>OX439037.1:5662541-11394683 GCA_949317995.1 Acholoe squamosa
GTTATATCCCCTTCTTATGGGACTTAGACGTTGGATATCTGGCTGTAAAAATAAAAGAATACATTGCATTACTGATAATATGCAAGTGTTAGCTATGGTAAATACCGGTATGTAAAAAAATAAGCTTTGTATGGAATGGCTAAATTTTCTGGCTTTGCTTCATCAATAATGTGGAGGTGTATGCAACTTATATTAAGTCAGAGGACAATGTCCTGGCTGACCAACTTTCTAGACTTGCTTATAAGGGTATTCCGAGCAGATGTATGAACTCTCTCCGTGAAAATGATATGTGTTGCTTTAATTCCAGAGTGGGAGAGGTTACTAGGCAGAAAAAGGTTTCTTTTAGCCCAGAGTGTGTCGGAAAATACGAGGAGAGCAAGGAAACAACAACTTAAAAGGTATAAGAAATTTTGTAAAAAATTTTATTTAAAACCTTTTCCTTGTTCTCCCTCTCAAGGTTCTATATATGCAGTTTACTTATCTGATTTCATGAAGCCATCATCTGTAAAAAATTATTTGTCTGCGGTTTGGTATTTTCAAAAAATTAAGGGCTATCCTGATTGTAGTGGTAATTTCATGCTAAAGAAGACCCTTGATGGTATTGACAGGTTTTCTACCTGTTCAACCAGAGTTATTCACCATTACTCTCCAAAAGACATGTTGAGGTTAAGGTCAGTTTTGGACCTAACCAACATGGCAGACTTTAGATTTTGGATGGCAATTTTAACATGCTATAGGGGTGTGTTACGTGTGGGGCATGTGGTTGAGTCTCCACATTCCTTAAAGGTTGGTGACATTAATTTTCATCAAGATTATTTATCTATGTGTATCAGAACATCCAAAACTGACCAGCTTGGTAAAAATGAGTTTAAAATCTATTTATCAAAGAATGTTAATTCTCCATTATGTCCTTATCTAGGTCTGAAAAGGTTGTGCTGTGGTAGGGGTAGCAGAGAGTATCTGTTTAATTCTAAAGGTAATCCTCTCCAGTACCAGTATGTCAACTCCAAGTTGAAGTCTTTATCCTTTCAAGCTGGTATCGTGGGACGTGTTTCTACTCATTCCTTGAGGCACGGTGGTGCTACGTTATTAAAAGATGCGGGACTCAGTATAGAGTCTATCAAGAAGAGGGTTAATTGGAAATCTAACTCTGTTTTTAAATATTTACATAATTACAAAGTTGAATTATTGGAGTTGGATAGATTGTGTCAATCTCATTTGCAATGTTGATTGATATGTGTTTTTTCACATGTGTTTGGCGTGTTTTTATGTGTTTTTGGCATGTATGGTGCTGATAGCCCCAAGGTCAGTAACCCACCAAACTCATGTGTCTGTGATATGATCATTTATTATACTACTTCTCGTATATTATTACTACTGTATATATCAACATTATTATTATCGTTATTACCGGTATTTATTATTCCCTGGCAGCGAAATAACTTATGGAACTATATACACTCGTGTATATTTATATAATTATTCGCGAACGGTTAGGGACTACTTGCAGCGCGCATTGGTATCTATGATGTCATAGCATGACGTCATGGTCAACACTCCTCCAGTATATAAGGAGAAGTTTCAAGGTAACGGTCAATTGGATTGATTCACCTGTACAGGTAACACCACGCTGGGTGTTTCCTTGATTTTTAAATTTTTACTACTGTTATTACTATTGTTATTACTATTGTTATTACTATACTACTTTTATTATATTATACATTTTACTGACTATGCTTTGTCAACTAATTGTTATAGTTGTTTTAATAAAGGCATGTATGGTGCTGATAGCCCCAAGGTCAGTAACCCACCAAACTCATGTGTCTGTGATATGATCATTTATTATACTACTTCTCGTATATTATTACTACTGTATATATCAACATTATTATTATCGTTATTACCGGTATTTATTATTCCCTGGCAGCGAAATAACTTATATATATATATATATATATATATATACATATATATATATATTTATATATATACATATATATATATATTGTCAGTGGACTATTCTATGTATTATAATTATCAGCGACATATTCAAGCCAAGCTGACCAAGCTTCCTCCTGTACAACCCAAGGTTCACCTATTTTTAACCTGACAGGGTGAGTGACTCATTCCCCCCGGTCTGACTCACATCTCACAGATATAAAACTGTACAAAGTATTACCAATCACCAATGTTTGTACATTTCAGACAGGAGGGTGGGTGTAAGAGTAGGAACGAGTACTAGACTGTCATGTCCTGTAGCCGGTGCAGGATTCACCACAAGAAAATGGTTTACATGGCCAGTCTCATCGTCGTTCATCATCTACAATCAGGACACGTCTGGTGTTACTACAGGCATGCAGTATGGTGGTGGCTGATCACCCTGGTGGGCAGACATTTGACCTCACCATTGGGAATGTGGGGCAGGATGAATTTATATTCAGCTGTGTTATAACATCAGGACAAATAATGCAAGTAAGGATTGTCTTCATCGCTATCTCCAGTGAGTCTGAACCTTGTTTTCTCTGTCTCAGTCTCTGTCTGCCAGTCTGTTTTTGTTTTTGTCTCTGTCTGGCTGTCTCTTTCATGAATCATATTCATGATATTTGATTGATTTACATCTCAGGAAGTTGACACAATAAGTAATTACATGACTAACTATGAGGACTTCAGATGAATATCTTATAAAAGCAGTTTATGTTGTGGCGTTTGACCACCTTGGTTCTTTGGAATGTTAACATATAGTTTGAAGCTTTCATGGTATTCAGGGAAACACTGGAAAGAAATTTCATTAAAATCATCATTCCAATGTTACCAGGGATCCGTTATTATTTTCACAGAAATTCCTTGTACCACCATATCACCTGGGGCTTCTTGTAAAAACTACACCAGTTCACTGCAATACAATTACGGTGGTTCACTGTTCAGTTTTACAAAGATCCCTGGTGGTTTCAACAGTTTTAGTTTTACGGTTAAGGTTGAAACTAATGAACACCTTTTTGTGTAATTTGTTAGTTTCAGAAATGACACCGGAAGCAGAGGAGGGTACCATGTGATGAGGTGCATAGGTTGACGAGTCAGGGTTTGTATAACACTGGCAGTAGTATAATATTAGGTCTTCTTAAAATAATTATTTTAAGAAGACCTAATATTCTGAAAAATTTAGATTATTTAAAAAGGAGGTTGATTATAAATAATAATCTCTATTTTTGCCTTAAGGACTTAGTATGTGAGCTGGTTTTTGATAGTTACTGACGAGTCCTCCAGATGGCAGGACCAGCACGTTATACAGGATTGGATGGATAGTGACTGACAAGTCCTTCAGATGTCAGGACAAGCACGTTCCACAGGATAGTCACAGGATACTTACTTGACAAGGAGCAGCTCGCATATCTTATTTAAATATGAGCTCAGACTGTTAAGCATCATAGCGAGGGCACAGATAAAATGAAGAAACATAGAATGGGCTAAGGTGAAGGAATCATCATAGAAAGGGCAGAGATAATATTAATAGCTATATCAATTGAAACTTAATTAAATTTAAATTATTTTAAGAACACCTAATATTCTATAATATTATTTAAAAAGGAGGTTGATTATAAATAATAATGTCTATGTTTGCCTTAAGGACTTAGTATGTGAGCTGTTTATTGATAGTTACTGATGAGTGCTCCAGATGGCAGGGCAAGCACGTAATACAGGATTGGATGGAAAGTGACTGACAAGTCCTTTAGATGTCAGCACAAGTACGTTTCACAGGATAGTCACAGGATACTTACTTGACAAGGAGCAGCTCGCCTATCTTTTTTAAATATGAGCTTAGACTGTTAAGGATCATAGCGAGGGCATAGATGAAATGAAGCAACATAGAATGGGCTAAGGTGAAGGAATCATCATAGAAAGGGTAGAGATCATATGAATAGCTATATCAATTGAAACTTACCTTATCTGATGTACTTGGAGAAATGCAGGGTTAAATTCGAGTTGTATTGGAGAAAGGTTGCTAGCTTCTTTATTTATGAAGAAAATTTTAATTAAATGAAGGCAGGCATTGTTTGTTGCATATTTACAGCATGTAAATATACATCCATCGGCTACCACGTGAAGTTCTTGCCTGCTATAAGCCGACATAATTTTGACATATAGAGCCTAAAAAAGATTTTTTTATGAACAGAATCCATGACTTGTCTATATTTCTATGTCATGCAGATATATGAGGTATACATGGCTGCATATGAAGCTTGTTTTGTGTTATATTTCATTTCATTTAACCTACGTCCAATGAAATGAAGATATCTTGTTGAGCTTTTTTTTCTTTGGTTTTATTGCTTTAAGTTATGATCTTAATAGCAATTGTAACCTGCAGTCACTAAGAAGCAAGCATCCTTTCGCCAGATAATATATCAAGAGAAAGGGATGCTTTGCGCTGTCTTAGCTTTATGTACACATATACACATATCTACATGTGCTTTATTTCTAGATATAGACAAATGCGTAATTTTAGATATTAACTTAATTGAAAATCAAGAAGGCACTGGTTCTGGAGTGAGTTTCTCATTGCTTCGTAAAAGGAAAATTCCTTATAGACATGTGACAGTCCGCACTCCTCGATGTTTTTGATGACTGTCATAGTTAAGTCTACATCTCTTACATAAAAGGTTCTTTCTAGAGATTTTTCTCTGTGAGAAAAATATGTACCCTCAAAGAACATTTGAGCCAAGACATAAATGAAATCCTCTCTTGAGAATCTCCTTTTCTTAGATTGTATTGTTTGAAAGTCATCAGATTTGATACAGGAAATCATTTCATTCCTTTTGATGATTTTTTATATTAGTCTAGCGAGGTAGAAACTATGTCCTGTATCCATTTGACAATTAAAGAGCATGATACTTTGAAGTATTCTTAAAGCACATTCAATTCCTATGTAAAAAGAGAATCATGGTATGGACACATTCTGATATGTCCCTGTTCTGTGAAAAAATCAGTCACAGACTGTCGACCACATTTTCTACGTTTACCGTCCAGACAGTCACATATCCAGTAAGAATTTCGCTTTTTCTTGTGCTTAATAGAAACTTCACTCACCTTGAACACAGGTAGATTATATCTCAAAATTCTAGCAAAGATAACCAAGACATCCTGCATAGAACCAGCCTTCTCCATTTTCCTGATCCTTTTCCATCTTCTTTAAGTCAAGGCATATATATATACAACACGATTTTTTAAGCAGCATCATAGAACTAATATCTATGCAAATTTATCTTGTTGCCTAGCAATGTCATATGTAAATTTATGCTGTTGCCTATGGATACAAGAGGAATTCCCCAGAGAAAAATTGAATGTAAATTTATGCTGTTGTCTATGGATACAAGAGGAATTCCTCAGAGAAAATATATGCTGTTGTCCCCCTGGATACAAGAGGAATTTCCCAAGAAAAAAACTTGATTTAAATGTACGTTGTTGTCCCTAGATACAAGAGAGAATAGCATAGACAGTTAGCGCAGTGAGCAAGCAATGAGTTATCGAGTTGGTAGACTGTTATGTTTTTCTTTTTCACAGAAAAAAAAGAATATGTCATTGTTGCGCAAGAGTCCCTGGATACAGCATTAATGTGACATGATTCGCTGAAAAGGGATCTTAGTGCAGAGGGTCTAAGACCTTTTGTTGCCGCACGTGCTAAATATTCTAATGTATACATAAAATATATGTTGTTGTTCTTGGATGTCACTAAGCTGTCTGAGAAAAAGCCTCTCATAAATATCCAGAGTAAAAACTTATTCCAAGTGCGGATTTTTCGCCTGCTTTCAAGTAGTTTGGTACATAAAAACTTATATATCTTGAGAAAAAACAACCTTAAGTTTTTATACATGACTTTTTATTTTGTTTTTGGAATATTTACGTTCTTTGTTACATTAAGAAGGTAAACAGCTGGTAATATATGACTAAAGCAGATGACTACGTAAAACTTGGAACTAAATATTTAATTGGAACTTTCTTGCAAAATCTACACTGCATAGTCTTACATTGGAAGCAAGCTCACAGGGAAATAGGCTCATGATATTGGTATTTCTCCTACATATATTAACATGCAGTTTAATGCTGTTGGCTATATCTTACTACAGGAAAGCATAGGTTCTATGGATATATATCTAACTTGTATACTTATCTGAAATAATCTTTTTTCTATGTGATAAATCTCTGCAGTTAAGCATAGAAGCTTACTTCAGTGAGAACTTTTGCTTCCAATTTTAATGTCAGTGTATAACAGAAGTTACATAACTAACTTTTAAAGCACTGCAACTTAAGTGCGTGACAAAAAGGTTTCAGGACAGGATCCCAGTGGGCACACAATGTTGCATCAACATTGAAAACCAGTTGATGTTATGTTGATGGTGTTGATCAACCTGTTTTCAACACTTTTTCAATATTTGTATTTCAACGTTGTCAACCATCACCATTTCAACATCCAGTCAACAGTTGACATATCAATGTTGAAATATTGTTGTCAACTCAACGTTGATTCAACATTGATTTGTCAATGTTGAATCAACAATATTGATTTCAATGTTGATACAATGTTGATTCAACATTGATATGTCAACAAAACAACTGTCAACATTGTTTCAACATTGTTGAAACAATGTTGAGTCAACATAGAAACACAAACATTGAATCAGCGCTGATGGTTAGATTTTGAATCATAGTTCATTTTGAGTATCTTGTTTCAACTTTCAATTTCAACTCTATTTCAACCCTAAATCAATGTTGATATGCAAACATTGCAAACGTTGTTTCAACGCTGAATCAACATTGATGTGCCCAGTGGGATAGGGATTCTTTTCTTTCCTGCTTTAAAGTGTACCATAGAGAAAAACTAATGATGTAACTCAGTGCACTTGGTAATAGGTAACATAGTTGACACATACTTACATAAATCTTCTTTTTTATCTTTAGATTTATCTTCAGTTCGAGAAGATCCTTTGCTGACTCTTCACAGAAGCATTATGATCAATGCATTAAAGTGCCATGACCATTAGTCAGCGTTATGCTTAAATAAAATGCTTATGAGACTGTTTGTTAGAGTTACATAGAAGCATCATGTCAACTTTAATGAGTTGAAACATAAATTTTTTAGAGGGTAGGCATTATGCTTTCATGAAATTTTGCTGAGCAGTTTCATCAATGCTTCTTTTATGCATTATGACGAGCAACGAGCATGATGCACTTTTGCAACTACCACTTTTAAGGGGTAAGAGAGAACTTCTCCCACTAAGACCTTAAGAGAGTCAGAGAGCATCGTACCAATCACCCGTGTTAGTGTCCTTTTTAACTTGATTTATGATAACACAAGTGTGTGATGCTTCCAAGTTTCCATATGTTACATGTCTTTAAAAAAAGACAGAAGCTTCATGGTTTTAGGTTTCCATGACAGAACGCAGTAACTATTGTTTGTTAACCCTTTTTTGACAGTCATTTTTTCAGGATAGGTATTTTCATATATTAGAATGTATTATGTTAATTTCCTTTTGGGCGTGCAACATGTTTTTATGGAAACAACTCACAGGAACCATTTTTTAGCTTGTTCCATGTTATCTGTCCGCCATATAAGGCAAGGTATTATTTTCCACTTAAAGGTATGCATGTATATGCTAATGTGCTTTTCTTTTAATCCTGCAAGGGCTTCTTTGTAGATTTAAACAGAAATCAGGCTCGAAAAGATCTCAAAGGCTGAAGCTCTATCATGTCTCTAGCTGCGCCAGGAACAGCTCGATTAGGTCTATATATAAGTGATCTTTGACGTTTCTTTATTTTCCATACAATTAAGAAAGGAACTGCTATGATAAGAGGGATGAAAATACCTCCAATGACTGATCCTACGATAATTCGCTGTTTTCCAAAAGAAGGGTTAACAGAGGGAGAAATAGGAGTAGGGCTCACAGCGGCGAAGCTGAGCCCCTCCCCTTTCTTTTTAGGCACTATATATACTCTGGAGCTGGAGGAGAAGGACACAACAGATCCTGTCTTTGAAGACTTTGCATCCAAGTTCAGCATCGATTTGAAGTTTGAATTGGGCGTGGATGTCATATTCAAAACAGGCAAGGAGGCAGTTTTCAACTTCTGTCCTTTCAAAGAGGTGAGTGTTTTCCTGAAATGAGAAAGGTATATGGTTTCTATACTTTTTTTCTGATCCTTTTCATAATTAAAACAATGAATTGGAAATGTAAGATTAGCTTATTTTTTAAGCAGTAACGGACATAGGGGCGCGCCCTCCTTCCTTTAGGTCAGTTCTTAAGATTTTAACTATATGTTTGAGATCCCAAAATTTGTCCTATATAGAGAGTGCGTTGATGCAGAAATACGTCATGCTCAATGATAAGCAGGGAAGCCTATCTCACAAATGATTTCATGCATTCTTTAGTTACGAGTTGAATTTCTTTATGTTGATATATTAAGTCGTTGAGACAAAAGGAAGGATGCTATACAAGTTATGACTGTTTTTTCAAACGTATAAAAGTTTAAAATGTTTATTTTCGTCTTATTTTTTTATTTTTTGATGAAATTACAGTTAAGATTAAGGAGATAAGATTCCATAGAACAAAAAAAGGAATATGCAAAGTAACTAACCTGATTTCCTCAGGAAAGTTGACATTTTCTTTTGGTTTGAAGAAGCTAGAGTCAGGACGAGTAGACGTTAGATCTATTAATGTAGACAACAACGAATTTTCTTTTTTTTGTAGGAGATGAAGATGAGATATCTTTCAGAGGAGGAGAAGGTTCTGCATTGTGGTTTGATATTTTGTCTATGAAGCTTCTTGTAGGTGCTTCTGTTGAATCTCCTTTCATAGATTTCTGTTCTATGCTCAGATAGTCAGACATAATAAGAAAGGGTTGAGTCACAGCGTCTTCAGGTAAGGTTTCAGTGTATGTTTTTGGAGATAATTTTGAAGCTAGCGCGTCATCAGAAGAAAAATTTTCTCCTGAAGCTTCAGATTTTTTTTCTTTGAGAGAAGACATGAGCTTAGTTTCTGTGTCAGGGAACGAGGTTTTCATGTTGTTAATTTCTGGCGTTGTACTGGAGACATAGATGGAAGCAGGATAAGTTTTCATAAGTTTTGAAGCAGAAGGAGGATTTTGTGTTGTAGAAGAATATCTCAAGGTGGATATTATCTCATTTAACCTGCAGAGACACAAAACAGTATAGACATAAGAAAATGTAAAGCAAGGTTCATCTGGTGAGTCAGGTCTAGAGGAGAGGCGCAGTTATGCTTTAGCACTATATTTTATGTAGAGTGAGACCTTGATTATCTGATCACTCTTGTCGCAGACATATTTTGCAAGGAAGTCAGAACTAAAGGATTATTTAAACACCTCACAATAGATTTGTGTTGAAAAGTCTCAGCTTCAGAATGGCTTGATCCTGTGTACATCAGATAATCAAGGGTCAGACAATCAAGGTCTAACTGCAGTCAAGAGTTTAAGCAAGGCATTTAAGCTATTGTAAATCAGAGTTATGTTATTTTATTCTTTCTCTTGACTTAAATCTTTAACTGAAATCACTGAAAAATATGACAAAATTATTACAGTCAAACCTTGATTATTCGACCACTCTTGTTGCAGACATTTTTCGTTCAGACCTCAAAACTGCTGGATTATTAAAGCATATAATGATAGATTTGCATTGGAATTTCCCAAATACAGCTTGACTGGATCCCTTGTATAGAGCCCCAGACAGGTAAAATCGACGAGAGGACAAGGCCCCTTCTTAAAATCGACAAGGGACATGAGGCTGGGTGACAAGGGACAAACCCACTTCTTAAAATCAACAGAGGGACAAGCCCACTTCTTAAAATCGACAAGGGACATGGGGTTGGGTGACAAGAGACAAAACACATTTCTTAAAATCGACAAGTGACATAGGACCTCCCGTCTAGGACCCTTTGTATGTCGGATTATAAGAGGTCTAATTATCAAGGTCTCACTGTGTTTCAACTTTTCTAGCTATGAGTAGTCTTTGCTTATAGATAGACGAAAATAATTACCTGCAAAAGCCTGCGTCACAGATACATATTCCATGTCTTGTAGTCAATTTGTCTAGGAAAGGAAAAACATCTCGATCATAGACAATTGATTTCCTTGTGTCCTTCTTGATCCTTGATAAGAACCTCAGTTGTAAGAAAGGACAAGTGCGAGGGAGGAATAGCCTGAATACATCTTATGTAAGGCTCACATGTCAAAGAAGATCCTTTGTGTTCACAACGACAATTGTTTTGCACAGTCTGCATGTAGCAGACAGGAAAGAACACAGCTAGTAGCCACAAAGTTTTCATCATGAATGAGAAAATAAGGCTAAGTTAGTTTGTCCTATTAAGATAAGATTCTGTTCGTGCAGTAAGATAATGAAACAGAATACATGCATGGCAGATAGTAAACATTCAGAAAAAGCGCTCTTCCGGAAGATAGCCACATGACTCACATTTCTATGTTCAGGAAGCAGTTGATGTTAGTCTGGCTAGAGAGACCTATAAGTTAAATATACCTTCTTAGCGCCAGTAACAAAGGGGGACAGAACAGCCTAGCGGTTAGGATGCTCGTCTCTCTATCAAGGAAGCATGGGTTCGAATCCTGTTTGCTGCTTACATTTTTTATTTTGCTGGGGAACGTCCGTTGTGTTTTCAGTGTACATCTTTAGTCATGTTGCTGCTGTTATCAAAGAACATACATCAAGACATGAATAATATAATCTGCACATTACTTCTCTTCTAAGGTCATGCCACACTACGCTTGCACACCCATGTTTTCTTTAGTTTCGTTAGGTCCGGTTTTAATCTTTGAAGTCTTATACGATGTATGTCATACATGGCTCGCATCTCCCCTCTTGTGTCAAAGCTGCAAACTAATTTTCAGCTGTATGGGTTTGATTCTCTGTTCTGCTCCATAATTTCCGCAGTGAGATAACTTCTTTAGAAGTGGAATTCTAAGAGGAACTGTAGCTTTTCTAATAAATTAGACATGAAAGCAGAGCAAGGAGCTCATGTCTTAAGCTATGTTCCTTTTTTTCAGGAAAACAGTTCTCTGTCCTTAACTGAACCTTGCTGTGAACTCCTGCCATGTGAACTTCTATCACAGACTGTGAACAAACTGATGCCTCGTTCACAACAAGAACTTCTCTCTCCTCCTTCCTGACATAACAAGCTACAGATTAAAAAAGAGCAAGGTACGTAGTCTTTTTACTTTTCCAGAAGAAAAGAGTTTTACGTTAAAGAAGATGATTAAGTCAGGAGAAGCTATGTTTCCTTGATCTATAGAATATATTATGCATAACACGCAATTTTACGTCACTTTTTAAGTTAGGGTCTGTGAGGACACTGATCATCGTAATGGTGCGCTGTAGAGACATATACTCCTGTGATTGAAGTTACCATGATCAAAGTAAAAAAAAGTCTAGAAATAGGCTTTTGATATTATTATTATGATGTGAAGATAAAAAAAGAACTCCTCCTTATTTTTTTTTTTTTCAGGTCTTAAAGCACATAGCACTTCCGGAAGTTTTCATCTGAGCCTGCTGCAACTAGCACAAAGTAAGTTAGGAGAAGCTATGTTTCCTTGATCTATAGAATATATTATGCATAACACGCAATTTTACGTCACTTTTAAGTTTTAAGTCATAGATTTGATTCATATGAAACTTTTTTTGCTAACTGAACATTACGGTTTCAAACCTAGACTGTGAAATAAGAAGTTTTCCTGTTTATTTCATTTAAAATCCCCTCTTTTTTATTTTTCATTTATTTATTTATTTATTTATTTATTTTTTTTTTTTTTAAAGGTGAAGCTAAGCCAGCCTTAAGAGTCGATCGTTTGAAGTTGGAAGGTAAATCTTCACTAGATTTCAGGAAGTTTTCCTCTAGAGCCTCGACTTCGCACAGCAATTCTCTTCCAAGGTCATTGTCTTTGTTCTTTTTTGTCTGAAAGATGTTATCTTACATATGTCTATTCAATATGCAGTCAACAATATTGTTCTTATTGTAGTTACTAGTCCTTGTGCTAAGATAAATGTAGAAAGTTTCACGTCTCATAAGAAAAATATTTCTAGATATAGATGATCTATTAACATAAGCACGAAAAATTTTTCTTTGAAGTTCACTAAAAACGGATTTTGTTATATTTTTCTTAAAAATAATTTTTCTTGTGTTTTAGATAAAATCCATGAATTTGTTACATTGCATTGCTCTAATTTTTTCTCTAAATATTCTGAGATAGAATTTAAGGAAATCAATGTCAAGTTGTTGAATGTTCAATTAAGCATAGAAATAAATATAAGAGAAAAAGAAATAAAATTAGGAGAACTTTTTTTGAAATTTTATTCAAAGTGGCCTGTAGCTTATGAATATAGAGTACGTGAGAGTAATACTTCTGAGTCTGTTTGGCTTCTTTATGATGATAAGATCGAGACCAGCCAAAGAGCTTCTGCTTTTTCCTCTTTCAGGATAAGCTCCAAAGAAATAACTTTCACGTTAGGACATAATTTCAAAGGAAATTGCATAGTAAAAAATGTAGAGTTATTTTTGAAGATATGTTCTGAAATGAAAGAGGTTTTGGTTGAAGTTGAGAGAGAGAAATTTCCTCTTCCTTCAAAATGAAAGAGAGCAAAATAATTTCACAGTTTATTTTGGTTTTATTAACCTTATTGTGTCAAGATAGAGCAGAGAATCAGGAATATTGGAGAAAAGTAAAGCAAACAGACACTCATTGCTTGTTCTATGTGACAGAGATTATTAGGAAAAGACAAAAAGAATCTAGAATTCCAAGAGAGAAAGTTATATCTTTGTTGAAAGAGGAAACATGGAGTTCTCTCTTAAATTTCATGAAAAAAGATGAAGCTTACAGAAAATATTACGGGTATTGCATCACGGACAGCAAAGACAAAATATTAGAAGACTTGCTTTCTTCTCGCAGTGTTTTAGTAGAATGCATTTGTGAAATACTCAACATCAATGTCTTTTTTTCTTCTAAGCATCAAAGCACTGATTTTCATCCTTTGGAAAACTTAAGACCTAACGCTGTTTACATAAATTTCAATGAAGAGTCAAATGAAATAAAAGAAGGTAATCCAACTGAAAACAGGATGAAGGCAAAAAAAGACTTTGATTCCAAAAAGAAAATTTCAGATCGTGCTTCACTTTCTATGCCTTTAAATTTTTCAAAAAAAAGAAAAATTATCAGACAGCAGCGAAGAAGATAAATACCTGAGAAAAATTTTGTTCATGCTTTAACTACAGAACAAAAATCTAGCACATCTCTTGAATGTTTAAGTGAAAGTGACGATGACACCTCAAAAAGTGCTAACAGAAAGAAAAAAAAAGGTAGATACCTGTCAGAAGAAAGTGCGAGTGAACATGAGTTTGATTTCTTGAAAGAAGACCTAGAATGTTCTGAAAGTGAAGAAGAAACTGTTAAAAAAGAAACAACAAAAAACAAAATGAAGAAAGCAAGCCCTTGTAAGAAAGTTTGCGTGGAAGATAAGGTAGAAATGTTGAAGAACTTTCAACCTTTAGCTACTTTGTTTCAATCAGAATTAGAGACCAGTCAAATGAACTTAGAACATTGCTTTCTTGTGATAGAGCGTATACTCAAACATTTAAGAGTACTAGCTTCCAATATTTTGCCTGAGAATTTAGAGAAATGTGCCAGGTGTCCTTTGCATTGTTCCTCTGCTTTGTTGAAATGTACAAAAGATAAGAGAGGACCTAAAACAAACAAAGCAAAAAAAATGAAAATGTGTCCGATATAGTTTTATCTTCAACTATAGTCTACATTCTTTTCTTCTACAGATGCCTAAAACTAAGAAGGCTCGTCAGCCGAAAAACACTGTCTGTTCTCGTCAGATTCCTCACACTTCCAGAGCCTCCTCTGCTTCTATTAATTCTCCTGTTTCTGTTCTCTCTGCTTCGACCGTGGTTTTTCCACGTCTTTCTGGCTCAGGAGGAAACTCTTCTGCTCCTTCTTCTTCTGTCTCTCAGGCTCCTGCTCTTAAAGCCTCTGTTCCTGCTCATCTTAACTCAGTTCCTGCTAGCATAACCTCTGCTTCTTCTACATGGAGACCCTCTTCTGCATGCAGTTCTCTTGTCTCTTCTAGCTTTCCTCCCTTGTCTCTTTCCTCAACTTCTACTTCCTATGTCTCTGCTGCCTTTGAACCCCTTCCTGCTAGCAGAGCTTCTCCCACTTCTGTTTTGCTTTCTCCCTCCTCTGCTTCTGTCTCTGCAGACGTTCCAACTTCTACCTGCTCTGTTCCCCTCTCTTCAGCTTCTGCTTCTGTTCCTTCTTCTTCTAGCTATGTTTCTCCTCTCTCTTACCAGGAAGCTTTCCATCAGTTTGTCAAAAACAATGTGAAACAGTTTGCACCTGCTTCTCTCACTTCTTCCTTCTCACAAAACTACCCTCTCTTGTCCACTGTGCTTTACCCTCAACAAGCTGTGGAAGAAGACACAGACTTCTGTGTCTGTAAGGAGGAATCTGACGAAGAAGACCAAGAAGTAGCTAGTATCTTTGACAATCCCCTTCCCTCTATGTCTAGCAACAATAGACCTAGAATTACTTTCCCTCCTTCCTGTAGGAAGGACGCAGAAGCACCTTCTGAGGAGAGAGGGAAAAATAATTCTTGTGTTCCCTCACCTTGCCCTGAAGCAGATGGCTCGACCTCTTCTGAAACAGGATCGATCACGGCTGGACGTGTGAGAACTTCTACGAACTCTGCTAGACCTATAACCGATACAGCACAGCTGACTCCTCCTGGTTCATCACCGTCTCACCATGCTTCTCTCGGATTTCCGCTTCCATGTTCTCGCAGCTTGTCAGAACCTATTGTCATTCAACCTGCTTCCTCAGAGACTGACAGCTTTCTAGTCCCTCAGCTTAACAGCGTTCCAGTTTATATGACTTCATCCTGTGCACGTCCTGTCTGTACTCCTTCTGTTTCTCGTCCTATAACTGCTTCTCAACTCCACAGACCTGTTACTGTGGTGAGACCCCAAGTAGATACTAGACAAGCCGACCATTTTCAAGCAGGCTCCCAACCTGTCAGATTTACTGCTTCTCTTCAGGCTGGAGTTCCTGTAGTCCCACCTGTTCACCCTTCAACTTCCTCTAATCCTATGATTCCTGTCTTTAACTTGAGGACAGGACACATAAACCCTCTTGATATCACTGCCCGTCTCCAACCTCCTGACGTCCCCCTAGATCTTAGTTTTAACAGTCACCCTGCTCACGTTCCCATTTCCACTGACGCATCTGTTAGTAACCAAAACGTAGAAAACCAACCTGTCTCTTCCATTTCTGGTTCACAACCTGTTACCAGTCAACAGAACAGTTCTTCTTCTGACTTAAGAGACAGAGAAGGACTTCTGCAAAGATTTGAGAGAATTTTTGGTTCAATTGAGGTAGGAAGGTATTTCTATGATCAGTGCATGCTTTCCAGGTTGCGTAAACCGGCTTCAGGCACGGCAAGGAGCCCTTTCTCTGTTATCAGAGACTGCAGGCTTTGCAAAACCCACTTCTTTCCTGCAGGGGAGGTTGTCGTAAGTTCCTGCAAGAGAGCCTTGTTGTCCTGCAGGTTCTGTGACATGCTTTTCTCCACGTCTCAAGATCTTATCAGGCACTTAATAGACCATCACCATTGCAAAGAATAAAATGTAAAGGACATGTCTTCTACCATGCTTTCAATACACTATACAAGAATATCGCTGTAGCTTTTCTTTTTAAATTAGAAATAAATTTAATAAGTTCTCTTAACTATTAAAAAATGGAACGCCTCACATCTTTAGACTTGAAAGTTTTAAGTACTAGAAGTGAATATTTTAAATCCTATGTTAGCTTCTATGAGTTGAAAGAAGAAAGTCCAAGAGAAATAAATATAGAGATACCTTTTCTTCCTTTGCTCTCTCTGTCACAATGCTTTTCATACATATCTTGTTTAAGTTTCAAGTCCGAGAAAAAATGTCATAAGCTTTTAGATAAAGTCCAAGACGTAGGATCTATAGCTTTTTTTGCTAATTTTTTTCAAAGTGAGTTCTTGTTTGAATATTTGCTCCAAAGAAGTCAAGATAAGATAGAAGAAATAGGTAAAATTTTAAAGGTACATGCTTATTGTGGCAACATATGTCATGATTCATGTACAACGTTGATATACTTTTGTCATGATTTGGTAGGAGAAGATTACACTGTCTTTAATATATTGAAAGACCTCTTCTGCGAAGATCATAGCATGGATGATTATTGCTCTTTTGCTTGCTACAAAGACCAAAAAATAACCAGAAAAATAAGACATCTCCTTAGACAAATAAAAATGGAGCAATACCCTATATCTTATCACTGTGGGGGCTGTGGAGACGATCATACAGTAGAAGAGGGGGACATTGAGACCGATACTTTTCGTTTAGATTGCTGCGGATCTCATTGCCATCATCGATGTTATATGAACTTAAGATTTAGATCGTTCACAACCCCCTCGCAACCTAAAGTTAAATGTAAAGACTGCAGAGCTGTTTGGTTTGAGGGAAAACCTGCTTGCACAAAACTTTTCATGAAATGGCAAAGAAAGAAATACACCAATTTAAGAAAGAGTTTTTATCAAACAAGGATTCGTTTTCATAATCTCCCAAGACGTTTAAGCCGCTGAATTTTAAAACAGGTTTAAGCTGCTGAAGTTTTTAAGAGAGATTTTATGTCCTTGAGATAAGTAGATAAAACTTAGTGTGTGTCAAGACATGTCCTGAACTCTTTCATCTATAACTCATATCCTGACCCAAAGACTTACATTTAAAAGACTGTAATTTTTTCAGTCTTTTGGTTCATGCAAGAATGTTCTTGTACATGTTAACCAGAAAGTTATTCTAACCAGTGCTTTACTTCATTTATTAGTACTAGTCGAAACATATATCTAGACATGTTCACTGGAAATATTTACTGATATCTGTGACATGTGCTGCTTCATGTGTACAATTGTTCTTACGTTGACAGAAAACGATGTTCTGTTGACGTTGAAATGAAAGTATGACATTGTGGAATCATGAAATATTGCTCGCATGAAAGCGTATTAGCTCATGTAAACTGGCTTTGCAATAAAGCATAAAGAAAAAAATCTATTTTTTCTTATCTTTCTGTAAGATGAATGTGAACATAAACTACCATCTCTTATGCACTCGTCTTGATTACCTGAGAAGTCAATTACAATATGAAGGACGTCCTCTTGAGAAAATAGATATTTCGTTCCCACAACAATCACATATGAACGAAAAAGACGCAACTAAGATTTTTTCCGCTCTTTCTGAACTCGAATGCTTGCCTTTTTTTAAAGAAATAAGGATAGAGGCACTTATATTCGTTGCTGATTATTTTCGTTCATCTTTCCTGAAAGAAGAAATAATCAATATAGTGTTAGATGATATCATGTTGATGCCACGAGCGTTGAAGACAATTTGCTGGTGTATGAAGGATCAAACTTTCTATTACAGGATGCTATTCATAGCAGCAGATTTCTTAGACATAAAATTCATCAATGTAGTGACGGAAATGATGTATCCTTTGAGGCTAGAAGGTAATGTAGGAGTTGAACCTTCTTCTTACGTTCTTTCCAGAATAACTAGAAAATTTAGAGACAAAAAAAGACAAAAGATACACAAGATGTCCACAGAATATATGATGTGTATGCTGTGTTCTGGTTTGTTGATAATGTCACCTAAAAGCAAAGACGTATGTTATATGTTTTGCTGCATGAAGCCAGTCCACATGAAGTGTTTCCATGAATTTTTAGATGAACAACATGAATACAGTCCTATAAAGAAATGTGTATACTGTGATATTAAATGGCACAACAAGAAACCTCAAGGAGAACATGATTATCTGTTATGGTTGTCAAGGAATGCAAGTGCTCATTCTATCCTGCATGAAAAGAGAAAGCCTAAGATGTATCTTTTTCCTGATGAAATAAAAAGATGAAAAAATTAATCATTTGTTATTTCACATTTTACAGCCGACCAAAAATGCTTAATTTTACCCCTAAAGGTTATAATTCTTTCAGAGACCAGAAAAGTCCATATTACCAGTAGATGTCAGAAATATTTCATGGACCAGAAATGTTTATTTCACCACGAAATGGCAGAAAAGTTTTAGAGGCCAGAAAAGTTTATTTTACCAGTAGATGTCAGAAATGTTTCAGGGACCAGAAACGTTTATTTGACCACGAGATGGCAGAAAAGTTTTAGATACCAGAAAGTTCATTCTACCAGTAGATGTCAGAAAAGTTTCAGGGACCAGAAACATTTATTTCACCACGAGATGGCAGAAAAGTTTTAGAGACCAGAAAAGTTCATTCTACCAGTAGATGTCAGAAATGTTTCAGGGACCAAAAACGTTTATTTCACCTTAAGATGGAAGAAAAGTTTTAGAGACCAGAAATGTCCATTTCACCAGTGAACGTCAGAAAAGTCCATTTTTTTAAAAAATGTCAGAAAATTAGAGACCTGAAATTGGTGAAACGGATATTTTTAATCACAGTGCAATTTCTGATCTCAGAGCTATTTCTGATCTCAGAGAAGTTTCTGCTATAGTGTGGTTAAATTGAGCATTTCTTGTTCCTGAAACATTTTTAACTAGCAGAAACTACTCTGAGATCAAAAACTATCTTTGAGATCAGAAATGTTTATTTCAACCACATTATAACATAAACTTTTTGGATACTAGAAATGTTTATTTTACCACTGAACGGTAGAAATGTCTCAGGGATCAAAAATTCTTAAATTAACCATCAAATGCTAGAATCTTTTAGACACCAAAAGATACTAGAAAAGTTTATTTCACTTCTTCCTTTATGTTAGAAATCTTACATAAACAAGAAAAGTTCAGTTCAGCCACTAGGTGGCAGAAACTTTTCAGTGACCAAAAATGTTTATTTCACCACTAGATGACAGAAATGTTTCAAGAATTAGAAATGCTCGAATCAACCACCAGATGTCAGAAACTTTTCAGAGACCAGAAATGTTTGTTTCACCGCTAGATGTTAGAAATGTTTCAGGGACAAGATATGTTCAGTTCAGCCACTAGGTGGCAGAAACTTTTCAGTGTCCAAAAACGTTTATTTCACCACTAGATGGCAGAAATGTTTCAAGAATAAGAAATGCTCGAATCAACCACCAGATGTCAGAAACTTTTCAGAGACCAGAAATGTTTGTTTCACCGCTAGATGTTAGAAATGTTTCAGGGACAAGAAATGTTCAGTTCAGCCACTAGGTGGCAGAAACTTTTCAGTGTCCAAAAATGTTTATTTCACCACTAGATGGCAGAAATGTTTCAAGAATAAGAAATTCTCGAATCAACCACCAGATGCCAGAAACTTTTCAGAGAAAAGAAATTTTTGTTTCACCGCTAGATGTTAGAAATGTTTCAGGGACAAGAAATGTTCAGTTCAGTCACTAGGTGGCAGAAACTTTTCAGTGTCCAAAAATGTTTATTTCACCACTAGATGTCAGAAATGTTTCAAGAATAAGAAATTCTCAAATCAACCACCAGATGCCAGAAACTTTTCAGAGAAAAGAAATTTTTGTTTCACCGCTAGAGTTTAGAAAAGTTTGAGGGACAAGAAAAGTCCATTTTTACCACTCTGTGTTAGAAAATTTTGACTTTAGTTTAACCATAAGGTATCACATACTTTTCACTTAAGAGATATGTTTGTTTCACCTGTAGACATCAGAAATGTTTCAGTGATCAGAGACGCTCAGTATGAACGCTATGTAGCAGGAAGGAAAACTCTTTGAGGTTCTGGATGAGGAAGGGCTGCACTAAACTTTAACAGGCTCCTCCTGGCCTGTCAGAACGAGGTCTCCTTTATTTTTAATTAGCAAAAGAGATATAAGAAAGAAAGTTCATTGTCTTTTATTTTGAAGTTAAAATGGCTCTTTCTTCTCCTTTTTTTGTGAATTTACCTTCTAACACGATTCATCCGTCTCGAGAAAATGAGATCAGTTCTTTCTATGTAAAGCTTCCTACTACTTTGCTTCTTCAGGGAGCATGGGAAGTAGCATTAGTGGAAGTCAACGTTCCTGTCTCATGGTATAACTTTCCAGAAATACCAGAAAAAAAATCGAACTATTATAGCAGAGAGAATTGATTTTAAGCTTAAAACAGACGAAGAAAAAATAACTTCTTTAGATGAAATAGACATAAAGAAAAGATATGTCGTGCAAAGGATTCCTTACGGTAATTATACGAGCTCAGATAGTTTAATAAGATGTATTAATTTAGCCTTGAAAAAAATTGATGTATACTCAGACGAAGAACTTTACAGAAACAGCAGAGAACCATATATGAAAACAGAACTTCAAAACTTGAAACCTATATTGAAAGTAGGCAGAGGAGACAGAGTAACTATGTCTAAATATTTATGCAGTATTTTACGATTAGATACAGCAAACGAGGCTGAGATAAATGACGATAAAGTAGTGAGTTTCACAGGTCTTCCCTTAAGGACCTTGTTAGATTTTCAAGTTTTAATGAGCACAAAAGAAAGGTACAAGCATTATAAATATTTCAAAGCAGGAGGAGTCCCAAATTTGCATCATGTTTCGTCTAACATTTACATATACACAGACATTGTATCTAATGAAGTAGTAGGAGATGTTCAAATGCCACTTCTGAGAACTATACGTTGCAGTGAAAAATTTGGAGACGACATAAAAGAAGTCTTCGTTAATCCTTACTACAAAAGACTCAGAAGAAATGAAATTCAGGAGATACATATTAAAATATGTGACGATCAAGGGGAACTCGTGAAATTTGAGTATGGAACTGTTTTTATAGTTCTTCATTTTCGACCTTTAAAATCAAGATTTATAGATTAAGAGAGAAGATTTCTTTAAAATGAAACGTCAGAAAGCTTTCAAGAATTTAATAGTTGAATATGATTTAGTTCCTGTAGCTTACAAATATGACATTGATTTATTCCTTTTGAAGAAATTGAAGAAAATAAAAAGGATATTGAAGCATAAAAAGAAAAAAGAAGGTGGAATAAAATTTCAGTTAGCTTTGTGCACAGTTTTAGGAAAATATAACTTGGAGACAAGTGAATACTTTGAAATAAGACCATGGTTTAAAAGCTCTATGCAAGTCAGCTTTGACTCACACAACATAGAAGAATTAATAAGAGACTCTTTTTCTGTAATTTTAGGCTTCTTTGATGCTTTTTTACATATGGGCTCAGGATGGTTCTTAAAGAAAATTAAAGTTTTGCGTTTGTCTGTTTTCAAGTATAATCCTTTTGGAGGTCAAAAAAAAAGAAACTAGTGAGGAAATTATCAGAAAGAAGAGATCAGTCCTTGACGTTAAAGGCAGTGGAAATAAGTGCTTCATATATTCAGTCCTAGCAGGTCTTCATAAGTTGACTGAAAATGCTAATATAGCTCAGTCTTATGATGTTTATTTAGACGAATTAAATCTTTCTTTCCTTTCCTTTCCTGTTAAACTTAGTGAAATACCTAAATTCGAAACAAAGAACAACGTAACTATAAATGTGTTTGGAATGTTAGAGAAAAAAAGCGAGCCGTTCCCTATGTATGTTTCTGTCCTTTCTTCACCTCTGGCAGAAGGACGACATGTAGATTTATTGTTGCTGAATGATCATTTTTATCTGATAAGAAACTTACATAAATTTATTAGACCTTTCTTCTGGAAAAAAACTAGGTTTTTTTGTTATAAATACTTAATTTCTTTTTGCTCTAAAATTCGATATGAAAAACATGTAAGCAATAACTGTCAGAAAAATGTATATGCTGGTCAAGGTTACTCTACTCCTTCTAAAGGAAGTACTTTGAAATTCACTGAGCATAAGTATCAAGTTAAAAGTCCTTTTGTTATATATGCTGACTTCGAATGCTACAATCAAACTATACAAAAAATACAAAAAGGTAAATCTTTTTGTTCTAAAGAGCACAAACTTAATGCTTTTGGTGCAATAATGGTATCGAAATATGACAAATACAGTCAAGATCCTTTCATCTACGTAGGGAAAAATGTAATAAAAAAATTTACGTCCTACTTATATAAAAAAAGAGCAGAAATTTCATACATTTTAGACCATAAAAGGAAACCTTTGTCGTTGTCTCCTAAAGATATTTCACGTATAATAAAGCAAAAAAATTGTTACATCTGTGGAATATCTTTCACAAAAAAAGGTATGAAAAAAGTTTTGGATCATGCTCATCTAGGACAAGAAGGAAAAGGCAGGGACTTGAATTATGCTTGCAATCGATGCAATCTAACTTATACCAGTCTTAGAATGGACAAACTGAAAATACCTATTGTAATACATAACAGCATGAACTATGACACTCATTTTCTAATTCAGAAACTGTACAAGTATATAGAAAATAAAACTATATCAGTTATAGCTAAGTCTTCTGAAAAATTTTTGACTTTAAGTTTCGAGAACTTTAAAATTTTAGATTCTTTTCAATTCTTACCCACTTCTCTTTCTAAACTTGCTAAACTCTTGCATGAAAAAGGTTTGAAAGATTTCATTCAGACTAAGAAACACACTGCAGACAAGAATCTTATTCCTTTCATGATAAGAAAAGGAGTCATGTGCTATGATTATATCGACTCATGGTCAGTTCTGAAAGAAAAAAAATTACCAACTAAAGACAAATTTTATTCTTCTTTAACTAAGAAAGACATAACAAACAAAGAATATGATCATGCTGTTCATATGTTCGAAGCATTACAATGTAAAAATATAGAAGACTACTTAAAAGCTTACTTAAAAATAGATGTGTTACTTTTATGTGATATATTTGAGTCTTTCAGAGAAAAGACATTAAATTATTACAGTTTAGATCCTGCACATTTTTTAACTGCACCTAGTTTAAGTTATCAAGCTATGCTGAAACATACAGGAGTAGAATTGGAACTGCTATCAGACATAGAAATGTATAACTTTATAGAAAGCGGGATAAGAGGTGGAATAACTAATGTGTCTAGGAGACATGCAGAAGTGAAAGATTCAGACGAAGTGATTTTATATATAGACTGCAATAATTTATATGGTAAATGTTTAGCAGACTTCTTACCACATTCCAATTTCAAGTGGCTCAGTCTTAAGCAAATACAAGAATTGAAAATAGAAAATGTCCCAGATGAAAATGAAACTGGCTATATCTTAGAAGTCAATTTAGATTATCCTGAAGAAATCCATGACATGCATAATGATTTCCCTGTAGCTCCTGAAAAAATAGAAGTTACAGAAGAAGAATTGTCTCCATATGCTAAAATTATATTGAAAGAAAGTCAAACATCTTACAAGAAAGGAGGAAAGAAGCTCATATGTAATCTGAAAAGTAAACTTAATTATATTGTTCATTATCGCAACCTTAAATTGTATCTTAGTCTAGGTTTAAAAATAAGTAAAATACATAGAGTTTTAAGTTTTTATCAGAAAGACTGGATGAAATCATACATTCTGTTTAACAACAAAGAAAGAACTTTAGCTACTTCTGCTTTCATGAAAGCATTTTTTAAGCTAATGAATAACACAACTTTTGGGAAAACTATGGAAAATGTCAAGAAAAGAACCTGCATGAAATTAACGTCAGATGCCACAGTCACTGAAAATCTTATAAAGAAACCTACTTTTAAGTCTCTTCATGTTTTTCAAAGAGATTTTGTAGGAATCCAAAACAGCAAAGAAAACCTTCTCCTGGACAAACCTATGTACATAGGCTTTTCAGTTCTAGAATTATCTAAATTATGGATGTTTAACTTCCATTATAATGTCATGCTGCCTAAATTCAAAGACACATCTATACAGCTTTTATATACAGACACTGATTCTCTCAAAGATCCTGTCTATGTAGCAAAAATAAAAAGCATGAATAATTTTTTTGATTTCTCTAATTTACCTGAAAGTCATATCTTATATGACAAGTCAAATAAAGCAGTCTTAGGCAAATTCAAAGATGAAGTAGCAGGGAAAAAGATAAAAGAATTTATCACTCTAAGACCTAAAATGTATTCAATTTTATTTGAAGAAGGAAAAGAAGAAAAAAAGGTGAAAGGAGTTAAGAAATGTAGCATAGAAAAAATAAGACATGAAGACTTTAAACAGACTTTACTCGAAAATAAGATTAAGGAAGCAGAATTTAATAACATAAGAAGTTTAAATCATAAAGTTTATACTATGTCACAAAGAAAAGTATCTCTTTCCCCTTTCGAAGATAAAAGATATCTAAGAAGAGGAGGAATAAAGTCTTTTGCTTATGGTCACTACAAAATACCTCCTGCTAAGAGAAAAAAAAACTTTTCTCTTCTGAACATTCCATGCAAGAGAATTAAAGTCAGTGAGATAGAAGGAGCTGAAGACTCTAAGCAAAGACTTGTTAGATCAACGTCTTCTTGAAAAACCTGAAAATGAATAAGTCAGGCAAGCATCCTACCATTGCTTTTGGGAAAAGAAAACGCATAGACATAAGTAAATTCAATGGAAAAATTTATTTGCATTTCAACGACTTAATCAAAGACAAGAGTATTTCTCTTTCCAAGGAAGAGTATGACTTGCTGTTCAAGCTGAGAAACAAAATAAACAAGAAAATAGAAGAAGTCAAAAAACTAAGTGAGGGGACCAAGGGAGAAAAAAGAAACAAAAAGAAAAGAAAATCTCTCAGCGACAGTAGCAGTGAAGACGATAAGATGGCCACAAGTGACAGTGAAAGTGACTGAAAATAAACCTGAGATAAGCTTAACTCGTATGTGTTCAAGCATCTTACCTTCTGTTCATCAACTGTGCTAGCAAATAATCTTCAGACATAAAGCCAAACAAGCTTTCTATTCTTAGGAAACCTGCAACCGCTACCTGCACTTTTACAAAATGAAATGTGAATATTGTGGAAGAAAGGGGAAGATAGTTCAAAACAAAAAATATTGTGAAAAATGTGAGCAAGCCATGGTTCAAGAATGCATAAGATGCCACAAACCTTTTCATTCTGTTCATTTCTTCTCATCAGATGAAAATCATTTAAGATGCAATTCATGTCACACAAAATATATGAAAGAAAAAATCAGAAACAAAGCCAAGTCGTCTAAGCTCGTTGACACAAGAAGCAGTGAGTCAGATGTAACAAGCTCAGAAGAATCAGAAGAAGAGAAAGCAACTTCATCACCCGTCGCAGAAAGTGAAAATGAAAATCAACCAAAGAACAAGAGAAGAAGAGTCACTCTCTCCAATGAAGAAGAAGGTCTCAGAAAGGAACACGAAAAAGACCTCAACAAAGGCAAGAAAAAAAATGTTTCTTCTTCTACAAAAGAAAAAAAAGTTCCTGTTAAGAGAGCAGCTACGAAGAAAACTTTGCTGAAATCAGAAGCAGTGAAATCTGATATGATAAAGATGGCAGGGGGAAACGTTCACTACTTTAAACTGCCTGAAGGTTATGTCCCTGTGTTCACTAACATAAATGCTTCGGAATAAGCTGATATTCCTTTTATTTTTTTGTTTCACGGATAACCGGAAACTTAGAACATGTGGCTTAGTTTTGAGAGCAGGGTCCTTAGCGGACTGCACTAATAAAAGGCTGTGGTTTCAACTCAGGTCACATGTTATCATGACAATACTAATGACTTTCCTTGCTCAGAAATGGAGTAAAATCACGTGATTATATGCCTCATTCTTTAACCTTGTGCACACGCATCTACCTTTAACTTTAGAACGAAAGCATATCGGATTTCCATTTTATTGCGTACTGGAAAGTCATGTCATTCATCTTCAAGGAAACATATCATTCATTTTCATACAAACATTTCATAACATGCTGAGATAGTCTATGAAACTTCCTAAGCTGCTTTAATCTTGTACTGTTCATACATCTAGCTCTGTCAAACGTTTCGAACTATTTCCTCTTTGAAGTTTTCTTCTTATTTTTTTTCAAAATGAAAAAAGAAGAAACCTTAAAGAAAATATATTTTTCACCTTCACATCCAGCGTCTTTTTCTTCTGTGATAAAATTATACAAAGCAGCAAAGAAAATAAACAAAGAAATAACCAAGAAAGATGTTGTCTCTTTTCTTTGCAACACAAGAACTTATACTTCACACAAGAAAATAAAGTATAAGTTTCTTCGAAGAAAAACTGTTGTTAAAGGTATAAATGATCAATGGCAAATAGATTTGATCAGTGTTTACAATATAAAAGAAGAAAACGATGGAGTTAAGTATTTGTTAGCCTGCATAGATTGTTTTTCACGCGTTGCTTATGTAGAACCTATGCTAGACAAAACTGCAAGCAGTGCTTTGAAAGCTTTCAAAAAAATTTTGTTGAAAAGTAAAGTAAAACCTAGATTGATACAATTTGATGAAGGAAGTGAATTCAAAGGTGTTTTCAGGACATTTTTAAAAGAAAATAACATAAAATACTTCAGCACTTCTCAAGACACTAAAAGTGCTATAGTAGAAAGGTTCAATCGTACAATACAAGACAAAATATACAAATATCTTACCTATAAAAACAGTCTGAGATATATTGATGTTCTACCAAAATTAGTTCATGGTTACAACCATAGTGAACATAGAACTATAGGTATCAAACCTTCTTCTGTTAATAAGTCAAATGAACAAAAAAATATGGTTGAAACAATATGGAAAATATTTGTACAGCAAAAAAGCTAATTTACCTTTCAAAGTAGGAGATAAAGTACGTATCAGCAAATACAAGACTATTTTTAGAAGAGGATATTCTTCTCATTGGAAAGAAGAACTATTTCTTGTAGCTCATGTCCTTAGAACATGGCGTGCAACTTACGTCTTAATAGATAAAAATAAAGAAATATTAAGTGGAAGCTTCTATAAAGAAGAATTAAATAAAGTAGAAGGAAAGTAAAAAAATGGATTATCAAGAATTTCCTTTGTTCAATGCTTGTCTCAGAATACCTTTTTCTATGATAATAGCAGGTCCTAGCAACAGCGGAAAAACCACTTTCGTGCACAACTTGCTTGAAAACAGTCATAGAATAATAGAAAAGGAATTAGATTATATCATATGGTGTTACGGACAAACTCCACCTGAAAAAAAAGACTTCATGGAAGGGAAAAATATAATTTTCTTAAATGGCATTCCTTCATCTTTTGAAAAATATATAAAACCTGATTTAAATGGTGTGGTTATTTTAGATGACTTGATGAAAGAATGTAGCAGCAATGCTGAAATAGGAAAACTTTTCACTCAAACTTGTCATCATGAATCACTAAATGTAATATATATTTCTCAAAATTATTATTCTGAAGGTAAAGAAAGACAAACAGTGAACAGAAATGCAACCTATTTGGTTATTTTCAATTCTCCGTTAGATCAGACTATACCACAGACACTTGGGAGAAAACTTTTACCTAAAAATTATAAGACTTTTGTCAACATTTTCAATGAAGCCACAAGGAAACCTCATTCATATCTTTTCATAGACGGTCATCAAAAAACTCCAGCAGAATATAGACTAAGAAGCAACATATTTGATGTAGGACAAGAAGTATACATTCCTAGTAAAACATAATATATGTTGTATGATACATGATGTGCTACTTTGTGTGAAAAGTTCATGAGATTAAATAAAAAATATATACCACACATGTGAGACTGACATATCTTAATTTGTTCTCGCTTTAAAAGAAGAAAAATGCCACCTTCCAAAAAAAACAAATCACTAAAAAAAAAAAGAAATATTTCTTTAAAAAAATCATCTGCTAAGAAAAGAAGAAATCCTTCTTCTAAGATTAAAAAAAGGAACAAGAAAAGAAGTATTAAATCTCCTAGACAACTTGCTTATCTAACTGTTCTAGGAAACACTAAGAACAAGAAAAAAAGAGATCTCCTCATAGAATATGCAGGGAAAGAAGACTTAGATGCTATATGTCAAATAATACACAACGTTTTAGCAGGAAACATTAGGCTGAATTCAGTCTCTTTCTCTAAGCTGAAAAAATACAGGAACACTTTAAGATACCTGATAAATAAACGTGTGAATAATCAAAAGAGGAAATCAACTCTTAAGCAAAAAGGAGGATTTCTTCCTCTTCTCATACCTTTAGCAGTGTCTTTGTTAGGAGGACTAGCAGGAGCTAAAAGTTAAAACATGGCTTCTTTTAAAAAAAGTATAGTTATTCCCTTAGCCACATACAAAAAATTATCTTCTGCAGCGAAAAACACTTCAGAAAAAGAACCAAAGAAAAAAATGGATCCTATCGTTGAAAGACAGAAAGAATTGTTAGCGCAAAGAATGTATAACGTTCAACCGTATGATGTCCTGAGCACAAATCAAAATATCTTGAAAGAAAACCTTATGTCTTCTTTTCCTCTTAAGAAAGAAATCATAGAACCTGGAATATCTGTGAATGAAATTTTATCTCATATCAGACAAGCACAAATACCTTATATCAAAGAAATTTTAAGAAAAATGAAAGAACTCAATTACTTATGGAACGAACATGGAGAAATTATAATTAGAGGCAAATTGATCGGAAACTCTAATGTGATAAACATAATGAAGTTCTTCTCTAACACAAGCATTAAAGCAGAGCCTATAGGAACAGAAGAAGTTTGGGTCAATCTTTTGAATCATATACCTAAATCGTGGTTCCTCAACAAACCAAGGAAAGCTAAAAATAAATCTAAGCCTTATTCTGTAAGAAAATATCCTCTAGAAAAACAAATGATGGCTGAGAAAAACATTGAAGGAAGTGACTATTCTCTAGGAGCAACAGATGATGAATATTCTGAAGACAATGTGACGCCTCATTCTTCTATCTTAAAAAGAAAAGATCAACCTCAAGAAAGACCTCATCTTGTCAGGTCTGAAACACATGACACTGAAAGCATTGACAGCGACATAAATTATCTTTCTGCAGAAGAAAAAGACAAGGAAAAACCTGAAGAAAATAAGTTAGGAGAAGCTACAGGAGGAGAAGGAATTTCTGAAGTTAAAACTATTCCTCCTCTTCGAACAGAAGACGATATTTCCCCTCTTCACTCAGAAGAAGACGAAATTTCCTCTTTAGAAGAGAAAGAAGGCAGTTCATCTTCCCTGAAGAAAACCTCTCCGAAAAATAAATCTAAAGAAGACATTTTCGGAAAAATAAAACCTTCTAAACTTAAAAAAAAAAAAAATTTGAGACCTCCTTATGAGACTCGAGAAAGAAGAAAAACTCAATCCAACCCTAAATATTATTCCTCAGAATGGCTGACTGACTGGAAGAAATAATTTGTATTGAGATAAACCTCTTACCTTGAAATCCAGCTGAAGAAAAAAATAAATTGTCAATATGTATGCTAATTCAACTCCAGATAACTTTTACCTTAAACATCTTATATCTAGAAGATCTTATCCTAATCTTCAATATGGAAGAGGCCTTGAATTTATGGCACCTTTCAAAGGCAGCAGAAATCAAAGAGGTTACGGAATAGGAGGTATTTTAAAAGGACTTTTCAAGACAGTCGTTCCTTTATTGAAACCTGCTATTGCATCAGCCGCTAAAGGAATAGGTAAAAGAGCATTAAAAGGTGGAATTAAAGTCGCAAAAAACGTTATACAAGGTGGAAACATTAAGAAAGCTTTAAAGCGTGAAGCTCAAGAAAGTTTGAAAGATTTAAGTAAACAAGCCATGATGCATATAGTTAAAAAGAGGAAAACTAAGACTAAACCTAGAAATAGAGTTTCATCAAAGAGAAGAAATGTGAGAAAGGACATATTTGACTAAAATTAAACTGAGATAAGGTAAAAAAACATAGAAATCAAAGAAAAAAATTTATCAGCTATATAATAAAATTTAATTTTTGAAGAAAACTTTAACATGTCTCTGTTAGATGATGATCCGTGTCATTGTATCAGTTCAGAATTTGATTTTACCTCAAATCCTCCAACTGATACCAGCAGAGCAAAAACATACTATGAAAAAGTAGAACCTACAGCTTCTCCAAACAGCAGCACAGTACAATTTACGATAAAATCTAAACAAGCAGATTTAATTTCTTTACATAACAGTTTCCTGCATGTATCAGGGAAAATATTGAAAGCAAACAAACAAAATCCTGCTGCTCCTATTAATGGAACCATACAAAATGAAGCTAAAGTCTTTCCAGTAAATTACTTCGGTGCTACCATGTTCAAAAACGTTAAGGTATCTGTAGGAGGTATACGAATATCTGACAGCAATGACTTGCATGGTTATAGATCTTTATTTGAATTCATCCTAAGTTACAGTCCTACTGCTGCTAAACATATAGGAGCTTTAGCGATGTATGACAAAGACACTAAAGATTTCAATGAAGTCACTGAAGTTAACAGTGACGACCACAATGCAGGATTAAAGGCTCGTTACAATAAAACAAAAAACGGTAAATTATTTGATATACATGTAAGAATACATAATGAACTTTTTGCTCAAGTTAAAGCTTTGCCTGGAGATTTACCTCTTACTATAGAATTTGACAGAGCAGATGAAGATTTTTGTTTAATGTATCACACTGCTGCTCAAAAATATGTTATAGATATACAAAGTATTCATCTTTACATTAAAAGAATAAGAGTAACAGAAAAATTCAGAGAAGATATGAGCAAAGCTAGAATGCTGAAACCCTTCTTCGATTATCCTGTTCATAAAGTCGACATGAAATATGTTACTTTTGGTCCTAATAAATCTATCCTTCAAGCCTCACATATAGTCAACAACACACCTCTCCCGAAAAGAGTTATAATAGGGCTCGTACACTTAGATGCCTTCACAGGAACTCATAATCGTAACCCTTTCAGATTTGAACATTTCAAGGCTAAAGAAATTGAACTGAAAGTAAATGATGGGGGGACACCATTTTATCAGTATGAATTAGATTATGAAAACGATCAATACAACATGGCTTATCTGTCTCTACTGAAAACAACAGGCGACATCTTCAGAGATGACAGTGTAGATATATCTTTCACAGAATTCAAAAACGGTTATTGCCTTTACTGTTTTGACATATCGAAAAATGGTGCTACATCAGGAACATTTGAATACTCTGAAAATGGTTCGTTAGGTTTTGTTGTAAAACTAGAAGAAGAATTGACTCATGGAGTAGCAGCTGTGATATATTTAGAACACGATGAACTCTTGAGATTAGATTCTAGTAACATGCTAAGAGCTAAATCTCAAATCCCATTCTAGTGACGTGTTAAGAGCTCTGTCTCAAATCCTCCGAAATGAATGGTTCAGAAATAAACTTATATCTGCAAGATATAAAAAAAGAAAAAAAAGGAAAGTATGGAGTATATTCAGCTGATACTATACCTGAAGTTAAATCTTATCCTACAGGCTATGTAGTTAACACAGACAACAGTGACTTACCAGGGGAACATTGGGTAGCTTTTTATTACGAAAAACCTAACAAACTAGCAGAATATTTTGATTCATATGGTTTCAGTCCTTTACGAGAAACTTTCTTAGAAGCTTTGCCTTCAAAGTATAAATATTCATGTCATACTATTCAAGGTCTTTTTTCTGAAACTTGTGGTCTCTATTGTTTGTTCTTCATAGAAAACAGAGCTGAGAATAAGTCTATGCAAGAAGTTATATCTTGCTTCACAACAAACACTGATTGGAATGATCTTAAAGTAAAAAAATATTTTAATGAAAAAAATAAGAAATCTGACTTCACAGACAAAACATTGCCTTGCAACAGTCAAACTTGTTCAACGAAATATCTTTTCCTGAAAAAAAACCAAACAAAGAAATAAATATTCATATCCATGTATTATTTTTTCTTCCTGTTGTCTTGGAAGTTGTTCACTGATATATTAGTTTTATTGAAAGATAAAAAATATCTTTTCTAGGAAATGAATGAACCTAAGGCAAAAGACAGCATGAAAGGGTTAAACAAAATAAACAGTATAGTTTCTAACGGTAAAGTAGGAGCAGGAGGAGCACTTGTGACTCTTATTTTAACAGTAGCAGTCATAATATTAGAGACGCATAAACTAAACATGTCATCCTCTCTTCAGAAAGGAGATGAGATATTTCTGTCTTGCAGTGAAAGTGGCAACATTTATCATAACAATGAGAAGACTCAAAGTTTTCTCAGCTGTTATGTAACTAATTTAAATTACAGAAAAACATGGTCTTACCCTAACTTAGGATCTTCTGTTTCTAAGGACATGAAAAATAACCTTGACTTAAATGATATATCTCATGAAGAAGGAAACGCTTTTCTCTCAAGCTTTCCTGAAAGAGATACCTCCAAACCAGTGTCTACAGAAACTATGATCAAAACTGCTTCATGAAAACATCCTGTGATAACAGAGCTCTTGTCTTCTTACTATAAACTTATGAAACAGATACAACAAAAATGGATCAATCTTTAGGAGCAAAGAGGAACAAAGTGCTAGAAAAAATTTGCTTCCATCAAAGCAATTACATATCTTTGTTAGAAGAAGAAAGGCGAACACACATAAACATGATAAGAGAACAAGAAGAAAAAAATCTTGTTCTTTCTACTGAATTAAGAGAAATTCGAAATGAAACTATGAATATGTTATCTCACAGGAAAGCCTACAACATAGCAAAAGCAGAAAATGAATGCTACGCAAGGATAGCTCGCGATCGTTATGGTTGTACTGCAGAAGATGGAGACAATCCTGAAACTGAGGAAAATAAAAACATAGAAGGAGACAATCAAATTTCTGACGTTCCAGATTCTTTGCCACCTGATAGCTTAATGGATATGTACAGGCATATGCCAAATGAATAACTAACATGAGATAGATGCTTTCCAACAGACACATACCCATCTAACATGAATACCTTAAACTATAGTGAAACAGGAGAACCTTTAGCGGAAGAAAAGGTATGCTCTGATTGCGTACATAAAATAAGAACCCTAGAGGAGATCAGAATATGTCAACGAAAATATATCGACATCCTTCGAGCTGAAAGAAAACCATATCAAGAAAGAATAAGATCTCTAGAAAAAAGAAACAGCTTTCTTTCAGAAAAAATAGCAGAAAAAGAAGGAAAACTCTTGTCTCTCTCTCTAAGTCACCTACAACATGGCAATACAATAATTCAAAATAAAGAAACAATTTAAACATAGGAAATGGGAAGATGATAAAGCTTTCGCTTACATTAAGAGAAGAAATCAAAAAATTTCTTGTTCTCCTTCTTTCTTGAAACTTATGTTAAAGCATTACGAAGAAGTCTTCAAACATAGAAAAATTTTATGTTTTGTTTATTATCTGTTAGAAAATGTATTCGAAAATAAAGATGAGAAAATACAAATGCTGGCAAGAGTCAACATGCATGACTTGTCTAAGTTATCTCTAGAAGAAGCTATAGGTTATACCTTAAAATTTCAAAGCAAAACTGGACCTAAAAATTTAGAAGAAAAATTCTGTTGGGAAATGGCTCTCAACCATCACTACGATGAAAATGATCACCATCCGCAGTACTGGAAAGGTAACAACATGGAAAAATTTGCTTTGATTGAAAGTATATTAGATATGATAGCTTGTCATGCAGAACGAGATTTGATGGTAGAAGAAATAAATGTACATCATATGTTAGATGAAGAAGTTGCTGTGATTCAACTTTTAGACATAAATCCTATATATCTAGAAAGATACACAGAAGAAGACAAGGAGAAAGTGAAAGAATATCTTTCTTTATGGAAAAATATCTTGTCTGTAAAATCTTAAGAAAAAATAAAAAATAAATATATATATATATAGTCATTAAAAAAAACCATACCATTATGTTAAAAGTGAAAAAAGGAAAAAATATCCATACTATAATATCACATCAATTTATATGCATTTTTCTTATGTATTGTCTCATGTCCGGATTAATAAGTACTGTTATGTCTTATCCTATTCTTGTTTGTTCTATGCTGATATGTTTTTTCATAACATGCATACAGCTGCCTGAAATACCCGTTCCTTAATCAAGCTGAGATATGTGAAAAAAACATAAAAAATAAGCTACTAAAATTAAGATGCTGTTCGCTTACTGTCTCATGTCAGGACTGAGCAATGCTTTCATACCAGATCCTGTTGTGTTATATGTCATATTCTTATGCGTTCTTATAATATGTATACATCTACATAAGATACGTCTTGCTTGATGGTCACATCAAGTTTATGTCTTTGAGATAAAACAGAAAACAGTGTAAACCTATATGAAATAGGACATATCTTTTAAACTGCTCATGTATACATGTATTTTTCCTTAGACAAATACACAACAGCTCTTTTCACTTACATTTACATATTGTTGCTCTTGTTGCAGTAAGAAAAAAAAAAAAAATGCCTTTGCCGTCTTACTATTTCGAAGAAGATTTAGGTTACTCTGATCTATTTCTTCAAAAGATTTCAGTCTTGTTAGGATATGAATGGATGAAACTAGGTGTACATCTTGGAATACCTCATACAAAACTTGAAAACATGAACAAAACTAAAACAACTACAACCATGGGTCTTGAAATGCTGAACAAGTGGTGGAGAGGAGTTCCTTTCTACTTAAGAACTGAAGAACTGATAATGAGTTTCAAGGAAAACCAACGAATGGACTTGGTTGAATTCACAGAAGAATTCTTCAAAGAAAAAAAATTAGAAGAACATAGTGATGAGTCAACTGCCGTCCAAATGTTCTTCATTGTACTAAGTGAAAGAATGTCAAGAGATTGGAAGAATGTGGCTATATATCTGCACATCACGCTGGATGAAATAAAAACCATATCCTCTCAACCAGAACAAGACATAAAACATTTAACTTTTAATGTCTTAAAGATGTGGCAAAGATCAAAGAACAGTGCCACTCATCAACTAATGAAAGCTTTGTTTGAAATGGAAAGAAATGATGTTTTGAAGCTTCTGTTCTTAGAATTTGATAAAAGAACGGGAAACTAACTAACCAACCAAGAAAACAACAAAGAAAAGAGCAACAGAAACCTAATTTTTGTAAACGAATAAAAAAATAAACATATATATATATATATATATATCATATAATTTGTTTTGTTCTTTGTTCATATAACCTGATTGAGATATCATGAGAATAGCATATATACATAGTACTCAATCATTGAAGAACAACATAAAACATACATCAAAAAAGGAAGAGAAAGAAGATAGTACTTCATCGTCTTGAAAAATGGAAACTCCAGTCTTAAAATTCGTTAAAATTAATCCTAATGCAATCTCTCCTGCTCAAAAATATTACACTATAGGATACAACTTATACAGTCCATCTGAATATACCATCCCTCCTAAAGGAAGTCGTTTCATAGAAACAGGTATCCAAGTTTCTGTTCCATATGGTTATTATGGTATTATATCGCCTTTGAGCAAAAAAAGAAATAATGATGTAAATGTTGAAACAAAAATAATAGACACTCATTACAGAGAAGAAATTAAAGTTATGTTGCACAATTTTAATGAAAAAGAAGAGAAAGAAGCCACAATAAAGAAAGGAGAAGCCGTTGCACAGCTTATATAACAAAAAATATGCACTTCAAAATTGAAACAATGTTACAAGCTGGAAAGAACCCCTGAAGATCAAGAAAGTTATGATGCAGCTTACAACAAAATAGGTAATCAGATATATGAAGAAGAGCATCGGTTCCTGAAAGGTGCTAATCATATAAAAAAGATGATGGAGTCCTCTTCAAGTAAAGACAACTGGAGTCCTCTTCAAGTAAAGACAACTTCTTCGCAAACATCTCTGTGAATAGCATAAACAGCAAGTGAAATGAGTTTTGTGCACTGTCAACAAGAAATAATCAGTTAGTATACTGTCATCTCATTGAAGATGTCTCTATTAAAGTTCATGAAATTATCTCCAAGAGCTTTCACTCCAACTCGTGCTTCAAGTGATGCAGCAGGACTTGATTTATATAGTGCCTATGACTATATCATCCCTCCTAAAAGTAAAGAATTAATAAAAACAGATATTGCACTGGACATACCTCCTGGTTGCTATGCTCGTGTGGCTCCGAGATCAGGACTTACGCTAAAATATTTCATCGATGTAGGTGCTGGAGTCATAGATAGAGATTATAGAGGTAATGTAGGAGTCATTCTCTTTAATTTCGGGAAAAAGAATATAAAATAACTCAAGGAGACAGGATAGCACAAATGATTGGAAAAAATTTACATGCCTGTCATTCAAGAATGTGATATCCTTAATGAAACCATGCGAGGTGACAATGGTTTTGGATCAACTGATAAATGATATTGTTTTTGAATAAAAGAAACAATAAAAATGAAATCTTGATTCTTCTTTTTATTTCACTTTATCACATAATCTTTCCATTTAACATATGCATGCTTTATTCCATTTAACATATACATGGTATAGGATATTATTTATAATCGACCTCCTTTTTAAATAATCTAAATTTTTCAGAATATTAGGTCTTCTTAAAATAATTATTTTAAGAAGACCTAATATTATACTACTACTGGCCGCGCAGAACCTTACAGCAGGACATGGCAGAAGGTGAACGGCGACGTCTTATACCTCCAATATTGGCTCGATGGGGTCTTCTATGAACATCACTCGTCAGCCCAAGCTGATATCTCACTAAACAATGGGACCTTTGCATTGACTATCAGCAGAGCTCAGATAAACGATGACTTTATTTTTGTCTGCACATAGTGGACCGGATTATATGGAGAGTGTGAAGCTTGCTGTTTATGGTGAGTTCACATCATAAATCAACTTAATTGTTTGCTGATTGGTCATCATGATGCACCAATGCCTCTGTACGTTTATAGCCATGTAGGTATAGTATGATGCATAAATTAGGCCCTAGCAAGACATAAGCAAATGTCCACAACCAGTGAATAATTTTGCATCGTATTCACCGAGGTGAGGCTGTCCGTATTCAACGATGCCTTATAGGCAGAGTTGAAAGCGGACAGCCCTCACCAAGGTGAATGCGATGAAAAATTATTCAATGGAGTGGACATTTGCATTTATGTCATGGCCTAGGGGGTTATTTTCCTTTTAAATAAAGAAAAACTGCTCAGATATGTTGAAAATCCAAGATGGCGGACACCCATTGAATATGGACACATTGTATTCAATGACCCCCATTGAATACGGCAGTTCTAGTACTAATCTATAGTGACGTTCGTATCAGCCATGACATAAATACTGATTCCAAACCTAGCACTAACCTACAGCATATTGTTCACCAGGTTTGGTAAACAATACATGCTCATATCAAGGACATTAAGGCTGAGTATATTTCAAAATACGATGAGATACTAAAATGGAAGCAGAGATATACCAGGAAAGCTGGATAGTTACTGACCCAGTTCACATGGCATCAGCAATAAGAGTAGGATGGCGTCTGTAAAAATTATGTAAGCCATTTTCATGTCCTGATCCACACTGTTTTGTTTTTCATTTGATGAAATAAATCCCATCATAAGTTGTCAGGTGACTTTTGGACAGATGCTATAAGCCAGTTCTGGTGTGAAATCCCATAACAAAATGAGCTTATATCAGGGGTTTTAAATGAAATCTTATACTCATATCAAAATCCTTATATTTTTTACTAAAATGTTAGCAAAACTCACAGACCTAAAAAGAATGTATCTAACCTAAACAACAACCACAACAACAAGAGTCCTTGGCCGCAGGAATGCAGGGGTTTCCAAATATATGTGCTATAGTAAGGAACAGCAACCTTTACAGACCCAAAGTTTACCTCATTGAAAACCACAAAGTATCATATGATATAAGAGAGGTTAAGATTTGCCTACTTGTAACTTGTACGGCAACGTCTAGCCTACCATTTCCTACAACTCTAGGCGTAAATGTTGCTGTACATGTCATGATTCGTACCCGCACAACAGACAGTGCTAGGATTCTGAGTCTCATGTGCTAACCGCTACACCATGAGTCCTCAGCTGATACTAGGGAGGTTAAGCAATCACGACGTAAGTCATGCGTAGCTGATTTTACGCAGACATAGCAATGCTGTAGGTATGCTGTACGTCTGCATTATATTGCCCACGCAGTGGTTGCTAAACCTCCCTACTGTGGGTGTTAGAACATCTACTGAAGGGCAATACGCTACTTATATGACTGAGTAATCAATTATAGATAAACAGGGTGATTTCACTTTGAAAGTTTGACTGGTCAATCTAGTGTAGTGGTTAAGGCCTGGGACTAGAAATCTAGACCACACAGATTCAAACCCCTGGTGTGATTTTGTTTTATTCTTGGTTGACCACTGTCATTCTTGCAACAAATTCTAAAAATAATGTATTATAATGAACATCCTCTGATTGCCAAAATGATAAATGGGGGCTTCAGGATGGCCTTTTACAAAGACTCCTTTTACCTTGTATGTGTAAGTTAAAAACACTTTCCCCATGCAGTCTTGAACCCACATTCTGTGATTCAAAGTCAGACATGCTAACCATTATACTATTGAGACTACTGGTGATTGTAGACTGGAACACCATATATTTATCATAGCTTTGTACCACAGCCAGTGTAGAAGATTCAAATCATCTTCTAGGCCTCTACAGTTTATGTCAAAATATGCTTATATTTATGGTTTTACTGTTACATAAACTTCAGTGGATGGAGTATATATATATATATATATATATATATATATATATATATATATATATATATGTATGTATATATATATATGTATGTATAGACGCCATCCTACTCTTATTGCTGATGCCATGTGAACTGGGTCAGTAACTATCCAGCTTGCCTGGTATATCTCTGCTTCCATTTTAGTATCTCATCGTATTTTGAAATATACTCAGCCTTAATGTCCTTGATATGAGCATGTATTGTTTACCAAACCTGGTGAACAATATGCTGTAGGTTAGTGCTAGGTTTGGAATCAGTATTTATGTCATGGCTGATACGAACGTCACTATAGATTAGTACTAGAACTGCCGTATTCAATGGGGGTCATTGAATACAATGTGTCCATATTCAATGGGTGTCCGCCATCTTGGATTTTCAACATATCTGAGCAGTTTTTCTTTATTTAAAAGGAAAATAACCCCCTAGGCCATGACATAAATGCAAATGTCCACTCCATTGAATAATTTTTCATCGCATTCACCTTGGTGAGGGCTGTCCGCTTTCAACTCTGCCTATAAGGCATCGTTGAATACGGACAGCCTCACCTCGGTGAATACGATGCAAAATTATTCACTGGTTGTGGACATTTGCTTATGTCTTGCTAGGGCCTAATTTATGCATCATACTATACCTACATGGCTATAAACGTACAGAGGCATTGGTGCATCATGATGACCAATCAGCAAACAATTAAGTTGATTTATGATGTGAACTCACCATAAACAGCAAGCTTCACACTCTCCATATAATCCGGTCCACTATGTGCAGACAAAAATAAAGTCATCGTTTATCTGAGCTCTGCTGATAGTCACTGCAAAGGTCCTGTTGTTTAGTGAGATATCAGCTTGGGCTGACGAGGGATGTTCATAGAAGACCCCGTCAAGCCAATATTGGAGGTATAAGATGTCGCCGTTCACCTTCTGCCATGTCCTGCTGTAAGGTTCTGCGAGGCCAGTGTTATACAAACTCTGACTCATCAACCTATGCACCTCATCACATGGTACCCTCCTCTGCTTCCGGTGTCATTTCTGAAACTAACAAATTACACAAAAAGGTGTTCATTAGTTTCAACCTTAACCATAAAACTAAAACTGTTGAAACCACCAGGGATCTTTGTAAAACTGAACAGTGAACCACCGTAATTGTATTGCAGTGAACTGGTGTAGTTTTTACAAGACGTCCCAGGTGGTGATATGGTGGTACAAGGAATTTCTGTGAAAATAATGACGGATCCCTGGTAACATTGGAATGATGATTTTAATGAAATTTCTTTCCAGTGTTTCCCTGAATACCATGAAAGCCTCAAACTATATGTTAACATTCCAAAGAACCAAGGTGGTCAAACGCCACAACATAAACTGCTTTTATAAGATATTCATCTGAAGTCCTCATAGTTAGTCATGTAATTACTTATTGTGTCAACTTCCTGAGATGTAAATCAATCAAATATCATGAATATGATTCATGAAAGAGACAGCCAGACAGAGACAAAAAATAGACAAAAACAAAAACAGACTGGCAGACAGAGACTGAGACAGAGAAAACAAGGTTCAGACTCACTGGAGATAGCGATGAAGACAATCCCTACTTGCATTATTTGTCCTGATGTTATAACACAGCTGAATATAAATTCATCCTGCCCCACATTCCCAATGGTGAGGTCAAATGTCTGCCCACCAGGGTGATCAGCCACCACCATACTGCATGCCTGTAGTAACACCAGACGTGTCCTGATTGTAGATGATGAACGACGATGAGACTGGCCATGTTGACCATTTTCTTGTGGAGAATCCTGCACCGGCTACAGGACATGACAGTCTAGTACTCGTTCCTACTCTTACACCCACCCTCCTGTCTGAAATGTACAAACATTGGTGATTGGTAATACTTTGTACAGACTTATATCCACACAGGACACTGCAGTGTCATTCTGCCACTCAACATGACGTCCACCCTCCTGTCTGAAATGTACAAACATTGGTGATTGGTAATACTTTGTACAGTTTTATATCTACACAGTACACTGCAGTGTCACACTGCTACTCAAGATGACGTCCACCCTCCTGTCTGAAATGTACAAACATTGGTGATTGGTAATACTTTGTACAGACTTATATCTACCAAGGACACTGCAGTGTCACACTGCCACCCAACATGACGTCCACCCTCCTGTCTGAAATGTGAAAACATTGGTGATTGGTAATACTTTGTACAGGCTTATATCTACACAGGACACTGCAGTGTCAAACTGCCACCCAACATGACGTCCACCCTCCTGTCTGTAATGTACAAACATTGGTGATTGGTACTACTTTGTACAGACTTATATCCACACAGGACACTGCAGTGTCAAACTGCCACCCAACATGACGTCCACCCTCCTGTCTGAAATGTACAAACATTGGTGATTGGTAATACTTTGTACAGGCTTATATCTACACAGGACACGGCAGTGTCATACTGCCACCCAACATGACGTCCACCCTCCTGTCTGTAATGTACAAACATTGGTGATTGGTAATACTTTGTACAGACTTATATCCACACAGGACACTGCAGTGTCAAACTGCCACCCAACATGACGTCCACCCTCCTGTCTGAAATGTACAAACATTGGTGATTGGTAATACTTTGTACAGGCTTATATCTACACAGGACACTGCAGTGTCAAACTGCCACCCAACATGACGTCCACCCTCCTGTCTGAAATGTACAAACATTGGTGATTGGTAATACTTTGTACAGGCTTATATCTACACAGGACACTGCAGTGTCAAACTGCCACCCAACATGACGTCCACCCTCCTGTCTGTAATGTACAAACATTGGTGATTGGTAATACTTTGTACAGACTTATATCCACACAGGACACTGCAGTGTCAAACTGCCACCCAACATGACGTCCACCCTCCTGTCTGTAATGAACAAACATTGGTGATTGGTAATACTTTGTACAGACTTATATCTACACAGGGCACTGCAGTGTCACACTGCTACCCAACATGACGTCCACCCTCCTGTCTGAAATGTACAAACATTGGTGATTGGTAATACTTTGTACAAACTTATATCTACACAGGACACTGCAGTGTCACACTGCTATCCAACATGACGTCCACCCTCCTGTCTGAAATGTACAAACATTGGTGATTGGTAATACTTTGTACAAACTTATATCTACACAGGACACTGCAGTGTCACACTGCTATCCAACATGACGTCCACCCTCCTGTCTGAAATGTACAAATATTGGTGATTGGTAATACTTTGTACAGTTTTATATCTACACAGTACACTGCAGTGTCACACTGCTACTCAAGATGACATCCACCCTCCTGTCTGAAATGTACAAACATTGGTGATTGGTAATACTTTGTACAAACTTATATCTACACAGGACACTGCAGTGTCACACTGCTATCCAACATGACGTCCACCCTCCTGTCTGAAATGTACAAACATTGGTGATTGGTAATACTTTGTACAGACTTATATCTACACAGGACACTGCAGTGTCACACTGCCACCCAACATGACGTCCACCCTCCTTTCTGAAATGTACAAACATTGGTGATTGGTAATACTTTGTACAAACTTATATCTACACAGGACACTGAAGTGTCACACTGCTACCCAACATGACGTCCATCCTCCTGTCTGAAATGTACAAATATTGATGATTGGTAATACTTTGTACAGACTTATATCTACACAGGACACTGCAGTGTCATACTGCCACTCAACGTCCAACCTGCTGTCTGAAATAATTGACATTTGTCAATCAGTATTAGTTAAAAATTGTCTTTTATCTTTCTCAGTAGGATAGACAGATGGGTCTTTTTGAAAGGTGGGTAGGGGGGGGGTACAAGACATTTCCCAGTTTTAACAGAAAAGCCCCCTCGCTTTCAATTTACAAAAATGTCAATTTGCCATAAGAATGTGGTTTTTTCCTACACAATTTACTCTTGGGAGTAATGATGAAGCAGCTAATACGTATTTTCAATAAATACATGTACAAACAAAAAGGCACTTACTGTAAACAACTGTGTACAAAACCTGTCCTCTGATAGAGACGGTACAGGTCAGTGACCCTGTGTCCTTCCACTGTAGACTGCCCATAATCAGACTAAAATATAACGGGTCGACAGAGAAACCGCCTCGTGCTCCCGGTCCAGTGGTCACTGAACCTCCACTGACCTGGCTGTAAAAAACACTTTCTGGCTGCAGCAGGGTGTCCACCTTCACGTGTTGTATGACCCATGTGGTGAACATAGCAGTTTAACCGAGTGGCCTCCTCTGACACATGGGTTCCTGTTCCAGAAACACACACTATTAGCCACATAACCCACTCAGTGGAACAGAACTGCGGAATTTGAATTTATTTTCCATTTTAGATTTTTGAGAGAATGAATATATGGATAATATATCCATTCTTGGTTTTTACATTAGCGTGACTTATACATTAGAATAATAGCTTCTATAACAAGAAAAATGTGGCAAGGACCACGGATAGGAGTTGCCGCTCCATCGCTAGCCGCTGCGGGTGATGTCACTGAGGCAGCATGACGTCTTTGGATGCCATGGTAAGCAAGTCATGTCTTTGTTTCAGTTAAAGTGAGTGAGTGAGTAATAGATGTTTAACTCCATTTCGACAGCTAAGGTCATATTCATGGCGAGAACGACATTACACAATTTCACAGAGGAATGTGTCGGTGCCCGCGTATATGTGCACCACACACATCTGAGGGGATAGGAAAGACGAGATATAGACCCTTTTAAGTGGGCTAGGGAAGCCCGTGTTTCAGTTAAAAGAAATTACAAAATAAAAAAAATAAATAAATAAAATTACAAAATAAAAAATAAATGTGACCTACCCTACCTAATTCTTGTTTTCAAAATGTTACCTAAAATACACAACTTTTTACAATACACAAGGCCTATGTGAGTGGGAACCATGAATAGCAATGGATATCATTTATTAAAACATGGGGTGGTAGGATTGACAATGATATAGGGCCTATAGTATATATCACAACCCTTTCCCTTCTCACATATTTGAACATTCCTTAAACGTTTTATTGCATTAGGAAACGTGTAAAAATGAATATTCATTTTGAGCTTTTCTTCTATGATAACAAACGTTTTTGAATGTTCTTTAATGTTATAAAAAAATGTGCGTTTTATAGCATTTTATGGACATTAACAAACGTTCACTGAATGTTTTCTTTATGTTGGAAAATGTTAAAAACAAACGTTCATTTTCAAGCATTTTAATGACGTTCATGAACGTTCACCGAACATTTGTTGTTCACTGGGATTTTTCAAGTTTAGTGAGTGAGTGAGTGAGTAATAGATTTTTAACGCCATTTCGACAGCTGAGGTCATATTCATGGCGAGAACTGCATTACACAATTTCACAGAGGAATGTGTCAGTGCCTGCGCATATGTGCACCACACACATCCTGAGGGGATAGGAAAGAGGAGAAATAGACCCTTTTAAGTGGGCTAGGGAAGCCCGTTCAAGTTTAGAAGATTGATTGATGGAGAGGCAAAAGAAGCGTTCCACTTACCGTAAAACCACCTATAAGTCGACCATTTGAGAATCAAATTCGACCCATAGAAAAAATGCTTGAGAAATATCAACACTATAATCCATTATATAAAAACCCTATCTATAAGTCGACCCCACTCTTTGGGGGAAAATATACTAATATGAAAAATAAATAAAAATAGAAAATCGACTTATAGAAGGGATTTTATGGTACTACAGCACCAAGTGGAGACAGCAATATTGCACTGGGGCCTGTAAGCATCCATATCATAGACAGAACTTCAGTTCTTTTATAGTAGATATGGGACAGCAAAAAACCAACTTGATTTTGATGCTTCTCGCACTAAGGCGACAATATTATTTGGCGCTGTTAAGGAATGTGGAAAATTTAACTCTCAAAAGGTGAGTTAGAATCTGTAGTGCGGAGACCTAACATAGGGACTAGATAATGTACTTTACAACCGTTATTCTTTACAACCACTACAGCAATATCTGGCATTTATGGCATAGCTTTAATTTGTAATAATGTAAAACATTCAAGGTGAGAAAAACATTTGTAACAAAAATTCTTTATTAACAGCATTGGTGTAAACAATTATTCTGAGTGTCAGTAGATATGAGTGAGTACGTAACACCTGATTCATCTGGTATATTGTTAAATCGTGGACTTCAATATGGAAACCTGATGCATGTCTCTATAAAAGCAGATGTGCTTATAGTTATGTGTGAATCTTCTTATTCAATACAAAAACTACCAACATAAGTCATCACGAAAATGGGTGGTCTTTTCCTTTCACAAACTACTTCTAGCTATATCAGGAATATATCAGGAACTATCAGGTCATGTATCATGATGATTATAGATCTCCATAATTTGGCTCCTTGGAACTTGAGAACTTTCTAATGCTTATTGATAAATAATAACAAGCTGGTACTATGAATACACAATTTTGTGAATGTGTGTGAAGATGAAAATAATAATAACACTAGTAGATCCTATTCTATATAATAGTGCAGAACATGTGCATCTTACTTAGAAAGTGCAGGAATGCATCAGGCCCATTGGTCAGGATTTCAAGAGTGTATCAACCACATATTGTTAGCATGATGCATGAATGCATTCCTGTTAAGTGGAGTCATGAGATTGAGTGAGTAATAGATGTTTAACGCCATTTCGACAGCTAAGGTCATATTCATGGCGAGAACTACATTACACAATTTCAGAGGAATGTATTGGTGCCCGCGCATATGTGCACCACATACATCCGAGGGGATAGGAAAGAGGAGAAATAAGACCCTTTTAAGTAGGCTAGGGAAGCCAGAAGTGGAGTCATAAGCGCTGCACATCTGCAATAAGACAGCCAATGGTCATGATTCATTGATGCACTATTGCAACAGGTCACATGGGCGTGGAAAGCAGGGGGGACATGTCCCCACTTTTGGTCAACTCCTGAAAAAAGGTCAAAACTAAAAGGTCAAGCAAAGGGAGGTCAAAGATTGCATAAGGCCCCCCTGCTGGTCTCACCCACTCTGAAACTGCGTCCCACGCCCCTGGTTAAACTGGACTTGGAAGATATCTGGATTATTGAGCAGTCAGAACTGTCACCATGGTATGTTTTATTCTAACCAGTTTAGACTAAAACATCAATGACACTTATTGACTTGTAGTCTATGACACCTGTCCACAATACAATCCAATTGTTCATTAATGCACCACTTTCCCTTAAACAGAATTAAAATGGCACTGGCCTTGGCAGATATATGGATTATAAAGCGGCCAGTACTGTCACCATACACAACCTTTTCTAACCAGGTTTGTTTGTTCAGTTTCACGTCTGAGGGCCATCGAGGAACTCAGACATTTCTAACCAGGTTAGACATCAATGACACCCATTCAGAATATTGGCTTGTACTCTATGACACCTGGGGGGAAAGCCACAGGCCCAAAGATGATGTTCAATGGTTCATCGGGAAGATCACCGAAAGGATACACGTCATGAAAGTAGAAGCTGAGAAAGGGCATCCCGTTATACTGCACAATCTCGTCCCTCTTCTCCTCTGCCACCACCCACTTCACACAGATATCCTGCCCTGGTTCATACTGAAAGGACTGTGTGCTTTGCAAATATGCTAGTACTTCACCTTCAAGCCTCACGAAGAAGATGGTGTTCCCATCAACAAAGATTCTAGTGTCAGCACCGCACCTCAGGTTTTTGACTTCTGGTGGCATGTCTGAATGATCGAGTCCTTCTGGTGGTTCTATGCAGTTGTATCTGGTGAAGGAGAACTGGCAGGTCAACCACTGATCAGACAATGGATCATAGTACTGTATTTTCATGGCTCGGTCAATGACGACAATCGTTTCCTTTCCTTCTACCATCATAATACTCATTTTGTGCTTCGTCGTTGGTCTCAACATGGCTGCCTTCCTTTCCCAGTGTCCTGTAGACAGATTGAGACGATCCAGGCTGTCTGAAAAGACAGAGCCTTTCCCAGTACTAATCTGTCCACCACTCACATAGATGTAACCATTGAGAACACAGGCACTGTGGTTTTTGACAGCTATCGGCAGTTTCTTTGTACGACTCCAAGTGCCTGAATCAAAGCTGTATTCCTCAATTATATCAGTCAGATGCTTCTGTGATTTTGTCATAACGCATCCACCTAACACATAGAGGTGCCTACCATGTTGCACCATGGTAAACTTATCTCGTGGTTGTGATAAGCTGGCCATCTTGCTCCATGTGAGTGTCCTTGGATCAAAGACTTGCCACATCTGATCTTCTCCAAACTCACTGCATGTGATCAGGAAGTTATTAACGTCTATTACAAATGGTACTCTACCAGGGAACTTTGGTGTTTTGACAGGCATACATGTTTTCCAACCATTCTCTTTGCCATCTACTGCCTCTTGGTGGAACATTGTAAGTTTGGAAAACCCCTTTGAATCCTGCTTTACTTCGATAGCAACTAAGGACTTCTCAGTCTCAATTTTAGTCTGCTCGAGATCATTAAGTATCTTCAGGTGAATAGGAAGGCGGTGATAGACGTATGCCTTCTCATATTTATCTTTCCAGCAGTCATCAATATGTTCGACCAGATCCACTATGGATGCTTTGCGTTCATCAGATACTGACTGAGCATCTGGGAGCTTCATTATGTCTTCAAGATATTGCTTACGACTCGCTTTAACAGACACCATCTCTTCCTCAATGTGTGTTATCTCTTCTGGGGACATACGATGGAATTTGACACGTCCCATTAGGTCTTCAACATAAGGGCGCCTTTGTACCGCTGCTCCACAGACCCACTCAATGATAACAAAGAACAGGTCATGATCAGACATTTCTAGGTTGTTAATAATAATCGCGAGTCCATCTGGGGTGACACGTATTGTTTCAAAATGCTCTAAAACCTCCACAGAGTTCAACTCGATAAAGGTTGTCACTTTGTCAACTCCTTCCTGCAATGAAAGCTCTTTGAATTTTTCCAGCAGATCAAGGCAGTTTTCAACTGTGACCTTAGTACCAAGGATCTGTTGGCATTTATTGATCAGCTTCGGCATCTGTAAGTAGACAGCCAAGTCAAGCATTTCATCAGGAGAATTGCTGATGGTGCTGCTGTCTCCAGTATAGATGTACTTGATAAGCCCTGACAGAAGTTCCGGATTCACATCTTTTAGCTCAACGGAGTCACTGGTACTCTCTGCCAAAGGTCCACTGAATATGGCACGGAAATAGTCACTCACTGAGGCCAGCACATACTTATGCACTTTGAACTGCCGGTTTTGAACATTGAGCATGTAGTCGTACAAGAGGCCGTCCTGCCAAAGGGCCGCTATGCCATCTAGTAGGCCTGTATCTTCTCGCTTCGCCATACTGATTTATCAGCACCAACTTATATGGGGTGGATTAAATCAAACTCCTGCAACAAATATAAAAACAAAGCATTATACCACTACAAACTCTACTAATCATGATACATGGCAAGTCACATTATAGTTGTGTGTTGGGCTATCGATGCTCAGATATACATGAACACATGAACAGCACATGATTGATCAGTGAATAAAAATGCCACTGCTTCAGGGGTGTGATTTCATTTTAGCCAATGTGTAGGAACCTTGATTAGTCAACAAGTCTGTGGCCCATTTAGTAATTCATAGTCTAAAAATATCAAAGACACCCCCCCCATAAATGTTGAAATGTTTTCTCAATGGATATGTGGAAATCGTGAGGGTCAACTTTTTTACCCTAAAGTGTAGGAAGTCCTACAGATGTAGGAGAAATCACAACCCTCAGCTATCGGCTTTTTACATGGATGCAAGTGACCTAAAAGGAACCTTGTGTCTTGAAAAAACTACCCATTTTACCTAGCCATTTAGGGGGACTAATTTCCCTGTAAACGTATAAAACCCAATTTGTGTAGCATCTAGCAGGTAAAGAATACAATAGGATGAATCATTTAAAGGTGAAATACTTTATTCATCTCTTAAATCTACCGACATAAATTGAGCACAAGAACACTTTTCGCTCTCCAAAGTTCAAAGATGAAATAACGAGGAATCAAACGACTGTGAATAAACAGACGATCTAACCTTATATGATGTCCTTTCAAAGGTGGCAAACTGCACACATATTTCAATTCAAATTAATGACACTACAGTCTACACTTTAATCATATAGAAATGTGCATAAACTTGTCAAATATCAACTAATTGTTTATCTTCAGAAGTGCATCAGTACTATACTAATACATAGGGAATGCCTCAAGGCATATGAACTTATCTAACCAGAAATATTTCTCCAGTCACAGCACTCAATATAAATGGTCCCTTCAGTATTGTTCAATGAAATACAAATTTAATTCAATTCACAGCACCCTATTCTCATGAAAGTGTACTTTGATAATTTGATACATGAGGTCTCAAGCTATAGTATGAAAATGGGGTATGTTTTTTTTATGACTAGGTTAACATCTTCAATGTAGGTTCAAGTGAACAATATCATCAATATTTTCAATTCCCTGTTCCATGTGACCTCAGCAATAACAACTGATCCATTGAACAGTGCAGGCACATTTCATGTTTCTATCATTTGAGCAAGAGGGTTTCTTTCGAGAAAGCTGCTTTCTTGAAGTGTTCATTTAAGCTTATTAAGTGCAGGATGTATGATTGGCACATTGCATAAATCCCAGAACTTATCAAAGGATTGGTTGGTTAGCACTAAGTCCATCAACAGTATTTTTCATAACCATGTTACCAGGGATGACCTGGTCTGAAATCGAGCGGCTTGTATTCCAAGACATCAGGCGGGAATGACACGGGCCCACATACAACATTAATTGGAAGAGGGATAGGCAAGAACGGACTCATTTCCGTGAAGTAGAAGCTGAGAAAAGGGCTTCCATTATACTGATTAATTACATCCCTCTTCTCCTCTGCCATCACCCATTTCACACAGATGTCATCACATGGTATGTAATCAAACATCTGGGTCTCGGCACAGTACACCTGTTGCTCTCCTTCCAGCTTCATGAAGAGGACTGTGTTTCCGTCAACGAACATCTGCGTCTCATCACCCCACCTAAGATTTTTGACTTCTTCTGGAGAAGTATCGAGTCCTTCTGGAGGGCCTAACCACTCATGTTTGATGACAGAGAAGTTATATGTAGACCACTGGTCAGATGATGGATCGTAAAACTGGACTCTCAGCTGACGGTCAATGACAACAATGTTCTCTTGTCCCTCTATCATCATCACACTCATTTTGTGATTTTTTGTTGGTCGCAACATGTCTTTCTTCCTCTCTGATGTTCCTGTTAATGTATCCCCACAGTCAAGTCTTGCTGATAACACCAGGCCTTTCTCACTTTTGATCTGTCCGCCACTGACATAGACGCGACCATTAAGAACACAGGCACTGTGGTTTTTGACAGCAACAGGCAGTTTCTTGGTACAACACCAAGTACCTGTCTCAAAGCTGTACTCCTCAATTGTATCTGTGAGAACCTTCTTTGAACCTGATGCGATGCATCCACCTAACACATAGAGATGCTTGTCATAATGAACCATGGCAAACTTGTCCCTTGGTTGTGACATAGCAGCCATCTTGCTCCATGTGAGGGTCCTCGGATCAAAGACTTGCCACATTTGGTGCTTGCCAAACTCACTGCAGGTGATCAAGAAGTTATTGATTTCTATAACAAAGGGAACGCTTCCTTTAAACTTTGGTGTTTTTATAGGCATACATGTCTTCCAGCCATTCTTCTTGCCATCAACCTCCTGCTGATTGAAGACACAGAATTTCGATGAGCCATCTGAATCCTGCTCAATGTTGATAGCAACCAAGGACTTTTGTGTTTCAATTTTAGTGTGCTCTGAATCGTTTATAATCTTTAGGTGGATAGGAAGTTGGTGGTAGAGGTATGCCTTTTCATATCGAGCTTTCCAGGAGCTGCAATTTCTGATCTCCTCTGGTATGTCATCCATTATTTCTTCCCTAATGAAATTTACATCTTCATCTGTCATGCGATGGAATTTGACACAGTGTGTTAGTTCTTCAACATACTGCAGTCTGTCTGCTGGGGCCGCATTTATCCACTGAATAATGAATATGAAAAGGTCATGGTCTGTCATATCTAACACTGTCAGGAGAATATCCAGTCCATCTTTTGTAATATGAATATTATCCAGCTCCTCAAAAATCTTCGGAGGGTTGCTCTTGATGAAGGTTGTCACTCCGTCCACCCCTTCCTGCAATGAGAGCTCTTTAAATGTTGCCAGCAATTCAAAGCAGTTCTTAACTGACACCTTAGACACTAAGATCTGTTGACATTTCTGCATCAATTTCGGCATCTGGAAGTATACAGCCAAATTAAGCATTTCATCTGGTTTATCGCTTATGGCTGTCGTGTCTCCTGTATAAATGTACTTGATGAGATCTGAGAGCAATTCAGCATTCACTTCTCTAAGCTCAACTGATTGGTTGGTACTTTCCGTCATAGTTCCACAGAACATGGCACGGAAATAGTCACTCACAGAGGCCAACACAAACTTATGAACTCTGAACTCCTCATCTTGTACTTTCAGCGTGTAGTCATACAGATTTCCATCCTGCCAAAGTCCTTCTATGCCATCGAGTAAACCTGTGTCCTCTCTCATTTCTATGGTGATATTCAGTACTGGCTCAAGACCCTTGATTCAGTTCAATTAAGCTCCTGCAAATGAATAGAAAAAGAACAAATTTAACCGCATTGTGCTAAGGCTGAGTATAGTTCAAGAGAGCACATTAAAAGAAAATCATGAATTAGAAGACAAAATAGCTTTCTCCAGTTTTTTATTCAAGCAGACATTTAAAATATTGTCACAATTTGTTATAAATGTACTTAAGTAAGCCACTACTTTCAAATATATAGATTAGGTGGAAAGTCAAATGTATCTAACTTTTACACATCTGAAACACTTTAAAACAAACAGGAGTTTCATACTTCAGTTCATAGGATTTAATGTTTTTTTTCTAGACCTTTATGGTGGTCCATGGCTGACTGTATGAACATGACCCATTGCCTTTCTAAATTCGAACCTGTTTGCTTTGTTTGTTTGGAGGCCATTCAGGGACATTCAAAAGTCTGATGAAACTTTATAGATCATTCAGTTCATAATGCAGCACAGATGGACTGTTCACATTTTAAGTGTCAAGAAATATGTTCAAAGATGAACTATTAGACATATTTATTGATGTAAATCTGGGCTAACCAAAGCTCCAAAAAGCCAGGTTGATTGATTGATTTGTTTAATGTCCTAAGGCCCATAGTCCATTCTTTTCTCAATCAGGTATTTAATATAAGATTACACATGGCACTTTTACTATGCATCTTGGTCCATATACCACAATCAGTTTGTGTTCAGTTATTTTTCTTTATCAAACTTGTACAATTCAGAGCATGGTATACATTGTAATGGCTTTCTACAGTGGTCTGATTACATGAACAGTTGAATGACAGAGCTTATTGGAAAATATGGGGCAGCAATGTGCATTGCTCGAAACGAAATAAATCAAAAGCCTTGAGCAAGTCTAGCTTCTGGTCTGACATCAGCACTCCCTCCCTATGGTTATTGGCACCACCAAGCCACTATTCGCATAACTGCCGCCAAAACTGCCCTATTCGCAGCACACTGCCAAAAAGGCGGGAAAGTTGATACATGGATCAACATCATATATGATCATGGATCAACATCACGCTTTTTGCCTGCAATGGTTGCAGGCAAAAGCGTCTTATGGCCGCCAACCAACTGACTCTGTAGAATATAGACAATTACTCAAAATTTACAAAAGTTTTCCTCCAAGACCCCTTCATCTCCTTTAATGGCACTACAAATTCATCAAGTAATTCTGCCTCTTATATATAATATTTCCATTTTTTAAAAACTTATTCACAACACCAAAATGACTGAAAATGAGGGGACCCATAGTCGTCTCCTATAACTCTTTTCTAGTTAATGATACAAACACAAATAACCTCCTCAACTTCACCCCTTCCCCTAACAACTGCCCACCCCCTTTGAGAGGCCTTTGTTTGGAGTACTAAATTTTGGATGCTTTTAGTTTGTTTGTTTAGTTTTACGTTTGGGGGCCATCGAGGAACTCAGACATTCAAGGTTTCTCGGACATTAAGTCCTTTCTTTTCTTTTTGGACAGGTATTTATATGCTGCTTGCCCAACACAGCAGTGACCGAATCTATGAATGACAGAATCTATGAGATGAATGACCGAATCTATGAGAAGGGGTGAGGGCGAAAACCGCTACCGGGGCTTCATTTCCCTACTCTTTTCGAAGGATAGCAAGTGTTCTTTTATTTCCCTGGTCCCATAGGCAGGGCCAGACAAACCACGGCCTTTGATAACTCAGACGTGATTCACTGAGGGGGAATCCCATGGCAAAAGACAAGCATGTAAGCCCAGGCCCGCGCATATGGACACCAGCTGCCCACATGCTCACCCCAAGACACAAGAAACTTCTAGAAACATTTTTGAGCCCCAGGTATAAGGTAGAACACAGCAATACAAAACAAAGCACACATAGATTGGCTGTAGTTACTTTAGATATACTGGTTAGGCACAATCTACTGTTTGACCCATGCTGTATGTGTACAGCTTGGCCAGAACATCTCCAACAGGAGATTAAGTCTAGTCAGTTTTGGTGCATGCAGGGAACGCTAGCATTGCAGCAATACTTTCAACCTCATAAAGTGGTCCACTGACAGGGAAGTCTTTCATACTGAATTCCAGTATCCCATCGCCATCTTCAGGAATCCTCCACTTGACACAGAGGCGGTGCCTTTTGGCATACCGCTTGTCCAAACCAATCAGGTTAAGCAGATCTGCAATATCACGATTCGTTTCTAGACCACGGACCTTCAGCAAGTAGTGAGTGTTTCCTCTGGCCACGATTTCACTTTCCAAATGCAGACAGACGTTTTTGATGTCTTTGACAGATTGGTCGGTTGGATCACTATAGTTCTGTATAACTGTGAAATTACAGGTTAACCATTGGTCAGTTTCAGGATCATAGTAGTTCATGTTCAAATCCTGATCAATTGTGACAAGTGACTTCTTGTTCTTTATATCCATCACACACATCTTGTGTCCCTCGATGGCTTTCAACATTGGCGCATCGCTACTCCAAGTTTCTGATGACACATCTAAACTGTCCATTCTGTCAGTCACTTCATCATCTGAGTCAGTTCCGATTCTACCACCACTGACGTATATCTTGTTACCAAGAACACAGGCGGCATGATTCCGCTTGCACACCGGCATATTCTTACCAGATGACCACATATTTGTTTCAAAACTGTACTTGTTCACAAAGGCCATTCCAATTTTGATTTCTGCTGCCACATATCCACCTAACATATATAAATGTTTTCCATAGTGGGCCAAAGCAAATTCACCCATTGCAACCGGTAGCTTTGCCATTTTGGACCATCTTAATGTCCGTGGGTCAAAGATCTGCCAGTGTTGTCTATCAATATCACTACAAGCTATCAAGAAGTTATTGACTTCTATGACATAAGGATACTGTCCTCTGGCCTTTGGTGGTTGAGCGTCGTCATAGCTTTTCCAAATGTTTCTCTTGACTTTGTCTTTACATAAGACATAAGTGGGTGGGTCATATGAAGTTGGACCGGTGTCCATGACAAAGAGATCTTTCCCCCATCGGACTTGGTTTTGCAATGATCTATCTAGTACTCGCTTGTGAGTTGGTAGTTGGTGGTAAGCCAACGCCTTATCAACAAGAACTCTCCAAGATCCGTTGCCGCTTTCATACTCAGCTGTCTCCGTGACAAACATGATTTCTACTGAAGTCATTAACTTGAACCTTACTTGCCTAAACAAATCATTGGTGTAATCCCTTCTGTTCTCTATGTCTGCACAAAGCCATGACTTCAGATACTCATACAGTTCCCATTCGGAATTCCGCCAGACCTTGATAATTGACTGGATGCATTCGTAACTCAGTTCTTCAGGTTTATAACTTGCAAGGATTTTCGTCATGTTTGCCTTCATGAATTTCCGGACCATTTGAGAAGTGTCATTCAGGCCGAACTTGAGAAATGTGGACAGCAGTTCAAGGCAGTTACTGCTATCCAGTGAATCTGTAAGAGCCTGAATACACTTGTCAGTAAGTTTGGGAATTTGGAAATACACCCCACATTCTAACATCTCCTTTGGGTGACTGTGAAGTATACTATCGTCCCCAGTATAGATGAAGTCCAGAACCCTAGACATTTGCTCGGCGCAAATGTCTTTCAGTTCCACTACGTCGCTCTTACTCTCCTTCAGCGATCCACACAGCATGGCACGAAAGTAGTCACTCACAGAGGCAAGGACAACTTTGTGCACTTTGAATTCCTGACCATCGACCTTTAACATCAGGTCAATAAGCTGGTCATCCTGCTGTAGGGTCCAGACGCCATCTTGTAGTCCTGTATCTACTCTCATCCTGGATTGTGTAGTTTCTGAAATGAATGGAAAGGTTTGTATGGTTTCATGTTTCTTAGTCAGAGTGGCGTAAAACAATATCATATTAGTAACAGTTTCTTTACTCGGTGCAGTCTTCAACTGGTGCAAATTTTCTTTCGCATCTTCTGGTAAAATTCTACAAGCAGTCATTTCATCACAGCACTTTTTGTTGTTTACAATCCTGAAATTGTCCTGTACCTGAAAGATTAAGGCCTGTAATTGAGAAAACATTGGAAAAAAATATTCTAATCACACTGGTAGATTGGCAGATCTCTGGGGGAGGAATATCTGAGCCAGTGCATTACCCCAAATACCCATGGGCACGCCTGATTCTACCGCTGAGGTGTGCAGTCCCCAAAACAGGCAGCAAACTGAAGGGTCATGGTAGGGTCATATTTTAGCAGGCTGAAACACAAGATGTACTTGACCTGGATGGGTCAAAGTATAAAAAATTCTTACAAATTACCTTTCAAAATGCCTGATTGATTTCTTGATTTATCTCATGTTAAATGAGTGAGTAAGTAAAAGATATTTAACGCCATTTCGACAGCTAAGGTCACATTCATGGCAAGAACTACATTACACAATTTCACAAGGGAATGTGTCAGTGCCCGCGCATATGTACACCACACACATCCCGAGGGGATAGGAAAGAGAAATAGACCCTTTTAAGTGGGCTAGGGAAGCCCGCATGTTAAATGTCAAAATAATGTTCTTATATAGAGTAAAATGCTACTTGATTCATTGATTTGTTTGATAAAAGCCCAAAACCTGGATCCCCACTTCATGGGACTGCCTCTTTAAACATGCTACTTCTTTTGATTGTAATTAAAGAAGAAGAAAACACTGGTATAGCATATTCATCATCCTTTACCCTGAGCTAAAAGCACCTGAGTATATTCCCCCTGCAAATAATGATTATTCTCATCACTCATGCTCATCTATTTTGGCAGGTAAATGGAGGTGTCTTAATAAGATTTTGAGGAACTTTTTTTTTATAACCAGTGCATTTATGGTAATACCTATACCTTATTCATTATGATAAGGCCACCCTTAAAAATATGTCCGATTCCTGTCCAGAGGGTGAGATTTCTTAGACCCATGAGGGAGGGAGGGAAATCTTTTTTTGTAGGAAAATATTTTTGGAATAAGATCTAACATAACCCAAAAAGTCCAAGCGTTCTTAATCAAATTCACAAGAGTCTTGACCAACCGCTCTCCCAAAACTCTTCCAGAGTTCATTACATTGAATCATATTGCACTATAAATTTCCAGATCAGCATCCAGATGTGGCAACTAAGTCGTGTGAAAGTTTAAGTTAATACTTTTTAAGATACTATTCAAAATGTTCTATCTATACCTACATTAGCTGGATCTAGTATGAACTGTATAATTTTGGCTTTTATATGAAGCCAAAACAACAGCACATACATGATACAGCTCGTTTGTAAGGAAATATTAAGATGAATTTCTTAGTAATCCAGACTTCCTGGGTTACAATAACCATTTCAGGTTTAGATCTGTGGACTTTGGTTCTGAGAAAATGGTGAACACATTTTAGTACTTTTTGAAGAATTCCATAGACAAGATTTTTTCGAGGGGGGGGGGGGGGAATGGGGGAAAGCAAAGATGAGATGTCAGTTGACTGATGTTCAAAACTCTGAATAGTTTAAGGCCCTTGAACATTTTATAAGTGGAGGCATTTCTCAACATATGGAACTGCACTAAAGTGTAGAATCTGCCCAAAGTGAGGGTGCGGCTTATACAGAGGTATTTGACACTATAGAGTTGTACTAAATTGCCAATTTTCAAGCCTCAAGTGTGGCTTATAGCTTATTCCAAAGTTAGGGGTGTGGATTATACGCGGGTGCGGCTTATACGAGAGAATTTATGGTACAAGTGTTTTATGAATTCTTAGATTACCGGTACATGCATTCTATGACATACTATTACTTCCAGGATTACAATAAGCATGCCAGGACTTACTGCATGACTATGAAAGGTCTTGACAGGTGGTAGCTCTGATAAGGATTTGAGTCTCAAGTCTGTTTCTGAAACTCTCGAAATCTATGTACGTACCTAGCTTTTGTTTGTTTGCTTAGTTTTATGTCCGGGGGCCATCGAGGAACTCAGACATTCAAGGGTTCTCGGACGTTAAGTCCTTTCTTTTCTTTTTGGACAGGTATTTATATGCTACTTGCCCGACACAGCAGTGACCGAATCTATGAATGACGGAATCTATGAGACGAATGACCAAATCTCTAAGGAGGGTTGAGGGGAAAAACCGCTACCGGGGCTTCATTCCCTTACTCTTCGCGAAGGATAGCAAGTGTTCTTTTATTTCCCTGGTCCCATAGGCAGGGCCAGACAAACCACGGCCTTTGATAACTCAGACGTGGTTCACTGAGGGGGACTCCCATGGCAAAAGGCAAGCATGTAAGCCCGGGCCCGCGCATATGGACACCAGCTGCCCACATGCTCACCCCAAGACACAAGAAACCCCAAGTTTGTCACCTTTTACGAATCCGGTATGCCCAATGGTAGAATGGAAGGAGAGTTCCTCCTTTGTGGACTCCCAATGAAGTTATTCTGCTCCTCCATGCCCTCACATGAAGGTCCCCACAAGGGTACATGATCAAGCAATGGCACCCCCCTACTATAAACGATCCCAGAACCTCAGTTTTGAAAACGAGCATGGAGGTACAACTGCCATGCTCTGAAGTGTATTGGAAACACAGCTTTGATCTCCACAAAAATATCAATCTACTTGGCAAGCCTCGCATATGACATGATTTTGCCCCTCCGCCCCCCTCCCCCCCCCCTACACACACACACACACACCTTGAATTCTATGTTTGCAAGGTTCCCACAAAATCTCCAGGCTCAAATCAAAATTTTCCATGACATTTTAAACTTATTTTGGATGCTTCTGGGTTCACATCCCGGCAAAATTCCTGCAATTGAGGTAGAAAAAATGGTCCACTCAAAAGGATTTTGAAATGAATATTCAATTTTCACATTTTCCATGACAACTTTTTATTCCACAACATGTGGGAACCCTCTGTTTGGGGCACCTCACCAATCTGGACAAAACATTACTGAAATGACTATCTGGACCACAGGAAGGGTTGGTTGATACATTAGTTTTACATCGCGGTGTTTCATAAGACTTACTCAGGTTTGATTGGACATTCAGTCCTTCTTTCTCAGTCTGGACAGGTATTTCAAAGCTGGTTGTCCCTACAGCTAGAGGTATTTATATGCTGCTTGTCCATCACATCATCTAAGGATGGCCGAATCTATAAGAATAACTGATTCTATGAGGAGGGGCGAGGGAAAAACCACTACCAGGGCTTCATTCCCCTACTCTTCGCTTTGGGCAACAAGTCTTGTTTATTTGCCTGGTCCCATAGGCAGGGCCAGACAAACCACGGCCTTTGATCACTTAGATGTGGTTCACTGAGGAGCATAGGGACTCACTGACCAACCCCTCAGAAAATACCAGAGTAATGAAAATACTGAATAGAAATGATAAATCTTGGTAGAAGTCTGTTAAACAAATCCTTTTAAAGACAAACACTACAAGCTGATCAATGTTAGATCTTCTATTGATAATCTCAAATAACTTTGCATAGTAATAGTTTGGTATATAAGGTATAGGAAAATGCAAGAAAAATCCCTGTCACCATGCTTATTTTGATTTTATGACCACTTAATTGAAAAATGCCTTAACTATAGAAACAAATGGGGAAAACATTTTCTCATATTTTGCACCACAGTGAACAACCTTCTATTGATTCATCTATGACACTCTCTGAGTATATAAAGGACATCTTTACAAACATTTTAAAAGAAAAATTGGTAGTCACCATTGAAATGAAATGAAGGTGAATTTTTCAAAAAAGTTAATTTTCCCTTAACTATAGGGTCCTATGGGAGTTCAAATGGCATATAAATATCTTTAATGTATCTATAGTGATCAGAAATGAGCTGAAAAAAATATGCACAGGTAAAGTGGTCCAGTTGGGGTGAAAATAGTATTATACAGAGATGTCATTTGGGTGCTGGTCCAATCTCTGAAACTTTAAGACTTCACAAGTGAAAGGCTTTCTAAAAGTGTAAAGCTGTACTAAAGTCTAAATTTGAGGGGCGTTCTGATTTCTGCCGCCAGGTGGCTTCTGTGTACTGGGTAGCATTTGTCTGTAATGCATTGCATTGACATCTTTTTTTTTCAATCAATACACAATAATCATCAACATATTGCAGTTAAGGAATTTTTATTACCTCCCAAGCAAGTCTAGAAATCAACATTCTGCATGCCCTTACCCATACAAACCCCTTTGGTAACAGATAACCACCAGTTACTAAAAGTAGCTGTTTGCTTGTGTTGACAAGGTTCTGGTGAAACTATCTTCAATATCATTATATAAGCCATGTCACTTGATTTCTTGTTGTTTTTTTTCAAATGGAAATTTCTCATGGACATATATATGATGCGCTGTTCCATCAAGGATGTCTTAGGCAATTGTAAAACTCATTACATGTTCTACCGTAATGCGTCTTATGTGCAACAGATTACAGTACTGGGTATGAAGTGGAATTATAGACAAAGCCTTTCCAAGATCAAAAGACATTTAAGTGCTTAACTCTCTCAACCCATCATCACATTCTAATAAGATTTTTCTATTTCTGGAATGGGAAGGTCCAAGAAATATGAAGCTTAGATAGCCCTCAACTTAAATATAAACCTCACCTTAATTATCATACTTTTCATGCTAATTACACCAGTGGTTTCAAAACTTGTTGAAGATTCATATCAGCCACAACAACTACTGATGCCAGTGTTTTATTCTCCCATCCTACTGCCAATAAGATTTAACGTGTTATATATATCACATATGGCCCAGGGTCTACTACCCCCCCCCAATATAAAAATTGGGCGTTGTGCATTGAAGCACAGAAGGTAGGTACCATAAAACCCTCTATCAACCCTGTAGGGTCACAGGAATTAGCACTTGCGAAATATTGACTTATTACTTACAAATAGAGACTATTATCTATAAATGTACTGACACCAGTCTGGCATTATCTTCTATTACTAAACCCCTTGGACCGCTGGCCCCCGGACACCTGGCCTCCGGACACCTGGCCCCCTGGAGACCTAGCCCCTGGACACCTGGCCCCCTAGAAACCTGGCCCCCTGGACACCTAGCCCCCACAGAAAACTTTATCCTTAGCATGCTTACTTTATCGCTCAGTCCCCAATGTGTTATGTGTATAGCTTGGACACTGTAAACATTGCCTGCATGTGCTAATTTCATCGCCAAAGTCTATCTGACCCGTAGACCCAATGGTAAAAAACTTGTAGTCAGTATAGCTCCCAAAACATGACGTAAGTACAGCAGCTTTTTTCGTAGAGAAAGACATCACTCACCATAAAGGACAAAATGTCTGATGGATGAGATTTGAAACTTTCCTTTGGCTTTTGAAAAATGTGTAAACTAACAGTATATCACTGAATGATTACACCCTAAAGTTGGTGATTACAAATTTGTGGATCTGACTGAAAACCCGGCTCCAATAGCCCAGGGGATACCCTGGGCCAATAATACAGTTAGTGAGTAGAGTAGCTCAGCCTCAGTTAGCTGTCCTTTGAGACTGACTGTGCTGGGAATGCCAACATACTACCTACAATGCAATCCCATCTTGCATAAATGTTTCTGAAGGGCACATCTGCCAATCTGACTTCATCTATAACAAAGTTGTTTTCCTCTTCAGGTACTTCCCATTTCAGGCACACTGACCTGTGTGCACCATTAAAAGTCACATTGGTCAAGAAAACTGTGTTACCATGCGCCACAAGTTTGCCGGAGACAAAGGCATGTTTGACTGTGAAGGATGTACCTCTGGAGATATAGGGTAGTGGGCGGGACACACTGTGACAGTGTGACCATTGATCAGTCTCAGGGTCATAGTAGTCCATTGCTAGGGTACCATGAATGAGGACAATGGCATCCTTCATTTTTATTTTCATCGCATACATCCTAAGGATGGGGTCATACGTAAGAATAGGTGTCTTGCTTTCCCATTTCTTTGTGGCCAGATCCAGGCAATCCATTCTTGGTGTGTCACCTATTGGAGTACCAATGACATAGATTGCACCCTTTAGCACACAGGCACTCAGCCTTTCGCAAAGCAGTGGAAGCTTCCTGATCGAACTCCATGTATCTGTTTCAAAGCTGTATTCTTCTACAGTGTCATAGTAATCCAAAGGGTAGTGGAAATAAAGTCGTGCTAAACTTCTCCCACCCAAAACATACAGATGGTTGTTGAAGTAAACTGTGGGAAATTCATTCCTAGCCCTTGGCATTGTTGCCATATCATGCCAAGTCAAGGTCCGAGGGTCAAAGATCTGCCACCGTTGGTTTCCATATGTAAGAGAGGTGCTACAGGTAATCACGAAATTGTTGACTTCTATCACGGCTTGGAATTGATTTCTGCCTTGTGGTGGTTTCGCAGGTGGATATGGTTTCCAACAGTACTTTCCTTGCTTATCTTTAGATGAAACATAGGTTTTCGGCACATGTTCCTCATCTTGATTTGTATCCATGAGAACTAGAGATTTACTGAATCTGACAGTGTTCTGTGAGGATTTGTCCAGCACCTTCTTGTTAATTGGCAGCTCGTGGTATACACCAGCAGCATCAACAAGACCTTTCCACTTACTGTTCATGTCTTTATAAATTGCTGTTCCCTTCACAGCACAAATTTCCTCAGGAGTCATCAACTTGAACCTGACCTGACTCATGAAACTGTCCATGTACTGCTTTCTGACCTCAAAATCTGCTGCAATCCACAGATTCAGATAATTGAATAACTCCCATTCTGAGTTTTTCCAGTTTTTGCGGGCCATTTGTAAGATTTCAAGTGTCATTTCATGAGGTGCGTAGTGGTTGATCACTTTCTTCATATTTGCTTTAATGAATACCTTCATCATCTGGGCTGTGTCACCCAGTGGAAACTTTTGAAATGTAGACAGAAGGTCCAGACAGTTTTCAACACAAAGTGAAGCTATAAGTCTCTGTTCACATTCTTTGATAACCTTTGGTACTTGGAAGTAAAGACCACATTCTAGCATCTCCTTCGGGTTACTTGCTATGACATCATCATCTCCAGTGTAAATGAAATCAAGCAACAAGGATACTTGTTCAGCACAGATGCCTTTCAGTTCTATGACATCACTCCTACTCTCCAGTAGCGACCCACACAACATAGCACGGAAATAGTCACTCACAGAGGCAAGGACAACTTTGTGCACTCTGAACTCCTCAACATCTACTTTGAGTGTTAAGTCCAGGAGGTGGTCATCATCACGTAGAGCCGTTATGCCCTCCTGCAGTCCTGTGTCTAATTTCATCTTTGCTGTTTGGAGAAGTACCTGTAAGAAACAGTAATCATAAGAAGAATGTCTTAAATTGGCCACTCAAAAATAAAAAAAAAACTGCTGAATATATCACTCTTCTCATATATCTAATTTATAAAAAATCAGAGCATTCATGCATTTTAAAAATAAAATGATATTCACATGTCCATAATGACTTTTGGAAAATTAGGATGCTCAGTATCTAATTTGTGTTTATCTTAGCTAAATATACATGTGGGGAAACAATGAAAAAATGGCATTGATACCCCATCCCACTAGGTTTTGCATTGCATGGTTTTTAAGGCTGTGCAGGCTCATCCTACATTGCTGCTTCCTTAAGTGAGAGAGTAATTGATGTTTAACCCCATTTCGACAGCTAAGTTCATATTCATGGGGAGAACTACATTAAAATTTCACAGAGGAATGTGTCAATGACCACGCATATGTGCACCACACACATCTGAGGCCATAGGAAAGAGGAGAAATAGACCTGGGCCAGGGAAGCATGGGCTTCTTCCTAAATTTCATATAATGATAACAAGACACTCCATGAAGAGATTACCCTAAATATTCTTGTATAGGCCACAGCATATACTAGAACCCAAGCCAAGGTTTGAGCCTTAAGTCAGGGTGTGACTTATACAGGGGTATTTGACACTATAGAGACTAAAAGAGTGGTATGAAAACTACATTTCCGAGGCTCTGGTGCAGCTTATATCTCCTTCCAGAGAGAGAATTTACGGTAATTGGTAATTATTTCATTGAAATCAGAATTCTAACATGCATGTTATGATGTATACATGAAAAACTTGAGGAAACACAAGGCTTAGGCTTATAATTTCACAATTCAGGCAAGATCCTGGGGAGCACTGTTTTTGTTCTTCAATCTACATTCACTTTGTGAATGACACTTGATTTCTTGTTTTGTTTTGATGTTTGCCTGGTCCCCTAGAGCGGGCCGGACAATCCATGGCCTTTATGAACTCAGACTTGGTCCACTTAGGGTGTATCCCACGACAAAAGACAGGCATGAAGCCCTGGGCCCATACATATGGACACCAGCTGCCCACATGCTCACCTCAAGCCACAACAAAACCCCAGATTGTCGCCGTTTACGAACCTAGTATGCTCACTGTTAGAATGGAAGGAGAATTTCTCCATTGTAAAATGAATATATTCAATATTTTCAATCCAGGTTGAAACAAACAAGTCCCTTAAGGTGGTTGGTGGGTATTGTTAGTTCATCATTTGTACACCAGGGGTCTCTGTGGTACATTGACTCTATGGAAAGACGAAATGTGCAAAATACAGGGAGGCTTGGCATGGGTTTGAACCCAGGATCTCCTGTGAGTAAGGCAGAGACATTACACATGCAGAGATGTCAGTTCAATATATGGCGAAACTCTGAAAATTATTTTGGGGCACTCCAAAAGGGGGGTTATACCCTAATCAGAGTGACAAATACCTTCAAAATTAATCACTTAGGGTTGGGTGTATCTTTAAAAAATATCAGAATTATAAAATATTCATTTTAATTTTTTTTTCTTATTATTTCTGTAGTAAAATATCACCTCTGAACCTCTGAAATCAGAGAAAATCTGAAACTCTGCCATCTCATCAAGGATATTGTAGTGGCCGGGAGAACCCGGACCCAGCCGTGAAGGGCCGACCGGTCGCGGCTCCAGACAATGTTGGAAGCTGATCGGGGGAGTTCGGAGTCCGGATCGGACCGGAGGGGGGGGGGGGGAGTGTATATACCCTCATACCCCTACTAATAAATGATCACTTGGTAAACCTATACGGATAGTTGTTGTGTCGTCTATATTTGCCTTATACTCGAATTTGTATCCTGCAGTTCCTTCACATCCACCCACTACATATAGTCAAACTTGATGAAATTCTATTTGCCAGGAGGGCAATTGTAAAACCCACATCATATATCATTGATATAGACAGTTCCATGTTTATTACAAAGAAAAATCCCAGTGGGGCCAATAAACTTACAACAGCTACATAACATTTATCTTTTAACAAAGAGATAGTCCCATGGTGACATATTTCAATTCTCACTAGTGTTTATGGCAAACTTAACACTTGTGAATGAGACCCAGCTTTGTACTTTGTGGCCAATTAGGTGGTTTGAAGAGTTTTATCAACAAGCGCTAGCTTGAGTACATTCAGCATTCTTGCCTATCTCAAGTCTTATCAATATATTTCCCTTTTACTTTCTGGAATAGAAAACTTCCAGAAACATGATAATCTGAATACACATCATTTCCATTACCATGTCAATTGGACCAATTTAACTTGAATATAAACATCACTTCAAGTATCATGCAAATTACACCAATGGCCCAAGGTGTGTTGAATATGCATATCAACCACAACAGCTACTGATGCCAGTTCTTTTTCTCCCATCCTACTGCCAATATATACAGTTGATGAGTACAGTGTAGCTCGGCCTAACCTAGGTGTCCTTTGAGACTGACTGAGCTGGGAATGCCAACATACTACCTACAATGTAATCCCAACTGACATAGTAGTATTTGAAGGGCACGTTTGCCAATCTGACTTCTTCAATAACAAAGTTGTCTTCCTCTTCTGGAATTGTCCATTTCAGACACACAGAGTGGTATGTGCCATCAATGGTGACATTGGTCATGAACACAGTGTTACCTTGCACCACAAACTTGCCATAGACAAATATATATGTGGCCTTCATGGGTCTACCTCTGGTCATGAACGGTTGTGTGCGTGACACACTGAAGTTACAGTGTGACCATTGATCAGTCTCAGGGTCATAGTAGTCCATATCTAGGGTACCATGAATAAGGACAATGGCATCCTTCATTTTTATCCTCATAGTGTACATCCTTTGACAATCATCATCTCTGAGAATAGAAGCCTTGCTTTCCCACGTCTGAGTGGCCAGATCAAGGCAATCCAGTCTTGGGGTATGGTAGGGTAAAGCATAAACCCTTCCACCACAGATATAGATTGCCCCATTTAACACACAGGCTTTTAGACACATCGCATGTAGGGGCATCTTACTGATAGTACTCCACGTATCAGTTTCAAAGCTGTATTGTTCAACAGTGTCATAGTATTGCCTAGGATGGTGGTTTTGGACACGGCCCAGACTTATTCCACCCAAAACATACAGGTGGTTGTTGAAGAAGAGAGTGGGGAATTTATCCCTAGGCCTTGGCATGGTGGCCATATGATCCCAAGTATGAGTCCGAGGGTCAAAGATCTGCCAACGTTGGTTTTCTAGACCGACAGTGGTACTACAGGTAATCAAGGAATTGTTAACTTCTATGACAGCTTGGTACCTGTTTGTGCCATGTGGTGGGTTGGCAGGTCGGTGTCGTTTCCAACAGTTTTTACCATCCCCATCTTTTGATGAAACATAGGTCTTTGGTACTTTCATCTCATCTTGATTTGTATCCATGAGAAAATGAGACTTGCCAAATCTGACAGTGTTCTGTATGGATTTGTCTAGCACCTTCTTGTGAACTGGCATTTGGTGGTATACAGCAGCAGCATCAACAAGACCTTTCCATTTACCATTTGTGTCTTTATATATTGCAGTTGAATATAAGCCTGTAATCTCCATTGGGCTTGGGACACAGGAAAACATTGGAGATGAATTCGCCCTGTTCATGTACAGAATACTCAATAATACCCTTAGCTACCATTTTCTCTACTTCCTTATCCATGAAGGCCACCTCTACCGGATCAAGTTTATATGGAGGAGGCACCCAGTCCTGGGATGGTAAGGCATTAAAGTCAATGGTGACACCCTGAGACATGGCTAAGATCCAAGGGTCCTTGGTGAGTTTAAACCAAGCATCAGCACACTTCAGAGTGTTACCCCCTTGAAAGGATTGGACAGTGTTATGTAGTGGAAAGGGACTCACCTGCCCTACTTGGGCCCATTCTTTGAAAAACCCTGCTGGGTTTGCTGCTGCTGACCTTGGCCCTGAGGACGTTTGTTTGTTTGTTTAGTTTTACGTCCGGGGGCCATCGAGGAACTCAGACATTCAAGAATTTTAAACTATTCAATAGTAATGGTAGGCTGCGGGCCTACCTCGGGTTAGTGCATATGAGTGGGTGGGTGTGTGTGCGCGCGTGCATATATTTATGAGTCTGCTTGTAGCAGTGGGACATGGCTCGTAGCGGTGAAATACCACTCATGGCTCAAGGCCCCTCTTTATCGTGCTGCCTCACGCAGGTAACATGTCGCAAACTGTAGCAGGGCTTTTGACAGGATTTTTTGCAATGCGCCAATTGCACACTTTTTAGCAAATTCAATGCGCCATTCTGTAAATGAATAGCCATTCTAGCCATTTAAATGCGACATTTAAGCATTAAATGCATGTATTGCGCACTGCGCAGCCCTGTCAAAAGCCCTGCTGTAGACACATCACCCGGTCGGTCACATTATCCTGACACCGACGAACCAGCCCCTGAGGACGTGGTGCTTTGAAGCGGTAACCCTGGCCTTGTGTCTGGTAATTCTGAGAGTAAGTCTGCCAGTAGCCATGAGCAACTTGAAATCTCTGCTGAGTTGTTGATGGCGCGGAGCGGGGTAGCGGCCCCTAGGGCCCTGGACATAGTAGTGGTTTTGTCCATAAGAGTGTCTAGGTCCCCAGGCTTGAGCAGGTGCTGTGCCCATGACTTTCTGCCTCTTAGACTAGGAATGAGAATCCTGAGACCCTGGGCGTTTAGACGCTACAACCTTGTCCGAGATCTTCTTGTCCTCCTCAGCTTGCTTAATACGAGCCTCCAGGTTGCCCCCAAAAAGCCATTGTGGGTCCCCTCAATGTTGGTCTTGGTGAGCACCTTAGCATAAGGCTTAGCAAGGAAAGGTTTTAGCAAGTCCCTCCTCTTTACCGATAGCCCATTGCACACATTGACCAGTAATCTGGTTGCCTTATTGAAATTACTTCCAAACGCATCCAGTTGTTGGTCCTCGGGCCTTTTCTCCAACATCATCGAGCCTAACGGTGCCATAGCTGCAATGGCCGAGACCACCCCTTTCTGCAGGGTCTGAAGAGATACATCCAGCATACGCACTGCCGCATTCTTGGAAAGGGACTCAGAGTTGAAAATTGCTTCCTCTAGTTTAGGCGCTACCAGTCTCTGCACATTTGAGGGCCTAGGAAATTCTTTAGTTACTTTCTCTAAGTCCTGGGCAATATAAGTCTCTTCAAAATAGGAATTGATGGCATCCGAGAGGGCTTCATGTACGGTGGGGCCTTCCTTGGTTAGTTCTGCTTTTTCCCGTCTGTAGGACTGGATACTCTCAGCTAGGCTTCCAGTTAGCCCCTTGAGATGGTCAATTGGAGGTGGCTTAGCCTTTGACGACTGTGCCTCAAAATCACCCTGCACAGAAGCCACTTCCTCCTCATCATCAACCACCGAAATAGCATGTGCCTGTCCATGTGGGCCTAGAACCACATAACCCTGACCTTCCTCCTCTACTGGTTCACACTGGTAGGCCATGTGATCCATACTATAGGCATAATCCATTGGCTGATAAGGTTCCTGATAATATTCATAACCCTGTTGGTAGTAGGGCATAGGAGGAACCCACCTTTGTGGTGGCTGTTGGATCAACACCACAGGTGCACTGGAAGTCTCAGTAGGTTGAACTTCAGGCTCCTTCTCAGAGTTAACAGGACTCACAGTCTCTTTCTCAGAACCCTTATCTTTAGAATGCCTAGATGATGATCTAGCAGAGCTGGAACTCCCTGAACTAGAGTTCTTGTGTGATTTCTTTCCCTTCTCCACAGCAGTGGGACTGGACTGTGATGTACTTGCCATCCTGGAATCAGACCAGAAATACAAGAATTAGGCACTAGCGATATGTTCGCGGTATATACCTGAAGCAGGACTACATATCAGTTTACCTGGAGTAGACTGGAGTAGCAATATCAGAATTTATACCCAATGTTTAGCTTCGGTCTACTCTAAGTACCACCGTTCGCGGTTACTATAGGTACGCCGACATGCCAAAAACGCAAATAACGACGAAAACTCGCAAAATTTAACCAACCCACCTGCCCCAATCTTAGAAAAGACGAAAATAAAAATACATTTTAACTATATTAAGTCGACGTACTCCAAGGAAACCCCAATTTGTCATAAAATCAAAGGATATTAGGGTGAGGTGTACTCTAGGTAGCTCCGACGCATGTACTACTTTAGGTACTCAGGAACAATAACGCTGGTGCCCGGGAAGACTCAACGGAATTTTTTCGATCAATATCGACAAAAACTGCCCGAAAACCATGCAAAATGAAGGCAAAAGGTGCCATAACATCAGGGAATGCTCAAAAACCCCTGTAAGATCCCTGTAACGAGAGATTTCCAGCGGAATTCCTCCAGGAATTTGTAAAAATGTAAGATCTCTCTACAGCCCGCCGACACGACGACTGTCTTGAGAGAAAATATATGATTTCCTGGCACAAAAAAGGTACCCCAGCAGCGTAACCTTGGCCAGAAGTAGAACAAGAATGTAATCCCAAGAAATATGGATAAAAACCCCCTAAGATGGGGAAGAAAAGAGGAGAAAATGAGGAAAAAATCACCTGGAAGTTTGCAACCGTCTGCCAAGCACGGACGCTCGATCCAAACTGTCGTCACGTGACCAGCTTCGGTCGTATCTCATCGGTTCCGGAAATACCCGAGGTAAACTGCTGTATTTTAGGTTGTTTGTATAGAAAATGGTAGGAAAAAGCTTAAAATGATAGGTAAAATACCGAATTTTTCTCACATAAAGAAATATGGAACACCTTAGTGACTACATTCAAATGAAAGCTCAAGATGAGGTCTTTCAGAAAAAGAATATTGCGGGTCAATAACTAAATTGGCTGACTTTGGCTATCCGCAGCGCCACCTGTATGTTGTTTTGAGGTAAAGTTCTCATACCAATACAAGCCCCACATCTACCTTGATATGTTTCCCAAAGATAAAGTTGCTGGAGATAAGATTGTAATTTTGACAGATTTTTGATTATTTAAAATTCTTGAGAGCCCATTGATATTTTTCTGTTTTCCGAGCCTCAGTGAATCAACACACTGCGCAAGGGGTATGTTTTTATGCTTGTTTGCTGGACTTTACAACTACCGTAATCTCCCGTGTAGAAGACGCGATGCGCGTATAAGACGCACCCCAAACTCAACACATGCATTTTCGCGTATAAGACGCACATTTTAATGCTGATATTTGTAATAGTACTGTTCTATAATAAAATTACTCCTCGTATAAGACGCACTCTGAACTTCAGAAAATCCTATAAGACTCCCCAGCATTTTGTTTGGCGTAGAGGATGCGTCTTATACGCGGGAGTTTACGGTAGTAGTACATGTCTGATTTATTTAGGTCCTGTAACAATAGCGGTTTTCTTATGACAGGCTTCTGAAAATGGCCCTGAAATAAGGGTTTGCTCCCGAGGGCTGACCCCCCTCCCACTACATGGGCCAAAAATCAGAGACTATTTGGAATTTTGAGGAAATATTTGGGGAGAGCACTTCAGAAACATGGACCAATCATATATATGAGTTAGAAGAAAATCCAAGATGGTCATCCAGGAAGATTGGTTTAACTGACATGGAATAGGCCTCATGTCAACAATTGCCCGGGCAATTGTTGACATGATGTTTCCCTTGTAACTCTGTACCTATACATGGCACAACTATGAATTTATGGGTGTACATTTTGGGTAGGTGAGTGCACGAAATGGACATACAGTAGATAGTTAAAAAACAGAATTGTACCTGTGCTGCAAGTAGCAATTGTTGACATGGTACCAATTTGCATTGGCAACCATGGCAATAGTTTACATATTTAAGAAAATTGAAAGGATAAAAGATATTCCCAAAACTTTCTCCAGTGTAGTTGTGGTGAAAGGAAATAATGCAGGTCAGTAATTGGAATGTATAGAGTCGACGTTTTGGCCTTTTCAGGCAGCTTCAGGACTAATTTATTTCACAAGCTTGACAGGTATATGGATGCTGGAGCCATTTTCAGAGTCATTTTCAGACTTTGACATACTTAGACTTAAAACTTTGAGCAAACGATGAGGACATAGCTGAAATTTATATTTCACAACTCTGAAACAATAAAATGTGTTGTTTTAGCCATGTATAAATATATATATCGTATAAATAATTAAATTTACACATAAATATATCTACATGAATAAATTAGTGGCTGTAGTGCCTGATAAAAAAAACCTTTATGGAGGGTTGGTCTCTGAAATGTGCACCACAGGTAGATACTGGTATATGGCTGTATAGGCTAATGTTTGTCTTTGAGTGAGAGAGTACCATCCGGGTGGAAGTTGAACCAATGTCTTTGTGACCTAGAATACAGGGGGGTCACAGTGTTCACCACAAAAGTATTGTCATCTACATGTATAAAATTGACTGGGGGATTCTCCTCCCAAGGATATGGAATTTCTACATTGAACACTTCTTCGGTGTTATCGGTGCAATTAGTATGCGGCGGATCACAGTTCTGTACGGTTTCTGGAAAGGGTGGAGCTGAGGTGGCTGGTTCAGGGGTAAGGTTCATCGCCATGGAGATGAGGTCATCAGTTTCTTTTTCATCCAAGAGGGGAGTAGTCTTCAGACTCTCTAAATCGACCATGTAGTCATGGTAACTTGAAAGTTATATATTAAAATCTGGCCATTTTGGTATCGATTTGGGCAGAGTGGTGGCGGCAGGATCTATGTTAACCGTCATGTTAGAGTATGTGGGTGCTGTGGAATGTTTGGTATCAACGGCGTTTTTATAGGCAGCATTGAACATATTGTCAGGTTTTTTTACATGTTCCTGGAGTTGTGCTTGGAAATCTTGTGGATTGGCATGTTTTTCAATAGGGACATAGTTCAGACCATGGGTGAGTGTGGAATCAGGATGTGTGCGTCTTTTGTGGCGATTGAAGTTAGACTTACGGTTGAACATGCGGCCACACTCAAGGCAAGTTACCTTTGAGTGGCCGTGTTGCATATTAATGTGTCTTCGTAGGGCCGCCAGTGTTCTGAAGACAATTTTACATCCATAGCAGCTTAATCCCATTATTGGTGGTCGTTCATGCCCCGAGGTATTTGTGTGCCTAGTAGTTTAATTCACGCCTGCTCCAGTCTGAGTCTGTCGTTTAAATGTTGCGCACTGATATCGACAACTGTCATATGTACGTTGCCATGGCCACAGGCCGTGTCGTCACGAAAGTGTGACGCTACATTTGTGTCTCTAGGGGGACCGTCACTACGGGAGATATGGCCAAGGTGTTGTCCAAGTCAGATTTTGGCCACATGGCCGGATTGAGAAAAATTACTTTCGCAATTGTAACCACCCAAACCCATAGTATACCCATGAAAAGAGAAATCACCCCACTCCAAAATTTCTCAGAGACTACCCTGCCCCTCAAATGCCATGAATTCACGAAACCAGGTCCTAAACATGATAAAAATTTAAAATAAATGTAAATTACCTGGAGCATTGGTTACAAAAGAATGTATTAGATGTGTAATTTGTTTTGAACTAGGACAGAGGACATGTCACCTATTGTGAATGGTGGCACCTTTTCAGTATAAATTGTGTATTAATATCTTGCTATGAAAACACAGTTTCTATTCTATATTTCAGTTTGATTGTTCAGAGCTAATATAATGCAGTGGAAAGTCAATGCAAGAATACAAACAGTAGTGTCAGTTTCAAGATGTGACAATATCATCATTACCAACTTCCATCAATGTATAGCCCCTTGGTTCTTGTCTCCAAGGATCGAGTGTAATTAGAATTTGAAGAATGTACTGCCCCTTGATTCTTGTCTCCAAGGATAGAGTGTAATTGGAATATGAAGAATGTACTGCCCCTTGATTCTTGTCTCCAAGGATCGAGTGTAATTGGAATTTGAAGAATGTACTGCCCCTTGATTCTTGTCTCCAAGGATCGAGTGATATTGGAATTTGAAGAATGTACTGCCCCTTGATTCTCGTCTCCAAGGATCGAGTGTAATTGGAATTTGAAGAATGTACTGCCCCTTGATTCTCGTCTCCAAGGATCAAGTGCAATTGGAATTTGAAGAATGTACTGCCCCTTGATTCTCGTCTCCAAGGATCAAGTGTAATTGGAATTTGAAGAATGTACTGCCCCTTGATTCTTGTCTCCAAGGATCAAGTGTAATTGTACTTCATGGATTTGACAGCCCCCTAGAATTTATCCCTAAGATTGATTTCAATTATTACTCAACGCCAATGGCAAAAGATAACAATTTTATTGATGTATGTACCTGCAATAAAAGGATGAATCATTATCGTCTCAATCTATTTTAATGTTGGCCATTGCCACAAATAAAGGCTGGTTGGTAGTTTGGAAATATGTATATCTTAGTAGCTGTAAATGGGGGATTTTGAAGCTCAGTATACATATTCTTTGCAAATAGTTGAACTCGTGCAATGTTCGTTACCCATTATATCATGTACACATACTTTTATGTGAATTGTGGGATGCTTGTATAACATAAAGAAATAAAAAACTTTAAAAATAGTAAAACCCTGCATATACTATAATACCTTGTATATAAGGTGCACCTCGCAAATAGGCTCACCCCCAGTATCAGGAGATAATACAAGGTGTGTCATGCACATAATTTAGACCAGTTTAGTAGTAATTCTATGTAGATTATTCTCACCTATAAAACACACATCCGACTTCCCCAGTCCTCTAAAGTGCACAAGAGGTCCATCCTCATGAATAAGGTAACCTGTAGTATGGTAAGTCACAGCTATACACTTACGCATCTCTGAGGCAAATCCAGGAATATTCAAGTCTTATATGCTGACTATACCTTATGTGTGAGGTATTACAGTATACACCATAGTATCATGTAAAATGAATAGGGTACAGTGGCGGATTTAGAGGGGGCGGGGGCGCACACCCCCTCCTTTATGCCAGTATTTAAGTTTAACTGCATATTGTGGACCCCAGACTTTGCTCAAAAACAGGGGTTCACCCCCCTCCTTTTCAAATCCTGGATCCGCCACTGGGGGTATATTGGTATTCAAGTGTTTTTGAACCATTTGCTGCATTTCTTGCCTATTACCTAATCATATTGATTTGAAGTTTTTGTGTTTTAAGTTCCATGATTCTTGGTTTCGTGTCATGTTCCCATGTTTCCCATTTACACTGTAAAATGATGACAATAAAGCTGATAATGCACTTTTAAATATTGATTTTGTGTGTTGTGATATGTGAAAACCTTGAACAATTCATGTCCTTTGTCCCAGTATACCAATGAACTACATAGAATATGTTACTTGTTTTACCTCTATTACTCCCTCCTCAAAACGTCAAAGTCTATATCAAAATAATTTATAGCCTGCTAGAAGAAATCCCCTTTTCATTATCTGTGTACAAATGGACACAGAAGTGAGAAAGGGAATCCATAATCAGAGATATTTTGGATATAACTGAAAAGGCTACAGAAGAGAGCACCCCAGGTTGTTAAAAAGTGGCAGAACACAGTATCTGCTGCTTCATACCCAATGCAACAATTAGCACAGCCCCCAAGTGGTCAAAGTGGCTGGAATGAGTACTCCCAGACTGTACTATTGATACAGTTGGGCGCCATAGACTGTGGCCAGCACAGCATCATGGCACCCCCTGGTGTTAAACAACTGTAACATGTTGCTGACTGATGATTTTAGACCAATCAGAGAGCAGCATTCCCTTCATTTCGCCCTGGGAGGGTCTGCCCCCCGAGATTTCCTGCCCAGAGTCTCCCCTGGACCAGTGAGTCCCTCTGCTTAAACCAGGGGGGCTTAGTGAAGTCCCTAGTTGAAAATACAACTGAGGACTGGGTCTGTGTGAAGAAAATGACTAGGGAAAGAAGGCTGTGAATAAATTCTGTCCCTGAAGACCCTGGATATCCCTATTCAGACATTTCAACATTTTTGAATTCCCTATTTTCAGGGAAATCCCTGACAACGTACATCTCTGCATATATAGAGGATACTCTAGACATATCCAGTAAAGAGACCGTTAAGCTCTAGGTTATTTGTGTTAGATTCTGTATGATATGGTTTTTGTTTGGGGACTTCCGACAGTTTTCAATTATAATCAACCTAATTCAGTTGACTCTCAAAACATGGTACCGTAATCTCTCGCGTAGAAGGCGCAGCCCGCGTATAAGGTGCACCCCAAACTCAAGGCAATTTGATTTGCGTATAAGACGCGCCTTATACGCGGGAGATGATGGTATCACAATAATTCATGACAAGTATCACTGTAATTCTGCATGGGAGGGAAATGGCCTGTGTGAGCCATTATAGCCCCTCGCAAGGATTTCTAATGCACATTATAACATAAGATAAAGGTGATTTAACTATTTAATTGGCTACATTATATTACTTTCTACTGTATAATGAGGCCACAATTTACCATTTGGATACTTATCTACCTCCATTTGGGCTGACATTAGATCTAACATTGGGGAATTTCTAAGAACCCCCAATAAATTGTAATTCATTTTCTCAGTTCTCAGGAATGGTCCATGTGAGCATCAAAAACGCGGAATTCCGCGTTTCCGCGGAAATTTGAAACCCCTGCACATTGAAGATCAACAAGGCAAAAGGGACTTCAGTGAGGCAGCATAAAGGATCTTTTAGCCTTGATGATCCACATACATGTTTAGGGAAAAGGATACACCATTGCCAAAGCAAAACTTACTAGCCTTGACTTTAACTCCCCTGAAACCCACCTTTTCCGTATTTTTTTCTCAAAAATACAAACAGCACAGAAATACATATTTTGTATAGTATTCCACATTTCAATGATTAAGATGATATATGAAAGGAAAATTGTTTGAACTGGCCAATATCTGCTGCCTTCTCATTCAGTACATTACACTGACTTCAATTAGAGCTATCTGACTTTTTGCAAACTTTTTTTTTGACAGAACTTTACTCCTAAATGTTGACATAAAACCTATAAAATTAACACATGGAATTAAAGGTTATTTTCCATAGAACACACTGGAACACACATTTTTAACATTAGATGTATATTCTTATAAGAAAGAACAGCACAAACCCCGGCACTGCTGCCAAATTCGTGGTCCAGACCTCAACTATCTAAGTGCATACTTTTATTTATAGCAGTATAGAGTTAAAACAACAAACCACGCGCTTATTACTAATGGCACTAGGCAGACTATGAATTGTAATAGTAATATATATGTGTTAGGACAAATCTGATAATACAATATGTTCATGGAAACCACCTGTATACCAAGTATTATGTCCTTTTGTTACTTGAACATGTGAAATATTATAATCTGACGAATGAATGTAACAACTACGTATGTGGTGCTTCCATTAGCCAATAAACAGTGTTAAAACTTCAAAAACTTGCAGTGCTGTGCAAGCATTTTGTTAATCGTGACGTCATCAGATGCAGCAGATACCCCTGCTGTTCTCCTCTATAATGGAACATATTTCAATAAACCCTTTAGAATCTTTTTATTTGGCCTAAAACCATCAAAATAGGCGATCATGAAAATAGGGTAGACTTTTTCTTTAATAGAGAGTGGTCATCAAAAGAGGGGGTTAAATTTTAGCCCCCGAAAAAGTTTGTCTCCCCCCCACCTCGAGAGGTACATCAAACATTGCCTGCACCACTCCTCTGGGAGTGTCCATCATTTGTGACGCATTTTTTGTGACCCAACAAATTGCTGCACTGGAAATTAAACTGCACTGAATTTGGCATATTCTTATAGAACAAAGATTAAATGAACATATAGAATGAGTTATCTTGGTATGTCATGGCTCTTTTTACCAATATGAAACTTTTCCGGGGAAAATGGTGCATTTCTAGACATTTTTGTAGATTTCTGAAGTGGATGACTAAAAGGTCATAAATCAAGATGTCCGAAATGAAAAAAGTAGAATGAAACTAAAAGAAAGTAATAGTAGGCCTAAAACTAAAATTGTGTTCAGGTACAAGGGTCGAAAAAAATTAGGGTAGGTAGTTAGGTAATTTTTTTTTCTTTTTTGAGAATTTTTTTAGGCCGGCTGTAAATTTTCGCGCCTATGCGACGTGAATTTGATGTGCTAGATCGTGGAAAAAACTTTCATGCCAAACTATCAGATTTTCCCCCCCGAAATGCCCATAAAAAAAGTTAGGGTAGGGTAAAAAAATTAGGGTAGGTAGTATTACCTGAACACAACATTTTTTTTTTCGGACATATCTATCATGGCGTTTCATATGAGGTATAGTTTGTGCATGTGGACTGAATAGTACAGCTGGTGACTGCAAAATAAGTTCCGAAATCACATTTTCCTGTGCAAAGGTGCGTGGTGGTGATTTTACAGTTTTAAAAACGTCACTGCATGACCCATGTACATCATACAGCTGTGACACTTACAATACTAGTCACAGCTTGGTCTCAGTATATTGCATTACTGAGACACACAGGTAGTACTATAAAAACAGGTGACACTCAGAATGGGTTGTTTTCACCTACTGCCCTTGCCCCAATCACTCGGGGTGGATGTATTATAGTTAGTGCTACCTACCACTTGTTGCTGTAATATCAATTAAAGCTGGTATTAAAGCTATTACAGTGTTATCTGATATGTTTTTCAGAGGATTATATACCCCTTCCCAAGTAATAGGGTGCCACTTATTATGGCACAATATGGCTCATTATGTGCACATCATTGGACTTTAGTTTCAGCTGGTGTATCCTCTTTGGTGGGAAGGGAAACCACTTAGTTAATTAGTTCTGGTCACAGCCTCATGGCGGCAGCACTGAGTGGTGTCTGTTCTGCTGCCAGGAATCTAAATTGAATTCACCACCATTATAGAATACTCTGCTTTATGGCTTCAGATGGAGCCACTGTGCTGGTACAATCAAGACTGCTTGTTGACATGAATAAAATGCTGGAGGCATTTTATTTCTACACACATATATGCTTGAACTTGACATGGTTAGAATGCACTGAATAGATTGAGATTTTGGCAGGACACTTTCATAAGTGGGGTGATGAATGATATGCAGAAATTGGAAAATCTATATATTTCAGATCTTGTCCCAGCTGTAAGTCCAAATACCTGTAATATTCAACATTTCCCTGCTGAAGTGGAGACCTGCATGGGTCCATGAAACCACCATGACACATTTATGACCTCTTATGTCACTTCCTGTGTCAATTACTTGGGGTCACCTGAGGGAGCATGCATGAAGTGCACACAGGTGTTGTCTTTCATGATTGCCATGCATGACTGAGCCCACTGTAAAACAATGCTCCCTGGCCCCTGTAATGGCCTTGACATGATTACCCAGCAGCCACTTCATGGTGACCAGCCATGTTGTAAATATAGTCCCTGGTCTCTCCATTTGGGAAAGAAATCTACTTCATGGGATTAATTTAGGAGTTGTCTAGCCGCGTAGGGGCCAGCGATGTTGCTTACGCAACATCGCTGGGCAACTCCTATTATGTTTTTGGTTTGCTGATAGGCGCCACTGTGACGTCATGTACAGCACCATGTGACGTCACTCTACACTGTACATGACGTCAGGAGGTAGAGTATGACGTCACAGATGGGAAAACCACATCAGCTGGGCCGTGGGCAGGCCGTGGTGTGGAGGCTGCAGTGGGGGTTTGGAGTGGCAACTCCTATCTATGGTCCTTGCCACATTTTTCTTGTTTAGAGCAGGACATGACATGAATGCAGGCATGAATGATTGAGCCCAAGGACCAGACGTATACCTACTGGGCAGGTGCATGGAAACAGTGAGTGGGTACATGCTTTAGTTGCTGAGTGCAAGGCTTTTAAAAATGTGTAACCTGTTCTTACCATGACTTACTTTCCAGCTGTGCCTGTGAACAAAGTATCACAGCTGGATACTCCGATTATTACTATACCTGCTGAGATAAACTTGTTTTACAGGCTGCCTGCTTTTGGGAGTACTTAGGCCTGTTTGGCCTACGAGTACACTGTATCGTAGGCCTGGTTTCCCCTTACAGCTATGAGTCAGAATGCCTTTACCACTTCACAGTCTCCAAACTCTGGGATGGTACCACCAAATGTTATACAGTTTGCTCAAATCACTTCCTAAAACACTTCTCTGCAAGCCTACCTTGTTGTCAGCATGTGTTATTAATCCCTTTCAATCATTTTTGACAAGTTATTGTCAGAATGGTTTTCAAACTTTGTCTTGGGAAAGGCCATCAGAGGAAGTACTGCTCTGCACGTGTGCAAGGGGAAGTTTTGCTTTTGGGGAGTTGTGCATGGAGAGTGAGAAAGCACATGGCAATGTTTACATTCTGACCTAGGTCACACATGGGCCAGGTGGCATGGCCATGGGTCAGTGTTGGCAAGGTGGACATTGGAGTCATTGATTGTTGACATCCCCACATGTGGGATCACTCTCCTAACACAGTAGGTAACCCTTGCCAGTTACCAGCTTAGGGACACCCCTTGCCCATGCTCCCTGAGGCACTTCCTGTCAAAACAAAATGGTGGTGGATTTAAAAGGCAGGCAGGTGATACATTCAACTTGGATTCTGACCAGCTACTAATTCAAGGTAGTACCAGGCATTTATTTGATAATACCAAGCCCCAGATTATTATGTGTAGATGCCAACAGTATAAAGAGGGAAACTGAAAAGGGGACCAGCCACACTTTACAGGCTCCTCAATTGTCAGCCCATTACCAAAACAAGAACCCAGAAAAGATATTGTCTGGGTTCGTAACAGAACTAGGGAGTACTTAAACTTGCTACAGCACAGGAAATCTTGTTGAACTTTCCAACATTCGCTACTGGGACTGATGGGGCGCGATCTTGAGTTGGACAGGAGCTCATTAGAAGAATTTTAGGTAGCAATCTTGTTTTTTTTCGCTGATAGAAATGAGTGTGTTTACATGGGAGTTAATGCACTTATAGGCAGTCATGTTAGAAATGAGTCATACTAGGATTATAACCTGCATACACAACAAAACCACATTGAGCTAACTATCCAGGGATTACCTAGTATTTGCTTGTTAAGTTGTACCAATTAGCTTTCACCGCCATCTTGGGAAAAATTAATGCTATGCCCCCATTGGCTGCTTTAGGTCACGTGGAACAAACTGTCATGGTGGCAGCGGGAGAACTTGCTCTTCATCCCTGTTAGTGGAAATTTTATTTCTCCAATTTTATGAAGATGTAGGACAAAACTAACTTGCAAAAGCGGTTCTGGCCCAGAGAGAGCTATCTAAGGGATATTTTGAGCATATTTTCTAATTTGAGGGACTATTGCAGCTGCTAGATGTGCGAAAATGCTCATGAGGAAAATAGTCACAGGTCTGAGACCCTACGATGTAGGGTCTCAGTGACCCCCCTACAAGTAGATGAGACTGACAGTGGTACTGTGCCGTAGAACCGAAAGTGGCAAATACTTTGTTTACATCTGCTTGGTTTGTACATTTACAAATAGAACAGAAAATCAGGAGTGAATGAAAGCTAATGATGTTTTCAATAAAAAAAAAAAAAAAAATTGATCAAAATCACGAAGGTCGATTAATCTTTATGTATATATCTAGAAGTTTTCAAAAAATTGCACCATAACTCCAGGTATTTCATATGCTACATGAGCTGCAAGTTTGCCAAGTGCATGTCCGAAAATCCAACACAGCCGCCATGTTATTTCTCCAGTAAAACATGTCAGGATTTTTAAAATGTCAATTTCGACAGGTTACAAAAGTCGCACCTTAATAAAATTGATTGTGGTGCAAGTTAAGGGTTCAAATTATCCAGAATTGTAAGTTATATTTAATACAAACTAGGAATAAAAGCAGGAGAGTGCGCCGAATGTCAAGGCGCATTCAATCTCAAAAACTGAGGCCCCAGTAGGCCCAACTCACAAGTATGTGAGTTGGGCGCCGATCCAACTAGAGGAAAAGGGCCCATTTCAACTTTGTCTTTGGCTAATACTTAGATCCTTCTATGGGCTGTCGTCGTAACCCAGTCACCACTCAACCTATCAAAGTGACTGGGTTACATTCGGAACTAAGGAAATCATATTTGATCATGACATTTCATAGGGATGGGCATCCAAAAATTAGATTTTGTACCATCTAATTGAAATCTATCCCACAGAAAGAAGAAATTTTTGCTAATCCAATGCTTTTTCAATTAATCAAATACAGTAATTAGAAGAGAAGGAGTGCATTTTTGAATATAAAAAGTTGGGAGTATTTTCTGTCAACCTTTTCTGGTCATTATCAGCTGAGTAAGGGAAAATTAGGTCAAGTCATGCCTCACTGACCACACTCACTGAGTGGTGCATTTTTGACATTATCCCACATAAATGCTCATAATTTTCTAACAGTTCAAGTTGCAGAGAAGCCAGTCATACCAGCAGACAGAAAACAGTTTGGTGGTTCTGGGGATATAATTTTTTTTATGATTTAATATGGAAAAGTGTATCATATTACGATGGAAACTCAAAATTCCCTGTGGTGGAGTAAATTCCCTCAGGTCAGTTTTGTGCAATTTCAAGCAAAATAATATGCTGTTACTCTTTTGCTTCTAGCACTTTTCAGCACACATATAGATAGAAATAAATTTTAGATTCTTGTAGAAAACAAAATTACGGATATTTTGGTTGTAGTTCTAAAAGGTGCGCCAAATCTTTGTAATTTCAAAAAAATGGTTGAAAATCCGAAATATTTTTATTCAATTTCATATTTTCAAAAAATGTCTTTTTCTTCATTAGCCAGGAAGCCTGATATCTTAAGTTCTAAATTGTCCCTTAAATTGTGTTGTTTAACAGAATTGTAGGAATTACAACAAATTTAGTAACTGATGTCAGGATCAGAGGCACCCCGGTCACTGCAAACATGGCTATGTGTATACTTGATATTATAATTAACTACAAATCTCACACTAAAATGCCTATGATATTCCTATTATATGGGTCTTTTTACATATCATTTCAGAATATCACATTTTTTCATGGAAAAGAAGTACCAAATTTCAAGTTGTGAAGTAGCTCACTTTACTATGGTAGGCACTTACCTAATTTTTCAAGACTTTATTCCATGAAGCTTATCTAATGAGCAAGGGACAGATCTTGAGAAAAGAAGTGGATTTGCTTTTTTAATGAAGTCTTTATGCCAATTTAAAGTGCAATTATGACCAGTCAAAGGTATCAAATCAGACCCAAAATTCTGCCATAGTTAAGAGTTTAATTTGGATCCAATTCTGTGATCAAGCAAGATGACTGAAATGGAGACTACATCACTGAAATTATTAAGCTACTTATATGCGCGCATATAAGTGGTGATAAATGGGCAGTAGCAGTTCCCAATGTATTACCAGATGTCACCACTTCCATTCAGGTGTTATGTAACAGGTTCCTTCACTGGTGGCCTTTGTAGTCGGCCATATTGCCTAGCCCCAGGAAGGACCACCGGTCTCACATTGGAGATTTTTTTTGGAAACTCCCAGTCATCATGACTAAATGCGTGGCCTGTGATACTTCCTACCATGGTAACGCGGCCAAGTGCCCAAATTGTGGGGTGACCAATCCGGGGAAACGTTATTCTCCGGAGGATTCGGAAGAATTACCTGGTTCAGTGGATTCAGCCGAGCGTAATGGGCAGGAGGCCACGGAGGCTAGGCAGAGCGACCGGCCGCCCCAGGGGAAGGACGGTCAACATGGTGAGCTTAGCAGCCTTGGGGAGGATTCTACACAAAATGATTTATTACATCAGATTGAACTTGAAAGGGCCAGGAAATCAAAAATTGATGAAATGTGTAAACGCAAAGGGTTGGAACTAGAGTTGGCCAGCCTAAGGGCTGAAAATAACAGATCTCTTCGCCAATTGAACGAGGGCGTACGTGCCTGGCGAGGTGCCATGGGTGCGTTCGAGGCCCAAACTTCTCTTACTGCTAGCGCTACGTGTTGGAATCCTTCAGAGTGGGATGCGGTAAGGAACGAAAGTGGTGGCTCGAACGCCATGGGTGCGTTCGAGGCCCAAACTTCTTCTCTTACTGCTAGCGCTATGTGTTGGAATCCTTCAGGGTTGGATGCGGTAAGGAACAAAAGTGGTGGCTCGAACGCACCAGGCTTCCAAACTGGCCAATCACAAGCCAGCTCTAACATTCACTGCGGAGTCCAAAATGGCCGCCCTGTACTTCCGGAAATCCGGCTTTCGGCCGCAAACAATGTTTTAGGGCCTAATTCTAGTGTTATTGGACCCTCCGCAGGCCAATCCGGCCTTGAAACCAACTCAGGTATGTTTGATTTACCCAACTTGTGTAAAAAATTGCCTCCAGGAGAGCGAAATACCCAAGTAAACAAGTCGCTCACCCGCGATAACAAGCCACCTTCCCGGTCCCCAGAGACAATCAACCTGACTATCCAGTGGGTGAAAGACATCTCCATGGTGAATTAGACAATGATTATCAGGAATTCTTATTGTGGAAACAATGGAGAAATGGTGGTGTAGCTCCTAAAAACAATGCTTCAGGCATTTCTGGTGGTATTGACAGTTCTAGTAGTCCTAATGCTACTCAGGGTTTGTTTCCATCCCAACCTTCCATGGGAAACACTGTTCCTCAGCTGTTCTACAGAGATGGCACACCTTATTCCCCACCTGTCACACCTGTTAGTCAGACTGTCAATTGGCCTGGTGTGGGTCAATTTAGGGCACCAGATGGCAGGCTAAAGTTCCCACCTACACCTATGGTATATGGTAACCTGACTACTTCTCATATGTATGGGGTTCCAACATCCCATCAGCAGCAGTGTCACCACTTCCATTCAGGTGTTATGTAACAGGTTCCTTCACTGGTGGCCTTTGTAGTCGGCCATATTGCCTAGCCCCAGGAAGGACCACCGGTCTCACATTGGAGATTTTTTTTCTTTCTTCTTGTGTTACTTAGGCCTGGTTATGTATGTTTATTGGCCAGGTCCAATAAAATATTCGCCCAAACTAGATTGGAGTTGTCGTACGTCTATTTATATTTTGTACAAGTTTCCTTTGATATAAAGCAAGATTTACCCCGAAGAATGTAAATAATGATACATTCCATTATAATCAAAGTCTAAAAGGAAATTTTTCATGTTATCTTATCCCGCGAAGTACACGCTCTGACAGAATCATGACAGAATATTGTCTTTGACTCAGGATATTTAAATGATCATTACTTCCATTTAAAATGTCATAATTTCATTTAAAAAGCAAAATCACTTATCTTCATCATATTTATCAATTTCCCAGTGTATATAATGTATAGTATGAAGTCTTAATTGATATTTAAGTGCTCAATATGGGGGAGGTGGGGAAAAGAGTACGAAGTAATCTCGCCCAAAAAGATTGCAGGGTCTGTCAAACATCCTGCAGGCCCTTAGAAAAATAAAAGCTATACATTTTCTAAATCATTTTTAACCATAGAACAGGTGGGAACCATTTATTTTTATGTGCTCTGTGATCTTCTTATCATAAAATGGTTCTAACTTTTTGGTTGAAATTCAATTGGGTCAAAGCCCAACTTCCCTGCATTCAATCTTATATAAGAAATGTTCATTTTGAAGGGCTATCCAAACCCATTAAAATGAGCCCATGATTGTTAAGATCATCCAATAAATAGATTCAGAATGAGCTTCCAAAGAAAGGAGAGTTAAACACTCCCCAGTTTTACTCCGTAGACACTCTGAGGTTCCCTCAGAGTCCAAGTGTGTTTGTTGTAGTCTGTTTGGTCAGCCAATCTGGCAGAGTGGCCATTTCTCACAAAAGTACTTACTGTCAGGTCCAATGCTTCCACCAACACTTCCCTCAATGTATATCCAAAGATTCACAATACACAAAGCACTTGAAATACTTGTGATAATTAATAATCCAGGTGATTTTCAAATCTCCCTCCCTAACTCCAAATCATTGTCGGCCATCTTGAAGCCAGGTGTAGCCACCTAGTGCCAAAAAGACTACACTATTCTTGGTTGGTTAGCCCTATGTTTTTAAGAGCAGGTTAACACCAGGTAGCACCCCAGCATGTTGACAATGGAAGCCATTGAGGTAGTGATATCTAAGCTCAAGATAAACATGTCAGATTTATTGGATATATCTCATGTTTCAGTCAATATAAGCTGATGTACATGAAAACTACATGTTTGTGAATAGGAGGGACAACGTCCAGGAACTGACAGTGAGTACTTAGTTCAGACTAGCCATGTGTTTGTGCCACTATAGACTTGTATACATCTTGGATCCTGCCTGTAAGCAGGCAGGTATTTCGGCCTACCCAGTTTCAGCTTTATCACAGTTGGGACACAGTTTCACACCTCCACTGCAGCAGAATCACGCACTGGGGGTATTTCAGTGCCTAACTATGGCGACAGAGGAGGTATGGACTGGATCGTATAACGGGGCATCAACTCCGCCGTCAACTCCCAGTCAGTGTCTATGTTCAATAGGCACATACCACGCGCGCTGCAAGCAGCGCGCAATCAGCACTAGGTGAGGGAGCATATATTATCTACTGTAGGGATGGTGGGAATGGTGCAGGAGTGGTAGTTCTTTAACATGGGAGGAGAGGGCTGGGGGGAGGGGGTTTAGGGGTAGGATAAAAAATTTCACAGATCCCTCTTAGGGAGTAATCATTTTTTAACAACGGGGGGAGGGAGGGGGGGTTGGTGGGTTTGAGGGGGGTAAGAATTTTTTCAACCCCTTGACCAGGGGGGCAGAATTTTTTCCATCCCTCTGATGAGGGGGGTCAAAAATAATTTCACCTGTCTTCAGTGGAAGGGTGGTCAAAAGAATTTTACACCCTTGATAGGGGGGTCAATTTTTTCCCCGCGTCTGCGCATAAACCCACCAGCCCCCCTGTTTTTATAAACCCCTTAGGGGGGAACAAAGAATTTCGCCCCTCTTTTAAGCGAAAAGGGCCAGGCCCTAGTATTAAAGGGAGTGGTCATTATTTATCAACGGGGGAGGGTGGTGGTGGGTTTGAGGGGGGATCGTAAAAATTTCAGACCACTCGAGGGGGGTGTAAAAAATTTTGACCCCTCTTGAGGGGGATGTAAAAATTTTACCCTCTTTTTAGCAAAAAGCCTGAACTCTACTATAGATCAAAGAGGGGCGCGGGGGGGCGCAAATCTTTTTTACTGCTGTTGAGAGGGGGGGTGCATAAAAAAATGTTCTTGCATCCGCACAAAAACGCGCCACCCCCGCTGTTGATGAATAAAGACCACTCCCTAAAGAATAAAAGGGGGGGAGTGGAAAAATTCCAAACCCCTCTATGTTGCCATGTGGGGATAAGGTGTTTACCCCCTTCACTTCAGTCTGGCTGGGGGGAGGGGTGGATGAGGGAGAATCTGTTAGCCTATTCATTTGGTACAAATGACATCATGCATGGGTAGCGGGAGGGGGGGTTAGGCCCGGAATGATGGGATTAATTTTCCATATACCTTCAGCATTGCAATTTTGGCAAAAAACATGACAAGGGGGGGGGGGTCGAAAATGGTTGAAAAAAGCATGACATCATGTGTACACAGCTCAATTGCAGAGGTGGTGGATAGGAATAGGGGGCCTATATTTCAGGAGGGTAGGCAATTTTCTTTTTTTATTGGGAGGGAAATGGGGATTTGATGTCCTGCATACGGAGCTATCACCTCCAGGTTCTAAAGGGCTTAGTACTGAGGCCTAGTGCATCCGCCATTGCTATATCTGGGAGCTGGCAAGATAAGGACTGATAAGAACCAGCATGGTAGATACTGGGTGTCACATAATGTACCCAAATAATTCTGCAGTGGATGGAGGGAGGCATCTCATTGGTTGATATTTTATCCCGGGTCAGCCCTATAGAGGTGGTATAGACCATTAGAGTTGATGTCCTGTATACATAGATGTCAGCTCCAGGTTCTGTAATAGTGCTATAGAACATGGGAGGTGATGTTCTGCATACAGAGCTATCAGCTCCAGGTTCTATAGAGGGGTATAGACCCTGGAGATGATGTTCTGCATACAGAGCTATCAGCTCCAGGTTCTATAGAGGAGGTACAGACCCTGGAGTTGATGTCCTGCATACAGAGCTTTCAGCTCCAGGTTCTATAGAGGGGGTATAGACCCTGGAGTTGATGTCCTGCATACAGAGCTATCAGCTCTAGGTTCTATAGAGGTGCTATAGACCATGGGAGGTGATTTTCTGCATACAGAGCTATCAGCTCCAGGTTCTATAGAGGGGTTATAGACCCTGGAGTTGATGTCCTGCATACAGAGCTTTCAGCTCCAGGTTCTATAGAGGTGGTACAGACCATGGGAGTTGATGTCCTGCATAGATTGGTGTCAGCTCCGTCACCCCTGACGGTGATGGTGGATAAACCATGGGAGCTGATGTTGGTTTTCAGCTCCTGGTCCTAATCTGATGGTGAAGGCCTCTATAGCAGGCCATCAGCTCCAAGTCAATGCGATATACCATATTTCCCCGCGGACAAGCATTAAGTGGTAAATTGGTCGGGCTTATACACGAACCAGGCTATTACATGAAAAAAGCAGCCTCCCACTTTGCATTATTCCTAACATGAATCTACCAATTATGTTTCAATATCCCATCTTTTACCAACAGATTACAGTCTGATTTATTTTCAAAGTAGTTTTGATAGATTGGACATGTGAGTACAGATTGTACCAGTAAGAAATTGTCTAACTACCTTACATATAAGTGGAGTTATGGCCTAAAATGTAACATTTATTGGCTATTACACGGTGCCCCATCAATACATGGAGAAATATGGTATTCACTATGGGAGTTGATGACCTGTATGGTGGGATGTCAGCTCCGCGTCCTACTCAGGTGTAGAGTACTGGTGGTGAAGGCCTCTATAGCAGGCTATCAGCTCCAGATCCTAATGATTCATTACAGGACACTCTACCTTACAGGCCATGAATTCCTGTACCATCATATGATATAGGTAGTATCTGGAGATGATGCCCTATTATACAGGTCATTAGCTTCACTGCTATGTAACACGCTGTTATTACCTAGAGCCTAGCATATAGGCCATGAACTCCAGTAACATCACCTACCATAGTAACACCTGGAGTTGGTGCCTTACTATAGCGGTTATCACTTCCAAATTCCAGTGCTATATAGCAGTTAATGTACATGGGGACGATGCCCTACCATAGAGGCCGTCACCACCAGTACTCTACACCTGAGTAGGACCCAAAGCTGACACCCAACTATACAGGTCATCAACTCCCACAGTAAATACCATATTTCTCCATGTATTGGCCAGGCCCCGTGTAATAGCCAATAAATGTTACATTTTCGGCCATAACTCCACTTATATGTAAGGTAGTTAGACAATTTCTTCACCAGTACAATCTGTACTCACATGTCCCATCTATCAAAACTACTTTGAAAATAAATCAGACTGTAATCTCTAGGTAAAAGATGGGATATTGAAACATAATTGGTAGATTTATGCTAGGAATAATGCAAAGTGGGAGGCTCCTTTTTCATGTAATAGCCTGCTCCGTGTATAAGCCTGACCAATTTACCACTTAATGCTTGTATAAGCCTTGGCTTATACACAGGGAAATATGGTATATCGCCTTGACTTGGAGCTGATGACCTGCTATAGAGGTCTTCACCATCAGATTAGGACCATGGTTTATCCACCATCACTGCCGGGGAAGACAGAATAGGGGGCCTAGGGGGGCCATGCCCCCCAATCTCAGACTAAGGGGCCAGACTATATTTCCACCCCCCCCCAAAATGTGAAACCAATATACACTGTTATGGTGAACTTGGTCATTTGCTCACAATTTGACCAAAATAGCAGGGTTAATATCTAAATTTTCAAGATTTTCAGTGGGGCATACCCCTAACCCCTCTAGAGATAATAAAATGCTTCAATTGCTGTGCTTAAGATTGTCGACGCTCCCCACCTGACCCGTGTCGGCTCCCCCAAAGTCATGTTGCTTCTGACACCCCTGACTGTGCCTGGAGCTGACACCACTCTATACAGGACATCAACTCCCATGGTCTTTACCACCTCTATAGAACCTGGAGCTGACATCTCTGTATACAGGACATCAACTCCCATGGTCTTTACCACCTCTATAGAACCTGGAGCTGATAGCTCTGTATGCAGGACATCACCTCCCATGGTCTATAGCACTATTACAGAACCTGGAGCTGACAGCTCTGTATATAGGGTAAAATTGGGTAGTATCCCGCAGGTAGACACGATACAACCAAAACAACGGATGCTCTGTGCGGTATGGAAGGCTGACACTCAAAATTATGTCATCTACTGATAGGGCCCGACCTCACGCGTTCACCTAAGTGCATATAAAGCCTATCTAACTGGCCCCTATTGAGATATGGTGGGACTAAAATAGGATGAGTTCTTTGGGTTGTATCGTGTCCATTTTGGTTGTATCGTGCATTCCATGATACAAGCCAAATCTAATGTGCTTTCCCATAGGGCTTGTATCGCGCACATGCATTCACACCTTTAGCTGTCATTCAGGTGTGAAACAACAAGGGTCAGGGTGAATGTTGTCACACCTGCCAGGTGAGGACTACCACCCTGAGTTTTATACCAGTTTGGCACTATGTAAATGGCTACCACCTGACTCATCTCCTTCATCTTGATTAGCTTTTATTTTTTTATTTTCTATCCTTTATTATGTGCGCGATATAACAACAAGATATGCGCGATATTAGCCTTATTGAAGTTACCATTGTTTTCAATGGAAATTTACTAGTAAAAATAGCAGTAGAAATGCTGAGTTTGACAGCCTTTAGCTCATCTCATTCCCGGGTAGTACTTGCATGGTTAATCTGACGAAACTGCATTGAAATGTAGGCACATATAGTGAGGGAAGACAGTGCAGAAATTTTTTTTTGAAAAAACTTCAACATTAAGAAAAGTAGACCTCTTTAACTGCAGGTGCGTGATACAAGGAGATCCGCGATACTACCCAATTTTACCCTACAGGGCATGCCCGTTTTATCATAACGGGCATGCATGTTGTGCACATAGAAGTATCTTCATATAGAATTCTCCTGAAGCACATTATACCTGTAATCCCTGAGCAAAAATCTCTAGGACTGGTGCAAGAGGACATTGTCCTAAGAGTTAGTTAGTTAGTTAGTGTTTTACGGCACGTCAGCTACTGGTGATGGCTATTTGTGCCTAAAGGTTTTATGGAAGAAAGTTTCTACTGTTTAAATTTGACTGTAGTATCCCAGGTTCTTGACATATGCAAGTATTGTATCCAGTCTGCAGGTATCAAATAACTCTTTCAGTGTTGTACATTGATGGTATTGTGCCCTGATGGGGCACTGGCTACATTCCACAAGGAAATGTTCCACCGTCAGGTGTTTTTGACACCTGTTGCAAAGCGGTCTGGGTTCTCTCTTCATCAGGTGTGAATGCGTTAGTCTGGTGTGGCCTATTCTTAGTCTGTTCATGACAATTTCTTCTCTTCTGCTCTTGCATTTGGCTTTCTTGGTTGTGCCTATCTTGGGCTGTATTTTGTAGAGTTTATTGTCTCTTTCAGCGTCCCATGACTCTTGCCACTTTTGGTGGATGTATTTCCTGATTTTCCGTTTGAGGTCCTCTGATGGTAGAGGCATATCTATTGGAACTTGATTTGTTGCATCCTTGGCAGCAACGTCTGCTAGGTCATTGCCATGGATTCCTTCATGGCCTGGTACCCAGGTCTAAGGGGTAAGGGTAGTTCTCTAGCAGCGACTTGCAAACTCTTAATTCTGGATGTTCTGAATGCTCCCAAACAAATGCGTAGTCCATGGCTCTGGATCCGCTCTGCCATTGCTAGGTATGTCGCCCAGGTTGATCCATAAACACACAGACCATAGTCCAGTTGAGACTGGACCAGTGCTCTATATAGTTTGAGGAGTGTGTCCTGGTCTCCACCCTAGCATGGATGTGCCACTACTTTCAGTAGGTTGAAAGCTTTGTTACATTTATCCTTGAGGTACTTAATATGTTTATCAAAGATAAGTTTGCAATCTATGACTAGCCCAAGGAATTTGGTATTTTCCACTACAGAAATACGTTTGTTGTTGATTTCAATATTTGGTTGTCTGTCTGTTGTAGTGCGGTAGTGGAAGTGCATAACTGATGTCTTGTCTAGAGAAAATCGGAAGCCATTTTGGTCTGCCCACTTAGAGGGAATATGTATATTTCTTGGTAACAAGCAATGGGTGTCTTCATCAGGATTATTTCATTTAATCCAATAGAATATGATAATACCAGTCATATTCTATCAAGCATGACTCGGCATTAAAGTTTTGATCCAAGGATATATGAAGTAAGCAAAAATATGATAATGTATACATTTAAAGCAACTTTAGATTACAGAACATACAGGGAAAATCTCCCCATCGTTTGGCCTGCCACCTTGTGGGGAAGATATATATAACACAAACGTATAAAAATGTGAGAAAACGTTCTATAAACATTTGTTGAATGTTTTATTACGTTTTAAAATGTTTGGAATGAATGTTCACATTCTAAATTACTATTGATGTTAACAAACGTTTGTTAAATGTTTGTTTGATGTTATAAAATATTATATATGAACGTTTGTTTTAAAGCCTTTATGGACATTAGTAAATGTTTGCTGAACATTTCATTTATGTTGGAAAACATCAAAACCTAACGTTCACTTTCTAGCTTTAAAATGACGTTCACAAACCTTCTCTAAACGTTTGCTGTTCACTGGGTATACCCCCCCCCAAGAGGGGTCTATAAATTTTATGCACCCCTCAAACCCACCGTCCCCCTGTTAATAAATAATGACCACTCCCTAATAAAAGGCCCCCTGAAAAGGGGTCACAAGTTTTTACCCCCCCCCTCCCCCCTTCTGTTGATAATGACCACTTATTCAGAACTGATTTTGTGAACTCCTGAAAAATGAATGCTCCCTTGGCTTGAACAGTGCAAAAAATTCATCCCACCTCACATGTTGTAACGGGTATCCTGATAGCACTTGTATTTTACTAAATAATACTTTTTTAGGTGGGCTAGGGAGGAATAGAAAGTGTAGAATATGACTTTAAGTCAAATTTGCATATAATTGAACCAATTTAATACATATATAACACTATTTTATACATATATACACGAACATCAACTGGGAGTTGACGGCGGAGTTGACGACCCGTTATACGAGTCAGTTCCCCCCTCGACAGAGAGGCAGTGGTCAGTACGGGCTGCCAGGACTCCTGCCAGTGCCCATCCCTACATTTCATGTCATCAATATCTAGGTCATGAGCTAATGTCGGTCAAATATATAGGTCAGCCTGAAATTAGGTCAAAACTTTGTGACCCCCTGGCCTGGGCCCCCTGGTGAAGGGGTCGAAAAAAATTCTGACCCCACCATGGTCAAGGAGTCGACACAATTCTGACCCCCCCCCCCCTCTCAAACCCATCAACCACTCCTCCCACCCCACCTTGTTAAAAAAATCATGATCATGAGCACGAGGACCAACTCGCGCCAAAGACGTGCAGGAACTCCCGCGAAGGCGTCAGCTATTTCAACAGATTTAAGCATATTTGACGATTCTCTCCTTGCTGAAACTTAACAATTATACGGGGAACATGTCAATAAGTGTCCTTACCTTGATTTCGAGAGATGTCAATGTTGAATTTTCATTTAAATGACGTTTTTAGCGCAAGATGCTTCAACTCCCACTTGGCGCGTGTAATGACCGGAAGTGAAAGACCGCTGGTACTTGGGAGTTCCACCAGGAACTTGGTTCTGAATCCACACACCAGATGGCGGGACTGAGAATTCCCGCCACAGCACCGGATAACACTTAAGACTAGTTCCCACACCAGCGCCTACGGCGCAAAAGGGTCACTTCTTGCAGAATTGACCTGGCCCTCCATGGAGACGTATGTTGATGCCGCCGCGCTTCCCGGGGTGCCCGGCCTAACGGGGGTTCCGGGGCAGAGCCCCCGATCAAGGATATATGCCAGAACTCATCTGAATTTGAATTACATTCAGATGAGATCACAGAGGCGTAGGAAGCAAATCTTCATTGGGGGGGCCCGGCGAGGGCACCGTCACGACCACCTTGAATTGTCGGCTGATGCGTGATGGAGTCTATATAATGGGTATTTAGAATTCTTATAGAAAAGTAACTTTTGGTAAATTTTGGATCTGACTTTAGGCTCTGACCCCCATTTTCCCTATGACATCACTATAATAATCTAATTTGAGATGTACAGTTTTAGCTTCTTTTCCATTGTGTTTAAGAGTTCTTGGAAAATATTGGGGGGGCCCAGACATACTCAGGCCCCACCTCCTTCATGATTGGGGGGGCCCAGGCCCCCCTGGCCCCCCCTTTTCCTACGCCCCTGGATCATCTGAAACTTATGGAAACTTAAATTGAAGATTATTATTCAGATGAGATCTCATCTGAAAACAGTAAGAAGTGTGTGACAGCATGGTCCCACCACATTCCTGAGGAACTAAGGCGGCATGAATGTTTGTCTCCAGTGTGAGGTCATTCTACTTCCGGCCAGGTCAAAATCCCAAGAGACCCAGATGTGCCTACGGTTAAACTATCTTAATTATTGTTATTCTCTAGAGTCAAGTTAGATTATTGTTCAAATTGTGAGTTAGATGAGCAGAAATTGAAGATAAAATATTGAAAAGTGAAAATGTGACATAAATTGGGGGCAGAATTTGGTGGAAAAGTTCACGTCAGTGCGTGAAAATAGCAGACGAACAGACAGACTCTAGGTCCACTCCTGTCGGAGGCGGGGGAGGTTTCATAGATAAGTGGGTAAAAAGGGGCTATGCTTGGAGAAATTGCCTGGCCCTCCGAGGGCAGAGGCCCCGATCAAGGATATACGCCTGAATTTCAATTAGATTCAGATGAGATCATTTGAAACTTATGGAAACTTAAATGGAAGATTATTATTCGGGTGAGATCTCATCTGAAAACAGTCTGAAGTGTGAGACAGCATGGTCCCACCACCTCCCTGAGGAGCAGAGGTGGCATGAATGTTTGTCTCCAGTGTGACGTCATTCTACTTCCGGCCAGGTAGAAATCCCCAGAAGACACCCAGATGCCTAGTTCCTATTAGTTGGATCGGCGCCCAACTCACAATTTTAGACCCTTCTCTTGAGGAGGGGGGGTTAAAAGTTTCGGCCCCTTTTGGCAAAAAATGTTGGTGTGTGTGTGAAAAAATCCAGACCCGCACCCCTAAAAAAGTGATCAACAGGGGGTTCTCGCATGGACGCAAGAAAAGTTTTTATGCTCCCCTCGGCAGCGGTCAACATTTTTTGTGCTCCCCACTAGACCGAAGGCACCTGCTAAAAAAAATTATTGAAAGCATTTATGGCAAAACCCTGAAATCTGGCTATGTCTGCACTCTACGGCCAATAGCAAAAAAGTAAATCACAATGTACCACATCTCATGGCCCTGTGTGCGTACAAGAAAATAACAGTGGCAAAGCCCAGAAATGAGCACAAATATTTTATTTTCGACCATATACTGTATAAGTCAATAGTGAGAAAATAATTAGCATCCTGCAGCCTGTTATCCATGGGTACTTTCGCGCGACCCAACCTGGTTTACCAGGTGACTTGATCTGGTACATCCGGGATGTAGCTGTGGTGTATGCCCGATGGGTACAGCCGGTCGACCGGGTTAACCGGATCGGGGCACGCGAAAATGCCCCAGTAGTTTGGCGGTACACTGCATGAGGGCTTCCGGTGTAGGGGTTCTTGTACGTGCATAACGCTTTGACGTAACTATGGCAGAGGCAATGTGCTACACCATTCCCGCGCTACACAGGAGTAGGCAGCATACTAAAAAACATATATAGTATGCACTACTCTATGCCCATGAGTGGATAGCCCCTGCTAGCCTCTCATCCCACCCCCTCTAGCCTGAGTATTGTCTGTGTCACGGGTGGGCCGGTCTCCCTGTTTCCCTCATCGTATATTTTTCAAAAAGTGTCTGCAAAGCTGATAGGTGTATACCCCTCCCTAGCTTAGAAATCTTAAACTCTCATCTCTGTACCACCGTGAGAGTTTAGAAAAGCTCTCATTTTCCAGTGGGTGGATGGTGGTGTATCCCAATCAAAACCGCAAATTTTCGGCCATTAATACTTAGAATACCTTAAAATTTTGAAAACCTTTGCAAAGGGAAATATGTTAGCTACGCACTCACCAATTTTGGTAACCGGATGGCTTATAATAAATATTCTAGAGCACATTTCCCGCACACTTCTCTTGTCATTCTGCCACCTTCCCAGCTGAGCGCGAAAATGGTGGAGTTCTATAAATACACATGGAAGTATGTAAGAAATTAGCTTATCTAGATTAGCAGTAGAGGGCGGCACAAGGCACGTCCGATCTACAGCTTATTCCAGCCTATCGTCGCCATGTTGGAAAGCAGGGAAATCCGTGCCTTTTTGCTGGCTCCAACTCACTCCTTATGTAAGGGGAATGAGGTTGACAGAGCTTCGCGGATACCCAGCTATCCCCACCCAAGATGGCAATGGCTTTTGAAATGAGGCCAAGGTGGGCAGACTTTCAGGCCCATTTCGCATGAATCTATGCAGAGATAGGTTACCAAAACATAGCGATTTTCTTATTTGAAGACATCTTAATGAATTCCAGTAACTGATTAAATTGTCACTGCATCCCCAATGTCATATTTCGTACAATAACAAAAGGTTAGTAAATTCCATGCTATTTTTAGCAGCCACTGGGAGACCTCTGTCTGTTCAGCCAATCGGCAGTCACGCTGGGTAGGCGGTAACAATCTGAAGATCGCCGTCTGAATGATTGTCGTACTATCTAAAGCTCATTGCCGTATATTGGGGACCAAAAACTTAGTTTTTCCTATTTTTGCACCTTCAAAATGGTGCTGTGTCTCTCATAGTTGGCCGATCTACACAATTCTTTCACCATGTAAAAGTACACAATTAGGGCATTATTTCTAGATACCTCATTAAGTTTTTGGTGAAAATTAAAAATATTTTATCTTGTATCAAAGTGTGAGTTTCAGAAGCGAAAACCATGAAAAAACACCTACTTCTCCATCTTTAGGCTAAAATTACTATGAAAAAGTGAGTGATGACCCCCTATTTTCAATAATTCATCTTTTAGAGTGAGAAACAAGCTTTTTAAATATGTTTTTACATTTTATATGCCTCTAATAGTTCAAATTCTACCAAAAGATATGTATTTTTTTGAAAACTAACTAAAATCGCCATTTTGACCCGTCCTTTGATACAATTTTTCCCTATAGCATTTAACATGATCCCTATATATGAGAAAAAATGGAGCAAGAAAAAGAAAAAAACATGGATTTTGTATCACATTTATGAGTTCTTTCAATATACTGGATAGCTTAGATATTCATGCATTTGTTGGGATTATCCATTGCGGTACTTCATGGTGACCTAATTCAACCTTGACCCCAATAACTGTGATTCAAGGTCAGACAGTGACCTACTTATACAAATGTAAGATATATGGTAACTAATATGATTTATATACTTCTGAAAAGTGTCAATGATATCTCTGACTTGGATTTGATGTCCCTGGTCCATTAAATCAAGATTTTGTTGTTTTATTAAGAGAGAAATCCATAATTTGCACCCAACCACCTGCTATTAATGCAGCTATTTTGCCCCAAATGGGCAGCAATTGGGCAGTATTTGCCCTGTTGTAATAATATGGCAGCTGAAAAAAATTATCAAATATCTTCCAATTTCCAATAATTTTCAGTATAGATATTCAAAACACCCTATACAAGACTAGGGTTGTGAAAAAACTAGGATATTTTATCATTAATTAGAAAAAAATAAGGCCCTCATGCTGCAAATGCACCAGTCCCCAATATAGAGGAACGGACTATAGTAAGAAATCCTTGGTTTCCCCCCTCCTGACTGGAGAGCTCCTCACCCACCGGAAGACAACAGCTTCTCTAAACTCTCACGGTGGGGGGGGGGGGGCACTCCCTATATGTTCTATGGTAACCATGTGCATACACTGTCCTTGACTTGGTACTTCTTTAACGGGGGGGAAACAAACAAAATATACCCCTTTTGACGAGAATTATCATGGAAAAGTACCCCTTTTTCTGCTGTTTAAGTGCAAGAAGATAAATGCTCAATTTGGCCATCCTTTCAGCGGAATATTTTCATAAAATATACCCCTTTTCCTGCCATATTTTTGATACCTTTTTAAAAAAGGTACCCCTTCCCCGGCCAAAATATTGATAATTTCCTAGGAAAAGACACCTTTTTCCCAGCCAAAGCTTTAGAATTTACTTGAAATAAAGTCAAGAATTTAAGAAAAGTAATGACCTCTTGATATTAAAACCTCACTTTGGTTCCAGTTGGAATATTTCAAAGATTCTTTTCGCCATTTGAAAACCCTTAAAAAGGTATCCCTCTTTGCCCAAATTCATAAGCGACTGGTCATTATTTAACAATGGGGGGTTGAAAAAAAATGTGACCCCCTGGGGCTTTGTCCAAATGACGTCATGCAGGAGGGAGGAAAGGGGGGAGGGGTAGTTAGGCTCAGCATGATGAGATTAATTTTCTATATACCTTCAGCATTGCAAAATTGGCAAAAAACATGACAAGGGGAGGAGGTCAAAAATGGTCCAAAAAAGCATGACATCATTTGTACACATCCCCTCTCAGGGTCTCTGCGGTAGGAATGATCCCCCCCCCCCCCCCCCCCGGCCGCTCCCCTACAGCCCACCCAAGGCTGGGCCTTTAGTACTGGGCCTTTGGCCAGACTGCATCTGTGCTATCAGGTCGTGAGGGATGAGAAAGGGCGGGAACAGAGCGTGATGCACATCACAGAATAAAGCGTCCGGTCCAACATTACTGCTGCCGCCTAGCGTATAATTTTAGTACCACTACAGGCTGCTGCTGGTTCCCAACTACCCTTGCAAGTAGGCTAAGCACTTTCTTTCTCTTCAGCCTGCTAAACGCGCGAACAGCTGAGGCGTACAATCTTCAACAAAATACCATCTTGAATGAAATTTCACCGTTGACAGTCTTCCAACGGCAGGTAGGAATCTTTAGTAATATATTGTTTATCCAAGAAATGTATTTTAGGGGTGACACGTTGATCAAATGTGCCAAAATCTGGTTTCCTCCACCGCAGCTCTAAGTTCAGTTGTCTGACTCAGGCAAAAGGGTCACTTCTTGCAGATTTGACCTGGCCCTCTGTTTCCCACTCCTTCCTCTAGATGTCGCCTTTAGTTCCTTCTTCATCCTCCAGGTAGCTCTTTCCACCCCTTCTGTGTCTCATCAAATAATTATGGTTCACCTCTCTGTTTCTTTCTGGCCAAACGGGGGTTCGGGGGCTCTGCCCCCGATCAAGGATATATGCTAGATCTCATCTGAATTTGAATTACATTCAGATGAGATCATCTGAAACTTATGGAAACTTACATGGAAGATTATTTTTCAGATGAGATCTCATCTGAAAGGGTGGGGTTATCCGGGGGATGTGGCCGGATGGGTCTCTCAAGGAATGAAATGTTTATGGGGTGGTATGACGTCAGTCCACTTCCGGCCAGGTCAAAAATTTGAGAAGGCGACCAGATGCCTGACTCAGCCTCCACAGCCTCGGCTCAGGTCAGCATGAGTGGTTCGTACCGCTCACAGTAGGGAGGCGAAGTCACGTCACGTGCGGGCAGGTAGGAATATGACGGGATTCCGGTCGAAGCTCGCCGAGAGTCCTCGCCCTGAGGCCCTACCGTCGTGTAGTCGCCATATAGTGTGAGACAGTGGGGGGGGGGGGGGGGCTGAGGGGCAGGGAGAGGGGGGGTAGGTTGAGGGGGAGGGGGCAGTAGTTCGCTTGGGGTAGTTGGGGTTGGGCATGCTTTACTGGTTACCTGTCCCTGGTTACCTGTACTCCGGTGACCGGAGATGACTTTCTTGAGTCATCTTCGCTCCACCTGGAGGATACCTGGGACCTGGAGAAGACTTTCCATTTCCTGGATTGTCATCTCCAGTCTGTTCTATGGTTTAACATGTACCCGGTACACCGGAGATGACATTATTGAGTCATCTCCGCTCCACCTGGAGGATACCTGGGACCTGGAGATGACTTTCCATTTCCTGGATTGTCATCTCCAGTCTGTTCTATGGTTACATGTACACCGGAGATGACATTCTTGAGTCATCTCTGTTCCACCGGGAGGATACCTGGGACCTGGAGATGACTTTCCATTTCCTGGATTGTCATCTCCAGTCTGTTCTATGGTTACATGTACACCGGAGATGACTTTCTCCAGTCATCTCCGCTCTGCACCGATGGTACCTGTACCCTGCAGATCACTTCCAACATTCCAGTTATACGTCATCTCCAGTCTGATTTAAGGCCATTTCTAAGGCCATTTAGTTCTAATAAATTGGATTACGTTTTTTTTTCAATCAACTCTGTGGTCAGCCATGGGCAAAAAATAAAAATAAAAGTTGCCCCAAGCCCCCATCTAAGACCCAATATATCCTACCGGCCAGAGCAAAAAAAAAAAGCTCATGGAAAAGCCATTTTTATGTCATCTAAAGTGTAGATATTAATAATTTGTTCACATGGAAAGGCAGAAATCGAAGGTTCATTGCTTTCAATATACTTTTTTTTTCCAAAGAATAATATTTTTTTGGGTCGTATTCTCCAAAAATCCTGTCGCAAATAGGAAAAAAATAAAAATAAAATTTTTATTTTTTTTTCTATTTTGCCAAAAATCTCGTCGCCGGATCCGTAATCCAAGTTATTATAACAAAATGGCCATTCATCTCCGGTCTGCCTGGAGGATGCCTATACCTGGAGATGACCTACCATGTCCTGGGTAGTCATCTCCAATCTGTTCTTAGGGAGTGGTAATTTTTTAACAACAGGGGGGTTGGTAAAATTCTGCGTGTGTGCAGCGAAAATTTTTCTGTGCCCCCTCGGAGGGGTCTGAAATTTTTCTGTCCCCCCCTTTTATTCTTTAGTGGTGCACAGGCTTTTTTGCTCAAAAAGGGGGGGGGGCATCTTTTTTCATAAGAACAGGGCTGAGCATTCCTGTACTATTGCAGGCACAGTCCTAGCCGGCTACCGGAGAAGCAGTGATGGGGCACAAGTATAAAGTTTGGTGGATCCAAAATTTTGAAATAATTCATGATCAGGAGCCCCTTCATACCCTCCTCCTCACTAATCTTTCGGCTTTAGGGAGTGGTCAGACCCCTCTTAGGGTGGGGCAAAAAGATACCCCCCCCCTTTTAGCAAAAAAGCCTGTGCACCACTAAAGAATAAAAGGGGGGACAGAAAAATTTCAGACCCCTCCGAGGGGGCACAGAAAAATTTTCGCTGCACACACGCAGAATTTCACCAACCCCCCTGTTGTTAAAAAATTACCACTCCCTAAGAACAGATTGGAGATGACTACCCAGGACATGGTAGGTCATCTCCAGGTGTAGGCATCCTACAGGCAGACTGGAGATGAATGGCCATTTTGTTATAATAACTTGGATTACGGATCCGGCGACGAGATTTTTGGCAAAATAGAAAAAAAGTAAAAATTTTATTTTTATTTTTTTCCCTATTTTCGACAGGATTTTTGGAGAATATGACCCAAAAAAATATTATTCTTTGGAAAAAAAAAGTATATTGTAAGCAATGAACCTTCGATTTCTGCCTTTCCATGTGAACAAATTATTAATATCTACACTTTAGATGACATAAAAATGGCTTTTCCATGAGCTTTTTTTTTTTTTTTTTTGCTCTGGCCGGTAGGATATATTGGGTCTTAGATGGGGGCTTGGGGCAACTTTTATTTTTATTTTTTGCCCATGGCCGACCACAGAGTTGATTGAAAAAAAAACGTAATCCAATTTATTAGAACTAAATGGCCTTAGAAATGGCCTTAAATCAGACTGGAGATGACGTATAACTGGAATGTTGGAAGTGATCTGCAGGGTACAGGTACCATCGGTGCAGAGCGGAGATGACTGGAGAAAGTCATCTCCGGTGTACAGGTGACCATAGAACAGACTGGAGATGACAATCCAGGAAATGGAAAGTCATCTCCAGGTCCCAGGTATCCTCCAGATGGATCGGAGATGACTCAAGAATGTCATCTCCGGTGTACATGTAACCATAGAACAGACTGGAGATGACAATCCAGGAAATGGAAAGTCATCTCGAGGTACCAGGTATATCCTCCAGATGGATCGGAGATGACTCAAGAAAGTCATCTCCGGTGTACATGTAACCATAGAACAGACTGGAGATGACAATCCAGGAAATGGAAAGTCATCTCCAGGTCCCAGGTATCCTCCAGGTGGAGCGGAGATGACTCAAGAATGTCATCTCCGGTGTACATGTAACCATAGAACAGACAGGAGATGACAATCCAGGAAATGGAAAGTCATCTCCAGGTCCCAGGTGTAGCCTACAACCAAAGAACACACTGGAGAATCAGTGGACTGCGTGGTCTAGCGGTTAAGTAACTCGCCTCTCACGCCGGGGGTCGCCGGTTCGAGTCTCCGCACGGAAAACGGTTTAAAAGAAAAATATCCATCAGTTTACTACATTATATTGAAGGATATAATAACTTTTATTAATGGAATATATTAATTCTGTATGACTTGAGGGTAAAAGATATTCATTATAGTGAAGAATGGTACCCATATATATCAGAAATAAAAATATAGATAAATTTTACTACATTGACCGAACAACGACTGGGAGAGGACTTTCGGCGAGGATGAACTGGAATCGCGTTGAAAACATAGCTCGTGCGGGCGGATTCTGAGCTCAGCATATTATCGCCCGCAAGCTTGAAGGATAGGGGAAAATTTTAGGCCTAGCATAACTTTTTTAAGAATGAGAGTTGAGCCTTAAAATTTCATATATGGTGGGCCTTCTGGTCAATTCAAATATTGGTTATTTTAGGGAGTGGTCATTATTTATCAACAGGGGGGTGGTGGGTTTTCGCGCCCCCTCCCCCGCGCCAGAGGCGCGGAGAGTTTTTGCGCCCCTCTTTGACCTATAATAGCGCGCAGGCTTTTTTGCTAAAAAGAGGGTGAATTTTTTTAGCCCCCCCCTCAAGAGGGGTCAAAATTTTTTTAGCCCCCCCTCGGGAGGGGTCTGAAAATTTTACGCCCCCCCCCTCAAACCCACCCTGCCCCCCCTGTTGATAAATAATGACCACTCCCTTAGTTCTAAATCAGAAATTTTTTTATGACATAGTTTATCGCGAGACTTAGGCTCCCTGTAGTCCAGAGATGTCAGACCTTCAGAGTTCTGTGTATTTTCAGAGACTCAAAAATATCCTTAAATTTTGTCTCCAGACTCCTGTAATTCCACCCCACCTCCAACAACACACACACCCTGCTTCCACAGCCTCTGATTTGCCTCTGTTTGCTCTTGTTTCCCCTCCCATAGGCCATAGTGCCCCATCCGTAGCTCCCGGCCTTTCCCATCACTCCTGCCGGGCAGAGCCGCTAGGCCTGCTTGTAACGCTCAGTGCTCTGACAGCTCTGACACCTATCCGAGGGCATGAATAAAATACTACCCTCCTCTTCGCTGATTTATCTTGATTAGGGTGAATAGTTTGCTCTTTTTATTCGACTGGCAGATATTTTACCATGACTCAATCTTTCATGAATAAGTATATATTAGAGTAATTCAGTAAAATGATCATGATTAGAACTCAATATTCATTTCCCCAACAAGTCCACATCCCGCACCAAAGCACAGAAAATCAAAATGGCTACCGATGGCAATGTCACGTTGTGCTAATCCAATCACTAACAGTCTCAAACCACTGTAAATGCCACACATCAATGAGCAAAACCATAAGTGTAGCTATTGTAAAGTATGGCAAGTTCCTTTTATCCTAACATCATAAGCATCTATTCTGCACATATCATGTTTCAACGTTAATTATTGAAATGCACCTATTATCGCCCAGATGATGGCAAAGAAGTATCTTTAACGTGTTTGTCACTTTCATAACCCTCTTAAGTACCGGTACTCCCGCCCCTCTCCCGTCAGTGTAAACAACAGTACCATGACACAGACAAGTCTTGGTCAAGGTAGGTGTAACCTACTCAGGCTTCAGAAGAACGATTTGGTGAATGGGAGGGGAGTCAGGGTTGGGGGGGGGGCAAAATATTTCAGAGTTTGGGCCAATACCCAACTGACATCTCTGGTAGTAGGACCACGCGTCTACCCGTCGTCAATGATGTGCTCAAGCTAGAGGTGTTACGGTACTAATAGGGCCAAGGACGTTCTGATTTCCCCCCCATCTTCCACCATAAAACTGGCGTCAATCGGGTTCTAATTTGATGGCGTTCATAAATAAAGGCTTAAATTAAAGCTGAAGTCATTCTTGATTTTTTTAGCACCAGTTGCCATGGAAACCACCATGTTGAATAAATTACATGATACAGGCACCCCTGACAAGTCACATATGTGACCTTGGACCCCTCTCTGAGACAATAGGTTTCCTTAGGGTACCAGGTGTCACAGTAGTATTCTGCCCCAGTAAACCTAGGACAGCTAAATAGTCCCAACTAAAAACAGTGTTTTGCTTGGTATAATCAGTGCCAGAGGACCTTATTGTTATCGCAGATTAATACTTTTGGTATTAGAAGAAAGGTAACGATTTGGGGGGAAAAAGTTGCAAATGGTCACCATGGAAACCTATTATGTCAGAGAGGGGTCCAAGGTCACATTTGTGACTTGTCTGGGGCACCTGTATCATTTAATTTATTCAACATGGTGGTTTCCATGGCAACTGGTGCAAAAACGGATCTGACTCCGTTATGGTTGACCATGCTAAAAAAGTCAAGAATGACTTCAGCTTTAATTTAAGCCTTTATTTATGAAGGCCATCAAATTAGAACTCGATTGACGCCAGTTTTATGGTGGAAGATAAGGGGGGAAATCAGAACGTCCTTGGCCCTATTAGTACCGTGACACCACCAGATGAAGCAGAATTTTCAGGCTGTGAAGCAGTAAGGAAAGTCCCAGCTAACTCGATCTGATTTATAGACAATTAAACAAAAATATTTGCAAAACTTTGTAGTGTTTTACCAACATGATTGTTCCTAATTTTTGCTATTGAAGTTTTGTTTGATTTATACTTTGATAAAATGTTTTATAGCCTCAAAACTCATCAGGCATGCTGAAATGGTCGCCATTTTGGACCTCCATTCAGATAGATCGGCGCCCATCTTGGTGCTATTTATTAGGGAAACATTTCGATCATTGTACAGGGATGTAAGTCTTCAGGTTTTATGAGGATTTCCTGATTTCTGAAATTTTTGAATGACATGTATTTTCCATGTAAGGAGGGCTGTTTGGAAAAATAGAAGGCTTTTATAGCAAGTAAATGGCTTCCTGATTTTTGCCCATTCCTGACTTACATCCCTGATTGTAGATCTAGATCGCACTCGATGAGGCCTTTAATTTGATAGGTCATACATTAAAATCAGACCAGTAGATCCAGAGATAGACTGAAAATCTACCTAACCTCCGAGAGAATCTGCTTGGAGAGTGTAAAAATTGTTTGACATTGCTAAGTTACGTGTAGTTGCTACGTTGCGTGTCTCTAACTTACGTGCCTGTCATATTAGACACCAGGGGGCAACATCAGAGTACTTGCTTTAAGCTGGGGGGGGGGCAGGGCATGGGGGGTAGGGGGCTGCAGCCCCTACGGTAGGCCTAGGCCCTATAGCATAACTCATTAACTGACAATATTTTTTAAATGTTTCAAAGACCAATTATGTTGGTACAACATTAGAGAATGCTTATCATTTATCAACAGGAGGCCATATATTCCCATTATTAAAGCCTTTTCCTTCCACTATCTAGTGGCGAAGCCACCACTAGTTACACTATATATAAAAATGCCTTATTTGGTCGCTCTAGAGGGCCACGTTGATCGGCTAGCTTACAGGGGCGGCGGAACTATTTTAAAGTAGGTCGAGAGCGGGGGCTCCCCACGGAAAACTATGCCCGTAGGGGTGGGGAGCAAGTCTGTCTATTTTAACCAATGTTACTGTGCCAAGTTGGCAGAGTAACTTTCCCACCACTGCTGTGAATGAATTACTCAATGTTTTGGTTCCAAATTTCACCCAACATTTCTTGAAAGTTGAAGTATTTATCTTGTTGACTATCACAATGTCGCCAAAATTCAAGGCATCAGGTCATATGTCACTTAGGCCTAAAAGAAAAATTGTTGTGTTCAGGTAACGGGGTCAAAAAAAATTATGGTAGGTAGGTAGGGATTTTTTTTTCTCCATAAGTGCAGCAATAACAGATTTTCCACGAAATGCCCATAAAAAAGTTAGGGTAGGGGGAAAAATAGGGTAGGTAGCGTTACCTGAACACAACAATTCTTTAAGGCCTTATTTTAGGGAATGGACATGTAATATGTCACTCTGCTGTCTAACTAAAATGTATATGCTGGTATTCATTGTCCCTGTCCACTTGAGTGGTCAGGGACTTTTAGGAGGACTGGGAATTTGCAGAGTATGAAATCGCAATGGATATACTCCATGTATAGCCTGGGTCACTAACTAACCATACTATATGTATGCTTTGAATTGTGAGTGAAGAGTGATACAGTCAGGCTACATAGGCAGACAGCTAGGCCACCACCTATTACCTTGCTGTGGCTCTATTGAACAATGGCTCTTGGGGTGCCCATCACTAATCCCTATGTTTGGCCTAGCTGTGAATTTAGCCTCTCACCTTGCAATAGGCTCTCCCTACAAACCTCCTCTACTACAGTCCCTTATAACTCCTAGGGCCTACATGACTGGATAGTGCTTTAATGAACCACCCTCCCCCTCCCTACACTGTAAAAAATGTGTGTTGAACTTAGACTCTAGCTTCTCTCCCCCCTCCCTACACTGTAACAAATGTGTGTTGAACTTACACTGTCTAGCTTCTCTCACCCACCACCTTCCTACACTGTAAAAAATGTGTGTTGAACTTACACTGTCTGCCTTCTCCCCACCACCACCCTTCCTACACTGTAAAAAATATGTGTTGAACTTACACTGTCTACCTTCTCTTCACCACTATCCTTCCTACACTGTAAAAAATATGTGTTGAATTTACACCGTCTACCTTCTCTCCATCACCACCATCCCTACACTGTAAAGAATATGTGTTGAACTTAGACCACTACCACCCTCCCTACACTGTAAACAATTTGTGTTGAATTTACACTGTCTAGCTTCTCTCCACCACCACCCCCTCCCTACACTGTAAAACATTGTGTTGAATTTACACTGTCTGCCTTCTCCCCACCACCACCCTTCCTACACTATAAAAAATATGTGTTGAACTTACACCACCACCACCCCCTCCCTACACTGTTAAAAGATTGTGTTGAACTTACACTGTCTACCTTCTCTTCACCACTATCCTTCCTACACTGTAAAAAATATGTGTTGAATTTACACCGTCTACCTTCTCTCCATCACCACCATCCCTACACTGTAAAGAATATGTGTTGAACTTACACCACTACCACCCTCCCTACACTGTAAACAATTTGTGTTGAATTTACACTGTCTAGCTTCTCTCCACCACCACCCCCTCCCTACACTGTAAAACATTGTGTTGAATTTACACTGTCTAGCTTCACTTCACCACCACCCTCCCTACACTGTAAAGGATATGTGTTGAAATTACACCACCAGCACCCCCTCCCTACACTGTTAAAAGATTGTGTTGAATTTACACTGTCTAGCTTCTCTTCACCACCACCCTCCCTACACTGTAAAAAATGTCACTGTGTGTTGATCTTACACTGTCTATTATAGCTTTTAGTTATATTGGCCTTTAAACATAGAAATAGACATTGATTCAGTTCAGCAATTAGTCTATATATGATAATAATTACTCACTATTTGTCAGCAATTAAACAATATTTGTTAGTAATTACTCACTATTTGTTAGCAATTAGTCAAAATATGTCTGTATCTAATCACAATTTGTCAGCATTTAGGCAATACGTGTCAGTAATTACTCACTATTTGTCAGCAATTAGTCAATATATGTCAGTACTTAGTCACTATATGTGGGTTTCCCTAGCCCACTTAAAAGGGTCTATATCTCCTCTTTCCTATCCCCTCAGGATGTGTGTGGTGCACATATGCGCGGGCACTGACATTCCTCTGTTAAATTATCAACCTGTGAAGCATGGGATAGCCACTTAGTGCCGCTAAAGTGCTGTAAAACACAAATCAATCAATCAATCAATAGTCACTATATGTCAGCAATTTTCAATATATGTCAGTATTTACTCACAATTTGTCATAATCTTAAAACTTTGAGCCCAACTGACATTACTCATTTGATGTAGTGATGAGCAAATTGTCATAAAGGACAGGGACTTAGCACTCAGTGCTACGACTGTGACATTTTATATATCGTGGAAATTGCTCAGGGGTGTACAGTACAGAGATCTCAGACTTTCAGACCTTCATCTGTTTAACTCGAAAAGCGAGTTATAAGGAGACACCCTGAGGCCCTGCACTTTCAGTCATTTTGTTGGTGCGATAAGTTTAAAAAAAGATGGACATTTTATATATAACAGGCAAAATTACTTAATGAATTTGTAGTGCCATTAAAGGAGATGTAGGGGTCTTGCAGGAAAAGGTATTTCATTACTGAGTTTTGTAAATTTTGAGAAATTGTCAATATTGTACAGACTCAGTTGGTTGCCAGCCATAAGACGCTTTTTGCCTCCAACGGTGAAGGTATATGATGTTGATCCATGTATCAACTTTCCCTCCCCTGTGGAGTGGGGACCTTCATGTGAGGGCATGGAGGAGCAGAATCACTTCATTGGGAGTCCACGAAGGAGGAATTCTCCTTCTATTCTACCAGTGGGCATACCAGATTCATAAAAGGCGACAAACTTGGGTTTCTTGTGGCTTGGGGTGAGCTTGTGGGCAGCTGGTGTCCATATGCACGGGCCCGGGTATACATGCTTGTCTTTTGCCACAGAGTTCCTTGATGGCCCCCAGATGTAAAACTAAACAAACAAACGGGATTCCCCCTCAGTGAACCACGTCTGAGTGATCAAAGGCTGTGGTTTGTCTGGCCCTGCCTATGGGACCAGGTAAATAAAAGAACACTTGCTGTCCTTCGAAAAGAGTTGGGGAATGAAGCCCGGTTTTCCCCCTCACCCCTCCTCATAGATTCGGTCATTCATCTCATAGATTCGGTCATCCATAGATGCGGTCACTGCTGTGTCGGGCAAGCAGCATATAAATACCTGTCCTAAGAGAAAAGAAAGGACTTCATGTCCAAAATCGAATGTCTGAGTTCCTCAATGGCCCCCAGATGTAAAACTAAACAAACAATCAACTTTCCTGCCTTTGTTTGGCAATGTGGTGCAAATAGCACAGTTTTGGCGGGAGTTATGCAAATAGTGGCTTGGTGGTGCGAATAATCTGGGTGAGGGAGTGCTTGACTTCATGGCGTCCCCTTTAAACGACGGTGTGACAGTCAAAGGGAGTGCTGATGCAACAGGATGAGAGCACAACTCATGGGAGTCAATCACAGGCTTTTTGCTTTTAGAGTTATCAGCAATCTACTTTGCTGCATTTTATTTTCAGAGGTACAGAGGCCCCTCAAATTTAGACTTAAGTGCAGTTCAATTTGTTGAGAAATCCTTCCACTTGTAAAGTGTTAAAGACCCTAGAATTTTGAGAGGTTCGATCCACACCCAACTGACACCTCTCACTGTACATCATTCAAGGAATTTGATAAAGTATGGTGGTTCACATCTTCACCCTGTGATGTGAGTGATTGTGCTGTGCTGACAGGCTCAGCACAAGGGATACCCGTGTAATGGTCAAGTATTCTGACTTGGGGTTCGTATGTCTAATCCGGAAAGAACTACCGAACGACAATCTCTGGTACAGAAGAGGCAACAAGGTTTATTCAGAATCCTGCTTACAATCCGACTAAGGGCTTCCGAGTTCAAGTGTATTCGTATCAGGGTATTCAGACAATCAAACAATAAGTTACTAGGTAAGTTCTCGTAACCAGAGGAGGGAAGTGCTTACTGACCGTACAGAGCCCGCGAGGGTTCTCTCTCCGGCAGCTACCGACCTGGCCTTATATCGCCTAAGGTTGGGTGGTGACCTCTCGAGTCTAAGGCAGGAAGCTCGGAGAGCAGTGCTGCCACCGCTCGCCCCAGCATACCGTTCTCAGACCCGAGTGTGGTGCCCAACTCGTACCTACATGACGCTCATTACAAACCGTGCCCCTACACTACCCCCACCAAGACTATGACAAGGTGCTACACTACTGGGTAGTAACTAAGTTATAGTATTAACACAACTATATCAACTAGGGCACATGACTAGCGTACGAGTTGCCTGGTTACCAATCTGGTAATAATTATATTAGATGTATCCAAACATAATACCGAATGATCATAGTAATCATGTTACATCTAACCAGATACTGAATAGTCATTCATACGACTCGCAATGAGACACTTTTTTTTCCTAGAACACAGTATACCCACTAACAACATTCGTAAATACAGAAATTAAAGTCATTTTACATAACAACCTTGGAAGGTACATAAGAGTATTCCGAATCAATGTTAATGTTTTTACGTTGGTACCATATAATTTCAGATACCTATTACTCGTAATAGTAGTGATTTGAGAACCTGATAATTATGTTACCTCTAGACCTTTTAAATATAAAAAAATAATTTATGGTACAGACTATAGTACGTATACTATGCGTTTTATATACATTAATATATGTCAGGTCTTGAAATATTTTCTTACTGAACCGGACAGAAGAAAAATATGAACACCGTATAATAACCTGAATCTGGTCTTAACAATTGCCAGATGTACATATCTATTGGTAAACTACCAGTGTAGTAGAATACCATACAAATATCAATAAAATAATATAGGCTTTGTATATATTAGAACAATATGCAAATTGTTCATAGAGTCTATATCCAGATATGGTGTTCCGAGTCTTCCTTCTGACGATGGTGGCAGGGTAGCTGTGTGATCGTATAATCCAATACTGTCTCTATCAGGAACTGGAGTTGTAATGTCCTATTAGCAAGATTCGACTTGCATGTGTAGAAGCAGTTCACTTGGTAGTTATTGTTCATATTCCAGCATTCGTAATCACTGCTGGTTATAAACAGATGGTGTCCTGATTGTTATTAGAGTATCCAATAGTCCTCGTGTATGCTTTAGCACTCGTATCATGTGCTTTAGCAAAAAGTCCAAACATATGTAGATTGATTTATCAGTTTATCATCACACCATACATAATCAAATCAGCTACCACAGATCCCACAGTCACAGAATCCATCGTCAACGACCAAGATGTAGGAGTAACTCCATTCCGGATAGGGCCACTAGGCATCTGCACGCTCGGGAACACGTCTCGTCTCCTCCAGGTAGATACTGAATTCATACATCTTAACATTTCTCATAACTTAATCTTCTATACCCTCCTCATCTGAATAAGGTGTTTCAGGTTCGGGTTCCAGACCGTACTCCGCAATCTGTTTATCCAACAGATACTTAGCATGGCGTCTGGCCCCATTCCAACTTGCCATGGGCTTGCCAAAGGTGTCCATGAAACACATACTCAATGTATGCGTTTCTGATCTAGCTCTGGCTACCTCCATCTTCCAAAAATCATTGTTCTTATTTGCCTTTTTCTCCTTATTCAACATTTCCTTCAACTTACGATCGTATTCTTCCTTCTTATCCTTCTCAATTCTGGATATTTCCAAATTCTGAACGTTCTGAGTCAGCTGTACAACCGAGTGCACTACATTATTCAGATATGAGATTGCCATCTCGTGTGCCTTCTGCCACTCCCTAACTGCATATTCCTGAATCTTGAATGATTCATCGCTCATCCGATCAAAGGAGTACATGACAGCATCCCTAGTAGGTGGTCTTCTGACTGGTACTGGTTCCCCTTCCGATTCAGACCGTGAGGATTCGGAAACATGTTTCTGTCTCCTTGAACCTGAATCAGTAGTGGAACTCAATGATCCAGATTGCGCCATATCCTTATACCTGATATCCTGGGGGACTTTAAACTCATCAGAGGGACCAGCCACTGGGGCCGTCTCCCGCTTAGTTTTACCGTACCTATCCAGACATTGACTTTCTTTTCCGGGTAATCCTAGAGTTGGAAAGTCCTTCCTACTTCTCTCATCGAATCTACGTGGGGCTGCACCATGCAGAGATCCCAACGGTGATCTCTGTTCCATACCGGAATTCGGACTCTTCCGACTTTGCTCCTGACCCAAACTAGACGCTCTAGGATGGTACCTGTCAGTGCGCCCTCCTTCCAAACTCATTCCCGATATTCTGACTGGAGCCGGACGTTGGATCCCACGGAATACGTACATTCCTTGCGGGTGAACCCTAGATTGCTTCGCACTACTGACCCCTTTCGAATCTCTGTAGGCTACATCGCCCCTGTACTTTCTCATTTTCTCAAAGTGTTCTGACTCGATCCACAGTCTCCCTGTGGTCATCCTAAGTTCAAATCTGGCTTCAAACTTGGACTTAGCATTCTTAGATACCTGGCAAAACTTTGGTACCTTGGCGGTCAGACTACCGAAATTCTTAACTTTGTACCGATCCCACTCGGCTAACAACATCTGATGTAGGTCCAAGACCTTATCCACAGCTACAAATACTCCCATCTGATGATCATCCTTCAAATGTCTCACCAACTCCCCCATCCGACATGTTTTCAGACCTTCACAGTTACGTCCAGTCTTACCGACGTCCATATAACATATGTATTCCGGATGGTGATGCATATGTTCTTCCACAATATGCCTGATCATCCGGATAGGGCTGGAATATCTGATCGATGTGTCCTTACAGATGGTGAACGGACACAATTCATTTTCCTTCTCCCCCAATGAGTCAATTGCCCATTTAATCTTACTGTACGCATCAAAATCATAGTATTCCTCATTCCGATTATCCAATGTCTCCTTAACCCACTTAACATAGAACATATAGTAAGGTTTGTCCTTCCTAGTAGCTCGCATCCATTCTTCCAAATCTGTCTCACCATTCATATCGATCAACGGAGGGCAACTGAAGTATTTCTTATTCCGTTTGCACTCCATCATACTCTTAGGTATGAACATCTTAAACCCGCTTCTGACATTAGCTTGGATTTTCTTCTCATCCGAGGTCATCTTATCATCATCATCGTACACTTCCGGATGGTCGATGTCAACTGACCAGTCCCACTCGCTCTGGTTACTGTCAGTGTCATCCTTAATCGATTCCGTGTCTTCCGATTTGCGACATACTGGTGTACTTGTTTCCGAGCCATCATCTTCAGTCGTAGGTTTCCCTACTACTTTCTCCTTTTCCTTATTCTCTGCCTTCATTCTCTTCTTAAGCAGCTCCCGAGCTCTCTTCGTAACCTTAATTTGAAACCCTTCTTCCGTAGCATTCTTACTTGCTCCATGCGTAGTCTGAGTAACTTTGATGCGGGCCATGTCCACCTTATTTGCCTCATCCATCTGAATGGCAGCTAATTCCGGTTTGTTTCAGGATAATCTGATCCTGCTCTTCCTGTTTTCTGATTAGCTCCTCATCCCTGACAGCCTCATTCTGAATCCGAGTCTCCTCCTTAACCAGTTCGTGTTCATCCAAATTACCGAATGAGGGATTAGGAACCTGGGATGCAGACCTAGTTGTCATGCGTCCGGAACGGGCCATATCCTGCTCAACTAATTCGTCCAGAGTTTTCAGAGTCTCCTTAACCCACGGATTCCCACCAAACTGGAACAAAGTCTGACCTTGATCTCGGTCCGGGTGCTCCTTATCCCATTTATTCTTAACGGCTACTACCAACTGGTAGAAGCTAGCACACATAGACATACCGGTGGCCATGTCCATGTAATTCTGATGCCACAAATCCGGATATACGACACCCTCCGGGGTCATCTCCTTAATCACCAGACTCCATCTTCTATTCAGTTTATGTGTTTTTTCTAACTTCTTATCCCACACCCTGTCTGCTTCGATATAGACAGTGTCGCCATTGGGCCAACGTATGATCCCCGTCTCATAGTTGACTACACCCCGACTTTCCCGTGCATCCAGAATACAGGGGAGGCCATCTTCTTCCGACCGCGATGCTTCTGCACCATCTCTGCTACCGAGTGTGACATCCGGAATGGGTTCCCGAGTATCCCTTTCCTGAGTGGACTCCACGGCAACCACACTTTCTGCGTAATTTCCATGTCCATTTCCATCTTAACTTCATCCGAGCTCATATTCTTAACCAATTCACCGGCCGCAGACATATCTTCCAACAAGCGTTCATCTTCAGAGTTAACCGGACTGACCTGTTTCTCAACTTCCATCTTAACGTCTTCGCACAACATATTCTGAGTCATTCCGACCAAAACCAGAACCCACAATACCCAAAGGTATGACAGGTTGGCTTCTTAACAATCTTATCGACCTAATATACAAATTCCCCTACTTCCTGACTGCCTTTTTCCGCGTAAATTCGCTTCCCATGTCGCCCAAGCGTGCAGCCGTTACCGGTCACCACGCCTGATTTGACAAGATGGCGGATCTTCCCGCGAGAACCCTAATCAGGGTCAAACGTCACATACCCGTCTTGGCCTCGTTTCGAAAATGAGGTCACACGACACGTGCTCGCACGCTCGTAAACAAAACACCCTTTCAAAGTCGTATTATCACTTCTCAACTTAATCTCTTCAGGAGTATCTACGTATAGTATTGTACTAATACGCCGGATATTTCCATCCATCACCCACTGGAACCATCAAGTAGCAGACAATAGAGCAGGTTAGAGCGATTCAACTCACATTATGTTATCCTCTCGAGGGGGAAAATTTTTTCGACCCCCCCCCATAAGGGACAACCCAGTTGACACCGCTACTGTCATAACACGTAACAATACATACATATAAACATACGGACATCGTACAGGACAATACATCGTTGTGTACAGGATTCAATACTTCCTAGAACTTCAGATAAGGCTCATTAGGTAACACCGCTCCTCTGTGCGATCCTTCTCAGTTCTAATCATAGTATTGGGACACGCGGCTTCGTTCCCAGTAGCTGACCTCTCTGTTCCCGGATTGCTTTGTCTTTCCAACTCCTGCCGAGACTTTTTTATTCTAAACACACTCCTCAATCACGTTTACCACATTCTTCTTCTTCCGTCTTCTTTTCCGGTTACTTTAATAATTTTGCAGTTTTAAATACCAGTAAGTCATTATTTTTCTTAAAGCCAACTTTCGCCTATACACCTTACTTTTGGCCACCCGAATGCCTTAAGAAATCAACCTACCATACCTAGCCTAGTTTTTTTGGGCTATGTTATCATTTTTTAACAACAGGGGGGGCTGGTGGGTTTGCGGGTGGACGCGCGAAAAAAAATTTTGACCCCCCCTCTCGAGGGGGTAAAATTTTTTCGACCCCCCCCATAAGGGACAAAAATCACGTCCCCTTTTTGCCTATAGTAACACGCAGGGTTTTCCACTGAAAACAGGTGAAATTATTTTGACCCCCCCCATCAGAGGTATTGAAAAAATTCTGACCTCCCCTGGGTCAAGGGGTTGAAAAAATTCTGACCCCCCCCTCAAACCCACCGCCCCCCCCCCTGTTGTTAAAAAATGATCACTCCCTTACCTGAACACAAGAATTTATTTTTAGGCCTCATGGTCATCTGGCCTCTACTTCAAAACACTGCTTAATGAGATAAAAAGCTTTGACACCTTCACTAGTGTCATATCAGTATCCTGTTTTGTTCAACTTCTTTCCATTGGTTGTGTTTCGGAGTGGGAAGCCTCTATTAAATTAGGGCATGAAGGAGTAGAAAGCTAAAACAAGACACCATAAAAGGGAAATATCCTTCCATGCTAACTAGGCATACCGGGTTCATAAAGGTGACAAATGGTTTCATGTGCCTTGGAGTGAGTCAATGGACCATTCTGGGTATTATTATTATTTTTCACTATTTACTAACTTCTTCGCCATATAAAACCTAGGCTCTGCTCACGATCCACACTCAACAATCTCCTGTATTCCCCAACAGGAACCAGGATCCATAAGTTATCACGAACTCACTTCCTCCATGAGACTCTGTGATGTAAGGTAGACGGATGTAATGACATTCCAATCATATCTACACCCACACAGCCCCGCTGGAGGATGTGGGATCCACCCTGTGGTGCCATATTTGGAATGAGAGGATATTTCACAATCTCCTCTCAATCCTCATTAACATAATCTACCCACAGGTGGCAATCTCTCCCTATGACACGTATCTCTATTTTATTGAGCCATGTGTATAGAATATTTCACAATGCTGTGAGCTGCTCAAGCCCTTCATATAAAAGGCAGCTTGAGCAGCTCCCAATCATCTCTCCCAACTTACACCTTATACCTATACCTAGAACCTACGACAGGTTGAGTTATAGGATCGGAGGCAGAGCTTAGATCTTGGCGAGTGTTATCATTGTTACCACCTTTATGAAACACTCATGTCAGCTATGCAATAAAAGGATCAAATGAACTTCCCTGGATTCCGTGTATATTCACTTCACCACATGTAACCGTCCGTTGACACGATGGTGGATGAACCCTCCAAGAATATCCCACTACCAACCTCTTATTAAACATGAGCAATAGTGAGACATCACCTAAGGAGCCAGCTTCAGAACAACGCACCTTTACATCACCTGGGCTAGACGCACCCAACAATCCCACAAGTGATACTACACACCACCCCCAGAGGCAAACTTCATCTCCAGACGCATTGACATTGGATCCAGTTTTACCTATAGCACTGCAGGCCCACGTATTACAACCTGTGAGTACCACCATTGAGCAATTTTCCTCTACAATAGTGGACCACAATACTGGAGCACACACCAGGTCACCAGTATCACTACCTGCACCAGGATTAGACATCACCCTACCTGGTTACCCACAAGTAAATTCACCGCCACTAAGACTTTCTGGTATAATTAGCCCAGCCTCTGAAGTACCAGTGGACAGTACACAAGATCACTTGTACCTCGATCCACACCTGGAGGACAGACCACCAGAGCTTCAAGCTACCCTCCAGGATATCATTCCCCCACAACCCAACACACCTAGTGCAACTGCATCCGCAGTACAGACTAACCCAGGTGTGACTTCACATAAACCACCAGTTTGTGAGGAGCCGGTTGTGGACACAGACTCTGACACTTCCCTAGATGCTGATTACTGGAGAGACAGAATCGGATCAGCAGTTTCTAGGTGGAGAGCAGCCTATGAAAACGGTGTAGGCAGGGTTTCCAATAACAACTCTGGACATCTGGTAGGAGACAATCCAAACTTCTCACTCAACATCAATAGACTATTGAATGAGTGGCTTGACCCTACTGTTACCCAGCCTAACCGATACCAGTCCACTTCTGAAGAGGAGGACCTGTACCCCCCACCTGTGTACACACCTACACAGCCACTTAGGACCAGGTCAGTGGACTCACCATCCAGACGAGGCCCTAGATTTAGAAGGAGGGCCCAATCAAGTTCACCTCTTAGAAGAAGAACCCCCACTGGTTACAGACTACTGAGAAGTGTGGACGGAGCTACAAGCAGGTCTCACCTCGTAGCTACAACCCCGCTACTCAATAGAGGCAATAGGACGCCTTACAACTCACCTCATTTCATCGGCTCGTCTGGGGAAGATACTGAAGTTACCTTTCCCCACCGACCCAATATGGCAATGTCCCGAGGCGAGCTCCCTCAGTATGACCAGGAGGACATGAGGAGAAGTCTTGTCAAGGACTGTACTAACGCTGTGAGTGAATCTCTCTCTGAGCTATTAGCCAAACACGTGAGCACTCTATCCACTGAGAATAAAAATCATGGACAGGAACACTCAGGTCAGTTGGCTAGAGTACACCTCAGGCTAGATGACATGGAACGCTGGAAGGAGCATATGGAAAGTAGCACCGCTCACAACTTCAGGCAGGCAGAACAAGGCAATATGGAAGTCCTCAGAAGATCCGAGGATTTCACATACCAAATGACTGACCAGCTTAGCAGAAATATGGACTCAATGAGGCTTGACCTCATGAGAGCTATTCAGGGCCAGTCTACCAGTACCAACACCACTAGCTTCAACCAAACTGCCACTAGCACCCAGGGTAATTTAGGAACCATACAGTCCACCCCTCCCTAACCCACGGCACCTTATTACAGCCGCGACCATAATGACATGACAGGGACAAATCTGAGCCCACCACATGCCTTCATGGACACCAGTAACCAGAACACAGCCGCTGCGCCTTCAACCTCCCATGAACTATACCATTCTCCAGCAGCCAGTGCACCGAACGCCCACCAGGGGGCAACAGCTTCTTATAACACAGCGCCTAATACAAATCAACATTGTGGCAGTGTGGTTAATGGTGTTTAGAGCCCCCAGGGACAGACAGATAACCACTCTAGGCTACCATATCCTCCTAGGTATCCCCACATAGCGCACTCCACACCAGTAGCGCACCAGGGAAGATATAATGGCACTGAGTACCCCAGACTTTCCCCCGGTGGTTTGGAGGGCGACAAGCTCACATCTGCCCAGTTAGCCTCATTCAACAAGCCTGAACCCTTTGATAAACCGACGCCCTACAGGTCTGCAGCAAAATTTCTGACTGAATTCAAATTTTTCATAAGGAACGTGCATGCCAAAAGGCCCGACCTACATGCAACTTGCCTGTACACTTTTCTCAAAGGGAGGGCAGCTCAGTGGTTTTTCAGCAACATAATGGACAAGCCAATCATGCAAAACAAGGAAGCAGTTTATGAAGCCTTCTTAACAAGATTTGGCAACCCCGACCTCAGTACCATCCTGAAAGGGTACAGAGCCAGAAAACAGAAGCCAAATGAAACAACTGAGGACTACCTTGCAGACATGACCATGTTGTTGTCTAACAGCAGCCTGGATGAGGCTTCACAGGTGGACTACCTTGTAAATGGCCTCAGACCCGAGCTGAAGAATGTTGTTGTAGCTAAGTCTCCCAAGACCCTGCTGGAAGCTGAACAGTTAGCCATAAATCAAGAACTGAACCTCGAGGCTATAAAAATTGCTCAGAACAGCTCAGCAGAGTTATGTGCAGCAGGCTACAACAAGGACGACAACAGATCCAGAAAAGATAAATATCAGCGCGACCACAAGAAAGAAGACAGACTGCCCAGTAGTAACTACAACAAGCAGTATGAAAATAAATTCAAAAACAGTTACAGAGGAAGATCCAAGTCTTCAGACAGATCCAACCCCAAGGACTACAGATCTAATTCCAAAAATAGATCCGACTATAAGTCCCCAGGAAGAGATAGGTCAAAAGACAGATCAGAACAAAGGTCAAGATTCTCTGATAGCAACAAAAGCTTTGTCTTCATACCAGTTGCTGGACAGCCAAATAACAACAAAAATGTCTCCTTCATGGTCCCAGCTGACTTCACCATCCCAGACAATTGGGTACAACAGTCATTAAAGAAGTCCAGAGATCCAACCCCAGGCAGGAACTACTCCAGAAGCCATTCAGGATCTCAGTCTGACGCCGACAATGACAGTCCCAATAACATACAGGATGAATAGGGATCAGGGGAAGGCACTCAAGCACCTAGTGACCCCGACCCCACCCGGAATACGACCAGATTATCCAAGGACACTTCTCGAGATGCTGATGCAGAAATGAATGCAGTAGACTCTCAATCATCCAGTTCAAATTACACCAATTTCCTGAATACCAATGAGAACTCAGACTCCAGTGATGACGAGGACGAGTATGAGGACCAGAGCCAGAGGACTTCAATCCTGAGACTGAGGATAAAATCTGAACAATATGGGCAGCAAGGTAAGGCCATTTACGTTGATACAGAATTAACCAAAGGTGCAGTTTCTGTAGACATAAATAACCACTTGTATAGAGCTCTTGTTGACTCCGGCGCCTCACTTTCTTTTATTAGCCAAAAAATGGCTGACAAAATCGCGAACACACCAAATTTTAGACATGGAAGACGCGCGCGACTGACAGTTTTATTGGCTGATAAAACCCCCATCCAAGTAAATCACTCCATGACTGTAACATTCCTCATTGGTGGCCATGAATTCAGATCCAGATTCCATGTGGTACCTGAACTGAACCATCCCCTAATTTTAGGAGTAAATTTCATGACCAAATACAAAGCCAAAATTTCCTTTGGACCTACTCCCCCATCGCCCAACTACATCAGGGCAAACAAAAATGTTGATATTCCACCAAACACTGAAGTCACTTTCAATGCGGTTGTGGTAGGGAATAACAACATTGTAGGAAAAACTGGATTGACTGAGAACTCAGGTTCTACTCTACCGGTACTTATTAAGCATGCCATAGTTAAACCTAGATCAGACCTTAAAATAGTACCAGTAACAGTAGCTAACCCAAATGACTTCCCCATCAAGATAAAAAGACACATGAACCTCGGTGTATTTAGACTTTTCAACATCAAAAAGGCTATACCCATTGGCACACTCAATAGTGCCCATTCACTCAACAGTGTAACAACAGAAAAGGACTTATTTCCAATCAATTGTGGAGAGGATCCCATGGACCAACTCCCCAAAGGGAATGAACCCTTGAAGTATAAAATCTGTGACAAAGGCAACAGATTAAAAACATTGTTGAGGCCAATAGGCAAGCCTTTGTCCTAAATGAAAGCGCCATAGGTCTCAATGTAGAAAATGAAGTTAAATTGGAATTGAAACCAGACTTCAAACCCTGCAACAGACCGTCGTATAGGATGTCCCCTCACAAAGAAATTTTTCAAAGGGAACTCCTGAAAAAACATTTAGAACAGGGGATAATAGAAGAGTGTACCAAACCCTGTGAGTGGAACTCACCTGCCTTTTTAGTGCCAAAACCACAAGGTGACAGGTCAGTAGCCTCTGGTTGGAGAATTGTAGTTGACTACAGATGGGTAAACGAGAATTTAAAAACCTTCTCTTACTCATTCCCCAGAGCCGACGACCTCATGCAGCAGATAGGCAGAACAGGCGCCAAATATTTTTCCAAATTGGATGTCTACAGCGCCTACCACCAGATTCCCCTAGCAGAAGAATCTAGGCCACTTACCACTTTCTCTGCCAATGGCACGAGATACATGGCCAAAGTTCTCCCTATGGGACTCAAAACTTCAGGCCTATCCTTCATGAATGTAATGGAACAACTCCTAATGAAATGCAAGTATAAAAACGCTGTAGCATACGTGGATGATGTAGCCATTTACAGCCCCACGTGGGAAAGGCAACGGACGGTTACATGTGGTGAAGTGAATGTACACGGAATCCAGGGAAGTTCATTTGATCCTTTTATTGCATAGCTGACATGAGTGTTTCATAAAGGTGGTAACAATGATAACACTCGCCAAGATCTAAGCTCTGCCTCCGATCCTATAACTCAACCTGTCATAGGTTCTAGGTATAGGTATAAGGTGTAAGTTGGGAGAGATGATTGCGAGCTGCTCAAGCTGCCTTTTATATGAAGGGCTTGAGCAGCTCACGGCATTGTGAAATATTCTATACACGTGGCTCAATAAAATAGAGATACGTGTCATAGGGAGAGATTGCCACCTGTGGGTTAATCATGTTGATGAGGATTGAGAGGAGATTGTGAAATATCCTCTCATTCCAAATATGGCACCACAGGTGGATCCCACATCCTCCAGCGGGGCTGTGTGGGTGTAGATATGATTGGATTGTTATTACATCCGTCTACCTTACGTCACAGAGTCTCATGGAGGAAGTGAGTTCGTGATAACTTATGGATGGGAATGGTGTATATTTTCACGAAAATTACCATGTTTCTAGTCAACAGTAACACTGAATACCACCTTGACTTATACCTTATACCGGACTATGGAGCAGACCCTACACAACTTCAGTTATGAGCCTTGGTAATGTGGAGCCAAAAACTCATCACCCTTGTGTTGATTGTTGACCCCACAATACCAAGAATCACCAAACTTGGTTAATTTTCATCTGGATATATTTTATTGCGTATTAATGTATAAGACCAACATGTTATCAAATCAGAAAAATTTTCATTTTCCCACGATAACATACCGGTACATATATATTTTAAGCATTGTACATATCCCGGCATTTAAAACCTGTATATATACATTAAGTCACTTGATCCACACAAAACTTTATTTTTGTAATTCCATAAAGGAACCCTTTTTCTATACTGCATATAATGTCAAACCCATCAAGTTTTTCACAAAACCCAGTATTTGTATCATAATACCCATAATTGTCAATGGACTTGGCAAAGCCTCATCTTTTCTACTTATTTTTTCTCCCTTTACACTCGTGCAGAGACGAGTAGGAATGTGGGGATTTGTCAATGGACCATTCTGGGTATTATTATTATTTTTCATATTTACTAAATTCTTCGCCATATAAAGCCTAAGCTCTGCCCATGATCCACACTCAATAATCTCCTGTATTCCTCAACAGGAACCAGGATCCTTTAGTCATCACAAACACACTTCCTCCATTAGACTCTGTGACATAAGGTACAAGGATGTAATAACATTCCAACCTTATCTACTCAGTCCAACTGGAGGAAGTTCGATCCACCTGTGGTGCCATATTTGGAATGAGAGGATATTTCACAATCTCCTCTCAATCCTCATTAACATAATCTACCCACAGGTGGCACTCTCTCTTTATGACATGTGTCACTATTCTATTGAGCCACATGTACAGAACATTTCACAACACTGTGAGCTGCTCAAGCCCTTAGTATATAAGGTAGCTTGAGCAGCTCCCAATCTATCTATTCTAAGATCATCTCTCCCAACTTACACCTTACACCTATACCTCGAACCTACGACAGGTTGAGCTATAGGATCGGAGGCAGAGCTTAGATCTTGGCGAGTGTTATCATTGTTACCACCTTTATGAAACACTCATGTCAGCTATGCAATAAAAGGATCAAATGAACTTCCCTGGATTCCGTGTACATTCACTTCACCACATGTAACCGTCCATTGACAATGTCCAAATGAGCACTTCCTGGTTTAAATGCTTATTGTTTGCCATGAGTTTCCTCCCCAATATACCAGGTCTGAGTCAGTGATTATGGCCATGGCCCCTCTGACCCTGTCTTTGGGACCAGGCAAGTAAAGTAAGAACACAATAAGTGCATACAAACTATTTTTGGTCACATTTTAGACTTGAATGAATGAGGTAAAGCACATTGATAAGGCATACTATGATGGGTATCATTCCCCTGGATTAAAGCAACTTTTAAAAGCCCTTCGACTCTGCACAAAAGTTTTTGAAAACTTTGTACTTTTTATTAACTCGAAAAGAGTTATAGGAGACGACTAGGGTCCTCTCATTTTCAGTCATTTTGGTGGTGCGAATAAGTTTAAAAAAAGATGGAAATTTTATATATAAGAGGCAGAATTACTTATTGAATTTGTAGTGTCATTAAAGGAGGAGATGTAGGGGTCTTGCAGGAAAAGGTATTTCAGTACCAACTATTGTAAATTTTGAGTAATAGTCTATATTCTACAGAGGCAGTTGGTTGGCATCCATAAGACACTTTTTGCCTCCAATGGTGAAGGTATATGATGTTGATCCATGTATCAACTTTCCCGCCTTTTTTGGCAATGTGGTGCGAATATCACAGTTTTGGTGGGAGTTATGCGAATAGTGGCTTGGTGATGCGAATAACCTGGGTGAGTAGCATCTGGTCCTCCAAGCAGATGTCTTGTGAAAGTATAGGACTATAACACTGCTTGGAGTTGGTTCCTGTCTGTGAATGGGAGTGCTGATGTCAGATCACAAGCTAGACTTGCTCAAGGCTATTGATTTTAATTCTGGAGAAACAATGTAATGGAAAAGACTATCAAGTATAAAGGGGCCAGAGCTTTGTGACAACAGAGAATCTAACTAACTGCAATTACCTTAAATTCTCTGGTACAAGCAACATTACCTGCATTACTGACCTTGCAATAAACTACAATTTTGATTTGATTCAAATATGATATGAACCTCAAATCAAAGAATTTATGGTACATAATATCTGCAAAAAAATTTAAATTTCATTTCTTTTCGAGTTACAGCAATGCACATTGCTGCCCTATATTTTAACACAATTCATTAATGTTATGCTTGTGAAAAGATAAGATTGACATGTATCTTTACGAATCAACCTATCACCTCGAATCTTGAGTAAAGAGCAGGCCTCTCTTTCAGGGATGTGATTTCTCCTACATCTGTGGGATTTCCTACACCCTTGGGCCAAAGGTTGGCCCTCATGATTTCCCAGTTGCAATAATCAGCTGATATTATTACATCCCTGTTTTTCTATTTCTTCCAGGTACCTCCCCAGTCCATAAGCATACAAGAGCAACCACTTTAAATCAATAATGAGTATAAGAACAGGGCTTCAGGTTGGAGCTAGGAACCTATGGCATCATGACCAACTGTTTGATGTGACCTTGAAAGCGGACGGTCAGGAATTTCGAGCACACAAATTTTTCCTGGCCTCTGTCAGTGACTATTTCCGCCTGAATGAATCTCTGTGGGGGAGTAAGGATGATGTAGTTGAACTGAAAGATGTAAGCGCTGAGCGCTTGTCTAGGCTCCTGGATTTCGTCTATCATGGTCGAATCTTCAATTTACCAAATTCTGATGATGTCAAAATGAGAAAAAACAGAAGCCTACAAGAAGGTATTGCAGCCTTACGCCAGGATGACAAATTCTCTGATATAACTCTCAAGGTTGGCAAGCAGGAGTTCCAAGCACACAAAGTCGTCCTCGCCTCTGTGAGTCTGTACTTCCGTGCCATGTTTTGTGGATCATTGAAAGAAAGCAAGAGCGATGTCGTAGAGCTGAAGGAAATCAGTGCTGAGCAAGTGTCCAGGCTCCTCGACTTTATCTATACTGCCAATAATAGCCTGTTTAAACGTAAAGCGAAGGAGATGCTGGAATGTGGCATGTACTTCCAGGTACCAACAGTTATCGGGGGATGTAAGCTCATGCTCACTCGTTCTCTTTGTCTCAAAAACTGCTTACACCTACTCACTACCTTTATGAAGTTCTCCATGGATGACGCAGCTCAGACGATCAGAGACTACATCAAAGGCCGTCTGGAGAAAGTTCTTGATCATTACGGAATAGGTAAACTTGTACCTGAGGTGATTCCAGTGATTGCTGGTGAGTGGAAGAAATCTGAGTGGGAATTGTACCAGTATTTGACATCCTGGTACAAAGCTGACCCTGGCAATAGAAAACTTAACCTGGATGGTGTCATGAGTCATGTCAGGTTCAAGTTGATGACTCCTGATGAAATAACGGCTGTAAAGGAGACAGGGATGTATGCAGAATGTGACGGGACATGGAAAGGTCTTGTTGATGCTGCTGCTGTATACCACCAACTGCCAATTCACAAGAAGGTGCTGCACAAGTCTGAACAAAGCAGTGTCAGGTTTGCCAAATCAGTATTCATTATGAACACTAGCACTGAGTCTCATAACTCATCAAGAACCTACATCTTGTGCAAAGATAAAGAGAAGAAGAGCTACTGGAAGAGGTATCATCCCGCTGGTCCACCACAACGCCCAGGAAAATATCCCTTCGTTATAGAAGTGAACAACTTCCTGATTGTGTGCAGTATGTTTGGTGAAAACCAGCACTGGGAGATCTTCGACCCTCGAACACTAACCTGGGGTAAAATGGCCAGCATGCCTAAACCAAAGGATGGTTTTGCTCTTGTTCACCATGGAAAACACCTGTATGTTTTAGGTGGATGCGACATGAAAAATGGAAGAGCTGTACATCCGACAGATACTGTTCAGGTGTATGACTTCAAAACAAATACCTGGACATCTACCTTCAATATGCCAGTCGCAGTAAAGGATCACGCTGCATGTGTGTTCAACAAGGCCATTTACACATGTGGAGGTATAGTGAACGGGGAGGATGGGCTGGAGGTTACAAACCGCATGGACTGTCTCAACATATCCACGCAAAAGTGGGAAATTAAGGCGCCTGCATTAGACCAGATGTCCTTCCATGAACTCTGTGTGATGGAGATTAATGGAAAGCAGGCAATTGTTGTCATCAATACTGACTTGTCTCTGGACGCTTACGATCCCAAAACTGACCAGTGGTCACATGTATACATCGCTGTTATCCAGCCGGCCGAGGCCTACCCTCATCCTATCGACACAACAGTCAAGGAAGTCAAGGATGTTAATCTGACAGCAAAAAGCTCGGTGCTCACCAGAGGAAACACCATCTACTTATTGCGCGTGTTTGGTTTTGAACTGTCCTACTTCGACAATGATGGTAACTATGTGGAGGAAGGAGACTTCTTCGAGAAGACCAATTACTGTGCAAAATGGAGAATCCCGAAAGATCCATCTGATCCGAGGCACCCTCCTGACATCTTGGAATTCATGATGAATGACTTCCCCATCAAAGATCCAAATAAAACAATCAATACGGTTTGTGGTATGCTGGCGTTCCCCGCTCATTCGACTACTGCAAAACCTTAGGTCAGCTGTCACTTGACTACCAATGACTGTCATACCCTACAGCAAAGGATTCGGTCAGGCTCAACTAACAAAATGATTACACTATGGACTGGGACACTCAATGAGGTTTACAAGACTATAGGACTATCAGAACCTACCACCAGGTGGCAGCAGTGCTATGGCAGCCAGGAGGATTGATTATAATGCTGCATGGATTCTCTTGGTTAAAAGGTCAATAATATAATTAATAAAGCTCTCAGTGAGTGGGGTGCACATACATTTCCATACACTTTTATGGTGAGCAGAATAGTATGCTTCATTCAGCAGTTTAAGGGTATATAGAGCACCATAGTATAGACTACACCTTTTCTTTGGTTAAAGGAAATACATGACATTGTGGACATGACTTTGGATTGGTAGTTGGGGATACCCTGCGTATAAGGCGCACCCCAAACTCAAGGCAGCCTTGCTCCCGCGTACAAGACCCATGACCGATCTGATTTGCATATAAGACGCGCCTTATACGCGGGAGATTACGGTAATGGTTGAAGAAGGCTTTTGTATTCATTGGTTGGTGTCAGTTTTCCCAAGCATTGCTGACTCTCATATCAGTCTGCAATGAATACCTATATACAACCTGTCAAACTCAAGGGGAAGGTATGAATGAGGTGAGAATGAGTAAAGCTGATGATGTAGGACCAGGTATTAAAGTGGCTTAGTCCGATTTTCTTCATTTTTTCAAATTATGTTCAAATGTTTTCTGTACCATGCAATAACACCATATTTAGGCATTTGTGGACAATTTATTGCTATCTTAAGCTCATAAACACATAGAAAGGGGTTCCCATGGACCTTGTGATAGGCATTTTACAGTGTATTTCCAATGGATGGAGTTTTGGCGTGCACTCTAAAACTAGGAAATAGGGTATAAATCTGACAATTCTCTCAAATATCAGCTTGATTATGTGGAAGAAGAGCAAATAAATTAGTCACAATAGGAAGTATAACCTAAATGATCAACCTGGTTCATTTTTGGCTCCAACAATCGGACTATGCCACTTTAACAAAAGCGCAGCATTGCCAAACTATGAGATTAGTGAAACAAGGAACATTGTTATTACAGCTAAACTTGCCTCGAAAGGTTATTTGGAAGTTCACTTGAAATGAAATATTGTATAACGAAAATGGATTTATATCAAATGTAGATAAAGAAGTAGTGATTTTGAACTGGGCCACCCTTAAAAATATGTTTGTTTCCTGTCCAGAGGCCTGGTGGACTTTTTTTGTGAAAATGTGAAATTTTTTTCCTGAGTTCTGGAAAATGATTTATTCTTTTCGTCCATCAGCACAAGAAATTAGGTTTCCAATCACAAAATCTTAAAACCTAATGACAAATTAATGCCGTTCCTGCCGACAGCCTGTTGTAATATTTTGAATACAGTGACCAACTTGGTGTATAGCTACCACATAAAATGAATTGTAAGGCCACTCCAAAAAAAATTGTTTCTCATCACCAAGTGATGAAAAAAGTGACAGAGGATTTTATTTATTCATTTTTTTTTTTTGCAAAAGTACCGTAATCTCTCGCGTATAAGGCGCACCTCGCGTATAAGGCGCACCTAGAGTTGAAGAATATTGTCAAAAAATCAAAAAATCATAACTTTGGTTCTACATGAATGGATTTTCAAAATTCAAAAAGCTATGTGTAGCTAGGGCCCCCACACCCCCCTGAACCCCCCTATGTTATTTTTTGTGTTAGGGGGGAGTGTAGCATATCAAAATAAAGCTCTTGGTGTCCCCCTTGTGGATCCAGGAAGAACTAAAACCCCGCGTATAAGACGCGCCTTATACGCGGGAGATTACGGTAGTTAACTCGGAAAGCCGAGTTTTAAGAGACAGGAGCTGGGGAAATTTTTAAGACCGGAAGTGAGCATTTCTGAGAAGAGGTGTTTTTCATAACAGGCACATTTATGACATTCATGTAGTTAAAGGGAAATGGGTGGAGGGACAGACAAGATGCAAGAAGTATTTCTTAGAGTCAACAATGGACATAGGACTCCCCTGTCTAGGGAAATAATCATATACCTATGATCCCATAAAATTGCAATGCATGCAATTTAAATCACATTCATACAAAAAAAAATCCTCCTTTCCGAGTTACCAGCGATAACAATTGCTTCAGCACTTGTTGATAATGAATGAAACCTATGCGGCGCAGTTATTCGCGGGTAAGAAAAAATGCCTTTTAGAAGTAAAATTTTCATTAACAACTAAAAAGTGTGAAAATGGTTGTTTATAGCTAGCTGCATTGCTGGGGCCCTAAGCTTTAATTTGATACCAAACTTAACTACCTTTGTCCATTTTCAATGCATTTTTATCAGAAGAGTCTGACCAAAAAGAATCTCAAATGACGATTTGTCTGACAAGGGTGGTGATGAGAAACAAGTTTTTTTTGGAGTGGCCTAACCAGTTATATTTTCTCAATATGACCGGGTTTATCTGGAAAAATTATTCAAATCTTCATTGTTGATCTTGAAAGTTGAAAATAAAGTTGTTCTATATAATTGTATCTGTTCCTTGTTGAAGAAAGGGGTAATTTGATCCTAGGAATATTGATTCCATGAATGCAATTGAGCCATGACAGGGCACCACAGTTACACTAGGGTAGCTCACTAGTACCACCACCTGTATAGTGCTGTTGATTGTATGCACCTATACTGGGCAGTACTAGGCGCTATGGGAGCTGCCCAGTGAACTGGAAACATGACCTAGAAAACTGGTCCATATAGCACTATGCTATATTTGGAGGTGTCACAGCAGCAGTGGAGGTCACCCTGTGTGTGTGCTGGACATAGTGGTGCCGAGTGGTGGGACCCCTCTGCTGCTGCCGCTGGTGGTGTATACTAAAGGCCTGTGGTGCTGGTAGTGGTGGTCCCTATTATACCAACTCACAAGGGTCCCTACATTTAATTATGGCGAGTAGACTCACTAGGAATGCATTCATGCATCATGCCAACTCACAGCCTATAGGCAAGGAATTATGGCAGTAGGGAGTGTGGTGGTGTGTTCAGCAGAGACCACTGAGGCCTGCTGCCGATGGTGGTGGTGGTGGGTGTTGACTGGCACCACAATGGCAATTGGAGTTAGGGAGTGATCATTTTTTAACAACGGGGGCGGGGGGGGGGTGCTGGTGGGTTTGAGGGGGGATCAGAACTTTTTTGACCCCTTCATCAGGGGGTCCGCATCTTTTCGACCCCTTGGCCTGGGGGTTCAAATTAATGTCACCTGCTTTCAGTGAAAAAGCCTGCACATTACTATAGGTTAAAAGGGCACACAATTTTCGGTGCCCTTGGGGGGAGTCAAAAAATATTTGAACATTCGAGATGGGTGGGGCCAAAATCTTTTTCCGTGCATCTGTGTGCAAACCCACCACCACCCTCCCCCTTTTGTAAAAATGATCACTCCCTTAGGCCCCTCTGACCACCAGATGGTGGTGGTGGCCATGGGATGGTGACTGGCCGCTGCGCTGAGATGGTGCCCAGGGCAGGTGGTGTACATTCTGTTGCCCTGAGGTATAAACCCGCAGGGCACCACCGTAGAGGTAAATATGTTTCCTCTACAGTGTACCCTGAGGGTTTATACCTTACATGTGTGCTATATTGTGCATTACATGCACCACATGATCAGGTGGGCACTGAGCCTAGACAGCTCAGTGCCGCCGGGCTGCAGCAGGTGTTTAAACTATAAAAGTGCAATTGCACCCCTGCCCATGCGGAACGCTAACCCACCCCATCCCCACCCTTCCTACCATGAGTCAGCAATTATATTGTATACATAGACAGCCTGACTCAAGCAAACAGTGATTCCAATAATTTATTCCCATTGAGCTGTAGGCAATAACATCAGAAGCCAGCCATCTCAGAATTTTTAATATGAAAGTTGCCAGCCTATGTGGCATGCTATAGGCTTTGGGACCACCACATAGGGATCAAGCTGGATGCTGTGTGTGCATGGCCATGATGCCTACAATCTCAGAATTTCGCATGTGAAAGTTACCAGCCTGACATAACCTGATGCTATAGGCTTGGGGACCACTATTGAGGGATCAATCTTGATGCTGTGTGTGTGTGTGGGGTGGGGGGTAAGGTGCCAGCCATCTCAGAATTTTTTATGTGAAAGTTGCCAGTCTGAAATATATTGTGAGATGATGATATAGGCTTTGAGACCACCACATAGGGATCAATCTGGATATGCTGTTTGCACCATGTGTGTACTGTGCGTGCATGGCCTTGATACCTGTCATCTTGGAATTCTTAATGTGAAAGTTGCCAGCCTGACAATTAGTCAATATCTGTCAGTAATTACTCACTATTTGTCAGCTATTAGTCAATACATGCCAGTACTTAGTCATTATATATCAGCAATTAGACAAAATATGTGAGTTCATTGGCCAATATCAGTAATTATGCACCATTTTTCAGCAATTAGTAAAAATATGTCAGTAGATATGCACTATTTGTCAGCAATAAGTCAATTTCAGTGCTTATTCACTATTTGCCAAAAATTAGTCAATATATATCAGTACATATTTACTTTATATCAGCAATTAGTTATATATATATATATATATATATATATATATATATATATATATATATATATATATATATATATATATATATATATATATATATATATATGACCTGTACTAGGAATAGGGACCTTAATGCACTGTTGTGTAGTTAATTGTGACAGGTTATGACCATTAACACAATCCGAGACAAACCAGGTTCAAGGATTCCATTTATTTGCTCACTGGTATACACACAGTATGGTCCCCATGAGGGAGCTGCTCTTCTCCGCTACTTCCTACAGCTCCTGCTACTACCCCTCTCTCCGTGTGCCTGCTCCTATCTCCCTGTGAGCTACTCCTCTACTGAACTGCTCACCAAGTCTATATTTAGCAGGAGGCTAGGCACCCGGACCCCTCCTCTCTCTCTTACACTGAGAGGTGGTGCCCTCTTCATTAGTACACATCTACATTACTCTACCGCTATACTACAGCACCCTGTATTAAGGGCCTTTTATGTCTATATTTTATCACAATTTGTCTGCAATATGTCAATATATTTCAGTACCTATTCACTATATATCAGCAATTAGTCAAGATGTGTCAGTTATCATTCACTGTTTGTCAGCAATTAGTCAAGATATGTAAATAATTATGACTATTTGTCAGCAATTAGTAAAATATGTCAGTAATTATGCACTACTTGTCAGCAGTAAGTCAATATATGTCAGTACTTAGTCACTATTTGTGAACAATTACTCACTATATGTCAGTACTTAGTCACGATATATCAGCAATCAGTTCAGTATTTACTCAATAATTTGTCAGCATAAGTCAATATATGTCAGTATTTAGTCACTATATATCAACAATTAGTCAATATATGTCAGTACCGTAAATCCCAGGTCATAAGCCGGATTTTTTTTTTCTATTTTGGGCCCAAAACGGCTTCTAAATTTTTCCCAAAGTCCCCCCCGGCTTATGACCGGGTTATTTTACTATAGAATAAAAAGAAAATAGTAAAAATTTGATCCCAAAACCGGCTTTTAGGATTTCCCTGAACTCCCCCCCCCCCCGGCTTATGACCGGGGCCGGCTTGTGACCGGGGATTTACGGTACTTAAACTATATGTCAGCAATTAGTCAATATATATCAGTATATTTTTTGGTTATTACCCTTCATACATTTTATGAGATAAAAGACCTATTATATATATCTAAATCTTAGAACATACCAACCTTGTCCAAAAACCCTAACAGAAGCCGGGCTTACAGCTATGCTGTACAATACACTGGCTCACAAAAAAAAGGACATCCTCACAAATTTACAAATTCCCTTGAAATTCTCCTAGCATCCTTCAATCCACCCTCTCCTCCTTAATCTTCAACAATTGTATCCTCGTCTTTTGTTCCCTGTCTATAGGGAGTTGACCACTCACCCATTGTACATGTACTATGCACAGTGAAATACTACAAAACAATTACAGGGCTGTGGTGGGTTAATATACAGGTAATGTTGGTCCTGAAAACTACAGGGAGACTAGACTACTGACTGTGTGCCAGTGTTGCCGAAATGAATCATAAGCAGGGATGTAAGTCTCCAGGGAATTCCCTGATTTCAGGGATTTTAAAGTTCCAGGGCCCTATACATTCATATAGAAACCCAGGTTTTTGGGGCGAATATTGGACCATTTCAGGGATTTTCGTGCTCTGTGACTTTCATCCCTGCATAAGGGCCGGCGTACGGCCTTGAGACGCAGACTACAATGGCCTGGCATGATCTCAGCTTTCTAATGGTGAAAGAATTTTTCAGATCCGACTATTAGAAGCAAAGATAAGAATCCATATTTGTGAAGTTGTTATATATTTCAGTATTTTGTAGGCACTTGGAAATAATTTTCAAAATGTTTAGATTTTAGAGTTTTCTGTTCCACACGATAGACCAGGTTAATCCCTTTTCATAACATCTTTAATTATGATCCTACAATGTCCAGCAGTGGAGAAATGGAAGAAAATGTGCAGGGTTGTAAAAGTCAGTTCCTTCTAAGGAAATGTATGTGGACTGCCATTAGAAATTGGAACCACCACGATTGCTTGCTAAATGTCAATCATATTCATTCAGGGCTCTCAGCAGAGGTTGTGCATGGTATCATTGATATGCTATAAGAGATGATAATGCATAACCTAATCTCAACCTCATGTTTGGATGAATATAGACAGAATATATTTCCCAGAATGTACATGAATCTGAGATCCCTCAACTGTTGGTTTCTATACAACTCACTAGGTGGTGCTTTAGAATGCTGAAGGGTCTTGCAAGGTTCCAGTGCCTTCATCATTCATTCTCAGAGATGCCACTTTTCCTGGTTTACCAGGAATTCCTGGTTTTGATTCCAAGAATTATTTATTGAATTATGTAGAGGTTGGAAAATATTCCCATGTAACCTTGTTCAGGTCGTGAGGGGCACTACAGAAATTAAAAGATGGACTGGTAAAGTGGATTTTGAAGTAGCCGACATTTCGACCTTCTCAGGTCTTCATCAGGGAATTATGTTAAATTCCTGGGGAAATGTGTCCAAAGTCCAGTTTTCCTGGTATTTGTTGGCGAGTGAGTGGCATCTCTGCATTCTCTACATGTCCACCAGGTGGTGGTACTGCTCTAGCAGAAGAACATAAGTAACATTGTTAATGGGAATTCTCTGGTGTTAACTTGCAGAGAATAGCTGAAGTGGGGAGGGGTGTGCATCTTACATGATACACTCTACACAAATAGTAAAATATTCAGTACATGAGGATTTAGAGGATTTACACGATTCTAACAAGTGGTCTGCCATTTCTGTATCTTCTGTACCTGTGGGAGCATAACTCGTTTTTATTAAATATGGTGAAGTCTATTTAACACCTTACTACTCATCTTAGGAAGCTATAAAAGTATGTATAGGACCATTTGGACATTTTTGAAAACTGGAGCGGGAGGGCGAAATTTTTATTTTATTTTTCTGAAAATAAATGTATTTGTCTATGGATTTTCAATATCAAAGATGTGAAGAGGGCGATTTTCTTTTTTTTTTTTTTTTTTTTTGCTCCTTTTCTCAAATTTATGTATTTTGGCTTATAAATGCAGTATAGACACTGGAATGTGCAAATCTGGAGACCTTCACCTATCCAAAAAATGGTCTGCTGTTGCTGTACCTTTATTGGTTGACACTGTAAGGACTTTGCAAAAAAAAAAAAAAATCAATTTTCCAGAAAATGATGCGGGCGGAATCCATTGACAAAATATTTTTCAATTAAAAAATTTAAATTTCCATTTAGGGAAATCAGGAGCGGGAAGTCCATAGACCTATGTTTTAATTTGGTGTGGCCTTAGATCAATTTTCTTGTATTTTGCAATGAATTCAGAACTTCTATATGTATATTCAGGATTTTTCATACACCCTGACTTACATCCCTGTATTCAAGACCTTCAAAATTAACTGCTGCCCACCCTGGTATCTAAGTTATTCACTGAATGAGAATAAAAATCCATCAGCTCATCCTAGGTGGTATGTCATAAGGGTACCAATTTCTCACTCTCTCCAATGACAGCTGTTTTGAAGCCAGTGGTGCGTGACTTCAAAGTGCCTCTATTTTGAAATTTCTGTTCAGTCATGAGAAAGTTTAGATAGGTACCTTACAATATCAATATTCATATGGCATGCATAAGATGCCAAGACACAGGCCACTTTGGCCTGAATCGATAAAAATTGTTTGGCAACACTGATGCTGCAGCTAAGTCATTGTACGACTGACAGTGACCAGCTGCAGCTCATTAGTTTACGTCCGGTACTCAAGGAAACTGGCCAATCAGAGGGCAGGCACTACTCGCAAGAAGGCGGCTGGTTTTGCAGTCCTTTCATGCTGATCAAATGCACAAATTATCCATTATCTCAAGGTTTAGAAAGAATTAAGATTCATATGTTGACATAGCAAATGGTAGGAGTTGCTACATGATAGAAATACAACAAAATTTCACAGTTGAAAAGTTGGGATCTTGTATACTATACAGACATCTTGTAAATTATACATTCTATACAGGCATCTTCTATATAACCATAGTGGCCTGTTTAAGTGCTGGGTCTTTAAATAAGCGTTGGCCTCGCAAAATTGAGAAATACACTATATATTATGAATAAGCGAATTGTGAATAAGCACTGGGGATAGAGGGTGTTGAAATCTATTAGCGTTGGCATGCTTAAACAGGCCACTACAGTATACACTACAGGCACCCTGTAGAATAAAAGAAAATTTCCACATCAGCCTCAGGTATACAAGGAGTCCACAAGTCTACCCAAGATATACAAGTACCTTTAATTTCCTGGTAGAAGCTGCAGAACCAGCTTATAGGTGCAGTTAATAGGATTGTCCTGAACTCAGGGTGCGGCTTGTATGAGGGTATTTGACACTAAATAGAGTACCAAACTGCCAGTTTTCAAGCTACACATGTGGCTGATAACATTCTTCCTAACTGTATACCTCATCTGCATCATGACATCATAGATAGAACTAAACGACCGTGGTGTACGAGGTGGCCGATCCACCATGAGGGGTGGATCAGCCACCGAGGACACCAGGGAGTTTAGTTCTATATTCATTTTATGTTTTTAGAGTGTCTAATTAACTGAAAATTAGCAAAATCCGTTACCGTAGTCCCCCGTACGAGCGGCGGTCCGCCATTTTGAATGTTTACATGCACCCAGAACGAGGCTGCAGTGGTGGATCTGCCTCTGTGGTGGATCGACACACGTTACGCCACTGGGGGTGTGGCGATAGACGGCGCAATGCTATCTCTACGGGAAGAAGTTATTCACATAAAATAAAAATAGATATGACATCTTTGTAGGGTCCAGCCAATTGTATCCAGGCCACAAGCTTCATCTTTGTAGCTGTCATGTACTGCTCACTAAGGTCCATGTTTCCCCCTGCTTTCAAGTATTGGACTGTTTTACAGCAGGTTCTAAATTAGCACAGGTCTCGCATTAGCACAGGTTTTACAATTTAGGTTTCCACCAATTTATACTTCAAACAAGCGTGAGTCCCCTATAAACGCATGGTAACTCAAGAGGCTGACTATTTATCCACTATTTTAACAATTTAGCCAATTTGCTGTTATTGCCTTACCTGTGTCTTTTATCTATCATCCGAGCCATTTTAATGAAAATCTTTGCCCAAGTCTACTATATCAAGACCTTAGGAGTTTTGTGAGACTCCTGTTGAAAACGGGCAATTGTGGTGTTTGAATAAAGATTTCTTCTTATTTCAGGGTTTCTCATTGACAAGCTGTGTGTTGCCCAATACGAGATGGCGTCCAAAACCAGGATGGAAACTGGGCTGGTGAACGGTGCCGAGGCACTCCGGCAACAAGACCTCCTTTATGACTACACCCTCAAAGTTGGGCCACAGGAATTAAGGGTGCACAAATTCATGCTAGCCACTGTCAGTGACTTCTTCCGTGAAATGTTGAACAAAAAAAGTGCGGGTGACACATATGAGGTCACAGAATTCAGTGCTGAACATATTGCTATTCTCATCCAATTTATCTATACGGGAGACGAAAGTATCATCAGGCGACCTAGACAGGCTGTTCACTTCTACTCAAAAGACCAACCGGCAAATAAACCGCCCGAAAAGCCGATCTACCCAAAGGAAATGCTAGAATGTGGTGTGTACTTCCAAATGCCCAAAGTCATCAAAGAGAGTGCAGATGCCCTGATAGAAACTCTGAATTGTAGCAATGCTAATGAACTGCTGTCTACATTTACAAAATTATCCATGGAAGCTGAGGTTCAGAAGGTCAGGGACTACATCAAGCAACATAGTAGTTGGGTGCAGTCTACCATTAAGCCTCACCACATGAGTATTGAGGGTCTCCAGGTGCTTGTCGACAACTGGAAAGATACAGAGATGGACATGTACGAGTATATCGTGTCATGGGGTAATGCAGATTATAACAGTCGTAAACAGCACATGAACGACTTCCTAAGTCGTGTGAGATACGCCCTTATGTCGCCACAGGAGATAGCTACTATAAAGTCACAAAGGGAGTATAGAGAGGGTAATGGGGCATGGAAACACCTGGTTAACAAAGCCTCCATGTACACCATGCAGCCTGTCATGTTACGTGCGTGTGAGGACTCTGAACAGAACAAGATCAGAGACACGAAAACCATCCTGCTCTTCAGTACAGGCCTAAATGCAGGACAAGATAAAGAGACGACCTACGGAATGGGTAAAGACAAGTGGAGCCGAAACACATGGAAGCCGTGTCCTCAGATCAATCCACCTCCAGGGTCGGGAAAGATTGGCTTTGTACTCGAGGTGAATAACTTTTTGGTGATGTGTAGTCAGTACGGAATAAGCCAGGACTGGCACATCTTAGATCTGCAGTCACAGGAGTGGACGCCAATGGCTAGAATGCCTCAGCCGAGGGATGAGTTTGCAATGGTGTACCACGATAAGCACCTCTATGTGTTAGGGGGGTCTATGGCTGGAGGCGGCAACCAGAAATATGTCACCGACACAGTACTGAAATACAGCTTTCAGGCCAACACATGGAGCCCGGGCATCAAACTACCGGCGGCAATGAAGAACCATGCTGCATGTGTCCATAAAGGCGCTATTTATATCAGTGGTGGTGAGGTAGTCACCAGGGGAGGACCATGCCAGACTGACCGCATGGATCGCCTTGTCCTCTCCTCTCAGCAATGGGAATGTAGGGCGCCGCTCCCCATGAAAATCGCCCGTCACAAAATGAGTGTGATGGTTCTAGAAGGCCGGGAGGTGATTGTTGTCATTGGAGAGGACCTTAAGTTGAGGTACTACAACCCAGTAGCTGAACAGTGGGTGCTGTGCCAGTTCCCGTTGCGCCAACATCGAGGTGGCTATGTGGAGGATAAGGAGGACGTTGCTGTACGGGATGTGAAGCAGCTCCAGTGGCGTAAAGACAGTATGGTTCACTACGCTTGTAACACGGTCTTCCTGCTCAATCTCTATGGTCTTGTTGTACCATCAGATGACGACTGTGTCGAACCTGATTACGATCCATATGACGAGACTCTCAAACCTCGCAATGACATCTGTATCAAGTGGAAGATCAACCCGCAAAAGAAGGAAATCTGGGAACTGACGACATATAACTTTCCAATACGTCCACGCTCCAATGCACATCCGGTCAATGCTATAGCTGCTGTGGTGGCTTTTGCTGAAGAGGAAAATGTGCGATGGCCAGAGTTTGTTATCAGGCCCATGGACCGTCAGTCCCGTAAAGAGGCGGCGGGTCCCGTGCATTGGACAACACCATTATACCGGTCACTTCATGGTGCTGCAGGAGGTTTAGTGTGAGGAACTGTCCAATGTCAGAATTAGCTCCTCTCAATGTGTGTCAAGACCTATTGTTTGGTCCTCTATGAATCCAAGCTGATTTAGACTGAGGAATTGGCCAAGGGATGAATTAATGTAGCTGCAGTGTTTAAGGACTGTGTATTTTTCCTGCTTGACTGACTTGGGTTGAAGTGAGGAACAGACCAATAGATGAAAAGACCTGTCAGCTATGTTTCTTTTTCTTCTTTTGTTTCCTTTAAATATTTTTTTGTAGCCATTCTGGTGTGTTGAAGTGTATTTATTATAAGGAACTTGGAACAATTGAAACCTCGAGACGATGTTGTCATATGAAAACCTATACTAGTAATTACTGGGACCACAATAAGTAATAAATATGCAACAATCTGTTGGGCTTGAAGGCTTTCCTGTTAATTGGCCAAGTGAAAGATGTTAAATGGCAGAGTTAGGGAAAAATGAAGTGAAACTCTTTGAATTTTGGAAATTATATCTATGATTCATCATCTGAGTTTTATCTTCTCATCAGTAGCGGATCCAGGATTTGGAAAAGGAGGGGGCATGGCCCACGGAGGGGGCCGACCCCCTATTTTTGGGCAAATTTCGGGATCAAAAATATGTAGTTAAACTCTTAAGTACTGGGGAAAGGGGGCGGCCCCCCTCTAAGTCCGCCGCTGCTCATTATTGTTCAAAAGATAAGGACAGTTGCTTTAGTTTGAAAGCAGTGGCTGTCTATGAAATGAAACATGGAATTATAGTTGTATGAATGGCTAAGTATTTTCCAACAAAGATGATGAGGGGTTAAGTTGCTGCAGGGATAACAGGCTCTGTTTGCCCTGATGTGGCTGGGCCGGAATCCAACAAAGCTGAACCAAAATTTCCAAATGTGAGAAAAACCAGTAAAGGTTACATGAGGAATAGTTAGGCACTATCATGACCCATTTCCATGGATGTATGCTGTTTTTTCCTGTATGTTGACAGGACTGTTTCTCAATTGATAATTAAAGTGGTGTAAATGATAATAGAAATATGATGTTCACAGTGTTATTCATGTGTATAGACCCTGTACTGAATACCATGGTGGCATGTATAAAGGCCCCAGTGCTTGTAGATTCCAGCCTGGCTCTTCAAATGTCCCACATATATTTACCGTAAAACCCCGCCTATAAGTTGATTTTGTAAAAGAGTTATTTTCTTGTATAAGTCGATTTTTGATCCCAAGTCGGGGGGTCGATTTGTCAATAGGTGGGGTTTTTATTTGATAGATTATAGTGTTAATATTTCTCAAGCCTTTTTTCTATAGGTCGAATTTGTTTTTCAAAGAGAGGGGTTGACTTATAGGTGGGGTCGACTTATAGGCGGGGTTTTACGGTACTGGTTTTTCTTCAAGACTTAGTTTAATGTGTATTCCTCAATTCCAGTGTACCCCTGGTGGTTATTCAAGACGAGCACTCATTCAAAAACCTGGTTCCTTGACGAACCACGTCTGAGTCTGTGGTTTGTCTGGCCCTGCCTATGGGACCAGGCAAATAAAAGAACACTTGCTATCTTTTGAGAAGAGTAGGGCAGGGGTGTAAGTCTTCAGGATTTATCAGGATTTCCTGGTTTCTGAAATTTTTGAATGACATTTATTTTCATTATATGAGTGGTAAGGAGGGCGGTTTGGAAAAATTAGAAGGCGTTTATATCAAGTAAATGTGTGGCTTCCTGATTTTTGCCCATTCCTGACTTACATCCCTGGTAGGGGAATGAAGCCCCGGTAGCGGGTTTCCCCCTCACCCCTGGTACAACTGCAGTAGACTGCAAAGACTTGCAATGGCGCATAACAATTAAAATGCTTGTTGACGGAAACACCATCTACTTTTTGAATCTGACAGGCCTAGAACTTGACCATTATGAAAGTAAAGATGACTTCAAGTATGTGACAGTGGACACTATTTGTGTCAAGTGGGTAGTTGCAGAGGAAGAGCGGGATGAAATCGATGAGTACACCTTACCGGGATTCACCCAATGCTACCTTAAGGAAGAGCCGCCCTACGGGACTTTTGTTGGCTGTTCTTCAAATGTTATACATTCAATGGTTCCAGATCATGTCATGTTCGGTCTGTTGGCAATCCCACCGGAGCCACTGCAGTACCAGAAACCAAGTTACTGGGACTAAGCAGCATCCCATCAGTAGTATTGTGAGCTTATATCAATTACCCTTTTCAACGTAATTAGCGCAATACCCTAACAAGCGCACACACCCTCTTTTTGGTGATATTTCAGTCTATAAATGACCTTAAATTTTCCTTTTTTGGAGCCCAATTAAACTCTTAACTATTGAACCAAGATTTGGGATATTTTTTTAAAGCGCACAGTGTGCTAATAACGTCGAATACGGCAAGTACTTTTTGGTTGAAAAGCTCAATTACACTTGATGATGTAAAGACTCAGTAGGATAAAGTTTGCCCAATTCAGATATATACATGTGACAGCACAATACTATATTGGATATTCATATGTACTTCTGCCGATAATACTAGACTTTGTTTTAAAGCAGTGACAGCACTGCATTAAATTTACTGAATTTTATACTTTTAAGTGAAAGCTCTGCTTGGCAACTGAACTTGTATGAGTGTGAAAGATCCCATATCAATGACTTTATTATCTATCTAATGTTTGATCTTGCAAAGCTAACTTATTTACATGACATGTGCTATATAATCTGGGAGAACATGTGCGGGATTAAACTGTTTGACATTTGAGAGCCATTTAGCTGTCACCCACATGGATATCATGCACAGATCATCAGTGGGCCTCCCTAGCCCACCTAAAAGGGTCTACCTCTCATCTTTCCTATCCCCTCAGGATGTATGTGGTGCACATATGCGCGGGCACTGACACATTCCTCTGTAAAATTGTGTAATGTCGTTCTCGCCATGAATATGACCTTAGCTGTCGAAATGGCGTTAAACATCTATTACTCACTCACTCACTCACAGATCATCAGACAAGTCTGTGCCTAGTTCTTAATTATTTTCATCAAATGATGGAAATTTGGCAGTCGTAGGATAGACAAGGAGTATATCTTTTGGGTGAACAGGTACCACAAGAAGCGTATCATTTTCCTTTTCTTTTTACTGAAACTGAAAGCACATTAGATGATAAAATGAGGTATCTATTACTCTTCATTGTTAAAGTAAAATTGTTCATTTGTTTTGAACTAAAAGTAGGGAAATAAAGGTAAAAATTGGCATTCAGAGTTGAAAGAGTTAAGAATAAAATGGTTAACACTGAAATATTGTTTCATTCACGTTTTCCTGATGAATACATGGCATTCATTAACATAGCATCAATACATAAGCAGTGACTGGAACTTAGCAGAAGAAAACGATACAACTTGTGCAGGCACCCATGTAGAAAAGAGCAGGTGATGTGCCCCTGTAGCAAATATACTCCCTCTTCATCTTAAAGATTGGGACATCCATTGATGCGATCACTTCTGTGTTGGGCAAGCAGCATAGAAATACCTGTCTTGTTTCATTTGGATTAGAAACTTTTAAATACCTATCCAGACTGAGAAAAAAAAGGACTTGATGTGCGGAAAAAATAATTTCTCTCCTAACTTTTGATAGAGACGATTCTTAAGTGGAGGTTTATTGGAGATGCCTTTGGCATCTCCATTGCATTGGAATGGGAGGTCGATTGCACACGGAATCGGACAGTCCAATTACCCTTGAGTCGACCATTGCTCTTGTAGCACTAAATAGTACTGAATAGCACTGAATAACTGCTGATAGATGGTCGAGTTATGGCAGTTTACCCAGCCTGTACACTGTCCAGTCCGCATGCACCAATCCAACCCTCCCTCCCCACTCAGAACACGCATATAGCTGCGTGATAATAGCCTGTACACTGTCCATTCAACATGCACCAATCCAACCCGCCCTCTTCACTCAGAACTCGCCTAGATATATATATATATATATATATACATATATATATATATATATATATATATATATATATACATATATATATATATATATATATATATATATATATATATATATATATATATATATATATTTGACTAATTGCTGAAAAGAGTGAGTAATTATTGACATATATTGACTAATTTCTGATAAATAGTGAGTAATTATAGAGAGTTATAGTGTACACTGTACACTGTCCAGTCAACATGCATCAATTCAACCCGCCCTCCCCACTCAGAACTCGCCTAGAGCTGCTTAATGATAGCCTGTACACTGCCCAGTCAACATGCACCAATCCAACCTGCCATCTTCACTCAGAACTCGCCTAGAGCTGCTTAATGATAGCCTGTACACTGCCCAGTCAACATGCACCAATCGAACCTGCCATCTTCACTCAGAACTCGCCTAGAGCTGCGTAATGATAGCCTGTACACTGTCCAGTCAACATGCATCAATTCAACCCGCCCTCCCCACTCAGAACTCGCCTAGAGCTGCTTAATGATAGCCTGTACACTGCTCAGTCAACATGCACTAATCCAACCTGCCCTCACCACTCAGAACACACCTAGAGCTACGTGATGATAGCCTGTACACTGTCCATTCAACATGCACCAATCCAACCCGCCCTCCCCACTCAGAACTCGCCTAGAGCTGCGTAATGATAGCCTGTACACTGACCGGTCACATGCACCAATCCAACCCGCCCTCCCCACTCAGAACTCGCCTAGAGCTGCTTAATGATAGCCTGTACACTGCTCAGTCAACATGCACCAATCCAACCCGCCCTCTTCACTCAGAACTCGCCTAGAGCTGCGTAATGATAGCCTGTACACTGTCCAGTCAACATGCATCAATTCAACCCGCCCTCACCACTCATCACGCCTAGAGCTACGTAATAATAGCCTGTACACTGTCCAGTTAACATGCACCAATTCAACCCGCCCTCCCCACTCAGAACTCGCCTAGAGCTACGTAATGGTAGCCTGTACACTGTCCATTCAACATGCACCAATCCAACCCGCCCTCACCACTCAGAACATGCCTAGAGCTATGTGATGATAGCCAGTACACTGTCCATTCAACATGCACCAATCCGCCCTGCCCTCCCCACTCAGAACTCGCCTAGAGCTACCCACCCTCACCTCTGTAATAAATTAAATTATCGATAACTTTGTTCCCATTGTGCATTGTTCCCACCCTCTTCACTCAGAACTCGCCTAGAGCTGCGTAATGATAGCCTGTACACTGTCCAGTCAACATGCATCAATTCAACACATTTTGTCAGTAATTAGTCAATATGTCAGAAATAATGCACAATTTGTCAGATATTAGTCAATATATGTCAGTATTTACTCCAATTTTGTCAGCAATAAGTCAATGAATGTCAGTACTTTGTCGCTATTTGTCAGCAATTAGTCAAAATATGTCATTAGTTATGCACAATTTGTCAGCAATTAATTAAAATATGTCAGTACCCATGCACTATTTGTCAGCAATTAGTCGATATGTCAATGGGCTTCCGTAGCTCACTTAAAAGGGTCTATTTCTCCTCTTTCCTTTCCCCTCGGATGTGTGTGGTGCACATATGCATGGGCACTGACACATTCCTCTGTGAAATTGTGTAATGTAGTTCTCACCATGAATATGACCTCAGCTGTCGAAATGGCGTTAAACATCTATTACTCACTCACTTACTCACTCTCGATATGTCAGTAACTGCTCATAATTTGTCAGAAATTAGTCAATATATGTCAGTAATTACTCACTCTTTGTCAGCAATTAGTCAATATATTATGTCAGTAATTTCTCACTATTTGTCAGCAATTAGTCAATATATGTCAGTACTTACACAATATTTGTCATCAGTTAGTCAATGTATGTCAGTACTTAGATATCATGTCAAGATTCAAAGCAATTAATCAATATATGTCAGTACTTAGTCACTCTATATCAGCAATTATCAATACATGTCAGTATTTACTCACAATCTGTCAGCAATTAGTCAATATATAACAGAGAAATAGCCATTGATTCAATTGTGCATCTTGCCTTCACTGGTATTTGTCAAAATATGTCAGTATCTATGGACTATTTGTCAGCAATTAGTTATTATATGTTAGTAATTATTCACTATTTGTAAGCAATTAGTCAATACATGTAGTAATTACTTACATTTTATCAGTATTTAGTCAATATATGTTTGTAAATACTCACTAGTTGTCAGCAATTAGTCAATATATGTTAGTAATTACTCATTATTTGTCAGCAAAAAGTCAATATATGTCAGTAATTACTCACTATTTTCGGCAATTAGTTTAAATATGTCAGTGCCTAGTCATTATTTGTTAGCAATTAGTCAAAATATATCAGTAATTAGTCACTATTTGTCAGCAAATAGTCATAATATGTCAGTAATTGTCACTGTTTTTCAGCACTTAGTTAAAACATGTCAGTACTTAGTCACTATTTGTCAGTAACTAGTCAAAATATGTCAGTAGCTCCATACTATCACTGACCACTTGTCAATTGACAGTTGACATTTGACATTGAATCCTCTTCCTTAGGAATGAGTCCTTCACCTGTGACATTTTATGTCAGTAGATTAGTCAATATATGTCAGTACTTACTCGCATTTAGTCAATATATGTCAGCAATTAGTCTATTTGTCATTCAGATGTTAGCACTGACCGCTTGGTCATTTGACATAGGATTGAGAATACCATTGTTCCATAATACAGGGGTGTGAAATCTCCGCGGAAATGCGGTATTCCGCGGTTTTGATGCTCCCAGGGATCATTCCTGAGATCTGTGCAGCAAATCCACTAAGAAAATGAATTACCACTTATATGGGGGGGGGGGTCGTTAGAATTTTTTCCAATGTATAGATCTATTACCATCCGAAATCAAATATTATAGCATCCCAGTGGTAGTTCTTAGCCTCTCTGTAGAAGAGCAGGTTGCATGTGTGCAATTGACTATTTGATTGCCCTTTATCTAACATGAAAATGTAAATTGGAAATCATTGCTAAGTAACTTCAGAGGAAATGGATTATAGGATTTCACACCCCTGATAATAGTACTGAATAATTTCACATTGAGGGGCATCTCCTTAGGACTGAGTCCTTCACCTGTGACATTTTTTAACCAAATAAACCATATCTGTAGAACACAATGGATTTTTTTAGGTGACTTCAGATTTGAAGAAACGAAAACATGTTGATATATATCCTAACGATTTAATGAAGATGTATATTCTAAGTGTATTTTTATCAGTACAATGATTTGTGTCTTGAAGGAGCACAAGCATTCTGGTAACTTCAGTTCAATGTGAAATCCCCTATTACATCTACCTCTCTCTTACTACTGCCTTTCAATCCTCAGGGTATTTCCTATAAGCTGGCATTTTCCTTATAATAAGCTTCGACAATTTGGGTGAGAACATTCTTTTCTTTTTATTCCAGAAGTGTCCCGTTTTTGCTGAAAAGTTACAGATATGGAGTCGGTGGATATATATATAAGATGCTTCCTGAAGTTGGGTTACACAAGTCAGTGCAGAAACTCTGGCAGCGGGACTTATTCTGTGACTTTACAATAGAAGTTGGAGATGAAGTTTTCCAAGTCCATAAACTAGTCATGGCCTCTGTAAGCGATTACTTTCTAGTGATGCTGACCGGGGATATGTTGGAGAGTAAGACTGACAGGGTCAAGCTTCACGGACTAAACTCACTGGCAGTATCCAACATCCTTGAATACATCTACACCAATGAGATTACAGGCAACAGGGCCAGTGCTGCAGATTTCCTTGGATGTGCTGTCTACCTCCAAATCCCTTCAGCGATAAAAGCTGCTGAGAAAATATTAAGTAATGCAATCAACAAAACCAACTGCTTTGACATTCTCAGCACATTCAAAACTTACTCGCTCAAGGATTCATCAAAACAAACTGAGGAGTACAGCAAGTGAAACTTTGATAAAATAATGCGGGTACTCAACCCACGTGACATGTCATATGACAGTGTGCTCATGCTGATTGAAATCTGGACGGAATCTGAATGGGACCTTTTTGTCATAATTAAGGATTGGGTGGAAGCAAATCTTGATATCCCTAGGCAGCACTTGAATGACCTAATGCTAAATCTCCGGTTCACATTGATGACACTGGAACAAGTTAGAAAAATAAAGGAGATGGAAACATATTCATCATGCACAGGGTACTGGTGTGAACGTGTTGAAGAATCCTTGTTATATCACAATGCACCATTTCACCTGAGGGTGATAGATGATTCTCTCCCGCCAGCTGATGTTCGTGCTGAAACTACTCCAGTCTTGATTTGTGCTGTTTCTGAAGATAAACAATTGATATACAGGTTGCCAACTGGTAGAAGGTGGTGGAATATTATTGTTGTATCTAATACCCCAGATTTTACAAGTGGAGTTGCTGCTATTGTAAAACTGGATGTTGAAACTACCTTGTGGTGTGTGGACACTATTCTAGGGGCACACAAGAATGGTACATCTTCAACCCTCGTACCTTGATTTGGTCGTCAATGCCTGGTATGAGCAAACCTAGAACTGACTTTGCCATTGTTAAACGTTCCCCTTACCTTTATGTTCTGGGAGGTCAAAGAGATCTAGGAACCGGCTCTGAAAGTGTCACAGACTCCATTGAGAAGTTCAACTTTTTTGATAATGCATGGAGCACACTAGAAATGAAACTACCATCTCCTCTACACAAACTATTGCTTGTAATGTACTTGGCAATCTTTATGTGACTGGAGGAAGGGAGACTACAGAGACAGTGGGTGATAGTTCAACAAGGATGGACAGATTTGAGGTGCACATCATAGAAAGGCCTTGGCAAAGCAGGGCTCCTCTCTTGGTAGCAGTGCCAAGTGCTGAGAGGAGAGTGCTTAGATGTCAAGAGATCATTTTGCTAATAGATGAAAACTTCCTAATGCAGTGCTACGAGATCAGTGGTCATTGTGGGACTGTAAACCCAAGATAAGCAGTTGGTCTGAGATTGTGTGGTCTGAACATTGTAGCAGACGAGGCAAGTGATTCTCTCTACCTCCTGAACTTGAGACAGGATACTTGTAATTACACTAGTGATAGTGAGGAAGATAATGATTCCTTCTCCTGCGAGAAAGGTCATTGTGTAAAATGGGAGGTTTCTGTAACAGAGCGTCAGATCAAAGAGAGTTATCTACTAGTTTTTAGCATCTGGAGGTCGTTACACAATCCACTAGAAACCCACTTTTCTCGTTCTGCATAGGTTGAACTGTTACACAAATGTTTTCTCGTTGTGTTTTTTGGGCTCAATTTTCACAAAGAGAAAAAAAGTGTTACACAAACAAAAAATCGTTAATGAAAAATCGTTGTGCCTCATTTCTAATGTCACCAACGAGAAAAAAAAGGCAGTTACTCCAGAGGTACTGCTTTTTATTCTTTTAGCATTGGTTCCTATGGGGAACATCATTGTAGAAATTTCTGACATCTTCTGTTAATTCTGAGACCACTATCCATGGGTATTTCTAACCTCACATTGTTCTGTTTATTTACTTTTAGTGTCCTCTCCTGGATCTTGGAGTTCATATCAATTGCAGAACGACTCCTCCCATTGATATAAGCTTGTATTTGAAACAGGACAGGATGCAGTATACTCCAGTGTTAGAGAGAAGGAGTCTCCATAGGGAGCTATGATTGACGATTTGAACTAAGATTTAATGCCATTGGACACTAGCTTAAAAGTCTCTCGTGGGTCATTCTAGACTTCACTTATTAATATCCTGACTTCTTCAAATCATTTGTGATATCACATATTAATTTCCTGACTTCCTCAAATTATTCCTGCTATCATATACCAATCCCAATGTCATCTGATAATTCTCGACTTATTTTGGTTATTTCTCAACTATCAGATCAGTGAGACCATATTTGGTTATGGGAATACATCAGAGGTCGCTGTAGGCTCCAGTGAGATTGGTAGGCCATCTGGCGGAAATTGTTGGAACCCCGATTCGAGATTTTGGGCACCGATTTCAAGGGGAAATCTCCAATATATAACAGGTTTCATATTTGAAATCGTTAGATAACATGTTAAAACATATATGGTAAACTTTACAGCATGTAAATCGGATTATAAATAAGGAATTTAGACAGAAACCATCTGAGATATTTTGGAACCAGAAGTGGCCAAAAATCTCGTTGTTGCTGAAGTAGGTCAAGTTACACTGGTTCCCTGTGGAATAACGAGAAAGCCACAACGATTCTCGTTGTGAAAAGGCAGAAACAATTGTGTAACAGCAGTAAAATAGTCTCTTATTGAAAATCGTTGATTTGAGAGGATTTTCAATAACGAGAGTTCAGTCTTTGTGTAACGACCTCCTGGAAGTCTGATGATGTTGTCCAGAAGACTATCTGTGCACGCCTCGCAGTCCAGTCATCACCATTGCGGAAAGATGCTGCTGTAGTGGGTGTCTCTAATTAACTGTCAAATGTACGCTACAAATATATAGTTCCTGCATGACTCAGAAAATGACTGATAGAACTATCAGAGATTGCTCTTAGACAGTTACATGAAGACTTCGGGGCTGGAACTGAGAGGAAAGCAATCTATCAGAAACAACATATGCTGTTTGGAACTGCTGTATGTGAAGAAGCAAATAGGAGAAAATCCCTGAATCTAAATTTTCGGCTCTGGTCTTTCATTAGCTCAAAATTTTGTCCAACATAAAAAAATTGAAAGAATATGAACATCTTTCTGAAATGATGAGAACTAATGTCTTTGTAATGTTTGATGTTGCAATGCTTACCTGTTACTCAGACATCTTATATACATTAAATATAGCAGAACATGTATGATGGGAATTAAACTGCAAAAGAAGACAATCAACAACAATATTGCTATTATCATGTTGTATCCTCAGACACGGCTGTGCCTAGTTCTTATTCTCACCAAGTTATGAATATCTGACAGTTGTAGGATTGATAAGAAGTATTAATAGTGTGGGGAGCGACTATTAGAAACATATCCAACATTCATTTCATATTTTTGTTTGTAAAAACAAAGCACACTAGATGATAGTTTGAGGTCCACATGACTCTTTTGTTTTAAGATAGTCACCATAAGGACAGTATTGTCATTCACAGTTAATGGATTTATGAATAAAATGGTTTACAGTAAAATATTGTTTCTTTACAGTTTTCTTTATACATGTACTACATGCTGGAAGAATGAAAAGTTTGTTGTGTGTCTGTTGGATTTCCCAAAACCTTTGGCATCATGAAGATTTTATAACATTTGGGTAGAGGGTGACATTTTGAGACTGCAGTACAAGTGAGATGTAGCCACCTTGTTCAATTTAGATTTCTACTAACAGCGAAATCAAATCACAAGACGTGTTGAGTTAACCTTTGTTTATGAATGAAATACCATAGTCGGCATTCATTTACATAACATCATTACATAAACAGTGACTAGAATTCAGCAGAATAAATCATGTATTTTGTAGAAGCACTCATATAGAACATCATGATTTTCTAGGGGACTTTCACATCGAAAAAATAGTGTAGGTATTGCTATTCGGGAGAAATATACTATCGGGACAGAAACTCCATTCAGAGATGCAACTTTTTCCTGGTTTACCAGGAATTCCTGATTTTGATTACAAGAATTCTGTATTGAATTATGTTATAAATTCCTGGGAAAATGTGTCAAAGTCCAGTTTTCCTGGTATTTATTGGCCAGTGAGAGGATTCTCTGTCTATTGAAACAATAACTAATAGGTTCGAGTAGGTTTCAAATCACATTTAGTACGGTTTTATACACATAGAGCTTTCAGACGTTCAAACCTTTCATATGCCTTTTAGTAAATATAAGGTGGTAATGCTCTTACTTACAGATGATTTCTAGACACCAACCAACTACCTGCACGTCAGGGCTGCGAATCTCCCCCCCCCCCATCGTAGGACGACAGTGTAATATATACCTCCCATTATGGTTGATTAGGTTCACATGCTCGAGCCCACTGATGGTACCCTCTATATAAGTAGAGAAAGAGGAAATGCTCCCAAAGAGCGCCTATCCCGCTATGATACAGTACATAGTAATGTCTTAGGGAGTGATCATTTTTTAACAACAGGGGGGGGGGGGCTGGTGGGTTTGAGGGGGGTTAGAATTTTTTCAACCCCTTCACCAGGAAAAAGCCCGCGTGTTACTATGGGTTAAAAGGCCGCGTTCGCCTCCTGAGGGGGTGGTCGAAAAAATTTTGACCCGTCCAGAGGGGCGGGGGCGGAATTTTTTCCGCGCATCCATGCGCAAACTCACCAGCCCCCCCCCCCTGTTGTTTAAAAATGATCACTCCCTTAGATACATCCTGACCTTGAAATATCATAAATACAATTCCCTACAATAGTACTTATCTGGATGCAGTTGTTGGGCAGTGGATGGGCTGAATTATAAGTTCTTTGATCTATGGTGGTTTTAACAGGTCTCAGCAACCACGCCCTCATAGGACATGGCTAGCTCCTGTGGCGTCCTCAAGACTCAGGACACACTGAGTACTGTGTCATGGCAGCGTCCTCATATTTCACTACCACAAAGTTACTAAAATGTGATTCTTATGTCAAGTTTTAGAAACATTTCATTTGTATGAACTGCTAGATACATATCTCATCTAGTTAAATTTGCAAGATCTAAGGTACCCTAACTTGAATAACAGAGATATATTGAGTTGACTAATACCCACATGAACATCTTCCCGGTCATACCCACTCCTTACTTAGTAGCTTGGAATTATGAGAATAAACGAGGCCAGTCAGGGGGGGGGGGGTGACCAGTGCTTCAGCGCCATCTTGTGGCAACTGTAACATTGATGTTTGTGTGTATAGCTCAGTATGCCTGAGGAAATACTTCAATTCTGCTATATTAACACATGTGTCAAATATCCTATGATACATTTACATCACATATACTTCACTCTACGTAATGGGTCCAGGTTAGCTGCATTTCAATGTATCAGTATGGAGAAATCCATCCTGTTTCAGTTGATAATGGGCTGTTCTAAAGGTCAACTTTGAGCATTTCATAAAAATAATTGAGTTGAGATCCATTAAATCTACATTTTGTGAAAATTATTTCAATGTCTAATGTATGAGGGGGTGCAGTAGAGAACATTGGAGCACCATTCCTAGAGAGTGAGAAAGATATTTCAATTACTACTAATATGAGCTCAGTGAAGTCATTTCTGGTACATTTCATTTTTGCTTAGTTCCCATGCCACTCACATGATGTCTCCACTGTGTCATACTTTGACCATTTCCTTGCCTTCTAGCTCTGTCAGACATGGTCAAACTCTAGTCTGCTACAAGGTGGCGCCTAAGCACTGGGCTCTCCTCCTGGAGGCCAGTGGACTTTTTCACCTACTTGTATGGTCGGGCATTGGTATAAAAAAAAAGAAGTTCAGAAATGCCACTATTTGACCGCAGAATTTTCTCAATGCTGGAGGCAAAAAAAAGAGGTCATGGAAAAATCACTTTTTTTGGGCATCTATTGTCGGAGTAAGGGGAACTTTTAACCATTGAAAGGCAGGAAATGGAAGGCCATTTGATTACAAGAAACATTATTCTTCAGCAAAACCTTTTGGTCAAAACCTGCAAAATTTCCGTAGGAAATCGGTAAAAACACACATAAATATTTATTTTGCCAAAAATCTCATCGCCGGATCCCAAAACGAAACAACAAAAAAATCTACATAGCCCAGTGAACTACCAGTGCAGCTTATAATTGCATTGTAAGAAGCCACTCTCATATAACCCTAGTGCATGGCACTTTGTGCTCTTTGCACAACCTCCCTTGTACTGACCGGCAGAGGAAGCTGTGAATTGGGGTGGGGGTAGTAGGGAGTGGGTGGGGGATGTGGGCATCCCTAGCAGCGAGGACACACTTCTGAGCTCAGGGCGTCCTATCTTTCCATCTGTTGCTCAGGCCTGTTTAAGAAATGAAAACAGGTCTAAAGACTGGATGATAAGAGACATTTTGTATGTTTTTTCTTTTAATACAATGATTTAATTCAATGTAAAATCCCAAATTATGTCTAACCTTTAAGTGAAATTATTGTTTTCTGTTCATTCCAGAAGTGTCTCGTCTGTGTGGAATAGTTTCAGACATGGAGTCCGTAGATATATACAAGATGCTTCCTGAAGTAGGCCTACACAACTCAATACAGATCTCTGGCAGCGGGACTTATTCTGTTGCTGACCGGGGATATGTTGGAGAATAAGACTGACACGGTCAAGCTTCACGGACTAAACTCACTGGCAGTATCCAACATCCTTGAATACATCTACACCAATAAGTTTACAGGCAACAAGGCCAGTGCTGCAGAAAAAAAAAGCTGGGAAACCTACTAATAGGCATGGAGTCACGAAGGTTCTATCAAGGATATACAGTAGATGGCGTTAGTGTCGACCAAGCCAAATTGCTTCTGCCACAGGGGCATGGTGAGTTCCTCTCTTACTCACTGCACTGTGTACCTCAAAATCTGAAATACTACAGGTGTTTGGTTTGATTTTTCAATCTAATATTGATGGGATACCTAGATACACTCTTTCTCTCTGGATATCTCTGATTTCTGAGCTCTTGGAACCGGTTTTCAATTTCAAAACAATATAATTGTGAGAGGTGTTTCTGCCCCCTCAGTAGGCCTATGGGGCTGCAGGGGCTGGGTGGGTGAGTAGCCCCTGTAGCCTAGGGGTTGACTATAGGATGCCATCAAGTGTATCAAACTGATAAAATGATTGTATAGGGGTGTTTTTTTCCAGCAGACACAATTGCCAAAACAGCGTAGATATTGAGTCATTGGGATGGGTACACAATATCTACCTGCTTGACACAACTTAGTTTTGCCCTTGGTACCCAGTGTACATACTGTCACTGATTCAAGATCTATAGGAGAATCACCATGACAGATCTTGAATTGCCAAGTGCGCACAAGGGGTTTTACTGGCAGTTTTAGTATGTGTTTAAGAACCCTTGTGGGCTTCTTGCCTGAAAAAAAAAATCTGTTTGTTTTGAATTTGTTAAATCATTAAACATTTGTTTATAGAAAGTGGGGTGTCTACTCCAGAATAAGCCCCTGGAAGTTTTAGACCACATATTTCATTGTAGTGGCAGGGTTGGGGCTTGTAAAACATTTCTCAATATGATTTTCTGGGCTGCAGACAGCTCCGCAAGCCTCAGTCCGAGGCCCATTGGGTGTCTATTGGCAGTTCATAGCTCAATACACATCACAATGACATGCATAATTCTTTCATAGAATGGGATATAAATATGTATCAATAAGAATCAGGTCAGAAACCCTTTGTATGGTAGGCTGTTATGGTAAAAATCACCAATTCTACTGAATGGTATGGAAATTTATTGCAATTTTTTGCCATGTTTCACATAATGTCATCACAATATCAACATAATCGTTACCATGAGAATTTATTTCATACTTGTGACATTGTTAGGGATCTCTTGGGAACACCCCTGTATAATTTGATGGCTCTACTAGCATTTCTTCCTGCATAAATCAATGTTTAAGTACATAGGTGTCATACTAGTAATTATGAGAAATATCATATGACTAGTGGTATATAGAGTGTAAGACCATCAAGCTCTCATAAATTGTGTTATTTCCAGTTATCACTGGTTTATTCAGCTTTAGGCAACATGTAAGAAATATGAATCACACAGTTGTTAATATGTTAATCTGCTGGTCCATCAGCATGGTTTCAGCAGCACCACCTTTATGCTTATACTAAAGTTACTTGTTCTACTACCCTAACATAATATATCCCATTGTTCTTACTGTAGGTTTATTTCCACATTCTACAGTATGGGAGCCAGCAGGAGGTTTTAAGAATTAGGTCAGATCTGGCAGGAGATTTTGTGAATTGGGTCAGCTCTGGGAGGAGGTTTTGTGAACTAGGCCAAGTGTAGCAGCAGGTTTTATGAAATGGGTCATTTTTGAAGGGTAGATGAAATTCTTGAGAAAATGCTGCCCCATATGGGATTCGTACCCATGCACCAGACAGTGCTGGGATCTAGACTCCCATGTGCTAACCATTACACCATGAGTCCTCAGCTGATAATGTGGGTGTTAGAACATCTACTGAAGGGCAATACACTACTACTATGACTGAATGATAGACTATAGATAATTTCACTTGGAAGGTTTGACTAGTCAAGGTAATGTAGTGGTTAAGGCCTGGGACTACATATCTAGACCACACAGGTTCAAACCCCTTTTGTGATTTTATTTTTATTCTCAGTTGGCCACTGTAATTTTTGCAACAAATTCTGAAAATAATGTATTACATGAATGATGAATATCCCCTGAATGCCAAAAAGATAAAAGGGGCTTCAGGGAGGCCCTTTACAGAGACCCCTTTTACCTTCTATGTATATGTTAAAAACGTTTTCCCCATGCAGTCTTGAACCCACATTCTGAGATTCAAAGTCAAACATGCTAACCATTATACTATTGAGGTTGCTGGTGGTAGTAGCATGGAACACCATATATTTTTCATAGCCTTGTATCACAGCAAGTGTAGTAGATTCGAATCGTCTTCTAGGTCTCTACAGTTTATGCCAAAATATGCTTATATTTATGTTTTACTGTTCCATAAACTTCTGTGGATGGAGTATAAGTCAGAAAACCTCCTTAAAGCTGGAGGTTTTCCCATAAAACCTCCTCGGCTTCGCCTCGGAGGTTTTACCGCAAAACCTCCAGCTCTGCAGAGGTTTTCCATTACAAATGCTCTCGCATGATATTGACTCTTAGAGTCTATTTGCTATTCCATATAAGATCAACAGTATTGAAATATTGTTTTCCATTCAACATTGATTCTGTGACCATTGAGTCAACATCAAAATCAACATTCAGTAATTCAACATAGAACACAAGGGGAAATTGACCTATGGTCAAGGCGAAAAAAGCAGAAGATCTAGCTACACCTCTCAAGGCCCAAGTAGTACATAGGTGTCATACTAGTAATTATGCATGATCAAGTTGTCATATGAGAAATATCATATGACTAGTGGTATATAGAGTGTAAGACCATCAAGCTCTCATAAATTGTGTTATTTCCAGTTATCACTGGTTTATTCAGCTTTAGGCAACATGTAAGAAATATCAATCACACAGTTGTTAATATGCAGGTAATTTCCACTTACAGTAAATATAAAATTGTTCATAGAGTATAATGTTCTGTTCCACTCCACCTGTGAGGTAATAATAATAATACAATGTCCAACATAGTTCTAGGTGGGTTCCCACACCTAGTTCCCGACCTGCTGCTTAGAGGAATAGTGTAATAATGTATAACTTTACCCTCTGGTGGATGTCTTGTAGGAGATAGCCTCTGGCCACTAATGGTTGAACCCTATGCCTGTCTAGCATAGTTTAACCATAGTGTAGAGCTATAGCAGGTAGCAGGAGATGACTGGAGATGTTACCTCTGGAGTGGTTCTGGAGATTCTGCTTTCTAGGAGGAGCAGCCAGGCTATTTGTACCATTTCTTGGCAATGCACCTCAGACTGACTGGGGCCAGTGGCATCTGCCTAACTCTGCAATTGTTTGAGGGGAGTCTTTCATGTGTCACTGGGTGCACAAAGGACCCCCATGGACGCCGCTATGTCCCCCATTGTCTTGATCGATGTGGCATGTTCTGACCCTCATAACTCGGCCAATTACGCCGTTACAACCGCCATTTTGCGCCTGCGCGGACTTGAATATGTGAAGTTGTCAATGCCCGCTTTTTGTGCGCTTAACTTGCGCTGGTTTGTCTGTGGCGCATTTGGAGGTCAAATTAGTCTACCTGGCGTAACTTCCTCAATAATAGGATTAGAGCCTTGATCTTGGGCTCATTTTGACCGTCTAATTATGGCCTTTCCATAAATGCTTTGATATTTGACCTAGCGTGCTCAGGAGCAACGCTAGAGCGACCGGAAGGTTATGGCGTCGTGACTTATGTAACCTATTGTTCAGTGTTTGGGTGCTGAGACACTCATGACGGCATCGGCGGTGCCCAGGCACCCGTGACGGCCGTTTGCATTCACTTACAAGTTATTAGTTTGTGCACTGGACCATGAGGTCGCTGATTTAGACCCTCAGAATCATTATATTGTGCAGTGGACCATGAGGTCGCTGTCTTTGATGTTGTAACCTATGTATAACTGACCTGGCTGGTGTGCAGTGGAGCATGAACGCTCTTATACAAAGTTTGAGCGCTCTTATAGCTCTTAGAACCAACCTATGTATTAATTTCTTATACATTCTTTGATTAATACAATAATATGTTACAATTTATGGAATAATAAAATGGTATATGATATAGGCATCAAGTCCTTGGACTGAGGCCTGAAAATGCCACTTGCTCTGCTGGTTGTCTGACCCGTAGAAGCCGATTTATTAGAAGAAAGAGCTTCTCTAAGGCAGTGAAAGTCAATATTCAGATGTGAAACCCACTCAAGGACATAAAAAAGTGATTTTTGGAAAACCTCAAAAGCACACCCTTCCCTTCAGGTCTCACATAGGGAAATCCCGGGGTCACTTAGTGCATCCTTACCGACAGAAGACCTCCGCACTGAATACAACATGAGTTCTGGGTGGATACAATAGTTAGATTATTTATTAGGGCTCTGTAAAAATTCATAACTGGTACTTATGCATATGATATAAAATAAAACATGATTATTGCAGCAATGCCCATTCATTTTTGGGCTTGTTTGGATTCAGTCTGAACTGAATTTATTCACTGCAAAAATGCCACTTATGAAGGTGTGTGTACATATAGGGCCAGCATGCCAGATTTTCATGATCAATGCACAGTTTTTTTTTGATATGTCATAAATCAAGGTTGCCTCTAAAAATATATGTGACACACTAGCTATGGCATGCCATTCTACATTAAAATATAGTGTAAAATTATTTCCATGGCTGAGACCTGCATCAATCCTCCACTCCCTCACCTCACACATCTACCCCTCCACCTGGTGTAATTCATAAACACCACCCCTGCAGTCCTACCTCCACTCCCCCACTCATCCCATTTCCTCCTCATCCTCCATAACCAACAGTTTGTCCAGTCCCTCCATTTATTTTTATATCTCTTATTTAAAACCAATTTTATCTCACGTCGTATTATATATGTCAACAAACTTCATAGTCACTCACTGTGTACTCTCGTATCTCCATTTATTTGTGTTGTCAATCAAATGTCGTGTTCATTCGTTCATACATGGTATTGAGGTTATTCTATTATCCATTTAAAGGTAATACACTCGGTTATCAATAAATAAATTTTTTCACCCCACTCCTGCCTTTCATTACTTGTCTCCGGGGACTCACTGTAGTGTTTGATATAATTGTATCCTAAAAATAGATCATGAGTCATACTATACTTATACTCCACCTGGCTGTCACAATGACAATGACAATGTCAATGATTTTATTCTCGAAAACTCACAAGAGCTACATGAGATATAGTACATGGGATACATAGATATAATGAACATACAAGGATAAAATGATTACAATTACAGGCATGCGTAGTTCTATATAGTACTAAATCGATCTTTTGGGAATGTCCCTAATACTGCATATGCTATACTATATGTAGTAGTGCTGCCCTAAGAAAAGAGCTACTGTAATCCTGAACCGGGAGATTCATTGGGATAGCAGTGATGGAAGATAATATATAAATAGTTAAAGCTAATGTTAATTTGCTGGTCCATGAGCATGGTTTCAGCAGCACCATCTTTATGCTTATACTAAAGTTACTTGTTCTACTAGCCTAACATAATATATCCCATTGTTCCTACTGTAGGTTTATTTCCACATTCTACAGTATGGGAGCCAGCAGGAGGTTTTAAGAATTAGGTCAGATCTGGCAGGAGATTTTGTGAATTGGGTCAGCTCTGGGAGGAGGTTTTGTGAACTAGGCCAAGTGTAGCAGGAGGTTTTATGAAATGGGTCATTTTTGAAGGGTAGACGAAATTCTTGAGAAAATGCTGCCCCATATGGGATTCGTACCCATGCACCAGACAGTGCTGGGATCTAGACTCCCATGTGCTAACCATTACACCATGAGTCCTCAGCTGATAATGTGGGTGTTAGAACATCTACTGAAGGGCAATACACTACTACTATGACTGAATGATAGACTATAGATAAACAAGGTAATTTCACTTGGAAGGTTTGACTAGTCAAGGTAATGTAGTGGTTAAGGCCTGGGACTACAAATCTAGACCACACAGGTTCAAACCCCTTTTGTGATTTTATTTTTATTCTCAGTTGGCCACTGTCATTTTTTGCAACAAATTCTGAAAATAATGTATCACATGAATGATGAATATCCCCTGAATGCCAAAAAGATAAAAGGGGCTTCAGGGAGGCCCTTTACAGAGACCCCTTTTACATTGTATGTATATGTTAAAAACGTTTTCCCCATGCAGTCTCTAACCCACATTCTGAGATTCAAAGTCAAACATGCTAACCATTATACTATTGAGGTTGCTGGTGGTAGTAGCATGGAACACCATATATTTTTCATAGCCTTGTATCAGAGCCAGTGTAGTAGATTCAAATCGTCTTCTAGGTCTCTACAGTTTATGCCAAAATATGCTTATATTTATGTTTTACTGTTCCATAAACTTCTGTGGATGGAGTATAAGTCAGAAAACCTATTAGCTGAGGACTCTAACCTTTTAAGGAGGTTTTCCATTACAACTGCTCTCGCATGATATTGACTCTTAGAGTCTATTTGCAATTCCATATAAGATCAACAGTTTTGAAATATTGTTTTCCATTCAACATTGATTCTGTGACCATTGAGTCAACATCAAAATCAACATTCAGTAATTCAACATAGAACACAAGGGGAAATTGACCTATGGTCAAGGCGAAAAAAGGCAGAAGATCTAGCTACACCTCTCAAGGCCCAAGACCAAGTAGTACAAGTAGAAACCTATAACAGTGGACCAGAGGCATTTCAACCCATTTACCTACAATGTTGCTTTTACAGGAATTCTCCGTAAAATTATCCAGTGCATCACCGTAATCTCAATTACAGTGAAACTCTGTATCTTTCATCCAATTTACAATGAAAGTCTATAAACCTATACAATGAAACACTGCTTTTTAGAATACAGTGGAAGTCTGTTGATTATCCACTATTTACAATGATACACAATATTAGGGTCATCTAACAATAACCTCATTTGATTATATAAAATTTCCATTAATAAGGGGGAATCACAAGACCATTCCCACTTAGCAGAAAACGTTTTTAAACGTTTTTAACCAATTTTCAACTAAATAACCAATAGGGAAACCAATAAAACGTGTTTTCGTAATGAAAAACCGTTTTTGTTATGCTAAGTGGGTATATACAGTATAAACAGCCCATGGGCTGCAATATCCATGACCTAATAGGTTTATACCACCATTTCCTCCATTTTGTACTAATTTCTTACCTGATATCCACAGAATATAGCCAGGAGAAGATATTTTGTAAAAGCAAGCGATCCGGCCTGGGTCACTGCTCTGCGCGAAGCCATTGTTTTTGTTCCTTGCCGAGAGATGAACCGCCGTGTTCACACTCACTTTTCGTATGGAATCCAACCATGGCATGTTATAATATTGAAATCCCAAGAAGTTTTCAATCCATAGACGAGGAATGCATGCTAATTTTCTCCATTTTCTTCGATATAAATAAGAATCCATTGATTTTCCAAACCGGTCCGAAATTTTCGGCGTCTTCCTCGTACAATGAGCAGATGACCTATATTTACATCCAGACCACTGACACACTTTCGCCGGACAAGGAGGCGGGTGGGAATGGCCGGACCGCGACTCGCGTACGTTAGGAAAATCAATGGATTCTTATTTATATCGAAGTAAATGGAGAAAATTAGCACGCATTCCTCGTCTATGGATCGAAAACTTCTTGGGATTTTAATAATATAACATGCCATGGTTGGATTCCATACGAAAACTGACTGGAAACGTAGCACTAGGACCTCAGGTCTTCGCCTACCACCACTGTGGCCGGAGTTCAATCCTCATACGAGTTGGCACGATTTTTCACAATGGAAAATGGCTAGATTAACTTTGTATAGCTGCCATAATTTCCAAAAATAGTCTAAGTCCAACTTGACCCCGAAAAAGTATATACCAAAAATTTCAAAAACCCACATGAGTGGTATATGCAGAATATACCACGTATATATCGTATATAAAACCACCGGAAGTCCCGAAATCGTGGTATAAACCTCTATATTTCTTTGAGGTAAGGCCATGTTATTATAATAACTTGGATTACGGGATTTTTCAGCCAGAATTTTGGGCGGCCAGAGGTTAAAAAAAAAAGAGTTTGATTTTCTGACCTAGTGGTCAGAGGCAAAAAAAAAATCCACCCAGATTACCCCAAAAATGCATTTTTCTGGCTATCAAAGTCACCTTTTGACAATCAAAATACTCTTTGGGGAAGTAAATGTAGGAAATGTATAGCAGATTTCCTCTGCTATAGTGTAAAATGTATATAGGATGTGTTGTGTGGTAATTCTGGACATCTATATCTTTGTAACCCTGAGACTATAGAGCTATATATATTATATGCGTTATGGTCTATACCTCATCCGACATTAACTTTTATTGTACTTAAGTTACATTGATGTAGATCTACAATGAATTTCTCTATACATTGTGTGATTTGATTAAGACACATGATTCGCCGTAAATTTACTGTTTATTTCTAATAGTGTACCCAAAGGGGAACCCCCCAAGGATCACCTGCCCGGACATTGTTTCAAGGGTATAATATATAGGTTCCAGCCATTGCCATAGCAACAGATTTCATATTCAACTCATGATATTTCATGGGCAGTTACCCCAACACCTATACATTATCCACAAAAATATCTTAAGGTTGGTCTCTACTCTTTACCTAAAGTCATTAGAGGCAACCAACATCATATAAAATTGAATAATGAAAAGACAAATGGGGTCCCGAGCTACTTATTCAAAATAGAGATTTTTGAAAAATAAAAGTATTTTTTCCTCTAAAATGAAAAAATGAGTGAAAACTTTCTTGATTTTACTCCATATCAACTATTAATCACAGAAATATGAAACTTTACATGTAGAAAGCCTTTCTTTATGGAAAAAATCGACAAAAATAAATTTTTAGTCATATAGCAAGGCTATAGGCCTCAAACGGACGTTTGTGCATTAGTGCCACGTTTGTGGCATAAGGGCCCGTGGTTGCCCTTAGGCCTCAAACCGACACCCGTTTGAGGCCTAAGGGCTGTTTGTGGTATAAGCATCCGACAGTGGCCACTAGTATCCCCTGCTTCCACACTTTGTGGATATCTGTGGACCTATCGATACCACACTGTCATTATTAATATGGCTCTAGACCCCTAAAATTGACATTGCGACATGAGCATTTTTTTGGCCTAGTGACATGTGACATGGCCACTTCCTTAAAATCGACACAGTGACATGGCAATTTCTTAAAATCGACATGGTGACATGGCAATTTCTTAAAATCGACATGGGACATGGGGACCCCCCGTCAAGGGCCCCATTAATCCTTTACGGGTCGCTAATACTTTGGGGCATCATCCAGCATGATGCACTAATAAAGTGCTCGAGATAGGGTGGCCGGAGTGTCAGGCTGATTCCCTCTCCCCTAACTGACACTATATTAAATATCACTTTTCCAGTACCTTCTCATTCTAAATAGAGACAACATGGAGATGTCTGGGTTTATTCTTGCCTACTTCTTGAACCTGACCCTTGGGAGAAAGGCCACCATTTGACCTCAAATGAACATATTAACAAGATTCTTTTTTTGAATATATATATGTACTCTGTTCAGGCTTTACGCTCCTTTTATTTTGTCATCACCTACAACAATTATTTCTGTTGAAAGGTGCCTTACCAAAACCCTTTCAAGGTTGAGGACCATCAGAAATATAATGAATTGGTAAAAAAACCAAAGGAATTGCTACAGGTAGCTCTAAACTAGGTGAACGGGATAATTCTGAAGTGACAAGGCCAAAAGAAAAAAGCTGTGTTTCCTGTAACATAGTCCAAAAAGTTGAGGTCGGTAGGTCGGATTTTTTTTTTTTTTTAAATTTTTGATAGAAGGTCTGATATAGTTGTAGGGGCAGTAATTCCCCGTACCTGGTGGAGATACCGAGTTGTCCCGCCTCGCGAGGGGGATCTCTAGAGAGCTTGGTACCAGGTAATCACTGCCCCCTAGCGTGTGTATCATACCGATCCAGGTGTAGTTGGAAGGTAGAGAATGTCAGGCTAGGGGAAGTAGCTTAGAGTAGAGCAGCCGCTTCAAAGTTGGAGGGTCCTGGGTGTGAGTCCCGGGTTCTCCATGACATTTTCTGCTGACCACTACATAGTCATTCTTTGCTGGGGTTTTCACTGGTGGGTGTTTGAATTGTTCATTTCCTGCATGGGATATTAGAAAGCCATCGGAAAATATGTGTATACATGTCAAATAAGCATTTTGGAAGAGAATATTGGAAAATTCTGAAAAAGATCTTCAAAAATCTTCAAAAAATCAGGCAAAATTTGAATACTTTTTCAAAAACGTCTAAGGTCAGTTCCTCTTAGCTGAGGTCGGTCGGGTTACCGGAAACAAACCCTTTTTTTTGGGCCCAATGATAGAGGCTAGCATCAAAGGTGGCCAGACTTGTTTGGAGGCATTGTACCCCAGTTTGCAATATCAACAGAGGGCCCCACCAGCTGGACACAGGCCTGTGTCATAAATACCAATGTCACTATTAAGGAATTCTGAAATTTTGGCTTGATTTCCCATGAGCAACCCTGATTGGAAATTGAGTAAATCAGTATAATTTCTGAATTTCCAGAGACAAGTGAGTGACATCTCAGATCATGTATATCTATGTAAGTGTATGGGTATATGGTTCCTATAGCAGTCACTAGGTGGTACAGCTGGGTGTGTGTTTTCAATATGGAGACTCAGATCTGTCTGAAAGGTTTCAGTGATAACACATTTTTAATTAGATTTAGCTTGGGTTGTAGTTAGTCTACCAACTTAACACAACATGTATATCAAATGTCAATATTAGGCCCACAGGTAGGAGTCTACCAACTTAACACAACATGTATATCAAATGTCAATATTAGGCCCACAGGTAGGAGTCTACCAACTTAACACAACATGTATATCAAATGTCAATATTAGGCCCACAGGTAGGTGCATAATAATTGTTTATCATAACACTACTGCGCTGCCTCCCTACTGGAGAGTCTGCCCAGCATCACTTCATTGGAGGATTATGTAAACAATATTGTAGTATACAATATTGTCATATGTTCACACAGGTAAGAAACTAATCTCTACTGATATATGATCACTGTTAGTTCACATGATCACCACCAGGCTTCATGTATAATACCTTGTACAGTCAAATATCCGCCATCTTGCTTCTCGATTCCATGTAGGTTGGATGTGATTTTTTTTCTTTGAATAAACGGCACCGGAGCAGTCACTCAACAGCTAGGGCAAATAAGTACATTCGTACCGTGTCTATTATTCGTGGTAAAACCCAGTTAATATGCTGGAGTGTATATCAACCCCAAAGCGTTGCCGTGATGCATGAATGAAACCCTACAGGAGAAAGTTACCACAAAGTTTGAAGTTAAGGCCATCAAAACACATTAATTCTCGTCAAAACCTAAATCATCAATTCTTAACTACTTCAGAAGGTTATTTTAGAATAAATCAACAATTTATTAGATATAATACAGTGTAAAGTAAGCACAAATCATGCCATCGTTCGGTGCATGTACAATATTGAGTATATCATTCAATTAACAATGAAAACACATCTAAAATATTAACCCACATCCTGTCAAGGTACACATATAAAGGTAAAAAAAAACAACAAATGTTTAATAGACCTAAGTTACATGAGAAATGTGAGAGGGGAAAAACACATCCAAAATATTAACCCCCATCCTGTCAAGGTACACATATATAGCTAAAGAAAAAAAAAAAAATGTGTAAAAGTTACATGAGAAATGTGAGAGGGGAAAAACACCACCCATTATTACTTAAATACCTATCTAATGATATACCCATATAGACAACAGCAAATCAAGTAGACGTCACAAACATTTGGACTAATTCCTCCATATGTATATAGCGGCAGTAGATCTATACAGCGATATAAACAAAACAATCCTGTGTGTGAAAACTGGTACACACAAAGTTGGCATATACTCTCATTGCCGGATGTCCATTGCTCAAATTTTTCATCCAATTTTGGCATGACCATTCATAAACAGACGTGAGAACAGCTAGTAACCATTTTGCTAGTTATGCTTTCAGTTCCAAGCTGAAGATGCAACAAAAGCCTTTCTAGACAATGATTCTTTGACAAAGCCAATTGATTTGAATCAAACATTACACATTGGCCATTCTTATACAAATGATACACTGAAAACCCGCCGCTATTGGAAAGTCGTCATATATGACGACTTTAGGGTCATCAGAGGGTCGTCATACCTTTATGACAACCTAAACTCGTCATTCTGACCACCCTCTTAGTTCTATTAGTGAGTATTTGATCCAGAAGAGGGCCCTACTATCCAAAACCCTGATTCTTATGATCCACCCTGGGATATTTATTGACTAATATCTGCAATTGATTTTGGTACATTGCTAGTTGAGAAATAATGGGGGGATGTATCATTTGATATAAAAGCTCACCTTCAAGAAAAAAAAAAACGCTGGGAGAAGATTTACATTAGAACATTGACATTTCCATTACGATGCCTCTTTTGTGTTTGGTGATTTTTTTATAATTCCCTATTGATTGAGTACATTTGGTGATATGTATGTACTTGGGAGAGTGCTATGGCCAATCTCATGTAATAATGTGCATGGTTGAAATACCTGTACAAAGATTGAATGGAGGGGGGTTCCAACAAAACTTTCAATAATGAAAAAGTATATCAGAGATACAATATGCACCTATAGGATGATGTTATGGTGAAAATGTGTTGCCAAAGGGATGAATTTAGGCCATGAGTGATGACCTAAAGTCGTCACCTATGACTACCCCATGACGACCTAAGGTTGTAGTTTTAGGTATCGTCAACCTGAAGACCTAAAGTCGTCACTACTGACGAGTTTCTGACCTCAAGGGTTTTCAGTGTATGGGTCAGGTCGCCAGAAAGCAGTATATTTTGCGTTTTTGGGTCATTTTGGACTTTTATGGCTCTGGAGAAAGAAGTTGTGAACCAATCTTGTCTTACATAGACTCATTTGATAGAGAACACTTGGGGCTATCAGACAAATGTAGATTTGTGGTCATCAATCAAAAACTTTAGGACTTTTAGCCTGCCGACGTGAAAAACGGCAAAATTTGTTCTTTTTTATACTTTTTGTATTTTTTACAAGTGTCCTGTATTGAATAAAAAACACTATAGAGTATCCCAAAGTTATTTTTTGTATTGTATATGATCATAGGTATCATTTCCATGAGGTTTGGACATGTTACTAAGTGAGAATTTTTCATGATGTGTCTTTCAAAATGGAAATCTGTAATTCGTAACGTCCGGTACCTAAATCTAAATCGGTTATAAAACATGGAAAAAATGAAGTTTTAAAATCTTTGTTATTACCCATATGAAGGACCCTATTATCCCCTACTTTGGTGAAGAAATTGTGTGTCTACCAGCATTTGTCTCCATATGAGAGCGGCTTATGTGAAATAATTCTGATAAAAGTACCGGACATTACGTAACGTCCGGTACTTTTATCATCATGTAGGAGGCAGGCTACTGTGCATGCATAACTCAAATTTTGTTCCATTCTGTAATTGAAGTCAATAATATACATATTGGCCTTGTTATTTCATGTGTTTGTTATGCATAATTGGCATTCTTATATTACTGAGAGCAACTTCAATTACCTCCATATTTCATAATTTTGGTACCGGACGTTACATGACACAAAACAAGCAATGAAAATGAAACCGGATGGCCTAGATCGGTATTTTTTAGTCTTCTGAGCTGAGGAGATGTACCTTGACAATTTTGTTGAGGTTATATAAAGTAATTAGAAAATTAGTTTTTCAGGCCCTTCAAGGGCAAAATCTTACACTTTCTGACGACCTGACCCGTATACGCAATTAAGCTGCAATGTAAATGTCCAAAGTACCAATATTATGGTCACAAATCACACAAAGTGGACAAGTAAGAGTTTTGGATTTATTTCAGCCCCTAACCTAAGGACTTTCATTATCATCCCACTTCATTATGCTCAATTTATCGGGATTGGTGAGATCTTCGTGTCAAATGTATGTTTTGCTGCAGAAATACTGATATTTTGGGTCCAAGAACCTGATATTGGCAAACATGGACTACAAATTAAAAAATGAGTGCAATAAAATCGAAATTTTCATGAATTTGCATTAGATGTATTCCATTTTTATCCACTATATTATGAAGTCTTATGAAGAATTTGGACCCAATTTTGCCTTGATGACTTTTTTTTTTCTTAAGTAGCATTTTACTTTTTTCTGTAAAGTGCACTGTCTGGGCGGGTGACCCCCAGCATATGACCCCCCCCCCTCTAATGAAATATTCATATCGGATCTGGCATCATTTTTGTCATTAAAATTCAGTTAGGTGGCTGATACAGGATGTGAAAAAAGGGAATTCCTTTATTAACTTCATGGTTTTAAATAGCAGGAGAAAATGTCTGAAATGTTCTCCTGAGCGACCTATCAAGGCTGTGATACTTAAGTAGTATGCCATTTTTAGGAGTTGTTGTCATGTCAGATGTGTCCTTATCATTGTAAAATGAGCATACTTATAACAAACTTTTATTGCAATGCTGAGATTTTTGCAGCATTAATCATATATAATACCTTACCTGAAAGTACATATCCTAGCCATTTCTTTCCATGTAATAGAGAATACCTACCTGATTCTGTGCCACTTTTTATCCAAGATCTCGAGAATTGAATATTTTATGACCTGAAACTTAGTTAAATCCACTCTGCTCCCCCCCCCCCAATTGGAAAATGATCTAGGATCTATTATCTTCTACAAAAGATTCGTCAATTCTAAGCTATGACACAGCACTTTGACTTTGACTGGATATTGTCTATGGGTTTATCATCTGGATGAGTTTTCTTTTCCTTTTCTTTGCGTTCTTTCCGTCTTTGCTTTCTTGGGGTTGAGTATGAGTACAGTGCTATTTCGGTACGTCTTCCGAGGTTGGCTGTAACTTCTTCTCCTATACCATTATCACCGTGTTTATCCAGGGTCTGCTGTCTGGTGTACATAACAGAGATAATACCCTTCATGTTACAGGATATATCTTTAAGACTGTATCTCACATCATCATCAAAGTCATCATCTTCACCATCATCTTTATGATTTGCTGGGAACTGAACTAGGGTGTCCAGAAAGTGTCCTTCAGTGTTGTAACGGAGGATCCTATTGGTGGAGCGGTCCAAAATAAGTATATTGTCATGTTCGTCAATAATGGCTTTTAAGGATGCTTCCTTTTGGGTAGTTGGCTTGATTTGACCAGAAAGGACTACCTTGCCCACCTCGACATCATAATGCTCATGTCTCTCGATGATGTAGATCAGACCCTCTGCTTGGTCACATATCAACACCTGTCCCCAACTGTTTACAGCAATTGAGGTTAACCCATCCGTGGGAGACCTGGATACATCTCCATCAACTCTGACTGCATCTGATGGGTTATTTTCTTGGGAGGTTGACTCTGCTTGGTTTTTCTTGTCATCTATCATCTCTAGGTCACCCCCAGCTTCTTCTGTAACATTTTCTGCCTCAGATACCACCAATATACCTGCATTAGGAGGTTCAGCTCCATCCTTACTTTCTGCATTCGCATTGGTATCTGTTTCTGTGCTAGGGTTGTTAGGTTTCGATGTTACTGGACCATTAACAGAAACTACAGGGTGACTCTCCACTCTCTTTTTCATGCTGATGTAGCAGATTTTACTGCTTTCTAGGTCCAAGGCCACCATATTCCCAAGCTCATCCATATCCAAACTAACAATGTTCCCAATGTGTGGGGTCTCATCATAGAGAAAGGCTGAATATTTAAACTGCCCTGTCAATGTATAGTAACTCACCCCACTGAATCTATCATTCTTTAATGCTATTCTGATGATCCCTTCTTTGTCAACAGTCAGTCCTCCCTGGAAAACATGGTTTCTCAAGTAAGGAAAATGCTTCTTGACCTCCCCACCTTCATTTAAAACCATGAGTTCCTTTGAAGAACAATCAACCAATATAAACTCCCCGGTTGGCGACCAAGCCATAGCATCAGGGAATAACTTATTCCTTTTCAGGATGACCTTAAAGCTCTTTTGCCTCTTGACATCCTTCGCTAGGGCTTCAACTTGTTTCACTGGGTATGCACTTTTTGGACGCACAGACCTGTTTGACGCTCCACACACAGAACAAGTGAAGACAGATGGATTTTCTGTTGATTCCTCTTCACTTTTTTTGGACTTTTTACCCCCCTCAAATGAGTCAGGCAAATCTACCATCGTCTCCCAACACTCACTGCAGAACTCATGGGGACATACCATGCTTTTACGATCTGCAAACTTCATGAAGCATTTCTTACAAGAAGGTGGCGGGTCTGTGTTTTGTGTTTCCAGTCCATTGTCATCCTTTTCTGTCTTTTCCTGTTCTGGTTGAACTTCCGTGTGATTATCATTGGTAGCTGAGTCTGTAGTATGTGACATTGTCTGCTGTTCATTTACATAGTCCATAGTGGCTCCTCGAGTTTGCTCCTGTTATGTGTGCTTCTACCAAAGGTTACTGTTTTCTTAGCTTTGAACCTACAGAATCTAAATTCTCAATGGTGTTCTGTAAGCCTCCAGGTTCGTGTAAAGTTCAAATTAATTGTTACAAATCCCACCAAGTAAATTCCACATGCTGTCAATGTGAGACATATCCTTGGTGCTAGTCAAAACTTACAGATCTACCTCCGCAGTAGGTCCGGAGGTATAGAGTATATGACTATAGATGTGTGTGAACCACTGGTTGTATGTACCACAGCTAGTTTACACCACATACCTTGACCAGTATGGGACTGGTCATTTATCAGGGGGGGGATGAGTTTGAGGGCTGGGGGTGTAAAAGCTTTTAACCCGTCCTGAGCGGCTGGTGTAAAAGCTTTTAACCCGTCCTGAGCGGCTGGTTTAAAAACTTTTGACCCATCTTGGAGGAGGGGGGGGGGGTAAAAGAGTTAGCCTCTTTTTGTAAAAAAAAAAAGAAAAAAAGAAAAAAAGCCCGTGCTCGACTATAGATCAAAGAGGGGGGGGGGCGTGATTAATTCACTACCCTGTTTTGATAAATAATGACCACTCCCTAACTCAATATCAACAACCAACCTGCAAAACAAGGATAAGCTTCTAAATCCCATTTCCTACGTGCCAATAAGTAGCCTGCTGTGATTTAGGACCGGGACTGGTGATCCATTGAACAACAACTCAATGCACATTGAGTGGTCTAGCAGTGTAGGGGCGGATACAGAGAGGGGATCGTGGCCCCCCCCCCCAAAGGATGGCCTCTAAGGAAATAAGACGTTTGATTAAGATTAAGAACCATGGACTCCAAAAATCGTAAAAAAAGAATACACAGGAAATGTTTCTCATATATACGTTTTTATAACTTTAAATCACGTTTGTTCATGACTCAACTATACTGGCGGATTTATCAACTTTTATTCAATCTGATATTTCGTTTGTATTATTGACTATAGGTTAGTGTTTTTCTTATTACAATACAGCATAGGTTCATGAAATATATTGATCTTCCCGTCAACAGATAGTCACATTAAGCTACAGATGTAAGGATTCGAACCATTATAACTATATATTTGTCGATTCTTCATGATAAATTCCCCCTGCATACTACATAAATGGTTCTGTAATGGTAAGATTTACAACCCATAGTAATTTGCAAAGTTTGCATTTTTGGGTGGACCCCTCCCCTCTTTTAAAATTCCTGGATACGCCCCTGCATGCTTAGCAAAAGCAGCATCCTTATAGTCAATCATTTCAGCATATATAGATACCAAAGTGCTTTGATGTGCATTGGATAAAATATACATTTTCAAAATCTTCTAATGGGACACCCAAATTGGTGATTTTCGATAATTTGTATATCAGAATGCTACAAAATTCCCCAATTAATGACTGCATTTAAAAAGATGGGGCATGCCTCGTAAACTCCTTTACCAAATTCATCAAAATTAGGGAAAAAAAACCTTTGCTTCACACACACACACACACACACACACACACACACACACACACACACACACACACACACATGTAAGGGCTATAATACTAGTATACCCAAACATATCTTTGGACCGACCCCCTTTTCAGATTCCTGGATCCGCCCCCTAGCTTCTTTGGTTGCCAAGAGTGGTAATACTAACATAATGCCAACATAAGTGCTAGACCCAGGAGGAAGGGGCATACCTGCCTATACCTGCCTACCTACACACCTACCTCCTATACTCCAGTGTGTGCTTGTCAAACATACAGTTAAAACACCATCAGGACTGCCATGTGGGCTACCATTATAGAGGCAGTGGGGGCTTTGCCAAAGTAACCCCTCACCTCTGCAATCAAGGTCTGTGCATAGCTAATAAAAGCACCAGAGGGCAGCACGGTTCCCTTAGTTTCTCACCCTTCTATAGCATATATGGATAACACCGACACAGACTAAACCTGGTAAGCAGTCCACGCCCGTGATTTCACCAAACTGATGTCAACAAACCTCATTGTTATTATAAAGGCTTAATGCCTGTGGCATTTATTTGGACCTGTTTCAATTACACTCTCATATCACAGTGTGGATTAAGGATCATGGTGGATGTGATATAATTCTGTTCGCCTTCAGTGAAGAGGTTCCTTTAGATTGCACCAAATGAACCGCACATGTATAAACGCTCTTCAAGGGCCCCTGATGCATTATTGCATCATGCCCACTGGTTGCAATGATGCACCAATGAAGTGCTGCGAGACTGCTCGAGTTCGATGATTATTTTTTTTTCTGTGTTGATACTTATACTAGAAGCCTCCATGACATCTTTTGTCAAAATAAAAATGGCAAATCATGATTAATATGTAATGATTTCTAGGAATTATGACCAACTTGAAAACAATGTTACTCTCTGTCCTCCTTAAAAAACACCCTCTAACCCTAGAGTGAGGTACATTCAGACATTAGAACCGGCCAGAAATGCCCACCAGTGAGTCATTGGGTAAGAAGCCTAAGGTGGTAAATTAATATTTTCATTTTTTGGGGTCCAAAAAAGCACCCCTTTCCGCTTAAAATCGCCTAAAAATTCAATCCAGTCAAGGGCACGTGCCCATAAGATTAGCCAAAAAATAGGTGACATTGTAGGTACAGGTCGTCATTCAATCAAAAGAAGGGATTTCCACTACATGCTCCATTGCTCTAGACTTTCCACAGTCTATTTGGCCAGTCATTTATTAAGTTAGGTTCCAACTAGTGTGGCTGTAGGTTCCAAGTTGTGTGGATTACTTAAACCACAAGCTTGGACTCATTTTAGAGTTTTAAAGTTTTGCTAGGAAATTATTAATTTTTAAGGGTCCATCTTATTAAAATTGTTCCAAGTAACCAATGGATAATTCATGACGAGTGTGTGTTAATGAAGGATAATGACACGAGGCCTCAGGCCGAGTGTTATTAGCCTTTGCTAACACACATGAGTCATGAATTATCCATTGAATACTTATTTTATACCACGAAACCAATTAATAATCAATAGAATACCAATAAATTCAATTTGAAAACAAAAATTATTCCCCCTCCCCGGGACTCGATGCCAGCCATTGTGTGTGTAGGCCTACACAGGTACATACACCTCCTCGCCCGGCAGCGGACAGTGACAGCGCCCGTCTCCGCTAGGCTTGGCAGCGGCACACGGCTAAAGATTTCAATGCGTCTCGCTGTTATGTTTGTGTAGAATACACCTCCTCGCCCGGCAGCGGACAGTGACAGTGCACACGGCGAAAAAAGATGCTTCTCACGGTTATGTTTGTGTATAATACACCTTGTCGCCTGGCAGCGGACAGCGACAGCGCACACGGCGAAAAAAGATGCGCCCGGACCGGGGCGCGATCCATGTACCTCTGACGGCTAAGCGCAACGCACTAACCGCTAGACCACCGCGTCTTCTCCTTCAGCAGCCATGTCGGCTTGGCTTTGTTTGAATGCGTCCCGCGGTTATGGTAGCGTCTCCTGCAGCGGACAGCGACAGCGCACACGGCGAAAAAAGATGCTTCTCGCGGTTATGTTTGTGTATAATACACCTCCTCGCCCAGCACGGCGGCAGCAGACAGCGACAGCGCACACGGCTTTGTATCATATCCAGACTTGGTTCGAACCGAGCGTTTCTCGTCAGTCCCTGTGGCGCACTGCATAGGGGGTTGGACTAGGGATCTGAAACTATAGGTTCGAGCCCTGCCCTGGCCTTGAAAATTTTGTGGGTTTTAACATGTAACATATGACATGGAAGGACATGAGAGGCATGCGGTTATCCTGGATAACCGCATTGGGTGCGGGTTATCCATGGACAACCGCACACCTTAGAAAAATTATGTTAAAGCCTACAGGGTGTGCAATATCGACAGATATGTGGATGAGAATAGACACCCAAAAGCACTGTGTAAGCCAGAAATTGTGGTATAACCATGGATAATGGCACCGGGTGCCTGTTATCCATGGATAACCACACACCTTACAAAATTGATGTTACAGCCTACAGGGTGTGCAATATCGACAGATATGTGGATGGGAATAGCCACCAAAAAGCACTGTGTAACCCAGAAATCGTGGTATAATACAGGATAACTATTTACTGCTTGGTCCAGGTTACGTCTTTCGAGGAGAAGCGCTAACGGGGCGCCATTTTCGCTTGTAAAATATGAGCAGTAAACTTTCGCATATTCACCACCGGAACCAGGGACACACTTCCGATCATACCGTTTCTCCCCGAAAGGGTTCACGTTGGTCCTGGGTCCAATACAGTCTCCCTCTGGTGAATAATGGTTGCACTAATGATGATCTGTCACTTGACAGATCATCATTAGTATGGAAATATTTAGGCTGGGATACTTCAATATAGTTTTTGGTGGATTTATCGCACTTGAAATATCGGTTTGAATGTGATAGATGAGCTATCAGACCAAAGATTTTGACCATCCTAGAAAATAGTAAAATATAAACATATTCATCTCGGTTCCATTCAATTCAATAATCTTTGTGTATTATCAAATATATTGGCATAAAAGTATATCGTATTCAAAATAACTTTATGTTGAATACGCTATACCTCTGCCTTTGGGTCATGTGTGTGGCCAGGAGATGGCCCTCACTAGGGAACTATCTCTCTCACACACAAATCACACACAATATCATATACCGTAATACCTCACTAATAAGACACGTCTTAAACGTAAGATTTGTCTCCTTGGGTGCCTTGTAGGATGAGGAAATTTGAGACCAAAGTCTTCCCAATGCCCTCCATAAATTCAAAAGTGGTTCTAGACCAAATAGTTTTTTGAAATTCAAAAATTGTGAGTCTATGAACAATCACTGGTAAGTTTTGACTCAATGGACAGAGTGATGCCATATTCTACCCGGTTTATACCGCACCTACCTCATTTTTGTTGGATCATGGCAAGCTCAGTTATGAAACAGTCTTTCATAGGGTTTTGGGGTAGAAGAGTATAACATTCTCAATTAATGCTCATCACATTAAATTCCCAAGTGGTTTGGGCTTAAACTTTATTTCTGATCTTTTGATAAACAGTATGATATACTTAATATCATTGACCAGAATGAATTCTTTTTCAGTAAAATTAGATATACCATACTATCTTGCATACAATGTACATCCTGCATATCTATGTTCCATCACATCTGTGGCAAAAAATCCAATTTAGAAAAAGAAGTGGTTTCCATGGCAACCAGAAATTGCATAAATGCCAATTCCAATACTAGTGAACATGGAGGTTTTCAGTTACATAATCTACAGTCGAACCTGCAAAAGTGTGGGGATGAGCTGTGCACATTTTGATATTTTTCACTAATCTATAGCCCCAACATGATAAAGTATGAGGGATGCATCCCCCATATTCCCCATGGCTGATGACACTCGTGTCCACGTAAGTGACACTATCATTATTTTATACATATTCTACAATATGACATCTCACAGCTGTTGGTCGCTAACACCTGAGAACTGATTCCATATCAGAGAGACATGTGAAAAAGGTCAGCAAAAAGATATGCTGACAGGGCTTCTCTGACACCAATAACATGAAGCCTAAAAAATTGATATGTCCAAGTACCATATAGTGAACAAGTAACCAATGGATAATTCATGATGAGTGTGTGTTAGTGAAGGATAATGACACGAGGCCGTAGGCCGAGTGTTATTAGCCTTTGCTAACACACACGAGTCATGAATTATCCATTGACTACTTATTTTATACCACGAAACCAATAAATAATCAATAGAATACCAATATATTCAAGTTGAAAACAAAAATTATTCCCCCTCCCGGGGACTCGAAGCCAGCCATAGTGTGTGTACATAGGTACATACACCTCCTTGTCCGGCAGTGGACAGCGACAGCGCCCGTCTCAGCTAGGCTTGGCAGAAGCACACGGCAAAAAATAGTGTACAAACACCTCCTCGCCCGGCAGCGACAGCGCACACGGCGAAAAAAGACGCGTCCAGGTCAGGAATCAATCCGCACACGGCTTTGTATCATATCCAGAAGTGGTTCGAACCAAGCGTTTCTCGTCAGTCCCTGTGGCGCAGTGCATAGGGAGTTGGATTTGGGATGTGAGACTGCAGGTTCGATCCCTACCCTGGCCTGGGGTATTTTGTGGGTTTTAACATGTAACATATGATATGGAAGTACATGTAAGGTGTGTGGTTATCCATGGATAATGGCACCGGATGCCTGTTATCCATGGATAACCACACACCTTACAAAATTGATGTTACAGCCTACAGGGTGTGCAATATTGACAGATATGTGGAATATGGGAATAGCCACCAAAAAGCACTGTGTAACCCAGAAATCGTGGTATAATCCAGGACAAGCACCCAGGTGCTCATTTATTTTAAGTAGGCTCTACCCAGGCTCTTACTTAAGCCCAGCACTTATTTATAAATGCAAGACTTAGATTACAGTTTATTTTTAAATTTCAGCACCCCTACACCCCAGCGCATTCAATACCTTTGTTTATTCAAGACGGGGCACTTATACAGGCCAATGCAATATGTAAAGTAAAGCGGGACCTGGAAGCTGGGCTACTTTGTCTCATTCAAGACAGTTCTTTTACTTTTTAAAGTATGCAAGGTTATTTTCCCCCAAAATCTTAAAAAACCTAACTATGTATGTGTTGCTATGGTAAATATAGTGCTAAGGGTCCATGGTTTCTTTATGGCAATAAGTCGTCTTTGATGTAGCCCTGCTGTGTGTGGCTACATTGGTTATTATCGACATTTTGGATTCTTCAACGCTTAGGTTATGATAAGTTGTCCCAAGCCTAACAATATATCCCAGTGGCCAGAGAAAAAGAAGAAAACGGCTTTGAAAAGTCACTTTTATGCCACTAAGAGTAATAATATCGACAAATTTCTTCAAAGACAGAATGCAAAAGTTCTTTTGCTGCTTTTAAAAGATTGGACGAGATAGGCACACAAAACCAAACAGTAGGGATAAAGTTCATCAGTTTTATTTTTCACAACTTTAAAAGTTTGAACAGTAACAAAGTTGTGATGTCGAGATGATCAGTTAGATCATGTAACAGTAGCATTAACATAGAAGTGAGGTCTAAAAAATGATTGTCCACTTTGTTGATTCTAAGTAAGTTGCCATGGTGACACGGTGATGTCATGGGATTTCCCTGGGACTTGACGGAATCTACCCGGTCTACGAACAACAAGCTCACAACGTGCCTCTAGATATTCAGCCACTTATGACATTAAAAATAATAAAATAAATTCAAAATAACTGTTTTCAATATTTAAGGCCAGTGTAGTTCTATGGTGTAGGGACAGTATCATTAGGGTTGTTGTTTTTTTCAAATTCTATAAGAGCTTGGAGTATAATATCATGGTTTTAACCCCATCTCTAGATTTCTATTTTTAGAACTGTAAGGGGTCCCTGGTTGGCAAAGTTCTTAGACTGGGTAGAAACGTAGCGGGTCTGATTTCCCTGGTGTATTTTTAGTAGCATGGGGGGGGTCCTATTAGCTTCATGTCTTATAACTTAGTGCTTGATAATTTTGAAAGGGTTATGGGACAACCCTTTTTTGAAGAAAGGATTCACTTTTAGCCTTAATTACATACATCACTCATCAGCCAGATATAGATAACCATTATTGGTCCAGGGTTCCCCCTGGGTCTTTGGTGGAGGGTTCCAGGCCAATTTTCCTGATTTCTAATCATGACGTTTAGAGTGTAATCTTTGGTAGATCCAGGCCTCTTACCAATTTGATTAAAAAACCAGGGGATAGATTGGGATCTCACCTCTTCAACAATACATCTCTCTTGTCTGTGAGCCATGTCTTTCCCTCTCAAAAGTGCTACCATATTTAACTTACCTTTTCAAGAGCCATATTGACTACAAACCCTTTAACATGGTCGGGATAACTTTTAGCGATTTCCAAAATGCCTTGATTCCTATGGAAATTGCTGATGAAGACACCTAAAATTCAGCAGGTGTAGAAGTAATCAGGCATGTCATATGTGCTACATCCTTTGCATGTCTGATTAATTTACTTCTTTGTTCCTATATATAAGGGGGAACCGCCATGTCCTCATGCCTACCATAACTTTTTACAATAAAATTACAGGTATGGCAGTCCATATTTGTTATTGAAATCGCACTTCCGGCATACCTGTAGTTATGGTAGTATGGTAGTGCATTCATGTATCATAACAACATTAATGCACTACTTTGTATCTAATTACAGTATCAAAATGGAAAGTCGGCGAAACATGAAAACACCGGACGGCAGAGCTGCTAACACCATGCAGTGACTGTCAACCTAATGGTCCAGGTGTGAAACAGGCAAGCAGAAAAGGTTGACAACTGCCCCCTTTCATGGACATCCATTTTTTCTTACCTCCTCATGTCTTGCCAGGACCAGATAAAGCTATGGCTGCATCCAGGGGACAATTCTGTTAACCTCTATATATATCTTTTATAAAAAAAAAAACCAGGAAGGTCAGTGCTCCTGACACCTGTCTACCCACTAGCCACGCGGGTCCCCCCCTCCTGTGTACTGTAAAGATCTAGATTTCGCTCTCCTGCCACCTCATACCCACCTGTCCATATGACTGGCGAAAAATTGGTAGGTTTTAGGCAGGAAAGTGGCAAAAACAGGTTTCTCTTGTGAGGATAGGGACAAGTCCCTCCAGAAACTGGCAAAAAAAATTGCATAAACTGGCATTTGCAATGACAAATCCCTTCTCCCTTAATAAAAGGACTTTTCATATCGTGTGACCTATAATTTTGGGTAAGCTCGTGATGGCGATCTATCTAACATGGCTATAACAATGTTTAGAGTCTATTACACCAACTTTGCGATAATTTTCAGCAATTATTTAGCATATGTCAGCATCTAGTCACTTTTTCCTATGCTTCAACACATATATACGTGCCAAACCCTGGGTCATATGTGATATATATCACATGTTAAATCTTTCTATTTTTCCTAAAATCTTGCCAGTCGATCTGTAATCTAAGTTATTAGAATAAAATGGCTGTACCAATTGTACCAACGGTAACATAGCAGTACTTAAACGATTAATCACAACACCTCATTTTAACGTGTGACCCCATTTTACTAGACTTGGCTATATAATCTGTTGAATGTGAGTCATGTGAGTCTCAATATTTACAACATGATCATAACACCTCGATTTATCACCAATACTGCCAAACAATAAACACAAATTGTAGGCTTATTGTAAGCCTTTGTCATTCAATTTTTCAGTCAACAAGAGGTGATCAATTAAAGATACATAGTACCGTAGATGACTGTGAAAATATCTAGGATCACTGGGAATTGAACCTGGATCTATGCCTTGACATTTCATCATGCAAACTGTTACACAATGATCCTGTCCCTGATATTTGCACCTTCCAACTACACCTGGATTGGTTTGATACACCCCAAGGGGGCAGTGTATCTGGCGTCCCACCCCTGAGGTCTGATTCTGCTGGAGCAGGGGGGAACGCTGTCGCCTACACTCCTCCCAACCAGCTTCAACCTAGGGCCCCTACAGGTACCCATGACCAGTACTGAGTCACATCCTGGTGCAGTGGTTTCTGTTCCGAGAACCACCTGGAGGAGCCCGTTGTTTCCAAGGCCCCCAATACTAGCAGGCTGAAGTGTATCTGCATCATACCGGCCCAGGCACCAAGTTTACGATCCGTCTCGGTGATCCTACCAGTGTAGAGGATAGTGAAAATATCTAGGATCACCGGGAATCAAACCCGGATCTATGGCTTGATATTCCATCATGCTAACCGTTACACCATGATCCCATGCCTGATATTTGCACCTTCCAACTACACCTGGATCGGTATGATGTTAGAGTGGTTTCCATAATCCCATTTTGACCTCAATAATGTATGCATTGGTAAGTGTCATGGCTGTCACTGACCCAGATACTTGCATAATTCATGGTCATGTCAAGTGCACACACTTTGGTACCAAGAATAGCCTATGGTATGAGAATCCTAGTACAGATATAAATCAGAATAATGTAATATATGATTCTGGTGTGTCCTAACATCATATCCCTGTCCCCAACCTGCTTAAGTCTGCTGATGCAGGAGTGCATCATGCCCACTGGTTGTTTTGACACACCAATGAAGTGCTGGCGAGTCTGCTTGTCAGCACTTCATTAGCACCTTATGCCGCGATGTTGATATTAGGCAGTAGTGTCACAAAATTAAGAAACCAAGCTTACTATATAAGTGTATATTGGTTTCCAAATTAGGGAGGGGGTAGGCAAAACATAGTCTGGGATTGGGGAGGAAAATGGCTCCCCCACCCCCCAGTTCAGCATCTCTGTATACTGTATTGGCCTTTATAAGTGCCGGGTCGTGAATAGACAACAGAGGTACACGGGCATTAACATAATGTAGTCTAAGCCTCAAATAAACACCAGTTTTGAATGAGGGCTGGAGGTATACTGGTGACAGGGTCTGCAAAAAGGGCCCTTAGTGCAGGGTGCATTCAGGTCCCTTTTCCCAGTGTCACACTGATTAGACTGCTTGAAATCAATATGTTCCTGTGCGCTAAAAACATGGAAATACAATAACTCCTGACACCAATTTACATATGACTCACTTCATATGCACCATCAACATTCTGTCCAGCGTTATTCCCACCAACACCTTGTCCAGCGTTAATGGCCATGTTTACACTACTTGCACAAATTCTGCAACAAAATAGCTTCCTCACTGCAGACCTTAACTCCTGACTTAGTGCCACAGCCAGGCAAGGCTGTAACAAACCATCAACTAGGAGTAGCACAGTGAAAAAGGGCTGGATCAATACAAGAACAGGTGATTCAGTGATAGAACATATGTCCATTATTGCCCGTGAAGAGACAATGGTAATACTTGGCATCCAGCAAATGAAGCCGGAAATCACCCACACAGTGAGTAGACGCTGAAGTCGGTCCAGTCGTGTTGTCTTGGTATTTTTCTTCTTGTCCAATGGCAGATTGGGACTCTGTTGTACTGCATTCAATTCAAAAGCAACAGGAAATGCTGGAATTGGAGGAGAATTCATGCGGGATCGCTTCCACAGGCTCCAAATGTTGTATGCTTGTAGGCTGATAGCCATGAATATGAAAAATAAGCCAAGAATGTTCATTATAAGCAGCACCCAAGGATTGATTTGGCTGTTGTTCTGGGTGCAGAGGGCGAGGGATGTAGGAGGAGGCGCTGGTACAAAGATTGAGATGAGCAGCAGTACGATGAGAAGCAAAGAGTAGAGGAAGATAGACAATTTGGCCATCCTGGGAGTCATGATGAACTGGTGTTTCCAGGGTTTGGTGATAGTGATGAAGCTATCTAGAGACAGCAGAAACATGCCACCTACCACAGTTGCTAATGCCATTCTGCTCGACCTCCCAAAGTGCACACAGTGGGCATAGAGAACATGAGGTCGTGCCATGATAAGTAGTCCCTGGGAGGCATGGCCCATGCACTTGTAGATCAGGAAGAAGCGTGTCGACTGCTTTAGGTACTTAGAGCTGAATCTAAGTAAAGTGACAAGGAGCACGATGTTAGCTGTTATTGTCAGGACACCAACCACAGTCAGTGATGTCACTAGGGTGATGTAGGAGGCTGATTTACCATTGCTTTCTGAAGTGATGTTAGTTGAGTTCCACATTATTGTGCTGTGTGTTTATCTATGGGATTCCTCTGCTGGTTAACTGTGCTTCATCTGGATCATGGAAAAATAAAGAAAGTGCAGCACATGAGGTAATGAAGCTACCATATTGGCCGTTTGAGTGACGGGGTTTCAAATGAGTGCCAGTCACAAATGAGTACCAGGGTAAAGAGGGTATTGAATTCTTAAGCAATAAAAAAATTATTCAAATCAGCATCTTTCTTAAATAAAGGCTGGGGTTTCAGGGGCATTGAGATCCATAAGCACCCAAGCACTTAATTGGAGCACTAATGGTACAGATCTGGATAAAGAGATGCAAAGTTCTTCCATGGGGAAGCTAGGAAGGGAGGCAGGGGTATTTTTTTCTTTTTTTAATGATTGATGGTTCCTGTGAAATCTCATTCACCTTGGTCATGGTCACTGAAAAACAGGAATGTATTCCTGTTTTTCAGTGACCATGACCATTCAAAGTTCTTATTTACCGTACCGTCATGTTTAAGTGCCGGGTTTCAAATAAGCACCTGTCTTGTATTAGCAGAGGGTATACAGCCTATTTCAAGTAAATAAGCAACTGTCTTTTATAAGTGCCGGGTATGGGTGTCTATAAAGGGGTGTGACTCTGAGTAGTGGTGGAGATGGTGGGGGGGGGGGGGCACTAAGGTACGGTGCCGGGGCCGCATTTAGAGCTGGCTGCAGAAATGGCCTGTGGCTGTGGGTGAATGAGGACAGCACTCTTCTTCCTTTCACAGGGATTTCTGTAGTGGAAGTCCTTTTATTTTAGGTTCAGCTAGCATTCTCAGGGGCATTAGTCGGGACATTAGCAAACTCCCACTTTCAGATGCTGCACTGCTTTTCGCTCAGTGTGACACACTAGGTGCAAACATAAAACCAACTCCTAGTCTGACCGCCACATAGGTGTGACAAAGTCCTCACACATTTAGCAAGTGCTCTAGTAAGGGGGTTGGGTGGTTGCAGCTCAATGGTAAATATAATATGTATATGTTTTCAGGAAATTGATATTAAATTTATAAGCACCTGTCTTGAATAAGCACAAGGGGTAATGCCCACTCCAAATTTATAAGTGTCGGGGCGCTTAAACGCGACGGTACGGTACTTCCTGTTGTGCTGTGTGTTTATCTATGGGATTCCTCTGCTTCATCCAATATTTTAGCTTTTTTCTTCCTTTTACCACTGATAAATGGCCTTTTTGAGATCCAAAATCACATTAAACACTGTAAATAGATGCTTGATCAGGACTACATAAGATTGACAAAGCTAAAATATACACTTTATGAGTAGAGCTTATTATAGGTCATCTGCTAGCAGTAATAGTCCCACATGAATAGATAAGAATAATAAAGCAGAATGTACTTTATTATGGCCATGTTATTTATGTGAGTTAACTTCCTGGACAACTATTACATCTTCATCCAAAAACACAGATGCCGCCATCTATCATCCATAGTATGCAGGAACTATGTAATCCCTAAAGTTCATTTGCTCTTTTAATTTGGACATGAGAAACAAAATATAAGAGTAGTCTTAAAAGAGAAATTATTCAAGTTTTTGTCACTGCATATAATATTACTGAATCCTTCTGTCAGTAACAAAGTGTACATACACTGAAAACCTGGAAGATCTGAAACTAGTCAGCGGTGACCACTTTAGGTCCTCAAGTTGACAATACCTAAAACTACAGCTTTAGGTAGTCAAAATGATGACTTTAGGTCATCATCCTGACAACCTGAGTCATCAGGATGACAATACTGACAGTACAGAGTTGTCATACTGACGACTTACCTAAAGTTGTAGTTTTAGGTATCGTCAACTTGAGGCCCTAAAGTGGTCACCGCTGACTAGTTTCAGATCTTCCATGTTTTCAGTGTACATTAGAAAGGGAAGACTTCAGGCTAGATAGAGCAAATCATAATTTACACCAACTAAATCACCCTGGTGACACACAATTTTGAGGAGTGTAGCTGTAAGGTAAAAATTTTTTTTTTTACCTTTTGTCAGCTTGGGGGGGGGGGTGCAAGACCCAGAATTCTGGTTGGATACGTCAAAAAAGATATGTTTGAAAGGTTAGGATGTTTTCTTTCTATTAAGACCAGAAATCAGGAAATTGATCAACAAGTTTATATTCTATGGCTGCATAAGCATACAAAGGTCTCAAAAATGCCAATTGTAGGTCCCCAGGAAATCTGGCCTATATTATACCCAGAATACATGATTTTCACAATGGGGGGAAAAACACTTCCCACCAAATTTTTAGTTAGTATTTATCACTGTTTTAAGCATCTAAAATGTCAGCTCAGAAATTAGAAGAAACCCAGCAATTTCATTATGATTTCTGAATTCAGCATCCTTGAATTGACCAAGATCAGTTGGTTTTATCATAGCTGTTCAAAGATATTCCTCAGTGTAATTCACATAATTTAGGATATCAATACCATAGGGTAACTTGGACAGGAAATACATGAAGATGTTTCAAATGCTTGTAAATAGTTCACTTTTGTAATATGATGCATTTACCATTTTTATTATGTAATACTTGGACAGAACCCCCCCGTCCCCACTACCAATGTCGCAAAGTGTAACAAACTTCACTCCTATGCAGTCGTAATAGGGTGCTGTTTTTAGCTCAGAAATACTGTGTAGGGGTTTTGCATGTGGACACGGGCGTGGACTGCTTACCAGGTTTAGTCTGTGTAGGTGTTATCCATATGTTATAGAAGGGTGAGAAACTAAAGGGAACAGTAAAGTAACAACTCACCTCCGTAATCAAGGTCTGTCCATAGCAAATAAAAGCACCAGAGGGCAGCACTGTTCCCTCTAGTTTGTCACCCTTCTATAGACTGTAAGCGGGATTGGAGTTGGTTCTTGGCAACAGGCACTGGTAAGAGCTGATAGGATGGAACCAGCATGTCCATGGAAGTGGGTGCTACCCAGGGACTAGGTACCCATCATGATAGGTCTTATCAGTTGGGTTTACCTCAACCAGCGAAATTGAAAATGGTGGACACACAGGACGTCCATACTAAGCCCTATAGCATATGGATAACACCTACACAGACTAAACCTGGTAAGCAGACCACGCCCGTGCATGTGGGTGTGCAATACAGGGCTCCTTGCACTGTAAAAAATAACCGTTGAATCTACCTTGGATCCTTGTAAAACTGAATGGTGAACCACTGTTATTATTTAGCAGGAGGCCATTGTAGTTTTTACAAGAATCCCCAGGTTTAAAAAAAAGCTGTGTTTCCGGTAACATGGTCAAAAAAGTTGAGGTCGGTAGGTCGTTTTTTGTTTTTTTCTAATTTTTTTTATATCCAAGGTCTCAGAGTGATATATATCGCTGGTGTTTCACTGGTAATTGTAAGAAACGTTGATTTCCTGCTTGGTATATGGAAAATGATGGGGAAATGTGTATATGTCAAATAACCATTTTGGAAGAGAACCTTTGAAAACTTTAAAAAAAAATCAGAAATGGTAAAAAAATCTGGAAAAAAATCTGAGGTTGGCCCCTTTGAGCTGAGGTCGGTCGGGTTACTGGAAACAAACCGTTTTTTTTTTGCCTTATTTTGATGACATTTTTTTTACTGTGTGGTTAAACCTATATATGGTACTTGAGTATTCTACTTGTGATGATATTGAGTAGCCTATCAAGAACTGAATTGTAAGTGTCTGCCTCCTGCCCCCAGCCCCAGCCCCTGCCTTAGACAAACACCTGTACAAAACTGCCTAGGCCACTTTCGAGTGCCCCGATCCGGTTAACCCGGTCGACCGGCTGTACCCATCGTGCGTACAGCACAGCTACACCCCGGATGTACCAGATCAAGTCACCCGGTTAACCAGGTTGGGTCACGCGAAAGTGGCCCTATGCTACAATTAGCCATTGTTCAACCACTGCACACAAATAGTTAGCAGACTGAACAGTCTGATACACTTAGCCTCAAGGGGCTGTGTACAAATGACATTAACGGGCCTCCCTAGCCCACTTAAAAGGGTCTATTTCTCCTCTTTCCTATCCCCTCGGGATGTGTGTGGTGCACATATGCGCGGGCACTGACACATTCCCCTGTGAAATTGTGTAATGTAGTTCTCGCCATGAATATGACCTTAACTGTCGAAATGGCGTTAAACATCTATTACTCACTCACTCACTCACTCACTCACAAATGACATTATGCAGCAGAGGGGGGGGGGAGTTAGGCCAAGCATGACGGAATTGAATCTCCATATACCTTCAGCATTGCAAAATTGGCAAAAAGCATGACGAGGGGGGTAGAGCGGAGGGGGGTCAAAAATGGTCCAAAAAGGCATGCCTTCAATTGTACACAGCCCCCTTGAAGGACAATTACTACAGTGAATTTCTGAATTTCACACCAAAGACATGTTCTTTCTTTAACATTGAAAATATTTGGGGAATTGATTTGAAAAAAAACTTTTTTTCAACACATTATTCTCAATGTTTCAACACTCTGAAAGGAAATATTTGGAATGTTTGTTGGGTATGCTTTTTAACCTTAAAATTATGAATTATTTTTGCATAGAAATAAAATAATCTTGAAAGCTCTATAGGTAAGATATAAGACAAAAGACACAATACCTGTTGCTGCTGTTGTTTTATGTAGCAATCCACAAGCAGTTCCTGGTTTCCACACCTCCCATCTCCGACTGAGAAATGAATGCTGCGTCCTGGCTTCTGCCTCCAGCAGCACAGGTAAAAATGTATCTATATATACATAGACTTGGACAAAGGTTCCCAAGAATTACTCCCAACTTTGTGATTCTTCAAATAGCTTTATTTCATGTGAGTAAACAACTGTCCATAGACTTAACTTTATACAAGCACTTTAAATCACACCTCTCCTACCCTTCTTTACTCCAGTCCCACTTTCCGGTCAAACACAGCTCCCTCTAACGGAGATATCCCCGGCGATAGGTGCATCCATGGCGAACTCGGATTTGGTCTATTGGGGTATGATGAAACTTATCCATTCCTCATGCTCCCCTTCTGTATGATGTAATTAAAACAGCCTCAATCCCTTATTAAAAAAAGTTTTTTTTAATGGTAGATCTGCTCCATTAATACAGAAATCGACTTGAATTGTTCTGAAGCCAGCCTCCCCCCCACCTCTTCATATGCCCCTTCACAATAACATTATTGGGAGTCCATGAAGGAGGAATCTCCTTCCATACTAGCAGTTGGCATACCAGATTGGAAACGTTTTTGAAACGCTTGCAAATGTTTGGAGAAGATTTGGGTAAAAAGCATTTTTTTTATGTTAAAAAGCATAGTGGTTCTGACCATAATTTTTAACATATCAAAAGCACTTTTCAACATTTTCTCAAGTCCTTTCAATGCTTGTAAAATGTTTTATTTTTATATTAAAATTACATTTTTTAACCAAAAATGAAAGTTTCAGGTTTACAACTTAGAAACCAAAAAAAACTGTATTCTTAACAAACTCTTTACAGATGCATGAATTTTTTTTTCATTTGATGCCATTTGGTGCATATATATTGACCTCCTATCTTGGATTTTCAGACTATGTGCTTTGAACCGCATGCGTTTAGCCTTAATCTAAGACAAGAAAAAGAAGTAAGAAATAGAAAAGAAGTGAAAAAAAAACCAAAGAAAACACAACTAGTTTTGAAATTCTTATTGTCCTTGACAATGTAGAATTGTAAGTGCCTTGTTCCTGTGCAGTTCTGTATTGGTTCACCTTTACATCAGCCATTACTGTCAGCACTGCATGCAACATGATAGGAGGAGATGCCGGTCTCAGTCATGCGAAAACATGTTGGACATCAGCTATAACAGACAGAACGGCTTTTGGGCTGTCAGAAATCGTCCTACTGCCATAGCAAATGACTGGCTGTCATCTCCAGAGCTTGGGTTACATGCCATTTTTTATGGCTTTCAAATCAGACCATTATTAAGGTATTTACAGTGTAAAACAAAAAGCATAAACATTTCATGGATTTTCTTGCAGAACTTTTGTAATCTGAATGGAGTTTATGGTAAAAATATAATGCACATTGTTGATTCATGGTATTTCTTTTCTACGAGGAAAATGTCCTGAGATACTCTTTATTTGCTCTTTGTGCAAAAAAGAAATGAACTGGGTTCAGAGAATCAGAAATTTACAGGACTGAATGTCCTGCAAATGAATAAGGGCCGTAGGAGTGCATCATGCCCACCGGTCGACATGATGCACAAATGAAGTGCTGGTGAGACTGCTCACCAGCACTTCATTTGGGCATTATGCTGAACCTTTGGGGTCAAATCAACTTCGTTAGGTCGGCATAAGGGTACTCCTGGTGCGTTACTCACCAAGGCTGTATTCATGCATCATAACGACCATTGGGCACGATGCAATAATCCATTTATAATAGCAATCCTTAATGTGCCTAGCAGAGGCAAAACAGCTGAAAGAGTATGGGGGATTAGCTGTGATTAATTTTTTTGTATTTTTCACTAATCTATCTATAGTCCTAACCTGAATAAGGGTGGTCGATGCATCCCCCATGCACCCCCATGGCTCGGAAGATGTCTACTATCAGCACACTATCATTGAAATATAAATAGTCTACAATATGACATGTCACAGCAGGTGTTCACTAACACGTGAGAGCTGATTTCATATCAGAGATTCATCTGAGAAAGGTCAGCAAAAAGATATGCTGACAGGGAGTCTCTGACATTCTCAGTAATGGCAAAGTCTAGCAAATTTTTATGTCCAAGTACTGTTTTGGCCTGTATAAGTGCCCGCCGCTCATTTATTTCAAGTAGGTTCTACTCCCAGTGCTTACTTAAGGAAAAGTTAAAAAATTTCTTTATATGAATTCAGGTAAATTTGTGGGAAAAGAAGCAAGTTCACTATATAAGTGTATATTGATTTCCAAATTAGGGAGGGGGTAGGCAAAACATAGTCTGGGATTGGGGAGGAAAATGGCTCCCCCACCCCCCAGTTCAGCATCTCTGTATACTGTATTGGCCTTTATAAGTGCCGGGTCGTGAATAGACAACAGAGGTACACGGGCATTAACATAATGTAGTCTAAGCCTCAAATAAACACCAGTTTTGAATGAGGGCTGGAGGTATACTGGTGACAGGGTCTGCAAAAAGGGCCCTTAGTGCAGGGTGCATTCAGGTCCCTTTTCCCAGTGTCACACTGATTAGACTGCTTGAAATCAATATGTTCCTGTGCGCTAAAAACATGGAAATACAATAACTCCTGACACCAATTTACATATGACTCACTTCATATGCACCCTCAACATTCTGTCCAGCGTTATTCCCACCAACACCTTGTCCAGCATTATTGGCCATGTTTACACTACTCGCACAAATTCTGCAACAAAATAGCTTCCTCACTGCAGACCTTAACTCCTGACTTAGTGCCACAGCCAGGCAAGGCTGTAACAAACCATCAACCAGCAGTAGCACAGTGAAAAAGGGCTGGATCAATACAAGAACAGGTGATTCAGTGATAGAACATATGTCCATGATTGCCTGTGAAGAGACAATGGTAATACTTGGCATCCAGCAAATGAAGCCGGAAATCACCCACACAGTGAGTAGACGCTGAAGTCGGTCCAGTCGTGTTGTCTTGGTACTTTTCTTCTTGTCCAATGGCAGATTGGGGCTCTGTTGTATTGCATTCAATTCAAAAGCAACAGGAAATGCTTGAATTGGAAGAGAATTCATGCGTGATCGCTTCCACAGGCTCCAAATGTTGTATGCTTGTAGGCTGATAGCCATGAATATGAAAAATAGGCCAAGAATGTTCATTATAAGCAACACCCAAGGATTGATTTGGCTGTTGTTCTGGGTGCAGAGGGCGAGGGATGTAGGAGGAGGCGCTGGTACAAAGATTGAGATGAGCAGCAGTACGATGAGAAGCAAAGAGTAGAGGAAGATAGACAATTTGGCCATCCTGGGAGTCATGATGAACTGGTGTTTCCAGGGTTTGGTGATAGTGATGAAGCTATCTAGAGACAGCAGAAACATGCCACCTACCACAGTTGCTAATGCCATTCTGCTCAACCTCCCAAAGTGCACACAGTGGGCGTAGAGAACATGAGGTCGTGCCATGATAAGTAGTCCCTGGGAGGCATGGCCCATGCACTTGTAGATCAGGAATAAGCGTGTAGACTGCTTTAGGTACTTGGAGCTGAATCTGATTAAAGTCACGAGGAGCACAATGTTAGCTGATAGTGTCAGGACACCAACCACAGTCAGTGATGTCACTAGGGTGATGTAGGAGGCTGATTTACCATCACTTTCTGATGTGAAGTTAGTAGAGTTCCACATCGCTGTGCTGTGTGTTTGCAGGATTCCTCTTGTGTGCTCCATCTAGATCATCGAAAAATAAAGAAAGGAGTGGCCCATTTAAGAGCCGGGTTTTATATAATTACCGCTCTCAAATAAGTGCTGGGTTAAAGGAGGTATTAATGTCAATCTTATGCACTAAAGAGTATTTAAAAAAAGTGTCTGTCTTGAACAAGGACTGGAGGTACAGGGGCATTGAGATTTATAAATATAAAGGTCTTATAAATCATCTTGAAAGAGACATGCAGCTTTCTTCTATGGAGATGCTAGGGAGGGAGTGGGTCATTTTTCTTTTATTCTTTAATGATGATAATTTTAGATAGCAATGCGATAGGTTATAAAAGTTACTGAACATATTAAAAATATTTGCATAAGTGGATTGCGCTTTGCCCCCCCCCAGCATAGTAGATTCATAATTTCTTTTGGGGCCTCATCGATGCCAAATACCCTCCTCACCTCTTAAGATAGACCAAATTCCCTTCCCTCTCCATGTAGAGATACAAACAGCAGTATCAAAAATAAAATAACAATCAACAGCACCATGTTTTTTTAAAACATTGGGAATGTTTTGGAAAAAAAAATGTGTTTTTCTTTGAAAACCATATTTTCAATGTTTTAACATTTAAAGAGGAAATGGTTTGAAACCTCTATCAGTTACACTTCTTAACTTCAAAATTACAACTTGTAAAAAAGGTTATTTCAAATTCTTTCCCCAGACATTTCCAAAACTTACCACCCAAGAAAAATAACATTATCGTAAAAGCACCTTCATAGGTAAGATATAGAACAAAAAACACAATACCTGTTGCTGCTTTGGTCCTCTGATGAGATATGCCGAGAGCAGTTAGGAACACCTGGTTTTCACTCCTCATGTGTCCACCAAATGAGAAATGAGCGCTGCCTTCTGGCTACAGCCACCAGCCATAGAGTTGAAATGTATCATGTGTATATACGTCGGCAAATGTTCCCAAGAATTACTCCCAATTTTGTGATTCGTCACAGAGCTTTATTTCATGTGAATTACAACTGTCCATAGACTTAACTTAATTTAAGCACTTTAAATCAAAATTACGTGAAATGAATAGAGGCCTGCACTCCCTGGGCTACATTTTAATAGATCCACCCCTGAAAATGTATCCCACGTGCACGGTCATTCAGTTTTGACTATTTCTTTCATGCTGAGAATAGGAGCTTCTATAGTAAAGCATAAAGAAGGCCATTCTTAATTGGGGCATGATGAAAGTTATCCATTACCCATTCTGCATCTTTTCCATGAATATATAGAATAAAGGGGAGTTCACTGCAATAAGTCTGAACCAAGACCCCATGCCCCCCCCCCTTTGTAATGTTCTAGACCTTTAAAATCGAAAGGGTTACTTGGGCATTTCTTAAAATCAACATGTGATATGGGGAGCCCCATTCAGACCCTCATTTTGTCCCCTGTAGTTTTATTAGAAGACATTGAAGGACCAACAATCTCCTTCTATACTAAGAGTAAGTATTTAAACCAGATGTATAAAATGTGACAAATTGAGACCTGAGGTGATCTACCTGGACGGCTGGTGCACATAATATGATACATGCTAGGCCCCGGCAATTAATGGAGGAAAAGAAATCAATGTACCCAAACCAATCCAAATTACACTATGACCCTACTGCGGTATGATAATGTTAGAGTTTGCTATTGCTCCATAGTAATGGACATAAGCTATAACCCTTTGAGGAGTGCTGATACAAGACTGCACCATGCCAATTGTTCATCATGATGCACTAATGAAGTGGCGAGACTGCTCACCAGCACTTCATTGGTGCATCATGTCAGGTCACTATCAAGCCAGACTCCTAGCTATTTATATTCAAACACCTCACCAAGTAAATATGTCTATTAATAAAGCTCTAGCGTCCACATATCTTTGGTTGTAACAAAAGCACATCATTGTTGTCTTATTGAGGTTAGGAGTTTACCTATTCAAGGTGCACCAGTCATTAACCCTTGAGATATCTCGTTTGTTGATAAAGGCACAGCATATATGTAAATTTCCTAGCATGGTATCCTTAATGACATGGATCCTCATATCCCCAAAACTAAAGGCTTTCTTAACTTCGATATTGTCTAGGTACAGTTCCAGCGTAGGAGAAACACTAGGTTATCGTTAACCTCTTCGGCCGGGGTGTATTGTGCTAACATGGTGTGTCTCCTTCAGTACCAACTGCATGCTTGTTTAAGCGAGAGTCTACGTTGCAGAAAAAAAAAAATCATAACTTTTACAAACGTTTTTTGTCATGCTCAAAACATTTTATTTAAGAGGAAACATAATATTGCCAAGTGGGGGTTGTCTACAGTGGCCCATGATACAATGTCTTCCCAATATTAGTCTAGATCATTGAGTGGCTAAGGTCTTAGCTGCTTAATAGGCATTCAGTGGACAGGATTTCCATCCAATTCATCAATTAAGTAGGCAAAACTGAACACTTGCCCTTCCCTGCTCTGCTCTGCACAATGCATCTGGGAAGGCCAGTACCATATCCCCTCAATGCTCCATTGAAGGGGGTGTGATTTTTGTGTATATTTTGGAGAGGCTGAAGTCTGTGGAGCCAACCTAAATAAAGTGTCCTACGCCTTTTTATAAAATAATAGATCAAATCATTGTTTTAAGACATATTTATAAGGAGCAAGCATATATACTAACTGCAAGCCAAGTCAAGATGGTGTCAATTTAGTCGATACCTCGTTTTCATATTGTGATTATATTGTAGAACTATGGGTGAAAATCACGAACAATATCAGATCAACGAATTTTCTACTAATATTTGCATTTAGGCGTTATCAAATAAAAAGGAGGATAATGAAAGCAAACATCCAAAAAGCTCAAAATGACTATAATTAGCATTTTTATAGTTTGACCTCATTTTCTCTGGTCTAGGAAGGCCGAGATCTGCCTTATTTGGTTAAATTGCAGCACATTTAACTGAAAGACACTTTCGGGATATGTTCTTATCATTCTGCCTAGACCTATCCTCCATGAAAGTTGAACAAGAAGTTGTTTTGACGCTCTATTTCTTCGCACATGTACATTCCCTATATCATTGAATGACCTTCCAGCTGGATTTAGAAACAAGTGAGCTTATACGGATTCAGTTTATTGTCTACCAGTCTCTATATAGCGTGTCCAGGCAATAATTAAGATGTTTTCAACCTTAACGGAATCGACAAACAGATTTCCATTGAGATTTCTCACATACCTAGGAGGTTCAGGTCCATTTATGGAGGTTAGGATATTGGCTCTGCTGTAATAGGTTGATATATATATTTTTTTTACTATAAGTCCTCATGAGCCCCGGGACACAAAAGAGGAGAGAGGGTTTAATAAAGAATATTTATTTGCAGAAAATATTGTTATACCGTTTGATGTGTGGCCAGTATTGCAATATTTAGACAATATTTACAGCAGAGCTGGAATATGGTAAGCGATCTGGTAATAAGGCCCAAAAACTGTGTGTTTCCAATATAACCAAGATCTAGGAGTGGATTCAAAGAAATAATTCTTTTCTGATTTTGCATTGAAATGTGTGGGCACACTGATATTGGCTCTGCTGTAATAGGTTGATATGTTTTTTTTTATTACTATAAATCCTCATGAGTCCATTAGCGGTAGAAATATGAAGAACATAGCCCCTATGGGAAATGTAAAGACTATATGAAGGAAACTATTAACTGTATACCTAATAGATGATCTTCGTGAAAAATAGATGAACAATTATGAAAATTACGATAATTCCTAAAGGTTCCCAAAAATTCTCAAAAAAAGTCTGTCACAGGCACGACAGGTCTTTAAGCATAGCCTTGTTGGAAATACAATAGACGGCCTTGGTGCACATCATGTTGACATAGGTGTTGACATGTGTTATGATAATTATTGTATAATTGATGAATAAAATACACGTAACATGATTAGACAGTAAAATTGAAATATCAAAGGATGTGGGAGGTTTTTCTTTTAGAACATGACCAAGTGGTAGGCAGGTACAATTAAAAGGATTAAATCATGGTATAAATGAATTATGACATGGATACTTTCGGCCTCGATTGGTATATTGGTGATTATTCCACGATTTCCGGGATTCTCAGTGCTTTTCCTGGATATTCCCATGCACATACCTGTCGATATTGCACACCATGAAGGCTGTAGCATCAATTTTGTAAGGCATGCGGTTATCAAAGGATAACAGGCACCACATGCGGTTATCCATGGATAACATGCACGCCTTACATGTCCTTACATGTCATATGTTACATGTTAAAACCTGACGATGACCAAAGGATAATTACACTCGGGCTACACCCGAGTGTAATTATCCTTCACTAACACACACTCGTCATGAATTATCCATTGATTACTTGTTCAGTAAAACCAGGGACCTACTAATGAAATAAAAACAAACAATTGATTTCATCAGAAGGCGCTGGAAGTCCTTGGGAACACATCATAAAATAATCAGAAAATGGCATCTATTTCTGAGCCTCCAATCTAAATAAATTCATCCTTGAGATAAAATAAAATTGGAGTAAAATTGATTTCGTCCAAAGGCATTGGAAGCCATTTGGAAGACATTCTAGAAGATATCAGAAAGTTCCGGCAATTTGTTTTGCCCGAAATCCAATTTACTTGGGCCCATTTTCTTTTCAATCAGCTTTGGGCGAACAGCTTTAGCTGCGCATTGATAATGTCACCATGGCAGTCATCCAAAGTAGCCGCCAAGAAATACTGGAGAGTCATTTAAATGGCGAGAAATTAATCCTGCTCCTAGCTGTTATATGCAATTTATTTTGTCTTTATATAACCCCCCTTTCCCCTTAGATTGTGGCAACTCTGGGCTGTAGCATAGCGTGCATGGGTAGGGGTTCACGCTGTCCTACCAGCTACCTTCTTCGACGAAATGCTTGCTTAACGCAGGAGACACAAATGTTGATGCGGCTGTTGAGCCTCAGGGTCCAGGCCCCAACACACCCCATGTTGCACCAGCATGTAGCAAGAGTGGGACAGTATTCTATAAGAAGAGAGGGATATTGCCATGGTTTCATCATTTTAAAAAAAAACTATGTCACTGCCTCTAGATCTAGAACTATGCATCCGGCGTGTGTAGGCTGGAACCTGAGTGTCCGCGGTGGCATCAACATTTGTCTTGTGCGACTTGGCCTTAGCTCCCACGTCACAGCTGCTGCCTGACATCACAACTGTCGTCACAGCCAAAATGGCGCACATCATATTACATGCAGCACTCACAGAACAGATTTGACTACTTGGTCACAAGGCACCTGACAAAATGACTGTATGTGGTATTGAACAAGTAATCAATGGATAATTCATGACGCGTGTGTGTAATTAGCCTTTGCTAACACACACAAGTCATGAATTATCCATTGACTACTTATTTTATTCCACGAAAGCAATAAATAATCAATAGAATATCAATAAATTCATGTTAAAAAAACAAAAATTATTCCCCCTCCCCAGGACTTGAAGCCAGCCATAGTGTGTGTACAGGTACATACACCTCGTCGCCTGGCAGCGGACAGCGACAGCGCCCGTCTCGGCTTGGCTTTGTTTGAATGTGTCTCGCAGTTATGGCAGCGGCACACGGCGAAAAATAGTGTGTGTACATACACCTTGTCGCCTGGCAGCGGACAGCTACAGCGCACACAGTGAAAAAAAGACGCGCCCCGACCGGGACTCGATCCGCCTACCTCCGACGGCTGAGCGCAATGCGCTAACCACTAGACCACCGCATCTCCTCCTTCAGCGGCTGTCTTGGCTTGGCATTATTTGAATGCATCCCATGGTCATGTATACATGATTGGTACACACACCTCAACGCCCGGCTAGGCTTGCTTTGGTTTGGTTCTAGCCACCCTCTTCTCGTCAGGCCCTGTGGCGCAATGCATAGGGAGTTGGACTAGGGACCTGAGACTGCAGGTACGAGCCCTGCCCTGGCCCTGAAAATTTCTTGGGTTTTAACATGTAACATATGATATGTAAGGACATGAGAGGTGTGCAGGTTATCCATGGATAATGGCACAGTGCGCAGGTTATCCATGGATAACTGCATGCCTTACAAAATTGATGTTACAGCCTTCATGGTGTGCAATATCGACAGGTATGTGCATGGGAATATCCAGGAAAAGCACTGAGAATCCCAGAAACCATGGAATAAATTAACTGCCCCAACACTCATGGATGTCAATATCCCTGTAATACTGTACAGCTGGGAGGCAGGACCCTGGAGTGTGGGACAGGTCAGATGCAGACATCTCCAAAGTGGGCTTTCGGACATCTCTGAAGCCGGACATTTGATATGCAAATTAAACTAGGATAATATCCCTCTGTTCTTATAGAATTTGAAGAAACAAGAACCCCGGTGATACTGTAGCAAAGCCGTAGACTCATGGATGACAAAGACATGTTTCAAATCAAGAAGATGATTAATTCTAAAGGTTGTGTGCCGCTTTGATTCTCAGGACACAATACTTTTTTTAAAGTAAATACAGTAATTAAATTGTCGGAAACCATACATACAGTCTGGGTCGATATTGCTGTGTCCATGATATTATCATTCAGAAAAGATAATAAACAAATAAAGGTCTCAAAAACTATGTATAGAGGTTTGGCCTTCATTAGGTTGATGTTCAACATAAGCCAATCGTGGGCAACAATCTCCACCACCTTCAGTCACAAAGAACTGAGTCGACCTTTTGGTGTATGTGAGGTAAGATGATTATGTTTTCCACTGGTAATTATTTCATATGCTAGGAACGCTATCTATAGCTGCTCTTTCATACGTTAATTCATTATCTCACAATTCTGGGCTCTACAGTGCTCTTTTCCCTGATAACTGCCGTGCATTATCCAGGAATACCGGTAACTGTGTAGAGGTTAGTGAAAATGTTCTAAAGAAACCGGGACTCAAACCCAGGGCCCTCCAACTTCAAAGCGGCTGCTCTACCTCTGAGCTACTTCCCCTGGCCTGACATTTTCACCTTCCAACCACACCTGGATCGGTATGATACACACTATGGGGCAGTGATTACCCAGAGACCTGCCCTTGGGGGTTTGTCAACTGAGTACGGGGAATTACTGCCCCTACACTCCTCCCCATCAGCTTCAACCACCATCCACTAGCACCCGGCATTCCCCCTCAAACCAGTTACCTGGAAATTCAGGCTTTATCAAGCAGTATGGGGCACTCCTGACTTCCCAGTGGATGTACCAGTACCAGTACTAGATTGGTCGAAGCATCATCTGTATCATACCGGCACAGTCCCGATTCCTCAATCGGTGGCGATCACGTTAAGATACAGGCAGGCACCTGCATCTTTGATGTCATGATTGCGTTAGGATGCTCGGTTTCTCGACAAATGTAGAGGTCTGTGAAAATGTTCTAGAGAAACCGGGACTCAAACCCGGGGCCCTCCAACATCAAAGCGGCTGCTCTACCTCTGAGCTACTTCCCCTGGCCTGACATTCTCACCTTCCAACCACGCCTGGATCGGTATGATACACACTATGGGGCAGTGATTACCCAGAAACCTGCCCCTGGGGGTTGGTCAACCGTGTACGGGGAATTACTGCATTCTGAGACCTTTATGCACTCAGATGCATTCGTGCATTATAGACCAACAGACAGTCTCGATGTGAGGAAATTGTTGTCTATTCTCTAAACATAGACCTCGGGCCTCCCTAGCCCACTTAAAAGGGTCTATTTCTCCTCTTTCCTATCCCCTCAGGATGTGTGTGGTGCACATATGCGCGGGCACTGACGCATTCCCCTGTGAAATTGTGTAATGTAGTTCTTGCCATGAATATGACCTTAGCTGTCGAAATGGCGTTAAACATCTATTACTCACTCACTCACTCTAAACATAGACCTACCCCCAAGGTTTCTTCAGCAAAACACCAGGTGGCTGAAGGTCAATTAGGAGAAGGAATGCTTTTGTCCGTGCTGCCTTTGGTACTTCTTATAAAGTAACACCTTGTTTGTAGGCTGCTCCTGTGTATAAAGTGTAAATGTTGCCATTCCTTACTATAGTCTAGGTATGTAAAGCCACACATATAAGGTGCCCAATGAGGCATGGAACATGAACAATTAGTGTCTGATCCATGACATCACGGTCACCTGAAACGAGGACAAATCCCTAACCGTGAGCGGCGCTGGGATCAACCCTTGCTAAATTATATTGGGATGAATATCCAGGTGTGAACACACAGGGATGTCTTAGTGGTACTGGGGGCCATTTCTTAACTGACTACGACTGCTCACCTTCAAGGTGTAGTGGGGACCCTTAAATTAGCGACATTACAGTCAGATGATATTGGTCACATAGTGTCTGCCGAACTACGACTGCCCTACCAAATGCTATGTAATAACTACTATGCTATATATTGAAATCTTTTTATCTTTATATACTTCATAACCCTACATACCTTTCTATCGCTATACATTGAATATCATTGTACTATGTGTACATGGCTACCACCTGTACACACACCGCTCCCCTTAGTTGCACATATGAATGCCAGGGGTCACCCCAGTTGATACCATAGGTAATACTGCGTCCTACCTGTTATCTCAGACCAGCATGATCCGCCTAGCTATCAACTACTATTACTAAGACTCTGTACAATTATGCTGGAATAAATACATCCGTATTATCAACACACACAAGTTCTTGCCTATTTGATCATGCATACTTGACAGCATTTACAGCTAGTGCACTACCTATGATTACTGACACTTTGGGTTTCAGGTTGTAGTGGCTATGTGCAGTCGTAGTACCTTAGGAAACGGCCTCCAAAGGTAGACCATAGGCTATCACTTACCATCCTCAGCCAGGGGGTGCTTATCAAGATGAATCTTTAAGGCTGATCTTCATGAAATCTTTTTTTGGAGCACTCAGGGCATTTTTTTACATTGAATATGGTATACATCTTTCATAACCAGTATTACATTTCGCCATCATTCTTTTCATATAAAGCTTTAAAATCAATGTTTGCATCCTTCACTCTTAATCTATTTGGCAATAAAGGGGGACTTTTGCATGAATAAGGATTTGATAGTCGGCTGAAGGATGACCCAGGGTTTGTGGACCATTGTTAGATAAACTGAAATGTGATATTACTGTAATGGAAGCTAATCACATATATTATTCTGAGAAGTTCCCAGTCACCATAATTTGAAATATCCAGTGCTTTCTGACGATTCAGGTCATGTATCTTTTATGTAACAATTGCCAATTTCTGTTATAACATTCTAAAGACTGGGCTCCACTACTTAGTAGACAAGACCGCACAACTAAAGTACTGGATGAAATGTGCCCATTCATTGAATACAGTGTAGAAGAACCTCATGAACCTTGGATAACTTGGGATAATATTTCTGAAATAAAAGAAAAGGACAGACTGCTAAGAGTAGCACGTTGTTCTGGTAGATATGTAAACATGCTTAGTGCATGTGACGCTAGGAAAATGGTTAATATATTAATTAATGATGTAAGGAATTCCTATGTTAGAGATACAGTCAATAGTAGCCAGGGAAACCCTAAGAAGTGTTGGTTAAATTTGAATAAAGCATTTCCATTGAAAGAAGCCAAAAATAATCAAGGCGAGATCATTTTCAGTAATATTGGTACAGAGTTAGCTACCAAGTTCAATAATACAATGTCATGGAATCCTCCCTATCGTCCAATACCACAACGCAACATAGAAGACCCAGAAATTAACACAGAGACTGTTAATAAAAATGTGGAAATTGGTAAGTCCTATGCAATTGATGGTATACCGACCCTGGTATTAAAAACTGTGCTTCTTCAACTGAACATTGTTTTTACATACTTACTAAATGTATGCTATAAGACAGACAACTATCCAAGAGCTTGGAAAATTGCTAAAGTCGTACCTACTTTTAAAACTGGTGATACATCTTCAGTCAACAATTGAGGATCAACATGGTAAAAGGTGCACCCGCAAGGGGGTGTGCGGGCATACCTTTTACCATGTTTATCCACAGTTGTTGGCCCATGTCATTATTACCCCTACCAGGGAAAATCTTTGAAGATATACTTCATGATCACATATCAACATATTTAGAAGAAAATAACATTTTGACGCCAGCACAAGGAGGCTATAAGGAAAAATAGTTCGACCATTGAAACCATTAGTAAATTTACTGATCATATTCATATGAACAAGAATCAAGGATATTTTACAATAGCAACATTCATCGATCTAAAAAAGGCATTTGATACGGTAAATCATTTATGGTACTTTTGGACAAATTAAAATTCTATGGTATTTCTGGAAAAATCTTAACACTTATTCAAAATTACCTATCCAATAAATTTCAATTAACAAAGGCCAATAGTATCTCATCACCTACAGAACCACTTGTTTTTGAAGTGTCTGAAGGGTGTGTCTTAGACCCGTTGTTCTTTTTAATTTATGTAAACAATGTGGAATCCTGTTGTGAGAATTGTAAGATTGAACTATTTGATGATGATACTGTATTGTATTATTCTGGAAATAACCTGGTAGAGGCAACTATTTAAATGCAGGCAGATTTGAACAGATATACAGCATGGTGTGAGAGAATTGGTTAACAGTGAATGTTTCAAAGACCAAATATATTTTTTTCCCAAATTCAAAGGACAAGGTTCACTTAAACAAAATATTCAAGAAATTTATCAAGTTCCTTCCTATGAATACTTGGGTGTTACTCTAGATTCTAAGTTAAAATATAATTTTTATCAATTCAGACCTTGGAATTCAGAAGTTATCAATTAAGGAGAATATCATTTGTATTAGACCAGGAAACTTTGATTTTGAAACTCTCCTACGTCCTTTCTTTGATTATGGCTGTGTATTATACCAATCCACCTTTAAAACATTGAATGCTTAACTTCAAAGGATGCAAAACAGATGTCTCAAGATTGTTCTAAGAATGGATACTACAACGCCGACACATTTGGTTCATGCATTAACAGGTATTGGCTATTTAAAAGATAGGCAATGATATTTTACAGCGTCTATAGCATACAAGAGAACTCAAAATCCAGAATGTATTGATACTAGAATGTTGTATACAGGACAATGGGATGGTCCAAGACGTAAGGTGCTCATGACTAGGTTGAGCTCTGTCATGACAAGTGTATATTGCCTAGTTTATAATGTTTGGAATGACCTCTTGCTAGATATTACAAATATCCCAACCCCAGAGAATTCTAAAATGAAGATTAAGAAAATATTAAATGACAGAATACCCACAGTATAATTAAACTATGATAATGGAAGGTGAGGCCCCTCCCCCCCGTTTTTAACCTCCACCGACCCTTAGATCAAATCCCAATACAGTGGCTAACTTGTAAACCATTAATCATTTATCTGTGATATAGATTATTGTTAACACCTTATATATTAAAACTGTTTTTCACGATACAGTAACATGTTACTTGTTATGAATATATAGTCAATATAATTGAATTATGCACTGAGTGCACCTCAACTAAATACATATCAAGGCTGCCCATGAGACTGCCTGTGAAGATGAATGGCAGCCACCTGAAAATTGCATGTGTTTTAACAATACATGCTACTAGAACGACATCCAATATTTTTGCAAATAAAGGAAATTTATTCTAAAAAAAAAAAAAGGACACACTAACATTGAATCAGCAACGGAGAAATATTTGCTAATCATCAGTTAATTCATGGTTTAAATTTTTTGAATTTGAAAGTTGGTTGACACAACAAAACTAAATCAACTGTGAGTCAACACCTACCTACACTGTAAAAAAGATGTTGTCAAAATAATGACAGAATCAGAGATACGAAACTATAATGGTCCACTGCCTTATGATTATGGTAGTTTATTGTTCAGTTTTACGAGGATCCTTGGTTTATTCAAAAGTAATTAGTTACAGTGCATCTGTGCTAATCAATGTTTGAATTTTGTTGTTGATTCTATTTAGATTCAATATTGATTTAACATTGTTTCAACATTGATAGTTGTGATGTGATTCTAATTAACATAGATGACTCAATTTTGACAAGTTATTGTTGAATCAGTATTGAATTGTGAACAATCTTTCAACATTGACATGTCAACAGTTGACCTGATGTTGAAATGGTGATGGTTGACAAAATTGAAATGGAATCATTGAAAAAGTGTAATAATAATAAATAGGTCACATGGCCAGCAGTGTGAATCGAGACATGCTATGCCACGGGGGGGGGGGGGGTGAGGGGTATGCCACTCTATAAGTAGGTCTAGGGGCAGTAGTTGTTAACATGAAATAAAGATCAGTTTTCTACTCTTGTTCTAGATATCTGGTACATTTTTGCGGATAGCATGTTTCAAATGATAAAGTGAACACTGAGAACATTCAGTAAAGTTCCTTTTTTCATTTCAGCTATATTTCAACCATGCATCAACTGTTGATATTAAAACTTCATCTACGTTATTCCAACATTAGTGCAATGTTGTCCACTAGGTCAGCAAAGTGCATTTGGATGTAACGCGCAGCCACTAATGACATATAATGACTGACTCACAAGGTAATTGACTTAATTTAATCATAAACTGTCCATTAGTTCACCGCCTATTTAATTCCCCATTATAAAATGGGTGTGAATTTATGTAATTTCACCATTTAATTCAAGTATACTGACAACTGCGAACCAATAATATAACTCATTTGTACTAATTGTAACATCGTGATTGCGTTGATGACAATCCCAATGATTTGCCAACCGGTTTCACATATGAAGCACTACAGGGCTACATTCGTGCATCAGGCCGCTGTAATTGGGTTCATTGGAGCATTTATACCTCATTTCCATTTGGCCATTCTTTTTTCTAAGTTTAAGAAATATAATTTTGACATGAAAATGTAACTAGCTGGTTCGTTAAAATGTTTCTAAAACGATTAAGGTAGATATATTTTATTCTCTGTCTGTCTGTCTGTCTGTCTCTGTCTGTCTGTCTCACTGTTTCTCTGTCTGTCTCTGTCTGTCTGTCTCTGTTTGTCTGTCTCACTGTTTCTCTGTCTGTCTCTGTCTGTCTGTCTGTCTCTGTCTGTCTGTCTGTCTCTGTCTGTCTGTCTCTCTCTTTCTCTCTCTCTGTCTCTCTCTCTCTGTCTCTCTCTGTCTCTCTCATAACCTTTTCAAATGTTATCAAATGTTCTGAATATGTTTTCTGCCAAATCTAATGTGGTCGGTGGAAACATATATAGATGATATGTTATATGAGTTGGATAATGACACACAATATGGGCCAAGGTCTGATTGGGCAGGGCATACAAGTGTATCCTTTAATCAAAGACCGAGATCTGTATCCACTTTGTAATGGATCTATATAGACAGCTTCAATGTAATTCCACCATTTAACCTTATACAACAGCATAATGTAGGTTCTTGTAGAAGTATAGCCGTGAGACCATTATTCTAATAACTTGAATTACGGATCCAGCGGCGAGATCTTTGGCATTTCCCTGTGCCCGACGGGATCTGACAAAAAGAAATTATCCCTTGAGGTAAAATGCAAGTTGTCACTCAGGGAAACTTATTATTTTCATGACTTTTCTCCATAATCATACTCAAAATGGGAGGTTTTCTCATGCCTTTCCTTTTTGCCCATCACCTGCAATAGGGTATTTTGGTTGTGAGGTAGGGGTACATGTGAGATTTTTCTCCCTCTGGCCGACCAAAGTTGTAGGCCCAAAAATCTGTGATAATAATGCAAGGAAATAATTCAGGCTCAGTTCCATTGACAATTAACATAATAGAAAGTATCACAAATAAAACAAAACACTTTTTCTGCCGAGTGGAACAGGTTTCAGTATCATAGACATGCCATCCCTGATATGTGTTTGTTCGCGATACCATCAATTAAACCATTTAAGAAATATGAGAGTATGACGACAGATACCAATAATTAGTTGTAATAACCACACCAATAATTACAGCAAGTTGATCTGTGTAATAGTATTATGGAATATTTGAACGTGCTGCTGTTCATATATTTAAGTAGTGTGTGCAATGCAAATCTACACCCCACTCAGCCATGTTCGAGATCGTTTTGCTCAAAACTGACAGCTTTAAACATCTGCAGTAAGGTAAGACCATTCTTTTGATTCCTTGATTAATTAATCCCTTTAAGGGCCGCTAATGCATGGGTGCATCATGCCTAATGCATGGGTGCATCATGCCTTATGCATGGGTGCATCAGGCCTAATGCATGGGTGCATCATGCCTAATGCATGGGTGCATCAGGCCTAATGCTTGGGTGCATCATGCCTAATGCATGGGTGCATCATGCTTTATGCATGGGTGCATCATGCCTAATGCATGGGTGCATCAGGCCTAATGCATGGGTGCATCAGGCCTAATGCATGGGTGCATCATGCCTAATGCATGAGTGCATCATGCCTAATGCATGGGTGCATCAGGGCTAATGCATGGCTGCATCAGGGCTAATGCATGGGTGCATCAGGCCTAATGCTTGGGTGCATCATGCCTAATGCATGGGTGCATCAGGCCTAATGCATGGGTGCATCATGCCTAATGCATGGGTGCATCATGCCTAATGCATGGGTGCATCAGGCCTAATGCATGGGTGCATCAGGCCTAATGCTTGGGTGCATCATGCCTAATGCGTGGGTGTATCAGGCCTAATGCGTGGGTGCATCAGGCCTAATGCGTGGGTGCATCATGCCTAATGCATGGGTGCATCATGCCTTATGCATGGGTGCATCAGGCCTAATGCATGGCAGCATCAGGCCTAATGCATGGGTGCATCAGGCCTAATGCGTGGGTGCATCAGGCCTAATGCATGGGTGCATCATGCCTTATGCATGGGTGCATCAGGCCTAATGCATGGCAGCATCAGGCCTAATGCATGGGTGCATCAGGCCTAATGCATGGGTGCATCATGCCTAATGCATGAGTGCATCATGCCTAATGCATGGGTGCATCAGGGCTAATGCATAGGTGCATCATGCCTAATGCCTAATGCATGGGTGCATCAGGCCTAATGCATGGGTGCATCATGCCTTATGCATGGGTGCATCAGGCCTAATGCATGGGTGCATCAGGCATAATGCATCGGTGCATCATGCCTAATGCATGGGTGCATCATGCCTAATGCATGGGTGCATCAGGCCTAATGCATGGGTGCATCATGCCTAATGCATGAGTGCATCATGCCTAATGCATGGGTGCATCAGGGCTAATGCATGGCTGCATCAGGGCTAATGCATGGGTGCATCAGGCCTAATGCTTGGGTGCATCAGGCCTAATGCATGGGTGCATCATGCCTAATGCTTGGGTGCATCATGCCTAATGCATGGGTGCATCAGGCCTAATGCATGGGTGCATCATGCCTAATGCATGGGTGCATCATGCCTAATGCATGGGTGCATCAGGCCTAATGCATGGGTGCATCAGGCCTAATGCTTGGGTGCATCATGCCTAATGCGTGGGTGTATCAGGCCTAATGCGTGGGTGCATCAGGCCTAATGCGTGGGTGCATCATGCCTAATGCATGGGTGCATCAGGCCTAATGCATGGGTGCATCAGGCCTAATGCATGGGTGCATCATGCCTAATGCATGGGTGCATCATGCCTAATGCATGGGTGCATCATGCCTAATGCATGGGTGCATCAGGCCTAATGCATGGCAGCATCAGGCCTAATGCATGGGTGCATCAGGCCTAATGCTTGGGTGCATCAGGCCTAATGCATGGGTGCATCATGCCTAATGCTTGGGTGCATCATGCCTAATGCATGGGTGCATCAGGCCTAATGCATGGGTGCATCATGCCTAATGCATGGGTGCATCATGCCTAATGCATGGGTGCATCAGGCCTAATGCATGGGTGCATCAGGCCTAATGCTTGGGTGCATCATGCCTAATGCGTGGGTGTATCAGGCCTAATGCGTGGGTGCATCAGGCCTAATGCGTGGGTGCATCATGCCTAATGCATGGGTGCATCAGGCCTAATGCATGGGTGCATCAGGCCTAATGCATGGGTGCATCATGCCTAATGCATGGGTGCATCATGCCTAATGCATGGGTGCATCATGCCTAATGCATGGGTGCATCAGGCCTAATGCATGGCAGCATCAGGCCTAATGCATGGGTGCATCAGGCCTAATGCATGGGTGCATCAGGCCTAATGCATGGGTGCATCATGCCTTATGCATGGGTGCATCAGGCCTAATGCATGGCAGCATCAGGCCTAATGCATGGGTGCATCAGGCCTAATGCGTGGGTGCATCAGGCCTAATGCATGGGTGCATCATGCCTTATGCATGGGTGCATCAGGCCTAATGCATGGCAGCATCAGGCCTAATGCATGGGTGCATCAGGCCTAATGCATGGGTGCATCAGGCCTAATGCATGGGTGCATCATGCCTAATGCATGAGTGCATCATGCCTAATGCATGGGTGCATCAGGGCTAATGCATAGGTGCATCATGCCTAATGCCTAATGCATGGGTGCATCAGGCCTAATGCATGGGTGCATCATGCCTTATGCATGGGTGCATCAGGCCTAATGCATGGGTGCATCAGGCCTAATGCATCGGTGCATCATGCCTATTGGTCAGCATGATGCACCAATGAAGTGCGGTTGAGACTGATCACAAGCACTGTTAAAAGACACCTGTCAGTAGCATTTATTTAAGCAGATGCAGGCCTGCATTAGCCACTGGAAGGCATTTCTCAAGATGGTAGGACTAGACAAATCATAGTGGGATCCCTCACTCTAATGCCATCACAGCCCTGTGGTCACTAATGATTGCACTGATATGACTACCCTACCAAACCCAATGTAATTATTACTGTAGAGGTACGTATTGTTTAACCATAGAGTTGGGTACCGTCTGACGTGGCGGGTGAGTCGAGTCGTTGGACGTTCCTCAGGTTCCGGATAGGTGGCAGCACCGATCCGGGTCTGTGGGGACATCTGACGACGAACACCTGGGTCCTTATATAAAGCCCAGGGCTCAGCCGCTACGTCAGAGGCCCTTCTGGCCTCCGCAGAACATAGATCACCATTAATCATTATTAGCTGCCCCTTCTATACTATCCGGCAGCCGTGAGTGTGCATTAAGTAATAAATCTAACCGTTGGCATACACTTGAAACCCTGTCTTACTCTTTCTTTCCGAATCGTAAGACCCGAACCCCCAGGTCCGTAAGGCCACAACCCCTTACATTACATTAAGTGCTGGTCATACAGAGCAGCCAAAAGGCATTACCTATGATCACCCACTCTAGTCTTAGTCTAGTAGATAGAGCCCCAAAATTGACCAACATTGGCACATTTGGCAGCAAGCATAAAAGTTTGCACATAGGGGTTTTTTGAAGTGCTGAATCCATTTCTAATATTTTTGAATAACGTTTGTCCTCATAAATTGACATTGAAAATAAAAAGTACTAATTGATTATTTAATTCCACAAAGACACCCAATGAAGTTTAAAAGATTTAGAGAGTTTTAAAGCCACACAGAATAGCTGAAACACACCTGAAAATATTACCTTGAGTCCAAATATGTGTCTAAATAAACTTTCATCCTTGCTGCCAAACGTGCCAATGTTAGGGCTCTATGTCAATTTATGAGTAGAAATATTATTCGAAAATTAGAAATGGATTCAGCACATCAAAAAGAACCTGTGTGCAAAGTTGTATGCTTACTGCCAAATGTGCCAATGTTGATGCTCTATCTACTAGACTATATTGCTTGTATGTTACAATTATGGACCAATAATTGAATTTGTTCGAAAAAAATCCCAACAAAACAACCCATGCTTTGCTTGGCAAGGCCTGAAACATGTAATGTGTTTTACTCCTGTTACGTTCTGTAATAACAACAAAACTACAGGTAAACCATAGGACTCTAGAGTAAAGATTCAAAATGTGACATAAAATTTTGATTAAAATAAACTAAGACCAATACAAAGTGGTTCAGCTTTAATACGTTGCATTGACACTTAAGGTGCCACTATTACATGAGTGCATAATGTCTCATAGTATGGCAAGCTGATTGGGTAAATTTCTACGAAACCTGGGTTTTGAAGCCATTCTCCCCATAACCTGGGTTTTGCCTTAAAAACCCAGCTTTTGAAAGTTTAACTAAGCTTTTCCTGGCAAAAACTGGGTATTTGATCGCCCGTTTTTCCACCAAAAACCCAACCTTTGGTACTCTAAACTCATGCTTTGTAGCCAACAACCCAGTTTTTGCCCAAAGAACCTGACTTTTGCACACAAAAACTTGGTTAAGGCATATGGAACACTGGTTATGCACCACAAAACCCAGCTTTTGTACCAAAGCTGGGTTTAGCCACTCTGAAACCCAGGTTTTACTTCAATACCCAGCCTTTATCACCAAAAGCTGGGTAGAGTGCAACAAAAGCTGGTTTTCTGCACCCAAACGTGGGTTTAGGATCAAAATTCCATGCTTTGCTATCAAATCAGGGGTTTAATCCCAATCCTAGATGGTGGACAGGAGGAGTTGCTGTTGAGTGGACAGACCCACTCACTCTAATGTGATGTGTAAGGGGAGTGAATGGTGTTGGTGGGAAAGGGGGGGGGTGGTAAAGTATTTGTGACAATCAAAACCCCTGTTTTGGTAGCAAAGCAAGGGTTTAGTTTAAGATAAACCCAGCCTTTGCTCAACCCCTACTTTGAGAGAAAAGAAAAAAAATATTTCAGGCCATACAACTCAGACCTAGGGTGCAATACACTAGTTTTTGGACCAAAACCCAGGTTTTATGGGCAAAACCCAGGTTTTATGGGCAAAACCAAGTTTTTGATGGCAAAAGCTGAGTTAGAAATACAAAATCCAGGTTTTTGGTACAAAAACTGGGTTCTTGGTATACAAAACCAGGTTTCAGAGGCTAAACCCGGGTTTAGGAGGACGAAAATCCGGGTTTTGTGGCAAAAACCAGGCTCTAGAGGAGTTTACCCAATAGGTTTACATTTGTGGGCATGATGCATCAAGCCACTATTGCAATATCGCTTCGGCTGATCCACCACTGCAGCTTCGTTCTGGGTGCATGTAAACATTCAAAAAGGCAGACCGGCGTTTGTACGGGGAACTACGGTACTGGATTTTGATAATTTTTCCTTATTTAAACCTCTAAAATCATAAAATAAATATAGAACTAAACTCCCCTGGTATCCTCGGTGGCCGATCCACCCCTCGGGAGTTGTATCAACAACTCCCTAGGGGTGGATAGGCCACCTCGTACACCACGGTCGTTTAGTTCTATCTATATACTCCTGTTACTTTCTGTAATCACAACAAAACTACAGCAATATTGCTTCATGTCCATTGGTTGACATGATGCACCAATGAAGTGCCAGCAAGCAGACTAGCCACAACTTAGAAAGTACATCATGCGGACCTTCCTGGATATTTTGTATGAGTCTGGTAGGATTGATATGTTATTATGGGCAAATATAGTCATGGCAACCTGCTTGTCCACATTTCTCAGGCTCAGTTTGTCAGAATGCAAATTGACACCATGCTATTGACTCCATTTGAAAAACAATTGACCAAAGTTTCTCAGTCGTAGGTGGTGGTTCTGTGCTGTGATTCCAAGAGATCTTATTCTGTCTCCTACTTCACACCTGTCTACGTGTTCAGGTGTGAACACACAGGGGCATCTGAGTGGTACATAAAATTGTTGAGCTAGGAGAGTGCCTATAAGGATGAATGTTCAAGGCTGATTTTCATGTAAAAATAATTCCTTAAGTGTCCCGGGCACTTATTGTATTGAGTACTGTACCAGGGTATAGATGTCTTTCTTTCTATGTAAATCTTTTATATCAATGCTTGCATCCTTCACTCTTAACCTTTTTAGGACTATTAAAACCTATTCGACTAGGGTGACTCTTTTATGAATAAAGTTGTGATGGTCAGCTGAGGTAACACTCTGGGCTTTGATATCACTGTAATGGAAGCCAATCACATATATACTTCCAAGTCATCATAATTTGAAATATCTAGTGCTTTCCCACGATTCACGCCATGTATTCTTTATGCAACAATCGCTAATTTCTGACAGCAATTTTATACAACAGACTCTCTAGTATGAAATTCAAAAGACTGGGCTCCACTACTCAGTAGGCACACTAATGTTGAATACACGTTGGAGCAATGTTTGGAAATCAACAGTTGATTCATGGTTGAAATTGCTTGAATTTGAATGTTGACACAATGTAGCCAAGTCAACATGTAACTACATTGTAAAAAAGAAAGATGTAAAAATAATGATGGAATCCTCTTCCCAAAGTTACCAGATATCCATTGTTATTTTCACAGAGATTCCTTGTAAAATGTGTGTGCCACTGTACTGCCCCCAGTAGCTTCTTTTAAAAACTGTTTCACAATTCTGGCGGTTTACTGTTTTGTTTTACAAGAATCCCTGTTAGATTCAACAATTACTTTTTACAGTGCATCAGTTCTTATTCAATGTTTGTATTTCAATGTTGATTCTATGTTGATTCAACATTGATTCTAATGGTGTTTGAACACTGATAGTTGTGAGGTTATTCTAAGCCTTTGCAATTGACAACGATGATCCAATGGTGACAAATCATTGTTGAATCAACATTGAATTGAGAAGAACATTTCAACATTGATATGTTAACTGTTGATCTGATGGGAAATTGTGATGGTTGAGAAAATTGTTCAAAATAGAATCACTGAAAAAGTGTTGAAAACAGATTGATCGACACTATCAACACAAATCAACCATTTGTCAACATTGATTCAGTGTTCTGTGCCCACAAGGCTCTAGTGTTCTACTTGCCAAGGTTAGTGACGGAATATCAATAGAGCCAGACAATCCAAGAGGAGTCTTAGATATCACAAGTCATTCATCCACTGCATGATTGTGTTGCATCCGATGATTGGCTGATATTATCTGCTTCAATACATATCAAATCACATAAGTTCACATCGTAGAAGGTAGATAATCTATATTGATACAACAGTTTCAGTATGAATGAAAACCACTGATGTGTAGATGACCATTTTATTTAGTTATTTTTTTTTCTTATTATTTTCAAGTGTATTTTAACCTTGCATCCACTGTTGATACTGAATCTTCATCTATGTTAAGCCCTGGCTCTACTGCCATAGATCCGGTGAATCTTTGCTAATCTGATCGTTTATAATAGGCAAAAGTATAGAAAAAATAAGTTGCCTGACTGACAAAAGTGGAAACCATACTTTATATCAACAGTGTCCACTGCACTGTAAAAAAAATGTAATCTTACCTCCCAAAGTTGCCAGAGTTCCTTTGTTATTTTTCACAGAGATGTCGTTATTTCTAGAGATTCCTTGTACCACCACACTGCCACCTGGAGTTTCTTGTAAAAACTACACTGGCCCCCTGTTATGTAATTACGGTGGTTCACTGTTGAGTTTTACAAGGATCATTGATAGATTCAACAGTTATTTTTTACAGTGTGGGTCAGTAAATTACATTCAGACGCTAAACGCAGTGATTAATGACTGAACTGAATCCCAAGGTAATTGAAGTAATTTCATCATTTATGCTCCATCATTTCGCCACCTATTCAATTTCACATTATCTAAGGGGTATAAATTCACATGATTTCAACATTTAATTCAATTATACCGACAACTAAGAACCAATAACTCATTTGCACTAAATTGTGATGCCAACCCCAATTAATTACCCATTGGTCATCATAATGCATGTCAGCAGTCCTGTTGAGTAACTAGCTGGGGCTACATTCAGGCTGCCCTACAGGCTTCATTGGTGCATCAACGCTGATCAAACAGCGTTCTTTGCCATTATCAGAATAAGTCAACTTTTCATAAGATACAAAATAATATTTCATAACGCTAAATTTATCAACGTCCTGAAAACATCTGAAATGAGAGTGAATGGAAACCACTCTTCTAACAACAAAACCTTTGAATGTCTCTAAGTAGAGACTGACCTAGTATTTGGTACCATAGTAATGCACGGTGTCACAGTTTGATGTCACTTCCTGTTGACTTACATAGACAAACTCTCCTAGTAGTTAGGCAGGCTCACGCATCATTCTCAGTTAGGTATAGCCTACCCACCATGGTTAATGGCTAGCTGAACATGAGAAATTCTTCTAATGGCTTGTTTAAATCCATCTCCTCTAATACGCGTACCCCCTCCTTTTGGGCCATGAGCTCACCCCCCTGCTGTCAAATCATTCAAAGGAAGTGTAAAAATGAAAAGATTTAGCACAAAATTAGGTGCTGTCAATCTGTCAGCTCATGCGAAAGGCAATGTGACAGGTATTTTTTATACGGCACAAACATATGGAGTAGCTGGAAGGGAGTCAAGGAGTTTTCAAATTTATTTTGGCCCTTTTATGGCTGCAGTAGGTTATATTTATCAGCACTTAAGGTAGTCAAAACAGATTAAAGTGATGATACATGATAATACCAATTAACCCACTTAAGAGGTCAAATTTAATTACCTAATAGGGCATGAATAGGTACAGAAATCTGAGAGAGTAAGGGTATTACGGCAGATGCCAATAGTTAATTGTAATAACCATGCCAATGATTGTAACAAGCACTTTGAAGTTGATATGTGTAATAATATTATGGAATATTAAAAGCCGATGCTGTTCATATATAAAGTTGTGCATGCAATGCAAATTATCCACACCCCACTCAGCCGTGCTCAAGATCATATCACTCAAATCTTACATCGTTGAAAAATTGGACCTGCCTGCAGTAAGGTAGGACTATTCCTTTATTTTTGAAATCATTGATTTCTGGAAATGCCTAAGATTCCCAGGGATAACTCTTTACTTAACGAACCCATTTAAGGGCCGCTAATGCAGGAGTGCATCATGACCATTGATCGACACAATGAGGTGCTGGCGAGACTGCTCACCAGCACCGCATTAGCGCATCATGCTGACCCTTTCTGGGTATATCAATCGCGTAGGCTCAGCAAAATGCTTGAATGTAGCCCTTATGAGTTACTTGCTGCATCCCCTCAAGTAGAGGTCAACTGCAGGCCTATTTAGTGCTAATAATCTAAGGAAGCACTGTTAAAAACATCTACCAATAGTATTTATTTAAAGAGGTGCAGGACTGCATTTGCCACTCAACTCTATATATGACCACTTGTATGACTGCCCTTACAAAGCCTTGTATGACTGCCCTAACAAAGCCTTGTATGACTGCACTTACAAAGCCTTGTATGACTGCCCTAACAAAGCCTTGTATGACTGCCCTAACAAAGCCTTGTATGACTGCCCTTACAAAGCCTTGTATGACTGCCCTTACAAAGCCTTGTATGACTGCCCTAACAAAGCCTTGTATGACTGCCCTTACAAAGCCTTGTATGACTGCCCTAACAAAGCCTTGTATGACTGCCCTAACAAAGCCTTGTATGACTGCCCTTACAAAGCCTTGTATGACTGCCCTAACAAAGCCTTGTATGACTGCCCTTACAAAGCCTTGTATGACTGCCCTTACAAAGCCTTGTATGACTGCCCTTACAAAGCCTTGTATGACTGACCTTACAAAGCCTTGTATGACTGCCCTTACAAAGCCTTGTATGACTGCCCTTACAAAGCCTTGTATGACTGCCCTAACAAAGCCTTGTATGACTACCCTTACAAAGCCTTGTATGACTGCCCTTACAAAGCCTTGTATGACTGACCTTACAAAGCCTTGTATGACTGCCCTAACAAAGCCTTGTATGGCTGCTCTTACAAAGCCTAGTATGACTGACCTTACAAAGCCTTGTATGACTGCCCTAACAAAGCCTTGTATGGCTGCTCTTACAAAGCCTTGTATGACTGCCCTTACAAAGCCTTGTATGACTGCCCTAACAAAGCCTTGTATGACTGCCCTTACAAAGCCTTGTATGACTGCCCTTACAAAGCCTTGTATGACTGCCCTTACAAAGCCTTGTATGACTGCCCTAACAAAGCCTTGTATGACTGCCCTTACAAAGCCTTGTATGACTGCCCTAACAAAGCCTTGTATGACTGCCCTTACAAAGCCTTGTATGACTGCCCTTACAAAGCCTTGTATGACTGCCCTTACAAAGCCTTGTATGACTGCCCTTACAAAGCCTTGTATGACTGCCCTTAGGCCACCTGATTTTGATTACTTGGATTACAGGATTTTTCACCTCCAACTTTGGTCGGGCAGAGGAAAAAAAAAAAAAAAAAAGGCTCACATTTCTCTTATCTCACAACCAAAACACCCCACCGCCGGAACCAAAAAAAAAAAAAAAAAGGCCTGGTAATACCATATTTTTAGGCATTTTCAGGAGAAATATTGAGAAATTTCCGAATATGAAGGGCAAAATGTGATGTGTTTATGAGTGATAACTTATATTTTTCTTGAAGAACCATTTTTTTTTGTAAAGTACTCCAAAAATCTCGTCGGGCATAGGCAAAAAAAAAAAAAAATTTTTTTTTTTTTTTGATTTTGCCAAAAATCTCGTCGCCGGATCAGTAATCCAATTTATTAGAATAAAACGGCCTTACAAAGCCTTGTATGACTGCCCTAACAAAGCCTTGTATGGCTGCCCTTACAAAGCCTTGTATGACTGACCTTACAAAGCCTATGTAATAGTAATAGGTACATTAAGGTCTCATCAGAGCAGTCGTAGCACCTCACCTGCAATCAACAACCTTAATTTGGTTTCAAAATGTAGTGCCTGTGTGCAGTCATACCATGTTGAGATGCCCTGCTGAGGAGCCTGGTGCTTACCTCTCATATAGATATCAGGATATTTCTATCATTTATTGACCATTCTAATGTTCTGCTCAAAGAAGGATGAGTATGAATTTGTCAATGAACTGTTACAAGTCGATGTTGTAATGAACACTGAATCCAGAGAAGTTCTTTGATCCTTGTTTATTGTGTGATGACAGAGTGTACATGTAGGTGGTAACAATGATACACTTGCCAGCATGGAGGCTCTGCCCCTAAGCTTGTAGCTCAACCTGTCGTAGGTTCTAGATATAAGGGAGGTTGTATGTAGAATAAGAGATCTAAAGAGATAGCTTAGAATAGACAACTGGGAGCTGCTCACCGGGTCTTATATACCTAGGTGAGCAGCACACAGGGTGATGAAATGTACCGGTAGGAGCAGGTCAGATCTGGTCAGGTCTGGTTGGATCTGGTCAGATCTGATGCGCCGTCATACCCGGTAATGATTCTATTTATATGTGGACCAATCAGGGTAAAGGGAGATTGTGGAATTTCCCTGCATCCTACAAACGCGTCCACAGGTATGTCAGTATGTTGTGATACTCCCAGTGAGTCAGTGCCCAGAAATGGAATGGGTCCGGCTCTCATAACATCCTGGTATGGATGATGTAAGAGTAGCTCACTGTACACACTGGGGGAGGGGGTGAGCTGTAAGCTTGTGAGCAGGGCCTGAGCATGTGTGGTGAAGAATTTAATAAATGTGTAAAATAATGAATAATACCCAGAATGGTCCATTGCCAAACCCCCGAATTCCTACTTGTCTCTGCATGAGGTTTAAGGGAGGAAAATCAGTAATAATAAGGGCTTTGCCAAGACCATTGACAATTTTGGGTATTATGCATACATGGTACAAAGAGGTGTTCGGTATGAAAATACTGTAGATATATATATATATATATATATATATATATATATATATATATATATATATATATATATATATATATATATATATATATATATATATAAGATATATATATATATATATATATATAGAGGTTCCTTTATGGATGGAACTGCAAAAAAAGAGGTACAGGTAGCATGCTAATACCTTGTTGGATCAAAGAAGGCTTATGATACTTATTACTACAAGAATAAATGGGTACATATATTTTTGGCACATCTTGAATACTGTTTTTGTACCTGAGCTTGTCGAAAGCTATATAGTGATACATTGGAGTATAAAAATACATTCTTTCTAAGCTGAGGTATCCGGAGTATTTACAAATATAATGTACGGAGAAAGCAAAAAAATTTACTCAGCTTGTGGAGTTGGCACCAGGAAGTCAAACCAAGATAAATTTAGCTTCAATCTGCCAAGGGCACATATTCAGCCAGTTATTTTGTTGTACAAAAAAAAAATTGACCAAGGTGGTATTCGGTCTGGCTGTCAAAAAAACTGTTGGCCCTGCTCTATATAGATTGTGCCAAACTTAGGAACTTAAGGATAAATATGAACTTAATTATACTACTGACTAAAGCTCATAAATACAATACATAGTTGAGCTTGAAAAGGTGTACGAATGGGGGATGATCTTGTAGCACCTAAGGTGACATTATAAAAGGTCGTGTTATAAGGATCACCTATAAGATCATAAGAGTTTGCCAATCTATTGCAGGCATAAAAAAAGGTTGACCTTGTTTACAAAAATAAAGAGTCAGTCTTTTGTCCAAAAATAATTATCTTGGGTGGTCGTATGGGGGGGGGGTCGGGGGAAGGTTGTGTCTCCACAACATATTACAAAGGTCCAAAGTTCATGTCTGCTATGGCGATATTGTCACTTGTTGTTCTTGAAATGCTCTATAGCATGGAAGCTGTTGGGTGGTAGGTTGCCATGCTGTTTGATGTTGGTTTTGTCTCTGGACCTGATGGTACTGGTCCCTCCTCCTTGGGCTTGGCCTCTGGTCCTGAAGGAACCGATGCTGTGTTGGTGGTAGGCCTGCTGAGAAAACAACAGGAATAGAAAACAATTCATCAACCTACAGATTGTCTGTCATGGTTTGCAGACAGGCCACAGTCAACACAGAAAAAGGACGCAAGGTCAATCTCATTTTGTCAATGTATAAACAGATAGTATAGAGCTCAATTGATACATTTGGCTTAGTGCGGGTCCTGTATCCAGGGACGCTTTGGTTAGTTTCTCTAAACTCCACCAGGTGGTGGTACCGAGCTGGCGCTGTACCATGATGGTAAGAACAATGCTGGTAAGCTATGGGATTTATTATGGGTTTGACCTGGTCTATTGTGTTAGTTAGGCCCATTTACTGCTATGATGTTATGTAGCCTTATAGGCCTAATGTCTAGCGGTGTATGGGTGTGCTTTGGGTAATATCCTGAGGTGGGGGGTTCACGGTAGGGGGGGCGGGGCTTCGCTGAGGAAATGGGGTTGGGGAGGCGATCCCCACATAAGCGTCTTCATGGCGCTATCCGCCATCTTATCCGACGTTGTGTGTAGGGGGTACATGCCATCCTCACATAAGTGTGATGGTATCTTCTGAGCATTACTGACATTTGGGTGTGACCTTGGGACGGTCCTAAGTTATATGATGGTGGGGGTGGGTGGGGGGGGGGGGTGTTTGCTTGGCTTTGTGTGAGGGAAAGGTGTGTAAGGTATAGTTGTTTGGTGAATTTGGGGTTGGGGAAGAGAAAAATTCATACAAATTTTTTTTTTTTTTTTTTTTTTTGGGGGGGGGGGGTTTGCTTGTCTTGGGGTGGTGTGTTTGTCAATAGGACACTTGTAGGCATAATTTTCAAACAGACTAGGTTGCTAGGCTAATCTATGACTAGTAATTGATGTGTTTTACCCTGACTTTTTGTAAGAGGATTAGTGACTAGTGAGCTGAGATGGTTCAATTCAGTGGTGGCGGCGGCTGGCCTGATATTTGGAGCCAATTCAAACATTTAAAAGATTGATAGCTGTGCCCAAACAGATCCATGGCCTTGCTCCTATTGCCATGTGGGCCTAGAAGGCTATGGATGGTCCACCCTGAGTTGAGTCCATGTAACTTTGGTGCCTCAATGGCTATTAAATAATATTAAATAAAAAGGTAGTCTAAGGTAAGATAGGATGGTGTGGGTTGGGGTGGGTGGGGTGTTGCCAAAAGGTTGAAAAGTAAGACTTAAAGTGGTCAGGCCATCATAGAAAGGCATGAAGTGGACTGTAAATTCAACTATTGCATTTTACAAAGCACTCTGGGCGCACACTACCATTGGCATGTAATGGGTATCTGGGTAACATGATGGCATAATCCACCATTGTCATGCTAGAACGATTGATGACGCTACTAAATGGACATATAAGACAAATCCTACCTGGGCTGGTTGCATGGCAGCCTCAGCATTATGGCCCTGTGGTCTCCGGATACTTGCTCCATGTGGTGACTGGGTTTGATAAGTGTATTGTATGAGAAGTGGATAAGATTGGGGTGGTAGGAGGCTTATATGGTGATCATGAGGTGGCTATTTCTCAATCACAGGCATCCATTAGAGGTATGTCTCTTCCCTAAAATGGCATGGAGCCTTTCTATTGGATTGATGCTAGAGGACTGGCTGGTCCCTATGTAAATTATGACCCTGTAGCTATCAGGATGGAGTGTCAGTTATGACACAATATTGTTGTGTTTATGGGTGGATGGTATATGAAATACTGATGATGAAATCAGATCATATAGGATCCCTTTCCTGGCCACCTGTTGTGCAGGAATTAAGGATGTTAATGTCATTATGTGTCTCACCAAACATTTCAGTACCAAATGGTAAACAGAGGTATAAACACGGATCAGGATGCAAGAGACCTGCTCTCCTACAGTAGGCCATCATTTGGTAATACCTTAGGGTATTGAGGAGCCCTGAGCTTGTAACAAACTGGCACATGCGTGTCCCAAGGGAGTGGGATCACAAACCGAGAATACGCTGTGACCGTGGGTAATTTACGTGGTGTGCCAACCAGTTTCATCCAGTTTATGGCTGCCTGAGCCTTTAGGAAATTAAACAAAATTTTTGGCAATGTCACTCACTAAATTGTGATCGTAAAAGTTGGATCACTTGCAGTGATGTGTTGGTATACTAATTGGAAATTTTGAAAGAAATAAAAATAAAAAAAAATTGTGAATTTGGGGGTTATAAATGAGTGCTCTCCATTTAATAATTCATGAGAAATGGAGAGAAAACATCTATCACATGACGAAAAGATGCCTATAGTGTCTGGGTAGTGTTTGTGTGTCTGTCTTAAGGATGGTGGAAAGGTTTCATGGGTGAGTTTGTTAGAAAATAATAGAGTGGGGTGTGGGGCTGGGGTGGGGGTGGGGGGGGTGTCTATACTCTGAATATAGACATTGTAAGATATTTCTGGGAGGAAAAGATCCCTATTTTCTTTTAGTGTTGGATGGTATGGGAATATTCTTCATAGCCCTAATGTGGTTGGGTGTTTTTGGTTTAGGACTAAATGAGATTTTTGCTCTGTATTTAGTCATGAAATTTACACCTAGGATGGGCGGGTGATTTAAATCAGGAACCACATGGAACCTGGTTCTAAATTCATGGCCATCGATGAGGGAGCTTATGGTCATTGAGTGACTTATCTGGGCTGGGGTCTTATCAGCCAGTAACACTGAGAGTCTAGAGTGTCTACCATGTCTGAAATTGGGTGTGTTTGATATTCTATCGGCCATTTTTGGCTAATGGATGACAGGGAGGCGCCAAAATCAACAAGAGCTCTATACAAGTGGTTATCTATGTCAACAGATACTGCACCCTTAGTCAATTCTGTGTTAACAAAGATGGCCTTACCTTGCTGTCCATATTGATCAGACTTGCTCTTCAGCTTCAGATTTGAAGTTCTCCGGCAGTAGTCCTCATATTCGTCCTTATCATCGTCAGTGCAAGAGTCCTGGTCCTCCTTATATTCCATACTTTCTGTGTAATAGTTGCTGTAGGTGTGAGAGTCAATTGAGTTAACTTCTGCTTCAGTAATTGAATCAGGAGTAGTGGGGGGCGGTTGTTTGGTCGGGTCCTTTATGCTGGGGGTGGGGACTATAGGTACTGTAGTTCCTTCCCCTGAATCCTAATCATCGTTACTGCTCCTGGGGCTGTCGCTGTCAGTATCAGACTGAGACATCGTATAGCTTCTACTATCAGGGCTAGGGTCCCTCAGTATGATTAGTGGGTATAACTGGATCATTTTAAAGGCATCAGGTGACAAATTTTCTCTCTGGAAATGGTGTGCTGCAGCTGCAGGTCGGTTGGGCATGTCTAGCCCAGGTGATGCAAAGGTACATTCAGAAACTGGCTCCTTGGGTGTGGTCTCACTATTACTCATGGCTATGAGAGGTTATGTAGGGGGATATTCTGAGGAGTTCTCCACCATTGTCAACGAACCATTACAAGTTGATGTTGTAATGAATACTTGATCCAGAGAAGTTCTTTGACCTTTTTTATTGCATGATGACAGAGTGTACATATAGGTGGTAACAATGATACACTTGCCAGCGTGCAGGCTCTGCCCCTAAGCTTGTAGCTCAATCTGTCGTAGGTTCTAGATATAAGGGAGGTTGTATGTAGAATAAGAGATCTAAAGAGATAGCTTAGAATAGACAACTGGGAGCTGCTCACCGGGTCTTATATACCTAGGTGAGCAGCACACAGGGTGATGAAATGTACCGGTAGGAGCAGGTCAGATCTGGTCAGGTCTGGTTGGATCTAGTCAGATCTGATGTGCCGTCATACCCGGTAATGATTCTATTTATATGTGGACCAATCAGGGTGAAGGGAGATTGTGGAATTTCCCTGCATCCTAGAAACGCGTCCACAGGTATGTCAGTATGTTGTGATACTCCTAGTGAGTCAGTGCCCAGAAATGGAATGGGTCCGGCTCTCATAACATCCTGGTATGGATGATGTAAGAGTAGCTCACTGTACACACTTGGGGGGGGGTGAGCTGTAAGCTTGTGAGTAGGGCCTGAGCATGTGTGGCGAAGAATTTAATAAATGTGTAAAATAATGAATAATACCCAGAATGGTCCATTGACAGGGAGTTTGGATGGCAAATTTTGAAAACGCGATTCTTAAGTTGTCCTATCCACAATAGCTAAGGTTCAAGTTCTATAAGAGCTTCTGCCCGCCAAACACATAGAGAAAATGCTGAGGTAGCTTTGGCCCCATCTCCATCATCGGTTAATGCGAAATCATTGTTTCACAACCAACACACCTACCCTCATAGGTGGAAGCCAAGGCTTTAAAGTATAGGCAAATGCCTGTATGACTCTTTGGATGACTGACTACTTAAATTGCTATGGTTATCTCACAAATATTCCTGCAATTTGTATCTTGCATCATAATCAATTGGAAACATAAATGTAAAGCATAATTGATAGGTGTTCATCCTGAAGTATGCAACAGTTAGGGGTACACTGTAGAGGTAGATGGCACCATTTTATTAGCGTCTCTAAAGTTGCCCTATCCACCTCTGGTCGATGGAACAAGAGAATAGACTTTAGGTTTAACAAACAGAAGTAGTGTTACCCTGTTTCCACTGATGTAGTTTTGGATTAGTGAACAGTTTCGAAAAGTAGGTTTAAAAAGTAACGGGATTTTGAAAAGCATAGAAACACCTGGGTATTTGTTGTAATGACTTTACCTCAGTTTACGAAGGACTTTATTTACTCAATTAGACTATTTTTCAATCACAAAAAAGCCCTTGAATTTGACCACCATTTATTTCATCACTATTCTTCCAATATCATGATGTTATCATTGTTTTTACTAATATTATTGGTATTTTTCAGAAGAAAATCCCTAAAAAAATGGAGGCACCCACTGCAACATCCAATGACACCACCTTACTGCCCATCACAGAAATGACAACAATGAACAGTATCAACTCAACACCAACTGGGATGCTAAAATCGATGAAAAACCTCACAACTAACCCAGAACTCCAAGTATCTACTGCCTTTTGGGTGTTCTACTACAGTATCAAATTCCTATTCACCAGCTTTGCCATACTTGGTAATATGCTTACAATCACAGCAGTTGCCCGGTTCGAAAGACTCCAAACAAACACTAGCTATCTGATCTGTAGCCTGGCTGTTGCTGACATGTTGGGTTGTTTGCAAGCTCCTACTGACCTCGCTCATGAATTACTGAAGGATCGTCTAGTATTTGTACCTCTCTGTCTTATCCATACAGGAATAGGTTCCATCTCCCTCTATATGACAATCTGTAGCATTCTTGGTATTGCCATAGACAGGTACATCCTCATCGCCCACCCCCTGCACTACCCCAGGTTGGTCACCTCTCACAGGACCTATGCCGCCATTGCTGTCACCTGGGCGGTAATCGTTGCTGAAATTTCCACCATCTTTATAGTAACTAATGATATGGAAGTGGGAAAAGAATGTAACTACTCCGATTTCATACCAAAACTGGTCCAGCTAACCATTTTAACACCCCAACTTAATGTTTTAGTTGTTCTAACTGTTGGGTTTTATATTGCGATTGGAAGGATTGCTCACAAGCAGGGTTTAGCCATAGCTCTCCTGAACTACAGCACCCATGAGGCAACTCTAAACCGCTCACATAAAAAGATTGCCAAGATGATGGTCACTGTATTAGGGGTGTCTTTGCTTTGTAATTCACCAATGATTCTTGGTACTGTCTTTAAACTGGCATCAACCACCATTTTCTGGTTGTACTATGAGAAGATAACGGCTCTTATGTACTGGCTGAATATTTGGCTAAATCCATTAATCTACGCATGGAAAAGTGAAGACTTTAGAAAAGCTTTCCGTAAACTCCTAGGGCTTAAGCCAGTAACACTTCCTTATCAAATTTAAAAGCACTGATACAGAAATGTATCATGCCCATTGGTTGACATGATGCTCCAATGGAGTGCTGGCAAGACTGCTTGCCAGCACTTCATTGAAGCATCATTCTGACCCTCGGGGAGTATATGGGTCAATCCACTGAAAGTGGGCACTTGTCCATGGTAGAGGGTCATTTTTGAAAACTCAGAATTAGATCATGAAACTTAATTTTATTGATAGCCCTATATCTTGGCTCTTTGGAAAGGTTCATTCAAGTCACTAACTCCTAAGCAGTCAGTTTTTATTGCAGTTATTCAAAGTTATGAAAATGTAATGGGCGTGAGCAAAATGAATTCTTCTCTAAATCACAGAAATATTTGTCAGAACTACAGTTAGCATATTTGACAAAAGTTCCCACACTATGAAGAAAAAAATGAAAAAAATATCTATATTAACAATACATAGGGAAATAATATGAATCTAATTGGCGTGAGCATAATGGGCGTGAGCGAAACAACTTTTCCAGGCTTCAGACAGCCACTCAGTAATATAACCTAAACCAGCATTGATCTAGGTAATAGAAATAATTTAAGAATACATATAGGATGCATTTGGAATGCATCCAGCCTGCCAACATTCTTGCACTGCATTTTACTCACGCCCATTATGCTCACGCCCATTACACTCATGCCCATTACATCTGTCAGTTCACCCCCCTGTTTGGCATAACCAAGGCATGTAGAGACTCCATTATTCTTTTTAAATGACTTATTAACAATAGATCTTCCTATTAGGCTGGTTGAAAGAAAGAAAACTTTGATAGTATTTGTCCTGGATGCAGAAATATGAATGTAATGGGCGTGAGCAAAATAGACTTGAAAATACTTAAATATGAATTGCATAGTCATCCCTAAGCTTCTGTACCAGAAAAACCCCTATGAGGACCCTAATCCTGGTAGGAAATAAGAAGATTGAGGATAGTGTTTCAGTAGGCATACCAGTGCACTTTTATTTTGATCACGCCCATTACATCAACTTTATTTGGTTATAAAAATGAACAGGGGAAAAAGAATGCCAACCAGACCACCTCCAAACCACATGAAAATGTTAGATAGGACCCCCACTAAGGAAGAGATAAAATTATATCAGTCTGTTGCTGCTTGACTTGATGGTATAGAGCCTGGAGTGAGGTGGAAATTGAAAAAAAGGCAATTTTTAGCAATTTTTCAACTTTGGACCACTATATCTGAATAAATAGCAGGCTGACATATGTAAATTTGCCCTTCTTTTGAAGCCCAATGTGTTTTCTTTCAAATGAAACAAGAAATAAGAAGAATGGTTAAATACTTTTTATTCTATAACCCCCTGTATCCAAAAAAGACCAAAAATGACCCAGGTGCCCACTTTCGGTGGACTGACCCATATGTACCCCGTATATTGGGTGAGCATGGTTCATGAATGTAGCCCTGGCAAGTCAGTCATGAACGAGTCATTCATGTGATTCATTTATGCATCATAACAACCAATGTTCATGATGCATTAATGAATTAGCAGCCCTCAAATAGTTAAAGGAAGTGAGTACCCTATTTTCACTATACTGTAAATTGATAGCCTTTGGATCAAATTCTGAAATATTATAGAGAGGACTGTTTGATGCATCTGATGACATCAAAATTTTGGCAAAGTGCATCAGGGAGTGTGTTGCATAATATGCTTAGAATTAAAATAGTGCAGTGTACACTATAATGATGTTGTACTGGAAACCTTGTGCTATTTGTAAAAGGAAATAATCAAACCTTGCACGACCCGCATCTATTTCTGCCATATTGTGGGTGAATTACTTTTCTTTGCTGGTTTCTGGGAAGCATCATTATGGCAGCTAGGTACCAGCTGTTCCTAGTTACCAAAATGGCCTCAGAGCAGGATTGTAAATAGTTTGACACCAGCGGCAAATAAATATAACTATTTTGTTCAGAATAGTGGGCTCGAGGAGAAGGCATAGATGAGTAGGAAATTCTGTAAACACTACTGGGATACATTTTCCCTAATAACTGTGATGTCATTAGATGCACCATCTAAGACTGCTGTTTCCCTCCATAATGATGTACTTCATTTAATTTGCCAGAATCCTTTTAGGTGATATGAATATGCTATCATGAAAATGAGAAAGGAAAGGGTTGGTTTCCATTAAGCCTTTAATGGTTACTGATGCATTAATGCATCATGTCCATTGCTGATCTTGATGCATGAATGTAGCCCCGATGAGTAAGTCGCCAGGGCTGCACTCATAGATCATGCCTCTCGTACAGGGTTGATAGAGTCCTGGAGGGTCGGCATGATGCACCAATGAAGTGCTGATTAGCAGACTTGCCTGCCGTTATCTCTAGAAAGAGGTGCTCACCTGCCCAGGCTCACATCGGTCACTTTTGTTTAGCCCTGTAGGGAGCAGTGATGCATTAGTGATGAACATTATGATCGTCATGATGCATGAATGCAGCCCTGGTGAGTAACTCACAAGGGATTCTTTATTGGAGCATGCTGCGCCTCCAGGATTGATACTGCATGCCCAATAAAGTGCCGGTGTACAGACTGGCAACACTTCATTGATGTATCATGACAACAAATGATATTGATGAAATGTAAGGCATTTAAGGGTTAAATTAAGTTAAGAGTAACAAATGATACCTAGAGCTATATATATATGCATCCATTGATTAATTTAGGAAATGAGAGTGAAACCTACAAACATGAAAAAATGTGAAATTTCCATTAACCCTTTAAAGACCACTGCTGCAAGACTGCATCATGATGACCAACGGGCATGATGCACTCTTGCATCAGCGGTCTTTGTTGGTTGTAATGATGCACCAATGGAGTGCTGGTGAGACTGCTCGCCAGCACTTCATTGGTGCCTCATGCTGACTGATGGGCATGATGCATCAATGTTTCAACGGCCCTTAAACGGTTAACATGAGGCTGTCCTGGTTCTGGTACCATGGTTACTTAGTGGTTCTGACCAATCAGAGGGCTTGATTGTAATGTTGTGTGTTTTAATGTGAACCAACTGCTATCTTATAACACATGGAATGTACATCTCTTAAAATCTTCTGCTTTTTATGATAATCATTCATCTAACACGAGAAATGATTCAGTGAGTTCAGGCCCACTGGAGAGTTCAGTCTTGTGGTAATCAGGATATAATGATAAAACATGCATAGCCCTACACTGGTCATGACTCTGCTATAGATGAAAACACTGAACAATAGCTGTCAATTGCCTATCCTAGATTCGTACAGTGTAAATCATTGAAGTCTGCTGTCTCCGCAGGACTTCTAGTCAAATGATGCAATGATAGATGTTGGGTCAACGACAGCAAAGTATCAAAGAGGCCAACCATAAATTATCTATACAATTAACTGAATACATTTCAGGGTAGAATAAATTAAAGTTCCCTTTCTGTCAGTTGGGCGAATTTTGGCTAATCTGACAGTGTTTTTCTATAATTTTGCTATAGAAAATCCTTTGATTAGCCTGAATTCTACTGACAGACAGCAGCGGAACAATCCTTTTCCTACATCACTAGATCTGCATTGGTTGGTCAGAAATCAGGCTGCAGGAATATGCCCTTTACACATGTCTGTTGTTTCAACTTGTGTGGTTGGTGAAGAGTCAAAGATAAATTTACTTGATATCGTTATGATTGGATATTATGTTTAAATACAAAGACAGATAAATCAATGGCATAAAAAGTGTAATAAAATGAATGTTCTGTGCATATTTCACTCATGCGCTTCACGTTATATGGTCTATTTACAAAATGAGATTAACGAAGAGAGCTGATAAATGGTTTCTTTTCTTTCTTTTAAAACTTGGGAAAAGTAATTTTTTAGCAACTGTGGGAGGTAGAACAATCTTTTGCACAGAAAAAGAATTGACTACTCAGTAGAATAGATATGTTTCACCCCCTTATATGGACAAAGAACTGCACATTTCTATGACATTATGATTTCAATGGTGGATTTACTAGGAGGGTGCATAGGTGCCCCCCTCTTTTTGCCAATAAGTTAGACTTTATTTGCTTATTTCGGACCTAAAACTTCACACAAAAATTGAGGGTGTACGCCCTCCTTTTTCAAACCCTGGACCCACTACTGAAATTTACACACCCATTTGAGAAGCTCCCTAAAATCAATTCATGCTTCTTGCTGCATGGATCTGTAGAAACCAGGTGTCATTAAACCCTATGTACACTGCAAAAATGGTGTTTAGATCCTAAACACAATTCTAAACATATTCTTGCAACGTCTTTGTAATCACATTAATTTCCTAAACATGTTTAGCCAAACAATGTGCTTAGCTCAAGTGTTTAGAAATGTAGGTGTTTAGGTTAAAACTTTGTGTTTAGATATCTATGAATTTTTGTGTTTAGGTGTTTATGAATTTTTTGTGTTTAGATGTTTAAATGATTTGATGGAGAGTTAAGGTTTGCAGACGTGTATGCATTAAAAAAAAGGAGATATTTTGTTTGTTTTCTCATTTACTGGGGGGGGGGACATCAGCAGGTATTTACTTGTCAAAGTCGCCAAAGATGTCAGCCACAGCTATATACGTGTACATGTATTACACACTGCATCAGGATTAGAGACTTGAGAAAGTACAACAGCTTGGCAGGAAGGACATTGCCTTATCTATTCCAGAATAACATCAAATAGGTGTCAGTCATGGAGCTTATTGATTATTTTATGCTAATGTTGGTGGCATAAGGTGAATCTAGTCAATTTTCTATTGCCCTTTCTATTCACATGACATTCTATGAAATGAAACCACGATAAACATGGGATTTGGGGACATTTGTCACATGAATTGATTATAACTGTGTGCAGATAGTCCATTCAAAGGTAGTGCTGCTACCTGGTGTGGATTCAACATCCAAGTATTTAAACATATTGATGTTTAAATCGAAACACCTATTATTCAACTGTTTCAACTGTAAACATCTAAACATGTTTAGCGTAAACGTTTATGTAGTTAGAATAAAAGTGTTCATTTCCTAAATGTGTAGTCGATGAGACACCTAACTGACCTATATGTTTAGGTTTTAAATGTGTTTAGACCTAAACATGTTTAAAATCTAAACACCATTTTTGCAGTGTATTTGCATGAAGATGGTGAAGGTGCATCGTTGCACCTGTACTGCTGTAAGGCAGTGGTCAGGCGGCAGTGTCCTTCCGGCAGTTGGTGAATGCACATGCACAGCGAGAAAGTTACTACTGGGACAGGTAGCATTTAACTGCAGCACCAAACCAGCAACAGGTACAGTGGTACTTTTTTAACCGCTTACATTGATTTAACATAAAAGTTCAGTACATGGATATGCCTTTGTTTTTTTCTCTACCCTCCCTAAAAAGATAAATAAAAGAAGAAAAAAACCTGTTTTTTTTCTTCTTGCAGCTTGGTTTTTTTAACATTTAGGCAAACATAAATAGTTCAAATTGTATGCATTGGCTCCAATGAATGGCCATGCCCCTATTTTCCAGATATCACTTATGCCTTTTTGATCTAAATGGTTTGGTATGAAAATCTGTTTATTATTGTCATTGATGTTTTGACAAATATATTTGGAGGGGCAGACATACATTCAGCCACTCCCCCTTTTTGCAAATAGGACTGAGACCACCCTGGTTTCCCATTTCTGGACGTCACTGAAAGGATATACACTGGAACTTTTTCCAATAGTCATTTTATGACAGGAACCCTTCATATTTTAGTCAGACATATGAGGGGGTGGTAATTTTTTAACAACAATTTTGTTGTCCCCCCCCTTAGAGGGGTCTGAAATTGTGTTGCCTCCCCCAAACCCACCAACCCCCCCCCCCGCTCTTAAAAAATGACCACTCCCTAAGGAACGACTCCATACCAGTGACCACATAGTAAGCCACATCGTCACACTCTATGTGCAGCTAGGATGAAGAAACAAGCCATTGGGTATTGAACATGTTGCCTATGTTGTAATGCGATACCAAATGAGCATATGGCAGCAGGTCATGCGACTTTACTGACAGGGGAATTTGGCCACCTTATGGGTTAATGTGTGATGATGATCGGGGAGTTAACAACCAGGTAAAGGGGCTCTTTATATATATATATATATATATATATATATATATATATATATATATATATATATATAAGTTAATATGTTCGTTGGGAATATAATAATAATAATAAATATTATAATAAATATTATAATAATATCACAAGTGGAATAAGGAAGGAGACAGTGGGTTTGGTGAGAATTGACTTAGTCAATATCAATTCTGTACATGCCTTTATTAATAAGACAATAATTTAATAATGCAATACAGTAATACAATATAACAAATATAACTACAATATATACAATAATAGATACAATATAACAATATAAATACAATATACAATGATAAAGATTTAAAAATTAAAATTCCCTGCACCACCCAGCGTGGTGTGTGCCGCTCGAAGGATATACGCCAACTGACGGTTAATTTGGATCCCGCAGCTTTTATAGGCGCTCACTGTTTACTATGACGTCATACATACCAATGCGCGGCTGGAGGAAAAGTAGATCCAACCACTGCACATATTAATTATATATATATACACGGGTGTATATAGTCCCACAAGTTAATATGTTCGTTGGGAATATAATAATAATAATAAATATTATAATAAATATTATAATAATATCACAAGTGGAATAAGGAAGGAGACAGTGGGTTTGGTGAGAATTGACTTAGTCAATATCAATTCTGTACATGCCAAAAACCGCCAAACACAATGGATACACCATACCATTCCACACTATAACATCACATCCAGAGCTAGTAGGTCTTGCTTAGAATCATGTAAATAATTATATACCACATTAGACTTCCAATTTGCTCTCTTTTTAATATCATCGACCTTTAACCCAGACTTCTTACAAATTTCCAAGTATCTAGCTGGACAAAGACCAGAATAATCATTTCTCTTCAAATACACCACATAAGGTTTCCTACCATACTGGTCAGTTTTAGAAGACTTGACATCAATGCGAATGCAGTCAACAGAGATAGAAACATTTTTAGATTCAAAGTTATGAGGGGAATCGACTACATGACCCACCCTGAACACACCTCGGTAACACAATAGGATAGCTGACCAGAAGACTACATCCTCATACACAGACAAATTCAATTTGGATTTGATCTTCAGCATATCACTTGGAGTCAAAGGATTAGTTTTAATAGAAGAACTTTTATAATTACGTTCAATACCATCCAGATACAGGTTTCATTTTATCTGACAAGTATACACTATACAAAGAGGCTTGAGAAGGAAAACAAGGTAGGGGAGTGAGGTCAAAAATTTTACAAAATTTTTTGTACCTACTAAATTGATGTTTGCGAACCTTACGTGTGGACTCTGCCACGCCCCTATACAAAAACCTTCTCCTTCTCCGCTCTAGCTCCCTCAGGCCTGGAATTATAACAGCACATGTTATATTCAGTTAAAACATTTCTACATTTCTTTGGGACACCTCTGTAATTTAGCCTAAACAAATGGTCAGCTAAAATATTTTCCTCCGACCTAATATATGTAGAATATATTTCAATGTTATGTATAAAACATAGCCAAAAAATTTCCCTCAACCAAGACATACACAACTTATTCTTAGACCTACCGGTATTCAACATGGCCAAGACTTGCATGTTGTCCGTAATGCAATGAACTCTGGTATTAGAAAACTTTTTCACCCAGCGCTTAAGGCCTATCATTACTGGATACAGCTCGTAAACATTTATATTTCTATGGTGAAGTTTGATATTATCAAGGCTAGGGGCACGAACGAAATGATCTGTACAGTCTACCATAGGATTAGAGTCATTCCAAGTACCATAAAAATAGTCTTTATCGAACCAGGCTCCAAAGCCCTGTACAGAGGAATCGGAATACATAGGGGTACATTCATTATCATTTAGAATAATATTTCTACAATTGAAAATTCTACAAAAATCCCTCCACCACAGTAGGTCATTTTGAGTTTCCTCATTAAGTTTAATAACACCCCTACTCCTGGCTTTAGCACAAAGATCGAACAATCTCCTGCTGAAAGTTTTGCCACCACGAACTACTTGGGAGCAGAAGGACATCAAACCACCAATCTTTTGTAATGTCTTCTTAGATACGAATTTTCTACCCAAACATTCGTCTATAGCCGAGCTCATTTTATCTAGCTTCTTCTGTGGAAGCGACAACTCCATAGCCGTAGAATCAATGGTTATACCTAGAAAAGTACACACCTGGCTGGGCTCAGTCACCTTCTCTTTAGATACCACAAACCCTAGATATTCCATACATTCAATCAGGATGTTCCTTTTACGTAAACAATCCTCCTCAGTCCGAGCTATGATAATAAAATCATCCAGGTAATTTACTATTCTATCTACACCATAAAATTTTGCAATAATAGTCAAAAAATCAGATATTCTACTGAATATATATGGAGCACACTTTAGACCAAATGTCAAACGGTTACTTTCAAAAAACTCATCTCCATTGCCAAAATTCCACCTGAAGCCTTGATAGCCTACATGTGGGCCATAAATGTTAATACTTCTATATGCAGACTTCAAATCCACCACACACATAAAGTCATTTCTATCAAGTTGGCAGGTAACAGTGTTAATAGAGTTATACGAGAAGCTTTTGGACGTTGTACTCATAAAGTTATTAATAGAGATATCCGCTGGCATACTGCAATCAGTGATGGGACGAAGCTTACCATTAGATTTTTCCACACCCCCTAGGGAGTGAATACATTTGGGTTTACATTCAGTTTTAGTAACCAGGCCATACGTTGTATCACACCCTGGGTCAATAATTTTGAAACCCTCGGTAAAACCACACCATAGAAAATCAGACTCAATCTGATTGATATTAATAAGGTCTGACTGCCTGAGAAAACTAGCCAGCCGACACGGGAGTATCTGAGCCTTCCTACCATAAATGAAATGCTCACACATACATACCCCATTTACACAACTGTCATAGACCCTGATGCTGGGTCTATTTAAACATTCCACCGTAAAAAGTGGTTCAGCCTCACCCTGTACTGGGCAGCTATGAGCTGACCTAGATTTGGAAGACTTGGACTTTGCCACCTGCCCCTTCTGGGCCTGAACGGTCCCGTCGTAAGACAAATACCTAAGGATATCAGAGTTGTCCACCCTCTCAAATGCCTTCAACCCGTTTTTGTTTGCCCTATCCTTTACAGACTTGTCATATTTTGTTAAAGCTGATACCGTATAGATTCTTGTACTCGATTTTTCGATCAGCATTTCAAGGTGGTCGAGCAAATGGAAAATATCCTCGCCCTCCTCATATTTGTCTTTCGCAAGACGTACATTTACCAGCATTAACCGTTCGATACAATCAATTTTAGACTTTTTATCTAAGTAATTCTTCTGATCGAACTCACCCCGGTGCCTTTTACGTGTAGAACGTGTGGTATCAGTAGAGGAATCCCTTGAACAAGACGAATTTTTATCCCAATCCGACGAAGTAGAACGGTCCTGTCGCCATCTTGGATTCTTGTCGTCATGGCTCCTCCGGTCACTAGGCTAGCGCTGTCTATGTCTCCCCTGTTGCTTGGTTACAGCGCATTTGGAATCCTGCGTCAAAACATCCCCACGTGAGTCCGCTCGACACGCCCCTCCTACCGGATTGTTCTGTTTAGCTGCTATGGTCTCAAGAAGATCTTTGATATCAGCAAGCTGGTCTTCCATTACCGTAGTCCTCTCCTCCAAATTGATGAACGTCTGGTCAGCAGCTAGACCCAAATTAACTCCTGAAGCTTTTGGAATAGGTGACACCGGGTCAACCATATTTGGATCCGAGCTGCTCGAAGTCCTAGAGTTGGCCTTATTCCTCGTATTCTTTGTAATTTTCTTGGTACCAGGCTTAGCATTAGCCCCACCTGTCGATTTCCTACCCATATTGCAGGGTATTGTACCGTAGAATTCGAAAAAACAAAGATTAAAATTAAAATTCCCGGCACCACCCAGCGTGGTGTGTGCCGCTCGAAGGATATACGCCAACTGACGGTTAATTTGGATCCCACAGCTTTTATAGGCGCTCACTGTTTACTATGACATCATACATACCAATGCGCGGCTGGAGGAAAAGTAGATCCTATATGCCAGGCGTCATTGACAGGCCCATATGAGGTAATAGTCAGATGTCTTTGATTGCCCAATTAAAGGAGGACTGCCATTGAAAATGTACCTGAGCTGGTGCTATGTGGGTTGTTTAGTAAGATGGCATAATATGATGCTAAAAGAGAAGGGAAAGAAAAAAACCTTAAATCTAAAAGTGGACAAAACTCGCAGTGCACTGAAATTTAAAAAGCTCAGGTTAGACAGAACCTTCAATCTACACTCACTGCCTGAGAAAGAACAATCTAAGGAAGTACGTTGTAAAGTGCAGCAGTTATTTCTTTTCTTTACTAATTCTTTTACTTCTCTTCCTTTGGGGGAATAAATTATGGGCAGTCTACAGGGGCAACAAAATAAATTTTGTTGTTCATTGACTATTTGCAAAGACATATCAGGGGGAAAACACCACAAAATTGAGTTGTTTCATGTTTGTCCATAAGGAGCGGGGCAGAGAAGGTATCTTCACCTTCAATCATTCTCATTGGACAAAATCTATCCATCTAAAACACTATAGTATGAAATTGGCGTCTGTAAGGTGCACCATGACTTAAGGCAAATTCCATGAGATGCAGCAGACTCTTGTGTTGCTATGCATTAGTTTCAAGTGAGTATTAACATATTTTGTGTTTAATGAAAACCCATTCAGGCGTTCAGATAAATCAATGACCTTCAAGAATCGGTTGTTATATCTTTGTTAAGGTTAAGATAACATTTTCTCAACTAACAAATACAAGTGTTTTGATATAATGCAAAAATACAACAAATTTAAACCAGTTCTTTTGAGTGCACAGTATCTCTTTGACATCTTCAAATTTAAACCAGTTCTTTTGAGTGCACAGTATCTCTTTGACATCTTCTCTCAAACATTATCAACACATTTAAATCTAAGAATATCATTTTGGAATTGAAAGAAACCATTGCTTTCTACAAAGTGGGTAAGGCCTCTTCAATCAGGCAATTCAAATTAAGAAAAGAGAAGGAAAGAAGGATAGATATACTCTGTATGGTAGGCGCTGCTTCCATGAAAAAATAGCCTTTTTCCTTCTTAACGATTCATAGGCAGAAGGCGGGTTGCAGGCACAGGTGGGGTGTTTATTAAATCAGCAGGATAAAATGTCATATTTTGTACTAGGTTCTTACAAATTGGCAGACATGCACCTTTTTATATAAGCCTATAGAGATGCAATAATGCACAGAGCAGAAAGTGCATAATATCCTATTGTTTGCCCTAATGTACTGCAAATATGGTTACTTTAAGACGACACTAAGAAACAAATTGACACATACCTGATGGTATTCACACCTATAGATTTGTACCAACACTGTGAAAAACATGATACCACTATGGCACATTCATCTGCCTGGGCCCTGTAACCTAGGCACATTTTTTCTAAACTGGTGCTTTTTTTTTAGGCTGGCACTTTTTTGAAACAACACTTTATTGAGAAAGACACTTCTTATGGAACTTGTGCTTGGAAAGGACCATTACCATAACCAGGGCTCCATGACATCAGCTCTATTGTCTGCAAAAGACAAAGGGCGTCTCATTTCTTAGTTCACATTTCACATTTCAAATTTCAAATGGATTTCATGAGATAAAAACATACATACAAAATAAGCATACAAAAAAAGAACCTGATGAAAGGTTGGCTCTAGTGGATCATTCACTTATCATCTATATACATGATTATCAGTCGCAGATTTAGTGTTTATTGAAGTACTAAATGTCAATGTCAGGGAACCCGTTATTACCGTCAATTGCCTGAGGCCTTATGCACCTTTTGTCATCTTTGAAATGCTGATAGGGCATTAATGTATTTATCTGAGTACTGCACAGTAATGTTTAACTTCATAGGTTTTCAAATATAAGCACCTGTCCCCAACACCTCGGGGAGCTGGAGTCCAGTGCCACATCACCAGTCGTCACGTGGCCCTTGATCCAAGCGTATATAAGCCCCTTCTTATGCCTTCCTCAGGCCCAGTCCAGTCTTGGCCGACCGTGCTGAGCAATGGTGCATGACTGCCCACCATATTGCATTAAACTCTGTGTGCATAATCATAGAGAGGATTATGGTTTACGGTCGATAGACTTTAGTTGACTTCAGGTCGGCTATTGTTGAAGGTGTGATTAAAGTGCTAAGCTTGTAACTTATGATCTATGAAAAGCTGGTGTTGAGTGTGTCGACAATAGATTTCTAACGGGAACCTCATTTGTGTTTGTTCATTGTCTATCAAAAGATTCAATTAGTCACAAGGATCAGGAACACTACAAAAGTCTCGGAAGCAGAATTATTTGAAAGAAATAGGGCCAGTAAAATGACAGGTTTGGAGAATGAAACCTCAAGATTCTCATATCACATTTTACTGAACTAACATTATCATAGCCTTATCCTATATCATTGGAATACAAATTTGATGGAGAGAGAGAGGGAGAGAGATGAGATGGGAGAGGAAAAAAAAGGGGAAAGGGGAAAGGGGAGGGAGTACTATTGTGACTAGAATTTACTTCCCCCTATTGGGATTATTGTTACAGACCCTTGCTGATGGACAAGGCCTTTGTGCAGTCTACTGTTAAATGAATGTTCCATGTATTTTGGAGTGTTAACCACTTCTTTGCCACTAGTCCCCTTTTCTGCAGTGTCATATGTTTAACTATTATGTGCCCAGATCCTCTCCATTGATATGGCCCTGATGTTATTTCAAAAACAGTTCACTAAAGTTGCAAGATCACACAGACACTTTAACTAATAAACTGCCCTCTGTTCTCCTTTCTCTCAATAGGGCTATATTAACAAAAGATCAAGATCAAGAGTAAAACCTCAACCATCAAGATTCAGACTACACGGCCTGCCTAGAAAAGAAGCCTTCTGACAGGAACATAGGACAACAATGTGGAACTCCACTAACATCACGTCAGAAAGCGATGGTAAATCAGTCTCCTACATCATCCTAGTGATATCACTGACTGTGGTTGGTGTCCTGACACTATCAGCTAACATTGTGCTCCTGGTCACTTTACTTAGGTTCAGCTCTAAGCACCTAAAGCAGTCTACACGCTTTTTCCTGATGTACAAGTGCCTGGGCCATGTTTTCCAGGGCCTGTCTGTCATGGGACGGCCCCATATTGTCTTCGCCTACTGTGTGCACTTTGGGAGGTTCAGTAGGTTGGTTCTGGGGATGGTGGTAGGTGGCATGTTTCTGCTGTCTCTCGATAGCTTCATCACTATCACCAATCCCTACAGACACAACTTCATCATGACGTCCAGGATGGGAAAGTTGTCGATCTTCCTCTTTTCCTTATTCCTCATCATATTGCTGCTTATTTCAATCTTTGTACCAGCACCTGCCCTGACGTCCCTTGCCCTTTGCACCCAAAATAACAGTGAGATTAATCCCTTGGTGCTGCTTATAATGAACATTTTTGCTGTATTCTTCATATTCATGGCTCTCAGCTTTCAAGCATTCAACATCTGGCGCCTGTGGAAACGATCCTTCATTGTATCACCTCCGACTGCTGCAATTCCTGCTGCTGCCATTGAACTGAATGCAGTACAGCCAAACAACATGCCACCAAATAAGAATACTAAGGTAACTCTACTTGACCGCCTTCAACGTCTCCTCATGGTTTGGGTGGTTTCCAGCTTTATTTGCTGGATACCAAGTATTACCATCGTCTCTTCACGAGCCATCATGGACATTTGTTCAATCACTGAATCACCAGTTCTTGTATTGATCCAGCCTTTTATCACTGTGCTCCCCTTGGTTGATGGTTTGTTACAGCCTTGCCTGGCTGTGGCACTAAGTCAGGAGTTAAGGTCTGGGATGAAAAAACTATTTTGTTGTGGAAAGTGTGAGAGTGATGTGGTTGACAATGGAAGGGGTGAGGGTGGGGGGCGGTAATGCTGGTAATAACTCAGGGGGTCATAGTGTATATGTAGTGAATCATATGTAAGGGGAATTGAGATGGGCCTATTTGGTTGGCAAAAAGAATGAAAATATTTGCTGCTGTCAGTCCAAATTTGTTGAGGTAGGTTTGCTGACTGGATACCCAATTGATTTGGGCCCAATGTTAAAGAAACCGACAACATTCTCATTAAAATCAATTGGATAGAGTGGACATTTATTTAGGATGTGGGGGGAGGGTATATATGGAGGGTCACCTTTTTCAGACTTTTTAACATTTGGATGAAAACTAAATTTCCCTTTGATTTTACCTTGTGTCTTTTTGCTGATTATAAGAAAAATGATATATAATTGTAGTTGAGATGATGAATGATATAATAACGATTATTGTATTTAGCTCATAATTATTTCAGACATGGCAGGTTAAAGACATAAATTCAGTGATTACCTTTCAGTGGTTTCTGTATTTTAAGGCAACAATTGCTATAATGATGACTATTGTGCTTAATGTATTAGGTGTGGCCTGTGATGATGGACTCCTTATACATGTACTTTATAAACTAATGATACAACGTCTGACTAGTTGTACCTTATACAAAGTAGAAGAACTGTCTAGTTGGCTTGCTTATCTACCGCGATGTTGACCCAATAGGCTAAACCTGAGATGGAAACATCAATAAGCATACCCACAGTGTTCATACAATTCAATGAAGGACAAATGGGCCACACTTTACCTGTTGTGACTATGTATGTACATAATCGGGTATATGTCTACGGTGATAATATTATCCTCATTCTGATTCAGTAATAATGTATAATAAGGGATCATTAGAGCTCAGCTTCTGTAGATAAATATGGGTGATTCATTCTTATAAACCTATTCTAGTTCTAAAATTCTAAAGAGGCTCAAAATACACCATGTCCATCCTCCACCATTACGCCCGTATCGGGTTGAACTCATCGATATGATAGATGCACCAATCAGTCTTCTTGCCAGCACTTCATTGGTGCATCATATTCCCAAAGCATACTAACCCACTTGGCATAAAAAAGTTTTTTATTGGTTTCCCCATTGAGTTATTTGGGTAAAAATTGGTTGAAAAAACGTTTTTTGCCAAGTGAGAAGCTAATAATGTATCTTAAACCCAGGACGAGGTGCTGGGTCTTGGGTTAAAGATACAATAATGCGTTTATCGCAATAATTCCTACATGTTGTATTAATTTCTTACCGTATAACCCCAGACTAACTGCAGTAGAAGACATTTTCTGAAGCCAAGCGATCCTCCCCAGCCTGCCATGTTGGCGTCTGCCTGACCTATTTCCACATCCAGGCCACTACCGCAAGGTCTAGAGCTATGTCAAGGAAACGACAGGCGGGTGGCGAGAAGTATCGCTATGAAAAATCATTGGATTCTTCTTTATTTTGAATAATATGAAGAAATTAAGCATGGAGGGATCATATAGGATATCTAAGGATGTCCCCCTGTTAATAACTTAGCTAACCTTTGGATTAAATAAGTGTGTATCCATGGGCTGGTAAGCGAGATCTTGTCAAATCTGTCATTTGCATTGGTTACTAGTACCATCCAGCATGGAGTAGTGGACAGCGGTTCTGTCCATTGCCACAGCGGCCGGGAATGATTCCCCATAGAACGGTTTTAACTGGAAATGTATGGCGAGAATCATTCAAAAGATGTCTTAGGAAAAAAATAAAAGATCTCAGAGTTCGTTAAACCCTGATAACAGAACTGGGTCATGACCAAAAAAGCACTATCTGAGCCAGAATCGTGGAATAACATAAAGTAATGCACTATGATGCAAAATGAAGTCAATAAAAATGACCACTGGGCATCCCTACATACTCTACGGTGAATTGTATTTTGTCATGTGTATCTTTACAATAAAGCCCTAGAAAACTCTCACTCTACCTGCTGCCACTCTATATATAAATGTATGTAATTCCATCTCTGTGAACAGTCAGTGAGTGCCTTGTGGCATTCCCTCATTAGTAATAGCTTTGCCTATCGGGAAATCGTTAGTAGCTGTGCCTGGTGGAAGCTAAGAAATTGTGGGGGTCACATGATCAAATATGGTCATCAGGTCATGATATCATGCAGCTGTTGGCCTTCATGTTGTCTCAGGATACTGATGGTGGGATTTAGATTTGGGGAAAGACTAAACTAAACTAGGATAACTTAGTAGAAAAAAAAACATCGACACTAGCAGGGCTGCCCTACACTGACCATCATGACAGCAGTCATCAGTCCACCAGTCCCCATCAGTTTGTTTTGATTCTGTCAGTGTCCCGTCACTAACAAAATCCTGTTGATACATATCAAAATAGGATTTGCACTCATAGTGTACACACTGTGATAATGCGATACTCATTCTGATCGAGGTTATACTGGATCATTTCAGTGATGTTTGTAAGAGATTTTTTTTCAATTTCTTTATGTCTATGTCAGAGTCACACTACTTAATATTTTCGTTTCTTTGTCAGATAATCATGTAGGCATTGCTTGAACCATACCGGGCATGTAGACAGTTTTTCAATTTTCATTCAATAAATACCTGAAAAAGTCAATTAAAAAGGGAAGTTTTTAAAATTCGCCAAAAAACCCATTTGTGGCTATATAGGTTAAGTAGTGTACTTACCACCTTTGACCATTCTTGCATCTCTATGTTAAACCTATGAGACAAGGCAGGTGAGACACTTTAAGATTCAGACACTAACCCTTCTAGCAGAGTAAGGGTAAAAAGGCAAACAAAGGTTAACACAATGGTAAATCAAGCGACCCTGCAAATGTGTTTTTTATGATACAGAAAGTTGACTGCTGCCCCTGTGTGCCCTACTGCTATCCCACTGCTCACCACATCCAAGGACTGTGAGGCACCCATGAGCCAGGCCCTACCCCAGTGTCCCTCCCCCCCCCTCCTGAATAGGACACCCCGAATGGGACAACCCCAATGGGACAACCCCCGATGGGACAACCCCCAATGGGACAACCATGTTTGTTACCTGTTTTACAACCCTGAGTCACTTGTGATCTACGTCACACAGCCATTCATTTTCTCATATTGCCAGAAACTCGGTAGGAATTTATAATATCATAATGATATTGGGTAACAACAGCTATTTAGTCATCATTATCCTGTTTTCTCATCTGGTATGTGCACTCACTAGCCTTTAATTGACCCTTAATTTGTCAAGATTCTGTGGTAACTTTGATAGCTTTTCAACCCTTTGAAGACTGGCAATGACATAAATGCATCACAGCCGATTTCTATAATGATGCATGAATGCATCCCTCACAAGTAACTTTGCCAGACATGCATTCATGCATCATGCTGACCCAGGCGATCTGCTTTCCAGCATTTCATTGGTGCATTCAGGTTGACTAATGGACATGATGGACTTCACTAGTAGCGATCCTCGAGGGTTGAAGTGTATATCAAAGAAATGGTTGTTGAATCTAGCAGCCACACCCATAATCTGTATGGTGAGTCACCATATTTGTGATATTGAGAAGCAGTGTAATTCTACCATAAAGTCCCAGAAAACAGCACAGTAAAGCTGACCGCAGATGGACGAAATGTTTGTGAAAATAGCAAATTTGCAAATATATATATATATATATATATATATATATATATGGTTGGTAGAACAGTCAAAGCAGTTTACTCTAGGTCTGTATGTATCACTGGCATATCATATCATCTTAAAGCCGCACATAAAGCTAAACCCCTCATTCAAAGCTCCACAATTAATCTGTTTAGAAGAACATGATGTTATGTGACAGGGCAGTGAAACTGGTGATCCGCCCAAACCACATCCAAACCTGCCTACACATAGCTGTATATGGTTTTATAACACGGTTAGAGAGTTTTCAGTGCCGAAAATGGATAATATCGGTTCCTATATCTGGCAATAGAGCACCCAAAATTCATGGCGAGCGGACAGCGGGGCGGACATGTTGAAACCTACCTTGACACGAAAGTAAATTCTCCATTTTTGAAGCTTATAGACCAAATATAGCGAAATCCTTTGGACATAACATAGTTGAAACCTGATTCTAACTCCCTGTCGGGTAGATTACTTGATATTATGGCTGAATTTAACATACAAAATTATTAAACTTTCAAATCGAGCGACTTGCCCTGCGTCTTCCCCGTTCTGTCAACACTACAGGTGCCGCCGCCTGGTGTTTACAGAATGGATTATATTTTCGACTGGCGCAGCCCTGTCTCGACGTGTTCGCAGTAGTAGGTCTATGAGAGTGAGAGTTTGAGGAGCTCGCCAGTCTAACCATACAATAACATGAAACCAAGATGGAAACCGTGTTATAAATATAATATATAATGTTTAGACTTGAACTCATGCCTTCCAGGGCTTATATAGGCACGACGCGGAGCATCGTTCAAGTCTAAACATCATATATTACATTCATAATGAACCCGTTCAATGATGCTTATAGCAGCCATATCATAATATTTGTCTGTATTTATTACTTATCCTTTATTCCTACTTCAGTGTATATTTTCTCAGATGTGCTTATCAGTATGTCACCCTCTCTTTATTCAATAAAATGCCGACCAAAAGAGTTCATCATGAATATGGGGTTCTCTTTTCCTTTAAACATATTAAGGATATGCTCAAGGCAGAGACATTGGAAGCAAGTATTTGTTGGAGCCCCATGTGGCAGCCAGCATGAAAGAGTGATTTGGGCTCATTGACACTAATGCATGGCCATGTATGGGATTAATATATAAAAAAATGGGCATATTACCTTGTGGCTCATTTCTGACCCAAACCCTGATTTTCCTTTTTTCAACTGAAATATGTCTTTACTGCAAAGGTGTAAGAAGCAACGTTTTATTTGCAAGAGGTAGTTTGAGTTGTCAACCCAATAATTACTACCCCATTTCACACTTATGCCAACATTCCTCTTACTTCTAATAACACTCACATGTGGCCATGTGACGAAAAACGTGCTTTTAAATTACAAAACATCCTTGAACAATAATTTTATTTTGAGGTTAGAGAGGAGAATACTTCTGATGTTAAAACCATGAGAAGCAAACATCCTTCCAAACGTTCAAAATCAGCAATTTTTATCCAAACATTAAAAATGTTGTTGCCAAGTGACCACCATAGAGATTCTCATTTGGGTGTACTCTTATTGAGGTGTATTTAGGTAACCTTCCCAATAATCTCCTCACTCTTCCCTATGCCAGAGTAATATGAGTGGTAGCCCAGTAAAAAATACACGTATATATGCACCTAAATGACACATAGATGTTTTATTTAGAATCATATTAGTCTAGAGCCAAATGTGGAAAAGAGGCTTAGTAAAGAGGTGCTAGGCATTTTTGGGTAGAAATGTTTTCAGAGTTGAATTAGGGTAATTTGAGCGTGCCGAATTCAAATCTGTCATATGCCCACACCTAATCCTTTGGCATATGCCCCAAATCCAAGATGGCCACCACCGAAGCATATTTTTCATTCAGATTCTAGGATTCTTGCTGGGAAATATGCCTTGGTGGCAGCCATCTTGGATTTGGGGCATATGCCAAAGGATTAGGTGTGGGCATATGACAGATTTGAAATCGGCACGCTCAAATTACCCTAATTCAACTCTGAAAACATTTCTACCCAAAAATGCTTCAACCTTTCACATATTCTGAATATAGGCCCTGACTATATATAAATGTGCCAGAATGTCTATAGAACATAGTGAATGGACCATGGGCTATAACACCCTCCCAACCACTAGATATGCCCATGGAGATTAGTCTAGATTTTTCATTTCATGGCTTATTAACTATTCCCCCCTTTTTAGTTCTGTTTTTTTTTTTGTAAATTATCTCTGCTTTCTCAGAGTAAATTTAGACGTGCAGCAATGGATATATCCTCAGTCCCCAGGATGTTCATATGACGCACATGAACAGATTACATGGCCGGGTGCTTCGCAAGGTCTGAGACATGTAATGTGTTTTATTTTATGTGAATAACTTCTTCCCGTAGAGATAGCATTGCGTGGCCGATCGCCACACCCCCAGTGGCGTAACGTGTGCCGATCCACCACAGCGGCTGATCCACCACTGCAGCTTCGTTCTGGGTGCATGTAAACATTCAAAAAGGCAGACCGGCGTTTGTACGGGGAACTACGGTACTGGATTTTGATAATTTTTCCTTATTTAAACCTCTAAAATCATAAAATAAATATAGAACTAAACTCCCCTGGTATCCTCGGTGGCCGATCCACCCCTCGGGAGTTGTATCAACAACTCCCGAGGGGTGGATAGGCCACCTCGTACACCACGGTCGTTTAGTTCTATCTATATACTCCTGTTACTTTCTGTAATCACAACAAAACTACAGCAATATTGCTTCATGTCCATTGGTTGGCATGATGCACCAATGAAGTGCCAGCAAGCAGACTAGCCACAACTTAGAAAGTACATCATGCGGACCTTCCTGGATATTTTTTATGAGTCTGGTAGGGTTGATATGTTATTATGGGCAAATATAGTCATGGCAACCTGCTTGTGCACTCTACTCAGGCTCAGTTTGTGAGAATGCAAATGTGCCCTTATCATCCTAACATACTATTGACACCATTCGAAAAACAATCGACCCAAGGGCCTCACCTGAGTCGTAGGTGGTGGTTCTGTGCTGTGATTCCAAGAAATCTTATTCTGTCTCCTACTTCACACCTTTCTATGTGTTCAGGTGTGAACACACAGGGGCATCTGAGTAGTACGTAAAATTGTTGAGCCAGGAGAGTGCCTATAAGGATGAATGTTCAAGGCTGATTTTCATGTAAAAATAATTGCTTAAGTGTCCTGGGCACTTATTGTATCGAATACAGTACCAGGGTATACATGTCTTTCTTTCTATGTAAATCTTTTATATCAATGCTTGCATCCCTCACTCTTAACCTTTTTAGGACTATTAAAACCTATTCGACTAGGGTGACTTTTTTATGAATAAAGTTGCGATGGTCAGCTGAGGTAACACCCTGGGCTTTGATATCACTGTAATGGAAGCCAATCACATATTAAGTCATCATAATTTGAAATATCTAGTGCTTTCCCACGATTCACGCCATGTATTCTTTATGCAACAATCGCTTATTTCTGACAGCAATTTTATACAACAGACTCTCTAGTATGAAATTCAAAAGACTGGGCTCCACTACTCAGTAGGCACACTAATGTTGAATAAGTGTTGTAGCAATGTTTGCAAATTAACAGTTGATTCAAGGTTGAAATTGCTTGAATTTGAATGTTGACACAATGTAGCCAAATCAACTGTGAGTCAACATGTAACTAAACTGTAAAAAACAATGATGTGAAAATATTGACGGTATCCTCTTCCCAAAGTTACCAGATATCCATTGTCATTTTCACAGAGATTCCTTGTACAATGTGTGTGCCAATGTACTGCCCCCTGGGGCTTCTTGTAAAAGCTGCTTTTCAATTCTGGTGGTTTTCTGCTTTGTTTTACAAGGATTCAACAGTTACATTTTACAGTGCATCAGTTCTAATTTAATGTTTGTATTTCAATGTTGATTCTTTGTTGATTGAACATTGATTCAATGTTGTGTCAACACTGATAGTTGTAAAGGTGAAGCTGATGTTTAAGTTGACATGGATGATCCAAATCAGTGTTGAATCAACATTGAATTGAGAACATTTCAACATTGATATGTCAACAGTTGATCTGAGGGTGAAATTGTGATGATTGAGACAATTTAAATTGAATCACTGGAAAAGTGTTGAAGACAGATTAATCGACATTATCAACACAAATCAACCAGTTGTCAACATTGATTCAGTGTTCTGTGCCCCCGGGGCTCTAGTGTTCTACTTGCGACAGAATACTGATAGAGTCAGACAATCCAAGGGGAGTCTCAGATACCACATGTCATTCATCCGTTGCATGATTTTTGTTGCATCTGGTGATTTGCTGATATTATCTGCTTCAATACATATCTAATCGCATAAGTTCAAATCGTAGAAGGTAGATAATCTATATTGATACAACAGTTTCAGTATGAATAAAAACCAACGATGTGTAGATGACCATTTCATTTAGTTATTTTTTTTTTCATTTTCAATTGTATTTCAACCTTGCACCCACTGTTGATATTGAAACGTCATAAGCCCTGGCTCTACTGCCATGGGTCAGGCGAATTTTTCCTAATATGACAGTTTATAATGAGCAAAAGTATAAAAAATAGTCGGATTAGCACAATGTAACAATGTCCACTGGGTCAGTAAAGTACATTCAGACGCTATATGTGGTCATTAATGACTCAACTGAATCCAAAGGTAATTGAAGTAATTTCATCATTTATGCTCCATTATTTCGCCACCTATTCAATTTCACATTGTACAAGAGGTGTAAATTCACATGATTTCAATGTTTCAGCTCATTTGCACCAAATTGTAGCATCATCAATGCTTTGATGACAACCCCAATTAATTACCCATTGGTGTTTATTGGCTCTAATTAATACAATTACAAAGTAAGACTATTAAAACCTCATACTGTGTCCATTGTACTTTTGCAGGTAGTACCCCTGACTATTCTGTGAGGTAGCAGTCTTTAACAACTGTATGGCCCAAGTCACTGATACCACCTAAAGTTTTTAAGCAAACCTATACATGGCGTCTGGCTTAGAAAGTTAATGATGAGATGAGATGAGAGGAGAAAATGGTTTTTATGTATTGATGATCAGTCAATATTCATTAAACACTTTTGATAATACTTTTGAATTTGGTGAAATCGTCAATAAGTGTTTACTCTGGCTTTAATCTATTCCAGGCTGAAATACCTCGATATAAATGGCTTCTTATTACTATGGATTTGAGTGACCTTGGTAGGAGAAGCCTTGGTGCATCAACACTGATCCAACAGCGTTCTATGCCATTATTGTGATGAGTCAACCTTTCATGCGATTAACACATTAAGGTCTATAGTGTTTTACACTAAATTTTGGGGCTTAGGGGGTGTCATTACCTTTCAAAAACTATTTGAATCATGTTGATATTCCTACTAGAAGTGAAATGGTGGTGTTCTAAGCTAAACACATGGATATAAAATCCGGGAATCCTGATTGTCAGTATCTATTGTGATAAGGGAGATACAGCTTTGATAACATAGCATTCATATTCTCAAAAATGATGATTTGATCAAACTTCAAACATGCATATTTCAGGAACCCCTTCATCAATTGAGATGAAATAAAGTGCATATTGTGGCTATTTTTTTCCATATTTTCAAATTCTGAAAATAGAATGATCCACATGGTCACATGGTACCATTTCCATTTGGTAACCATGAGTTTGAGTTTGAAACAAGTTTATTGGCCAATAATATCTTTACATACTGAATCTTTTACAATTATCAGCCGATATAAAGAGAATACAACCAATGTTGGCATATGTTGTACAATACGGTTTACATTCAGTGTTTGACAAAGTGGGTGACATAATGAGTGTTTGTCCTATACATATTACAAATCATACATAACTCTACTCTCAGGTCCTTAATGCCCAGATTATAATATCATTCCACAAAGGTGTTTGTTGAACAATTTCATGTTATCAGCAGTCTGTACATGTACCGGTAAATAATCCCAGACAATTTTACCTCTGTATAGAGGACTTGTTCAATTCTAGGTAGGTTTACCTTAATTTTTATTTTATCATTGCCCCTGAGGGGTCTTACTGGGACAATTCTATTCTCCAACCAAATTCATGCAAAAATCACTATTTTTAGTACTTTGGTTGCCGAGGCATCCACTATAATTGTTGAAAATGGACCAAATACACATATTTTGCATGGAAAAATCTCAAAAGTAGGTTTTCACTGAAAAAATAACATATTATGTTACATTTATTTTTGACCTTTTTCATTAAATATTGTTTAAATTGGAATGGCATTTCATGTATTTTTCAAGCTACTTATATGCGCGCATATAAGTGGTGATAAATGGGCAGTAGCAGTTCCCAATGTATTACCAGATGTCACCACTTCCATTCAGGTGTTATGTAACAGGTTCCTTCACTGGTGGCCTTTGTAGTCGGCCATATTGCCTAGCCCCAGGAAGGACCACCAGTCTCACATTGGAGATTTTTTTTGGAAATTCCCAGTCATCATGACTAAATGCGTGGCCTGTGATACTTCCTACCATGGTAACGCGGCCAAGTGCCCGAATTGTGGGGTGACCAATCCGGGGAAACGTTATTCTCCGGAGGATTCGGAAAAATTACCTGGTTCCGTGGATTCAGCCGAGCGTGACGGGCAGGAGGCCACGGAGGCCAGGTTTAGACCTTGTCCTTTGGATTGTGATTCGGTTCATGTCTTAGATGGCATGTGCCTCCAACTCAACCCACACGCCTTCTTTGACGAATGCATGGGGTTTGAGGAAGTTGATGGTAACTATGCTTATATCCTAGACGGTGTTCGTAACGGGTTCAAAATCGTTGATGTGGATTATAATGGTTCTTATTTTCAAAAAAATTACCATTCCATAATCAAAGAAGGTGTAAAATGCCAAATGGACGATCTGGTAAGGAAGGAGTTAATTGATGGTAAAGTCAAAAGGGTTCTTAGTAGACCCCAGTGTGTACATTCACTGGTGGCTATTTTAAAACCAGATGGCAGCTTAAGACCCATAACAGATTGCAGCCGTGGTGATCCCGATGATAATCTTAAAAGTATCAATGACTTTATGTACACAACTTGCCAACCATTTCATTATACTCAAGTAGATAGTGTTACTGATGTCATACATGAGGGCTCGTTTTTATGTGTATTGGACATCCAATCTGCTTATCGTAGTGTGGCTGTTCATCCGGACGATCGTTCCAAGCAAGGTTTTGTGTGGAGTCTGGATGGTGCACCAGAATATTTTGAAGATCAAGCCTTATCGTTTGGTCTTAGATGTGCACCATTTATCTTTACTCAACTAACCGAGTTTGTCATCCGGTGTATGAATCGTAGAGGTATTTTCAATGTTTTCGGTTACCTTGATGACTTTGTCATTGTGGCTGACAGCTACGAGGAGTGTGCGAGGCGTCAGGCGATATTGGTAGATCTTCTCCGATGTCTCGGTTTCCATATTGCATAGAAAAAAATTTTAACCCCTGCTACCAAAGTCCAGTATTTGGGTCTGGTAATTGACACAGTGAAAATGGAAATCAGCTTACCCCCACAAAAGTTAGACAACTTATTAGTACTGATCGACAAGTTCTTGGGTAAAACTGTTGCTACCAAAAAAGAATTACATGAACTGTGTGGTCATTTGGCACACGCTAGTAGAGTTATTCGGGGAGGCAGAACATTTTCACGTAGAATCATTAACCTACTCAAATACATGGCCGACAGTGTCACAGTGGTCAAACTACCTGATTGGTTTATGGATGACATCCGCTGGTGGAAAAGGTTCAGTTATGTATTCAATGGTTCTGCCAAAATCCTACGTACCTTTGATTATCATCCTATCGTAGACACTGACTTATCACTAACTGGTTTTGGCTCATGTTATAATGGTGATTGGTTAGTAGGTGCATGGAAATTACCTGCCTACAATCAGTTGTATAATCGCTTTCCATTACATCATACTGTTGAACCCCCTTGTGAATATGATGAGACAGCTGACATTAACCTACTGGAAGTCTGGCCAGTGGTTGCCGCAGCGCAACGTTGGGGAAATGATTGGTCGGATACAAAAGTTGTAGTCAGAACCGACAATACCCAAGTCCAACGCATGATAAATACTGGCAGATCGCGGAGTGTTCGCTGTATGTGGTGGATAAGAGAATTATTTTGGTTATCAGTTGTACATAATTTTCATATTGTTGCTACACGCGTTAAATCTAAAGACAATATTGTTCCTGACTTTTTGTCGCGCTGTACGGATAAAAGGTGTGCAAAAGGATTGCCTTCATTTCTGATAAATGACTTCTGCTGCAGGGGATGTCTTGACTCACAAACTACGGAACTACCAGTCACAGTGGATGGCTGGAGCCACGGAGCGTACTAGGAAGAGCCAATGGAACTCTTATTTGGAATTTTGCATATTATATGGTGTGCTTGTTCCATTCCCCGCTAGTATAGAAGTTGTGTTGTTATATGTTACACACTTGGCTGAGAGACTGCGCTACAGCTCTATTAAACAGTACCTAGGAGGACTTTGGGTGTTGCACAAGGTCCTAGGTTATTCACATGTCAACCCCAATACATTTGAACTCTACATCACTATGAGAGGTATTCGAAGGACCCTAGGTGATCATGTGGACCAGGCGCGACCAGCGTCAGTGCAGGACTTAAAGCGTATTTATAAACTATTGGATATGTCATGTTCTGAAGATGTGGCATTTTGGATCACTGTTATCATGTGCTTCAGGGGCTTATTACGTAAGTACAATGTGGTTGAACAAGGACTGGCAGTCTGCTTGTCAGATTTGACCTGGGAAGTCTGGGGGGTCTCCGTCAGACTTCGCCGTACAAAGACTATTTCATTTAAGGAGCGGGTCTTGTTCATACCCTTCACATTCATCAATGACTCTATCTTCTGCCTTCATTATTACCTGACCTTGCTGTTATCTATGGTGAACTACCCATCCAGTGACTCACAAGTAGTGTCGTACATGAAAAATGGCCAATGGTGTCGTGGCAGTTACTCATGGTACTTAGGCAAATTGCATAAGTTGTGTGCCAAGTCAGGCATCGATAAGTTGTCTTCACACTCGTTACGAAGAGGAGGTGCATCGGCCTTGGCAGATGCAGGTTTCAGTCTATTGGACATCAAAAACATTGGTGATTGGAAATCATTGAGTGTTTTGCATTATTTGACAAAATCCAAACAAGCTCGTATCGATCTTGATCGGTGTATGGTTAGCGCCTTATTCGTGTAAAATCTGTTTTTTTTTTGTTTTTTTTTGTTTTGTTCTCCATTCTGTTTGGCGTGTTGGCCTGGTTATGTATGTTTATTGGCCAGGTCCAATAAAATATTCGCCCAAACTAGATTGGAGTTGTCGTACGTCTATTTATAAGCTACTTATATGCGCGCATATAAGTGGTGATAAATGGGCAGTAGCAGTTCCCAATGTATTACCAGATGTCACCACTTCCATTCAGGTGTTATGTAACAGGTTCCTTCAATGGTGGCCTTTGTAGTTGGCCATATTGCCTAGCCCCAGGAAGGACCACCGGTCTCACATTGGAGATTTTTTTCTTTCTTCTTGTGTTACTTAGGCCTGGTTATGTATGTTTATTGGCCAGGTCCAATAAAATATTCGCCCAAACTAGATTGGAGTTGTCGTACGTCTATTTATCTCATGTTTGGAAGCTCACCATATCTAAGAAATTAAAGATATACTCCAATAATTCAGTTTCCCCAAGAGACCAACTCCCATATGTCAGACTTTGAAAAAATGGTAAAGTCTACCTTATTCTTGAAGAAATGTGAGGATTCTGAAAATAGGCCAAAAATAGGCATTCATGTTGACTTTTAGGAACGTTAGGCCTGAAAGAGTTAAAAATACAATATTTTAAAACTATAAATTGAGGAAAGGGAATGGAACATTTTTCCGTCCAAACATTTATCAACATCCTGAAAACATCTAAAATGAGAGTGAAAGGAAAACAAGTCTTCTCACAACAAAACACTACCATTGAATGCCTCTGACAAAAGATCTGACCTACCATGAAGTGAAGTGGCTGGCTTTGTTTATGTGTTGAGGCAAGTACTCTGGGATTAAATTGGGGAAAGATAGTTTCTCAGCTGGATTGAATAAGCCCTTAAGATGGAAAACACTATATTTTGGCAATAAAAACATGCATGTTTTTTTACGAAATTAGTTTCAAAGTCTGACCTCAACTTATATGCAGTCACCATTTTGAAATACCCCTGCCATCCAGTGGTAGCAATTTCCAATCGCCATTTCAACAGATCATGGGTTGAGTTTGGGCCCACAAAAGGCATGGTTCCTTGCTTTCCAATATGGTGACTATAAGCTAGAACAGACGGTAGTGAGAGCGTGCCTTGTGCTACCAACTACCTATGACTGGACAAATCAACTCTCCCAACAGGTAAGATGAGTTATGACCATCTATGGGTGCAAATCTTACAGTAGATTTTAGGAAGGATGTGACAATCATAGGACCCAAGCCCCATGGGCACATGGTGTTGTTCGGAAGAGGCCAGTGGTACTTTATAGAGTGGTTTGAAGCTAATTGTCTCCTCAGGTGTGAATATCATTTGAAACATTTGTTCTCTAATTTAAAAATATAAATGCTTTGAATATGTTTCCTACAAGGTTAGGCACGTTCAATATAAACATAATTATACATGATAGGTTTGATAAGTTAGACAATGACACACGCTTTGTGTCCAGGTCTTATTGGGCATGGTATACTTCATCTGCATCCTTCAATCAAAGTTAATAACCAATGGTTCCGACGTAATAAGCCGAAACGCGTCGTTACCGACACTTTATTTATTAATCCCATGATTTTGGATCCTTAATGGCCCCTCCCTGTTGGTCTGGTGGCTGTGAAAGTTTGACAAACGGAAGAGAGAGACTTCTTTCTACAGTCATGTCTCTATAAACCGGTCTTCAATAGGTTGGTTGATTCACTTACCAGCCACGTTTGCGATCAAACAAATTTGATTATATCCATTTAATTCTATTGTAATTATGATTCAGAGAACCAGTCGATTCAAGAACCAGTCAAATTTTATCTCGAACGGAGGTGGCTGGTTTATAGAGACATGACTGTACTATAGCTTATTTGTAAATACCATCAAAGCACTGTTGTGTAAGGTAGGTGAAAAAAGGATTACCTCAGGTAGTATATAAGATAAGGTGTGGCAGGAGCAGTATTAGCAGTAGGTACAACAGCAGCAGAAGTAATAGGAGTAGGTGCAACAGGGGGTAGGTCACTGGTATGGAGTTTCCAATTTCACCCCTTTTTCCAAAAAGTGGCCACCAAAAAATTTATTTTTCTTGACTAACTTCTTATAAACACAAAAGTCAAGCCTTCACATCAGCTGTGTGCCACATCTTGACTTCACAGTAAAAATGGGAACAACATTACTGTGCGGGTACCGATGTGATGTGTGTTGTCGAAGATATTTTCAAACTTATTTTCACTATAACCACAGTCATTGCATGCAGGACCCAGCTCCTCGTATGTCCACAGATAATATCGTGCTTTCGACTTGATACTGTTACACTGGCTCTATCAGTTTTTTGGTTGGTGAGAAAATTTTTTAATGTGTCTTTATGACTTTTGTATCATTTAAATTCTCTAAATCTTTAAAATTAAACGTGGGTGACAAAATTTTAAAGTTGTGTAAGGTAGGTGAAATTATCAAAAAAAACCCAGTAAAATCCTTGTCCCAGCATTGCCACAGAACCATTGTCATTTTCCTTGGGAGTGAGTGAGTAATAGGTGTTTAACACTATTTCGACAGCTACGGTCATATGTGTAGAGGTAAGCAGAAAGAGTGCTCTGTGCTGAAAGTCAACTTTAAAATTCAGATCACTAGCTTTCCAGTGATATATTGCAAGAGAAGATACTCCTGTTAGTTTCAGGGGAATGGTTTGCTAAATATGGGTAGGTGTGACCATTTCTGAATGGCAATAAGTTCTATGCCTAATTAGTCATGAGATACATCTATAATTAGCATAATTTATGCTAATTAGCTAAATTAGCATAATTTTTTTATTCTTTTGCCTATAACTTTTGATCTAGAAATTTTTTCGTTCTGTTTTCACCATAGTAAACCTGGTGAAGAATTCTTTTGAATGGGATCATTGATTTTCCTATTTAGAACGGAAATCATGTTTCCATGATAACAGAAATCAACAAAAATACCTATCTAGGCCCAAAAACGTTCTTTTTACAAGCCTAATTTAGAACCTTTTCGCCCAAAATATAACATTCCATCAAAAAAATCATTGAATTCTCCATAGAAAAGTACCCTATGTCAAGCCTTCACATTGGCTGTGTGCCACGTCTCGACTTCACAGTAAAAATGGGAACAACATTACTGTGCGGGTACCGATGTGAAGTGTGTTCTCGAAGATATTTTCAAACTTATTTTCACTATAACCACAGTTGTTGCATGCTGGACCAAGCTCCTTGTATGTCTAGAGATAATATTGTGCTTTCGACTTGACGTTGATACACTGGCTCTATCAGTTTTTTGGTTGGTGAGAAAATTCTTGAATGTGTCTTTATGACTTTTGTATAGTTCAAATTATCTAAATCTTTAACATTAAACGTGGGTGACAAAACTTTAAAGTTGTGTAAGTAGGTGAAATTATCAAAAAAACTGTAAAATCCTTGTGCCAACATTGCCACAGAACCATCGTCATTTTCGCACAGATTCCTAGTGAGTGAGTGAGTAATAGGTGTTTAACACCATTTCAACAGCTACGGTCATATTCATGGCAAGAACGACATTACACAATTTCACAGATGAATGTGTCAGTGTCTGCGCATATGTGGACCACACACACCTGAGGGAATAGAAAAAAGGAGAAAATAGATCCTTTTAAGTGGGTTAGAAAAGTCCAGAGATTCCTTATACCAAAGTGTGTACTGTACTGCTTCATTTTAGAAACTACACTGATTCAGTATAATGCAACAACAGTGGTTCATTGTTCAGTTTAACGAGAATCCATGATAGGAATTGTTGATATTTTAGAGTGAATATTCATTGCGAGAAAATTCTGATTAGACATCACTGTCACAAATGAGGACATGTGTCCATGTCTGTGCATATGAACAGCGGCACTCCCAATATAGAGTTAAGTTGGAGAACTAATCCACAGGGCTACCCTACTGGTGACACCTGGGGTTATATAGATAGATAGGTCTACACCCTACTCACTCATCAGGTCTCATAGTCCTAATAGTATCCACACTGAAGGGCACTGCACTGAGGGCTACACCTGACACTTTCTGTTTCACACTTTTGATAGACTTTGCCTCAACATAGAAAATATATAAAGCTAGTTTTAAAATCCAGGACATTCATACTTTCCATATATCACAGTTGAGATAAGGAAAAGTCAAATATTTTTAAACCTGAATGTGAATATCATTTTGGAAGCATGCTGTACTTAAGTGGTCCAATACACAAGAGTGAGGTTGGCCATATATGCATCTTTTTGCATTTTTCACTTCTTTACATATCCAACTATCATAATCTAAAAGTATTTGAAAATAGCAACAGAACATGAATGATATTTTAGCAGGAAATGAGGCCATAGATTTTCCCATTGAATCCTATAGGCCTTCCATCGTTATGCAGAGCAGACTAAACTAATAGCATATATTTTATATCTAACTTTAATTTTGTAAATGATAATCAAAATAAAGACCTTAGGCTGTAATATGAACCATATAACATTAAGATTGACTCTGATTTTAATAATTTTCTAGTACGAGAGAAAATGTTGTGATTTTGTGCGGTAGAAAGAGCATGCTGCACTTCTTAGATCCCTCCTTATCAAATACCATAGCTCCTTGTAAAATTGGCTTATAATACCATGTTTGACATGAATAGGTTATGCATTACCATAGGTTCAGCCTGGCATATCATTGTTAGGGCCACCTTAAAGCATAAGACCGGCAGAGGCCCTGTACAGGGCGTCACACGAATCGTGTAACGCCCGAATGGTCCCTAAGCATAGGGTTTGCTAGGTATCTCCACACTATCCATTTTCTTTTCCTACCTTAGTTTTGTAGTTATTCTTCAAAATATAGACATTGGCTACTGTATAAGCTTTGGAATTATGTGATAGAAAGGAATTTAGGGCTATCTTTTCAACATATTTTCAGTTTCTTTTTTACTTTGTTTGGAAAACACAATTTCCAGCTAATATTATATCATTGGTTGGTATTTGTTGGTGTTAGTATGTTGAGGCATTATAATTCCTCCCATATGTATTCAGTTTTAGCTGTACTGGTATTGTTGTTTAACTTGAAAGCTGCTGAAACAGGGCATTACACGAATCTCTTCATACAACACTACGAGAACAAGACATCTGACCCATAGTTGAAGAGAATAACATTTATTAACAGGGGAAAACTTGTTATGAACCTTGTACAGTGGGTGTGTGACACCGATACTCCTCTTGAAAACTAACATTATCATTTTTGACTTCATAGTTGTCATCATTTCATTATCATTATTGTTGATACTCCTCTTAAAAACTAACACTATCATTTTTGACTTCATAGTTGTCATCATTTCATTATCATTATTGTTGTTATAATCATCATTGTTATTATTCCATTATCATTGTAGTCTTAACAACTAACTACATACAGTATAACATAGGAGGGTTAAGACTACAGAAACGGCCAAGCCCCGGGAGTTACACGAATCTCCTCCGCTGTTATTCTACTATATTATAAAGGTAACAAGGACGGTTCTAACAACTTTTTTGGACCGTTCGGGCATCACAAGAATCTCCCAATATATGTGCAACCATCAGGCCTCTACAGCTACTTAGTTTTATATCCATTCTTAGCATTCCTTCATAAGTCTCCACCTGTCCCCTGGCCGCACCACACAAATGGGGAAGCCGGACCTACCTGTCCACCAGGGAATACAAGTGGAGGCTCATGGAGAAATACTCAGAGTGGATGAGAGGTTTATACACTAGTACACAAGCATCATCTACTTCTTCCGCGATGACCTGCGGAGACGTACTTGGACTTCCTGGTGGCCTTGGTTTTGGCAGAGGTCGACTTGGTTGCCCTCGACTTGGTTGCCCTCGACTTGGCTACCCTCGACCTAACTAGCTGAGGGAGTTGGACGTCATCCTTGTCACTCTCAGCAGTAAGTCGTGCCTTCACAGCAGAAAGAGGGAGGTCATCCTCCATGTTGGCCTTGAGGTTGGCAAGAGGGTTGTCTTCCTCAGAGTCGTCCTTAGAGTTGGGGAGATGGGCTAGAGGAAGCTTGTCCTCAGTGTCGTAGCCTGTGTCCCCCTCAAAGTCGAATTCTGCGTCAGAGTCCTCACAGACGTCTTCCTCCTCCTTTGCAACAACCTTGGTCTTGTACCATCCGGCACACCCCGGTACAAGCTGCCCAGTGCTCATGCAGCAAGCCCTGTAGCATGAGATGCGCCGGACATAGATGGCACCTTGGAAAGCACACGCTTGGTGCATTTCCATAAGCCCAGCCACACCTGGGCTGTCCCAGTCCTCAACCTCTTTTGTTGACTCCATCACTTCTCTGGATGTAACCTGGACAAGTTGGACCTTGGTTGCTGGTGCAACCTTCTCCACAATGTTGTCTGCCGATTGGATGATCTGATTGGTCTTTACGATGCGGTCAGCCAGGCGCTTCATAGCTCCTCCGACCCGGTCGCAGGGGCCTTTCCCGTGCCCGGCCTCGAGCCAATTCCATGCTGCGACGAGGTCGAAGGTGCTGGTAAACCTTAGAAGCATCTGAATGACGTGCCTATTACGGTACTGCGAGGAGGGACTGTCCGTGCAGAAGTGTATGGATGTCACATATGAAAATGATGCCTTGATATCTTCTATCAGTTTCTGTATGAATGTGAGGGTAGTACGAAAAGAATGGGAGGTAACGGATGTCACTCCTAAGTACGTGCAAGTTTTGAGGAAGCCTCCTGGTGGTCGGATTTTCACCACCATAGGATGTATGGTTATCTGATCCTTCGAATAGTAGGCTGAGGTGATGTCACACAGATAGGCACAGTTCCAGTTTTCGGAGTAGTCCATTAGTATGATAGCATGGCCCACTGGCAGATTTTCCTCCAGCCTCTTCATCTCACGGTACTGCGCCTCAACTCTGCCACAATGTGCACGGAACCCTGGCAGGGCAGCAAGGAAGGTCTTTATGAACACCTCTTTTGGTTGTGATTTGGTGACAAGTTTAGTATGATGGACTTCCTTGGTCACAATTTTCTTGTCCACTATACTCTCTATCTTCTTGGTCACCCGTTCCCATTGCTTGTAGGACACCGTCTCCTTGTTCATCTTCTCCAGCTCTACCTGTATGGCCTCATCAGTGAAGTTATTTGCCATTTGAGTGGTGCTCTTAGGTAGCGATGGTACGGCATCCATCATCAGCGACATGTTGGCATGTGCCTTACACAGGCACACACTCCATTTGAGAAAATGATTAAGCTTAATATACCACGGCCTAGCTTGCCGGAAGGTGGAATACTCAACCGTCATGCTCTCACACTCGGAACAGTACTTCCTGTGAAGATTTATGAGAGTGTCTCCCAAAGCATACCGTTGCTGATTTGTGGTCTGATGATCGGGCAGCATGTAAGAATTGTCCTCTTGTTTCATAAATTCAATCATGGAAGATCTAGTTGCCTCTGTTTTATCTGTTCTTGCATGGCCTGGCTCTTTCTCCTTCCAAATGTATTTTCAGGACATCTGAACAGTCTCTGCCAGCAAGCGGAGGGTACCGTGATAGTTTTTACCGGCCACAGGCTCCCGGAAAAGACCTTTCTTAATATCGATTGAGCTTGCCTTAACCTGGCTGGCAGCAATTTGTAATGTGAGCAAACTTTTCACCATCTCATTTGTTGGAGTGATGTTCAACTCCTCCATGTTTTGCATTGTTAGTGTCAACGGTGACGCCGGGGCTGGTGCTGGTTCAGCCAGGGGTGGGATCGGCTGTGGTGTTGGCTCTACCAGTGCAGGTTTCAGTTGTGGTTGATCATCCATGCCATGGGGTGGGATCGGCTGTGGTTGTGGCTCTACCAGTGCAGGTTCCAGTTGTGGTTGATCATCCATGCCAGGGGGTGGGATCGGCTGTGGAGTGGTGCCTCGGAGAGCGTGAAAGAATCGCCCTGGGCGACGAGCGTTGCTTGGTGTAGTACTATCAGTACTCGTGGTACTGGCTGTAGAAGGTACTGGCAGATGTTGACTGCCTAGGTGTCCCACCAGAATGAGGTGACACACTGTGTAGTGGCGACACGCGGTGTAGTTGCGACATGCGGTGTAGTGGGGACACGCAGTGTAGTGGGGACACGTGGTGTAGTGGAGACATGTGGTGTAGTGGCGACACACGGTGTAGTGGCGACACATGGTGTAGTGGCGACACGTGGTGTAGTAGCGACACATGGTGTAGTGGCGACACGTGGTGTTGTGGCGACACATGGTGTAGTAGCAACACGCGGTGTAGTAGTGACACCTGGTGTAGTGGCGACACATGGTGTAGTGGCGACACGCGGTGTAGTGGCAACACGTGATGTAGTAGCGACATGCGGTGTAGTAGCGACATGCGGTGTAGTGGCGACACGTGGTGTAGTGGCGACACGCGGTGTAGTGGCGACACGCGGTGTAGTAGCGACATGCAGTGTAGTGGCGACACGTGGTGTAGTGGCAATACATGATGTAGTAGCGACATGCAGTGTAGTGGCGACACGCGGTTTAGTGGCGACATGTGATGTAGTAGTGACATGCGGTGTAGTGGTGACACGCGGTGTAGTGGCGACACGTGGTGTAGTGGGGACACGAGGTTTAGTGGGGACACGCGGTTTAGTGGCGACATGTGATGTAGTAGCGACATGCGGTGTAGTGGCGACACGTGGTGTAGTGGCGACACACGGTTTAGTGGCGACATGTGATGTAGTAGCGACATGCGGTGTAGTGGCGACATGCGGTGTAGTGGCGACACGCGGTGTAGTGGCGACACATGGTGTAGTGGCGACACGCGGTGTTGTGGCGACATGCGGTGTAGTAGCGACACGTGGTGTAGTAGCGACACCCGGTGTAGTAGCGACACTTGGTGTAGTAGCGACACTTGGTGTAGTGGCGACACGTCGGAGGCAAGCTGTTTACGCAGCAATATCACCCCATCCTGAGCACTTTTCAGCTCCTTCTTGAGTTGTCTTGCTTTACTCTGGCGTGAGAAGGGCAAGGCAACAACAAGACTGTAATATATATATATATATATATATATATATATATATATATATATATATATATATATATATATATAAGAGAATCTTGAGTAATATAAAGCACCTGGCTCTCTGTCTGTAAATATAAAAATATAATATGTTAAAATCTTAAGTTAGTGGAATATAATTATTTCTTTTTCTGAAGAGACAACAGGCTGGCAACCAACCTCTGTCTGCAACATCCTCCATTGTAGAAACAGGGTGGGGGTACGTGGGGTTAACAGGGGGAGTGATCGGGGCTCTGGAACGGGTGCTGGAATAAAAGGGAAATTACTTTGAAACAAAATGTTAAAAAACATTTCCACACAATAAAATAGCATGGAATAATTAGTTAATGAATAGTTAATAAATTAAAGAAATAAAAAGAATTTTACTTACCGGCTGGAGACTCCCTTCCTTCTCTTCTCCGGCAACTCTGCTGCCTCTGCAGGCTCTTCTCCCTCTAGTCTTTTTGAATTCTTCCCTTTGCCCTTTCCTTTACCAGAAGGATCTGCGCAAGGCCCTTCGGGTGGCACTGTGGGTGGCGCTGCCTGTGGCACTGCGGGTGGTGCTGCCGGTGGCGCTGCCGGTGGCACTGCCGGTGGCCTGCAATTGGCAGCATGTAAGAATTGTCCTCTCGTTTCATAAATTCAATCATGGAAGATCTAGTTGCCTCTGTTTTATCTGTTCTTGCATGGCCTGGCTCTTTCTCCTTCCAAATGTAATCTCAGGACATCTGAACAGTCTCTGCCAGCAAGCCGAGGGTACCGTGATAGTTTTTACCGGCCACAGGCTCCCGGAAAAGACCTTTCTTAATATTCCTTTACCAGAAGGATCTGTGCAAGGCCCTTCGGGTGGCACTGCGGGTGGTGCTGCCGGTGGCACTGCTGGTGGCCTGCAGGTGGCCCAGCGGGTGGCCCAGCGGGTGGCACTGCCAGTGGCCCAGCAGGTGGCCCAGCAGGTGGCTCTGCCGGTGGCCCCTCATCATCTTGGGCTGCCGCTGCTGCTGCTGCAGCTAAAAAAAGGAATTTATTAATAATTACTTTGAGTTAAACATGTAAAGGTATTACCCATAGTAGAGCTTTTTAAGGAGGGTTAAGACTACAGAAATGGCCTAACACCTGGGCGTCACACGAATCAGCCATCTCAGTTGTACTACTAAATAGCTTAGACCAATCACCTGTAGAAAACCTAATACATTGTACTTACTCTTTTCTACTTCCTTCTCAGCTTTTTTCTTGGCTTTATACTTCCTTTTTGAAGCCCTCCTCGATTCCTAAAGGTCTGGTGGAAGCTTGGCAATGCGTTTCATCTTGGGTGCATAATTCTGAAAATGTGAAAAGATTTAATTTAATTTCCAACCAACCACATTATCAGTGCAACAGTTTCACAATGTGGATTCATATAAATGGATAATGTATAATGGTTATGTGGTTATATTATTATTATTATTATTATTATTATTATTACTTCATCGCATAGTTTCTTGGCCGCTTTATTTTCTGGCTTGTGTTTGTTAAGATGGTATGATTTGTTACTCCTAGCAGCCTGGTTGGCCTTAGCTGTTGGGCTTTTAGGGTCCTTGTAAGGCATCTGAAAAGAAGGAAGCAGATATATTATATATGTATATACCTTCAGCATGGTAGAATTGGCAAGAATAGAATGTAAAAAGGGGAGGGGAGGGGGAGGCATGGCATGCTCATCTAAAATAGTTATGGAGAATTCCCTGTTTATAACTCAACATGCCACTACTGAATTGTATGGTAAACACCTTTGCACAACCCCAGGTTCATTAGCTGTTTCAATAAAATCCCATAGGACATCATATACATAGCAAACACGACATGACTGAGGGTTGATCGTCATGGGCGATTCGTGTGATGCCTGACACTGACAGACTCCTGCATTGGTTTAACATAGAAATACCGGTTCTACCTTCACCAGATTGACCGTGCGTAATGATAATATGCCAATGCAGCGAGTTATGGGCCTATTTTGCACTTTTCGGTGAATATATAGCTTCTATAACATGTATTCTACAGAATTTCTCCAAGTTTTTCCATAATAACAGGATAAAAACATATCATTTCATCTATTTCTTACCTTTTGTAGCGTTTCTCCAACCGACGAAGACGCTGTCCAGCCTCTGCATCCCTTGAGTTCATCAATATAACACCAGGCAGCGTGTCGGACTATTAGTAAACTTTCGAACCGCCAGGCGTCACACGGTTCGCAGGGCGTTATATGAATTGCCTCAGATCGCTCGGGACCTTATTATAGTGATATCTATGGCTGTACTGATAATGGGTACATGCCCCTCACAGGTCTTATACCTTCCATGTGTAGGTATGTATTGATAATAATAAGGATAGTTAAATATTAAAATCCTAGCAGTGACACACACATATATATGAAAACAGGGCGTCACACTGTAGAGTGCAGACCCCTTAAAGGGTCGTGTACTGGTGGTCCACCATACCCCTGGTATGGTGTCAGTGTGGTATGTGGGTTGTTTACTGTGGGTTTGATGGAGCAGCTCGCTGTGATGTATCTGGGTTTCTAGTTAAGGATCCAGGGTAGGGTCATTTCCGAGTAAGACTGTATGGGTGTGGGGCCATTTAGTAGTAAGGGTGCTACACCTACTTATAGAACTGGGTTTTCTTAGAATTAGCCTGTCTTGTTATTGTGGGTACCCCAAAGTGGGAGGGGGTATACTTGGAATTAAGGGTATATTCCATTGAATTGTGTACAACTGCTTAAGTGTGTCACTTACTTTTAGTACTGTTCTTATATGGTATCAGATATATGTCAGTGATTGACTTCTTTTAGGTAAAGTGTGTTTTCTAAGAATCACCAATGAAGGACCATGATTCCAGGTATTGTGTGTGGGCAGTTTTAGGGGGAACTGCTCTCTGACTTTGTATAAAAGCCCCTGAGTTTGAGCAATAAAGTTAAGTTACTACCAGCCTCTCTCTTGAGTTGTTACTTCACCTTCTCTACCATGCAGCAGTAGCCTAACAGGACAGGACCAGCCTTGGAGGAACCCCTCCAACTTTATAGTGGCGACCACGACGAGACTCAACATGCTGGTTTAACTACAGCAGACTCCAGAACAGTACAGCACCTTACATAGGCTGTAGTCCTGCAGATGGCTGGAAGATTCACCTTAGATGACATAGACGGACAGATCATAAAACAGATAGTAGATGGGCTATCTGAAGACCGAGAAGAACAAGAAGAGTATGCTCCAGAATATTATATAGAGGAGGTGGATCCCAAGCTGGTGAGAGAGGCTGTAGATACAGTAAGGAGAATACAAGTACGTGAAGAGAGGTGTCTAATTATTGATCGCAGGCCACGCATCATTATACAGATCACCCCGGCTGCACCACAGTTCATCCCCATCAGAGACCTACCTGCCCTCGCACAGAGATTCAGACAACGAAGAGGTGATTATTAACTGACCTAATTAACCATTAAGCTACAATGGCTGAAGCACAGCAACTAATCCAGGCTCAACAGGAGCGTAATGCTCAGAGACAGGAAGAGAATATAAGGAAGAAGTTGGAGCAGCATGGCAGGCACATAGAGAGCTGTGATGGGTCAGAGAGGGATCACCTGAGAGAATGGATGGAGGCTGTCACAGCTGCCCAGAGATGGACAAATGCAGGTGATAATCTGGTCATGGAGATGGTTGGCTATATAAGCAAAGGACCATTGAGAAATAGTATAGCCGACCTCATCGATCAACGTGCTAATGCCCATCCACCATTACCTGTCACCTGGGCTGTGGTGAAGGACCATATCGTAGAGGCATTTCTGGATGAAGATGAGCCCGAGCACAAATGGAATAAAGTGGACCTCCTGAAACAACTCCCGTATCAAGATAGCAGAGAGTATGGCCTTAAGTTCATCAGCCATGTTCAGAAGGCCTACACTCTCCAAGAGCTGGCTGTACCCCTGGTTATGGAGAGATTGGTACGGAACTTCATTAGTGGGCTCCGAGACAGGGAGGTAAGAGCCCAAGTTCATCTACAACGACCAAACACCATAATGCAAGCCATCAACCATGCTAATGCATCCGCCCGTGCCATGGCCATGGCAGAAACTGGTCATCGCCAAGATGAACCAATGGACATCGCGGCCTTACCTTTAGCCCAGGCATCAGCTACCATGGATGATGAGCTGTCAAAAACATTAAAGGAACTGACAGGTGCCATCCGCGGGATGCAGAAGCAATTAGGACGGGTGGAGAAGAAACTAGACCCCCAGGAGGAGCACTCGTCAGGACATCAGCGACCTCAAAGGGGGAGGACCTCTGGAAGGAAGTTTGGCAAGCCTGCATATAATGAGGACGGCTCACCCAATTGTTTTAAATGTGGCCAGGCTGGCCATATCGCCAAACAATGTTCAGCTTCACCTGTACATGCGGTGTCGGGAAACGCTTAGGGGCACCGGACACCCGAGCATGTGTGAATATTCCCTTTGGGAGTATCACAGCTAACTGTTTGGTGGACACTGGTGCCTGCAGAACATTAATCAATGAACAATTTTGGATGGGGCTATGTCGAGCCAATCACCGCACCCCACTGATGAAGAAATCAGAGGGACTTAAATCTATATCTGGACACATAATTCCTACGAGAGGGCGGACACTTATAGAAATACTGTCTCTAGTAGCAGAGGTCACGGTTGTATGCACCCTGGCACATGATATACTTCTAGGGGATGATACCCTTAGGAGACTAGAGGCTGTTATAGACTATAGCACTAAGAAGGTGATACTCCTAGGAGAAAACTATGCCCTACAGACTGCTAAGCAGCGAGATTTATATATAGCATCGACAGACTTAGAAGATTGGGTCAGGTCACGACCCCAAGTATTTGCCCTGGAGGAGGGAGTGAATGGAATGACCACCAAGGTTGAAATGACTATAGACACCGGTGATCATGCTCCTATCAGGCAGAGGCCTTATAGGCTTCCCCTTAGTAAGAGACAGGTCGTTGAGGAGGAGATAGAGAAGATGTTGCGGGAAGGTGTGATTAGGCCGAGTAACTCGCCATGGGCATCACCCATTACCTTGGTTCCCAAGCCTGACGGATCGACCCGATTCTGCGTAGATTTCCGCAAGGTGAACGCCGTCCTGCGCAAGGACGCCCATCCCTTACCCATCATTCAAGACATCCTAGATAGCCTGACCGGGGCCAAGGTATTCAGCACAATGGACCTGAAAGCTGGGTACTGGCAGATCCCTGTAGCTGAGTGTGATAGAGAAAAGACTGCCTTCATCACACACCGTGGACACTATGAGTTTAATGTCATGCCTTTTGGTTTGGCCACAGCCCCAGCTATCTTCCAGAGGACAATGCAGGCTGTACTGGGAGACATGCTAGGTGCTTTTGCACTTGTATACTTGGATGACATCATTGTTTATTCAAGGTCAGAAGAAGAACACCGAGAACACCTTAGAAGGGTCTTCGATGCCTTAGAGGAAAATGGACTAAAATTGAAACCCTCTAAGTGTCACCTCAATGTGCCAAGTGTGAAGATCCTGGGATATATTGTGACGCCCGAAGGGATATCCAGTAATCCTGAGAAGACCTCAGCTATCTCTAATCTGGGGCAACCTCAATCAGTTAAGGAGGTCAGGTCGTTCCTAGGAATGGCTAATTACTACCGACAATGTGTCCCAAACTATGCCTGTATCGCATCTCCTATTGTGGCACTCACCAGGAAGCATGCTCGCTTCAAGTGGGGAAGTGAGGAGCAAACTGCCTTTGACACCTTGAAGGAGATGCTCATCTCTAATCGGGTTATGGCACATCCTGATACATCAAAGGGGTATAAATTGTACACTGATGCCTGTGACTACTCAGTGGGGGCAATTTTGGTACAGGATGACAATGATGGGATAGAAAGGCCGATACAGTATGTCTCCAAACAGCTCTCAGGAAGTCAACTCAAGTGGGCGACCATAGAAAAGGAGGCGTATGCTGTGGTCTATGCCTTGACGAAGCTGCGACCTTACCTGTTTGGAGCTGACTTCACCATTTTCACTGACCATAAGCCCCTCAAGGCACTCTTCCTGTCCGAGGTCAAGAACACTAAAATTCAGCGTTGGGCAGTGCTCATAGCTGAGTATGGTGCCCCAATTCAGTACAGGAAAGGCAGTAACAACATCCATGCTGACATGCTGTCACGCATACGTGGTACAGATATTGCAGCCCTGGAGACTACTGACTGGATAGCAGCCGACGACCTGGCTTGTGAACATCCAAATCAGATACCGTGGGAATTTGACCAACTAGAAAAGGATGCACTCAGGGAGGAGCAGAAGACCATGGCAGAATATGACCTAGTGGGGGAAGAAGGGTCAGGATATGAGCTGAAGGATGGACTATTGTACTCAACTGTACCTCCTGAGGGGAAAATTGAATACCCTCGGCTGGTACTACCACCCAGTGCACGTTATCGGGTTATAAGAAGAGCACACACAGAGGTGGGACACCAAGCCATAAGAAAGACTTTAGATCGACTGCAGGAAGCATACAAGTGGCAAGGGCAACGCAAGGATGTAGCAGCAGTATTGCAGAAGTGTGAACGGTGTGCCATACATGCTGAGCGGCGCGACTACCCTGAGCCCACTAAGATGCCAATAGCAGCCTACCCTGGTCAGATAGTTGGCATGGATCTCTGTGGACCATTTGCTCCATCACCTTACAGTAATCGCTATATACTTACTGTGGTGGATCATTGCACTGGCTGGGTGGAGGCAAAGCCCATACCTAAGAAGGAGGCCGAGCAGGTTCTGCGCTACCTAGAACAGGAGTACCTCCCACGCTTTGGTGCACCGGAAGTCGTCATTACTGACCAAGGTCAAGAATTCCAGGCAGTGGTAGTCAAGCAATATCTGACAGAATGTGGAGTCGAGATGAGGAGAAGCACTCCATATCACCCAGAATCTAATTCTAAAATTGAACGCTTCCATAGAACTATCAAGGGGATGATACGTAAGCTAGTGAATCATCAGTCCTCTGATTGGGAAGATAAGCTAGGACAAGCTTTGTGGGCTCATTGTATTTCCACCTCTACAGTGACTGGGTACACTCCTTTCTTCTTGCAATATGGGAGGAAACCACGAGCACCTCTAACCAGAATGCTGAACCGCACTGAAGGATCAGATCCTAGAGCCATTGGTGAACGAGTTGACCTACTAGCTAAGGCATTCCAAGAAGCTGCCCGAGCCACAGAGGACAGCCGCAAGTACAATCATGCACGACTGATGAAAAGAGCCCGAGGAGGTCAAGTACATCCGGGAGACACTGTTGTACTTGTGGCCCAGGAGAGAGCTCCTCTTGATGCCAAATGGGACCACGGGTACTTAGTCACTGCTGTTAGAGGTCCTGTGGTCACTGTGATTAACCAGAGGACAGGAAAACAAAGAGTGGTTAATCGTGACAAACTAAAGCTGGTGGATCCTGACTGTGTGTGGGATGACGTCAGACCCCGTCCTACCCGGGCTCAGAGGAGGCATATAAGGGTACCCCCGCCTCCTCCCCAGCCAGTAGAGCCTGAGACTTCAGAGGAACAGGAGCTACCCACAAGGACTCAACCTGACACCCCAGCAACTCAAACTAGGGAACGGCTTCCAGCCTCCAAACGGCGACGTGTAGACAGCCTTGGGGAGACTGAACTTAATCCTATCCCAGTACGCAGGAGTACCAGGCTAGCCGAGCTCAGGCAAACACCCATGGAAATAACACCTGAGCCAGAGACACTATCAGTCACCCCTCCCTCTACTGAGCCTACTACCTCTCCTCAGGACGCACTTCAATTGGGACCTACGATTAGGGGCAAGAGGAGACCACAGGTGACTGACGAAGATAGAAAAGACATTGATAGACAGAAGCGGCAATGCTTGGTGGATCAGCATCCCGAGCTTGCCTCCTTGTTGTCTGTCTAGTCCACCTTAGCTGTGGGGATCTCTTCAAGGATGATGGGGTCCTAGTTCAGAAGGTAGGACGATCCAGGACAATCGAAGCAATATGGACCACTCTAGTTGTCATCAATCCCCCAAAGCCTCTGCCAATCAAGTTCTGGGTTAATGAGGTGAGAACCGGGATACAGCTAGTGGCCCCTCATGTCTCGGCAGAAGACCAACGCACCTGGGAGGCTAGACTTAGTGCCATTGATCTGCAAGGGCCCGCAGTCATGGATTTGTCTGAGTCATGGCCGCCCCATGCGCAACCTGAGAGCCGGAAGAAGAGGGCCAAGAGAGGCCTAATTAACGCGATTGGGTACCTTGGGAAGAGCCTATTCGGCTTGGCCACTGATGATGAGGTGAAGGAGATCAAGACAATAATTAAAGGGACAGTGCATAATGAAGGCATTATAGTACATAGACTTGACAAAATGATGAGTATAGTTAACCGTACCAGGAAGTTTGTACGTAGAAACAGACAAGACATTCAAACACTTGAGCAGTATCAATTAGACTTGCAGGATGAGCTAAGTAATTACAGCCGGCGGGTCTCGCGTTTGGATACCTTTGTACAGAGATTGTCTCTTGCAAGGTCTGTGGACCGTACAATTACTGAACTTGAACTGGTGTATGAACAGTACTTTGATCAGTGGAACCGTTTCAATGAACAGAGACATGAACTAGAGAGAGGTTGGCTCACAGAGGAAACTCTAGCACCTCCTGAACTTGAATCTATTCTTATAAAGGTCAGAGACTGGGGATATAACCCCCCACCTAAAGAATGGTATTATGAGAATGTACATATTGAACCTCTGTGGAATAATGCAGGCACATTGGTCTTTCGAGTAGTCTTACCGGCATTGGGCAGGGTTCACTATTTAGAGTATAGAACTCATTACTTTCCTGTAGCTATAGATGGGAAATATCTAAGGAGAATCAAGGGCAAGAGAAATGTAGCTATTAACACTGATACGGGGGCAACCTTTTGGCCAGATAGTTGTTTTGGAAAGACGCCCCGGGTATGTGTATCTCATGAGGAGTTGTTGACACCAACTTGTGAATGGGGTATAGTTACAAACAACTCCCTGAGGCTCTGCACTATCGAGATCATGAAACGTGATGGACAGAACTCAGAGGTGTATTCTCTTGGCCTTGGGGAGAATGTGGTTGTGACATATAAGAAGATGCCTGTAACCCTCAGGTGTATAGGTAAACGCGCTGTTGTTAGGGAGATGATTGGACCAACCCACATACTTGTGCCACCAGAATGTAAGTTAGAGACCAAAGATTGGAGAGTAAGTGGAATCCGCAAGGGGACAGGTAGATTAGTAAAAGGGGCAGAAACTATCCACTTTAATAGGAGGATCAATTTCACTTGGCCGAGGTATGTTAATCAGAAATTGGGGAGAGTTCTTAAGTACAAAAAGCGGGCGGAAGTTCCACTTGTGGAGATGCAGAATTGGGCACAAGATTATAGTAGTGGAATAAGAGCACAGGAAGGTGTGGTATATGGTCCAGTCACATCCATTGTAGGATTGTGTATCATTGTTGTCATTATCATTGTAGTATGTAAGTACAGGCCACTGTGTCTATCTAGACCACAGACCGCAGAGTCTAGACAACCACAAGCCGGTACTGTAAACGAGAATCATGGAGTTCAAATAGACCCCGTAGAATTGGCAATAATGTCTGAATAGATCTGACAAGATAAATATGCATGTTAGATATAGGATTATATACATGTATCCGCATATTATATCACATATATGTATATCACTAATCATTTGAGGAAATTTTGATCCAGAGGGATAAAAATCTTTAAAGGGGGGAGGTATGTAGAGTGCAGACCCCTTAAAGGGTCGTGTACTGGTGGTCCACCACACCCCTGGTATGGTGTCAGTGTGGTATGTGGGTTGTTTACTGTGGGTTTGATGGAGCAGCTCGCTGTGATGTATCTGGGTTTCTAGTTAAGGATCCAGGGTAGGGTCATTTCCGAGTAAGACTGTATGGGTGTGGGGCCATTTAGTAGTAAGGGTGCTACACCTACTTATAGAACTGGGTTTTCTTAGAATTAGCCTGTCTTGTTATTGTGGGTACCCCAAAGTGGGAGGGGGTATACTTGGAATTAAGGGTATATTCCATTGAATTGTGTACAACTGCTTAAGTGTGTCACTTACTTTTAGTACTGTTCTTATATGGTATCAGATATATGTCAGTGATTGACTTCTTTTAGGTAAAGTGTGTTTTCTAAGAATCACCAATGAAGGACCATGATTCCAGGTATTGTGTGTGGGCAGTTTTAGGGGGAACTGCTCTCTGACTTTGTATAAAAGCCCCTGAGTTTGAGCAATAAAGTTAAGTTACTACCAGCCTCTCTCTTGAGTTGTTACTTCACCTTCTCTACCATGCAGCAGTAGCCTAACAGGACAGGACTAGCCTTGGAGGAACCCCTCCAACTTTATAACACGAATCGCCCATTGACTTAGGCCTAGGACTACCCCAGCATGCTTGCACCCATGTGTACTGCTCTATGTTGGACCTAGGCTGCCAATTTTTTTTATGGATATACAGGTAGATGTTATGCTTTAACTTGACATATTTCATTAGTCCATGTAGCATAATTATATTAGAGTTATACCAACATCTTTGGGCGTCACACAAATTGCCTCAAAAACTTGCCAAACACTTTTTTGCTTGCAGCATGAAAATAAATCAGTCTATACATGGCAAAATGGTCTTAAAAAATTCTTTGAATAATTCTAAACATACCTAATAATATACATCCCCTCCTGTTAAAAAAAAAAGGTTTTCGCCTGTATATGTACATTTTTTAATTTTCTCGTTAAAAAACGAGCCTTTTTGGTTAGTTTTAAGCCCCTGACTCCAAAAATATACCTTAGATACATGCAAAACCAGGGTTCCCCATGTAGCTCCATCCAAGGGCTATTAGAATAAATGATAATAACACATATAGGTTCCATTTTGAATGATTTATTAAGCACGGAAGGCAAAACGGTCAAATGACAACAAGTGGTGCCTATCGACCTACACCCCTTTCCTAGAGAATTAAGCTCGGTGACATGTCACTATGTTTACATTTCCTTCATCCCTATATATAAACCTAATGATATCCAGAGGTATAGGCAAAAATCAACACAATCCTTTTGCATTTTCCACTTCTATACATATCCAACTACCATAATCCAAAAGTATTTGAAAATAGCAACAGAACATGAATGATATTTTAGAAGGAAATGAGGCTATAGATTTTCCCATTGACTCCTATAGGCCTTCCTTCATTACACACCTTTCCCAGAGAATTAAGCTTGGTGACATGTCACTATTTTTACATTTCCTTCATTCCTTTATATAAACCTAATGATATCCAAAGGTATAGGCAAAAATCAACACAACTTCTGATATCCAGAGGTATAGGCAAAACTCAACACAACTTCTTTACCACTCATCCACCAGCATTTGTCTTAAATATTAGTTGTATGGTCTAGTGTCACGTACAAGCATGTTTTTTAGCAGTTTAGTACTACTCTAAAGTACAAAGTCCTCATGTATAAGACACACCCCTCACTTTGGTGGCTTGCAAAAAAAACACAGCAATGCTCTATCGTAAAATAATATGGCTTATACGTGAACCCGCCCAAGGGGCAGGTTCACTAATATTAAAATAACTTAATACTTTGGGCCCCCCACCCTAAGGGTCACCCAAATATTTCCCAATTTTTTTTTCTTACCAAGCTTTCAGCTTGTCTTTTTTTCACACACACACACATGCACACATGCAAATAAAATAAAATATAATTTCTTTCATTTATAATTTTCACCTACCACCCTTGGATGTCCATCAAAGTACTAATGCAGCTTACAGGTGTAAGGGGTGTGGGGATAAAAAGAGAATTACTACATGCGTACTCACCCTATGTATCTGAAGAGGGTGTGGGAAGCTTATAATACCATCAAAGTGCTCTTGATCTCGGTAAAATCACAGGTGTTAGATTATCTTCATGTGACTACATGCTGGTGGTAGCCAGGTTTCTGATTGGTTGGATGGCTGACCCTCATTTGCATAATGGTATTATGTTTTACTTCCTATATAACTTTTTTATAAATTTTTTTTATGTATATTATATATCTCATTTGCATAATTAGCCCCGCCCCATTGTTTACAAATAAGGGACCACGTTGCTAGGCCATGTGTTGTTTACAAACAAGGGGTCCTAATATCCTAATTAGGTCATATTACCATGGTAACCAGAATGCCGTCCTCTGATTTGCTGAGAGGTGGTCACTAATCCCCTTATTAGGTCAAGGGGGCATGGCCTATTATGCAAATGAGGTCATGGTTAAGGTCACATGACCATATATGGGCATGCATCATGGGTGGTCCAGGTAACGTGACCAAATGGAGGCCTCTGATTAGCTGCATCCCCAGTGAGTAATATCCTGTAGTTAGCTATAGTCCCATTCCGATACTATACTACTGACCACCATTTTACGGTTGTACTATGAGAAGGTGACGGCTCTGATGAACTGGCTTAATATTTGGCTAAATCCATTGATTTAGGCATGGAAAAGTGAAGATTTTAGAAAAGCTTTCCGTAAACTCCTAGGGCTTAATCCAGTGGCACATCCTTATCAAATTTAAAACCACTGATACAGGAGTGCATCATGCATGCTGTTGGTTCTCATGATGCTCCAATACGTCTCTCCAGCACTCCATTGGAGCATCATGTCTACCCTCTGGCAGTATCTACCCTGTAGGGTTGGCATGGTTCATGAATTTAGCTCTGGCAAGTCACTCGCAAGTCATTCATTTAAGTCATTTTTGCATCATGACAACCAACGTTCATAATACATTAATGCATTTGCAACCTTTGAAGGGTTAAAGGAAAACAGTTCTGCAGGCCCTTTTCACTCTTTTCTTTATGGTTATTTAGTGCTATGTGTAAAAGGAAATAATCAAAAAGGTATCTGATTTTATTACACGATTTCTTGGATTTTGGGTGCTTTTTCTGGATATCCCCATGCTGATACCTGTCGATATTGCACACCATGATGCATGCATCATGACTTTTGTAAGGTGTGCCTGATATCCATGGATAACAGGCACTAGTGCCTGATATCCATGGATATCAGCACACCTTACATGTCATATGTCACATGTTAAAACCCACGAAATATTCCAGGCCAGGGTAGGGATCGAACCTGCAGTCTCAGATCCCTAATCCAACTCCCTATGCAATGCGCCACAGGGACTGACGAGGTATGCTCGGTTCGAACCAAATCTGGATATGATACAAAGCCGTGCGCGCTGTCGCTGTCCGCTGCAGGGCGACGAGGTGTATTATACACAAACATAACAGCGAGACGCAGTGAACGGAGGAGACGCCGTGGCCTAGCGGTTAGCACGTTGCGCTCAGCCGTGAGAGGTACATGGATCGCGTCCCGGTCTGGGCGTACATTTTTTCGCCGTGTGCGCTGTCGCTGTCCGCTGCCGGGCGAGGAGGTGTATTTTATACACAAACATAGTCGCGAGAAGCATCTTTTTTCGCCGTATGCGCTGTCCTGTCCGCTGCCAGGCTAGGACTAGTAGGAGATGTATTTTATACACAAACATAACCGCGAGAAGCTTCTTTTTTCGCCGTGTGCGCTGTCCTGTCTCCGCTGCCGGGCGAGGAGGTGTATGTACCGATCGTGTACACACAATGGCTGGCTTAGAGTCCCGGGGAAGGATTTTTGTTTTCAACTTGTTTTTATTGATATTCTATTGATTATTTATTGATTTTTTATTGATTAATCGTGTAATAAAGACAGTAAGGAATGGGCTATCGGTCACCTCGTTCAGTGTATCGTAGGATATCGTAACTCGTGGCCTACGGCCACTCGTTACGATATCCTACGATACACTGAACTCGGTGCCCGATAGCCCATTCATTACTCTCTTAGTAACAGTTCTGTGTAAGTACCATGCTGTCCTGCTCACTCTGTGACCAAGATACATCGCTGCCTTATTAAGATTGTGGGTGAACTACTCTTCTCCTTGCTGGTTTCTGGGAAACATCATTATGACAGCTAGGTACCAGCTACATGCTACATGTAGTTCAAAAACGGCCTCAGAGTTAGGTTGCTAGTAGGTCGACACCAGCAGCAAATGAATATAATGATTCCACTCAAAAAAGAGGTTGTGAGGATAAGGCATGATTAGCTGACCAAAGTAGGCCGCTAAAGAAAAAGTGTAAGCACCACTCACTAAGGGCTACTTTTTGTCCAATAATTGTGATGTCATTAGATGCATCATCTAAGACTGCTGTTTCCCTCTATAATGATGCACCTCATTTAATTTGTCAGAATCATTTTAGGTGATATAAAGGCCATCAAAATACACTATCATTAAAATAATTTACCCTGGTCCATCGCTCTTCATGGTACATGAATGTAGCCCTGATGAGTGATTTGCCAGGCATGTATTCATGCATCATGACAGGGTTGATACAGTTCTGGAGGGGCATTATGATGCACCATGAAGTGTTGATCAGGTTGCCAGAGATCGATCATAATTTTCACAGAGATTCCTTGCACATTTGTGAACCACTATACTACCTGGCTTTTTGTAAAAGCTACACAGGTAAAGTGCTTTTCAATTACGGTGGTCCATGGTTCAGTTTTTAATCCCTGTTAGATTCAACAATCTTTACAGTGTATGTTTAATGAAGGATAAATAAATGAACTATCAATCAATCAATTAAAAAAGACCAGCGCTCCATCGCTCAGGAAAAATGTTTCATCTGTCATTGTGATAAAACACATATCCTTGGCCTCTTTGATATTTTGCTGTCATGGACCCAAAACCTATCATTGCATTATCTGATTAGATGTCCTGCAATTGACAGCTCATGTAAGAAGTCATTACCAGGGCAGGGCTATACATATGTCATCATTATCTCATCATTAGCATAACAAGACTGAACTCTCCAGTGGGTCTTAACTCAGTGAATAATTTCTAGTGTTAGATGTGTGGTTTTTCACAAAAAGGCAGAGGATTTTTATAAAGTATACATTCCATGTATTATAAGATAGCAGTTGCTTCACATTATAACACACACCATTACAATCAATCAATCTGATTGGTCAGAGCCAGTAAGTAACCACGGTACCAGAACCAGGTCAGTTCCATGTTAAGAGAAATTTAGCTGTCATGTTTCTTCTTCAGTCAAGAGCGCCTATCCTTTCACTCTCATTTCCAACATTAATCAATGAGTATAAATACAGCTCTAGGATTTTTTGTTCTTTTGTTGTTGTTTTATTGACCCTTCAGTGCGTCGTATATCATCAATACCATACATCAACATGATACATCAATGAAGAGTTGGCAGTCTGCAAACTGGCACTTCATTGGGACACTAAAAAACCTGGAGAACTACTTAATGGTATATCTTTTACTCCTGTATAATGAAAAAAACCTGCACCGGGCGCCCGCCTCCTTTTCACCAATATGTTAGACTTTATTTTCTTATTTTGGACCCAAAAATTCACCCTCCTTTTGGGCCACCCCCTGCTTTTTTAAACCTGGATCTGCTACTGAATTTTACACCCCTATTTGAGAAGCTCCCTAAAATCAGTTCTTACTTCTTGCTACATGGATCTGTAGAAACCAGGTGTCATTAAAACGTATATGTATTCGTATGAAGACGGGGAAGGTGCATCTTCGCACCTGTACTGCTGTAAGGCAGTGGTCAGGTGGCAGTGGCCTTACAGCCGTCAGCGAATGCACACATACAGCGAGAGACGAAAAGTTACCACTGGGACAGGTATACATGCCTAACACTTAACTGCCGCTTGATGCCAGCAACAGGTACAGTGCTACTTTTCTTACCACTTACACACTTTAGACATGATAGTTCAGTTTATGGATACACCCATGTTTTTCCTACCACCCCCCCCAAAAAAAAAAGAAAAAAAGACTTAATTTCGTTTTTTTCCCTTCTGGCCAATGGGCTTTGTCAACATTCAGGTTATTTGATTTTAAAAACTGCATGGATTGGATCCATTGCTTGCAATTTTGACATTTCAATATGGACCCCCTTGGGACCTATTGCTCAATATTAGGATTCATTTTCATCAATTTTTACTTTTGACTCCTTGAAATGATGTTTAAAAATATTAAAGATAATTTTAGTTATAGAAGGGATATTTTCCTGGTTGTCAGTAAGTTTGGTCTAGGTTCTATGCAGAATTTATAAGGAAATTTCATGTGATACAATGCTGTCATTCCCTACTCACGTTAGGATCCCAAATATTTGGACAGCTGTATTTTCAGTACCACACTGTCAATCAAAGCCCTTTTTGGTATTGGGGATGGACTTAAGATGAGGATGAATTCTAGTTAGGATTGCCCCCTAAGTCATAAAAGGACATAAAGGGGGCCCTTGGGGGTCTGGGGACAAAATTACACCGTCCTTTCTGAATTTTGAAAATCCATTTAGTAGGATAAATATTGTGAATATTTCTTTGTTGACCATTTTCTGAAACTCTAGGTGCATCTTATATGCAGGGTGCATCTTATACACGGGAGATTACGGTAGTACCCATTCTATAGGGCTGAAGTACACTGATATTCCGTGGCAGCAAGTCCTGTTACTTTACAGGTAGGGACATTTGGCCAGCTTTTATATAAGACACAGTCATTAGCAGCCATCACAATATATGGTGATGTCTGGTAATGACTTCGGGAGAATATACTACACCTGTATGACAACTAGATAAATGAGTTTTCCATGTGAGGTTATGTAGCCTACCTGCCAGGCATCCTTGACAGCTCCTTATCAGGTAATTTATGCCAGATGTCCTTGATCACCCAATCATTAATATAGGGCTGTCATTGCAAATGATATTACCTGAGCTGATGCCATGTGGGCGGTCTAGTGTGATGATATAATAGGATGATTGAAAGAAAAAAAAAGAGAAAAGGCTAAACATAAAGAAATAAACTTCAATGCTCTTGTTTTGAAGTGAACTGAAATTAAAAAAAAAAGAAAGAAATCAGGTGAGGCAGTTTGGCTATGTTTGACCCTTTGATCTGCACTGGCACACTCAAAATGAAAAGCTCTCTAAGAGAGTATTTTGTCAAGTGATGGACTCATTTCTTCAATAATTGTTGAGGGGTGTTCTACCGACAGCATTAGCCATGCAGTGTTAGCCACATGCAGTCAATGATGCTTGTGTAACGCTGTTTAAATTTGCTGCATTAGCAGCTGAAAGTCTTTGCCTTGTTGCGGTAGAATGTTGCAACCAATGCTGGGGGGCTGAAGCGTTCAGTTTAAAGCATGGGTTCCACTTCCAGCGGTCCGAGGGAATTTCCGAATGATAACCCAATGATTTATGATATTATAAAAGTATAGAAAAAAAATTAGTTGGATTAAATTTAAATTTTGTCCAACCCATGGTGGACCTAGTGCTTAATGGCAGATTTACTTGTTTTCCTTTTGGGGCACCATCAGAAAAATAAACTGAAGGGGGCAGAGAAATCATCTGCAGCATTTATCATAGTACCCCATCTATAAGGTGCAGCTCACTTATAAGGAGCACCCAGAGTTCATGCAAAATGTATACCATCCTAGCAGGATGCATTTTAGATCAACGGATTCACCATTCTTTTCAATATTTGTGAAATATATTCCAGAAAACTGTTTTAAAAGTCTTGTTAGTTGCATTCTTGAAATTCTCAACCTAGAAATACAAATGTATTGATAGAATGCAGAAAGAAAATCAAAAAAAAAATCTGTGAGGTGGGTATTACCTTTTCAATTGGAAAATGAAATCGAGGAGAAAGAAGGAAAGAACGATAGTTATATGTTCTTGATGGTAGGTGCTTCTTCTATGAAACATTTTCTTCTTCTTTTTGTGTTGTAAGGTTTCATAGAAGGCAGGTAGCAGGTAAAGGTGGGGTGTCTTCAGTTTAGCAAGATACAATGTCATCATTTACAATAGGTGTTTACAAATTGGCAGATATGTGCCTTTTTATATTTACCTATAGAGATGCAATAATGTGCAGGGCAGAACATGTGTCCTCGTCATGTGTCCTATTGTCTGCCATAATGCACTGCAAACGTGGCTAACTTAATGTGATGATATGAAACTAATTAATCTATACCTGTGTTAAGTGTACCAACACTATGGAGAACATAATACCAATGGTTTCAGTGCTCAGGCCATGTGCCTCCAGTACTTCTTTGAGACCGACAACTTATTTCAGGCATGGGCAGTTAAACAAGCTATTACCATAGTCAGGCCTTGACAACATCAAAGCTTGTGTCTGCAAAACACAGTATCCTTTCAATATCTTTGTCCACCTGCCATATTTCACATTAATTGTATGAGAGAGAAATACAAAATGAGCAAATAAAAAAAAACTGTGCATGAAACTGATGACAGGGCCGCTCTAGCGGATCCTTGTGCCATGTCACTTATCATCATCTATTTAAATTATTATCAGTTGCAGATTTAGTGTTTAGTGAAGTACTAAATGTCAATGGCAGGGAGTTGCCTGCAGTCCCTTTCCCTTTTCACACTTCTTTACCATTGAAAGGCTAAAAGAGCAATAATGTACCATTGCATTCAGCTTTGCTGTGTTTCAGATAGGTGCCTGTCTTTTTATAAGTACCGTGAGTCAGACTTACACAAAAGAAATAAGAACCACTTCTCATATACGTGTGGATCTGGATACGAGTATTACTTGGGTGATTTGAGTTTTTCATATCACAATTTTAATGAACTAACAGAGCTAAATCATATATCATTGCAAATTTGATGGAGAATTCATTTCCTCAGAAAGTCATCATTCTTTTATATTCAGTCTCCAATTTTACTTGCTAGATCAACCAGTATACAGCTTGAATCAGGAGCTTAATTCAAAACATCCTGGTATCCCAACCCCAGCGATCTTAGTGTAGGCACATATAATAAGACCTGGCTGGTCTACCCTATGTAATGCAGTGGTTGCAGGCCTGTCCAGGATAGCTAGTCCTGGGATCACTTCCCTATTCCATTTCCACCACTAAGATTACTGCGATCTTAGTGAAAGAAATGCATAGTGGTTTCACCTGAGTACAAAAGCACTTACAGGGAACACTCCTGATCGAAAGAGTGAATAGCCTGCTGCATACACAAAGAGGGGAGGGAGGACGTTTGCAGAGTGTCCTTGAGGGCTCTTAGGGCTACTCATGCGTTAAGTGCACTGTAAGGTAATTCTTCCCTTCTCTCTCTCTTCTCCTGGGGGGAGGGCACAATGCTTCTAATAGGCAAGCATAAATCATGCATTCATGGGAACAACTCTTGAATACTGTACGGGGGTCAACTGCACCCTGTGCTCTTTTGTTAGCCCATATGGGGATGGGGAACGATGGTATAAGCACTCTTGTGAAGACGAGTGACTCCACAGCTATTCCTTTATTTTGGGACTCTTACCCCTCTGCCTAGTCAGTTCTTCTTGGAATATTGTAGGAGGGCTGAGGGTAAGATCGATGCAATCTTAGTGCTGGCTAGGATATGTGAACCCAGTCAACTCTTAAGATCGCTTAATAGGATAAGGCTGATTTATTCCTAATATCGCTGGGGTCGTGATCCCAGGATGTTTTGAATTAAGCTCCAGGTCCAAATTTGTGAGGGATGATTGTATTCTTTTTTGTGGGGGGGGAGAAGAGGAGAGGTAGCGATAGAGAGGCAGAATGAGAGAGAGAGAAAGAGCGACAGAGAGAGAGAGAGTGAAAGATGAGGTGGAAGAGGAAACAGAAGGGGGAAGGAGGAGGGAGTATTATTGTTGTTAGAAATAACCATTATTGTGATGATTGTTACAATTGCTCATGCAGGACCTTTATGCACTCTACTGTTTTAATGAATGTTCTATGCATGTTGTAGTGCTTACCGATTCTGGTTTACTTTTCACAGTGTCATGTGTTTAGCCTATATGTGCTCCCATATCCCCTAAATTTATATGGTCCAGATGCAAAATCAGATTGTAGACAGACACTTTAACCAACACACTGCCCTCTCTTTTCCTTTTTTCTTAATAGAGCTGCATTATCATAAGGTCAAACAAGAGAAAAATCCCCAACAATCAGATTCAGACCAAACCTCCTCTACCGGGACAACAATGTGGAACTCTACGAATATCACATCAGAAAGTGATGGTAAATCAGCCTCCTACATCACCCTAGTAACGTCACTGACTGTGGTTGGTGTCCTGACACTATCAGCTAACATTGTGCTCCTCGTCACTTTACTTAGGTTCAGCTCCAAGCACCTAAAGCAGTCTACACGCTTCTTCCTGATGTACAAGTGCCTGGGCCATGTTTTCCAGGGCCTGTCTGTCATGGGACGGCCCCACATTGTCTACACCTACTGTGTGCACTTTGGGAGGTTCAGTAGGTTGGTTCTTGGGATGGTGGTAGGTGGCATGTTTCTGCTGTCTCTCGATAGCTTCATCACTATTACCAATCCATACAGACACAACTTCATCATGACACCCAGAATGGCCAAGTTGTCTATCTTCCTCTTCTCCTTGTTCCTCATCGTACTGCTACTCATCTCAATCTTTGTACCAGCACCTCCTCCTACGTCCCTTGCCCTCTGCACCCAGAACAACAGCCAGATCAATCCCTGGGTGCTGCTTATGATGAACATTTTCGGTGTATTGTTCATATTCTTGGCTATCAGCTTTCAAGCCTTCAACATCTGGAGCCTGTGGAAACAATCGTCCATCGTTTCACTTCCAGCTGCTGCAATTCACACTGCTGCTATAGAAGACAATGCAGTAGAGCCAAGCCCAGACCAGCAACCGAACAATAAGAAAAATGCCAAGGTAACACGACTGGACCGACTTCAACGTCTCCTCACTGTGTGGGTGGTTTCCAGCTTCATTTGCTGGATGCCGAGTATTGCCATTGTCTCTTCACGGGCCGTCATGGACATTTGTTCAATCACTGAATCACCAATTCTTGTATTGATCCAGCCTTTTATCACTGTGCTCCCCTTGGTTGATGGTTTGTTACAGCCTTGCCTAGCTGTGGCATTAAGTCAGGAGTTGAGGTGTGGGGTGAAGAAACTATTTTGTTGCAGAAAGTGTGAGAGTGATGTAAGCATTCCTGTGGTTGCAAATGGAGGGGGTGAGGATGGTGGCGGTAATGCTGGTAATAACACAGGCAGTCATAGTGTATATGTAGTGAATCATATGTAAGGGGATATGAGATGGGCCTATTTGGTTGGCAATGGTTAAAAAAAAGTACAAATATGAAAGTTTTCTCTAAAATAGTTGAGGTCGGTTTGTTGGCTGGGTACCAAATTGCTTTTGGGCCCAATGTTAACAATTTAGAAACCAACAAAATTCTTACTAACATCAATTGAACAGAGTGGACATTCATCTAGGATGGGGAGGGGTAGATGGAGGGTAACCTATTTCAGACCTTTTAAAGTTTGGATGAAAAACTAAATTTCCCTTTAATTTCCCTTTATTTGCTGATATATAACATGGAAAACGTAAAATGCACATGAGATTATGATAAATGATATAATAATGATTATTGTATTTGACTTAAATGACAGACATGGGATGTGGTAACATGAGAGGTTATTATTTGGTGATGTTGGTATTTAAGGCTATAGTTACAATTGCTATAATAATGATAATTCAAATGGGCTACACTCTGCCTGCTCTCACTATGTATAGATGTTCACAATCAGAACTATGCTCATAGTGTACATGGTCTGATGGGAGTTATATCAGATAAGATTATAATAGTTCTCTGAACTTTCCTCAATTCATACAATATACATGTGTGATTAGAACTCATCAGAGCTCAGCTTTTGAAGATAAATGTATACAAGTTATTCATGTTGGATGAGTGTCTGGTTAGTCCTTAATTATCTAGAACTTTGGGACAACCTTAGTAGTGCATTGGCTGACAAAAAATAAATCAAATCGTTCTTCATGATGCCTGAATGTAGTCGTATACTGCATTTTGTCATGAGTATTTCTACAATGGTGCACTAAGAAATCAGGGCTTATTGTGCATGCTGCCACTCTATATCCACATGTATGTAATTCTATCCCTGTCAAAGGTCAGTTAGTATCTCACTGCATCCTCTCATTCGTATAATGGTTAAACCTATGGGGAAATCATTTATAAATCTTCCTGATGACAGGTAAGCAATTGTGAGGGTCATGTGATCAAATTAGTTCATCAGGTCATGACACCATGCAGCTGTCGGCTTTTGTGAAGTTTCTGGATGCTTTGATGTTGGGATTTGATAGATTTGAGGCAAAAGGGGCACCAATATATATGATTCTTCGAGCAGTAATAAAAGTAGAAAAAAGATACAGTCCATATTCTGTCCATCAGTCCCCCCCTATCAGTTTCTTTCGATTCTATCAGTTATCCTGTCACTAAAAAGGTTGTGTTCATACATGATAATATGATCCTCAGAAGTAATTATTTTAATTTTCTCAAATTGTCGGAACCTCAGTGGGACTTCATGGGGGTATAATTATGATAATATAGGGTAACAATGGGTTATCTATTTGTCATTAAACAGTGTTTTTTTTCCCTCAGTGCTCATCACTGATATGTGCATCTCATTAGTCTTGGTTGGTTCTTTAGTTTGTCTGGCTTTAGAGCCAACATTAATAGTGTATTAACCCTCTCACGGATGGTTGTGACATTAATGCATCATATGCCCATTGTCCAAATTTAGCTCTGATTTCAGCTCTGGGAAGTAACCGGAACATACCGCCTGCATGCGTTACGTCACCTTTCAGGGTTGATACACTATTGGAATTATTGATGCACCAAACGGTCAGCTTTCCAGCATGTCGGGGGTGCATCATGTTGACGGACTTGATGCACTCAAGCATAAGCAGCTTTTAAAGGGTTTAAGTGCATAATAAAGAAATAATTTTTGAATCTACCAGGCACGCCCATAATCTGTACGGTGATTCACCATTATTTCTGATAGAGTAAAACAGTGTAATTTCTGCCATTTATAAAGCCTCAGCAAGCAGCACAATTAAACTGTTATGATGAACGTCTGTGAACATACCTCTGAACACAAGATGTAGGTCTGTATGTATCACCGGCATATCGTCTTAAAGCCTCACATAGTCCTAAAACCCCCATTCAAAGCTCCAATGTAACTCTGTTTAAAATAACATGATGTTATCCTATATGATATTAGGTCAGTAAGAGATGGTGGTCTGCCCAAACCAAGATAATAGACTTTTGTGTGTACAGAGGTATATGGGACAGGTGAGCTCACACATGAGTATACAGGCCTGCCCTAAGGTGACCAATTAGCTTAGTCTTGCTTTGCAAATACGTGAAGGATGTTTCCAAACCATTAGAAGACACTTCTGTTGAAGGTACACTTACAAAAAACGGAAGCCACTCACCTTTAGTAGTCACTTCTCTCTTGTGTTTGCAAAGGCTACTTCCTAACAGAAGTGGTATGGAAGTGGTGATTACTTCCAAGGTAACAACCCCTTCCCAGCAGTGGCTTCCAATGCAAAGGCACTCAAGTGTGACTGCGTATGGGATTGGTTCCATCACTTTTCGCTGGATTCATCGTGGAGTGACTACATTTTGAGAACAGTATGGGAAGTGTTTCTGAATGGTCGATTAGTGCTTGGACATTGAAAGTGTGGTGTCTACCCTGAGTCGCTGTGACTCAGTCTTTTGGAAACAGCCTCCTGATGTAGTACACATCGCTACACATAATTATATATTGTTCATTTGTCCTTTACTTACTTCAGTGTACATTTTGTTTTATATATCTCATCAGCTGCACCATCTTTCTAAGTTATGAGATTTTGATAATATGGATATCTCGTGAATTGGAATCATAATCATAGTCATGCCTTGTAAAATAGTGCTATTGTCAATAAATCATATTCAAAACAAAGAAGATGGCACATGAGTGATTGATTAATAATCTGAGGGTTATATTGTTGTTATCTTTATTGAAAGAATCATGACTTCCTAAGGCTAACATTCATTTATGATCTGTTGTCTAAGAACTTTATGAAACAGGACCCAGGTACACCTTGAGAATTTAAATAGTCTTGCAATAAGAGTTGTCAAAATAGGTGCTAGACCTTCTTATTATCATGCAGTACATACTCGACAAGTATTCAACTGTTCAAAATTAGATTCCACAAATTTATGCTTTATCAGAATTGATATACTCACCTGATTTCATCGGAAGCCGTCCTAAAACACATCCTAAAAGGAAAACATTGTGTCCGTTTCTGAACCTCCAACCTAAATAAATTCAACCTTGAGAGACTATGGAAGTCTTGCAATAAAATGAAATTGGAGTAAAACCGATTTCGTCTAAAGGCATCGGAAGCCATTGGGAAAAAAAATCCTAAAAGAAATCAGGAAATTCTGTCAATTTTGTTAGCAATACAGTAGAATCATGGATAGCAAATACATGCTTTTAACTTAGTTAATTCAAATGTGTTTTTTTTGCCCGTAAAGAGTTAAGTCAATTAAGACTGACCCTGCACATCTATATTCTGAATTGGGCAGGTTGACTCTCTTCATCTGAGATATGATGCCAACTAGCGAGTAGAGGCAGAAGCTTGCCCAGCAGTCTTCACAATAAATTCGCAATTTGGCTTATTTGGGGTGCCGACATTTAAACATGTTATTATAGCCGCCGTATGACACACATGAACAGGTAACATAGCCGGGTGCTTTTTAAGGTCTGATACATGTAATGGTATTATGGGGATATTTAGAGTCCAGTGTTATGAGAAGTGGTAGAGGAAGGGCAAGGGGGCGTTCATCTCCTAATGACCTTACAACACAGCCATCAGTTAAGTTCCATTGTTTATTGTAGTAGACATCTTCAGATCCACTTTCACAATGATCCACAAATATTGAATGTCAGGGATGATACAAGTCCAACAATAAAGGTGTCAATCCTTTAAATGTTCAAGTTAATACAAGAAACCTCCAAGGTGTGCTGCAGCCTAAGTATGATCCAAAAGGTATACACTAACACAGTCCAACCTTGTGTTTCCCAGAAGTATAGGTTAGGTCCTCACAGCGAAGAGAAATGGTAATGTCTCCACCTCCATGACCCTATGGTCATGCCCTTTGATCTGGCCCGACAAGTGCTCCTGACTAGCTGGGTCACTTTGCCAGAAAGGTCACCAGTAGCAAGAGGTCACACTTCATGTGGCCTCATTGTGCCAACCCCAGGTCAAAGTGTATAAACCTGTTCAGGTCAGACCACAGGGAGAAATTGCCAATGTCAAGACGCCACACTTGTCCAATAGGGTGGCTCAACCATGCCACTCCTAGGTCAGAGTGCATGAGACCTCCGGCCAAAGTTCATAACCCCAGACATGGAAGCTTTACCAGCTATTTCTTGACCTTTGTTCTGGGAATAACCTAGCTTTTGTCTAATTCCTAAGTGGCTACAGTACACCACTACTGTTACGTTCTGTAGTCATTTGACAACAAGGCTACAGGTAAAATGTAAGGCTGTAGAATAGAATTTCAAGACTTACCATAAAGATTCAATATAAATTAACTTAGACCAATAAAACATGTTTCAGCTTACATTGTGTTAACACTTTAGCTGTTACTAATGCAGGAGTTGGCACCAATGAAGTGCAGGCAAGCAGACTAGCCACAACTTCATTGGTGCATCATGCATATATATGCCAACTTTTGGGAATTGAATGTATCTGCCACATGCTTGATTAGTATCCATAAACATAGACTGCTGTTTCCCTGCATAATTATGTACCTCATTTAATTTGTCAGAATCCTTTTATGTGATATAAAGATATATGCGATCATGAAAATAAGGCACAGAACATATTACTTTCCATCAACTGTTTCACATTGCTCTTCATGATGCATGCACATAACCCTAATGAGTGAGTCACCAAGGCTACATTCCTGGAGGTTGAATTGCTGACAGAAGCACAATGACACAAGTACATTCATACGTAGAATTTGTATAGAAAAGTATTTTTGGTGACTTTTAGATCTGATTAGAGGCTCAGGCCCACATTTGCTCTATGGATCAAATTTGAGATGCAAAGTTTTAGTTTCTTGCCCAATTTATCATGAATTTTTTGCAATTTCTTTTGCAATACTTTTCTTTCGGGGCTGGGGGGGGGGCACACTTAGGTAGCCACTCCTTTAGGATTAAGGGGCTGGGCCCCCCCTGGCCCCACCCTCTTTTCCTAATCCCCTGCGGTATGCAGTGTGGCAACTCTTTGTTGATGTATCATGACTCCAAATGGTATCCATGAAATATGAGGCATTTAAGGATCAAACTAAGGTGAAAAAACACACCTAGAGCTGTATACATCCACTGATTACTGTTGGAATTGATAGTGAAAGGACAAGCGGTTTTCACTGAATTTTATTTTCTCTTAACATGAGCCTGACATGGTTCTAGTACCGTGGTTACTTACTGGCTCTGACCAATCGGAGTACTTGATTGTAATGTTCTGTGCTTTAATGTAAAGCAATTGCTATTTTATGATACATGGAATGTGTATTTATAAAAACCCTCTGCTTTTTGTGAGAACCACTCATCTAACACTAGAAATGATTCTGTGAGTTAAGGCCCACTGGAGGATTCAGTCTTGTTATGCTTATCATGAGGTTATGATGCTACATGCATAGCCCTGCACTGGTAATGACTGTGCTATAGATGAATACAGCAAAAATGAGCTGCCAATTGCTTATCCTACAGTGTAAATTATTGCAGTCTGCTGTCTCTGCAGGATGTGTCATCATATGATGCAATGACAGATGTTGGGTCCATGACAGCAAGATATAGATCAACCATGGATTATCTGTACAACAAACTGATTGAGGTTCAGGGTAGTATACAGTACAGTTCCACTTCTGTCAGTCGGGTGAATTTTGGCTTAGAATGAGACAGTGTTTTTCTATAAATTTTGTATAAAAAATCCTTTCATTAGCCTGAATTCTACTGACAGACAGCAGTGGAACTATCCCTTTCCTACATCACTAGATCTGCTTTAGTTGTTCAGAAATCAGGCTGCAGGAATATGCCCTTTACATTTGTCTGTTGTGTCGACTTGTCCAGTAATCAAAGAGTCAAAGAAAAATATACTGAATAGCGTCATGATTGGATATGTATCACTGACAGATGAATCAACGGTATGAGAAAGTGTAATGAAATGAATGTTCTGTGCATAGTTCACTCATGCGTTTCACGTTATGCGTTCTATTACTTTCTTCACGAAATGAGATTAAGAAAGACAGCTGAGTTTTTCTTCTTTTTCTTTTAAATCTAGTGAGAAGATATTTTTTAACAACTGGAGGGACGCCAAAAAGAATGAATAAAAAGAGGGGATCAGAAATTCCAAAGGAGAGGTAGAACAATCATTTGCACAGAAAATGCACCCCCTCCCCACCTATTGTCAAGAATTGACTACTCAGTGGTATATATCTTTCACCCCCAACTAGGGAAAAAAACCTGCACATTTCTATGGCATAAAGATTTCAATGGTGGACTAAGAAGGGGGTGCAGGGATGCCCCCTCCTTTACGCTAATATGTTAGACTTTATTTGCTAATTTCAGACCCAAAAATTCACTCAAAAATTGAGGGTGTGAGTACTGGTGTCCCTCCTCCTTTTGGGGCACACCCTCCTTTTTCAAACCCTGGATTCGCTATTGAATTTTACACCCCCATTTGAGAAGCTCCCTACAATCAATTCTTATTTCTTGTTGCATAGATCTGTAGAAACCAGGTTTCATTAAAACATGTATTCGTATGCATCATTGCACCTGTGCTGCTGTAAGGCAGTGGTCAGGTGGCAGTGACCTTCTGGCAGTTGGTGAATGCACAGCGAGAGATGGCAAGTTACCACTAGGACAGGTATGCCTAACACTTTACTGCAGCTCCAAGCAAGCAACAGGTACAGTGCTACTTTTCTTAATGCTTACACACTTTGGACAAGATAGATCAGTTTATGGATACACCCATGTTTTTCTTCTACCACCCCCCCATTAAAATTAATTTCCTTTTTTTCTTCTGGCCACTGGGGTTTTTTAACATTCAGGCCACATGATTTTAAAGACTGCATGGATTGGATCCATTGCTCGCAATTCTGACATTTAAATATAGACCCCCTTGGGACCTCTTGCCTAATCTTAGGATTTATTTTCATCACTTTTTACTTTTGACTGCCTGAAATGTTGTTTAAAAAGTCCTACAGATAATTTAAGTCATAGAAGGGATATTTCCCTAGTTATTGGTAAGTTTGGTGTAGGTTCTGTGCAGCATTCATAAGGAAATGTGATACAACACTGTCATTTCCTACTTATGTAAAGATCCTAATTATTTAGACAGCTGTAATTTCAGTACCACACTGTCAATCAAACCCATTTTCGGTATTGGGGATGGTCTCTAGATGTAGATGAGTTCCTTTTTTTTTGACCATTTTCTGAAACTCTAGGTGCCTCTTATATGCGGGGTGCACCTTATACATGGGAGATTAGGGTAGTACCTATTCTATAGGGCTGAAGTACACTGATATTTAATGTCATCAAGTCCTGTTACTTTACAGAAAGCGAAATTTGGCCACCTTTTATATAAGACACAGTCATTAGCAGCCATCACAATATATGGTAATGTCTTGTGATGACTTTGGGAGAATATACTACACCTATATAACAACTAGGTAAGGCATCCTTGACATATCCGTATCAGGTAATATATAATAAACCTGAGCTTGGTGGAGGCCTAGTATTATGATATGATATGATGCTTGAAGGAAAAGAAAGAGAAAACCTAAAGAAATAAACTTGAATGCTTTCGTTTTGAACTGCACTGAAATTTAAGAAAAATAACCAGGTGAGACAGTTTGGCTCTGTTTGACCCTTTAATCTGCACTGGTCCCCTGAGAATGAAAAGCACTCTAAGAGAGTGTTTTGTCAAGTGATACGCTCATTTCTTCACTAACTGTTAAGGGGGTGTTCTACTGACATCATTAGCCATGCAGTATTGTCCACATGCAGTCGATGATGCTTGCATAATCTCGTCAAAACTTGCTGCATTAGCAGCTGAAAGTCTTTGCTTTGTTGCTGATAAATGTTGCAACCAATGCCGGGGGGCTGAAGCTGTCAGTTTAAGGCACTGTTTCTACTTCTATCGGTCAGGGGGAATTTCCGCTCATCCAATGGCTTATGATATTGCTAAAGTATAGAAAAGAAAATTGGTTGGATTACTTGAATTTCACAATCAGAAAAAAACAAACAAACTGAATAGTACCCCATGTGTAAGGTGCAGCCCACTTGTAAGAAACACCAATGCAAAATGTACACCAATAATGAACAAGTAATCAATGGATAATTCATGACGAGTGTGTGTTAGTGAAGGATAATTACACGAGGCCATAGGCCGAGTGTAATTAGCCTTTGCTAACACACACTCCATTGACTACTTATTTTATACCACAAAACCAATAAATAATCAATAGAATACCAATAAATTCAAGTTGAAAACAAAAATTATTCCCCCTCCCCGGGACTCGAAGCCAGTCATAGTGTGTGTACACAGGTACATACACCTCCTCGTCGCCCGGCAGCGGACAGTGACAGCCCCCGTCTCGGCTAGGCTAGGCAGCGGCACACGGCGAAAAAATAGTGTTTGTACACGATCGGTACATACACCTCCTCGCCCGGCAGCGGACAGCTAAAGCTTTGAATGCGTCTTGCGGTTATGTTTGTGTATAATACACCTCGCACACGGCGAAAAAAGATGCGCCCGGACCGTGTTAGACTAGATCTACACCTCATTGCCCAGCAGCGGACAGCAACAGTGCACACGGCGAAAAAAAGATGCGCCCGGACCGGGGATCGATCCGCGTACCTCAAGCGTCTGAGCGCAATGCCCTAACCACTAGACCACCGCGTCTCCTCCCTTCTCGGCTTGGTTATGTATGAATGAGTCCCGCGGTTATGGTAGCGGACAGCCCGCAGTCGTCGCCTTCCCGGGCTTTGTATCATAGCAAGACGTGGTTCTAACCAAGCTTCTCTCGTCAGTCCCTGTGGCGCAATGCATAGGGAGTTGGACTAAGGACCTGAGACTGCAGGTTCGACCCCTACCATGGCAATGAAAAATTCTGTAGGTTTTAACATGTAACATATGACATGGAAGGACATGAGAGGCGTGCGGGTTATCCATGGATAACCGCACGCCTTACAAAATTGATGTTACAGCCTACAGGGTGTGCAATATCGACAGGTGTGTGCATGGGAATATCCAGCAAAAAGCACTGAGTAACCCAGAAATCGTGGTATAAAGAAGGATATATATTATTGACCAATGGTTTCAACATTCTTTTCAATATTTGTAATAGATATTCCAGAAACTGTTTTAAAAGTCTTGTTAGTTGCTTTCTTGCAATTCTCAACCTAGAAATAAAAATGTTTTGATAGAATGCAGAAAGAAAATCAACAAAAAAACCTGTTTCTTTCCAGTGCAGAGAAAAATCTTTTCTGGTGTTTTCTTTCAAACATTACCAACACGTTCAAATCTGATTCACATTCGAGACCATTTTCAGCATCGATAGAAAGCAATGTTTTCTGTTAATTGGGTATAACCTTTTCAATTGGAAAACAAAAATTGAGGAGAAAGAAGGAATGAACGCTAGTATATCAATTTTTCAAATAATGTGGATCAACAAGGTAAAACATACTTTCGTGAGGGGGTTCGCGAAGGTACCTTTTATCTTGTTGATCCACAGTAATATGCTCTTTATGGTAGGTGCTTCTTCTATGAAACATTTTCTTCTTTTTGTCTTGTAAGGAATCATAGAAGGCAGGTAGCATAGAGGAAGGGTGTCTATCAGATACAATATCATCATAGATATGCGCCTTTTTATATTCGCCTATAGAGATGCAATAATGTGCAGGGCAGAACATGTGTCCATGTCATGTGTCTTATTGTGTACCATAATGTACTGAAAACATGGCTAACTTAATGTGATGGTATGAAACTAATTAATGTCTACCTGTAGGTATCACACCTGTATTACTGTTAGGTGTAATAACACTATGGAGAACATAATACCAATGGTTTCAGTGCTCAGGCCATGTTCCTCCAGGGCTTCTTTGACACCGGCAATTTATTTTAGGCATGGGTAGTTAAACAAGCTTTTACCACAATGAGGGCTCAGCAAGATCCAATCTTGTGTCTGCGAAGCACAGTATCCTTCTAATATCTTTGTCCACCTGCCACATTTCTCATTAATTTCGTGAGAGAAAAATACAAAATAAGCAAATAAAAAAAAAAGAACTGCATGAAACTGATGACAGGTCTGCTCTAGCGGTCCTTGCGTCATGTCACTTATCATCCATTTAGATGATTATCAGTTGCAGATTTAGTGTTTAGTGAAGTACTAAATGTCAATGTCAGGGAATTGCTTGTCATCACCTGCAGCCCCTTTCCCTTTTCACACCCATTAACTATTGAAAGCCATTGAACTTAATGCAGTACAGCCAAACAACCTGCCACCAGACAAAAACAAGAACACTAAGGTACGGTGACTAGACCAACTTTAACGTCTCCTCACGGTTTGGGTGGTTTCCAGCTTCATTTGCTGGATACCGAGTATTGTCATTGTCTCTTCACGGGCTGTCATGGACATTTGCTCAATCACTGAATCAGCCGTTCTTATATTGGTCCAGCCTTTCATAACAGTGCTGCCCTTGGTTGATGGTTTGTTACAGCCTTGGCTAGCTGTGGCGCTAAGTCAGGAGTTAAGGTCTGGGGTGAAAAAACTATTTTGTTGTGGAAAGTGTGAGAGTGATGTAAGAGTGGTGTAAGCACATCTGTGGTTGACAATGGAGGTGCTGAGGGTGGGGCTGGTTATAAAGCTGATAGTCATGGCATGTGTGGAGTGAATCATATGTGAGGGGAAATGAGATGGGCCTATTTGGTTGACAAAAAAAGACGAAATATGAAAATTGTCTTTGAAATACTGCTGTCAGTCCAAATTTGTTGAGGTAGGCTTGCCCATGGATACCAAATTGATTTGGGTCCAATGTTATAGAAACCGACAAAATTCTCACTAAAATCAATTGAATAGAGTGGACATTTATTTAGGATGTGGGAGGGGGGGGGTATATATGGAGGGTAACTTTTTTTGAGACCTTTTAAAGTTTAGATGAAAAACTAAATTTGCCTTCGATTTTACCTTGTGTCTTTTTGCTGATATAAAAAAATGATATATAATTATAGTTGAGATGATCAATGATATATTAACGATTACTGTATTTAGCTCATAATTATTTCAGGCAGGTTAAAGACAAAAATTGATTACCTTTCAGTGGGTTCTGTATTTTAATGCAACAATTGCTATAATGATGACTATTGTGCTTAATGTATTAGGTGTGGCCTGTATGTGATGACAGACTCCTTATACATGTACTTTGTAAACCAATGATAAAACTACTGACTAATACTGACTTTTATAAAATAGAGGAACTGTCCAGGTGGCTCACTTATCTACCGTGATGTTGACCCAAAAGGCTGAACCTGAGATGAAAGCATCAACTAGCCTACCCACAGTTTTCATACAATTCACTGAAGGACAAATGGGTCACACTCTACCTGCTGCCAGTCTGTATGTAAATATTTGGGATTATGCTTATAGTGTACGTATTCTGATAATATGATCCTCATTCTGATTGGAGTTACATCAAATAAGATTACAATAATTGACTCAACTTCCCTAATTTTCAGTAACAATGTATAATTAGGGCTCATCAGAGGTTAGCTGTTGTAGATAAATATGGGTAATTCCTTGTCATTAAACTATTCTAGTTTTCATGGCAGTCATTTCTGATTTTGGATGTGTTTAATTAGTCCTCAATTATTCAGAACTTTAGGACAACATTTGTAGTGCATTGACTGTAAAAAAAACAAACTGACTAAACATCATACCTTTCTTCATGATGCCTGAGTGTAGCCATGAATAGAAACTTGCCAACGCTTCATTCAGGCATCATACCAATGCTGCTGGGTCCATACTCTCGTGGACGGTCAGCAGGATGTATGTACCAATCAATCTCCTTGACAACACTTCATCTGTGCATCATTTTATCAATGGACATGATGCACTCAAGCATTAGCAGGCTCTGAAGGGTTTAAGCCTGCATAATTACTTGTAAGAAATGGCTGATTGGTATCGCTATATTTTGCTATGTGTATTTTTACAATTAATCCCTAGAAAACTTAGGTCTCAGTCTACCTGCTGTCACTCTCTATATAAATGTATATTATTCTCTCTGTGAATAGTCAGTAAGTGCCTTGTGGCATTCCCATTGCTAGTATTGGATATGCCTATTGGGGAATCAATACTAACTGTGCCTGAGGTAGCTAAAGAGATATGGGGCTGAGGTGATCAAATAAGGTTATGAGATCATGAAACTGGCAGCTTTCTTGATACTGCAGGAAGCTGTGTAAGTGGGATTTGATTTGACTTATGAACAAATTGAAACAAAATTGAAACTAAGATAAAATACTCCACAGTCTAATAGAAGCAGGTATAAAGGGTCCATCATCCCATCACTAATAAAACCCTGTTCCTGTGTGTTATTACACTATTTCTGGGATTCTGAGTGCTTTTCCTGGATATTCCCATTCACATACCTGTTGATATTGTATGGCACAATGCCTGCATCATGACTATTGTAAGGCGTGTGGTTATCCATGGATAACCTGCCTCCTTACATGGATAACATGCCTCCTTACATGGATAACATGCCTCCTTACATGTCATACATTGCATGTTAAAACTTACAAGAATTCTATTGCCAAAGGCAGGGGTTGAACCCATACCCTCCTGGTTGGAAGACCAACTCCCTATGCATTGCGCCACAGGGACTGACAAGAAGTGGTTGGCTAGAACCAGGTCTCTATAAGTCATTGATATGGCTGTGACCCCCCACAACAACTCTCACATGCACAAGGTTAGAATAGCATTCTAATTATAGAGGACTGCTGGACGGGTTTTTCAACCAAACCAACGGCTGCCGGGCACTGAGGTGTGTGTAGTGATGGTCTATTGGTTAGTATGGCACCAGAAGCGGCCTGGTGGTCTAGTGGTTAGCGCATTGCGCTCAGCCGTTAGAGATAGGCGGGACGAGTCCCCGGTCTGCGCACATTTTTTTTTCGCCATGTGTCAGCTACCATAACCACGGGATGCATTTAAACAAAGCCAAGCCGAGACGGGCGCCGAGGTGTGTGTATTGATGGCCTATTGATTAGATTAAGGTTAGAATAGCATTATAATTATAGAGGACTGCGGGACAGGTTCAGACCAAATGGCTGCCGGACACCAAGCTGTGTGTACCGGTGGTCTATCGGTTAGAATGCCAACCCAGAGGCTGCCGGGCGCCGAGGTGTGTGTACAGATCGTATACACACACTATGGCAGGCTTCGATTCCTGGGGAGGTGGAACAATTTTTGTTTTAAACTTGAATTTATTGATATTCTATTGATTATCTATTGGTATCGTGTAATAAAATAAGTAGTCAATGGATAATTCATGACGCGTGTGTGTTAGCAAAGGATAATTACACGAGGGCGTATCCCAAGTGTAATTATCCTTTGCTAACACACACAAGTCCATTACTTGTTCAAAGATTTGATCCTTATTCTGATTGAGGTCAGGATTATGGTAATTTTCTCAAACTGCCAGACACTCAGTCAGAATTTATAACATTATGATAGTGTAGCATAACTGCAGGTTATTTATTTGTCATTAACCTGTTGTTATTTCATTAGTGCAAATTTCTGATAAGTGCACTCTAACTAGTCTCTGATTGTTCTTTAATTTGTCAAGATTCTGGGGCAATATTGAAACCACCCCTTGAAGGGCTGCAATGACATTAATGCACCAGGGCTGGTTTTCATAATGATGCATGAATGCGGGGCAAGTAACTCACCAAGACTACATTCATGCATCATGCTTGCCCAAACGATCTGCTTTCTAGCATTTGATTGGTGCATCATGTTGACCAATGGACATGATGCACTTTGAGCACTATCAGTCCTTGAGGGTTAAAGTCTATATTAAAGAAATGATTGTTGAATCATTGAGCCACACCCATAATCTGTACGGTGAGTCACCATATTTGTGTATTTGTACCATAAAGTCACAGAAAGCAGCACAGTAAAGCACTTGGTTATGATGAATGTTTTTGAAAAAAAACAACTCTGTGTTTAAGATGTAGGTCCGTATGTATCACCGGCATATCGTCTTAAAGCCTCACTTAGTCCTAAAACCCCCAGTCAAAGTTCCAAATTAACTCTGTTTAACATGAATGATAAGATATGAGGTCAGAAAACCAAACCAAGACTTTTGTGTGTACAGTGGTATAGTGGAACTGAAGCAATCACAGCAAGACTCAAAAATGGCAGGGAAATAGCCTCAGGGTGGGCCACTCAGATGTAGGTCACAATGGTGAGAGATGGGGCAAAATTTCTAAACATTTTGGAAGCCCTATTGTTTTTTTTGTGTTGACATCTCAACTAGGGCAACTCGCCCCTGACTTGACCACTAAGCATGCTGGTACCTTAAGTCAACCATCCAGCATTATTTTGAATAACTGTCACAATAAATAAGGATTGTTGTTAGGTGTGAGCTATTCATATTGTAGTTAATGGTGGAAAGTCAACTGGTAGTCATATGCTATCTGGAAGATAGCATATGACTACCAGTTATCCCAGGGTGGTCAACTCAAGGTAACAACATGCCTAGCGATCTAGTCAGGGGCGAGTTACCCTAGATGCACTTCTGTTCAATTCTTTTGAAAATTGAACATTGTACACAAGTTTTAGAGGAATCTTTAAGTATGTTTACCTCGCTACCTCTTCAGCATTGTGACCTATTTACGGCTGGCTCTCAGTCTTTTGGAAACAGCCTCGTAATGAGTAGGCATTGCTACACATATATACCATTATAATGAGGGGTGTAGGAAAAGGGGGGGGGGCAGGGGGCTGAGCCCCTTCAATCTTAAAGGAGGTGAAGCCTGAGAACCCCAAAAATATGCAAAGAATTCATAATGAATTCTTTGCTAAAACTTTGCATCTCAAATTAGATCGGTATAGTAATGGAATAGAAAAATGAGGGGGGGGGAGGGAGCGGGCCTTAAATCAGACATTTAAATTCAACAAAAATTACTGTACAATTTCTATATAAGTATATATATAGGCGTAATCACACTTGAGCCGACAGTTTAAGGTGGTTGTGGTGGGGCCCATGCTGGGCCCACCCAAATGAAGACTTGCTTTCTACACCTCTGATTATAATGAACCTGTACCATGAGAGGTGTAACCCCTATTTAATAATTTCAGTCTGTATCTTGCCATTTACATACTTCAGTATATATTTTCCCTGATATATCTCATCAGTTTGTATCAAATTTCTACAATATAAGATCTTGGTACCATCTATATCTAGTGAATTGGTATTATAGTCATTGTCACGCCTTGTAAAATAGTACATTTTCAAAAAAACATTTACAAAACAAAAAAGAAATGCGCCTCTGACTCTGAAGACAATGGTAACCCTTTACAAAGAGCAGTCCCTTTTTGATGATGCAACATAATCTAGTGAAAACTACGAAAGTATGACCAATTATAAAGCTAATAAGCTGCACAGGCTTCCCTTTTAGAATGGCACTTGGAAAATTATGTGGCTCCAGCAAGTGCAATTATTCACACTTTTACATGTATGCTTATGCTGGAGAAGAAGATTTTATGTTCATGCTTGCCAAAACACCAACTGTTTATAGAAGGATTTAATACTCCCTAAACTTAACCTTTTACATGAAAACCATTGCTTGCTGGATTAGTTCATATAGCTACTATAAAAACCATCTCTATTTATGGGACTATATACACTCGTGTATATGCATATAATTAACCCTGGTGAGTGAAGCGTCACATAGGGACTACTTGTAGCACATAGTATTATAGCGCACATTCTAGTAACCATGGTAATGTTACTTCTTACTATAAAACTTGATGGATTTGAACATCTCGCCAGTGCGGCTCAAAAACTCATGCAGAGCACAACTCACCTGTGTTGGTGTTTGGCACAAATATTTTAATTTGTAAAATTAATGTTTCCCTTTATTATTAGTTTTAAAGTGGCATAGTCCGATTTTTCTTCATTTTTCAAATTCTGTTCAAATGTTTTCTATACCATGCAATAACACCATATTTAGGCATTTGTAGACAATTTATTGCTATCTTAAGCTCATAGACACATGGAAAAGGGGTCCCATGGACCTTGTGATAGGCATTTTACAGTGTATTTCCAATGGATGGAGTTTTGGTGTGCACTCCAAAACTAGGAAATAGGGTATAAATCTGACAATTCTCTCAAATATCAGCTTGATTATGTGGAAAAAGAGCAAATAAATTAGTCACAATAGGAAGTATGACCTAAATGATCAACCTGGTTCATTTTTGGCTCCAACTATCGGACTATGCCACTTTAAGATTTAAGTCTAGGTGCTGACTGTAACCTAGGGTTCACTTTTTATTGTCTTAATGATGCTTGAATAAAGCCGGTTTTATACATTCAGTTCAATTCCACCAAACACATGTCTCTGTTGAATTATTTATTAGCGCAGGCATTATATAAGATCTAGTGGTAACCATGGTAACATATGAAACCTTTATTATATTATTATACTGGTAAATTGTCTCAGTATACCAGTCGAAGCATAATTATAATATTGCGGTACTATAAACTACTGGTAGTAAATTAACCAGTATAGTAGTCACCACAGTTAACTTATAATTATATATGGAGAATATGACATGTTGCTTCACCTGTACTGCTGTAAGGCAGTGGTCAGGTGGCAGTGTCCTTTTGGTAGTTGGTGAATGCACATGTACAGCGAGGGACGACAAGGTACCACTGGGACAGGTAACACTTACTGGCAGCACCACATCAGCAACAGGTACAGTGCTACTTATCTTACCACTTACAGCACTCAAAAATAATAGCTAAGTCTATAGATATGCCTATGTGTTTCTACTTCCCACGGCAAAAAAAAACAAAGAAAAAAGTACTTTTAATTCTTTTCTTCAGGCTATTCATTTAATTGTAGAGTCTTGGAATGTGGGCATGTCATACTAGACCATCTAAAAAATGAAAAATGAAAGCATTGGTTTAACATTGATACATTTATAAAGTATTCACATAGCACCCTACCTATCATTGTTTAAAAAGGTGTTCATAAATTTATGAGAGTATGTGGCTTTTTGAAAAGATTTTTCCTTCATATCCTTGACGCCTTTTATTCAATTTTGGGATTCACGTTATCACCTTTTACTTCTGACTGCGTGAAATGTTGTACAGATCCTACAGATAATTATAGTTATAGAAGGGATATTATCCTAGTTGTCCGTAAGATTTGGTGTAGATTCTCAGCAGCATCCGTTAGAAAATGTCAAGTAATACAACACTGTCATTTCCTACATAAAGAACCCAACTATTTGGACAGGTGTAATATCAGTATCACATTGTCAATCACACTTGTTTTTTGGGTTGGGTACACTGACGGAAAAAAGAGCATCGGCCTGAGTTTCCCCTAGTCTCTGGTGCTGCCTGAGTATCATGAAAGCCTCTGCTAGAGGCTCTCCCCTGACATGCCATACTCCTGCTGAGCCTGCTTCAATGCCACACATTTGGAAAAAAGATCAGCATGAGCATGGAGTACGTTTTTGGTTAGTATGCCAAAGTATTGTTTGTTAGCACAAAAACTATCAAAATAAATCAACCTAAAAAAAAGGGTGGTAGGTCCGGTGGTATTTAACATGGTCAAGAATGGCTGCAGCATAAAACTGGAGAGCAGAGAAACATCCTCAACTAGTATAAGGTGCACCCTCACTCAATAATTCGCAGCAGTCTTTAGAGTAGCTTCTGTATATGTGACACCTACATCGATGATCAAATACAGGTGCAGAGGTCTACCTCATGACCAATCAAAACTGACTACCCCTTTTCTAGGGTTGCAGTTTTTGGTAGGTAGCTCAGTGACAATTTTACAATATCCGCCAAATGCTTTTGGACCATTTGATCAATTAGATGTTTGTAAGAGATATTTTCAACATGTTTCTAAACAATTTCTGTTGAGTGCACAGAATAGTTGTCTTTCAAACATTGAAATCTGAAAAAAACAACATTTTAAGCATTGAAAGAAAACGATGTTTTTGTGAGGCGGGTATGGCCTTTTCAAACACAAACTAAGAAAAGAGGAGGAAAGAGCGAACAATACATGGTGCATCTTCCTTTGAAACATTCTCTTCTTCCTCTTTTCTTTCTTTGTTGCTGTAAAGATTTACAGACATGAGCTAGGTAGCAGGGACCGGGTTGTTTATTTAATAAGCATGATGCTATGTAATAATTTGCAAAGGGCAGAACATTTGTCTACTATTTATGTGTTCTATTGTGTGCCAGTATGAAACAAATTCACCTGTGTAGTTGTTAAGTGTACTATAACTGTAAACAATATAATGCCATGGTTGCCCATTTATGAATGATATGCATGTTATTTTGGTTTACTTTGCCACAGTGTCATGTGTTTAACTAACATGTACTCTTAGATCTTGTGAATATATAGGGCCCAGAAGCTGGTTCAAAAGCAACTCAAAATATTGCATTTACAAGATTAGACACGGTCCTTTCCGTTTCTTTTTCATTACAGAACTGTACTGACTATAAAGTCAAGAAACAGGGAAGCACCCACATCCAGACTCAACGACGTTAGCCAAATGAGTAATCCTGCAGAAAAACATACAAGACAGCGATGTGGGACTCTACTAACATCACATCAGAAAGTGATGGTAAATCGGCTTCCTACATCGTCCTAGTGACGTCACTGACTGTGGTTGGTGTCCTGACACTATCAGCTAACATTGTGCTCCTTGTTACTTTACTTAGATTCAGCTCTAAGTACCTAAAGCAGTCTACACGCTTCTTCCTGATGTACAAGTGCCTGGGCCATGTTTTCCAGGGCCTGTCTGTCATGGGACGGCCCCACATTGTCTACACCTACTGTGTGCACTTTGGGAGGTTCAGTAGGTTGGTTCTTGGGATGGTGGTAGGTGGCATGTTTCTGCTATCTCTCGATAGCTTCATCACCATTACCAATCCCTACAGGCACAACTTCATCATGACGTCCAGGATGGCCAAGTTGTTAATCTTCCTCTCCGCCTTGTTTCTCATCATACTGCTGCTCATCTCCGTCTTTGTACCAGCACCTGCTCCCATGTCCCTCGCCCTCTGCACCCAGAATGACAGTCAGATCAATCCCTGGGTGCTGCTTATAATGAACATTTTTGGTGTATTGTTCATATTCATAGCTGTCAGCCTTCAAGCCTTCAACATCTGGAGCCTGTGGAAGCGATCTGCCATGGTATCGCATCAGCCTGCTGCAGTTTCTTCTGCTGCTGTCATTGAACCCAATGCAGTAGAGCCAAGCCCAAACCCGCTACCAAACAATAAGAACAATACCAGGGTAACACGACTTGACCGACTTCAACGTCTACTCACGGTGTGGGTGATTTCCAGCTTCATTTGCTGGATACCAACTATTACCATCGTCTCTTCACGGGCTGTCATGGACATTGGTTCTATTACTGAATCACCCATTCTCATATTGGTCCAGCCTTTTATCACTGTGCTCCCCTTGGTTGACGGTCTGTTACAGCCATGCCTAGCTATGGCACTGAGTCAAGAGTTAAGGTCTGGGGTTAAAAAACTATTCTGTTGTGGAAAGTGTTGTCAGACTGGTGTAAAAATGGCTGTGGTTGACAATGGAGGGGGTGGGGGTGGTGGTAGTAATGATGGTAACAATGCTAGGGTTCATGGTGTATGTGCTGCGAGTCATATCTGAGTCATATATGACATGGGAGATGGGACTAGTTGGTTGTTTAATGTTGAAAAAAAAGATGAAATTTATTTAAAAATCAGGCAGTCAGTCATATTTTATTGAGGTAGGTTCACTGAGTGGATACCAAATTGCTTTTAGGGCCAACATCATAGAAACCAACAATAATTACCACTGGTTAAGAATCAATTGAACAGAGTGTACATTCATTGATGGTCGTGGGAAACCTATTTCAGACTCGTTAAAGTTTGGATGAGAAACTAAATTTCCCTTTGATTTAACTTGTTTTTTTTTGCCGATAGAGCGAAAATAACAAAATTTGAGATTAAGATAATAATGATCATTGTATTTGACTTATATGACTGACATGGCATGATTGAAATGGTAAATTGAGTGAGTAGTCTGGTGAGTCTGGTGAGCCAGCAAGCTAAATGGACCGTCTAAGGGGGATTAGTACCAATTCTGACCACCAGGGAGACATCACTAAGGCTTAAAAAGGGGAAACTAGACTGAAAATTTTATTTTTCTAGTTTTTCATGAGGATTTCAATAGTCCTAAAGGGAAATTTCCATTTTAGTCCAAACCTTCCAAATTTGGAATGCAAATTGTACGTTTTCAGGGATTTTCAGGGCATAAATCAGTGTATTTGTTGATATGTGTTGCTAGAGGAACAAAAAAAGCCCATTGATAGCCCCACTCACAGGGATAAATGTACTAAAAAAATGGTAAAAATCCTATTTCTAGGTCAAATTCTATGAAAAAAATGATTTTAAAGAATATAATAATTTTCCTTATTTGCATAATTATGCATACTTATACTAATATTGAGTTATCTCGGGAAATATGCAAGTTAGAGCTTATTTGGGATAGTGATACATCACTGAAAAGCTCATGACTTGAATTTAGAAATTGACTTTTCTCCTTGGGGGACCCTTTTGCCTTGGCTGGACACAATTGGGCTAAACCTGAGATGGAAGCATCAACTACCCACAGTTCTCATATAATTCAATTAAGGACAAATGGGCCGCACTCCACCTGCTGTCACTCTGTATATGAATATTTTGGATTATGCTTATAGTGTGCATGTTCTGATAATATGATCATCAATCTAATTGGGGTTACATCAAATAAGGTTATAGTAATTTACTCAGCTTTCCTGATTTTTAGTTATAATGTACAATTAGGGCTCATTAGCGCTTAGCTTCTGTAGATGAATATGGGTAATTCATTTCCAGTAACCTATTCTAGTTTTCTCAGTACTCATTTCTGATTTTGATGAGTGTCTCATTAGTTCTTAATTATCTAGAACTTTGGGACAGCTTTCATATTGCATTGACTCTAAAAAGACAATACATCATACCTTTCTTCATTATGCCTGAATGCAGCCGTGGCACGTAACCCACCAAGACTGCATTCAAGCATCATACTAACCACACTGGGTTGATACTCTCCTGGAGGGCCAGCATGATGTATGTAACAATCAATCTCCTTGTCAACACTTTATGGGTGCATCATTTTAAAATTGGGCATAATGCACCCAGGCATTAGCAGGCTTTGAAGAGTGTACGTCTAAGAAATGATCGCTGGCTATCCCTCTATACAATATATTTATAGTGAATTGTATTTTATCATGTATTTCTGCAATGATGCCCTAGGAAATTCAATCTGCCTGCTACTCATCAATATACACATGTTTGTAATTCCATCCCTGTGAACAGTCAGTGTACAAGCAGTTAGTGCAACTCATTGTTAGTAATGGTTATGACTAAAATCATTTGTAATTATACCTGATAGCAGAGCTTGGTAACATATTGTCGGGATCAAATAAGGCCATGAGGTTATGACAGCACTATTGGCCTTCATAATAATGCAGGATGCTGTGATAGTGGGATTTGAAAGATTCTAGGAAAAGTGGAACTCGAAAAGAAACTGTAATAGAAGTAGAAAAAAAAACGTCAACACCGGTGATACAGTCGCTACGGCGTTCAATCCATAAGTCCCGGCCATTTTTTTTTTAATTTGATTTTGATTCTGATTTTGCTCAGTTACTAGTGTCCAGCACCCCATTACTAATAAATCATGTTCCTGTGTGTTAAGGTGATCCTCATTCTGATTGGGGCTAGGATTCTAGATTTTTCCTCAAATTCCCAGATACTCAGTCAGAAATCTATGATAATATAGTATACCATCAGGTCATTTATTTGTCATTAACCTATTGTCATTTCATTAGTGCTTTTCTCTCCTTTGATATGTGCACTTTTATCAATCTTTGATTGTTCCCTAATTTGTCTGGATTTTGGGCCAAAAGTGGGGAGTAGGGGGTCACACTTGGAAACGTATTGACATTGTGTATGGGGTAGTAATCATCGAAGAAAAGGCCGTCAGTAGTGTATAAACCACTTAAAATGCTGGCATTGATAATAATGCATCATGCCCATTGTCAAAAATGATGCCTGAATGCAGCCCTGCCAAGTAACTCACCAAGACTGCATTGATGCATCATGCCGACCCTGCTGCATTGATGCATCATTCTGGCCCTGCTGCATGGATGCATCATTCTGGCCCTACTGCATTGATGCATCATTCTGGACCTGCTGCAATGATGCATCATGCTGGCCCTGCTGCATTGATGCATCATGCTGGCCCTGCTGCATTGATGCATCATGCCGGCCATGTTGCATCAATGCATCATGCCGACCCTGCTGCATTGATGCATCATTCTGGCCCTGCTGCATGGATGCATCATTCTGGCCCTACTGCATTGATGCATCATTCTGGACCTGCTGCAATGATGCATCATGCTGGCCCTGCTGCATCAATGCATCATTCTGACCCTGCTGCATCGATGCATCATGCTGGCCCTGCTGCATTGATGCATCATGCTGGCCATGCTGCATTGATGCATCATGCTGGCCCTGCTGCATGGATGGATCATGCTCGCCCTGCTGCATAGATGCATCACGCTGGCCCTGCTGCATTGATGCATCATTCTGGCCATGCTGCATAGATGCAATATTCTGGCCCTGATGCATCAATGCATCATTCTGGCCCTGATGCATCAATGCATCATTCTGGCCCTGATGCATCAATGCATCATTCTGGCCCTGCTGCATAGATGCATCATTCTGGCCCTGCTGCATTGATGCATCATTCTGGCCCTGCTGCATTGATGCATCACGCTGGCCCTGCTGCATTGATGCATCATGCTGGCCCTGCTGCATTGATGCATCATGCCGGCCATGCTGCATCAATGCATCATGCTGGCCCTGCTGCATAGATGCATTATGCTGGCCCTGCTGCATTGATGCATCATGCTGGCCCTGCTGCATTGATGCATCATGCTGGCCCTGCTGCATTGATGCATCATGCCGGCCATGTTGCATCAATGCATCATGCTGGCCCTGCTGCATTGATGCATCATTCTGGCCCTGCTGCATAGATGCATCATTCTGGCCCTGCTGCATTGATGCATCATGCTGGCCCTGCTGCATTGATGCATCATGCTGGCCCTGCTGCATTGATGCATCATTCTGGCCCTGCTGCATTGATGCATCATTCTGGCCCTGCTGCATAGATGCATCATGCTGGCCCTGCTGCATTGATGCATCATGCCGGCCATGCTGCATCAATGCATCATGCTGGCCCTGCTGCATAGATGCATCATTCTGGCCCTGCTGCATTGATGCATCATTCTGGCCCTGCTGCATAGATGCATCATGCTGGCCCTGCTGCATTGATGCATCATGCCGGCCATGCTGCATCAATGCATCATGCTGGCCCTGCTGCATAGATGCATCATTCTGGCCCTGCTGCATTGATGCATCATTCTGGCCCTGCTGCATTGATGCATCACGCTGGCCCTGCTGCATTGATGCATCATGCTGGCCCTGCTGCATTGATGCATCATGCCGGCCATGCTGCATCAATGCATCATGCTGGCCCTGCTGCATAGATGCATTATGCTGGCCCTGCTGCATTGATGCATCATGCTGGCCCTGCTGCATTGATGCATCATTCTGGCCCTGCTGCATTGATGCATCATGCTGGCCCTGCTTTTATATGCATCATTCTGGCCCTGCTGCATGGATGCATCATGCTGGCCCTGCTGCATTGATGCATCATTCTGGCCCTGCTGCATTGATGCATCATGCTGGCCCTGCTGCATTGATGCATCATGCTGGTCCTGCTGCATCAATGCATCACGCCGGCCCTGCTGCATTGATGCATCATGCTGGCCCTGCTGCATTGATGCATCATTCTGGCCCTGCTGCATCGATGCATCATGCTGGCCCAGCTGCATTGATGCATCATGCTGGCCCTGCTGCATTGATGCATCATTCTGGCCCTGCTGCATCGATGCATCATGCTGGCCCTGCTGCATTGATGCATCATGCTGGTCCTGCTGCATCAATGCATCACGCCGGCCCTGCTGCATTAATGCATCATGCTGGCCCTGCTGCATTGATGCATCATTCTGGCCCTGCTGCATTGATGCATCATGCTGGCCCTGCTGCATTGATGCATCATTCTGGCCCTGCTGCATTGATGCATCATGCTGGCCCTGCTTTTATATGCATCATTCTGGCCCTGCTGCATGGATGCATCATGCTGGCCCTGCTGCATTGATGCATCATTCTGGCCCTGCTGCATTGATGCATCATGCTGGCCCTGCTGCATTGATGCATCATGCTGGTCCTGCTGCATCAATGCATCACGCCGGCCCTGCTGCATTGATGCATCATGCTGGCCCTGCTGCATTGATGCATCATTCTGGCCCTGCTGCATCGATGCATCATGCTGGCCCAGCTGCATTGATGCATCATGCTGGCCCTGCTGCATTGATGCATCATTCTGGCCCTGCTGCATCGATGCATCATGCTGGCCCTGCTGCATTGATGCATCATGCTGGTCCTGCTGCATCAATGCATCACGCCGGCCCTGCTGCATTAATGCATCATGCTGGCCCTGCTGCATTGATGCATCATTCTGGCCCTGCTGCATTGATGCATCATGCTGGCCCTGCTGCATCAATGCATCATTCTGGCCCTGCTGCATTGATGCATCATGCTGGCCCTGCTGCATTGATGCATCATTCTGGCCCTGCTGCATAGATGCATTATGCTGGCCCTGCTGCATTGATGCATCATGTTGGCCCTGCTGCATTGATGCATCATTCTGGCCCTGCTGCATCGATGCATCATGCTGGCCCTGCTGCATCAATGCATCATTCTGGCCCTGCTGCATCGATGCATCATTCTGGCCCTGCTGCATCAATGCAATATTCTGGCCCTGCTGCATTGATGCATCATGCTGGCCCTGCTGCATTGATGCATCATGCTGGCCCTGCTGCATTGATGCATCATGCTGGCCCTGCTGCATTGATGCATCATGCTGGCCCTGCTGCATCCATGCATCATTGTGGCCCTGCTGCATTGATGCATCATTGTGGCCCTGCTGCATTGATGCATCATGTTGGCCCTGCTGCATTGATGCATCATTCTGGCCTGCTGCATTGATGCATCATTCTGGCCCTGCTGCATTGATGCATCATGCTGGCCCTGCTGCATCGATGCATCATTCTGGTCATGCTGCATCAATGCATCATGCTGGCCCTGCTGCATTGATGCATCATTCTGGCCCTGCTGCATAGATGCATCATTCTGGCCCTGCTGCATTGATGCATCATGCTGGCCCTGCTGCATTGATGCATCATGCTGGCCCTGCTGCATTGATGCATCATTCTGGCCCTGCTGCATTGATGCATCATTCTGGCCCTGCTGCATAGATGCATCATGCTGGCCCTGCTGCATTGATGCATCATGCTGGCCCTGCTGCATTGATGCATCATTCTGGCCCTGCTGCATAGATGCATCATTCTGGCCCTGCTGCATAGATGCATCATTCTGGCCCTGCTGCATAGATGCATCATGCCAACCCTGCTGCATTGATGCATCATTCTGGCCCTGCTGCATTGATGCATCATGCTGGTCCTGCTGCAGCGCTGCATCATGCTGGCCCTGCTGCATTGATGCATCATGCTGGCCCTGCTGCATTGATGCATCATTCTGGCCCTGCTGCATTGATGCATCAAGCCGGCCCTGCTGCATAGATACATCATGCTGGCCATGCTGCATTGATGCATCATGCTGGCCCTGCTGCATTGATGCATCATGCTGGCCCTGCTGCATCGATGCATCATTCTGGCCCTGCTGCATTGATGCATCATGCTGGTCCTGCTGCAGCGCTGCATCATGCTGGCCCTGCTGCATTGATGCATCATGCTGGCCCTGCTGCATTGATGCATCATTCTGGCCCTGCTGCATTGATGCATCAAGCCGGCCCTGCTGCATAGATACATCTTGCTGGCCCTGCTGCATCGATGCATCATTCTGGCCCTGCTGCATCGATGCATCATGCTGGCCCTGCTGCATCGATGCATCATGCTGGCCCTGCTGCATCGATGCATCATGCTGGCCCTTCTGCATTGATGCATCATTCTGGCCCTGCTGCATCGATGCATCATACTGGCCCTGCTGCATCGATGCATCATTCTGGCCCTGCTGCATTGATGCATCATGCTGGCCCTGCTACAGCGCTGCATCATTCTGGCCCTGCTGCATTGATGCATCATGCTGGCCCTGCTGCATTGATGCATCATGCTGGCCCTGCTGCATAGATGCATAACGCCGGCCCTGCTGCATTGATGCATTACGCCGACCCTGCTGCATTGATGCATCATGCTGGCCCTGCTGCATAGATGCATCATTCTGGCCCTGCTGCATTGATGCATCATGCTGGCCCTGCTGCATCAATGCATCACGCCGGCCCTGCTGCATCAACGCATCATGCCGGCCCTGCTGCATTGATGCATCATGCTGGCCCTGCTGCATTGATGCTTCATGCTGGCCCTGCTGCATTGATGCATCATGCTGGCCCTGCTGCATCGATGCATCATGCTGGCCCTGCTGCATCGATGCATCATGCTGGCCCTGCTGCATCGATGCATCATTCTGGCCCTGCTGCATCGATGCATCATACTGGCCCTGCTGCATCGATGCATCATTCTGGCCCTGCTGCATTGATGCATCATGCTGGCCCTGCTACAGCGCTGCATCATTCTGGCCCTGCTGCATTGATGCATCATGCTGGCCCTGCTGCATTGATGCATCATGCTGGCCCTGCTGCATAGATGCATCACGCCGGCCCTGCTGCATTGATGCATCATGCCGACCCTGCTGCATTGATGCATCATGCTGGCCCTGCTGCATAGATGCATCATTCTGGCCCTGCTGCATTGATGCATCATGCTGGCCCTGCTGCATTGATGCATCATGCTGGCCCTGCTGCATTGATGCTTCATGCTGGCCCTGCTGCATTGATGCATCATGCTGGCCCTGCTGCATTGATGCATCATGCTGGCCCTGCTGCATCGATGCATCACGCCGGCCCTGCTGCATCGATGCATCACGCCGGTCCTGCTGCATCGATGCATCACGCCGGCCCTGCTGCATCGATGCACTCTAAATCAAAGAAATGTATCAGTCAATTCTGCAGAATGGTCGTCTTGGCCTTGAAATGACCAAAGAAATAAAAAAATAGTTTGCTGATGATTTTTTTGACACAACAAGGTATGATAGAGAGCAGTTTATGGACAAAATTGGAAGGCTTAATTCTGAATGTTACTCATTTTACATAGGTTCAAGCATTTAAAGGCTTTTTGACATGTAAACAACCGTGGGCAGCTTGGATAGATAAAGAAAAATGCATTCTGAATTCATGGATTTCCATCCATTATATGCCTATTTGATGCTGAAGGGACCCCTATACATAGCTGCATAATGCATTTTTTCAAGAGTTTCAATAGATTTATGATATTTCTTGGCCCATTTCGGGTATATAAATAGCATTTTACCTGCCCATGACCGCTTACATGGATTATGGTCCATCACATAACCCCTTAGATAATTGAAAATAGATATGAAATTATAGATTCACGGTCATTGGAAGTTAGACTATGACCCCATCTAAAACTTACTTTACTCTTAGATGCTTCAATTGTATTGGGTTTATATTATTCCACATTGTATATTGACTCCCCATGGTCGCTTACATTATATCTGTAATTGCCTTGTACATACCCCTCTACAAAATATCAGAAAACCTTGTTAAATCTATACAACTTTCTAAAATATGGCTTGAAGAGTAACCCACGGATGCTTACGTGTAAAAACTACACCATATCACATTATTCATTGTCACACAATTACTAAGGGGATAAAGGTGAGAGTAACGTTTTTATATCATAGCTTAACAACAGTGCTCCATGTTTACATCATATAATAAGTGCTAGATAGATTATTCTATCAATGGGGTGGACTTTTAAGCTGCCCACGATCGCTTACAACCTAAATTTACCCATAGGTTTTAGGTTTATATTTCCAAAAATTAAGTTCAAAGCTCCAATGTAACTCTCTTTTTCTCTCTGGTGTTTCGAAAGGCTACTACCTAATACAAGTGGTCCAGAAGTGGTGAGTACATCCCAAGTAACAACCCCTTCCCAGGGAATCACTTCCTACACAAAGATACTCTGGAGGCTATTGCGAAAAGAATCGGAATCAGATTCTCACTGTCGTAAATCACCTTCCAGTTCCTGGCTGTTCTGCTGCCCAGAACCCACACCCCACCTTACACTCTGAATCAATCCCCTTAGTGTGAGTCATACTGGGAAGCATTCCCCAATTCATGAAAACTTAAGAATCAATTCTATAACATATTACCTTGCTGCAAAACAGGGGAGAAATCATTGCTTGGTGGTAGTCAGTTCCCATTTGGGAATAGCACCTCCGACAGAATTGAATTCCCGTCCTTTCGCAACACCCTCCAGGTGTGACAGCTTACAGAAGTGGTTTCAGCATGGTTTGATTGATTGTAAAGTGACTAACTTTGTAGTATAGTGTGTAAAGTGCTTCTGGATCTTGGTAGGATGGATATCTAGTGATTTGGAGATATAGTCATTGTCAGACCTTGTAAGATAGTCCTGTTGTCAATAAACCATTTTCAATCAAAAAAAGAAATGTAATGGCACATGAGTGATTTCTTGGCAATATGAGGGTTATGTTGTTGTTATCTTTATTGAATAATAGTTACTCCCTAGGCCTAGCTTTGGTTTATGATCTGTGGTAGCGACTTACAAATTGTCATGGTGTGTTGTGTCTAGAGGACTCCAAGTGAAGTAATGCGTACAGCACCGTTGGACAATAATGACAGCGAAATATCAAAGAGTCGTTTGTGGGTCAGGTCACCAGAAAGCAGTAGATTTTGTGTTTTTTTGGGTCATTTTGGACTCTTATAGCTCTGGAGAAAGAAGTTGTGAACCAATCTTGTCTCACATAGACTCATTTGATAGAGGCCACTTAGGGCTAGCAGAAAAATGTTAATTTGTGGTCATGCATCAAAAACTCTCAGACTTGTAGCCTGCCGAAGTGAAAAAAATGGCCAAATTTGTTCTTTTTTGACTTTTTGTCCTGTATTGAATCAAGAATATCTGGAGTATCCCAAAGTTATTTTTTATGTTGTATATGATTATAGGTATCATTTCCATGAGGTTTGGACATGTTACTGAATGAGAATTTTTCATCATGTGTCTTTGAAAATGGCAATCTGTAATTTGTAACGTCCGGTACTTAAATCTAAATCAGTTATATTACATGGAAAAAATAAAGCTTCAACATTTTTGTTATTACCTAAATAAAGGCACCTATTATCCCTACTTTGGTGAAAAAATTGTGTCTATCAGCATTTGTCTCCATGTGAGAGCAGCTTATGTGAAATAATTCTGATAAAAGTACCAGACGTTACGTAACGTCTGGTACTTTTATCATCATGTAAGAGGCAGTGTACTGTGCATGCATACCTCAAGTTTTGTTCCATTTCGTAATTGAAGTCAATAATAGACATATTGGCCTTGCTATTGCATGGGTTTGCTATGCATAATGGGACATTCTATATTACTGACAGCAACTTTAATCACCTCCATATTTCATCATTTTGGTACCAGATGTTACATGACATAAAAAAAGCAATAAAAATGGAACCAGATGTCCTAAGTCGGTATTTTTTTGTTTTCTGAGCTGAGGGGATGTCCCTTCACAAATATGTCAGGGTTATATAAAGTAGTTAGAAAATTAATTATTAAGGACCTTGAAGGGCAAAATCTTACACTTTCTGACGACCTGACTCTTATACTTACATTGTATGACTTCGTACTTTAGGCAGCTTTGTGGATACCTGTCTAAGAAAAAGGGTGAGGTAGGGAGGTTTTTTATTTTTTTATTTTATTTGATTTTGGGAAGATGTGGGAGGGCCTTTTTCTCATTTTTTTTCTAAATATTTTTTTAAAGATACTCATTCCATGCATTTTCATTAATGGAAGCCTTACAAACACTATGATTCTAATAGATCCAACTTGTAGATGTTGTAAGTAGAATAAGAACACTGTTTAAATCATGGTTCTATTTCAAATATTAGCTATGAACGTTTTTGGTTTGGAATGAATTGTATTAAGTGGATGCAGAAATTTGGAACATTTTTTTCGGGTCTTTAGAAATAAAAACCCATAATGGGACCTTTTTTTAACTGGAGCGGGTGGTGTCTGTGAAGCTGATAATTTTTCTTTAAGTGGCCTTAGGGAGGTAGTTTCTCTGTTGTCTGTTTGTTGAATTTGGCATTTCCTATATGTAAAATCTTTGGATTAGCTTAAAGTTTCTTGCATGACAGATGGCAGTAATACACCAAAGGAAGTTGGTTGTTCGAAAATCAGGCCATATTAATACCCCCATTTACACATGGGTTTATAATAAATTTCATACTGGACCCCTACAAATGGATGGCATTTCCTTTACACTTGTGAATGTTTATTTGGAGAAACCAATTGCTTTTACCCTCATTCTTTCTAAAACACCCCCTGTTTGTAGAATGGTTGACCACCACCTAAACTCAACATTTTACATGAAAACCCTTGCTTGCTGCATTAGTCTGTACATGAGGTGTTAATAATCCTGATGTATTTATATGAAGATGATGATGTGTTGTTGCACCTATACTAATTAAGGCAGTAGTAGGCAGACTGTGGCTTCTGGCAGTTGGTGAATGCAGATGAACAGCAGGAGATGACACTGAGGCACTACCAGAGTGCACTGCAAAAATGGTGTTTAGATACTAAACACAATTCTAAACATATTCTTGCAACGTTTTTGTAATCACAACAATTTCCTAAACATGTTTAGCCAAACAATGTGCTTAGCTCAAGTGTTTAGAAATCTATGTGTTTAGGTTAAAAATTTGTGTTTAGATATCTATGAAATTTCTTTTTTTTAGATGTTTATCAATTTTAGTGTTAAGACATTTAAATGATTTGATGGAAAGGTGGTTTAAAGTGAATCTAGTCAATTTTCTATTGTTGTTTCTATTCTCATAACATTCAATGAAATGAAACCATGATAAACATGGTGTTGGGGATTTTGGTCACAACAATTGATTATAATTGTTTACAGATATTCCATTCAAAGGTAGTGCTGCTATCTGGTGTGGATTTGATATCCAAGTATCTAAACATATTGATGTTTAAATCTGAACACCTAGTGTTCATCTATTTATTAACATCGCCTGTTAACATCTAAACATGTTTAGCTTAAATAAATGTTGTTGAAAACCACTTACCTTAATCCCCACTCCATTTTATTGCAATGATTTGGATTAAAGATCTGCCTCTGTTTATTTGCCATTTAGAAAAGAATTCTACTTCTGGCCACTTGGATTTCAACCATATTAAGCCACATACTACTCTGCTGCTCATTCCCGACCCAAACCCATATTTACCCCCCTTATCTATGAAACCTCCCCTGCCTCCGACGGCAGTGGACCTAGAGTCTGTCTGTTCGTGTGCTGTTTTCACGCACTGACGTGACTGCTTTTATCATTTTCAATCCACCCATTCTTCTTTTCTCTCGACCCTGCATGTATTTCTATCTGAATTTGTCATCTATTTAAGAGGAAAAAGAAATGATAACAGGTATTTGACGGTACGTTGACCGAGCGGCGGAAAACTTTGCCGCTGGTTTCGGCGAGTCTATCTGTTAAGACGGAGACGAGCACGCGCCCGGTACGTTGACCAAGCGGCGGAAAACTTTGCCGCTGGTCCCATTATAATCACAGCGCCGTAGGCGCTGGTTCCCCTATATCCCACTAAAATATGTCCTTAATGCAGAGGCGTAGGAAGCAATTTTGTATTTAGAGAAGGCAGTTTGAGTTGTCAATATAATAAGAACCTTGCTGCCTTCTTTCCAAATTAATGTTCAAATTGAACAGTTTTTATTTAGGGGTATAACGGCGACCTTCCTATCAATCTCTCCCTTCTTCCTTTTGCCATTGTAATATGAGGGGCAACCCAGTTAACCTACACTCTCAGCCCCAATTGTAAATACACTCATACTGCTGTAGGGTAAAGTGGCCATGAGTGCAACTTCTGACATTTTCTAAAATCTTTACTCAGTGGGCTAACTTGTAGGGAGCATCAGAAAATGCATATGGAAAATCTTCCAAAGGCTGCTATATTTGACAGCCTGTGGAAGATGCCGGACTTAAAATTCCCATAGATTTTAAGACTGCATATCCCCATGATCCTCTGAGAAAGTCCTTGATAATTTCCATTTGGCATAAATGAATAGCAAAGTTCCCGACTCAAAGTACATTGACGACTTAAGGGCACTCTACCCTAGTAAGTACACAAACATTGGCTCAATGTATTAGTACTAACAGTCAAGGTGTTCGGGGAATGGCTGAGGGATCAATGCTGGTTTGTAAGGCCACCGCCTATTGGTCCTCCCCATGTGGGCCAATGTTGATCCCTGAGTTAACTTACTAGACATGATCTCTACCTCAGGTAGACAGGGGACAGCTTCTTGACCTCAGGTAGAAAACTTATGAACAATTCCCATGACTTTACAGCGGTCTCTATAGTGTAAAGCAGGAGGAGAGCCCAGTGCTTAGGCGCCACCTTGTAGCAGACCAGGAGGAGAGTCAACCGCTACCTGCCACCAGGTGTCAAATTAAAGAACTACCCTATCTATCCAGAGTTAGCCAGTGTGGTACTGGTGAGAATACAGCACAGTAGAGACATGGTGTGAGTAATGTGGGAACTAGTTTTCATTGTCCACCATTCAGCTCTATACCAGATTGACTTCACAGACTCCAAAATAGTAGTTCTTTTAGGAATATTTTTCACCCACTATACATGGGTCTCTAATGGTCTCTACTGTACTCTCTTGTACATTTCATACTCATATAGATCTGACCAATGGTCTTTATGTTGGAACTCAACTCAATGATTTATGAAGAATTTACAAATTTGGTCAATTCTAGGTTTTTAGAAGAACTCAAACTAAGCCAGATGGGATCATTGTCTTCCTTCTTGCACAATGGCAAGCCCAATAAATGCAGCCAACACAAAGCCCAAAGTGTTTTTGAGGTAGATGTATCATTGAATGATTGTCATATTTGGTAGTATATTTGCATTATGGGATTTCCCTGGCCATGCAGCTGGACCCAGGGGGGGATCCAACTGCACGATATAGAGGACATCTGGTGGCAAATTCAAGAACTAATATCAGCATATCTGGGTCCAGCTGCATGGCCAGGGAAATCCCATAATGCAAATATACTACCAAATATGACAATCATTCAATGATACATCTATCTCAAAAACACTTTGGGCTTTGTGTTGGCTGCATTTATTGGGCTTGCCATTGTGCAAGAAGGAAGACAATGATCCCATCTGGCTTAGTTTGAGTTCTTCTGAAAACCTAGAATTGACCAAATTTGTAAATTCTTCATAAATCATTGAGTTAAGTTCCAACATAAAGACCATTGTTCAGATCTATATGAGTATGAAATGTACAAGAGAGTACAGTAGAGACCATTAGAGACCCATGTATAGTGGGTGAAAAATATTCCTAAAAGAACTACTATTTTGGAGTCTGTGAAGTCAATCTGGTATAGAGCTGAATGGTGGACAATGAAAACTAGTTCCCATATTACTCACACCATGTCTCTACTGTGCTGTATTCTCACCAGTACCACACTGGCTAACTCTGGATAGATAGGGTAGTTCTTTAATTTGACACCTGGTGGCAGGTAGCGGTTGACTCTCCTCCTGAGCTGGACCCAGATATGCTGATATTAGTTCTTGAATTTGCCACCAGATGTCCTCTATATCGTGCAGTTGGATCCCCCCCCTGGCTCTATACCAGATTGACTTCACAGACCCCAAAATAGTAGTTCTTTTAGGAATATTTTTCACCCACTATACATGGGTCTCTAATGGTCTCTACTGTAGTCTCTTGTACATTTCATACTCATATAGTTCTGACCAATGGTCTTTATGTTGGAACTCAACTCAATGATTTATGAAGAATTTACAAATTTGGTCAATTCTAGGTTTTCAGAAGAACTCAAACTAAGCCAGATGGGATCATTGTCTTCCTTCTTGCACAATGGCAAGCCCAATAAATGCAGCCAACACAAAGCCCAAAGTGTTTTTGAGGTAGATGTATTATTGAATGATTGTCATATTTGGTAGTATATTTGCATTATGGGATTTCCCTGGCCATGCAGCTGGACCCAGATATGCTGATATTAGTTCTTGAATTTGCCACCAGATGTCATCTATATCGTGCAGTTTGATCCCCCCCCTGAGTTTGACCATGTCTGACCAGGAGGAGAGCCCAGTGCTTAGGCGCCACCTTGTAGCAGACTAGAGTATGACCATGTCTGTCAGAGCTAGAAGGCAAGGAAATGGTCAAAGTATGACACAGTGGAGACATCATGTGAGTGGCATGGGAACTAAGCAAACATGAAATGTACCAGAAATGACTTCACTGAGCTCATATTAGTGGTAATTGAAATATCTTTCTCACTCTCTAGGAGTGGTGCTCCAATGTTCTCTACTGCACCCCCTCATACATTAGACATTGAAATAACTTTCACAAAAAGTAGATTTAATGGATCTCAACTCAATTATTTTTATGAAATGCTCAAAGTTGACCTTCAGAACAGCCCATTATCAACTGAAACAGGATGGATTTCTCCATACTGATACATTGAAATGCAGCTAACCTGGACCCATCACATAGAGTGAAGTATATGTGATGTAAATGTATCATAGGATATTTGACACATGTGTTAATATAGCAGAATTGAAGTATTTCCTCAGGCATACTGAGCTATACACACAAACATGAATGTGACAGTTGCCACAAGATGGCGCTGAAGCACTGGTCGCCCCCCCTGATGTCTGACAGAGCTAGAAGGCAAGGAAATGGTCAAAGTATGACACAGTGGAGACATCATGTGAGTGGCATGGGAACTAAGCAAACATGAAATGTACCAGAAATGACTTCACTGAGCTCATATTAGAAGTAATTGAAATATCTTTTTCACTCTCTAGGAATGGTGCTCCAATGTTCTCTACTGCACCCTCTCATACATTAGACATTGAAATAATTTTCACAAAATGTAGATTTAATGGATCTCAACTCAATTATTTTTATGAAATGCTCAAAGTTGACCTTTAGAACAGCCCATTATCAACTGAAACAGGATGGATTTCTCCATACTGATACATTGAAATGCAGCTAACCTGGACCCATTATGTAGAGTGAAGTATATGTGATGTAAATGTATCATAGGATATTTGACACATGTGTTAATATAGCAGAATTGAAGTATTTCCTCAGGCATACTGAGCTATACACACAAACATCAATGTTACAGTTGCCACAAGATAGCGCTGAAGCACTGGTCACCCCCCCTGAGTGTAAAGCAAGCCCCATACTAGGTGTCAGTGATAAGGGGTCTAGGTGCTGAGCTGTGATTGGCCCATTCTGTTGTCTACCGGAGTGGGCTTCTGCTTCTCTACAACGGCAGAGCTGCGTTCTTCTTATTTAACTGTATTTCAGAATAATTCCCCGCTAATTCTGAAAAAAACTGTTGTACCTGCTGTAGGTACACAACTAGACGTACATTCTACTGTAGGCTACAACTAGGTCTACAGGGGTATTTATAGCCCATTTACAGTTCGGCCTGAGAGTGCAGACAGACGACCACACCCATAGCCTGTGATAAGATTTTCTGAAATTTAGTAGTAATGCATAATTTGAGCTCATCAGACCTCTGCTTCTTGGTCTAAGAAATGACCATTGAATCTACCAGGTATGCCCTGTAAACTGTGCTTGTAGTCAATTGTATTTGTGATACAGTGTAGCAGAGTGGTCTCTAGCTGTGATATAACCCTGGCCCAGAAGCATTACACTGTCAGCCTAGCGCACCAGTTTTACAGTGGCTAGCTTATTATTCGGGACTACAGGGGGAGTTGTACACACCCATTGGCTTGATTAGGGTTCTAGTGTATGTGCTACGGCAGTATGTCCTGCCTATTTACAAAACGGGCTGAGACTGTAGGTCATAACTTGGATTATTGTCCCAAGATTACAGCCATCGAAACAGGATTCAGATATGTGTCATCACTTTAGTCTAGTTGTTGGAACAAGGCCGTAATTGTACGTGCTAAAATTAAGTATCATGGAGGTGGAAAATAGGTTGTATAACACCTTGAACTAATAAGATAGTAATCTGTACTAAATGCATGACTATAATAGTGGTAATTAGAGTAAAGACAGCCTGCCATAATTGGACCTGCTCTTAAATTGAACATCACACATTTCTCAGAATGTTGTATCTGTACTTTATGATTTTAAAGACTTTCGTTGTAATATGAAGGCCTTGTGTTGTGTTATTCTTTGTAGTGTGTCAAACAATTAAAGGCTGCTGATACAGCAGTCCATCATGTCAACTGCTGTATTTACGTTGAAACAGCCTCCTGGGATTTGATTGTTTTATTGTTTGTTAATTATGTTATATTTATCACATGACCTCATGGGTCTATTAGGGTGGTGGTACTGATTCTCTAACATTTAAAGAACTACTTTTTCTATCATGTACTTTGACACTCCACCCTTCTTGATTATCTAAGGCTGCAAGCTTCTAGAGGTCAGCATCGTGTTAACTGTCTAATTAAACATCAACCATTTGGGATTCGCATGATGCGAACCAATGATCCCCTTGGAGGTAAACTTCGGTCCATTGAGAGCTAGCCCCACATTTGTGATATGTACTGGGAGAAGGGCACTAAGCCCCCTTTTCGCAGATCGTGGCTCATAATTATTTCAGGCAGGTTAAATTCAAAAATTGATTATGTTTCAGTGGTTTCTGTATTTTGATGCAACAATTGCTATAATGATGACTATTGTGCTTAATGTATTAGGTGTGGCCTGTATGTGATGACAGACTCCTTATACATGTACTTTGTAAACCAATGATAAAACTACTGACTAATGCTGACTTTTACAAAATAGAGGAACTGTCCAGGTGGCTCACTTATCTACCGTGATGTTGACCCAAAAGGCTGAACCTGAGATGAAAGCATCAACTAGCCTACCCACAGTTTTCATACAATTCACTGAAGGACAAATGGGTCACACTCTACCTGCTGCCAGTCTGTATGTAAATATTTGGGAGTATGCTTATAGTGTACGTATTCTGATAATATGATCCTCATTCTGATTGGAGTTACATCAAATAAGATTACAATAATTGACTCAACTTCCCTAATTTTCAGTAACAATGTATAATTAGGGCTCATCAGAGGTTAGCTGTTGTAGATAAATATGGGTAATTCCTTGTCATTAAACTATTCTAGATTTCACGGCAGTCATTTCTGATTTTGGATGTGTTTGATTAGTCCTTAATTATTCAGAACTTTAGGACAACATTTGTAGTGCAGTGACTGTAAAAAAACAAACTGACAAAACATCAAACCTTTCTTCATGATGCCTGAGTGTAGCCATGTAAAGAAACTTGCCAACGCTTCATTCAGGCATCATACCAATGCTGCTGGGTCCATACTCTCGTGGACGGTCAGCAGGATGTATGTCCCAATCAATCTCCTTGACAACACTTCATTTGTGCATCACTTTATCAATGGACATGATGCACTCAAGCATTAGCAGGCTCTGAAGGGTTTAAGCCTGCATAATGACTTCTAAGAAATGGCTGATTGGTATCGCTATATTTTGCTATGTGTATTTTTATAATTTATCCCTAGAAAACTCAGGTCTCAGTCTACCTGCTGTCACTCTCTATATAAATGTATATTATTCCATCTCTGTGAATAGTCAGTAAGTGCCTTGCGGCATTCCCATTGCTAGTATTGGATATGCCTATTGGGGAATCAATACTAACTGTGCCTGAGGTAGCTAAAGAGATATGGGGCTGAGGTGATCAAATAAGGTTATGAGATCATGATATCATGAAGCTGTCAGCTTTCTTGATACTACAGGAAGCTGTGGTAGTGGGATTTGATTTGACTTATGAACGATTGAAACAAATTGAAACTAAGTCAAAATACCCCACAGTCTAATAGAAGCAGGTATAAAAGGTCCATCATCCCATCACTAATAAAACCCTGTTCCTGTGTGATAATATGATCCTTATTCTGATTGAGGTTAGGATTATAGTCAGAATTTATAACATTATGATAGTGTAGCATAACTGCACGTTATTTATTTGTCATTAACCTGTTGTTATTTCATTAGTGCAAATTTCTGATAAATGCACTCTAACTAGTCTTTGATTGTTCTTTAATTTGTCAAGATTCTGGGGCAATATTGAAACTACCCCTTGAAGGGCTGCAATGACATTAATGCACCATGGCTGGTTTTCATAATGATGCATGAATGCGGGGCAAGTAACTTACCAAGACTGCATTCATGCATCATGCTGGCCCAAACGATCTGCTTTCTTGCATTTGATTGGTGCATCATGTTGACCAATGAACATGATGCACTTGGAGCATTAGCAATCCTTGAGGGTTGAAGTCTATATTAAAGACATGGTTGTTAAATCTAGCAGCCAAACCCATAATCTGTACGGTGAGTCACCATATTTGTGTATTTGTACCATAAAGTCACAGAAAGCAGCACAGTAAAGCACTGGGTTATGATGAATGTTTTTGAAAAAAAGCAACTCTGTGTTTAAGATGTAGGTCCGTATGTATCACCGGCATATCGTCTTAAAGGTACTTTTATTAGAAATATTTCACATAAGCTGCTCTCACATGGAGACAAATGCAGATAGACACACCATTTTTTTCACCAAAGTAGGGTATAATAGGGCCCTTCATATGAGTAATAACAAAGGTTTTGAAGCTCCATTTTTACCATGTCTTATAACTGATTTAGATTTAGGTACCGGACATTACAAATTACAGATTTCCATTTTAAAACATGATGAAAAATTCTTACTCAGTATCATCTCCAAACCTCATGAAAATGGTACCTATGATCATATACGATACAAAAAATAACTTTGGGATACTCCAGATGTTCTTTATTCAATACAGGACACTTGTAAAAAATACAAAAATTAAAAATGAACAAATTTGGCCATTTTTTTCACTTCAGCAGGCTGTAAGTCTAAGAGTTTTTGATAGATGATTACAAATTTATATCTTTCTGATAGCAATAAGTGTCCTCTATCAAATGAGTCTATGTTAACAATTTCTTTCTCTAGAGCCAAAAGAGTCCAAAATGACCCTAAAAACACTAAATCTACTCGTTTCTGGCAACCTGACCCATTTATCTATCAACACTGTGATGTATTATTATGTCTGATCGTACCACCTTCACCATGTATACCACGCCATCCGTGCAGCCCACATCAGACCAGCCTTATATCCATGTCAAGAAGTAGAATAAAAGCTGTAAATATGTCACCATGCCTAGATCTATACAATTTTACTCTGTCAGGACCACACAGTGCTTTAATAAATCAGGGCCAGACACTAGTCCTGCATTTTGAGCTACCTGCCAGCGCTTTCACTATATAGATTTTCTTTGAAATTGGGGTGTTAGTTAGTAGAACTATAATCATCTGAAAATACATTGTTATATGGTCAATGGGCACGACTTGTTGTGATTTGAGCTGAATTAACCCCAAAAATAAATATAATGGCATATACAAAAGACTTTATTGGTAAATATTACAGAAGTTGGGCAATAAAAATCATACATTGGAGTAGTTAAATATGGAAACGAAAAGTACAGCACAGCAGCATAAGATTGACTCTATAAGGAGGATGAGAGATTCGTCTAATGCCCTAACCTTATGCAGTATGGCACCCCTCTATATTATGCAAAAATAAATCTACTTTGAATATTATGAATGGTAATTGAAATAGACATGTAACCTATGATATGAGCCATAGAACACATACATTGGCTCATAATTCCTACATTTTCTAGTTTAAGAGAAAATGGTATGATTTTTGCAATATTGCTAGGACGTTAGGCAAATCTCCCAGATGTGAGATGAATCTCACTTCCATTATGATAGGTAAATCTCTGGCCTAGGTGATAGTAGGAAAACGCCATTCACAGGTATTATTTCTTTCATGTGTAGGTACTTTAGCGTCATAAAGAGGAGAGTTAAATCTGAAATACCTGGTAGTTATAATGCCTGTAAAAACAGGGCGTTAGACGAATCTCCTGGGCGTGAGACAAATCTCCTAAGTGTGAGACGAATCTCCCTTCCATTATAGAAGGTATATCTCTGGCCAAGAAAGTAGTAGGAAAATCACAGGTCTTATACCTTTCATATATAGGTCGTTAGGGATGTTAATCAAGAAAGTTAAATATAGAAATTCTATCAGTCATATGTGCATACATGTATAATTATGTGCAGGGAGCGTGTTAGATGAATCTCCACCTAAAACTATTCCACCATGCTTCTACCCATCTGTGCTGCTCTGTGTTTGACCAAGGCTCCCAATTTGTTTATGCATATACAGGTACAAATTAAGGATTAATATGCCATATTACATTAGCCCATGTAGTATATTTATATAAAAGCTACAGCACCATCTTTGGGCGTTAGACTAATATCCCTGAAAATTACACAAACACATTTTGGCTCATAGGAAAATATTAAATCTGTCTATATAAATGGCCAAATGGTCTTAAAAAATCCGTTAACTAATGTTAAACATACCAAGAAAGATATATTACTCTTCCTACCTTTTTTATTTCTTTTGATTCCTCTTTATTTGTCCCCATTTATGTTTTATCACAAAATAAAACGAGTCTTTTGAGGTGGTCTGAGGCCCCTAACTCCAAAACTATTGCTTAGATATATGTAAAACCAGGGTTCCCCATGTAGCTCTAACCCAGGGCTATCAGAATAAATACTAATAGTACATATATAAAACATTTTGAATGATTCATTCAATACAGAAGGCAAAACAGCCAAATCACGACAAGTCGTGCCTATTGACCATATATACTCCATTGCTGGAAGTTGCCTAGAGGCTAAAATAGCTAGTGCATGCCCCATGTACATCATGACCATTGACCATTATGATGCATTAATACAGCACTGGTGAGTTTCTCATCAAGACTGCACTTCATTGATGCATCATGACGACCAATGAGCATGATGCACTTCTACGGTAACTGCTCTGAAATGTTAACATGTAAGCACAAGAAGCATCCCTTATAGTTTACTGTGCATCATGATCATCATGCTGTAGTGCTGGCTAGTCTGCTCACCAGCACTTCATTGGAGCATCATGCTGACCCCCCAGGACAGTATCAATCCCTTCAGGGTTGGCATGATGCATAAATGTATCCAAGGTGAGTTACTCACCAGATCTCGCTACATGCATCATAACAACCAATGGGCATGATGACTCACCGCTTCAGAAGGTCTTAGATGTTAGATGTCCTTTGGGGTCCTTGCAGGGTTATGGTGCACTGAGAGTGTTAATGTAGGTAATGATGATCACTCATCCATGTCAGTAGTAAAGTATGTATCGGAAAGGTACTAAAGCTAATCTAAGGATATTACTCACTGGGCATGCAGCCAATCAGAGGCCTCCATTTGGTCATGTGACCTGTTGCCATGGCAACCTACTTAGGGGATTAGCGACCACCTCTTAGCCAATCAGAGGCCAGCATTCTGGTAACCATGGTAATGTGACCTACTTAGGGGATTAGCAACCACCGCTCAGCCAATCAGAGGCCAGCATTCTGGTAACCATAGTAACATGACCTAATTAGGGGATTAGTGTGGCCACTTGGTGTAGCCATGTGGTCCCTTGTTTTGTAAACAAAGGGGCGGGCTAATTATTTAAATGAGATACTTCTGAATTCTTTGCTTTTGATGATAATGTTTTTTTTTGTTTTTTTTAAATAAAGTTATGGATGAAAAAAAAAAAACACAACAAAATAAACTATTTTCATTTTTTTTCATTTTCATGAATCAGCATTTTTAATCAATCATTTTTTTTTCTTCCGAACAGACCGCAAAGTCTCACTTTGCTAGTTTCACAGTCACTGACTCTCTCCATCATACATTGCACTGGTTTGGATAAATCTAACACTATTTTGGCCAGATATAGGACCTTTGTCTGCATGAATTCTAGACGCTTGCAGCATCCTGTTTCCTTTTTTTTCGAATTCTTCACATCATCATCATTGCGAGCCTCTGAATCACCGACCGGTCGCTCAGTTTTGGGTTTTTGCTCATTCTCAGGACGCATTTCTTGTAACCTTTCAGGAAATCGTCGTAGGAAATGTCGCAGGAGCATGAACCCTCTTACATCCCCGTTTCCGTGTGTAGTGCTAGGTACTCCGTCGCCACTTCCCTTTTGGCAAAGTCAGGGACATAGGCGTCGTTCGGCACCTTCTGGTCGTTCACTATCACTTGAAGCGAGTTGACGTTACAATGTTTCAGTTAGAACGGGTTCTTGGCGTAATTTCTGTTGAAGGCTTCATGGTCTAGGAAACAAATCATCATGGACTTGGGTAGTTGACCTGTGTTGGAGTGCGTGTAGGTGTGATCTCTGTTGCTTGCAGGGATGGCATAGGTCGTCACCTCCACTCTGTTCACTGGGTAGTCGAAGGGACCCTGTTCTATCACCGCCTTTTTGTGCGTTTCCATCACAGAATCAGCTATGACCACTCGATGCACATAGAGCTTAGCTTTGTGGATCTTGAGTTTGTATGCGGTGGTGCCGGCACTCATCAGATAGAAACCGGGGGCAGCTTGTTTCAGAGTGAGGTTGATTTCCGTCTCTCCAGCTATGAACTTTGGTTGATTAGCTAGGTCAAAGTGGAGTCTCGACATCAGCGAAAAGCGTTCGTTGGAGATGAGTTTCTGGCGAGCCTTGAACCCTGGGTTGTCATTGGTCAAGACATCCAAGTGACCAGCCTTGTCTTGGTGCCAACCTTGGACGCTTCTTGACGCCTCTGTTGTAGTTGAGTAAACCTTCCAGGTAAGCTCTGTATGGGTAGGTCTCAGTGTTACCAGACACTTTGAAGCCTCCGATGGAGACTTGGACATCCTTGAAGAGCGAGTGAGCCAAGTTGTTCACTGGAGCCACCACGTTGGTGTCGTCCAGTGCATCGCCGTTAATTTTCACCACCTTGTATTCCAGATGAAGCTAATTTTCATTCAGGTATGTGTACTCTTGGGACTTACTGATGGTGAAATTGATGTTGCTCCCGTCTCCCAAAGAGTTTTTCGTTTCTAGCCTGACAAAGCTTGACTTTAGGATAGTAGTTTGAGTTGGCGCTATGGCGTGCAGGTTGAGCTCAGAGAGTGCGCACTCGCTGCTGTTTTCATGTACGTAAGCCATTGTGCTCCCTCTTCACGTCGGTGGTAGACTGACGCCGGTGACCTGTAGTCCTTTCATTTATAGGTCGCCTCCCTAGCGATCGAAAATGTCCCCCCGCCGTCTCTTACAAGAGCCGTTTCCCGTTTGAGAGCTCGCCTCCAACGTTTGCCCCCCGCCTACTTGGGCATTGTTTTTTTCCTCGGAGAGATCACTTTACCCGCCAGACTCTTCAGAGCACCTACTCCTCTGTTTTTCACGCTGTTCTTGAAAGTGCCTTCCTCCATCATATCCTTGGCCATGCCCACGCCAGCGCGGAACAGTGTTTTCCCCACCATCTTCAAAAGGGCTGTGGCCGAGCGCATGAGACCTAAGAGGGCGCCGGCGAAACAATGACCGTTGTGGAAAGGTCCGCTGTACACATTGATTCTGTTATTGAACTGAGCATTGTAGTAATCGCTGTATCCTTGTCCGGTGGTACCCTTCGATGAAAAGTATGGAGCTCATTTACGTATCATGTTTGCACCTTTAACGTTCAATGGGCCTCAGATGAAGTGTCACCGTCACCTCTCCTCTCATGAATGGTATGTATAGGCCGGTTCTGTCTCTTAAGTAGATGCCGACCTCGTCCAACCTTTTGGACTTCAAGAGAAAATAATCCAAATGTGGAAAACTGATAGCTTGCATTCCCCCTTTCCGCCATCTGCTTCTGTCGACTGCGACGCAGCGTAACAGAGGCACGTGCATGTTGCCCACTCATCTGTCTTGAATGGCGTCACTGTATATATATACACAGAGTCTCCCAAGGGGTCCATGATGTAGACGCCGGTGGTTGTCGTCACGAAATGAGTGTTCACCCCGAATCCTAGAATGTGCGTCAGATATTCGGTGATGATAGTAGTATAATATTAGGTCTTCTTAAAATAATTATTTTAAGAAGACCTAATATTCTGAAAAATTTAGAATATTTAAAAAGGAGGTTGATTATAAATAATAATCTTTATTTTTGCCTTAAGGACTTAGTATGCGAGCTGGTTTTTGATAGTTACTGACGAGTTCTCCAGATGGCAGGTCAAGCACGTAACACAGGATTGGATGGAAAGTGACTGACAAGTCCTTTAGATGTCAGCACAAGCACGTTCCACAGGATAGTCACAGGATACTTACTTGACAAGGAGCAGCTCGCCTATCTTTTTTAAATATGAGCTCAGACTGTTAAGCATAATAGCGAGAACACAGATGAAATGAAGCAACATAGAATGGGCTAAGGTGAAGGAATCATCATAGAAAGGGCAGAGATCATATGAATAGCTATATCAATTGAAACTTACCTTATCTGATGTACTTGGAGAAATGCAGGGTTAAATTCGAGTTGTATTGGAGAAAGGTTGCTAGCTTCTTCATTTATGAAGAAAATTTTAATTAAATGAAGGCAGGCATTGTTTGTTGCATATTTACAGCATGTAAATATACATCCATCGGCTACCACGTGAAGGTCTTGCCTGCTATAAGCCGACATAATTTTGACATATAGAGCCTAAAAAAGATTTTTTTATGAACAGAATCCATGACTTGTCTATATTTCTATGTCATGCAGATATATGAGGTATACATGGCTGCATATGAAGCTTGTTTTGTGTTATATTTCATTTCATTTAACCTACGTCCAATGAAATGAAGATATCTTGTTGAGCTTTTTTTTTTTTTGGTTTTATTGCTTTAAGTTATGATCTTAATAGCAATTGTAACCTGCAGTCACTAAGAAGCAAGCATCCTTTCGCCAGATAATATATCAAGAGAAAGGGATGCTTTGCGCTGTCTTAGCTTTATGTACACATATACACATATCTACATGTGCTTTATTTCTAGATATAGACAAATGCGTAATTTTAGATATTAACTTAATTGAAAGTCAAGAAGGCACTGGTTCTGGAGTGAGTTTCTCATTGCTTCGTAAAAGGAAAATTCCTTATAGACATGTGACAATCCGCACTCCTCGATGTTTTTGATGACTGTCATAGTTAAGTCTACATCTCTTACATAAAAGCTTCTTTCTAGAGATTTTTCTCTGTGAGAAAAATATGTACCCTCAAAGAACATTTGAGCCAAGACATAAATGAAATCCTCTCTTGAGAATCTCCTTTTTTTAGATTGTATTGTTTGAAAGTCATCAGATTTGATACAGGAAATCATTTCATTCCTTTTGATGATTTTTGATATTAGTCTAGCGAGGTAGAAACTATGTCCTGTATCCATTTGACAATTAAAGAGCATGATACTTTGAAGTATTCTTAAAGCACATTCAATTCCTATGTAAAAAGATTTCTTTGAAGGTTCTTGCCTGAAAATATATGCTTGATCATCAGCTGCCTTATATAAGCTATGTGTCACTCGTCGTAGAGAATCATGGTACGGACACATTCTGATATGTCCCTGTTCTGTGAAAAAATCAGTCACAGACTGTCGACCACATTTTCTACGTTTACCGTCCAGACAGTCACATATCCAGTAAGAATTTCGCTTTTTCTTGTGCTTAATAGAAACTTCACTCACCTTGAACACAGGTAGATTATATCTCAAAATTCTAGCAAAGATAACCAAGACATCCTGCATAGAACCAGCCTTCTCCATTTTCCTGATCCTTTTCCATCTTCTTTAAGTCAAGGCATATATATATATATACAACACGATTTTTTAAGCAGCATCATAGAACTAATATCTATGCAAATTTATCTTGTTGCCTAGCAATGTCATATGTAAATTTATGCTGTTGCCTATGGATACAAGAGGAATTCCCCAGAGAAAAATTGAATGTAAATTTATGCTGTTGTCTATGGATACAAGAGGAATTCCTCAGAGAAAATATATGCTGTTGTCCCCCTGGATACAAGAGGAATTTCCCAAGAAAAAAACTTGATTTAAATGTACGTTGTTGTCCCTAGATACAAGAGAGAATAGCATAGACAGTTAGCGCAGTGAGCAAGCAATGAGTTATCGAGTTGGTAGACTGTTATGTTTTTCTTTTTCACAGAAAAAAAAGAATATGTCATTGTTGCGCAAGAGTCCCTGGATACAGCATTAATGTGACATGATTCGCTGAAAAGGGATCTTAGTGCAGAGGGTCTAAGACCTTTTCTTGCCGCACGTGCTAAATATTCTTATGTATACATAAAATATATGTTGTTGTTCTTGGATGTCACTAAGCTGTCTGAGAAAAAGCCTCTCATAAATATCCAGAGTAAAAACTTATTCCAAGTGCGGATTTTTCGCCTGCTTTCACGTAGTTTGGTACATAAAAACTTATATATATATCTTGAGAAAAAACAACCTTAAGTTTTTATACATGACTTTTTATTTTGTTTTTGGAATATTTACGTTCTTTGTTACATTAAGAAGGTAAACAGCTGGTAATATATGACTAAAGCAGATGACTACGTAAAACTTGGAACTAAATATTTAATTGGAACTTTCTTGCAAAATCTACACTGCATAGTTTTACATTGGAAGCAAGCTCACAGGGAAATAGGCTCATGATATTGGTATTTCTCCTACATATATTAACATGCAGTTTAATGCTGTTGGCTATATCTTACTACAGGAAAGCATAGGTTCTATGGATATATATCTAACTTGTATACTTATCTGAAATAATCTTTTTTCTATGTGATAAATCTCTGCAGTTAAGCATAGAAGCTTACTTCAGTGAGAACTTTTGCTTCCAATTTTAATGTCAGTGTATAACAGAAGTTACATAACTAACTTTTAAAGCACTGCAACTTAAGTGCGTGACAAAAAGGTTTCAGGACAGGATCCCAGTGGGCACACAATGTTGCATCAACATTGAAAACCAGTTGATGTTATGTTGATGGTGTTGATTAACCTGTTTTCAACACTTTTTCAATATTTGTATTTCAACGTTGTCAACCATTACCATTTCAACATCCAGTCAACAGTTGACATATCAATGTTGAAATATTGTTGTCAACTCAACGTTGATTCAACATTGATTTGTCAATGTTGAATCAACAATATTGATTTCAATGTTGATACAATGTTGATTCAACATTGATATGTCAACAAAACAACTGTCAACATTGTTTCAACATTGTTGAAACAATGATGAGTCAACATAGAAACACAAACATTGAATCAGCGCTGATGGTTAGATTTTGAATCACAGTTGATTTTGAGTATGTTGTTTCTACTTTTAATTTCAACTCTATTTCAACCCTAAATCAATGTTGATATGCAAACATTGCAAACATTGTTTCAACGCTGAATCAACATTGATGTGCCCAGTGGGACAGGGATTCTTTTCTTTCCTACTTTAAAATGTACCATAGAGAAAAACTAATGATGTAACTCAGTGCACTTGGTAATAGGTAACATAGTTGACACATACTTACATAAATCTTCTTTTTTATCTTTAGATTTATCTTCAGTTCCAGAAGATCCTTTGCTGACTCTTCACAGAAGCATTATGATTAATGCATTAAAGTGCCATGACCATTAGTCAGCGTTATGCTTAAATAAAATGCTTATGAGACTGTTTGTTAGAGTTACATAGAAGCATCATGTCAACTTTAATGAGTTGAAACATAAATTTTTAGAGGGTAGGCATTATGCTTTCATGAAATTTTGCTGAGCAGTTTCATCAATGCTTCTTTTATGCATTATGACGAGCAACGACCATGATGCACTTTTGCAACTACCACTTTTAAGGGGGTAAGAGAGAACTTCTCCCACTAAGACCTTAAGAGAGTCAGAGAGCATCGTACCAATCACCCGTGTTAGTGTCTTTTTTAACTTGATTTATGATAACACAAGTGTGTGATGCTTCCAAGTTTCCATATGTTACATGTCTTTAAAAAAAGACAGAAGCTTCATGGTTTTAGGTTTCCATGACAGAACGCAGTAACTATTGTTTGTTAACCCTTTTTTGACAGTTATTTTTTCAGGATAGGTATTTTCATATATTAGAATGTATTATGTTAATTTCCTTTTGGGCGTGCTACATGTTTTTATGGAAACAACTGACAGGAACCATTTTTTAGCTTGTTCCATGTTATTTGTCCGCCATATAAGGCAAGGTATTATTTTCCACTTAAAGGTATGCGTGTATATGCTAATGTCCTTTTCTTTTAATCCTGCAAGGGCTTCTTTGTAGATTTAAACAGAAATCAGGCTCGAAAAGATCTCAAAGGCTGAAGTTCTATCATGTTTCTAGCTGCGCCAGGAACAGCTCGATTAGGTCTATATATACGTGATCTTTGACGTTTCTTTATTTTCCATACAATAAAGAAAGGAACTGCTATGATAAGAGGGATGAAAATACCTCCTATGACTGATCCTACGATAATTCGCTGTTTTCCAAAAGAAGGGTTAACAGAGGGAGAAATAGGAGTAGGGCTCACAGCGGCGAAGCTGAGCCCCTCCCCTTTCTTTTGAGGCACTATATATACTCTAGAGCTGGAGGAGAAGGGCACAACAGATCCTGTCTTTGAAGACTTTGCATCGAAGTTCAGCATCGATTTGAAGTTCGAATTGGGCGTGGATGTCATATTCAAAACAGGCAAGGAGGCAGTTTTCAACTTCTGTCCTTTCATAGAGGTGAGTGTTTTCCTGAAATGAGAAAGGTATAAGGTTTCTATACTTTTTTTTCTGATCCTTTTCATAATTAAAACAATGAATTGGAAATGTAAGATTAGCTTATTTTTTAAGCAGTAACGGACATAGAGGGCGCGAGGGGTGCGCCCTCCTTCCTTTAGGTCAGTTCTTAAGATTTTAACTATATGTTTGAGATCCCAAAATTTGTCCTATATAGAGAGTGCATTGATGCAGAAATACGTCATGCTCAATGATAAGCAGGGAAGCCTATCTCACAAATGATTTTATGCATTCTTTAGTTACGAGTTGAATTTCTTTATGTTGATATATTATGTCGTTGAGACAAAAGGAAGGATGCTATACAAGTTATGACTGTTTTTTTAAACGTATAAAAGTTTAAAATGTTTATTTTCGTCTTATTTTTTTATTTTTTGATGAAATTACAGTTAGGAGATAACATTCCATAGAACAAAAAAAGGAATATGCAAAGTAACTAACTTGATTTCCTCAGGAAAGTTGACATTTTCTTTTGGTTTGAAGAAGCTAGAGTCAGGACGAGTAGACGTTAGATCTATTAATGTAGACAAAAATGAATTTTCTTTTTTCGTAGGAGATAAAGATGAGACATCTTTCAGAGGAGGAGAAGGTTCTGCATTGTGGTTTGATATTTTGTCTATGAAGCTTCTTGTAGGTGCTTCTGTTGAATCTCCTTTCATAGATTTCTGTTCTATGCTCAGATAGTCAGACGTAATGAGAAAGGGTTGAGTCACAACGTCTTCAGGTAAGGTTTCAGTGTATGTCTTTGGAGATAATTTTGAAGCTAGCGCGTCATCAGAAGAAAAATTTTCTCCTGAAGCTTCAGATTTTTTTTCTTTGAGAGAAGACATGAGCTTAGTCTCTGTTTCAGGGAACGAGGTTTTCATGTTGTTAATTTTTGGTGTTGTACTGGAGACATAGATGGAAGCAGGATAAGTTTTCATAAGTTTTGAAGCAGAAGGAGGATTTTGTGTTGTAGAAGAATATCTCAAGGTGGATATTATCTCATTTAACCTGCAGAGACATAAAACAGAATAGACATAAGAAAATGTAAAGCAAGGTTCATTTGGTGAGTCAGGTCTAGAGGAGAGACGCAGTTATGCTTTAGCACTATTTTTCATGTAGAGTGAGACCTTGATTATCTGATCACTCTTGTCGCAGACATATTTTGCAAGGAAGTCAGAACTAAAGGATTATTTAAACACCTCACAATAGATTTGTGTTGAAAGTCTCAGCTTCAGAATGGCTTGATCCTGTGTACATCGGATAATCAAGGGTCAGACAATCAAGGTCTAACTGCAGTTAAGAGTTTAAGCATGGCATTTAAGCTATTGTAAATCAGAGTGATGTTATTTTATTCTTTCTTTTGACTTAAATCTTTAACTGAAATCACTGAAAAATGTGACTAAATTATTACAGTCAAACCTTGATTATTCGACCACTCTTGTTGCAGACATATTTCGTTCAGACCTCAAAACTGCTGGATTATTAAAGCATATAATGATAGATTTGCATTGGAATTTCTCAAATACAGCTTGACTGGATCCCTTGTATAGAGCCCCAGACAGGTAAAATCGACGAGAGGACAAGGCCCCTTTTTAAAATCGACAAGGGACATGAGGCTGGGTGACAAGGGACAAACCCACTTCTTAAAATCAACAGAGGGACAAGCCCACTTCTTAAAATCGACAAGGGACATGGGGTTGGGTGACAAGAGACAAAACACATTTCTTAAAATCGACAAGTGACATAGGACCTCCCGTCTAGGACCCTTTGTATGTCAGATAATAAGAGGTCTGATAATCAAGGTCTCACTGTGTTTCAACTTTTCTAGCTATGAGTAGTCTTTGCTTATAGATAGACGAAAATAATTACCTGCAAAAGCCTGCGTCACAGATATATATTCCATGTCTTGTAGTCAATTTGTCTAGGAAAGGAAAAACATCTCGATCATAGACAATTGATTTCCTTGTATGTCCTTGTTGATCCTTGATAAGAATCTCAGTTGTAAGAAAGGACAAGTGCGAGGGAGGAATAGCCTGAATACATCTTATGTAAGGCTCACATGTCAAAGAAGATCCTTTGTGTTCACAACGACAATTGTTTAGCACAGTCTGCATGTAGCAGACAGGAAGGAACACAGCTAGTAGCCACAAAGTTTTCATCGTGAATGAGAAAATAAGGCTAAGTTAGTTTGTCCTATTAAGATAAGATTCTGTTCATGCAGTAAGATAATGAAACAGAATACATGCATGGCAGACAGTAAACATTCAGAAAAAGCGCTCTTCCGGAAGATAGCCGCATGACTCACATTTCTATGTTCAGGAAGCAGTTGATGTTAGTCTGGCTAGAGAGACCTATAAGTTAAATATACCTTCTTAGCGCCAGTAACAAAGGGGGACAGAATAGCCTAGCGGTTAGGATGCTCGTCTCTCTATCAAGGAAGCATGGGTTCGAATCCTGTTTGCTGCTTACATTTTTTATTTTGCTGGGGAACGTCCGTTGTGTTTTCAGTGTACTTCTTTAGTCATGTGGCTGTTGTTGTCAAAGAACATACATCAAGACATGAACAATATCATCTGCACATTACTTCTCTTCTAAGGTCATGCTGCACTACGTTTGCACACCCATGTTTTCTTTAGTTTCGTTATGTCTGGTTTTAATCTTTGAAGTCTTATACGATGTATGTCATACATGGGTCGCATCTCCCCTCTTGTGTTAAAGCTGCAAACTAATTTTCAGCTGTATGGGTTTGATTCTCTGTTCTGCTCCATAATTTCCGCAGTGAGATAACTTCTTTAGAAGTGGAATTCTGAGAGGAACTGTAGCTTTTCTAATAAATTAGACATGAAAGCAGAGCAAGGAGCTCATGTCTTAATCTATGTTCCTTTTTTTCAGGAAAACAGTTCTCTGTCCTTAACTGAACCTTGCTGTGAACTCCTGCCATGTGAACTTCTATCACAGACTGTGAACAAACTGATGCCTCGTTCACAACAAGAACTTCTCTATCCTCCTTTCTGACATAACAAGCTACAGATTAAAAAAGAGCAAGGTACGTAGTCTTTTTACTTTTCCAGAAGAAAAGAGTTTTACATTAAAGAAGATGATTATCTTGAAAAGTATGTCGTCATGAATATAAGACCAGAGGAGCAGGCGAGGCCAGCTAAAGTTTAGTTACCTTGTTTTCCGCTAGGGTCTGTGAGGACACTGATCATCGTAATGGTGCGCTGTAGAGACATATACTACTGTGATTGAAGTTACCATGATCAAAGTAAAAAAAAGTTTGGAAATAGGCCTTTTATGTTATTATTATCATCTGAAGATAAAAAAAAGAACTCCTCCTTATTTTTTTTTTTTTTTTTTCAGGTCTTAAAGCACATAGCACTTCCGGAAGTTTTCATCTGAGCCTGCTGCAACTAGCACAAAGTAAGTCAGGAGAAGCTATGTTTCCTTGATCTATAGAATATATTATGCATAACACGTAATTTTACGTCACTTTTTAAGTTAGGGTCTGTGAGGACACTGATCATCGTAATGGTGCGTTGTAGAGACATATACTCCTGTGATTGAAGTTACCATGATCAAAGTAAAAAAAAGTCTAGAAATAGGCTTTTGATATTATTATTATGATGTGAAGATAAAAAAAGAACTCCTTATTTTTTTTCAGGTCTTAAAGCACATAGCACTTCCGGAAGTTTTCATCTAAGCCTGCTGCAACTAGCACAAAGTAAGTCAGGAGAAGCTATGTTTCCTTGATCTATAGAATATATTATGCATAACACGCAATTTTACGTCACTTTTAAGTTTTAAGTCATAGATTTGATTCATATGAAACTTTTCTTGCTAACTGAACATTACGGTTTCAAACCTAGACTGTGAAATAAGAAGTTTTCCTGTTTATTTCATTTAAAATCCCCTCTTTTTTATTTTTCATTTATTTATTTATTTATTTATTTATTTATTTATTTATTGTTATTTTTTTTAAAGGTGAAGCTAAGCCAGCCTTAAGAGTCGATCGTTAGAAGTTGGAAGGTAAATCTTCACTAGATTCCAGGAAGTTTTCCTCTAGAGCCTCGACTTCGCACAGCAATTCTCTTCCAAGGTCATTGTCTTTTTTCTTTTTTGTCTGAAAGATGTTATCTTACATATGTCTATTCAATATGCAGTCAACAATATTGTTCTTATTGTAGTTACTAGTCCTTGTGCTAAGATAAATGTAGAAAGTTTCACGTCTCATAAGAAAAATATTTCTAGATATAGAGGATCTATTAACATAAGCAAGAAAAATTTTTCTTTGAAGTTCACTAAAAACGGATTTTGTTATATTTTTCTTAAAAATAATTTTTCTTGTGTTTTAGATAAAATCCATGAATTTGTTACATTGCATTGCTCTAATTTTTTCTCTAAATATTCTGAGACAGAATTTAAGGAAATCAAAGTCAAGTTGTTGAATGTTCAATTAAGCATAGAAATAAATATAGGAGAAAAAGAAATAAAATTAGGAGAACTTTTTTTGAAATTTTATTCCAAGTGGCCTGTAGCTTATGAATATAGAGTACATGAGAGTAATACTTCTGAGTCTGTTTGGCTTCTTTATGATGATAAGATCGAGACCAGCCAAAGAGCTTCTGCTTTTTCCTCTTTCAGGATAAGCTCCAAAGAAATAACTTTCACGTTAGGACATAATTTCAAAGGAAATTGCATAGTAAAAAATGTAGAGTTATTTTTGAAGATATGTTCTGAAATGAAAGAGGTTTTGGTTGAAGTTGAGAGAGAGAAATTTCCTCTGCCTTCAAAATGAAAGAGAGCAAAATAATTTCACAGTTTATTTTGGTTTTATTAACCTTATTATGTCAAGATAGAGCAGAGAATCAGGAATATTGGAGAAAAGTAAAGCAAACAGACACTCATTGCTTGTTCTATGTGACAGAGATTATCAGGAAAAGACAAAACGAATCTAGAATTCCAAGAGAGAAAGTTATATCTTTGTTGAAAGAGGAAACATGGAGTTCTCTCTTAAATTTCATGAAAAAAGATGAAGCTTACAGAAAATATTACGGGTATTGCATCACGGACAGCAAAGACAAAATATTAGAAGACTTGCTTTCTTCTCGCAGTGTTTTAGTAGAATGCATTTGTGAAATACTCAACATCAATGTTTTTTTTTCTTCTAAGCATCAAAGCACTGATTTTCATCCTTTGGAAAACTTAAGACCTAACGCTGTTTACATAAATTTTAATGAAGAGTCAAATGAAATAAAAGAAGGTAATCCAACTGAAAACAGGATGAAGGCAAAAAAAGACTTTGATTCCAAAAAGAAAATTTCAGATCGTGCTTCACTTTCTATGCCTTTAAATTTTTCAAAAAAAGAAAAATTATCAGACAGTAGCGAAGAAGATGAAATACCTGAGAAAAATTTTGTTCATGCTTTAACTACAGAACAAAAATCTAGCACATCTCTTGAATGTTTAAGTGAAAGTGACGATGACACCTCAAAAAGTGCTAACAGAAAGAAAAAAAAAGGTAGATACCTGTCAGAAGAAAGTGCGAGTGAACATGAGTTTGATTTCTTGAAAGAAGACCTAGAATGTTCTGAAAGTGAAGAAGAAACTGTTAAAAAAGAAACAACAAAAAACAAAATGAAGAAAGCAAGCCCTTGTAAGAAAGTTTGCGTGGAAGATAAGGTAGAAATGTTGAAGAACTTTCAACCTTTAGCTACTTTGTTTCAATCAGAATTAGAGACCAGTCAAATGAACTTAGAACATTGCTTTCTTGTGATAGAGCGTATACTCAAACATTTAAGAGTACTAGCTTCCAATATTTTGCCTGAGAATTTAGAGAAATGTGCCAGGTGTCCTTTGCATTGTTCCTCTGCTTTGTTGAAATGTACAAAAGATAAGAGAGGACCTAAAACAAACAAAGCAAAAAAAATGAAAATGTGTCCGATATAGTTTTATGTTCAACTGTAGTCTACATTCTTTTCTTCTACAGATGCCTAAAACTAAGAAGGCTCGTCAGCCGAAAAAAACTGTCTGTTCTCGTCAGATTCCTCACACTTCCAGAGCCTCCTCTGCTTCTATTAATTCTCCTGTTTCTGTTCTCTCTGCTTCGACCGTGGTTTTTCCACGTCTTTCTGGCTCAGGTGGGAACTCTTCTGCTCCTTCTTCTTCCGTCTCTCAGGCTTCTGCTCTTAAAGCCTCTGTTCCTGCTCGTCTTAACTCAGTTCCTGCTAGCATAACCTCTGCTTCTTCTACATGGAGACCCTCTTCTGCATGCAGTTCTCTTGTCTCTTCTAGCTTTCCTCCCTTGTCTCTTTCCTCAACTTCTACTTCCTATGTCTCTGCTGCCTTTGAACCCCTTCCTGTTAGCAGAGCTTCTCCCACTTCTGTTTTGCTTCCTCCCTCCTCTGCTTCTGTCTCTGCAGACGTTCCAACTTCTACCTGCTCTGTTCCCCTCTCTTCAGCTTCTGCTTCTGTTCCTTCTTCTTCTAGCTATGTTTCTCCTCTCTCTTACCAGGAAGCTTTCCATCAGTTTGTCAAAAACAATGTGAAACAGTTTGCACCTGCTTCTCTCACTTCTTCCTTCTCTCAAAACTACCCTCTCTTGTCCACTGTGCTTTACCCTCAACAAGCTGTGGAAGAAGACACAGACTTCTGTGTCTGTAAGGAGGAATCTGACGAAGAAGACCAAGAAGTAGCTAGTATCTTTGACAATCCCCTTCCCTCTATGTCTAGCAACGATAGACCTAGAATTACTTTCCCTCCTTCCTGTAGGAAGGACGCAGAAGCACCTTCTGAGGAGAAAGGGAAAAATAATTCTTGTGTTCCCTCACCTTGCCCTGAAGCAGATGGCTCGGCCTCTTCTGAAACAGGATCGATCACAGCTGGACGTGTGAGAACTTCTACGAACTCTGCTAGACCTATAACCGATACAGCACAGCTGACTCCTCCTGGTTCATCACCGTCTCACCATGCTTCTCTCGGATTTCCGCTTCCATGTTCTCACAGCTTGTCAGAACCTATGGTCATTCAACCTGCTTCCTCAGAGACTGACAGCTTTGTATTCCCTCAGCTTAACAGCGTTCCAGTTTATATGACTTCATCCTGTGCACGTCCTGTCTGTACTCCTTCTGTTTCTCGTCCTATAACTGCTTCTCAACTCCACAGACCTGTCACTGTGGTGAGACCGCAAGTAGATACTAGACAAGCCGACCATATTCAAGCAGGCTCCCAACCTGTCAGATTTACTGCTTCTCTTCAGGCTGGAGTTCCTGTAGTCCCGCCTGTTCACCCTTCAACTTCCTCTAATCCTATGATTCCTGTCTTTAACTTGAGGACAGGACACATAATCCCTCTTGATATCACTGCCCGTCTCCAACCTCCTGACGTCCCCCTAGATCTTAGTTTTAACAGTCACCCTGCTCACGTTCCCATTTCCACTGACGCATCTGTTAGTAACCAAAACATAGAAAACCAACCTGTCTCTTCCATTTCTGGTTCACAACCTGTTACCAGTCAACAGAACAGTTCTTCTTCTGACTTAAGAGACAGAGAAGGACTTCTGCAAAGATTTGAGAGAATATTTGGTTCAATTGAGGTAGGAAGGTATTTCTATGATCAGTGCATGCTTTCCAGGTTGCGCAAACCGGCTTCAGGCACGGCAAGGAGCCCTTTCTCTGTTATCAGAGACTGCAAGCTTTGCAAAACCCACTTCTTTCCTGCAGGGGAGGTTGTCGTAAGTTCCTGCAAGAGAGCCTTGTTGTCCTGCAGGTTCTGTGACGTGCTTTTCTCCACGTCTCAAGATCTTATCAGGCACTTAATAGACCATCACCATTGCAAAGAATAAAATGTAAAGGACATGTCTTCTACCATGCTTTCTATACAAGAATTTCACTGTAGCTTTTCTTTTTAAATTAGAAATAAATTTAATAAGTTCTCTTAACTATTAAAAAATGGAACGCCTCACATCTTTAGACTTGAAAGTTTTAAGTACTAGAAGTGAATATTTTAAATCCTATGTTAGCTTCTATGAGTTGAAAGAAGAAAGTCCAAGAGAAATAAATATAGAGATACCTTTTCTTCCTTTGCTCTCTCTGTCACAATGCTTTTCATACATATCTTGTTTAAGTTTCAAGTCCGAGAAAAAATGTCATAAGCTTTTAGATAAAGTCCAAGATGTAGGATCTATAGCTTTTTTTGCTAATTTTTTTCAAAGTGAGTTCTTGTTTGAATATTTGCTCCAAAGAAGTCAAGATAAGATAGAAGAAATAGGTAAAATTTTAAAGGTACATGCTTATTGTGGCAACATATGTCATGATTCATGTACAACGTTGATATACTTTTGTCATGATTTGGTAGGAGAAGATTACACTGTCTTTAATATATTGAAAGACCTCTTCTGCGAAGATCATAGCATGGATGATTATTGCTCTTTTGCTTGCTACGAAGACCAAAAAATAACCAGAAAAATAAGACATCTCCTTAGACAAATAAAAATGGAGCAATACCCTATATCTTATCACTGTGGGGGCTGTGGAGATGATCATACAGTAGAAGAGGGGGACATCGAGACCGATACTTTTCGTTTAGATTGCTGCGGATCTCATTGTCATCATCGATGTTATATGAACTTAAGATTTAGATCCTTCACAACCCCCTCGCAACCTAAAGTTAAATGTAAAGACTGCAGAGCTTTTTGGTTTGAAGGAAAACCTGCTTGCACAAAACTTTTTATGAAATGGCAAAGAAAGAAATACACCAATTTAAGAAAGAGTTTTTATCAAACAAGGATTCGTTTTCATAATCTCCCAAGACGTTTAAGCCGTTGAATTTTAAAACAGGTTTAAGCAGCTGAAGTTTTTAAGAGACATTTTATGTCCTTGAGATAAGTAGATAAAACTTAGTGTGTGACAAGACATGTCCTGAACTCTTTCATCTATAACTCATATCCTGACCCAAAGACTAACATTTAAAAGACTGTAATTTTTTCAGTCTTTTGGTTCATGCAAGAATGTTCTTGTACATGTTAACCAGAAAGTTATTGTAACCAGTGCTTTACTTCATTTATCAGTACTAGTCGAAAGATATATCTAGACATGTTCTCTGGAAATATTTACTGATATCTGTGACATGTGCTGCTTCATGTGTACAATTGTTCTTACGTTGACAGAAAACGATGTTCTCTTGACGTTGAAATGAAAGTATGACATTGTGCAATCATGAAATATTGCTCGCATGAAAGCGTATTAGCTCATGTAAACTGGCTTTGCAATAAAGCATAAAGAAAAAAATCTATTTTTCTTATCTTTCTGTAAGATGAATGTGAACATAAACTACCATCTCTTATGCACTCGTCTTGATTACCTGAGAAGTCAATTACAATATGAAGGACGTCCTCTAGAGAAAATAGATATTTCGTTCCCACAACAATCACATATGAACGAAAAAGACGCAACTAAGATTTTTTCCGCTCTTTCTGAACTCGAATGCTTGCCTCTTTTAAAAGAAATAAGGATAGAGGCACTTATATTCTTTGCTGATTATTTTCGTTCATCTTTCCTGGAAGAAGAAATAATCAATATAGTGTTAGATGATATAATGTTGATGCCACGAGCGTTGAAGACAATTTGCTGGTGTATGAAGGATCAAACTTTCTATTACAGGATGCTATTCATAGCAGCAGATTTCTTAGACATAAAATTCATCAATGTAGTGACGGAAATGATGTATCCTTTGAGGCTAGAAGGTAATGTAGGAGTTGAACCTTCTTCTTACGTTCTTTCCAGAATAACTAGAAAATTTAGAGACAAAAAAAGACAAAAGATACACAAGATGTCCACAGAATATATGATGTGTATGCTGTGTTCTGGTTTGTTGATAATGTCACCTAAAAGCAAAGACGTATGTTATATGTTTTGCTGCATGAAGCCAGTCCACATGAAGTGTTTCCATGAATTTTTAGATGAACAACATGAATACAGTCCTGTAAAGAAATGTATATACTGTGATATTAAATGGCACAACAAGAAACCTCAAGGAGAACATGATTATCTGTTATGGTTGTCAAGGAATGCAAGTGCTCATTCTATCCTGCATGAAAAGAGAAAGCCTAAGATGTGTCTTTTTCCTGATGAAATAAAAAGATGAAAAAATTAATCATTTGTAGTGTTCTGTTATTTCACATTTTACAGCCGACCAAAAATGCTTAATTTTACCCCTAAAGGTTATAATTCTTTCAGAGACCAGAAAAGTCCATATTACCAGTAGATGTCAGAAATATTTCATGGACCAGAAATGTTTATTTCATCACCAAATGGCAGAAAAGTTTTAGAGGCCGGAAAAGTTCATTTTACCAGTAGATGTCAGAAATGTTTCAGGGACGAGAAACGTTTATTTGACCACGAGATGGGAGAAAAGTTTTAGATACCAGAAAGTTCATTCTACCAGTAGATGTCAGAAAAGTTTCAGGGACCAGAAACTTTTATTTTACCACGAGATGGCAGAAAAGTTTTAGAGACCAGAAAAGTTCATTCTACCAGTAGATGTCAGAAATGTTTCAGGAACCAAAAACGTTTATTTCACCTTAAGATGGAAGAAAAGTTTTAGAGACCAGAAATGTCCATTTAACCAGTCAACGTCAGAAAAGTCCATTTTTTTAATAAACGTCAGAAAATTAGACACCTGAAATTGGTGAAACAGATATTTTTAATCACAGTGCAATTTCTGATCTCAGAGCTATTTCTGATCTCAGAGAAGTTTCTGCTATAGTGTGGTTAAATTGAGCATTTCTTGTTCCTGAAACATTTTTGACTAGCAGAAACTACTCTGAGATCAAAAACTTCTCTGAGACAAGAAATATCTTTGAGATCAGAAATGTTTATTTCTACCACATTATAACATAAACTTTTTGGATACTAAAAATGTTTATTTTACCACTGAAGGGCAGAAATGTCTCAGGGATCAAAAATTCTTAAATTAACCATCAAATGCTAGAATCTTTTAGACACCAAAAGATACTAGAAAAATTTATTTCACTTCTTCCTTAATGTTAGAAATCTTATAGAAACAAGAAAAGTTCAGTTCAGCCACTAGGTGGCAGAAACTTTTCAGTGACCAAAAATGGTTTATTTCACCACTAGATGACAGAAATGTTTCAAGAATTAGAAATGCTCGAATCAACCACCAGATGTCAGACACTTTTCAGAGACCAGAAATGTTTCTTTCACCGCTAGATGTTAGAAATGTTTCAGGGACAAGAAATGTTCAGTTCAGCCACTAGGTGGCATAAACTTTTTAGTGTCCAAAAACGTTTATTTCACCACTAGATGGCAGAAATGTTTCAAGAATAAGAAATGTTCGAATCAACCACCAGATGTCAGAAACTTTTCAGAGACCAGAAATGTTTGTTTCACCGCTAGATGTTAGAAATGTTTCAGGGACAAGAAATGTTCAGTTCAGCCACTAGGTGGCAGAAACTTTTCAGTGTGCAAAAATGTTTATTTCACCACTAGATGTCAGAAATGTTTCAAAAATAAGAAATTCTCGAATCAACCACCAGATGCCAGAAACTTTTCAGAGAAAAGAAATTTTTGTTTCACCGCTAGAGTTTAGAAATGTTTGAGGGACAAGAAAAGTCCATTTTTACCACTCTGTGTTAGAAAATTTTGACTTTAGTTTAACCATAAGGTATCACATACTTTTCACTTAAAAGATATGTTTGTTTCACCTGTAGACATCAGAAATGTTTCAGTGATCAGAGACGCTCAGTATGAACGCTAGGTAGCAGGAAGGAAAACTCTTTGAGGTTCTGGATGAGGAAGGGCTGCACTAAACTTTAACAGGCTCCTCCTGGCCTGTCAGAACGAGGTCTCCTTTATTTTTAATTAGCTAAAGAGATATAAGAAAGAAAGTTCATTGTCTTTTATTTCGAAGTTAAAATGGCTCTTTCTTCTCCTTTTTTTGTGAATTTACCTTCTAACACGATTCATCCGTCTCGAGAAAATAAGATCAGTTCTTTCTATGTAAAGCTTCCTACTACTTTGCTTCTTCAGGGAGCATGGGAAGTAGCATTAGTGGAAGTCAACGTTCCTGTCTCATGGTATAACTTTCCAGAAATACCAGAAAAAAATCGAACTATTATAGCAGAGAGAATTGATTTTAAGCTTAAAACAGACGAAGAAAAAATAACTTCTTTAGATGAAATAGACATAAAGAAAAGATATGTCGTGCAAAGGATTCCTTACGGTAATTATACGAGCTCAGATAGTTTAATAAGATGTATTAATTTAGCCTTGAAAAAAATTGATGTATACTCAGACGAAGAACTTTACAGAAACAGCAGAGAACCATATATGAAAACAGAACTTCAAAACTTGAAACCTATATTGAAAGTAGGCAGAGGAGACAGAGTAACTATGTCTAAATATTTATGCAGTATTTTACGATTAGATACAGCAAACGAGGCTGAGATAAATGACGATAAAGTAGTGAGTTTCACAGGTCTTCCCTTAAGGACCTTGTTAGATTTTCAAGTTTTAATGAGCACAAAAGAAAGGTACAAGCATTATAAATATTTCAAAGCAGGAGGAGTACCAAATTTGCATCATGTTTCGTCTAACATTTACATATACACAGACATTGTATCTAATGAAGTAGTAGGAGATGTTCAAATGCCACTTCTGAGAACTATACGTTGCAGTGAAAAATTTGGAGACGACATAAAAGAAGTCTTCGTTAATCCTTACTACAAAAGACTCAGAAGAAATGAAATTCAGGAGATACATATTAAAATATGTGACGATCAAGGGGAACTCGTGAAATTTGAGTATGGAACTGTTTTTATAGTTCTTCATTTTCGACCTTTAAAATCAAGATTTATAGATTAAGAGAGAAGATTTCTTTAAAATGAAACGCCAGAAAGCTTTCAAGAATTTAATAGTTGAATATGATTTAGTTCCTGTAGCTTACAAATATGACATTGATTTATTCCTTTTGAAGAAATTGAAGAAAATAAAAAGGATATTGAAGCATAAAAAGAAAAAAGAAGGAGGAATAAAATTTCAGTTAGCTTTGTGCACAGTTTTAGGAAAATATAACTTGGAGACAAGTGAATACTTTGAAATAAGACCATGGTTTAAAAGCTCTATGCAAGTCAGCTTTGACTCACACAACATAGAAGAATTAATAAGAGACTCTTTTTCTGTAATATTAGGCTTCTTTGATGCTCTTTTACATATGGGCTCAGGATGGTTCTTAAAGAAAATTAAAGTTTTGCGTTTGTCTGTTTTCAAGTATAATCCTTTTGGAGGTAAAAAAAAAGAAACTAGTGAGGAAATTATCAGAAAGAAGAGATCAGTCCTTGACGTTAAAGGCAGTGGAAATAAGTGCTTCATATATTCAGTCCTAGCAGGTCTTCATAAGTTGACTGAAAATGCTAATATAGCTCAGTCTTATGATGTTTATTTAGACGAATTAAATCTTTCTTTCCTTTCCTTTCCTGTTAAACTCAGTGAAATACCTAAATTCGAAACAAAGAACAACGTAACTATAAATGTGTTTGGAATGTTAGAGAAAAAAAGCGAGCCGTTCCCTATGTATATTTCTGTCCTTTCTTCACCTCTGGCAGAAGGACGACATGTAGATTTATTGTTGCTGAATGATCATTTTTATCTGATAAGAAACTTACATAAATTTATTAGACCTTTCTTCTGGAAAAAAACTAGGTTTTTTTGTTATAAATGCTTAATTTCTTTTTGCTCTAAAATTCGATATGAAAAACATGTAAGCAATAACTGTCAGAAAAATGTATATACTGGTCAAGGTTACTCTACTCCTTCTAAAGGAAGTACTTTGAAATTCACTGAGCATAAGTATCAAGTTAAAAGTCCTTTTGTTATATATGCTGACTTCGAATGCTACAATCAAACTATACAAAAAATACAAAAAGGTAAATCTTTTTGTTCTAAAGAGCACAAACTTAATGCTTTTGGTGCAATAATGGTATCGAAATATGACAAATACAGTCAAGATCCTTTCATCTACGTAGGGAAAAATGTAATCAAAAAATTTACGTCCTACTTATATCAAAAAAGAGCAGAAATTTCATACATTTTAGACCATAAAAGGAAACCTTTGTCGTTGTCTCCTAAAGATATTTCACGTATAATAAAGCAAAAAAATTGTTACATCTGTGGAATATCTTTCACAAAAAAAGGTATGAAAAAAGTTTTGGATCATGCTCATCTAGGACAAGAAGGAAAAGGCAGGGACTTGAATTATGCTTGCAATCGATGCAATCTAACTTATACCAGTCTTAGAATGGACAAACTCAAAATACCTATTGTAATACATAACAGCATGAACTATGACACTCATTTTCTTATTCAGAAACTGTACAAGTATATAGAAAATAAAACTATATCAGTTATAGCTAAGTCTTCTGAAAAATTTTTGACTTTAAGTTTCGAGAACTTTAAAATTTTAGATTCTTTTCAATTCTTACCCACTTCTCTTTCTAAACTTGCTGAACTCTTGCATGAAAAAGGTTTGAAAGATTTCATTCAGACTAAGAAACACACTGCAGACAAGAATCTTATTCCTTTCATGATAAGAAAAGGAGTCATGTGCTATGATTATATCAACTCATGGTCAGTTCTGAAAGAAAAAAAATTACCAACTAAAGACAAATTTTATTCTTCTTTAACTAAGAAAGACATAACAAACAAAGAATATGATCATGCTGTTCATATGTTCGAAGCATTACAATGTAAAAATATAGAAGACTACTTAAAAGCTTACTTAAAAATAGATGTGTTACTTTTATGTGATATATTTGAGTCTTTCAGAGAAAAGACATTAAATTATTACAGTTTAGATCCTGCACATTTTTTAACTGCACCTAGTTTAAGTTATCAAGCTATGCTGAAACATACAGGAGTAGAATTGGAACTGCTATCAGACATAGAAATGTATAACTTTATAGAAAGCGGGATAAGAGGTGGAATAACTAATGTGTCTAGGAGACATGCAGAAGTGAAAGATTCAGACGAAGTGATTTTATATATAGACTGCAATAATTTATATGGTAAATGTTTAGCAGACTTCTTACCACATTCCAATTTCAAGTGGCTCAGTCTTAAGCAAATACAAGAATTGAAAATAGAAAATGTCCCAGATGAAAATGAAATTGGCTATATCTTAGAAGTCAATTTAGATTATCCTGAAGAAATCCATGACATGCATAATGATTTCCCTGTAGCTCCTGAAAAAATAGCAGTCAGAGAAGAAGAATTGTCTCCATATGCTAAAATTATATTGAAAGAAAGTCAAACATCTTACAAGAAAGGAGGAAAGAAGCTCATATGTAATCTGAAAAGTAAACTTAATTATATTGTTCATTATCGCAACCTTAAATTGTATCTTAGTCTAGGATTAAAAATAAGTAAAATACATAGAGTTTTAAGTTTTTATCAGAAAGACTGGATGAAATCATACATTCTGTTTAACAACAAAGAAAGAACTTTAGCTACTTCTGCTTTCATGAAAGCATTTTTTAAGCTAATGAATAACACAACTTTTGGGAAAACTATGGAAAATGTGAAGAAAAGAACCTGCATGAAATTAACTTCAGATGCCACAGTCACTGAAAATCTTATAAAAAAACCTACTTTTAAGTCTCTTCATGTTTTTCAAAGAGATTTTGTAGGAATCCAAAACAGCAAAGAAAACCTTCTCCTGGACAAACCTATGTACATAGGCTTTTCAGTTCTAGAATTATCTAAATTATGGATGTTTAACTTCCATTATAATGTCATGCTGCCTAAATTCAAAGACACATCTATACAGCTTTTATATACAGACACTGATTCTCTGATATATTACATCAAAGATCCTGTCTACGTAGCAAAAATAAAAAGCATGAATAATTTTTTTGATTTCTCTAATTTACCTGAAAGTCATATCTTATATGACAAGTCAAATAAAGCAGTCTTAGGCAAATTCAAAGATGAAGTAGCAGGGAAAAAGATAAAAGAATTTATCGCTCTCAGACCTAAAATGTATTCAATTTTATTTGAAGAAGGAAAAGAAGAAAAAAAGGTGAAAGGAGTTAAGAAATGTAGCATAGAAAAAATGAGACATGAAGACTTTAAACAGACTTTACTCGAAAATAAGATTAAGGAAGCAGAATTTAATAACATAAGAAGTTTAAATCATAAAGTTTATACTATGTCACAAAGAAAAGTATCTCTTTCCCCTTTCGAAGATAAAAGATATCTAAGAAGAGGAGGAATAAAGTCTTTTGCTTATGGTCACTACAAAATACCTCCTGCTAAGAGAAAAAAAAACTTTTCTCTTCTGAACATTCCATGCAAGAGAATTAAAGTCAGTGAGATAGAAGGAGCTGAAGACTCTAAGCAAAGACTTGTTAGATCAACGTCTTCTTGAAGAAACTGAAAATGAATAAGTCAGGCAAGCATCCTACCATTGCTTTTGGGAAAAGAAAACGCATAGACATAAGTAAATTCAATGGAAAAATTTATTTGCATTTCAACGACTTAATGAAAGACAAGAGTATTTCTCTTTCCAAGGAAGAGTATGACTTGCTGTTCAAGCTGAGAAACAAAATAAACAAGAAAATAGAAGAAGTCAAAAAAGTAAGTGAGGGGACCAAGGGAGAAAAAAAAAAAAAAAAGAAAAGAAAATCTCTCAGCGACAGTAGCAGTGAAGACGATAAGATGGCCACAAGTGACAGTGAAAGTGACTGAAAATAAACCTGAGATAAGCTTAACTCGTATGTGTTCAAGCATCTTACCTTCTATTCATCAACTGTCCTAGCAAATAATCTTGAGACATAAAGCCAAACAAGCTTTCTATTCTTAGGAAACCTGCAACCGCTACCTGCACTTTTACAAAATGAAATGTGAATATTGTGGAAGAAAGGGGAAAATAGTTCAAAACAAAAAATATTGTGAAAAATGTGAGCAAGCCATGGTTCAAGAATGCATAAGATGCCACAAACCTTTTCATTCTGTTCATTTCTTCTCATCAGATGAAAATCATTTAAGATGCAATTCATGTCACACAAAATATATTAAAGAAAAAATCAGAAACAAAGCCAAGTCGTCTAAGCTCGTTGACACAAGAAGCAGTGAGTCAGATGTAACAAGCTCAGAAGAATCAGAAGAAGAGAAAGCAACTTCATCACCCGTCGCAGAAAGTGAAAATGAAAATCAACCAAAGAACAAGAGAAGAAGAGTCACTCTCTCCAATGAAGAAGAAGGTCTCAGAAAGGAACACGAAAAAGACCTCAACAAAGGCAAGAAAAAAAATGTTTCTTCTTCTACAAAAGAAAAAAAAGTTCCTGTTAAGAGAGCAGCTACGAAGAAAACTTTGCTGAAATCAGAAGCAGTGAAATCTGATATGATAAAGATGGCAGGGGGAAACGTTCACTACTTTAAACTGCCTGAAGGTTATGTCCCTGTCTTCACTGACATAAATGCTTTAGAATGAGCTGATATTCCTTTTATTTTTTTTGTTTCACGGATAACCGGAAACTTAGAACATGTGGCTTAGTTCTAAGAGCAGGGTCCTTAGCAGACTGCACTAATAAAAGGCTGTGGTTTCAACTCAGGTCACATGTTATCATGACAATACTAATGACTTTCCTTGCTCAGAAATGGAGTAAAATCACGTGATTATATGCCTCGTTCTTTAACCTTGTGCACACGCATCTACCTTTAACTTTAGAACGAAAGCATATCGGATTTCCATTTTATTGCGTACTGGAAAGTCATGTCATTCATCTTCAAGGAAACATATCATTCATTTTCATACAAACATTTCATAACATGCTGAGATAGTCTATGAAACTTCCTAAGCTGATTGAATCTTGTACTCTTCATACATCTAGCTCTGTTAAACGTTTCGAACTATTTCCTCTTTGAAGTTTTCTTCTTATTTTTTTTCAATATGAAAAAAGAAGAAACATTAAAGAAAATATATTTTTCACCTTCACATCCAGCGTCTTTTTCTTCTGTGATAAAATTATACAAAGCAGCAAAGAAAATAAACAAAGAAATAACCAAGAAAGATGTTGTCTCTTTTCTTCGCAACACAAGAACTTATACTTCACACAAGAAAATAAAGTATAAGTTTCTTCGAAGAAAAACTGTTGTTAAAGGTATAAATGATCAATGGCAAATAGATTTGATCAGTGTTTACAACATAAAAGAAGAAAACGATGGAGTTAAGTATTTGTTAGCCTGCATAGATTGTTTTTCACGCGTTGCTTATGTAGAACCTATGCTAGACAAAACTGCAAGCAGTGCTTTGAAAGCTTTCAAAAAAATTTTGTTGAAAAGTAAAGTAAAACCTAGATTGATACAATTTGATGAAGGAAGTGAATTCAAAGGCGTTTTCAGGACATTTTTAAAAGAAAATAACATAAAATACTTCAGCACTTCACAAGACACTAAAAGTGCTATAGTAGAAAGGTTCAATCGTACAATACAAGACAAAATATACAAATATCTTACCTATAAAAAGAGTCTGAGATATATTGATGTTCTACCAAAATTAGTTCATGGTTACAACCATAGTGAACATAGAACTATAGGTATCAAACCTTCTTCTGTTAATAAGTCAAACGAACAAAAAATATGGTTGAAACAATATGGAAAATATTTGTACAGCAAAAAAGCTAATTTACCTTTCAAAGTAGGAGATAAAGTACGTATCAGCAAATACAAGACTATTTTTAGAAGAGGATATTCTTCTCATTGGAAAGAAGAAATATTTCTTGTAGCTCATGTCCTTAGAACATGGCCTGCAACTTACGTCTTAATAGATAAAAATAAAGAAATATTAAGTGGAAGCTTCTATAAAGAAGAATTAAATAAAGTAGAAGGAAAGTAAAAAATGGATTATCAAGAATTTCCTTTGTTCAATGCTTGTCTCAGAATACCTTTTTCTATGATAATAGCAGGTCCTAGCAACAGCGGAAAAACCACTTTCGTGCACAACTTGCTTAAAAACAGTCATAGAATAATAGAAAAGGAATTAGATTATATTATATGGTGTTACGGACAAACTCCACCTGAAAAAAAAAGACTTCATGGAAGGGAAAAATATAATTTTCTTAAATGGCATTCCTTCATCTTTTGAAAAATATATAAAACCTGATTTAAATGGTGTGGTTATTTTAGATGACTTGATGAAAGAATGTAGCAGCAATGCTGAAATAGGAAAACTTTTCACTCAAACTTGTCATCATGAATCACTAAATGTAATATATATTTCTCAAAATTATTATTCTAAAGGTAAAGAAAGACAAACAGTGAACAGAAATGCAACCTATTTGGTTATTTTCAATTCTCCGTTAGATCAGACTATACCACAGACACTTGGGAGAAAACTTTTACCTAAAAATTATAAGACTTTTGTCAACATTTTCAATGAAGCCACAAGGAAACCTCATTCATATCTTTTCATAGACGGTCATCAAAAAACTCCAGCAGAATATAGACTAAGAAGCAACATATTTGATGTAGGACAAGAAGTATACATTCCTAGTAAAACATAATATATGTTGCATGATACATGATGTGCTACTTTGTGTGAAAAGTTCATGAGATTAAATAAAAAATATATACCACACATGTGAGACTGACATATCTTAATTTGTTCTTGCTTTAAAAGAAGAAAAATGCCACCTTCCAAAAAAAACAAATCACTGAAAAAAAAAGAAATATTTCTTTAAAAAAATCATCTCCTAAGAAAAGAAGAAATCCTTCTTCTAAGATGAAAAAAAGGAACAAGAAAAGAAGTATTAAATCTCCTAGACAACTTGCTTATCTAACTGTTCTAGGAAACACTAAGAACAAGAAAAAAAGAGATCTCCTCATAGAATATGCAGGGAAAGAAGACTTAGATGCTATATGTCAAATAATACACAACGTTTTAGCAGGAAACATTAGGCTGAATTCAGTCTCTTTCTCTAAGCTTAAAAAATACAGGAACACTTTAAGATACCTGATAAATAAACGTGTGAATAATCAAAAGAGGAAATCAACTCTTAAGCAAAAAGGAGGATTTCTTCCTCTTCTCATACCTTTAGCAGTGTCTTTGTTAGGAGGACTAGCAGGAGCTAAAAGTTAAAACATGGCTTCTTTTAAAAAAAATATAGTTATTCCCTTAGCCACATACAAAAAATTATCTTCTGCAGCAAAAAACACTTCAGAAGAAGAACCAAAGAAAAAAATGGATCCTGTCGTTGAAAGACAGAAAGAATTGTTAGCGCAAAGAATGTATAACGTTCAACCGTATGATGTCTTGAGCACAAATCAAAATATCTTAAAAGAAAACCTTATGTCTTCTTTTCCTCTTAAGAAAGAAATCATAGAACCTGGAATATCTGTAAATGAAATTTTATCTCATATCAGACAAGCACAAATACCTTATATCAAAGAAATTTTAAGAAAAATGAAAGAACTCAATTACTTATGGAACGAACATGGAGAAATTATAATTAGAGGCAAATTGATCAGAAACTCTAATGTGATAAACATAATGAAGTTCTTCTCTAACACAAGCATTAAAGCAGAGCCTATCGGAACAGAAGAAGTTTGGGTCAATCTTTTGAATCATATACCTAAATCGTGGTTCCTCAACAAACCAAGGAAAGCTAAAAATAAATCTAAGCCTTATTCTGTAAGAAAATATCCTCTAGAAAAACAAATGATGGCTGAGAAAAACATTGAAGGAAGTGACTATTCTCTAGGAGCAACAGATGATGAATATTCTGAAGACAATGTGACGCCTCATTCTTCTATCTTAAAAAGAAAAGATCAACCTCAAGGAAGACCTCATCTTGTCAGGTCTGAAACACATGACACTGAAAGCATAGACAGCGACATAAATTATCTTTCTGCAGAAGAAAAAGACAAGGAAAAACCTGAAGAAAATAAGTTAGGAGAAGCTACAGGAGGAGAAGGAATTTCTGAAGTTAAAACTATTCCTCCTCTTCGAACAGAAGACGATATTTCCCCTCTTCACTCAGAAGAAGACGAAATTTCCTCTTTAGAAGAGAAAGAAGGCAGTTCATCTTCCCTGAAGAAAACCTCTCCAAAAAATAAATCTAAAGAAGACATTTTCGGAAAAATAAAACCTTCTAAACTTAAAAAAAAAATAAATTTGAGACCTCCTTATGAGACTCGAGAAAGAAGAAAAACTCAATCCAACCCTAAATATTATTCCTCAGAATGGCTGACTGACTGGAAGAAATAATTTGTATTGAGATAAACCTCTTACCTTGAAATCCAGCTCAAGAAAAAAATAAATTGTCAATATGTATGCTAATTCAACTCCAGATAACTTTTACCTTAAACATCTTATATCTAGAAGATCTTATCCTAATCTTCAATATGGAAGAGGCCTTGAATTTATGGCACCTTTCAAAGGCAGCAGAAATCAAAGAGGTTACGGAATAGGAGGTATTTTAAAAGGACTTTTCAAGACAGTCGTTCCTTTATTGAAACCTGCAATTACATCAGCCGCTAAAGGAATAGGTAAAAGAGCATTGAAAGGTGGAATTAAAGTCGCAAAAAACGTTATACAAGGTGGAAACATTAAAAAAGCTTTAAAGCGTGAAGCTCAAGAAAGTTTGAAAGATTTAAGTAAAGAAGCCATGATGCATATAGTTAAAAAGAGGAAAACTAAGACTAAACCTAGAAATAGAGTTTCATCGAAGAGAAGAAATGTGAGAAAGGACATATTTGACTAAAATTAAACTGAGATAAGGTAAAAAAACATAGAAATCAAAGAAAAAAATTTATCAGCTATATAATAAAATTTAATTTTTGAAGAAAACTTTAACATGTCTCTGTTAGATGATGATCCGTGTCATTGTATCAGTTCAGAATTTGATTTTACCTCAATTCCTCCAACTGATACGAGCAGAGCAAAAACATACTATGAAAAAGTAGAACCTACAGCTTCTCCAAACAGCAGCACAGTACAATTTACGATAAAATCTAAACAAGCAGATTTAATTTCTTTACATAACAGTTTCCTGCATGTATCAGGGAAAATATTGAAAGCAAACAAACAAAATCCTGCTGCTCCTATTAATGGAACCATACAAAATGAAGCTAAAGTCTTTCCAGTCAATTACTTCGGTGCTACCATGTTCAAAAACGTTAAGGTATCTGTAGGAGGTATACGAATATCTGACAGCAATGACTTGCATGGTTATAGATCTTTATTTGAATTCATCCTAAGTTACAGTCCTACTGCTGCTAAACATATAGGAGCTTTAGCGATGTATGACAAAGACACTAAAGATTTCAATGAAGTCACTGAAGTTAACAGTGACGATCACAATGCAGGAGTAAAGGCTCGTTACAATAAAACAAAAAACGGTAAATTATTTGACATACATGTAAGAATACATAATGAACTTTTTGCTCAAGTTAAAGCTTTGCCTGGAGATTTACCTCTTACTATAGAATTTGACAGAGCAGATGAAGATTTTTGTTTGATGTATCACACTGCTGCTCAAAAATATGTCATAGATATACAAAGTATTCATCTTTACATTAAAAGAATAAGAGTAACAGAAAAATTCAGAGAAGATATGAGCAAAGCTAGAATGCTGAAACCCTTCTTCGATTATCCTGTTCATAAAGTCGACATGAAATATGTTACTTTTGGTCCTAATAAATCTATCCTTCAAGCCTCACATATAGTCAACAACACACCTCTCCCGAAAAGAGTTATAATAGGGCTCGTACACTTAGATGCCTTCACAGGAACTCATAATCGTAACCCTTTCAGATTTTGAACATTTCAAGGCTAAAGAAATTGAACTGAAAGTAAATGATGGGGGGACACCATTTTATCAGTATGAATTAGATTATGAAAACGATCAATACAACATGGCTTATCTGTCTCTACTGAAAACAACAGGCGACATCTTCAGAGATGACAGTGTAGATATATCTTTTACAGAATTCAAAAACGGTTATTGCCTTTACTGTTTTGACATATCGAAAAACGGTGCTACATCAGGAACATTTGAATACTCTGAAAATGGTTCGTTAGGTTTTGTTGTAAAACTAGAAGAAGAATTGACTCATGGAGTAGCAGCTGTGATATATTTAGAACACGATGAACTCTTGAGATTAGATTCTAGTAACATGCTAAGAGCTAAATCTCAAATCCCATTCTAGTGACGTGTTAAGAGCTCTGTTTCAAATCCTTCGAAATGAATGGTTCAGAAATAAACTTATATCTGCAAGATATAAAAAAAGAAAAAAAAGGAAAGTATGGAGTATATTCAGCTGATACTATACCTGAAGTTAAATCTTATCCTACAGGCTATGTAGTTAACACAGACAACAGTGACTTACCAGGGGAACATTGGGTAGCTTTTTATTACGAAAAACCTAACAAACTAGCAGAATATTTTGATTCATATGGTTTCAGTCCTTTACGAGAAACTTTCTTAGAAGCTTTGCCTTCAAAGTATAAATATTCATGTCATACTATTCAAGGTCTTTTTTCTGAAACTTGTGGTCTCTATTGTTTGTTCTTCATAGAAAACAGAGCTGAGAATAAGTCTATGCAAGAAGTTATATCTTGCTTCACAACAAACACTGATTGGAATGATCTTAAAGTAAAAAAATATTTTAAAGAAAAAAATAAGAAATCTGAATTCACAGACAAAATATTGCCTTGCAACAGTCAAACTTGTTCAACGAAATATCTTTTCCTGAAAAAAAACCAAACAAAGAAATAAATATTCATATCCATGTATTATTTTTTCTTCCTGTTGTCTTGGAAGTTGTTCACTGATATATTAGTTTTATTGAAAGATAAAAAATATCTTTTCTAGGAAATGAATGAACCTAAGGCAAAAGACAGCATGAAAGGGTTAAACAAAATAAACAGTATAGTTTCTAACGGTAAAGTAGGAGCAGGAGGAGCACTTGTCACTCTTATTTTAACAGTAGCAGTCATAATATTAGAGACACGTAAACTAAACATGTCATCCTCTCTTCAGAAAGGAGATGAGATATTTCTGTCTTGCAGTGAAAGTGGCAACATTTATCACAACAATGAGAAGACTCAAAGTTTTCTCAGCTGTTATGTAACTAATTTAAATTACAGAAAAACATGGTCTTACCCTAACTTAGGATCTTCTGTTTCTAAGGACATGAAAAATAACCTTGACTTAAATCATATATCTGATGAAGAAGGAAACGCTTTTCTCTCAAGCTTTCCTGAAAGAGATACCTCCAAACCAGTGTCTACAGAAACTATGATCAAAACTGCTTCATGAAAACATCCTGTGATAACAAAGCTCTTGTCTTCTTACTATAAACTTATGAAACAAATACAACAAAAATGGATCAATCTTTAGGAGCAAAGAGGAACAAAGTGCTAGAAAAAATTTGCTTCCATCAGAGCAATTACATATCTTTGTTAGAAGAAGAAAGGCGAACACACATAAACATGATAAGAGAACAAGAAGAAAAAAATCTTGTTCTTTCTACTGAATTAAGAGAAATTCAAAATGAAACTATGAATATGTTATCTCACAGGAAAGCCTACAACATAGCAAAAGCAGAAAATGAATGCTACGCAAGGATAGCTCGCGATCGTTATGGTTGTACTTCAGAAGATGGAGACAATCCTGAAACTGAGGAAAATAAAAACATAGAAGGAGACAATCAAATTTCTGACGTTCCAGATTCTTTGCCACCTGATAGCTTAATGGATATGTACAGGCATATGCCAAATGAATAACTGACATGAGATAGATGCTTTCCAACAGACACATACCCATCTAACATGAATACCTTAAACTATAGTGAGACAGGAGAACCTTTAGCGGAAGAAAAGATATGCTCTGATTGCGTACATAAAATAAGAACCCTAGAGGAGATCAGAATATGTCAACGAAAATATATCGACATCCTTTGAGCTGAAAGAAAACCATATCAAGAAAGAATAAGATCTCTAGAAAAAAGAAACAGCTTTCTTTCAGAAAAAATAGCAGAAAAAGAAGGAAAACTCTTGTCTCTCTCTCTAAGTCACCTACAACATGGCAATACAATACTTCAAGATAAAGAAACAATTTAAACATAGGAAATGGGAAGATGATAAAGCTTTCGCTTACATTAAGAGAAGAAATCAAAAAATTTCTTGTTCTCCTTCTTTCTTGAAACTTATGTTAAAGCATTACGAAGAAGTCTTCAAACATAGAAAAATGTTATGTTTTGTTTATTATCTGTTAGAAAATGTATTCGAAAATAAAGATGAGAAAACACAAATGCTGGCAAGAGTCAACATGCATGACTTGTCTAAGTTATCTCTAGAAGAAGCTATAGGTTATACCTTAAAATTTCAAAGCAAAACTGGACCTAAAAATTTAGAAGAAAAATTCTGTTGGGAAATGGCTCTCAACCATCACTACGATGAAAATGATCACCATCCGCAGTACTGGAAAGGTGACAACATGGAAAAATTTGCTTTGATTGAAAGTATATTAGATATGATAGCTTGTCATGCAGAACGAGATTTGATGGTAGAAGAAATAAATGTACATCATATGTTAGATGAAGAAGTTGCTGTGATTCAACTTTTAGACATAAATCCTATATATCTAGAAAGATACACAGAAGAAGACAAGGAGAAAGTGAAAGAATATCTTTCTTTATGGAAAAATATCTTGTCTGTAAAATCTTAAGAAAAAATAAAAAATAAATATATATATATATATATATATATATATATATATATATATATATATATATATATGGGCATTAAAAAAACCATACCATTATGTTAAAAGTGAAAAAAGGAAAAAATATCCATACTATAATATCACATGAATTTATATGCATTTTTCTTATGTATTGTCTCATGTCCGGATTAATAAGTACTGTTATGTCTTATCCTATTCTTGTTTGTTCTATGCTGATATGTTTTTTCATAACATGCATACAGCTGCCTGAAATACCCGTTCCTTAATCAAGCTGAGATATGCGAAAAAAAGATAAAAAATAAGCTACTAAAATTAAGATGCTGTTCGCTTACTGTCTCATGTCAGGACTGAGCAATGCTTTCATACCAGATCCTGTTGTGTTATATGTCATATTCTTATGCGTTCTTATAATATGTATACATCTACATAAGATACGTCTTGCTTGATGGTCACATCAAGTTTATATCTTTGAGATAAAACAGAAAACAGTGTAAACCTATATGAAATAGGACATATCTTTTAAACTGCTCATGTATACATGTATTTTTCCTTAGACAAATACACAACAGCACTTTTCACTTACATTTATATATTGTTGCTCTTGTTGCAGTAAGAAAAAAAATGCCTTTGCCGTCTTACTATTTCGAAGAAGATTTAGGTTACTCTGATCTATTTCTTCAAAAGATTTCAGTCTTGTTAGGATATGAATGGATGAAACTAGGTGTACATCTTGGAATACCTCATACAAAACTTGAAAACATGAACAAAACTAAAACCACTACAACCATGGGTCTTGAAATGCTGAACAAGTGGTGGAGAGGAGTTCCTTTCTACTTAAGAACTGAAGAACTGATAATGAGTTTCAAGGAAAACCAACGAATGGACTTGGTTGAATTCACAGAAGAATTCTTCAAAGAAAAAAAATTAGAAGAACATAGTGATGAGTCAACTGCTGTCCAAATGTTCTTCATTGTACTAAGTGAAAGAATGTCAAGAGATTGGAAGAATGTGGCTATATATCTGCACATCACGCTGGATGAAATAAAAACCATATCCTCTCAACCAGAACAAGACATAAAACATTTAACTTTTAATGTCTTATAGATGTGGCAAAGATCAAAGAACAGTGCCACTCATCAACTAATGAAAGCTTTGTTTGAAATGGAAAGAAATGATGTTTTGAAGCTTCTGTTTTTAGAATTTGATAAAAGAACAGGAAACTAACTAACCAACTAAGAAAACAACAAAGAAAAGAGCAACAGAAACCTAATTTTTGTATACAAATAAAAAAATAAACATATATATATATATATCATATAATTTGTTTTGTTCTTTGTTTATATAACCTGATTGAGATATCATGAGAATAGCATATATACATAGTACTCAATCATTGAAGAACAACATAAAACATACATCAAAAAAGGAAGAAAAAGAAGATAGTACTTCATCATCTTGAAAAATGGAAACTCCAGTCTTAAAATTCGTTAAAATTAATCCTAATGCAATCTCTCCTGCTCAAAAATATTACACTATAGGATACAACTTTTACAGTCCATCTGAATATACCATCCCTCCTAAAGGAAGTCGTTTCCTAGAAACAGGTATCCAAGTTTCTGTTCCATATGGTTATTATGGTATTATATCGCCTTTAAGCAAAAAAAGAAATAATGATGTAAATGTTGAAACAAAAATAATAGACACTCATTACAGAGAAGAAATTAAAGTTATGTTGCACAATTTTAATGAAAAAGAAGAGAAAGAAGCCACAATAAAGAAAGGAGAAGCCGTTGCACAGCTTATATTACAAAAAATATGCACTTCAAAATTGAAACAATGTTACAAGCTGGAAAGAACCCCTGAAGATCAAGAAAGTTATGATGCAGCTTACAACAAAATAGGTAATCAGATATATGAAGAAGAGCATCGGTTCCTGAAAGGTGCTAATCAGATAAAAAAGATGATGGAGTCCTCTTCAAGTAAAGACAACTGGAGTCCTCTTCAAGTAAAGACAACTTCTTCGCAAACATCTCTGTGAATAGGATAAACAGCAAGTGAAATGAGTTTTATGCACTGTCAACAAGAAATAATCAGTTAGTATACTGTCATCTCATTGAAGATGTCTCTATTAAAGTTCATGAAATTATCTCCAAGAGCTTTCACTCCAACTCGTGCTTCAAGTGATGCAGCAGGACTTGATTTATATAGTGCCTATGACTATATCATCCCTGCTAAAAGTAAAGAATTAATAAAAACAGATATTGCACTGGACATACCTCCTGGTTGCTATGCTCGTGTGGCTCCGAGATCAGGACTTACGCTAAAATATTTCATCGATGTAGGTGCTGGAGTCATAGATAGAGATTATAGAGGTAATGTAGGAGTCATTCTCTTTAATTTCGGAGAAAAAGAATATAAAATAACTCAAGGAGACAGGATAGCACAAATGATATTGGAAAAAATTTACATGCCTGTCATTCAAGAATGTGATATCCTTAATGAAACCATGCGAGGTGACAATGGTTTTGGATCAACTGATAAATGATATTGTTTTTGAATAAAAGAAACAATAAAAATGAAATCTTGATTCTTCTTTTTATTTCACTTTATCATATCTTTCCATTTAACATGTCTTTCCATAATCTTTCCATTTAACATCTTTCCATTTAACATGTGCATACTTTATTCCATTTATTTATAATCGACCTCCTTTTTAAATAATCTAAATTTTTCAGAATATTAGGTCTTCTTAAAATAATTATTTTAAGAAGACCTAATATTATACTACTGATGATCACGGCAGTGTGCTGGGGCACGTTGATGGTGACGCGTCTCATCAGCGAGTCATACGAGAAGATGGCCATTGATTTTTTCAAAAAGTTCTGACCTTCTCAATTATCTTTCAGGAGCAGGTTCAAGCGCTCGATGAACTGAACGATGTTTCCTGTGAAAATGGGTGGCACAGGGAATATGTTCAGCAGCAATGTTCACACGCTCTCCTCTCCATGTCATGAACCATGATGTGTGCCATACTCCTCATTTTTTGCCTCTTGTTGGACGTCATCAGGTATTGCTTGTACAGGGCAGAGTTTTCGTGCGTCAACGTAACGTGCTTTGACTTCTTTCCAGGTTTCAATATCTGTGCCTCCAACTCTTTTTCTAGCAGCTCCGGTGTCATTTCGTCGACAAAGTTTTCCTCTGTCCTAGTCAGAGGATTAGCGCTTTTGATAATCTTCTACAGGTTGATCACTCTGTCCACCATCTTCCAGTCCACCTTGGGTTTTGTCTTGAAGGTTTATTTCTAGTTGAAAACTCTTTTAGCCTCAACCAGCGAGTTCTTTGTGCGCAGAGGAACGATCATGATCAAGTCGTCGTCTCGCACGTTGCTCCATTCTGTCAGGAGGATAATTTCGCTGACAGCCGCTTTGTGGTCCTCTGATAGGAGGAGGGATGAGTGGAAGTGGGTTCAAAAAGAGGTCAGCGTGTTCTGAGGGAAATACTCCATAGAACTGTTGCTAGGCAGGGTGATGTTCATAGTTGTCCTACGAGATTTTCTTGACAGGAATCCACTCGTTGCCAACACACGAAAGCTAAGCGTTTGCCCTTGATGGTCTTGTAGCGCAGCACCTTGTCTATAAGGTAAGTCTTGCCGTAATGTCCTTTGGAGACCTTCTGAACCTCCTCCGAAACACCCCCTGTATCTCCTCCCCAGCCTCCTCTTTCAGCTCAAACCCTCTGCTACCCAACGTTTTAGCAACGTTGAACACTTCCTCCTTCCAGTTTCCCTCGTAACCTTTGTGGAAGGGACCTTTAGCCCTTAACATTCTCACTCTGTTGCCTGGAACGATGACGTCAGTGTTGGAGCGTCCAGGGTGCGTCTTTTTCCATATTTCGTCGATTTGTTTCTTAGTAGGGAGGGTGCTGACGTCAGCAGGCGACATTTTCAATGTCTTGTGGTCCTTTATTTTCATGAAATGCCCAACGAGTGGGTGTACTGAGGGTTATCAAACAGTAATGGAGTAAATTCCTTTCTATAAAGACAGCTTTCGGCCATAGCTCTATTCTTTCTTGTTTTACTACTTCTTCTACTGCTTTTGCTGTTGCAACTGCTGCTGCTTCTACTGCTTCTACTGCAGCTGCTACTACTGCTGTCAAAGAAGAGTTGCTGCTGCTGATACTGGTGCTGCTATTAAATTCCTCACCTTTGCTTTTCATTAAATTATTCATCGCCTTAAAAGAGACATGAGACTGAAATATGTGGCGATCTCTACATTGAGATAAGAAAATAGATGGGGTTTCCCTAATCGTTTTCTTTAAATCTCTCCATCTCGAGTGGAATATTTAAAAAAAGAGTGAAAATAAAATAAAAGCTCAAAAAGAAAATAATAAAGAGAGTGATGGACTTAGCTCGAATTTCCTCCTAGAGTGTAGGTGGTAAACAGACGGCAAGGTATCTACAGCAACGGTGGTGGTGACAGCAAGCAGCAAGCAGCAGTGGTAGAAGCAGTTGTGGTGTCAAAAGAGACAGCGGACATGTTCTGCCCTTCCAAGAAAAATCAGGGCTCCTTACATAGTTGAGAGAATCATCTAATCCCATTTTCACCTGGATCCTTTCATCCCGCATCAAGGGGACAAAAATGCTTTTGGAACAAGGGTATCAGGTGGGATAAACAAGTGTAACAACTGTGATAATTACCAAAATGTGACTTACATGTATAAGGGGATTATGGGTTGTTAGGAGATTAGGAGATCCCCTAAGTAGGTCACGTTCACATGGTAATGGGTCACGTGACCAAATGGAGGCCACTGATTGGCTACATGCTCAGTGAGTAATATCTTTAGATTAGCCATAGTCCCGTTCCGATACATACTATACTACTCATGTCCAGCCTACCACTCTACAAGCCCACATCCTGCTAACCACCCTCCACCCTTACATTAGGGTGGCCGGAGCATTTATTTAAATGATATGATTAAGAATTGTTTTGGACCTACATATAGGCCTCATATTGACATTTGATAAATATATTGTGTTGAGTTGGTAGACTATCTACAGCCCTAGCGATACTTATTTAAAAATGTGTCACCACTTAACCCCTTCAGACAGATCTAGTTCTCCATATTGCAAAGAGCCATGTTACACATGCCCAAGCAATGGCAAAGGTCTACCACCTAGTGATTATTGTAGGTACCACACCCAGGCCCTTACACAGACATAAATATCTGAGATACCACTCACTGGTCTCTGGAAATTCAGAAATCACCCTGTTTTTATCAATTTCCAATAGCGAATGCTCATAGGAATTTAAGCCACAGTATGCAAAATTCCTGAAAAGTTAGGCACATTTTACATGTATGTCTGTACCTAGCTGGTGGAGCCCTCTACTGATAATATATATAAAACTGGGGATATAGCCCCCAAGCAAGCCCCCTTAAGTTGTCTGATGACCCCCAACGCTGGCATATAACATTTCCACTTAAAAGCTATCCTGTTCCTCTGGTCTATAGCTATTTTTAGCAATTTCTTTTTTTTCCCTAGTTTATTACTTTTCTTAGGACCCTCGACCTTATTAGGCATTTTGTAAAGCACTAATTCTGAATAGAAATAATTTTGGAGCCATTTCCCCAAGGGCCATGTTCAAGAAGTGGGCAAGAATAGAACTGACGTGAATGTGTAACAGGCATGTACCTTGAGCTTTGTCAATAGATTTACCCATGAAAATGTATGATCTAAGCCTAATCTTTTATGTGGGGGGTGCCCCCATCCAAGATGATCGTTGATGAGGTAAATAGACATCTTTACATTACCCCTATTTAAAATGAGGGCCTTCTAGAAAAGTGACGTTTACTATATTGTCAGATAAGGGAGGGGAGTAGCCTGACCTCAGGCCACCCTACATACATACATATATACTCTACACTATCCACCTCCTCACACCCTCCACAAATTTATTGCTTTCTTTGAAACTTTTTAAGATTCTCTCTGTTTGTATGTTCCGTTCTGAAAACTTCCTCACATATACAGGAGATCTGCACTGGAGCCAAACTTTGACACACCCTACAGGTGATAGCAGGGAGGGGTAAAGGAGCTATAAGGACCCCATTCAGGAGAGTTGGTGGAGGTAAGGACCAGTTACAGAACGGTCAGATAGAAGGTAAGACTATGATATTGTATAATATTATACATTCTTAGTCTATGTGCAATGGAGGAAGGTTTATCTGTAGGGTCTTTGATGGTGGTTAGCTATATATGCCTGATGTCGAATTAAAGAAATCATTCAAGAAATTTCCATTTGTCCGGCCATTTCTAGCCAACTAGTGGCAGATTCAGGATTTTGAAACGGAGGGGGTGCGGCCCAAAAGGAGAGGGCACATCTTTTGATTTTTAGCAAATTTTGGGGGTGGAAATATGCAATTAAACTCTTAAGTACTAGCAAAAGGGGGAGGGGAGCCCCCGCACCCCCTCTCTAAATCCGCCACTGCCAACTGTCGACTTTATGAAAGTACCTGTGAGGAATGTCACTAGGACCTAGGCCTAGGTCGCCATGTATAGAATTTTGGGATCTAGATCCCCATGTGCATGTGCCGTAGTCTATATCTGTGCACTGAAAGTAAGAGTTGATTTAATGTGGCCGCCAATATGACGACAGTTCTTATAAAAGGGTGTTGCCAGGGCCCCAGAAAGGTAAAATCAAAAAGGGGAAAATGCCATTTTTAAAATCGACAAGAAATATGTGGTTGAGAGACACATGACAAAGCCACTTCTTCAAATTATCAAGGAAAATGGGCATAGAGACATGCAACAAGGCCTCTTCTTAAAGTAGACAAGGAAAATGGGCTTAGGGACAAAATACAGGGCCACTTCCTAATATGGAAAAGGGACATAGGACCCCCTGTGACAGTGTCTAGGGCACCATTATATCTATAGTCCTAGTACAACTTACTTTTTATCATTGGGCTTTCCGTAGCACACTTCAAAGGGCCCATATGTCCTCTTTCTTTTCCCCTTGGTAAGTGTGGTGTAGATATGCACGGGTATCAAAACACTCATTTGTGAAATAGTGTATTGTAGCCTAGACTGTTTCATTAGTAACTAAGTTACTGCTCCCTGGTGGCTAACATGAGAAGTGCATAAGTAAGCAGTGCGTAACATAGCAACTACATGTACATGTAACTTAGCAATGTCAAACAAGTTTCCACTCTCCCAGCAGATTCTCTCAGAGGTTAGGTAGATTTTCAGTGAATGGGCCTGCCTGGATCTACCAATCAGATTTTAATGTATGACCTATCAAATTAAAGCAATCATTGAGTGCAATCTAGATCTACAATGGTTTCCCTCATACATAGCACCATGACGGGCACCAATATATCTGAATGGAGATCCAAAATGGTGGCCATTTCAGAATGTCTAATGAGTTTTGAGGCTATGAAACATTTTACCAAAATGTAGCAAACCTCTAATAGTAAAAAGTTAAGAAGAACCAAGTTGGTAAATCACTACAGCGTTTTGAAAATATTTTTGTTGAATTGTCTATGAATCAGATTGAGTTAGCTGGCACTTTCCTCACTGCTTCACAGGCTGAGAATTTTGCTTAATCTGGTACCACAGAGTGTAAATATATTGTAACATATAGAAAAGCATGTTACATAAAATATCAGAAGCGATGAAGGCCGCATATTTTGTGTTATCAAAGCCCATGCACGTCCGATAGGGTTTGGGCAATACTTCTAATACGATCACCGTACAGTGAAATAATCTCATAAATCATCCTGACCACACCCCTCTATGACTCTGCAGTGTGTCCCTAAAAAGGAGGTGGGCCCCAAAATTAGCCAAGAACCACAGGTGTAGGAAGCAAATCTTCATTGGGGGGGGGCGGCAAGGGCGCCATTGGGACCACCTTGAGTTATCGGCTAATGTGTGATGTCGTCTATATAGCCAGTATTGAACGGACATGAGGAGTATTTGCCATATATGGTTTGTGAGGCATATGGCCTTTATGATCGTGTTATATTTATTACACGATCAGAAAATAATATTCTACCCATTTGACTATATCTTGGTGTTGTATTGGCACTATTTTGATGTTAAATTGGCGAAATTGTTGTTGTTTACGCTGCCATTGCCCTGTGACGTCATATTGAGCATGCTGTGCTCTGATTGGCCAATACAGAAAAGGGGGCATGGTTGACCTAGAAGACTGACTTCTCATTGATCTAGAGCTGCTACATGCATACCACACATTCGTGGTGTATGCTCCTGCATACCACAGGCCCATACAAATAACCAATGGTCTCATTATTCTAATGTAAATCGTATTTTGATTGTTTGTGAGAGTAATAAATGCATGTATAGAATTCATATAGAAAAGTGATTTTTGGTAAATTTTGGATATCACTTTAGGCTCAGACCCCCATTTTCCCTATGACATCACCATGATAATCTAATTTGTAAAGTTTTAGCTTCTTTTCCATTGTGTTTATGAGTTCTTGGAAAATATTGGGGGAGGCGCAGACATACTCAGGCCCCTCCTCATTCATGATTGGGGGGCCCAGGTCCCCCTGCCCCAACTTTTCTTATGCCCCTGAGAACTCATAACAAAATGGAAAAGAAGCTGAAACTTTGCATGGCATATTAAATCAAAATGGTGATGTAATAGGGGGAATGGGGATTGAGTCTGAATATATATTCACAATTGTTTACCAAAAATGTCTTTTCCATACTTATTCTATATACATCGGCATCATCATACTTGAGCCAACAATTCAAGGTGGTCATGCTTGGGCCCTCGGTAGGCCCCCTACCCCCAATGAAGATTTGCTTCCTACGCGTCTGTATACTCCTATCACAAGATATAGTTACATTAATTGCGCATTTTCTATCACTAGGCCTAAATCAAACTAATGCAATGCATGGACCCCTTTTGTGTGTAGTGTATATCACATGAAGTCCTTGTAAAATATCAAAGTAGAGGATCGGTTATACATATACTTGAGATTTATAGAACATTTCGGTGATTTATCATGGAACGCCCTAGGTCACTCCATTCTTCACGACTCCGCTTGGCTGTATACATCAAACCATCAAAGCCAACTGAAATATAGCTTGACCCAAATGGTTTTGGAAACGTTTTGCTTTTTAAAGGCTATTTGGACTTCAGGCTATTCAGGGGAATGAGGCTGTTTACCGTATGGGAGTGGTAATTTTCACAAGGGGGGGGGGGGCACTTGGTGGATGGGGGGCAGAACAAAAACAATTTCCTGTTAGGGGAGGACAGAAATCATTTCACCTTTTTTTAAGTGAAAACCCCTTTCAACCCCCTACAACGGCAGGTGTCAGGAAATGTTCCAGATTACAAGAGCAAAAATCAACTAACTCGTCACCTGTTAGGGAAAAAATACCAATTCCTTAAATTGTTTTTCTTCGCAAGTATCCCCCCCCCATATGATGAGTGAGAGAGTCCCATAGAAAAATATTTTAACTCGTTTTCAACATGGAATAGACCCTAAATAGACTAAGGTTCACGAGAATCGGTTGAAGCTGAATGTTTTTTTCACAAGATGTATACCTTTCTGATAGATTTGAGTCTCCACGGCAGAGAAAATGGCTCTATTTCATAGATTTGGTGGGTTCTTCATCTATGTCCAAACTTCCCTGTGTGTTTTCTTTTTTTAATTATTCTATGTGAAGAACGAACCTTACTATAGCATTGTATGGGAATACTCTTTGTCAAAGGGGCATGCAGAAACTGAAAGTCATTCTGCACAGCCCCATTCTACACTGTGATGTCATCAAAATAGCCTCAAGCCCTTCATTAAAAAATGATTTTTCTCGGGAATTTCTGCCTCGTTTGGGACAGCAGCTGAAGTTGAAGGAAATTTTTATTTGGAAAACAATCTTACATATTGTAATTCTTTTGTTTTCACCAAGGACCGGTAGAAATAAACAGACAAATACAAAAGGCTGCCTTTACTACAGCCAGTACAACACAGAGATAATTACAAATTCAAGGCAAGTAAATAATGATCCATATAACAGCGGGCACATAACTCAGAGGGTCTTCTAGTATCTCATCTATACAATCAGACCTAATACAATAAATATGTTTATGAGTGGTATAGGTAGGGACATATAGTGCAGTAACAGATTAAGACAAATAAGATTCTATGTAGTATACATCATTGCTTATTTAATTTGGTCACAAACAGTTCTTTGTTCTCTATGTAGTGTAATTCACAGTCTAGATGCCGCGATATCAATTCTCCCCAATATAATGGGGATCTCTATAATAATGCTCCCATTGCCCTACCAGCACACAGTTTCAATTTCTTAATACTCCTTAGGCATCTAGTTTGAGGTAATATATTTGTTTTATCTCTACTAATTAGACAGCAAGATCCCCACTTGTAAAGAAGCTGGTCATGGCGACGCTTTACCGTAAACATCTTTATATACTCGTTCTATAACAGTTTAGCAACTAAGTATATATTGATCATCAATTACCAGTGTCACCTACAACAGTCTTATCAATTTGCCCTTGAAGGGCACTAAATGCGTCATGTCCATTTTTCATCATGATGCATGTTTGGAGTCCTGGTGAATAACTCACCAGGACTGCATTCATATGTCAGGTTGATCCTAGAGGGTTGATAAACCGATGAAGTGTCGACATGATGCTCCAAAGAAGTACTGGTGAACATTCTCACCAGCGCTTCATTGATGCATCACGCTAAACAATGGGCCTGGTGCACTGCTACATTAGCGGCCTTTAAAGGTTTAAAGTGAGGAGTTTAGTATCTTACACATGGACCCACCCATGGGATAACACCCACCAGTATCTTAATATCTTGTAATAAAGGGCACAGGCATTTATGGTTACCCATCCCTTCTCACCTTACCGTAATATCTCGCTTATAAGGTGCACTCCACGTATAAGACTCACCCAGACTTTATGGATCTGCTAGAAAAATTCAAAATGAAATCACTTTTGTTTTAATCAATAGATTTTCGAATTTCAAACACCTGTACATGAGACGTTCATCAACAGCCTATACAACCACTTTGGAATTCAAGGCAAATACTGAGAAATATATTAAATATTCCTTGTTCTATAAGGCGCACTAGGGGCATATACTTGCGCCTTATACACGAGGTATTACGGTAGTTTTTGAACCATGTAAGAGACACACCCTTCTTGCCCTACTGAGAGCAGAGGTGGGAAATATCCTCCTGAACTGTGTTTCCGGACAACTATAAAAGAGCCAGGTTACAATGTCAAGGAATTATCACAACAAAACCTAGGCAAAGTAAGAGATCTGTCAGTGACTCAATGAAAATTGGATGAAAGAAATGCCACACCCCTTTGTAAATGTACCCCATGGATTCACCACCAACCCCTTCTAATGACTACCTCTCTTTTAATAACTACATGCATAGTATACGGTACTACAGAACTAAATCTATGAAAACAGATATGTCTGTATAACACAGATCACTCACACGATCACTCACACATTCACACACACAAGCATGCTTAAAGGTATCATGTAGACAAAAAAATCCCTACAGAGATACACAAATACAGACACGACATACATTACCGAAGTTGGTCAACTGTACCATACCTATAACTCATATATTTATATACATTACATTTTATGTATGTGATGATATAATACTAGGTTAAAACCCTACAATATACCATATGAATATACATAGCACCTAGAATAATAGTTGGATTCCACAGAGGGTAGGTTAAAGGAGGGCTAGCACGGACAATTACAACATGGGTGCCGCTTTAAAGATCCCTCACAAATTTACGGGTACCAGCTAAAAATTTGGGACGAGTACGTCTTAGTCCTGCTAGCCTCGCTTTAAAGCTGCTGCCGCCTCTGCTTAAATGCTTAATAAAAGATACCAACTTCTGACCTTTACGACTTAAAAACCTTCTTTACATAAGAAATCTGCATGCTACCACTATTGAAATAGACTCCAACTCCATAGACTTTTTTATGGAAAAAACTTACCCAATTATCAAGATGGAGTTTTAAATGATTTTGAAAGGGCCCCTATAATTATTTGGAAAATGCTGAAATCTTTAGAACCTCCACCCCTTCCTTGGCAAAGTTAAAGCCACTTAATGTTGGCATGATGCATGGATGCAGTAATGGCGAGTAACTTGCCAGGTATTCATTCAATGATCATGTTGCCTTATTGCATTAGGGAGTGAAAGATTGAGAGGCATGTCTTCAGGTCCTCAGGCTATGTCCCTTGTCGATTTTTTAAGTTTGCCCTTTCCTCTTGTCAATTTTATCCATCAGCAAGGTGATTCATAGAAAGTGACGACCCATCTAGAATTAAACGATGGATTTAGAAACGATCCTTCCAGAAAAGTATTTCTGGAATTATTTGCAGAACATGCAAATCTTTTACAATCCTTCATTCCCTAAAGGAATACTGATTGAATTGATGATCATTATGAATGAAATATTGTGCTCCAAAGGGTGTAATTCTATAACTCCCATGAAGTATCAGTATTGAAGAATTACATAATTTTCTGGTCGTTTTTCCTTGATGACAATGTGAGTTTTTATGAATCACCCTGCTGGAGTCTTTTAGATATCACCTATATCAATGTCACAGGGTTGGCATCATTGGGGCTTGATTCAAGCATCATGCCTACCCTTAGATACTGATTCATCCGCATCAACCTCATAGGGCCAGCATAAATGTCGGGCTGTCTACTCGACAGGGCTGCATTCTTTCATCACCCATACACTAAGATATATAATCTTGTCCGTCTTAACATGCGAAAGGTACTTTCGTGAGGGGCCACTTCCTTTCTCGATGCAGATGCAGTTACAATCTTCTCGCACTAATGCGACGATCTAGGTATCAGCATCATAGAGTCAGCATAGTGCATGAATGCGGCTCTGGTGCATGGGTCTGCTCACCAGGGCCGCATTCATTCATCATGTCGTCCCTTTGAGTGTACCAATGCTAACCCCTCAGAGACAGCCTGGAGGGTCCTGCCAAAAGATAACGAGGAAGAACCTACCTAGATATACCAAAAAAATATTGTGTGTTTCTAGTAACATGACTTGAAAAGGTAGAGTCGGTAGGTAGGATTTTTTTCTACATATTTATAGGAAATGTTTGGGCACATGGATGTATCAAAGTCTTTGATTTCATTGCACAATAATGATTTTACAACTGTGAAAGACAGGAATAATATGAGAGGGAAATGGATGCAAAAATATCCTCAAAAAGTATGAAAACCTCCTAAAAATTAAGGAAAATTCTTCAAAGTTTTTATTTTTTAATTTCTGGTCCTGTTTTGCCAGGGTCAGTTGGGTTACTGAAAACACAGCCCTTTTTGGCCTTAAAAATATGCAGACACCTGCCATACACATAGATCCTATTTCATAGGCCCGTGCCTAACGTTTAGGATTAAGGTGGCTGGCGGGGATAGACAAAAACAATTAGATTTTCGCCATATTCTCACCATAGTCTCAAAATGATATCCACTTTCCATATATAAAAAGAAAATATAGGGGCCCCAACCATATTTCTAGTATTTTGGATGATTGAAATAAAAAAGGTCAGAAAATGGAGAGACACTGAAGTTACCAATGGCTATGACATATAAGAGTAGAATGTACCACTAGAACCTATAGTCCAGTGGTAACACATTTGTTTGACATGCCTTATACGCGAGGATAAGCCCATGGTGCGCCTTATAGGATGAGAAACATGTTAGGGTAAAATCTTCTGAAAGTTTCCCATCAATTCAAAAGTAGTTCAAGGCCATTGGGAACCATGTTAGCTACTCATAGGTTTTCGAATTTCGAAAATCCATTGGTTAGAAGTGAAATTATTACATTTTTATTCTTTTTCAGAAGATTCTTGGTGCGCCTTATATGTGTGGTGCACCTTATATGTGTGGTGCACCTTATATGTGGGGTGCACCTTATATGTGGGGTGCGTCTTATACATGGGGTGCACCTTATATGCAGGGTGCACCTTATATGCAGGGTGCATCTTATACATGGGGTGCACCTTATATGCAGGGTGCATCTTATACACGGGTGCGTCTTATACATGGGGTGCACCTTATATGCAGGGCGCGTCTTATACATGGGTGTGTCTTATACATGGGGTGCACCTTATATGCAGGGTGCACCTTATATGCAGGGTGCATCTTATACATGGGGTGCACCTTATATGCAGGGTGCATCTTATACACGGGTGCGTCTTATACACTCTTAGGTTTTCGAATTTCGAAAGTCGATTGGTTAGAAGTGAAACTATTACATTTTTATTCTTTTTCAGAAGATTCTTGGTGCATCTTATACATGGGTGCACCTTATATGCAGGGTGCGTCTTATACACGGGTGCGTCTTATATGCAGGGGTGCATCTTATATGCGTGGAGCGTCTTATATGTGGGTAGTATCTTATACATGGGGTGCACCTTATATGCAGGGTGCGTCTTATATGCAGGGTGCACCTTATATGCAGGGTGCATCTTATACATGGGGTGCACCTTATATGCAGGGTGCATCTTATACACGGGTGCGTCTTATACATGGGGTGCACCTTATATGCAGGGTGCGTCTTATATGTGGGGTGTATCTTATACATGGGGTGCACCTTATATGCAGGGTGCGTCTTATACACGGGTGCGTCTTATACATGGGGTGCACCTTATATGCAGGGTGCATCTTATACACGGGTGCGTCTTATAAATGGGGTGCACCTTATATGCAGGGTGCGTTTTATACACGGGTGCGTCTTATAAATGGGGTGCACCTTATATGCAGGGTGCGTCGTATACACAGGTGCGTCTTATAAATGGGGTGCACCTTATATGCAGGGCCCGTCTTATATGTGAGGTGTATCTTATACATGGGGTGTGTCTTATATGTGGGTGCGTCTTATATGCATGGTGTGGTGCGTCTTATATGTGAGGTGTATCTTATACATGGGGTGTGTCTTATATGTGGGTGCGTCTTATATGCATGGTGTGGTGCGTCTTATATGTGAGGTGTATCTTATACACCGGGTGTGTCTTATATGTGGGTGCGTCTTACATGCATGGTGTGGTGCGTCTTATATGTGAGGTGTATCTTATACACCGGGTGTGTCTTATATGTGGGTGCGTCTTATACGTGGGTTGGTCTTTATACGTGGGGTTCATCTTATATGCAGGGTCTGCCTTATCCACGGGGTGCACCTTATACGCAGTGTGGGTCTTATATGTGGGGTGTGTCTTATATGCGAGGTATGCAGTACATCTGTTCCTGGTGTGCCCAACAGTCTGGCAGGGTTGTATCCATGAGAATATCGTGAGAAGTTCTGAGGACAGGACTGTCATGGCTGCACACATGCAATGACTATGAAACATCGCTATAATATTTTAGGTGTCAGCCAGTCAGTCATGCTTTGACTATCTCAAATCGTGTTATAACTATGTCTGCCTGGCTTCACTGGAGCATGAAACACTATGTGAGAGGTCTCTCCTTATAAAGTTTCACCAAGAGGGTCTTGTCAAAGGATAAAAAGAAATGACATTATCTGTCTTCATTGCACGTTTTACTTTTTTCCTTCTCATTTTGTTTTAGGCATGATGTTTTAAGTGCAGACGTCTTAAATTTCTAAAGATCCTAGTTTAGTCGATCAGTTTACATTAAAGGATATATACAAAGGCTCCAGCATCCAACCATGTAACCATAAAACCCAGTCATAAAGTCCTACCAGCGTATAAGCCGCACCCTAAGTATGCGAAAAGGTTATGAACCACACCGAATGCATCAACATTATGATTTTAATCAGTCTATAGTATGAAAACCCCGCCTATATGCCGCACACTGTCTTTAGGAAGATCCTTTAGATCGCATTAGGGGCCTGTAATGGTCTATAAACCTAATCAAAGAGAACAGGATCTTACCAAAAGATAACGAGGAAGAACTCCTGTAATTCTTTTCACACTGTTGCAAAGGATTATATCAGTAGAATATTTTCAAACAGATAAATTTCAGATGAAGCATACTTGTTTGAAGTGGGAACTGCCCTGCATGTTTCAGCCGTATCACTTGAGACCCTCCTTCAGACCTTCCTGTGTGTGTGTCAAATAAGCTATAGGCACTTTGAAGTCACGCACCGTCATTTGAGAGGGTGAGAAATTGGTACCCTTAGCATATACCACCTGTGATGAGCTGATGGATTTTTATTCTCATTTAGTGAATAACATAGATACAAGGGTGGGCAGCAGTTAGTTTTAAAGGTCTTGAATAAGACTATGACCTAACCACCTATGACCTTTACCTCATTTAAAATGGCAGTATCGCAGAGGTACAGGTCAACTCTCAACGATAAAAATCTATTTGAATTAATCAACAAACCAACTTCTAAACATGATAAACCTATTCTACATATCCAAATGGTCCTATACATATTTTATAGCTTCCTAAGATGAGTAGCAAGGTGTTAAATAGCTTCACCATATTTGATAAAAATGAGTTCTGCTTCCACAGGTATATCACAAAAAGGACAATAGAAACATAATAGGGAAAGATACAGAAATGGCAGACAGAATCGTGTAAATCCTCTAAATCCTCATATACTGATTTTTTACTGTTCGAGTAGAGTGTATCACCAGACATCAGAGAATTCCCATTAACAATGCCACTTTTTTTTTTTTTTCTGCTAGAGCAGTTCCACCACCTGGTGGACATGTAGATAATGAATGATGAAGTCACTGGATCCTTGCAAGACCCTTCAGTGTTCTAAAGCACCAACTAGTGAATTGTATAGACACCAACAGAACTTTGAGGGATCTCAGATACATGTACATTCTGGGAAATATATCCTGTCTATATTCATCCAAACATAAGGTTGATATTAGGTTATGCATTATCATCTGTTATAGCATATCAATGATACCATGCAAAACCTCTGCTGAGAGCCCTGAATGAATACATGCACTGCAAAAACCCTGTTTAGATTTAAAACATGTTTAGGTGTAAACACATTCAAAACCCATATAGGTTAGTTAGGTGTCTCATCAACTACACATTTAGGAAATGAACACTTTTATTCTAACTACATGTATAACATTTTTTGCTAAACATGTTTAGATATTTAGAGTTTAAACAATTGAATAATAGGTGTTTAGATTTAAATATCATTATGTTTAGATACTTGGATGTTGAATCCACACCAGGTAGCAGCACTACCTTAGAATGGACTATCTTTACACAATTATAATAAACCTTTGTGACAAATGTACCCAAACCCCATTTTTATTATAGTTTCTATTCATTAAATGTCATGAGAAGAGAAAGGGCAATAAAGAAATTTGACTAGATTCACCTCACACAACCATCAATAACATGAAGTAATCAATAATCTCAATGACTGACACCTATTTTTACGTTATTCTGGAATAGACAAAGCAATTTCTTCCTGTCAAGCTGTTGTACTTTCTCAAGTCTCTCATTCTGATACAGTGTGTACATACATGCACATGTAAATATGTGTGGCTGACATCTTTGGAGACTTTGACATGTAAATACCCCCCCCCCCATAAATGAGAAAACAAACAAAAGACAATTTTTTTTTAATGTATATACATGTCTGCACAACCTAACTCTCCGTCAAAGCTTTTAGACATCTAAACACAAAAATTCATAAATATCTAAACACAAAAGTTAAACCTAAACACCTAAACACTTGAGCTAGCACATTGTTTGGCTAAACATGTGTTGAAAATTAATGTGATTACAAAAACGTTGCAAGAATATGTTTACAATTGTGTTTAGGATCTAAACACCATTTTTGCAGTGTAGGATTGATATTTGGCAAGCAATCATGGTGGTTCCAATTTCTAAAGGCAATCCACATACATTTCCATTGAAGGAACTGACTTTTACAACCCTGTACATTTCCGTCCATTTCTCCACTGCTGGACATCATAGGATCATAATTAAAGATGTTATGAAATGGGATTAACCTGGTCTATCGTGTGGAACAGAAAACTCTAAAATCTAAACATTTTGAAAATTATTTCCAAGTGCGTACTTATAATAGCAGGCTGTTTTTCAATTAAATCAGGAACGGACTGCTAAAAAAAGTACTGGCATTGAACGTCGATAGTGCTTTATTGCATCATGTCAATTGCATATCATGATATATGTATGGTGAGTGACTCACTAGGGCTTTATCTATGTATCATGCTTTAGTGTGGACACTCAGTGGGTCGGCCATTGCTTGATCTTGCACCAGGCAAAATAGGCACTGCTAACAACCAGCATGATGGGTGCCAGCTGTTATATAATGTACCCAAACGATTCTGCAATAAATAAAGGGAATTTTCTGTTTGGTTGATAAGATGCACCCGGGGTGAAACCTACATGTACAAACTCTCAAGGGATAATACACAATCATTAGGTCCGTATAATGTGTCAATGAAGTGCTAGAGAGACTGCGTCATTGTGATTCCCAGTAACACCATGACACTTAAAGATGAACATTATAATAATCATTATACCCACTCATCTATTTTCCTTTAGATTTCAGGAACAGGTCATAGTTCATGTCTTTTTTTAGCTGAAGGAAAGATAATTGTGGTCAAAATCCAGGTGTGTCGGAAGCAACTTGACCTTGGGGGAGTGGGAGGGGGTAAAAGATAGTGTATACACCCATCATGGTAAATCACATATCACTTATATTTTTCGGACTGATTTATTAGGCAAAAAAACGACATGCAACATGCATGTGGCCCTCCTGGCTTTGGCACATTGCCTGTCCTCCACCAGAAAGGAAGACGAATATATACACACTATATTAGTCCAGTAAAATTAGATTTTAAAATTGAAAAAATTAAAGAAAGCTGGAATTCTCAGCATTGGATGGGTAATGTATGAGTATAAACATACTGAAAGTCCCGGATCGTCCCAAGCTTGGCTTTTTTAATGCGGTATTCATAATTAATGTCTGAGGTATGTTATGCGGTATTCATAATTAATGTCTGAGGTATGTCCAAAAAATGTTTTATTTCACTGTGATATGGCCAATGAACCATAGCAAGTCTGATAATAATGTCTCAAACAATGAGAAATTGGATATACTACGATGTGTCTGGAAATCCCTACTGCTAGTGACAGTGTTATATACTGAAATCCTTATCCACATTTATCAATTACTTTATTCATCAATGACCACTGTAACCGTCATAGCTATGTCACTTCTTGTGAAGTGCCATACTTCCACATACCGGCACTAGGGGCTATGCCAGTCACCTTTTGTCATAAGGCTGAGTCCAGTACTTAGAAATTATCCTTAATAGCAATCACCTGTAGGATATAACCCATTCGATGCTGTCCAATGGGCTAGACCATATTCCTATAACTAAAGTTATTCATGATTCTTAGTTATTGGTAATGGTTATTTTCAGAATTGGAAAGTTTGGTTCTTAAATGCAATAATTCCATTCCAGATTATGAGCATGTACCCACCTTTGTAGCAGTGTCCTGATAAGCACTACTTCTAGAGTTATCAACATGTCAATACTGTAAAGATGAAAAGTATAGTTTTCAATGAAATTCATAGAAGTGTCAACGAAGTCGATGTTGTAATGAACACTGAATCCAGAGAAGTTCTTTGATCCTTGTTTATTGCATGATGACAGAGTGTACATATAGGTGGTAACAATGATACACTTGACAGCGTGCAGGCTCTGCCCCTAAGCTCCTAGCTCAACCTGTTGTAGGTCCTAGATACTAGGGAGGTTGTACGTGGGATAATGTAAGTAGAAAAGATGAGCTTAGAATAGATGACTGGGAGCTGCTCACCGGTCTTATATACTTAGGTGAGCAGCTCACAGGGTGATGAAATGTACCGGTAAGAGCAGGTCAGATCTGGTCGGATCTGGTCAGATCTGATGCGTCGCCATACCTGGTAATGATTCTATTTATATGTGGACCAATCAGGATGAAGGGAGGTTGTGGAATTTCCCTGCATCCTAGAAATGCGTCCACAGGTATGTCGGTATGTTGTGATACTCCCAGTGAGTCAGTGCCCAGAAATAGGATGGGTCCGGCTCTCACAACATCCTGGTATGGGTGCTGTAAGAGCAGCTCACTGTACACACTGGGGGGGGGGATGAGCTGTGAGCTTGTGAGCAGGTCCTGACCGTGTGTGGCGAAGTATTTGATAAATGTGTAAAATAATGAATAATACCCAGAATGGTCCATTGACAGAAGAGTTAAATTTAAGTAGCTTTCACCTATAGGCTCTTGACTTTTTAGCTTCTTTTCAGAAAATGGCATTTGTTGCATTTTGGAACCAAACTCTTCAATTATTACATAATCCCACAAATAATGATCTTAATTAATCTGGAGAGTCAGGGAAATTGGCAAATTAACAAAGTACCTAAGCACTGATATTACCTCTTATGTTAGAAAGGAAGGCCTGTAGGCACTGGATGCAATTTCAGACTTGCACCCAAAGTTCTTTTGGTACGTTCCCCACTGCTATAGCATCATCCATCCCATCCCATCAGTCCAACCCCAAACACTGGATTTAGGGGATGTGATTTGTCCTATGGTCTTGAACTACAGAAATATTTCCAATGATTCTTTAGAATACATTGAATTAACAACATATCATTGCTAACAGTTCAAAATTGATAATCAATGTTGAATTCCAAGTTTCAATATCATTGACAGCTAAGAAGACAGAAATTAAAATTTAAATTCCCTTTCAGAAAGGTGCAATGTGAAAGACCATCACTTGCCGGTCATCTCCTAAAGATGGAGGCTTTTTAGCAAGCTCGAACTGCAGATATAGATAAACTAGAATTGAACAAGTCAACGGGAACTTTGTCAATGTGTCCCGTAGTTGTGACTGATGAACCTTGGTAAAGTATCCATAGTAACATACACAGTATGTAGTTATAGTACATAAAAGGTGTATTGATAATAAAGATTGATGTTTTTACTAGTATCAGATAAGGATTTCAGTATTTATAACAATCACCTTTAGCACATACAATATGTTTAGCTAGTATCAATATACACTTATTGTCATGAAATTAATGTATATGGAGTCTCTAGACTCATTGCTTTGGTGTACAAATGACAAATTTAGCAGAAATCTAGCAGTCAGTTTGTATTCTAACCCATGATATTGAATTGTGTGTAAAAAAAAATAATGCCAAGCCTGGGAGACAGCAGGACTTTTTACAGGTTAGAGTCAACATATCGACGGATCAGTCCTGTGAAAACCAGCTTTCTTTGTATTTATTCAACATTCAGGCCTTTTTTTGCCTAAGTTTAATCTTACTGATGTGGCCTCCTTCTCCGAACAGGTTTTTAATTGCTTTAGAATGTGAATGGGCCAGCTATATGGGGAAAAAATGCATTAGATATATCAGTTGTAATTTGTTCTAAAGCTAGAGTATTTCTGGCGCAGGGGTTTCTACAGATTTCAGTGTCATATATAAATTTAATTAAGATTACCAGCTGGTTGAATAGCATTGATAGCAATGTTGGTTTAACTTTCCCTATAATCATTTCTGTTCCCTCTGGAGGAGTGGCCTACACCAGGTATGCTGCCGACTTGAGGCGAATCTACCATAGAATATGAGATTAATATCTGGCCACTTTCCTGGACAGCTTGTGAGGAAGATTGCCTTAAGCAGTTAATGACGACATTCTTCTGAAGCTGATTGAAAAAAGCAGCCTGATTTTAATCGGATTTGAGAAAAATAATGGATCAAATTTCACAATTTTCTTTATGGTAAATGGTGCATTTTCCCACTTATCCAGCAAAACATTTCTTTTATTCACATTTGACTGAGGTGGAAGGCAATAAATCAGGAAAAAAAATCTGATTATGTGTAACTCCAGTTTTATAATAGCCTGCTTTTCAACCTAACCAGTTTGCGAGTCCTAATACTTTAGGAGATTGATGAACTAACATATCATATAGTATTCAATGCATGTAATATGCCTTGGTTAATTAAAGGCATAAGGAGTCCTGATTATCACTTATGACAATACTTAAAGGGTAGCACGATTCTTACTGGTTCATGTTTCTTCCATGTCATAACCTAGCTTCTTCAGTTTGGAAATGAAGAGTAGGTGCATGTGTTGCCTTACTTTTCCCAAGCAACTTTTTCTGAATCTTTTCTATTCTCTGCGCTGTATCTTCCAGTTTCTAGTGTTTAACTGAGTGTCTAATCAAGTACCTCAAAGTCTTTTCAAGTACCTCAAAGTCTTTTCAAGTACCTCAAAGTCTTTTCAAGAACCATAAAGTCTTTTCGAGTACCATAAAGTCTTTTCAAATACCATAAAGTCTTTTCAAGTACCATAAAGTCTTGTCCATAAACACTTTTCAAGTACCTCAAAGTCTTTTCAAGAACAATTAAGTCTTTTCCATAAGTCTTTTCAAGTACCATAAAGCCTTTTCAAGGACCATAAAGTCTTTTCAAGTACCATAAAGTCTTGTCTATAAACACTTTTCAAGTACCTCAAAGTCTTTTCAAGTACCTCAAAGTCTTTTCAAGAACAATTAAGTCTTTTCCATAAGTCTTTTCAAGTACCATAAAGTCTTTTCAAGTACCATAAAGTCTTTTCAAGGACCATAAAGTCTTTTCATATTGTTTTTTTTATCCTCCTTTCATCATAATGTACCAATGTAAATTCCTGTAAACACTCCTCTCACACATTAGGATTATTTAGGGTCAGCAGGATGCATCAATGCAGATTTGTGTTGAGTCCACGTCTGTCAGAAATTCCGTCCATAGAATACACACTGCATCGACAAGATACCCACTCTCCCCACAGAATGATGGCGGAATGCCCTTTCAATTCATGGAATTGTGATGGAATGCCCATTCTGTCAATAGCACGGTGACAGAATGCCCATTTTGTATGTGGATAAATGCAAAAGAGCACTCATGTTGGTCTACCATACAGTTATTGCACTTACAACAGTATTGTCACATCCCAGTCCACTTTTAGGTGTCATGCGTTATGGCAATACCACTGTCTGTATGCATTGGGTTCTAGCACTGGTAGGCTTGGTATAGTGGACAGCGAGCTCGTCTCCTGCCACAGCGGCTGGGGATCGATTCCCCATTGAGCCCTAAACGGTTTTGATAGGAAATCAACGGTGTAGTTGACTTTGTATGCTTCGCCAATTTATTAATATGTCCAGGTTGAAACTAGCACCTTCTTGAAGACCAACAAAAGGTCTCGGAGTGCATTATGGCTGGATAATGCACCGTGAGTTATAAGAAAAAAGCTCTGTCCAAGCCCAAATAGTTAGATAATCCTATATAATACTCTATACTGTAATGGTCTGCTGTAGCGCCGGTCTTTTAATGACAGCTGCTCTCAAATAAGCGCCAAGGACATAGTGGTTTAAAAATTGAAATTTGCACTACAACCTATTTTTTGGAAAAGCACCAGTATAAGAGTCTGGTATAAGCACCCATAATAGTGTGTTATTGAAATTTATGAGTGCCAGGCCAGTTAACCACGCCCCTACAGAAGGTCCCCTATCACGTCGCCCCAAATATTCTTTGTGGCCTATAGGTGTATGTCCCTTTTCCCAAAATTACGTTATATGTGCCCTTTATATCATAAGCTTTCATCCATCTTAAACTCCAATGTGGGGCTGCAATAGATCTTATTTTCTTTTCTTTTGATAGTTTTTCCCATGTCACTTTTATGTGATGTATAGGATGAACTGTATCTGTTTATCATATATTATCTCCTTTTTATATTATTCCTTCAAACCAAATGACTAAATGATGACTATTCCACTGGCAAGTTTGTATAACGCTTTTCCTACCTTTCAATCGCAGTATTGGTTGGGCCCTTGTTCAATTTAAAGCTGTTCTTATAAACATGATTTCCTTTTCCCAAGCTGAATGTCAGCTTGTAGGTAAGGTCAAATTACCTAGGCGGGGCAATGTTGTTGGACTTTTTCTTAAACAAGAAAAATGTTGCAAGGACCACCGCTAGGAGTCTTACAATATGTGACGTCACGGCCAAAGTATGACGTCACATATTGCGTCACAAGGTGACCGTGATGTCACTGACAAACCGAAAACATAATGAAGTTGCTATGGTCACTGAGTCCCGGCCGCTACGCAGCAAGCAACTAAAAAAAAACAACAAAAAAAACAACAACAACAAAAAACAAGAAAAAAAAAGTATGGTTCAAGCCACCTTACCCTACCAAACTTAACTTGGTTGAGGTAAAGTCTCATTGTCTAGGCCAAAAGAAAAATTTATGTGTTTCCAGTAATATGACTCGACGAGCTAGGGTTGGTAGGTAGGATTTTATTTCTTTACATTGTGTTTAGAAATGTATGGGCGGATCCATTTGGTTCTTTGATTTCAAGGTAAGGACATTTTCTGAAGCAGAACCCTTGTTGCTAGGGATATGACAAAGGGTCAAGTATATAGGCAATGTAATAGAAAAAGCAAGCCTTTTGTTGTTTTCTTTTCTTATATTGGGATTAGAGAACAGTGCATCAAGTATGTGATGCATTTTTTTAATATCTTTCAGATTTTATAATATGTTTCACTATGGGATGTTAAGATCTTTTCTTATAAGGGTTTTACTTTTTTAAACGAAAATTGAATCGAGATATTGCGAGGCTTTTCTTGATGTATCCCAGTGAGAAGTATAACATAATTTCAGATTATTTTTTTTAGGTGTGCCTAAAATAGGGGCCACCAAAAGGCCAATTATTTATGCTCCGGTGCATTGGTGGTGAGTAGACACGGTAGTTATATATTCCAAGAATGTGACACGAAACACACTTTTGCTTTGCCTAACTAGCATAATGTAGCATTATTTTGTGACATATCTGGGACGCCACTTTGTTCTATCACCCTGCCCTGTGCGCCTCAGGTAAGGTCAGGCTGTAGGTGGGGCTCTGTACCGGGGTAGGGGGCACTCCCTAGATCTTTTTCATCATTTCCATGTGCGAATATGAGGGCTCTAAACATGGGTGGGGGATGCCCCTTGTTGGTCGATTTTAAAGAAATGCTCTTGTCTCCTTGCTCAATTTAAGGATTAGTCTTGACTATTTGTCCAATTCAAAAATGACCTTGTCTTCTTGTTGAATTTAAGGAATTGCGTTGTCTTTTGGCTCTCAACCTAACGTTCCTTGTCAAATATAAAACAATGGCCTTTCATCCCATTGTCGATTTTATCCATTTGGGGCCTTTTTATGCCTTTGGAATTTGTAGTCTTTTCATTGAGGTAGCATCATTATAAACCGACTTTTTTGACGGACAACGCCTATCATAGTGCCCTAATAATGGGGTCCCTATAGTGTAAAACAAACAAAAAAAACAGACCCCCTCCCCCCATCTCCATGGAACGACCTTAAGAAACATAATTACTGAACAGCTGTTGAAATATTGCACTAGACTGCACCTGCAGATACTAAATATTTGGACAAAGGATGTGCATGTATGGTCATATCCCTTTTCCTTTCAAATTGTATCAAAAGAAGCCCTTTAAATGACCCTGAAAACGCCCTTTACTTTTGGCATCGTAGTCACACATGGTATAACCAATCTTTAAAGAGTGCCCCCCCCCTGATATTCTGCATTAGCTCTGACATGATTAAATGTCCTACTGCGCTTAAAGACCACACCTATAACTACTATTATTTACTGTTTAACATACCTACATTTCAACTGCCCACACGACTCTCAGCCTATAAAGGAACCTGTAGAAATTTGAGGTCTTAGATTTATTTTCTTGGGGACATGAGGAGGGGAAGGGGGAGGGGTAATACCCGTACACCAAAATACTACCTGTGTTCATTGCACAGGTATTATGATTTCGGATATTTAGAACAGTAGTTTTTACCTGCCCTGCCTGACGACCTGATACCACAGTGTGCACGGGGACACAGGCAGATTAGATACCACATGGCATTACCCACTGGGTATCGTTTCTGCTTGACTCCCTATTCGTGTGGCTGCTATAGATGAGTGCTAATACACAATGACAGCCCTGTATACAGGGTGTGATAACCCTTTAAGGACCACTGATGCATTAATGCATCATGCCCTTTGGTTGTCATGATGCATGAATGTAAGCCTGGCGAGTGACTCACCAGGACTGCATTCATGTGTTATGCGGTACCTATGGGGTCAATAGACTCGATCCCGAAGGGTCAGCATGATGCTCAAATAAAGTGCTAGAGAGTAGTCTCGCCCGCACTTCATAGGTACATCATGACGACCAATTGGCATGATGCATTTAATGCATCAGCGGCCCATAAAGGGTAACTGGGTTATTAATACATCATGCCAATTTAATGCATTAATGTGCAATTAGCCTTTAAAAGGTCGAGGATGCCTAATGCCTAAACACATGACAGAATAAATATGTCCCTGGGAAATACAAAGGTAGCAGACTGTCCAATTGACATGACCATTGCTTTTCACCAGCACATATTATCACTGATAAGAGCTATCAGATGGGTACCAGATTCGCACAAGAATCCTGCATTGAATAGTTGGAAATTATTTCATGGGCTGATGATTTATCCTGCTCGGTCGCTGTAGACTATTTCAGATATACCAACACCACAGGAATATAGATATTAACCCTGGAGGGTCAGTGTGATACAGAAAAACAGCTCTGGTGGTATACTTGTCTTTGCTGCATTCATGCATCGTGATGGCCGTTATGACTATGTGGATCAGAGAATGTGTATGCTTTTAACGTAATGGCCGCCAATACATTACTGCAGTGCTGGTAACTCACCAGTGCTACATTCATGCACCATGCCAATAGGGTGAACATGATGCACCAATGAGCATGATGCACTGCCACATTAGCAGGATTAAATGGTTATCGATTAACCCTTTAAGGACAGCACGATTCCTCCCCGTGACAACATGATGCATGAAGGCAGTGCTGTCCGCAAGTTAACCCTTTGAGGACAGCGGATGCAGGTTGTAGGTTCAGCGCATTAATGTTGTCCTGGCGAATTACTTATAAAAGTTACATTCAGATATCATGGTGGGTGTGCAGGAGGGTGTTGCTCCTATAGTAAAAGGAAGAGCTGGCTAAAATGCCCTTGTTTCCAGTCCTTTCTTTTCATGTAGTTATAACTTGTTCCTTTTGTTGTTCACAAGTGGTCATTCAAGTATGGTGCTAAAAAAGGGGGATTTGAGTAGGTACCTAGTTAGGAGAAGTCAGTCAGTATGATATACTACAAAGTGTGTGACATGAGTAGGTAGCTGATAGTGCAGCTCTCTCTGTTTTAAACAAGGCAGGTGACTTTTCAGACTAATGTGGTGAGTGTAAGTTGAATGGTGAAGCAGAGCGTGACTTCTTTTGGAAAGAGGGTACCTACTGACAGCTCTTTTTACCATAGAAGCAACACCTCCCAGGGTGACATAGATAGTTTGAAGTGACATATACATTGGGTGGGGCTGTATGTACATGCATACATTTTGTTCATCTCTTCCCCTAGTAAAAAAAACACCCTGAGGTCAGTGCAGTGTATATACTGTAAAAATAACTGTTGAATCTACCCGGGATCCTTGTAAAAATTGACAGTGAATCATCTTAATTGTATGGAAGGGAACCAGTGTAGTTTTGTCAAGAAGCCCCAGGTGGCAGTATGTTGGTACCCAAATGCACAAGGAAGCTCTTTGAAAAAAGCATTGGATCTCAGGCACATTTGGGACGAGGATCCCTTCATTATTTTAACAACATTTTTTTTTTACCATGTACACACATAGACACACAGCCATAGAGCATGGATGTTCAATACTGGGGCCCATGGAGAATCCTATCTATCTGACTGCTATTCTGAGTGACAAGTAAATCACTCGAAATTGATTGCTACTTCTATGAAAAGGGACAATAAGAAGAAAAGGGAAACTCTTTATGAATGACGAAGTAGAGAGAGTGGTCTGAAAGCCCAGCACAGTGTATCATTTCTCTGAGGCTGATACCAAATAAAAGTTGGACAACTGCTGAAAAACTAGTTAGTTTCTAAGCATATTACCTTTCGAGTCTTCAAAGGCAGATGACACATTAATGCATCATGTCCATAGGTCACCATGATGCATAGATACAGCCCTGATGAGTAACTAACAATGAAGTGCTGGCAAAAGCAGACTTGCCAGCACTTTTTTGGTACATGATGCCTACCTATGGCCATGATCTACTTAAATATGAATGGCCCTTAATAGCCTAGCAGAATTGTAGCTGGACCCGGATTGTTGGTTATAGTTTTTTTCTCTCTTGATTATTCATCTATAGGGTCCCTATAATCATTTCCAGGTGGGTGTGGAAGTGTCACCCTTGAGCAGTTTGAATTATTCAAGATGGCCACCAATATGTCCACATTTCTTTAAAAACCACATATCTCTGCTTCTAATCAACATAAAAAGATGATTTCAAGTTCTAAATATACTCTTTTTTTTTTGGGGTCAAGGAATTCATATTTGTCATCACAAAAAGTATGGTTCAGGCCACCTTACCCTACCAAACTTAACTTGGTTGAGGCAAAGTCTCATTGTCTAGGCCAAAAGAAAAATTTATGTGTTTCCACTAATATGACTCGACGAGCTAGGGTAGGTAGGTAGGATTTTATTTCGTTACATTGTGTTTAGAAATGTACAGGCAGATCCATTTGGTTCTTTGATTTCAAGGTAAGGACATTTTCTGGAGCAGAACCCTTGTTGCTAGGGATATGACAAAGGGTCAAGTATATAGGCAATGTAATAGAAAAAGCAAGCCTTTTGTTGTTTTCTTTTCTAATATTGGGATTAGAGAACAGTGCATCAAGTATGTGATGCATTCTTTTAATATCTTTCAGATTTTATAATATGTTTCACTATGGGATGTTAAGATCCTTTCTGATAAGGATTTTACTTTTTTAAACGAAAATTGAGTCGAGATATTGCGAGGCTTTTCTTGATGTATCCCAGTGAGAAAAATAACATAATTTCAGATTATTTTTTTAGGTGTGCCTAAAATAGGGGCCACCAAAAGGCCAATTATTTATGCTCCGGTGCATTGGTGGTGAGTAGACACGGTAGTTATATATTCCAAGAATGTGACACGAAACACACTTTTCCTTTTGCCTAACTAGCATAATGTAGCATTATTTTGTGACATATCTGGGACGCCACTTCATTCTATCACCCTGCCCTGTGCGCCTCAGGTGAGGTCAGGCTGTAGGTGGGGCTTTGTACCGGGGTAGGGGGCACTCCCTAGATCTTTTTCATCATTTCCATGTGCGAAAAGAGGGCTCTAAACATGGGTGGGGGATGCCCCTTGTTGGTCGATTTTAAAGAAATGCTCTTGTCTCCTTGCTCAATTTAAGGATTAGTCTTGACCATTTGTCCAATTCAAAAATGACCTTGTCTTCTTGTTGAATTGAAGGAATTGCGTTGTCTTTTGGCTCTCAACCTAACATCCCTTGTCAAATATAAAACGATGGCCTTTCATCCCATTGTCGATTTTATCCATTTGGGGCCCTATTATGCCTTTGGAATTTGTAGTCTTTTCATTGAGGTAGCATCATTATAAACCGACTTTTTTGACGGACGATGCCTATCATAGTGCCCTAATAATGGGGTCCCTATAGTATAAAACAAACAAAAAAAACAGACCCCTTCCCCCATCTCCATGGAACGACCTTAAGAAACATAATAACAGCTGTTGAAATATTGCACTAGACTGCACCTGCAGATACTAAATATTTGGACAAAGGATATAGGCATTTTTGGTCATATCCCTTTTCCTTTCAAATTGTATCAAAAGAAGCCCCTTCAATGACCCTAAAAACGCCCTTTTCTTTTGGCTTTGTAGTCACACATGGTATAACCAATCTTTAAAGAGTGCCCCCCCTGATATTCTGCATTAGCTCTGCTATGATTGAATGTCCTACTGCGCTTAAAGACCACACCTATAACTACTATTATTTACTGTTTAACATACCTACATTTCATCTGCCCACACGACTCTCAGCCTATAAAGGAACCTGTAGAAATTTGAGGTCTTAGATTTATTTTCTTAGGGACATGAGGAGGGGAAGGGGGAGAGGTAATACCCATACACCAAAATAATACCTGTGTTCATTGCACAGGTATTATGATTTCAGATATTTAGAACAGTAGTTTCTTTACCTGCTCTGCCTAACAACCTGATACCATAGTGTGCACGGGGACGCCCAGCGATATACGAACGAGCCCCTCATACGTAGAGTGCCACTGTATGCACGAGGAAAAGGAGGTCACAGGAAAACATACAGAAGGGTGGTCACAGGACAACTGGGAGGGGGGGGGTACAGGATACAAAGGGAGGGATGGTTACAGGAAACACAAGGTAGGGTGGTTACAGGACACACAAGGAGGGGTAGTTACAGGGCACAGGATGGGGTGGTTACACTTACAGGGCACATGGGGAGGGGTGGTTACAGGACACACAAGAAGGGGTGGTTACAGGACACACAAGGGGGGTGGTTACAGGACACACAAGAAGGGGTGGTTACAGGACACAAAGGGAGGGGAGGTTACAGGACACACAAGGAGGGGTGGTTACAGGACACACAAGAAGGGGTGGTTACAGGACACACAGGGAGGGGTGGTTACAGGATACACAGTGAGGGGTGGCTACAGGATAAATTGGAGGGGTGGACATTGACACAGGGGTGGTCACAGCCCAGTAAACACTATACCAAAATGTTACGTAGCAATTTGGTCCTGTGACCACCCCTCCCTCATGTATTCCTGTAACAACCCATTCCTTGTTTTGTCCTGTGACCACCCATTCCTCATGCAGTTCTGTGACCACCCTTTCTTCATGTTGTCCTGTGACCACCCCTCCCTCGTGTATTCCTGTAACCACCCATTCCTTGTTTTGTCCTGTGACCAACCATTCCTCATGCAGTCCTGTGGCTACCCCATAAGGATGTAGTCCTGTGACCACCCTTTCCTCAGGCAGTCCTGTGACCACCTCATAAGGATATAGTCCTGTGACCACCTTTTCATCGTGCGTATAGTGGCCCTATGCACGAGGCCTTCGTTCGTATATCATCGGCCCAAGGGGACACAGGCAGATTGGATACCACATGGCACTACCCACAGGGTATCGTTTCTGCTTGACTCCCTATTCGTGTGGCTGCTATAGATGAGTGCTAATACACAATGACAGCCCTGTATACAAGGTGTGATAACCCTTTAAGGACCACTGATGCATTAATGCATCATGCCCTTTGGTTGTCATGATGCATGAATGTAAGCCTGGCGAGTGACTCACCAGGACTGCATTCATGTGTTATGCGGTACCTATGGGGTCAATAGACTCGATCCCGAAGGGTCATATGATGCTCAAATGAAGTGCTAGAGAGTAGTCTCGCTCGCACTTCATCGGTACATCATGACGACCAATTGGCATGATGCATTTAATGCATCAGCGGCCCATAAAGGGTAACTGGGTTATTAATACATCATGCCAATTTAATGCATTAATGTGCAATTAGCCTTTAAAAGGTCGAGGATGCCCAATGCCTAAACGCATGACAGAATAAATATGTCCCTGGGAAATACAAAAGTAGCGGACTGTCCAATTGACATGACCATTGCTTGTCACCAGCACATATTATCACTGATAAGAGCTATCAGATGGGTACCAGATTCGCACAAGAATCCTGCATTGAATAGTTGGAAATTATTTTATGGGCTGATGATTTATCCTGCTCGGTCGCTGTAGACTATTTCAGATATACCAACACCACAGGAATATAGATATTAACCCTGGAGGGTCAGTGTGATACAGAAAAACAGCTCTGGTGGTATACTTGTCTTTGCTGCATTCATGCATCGTGATGGCCGTTATGACTATGTGGATCAGAGAATGTGTATGCTTTTAACGTAATGGCTGCCAATACATTACTGCAGTGCTGGTAACTCACCAGTGCTACATTCATGCACCATGCCAACAGGGTCAACATGATGCACCAATGAGCATGATGGACTGCCACATTAGCAGGATTAAATGGTTATCGATTAACCCTTTAAGTACAGCACGATTCCTCCCCGTGACAACATGATGCATGAAGGCAGTGCTGTCCGCAAGTTAACCCTTTGAGGACAGCGGATGCAGGTTGTAGGTTCAGCGCATGAATGTTGTCCTGGCGAATTACTTATAAAAGTTACATTCAGATATCATGGTGGGTGTGCAGGAGGGTGTTGCTCCTATAGTAAAAGGAAGAGCTGGCTAAAATGCCCTTGTTTCCAGTCCTTTCTTTTCATGTAGTTATAACTTGTTCCTTTTGTTGTTCACAAGTGGTCATTCAAGTATGGTGCTAAAAAAGGGGGATTTGAGTAGGTACCTAGTTAGGAGAAGTCAGTCAGTATGATATACTACAAAGTGTGTGACATGAGTAGGTAGCTGATAGTGCAGCTCTCTCTGTTTTAAACAAGGCAGGTGACTTTTCAGACTAATGTGGTGAGTGCAAGTTGAATGGTGAAGCAGAGCGTGACTTCTTTTGGAAAGAGGGTACCTACTGACAGCTCTTTTTACCATAGAAGCAACACCTCCCAGGGTGACATAGATAGTTTGAAGTGACATATACATTGGGTGGGGCTGTATGTACATGCATACATTTTGTTCATCTCTTCCCCTAGTAAAAAAAACACCCTGAGGTCAGTGCAGTGTATATACTGTAAAAATAACTGTTGAATCTACCCGGGATCCTTGTAAAAATTGACAGTGAATCATCTTAATTGTATGGAAGGGAACCAGTGTAGTTTTGTCAAGAAGCCCCAGGTGGCAGTATGTTGGTACCCAAATGCACAAGGAAGCTCTTTGAAAAAAGCATTGGATCTCAGGCACATTTGGGACGAGGATCCCTTCATTATTTTAACAACATTTTTTTTTTACCATGTACACACATAGACACACAGCCATAGAGCATGGATGTTCAATACAGGGGCCCATGGAGAATCCTATCTATCTGACTGCTATTCTGAGTGACAAGTAAATCACTCGAAATTGATTGCTACTTCTATGAAAAGGGACAATTAGAAGAAAAGGGAAACTCTTTATGAATGACGAAGTAGAGAGAGTGGTCTGAAAGCCCAGCACAGTGTATCATTTCTCTGAGGCTGATACCAAATAAAAGTTGGACAACTGCTGAAAAACTAGTTAGTTTCTAAGCATATTACCTTTCGAGTCTTCAAAGGCAGATGACACATTAATGCATCATGTCCATAGGTCACCATGATGCATAGATACAGCCCTGATGAGTAACTAACAATGAAGTGCTGGCAAAAGCAGACTTGCCAGCACTTTTTTGGTACATAATGCCTACCTATGGCCATGATCTACTTAAATATGAATGGCCCTTAATAGCCTAGCAGAATTGTAGCTGGACCCGGATTGTTGGTTATAGTTTTTTTCTCTCTTGATTATTCATCTATAGGGTCCCTATAATCATTTCCAGGTGGGTGTGGAAGTGTCACCCTTGAGCAGTTTGAATTATTCAAGATGGCCACCAATATGTCCACATTTCTTTAAAAACCACATATCTCTGCTTCTAATCAACATAAAAAGATGATTTCAAGTTCTAAATATACTCTTTTTTTTTGGGGGTCAAGGAATTCATATTTGTCATCACAAAAAGTATGGTTCAGGCCACCTTACCCTACCAAACTTAACTTGGTTGAGGCAAAGTCTCATTGTCTAGGCCAAAAGAAAAATTTATGTGTTTCCACTAATATGACTCGACGAGCTAGGGTAGGTAGGTAGGATTTTATTTCGTTACATTGTGTTTAGAAATGTACAGGCAGATCCATTTGGTTCTTTGATTTCAAGGTAAGGACATTTTCTGGAGCAGAACCCTTGTTGCTAGGGATATGACAAAGGGTCAAGTATATAGGCAATGTAATAGAAAAAGCAAGCCTTTTGTTGTTTTCTTTTCTAATATTGGGATTAGAGAACAGTGCATCAAGTATGTGATGCATTCTTTTAATATCTTTCAGATTTTATAATATGTTTCACTATGGGATGTTAAGATCCTTTCTGATAAGGATTTTACTTTTTTAAACGAAAATTGAGTCGAGATATTGCGAGGCTTTTCTTGATGTATCCCAGTGAGAAAAATAACATAATTTCAGATTATTTTTTTAGGTGTGCCTAAAATAGGGGCCACCAAAAGGCCAATTATTTATGCTCCGGTGCATTGGTGGTGAGTAGACACGGTAGTTATATATTCCAAGAATGTGACACGAAACACACTTTTCCTTTTGCCTAACTAGCATAATGTAGCATTATTTTGTGACATATCTGGGATGCCACTTCATTCTATCACCCTGCCCTGTGCGCCTCAGGTGAGGTCAGGCTGTAGGTGGGGCTTTGTACCGGGGTAGGGGGCACTCCCTAGATCTTTTTCATCATTTCCATGTGCGAAAAGAGGGCTCTAAACATGGGTGGGGGATGCCCCTTGTTGGTCGATTTTAAAGAAATGCTCTTGTCTCCTTGCTCAATTTAAGGATTAGTCTTGACCATTTGTCCAATTCAAAAATGACCTTGTCTTCTTGTTGAATTGAAGGAATTGCGTTGTCTTTTGGCTCTCAACCTAACATCCCTTGTCAAATATAAAACGATGGCCTTTCATCCCATTGTCGATTTTATCCATTTGGGGCCCTATTATGCCTTTGGAATTTGTAGTCTTTTCATTGAGGTAGCATCATTATAAACCGACTTTTTTGACGGACGATACCTATCATAGTGCCCTAATAATGGGGTCCCTATAGTATAAAACAAACAAAAAAAACAGACCCCTTCCCCCATCTCCATGGAACGACCTTAAGAAACATAATAACAGCTGTTGAAATATTGCACTAGACTGCACCTGCAGATACTAAATATTTGGACAAAGGATATGCATTTTTGGTCATATCCCTTTTCCTTTCAAATTGTATCAAAAGAAGCCCCTTCAATGACCCTAAAAACGCCCTTTTCTTTTGGCATTGTAGTCACACATGGTATAACCAATCTTTAAAGAGTGCCCCCCCTGATATTCTGCATTAGCTCTGACATGATTGAATGTCCTACTGCGCTTAAAGACCACACCTATAACTACTATTATTTACTGTTTAACATACCTACATTTCATCTGCCCACACGACTCTCAGCCTATAAAGGAACCTGTAGAAATTTGAGGTCTTAGATTTATTTTCTTAGGGACATGAGGAGGGGAAGGGGGAGAGGTAATACCCATACACCAAAATAATACCTGTGTTCATTGCACAGGTATTATGATTTCAGATATTTAGAACAGTAGTTTCTTTACCTGCTCTGCCTGACAACCTGATACCATAGTGTGCACGGGGACGCCCAGCGATATACGAACGAGCCCCTCATGCGTAGAGTGCCACTGTATGCATGAGGAAAAGGAGGTCACAGGAAAACATACAGAAGGGTGGTCACAGGACAACTGGGAGGGGGGGGGGTACAGGATACAAAGGGAGGGATGGTTACAGGAAACACAAGGTAGGGTGGTTACAGGACACACAAGGAGGGGTAGTTACAGGGCACAGGATGGGGTGGTTACACTTACAGGGCACATGGGGAGGGGTGGTTACAGGACACACAAGAAGGGGTGGTTACAGGACACACAAGGGGGGTGGTTACAGGACACACAAGAAGGGGTGGTTACAGGACACAAAGGGAGGGGAGGTTACAGGACACACAAGGAGGGGTGGTTACAGGACACACAAGAAGGGGTGGTTACAGGACACACAGGGAGGGGTGGTTACAGGATACACAGTGAGGGGTGGCTACAGGATACATTGGAGGGGTGGACATTGACACAGGGGTGGTCACAGCCCAGTAAACACTATACCAAAATGTTACGTAGCAATTTGGTCCTGTGACCACCCCTCCCTCATGTATTCCTGTAACAACCCATTCCTTGTTTTGTCCTGTGACCACCCATTCCTCATGCAGTTCTGTGACCACCCTTTCTTCATGTTGTCCTGTGACCACCCCTCCCTCGTGTATTCCTGTAACCACCCATTCCTTGTTTTGTCCTGTGACCAACCATTCCTCATGCAGTCCTGTGGCTACCCCATAAGGATGTAGTCCTGTGACCACCCTTTCCTCAGGCAGTCCTGTGACCACCTCATAAGGATATAGTCCTGTGACCACCTTTTCATCGTGCGTATAGTGGCCCTATGCACGAGGCCTTCGTTCGTATATCATCGGCCCACGGGGACACAGGCAGATTGGATACCACATGGCACTACCCACAGGGTATCGTTTCTGCTTGACTCCCTATTCGTGTCACTGCTATAGATGAGTGCTAATAGACAATGACAGCCCTGTATACAGGGTGTGATAACCCTTTAAGGACCACTGATGCATTAATGCATCATGCCCTTTGGTTGTCATGATGCATGAATGTAAGCCTGGCGAGTGACTCACCAGGACTGCATTTATGTGTTATGCGGTACCTATGGGGTCAATAGACTCAATCCCGAAGGGTCGGCATGATGCTCAAATGAAGTGCTAGAGAGCAGTCTTGCCCGCACTTCATTGGTGCATCATGACGACCAATTGGCGTGATGCATTTAATGCATCAGCGGCCCATAAAGGGTAACTGGGTTATTAATACATCATGCCAATTTAATGCATTAATGTGCAATTAGCCTTTAAAAGGTCGAGGATGCCCAATGCCTAAACGCATGACAGAATTAATATGTCCCTGGGAAATACAAAGGTAGCGGACTGTCCAATTAACATGACCATTGCTTGTCACCAGCACATATTATCACTGATAAGAGCTATCAGATGGGTACCAGATTCGCACAAGAATCCTGCATTGAATAGTTGGAAATTATTTCATGGGCTGATGATTTATCCTGCTTGGTCGCTGTAGACTATTTCAGATATACCAACACTACAGGAATATAGATATTACCCTGGAGGGTCAGTGTGATACAGAAAAACAGCTCTGGTGGTATACTTGTCTTTGCTGCATTCATGCATCGTGATGGCCGTTATGACTATGTGGATCAGAGAATGTGTACGCTTTTAACGTAATGGCCGCCAATACATTACTGCAGTGCTGGTAACTCACCAGTGCTACATTCATGCACCATGCCAACAGGGTCAACATGATGCACCAATGAGCATGATGCACTGCCACATTAGCAGGATTAAATGGTTATCGATTAACCCTTTAAGGACAGCACGATTCCTCCCCGTGACAACATGATGCATGAAGGCAGTGCTGTCCGCAAGTTAACCCTTTGAGGACAGCGGATGCAGGTTGTAGGTTCAGCGCATGAATGTTGTCCTGGCGAATTACTTATAAAAGTTACATTCAGATATCATGGTGGGTGTGCAGGAGGGTGTTGCTCCTATAGTAAAAGGAAGAGCTGGCTAAAATGCCCTTGTTTCCAGTCCTTTCTTTTCATGTAGTTATAACTTGTTCCTTTTGTTGTTCACAAGTGGTCATTCAAGTACGGTGCTAAAAAAGGGGGATTTGAGTAGGTACCTAGTTAGGAGAAGTCAGTCAGTATGATATACTACAAAGTGTGTGACATGAGTAGGTAGCTGATAGTGCAGCTCTCTCTGTTTTAAACAAGGCAGGTGACTTTTCAGACAAATGTGGTGAGTGCAAGTTGAATGGTGAAGCAGAGCGTGACTTCTTTTGGAAAGAGGGTACCTACTGACAGCTCTTTTTACCATAGAAGCAACACGCCCCAGGGTGACATAGATAGTTTGAAGTGACATATATATACATTGGGTGGGGCTGTATGTACATGCATACATTTTGTTCATCTCTTCCCCTAGTAAAAAAAAACACCCTGAGGTCAGTGCAGTGTATATACTGTAAAAATAACTGTTAAATCTACCCGGGATCCTTGTAAAACTTGACAGTGAATCATCTTAATTGTATGGAAGGGAACCAGTGTAGTTTTGTCAAGAAGCCCCAGGTGGCAGTATGTTGGTACCCAAATGCACAAGGAAGCTCTTTGAAAAAAGCATTGGATCTCAGGCACATTTGGGACGAGGATCCCTTCATTATTTTAACAACATTTTTTTTACCATGTACACACATAGACACACAGCCATAGAGCATGGATGTTCAATACAGGGGCCCATGGAGAATCCTATCTATCTGACTGCTATTCTGAGTGACAAGTAAATCACTGGAAATTGATTGCTACTTCTATGAAAAGGGACAATAAGAAGAAAAGAGAAACTCTTTATGAATGACGAAGTAGAGAGAGTGGTCTGAAAGCCCAGCACAGTGTATCATTTCTCTGAGGCTGATACCAAATAAAAGTTGGACAACTGCTGAAAAACTAGTTAGTTTCTAAGCATATTACCTTTCGAGTCTTCAAAGGCAGATGACACATTAATGCATCATGTCCATAGGTCACCATGATGCATAGATACAGCCCTGATGAGTAACTAACAATGAAGTGCTGGCAAAAGCAGACTTGCCAGCACTTTTTTGGTACATGATGCCTACCTATGGCCATGATGCCTACCTATGGCCATGATCTACTTAAATATGAATGGCCCTTAATAGCCTAGCAGTAGCTGGACCCGGATTGTTGGTTATAGTTTTTTTCTCTCTTGATTATTCATCTATAGGGTCCCTATAATCATTTCCAGGTGGGTGTGGAAGTGTCACCCTTGAGCAGTTTGAATTATTCAAGATGGCCATCAATATGTCCACATTTCTTTAAAAACCACATATCTCTGCTTCTAATCAACATAAAAACATGATTTCAAGTTCTAAATATATATTTTTTTTGGGTCAAGGAATTCACATTTGTCATCACTGATAACATAGGTGGCAGCCATTTTGAATTTTTAATTAGATTAGTGCTATATTGACATAATTCATCGAGAAATACTTCATTTCTTGATTTGGTAAAGGTGAAAATTCCATCAAAGGCACCCATAATAAATTCATATTGTCAGGGGACTTCAATATAACCATTTAAGACAAAGTAGGTATCAGCCATTTTGAATTTTCAATGAGATAATCATTATGTACACACATTTTCTTGTTCTAATCATGGTAAAATGCCATTCAAAACTTAAAATTCATACATATAAACTTAAATGGGTTAGATGGCAGGTATTTTGAAGACTTTGCTGCTTGTGGGTGAGTGAGTAGGCCTACTTTATTACATAATGAGGGTGAGTGTTCATTTACTAGCACAGACATGTCCAGGGCAAGGGTGTACTATTAGAATTGCTACATATACATCTCAGGCTCACCTCTACAGGTACTCCCTTTTTATACGTTTTCAGATATGAAATGAGTGAAAATGAACCAAGGACAATCCTGTTTCCTTCAAAGGCAAGGAGGGCATCATCCAGCCCTTGCTGACTGGCAGGGCATTATTCAGCCTACGCTGGCTGGGATGGCATCCTCCAGCCCTCGCTGGCTGGCAGGGCATCCTGTTGCCCTCGATGGCTGGCTCTGCATCCTGTTGCCTTTGAAGGCCTGGAGGGTGTTGCTCCTATAGTAAAAGGAAGAGCTGGCTAAAAATGCCCTTGTTTCCAGTCCTTTCTTTTCATGTAGCTATAACTTGTCCCTTTTGTTGCTCACAAGTGGACATTCAAGTAAGGTGCTAAAAATGGGGGTTTTGAGTAGGTACCTAGTTGGGAGAAGTCAGTCACTATAATAAAGGTACCTGGTAGTGCAGCTCTCTCTATTTTAAACAAGGCAGGTGACTTTTCAGACGAGTGTGGTGAGTGCAAGTACTTAGGTGAAGCAGCACACGACTTGTTTAGAAAAGAGGGCACATACTCACAGCTCTTTTTACAATAGGAGCAACACCCTCCTGGAGGGCACCCAGTAGACTGCACCTTGCGGCCCTAGATGGCTGGGAGAGCAATCTGTTGACCTAGAAGGGTTAAGCAGTGCAGTGTCAGGCAGTGTGACATTAGAGAATATGAGGATATGAGAGAAACAATGCATCAAAATTAACAAGCCCCGAACACTGTTATAGATCAAAATGGGATGGAGAAATTTTTCCAACCTCTGGCGTGGGGTTGGGGAGAGCACAAAAGATTTTGTCTGTGCAAAAACTCACCATCCCACTTGCATCTGTAGGTGAATTATGACCTCTCAGTAAACTAAAAAGATTTTACATTACTCACCTTTTTCTAGCGAATTCATCTTCATTGTCTCAGAGAAAAAAATTCTAGTACAATATTACTGCATAGATAGCAAAAACTCCTATAGGTATGATATCATATTGCTTTTCACACTGTGTGTCATAGAAACTTAACAAGCCAATGAAAGATATCGGCTGAACCAAAGTTTGACTACCATAAAACCCTGCATGGCTTATAAGCTGACCGCAGACGGGCCAGACTTGATCGGCTGATCCTGATGATTGGGAGCATCTGCGTGGATGTTCGATGCAGTTGGTCAATATCAAACAAAAAAAAGGGAAAAATCCTGTTTAGCCCTTCCGAAGTCTGCCTACTTGTACCCTAGGGGTAGGCACTGACACTGGCCTTGAAACTGGATGGGAAGCCCGACCCGCAATATCCCACGGCCATAGGCACTGACAAAAAGTGTTAATCATTCTCAACTGCTCATTTCTTAAGAGATACCCTTCATATGCTTGTGTGTTAGACATTATATGCAACTAGGTATCCGGGATATTTGCATTTGTCTTTTTGCGTTGCAGGGAGGGCACTTACCCGGCCTATGGCTATGCTGGCAGACATTTTCCTTTGATTTTAACACAGATTTTGCAGCTAAAAATCCTGGGCTAACAGCTTTAGCTGTGGGCCAATGAACGCCATGATCATTAAGTTCTGTCTATTTACTTATTTCATTAATGTACATTTCACCTTGTTTACTACTAGATCTGAAAATATTTGCAAATTCAGACGTATATTTCAATTTTATGGTCCGTATCAAGCAGGTGTTAACACAGACTTAAACGGACCTCCTATTTGCCAATACAAATGTATGTATTTATTAGTTACACAGACTTCTGTTTTTTTTTTGTTTTTTTTTTTTATTCAAATGAGAACAAATGTTTGAATCTTATAATTATACGAGACTTACCTCTCTCCTAAGTAGTTTTGTTGCTGTAGACTCCAGGACCAATTTGTTTGTGTACTGCTTGAATCCTGAACTAACTGAGCATGTGCGACTTCACCTCTCGTTGATTCCTGGGCAACCCCAAGGGTTCCCGAGGAATAACTTTTTGTCTTGTTTTGTGTGATACAAATCTTTCTATACATTCTTTTTTATATTCCAGGTACCATGGTGGGGGCGAAGTCTATTATGCATAGTAGAAGTTTTATTGTTCTCCTTCTGACCATTCTGCAGTACAGCACGGTAAACTGCCTGTGTACAGAGGGTGAATCAGGCGGTAGGTATTAAGTGTTAAATAGTAAACTTTGGCAAAAAACAACAAAAATACATTTTTGACATTATTTTTGGGGGGTTATACAATTTGATGACACTTATTTTGATTGTCAATAAATTTCAAATTGATTCTAAAGAAAATGAAAACTGTTTTTAGATTTCCCCCTAAAAGAAGAGACCTATTGGATAAAAAAGGACCCTTTCTTAAAGGGATAGATTCTGTTGGTGTACATACAAACTGAAGTCCTGCTGTGCCCTTACAGCATGTGTATACTGCTTCCACACAGAGGTGCTAATTTTTATTGCCCCACAGGTGGTCCTGTTTGAAGTTTGGTCTGTGTGGGGTCATTAGGGTTTGGGGGTGGAGGTTGGAGCAGCTCCATAAACTGACCAACAACCCAACAGAAGTGGGTTGGTGTCTATTGATGGAACAGCCTGATTTCAAAATTCTGACAGTTGGAGAAAATAAAATACTCAATTTCTGATTGTTTTATTTATCAGAAAAAGCTGATTTCAGCTATACCTATCATTGAGGTACTCACACATGTGGTATGCGCTTTGCAGAAAATAGTATTCACTAAAGACAGAGATATTTAGGATAACTTGGCATATTTGACCAGAGCTCTTTACCCCACTTTATAAGAGACCCCCTGTGTGATCACAGGCTGTTCCGTCCTATTTATAGTCTTCGTTCCCCTTTAAGAATATTTTGCTCAAAAGTTAGCTACTGATATGAATGTCCAATACATAAATAGCCCCCCCCCCCCATAGAGCACGACCCTTCTGAAATGTGGACCAACAACTAATATTTGCACTATGGCATTAATGGTTATGGTAAATCTGTTCTGTGTATTCTTACAGTGGCCAATCGATGTTTAGATGGGGTCTGCGATCGAGCTGGTGTATGTATCTGCAATGATGGCATTTTTGGTATAATTTGCGCAGGTAAGTGTCCAATATTACAGGGGCAGTTTTTCCACCAAATCTAATTTTCATGGAATATATTGATGCTTGGATTCCCTCATAGGAGTGAAGCACAATGTTTCTACTGATTTTAATGGATATGCTAGGGGGTTGCGGGAATGAAGATAATATTAGAAATATAGACACAAAGAAAATATAGATATACACATATTACTTCCCCCCCCCTTCTTAAATGGGGGCTAGCATGATCTAGCACCTCTGATACAAACACATCCAGCCAACATTAGTTCAATAGTGAGGTCAACTATACATGTCTGTAATACACTCTGTTTGTGGAGGTTTCCTTTTAATTACCATAAGTAGGTCAGTCACGTGACCAATGCCATTGGCCAGAGCAGGTCATGTGACTGACCTAATTATGTTAATTAACAGGAAACCTCCACGAACAGAGTGTATTATGGGAAACCTTAATAGCCTGAATTTAAGTGTGGATAAGGTAAGGCTGTATTCTATGGGCTGTCCCCAATAGTAAGGTGAGATTTTATTTTGGCAAACATTGCCCTCAAATCTCTTTTAACATACAATAACACTAACATGACCTAAACTTTCACCTACATAGTTTGTGAATTGCATGGATCTGTGGAAATCTTGTGACAGAGCTATGAACTCATATAGTACACGAGAGCCTACCTTGTTACAGTTCTATATGTATTCTTCAACTATATATTGCACTTTTTTAAGTAAAAAGGTTCCTTGCTATATGTATCAAACATTTCATACCATTATCTGGAAGAAGGCATTTCTCAAGGTGGTTCGACTAGACCACCTTCAAGTCTTTTTTGTATTCCAGGTGAGATCCCTCAGTTAAATGCAATAACAGCCCTGCATCTAGTGGTGAACAAGTAATCAATGGATAATTCATGACAAGTTTGTGTACATACACCTCGGCGCCCGGCACCCGTGGCTTGGTTTGAATGTGTCCCGCGGTTATGGTAGTGGACACAGGGCGATAAATAGTGTTTGTACACACCTTGTTGCCCGGCAGCGGAAAGCTACAGTGCCCATCTCGGCTTGACTTGCTTTGAATGCATCTCGCGGCAAAAAAAAGATGCGCCCGGACCATGTTTGTGTACGACCGGTACACACTCCTCATCGCCCGACAGCGGAGAGCTACAGCGCACACGGCGAAAAAAAGATCGGCCCGGACCGGGACTCGTCCCTAACGGCTGAGCGCAATGCGCTAACCACTAGACCACCGCGTATCACACCTCACGCCCGTCTCGGCTTGGCTTTGTTTAAATGTGTCCCGCGGTTATGGTAACAGACAGCCAACAGTTGTCGCCTCCCCGGGCTTTGTATCATATCAAGACCTGGTTCTAGCCAGCCAATTGTCAGTCCCTGTGGTGCAATGCATAGGGAGTTGGACTAGGGATCTGAGACTGCAGGTTCAAGCCCTGCCCTGGCCACGAAATTTCATGGGTTTTAACATGCAACAAATGACATGTAGGGACATGTAAGGTGTGGAGGTTATCCATGGATAACCGCACACCTTACAAAAGTCATGATGCAGGCATCATGGTGTGCAATATCAACAGGTATGTGCATGGGAATATCCAGGATACTCAGAATCCCAGAAATCGTCGAACAAACACTAATAACTACACTGGTATGACTGCCCTACCAAATGTAATTACTGCCTTAATTGGTGATCTAGTAGTCGTAGTGTGTTACCTATGATCACCCACTCTGATATGGAGGGTTTCAAGTCATACTGGTTTTGTCTAGTCGTACCATTTTGAGAAATTCCCTTCAGTTCAGTTTCCTACATCCTAATGCCTGATTTACACCAGGGTGTCTGCTATCAGGTGCTCTCTGCTATTGGGAGCCGTTACTCTACATAGACACCATGGTGCAGGTCAATCAATGACAATGGGGAACAGCATTAGTGATCCAGTTGATAGTATGACAAAAAAAGAAGTGACAAAATGTATCTATTTTGCACTGATGATACAACCCTTGTAGATGTCCACAAGGATGTCAAGGAATATGTGGTGGTCCCAAAGGACATCCTTTTCATGTACCAAAAGGGGAGACCGGACCAAGACCAGAGGTCTCCTAATCCCCCCCCCACTACCCCCACTGGATCCACCCCTCTAATAAAGGAACCAAAGAGGTAGTTCAAAACTCGAATTGTAATGCAGACTTTCACTATCATTCCATTACCTGACATCCAGTTTGATGATTTCAGGAACTATAAACTGTGCAAACGACCCTACCATTTGTGACAATGGAGGCTTATGTAACAGTGACAACAATATATGTACCTGTCCTAACGGCTTCATCGGAGGAACGTGCAAAGGTATGAGAATTACTGAACTTCTCAAAGAAATCTGCAGTCAATTTTGTAGTACTTCTATTTTGTTATTCTACCTATATCTAAATGGATTCATTCCCAATGTGATCCTAATATTGGAAACAAATTAAAACTCCTACAAAAATGTATGCACAGTAGGGCCTGTTGTCTGGAAGTATGTAGTAATTAATATTTTAAGTGCCCCTGATACAATAATGCATCATGCCAATTAGTTATCATGATGCAATAATGCATCATACCAATTGGTTGTCATGATGCATCGATGCATCATGCCAATTGGTTGTCATGATGCAATAATGCATCATACCAATTGGTTGTCATGATGCATTAATGCATCATGCCAATTGGTTGTCATGGTGCATTAATGCATCATACCAATTGGTTGTCATGATGCATCATGAGGCGCGCTGGCACGAATGAAGTGCCGGCGAGCAGTATAGCCAGCAGAAAATGGGCATGATGCACTCCTGCAGCCACGGCCTTTAAAGTGTTCATAAATAAGATCTATTAATCACTCCTGCATGTCTCACGAATCACAGCAGTCGGCCATTTTGCATACTTTCACATTCTTCAATCCTATTCACAGCATTAGGTTAGCTTTTAAAGGAAAAGACAACCCTAAATTCAACATGACTTCTTTTCATAGTCTTTACACTGAGTAAATATATTCTGACACTGCTGTAAGCACATGTGCTATTATAAGGAGAGGAAGCAGGCTTTTCTCATGCATCCTTTGATGTCACAAGAGACCAGATGCTGCATTGCTTATGCACAGAGACTGTTGCAAAATTTTGTTTTGGTATATAAACAAATTAAGTGCACAATATCATGTATTGATATCGGTGCTCATAATCAAACAAAATATGCAGCCCCTTTTAAAGAATACCTATCAGAAGCATTTGTTTTTATGTAGTAAGTGATGTGCATTCTGCATTCAGGTGCTTCTGGTCTCTTGTGACGTCATAGCCTGCATTACAGACGCCTGCTGCATTCCCTTACAATAGCATCTTTTCATTTGTTAATAAGCCTGCCAAAGAAGTCGTAATGGGTTTGTCTTTTAGTTTAAAATACATACAAACTGCTAGGAGAGTGAGTTTGTGACGTCATTTATGCAGTGATGTCATCTTGAGTATTGTCACAATGGTTGCATCATGGCGACGTCCTTTTCTTTGCCCGCTTAGTGACATAGGCTAGTGATATGAAATGACCTAGAGACGTCACATTGCTTAGTGACATCGTAATGAGAAGTCCTGGAATGACGGTAAAAGTACCATTCCAAAAAGTGTGGTGACTGGCTTATTCACTAAATGTGATACCAATGTATGCCATAGCTCATCCTCTTTGAGTATAGAATATCACAGTACATGTTGCTATTTCATATTATTGTATTCAAGGCAAGATTGATGAGTGTGATTGCAACCCGTGTCAAAATGGTGCAACATGTGCTGCTGATGGATTCATTTACGTCTGCACCTGCGCTGCAGGATTTACAGGAACTGAATGTGAAAGTAAGTGTACACTTTATTCAAAACTTATTTCTAGGAAATTAGCATGTTCAATTCAAGTTTACTTTCCAACTAAAATTTATTAATTTTTAAAGGGAGGCTAGCACGGCGATTTTCAATATGGGTAGCGTTTCAAAGATCATTCATAAAATCCTGAAACCCAGTGGAAAATCGCAGTGCCCTTATGGTTCAATGGTTCAAGTGACTTTTTAATCGGGTGTGGATTAGCATGCTAGCCGCCTTTCGGAAAAAAGCTAAACATGTGCAGTCCACATATTCTTTCAAATTTTGAAAAAAAAAGAAATTGTAGAAATGAAATTCTACAGATGACATTGTACCAAAGCATCACATGGTACTTCTCTTGGATCAACACTGCAAAGTCAAGAATAATGCAGCGACACTACAATAATTATGGCATCAGGGGCCTGAGTACTAAGGAGGGAATATTTGGCTGGTTGCAGGAAAGAAAGAAAGGTTCAGCAGTAAGATAAAGTTTTAATTCATATGATGTAATTCATTTGGGAGAAGAATGAATTAGAATATAGTTGTCACTAAAAGTGTTTTTGATCCACATGTTGAATTTTCTCATTGAAAATTCTTCCAGGAAAAAAGAACCACCTGCTGAACACACCAGTTATATTTCCTGACCACTCATCCAAAGGATAAATGGAGAGTAAGAATGATATGGCCAGAAGGGACCTTTCACCAAAAAATCCAATAGCAAACTTTCTCATTGAAAGAAACACTCCAATACTGAATTACTCATTTGACAGATCAGATAATTTGTGGACAGCCCTTTGATAATTGTTTAACTTGGAGAATCCTATCTTTTTGCTACTTAACTTTTCCCATTTCTGACAGTTCATGAATCAAAACTCACATATGTCTATGGTCTTTGTAGGATTTGAGTCATGCCTGATTTAACATTCAGGTATAAAGGACCTCCTCCAGTTTCAGATTGTACATGTCATATTGGCAAGTTTGAGCACCAGCATCTTATTTTTGAGCACAGCGGTCCCCACTGAACAAGAATTACTCAGGAATTTCTCGAGTCCCAACTTGTGAATACAACAAGAATTAAAAATGTGATTTTCTCAGGAAATTTTGGACACGCCATATCATCTTATACCTGGAAAAGTCTAGATCTCAATATTGGCTCAGGAATTTCTCAGGAAAATTACGGGAAACACTCGGGAAATACTCGGGATATTCCCAGGAACTGGACATTTTATTTTTTTCTTGAGTATTGGATGTTCTGGGGTGTCCAAATTTCCAGATATAATCATGTTATCTTGCCCAAGTTGTGAACGTTCCCAACTCGAGTCCTGTTTAGTGGGTCTCAAATAGGCATCAATCTTTATTATGCACTTGGGATAAGAAGTATTGAAATTAATCTTGAGAACTAAACCGACCATTCAAATCAGCACCTGTATCAAAACAAGCACTGGGGTCCAGGGGTATTGAAGTTTATAAGCACTCTACTAGTTAAACAGGTCAGAACAATACCTATTTTTTTTTACTGCATCACAGTACATACTTGACTCTCACTACCATACTGAAACCCAATGTAACCATGTAGCAACAAAAAATTATACTGCAAGTCACTCACAGATGTCACTGCTGCATCTTGCTCTGTTATGTGTACATAGTCCTGAATGCCAACCTAGTCGTAGTCTTCATCTAACATAAACCCATGACAGACCAAAGAAATTATGACATGTACTGAGAAAGGGGACATAATTGCTCCCAGCACTAAGACCCTTTTTGCAGAGTATGTCACAGTTAGTGTTCCCTCTCAAATATCTAATGCTCTCCAGCCAGCATGTTGCATTAATCAGCATAATGCACCACTGAGGTACCGTGTAGTCGGCTGGCAAACCACCAGGAGGGTGTTGCTCCTATGGTAAAAAGAGCTGTCATGGTGTGCCCTCTTTTCAAAACAAGTCACGCTCTGCTTCAACATTCAACTTGCACTTACCACATATAAGGCTGGTTCTACCCCCATGTTCTCCAGTAGTGGTTTTACCCACTGCATTACCACTTGTGAGCAACACAAGTGAAAAGTTATCATTTTATGGAAGCCAGTTCTGCAGAAGAGGCACTCTTAAGCCAGTACTACCTTTTACCATAGTAGCAACACCCTCCAGTACTTCATGAATGTAGTGTGTTGATCTCTCTGCTGTGTCTATCTTGTGCTGTCAGCATGATGCATACATGTAGGTCTTGTGAATTACTCAACAGGGCTGTGCTCATGCATCGTGCCAACCAGTTATGTACCTACATAAATTAATAACATTAAAAATATGACATAAAGAGGGTAGGCTTATTCATAGTTAACTGTGAAGGACAACATTTGTTATGGAGAGCAAATAAAGGTATTTTCATTTGAAACTCCTTTTCTTGTTATTTTTTTGTTTATAGATGATATATTGAATGGAAGGCCAACAGTGGTGGGTGGGGGGGGGCTTGAAAATAACCTACCATATGTCTATACATAAGTCTTTATTTCATAAATTTCAAAGAAGTCTGAAATCTCAATATTGACCTCGGTCAGTTTACGTAGGCGCATCTTTTATGCTTTGAGGTGTTGAATAAGTGTTGGTGTCGAAAAAGACGGCAGGGGTATAGGATACAGTGACCTTGGCTCATCCATGTACCTTGATAAACTAGGATAAATTTTTAATAGCATCCCCGCTTTCAAGGAACATGGTTAACCTTAATTAAAGTTTGTATATGCATTCCATTTCCACCCTGTCAACTATGAGTATAATGGAAATCTGCCCTTTCTTTTTAATAAGTACATGGGTGTGGAGCACTCTCCTCCACAATAGTTGACTCATGGAATGATATGGCCAACTCAAGGTACCTGTGGCCGACTCATCGTACTTATGAGGAGAAATACACATTCCTTGGGTACTGAAGGTTAATAGAGCATGATGGACATGAGTATAAATGTTGTAATCTTATTTTCTGGAAAGACAAACACTTTAAGATATTTTCTATATCAATTGTATGGTGGTCCTAAGAGGTTATCCTACTATAGCACAGGTCTTAGAAAAGGTCAGGGGTTGCACAGAGGTCCAGGTGGATGACTCATGGTCACTTTACACTAAAGGGGTATTTAAATTGATCTTAAGCACTGAAAGCAATATTCAATTTAATAAGAGCCTCTCTTAAATACGGGCTGGGATTACAGAGGTATGGAAATTAATGAGCAGCCGAGCACTTAACTTGGCCACCTCAGTATTTCTATTCCAGACTTTAGTAAATACATTTTTGCATTTTTCTTATTTCAGCTGACATTGATGAATGTCTTTCCAATCCATGTCAGAATGGTGGTACATGCACGGACAGTATCAATGAGTACACATGTGCCTGTGCTGCAGGCTACACAGGGGACGACTGCATGGGTAAGTACCATATATTACTAAAATGAATATGGTATGTTATATTCTGATAGTCTGTGTTAGCAACTACGAATATATTTGATCTTCAGAACAGGACCTAGATCTGAATATTGGCTCAGGAAATTCTGAGGAAATACTCAGGAATTTCGCGGGAAATACTTGGGATATTCCCAGGAACTGGACATGTTTTTTTTACAGGATGTTCTGGTATGTCCATATTTCTGGATATAATCATGTTCTCTTGCCCAAGTTGTGAACGTTCCCAACTCGAGTCCTGTTCAGTGGGTCTCAAATAAGCATCAATCTTTATTATGCACTTGGGATAAGAAGTATTGAAATTTATCTTCAGAACTAAACCGACTATTCAAATCAGCACCTGTATCAAAACAAGCACTGGGGTCCAGGGGTATTGAAGTTTATATGCACTCGACTAGTTAAACAGGTCAGAACAATACCTACTTTTGTTTGACTGCATGACAGTACATATTTGACTCTCATTACCACACTGAAACCCAACGTCACTAAGTAAAAATAAACAAGTTACACTGCCGGTCACTCACAGATGTCGCTGCTGCATCTTGCTCTGTTATGTGTACATAGTCATGCATGCCAACCTAGTCGTAGTCTTCATCTAACATAGACCCATGAAAGACCAAAGAAATTGTGACATGTACTGAGAAATGGGACATTATTGCTCCCTGCACTAAGACCCTTTTTACAGAGTATTTCACAGTAAGTATTCCCTCTAAAATATCTAATACTCTCGGCCAGCATGTTGCATTAGTCAGCATGATGCACCAATGAGAAACCATGTAGTCGGCTGGCAAACCACCAGGAGGGTGTTGCTCCTATGGTAAATAGAGCTGTCAGTGTGTGCCCTCTTTTCAAAACTAGTCATGCTCTGCTTCACCAATTACCTTGCACTCACCACATAAGGCTGAAAAGTCACCTGCCTTGTTTAAAAGAGAGAGAGCTGCACTATCAGGTACCTACTTGTGTCACACACACACTATACTATACTGACTGACTTCTTCCGACTAGTTAACTACTCAAATCACCCTTTTCTAGCACCATACTAGTGTAGAATAGTATAACTGATGCCGTCACGCTCTGCTTCAACATTCAACTTGCACTTACCATATATAAGGCTGGTTCTACCCCCATGTTCTCCAGTAGTGGTTTTACCCACTGCATTACCACTTGTGAGCAACACAAGTGAAAAGTTATCACTTCATGGAAGCCAGTTATGCAGCAGAGGCACTTCTAAGCCAGTACTACCTTTTACCATAGTAGCAACACCCTCCAGTACTTCATGAATGTACTATTCTGACCTCACTGCTCTGTCTATCTTGTGCTGTCAGCATGATGCATAAATGTAGGTCTTGCGAGTTACTCAACAGGGCTGTGCTCATGCATCGTGCCAACCAGTGGGCATGATGCACTACTGTATCAGCAGCCTTAAATGTGTTAACCTACATTATATAATGAACAAGTAACCAATGGATAACTCATGACGAGTGTGTGTTAGGGAGTGGTCATTATTTATCAACAGGGGTGGGATGGTGGGTTTGAGGGGGGGCGTAAAATTTTCAGACCCCTCCCGAGTTGGGGGGCTAACAAAATTTTGACCTCTCTTGAGGGGGGTGCTAAAAAAATTTACCCTCTTTTGAGCAAAAAAGCCAGCACGCTATTATAGCTCAAAGAGGGGCGCTAAAAATTCTCCGCGCCTCCGGTGGGGGGAAGCGGAAAAAATTTGACTGTGGTAGAGGGGGGGGGCGTAAAAAAATTTTGTGCGTCTGCGCAGAACCAACCACCCGCCCCCTGTTGATAAATAATGACCACTCCCTTAGTGAAGGATAATGACACGAGGCCGTAGGCCGAGTGTCATTATCCTTCACTGTGTGGGTTAGCGAAGGCTAATAACACTCGGCCTACGGCCTCGTGTCATTATCCTTCACTAACCCACACGCGTTAGGAGTTATCCATTGGTTACTTGTTCACTAACACACACGAGTCATGAGTTATCCATTGACTACTTATTTTATACCACGAAACCAATAAATAATCAATAGAATACCAATAAATTCGAGTTGAAAACAAAAATTATTCCCCCTCCCCGGGACTCGATGCCAGCCATTGTGTGTACATGATCGGTACATACACCTCCTCGCCTGGCAGCGGACAGCGACAGTGGCCGTCTCGGCTCGGATTGCCAGCGGCACACGGCTAAAGATTTCAATGCGTCTTGCTGTTATGTTTGTGTATAATACACCTCCTCGCCCGGCAGCGGACAGCGACAGCGGCCGTCTCGGCTCGGATTGCCAGCAGCACATGGCTAAAGATTTCAATGCGTCTCGCTGTTATGTTTGTGTATAATACACCTCCTCACCCGGCAGCGGACAGCGACATCGCACATGGCGAAAAAAGATGCTCCTAGACCGGTATGTGATCCACGGACCTCTCACGGCTGAGCGCAATGCGCTAACCGCTAGACCACCGCGCCTTCTCCATTCACTGCGTCTCGCGGTTATGTTTGTCTATAATACACCTCGTCGCCCGGCAGCGGACAGCGACAGCGCACACCGCTTTGTATCGTATCCAGAGGTGGTTCGGGCCGAGCATTTCCCGTCAGTCCCTGTGGTCCAATGCATGGGGAGTTGGAATAAGAACCTGAGGTTGCAGGTTCGACCCCTACCATGGCAATGAAATAGTCTGTTGGTTTTAACATGTAACATATGACATGGAAGGACATGAGAGGCTTTCAAATGAAAAGGTCATGGATAACCACACGGGGTGTGGGTTATCCATGGATAACCGCACGCCTTACAAAATTGATGTTACAGCCTATAGGGTGTGCAATATTGACAGATATGTGGTTGGGAATATCCACCAAAAAGCACTGAGTAACCAAGAAATCGTGGTATAACTATAGCTATACCTGCATGATATATGACTATACCTGCATGATATATAACTATACCTGAATTGTTTATGACTCAACCTGCATATAGTGATACCATAGTTCTTTACCTACATAATGTAATAACATTATAAATATGACATAAAGAGGGTAGGCTTATTCATAGTTAATTATAAAGGACAGCATTTGTTATGGAGAGCAAATAAAGGCCTTTTCATTTGAAACTCCTTGTCTTGTTGTTTGTGGTTTATATATGATATATTGAATGGTAGGCCAACAGTGGTGGGTTGGGGGGTCTTGATAATAACCAACCATATGTCTATACATAAGTCTTTATTTCATTAATTGCAAGGAAGTCGGAAAATCTCAATATTGATCTTAGTCAGTTTACCTAGGCGTCCCTTTTATGGTTTGAGGTGTTGAATAAGTGTTGGTGTAAAAAAAAATGGAAGGGGTATAGGGTAGAGTGACCTTGAGTCATCCATGTACCTTGAGTCGGCCACTTTGCTGTTAATTAATGCCAAATTGAAATTATGAATGACTAACCTTGAGGATTTTTAACCATTTACATGGGTATAAGCTCGAAAGATGAAGCACATGTTATCTTACCAGCTTTGGGATTTTAGATTTGACCCCTTACCCAAGTTGTCAATGATAGCACCTTTGATTACAATTTCATGCAAATAGAGATGGGATTCTGATAGTTTGTAAGCCATTAGAATTGAAGCACAACTAGTTAACTAAGATACACTTTTAATAGCATCCAAGCTTTCAAAAAAACATAGTTAGCCTTAACTAAAGTTTGTATATGCATTCCATATCCACCCCGTCAACTATGAGTAAACTGGAAATCTGCCCTTTCTTTTTAATAAGTACATGGTTGACACTCTCCTCCACAATAGTTGACTCATGGAATGATGTGGCCAACTCAAGGTACCTGTGGCCGACTCATGTTACTTATGACGAGAAATACACATTCCTTTGGTAATGAAGGCTTATAGAGCATGATGGACATGAGTATAAAAGCTGTAATCCTTTTTTTTCTGGAAAGACAAACACTTTAGGATATTTTCTATATAAATTTTATGGTGTTCCTCAGAGGTTATCCTACTATAGCACAGGTCTTAGAAGAAGTCAGGGGTTGCACAGAGGTCCAGGTGGACGACTCATGGTCACTTTACACTAAAGGGGTATTTAAATTGATCTTAAGCACTGAAAGCAATATTCAATTTAATAAGAGCCTCTCTTAAATACGGGCTGGGATTACAAAGGTATGGAAATTAATGAGCAGCCGAGCACTTAACTTGGCCACCTCAGTATTTCTATTCCAGACTTTGGTAAATACATTTTTGCATTTTTCTTTTTTCAGCTAACATTGATGAATGTCTTTCCAATCCATGTCAGAATGGTGGTACATGCTTGGACGGTATCAATAAATACACATGTGCCTGTGCTGCAGGCTACTCAGGGGATGACTGTGTGGGTAAGTACCATATATTACTAGAATGAATATGGTATGTCATATTCTGATAGGCTGTTTTAGCAAATACAATAATATTTGATCTTCAGAACAGGACCTAGATCTGAATATTGGCTCAGGAATTTCTCAGGAAATACTCGGGAATTTTTGCGGAAAATACTCGGGATATTCCCAGGAACTGGACATGTTTTGTTTATCGAGTATAGGATGGTCTGGTGTGTCTAACTTTCTGTATATAATCATGAACTCTTGCCATAGTTGTGAACGTTCCCAACTCAAGTCCTGTTCAGTGGGTTTCAAATAAGCATCAATCTTTATTATGCACTTGGGATAAGAAGTATTGAAATTAATATTAAGAACTAGACCAAGTATTCAAATCAGCACCTGTATCAAAACAAGCACCAGGATCCAGGGGTATTGAAGTTTATAAGCACTCAACTACCTAAACAGTTCAGAACGACACCTACTTCTGTTTGACCGCATGACAGTTCATATTTGACTCTCACTACCATACTGAAACCCAACGTCACTATGTAGCAAAAATAGATTATACTGCCAGTCACTCACAGATGTCGCTGCTGCATCTTGCTCTGTTATGTGTACATAGTCATGCATGCCAACCTAGTCTAAGTCTTCATCTAACATAGACCCATGACAGACCAAAGGAATTGTGACATGTACTGAGAAAGGGGACATTATTGCTCCCTGCAATAAGACCCTTTTTCCAGAGTATGTCACAGTTAGTATTTCCTCTAAAATATCCAACGCTCTCAGGCCAGCGTGTTGCATTAGTCAGCATGATGCACCAATGAGGTACTGTGTACTCGGCTGGCAAACCACCAGGAGGGTGTTTCTCCTATGGTAAATTGAGCTGTCAGTGTTCGCCCTCTTTTCAAAACAAGTCACGCTCTGCTTCACCATTCAACTTGCACTCACCACATAAGGCTGAAAAGTCACCTGCCTTGTTTAAAAGAGAGAGAACTGTACTATCAGGTACCTACTCCTGTCACACACACACACACTGTACTATACTATACGCACTGACTTCTCCTGACTAGGTAACTACTTAAATCACCCTTTTCTAGCACCATACTAGCATGACCACTTGTGAGCAACACAAGTGAAAAGTTATCACTTCAAGGAAGCCAGTTCTGCAGCAGAGGCACTTCTAAGCCAGTACTACCTTTTACCATAGTAGCAACACCCTCCAGTACTTCATGAATGTACTGTGCTGACCTCTCTGCTGTCTCTATCTTGTGCTGTCAGCATGATGCATAAATGTAGGTCTTGCGAGTTACTCAACAGGGCTGTGCTCATGCATCGTGCCAACCAGTGGGCATGATGCACTACTGTATCAGCAGCCTTAAATGTGTTAATATACATTATATAACTATAACTATACCTGCATGATATATGGCTATACCTGCATGATATATGGCTATACCTGCATGATATATGACTATACCTGCATGATATATGACTATACCTGCATGATATATGGCTATACCTGCATGATATATGACTATACCTGCATATGATATATAGCTATACCTGCATGGTTCATGACTCAACCTGCATATGTTGATACCATAGTTCCGTACCTACATAATGTAATAACATTATAAATATGACATAAAGAGGGTAGGCTAATTTATAGTTAATTGTAAAGGACAGCATTTGTTATGGAGAGAAAATAAAGGCCTTTTCATTTGAAAGTCCTTGTCTTGTTATTTGTGGTTTATATATGATATATTGAATGGTAGGCCAACAGTGGTGGGTGGGGGGGCTTGATAATTACCTACCATATGACTATATATAAGTCTTTATTTCATTAATTGCAAGGAAGTCAGAAAATCTCAATATTGATCTTGGTCAGTTTACCTAGGCGTCCCTTTTATGGTTTGAGGTGTTGAATGAGCGTTGGTGTAAAAAAACCCGGAAGGGGTATAGGGTAGAGTGACCTTGAGTTATCCATGTACCTTGAGTCGGCCACTTTGCTGTTAATTAATGCCAAATTGAAATTATCAATGACTAACCTTGAGGATTTTTAACCATTTACATGGGTATAAGATCAAAAGATGAAGCACATGCTATCTTACCAGCTTTGGGATTTTGGATTTAACCCCTTACCCAAGCTGTCAATGAAAGCACCTTTGGTAACAATTTCATGCAAATAGAGATGGGATTCTGATAGTTTGCAAGCCATTAGAATTGAAGCACAACTAGTTAACTAGGATAAACTTTTAATAGCATCCAAGCTTTCAAAAAAACATAGTTAGCCTTAATTAAAGTTTGTATATGCATTCCATATCCACCCCGTCAACTATGAGTAAACTGGAAATCTGCCCTTTCAGTTTAATAAGTACATGGTAGACACTCTCCTCCACAATAGTTGACTCATGGAATGATGTGGCCAACTCATATGTTATTTGTGTGACGTCTTAGTAGTAGGAGTCGGCCACATATAATTATATTAGGTAATTAAACATATTTATACACTATGAAACACCAAAGGAGATGGATTGAGGCAAGTTCGGAAGAACATGTTCAAATCCGCACACAGAGTATTTAACGTATGTTATTAATGACATACCATGTTTGTAATTATATATGGTAATATGTGTTACATAACCCGAAAAGAAAAATTTTACAGTTTGAACCCTATATAATAGTTTTTTTAGCACAGTTTACAGTAACTGTGGGTTTTTTACATTTATATTTATACATATATATATATATATATATATATATATATATATATATATATATATATATATATACCACTATTAACCTCAAAGTATGAACACAATCGGTTGGTACCTGAGAAGTATCATGAATATTTTGAATAACAGATCTCATAGGTCTATAGCACCAAGTAGTTTTTTTACTAGTGATAAATAAGCATATTTTATGAGATCGAACCTAGTGGATGACGTTAGGATCGATATTTTTTTAGAGACAATACTATGCGTAAGGTAGGAGGAATAGTGGTTACCTATACAATATATAATATATGATTTTATAGCAGCCCACCAGTGTGGTGGGACCGCAGCACAATAATAATAGACTTTGGGGATGTATTCAGGGTTATTCACTGCTTGTCTGCAGATCCAATCGGCGGTGGCAAGCCGCGACGCTGTGTGATGTGCCCTGATCAAGATGGGAAGATGTAGATTCATCCATTGGGTTTTGTGGGTCTGCATCAGTCCGGGCATCCTTCGAGGGTGGGGCACAGTTCGGGTATTTGAGGATCCCCTATAAAGGGTAGGGTCGATACCTGTAATTACCTACATCGGGCCTATAAGTCTGTCTCCATCACCGTCTCACCGGAGTTGGTTTCTGGATCGGAGTCCAGACTTATCAAGTTTTAGACCACTGGGGGTGGGTCAGAGACTGTGGCTGCAGTGGTCGCTTCAGGGATGTGGTCCAAAGGTTTGGTTGGCCTAACCGTGGGGGCAGTCCGGGCAGTGATAGTAGCTTCTGGTTCCCTTCCGGGTCCGGCTGGAAGTCCAGGATCAGTGGCAGAGCGTTTCGGGGTGGACACACTCATGAATCCAAAAGATTCGATGTCCACCTCGAGCTGTCTGGCCTCCTGCAGTGTGCACTGGAGCTTCTCGAACGCACTTTCTGCGGTGCCGTCCCAGTCATTCACGAAACAGCTGAACACTGCCATGAATCTAACATCCTGGTGGTCATATTGACTTCTCAGTTCCTGAAGTTGGGATTCGTACTTCAGCCTCGTTCTCACTCTGGAGCGAGGCCCAAAGTTGGTCTCTCGCTTGTCCTTGCATGTCCTGTGAGATCCGGGATATTTCACGTCACTGGATTTCATGCAGGCATTCAAACACACCTTCGGTCACACCTCGAAGGTATCCGGTTGCTTGGCTAATATGCCTCTCTTGCCACACCTGGAAGACGTCGGCCAGAGTTTTTCAGGGTCGGCTTCAGGAGTTATTATACGACCAAGATATGTAATGGATGATTTAAATAAATTACATTTCTTAGCTTTTAACTTCAGACCATTTGCTAGTATTCTTTTCAGAACTAAATCGAGGTTGTTTATACAATCCTCGAAAGTCTTTCGAAATACTATAACGTCGTCGAGGTACACCAAACAACTCTTCCAGAGAAGGTCGCTTAGCATTTCCTCCATCATAGCTTCAAAAGTGGCTGATGCATTACACAGCCCAAAAGGTAAAACATTGTATTGGAATAAACCCATATGACTCGAGAAAGCTGCCAATACCCGGACTGAAGGTCCAGGGTATAGAAATATTTGTTTCCCCCTAAGGAATCTAGAGTCTCATCTATCCTTGGCAAGGGATAGGAGTTCTTTTTAGTCAGACCATTCAACTTCTGGTAATCTATGCAAAATCGAATAGATCCATCCTTCTTCGTGGTCATACACACGGGGCTGGACCAGGGACTCATGCTAGGCACAATAACCCCTTTTTCCAGCTGTTCGAGAATTTGTTTCTCAGCCTCCACTTTCTTTTTAAGTGGTAACCTCGTATAAGATATTTTGAATGGCTTCGAATCGCCGGTGTCAATCGTGTGTAACACCTTGCTAGTGTGACCTACTGAGCCCCCAGGTTTCCCGAAGGCATCATGGAAGGTAGCAAGCAAAGCTCGCAGCCTTTCTTTCTCTGAATTGTTCCTCAGGGAAGAATCATCAACTAATTTTCTTAAATCATCTGGTAATCCTCGGACTGTGTCCTCAGGTAGTTCAGTCCGAAATTGAGCTTCCGAGATATGTTCGGTCAGGAACATATCACTAATCTTTTCGTTTTTCCTCAAGTAAACAGGGTTTTGTCCTCTATTCATGATAGGGACTACTGCCCACGATCCGTTTCCCACCAGAGTGTCGACAGAATCTAGCTGTAGACTAGATAATACTTCCGAATTGGGTTCGAAGACAGAGTTCGAACCTCGAAAAGCGTTGTTCGAAGAACACAAGACGTCGCAAGTCATTCCAGATTGAATTTTCACAGTCTGTACCATGGTGGCTACCGAGGATACATGTCTCAATATACATGGGATCTCGCAGTTGTATGGTTGCCGAATTTTCAGCATCCCGAACCGAGGGTCCAACACAGCGCCATACAAGCTTGCGAAATCCAAACCGATTATTCCATCGTCACTTATGTCGGCAATGGTGGGGCTCATCACATACTCGTAGCCCCCCATTCCGATCTGTATGAATGTCTTACCAAAAGTCTGCATCTGGCTACCATTGGCCGTGCAAGCATTAACACCAACAGGTAGTGTTTCAGGTAGTGAGACACACGAATGCCTGGCACCTGTGTCAATCAAAAATTCTCCAGTCCGACCCTTCACCGATACAGCAATGTACCATCATTTCTCCCCCAAAGGAGAGGAGTTCTGTGCAAATCAGAGTTGTTCCTGAGAGTCACCGATCTCCCATTCAAAACCCTTCAGAAAGGTTACACACGGATGGTTCGGGGGGAGGTGTGCCGCACTCACATGTGCCAACTCTTCAACCCAACCTCCCTCTTCTTCGACGCAGAATTGCTCCCCTGGGTTCTGACCTTCCTCTGTCCCTACCCCGTTGAAGTCCCCGGCTCGGACTGGGGTGAGAGGATCCTTCCCACATACCAGTCCCCAGGAGGGCATTGATTCTCGTACTAGCTCGGATTCACCAGTGGTGGCATTTTGGCAGATTTTTGGAATACAGATCACATCCTTTGCCACAGATGCGACCCTCTTTAGTTTTCCTCCTCAGGTTTCTCTTCTACATAATTGACTCCAGATAGCGCAGGCTTTGGGGCTGTGCACTCATGAGCATAATGCCCAATTTCTTGACAGCGGTAGCAGCGTAGCCTGCTCCGATCCACCCTTCATCGTTCAGGTCTAGTGAACATGGTTTCAGCAAATGTTTTCATGAAGTCCTCCATCATCTTTTTCATGTCTAGAGGTTCAGGTGGAGCTGGGGCTCTCGCTATGGGTTGTCTTGGGGGCCGACTTACAGCCATTTCAGTAGTTCAACTGTCTTGGGCAGGTCTTGTTTCCCCTCGGGCTTCATTAGCGCTTCAGTTATATATCCTTCGAGGGATATACTTGCGCTTTACATCTTTCTTTACCTGCACTGCGGAGATACTAACGTCCTCCTCCTTGATTTCAATGATCTCGAAGTCATTGTCAGTTGTTTCAGTGTGTGTCAGTTGGTGTATTCCTGACATGGGAGTCATACTAGTACCAGTACTCACACAAACCTTGGTATTCAAGGTTTTCATCTCCACTTTTCCCGCCATGAGGGTCTTCTTTACTGTCCAGCACTCAATTCCTTCAAAAAGGTCCATCAGGGTAGGATTTCTTCCTTTCCAAGCATCTAAAGCTGCTTGCTGCTGATCTTCGTCTCGAAGTCCATGTACAAATTGTGGCAAAAAGTCATTCAGGAAGTATTTATCAGAAGGATTGGTTCCCGGCCAAGCCCTCTGCAACAGGGACTGCAGCTCATACCCGTAGGCTCGAAAAGATTCTTGCGGTTTCTGTGTTCGCTTCTTGAAGAGCATAAAAGGGTTTTCACTCACTAAGTTGTACAGCAGAATACTGGCAATCTTGACTAACTGTTGGAAAGTACCCCTCTCGAAGTATACTTCATTCCACTTTTCAACAGCTATCCGGCCTGGGCCATGTTTCAAACAGCGAATCAGGTGAGGTAATGCCTCTTCGGGAGTCCATGCATTGCACCTCATATCATCAGTGAAGTTTGAGAACCATTCTTTCCAGGTTTTTACACCCTCTTAGATTTTTGGCAGGATGGCTTGTCGCCTAGCTGCATTGTTTGTATGTACCCATTTTTGACATTGGTTGACACTCCATTCTCTGATGGTCTCTTCACTATGTGCAGTGTTCGAAGTGTTAGCCGATTGATTTAGCATGTCCTCTAACACACTGCTTCCGGATCTACGCCTCGAGGTTCCCCCCGTGGCGCCACCAGCCCCTGGGGGGGTGTAGCCGGGCCTCGGGTAGAGCTAGGTGTACTGCCCCCTGCTGCACCTTGGTTCCCCGTACCTAAAGGTTCGGATTCATCTACTGAGTTGTCATCGTATGACAACTCGAAGTGTCCCTCTTTTTCGAATTGAGTGTTAGGTTCATTCTGGATGTCATCCTCCTTACGTGGTAAATCAGTGGCGACGCTGAATCTTATTCTGCGTTTTTCAGGTTCAACTCGACTGGGTTCATGTGTGGGGTTGTAGACACCATCGTTCCGGACATGGACGTCGGCATTATCATTTACGAATGGATCGTACCGGTCTGGCTTCTTTAAAGCTTCAGCTGGCGTCAATGTGGCTAAAGGTGTTGTTCCTTTTATGAAAGTAGCGTCGGAAGGTATGTCCTTGTTAGACATTTCCTGGTGATAAAATATATCCTTTTGTGTTACTGATACACTCGTGTCGGTTTCGAAAGATCACTGTTCTCTATTCCCGACACGTATGTATCAAGAGCAGTTTTCCTTTTTGTCAAGTTGGCTATTTCGAGGCACAGCTCTTGCTGTTTCAAAAATAGATCTTGGTTGCTATCTTTCATGGACTCCATTATGTCCTCGTTCTTCAAGATGCATTGATCTCGGATCTCTAGCAGCTTATTTGCCTCATACTTATATTGTTCCATTTCGGCTCTTATTTGCTCGGCCTTTTTTTTTAATTCGAGATTCCTGATGGTGGAAGTAGCTTCCTGTTCCTCTAAATCAACTTCTTGTCTAAGTTTCTCATTCTCCCACTCTGCTTTAGCGAGTTCGAGTTTCCTTTGAATGACATACATCTGTCGTTCGAGGCCATGATTTATTTGTTCTTTCAATTTGGTTCTTTCTTCAAGTTCCTCAGTCCATCAGTCATTGTTGATCAGTTTTGTACTGGTCACATTGTTTTTCCAGATTCCTAAGTCTCAGAACTTTTTGCTCAGAGTCTTCTAGTTGGGGTAAACCTTGGTGCAGGTGAACTCTATTCATGGCGTCGATGCTCAACTTGGCCTGCTTGTGCAAGTATTCTGCTGCCGACTCACTAACTTTCTTCGAGCCTCCTATGTTGAATACCGAAACATTGACGGCATCTAAGGATCGACGGGGGTCCGCAGTTTTCGTTTCTGCTCGAGCAGAGGCTGCTCGTTGAGCATCTAAAGTCATCATTGTGATTGGTGTCAATTGTTCTGTGGAATCAGTACTTATTCTGTATGTAGAATTCGTGACTGGAGTGGGCATCTAAGGTTTCGGACTACCCTCTCTACTTTGGGTCCAATTATAGAGGTATACCCTTTCATTTGGATTCGGTCAGTGTCATTCGATGTGGATCCAGAGATACTTGAACTTTCATCCCGGGATCCATCGTGGGCATGTTCGGCCTCAAGAGCCGCGCACTAACACCAAGAACTGGTCACGGCACCAGTGTAATGGTTCGTATAAATGTCTTGGATAGTTCGAAGTTAAGACCAGAAAAGGGATCTCGGGCTAGTGCAACTGGCACGGGTTTATTTCGGTGTATGGTTTACATCTACCTCGATATGTATTGCTTAATGGTATCTTAAGCTCGGAAAAAGGTGGTCCGACTCCGTCGACAGTCAGAGCCAGACTAACGCCTTCCCCGGCCCCAGGTAGGAGCTGGGACGAGGCGAACAGTGCTGCCACCACCCCGCAGAGACCAGGGGTCGTGGAGACCTCTAGTGACTACCGGTGATGGGCGCACCGCTCGAAACGCCCTCTCGAGGAAGATGCTCACACTATATCACAATCTACGAGCCCCTACACTACTATAGCATAGGTCTTAGAAGAAGTCAGGGGTTGCACAGAGGTCCAGGTGGACGACTCATGGTCACTTTAACGTATAGGGGTATTTAAATTGATCTTAAGCACTGAAAACAATATTCAATTTAATAAGAGCCTCTCTTAAATAAGGGCTGGGATTACAGAGGTATGGAAAGTAATGAGCGGCCGTGCACTTAACTTGGCAACTAGAGTATTTCTATTCAAGACTTTGGTAAATACATTTTTGCATTTTTCCTATTTCAGATGATATTGATGAATGTACTTCCAATCCATGTCAGAATGGTGGTACATGCACGAACGGTATCAATGACTACACATGTGCCTGTGCTGCAGGCTACACAGGGGACGACTGTGCGGGTTAGTACCATATATTACTAGAATCAATATGGTATGTCATATTCTAATAGTCTGTGTTAGCAAATACAATAATATTTTATCTTTAGAACAGGACCTAGATCTGAATATTGGCTCAGGAAATACTCTGGAATTTTGCGGGAAATACTCGAGATATTCCCAGGAACTGGACATGTTTTGTTTATTAAGTATAGGATGGTCTGGTGTGTCTAACTTTCCGTATATAATAATGAACTCTTGCCATAGTTGTGAACGTTCCCAACTCAAGTCCTGTTCAGTGGGTTTCAAATAAGCATCAATCTTTATTATGCACTTGGGATAAGAAGTATTGAAATTAATATTAAGAACTAGACCAAGTATTCAAATCAGCACCTGTATCAAAACAAGCACTGGGATCCAGGGGTATTGAAGTTTATAAGCACTCGACTAGTTAAACAGTTCAGAACGATACCTACTTCTGTTTGACCGCATGACAGTACATATTTTACTCTCACTACCATATTGAAACCCTACATCACTATGTAGCAAAAATAAATTATACTGCCAGTCACTCACAGATGTCGCTGCTGCATCTTGCTCTGTTATGTGTGCATAGTCCTGCATGCCAACCTAGTCTAAGTCTTCATCTAACATAGACCCATGACAGACCAAAGAAATTGTGACATGTACTGAGAAAGGGGACATTAGTGCTCCCTGCAATAAGACCCTTTTTGCAGAGTATGTCACAGTTAGTATTCCCTCTAAAATATCCAACGCTCTCAGGCCAGTGTGTTGCATTAGTCAGCATGATGCACCAATGAGGTACTGTGTACTTGGCTGGCAAACCACCAGGAGGATGTTTCTCCTATGGTAAATTGAGCTGTCAGTGTATGCCCTCTTTTCAAAATAAGTCACGCTCTGCTTCACCATTCAACTTGCACTCACCTCATAAGGCTGAAAAGTCACATGCCTTGTTTAAAAGAGAGAGAACTGTACTATCAGGTACCTACTCCTGTCACACACACACTGTACTATATGCACTGACTTCTCCTGACTAGGTCACTACTTAAATCACCCTTTTCTAGCACCATACTAGTGTAGAATAGTATAACTGATGCCGTCTGGCGTGGCGGGTGAGACCTGTTGCCTGGTGTTCCTGAGGTTCTGGATAGGTGGCAGCACCTATTCCGGTCTGTGGGACACCTCGTTCGAGGCCATGATTTATTTGTTCTTTCAATTTGGTTCTTTCTTCAAGTTCCTCAGTCCATCAGTCGTTGTTGATCAGTTTTGTACTGGTCACATTGTTTTTCCAGATTCCTAAGTCTCAGAACTTTTTGCTCAGAGTCTTCTAGTTGGGGTAAACCTTGGTGCAGGTGAACTCTATTCATGGCATCGATGCTCAACTTGGCCTGCTCGCAAAAGTATTCTGCTGCCGACTCACTAACTTTCTTCGAGCCTCCTATGTTGAATACCGAAACATCGACGGCATCTAAGGATCGACGGGGGTCCGCAGTTTTTGTTTCTGCTCGAGCAGAGGCTGCTCGTTGAGCATCTAAAGTCATCATTGTGATTGGTGTCAATTGTTCTGTGGAATCAGTACTTATTCTGTATGTAGAATTCGTGACTGGAGTGGGCATCTAAGGTTTCGGACGACCCTCTCTACTTTGGTTCCAATTATAGAGGTATACCCTTTCATTTGGATTCGGTTTATATCGTTAGCATGAGCAGTGTCATTCGATGTGGATCCAGAGATACTTGAACTTTCATCCCGGGATCCATCGTGGGCATGTTCGGCCTCAAGAGCCACGCACTAACACCAAGAACTGGTCACGGCACCAGTGTAATGGTTCGAATAAATGTCTTGGATAGTTCGAAGTTAAGACCAGAAAAGGGATCTCGGGCTAGTGCAACTGGCACATGTTTATTTCGGTGTATGGTTTACATCTACCTCGATATGTATTGCTTAATGGTATCTTAAGCTCGGAAAAAGGTGGTCCGACTCCGTCGACAGTCAGAGCCAGACTAATGCCTTCCCCGGCCCCAGGTAGGAGCTGGGACGAGGCGAACAGTGCTGCCACCACCCCGCAGAGACCAGGGGTCGTGGAGACCTCTAGTGACTACCGGTGATGGGCGCACCGCTCAAAACGCCCTCTCGAGGAAGATGCTCACACTATATCACAATCTACGAGCCCCTACACTACTATAGCATAGGTCTTAGAAGAAGTCAGGGGTTGCACAGAGGTCCAGGTGGACGACTCATGGTCACTTTAACGTATAGGGGTATTTAAATTGATCTTAAGCACTGAAAACAATATTCAATTTAATAAGAGCCTCTCTTAAATAAGGGCTGGGATTACAGAGGTATGGAAAGTAATGAGCGGCCGTGCACTTAACTTGGCAACTAGAGTATTTCTATTCAAGACTTTGGTAAATACATTTTTGCATTTTTCTTATTTCAGATGATATTGATGAATGTACTTCCAATCCATGTCAGAATGGTGGTACATGCACGAACGGTATCAATGACTACACATGTGCCTGTGCTGCAGGCTACACAGGGGACGACTGTGCGGGTTAGTACCATATATTACTAGAATCAATATGGTATGTCATATTCTAATAGTCTGTGTTAGCAAATACAATAATATTTTATCTTCAGAACAGGACCTAGATCTGAATATTGGCTCAGGAAATACTCTGGAATTTTGCGGGAAATACTCGAGATATTCCCAGGAACTGGACATGTTTTGTTTATTAAGTATAGGATGGTCTGGTGTGTCTAACTTTCCGTATATAATAATGAACTCTTGCCATAGTTGTGAACGTTCCCAACTCAAGTCCTGTTCAGTGGGTTTCAAATAAGCATCAATCTTTATTATGCACTTGGGATAAGAAGTATTGAAATTAATATTAAGAACTAGACCAAGTATTCAAATCAGCACCTGTATCAAAACAAGCACTGGGATCCAGGGGTATTGAAGTTTATAAGCACTCGACTAGTTAAACAGTTCAGAACGATACCTACTTCTGTTTGACCGCATGACAGTACATATTTTACTCTCACTACCATATTGAAACCCTACATCACTATGTAGCAAAAATAAATTATACTGCCAGTCACTCACAGATGTCGCTGCTGCATCTTGCTCTGTTATGTGTGCATAGTCCTGCATGCCAACCTAGTCTAAGTCTTCATCTAACATAGACCCATGACAGACCAAAGAAATTGTGACATGTACTGAGAAAGGGGACATTAGTGCTCCCTGCAATAAGACCCTTTTTGCAGAGTATGTCACAGTTAGTATTCCCTCTAAAATATCCAACGCTCTCAGGCCAGTGTGTTGCATTAGTCAGCATGATGCACCAATGAGGTACTGTGTACTTGGCTGGCAAACCACCAGGAGGATGTTTCTCCTATGGTAAATTGAGCTGTCAGTGTATGCCCTCTTTTCAAAATAAGTCACGCTCTGCTTCACCATTTAACTTGCACTCACCTCATAAGGCTGAAAAGTCACATGCCTTGTTTAAAAGAGAGAGAACTGTACTATCAGGTACCTACTCCTGTCACACACACACTGTACTATATGCACTGACTTCTCCTGACTAGGTCACTACTTAAATCACCCTTTTCTAGCACCATACTAGTGTAGAATAGTATAACTGATGCCGTCTGGCGTGGCGGGTGAGACCTGTTGCCTGGTGTTCCTGAGGTTCTGGATAGGTGGCAGCACCTATTCCGGTCTGTGGGACACCTCGTTCGAGGCCATGATTTATTTGTTCTTTCAATTTGGTTCTTTCTTCAAGTTCCTCAGTCCATCAGTCGTTGTTGATCAGTTTTGTACTGGTCACATTGTTTTTCCAGATTCCTAAGTCTCAGAACTTTTTGCTCAGAGTCTTCTAGTTGGGGTAAACCTTGGTGCAGGTGAACTCTATTCATGGCGTCGATGCTCAACTTGGCCTGCTCGCAAAAGTATTCTGCTGCCGACTCACTAACTTTCTTCGAGCCTCCTATGTTGAATACCGAAACATCGACGGCATCTAAGGATCGACGGGGGTCCGCAGTTTTTGTTTCTGCTCGAGCAGAGGCTGCTCGTTGAGCATCTAAAGTCATCATTGTGATTGGTGTCAATTGTTCTGTGGAATCAGTACTTATTCTGTATGTAGAATTCGTGACTGGAGTGGGCATCTAAGGTTTCGGACTACCCTCTCTACTTTGGGTCCAATTATAGAGGTATACCCTTTCATTTGGATTCGGTTTATATCGTTAGCATGAGCAGTGTCATTCGATGTGGATCCAGAGATACTTGAACTTTCATCCCGGGATCCATCGTGGGCATGTTCGGCCTCAAGAGCCACGCACTAACACCAAGAACTGGTCACGGCACCAGTGTAATGGTTCGAATAAATGTCTTGGATAGTTCGAAGTTAAGACCAGAAAAGGGATCTCGGGCTAGTGCAACTGGCACATGTTTATTTCGGTGTATGGTTTACATCTACCTCGATATGTATTGCTTAATGGTATCTTAAGCTCGGAAAAAGGTGGTCCGACTCCGTCGACAGTCAGAGCCAGACTAATGCCTTCCCCGGCCCCAGGTAGGAGCTGGGACGAGGCGAACAGTGCTGCCACCACCCCGCAGAGACCAGGGGTCGTGGAGACCTCTAGTGACTACCGGTGATGGGCGCACCGCTCAAAACGCCCTCTCGAGGAAGATGCTCACACTATATCACAATCTACGAGCCCCTACACTACCTAGTCTAAGTCTTCATCTAACATAGACCCATGACAGACCAAAGAAATTGTGACATGTACTGAGAAAGGGGACATTAGTGCTCCCTGCAATAAGACCCTTTTTGCAGAGTATGTCACAGTTAGTATTCCCTCTAAAATATCCAACGCTCTCAGGCCAGTGTGTTGCATTAGTCAGCATGATGCACCAATGAGGTACTGTGTACTTGGCTGGCAAACCACCAGGAGGATGTTTCTCCTATGGTAAATTGAGCTGTCAGTGTATGCCCTCTTTTCAAAATAAGTCACGCTCTGCTTCACCATTCAACTTGCACTCACCTCATAAGGCTGAAAAGTCACATGCCTTGTTTAAAAGAGAGAGAACTGTACTATCAGGTACCTACTCCTGTCACACACACACTGTACTATATGCACTGACTTCTCCTGACTAGGTCACTACTTAAATCACCCTTTTCTAGCACCATACTAGTGTAGAATAGTATAACTGATGCCGTCTGGCGTGGCGGGTGAGACCTGTTGCCTGGTGTTCCTGAGGTTCTGGATAGGTGGCAGCACCTATTCCGGTCTGTGGGACACCTCGTTCGAGGCCATGATTTATTTGTTCTTTCAATTTGGTTCTTTCTTCAAGTTCCTCAGTCCATCAGTCGTTGTTGATCAGTTTTGTACTGGTCACATTGTTTTTCCAGATTCCTAAGTCTCAGAACTTTTTGCTCAGAGTCTTCTAGTTGGGGTAAACCTTGGTGCAGGTGAACTCTATTCATGGCGTCGATGCTCAACTTGGCCTGCTCGCAAAAGTATTCTGCTGCCGACTCACTAACTTTCTTCGAGCCTCCTATGTTGAATACCGAAACATCGACGGCATCTAAGGATCGACGGGGGTCCGCAGTTTTTGTTTCTGCTCGAGCAGAGGCTGCTCGTTGAGCATCTAAAGTCATCATTGTGATTGGTGTCAATTGTTCTGTGGAATCAGTACTTATTCTGTATGTAGAATTCGTGACTGGAGTGGGCATCTAAGGTTTCGGACTACCCTCTCTACTTTGGGTCCAATTATAGAGGTATACCCTTTCATTTGGATTCGGTTTATATCGTTAGCATGAGCAGTGTCATTCGATGTGGATCCAGAGATACTTGAACTTTCATCCAGGGATCCATCGTGGGCATGTTCGGCCTCAAGAGCCACGCACTAACACCAAGAACTGGTCACGGCACCAGTGTAATGGTTCGAATAAATGTCTTGGATAGTTCGAAGTTAAGACCAGAAAAGGGATCTCGGGCTAGTGCAACTGGCACATGTTTATTTCGGTGTATGGTTTACATCTACCTCGATATGTATTGCTTAATGGTATCTTAAGCTCGGAAAAAGGTGGTCCGACTCCGTCGACAGTCAGAGCCAGACTAATGCCTTCCCCGGCCCCAGGTAGGAGCTGGGACGAGGCGAACAGTGCTGCCACCACCCCGCAGAGACCAGGGGTCGTGGAGACCTCTAGTGACTACCGGTGATGGGCGCACCGCTCAAAACGCCCTCTCGAGGAAGATGCTCACACTATATCACAATCTACGAGCCCCTACACTACTATAGCATAGGTCTTAGAAGAAGTCAGGGGTTGCACAGAGGTCCAGGTGGACGACTCATGGTCACTTTAACGTATAGGGGTATTTAAATTGATCTTAAGCACTGAAAACAATATTCAATTTAATAAGAGCCTCTCTTAAATAAGGGCTGGGATTACAGAGGTATGGAAAGTAATGAGCGGCCGTGCACTTAACTTGGCAACTAGAGTATTTCTATTCAAGACTTTGGTAAATACATTTTTGCATTTTTCTTATTTCAGATGATATTGATGAATGTACTTCCAATCCATGTCAGAATGGTGGTACATGCACGAACGGTATCAATGACTACACATGTGCCTGTGCTGCAGGCTACACAGGGGACGACTGTGCGGGTTAGTACCATATATTACTAGAATCAATATGGTATGTCATATTCTAATAGTCTGTGTTAGCAAATACAATAATATTTTTTCTTCAGAACAGGACCTAGATCTGAATATTGGCTCAGGAAATACTCTGGAATTTTGCGGGAAATACTCGAGATATTCCCAGGAACTGGACATGTTTTGTTTATTAAGTATAGGATGGTCTGGTGTGTCTAACTTTCCGTATATAATAATGAACTCTTGCCATAGTTGTGAACGTTCCCAACTCAAGTCCTGTTCAGTGGGTTTCAAATAAGCATCAATCTTTATTATGCACTTGGGATAAGAAGTATTGAAATTAATATTAAGAACTAGACCAAGTATTCAAATCAGCACCTGTATCAAAACAAGCACTGGGATCCAGGGGTATTGAAGTTTATAAGCACTCGACTAGTTAAACAGTTCAGAACGATACCTACTTCTGTTTGACCGCATGACAGTACATATTTTACTCTCACTACCATATTGAAACCCTACATCACTATGTAGCAAAAATAAATTATACTGCCAGTCACTCACAGATGTCGCTGCTGCATCTTGCTCTGTTATGTGTGCATAGTCCTGCATGCCAACCTAGTCTAAGTCTTCATCTAACATAGACCCATGACAGACCAAAGAAATTGTGACATGTACTGAGAAAGGGGACATTAGTGCTCCCTGCAATAAGACCCTTTTTGCAGAGTATGTCACAGTTAGTATTCCCTCTAAAATATCCAACGCTCTCAGGCCAGTGTGTTGCATTAGTCAGCATGATGCACCAATGAGGTACTGTGTACTTGGCTGGCAAACCACCAGGAGGATGTTTCTCCTATGGTAAATTGAGCTGTCAGTGTATGCCCTCTTTTCAAAATAAGTCACGCTCTGCTTCACCATTCAACTTGCACTCACCTCATAAGGCTGAAAAGTCACATGCCTTGTTTAAAAGAGAGAGAACTGTACTATCAGGTACCTACTCCTGTCACACACACACTGTACTATATGCACTGACTTCTCCTGACTAGGTCACTACTTAAATCACCCTTTTCTAGCACCATACTAGTGTAGAATAGTATAACTGATGCCGTCTGGCGTGGCGGGTGAGACCTGTTGCCTGGTGTTCCTGAGGTTCTGGATAGGTGGCAGCACCTATTCCGGTTTGTGGGACACCTGGCGACGAACCAGGAGCATCTCTATAAAAGGCTCTGCACTCACCTACCATGTCAGAGGCCATGTAGGCCTCCGTACATAACACATGTAATATCATGTCATTGTAGTCATAGAATTAAGCGGTAACCCGAAGGTGTAACAAATAAAACTGTTGGCATACACTCGGAATACTGTTTTCGTCTTTCCTTTCGAATTACGAGACCCGAACCCCCACTGGTTAGAAATACCAACCATTACATTGGTGCCATGACCAGGATATTCTGGCGTGTATAGCCCGGACTATAACGTCTGAACAGCATATATACATGGGTTAAATGACTTAACTCAGTTTAACCCTGATGGACAGGTATCTGTCCAAGACAATGCGAATGGTACCCTTGTGGTACAAGCCCATTCGAATCCCCAGGATGACGGATATTCAGCCTGGCGACAATCAGATCCTCATTATCAAATATTTATAGTGAGGAAAATATACCAGACTCTGTTAGAAGGGAACAATCTATACAGAGACGGATAGGAAATATTTCTCTTGCTGGAGAATTATGCAATTCGGTGTTTGAGGCTGGTGGAAGCAATAACCCAGAACATCAAGCTCCTATGCCTACAAAAAGGGTAACATTTGGAGAGCTACCTTACGATGTTCCAAGATCAGGTTTGCCAATCTTGGATTACAGTGCCATAGGTGATGCAACATACAGCATACCCGAAGGCGAGGAATTAAAACAACCAAATGTCTTCGTGATGAATGACACCTACATCGCTTTGAATGAAACATTATATGTTTTAAATAAAGCAAAGGATGAAGTTGTTTCAGAAAAGGAACAACTCGAACACGATCTTCTTGAACTAAGAAAAGAATTCGATCAGAAGAGAAAAAGCTGTATGACTGATCTTTAGACCGAAAGAGACAGACTGCATGAAATGCGACAATCATTCCAAAAGGAATATGATTCGAAACATAATCTTATACAAGAATATGTAGATACGAATGATCAGCTCTGTCGAGAAAAAGTAAATACAGAAGCTGAAGTAATGCATTATCATACTGAGTTAGAAGACTTGAAAGAAAAATGTAACAAGCAATCACAGGATAATGAATCGGTTCAGTTGGGGATAATAACATATAATCAACAACTAGAACAAGATAAAGAAGGTATGATACAAGACATACAGGAATTGCAGGAAACTGCATTGGCATTAGACAAGTATGTTAAAGCGGTACAAAAATCTGTAGCAAATATAGATCCGAGTATCATTTCAAACATGCTGAATAAGGATGATGGAATAGTAACAATACCATCAGATCGGATAGTCTCCACACCTACCGGCCAGCAGCAGACACAACCTACCAGATTTAACCCTTTTGTTAAAGATGGAGCGAACAAAAACGTTAGTTCTGGAGTGTACGCGAAACCGGATGGTATTAGTTCCGGGGGAGTGAACTCTGACGGTTTGACTAGTTCTGTCAATGCCACTAAGCCACTCGTTGATAATACGTCCCCACCTGCGGATCTAAGTGGTAAAATGATACCACCGCAAGCATATGTTCCTATAAGGAATACGGTTCCACCGCCTACACCCCAGGCAGCGGCACCGGTAAGACCTTTGCTGACGCCCCCCTCTTATTTTTTGAAACCGGGACATAGCACCCCAGCTGGACCCAGGTGTCCAGCCCCCGGTCCAAATGTTGTTTGCGCGCAGGCACCTAATAGGTATACTGCGCCGCCTCCATCGGGAGCAGTCCCTCAGCCTGTACCATTGTCACAGGTTGCGATGACAGGATCAGGAGGGAATGTGATATCACATACTTACATTCCCCAAGCAGTATCCGGTGTCCAGTGTCCACCCAGAAATGCCGGACAAAATACTATCGGAAATGGACAAAATGGCTATCATTCGAGACCACAGTACGGAGGTTCCGGATCGGGATCATGGTACTCAGGGAATGGATATAACCAAAAGGGCAAAACCAAAATGGTTATCATCCTAGGTATACCAGAAACCAATCATATAACTACGGATCGCCACGCTATAATGGTGGATCCGGAGGATATGCAAGTGGGGCTTCAGTACCCGGTGGAAATGGACCCCCGAATGGACCACCAGGAGGATCAGGATCCGGATCCGGAGGGGATGGTAGGAAGCCTAATCGTAGGGCCTCCATGCCTGCTGCAATGCAGAGTATTTTCGATAGGAGTCAATGCATCCAAAATCTGGCTGCGCTAATCCAGCAAGAAGGAGTGCTAGAATACCCCCTCCTTATGATCCGAATGAACCGTGGAGGGACAGGTACCAAGCCTTCGTGGATGAAGTCAACTGTAGTGGTTGGACTAAGGAAGAAGCCTTACCTTATCTCATTTGTGGATACCATTGTTGCTAACGTATCCTGGACAGTAGTTCTGATTTCGAATCAAGGGACTAGGCCTATCTATTTAAAGAAGGGACATGTTTTCGGAAGTGTAACGCTTTCTGAAATGGTCACTGAAAGTGAATTTAGATTACTGAATGACAAGGATCCGGAGGATATGTCAGATAATTTAAAAATTGTATCACGAGACCCTTCTCGAAGATCCGGAACATAAAAAGAGTTTACTCGAATCGTTGGGGCAATATCAGAATGCCTTTGCTAAACCTGGTGAACCTTTAGGGCGAACCACGAAGGTCTTGCATAGTATTGAGACAGGAAATGCGGAACCATTCAAAATTCTGTATAGGCGATTACCTCTGGCTAAAAAGAGAATCGCAGAAGAGGAAATCAATAAAATGTTAGAACAGGATGTAATAATCCCATCTAATTATCCGGAGAAAATCGAATTAGTTACGAATTGGAGTAGACCCAGAAGCCCGAAAGAATTAAGGTCATTCTTGGGATTCTGTTCCTATTACCAGGAATTCATACCAAATTATTCAAGGGTGAGTTACCCTTTGCAAATTCTGGCTAATTGGACCCCCGGGTATACCAAGGAAAAGTTTCCTTGGGGACATGAACAAGATCAAGCCTTCAAAAAGCTAAAGGATCTGTTCACGAGTACTCCAGTATTACAGTATCCGAATGAAACGGATCATTTCATACTGGATATGGATGCTAGCAATGAAAGCATTGGTGCTGTTCTGTCACAGGTCCAAAACGGAGTAGAGGTACCAATAGCATTTGCTAGTAATACTTTGAGTAGAACTCAACGTAACTACTGCACAACTAAACGTGAGCTGTTAGCAGTAGTAGTATATACAAAGAAGTTTAAACATTTCTTATAGGGCACTGATTTTACCTTGCGGACGGATCACTCCTTGTTAAAATGGCTATTGAACTTCCGAGATGCTGAAGGAATGCTCGGTAGGTGGTTAGCCCACCTGTCTGAGTACGGCTTGGAACATAGTCAAATTCAGCATAGTCCCAGAGTGAAGCATATCAATGTCTCGGATACCAATTCGGAATGTGATAATCCGATTGTGGAGCACACAGAGCGGTATTAGCTGGGATTCGGATTCCTATCGGAACCCAGATAGACAGTGTCTTGGATTGGTCTATGGAAACCATAAAACAATACCAGGAGGCTGACTTGATAACTGCTAAGCTTTTGCAATTGGTAACAGGGGGTATATGTCCAGCCAGACCGATAGTTTCGCTGGAAAACTTGGAAATGAGAAGATTTCTTGCTCAATGGGCCGAGTTAGAAGTCAGAAAGGGTATATATCATACCGATGGAAGCCATGTAAAAATGGCAAGAGAATCATGCAAGTGGTTATTCCACATGTAATGAGACGTGTAATAATGTATTATTGTCACGGACATAAGACCAGTGGGCATTTTGGGAAAAAGCGTTCATTAGCATGTCTATCCCAAAAGTATTACTGGCCTGGAATGTCACAAGACTTATTGAGATGGATTCTTACCTGTCCCGATTGTTGTAAAAACAAACCGAGACCCGGAATGGGTAAATTACCCCTCTCTCAGGAACTGTTTGGGGTAAGGTTCGCTCGAGTTCGTGTAGACATCATTAGTGGGTTTAATAAAACTGCTAATGATAACACCTGTATGATGGTAGTGTGTGACTATTATACTAAGTATACGAAACTCTTCCCATTACCGGATCATAAAGCTGTGACATGTGCCGAAGCCTTTGTTAAAGGCTGGGTACTGACTTTTGGTGTGCCCTTAATGCTACATAGTGATCAAGGCCGAGAATTTGAATCTAACTTATGGCAGGGTATGTGCGAATACTTAGCTATTTGTAAGACCAGAACTAATCCGTACCGCCCTCAGAGCGACGGTTTAGTAGAAAGATTCAATAGAACTCTTATTCAAGTTCTCAAATCACTAGTTAATGAGAACATGGACGACTGGGATGAGCAATGCCATTTTGTAACTCACGCTTATAACAGTACCGTACATTCAAGTACTAATTGTTCTCCCAACTTATTAGTATTCGGAGAAGACCTTATAATGTCTGCCGACCTAGTGTTCAGAGTCGTAGGCATGGATCTGGAACTACCTTGTCACATAGTTTTCATTGAATGTTTGAGGGACAGGGTCCGGAAAGCTTACAAATCTGTCTGAATTGATCTAGAAAAGAGTGCACGTTGGCAAAAAGTGGGTTAAAGTGCTGAGTGTTGCATGAACCTTTGCATGAACCTTTGCGGAATATTAAACTAGCATCCAATTGGGATGGTCCAATCACTGTAACCCAGGTTATCAGTGATTGTACAGTGATCATTCGATCCAACATTGGATGATTTTATAAATCGAATGTCCCGAGGTTGCGAATATGGTCTGGGAGGGAGACCTCCACAGAAATGTATGGTAAAGGATTCAATAAGGTAATGAATGTGAATCGAATCCCTGACCAGGAACCTGACCAGAGAGCTAAAAGGAAACGGGGCAGGCCAAAGAAAAAATCTATGGGGAAGCCACCAATGCTACTAAACAATAAGCATGGTGGTGTAAAAAAAGTCTTGGCGGGTGTAGACAGTAAGAAGAGGAAAGAGGTTCTGAAGACTACAGGATCCCTAGAGAAAGCTCTTCTATCTGTCAGGTTCGGAAAGGAGTTGCCCGATGAGGGGGTAGTCGTCCCTCGCAGTCCTAGATTAGCCCAAAGGACTGCAGTAACCTAACCCGTATACACAACGAGTGTGTCGTCCTGTAAACCGGTTTAATGTTATATGTTATGCGAGAGCCTAACAACTGACCTGAAAGGTGTATTTGTCGTCACTGTACGGTGTACCAGTGGGTAGTGGATGGATAATCTGGTGGATTCGCAGAAGCTTTCCATAAACTCCACACAAATCCCCAGACGAGTTGACAGCATGAGGGATAATAACATCAAAACATTCATATGTTTATATTTTCGCGGTCCGCACGTGTTGAGCGTGTGACGTCATGGCGTCCAGTCTCGGCTGACCTCTCATGACCCCGCTTTCGAGCGTGGAAATGACGTCACGGAACCTGGCGTAACGGCATATTGTTTTTAGTAGTGAGAAGAGGCGGGCGTCTTCGTCCGCTCTCTGATATACTACTAAAGGTGTACACACAGAGTCAAAGCCCTAGGGAAGAGAACCTGTGTTGCTCCGGCATCTGACGCCGTTAAGTCAGAAAAGGAGTGTTTATACTCCCGAATTGATTTCTCTAGGCCTATGGCTGAGGAATCCGTGACCGCGGTGAAGCTATCTGGTGACCTGGATAAGCTGACGCCAGCTTCCGAATCCCTCACTCATGAGGAATTGTCTCCAGTAACCCCGGAGGAGGATGAACTGATGAAAGTGGATGCACCCACTACAGATCAGTCATTCGAAAAACAACTGGAGGAGTTCAACTTGAACAGTCTAGGAGCTGCCATTTCCCCGCTGGCATAGCCGAATAAACAACAGAGCAGCCGGATAGTCATCCTTTGGTTACTACCCCGTCTGCGTCAACCAAACAAGTCGATGTTCAAACCGATACCCAAGGTGAGACCCGCGACTCTGGAGAGCAGGAAGGACCCATAGACATGGAGGACTCCCGATTACCCGCCGTATATCACGGGAGGTATCTGTACATCCATCCGGAATTACAGAACCTAGTTGACAGTGAAACAGGGAAAGCTATTCCGGTAGATTCCCTGATCCGGAAGGCCGTCGAAGACATTAAGACGGAGCACCAACGTGAAAGGACGCCACTGGAGTGGCTCACGGATTGGACTTGGTACCAACGCGGACTGATGGTAGATCCAGAGTTCCGCGATGTGGTATACCAGGCCAATCGAGCTATTGCCATTGGAGTCTATCAGAAGCCTGATAGGTCCGCATGGAAAATGGTATGAACGGATGTAGACTGGGTGGGCTGCTTGGCTGATAAGATCCAGCATGTAAACCCCGGTCCGGAAACCCTCCTGTACGATCTCCACACCCTAAGGGAGTTTTGTACCACAGCAACCGAGTTCGAGAAGTGGGATGATGGATTCTACATAGTAGAAGCTGAAATCAACCACATTCGAACCATGTCCACGGTCCCATTGGACAGAGTCTGTGCTCTGAGACAGATCATCACTCTTCGGGAGGAGCCCGAGAACAGGCTGAAGGAGTCGAGGCGGAACAGAAGCAACAGCAAGCCATAGCTCCTGGAATCCCGCTTAGAGAGATGGCTGGCAGAAGTCCGAATGCTCCCATAGCTTCAACCAGCGGTGCTTCTGCTACAATCCCCAGTCCTAGGCCAAAGGATAAGGATTCCCCCAAGGATCTGAAACTGGCAGCTGCGACGAAGGATGAGGCAGAAGAGGACAAATGGGAACTGTCCAAAAATAGGAGATCTTCCACTCAGAAGAAGAAACATCTCCCGGACTCTGTGAAGGCAGAGTAGAATGTGGTACCTGGTGACAAATAACAGATAACAATAGATTCACACAACATTGCAGGAATAGTACTATGTTGCTCCTCCAGCTCTGGGGCAGTGAATGCGGAAGGGACTGGTGTGCACCGCTACCAGACCCTGAGATGGTGGAGCCCTCTATGTATCAATATACGAATCAATATACCATGGATTCTACACATAAATCTGACTAGGTATTTCTATATTTTACTTACCTTAATATTATGCAACTATCCGTAACTCTACTATTGCTTTTGCATCGATGTTCATATGTAAACTTAATTTCTTTCCTATGGTACGGATGTTTAACTATAAACTTAACCTCTATTATAGGAATAGACATTATGTATATGTTAATCCTATATAATACATTAATAGTTATAACTCCTACCTATTGTCTGGGGGAGTAGTGTAGAGGTATAATAATAACCGGTGCCGTCTGGCGTGGCAGGTGAGACCTGTCGCCTGGCGTTCCTGAGGTTCCGGATAGGTGGCAGCACCTATCCGGGTCCGTGGGACACCTGGCAACGAACCGGGAGCATCTCTATAAAAGGCTCTGTGCTCACCTACCATGTCAGAGGCCATGTAGGCCTCCGTACATAACACATGTAATATCATGTTATCCTAGTCATAGAATTATGGGGTAACCGGAAGGTGTAACTAATAAAACTGTAGGCATACACTCAGAATACCGTCTTCGTCGTTCCTATCGAATCGGGTTGCACAGAGGTCCAGGTGGACGACTCATGGTCATTTTACCCTATAGGGGTATTTAAATTGATCTAAAGCACTGAAAACAATATTCAATTTAATAAGAGCCTTTTTTAAATAAGGGCTGGGATTAAAGAGGTATGGATATTAATGAGCAGCCGGGCACTTAACTTGGCTACTACAGTATTTCTATTCCAGACTTTGGTAAATACATTTTTGCCTTTTTCTTATTTCAGGTGACCAAGATGAATGTACTTCCAATCCATGTCAGAATGGTGGTACATGCACGGACGGTATCAATGACTACACATGTGCCTGTGCTGCAGGCTACTCAGGGGACGACTGTGTGGGTAAGTACCATATATTACTAAAATGAATAGGATGAATAGATAGAGCTGTCAGTGTGTGCCCTCTTTTCAAAACTAGTCAAGCTCTTATGACGTACCATTTTATTATGCCATAAATTGTAACATATGATCGTATTAATGCATGAAAATATGAGGCATTAATACATTTGTAGTGTTCTACCCCTCGACGTTTAATCGAATCTTTCGATAAACAACGAAGAACAACTATTCAGGTTCCAGTTAAAACTTTATTGTCTATAGCTCGATGCAGCAAGTTGGGAACCTGAGTGTTTTCCAGTTTTGGAGGCAGCTGTGCATGTAAAATGCCTTCATTCAAGGTACATTTTTGTATATGCTGCAGAAGGCAAGTCTTGTGTATGATTCTATCTCAAACATCATAACAAAATATGAAAATATAATCATTTGCTATGCATTATTCCCTCATAATACATGTCAGACTAGACAAAATGCCCTCTGTAGGTCCCATATGGGCTGGAAAAGCACCATGCTCATAAATGCCTTCATCATTTTCAAGATAAGAATATCTGAAGACCTGAACAATGTGAACAGGTCCATGGTGCAAAACACTTTTGTATCTATTAAATTCCATCATTAATTGTTGTTTTGACCTGATGACCCATTGAAAACCATATTGAAATGCTATTAGAACCCCATATTAGGCATGTGAGACCTATTATAATGCACTATTGAGCTATTTAGACGTAAATAGCAACAAAAGCGCTGTCGGCACCAAAGACTAGAATCATAAGATATGGCTAATTCCTCTCACACTTATTGTATCACTTAGATATTTCACATGCCTTTAAAGATGATCAGGTAGACCATAAAAATGGATAATTCTGGTATCAGTGGATGATCATGCATCCATATATGGTGATCTATGTGGTCCCACATCAAAAACCAAGCAGAAATCTTGCTGAAAATCACAGATTTTGCAAACTAACAAAAATCACATGTCTCCCATAGTGTAATAAGCCACCATAGAGGTAGGGAAAAAAAGCATACTCATTTATATTAAAACTTGATGGGTCAGTATTATGCACTATCTATCAAAAACTGATGGTTAGATTATTTTTTCACAAAATATATAGGGCCAAACTTTGAAAAACAGCAATTTTTTTAAACTAATGATTTTTAAATTTATAATTTGTACTTCAGTGGTAAACTGTGCACTATATAATTACTATCTACCCTGGCCTGAAAGCAATGAGTTTCATCTTTCATTTGCTGCAAATATTGTGTAAATCGGATAATTTTTGGCTAAACTACAGCATTTCTTAGCGAAAATTCAGGAAAAACTAAGTTTTAGGTTCCCAACTTGCTTCATCGAGCTATAATAACACATAGGCATCAGCCGTTCTCAATAACAGTTACAGGTGGTAGAGTTTGAACTTTATGGCACGTTCGACACTAGGCCTTCTAGTGTCTGCAGTTAACAATCCACATTCACCTTCTCTGTGCAACAGCACAGAGAAGTATTACAATATGGTAGCCGGGCAGCCGCCAACCATCGCTCACGATGGTTAGTCACGGCTGGACTGACCCTGAGGAAGGCCGTACAACGGCCTTATATACACCAGAGTCGAGGGCCACGTGACCAAGTGGTGACGTGGCGCTGGACACCAGCGCCCCCAGGTGTCGGGTAATAGAGGTGTTCTCGATGTCGCCCACGAGGACCACGAAGGTACCTCGAAGACGACTCGGGACCACCACACCACCCCCCACTAGACTGAAACGAGATCTCTGAAAATTCAGAGATCCCGGATCAGTCTAAACAAATAGATAATAATTTAAACTACTGAGTCCGTCGACATGGTCGACAGATACAGTAGGGGAATATAGAGAAATATGTAGTTTCTACTGTACTGTAGAAAAAAAATTATTATCACAGTTAATATAAGGTGCTGCTCCATCCAACGTTGGAGACCAGTGTCGAAACACTGCTTCACGACCTGCTCCTGGTCGATCCGAGGGAGGCACGACCGGGTATGGTAACCGGGGTCGTGTCGTTTCCTCACTGTCTCGTTGAGAAGCTCCTTCCAGCGTAGGAAGCCCACCTATAGTGTACAATACAACTATGATGGTCCTTCGACCGTGAGGCCGAGGATGTGTGGCACCACCGGGTCCTAGGACCGGGGTGGCGTCGGATCCACACAGTTTCGCAGGGAGGTCCAGGGACAGGAAAGGTACCCCCACTCGTGGAGGGTACACCGTGGTCCGGGAACAAGTTCCCGGGGGTTCCATGCTGACATCGAGACTCTTTTCGATGTCAGCGGTCCGAACTGAAGAGGTGGAACAGTAGTATCATACTAAGGATCCTCCGAGATAGACCCTGTAGCAGCGTCAATTTCTGCCTGCTCTCTGTTAGTGCGCTCATCGTCCTGTGAGGCACTGGGGAGTAGCTGGCCGGAAAACGTGGGCGACTCCGGCAATGGAGCCACACGGTCCATTGTCGTTCCCCAAGCCTCGTTAGAGGTCTCGGGGGCATCTCGGGAGTCTCCCTCAGCATCTGAGTGGAGGACTGTCGAGTCTGCAGAGTCGCTTCTGTCGTCGTCGTCGCTCTCTCGACCTTCATGGTCGTTCTGGTCTCCCTCGTCAGAGTTAGCCATCGGAGAGTGACCAACGACATCGACGTCCCCGTCTACGTCCATCCACTGTTCCACTTGTGCAGGTTCTACTGCACTGGCGGAAGCCGACGGGTCTGGGCAGACGGCTGCACTTGCGGGGATCAGAGGTGTGATGCCATGAAGATCCGGATGGACTTTCGGGGACACCACTCTCTGAACCGGTGGCGGTGCAGGCTTGGTGGCTCCCAAGAGGTCGACCAAGGGAGCCGATGAGGAAGGCACGGTTGCTGGTGGGTAGACGGAGGCGCCGAGAGACCTACCAGGGGTGTCAGGCTTGTCCTGCACCACCTGCTCTCGACCCAGCTTCGTCATAGCCGAGCTCAGACTGTCTATCCTCGGAGATAACTCTCTCAGAGGATTAGACTGAGCTGCCAGCGTCCTGACGTCGGGAACCACTCCACCCTCGACGAGGTACCTCTGCGCTTTGCGAGAGGGATCAGTTCGATCAGGTTTCAGGGTTCGGACGCCATGGTGCTTGTCCTTCATCCATTCCAAGAGTTGGACCCCGAAGACTCTAAAGAATTCGCGGTCGATTTCCTCCCAGCCTTCTATGATACCATCCCTCTTGGTGATATCAGTTTGGGCTTGCAACTCGAAGTTATTGAGTCGCGTCCGGACATCGGTCAGACGAGAGTCCATCTCCATCTGAACGGTCTGACGCGCCTCTTCCCTCAGAGCCGGAAGGAGCTCGTTACGGATGGCCATGTTTGTTCTGTCAAACAGGCCGAACAAGTAGGCACTCGCTTCCTCACGGAATGCCTCACCGAAACTATCGATAGCAGGGCTACCCGTCATCTGTAGAAGTCCCTTACGTTCCACGAACGTCTTGGGGACCCCACGTTCAACGCCATCGCTGTATGCAGGCTGTGCCAACTCCCAACGCAAGGTTGCTGTTGGGGTGTCGGCACCTGACACGACGTTGGAGTAGGTGGCTCCTGCTCCCGAGGTCAGTGTCGCACCTCCTATGTGGACACGCGGCGTGGCAGCTGGGGTGCTGTCCTCTGCCACCGTAGGTGGCTTGACTGGGGGAGACGAGTTGGTGGTCACCTTGGGTTGTCGCTCACAACTACTCCGAGATTCCACTGTCTTGCCTCCAGGCTTAGCACCACTGGTGCTGGGTTTGGCTGAACCAGTCGAAGCAGTCTTCGACTTTTTAGAAGCCGGGGCCGGGATGGGCTTCGATGCCTGCACGGGCTTCGAGGTGGCCGCCTGCGACTTAGGCTTCTGATGTTCAGTCGAACCGGCAGACTTTCCAGCGTCCGTAGAGTGGGGTCTCTTGCTCCCACTCGTAGAGGCTGTAGGTACTGGGTCTCGAGGACTACTGGCTTCCCGCTTCTTCCGTTGCTCTACCCTGGGGGTAGGCGCTGTAGAAAGCGGGCATGAGCTCTGGTCTGATATACAGACGCTTCGTAGACGGAGGTGCGGGTGCCATCCGCATCCAGTGTCTAGTCTGCGCACCTGTTTTCTCATTCCGCTCACACTTTCCAACTAGTGTCTCCACCAGTTGGATAGCGCCCTCGGCATTGTACTTATGGGGCTGCTTGTACGACTTTAGATGACGTGCCATCAGCCCCCTTTGTGTAGTCACGAAAGGAGGAGAGGTCGGGTCATCGGGGTCCTGATAACATGGAATGGTCTTTTCCACCTTAACACAACCGAACTGCGGACGGATGGCCCGATGCTCTTCCACCAAGTGTCGAGCATACCTGCCATCAGTCGTGTACACGCGAGGGGGGAACCCCTTACGTGTGCAGTTCTCGAAAGCACACTGCTGCCCGGGATTGAAGATGTGCCACGCAAAACCAATCCGCTGTCTCTCAGGCAGCGACACCCCCGACGAGTCCGAGGCATTCGTGATGTTCTCGATCATCGAGACATACCAGTCAATGGCATGGGTATCATCCGAATACCATTCCTCGTCATCGCTTCCATCCTTCCCGACGAGGCTAGGGAGTACCACTTGACCACTCTTGCGGTAATCCTGAAGCTTGGTCAGGGGCCTGTCGTCGACGTACTCAGCACGTCGCTTGGCAGTAATCCCTGACAGCCGCCTCCACGCGTCGACAGTCTTGGCCGTGTCCGGGGGCGAGGATACGGTGCTCTCCACGGCACCGGCCTTAACCTCCGACGGCTCGGTTCCAGGTTCCGGGGGAGCAGTGGACTCACTGCTCTTCTCGCGGGCTGGAGCCTTCTTGGCTGCGGATTCCTTCTTGCTACCCTCCTTCTTAGCTACCTTAGCGATCTTGAAATCTTTTAAGGTCCCTTTGGATGCCTTCGATTCAGCGGACTTCTTGCCCTTAGAACCCGAAGGGGTAGCAGCTTTCAATGGAGCTGCTGTCGACGGCATGTCGACCTCCATCTCGTCGGGGGAGGAGTCCCTCGAGGCTGCAGCAGCCGCGACTTCTTCTTCTTCTTCTTCTGAGACTTGTGGCTCGCCGAAGAGCTGTACCCTGACTGCTCATCGGATGAGGACCCCATGGTTCTTCTTGAACTGTGGGCTCAGATGGAGAAGTTAGATTCCGGGCCTCGAACCGTTCTCAGACAGAACGAGGCGTTGAAGAGAGTCTTTGAGGTGTTTCGATCCGCACTCTGGCGGGTCGAAGCCTCGAAGGTGTACTCTATCAACATTGCTCTTTTGCAACTGCCTGCGGGACGATCGAAGTAATAGTGTCGACTCAGAGAGGACAGAATCCACTATGAACGGCCCATCCCAGTTGGGAGCAAGCTTCATAGCTGCTTGGGGGGTGTGGTACCTCACCACCTGTTCCCCAACTGAGTATCTTCTCTGCTTCAGCCCATAGTCATACCCGACTTTCTGGCGTTCCGCAGATTTACCTAGATTTTCTCTTACCATGCTGTAACTTTCTCTCAACCGATCTTGAAGCTGTTCCACGAAAGTAATGGAACAAGGGACCTCGAGTGGGTTCTCGATTGAGCCGAAAATCACATCCGCTGGCATGAGAATTTCTTCCCCGAATACCATCATATTTGGACTTCATCCAGTAGAACTGTGTTCAGAGCTGTTATATGCGGACACGACATATTTAGCCTGTTCATCCCAGTCGTCCATATGTTTGTCTGCCAACATAGTCAGACTCTAAATCAGTGTTCTGTTGAACCTTTCCACCTGGCCATCGCTCTGTGGCCTGTACGGATTGGTCCTCTGTTTTACAATCGTCAAATATTCACACATCTCAGAGAAGAGACGAGACTCGAATTCTCGACCTTGGTCGGAATGCAGAAGCAACGGGACACCAAAGGTCAAAACCCATTCGTCCACGAAGGCTTCTGCACAGGTCTCTGCTGTGTGATTTGGTAAGGGGATAGCGCGTACATACTTGGTGAAGTAATCCTGGATTACTAACATACAAGTATTCTTGTTTGGCGTGGGTGCAAATCCCGAGATGATATCCATAGCTATCCTCCCGAATCTCACCCCGAACAACTCTTGGTGCAAAGGAGACTTACCCATGCCCTCACCGGGCTTCACCAAACAACAGGTAGGACAATGTCGAACCCAACGACCTATGTCCTTTCCCATTCCAGGCCAGTAATATCTCCACTTCACCTTTTCGAGCATTCGTTTTCGACCAAAATGTGCCGCTGTTCGGTGTCCATGGCAAAAGGAGAGTACCTCACCCCTCAGTTGGCGTGGTATCACTACTTGGATCGTGCGTCTTGCGCGTCCTGCCTCGACTTTCCAGCGACATAACAAACCTTCACGGAAAGTTAATAGAGGCCATTGCCCAATTAATTTCCGTACCTCGGCGCTCTCGATTGATACCTCAGGCCTAGTTGGTTTAGCCCCCTTAACTAGCCATTCGGCAACCCGTTTGATGTCAGCGTCCACTTTCTGAGCATCGATGAGTTCATCGAGAGACCAAAATGCAACACCCACCCGGCTGTCTACTAGACTACCTACAGCCGCCAAAACAGCGTTGTGACTGCCGCAGTCTGTGCAATCTGACCTTTGGCATAGCCGCACAGGGATACGACTAAGGCCATCGGCATTCAGATGCTTGGCCCCACTTCGATGTTCGATCTTAGAGTTTTCGAGACCGAACTCCGAAAGATGGGCATGCCACCTACCCATCATTCCTTCAGCTTCTTTGAAATTCAGAAGCCATTTCAAAGAAGAATGATCGGTGCGGATAGTGAAATTACCACCATAAAGGTAGTGCCTAAACTTCCTGGTGTACACGACAACTGCTAACAGTTCTCTTTTGGTGGTGCAGTAGTTTCATTGTGTTTTACTTAGAGTGTTGCTGGTGTAGGGGCCGGCATCGTTGTATATATATTAGTGCCGTTCATCCAAGAGACGTGTTCTTGTGGTGCTTGTTCCTTCTATGCCAGCTAGGTGTCGCTTTGCGATACCCCGTTGGTACAAGAGGGGGCAGCACCATGCCTCGCGTCCAGCTTCTACTAAGAAGCCGGACGAGCGGCAGAAGGGGACTGGACGTGGTCCAGTCAAGACGCTCAGTTATAATCCATTGAAACTTGAATAAAGTCCTACCCGAGAGGTAGGGGTATCCGGGGCTTTGCCCAACCCGAACTACTCGTGTTGTGTTGGTATCTCTAGTGATAAGCGAGCCAACGAGCCACCCAACATATAAGTCGATACGAACCATTACACTGGTGCCGTGACCAGTTGGTTCGGGGGTGGAGCTCGGCCATATTGGCCGAAAGCCTCGGGAAACCCGATGCGGATCCCCCCAGCCCTGGGCTAGAGGGATTCGAAGAGGATGGCTTTACATCCCACCACCTGTTGTTAGACTGGAAGCCCGGTCAACAACAAATGTACAATCCAGAGGGTGTCCGGACTGTTTTCTTGACACCCGGTTTAATGGACGGTGCCACCAGTAATGGAGGTGGCATCGTAAGATTGTATCCGGGTACACCTCAGACGGCGGCACCGGATACAGGATTGTTTAGGGGGGTATTAAGACCCCCAACTTTGGACTTGAGCGATTGGTCCCAAGTTATAACTAGCAGACGCCAGCTGGGTCCTATTGTACCAGCAGGCTCGGCTAGCAGCTTGGGTACCCCAATGGCACAAAGCCCTATGCAGCGTACCGCGATCCCCCTGGAAGCGGTACCGGAGGGGGCAAACGGAGAAGCCCCACTAATGACATCGTCGGATCATGATAGCGACGATGGTAAAGCTATAAAGGACCCATTGGTCCCTAAAGCAACCCCGAAGACTAAGCCTCGGGATGCCGAACCGAGAAACTCGGAAAAGCATTACCTAGGCCTATCTTTGGATGAAGGCTTGTCTGACTCCATGTTCAACCCTGGAGGCAGCCGCAAGTTGATATACGGACATCGGATGGGCCCCGGGTATAAAACTACCTCGGCCTATTTGAAAGCCAAAGAGCAGGTAGAGTTACAGGCTAAGAGGCAACATGAACAATTCATGGCAGCCCAATTGAAAATAGAAGAGGAGACTAAATCTCGGATCGGCAAATTACGATCCGTTGAACAGGAGGCGATTCTAAAAGAATCAGACCTAAAATATCGTCTAACTTCCGCAGCCCATCGATTGGAGCGAAAGGAGAAAGACGAACGGGAAAAAGAGAGACGACTGGCTGAGTTGGAGCTCGAAGAGGGCAATAGACTCAGAGCAATCGAAAAGGCTAGAGCCGAGGAGGTTGCTAAGGCCCGGGATGTAAACAAACTACAATCCGAGTTGCATGCCATGGAGGAGAAATTAAAGAAACTTCAACTCCGAAAGGCAGAGACAGAGGCCAAGTTGGTCTCGGAACAATCCGAGATCAGGAGAGAGACCAACGAATATCAGCGGTCTCCGAAGGAGAAAGGTGAAAAGTACTGTCTACTGAAGGATACTTTTAAGCGGGAGGCATTGGCCGCTCAGGAGGAGCGAAACCGAGCTGTTGCGGAAAATGAGAAGATTCGATCCGAGATCTTATCAGAAAACGCACAGCTAAGGGAGGAGCAGCGAAATCTCACTACGGATGTAGCTACCCTCACAATAAATAAGTCTGCTATGGAGAGTTATTTACATGAGCAAGAGCAGGCGAATGCTCCTCCTGCGAGTAAGGACGCAAACCCGAACTCGACGTTTGTTAAACAGAGTGACCCAGTCTCCTGTTCTACACCTAAGCATCCGCAATACAATCCTTTTGTCAATGACAATGCGACGTGGAATGTAGATCAAGGGGGAGTCTATATCAGAACCCGAGATAAGCATGGCCGAACTAGTAGAGTCCGGATAAGTGAGGTCCCCATAGTCCACAACTTAGACCCGGACTATGTACCCCGGGATGCTTCCGACAGTAGCGCGGAGACTAGTGGTTTCCACATACATGTGGATCAGACAGAAAGTGTTGGGTTGGGAGCTGGTAATGACAGCAGCCAACAAACTCCATCAAACGATGGTAGTCAACCAACGGGGAACCAGCCATCCGATGGCGGCCACCAAGGTGCACAAGGGGGGGCGGTGCTACGGGTACTACAGGTAGCAATAGTACCTCGGGTACCGGCCCTAACCAGGGTGGTGGAGGCTATACGAATCACAGTGGTTCACAGTGGACGTATACCCAGCCGCCACCACCACCTCCACCGGGCAACACAAGCTTCGGTGGAATAGGGGGCAATCTAACCTTGAACGAAACCAAGGCGATTGAGTGGAGCAAACAGCAATGCACTAGATTGATGTATGCTCATAATTCCGCCCGAAGGGTAGCCGTGATTCCTAAGGAATATGACGGTACTCGACCATGGAAAGAGTGGTTTGAAGATTTCATCGATGTGATGAATTGTAATGGTTGGACCCCATACGAGGCCAAGCCGCATCTAGTGAGATGCTTGAAAGGCGGGCCGGGTCGCATGGCTGTAGAGCAATGGCGGACCTGGTACGGTCTCGTAGGGAGTTTCGAGCAGTTAGTGGAATCTGCTAGTGGACTGTTATGTAACATGGTCAAGGAGGATCCGATGGTCCGCTTTAAAAAACGCACGCAGAAGCGTAATGAAGCTTTCAGAGCATACGGTATGGAACTCCATGCCCTGCTAAGCAAGGCCAGGCCCGGTACTGAAAACCAGGACTGGTATATGGACGATTTAATTACACAATTCGTTAAGGGTCTGAGAGACCGAGACGAGCAGATTGCTGCGAGAGATGCCTGGAAAGAAGGCATAACATTGCACGGTATATTTAATGGTATAGATATGGCCGTGAAGAAGCGAACTATGTTAGCCGGGGACATACCGAACGCCAGTGGCTCGGCTCCCCTAGCATCAGTAGCCCAGCAGTCCGAGGTAAACAGTACCTCGGACGACTTTGAACTGATTGAAATCGAACAGGAGGACGGCACCTTCTGTTCGATGCAGCTAAGGAAAAATGCTTCAGGTAGGAAGTATATTCCGAGGAAGGCATTTAATAAGGCAAGGGATTCTAGACCATCTTCCGAGGTCAAGGGTGACCCGAAAGTTGGTGAGAAGGCAGCCAAGCCTCTTGTAAGCACTGATAAAGCGAAGGGTCAGTCTCCGGACATGACCAAACTTATGGAGGATATGTGTAAGAAAATTACAGATGCCCTCCAAGCCAGTCGGCAAAGACCCAGAGTGGATTGCCGAATGGTTAAGTGTTTCAGGTGCCAGCGCATGGGACACTACTCCTCTGAATGTACCGCTGCTAAGCCGGTAATGGCTGCCTTCTATGAAGCCGAAGACAACGGCGAAGGAAGGGAGAACGCTACGGATTCCACTGATGTGGAAAACTAGTAGGGGTTGTATCCACGGCATTGGGTATAACCCCGGAGAGGAACGAATGCCAAAATGCTACCGGGGGTGAATTTCGAATCAAATTCACCTGGAGGCCGGGTGGCTGTGGGTGCGCACCCCTGCACCTTGGCCGGGGCCAGGGACCCTAGTGCTTATGTGTACGGTAGTGAACATATGGAGGCGAGTCGGTGCACTGGGGGAGAGGAAGGATGGATCAAAGAGTTGATCCGAGTGTGTGGGACACGCCTTCCCCCAAGTCATCCGTGTCTGGAATTTTTGAGAGGACTCGGATTGAATCTTGGTGATTCGGGAGACTTTCACCAGTTTACCAGTAACCCCTCTCCTTTAGGGGGGAGACGGTGGTATGTACCCATATCTGTGGAAGGCCGGGTAGGTGAATTCTTGGTGGATACTGGAGCCAGCCACTCCTGTGTGTCCAAAAGATTTTTCGACTCGGTGGCCGGCAGCCATGAGAACCTCAAAACGGGGGTAAATGCTTGCACAGCCGACGGAAGCAGTATGCATACTTTTGGTAGGACGTTTATGCCTATCCGTATAGGAGGCAAAGAATTTGTTCTTTCGCCAACTATAGCAGAGGTTAGTGATGACGGAATCCTCGGATTGGATTTTGCAAGCTTATATGGGGCCGTCTTGGACCTTAGGGATGGTATGATGAGTATACGGAACCCGTATGGCTTGCATGTCCAATGCGTATTGAGACAGGTGTCTTCGGTTGCATCAGTGATACACACGGTGAAGATCCCACCGGGTACCACTTGCGATGTCCTTTGTGGCGGATCAATGGCCCAAAGGAATGAAACTGGAGTCTATGAACCCGACACGGTGTATCTGTCGAGTATCGGGTTGGACTCAGTGGATACATTAGTGGCTAATGCAGCTTGGACTGTATTACCCATGACTAACCGAAGTGGTTCAGTGGTCTACTTGAATCGAGGCGACAGTGTGGGTAGGATGAGTTCGGTTGAACACGTCGCCGAGGCTAGGTTCAATAAACCACTAAACCCCGTTAGTAAGCATCCATTAGATGAAGAATTCCAAAAGCTGATTGACCAATCAGATTTACAGAATACGGAGGATAAGGATTGCCTAGCGAAACTCCTACAAACGTACGAGAGTGCTTTTGGTAGGGAAGGAGGACCGGTGGGTAGATCCGACAAGGTGTTGCACACCATAGATGTGGGCAACGAGAAACCTTTTAAAATCCCGTATCGCAGACTTCCTCTCAAGAAGAAGTTAATTTGCAAACAGGAAATACAAAAACAGTTGGACCTAGGGGTCATCGTGCCGAGCTCGAGTCCCTGGTCCAGTCCTGTTTGTATGACCACTAAGAAAGACGGTACAATCCGCTTTTGTGTCGACTACCGAAAACTGAACGGTATAACAAAGAAGAACTCATATCCTTTACCAAGGATAGACAAGACATTAGATAGCTTGGGTGGGAACCAATGGTTCTGTACCTTGGACTTACAATCCGGGTATTGGCAGATACCGATGCACCCTGATGACATGGAGAAAACAGCGTTCTCCAGTCATATGGGGCTATTCGAGTATAATGTCTTACCCTTCGGATTGTGTAACGCCCCCGCTACATTCGAGGCCATGATGGAATCCTTGTTGAGTGATCTTTTGTGGAAGAAATGTTTGGTCTACTTGGACGACGTCGTCGTGTTCGGCAAGTCGTTTAGGGAATGCCATGCAAATCTGCAATTGGTACTCGACCGGATACTATCAAACGGTCTAAAACTCAAACCCAAGAAATGTAACCTGATTAAGAAAACAATTACATACTTGGGAAGGATCATCACCCCCAACGAAGTGAGCGCAGATCCGGAGAAATTAGAAGCTGTAGAGAATTGGGAAAGACCCACGAGTGCTAAGGAGGTGAGATCATTTCTAGGATTTTGTTCCTACTACCGTGATTTCATACCAAATTATTCTCGTGTCAGCTTTCCTATGCAGTGCTTAGCTCACTGGACCCCGGGTAGGGCACGGGACCCATTCCCATGGACCAGCGAGCAAGAAGAATCTTTTAATAAAATAAAAGATTTGTTTAGAAACACACCCGTGTTGAAATATCCCACTCCTGAGGGACATTTCATCTTAGACACAGATGCGAGCAATGATGCAATAGGGGCGGCTCTCTCTCAGGTCCAGGAGGGAGTCGAAGTCCCAATAGCATTCGCTAGCAACACGCTAAGCAAGACCCAGCGTAATTATTGTACCACCAAGCGGGAACTCCTCGCGGTAGTGGTGTATACGAAGAAGTTTAAGCATTTTCTCTGGGGAAGTGACTTCACTTTAAGAACCGACCATTCGTCTCTTAGGTGGCTCCTTAACTTTAAGGACGCCGAGGGGATGATTGGACGATGGTTAGCTCATCTATCCGAGTTTGGATTAGAGCATAAACAAATAGAGCACCGACCCGGTGCTAAACATATCAATGCGGATGCCTTGTCGAGGCGACCTATCCGAAGGTGCCAAAATGCCACTTGTGAAGACTGCGGGGCCCATAATGCTGTGGTAGCCGGGTTGGTATTTAATTATACCACCCCCCGTATCCCCTGGGAGGAGGCTGTATGTAGCTACCTCGATTGGTCCCCGGAGACCATCAAGAAGTTCCAACAGTCGGATCCCACCACCGCGCGCATAATGGAATACCTACAGTCAGGTATTAAACCGGCAAGGCCGCTAGTATCCCTAGAAGATAGGGAAGCGAGGCGATTGCTAGCCCAATGGACCGAGCTAGAGATCCGAGACAGCATACTATGCAGGTGGAAGACAACTCCCACCAACGGTAGGCTGTTGCAAATAGTGATCCACGCCCCGATGAGGAGGGATATCATGTATTATTGCCATGGTCACCAAACGAGCGGCCATTTCGGTAAGAAGAGGTCAATAGAGCGCCTACAAAGGCGTTACTACTGGCCTGGAATGAGAGGCGACCTGCTCCGGTGGATCGCCACTTGCCCGGATTGTTGTAAAAACAAGCCGGGACCTGGCCGGGGAAAGCAACCCTTATCCCAGGAATTGTTTGGTGTCAGGTTCGCTCGAGTGGCGATAGACATCATCAGCGGGATCAAGACGACACCCCGGGACAATACTTGCATGATGGTCGTAACCGACTATTACACCAAGTACACCCGGGTGTTCCCTCTTCCTAATCACAAAGCCGCCACATGCGCGGAAGCGTTTGTGAAAGGCTGGGTGCTGCATTTGGGTGTTCCCCTTATGATGCACAGCAACCAAGAAAGAGAGTTCGAGTCAGAGCTGTGGCAGGAAATGTGCCATTACCTAGCCATTTGCAAGACCTGAACGAACCCATACCGACCACAGTCGGATGGGCAGGTAGAGCGGTTCAACAGAACCCTGATACAAGTACTAAAGCCCCTGGTCAATACCCACCAGGACAACTGGGATGAACAGTGTGAGTTTGTAGTACATGCTTACAACAACACTGTCCATTCATCTACTAATTGCACTCCAAACATGCTAGTGTTCGGCGAGGACATCATAATGCCCGCCGACTTAGTGTATGGAGTGGTTGGGATAGACCCGGAGGCGCCCTGCACCGTGTTGTTTGTGGAGTCGTTAAGTGATAGGTTCAAACAGGCATACGAGGCCGTTCGGAAAGAGCTGCTGAAGAGTGCGAAGTGGCAAAAGGTGGGTTATGACACCAATGCCAAACGAATTCGTTTTAATGTTGGGGACAAAGTACTAAGGTACTACGAGCCGCTAGAATGGCTGAAGCTCGTAACGCCCTGGGAAGGTCCATTTAAAATCATTCGCATCATCTCCGAGTCTACGGTGATGATGGAGGACTGCCTAACTGGTAGGAAATGGAAGACAAATGTCGGAAAACTTCGGCCCTGGAAGGGACGCGAAGAGGCGGAGAGGGAGTTCAGTTACCAACCACCTGAGTCTGTCCCTAGCGGACCTAGCGTGGTAGTACCGATGAAGCGCCCTAGAGGCAGGCCGAGAAAAATGCCGGAAGACGAGGTAATAGTCAAAAAGAAGACGAAGGCCAGGAAACGACCTAATCGTAAGAAAAGGAAGAATGTCTCGCTGAGTGAAGGCACTACGTATGGGAAAGGTTTCGCCATGGCTAAGCGGAACCCAGAAAAGGCCGTATGTAAAGCCGGGAAGAATAAGAAGCTAACTGAAGGCATTAGACGCAGTCCCCGGTTGAGGTCTGCTGTAACCTAACTCAGTACACAACGAGCTGCTGCGTGTTGTCCGCCGTAGGCGGTTAACATACGTTCCACGGCTGGAGATGCCGAACGCGCCCCCCCGGGTAGCTGTATCCCGTGAGTGGCGGACGGATTAACCGGTACATTCGCTTTGAAGCATTGTATACACCGCCAAGCTCCAGACGATAGCACTCGGGTAGTAGGCCGCGTCTCGCATGTCGAGTCGAATGTTAGTTCGGATCTAGTTCCCTAGGTGGCGCCGCAGGTGCGGCGGGAAAGTGCAGAACTAGGTCACCGGATAGCCTTTCGCGAGATAGCGGGATCTCGCGAGACGAGAGGTCTGACGTCATATTGTTCATAACTAGAGCGGACTCGTGGTGGTAAGACGCCAACCGTTTCGCTCTGGTTAGTGTTGGCGGTAGGCAGCCTCTAGCTGTCGAGTTAGCTTGCCCTAACTTGCAACCTTTGTTGGACGAATCCTTCGGGAGGAGTCCAACACATTTGCCAATTCACAAATTGGAAGTCGCCCTCAGTGCCATGGCACAGGGGACGATTGACGCTGCGCGTCAAACAGCCAACGTTCTGTTGGAGGAAGGCGAGGACCCGAAGGTCCCGTCTCGGGTGGAGGAGTCTATGGACTCTTCAACTGAGGAGGCAGCCCTGACGCTCTCTGCCATGGCCGAGGCCACCGACCGGGAGAGGATGCCACCTCCACCACCACCGAGCCCGCGTCTACGGCGGCTTCGGGTGATAGGATTGATGTCCTGGACATCCCAATGTATCCTCACGTCGATGACTAGGCCGGTGTCGTGTACACCTCCTGGGGGACTTATATCCCCATGCACCCCTCCATGTTCGGATACGGACCGCTGGCGGTGAAACCAGGCGTGCCCAAGGCCATACCAGACGACTTCAAGACTCTGGTCATGGACTCGTGCAGCGACGAGTTGGCTGACAGTATGCTAGTCTCTTGGCTCCGGAACGAGAGCTTGGCCCGAGCAGTACTGATCTCCGAAGGCATTACCCGGAAGGCCGCGGAGTTAAGAGAGTCTGAGTCCGACATGGATACAGACTCTACAGTCACTCTTTCCTCGGTGGAAACCGGCCGGGTCAAGCAATTGACCGACAAACCTGCACCAAAGGGTCCTCTCACTGAGAGTGACCTGGAGGTTGAAGACCTTAGGATCGCCATCGAGAGGTCCACATCCGAGAAGGAACCGGGTGCCGACATACCGGAGGCGCCTGGCGAGATCTCGGAGGAGGACATCTGGCGTCAGCAGGCTGCTGTTGAAGCCAAGCGAGCCGAGCTCGCCAAACAGCAGAAGGAGCTCACCGCAGCTCGTCGGGCCCACCGAAAACAGCAGGCCCAAAGTAAGGCGAAGGCTTCCTCCGACTCCGACTCCCCGGTCAGTAGTAGGAGAAGCCCTCGTTCAAAGGACAAGGATCCACGACAGTCGGATTCTAGTCCCGAGGTGCCGGCGCAGCCACCAAAGGTCGTCCGTCGGAAGAAGAAGAACGGAGCGAAAGCGTCTCCGGTGGAGCCCACGCCCCCCACCAAGTCTAGGGGTAAGGGCGACCCGAAGACGCCCGCCTCCAAGACACCAGCCACCACAGTAGCCACCTCGGTTACTGCAGCGTCCACTGCCAGCACTAGCGGAGCGAGCGCCAAGTCCTCTACCAAGGCTTCGTCTGGTACTACTACCACCAGCCGAGCCAGCCGTAGAGGAGAGGGCATTTACACAGACAGTGAGGGAAGCAGGAGCGACCCGGAGCTGCCCGAGTCAGCCAGATCTGATTTGGAGTCCGTGACAACGTGGGAAGAGATGACCACGGATGTCCCTAAGGATGACAATCAGAAATGGATGTGAAAGAATGCAGCCGAGGGGTTCAAAGAATGGACTCCCCGCTGCTTCGCAGACTGTGCTTACGACACAGTCCACTACATGTGTCCGGGTGCCGTCAATAACGATGGTGATAGCGACGACGAGGAGTGGATGAAGTCCGGCCCCTCGGATACGCCAGTGGGTAAATTCTACCTCATTTGGATTGACCAGCTCAAATCCAAATTGGGGTCGATTTACAGCTATGAGGCCCGGACGAAAGTCCAATGGCCGATGACCCAATGGGGGCCATCCGGCAACCGCCGGAGGTGCCCATTCGAATCGTGCCAGCTGGCTCTCACGGGAGAGATGGTGTTTGAGACGAAGCCCTGCTTCGCTCGACACATAGTGGAGCACCACATGCACCACAAGCCCCTGATGATGTGTGTGCTCGTAGACCGTCCGAGCAAACTATGTGACGGCTCGTTCTCCACTAACCGGCATCGGGACATGGCTCTGCATCTGCAGAAAGCCCATGGCACCGGCCTGGAAAAGACGAGGAAACGGGCCCTCAAGTGCTTCAACGAGCTCCTGGCTAACTGGGCCTCGTTGAGTGTCAAAGACATCAAGGAGCAGGCATTTGAGACCGGATTCTGCTCGTGGAAGAGTAGCAACCTGTTGGCCTTCTTCCAGATCAACTTCTCCTCCACCAAGTTCGGGATGCCCAGCGAGGTGCACCTGAAGGTGAAAAAGTGGAGGGGAGATGACAAGCGGGAGAAGATCAAAGCCCGCTCGAAGGGTCCTAACGGAGGCACAGCCACGGCTACTGGTGCTTCCAAAAGGACCCGCGCAGACCGGTCCGTAAGCCCTTCGGGTAATAAGGACCAGCCTAGGCCAGCCAACCCAGCTGATCGTCGCGAGTCGGGACAACAGGTCTCGGCTCTAGATATGCCTAGCAACCAGGCCCATAGGGCGGTTAGCCAGGCGGCCACTCCGGCCACCTCAACACCACCTGCACCCGCGGGGCAAACCCCGGGCGAAGCCTCTGGCAGCCAGGATGATGGGGGCGAGCTCTTCGCTCCCCCATCCGGGTACACATCTTGTTGGGCTGGTGAGAGATCTTCCGGCAAGCGCCCCACGTACAGTGAGTACGCGGCGAAGTTCCCTTCCATGGGACCAGCGGGACCCGAATCTCAGGTCCTAACCCCCTTGGGCCGGTCTAAACCCCGGGGTAGAGGCCGTGGTGGAATGGAGTCCACCCGAGCTCCCCCGGGCGGTGGCCGAGGCCGAGGTGGTGCTACGGTTGAGGGCCCGTCTGTCCCTCCAGCAGGCGCTCCGCCTGCCACTGTGGAGGCCGCCGCGCCCCCACCAGTTATAGTTCCACCAACGGCCCCTCGGGTGCCCGTTATGGAACTGATATCAGGAACTCTGTCAGGTCTTCAGGATCCGAACACGTTTGTTGATCATCACGATGTTCAAACGGCCAGGATCCAAAATGACCTGATGGCGGAATGGCAGGCATTGCATCGCCAGAAGTCTGTCGACTACTGGCGTGTAATGACTGAAGCCACCTTCAACCTGGTCTACGAGGTCCAGAAGAGGGAGGAAGAGAAAATTCAGGTGCAGGAAAGGAAGAATGTCGAGGAGGCAATCCAATCCTGCCGGCGCCAGCAGTTGGAAGCTGAAAAGCTTAAAGAGTTCCACCGCGCTGAGAACGCCGGGTACAGCGAGGCTGACCTCAAGTTCTTCCTCGCGTTCGGGAAGCACCTGGACGAGTGGGACGGCTCTGCGCCGTCCCTGTCCTTCGCTCCGGCTGCTCCACCTGTTCCGGCTGCTCCACCTGTTCCGGCTGCTCCACCCGTTCCGGCTGCTCCACCCGCTCCGGCTGCTCTACCTGCACCCGAGGCAGTGGACAGTCCATCCGCGGTGATGAGCACGCTGAGCTTGGGGAGCGACACGCCCAGCGAGACCTCCACGCTGCTCTCTGTGAGCAGTTGCAGCAGCTCGGCTCCGGCTGCCTCAGCGGAGTCGGCTGAGAAGATGGACACGGATCCGGAAGATCTTTAAGTGTCCATCTGATGGTGTTTTATAGTACCCGAGGGTAAAGGCATTTATCATGCCAATGGTACTTATCCTTACACTGGACTCGCCGATCTGGGACTGAACCTGCAGTGAAGATGGACGCTAACCCGAAACACAAAGAGGATTACTACACCTAACCGGGGCTCCATCTTCCCACCTTCATCAGGGCACACCATAACAGCAACGTGGCTTGCCACCACATATATGTCGCCGGGTGGAGCTGCAGAAACCAGTCGTTCCAGATTCGCCGGAAGTCCGGTATTTTGTAAGGGCGATCCTGCTACCCTGGTAGGACGTCTATTATTATCAGTATTAATATTTTGTGTAAAGCTATTTTTATATAAAATTTATCTTCTTGTAATCAAACCAAACAAAATTATTCTCGGGTTATTTACCCCACCTCGGGTCGGTTAGTTGCTACTGTAAAATATTGTTAATACCATTTCACTACATATCTACAACTTTTTATCGCGTCTCTAATACTATAATAACACTGTAACATTGTTACCATCTACTACCCTAGGTCGATGGTGCATAAGGCACCACTTCCTAATTGTTATTATTAGTTACTTCGGGTTATATGCGACATGCCTCATCATGTACATATTATTTATAACGCCCCTTAATGTTCTATATTCTATACGAACACTTATGTATAGACTTACCTATGTGTGTATAACTTATTATTGTATAAAGTCAACAATAGGTATTTATTAAATACACCCAACCCTAGGTATAGTCTAGTGGGGGTGGTGTAGGGGCCGGCATCGTTGTATATATATTAGTGCCGTTCATCCGAGAGACGTGTTCTTGTGGTGCTTGTTCCTTCTATGCCAGCTAGGTGTCGCTTTGCGATACCCCGTCGGTACAAGAGGGGGCAGCACCATGCCTCGCGTCCAGCTTCTACTACCCTGCTAGCACAACTCATCCAAATGATGTCTTTTTTAAGTAAAAACGATCAGTTTTCACGTAAAAATGACGTAAATTACACGAGTAGTGCTAGCTGGGTAAGAAGCCGGACGAGCAGCAGAAGGGGACTGGACGTGGTCCAGTCAAGACGCTCAGTTATAATCCATTGAAACTTGAATAAAGTCCTACCCGAGAGGTAGGGGTATCCGGGGCTTTGCCCAACCCGAACTACTTGTGTTGTGTTGGTATCTCTAGTGATAAGCGAGCCAACGAGCCACCCAACATATAAGTCGATACGAACAATTACACTAGCAAAGGAGATCGGGACCTCCATTCCATCCTGTTCTTGGGATAGAACAGCCCCAATCGCCGTGTTGCTAGCATCAGTGTCTAAGATAAAACGACCGTCGGGTGTGGGGAATCGAAGCACAGGAGTCTCCTTCGTTTTAACTCGACAAAAGCATGTTCAGCTCTTTCTGTCCATGCGAATGCCTCGTAACGACCTCTACTACCTTTAGGTTTTTGGATCACTAAGTCCTGCAAAGGACTTACTAGTTCCGCAAACCCCGGGATGAACTCTCGGTATTAGGAACAAAAGCCAATGAAGGATCGAATTTCCTTCACCTTAGTGGTGCTGCATACACTACTTTGTTGCCTCTCTCGAGGTCTAGCGGCACACACTTTCAAATCCGTCTGCTCCTTCAGACGTTCCTCGAGTGCGAGTTCATCACGGACTTCTTTATTAACCCTGGCTTCGTCAGCCTCCCTACAAGACGATATCTCCCGTCGGAGCCTATCGATTTCTCCACGCATGGCTCCAAGAGTGTCCGAATCCTTCTGATCCTTCAGAGATTGGGTCACCAAGGTCTCAGATTTTAGGGAGTTGAGCTCGGCTTCATGCCTCGCTTTTTGTTCCATTAAGATCTGATATTCCGCCATCTTATTCGCGTGGGCGATTCGCTCCTCACAGCGACGAAGCATTTGTCTCGTCCCTGGATCGAGCATCCTTGTTAGCTTGCATCTGACAGAGTAACGACTCCCGTTCCTGACATAGCTGTTCCACCTGCTTTTCATAAGCTGCTAGGTGTTCAGCTACTTCTTCAGTATGCTCGACTGATCATTGGTTTAGCTCATGCCGCAACTCTTGCAGCTGTTCCCCCAACATAGTTTTCTCTACTTCTTGTAGTTTCAACTTATGTTTAAGGGACGTTTGCTCGTGCTGGGCATCCTGAAAATCGTTTCGAGCTCTCTCGACGCATTCTCGGTGGCTTGATGCAAGGCGGTCGATCTTTGCTTTTAGTGATTGACATTCTATTGCTGTCAATCGACTACACTCGATCTCTGACTTCGTTGTAAGCAAGGACTCTTTTTCACTAGAGAGCTGTTTGATCTTCTCTTGAAGATCAGCAAGTTCTCTATTCGCGATTTGAGTCTTGTTCGAAGTCTCCAGCGCTTGCTGCCTAAGCTGTTCCAATTTCAGCTCTATTTCCGTACTCTTCTCCTGAGCTTTCGTGGTATTGCTCGCGAGAGCATCCAACTGTTGGCGACCCTGGCGCAGTTGGTGTTGTTGCTCTTGCAACAACTCTTTGTTGAGTCCTCTGCCACTGTCTACACTTCCTTGTATAGACACGGGTGAGGGACTCTCGAAAGACCAACTACCAAGGCCCATTGGAGTTCCCACGGGTGATGCTGTCCTTTCTACATAGGACAAACTCTGTGTCCTTAAGAAATTCTCAGCAGCCGGAGAGAGTTGAGTCGACACTCGCCAGTTGAGTAGTCGACTCCTTTGATACAGGCCCAACGGGTCAGTCGATGGACCTAATATCAGAGAGTGGTTCAAACCACCACCAATTAGTGGATCATTCACATCCACTAATGGACCTGCAGTCGCTTGATGTTGGTGATTGGGGTCATCAACTTCATCCAAGTGACCCTGCATGTCAAACTTGAGCTCGCAGTACCTAAGCGGACTAAAGTTAACAACTGGTCATGGCACCAGTGTAGTGTTCTACCCCTCGACGTTTAATCAAATCTTTCGATAAACAATGAAGAACAACTATTCAGGTTCCAGTTAAAACTTTATTGTCTAATAACACATAGGCATCAGCCGTTCTCGATAACAGTCACAGGTGGTAGAGTTTGAACTCTATGGCACGTTCGACACTAGGCCTTCTAGTGTCTGCAGTTAACAATCCACATTCACCTTCTCTGTGCTGTTGCACAGAGAAGTATTACAATATGGTAGCCGGGCAGCCGCCAACCATCGCTCACGATGGTCAGTCGCGGCTGGACTGACCCTGAGGAAGGCCGTACAACGGCCTTATATACATCAGAGTCGAGGGCCACGTGACCAAGTGGTGACGTGGCGCTGGACTCCAGCGCCCCCAGGCGTCGGGTAATAGAGGTGTTCTCGATGTCGCCCACGAGGACCACGAAGGTACCTCAAAGACGACTCGGGACCACCACACATTGTAACTCCATATGAGTGTTCATGCTCCACTGAAAACCAGCTTTATTATGTGAAACCTTCATTATGTGAAGCTTTCTGACCAGAGAAGAGATGGCCAATTGTGCTATAAATATAAGGGGTGGCAAAAAATTTGTCAGTCTAAAATAGAGCCAGGATAGGATCAATCCTATATTGACTGAAAAAACTATGCCTTTCTGTGATGGAATTCAAACTACAGGTCAATAGATGTTTTTATAACTGCCGGTCAGAAACCTCCCCGGTCAGAAACCTCTTTGGCAGAGGAGGAAGTCAAGAAAATCTTCCTTCTTGGTTTGTCCTGAGTCTGGAAAGGAACAAAAAGCACAGGGAAGGGTGCCCTGGACCATAAGGAACATGGGGGAAGTGAGAAAATAGTACCTTTCTGTGACCACTTTCAAACTGGAGGCTAAATTAACTCTGTAATTGCCGGTCAGAAACCTTGGTCAGAAACCTTGGTCAGAAACCTCCCGGAACGTAGTTGCATCAAACTGGTGAGACAGAGCCATATTTGACCCTCACTACCATATTGAAACCCAACGTCACTATGTAGCAAAAATAAATTATACTGCCACTCACTCAGAGATGTCGCTGCTGCATCTTGCTCTGTTATGTGTACATAGTCCTGCATGCCAACCTAGTCTTAGTCTTCATCTAACATAGACCCATGACAGACCACAGAAATTGTCACATATACTGAGAAAGGGGACATTATTGCTCCCTGAACTAAGGCCCTTTTTGCAAAGTATGTCACAGATAGTATTCCCTCTAAAATATCCAACGCTCTCAGGCCAGCGAGTTGCATTAGTCAGCATGATGCACCAATGGGGTACTGTGTACTCAGCCTGCAAACCACCAGGAGGGTGTTTCTCCTATGGTGAATTGAGCTGTCAATGTCTGCCCTCTTTTCCAAACAAGTCACGCTCTGCTTCACCATTAAACTTGCACTCACCAAATTATGATGAAAAAGTCACCTGCCTTGTTTAAAAGAGAGAGAGCTGTACTATCAGGTACCTACTCGTGTCACACACACACTATACTATACGTACTGACTTCTCCCGACTAGGTAACTACTCAAATTAAGATTTTCTAACACTATACTAGCATGACCACTTGTGAGCAACACAAGTGAAAAGTTATCACTTCACGGAAGCCAGTTCTTCAGAAAAGGCACTTCTAAACGAGTACTACCTTTTACCATAGTAGCAACACCCTCCAGTACTTCATGAATGTACTGTGCTGACCTCTCTGCTGTGTCTATCTTGTGCTGTCAGCATGATGCATAAATGTAGGTCTTGTGAGTTACTCAACAGGGCTGTGCTCATGCATCATGCCAACCTGTGGGCATGATGCACTACTGTATCAGCAGCCTTAAATGTGTTAATCTACATTATATAACTATAACTATACCTGAATGATATATGGCTATACCTGCATGATATATAACTAGACCTGCATGATATATGACTATACCTGCATGATATATGACTTTATCTAACTATCTGGGCCTCAACTGTGCTTTTTTGCTCATAACCCCAGTTCCTTATCCAGCCATAACGCACTCTCGGACCTTTTCTTCGTCTTCAAGAAGCTGCTGGTTTCAATGCGGACATGTTAATAAATTTTGGAATATACAAAGTCAACTCCTCCATACGTTTCCAGTTAAAAACGTTTATGGTTCAACGGGGAATTGTTCCCCGGCCGCTGTGGCAGGAGGCGAGCTCGCTGTCCACTATACCAAGCCGACCGGTGTAGAAATGAATCTACATCAAGAATTTGAAAAAGTTGTCCGACATACCTGATGTTTACACACCTCGTTAGCCTAGAATCCATGGAGCCTGGTGGAGTTATTACAGAGAACCATCCTTAGATATCCTAGACGAACATGCCATGCCAAATTCCTCCATTTTCTTCGAAATAAATAAGAATCCATTGATTTTCCATAGCGATACGCGACTGACCCGGCTGACCTCCTTGCCGGAAGTGGGTTCAGCCGAAAGTAGGACAGGTACATCCGGGCACCTATCCGCTTTGTCAACAAGACGAAATGGCCGTGTACCGGGCCGTGTGCGTTGGATCGGTATGGAAAATCAATGGATTCTTATTTATTTCGAAGAAAATGGAGACAAAATGAAGGCGAACACCAACTAGAGATCGTATATTTGGCGGTGTTAGAAGTACAGGACTTGACATTATTGGATTATACCCGAAAAATGAGTGTAAAGGTGGAGGTATGTTGGACAGAACGACAACATGGCCATGGGGGGTTGGCAAAGCTAGCGGATCGCATGCACTTACAAAATGTCTTCTCCTGGATTAATTCTTGGGTTATAAGGTTAGAAATTAATACAAAATGGAGAAATATGTTAGATAAACGCCTTAATCACGTTATGATAGAGCACGCGTGGGTATATGGTTCAATATTCCACTCCCGCTTCGCGGTCGTGGAATATTGAACCATATACCCACGCGTGCTCTATCATAACGTTGATTAAACGCTAAATACCTGCATAATATATAACTATACCTGCATGGTTTATGACTAAACCTGCATATAGTGATACCATAGTTCTGTACCTACATAATGTAATAACATTATAAATATGACATAAAGAGGGTAGGCTTATTCATAGTTAATTGTAAAGGACAGCATTTGTTATGGAGAGCAAATAAAGGCCTTTTCATTTGAAACTCCTTGTCTTGTTATTTGTGGTTTATATATGATATATTGAATGGTAGGCCAACAGTGGTGGGTTGGGGGGCTTGATAATAACCTACCATATGTCTATACATAAGTTTTTATTTCATTAATTGCAAGGAAGTCAGAAAATCTCAATATTGATCTTGGTAAGTTTACCTAGGCGCCCCTTTTATGGTTGGAGGTTGTGAATAAGTGTTGGTGTCAAAAAAGACGGCAGGGGTATAGGGTAGAGTGACCTTGAGTCATCCATGTACCTTGAGTCGGCCACTTTGCTGTTAATTAATGCCAAATTGAAATTATCAATGACTAACCTTCAGGATTTTTAAACATTTAAATGGGTATGAGATCGAAAGATGAGGCACATGCTATCTTACCAGTTTAGGGATTTTGGATTTAACCCCTTACCCAAGCTGTCAATAATGGCACCTTTGGTAACAATTTCATGCAAATAGAGATAGGATTCTGATAGTTTGCAAGCCATTAGAATTGAAGTACAATTAGTTAACTAGGATAAACTTTCAATAGCATCCCAACGTTCAAAAAAACATGGTTAACCTTAATTAAAGTTTGTATATGCATTCCATTTCCACCCTGTCAACTATGAATAAACTGGAAATCTGCCCTTTCTTTTTAATAAGTACATGGTAGACACTCTCATCCACAATAGTTGACTCAGGGAATGATGTGGCCAACTCAAGGTACCTGTGGCCAACTCATGGTACTGATGAGGACAAATACATATTCCTTGGGTAATGAAGGCTAATAGAGCATGATGGACATGAGTATAAAAGTTGTAACCCTATTTTCTGGAAAGACAAACACTTTAGGATATTTTCTATATCAAATTTATGGTGTTCCTAAGAGGTTATCCTACTATAGCACAGGTCTTAGAAAAAGTCACGGGTTGCCCAGAGGTCCATGTGGAGGACTCATGGTCACTTTACCCTAAAGGGGTATTTATATCGATCTTAAGCACTGAAAACAATATTCAATTTAATAAGAGCCTCTCTTAAATAAGGACTGGGATTACAGAGGTATGGAAATTAATGAGCTGCTGCGCATTTAACTTGGCTACTACAGTATTTCTATTCCAGACTTTGGTAAATATATTTTGGCATTCTTCTTATTTCAGATGACATTGATGAATGTATTTCCAATCCATGTCAGAATGGTGGTACATGCACAGACGGTATCAATGACTACACATGTGCCTGTGCTGCAGGCTACTCAGGGGATGACTGTGCGGGTAAGTACTATATATAACCATATTCATTCTAATAAGCATACCTGCTTAAATAAGCCCATCCCCCTTTCCTTTGGACCATAAACGTACCCCTGGATGTCAAATTATGCAAAAGACGTGTAAAAGGGCAAAAACAACCAATTTTAGGCATTAGGGTGCCCGCTTATTAGAATTAATATTTGAATAAAGGTTTTTAACATCTAAAAATTGATCTTCCACACAGGTGTGTGTATTAGAATGAATATGGTATGTCATATTCTGATAGTTTGTCTTAGCAACTACGAATATTTTGATCTTCAGAACAATACCTCATCAGGTTTGGAAAATGCTGAAAATGAGACAGTACTTGGGAAAATGCAGCCACCAGCAAATATGCTAGGCTGGTCCTCCAGGCTGGTCCTGACAAAATGGAAATGTTGACATAACCAAAATATTTCCATCCTGGAGAGAGAAAGGGGGGGACAAGTTTCCTATATCATAGTTTAACCCTTTCCTTTTATTCAACGAAAATACTACCAAAATAAGTCATCATGAAAAGAGGGTTTTCTTTTCCTTTAATGCATCATGCTTTTTGGTTATAATAATGTATAAATTCATTGATACAGACCCGGAGCGTCTTCATGATGCTCCAATAATAAGTCCTTCTCTAATTGCAGTCACAGCCAAATTTACATTAAAGATCCCCCCAAAAGAAAATCAACATGAAATAAATGTAGAAGTATCCCTGGGTCTTATTCAACTGTGGATTATTTTACACGGCATAGCTGAGTGATTTTAGGGACATCAATGGAACATTGACAAAGAAAATGGTTGAATTAACATGGAAAAGGTTTCCTATTACATTTTAAATCTAGAGTATGAAATATGATATTAAATAGACAGCTGTATTTTTAGCCTTTGGAAATCTTTCAAAATCCTTCTTTTTCTCTAGGTTAGAAAGAGATGTCAATGGGTGTTGAGAAAAGGAACAACTCTAAGAAAAGGTCATCCACAGCCTTAGAAAAGCTTCTAAAATTTTCTTTTATTTTAGATAGAAATTCCTTTTCTTCTGTCATTTTGGAAAATATGGCAATGGGTGTTGAGAGAAGGAACATCGTTAATAAAAGGTCATCCACAGAATATGACTAATTTCAAGTCATTTATAATGTCCACACATTATCTTTGACTGACAGCTGCTCTAAGTACGACATGTGCTGAGGGTCCTTGTCAAAATGGCGCAACATGTATGGATGCCACTCCTAGTGGGTACACCTGTATGTGTGCACTGGGCTACATCGGCACGGATTGCCAAAGTAAGTGCTATTTACATTTAGGAGTCTGGCCCATAAGCTTTTTAAACCATTAAGGGCCGCTGAAGCATTGATGCATCATGCCTATTGGTCATCATAATGCACTAATGAAGTGCTGGCGAGACTGCTCACCAGCACTTCATTGGAGCATCATGCCGACCCTATGGGGTTGATATAGTCTTCTTAAACAACACATACTTCTTAGAGGACCACGTGCAGAGGACTATTGGGGAAATAATTATAGGCCTTAGGTTTAGGGAAGATTGTACTCATTTATCACCTACCCACAGCACTAAATGCCTGTTGCTAGGCATTTTGTTGATTTATGAGTGTTGCTAAGCAATTAGGAGTCATTCAAAGTGCCAATGTTTCCAGGCCCGCAAAAGGCAGAATCAGAGTGAGGCTGCATAAAATTGATAATCAGCTTTGCAGATACCGCCCGCACCACTTAAAATCGGCCACATGTACCCTTTTTATCATCCTTTTACAAAAAACAATTCCCTAAAAAGTCTGCATCCCTTAAGAGGATAATAAAAATAACCTCACTTATATCCACACCTCCATTTTGGTACTTCTACTTGACCAATTTTTACAACATCTGGGTACTTGCATAGACATCAAAGCCACAACAGTATATGCTGCCAATGAATTAAACATGTATTTATTGAGATATATCCCAACTGACGTTTTCTCGTGTCTCCTATTCATTGTACAAGAATAAACTAAAGATAAAAAAAAGATAAATATCCACCTCCCTCAATGTTTAAAATGAGGAAAAAAAAGTGACCTCCCTCATTGACAAAATTTCATAGAACAAATATATAATAGAAAGCCTCCCTCCCTCACCGATTTTTTTCAAAAAGTGTCCGCAAAGCTGATGATCAATTTTATGCAGCCTTACATGCTCTTTTAGACGCAGTAGATCTATGTCAACTTAATGTGGATCAACAAGGTAAAACATACCTTCGCGAACCCCCTCACGAAGGTACGTTTTACCTTGTTAATCCACTAATTTTCACTTCACTATTATTAGCCAAGGCTTCTGGTACTCTGCAGGTATTTAGGGCATTTACCCGCAGGCCATGTCTGATAATATTTTCCCCAGATATTTGGAAATACAGCCAGCCCTTACTTCCTCAAATTAGGAAAACGCAAGGAAAAATGTCTGATGAAGCAAAATATTTTAGGATCTAGGTCAAAATATAAGAGAAAAAGTAGAGAAAGGTACAAATCCTCTGTCAGACGTAATGAGGCATCTGAGGAATCGAGGAAGTGAGGGCTGACTGTAGTTCACTTGAGCTTCACTAGATGTGAATTTGACATATCCAATCAGAGTGTATATTCCCTAAAGCTATGTAGGTGAGGCGCCAAAAGCATTGGTTACGTCTTTTGGGGAGAAGCGCTAATGTGGCGCCATTTTCGCTTGTTAAATATGAGCAGTAAACTTTCAACTTTCGCCGGTACCAGGGACACACTTCCGATTATACCGTTTCTCCTCGAAAGGGTTCACGAAAAGCATTGGGGTAATAGAGTGCCCCCTTGTGAGTAAGTGTGGAAACAGGGGATGATTGACTAGCAAAATCTTTAAATATAGGCATGACCTGCCTGTATTATGTTGCCACTATACATGCAGGTCACCAGCCAAAGTGTTCTTGGGTTTGATACCTAACACAAAATCTAAAAATAAGATTCAAAACCAACATAGGCACATTCCCCTCCTTCCATTAGATCCCCTTATATAGGAAAATCCACCATGTACATCAGGTATGGTGGAAAGCCAAGGACCAGGTTTTACGAAAGTGATGCATTTGAGAATATTCATTGGCCGTATAGGTTCAACCTGAGTTCATTCAAGATCCAGCCCCCCATTTTTAAAGAATGACCACTCCCTAATATAGAATGTTTTACCTAATATATTCCAGTTAACTTTAACGAGTGCGATAGTAATCCATGTCAAAATAGAGGAATGTGTGCAGATGATGTCAACCTCTACTCATGCAACTGTGTCATGGGGTTCACAGGCAACAACTGTGAAAGTAAGCAAAAATTCTTGTACGCCTTGTGTTGTTTCCAAGCTCTACGGGCTTATTATAATAGTTTTTTTTGCCAAACTCTTGGGCAATAATAAAATTGATTTGGGTAAAGAATATTTGATATAGAAATTTTATCAACGTCAAAACAGCTACTTAAAGTGGGTAGTCCACTGGCCTTAAATCTGACCCGCCGATCCTGATCCAACTATTGTATAAGTATATAGACAATAAGGTGTCATTTCAGGATATTTCTTCACTTTTGGGTGGCAGGCTGCCTCCCACGAGGCAGTTGACTGATTGGGAGGCAGCCTGCTACCCAGAAGTGAAGAAATAGCCTGAAATGACAAATCTGAGTTGTATTTCATGGTTATACTCTGTTACGTAAAAACTCAGTTTAACTAGTCTATTAAGGGACTACTTTTTCAAAGGGCCACAGTGGAGAATGGGAAGGTGTTTTTCCGCGCCCACCTCGGGAATGGGATTCCTGTACTAATCTATAGTAGACTATGTTCCTACCATAAAATAAAAAGTTTGTCGGATGTACTTCGCATTCAACCAACTCAGTGGATTACCAACCCAAAGTATTTGAAAGTATAGCTGTCAGTTGAACAAATTTCTGCTATTTTAACTGTTTGTTTTTTTTAATTTTGCAATATCATAAATTGTCGGATTGGCAAAAATTTGCCCCACTGACAGCAGAAATAGCATCATTTTAGAAGAATGGGTGTAGTGGTTCGTCTTTTTGGTTAGATGTTAAATCATAACTAAAAGAGAAGAAGTTTCTGGGTAGGCAACCAAGTGTTTTATTCTGACCCTAGTTGCATACGATCACAGCTTATAGAGACTACATGCCAGATGGCATTAGGTCACCCGTAGGTAACAGTCAAAGATTGCTGAGCAGTGGAAGGACCACTACTGGAGAACTACTGTAGGAACTGCCCTTATATAGGGGAAAAGCCTGCAAAACTCAGACCGTCACATGACGTGTGAAGGACGAGTGGAAGGCCCCATGGTGTAACGGATACAAACCCGTAGGCAGGTGCTGCCATCTGGCATCTTGATTCCCCCATCACACCTGCAGACCTGGGTCCGAGTCCCACGGGTACATGAACGTTACAAGTGTAATATTACAATACAAATACCATACCCCTACACTGCCCCCCTTAGACAATAACTTGGGGTAATTAAACCCCAGTGTATTAATAACCCAATTAGTAATTGTCTCACAATACTATATAAGGGGTATTAATTGCACTCACTTGATGTGAAATAGGCTATAGTATGAGACTATCCTATTTCTGATAATTTATACAATAATAGCATCAAGTACCGTTCACAACAGTTCCGTATGTAACCTTACACACTGTAACTTGTCAATATATTAGTGATCATAGCAACCGAAAAAAGTCTGTATAACTCTTTATATTTTATGCTTATCATGACAATCAATGTTATAAGTAAGTATATCACAGACCAGATTGTCTTTGACTATTATAGAGTCCTGAAAAGGACTTGTGGTACTTCTGATATAATTATATTGACTACACCCGGAAAAAAAAAATTGACAATTTTTCCTTAACAAACTTATTCACTATAATGTGAACTTGAACAATGAGTATCAGGAACGAGTAGTTATCCTGATGACCAATGACTTAGCAGCAAAAAGTATATAGCACCCACAATGGTGTGCGTTTTTATATGAACACAATTAGGTAATGATACAACCCAAATAATTAAATAATTAGAGATGTCCACTTGACTTTCTCTAGTTAAATATAGTTTATGAGACACAGCTCGGATATATTATTACCGTGTTTTCTTATACAAGTAACACTTTACAGAAGAAAATAGTCTCTGATATAATGAGACCAGGAAAGACCTATTTGAACAATTGTAGGTCTATTTAAGCATTTATAGGTGAGTAACATTTATGTACCTTTGTAAAAAGATGTGAATTTACATGAACACCAGTTTCACATAATTTATGATATAAATATGATTATACAATGAAATAACAGATGATTATGTTTTTTGTTTGTAGATGGAGAATCTCGAAGGAGTCGTATGCTGCTGGAGTTTTTGGTGTAGCTAAACCCCAATGCACTGTAGTGCTAAAGTTCATAATCCTATGTGAAGTGACTTGATAGTAGATTTGGGCGAGCTGAACCCTGATGCCTGAAGTGCTATTTCCATGATTGTGTATATGTTGTAAATTGGCATAGCTAAACCCAGATGCCTGTAGTGCTAGCTAACTGGTGTTTTTTGTTGCTGGATTTCAGGTGTAGATTAGACGAGTGAGCGTAGCCAAACCAGGATGCCTGTAGGGCTAGCTGACTTTGTGGTTATAGTTCAGGAATAGATAAGTAATCCAGTGGATAGTTCAGTTTTGTCAATATTATGGAATAACACAACATACTAGCATAAGAGCACTGCTAGTGATGTGTTTGACATGAAATGCAACCGTATTATGCAGATATAATATAGTTTTTCAGCATATCCATGGATATTCGTATACAGCATTGTACGCCATCATGTTTTCAGTTTCTGGATTAGGATATAATATATATTCTAATCAACAATTAGATAGAAAAATTAATAACATCTAACATGACTAGAGTCACCTCCATATACGGGACACTAATTTATGTCCAACCGACATGTAGCAGATTTACTGCTTCATATTCTCCTCAGGTTGATTCTGGTCAGGCTGTTGAACAGGCTGATCCGGATCTGGTACTTGAGGTCCAAACACTTTGAAGAACTTCTGTTGGTTGCTCATGTTCTTTGCTCTCTCAACTTCGAGCATCTGAGATGCAGTCTCCTTGTCTAACAAGGCCTCTTGCCTCAGATTTGAAGCTTCCTGCTTCTCTTTGGCAACCTCAGCCTTTATCTGAGCGAAGAAGAAACCACGGATGTCATCACACTAGCAGTGGGCGTAGAAGGTCCCTAGCAGTAATTGGTGCAACTGGATGTTGCAGCACCACAGTACTAAGAGTCGATCGTTGGCCTTGACCTCTCCCAGCCGACAGTTCCTGTTTGGCCCTACCATATTGATCAAAGACTTGCATCTCTGGTCCGGATGGGCCCATAGGAGTAAACTGCTTTGGATCCCTCGGATTCAGTTTGGGTCGTGGGTGAGAGGCATGGCCACCCATTCTACTGACACCAAAGAAGGTGGGGTTATGAGCACCACCTTGCGGTGCTGCTGCTCTACCATAATGCGTGGGAGTTCCAGTCACCACTCACTTCGGCCATGATGTCATGAAGTTTGACAACTAGCACACCAGCCTCTACTTTTACAGTAGCAGGGGTATCAGGCTCAGTCAGTAGACTTGGTGGCTGGGCTTCTACCTCTGCAGCTTTGGGTTTCCGTTGGGAAACCTCTTGTTCCTCTTCTGAACCTGACCAGTGGAGGGGCCTGATTCGGATGCATCCATTTTATTGCTGGAAACATCCAAAGTCTTAGCTGCCTTCCTATTGGCTGCTCTTGGAGACACACGGTGGCTTTGGGTGCCTTCAGCCACACTGGTACTGGCAGAGGGTTTGACATCTGTGTTTTGCCCTTTGCCTTTTCCTTTAGTGGATTTGCTTTTTCTACTCCCAGTTTTTCCTGAGTTTTTTTAGCCTTCTCGGGAGTAGACTGAGCAGAAGCGGGAGAACTGTCAATACGGGGCGGGACAGCTGGAGCCTGTTCCGTTTCCTGAGCCTTGTCCTCTATGAGTGAGGACTGGTCAGGGGACATCAAGCGGTCCATCTTGCTTGCCATTTACGCTACCCCGATTGGAATCTCCGGGTGCTCCAGGACATTCTGTCTCTCCAACAGTCTTACCATGAGTTTTGTATAATCCCGGGTTGGACTACTGGAAAGACAACAATACGGGCCTCTTCAGCCTCAATTACTTGAGATGTGATAGGGACCCCTGGACTTTATTCGAAGACAGCATTGCCTGCTGCTTCGTATTCATCCACAGTTTCTAAAAATAGAATGTGGTCGCTGTCAATGTACCGAGCGACCTCGTTAGCCTTGACGCTGGTGTAACCGGTTGCGTCAGACACATAGGATGGTCTATCAAACCAATTCCTTTTGAATGTCATCTCCACATCCCAGACAGCTTTGCAGAATCACAAATGGACCACCAATCCCTTAGCCATTTGATCAACCAGGCTTCAGGAATTGTGTTGGCCCATAGGGGGTACACACATTCCCAAATTGCATTGACTACTCGTGAGTCAACTGTTGAATATAACGTTTCCTATATATATGCCTAACTCTAAGAGACTGTCTAAACAGTTTGTGTCCCCTAGTGATCACACTATGAACTATTACCTCACTATAAGTATCTCCCCCTAGTGTTATACAGCTAAATACTGTAGGGGCACGGTTTAGTAATAGTGTTTATGGCTTACGGGTTGCCTAGGTTCCGAGCAGAGCGGCCTTTCGGGTTGAGAGCCTGGTACGCCTGGTGGGCGGTGGCAGCACCACCCTCCGGGCTGCGTGGGTTAAACACGAGAGGTCGCCACCCAACCCCTGTGGCTATATAATAGTCGGGTCGGAACCTAGGACGAGGAGAATCCTACCGGATTTCCTAGGAATACCATCTGAACTTTACTGACTCCGAAGCCTTACCTGGAAGTCGTAAATCCGAGCTTTCTGAACAGCCCCTTTACCATACGGAATCTATTTAGCTCCCTGTAACTTAGGATACTGAATAAAGACTTGTTGCCTTTTGAAACCGGATATCCTTGTATTCGTGATCCTTTCCGAACCATCAACAGTCATACATTATACTGGTGCCGTGACCAGGATCCGGTTCTCGGAAGTGCGCAGCCCTGTCTGAACAAGGCGAGAATCAGTGCCCGGATTCCTGGGAAGCCATGGCGCCCCAGGCCTAGCCTATCAGGAATATAGGGATCCATCTTGGAATGAGGCCGAGGCATCGGATTCCGGGAGTGAGGTTTCTACACCTCACACCAGCTAACCAAACCGCGCCTAATATAAGATCATCGGATTTATTGAGAGATGGGGATTCTAGTAGTCCCATCACTTTGGCCCAAGTCCCTGGTACTGAGCCACGAGGACGGGGAGAGATTCAATTCACCTTGTGCCCTTGGCTGGTCAAGGAGTTTTTTTGAACCACCTAAATTTGGCATCCCTTTCTGACTCCGTTTTTAATCCCGGTGGGTCCAGTCAACCGGCTCCTGTGAGTGGGGCACACGTGGATAGATACCGGAATAAGTATGAATCAGAAAGGACAGCTCATGCGGAATGGAAGCGGATGAGAAATCAGGAAAAGTCCAGGGGTGAAAAGCTGCTGGAATATCAGAAGAAAGAGACTGAGCGGAAACAGAATAAGGTGAAAGAGTTAGAAAGGGAGGTCGAAGACCTCCTAGACGAAATTGGGGATTTGCATAAGAGTAAGGGATTGTTAGAACATACCACAGAAACCTTGAAACGAGAGGTGGATGTCCACCGTACTCGACTCCGAGAGATCGAGGCTATGGTTCAGGGTAAGAAAGCCGAATATGAAAGGTACGGGAAGAAAGTTGAAGAAGTCAAACTGCAGCTGAGTCTGGCGACCTCCACCCTGGAAGGTAAGACTTCAGAGCAGGATGAGACTTTGGGACAATACTGAACGGGGCTAGATATTGCCGGTAAGCGCCTTACCGATTTGAAAAACCAAATCGAGGCCCAACATGAGATTTATGAAAAGAATCAGAAAACCATGGAGAAACAACAGAAAGAACATGTGGCCCTTCGGGAGAAACATATTCAGGAAAATGATCGATTGATCACTGACATTCAGGATAACAATCGGGAGTTGTATCAGGAGAGAGATGATCTCATATATGAAATAACTAAACTGCGGATGATGCAGGAGGGGTCCGAGGATTCCGGGGAGGAAGAACCGGATCTCGAGGAGTCAGATGAGAATGAGGGAGCATTGGAGGATCCCAATATCAGTTGTATCCCACGGGATGGCGGGAGGAAGGTCCACCGATCACCTCTACCCCAAAACCCATTCTGAAGAAGGGGTATGACACCTTTGTGAATAATCAGGCCACCCGGAATGTCGTAGGGGACAAATATGTTCCCGGCAATGATAAGAACGTTTGGCTAAGTGTGGGTCAAAAGGATGCCACCTTCACCACTGACGGTGAATATCAGTACATTGACACCAGGGGGCAAGCCCCGACCCCGAGTCACTTCAACCACACCCCTCCAGGGGGCGCTGGGGAACTAGGCGACATACCTGGCCAACTACAGGACAGCAGTCAGTCTATTCCGAACAATCAGACCTATAGGGTGGATAGTCAGGCGTGTAGTACAGATCAGAATAACAAAGACATCCCGTGTGATAGTGGGACTTACCACACCGGTGCTCAGGCTCCTGGGGGTATAGGACCCCAACCCGGTATGAATACAGCGTATGGGTTTACCTTCTGGAATAGTCCGAATAACAGCCATCCGGGATCCGGTGGTCCGGGACCCAATGGATCTGGTGGGGGTGGTAAGAAAACCAAGGATCAGAAGATGTTAGATTGGAGCCTGGAGCAATGTACTAGGTTGAAAAGTAGGGAGATCTCAGCTAAGAAGAATCAGATCGAGACTAAGTCCTTCGATGGATCAGAACCATGGAGAGATGGGTTTTCGGACTTCACGGACGACCGTGAGGTAGATGGATATGATGAAGACGAATCGTTACCTATACTGGTCAGATGCCTGAAAAAGGGGCCAGGTATGATCTCGGGAATATAGTGTCAGAGGATCCGATGACTCAATATAGGAAGAGAATTCAGAAGCCGGGAGAGTCGGTTCAGGTTTATGGATTGGAACTTCAGATATTACTACGGAAGGCTAGACCTAACCTGGTAATGGATGATGATTATGTGAGTGATGAATTGATCTCACACTTTGTGCGAGGACTACGAGAAAAAGACCACCAGGACTGTGCTTACCGAGCATGGGGTCCGGGTGTGACTATGAAAACGTTATGTGATGCCATAGCCAATTTGAATAAGAAGAAAACTTTTCTTTCCGGATTTGTCCCTCGGGAAACCGCCAGTATGGTAGTCCCTGATCTGAAACCAGTAATTCCTACTGCAGCAGCCGCTGTCTCGGAAACTGAAACTGAATATGAGACAGTAGAATATGAGGAAGAAGACGGAACAATCTCAGCACTGAGGTTCCCTAAGAATGCCAAGAAGTTTATTCCCAGAAGGACCTTGACTACTCAGCCAAGGCGGGGAGTTCCCGAGAGTCGCGATAAGAGTGTTTCCGAACCTAAGGAAACTATAGTTAAGAAGGATTAGAGGAGGCCATCTGGAAACCTAGATATGAAGAGTATGATGGAGGACCTTGAAAGTCACCGGTATAGTAGGCCGAGGTATGATAAGTCCAGGATCAGATGTTATCGCTGTCAGAAAATGGGTCATGTAGCCTATGAATGCAGGGCTGCTGAGCCAGTTCCCCGGAATATGTCGGCAGTTGAGGAGATGGAACCTAATTCGGAAAATTAAGGAGGGTTGAGGATGCGGCGGATTGCTCAACCCAGAACCTTGTTGTATGCCAGAGTACTGTCCCTGATAAACCGTCTGATGAATCCGAAATGACTACACCCAGGGAGGAGGGATCCGAGATTGATCTCCTCGCCCCTCCTATGGCCAGGGACTCCAACAGAAGTGAGGACACCAAGTTAGTGGTAAAGGAAAGTACGCGCGTTGGAGAAGAGGAAGGGTGGATAGAGGTATTCACACGTGTATGTGCGGCACACCTTCCCCCGAACCATCCATGTCTGGAACATCTGAAAGACCATGGATTGGATCTCGGCATTTCGGAAGATTTTGATAGGTTTACCGGAAACCCTTCCCCCCTGGGAGGTAGGAGATGGTATGTGTCTGTTACGACCCAGGGTAGGACTGGGGAATTTTTGGTTGATACGGGGGCTAGCCACTCGATGATATCTAATAAATTCTACAGCATCTTGCCGGACAAGAGTGAGAACCTCATAAAGGGGGTAAACGCTTGTACGGCCGATGGGACCCGTATGCAGGTTCTTGGTAGGACATTTATGAAGGCATCGATTGGTGGAAAGGAGTTTGTCCTCTCTCCCACTATAGCCAATATGAATGATGACGGGATACTTGGGTTGGACTTCGCGAGTCTATTTGAAGCGGAGTTGAACCCGTGTACAGGGAAATTGAGGATTCGGAATCCCTATGATATCCAAGTGAAGTGTGTATTAAGACAGATAAGTGCAGTAGCTAGCGTGGTGGATACAGTAAAGATACCCCCGGGTGTCTCCTGTGATGTTCTTTGTACTTCAGATAGAAAACCATTTATCTACAGAAGGGATCCAAGCTTGGGTCCACGACGTTAGTAAATGGGGTACGAGATGACATTCGGGAACCCGAACGTAAACTGGTAGGAAAAGAGAAAATGAATAAGGAATTGGATAACCTAATAGAGGAATCCTCTCTGGAAAATAGCTATCAGAAGATGGAAGTTCGGAATCTGGTACGGAAATATGGGGATGCTTTTGGCTACGCCGGTGGCCCCTTGGGCCGGAATGATAAGGTATTGCACCATATCGATACTGGAGAGGCGGAGCCCTTCAAGATTCCATACCGCCGATTGCCACTTAAGAAGAAAATCATTTGTGAGAACGAAATAATAGACCAATTGGAAAAGGGAGTGATTGTGCCTAGCACCAGCCCCTGGTCTAGTCCAGTAGTCATGACCACTAAGAAAGATGGAAGCATTCGCTTCTGTGTGGATTATAGGAAACTAAATGGGCTGACTAAGAAAAACTCATATCCTTTACCCAGGGTTGATGAAACATTAGATGCCCTGGGAGGGAACAATTGGTTCTGCACCCTGGATCTCCAATCCGGGTATTGGCAGATCGGAATGGAGCCCAAGGACATAGAGAAAACTGCGTTTTCCAGTCACTTAGGCCTGTTCGAATATACGGTTATGCCCTTTGGGTTATGTAACGCACCTGCTACCTTCGAAGCCATGATGGAAACTCTCCTGAGTGATCTATTATGGAAGAAATGTCTGGTATATCTGGACGATGTAATTGTCTTTGGAAAGACATTCCGTGAATGTTTGGATAATTTGGAAGAAGTGATCAAGAGGATACTATCCAATGGATTACGTCTAAAACCTAAGAAATGTAGATTATTTCAAAAATCAATCACTTACCTAGGTAGGATTATATCCACCGATGGGATTAAAGCTGATCCGGAAAAAGTAGAGAGTGTTCGGGACTGGGAAAGACCAAAAACTGCTAGGCAGGTACGATCTTTTCTGGGGTTCTGTAGTTACTACAGAGACTTCATTCCGGGATACTCTCGAGTAAGTTTTCCTATGCAGAGTATCGCCCATTGGACGCCTGGGAGAGTTCGGGAACCATTCCCATGGGGGAATGAACAGGAGGAATCTTTTAGAGACTAAAAGCCCTATTTACGGACACACCGGTATTAAAATACCCAACCCCTTCAGATCACTTCATATTGGATACGGATGCTAGTAATGATAGCATTGGAGCCGCACTGTCCCAGGTCCAGGACGGTGTGGAAGTCCCGATCGCGTTTGCTAGCAACACTCTGAATAAGGCCCAACGGAATTATTGCACCACTAAGAGGGAACTCCTGGCTGTGGTGGTGTATACTAAGAAATTTAAACACTTTTTATGGGGATCTGATTTTACACTAAGAACTGACCATTCATCTCTCCGATGGCTCCTTAACTTTAAGGATGCCGAGGGGATGATAGGCAGATGGTTGGCGCACCTTTCGGAATTCGGGTTGGAGCACAGCCAGATCCAACATAGGTTAGGGAAGAAGCACACCAATGCGGACGCCCTATCTAGGAAGCCAATCCGGAAATGTGGTCGAGAGAGTTGTGGTGATTGCGGACAGCATAACGCAGTGATTGCTGCCACGCATATGCCACTCCGGGACTATCCGGGAACTTTAATAGAATGGTCAGCAGAGATCATTCGCGAGTTCCAGGGTAAGGACCCCATTACCAAGAAACTCCTGGAAACAGTTCCGTTAGGAATCAAACCTGTCCGTCCTGCTATCAGTATGGAGAACAGGGAAATGAGAAGACCCCTAGCCCAATTGGCCGAGCTAGAGGTCAGAGACGGAATCTTATGTAGATGGAAAATTAGTCCAACTAAAAAGGTTCTTCAGATTGTTATTCTGAGCGCTATGCGTCGGGATATTATGTATTACTGCCATGGCCACGTGACAAGTGGTCATTTCGGAAAGAGTAGATCTCTGGAAAGACTTACCCGGAGATACTACTGGCCGGGAATGAGTGGAGACTTGCTAAGGTGGATTGCCACTTGTCCTGAATGTTGTAAGAATAAACCCAGGGAAGGGTTAGGAAAGAACCCATTGGTTCAGGAATTATTCGGGGTACGCTTCGCCAGGATTGCAATTGACATCATTAGCGGGTTTAATACAACCCCTAGGGATAACACTTGCATGATGGTTGTTTGCGATTACTATACGAAATATACGAAAGTATTCCCTCTGAAAGATCACAAAGCCATCACTTGTGCGGAAGCATTCATGAGAGGTTGGGTGTTGCAATACGGGGTCCCCCTGATGCTCCACAGTGATCAAGGAAGGGAATTTGAATCAGAATTGTTTCAGGAAATGTGCAAGTACTTAGCTATCTGCAAGACGCGCACTAATCCGTACCGGCCCCAGTCAGACGGCTTAGTAGAACGATTCAACAGAACCCTACTACAAGTTCTGAAACCATTAGTGAATAAACATCAGGATGATTGGGATATCCAATGCGATTTCATGGTGCATGCATACAACAGCACAGTGCATGCCTCTATTAATTGTACTCCGAACATGTTGGTTTATGGTGAAGACATCATAATGCCGGCAGATTTAGTATTTGGGGTAATCGGAATAAGTCCTGAAACCCCATGTTCGATTATGTTCGTAGAATCCTTACGGGATAACTTTAAGAAAGCTTATGAACTAGTTCGGAATCAGTTAGAGAAATCAGCAAAATGGCAGAAAGTGGGCTATGACACTTGACTGAAACCTAGATTTTTCAGGGTGGGAGATAGGGTCCTTAGATTCTATAAACCCCTTGATAGATTGAAAGTAGTGTCTAGCTGGGATGGCCCACACGTCATAACTCAGATAATTTTGGAAACCACCTGCTTTATAAGAGATCTGTACAGGAACGTACGACAGTGTCATGTCGAAGTATTAAGGCCGTACAGAGGTAGGGAGTTAGCTGAAGAAATGTACAGGATAGGCCCGAACGTTATGGAATTACCAGAGGTTATTGACTTACCTGAACTAAGCGAATCTCCTGGTGTAGAGGATCAGAATGAAGATATGGAAAAACCTGTAAAGGAAGTAAAGAGAAATAAGAAGAAACCAAAGAGGATGCCGATGCTCGGCACCCGAAAGCGAAGAAAATGTAAGAAGAATGTAACTGAATCGAATGAGAATGATGCTAAGAATAAAAAAGTCCCGGCAGGAGTAGGGAAGGCAAAGCGGACCGGGAACCCAAAGGCTAGATTGGATCTCGGGAATGGAGCGGAGTCCCCCAATGCTAAAAATAGAACTATTAAGGAGGGCGTTCGCCGTAGCGCTAGGATTGCTCAGAGAAGCGGTGTTACCTAAATAAGCCCGACAATAGATTCTAATAAGTATTGAATCCTGAAACACAATGATGTATAGTCCTGTTTTTGTGTATGCTTGCACCTTTAAATGTTTGTGTTGTTACTCGTTATGACAGAGAGTGGTGTCAACTATGTTGACAGCACCTTCGGGATGCTCGTCAGTTTGTAATGAAACTAACTTGCTCTAACCTGCTCTGTTGTCGGCTCCTCGAGGTTCCAGTGGGTAGTGGACGGATTAATCCGACGTATCAGCATAATGCTATACGTATTCTCCATGTGTACTCCAGATGATATCGAGCCGGGAAGACACTCTGAACTCTGACAGACCGTTTTGTTTACGGATGCGTGGAAAGCACGTGGCACCGCGTGACCTAATTACCCGGAACGAGGGTACGACCCTTGACCCCAGGTTTGGGGTTTCTCGCGCGAGTTGACGCCATCTTGTTTAATCAAGCGTCTACGCCGAGGAAACTCGACGTGCTTGATTTTGCTCGGTAGCTTTTCCCTGCTGTAAGCGCAATACTCTGATAAATACGAACACTAACTAAGATTATAAGGTCGAGGAGTACTTTGAAGTACTGCTGGGCCCAATTTAGGAATCTGAACTCCGTCTAAATGGCGGAAAAGATGCTGTCTGAATCAAGTATGGAGGTGGATATGGAGTACCGTTCGGGAATGAGTCCGATTCATCCCGAAGAGGAAGCGGCTCTGGAGGATAGGGAAGCAGCAAACACGCTGGTATGTCTGGATCTGAACACTAGTGGAGTGGGAACGGCGGAGATGCCTCTACCCCCCTCCCCAGCAAAATCCGTACATTCAGAATCAACTGAACCCATGATGGACCCCCCGGAAAATCATGGTAAGATTGACTATTTGTTGGGAAGCATCGCGTGGCCAAATGGCGATGCGATCTTCCTCAAGAAGGATTATATCTGGAATCCAAAAACATCAAAACCGGAAAAGATTCCTGAGATGTGGAGGAACTTGATTAAGAAAGCAATCCCTGAAGATCTATCGATTCCGGACATATGGTTACTAAACTATATGGATTTTGCTACCGGTATGAGTGTGAACCAAGAGTTCTACCTACAGTGGCATACATTAAGGACAAGTGGGGCCGGGAACACCCGGAAGCCACTGTTGAGGAGAATGCGTCCCTGTTCTGGTACGGGATGCAGCCATCACAGAACCCACCGAGCCCTGTTAAGATTGATTCAGGATCGGACCATATGGATGTTGACGATGGAGGTGAAGCTGTGGGAGGGGCTACTGCTAAGCCTACCCGCAGGAGATCCTCCGTCTCATCTGACACACTTTCTGAAACCGAGCTGCGAGCTGAAGACAGCCGGATTGAGAAAGAAGTAGTAAGAATGCAGTCAGAAGCTGAGGAGAAGTTAGAGCAACAGGAAGAAGTGTTAAGAAAACAAAGAGAACAGTTGACTGAAATAAGTACCGGGCTGAGTGCATCAGTAGAAGACACCAAAGCCCGGATGCAGGCCCGAGTAAGTACGAAGGGTACTGTTAAGGAAAAAGAGGGTTGGAAGCAGAGTCTAAGTAAGAAGGCTAAAGCCCTAATTAAGAAAAAGGAGAAGGAGGAGAGGGAGAAGCTTAAGAAGAAGGAAAAGATGGATAAGAAGGCAGAGGAGGAAGAAGCCAGAAATGAGGCAACTCGGGTTGCGGCAGCCACGAGTCCAAAGCCAACTGGCGCTATTCCGAAGACTGCTGTCGTTCCGAAATCTGTGGCTTCCGGCTCACGGGATACCGCAGAGTCAGATACGTGGGATTGGTCTACGGACATAGACCATCCCGAGTTGTATGATGACGAGGAAGCGCCCACCCTCGATGAGAAGATCTGGAACAATGTCAGGAGTGGATTCATGCACATGATTCCCAAATCTCTGGAGGAGTGTAAGCGAAACACTCGTTATTATAGCTGCCCTCCATTCATTAACATGGATGGGGAGCAGGATGATGAAGAGTGGATGAGGTACACTCGTCAGGACCGGAATCCGAATTATTTTTATGTGAACTGGGTCGAACAGACTATCGACAACCGGAATAAGGAGTATTACGATTTTGATGCCTACTGTAAGATCAAGTGGGCCATCGATAGTTGGGATAAGGATACCAACACCACCTGTCCATTTATTATCTGTGCTAGGGGAAGCGATGAACCTGAAAAGTTCAGCTCCCATATGAGATTCATCCGTCACATTGTTGAGGAACATATGCACCATCACCCGGTGTATATGTGTTATATGAATAAAGGTAGGAATAGCACCATCTGTTCGGGACTAACCACATTCCGAAAGAGCGAGCTAGTCCGACATCTGAAGGATGAACACCAGATCGGTGTGAAATCAGCTCTGAAGGCAGCCTTAGATCTGCACAAACTTCTGATTGATAAGTGGGACTCCTGGAAGAAAACCAACTTCCGGAGTCTGAATTCCAAAGTCAGTAGATTGTGCGAAGTTGAAACGCACGTCAACTCCAAACTGGAGGCGGCGTTTCAGCTAAGGATTACCAACAGTTCGGAGAAATGAGGGAGTACCGGGGCGACAGAGCCTATCGGGACTCCAGTAAGGCCACATCCGCAAAACGTATGAAGCCACAGCCGGGTAAGATCTCATTCTGTGGGATCCAACGCCCGGCACCTGACCGTAGGGATCGCAGTCTGGAAGCATCGTCTCCTCTGTCTGCATTGAGAGGCACTGCCCCACCTGTGTTCGATGCGAATAAGGACAAAGATATGGACTTTCCGGAAATGGGACCATCCGGACCTGAGAGCCAGGCCCTTAACCAACGGGGTAGGGAACGGTCCACTGGTATTGGAAGGGGAACACCCAAGTCTGCATCATCTGGAAACCGTACTGTCGGAAACTGGGCTAAGCCAGCCCCACCACCCGTCGGAAATGGCAGGGGTGTCACGATCTCCACTCCCCAGGGAGACGTGAGGACCTCCTCTGTAGCATTCGGAAGTCTGCCTGAGAACCCCAGACACCGGAAACACTCTGGATCCTCAGACCATTCCGAACGCGAACCACTGCCTGCGCGGAGTTCGTATATTCAGGACCCAGTCAACTATGACATTGTGAACATCTCTCCGGAAAGCTTTCAGATTCAAAAGAGCTGCATGATTGACTGGCAGAAACGCCATCATGCAATGTCCGTAGAATACCTGCAAAACGTTGTAGGTTCGGTGATGTATCTGACTGAATCAGTCCAATCTCTGGAAATAAGTTGGATCGAATCAGAACGAGATGTAGAACATAAGGAGAAAATGAAACAATTGGAAGCCCAGGAGGCACGTCAGAAGAAAGCAGCCGAATTCTGGACTGTTGAGGTAGCTAAGGCCAGGAGTGAGGTGGATTTCCTGAATCAGAAATTTTTTGAAACCTTCGGAAAGAGACTGGCAGATTGGGATGGCACTCGCCGTGAGGCCAAAGCTATGATTGATGAACAGATTGCTACGTATGGGTTGGAACCAGAACAACCCAAAGATTCCGGAAGCAAATAAGTTAGATAAGATTAATCTGTAGAATTTTATTTTTTTTAATATGTTTAACATGAATCTGAATAGTATGATGAGTGCTGACACCTGGAATGGATACGAGGACTGGCAGCAGACGATTACGATACGTGGAGCCCACTTATAAGCAGTTCAATACGACCGGAATGGACATTCCAGAACCTAGGAGATGGACGATCCTGTACTCAGACTCTGAAAGGTCCCGAGAGGCCCTGAGCTAGTACCACTACACAACTATATCGAGATGATGGGACAGCCATGCATACGGAAAACTCCAAGGGTGATATGAAAACTACTATCCAGTGCTATAAATGTATAAAACTATTTAAAATGTTATTAATATTATTCACATATCATACTTACCAAGGTATCCTGGATTAATCGTAGAATACATGTATCCTAACTAGAATCTGTATTGTAAATGTAACTATCAGGTTCATAGTAAAATTTCTTCCATTCCGAACCTAAGGGTTATATATGTTATTTATACCATCCCGTATGGGTTCAACCCTAAATATGGTATCTACTTATTAATCTAGTTCGGATAGTCAAATAATACTCCAGGTTAATATGGTATATACGGAAGCAGCTGTATTAAGTCTTCCATTTCTCACTGTATAAACTATGATGATTAACACCTTAAACTCTATATGTACTGTGTAAATAATAACACGGAAACAAACATCTGATTAGATGTATTTATTACACTTATAACGTACATACTATGGTGTGAATGTGTTAATATAACCATATCAATACTCATCATATTTCCATGTTTATACTTTAATGTAGAGTCAGTTTAGTTTCTACCCGTTATGTAACACCTTGTTATAGTCTTGGTGGGGGTAGTGTAGGGGCACGGTTTAGTAATAGTGTTTATGGCTTACGGGTTGCCTAGGTTCCGAGCGGAGCGGCCTTTTGGGTTGAGAGCCTGGTACGCCTGGCAGGTGGTGGCAGCACCACCCTCCGGGCTGCGTGGGTTAAACACGAGAGGTCGCCACCCAACTCCTGTGGCTATATAATAGTCGGGTCGGAACCTAGGACGAGGAGAATCCTACCAGATTCCCTAGGAATACCATCTGAACTTTACTGACTCCGAAGCCTTATCTGGTAGTCGTAAATCCAAGTTTTCCGAACAGCCCCTTTACCATACGGAATCTATTTAGCTCCCTGTAACTTAGGATACTGAATAAAGACTTGTTGCCTTTTGAAACCGGATATCCTTGTATTCGTGATCCTTTCCGAACCATCAACAGTCATACATTACAATACCTTTACTACATCAGAACCTGTTGGTTACAGTCTGAGCATGCTCAAAAGTCAGAAATAGCTAGCATTTGCCCGTTGTATGGACCTGCTATATCTGCCCATTAAGGGCTTCTTGGTGGTGGCATCTCTATGTGGGTAGGCCTCTCTTCCGGAGAAGAAGGGCCGCCCAACACCGGTCAGTCGTTGGGGTAGTTTGGGTGGAGGTGGCATCAGATGCGGCAACAGCTTTCCGGATGCTTCTACACTCAACTGGTTCGTCGATGTGGGTGCTACATAGGGTATTCCTGGATCCATTGAGGACTGACCGTTGGGGCGTTCAGTGCTGCCTTGTCTGGAATGTTCAGGAGAAGGATTCTACATCACTGTCTTCCATTCTAGAGAAGTACTGGTCAGCATTCATGCACTGATCACAGTCTTCATCATACTGTTGATCATCATATGAGTACATAGGGCTCTTTGGAGAACCACTACTATACTCCAGCGGGGTGCTGGCACCGGCACTGCCAAGGCGAACGGCCTCTTCTGCCATCGGCAGAAGTGGCTTTTGGGGATTTAATATCCCTATTCATTGGATAAGCAGTATAAGCTGCTCACCCAGTGAAAACGGTTTGTGCCTTTTAATGAGGGCACCACTCAGACCAACACAGAGAAAAGCTTCAAACTCCTAAAAGAGATGGACCACCTTCTTCCTTTTCAGAAATAAGACAATATGGTGGGTTCCTTGAACTTGAATCGCTGTGCATGTTCAAACTGGCATGTCACCTGACTGACCTAAATGGGTCAAGTCCTTCCCCTGTGCCCTTAATTAGGTCACACATTTTACATATCTACAATACTATACCCGAGCGGTCATCTGCGCGTAATCGTGTTTCAACTGTGACAACTCACAAGTTATTATGGATAGCATAGGCATATCCACCAGATTATCTGTCCATTCCCATTGGTACATTGTCCCAGGTCATTTTCCAAGAACTCACGATCGGCCCGGGTATACATTCCTCTTGACTGATATCAGTTTTCCCCACTGTGTTCTTCTGACAGTTCTTGACACCTGGTGTACTATCAGTCTCCCCAGCCTCATGAGTAAGGAACTGATCAGGTTCCTTAGCTTCACTGCTGGGTGAAATCGCTAGAGGATTCTCACTTATACCACAAGCGGTGATAGGCTGGCAGTCATGGCAATCACTCACTCTGGGGGTTATCCAGTTGCTGCCAAGGACACCCCCACTCAGTTTTCCTTCTTGACTGAGTCTCCACTATCTGGAACACTCCGGTATCGTGTTTTTCTATACACTGATCTTTCTGCCTCGCATTCGGTGGCATAATGACCCATTTCCTCACATCTGAAGCATTTGACAATGTTTCTGTCTGGCCTAGGCCGTCTTAGATTTTCAGAAATCTTTTGTACCAAAGTAGAAACCAAGTCCTCTGATAAAGATGGACAGGTATTGGTGATTTTGGTATCCGGCTTTGTCCCAGGAGTTTTTGTGATAATCACTTGCTCCTTGACATAGCCCGGTTTCTTCCCCCTGTTCCGGTTGTACCGGGGGTTGCCTCAGCCTATGGCCCAGATGTTCTCATCATCCTCACTGCTACCTGATTCTGATAAGTCATCTTCGTGTATCCCTTCAAAAACTGACATCTGTTGGGGTACCTTTCCAGCAAATATTCTGCTTTTCCAATTGTAGTGATCCAGGGCTTGGAACAAGTCTGTTAAGGAAGCATCATTCTTCCACGCATCACATGCTACAGTCCTATGTTCCTGATCACGCAATCTGTTGATAAATTGTCTAAACATTTCATCAAGAAAGTGCTCATTGACCATCTTCCACTGAGGTCTGACCTTATGTAGCAACCGCTGACGTTCTAGGCCAAAAACTTTGGCAGACTCCTTGGGTTTCCGAGTTCTTTTAGTGAAGGTCAACCAAGGGTCTTCTCCCACAATGTTCCCATATAAGGGTCAGGCCCTTGAAGGCCCTGAAAAACTAATTTTCTAATTACTTTATATAACCTTAACAAAATTGTCAAGGTACATCTCCTCAGCTCAGAAGACCAAAAAATACCGATCTAGGCCATCCGGTTCCATTTCTATTGCTTGTTTTGTGTCATGTAACGTCCGGTACCAAAATAATGAAATATGGAGGTAATTAAAGTTGCTCTCAGTAATATAAGAATGTCCCATTATGCATAACAAACACATGAAATAACAAGGCTAATATGTCTATTATTGACTTCAATTACAGAATGGAACAAAATTTGAGTTATGCTTGCACAGTAGACTGCCTCCTACATGATGATAAAAGTACCGGAAGTTACGTAACGTCCGGTACTTTTATCAGAATTATTTCACATAAGCTGCTCTCATATGGAGACAAATGCTGGTAGACACACAATTTCTTCACCAAAGTAGGGGATGATAGGGCCCTTCATATGGGTAATAACAAAGATTTTGAAGCTTCATTTTTTCCATGTTTTATAACCGATTTAGATTTAGGTACCGGACGTTACAAATTACAGATTTCCATTTTGAAAGACACATCATGAAAAATTCTCACTTAGTAACATGTCCAAACCTCATGGAAATGATACCTATGATCATATACAATACAAAAATTTGGGATACTCTATAGTGTTCTTTATTCAATACAGGTCACTTTTTGATGGATGACCACAAATTTACATTTTTCTGATAGCCCTAGGTGTTCTCTATTAAATGAGTCTATGTAAGACAATATTGGTTCACAACGTCTTTCTCCAGAGCCATAAAAGTCCAAAATGACCCAAAAAACACAAAATCTACTGCTTTCTGGCGACCTGACCCATAAATATGAGGCTATTTTAATTTGCTCATCATATTTTTCATGGGCGGAGGTTCCTAGAATTTTGGAATCCCTCCAAGGATTCCTTGCATCAAATGCAGTGGGTATCTTAGCTACACGACGAGCCGGATTCTGGGATCCAGTAAGGATTATTCCCTTACTCCATTCCATGATTTCCGTATCGTCAAGACCCTGATTGTAACAATCAACACCTAGTTTGGCAATCACCACGTTTGAATCAAGCAAAGCTTGTAAGCCTGGATAAAGAGATACTCGTCGACTGAGTCTCTTTTCCATGGAGGATTTACTGGTGTATTACCATTTCCTCCAGGACCACCTGGGAGCGGGCCTCCACCTCCTCCTGATCCAGACGAGGGTATCTGGGGTGAGGTGCCTGCAGGAGAACCTGATCCCTGATTGCCAAAGGGGGGTAACTCCCTCTAGGTCCAGAGGACCGACTAGTATATCCAGTGTTTCCACCTGGTACTGAGGACTGATTCATATTATGGAAACAATCTGTGTCCTGTAGGGGATCCTGATGACCCCCCTGGATGCATGGGAACATCCAGTTGTGCTTCCGGTTGTACCTCTGGTACTACTGGTTCGTGAGTTCGTGAGTTCGTCTCCATCCAAATTGGGAAAAATGATCATTAGGTCCTCCCAAAGGTGCCTGTTGTGGCCATCCGCCATTACAGTATGTGCTGCCTACAAAATGAGTCTGTTGAGATCCATTTGAAGAGGCATCACCAGAACCTCCGGATGTACCGGGTTGACCCGTATTTCCGGTCCCCAAACCTTTATGGTTTGTGGTGGTTTCTTTAGGTTCTAAAGATTCCTTTACCTTGTCCCTCTCCCCATCAGAGTCATCACAGTCTCCAGCTATATTTAGGACAACTCCTGAAACAGTAAAGTTAGATTCCAGGGTGCCTACAACATGGCCTGTATCTTCAAGATACTTTGACATCTGGATTGCCTTCGTTTCCAGTTCAGAATAATCATTCAACATTTTGGACTGTCTGTTAGTCCAATAGTAGATTCACGTATCCATTTAGTCCTGAGATTCTCATTTTCACGGCTTTGTATGTGATACATGGCACTAGCATCCTCCAAGGCTAATTCAATTTGTTGTAGCTCTTCCTGGTACTTGCTATAAGCAGATTGAGTTGAATCTTATTCCTCTCTGGTTTTATCCAATTCCATACGAGAAAATTTATATTCTAAATCCGCTTTGTAAAACGCATCATGACATTGTTGGTGCTGGAGTTGAAAATCCATTTTTTTCTTTTTCAATCTTAGCCGTTAATTCTTTATGTTGACCTCTAAGTTCATGGTCCTCCTGTAATCGTTCTGCCATTAACTGTTTGTTTTGATTATGAATATATGATTACCATTTAATACAATTAGATCTTGTTGGATCTTTTTGTATTCAGCTTGCATATCTTCAAGGTCTTCCATCTTACTTTTCTCAAAACCACACTTTTGGTGTTTAATCCAAGAACTGTAAGGAGTTTTGAACATGCTTGGACTTGGCTTAGGAACCTCAAATGGTAGTTTACCAAATAGAGCACTGCTCCTATGCATGGGTGCAGGCTCAGTTGTACCGCCTGGCATGAATTAGGAATCTCAAAATTCTGAAGTTTATCCTTACATCTTCAAACTCTACTACCCCATCTGGATAGTGTTCCTGTGGGTATCTCCATTCTCCAGCTGGTGATCTTATTTCACCATCTTCATTCGGGGAGTTTAGGTCTGTGTTTAGACCATTTCCATTAACTGGGCTCAGCTCAGTCATTGCTGACTGCGCATACCCTTTGGAACTATGGCTCATGGAACCAGTGTAGTGGTTCGTCTTTTTGGTTAGATGTCAAATCATAACGAAAAGAGAAGAAGTTTCCAGGGAGGCAACTAAACATTTAATTCTTACCTTAGTTACATACGATCACGGCTCATAGAGACTACATGCCTGATGGCATTAGGTTACCCGTAGGTAACAGTTGAAGTGTGCTGAGCAGTGGTAGGACCACTACTGGAGAACTACTGTAGGAACTGCCCTTATATAGGGGAAAAGCCCACGAAACTCAGACCCGTCACATGATGTGTGATGGACGAGTGGAAAGCCCCCTGGTGTTATGGATCCAAACCTGGAGGCAGGTGGTGCCACCTGCCATCCGGACTCCCCCATCACATCCGGAGACCTGGCTTTTAGTCCCACGGGTACATGAACATTATGAGTGTAATATTACAATACAAATACCACACTCCTACACTAGGTAATGATCAAATGTTGAGGAGTAAAAAAAATATCTACATGTCTATTTCAATGTATTTTAAAGGTCATTAGCAGATGGCACCTTCCAAAATGTGCACCTCGAGCTTAAATTTGAGTATCAAAGTGACATAATAGCAAAACAATGTGTTATATACGTGTTATAACAGAGATACAGAGAGAAAGAGAGAGAGACAGACAGAGACACACAGATAGAGACAGAGAGAGAGAGTGTGCAGACTAGAGACAGGTGATTACATCTATTTAGACACGACAAAACTGCGACATCACTGTGTGTGACATCATGACATTATGACCTAGTTGGAACTCAAACCAAGGCTCGTTGAAATCACCTGCCCGTAGCAACAGCCTGATTATAATCACCTGCCTCTAGCCTGCACACTCATCGTATGTCCCATAGCATTAAGGTGCAACTGTGATCAGTGGTGTGTGAGGTGCGCGATTTCAGTGCAGAAATCTGAGTACATTAACTCTTCCTTTACTAAGGTGTTTTCAGCTTCAACCTCTATCAAAACCTGTTGGAATTATGTTGATATTTCTATAAAGTAGTGATGGTATAAGCTAAGCATATGGCCAGAAAGATATGGTATCCCGTTTGTCTATATCTGTCCTGATATGGGAAATATGATATTGATAGCATCCATCTTCGCAAAAACTGTTGTTTTAGTTAAACTTCAAACGATGAACTAATTTTTGAATATTTTTCTAATTTCCATGATCACATGGTAAACCTTCCATTTGCTTACCATGGTAACCAGAGCAAAGCAAGATTAAGTTTTTAGTGTCTGTTCTGATTTCATGCTTCTATTGAGGGAATTTTGTTGAATTCTTAAAAATTTGTTATTTTTTTCAACTATCAGAAAGGTCATTTTTCTGGTCCTGTTTCCAGTGAACATTGACGAGTGTGCTAATGACCCATGTCAGAATAACGGCAAGTGTCTGGACGGTGTCGCAATGTACACGTGTGAATGTGTGGATGGATATGAGGGACAGAACTGCACAGGTAATTTATATTATTTCAAGTGAATAACAACTTCCCATAGAGATAATATTAGAGGCCACACCCATGTCTCGATCACCTCTGATGGTCACATGTTTTATTTAGATGCTAAATTATGAGGATTTAAGCTATTTTAAAATCAAAATATCATGAAATAAATACAGAACTGAACTCCCTGGGATATATTTACAACGATCCACCCCGATGGGTAGTGTGATGCATCAAATCAAATGTTTTGTGCTCCCATCCGCCTGTATAACCTGTGCCTTATACAGGAGGTACTATGGCATGTTATTCTCACTGCTAGTTAATAAGGTCACGCACATTATAGTACAAACTATTAAATTAGATTTTTTTCTACTTTTATGTGTAAGCACTTATCTGTTTTCCTTCCATAAAGATTCTGTTTTCCTTCCTTGAAGATGATGTCAACGACTGTGTCCCAGACCCGTGTTTCTATGGAACATGCTTTGACTATGTTAACCGCTACGAGTGCGAGTGTAAAGAGGGCTTCACTGGAGATCTATGTGAAAGTAGGTGTGGTATTTATTATATGCCTCTCCAAGAATAGAAAGTGACTCTTGTTATGCTTGTGACAAATGGATTTTCAAATATGGCGGTCATGGCACAGGAAAAAGTGTAAACGCCATCAGATTCTAAACACTTATCCTGAAAACTACATACTTCTACCTAAACACTTAGGCACCATAGTGTTTAGGTGTTTGAGTTTAAACACATCCAGTCTCTATGTGTTAAGTCTTGAACATGTATTTGAAAGATAAACATCAGCTATCTAATAAGAATCTTAAGAAAAGTATAATATTTATGAAATGAGTAAGAGGATAGTATCCTTATTTTAAATTTGTATATCACCCAGTTTCCCCATGACTCCATAGTTTTTGTTTTTTTACAGAGCATGATGCATGGGAGAAGGGGGTATAGGGAGGTATGGGTGACCTATGGGGCATGATGCATGGGAGAAGGGGGTATAGGGAGGTATGGGTGACCTATGGGGCATGATGCACGGGAGGAGGGGGTATCGGGAGGTATGGGTGACCTAAGGGGCATAATGCACGGGAGGAGGGGAGTATAGGGAGGTAAGGGTGACCTAAGGGGCATGATGCACGGGAGAAAGGGGTATCGGGAGGTATGGGTGACCTAAGGGTCATGATGCATGGGAGGAGGGGGTATAGGAGGGTATGGGTGACCTAAGGGGCATGATGCATGGGAGGAGGGGGTATCGGGAGGTATGGGTGACCTAAGGGGCATGATGCATGGGAGGAGGAGGTATAGGAAGGTATGGGTGACCTAAGGGGCATGATGCACGGGAGGAGGGGGTATCGGGAGGTATGGGTGACCTAAGGGGCAAAATGCATGGGAGGAGGGGAGTATAGGGAGGTATGGGTGACCTAAGGGACATGATGCACGGGAGGGGGGTATAGGGAGGTATGGGTGACCTAAGGGGCATGATGCACGGGAGGAGGGGAGTATAGGGAGGTATGGGTGACCTAAGGTACATGATGCACGGGAGGAGGGGAGTATAGGGAGGTATCGGTGACCTAAGGGGCATGATGCACGGGAGGAGGGGGTATAGGGAGGTATGGGTGACCTAAGGGGCATGATGCACGGGAGGAGGGGAGTATAGGGAGGTAAGGGTGACCTAAGGGGCATGATGCATGGGAGGAGGGAGTATAGGGAGGTATGGGTGACCTAAGGTACATGATGCACGGGAGGAGGGGGTATAGGGAGGTATGGGTGACCTAAGGGGCAAAATGCATGGGAGGAGGGGAGTATAGGGAGGTATGGGTGACATAAGGTACATGATGCACGGGGGGAGGGGAGTACAGGGAGGTATGGGTGACCTAAGGGGCATGATGCACGGGGGAGGGGAGTATAGGGAGGTATGTGTAACCTAAGGGACATGATGCACAGGGGAGGGGAGTATAGGGAGGTATGGGTGACCTAAGGGGCATGATGCATGGGAGGAGGGGAGTATAGGGAGGTATGGGTGACCTAAGGGGCATGATGCACAGGAGGAGGGGGTATCAGGAGGTATGGGTGATCTAAGATACATGATGCACAGGAGGAGGGGAGTATAGGGAGGTATGGGTGACCTGAGGTACATGATGCACGGGAGGAGGGGAGTATAGGGAGGTATGGGTGACCTAAGGGACATGATGCACGGGGGAGGGGAGTATAGGGAGGTATGGGTGACCTAATGTACATGATGCACGGGAGGAGGGAGTACAGGGAGGTATGGGTGACCTAAGGGGCATGATGCACGGGAGGAGGGGAGTATAGGGAGGTAAGGGTGACCTAAGGGGCAAAATGCACGGGGGAGGGGAGTATAGGGAGGTATGGGTGACCTAAGGGGCATGATGCACGGGAGGAGGGGAGTATAGGGAGGTATGGGTGACCTAAGGGACATGATGCACGGGGGAGGGGAGTATAGGGAGGTATGGGTGACCTAAGGTACATGATGCACGGGAGGAGGGGAGTATAGGGAGGTATGGGTGACCTAAGGGGCATGATGCACGGGAGGAAGGGAGTATAGGGAGGTAAGGGTGACCTAAGGGGCAAAATGCACGGGGGAGGGGAGTATAGGGAGGTATGGGTGACCTAAGGTACATGATGCACGGGAGGAGGGGAGTATAGGGAGGTATGGGTGACCTAAGGGGCAAAATGCACGGGAGGAGGGAGTATAGGGAGGTATGGGTGACCTAAGGGGCATGATGCACGGGAGGAGGGGAGTATAGGGAGGTATGGGTGACCTAAGGGGCATAATATATTATGGAGTGAGTATTTCGAGTTGAAATATTAGAATATTCCCAAAGGCTGGAACAATTTAGAATAGCTAGTCTGCTGATCGAATATTATGTTAGGTATAATGGTGAAGTAAGGGATATACTCCACAGGGCCGAAAAGCAATATCATGCATTTATAAGATAGTAACCACTCCCTTCTTCACCATTGCAGATAGACTTGGGATATGTACACCACTGGCTTGCCAGAACAATGGAACATGTAATGAAGGTACCGTGGACAGCACTTACTACTTCACGTGTACCTGTCGTCCTGGCTACTCTGGCTCATTATGTGAAAGTAAGTTCACACTTTTCTTGTTAAAAGAAAAGACCACCCTATTTTCATGATGACCTGAAATTCTGAGGTGCATAGTAGTGTCATAGAGTGTAAAAGACCAGAGAACTAACTAGAATCCATTGGCACTACTGAGGGTTTCCCAGGGCCCTAATGACTCCAACATCTGAGGAATATACACCAGCATAGCCAGTTTTATAGCCCTAACCCCTACTGAGCCAGAAAGCCTTTGAAGACCATATTACCACCAGAAATCCCTTATATAAAGTGTTCATTTTGGGAACCCCTTTCAGACCTCATGGCCCTGAAAGCAATGGGACAAATTTTCAATAACACAAATATAAAAAATATATTAAGTTGGTATCTAATGCAAGCACCTCTACAAAAAGTAAAGAAATGAGGCTTTCTAAAGGTGTGTTTTCTGTTTGCACTTGATTTAAAGCTATTAAATACATTTTGATCAAACATTTCTCATTAAATTATCAACATAAGTTTTAATGCTGCACCTTTGGGGAATACATATTTGATAGTTTGTGATGTTCCAATTAACATGTACTGTCATTGAAGAAGGCAGCATTGTAGATTCATATTTTGATAAATTTTCATAATGAAAAAATGTATGTGACATTGGTCACTAGACAAGTTTCCCCAAACATGTATCAGTGGTTCTTTGTGTGCCTTTGTAAACAGACACAAACCCCTCCTGTACACTCTGCCCACACAGCAGGAGGTATGAGCAGCTCAGTTCCTGAGAGGAGACACATACCACCTGCTGGACACTTTACTAACCATATCTAATCAAAAATAAGCTGGACCCAGGTTTCCCCTTCTTTCATCTCCCTTCATCACATCACAATTGGTCCAAATGCACCAGTAGCTGCATCAATCAAGCCTGGATGCTGTTTCAGACAGGTTCCTAATTTTGATACTAAAGTGTAGATTATCCCTATATCATGTAAAATACCTCAGTTAGGGTATTTGTTGGCAGTTATCCTCTTTGATAAACCTTTAACCCTTTAAATGCCACTGATGCATTAATGCATCATGTCGTATTAATGCATTAGTGGTCCTCAAGGGGTTAAGGGCTGCTAATGCAAGAGTGCGTCATGGCGTTTGGTCGGCATGATGCACCGATGAAGTACTGGTGAGTCTCACTTTGCCAATGACGATTGCTAGTACTTCATTGGTGCATCATGATGACTGGTCAATGGGCATAATACTTACCAGGGCTGCATTCATTTACTGCATTGAATTGATGAATGTAGTCCGGACAAGTAGACTCTATAGACGCTCTATGAATTATTTAACTTTTTAAGGGTTCGGCTCACCAGCACTCAACTGACCCTCTAGGAGTGAATCAAAACTTGCAGGGTCAGCAAGATGCATGAATGTAATCCTGGCAAGTTACTCGCTAGGGCTGCTTTCATGCATTCAGATGAACAATGGGTATGATGCATTAATGGATTTTGAAAATTTGATAATATCGCTTAAAGATAAGGGCTGCTAAATATAGCCCTAGCGCGTAGCTCGCCAGGGCTGCATTCATGCATCATGCTGACCCTATGGGGCTGATATGTCCCCGGAGGGTCGTTATGATGCTCCTATGAACTGCTGGCGAGCAGACTCACCAGCACCTAATTGGTGCATCATGATGACCATGAAACACACACCCCTGCATCAGCAGCCCTTAAAGGGTTAAAGCATCATAGATAATGGTCATCATCAAACTAAGGCCACTTCAAAAAGATTATCACCTTCGCAGATACCGCCCGCATCAATTCAAAAAAGGCCACATTCATGCTTTTTTTGCAAATTTCCACAAAAAATGTGTAAAATTTACGCATCAGCCTCCTGAAATTTAAATGGAAATATCGCAGGCACTATTCCATGTAGAAGCATAATCTAAACAGCATATTTTTCCTCCTTTCCTCTTCTACAGTACAAATATATTGATTATATTGTGTTAACGTTTGAGGTATTAATGAAAATGCACATAAATAGTACTTTCCAAATAAAATTTAGGGAGAAAAGATAAAAAAAAGGCCCTCCCGCATCACTCCAGAACCAAATAAAATAACAATACAAAGCCTCCCTCCCACATCCTTATTTTCAAAAAAGTATCCATAAAGCTGATAATCTTTTTTAAGTGGCCTTATCATGATGCACTGAGGCTATTGGCCAGTGCTATATTACTGCAGTCAGTGGTCAGTCGTTTCTGCAAACTCCCCACAGGGGAGGGTGGCATGGATTGATAGAGCGGGCTTCTAAACCTATGGGTGGTAGTAAAGACCAGAAGATATTTAGAAATATCAAATGAAGTTGAAATATCCTATAGACAAAACAGTAAACAGTCCACACCTATCTTATCTGCAGTCCCAATGTATGACCACTGACTGATCGGTGAAAACAATGATCTGTTTAACAACAATATTTCAGTTAATGTTTTGATTCATTATTGCAAATAAACACTCACAAAAAAAGCTATATATAATGTAAAGAAAAATTAATGTGATCGCAGATGTGTCTTGGTATTAACTCACTCAAGTACTCCCGCCCCCTATTTGGAAAAAACAATCTTGTCGCATTCAGGAATGCTATGAAAACTTTAGTGAATTAATGCGTATGACAAACCTTTTACTAAGGTTCTTTCCCTGGGAAATATAGAAATAGGTAACTTTTAATAGAGCATTATTTTTATCGAGGCATAGAAAAAATGTCGTTATTTTTTAGCATTTATAACAACCTCAAACTTAATAACGTTATTCTTCTTTGTAAAAAAAAAACCAACAACTTTTCTCCCACATAGATGGGGTATCATGATGACTGAACTATATCTTACAGTTGATGTTGACAACTGTTACCCAAATCCGTGTAAAAACAAAGGACTTTGTACTGACAAGGTGGACTCGTTCATCTGTAACTGTCCCCGAGGTTACACGGGATATACGTGTGGAGGTAAGAACAGGTTTTACCAATCAATCATTTAACATACAATGGTAAAGCCTTGGTTATAAGCAGCAGTTTGTAGACCATTTCAGACACAGGGAAAGGGAGGAGAGTGTGGGTGGGGGGAGTAGGTAGCTATAGCACCCTCCCATATCTTCACTCAACCTTTTTGTTGGCATTGGGGATGGGGCAGCCCTCTGGGCCCCACAACTTTTTAAATTCTAAGTTTTTGCAATCCACAAACTCAGGGTGCAGCTAATACATAGGGGATTATGGTAAGAGCCGTTTAAAAATTTTAGTGATGGCAAGTCTGCCTACCAGCAACTCTCTCGGACTGTATCGACCCCTCGCGTGCGGCATTATGCATGAATGTAGCCCTGACGAGTTACTCATCCGGACTGCAGTCATACATCATGAGGATCAATGGGCATGTTGCAGTCGTGCATTGAAGGGTTTAATGTGCACCCCACTTGATCCTGTTCCATTTTAGGGAGTGGTCACAGGGGTGGTAGATTTTCACGTGCATACTGTTGTGCAATTGCCCCTTTAAGGGGTCCAAAATTATCCTCATTCCCTTTATATTCTATATATACTGTGGTCGTAGTTTATTTCGCGCTGTACACTTTTTTTGCGAATTTCGCGGAAATGAAATATCCGTGAATTCATGTCTATAGGGAATGTTTCTCCTGTGAATAAAACGTCCTTCTGCAGACACTCTGATTGGGAGGGTTGATGCAGAGACTTTGATTGGGAGGGTTGATGCAGAGACTCTGATTGGGAGGATTATATATATATATATGGCATTCACAAAACTGTGCGTATGGGGGGGGGGGGGCTGCTGATACTTGTAAGCATTTAGCACTTTGGCTAATAGCTGATCTCTGCCTCTGCATGCCAAATTACAGCAACTTGAGTAAGTGTGAAAACCTTGGCAGACAATGGCTATATAAGATTTGTTTGCATGACTGTTTGAGCATCACTTTCAATTTTCAACCACTCACCAAGCCACCCACATATTATTGGCAGTCTTAATTTCGAATTCCGCGAATTTAAATACATGCAAAAGCCATTTCTGCAAAAAAATTCATACCAGCAAAGATATCTCCGACCACAGTATGCAGTATCGCACAAGCTTTTTTTTTTGGCTAAAAAGGGATGGAATTTTCTCAATCACTATAAGATGTTCTGAATATCTTTGACCCTGAAAACCAAAGAAATCGACCTGTATTTATTACATTCCATGTGATTATGCTTGCTGATGATAACTGTCCAATACTTTCTGTACCGTATGTATCCAGATCTTGTTGAAGATGGCCTTCCGTTAGCAGTGATAATTGGCGTTAGTGTTGGCGGTGCGCTACTGATCCTTCTCATCATCTGCGGCATCTGTTTCTGTCTGTGCTGCGGTGTGGGAGGAAGGTGCTGGTAAGTATTATCACCTATATATATTTTCTAAAAAATACAACGTTTTTCAAATATTTGGTTACATTTTGGAAGGGTTTAGGATAGAAGTGTTTAAAACACCGTTATGTTATCTAAAGACTGAAGAGGAAACATTTTCGAAAAGAAATCTATGTTAATTCTTTTCTTACGTTTTTTTTTCAAATTAGAATAAAAAACCTTTAAAAATGTCAAAAAAGACATTGTTCTAAGAACACATTTTGATGTTTGTTAATTCTTTCTTTTTATAATAGTTAGGAAGAAAACTTATAAACCAGAAATTTACGGGGTTTGTTTTTATTTTTGTCTCATCTTTTTTCTTCATAGATTAACTCTATTTATCATTATTCTAAATCTGCTTCATACAATTCTGATACAGTGGCTTTAGGCGTGGTTACCAGAGAAAAACCTGGTAAGAATGAAATATGTCATTGTAATCGGCAAAGTGAAAGTCCTACTACAATTTTTCTTTCTTTAAAAGAACAAACCTGTGTTATAGATGGAATAGTGATTTATGGATATAAATCAACACTCTTGAAGTTTTTCTATTTATTATTACTTTAAATGAATATGTAGTCAACTTCAATGAAATCGTAATCCTAATTATTCTCTCACTTTCCTTTTAAATCCTGGTTCAGTGGCCATAGAGGTGGCGGTAATGACAAGAATACAAAGTAAGAACAAGATTTTGAATGTTGATTGGGATGATATTCTATATATGTTCTGCATTGAAGGCAGTACAGGGGATGCATCTCCCACATGAGCCATTCCGCGACAGCCACTTTAATACGCTGCATACTATGTATCTCATATGTCACTCTAATTGGTGTATTTGTGCACTGTAAAAGAATGTTGTCAAAATAACGAAGGAATCCTAGTCCCAAAGTTGCCAGAGATCCATCACTACTTTCACAGAGATGTCATTATTTTCACATAGATGGCTTGTACCACCACACCACACTGCACAGCATGCCCTTTCTCATGAGGCTGTTTCATTCACCACGTTTGACTAATGTAGATGTTAAACACGGACATCTGTACATAGTTCAGATTGAAGTACATATTTGAATACCGTCTGCCCTATACCCACTCAGTATTCAAAAGATGGGCTATAAAATTGAAATAAGGGTGTCTTTATTTACAAACATCAGCATCCTTATTTATTGTTCAAATATGGTGAATTGAAGTGTCTCTAGTACATCTATTTTTAAACAAACGATGAACAAAATCTTTGAAGACAAAGAGTCACAATCATTGATTTACACGCCAGGAAATAACTGTTTAATCAACCAGGAATCTTTGTAAACAGAAACTTTGTATATGAACGGTGAACCACCGAAAATGCAGTGCAGTGATGTAGTGTAATTTCTGCACTGAACTCCCAGATGGCAGCACAGTGGAGCATTTTACTACATATCCTTTACAGTGTAGCCTTATTGTCAAATTTATGTTTCTGATCCAGGGCTGTGACACCAGTCTATGCAAGTCCAACGTAAGAATACAATCACTTTTATGTTCCCTTCTGTTGGTCGCGGTTGTGTGTCAAATTTCAGTTAACCAGTGTTAACAATCCCTTAGTTTTTAGATACTAAAATACCATAATAAAATCATGAATGCAAACCTTGTCCGTATAAGTGTATGTATGCTAGATTTTGTATCTTACCCTAATTGGTAATGATAAGACCCGGATGATAACTATGATGATGAAATAATACTATATTGTTAGAATGTACATTCTATTAATATTGTTGGTCTAATTTTGGACTTTTTTTTTCAATGTTCACACAGCACCTGTGGAAACATTTACGTGCACTGTCCTCAAAAGTAAGATTTACTCCATACACCTGAATTTGGTCATTAGCCAGAGCTTCACTACATCCTAAAGAAATTATTTATTTATGTTGAAATTACCAGGTGTCCTCGTGAATCTGAACAGTGAACCACCACCATTGTAATGCAGTGAATGAGTGTAGTGTCTACAATGAAGCCCCAGATGGCAGCACAGTACATTGTATATGATTGTTATCGTCATAGTTAATCACAAATTCACAGATGTACATATCATGCACTGTTCCAGGTACGCGTTGGCCTATCAACCCCATATTCCGGCTGTTTCACAACCCGCAAATGTTGCAGCCAGGTATATTGTTTTAGTTTATTTAGTCCAAGTTTGTGTGTATGAGAATAAATAGATATTGGGTCTCAAGTGCTGAAAAAAAGTATTCAAATAAGTGCCTGACTCGAATAAAGGCCGTGGCACAGAAGTATTGAAATTAATAAGCGTCCGGGCACATAAGCTGACCACTACTGTATGACATTTATAGATAATGATGCATTATCATTATTGGATAGCCTCTCATTTACTTTCATTAACATAAATCTATTTCTATTTCCATGTGCAGCCAGCAACGAACCGTGTTTTATCGGCAAACGTAAGTGAATATTATGAGCTACTTTACATCATCAACTCTTTAACGCCTAATTTCAATGTTCACTCAGGTATTATGGGATAGTTCGACATATCAGCAATTGCAGTTTAAATCATGATAGTATCCCTCTCTTCTTATAAAATCTCAAAAGACCTGATGAAACCATCCCATCACCATATATAATAATGAAATGGCAAAACCCGTTTTTAAATGTTAGGATAGTTATTCTAAAATGTTATTCATATCAATACCATTATATTGAATAGTCCTTAAAAACCGTCTGAAAGTCCTTTTAAATTTTGCCCAAATGTCCCGTCAAATCGTTCTGTCAAATTATTGATCTGGGGAACTGTTTGTTCCCCTGATGGGCGCCATGATACATCAATGGAGTCTGAGTGTGACATCTTACCAACACGCATTGCCTTCCCCAGTGGATGGAAGGCAATGCGCTGAGGCTGGCTGAATGATGCATTGCATTGAAATCCTTCATATTTTGATGTAACTGTATTATTTTTACCCGATAGGCCTAAAGCACTTTAAAAAGTAATTGGACGACCCTGTGGGACTGCATCAGCCCCTTGGGGTCAGCATGATGCATGAATGCAGCTCTCGTGAGCATTCACCGGGGCTACATTCATGCATCATGAGGACCAATGGAATAATTGTTTAACCCTTTAAGGCCTGCCAATGTCTTAATGCAACACGCCCGTCATGTATCATGCCGACCCAACGGGGTTCATAAACTCCCGGAGGGTCGGCATGATGCTCCAATTAAGTGCTGGAGAGCAGTCTTGCCAGCACTTAGTGCTGGAGAGCAGTCTTGCCAGCACTTAGTGCTGGAGAGCAGTCTTGCCAGCACTTCTTTGGTGCATCATGACAACTGATGGCAATGATGCACTCCTAGTAAGTCCTAAAGAACAACCCCCCTATAACAGAGTGATCTCTTGATATTGTTCTGGGTAACTTAAAACAAATCTTACTTTGTGCTCTAGTGTTATGTGCCCTAAAATCATTACCAATATTCTTTTTTATTTTTTTGTACATTAGACAAAGTAGGGACATATCAAATCTTTGTTCAAGATAATCTACCTTCCTTATAGTGTGCAATCCCCAAGACTGTATCTACTTATATTACATTTTAAACATATCCTTAGGCCTCTGTTCTGAAGTCTTTGTCCTGCCTTTAAGCCTTCCTCATTACACCTAGTACTCATAAATGAACAATATTCAATAATGGGTGTGATTGAACAAGAATAAATCAATACACATCGTTCTTGAGTCAGATACTTCCTAATCTAAATAGTTTATTATTTGGGGTCCAAAATATTCAAATAAACTCTAAACAAAAAGGAAGAGGCTCTGCCCCCCCCTCAATCCGCCACTGATATCACAACTCACCAATCATTATGATTCTTCTTTTCTTTTTTCTGAAGGTTCGAAGTGTAGACATGACTCACCACTAGGGAACATTCTACAAATGGATAACTGAATCGTTTCGAGAGAAGCAATCTTCAACATAAATGGAAAAGGAGAGATATCATAATCCTTATTCTAGTATCTTTGTGCATTAGATCAATGGATTGGTAAAAAGAATGTATAGTAATAGTGATACTATTATAGACAAGGATATATAATTTTTACTTTAATTATAATAGAACTGATGTTGAATCAATGATTAATTGAGAACAATTTCTCCCTAGGATCAGCGGTGGGAAATAGGTGATTGTTGACACAATTGAAATGGTAACTTTGAATCAATGTTAGTTTTAGAGCCAGCACATTCTTTCCACTCCCACCATGAGGTGGTTTCCCAATGTTTGACTAATGCAAATTTATGCACATCCGTATTTAGAAAATAGGTCCTTATTTGAATATTGCCTGCCCCATACCCATTTCGTATTCAAAATGAAGACAATTACTTTGAAAGATGGACATCTACAGGCCACTTGAATAGGCACATTTTGGATTTGGGGGAGAGTATAAAGCAAGTTTTGATCAAAGATGGACATTACGGACATTGATTGATCAGTATTTTCTAAAATGGATGTCCGTTTCTACTGACATCACAATTCCCAGTTGTCATCATCTATCAGCATAGGGGGGGGCCGACAGGGGGGTACATATAAACATTTGACACCTCTTGAAAGGGGGCCTCTTTTTGGCAAAAAAAAAATCACATGCAACTACACAGCAAAAAGGGACGTACAAATTTGTTGTCCCTCTAATGCAGGTTGGGGGCACAGAAAATTTGAGTGCCATCTGGGGTCGGGGCATTTTTGCATGTCTGTGCTATATTATTTTGGTATATATACCGTCCATACAAGGTGACCTCATTAAGGGGTTTAAAGTTGCTAGTTCTAAATCTGCTCTTCTGATATTTTTGATAGAACACAATTGGAACATATTCAATTGAATTTTCAGCAATTTCTCAATCTGTCAATGTTGTTGTCTGTTTAGTGTATTGCTTAATGGATCATTTGATTTTCCTGGAAAAGTGTATCTTCGTTTTAGATCACTCTATATTTGTTTTCTCAACAGTGATATATCAAGAATTTTTGTGATTGTAAGTTTCCTTTTACCCAATCAGCGTTGTATGATGAACAGGGATGTTTGGAGGACCAGAAAGTTTCACCCCTTTGGTTGGGGAAAGGCTGGTGCAGACAAAAAATGTCACCCCTATCTTTGGGTTTGTCCAGAATGAATTTCACCCTTGTCCTTTTTAGTAGAAAACCCTTTGTCTTACTAAAGACCGAAAAGGGATTGAAAAATTCAGATTCCTCAAAAGGGGTGGCCCAAAATGTTCAGATCGCTCAAATGAGAAAACATTTTTGGTGCATGAGAGCAAAAGATGCACCCTGTGGTGGAAAAGTTACCAGTCCCTAGCTGGTATTCATGTATCAACAATAGGTACGATGAATAAGTGATGATTGCTTAAGTTTGCCTTTGAGGTCATTTTTAAGGTAAAAATGTATATTTTGTTATACGCCAATGCCACCTAGTTGTATTAAAGGCTACTATTTTATGATGAAATCATGATGGGGAACCTCTGTACCTTTTTTTATCTAATTCATTGTGTATTTTTTTGTTTGTTTTTGTGTATTGCTTATTTAACAAACTAATATTTAAGGCAAATAGTATATCAACCATTTACCGTTATAGTGAAGTAAACAGACGTGTCTTTCAAATCAGTGACACAATATTTATCCATTGGGCCTACTCATTATAATGAGTAATTATGTGAAATACAAAAGATTACTTAAATCTTTAGACAATGACAGTGACCTTATAAACAGAAAGACAGAAGGAAAAAAACGAAGCTGAAACCTATTGGTGGCCGTACAAGTGCTCACATACCAGGCGACCCTGTGTATAAGATGCGCCTTTAAAGCTATGTATAGCTGGGGCCATCCCTGACCCCTCTGTCACTGTATAATAGACACAACTAGAACAACAAAAATTCAAGTTTCGATGTTTTATTTCACCATAATGTTTGTAGTATGCATTTGATTACAATGTTTCGGACATATGGGCCTTCATCAGGTGATGCATATGAACACATTTGGGCTACTGAGGTAGGAAAAAGAGTAGGCGTTAGCATGGTTACAATTAGAGTCACATGTCCATGATTAGGTCAATCTTGGGTCAAAGTTCAATAGTTCACATCAATGCTTCTTGAGGTCATGGATTTCCATTGATCAGCAGATTCAATTTTTGCTTGCAGTCCTCTCGGGATGATGTTGCAGCTTTTGCATTTTTTTGGTACTCTGTGACGTCATGGTTGCTTTTATTCAAGTAGTCTGCAAGTATCCTAGCAACTTGACAATAAGGAGCTGCTTGGAGCTGTTGGTGTCTCTAGGACAGTTGCGATTGGTATATTTAAGTTGGTGGTGTTGATAGTCGTTTGGTCCATTAGTAGTTTTTTAACAAGTAGTTCCCACTGGGACTCAGAGTGTCAGGATCCGAATCAAGGATGCTAGATTGAGATTTCCGGTTTCTTGGTATATTAAGTTAAGCAATCTAACTGACACGTAGTGTTTTGGTTTCGTTGTCCTAGGATCTGAAAAAGAAAGCTTTTGGTGTGCCCCTTGTGGATCCAAGGAAAACTAAATCCCTGCCTATATAAGCTGTGCCTTGAACACAGGGTGCTATGGTATAGTGGGCGGTACGTGCCTTAGTGACAATTGTTTATTTTAGTTCTTTTTTCTTTGTTAAAGGAGTTCTGATTTGGCTATGTCCACCACAGTGCTAACGTCTGCGGACATAGGTCCTCGATTCAGAGGACCTTTAATGCGACAGGAATCAAGTGAGAATTATCATTTTGTTGGATAATTTTGATTTTCAGCAGGATATTTGCACCATTAAGACAAAACCTGACTTTCACATGTGACTGTGGCACTAGTGTAACTCATTAACATTGTAATCTACCAACTATTGTAAGTCTTTTCTCTATTTTAACATAAATGGTCAATGATTTCATATTCCAAATTCCAAATTTCCTTCTTTCTCTTTTGCCATTGCATCAGGCAAATACTGTAATACCCCACGTATTAGGCGCACCCAGACTTTGAGGATCTTCTAAAGAATTTCAAAAGGAAATTACTTCTCTTCTAAGGCCAAATAAAAAAAAACCTTGTTTCCAGTTACCCGACCGACCCTAACAAAACAGGGGCAAAATTTTTTTTTTTTTTTATGATTTTGAAAAATGTTGTCTCATTTTTCGACATTTTCAAGCGGTTTTTTTTCATTCATTTTTGAGGATTTTTCCTGTGCCATTTTTGTTTTTCCCCTTTCTCACACTTTTCATTTTCCCATCATTACTTTACAATGAAATCAAAGAATTTGTTACATCCATTGATATGTGCCCTATTATTTCCTATGTAGAACTGTAAAAAAAATTAATGAAAAAATAAAATCCGACCTACCGATCCTACTATTTCAAGTCATGTTACTGGGAACACACCTTTATTTTTTTGGCCTAATCAATAGATTTTCAAAATTTGAAAACCTGTGTGTAGGTAACACACCCCACAATGGCCTAAAACCACTTTTAAAATTATGGAAAACTTTGGGAAGATTTTACCCCAACATTTTTCTCTTCCTATAAGGCGCACCAGGGGCCTATTGTCACGTATAAGACTTATGAGGTATTATGGTACTTTACGAACTCTCTATTTAAATGTAACAGCATAGTTATCTTTTGGGCATATTATCACAATACATGTTATTACACTTTATTGTTTGCAAATACTGAAGTAGGATTAATACAAGCAAAACCAGACGCAGTCAAGTAAAGTTAAAGGTTTATTATATATCATAATATATCAAAGTTACATCAGAAATGTTGATTGTAATGTTGATGATATTTGTTGAGGATCGATGTTTTGGAAAACTTAAGTTTCCTTTCTCAAGATGGTTTGCATATACAAGTTAGGGTACTGAGGTGGGCAAAATGATCCATTTTATATACATTGTTACCATGGTTACATAGGGTGGTGATGACATCACAATGGGTATGGTTGCTATAGTTTCTGAGACAGGCTATAATTTTGCTTTTCATGTCCCCTGGTGGGAGTTAGTGTGACTAAATTTGTTTATATGAGATGAATGTATGACTTGTACCGGTAGAGTGTTATAAGTGATTCACATTGTGTTATCAATGGCGATGGGGTACAGATCTCTTGATATCGGTTTGTAGTATAAATACAATATATAATGTTAGATTTATAAAAATGTTAGATTTATAAAAAATTGACATGGTTTGGGGTGGGTGACCTTGGTGTGCGTGGGTCACGGTTGAGTGGTTTCGCTTGGGTACCAGGTTTGGTGGTTTTCTCAGCTTGCTGGTTCTTGGTGTCCTGTTCTAGGACATCTTCATCGTCGCTGAGTTTTAAGTCCAATTCAATCTCTTTGATATCCTTAGTTGGTGGGGCTAGTGTGGGTTTTGTTGGTTGTGTGGTTGTGTTGATTTTAGGGGTGGTAGGTTTTGTAATAACTGACATGACCTTTTTGGGTGGGGTATCATCGTCACTGGAGTCACTTGAGCTGATGAACACTTTGGATGTGATTTTAATGGGTCGGTATGTTGCGTTCATGATCTTCTTTACCCTCTTGATGGTGGCTTTAGGTGGTTCTGGTTGAGTGCGTTTTCTAGATGTTGGATCAGTGGGTTCCCGTAGAACTATTTTTGGCATGCATGGTAATTTCTTGGCAGTTGGGTTGGCAATTGGCAATTTTTCGGTGCTTGTACTTGGAATGGGGTCCCCCATACTACTCATTGAAGTGGTGGAGCTTGACCTACTTAAAGGTGGGCTTGGGTCTTGTTCATGGTTGGGTTGATTGGACCCTCTTCGCTGTTTGGAGCTGAAAAAAGGGGTGCCACGATATACTATTCTGAACTTGACATTTTCCGGTGTAATAGTTTTATTAAACCAGGTTCTTAATTTTTTAGTATTTGTATGTAGTATTGGGGGAGCCGTTTTATATTCAGTACTTTTATGGATTTGCCGGTATTGTCGCCTTAGATTGCTTTTGTTGGTAAATGTAGAAGTACAGTTTGAAGTTTGGCAAGCAAACTTACCGGTAGTTTCTGAAGCGGTCCGTTTTTGAAGTTTCTGCCCTTTATGGGCACTGTTGAGATGTTTCAGAGTTGCCGCATCGGTGTTTCTGATGAAGTCTTCGCAGTACATACATTATGTGAATCGATCCATGTTGAGCGATTGTAGGCACGTGCTAGTGTTGATGATTTGATTGGTTATGTAACGGTTTCGGTTCGTGTCAGCTATTTATAGGCGGCGGTTTGTTGTGTTGCATAGCACGGGGACTCCCCTCTGACGTTTGCAAACATTGAGCTTAATATGTAGCAAAGCATGCCATAGGCAATGTCATATCCAGGCTAAATAAAGGAATTTTCAGTTCAATAATATATACTTTGATGTGATAAAAGCTATCGTAAAGTTATATCTCACCTTTACTTTTCCAAGACTTTTTTCTTTTGGATGCATGATTAAAAGTATTTTAGTTTCTATACACAATTGTTCTGTCTTGCTTTGATATGTAGGGTAGATCGCCCCTGACTCAACTTGATAAACCTTAAGTCGACTACCCTACCATCACAGATTAATTTAACAATTTATAAGTAATACATGGCCCATTGTAGTTGATGAGGTATAACCAATTAGTCATTCTATGCTATTTGAAAGAAGTTAGTCTAGGGTGGTCGACAAAAGGCACCAACATGCCTAGTGGTCGAGTCAGGTGAGACCTACCCTATCCACATGCCCATCTGAAATTGACGTTTTCCTATAGATTCAAGAAGGTATGGTTAAACCCCTTCAAATTGTGGAGGCATATAAAAAAGAAAGGGGGGTGTTGTGCTTCAATTTAGCCATGGGACACATATTGTCCACTTTTACATTTTTTCACATTTTGTCCACAAAGGCCCAGTACAAGGTGTCCATATAAAATGGACTGTCCACAGACTATTTTAACTGTCCAAAAACCATTATTACAGATGTCAATAAAATAAATTTTGTCCACAACCAACAACATCATGGTATCCACAAAATACACTTTGTCCAAAATCTATCATCACAAAGTATCCACAAAACATGGTATCCACAAAATGTCCAAAAACACTATTAGTCTGCAAGATTTTACCACAGAGCATCCACAAAAAAGCCACACTGTCCACATTCAACTTTAGCGAAGTGTCCATAAATTACAAATTGTCCACAATCTATCAACCCAAATTGTCCACAAAACACATTTTGATCACAAATTTTGAACACATAATATCCACACAACACATTTTGTCCACAGTGCATGGTAACAAAGTGTCCACAAAATACATTTTATCCATCACATATATTAACAAAGTGTCCACAAATTGCATTTTGTTCACAAGGTACAATTTATCTATATGGACACATTGTAATAGTCTGTGTGGAGAAAATGTGCTCTGTAGATATCTGGTAACACATTCTGTGGATATATGATGTCAACACTTTGTAGGGCTAGAAAGAAAGTTGTTTGTATGGTTTTCTGTGGCAAAGGGCATATTTTTAACATTACACTCTAGATCCCAATCTGAAATGCAGACAACCTGGCCTTGCCATGAAGGAAACGCTGTGTGTTAACTGAAGAATTTGATAAAAAATCCTAATGACAAATGCAAATAATGCCAGCATCAATGGAAATTTTATGTAAAGTGTGATGTTAAAAATGGCTACAAGAAAAAGCAAATGATTGATCTGAATGGCTGAAGCTCTAGGCAAGGTTAAAATAAACTAGTCAAATGTCTTGAACAAAGGGATCAGGTGTATTAAGGTTACAACTGGGTTAGGGGGTATTACTGGCACCCTAGCATTGTGCAGCTGATTTAGCAATACTTAAATGAGTTTTTAGATTTTTTTTCACTTCGAGCCCTTTCTTTAGACTTTTCTCACCCAGCCTATGTGCAGAGAAGTGGGAAAATCTCGGTTGTAGGTCATAATTTTTCCCATCAATTTTGCAGTTCCTTATTTACCAACCAACAGAAATGAGGTTTTATGGTTTTTGCTTAGTTTGTGCTCAACTTGATGCCAATGTTTACTCTATTCAAATTGAATCTCAGAACAACTTTAGGGATATTTCCTATACCTAAGAATGTCATTTGCCTCCCAAAACAGTCAATTTTAAATTAATGTCAAAAATGGTGGATTTGATAGGGGGTGACAGTAATAACAACAGAACTGCTCAGTTGTTGGTATTAATGGCACCCTATCATTCTGCTGTGTGGTTGACATTGTTTCAGGTTACGTACTGCATGTTTTCTCTAAAGGTGAATACATACAACATTTTGAGTTGTAGTATGCAGAAGGCGAGAGGGTGTGCATCTATTACCTAAAAAAGACTTGGGGTTACCCCAAGGTCTTTATTTGGGAATAGATTCACACTCCCTCCCTTTCAATGTGACCTTATTCCTGTTATAACAAATGGTACCACTGCCCTGCATCATTAAATCATATATTCATGGCTAAGACAATAATTGCACAGTAGACCTATAAGAGGAGCTGTGCATCCATTGGACTGCCATGCCTATATAATCCAATATATGCACAGCAAGTATAGTTTGATTTCATTACTCTGTGAAATTCATCCAGAGTAGGCAAACGCTGTATTGCACCGCCTAGTGTATTCCAGATGATTAGTCCTCTGTGATAAGGACTTTTATCATGTCCTTCTGAGTGTGAGTTTCCTTTAATTTTACCTTGTTGGGGCAAAGGTGGATTTTGAGATATTTTATACATCAGCCTCAAGAGTTGTTGCCTCTCTGTCTTGGCCAATTTTCTCACAGAGTTTCTTGTGTGCAGTTCATCAATGTCCACTCCTCTTGGGTCTCTAATCTGCTCACATGCCCTCAGGAAGTGATTCTGGTAAGTGCGGGGGTTATTTCCCACCCACCCCAGCCCTCCACCTGATACAAATTCACAATAATCATAGGAGTTGCTGTCTCATACTCAGGTGCTTGTCAATAAAGTAGTGGTTCATCTTTTTAGTTAGATGTCAAATCATAACGAAAAGAGAAGAAGTTTCCGGGTAGGCCACCGAGTGTTTCATTCTTATCCTTAGTTACATACGATCACAGCCTATAGAGACTACATGCCAGATGGCATTCGGTTACCCGTAGGAAACAATAGCAAGATGCTGAGTAGTGGTAGGACCACTACTCAAGAACTACGGTGGGAACTGCCCTTATATAGTGGAAAAGCCCGCAAAACTCAGACCCATCACTTGACGTGTGACGGACGAGTGGAAGGCCCCCTGGTGTAACGGATATGAACCCGGAGGCAGGTGCTGCCATCTGCCATCCAGACTCCCCGATCACACCCAGAGACCTGGGTCTGAGTCCCACTGGTACATGAACGCTACAAGTGTAATATTACAATATAAATTACCATACCCCTATAATAACAATAACAAGATAGTTAAACTGAAAGGAAAAATCCCTGTCCAATGACATCTATCATCACCATAATTGGGTTTCAAAAAATGCAAGTTTCTTATTATATGGACATGATTTCATTAGTACAACAGCACTTTCCTGAATCCTAAGATATGTATAAACATGGAAAAGCAAGTTGTAGCCATTAGTAATGAACCTGCATTAAATCACTTCTGAGGCAGCTTTTGCTGCCCTCCTTCTACTCCAACAAACTAAAATCTAGGAAATTTCTTGTTATTCCCCTCACTCTATGGTCATTCTTTGCTTAGCAGCAGGCATTCTTTTAATTTATCTGCCTGGCATGGCTAAACCCATGGGCTTAGGTCCAATATCAACTAATTGCAGCAGGGGTAAAGGTGAAACCATCTAATTGTGAAGAGTGATTTTCCTACGGCCTACAGTTAGAGACCCCTTATCCATCCAAGGTGGAGGCAGGGAGAGAGTGGCCAGCAATGAAGAGCATGTCTGAGGTCTGCAGTTTCTTGTGCCTGGCCATTGTGTAATGGTCAACCCTAGGTTGGGAATAATTTGATTACTTCAAGTAATACTTGACTATTCTATACATCATGTTTACATATCAAGAGAGAGAAAGTGAATCAGAATACAGTGTATAATTAAGATGTCCAAAAATAAGTGGAAAAGTGGTGTGTCTTGTCTTATAGCGAGGTGAAAGAAAGTACTTACATTACCTGTTATCTTCATGTTCATACATCATGTTTACATAAAACTAGAGAGAGAGCATACAATGTATAAGCAAAGAGTTTGGGTCACGGTCTAAAAACACCCCCTAACATCCAGATGTAATAAAGGAAACGTGACAGTCTTCTGACATCAACAAGTCCCTATGTTCTATTCATAACATGGCATCCCCAGGGGTGAAGGTCTCAAGGTATTATGTGTACTAAAAAAACCTGGAGGCGTGTTTTCCCCCGTTGGCCCACATATTCCTACAGCAGAAACTAAGAATGTGCTTGGTTTCTTGAATAGATGCCTGCCAGCTGTGTTATAAACACAGCTATGAGCAGGTTGGTGCGCAATCGATTCTGTATTAGAACCTAGGCCCCTCTCATGATTGAGATTATGGGCATTATATACATGCAGGCTGATTAATGTAACTCAAAAGCTGCCCTCTTGATTGATAATTTTTGTCCTCATTGTATCATACATTGGTCTCATGAAATCAGTTAAAGTAAGATGAATTTGATCTTGGCAGTTTCCAGAATATTCAACAACTACTAATACCTTATTTGGACTACCTTTACCTTATCCAGATATACAAATAGATTGGCAGATCATCTTTATGGTTGGTATGACACAGGTGCCTCATAAAATGTCATTACAATGGCTAAGGTTAGGGGTGCCAGTAATACATTCATCTATACTAGTAATGATCAACCAATTATTTATATTCCTCATGGGTAATGGGTAAAAATGTCAAAATGTCAAAGAAATTTAAAAAAATATTCATTGTAAAGCCACCCGGGATGAAATGCCCTTAAGGAGCCACGGCTACTCTAGCTTCAAGATAATACTGCCTGTTAAGCATATATATATTGTTATATATATATATCGAGTGATGAAGCTTTCCCTCATCTTCAACTTAAGTTTTCAATAGATCTTTCCTCAACATTTTAGACATTCCACAATTGTTCAACAGAGACTTCTGACATAAAGTTCAGTATAGATATTTAAATATTGGTTTAGCAAATTTTGTTGAAAATCTTGGCATTTTGGATAATTCTGGCATGATAGTGTCCTCTCTTCGCTAACAAAAGTAACATGATGTATAGAATCTGTAGAAGTTAATGCAGGTGGTTCAGGTAAAGGTGAAACTGTCAAGTTTTGTAAATTCAAAGTAACATATCATTCGGTAATAAAGAATTTTTTTTTCAATAACTGTTTTTCAGTGTAAACACACCTTTACCAAAACTAATTACCCAGAATGCTAAGTATTTTTATCCTGATCATCTACTACATATGCAAACCCTTGCCTCTCTAGTAATTCTCAGAGACTGAGAAATTCAATGTGAGTGTTGGTCATTTTGGGATCACTAGAGTATAGTGTGGGTGCTTTCTGAAATTTCTTTTTCAGGGTCCACTAATGCTGGTTTTGCAATACTTTGCTAATTCAACAATTTTTATACAGCAAAATTATAGAAAAGTATCTTTTCCCATTTGTTTATTTATTACACACTTATTTTTCATGAAAAATTGATTTTGTGGAATCTCCCCCTTACCTCCCCTAAAAGAAAACCATACTCTATGAAATTAGCCCAGCAATGCCAGCTTAGCAACATTAAGATACATAATCAGGGTGGTCTCACTGTTAAAAGTCCCACTGTGTGTCCTTGCTGTACCTATAGATATCTGAAATACACCCCTTGTCAACAGCAAACAATCACAAATTGTTCAAATTCTTGTCAGGCACCACAGGGTGTTGACATAAAAAGATGTCCACACAATGTGTCACAAAATGTCCACAGAGCAAACATTTTCCACACAAACCATCACAAAGTGTCCATGTGTACATATTTTAGCCTGTGGACAAAATATAATTTGTGGACACTTTGTGTATATATCCTGTGGATAAGATGAATCTTGTGGACACTTTGTGGTCATACACTGTGGACAGAATGTGTTTTGTGAATCGTTTGTAATTTGTGGACAATTTGTTCAAGTTGAATTTTGACAGTGTGGCTATGTGGATACTTTGTGGTAAAATCTTGTGGACTAAAAGTGTTTTTGGACATTTTGGGATGAAAGTATGTGGACAGAATGTGGTCTGTGAACACTTTGTGTTGATAGGTTGTGGACAGAGTGTATTTTGTGGATACATTGTCATTGTTGGGTGTGGACAAAGTGTATCTTATGGACACTGCGGAAAATAGTCTGTGGACAGTACATTTCTTTTGACACCTTGCCCTGGGCCGTTGTGGATGTATTGTAAAAAAATGTGATGTGGACAATATGTGTCATGTGGCTAAAGTGAAGCATAACACCGGGCAGGCCCCCTCAGTCATAAAAGAAGGGGCCTGATAATAAATTGGACAAGAAGCTAAAGCTTTGCACCTAAAACTAGATTAATATAGTAATGGAATAGGAGAAATTGGGGCCTGAGGCTCAAATCAGACCTATAATTCAAGAAAAATTACTTTTCTATACAAATTCTATTTAGAAACATATTGGCTTCATCATGCTTGAGCCGACAGTTTAGGGTGGTTGTGTTGGGACCCATGCTCCCCCCCCCCCAAATGAAGATTTGGTTCCTACGCCTCTGAGAGATACCAGTAGGAATCATTCATAAATCTGTGGACTTTGGAAAGCAACACTGACTTGGAATTATAGGATTTTGTCAGTTGAGGGGCTTGAATGATGTGGAAATTGAAAATAAAATAAAAACAACAACAGAAATTGACATATCTCATAGGAATCACCAATTTACTATATGTCTAGAATTGCAGCGGGGGTCCCCTAGTTAGTCCACCTTGGAGGAACTGTCACGGTTTGGTCTGACATATCAATAAAAAACAGATATTCAGATAGAAAAATTGCACAGTTTTTTAAAAAGAAATCCAATCCATATTGTTTGTTTTATCAATCAAAAGAAACATTCTAATTAAAAGATAAAGTTATATTATAGATTATGCCATTATATATAAAAGTAGATGACCCGGCTTGTTGTCAGCTTCCTGCTCTGACCATGAGTATTATCCATGAGTATTATTAAGGGCCACTGATGCAGGAGTGTATCATGCCCATTAGTCATCATGATGCATGAATGCAGCCCTGGCGAGTAACTCGGCAGGGCTGCATTCATGCATCATAATGACCCTACGGGGTTGATACACAAACTCCTGGATTGCTGGTGAGTAGTCTCGCCAGCACTTAATTGGTGCATCATGCCGACTAATGGGCATAATACACTCCTGCATCAGTAGTCCTTGAAGGGTTATAGAGAGGATATATGTGTAGGGGCCAGCTCTGCCGTAAGGCCAGCAGCCCGTTTTGGGAGATCCCAGTCCCCAGGGGCTGGCATCAGGTGGTAGCTCCCCCCTACGTGTGTGTCATACCAATCCAGGAGGTTAATTCAAAACATCCTGGGATCGCAACCCCAGCGATCTTAGGAATTATTCTACCTTATTCTATTAAGCGATCTTAAGATCATACTGCGTTCACATTTCCTAGCCAGCACTAAGATCACATAGATCTTAGCCTCAGCACTCCTACACTGTTCCAAGAAGTACTGACTAGGCACAGGGGTAAGAGTCCCGAAATAAAGGAATAGCTGTGGAGCCACTCTTCTTCACAAGAGTGCTTATACTATCGTTCCCCATCCCCATATGGGCTAAGAAAAGAGAACAGGGTGCAGTTGACCCCATACAGTATTCAAGAGTTGTTCCCATGAATCTATGATTTATGCTTGCCTATAAGAAGCATTGTGTCCCCCCCCCCAGGACAAAGAGAGAGAAGGGAAGAATTTCCTTACAGTGCACTTAATGCATGAGTAGCCCTAAGAGCCCTCAAGGACTATTCAACTATTCACTCTTTCGATCAGGAGTGTTCCCTGTAAGTGCTCTTGTACTCAGGTGAAACCACTATGCAATTCTTTCACTAAGATCACAGTGATCTTAGTGCTGGAAAAAGGAAAGTGAAGTGATCCCATGACTTACTATTCCTGACAGGCCTGCAACCACTGCATTAGATAGGGTAGACTGGCCAGGTCTTATGACACTAAGATCGCTGGGGTTGAGATCCCAGGATGTTTTGAATTAAGCTCCAGGTGTAGGTGCCTGGAACGGTATAATACAGATACGCTTCGACCCTGGCAGTACTGTGTACTGGTAGGTCAACTGGGAAATCAGGAGTGCCTCACACTGCTTGATAAAGCCCAACCGATCTGGTTGGGAGGAATGTTTGGTGCTGGTTGGCCATGGTTGAAGCTGGTTGGGAGGAGTGTAGGGGCCAGCTCTGGCTGTAAGTCCATCTGCCCCGTTCCGGTTGCACCAGCCCTCAGGGGCTGGTCAGCCGGTATAAGCTGCCCCTCTTGTGTATTATACCGATCCAGATGTAGGTGGAAGGTAGAGAATGTCAGACGAGGAAGTAGCTCAGCGGTAGAGATTCCGTCTGCAGGTTGGAGGGTCCCAGGTTCTACTCCCGGTTTCTCCAGGTTTCTGCCGACCTCTACACATGTGACGGCTGTGTAAGATTGGGTTGACCCATGGATTACTCTGCACCCCCCTCTATATCCGCCACTCTCTATAGTATAACATTGTTTATTGGGGAATTTCTAAGGGCGGCTGATGCATTAATTCATGATCCCCATTGGTCGGCATGATGCACTAATGAAGTGCTGGGGAGATTGCTTGCCTACACTTCATTCGAGCATCATGCAAACCCTCTGGGAGTATTTGTATCAACCCCATAAGGTCGGCATGATGCACCAATGAAGTGCTGGTGAGTAGTTTGGATGAACTGATTACATTGTATGCCACAGTCTTTCTGCTCTGTCTATAGATAAATAAGCAAATGTCCATGACCAGGCCTCACCTCGGTGAATACGATGTAAATTTATTCCCTGGTCATGGACATTTGCATTTATGTCATGGCCTAGAGGGTTATTTTGCCTTTAAATAAAGAAAAACAGCTCAGATCTGTTCAAAATCCAAGATGGCGGACACCCATTGAATACAGACACATTGTATTCAATGCCCCTCATTGAATACGGTGGTTCTAGTACTAATCTATAGTGACGGTTGTATCAGTCATGACATAACATGGATGTCTATACCACAGGTCACCTGCTTTATCTCTAATACAGCAAACTCATTACATGCTATCTGCTGATAAGAATTAATTAACAGGACTCTCCACTGTCACCCTCTGTTATCATATATATGGTATTTGTATAGAATGACAAAGGTTTAACCCTTTGGGGACCACCAATGTATTGATACATTATTGCGGTCTGTTGGCATGGTGCACCAATGAAGTACTGCTGAATCAGCTTGCTAGCACATTCATGGTGATTCATACCAAATCTTAAACCAGTCAATACAAAATGTCACAGGACACCGGCATTTGCCAGAAAAATTGCTGCTCAGGCTGCAGAAATGGCCAGACTGCAGGACCATATCCTGCAGTAATTTCGGGACCCTGAGCTACCTTTTGTTTTTCATGGCTTGTTAATCGGACCATTATTAAGGTTTTTACAGCCTAGAATAAAAAAAAAATGTTTTATTAAGATTTAAACAGTTGAATGATTGGAATAATAAGTTGATTCTTGTTTTTTTTCCTGAAAATAGTTATCTTGAGGTGTTCGGTCCTGCCAAGATCCATGCAGGCCTTCAGAATGTTAAAACTGCGGGACCGAATGGCCTACAAGGGGAAAAGGTTTTTGTTTAGACAGTTAAACTAATGCATTAGTGCCCTATGTGTATTGAACAGCAGTATGCACAAATGAGGTGCTGTTGAATCTCCTTTTTGTAAAAAGCCTATAAGGGACAGGAGTTTTGATTTTAGGACATTCATTAATTATGCCTCTCAAATAAATGCAAAATCCTGCTTATAAGGTGTCAACTCTCAATATATTTACAATTGCCATTTCATGGAGACCAACACTGACTTGGCTGTATCATGCCATCCTGAGAGGGTAACTAATATTTGAGTTAGACCACCTGAAGTGGGAATTCCATGGGTTGTGTGTAGTCTATACAAAACGTTTTCCCCTTGTAGGCCATTCGGTCCTGTAGATTTTATCCTTGCACAAGCCCGGATTGATTTTGGCAGGACTGAATACCTCAACATTGTCAGGAAAAGAAATAATGAAACCACAATTAACTCACTATTCTAATCATTCAACTCTTCAAAATTTAACAAAAAGTACCACAGTTTGTTTTAGGCTGTAAAAACCAATATGTAGCTAGAGATCCCGGAATTACTGGTAGTCATTCATCAGTCTGACAATTTAAGCTGGCCAGGCAGCGATTTTGTTGTAAAAGCTGATGAGTTTTTATATCGACTGTGTCTGTTGTATGACGGACCAATGTCATACTTTAACTATATTCAAAATCGTCAGATAAGTGTCAGGTCAGCCAGTGGAATACCTGGTTTGCATTAATGAATAACGGCAGTGCACAAGACATGATACCACGACATAAGCTGCTGATAACGACTTCACCTCCTCACTGTTAACCCTTTTAGGGCTGCTGATGCAGGAGTGCATCATGCTAAATGGTCATCATAATGCACCAAAGAAGTGCTGGCTAGCAGACTCGCCAGCACTTCATTGGTGCATCATGCTGACCCTCTGGGACTGTATTAACCCAAAGGGTCAGCATGAAACATGAATGTAGCCCTGGCGAGTTACTTGCCAGGGCTGCATTCTTGCACCATGCCGACTAATGGGCATGATGCATTAATGCATCCGCAACCGTTAAAGGGTTAAAGCAGTAGGGGCTATTGTAATCTAGTAGATAGAGTCCCAATTTTGACCAACATTGGCACATTTGGCAGCAGGTGTAAAAGTTTGCACATAGAGGTTTTTTGATGCGGAGAATCCATTTCTAAGAGGAAACATCGTTTTTGAATAACTTTTCTACTAGAAAATTGGCATTGAAAAAAAAGAATTTGAAAGGCTTCAAAACCACATAGAATAGTTTTCTTGATTCAGCACCTCAAAAAAAACCTATGAGCAAACTGTTATGCTTGTTGCCAAATATGCCAATGTTCATGCTCTATCTACTAGACTATTGATCTACCAGAACTATTCTGGCAGCTGAACTCAGTTGGTGAATGACTCTAAAATCAGCAAGATGGCTGCATCTTGTTACATTCTCCTGATCATCTCCCTGGGTACTATACAATGCTGCAGTGGAGAGAAATATGATTCACAAAATCAGTCGGGAGAGAAAATAGCCGGAACTACCGGGAAGCTGTTAAATATAATAGAACGAGGCTCCTCCATCACAAACACCACAAATAACAGGCTGAAACAGCTAGAGGTCACTGTTAAAGTAGGTTTTACTGATGTGTAACCCTTTAAAGGCCACTGATGTATGAGTGCATCATGGCTATTGTTTGTCATGATGCACCAATGAAGTGCTATAGAGATGGCTCGCCTGCACTTCATTGGAGCATCATGCCGACCCTATGATGCTCCATTGAAGTGGTGGTGAGACTGCTAGTCAGCACTTCACTGGTGCACCATAACGACTAATAGGCATGATGCCTTGCTGCTTCAGCAGCTTTTAAAGGGTTAATTATATATATATATATATATATATATGTGGGCAGATGAGGGGAAAGGGCCCTCCTTGCGGGATTTTTAGTACTGGGTATGCCCTCTATGGGAGCCTAAATGACCAGAAATGTGAAAAATAGGACGAAAATTGTTCTAAGGTACTTTTCCACATAGGAAAACATGGTTCCCTCAAAAACATTCTAATTTCTTGCATTCCTTTTATAGAGGAGCCTATTTGGAATGTAATTGGAATGTTTTAAATCCAAAATGAGGCTTCAATAAGGGGTTTCATAAAAGTATGTTGCTATGGCAACAAAAATAACATCCCAATTAGAAAAAAAGTTATGTCAATTGATAACATGATTCATAAGGATTTATATGGTGAAGAAAGTGTGTTCATACTATTTCTATATCCAAAGTTATGAACAAATGTATGTAAAAGGTTGGTGATTTGTTATTGATGATTTGGATCTTTATGGAATTATGCAAATTAGAGCCATGATATAGCTAAAACAATGGGAGTTAGAGCTTATTGGCTATTGCGATATAATTGCATGATCCCATGTTCATAAAGCAATATTTGAATGTTATATTTGGAGGGCCCTTTCTCCTCATCTGTTCACACACACACACACACACACACACATATATATATATATATATATATATATATATATATATATATATATAGTGATATGTGGCATATTGAAGTTTACTATTCTTTTGATGACCGATTGTATGCCTCTGGAACCAGTGCTTTTCTTAAGAGCAAATAATCTGATTAGTTACACCATTTACATTGTAGCGGCAGTCAGATGAGCTGTACAATGTGAGAGTCGACCAGGAGAGGATGAGGCAGGACATGGCACTCCGCCTTGAAGCCGTCAACAAGAAAATTGGACAATCACATCAAACCAAGCAGCTAATTACTGTGAGTGAACCTGTATTGCAATTGAATCCATATATGAAGGACTTTAGACCAGTTCAGAATGAAACCAAGGTGCCTAGAAGTAGGCTGCTTTAAAAAGTTGCATCTGACTCCTTATTGCTTGTATGCTGGTTTTCATGTTGATTAATATTTACCTACCCATTAAAGAAAGGCAGAAACAGAAATTACTGCAGACATTATGGAACTTTCAGAATTACATGAAGGACTTCAGACCAGTTCAGAATGATACCAAGGTGCCTAAAGGTAGGTTACTTAAAAAGAAAAAAAAACAACAGTTGCTTATAACTCTTTATTTACACTGACCTAGCTGTTACATTAATGTACTTGTTCATACTAATACTGTAGTTTTGTGTACAAGTTCATACATATTATGAGGCACCTTTATATATTGTAAGGTTCATTTCAATATTGCACCTCTATATTCTAGTTCACAAAGATTGTGAGGCAGCTTTAGGAGATGGGTGGACAGAGTCAGGCCTATACACGATATCACCAGATGGCGCCACTAACATGGAGGTGTTCTGTGACCAGACGTCAAGTGGAGGAGGCTGGACAGTAAGTAAATGATTGGTAAATCATGTTCAATCAATTATAGTCGCTTAAAATGGAAACTGTCTTTGACATAGTACTATAAGTCCTGATGTATATCATGCACCCGAAGTTGGGCACAGTTCTATAGAATACATGCAGGTCAAATTTTGGCCTGGAACTGTTCAATTTTGTAAAACCCACGCACATAAACTCTAAAATGTTGGTTCCACTGCTGCCGGTCAGGCTGATTTTTGCTAATATGAGGATTTATGATATTGGTCAGATAAGCATAATTTCACTGGACAGATTAGCATAATTTCACTGGACTGAATTCATACAGAAGCAGGTGATATAATGTTGTGTATAAGCAACATCTTATACACAAGGATTTAAAGTAATAGTTGAGACTGATATCAAGAATATCCTTGGTCCAGGGGTATTTCATTTTAAAAATTTATGGGACTATTCCTCTTCATCAATTTGAGGGCATAGAATTCAATGGAAGAGGTCGGTTTTCAAAATTTGTAGTTCCTGTTTCCATGGCAACCACTTTCCCTAGTGATAGTAGAAAATGACAAAGCACCCATAGGACAGGCTCAGTTTCCCTTGTAGCTAAGGGAAATGGTTGCCATGCCAACATAGACTAAAAATTCTCAAAATCGACATCCTCCATTTAATTATACATCCTCAAATTGATAAAGAAGAATAGTCCCCTAAATTTTAGAATGAAATGCCCCCGGACCCCACTTCTGTTGACATATCTTTGAAAATATTCTAGACTATAAATATAATTTATAGGAACATAACTGTTATTAATTTACTTATAATCACCTCAGTAGTGTTCAAACTGCTGAAAGAAAACACAAAAAAGAAACATGGAAATTATTTTTTCAGGTGGTACAGAAAAGAGTTAATGGACAGGTGGATTTTTCCCAATCATGGGAGGAATACAAACATGGCTTTGGTGACCTGAATGGTGAATTCTGGCTGGGAAATGAACAGCTTCATCAGTTAACATCAAGCATTAATTCAAAACTAAGGGTTGAGCTACATCGTCTTGGACATGGCTTCGCTTATGCTGAGTATGCCTCCTTTAGGATTGGTAGCGAGAAGCAAAAATTTAAACTACAGATCGGAGGGTTCACTGGAACCAACTCCCCTGGTGAGAAAATTTATATCAAAATATGTATTGGTCATTCTATTATTCTATAGACAGCTAAGAGAGATAGTGGTGAGGATAGGCAGAGTTATAATTATTCCTTTTTTTTTTGGTTATTCGAGACTGGCTAAAACGTTGCGCAACACTCTGATTGCTTTCTCTTTTTGTGCTGATTGCTTTGGAGTTGGGCAATTTTTACATGACCATGGCACAGACATCCAAGCTTTCCAAGATATGACTTTTTTCGTTGCAATGTTTACAGTCCAATATAGAGAATAACTTTGTGATTTTTTTTTAATTATAAGCAACAAAACTAGAGTCAAACATCAGTTTTAAGGTCTCTTTTATTAATTGAATATTGAAACTACACCTTTGTCTTCATCATGAGGTGCCATAGTGTTTGCACTATGACACCGTATTACACAGGACCTTGTAATACGAAGGTTGCATATTACACAGCCTGATCACCGGATCATTTGATGACGTCATAACTTCAAAATGGTGTAGTAGACAATGCGCATGGCCACAGAAAGAGATGAAATCTCTTGAAATAGCACTTTATTTTATTGAAATACCATGAAATAAATAAAAAAGTGCACTCCTGAGAGTCTGTCTGTCAGTTATCGCACTTGCAGTTTGAGTGCCATTTCACACAAAGCCTGATACCGAAGTCAAACTGCACATGGGATAACTGACCGATGTATTCCCACTTGTGAACCAATTATAAACATAATCATGGTTTAATCATAGTTTTGTTTCACTTATTATACAGGAGATTCCCTGATGTACCATGATGGTCAGTTGTTCTCTACACCAGATGTAGATAATGACGCTGACTGTGGTCACTGTGCTGCCCTCTATGGTGCAGGATGGTGGTTCAGGAACTGCTCCAAAGCCAACCTTAACGGCATTTATGGAAGTACGTCAGAGAAGGGCATCACATGGTCATCATGGATGGGCCGTGATACATCTCTAACCAGTGTCAAAATGATGGTCAAACCAGCAGATGTAGAAATTACAGGTAATGGATTTATATATCATGAACAACAAGTGTCAAACTGATGATAAAACCTGCAGACCCAGAAATTACATGTAATTAGTTACATGGACAGTACTACATCTCTAAAGGGGACCGCAGACAGCGCTGACTAGGTAAGCCAATCGTGACATAGGGGCCATCTGTGGGGATGTCCTATCCAGTCGATCAAGTATCAAACATGTTTGATCTGCCCGATCATATTGGGAGTGACTTCTTTCAATACCAATCAAATCTGGCCCATCTGCGGTCGCCTTTACCAGTTTTAAAATGATGATCAAACCAGCAGATGTAGAAATCACAAACATGTAAGTGATGTATGGGGTCTATGCTGGTACCCTCAAGGTATTGTAGGCATATACCCATAGGCCATGCCTGAAGGCAATTTCCCCAGATTCTGGGAGAGGTTCCCGATATTGTCAATGGACGATTCTGGGTATTATAATTATTCAATATATATATTTACTTTTTCACCACTAAGCTTACCCAGAGCTCTGCCTACAAGCCTACAACCCAGCCCCATCTTTACTCAATTATAAGCAGAGACTGCTCATTAGTGAACAATAACAAACCTTGTCTCCCCCAGTGGGACCGATGGATTACCCCATGTGACAACACTGGAGTATACAAACAATCTTGTTCCTAATCACCATCTCACTAGAGGTATTGCAACATACCAGTGGATACTATTTTGGGATAAGGGCATATTTCACAATATGCCTTCATCCCTCATTGGTCCACCGGTTGAGCTGCTCTCTGCCTGGTATTGCAACATCCAATGTTGCATCAGACAGAGAGCAGATTTCCTCATACCGCAAGCTGCTCAGCTGACTACTTAACAGACCATATGAGCAGCTCACATCAGATCTCTCTGGCTCTCCCTACTACTCGCACCTAGAATCTAGATCACCTTATAACAGGATAGGCTGGATAGGCTTGGTGACTGATCATCTTGTAACACCCATGATCACTCTGTACTACCAAACTGGAATAAAGCTGAATCATCAACTTCTCAGAACTCAGTGGTTATCACTTCACCCACATGTAACGGTTCATTGACAATATTGCTATTCTAGATCTCCAATCATGCTCTATATATTCAAACATCTGTATAGGAGAGACATGTGTAGCTTTGGGTTGAAAGGGTGCCCCCTTGTGAGTAAGTGTGAAAACAGTGCATGATTGACTGGCAACTTCTTAGGCATGGCCTGTCTGTATACATGTCCTCAATATACAGGCAGGTAGCCAGGCAAATATGCTGTCCTAATGTTTTACCATATTTCTGTCTGCAAAATATCCTTCATTTGAGATCATGGAACAGTTGCATCATCTGTGTTGCATTGCCTCAATTGCACAAGTTGACCAACATGCAAGAATGGAAGTATTATTGCAGCCAGGAGAAAATAGCTTTTAATATTTTAGTCAAATGAAATCAAATGAAGTCTCCAATGGGAGTATATCAGCCCTGTAAAACTTGTAGATATGTAAGAATGCATCAAAGGTGAACACTTATCTATATATCATTAAAAATTGACATAATCAGTACTCAGCCAGCACGTCCACAAGAGCCCCAGATGGGATTCATTTGGGCCTTCTGGGCTAGTCAAGACGTGGGCTCAAGGTGGTAAATGTCTGAGCTGCATGATGGGGCCCAGGTGGGCATAGCCCAGAAAACTCTTTTCACAATAAATATGTTATTTTCAGAAGGTTTGAAACCAGTTATATGCAATACCGACTGTTCCCCTCCTCCCATGGCATTGGCAATATTCCTAAATATGCCTATCAATACCATTCTGCTTAGAAATAGTAGAAATAATAGCATAAAACCTACCGCAGGCACTGGCAATGTAGTTCTTGCCATGAATATTAGCTGTCGAAATGGCCTATTACTTATTATTTCTTTCTGATTGTCTGAAAGCTAATATATTGGGGAATCAAGACTAAGAGCTATCTGATTTGATGAAGTAATAATGCCTCTCTCTCAGCTCTCTCACTACTATTTTAACTACAACTATAACAGCTGGCAATTTAGCTCAGTAGCAAGAGCACTGGACTTCATATCAAAAAGTCAATAGTTATAGTCCCTGGAGGTCCACACCATTTTTTAACATTTAAAAACGTGTTTTGTTGACTAGGAAGCTTACTTTTTATAGAATACGAACTATAATATGATGTGCTTTTATTTCTTTAATAGTTGAATAGAATGGTATTGATAGATTAGGAATATTGTCAATACAATGTGGGGAGGGGAACAACAGCATTTAGGGGACGTCCATAAATGACATTGTGTTGCAGGGGGAGAAGGTTCTAAGCCTTCTATTCACTTCTACAGTAAAACAGAAGGGGGAGGGGGTTAAGTTATGGTCCAAAAAAAGCATGATATTATTTCTGGATGGCCCATCACCACATGTTTTGTTCACCAGGTGCCAACTGCCAGGAGATCTTCAACAATGGAGGTACAGCCTCGGGTGTGTATAACATCTACATTAACAAAACGGTCAAAATGAACCAGACCCACAAAGTGCAGGTATACTGTGAGCAGGAACTGCAGGGAGGCGGCTGGACTGTGAGTGTCTCGATGCTTTGTAACCATTCACATAGATTATGATGCACTTTCTGATGGCCTTATACATACCCTGCACAGCTTTTAGTCATATTAAAAGATGACACTGTTAAACACTGTTAAAGGGCCATAAAATTTTAAACCCATCCCAAGAGGAGGATGGAGAATTTTCAGCATTCACATTGGCAAAAATCCACCCCCACCCCCCATTTTGTTTTTGTTTTCATTTTACTATTCCCTTAATACCTTGCATTTGAGGAGAATACTGGTTTTGATTCAGATAAGCCTTGACTTTGACTGGATTAGTACTAATCATGAAAATACCCCACTTCAATTTATGGATTAATACACCTCGACTGTAAGAATGTTATAGCAGCTGATGAATTTCTTGGATACTCGGTGATACCTTAACTCATCATGAAGTTACACATAGCCCTTAAATTGTTAAATTCCATTCTTTGTTTCCAGGTGTTTCAAAGACGTATGGATGGAAGCAGAGACTTTTATCTCGATTGGGCGGACTACAAGGCAGGTTTTGGTGCTCCATCTGGTGAATACTGGGTGGGTAATGATAATCTGCACACACTCACTGCTAACATGGACACACAGCTACTGGTGGAACTACAGCACGGGGGTGAGACACAGTATGCCCGGTATACAGAGTTCTGGGTAGGCAGTGAAGATAAGCTCTATGCCTTGCATGTTAAAGGGTACATAAGAGGGGACATCCCAGGTATCCCAGGTATGAACAGTTTGAGTATAATTACCTAAGGCAAAAAAAGGTTTGTTTCCAGTCACCCAACAGACAAAAGCTTAAAAGGGGCTGACCTTGAAAGTTTTTTCCTTAATTTTTTTCTGATATTTTGACGATTTATATAATTTTGAAGTTTCATTCTCATTACTTTTGTCTGACATATACACACAGAATTTCCCATCATTTTCAAATTTTTCATGTGGGAAATGATCCTCTCATACCATACTAGGGCCAAAATATTCCAGTGTGAGCCCTTGCCCACTTAAAAAAATCTGACCTACCGACCTCAACTTTTTTGAGCATGTTACGGGAAGCATACCTATTTTTTGGTCTAATCTAATAAATGTCAGAGAGTTCTTGCTGTCAGAGTTCATCAAGTGAGAAAAGAAATGTAAATATTAATATAAGCCCCCATTCGGAGGATGTAAATCAAATACTGCGAAAATAAACTATAGGAAGAATATTAGAAATGCTAATGTTACACAACCCATTCAAATTCAATTGAAGTTTAGAATTTTATTCAAAACTGACTTTGATACATCAGGTTTGTGACAATCATATAAAATAATGTTAATTATCTTATTGTGATCAATGTTTTAACTTATTTGATATGTCTCCATCAGGAAATCTAAACAAAAACACATTTAAATAAAACATAAATGTAGTTGCACTGGGTATTGTCTCTCATAACCCATACATGTGTCTGCAATATATTATCAACGCTCAGTTTTCACATGCGTGAATCCTCATCGTTGACAATCTAATTAATAGGCTCAGGTGTTGTAGGCCTTGGCTTAGGGGCTTTAGGTCAAAGTCTCGGTGATTTTTACACTGTAAAAATGAATGTCAAATCTACCAGGGATCCTCGTAAAACGTAACAGTAGACCACCATAATTGAAAAGCATTGAACCAGTGTAGTTTTTACAAGAAGCCCCAGGTGGCAATACCCAATGAACAAGGCATCTCTGTCATAATATCGACATATCCCTGGCAAATATGGGACGAGGAATGCGCCATTATTTTGACAATTTCTTTTTTATACATTGCAGGTTCAAATATAATGAAGTGTATTTTTAATGTTGCAGGAGATTCGCTGACCTTCCCACACAGTGGGCAGCCATTTACAACCCGTGACCATGACAACGACAACTGGACTGATGGTAACTGTGCACGGCAGACCTCTGGTGCGTGGTGGTATAACAAGTGCTACGAGTCCAACCTGAACGGTCTCTACAACAGTGGGAGTACCAGAGGTGTTATATGGTACTCATGGAAGGGGTGGTTCACCTCTATGTCAGGGGTCAGGATGATGATTAGAACTAAACAATGAAGTGAACAATGATAAAAAAGGATCCTCTAAGATGAAGAAAAAGTACTGCTAAAATGAAACCTGTGATTCCTTCGGTGGCTGCTGGCCACGGGGAGGGGCCTGGTCCTGGTTAACCATGGGGTGGACTCAATGTGGGTCAGTATATGTAATACAAATATACATATTTGACTAAGTCCAGCAAAAGTGGACAGTGAGCAGATGCGGGACAAGCAGACATGAGGCAGATATTTTTCCATTATTTACCTGCGATGGCCACATATTTTGAACATGTGGGACAAATATGGTTATGTGAAATTCCTTGAGACCATGCATACCCAATAGATAAAATAAAATTGTGGGTGTAATAGGCTAAACACTGATGAGCTGCTCCATAAATAAGCAGATGTGGGACAAGCAAATGAGCAGATCCGGGACATAAGAATAATTTATTTAAAACTCTCTTTTTCTGGAAATTACAAAGCTGAAACTAATGATTTAATAAGTTCAGAGGCAGCACTTATTCCACAGTACCATATTTGTCCCATATGTTCAAAATATGTGGCCATCATAGAAAAATAATGGAAATATCTGTCACGTGTCTGCTCGTTATGCGTCTGTTCATCCTGCATCTGCTCACTTCAGACCTGCATCATTTTCGCTGGACTTTTCCTAAACTTCTCTTGACTGCATTTTTCTACAATTCCAACCAGGTAAGGAGGAATGCACTTGAATCATGCTAAAAAAATGTCATCACCACGTTCAAAGAAATTCAGCCTTAAAACAAGTACTCCCTGTACAGCTAATGTTATAAGTAGACCTATAGGGGGTCTGAGTATAGGGACCCACTGCAGGCTCTGAGTAAGCTCCTCCTGAAGGTGGTCAGTGGCTAAACCATCTGCGCGGGACTCGGACCTAGTGTATTTGAGGGAGTGCTGTCCACCATAGCTATTTGGATTGTCCTCGTGGAGTAGTATAAAATAGAACCAAACCATTTGAACCAAAAATATGAAATCAAGATTTCATCATTTTCTATGAAATTCCTGAAACCCTGATAATTAGCTATCAGAATATTATGGTTGACAGCACTCCTTCAAATTGAGATACACATGGCACATTTGAGGGTATGGCCTAAGGGCTAATGCCTTTAATATATATGTAGGGTGGCGTAGACCGAGGGTGATGCGGCGGAAGCGAAACCATCCTGGCATGGGGGAGTGGAAGCCGCCAATCTTGGAGTCATGTTAGGAGCGAACATCCCCCATTGGTGTTCGGGGGAATGGTTCACCAATGCTGGCACCATGCCAACTGTGTCAGCGTCAGGGAAGAGGCAAGCATATATATAGTTGTTGTGTTTCTCTGACAGTCAGCCCAGGCTACGTGCTGGTCGAGACTCATAACAAGGCTTGCCCCAGTTGTTGAAAGGTATCAGAGATATTCACCGACGGAAATAAAGTATTGATACTTAAGTTGACGGAGTCATCGTAATCCTTTCTCCTGGTGGTAACATAGAATAATTGGAACACTACATTGGTGTGAGCAGTGTTTTCGAACTCACTCAGAGAAATGGATCAGTTGAAAGAGGAACTGGACTTTGGGGATTTAAAAGGGGCAGGGTTGCTGGAGGAAAAGGAGACACTTCTACAGGTGGTGGACAAGGACATCACCATCAGACGGGCGGGGATGGAGAGAAAGGGGGAAGACCACCCAGCCCGACAGGAGGAACCACTTGACAGGGAGGGACCAGAGATGCCGGAGGAGGAAGATGGTGATGTTAACCCAGAGAGAGGTGATAATGAACAATACAGGTGGCCCTGGGAAAAGGCTCGGGTAAGGCCTAAGCTGGAAAAAGGGACGATCGACCACACAGAGAGGCAGCGTATGGTGAAACACCCAGAGGAGTGAAAAACAGCGAAGCGTAGGGCTGGCGAAAATAGGGGCAGTGTGGGTAAGACCAATAGTATGAAGAGCTCAGGAGGGAGCTCGGTGAAGGCAGGGAAGTTCATATGATGGTGATGGGGAGGGAGCTTCGAAAGGTAAACCCATGGTGAAACCTACTAAGTATGTTGGAACTACAGATTTGGCCTGAACCATTTTGATTTATGTGTCAAGGTGAATGGCTGGGGACCATCGGAGGCTGGGATAGGGGACATGGGCACCGAGGGTATATTAGCAGCAGTTTTCCTGAGAAACAACGGGCTGGTAAACGATGTGGCCAGAGAGAGACTAGTCTGGACCGGCGATGAAAAGATCTGCAGGATAGTGAGTGTGAGATCGGCTGTGCTGGCTGCCGATGAGGAGACGATATGGAAGGCTCGGTGGACGGACCGTGGAGTGAGGGTGAGGAATGAGTGGTGGAGGGTCTTACGTGCCATAAGGGTGAACCACCTTTTCTCATAGGCCGAAGCTTGCTGCATCCCATATGGGGAGAGGCGTGGGTATACATTCTAAACCCTGGGCAGGATGGTGGAGGGGCCCGAGGAGATGGAGCAGAAGGCAGTCATTGCCGACCTGGTAGTGGGCACCGAATCTCACCGGTGGAAGGAGCTTGCCCAACTCCTTAGGAGACACTTAGGGGCCATCAAAGTGTGTAAGAAGGACAAAGGCCACTCTACCCTGTTGAAACAACGGATCGAAATGGGTGCTCACCCCCCGATTAAGCAACCTCCCTGATGGTTGGAACTGAACAGATGTGAGATAGTCTGAGTAGAGGTGGATACGTTGCTGGAAGCGGGAGTAATTGAAGAGTCGGCAAGTCCTTGGGCTTCCCATGTGGTGTTGGCATAGGTCCCAAAATTTGCATAGAGGGCTAGCACAGCCTAAACTGCAGTCATCCAATAAAATTTGGCCCCGCCTTGTAGGGCAAGACATACCACCATAGGGAGATCCGGAGGTGAGAAACAGCCACCCTTAAGGATGGGTTTATAAGCCTTAGCCCATCCAATCTTACCCACTTTTACAAATAACATCAAATCCAACCACATCACTGTACCAAGTGAGCAAGTTCCTGGATTAGGAGCAACACGACGTCCACAGCATGCAATAAGCCCAGGTAGCCTGTCCTATGTGCCCATACCCAGTACAAGACTATCACCTGTTCTTGTATCGTCAATGGCAAAGTTTGTTGCCATGATACCCAGGTACCTCTATTAACCAATGGCAGTGTGAGCACCAGAATACCTGTATAAAGTTAGAAGTTACTGATACTCTTCACAACCCACACCTGACTTAATTTGATTCCCTGTGTACTCACCCCTCTGTCTAGTTACCAGTTTATTCAAAAAGTAGCTTACTCAAAAACACTTCTCTTCAGGAGGAAATCACTGGGATAGGCAGAATTTTGGAAATCAGGGATACAATAGAGCTCACCTTTAATTTTTGAAGCCCACTCGTAGTCCAATAGGTGATCTACTCTCCCTACACCAGCCACCAACGCTGACTTAAAACCCAAAAGGGTAAGCTATCATTCTTCAACTTAACCCCCACTTAGAATTAGCCTTTTTACTAACACTCCAGGTCATGTCACATAAAGCCACACATCTTTACCTCACGTAAAAGCCAAGCACCCTCCCCACCTACACACACATACTTCACCCACACTCGCCTAGGTGTACATACAAGCCTAACACAAGAGGATATGTGGATCAACACGGTAAAAGGTATGCCCGCGAGGGGGTGCGTGGGCATACCTTTTACCGTGTTGATCCACAATTATACCCCACACACCGACCAAAAATAAAGCCCCCATAACAAGGATCTTTTTTTATTTCTAAAACAATTCCCATTAACTTTTTAGGGCTTCAGTCCCTATGGCAGTTACACTCATCCTCATTGCTCTCACCAGTGGAATTGAAACACCAGGAGTCACCCCCAAGGATTATCTTCAGACCAAACTATGGAGCTCTTTTCACATAGATGCCCAAGCCCCTACTCTCAAATTTCACGGACTACCCCCTGGTTTTCAGTCTAAATATCTCCCTCTCCCCCACACTCCAGAGACCTGATAAAGTATTACCCCTTGTCATACCCGATGCCTCCCCCTACATCACCCACACAGCCAACAACTTGGATCTCATGATGAGTAACCTTTTTGATAAATCCAAAAAAAACCTTGGATTTTCTATTCAATCTAATATCCGCCCCTAAAACCCGCCTGACCAAAAATGACCAGATTAGTGACATCCTCAGAGCCACTATAGGCCTGGGAACCCAGCCTGAAATTGTCCTCTTAAATTCAGATGTGTCAGACATAGATAGAAGATTGGCTTCCAAAATGCATGTAGTAGAATTGGCTACCCATTTTCTACTCAATATTTCAGAATACAATTACAAATCTTTAAACATCAGAATTTCAAAATGATACAGACGATGCACTGTCCCTGCTGGCAAATAAACCTCAAAATTTAAAATCAAATTTTTCAGGAATTATTCTTAATTTAGAATCCCAAGCCAGACTTATTTTTAGCAGCAAATGCACAAATTGAATCCTTCATTGATCTTCAAGATGATTTAGACACATTACTAACTGCCATTAATGTTTTAATGGAAGGTGAATTACCCCCAACCTAATTCCCCATGAAACCCTAAAACTAGGCCTAAACAACCTATCCAGCGCCTTAAGCAGTGCCCACCAGGGTATCACTATCCTAGAGGTACTGGTAGGTTTTTATTATAAAAGAAGGGTGAGCGCCCACTGGAGCAACAACTCCATCCTGCTTATAACCATACTGATACCCATAGGCCTAGGGGATAACACCTACTCTATTTTTAGAACTGAAACCTTCCCAGTCCCCATTGATGCATCCAATGTTGACTCCGAAGGCTACTCACTAGTGCAGTCCATACCCCCTTTTTTAGAACTGAAACCTTCCCAGTCCCCTTTGATGCATCCAATGTTGACTACGAAGGCTACACACTAGTGCAGTCCCTCCCCCCTTCATAGCCATGTCCACCAGCCACGCCCACTACATAGAGCTGCAGCAGGCAGACATGGACATGTGTATACAAGACTCCTTTATCAGCTGCGACCTACCCCTATCCCTATTATCACCACTCCACCCCACATGCACCGTATTCCTACTTTTGATTTACCTGATGCACTCCACCACACCTGGCACACATGGCTGCACCTATACCAAAATTAATTAAAGCTATAGCCAGATGTACATATCTTTAATCACTAACACTTCACCATCCCACCTTCAATGCGCCATTCAAGGCAAATTACCATAAAAAAATGTAGTATACTCAGTAATGACAGTACCATGCCTATGTTCCATTAATACTGCTGGTATGATAAATTCAAACATGTCTTGTATACAAATCATCATCCTAGAACCCCTGGCCATGAGCCCCATCAACCTTCCCCTATGGCGACATTTCGGGTCCCCTCGAGCCAATGTATCAGGTGTTTCCATGACAACTACACCTCGGTCACTGGAACTACCCAACTTTCAGCGCTTAAAATACAATCAGAAAATAGTACCTTTAATTAAAAAAGTACTCACCTTCAGAAGAGCTGCTAGAGGACTATCTGATTAATCATCCCTGTTGTCGGCAAGTTCCCTGACACACCTCGGTCTCCACCTGGAGTACTCGCCCTAGTTTACACCTGTTGACACCGCTGTTGTGCAATCATGTGTCATGCCTAGGCGCGTGAACCGCCTGGCACAGTTGGTCACCATCCATTCAGCGCTCCAAACCCAGCCATGCTACAGTCTAGTTGATCAATGCTTGCATTCAGCTGTCTTAATGTGTGCCTGTCTACTCCAGCTGTCTTGATCATTCCTATCATTTCTATTTCATAATGATAGCCTTTATCTCTGCTTGCTTGCCTTGAACTGCTATACAATATACCCTGGCGTATGTTCTATGAACAGACATCATACAAGTGGATCAACACAGAATCAAATGAGTGGATCATCATGGTAAAAGGTACATCCGGGTAATGCAGGCATTACTTTTACCATGTTGATTCATCCCAACAGCAAAGAAGCATTTGACTTGTACTCTCCAAATATTTTATTGTCCGTGCATCGGAGGTTATGCTGATCAAAGACCGAATGAGTATTTCCTTGATGCTTAGAGAACTCACACATTTTTCAATAGCATTTAGGTTTTTACTTTGCAAACAATATTTATATTCTAGAGATGCATCAATCAATGTTGAAAGGTAAATGATATGAATATAGTTATAACAACTGACTTCAGCAAGCTGTGGCCTGCAAAGACATTGCATTAAAATGGTAAAAAGACTTTTGGCTAATAGGCCTAAGGCACCCAGTATCAGCCAAAAAGAAAGCTTTTATATAGGTAATTTGATCAGGAATCCAATGTAGAAGCCAAGTATCTTCTCAAATATAGCAGGAATGCATTCCATGACCTCAAAAACACACGTTTTGAAATTTTGTCTGTGTCTCTAAGTTCAACAGAACTGCAGATTTCAAGTGTTTATTAGCATTCAGGCTTTTACTTAACCAGTAATATTTACATCTGGAGATGAATCAACCAAAGCTGAATGGTATAGGTGGGTTGCAAAACATTGCTTCAAAATGATAAAAAAAAAAACACATTTGGCTGAGAGTTCTAGGATGATCCAAATTTACAGTACTCAAAGAATTTAGATACTCATAATACCCCACATTCAAGGCACAGATTATGAGTAGAACACAAAACCCATGGCCAGTAGAAAACAAGACATAGAGGTCAAACTCACCAAGATACAATCACTCAACAATTGTCTGTACAAGGTGAAGAAGAAATGACAGATGTTATAGCATACACTGATTAAGAATGACTTTATGTGTATTGGCTGCAGTTGGTCTACTCAAAGAGATTTGCAAGACACATACAATGATGCATGTGGCTGCTGCATTTCAGGAATAGATTGTTCCTTATTTTGTTTACACCATGAAGGTGGCTGAACCGGGCGGCTCAGCTGACAGCGGCGAGTTCCCTTGCTAGACCAAACTGACACAGACCAGCCCTCAGGTAGGACCATTTATAGTACCTAGGAATGTATCATGTGATTCCCCTGGACAAATCCTTTGATGTGGTTAAGTGAGTGTTGTGGTGGTTGCCAGGTGAGTCCCAGTTCACGGATATTATTGGTCCATGTGCTGGGTCAAGGTTAGGGTCAGGTTAGAACATACCCTTCCCCTAGACTTGTATAGGTCCCACATTCTGGGGAATTATTTTCACAGTGGAGGAGTGAAAACACCTTGAAACAGATTGCAATTTTGTTACAATATTTTTATAGGCAAGCACAGTTGTTTGGTTTCATCAGAGGCATGTATGGTGCTAGGTTATTATTTTTCATTTTTTAGAAAAAAATGAAAAAATAAGTGGATGTTGGGCCCCATTGGGTCAATATAGGGTAGACTTGAACCAGTGTTGTGATTCTGTGTCAGGTCTGATACTGCACTGCATATTTCATACAGTTCCCATAAAAAAGGGGGGGGTGTTAGGTCTGTGTCTGGTCTTACGGCCATCACCAATGTGCATAACACATTGTGATATTTTTTGATGAAACTTCTCGTCCCTCTACCAGTTGGTGGGAGGGGTGGTTTCCCGCAAAAAAAATTTTGACAAGGCAGAAGTGGGTGTTAGCCGTAAACATTGTCCATGGTGTTCAGCCCGTCAGGTGCTGTAGTACTGAGGCGATGAATCCAATTGAATTCAATCTTCAGTCTCAGACTTTTTTAAAAAAAAACAAATGAAACAGAAACTACAGTAATGTAGATTTCCAAGTGACTATTTTCATGTGAAAGTGAAACAAGGTAAACAGGAGGACACATAGTCTCTTGTCATTTACCTCAACCTACAACAGTGCGAACACGATTCTGAGCGAAAGGGGCACTTTTTCGGCGCTAGGCACGGTCCCCCGAGGGCCCTTGATTGGGGGTGGATTTTGGCAATTTTGATGGGAAAGCCAAAAGGGGTACATTTTTAGACCAGAAATGCCAATTTATCTCCCAAAACATCAATTTCCCCCCCCCCTCAGAGCGGGTTAGGGGGTGTTTTTTCGGGTCACCCTCGATTAGAGTTCCAATTCTGGAGACCTATTTTGCTGAAATAAGTGGAAAGATGTCACCAGACATTTTCCCTATATCAACAAAATTTCTGGCGACATCTTTCCACTTATTTCAGCAAAATAGGTCTCCAGAATTGGAACTCCCAAGTGACCCATAGTAATCCATGGCCACCAAGGGGACATGGCCAGCTCCCATGCACCACCCCTATATTGGACTGCACACAGCAGTGCTTCCACTCACCCAAACACACACCAACACATGGGGTATATCCCCATCTATTTATAGTCTGAGGGAACTCTAACTGCCTGGTACATACCAGGGGGGGATCCAACTGCACGATATAGAGGACATCTGGTGGCAAATTCAAGAACTAATATCAGCATATCTGGGTCCAGCTGCATGGCCAGGGAAATCCCATAATGCAAATATACTACCAAATATGACAATCATTCAATGATACATCTACCTCAAAAACACTTTGGGCTTTGTGTTGGCTGCATTTATTGGGCTTGCCATTGTGCAAGAAGGAAGACAATGATCCCATCTGGCTTAGTTTGAGTTCTTCTGAAAACCTAGAATTGACCAAATTTGTAAATTCTTCATAAATCATTGAGTTGAGTTCCAACATAAAGACCATTGTTCAGATCTATATGAGTATGAAATGTACAAGAGAGTACAGTAGAGACCATTAGAGACCCATGTATAGTGGGTGAAAAATATTCCTAAAAGAACTACTATTTTGGAGTCTGTGAAGTCAATCTGGTATAGAGCTGAATGGTGGACAATGAAAACTAGTTCCCACATTACTCACACCATGTCTCTACTTTGCTGTATTCTCACCAGTACCACACTGGCTAACTCTGGATAGATAGGGTAGTTCTTTAATTTGACACCTGGTGGCAGGTAGCGGTTGACTCTCCTCCTGGGTACATACAGTATCACCTGATGAGATCTATGATCGAAACCGGGGTTCAAAGAGCACTTTAAAAATACTTTATGGTTTCTAAAAATCATAAAAGAACCTCTCCCAGTATGAGCACATATAATCTCACAATAGTGAGGAGTGATTGAATATAACTTTTTATTCACACTCACCATATACAGGCCTAGAGGCACTGGACCAATCAGGGACCAGGGGCGCCTGAAATCCTGGACACATGTTGTATCCTGGAAGTGACCTCACGGGGGAGAGTGTGTGCTTGGCATAAAAGGCAGGTGGTGCCAAAGGAGCGGCCTCTTTGAACTGCGGTTGTGGTAATGTACAGGCAACGTTTATATACATTCACCCTCGATTAGAGTATATACGAATATGCCCTCTGGCTTTGCCCCTTGAAAAGGTACTCAATGCCTATGCCAATGGAAATGCATTAAGCCAACAAAAAAAATAAATTGCTTGCTTCAGTTCAGGTAACAAGTTAAACAAAATTCGTTAGGGTACACCCCACCCCCACCCCTGGTACTGGTAGGTCGGATTCCTGTTTTTATTTTGTAAAAAATGGTGACTCACAGATGACAAAATTGACTGAAAAATAGCCTAAACATGTATTATTTCCTCATAAATGATGAAAAATAAATTAGGGTTGGCCCTGTTTTGCTAGGTAGGGTTGGGTGACTTCAGACAAACACATTTTTTTTTTTGGACTTACAAGAATTTGGTATTGATTTATCAGGCCTATATAGAGGTTTTTTGTGCTAATGTAATGCAACATACCCGAATCTTTTGGCCTTACCCTAACACCTTTATGGGCCTTTTGGGGACCAAATGCACCTTCTACACAAACCAGTTTGTGGTGTCCCTTATACACGGGCTGCACCTTCCACTTGGGAAATTATGGTACTGTAAACAATAGTGCAACATATATGGCAGATGTCACATGTTTTAAGCATACCCTGAGCATAGACCTACATCTGTGCCCTGAGTTAATGGCTGACATAATGTGCACATTGAGTCCTTTAAATGGGAGTTTAGAATTATAAACCCGTAGTGCAGGGGACTGTCTTCACTGTACATTTAGTTAATTCTCAGTGTGTGAAATTGGGCCAAAATAAAAACAAACAAAACTGTTTCAGGTAACCCGACCCCACCCAGCAAAAAAGGGTCAGAAGTTTTCCTCTAATCTTTGACAATTAATTTTTGTTAATTCTTTACCCACGACCATAAACGCCAACACATGAACCATGGCTTATGGAGCCCTCTGTGGGTCCCAGGATCACCCCAAAAGAAGGGTGTCACTGGTAGTTAGCATTTTAGAATAGAATTAGTCAAGCATTTACCATCCCCAGGTATGGCCTATAGCTCCTCTGAAAGTCAGCTGATGCAGAGTTCACAGTAGTTGAAATATCTCTGTTGTACAAGCTCTGTATTTCTAGTTTATGTAACATATATATTTATCCTATATTTTGTAAAATTGCAGCCTTTGAATCCCTACATTTATAAATGACCTTGCTGGGGGGAGTAGTGCATCATGCCCTGACTCCCCATCATTTGTCAGTGATTTAGTCAATGTCTGCCACCACTTGGTAACTTTTCTTTCAGCAGTTACTCAATAAATGTAAACGATAATCAAGTTAGCTTTAAATCATTATTTGTTAGTAATTTAGTCAATATCTGACAGTACTTGGTCACTTTTTGTCAGCAATTATTCATTATACATCAGCACTTACTACCGTAATCTCCCGTGTATAAGGCGTGTCTTATACGAGGGGTTTTAGTTCTTCCTGGATCCACAAGGGGGACACCAAGAGCTTTATTTTGATATGTTACACTCCCCCCTACCTCAAAAGATAACATAGGGGGATTCAAGGGGGTGTGGGGGGCCCTAGCAACACATAGCTTTTTGAATTTTGAACATCCATTCAGTAGAACCAAAGTTATGATTTTTTTGATTTTTTTGACAATATTCTTCAACTCTAGGTGCGCCTTATACGCGAGGTGTGCCTTATATGCGACAGATTACGGTAAGTCACTATTTGTCAGCAACTATCAGTGGCGGACTCCGCCAGGGTTGGGGTGAGGGGTTCATTTACCTATTTTTAGCCTAGGATTTGACCAAAGTTAGGGGCCTGGACCTGACAATCTTTAGCCAGTTTATGTTACTTAGGCACTACTGTCAGCAATTTGATTGTGTAGTAGGCCTATAACTCCTTGCATTGAATCCTTGTATCCTGGTATGAAACAATGACCAGGGTTCTTATTGTTGCAGGTGCTGGAAGTTGAGTTAGTGTCCTCAGCCTATGTCAAGATGGTACTGCAGACTGGACTGCAAAGTGGCGTACACACTCTGTGGGAGAAAAACATGTTTCTGGACCTCACACTCAAGGTTCAATATCAGGTGTTCAGAGTTCACAAAGTGGTCTTAGCTTCAGTCAGCGATTACTTTTGTTCTATGTTTAATGGATCGTTGATGGAAAGTAAGAGTGAGACGATTGAGCTGAAAGATCTGGATGCTGATTGTACAACCTGATTGAGTTTATCAACAGAGGAGAAGACTGCCTCATTAAGTACAGAGCAGTAAGGGTACTTGAATATGCAGTGTATTTCCAAATGCTGACCGTCATCCGTGAATGTACCAAGATGATGATGGGACTGCTGGCAGTGGAAAATTTGCATTGAACTATTGTCCACATTTACAACATATGCACTAGAAGTTGGACTGACAAGGGTCAATACATTCATCAAGAATAATCCTAAAAAGGTGAAGGAGCACTACAAAGTTGAGGAAATGACACTGGAGGTGATGCAAGTGGTGCTAGATAGTTGGACTCAAGGTGGCTCTGAGATGGAATGGTTCGAGTACATGAAGTCCTGGATAATTGCGGACTTTGAAAAGTGTAAAGAGTACACAGATGGGGAAGGGGCATAGAAAGACCTTTCGACAAAGTGTCTAGCTACCACAACCTGCCGCTTCGTCACAAAATCCTGGAGCATTCAGAGCAAAGCAAGCACAGATGGGCCAAAGTTCCAATCATCATGACTATTGGGGAGGAAGAGGAGGGATCTTCGGAGTGCTATAGGTTGTACAAGGATAAGAAGAAGAGGAGTCTGCAGCACAAGTCCAAGAAGGAATTTGGCATCACGGAGTGCATACCATACGTCCTCAGTGTCAATAACTCCCTTGTCACCTGCAGCGAGTTTGCTGAGGACCAGAAGTGGCAGATTTTGGACCCGAGGCCCGCACATGGTCCAGCATGGCCAGCCTACCTGAACTGAGAGATGAATTGGCTTTGCTACACCATGATAAGCACCTGTATGTAATAGGTGGCTGTGAAGGGGTTAATCTGGAGGAGAGAAAAATCACCAACACTATCGAAGAATACAGCTTTGAGACAAACAGCGGGAGGTCTAAGATGCAGATGCCTGTACAGTAAGAAATCACGGTGCCAGTGTGTATAACAATGCCATCTACATCAGCGGTGGTGAGATTGAAGATGATGATGGTAAAAGAATATCAGACAGTCTTGATCTCACCACCAATACCTAGAAAAGCAAAGAACCGATGAAGAAACCAATGGCAAATCACAAAATGTTTGTGATGCTGATAATGGAAAAAACACCGTTGTCATCTTCGATCATGACGCCAAGGGCAGTTTTGAAATTTGGTAATACAACCCAAACACAGATGTGTGGACAACAGATAATGTCCCTCTGCAGCAGTGGTTCACTGATCACTCTGACGGAAAAGACTTTTCAACAGAGGACACAACAAGCATCAGGTGGAGTCCGGATGATGACAGTCAGATACTCATTAGAGCAAAAGAAGTGTTTCTACTGAAGGTATGTGGGAAGGTATACAGGGAGATATATGATCCATATAGACCTTGGCTAGAATTCAGCGACATGGAAAAGGTCTGAATAGGTGACATCTGTGCAAAGTGGAGGTTTCCCGTTGATTATACTCCACCTGGCTGTGCACCCCATTGTTCCTATTGTAGGTTAAATTCCACATTCTACAGTCAGCAGGAGGTTTCATGAATTAGGTCAGTTCTGGCAGGAGGTTTTGAGAAACAGGTCAGGTCTGAGAGGAGGTTTTGTGAAATAGGTCAAGCGTAGCAGGAGGTTTATGAATTAGGTAATTTTTGAACAGCAGGTGGAATTCTTGGGAAAATACTGTCACATATGGGATTCGTACCCACGCATCAGACAGTACTGGGATCCAGAGTTCCATGTGCTAACCATTACACCATGAGTCCTCAGCTGATACTGTGGGTGTTAGAAAGTCTGACTGGTCAATGTAGTGTAGTGGTTAAGGCCCGGGACTAGAAATATATACCACAAAGGTTCAAACCCCTGGTGTGATTTTATTTTTATTCTCAGTTGGCCACTGTCATTTTTTTGCAACACATTCTAAAAATCATGTATTATAATCAATATCCCCTTCATTACCAATAGCATAAAAGGGGATTCAGTTGGGCCTTTTACAAAGACCCCATTAGCCTTGTATATGTATGTTAAAGGGGTTTCCCCATGCAGTCTTAAACCCACATTCTGTGATTTAAAGTCAGCCATGCTAACCATTATACTATTGAGATTGCTGGTAATTGGAGCATTGAACACCATATATTTACTATAGCTTTGTATAACATCCAGTGTAGAAGATTCAAATCCTCTTCTAGGCCTCTACAGTTTATGTCAAAATATGCTTATATTTGGGCAGATCCACTGAGCAATGTTTGGGACTATTTTGAGAGGATTTTAGCTTTGAGGAGTTACAGTAAAAAATGTAGACCACTATTCTTTATTATTTTAGTCACATCTGATAGAAAACATCTTGAGCTTTAAGTAGAGGGCAAATTTATGTATATCGGCCTATAATTTGATGAGTCACGGAGGCTCGAAGTTGGACAATACACCAAAAATGCCCATTTTTGTCCAATTTTCCATCATTCCCACCTGTATATTGTTAAGCTAGGCAGTATTAGAGTGTGATAAACCTGTTTTGCCTTTGGTGAGAGGTCATAGCTATCTATTAAAAATACTTTGGCCATGTCCCTTCCTCAACTGTCTTTCACACATGTGTTATAATATCGAACTGTGAGCTTCCTCACATACGTAACACTTTTTTTACACTTTAAACTTCCATGCTAAAAAATTTATCCTCACTGTTCTTATTACCTGTGTTGAGCAGTGTTCCTAGGGGGGTTTTGATGGTAAATAAATGAAAGTGCTGGTTTACTGCATGTAGGCTATCTAAATAAATGGTTCTTTATTTCTAGTTTATTCTAGTGTAGTTTGTATATGAATTGAATGATTGAAACAAAAATCATGGCTCAAGTCTGCATAGTAAGGCCACAGAGGGGGTCTTTTGGTATCGGTGTGGAAATCCTCACATACATAAAATATGTGGAGGAGAAAGGAAATGTTTCCAGTTGCCCTGGCAGAAATGACCGACCAATGGAAGTCACTCATAGGATCTCAAATTAGCTAAGCTCACAGTCTACTGTGATTTTGCAGCTCCATTTACACTGAAATTTCTCAAAAAGGTAAGGAATTTCAATCAAATTCTCATGAAATAGTGTGTGTTATATATGTGAGGGTCTGCAATAGATTGCATGGAAATGATGTATTTTGGGTTATATTTTCCTCTGATTGAAAGTCCCAAGCCATAGACTGGCCATAGCAGCTTGGTAGTACCATTTAATTTGGCCAGGAAGCCCCATACTCTTTAAGGCTTTATTTTCCTCACATACGTAACGTTTTCACTGAGGAATGGAAATTGCCCTTCCTGAGCTACTCCTACTGTATATTTATCCCCAAATCACTATTATTTGTTGAAATTAGGGCCTACCTTTACTGCTAGGGCTCATTAGGTCCTGTTTGGATATTTTGAAATGACACCCCAGCCTGTCTGGGGTGAGAAGTGTTGATTATTTTTCGAAATTTTCACCTCCCATACCCCAAAAGTGCATTATATTGCGAGATTATGTGCTCTTACCATTGTTTATTAACTCCTAGACTTACAATCAATCATTTCAATACATATAAGCTCTCTTTTGGTATGTACTTTGTCACCAGTATTCTTCCCCCCCCTCCTCAGCATTTAGGTACGTATGTGAGGTGTTTACTATATGTGTTGCACCACACACCTCCAAATAGAAATTTTCAAATAAGGGTGTTATAATTATCTAGCTACTAGTCATTATAATGGTATATATTGTAGCGGTTCTGCTACTCAGGTGTCTGCTACACTGGGACTCACATAGGGGGCAGGCCTGCATAGTCTCATCTAAGTCACCTGACCCCCTCCCAGGTAGCCACCACACACACAAGGAGGCCACCATATTGTTTTGGTTGGACCCCAATTTTTTTTGGAGTTGGAATTGGATTACCATGCCACCAAAGGGTTCCCCCAGGAACTGCAGGACATGTGGTTACAAACATGTGCCTCCTACAGGCAAGAAATGTGTTTTTAATCCAGCCAATTTATCCATGAGCCAACAGGCAGCCTTACAAAAGGTGACCACCCCACCTGGTCAGGGTGACACTGACTCTGGCTCAGACCTGGAGGAGGATTCTGATTTCCAGGCCCTCCAGGGCTGCCTGGAATCTCAACAGCAACAGCTTACAGGCCTGGCCAATGAATTCTCAGTCATAAAGGACACTGTAACTGACCTGCAAGGAGGAGTCTCCAAGATACTAGCCATAGTCAGCATAGACCCACCTACTACTAGTACACCTAGGCCTAGTGGTCTACCTGGAGGTACACCTGTGCTACCACCCCTGTTTGGGGGTACTAGGCCCCCCTCAGGGCCTCTCCCCTACTCTGAAGATGAGGAGGAGGCCAAGCGCAAAAAGAAGAAAAAGAAGAAGAAGCCATTTGATCTCTCTAGACACCTCCCTAAAGGTGTTAAAAAGGCCACTTCATTTGCACAGCTGGTAGGTGCCCTCTCTAGACTACACTCCATTCACCTGATGAAGGACCCTTGGACTCCTTATTGTGGTAACATACAGTACCACATTCAGTTTTTGTGTGACAGGGAGGCCATGGGTCTCTACACATTAGATCAGCTCCGGTGTTATGATTATGGAGTCAGAGAAAGGGCCAACCACTATGATGCCCAGGCCTTTGTATATGGGGATGAGGAGATGATCAACTTACACCTGGTACACAAGCCTACTACTACCCCCTCCTCCACCCAGGGAGGGGCCCAAGGTGGGGGTTCCAAGAAGAAAAGGAATAAATCCAAATTTGAACCTGACCCCTCTATGCCCTGTTGGAGGTACAACAACTTCAAATGCAGGTCAGGTGATGACTGTCAGCAGCAGCATGTCTGTTACCACTGCTGGGATGCATCCCACAAGATGAGAGCCTGCACCAACGTCAAACGTGCAGCGGCGGCAAAATCGACCGCGTGACTGGAATCCCCCATCAGCGCCCCTCGGTCGGACGCGGCCGGTGAGTTACCAGGCGCAATTAATCCGAGCGCCCCCATAGGCGCCTCTCACCTCATTTGCATACACGGAGAAGAACGGTGCCCGGATGTTACAGTAGATGGTGTCGATTGTGTACTTGATATTATTGCAAATGGAGGTCCGATTCCTTCTTCTCCCTTGAGATTAAGTGTATTTGAATCGAACAATTCAATTAATTCATCAGATTTTGCAAAATATTGTAGTTTTCCCATCACGCCGTTGTCATCTTGTTCAAATCCAAGATGGCGACGGTCGGCCGGAGAAACGCACGAAAGCGCTAAGGTAAATCATGATATCTCTGAATTGTGGGTGAATGGAGTGGTTTCAGGGTTTGCCGACCCCAGAATCGATCAAATCAACCCTGATTTGGGGGGGGAGGGTGCTATCAAAGCTCAAATCCATCCAGAATACCAAAATCCAGACCTCAACTTGGTCAGTGTTGACAGTATTAACCCTCCACCACTCACATTTCGTGCTCCCGGTGTCATTGAATATGTTCCCTGTGTCAATGAATGTGTCCCCATAGGTTCTATATGTGATGGCAGTGTTATGGATACGGGACTGTTCCCGGCGGGTGACAGTCATGAATGTGTTGTTGCACAAAATGTCTTCTCTGACCCTGTATGTAGTGATGATATCAATGTTGGTCTGTCACCCGTGGGTGACGGTGCGTCACCAGCCGGTGATGGCTACCCTACTAGCAGTGTATGTGATCCTGATACTTGTGTTAGCAATGTTGTTGTCATTGATGTAGCAGATACCGTTCCAGTGTGTAGTAACACACCCGTATGCCTTGTATACATACCTAATGTCCATGAACCAATTGTAGTTTACAGAGACTGTGTCCTCAGTATTTGTGCATGCGAGCACAAAATTGGACCTGTTCGATCTCAGCTTAGTCCTTGTAGGTTAGCTGCAGAATTCTACAGATACAAGGGTCATATGTGTGCTCATGATGATTTTGTATTAGCTGGTGTTTACAGTGGTTTCAATATAGTGGACAATACACACATAGACCCCTATGATTGTAGCAACTACTCCAGTATTCTGGATGATGAATTCAATGTAGAAATGAATGACACAATTCTCAGAGAATTGCAGGAAGGCAAGGTCACCTTAGCTATTGACTCACCTAGGTGCATTCATAGTCTGGGTGCAATCAGGAAAAAGGATGGCACCCTCAGACCAATCACTGACTGTAAAAGGCCTTTAAACAGATCCATAAACAACTACATGGACCACACCTGTGATACTTTCACGTACAAAGGGGTAGATTACCTCACGGAGATCCTTAATCCCTATGACTATATTTGTTCTATTGACTTATCTCAAGCCTATAGGAGCGTGAACATTGACAAAGACAATGCTTCTTACCAATGCTTTAGATGGGATTTAGGAGAGGGAGAGCAAGTATTTGAAGACAGAGTCCTTTCCTTCGGTCTCAGGTGTGCCCCATATCTGTTCACACAGTTGGGAGATTGGATTGTCAGGTGTATGCATCGCCGAGGATTCTACCAGGTTTCTAACTATATCGATGACCTGACAGTTATGGGACCCACTTATGATCAATGTGCCTATGCTCAAAGTGTCCTCATTTCAGTGGTGAGAAGTATGGGCTTCCATGTAAAGTGGCCCAAAGTCACATGCCCTTCTCAGCGTGCAGTCTCCCTCGGTATAATGGTCGACAGCAAGGCGATGGAAATTAGCCTCCCAAGTGAAAAATTGCTTATGCTTTATCAGACCTTGTACGATTTTGCTTCAAAGAAGACTGCCACTAAGCGCGAACTCCAGCAGCTGGCGGGCATCCTCGGCCATTGTTCCACTGTGGTTCGGGGTGGCCGTACCTTCAGTCGCAGAGTGATCAACTTGACCAATAGCGTCAAGGAAGCACACCATAGAGTGAGACTAAATGATCAGTTCCGAGCAGACTTAAGGTGGTGGATAGCCTTTGCGGGGGTCTTCAACGGCAAGGCCAGAATTTTGTGCCCCAAGACTCCTTCTGCTGTTATTTCGTGTGACTCATCGTCCTGTGGATTTGGGGCCTACCACATGGGAGATTGGCTCTATGGTGTCTGGTTCTACAAGTACATACCAGCACTCCCCTACTATGCTGACCATTTCTTCCCGGTCCCTACTTTTGATGATTTGTCTCATGACATCAACATCCAGGAACTTTGGCCTGTACTGATGGCCTTGGTCAGGTGGGGTCCAGTGTATAGGGACACTACCATCCTCATCTTGAGTGATAATACCCAGGTTTGCAGTATGTTGAGCTCTGGTAGGAGCCGTAATAATGTCAGCATGGACCTCCTGCGAGAATTGTTTTGGCTCGCCTTCACATACAATGTCAATATCAAATGTTCCTACATCAGGTCTGGCGATAATATTGAGGCTGATTACATTTCTTGCTTAGCATACCCCCAAGTTGCAGCAGTCTCACCTCCCTTTCCCATGTGTTGTAGGTCTGTCCCTGTTACGTCAGGAGGCCCGGAGTCTACAAGACCAAGCCCTGGCTGAGAGCTCGTACAGATCGTACAGGTCCAGGTGGAAAGACTATCATGAATTTTGTGCCTTATTTGACATTCAGCCACTTCCATGTACCCAGGAGAGTGTTTGTTTATATGTGGCGTACCTAGCCCGGAGGCTTAAGTACTCAAGCATTGAACAGTATGTAAGTGCCCTGTCATATCTCCAGCACCTGCACGGTTATACTCCAGTCAATGCTACCAATTTCATGGTCAAACGGACAATGTTAGGAGCCAAGCGTAAGCTAGGTTATTCGCCAGTGCAAGCTATGCCTTTGGAGCCTACACATCTCCTCCAATTCTACAAGCATCTGGACATGTCAGTGTCGTTTCATTTGTGTTGGTGGACGGCAGCCATTACTGCCTTCCGCGGCCTTCTACGCAAAGCACACGTAACAAGTTCCTCCCAAGCTATATGTCTCCAGGATTTATCCTTCCATGACTGGGGGCTACTCCTGACCTTGCCTCGTACAAAGACGATTCAATATGGTGAGCGGGTGCTTGAAATCCTGTTCAGTAGCATACCAGGATCGCCTTTATGCGTCACCTCCTATGTTCGCCGGCTCATCGACCACACTGGGTTGGGGGCAGGTCAGGAAGTGTTTCAGTACTGGGAGCGAGGACGCTTACGGCCAATGACTTATTCAGCTTTTGCCACTGAACTCCATCGCCTGTCAAAATTGTGTGGCATTGTGGGCAAAGTATCCACCCTTTCCCTCCGCAGAGACGGAGCATCTTACCTGTCCTCGATTGGTTGGAATCTTATCGACATAAAATCCAGAGGCGATTGGCAAAGTCTCGCGGTATTGTTATATCTTGTGGATAGCCTGACTCAAAAGGTGTCAAAGGACAAGGTTGCAGCCTCCTTTCTTCGTGTTTGTGTTTAGTTATTTTTTCCTTGCACTAGGACAATTGTCTTTTGGAGGTCTTGGGCGTTAAGAGCGCCAATTGTGACAACTTAATTACTGTTTGGTTATATATCCTTAGTTAAGTATAGCGGTCATATATGGGTGTTATAATTATCTAGCTACTAGTCATTATAATGGTATATATTGTAGCGGTTCTGCTACTCAGGTGTCTGCTACACTGGGACTCACATAGGGGGCAGGCCTGCGAAGTCTCATCTAAGTCACCTGACCCCCTCCCAGGTAGCCACCACACACACAAGGAGGCCACCATATTGTTTTGGTTGGACCCCAATTTTTTTTTTCTTTGTGATTTCTTAATAAATTAAAGGCGTTAAGAGCGCCAATTGTGACAACTTAATTACTGTTTGGTTATATATCCTTAGTTAAGTATAGCGGTCATATATATTGGTTGATAATCTTATAAAAGTGGCCCTATCTAATATTCTGGATAGAATTAAGGCACTTACCATTTAAATTTCTGCAAGTTACCCCACAAATTTGAAAACGTTACATATGTGAGTTTTTTTTTTCATTTTGGTTACAATGTGTACTTCAGACCCACCCAGACTATACATAATTCACCATTAGATGTACATATGGTTCCCCAAACTAAAATAGTAGTGAATGTAGCAATCCTGTAATTTTTTTTCAAATTTTTTTATGGTTCCTATATTCTAGGGTAAGGCTGCACTACTGGTCAGTGATGATATTTGTGGGGTTCTATCCATAAACAATTTTTTGTTCCTACTTACTTCTCATCCCCCATTAAGAAACTGTAAATATTAGAGCATAATTGCTTGATATTACTCACCTTAGTTGTTCAACAATTATATTAAATCTTCTGCAGTCTGCAAGTTTATGAGGAGGACAGGCTGGCCAATGAGGATGGCATGTGCTCAGAGTGAGATGGAAATGACCCATAATATAGTCTAATGTGTTAGGATATGCCTTTGAACTATTAATTTAACAAGTCCTGTACAAGAAATTGTGATGCAGATGATCTGTGATGTTTAAAAGTATTGCTCTATCCAAATCCTCACATAGAAACACTTTTTTTCTTTGGTATTGAGAAGTGCCTTTGCAGATCTGGACCAGAATGTATATGTATTGTTGGTAAAGAGTGAGATCTTTTTGAAAGTAGGGACACTCTAGATAATAGAGAGTGTATTTCATAAATATCTAGTTATTTTTATCGCTCAGACTTTATAAACTCAGACCACAAACTGTACTGAATGATCATGTACATTACATAAGCAAATGTCAACGATCAGTGAATAATTTTGCATCATATTCCTCAAGGTGTAGCTACACCGATGGGAATAAGATGCAAAATTATTCACTGTGAGTTGACATTTGCATTCATTATATGGCTATAAGGATGAATTTGCTTTTAAATAAAGAAACAAAACAATATTTACTGGTTTTCAATGCATCAAGTTGTCTCGGTTTGTTTTGATCTGCCATGATACCTTGCTTGACAAAGTAGGTCACGTGATACGGAGCCAGCCACTGCTATTAGTTTCAAATTAAATGTTCCTTGCGCAGGGTAATATTTTCTTTTTTAACATGGCACTAATACTTAGATATACCTTAAACAATTCATAACATAATATTATTTAACTAGTTCAATCATTCTTTGTTTGTAAAACTTATAGATCTGTATAAATTTCAAAATGGTGCCGCCGGATATGCAAGGATTGTATTCCATCCCCCCATTGAATACGCCGTAAGTAGTACTAATCTATAGTGTCGTTCATATTAGCCATATGATAAAGAATAAACTCCATATCATCAGCCTTACGTTCGGATTTATTTTCCATATTTCAAAGTTTAATTTAAAATTTTTCTGAAATTTCCACAAACTCAGGGTGTGGCGTATACGAGTGTGTGGCGTATATGAGGGAATTTAGAATTATGGTAGTATCAAACTAAAGAAATATCCATATAGAATAACTCAAGTGTACCTACCAGAAGTAATACTAGTGTCCAGAGACTCATACCTACATATATGCAATATCTACAGAATGTGCAGTTCTTAGTGTCAAGTAATTATACTGTAAATTCCCTGTATAAGCCGCAGATTGGACCAGAACATGAACCCAGATGTTTTTTTTTCAATTATTCCAGCATAATGGGAGCTTAATGTTAGTGTATGTCGAGATCATTTAAGAATAAGGATAGGTGTACAAACCCTATGATTATAATTCTACAGTTGTTGTTGTTTTTTGTTGTTGTTTTTTGGGGTTTTTTTTGGGGGGGAGGCGAGGTGTGCAGCCATTTCAAAGAGGGGTATTCCGAGTTTATGGAGGAAAAACTATTCCAAGATGGCTGTCATTCGTAATACTTAGGCAATGGCATTTTCTAAATGCGGCTGTGAAACCATGGGATTTCACATGACCATTAAATTAACTGCTACATATTTTTACACTTATTTTTGAAAAGCCACTGAGAAAGTCTTTTCATATCCATCATATGGGGGAGGCGGGGTCTGACATTACGTGTTATCCTTTTACATATTCTGGATATTTCAAATTTAAACCCTGGACACCTTTAGCAGATGACAGAGTACACCTTGGAAACCAGACCCAGGCATTTTTCTTGGAAGCAAGAACAAGGGTACTCTTGCAAATGGGACAGATTTTGGAAACTTGACTTCTATGACTCATCCTTATAAAAAAACCTTTCAATTTCCTTTGGCACGGGACATTATTTATATTACCAAAATATGAATCTGTTTACAAATATCTGCCACTGTTGGGACCAGCAACTTTTGACTTGTGAAAATGTGAACTCAAACACTTTTAAAGCGCATAGATTTTCTTTTGTCAATTTATTTTCAGCACAACAAAGCAAAGTTCTGTCTTATGCAAGGCATTTCTCAACATGATACAACTAGAGACATCCACTATGAGCTAGATATACATGGCAATCATACCAAATCTGCTGTAGGCTACTGTGGACAGTTGGGCTGTTGAAGATGTACTTTGTTCTACGGAAGTACGACTGGACACTCTGCGATCCCTGTATAGATCTTGTTATTATTAGTATACGCTAGGGGGAGGGGCACCTCATATATTTTGCTGACACATATGTGCGGCTGGCAAGGGCATTTCTTCATCAGAATCCCAGCGATCATATGTAGGCCAGAATTTCATGATTTTTTTTCTAACCTAAAGGAATATTCATGATCAATTCTCAAGAGCAAAGTTTATTGGTCAGATTATTCTTTAAAGACCTGGGTTTTCTTTGGTCAAAAGTGCCCTGACAAGGGTAAGGGTTTTAAGGTAAAATTCCCCTGTCAATGGTAAGAGTTGTCATAGGCCCAGCACACTTCCGTATCAGAAAAAAAAAGTGAGTGTTCCCCCAGGGGGTTGTACAAGATGGTGCTGATTTTATTTGAATAGCACTATTTCTTGTACCATGTTGAGAAAGGACATCCAGGAGTATTAAGTCTTGTACAATAAGAGAATTACACATTCAATGCTATTCAACAATAAATTCACAAATTATAATCCCACACTTTATCAAGAGGTGAACATAATGTATTTAATAATCAATGACCTTTAGTTTGAGATGTTTCTTTTCACTTTTCAGCTGATAAAAAGATTATTGGTGCAGACACATATATTTAAGAGTAATAATCAGCCCATGGACTCCATGGTTCCTTCTCGTGTCCTAAACCATTTTTTCTTTCTTTTATTTTTCTTTCAAGGTCCATAGTAAATTATGTATCTTCTAGTTCAAATACTTAAAGCTAGTATATCTGATGAGATGGGCTCAAAAATCAATCCTCCTTAAAATGAGTCTGCATGTTCCTACTAACCATATTGAATGTACCAAACACTTTATTCTCTTTTATTCCCTCTGATTTTGCTTATTCTTGGGTTAAATAATCAAATTTTGGGCCAAGGTGCACCTTTTGGCAGGCATGAATTAAGTCGCACCCATTAGAAAAGCACTAGAGCAGGCCTCTAGATCAGTACCATGATATGTGTTACCTGAAGTTTTTATGTCCATAGATGACATGTATGTGATAATCACCCATCCATTATGGGTGATGTAATTACTTTGTGTAAAACAAATTCAAATAGAATTTGCAAAATTTATGTATTTTTCGTATGTACTAACCTTTTAATTGATTTTCCCTCCAAATCCTACTCTGTGTGTTATTTTCATTCATTTCTTGTGAAACTGCAAAGATTTACATTTGTAGTCATTGATGTGTTCATCTACAATTTTCCATACTACAACAACGATAGATAAATAACCTTCGAATGAATCAGCACAATAATACCAATTGTATATTTAGAGAATAGACAATGATCTTCTTCACATCATGACTGTCTGTTGTTCTATAATGCACGAATGCATCTAAAACATTGTTCATTTCATTCCAACCAATCAAGTACCCAATCAAGGTATTTTTAGATAATGATACTTGACTGGTTTACAGTTATGGTGACCTTGCTCAGCTGTGCACTGTATTCCTATAATGCACTCAAGGTCACTTCTATCATGCAGCAGAGCAATACCTTTTAAAGCTTGCTGATGCACCAGTGCATCATATTCATTGGTCGCCACAATGCAACAATGAAGTGCTTGCAAATCCATTTGCCGCTACTTCATTTGTGCATCATGATGACCCTCGGTGCTTCAGCTCCAGAGGTGTACCGACCCCACACTGTCGGCATGATGCATGAATGTAGCCCTGGCGAGTAACTTGCTAGGGGCCAAATCATGTATCATGTCGGGCAAGACTCATTAATTCATCAGCAGCCCTTCAATAGTTCAGTGTCCATATCAAATTACTAGCAGCACAATAAAGGGCTTAAGCGGAAAACAAACATAGCGCGTTTCCCGACGCCCGTACCCACGCATGCATGCGTTAGATAATGGCTGGTAGGGGTTTTCTGACGCCCTGACGTGTATGTTGGCATGGTTACTGCCCTCCGTGTGAATGTGACGCGCTATGTTTGTTTTCCGCTTTAGGACATCTATGGATATAAATATGTGTACTTCATAGCTTAGTGTGATGGACTTTACATGTGCACCCTTTTCGAAGCATATATATACATAAAGTATACAATACAAATATATCTACATCAGTGCTCTTTCGAGGCCATTTTTAACAGTCTAAGGCTAGATGCAGCTGGTTCAACTTATGGAGGCCTTCATTCATTATAAATAGTCATACCAGGTGATCTTCACATGGAGGTTGGGCAAGGTATACTGAGGTGTATTGAGGTATGATTATAATGTAATATAGTTGCACATGATACTTATCCTATATTAAGGTAGCGGGATGTCCCAAGGGCGCAGCCATTGCTGGTACCTTCTGAGCCCTGAGAGGCCCACCATGAATGTTAGGGATAATTTTATTGGGTAATAATCAATCCCGCTGAGTCAATATAACTAGAATAGCACAAACCATTTCAAGAAGTGCCCTCCAGAGTAGACACTGTATCAAAACATATATACAATACACAATTAGAAAACAACCCCTATCTGGACATATAAAACATATATATCATAACTTTGTAGAGAGGCTAGGTATAACCCCATTCTAAATATAGAATACATTCCCAGCAAATTGTGGTGACCTCTTGCCATCTTGTGTGATGCCCTCACTTGTCTATTGTCTGTTGTCTTTATAAAACATTGTACATTTCATTCCAACCAATCAAGTACCCAATCAAGTTATTTTTAGACCAATTAATGATACTTGACTGGTTTACAGCTATGGTGACCTTGCTCAGCCGTGCACTGTATTCCCATAATACACTCAAGGTCACTTTTATCATGCAGCAGAGCACTACCACCCATCTTATAAATACGTTTTAAGGCTTGCTGATGCACCAGTGCATCATATTCATTGGTCGCCACAATGCAACAATGAAGTGCTTGCAAATCTATTTGCCGCTACTTCATTTGTGCATCATGATGACCCTCAGTGCTTCAGCTCCTGGAGTGTTCCAACCCCACACTGTCGGCATGATGCATGAATGTAGCCCTGGCAAGTAACTTGCTAGGGGCACAATCATGTATCATGTCAACCATCGGGCAAGACTCATTAATTGATATGCAGCCCTACAATAGTTAAGTGTCCATATCAAATGACTAGCAGCACAATAAAGGGCTTAAGCAGAAAACAAACATAGCGCGTTTCCCCATGCCCGGACCCACAAGTGCACGCGTCAGATAATGGCTGGTAGGGGTTTTCTGATGCCCTGACACGTGCGTTGGCATGGTTACTGCCCTCCGCATGCACGCGACACGCTGTGTTTGTTTTCCGCTTTAGGACATCTATGGATATAAATATGTGTACTTCATAGCTTTGTGTGATGGATTTTACATGTGCACCCTTTTCGAAGATTATATACATAAAGTATACAATACAAATATATCTACATCAGCACTCTTTTGAGGACAATTTTAACAGTCTATGGCTAGATGCAGCTGTTAAAACTTATGGAGGCCTTCATTCATTATAAATAGTCATACCAGGTGATCTTCACATGGAGGTTGGGCAAGGTATACTGAGGTCTATTGAGGTATGATTCTAATGTAATGTAGTTGCACATGATACTTATCGTATATCAAGGTAGCGGGATGTCCCATGGGCGCAGCCATTGCTGGTACATTCTGAGCCCTGAGAGGCCCACCATGAATGGTCGGGATAATTTCATTGGGTAATAATCAATCCCCCTGGGTCGCTATAACTTGAATAGCACATACCATTGCAAGAAGTGCCCTCCAGAGTAGACACCGTATCAAAACATGTATACAATACACATTTAGAAAGACATCATTACTTCACAAAGTGGGTTATATACAACCCCTATCTGGACATACAAAAGATTTATATCATAACTTCGTAGAGAGGCTAGGTATAACCCCATTCTAATTATAGAATACATTCCCAGCAAATTGTGGTGACCTCTTGTGTGATGCCCTCACAACTGTGGTCTTGTGAAAAAAATCTGGTCATATGTTGCTATAGTGCAAGGTCACCAGGGATGACAATCAGAGATTCCACTTTTCCTGGATTACCAGGAATTCCTGGTTTTGTTTTGTCCAGATTTCAGTACTAAATTACTGCACTTTACTAGGAAGAGGTGTCCAAAATTCAGTTTTCCTGTATTTTGTTGGCCAGCGAGTGTCATCTCAGGACAAAAGTCTTGATCACACCGGGTAAGCACAGATGACAAATGGTCTTGATCATGCAGGGTCACCACAGATTACAAATAGTCGTGATCATGCACGTTCACCACAGTTGACAATGGACTTTATAACGCAGTGTCACCACAGATGGCGATGGTCGTGATCATGCAGGATCATGCCGGATTGCAAACTAAATGATTTTTTTTTGTGGGAAGGGATTTTTCTTTTAATCATCAATTTGAACATCATTGGTTTAGCTGTTCATTGTGGTGCTCTCCATCTTCTGTTATCTATAGATGTTCCCCTAAATTACTTGTACCTGTTTAAAGATGAGGAAATAAAAGACATTTAATCATGAATACAGTACTATATCACAGGTCTATGAAATATATATATATATATATATATATATATATATACATATATATATATATATATATATATATATATATATATATTATATCATAAACAAAGATGTACTTGAAGAGGGTGCATGGCAAATGTCATGCAGACCTCTATCAGCTGTCTATTCCCCTCTCCTGGTTAAACAATAATGACATGCATAGACATGCATGTATGTTTAATGGTGGAGGATGTCTAAGAAAACCACCATTAGGTTTGCCTATTGTGAACCATCAGCCAGTGAATATGACTGCTGCCTGTTATTCTGTAAATCAGAAATTACTGCAATTAAAAAAGGTGTACAAAGGCCTAACAGACAATATCAGTTGCTGTATGTGTCACAGTAAAATGTAATTTGTACAAATTACACTAGGAATACTAGGAGCCAACTCACCTCACATCTGTTCTCCTTGCCAGTCTCTGCATGTCTAATGTCTAAAATTTGGAGGTAAATTTAAAATGGACCAATCAGAACTCAGGGAACTAGGCTGGTGGTCACTGTTGGTGATAGCTGGTCATGGTGAGTGAGATTGCTGGCGACTTCGTGAGAATGTGTCATGCTGAGTGAAAGATGCTGTGATTTTGGGTCAGACATGGTATGTGCCCCTATTATCACCCAATGCAATAATGTAATGCTCTATCACTAACTGTTCTTACCTCTTTCCCATGTATGTAAGGGGCCGTTCATAAATTACGTCACACAAGGCAAAGTGTGACAGGGGCTTGGGGGTGTCAAGGATAGTGTGACATCATATTTTCAAAAATTAATTTTAAGGTTCATATTAAAAGCATCATATGAAACAAACTAAATATTTTAGCTAAAAGGGAACTACAGAAAGTCAACTGGGTAGGGTAATGCCTAAAGTCTAAGAGGTAGATTCTGCTAAAACTCAACACTGTGTATAGACCATGGCACCAACAAGACCAACCCTATGTTTGTAAAGGACCCTGCAATCTGCCTAAATTTATCTTGGTGTCACTGCAAATGAATTATTTGATTATCACAAGTATATATGTATGTGTAGTGGTATTCAATGATCTGATGATCATTCATTCATAGAGGGATCTGGTGTATAATATGGAATAAAACTACCCCTGCTCAATATGCTGGAATAAATACAACTGCTTTATCAACTGACACAAGGTTTTGCCTCTTGGTCATGTATACTTGATAGCATTTATAGCACATCAAGGTATGACAGTATGAGTGTGTGAATGTGGGTGAGTGCATGTGTTTGGGACTCTGCTTGTAGCAGTGGGACACTCTTCGTGGCATTCACCCAGATGCTGTGTCGCAGACTGTTGACACACCACCCGGTCAGTCCATTATCCTGACACGTGCGGGACATTTGTGGTTCTATATCAATAGGACCAGCTTACAGATACTGGCAGTAATAGAGAGCCACTTTCCCAGCCCACCAGACCCATACACGAGGGAGCGATGTGTTTTCCCCCTGCTTTACAGCTTCCCGAGCATCTTCACTTCCCTGAGGAAGGTCAGAAGTTCTTTCTTACCAGTGCTGGTAAAGACACTGTTCATGGACAGAGTAGAGCTATGCATATAATAGCGTTATATAGCTACGAGTTGGCCAGTTGGGGCGGTCACTGTGGTCTGAGTCGGATACCCCGAGGGAATGGTGGCAGCACTCTTCTCCAGACTTCTCGGCTTTGACACGAGGGGGTGCCACCCAACCCCTGTGGCTCTATAAAGTCAGGTCGGTGACTGGGGGGGTTGGTGGTTCTGTATGAAAAGGTGTGTCTGGCTCCGAGTACTTACATAGGTAGCCTATAACATTGAGAAGCTAATCAGAATTCGGAAACCTTTACGATTGCTGCAGTAGGAATCTGAATAAATCTTGCTACCTCTTACATAACCAGATACCTGTTTTTTCATAGTCCTTTCCGCATATATTAAACCCAATCATCTTAGAATTGTTTAATTCTAACTTGTTTATATACTGTATAAAAAGGAAGTATCGATTGAGCTAAAAGCTAATAGATCAATTTAATATCATAGGGCAATACACTTATACTTTCCTATGTCAACCTCACACTGAGCACACAATTATTATATGTATTTGTTTACATAATGTATGTTTAGTATAATAAACTGTTAAATTGAAATTGAATTGAAATAGGTGACCTTTACAAAGCTATGTGTGATAGATGAACAGTTAGACATCCATCACCTGCCAAGGATCACATTACAGTGGGGATGGAGCAGTCAAAAAGGTGTGGGGGATGACCTATAGTCAGGTAAGATTCTTTTATACCCCCAAATCCCCGTTAATCAGGTCAATAATTTGGCTGAAGGGGGGGGGCCATCCAGGTGTGACATAACTTTTGAGGGGGGTTAAGTGTGACAAAGTGTGACAGGGGGATGGGGGGTGTTAAAAATGGCCAAAAAATCTGCGACGTAATTTATGGACAGTCCCTTATGCACCATAAAGATCAGAGCACATCAAATTTTCTTATTTTTGTCAGACCAAGGGCTATTCATGCCTAAATACTATGTGCATTTTGCACAATGTCAATTCAGTGTTTCATCCCATAGACAAAAGAAACTATCATTTATGTCTTAAATATGAACCCATAACCATAATCATAGCATTCATAATGTTCTCTACTTTCATGCCATTCACTATCATATAAAGAAACTGATCCATATATAGCCTAGGATCATGCATAATGACATTTGAATTCAATGCCACATCCACAAACTATAGACTTTCCCTAGTTTGTTAATACTGACATCCTGGTGATGAACCCTCATGATGAGTTAAAACTGACAGGGGCTGGCGAAAGATCATGCAGGTTCAACTAATGACTTATGTGAAATTTGTGATGAATCACCATGATGAGTGAACCCTTATGGGGGCTGGCGAAAGGTCACGCAAATTCAACTCACAACTTTTGTAAAATCGGTGATGAATGGCCATGATGAGTGAACCCTCACAGGAGCTGGGAAAAGGTCATGCAGGTTCAACTCACAACAATTCTAAGACAGATGATGAATCGTGATGATGAGTGAATACTGATGGGGGATGACGCATGGTCACACACTGCGTTATCACCCAAAAAGTGATTCACCACCAATTACCAACTATGACAAGAGATGACAAAAATTTGCTGGGATTTATATGACAACCTCACAGAGAGGCTAGGTATAACCCCATTCTAAATATAGAATACATTTATAAGATAACCTAACAAGGAGGCTCGGTATTACCCTATTCTAAAATATAGAATGCATTTATATGATAACCTTACAAGGGGGCTTGGTATTACCCTATTCTAAAATATAGAATACATTTATAAGATAACCTCACAAGGAGGCTCGGTATAACGCTATTCTAATTATAGAATACATTTATATGATAACCTCACAGAGAGGCTCGGTATAACCCTATTCTAATTATAGAATACATTTATATGATAACCTCACAGGGAGGCTAGGTATAACCCTATTCTAATTATAGAATACATTTATATGATAACCTCACAGAGAGGCTCGGTATAACCCTATTCTAATTATAGAATACATTTATATGATAACCTCACAGAGAGGCTCGGTATAACCCTATTCTAATTATAGAATACATTTATATGATAACCTCACAGGGAGGCTAGGTATAACCCTATTCTAATTATAGAATACATTTATATGATAACCTCACAGAGAGGCTCGGTATAACCCTAATCTTATTATAGAATACATTTATATGATAACCTCACAGGGAGGCTCGGTATAACCCTATTCTAATTATAGAATACATTCATATGATAACCTCACAGAGAGGCTCGGTATAACCCTAATCTAATTATAGAATACATTCATATGATAACCTCACAGAGAGGTTAGGTATAACCCTATTCTAATTATAGAATACATTCATATGATAACCTCACAGAGAGGCTCAGTATAACCCTAATCTAATTATAGAATACATTTATATGATAACCTCACAGGGAGGCTCGGTATAACCCTATTCTAATTATAGAATACATTCATATGATAACCTCACAGAGAGGCTCGGTATAACCCTAATCTAATTATAGAATACATTTATATGATAACCTCACAGAGAGGCTCGGTATAACCCTATTCTAATTATAGAATACATTTATATGATAACCTCACAGGGAGGCTAGGTATAACCCTAATCTAATTATAGAATACATTTATATGATAACCTCACAGAGAGGCTTGGTATAACCCTATTCTAATTATAGAATGCATTTATATGATAACCTCACAGGGAGGCTAAGTATTATCCCATTCTAAATATAGTATACATTTATATGATAACCTTACAAAGACGCTAGGTATTACTCCATTCTAAATATAGAATATATTTATCTAACCTCACAGGGAGGATAGGTTTAACCCAATTCTAAATATAGAATACATTTAGATAATAACCTCATAGAGAGGCTAGGTATTACCCCATTCTAAATATAGAATACATTTATTTAGCCTCATAGTACTAATCTAATTATAAGTATACAGCACATTCATATCATAACCACACACAGAGGCTTTTTACTATAACCCTTTTCTAGGCATGCAAAACATATCAGAACCTTAGCATAACTTAGGTATGACCCCTATTTATTTCAGTTTTAACTTTGAAATGCCTAGGGGTATGTATACACTCATGGGGGTAAGGGGGTCTTGCCAAAGGCATACAAATGCGTACATGAAATCCAGGGGTGGAGGGGGGGGTCTACAGATATTTTGGCATACTCTTTATGTATGAATTCCTAATTTTTTGAGACAGAATAAGGGCTGAATTATTGGTGATATAACACCTTAAATTTCCATATTCGTATTAAGTGTACAAGAGTTGTGGATGGGGCTGACAAAATCTCAAAAGGTAAAGGGGGGAGTGCAGTGAGTATTAATGAAAAAGGGGGCAGGTGTGGCCTCTGATAATAGGAAGCACCCCTAGGAACTACCCACCAGTACCTTAGTGGTGTCACTGTGCATATTAAAAGTTCTCAAGATGTCCACTATGCCACCAGTTTCTACCTCTGATCCTTAAAAGATCTGATTGAGTGTTTGACCAATAATACTTTACCAAGAAAACTACCTCTTTTAGTCAATGTTTTTGTTCACTCAGAATTCTGAATCTTATGACAGGCACAACACATCATGTTCACAAACTCTTTCCGGAAGCGTGTGCCACCAATGATGTAGAAAAAGAAGTTCACAGCACTGTTGAGACACAACAATATTGCAATCACATCCCAAAGATTGTTGACTTTGTCGGCATAAGGGGTCATATAATATATCTCATACACACCAGCGGGCACCATGCTTATCAGAAAGAAGACAGAGATGCTGAGCACAGTCAGGGTCAGTTGTTTGTTCTTCTTGTTTCTTGCTACGTCTTCATCAGAGACTGCTCTGTCAACATGGGTATAAATACCCTTGACGATTACTGTGTTCAAAACAATGAGTGCCATAGATGGTAGAATCATGTAAAATAGCGACAAGACAACACTGAAGATTAGCAATTCTGTGCGTTGTGGCACTGAGACACAAACAAGGGTATCGGAAAGTGGATCAATTTCTAATTCAGCCGACAAGACCCACCCCAAGTTGATAAGTGGACATGTAACTAAGGTAGCTACAACCATCATCACCGACATCTTTTTGGACCAATTTGATTTAAATGTGATTGGGGAATACACTGATGTTGCCCTCTCAGCTGTCATCAACACCAGCAGCCATGCGCTGACCATACCGCTAGAACCTATGGTCCAGATTATGACGGGGCAGACAAATGGCAGCTTCCCGTACCCAGGGAGAAAATATAGATATTCTGCAATCAATCTGATTTCGTCAAAGATGGCAAGGGGGAGTAGAAACACTGCCATTCGGGTTGACCTCGTGTTCTTGCGTATCATAACAAAGAATGAGAGGGCATTGCAAAGTAACCCAATAGAGAGAATTGTAATTAAAACAATGCTGTACACAAGAATTTTGACAGAGGACTCATCGTTTGGATATTCTAAGCTACCTGATGATATAGATAATTCTGTGGTGTGACTAATTGAAGTGTTCATATCACCCATGAAGCCATCCCAAATCGACACCGTCACTGCATCAGTTGTTGATGTATCAAGGTTAAAGATGTTCCCAGGACTGCTTGCATTCATGATTTCTTCACTTGTGTTCCATAAAAGACCTTGAAGTGTTGAGCCGACCACTCGCTGCTGTTCAGTATATGGCTGCAGTGTTGAGCCGATCGCTCTTTCCTGTTCCATCGAAGTCATGGTTTCACCTGTGCTTGAGGAGTTGCCTAATGGCCAGCTCCCAGATGGTCCTAAGTTCACCTTGTTGCCTGTAAGAAAACATAAAAGCATCTGGTCAATTCCATTGAAATGGGGATATATCAGGATTTTTCCATGGCAATCGATTACATGAAATTATATTGTTTTATCATTTTAACTTTATAATACTTGTCACTACCTCCCATTTACGCCCAGTATTTACCATTGTATGTGTGATATTGAGCACCTCAGATCACAAAATATGGCATATTTGTGGTGCTTTTTTACCACGTTTGTATAATATTCATTATTGGACCCTCTAGACTTGGTAGAAAATGTACCAGATCTGAGTTTTCTTTTTCATGTCTGCATGGACAGGGGTGTGCGGAAGTAAATAGAACTAATTTCACCTTACATTTCTTTGATTTTTATGGAGGTATGGTTATAAAACAGTTTGTCCAGGGTCAGGGGAGTCACATGTGCCCCATTCTTTGATGCTTGATTTTTGATAGAAATAGACTATACTTATTCTATTCAAAAATGTAATTAAGACACCTCAGGTACTATAAGAAGATAAAGAAAGAAAATTAGCTTGCTAAGTATTTAATTCAGGACTCCCACATTTCTAAAGTCGAAGTAGATTTGTTGTAACTCATTGATCTACCTGTAAACAGTACAGCTTTATTATAGCAATGAACAGAATACAATGGTAAAGGTGAACGATGATAAGATTTTGACAACAGTTTCTTCACAAGAGGGTCCGGGCCTGGACCGGACCCGCTACTGAAGAAACTAGGAGAATATCCTTAAAGTCTGGGTACCCTTTTACGTGGGGTGCACAGAGAAAATTCTGATACTCACAGTGACCCTGGTGTTAGGCTCAGGCAAATGTCACTAAACTGAGTAAGGATACTCCAGCACTACCTGGCTCTCTCTTTAAGAGTGTGTTCGTGATAGCTGTACCTTCTCTACTGCCATACTCCCACAGTGCAGGAGTCTCATTAGAGACAGGCTCAGGGTCAACTTGAGTAACATAACAGAAGAGAATAGGACATTGCCTTAGTATCTCTATGAAGAGGGTCAGGCAACATTTCAGGAGTATTTCTTACCAAGGGTATTATGCACTGCCAGAGTATCCCAATACATATCGTCACACTTTGCTGGATTCTACCTACAGAGTGAGTCCAGCAACACTACCCAGTGGGCACAACCCCACTTAATGGGCCCTACCTGAACAGGCCCCAACATTGCAGGAGTATTTCTTACCAAGGGTATTATGCACTGCCAGAGTATCCCAATACATATCATCACACAACCCCACTTAATGAGTGATTAATGAGCACTGCATCATAGGGCTGACATAGGGCTTACAAACAGTCTAAATTGTAATGGTTATGTAGCCCTGCATTTGTAACACTTATTAAACTACTCAGCTGTAGGGTGTATTAAGCACTACAACTGGGTGGTTTGATAAACACTTTAAAGAAATATAGAAATTAAAGCCAATTATTTCATACACAAAAGGATTTCAGATAGTCGAATATTCAACTTCTTATGGCAGTCTAAGTTGTCCATGAATAGTTTGTGCATTCCTGGTTTCAGTTTCCTTATTGCTCCTTGGTGGGATTTGAACTGAGTTCCTCCTGATTGTGAGTCCTTTTTCTCCTTTCTGTGCTATCGGGGCAGGTGTTGAAAGTGACACTATCAATATGATATTTTAACCATACACCTACTACAGTGAGATGTTATTGGTCATATCAGGCCCTGTATACTAATATGAAACACAGACCGGAGTAGAGCATAAGATTTAGATTTCACTCAATCCAACAGTACCAGCACCAGAAAATCTTTAAGGTGGATGGCAGCCTTCAAAACCTGGTCTACTGTGCAGGTTTCTGGGCAGGTGTGCATAGATATGGTATGTAAACAATAGCCTTATGTGCTCCCAACACCACCCAATTATGTGGCTACTCTGTAAGCTGTTGGAGTCCAAATGAGAAGATTGGGGTTCAAACCCTGCTTTGGCATTCTTTATTGAATTTTTAATGAAGTCATAATATGAGAAAAAAAAAGTGAAAAATCTAACTAAAATGTTTCTGAAGTATTTTCTGTCTGAATCATGGGAAAACATTGACAGAAAACATTTCCTGGAAGCTAGAAAGTCAACTCTTTGCATAACAAAAATGTCTGGTTAAAAACATGCCGGTTTTGGAGGACATCCCTGGGCTGGAATTAAACCCAGCATCTTCTGATATGAAGGTCAAAATGTTACCACTACACCATCTTGACTGTGCTAAAAGATCTCCACTTGAAGTCTCATATGATCTGCTCCCTCTCTGTGTGTTGGGCATGATGCACTCATGCGTTAGCGGCTAGAAAATATTATATTCTGAGACATTATGGTTACAGGGACTAGAGGATAATAGAAAGGATATTCAGTATGTGCAGGAATGAGTGGAAGGGGGGATTAATAGGGCTAATGCAATTTTCTCAGAAACCCATAATGAATACATATTCATGCTCACATGGTAGCAATAAGATTGACTTACCAAAATAAGCAATATTTACAAAAATTCTCAATGGGACTTGAACTTGCCACCTTCAGATGCAAAGTCCAGTGCCCTATGACCTGAGCTAATGAGGCATGTGGTGTGGTTGGTGCTAGGATATGATATAATCTCTGATATCAGTATAGGGGCTAGACAATTGCTTCGCTGTAGTATTCAGTTAGATTCAGACTGAGTATGGAACCATGTCTGAGTAACCTTTTTAGAGTCAGGCTGATGATATTAGGCAGGTTTAGCAGTGACTACGTAGGCAATATAACACAGACGTGCAGCATACTTACAGCACTGCTACGTCAACGTAAAATCGGATTTGAGTGACATCATGGTTGCTAAACCTCCCTAATACTCAATACATGTGCACAGGGAGAGTTATAGCCAAGTATGCCATGGGAGGGGGTAGTATCAAGCTAATCCTGTCACAATACTCATGCAATGTCAGAGTATGTAGTGGACTCCAGCAGAGGATCGTTATTTTGAGAGTGTGCCTCTTAATCATAGTGTATCACTGTAGTAATCGATACAACCACTGGATCGTGGAGGCTGCAAACCATGGGCATGGGCCTCTATCTCTACTGTTGGTGTACGATTGGCAGATGGGTGTTAGTTGTAAGCCAATCCAATCTGGCAATATCAAAACTGGTTGATAGCTCTTTTTGTTTTGTCTTTACTATGACAAAAATGGGCTTTATCATGAACCTATTAAATCTATATCAGTTATTATTTAAGAGGCTACGTAGTGAATCATGTTGAAGGGTAACTTGTGATGCACCAATAATGTACTTGCAATTTTGGCAGTTTCTCAGTGCATCATGCTGATAGGGAATGACCCCATAGTTTGGGCATGATGCATTAATGCAGCTCCTGAGAATAAGGTGTCACGACTCGATCCATAATGACAAATGATGCACCGTCAGTCAATACAAAAACTCGTAGGACACAGGCTTTTGCCATCAAAATTACTGCTGGGCCTGCAAACATTGCCATACTGCAGAACCAAATGTCTCACTGTCATCTTAAGACCTTGGGCTACAATTTGTCTTGACAGCTTGCAAATTGGACCATCATAATGGCATATATATATATATATATATATATATATATATATATATATATATATATATAGCCTAAACTGAAAGGCATTACTTTTTGTTGGTTTCAAAGAGTTGATTGATTAAAACAAAGAGTTATTGTTTTCTTTCCTGCCGATGATAATATTGTAGAGGTCGGCGGAAAATGTCCTGGAGAAACCGGGAGTCGAACCCGGGACCCTCCAACCTGCAGGCGGAAGCTCTACCGCTGAGCTACTTCCCCGTCTGACATTCTCTACTTTCCAACTACATCTGGATCAGTATAATACACAAGGGGGGCAGCTTATACCGGCTGACCAGCCCCTTAGGGCTGGTGCAACCGGAACGGGGCAGATGGCCTACCGCCATGGACTTACAGCCAGAGCTGGCCCCTACACTCCTCCCTACCAGATTCAATATAGGGTTCAGTACCCTATAGGTACCAGATACCCCAGACTAGTACTGAGTTGAGCCCAACCACCAAGTCTCCTCCCAGCACTAGCAAATTGAATCGTCATTCGTGTCACACCAGCCCAGGTACCGAGTTCTCGTTGTCCCCCCTTGCAGGGCAGGACCAACTCGTTTCTCCACCAGTGTAGAGGTCGGTGGAAAATGTCCTGGAGAAACCGGGTGTCGAACCCGGGACCCTCCAACCTGCAGGCGGAAGCTCTACCGCTGAGCTACTTCCCCGTCTGACATTCTCTACCTTCCACCTACATCTGGATCAGTATAATACACAAGGGGGGCAGCTTATACCGGCTGACCGCCCCTGAGGGCTGGTGCAACCGGAACGGGGCAGATGGCCTACTGCCATGGACTTACAGCCAGAGCTGGCCCCTACAATATTGAGGTATTCAGTCCTGTTAAGACCAGTATGGACCTGCAGGATAATCAAACCTGTAGGACTGAATGGCCTACAAGGGGAAAAAGCTTTTATATAGACTGCTGGACTAGTTCAGTAGTGACACCCATAATATAAGGAAACTTTTAGGATCTACTGATGTCTTACCTCAGTGCGCTGATACAGGCAACCGTTCAGTTTCAGTGTCCAGACTGAAGTAGCAGGAAAGCAGTGGCAGGTACGTAGAGAGATGCTAAGGGAGTGGAGCGACCATAGTTTCTAAGGATAGGGTGGGGATGTGGTTTGAAGGGGTTATTTTTACATCTTTACTGGAGGGGGGTGTAATTCTCCCTGTTTTTAGTGAAAAGGCCTATAGTTGTATAGTGTTAGTAAAGATCAAAATAACATTTTTGCACACAATTTTTGGTGCCTCAGAATGCAAACAAAAATATCTGACCTCTGAGAGGGGAAAGGCTAAATCTTCCTTTATGCATGCACACGGAAACCCACCACCCTCTGTTAATAAAACATATGATCACTCCCTTAGCTAACTGTTGTCCCAGGTAAGGTACAGGTAAGCGGCCAGGTATCTTCTAACCATTTAATAGGGGAGCAGGGTGCCTATCGAATGACCACCAATCACCGAAAACGACAATTGGTACCAATGGAAAGTTCTGATCATGGCGATTACAGCTCTGGTGAGTGTACAAATTAAGGGGGAACAAACTTGGCAAACTTAGTATTGAAAATAAAAAAAAAGTAAGAAGAAATCATTTACTTGTATAACAAAACATAACAAAAAGACATTTAACTTATAAAACGCTGTATGCAGTAGTATACTAGAACACCTCATTGGGTGATTTCTAAGGGTTTTTTTTAGATTTAAGGGTAAAGGTCAGATATTGAGAATTTTCATTTCAATATCACTCCATGACATATAATATTCAAAGTAGTGGCCTCCACTGATGCATCACGCCCAGCACTTCATTTAAGTATCATGCCGACTCTCTGGTAGAGTATCAGCCTTGCAGGGTTAGCAGGATTCAGGAATGTATCCATGTAAACCTTCTTGACAGTGCTGCAGGGTGAAAATTCCGAAAAACTGGCACTTAGGGAGTGGTTTGCTGTAGAGTTTCCCTCACTGAGACTTTTATCATTGCTCTAAAAAAAAAGAAATATTACACAAAACTGGCGGCTCACTCTGTGGTTTCCACACACACATCTTGTGTGTATAGGTGCATGTCCTGTGTTGATAAAGGCCCTTCTGCATTATGATTTAACATTATTTATCACATATGTTTATGGAGCTTATTGATCATGGTGTGATAAGTAGAGAACTTGACTGCTTTTACTCTATTGATATATTGTACATTATGCCATTCATACAACATCCAGTATCGCTGACTGTGCTATACTCGCCAATAATGTATGCAGTAGTACCACATCCTGCCACTAGGGGTGGTACACCTGATGGTCATTATGTATATACAGCCAGGTGCTTGTACACCTGCCAGCATTACCAATTATACCACGATTTCGGGACTTCCGGTGGGTTTATATGCAGTTTAGCCATGCATTATTCTGCATATACCACCCATGTGCATTTTTGAAATTTTTGGTATATACTTTTTCGGGGTCAAGTTGGACTTAGAATATTTTTGGAAATGTTTGGCGGACATACAAAGTCAGTCTAGCCATCTTCCATTCTGAAAAATCGTCCAAACTCGTATGAGAATTGAACCCCGGCCGCAGTGGTGGTAGGCGAAGGCCTTAGCCATAGCGCCACACTGAACGGTGATGAAATCCAATGCGAAAGTAAATAAGTTCTAACCTGCTATTTTTCCAGTCAGTTTTCGTCTTGATTCCAATCTTGACATGTTGTAATATCGAAATCCCAAGAAGTTTTCGATCCATAGATGAGGAATGCGTACTAATTTTCTCCATTTTCTTCGATATAAATAAGAATCCAATGATTTTTCTATCGTAAGCGAGCGGCAGCCCGGTTAGCTCTGTGTGAAGCCATTGTTTTTGTTCCTTGCCGGGAGAGGTACCGCTGTGTATACAGTCACTTTTCGTATGGAATCCAACCATGACACGTCTTCAAATTAAAACATACACATCCTTAGATAGTCTAGATGATCCCTCCATACGTATTATGTCCAATATATTCAAAATAAAGGAGAATCCATTGATTTTTCCATCGTAAACGAGTCGCGGTCCGGCCATTCCCACCCGCCTCCTTGTCCGGCGAAAGTGTGTCAGTGGCCCGGATGTAGATATAGGTCAACTGCTCGCCGAAAATTTCGGACCGTTTTGGAAAATCAATGGATTCTCCTTTATTGTGTACATAACTTATCAATTATCAAGTATCATTACATGTTGTTTCAACCGGTTCTCTAAATCATATTGGTGTCAGCATAAATCCAATTTGATTCCTGACATCTTTAAATCAAGCTTGAGGAGCAGAAAAAATTAGGAAGGTGAGCATATCATCCACACTTAATGAAGACTGCAATACCCTGCATCAAAGGTACACCATGTAATATCTTTAAGATGCCCTAGTCTGGAGCCAAGTGTGCAAAATATGCTAGGCAATTTTGGTTAGAAATGTTTTTCCTGGGAAGAATCCTAGAATCTTAAGGGAAAATGTGCCTTGGTGGCGGCCGTCTCTGACTTGGGGAAAATGGATGTACAGTGTCCGCATATTGCAGATTTAAATTCAGCCTCGATTATCCAGGCCCTACTTCCGCTCATACCTGACTCCATTTACGGGCCTGGACCAACTTTTACTTGTGAGTAGCGACCCAGTTAAAATGGGCAATCTAGGGTGCCCATTCTGATATTAGAGACTCAGGTCAGGTGGTATTGAATATTTATAATACTTCAGCTGGTACTGACATGTGGGCTCATTGAACAGTCAACCAACTGGAACCAGTGATTTTGTAAAGGGAAAGGGTAATGACATAACTCCAGCTGAAGGAGTAGGGTAATTAGCAGTTACAACATGGACTGAAACTCAATGGGCGGCCTAGGCAGTGTATTCCAATACCGCCTGGGGGTCAGAGGCTGATTTGAATTTGGCACGCTCAAATCACTTTTCAACTCTGAAAACTTTTTTTACTCAAAAATGCTTCAAAATATATCACATGTTCTGAATAGGCATCATTCCTCAGGAACCCTCAGCGTTGCTGGGAATCGACGAGAGGTTGAATATCCTGGCTAGACTTTACAAAGTCCTTTAACCCTTTAAAGACCACAGATGCAGGAGTGCATCATGCCCATTGGTCATCATGATGCATCAATGAAGTGTTGGTGAGACTGTCTACCAGCACTTCATTGGAGCATCATGCCAAATTTACGGGGTCAATATATAAACTCCCAGAGGGTCGGCATGATGCTCCAATGAAGTGGTGGTGAGCAGTTTCACCAGTATTTTTTTTGGTGCATAATGGTCACCAATGGGCATGATGCATCAATGCATCAGTGGCCCTTAAAGGGATAAGGCATACTACGATCTTGTCCAGGACCAAATTAGTATAACCTGATCTGATCTATGAGGCACACCCATAACTTTGGAGGTTTTTTTTCTTAAAGGAAAAGACAACCCTATATTCATGTTGACTTATTTTGGTAGTATTTTCATTGAATAAATAAAAACAATCCAGGCACACTAGTACATCTGCTATTGTAAGGGCAGGAAGGAGACCTCTATGATGAAGAGTATGACTTAACAAGAGACCAGATGCAGCCCAGTGTTGACAGCACAGTACTGTCTATCTACAAATATATATGGTGCTCACAAGTCTTCTGTGACCCTGATGCCGGATTTCTTACAGTAAATATCCCCAATGAGTTACCCTGCATGATATGGGGTTGTTACTTCTGTCATTAATTACATATTTTGTAACACCCTAATAATCCGACAATGCAGCACCTGGTGCATCTGGTCTTTTGTGACGTCATATTCTGCATCAGAGGGGTCTCCTTCCTGTCCTTACAATAGAAGATATGCTAAAAAGTATGCCTGAATCCTTTTATTCAATGGATATACTACCCAAGTAAGTCATCATGAAAATAGGGTTGTCTTTGCCTTTGTAAACCATACAAACAATCCATCCTCACATATTAGCTGGCCCTTAGATGCTCCCAGAGTTGTCTTTTTTTCTATTTTAACCCTTCCACAAAGGATGTGTAGAGGTACACTTTACTAAACCATAGGAGTTGGGTACCGTCTGACGTGGCGGGTGAGTCGAGTCGTCGGACGTTCCTCAGGTTCCGGATAGGTGGCAGCACCGATCCGGGTCTGTGGGGACATCTGACGACGAACACCTGGGTCCGTATATAAAGCCCAGGGCTCAGCCGCTACGTCAGAGGCCCTTCTGGCCTCCACACTATGTAAACCACTGTCTTTTAATATTAGCTGCCCCTTTGATATCATTCGGCAGCCGTGGGTGTGCATTAAGTAATAAACCTAACCGTTGGCATACACTTGGAATACTGTCTTACTCTTTCTTTCCGAATCGTAAGACCCGAACCCCCCAGGTCCGTAAGGCCACAAACCCTTAAACTGGTGCCGTGACCAGTTAATTCTGGTGTATAGCCCGGACGTTATAACGTCCGAACGGCTAGTACATGGGTTAGACACCCTTAGGGAAGCTAACCCAGCAGGGCAATCACTTGCCCAAGAGAATGGAAATGGATCGCTAATGCTCCAAGCCCATTCGGACTCACAAGATGCAGAATCAGCATCCTGGAGAGATCCCGGACCCCACTATAATGATAGTGAAGAGAATCTGCCAGACTCTGTACGACGCGAACAGTCCATACAGAGACATAGTAACTTAATAGGCCAGCATTCAATTGTTGACGAATTATGTGATTCGATGTTCGAAGTCGGTGGTAGTACTAACCCAGAACATCCGGCACCAATGCGAAAAAGGGTAACATTCGGAGAACTACCTTATAGGTTACCCAGGCCCGAATTACCAATATTAGATTATAGCGCTATAGATGGCGACTTAACCTATGCGGTACCGGAAGGTGAAGAATTAAAACGACCGGATGTCCTGTTGTTGAATGAAACTTATGTAACTTTGAACGAGAATTTAAATACCTTGGTCAAAGCTAAGGATGAAGTATTGCATGAAAAACTTCAAATGGAAGAGGACCTAACTGGCATGCGAAAGGAATTCGAAGCCAGAAGGAGCGAGTACATGAAAGAACTCGAGAGTGAAGAACTAAAACTTCAATCTATGAGAGATTCTTCAATAAAGAATATGATAATAGGCACATTCGTATCCAAACATACATAGATACGAACGACCAACTAAACCTTGATAAGAAAAAATTCGAATCCGAAATTCGCCATTATCAGGAGGAGTTGGATAAATTGAAACTTCAGTGCAGTAAACAAGCTGAAGATAATGAAACCATCCGGGTAGGCATCATAGCTTACAACAAACAACTGGAGGAGGATAGACAGAAACTCACGAATGAGCTTCAGGAATTGCAGGCCACTGCAATAACTCTAGATAAATATGTAGAAGCAGCTCAGTTAACTATAGGTAATATAGACCCAGCTGTGGTATCTACAATGTTGGGAAAGACATCTAAAGATGCAACCCCAATTAGATACAGCCCATTCGTTGATGATGGGGCTGACAAGAATGTGGTATCCGGAATCTATAAGAAACCGGATAATGCTGCAGTAAATGGAACCGCATCTAAACCAGTAGTTCCAATGCTGGATACGATAGGACCAGCACCACCCATACCAGATTTGAGTCACAAAATCAAAGCGACTCACGATGGTGCTACAGGGAATAATAATAATTCACCCGTGGCACAACCAAGAGCACCCGGACCAATGAGACATATGTTGACACCACCTTCATATTTCCCCCAACCCGGCCACAGTACACCAGCAGTACCAAGATTACCGAATCCACCCCCAGGTTCTGGTAATGGTCCTACTGATGGACGTTTTCCGAGACCAAATCCGCCACAAAACAATATCAACGGCGGTACGTACCAACCGAGAACATCTTCCTATGGATATAGAAATAATTATAATCCATCGGGAAGTGGCAATTATCAGAATGGTAATAGCTATAACCAGGGATGGAATCAAAATGATTCTTACCCTAGATATGCTTCTTCTGGAAACACCGGTCACAATAGTGGATACCCTGGTGGTTCATCTGGAGGCTATAATAATAATGGTCCACCAGGAGGAAACCCTCCAGGCGGCCCAGGAAGATCCGGATTCGGAGGATCAGGATCAGGAGGAGATGGCAGGAAACCTAACAGGAGAACTTCTATGCCTGCAGGGATGCAAACCATCTTTGATAGAAGCCAATGTATACAAAACCTTGGCATTGACTGCTACCGAAAGGGAGCAGACGGCATGGAAGTCATGAACTGGAGCATGCGAGAAGCAGATAGACTACGCGGATGTAATAATCCGGCACGTAGGCAGGCACGGATACCCCCTCCATATGATTCTAATGATCCATGGAAGGACAGGTATCAAGCTTTTGTTGACGAAGTCAATTGTAGTGGCTGGACAAAAGAAGAAGCTCTGCCATATTTGATTTGTTGGTTAAATAAAGGCGGAAAAGTAGCTCTCAACCAATGGAGAGCAGCTTACGGAATATATGGTACCTATGATCAATTGGTCGAATGTGCCGCATACCTTTTCGGATCAATCGTTAGAGAAGATCCGTGGGTAAGCTTTAAGAAGAGGACACAAAAACCTAAAGAATCACACAAAGTCTTTGGTTTGGAGCTACAGGACTTGCTTTCGAAAGCACGTCCAAATTGGGCTCATGATGATGATTGTTATCTACAAGAATTGTTTATACAATTCTACAGTGGATTGCGTGATCCGGATCACAAGCAAGTGGTCTGGGACTCTTGGAAAGATGACACTTCCTTCAGTGATCTGTTCATAGCAATCGATGGACATGACATGAAGAAACGTCTGGTAGGTCTCGGACCTAATCCAATAAGAGCAGCTCCATTCCAATACGGAGGTACACCTGCTCCGGTATACGATACTTCCCAATTAGCTCCGGTTGAATCGAATGAAGTTGATGAGAATGATGAATATGTCTCCGATGAAAACGGAGATTATATTGGTTCAGTGCATGTAGCTGGAAAATATTACCGACAAAAGCGGTATAGGAAAGTACATTCGAGAGGGAGAGGAGGATCAGTTGCTGGTAAAACAGCTTCCGGATCAACTCAACCTGGCAGTGTAGCCTCTACGGCGAACCCAACTGTAGCAGCCACTGTTGCTCCGACTAACATGATGGAAACATTATTAGCCGGATTAACAGAAGCTCTAAAGAGACCGAGAGTTGACAAATCCCAGAGGAGATGTTTCAGATGCCAGAAACTGGGGCATTATGCTCCAGAATGTATGGCTGAAAAACCTGTCCCTCGTAGACAGGAGAGTGTCTCTGGAGTAAGTACAGAGGAAAACTAAGGAGGGGTCTCCCGAGGGGCAAAGAAGGGGATCCCAGTGACAAATCTTGCCATGATATCACCATCCGTGATGATAGTTCACATGAAGTAACAAGATCGCCTAACACCGAGGTGGTTGTAGACACCCGGAAGGTTAGGGAAGCTGATATAACAGGTGCTATGGGAGCACAGGGGAAACCCAATATCAGTAACGAGGCAGGCGGCTATTCGTTAGCCAAGGTCTGTGGTGCCCACCTGCCCCCGGGTCATCCTTGTCTGGAATTCTTAAAAGGATGTGGATTGACTCCTGGTGTGAAAAATGACGTTCCGATTGTCACGGACATGCCCTCTGTTCTAAACGGAAGGCGGTGGTATGTTTGCCTTACTGTTAACGGAAGGTCTGCCGAATTCCTTGTGGATACGGGAGCTAGCCACTCTTGTATCTCCAAGGGGTTCTACGACCTTATACCGGATGAACATGATACTCTCAAATCGGGAGGAAGTGCTCAGACGGCCGACGGCAGTACCTTGCAAACGTATGGTAGAACTTGTGTGAGACTACAGTTAGATGGTATACATGACTATGTCATGAGCGCCACCGTTGCGGATATAGCAGATGAGGGGATACTCGGGTTAGATTTCGCATCCCTGTATGGTGCTGTATTGGAACCCCAAACAGGAGTGTTGAGTGTGAGATACCCGTACCCCGTGAAGGTTAGATGTGCACTGAGACAAGTGAGCAGTATGGCTAGTGTGGCACACACTGTGCGAATCCCTCCGGGAGTAGCCTGTGATGTGCTTGTAAGAAGTGATCCTGCAATGCGTAACAAACCTGCAGTGATAGAACCGGATGTAGTTACTTTGTCAGGTATTGGATTAAATTCTGTAGACACGATAGTAGCGAATGCATCCTGGTCGGTAGTACCTGTCTCCAATACTGGAAACACTACTATCTACTTGAAAAAGGGACAAGTTTTTGGAAACGTGACCCTTTCGGAAACTGTAACGGATAGCAAGCTAAGCTTACAGAAGGTAACAGGAGATGATGAAATTTCGGAAGACTTACTTAAGTTGTATGAAGAAACTTCATTAGAAGATCCGGAACACCGGAAAGAGTTCTATGATATGCTCTGTCAGTATCATACTGCCTTTGCCAAACCTGGTGAAAAACTAGGTACGACAAATAAGGTATTACATAAAATAGATACTGGGGATGCCGAACCCTTTAAGATACCGTATAGACGGTTACCCTTAGCGAAAAAGAGAGTAGCTGAGGATGAAATAAATAAGATGTTGGAACAGGATGTAATAGTCCCTTCTAATAGTCCATGGAGTAGTCCTGTGTGTATGGTAACAAAAAAAGACGGTACTATCCGTTTCTGCATAGACTACAGGAAGTTGAATGGAATAACGAAAAAGAATTCGTATCCATTACCGAGAATAGATGAAACCATTGACTCCTTAGGAGGAAACAGTTGGTTTTGTACCCTAGACTTGCAATCAGGCTATTGGCAAGTGGGAATGAACCCTTCAGATATGGAGAAAACTGCATTTTCAAGTCATATTGGATTATTTCAATATAATGTAATGCCGTTTGGATTGTGCAATGCACCTGCAACATTTGAAGCAATGATGGAAACAATTCTAAGTGATTTATTGTGGAAAAGATGTCTTGTATATCTAGACGATGTCATTGTCTTCGGAAAAACATTCGAAGAATGTTCTAATAACCTAAAAATGGTACTAGAACGTATTATTTCAAATGGTCTCAAATTGAAACCTAAGAAATGCCACATGTTTAGAAAGTCCATAAATTATTTGGGCCGCATCATCAGTGATGAAGGAATAAAGGCTGATCCGGAAAAAATCGAATCAGTTACGAATTGGAATAGACCTAAAACACCCAAAGAAGTGAGGTCCTTTTTAGGATTCTGTTCCTATTACAGGGAATTTATTCCGAATTATTCTAGAGTCAGTTACCCATTACAAGCAATAGCTAACTGGACTCCAGGAAGTACCAAGGAAAAATTTCCTTGGACGCATGAACAGGAAACCGCTTTCCAAAAGCTAAAAGACCTGTTCACGAGTACTCCCGTATTGCAATATCCGAATGAGACGGATCATTTCATACTGGATACTGATGCTAGTAATGATAGCATTGGTGCAGCTCTCTCGCAAGTCCAAAATGGGAGAGAAGTGCCAATTGCCTTTGCCAGCAATACACTGAGCAAGACCCAGCGCAATTACTGCACAACCAAAAGAGAGTTGTTAGCAGTAGTCGTATATACCAAGAAGTTCAAACATTTTCTATGGGGAACGAACTTTACTTTGCGTACGGATCATTCCTCTTTAAGGTGGCTACTGAACTTCCGAGATGCTGAAGGCATGTTAGGCCGATGGCTAGCCCATTTATCCGAATATGGGCTTGAACATCAACAGATTCAGCATAGACCCGGAGTTAAGCATTTAAATGCTGATGCTTTGTCTCGAATACCAATCCGGAAATGTGATAATCCGGATTGTACTGATTGTGGAGCTCATAAGGCAGTGTTAGCAGGGATTCGAAGACCATTCGTACCCCTAGTTGCCAGTATACTGGATTGGTCTATGGATCACATACGACATTTCCAGGAAGCTGACTCGATAACTGCACAGCTACTGCAATTAGTACCAAAGGGTATACGTCCAGTTAGACCAGAGGTCTCTCTGGAAAATCGAGAAATGAGAAGGTTTCTTGCTCAATGGACCGAGCTTGAAGTCCGGAAAGGCGTGTTATACCGTTGGAAGCCATGTAATAATGGTGGTAGAATCATGCAAGTGGTGATACCACATGCCATGAGACATGACATTATGTACTTCTGTCATGGACATCGGAGCAGTGGTCATTTCGGAAGGAAACGCTCGCTAGCACGACTTTCCAAGAAATACTATTGGCCTGGCATGACACGGGACTTGCAAAGATGGGTAACCACCTGTCCGGATTGTTGTAAAAACAAACCCGGACCCGGGATGGGCAAACTTCCCCTATCCCAAGAACTTTTCGGAGTTAGATTCGCAAGAATCGGGGTAGATATTATTAGTGGATTTAATACAACCGCTAATGATAATACCTGTATGATGGTAGTGTGTGATTATTATACGAAATACACTAAAGTATTTCCACTACCGGACCACAAAGCAATTACTTGTGCCGAAGCTTTTGTAAAAGGTTGGGTACTAAGCTTCGGTGTACCATTAATGTTACACAGTGACCAAGGCAGAGAATTCGAATCAAATCTCTGGCAGGGTATGTGCGAGTACTTGGCTATTTGCAAGACTAGAACCAATCCGTATAGACCACAAAGCGACGGATTGGTGGAAAGGTTCAATAGAACCCTCATCCAAGTCCTAAAGTCACTCGTTAATGAACATATGGATGACTGGGATGAGCAATGCCATTTTGTGACACATGCTTATAATAGTACAGTACATTCAAGTACAAATTGTTCTCCGAACCTTTTAGTATTCGGAGAAGATTTGATAATGCCTGCTGACCTAGTTTTTGGAGTCGTAGGAATGGACCCTGAACTACCTTGCCATGTAGTTTTTGTGGAATGTTTAAGAGACAGATTTAGAAAAGCATATGAGTCTGTCCGAATTGATTTGGAGAAAAGTGCCAAATGGCAGAAAGTAGGATACGATACCGATCTAAAACATCGGAAATTCCAATCCGGAGACAGAGTCCTTAGATTACATGAACCACTTAGACACATAAAATTAGCGTCTAATTGGGACGGTCCCTTTACTATAACACAAATTATCAGTGATTGTACCGTAATTATTAAATCTGACCTTGGTCGACTCTATAAGTCAAATGTGGCTAGATTAAGGAGATGGTCTGGGAGGGAGACCTCCACAGAAATGTATGGTGAAGGTTCCGAAAGGATCCTGAATCAGAATCGCATAATAGACCAGGTAAAGAACACTACTATGAAGCGTGGTCAGGGTAGACCCAAAAAGTGTTCCGAATCAGTAACACCCACGCCAACACCGATTAAGCGTGGGGGAGTTAAAAAAGTCTCGGCAGGTGAAGACAAAAAGAAGAGGAAAGGTGTTTCTAAGGCTAAGAAGCACCTAGAGAAAGCTCTTCAGACTGTCAGGTCCGATAAAGAACTATCCGAGAAGGGGAGATACGTTCGCCGCAGCCCCCGAATTGCCCAGAGGACTGCAGTGACCTAACCTGTATACACAACGAGTGTAATGTTTACATTTAGAGGAACGGATGACAACTGACCCTAAAGGCTTATTTGTCGCCCCCGCATGATGTACCAATGGGTAGTGGACGGATAATCCGGTGGATTTGCTTAAGCTTTCCATAATCTCCACTTAAATCCCCAGTCGAGTCATCGGGGTGAGCGATAATTACCTAAAAACAATCAGTTTGTTGATGTACCGCCTGTAGCACGTGCGTTTCCGCATGACGTCACCGTGTCCAGTCTCGGCTGACCTCTCGTGACCTCGCGGACCGCGGGGAAATGACGTCACGAAAGCTGGCCTGTCGCCATATTTGTTTTCGGTAACGTCCAAGACGGTCGAGCTCGCTCCCTTCTTGGATTTTACCGGCTAAGCAATCCCCCCGCTGCTCCTCCAGAGTCTGTCTCCTGGTAGACAGACTCCGTTTGTGCCGGCCCCGGCGCCGTAAAAGCCGGAAAAAGGAGTAGTTTACTCCCGTGGTCGATTCCCCAGTCATGGCTGAGGAATCCGTAGCTGCAGCCAAGCTATCCGGTGACCCGGATAAGCTGACTCCGTCCGCAGAAGCTTTTCCGGAAGCTTTGTCGCCTGTTACACAGGAAGAGAGCGAGATGATGGACGTGGAGGAACCCACGGATCGCTCGTTCGAGGAGAAGCTGGCTTCATTCTCACTCAATGAGCCAGAGAAACTGCTATCTCCACTCCCAGCAGAGGGATCCGGAGCGACTGCGAGTGCTGAACCCGCAGCGACAGAGTCCGAAACTACCCAAGTTGACGGACAGAAGGATGAGTGGAAGCCAGCAGTGGCGGAGCCTTTTCCAGCTAGTTATGATGGTCGCTACCTGTATGTCCACCCGGAACTGCAGGCACAAGTGACCTACGCGGACGGGACACCAGTCAGGATGGACCCGAAAGTCAGGATAGCTATCGAGGGCGTCATGGCTCCCGAACAGCTGACCAGGATGCCTCCCGAGTGGCTTCGAGACTGGCCGTGGTTCCAACGGGGACTTATGGTGGACGCCGGTTTCCGTGAAACCGTGTACGCAGCTAACCGAGCCTTCGAGCTCGGAGCGTATCCGAAGCCTGACAAGTCCCTGTGGAACGTCAAGGCTACGAACATTAACTGGGTAGGCTGTGTCTGGGATACCGATGGCCAGACCTACCCACGCCCTAGTGCTATCCGGACGCCGTGCCGGACCACTAAGGAATTCCGGGAGGCCGCTGCTAACTTCGAGCAGTGGGACGACGGTTACTACATAACCGAACAGGAATTGGTGGATGTCCAGAACAATTCACTAATCGGATTGGACCGAGCTGCAGCCCTTCGGACGGTTATTGTCCGCCGCATGACTGCCGAACAGGAGGCACAGGAAGAGGCTAAGAGGGCCGCGGAAGCACCCGCACCTCCTATCCCCGACCTGAAGCTTGCCACCAGAAGCTCCGCCAGTGCTACATCAGCTACCGGCAGCACTACTACTCCAGTAGAAGCCACGACCTCCAGCACATCCGGAACCCAGGAACCGGAGGAAGACTGGAAGGTCAGTAAGAACCGACGATCCGCTGCTCGGAAGCTCAAGAATCTCCCGGATTCTGCGAGAGCCGAGCCGAAACCCAGCACCTCAACCACTGGTAGTACTGCCATGGAGGTTGAGTCGTCTGACGAGGAGTCGGTGCACGAATCCTCGGTTGAGTATGATGAGAAGGCCACTCCATCAACTCAAACCGAGGCCGAACGTTGGGCTAACGCCAAATCCGGATTCAAAACCCGGATCCCGACGTGTTTCTCCGACTGTGCGTACGGAGTTAAGAAGGACGGCTCTACCCTCTATGCCTGTCCAGACTCAATCAATAAGAACGATGAGTCGGATGATGAAGATTGGATGCGCCTTTCGGACGAGGACCCCAATCCGAGCAAAGCCTATCGAAAGATGTGGCTTATGCTAAACCACACCGAAGGGTATTACACTTATACCCAGAGGAGGAAGCTGCGTTGGGCTTTAGAGAAGTGGTACGGTGACGATCAAAAGTCCTGTCCCTTCTCTATCTGCCAGGATGCGAGTGATGTCTCGATCCGGACCTGGAGTACTCCAGCCCGGTTCCAAAGGCATCTGGTAGAGGCCCACTTCCACCATCACCCGGTTTACATTTGTGATCCGAGTTATGGTAAGAAGGGCAAGAAGTGTACTACGAAGGTGCAATACAACCGACGTAGTGATCTGGCTAGACACCAGAAGAAATGCCACGCAGAAGGTTTGGACGGGGCCCGGAAGCGCATCATGGAGCTTCATCAGGAACTCATGAAGGAGTTCGATAGCCTGAGCGAGGATGCTTGGTCTAAGATCCGACCAGGGGACCAAGTCCTCTGCGAAGTTCCGAAGACCAAGGATTCGAAACTCCGAGCAAAGATAGTCCTGACTCCTGGAAAGGGTAAATTGGACATGCACGAGTCTCTCTGGCAGAAATGCGAGGAATCCGGAAAGGATGCAAAGAGAGCTCGTGAAAGGAGCAGGAGAGACCAGAACCGTGGCGGCAACGGTAATGGTCAGAGCACGACAAAACCAAAGATCAGAGCAGAGGACCGTTCCAGGTCCCCTCTGACAAGGCACCCCGCAGAACAGGCTCAGGGCACTCCGGTGTTCAAGAAGCCTGAACCTGCCGGATACGCTGGAGCCGTATCTAAACCTGGGAAAGTGAGTTCTCGAAACTTTCCGTCCTTAAACCAGGGACCTGGACCTGAGAGCCAGACCTTGGTGGTAGGAAAGGATGGTCGCCTTATGCCAAAGAAGACCACCGCATCTGCTGCCGCCGGATCTGCATCCGCTCCAGCCGCCCCACCAGTTACCTTTACCCAGGAGCAGTTAAACATGTACCTGCAAATGGGACTGAAACAGAATGTACCACCTGCCTTCTGTGTACCAACGACAGGTGTGTCCGGGAGTCCTAAACCCGGAAGTGGTCCACAGGCCGCCTCGACTCCTCCCAAGGCTGTCGCGGCACCTGAGAAACCGAAGGACGCCATTACCATTAAAACTGGTAATGCGGAAGTTTGGTTTGAGAAGTCTCGCCAAGGGGAGGCAGATGTCCAGAAGGCCATCTACACCCATTGGGAGAAGACCGTTCGGGAGAAAGCGATCGAGTTTCATCAGGGTCTCCTAAACGAAACTCTGTTGTGTATGAAACAGGTGGGCGACGCTGAAAAGCAACGTCTCGAGACTCTCATCCGGGACGATGTAAAGGCCCAGGAGGAGGCTGCCTCAGCTGCTCAAGAAAAAGCAGCTATGGATGTACACGTGTTGGAAAAGCGTGTAAAGGAGGAGATCACTCGGAACACCAACCTGAACACTAAGTTCATGAGGGTGTTCGGAGTCGACTTGGACGAGTGGGACGGCACTCCCGAGTCGGCTTTAGCTCTTCTGAAGAAGAAGCATGCTAAGAAATCCGTTTAAAGCATGCTAGGGTTATTTCTTCCATAATTTTTTTTCCAACACTAAATGACCAGATATAGTCTTTGCGGAACCCTAAAGGTCTGCGAATGCTTTTACTAGTGCATGAACACCTATGCTATGTGTTCCGGGTTCCTTTGACCAGTCTATTATTCAGGTTGTATAACATTTATTACACCCTGAATAGCCTATTCGGATTTATAATTTCATCCATGAACAATCCGATAGTAGACTTGCTGCTGTGAGACGTATCCGGATGCCAGTTCCAGACTCCTGCTGTTACCCGTGCTAACCAATTACTAGGATGGACTTTACGATTTACCTCTACAACTCATCTGTACTCCCGAATGGACTTATATCTCTACTACTATTACTTCCGGATCAACCTATATCGGACTATTATTTTACTTATGTCAACTAAAACTTAAAAAGGATTACGTTCTCTACACAGTTGACACATCCGGACTAATATTCTACAAATCTACACCATTCGGATATACTATAAACTTTAGCACTACTAGAGGATTGTGGGTAGCTGCCCCAAATCAACTACCGTGTTCACTCAATATAAGGAAACTATAAACTTTAGCACGTCCATCCCGTGGTTAGCTGACCACACCTACCTACTAGTACCCGGAGGATACAGCAGAAGACTCCAGCAGCATTTATAATTCCTATATATTGTATATAATGTCATATTTCTATTTTTCTATAATATTATATGTATGTACATATCCACTAGATACATATTATAATACGGGTACATAGACATTTCCTGATACGGATCTCTAATCACTATTAGTATTTATATTATAAGATCCGTTAAACTCCACCAGATAACACATATTATTGTCCTGCGAGACAAAATATATAATAAGTATAATGATCTGGTGCTATAAAGGTTATTAGGTACACGGTGATAATATATTATTATATTCATTACCACACCGTGATGTTTTTTTTTCAAGTGTATGTTATAAATAATCATATTCGTACTACTCACGGAATCCTTAACGGATTCGTATAATATTAATATACGACATGTCATTAGATAGTGATGTTACTATAACAGTCTTCTTTAAGACTACATATTCAAATGTGTTGTCAATGACTACAAACACACATACGGATGTTATTTTGTGATATGTTTTATTATCGACAGTTCCGTTACATATAGCTGTCATCATCACATGTATACGATTCATATTACTTGTCTTATTAATTATACCTGAAATATAATACAATATTATGTGGTATAATAATTAAATAGACAGTTCCGTTTCACATAACTGTCTCTTCTTCAAGTAATTCGTATAATATTTCAACATCCTAATCGTTATATGTAACTAAAATTCACTATCGAATATATATATGACATCTGGTTCACAATTTATTTAGTGCTAATGTTATACCTATGGTTGTACCTCTATTACTAAAGGTTTAGACATGTAGAAATGTTATCCTAGTAATATTATACGTATAACACCCTCCTAAATGTCTGGGGGAGTGGTGTAGAGGTACACTTTACTAAACCATAGGAGTTGGGTACCGTCTGACGTGGCGGGTGAGTCGAGTCGTCGGACGTTCCTCAGGTTCCGGATAGGTGGCAGCACCGATCCGGGTCTGTGGGGACATCTGACGACGAACACCTGGGTCCGTATATAAAGCCCAGGGCTCAGCCGCTACGTCAGAGGCCCTTCTGGCCTCCACACTATGTAAACCACTGTCTTTTAATATTAGCTGCCCCTTTGATATCATTCGGCAGCCGTGGGTGTGCATTAAGTAATAAACCTAACCGTTGGCATACACTTGGAATACTGTCTTACTCTTTCTTTCCGAATCGTAAGACCCGAACCCCCCAGGTCCGTAAGGCCACAAACCCTTACAGATGTCATGTGGCAGGCTAAAGGTGAAAAGTGGTGAAAATGCACTCTTTGTTGTTCACATGAAATCATAAAATTGGGAAACTGACTGCCTTATCTTTTGTAAGGACCAAGAGAGAAAATTTAATCACACTTCACTAATCAGCTATATCTCAATATATCCACTCATTCCCTATTATTAAACTCAATGTAATCTTCACTGAAAAAAAATCTTACTCACTTGAACTTGGATCCAGACTCAGGATCGGCCTCAAGATCTACTAGAGTATCAACGCAGGATCAGGCTGAGTCTCATTTTGGTGACATTGCCTGAATCTGGATCCAGACTCAAGTGAGTAAAAACTTTTTTCAGTGTTGGTTTGACAGACAGAACCACCATGATGCAGTTATCTCCCCTTCCTGTGGCAATAAGAGAACTTCAAGTGATGGTTAAGGATATACCTATCAGTCAGGAGTTCTTTAACTCTTAAAGTGTGCTCATTTTCCTAAGGTTTATATGTTATCATGAAGCATGAATGCAGCTCTGGTCATGAACTCACCAGTGTTGTGCTCATGTATTGTGCCTATACCTATGACACACAGGGCAGCTGCATTTCCCTAAGAGGTTCATTGCTTCTATTTAAGTGTCATCTTTAAAGGCATCACACAGTCGAAGACTGGTTAACAGAAAGGTGAATTTAAAACCATGTGTGTCAATCGGGATCAGTAGAGTGCAGGTTCGACCCCTAACTCTGAGAATTTCGTAGGTTTTAACATGTTACATATGACATGTAAGGTGTGCTGATATCCATGGATAAATGCACTAGGCACCTGTTATCCATGGATAACAGCACACCTTACAAAGGTCATGATGCATGCATCGACAGGTATCAGAATGGGAATATTCACAAAAAGAACCCAAAATCACAAAAGTCGTGTAATAATCATTGATAAATGTATGGCCGTATTTTCCGCATCCATACTTTTTAATGTGATGTTTAAGTAGTGTAGTGGTCACCGGAAAATGTCTATCTGCCTGACTGGGCTGAGGACCTTCATTATTGCCTATGGTGGAGGGTGGGGGAGATGTGGCTCTGAAGGAGTGGCTATCAGAAGGCACATGTGCTGAGGTGGAGGATCTAGATGAGAGTGTACATCCACCCCCTGGGGTAGATCCTTCTTCCTCAGAAGTAGATAACATGATTTGGACGTCCTGTAAGGAGCCCTGGAGGATGTTGTGAAAGGACAGGAATTCAATTCTGTCAGAGGTGCTATTCCCAAATGGGAAATGACTACCCTTAGGTGATGACTTCTCCCTTGTTTTACAGCAAGGTAATAGGTTATAGAATTGATTCTTAAGTTTCCATGAATTGGGGAATGCTTCCCAGTATTATTCACACAAAGAGGATTGATTCTGAGTGTAGGGTGAGAAGTTGGTTCTAAGCAGCAGACCAGCCAGGAACTGGAATGTGAATTACGACAGTGAGAATCCGTTTCCGATTCTTTTTGCAATAGCCTCCAGAGAGCTGTTGGATCCCTGAGTAGACAGGGTGGGTGGAGTGGGGTTTACTGTGTGTCGGTCTGCTAGTTCTAGAGGGTAGGGAGACCTCTTCAGCAGGGCCCTTACTATGTAAAGTTTGTGTGTGTTGCTCTGCCAGCTTGATTGATAAGAGCTTTGTGTAATTTGGGATCTTAGTAGGATGTTCTCCACCACTTTGTCATACTAGGAATATGTGTATGATCAAGTTGTCATATGAGGAATATCATATCACTAGTGGCCATAATGAGTAAGAATATCAAGCTCTTTTGTTGTATTCCACTTATCACTGGTTTATTCAAGGTGTAGGCAGAACTAATATATCAGTAATTCAAATGTCAATACACAAGTAATTCACACACAATAAATATAATTTGAGTATACGTAAGTGTTCCAACCCAATGTGTAATAGCAATAATACATTGAACAAGTAATCAATGGATAATTCATGACGAGTGTGTGTTATTAAAGGATAATTATCCTTTGCTAACACACACAAGTCATGAATTATCCATTGACAACTTATTTTATTCCACGATATAAATAAATAATCAATAGAATATCAATAAATTCAAGTTGAAAACAAAAATTATTCCCCCTCCCCGGGAATCAAAGCCAGCCATAGTGTGTGTACAGGTACATACACCTCGTCACCCGGCAGCAGTCAGCGACAGCGCCTGTCTTGGCTTGGCTCTGGTTCAATGCATCTGGCAGTTATGGCAGCGGCACACGGCATAAAAATAGTGTTTGTACACCATCAGTACATACACCTCGTCGCCCGGCAGCGGACAGCTACAGCGCACACGGCGAAAAAAAGATGCGCCCGGACCGGGACTTGTACCGCCTACCTCCAACGGCTGAGCGCAATGCGCTAACCACTAGGCCACCGGGCCGCACTCCTCAGCTTGCAGCCATCGCCGTTAACAGGACAGTAGGGAACAAAAATATATGCCCGGACCGGGACTCGTCCCGCCTACCTCTACAATCTAAGACTGATCTTTTCTCGCCAGTCCCTGTGGCACAATGCATAAGGAGTTGGATTTGGGATGTGAGACTGCTGGTTCGACCCCTGCCCTGGCAATAAAAATTTTGTAGGTTTTAACATGTAACATATGACATGTAAGGACATGTAAGGCATGCAGGTTATCACATTATGTGATGTCACGCCATACCCTGTGCGTCCTCAATCTCTTTCATCCGCGAAAGGGAGAAAACATTGTTTTTTAAAAAAAGTCCAAAGGGTGGAAATTCAGTTTTCATTAATCCCACTTTGGTAGAAGTGTTGATAAAAACAATGCTATTTCAGGCTGACAAAATGACATTATCCCCCAAGAATCGTTAACAAAAGGGTGTTCAGAACTGAAATTGGCCACTCCTCACTAGGCTGTTGTCATATAGTGAGGGTGGTAACTCAAATATCCGCTGAAGGTTGCAAAGATGTCACAGCTTATACTCTTAACCATTTTATGCCTTTTTGAAGAAAAAGACAAAAAATATTATCTCATGGGGTTCTAAATGCAAAGTTTCCACATGTTTCATGACTCTTTTTTTTTTTTTTTAAATTGCTATCTTCCATGTCAGTGTAAATCACTTTTCCACAGGTTAGTTTTACATTTTTTTCGCACGCCATTTTTAAAAGAGAAAATCTCCTTGTTACTAAACATCATTATACATGGCACACAATTAAATGTTTCCATCAGCATGTTGAAAACTAGTAGTCTTCACTCCACCCTGTTTGCATGCTGCACCACTGCCATTGCCATCTGTCTTCCAGCATCAAAAGACAAGTGTGGATTTCATCCTTACCTCTAGTCTCACCACAACCCTCAACAACAACAACAACAACAACAACCACTGGACACTGGTCCATGCTTATTTCTTCGCTTTTATGTTTGAGCTAACATGAAGGGTGATACAGCATCATTTCACTCACTCATAATGATACTCTCTTTACCACACCGTTAAAAACAATAAACCCCTGCATTTTGCATATCACCATGTACAAATTAGCAGTTTACATGTTGTTTACATGTTACAAGCTGTTCACGACCATTTGTACTACATGCTCCAGGAGATCAAAAGACAGCTGCACACCCAACAGTACCTTTGTTCCAGGATCAAAGCCAGTCATCGGATTTTACCCCCTACCTTTAGTCCTACTCAATTCCTTCCAACACAAATTCTTTGCAATGTTAAGTCTATGGGGCCGTCTGCATATTTTGCTGCTATGTTAACACACACACATGCACATACACACACCCCCTACCCTACCCTACCCTACTTTAGCCTATATAACCCTACCTCTACCTATCTACACACTCTACCTATCTACCCACCTACCCACCTACCTACCTAACCTACCTACCTACCTATCACCACAACAATGGTAAAAAGCAAAATATCCCACAGATTTCACACTGTTTAAGAAATAGGTGAAAATGATAGGAGTCACTTTAGGTAATCAAATGGACACCCTACACTATCTTACACGTGAAGACAATCCCGCTGAGCATTATGGAAGGTTCATGCTGCTTCATTTGAGTGACATGGAACTTACCACTTTATCCACACTCATCTTAAAACTAGCTGATGCTCGAAAACCTTTTGAAGTTTTAGTGGACGTCCTACGTGGACTTGAATTTAAAAAGGCAACCTGTTACGCGGGGGAATCATTGAAAGCGGTGGAAAAGACCACGTATGAAAAAAGAATGGAGGATATTGTAGTCAATTTGTTTTCAAACCAGCTACTGCTGCTCCTGCTACTGCTGCTGCTGCTGCTGCTGCTGCTACTACTGCTGCTGGCTGCCGCCACTGATTAAAAGAGGAGGTCAATTGTCAAGTGATCTTTTAGTGTGATTTAGGAGCTTGTAGTGCTTTTAGTGTGATTTAGGACGACTCAAGAGACACACTTTTTGCTGATCCCAAGAAGGGATCAACTGTGACGTCATGCTTGTGTGTGACAATGATTCTGCATGTGGACGGTAACAGATGGGGTACGGACTTCCTCGATATCTAATAGGGTAAAGTGTACTTATATACCCATTGGCTATGTAGAACCCACGAATAAGGTGTGCGCTAAAGTGGAAAAATAGAAAGCGAATGATCTAAACCATCTGTTGTATCTTGTCAAATTCATTCTATTGCTACAAGCCCTCAAGAAGCTGTGATTTTTCATTTTTGAAATAAAATATAAGCCGCTTTTTTTCCCACATAAACATGAAGATATGTGCTTAGGTGGTTGGTGTTTCTAAAAAGCGCTAGTGAAAAGCAGACGCCCTAATGCTGTTTACACACTAAGTTGCTACACCACCTAACCCACTCACCCCTCCTGCCCTACCTACCCTATATAACCCGCTTGTATGTTTCCTGCCCTATCAAAACCTATCAACTATCATGGAGGATTACCTTCCGGATAATTCCGGAGTACACTCAGCTAGGTGTTTACTTAGGACTGAGAATGAGTCTTATGAAGTACATGAAAAGTGAAACTAGCATTGCTTCAACAGCCAGAGAAATGCTAACTTGTTGGTACAGGAAAAATATGCATTGTAAGAGGATCATATTAAGACATGCACTGAATGAGATAGGACGTTATGGTTTGGTGGAATACTGCAGATGGTTCATGTCATATCACAACATGGTGGATCATAGTGAAATACCTGCAGAGGAATGGAAAGTAGAAACTTTGTTTGTTGACCTTGCACAGAAGTTGCAACAAGATTGGAAAGAATTGGGAATGGATTTGGAGATAAGTTTTCCTGAGCTTAACCTCTGTTCTACACCAGTTCCTTCCAACAGAAGTGTACAAAACCCTGTCCTTGAAGTTCTTAAGGTGTGGAAATACAAGAAGATATCTCATCCCAGCAGTTTAATTGTGGCGTTAAATAACATGGGTCGTGCCGACATAGCTCTTTAAGTAGAAAGTTTAATGGAGGTTTCACCTAAAAATACCACTGTTGAGGTTTAAGCTTTCATTCACCATGGACCAACAAGCGCTAACACCTCTTTCTGTCCCATATGTACAAAAAAAATATGAAATACTAGTAAAAATGAATTACACATTTCATTTCTTGATGCTCAAAAACTAGGTTATATATTAATACTTTCCTCTACCCCTAAAAGTTACATGGATACTACCTGTCACTTCCTAACCAACTCAATTTATTTGTAATTTATTTTATTTCACAACCTCTAGTTAGAGGCACAGGAAAGTAACATCTTGAATGGTGTACAATACAATAGTTGAAGTTATAATCACAAAATGCAGTACTGGTACATGAGACTCGTTTTAGCACCACAAATCATATGTTAGAAAGGGGTAAGATACAGAAAAAATGAGACAAGGAGGATCCACTAAATCCAGCTATAAGTAGTTCGAATAATATCCACTAGGTGTCAGGCGTAAAAGCATCACTAGTATTTTTTTTTAACCACAAGGGGGCTCCACTAAACCCAGCTATAAGCAGTTCCAATAATACCCACTAGGTGTCAAGCATGAGGGTGCTGCTAGTTTGTTTTTTTAACCACAAGAGGACTCCACTAAACCCAGTTATAAGCAGTTCCAATAATATCCACTAGGTGTCAGATGATTATGTAGCGTTGCCATGACAACAACACATTTTGTTTATTTTTTACACTTGCCATGGCAACTACCTCTTAGCCAATCATAGCACGAGAAACAAGTTCATGACCTGTGATCATCAAACGATGACATCATAGCTCTCAGCCAAAAAGACTAGGTCACATGCCCATAAATGGTCATGGGCTTGGCTTCTGATCAAATGCTGGCTTCTGTTTGGTTGAGAGGTTGTGGTCAAAAGGTCACTTCCGGTAAAATTGATTTCAGTAGCTGTTCCTATGCACTGAGTTTGCCCCTATATACTACTATCATGCCCATTGGTTGTCATAATACACCAGCACTTCATTGCAGCATCATGCCAATCATTTAGGAGTATATACATGTATCAACCTCTTTCGCAGTCTCACTAGCACTTCATTGGTGCATCATGACGACCAATGGAATACCAATGGAAATCTGCATCAGCGGCCTTTAAAGAGTTAAATTGAAATTAATGATCTTACCAGTGCATGAGGTTATGACTTGTCCTTCTTGTACAACCCGACATTCATGTGTAGCTGCCTCGTCCATCAGGTTTAACATTCCAGAGTACACAACATTGTTTCCTGAAAGGGGGGCTCTAAAACATATGTATCATCACTGGTATCACTGGTATTAGCATCAAGACACAAACATATGTAAGTGCAAGTTCAAGTTCAAGTTCAAAAAACTTTATTGCAGCCAATCAATCGTTTGGTTTTACAGGTGCATACAGGGCCGGCCATCCCTTGTACCTACTGTTTTAGAATCACATATTATATTTTCAGGCAACATGTACCATGGACCACATTAATTCACTGTATTGAATAAAGACAAGTGTTATAACACCAGATCCTCCATGTTATCTTATAAATATTAAATGGTGTCGAGACCAGTATGGCGTATAGTGCTACTAACATATTTATTTATACATGCTGCTCATTTACCAAAAGGCCTCAGTTACTATTCAAGAAAGGCGATACACAGACTCCTCCTAGAGCAGCTGCCACTCAATAAGAATGATGAAATGTTGGAATAACATATTACAAGCATGCCTGCATTTCAAAAGAAAAAAAAAAACCAACAAAATAACCTACATCACCCTGGATTTCCTACCCATTTAGCAAGTGAAAATTCCTGAAACATACATCTGCTGATTAAGCCATTGAAATAGAAAAAGAGAATTTGACTTACGTTGTTGATGATTTGAGTACACCATTAGCATACCACTGTATAAGGGGAGCAGATAGGCTTATCTGAAGGACAGTAAATATTCTAGTATCAGGAACCAGGTTTCATCTTTATGGTCCATATAAGCTGAGGTTGGCTCCTCCGAATTCATGTTAGGAGCGGTCACTGACTTACTAGTAATGTTAAAGGAATCATCATTTTCCAAGTCACCCTTTGTCTTATGAGCTTCTTGGAGTTGCTGGGAGCGTAGTGACTATAGCAACTCCATTATGTTTTCGGTTTTGTCTCTGGGCGCCGAAACGTCACTACTCATGTCACGCAGCCCCAGTGACATCACGAGTGACGTCTTGTAACCAGGCATCCACAGTCTGGCAAAAGCACTCGTTGTGACGCTCTGACGGTTCACACTTAGAGTGCCAGGAACAGACCATTCTTGCACTTGTTGCTGGCGGAGACCTCACACTTCACTATGTGGTGACAATAACGTCGTCACAATACAGTGAGCAGATCCAACTAGCTCACACAAGCGTCCAACTTCTATGAAAGCTAGATGAAAATGTCATAAATACCCTATTTTATAGAATCACCTTGAATTGCTATGTACTGTGGTTAGCAGTATGGCCCACACAAATAGGCCCTACCAGAAGTTATTACCAAGGCACAACGTCGAGAGCGGATGGCTTTCCGTCACTCAACACCGTTCACCCTAGTGATATTTCTATGGCAAAGTCAGTGGTGACGTAATCTTGACAGGGCAAAGAGACGCACCTTTCCCACATTGACAGAAAACTGAATGGTCTGGGGGTGATTGGAATTTTGGATAACTTCTGGTTATCATAAGCTCAGGTCATGCTAACCTATCTGAACTATGTCTGCAGTTTGGTGAAAACTTACGTGAAGGTGCTCAAGAGAACAGGAGGTTCTTTTACATGCTATAGTGCTGCAATGAACTCTTTCTTCTGTGCCTCGCTTGGTGGAATGTGGGCTTTGAGCAGTAGTTCTTGTGCTGGGCCCGCCTGGCCTTCTTCACCTCTTCGCTGTAAAAGTTGATGTTGGCAAGCTCATCTGGTGGCACCCCTGCCCATGCAACAGTGTTCCGTGCGCATGCCATCTCAGTGCATGCGAGTGGCCCAGTGAGGCCCATACGACAAGTCATCTCAATCTTGTACAGGAGACCACCTACATGAGTGCAGGTTTCCCCAATGCTGAAATTGGTATGGAAATAGAATTTTTAACATTGACTTCATTCCAGTATGTTTTCCTTTGCAAACACTCGATTCCCCGAAATTATGGGTTACATAACACCCCTCTTATATCATAGAACATTGATAGTACCCCGAATCAGGACAGCATGAAACTAAAGTTTCAAGCCACTTATGCATGGTGGATGCACTGGTCAAGGGATAATGATACTAGGTGAAAGGATGCGAATCTCATCTTTCTAGGGAGTGGTCTGCCATTCCTTTATCTCTATCAGTACAGCCTCTGGGTCAAATTTACCAACAAAAATAAATCGGATTTTTACATAGAATAATGCGGGCGCAATCCATAGACAAAATATTTTCAAACAAAAACACATATATGGTTCGACCTCTTCTCCACTGTAGGGCAGAACATCAGGCCTGGGATCATAAAACTTGGCATATATATATTCTCTCATGGCCAGAGCATGCACTTTTCATGTATTTTTAGGCTATTTTCAATTCATTATTTGCTGCAATAAAATATATTAATTATCATTTAACTAATGCACCATGACAAATTTGGAATCACTGGAAAGCCCTGACAATATAAGTCTTCTGGTGTTAAAATTGTCTTATTCCAATAAATATTAGACCCATAGTGGTCTATTGAACATATATACATACTTAAGAGCACACTTTTGTTAATCTGGGCACTTAAGGAATAAGTTATACCATAATTTCTCTTGCATAAGCCGCGGCTTATACCAGAACTCAAATCCAAGTTAGGCTCAGGGTTCACACATAGGAAGCACACAGACAGGCCGCCCGTGTCCTTTTGCCTGCCACCCGTGTGCTTTTACTGAAATGGGCCGCCCGAGTGCTTGAAGCTCGCTCTAAGCTTTTTGGAATTTTGTAAAACGGCCTATTGGAGCAGAAGTTAGCCAACTTTTATTGCATAGGACCTTATAAATGCACTAGTTTTTCTTCCTCTCCCCCACTTTATCTCATCCAATTTTTTGTTAAAACAAACCTAAAATACTTTTGTCATACAACCTAAATATCTAAAATTCTTGTAGGGGGGGCATGCCCCTAAAATCTTCAATTTCTTGTCAGTCAAGTGCGCTATTTTCTTGTGCACTTGACTGACAAGAAATGACCTGTGTGCTTTTTCATTCTGTGGAGAACACTGAGGCTTGTAAGATTTGCCCAATGTCTGGGCGCGGCTTATATGAGGGTTTTTTAACACTATGAAACAGTACAAATCCTTCAATTTTCAAGCTTTGGCTATGGACTATGGCTGATCCCAAAGTTGGGGGTGCGGCTTATATCAGGGACATGGCTGATACAAGAGAATTTACGGTAGTAGTGTGTCATGTACAAAATTGATTTAGGTTATTGCGCAATGACAGAAAGTGCCTGTTACCATTTGTTGACTGAAAGTGGTTGTTAACATTAGTTGACTGAAAGTGGCTCTTACCGGGGAACCATTTGTTGATTGAAAGTGGCTTTTACCATTAAATTCTTAAACAGTGTCAGATACATTGTAGGGATTCCATAACCACAGTTTATATAAAAGGTAGTCTTAACAATTAAAAAGGTAAAAAGGAATTTTAGGTTAATGTTATTCTGTAGTGTTGTCTTCCGGTGGGATAGTGGACATGTGAGTGCAATGACGCCACAAATAACACAGCCATTAAGCAAAGGCTTAACTTAGGAAGACAGTAGTGTGGTAGAAGCTGAAGGTGAGCATTCCGTGAATATCATGCAGGGTGCTAGATGTTACATAATTATTATACATTTCACTTGATAATAGGAATACCAAAAAAAAATAGAAAAAAAAGGGAATAAGTGATAGTAATGCGTCGTATACAAAGTGGGCTGTCACAATTAGTTGACCAAAAGTGGCTGTTACCATTAGTTGACTGAAGCGGCTTTTACTATTATCTTGGGAATTTTCTCCTCTGGGGGGGTCTAACCCCAGATTTAGTAAAGAAATTCAGTAACTACTCAACTGTGTCCACATAAGGGCCTGCAGCCAGTAGTGCAGGAATCAGCTGATTCCTACATGAACAACACCAACCCTGTTACCAAGTCGAATTGTATAGTGAGCAAAGTGAAAGGCACTGACAATAAAGACAAGGTAAATATAGTCAATACTGACAATGGGAAGAATGTGCACATAGAAATGTACACACAGCACTCATTGGTTGTAGAGACTAGTGGAAGGGAGAATAATGCTGTGAATAACACCACACATCACTCACCCAAACCACAACGTCCCAAGATCCGGAAAAGGAGGGACAGAAGTGTACCTAACTTGGGCCAAAACATTAGACAGCTGTCAATTGTGGAGGCCTTCAATAGGTCCAGATTGAAAAAGCTAGATGTGCTCTCAGAGATAGAAATTGATGAGACACCGCTCACACAGTTAGACAATACCAATCTCTCCCACTTATTAGATCTAGTCGAAGATGATTCTGATGTAAATGGAGACAGGCAGGTTGGCCAGTCCCCTACACATACAGAACCATCCACCGCAAACCATCCTAAAAACCTAAGTAAAAGTAAAATTGTACTGTCAGAAGACAAAGAAAAAATCTTACAACAACTTAGAGAATGCCCAGACTTAGACTCTATCAATTTCCAGGTGATAGACTCGATCCCCGAGGACGCCCCATGGAAGGAGGCCTGCAACCAGGGCCATGACGGCAACCATGACTGCATCCAAGCGAATTGGTTGGAACAAATCCTGACTGAGGGGAATATACTGGACTTGTTGAAACCCCCGGATATGGTACGGACCAAGCATTGGTCAAAGAGTATGCCCAGATACGCACCAGGGCTGCCCGTGAGATAATGCAAGCCAATATTAATTTCCTCTATCGTTCAGAAAAGAAGAAATTCAATAGGGCAGAAGCCGAACTGAAAAGTGTCCAGGATAGGGTCAAGTCTGAAAATAATGCAACCAACGCTAGCTATATCATTGATGTAGTAACTGGGTACATTAAATCAAAATGGGCTAAAGAGTCTGCCTCCTTCATAGAAGAGTTGGGTGGAAAACTGGAAAAGCTAGTGGTCCCTAGCACCAATGATCTGTTCAATGCTGCAGCAGCAGTAAGGAAACAGTTCAAGGGTGGTAGAGAACATAAGCCCAATCCGGTTTTTCAGACACCCCTGCAGACAGACCAAAAATCAGGGGCCCAAACCTCCAAGCCATTGCCACCACCCCCAGCAGCTGCAGGAAGCAGCAAGGATCCCCCAAAGGACCCACGGGTCCAGCCGGGGAAACAAAAAGCAGGGGGAGTGACAAAGGCCAAAAAGAGGGCCCCAAAGAAACCCTATGTGCCAAACAAAAAACAGGCCAAGGGAAAACCTACCAACCAGTGATAAATTCATATGACCAAAGTACAACTGTAACATCATGTGAAAATGTGAATAAAACAGTCCAATCTTGTTCTGGTGTTTTCAATGAGTCGGGCATGTGTAGCAAACTCAATACGAATACCAATGTCATAAATCTCTCCTCTAGAATACTTTCAAAGTCTGAAAAATCACTACTAGAGAAAGGTGTAAACTTCTGTCCATCACAAAAAAGTCTTAGTGAGGGTGAAATGCGAGCAGAATTAGATAAATTCCATCGTAACCTCAGAATTAGGCAATTCTTTAACAAAGAACCAGCTTTCAATGGAGAAATCAAAATGAATGCACAGATAGAGGTTCATTTAGACAAGAAAGATAACACTCCCACCCAGCAGGGGACTAGCTCCACTGATTGGAAGGGAGATGGACCCAGTAGTGACACCATCCCAGATGGTGCCACACAGGGTCCTTCAGGGGAGAGCAGAGCATCATGCCCTCACTCAAACCCTAATCTCTCTAAAAATCTCTGGGGGGAATCCAACTGGAATCCCCCACAAGGTAGTAAAGCCTAGAAGGTTTTATTACCATAAATGAAATATGCCTAGCTAAGAGAAACCCTCAAAAGAGAACAGCCAGACCTAACCTCAGCACTGCAGAAAAGGCTTCCTTGAGGGAGCTGTCGAAAGACAACTCCATCACTGTTAAACCCGACGACAAGGGCGGCACTACAGTGATAATGAACACCTTAGACTATATCACTGAGACAGAGAGACAGCTGGGGGATACCAGTGTATATAAGCGTATACCAGACGATCCCACAAAACAATATGACAAAGAAATCACTGAGACTATAGATGAGTACATAAAGGCGGGTGTGGTCACAGCCAAAATGGGGGGCTCTATGAAGAATGCTAATCCTAGAGCCCCACATGTGTACTTCCTCCCTAAAATCCACAAGGGGATCTTCCCCCCACCAGGGAGACCTGTGGCGCAACGGAAAAGATATCCACCTTTGTGGACACCTTCCTAAAACCATTGGTCCCCACCATAAAATCCTACATCAAGGACACAAATGATTTTGTAACCAAGATAAGGGATCTGGGACCCATTACACACGAATGCATCATGGGCACATTGGATGTAGGGGCTCTCTACACCAATATTCCCAACACAGAGGGGATAGATGCGGTTAGGAGGAAACTTGGGGAACACAGACCAGCAGATACAAATCCCAAGGTATCACATATCTGTAATCTCCTTAATCTAGTCCTAACCAGAAACAACCTACAATTCAATGGCAAACACTACCTACAGACTAGTGGGACAGCTATGGGGACCAGACTGGCCCCCTCCTATGCCAACCTGTTTATGGAACAATTGGAGACTGATCAACTCAAAGATCACAAACTGCAACCCCGTGTTTGGTGGAGATATATAGATGATATATTCTTCATCTGGGAACATGACGAACAATCAATGGAACAATGGCTTACCCATCTTAACCAAAGCCATGACACCATAAAATACACCATGACTAAGTCCAAAACAGAGGTCTGTTTTCTGGACATCATGGTGAGATGGGATGAAGGGACAAATAAATTATACACTGATCTGTATAAAAAGCCGACTGATGTGAATAGCTATCTACATTACAACTCGGCACACCCCCCATCAACCAAGCAGAGTCTTCCATACTCACAATTGCTTAGAATTAAAAGAATCTGTGAGAAGGAGGTAGACTACCAAAAACACGCCAGAGAGAAACTCAAGGAGTTCAAGGCGAAAGGGTACCCGGAGAAACTTCTAACTGCCTGCAAACAAAGTGTGGAGACCCAGGATAGGGACTCCAAACTTAACAAGTAAGTCAAAACAAGGAAGGAACAAAGAGAGAGAACCTTCCTGATAGAGACATACCACCCTGGAGGATTCAGCCTCAAGGATATTGTAGACCAGAATTGGCCGGTTCTGGGGACTTCTAGAACCACCAAATTCCTATATGATACCAAGCTGACCACTGGGTACAAGAGACCCAAAAATCTACGGGACTACCTGGTGAAAGCCAGGACAGATTTTGACCCAGAAGGGACAAAGACAAAATCCACGAAGGGTGGGGCTAATAGCAATGAATGCAATAGACGTAATTGCAGACACTGTGCCCTCCTGGAGAAAAATGGCAGCATCACTTTGAAACAAAAAGGAAAACACGTCAGACAAAATAGAATGAGACTTGTAAAAGTTCAAACATGATTTACTGCATTGAATTCAAGGTCTGCCAAATGCAATACACTGGTCAAACCAAACGTATGATCAAAGAGAGGGTAGGAGAACACCTTGGTTGCTTTGATCGCAACAAAGGCAAAAATGAAGTGTATAAATACTTCAACTCCGAAGGCCACAGTGGGAAGAATGACGTGAAGGTACACATCCTGGACTTCGTCTTTAGACATCCAGCCAGCCGAGAAGGTGGCCGTCTTAGAGACAAACTAGAGTTTGGATGGATACATAAACTGAAATCTTGGACACAATGGATAACAAGTATGGTTGATCAGCCTATACTCCCACACCCAGGTTGGTTAGGGAGACCAAATGCCACGTCGGAATTTCTTTACTAAATCTGGGGTTAGACCCCCCCAGAGGAGAAAATTCCCCCAAAAAATGTCTTTGTAGGCTGCTCAATCCACTACATACCTTTGAACAGACCATTTTAAAGTAGCCTCCTACAGTGATTCTGAAATCCTCAGGTAGACACCAGGGGATACCACAGCACACTCGTATTTTTTTTTAATACTCACAAGGTTCACCTGATGAGGCCCCCGGAGGGCCGAAACCCAGACAATCACACTTACCCCAGATGGGATTAGTATGGATACAGACCTTTTTCCCTATAATTAGAATAAAATAAATAGGACAGCACCCCTTATTTTACTTATTCTAATGGATGCGAGGATAGTGCCTGATGTAGGGTTTCCTCATTATTCGATCTGCACTCACCTCCCCACACTGTATGTGGTATATCACCACACACAGTACTAAATACCTACTCACTACAGCCACCTAGTGGAATAGGAGAGAGGTATACACATCCAATGCCTCCCTACACTGCACAACTCTGCCACCTGGAGAGAAAAGCAGAAAGGGAACCACACACTGCCTCTACCACTCAGCCAATCAGGAACGAGGAATACAGTCCCTAGAGTAGGAAGGGACTGGAACAACAGTGAGAGTGGATTCTCAAGTCACCCCAAGACTGAACCAATCAGAAGGGGAGATTTTGAGCGGCAAATGGGAAAAATCAGGAGGAGAGTCAACCGCTACCTGCCACCAGGTGTCAAATTAAAGAACTACCCTATCTATCCAGAGTTAGCCAGTGTGGTACTGGTGAGAATACAGCACAGTAGAGACATGGTGTGAGTAATGTGGGAACTAGTTTCCATTGTCCACCATTCAGCTCTATTCCAGATTGACTTCACAGACTGCAAAATAGTAGTTCTTTTAGGAATATTTTTCACCCACTATACATGGGTCTCTAATGGTCTCTACTGTACTCTCTTGTACATTTCATACTCATATAGATCTGAACAATGGTCTTTATGTTGGAACTCAACTCAATGATTTATGAAGAATTTACAAATTTGGTCAATTCTAGGTTTTCAGAAGAACTCAAACTAAGCCAGATGGGATCATTGTCTTCCTTCTTGCACAATGGCAAGCCCAATAAATGCAGCCAACACAAAGCCCAAAGTGTTTTTGAGGTAGATGTATCATTGAATGATTGTCATATTTGGTAGTATATTTGCATTATGGGATTTCCCTGGCCATGCAGCTGGACCCAGATATGCTGATATTAGTTCTTGAATTTGCCACCAGATGTCCTCTATATCGTGCAGTTGGATCCCCCCCTGGGGAAAAATGCCATATCCATGGAGATAGCCAATCATGGACAGTCACATGAATATGACAACCAATCACAGAAGAGCACTGCTGCATGACTCTAAGCTACAGCGGTCTTTTCGGTCTGTTCTGCCTGTGGTAGTGAGCGGTACATCGTCCAACAACAGGCTTTTACTATTAATTGACTGAAAATGGCTGTTAACATTAGTTGACTGAAAGTGGTTGTTCCGTCAGTTGATGGAAATGGCTTTTACCATTAGTTGACTGAAAGTAGCTGTGACCATTAGATTCTAAAGTTAAACAGAAGAATTAGTTCAAGGTCTAAGGGGCATGAAAGTGTTAGGCATATAGCAGGAATTCTAGGATCACAGTTTAGATATCAGACAAAAGGGGTTGTGTACAAATGATGTCATGCAGTTTTGGACCATTTTTGACCGCCCCTCCCCTCTCGTCATGTTTTTTGCCAATTTTGCAATGCTGAAGGTATATGAAAAATTAATTCCGTCATGGCGGGCCTACCCCCCCCCTCCCCCTCCTGCATGACGTCATTTGTACACAGCACCATAGCAAGAATTAGAAATGTAAAAAGGAAACTTAGGTCAATATGATTCTGTGGTGTCTTCTTTTGATGTCGTTCTGGGCAGCTGCATGTAGCGTTGCCACTTCCACTGGCATACCTTATCATAAACCTATAAATATGAACAAAACAGTAAGTGTTAGGACAATAATCCATAATAGTATTGATAGTATTGTTGTAAGACTTACTAATATGAAATAAGTCGCACAGATTATGCTACAAGGGGTAAAAAAAGCATGACTGAAGGTTATTTCAAGTTCTACTCTATTTGGGTAAAGCTGGCAAGGCTTAATCCATAGACAACGCCATCAGGAGGTCATTGAGAAAAGTCATTAATGGTATAGCTGTATCTATATTAATATCTCATCATAATGTGATAAATGCTTACTGCCACAATGAAACTAGAACCTTATCTAACAAGATCGGCAAGAACTCACCTTGCTTTACGTGTGCAAGGTGCAGTCACAACATAGCCATCCTTAGCTATAACTGCCCAAGGTCGGTGGGGCTTCTTCCCAGTTTGATAGGACGGTGTCACATCAGCCTTGAAGACAGTCATCTTGGACAGTTCAAGCTGAAAGAGATGATTAGTGACATGAAATACTGTAATCATTCATAAGTGCACACATGGGCAGAAAATAATTACAGTATTTCCCCCATTAGAATTCCAGGCTTATACTGATTTCAAATGGGAAATTGACCAGGCCTATAAACGGGGCAGGCTTACATTTGAGGCAGGCTTATAATTAATGTTCAGCGTTTGAAAGCTCCATATCAGGGGAAGAGAGATCTGATTAGGGGTGCACAATATGGCCCATTTTCAATATAACTGCATGTATGACACATGATGGGGCTCTGGTTATACCCCTGGGCCTATACCTGAAGTCAGTACTACAGGAGACATGGCAAATTTATTACTTAATCAGTATACATAATTAACTCAGCCTATGATAGCTGGTTATCATAATTTTGAAAACCAATGATGTGATGGCTGTGATTGACGCTAAGATTTTAACAATTACTATCATTTTGTGACAGTTGGAATTTCTTGTGTTAAGTCTAGGGTGTCGCTTATGTAGGGGTATGGTATTTACACTTTACGTTCATGTACCCGTGAGACTCAGACCTAGGTCCTTCGGGTGTAGTGGAGAAATCCGGATGGCAGGTGGCAGCACCTGCCTCTGGGTTCGTATCCATTACACCAGGGGGCCTACCACTCGTCCGCCACACGTCACGTGGCCGGTCTGAGTTTCGCGGGCTTTTCCCCTATATAAGGCTGGTCCTAGCCCATGTTCTTCAGTAGTGGTTTACCCACTGCTCAACCAGGTCGTTACCCGAAAGGGTAACCGAATGCCCTAGTAGCATGTAGTTCTCTGAGGCTGTGATCGTATGTAACATAAGCTATGAAATAAAAGCTCGGTTGCCTACCCGGAAACTTTTCTCTCTCTTTGTTATGATTTAAACTTAACGAGACGAACCACTACACTGGTGCCATGACCAGTTGGTTTTCGGGTAAGCACAGTCAGAAATGACTGAGCTGAGCCCAGTTAGGGGAAATGGCCCAAATCATGAGTTAAACTCCCCGATGGAGGATGGTGAAATCAAGTCACCACCCCAAGGTACAGAGTGGAGAGATCCACTGGAACACTACCCTGATGGGTTAGAGGATGTAAGAAAAAACTTACATGATGAACTGGATGAATTTGGAGACTCCTTATTCATGCCAGGAGGTACTTCGAAACCTGCACCAATGCATAAAAGTACTGCTCAATTTGGTAAACTACCGTTTGAGATACCAAAGCCTAGTGCAGGTATGTTTGAAACTCCATATAGTTCTCGAATTAAACACCAGAAATGTGGATTCGAAAGGAACAAAATGGACGAGCTTGAAGACATGAGAGCTGAATACGAGAAGATCCAGAAGGATCTTATTACACAGACCGGAACCCGAGACAAGATTCTGACTGAAAACAAACAGTTGATATCAGAACGTCTTGATTACGATCAAAGTTGTAGATGCCAACAACAATTGTTATTGGATCAGATGGAGAAAGAAAAACAAGATTTTCAACTCCAGCACGAACAGTATTGTGATGCACTATACACGGCGGATCTGGAATACAGAGCCTTGTGTGATGAGTTGAATAGAACTAAACAAGAGTTAAATTCAACTCAATCGGCCTATGGCAAGTACCAAGAAGAGCTGATGAAAATTGAATCAGCCTTCAAGGATGCTCGGAAAACGTATCAAAAACAAACCGATGAGCATGAAAAACTCAAAGGTCAATAGATACGTGAATCCACAGATTTGGCTGCCAAACAGACAAAGATGATGGATGATTATTCCGAACTGGAAGCTAAAGCTATCCAGATGTCAAAGTATCTAGAAGATACTGGTTGTGCAGTAGGCACTCTTGAATCAGACTTCACTGTTTCAGCAATTGCCCTAAACACGACGAGTAACCAGATGAACTCTTTGAGGGGCGATGACGGGGTAACAGAGACAACTGTACCTCGTTATGAAGGAGTAAAGAGTCATCAGGTTAGATTTACGGATAATACCTTCAAACCTCTTGGTTTAGGTACAGGAAATAGTGGGGGTGACTCTGCGAGTGGAGCTAAACAAAGCCACTCGGCAAAAACCTCCACCTTTGACGGCGGATGGCCACAACAGTCACCTTTAGGGGGACCAAATGGCCCGTATGCCCAGTATGGATGGAGTCAGTCCCAAACAGGAGCGAATCCGTCCAATGGTAACACCCGGAACATGTCTGGAGAAACAACCGGACAATCATCCGGGAATTCCAGTCCAGCTGGAGGGTAATCCGGATGTGACCAAGGATCCGGACCTTCAGGAGATCGTTCCAGAAGCAGACCCTCTGCCGGTGGGACTGGTTTCAATAATGGAAATCAGTCGTATGGAACAGGAGGAAACACTAATCCCAATAGTGGTTTCTTTAGCTTTGGTGGAAATACACAACCCACCAATAATCCAGGGCCAACTCCTCAAACCGGCGGATACACCTTCTCACAGGTGCCTCCATACGGAGCAGGGGGATCAGGGGGTGGAGGAGGACCACCGTCCGGAGGCTTTGGAGGTACTTATGGTACAAATCCTCCAAGGAAAAAGAGACTCAGTCGCCGAGTATCTCTTTCTCCAGGGTTACAAGCGCTGTATGACTCTAATGCAGCAATTGCTAACTTAGGTGTTGATTGTTACAATCAAGGTCTGGACGATACGGAGATCATGGAATGGAGTAAGGGTTTAATCCTTACTGGATCCACAAATTCGGCTCGTAGAGTAGCTAAGATGCCTACCCCCTTTAATGCCAAGAACCCTTGGAAGGAGGAGTATCAAGGCTGCGCAGATGTCTTTAACTGCAATGGATGGGGCAAAGCGGAAGCTCTCCCTTATCTAGTATGCTGGTTAAAGGAAGGCGACGGGAAAGGAGCTGTGGAACAATGGAGAGATTCCCAAATTGTAGGACTCTCGGCTCATATGAAATATGATGAACTCATAGAGATTGCTTCATATTTATATGGGAATATAGTTGGAGAAGATCCTTGGCTGACGTTCACTAAAAGAACGCAGAAGCCTAAGGAATCTGCCAAAGTGTTCGGCTTAGAATGTCAACGACTTTTGCATAAAGCCAGACCTCAATGGAGACTAGATGATGAATGCTTCCTAGATGAAATGTTTAAACAATTCATTGAAGGATTGCGGAATCAGGAACACAGGACAGTAGCCTGTGAAGCTTGGAAGAATGATGCCTCTCTGACAGATTTGTTCCAGTCCCTAGATCATTATGATCGAAAGGCCCGTATCTTTGCCGGGAAGGTACCTCAACGGATGTCAGCAATGATAATCCCGGAAGGAATACCCGAAACTGATTCATCCGAATCAGGGGAACCTGACGAAGGTGAAAACGTTGGGGCCATTGGCCAAGGGAACCCCCGGTATAACCGGAACTGGGGAAAGAAACCGGGTTACGTCAAGGAGAAAGTGATTACTTCCAAACCTCCTGTGACTCAACCCGATACCAAACCTACTACCGGTCCGTCTTTATCAGAGGACCTGGTTAACAATTTGGTAAAGAAGATTACTGAAAATCTTAGGAGGCCTAAGCCTGATAGGAGCGTTGTGACATGCTTCCAATGTCAGGAAACTGGGCATTATACTGCCGAGTGTGAGGCAGATAAGCCAGTTTATAGAAACACTCGTTACCAGAACAATCCGGGTAAGGAGGACTCAGTGAAGAAGGAAAACTGAGAGGGGGTGTCCATGAAGGCAACCGGATTACCCCCCCAATGAGTGATTGCCATGACTGCCCGCCTATCGCCGCTTGCGGTACTGGTAAGAATCCTCTAGCGAATTCGCCCAGCAGTGAAGCTAAGGAGCCTGATCAGTTCCTTACTCATGAGGCTGGGGAGACTGATAGTATACCAGGTGTCAAGAACCGGCAGAAGAACACAGAGGGGAAACCCGATATCAGTCCAGAGGGAGCGGCCAATTAGTTGGCCAGGGTGGGGTGTGCCCAGTTCCCCCCGGGTCATCCTTGTCTCGAGTTTTTGAAGGGATGTGGATTTGACCTCGGCGCTAAGACGGAACTTGCTAAGTACGCAAGTAGTCCTACCTACTTGAAAGGTAGGATGTGGTACGCAGTTGTATCTGTGAGTGGTAGATCCGCTGAGTTTCTTGTCGATACGGGTGCTAGCCACTCCTGTATTGCTAAGAGATTCTACAATCTTTTGATTACGAATCATGAAACTTTCACAACGGAAGGAAATGCTCGTACGGCCGACGGTAGCATGATACAAACTTTCGGTAGAACATGTATGAGGTTCAGTCTACAGGAAGATAAGGACTTCATCCTTACTCCTACTGTGGCGAACATCGCGGATGATGGTATACTTGGTCTGGATTTTGCTGCATTATATGGAGCAAGGTTAGATTCCCAGAGGGGAATATTGGAAGTGAGAGACCCGTATCATCTCGAAGTACAATGTGTACTTAGGCAAGTAAGCAGTGTAGCCAGTGTAGCCCAGACTGTTAAGATACCACCAGGCACAGCCTGTGATGTCTTATGTCGAGCGGACAGACAGTTTTCAGGAAAAACTGGAGTTGTAGAGCCAGACATGGCCATGTTGTCAAGTATCGGATTGGAATCCGCCGACGTTCTAGTAGCTAACGCTGCTTGGACGGTGGTTCCTATATCCAATACCGGTAATAAGACTGTCTACGTACAGAAGGATATGATCCTTGGGTCGGTTGTCCTGTCTGAATTGGTAGAAGACTGTAAACATGTTTCGGCACCCGGAGTCCCTTCCTCACCCGAAGGGAGTCCGGAACTAGACACTCTAGTAGCCGAAAGCCATGTAGAAAGTGATGAACAACGTGAAGCTCTAACTGACTTGTTATACAAGTACCGTAAAGCTTTTGCAGCACCAAGTGAAAAATTGGGGCGTACAGATAAGGTACTGCATACGATTGACACTGGTGAGAATGAACCTTTTAAGATTCCTTATAGAAGACTCCCACTAGCCAAAGGAGCTGAGGAGGAGATAGCTAAAATGCTTGAACAGGATGTAATAATTCCATCAACCAGTCCTTGGTCTAGCCCTGTGTGCATGGTGACTAAGAAAGATGGTACCATCCGTTTCTGCATAGATTACCGGAAATTGAATGGTATGACCAAGAAGAATTCATATCCCTTACCACGGATTGATGAGACTATAGACTCCCTTGGAGGTAAGCAATGGTATTGCTCTCTAGACTTACAATCCGGGTACTGGCAAGTGGGTATGCATCCAAAAGACATGGAGAAGACGGCCTTTTCCAGTCATGTTGGGTTATTCCAATATAATGTGATGCCGTTTGGATTGTGCAATGCACCGGCGACATTTGAAGCCATGATGGAAACTTTATTAAGTGACCTATTATGGAAGAAATGTCTCGTCTATCTAGATGATGTGATTGTCTTTGGGAAGACATACAAGGAATGCTTGGAAAATTTAGGTATGGTTCTGGAAAGGATCATAACTAATGGTTTGAAGCTGAAGCCCAAGAAATGCGATCTTTTTAAAAGATCTATTAATTACTTGGGGCGAATAATCTCGAATGAAGGGATTAAAGCCGATCCGGAGAAACTGGATGCCGTGTCAAATTGGCAGGCACCCACGAATGCGATTTCCTCGGATTCTGTTCCTACTACCGGGACTTTATCCCAGGATATTCAAGGGTTGCCTTTCCTATCCAGAGTTTGTCCCACTGGACACCCGGGGTGAGAAAGGAACGATTCCCTTGGGGATCCGAGCAAGACGAGGCCTTTATGAAAATAAAGGATTTGTTTGCAAGTACACCTGTGTTGAAGTACCCTACGGAGAATGATCATTTCATTCTAGATACTGATGCTAGTAATGAAAGCATACCCTGATAGCACAACTCATACAATTGATGTCTTTTTTACGTAAATCACATGGGTTTTCACGTAAGAATGATGTAAATTGCACGAGTTGTGCTAGCTGGGTAGGAGCCGCCCTTTCTCAGGTCCAGGATGGGGTTAAAGTTCCTATAGCCTTCGCTAGTAACACGTTGAGTAAATCTCAAAGAAACTATTGTACCACTAAACGTGAGTTGTTGGCTGTGGTGGTCTATATGAAGAAGTTCAAGCACTTTTTGTGGGGGAGTGATTTCACTCTACGGACTGACCACTCTTCCCTCAGATGGTTATTGAACTTCAAAGATGCAGAGGGGATGATAGGTCGCTGGTTAGCGGTTAGAGACGAGTTGCAGAAAACTGCGAGTTGGCAGAAAGTTGCCTATGACACAGGTCTAAAAGCTAGATTTTTTAATCTAGGTGATAGAGTACTGCGTCTACACCAACCTCTAGCCAACATGAAATTAGCCAGCAATTGGGATGGATCTTTCACTATAACTCAGGTTATTAGTGATTGCACAGTGGTTATTAAATCACAGCTTGGTAAATGTTACAAGTCAAATGTAGCGAGACTACGCCCGTGGAGAGGGAGGGATACCTCCACCGAAATGTATGGCGATGGTCTATTGAAAGTAATGGAACAGAGTCGTGTTAAGCAACTCAAAGTTGTACCGACCCGAAAGCGAGGACCCGGGCGGCCACGGAAGGTTGCAGACCCGAAGAAGGTGGTGCCCCCTGTCGTAACATCCGGAAAACAGGGGAAGATACAAAAAGTCTCGGCAGGCGCAGGTAAAAATAAGAGGAAAGGTCCTTCTAAGGCTAAGAAGACCTTGGAAAAGGCTCTTATGGATACCAGGTCAATAAAAGAGGCCCCAAAACCTCTTAGACGCAGTCCAAGGTTGCTAAAGACTGCCGTAACCTAGCCTGTTAACACAACGAGTGTGTTGTCCTGTACTGTGTACTGTTATATGTTGTAACCTAGTTCAATGTATATTTGAGCCGGTCATGAGTTTTTGGAAAAGGTCCTATGACAATGTACCAATGGTTTTGGACGGATAATCCGGTAGATATGCTTATGCTATCCATAAACTCCATAATACCTAGCGAGTTGTCATGGTTGAACCCTGAGTACGGACGGACGACCGATCGGGTATCGTATTGTTTTTATGTAAGGGTGCATGACCTAATTAAGGGCACGCGGGAAAGTTGTTGACCCATTTTCGAATGGTCACGTGAGGCGCCGGTTTGATCATGCGCAGCGATTCAAGTTCGAGTATCCCGCCATATTGTCTTATTCCTGCGAAGGAAGAAGACGTGGCCGAGGTGGTCTTACTCTTGCTGGAGTCTGATAGCCCGTGACAGCCATATTCTGAGGTGTGCCCTCGTTAAAAGGCACCCGCCTTTCACTGGGTAAGCAGTACTTACTGCTTATCCGGTGGATTGGGATATTTTATCCCCGAACAGCCACTTCTGTCGATGGGGGTGGTGCCGGTGCCAGCACCCCGCCGGAGTATGGAAGTGGTTCTCCCCAGAGTCCCACTTATACATACGACGATCAGCAATACGATGCTGATTGTGATCAGATGGATCAACAAATGAATGTTGATCAGTACTTCTCTGGAGTAGACGATAGCGACGTAGAATCGTTCTATGACGCATCTGACAACTCCAGACAAGTTAGCCCTGAACGCCGAGGTGTTCAACAACGAACTGATGTAGGTGAGCCTTATGTAGCCCCTTCATCCGTAGGTTTAAGTGGAGAGCCGGCAGGGCTCTGATGCCACCTCCCCCTCAATTGCCGCCCCGTCTTGGTGGGAGTACCTCATTCGGTGCTTTGGGACCTGCTTCTCCGGTTGACAGGCCAATGTACCTAGAGCTGCCCCTCCCAGACAGTCCAGAATGGCATGATGTAGCCGGTCCCTATGACGGACGGATGTTAGCAATTTCTGAGGAAATGCTGATACCCACCTGTTATGGGATGCCCAGAGAGGTTGACGAGCATGTTGTCAACGCAATCTGGGAATGTGCTCATCCGAAATGGGCTAATACCTTTCCGGAGTCCTGGTTGATGGATTACCATCAGATGGCCAAAGGATTGGTAGTCCACTTATGGTTTCGTAAAGCCGTCTGGGACGCAGAAATGGCTTTCCGAAGGAATACCTCTTATAGGCCTTCCTGACAAAACTGGTTACACCGGTGTCAAGGCAGATGAGGTCTCTAGATATATAGATAGAGACCAGATCCTAATGTTAGGCACAGCGGATGAGTATGAAGCAGCAGGTAATGCTGTTGTGGATTACTGTCCAGGGGTCCCCATTACGTCTCAAACCATTGAGGCGGAGGAGGCCCGTATTGGTGTGTCTCCACTAGACAGACTCGGGGTGATTCAGGACCTCGTAGTACGTCTATTGGAGAGGCAGTATGCACTGGCGCATCCAGAGCTAGTACCCGGACCCGCACCCTACAGGTAACAGCCAAGATGGCCGATCGGATGGACCGTCTCATGTCTCCTGCTGTAACTCCTACCTTGGGAGACGCAGCAGTAGTACCTGAGAAGGTTCCATCTGGTGCAGATGATTCCCCTACAACTGCTCAGTCCACTGCTACGAAGACTGAGGTGGTAGGGAAAGCAGCTGGTGGAAAGGGTAAAGGAACCCCCACCAAAGGTAAGGGTAAAGGAAAACGGTCAGGAACCGAACCCTCTACCAGCACGAGTGTGGCCGACAGTACCCGAACCCATCGGGTGTCCCCACGCTCGGCCAATAAGAAGGGAGCTAAGGCTTCGGATGTCTCCGGCAACGAGACGGATGCATCCGAGCCCGGCACTTCTACTAACGGCAGATCCCGCAGGCGGAATAAGAAGAAGGTTAACCAACGCAAACCTGAACCTATCGAGGTAGACGTTCAAGCTGAAACTCCAGAAGCTGAACCGGCTGTCCCAACCGTTAAAGTTGAGCTCGGTGTGCCAATCGTCAAGCTACACGACGTTATGGCCGATTTGAGTGGAGACGCTCAAGATGCCGCAGCCCAGGTTCTCGCGGGTCAACAACCCGTTGTGCAACCTGTGGATGTACCATCCGACCCGGAGGGAGAGGAGCTGGTTGACCCAGTTGTGGATGCCACTCCGACTGACAAGCAAGAGGCTGCTATCTGGGCAACTTTGCCGACTTCATTCCTCTACACAGGGGACACCTGAAGGGGAGTAAATCCGTATGGAGACTGCCCCCTCGGATCACCTGTGAGAAGCGTGAAGATATGGAGGAGTGGCTTCGCAAGAAGCTCTCCGATAGAAAGCCGGCCAATATGTACTGGATCTATTGGGAATTCGTTAAGAATTTGCCCAATGGTCTGTACAATTACGACCAGAAGGGCAAGCTCAAGTTTGCTCTAGATGAGTACTATTGGGAGGATCGTAAGGATTGTCCCTTTCAACGTTGTACTCAAAGTGAGGGTGAGGTTGAATTCTTCATCGAGAAAGACGAGTTCCTTCGTCATCTCGTGGAGGTTCATATGCACCAGAGGCCGGAATATGTCTGCGACCGGGAGGTTGGCAAGAAATGTGCTAAATGCACAGGATGTGTCACCCCCCGACGTGGAGACATGGTCCGGCACTATGTGACTTCGCATGGAGAGGGCCTGGAGGCAGCCATAGATCGGGTGATGAAAATTCACTCTGAACTCTATGGTAACCTTAAGGGCCTCAATGCAGAGAAGTTGGCTTCCCTCACACCGAGTACGAAGCAGTTTGCGCCTACGGTTCCTGGTACTAACCAGAAACTAAAGGCTCGGTTTGCCCAGACTCCCGGGTCCGGCAAACTAGAGTACGCTCAGGAGGAGTACGACCTGTTGAACGAATGGAGGAGCAACAAGGCCCGCCGCCGTGGTGGGGCTTATGTAACTCCATCCGGAGAACAGGTCCGAAGCCGCAGGGATTACCGTCAGGGACCCTCCGCGGAAGATAGGAAGAGACGGGCGTCTGAATCTCCAAGCCGAGCCAGGTCACCACTGGAGGCGCTGGAGAGACAGACGAATGGGGGAAGGAAGAAGCCACATCTTCCATCTCCTACTGGAACTCCTTCCCATTATGGACGAGCACCAACCCCACTAGGTGCACAGAACCCGACATTCTTTGGTGTCAGTGGACCGGGTGGCCAGTCCTCCCGGAAACACGCGCCTTTGAATGTCAAAGACCCGAAGCAGTACCCTGCTATGGGCCCAACCGGACCAGAGATGCAAATCTTTGATCAGTATGGGAGGGTCAAGCAGGAACTGCCGACAGTAGGAGGTCAAGCTCCCCGACCAAAAATGAGTGCTGTGGTGAGACAACGTCCACCCGCACCATTGTTGACAGCCAAAGACCTTAGAAGGGAATTGTCGCGGTTGCCCCTAGCTCAGGGATTACCAAATCAAGGCCCTTCTACGACCACTGCTAGTGCGGCTTTTACTGCGGTTGCTTCTTCGCATACGCGTGTAGCTGTCACTGCGAGTGGGTCTGGAGCACAGCCGAAGCCTCAGGGTCAGGTACCCCCACCTGGTGCTGTGGTTCATCGGCCTAAGCTGATCCAGACAGTGGAGACCTTCTTCAAGAAGGAGGACAAATTGTCTTGCAATATTCAGAGCAAGCAATTTGAGACGTTACAGCACCATCTGGAAAACCTCCACCTGGATATGTATCGTCGGACCGTGTCGAGCACTCTCCAGTGCATTGACGCGATCCAGAAGTCAGAGATCAACCGGATCTCTACTCAGATAAAGGTGGATGTTGCCAAAGATAAGCAGGAAGCTGCTAATCTGCGGCAGGAAGCCTTATCCGAGAAGGAAACAGCTTCTCAGATGCTCGACCTAGAACGAGCAACGAACATGAAGAACCAGCAAAAGTTCTTCAAGGTTTTTGGAGTTATCATGGATAACTGGGACGGCACACCTGAGCATGCTTTGAACCTGTTCGAAGCACGCCAAAAGGTGAAACTAACACCTGCTGTCCCCGCATTGGCACCTACGGATGGAGCTGGTGTGGACCCCCCCGTTCAGCCACAGGCTGAACAACCTGGTCCAAACCAGCCACCCGAGGAGAACATGGAACAGTGAAAACTGTTGCATGAAGATCGGACATAATTGTGTGTCCCAGGGTGCTATTACCTATGTATTGTTTGATAGGAAACCATTTTTTTATCCAACCCGTATTGATTCGGGTACCAAACTGTACCCTAATCCGGAAACTGAAAACAGAAGGAGAAACAAACAAGTCACTCTGGAGGAGGAGTACGAATGCTGTAAACACCATAATTGTACCGTGCTATAATATAATGACTGTGCCTATTATAAAATCATGGACAATTTACGCTAATATGGACTTTTGAACTACAAACCGGATTTACTACTACACCACTACTATTTGTGAGCTAGCACTACAGGCATCAGGGTTTAGCTACACCCATAAAGTCCATCAACAGTCTACAACTGGATCTACTATTACCTCCAGTTAGCTAGCACTACAGGCATCAGGGTTTAGCTACGCCCATAAAGTTCTTCAATAATCTACAAATGGACCTCTTATTATCTCCAGTTAGCTAGCACTACAGGCATCAGGGTTTAGCTACACCCACCAACAAGTTTTACTATAGCACTTCAGGCATCAGGGTTCAGCTCGCCCATACCAAGACATCAGCAGCATCCGACTCCTGTTACATCCTCCAATCATGAAAACAAGTAACTTTGTTGATAATATTATATTGTATGTAAAATTGTATTTATAACTATAAAATATCTTTTATAAAGATATATTATTATATAACGGTACTTACCTATAAATATACTGGATCTGCGAATCCTAAAAGTTGTTTAAGGTAATCCTAGACCTATAACTGTCTATATAGGTCATTCCTGGTCTCAATATATTAAGTGACTATACTTCTTCTGTAACTTGTAAATATAAAACACTAAGGTATAAACTGAGCTGCGTCTCAAAAGTATAAATATTTTTCTATAAAATAAGAGAAGGTCCAACGGATTTCCCTAAACTTAGTATTGTATTACTCAGGTTAATACCTAATTGTGTTCATATAGTATCAGATTAATTGTTCATATCTGATCATTAATATTCAATTCACTTTATAAAGTGGACAGAGTTGTTAATTTAAAAAGTCAAAAAAATTTTTCCCGGCTTTAATAACTGTAATACGATCATTATTTACAACCACCAGTCCTTTTCAGGACCCTACTGTTGTCAAAACGTTACTATAAATCTGTGATAATTATTTGTTTATCATTTGTGGTTGTTATAAGCTACTGGTGGAAATGAAATGAACGACACTCGATGCTATTGTAGTGGTTCGTCTCGTTAAGTTAGATTAAATCATAACGAAGAGAGAGAAAAGTTTCCGGGTAGGCAACCGAGCTTTTATTTCATAGCTTATGTTACATACGATCACAGCCTCAGAGGACTACATGCTACTAGGGCATTCGGTTACCCTTTCGGGTAACGACCTGGTTGAGCAGTGGGTAAACCACTACTGAAGAACATGGGCTAGGACCAAACTTATATAGGGGAAAAGCCCGCGAAACTCAGACCGGCCACGTGACGTGTAATGGATACGCACCCAGAGGCAGGTGCTGCCACCTGCCATCCGGATTCCCCCACTACACCCGAAGGACCTAGGTCTGAGTCTCACGGGTACATGAACGTAAAGTGTAAATACCATACCCCTACACTGCCCCCCTTAGACAATAACTTGGAGGTAATTAAACCGCAGTGTATTAATAACCTAGTAAGTGATTGTTTACCCGGTCCCGGTTGTTGAGCCTGTGGCTGAACGGGGGGCTCCACACCGGCTCCATCCGTAGGTGCCAATGCACCAGCAGGTGTTAGTTTCACCTTTTGGCGTGCTTCGAACAGGTTCAAAGCATGCTCAGGTGTGCTGTCCCAGTTATCCATGATAACTCCAAAAACCTTAAAGAACTTTTGCTGGTTCTTCTTCATGTTTGTTGCTCGTTCTAGGTCGAGCATCTGAGAAGCTGTTTCCTTCTCGGATAAGGCCTCCTGCCGCAGATTAGCAGCTTCCTGCTTATCTTTGGCAACATCCGCCTTTATCAGTGTCGAGATCCGGTTGATCTCTGACTTCTGGATCGCGTCAATGCACTGGAGTAGACACGGCTCAACACGGTCCGACGATACATATCCAGGTGGAGGTTTTCCAGATGGTGCTGTAACGTCTCAAATTGCTTGCTCTGAATATTGCAAGACAATTTGTCCTCCTTCTTGAAGAAGGTCTCCACTGTCTGGATCAGCTTAGGCCGATGAACCACAGCACCATGTGGGGGTACCTGACCCTGAGGCTTCGGCTGTGCTCCAGACCCACTCGCAGTGACAGCTACACGTGTATGCGAAGAAGCAACCGCAGTAGTAGCTGCACTAGCAGTGGTCGAAGAAGGGCCTTGAGTTGGTAATCCCTGAGCTAGGGGCAACCGCGACAATTCCCTTCTAAGGTCTTTGGCTGTCAACAATGGCGCGGGTGGACGTTGTCTCACCACAGCACTCATTGTTGGTCGGGGAGCTTGACCTCCTACTGTCGGCATTCCTGCTTGACCCTCCCGTACTGATCAAAGATTTGCATCTCTGGTCCGGGTGGGCCCATAGCAGGGTACTGCTTCGGGTCTTTGACATTCAAAGGCGCGTGTTTCCGGGAGGACTGGCCACCCGGTCCACTGACACCGAAGAATGTCGGGTTCTGTGCACCTAGTGGGGTTGGTGCTCGTCCATAATGGGAAGGAGTTCCAGTAGGAGATGGAAGATGTGGCTTCTTCCTTCCCCCATTCGTCTGTCTCTCCAGCGCCTCCAGTGGTGACCTGGCTCGGCTTGGAGATTCAGACGCCTGTCTCTTCCTATCTGCCGCGGAGGGTCCCTGGCGGTAATCCCTGCGGCTTCGGACCTGTTCTCCGGATGGAGTTACATAAGCCCCACCATGGCGGCGGGCCTTGTTGCTCCTCCATTCGTTCAACAGATCGTACTCCTCCAGAGCGTACTCTAGTTTGCCGAACCCGGGAGTTTGGGCAAACTGAGCCTTTAGTTTCTGGTTAGTACCAGGAACCGTAGGCGCAAACTGCTTCGTACTCGGTGTGAGGGAAGCCAACTTCTCTGCATTGAGGCCCTTAAGGTTACCATAGAGTTCAGAGTGAATTTTCATCACCCGATCTATGGCTGCCTCCAGGCCCTCTTCATGCGAAGTCACATAGTGCCGGACCATGTCTCCGCGTCGGGGGGTGACACATCCTGTGCATTTAGCACATTTTTTGCCAACCTCCCAGTAGCAGACATATTCCGGCCTCTGGTGCATATAAACCTCCACGAGATGACGAAGGAACTCGTCTTTCTCGATGAAGAATTCAACCTCACCCTCACTTTGAGTACAACATTGAAAGGGACAATCCTTACGATCCTCCCAGTAGTACTCATCTAGAGCAAACTTGAGCTTGCCCTTCTGGTCGTAATTGTACAGACCATTGGGCGAATTCTTAACGAATTCCCAATAGATCCAGTACATATTGGCCGGCTTTCTATCGGAGAGCTTCTTGCGAAGCCACTCCTCCATATCTTCACGCTTCTCACAGATGATCCGAGGGGGCAGTCTCCATATGGATTTACTCCCCTTCAGATGTCCCCTGTTTAGAGGAATGAAGTCAGCAAAGTTGCTATTGGCGTTATCCCAGATAGCAGCCTCTTGCTCGTCAGTCGGAGTGGCATCCACAACTGGGTCAACCGGCTCCTCTCCCTCCGGGTCGGATGGTACATCCACAGGTTGCACAATGGGTTGTTGACCCGCGAGAACCTGGGCTGCGGCATCTTGAGCGTCTCCACTCAAATCGGCCATAACGTCGTGTAGCTTGACGATTGGCACACCGAGCTCAACTTTTACGGTTGGGACAGCCGGTTCAGCTTCTGTATTATCAGCTTGAATGTCTACCTCGATAGGTTCAGGTTTGCGTTGGTCAACCTTCTTCTTATTCCGCCTGCGGGATCTGCCGTTAGTAGAAGTGCCGGGCTCGGATGCGTCCGTCTCGTTGCCGGAGACATCCGAAGCCTTAGCGCCCTTCTTATTGGCCGAGCGTGGAGACACCCGACGGGTTCGGGTACTGTCGGCCACACTCGTGCTGGTAGAGGGTTCGGTTCCTGACCGCTTCCCTTTACCCTTACCTTTGGTGGGGGTTCCTTTACCCTTTCCACCAGCTGCTTTCCCTTTTACTTGCTCAGTCTTCGTAGGGGTAGACTGAGCAGTTTTAGGGGAACCATCTGCATCAGGTAGGGCCTTCTCAGGTACTACTGCTGCGTCTCCCAAGGTAGGAGTTTCAGCAGGAGACATGAGATGGTCCATCCGATCGGCCATCTTGGCTGTTACGTGCACGGGTGCGGGTCCGGGTACTAGATCCGGATGCGCCAGTGCATACTGCCTCTCCAATAGACGTACTACGAGGTCCTGTATTACCCCGAGTCTGTCTAGTGGAGACACACAAATACGGGCCTCTTCCGCCTCAATGGTTTGAGACTTAATGGGGACCCCTGGACAGTAATCCGCAACAGCGTTACCTGCTGCTTCATACTCATCCACTGTGCCTAACATTAGGATCTGGTCTCTATCTATGTATCTAGAGACCTTGTCTGCCTTGACACCGGTGTAAACCGTTTTGTCAGACACGTAGGAAGGCCTATTTATAAGAGGTATTCCTTCGGAAAGCCATTTCTGCGTCCCAGACGGCTTTACGAAACCATAAGTGGACTACCAATCCTTTGGCCATCTGATGGTAATCCATCAACCAGGACTCCGGAAAGGTATTAGCCCATTGCGGATGAGCACATTCCCAGATTGCGTTGACAAGACGCTCGTCAACCTCTCTCGGCGTCCCATAACAGGTGGGTATCAGCATTTCCTCAGAAATTGCTAACATCTGTCCGTCATAGGTACATTGGCCTGTCAACCGGAGAAGCAGGTCCCAAAGCACCGAATGAGGTACTCCCACCAAGACGGGGCGGCAATTGAGGGGGAGGTGGCATCAGAGCCCTGTCATGAGACTGGACTCCTGCTGGCTCTCCACTCAAACCTTCGGATGAAGGGGCTACATAAGGCTCACCTACATCAGTTCGTTGTTGAACACCTCGGCGTTCAGGGCTAACTTGTCTGGAGTTGTCAGATGCGTCATAGAACGATTCTACGTTGCTATCGTCTACTCCAGAGAAGTACTGATCAACATTCATTTGTTAATCCATCTGATCACAATCAGCATCGTATTGCTGATCGTCGTATGTATAAGTGGGACTCTGGGGAGAACCACTTCCATACTCCGGCGGGGTGCTGGCACCGGCACCACCCCCAAGGCGGACGGCCTCTTCTGCCATTGACAGAAGTGGCTGTTCGGGGATAAAATATCCCAATCCACCGGATAAGCAGTAAGTACTGCTTACCCAGTGAAAGGCGGGTGCCTTTTAATGAAGGCACACCTCGGAATATGGCTGTCACGGGCTATCAGACTCCAAAAAGAGTAAGACCACCCTCGGCCACGTCTTCTTCCTTCGCAGGAATAAGACAATATGGCGGTATACTCGAACTTGAATCGCTGCGCATGATCAAACTGGCGCCTCACGTGACCATTCAAAAATGGGTCAACAACTTTCCCGCGTGCCCTTAATTAGGTCACTTGCCCTTACATAAAAACAATACAATACCCGATCGGTCATCCGTCCGTACTCAGGGTTCAACCATGACACACGATACTATTGGCTAGGTATTATGGAGTTTATGGATAGCGTAAGCATATCCACCAGATTATCCGTCCAAAACCATGGGTACATTGTCATAGGACCTTTTCCAGAAACTCATGACCGGCTCAAATATACATTGAACTAGGTTACAACATATAACAGTACACAGTACAGGACAACACACTCGTTGTGTTAACAGGCTAGGTTACGGCAGTCTTTAGCAACCTTGGACTGCATCTAAGAGGTTTTGAGGCCTCTTTAATTGACCTGGTATCCATAAGAGCCTTTTCTAAGGTCTTCTTAGCCTTAGAAGGACCTTTCCTCTTATTTTTACCTGCGCCTGCCGAGACTTTTTGTATCTTCCCCTGTTTTCCGGATGTTACGACATGGGGCACCACCCTCTTCGGGTCTGCAACCTTCCGTGGCCGCCCGGGTCCTCGCTTTCAGGTCGGTACCACTTCGAGTTGCTTAACACGACTCTGTTCCATTACTTTCAATAGACCATCACCATACATTTCGGTGGAGGTATCCCTCCCTCTCCATGGGCGTAGTCTCGCTACATTTGGATTGTAACATTTACCAAGCTGTGATTTAATAATCACTGTGCAATCACTAATAACCTGAATTATAGTGAGAGGTCCATCCCAATTGCTGGCTAATTTCAGGTTGGCTAGAGGTTGGTGTAGACGCAGTACTCTATCCCCTAGATTAAAAAATCTAGCTTTTATACCTGTGCCATAGCCAACTTTCTGCCAACGCGCAGTTTTCTGCAACTCGTCTCTAACCCTCTCATAGGCTTGTTTGAAATTATCCCGTAGGAATTCTACAAACATCACCTGGCAAGGGGTTTCCGGATTCATTCTTATTACGCCAAACACCAAATCTGCTGGCATAATCAAATCCTCTCCAAAAACGAGGAGATTAGGAGAACAGTTTGTGCTCGAATGTACAGTGCCATTATAGGCATGTACCACGAATTCACATTGTTCATCCCAATCATCCATCTGCTCATTTACTAGAGACTTCAATACTTGGATCAAAGTCCTATTGAATCTCTCTACCTGTCCATCGCTCTGTGGCCTATAGGGATTAGTTCTTGTCTTGCAGATTGCCAGACAATTACACATCTCTTGCCACAGACTAGACTCAAATTCTCTGCCTTGGTCACTATGTAACATGAGTGGGACACCTAGGTGCAGCACCCATCCTTTTACAAAGGCCATAGCACAAGTAACAGCCTTATGATCCGGTAGAGGAAACACTCGGGTGTACTTGGTATAATAATCAGACACGACCATCATACACGTGTTGCCACTAGGAGTGGGGGGAATCCCACTAATAATATCAACAGCTATTCTAGCAAACCTTACACCAAACAGTTCCTGGAATAATGGCAGTTTGCCTAACCCGGGTCCTGGTTTGTTCTTACAGCACTCGGGACAGGTCTCCACCCATCGGGTGAGATCTGTACTCATGCTGGGCCAATAGTATCGTCTGGTTAGACATTCTAGAGACCGTTTCTTTCCAAAGTGTCCACTAGTTCTATGTCCATGACAGAAATACATAATATCTCGTCGCATAGCACTAGGTATGACAACTTGCAAGGTTTTCTTCCTATTACAATGGTTCTTCCATCGAAACAGAATACCATCCCGGACTTCTAGCTCGGCCCATTGAGCTAAGAATCGTCTCATCTCTCTGTTTTTGAATGACACTTCGGGTCTTGGAGGACAGATACCCTGATTAAGGAACTTAATCAAACGTGATGTGACTGCATCAGACTCCTGGAACTGCTGGATGGTCTCCAAGGACCAATTCAAGACATGTTCCGGATGGGTTTTGAATGGAACTGGAACCCCTGCCAACACAGCATTGTGTGCTCCACAATCAGTGCACTCAGCATTTGCACATTTCCTCACTGGGATTCTAGACAAAGCATCTGCATTCAAATGCTTTGCCCCGGCTGGGTGTTCAATCTGGCTGTGATTTAGACCGAATTCGGATAGGTGCGCTAACCAGCGACCTGTCATCCCCTCTGCATCTTTGAAGTTCAATAACCATCTGAGGGAAGAGTGGTCAGTCCGTAGAGTGAAATCACTCCCCCACAAAAAGTGCTTGAACTTCTTTGTATAGACCACCACAGCCAACAATAGTGGTACAATAGTTTCTTTGAGATTTACTCAACGTGTTACTAGCGAAGGCTATAGGAACTTCAACCCCATCCTGGACCTGAGAAAGGGCGGCTCCTATGCTTTCATTACTAGCATCCGTATCTAGAATGAAATGATCATTCTCCGTAGGGTACTTCAACACAGGTGTACTTGCAAACAAATCCTTTATTTTCATAAAGGCCTCGTCTTGCTCGGATCCCCAAGGGAATCGTTCCTTTCTCACCCCGGGTGTCCAGTGGGACAAACTCTGGATAGGAAAGGCAACCCTTGAATATCCTGGGATAAAGTCCCGGTAGTAGGAACAGAATCCGAGGAAATCGCATTCGTGGGTGCCTGCCAATTTGACACGGCATCCAGTTTCTCCGGATCGGCTTTAATCCCTTCATTCGAGAATATTCGCCCCAAGTAATTAATAGATCTTTTAAAAAGATCGCATTTCTTGGGCTTCAGCTTCAAACCATTAGTTATGATCCTTTCCAGAACCATACCTAAATTTTCCAAGCATTCCTCGTATGTCTTCCCAAAGACAATCACATCATCTAGATAGATGAGACATTTCTTCCATAATAGGTCACTTAATAAAGTTTCCATCATGGCTTCAAATGTCGCCGGTGCATTGCACAATCCAAACGGCATCACATTATATTGGAATAACCCAACATGACTGGAAAAGGCCGTCTTCTCCATGTCTTTCGGATGCATACCCACTTGCCAGTACCCGGATTGTAAGTCTAGAGAGCAATACCATTGCTTACCTCCAAGGGAGTCTATAGTCTCATCAATCCGTGGTAAGGGATATTCTTCTTGGTCATACCATTCAATTTCCGGTAATCTATGCAGAAACGGATGGTACCATCTTTCTTAGTCACCATGCACACAGGGCTAGACCAAGGACTGGTTGATGGAATTATTACATCCTGTTCAAGCATTTTAGCTATCTCCTCCTCAGCTACCCTTTTTTGGGCTAGTGGGAGTCTTCTATAAGGAATCTTAAAAGGTTCATTCTCACCAGTGTCAATCGTATGCAGTACCTTATCGGTACGCCCCAATTTTTCACTTGGTGCTGCAAAAGCTGTACGGTACTTGTATAACAAGTCAGTTAGAGCTTCACGTTGTTCATCACTTTCAACATGGCTTTCGGCTACTAGAGTGTCTAGTTCCGGGCTCCTTTCGGGTGAGGAAGGGGCTCCGGGTGCCGAAACATGTTTACAGTCTTCTACCAATTCAGACAGGACAACCGACCCGAGGATCGTATCCTTCTGTACGTAGACAGTCTTATTACCGGTATTGGATATAGGAACCACCGTCCAAGCAGCGTTTGCTACTAGAACGTCGGCGGATTCCAATCCGATACTTGACAACATGGCCATGTCTGGCTCTACAACTCCAGTTTTTCCTGAAAACTGTCTGTCCGCTCGACATAAGACATCACAGGCTGTGCCCGGTGGTATCTTAACAGTCTGGGCTACACTGGCTACACTGCTTACTTGCCTAAGTACACATTGTACTTCGAGATGATACGGGTCTCTCACTTCCAATATTCCCCTCTGGGAATCTAACCTTGCTCCATATAATGCACCAAATCCAGACCAAGTATACCATCATCTGCGATGTTCGCCACAGTAGGAGTAAGGATGAAGTCCTTATCTTCCTGTAGACTGAACCTCATACATGTTCTACCGAACGTTTGTATCATGCTACCGTCGGCCGTACGAGCATTTCCTTCTGTTGTGAAAGTTTCATGATTCGTAGGCAAAAGATCGTAGAATCTCTTAGCAATACAGGAGTGGCTAGCACCCGTATCGACAAGAAACTCAGTGGATCTACCACTCACAGATACAACTGCGTACCACCTCCTACCTTTCAAGTAGGTAGGACTACTTGCGTACTTAGCAAGTTCTGTCTTAGCGCCGAGGTCAAATCCACATCCCTTCAAAAACTCGAGACAAGGATGACCCGGGGGAACTGGGCACACCCCACCCTGGCCAACTCGTTGGCCGCTCCCTCTGGACTGATATCGGGTTTCCCCGCTGTGTTCTTCTGCCGGTTCTTGACACCTGGGCCTCGTTACATAAAGACCTCGGAAAAGTTAAGACAATCTCCGTTACAATTACCAATTATCTTGAAACTTTCCGTAACTTTTTTGTCCTTGAGAATTTCCTTAACAGGTTAAGGATGTCCTCAAAGTTGAGGATATCCTTAAGATAGATTCCGTTACAATTAACAAAAATCTTAACTTTTTTTCGAAGTTAAGGCAGTAAAGTTGCCGTAACCTCGGCTTTTTGTGAACCGATGTTTTGGTCGGTTCTGAGCAAACCAAATTTAAGGGTAACTTTTTTTTTTTTCATCTTAGGATTGTTTCATTACAGTTATCTCTTGGGGAATGAAACTTTATGTGTTTTGTCAACTTTTCAACGTCTGTGCACCGTTGGTGGTCTACGATGACCTACTTTTAATTGACGTTAAACTCGAGGTCTCCAAAATGGCGTAGTTAAGGAAAACTTCAAAAAGTTAAGGATTTCCTTAACTTCTCGCTGGTGTTTGGCGTTAAGGCGACCAGCAAAAAAAAGAGCGCCGAGCTTCTCTTTTGGCGACTTTTGACGATGGAGCTAGACAGAAATGGGCGTTTGCGCAAGGTTTACCTGGAAAGACATAACCCGTACCGCAAGTGGTCGGAAAGGAAGTTTGTCAGAAAGTACCGGTTGTCCAAAAAACGAGTGAAGAAGATCAGTACAGAGTTTGCAGCCTGGACCACAAGGACAAGAGGCTCCAGCATTGGGGGTGGCCTTTCCTTCATGGAACAGGTAAGACTCTACACTTAGGTAAACTTTGGTAAAGTCTTAGCCTTGACATATTGTAAAGGTACGTAGCGAGGAGCTCACCTAGCACACGATCCTGAATTTAATTTTTGTCAAGTGACTTATTTAGGTCTTTGTTGGTATTTCGGTCTACATGAGCTGCTCACTCACCTCACATGAATTGAATAATTTTTTATTTATTTGTTTTTGTGTGGGGGGGGGGTAAATATAATTTTTAATTGGCTTTGATCCCTTAAATTTATATATCATAATTTTTTTTAGAGGTTTGTCTAGCTTTGCGATTTTTTGCAACCGGAGCTAGCTTCGGCTGCATATCTGAGACACAGCAAGTGTCCATAGCCACCGTAAGCCGTGTTGTCGAGGATGTGGCTAACTTCTTCTACGAGAACGCTGCGAGGTGAGTTTGCATCAAAAATCAACCTTTAATTTCACGGTTAATTAAAATGAAGGTATTGTGCTAAGTAACAATAAAAACTTTTGGCTTTATTTTAGCAGTAATTATAATCAATTCCCAAAAAATTCTTCTACCTAACGTTTTCTTACTCACCTTGAACATTTCATTTCAACTTTATTCTTTATTCCAGATATATACAGTGGCCCGACACCCCACGCACAAAGATCCAGAAGGCTCGGCGGTTTTACAACCGGCATCATCGTAGGCCCTTTGTGTTTGGGTGCATTGACGGCACCCACATACAAATCATCTCCCCAAGTGCCACGGACTACGAGGGTGCACACCCCCCCGAGGGAGTGTTCGTAAATCGTAAGGGCTTCCACTCAATCAATGCAATGGTAAGAATCTTCATTTATCCCAACCTTATTTCTTTGAATGAAAATACAAATGCGAAAATGTTGAATACATTGGTATAGGTCGCTTCCTTCACTTTTTTGGTCCATTTCATTCAAGGTAATGTAAACCATGTATTTGTCACTTCATTGTATGTATTTTCATCATTGCAGGTCGTTTGTGATGCTGATATGAGGATAACCCATATTGATGCATCATTCGCTGGGTCAGCAAATGACCAGTACTCCTTCTCGTGCAGTGCACTGTACGACGAGGCAGAGGCCGAGGAGTGGGGAGAATTTTTTCTCCTAGGTGACTCAGGGTAGGTAGCTTAACATTCACCAATTGGAGAAATTGGTTAAAATGCAAACTTGAAACCTGTTACCTTTTTTGTGTATTATGTTTCTTTAAAATTTTGTCATGAAGTTACTACTTACATGTTGTTTGCTGTTAAATTTTCTCTCTTTTGATTTTAAACAGATACACTCTAAGGCCGTACATGATGACCCCATATGACAACCCGCGCACGCCGGAGCAACGAGCATTCAATAGGTGGCACCGGTCCACCCGGTCCAAAGTCGAATGTGTCATCGGTGTTATGAAGCAGCGATGGAGGTAAGTTCTGTAGTGATTTTCAGAGAGATCCCAAATTTCTTAAAAAATGATTTGACTGCCCCATAACTTTACAAACGCTCCTTTGATTTACAGGTGTATAGACAGCAGTGGAGGCTATCTCCACCTTGAGCCAGCAAAGGCCTGCAGGGTGATAACTGCATGTGCATGTTTGCACAACATGGCTATGGAGGATAGCACGCCTCACCGGGATGCTGAGGACGATGGAACGGACCGGTTCAGACCAAGGCGCGCTGCTGCTGTTGGGCCGCGCGATTTCAACCAGGATAACCCTGAGCCGGTTGCACAGGACCATCGTGACGAGTACGTCCAGGCCCATTTCCAACGTCGACAACGCGATGCCAACAGCAGCAGCAGCAGCAGTAGCGAAGATGACAATATAGAGTCCGAGAGTAGCAGCAGTGATGATTAAGAGCATACATAAGACATTGACAACATTATATTTATTTTTTTAATACTGTTAAGTCAACCTTTACATGATATGTTTTATTTTGGTACTCGACTACAGTAAATGTTAGGATATTATATCTCTCTTAAATGTTAGATTTTCTTTGCCATACAGCTATGTTTGTACTCGACTACAGCACATATTAAGACATTATCTCTTTCTTAAAGAATGTTAAATTTTCGTTGTCATATACTTATTTCTTAGATTTATTGCTCCTTTTCTTTGAGGTGCAGTGCAGTCTTGTAGTTTCTAGTTCAGCACCATAGTTAGGGATGTTCTCACGTTTATAGTCCCAGGCCTCGCGTGCGGCCTTCTCATAGCCCTTAGTAGAGGCAGCAGACATGGGGGTGTTCAGTTTTAGTGGGACTCCCCTGCAACCAGGTATCCCTGTAATATGTAAAGATTCTTTAAGAGGGTGCTACATGGGTTGGGGAGTGTACATAGGTTTGTGTTAGTGAACGACATAGGTATATTTTATATATTTAGATCTCAACCTTGAAATCAGGTATGTAATGTTATAAAACTGTACCTACACAGTGAGACAACGTGATAATGATCTCAGATATTATACTCAGGTATTAAGTGATTCAGATATTGTACAAATATTTTTTCTGATGTACAAGTTGGATTTACCTACCAACAACACCTTCCACACCAACATAGTCTAACATCGATTGCTCTATCGGTGTCAGGTACATGTCATCCGTGATGACGCCCCCTCCCGTCCTTTGCTTAGCTCGGCGCAGAGCGTTGTACTGCCAAGGAAAATGGGGGTAGAGTTAGATTAGGTTTTATATATATTTTTTTGGGGGGATAATTAAACCATACAACCTGATGTTATTTATTACTACAGAGCGATTTCTTTTCATTCCATTGTCTATTGTTAAATAAAGTATTGACAGTACATTAAGAATCTTACCTTTGCCTTTACTTCCTTCGCATACCGGGACGCCTTCCCCTGTGCTTGTGAGACATTCCACTTCGTCTTACAATGCTGGTTCACATGTTCTGAGCAAAAGAAAATAATTTGGTTGTTTAATTATTGGATGCTGACAGAAATTTTTTATTGACAACGACATACAGTGTTTCATGAGTGATCTTTGTTAGAAGTAAAAGAACGGCAACACCCTCCCTTACAAGTCTAACTTACCTACAACCTTTTCCCAAGCACGGACACGCTTCGCTTTTCCACCACCGCATCCCTCAAAGTTTCCTTTGAGGTCTTTGCGGTAATGGTTTAGCGCTTTTACGAGTACATCCCTGTCCTCGTCCCGCCAGAAGCCAACATGATCCTCCGACATGTCCTCATCATCGACATCGAATGTCTGTTCTTGTGTTAAGTCCAATAGTTCTCGGGGCAGTTGATGTTTCGATGGATCAAAGCTTGGGTCTGGCTTGTCGAGCGCCGTGACATCCCTCTTCTGTGTGGCCTTCCGCCGCTCAGTCTTCTTCTTCTTTGGTGGGGGAGGAAGAGGTGGTCCTGCCTCCATGGCCTGAGAGTCAGAGGCCCAATCCGAGTCGCTCTCACTTGGTGGCATGTTCTACAATAAAGTTAAGGTAGAAAGTTAAGGTTAACCTTAACCTCAAATCACACAAAATTTCGATCAAATGAGACAGATTATGGCTAATTTCTGGCATGGAAAGAGACCATATTGATTTAACCATGTTCTTTAATGAAAGTTCTTGTATGTTAAACGTGTTTTAGGCCTATAAAGCTTACCGGGTCGACGGGAGAAGCCATAATTAAGGTGACACGCGAAGCACTTTTAGTTGGAAAAACACCCTCGGAATGACGTCATTTGCACGGGATTCCCGCTAGAGGGCACCCCAAAACACGAAAGTTAAGGAAATTCCTTAACCGGTAATTTTTGGATTTTTGGGCTATAAACTGTTCCAGAATAGATATTGCACCATGTAAGCGTCCTTTTACATATATTAATATATTTCCCTATATTTCTTGTATGGCATAAGTTTGTGGTAACTAACAGAACGACAGAGATATCAAATTAAACTCTTTATTTTTCAGATATTTTTTTTTACAGTAGACATAGAAGTAACTGCTGGAAGTGTCTTATGTAACGCTAGTGTCAATTCGTTGTAATAATTACAGATTATTCAAGTCTGCAATTGCTCTATTATTATGCTAATTATTAAAGTACTATGAGTGCTTGCAAACTATGTAATGTCAGTTAAACTTCTTTAAAGGCAACTCTTTGCAACAGGCACTGATTTTCACTATATATTTGAGTAGTATGAGTACTTTTCTTCAAATAATTTTTTTACAAACTAACTGTGCTGATTATCACAGCACCGAAACTAATTACCTATAACATGCAAAGCATCATAAGAGAACTGTCTGACAATATTAACTTGTTGAGTCAGATTGAAGGAAAAAATTATGGTAGTCTGAATTAAGGCTGGTTTTGGCAATTGTCATGTCCATGAATAAAACAGGTCCACACAGGCCAAGAGTCTTGTACTAATAATTAGCTTTATCTGTGGGATTGTTTCAGTATATGAAAGTTAGGTTTTGCGTCCGCCTCGGCGTGGACGCCCCCTTTTGGATGGCACTTTGTGTTCACTGCTGTTCTCCTTGTCTGTGCCACCAGCCTCCTCGATAGGAGCCTCTGCCTCAGCCTGCGCGTCAACTGCATCACCATTACATTCTTGTGGGACTCTCCTCTCTACGCGGGAAAGGTTAACTGGTTCGGTCTGGGCCTCCCCATCGGCACTCTCAGGATGTGATGTCTGTGCTTCATTGTTGGCTACCGTAGGGGGGGTGGTCTGAACCTCCCCCTCGCGGACATCACGTTCAGTCTGGGTCTCTACTGACACAGGAGCTAGGCACCGGTGATGTACTATTGCAAGAATGTCCCGGACCCCACGCAACTCTGCAAAGATTAAAGATCAAGGTTATGAGGTTAAGAAATTTGAAAAAGATGAAGAGACTACACGTGGATCATTAACAAAATTACATCTTTAAGTGTGAAGGTGCCTTGAGTGAGCAGTAATATTCCATGATACACAAATAACATGGACAGAATTTTTTTACCATTTACTTTACTTTGCTTATATATATTAGACCAAAACACAGAAATACTTACGGCTTGCTAGTAGCTCTTGGGTGGCTGCACTTTGGGTCAGAAGTCCAAGAAGGGCCTCCGACAAACGCTCATGAGAAGTAGCCAACGTCCTTATGGCCTCTGCGAGTTGTGGGTCTGCTGGAGGTGGCTGTGCCCGAACGTGTGGGGTCGACATAAATGCGAATGTAGGAGTAGAGGGAACTTCTAGGGTGGACCTTGCATGGTCCTGTGATGTGTCAAGAGCGTCTGGTACAGAAGCCTGCTGCTGGCCACTGCTAACATGATCATCCACGTCATTCACGTCATTCAAGGCGTTATCGGCATCAACATCATCATCGGCTTTGCCAGTCATAGACGAAGCTTCACCCACCCACCCCTGATCGGGATGGTCATCATCATCACCCCCATCATTGTTTAGTTTGACATCCTCGACGGCATTCTTTTTGGCTGCCTTAGAACGAGGCTGCTTTGGGTCAGTGTCTTTATCAAGGTGCCTCTTTGAACCTTTCGAAGCACGCTCACTCTCCTTGGTGTCCTTGTTGACTTTGGATGAGTTACCCCGTTCTTGGCCTGTTCAATAGAACGATATTAAAAGAAAAATTGTTCTTAATCACCATTATGGTCGGAAATATAACACTTCACAGTATATACTAATATTAATAACTATAAAGAATCTTGGACTGTACAACAGTTAAGATACTTCATTACACACATTCAATAGATAACGTGGGATGACGTGGGATTCATTACTAGAAAAGAATCTTGTTTATTTGGTAAATACTTACCCGCAATCTCGGGGACCATTTTATACTTTAAGGCGAGGACCTCTGCGTCATCTAGCTCCATACCGTGCGGAATAAACCTCCCCTTCCTCACATAATTTTTGATTAAGGCATCATTCTGAAAGACAAGAAAGTTAGAAAGTTAGAAAATTGTATAGTAGTGTAATAAGTCGACCATTGAAATGGGGAAGCCTTAGTGGCTTCAATAGAATAACTGTACACTATGTCTTTGGCAAAGTCGACAATTGAAATGGGGAAGCCAAACAATCACCTTAAGGGAAGCCTTGCCCGGGAAATCACCCAGCTTCTTCAGTACCAGCTTCGTCCATCCGTTTGGCACTTTGGAAACAGAGTTGACAGCGTCTGCAGAAATCAAATCAAAATGTAATAACATTAATTATACCTTATGTAGAATGTAACGCAAGGTTCTATGACAGAAGTTAACATGATATTTCAAATTTCTATCTAGTATTACAAATACATACATATTTACTTTAGATGTAAAGAATCTTGATATTCTTAAGAAAATTCTAATTATCAATGTACAGAGAATATCCTACTTACCCAACATCTTACGACTAACAGCATCTTTGGCGTCCCTGTTCTTGGCAGTGCGATACTCATGCAACAGACGGCGTTGCTTCTTAGCTACCTCGAATAATGCCACCTTCTCATCAAGTGTAAACCAAAGGGATTTCTTCCCTGCATTGAGAGAATCGTTGGCTGTAGGGGGCGACTTAGAGGTGGACGCCTTGGGTTCAGCAACATCCTTTGATTTGGAGGAGGTGGATTTCCATTTGCCCTTCTTCAAAAGGTACTTGGCGGCACTACCAGAGTCCTCTTCTGATTCTGAGTCATCGGAGGGTCCATCCTTCTTCATTGCCTTATTGATGTCGAATGTAGCGTCTTTTGTGGAGTCATCTGTATCCTCAGAAGATGATTTTTCACTTTCTGGCATGTCATCGTCGCCCCCCTTTGACTCTGTAACCTTGGTGGTTTGGGCAATACCCCGTGGCATGATGCTGAAATGAAACAAAACCAAAATATCAATTCTGTGTCAGTCTAAAACTCCCGAGGAAATGTTCTTTACGCACACGAGTAAGTTAGGGAATTTCCTTATCCCAAAATCCACCCTCAACACCCCAATTATCGCCTAACGCGAATATCGAAATTCCGACTTAATCTCATATATATATGTGAATCCATTGGCAACTTAGATGAGTGGTGCACACTAAGAATAGCTTTGGATGGGATAAAACATCGATTAAACTTACCTTTGTTATGTTTGTAGGTCGGGCCGACGGGCATGTGATATCCTTTGGGGTTTGCGACAGTTAAGGTAAAGTCTTTAGGATTCCCCATATATTGTGACGTCATAGGGGGAATCCCTCGGATAACGTCACAGATTTCCTTACCTTAAGGATTTTCCCTCAAGGTAAGGAAATTCAAGTTAAGGATTTTCCTCAACCCTTACGGCAACCTAAAGGCAGCTTTATGTAACGCTCGGTTAAGGCTACCTTTACGTTTGCCTCAACTAGGCAAGTTAAGGCAGATTCTACCTCAACCTTATGTAACGCTCCCCTGGTGTACTATCAGTCTCCCCAGCCTCATGAGTAAGGAACTGATCAGGCTCCTTAGCTTCACTGCTGGGCGAAATCGCTAGAGGATTCTCACCAGTACCGCAAGCGACGATAGGCTGGCAGTCATGGCAATCACTCATTCGGGGGGTAATCCGGTTGCCTTCATGGACACCCCCTCTCAGTTTTCCTTCTTCACTGAGTCCTCCTTAACCGGATTGTTCCGGTAACAAGTGTTTCTATAAACTGGCTTATCTGCCTCACACTCGGCAGCATAATGCCCAGTTTCCTGACATCGGAAGCATGTCACAACGCTCCTATCAGGCTTAGGCCTCCTAAGATTTTCAGTAATCTTCTTTACCAAATTGTTAACCAGGTCCTCTGATAAAGATGGACCGGTAGTAGGTTTGGTATCGGGTTGAGTCACAGGAGGTTTGGAAGTAATCACTTTCTCCTTGACGTAACCCGGTTTCTTTCCCCAGTTCCGGTTATACCGGGGGTTCCCTTGGCCAATGGCCCCAACGTTTTCATCTTCGTCAGGTTCCCCTGATTCGGATGAATCGGTTTCGGGTATTCCTTCCGGGATTATCATTGCTGACATCCGTTGAGGTACCTTCCCGGCAAAGATACGGGCCTCCCGATCATAATGATCTAGGGACTGGAACAAATCTGTCAGAGAGGCATCGTTCTTCCAAGCTTCACAGGCTACTGTCCTGTGTTCCTGATTCCGCAATCCTTCAATGAATTGTTTAAACATTTCATCTAGGAAGCATTCATCATCTAGTCTCCATTGAGGTCTGGCTTTATGCAACAGTCGTTGACATTCTAAGCCGAACACTTTGGCAGATTCCTTAGGCTTCTGCGTTCTTTTAGTGAACGTCAGCCAAGGATCTTCTCCAACTATATTCCCATATAGATATGAAGCAATCTCTATGAGTTCATCATATTTCATATGGGCCGAGAATCCTACTATTTGAGAATCTCTCCATTGTTCCACGGCTCCTTTTCCGTCGCCTTCCTTTAACCAGCATACTAAATAAGGGAGAGCTTCCGCTTTGCCCCATCCATTGCAGTTAAAGACATCCGCGCAGCCTTGATACTCCTCCTTCCAAGGGTTCTTGGCATTAAAGGGGGTAGGTATCTCAGCTACTCTACGAGCCGGATTCGTGGATCCAGAAAGGGTTAAACCCTTACTCCATTCCATGATCTCCGTATCGTCCAGACCTTGATTGTAACAATCAACACCTAAGTTAGCAATCGCTGCATTAGAGTCATGCAGCGCTTGTAACCCTGGAGAAAGAGATACTCGGCGACTGAGTCTCTTTTTCCTTGGAGGATTTGTACCATAAGTACCTCCAAAGCCTCCGGACGGTGGTCCTCCGCCACCCCCTGATCCCCCTGCTCCGTATGGAGGCACCTGTGAGAAGGTGTATCCGCTGGTTTGAGGAGTTGGCCCTGGATTATTGGTGGGTTGTGTATTTCCACCAAAGCTAAAGAAACCACTATTGGGATTAGTGTTTCCTCCTGTTCCATACGACTGATTTCCATTATTGGAACCAGTCCCACCGGCAGAGGGTCTGCTTCTGGAATGATCTCCTGAAGGTCCGGATCCTTGATCACATCCGGATTGCCCTCGAGCTGGACTGGAATTCCCGGATGATTGTCCGGTTGTTCCTCCGGACATGTTCCGGCTGTTACCTTTGGACGGATTCGCTCCTGTTTGAGACTGACTCCATCCATACTGGGCATACGGGCCATTTGGTCCCCCTAAAGGTGACTGTTGTGGCCATCCACCGTCAAAGGTGGAGGTTTTTGCCGAGTGGCTTTGTTTAGCTCCACTCGCAGAGTCACCCCCACTATTTCCCGTACCTAAACCAAGAGGTTTGAAGGTATTATCCGTAAATCTAACCTGATGAGTCTTTACTCCTTCATAACGAGGTACAGTTGTCTCTGTTACCCCGTCATCGCCCCTCAAAGAGTTCATCTGTTTACTCGTCATGTTTAGGGCAATTCCTGAAACAGTGAAGTCTGATTCAAGAGTGCCTACTGCACGACCAGTATCTTCTAGATACTTTGACATCTGGATAGCTTTAGCTTCCAGTCCGGAATAATCATCCATCATCTTTGTCTGTTTGGCAGCCAAATCTGTGGATTCACGTATCTATTGACCTTTGAGTTTTTCATGCTCATCGGTTTGTTTTTGATACTTTTTCCGAGCATCCTTGAAGGCTGATTCAATTTTCATCAGCTCTTCTTGGTACTTACCATAGGCCGATTGAGTTGAATTTAACTCTTGTTTAGTTCTATTCAACTCATCACACGAGGCTCTGTATTCCAGATCCGCCGTGTGTAGTGCATCACGATACTGTTCGTGCTGGAGTTGAAAATCTTGTTTTTCTTTTTTTCCATCTGATCCAATAACAATTGTTGTTGGCGTCTACAACTTTGATCGTAATCAAGACGTTCTGATATCAACTGTTTGTTGTTAGTCAGAATCTTGTCTCGGGTTCCGGTCAGTGTAATAAGATCCTTCTGGATCTTCTCATATTCAGCTCTCATGTCTTCAAGCTCGTCCATTTCGTTCCTTTCGAATCCACATTTCTGGTGTTTAATTCGAGAACTATATGGAGTTTCAAACATACCTGCACTAGGCTTTGGTACCTCAAATGGTAGTTTACCAAATTGAGCAGTACTTTTATGCATTGGTGCAGGTTTCGAAGTACCTCCTGGCATGAATAAGGAGTCTCCAAATTCATCCAGTTCATCATGTAAGTTTTTTCTTACATCCTCTAACCCATCAGGGTAGTGTTCCAGTGGATCTCTCCACTCTGTACCTTGGGGTGGTGACTTGATTTCACCATCCTCCATCGGGGAGTTTAGCTCATGATTTGGGCCATTTCCCCTAACTGGGCTCAGCTCAGTCATTTCTGACTGCGCTTACCCGAAGACCAACTGGTCACAGCACCAGTGTAGTGGTTCGTCTCGTTAAGTTAGATTAAATCATAACGAAGAGAGAGAAAAGTTTCCGGGTGGGCAACCGAGCTTTTATTTCATAGCTTATGTTACATACGATCACAGCCTCAGAGGACTACATGCTACTAGGGCATTCGATTACCCTTTCGGGTAACGACCTGGTTGAGCAGTGGGTAAACCACTACTGAAGAACATGGGCTAGGACCAGCCTTATATAGGGGAAAAGCCCGCGAAACTCAGACCGGCCACGTGACGTGTGGCGGACGAGTGGTAGGCCCCCTGGTGTAATGGATACGAACCCAGAGGCAGGTGCTGCCACCTGCCATCCGGATTCCCCCACTACACCCGAAGGACCTAGGTCTGAGTCTCACGGGTTCATGAACGTAAAGTGTAAATACCATACCCCTACACTATTATTGTATAATTTTTCAGAAATAGGATAGTCTTATACTATAGCCTATTTCACATCGAGCAAGTGTAATTAATACCCCTTTTTAGTATTGTAAACAATCACTTACTAGGTTATTAATACACTGCGGTTTAATTACCCCCAAGTTATTGTCTAAGGGGGGCTTTCATGTCCTTACCTTGTAGTGTAGAACTGTCTGCACCCAACCTGCCTTCTGCAGATTCTCACTTCTGAGGCATTTGTAGTTTTCCCTGCAGATCCGTGTCCACATGCCTGTCAACAGAGAAAATTGACATTATGCCAAAAATACAGTCAGTTTCTAAACTTGGTCGCAATATAGGAAGGGTAGTCTTTGGCAAGGGTGCATGAAGAGCACTCAGACGAAGATGAAGAAAGGGAGACATTAATAGATCAACATGTACCCACAGACAACTGACTTATTCTACTTTGAATAAAGAGTCAGGTCTTGTTTAAAAAAATAAAAACTATAGTAGCAAAATCAGCTAGCTACCGGGCTGTGTACAAATGACGTCTTGTTTTTCTGGACAATTTTTAACCCCCCCCCCCTCATGAATTCAGTCCTATAAGTCACCCCACGAACTGGCAAACCATAAGACTTCACTGCATGAGCTTTAGTAGGGGTCGAAGGGGGCTTAGTTGAGGTCTAATATGCCTCAATTTACTATATAACTCTATGTCGCTTATTTGACAACCTATCTTTTCATGATATACATGTAGTCCCATCCCCTAAGCTTATAAATACAAGACCTGTGCCATTGCAGTTGTTGTCCAAGCCCTACACTACACTATGCCACATTATGGGGCCCACAATGTTGCCAAAATGAAAGGTTTCAGGTCGGTGTCACATTTTTACATAATGGGCATGTCACATGTCACTTTTTTTGTCAAACCAAAAGGTAAAGGTTGGCGACTGTACAGTGCATATGCAGTTTTTCACTGTGACACAGACAATATCCAGTCTAGGGCTGATCCAGCATTGTTTTAGTGGGGGGGGGGCAAAAGCTGACCAAAGTGGAGACATGCTATGTCAATGTGCCCCCCCCAGTCTGACGACGTTCACACATCTCTCTGCCATGGCCATACACACTGCTATTTCTTCCAGCCTCAGGGGTTTGTAGTTGCGTTTCCAGAATTTTGTAGGGGGTGGGGCAGGAGTTTGAGTTGAGTTTGAGGATCTAGGAGGAAATGTAGAAAGCTTTTTTTCTAATAGGCGATTTGGTGAATTTTTATTGATTTCCATTAGCCAAATTCAGTGTGAATTAGCCAAGTATTGCCACTTTAGAATACATTTCAAGGTTTTACTAAAAATGAGTTATAGAGAAGATTCAGGAACAAGCATTGTTAACACTACAGTGGCAGATCCAGGATATTAAAAGGGGCCCCAGCAAATTGTTGTGACTCCTCGTCAACCTGTGTGAAGTGGCTCACACGTGTCGCTAGATGGAACACGACGTCGCTATAGCACAAGATCACCAGGAATAGCAATGGTGGTGATCACATGGTCTCACCTCAGATGGCGAGGATGGTGATCACTCAGACTCACCAGGGATGGTGACACGGGTGATCACTCACCTCTCTAGACACGCACCTCGTCATGGCACATGTTCACCAGGGATGGCGAGGATCGTGATCACTCATCCTCACCAGGGATGGCGACATGAGTGATCACTCATCCTCACCAGGAATGGCGACATGAGTGATCACTCATCCTCACCAGGGATGGCGACATGAGTGATCACTCATCCTCACCAGGGATGGCGACATGAGTGATCACTCACTTCGCTAGATGAGACGCACACCACGTCATAATGCACATTCACCACGGATGGCAAGGATTGTGATCAGTCACCTCACTAGATAAAATGCGTACCTCGTGATAGCACAGGTTCACCACAGATGGTGAGGATCTTGATTGCCCACACTCACCAGGGATGGCGACACGAGTGATCACTCACCTCGCTAGATGAAACGCACACCATGCCATAGTGCATGTTCACCACGGTTGGCGAGGATCATGATGACTCCCACTCACCAGGGATGGCAAGGCGGTTGATCACTCACCTCGCTAGATGAAACGCGCACCACGTCATAGCGCAGGTTCACTATGGATGGCGAGAGTGGTGATCACTCAGACTCACCAGTGATGGCGACGCTGGTGATCACTCACCTTGTTAGATGAAAAGCTCATGATCATCGACAAAGGTAATCATGTAGCCTCACATCTGCCAGATCAAAGTATGTTTTGCCAGAGAAGGTATTGCCATATGTATCTTCCCTCTAACCACAGACAAGGTGTTCATGTTGATATTTCCCTATGTATTTTTCCTGTAATCAGAGAAAAGGTGTTTATGTATAGTTGCTTTCATTTTAGAGATACCTCTATCTAAATTCAATTGATATTCTCTCTATATAATCTTGTTTGATTCAACTCTTAAGTATTACATGGAAATCAGTGTGAAACAAAGTACATTTGATACATATGGGACTTATACTTCACGCCCACACTTCCTAGATAGGCTACATGTTGAACAGTGGTGCTGTCTCAACAACTTTGGCAATGGTGGTGATAAGTTGCCACTGTGAGTGAGAGTGAGTGAGAGATGATGCAATCCTCAGAGAGCATTGACTTGGAGTGACACAAATTCACGTATTGAGTGAGACCGATGTTGGCAATGGTGGTGATAAGTCGCCATTTTGAGAGAAGATTAACTAGGAGTGATACAAACTCACGCAGTGAGTGAGAGCCATGTGGCAATGCAGGTGAAAAGTTGCCATTCTGAATGAGAGTTGACAGGCAGTGGCACATACTCACGCAGTGAGTTAGATCCATGTTGGCGATTGTGGTGATAAGTCACCATGCTTTGTGAGGGATGACAAGGGGTGGCACATACTCACGCAGTGAGTGAGATCATGTTGGCGACTGTTGTGATAAATCACCATGCCATGTGAGACTGACACATAGTGGTGAAAGATGACGCAGTGATTTATCACTCAGAAAGGAGTCACCATTGATGACCAATCATGGCCACAGATAATGACAATTTGCTGGGTAGGGTGGACTATAGCTGGCACTAGCTAACATGGTGCAACTATATAGTTGATGCTAATACATAAAGGTTGACATTAAGTGATTATAATCTACATATGTAGACTCAGCAGGTTTAGAAACGTGGAAATTGACCAGGACAAAGTTATTTGAAGAACTATATTTCTTGCTGTGCAAGAAACAAGCTTTGATTTCTAATTAGGGCGGCCATCTTTAAAAATGGTCACCATCTTGGATTTCAAAAGTCTATTAATACAGACATGAGAAGTGACCTCTGAAGCTTGACAGTGAGCATATTCACTTTCAAGCTTATTATCAACATATGAATCAGTCTACACAATAGAAGCTTATGACAAAACCTCAATTTCTTTTTTATTAATAGTAAAATATGTCAAAACCCTATTTGAACACCTTTCAAGTTATTATAAGCTACATAATCAGCTGGAGCAGGCTTGGAAACATAAAAATAAACTCCAGGATCAAGTTAATTGAAGAACTACATCCATTGCTATCTAAATAATAAGTGTTGACTTCTCATTCAGAAGGCCATCTTGAAACATGGCCTAACAAAGTTTGATTTTCTGAAAACTGGCCCTGACTAATTTTTTTTTCACCCTCAGATTCCTCATACTCAATACTTCTTTGGTAAACTATATTGCCAGTGGGGTGGGAAGAGTGGTTGTGATATATAATTACGGCATTTTAATCTAAATTGTCACTGGAGGAGTCTGGCGTTTGCTGCCCACCCTTGACATACATGGGTTTATTTGTTGGTCTGCAATGTGAGCAATGAACAATCTAATCCCATTGCTAATATGGCGTTAACTACAGTGAAGGAGGGAACACTAGAGGCACTTTAAATAACTGGGGGACACTTGTCCCACTATTTATTACCCCTTTATTGGTCACTAATGCAGGAGTGCGTCATGCCATCGGTAGTCGTGATGCACCAATGAAGTGCTTGTTAGACTGCTCACAGGCACTTTCTTGGTGCATCAGAAGGTCGGCATGATCCTCCAATGTGACGCGTTGGTGAGCAGTCTCTCAAGGACGACATGGCTAGATTATAGACATTATTCCAACTGGCCCAATATGATATTGAAAATGAGCAGTGGCGAATATAATCTTTGCATAAAAAGAAGTATTTTTAGTATTAATCAATGTTTTGAAGTGTCCTTCAGGGGAAAGAATAAAATATTGTTGATCGTAGAAAAACGTTGGGAAAGAAAACGTTTCTAAAAAGCTTTTGTGTCTTCATACTGTAAGTGATTGTGTGTGTTTTTCTGACCTGGATTTATAAAGCAATTTTAGAAAATCAAATGTTTTTTTTTGAATTGTTATTTGGAACAAATATTAGCAAAGCTAAAAAGGCAAAAGTAATAGGGATTTCTTTCACCGTTTAAAAGAAAAAGAAACAATAAAAACAACAGATTTGGTTCTGCATCCCTACATGATGCCCAGTCCTGAGGAATCGGCATGATGCTCCAATTCAGTGCAGGTGCGCCAGCTCTGCGTTTATGCAGCATGGTGACCAAGGATTGTGATTGCAGAGGTGTATATCACATACCCTTAATGGCCCGCTGATGCATCGATGCATCATTCCCATCATGAAATCGGCCATGTTGAGTTACTCCCATCATGAAATCGGCCATGTTGAGTTACTCCCATCATGAAATCGGCCATGTTGAGTTACTCCCATCATGAAATCGGCCATGTTGAGTTACTCCCATCATGAAATCGGCCATGTTGAGTTACTCCCATCATGAAATCGGCCATGTTGAGTTACTCCCATCATGAAATCGGCCATGTTGAGTTACTCCCATAATGAATTCAGCCCGGGTGAGTTACTCCCATCATGAAATCAGCCCCGGTGAGTTACTCCCATCATGAAATCAGCCCCGGTGAGTTACTCACCAGGTCATACCGACCCTACAGGTTAGGTACTGCTCCCAGAGGGTTGGCATGATGCTCCAATGCATTGCTCATGGGCAGACTCACCAGTACTTCATTGATGCATCATGACTTAACCATTTAAGAGCCACTAATGCATGACCATAGGTCGTAATGTCGCACCCCTGTATCAGCGCCCCTAAATAGTTACGTGCTGTATAGAAACATTGAAGTCAAGAAACAAACCTTGGCAGCAAAGAGTTCAGTCAACATTTGGTTAGGTAAATCAAAGAGCTCAATAGCCCTAACATATGTATGGCTTCCAAATACATGGAAACTGAGTCTGTTTGCGAAACAAATACATTGAACATTGCGCGATGTAACAACCCATTATAAGGTCTGCGTATGTATGTTTATAAGCCCTTTTGCACACAAACACTGTAAAAGAATAACTGCTGTATCCACCTTTATTTTTAACTGAAGAAATCTTTATTTCTTAGGTAGTGTAAATACGATACAAATTTTCATGTGTGGAAATTCGTTTGAAAATACAGCAAAATTTACATCACGTCACTATGTGACCAGTTGTACACTATAAGTATTTATAAAATGGCTGGCAGTGCTCTGCTGCACGATAGAAGTGACCTTGAGTGCATTATAGGAATACAGTGCACGGCTGAGCAAGGTCACCATAGTTGTAAACCAGTCAGGTACCCTCGATGCGAAGAAGATCGTTGTCTATTCTCTAATTATATTGAGTAAACACCAATAAAAAGGAAAATACACCTAAAATTTACAGAATCATTCCTAAGTTTAATATAGGATCAAGCCCGTTCAGCTAAGGTTGTTGCATTAGGTAGACACTTGTAATTATTCCTTATGAAAGGATTTTAGGTAGAGTGACACTTCCTGAATGACAACATACTTGGCGGCAACATACTCTACCGAAGAGCCCTTAGCTTTTTCATAAATAGCCTGATAATTGAAAAGGGGATGGATAATACTGACCTGTATTTTATTTACACTCACGGACCAATAAAGTTAAATTTGTTAAAGAAAATCATTGATGGCATTAGCTGCCTTCGAGGGATTAAAGGAATAACGGGTCATAGTACACTATGTAGTTTTAGTAGTGCTTGCAGCAGTAATTCTTTACTGCAGTCATGTAATAAGTCTGTCAATAACTGTGCCTTGTACACACATGCAGACACAGCCTTCTGTACTAAATACTGGACACTTGCAGTTAATTTAAGGTTGCTGGCGGGATAGACTAAAAGTAATAAGATTTTCGCCATATTCTCGCCAAATCCTCAAAATGACTTTACTGTACTTTATGGATATGCAATAAAAATGTAGGGGTCCGAGGCATATTTCTGAACTACAGAACCTTCAACATTACATAGGATGATATATTAATATAAATCCCTAGTTTCCTATCCAAAAGTAATTGAATTTTTATATAACTTCGTCAGCACTTAGCTTATAATTACATCTTTCTAGTAAGTGCAAAACTGACATATGATCCCGGCCATATTTCTAACGTTTTGGATGATTGAAATAAAAAAAAAGATTAGAAAATGGTCATACTATGAATGTATCAATGGCTAAGAGTTCTAAGACTCTTAGCACCACCGGAATCCATGGTACAGTGGTAACATGTTTGGCTGTCATGCAGGGGTCCCAAATTCGAATCCCACCCATGCCACTCTTTTCACCTAGGCTACTGTCTTCGGCTGTGTAACAAGGAGACCCACCAAACAAAAACTTCGGACAGACTTGAGTCTCTCTTGTGTATTTACTCATGTAAAACCCCAGTTTTCCACTTGGGCACATGACAAGATTTTGTAGACTCGCTTTTCTGAGTCTCTCTTGTGTCAATACCGCTGTGCTCAACCTAGGATTCCTATGATAGACGCTAACGTTTTCTTGTGAGTTAAAAGCTCATGTTTGTCACCCAGACATGGCTGTGTGCTACATTATCCAGGGTTAACTTTCGATGTTTAAGCTAAGATACTTAAAATATTTTGTAAGATTTTCATAAGATTTCGGTAGAATGTTACATTTCTTTTTCATTTTGTAAATACGTAGGTTAAAGCTGTGTTATGACATGTATTCTGTGTTGTACGTAGCAACATCTTGTATGTAAAAAGTAAAATTTCACAACAAAATTTTGGTAAATTTGTAAAATTTGTAAAATGTAACATTTCTCTCAAATGTCTGGCATTCAATGAGAACTCCAGGTCTTTTCAAAGTGGAGTGGGAAAGAGACAAGATGACAGCCTTAAACTCCAAATGTTACATAGAAACTGGAGGAGGGGTCGGAAAAAAGTGAGCTGCAAAGGAGTAATTCAAAAACAAAATGAATTAACAGCTGAAGACTACAAAGTGCTCTGGTGACCAACAAAGGATTCAGAGTGTTTTTTTAAAAGGTTTTATTGGGTCTAAAGTTCAATACCAGAATTCGGTCTGGCTGTTCTGCCATCTGGGCCCACATTTCAGCCTCCTATGTTGACAATTGGTACGGCGGCGAGTAATAATATTATCTTCAGTGGACCATAAAGCAGAGAAAATAGCTTCTAACAATCATATTCACACATGATAGATCAGAAAAATCAGAAAAGTTCAAGACTCCAGGCACTTGCATTATAGTATTGGTGAAACTACTCAGTGGTCTTGGGGAAGGGGAGGGGAGTGGCGGGTGAGGGATGAAGGGGGATTGAAAATGTGGAAGGAGTTTAGTATTTAGTCATAGTGTGATATTTTACATCCTGAAGTATAATACCTGCAGCTCATAGAGACTCCAGTACACTCAGGTTTGGCTCGATCAGTGCCGGAAGATCTACATGTATATGTATATATATTGCTGCTAGCACAGTGACATCAACATATAAACAGAGATAGAGGGAAGCAAAAGAAAATTACCATGAGGAAGTGATCTAATACTGTGCCTGGAGAATTCAACTTAGTATATGGTATTTTGAAAAATAAGATAAGTATAGTGTAATGATATGTAAGTGTGCATAGTATGAACATCTGGCATAGTAGTAAATACTACATTACCAAAAGACCTCTTATCATAGGAGAAAAGCCCATATCAATCTCGAGCGTAAATGTCGATTCACCATAATGACTGTGGTAATACCACATGACATACCCTAGGATGAAAATAGAATGCAATATTAGGGACATAGACATAGATATGGAGAAACAGTAAAACAGTGATAATATCATAGATAATACAGCTTGAAAAGACATAGATAATGACACAATGAGCAGTGGTAACTACCAGCTGCTGCAGTGGCAAATTATAAGATTATTGTTTAGAAGTGGTAATACCAGCTACTAGACTTACCTGAACCAGTTTTTATTAATTGGTATAATAAAACAGTTGGAAAATCTTTTTGGATTATGTTTTTGAATAATTCTTTCTCCAGAATATTAGTGTATTTTGCACAAAGGTTATTCCAGCAGTTTATCGCTCTAAACCTGGCTGATTTACCAGTCAAAATGTCTGGTTGGTAAATCCCTATTGTCAATGAGATCAACATTAACTTTTAGATCATAGGCATAGTAAATTAGATGAATATACCGTCTCTCTCTCAGACTTTTGACATTGGTCCTATCATGAGTTTGTCTTGTGGTCATGCTTGGGTTAGGTCAAAGCCTGACATTATATACTATTCTCAACGCCTTGTTTTGAAGGAGCTGCAAGTCTTTGAGTTGGTCCCTACAATTATCATCATAGATTACATCACAATAATCATAATGAGGAAGAATGGTGCTGGTATAGATATTTAGAGCAGTATTAACATCTGTATATTTTCTTATTCTAGCTAACTGTATAACCTTGGATTTTACCCTATCATAGACAGTACTAATATGCTTATTGAAGGATAGGTTATTATCTAAAATTACACCCAAATATTTGAAGGCTTGTACTTCTTCCAGTTGTACTCCCCTAATATAGAATTTGGGATGTATGGCTGGTGGTGGGCCTATGGACATCCATTGTGTTTTTTTCTGATTAACCGTAAGACTATTCATAATACACCAACTTGACAACTTGTTTAAAGCAACTTGTACCTCTCTCGGATCAGTGGAGGAAATCACAGCATCATCAGTATAAAGAACTATATTACAGTTTCCTACCTGCTTCACCAGGTCATTTATATAGATAATGAACAAAATAGGACCTGCTGTTGAGCCTTGTGGCACTCCATACGTTATAGGCAAGGTCTTAGAAAATTTGTTATTCACACCAACTTCCTGAGTCCTATTTGTCAAGTAGGACTTAAACCAATCACATGAATTGTCACTAAGTCCATAATCAGATAATTTTTGTATTAGTATTGGGTGAGAAACAGTATCGAATGCCTTTTTATAGTCAATGAAGATAGAGAAGGTAGTCTTCCTATTGTTAAAGTTTTCATAGACCATATCCAAGTAAGCACTGACAGCAGATAATGTAGAGTGATTTTTCCTGATACCATGTTGGGCACAAGTGATATAATATTTGCCTTCCATATAATTTTTAAGCCTTGTAATAACTAATTTTTCAAGAATTTTGCCAGGTAGCAGGAGTTGGCTTATGGGCCTTAGATCGTTCACAGATTTGCTATTGGGTTTCTTTGGTATGGGGGTGACAATGGCATGTTTCCACACATCAGGAAAACTTGCATCTAATAGGGATTTGTTAAAGATCATCCTAAGCTTACTACAGTCTTGAAGTAATAACTGCTTAATGACAGAGGATTTCACATTTGTGATAGCAGATGACTTAGTGACATCAATTTCAACAATAGCTTTTTTTATATCATCTTCATCAAATAGAGTAAACAGTAGGTCATGCTTTACATGTATTTGTGGTACATTGCTCCTATATAATACCTTGGGTAAAACATCCCCAAGTTTTTTTTACCAATTTTAGTGAAAAATTCATTGATATAATCAGGGATTTGGCCAGGACCATATTTGTGCCCAGTTGATTTATACAGTCACCTTTATATTTAGGGAGCAATTTTCTAACACCTCTCAATAATTCACGAGGATCAGTTTTATGCTTATCCAGCAGCTTGCTCAGAGTATTCTTTTTATTAACAGCAATAGCAATATCAACTCTCTTGGCAAATGTATCAGCAACAGCCCAGTCACCTGGGTTATTGTATAGCTTGGCTTGTTTTTAAGCATTGTCACGGAGCCTCATTGCACCTATGATCTCATTTGTTAACCATTCTGGCTTATCTACTGACACATATGTCCTCCTCAAGGGGGCTGTGGCACTTAATGCTTTAAGGAAATTAGCCATATAGATCGAACATAATACATTAACATCTTGGTGATAATTGTAGTCAACCCAATTGCTATTGCAAAAGTCATGGTGAAAGACATTAATATCAAAATTTCTGTACACCCAAATAGTTTTTAATTCCTTAGGAATTTTGTTTCTTTCATGTTTTAAGATTAGAAACACCGGCATGTGATCACTTAGGCGAATATTAACTGTACCATGGTGAGTTACATAATCACAGTTTGTATACATAGGGTCAATAAGGGTTTTGGATGAACCTTTTACTCTTGTTGGGATTGTAATATACTGCTTAAGACCATTGACATTAGTTATTCTCTTTATACGTTTTTGATCTATGTCAGACAGTGTAAGTAAATCAATATTAAAATCTCCCATAATTACAATCTTTCGAGTGGGTACAGTTTTATCAAGTAGATTAATCAAGTAGTCAATAACATGTTGATTTCCTACCCCAGGAGGCTTGTAGACTAGAATCACCTTATGTATAGCTTTATGGATCTCAAGGTCAATAGTCAAAACTTCATAAGTTGGAGTTATTGCTGACTCAAGTGGACATTCAGTTATGATAATATCCTCTTTGACATAGAAAAGTAATCCGCCACAGTCTTTATCAACATAAGGGCGTCGATCCAGCCTTACAATTTTATAGCCAGGGTATGATATCATTGATGTATCATGATGTTTGTCTCACAGACACCCATTACATTGGCATATGGAAGAATGTATGAGATTTTAATGGTTTTCCCATATAGACTGCATATGTTACAACCAATAAACTTCAACCCTTTATATTGACCTAAATCATCTACCTTGAAGCATTCACTCATCAGGGCCATTTATGCCATTCTGGCAGATAAGACCATATCTGTATCTTGTAAGTGAACAATGGTATTGATGAAAAATGAAAACACATGGGGGGGGGAGAAATAAATCGTTAGCATGGTGTGTTGCTTATAACTATAGCTATGGGACCACAAAGTTGTGATATAGTCTGTGTGTGTGTGTGAAACTGCACACAAGTGTTCCTTAAAGAAAACTGGAAAACAAGTAGCATTAAGGTCTTGTTATGTAGTGCACTGGTTATAGTGATAAAGAAAAAAATAAGTGGTGATACATAGAAAGCCAGTGATATTCACTGTTATATGGCAATTTCAGTTGCCACAGTTAAACCTAAGGAACATGTATACACATTTACATAGTTACCATTTGCCAAACGTAAGCAATGAACAGTAATCATTGTGCAATAATCTCTAGTGATCTATTGATCAAATGATCTTAGATATTATAGATGACCTTATATAGATAAACTGACATAGACTGAAAACAAAATAATCATTAGTACTGGAAATGATTCGTAGCAATGTACAGCTTGTCGATCGTTTTTGTGAGTTCATTGGCATAATAGATGTTGCCACCATGATCTAAATGGCAGCCATCATGCAACGAATCATAGTTGTGGATTGTCCTTCCTTGTCCAACCCCTTTATGAAGAAGGGTAGCTGTCCAAGGAGTGGGCACATCATTACTACAGTTGTAATGTGTGATCTCTCCGTTGACATCCAAAATGACCTGATTCAAAATCTTCTGATTGGGGTGCTCATATAGTAAATGATTGTAGTGGAACAAGTCAACTCCTATAATCGGGCAGAACATGATATGTGAATCAGTAACAACTCTGAATTTTGATGTGCAATTTATCATGGCCTCAATGTAGTCAGATATAATATCTTCAGGGCTGGCTCTGAGCTCGACAAGACCAGTTTCATAATATTTCACGGTTATGTTCCACAGGCTTGCAGCCATGACAACCAGTCTTTGGTTATACTTGTGGAGCTCCCTGATCCCTAGGTTGGTCATTCTACCAATATCTGCTCCACGCCGATAATCAAAGAAATATATAATCCCATCATGATTGATCATATAATCTGGGAGGAACTCCCCCCTAGAGTCATGCAGTGTGTAAACTGACATCGCTACTGTCTGGAGACTGCCAATAAAAACAAATAGGCCAGGAGTTATTAGCTGTCTTGTAACATGATGTGGCACATTATGTTGTACGCAATGTGTAATTTACCTAGGCAAGTATTATTGTGGCACTATAGTTAAATTCCCACACACACCCAGGGCATTGACATGGTTAAAAAAAACTATCTGACTTGATGGTAAACCATCAAGTCAGTACTTATTCGCAGAACAATGTGTGTGTCGAGACGGTGTAAGCACTTTACCCTTGGACATTTAGAAAAGTAAAAAATATATCTCTCTTTTCTCTTTTTTCTGTTGGACACAGCAAAAACATTTTTTGTAAAACTTTCATAACATTTTGCTAAATTTCAAAATTTTATGGCAATTTTGTAACATTTTCGTAAAATGTTACATTTCTTTCTTTTTGTGAAAGAAATACATGTATATATAGGTTAAAACCGTGTTTCAAGGTAAATTTTTGTTCTCTCACACGGTGAAAACCTTCTCTCAACTACTGAAAAACCTAATAGACAAAATAGTCTACCTGTTGATGAGGCTGTAGTTTGCACAGGGCATCGCACATGTGTAAGGATTGGTGACACGGCAACAAATAAAAGTCGTAGTGGAACTAGTCCTTGAACTCGCAGACAAGTTGGTGAACAAGGTGACCACGTTGGAGGAAAAAGTGTGCGCATTGAAATGTGCAACAACTCTAGCAGCAAGAAAATCAGGATGTTCTTGGAACTATACTAAATGCTCTATAGCATATAGCTGTAGAATATGTGTGTTTGTAGTGAAAATAAAAGTGAGAAAAATGAAAAAAAAGTAAAATATTATATTTCTTTCATTTTGTGAAAAAAGTACATAGATTAAAACCGTATTTCAACACAGATTCGGTGTTGTACATAGCAAAGAATAGTTAACTTTGTCATAGACACGCTTGGCGTCAAACCCATTACTCCCCGGAAGACGACACTAGTTTTTTTTTTAACCACAAGGGGGCTCCACTAAATGCAACTATAAGCAGTTTCAATAATATCCACTAGGTGTCAGGCACGAGGGCGCCACTATGTTTTTTTTGTTGTTTTTTAACCACAAGGTGGCTCCACTAGACACGACTATAAGCAGTTCCAATAATATTGTAGAGGTACGCATTGTCTAACCGTAGAGTTGGGTACCGTCTGACGTGGCAGGTGAGTCGAGTCGTCGGACGTTCCTCAGGTTCCGGATAGGTGGCAGCACCGATCCGGGTCTGTGGGGACATCTGACGACGAACACCTGGGTCCTTATATAAAGCCCAGGGCTTAGTCGCTACGTCAGAGGCCCTCCAGGCCTCCGCACCATGTAGATCATTTCTCCATCCATCTTAGCTGCTTATTCTATACCATCCGGCAGCCGTGAGTGTACACTAAGAAATAAACTAACCGTTGGCATACACTTGAAATACTGTCTTACTCTTTCTTTCGAATCGTAAGACCCGAACCCCCCAGATCCGTAAGGCCACAAACCCTTACACTGGTGCCGTGACCAATTAATTCTGGTGTATAGCCCGGACATCATAACGTCCGAACGGCTGGTACATGGGTTAGATAACCTTAGGGAAGCTAACCCAGTAGGGCAACTGATTGCCCAGGAGAATGGCAATGGATCATTAGTGCTCCAAAACCATTCGAACTCCCAAGATGCGGAATCTACATCTTGGAGAGATCCCGAACCCCACTATAATGATAGTGAGGAGAATCTACCAGACTCTGTACGACGTGAACAGTCCATACAGAGACAGGGTAAGTTAATGAGCCAACAATCACTTGTCGACGAGCTAACTAATTCGATGTTCGAAGTTGGTGGTAGTACCAACCCAGAACATCCGGCGCCAATGCCAAAATGGGTAACATTTGGAGAGCTACCTTATAGATTACCCAGACCCAGACTACCAATATTAGATTATAGCGCTATAGATGGCGACTTAACCTATGCGGTACCGGAAGGTGAAGAATTTAAACAACCGGATGTCCAGTTGTTAAATGAAACTTACGTAACTTTGAACGAGAATCTAAATATCTTGGTCAAAGCTAAAGATGAAGTATTTCATGAAAAACTTCAGCTAGAAGAGGACCTAACTGGCATGCGGAAAGAATTCGAAGCCAGAAGGAGTGAGTACATGAAAGAACTCGAGAATGAAGAACGAAAACTCCAGGAAATGAGAGAGTCATTCAATAAGGAGTATGACAATAGACATATTCGTATCCAAACATACATAGATACGAACGACCAACTATGTCATGATAAGGCAAAATTCGAATCCGAAATATGCCACTATCAAAACGAGTTGGAGGAATTGAAACTTCAGTGTACTAAACAAGCTGAAGACAATGAAGCTATCCGGGTAGGCATTATAGCTTACAATAAACAACTGGAAGAAGATAGACAGAAACTCACGAATGAGCTTCAGGAGATGCAGACTACTGCAATAACCTTAGATAAGTACGTAGAAGCCGCCCAGTTGACTATAGGTAATATAGATCCAGCTGTGGTATCTAAAATGTTGGGGAAGACAACTCCAACTGGATACAACCCTTTCGTTAACGATGGGGCTACTAAGAATGTAGTATCCGGAGTCTATACGAAACCGGATAATGCCGCAGATAGTGGAACCGCACCTACACCAGCAACTCCAGCGCTGGATACAATAGGTCCGGCACCACCAATACCAGACCTGAGTCACAAAACTAAAACGACTCGCGATAGTGCTACCGGAACCAACAATAATACACCCGTAGCACAACCAAGAGTACCGGGTCCAACGAGGCATATGTTGACACCACCTTCATATTTCCCCCAACCTGGCCATAGTACACCAGCAGGTCCAAGATTACCGAACCCAGCTTCGGGTCCAGGTAACGGTCCTACTGATGGACGTTTTCCAAGACCAAACCCGCCACAAAACAACTTTAATGGCGGAATGCATCAACCGAGAGCATCTTCCTATGGATATAGATATAATTATAATCCATCAGGAAGTGGTAATTATCAAAATGGTAATAACTATAACCAGGGATGGAATCAAAATAATTCTTACCCTAGGTATGCTTCTTCTGGAAACGCCAGTTATAATGGTGGATGCCCTGGCGGCTCATCCGGAAACTATCACAATAATGGTCCACCAGGAGGGAACCCCCCAGGTGGCCCAGGCGGATCCGGATTGGGAGGATCAGGATCAGGAGGAGATGGCAGGAAGCCAAATAGAAGATCTTCCATGCCTGCAGGGATGCAAACCATCTTTGATAGAAGCCAATGTATCCAAAACCTTGGCATTGACTGCTACCGAAAGGGAGTGGATGGCATGGAAGTCATGAACTGGAGCATGCGAGAAGCAGATAGACTACACGGATGTAATAATCCGGCACGTAGACAGGCACGGATACCCCCTCCATACGATTCTAATGACCCATGGAAGGATAGGTATCAAGCTTTTGTCGACGAAGTCAATTGCAGTGGCTGGACAAAGGAAGAAGCTCTGCCGTATTTGATCTGTTGGTTGAATAAAGGTGGAAAAGTAGCCCTCAACCAATGGAGAGCAGCTTACGGATTATACGGCACTTATGATCAATTGGTTGAATGTGCCGCATACCTATTTGGATCAATCGTTAGAGAAGATCCATGGGTAAGCTTCAAGAAAAGAACACAGAAACCGAAAGAATCTCACAAGGTCTTTGGTTTGGAGCTACAGGACTTGCTATCAAAAGCATGTCCAAATTGGGCTCATGACGATGACTGTTATCTACAGGAATTGTTCATACAATTCTATAATGGATTGCAGGATCCGGATCACAAACAAGTTGTTTGGGATTCTTGGAAAGATGACACTTCCTTCAGTGACCTGTTCATAGCAATCGATGGACATGACATGAAGAAACGATTGGTAATCCGGTAAGAGCAGCACCTTTTCAACATGGAGGTACACCTGCTCCGATATATGATACTTCCCAGTTAGCCGCGGTTGATTCGCATGATGCTGATGAGGAGGATGAATATATCTCCGATGAAAACGGAGAATATATTGGTTCAGTTCAAGTAGCTGGAAAGTATTACCGACAAAAACGGTATAGGAAAGTACATTCGAGAGGAAAGGGAGGATCTGCTGCTGGTAACACAGCTTCCGGATCAAACCAATCTAGCAATGTAGTCTCTGCGGCGAAGCCAACTCTGGCGGCCACTTCTACTCCGACTAATGTGATGGAGACCTTAATAGCCGGACTAACAGAAGCTCTAAAGAGGCCGAGAGTTGATAAATCTCAGAGGAGATGTTTCAGATGCCAGAAACTGGGGCATTATGCTCCGGAATGTATGGCTGAGAAACCTGTCCCGCGTAAACAGGAAGGTGTCTCTGGAATAAGTACAGAGGAAAACTAGGAAGGGGTCTCCTGAGGGGCAAAGAAGGGGATCCCAGTGACAAATCTTGCCATGATATCACCATCCGTGATGATAGTTCGCATGTAGTAGCAAACTAGCCTAGCACCGAGGTGGTTGTAGACACCCGGAAGGCTAGGGAAGCTGATATAGCAGGTGCCACGGGAGCACAGGGGAAACCCAATATCAGTAACGAGGCAGGCGGCTACGAGTTAGCCAAGGTCTGTGGTGCCCACCTGCCCCCGGGTCATCCTTGTCTGGAATTCCTGAAAGGATGTGGATCGACTCCTGGTGTGAAAAATGACGTTCCGATCATCACGGACATGCCCTCTGTTCTAAACGGAAGGCGGTGGTATGTTTGCCTCACTGTTAACGGAAGATCTGCCGAATTCCTTGTGGATACGGGAGCTAGCCACTCTTGTATCTCCAGGGGATTCTACGATCTTATACCGGATGAACATGATACTCTCAAATTGGGAGGAAGTGCTCAGACGGCCGATGGCAGTACCTTGCAAACGTATGGTAGAACTTGTGTGAAACTACAGTTGGATGGTATACATGACTATGTCATGAGCGCCACCGTTGCGGATATAGCAGATGAGGGGATACTTGGGTTGGATTTCGCATCCCTGTATGGTGCTGTGTTGGAACCTCAATCAGGAGTGTTGAGTGTGAAATACCCATATCCCGTAAAGGTTAGGTGTGTACTGAGACAAGTAAGCAGTATGGCTAGTGTAGCACACACTGTGCGAACCCTCCGGGAGTAGCCTGTGATGTGCTTGTAAGAAGTGATCCTGCAATGCGCAATAAGCCTGCAGTGATAGAACCGGATGTAGCTACTCTGTCAAGTATCGGATTAGTATCCGCAGACACTATTGTAGCAAATGCATCATGGTCGGTAGTACCTGTCTCCAATACCGGAAACAGTACTATCTACTTGAAAAAGGGACAAGTTTTCGGAAACGTGACCCTTTCGGAAACTGTAACGGATAGTAAGAGGAACTTACAAAAGGGTACAGGAGATGATGAAATTTCGGAAGACTTACTCAAGTTGTATGAAGAAACTTCATTAGAAGATCCGGAATACCGGAAAGTGTTCTATGAATTGCTCTGTCAGTATAGGACTGCCTTTGCCAAACCTGGTGAAAAACTAGGTACGACAAATAAGGTAGTACATAAAATAGATACTGGAGATGCAGAACCCTTTAAGATACCGTATAGACGGTTACCTTTAGCGAAAAAGAGAGTAGCTGAAGAGGAAATAAACAAGATGTTGGAACAGGATGTAATAGTCCCTTCCAATAGTCCATGGAGTAGTCCTGTGTGTATGGTAACAAAGAAAGACGGCACTATCCGTTTTTGCATAGACTACAGGAAGTTGAATGGAATAACGAAAAAGAATTCGTATCCACTACCGAGAATAGACGAAACCATTGACTCCTTAGGAGGAAACAGTTGGTTTTGTACCCTAGACTTGCAATCAGGTTATTGGCAAGTGGGAATGAACCCTTCAGATATGGAAAAAACTGCATTTTCGAGTCATATTGGACTATTCCAATATAACGTAATGCCGTTTGGATTGTGTAATGCACCAGCAACATTTGAAGCAATGATGGAAACAATTCTAAGTGACTTATTGTGGAAAAGATGTCTTGTATATCTTGACGATGTCATAGTCTTCGGAAAAACATTCGAAGAGTGTTCTAATAACCTAAAAATGGTATTGGAACGTATTATTTCTAATGGTCTCAAATTGAAACCTAAGAAATGCCACATGTTTAGAAAGTCCATAAATTATTTGGGCCGCATCATTAGTGATGAAGGAATAAAAGCTGATCCGGAGAAAATCGAATCAGTTACGAATCGGAATAGACCTAAAACACCCAAAGAAGTGAGGTCCTTTTTAGGATTCTGTTCCTATTATAGGGAATTTATTCCGAATTATTCTAGAGTCAGTTATCCATTGCAAGCAATAGCTAACTGGACTCCAGGAAGTACCAAGGAAAAATTTCCTTGGGGGCATGAACAGGAATCTGCTTTTCAAAAGCTAAAGGAACTGTTCACGAGTACTCCAGTATTACAATATCCGAATGAAATGGATCATTTCATACTGGATACGGACGCTAGTAATGATAGCATTGGTGCAGCTCTCTCGCAAGTCCAAAATAGGAGAGAAGTACCAATTGCCTTTGCCAGCAATACACTGAGTAAGACTCAGCGCAATTACTGCACAACTAAAAGAGAGCTGTTAGCAGTAGTTGTATATACCAAGAAGTTCAAACATTTCCTATGGGGAACGAACTTTACATTGCGTACAGATCATTCCTCTTTGAGATGGCTACTGAACTTCCGAGATGCTGAAGGAATGTTAGGCCGATGGTTAGCCCATCTATCAGAATATGGGCTTGAACATCACCAGATTCAGCATAGACCTGGAGTAAAGCATTTGAATGCTGATGCCTTGTCTCGAATACCAATCCGGAAATGTGATAATCCGGATTGTACTGATTGTGGAGCTCATAGGGCAGTGCTAGCAGGGATTCGAAGACCATTCGAACCCCTAGTTGCCAGTGTACTGGATTGGTCTATGGATCACATACGACGTTTCCAGGAAGCTGACTCGATAACTGCGCAGCTATTGCAATTAGTACCAAAGGGTATACGTCCAGTTAGACCTTAGGTCTCTCTGGAAAACCGAGAAATGAGAAGGTTTCTTGCTCAATGGACCGAGCTTGAAGTCCAGAAAGGCGTGTTATACCGCTGGAAGCCATGTAATAATGGTGAGAAAATCATGCAAGTGGTAATACCACATGCCATGAGACATGTATTTTTGTCATGGACATCGGACCAGTGGTCATTTTGGAAGGAAACGTTCGTTGGCACGACTTTCCAAAAGATACTACTGGCCTGGCATGACCAGAGACTTGCAAAGATGGGTAATCACCTGTCCGGATTGTTGTAAAAACAAACCCGGACCCGGGATGGGCAAACTTCCCTTATCCCAAGAACTTTTCGGAGTTAGATTCGCAAGAATCGGGGTAGACATCATTAGTGGATTGAACACAACCGCTAATGATAACACCTGTATGATGGTAGTGTGTGATTATTACACAAAATACACTAAAGTATTTCCACTACCGGACCACAAGGCAGTTACTTGTGCCGAAGCCTTCCTAAAAGGTTGGGTACTAAGTTTCGGTGTACCATTAATGTTACACAGTGACCAAGGCAGAGAATTTGAATCAAATCTCTGGCAGGGTATGTGCGAATACTTAGCTATTTGCAAGACTAGAACCAATCCATATAGGCCACAAAGCGATGGATTGGTAGAAAGGTTCAACAGAACCCTTATCCAAGTTCTAAAGTCGCTTGTCAATGAACATATGGATGACTGGGATGAGCAATGTCATTTTGTGACACATGCTTATAACAGTACGGTACATTCAAGTACAAATTGTACTCCAAACCTTTTGGTATTCGGAGAAGATCTAATAATGCCTGCCGACTTAGTATTTGGAGTCGTAGGGATGGACCCGGAACTACCTTGCCATGTAGTTTTTGTGGAATGTTTAAGAGACAGATTTAAAAAAGCATATGAGTCTGTCCGGATCGATTTGGACAAAAGTGCCAAATGGCAGAAAGTTGGATATGATACCGATCTAAAGCATCGGAAATTCCAATCCGGAGATAGAGTTCTCAGGCTACATGAACCACTTAGGCACATAAAATTAGCGTCTAATTGGGATGGTCCCTTCACGGTAACCCAAGTTATCAGTGACTGTACCGTAATAATTAAATCTGACCTTGGTCGACTGTATAAGTCAAATGTGGCCAGACTGAGGAAATGGTCTGGGAGGGAGACCTCCACAGAAATGTATGGTGAAGGTTCCGGAAAGATCCTGAACCAGAATGGCATAATAGACCAGGTAAAGAACACTACAGTGAAGCGAGGCAGTGGTAGGCCTAAGAAGTGTTCCGAATCAGTGACACCCGCGCCAACACCGATTAAGCGTGGGGGAGTTAAAAAAGTCTTGGCAGGTGAAGACAAGAAGAGGAAAGGTGTCTCTAAGGCTAAGAAACACCTAGAAAAAGCTCTTCAGACTGTCAGGTCCGATAGAGAACTATCCGATAAGGGGAGATACGTTCGTCGCAGCCCTCGAATTGCCCAGAGGACTGCAGTGACCTAACCTGTATACACAACGAGTGTAATGTTTACATTTAGAGGAACGGATGACAACTGACCCGAAAGGCTTATTTGTCGCCGCCGCATGATGTACCAATGGGTAGTGGACGGATAATTCGGTGGATTTGCTTAAGCTTTCCATAATCTCCACTTAAATCCCCAGACGAGTCATCGGCCTGAGCGATAATTACCTAAAAACATTCAGTTTGTTTATGTTCCGCTTGTAGCACGTGCGTTTCCGCATGACGTCACCGTGTCCAGTCTCAGCTGACCTCTCGTGACCTCGCGGGATGCGGGGAAATGACGTCACGAAAGCTGGCCTGTCGCCATATTTGTTTTCGGTAACGTTCAAGACGGTCGAGCGCGCTCCCTTCTTGGATTTTACCGGTTAGCAAAGCCCTCCTCGCTCCTCCAGAGTCTGTCTCCTGGTAGGCAGACTCCGTCTGTGTCGGCCCCGGCGCCGTAAAAGCCGGAAAAAGGAGTATTTTACTCCCGTAGGTGATTCCCCGGTCATGGCTGAGGAATCCGTAGCTGCAGCCAAGCTATCCGGTGACCCGGATAAGCTGACTCCGTCCGCAGAAGCTTTTCCGGAAGCTTTGTCACCTGTTACACAGGAAGAGAGCGAGATGATGGACGTGGAGGAACCCACGGATCGCTCGTTCGAGGAGAAGCTGGCTTCATTCTCACTAAATGAGCCAGAGAAACTTTTATCTCCACTCCCGGCTGAGGGATCCGGAGGGGCTGCGAGTGCTGAACCCGCAGCAACTGAGTCCGAAACTACCCAAGTTGACGGACAGAAGGATGAGTGGAAGCCAGCAGTGGCGGAACCTTTTCCAGCTAGCTACGATGGTCGCTACCTGTATGTCCACCCGGAACTGCAGGCACAAGTGACCTACGCAGACGGGACACCAGTCAGGATGGACCCGAAAGTCAGGATAGCTATCGAGGGCGTCATGGCTCCCGAACAGCTGACCAGGACGCCTCCCGAGTGGCTTCGAGACTGGCCGTGGTTCCAACGGGGACTTATGGTAGACGCTGGTTTCCGTGAAACTGTGTATGCAGCTAACCGAGCCTTCGAGCTCGGAGCGTATCCGAAGCCTGACAAATCCCTGTGGAACGTCAAGGCTACGAACATCAACTGGGTAGGCTGTGTCTGGGATACCGATGGACAGACCTACCCACGCCTTAGTGCTACCCGGACGCAGTACCGGACCACTAAGGAATTCAGGGAGGCCGCTGCTAACTTCGAGCAGTGGGATGACGGTTTCTACATAACCGAGCAGGAATTGGTGGATGTCCAGAACAATTCACTAATCGGATTGGACCGAGCTGCAGCCCTTCGGATGGTTATTGTCCGCCGTATGACTGCCGAACAGGAGGCCCAGGAAGAGGCTAAGAGAGCTGCGGAAACACCCGCACCTCCTATCCCCCACCTGAAGCTTGCCACCAGGAGCACAGCCAGTGCTACACAAGCTACCGGCAGTACTACTACCCCAGTAGAAGCCACGACCTCCAGCACATCCGGAACCCAGGAACTGGAGGAAGACTGAAAGGTCAGTAAGAACCGACGATCCGCTGCTCGGAAGCTCAAGAATCTCCCGGATTCTGCTAGAGCCGAGCCGAAACCCAGCACCTCAACCACTGGTAGTACCGCCATGGAGGTTGAGTCGTCTGACGAGGAGTCGGTGCACGAGTCCTCGGTTGAGTATGATGAGAAGGCCACTCCATCAACTCAAACCGAGGCCGAACGTTGGGCTAACGCCAAATAAGGATTCAAAACCCGGATTCCGACGTGCTTCTCCGATTGTGCCTACGGAGTAAAGAAGGACGGCTCTACCCTCTATGCCTGCCCGGACTCAATCAATAAGAACAATGAGTCAGATGACGAAGATTGGATGCGTCTTTCGGACGAGGACCCTAATCCGAGCAAGGCCTATCAAAGGTGTGGCTTATGCTTAACCATACCGAAGGGTACTATACCTATACCCAGAGGAGGAAGCTACGTTGGGCTCTAGAGAAGTGGTACGGTGACGACCAGAAGTCCTGTCCCTTCTCTATCTGCCAGGATGCGAGTGATGTCTCGGTCCGGACCTGGAGCACTCCAGCTCGGTTCCAAAGACATCTCGTCGAGACCCACTTCCACCATCACCCGGTTTACATTTGTGATCCGAGTTATGGCAAGAAGGGTAAGAAGTGTACTACGAAGGTGCAATACAGCCGACGTAGTGATCTGGCGAGACACCAGAAGAAATGCCACGCCGAAGGTTTGGACATGGCTCGGAAGCGTATCATGGAGCTTCACCAGGAACTCATGCGTATCATGGAGCTTCACCAGGAACTCATGAAGGAGTTCGATAGCCTGAGCGAGGATGCTTGGTCTAAGATCCGACCGGGGGACCAAGTCCTCTGCGAGGTTCTGAAGACCAAGGATTCGAAACTTCGCGCGAAGATAGTCCTGACTCCTGGAAAGGGTAAACTGGACATGCACGAGTCTCTCTGGCAGAAATGCGAGGAATCCGGAAAGGAGGGAAAGAGAGCTCGTGAAAGGAGCAGAAGAGATCAGAACCGTGGTGGCAACGGTAATGGTCAGAGCACCACTGCTAAACCGAAAGTCAGAGCAGAGGACCGTTCCAGGTCTCCTCTGGCTAGGCACCCCGCAGAGCAGGCTCAGGGCACTCCGGTGTTCAAGAAGCCCGAACCTGCCGGATATGCTGGAGCCGTATCTAAGCCTGGGAAAGTTAATCCTCGTAACTTTCCATCCTTAACCCAGGGACCTGGACCTGAGAGCCAGACCTTGGTGGTAGGAAAGGATGGTCGTCTTGTCCCAAAGAAGACCACAGCACCTGCTGCCGCCGGATCCGCATCCGCTCCAGCTGCCCTGCCAGTTAGCTTCACCCAGGAGCAGTTGAACATGTACCTGCAAATGGGATTGAAGCAGAACGCGCCCCCTGCCTACTGTGTACCATCAGCAGGCGTGTCCGGAAGCCCCAAACCCGGAAGTGGTCCACAGGCTGTATCGACTCCTCCCAAGGCTGTCGCTGCACCTGCGAAACCAAAGGACGCTATTACCATTAAGGCCGGTAATGCGGAAATTTGGTTTGAGAAATCTCGCCAAGGGGAGGCAGATGTCCAGAAGGCCATCTACACCCACTGGGAGAAGTGTGTCCGTGAGAAGGCCACAGAATTTCATCAGGGACTCCTAAACGACACCCTGTTGTGTATGAAGGAGGTCGCGGATGCTGAAAAGCAGCGCCTTGAGACCCTCATTCGGGACGATGTGAAGTCCCAGGGAGGAGGCTGCCGCAGCTGCCCAAGAAAAGGCAGCTATGGACGTGCACGTGCTGGAGAAACGTGTAAAGGAGGAGATTACCCGGAATACCAACTTGAACACTAAGTTCATGAGGGTATTCGGAGTCGACCTGGACGAGTGGGACGGCACTCCCGAGTCGGCTCTAGCTCTTCTTAAGAAGAAGCATGCTAAGAAATCCGTCTAAGCATGCTACGAGTTATTTTCCCATAATTTTTTTCCACCACCAAATAACCAGATATAGTCTTTGCGGAATCTTATAGGTCTGCGAATGTTCTCTTCACTAGTATATGAACACCTATAGTATGTGTTCCGGGTTCCTCTTATGACCAGCTTATTGTATAATTCAGGCTGTATAACCCCTATTGCACCCTAAATAGTCTATTCGGATTTATAACTTCACCTATGGACAATCCGATAGTAGACTTGCTGCTGTAAGACGTATCTGGATGCCAGTTCCAGACTCCTGCTGTTACCCGTGCTAACCACTTACTAGGATGGACTTTACGATTTACCTCTACAACTCATCTATACTTCCGAATGGACTTATACCATATACTACTATTACTTCCGGACCAGCCTATATTGGACTATTTCTACTTATGTCAACTTAACTTAAAACGGATTACGATTCTATACAGTTGACAGAACTGGATCTACAATTCACTTCTACATTCTACACCATTCGGATTTACCTATGAACTTTAGCACTTCTAGAGGATTGTGGGTAGCTGCCCCAAACTCATCTACCGTGTTTCACCATAATAACTATAGACTCTAGCACGTCCATCCCGTGGTTAGCTGACCACACCTATCAGTAAGCATCCGAAGGGCTACAGCAGAAGACCGCAGCAGCAGTTATAATCTTTTCTAAAATTGTAAATGTTATCATATGTCTATTTTTCTATAATGTTATTTGTATGTACATATAAGACTACACTGGTCACATCGTACTATATATTGTAATACGGGTATATATATATGTATGTTGGTACGGATCTTAAGTCAGTGTTAATTATTATAATATAAGATCCGATAATCTACACCAGAACTTACTTATTATTGTCCTGCGAGACATATTATATCGTAAATATATTAATCTGGTGTTATAAAGGTTATTCGGTACACGGTGATATCATATATATCATTATATTCATTACTACACTGTGATTTTTTTTCTCTTTTGGAAGTGTATAATACAAATGGTTCTATTCGTACTACTCACGGAATCCTTAACGGATCCATATGGTTATGTCATACAATGATGTTACAAGATTATATGTCATTAGATAGTGTAGTTACTATAACAGTCTTTTTTAAGACTACATAATCAAATGTGGTAATAATAACTACAAACGCATATGAATGTTATTACATGATGTATTTAATGTTAACAGTTCTGTTACACATAACTGTTACTATCACATGTATATGAATTATGATACTTATCTTATAATTTATACCGTACACATGATATGATATCCTATGGTATAATAAGCTAATTAACAGTTCCGATACATATAACTGTTACTCATATAATTAATTCGTATCATATTCGAACATTCAACTTCGCCATTTTGTAACTACATACACTATCGAATATATGTATATGACATTCAAATGATATCTAACCTGGTGTTAACGTTATATCTATGGTTGTACCTCTATTACTAATGGTTAAGACATATAGATATGTTGTCCTAGTAATATTACTATAACAATAACACCCTCCTAAATGTCTGGGGGAGTGGTGTAGAGGTACGCATTGTCTAACCGTAGAGTTGGGTACCGTCTGACTTGGTGGGTGAGTCGAGTCGTCGGACGTTCCTCAGGTTCCAGATAGGTGGCAGCACCGATCCGGGTCTGTGGGGACATCTGACGACAAACACCTAGGTCCTTATATAAAGCCCAGGGCTCAGTCGCTACGTCAGAGGCCCTCCAGGCCTCCGCACCATGTAGATCATTTCTCCATCCATCTTAGCTGCTTATTCTATACCAACCGGCAGCCGTGAGTGTACACTAAGAAATAAACTAACTGTTGGCATACACTTGAATTACCGTCTTACTCTTTCTTTCGAATCGTAAGACCCGAACCCCCCAGATCCGTAAGGCCACAAACCCTTACAATATCCACTAGGTGTCAGGCGTGAGGGTGCTACTAGCTTTGTTTTAACCACAAGGGGGCTCCACTAATCCTCAAAACATATGGTGCAACCACACCCCATGGTGACTATAGAAATAAACAAACTACAGCAGGCTGCTACAGCAGCAGGCAGTGTTTACTTTGGGCAAGACTGGGTTCATTTTTGTTTAGGTTTTCTGCTGTGACGACCACATGGTCGGTTTGTTTTTGTTTACGTTTTCTGTTGTTATCACGTGATGCCGTCATAGCTCTCAGCCAATCAGAGCTCGAGAAAGTAGGTCACATGCCCATAATATTATATGGTCACTTCTGGCTTCAAAACTAGGTCACTTCCGGTTCATAAGTAGGTCAAACAGATTTCAGTAGTTGTTCCTATGCACTTAGTTTGCACCTATATACTACTCTTGTGTTCCTCCCAAATATTTAATGATGTAAGCTACTGTGTCGAAATAGGAGTTTCCCACAGATTTCTAACCTGAGATGCACTTGTGTTCCTCCTGTACAATAATATGAGTAACAAGGTACTCATTCTACATGAGTTTTGACTTGAGATCCACATGTGTTCCCCACTAGTACAATAATGGGAGCAACTGAGTGTCAAGGTACTGATTTCAAAGAAGGTTCTAACTAAAGATGAACTTATGTTCCTCCCAAGTACAATAACATGTGTAACTTAGTGTAAATATATCAGTTTTACGAAAAATTCTATTTCAGGATACACTTGTGTTACCCCCTAGTTCAAAAATAGTAGCAAATAGTGGTAATGTACTGATCAGTAAGCCATGCCCTTTGCTAAATTCATCTGCTACGTGAAGAGACAGACTGATGGGGGTCTATGAAAGCAAGACCTGACTTAAGAATACTAGTTTTCTTGCGACTTTACCTCAATTGCTTTCAAAATTTGGATTAATTTAATGTCTATAACACCACTTTCAAAAGACCACTCCCATAGTGTTAAAGCATTAGCTCTAGCTTCAATAAGTGTATCAAATGCTGCAGGTTCAGTAGAGCACATGACAGTGTGCCTCTTTTGAACTGATTCTTACCGTCGGCCCATATCAAGCCAAAGCACCAATTCTAACACTCTAGATATCAAGTGATGATTTGGTATGCAATGGCTTCTTCTTTCTAGTTTCTTCAGGTTAATAGGAAAAATAATGTGGATAAAAGGTGAAAGAAATGGGTTGCAGTCATCTTAAAGACAAAAAAAAGTCCACAATCAAAACATAAACCCAGTCTCTAATAGGGGGCATTGGGCAGCAGCATTACAGGCTGCACAGGTATTTCTTTGTTCTTTTTGTTTTTGTTTACATTTATATGCCCATTTCATGTGAATGTCTCAGTATTTCACATCAATATCACACCATTAACACACCTGTGTCACTGAGAACAATGTATTTTGGCGTGCCACCTGTAACGCTGCCGCCCGTACCGCGTAGTGGAGCCCTGACTATAGTCAAGAATGGTATCACACAGTAGATCAAGTCTTGTTCTATACAGGTTAATTACCCGGTGTTCATTACCAGACTATACTTTCAAATATCTCTTTGGCTGTTCATCTTTCACCTTCAGTATCTTAACATTTTATGTGATGATTACCTAGCTTTTACTCAGAAAAGGAGAAAAAAGATACAATGAAGAGATATGGTCAGTTTTCAGACAAATGTGCCAAAAAGATATTAAAAGTATAGTCTGGTAATGAACCCAGGGTAATTAACCTGTATAGAATGAGGCTTGAATAACAGAAGGGGTAACGATATAGCTTCATCTACAGAAATATTATTTGACTCTGTGTTAATCAGAGCGAGTTATTATCTGTTACATTCTGTACTAGGTTGTAGTTAAGTACATAACGTGACTATGTTTACTCTACCTCTATATTAACCTGGGTGTTCATCTTTCACTTTCAGTATCTTACCATTTACGTGATGATTATCTAGCTTTTACTCAGAAAAGGAAAAAAAGGTTACTATTGTCAGTTTTCAGACAAATATGTCTTGTATCTATGAAAACAAGACACATTTCAAACATTTCACAACATAGAATTTAGTTTCTTCCATCACTTATTATCAATTGTAATTCACTAGAGTTGGTAAATAATAGAAACACCAGAGCTGTAGATGGTCAATTGATTAGTATTTATGGGTCATCATGATGCATTAATGAAGTGCTGGTGAGTCTCCTTGCCAGCAGGTCATTGGTGCATCATGCCGATCCTCCATGATTACATCAACCCTACAGGGAAGTTTTATTTATGGTGCACGAATGAAGCCCGTGCAAATAACTCTCCAGGGCTGCATTTGTGCATCATGACGACCAATTGGTATGATGCATTAAAGCATTAGCAGCCTTTACAGGTTTATTGATTCAAAAATCGACATACATTAGGGAGTGGTCATTTATTATCAACAGGGGGGGGTGGTGGGTTTGAGGGGGGGGGCTAAAAAATTCTGACCCCTCTCGAGGGGGGGGCTAAAGAAATTTACCCTCTTTTTAGCAAAAAAGCCCGTGCGCTACTATAGATCAAAGAGGGGGCGCGAAAACTCTCCGCACCTCCGGCGCGGGGGGGCGCGAAAATTTTTTACTGCCGTCAAGGGGGTCAACCCACCACCCCCCCTGTTGATAAATAATGACCACTATAATGTGTCAAAACTACCTAGAAAACACATTTACAGAACAGCAAACATCAATTGCAGTTTCCTTATTTTGATTTTCATCATCTCTTATTTCACTCTATGTGCAGGAACTAGGAAGTGTCACAATCCGATCGATTCATTGTATACATGCTGATTTAAAGCCTCCACCACACCTACATGTGATACACTGTCAGCCGAGTGCACCAGATTTACAGTATATTGCTTATTATCCAGGACTACAGGGGTAGTTGATGTTAGTACATTGATGTGGTGGTAGCAACCGATCTCTTACAGATACAGTATTGATGGACTTGGCTCTACTTTCCTGGCTGCTGTTTAAACCTTGTCACTCCTGGCTCAAGAATCATGCATCTAATTAGCCTATACAGGGTATATCCCACAATGCATGGTGCAGAAGACCAGGGGTTACTACGAGTGAGGTACTGACACCTGGTAACAGGTTGCCCTTCTTCCATAAAAAAAGGCAAAAACCCTGAGGCTCTCTCATAGAGAAAAGTTGAACGACACAGACATACAAGGTAAAAGTGATCTCTGTGAATGGCCTAATTGAAGTCCCTTTTATATTGTCAGTATGCATATATGTGCATGCATTCAGAGGATATTCCTAATAATACATTCTTTTTGGAATTTGCTGCCAACATGACAGTGGTCAACAAAGAATGAAAACTAAATCACAACAAGGATTAGAACCTGTGTGGTCTAGTCCCAGGTCCCAGGCATAAACCACTTGACCACTTGACTAGTCAAACCTTCCAAGTGAAATTACCTCATTTATCGTGTAACTATCCTCTATAAGTGACTGTCTGTGGACAGCCACTGATCACTCCATAGGGATTTATGGAGTGAAATCATGGCTCACATAGAACCAGAGTTCTGATAGTTTAACATATGCCCAATGGTGCTCACACTAAATCAGAGCTGAGCACATTCATACGAGTTTAATATTGGCAATTTTGTGTGTGTACCTAGCTATTTCAGTTTCCCAAAACCCTGTCTTCCATTGTGCTTTGTCATTCTCTAACCAGTTTTTTAGTGTAAGTGTATTGCTTCTAAATTTTATGTGGTCTGTGTGATTGAAGAGTGCCTGCATGCTTGACTGATCCTTGGACTGTGCACAATTGATTAACTATAACAGTCACTCAATTGATCATGATAGCCACTCACACACTCTTCAGTCACATATCTACCGTCTCCCATTTCCTAAACTAAGGGATCTGCTGAAGACTGACTAAGGCCAGAGTGTGCTTTAGGCTGGGGGACATGACAATCCTCAGGATATTGGATTAATTTGGTTTCAAAAGTCAGACTAGACACATTTGTTCGTTATTTGCACACAGGGCACACTGAAAGATGTACCATCTATTGACCGGTAAAGAAAAAATAGAGACACTTGAAAGGAATATGCATGTGGAAGCAGTTTAATTGCATTCACTCCTTCTAGTATAGACTGATCTCAGTCTCAATTTGCCAATATTGAGGCAATTGTCAATGGACCAATCTGGGTATTATTAAAATTGTTCATATTTACTAAATTCTTCGCCATATAAAGCCCAGGCTCTGCTCACGATCCACACTCACTAATCTCCTGTGTCCCCAACAGGAACCAGGATCCATAAGCTATTACGTACCCTACTTCCCCCTATGGGACTCTGTGACATAAGGTATACGGATGTAATAACATTCAAATCATATCTACACCCACACAGTCCCACTGGAGGAAGTATGACCTACCTGTGGTGCCATATTTCACAATCTCCTCTCAATTCTCATTAACATAATTTACCCACAGGTGGCACTCTCTCTTTATGACACGTGTCACTATTTTATTGAACCATGTGTATAGAATATTTCGCAATACTGTGAGCTGCTCAAGCCCTTAATATAAAAGGCAGCTTGAGCAGCTCCTAATTATCTCTCCTAACTTACACCTTACACCTATACCTAGAACCTACGACAGGTTGAGCTATAGGATCAGGGGCAGAGCTTGGATATTGGCGAGTGTTATCATTGTTACCATCTTTATGAAACACTCATGTCAGCTATGCAATAAAAGGATCAAATGAACTTTTCTGGATTCCGTGTATATTCACTTCACCACTTGTAACGGTCCGTTGACACGATGGTGGATGAACCCTCCAAGAATATCCCACTACCAACTTCTCATTAACCATGAGCAATAGTGAGACATCACCCAAGGAGCCAGCTTCAGAACAACACACCTTTACATCACCTGGGCTAGACACGCCCAATTACCCCACAAGTGCTACTACACATCACTTCCAGAGGCAAACTTCATCTCCAGATGCACTGACATTGGATCCAGTTTTACCTATAGCACTACAGGCCCACGTATTACAACCTGTGAGTACCAGCATTGAGCAATTTTCCTCTACAATAGTGGACCACAATACTGGAGCACACACAAGTACACCAGTATCACTACCTGCACCAGGATTAGACCTCACCTTACCTGGGTATTTACAAGTAAATTCACCGCCACTAAGACTTTCTGGTATAACTAGCCCAGCCTCTGAAGTACTAGTGGACAACACACAGAACCACTTGTACCTCGACCCACACCTGGAGGACAGACCACCAGAGATTCAAGCCGCCCTCCATGATATCACCCCTCCACAACCCACCACACCTAGTGCGTCTGTATCTACAGACCCAACCAACTCAGGTGTGACATCACATATACCCTTGGTTTGTGAAGAGCCAGTGGTTGTGGACACAGACTTTGACCCTTCCCTAGACTCTGATTACTGGAGAGACAGAATTGGATCAGCAGTTTCTAGGTGGAGAGCAGCCTATGAAAATGGTATAGGCAGGGTTTCCAATAACAACTCTGGACACCAGGTCAGAGACAATCCAAACTTCTCACTCAACATCAACAGACTATTGGAAAGTGAGTGGCTTGACCCTACTGTTATCCAGCCTAACCAATACCAATCCACTTCTGAAGAGGAGGACCTGTACCCCCCACCTGTGTACACACCCACACAGCCACTTAGGACCAGGTCAGTGGACTCACCATCCAGACAAGGCTCTAGATTTAGAAGGAGGGCCCAATCAAGTTCACCTCTTAGAAGAAGGACCCCTACTGGTTACAGACTACTGAGAAGTGTAGACGGAGCTACCAGCAGATCTCACCTCGTAGCTACAACTCCACTACTCAATAGAGGCAATAGAACGCCTTACAACTCACCTCACCTTATCAGTTCACCTGTGGAAGATACTGAAGTAACCTTTCCCCACCGACCTGATATGGCAATGTCCCGAGGTCAGCCCCCTCAGTATGACCATGAAGACATGAGGAGAAGTCTCGCCAGGGAGTGCACTAATGCTGTCAGTGAATCCTTCTCTGAGCTGCTAGCCAAACACGTGAGCTCCCTATCCACTGAAATTAAACATCATGGACAGGAACCCTCAGATCAATTAGCTAGGGTACACCTCAGGTTGGATGACATGGAACGCTGGAAGGAGCATATGGAGAGTGACACCGCTCACAACTTCAAGCAGGCAGAACAAGGTAATATGGATGTTCTCAGAAGATCTGAAGATTTCACGTACCAGATGACTGACCAGCTTAGCAGAAACATTGACTCAATGAAGCTTGACCTCATAAGAGCTATTCAGAGCCAGTCTACCAATGCCAACGCCACCAGCTCCAGCCAAACTGCCACCAGCGCCCAGGGCGATTCAGGACCAATGCAGTCCACCCCTCCCTACCCCACGGTACCTAGCTACAGCCCCAGCCATAATGACATGAAAGGAACAAGGCTGATCCCACCACATGCCTTCATGGACAGCAGTAACCAGAACACAGCCGCCGCCCCTTCCACCTCCCATGTACTAAACCAGTCTCCAGCAGCTAGTGCACCAAACACCCACCAGGGGGCGACAGCATCATGTAACACAGCGCCTAATCTAAACCAACATTGTGGCCATGTGGTTAATGGTGTTTACAGTCCCCAGGGACAGACAGGCAACCACTCTGGGCTACCATATCCTCCTAGGTATCCCCACATAGCACACTCCACACCGGTATTGCACCAAGGAGGATATCATGGCGCTGAGTACACCAGACTTTCCCCTAGTGGATTAGATGGCGACAAGCTCACATCTGCCCAGTTAGGCTCATTCAACAAGCCTGAACCCTTTGACAAACCGACGCCCTACAGGTCTGCAGCAAAATTTCTGACTGAATTTAAATTTTTCATAAGAAATGTGCATGCCAAGAGGCCCGACCTACATGCAACATGCCTGTACACTTTTCTCAAAGGGAGGGCAGCCCAGTGGTTTTTTCAGCAACATAATGGACAAGCCAGTCATGCAGAACAAGGAGGCAGTATACGAGGCCTTCTTGGCAAGATTTGGGACCCCCGACCTCAGTACCATCCTCAAAGGGTACAGAGCCAGGAAACAGAAGCGAAATGAAACCACTGAGGACTACCTTGCAGACATGACCATGTTGCTGTCCAACAGCAGCCTGGATGAGGCCTCACAGGTGGACTACCTTGTAAATGGCCTCAGCCTAGAGCTAAAGAATGTCGTCGCAGCTAAATCTCCCAAGACCTTGTTGGAAGCTGAGCAGTTAGCCATAAATCAGGAACTGAACCTTGAGGCAATAAAAATTGCTCAGAACAACAGCTCTGCTGAGTTATGTGCAGTAGGCTACAACAAGGACGATGACAGATCCAGAAAGGATAAATATCAACGCGACGACAAGAAAGAAGACAGACTGCCCAGTAGTAATAACAGCAAGCAGTATGAAAATAAATTCAAGAACGGCTACAGAGGAAGGTCCAAGTCTTCAGACAGGTCAAATCCTAAGGACTACAGATCCAACTCCAAAAATAGATCTGACCATAAGTCCCCAGGAAGAGACAGGTCAGGTGACAGGTCAGAACAAAGATCAAGATCCTCTGAGGGCAACAAGAGTTTTGTCCTCATACCAGTTGCTGGGCAGCCAAACAACAACAAAAATGTCTCCTTTATGGTCCCAGCTGACTTCACCATCCCAGACAATTGGGTACAGCAGTCATTAAAGAAGTCCAGAGATCAAACCCCAGGCAGGAATTACTCCAGGAGCCTTTCAGGATCTCAGTCTGACGCCGACAATGACAATCTCAACAACATACAGAATGAATAGGGATCGGGGGAAGGCACTCCAGCACCTAGTGACCCTGACCCCACCCGGAACACGACCATTGGATTATCCAAGGATACTTCTCAAAATGCTGATGTAGAAATGAATTCAGTAGACTCTCAATCATCCAGCTCCAGTTACACCAATTTCCTGAACACCAACGAGGACTCAGACTCCAGTGATAATGAGGACGAGTACGAGGACCAGAGCCAGAGGACTTCAATCCTGAAACTGAGGATCAAATCTGAGCAATATGGGCAGCAAGGTAAGGCCATTTACGTTGATACAGAATTAACCAAAGGTGCAGTTTCTGTTGACATAAATAACCACTTGTATAAAGCTCTTGTTGATTCTGGCGCCTTACTCTCTTTTATTAGCCAAAAAATGGCTGACAGAATCGCTAACACACCACAGTAGACGCGCGCGACTGAGTTTTATTAGCTGATAAAACCCCCATCTAAGTAAATCACTCTATGACCATAGCTTTCCTCATTAACGGCCATGAATTCAGATCCAGATTCCATGTGGTACCTGAACTGAATCACCCCCTAATTTTAGGAGTAAATTTCATGACCAAATATAAGGCAAAAATTTCCTTTCGGACCCACTCCCCCATCACCCAATTACATCAGGGCAATCAAAAATGTTGATATTCCACCAAACACTGAAACCACCTTCAATGCTGTTGTGGTAGGGAATAGCAACATTGTGGGTAAAACTGGATTGACTGAGAACTCAGGTTCTACTCTACCGGTACTTATTAAGCATGCCATAGTTAAACCTAGGTCTGACCTTAAAATAGTACCAGTAACAAAAGCTAACCCAAATGATTTCCCCATCAAGATAAAAAGGCACATGAACCTTGGTGTATTTAAGCTTTTTAACATTAAAAAGGCTGTACCCATTGGCACACTCAATAGCGCCCACTCACTCAACAGTGTAACAACAGAAAAGGATTTATTTCCCATTAATTGTGGAGAGGACCCCATGGACCAACTACCCAAAAGAGATGAACCTTTGAAGTATAAAATCTGTGACAAGCTCTCTGAAGCTCAAAAACAACAGATTAAAAACATTGTTGAGGCCAACAGACAGGCTTTTGTCCTAAATGAGAGCGCTATAGGTCTCAATGTAGAAAATGAAGTCAAATTGGAATTAAAACCAGACTTCAAACCATGCAACAGACCGTCCTATAGAATGTCCCCTCACAAAGAAATCTTTCAAAGGGAACTTCTAAAGAAACACCTAGAACAAGGAGTAATTGAAGAGTGTACCAAACCCTGGGCCTTTTTAGTGCCAAAGCCACAAGGTGACAGATCAGTAGCCTCTGGTTGGAGAATTGTAGTTGACTACAGATGGGTAAATGAGAATTTAAAAACCTTCTCCTACTCATTCCCCAGAGCTGACGACCTCATGCAGCAGATAGGCAGGACAGGCGCCAAATATTTTTCTAAATTGGACGTCTACAGCGCCTATCACAAGATTCCCCTAGCAGAAGAATCTAGGCCACTTACCACCTTCTCCGCCAATGGCAGGAGATACATTGCCAAAGTTCTCCCTATGGGACTCAAAACTTCAGGCCTAACCTTCATGAATGTAATGGAACAACTCCTCATGAAATGCAAGTATAAAAATGCTGTGGCATATGTGGACGATGTAGCCATTTACAGCCCAACGTGGGAAAGGCACTTACAAGATCTAGACGAGGTTTTGAAACTTTTTATCAAGGGAAATATCAAACTGAAATCAGAAAAATGTGAATTTGGGACTACCAAAATGGAATTTTGGGGTTTCAATGTAGACCAGCATGGATTGTCTCCATCCCCAGACAAAATAGGACCAGCCAAAACTTTCCCCCCACCTAAAAACATCCATGATCTTAGATGTTTCAATGGTATGGCGCAGTTTTACAAGAGGTTCATCAGAGGTTTTGCTCATGTCATGAAGCCCCTTTATGAGGTGACAAAAAGCACCTTTAAATGGACCACGGAATGTCAGAGAGCCTTTGAGAAAATTAAAGCTGCAATCTGTACTGAAGCTGTGCTAAAATTCCCGGACTATAATAGACCTTTTGTCATTTTTACTGACTCTAGCAACTACAGCTTAGGAGCTGTGATCACTCAGGTAGATGACTATGGTTTCTATAGACTAATTGAATTTGCAGTGAGAGGTTTGACACCTCAAGAATCTAGGTATGGGTAACTGATAAAGAACTGTTAGGAATAGTTTTTGCAGTCAAAAAGTTCCACCATTATGTGGATGGAACTCACTTCAAAGTATACTCAGACCACACTGTCCTGGTTTCCCTTTTTAATAAAAAGGAAAATATAACCAATGGAAGGTTAGCCAGGTGGGTTGACACAGTCATGTCCTATGATTTTGAAGTTAGATACCTGCAAGGCAGAGCCAATATTGTGACAGATTTTCTTTCCAGAAGGAAATACTTGCCCGGCTCTGACGACCCAATTCCCATCAGTTCTCAAGGTAAAATAATACTCCCCCCTAAATCAGTTAAATTCTCTGACATTACCATGACCAAAGTCTTCAAATCAGATGACCCAGTTCCCAAAAATCCAGTCCTCATGGGACCACCTAGGTCCATACTAAAAGGAGGATAGATTTGGGGTAGCACCTTTAAGAAGCCAAAGGGTGTGATTGCTAAGAAAGGTAGCTCTGAGAGAGAAAAGCTCAGCTCCATTCAAGTTGAACCCAAAGCGGTGTATTTTAACTTGATCTAAAGCCAAGTTACCAGACCCAGCCACACCCCCTCAGCCCAGCAAATCAACCAGAAGTACACAGACCTGCCCCCCTAAGGTCAAGGCCACCAAGCCCAAGCCCAGGGGCCGCCCACCCAAATCCAAGTCACCCAGAGTATCAGTGAAATTAGCTAACGCCAGGAGGGCTAAGCTATCACACAAAGTACTACCCATGGCTGAGCCAGCAATAAGCCAGCTATATAAACACCACTCCCTGACCCCATCTAGGGAGACACTGATACAGGCACAGCAGGAGGATGTTTTCTCAAACTCCATGTTGTCGTACATCAATAAGGGTGAATTACCAGAAGACCCCAGCCTTAGCAAACAGGTACTGCTAAATCATGACCAGTTCATGATTTTAAAGGAAGTTTTATTCAGGATCACCAAATCAACCTATGGCGACAGTTTAGAGCCTACACTACAAATAGTGATGCCAGAAAAATGGGCAGAGTCACTAATTGAGGCCACACACTGCTCGCCACTAGGAGGACACCTTGGCCCCACTAAAACATATGCAGCAATCAGATCCAGGTATTATTGGCGTTCCATGTTCAAACAAGTCTTTGACTTCTGTGGCACTTGCCATACATGTCTCACAACAAAGAAAAGACCAAAATACTTGAGAACCCCAATGACCCTCAGAGACCCTGTTTTAACAGCCTACACCCACCTCACCATGGATACCATTGGTCCTTTCACACCTGCTGTGGATGGATCCTCATTTATCCATGTTGTCACAGACCATGCTACCAGGCACATCACTGTTTGGTCCACAAAGGACAACACCAGCGCTGAAGTAGCGCTAGGATTTTTCCAAAGGGTTCTTTGTGTTTTTGGGACCCCCTCAGTCCTGAACCCAGATAATGCACAACAGTATGTGTCCAAATACTTCACATCTTTTTGTGAAAATTTTTGCATCAAACATGTGACAGGAAGTGCACATTGGTCAAAATCACAAGGTCTAGGTGAGCGTCACAATCAGACAATAGAATCTTCACTCAGAGCCTTTGTCTCCAAATCACAAAAACATTGGTTAACCTTCCTACAGGCTATAGCATTCAGCATAAACAACACTGTATGCAGCGTGTTAGGATACTCACCCAATCTTTTAGATTTGGAAAGAAAACACACCTCCCAACTGAGTCCTCCCTCTACTTGGTCCAACAAACTGAAGAGATCAAAGACAAGGAAAAATTGGTGACACAGGTCAGCTTGTGTATTTACACATACCTAACCTGCTGGTCAAGCAAACGAGCAAAAACCTGCAGCCCACCTACAGTGGACCATACATCATCATAAAAATGACTTCACCAGTAACTGCAAAATTAAGAAGGCTACAGGATGGTAAAGTATTGAAGAAATCAATACATGTATCTAGGTTAAGGAGACCAATCACCAAGGCTAGTGCCAAGGCTGTAATCAAAAGACTGCAGTCTGGGCCAATTAGTTCCTTGTATGACCCTGATCTAGATTTCACCCACACTGGTGAACCAGAAACCCCCACAGTCAAAAAGAAAAGAGGACGACCTGCAAAGAAAGGACCTGTCACCTTTGCCCCTTCCCCAATAAAGAAGGCAAAGAAAAAATTCTAAGAAAAAGAAATAGACTTTCAGACCACACAAATTTTTCCTCTTCATCCCCACCCCACACTCACACACACCCCCTTCTCCTTTTTTTTGTCCCCACCCAGTGACAGTTTTGGTCATGTGTTACTTCGTGCAATGATGTTTTCCCCTCACAAATTAATTTTTTTTCTTTTCATTATTTTTATTGAAATCATATACAATTTCCCTATAACTTTCAAATTTTTACGCAAACCCCAAAAGCTATCTGGCTTATTTTTATTGATAGGTCATTGTCAAGAATTTTATCTAGAGTTTGATCAGACAGTCATATAATGATTGATTAAGGTTGACACGCCACATAAATTACCCAAGGTCACAGCGTATTCTCGGTTCATGTATCCTAATATCAGGAACACTCATGCGCCGGTTTGTTACAAGCTCAGGGCTCCTCTATACCCTAAGGTATTACCAAATGACCGCCTATCGTAGGAGAGCAGCACCTAGACATCCTGAACCGTGTTTATGCCTCTGTTTACCATCAGTACTGGAATGTTTGGTGAGACACTTAATCAAATAATTGAGCACGGTTCCCTGCTGTGTTAGCACAACAGGAACAAGTGCACCCCTGGTAAGCTGACTGATCTCAGCGTCACAGCTATTACCCCCCTCCCTAATTATACTACAATATTCAGATCATCCTATGATCATCCGTACCTTGGCCAAGGTCCCTTAAATTTGCATATCACACATGTCTCATATGCAAACCAACCAATAGCTAGGCCCCGCACCATATATGGGTGAGACATACCTCATCTGAAGGCATGTAATGAGGAAATAGCTAACCTCATAAAGTGCTTATAAGCCTCACACCACCCCCATCTTAACCACTCTCATCAAATACACCAAACTCACCACATCCAACTCACCACAGGACCCAAGTGTCGGGACTGCCATGCAACAAGCCCAGGTAGGATTTGTCTTATGTGCCCATTAGTAGCGTCATCAATCGTTCTAGCATGACAATGATGGAATCTACCATCATGTTGCCCAGATACCCATTACATGCCAGTGGTAGTGTGCACCCGGAGTGCATTCCTTTTTCAAAACCATGTATGGCAGCCTGATACTTCACAATTTTATTTATCAACCTCTTGACAACCCCCCATCAACCCATTTATATACCTTAGTCTAACCACAAAACCTCTCAAATCATTTATTCACACAGCCTTAGTGCCCCAGAGATTAGACATGGAGTCAACTCAGGGTGGACCATCCACAGTCTTTTAGGCCCAAATGGCATCAAAAGTAAGGCCATGGATCTGTTCGAGATCAGACTAATTATCATGGAGCAAAAACACATGATCAAACATATATCCAGCAATGACCTAGGTGTATACCTAAACAATAAAACGGTTCAAAAGGAGCTCACCCTACAAGACCCCATTGTGTCATCGGCCACCAGGGCCATGATACTCGACTTATGTAAAGATTTCCCCACAGCCCCTTTATTGGATAGATTCAGTGAGGAAACATCAAGCTACATTGCACTACTATGTGCCAGAACTCTGATTGCCTCAGAGGAGCCACTAAACAAGCTACCAAGATACCACACAGGTATTGGCAGACATAACGTCATAATCCAAACTACAAATCTTCAGACTCAACTGGCAGTGTTTGAAATGTTTAGATACGCCCCTTACCTAGTCAAAGAACTCACAACCCTGAATTGACCCATTTCCCCCTATACATTTACAATGTGAAGAAACAATTACCCTTTTTTTTTATTCCTTTTTTTTTCTCATGTCAATTTTTTTTATGCTAGAGGCATCCTTGCTAGTTAAGATATCAGCCTAGCAACCTGATAACCTTAAGTAATATGCCCCAAGGTGCCACAATCACATTGCACACACCTAACACACCCCCCCCCCCCCCCACATGTATAGGACATCCCCCCCCCGCCCACCGCGCAAACAACACAAACATACCTCACACAAAGCCAACTCCCCAACCCAAACCTCTTAATGACCCACCCGCCATCCCAACCATACAGTCTTATCTCAGTTTTATTTGAACCATTTCTCATAAGCTTATCTAAATTTCTATTTTTAGGATGGCAGCCTCCTTGGCAGCACTCTTCCTAATTACATGCATCCAAACCAAACAGTCAGGAGCACAGGATTTTGTAACCAAAAGAGAGACCATCTTCAGGCCAAATTATGGCATTTTGTTCACCAAAATGCCCCAGAAGATGATCTCAGGATATATGGATTACCCATTAGTTGTCGCTTTAGACCTATCTTTTAATCAAACCTTGCATCGACCACACAGATTAACCACCCTAATCAGCAGAAATGCCCCAAGTTTCATCTTAGAAACTGCCCAGTCTTTAGATCTAATTTTGGCAAACCTTTATCAGAAATCACAGAAATCTTAAAGCACCCCCAAACCAGAACACCCAGAGGTGCCCCAGGACAGATCATAGGTGATATTTTGAGAGCATCAATTGGCTTGAGCACGCAACCTGAAGTAGATTTGTTGAATTCTGAAATGTCAGACTTAGAAAGAACCCTAGCTACTAAAATGCATATGGTAGAATTAGCCACGCATTTTCTACTGAACATTTCTGAGTTTAATTTCCAATCTCTGAGTGTTTTCTCCAGTATACAAAATGACACGGATGACGCCCTGTCCTCACTCAGCTCTAACCTCCAGCTCTTGAGTAATAATGTATCAAATATCTTATTCAACCTGGAACAACAAAGCAGATGGGACACCTATTATTCAATGTTATTTACTGCAGCTAACTCTCAAATTGAAGCGCTAATGAATCTGCAAAATGATTTAGACACACTTCTAGACTCACTAACCTCTTTAATGGAAGGTGAGCTACCCCCAAAATTAATTCCCCATAAAGTCATGGAAGCTGGACTTAATAACCCATCAAACTCCTTGTATAAAGCCCATAAAGGTATCACAATTCTAAATGTACCTATCGGTTTCTACTACAAGAGGAGAGTGCATGTGCACTGGCAGAACCAAAACAAACTTTACATCACAATACCCATACCCATAGGACTAGGAGACAACACCTACTCAATCTATAGAGTGGAAGCCTTCCCAGTCCCATTTGATACTATCAATGTAAACACTACTGGATTTACACAAGTACAGTTCTTGCCTGACTACATAGCTGTGTCTGTGTCCCGGTCACACTACATTGAACTTGACCACACCGACTTAGATCTATGTGATGTAAATGTTTTTATTACCTGTAATCTGCCCTTGCCCATGTTATCTCCCAGGTACCCCACCTGCAGCTTATCTCTATTTTTAGACCTACCAGACGCTGTACATCACACCTGCAATTTCCAGGCCCATATGACAGCACAAATTCCCAACATTATTAAGCCAAAGCTCCTACATGCTGATCACTAGCACTTCACCATCAATAATGCAATGCTCAAACTCAGGCCAAGTCGAAATCAAAAATGCAACCTACTCTATTATTTCAGTGCCATGCCTCTGCTCACTTAAAAACAAAGGCATGATAATGATTAATTCCAATCTGTCCTGCGCCCAAAACTTTACTTCAGAACCTATTGCCAAGGTGCCTGTCAACTTGCCACTGTGGCGGCATTTTGGTAACCCACCAAACAATATATCAGGGGTAACCATAGCAACCACTTCGACCCATTTAGACCTACCAAATTTTCAGCACCTTAAGCGTCTTCACAACCAAAAATTCCTACCCCTATTTAAAGACATTTTAAACATAAAGGGCGCTGCCACCAAAATTCATGATAAATCATCCATCCTGAGCACCAACTCACTTATACATCTAGGATATCACCTGGAGTTTTCCCCTTGGTTACACCTGTTGTCGCCAGCCATCGCCATCTTGTGCTGCGTGATCACGTGTCGTGTGCACATGCGCGTGACATACTTAGCCCAATTAATCACTATTCACAGCCGAGCAACGATGGCTGACGCAGTGTCTTGGAATAAGCTAAAAGAAATGATCAAGAACACCAACCAAAATTCGCCAATGCAGACCACACCCCAGGACATAACAACACCTGACTGGATTCAAATGCCAGGAAGGTATGATTCTATGATCACCTTCCTAGGCATCATCCTCATCCTGCTACTCATCAGGGCTGCAGGAAGACGCTGTCTGGGGCATCGGCCTTACGGCAGACAGGACCCCGCCCCCGGCACCCCAAGATTCGTGCTAAAAATCCACTCTGGAGGGTGTACCTACGCTTTTCCAGTTGGATTGATGGTTTATGGACGAAACCTTTGGCCAGCCTCCATCTTGGCACCCAAACTAACACCACCCAGGTTGACTTTCCCTCTAGCCTGTCATCTTGATGCGCATTGGAAATCAGAGGTCAGCATGATCATTGGTGGAAGACTGAGGACGGTGAAGCTGGAGAGGTACCCCAGATGCCCTTTGTTCTGGCGCATTCCCCTCTCAAAGATCCAAACCCCACACCTTTACTTTGGCTATTGTACAAGAGGGCCAACCTGATTTCCAGCTCACACCAAGTGACTATGAACTTTCGGCCAGTTTCAACCCAGTGCCACCTATCACACGGAGGAAGGACTTACCCAGGCGGGAACAGGCCCCTAAGGCCTCCACCAGCAGAACAACTCCGGCAGAGATGGCTCTGTTACAGTTCAGGGAAACCCAACCCCCCAAGGATCTGTATTTATTCGACCCTTCACTGGCTGAGAGGGCCATTGACACCGTAAATGGTAGGTTTTTCATGATTTAGACCGTCAGTTTCGGCTGATGTAAGGATCATTAGGGACGCTTAGCATCCTCAATGACCACCACCGGCCACCCCCGAGGTTCCCCCATAATGGACTTTCCCCAGTGCCCACAGGCTTGACACTACAACACTAGACGGTACCACCATCCTTATGTGGGGATGGCAGGTGCTTAAACATGTGTTGCATAGTACACCGGATAGCCATGTGAGACGCTGATGTGGGGATCCCCCTCCTATCCGCCGAATCCCCCCGAGACCCCCCAAGGAGCCCCCCATAGGGCCCCATCTCGGTCTACAACCTAAACCATGCCCGCAATTGCAAAAACCCTGCCATTGCTTCACATTAACCTCATAAAACTTTATCAATGACGACGCACAACCGTTTTTACAACCTATAGACGTACTAATAGCGTCTGCACAAAATTCCGCGCCAGTCGCGACCCAACGTCGCCATTTTTAAATGATCTTGTGAGATGCAAATGATGGTTAGTTTCGGTCACATGATCGTCCTGACTTGATACACGAGCTGAAAACAACAACATCAACACGTGCACATAACCTGAGCATCATAATCAAAGGGATTACTCACGTTTCCTAAAATCCATTGATTACTGACACCTGAGGTGCCAGCAGCAGATACATGACATGATGAATCCTGAAAGATAAGAAAATCCAAAATTGAGTTACCAAGGACTCGCACACAAATTATCTCAATCGAAATCCCAGAGAAAAGTTCACACAGCCACTTATTTAAAGTTACTTACGACCCATCCTAGATGAGGTAGACGGTGACTAAAAGCCCCCGACCGTCTGGAAAATACAGGACACCCTGTACAACCTCCATCTTGCGTAACTACTGATAAGATAGCCGGCACCCATCCTTTATATAGGGCCAAGGCTATAGGCATCAAAACTCAAAATTTAATTCGAAATATTTCAATTTTCACCTTTAGACTTCAATCAACAAAATTTTATGCTGGAATGTCAAAACCCGTTTTCAATCTCTTTCGACCAATTTCTGGAACTTTAGGCCGCTGTTTGAAATATTTTTCAGAATTTTTATCTCGATAATCAGGTTCGGCACGGTGAAGCGACAGCTAGGTACTGCCACCTAGCGTAATACAAAATAAACCAACTAAGCTTGTTTAGTTACACTTACCGTGCTCTATTCTTACAATCAAGTTGAGCTCTATCAGTTAATGTTATGTGTCAAATAGCAGAAACTTATTGCACTTATTGGTTATCTTGTATTGACAAGGCCACCAGCTGACCCAAGCAGGATGTTATACCTCGGTTAATGGTTTGTTTTCACTGCTCTCTTCCCTACAGACCCCTCCTCTGAAGACCTTGCAGCCCCACCATCCGTCGGCCCTTCAGCCCCAAAGTCCACAAATGAGCCGGGGCAATCAAAGAAGGGAACAGGAGAAAGAAGCAAGAAGGAAGAGAAAGCCAAAACCAGACCCCAGCAGCAACCTCCACCAACCGATGGAGGGGATCAAGCTACAGGCCCCCTCTAACACCCAGGGGATCCTATGTGTCGGCAGCCTGTAGGCCTGGCACACCAATGCCACCCACCTACGAACACAACAACACCTACTGCTGCCACATCAATGGTCAGGTATCTGCCGCCAGACTGTGTATACCCTGCTACCACCAACCAAATGGGTTCTTATGCTCTTGTGCTTACGATGACAGGCTTAGACCAAGCGGCAACAGACATGGACCTGCACCCAAAACCATGTGGAGGCCCATGCCAGGTAAGCCCACTACCCCTCCAGATTCTGAATCTGACTCAGACAGCAGTTCAGATGTAGTCACGGCTGGTGACTTAGCCTCAGTGTACTTGGACTTTTCCGACATTACAATCTCAAAGTTCAGGCCCATCAGAACCAGGACCCATCGTAAGGCTGAGGGCAGGTTCAAAAATTTCAATACTAAGGAACATCAGAACCTACCTCCCAGCAGTATACACCCAAATCGACACTTCAGGACACATAAATAGACACTTTTCAAAACCAATTGTTGTATAACCATGTTTTAAATCCAAATCACTGAGACACGATTGTAAACAGCCGCCCCCCATACCTATACATATTACTCATTTCTGAAAATGTCAGTTTTTCTATTTTTGTATGTCAAATCCTTTTCACTGGATTCTTTAAGCCTGTTTTTTTTTCTTAGGTCAATCTGTATATTAGTTTAAGATTTTGGATGAATTTTATGAGAGACAGACCAAATGGCCTTCTGGCTTGCCTCTCTAGGCGCTATAAAATTCATCACCTTCACCACTGTTTTTCAAACTCAACTATGACATGTGTTTATGATTTTTAGTCAAATTAGTAACTTATAGTAATAAGTTGTATATATCCCATTCAACCTTTTCCTTTGGCCAACAGTCCCACTGAATACCACCTTGGCCAAGACGATTTCAGAATTTCCAAAATTCTTTTTTTTAACCATGGTCAACAGTCCCACTGAATACTACCTTGACCATGTACAATTTGTCTTCAAAATTCCACAATTTTTTTTTTAATTTTGTTTGGCCAATAGTCCCATTGAATACTACCTTGGCCATCACTACTTGTTGCATTATATTGATCCTAAAGCCAACAGTAACACTGAATACTACCTTGGTGCTAAAATCAATTCTGCAACTGGTAAACTTAGATATTTTTTTTTATAATTTCTGATCTTGTCGAACTAGTAGGTCAACAGTCCCATTGAATACTACCTTGACCAATATATATTGTATATTTTCGTAAAAATTACCATGTTCTAGTCAACAGTAACACTGAATACTACCTTGACTAATTTATTGTCAATGTATTTTCGTATCAACACCAAGTTCTAGTCGACAGTATCACTGGATACTACCTTGACTTATACCTTATACCCGACTGTGTAGCAAACCCTACACAACTTCAGTTGTAGGCCTTGGTAGTGTGGAGCCAAAAACTCATCACCCTTGTGTTGGTTATTCGACCCCACGGTACCAAGAATCATAAAACTTGGTTAATTTTCATCTGTATATATCTCATTGTATATTAATGTATAAAACAAACATGTTATCAAACCAGGAAAATTTTCTTTTTCCCACAATAACAAACCGGTACATATATATTTTAAGCATTGTACATATCCCTGCATTTATAACCTGTGTATATAGATAAAGTCACTTGATCCACACAAACTTTATTTTTGTAATTCCATAAAGGAACTATTTTATTTTTATACCGCATATGATGTCAAACTCATCAGGTTTTCACAAAAACCCCGTATTTGTATTATAATGCCCATAATTCTACATATTTTTCTCCCTTTACACTGGTGCAGAGACGAGTAGAAATGTGGGGATTTGTCAATGGAGCATTCTGGGCAATATTAATATTTTTCATATTTACTAAATTCTTCGCCATATAAAGCCTAGGGTCTGCTCATGATCCACACTCAATAACCTCCTGTGTCCCCAACAGGAACCAGGATCCATAAGCTATTATGAACCCTACTTCCCCCATGGGACTCTGTGACATAAGGTATACGGATGTAATAACATTCCAATCATATCTACACCCACACAGTCCCACTGGAGGAAGTGCGACCTACCTGTGGTGCCATATTTGGAATGAGAGGATATTTCACAATCTCCTCTCAATTCTCATTAACATAATTTTATCCACAGGTGGCACTCTCTCTTTATGACATGTGTCACTATTTTATTGAACCATGTGTATAGAATATTTCGCAATACTGTGAGATGCTCAAGCCCTTAATATAAAAGGCAGCTTGAGCAGCTCCCAATTATCTCTTCCAACTTACACCTTACACCTATACCTTGGATATTGGCGAGTGTTATCATTGTTACCATCTTTATGAAACACTCATGTCAGCTATGCAATAAAAGGATTGAATGAACTTCTCTGGATTCCGTGTGTATTCACTTCACCACTTGTAACTGTCCGTTGACACAATACTCAGTCAATCATGTAACCTATATGCAGCACTCATGCAGCATATAGGTGCAGATAAATGTTGAAACCCACTAGGGGGAGCCACAGTCACCACACAGGTTAGTTGTCCAGGTGTGACAGGTAGCCATATTGTAACTGACGTCCACACCACATGGAGAACCTCTTTACATTTTCAAATTTGTTCTTTTCTTTGTACATGTTCCTTAGGCCTGGCTTCTATTGACTCACACAGGGCCGGGTAAAAATAAAACAACACTAACCCTATCAGAGAGTGGTTGTATGAGTCATTTATATTATAATCAATCCTTCAGTCCTAGTAGTAGGATATTGCCCCTCAGTAGATGTTCCAACACCCATATTATCAGCTGGAGACTCATGGTGTAATGGTTAGCACATGGGACTCTAGAACCCAGCACTGTCTGGTGCATGGGTACAAATCCCATATGGGCCAGCACTTTCTCAAGAATTTTATCTGCCCTTAAAAAATGACCTAATTCATAAACATCCTGCCATGCTTGGCCTAGTTCACAAAACCTCCTCCAAAACCTGACCCAATTAACAAAATTTCCTGTCATATTTGACCTAATTCATAGCACCTACTGCTGGCCCCCATACTGTAGAATGTGAAAATAAACCTACAGTAGGAACAATGGGGTGCACAGCCAGGTGGAGCATAATGTGTGTTGTACAAACTTTGTAATCCTAGTCACCATGTGCACCTATATAGTTATTGGGAGTAGGGGATATCCCTAAATATTATAAATACTGTATTAAACTGTTTAAGTGCCTATGCACAGCAAATCATACATTTGAATAGGCCTTCCTCAGAACCTTCAGTGTGTGTTCAAAACGGACACTTATTTCAATAATGTTTTATTGTTTAAACTTGGTTTTAGTACCCCTTGATCCCTACTTTCCTACTCAAGACTGGTGCATTTTTGAGACCCCAGTGCCTAAATGGTCCTCTATGGTATTACAATGTACTATGTAATAATAAACCTGTGTAAATTTGTCTTTCTTTGGGGCAGTTTGTCAGCCTTCCACTGATGTATCTGGATCACTTCATTTCTATTCATAGGGTCATGGGCTTTACAAAGGACATTTTTACTCACATGTATTTTTTGTCATAAATGAATCTTTTTTAGATTGCAGTTATCCATGATATTTATTCATAAATCCCTCAGTAAAAGAGAACTCTAGAAAAGTGCAACAATTTCTAGAAAAGAATAAGTACAATACAATCTCTTTCAAAAATATAGTGTTGGCGGGGGGGAATGCTGGGGGGTCAGAATGCAGCAAGAAAGGGCGACTTTTTCATGATAAAGTTGTGTTTACGTTACTTAAGCTGGAAAGCTTATAACTTTCGATGGATTGTCTGCATATATAAACAACTTACACTCGCGTGCTCCTAAGATGATTATCTTTTAAATGCTACATATTACATGACAGTCCTATCAAGGAAAACTTGCATTCTCAATAAGTCAACCAAAGAAAGGTCCTGTCAATGGACCGTTCTGGGTATTATTATTATTTTTCATATTTACTAAATTCTTCGCCATATAAAGCCTAAGCTCTGCCCATGATCTACACTCGATAATCTCCTGTATTCCCCAACAGGAACCAGGATCCATTAGTCATCACAAACACACTTCCTCCATGACACTCTGTGACATAAGTTACACGGATGTAATAACATTCCAACCTTATCTACATCAACACAGTCCAACTGGAGGAAGTGCGACCTACCTGTGGTGCCATATTTGGAATGAGGGGATATTTCACAATCTCCTCTCAATTCTCATTAACATAATCTACCCACAGGTGGCACTCTCTCTTTATGACATGTGTCACTATTCTATTGAGCCACATGTACAGAACATTTCACAACACTGTGAGCTGCTCAAGCCCTTAGTATAAAAAGGTAGCTTGAGCAGCTCCCAATCAATCTATTCTAAGCTCATCTCTCCCAACTTACACCTTACACCTATACCTAGAACTTACGACAGGTTGAGCTATAGGATCGGAGGCAGAGCTTAGATATTGGCGAGTGTTATCATTGTTACCACCCTTATGAAACACTCATGTCAGCTATGCAATAAAAGGATCAAAGGAACTTCTCTGGATTCCGTGTACATTCACTTCACCACTTGTAACCGTCCGTTGACACGATGGTGGATGAACCCTCCAAGAATATCCCACTACCAACCTCTCATTAAACATGAGCAATAGTGAGACATCACCCAAGGAGCCAGCTTCAGAACAACGCACCTTTACATCACCTTGGCTAGACGCGCCCAACCACCCAAAAAGTGATACTACACACCACCTCCAGAGGCAAACTTTATCACCTGACGCCTTCAAAATGACCCAGCTATACCCACCTGCCACACCAAAGGACACCCCCCTGGTAGAAGCTATACAGCGCCACGATCTGACGCTGACAGCGACAGCCCTAGAAGCAGCCGCAATGATTAGGATTCAGGGAACGGAACTACAGCACCTATAGTCCCCGCCCCCCACCCTACAGGACCCGACCACACGACCGCCCGCCACTACTCCTGTTCCTACTACTGAAGCAGAAGTTAACTCTCAATTGACTCTCACACCTCCAGGACTCTTGCACTGACGATGAAAAGCACAGCCAGGATACCTCGATTCTGGAGCCTAAAAGCAAGTCTGGTCAATATGGACAGCAAGGTAAGGCCATTTTCGTTGATACAGAATTGACTAAGAGTGCAGTATCTGTTAACATGGACAACCACTTGTATAGAGCTCGCGTTGATTATGGCGCCTCCCTGTTTTATTAACCAGAAATGGTTGATAGAATAGCAAGCACACATTTTGAAATATGTTAGGAACCTTAGACTCACAGTGTTACTGGCTGATAATACCCTTTTCCCTCCAAAGGCATCCTACAATGTCTATATTCAGAGTATAGACCCCCACGACCCCCCCAGCCCAGCCCTATACCCCAATCTATTATTCCTAACAAACCCACCCATGGTAACCTTCTTACCAACCTTGAAACAGACATACATAGAACCACCCAGACACTATAGGCAAATTTTCTTCGTGTAATAGATGTTCCCTCTCCATTTCCCATATATTATTTCAATGGAGAGTACTCATTAGAACCATCAAATTCACCTTTTTTTATGTTTTATTTTTCCACAAATTTTCAATTATCATACCAACACATCAAACCTTAATACCACAACTAAGTGGGTGACATTGCCAAAAAATTTATTTAATTTTCTGAAGGCTCAGGCAGCCGTAAACTGGATGATCTGGTTGGCACGCCACATAAATTACCCACGGTCACAGCGTACGCTCGGTTTGTGTCCCATTAAATTGGGGCATGCATGCGCCGGTTTGTTACAAGCACAGGGCTCCTGTATACCCTAAGGTATTACCAAATGATGGCCTACTGTAGGAGAGCAGCTCTCTTGCATCCTGATCCGTGTTTATACCTCTGTTTGCCATTGGTACCGGAATGTTTGGTGAGACACTTAATCTAATAATTCAGCACGGTTCCCTGCTGTGTTAACACAACAGGAACAAGTGCACCCCTGGTAAGCTGACTAATCTCAGCGCCACAGCCATTACCCCCCTAACTATACTACAATATTCAGATCATCCTATGATCAACCGTACCTTGGCCAGGGTGCCCCCTTAAATTGCATATCACTGTACAGTTATATGCAAACCAACCAATAGCTAGGCCTCGTGCCATATATGGGTGAGACATACCTCATTGGGAGGCATGTAATGAGGACTTAGCCAACCTCATGAAGTGCTTATAAGCCTCAAACCACCCCATCTTATCCACTTCCAAAACAATACACCAAACATCAAACCCAGTCACCATATGGAGCAAGTATCCGGAGACCACAGGACCAAATGCCGAGGCTGCCATGCAACCAGCCCAGGTAGGTTTTGTCTTATGTGTCCATTAGTAGCGTCATCAATCGTTCTAGCATGACAATGATGGATTATGCCATCATGTTACCCAGATACCCATTACATGCCAATGGTAGTGTGCGCCCAGAGTGCTTTGTAAAATGTGATAGTTGAATTCACAGTCCACTTCATGCCTTTCTATGACGACCTTACCACTTTAGATCTTACTTATCAACCTTTTGGCAACACCCCACCAACCCCACACACAACCCATCCTACCTCAGATTACCCATTTATTTAATACTAATTCTTAAGCCTTAAGGCACCAAAGTCATATGGACTCAACCCAGGGTGGCCCATCCATAGCCTTCTAGGCCCACATGGCAAATAGGAGCAAGGCCATGGATCTGTTTGGCAAGCCGTCAATCTAAAAAGTTTGAATTTGTTCATTGTTATCTAGCCAAGCACCCCCACCACTGTATTGAACCATCTTAGCTCACTTATCACTAAAAACTCTTACAAAAGAGTCAGGGTAAAAATACATCAATTACTAGCCATAGATTAACCTAACAAGCTAGTCTATTTTAGAAATTATGCCTACCAGTGTCCTATTAGCGACACACCCCAAACAAGCAGACCCCCCAAAAATTTTGTATAAAATCTTTCATTTTTCCACCCCAAAATTCCCGAAATACACCGTGCCTCACACCCACCTTTTTCTCTCACACAACACCAAGCCCCCCCCCACTCAACCACCCAAGCCCTATTTCCCCCCAAATCAAAATTTGTATGGATCACTATTGCAGTAGAGTACTATGTGCACTGGCAAAATCAAAACAAACCGTTTTGTCAGTATACCCGTAACCACAACAATGGGGGAATCACCCACTCTGTTTATAGAACAGGTGTCCCCACACTGTGATAGTGAATGCTCGGCGAATTTAGCCACGGCATCGTCCCCCGATCCAGGAGAGCATACCAGATAGAAAGCTCGGGCCCAAACGGCGGCAAAGCAAATCGAGCCCACTAAGTTGGCTCCGCTGAACCCCAAGAAGCCCAGCACCCCAACTATCTATATATGTTTAAACTCAACCTGGCTGAGAGGGCCACATACATAGTCTATGGTAGGTAAATTTTCGACTCACCATTCCAACATGGCCAGCTACGGTTCATGATGGAAACCACCGTCCCACCTCACTAACTACCGGCCACCGCCACAATCATATAACTTATGTGGGGTTGGCAGGTAGCCCTTACACATACGCCGCAAAGATGCTTATGTGGGGATCGCCCCCACCCCATCTAGCCTACCCTTCACCCCCGCCTGCCCCACCCCACATTGAACCCCCCAGCCCCTGCAAGACGCCCAAAACACATCCACAGCCATCATCAAACATAACGAGCTAAACAACATCATAGCCACAGCTAAGCCTAACTAACACAATAGATCGGCCTACACTAATGTTCATCAGTATTGGCACTGGCTGCACCGTCTGGTCCGACAACTTTCGCGCCATACGCGGCAGCCCGGCGCCATCTTGGTTTCTTTTTAATTACCAAAACTGACGGACGTCACGACCGTCACCATGACTACCATCGGTCATGTGACACCCGCACGTGGCATCTCTACCACAATAACAACATTAGCACATGTTCAAACTTTAACATGCTCAGATCAAACTTACCTCAATACCCATTTGGCATTCCGCCTGGAGGCACAATTAGCCACTGAATCTGCGTTATGCTGAAAACACAAATTAAAGTCGAATTAACCAAGTGCCCCACGTTTTGACCCTCAAAATTGACAAAACTCAAGAATCACTGCTGAAACTCAAAATGTACTTACAACCCGCCCGACATGGTAATCGTGAGGTGGAGTACGGTCCCGTTTGGCATTATGAGATCCACCTCATAGACCTCCATGGTGGCGGCGATTATGTAACATTATGACATCACAGTCGGACGAGTGCCCCTTTTATAGCACCCCGAATAAAAAATTTAGCGACACAGGAAAGAAAATTTTTCTTCCGCCCCAATTTTGACCCAAAAATAAATTTTCCTTCAATCAACATCGACATAATTCCTTTTCAAGACACTTGAGACAGGTAGGAGTCTGAGCAGGTCATACCTGTATTTAATCCCCATAACTTATCTGATTTTTTGCCATTACGGTGCAGCGCCAGCTTGCTACTACCAGCTGGTGGAATTTAGATAAACTAACCATAGCGTCCCTGGATACAGGACCCGCGCTAAGCCAAATAAATCAATCGAGCTCTGTACTTAGGTTTTGTACGTTGACAAAATGATATTGATCTCACGTCCTTTCTCTGTATTGACCGTGGCCTGTCTGCAACCCATAACAGACAAACTATAGGTCGATGAATTGTCTCCTCTTCCTGTTGTTTCCTCAACAGGCCTACCACCAACACAGCATCGTTTCCTTCAGCGCCAGAGGCCAAACCCAAGGAGAAAGGACCAGTACCATCAAGTCCAGAAACAACCAACAATGAAACAACATGGCAACTTATAACCCAATAGCTTCCTCGCCATGGAACATTTTAGGCCACAATTGACAATATCACCATAAGGACATCAGAACCTACTTCCCAGCAGTATACACCCAAATTGACACTTCAAACGACACAAATAGAAATTTTTCAAAACCAATTTTTGTATAACCATATTTTAAATCCAAATCGCTGAGACACAATTGTGACGATAGTTTATGATTTTTGATGAATTTTATGAGAGACAGACCAAAATAGCCTTCTGGCTTGCCTCTCTAGGTGCTATATAATTCATCACCTTTACCACTGTTTTTCATGCTCAACTATGACATGTATTTATGAGTTTAGGCAAATTAGTTATCGACAAGCAACAGGTTGTATATATCCCATTTTTGCATATTTTTGTGAAAATTACCATGATCTAGTCAACACTGAACACCACCTTGACTTATACCTTATACCCGACTGTGTTGCAAACCCTAAACAACTTCAGCTATGAGCCTTGGTAGTGTGGGGCCAAAAACTCATCACCCTTGTGTTGATTATTGACCCCACAATACCAAGAATCACCAAACTTGGTTAATCTTCATCTGGATATATTATCATATACCATTTTATTATTCCATAAATTGTAACATATTTTGTATTAATCAAAGGATATCTATGAAATTAATACATAGGTTGGTTCTAAGAGCTATAAGAGCGCTCAAACTTTGTATAAGAGCGTTCATGCCCCACTGCACACCAGCCAGGTCAGTTACAAACACTCTCTCTGACATCAAAGGCTCCGACCTAATGGTTCACTGCACAATATAATAAAAATGAGGGTCTCAGTGTGCGACCTCATGGTTCAGTGCACAAACTAATAACTTGTAAGTGAATGCAACCGGCCGTCACGGGTGCCTGAGCACCGCTGACGCCGTCATGAGTGTCTGAGCACTCTAATAACTGAACAATGGGTTACATAAGCACGACGCCATAACCGTCCGGTTGCTCTAGCGTCGCTCCTGAGCAAGCTAGGTCAAATATCAAAGCATTTATGGAAAGCCCATGATTAGACGGTCAGAATGAGCCCACGATCAAGGCGGAACTCCCATTATTAAGGAAGTTATGCCATGGAGACTGAATGGAGCTCCGAGTGCACTACAGACAAACCGGCGGGAGTTACGCGCCTATCCAACGGGCAGTTCAAACTTGGCATATTCAACTCCGCGCATGCGCAAAATGGCGGCTGTAGCTGCGTAAACGACCGAGTTATGAGGGTTTGAAGTTACAGAACCGACCAAGACAATGGGGGACACAGCGGCGTCCATGGGGGTCCTTTGTGCACTCAGTGACACATGAAAGGCTCCCCTCTAACATTGTAGAGTTAGGCAGATGCTACTGGCCCCAGTCAGTCTGGAGGTGCTTTTCCAAGATTTGCTACAAATAGCCTGTCTGCACCTCCAGGAAGACAGAACACCAAGAACCGCTCTAGAGGTAACATCTCCAGTCATCTCCTGCTACCTGCTATACCACTGCACTATGGTGAAACTATGCTAGACAGGCATTGGTTTCCATCATTAGTGGCCAGAGGGTATCTTCATCAAGACTTCCACCAGAGGGTAAAGTTATTCATTATTACATTATTCCTCTAAGCAGCAGGTCAGGAGCTAGGTGTGGGAACCCACCTAGAACTATGCTGGACATTGTATTATTAATACCTCACAGGTGGAGTGGAACAGAACATTATACTTTATAAATTACTGTATATTTACTGTATGTACAAATTACCTACATACTAACTACTGTATGATTGATATTTCTTACATGTTGCCTAAAGCTGAATAAACCAGTGACAACTGGAAATAACACTATTCTATGAGAGCTTAATGTATTTACACTATATACCACTAGTCTTATGATATTTCTCATATGACAACTTGATCATGCACAATTACTAGTATGACAAAGTGGTGGAGAACATCCTACTAAGATCCCAAATTACCCAATGCTCTCTAAAAATTAAGCTGGCAACATTACTGAAAACAATCATACACACAGTAAACCCCACTCCACCCACCCAGTGACCTTGACACCATGCCCACCAAGGTCATCAGTGAGATCTCCCACACACCAGTGAGATCTCCCACACATCAATGAGATCTCCCACACATCAATGAGATCTCTCACACAACAGTAAGATCTCCCACACATCAATGAGATCTCCCACACATCAGTGAGATCTCCCACACATCAATGAGATCTCCCACACATCAGTGAGATCTCCCACACATCAATGAGATCTCCCACACATCAGTGAGATCTCCCACACATCAATGAGATCTCCCACACATCAATGAGATCTCTCACACATCAGTGAGATCTCCCACACATCGATGAGATCTCCCACACGATCAGTAAGATCTCCCACATACCAGTGAGATCTCCCACACACCAATGAGATCTCCCACACGATCAGTGAGATCTCCCACATATCAGTGAGGTCTCCCACACGTCAGTGAGGTCTCCCACACGTCAGTGAGGTCTCCCACACGTCAGTGAGGTCTCCCACACGTCAGTGAGGTCTCCCACACGTCAGTGAGGTCTCCCACACGTCAGTGAGGTCTCCCACACGTCAGTGAGGTCTCCCACACGCCAGTGAGGTCTCCCACACGCCAGTGAGGTCTCCCACACGTCAGTGAGGTCTCCCACACGTCAGTGAGGTCCACCACACACATAAAGGTCTTATCAGTCAAGCTGGCAGAACAACACACAAAGACCTTACGCAGTCAGGGGCCTGTTGAAGAGGTCTCCCTCCCACCTAGATCTAGGAGGCCCACAGGAGGCAAACCAGCCTCCAATACAACAAACCCACACTCAGTAGACCCCACACCACCCACCCTGTCTACTCAGGGAACAACCAGTTCTCAGGGATCCAACATTTCCCAGGGATCTCTACAGGACGCTCAACTCACGCTATCTACCTCAGGGGAAGAAGGATCTGCCTCAGGGGGTGGATCCACACCCTCATCTAGATCCTCCACCCCAGCTCCGGCCTTTGACAGCCACTCCTCCAGAGACACTTCTCCCACACCCTCCATCATGGACACCGATGAAGGCCCCCAACCTAATCAGACAGCTGAGAAGATAAGGGCCTATGAGAAGGCCATCCAAGATGCAGTTACTGCCCTAGAGACCAACAAGTCCCAGCAGGAGGAAAGGGAGAGGATCCTCAACCAACAACTGGCAGAGAGGAATGCAGCAATAGATGCTCAACAGAAGGCCATGGAAGATCAGCGGAAGTCCCTAGAGAGACAACAACAACAGATAGCAGATCTCATGAAGATGGTATCATCCCAGACCCCACAGCCTCCCACACCTGCCACCACACCTGTTGTCACACCATCTGCCTCTGGATCCAAGGATGACATCATAATCTCAATGGTGTCCAACATGACCAAACTCATAGACAGAAAACAACAGGACGACAGAAAGATCAGGCTACATGAGGTAACAAAACCCAAAACTTTCTCACACCCAACACCACTCATGTCAACAGCATTATTTATTGATCACAAATTCCCAGAATATCTGAAGGATAAGTACAAAGTAACAGACAGTGACACCATGGTGACATATTTACCCAAGTACCTTGAAGGACAAGCACTAGCTTGGTTTGAATCCTTCAGGGAAAGTGCCACACCTGATATGTTGACATGGACCAATGTAGTGAATAAATTAAAAGAGTATTTTGCTACTCGAGACAATATCATCTCAAGGACAGCACTCCGTGCACAAAAGATAGATGAACCTGTCCTAGACTATGCATGCCATCTCAGGAAAGTGTGTAATGCCCAACGCCAAAGTGATGAAATCCTAAGCAAGGCATTTACCCAAGGCATGAGGCCCTGGATCTCTGTAGCTCTTGAGAACAAGAAAATAGACTCTTTTGACCAAGCCCTAGACCTAGCCCTAGAGGTTGAGACCCAAGAAAGATCTAGGAAGGTAAGGGATGCAGAGTCTAACCCACAGCCTACTAAGAAAAAGGTCCAGGAAATCAGCACTAGTGCAAATGAAGATGTTAACCTAATGTCTAGTGCCCATGTAAGGCAACAGGAAGCTAAGGTTACATCAAGAGACCCTACCGGTAGATATAGAGGAAACAACTATGACCCCAACTACCAATCCAATAGAGGTAGAGGTAGAGGGGGCAACAACAACAACCGGGGGGGTCACAACAGTAGGAAAGACAACAGCTCTTCCAACTCCAACAATGGTAACTCTTCATACAGTGATAGGAGAGACAGAACCCAGAGTAATGGCAGATCCTATAATAATCAAGGATCCAACAGTTCATTTAAAGTGTTGCACCATACACTTAGACTTTACCAGCACCCAAATCACTACAAATTTGACAAGACTTTAAACAGCAAACTTGCTTTACACAAGCACCATGGGGAGACTGAGAGTTTCACCCATACTGCTAACTATGCTGTTATTATATACTATAGAACCACTTACTGCAGGTTATACACCTGTGGTGAGACAAAACATAGGAGTAGTATTCAAACCTAGCCCTCAACCATTGGTCAATGGACATACAACCACAACACTATTGTTAGCTATCCCCTACAAGATACCTCGGGCACCCGTTACCCAAGGATCCATAAGGGATAGAATACTCCACTTGACCACTCCTACTCTACAAGATCATACCTCTGGTCAAATTATCCAACAAGCCAAGGAGCTTGACACCTTGCTGGAAATTGCAGACAAGGAGATAAATGAAACATTAGCCTCCATCAAATTGTTCCTATCCAACCCCATAAACACACTGGACAAGGCCAAAAGAGAGGCCATACGGGGTTTTCTAGCACCCCTGTTTCGCGGTGTGCTAGGTCTAGCCACAGTAGAAGATGTAAACCAAGTAATGGGACAGCTCAAGAACATAGATGAAATACTAAGGAAATTTGCTAAACAAGATCAGGAAGCAGCTAGTCTCATTGAAAAGATCACAGACAGACAAGATAAGTTTGTTAAAGCATACATCCAAGATAAGAAGGTACTGGACAGCACAATCAACACCATAGGTGACACCGTCAACCTGTGGGCCTCTAACATGTCCAGGTCACTTGACTCATATTCAAGGCACGAGAAAACTCAAAGGGAAAAGATGCAAGTATTAAATGATGCATTAATTATCATAGCAGCAAGAATGAATACAGTTCAATCACTGCAAAGGACAAATGCAGCCCTGAGGATGCTATCATCAGGGATCCTAACCCCTGATATAGTACCACCCTCAGACCTTGCTAGATACTTAATTGACATTAATAGCAAACTTAGGATTACACACCCTGGAGCACAAGTCGCAATTAACGACTTAGATTTCTATTATTCACAGAAGCTGACCTCATACACATACTCAGCTCACCATATATATATTCATCTGGACATTATAATTCAATCTACCACCTCGACCTTCAAACTGTACCAAATGATTACATCACCCATGCCTATAGACACACAGGAGACCCCCACCAGAGGAGTCACCAAATTACAAACCACAACTGAGTTTCTAGCAGTATCTTACGACGAATCATTATTCATCGAATTAGACTCAGCAGATATGCAGGCATGTGAAGGTACTACAGTAAAGGTATGCAGAGATGTAAATGGTAGAATTTATAAGCACAGGCCTACATGCCCTGTAGCCATTTTTACTAACCAGGCTCAACAGATTAAGGAACATTGCAAGTTTACAGTTTCACCACTGCAAGCACCTACCACCCATGCTATTTCCATTTCTGAAGATGAGTATCTGGTCACTCTTAATGAACCCCATTACTTTATCAACTGCCATGGTCTGAAACTCGAAAAGCCCAGTCCTACTCACTCATAGGTGTACCCTGTGGGTGCACAATCAGTGTAGGAGAATTTTCTCTTCCAAACACAAGGTTGCCCTGTAACTCAACCTTATCATTTCATTACATTCTCAAGACAATTAATTTACCATTCATGGCAGCACTTAACCAAATTTCTGAAACCAAACCAGATGAAAGAGAGAATCTTCCAAATTTCCCAGTAGTAAACCTTTCTAGAACTTTAGAAAAACTACAGGAAAATCCGATCATGGATGATATTACTCAACTAAATTTAGAGCCCTTTGCCAAAACATTATTAAAAGATGCCTCCAACCTTAATAAGGAAATGGAAACGCGCTACGAGGAATCATACCTACGTCGAGTTACAGAGCATCCAATCTTCCAAAGCTTAGCACTCATCCTAGGGATATCAGCTCACATTTTTAAAGTATACATACTACTCAAACTGTACAGACTAGGAGGGACTGTAGCCTACCTGCCTACAGCCAAAGCATTCAGACTAGTCACCGAGCTGCCCCTACACAAATTGCTCCCAGATAAGAATCCTACCAAATTAACCCCTACAGAGGAAACCCACACCCCTTTCCTCACAATTCAGGAAACCCACACCCTGATAATTGCTATATTATTCACCCTGACCTTCTACTCAGCCTACAGAATAATGAAGTACCTTAAGAAATTTGCACAGACACACTGTGGCAAGAAAAATGTGGCCAAGCGCACAAATCCCACAATATATTTTAAAATATATTGTGGAGACTCAAACTTCGCGCTACCCCTGAGGCCAATACCACATGAATTTGATGAGATTAAATCAGCAGCTGCCCCTACCTATAAGGATATAGTGGTTAAAACCTTCCCACTACCTAAGGCTATATTTACCTGGAATGGACCAGCAGTTATAACAACACAGAGACGAGAATTTGCTTATCACCTCCCTCAGGTGATACACCTACCTTGGCGCACTAGGTTCAGTACCATACCAGCCCTTAAAAACAAAGGACTGTACTACTCCATGCTTCTCCAGAATGATTGTGGAACCAGCCCGGTGACCATGACAGCACTGGAAAATACAACAGATATAATTATTGACGAACAACAGGAGGAGACCGCAAGGTCAAACATGCAGACTATTGCTAATTTTCTAAACCACCAGCCCTCCCCGGTGACTGTGGAAACAGCCTAGACTACCCACAGCCTAGGCTGCCCCCAGTCCACCACCAGAAGACAACATATCAGAGACAGTATTCAGAACTTTTCGGACAATTTGCCGGCCCTGAAAAGGGCCTTTGGGATGGCGGGTTTTTACACCCTAGGTTTCAGTCAGTCGGGATCCTACCACAGATCCTCGGGTCCAACTTCAATGGGAGAGTCCGAGTCCGAGTCCGAGCCATACATATGGCCATGGTCCTGTTCCCACTCAACGAGCCGGGCCTCCATCATCCCCAGCCCATACTCGGCGGCCATGGATGGATCCCCGGATGCCGCAAGATCGATGAGGGACACGGCCAACAAGTAATCCCACAGGACTCGCTCCCGCGGCCCGAAGTTCAGGTCTATGGGCCAGAACCCTAGGTTACTCAGGGCCCTAGTCAAAAGGGCCACAGTGGCCCCCCGACGCAAGGCTGAGCCCAAGAAATATTGGCAGGAATACATATCCACCAACACATCTCCATGCTCACTGATCTCTCTAAAATTCCCCACTATGTAACCATAGTGTATGGCCTGGTTGGCCTCCACCAGAGCCCTAGCCGGACCCACCACCATCACCTGGGAGACAGGCAAAGCAAAGATAGTTTGAAGGTGGGCCATGGTGTGACAGCAGAGGTTTCCAGAGAGGAAATGATACTCCAATACCAGCCACCCACTCCTTAAATGGACACACCCCCCCCCCCACCCTGAACTGTCCACTGACACCAAGCTAGGCACTGCCACAGAAACATGCCAGAACCTGGCACCTAACACCTCAAGTGCCACCACTGCATGAGCACATCAGGGAGGAGACTCACATCTCACTCCTGACACACCTCCACTGTCAATGAAATTATCAAAGTATTAGAAAAAAAATTTTTAGAAAAAATACACAGCCACTTGTTGATGTATAATATGAAAATCTATGGTATTCTCACAAAATCGATGATTAATGCGCGCATATACGCGCAAAATTGCGAAATTGCAATTTAAAAATTGTAAATTGTACAAATCCAACACAAATATACATGAATGCAGGTAGATAACTAAGACAGTTTTTGTACCCACTAGCACTTGTATAATATGCCAAGATTTACTTAGAGTAACACACTTTAGGTATCCAAGAAAATTGTTGAAAAATGAATGAAAAAAAAAAAAAGGAAGATTTATTGAGAAAATTGTTGACATGAAAAATGTTTACTTAAGATACTCACCAAATAATCTCTTTCAGGGACACATACTCAAGAAGGCTAGGGAAAAGTCAATTAAGCAGCGGCCCACTGCCGAAATTGCCAATTAATACACCCATAAAGCAAAACCAAAGAGTAACTCAGAGACAAACAAGCCTATTGTACATAAAGTACTTTGTTTTTCCGGTCCTCGGAAAAATTTGTCTCAAATCCCAAAAATTGTAGAGTGCAAACCAGATTGTACGCTTGTACCCAATTTGCACACTAAAATTGTATGTTTGCACACCAGATTGTACGCTTGTACCCAATTTGCACACTAAAATTGTATGTTTGCACACCAGATTGTACGCTTGTACCCAATTTGCACACTAAAATTGTATGTTTGCACACTAGATTGTAAGTTTGTACCCAATTTACACACTTGAATTGTATGTTGCACATTATACTGTATGTCTGTACCCAATTCATACACTGAAATCAGATTTTTTTCAACATTTCTAGGTGTATCCAAGCTGTACGCAAAATTATATATGTAGATACAGAAACTATCAATTGAACGCAAAATTATATTTTGGCATACTAAAACTGTCAAATGTACGCAAAAAATTATATGTTTGTACACCAAAAAATTGCCAAATGCACGCGAAATTATATATTTGCATACTAAAATTGCCAAATGTACGCGAAATTATATATTTGCACACTAAAATTGCCAAATGTACGCGAAATTATATATTTGCACACTAAAAATTGCCAAATATACGCGAAAATTATATATTTGCACACTTAAATTGCCAAATGTACGCAAAAATTATATATTTGCATACTGAAATTGTCAATTGAACGCAATTACACGCGAAATTGTAAATTTGCACACTAAAATTGTCATTTATGTTCAATTTGCACGCTAAATTGAACATTGAATGCCAAAATCGCACACTATTTGCCAAATTGTATGTTGTACATGAAAATGGAAAATTGTACCCAAAATTGATGTTACATAAGCAAATAAGCTCAGGTATGGTAAGATATAGAAACTCTGAAATGTACGTATACCCAGGAGAAAATTGTTTATACTGACAAAGCTCTACCACAAAAATTGCATTTGAAGCACTCCCCATCACTTCAAATCCTCTTACAAACAGTATATAACTCCAAAATAAGGTAAAAATTGCATAAATTGTACATTCCCTCGGCGAAATGACGGAGTTTCGCATTCTCTCGGGGGAGACGGAGTATTCTATCATATACCATTTTATTATTCCATAAATTGTAACATATTTTGTATTAATCAAAGGATATCTATGAAATTAATACATAGGTTGGTTCTAAGAGCTATAAGAGCGCTCAAACTTTGTATAAGAGCGTTCATGCCCCACTGCACACCAGCCAGGTCAGTTACAAACACTCTCTCTGACATCAAAGGCTCCGACCTAATGGTTCACTGCACAATATAATAAAAATGAGGGTCTCAGTGTGCGACCTCATGGTTCAGTGCACAAACTAATAACTTGTAAGTGAATGCAACCGGCCGTCACGGGTGCCTGAGTACCGCTGACGCCGTCATGAGTGTCTGAGCACTCTAATAACTGAACAATGGGTTACATAAGCACGACGCCATAACCGTCCGGTCGCTCTAGCGTCGCTCCTGAGCAAGCTAGGTCAAATATCAAAGCATTTATGGAAAGCCCATAATTAGACGGTCAGAATGAGTCCAAGATCAAGGCGGAACTCCCATTATTAAGGAAGTTATGCCATGGAGACTGAATGGAGCTCCGAGTGCACTACAGACAAACCGGCGAGAGTTACGCGCCTATCCAACGGGCAGTTCAAACTTGGCATATTCAACTCCGCGCATGCGCAAAATGGCGGCTGTAGCTGCGTAAACAACCGAGTTATGAGGGTTTGAAGTTACAGAACCGACCAAGACAATGGGGGACACAGCGGCGTCCATGGGGGTCCTTTGTGCACTCAGTGACACATGAAAGGCTCCCCTCTAACATTGTAGAGTTAGGCAGATGCTACTGGCCCCAGTCAGTCTGGAGGTGCTTTTCCAAGATTTGCTACAAATAGCCTGTCTGCACCTCCAGGAAGACAGAACACCAAGAACCGCTCTAGAGGTAACATCTCCAGTCATCTCCTGCTACCTGCTATACCACTGCACTATGGTGAAACTATGCTAGACAGGCATTGGTTTCCATCATTAGTGGCCAGAGGGTATCTTCATCAAGACTTCCACCAGAGGGTAAAGTTATTCATTATTACATTATTCCTCTAAGCAGCAGGTCAGGAGCTAGGTGTGGGAACCCACCTAGAACTATGCTGGACATTGTATTATTAATACCTCACAGGTGGAGTGGAACAGAACATTATACTTTATAAATTACTGTATATTTACTGTATGTACAAATTACCTACATACTAACTACTGTATGATTGATATTTCTTACATGTTGCCTAAAGCTGAATAAACCAGTGACAACTGGAAATAACACTATTCTATGAGAGCTTAATGTATTTACACTATATACCACTAGTCTTATGATATTTCTCATATGACAACTTGATCATGCACAATTACTAGTATGACAATATTTCATTGCATATTAATGTATAAAACCAACATGTTATCAGTAGTACAGTATGAGACACAATGACATAGTTTGGTTAAGGGCAAGTTTTGAGGTGAAGGATTGAGAGTTTGGATTTGATTCAGCTATGTATGTGTAGGGAAAATGTTGAGCTATCAGAATGTGCAATAATATTTGGGGGAATATTAAAATGAATAGTGAATTTAGTGGTCCAAAGTCGGGTAATTTTTGGGTGTTTTGGTGAGATATCAGAATGTTAAAACCATCTGTGGGAACGCATTGACTGCATGGAATTACCTATAGTTTTGTGGTATGATGCAATCTATGTGTATACATGTGCATGTATGTTTTCAAGTTGATTAGTTCATAATTCATTGAGTAATGAACAAATGAGTGTAGACTGTAAATGTATGGAGTTGGAAATCCAAGATGGCGGCAGCTGGTGGCAGGTGCTGGCTTGTCCTGGGGTAGGTGGCCTACATTCACGCGTGGGGTAGCCTCGAATGCTGCTAGCTGATTGGATGGTTGTGCTCACGTGATCACTCATGTGTTCATCAGATAACACAAAGAGAATTGTGCCAGGAGTATTGCACCACCATTGCAGGTCCAGCGGCTACAGGGAAGGGTGGTTATTCCTGTTCTCAAAATAACCGGCACAAGCCAGTTCCTTTTCAGTTGCGTTCCCACCTCTGAGTCAAACATGGCTGCTACGATGGATGACTTTCCTTTCAATATTAAGCCTGTCTATGACAGGGAGCTTACTCCGGAGGAAGTGGAGCTCTTGAGGACCGTGGATTCACAACCAATGCCTTGCATTTACCTTCAAACTGTAAGTGTACATTACATTACTTGATAAGATAAGCTGTTTGTTAAGTTGTGTTTATCTCTTAGGGATCCCAAGTTACTATTATGCTGAAATTCAAGGAAGAATATAAGCTACAATAATTCTGTTTCCATCTAATCTTCAGACTGATGAGGAGGCCGAAATGAATGAGCCGGTTAGTTCTACCCAAGATGAACCTACACCTACTCCTGCTAAGAAGAAGAAAAAGGATATCACAACCCCTGTCAGGAAGAGAGCAAAGCTTCTGCCTGAAGTGAAAAAGAAGACAACTAAGACAGCCAAGCGGGGTAATTTATCCTTGCAGATACCTAAGCTAATGAACTTTGATGATGATACTGTCATGCCTGAGACACCACAGCCGGGAGCACTACCCAATTCACCTTTCACTTCTGATAAAGCCAGTGAGGGTGATAACAAGAAGACAAGCAGAGTCTGCTACCTAGATGATGCTGTGAAGCTACCATCTGTCTCATCCTTTCGGAAGGGTACAACCTATTTGTGCTCCAGTGAGTGGAGACAGAACTTAGGAGTGACAGATGCTGGGAAGCAGGAAAAGGAACAAAGCAAGCTGTGGTATGATCTGGGAAGGGGACTTTACATAGACCGCCCTCCCACCACTGCAGGGAGCACAGAAAAAGATGAACTAAGGATCGGTCTGTGGTATACAGACTCAATAAGGAAACACCAACGTGCTGGATCCAGGTACAGTGTCACTTTGGACTTTGATGCCCTCTATCTGCTAAAGACCAATGCTAAGGATATCGAAAATGCAATGAAAATCTCGGAACGGGAGTATTTTCTAGGATACTCATGCCATCTTGGAGGACAGTATTTCATTACGGTGGAGCACGACAACTGCAGTGTTTCCATCAGGTATTGGTTTGCCTTGAAGGCCAACGAGGGAGATCCAGAGGCAGAATTATTACCTGGTCGTAAAGGATTGAAGCTGACTTATGATCAATTTGGAAAGCTCAGAGTCTTCTTGGAGAAGCACCTGGATGAATATCTCCCTAACTTTAAGAATCACATCTTTAGATGTCACAGGGAAGGTCATGATCCTGCTGAGTGTACCCTATGCTATGTCTGTGGTAGACTTCCTATGGAGAGAAATATACAGAGACTGCTTGGTGAGTATCATCCTTTCTTCATGAAATCTGTGTGCCTAATATAGTTAATGTTGACCATAGGAAAATATATGTTAAAGATTTCTAGTATGGTTAAGATATACATATTTCATTGGAGATAGTGTGTATTGCTTATCATGCACCTGACTGAACTTGAAAAATTTGATCATGCTGAATGATAGTAGGTCTCATGTGTCATTCCAGGGCTGGAGATGGGACTACCTTGAATGAGCCAGACACCAGTGTACTTGATGATGACTCCGAGAGGGGCTATAAAGCAGCAGAGCATAGGTATCCATGGAGGAAATTTGAAGAAATAGACTGTTATAGAATTGCTTCACATTTTGCGCCGGCCTGGAAAAGTGTTGCCCCTTTGTTAGGTTTCACATACTGGGAAATAGAAGCCATAGCTATGGAAAATGAAGACAGTAGTTGTGTGATGCAAGCTACTGCTATGCTTATCAAGTGGTGTCAGCTTGAGGTTGATGATGCCAATCTGAATACACTGACATATGTACTGGATCGACTTTCAATTAATACATTTCACTGAACTGTCTATAGATGTGTAGAGTAGTTGTCAACATGGTTATTGTCATATATGTGTGTCAACCGATTTCAGTGTAAACCATTGTGTTGAAGTGTTGAGATGAATCATTTTATATAGCATGTACCTGCTAGTGATGACATATCAATTCATAAATGACCTTGTAAACTGATTTGTAATAAAATAGATATAGCTAATATTGTCTTTGTTTCAATTTTTGTGATTATTCAATAGGAATCAGGAGAGAATACAAAACACTTGAGTTCAATGATGAATCATTTTAATATCTACAAATATAATTGCTAAAATACTAGAATTTCTACAGTGATATCAATGTCTATTTCATCTTATTATACATCTTCATCAACTTCAGGTAAGGGTATATTTTGGATTATAAAGTTTAGAATCGACATAAGATTTTCATTGACGAAATCACCATCCATGTCAGAGAATGATAGTTCCTCCTCCTCATTATAGCATGAGGGTGAGGGAGTTGAGTCAGAGAGTGGATTAGAGGAATCAAATGGGAAGGAGGAGGAGGGGCTGAAACCAAAGAAGGAGGATCCATCAGAGGGTGATGATCCCGACTCAGAGGAGGGGGACTTGACCCCTGATGATGGGGATGGGGTCCCAGAAGCAATTGAGTATGCTATAGTACTGTGGTCGTTGCTTGATTCAGGTTGTGGAGCCTCAGCCTGGGAGGGGTTAGGCTGGGGTTCCTCGGCCTGGGAGCAGTCAGACTGGGGTTCCTCAGCCTGAGAGCGGTCAGACTGGGGCTCCTCAGCCTGGGAGGGGTCAGGCTGGGGTTCCTCGGCCTGGGAGCAGTCAGACTGGGGTTCCTCAGCCTGAGAGCGGTCAGACTGGGGCTCCTCAGCCTGGGAGGGGTCAGGCTGGGGTTCCTCGGCCTGGGAGCAGTCAGACTGGGGTTCCTCGGCCTGGGAGGGGACAGACTGGGGCTCCTCAACCTGGGAAGGGTCAGACTGGGGCTCCTCAGCCCTGGAGGTGGAGGGCTGGGGCTCCTCAGGGCGCAAGGGGCATTTAAGCTCATGACGTTTCACCATTGATTCTGTGACCCTCTCTGTACCACAATATTTACACTCGTATGTCTGGAATAGATCAGGGGATGAGGGCTCAATGTCAGCAGGGGTTGGATGGTAGGAAGAAGTAGCGGTTTGAGGCGGGAGACGTGTCAGGGCAACAGAGCAGGGTCTTATCAGGGGTCGAGGGGGAGGGGACGCTTCATGGACTCTTTTTGTTTTTTTTCCTTTTCCCTTTGTGCTAAGGTCTTTTCTTTTTTTCGAGTGTTTTGTGGAGGGTTCATCTATGATTTTGGGGGAGTTTGGGCGGGTCTGGTCCATGACTCTTGTCATGGTGCGGGGGGTTAAATCTAATAAGTTGTCTACATCAACCCCCTGGGGTGGGGTGGGTTCCAAAGTGCATACCGCATTTTCAGGGGAGTGTATAGATGGAGGGGAAGGCCTAATCAGTGGTGATTGGTAGGGGGATCTGGTTTTGGGTTTTGTGGAGTAGGGGCGATGCCTGAGGGTGCCAATGGGTCGGGAAGGATTTGATGGGGGATAGTCAGAGTCAGAGTCAGAGTCAGAGGAGGAAGAAGAAGATGGTGCAGTTGATGGGGATGATATAATGGATGAAGTACGCCGATTGATCCTCATCACCAGCCTTCCCCTCATGGTGTTTCTGTAATTAAGCAAAAAACAAGAAAAATTGTAGAGAATTTTCTTTTTAACCTATGTTTTACAATAGATAGTCCTGAATATTTAAAGGGGAATGCACTCTGTTTACCTTTTTAATATCATGTATTATTATTCCAAGAGACATATGCTTCTTCAGGAGGTGTGATATCTTCATAGTTCATTGATCATCTTTGAGACACCCTTCAAAATAGTTCAGAAAAGTACAGGTTCAAATTCTAGACCATGCTGCATTTATATGAGGTGACACATGTGGGGAAAAAAGCTTTCAGTGATTCAATTATAAACCAATAGTTTCACTAATCAACTGGAAAAAGTAAAGGAGAATGAAGTATAACATTTCTTACCTGTCTGTTTCCTGTGTAGGGGGTATGATGTCAGGGGACATCCCTCCATCAGATGACTGCTGGGTGTTCACACTGGATTGGGTTCTGTCAAAAAGCACATAAATAAAAATCATCAGTTATGGATTTTTTTATTTATTTATTTATTTTATCATGTAATGTATCAATGTATATAAATGCAAATGCACACTACACTACCCATAGCAAATCATTCTATGTCATTTATGGGGGGAGGGGTTCATATTTAATTCTGATATTCTTACCTGTCGGAGGGTTGGTCATCGGAGATTGTGGCAACTTCAGGGTCGGCAGGGTTGGAGGCAGCAGGATGTGGGTGCTCTCGATTGCGCAACACTTTGCCGGCTTTCTCCATGAAGTTGTCAAACATGGGTAAGTACACCTCGGTGTGCCTCCTGAAATCATCCAGCAGAGACACACCGGGGTAGACTGTTGCCTTGTTGGTGGCATATGCCTGCAAGGTACCCCTGAGCATTGATGCTCCTCCTACCAAGCGTTTAAAGACTTGGTGCATCATTTCGACTCCCTCCTCTAAGAGGGAGGCTTCCTCCTGGGGGAAGATCTTCACACATAGAAGGGTCATCAAGCTCATCAAAGACTTGAAGTCCCTGATGGCATGGCTGTTGAAAGAAAAAGAGAAAAGAATAAGGGTCCGTGTATTTTTTCCCCTCCTACCATCATACTGGAACATGGAACTAGTGAGTAGGGGAAAGTTGCCTAATTTGAACCCCCTAAGAACTTTTTCCTGTCCAGTGATTATTTCTATGAATTTGAATGTAAAATTTATACATTTTGTGATGGTACCTTATAGCTTTATGGTCATAGCATAGAAATCTAGGAATTTGAATTTCTCTAGTCAGGGTGTGCAATTAAAAATCAAAGCCTAATGGTCCAATTTAGGCACCTGGTTGCCTAAATTGAACCAGTTGGTATCCTAATTTGGACCAATATGCACTATTGTTCTGTATTTCCTTATACTTTCATTATTTTGAAAAATATATAAAACTAAGGAACTTTTGATATATGATATCAGATGTCCTCTTAGTGTTTCTATCAATATCCTGTGAATTTGCTCTGTACTGGAGTAAGAAAAAGGTTACACATTGATCCAATTTAGAAAACTAGGCATAGGCCCCACCGGGTGGTCCAATTTAGGCAACTAAATTGGATCCAATATCACAACTATGGTCCAATTTAGGCAACTCAAGCTGGTCCAATTTAGGCACCTTTTCATCTTTCTCATTGATAATTTGTTTTCTAAAACATGACAATGGTTTTTATCAAATTTCATTTCAGTCTAAAAGTATAATTTGACATCTAAAAATTTTAAAGGATTTTGAACAAAAAAAAATGTTGCCTAGCAACCAGGAGGGCTTAAGTAAGTGGTGACGCAAATAAGATCAAGAGGTTCAAAAACCATTTTCCACGAAAAATGTGTATAAAATTTCAGAAAAATTACATTTTTGGAAGTTATTAGGAACTTTAGAGATATTGACTAAATAATGGCAGCATTGGAACCTAGTTCCTTTTACTGCCACTAGGGGAAACAAGGGTGGTCCAATTTAGGAGCCGGTCCAAATTAGGCAACCTTCCCCTAATTCAACAGGGGCATACCAACCCTGAAGGTCGTATACTGCATTTATTACAATAAGGGAGTGGTCATTATTTATCAACAGGGGGTGGGGGGGGTGTAAAATTTTTAGCCCCCCCCCCCTCACGAGGGGTCAAATTATTTTACACCCCCCCCCCTCAAACCCACTCCCTGTTGATAAATAATGACCACTTCCTAAACATGTATTTCACGCGTAATAAATGCGGTGAAACGGCCTCCTGATGGGTTACTCACTATTACTCTATTGACATTTCATACATTTATTGATTGACAGCTTGGAACATTATCTCAGAAGAAATAGGAAAAGACTGCATCATAAAACCAATGTTACATTGGTGAATCATGCTGACCTTATACATAATACACCAAACCAATAGCATACACTGAGAGTGTTACAGTACATAGATCCATGCTGTGTTTTATTCAGTCTTGATATAGGTCTAGATAGTCACACTGTTTAGAGTAGAACACATGTCTTAGACAGATGGTATACAGATAGTTGTAAACATGGAACCTAATGTCCTCATAAAATGACATTCCTGATCCACCCCTCCCTTGGAGATTCACTCATTAAGAGGATACACCAGCATCAGAACAGACTACTCCCTCAGGATACACACCAAGGATAAAAAGAAGAGGTTGGTTTTAATATCATTTCTCATACCACCTTTCCTATATCAAACCTGAGACAGACACAATGTCAGGGAATATGTGGAGGGACAGGGACAGTAGGAGAGGAGGAGAGGAGAGATACCCCCCCCCATGGTTTGGTCCCACTTTGCCTACAGTAGAGGCAGGGAGGGAGGTGACAGACTCCCGACAAGTTCCCAACCCTGTGTGCAACAGCCCCTCCCCCTTTTCTATTAATACACGACAGTAGATGCACGCTGACAATAGGGGACGTGTGGGGGACACGGCAGATGCTGCCCTAGGGATGCGGACGCGGTTAGACGGACACCAGCCAGAGGAGGGGGGGGGGGTGTATGTATTGGAACCCACCCCATGGTGGGGGGTGGGGGTGATGCCTAGCAGAGTTCACAGGGTGAAGATGCAGGTCATGGGTTTTGCATATCTGCCAGTGGAGTATACCCCTTTGTGTTATCTCAGGGCCATGTACAGGGTATAAGAGTATGATGCTTTGTGAAAATTTTGGTAAAATTGGAATAAATTCTTGTTATGATAGAATTGATGTATGTTTTGGTAGTGGATGTATGTGTCAATGAATCATGTGGTATTGAGATAATTTTGCTCTGATGTGCCTTTGTATCAATTCATTGATATTATTGTTACTCTCCTAAAAGGGTGGCATGATGCACTTATGCAGCACCATAGCTCATTAACCCTTTAAGGGCCGATGATGCATTAATGCATCATGCTAACTGGTCGTCATGATGCACCAATGAAGTGCTGCCGAGACTACTCACCAGCACTTCATTGGAGCATCATTGCAACCCTTTGGGAGTATATGTATCAACCCGGGAGGGTCGGCATGATGCTCCAATGAAGTGCTGGCGAGTAGTCTCGCCAGCACTTCATTGGTGCATCATGACGACCAATGGGCATGATGCACTCCTGCAACAGCGGCCTTTAAAGGGTTAAGTAAGATATTGGTTTCATTTGTCTGGTAGGTTATCCAACAAAAGATAGTAAAAACAAAGAATCACTCACTCTTCAGTGCATCATGGGAACTTTATGATGGTTAATCACTGTGGGTTATATCATGTTGATACTCTCACTCAGGGAATTACTCATCATTTACCATTGGGGGGGTAAAATTTTTTACCCCCCCCCCACCTGATAAGTGATGAACACCCTTAATAGTACCATGATACATGAATGCAGCTGAATGAGAATCACTCAATAGTAGTGCATATGTGCATCATGCTAAGTGCAATTTCTGTTGAACCTTTCATTTTGATACTCACACAAAGGGTCGGCATGATGCACTTATGCAGCACCATAGCTCATTAAGTAAGATATTTTGGAACCCACCCCATGGTGGGGGGTGGGGGTGGTACTTAGCATAGACAGAGTTCACAGGGTGAAGATGCAGGTCATGGGTTTTGCATCTGTCTGCCAGTGGAATATACCCCTTTGTGGTATCTCAGGGCTCTGTACAGGGTACATGAGTATGATGCTTTGTGAGAATCTTGGTAAAATTGTAATTAATTCATGTTACAATAGAATTGATGTATATATTGGTAGTGAGTGTACATGTATATGTGAAAGAATCATGTGGAATTGAGTCAATTTTGTCCTGATGTGCTTTTGCATCAATTCATTTATGTTATTGTTACTCTCCTAAAAGTTTGGCATGATGCATCAAATCAATAAATGAGAATCACTTACATATGTGAACAATATCATGGTATGAGGGGTGATGCATACAGTACACTACTAAAGGGTTGCCATGATGTACCAATGCAGCAAATGTCAGTCAGCCACCAGTGCATCATGGGAACTTTATGATGATTAATCACTGTGGGTTATATCATGTTGATACACTCACTGAGGGAATGATCATCATTTATCATTGGGGGGTGGTGGGGGGGGGGTTGATAACAATTTTTACCCCCCCCCCCACCACCTCCTATTGATAAGTGATGGATACCCCCAACATTGATATGATACATGAATACGGCTGAATGAGAATCACTCACTAGTGATGCATATGTGCATCATGCTAAGTACAATTTCTGTTGACCCTTTCATTTTGATACTCACACAAAGGGTCGGCATGATGCACTCATGCAGCACCATAGCACATTAACTATGATATTACTTTCAGTTGACTGGTAGGTTATCCAATAATAAGATAGTAAAAACAAAACATCACACACTGTTCAATATGTTTATTTCTGTCATGGATTTATCTGATGGTACATTCATGAATCATGCTCCAAACACAGCGTCTACACTACCTGAAAATGATATCTTTAAAGTCACATGCAGCACATGATTCACACTTTCCATATCTTGCAATGACCCCTGTTGAGATGGTAAAATCTGACAGATTTGGCAATGTCACTCCTTCTGCATGCGCCCTGACATGGAATGAATCTATTTTATATATCTTTAGATTTTCTGTATATTCCAAAATCCAATCCCACAACCCTCCACAGTCCAACCCTCCACTGACACACACACTTGGACTGGTGAGAACAGATTTATTGCGGACAGTTTTAAAAATGTATCAGTGTTGCTGGTATTACAGTATATATATACAGTGAGGGAACTCATAATCATTGTCAGACTTGTATTTTTTTTTTTTTTTATTTTTTTTTTAAATTAATCATATTGAATTTTCCCTTACAGAGGTACCTGTGACTACTGGTGGTCCTGAACTGAACACCACAGACCCTACACGCCTGAGGTATGAGGACACTGCACTCCTCACGTCCGGATGGGTGTTGGCCGGGATCCTCTTTTTGGTGGTGGTGGTCATTGGATTTTACACCTGCTGCCCCTGCCGGTATTTATTGCATGGCCGTGCATCTTGTAAGTGTCTTGATGCTGCCTGAAAGCTTTTGGTCCCCTCTTTTATTGTCAATAGTGCATTTGTCCTAACTGTAGTTCTCCCTGCCTTGTCGCTTGCCTTGATTGTGTGTGTGTGGTATAGAATGTAGGTTTAAAAGCTGAAATGCATGGTGGTTATAACCCAGCTTGAAGTCTAATATCCACTTTATGCCTGAAGCTTAAGTATGTTATTTAAATCTGTAATGTCTCATTGTAATCCAAACCTAATTCATTCATAATTTTATTTACAGCACGTGTCAGCCCCGAGGATGTTACACCAGATGCGGAGAAGGGATTGCAGCGGGTCGGTCAGGTTTTGAGATGGAAAGCGTTGAGAACAGTTCCCAGGCGAGTGGCCGTATGCATTCGTGGCAGACGATTTGGACGGAGGAGGCAGGCAAAGACACCCTGTGCCACAGATTCACCACAGAGAGCCACAGAGTCGGTATACGAGATGAGGGACATGACTCTCACACAGTCACCCAACTCTGACACAGCTAAGGTGAGTATATCATAACATGATATAACAACAGACACAAAAATTTTTGGTATGATACCTTTATTTTAAAGCATAAGGTTACATGATTATTCATACTATATGCAAGACTACTGTCTACTCTAGATAACAATAATTGAACCTATACTTGGGGCTTGTCCCAAGGGTCTACACACAATAAATCATTGTCATTTGAACCTTTTTTCAAAACATAAGGTTACATGATTATTCATACTACATGCAAGACTACTGTCTACTCTAGATAACAATAACTGAACCTATACTTGGGGCTTGTCCCAAGGGCCTACACACAATAAATTATTGTCATTCGAATAGATATCAACGTACAATTACGGTCAGCACATTTCATAAATCAGTTGATGGTTGTATATGTTGTCTTTTGTCTCTATTAATATTCCACTGTCACCTCCCTAGCTTGAGATATTTTATAGGCCCCTGGGGAAACCATGTAGAGTAAGCAGATCATAGGAGAGGCCAGGTTCTTTGAGAATTTCATCTCTAAGCGTGTCGAGGCCTTGCGGATGGTGGAGAATTGAAGCTTCCTCACATCTAGGTCATGCTGGGTGGAGAAGGCCAATATGGTGTTGTCCTGGAGGAAAGCATCCTGGGTGATTCCATTGCCCTTGTTGCCCGCCATCTGTTGAAATGCTGCATAGACTTCAGCAAACCTCTTTTCTTCAAAGTCGGGTTGATATGGGGTAGCAGGGAAGCTCTGTCCCCCGACTTGGAGTGACATGTAGTTGCAATTACTATGTTGAAAGCGGAAGCTGTTAGCACTCTGCTTTCCCGAGTAAGCTCCAGCATCTATGAAACAGGCCAACACTATGCTGGGCACCCTGTCAGCTAGGATAGAGTTGATACTGAACTGGTTTACTCCTGCTGGAATGATGTGCGACCTCACCGAGGTCCGAGGATAGGCATAGAGGGCTTGTTTCTCCTTGAGGTCTTCAGCATGAGCTATCACCACTTCAGGTCTAGGTTCAATCAAACAGATTTGAAGGTACATAGAGTCTATCACTACCTTGTACTTGGGGTCATCTGCAGCAGCTAGGAGTCTGAAAGGATCCGAACTCTGATGGAATACAAAGTTCACTGAGGTACCATCGAGTAGCCAATGATCACACTTGTCCCAAAAGTCAACCCCCAAAGGTCCTATAAAGGTTACCAGTTTACCAGCCTTGGTCAGTTCATACCTGTCAACCAATCCTGCATTGGCCTTGTCTGTGGCTGTGGGGTCTGTGGTGCCAACTGAACCCCACAGCCACAGACAAGGCCAATGCAGGATTGGTTGACAGGTATGAACTGACCAAGGCTGGTAAACTGGTAACCTTTATAGGACCTTTGGGGGTTGACTTTTGTGACAAGTGTGATCATTGGCTACTCGATGGTACCTCAGTGAACTTTGTATTCCATCAGAGTTCGGATCCTTTCAGACTCCTAGCTGCTGCAGATGACCCCAAGTACAAGGTAGTGATAGACTCTATGTACCTTCAAATCTGTTTGATTGAACCTAGACCTGAAGTGGTGATAGCTCATGCTGAAGACCTCAAGGAGAAACAAGCCCTCTATGCCTATCCTCGGACCTCAGTGAGGTCGCACATCATTCCAGCAGGAGTAAACCAGTTCAGTATCAACTCTATCCTAGCTGACAGGGTGCCCAGCATAGTGTTGGCCTGTTTCATAGATGCTGGAGCTTACTCGGGAAAGCAGAGTGCTAACAGCTTCCGCTTTCAACATAGTAATTGCAACTACATGTCACTCCAAGTCGGGGGACAGAGCTTCCCTGCTACCCCATATCAACCCGACTTTGAAGAAAAGAGGTTTGCTGAAGTCTATGCAGCATTTCAACAGATGGCGGGCAACAAGGGCAATGGAATCACCCAGGATGCTTTCCTCCAGGACAACACCATATTGGCCTTCTCCACCCAGCATGACCTAGATGTGAGAGCGCTTCAATTCTCCACCATCCGCAAGGCCTCGACACGCTTAGAGATGAAATTCTCAAAGAACCTGGCCTCTCCTATGATCTGCTTACTCTACATGGTTTCCCCAGGGGCCTATAAAATATCTCAAGCTAGGGAGGTGACAGTGGAATATTAATAGAGACAAAAGACAACATATACAACCATCAACTGATTTATGAAATGTGCTGACCGTAATTGTACGTTGATATCTATTCGAATGACAATAATTTATTGTGTGTAGGCCCTTGGGACAAGCCCCAAGTATAGGTTCAGTTATTGTTATCTAGAGTAGACAGTAGTCTTGCATGTAGTATGAATAATCATGTAACCTTATGTTTTGAAAAAAGGTTCAAATGACAATGATTTATTGTGTGTAGACCCTTGGGACAAGCCCCAAGTATAGGTTCAATTATTGTTATCTAGAGTAGACAGTAGTCTTGCATATAGTATGAATAATCATGTAACCTTATGCTTTAAAATAAAGGTATCATACCAAAAAATTTTGTGTCTGTTGTTATATCATGTTATGATATACTCACCTTAGCTGTGTCAGAGTTGGGTGACTGTGTGACAGTCATGTCCCTCATCTCGTATACCGACTCTGTGGCTCTCTGTGGTGAATCTGTGGCACAGGGTGTCTTTGCCTGCCTCCTCCGTCCAAATCGTCTGCCACGAATGCATACGGCCACTCGCCTGGGAACTGTTCTCAACGCTTTCCATCTCAAAACCTGACCGACCCGCTGCAATCCCTTCTCCGCATCTGGTGTAACATCCTCGGGGCTGACACGTGCTGTAAATAAAATTATGAATGAATTAGGTTTGGATTACAATGAGACATTACAGATTTAAATAACATACTTAAGCTTCAGGCATAAAGTGGATATTAGACTTCAAGCTGGGTTATAACCACCATGCATTTCAGCTTTTAAACCTACATTCTATACCACACACACACAATCAAGGCAAGCGACAAGGCAGGGAGAACTACAGTTAGGACAAATGCACTATTGACAATAAAAGAGGGGACCAAAAGCTTTCAGGCAGCATCAAGACACTTACAAGATGCACGGCCATGCAATAAATACCGGCAGGGGCAGCAGGTGTAAAATCCAATGACCACCACCACCAAAAAGAGGATCCCGGCCAACACCCATCCGGACGTGAGGAGTGCAGTGTCCTCATACCTCAGGCGTGTAGGGTCTGTGGTGTTCAGTTCAGGACCACCAGTAGTCACAGGTACCTCTGTAAGGGAAAATTCAATATGATTAATTTAAAAAAAAAATAAAAAAAAAAAAAAATACAAGTCTGACAATGATTATGAGTTCCCTCACTGTATATATATACTGTAATACCAGCAACACTGATACATTTTTAAAACTGTCCGCAATAAATCTGTTCTCACCAGTCCAAGTGTGTGTGTCAGTGGAGGGTTGGACTGTGGAGGGTTGTGGGATTGGATTTTGGAATATACAGAAAATCTAAAGATATATAAAATAGATTCATTCCATGTCAGGGCGCATGCAGAAGGAGTGACATTGCCAAATCTGTCAGATTTTACCATCTCAACAGGGGTCATTGCAAGATATGGAAAGTGTGAATCATGTGCTGCATGTGACTTTAAAGATATCATTTTCAGGTAGTGTAGACGCTGTGTTTGGAGCATGATTCATGAATGTACCATCAGATAAATCCATGACAGAAATAAACATATTGAACAGTGTGTGATGTTTTGTTTTTACTATCTTATTATTGGATAACCTACCAGTCAACTGAAAGTAATATCATAGTTAATGTGCTATGGTGCTGCATGAGTGCATCATGCCGACCCTTTGTGTGAGTATCAAAATGAAAGGGTCAACAGAAATTGTACTTAGCATGATGCACATATGCATCACTAGTGAGTGATTCTCATTCAGCCGTATTCATGTATCATATCAATGTTGGGGGTATCCATCACTTATCAATAGGAGGTGGTGGGGGGGGGGGTAAAAATTGTTATCAACCCCCCCCCCACCACCCCCCAATGATAAATGATGATCATTCCCTCAGTGAGTGTATCAACATGATATAACCCACAGTGATTAATCATCATAAAGTTCCCATGATGCACTGGTGGCTGACTGACATTTGCTGCATTGGTACATCATGGCAACCCTTTAGTAGTGTACTGTATGCATCACCCCTCATACCATGATATTGTTCACATATGTAAGTGATTCTCATTTATTGATTTGATGCATCATGCCAAACTTTTAGGAGAGTAACAATAACATAAATGAATTGATGCAAAAGCACATCAGGACAAAATTGACTCAATTCCACATGATTCTTTCACATATACATGTACACTCACTACCAATATATACATCAATTCTATTGTAACATGAATTAATTACAATTTTACCAAGATTCTCACAAAGCATCATACTCATGTACCCTGTACAGAGCCCTGAGATACCACAAAGGGGTATATTCCACTGGCAGACAGATGCAAAACCCATGACCTGCATCTTCACCCTGTGAACTCTGTCTATGCTAAGTACCACCCCCACCCCCCACCATGGGGTGGGTTCCAAAATATCTTACTTAATGAGCTATGGTGCTGCATAAGTGCATCATGCCGACCCTTTGTGTGAGTATCAAAATGAAAGGTTCAACAGAAATTGCACTTAGCATGATGCACATATGCACTACTATTGAGTGATTCTCATTCAGCTGCATTCATGTATCATGGTACTATTAAGGGTGTTCATCACTTATCAGGTGGGGGGGGGGTAAAAAATTTTACCCCCCCCCCCAATGGTAAATGATGAGTAATTCCCTGAGTGAGAGTATCAACATGATATAACCCACAGTGATTAACCATCATAAAGTTCCCATGATGCACTGAAGAGTGAGTGATTCTTTGTTTTTACTATCTTTTGTTGGATAACCTACCAGACAAATGAAACCAATATCTTACTTAACCCTTTAAAGGCCGCTGTTGCAGGAGTGCATCATGCCCATTGGTCGTCATGATGCACCAATGAAGTGCTGGCGAGACTACTCGCCAGCACTTCATTGGAGCATCATGCCGACCCTCCCGGGTTGATACATATACTCCCAAAGGGTTGCAATGATGCTCCAATGAAGTGCTGGTGAGTAGTCTCGGCAGCACTTCATTGGTGCATCATGACGACCAGTTAGCATGATGCATTAATGCATCATCGGCCCTTAAAGGGTTAATGAGCTATGGTGCTGCATAAGTGCATCATGCCACCCTTTTAGGAGAGTAACAATAATATCAATGAATTGATACAAAGGCACATCAGAGCAAAATTATCTCAATACCACATGATTCATTGACACATACATCCACTACCAAAACATACATCAATTCTATCATAACAAGAATTTATTCCAATTTTACCAAAATTTTCACAAAGCATCATACTCTTATACCCTGTACATGGCCCTGAGATAACACAAAGGGGTATACTCCACTGGCAGATATGCAAAACCCATGACCTGCATCTTCACCCTGTGAACTCTGCTAGGCATCACCCCCACCCCCCACCATGGGGTGGGTTCCAATACATACACCCCCCCCCCCTCCTCTGGCTGGTGTCCCTCTAACCGCGTCCGCATCCCTAGGGCAGCATCTGCCGTGTCCCCCACACGTCCCCTATTGTCAGCGTGCATCTACTGTCGTGTATTAATAGAAAAGGGGGAGGGGCTGTTGCACACAGGGTTGGGAACTTGTCGGGAGTCTGTCACCTCCCTCCCTGCCTCTACTGTAGGCAAAGTGGGACCAAACCATGGGGGGGGGGTATCTCTCCTCTCCTCCTCTCCTACTGTCCCTGTCCCTCCACATATTCCCTGACATTGTGTCTGTCTCAGGTTTGATATAGGAAAGGTGGTATGAGAAATGATATTAAAACCAACCTCTTCTTTTTATCCTTGGTGTGTATCCTGAGGGAGTAGTCTGTTCTGATGCTGGTGTATCCTCTTAATGAGTGAATCTCCAAGGGAGGGGTGGATCAGGAATGTCATTTTATGAGGACATTAGGTTCCATGTTTACAACTATCTGTATACCATCTGTCTAAGACATGTGTTCTACTCTAAACAGTGTGACTATCTAGACCTATATCAAGACTGAATAAAACACAGCATGGATCTATGTACTGTAACACTCTCAGTGTATGCTATTGGTTTGGTGTATTATGTATAAGGTCAGCATGATTCACCAATGTAACATTGGTTTTATGATGCAGTCTTTTCCTATTTCTTCTGAGATAATGTTCCAAGCTGTCAATCAATAAATGTATGAAATGTCAATAGAGTAATAGTGAGTAACCCATCAGGAGGCCGTTTCACCGCATTTATTACGCGTGAAATACATGTTTAGGAAGTGGTCATTATTTATCAACAGGGAGTGGGTTTGAGGGGGGGGTGTAAAATAATTTGACCCCTCGTGAGGGGGGGGGGGCTAAAAATTTTACACCCCCCCACCCCCTGTTGATAAATAATGACCACTCCCTTATTGTAATAAATGCAGTATACGACCTTCAGGGTTGGTATGCCCCTGTTGAATTAGGGGAAGGTTGCCTAATTTGGACCGGCTCCTAAATTGGACCACCCTTGTTTCCCCTAGTGGCAGTAAAAGGAACTAGGTTCCAATGCTGCCATTATTTAGTCAATATCTCTAAAGTTCCCTCTTGATCTTATTTGCGTCACCACTTACTTAAGCCCTCCTGGTTGCTAGGCAACATTTTTTTTTTGTTCAAAATCCTTTAAAATTTTTAGATGTCAAATTATACTTTTAGACTGAAATGAAATTTGATAAAAACCATTGTCATGTTTTAGAAAACAAATTATCAATGAGAAAGATGAAAAGGTGCCTAAATTGGACCAGCTTGAGTTGCCTAAATTGGACCATAGTTGTGATATTGGATCCAATTTAGTTGCCTAAATTGGACCACCCGGTGGGGCCTATGCCTAGTTTTCTAAATTGGATCAATGTGTAACCTTTTTCTTACTCCAGTACAGAGCAAATTCACAGGATATTGATAGAAACACTAAGAGGCATCTGATATCATATATCAAAAGTTCCTTAGTTTTATATATTTTTCAAAATAATGAAAGTATAAGGAAATACAGAACAATAGTGCATATTGGTCCAAATTAGGATACCAACTGGTTCAATTTAGGCAACCAGGTGCCTAAATTGGACCATTAGGCTTTGATTTTTAATTGCACACCCTGACTAGAGAAATTCAAATTCCTAGATTTCTATGCTATGACCATAAAGCTATAAGGTACCATCACAAAATGTATAAATTTTACATTCAAATTCATAGAAATAATCACTGGACAGGAAAAAGTTCTTAGGGGGTTCAAATTAGGCAACTTTCCCCTACTCACTAGTTCCATGTTCCAGTATGATGGTAGGAGGGGAAAAAATACACGGACCCTTATTCTTTTCTCTTTTTCTTTCAACAGCCATGCCATCAGGGACTTCAAGTCTTTGATGAGCTTGATGACCCTTCTATGTGTGAAGATCTTCCCCCAGGAGGAAGCCTCCCTCTTAGAGGAGGGAGTCGAAATGATGCACCAAGTCTTTAAACGCTTGGTAGGAGGAGCATCAATGCTCAGGGGTACCTTGCAGGCATATGCCACCAACAAGGCAACAGTCTACCCCGGTGTGTCTCTGCTGGATGATTTCAGGAGGCACACCGAGGTGTACTTACCCATGTTCGACAACTTCATGGAGAAAGCCGGCAAAGTGTTGCGCAATCGAGAGCACCCACATCCTGCTGCCTCCAACCCTGCCGACCCTGAAGTTGCCACAATCTCCGATGACCAACCCTCCGACAGGTAAGAATATCAGAATTAAATATGAACCCCTCCCCCCATAAATGACATAGAATGATTTGCTATGGGTAGTGTAGTGTGCATTTGCATTTATATACATTGATACATTACATGATAAAATAAATAAATAAATAAAAAAATCCATAACTGATGATTTTTATTTATGTGCTTTTTGACAGAACCCAATCCAGTGTGAACACCCAGCAGTCATCTGATGGAGGGATGTCCCCTGACATCATACCCCCTACACAGGAAACAGACAGGTAAGAAATGTTATACTTCATTCTCCTTTACTTTTTCCAGTTGATTAGTGAAACTATTGGTTTATAATTGAATCACTGAAAGCTTTTTTCCCCACATGTGTCACCTCATATAAATGCAGCATGGTCTAGAATTTGAACCTGTACTTTTCTGAACTATTTTGAAGGGTGTCTCAAAGATGATCAATGAACTATGAAGATATCACACCTCCTGAAGAAGCATATGTCTCTTGGAATAATAATACATGATATTAAAAAGGTAAACAGAGTGCATTCCCCTTTAAATATTCAGGACTATCTATTGTAAAACATAGGTTAAAAAGAAAATTCTCTACAATTTTTCTTGTTTTTTGCTTAATTACAGAAACACCATGAGGGGAAGGCTGGTGATGAGGATCAATCGGCGTACTTCATCCATTATATCATCCCCATCAACTGCACCATCTTCTTCTTCCTCCTCTGACTCTGACTCTGACTCTGACTATCCCCCATCAAATCCTTCCCGACCCATTGGCACCCTCAGGCATCGCCCCTACTCCACAAAACCCAAAACCAGATCCCCCTACCAATCACCACTGATTAGGCCTTCCCCTCCATCTATACACTCCCCTGAAAATGCGGTATGCACTTTGGAACCCACCCCACCCCAGGGGGTTGATGTAGACAACTTATTAGATTTAACCCCCCGCACCATGACAAGAGTCATGGACCAGACCCGCCCAAACTCCCCCAAAATCATAGATGAACCCTCCACAAAACACTCGAAAAAAAGAAAAGACCTTAGCACAAAGGGAAAAGGAAAAAAAACAAAAAGAGTCCATGAAGCGTCCCCTCCCCCTCGACCCCTGATAAGACCCTGCTCTGTTGCCCTGACACGTCTCCCGCCTCAAACCGCTACTTCTTCCTACCATCCAACCCCTGCTGACATTGAGCCCTCATCCCCTGATCTATTCCAGACATACGAGTGTAAATATTGTGGTACAGAGAGGGTCACAGAATCAATGGTGAAACGTCATGAGCTTAAATGCCCCTTGCGCCCTGAGGAGCCCCAGCCCTCCACCTCCAGGGCTGAGGAGCCCCAGTCTGACCCTTCCCAGGTTGAGGAGCCCCAGTCTGTCCCCTCCCAGGCCGAGGAACCCCAGTCTGACTGCTCCCAGGCCGAGGAACCCCAGCCTGACCCCTCCCAGGCTGAGGAGCCCCAGTCTGACCGCTCTCAGGCTGAGGAACCCCAGTCTGACTGCTCCCAGGCCGAGGAACCCCAGTCTGACCCCTCCCAGGCTGAGGAGCCCCAGTCTGACCGCTCTCAGGCTGAGGAACCCCAGTCTGACTGCTCCCAGGCTGAGGCTCCACAACCTGAATCAAGCAACGACCACAGTACTATAGCATACTCAATTGCTTCTGGGACCCCATCCCCATCATCAGGGGTCAAGTCCCCCTCCTCTGAGTCGGGATCATCACCCTCTGATGGATCCTCCTTCTTTGGTTTCAGCCCCTCCTCCTCCTTCCCATTTGATTCCTCTAATCCACTCTCTGACTCAACTCCCTCACCCTCATGCTATAATGAGGAGGAGGAACTATCATTCTCTGACATGGATGGTGATTTCGTCAATGAAAATCTTATGTCGATTCTAAACTTTATAATCCAAAATATACCCTTACCTGAAGTTGATGAAGATGTATAATAAGATGAAATAGACATTGATATCACTGTAGAAATTCTAGTATTTTAGCAATTATATTTGTAGATATTAAAATGATTCATCATTGAACTCAAGTGTTTTGTATTCTCTCCTGATTCCTATTGAATAATCACAAAAATTGAAACAAAGACAATATTAGCTATATCTATTTTATTACAAATCAGTTTACAAGGTCATTTATGAATTGATATGTCATCACTAGCAGGTACATGCTATATAAAATGATTCATCTCAACACTTCAACACAATGGTTTACACTGAAATCGGTTGACACACATATATGACAATAACCATGTTGACAACTACTCTACACATCTATAGACAGTTCAGTGAAATGTATTAATTGAAAGTCGATCCAGTACATATGTCAGTGTATTCAGATTGGCATCATCAACCTCAAGCTGACACCACTTGATAAGCATAGCAGTAGCTTGCATCACACAACTACTGTCTTCATTTTCCATAGCTATGGCTTCTATTTCCCAGTATGTGAAACCTAACAAAGGGGCAACACTTTTCCAGGCCGGCGCAAAATGTGAAGCAATTCTATAACAGTCTATTTCTTCAAATTTCCTCCATGGATACCTATGCTCTGCTGCTTTATAGCCCCTCTCGGAGTCATCATCAAGTACACTGGTGTCTGGCTCATTCAAGGTAGTCCCATCTCCAGCCCTGGAATGACACATGAGACCTACTATCATTCAGCATGATCAAATTTTTCAAGTTCAGTCAGGTGCATGATAAGCAATACACACTATCTCCAATGAAATATGTATATCTTAACCATACTAGAAATCTTTAACATATATTTTCCTATGGTCAACATTAACTATATTAGGCACACAGATTTCATGAAGAAAGGATGATACTCACCAAGCAGTCTCTGTATATTTCTCTCCATAGGAAGTCTACCACAGACATAGCATAGGGTACACTCAGCAGGATCATGACCTTCCCTGTGACATCTAAAGATGTGATTCTTAAAGTTAGGGAGATATTCATCCAGGTGCTTCTCCAAGAAGACTCTGAGCTTTCCAAATTGATCATAAGTCAGCTTCAATCCTTTACGACCAGGTAATAATTCTGCCTCTGGATCTCCCTCGTTGGCCTTCAAGGCAAACCAATACCTGATGGAAACACTGCAGTTGTCGTGCTCCACCGTAATGAAATACTGTCCTCCAAGATGGCATGAGTATCCTAGAAAATACTCCCGTTCCGAGATTTTCATTGCATTTTCGATATCCTTAGCATTGGTCTTTAGCAGATAGAGGGCATCAAAGTCCAAAGTGACACTGTACCTGGATCCATCACGTTGGTGTTTCCTTATTGAGTCTGTATACCACAGACCGATCCTTAGTTCATCTTTTTCTGTGCTCCCTGCAGTGGTGGGAGGGCGGTCTATGTAAAGTCCCCTTCCCAGATCATACCACAGCTTGCTTTGTTCCTTTTCCTGCTTCCCAGCATCTGTCACTCCTAAGTTCTGTCTCCACTCACTGGAGCACAAATAGGTTGTACCCTTCCGAAAGGATGAGACAGATGGTAGCTTCACAGCATCATCTAGGTAGCAGACTCTGCTTGTCTTCTTGTTATCACCCTCACTGGCTTTATCAGAAGTGAAAGGTGAATTGGGTAGTGCTCCCGGCTGTGGTGTCTCAGGCATGACAGTATCATCATCAAAGTTCATTAGCTTAGGTATCTGCAAGGATAAATTACCCCGCTTGGCTGTCTTAGTTGTCTTCTTTTTCACTTCAGGCAGAAGCTTTGCTCTCTTCCTGACAGGGGTTGTGATATCCTTTTTCTTCTTCTTAGCAGGAGTAGGTGTAGGTTCATCTTGGGTAGAACTAACCGGCTCATTCATTTCGGCCTCCTCATCAGTCTGAAGATTAGATGGAAACAGAAATATTGTAGCTTATATTCTTCCTTGAATTTCAGCATAATAGTAACTTGGGATCCCTAAGAGATAAACACAACTTAACAAACAGCTTATCTTATCAAGTAATGTAATGTACACTTACAGTTTGAAGGTAAATGCAAGGCATTGGTTGTGAATCCACGGTCCTCAAGAGCTCCACTTCCTCCGGAGTAAGCTCCCTGTCATAGACAGGCTTAATATTGAAAGGAAAGTCATCCATCGTAGCAGCCATGTTTGACTCAGAGGTGGGAACGCAACTGAAAAGGAACTGGCTTGTGCCGGTTATTTTGAGAACAGGAATAACCACCCTTCCCTGTAGCCGCTGGACCTGCAATGGTGGTGCAATACTCCTGGCACAATTCTCTTTGTGTTATCTGATGAACACATGAGTGATCACGTGAGCACAACCATCCAATCAGCTAGCAGCATTCGAGGCTACCCCACGCGTGAATGTAGGCCACCTACCCCAGGACAAGCCAGCACCTGCCACCAGCTGCCGCCATCTTGGATTTCCAACTCCATACATTTACAGTCTACACTCATTTGTTCATTACTCAATGAATTATGAACTAATCAACTTGAAAACATACATGCACATGTATACACATAGATTGCATCATACCACAAAACTATAGGTAATTCCATGCAGTCAATGCGTTCCCACAGATGGTTTTAACATTCTGATATCCCACCAAAACACCCAAAAATTACCCGACTTTGGACCACTAAATTCACTATTCATTTTAATATTCCCCCAAATATTATTGCACATTCTGATAGCTCAACATTTTCCCTACACATACATAGCTGAATCAAATCCAAACTCTCAATCCTTCACCTCAAAACTTGCCCTTAACCAAACTATGTCATTGTGTCTCATACTGTACTACTGTTATCAAACCAGAAAAATTTTCATTTTCCCACAATAACACACCGGTACATATATATTTTAAGCATTGTACATATCCCTGCATTTATAACCTGTGCACATAGATTAAGTCACTTGATACACAAAAAATGTATTTTTGTAATTCCATAAAGGAACCTTTTTTTTATATCGCATATAATGTCAACTCATCAGGTTTTCACGAAATCCTTATCTGTATCATAATACCCATAATTGTCAATGGACTTGGCAAAGCCTTATTTTTTCTACTTATTTTTCTCCCTTAACACTCGTGCAGAGACGAGTAGGAATGTGGGGATTTGTCAATGGACCATTCTGGGTATTATTATTATTTTTTTTATATTTACTAAATTCTTTGCCATATAAAGCCTAAGCTCTGCCCATGATCTACACTCAATAATCTCCTGTATTCCCCAACAGGAACTAGGATCCATTAGTCATCACAAACACACTTCCTCCATGACACTCTGTGACATAAGGTACACGGATGTAATAACATTCCAACCTTATCTACATCCAAACAGTCCAACTGGAGACAGTGCGATCCACCTGTGGTGCCATATTTGGAATGAGGGGATATTTCACAATCTCCTCTCAATTCTCATTAACATAATCTACCTACAGGTGGCACTCTCTCTTTATGACATGTGTCACTATTCTATTGAGCCACATGTACAGAACATTTCACAACACTGTGAGCTGCTCAAGCCCTTAGTATAAAAAGGTAGCTTGAGCAGCTCCCAATCAATCTATTCTAAGCTCATCTCTCCCAACTTACACCTCACACCTATACCTAGAACTTATGACAGGTTGAGCTATAGGATCGGAGGCAGAGCTTAGATATTGGCGAGTGTTATCATTGTTACCACCCTTATGAAACACTCATGTCAGCTATGCAATAAAAGGATCAAATGAACTTCTCTGGATTCCGTGTACATTCACTTCACCACTTGTAACCGTCCGTTGACAGTCCAACAACTTTATGAACAACTTCTCTGAAACTTCCCACACTATAATGGGCCATGAGGGCCAACAACAAAAAATTTAAACTTAAAAAAAAAATTGTTACAAAAAAATTTGTCTCAAAAAGAAAATTAAAAAAAAAAGGAAATTGTCTAAATTTATGTTAATGCTCTCACTGTCAACCAATAATAAGATTATGCTGTCACTGTCAACTAAGAAAAGGTTTCAACTGGAAAAAAAAACTCCTTGTCAATGTCAACTGTCAAGCTGATATGCACTGACCTTTTCCAAAATGAACCAGGATGTTCACATTAATATATATGAGATAAAGATGACAATAAATGGTCCAAAAATGCCTACATATGGTGTTATTTCATTGTGTAGAAATCATTTGAACATAATTTGAAAAATGAGAAAAAAATCGGAACATGAGGTTTTTTAATAGGTAGGGGACAAAAGAAAAAATTCAGACCCCTCTAAGGGTGGGAACAAAACAACTTTTGCCCCTTTTGAGCGAAAAACCCTTCGTGCAACTATAAAAAAAAGGGGGGGACGGAAAAATTTCAGACCCCTCGGAGGGGGAATGAAAATTTTTTTCATTCCACGCGCGCGGGGAATTTCACCAAACCCCCCTGTTGTTGAAAAATGACCACTCCCTAATATAGACAAGGACAGAGGTGTATAGCATGCCTCTGCCTGCTGGATACGGTTGATGGTGTAACACATCAAGAGTAGGTATGTTATAATTATTATAATGAGCTGCCAATCCAAACCAAGTACAGCTCTTTCATTTTCTACTGGGACTCAGTAGGGCTGACAACACAACACCGACAAGCAGGGCTGGTAGGAGCAGGAAGATATAGACTGATATGTAACATTGGGATATATGCCATATGACAAGAACTTCTTTTCGTACACTCCCACAGTGTAGTCTCCTCGGTAGGTAAAAGCTATTTATCTATCAATGTGAGTGAGGACTATAACACTTCACCGGATGCCATGGTGAATGATAGCAAACAGGGGGGTGTTTTGAATAGGTACACTACACTCTTCTACATCTACTCGCCACTCACATCAGCCTCTCTATTATTCTTTCGTGACTACAAGCAGCATGATTGACAACAGCACCTATAGTCACATTGCAACAGTTACCCTGTACTTTTTACTATATCTTATTACTATTACTTATAATTATTCATGATATGGTATGTGCACCACTGCTAATGCATTGACACACAACCCGTCCTGTATGACCTTATGGTCTTTTCTTGATTTGATTTTGATTTTGATTTTCACTCAGTTGATATTGATGAAACATGTATTGATACTAGACATATCAAAAGGGTATCACCAGCTACTTTGCCTGTACAAATAAAAGAATTACGCACACACATGAATAACATCAACTTTATGTGAAACCCTGCTAGCACAGCTCATTTAAATGATGTCTTTTTTTCGTAAATCACATGAGTTTTCACGTAAGAATTATGTAAATTGCACGAGTTGTGCTATCTGGGAAAACTCTCAGGTTTATGTAAAATAAAACAGGTGTTATATAGATGACTTGTGTTAGAAGGGGAGTCTTACACCAGTCTCGCTCAAGAGCACAGAGACCATGTAGAGTACAGGTGTTTACATGTATAGTATGGAGCAGACAGGGTATAAGCCGGATTGTACGCAGCCTCATGTAAACATTTCAAGGCACACTGGTCGTCTCATACAGGGTCTACAGCAAAGTAGGTCATGCATGTATGGGTGGAATCTACCTTACACTCATACCTTGCAGTAGTTTATAGGGGTAAACTCAGCGCATAGCTACAGCTACTGAAATCTATTTGACCTACTTACTAACCGGAAGAGACCTAGTTTTGAGATCGGAAGTGACCAAATATGGGCATGTGGCCTACTTCCTCAATCTCTGATTGGCTTAGAGCTATGATGGCCTGATCACCACCCTAAGAAACCTTGTTTATTTTATTTTATAGAAAGCAAAAAAAGTAGATAATCAAAGGGACCTGCTTGCACATACTTATCTATTAAAGCAACTCAAAGGCTTTTTTTTGTGATTTTTTCACTATGCACACACACACGTGCACACACCTTTAAACACCTAGGTGTTCTTTTACACAAATGAAAGAAATTTACCTAAATTTCCACTCTTTACACACACAAGATTTTTCTTATTTCACCAGAAATGCTACAAAAATTTTACATATTTACCTAAATCTTACAGAAATTCTTACACACAAGTTTTGACCTTGCAACATGACTTTAGCCTATGTATTCTTTTCACAAAAGAAAAGAAATGCATCTTTTTACGGAAAAGTTACAAAATATCCGTAAATTTTAAAAATTTACCAACATGTTATGGAAATTTCACAAAAAAAAGCTACTATTACACACAAGATTTCACTGTGTGCAACAGAAAAGAGAAAGATTTTCAGATTTTGTTGGTCACCATAGCGCTTTTTTCGGTTTTTAACACCTTGTTGTAGTCTTTAGCTGTTAATTCATTTTGTTTTTGAATCACTCCTTTGCAGCTCATTTTCTTTTTCGATCCCTTCTCCACTTCATAGGTAACATTTGGAGTTTAAGGGTGTCATCTTGTCTGCTTCCCACTCCACTTTAAAAAGACAGTGGAAGGAACCAAGTGTACCCCAGAGTTTTACATTCTATGTAGCTTTCCCAATGATAAGAGTTGGCACACGACTCTGAGTGCAGCCATTTATGATGCTCACTGAAGAAATCTTTTGGTCTTTTGGGTTTGACAGCTTCCTCTAGACTTTTCAGGATCAGCAAAAAGTAGAAACTGCAGTGTCCATTTCACACATTTCAAACTTTCTTTCGTCTATGAATTCCAGAACGAAGTCGTAGTAAAGGGCCAGCATTTTCAATGTGGCGTACTGTTACACCATGAACCCTATTTGCACAGGGAGGTTGTAGGTGATGGCAGTGGGCAGGCAAGAAAGTTCCAGCGCGCCCGTCAGAGAACTGTAGAAAGCTGTTCTGGGTGACAGTTGTTTGTTTCCCAACTTTCGCACATCGTCCATCCACTCGTAGGGGAAAAAGCCCTTGGCCACTTTCCCTTTGAGGAAGGCACAAAACTTTGGTTATATTAATGCACCCTTGTATAGAGGAGACACTCTTTGGAACAATTTCTTGGCGACCATCCAGGCATCAGAGAAGAAACACAAGTTCAAGACATGTTTTAGAGGGGTGGAGGGTTTGACCAATGTTCCTGATAATGACAATAATTAGGTTGAATGTAGACTACATCACTCATTAATATATGCTTATAATAACTGTTGCTAGGGAGCTGTTCGATTGGACTACACCGGTAGCAACTAGTACCCTGCAAATCTTAATATTGTGCCTTTAAAACCAAATATGGATATTTACATGTTATCCTTTTGAGTTGGCCACTAGATAGCTGTTCACTTGGACTGCATCTAAGATAGCTGATAATATTACAATGAGCTAAAATTCATCTATACTAAGTCTCTTGTCTTGGTCTACTGTTATCTGACACAAGAATCAGTGTGCCAGCTATTAGTTTCAGTCCATTTTTGTACCCTCCTTATGCTTATGCAAACTAGTGTGAGTAGTAATTACTGATGAGGTCAATTGTTCTATTTTTTGTATATAGCATATATGTGTATATTTAATATTTTTTATTTAGTTGACAAGATCTAGGAACAGCAGGTTTTCAGTGTACACCGCTTGTCCGCTTTCCAGAAGAAGAAGTAAAACTCTTTCTTTATCAAGTTCAGGTCGTATTTTTCCCAGTTAAATCCAATGACTGGCACCTTTTGGATGTAGGTGAGCAGTTTCTTTTTCACCCTTTTTCCGCGCATCGTTTTTTTTCTCATCGAGTTGAAAACTTGACAAGCTTTCTCCTCCATGTATTTCTCACTCTCTAATACCTCATCACACATGTACAGTATTTCTCTGTAAGCGCTTTTCACTGCAGCGCCTATGTTTTGACCTTAATTGTTTATGTGTTCTAGCACCGACTGCACAAGGAGATCGTCGTGTCTGTTAGAACGATGCACAAAACACACTGGCATGGTGTAACCGGGGAAATCTAAAGCAACACTGGCCAAAAGGGGAACGTCATCTTTATCGAATGTGGTGCTTCACAAAGACTATTTTATATGGGTATATTTTCAACTGAGAGGGGATTTTTATGCAGAACTCCTCCAAGAGTTGAAAAACGGGTGTGGCAGGTTTATAGATGCCCCCTTTGTACCTGAAAGTCACTCTGGTGCCATTTTTTTACACCCCTGTGCCTCGTGAATAGCTTATGACATAGCTTGCAGGGCTAAAATTGACCCTAGTGACCCATGTTTGCGATGAGGCTCACGTAAGAATTGTAGACTTGAGGTTCATGATGTGTCTCCTGTAACACTTTTTGCTTCTCACCACTCGGATGGTTCTCTTCTCTTTTTTTTCTGACCATTTCAGAGAAAACAATATTATGTCAACCTCAAAAAGATTCTCTAGTCTGTCCAACTTGGTGACACTTACGACTTTGAAGGTTTTCACATTCGCCTCTGGAAAGGCTTGCTGGAAAAGTGCTTCGGTGTGTTTCAGAGAGCAGTGTGATAGGAGAGGCATTGAAAGAAACACAAAGGATCATCGTAAGGTCTTTTACTCTTTGGCTCTCTGTGAAAGTGTATCATGTCTCGCTCTCTTGGACAGATTGAGTTTAATTTACCCAGTAAGAGTCCTCCCGCCAAAGTTCTCAAGGAGGTGATGTTGGCGTTGATGTTGGCGACAAGGTGCCATTTGGTAGAGGGTCGAACTGTGTCCTTTATGACTCCACTCCTTATGTGTTCCACGCAGTCCTCAAATTCTTACTCGTTTCTCACAAGAAAGTAGCGGTCTCGATGGCGGTTGCTGTCATAGAACAAGGACGCGTTGTTGGCAGAGGTGTGAAAGTACATGACTCTGGGCGGTTCAACCTATTCTACACTGGATAAAAGCCTACCAAAAGAAACGGCCACTCTATAGGCATAGACTTGATTTTAATGCATAGCCCTGAGGCATTCTATGACTTTTTCGCTTTTCCGACTAATCGCTTTGTCAGTTTTTTTTTCTTTTTTTCGGTGCCATTTTTTCTTTTTTTGCAAAAAAAAAAAAAACCTTGACCAAGTCGACCACTGCAGTTTTTTTTACTTCAATGAGGTCAACCTCCGGAGTACAAGATCTAGTGTCAGGGAGAATCTTCTTTGCATGATCGACACATCCCAGCAAATTGGTGTTATTCTGAGTCACTGTGTGTGAGTACTCACACTGCTGCTGTATAGAAAAAAATGCGCCACCAGCTGTCACTGATGACCCATACTGACGCATGCTGACCTTTTGGCACATGCAAACCCATACTAACACCTGAGCTATAACACATACTGACTCAGGCCTGACACGTGTGTCATGGCACATGCACACTCATACTGACACCTGGGCATTAACACATTAACTCATCCTGACACATGCATCAGGTTTTTTCCCCTGGGATAGGGATGGGGGAGGGGGTTTGGGAGGGGGGGTGAGGGTATGACTTTATTCTTCATTCATTTTTATTCTGAATCACTGTCATCAATTGAGCTGCATATCTATGTCCATGGAAGGGTTTCCTGTAGATTCCTTTGTTCCCTTTTTCCATTCCCCAAAATACCTTCTTTGTGCCTGTCAAAAAAAATTAAACATTTAAGTTCAATAATGCATTACACAAATACCTTTAATATAATCAGCACAAGATTTTTTACCCTCCTCACCTCCTCCCCTCCCTCCAAAATATGTTGTGAGATATTTTAATTTTGGAGGGGGGGGCTAGAATTTCCCCCTGAGCCAAGTACATACCCTCTCCCTGAATGAGTTGACCTTTAATGGGGGCAGGGGAAGATAAAATTATTTAGAGACAAAATCACCCCCCCCCCCTCAGAAACAAAAATAATATTCTTGCCCCTCAAACTGACCACAACCTAGTCCACCACTCTCCCAGACCCCCAAACCTGCAACTGACGCAGTACTGACGGTACTTTCTGGAGAGAAAATTTCAGGATGGGTCACTGTGAGTCAAGGTGTGTGAATATATGTGAGTATTGACACATAGTGACGCATAGTGACGCATGTGTCAGAACCTGATATTATGAATTCTTACCTGTTTCTCATGATAATATGGCATCACCTTGGGCAGCATGCACCATACTTTCAAGGAATTACTACACCAAGACTAATGTAAGCCTGAATACCACATAGGAGGTTGATAATTGAAACTCAGTGTTATCTCCCATAGACAAAGAAAATTGTCTTAAAATACACCAAAAGAGAATATAAACCCATGTTTTCAGTCACCATTATATTCCCTATATACATATTGATAGATATCATCTATAAACACTTTGATTTATAAGGCAGCATCAATAAAAACAGCAATTCCCTAATTTGGCCCAAACCCAAAGTGCAAGTATGGCACAGGGCTGAACGCGTTTGGAGCGGACGGAGCGCAGTAAACAGCGGTTTAACAGCGAAACCCAATTGCTTGGAGTATATTTTTACAAACCATCGATGTGGGAAGGATATGTGATAGTTTCTATGGAATTTTTTAATCGACTCATGCCCTCACCTTGGATATTTTGATGTTTGTACGATCCATCTACATGAAACTAAAGGAAAATCCAACATGGCGGCGCCCATGAATCTCGATTGCTACGGTTTGTAAACAAGCTAAATTGATGTCTAAACGTCAACCACACTATACATAACTGGGGAATTCTCTTTCCTGAGGAGTTGTGAGCAGTTTTCATCGTATATTTGTACAAATTTGTATTACTTTTTTGGCCCATACCAACTCCGAAACTTATGTCGCAAAAAGCCACTAGAAGTACGAAACTTTCTCCACACCTAGCTCTACCCAATCCAACCAGAACCAAGATGGCAGCTTCCGGTAGGACTAAAATCAACGTGTTACAATCTGAAAATTCTGAATCTGAAGGTGAAGAATCGAAATATTTACCTAAGTTGAACTATAAAGCTAGTACCAAGGACCTGGTAGATAAGGTAAATGAACTGGAAGCTCGCTTAAAATCCCAGGAATCCATAAATCAAAGCACGGTTCGGTTGCTACGCGGAATGGAACTTCGTTTGTTTGACCCAAATGGCTTCCCAGCGAATGAGTCAATGTCAATACCAAAGATTGAACAGAAAATCACTGAAATTGAGGAATCTGTGTCAACTCATAGTGACAAAATTGAAAGTAATGTATCTGAAACAGTGAAAATTCGAAGTATAACAGATAAACATGAAGACCCGTTCTCACGTATTGATGTAGATCGGAAGAAAAGAATACTTATAATCGAAGGTCTGAATGAAGATAAGCCTGCAAGCTTAAGAGAAACATTGGACCAGCTTCTGAATGACCTCTCACTGGACTTTAATAATACTGCTGCTGAAGCTATATACCGTAGAGGTAAAAGGAAAACTCCAACCCCACAGCAGAAAAAGAATCCTCACTTCAATTTACCAAACCGACCAGTAGTTGTAGTGTTTTCCTCTGCTCAATACAAACTAAGGATGTTTGGGAATATCAGGAATCTTCAAGGAAACCCTACATGGAAGGGACTACACCTTGCAGATATCTCACCTGAGGAGAAAAGAATGCAGAAAGATGTAAGGGCTATACAGGCCCTAGCTAGGAACAAAGGTATTGACTGTAGTGCAAAGGGTACAAACCTAGTGATTGAAGGCAAGTTATTCTCGTACAAAGAAATTAACAATCTACCATATGATCTGTCCCTGATGAATGCTAAGACGATTGAAACCCCAGACGGGCTAGCTTTCCAAGGAGAACATTCTATTTTCTCTAACCTATACAAATGCCCCATCTCATTTGAAAATCAGCAATACGATTCGGTGGAAAGAGCCTACCATGCAAAGAAATGTATAGTTAGTAACCAGATGAACATCCTGAGAAGGGTCCTTGCTGCTAAGACTCCTATGGACAGCATGTATGCAGCTAAGCAATGTAACATCTCAAACGACTGGTATGACATTGATGAAGAGGTTATGAGCAGACTACTTGAAATAAAATTCGCACAGCCAAACCTACTTCAAGCATTGGTCGATTCCAAAGGAAAATACCTATACGAGGCCACCTACCACAACACCTATGGCATAGGTTTCCACCTGGGTCAGAGAGACCAAGTAACTATTAAAAATGTGGCCCACAACCAACTCGAATGCTCCAATAAACTGGGGAAAATGCTCATAAAAATCAGGTATAAGCATACAAATGAAGACCCACTACCAACATCAGAAGAAATTCGGCTACAGGATGCTAGGAGAAATTAAATACACCCAATTTGTTTGTGTATCCCATTTATATACATACTATTTACCTTTTTTCTATGTATTTTTGTTTCTTTCTTTCCCATGTACATGTACTTTAACCGCTGTTATGCTGCTGCTACGGTTCAACTCACTTGTATCAACCGATGAAAATATATTATACCGGTAGAGGGTGCGGCATTAAGGCCTATGCCCCTTTTGTGGTAAAGACTTTGAAAATAGTTTATGGAGTCCGTGGGGGCTCTGGTTGTAATTGTAAATGTAAATCCCATCCTGTAACAATGTATTCTGTATTGTTTAACTTTGTATTATTTATGTTATGCAACACACATTATTGAATGACACCAAGGGCCTACGTCTGATGCATATATGAATGCTCGTAGTTTTAAATGTAATTATGCTGAAATCTATCCTGCTAATTTTGAAATTTTTACTTTTTCTGAAACTTGGTTCAAGAGTGAGGATGATGAATCGGATTATCAATTTACTGGATACACACGATATAGATTAGATAGGCAAGTCCTAGACGAAAAAGGTAATATCAAAACTGGTGGTGGAGTATGTATCTATATTAAACATGGTCTGAAACATGATTATGATAAATTCTCTACACTATTCCATTCAGATTCCATCATTGAACTTCAGACCAAGTCCAGCGAAAGTAATGCAGGTCTGAAGTGAGCAGACGCGGTCTGAGCAGACGCGGTCCGAGCAGACACGGGACAGATATTTTTCAATTATTTACCTATGATGGCCACATATTTTGAACATAAGGGACAAATATGGTTCTGTTATATTCCTTGATACCATGTATACCCCATAAATAATAAATTGTGGTTGTAATAGGCTAAAAACTGAGGAGCTGCTCCATAAATGAGAAGACGCGGTCCAAGCAAATGAGCAGACACGGGACATAAGAGTAAATTCTCTGTTTCTGGACATTTCAAAGCTGAAAGTAATGATTTGATAACTTCAGAGGCAGCACTTATTCCACAGTACCATATTTATCCCATACGTTCAACATATGTGGCCATCATTGGCAAAAAATTGAAAAATATCTGTCCCGTGTCTGCTCAGACCGCATCTGCTCGGACCGCGTCTGCTCACTTCAGACCTGCATCATTTTCACTGGACTTGGTCTTCAATGTATTACCATAACTAAAGACCATATGAAACCTATCTTACTTTTCAATGTTTACAGACCCCCAAATGGGTCTAAAACAGTTTTTATAGATACTTTAATTGAGACGGTCTCTACCATAGATGATAAAGACCAATATGAAATTATAGCTATGGGGAAATTAAGTCTGGTACCAGGAAAAAATCTATATTAGATTTAATTTTTACCAACCTAAGAAGGAATTATATCTATACGGGTGTCTGTAATAACACTATAACTGATCATTTACCATTGTTTTTGGTAAAGAAATGGAAAATAAAAACTGAAAAGGTCTATATTACCGGTAGGTCGTACTCCAAATTAGATAATGATACACTACTGAGGGAATTTGATGCATACGATTGGACTGAGTTTAATAATACCGATGATGTTAACTGTGCTTGGTCTCATATGGAATTAGCAATAAGAAAAACCTTAGATAAATACTGTCCAGTTCATAAATTTTTGGTTAATAAATATAGGGATCCTTGGATGTCCCAAAATGTGTATGAGATTATACGTGATAAAAATTTCAAACTTTGGAAAGCAAGACGATCTGGTAAAGAGGAAGACTGGAAATCATTAAGTGAAGCACGTAACAAAGCAAATAAAATTATAAATAAGGCGAGGAAAAACTTTTTTAAGGAACAGCTGGAAGTTTATAAGAATGACCATAAAAAATTCTGGAGAACCATTAATAATATTTTACCGGGTCATCCAAATCGATCAAATAAAATTTCATTAGTTGACCATGAGAATAATAATATTCCAATTGAAGATGAAAAAGTTTCAGATTTTATCAACCAGTACTTCGTTAATATCGGTTTCTTGCTTGCCAAAAACCTATTTATACCATGGAAACCTTATGATGACCGTGTGATGAGCCAAATTGATAATATTGAAACCAATGTTCAAGAAGTAGTAAAACTGGTACATGACATAAACACGATTAAGTCCTCGGCCATTGAGAATATCTCTTCAACTATATTAAAAACTGTTTTCAAGCATGCTCCCTCTAAATTAGTTAAAATTTTCAACCTGTCTTTTACTCAAAACTGTATCCCTGATTCATGGAAAATATCAAAAGTTACTCCTATCCCCAAAATGGGAGATCAGAAATTAGTAAACAATTATAGACCGATTTCACTACTCCCTTTACCATGCAAATTACTAGAGAAAATTGTACATAATCGTGTTTATGGTTTCTTAATAAAAGAAAACATACTAACATCGAAACAGGGTGGGTTCAGATCTGGCTTTAGTACTATAGATACATTGGCAAAATTTACTGATGACATTAAAAGAAATTTAAATGTGGGCAATTCAACAGTAGCTGCTTTTATAGATCTCAAGAAAACATTTGATACTGTAGACCATTCAGTCTTATTAACCAAAATACACCACTACGGTATTCGATCTAATACATATCACTGGTTCAAAAACTATTTAGAAAATAGATATCAAGCTACCATGGCAAATGGATTACTTTCTGATCGAGCTAGAGTGTTATGTGGCGTAGCCCAGGGCTCGATATTAGGTCCTTTACTATTTTTAATCTATGTCAATGATGTTACTAAATGTGTGAAAAATTGTGAGGTTAGACTCTACGCTGATGAAACTGTTATATATTCTTCCCAAAATATCTTTGAAAATGCTAAAACACATCTACAAAATGATTTAGAGGCTTATGAAACCTGGTGTATTCAAAATAAACTATCTATAAATGCCTCTAAAACAAAAATTATGTTTTTCTCCTCTAGTACAAGGAGATTGAATACTTTAACTGCCAACATTAAACTTAATGATCAACTATTACAAGTGGTACCTAGCTATTAGTACTTAGGTGTTATATTGGACCCACTTCTTCATTACAACTTACATTTAAGTAACCAAGTGAAAACTATAGCTTATAAGATTTATAAATTATGTCTATTAAGAAAATATCTAGATGTCAAACTGGCTATTCAAATATTTAAATCAACTATTCTACCCTATATGGAATATGCAGACATCGTCTTCATGTCTACCTACAATAAATATCTGGATCCTCTCCAATATGCCCAAAATAGGTGTTTAAAATTTTTTTTAAAGGTTCCACATTTAACCAACACAAAATATGTACATAATACCACTGGAGTGAATATGCTGGAAGATAGAAGAGATTCCCATTTATTAAACTATATGTACAATAGATCGAGATGTGATATGTACAGTGACAAGAGAAATCTAACTACTCGTCTACATGATGCCCCTATTGTTAAATGTATTACCCCAAATTGTCTCTCCTATGCTAGGAGTGTAGAATTCCATGGTGCTATTGCTTGGAATTCCTTATCAAAGGATCGAAGAAACACTCCAGAATTTACCAAATTTAAAAATGATACAATTAATCTGATGTAAAGGTTATTGCCCTATGATGAGGATTAATTAACCACTATTATGATATGTGTGTATGTGAATTATCCACTGAAAGAAGGTTCATTGTTACAGATATTTTTTTGATTCCTTGTTACCCCCCTATGTATTTTCCACTCCATTAGTATTTATATATCAATGTGTCATAAGTTTCTATTATTATCTATAAGTCAGGTAGGACCAGAAGTACCAACCCAAACACTCTTGTGGGGATGAGGTCCTCTGCCTTCTTTTTTTGTCTTTATTTGAAACTTATTATATAATATTATTGACTTTCACTCGTTTCTTGTCAAAACAACCTGAACATCTGTATATTTACCTTGAAATACTTGTGATTATCAACATTATTGTTTCTACTGCTAACGATGAAATATATTTAGACAAATAAAGTGAATTCAAAACAAAAAAGTATATAGTGGAACTATACAATTTCCCCAGTCTCTTTATATTGACACTGATGCCATTTCGAGTCACTGCGGGTGAGTACTGACACATAGTGACCCATGTTCACTCAAGCGTCAACACCTATCTTTTGAAAGATGAGTCACTATGGGTCAGTCCATGTGACTACTCACACAGACTGACTCATGCTCACTCAGTGTCACCTCATGCAAATAAGGAAATGAGTCACTATGCGTCACTCCCTGTGACTACTCACCCATACTGGCACATAGTGACGCGATGTTAGCTCAAATGGGTTAGGAAATGAGTCACCATGTGTCACACTGTGTGACTACTGACACAGACTGACGCATGCTCACACTTGTGCCACATTATGTCTTGTGGAGATGAGTCACTAAGTGTCATAATGAGTCAAACAGTGGGAGTATTGACACCTTGTGACACGAGCTGATGCACTGGTGTTATAACTCAAAAGCTGCTCACACATAGCAGCTCATTATGACTCACACTGACTCCAATTTGCTGGGATTGTTGTTGCTGTAGCCATTGCTGTTGTTGTTGTTCTCAGTGCTGTTGTCCTTGATGAATTTGAGTTGGTCCGACGTCTTCTTTTTTTAACTGCAGCAGCAGCACCAACAGTATCAGTAGGCACAGCAGCATTAGCTCCAATCTTCCCCCCTCCTCAGGTGACTACAAATGGTACTCTGATAGCGAGGAGGAGTAGCAGGAGGAGGAGAAAAGACCTGTCCTTTCCCTCAGGGAAAAAGATATATTACGAGGTGTTCCTTTGAGTTTTCTTGCTACTGCTGGGAAACTGGACACACAACTCCATGTGTGAGGAGACAGAAAGGTGCTCAACTGGTTTCAAAATGGTGAAATACATGTAGGTGGGGCACCTGTCGACGGCAGCAGCATAACAGAACTTTTAACTGACGCTAGCCAAAAGAAATCTCTGGCTGGCAGGAGCCCCTGGGACGCAATCTGTTTGTCAGAGCTGTGAAGCAGATGAATCCGTCCTTGAAATATGTCAGAAACAAGAAACTTTTCGGAGAGGCTAGGTCGAAAAGACTTAGACCCCACTCGCAGTTGACCCTATCAATAGCTAGGGGGATAACAAAAATAGACATAGATCAAGAAGGATCAGGGTGGAACAGAATAAAATGGCACACCAGGCTCTGAAGAAAGAAGTTCTCAAGTTGTACGGCGATCCTAAACAACCGGCAAGTTTCACGAGCGTGTCTAAAATACAATGGCAACACTTCAAGAAAACCCAAAAGAAAAAAACAAAGAACAAGTCTTAGAGATGATTTCCCAGACACAAGACACAGACGTGGGGAATAGATAAATAATGGCAACTGGACCTGATATACATACAAGAAAATGCCAAGGAGAACAAAGGTCATCAGTACATTTTAGACAGAATAGACGTCTTTTCCAGAAAGGATTTGTCCAACCCATCAAGAGCTAAAGAGCCAAAGAAATACTGACTGCCTTCAGGAAAATGACCCAAATAAGACAACCTAAACAGATCCAGATGGACAAAGGAAAAGAGTTCATAAACAAACCCTTCAAGAAACACTCCAAAGAGGAAGGCATCTCTTTTATCACAAGCGAAAACGACGACGTGAATTGTGCTCTTGAAGAGCGCTTCAACTCGACTCTCCAAGGTAAGATGTGGCAGATCAATTGGAAGGGATATGGAGACAAGTTCAACACCTGGGAGCCGACCAAGAACGTTGTAGTATGGCGTTCACCTTGACCCTATCCAGCAACTCATCTATGAGTATTTTTTCAGATGACACTTTGCTGGCTGAATATGTCCAAACACCTATCCCACTGTCTGGTACAATGTGATAGAAGAAACTTTGCTCCTCTTCAAAGGCAATGACCTGAATGTTTGCATCAAGTCGACTGTGTGATTCTTGAAAGAAGGACTACCCTTCCTCTTTCTGGAAGGAGGGAAAACACATGAGAGGGTTTTCGATGAAGATTTCGCTAGTCCGAACGTTGGTGCCCTCTGTGCCTCAGGGGTCGTCGTGACCAGATATCTAGCTCCTATGCTACCTTGTGCTCGTACTGAGGAAAAGGCTGCCATGCGGCCTAGTGAGAAGGAGGCGGCAAAGGAGAGCGAGGGGAAAAAAGGGGAGCTTGACACACACTTTACTGGCTGTCTGATCCGTCCAAGACAAATGCTCCTCTGACAGACCAAGTTTGTTCGTTCTTTGAGTCCAATATCGCTTTTAACCTTTCTGTGCACAGGATTATCTGGCTATTTATATGCTATTTCCTATATAACTGCATTGAATCTGATAGTATTATATTGTTTGCATATTGCTTTTCATGAGGACAGTTCATATTCCTTATCTGAATGTACTTTGGGTGGACATTTCTTATAATCATATATATATCAAAACATCAAAATATATTTTTTGGGAACTATAACAACATATACATTCTGTCCGATGATATTAGATTGCCCAGGTGTTTATAGGGCTGAGTTATCTATTCAAGTCTTGTAATTCGGGATGGAATGATTTTTTAGATCAATATGGCAGCTTTTTTTCCTAGGAATAGAATGATATTGAAACATGTTCAGGATCTCCTGCAAAAGTTAGGGTGAGATGGTCTGATGGTAAACCATTACTTGCCTATCTTTGATATTTCTGTTATCTGTAGCCTTGCTATATTGGGAACCCTGCTCTTGACACCCCCCCCCCCCCTTTCACCCTAAAATGGTAATAAGGGTGATTTTTCTATACTAAATTTTTCAATTTGCCACCAATAATTCCTTTAATAATGCATTCCCAGTGGAACTGGTAGTGCCACTGCACTCATGAGGTGATATCCCTTCTATTGGTGGTATACTTTGAGAATTGACCCAGCAGAAGTGTCTGGGTGGTTATCTTTTGTTCAGATAGTTGTTTTAAGGTCCAAAACCATGCCAAATGGCACGGTTGGGCACCTTAGGGTTAAGCCGCTCACACCACTAGTGGATGAAGTTTGGTCAGTCCTGAGTCCTTATCATGTTTTGGCCTTGAAGCCGGCTTTCATGAAAAATAACGGCTACCTCGTGACCTACCTGAACAAGTTCTGCGAGGATAAGTTTAAGAGAGTGGTGGAGGCTTTGAGAAAAGCTCTGTGTAAGAGTGGGGCCAACGTTTATTCCTAAGACAAATACACATGAAAGCACCGTTTCCCTTCTGCCTCGCACAGTGTTTCTTCTGCCAGAGAACTTGGGAACCCAACTGGGTTTTGAGGGTCGCGTCTTCTTGAGCAGAGAAACGTCCCTACGTGGCAGACATTTTCAAGTCGTATCAAATCTACGTCTACTCTGACATTGTGAAACATAGTCTGGTAGGCGACAAGAAAGCACCTCTCTTGCGCTCTTTTGCCATGGATTCCATGATGGGCGAGATGCTTATGTTGAGCATCCAAAACTTGAACTATGTTCCTGTCAAAAAGAGAACCTTCAGACAAATAAAAAAAAATTTGAGGTTTGAAAAAGTGTTTATTGTCAAATCACGATCATACAAAAGTGGTAGCATGACAATAAGATGCATTCCTCGATCATTTGTTACACCAAATTTGTTTGCACAGACAATGTATATATGATGATAAACCAAATGAAAATGAACGATGAGAGCATACAATCAAAAATAATAAATATTAAATACACATTACAATATCAACTATATACAAAAAAAGAACAATTGACCTCATCAGTGATTACCACTCACACTAGTTTGCATAAGCATAAAGAGGGTTGTCCCGGTCTGTGCATTTCAAGGTCCAGCCACTCCGGCTGCTTCGACAGCTTATACATGTAGTTTAGAAGTAATTCCTGGTGATGTCTATTTAGCTTAGGAATGTCAGAAACTGCGTACATCTCATCTTAAGACATCTGCTTACCTCTATAACATATTTTCAAACCCTTTTTTAGAGTCTATCCAAGAGCCCATCATTTGCTCCCTCATAGGCAAATCAAGCATAATCAAAGACAGATAAAATAGTCGCTTTGTAGACAGTTATAGCAACCTAAATAGCCTATGATGTACTTTGCTACTCAAATCCTTTAAGGCTGGGGCAAAACTGAGAGTGTTATCAAGTTTCAAGCCTATGTAACAGTAATTGTCTAGCACCTCAAGCTCCTTGTTACAAAGATGTAGAGTGATACCTTTTGATTTGCGCAGCTTATTGATTGAGCCATACCACACAACCTTCGATTTATCGGAGTTGACTCTCAGACGCTTATTAATAAACCAAGACTCTAGACGATTCAATGTCTTTTGAAGCCTCTCACATATTAGGTCTACCTTGTTATTGGAACAGTATATTACTAAATCGTCAGCATATAAATAATGCTGGTAATCCCCTAGCATATCGCTGACATCATTTATATACATAATGAACAATAGCGGCCAGAGTACAGAACCTTGAAGGACACCATATCGTACAGGATTTATCCCAGATATATATGTACCTATCTTAGTGTATTGCATTCACCCTGTCAAATAGCTCATAAGCCAGTTAAGACTGGTATCATGTAAACCCAATTGACCAAGCAACTCTATTAGATACTTATGATGGACAGAGTCAAACACTTTCTGCAAACCTAGGCAACACACACCAGTGAGGTGACATTTATCTTTGTTCTCATAAATATCATTTAACAATCGAAAAATAGCATATCCAGTACCGAAACCTGGTCTATGTATCCAAATTGTGATTTTGACAAAAAGTTTTTTAAGAACATCTTCCAGATGTATGTACATTAATCGCTCAGCTATTTTAGAGGGTACTGGGAGCAATGAGATTGGCCTTGAATTTGTTATAAGCTTACTGTTACCAGTTTTGGGTATGGTATTTACACATGAATCCGGAAAAAAAAAACGCTGGAAAAGGTCAGCTGATACAACCAGGTCAAAGGTTCCAGTACAAACAGGAGAGCTGTTTTAAGGATGTCACATCTGATACCTTCAATTCCTAATGTTTTATTAACATTTATTTCCTTGAACAAAAGTTCAACTAAGCCTTTATCTACCCTCACCATTTCCTCAACTGAATCAGCAGGCTCCTTCAACAGAATTCTCTCTGGGAATCCTCTATCCGTGATATGTTAAGATAGCTTAGCACCGATAGTGGGGCATTACAAGACTGCAAAATAGAGCTCTTAGAGTTTGTCTGAAATGCAATATTAGACGGTATAGTGTGAAGGAGTTGCATGAAATTTGTAAGGTTCCAGTGTTAAAGAAAAGATTTGACATGTTCTTATTATGCTTAATGTATAAGAAATCAAAAACTGTGTTAAATAGACCACAATCTTATAATACAAGGTCTCAAAAGAAGATTGTTTTTGAACTACCTAGGGTTATTACTAGACACTATAAAAGATCGCCATGGTACAGAGGGGTGGCTCTCTGGAATACTCCACCTGAGGAGATTCAGAAAGCTACAACAAAGTTAAAATTGAAAGAGGGGTTGAACCTGAAATTGGGTTATAATTGATAATGAGAAGCAGGTGTGGAAACTGCGCCGCTTCATATTCATATTCATATTCATACTCACATTCATATCCTTTTTAACGTTTACATCCATATTGATATTGCTGATTTTCCCATATGCATATAACAGCATATACTACCAACTCTAATCATCACTTATTTGAACCAAAGACAAGGTGTATTTAGCTGTAATCATGATGTACTGAAATAATGTGTAGACACACAAATCTCTATGTATGACATATTATTTACTATCTATCTCTTTTTGCTTTTAATTTGTTTGTCTGTACTTTCTATGTTAATAACTTATTGAGTGAATATTGCCAGTCCCTATTTTTCCATCTGCTGATTGTGTTCATATTGACATTCTTAACTTGATTGGCCTTAGCATGATTAATATCCTTGTTTATTCTGCATCAGAGAGACCTAGCTCAAATTAGATAAAATTCGTTCCTAGTACAAAGGAAACTGTTAACATAATTTTCACGTTCATAAATCACGAGAATTTCCTGGGTCATCCATCTATTTCAATTGTTAATGACCTCAATTTCCTTCCAAGGACAAAACTCATCCAGAAAATCTACAATATGATTCTGTATAAATTTCCAGGCCTTATTAGGGTCAAATAGGGTATAAAAATAATCCCAATCAGCCATGGCAAGCCAGTCAATAAAGAAATTCTCATTAAAACCCTTGTATTTCCTTACCCATATTTTTCTTTTCATATACAATACCTTTTCTTTGGTTTTAACAACAAAAACAGGTAGATGATCACTCACTAAAAAATTCAAAACACCATGGGTGGTCTCTTCATTGTAATTAGTTAAAATATTGTCTAGGCATGATACAGTTTTTTATATTGCCTTGTGCATTGATGAATTAATTTTTATAGACAACTTTATAGTACCACTAAGTTTTTCTCGCAGGGTTTTATATTTATGTCTCCCATTTTCTTTATCAGCACTGGTCATTGATACATTCAGATGTTCAAAGAATTTATCATGCTTACCAGCTATATAGAGTTACAATTTAGATAACGTGTGACTCAAATCTAATATCCAGCACCGAGCATTCAAGATGCTTGTTTGAACAACTCAAATCATGTTGTAATGTTATATCAGCCTATATATCATTTCTCACAAAGACAGCTAGACCACCACCCTTCTTCGCCTATCTTGCCTGAACAAGTACATACCTTCGCAGTTGAATAAATCATCATCATATTCCTCATGCAGCCAGGTTTCGCTCATACATACTATATCCATCCCATCTAGATGATTAAATATCTCCTGCTTTTTATGAAACATACTTCTAGTATTTAGGTGTACCATCTTCAGTCCCTTCATTACCAAAAAATCATGCAGTCTAGTTGCAGGTGTGGTCATGTTCAAAACAATAATATATACAATTCAAGACAATACAAAAACAAAAATAGAAATATTTACAAATACAGTAAAAATCTACTTGAGGGACAACATGGGGCAAACCGTCCCATTCAAACGCAGGCAAGTGATTGTGGTACTTGCTCTCCGACCTCTGCAAGCTTGAAGACCGTCATGCAGTGCTACTACGGACCACCAGCTTGCAAAGCACCTAGAGGGCAGTACTACACCAAGTCTCAGTTCAGATACAGTTTAGTGCAGGCCTACAGAGGAGTAGGCAGACAGAGAGGTCATGGGCTAGACTCTCTCATATCTGGACTTTTTCAAAGTGACATTCCCCTGTTGTTGTCTGTCGGTTGCTCTGGTGCCAAGATGGCTGGAAAAGCACTGTTGACCACCGGAACGGAAGTACTGTCCGACGTCATAAAAACTTCAAGCAAAGTGTCACAGACAGGGGCAAAACGACAGGTTGACAACTTCTGCAGAGGGCCACCACAACAGTCACGGGGTACATTAACATGCTTTCTGAGCCCACTCCGGCCAAACGATGTGTGACCAGCGTAGGTAAAGGATGTGTGCCGAAGAGGCGAAAGCAGCAGAAGGGATACTCTGTTTTGAAAAAAAAGAGCGAAAAGATCTCCTATACCCTAAAAGCTAGGTGTGCCCAAGTTGGGCGAGTTGGACCTTCACTCTGCCTGTCACTCAGAAGGACATCGTCAAAAATCAGACCATCATCAAAGCCCCGAACAATGCGCTAACTCCATATGCGGAAAGTTTTGACTTTATGTTTGAAGCCACCCCCCTGTACACAGACCTGAGCGAAGCCGCACTGTACCCGGAATTGTAAGTGGTAGCCGCCAATGGAACTACCGACTGACGAGGCGGCATATTGCTCACACTCTGTTTTCTTTGTGTCAAATACTTGTCAACTGTGAAAAAGTGACGGAAAACAATGAGGAAAACTCCTACAAGTCTCACCTCCTGGACACCTTGAGCAGCAACAGAGAAGCTAAAGACACCCGCCTGCGAGGATGTCAGAAATACAACAAGGACACTGTGGGACACATTGAGGCAAGAACAGCCAAGAACAAGGGGTGGACGGCGAGGCAGGTTGAATTTGCCACCAGGAAGAAACACACGGTCATTATGCGCTTACACCTGGACCTTGTCAGACAGTGCAAGAAACTAGTGCCCCACTGCGAAATAAAGTTCATCTGTGATAAGAACGACCCCAAATTTTACATGATGCAAGTGGCCGACCAAGAGTTTTGGATCAAGAAAACCAAAGCAGAAACGAGCATCAAGTAGATCACAGTTGACGACGAGGCGGTCGACATTCACAATAAATGTGCCGTCCATCCGGAGTTTGGAACATTCAACTACTACATATCGAGGTTTATTTAAAGTGACCAAACACACAATGGACGGTGGTTTGCAAGACTACAGAAGGACTTAACCCGACACCAATCAAATCCCCAACCGTGTGGTCTTGGCTATGGTCAAAGAGACGGCATCAGCAGGCAGCAAAACTGAGAACCCATTCAATTATAGGCACTTCGAACTGCATGAGAGCTTACCATCAAATGTACACTGACAGCGGACTCTCTGTGGAGGAGTTCATGGATGGGAACTCGTTCTTTTTTTTCGACCTAGCTCAGGACAGAAGCAGGTATGGCCGACCACGAGTAGCACGCGCTGAGCACGGGTTACCACAAAACTTCCAAATTAGTGGACTTATACTACAAGGAGCTTTGAACAGGACTATTATAAGCACATAAGCTTCACACGGACACTGGAGACAGATTGTTAATATACTGGGTAAGTGGTATTTTTGTTCTTTTCTGTGTGGCACCCAGGGTTAGTGACAGTGACTGGTACAGTGTGCAGTGACAGTGACTGTTTGTAAACATGGCCAGTGGTGAACAGGTTGACAGGTGGATAAATAAGTTGAGGAATAGAAAGACACACGCTACCACAAAAGATGTAGATGAGGGCTGGACTAAAATAGCAGACATATTACAGGCAATACAAACTACACTCCATGACACAAAGATTGAGGTTGGAGAGGTCAGGGGTGACATTGAAGAGAATAGAGATTTAAAGGAATCTCTCAATTTTGCCCATGATGAGATTAAGAGGCTCAGTAAGAATTACACTGAAAACAAAGGCAGACTAGATGCACAGGGTGACTACATAGATGACCTATCTAGAGAAGTCAACTTTACTAAGCATGATATTGCAAGTAATAAAGAGGCTATTATAACCCTGGATCATAATACAAGGAGGAAACATGTAGTTATAGAAGGTGTAGACTACTCAAAACACAAGAACTGCCATGACATAGCTTTTGATATACTAGTTAAGGTTCATCCAAACCTAACATATACTAGCATTGATCTTGCATACAGAACCGGCCCTATAACATGGCGCAATAGCCCCATCACTGTGACCTTTGTAAGAGCGGAAGTTAGGGACAAAATCATGGCGTCCAAAAGCAGGCTTCAAAAGCTGCTCGATACCCAGAACGTATTTTCGTCTCAGAGGATACAAATCCCACTATAAAGGCACAGAAATCAGATATTAGGACAATTGGTAAACTAGCATCGATCGCTGGCAAACAAATTACACCTAAGGGTCGTGGGCTTGTTTATCAAGGTAGATTCTACCACCACAGTACCCTTTCTGACCTCCCTCATGATCTCAGACTCAAAAATGCACGTACCAGAGTGGGAATGACTTTGTTGCATACCATGGCCCACAGAGCCCATATTCAAACATGTTCAGTTGTCAACTGGAAATGGATTGTATAATTCATTGCTCAGTAGAGCAAGTGCTGTGTGCAGAAAAGTGTAGAATGGTAGGGGCTACAGCTATGTTACAAGTGCTCTCTTGTGCGGACCCTTTTGAGGTCAAACGCAAGGTGAAATCGATTACAATCCCTGATTGGCAAAACACAGCAGAGGACCTACTGTACAGGTATAACTTATGCAAGTTTGAACAAAACAAGGGCCCTATGCAACCAAAGGGCCAACAAGCAATTAGTCGAAAGTACGCTGGACCCTGTATGGGGGAGCCAATGTGCTATTATGAGCAAGATGATTGCTGACAGATCATTTAAGGCTCAAAATAGAGGGGGGGGGCGGTACTTGAAAAAGTGCATGCTGAACTAACGAGGCGCTACCTACCTCCACCCCCACCTCCAGGACCAACACCAGCACCAATCCCAGTCCCTCAACCACAACAACAACCACAACCAGGGCTGGCCCAAATCTGAATCTAGCACCACCACAGCCTGCATTCCTGATTCCTGACCCAGGAGCACCACAGGGTTGAATACCCAATTAAATGTGATCAGTTGATGTGCCAAGCATAGTTGGTATTACCACTACAAACCATACTGACCTACTGACTGCCCTTCGTTATCAAAATCACTGTGAAAACGTGATTTACTCCATACGAGATACTGCATTGGAATTATTAGTGTTTTTTCCTCAACTATTGACTAATGTGTATGCACATACGTAGGAAACCATAAGATTACTATTGAGCAATGTCACTGTTTTTTTAACCATGTCAATGCCCTGGATGTGCATGGGAATTGAACTATAGTGCCACAATAATACTTACCTGGGTAAATTACACATTACGTACCACATAATGTTTCACATCATGTTACACGACAGCTGATATCTCCTGGCCTATTCGTTTTTATTGGCAGTCTCCAGACAGCAGTGATGTCAGTTTACACACTGCACAACTCTAGGGGGGAGTTCCTCCCAGATTATATGAACAATCATGATGGGATTACATATTTCTTTGATTATCGGCGTGGAGCAGATGACCAGATGACCAGATGGTAGAATGACCAACCTAGGGATTAGGGAGCTCCAGAAGTATAACCCAAGACTGATTGTCATGGCTGCAGGCCTGTGCAACATAACCGTGAAATATTATGAAACTGGTCTTGTTGAGCTCAGAGCCAGCCCTGAAGATATTATATCTGACTACATTGAGGCCATGAAAAATTGCACATCAAAATTTAGAGTTGTTACCAATGCACATATCATGTTCTGCCCGATTATAGGAGCTGACTTGTTCCACTACAATGATTTACTATATGAGCACCCACATCAGAAGATCTTGAATCAAGTCATTTTGGATGTCAACAGAGAGATCACACATTACAACTGTAGTAATGATGTGCCCACTCTTTGGACAGCTACCCTTTTTCATAAAGGAGTTGGACAAGGAAGGACAATCCACAACTATGATTTGTTGAATGATGGCTGCCATTTAGATCATGATGGCAACCTCTATATTGCTAATGAACTCACAAAATCGATCGCCAAGCTGTACATTGCTACGAATCATTTCCAGTACTAATGATTATTTTGTTTTCAGTCATACCTGCCGGTATTATAATCTAATCTATGTCAGTTTATCTATATAAGGTAATCTATAGTACCTATTCAATGCTTACATTTGGCAAATGGTAACTATGTAAATGTGTATATATGTTCTTTATGTTTAAGTGTGGCAACTGAAATTGCCATATAACAGTGAATATCACTGGCTTTTTATGTATCACCACTTATATTTTCTTTATCACTATAACCAGTGCACTACATAACAAGACCTTAATGCTACTTGTTTTCCAGTTTTCTTTAGGGAACGCTTGTGTGCAGTCTCACACACACACACCGACTAAATCACAACTTTGTGGTCCCATAGCTATAGTTATAAGCAACACACCATGCAAACAATTTATTTCTCCCCCTCCCCCCATGTGTTTTCATTTTTCATCATTACCATTGTTCACTTACAAGATACAGATATGGTCTTATCTGCCAGAATGGCATAAATGGCCCTGATGAGTGAATGCTTCAAGGTAAATGATTTAGGTCAACATAAAGGGTTGAAGTTTATTGGTTGTAACATATGCAGTCTATATGGGAAAACCATTAAAATCTCATACATTCGTCCGTATGCCGATGTAATGGGTGTCTGTGAGATATGGTTAGACAAACATCATGATACATCAATGATATCATACCCTGGCTATAATATTTTAAGGCTGGATCGAGGCCCTTATGTTGATAAAGACTGTGGCAGATTACTTTTCTATGTCAAAGAGGATATTATCATAACTGAATGTCCACTTGAGTCAGTAATAACTCCAAATTATGAAGTTTTGACTATTGACCTTGAGATCCATAAAGCTATATATAAGGTGATTCTAGTCAATAAGCTCCCTGAGGTAGGAAATCAACATGTTATTGACTACTTGATTAATCTACTTGATAAAACTGTACCCACTTGAAAGATTGTAATTATGGGAGATTTTAATATTGATTTACTTACACTGTCTGACATCGATCAAAAACGTATTAGGAGAATAACTAATGTCAATGGTCTTAAGCAGTATATTACGATCCCAACACGAGTAAAAGGTTTATCCAAAACCCTTATTGACCATATGTATACAAACTGTGATTATGTAAGTCACCATGGTACAGTTAATATTTGCCTAAGTGGTCACATGCCGGTGCTTCTAATCTTAAAATGTGAAAGAAACAAAATTCCTAAGGAATTAAAAACTATTAGGGTGTACAGAAATTTTGATATTAATGTCTTTCACCATGACTTTTGCAATTATCACCAAGATGTTAATGGATTATGTCCAATCTATATGGCTAATTTCCTTAAAGCATTAAGTGCCACAGCCCCCTTGAGGAGGACATATGTGTCAGTAGATAAGCCAGAATGGTTAACAAATGAGATCATAGGTGCAATGAGGCTCCGTGACAATGCTTATAAACAAGCCAAGCTATACAATAACCAAGGTGACTGGGCTGTCGCTGATACATTTGCCAAGAGAGTTGATATTGCTATTGCTGTTAATAAAAAGAATACCCTGAGCAAGCTGCTGGATAAGCATAAAACTGATCCTCGTGAATTCTGGAGAGGTGTTATAAAATTGCTCCCTAAATATAAAGGTGACTGTATAAATCAACTTATTCATGATGAGACTGGGCACAAATATGGTCCTGCTCAAATCTCTGATTATATTAATGAATTTTTCACTAAAATTGGTAAAAAGCTTGTGGATGTTTTACCCAAGGTATTATATAGGAGCAATATACCACAAATACATGTAAAGCATGACCTACTGTTTACTCTGTTTGATACATGTGATTGGTTTAAGTCCTACTTGACAAAAAGGACTCAGGAAGTTGGTGTGAATAACAAATTTTCTAAGACCTTGCCTATAATGTATGGAGTGCCACAAGGCTCAACAGCAGGTCCTATTGTGTTCATTATCTATATAAATGACCTGGTGAAGCAGGTAGGAAACTGTAATATAGTTTTTTATGCTGATGATGCTGTGATTTCCTCCACTGATCCGAGAGAGCTACAAGTTGTTTAAACAAGTTGTCAAGTTCGTGTATTATGAACAGTCTTACGATAAATCAGAAAAAAACACAATGGATGTTCATAGGCCCACCACCGGCCATACATCCCAATTTCTATATTAGGGGAGTACAACTGGAAGAAGTACAAGCCTTCAAATATTTGGGTGTAATTTTAGATAATAACCTATCCTTCAATAAGCATATTAGTACTGTCTATGATAGGGTAAACTCCAAGGTTATACAGTTAGCTAGAATAAGAAAATATACAGATGTTAATACTGTGTCAGTAGACCGTTATAGGTATTGAACTTATCATATTTATTTTTCACCTTTGACTCTACCATGTAACCCAGTGACCGAGTCTACCCACAAGCCAAGCCATACCCATAGACCAAAGGCTGGCGGTGTCAACTGCACTCAGTGACCCCGCCTCCTCCCACTGGAGGATACGCCATCAATCACAAGCAGCTCGCTGCATGCTGGAAATTCCTAGCAGACAATGTTTAGACCAACTCCTCCTGCTGGAGGACATGCCCATTGATCATGAGCAGCTCACAGCATACCGGGAATTCCCAGCAGCTATATTTAGAACCATACTGAACTCTGTGAACCCCAGTGCTATGTTTAGGATCCTCCTACATACCTGTGCTGGAGTTCCCCAGTTACTATATTTAGCTCACCTGATACTATTTTTAGGATGAGCTGGGTGAGCGGCTCCTACTATAAATACCTGTAGAGGGAGCAGCTCACTCATCTTTCCACCTTCATACTTCATACCTCACACACTCACGTGAGACCAAGGCCCTTGGCTCAAGGGCTAGGCTTGGACACTGTTGGGCACCTTTATACTGTATCACCAACTATACCTCGTGGACTTCAATGAATAAAATGGATATCAAACTGGATTCCTGATTCCTCTGTATTCATCCTTATTCATCATTTACGGACTCGTTGACAATGGTGGAGAACCCTCACGTATCATCCCACAGTTACCACCTCTCATGAGCCATGGACAACAGTGAGACCCTACCAAAGGAGCCAGCCCCACAACGTATCCCTACATCTCCAGACAGAGATCAGCAAGAAGCCACCAGCACACAGTACACCACCCCGATAGACTCCTCGCCAGATGCCCTCCAGCTGGACCCAGTGCTGCCAGCCGATAGACGCACACATAAACAAACACCTGTGAGTTCAAACACCTTACATTTTTCGTCCACCATAGTGGACACCAACACAGGTGCATCCACCAGTTCACCAGCAGGAGCCCCACCACCAGGTTTAAACCTCACCATACCTGGTTATTCACCCTCAGAATCACCACCCCTAAGACTAGGTGGTCTTCAAAGTACCACATACAGCACGCCTGAAAATCAATCACCTGGTTACCTCCACCTAGATAGCCATCTAGAGGAAAGATCCAATAGCCTGCAGGAAGCCCTGGAAGCTGCTGGACGGTCACCCTCATCCAGCAGTGATTCTGATCCACAGTGTACACCTGACCTAAGTTGGGACAACCTCACTGTACAAGATATCCAAGCCCACCCATCAGTAGCAGACAATTACTGGAGGAGCAGGCTAGACTCAGCAATCCACAGGTGGAGAGAAAACAGACTCAACACAGGACGTGCACAGCAGATACCAACCGGCGCTACACCAAGCTACCAGTGTGGTGAGAGTCCCTCTGTTTTTCTAGACAGGATAAACCGTATTTTAGAAGAGCAGTGGCAAGACAGCTCCAATCTCACCAATTTGCTAAGGCCGCACCAAAACCCACAGCCTAATACCAACCCACCTGGAGGCAGCCCTAGGCCTTATTACTCCTACTCTACCTCTGAGGAAGACAAGGCGACATCTCCAGTACCAAATTCATCCCTGAGCACGCCACCAAGAGCCAAATCCTTTGAGAGGCCATACCCCACCCATAGACCCAAGAGAAGGGTACAATCATCCTCCCCTCCCAGGCCAAATACACCTGTATTTTACAGACTTCAAAGAAGCTTGGACTCTGCAGCTAGAAGAGGCGACATCGTGGCCACTACTCCCATCCTACACAGAAGCGGTCACTTACCCACCCACTTACAAACAGAATCTACCTCTGAAGAAGACACAGAAGTAACCTTCCTCCACCTGCACAGAGCATCTGCCTATCAAAACATGGCCACTGCAGCCCCACCCCCAGAGTACAACCAGGATGACATGACGAGGAACATAGTCAGAGAATGCACTCAGGCAGTCAATGACTCCCTCTCCAACCTATTAACAGGACAAATGAACTTATTGTCTGCTAAAATAAAAAGGATTGGAGACGACTCCTCCCGCCAACTGTCAAGAATAAATGACAGATTGACTGACATGGACACCTGGAAATCACATCTGGAAAATGACATTGGCCACATACAAAGAAGAGCAGCCCAGGACAATGCTGATGTCCTGAGAAGGTCTGAAATAGCGTCAGCCAATCTGTCTGACAGAATCAACAAAAACATTGATGGAATGAGAACTGAAATATTCAGGGCTATTGATAGGACAAGAACACCTACCAACCAAGGCCAAAACAGCCATTTCTCACCCACCAACACTAGGCTACCCCCCTCAGGCCAACCTTCACAGGTTATGAGCACCTCTACCATGACGCCGACATCATTACCGGTAGGGTACAGACTCAGCCCCCCAAGCCTTTTCCAAAATACAGCCCAAACCATAGCGACAGGTGCCACGCCCACCCAACAAGGCGCAACACACGCAGGTTTTGGTAGTTCGGCCACAACCCACCAGATGGCGCCCCCTACCACTCGTCCATCACCGGTAGCCGCCACATCATTTTCAGGCAGTGTTTACAACCATGTATACACACCCCACCAGGCACACACGCCCTACAACAACCCTATACCAATGTATGGTTTGTTTACAAACACACCACCTGCCCAGGCAGCTGCCCACCACCCTGCAGCTCAATCCACACCAATGATACCAAATCTAGGACAATCCAATTTCTCCGCCACCACTGGCTATAGGAATTTTGAACCTGAGCGACTCACATCTGCTCAATTAAGCTGTTTCAACAAACCAGAACCCTTTGACAAGCCCTCACCCTACAGGTCTGCGGCCAGATTTCTGGCAGAGTTCAAATTCTATATAAGAAATGCATACCCCCGCAGCCCAACAATGCATGCATCCTGTCTGTATACCTTTCTAAAGGGCAGAGCAGCACAATGGTTTTTCACAAACATTTTTGACAAACCAATCATGTATGACACTGAGGCAGTCTATACCGCCTTTCTCAGCAGGTTCAACCAACCTGACCCTGCCACAATAATCAAGGGGTATAGAAACAGAAAACAGCAACCCAAAGAGACTGTAAAGGAATATATAGCAGATATGACCTTATTGCTATCCAACAGCTACCTGGATGAGCCTGTACAAGTGGACTATCTTATAAATGGCCTCAAGGATGAAATAAAAAATGTTGTACTCTCAGACAGCCCAAAAAGCATCAGGGAAGCCGAAACAGCAGCATTAAGACAAGAATTGGTCATAGAAGCAGCCAAAGCAGCCCATGCCTCAAACCAATCTTCAGACTTGTGCTCCATGAACTACAATAACTACAATGGGCAAAAGAACAACAGCTACAATGGCAACAACAACAACAACAATAACAGATCCAGGAAGGACCAGTACAATAACAACAGTTATAACAACAAGCCCCCTGGAAACGACAACAATAAGCAGTATGACGATAAATCTAAGTCAGGATACAACCAAAATCAGCAAGGTTATAACAACTCCAGATCCGGCTCAAACAACAGATCAGGCTCCAAGAATAGATATCAGTCATCAGGCAGGAGCAGATCTCAGGAAGGCAACAAAAGCAGATCCAAGTCCAGCGACACACGAAATAACTTTGTCTTCATCCCTGTTGCCTCCATCCCCACCAACACCCGCCAGGTGTCCTTCCAGAAACTACTAGTCCCAGCAGATTTCCTGATCCCTTATGATTTGACCCAGCAACAAAAGAAATCTAGGGACCCAATACCAGGCAGAAATGACAACAAAAAGACAGGAGATAACCATCCTGACAACCAACCTCCTGATTCTGGAAAAGGAGAACACTACAATGACAATATTGAATAGGACCCAGGGGAGGGCCACCATGCATCTTACGGCCCCGCCCCCACTTTGGACAACAAAATTGGAACGTCCCCCACATGCCATATTTCACACATGAATGATGGAGCAGAATTAAATTCAGCAGAACAACAGAACCGCGACCCCCACCCTGTGAATTGTGATGAAGACTCCTCATCAGACAGTGAGGACCTCTATTAAAAACCAGAACAAGAGAATTTCCACCCTCCAGTTAAAAGTCGAGACCAGTAAGTATGGGCAGCAAGGTAAGACCTCTTACATTAATACTGAATTGACTAAAGGCGCAGTTAATGTTGATATCAATGGCAGTTCTTACAGAGCCCTTGTAGACTCTGGAGCCTCCCTTTCCTTTATGGCAGATAAAATCATATCAAACCCCAATTTCAGACATGGTAGGAGATCTCGTATGGTTATCCTACTGGCTGATAAATCCTCAGTTCAGGTCAACAATTCCATCACCATAACCTTTCTAATTGATAACACAGAGTTTAAAACAAGACTACATGTTGTCCCAAAGCTAAACCACTCCATAATTCTTGGCGTAAACTTTATGACAAAATATAGGGCAAAAATTTCCTTTGGAACCAAATCTCCTTCACCACACTTCATAAGAGCAGCTAAAGGTCTAACCATGCCACCAAATTCTGAATCCACATTCAATGCAATCGTCATAGGACCTGATTCCTTGATAGGTAAAACAGGCATCACAGAAAATGTTGACACGACATTACCGGTACTAATCAAACACGCCCTTGTTGAACCAAGGTCAACAAGAAAAATCATACCGGTAACAGTGGCCAACCCAAATGATTTTTCCATCAACATCAAAAAGCACATGAACCTAGGCATTTTTGCAACAATCTAAACAAAGCCATTCCCATTGGGAAACTGAACAGCCAACACTCCCTCAACAGCATAATCTCTGACAAAGACATGCTCCCCATCAATTGTGGAGATGATCCCATGGATCAACTACCCAAAGGGGACGACCCTCTAAAATATACAATATGTGACAAGCTCACTGAGGCCCAAAAACAACAAATCAAAAACATTGTTGAATCAAACAGAGAGGCCTTTGTATTAAATGAGAGTGCTATAGGATTAAATGTTGAAAATGAAGTCAAATTAGAATTAATCCCTGATTTCAAACCCTGCAACAGACCATCCTATAGAATGTCACCCAAGAAAGAGATTTTCCAAAGAGAGCTGTTAGATAAACACTTACAACAAGGTGTCATTGAGGAATGCACCAAGCCCTGTGAGTGGAACTCCCCAGCCTTCTTGGTACCCAAACCCCAGGGAGACAGGTCTGTAGCCTCAGGATGGAGAATAGTCATGGATTATAGGTGGGTTAACCAAAACCTAAAATCCTTTTCCTACTCCTTCCCCAGAGCAGACGACCTCATGCAACAAGTTGGCAGGACAGGTGCTAAATATTTTTCCAAATTGGATGTATACAGCGCCTACCATCAGATCCCTCTAGCTAAAGAATCAAGGCCTTTAACAACCTTCTCTGCCAATGGCACAGGGTACATGGCCAAAGTATTACCCATGGGCTTAAAAACTTCTGGTTTGTCATTTATGAATGTGATGGAGCAATTACTCATGAAATGCAAATACAGAAATGCTGTAGCCTATGTGGACGATGTAGCCATATACAGCCCCACATGGGAAAGGCACCTGCAAGACCTAGATGAAGTTCTAAAACTTTTTATCAAAGGAAACATCAAATTGAAATCTGAAAAATGTGAATTTGGTACCACAAAAATGGAATTATTAGGTTTTACCTTAGATCGACACGGCATCTCACCTTCCCCAGACAAGATCTCGCCAGTTAAAACCTTCCCAGCACCTAAAAACATCCATGACCTTAGGTGTTTCAATGGCATGGCACTATTCTATAAGAGATTCATTAGAGGCTTTGCCCATATAATGAAACCCTTATATGAAGCCACAAAGGGTACTTTCAAATGGACCACTCAATGCCAAACAGCCTTTGAAAAAAATCAAAGCATCAATTTGCACTGAGGCAATCCTAAAGTTTCCAGACTATAATAAACCCTTCATCATCTTCACAGACTCCAGCAACTTCAGCCTAGGAGCAGTTATTACACAGGTAGATGAACATTGTTTTTATAGACCCATTGAATTCTCTGGGAGAGGCCTAACACCTCAGGACACCAGATATGGAATAACTGACAAAGAATTACTTGGGATAATTTTCGCTGTTAAAAAGTTCCACCACTATGTAGACGGCACTCACTTCAAGGTATACTCTGATCATACAGCCCTAGTCTCCCTCTTCAACAAAAAAGAAAATATCACCAATGGTAGATTGGCAAGATGGGTAGATACTTTTATGTCCTATGACTTTGAAGTGAAATACCTACAAGGTAGAGCTAACCTAGTGGCAGACTGCCTGTCCAGAAGAAAATATCCCCCTGGCTCTGATGATTCAATACCAATTAGATCACAAGGAAGAATTATCCTCCCACCAAAGAAGGTACAATTTTCAGATATATCCATGACAAAGGTTTTCAGATCAGACGATCCAATTCCCAATAATCCCATCTGCTTGGGACCTCCTAGATCAATATTAAAAGGAGGCAAAATTTGGGGAAGCACAAATAAACCACCAAAAGGCGTCATAGCAAGAAAAGGCACCCCAGAAAGGCAGCAGGGTGTAAATCCTGACCTGTGTGTACTCACTCGAGCACAGTCCCAGTCCCAGGACGACACACCTCCAGCAGCCAGCCAATCAGCGCCCAGTAAAAAGACCCGCCCACTCAAGCCTAAGTGCAGCAGTCCTCGCCCCAGAGGCAGGCCCGCCAAATCTAGGTCACCTAGGGTCTCTATCAAAGCTGCAAACGCCAAGAGAGCTAAGCTCTCCCGCCGTGTGCTACCTCTAGCTGAAGGGGCAATTAAGGAAATCTGTAAACACCAATCCCTGACACCTTCTAGAGAAACACTAATTAAAAGCCAAAAAGAAGACCTTTTTGCATCCTCCATGGCAAACTACATAGAAAAAGGTAGCCTGCCACACGACTCAGGATTAATGAATCAAATACTACGTAACCACGACCAATTCATCTTACTGGATGAAGTCCTCTTTAGAATTACTGATACCAACTTGGGTAAGACCTTAGAGCCCACACTGCAAATTGTAATTCCAGAAAAATGGACAGAATCTTTAGTGGAAGCAACTCATTGCTCTCCCCTAGGTGGACACCTAGGTGCAGTTAAAACCTATACAGCCATAAGAGCTAGGTATTACTGGAGATTAATGTTTAAAGAAGTTTTTGACTTCTGCGGCACTTGCCACACATGCCTGACCACCAAAAAGAGACCCAAAAACCTGAAAACCCCAATGAAATTACGTGACCCAGTGCTTACAGCATACTCTCATGTCACCATGGACACAATAGGCCCTTTTTCCAAGGCCACTGATGGCTCTCACTACATACATGTGGTGACTGACCATGCCACTAGGCACATAACTGCCTGGACAAGTGAAGAAAATATTGCTGCAATTGTAGCACTTGGTTTCTTCCAAAGAGTCATATGTATCCATGGCACTCCCTCAGTACTGAACACAGATAATGCCCAGCAATATGTCTCAAAATTATTCAAATATTTCTGTGAAAAATTCGGCATTAAACATGTGACAGGAAGTGCACATTGGTCTAGGTCTCAAGGTCTCTGTGAGCGCCAACATCAAACCATAGAATCATCCCTCAGAGCTTTTGTATCAAAATCACAAAAGCATTGGTCAACCTTCCTAAAAGCTGTAGTCTTCAGTATTAATAATACTATAAGCAGCGCCTTAGGCTACTCACCAAATTTGTTAGTCTTTGGCAAGCAAACACACCTGCCAACTGAAGCAGCTTTGTCCTTGATTAAAGCTGAAAAAGACTCAAGCACCAAGGAGAAAATTATGACCAGCCTACTACAGTTTAGGGATGACATTCAAATGAAAGCTGCAGAAAACATGATTTCTGCTCACAAAAAGATGAAAGCCAGACACGACACTTCTGCAGAACTCAGTCCATATAACACAGGCCAATTGGTATATTTACATATACCCACCCTACTGGTCAAATGCACATAATAAAAGCTGCAACCCACATACTCAGGCCCCTACATCATAATGAAAATGACTTCACCAGTTACAGCTATTTTAAAAAGGCTACAAGATGGAAAAATACTGAAGAAATCAGTACATGTATCAAGGCTGAGGAGACCAATCACAAGAACTAGCGCCAAAGCTATCATAAAAAGGCTACAATCAGGGCCCACAAGCTCACTTCACGACCCCAACCAGGATGACCCCTCCAATGTGAGTCTCACCACTCCCAAAATAAAGAAAAAGAGAGGAAGGCCAGCCAAAAAGGGCACAATCTCCTTCAGCCCCATGCCCTCCAGAAAATCAAGAAAAATACCTAAGCGTCCATTATAGATCATAAGACGTTGTGTCAAACACTAAGCACCCATATAAACAACCCTCATTTAATCCCCACAGGCGCCACGCGCCCCAACCAAATTAATCAACAATTAATATACCAACCACTTAAACACACTGACAGCAACAGTCACAGCCCAACGCCCAACCTATTTATACTAACAACCATAAAAATTCCTATGCATCCAAAATCAACACCGCCTTGATTAACTATATATACAATCACCTACCCATTCTAAGTGGAACGCCAAACACTGGCAAATGGATTATCAAATAATTAGGTTAGGTTACCCACTATTTCCAATGATAAACCTATTGTAGGAAGATGGATCTCTGACACCCACACCCCATGTTTACACCACTGTCTCCCCCAACCCTTAAGTGCTGTGGTGGCACATATACAAATCAATAACACGCCGCCCTCAAGGTCTTTAAAAACCACAGGGTCGCCATAGAAACCATATCACCTTGGCTAGGGATAAACACCCCCCCGCCAAGCTTCCCAATATTCTATTTTTAGACAATACCTCACCACCAACCAATCTAGGCCTAGATAACCCTAATTTGCATAAGGGGCCATACAACCCCCCTTGCATCCACCAATAATATTTGGCCTATGCCCCTTTCAGGGCAAGACATACCACCTATTGGGAGATCTTAGACTGGGAAGTAGCCAAACTCAGTCTTAGGTTTATAAGCGCTTGCCCACCCACATCTGATCATAACACAACCTACAACCAACACCACCACACCTTAAACACGGCAACAAGTGTCTGGAAAAGGGATCATAGCAGACCCATCATGCAACCAGCCCAGGTAGGATTATCTTATGGGTCTATTTTAGCATTTAGGATTTTATTTAACAGTCGTTCTAGCATTGTACATGATAATTCTATTTTATCATGGTGCCCAGGTACCCCTATTAACCAAGGGCGGTGTGAGCCTTAAGTGTGTGTAAAATGTGGAAGAACTTCTCCACTATCCTATAATTTTTAACACTGATAATCCAATTTACTAAACCTCTTCAGCCAAGCAAACTCCCCACCATTACCTCTCCCCCATTCACAGCCCACTTAGACCTTTTTCCCTTTATGACTTACAGCCTGGACCCACCGGCAAATAAGCACGGCCCAAATGCTACATGGACCATACACAGCCTCCTTGGACCACATGGGATCAGGAGTGATATCATGGATCCTTTTGAAATTAGGAGCATAATCATGGAACAGCAACACCTCATCACCTTCCTCGCCCAGGAAGATATTAAACATTACCTCAGCAGTCCTGTGCTAAGACAGGAGCTGGACTTGAGCAATCACTCCACAGCAGCAACCATCAAAGCCTTCATGGTCGCTGTAGCTGGGGACAATCCCCGCCGGCCTCCATGGGGCAGGTTTAACCATAGATCTGCATCATACATAGCACTCTTATGTGCTCGCACGCTTCTAGCGTCAGAACAGCCCCTCAGGGACTTGCCCCGCCAATACTCCAGAATTGGACGCGAACTGGCCATAAGGAATACAGCCAGCCTGGTATTCCAGTTTGCTGTTTTCGAGATAAACAGATTTCATGCTCAAGCAAGTGTACCGCCCCTGACGGTGACAACAGGCACCAGTCCATCCGCATAAGTCCCATCATGTAACAACAACCCTACCACCCACAGAATCCCCGACCTTTGTAAATACTTGACCATACTAACATCCCATTTGTGACTTAGCTAATGCTATTTTTAAGTGAACCCCACCATCAAAATTTTCAAAAATCCTCAAAATTCTCAATTTTTCTCATTTTTCTAGAGCAGCAGCCATCCTAGCAGTCTGTATATTCTTACATCTGCTCCTCGGCTGCACCTCAACATCAGACACCAATCTAAACACCATCTTCAGACCCAACTATGGCGCACTGTTTACCAAGTTACCCCAAACACTACTAGCCAATTACATGGACTATCCATTGACCTTCAGCCTTAACTTGACCTTTGACCAGAACCTAAGTCAGCCAGAACTACTCAGCCCACTCATCAGCACTAATGCACCCCAATACATTAAGCACACAGCCCATGCCCTAGATAATATGATACAGAGCCTGTTCTCCAAGTCAAAAACAACACTCGAAACCTTGTCAAAATTGATTTCGCCCCCAAACGTCAGACAAGCCAGAAATTCCCCAGGCCAAGTCATTGGTGACATTTTAAGAGCTTCTATAGGCCTTGGGACTCAACCAGAAATTGATATTTTGAATTCTGAAATGTCTGACCTGGATAAAAAGTTAGCTACCAAAATGCACGTGGTAGAATTGGCCACTCATTTCTTGTTAAATATTTCTGAATTTAACTACAATTCGGTCAACATCTTCTCAAAATTCCAAAACGACACTGATGATGCTCTATCTTTTATTTCTGGAAAATTAGAGCACTTAAATTCAAACATCTCATCAATTTTATTAAAATTAGAACTTCAATCCAGACAAGACACCTTCTATTCCATGTTATTCACAGCAGCAAATTCTCAAATAGAATCTTTAATTGACCTCCAAAGTGACTTGGAGAATCTGCTCTTAACCATTAATAATCTACTTGAGGGCACCCTACCCCAATCCATCATTACACAAGACGACCTCAGTTTAGGTTTAAACAATTTATCCAGCCTCCTGCACGAGGCACATCACGGCATTATTTTAGAAGGCCTACCCATAAGTTATTATTATAAGCGCCGAGTACATGTGCACTGGAGCCATAACTCGAGCCTGTTAATAACCATACCAGTACCCATAACCAGAGGGGGAAGCACCTTTTCTATATTTAGAATAGAAACCTTCCCCGTACCTTTCGACACCTCCGACACTAAATCAGTAGGTCACAACCAGGTGGAGCCACTTCCCGGCTACTTGGCTATGTCCAAGACCCACTCACACTACATACAGTTTACACAAGCTGACCTGGATATGTGTGACCTCGGCCACCTTATCAGCTATAATCTACCCCTACCCCTGTTGTCGGCCACACACCCCACATGCACTCTGTCCCTATTTTTAGACCTACCAGAGGCGGTGCACCATACCTGCAGTTTTAAAGCACACATGGCAGCACCCATACCAAATCTTATCCAACCCTTATCTCACAGTACCTTCCTATTAATAACTGACCATCCCACTTCCATGCTCCAATGCACAGATTCAGGCCAAGTCAAAATTAAAAATAGTGCATACTCAGTCATCTCAGTCCCATGTCTGTGCTCCATTAAAAATACCGGCATGATTTTAACCAATTCTGATTTATCTTGCACCCAAAATTTCACCCTAGAGCCCATATCAAAGGCCTATTTCAATTTACCACTGTGGCGACATTTTGGTCAACCTCCAGCCAATGTTTCCCGCATCACCATGGCAACCACATCCCAGACCCTTCACCTGCCCAATTTTGAAAAATTAAAACACCTACATAATCAGAAAATAGCACCACTCTTTCAAGACACCCTAACCCTTAAAAGGGCCGCACAGGGACCTAAGGACCAATCCGCCCTCCTATCCACCAACTCCCTGATGCATCTGGGATATCACCTCCAGTTCTCACCCTGGATACATTTAGTATCACCCCTCCTGGCACTACTTTGCTGCGCATTAACCCTTAAGAACCATCTTCGTGTCAATCAATTGGCGCACTTCATCACACTAGTCTCAGCAACTTGAACACCCAAGATGGCCAATGCTGAAAGTTGGGATCGGTTTAAGGACCTCATACGCCAGGCTAACAAGGACTGGCCAGCCTCACCAACAACGCCAAATACAGATTTGGAGTATATCCAGTCACCTGGCCGCTATCAAAGCATGTTCACTTGGATTCTATTGGCAATCCTCCTGTACATCACCTGGATCACCGCCAAAAGGTGCCTGCGACACTGGCCCTACTGCAAGCAGGACAGCCACAGGACACCTTCCATTGTGGCCAAGATCCATGCCAACGGCCAAACCTTTAGTTTCACCATTGGCAAGATGATCTACGGACAGAACCTCTGGGCCCCCACCATCACGGCCCCCAAGGTTTCTCCAGCTCGCCTTACAGCACCCCTGGGCAGACACCTGGACCTCCATTGGAAGTCCGACATCAGGACCATAATCGGGGGACAAGTCAGGCAGATCCCGCTACAGCGCTATCCTCCGGTACCACTTCTATGGAGAATACCACTATACAGGATCTTAAAAGGAGCCCACCACATGACAGTGTTCATCTCCTCAGAAGGACAACCCGATTTCCAACTGGCCTCCAGTGATACTGACCCCGCCATACAGCTACCCTGTGAGTCCTGGCCGGCGGATCGCCATGACTCCCCGGCAGAGCTCACAAAGTACACCCCACTCCGACATCAACCAAAGAAGGACAAATATATGTACAAACCACAGGAGATGATGCTCACACCACCCTCAACATCAACCCGCGGTAAGTTTCCTCAGAAACCTCCCTTGATCCTCATGTGGGGATCAAATAGCCGCCGGCCACCCCCCATATAACCTAGTAATGGACTCTCCCGGTCGCCCAATCCACCGGATAGCCCCATCTAACACCTTCATGTGGGGATCATCCCCATCCTCAATAGCTCTAAATCCGACCCCACCCACAATTAAAACCATCCTACAACATCTCCAGTACCATAGCACAGTTTCAACCCACAATAACACAGTTATTTCGACTCACTGTGAAGGCCCACCGCACAATGAGACGTCGCCATCTTGTTTCTGACGTCGCGTCTGGTTCCCTGCCAAACGCTGCGTCAGAACGCCGGCGCTGCATCTCACCACTGCCGTCGGCCTCCCCAACGTCAGATCTCTTTCATTTTCCCACGTTGGCATGACAACATTAACGTCAGTCAGGACACCCGCACTCAATATCTGCGTCAAAACAATAACATAAGCACGTGTTAGCAATATCACTAGACTTGTTTTCGACCCAAGTTAACAATACCACCCCGCATGAGAATTGAAAGCCCGCCCATGCCAATTTAGAAGCCCAGAATAAACAACATAACTTCTAACTGGTGGTGGACTTTCAAATATATTATTAACAGATCACAGTAGAATCAGGCTCATGGCACATATAATCATCACAGTTTTTCATCACATAATCAGTATCAAATCATTTTTCCGCATTAGGCTGGCCACCTTCTGGGATGAACCCTTTTCGTCATCTTCTCTCTCTCTTCCTTTGGCACGACAACCTTCCCGTACAGTTTCTCATCACGGCCATGCACCAATTCCTGAAAAACAAACCGCAGCCCAACTAAAAACCCTATTCACACAAGTTTCGAGCATAGTTTTAAAATTCAAAAGATGTCAGAATCTGGATCACGAACATATTTCAGACTATCGCGACTTTCAACAAATTCGACTAAAACCATACATACCGGCAACTCCTAACTGTAGATGTTGCACGGCCCACTGGCCCCCCCCTCGGGTCCATCGTAGGGCCCACTGATCGGATGACACTGCATCGGTACCCAGCCAATCTCGACCCACAGGAGAAGTACTCTGAAAACGAAAGAGAACCATAGGTGTCAGATTACCAGCACTGTAACCGACCTCTCATCGCCCAAAAATTCTCAAAATTCCCATCATACCGGTACTCACCCACAAAGTCCGACCACCACCACAGCCAGGAAGATTGATCCCGACGGCATGACCACAATCCTTGCGCGGACAATCATGTTGGCCGTTGTTTTACTGCTCGTCTTATCTCTTGGTTCAATCCTTTTCAGTCAAAATTAGGTCGCTTTCTAATGCCAAAAATAGCTCCCGCTCCCTTTATAGCAAGACCCACCGCGGGAGCATAAAGTTAATTTTTGAACCATTACTTTCGAAAAACCGCATCACCAAAATTCAAAATTTCAGCCAACCAAACCCACCTTAAGACCCCAAAACCATCCAACCCAAAATTGAGACATCCCTTACACATCATCCCCAATGAGGCCATGGCAAGTCTACACAATTGACCATGCCGTTTGACCATGCCCTTACACGAACGCTGGACAAACGCCAGCTCAGTGGCGCCAGCCAATGTTCATCGCATGAACTAAATAAGAACAGATCCCCATACAGTGGCGCTACCCGTGCCACACAGCAGAACTAACCTGGACCCTGGATATTCCAGTTTCCCGCTCACATTTGGCTATGAGCCTACACCGGCTCGGTGACACTGCACATCAATATGCACTGCCTAATTCACTGCCTTACCTGTCAATTTGGTATTTTTGTTGTTTGCCTTGTTATCCATGCACTATGATCGACCCTACAACTAAAATTCCCCCCTTCTCTTGTTCTGTTTTTCTATACAGAGTCCAACGACCTAATCGAGGAGGCGGAGACCGCATTGACAGGCCAGCAGGAGTTCCCAGCAACAGACCAGGCACGCCCATACCAACCGGCCTGCCCCATTGGAGCACACGAGTCTGCTCTCCAATAGGGCCACCCACTAAGTTTGCCACCCTGGGAACAGGATGTCCCCACCTAATGTACAGCTACAGCTGCCCATGCAGCATCAACAAAGACAATAGACCAGAAACTTTCACCACAATCGGCTTGCCCCAGGTCTGGAGACCCTTACCCCAAAAACCCAAGCTTCATCTGAGGAGGATAGTGACTCTAGCACCTCCCTCTCAGCAGAACCAACAAATATGGACCCTGTATACAGCTCCGATCTAAACTTGCAGCCTGACTCAGGCAAGCCTAGCAGAATGCATTTCAGCAAAATTGTAGACTTTGTCCCCAACACAAAAAAATCCAGATCCAGGAGAAGACCCTCACTAGGTGCTCCCTCAACCCAAACGTTTTTAACCACCAAGACCCACCACCAAAAGGTCTTGTAAACCAAGGTCGCCATAGAAGAAGAAAATAATTTCAATAACCATCCTTTATTTATTTTTATTTATTTTTGAAACTGTCTTTAAAATTATGGACTAAAAGTGTAGAGACACACTTCACTCGCCAACCGCCCATGGACACTATGAACACTGACTCAGTCAGCCTAGTCAACTGATTTGTAAAGCCAGTTTTTTTCTTGTTTGTATAAGGCTATGATACATAACCATGAAAACACGCTGCATTTTTACATTTATCTTTCTTTTCAAGAACATTATGAAGACCACAAGCCAGGCAGCAGGTTTTTGTGATCTTAAGATGCCATAAAGTTCTTTTTCCTTTCACACTGTACCATTTCAAACCCAACCATGTAAAATATTTATGGGATTTAGCTAGTTTATATTTTTCTAAAATTTTACAAGGAAGCACTGGCAACCAGTATTTTTGCAGGATCAACTGAGATCCAATCTAAATATCAGCCAGAGCCACCCCTTTCATTTTTGTATTAACCTTGTCACTCATAAACAATGATCACCCCAGGTAGACTGAAGGCTAAAACATGCTAAATTCTCCATTGACCAAAATAAACCCTTTACTGAATAACAGATGCTTCTACAAATAAATCAACCAAGACCAGAAATCCAAATTTTTTTTAGAAGAATTTCTTAACAATATTACCTAAAGCCTTCAGACTCCCCAAGCCTTATCAGTATTACAAGGATTGATTGACAAACCTTGCCAGTCATGAATTACCTTACTTCTGTTTTTATGTCGCATTATATATTGGCTCAAGACCTAAATATCAAGTGCCTACCGGTACTGCAGCAGACTTCAACAATAACATGCCTACCTCAAGGTCTGCCTTAGAGCCAACAATTGCATGTCTTAAGATAGTTTTCTTCCTTTATTTTGTGTAAACCTTAGAACTAGACAAATAATCCAGCTCTTGTATCCCACCACGACCTGAATTATTCATGTTTCCCCTGCCAAAAACTACAAACAACACTTCTTTGGCACAATTTTCCTTTGTACTGTTTATAATTTATTCATGTTCTGCCAAAAATCAGTATTGAATATCTCCTTGGTACCACTGATTTTTAACCTAATGATAAGATGTAATACCTATTATTACACATCAGATAAAATTGTCAGTAGACCTTTTCTCACAAACTTCCTCCTTAAAACCTCGCGTGGAATCATGTAGGAATGTGGGGATTTGTCAGTAGACCGTATTGAACTTATCATATTTATTTTTCACCTTTGACTCTACCATGTAACCCAGTGTCCGAGTCTACCCACAAGCCAAGCCATACCCATAGACCAAAGGCTGGCGGTGTCAACTGCACTCAGTGACCCCGCCTCCTCCCACTGGAGGATACGCCATCAATCACAAGCAGCTCGCTGCATGCTGGAAATTCCTAGCAGACAATGTTTAGACCAACTCCTCGTGCTGGAGGACATGCCCATTGATCATGAGCAGCTCACAGCATACCGGGAATTCCCAGCAGCTATATTTAGAACCATACTGAACTCTGTGAACCCCAGTGCTATGTTTAGGATCCTCCTACATACCTGTGCTGGAGTTCCCCAGTTACTATATTTAGCTCACCTGATACTATTTTTAGGATGAGCTGGGTGAGCGGCTCCTACTATAAATACCTGTAGAGGGAGCAGCTCACTCATCTTTCCACCTTCATACTTCATACCTCACACACTCACGTGAGACCAAGGCCCTTGGCTCAAGGGCTAGGCTTGGACACTGTTGGGCACCTTTATACTGTATCACCAACTATACCTCATGGACTTCAATGAATAAAGTGGATATCAAACTGGATTCCTGATTCGTCTGTATTCATCCTTATTCATCATTTACGGACTCGTTGACAACTGCTCTAAATATCTATACCAGCACCATTCTTCCTCATTATGATTATTGTGATGTAATCTATGATGATAATTGTAAGGACCAACTCAAAGACTTGCAGCTCCTTCAAAACAAGGCGTTGAGAATAGTATATAATGTCAGGCTTGGACCTAACTCAAGCATGACCACAAGACAAACTCATGATAGGACCAATGTCAAAAGTCTGAGAGAGAGAAGGTATATTCACCTAATTTACTATGCCTATGATCTAAAAATGAATGTTGATCTCATTGACAATAGGGATTTACCAACCAGACGTTTCGACGGTACAAGGTACCGTTACACTCGTATCAAACATCCTGTATATGGTAAATCAGCCAGGTTTAGAGCGATAAACTGCTCGAATAACCTTTGTGCAAAATACACTAATATTCTGGAGAAAGAATTATTCAAAAACATAATCCAAAAAGATTTTCCAAACTGTTTTATTATACCAATTGATACAAACTGGTTCAGGTAAGTCTAGTAGCTGGTATTACCACTTCTAGACAATAATCTTTTAATTTGCCACTGTAGCAGCTGGTAGTTACCACTGCTCATTGTGTCATTATCTATGTCTTTTCATGCTGTATTATCTATGATTTTATCACTGTTTTACTGTTTCTCCATATCTATGTCTATGTCCTTAATATTGCATTCTATTTTCATCCTAGGGTATGTCATGTGGTATTACCACAGTCTTTATGGTGAATCGATATTTACGCTCGAGATTGATGTGGGCTTTTCTCCTATGATAAGAGGTCTTTTGCTAATGTAGTATTTACTACTATGCCAGATGTTCATACTATGCACACTTACAAATCATTACACTATACTTATCTTATTTTTCAAAAAACCATATACTAAGTTGATTTCTTCAGGCACAGTATTAGATATATCTCTTCCTCATGATAATTTTCTTTTGCTTCCCTCTATCTCTGTTTATATGTTGATGTCACTGTGGTAGCAGCAATATATATACATATACATATAGATCTTCCGGCACTGATCGAGCCAAACCTGAGTGTACTGGAGTCTCTATGAGCTGCATGTATTATACTTCAGGATGTAAAATATCACACTATGACAAAATACTAAACTCCTTCCACATTTTTAATCCCCCTTCATCCCTCACCCTCCACTCCCCTCCCCTTCCCCAAGACCACTGAGTGGTTTCACCAATACTATAATGCCTGGAGTCTTGAACTTTTCTGATTTTTCTGATCTTTCATGTGTGAATACGATTGTTAGAAGCTATTTTCTCTGCTTTATGGTCCACTGAAGATAATATAATTACTCGCCGCCATACCAATTGTCAACATAGGAGGCTGAAATGTGGGTCCAGATGACAGAACGGCCAGACCGAATTCTGGTATTTAACTTTAGACCCAATAAAACCTTTTTAAAAAAAAAAGATTCTCACATCAACCTCATCAAACAGTTAAAATTAAGCACAGCACTCAGGTTCGCTTCTCCCACCAGCCAGGCCATTTCGGCCATCCTGTATTCCTTCTATAACAACAACATCCAACTCACGGCTGACCGCCTCCAGGTGACTGACCATCACATGAACTAGGAATGAAAACTGGCAATACCATGCCTGTGTTAAAAAACCATGCGCACACACGAAGACACTACCTGGGAACTTTTTCAAGCGACCAATGTCCTAAAACTCCAAAACCCTCTTCATGCTTTGTAAGCAACACCGACCCTAGTTCTGAGCCGGGTCAACAATGGGTGGCTTTCTATGTGAAAGAAAACGGTCAAGGTTTCCTCTTTGACCCCTATGGCATACCACCTCTAATTATAGACCATCGCAGGTTCTTGTCGAAATTGTTAGACGGACACGGACACTTCAACAAAATGCAACTTCAGAACCTGTACAGTAGTATATAGTGTATCAGAACGAGACTATAGCTAACTACAGGATATTACTCACCCGAGATGCAGTGAATCAGAGGCCTCCCTTTTGACGGGAAATTCAAATGGGGGGTCAATTGACCTAGGCCTCCCCATAGTGTGGCACCAAAATGGACCAATCAGAACCTTCCCTTTTGGCGGGAAATTCAAAATGAACACGTGACCCTTACCCCCTGTGGTTTGCCACCAAAATGGTGCCCTCTGATTGGCTGGCTGTTTAGGTCACGTGACCTCTACTATGCAAATAAGGTCACATGACCCTAATTTGAATGGTCCAATCAGAGGTTGGCATTTTGGTGGGAAATTTGAAATTTGGTGACCTGACTTTATTTATTTCAAATTTTCTTATTTCAAAGTAGTTATGCGATCTTATTAGCACAAAGAGGTGTGGTGGTGTATTATGTAGATGAGAGTGTGACATATAGTGACATATTTTTTTATGAATAAAAAGCTTGCAAAAAAAAAAAAAAATTGGGGGAAAAACCCTTTGGTGGGGGGGCCTTTGGGGTGGGAGGCCTTGGGGGGCCTTTTTTTTTAGGTTTTATTTTTTTAGGGGGGTTAACTGTTTTAACCAAAGACCCGCCCCTTGGGGTAGGGGCTGTTCTATTAAAAAAAATAAAACTTAGATAATAAGGTAAGAAATACAATAGAAACCGCATCACACATTTCCACTTTTTTATTTGTTATAAATGTCATATTTATCTACACATTTCACTTTATTTGTTATTTTCATATTTTTCATTTCGTTCAATTATATTTACAAGTCAGTGAGTACAAGTCGACACTCTCTACATAACATAGTTAAATATCGGAGAGGAACATGACAAAACTTGCACATTGAGATGTGTACATTCAACTTTTGTTTCTCATAATTTAGACTGTATATGGTGTAATCTTGGTGTACAACTTTGGAGCAAGTGTTTTCTTGAAATGAGGGATAGTAAGCCATATTTCCCAACCACATCTCATCGGTATTACAAGTAAAATTCACTGAAGAACTATACCAAGTACTCCATTTAGTTTGTCTGGCCATGATACTTCTCAGTTGAGCAGCTACTACACCAGGGTAAGCAAGTTCACTACACAACATTCAGTCGACACACTCTTGACAAAAGGAGTTGAATGTTTCCTTTGAGCAATGACACAACTTTCTAAAGAAGTCTGAGTTTTCTTCTAGGAGAGAAAGCAACGCGTTGACCGACTCTAACGTATACCACCTTTTGACGAAAGTACATGTGTTCTCAATATGAAATTGATATACCGCTATAGCTCTATCTGTGGTGGTACCAACCACTCTTTGAAATACATCTTTGAAAAACACACTCAATGAATCAAATATACCATTAGAAATGAACACTTTTTGAACACCATGGTTTAACAACGGGCGCTTGAAGAACAACACATCTGATGCATGTATTAATTCCCAAGTGAAAATGGGACCGCAAGTACACATTGTCTTGTTATTTTTTTTTCAACACTGATACACGAGGGACGTAGTAAGCAGGTGGACATATTAGATGAAGTTAACCCATTGAGGGCCAGCGTTGACTATAGGCGACACCATGGTAGGCCTAGGGTTGACTATAGTCGACACCCATTATATAGGATTTGTATAGGAATTGAAAATAGGCTCATCCTCTAGGAACTATACTTTTTTCAGAGGCCGTCCCCAAGGCCAGGATGACCATTTTTTCTCTGCCCTTAAAGGGTTAATACAACAACAAAAGGTATTATCTCACGGGCTTGTCTACATCTTTTTTTTCTTTTTCTTTACAGTTATTTAATTTTTTTTTCATTTTCATAATTTCAATGGACTCATCGTCACACCGTCAGAATGTATGGGATGCTTCACATATAAGTAACTCAGTCCCTCTGACTCGAATTTGAAAAGTCCGGGAGTTCTTTGATCATGAACATAACGACTTTGACAACAAGCATGTGGGACCCATTCTTGCACACCTTTGGTTTTTATCTTTACGAAAGCGTCTAAGTCATCATTGCACACCGCTGTTGGAACACAGTTTCCCTTCTCTCTAAAATACGATTCTCTCAGGTTGGGTTTCACAAGTTCGTCCAATGTTCACCCGCTGAGAGCTATTTAAAGACTGTCAGTGTCCATTTGACAAAGAATCGAATTGCACCGATTGATAAATTTATCCAAAAAGTTGAACGTGAACTCCAACATTTTTAACTTGGCGTACTGGTACACCATGAAACCTATTTGAACAGGGAGGTTGTTCTTGACTGTTTTCGGTTGCATTTCTACTTCAAAGAGATCTTGGGTCAACTCTGCAACTTTCTTGAATCACCATGAATTGGTCAATAATTCGAAAGTTCAACCACTAGAGTATTTCACTGTGGTGTGTTTTTCTTTGTTGCAAATTGTTTTACCATATGTGCTGTTTCGTATTTACTTATAACAGTCTGAGAGAATTTGCTCCTCTGCGTTTACATCACCATGTCTTTGCGCCTCGGTTACTTCGTCTGAGAAACCGGTGAAGGATTGTTTAGGAAAGTATTCTATTAACATCTGCACTTCGGTGACTATTGAACCGTGATCCAAATACCACTTAAGGAGAGCTGTCCCCAAGAGAATGTTTTTTTTCATAGTAACTACCTATCAAGGATCTCTGAGGAGCGTTCAACAGGTTTAATTTTCGTTGTTCGCAAAGTCTGACACGTGAGTTCCTATGTTGGATTTCGAAATGGTCATGTTCTTAAAAATAAAAGTCATTTCTCCGAAGTATTCACATAGGTTAGGAGGGGTGGTAATGTCCACCTGAATCAAACCGATCATTTTTCCATCTTTCACAGAGGATATGATCAAGAATAGTATAGGTTCCCTAAGATATGTTACTCCATAGAGTCCTATAGTGCAAGCCACCCCCCTCTACCCCCCCCCCTTAAAAGTAGGCTCCCTTTTGTGTTCAGTACTGGGTCGTATGTAAGATAAGGGGGTTTATGGAGATGTCAGGAATCTTTATCAGAGCGATATCAAATGGAAACAAGGGGCCACCTATACCAGAAATTCCTGCTGAATCCAAAATTTGTGGTCTTGATTCTCAAAATTTGACCAAAGGTACCTAAAAAGGAGGTTTGATGATGAGGCTATTTTAAAAATGTAAAAAAGTTACCATTAGTCTACCTATCCTCAATCTGCCTATCATTCACTTTACCTATCCCTCATGGTGACTATCCCCTAACTCTGCACATCCATCATATTTGACTGGCACATCTGTGATATTACCTAGCACCAATGTATCCTTTGAATATGCTCACCTTACAAGGTACCCTCTGTGCCTATCTCTTAAACTGTTTATTACCTATCCTCCTTGCTACCCATCCTCTTCAATACCTATCCCTCAAGCTCACTTTATAGCTTTCCTACCTATCACAGCTTGATCAACTGGGATAGCACACATTTAACCTTCATTATGATCTCTTAGCCAACCAAATCCAAAAGTCTACCTCAAGCATACATCTACTGATCACTCATGCTATATATTCTTGAGGTTACCTATCCTTCAGGCTGCCTATCCTTCATGGTATATAGCCCTCGGTCTACCTAACCAGCTATCTATGTATCTCTCACCTTGTATTCTATTCTTTCTACCTTTATAGTAGCTTTTATAGTCTATGCCTTGTGAAATAAACCTATTGCTCATTGTACCTATCCTCAAGTCTGCATATCACTCATGTTTACCTTACATATCCCTCAGCCCATTGAATTATCATGCTTTTCTAAAATGCCTCACCATGGCTATAATTAGACTAGCTAACTTCCTATCCTACATGTATGTTGTTTATTCCCCTCTTCCTATCCTCCATGCTGCATATCATTCATGCTATCCCACTTGACAACAAAACATTCTTTAAGGTTAAAAGACTGAGGGCTATATACCATGAAGGATAGGTAACCTCAAGGATATATAGCATGAGTGATAGGTAGATGTATGTGTGAGTTAGAATGTTAAATTTGTTACTTATGGGATAGGTTGACTAAAAGATCAAAATGAAGGTTGGTTATGAGCTATCCAAGCTGAACAAGCTGTGATAGGTAGGAAAGCTATAAAGTGAGCATGAGGGATAGGTATTGAAGAGGATGGGTAGCAAGGAGAATAGGTAGCATGTGTAATAACAGTTTAAGAGATAGGCATAGAGAGTACCTTGTGAAGTGAGCCTATTGAAAAGATACATTGGTGCTAGGTAATATCACAGACGTGCCAGTCAAACATGAGGGATGTCAAGAGTTGGGGGATAGTCACCATGAGGGATAGGTAAAGTGAATGATAGGCAGATTGAGGATAGATAGACTAATGGTAAGAATGTACAGAGAAAATTAGGTACAAAGCTGAGGGGTAAACTTTAATCCTTTAAGCCATTTGAGGGAAAACCTAATTAAACTCTAGATGATTCAAGGGATAGGTAGTATGAGTGATAGGCAGACTAAGGGATAGACAGTATGTGGGAGAGGCAGAGCCATACACAGGTAGAGTACTTGTCAGGTTGAGATAGGCAGACATTGGGATATGTAGATTGAGGTATTGACTTTGATTAGCATGTTGCATCTATAAAAAATTTCCAATCATTTTTAATATAACTTTTGTACACTTTTAAAAATTCTCATCATCAAACCTCCTTTTTAGGTACTCTTGGTCAAATTTTGAGAATCAAGATCACCAATTTTGGATTCAGCAGGATTTTCTGGTATAGATGGCCCCTTGTTTCCATTTGATATCACTCTGATAAAGATTCCTGACATCTCTATAAACCTCCTTATCCTACATAGGACTCAATACTAAACACAAAAGGGAGCCTACTTTTAAGGGGGGGGGTAGAGGGGGGGGCTGTTACACTGTGTCCATAGGTAAAGCTCTGAGTTTCACCTCCTATCTATTGAAGCTTCTTGATATGATGTCACACTCTGTCATGGGATTTCGAAGCACTTTCAAGTTGTCGACCCTCCAGTGTTGTTCGGATGCCATAACTTGCCACACTCCCATACAACGATCAATTTGTAACCTATAGCTTTTAAGTAAGCGCTTACTCAAGCTGTTCTCTCACGACTCTCATTCCTCTCTGAAGCACACAATTTCTGCGCAGCGGTATGCACTCGCGAGCGTTGTACCAACACCCGTGAAATTGGAAAACTGTATTAGAGGGTGGCTGAAACCCGTCAATGCGAATTTTTTGGCAACCTTGAGACACCTCCCCTCTATTGAAAACGTGGCGAAGTTTCACGCTGCGGGCATGCTCCACCTAGTGTAGCCACTCTAAAGCCCTCTTAGACTGTCTTTGTCTGATTTTCTGTCTGAACTCGGTCTCGGGTTGTCTCACCACGTAATAACCTGTGCAGAGCGCTTTGCTCATGCACCGCAAGTACAGAGCGTCTACACCTAGGATGTGCTAGCACGTTCTCGCTTTTTTTGGCATACTTATCGGTGTGGTATCCTTCTCATAAAATCTATGGAAAATTATGGAATGTCCCCAAACTAGATTTTTTTAAATCAAAGATGGAGGTGAGAGTCAAACTGGTGAAAGCTTATGAACAGTGTCTCTGTGCTCTGAAAAAGGAACCGTAAAGTTAAACCCGGAAGGGAAATTTCGTCTTTGAAAATGTCAATGTTGCGATCCCTGAAAAATTTAGCGTGATTATTCAGCACCTCTATGAAGGGTATCACATCTTTGTTGTTGTAGTAGATCAAGTAATCTCTGAAAGTTTGCATCTTCTCTTCAAATCAAACTTTTTCACATTTGGCTTAGTCAGATTCAGACATCTTGGTGCCAGTCAGTTTGCTGTCAAATGCAGATCTTGGTGGAAGTGTTCTGTTTTCCAGTTTCCTGGTAGACGTCATCTATTCATAAGGAAAGTGACATTTGTGCTGATTTCTGGTGAAATCTAGTAAATGATTCACGTATTTATAACCAGGTGCCAAATAGTTTACAGTGTGCTGAGTGTAAATCGCCAAGTATTGGTTACTTCTCTTTATGACGCTGAATTCAGGTGAACCAAACCGTAGGGGGATCCAGATGAAAGTTCATCTAAATAGGATTAGAAAACTTCAAAGAGTAGATGATCTCATTTACATCCCCCCTGTTAAAGGGAGGGTGTAAAAATTAAGAAATCTCATAACACCTTAACGAGTGACCATGCCTTACACCTGTAAAGCGGATTATGATAATTATCACAACACCTTTTCATTTGTTTAATGAGGTTTTAAAATAATCACCCGTAATCCGACTAAATACACTTGTCACAATGTCTTTTCCTCATGTTTGATGTCAACAGATCCAAAGGCTCATGCTGATAAGATGCTACACAAAAAAAGTAAAAGTGGTGGGAGTATCCAGCTGGAAATAGGATTAAATCACCCTATATAAAGAAGGCCAATTTCTCTTGAAAGGACATATCACTGTTGACCACTTCGACTACTGTGCCTACCACCCACTGTCTGCCTGCGTGCCTGCCTACCGACCCCCTTTGAAGATTTTGCAGACAAGATGAGTCTTGAAACTTAACCTCCCTCCCCGTCGTCTCCGTCTCTTGATGTATGTGAAGTGAGTGTACAGGATGACAACTGTATACCGTACCAGATCAATTTGGGATATAATGATTGTTTGCTTCATGAAAGAGGAAGGCAGTTAGTTAGATCTTTGAAAAAATTGGGAGTCTATTTGGAGATTCCCTATGATCGTCTGGAGTCGATGGTTGTTATCAAGACACCACAGGACATGTGTATGAAGATGTTCAAAGCTTGTTGGTCTAAAACTTCGCCTCATGCCAGATGGGGACAACTCAACCAAGCCTACATCAGTGTTCGTCGAGAAGACCTGTTATATGAAACTTTTTCGAGAAGTATAAGTTGGATTACAACAAACCCGGCCCGCTTTTAATGGAGAGGTACTTTATCACCGTGTCTGAATCTCTATCCAGGGAGTGGAGAGATATAGGAGTGTATTTAGAATTGACGACTGATAAGCTAGCTAGCATTGCTCAACAACCGGAACAAGATCTCTCTCTCCACGCCTTCAAAGTATTGAAAATGTGGGAAGCTGAACCATCCAGTACACATCATCAGCTCATTCGAGTGCTGATGGATGACATGATGAGGGCTGACATGGCCAGATATATATTGCATTACTTTGAAAACAAATACGGAGAGAGGAAAGGTGGAGGGCACTCTCTATAGTTTAAGGTATGCTTACAGGAACGTGGTGGTCATGATGAAAAGACGGAGTAAGCAGCTGGAAAGCAGATTAAACACCACTATATAAAGCACTCACGTCACATCTGTGGTGTCTCATTTACCACCCTGCCTGGCACTGGTACGTCCACAATCGACACACAGTTATCACCACCGTTGTCACCTACCCACCTACCCGCGTGCGACAAGAAAATGGTGCCCAAGTAGATACTTTTCACAGATTTATCCAAGAGACTCAACACTTTCAACAAATTTACGTGGACTAAACACTGTGCTTTGGCAGAGAAACTCGATGCCCACAGATTCTTTTACATCAGAGGTAAGGACACTGTTCAATGCTACTAATGTGGAGTCATTATACACACATGGTTAGAAAATGATGACGTCACCGTGGAACATTTGAGACATTCTTTTACCAGCTTGTTGGCCTTAGAAGCTATGAACATAACTCCATTGGGCAAAAAATTGCTGATGGAAATCCTGAAGAAAATAAAGCATATGGACTATGAGTTGCAGTTTCTCAAAAGGAAGCAAGGATTGGGAGAAAGACTCTTTCCTCATCCTCTGGGTGGACAAATAGTGTCAGATGGAGAAATAGAGGACACAGTAGATAAATAACATGAGGAACAACATTTATATATATATATATATATATATATATATATATATATATATATATATATATAGATAGAACTAAACGACCGTGGTGTACGAGGTGGCCGATCCACACAAGGGGGTGGATCAGCCACCGAGGACACCAGGGGAGTTTAGTTCTATATTTATTTTATGTTTTTAGAGGTTGAAATAAGGAAAAATTATCAAAATCCGGTACCATAGTTCCCCGTACAAGCGCCGGTCTGCCATTTTGAATGTTTACACGCACCCAGAACGAGGCTACGGTACCGGATCGGCCGCTGTGGTGGATCGACACACGTTACGCCACTGGGGGTGTGGCGATCGGCCGCGCAATGCTATCTCTACGTAAGAAGTTATTCACATAAAATAAATATATATATATATATATATATATATAATATATATATACACCAGGGACAAGGTCCTCTCACAATGTATCACATTTCATGGAAAATTGTATGAAAGTTTGTATTCACCATCTATGATGTGGAATTGTATTTAATGATGTGTAAATAAAAATATGACATTTATAACAAATAAAAAGTGGAAATGTCTGATGTGAAATGCAGTTTCTATTGTATTTTTTAACTTATTATGTAAGTTTTATTTTTTCCAATAGACCCGGCCCTACCCCAAGGGGCGGGTCTTTAATTAAAATAGTTAACCCCCTAAAAAAACTACTACTTGCTGCATGCAGCTGATGGTATGACATGTGGATGGACAGCTAACCAATTAGAGGTCTTTTGGTAGAAAATTTGAAATAAAAAAAGTCACGTCACCAAATTTCCGATTTCCCACCAAAATGTCAACCTCTGATTGGACCATTCAAATAAGGGTCATGTGACCTTATTTGCATATTAGAGGTCACGTGACCTAAACAGCCAGCCAATCAGAGGGCACCATTTTGGGGGCAAACCACAGGGGGTAAGGGTCACGTGGCCATTTTGAATTTCCCGCTAAAAGGCACCACACCACGGGGGGTCTAGGTCTTCGTGACCCCCCATTTGAATTTCCCACCAAAAGGGAGGCCTCTAATTGGCTGCATCTTGGGTGAGTCATATCCTGTAGTTAGCTACAGTCCCGTTCCAATACACTATATACCACTCTGTATGCCAAAACCTGTGGGGCTCACTGTATCCACTTTCTCATAGAGACATGTCAAAGCAAGGACCCCTCTCACATGGTGAAAACCTTCTCTTAACTACCGAAGAACCTTAAGGACAAAATAGTCCAACCATGAATGAGGACATAGTTTGCACTGGGCATCCCGCACGTGCAAGGATCAATTACATGCACATGGCCGACGACATGCAACAAATAAAAGTGAGAGTGGAACTATTCCTGGAACTCGTAGACAAGTTGGTAAACAAAATGACCGTGTTGGAAAATGAAACAGCCGCCAACAGCGAGAAAATCGGGGTATTCTTGGTACTGTACTAAAAACTCTATTGTAGAATGTGTGTAACCCCTTTTTGAAGTAAAAATAAAAGAGAGAGAAAAATTGAAAAAAGCCCTCCAGTTGTTTTTCACATGTGTAGGCAGCATAGTAGAAACGTTGTAGGTGCAGAACATAAATGGTGCAACCACACCCCATGGGGACTATAGAAATAAACAAGCTGCAGCCAGCTGCTACAACAGGTGGCGATGTGTGTACATTGGGTAAGAGTTGGTTTGTTTTTGTTTACATTTTCTACTACGGTGACCATGCCGACCACGTGGTCAGTTTCTTTTTGCTTACTTTAATTTGTTGTGATCATGTGATCATCACATGATGATGCCATAGCTCTCAGCCAATCAGAGCTTGAGAAAGTAGGTCACATGCCCATATATGGTCACTTCCGGTTTCAAAACTAGGTCACATCCAGTTCGTAGGTAGGTCAAACAGATTTCATTAGCTGTAGCTATGCACTGAGTTTACCCCTATATATACTACTCATAGCATCATATTATGACACTAGTAAGCACCAGCATGACCCTGAATGTTACACTCTGGAAGTAAATGTTTCAGACTAGAAAGTTACAACATATGCTACTGCAGTAAAAGTCTAAGCCTACAAGTTAATAATTATTGCCACAATGGCCTTGGTCATTCGTGGCCTTTTATCTCAAGTAAAGGCATATAGCCAAAATTCTAGCCTATTTTCTGACTTGTACCTGGTCTTCGACCCTTGACTATTTATATTTCTATAATAGCCTATATACTTAATCCTATAAATCTTGTAGTAGTAGAGTGCTTATCCTCTTATTAGGTAGTTAACAAGTCTAATTAATAAACCTACCTTGTTTAATATGAATTATTCCTAGGAGCTATGGTATTAAGCTATAGGGGCAGCTATTCTTTATTAGGACCTTGCTTGCATGGTATCACTCTAACAGTGACTGTTGTTGAGGTAGGAGCTAGGCTCCATCCCCCTTTATTCCATTTTCATTATACTACTAGGGATAGGGACATTATCCTTAATGTTGAACCCTAAGGATGTAATCATAGTTTTTCTTCTTTTTTTTCAAATTCTAGTAGTATAACAAGTCGGCCAGTAAGTCTTTAACTCTCCAACACTTTAAGGGCCGCTATTGCATTAATGCATCATACCCATTGGTTATCATGATGATAATATGTATTGGAATAAATCTCATGCACTAAAAATAGTATTCAAAATAAGCACCTATCTCATAATTTTAAGCTCCGGGGGTAGTCTAGCAGAATTGGAAGTTGACCCAAACCTCTCTGATGTATTTTTTCTCGCTCTTGATTGTTCATATACAAGGTCTCTATGATCATTTCCAGTCGGGTGTATGGATGTCACACTTGAACATTCTTAATTATTCAAGATGGCCACCAAAGTTTAAAAATATGTTTTTAAAATTATATGTCTCTGGTCATATTCAAGATAAAATCAGGGTTTTAGGTTCAAAATATACATTTCTGAGGTCAAGGAATTCAACTTAGCCATGTTTGAAAAAAATAGGTGCCAGTCACTTTGAGTTTCAAATGAGGTAAGCACTGAAATGTCTGAATTTCTCTCAAATTTCTGGTTTCTAACGCCAATCAGCATAGACTACCTATTAATGGCTTGGGAAAATATAATTCGAAAAGTAAGAAGTCAATAGGCTAAATCTGAACATGACCCCTAAATATGTTTTCCACCTTAAACTGTGGTGCTACATTGATTTGAACAGGAACTCATTAGTAATTTTTTAAATTTGACTGACCATGAGATCAATTTCATCATTTTTTCAAAATTGCTATCAACCACCATTTAATAAGTGATGTATCTTGACGACTTCTTTAAGCATTACATTTTCCTAAGCTATAAATTTGTAGTCTATACTGATCGGGTTGAGAAAATTGGAAAGTAATTCAGACATTTTGGTGCTGACCTCGTTAAAAACTCAAGATGGCTGCCACCTAGGTTTTCATAACCTTGAAAATGTATATTTCAAACTTAAAAACATGATTCTATCTTGAATATGACCAGAGATATATAATTTTAAAGAGTTTTTGAAATGTTGACTGCAATCTTAAATGTTTAGGAATGCTCAGGGGTAAACAAACACCCTACTGGAAATTATCATAGAGACCTTGTAGATGAATAATCAAGAGAAAAAGATATATCAGAAGATTTTGAAATATCCCTTCCTCACTGTCGAACTAGGGTACAGTGGGATTGAAAAAAAATGAGGGCCCGGGCCACTACGGTATTTCCATTTCGTGTAATCCTATACACAGTATGTAATCTATTTACAATAGCTCACATATAAGGCTTAACCCATATTTCAGTTACTCACATATTTGAGGCTTAAGCCTAGGGCTTTGTTCTGAGCAGTCCAGTGTAGGGGACCGGAAATCCCTCTACCTGGTAGACCGACTCTCAGGAGCCGGTTGCCTGGTCTTCACTGCTCCCCTAGTGTGTGTCATACCAATCCAGGTGTAGGCCGAAGGTAGATAACGTCAGGTCTGGGGATGTAGCTCAGTGGTAGAGCACTCGCTTGCAAGTTAAGAGGTCCCGGGTTCGAAACCCCGTGTTTCCAAGTACATTTTCGCCGACCTCTACACCTGTTTCATGATATCATAACCTGTAAGGTCTCAGTTCTTGACAATCTTATGTGCCCAGAAAAAGAATTCTGATAAGTATGCTTCTTTTACAATAGCAAAGACACATCTGACATAAATGATAATGATGATTTTCTTAATCTACAGGTCAAAATAGTCTGGATCTGAGATTTCATGAAAGTATGAAGATTGTTTCTGTAGGAAAGTAAGCCCTCAACATGGCTTGTAACTCAAATGTCATTCTCTCAGACACAATTTCCCCCTAGACAATTTTGGTCATTTTGGGCACATTTTACCCCCCTGGAGCCCAACATATGCATATGCGACCATCAAAACCCATATGTAACATGAAGATCTCATCCAGCCTGACACTTTGAGCTAAAGAAATAGAGGGGGAAACTACAATTTGAAGAGTAGGGGCTGGAATACCTCCAAATTAGTCATATGCAAACCTATGATTTTCGACCTTATGAGGCACAGTAAGGCTGTTACGACAGCATCTGTTTCATAAGTTGAAATGGCACAATTCCAAAACTTCCCAAGCTGAGAAATTCTCACATTGTGCATGACATATGTTTGTTGTCAATTAGCAAGTCATATAACCAGAATGATACAAGGAGCATATAAATCTACTTTTCAGATTGTGAAGCTTTCAAATGTTTTCATTGTTTCCTCTAATGCCAATTCCTCTTTGAATTCCTTCTATATTCAGATTGTATGCAAGACTGCCATCAAACATGTACAAGGATACAACTAGCTGCCTTCATTCACCTATATGTGACTTTAGGAAAGACAATCGTAAGTGCCTACACTGTGGTAAAGGGGCACAGGACGTAAAGTGCCGCATGATGACCCACACAGGAGAGAAACCTCACCAGTGTTCATTCTGTGATAAAAGGTTTATACATAAATGCCATTTAAAGACACACATGATGACCCACACAGGGGAGAAACCTCACCAGTGTTCATTCTGTGATAAAAGGTTTATACATAAATGTCATTTAAAGACACACATGATGACCCACACAGGAGAGAAACCTCACCAGTGTTCATTCTGTGATAAAAAGTTTATACATAAAAGTCATTTAAATAGACACATGATGACCCACACAGGGGAGAAACCTCACAAGTGTTCATACTGTGGTAAACAGTTTGCACAGGCAGTGCACTTAGAAAAACACATGATGACCCACACAGGGGAGAAACCTCACAAGTGTCCATACTGTGGTAAACAGTTTAGAGAGGCACATCAGGTAAAATTGCATATGATGACCCACACAGGGGAGAAACCACACGAGTGTTCACACTGTGGTAAACGGTTTATACAGTCACAGCAGTTAAAAACACATATACTGACCCACACACAAGTGAAACCACACAAGTGTTTGCACTGTGGTGAAGAGTTTAGGCATTCATACCGCTTAAGCATACATATCAGGACCCACACAGGGGAAAACTCTTACAGGTGTCCTCACTGTGGAAATCATTTTACAGAGGCTGGTAACTTAGAGACACACCTGATGACTCACATAAGGGACAGAGCTTGTACCTGTTCCCAATGTGATGAAAACAGAGACAGAAAGAATGAGGCATATGCAAGGGGATTATTGTGTTATCCAGGTAATGAGATCGAAAAAAATGATGGTCAAATTAAAGATGTTCACAAAGAGTTTATGCAGGCATGCCACTTAAAGACACACATGTTGACCGACACAGGGGAGATACCTCCCGAATGTTCTCAGTGTAGTGAACAGTTTTCACAGGCAGGTAGCTTGAAGAAACACATGGGAATCCACACAGGAGAGAAACATTATGCAGAAGTTATGATGAGCATATGCCATGATACACAGACAGAAAAACATATTCCCTACCTCAGCCAGCTGGCCTCTATTCAGTACAACCAGTCCAGCACTCAGTCAGATTTGAGAAAAAATGAATTGGAGGCCTGTACTGAAAGTATCTATGCATCTCTAATAGCGCAGCATGCATCTGTATAAGAGCACGAACAGGGAGACCTAACTGACCTATCTTGACATTCAACGCTGGTTATATATGGTTAATGTTTTGAGGCCCAGGATTTTATATGGTGTATCTATACATTATGTTCACCCTATAATAATCAAGACTGTGTGTTAATTCTGCCAACCTTTACCAGGCTGCCATCAGATAATGTTGTTATCCATTTAAAGAAAGGGTTTCAATTTTTCAAGTTTTTCACCCCCCATGAGCAAATAAATGCTAGGTTGTCATCAGTAGACCAGAGGGTCCGCCAAATTAAGGCCTTGGGGGGCATTAATGTGTAGCCTCTGGATCCAGTTAGCAGCGAACGAGCATCATGGCTGGACAGCATCACCCTGGAGGGTCTATATACCCCCTGGGCCCTGGGTCAAGCACTCCTCCCCAACTACCTCAATGAGCAAGCCACCAATGAGCTCAACCTCGAGATAGGCTGCATACTCCAACAGGCCGCAGGTAGAATACAGAAGGTCATGGCTGACCACCTCAGACGAAGGTCAGACAATGACAGGGATACCCTCTTAGAGACAGTTGACAAACTCCTAACTAAGGAAGGCTTACCTGATGGCCCCAAAGCCAGAGCCAAACTTGAAGAGTTTGTGGACAAAGAAACTAAAAAAGTACGGGAACAACTCGGCAGACAGCGCAAATTTATGAGAGACCGCCAGCCCACTGCCAGACAGTTGGCAAATGGTTCATTTACTCGCAGCCCTAATACAGCACCCACAAGCAGTATTACCCAGACCCCAAGAGGGTCCAGCAACAATGCAGCATCAAGTGCCCCCCCACCAGGGACATCATCTGCCCCCAGACCCCAGTCTCGTGGCATCTCACCACATGCGCAACCTAGAGCACCCACTAGGAATGTTGCCTGGCCCAGAGCCCAGAGCTAGACCCTGATATGCATTTCCCCCCCTTGGCAAATGCACAACAGGCTCAGCCCAGCACCACTGGCACATCTAACTCTGGGAACACCAAGAAAAACAAGAGCAAGGGCAAAAACAACAACAACAACAAGAGATCTAACAACAGATCCCCATTGGCCCCCAGGGACAATAGGAAACGTTCTAGATCTGCTTCACCCCGTACACCCTAGAATTTTCAAACATCCCGACCTGGGACAGGCCCTAACGCCTAACCTCGGGACGGGGGATGGCAACAAGCACAACCCAGGTGACAGAACCACCAGAACTGCCAGAACTGCCAACGCCAGAACCAACAAAACGAGGACAGACCTATCACAATGTCGGATTTACGACAGGCAATCAGGGATGCCATGAAATAAAAACTGACATTACCATGACTCCCCCCACTGGGAGCCCCTTTACGAACAAAAATTCGACACTGATCAATAATGTACACACACCCGTACCCAATGTACAGAACAAAAACAATTCTGTTCTCAAAAATGTAGAAAATGTTGTAAATGAAAATGTTGATACTGACAATGTTGATATTGAAAATGTTGTTTTTCAGAATGATTATTCTTCCAATTCAGTGATGATGTTTGGTACCATCCCACTATACAGTCTTGATGTTGAATCTATGTTACCCTTGGTACAACATACATTCCCCAACACAAATAATAATTCTGAATATAATCCTACCACTAGTGAACTATCATTGCTGGAAAGAGGTTTAAATTTCTGCCCTACCCCAGGTGAACCCAACATGGGTGACCTACGTAGGGACTTAGATGAATTCCACCGGAGATTATAGATCAAAGCTTTTTTTGACCCACAAAATTCAGACCTGAGACCAACCTGGTTGGCCCCTACCACTGAAACGACAACTACTGACCTAGAATCCAGCAATGACAATCCACTCTTGGTAAGTCTAGAACGTTCTAAAGTCATTAAAAAAGACCGGGCCTGGCAACCATCAGCGGTACCAGTCCCACTTAAGGCCTATATCTTAGCAAATGAAATGGACCTGAATAAATTAATGGTTAAGGCACCCTCTCGCCATAACATACTCAAGGAAGAGAAAAAATCATTAAAAGGTTTATTGACTAACCGAAAAATAGTCATCAAACCAGCCGATAAGGGTGGAGCCATAGTAATCCAAGATAGGGAGAGTTATGTAGCTGTGGGCATATGCCAGCTCTCAGACACTAAATTCTATAGAGAAACCCCAGAGGATCTCACCAAATCTCATAATGACTATATAAACACACGTCAGCCAAAAGAGATGACTCCATCTTTTTGTGATAAACTCAGGACCACAAACCCAAGAACTTTACAACTCTACTTACTACCCAAAATCCATAAAGGTAAGACACCACCCCCAGGCAGACCCATTGTATCAGCCAATGGCTGTCCCACCGAGAAAACCTCATGTTTGGTTGATCACTATCTAAGACTCCACGTCTTTGAAACAAAATCATACATCAGAGATACGACAGATTTCCTTTTGAAATTGCAGAAACTAGGCACTCTGCCCAGCGACTGTATCCTAGGAACTCTGGATGTTACCTCCTTGTATACAAATATTCCCAATGCCGAGGGAGCTCTGTCAATTTACAAACACTTGTTTGTCAACAAAACCCCAAAGAAAAATGAATTGTCAAATGAGGCTATTTATACCCTGCTATACATAGTCCTCACCAAAAACAATTTTGATTTCAATGGGAAACATTATTTACAGGTGGAAGGAACAGCTATGGCCACAAGATTAGCACCCAGTTACGCTAACCTTTTCATGTCCAATTTTGAGGAAACTCATGTATACACCTATGCCCTCCAACCCCTTATGTGGGTGAGATTCATAGATGATATTTTCTTCATCTGGCCACATGGACAAGAAGAATTAGACAACTTCACACTCCACCTAAACCGTGTACACCAATCAATAAAATTCACTGTGGTGACATCCACCACCAGGGTGGATTTTCTTGATTCAGAAGGACTCTGAAGACCACCTAAGCACTGATCTGTACACAAAATCGACAGACAGTTCAAACTTTTTACACTTCATGTCTGCCAACACTAGACACAGTGTAAGAGGTATCCCATATGGTCAGTTTCTAAGAATACGGAGAATCTGCTCAGATGACCACAAATTCATAGCACACTGCATTCACCGGGGCCGACATTTTGTACGCCGGGGATACCCAGCAGCCATGCTATCACATGCTTTCTATAAAGCATGCCAAAGAGACCGTGACTCCCTTCTAATACAGAAGGCCATAAAAGACCAGAATAAAGAAAATGCCCCCTATTTGGTATCCACCTTCATCCCTGGTTTCAATGGCATTCACAAACTGGCCCGAAAAAACTGGGACGTGTTGGGCCACAGTTGCAGCACAAGACCACTATATGATGCCAGGTTTAAAATGTCTTTCAGACGCCCTAAGAGTCTGAAAAATTACCTCATGAAATCCAAACTACCACCCTATGAGCCCTTGGTTCCAAGACCAAACAAAAACAGGTGCCTATCCTGGCCAAAATGCAACTATTGTCCACAATTGAACAAAAGTGGCAAAATCACATGCACTGTGACTGACAGGATCTACACCAGTAAATACAATGTGTGTTGCTCCAGCACAAATATGATTTACTGTATCACCTGTAATATCTGTGGCATACAATACGTCGACCAGACGGAAAATGCCATAAAAACCCGATTCTGCGACCACCACGGCAAAATCAGGAGAAAGGAATTTAAGAAGAGCGAGGTCTCTAGACACATGAATTCTTGTTCCAAAAGAGGTGAAGACACAAAACACAGAGACATGACCATCACTGTGGTGGACTTCATACATGCTCACCCAAAATCCAGCAAGGCCAAGAACCTACAGAATTTGATTGAGTATAACTGGATCGATGTGGTGGACCCTCTGGTCCACTGATGACAACCTAGCATATATTTGCTCATGGGGGATGAAAAACTGGATAAATTGCCACATACAATTTAACGATGAGTCCTATTGGACATTCTATCTGGTTATTCACCTATATAAAATTGATTAATTTATTTAATTAATTTATTAAATAGTGCCTGAGCTACATAGCTCTTGAACAATTGTCACCCTTTATGCGCTTTTCCATATTTGGAAAAATTCATACACCTGAAAAATCTCCAGAAAATAGTTCAATACTGTTTCAGTGAAGACCCCGTGTTGACCCGGAGTCAATACCCCATTGTGAACTGGACATATGATCCCTAGCAGTCAAAAATTGTCCGGCCACATATGGATCTGGAATTTTTAAACCCCCATAAACACTGTTTTATGATGTTAAAAAATCCCAAACTAGACCCCCATGGGTCTAGTACCGCTCATTTAATTCTTAATGATTTTTAGGCCTAGCCTAATCATTTAAATTAAATTATTTCAAGTGCAGTGTGAAGATCCCCTTAGGTGAAACTGCCCAGTTTTTCAAGTTAATCACACAGTGATGAGGACCAATCAGGAGCCCTGTTGTCCATCCTCATGGAAACAACACTCCTAACAACATCCAAAACAACAAACAACTGTTGTGATTGGTCGACCAAGGTCAGGTGACAACCACTATAAAAGGGCACTTTTCAAAATTGAGCCCTCATTCCAGCGGTAACTGCCAAGCACAGCACACTACCCCGTATTAAATATAAAGAAAGGGTTTCATGTGGTGACCATGAAACAAATTAACCTTGTCGACCTGATCAGAAACCACAAAAGCTGGTTAAACACTGTATGGGTATGTCAATGATTTGACCCCATTTAACTCATATGCCTGGGTTCATAGCACACAAATTCTGAGCTTGTCAAAATAGTGAATACAGTATTAGCTAGACACTCACATCTCATAGCCAGGTTCATTAAATTAATGATGAATTTAGAATGTACTTTAATATATATGTGTAAAGTAAATTGAATACAACTATGTTTAAGCAGATTATCTAATTTGCGAATTATTCTGCGTTTCTTTTTCTCAATGTCTTTAGGGGTGATTGATCGGTATTTGACATAAGGAGTGGTGGGATTTTGTACATAAGCACAAAAAGAAAGAAGTAAAAGAAAAACCCTGCTCTCAAACCCACCACTCCTCATCAGTATTACTCTCTGAAAGGTATGTTAGTCAAGGTAATGAAACAAAAGATACTTTAAAAAAAAATAATAACCCTCTATACATTATTTATTTTCAGCATTACCTAAAGTATACAAGCTGAGTGAAATCTCAATGGATGATGTCATACCATGTAACGGTACATACATACATACATACATTATGCTCATAACGATTTGGATATAATAGATATGAACACATTATGTATATGGGCCATTTGCGCCAGATATGTCGCTTTCTTGTGTTTTTTTGTTTTTTTTTGTCTTTTTGGATGCAGGTGGCTCTAGAATAAAAAGTATTTAACAATTGTTCCCATTCTTTGTACCATTTGAATGAAAACACTTGGGGCTTCAAAATAAGGGCTAATTTGCATATGTCGGACCACCATTTTCTTTTTTTTTCAATTCCCACCTCATTCCAACCCTCATACCATCAAGCCAAACAGTTACAGCCCACCATAATTTCATTTAATCCTTAACGGGGCATCCTATTTAACAATTCCATGTGGATTGAAGATGATATGTCTCAAAATCCTTTTACCCTAGCCATTCTCATAAGTAGGAATAGCGCTGTAACTGATGGGAATTTAAAATCTCTGTAAGTAGGTATCCCAATAGAGAGTCCTCTGGCTGCCCCTAACCGGGTAAACACACTGATACACACACTTTTGAAAATGCTGTCACTCATAACTGAGGTAACATATCTATGATCAGAGGACAGGAAATGACAGAGAAATGTGTATGTATCATGACAAAACATTATATTCACCTTATTACAATATCTTCCTGTAGAAATGAGGTAGTGAATTTGACAAAAATAGTGAAATTAGCCAGGAGAATAAAAAATTGAATTTTTACTTTTTTCATTCAAATGGGCAGCACAGCCTTATGATTGGGGGTACAGCCAAATCGATTACACCACTGTAAACGTGTGATTCATGGCTTTATCCTGGTATATTACAAAGGGGTTTGTGACAATTAGAAATTATTTTAAAAATACTCTAAACATTTTGACCTGAATTTTGGGAAACTAATATTATAGTTAATATAACATGTTTGGTATTGTTAGAAACACAATTTTGTGCTGTATTCACTGGGCTATTCAGAGAAACTATACCATTAACGGGCAGGGTGCGCCAGTACAAGAAGTACTGCAAGAACACAATTAATTACTCCAGATCTTTTTCAAATATGTGTGGAAAATATTTAGATGGAAGGAGCACATTGACAGAACAAAAACAGTTTTGTTAAGCATCAATATAGTTGATGCGCGTATTAATCACCAGAGGGAGCCTAGTCCCCTCACCTGTACAGCTAGACTAGTTCAGGTGTGCTGACCCAGTTACTCCCTCACCTGCACGCTGCAGGCCTAAGGCTGGCTCCATGCTTGTCACAAAAATTCTTTCTTTATTTTTCTTCATTCTATGTTATTTGTTAATAAATAGACCGGTGTTCAGTTTTCACAGATCCAAGTCCAGATGCTTAGTTACTTGTTCCTATTCTCCTCATAAGGATTAATATTTCATCCAAATCGGTCCAGCGGTTTAGATTTGGCAGCCATTTGAAAATCATCATTGAACACACACAAAATCATATTCAAAAAAATTATAAAATCCAGATCACAATTTTTTATCTTTAAATAGCTGCAAAATTCAAACCCCTGGACCGATTTGGATGAAATAAAAACTTTTTTCTTCTTACACTATGTTTTATCCATCCAAATTGTTTCCACATATCTAACAACAGTATCTGAAAATCTTCTGAGATACCTACTATAAGATATAATATTGCATTAGTGTTCTTTTTCATATAGAGGGGGTATTTTCGGTGGAAAAAATGTTGGTCTACTTTATGTGTGATACTCGCATTACACATTTAAGTGTTTTTCAGGAAGTACTCCCCACACCCCTGAAACAACACTCTCTTCTGTACAGCCTAAATAAATCATTGTTGTGATTATTTTACTTATCATACATTGTCGTTCCAAACTTTTTCGCACACATTAAAGTTAAAGTCAGGAGGCCAGGATACTATAATGGTTATACTGGAGGTCAAGTGTATACCAATCACAACAAGGATTAGTACCTGAAACCAGTGAACCCAAACATTATTGGTACATTATTGCAACATGTTGCCTTTAAAGGAATATTCCACTATTTGGTAAATCCTAAACTACCAGCAGTTTCTCCAAATCACTTTGGATTATTTAAAGCTGGCACAAGAGTTCCAATACAAAGAGTTTCCACTTTCTGCATATCTATCATCACCTCAGTTGCAGGAGTGCCCTGGCAAAATCCTGATCTATTGAGTGCATTCTAACCATTCTAAATTCAAGCATATACATGTGTCAAATTAAAATGCTTCCAGTATTTTAATCATGTCTTGATTGCACCTACACAGTGGCTCCAGATGGAGCCACAAAGCAGAATTCTCTATATTGTTGGTACCTTTGGTTTGGATGCAGGAGGAGAGTCAACCGCTACCTGCCACCAGGTGTCAAATTAAAGAACTACCCTATCTATCCAGAGTTAGCCAGTGTGGTACTGGTGAGAATACAGCACAGTAGAGACATGGTGTGAGTAATGTGGGAACTAGTTTTCATTGTCCACCATTCAGCTCTATACCAGATTGACTTCACAGACTCCAAAATAGTAGTTCTTTTAGGAATATTTTTCACCCACTATACATGGGTCTCTAATGGTCTCTACTGTACTCTCTTGTACATTTCATACTCATATAGATCTGAACAATGGTCTTTATGTTGGAACTCAACTCAATGATTTATGAAGAATTTACAAATTTGGTCAATTCTAGGTTTTCAGAAGAACTCAAACTAAGCCAGATGGGATCATTGTCTTCCTTCTTGCACAATGGCAAGCCCAATAAATGCAGCCAACACAAAGCCCAAAGTGTTTTTGAGGTAGATGTATCATTGAATGATTGTCATATTTGGTAGTATATTTGCATTATGGGATTTCCCTGGCCATGCAGCTGGACCCAGATATGCTGATATTAGTTCTTGAATTTGCCACCAGATGTCCTCTATATCGTGCAGTTGGATCCCCCCCTGTACATACACTACATTACTCACATGAGAGTCTCAAATACACATACATGTCTTTAAACAATATTCGATTCCCTACACCTCTATCCGGCATATATTCCGATGTACTTATTAAAACAAGCAGTGCCCATTGGATACTGTATGTTTATGGAATCAAGGCCATATCCTTTGTATCTGTGCCCTGTCTACTGATCATGTTCAGTATTGAGAGGCTGATGTATATTCGCGACCCCACTGGACATGAAAGGAAGATTAGCTGTGCAGGCTCCATATTACTTCTCACATTCCCATGGGTCTTTAGTGTGGGCCTAGCAGTCATCACCATTCTACCATTTAACTATGGCATAATAAACCAGTTCCAGCACACATACCAATGCATAGAATGCTTATATGCTGCAGCATCTATAGGCCTTAGACACAGATACTACATTGGCAATCTGCTTCCTCTGAAAATGGGCGGAATCTTTGTTATTACGGCATCCCTAGCCCCAGTATCCTACCAGGCAGATGAACTATTGAATGAATAGTTGTAACCCAACATTTAAAAAGCCCGTGGTATGGCCGAATCATCACTAGTGTAGGTGACAATGATTGGCACACAGTTTGTGTCATAATGGTTTGAGGCATATGTTGTTCCCAGGAATATTGCTATATAAATGTTGCATTGTGCCAAGTCACAAGATGATGATATCATAAGAGAACAAATGATATCATGATGTCAAATTATCAAAGCTTTTATTTCTCATAACAAGAGTAAAGATTTGTAAAAGGAGTTCTCTATGTCATCTTTAATTACTCTATAATTCTTTAATTACAACTATAAGCATTAATTATCCTTTCCTCTGGTAGCCTAAAATGGGGCTTAGAAGGTAGGTTTATTAACATTTCTTTCTAAATGGTGACATAGTGTCATACACTCCAAAACTTCATAAAAAAATACAAAAATGTATATAGATTACACAGCAAAATCAAATAGAATCAGCAATATAGAGAATCATAATGAATGGTATAGACAGCAAAGGAGGAATAGTGAAGCACTTATTTATTCATTTGATTCAAAGACAATTCTCCCAGCTACACTGGAATGTGGGACCCTATGGTTTAGTTATGTGGATTGCAGATCTTAAATGATGGAAGATGACTGCGATATCTCCCCTAAAAGCCAATGGTACACTTTTAGATGAAAGATGACATAAAATGCGGCACCTGTATATTACATATTGAGCTTTATGATTAACTGTCATAAACATATGTACGTGTAAGCATGTGTAAGTTGCATTAGACTGGAATATATAGATAGAACTAAACGACCGTGGTGTACGAGGTGGCCGATCCACCACGAGGGAGTTGTCTCCCCCAAGGGCGTTAGCCCGAGGGGGAGACCTCCCCCGAGGGGTGGATCAGCCACCGAGGACACCAGGGGAGTTTAGTTCTATATTTATTTTATGTTTTTAGATGTTTTAATAAGGAAAAATTATCAAAATCCGGTACCGTAGTTCCCCGTAAAAGCGCCGATCCGCCATTTTGAATGTTTACATGCACCCAGAAGGAGGCTGCAGTGGTGGATCGGCCGCTGTGGTGGATCGGCACACGTTACGCCACTGGGGGTGTGCGGATCGGCTCGCTAATGCTATCTCTATGGGAAGAAGTTATTCACATAAAATAAAATGTACTACATAAGCCAGACCCGGTGTATAAGGTGCACCCTAACTCAAGGGAATCCTAAAGGGTACACCTAGGAGGGGCCCCTACCCCCTCTAGAATTATCCCCCTTGACCCTCCCACTCCGAATTCTTTCCCAGGAATTTCTCCTCTCGGAAAATCTCCCCTCTGCACCTCTCTCACCCCCGCCCCATAGAACATCATTCTTAACTTGTGTTCATCTTCTCTATGATATATCTAGGTTAAATGTGCACTAAAATTGTTAGGGAAAAGGTTAATGTTAAGTTAGGGTTAAGGTTGATGTAAGGGTTAGGGATAGGGGTAGGGATAGCGGTAGGGTTAAGCTTAGGTCTAGAGGTAACGTTAATGTAAGGGTTATGGATAGGTTTAGTGTTAGGTATAGGTTTAGGTTTAGGAATAGGGTTAGGTTTAGGGTATATACAAACATTGATTCCATGCTGAATCAACATTGATGTGCCCAATGGTTAGTATGGTAACCTCACTTTCCTCTGCGTTATGTTCACTCAAGGTCTCACTATCTATCTAGTGCTTTGACTGGGTATGGGGATGCAAAGTTGTTTGATTTTATGCCATCTCATCTCTATGTTTTTCATGCATGTCTTTCTTCACCTGGAAATTTCAAAATATTAAAGAAATTAGCTTCTGCTAAAAGAGCATGTCCACAAAATGACCTAAGCGCTTTTGAGCATCATCTTTGTGGAGAACACAAAGTCGTAATAGCCTGTGAGTGGAAACCAGTTCATTCCTTTTCCATAGTCAGTATTACGCCAAAGACCATTGGGGTTGGTCTGATGACACGCTCCATACCAAAAACCTCCGTGGTATAAATCAGCACAGTTATCACGCTCCCGCCAATCATTATCTCTGTCACGTGTGGTGAACTGTCTTTTATTATGGTGTCTTCTAGTCAGAGCATCACCTGGAAAACAAAGCCCCAAAAAATAATCAAGGAAAAGGGAAAAATCTTTTCCTACTGTTAGTTATCATAGGAAGCGAGCCCGTCAGCCAAAGTAGATATGGCATAGGTCTCCCATAGGAAATTCTAAAAACATTTATTCACAATTAATTATAGAACATGAGCTATGACACTAAGAGTAGTTACCCAAATTTTCTGTAATACCTGCGATTGGGACAGATATATCATGTGCACTTTCATTGATATTTTCTTGGCTTTCTCACTGGGGAATATCCCTTTTGTAACGGGGGGGGGGTAGATTTTTCCATGAGTGAACAGCTACTATATGAAGAAAGGGGAGGGGGGGACAGAAAACAAGAACCCCATGTTTCTGTCTCTCTCTTGTTGTTAGAAAAATAAATCACTGTCTATCTGTGTTCCTCCTTGCAAAGAAGCAGCACCTTATATATGGTGTTGAAGAAAGTACTAAAATTAGAAAATTAAACTTACCTGCTGATGAATCAGAATACCCTGACACTGAGAGCCTGTAGTGAGTAGTGGAATCCCCGACCATGAAATCACTGTAGTCAACCGCAATGTTGGTATTTTCAGGGTACTCCAAGACTATCTTGAACTTTGTGTATGACAATGTGGACAGGAGGTGGATATTCTCCAGCCCTAACCAGTAGTTGGTAGTTGGATCACCAAACCCTGCTGTGTAGTTCACCCAGTCCAAGTTGAAGTCTGATTCACTGATTCTCCTCTGGAAAACCTGTTTTAAATAATTTTATGATGATCAGAAATGATGAATGATATTGGCAAGCACCTGAAGTAGTAGAGAAGCTGGAAGGTGGGCCAATACAGGGGAAATGTCAAATAACTTTACAGTCAATACAACCCCATATATTGCATTTAGTACTAGCATGGATGCCAATGCTTTACTTTACATGAGTGCAGAATCTTCCAAAACATAAATAGAAATGAAGGAGTCTATCAACATGTTATGATGCACCACTCAGAATGATGGATTCAATCACCAGTGACATTTATAGCTTAATTTTAATGGCCATTTTCACCAGCATTATCAGCGGCCCTTTCAAGGGTTTAAACAACTTACAATCCAGCCTCCTCCGTCAGTGTCCTGGTCACAGTAAACCTCCATAGCAGTCAGCTTATCTGGGTAAATGGTTTTTACTCCACTTGAACCTCCTGCAGTTTCACAGTCCAAATACCCTGTACACAAAGGGGGAAAATAGTAAAAAAAGGTCTGGAAAACCGTATACTTAAAGTTGTAGATATCACACAAACACTGTAAACAACAATTTTGACTTCTAAGAGGTTAACAGCAAAAATTGAGGGGACTGTAAAAAATAGATGTTGAATATTCCAGGGATTTGCCAGAAAACTGAATGTTCAGTGAACCACCATAATTGTACAGAAGGGAACCAGTGTAGCTTTGATAAGAATCCCCAGGTGGCAGTGTTGTGCTACACCAATGTACAATAAATCTCTGTGAAGAATGACAGATCTCTGGCAACTTTGTGACTAGAATTCTGCCAATTTTTAGACAACATTTATTTTAAGGTGAGGAGAGAGATGAGTTATTATGTAGTATGAGGATGATCAACGTAGTTCATGAGTCTTCCTGGAAAAGTCCAATTTAAATTTAGAATTAGAGAGCATAAACATGATACATATTATCCAATGATATTGTTAGCAACTTGGCTGGAACATATGACTTACTTACCACAGGAATAGACCATGTCCCATGCACCATCTACACAAGTAGCTGTGTATTCAGGTCCCCCACCTGGTACCCCATGCCCACCAGTGCACGCAACGTTTATAGCTTTACCATTAACAGTAAATGGCAAAATGTCATCATTCTGGTTGGTGTTTCCAAGCAGTGTCGCTGGGCATGCTTGGGAAACTGCCAATTTAAATCAAATGAAATGCAATTAGAAGACTTTCAGGCTGGCATAATGGATCAGTGTACGTTTGTTATAATGCAGGGGGTCACAAATAGTAAATGCATGAGGGGGTACCTTCCAATTGTCCCAACTCCACTAGTGTCCCACAATGTCGGTGACACTATTTATCCATATTTATATTAGTGTGAGTTGCGCATGAATATCACAACAATTTCAGGTACATATTTGACCAGTATCGCACAACAAAATGTAGGCCTAAAAAGTGTGCAATTTGCCTATACCATTTTAGATTCTGATATTGAGAGTGAGGCCATATAAAGTAAAAGAGACATTTCTAAATAAGACAGAAATTTATCACAGATACTGACAAAGCTGACATGCTGCCACTATATATTTACCATGCAATGTATTGTAGGTCATTTGATTTATGATTCAGTAGATGACTTATACATGATTATCAGGGCATTTGTTTTAAGTTTTGATTACTTTGGGCAACAATTTGCCGGTGTCATTACATTACTGAAGTCCTCATAAGATTCTTTAAGCCTAAATTAGTGAAGGCCTCTCTCAGGATTATCCATTGAATGCAGCTTAATTCTAGGTGACTTCATTACTTCTGAAAATTTAAATATTATAAAGTCGTATTTACCCAAGTAATCACAAGCACCGGTGAAATTCCAGGTCCCATCACTTGTACATGTAGCTTGGTAGCAATCAACAGCGTCAGCAGTAAGAAAACCATCTGAACATGGAACGAGTAGTGTAAGGGGGTAGGCTAAGTCAGGTAGGGAACCATTTTCTGTCTTTGTGTTACTCCTCACAATACTTGGGCACTGCCTCGCTGAAGAGTTAAATGAAATAAATGTGAGAGTGTTGTTGAGAAGAGTAATTCAAGACAACTATTCTCATGGATTTTGGTATATGCTCCTGTACCTGACAACTTGGTCATGGATAGGTTATATTAATCTAAAGCTGTCCACAAAGCTTGAGACGTCCATCTAACAGAGTTGCCGGGAAAAAATAGAATTATTCCTGCATCAACATTGTGAAATATATAGAATGATTAACAATCAATGGTTAAAACCTTGTATATTCCTTTGTCCATCGATATCACTGAATGCAATCTGTGTTGAATAACAAATAGATGTCCCTGATAGTGAGGTAGGCCCAAAATTACAGCCAGAAATCATGAATTTGAAGTACAGCATCATGAGAACACTTAACACAAGCATGTCACCTGGAGGAGAAAAATACAATACCTTTGCATGACTCTATTCTGCTGAAGGTGCCATCAGACAAACATTTTGTTTGGTATCCTGTTGTTCCATTAGACAGTTCAAAGCCCTCTTTACACTCAACACTGACCATGTCATTGAACCGATAAGTTTCTGAGAGAGGAGTCAGATCAGCATTGTAGATCTCAGGGGTGTCACATGTCACATCTTAATTAGAAGACATAGTGAAGTTAAAAAGGGTAATGGTTAGATTAAGAGAAATTAAGGGGAGGAATTATGACATCAAAACATTGCAATCTCCCTTTTGGATCAATAGAATTGTTAGTTCCCTTGGATCACTACCCCCCTTAAAACCTTCCTACTCTACGGCTGCTGTTGTCTTTGAACAACGTGTAAGGCCATGACAGCCAACCTGCTGAGTTTTAGTATCAGTAAAACTGTGTCTCCAGTCGTAGATGTATGGCCATAAAGTGATATAAGATTTTCACGATTTTCTATCAACTTTATGAACTACATGAAAGAGAGATATTTATCATTCAGCGAGAAGAATTACAGTACATGTGTTATATGAATTATGGATTTTGTCACAACATGATAATATAATGTACTTAGTGCCACCACTTTTTCCCAATTTCTGTGGTAAAGTAAATGATAAGTTCATGTAAAAGTGTGTGCTTTTTTACAAGAAAATACTAGTATAAATAAGATAGGTAGCCTTTGTGTCAGAAACTTCAACATTTTCTGTGACCACAATCATGATTTTAAGTGGTTTTCCTGACCAGTGACTTTGAGATGGAATATAGAAAAACACAGGGATAACCTAGGTGTCCTATTTCCTTTACACCTATAGTTTGTGAATGCTGCGACCGGCTCCCTTCACCCCTCCTTTCGTTTCCCCTCCCCCACCCCCACTGGTTAGAATAAAGTGGATTTTGGGTGCTCCAGAGTGGTGGGAGGCCTGAGATGGACCATATATCTATAAATATCAATTAATTAAATATTTTCCAACTTTTTAACTTCAGAGGGGGTGGTCCGGGGGGTTAGAGTGCACAAAATTGAAAAACCAACCCTGGATTCTTGTTTCTCATGAGAAGTAGCGTCTTTTGCAGGTGTACTCAAAAAGAAGTTGGTTTAAGCTCCCCCCCTACTCAAATCATAGGGAAAATCTATCATAATGGCCCACATATAAGGCGCACCCTGCATATAGGGTACACTCAGACTTTGGGGATGGCATAGAAAATATTAAAAGGGACATCACTTTTGTTCTTATTGACATATTTTTAAAAAAAATAAAAAAAGACCAATGGCCATCTCAGAGCCTACCCCACACCCCTTTACCACTGTATAGAGATGAAGGAATATAGTAGAGATTTTAGAGGGAAACCTCCCCAACTTTTGCTGTTTCTACACAGAACCCCCAGGGTCTTTCCTTGCGTATAAGAATTAACTTATACACAATAGACAAATTTTGTGAGAAAGATGAGATCATGACTAATTCTAAAAGGGATAAAATGCAGATTTATATATATACTGTACATATGTTTGTCAAACTAAAAAATAGTTATTCACTTTTGAAATATAAACCATTACTCACTCAGACATGGCTCAATACCTTCCCATTTGACCCTGTCGTACAGTACCTTCCTTTTGGTAGTACCATCAGGGAAGAAGAGTTTGTCCTCGCATTCAATGGTGGCTGTGATGAAGCCTTTGTCACAATTCACCTCTGTCATCCTACTCCCAGCATCTGGCAGTGGCAGGATGTCTGGGAGCATCAGTGATCCTGATAAAAAACAACATAAAGCTCATCCTGTTTGAATCAAGGGTATTTATATTGACTTCTTAATCTAAATGCTATACCAAAACAGAGGTGCAGTCAATATGCAGCCTTATGTACAGTTGTCAGTGGCTTGCAGCCTCATGACCGTCTGGATCCCTCTGGAGGATGATTATAATAATAGTCGTGATGAAACTGCCTAGGTCAGAGATGAAAAAGATTAATACAATTTGATTGATGTGTGACAGTCTTAGATCAATTCTTTTCCTGATCAATACTTTTATGAATCTTAAACTCATCCAGCACTATATCTAGTTCTGCACATGGGCTTTGATTGTGATGTTCAAAATAGATTACGATATAATTTATCAACAGCACATAGATTAGCGTACACACAATCTAGAAGATTACCTTCTTTTTACCTTAGAGTAAACTACCCAGCCAGCACATCCAGATGGGACCCAGATGGGATCCCTCTGGTCTTTGTGGCCCAGATGTCTTAAAGCTGGTAAATGTCTTGGCTGACAGGTGAGGCCCAGGTCATCCTGAATAGGCATAGCTACAGTAGTCAAAGACAAACATAATAGTACTCTTATATACTAGTATTGCAACATTCTGGGTCATTAAGCATGTATTGCAATACATGCTTAATGACCCAGAATATTGCAATAATAGTATATTAGAGTACTATTATGTCTCTCTTTGACTACTGTAGCTATGCCTATTCAGGATGTAGCAACGAGGAAAACCTGAAGAAAGCCCAGCGACTTAGAACATGTTTCAGGTCGTGTCGTACAGGCTTGAATGTCCGGCAGATGCATGAGATCGCCAATGTACCCTATCTCAAAAGGAGGGGGGACAAACTGCTATTGACTTTTATGTATAAATACTCCAAACATGTAGATATGTTAGATGGGACTGAATAACACGTTCTGATTCTAAGATAAAGTTCAAGGTAAAGATTCATTGACTCAGTACTTATAAAAGATCTCCTTCATATAGAGTAGGCTGTTCACCTGCACTGCTAACTGCCGCGAAAATGGCCCCCATAGAGCCTGCAGTACTCCAATCTAGGTCTACCTGGATAGTAGAGGAGTGAGGGGCATGGTCTATGATCCTAAATCCGTGCCTAGTCACACTTTGATCAGTACATCTGCTGCCCTGAGGGCACAGGGGATAAATTGATCTACATTTGTGGTCATCCTCCATTTTTCTATCTTTATTAAAAGTGTTACTGCTCACATCCTGGAGGACTGAGCAGCTCAAAATGACATGAAAAATTAATATGATGGTAATGGAGGTAGGCACATCTTAAAGCTTAGTTTATTGCCTGAAAAAAAGTTTGTACATGTAAGATTGTATTCCCAGTAGTTATGAACGGATTTTAGGTTATGTAGGGGTATGTAACCATGCCTAGATCACTGATATACATGATAAATTCCATGTTACCATGTCACCATGCACCATAATGCATTTGATTTGTCAGAATTATGTCAAAAAATAAATAAGCATTGTAAGTTGCCTAAAGCCATGCATTGATAATGGTTATTTGTAATCTTATGGGCCATTTACCTACACAGCTCAGGGATATGAAAACAACCCTCATAGAGCCATACACTAGTACTGTGGCGTAGGGGACTGCATGTACTGCATGACCACTTTCTGGCTGCAGTTTGCATGGGAAACTTTTCACAGAAAACCCCTGACTTTACTTCACATTTCCCTTAATATCTCAGTAACTATAAGAGATAGCAACATGGGGTTTGCTGCATTGTTCATCAGAAATATTAAGCTTTCTTTTAAGGGGTTTTTACTGTGTTGTACGACAATTATTTCCACTAAGGGGTAAACACCCTATATAGAGGTGCTATACTTTGGTTGTTATTGGGCAGGTGAGTAGTATAGTATGTATCTGAACAGACTATAGATAACTACAGGATATTACTCACTCGGCATGCAGAGGCCTCCATTTGGTCATGTGACCCCTTGTCATGGTAATGTGACCTACTTAGGGGATTGGCGACCACCTCTCAGCCAATCAGAGGCCAGCATTCTGTTAACCATGGTAACATGACCTAATTAGGGGATTAGTGGGGTCACATGACCCCTTGTTTGTAAACAACAACACGTGGTTACACCACATGTTGTTTTCTTGTGTTTGTAAACAAAGGGGCGGGGCTAATTATGCAAATGAGTTACTCCTGAATTCTTTTGTGCGTGATGATAATGATAACTTGACTAGTTTGTTTTTTTTAAAAAATAAGTTATGAATGAAATAAAACACAACAAAATAAATCTTTTTCATTTTTTTTTATTTTCATGAATCATTTCAATCAATCCTTTTTTGCTTTCGTCCGAACAGTCCGCAAAGTCTCACTTTGCCAGTGTCTCAGTCACGGATTCTCTCCATCATACATTGCACTAGTTTGGCTAAATCCAATACTATTTTGGCCAGATATAGGACCTTTGTCTGCATGAATTGTAGATGCTTGCAGCACTACGTTTCCTCTTTTTCCGATTTCTTCACATCATCATCTTGCGAGCCTCTGACTCACTCACCGGTCGCTCAGTTTTGGGTTTTTGCTCATCGGCATGATGCATTTCTTGGGGTTTCTTGTTTGACATGCTTCAATCAGGAAATGGACGCAATGAGGGCCACAGGTGTCAGCACTAGTGTCTTGGAGTTGAACACGGTTTCTTTGACACTTGAACGGAGTAGAACACTTCAGGAAAGCTAAGAACTCTGCGCTCAGCGGAGGTAAGCCGAATGAATCAAAGTAGTACACCTCTCCTGTCCTCGACAAGTAAAACGCCACCCAATGTTTACCTGGTAAAAGCTGAGGATCTGTATTACTCACGAAACAAATGTTCTTGATAGGGAGGTCGGGGATAGTGTCACAAGAGAAAACTCCTAGGAAATGGTGTTTTGTGTGAATGTTACCCTTCAACACTTTGTCTATTTCAAGTGTGTTCATACACTTTCTTCTTTTCTTCAGTTCATGTGGTAGTCTGTGATGGGATGTCGATCTCTGGTCAGCTCGACGGGGTTGTCATACACCAAGTACAGTAGTACCGTAGTGGTCTCTGTCAGCGCCATGCCAAAACTGAGCTCCACCCTCAGTTGACCCGCCTTTATAAGGTTCACTCTACACCCATTGTGCGATCTGTCCGGAGTTAAATCCAGGGGAAACAGCGTGTAACAGTTCAGGAAATCGTCGTAGGAAATGGCGCAGGAGCATAAACCCTCATACATCCCTGTTTCCATATGTAGTGCTAGGTACTCCCTCACCGCTTCCCTTTTGGTAAAGTCGGGCACGTAGGCGTCGTTCGGCACCTTCTGGTCGTTCACTTTCACTTGAAGCGAGTTGATGTTTCAGTTCGAACGGGTTCTTGGCATAATTTCCGTTGAAGGCGTCGAGGTCTAGGAAACAAATCATCATAGACTTGGGTAGTTGACCTGTGTTGGAGTGTATGTAGGTGTGATCTCTGTTGCGCGCAGGGATGGCGTAGGTCACCTCCACTCTGTTCACTGGGTAGTCAAAGGGACCCTGTTCTATCACTGCCTTTTCGTGGTTTCCACCACAGAATCAGCTATGACCCCTCGACACACATAGAGCTTAGCTTTGTGGATCTTGAGTTTCAATGTGGTGGTGCCCGCGCTCATCAGATAGAAACAAGGGGCAGCTTGTTTCAGAGTGAGGTTGATTTCCGTCTCTCCAGCTATGAACTTTGGTTGATGTGCTAGGTCAAAGTGAAGTCTCGACATTAGTGAAAAGCGTCCTTTGGAGACGAGTTTCTGGCAAGCCTTGAACCCTGGGTTGTCATTGTTCAAGGCGTTGAAGTGACCAGCCCAGTCTTGGTGCCAACCTTGGACGCTCATGATGTTCCTCCTTTGTCGAAGTTAAGTAAACTTTCCAGGTAAGCTCTGTAGGGGTAGGTCTCAGTGTTACCAGACACTTTGAAGCCTCCCATGGAGACTTGGACATCCTTGAAGAGCGAGTGAGCCAAGTTGTCCACCGGAGCCACCACGTCGGTGTCATTCCAGATGAAGGTTTTTTTTTGTTCAGGTCCGTGTACTCTTGGGACTTACCGATGATGAAATTGATGTTGCTCCCATCTCCCAAAGAGTTTTTCCTTTCTAGTCAGACAAAGGTCGACTTTAGGATAGTAGTTTGAGTTGGCGCTACGGCGTGCAGGTTGAGCTAAGAGAGCGCGCACTCGCTGCTGTTTTCGTGTGGTAAGCCATTAGGCTCCCTCTTCACATTGGTGGTAGACTGACACCGGCAACTTCTAGTCCTTTTATTTATAGGACGCCTCCCTAGCGATCAAAAATGTCCGTGCCTTGCAACAACTGCTTTCGGTTTGAGGAACTCACCTCCAACATTTGTCCCCGCTTTCTTGGGCGTCGTTTTTTTCCCAGAGAGATCACTTTAACCGCCAGACTCTTCAGAGTGCCTACTCCTCTGTTTTTCACGCTGTTCTTGAAAGTACCTCAGTCCATCATGTCCTTGGCCACACCCAAGCCAGCGCGGAACAGAGTTTTCTCCACCGTCTTCAAAAGGAGTGTGGCCGAGCGCATGAGTCCTAAGAGGGCGCCACCAAAACCGTGACCGTTCTGGAAAGATCGGCCGCTGTACATGTTAATTCCTTTACCCAACTGAGCGTTGTAGTAATCACTGTACCCTTGTCCAGTGGTGCCCTTTGATGAAAAGTATGGCGCTCGTTTACATATCATGATTGCCTCTTTAACGTTTGATGGGTCTCAGATGAAGTGTCACTGTCACCTCTCCTCTTATGAATGGTATGGATCGGCCGGTTCTGTCTCTTAAGTAGATGCCGACCTCATCCAACCTTTTGGACTTCAAGGGAAAATAATCCAAATGTGGAAAACTGATAGCTTGCGTTCCCCCTTTCCACCATCCACTTCTGTCGATGGTGACGCGGCTCTGCAGTGAGTCATACGAGAAGACGGCCTATGAATTTTTCAGAAAGTTCTGAACTTCTAAATTATCTGTCAGGAGCAGGTTCAAGCGCTCGATGAACTGACCATTGTTTTCCGTGAAAATGGGTGGCATGGGGAAAAGGTGCGGCAGCAGTGTTTGCATGCACGTTTCTTGTGTCAACGTGATGTTCTTTGACTTCTTTCCAGGTTTCAATATCTGCGCCTCCAACTCTTTTTCTAACAGCTCCAGTGTCATTTCGTCGACAAAGTTCTCCTCCGTCCTAGTCAGAGTGTTAGTGCTTTTGATGATTTTTTGCAGGTTGATGACTCTGTCCACTGTCTTCCAGTCCACCTCGGGTTTTTTCTTGAAGGTTTTTCTTGCGTTGAAAACTCTTTTTGCCTCGGCCAGCGAGTTCTTTGTGCACAGAGGGACCATCATGATCAAGTCGTCCCCTTGCACATTGCTCCATTGTGTCGGGAGAATGATTTTGCTGAGAGCTGCTTCATGGTCCTCTGATAGGAGGAGGGGTGAGTCGAAGTGGGTCCGAAAAGAGGACCTCTTGGGCTCAGATCCACCAACCTTCTGATCCATAGTCCAGTGCTCTTCCTACTGAGCTAATTAGACAGCTCTGATAGTTGGCCTTGAAATTGAAGAGAGATGGCTGAGTGAGATGCACTATTACTTTATCACATTGAATAGACTAAGTCTTAGTATCCCAATAGCGGATATGATAGCAAACACTACACGGGGAGTATGACATGCACCATTTGAACGGCATTATAAAATCTATGTGAAATCAGGAATGGCTGACATTTGTGTGCTTGCTAAACCTCCCTAATATGTTTACATTCATATAACAAAAGCAGACCCAGGAGGTGGCAAGGACCTTCTTTCAATAGTGTCTACAACAGGTTCAGGTCCCGACCCTGCGATTAGAAAAGGGTCAAATCTTACCGGGTGATCTTTGGCCATATTGACTAAATAGCTGGCTACATTACTGGGTGTTTGTACTGCCTGCTGGCTAAAAAGCCACCACAGCAGTGACTCAATAAGGGATCATGGTATGACAGCCCTCTGTGTGAATACATAGTGAGTACCCATAGCTGGTATTGTGTGCACTCCTTTGCCCAAAAGTACCACATTTGTGCTCTTTTTTTATGTAAACATATATATGTACTCTATACATAAGCCAATGAATGAAATGCCCTGACATGACCTCATGCCATTCACACACTGCAAAACTGGTGTATAGATCCTAAACATAATTTTAAAAATATTTCTGCAATGTATTTGTAATCACATTGTGTTCCTAAACATGTTTAGCCAAACAAAATGCTTAGCTCAGATGTTTTCCATTTACTTTCTGGGGACGTCACTGGGTATTCACAAGTGCAAAGTCTCTAAAGACCTGGGCCACAGGTAAATGCACATATGTAGGGGTATGGTATTTTACACTTTAACGTTCATGCACCCGTGAGACTCAGACCTAGGTCCTTCGGGTGTGGTGGGGGAATCCGGATGGCAGGTGGCAGCACCTGCCTCTGGGTTCGTATCCACTACACCAGGGGGCCTACCACTCGTCCGCCACACGTCACGTGGCCGGTCTGAGTTTCGTGGGCTTTTCCCCTATATAAGGCTGGTCCTAGCCCTAGGTTCCTCAGTAGTGGTTTACCCACTGCTCAACCAGGTTGTTACCCGAAAGGGTAACCGAATGCACTAGCAGCATGTAGTCCTCTGAGGCTGTGATCGTATGTAACGCAAGCTCTGAAATAAAAGCTCGGTTGCCTACCCGGAAACTTTTCTCTCTCTTCGTTATGATTTAATCTAACTTAACGAGACGAACCACTACACTGGTGCCGTGACCAGTTGGTCTTCGGGTAAGCGCAGTCAGAAATGACTGAGCTGAGCCCAGTTAGGGGAAATGGCTCAAATCGTGAGCTAGACTCCCCGATGGAGGATGGTGAAATCAAGTCACCACCCCAAGGTACGGAGTGGAGGGATCCACTAGAACACTACCCTGATGGGTTAGAAGATGTAAGAAGAAACTTACATCATGAACTGGATGAATTTGGAGACTCCTTATTCATGCCAGGAGGTACTTCGAAACCTGCACCAATGCATAAAAGTACTGCTCAATTTGGTAAATTACCATTTGAGGTACCAAAGCCTAGTGCAGGTATGTTTGAAACTCCATACAGTTCTCGAATTAAACACCAAAAATGTGGATTCGAAAAGAACAAAATGGACGAGCTTGAAGACATGAGAGCTGAATACGAGAAGATCCAGAAGGATCTTATTACACTGACCGGAACCCGAGACAAGATTCTGACTGAAAACAAACAGTTGATATCGGAACGTCTCGATTACGATCAGAGTTGTAGACGCCAACAACAATTGTTGTTGGATCAGATGGAGAAAGAAAAGCAAGATTTTCAACTCCAGCACGAACAGTATCGTGATGCACTATATACGGCGGATCTGGAATACAGAGCCTCGTATGATGAGTTGAATAGAACTAAACAAGAGTTAAATTCAACTCAATCGGCCTACGGCAAGTATCAAGAAGAGCTGAAGAAAATAGAATCAGCCTTCAAAGATGCTCGGGAAACGTACCAAAAACAGACCGATGAGCATGAAAAACTCAAAGATCAATTGATACGCGAATCCACAGATTTGGCTGTTAAACAGACTAAAATGATGGATGATTATTCCGAACTGGAGGCTAAAGCTATCCAGATGTCAAAGTATCTAGAAGATACTGGTCGTGCAGTAGGCACTCTTGAATCAGACTTCACTGTTTCAGGAATTGCCCTAAACACGACAAGTAACCAGATGTTCTCTTTGAGGGGCAATGACGGGGTAACAGAGACAACTGTACCTCGTTATGAAGGAGTAAAGAGTCATCAGGTTAGATTTACAGATAATACCTCTATACCTCTTGGTCTAGGTACGGGAAATAAAGGGGATAATTCTGCGAGTGGAGCTAAACAAAGCCGCTCGGCAGGAAGCTCCACCTTTGACGGCGGATGGCCACAACAGTCACCTTTAGGGGGACCAAATGGCCCGTATGCCCAGTATGGATGGAATCAGTCCCAAACAGGAACGAATCCGTCCAATGGTAACACCCGGAACACGTCCGGAGGAACAACCGGACGAGCACCCGGAGGTTCCAGTACAGCTGGGGGGCAATCCGGATGTGATCAAGGATCCGGACCCTCAAGCGATCGTTCCAGGAGCAGACCCTCTGCCAGTGGGACTGGTTTCAATAATGGAAATCAGTCGTATGGAACAGGAGGAAACACTAATCCCAATAGTGGTTTCTTTAGCTTTGGTGGAAATACACAACCCACCAATGGTCCAGGGCCGGCTCCCCAAACCAGTGGATACACCTTTTCACAGGTGCCTCCATACGGAACAGGGGGATCAGGAGGTGGAGGAGGACCACCATCCGGAGGCTTTAGAAGTACTTATGGTACGAATCCTCCAAGGAAAAAGAGACTCAGTCGCCGAGTATCTCTTTCTCCAGGGTTACAAGCGCTGCATGATTCTAATGCAGCGATTGCTAACTTAGGTGTTGATTGTTACAATCAAGGTCTGGACGATACGGAGATCATGGAATGGAGTAAGGGTTTAACCCTTACTGGATCCACGAATCCGGCTCGTAGAGTAGCTAAGATACCTACCCCCTTTAATGCCAAGAACCCTTGGAAGGAGGAGTATCAAGGCTGCGCGGAAGTCTTTAACTGCAATGGATGGGGTAAAGCAGAAGCTTTGCCTTATTTAGTATGCTGGTTAAAGGAAGGCGACGGAAAAGGAGCCGTGGAACAATGGAGAGATTCCCAAATAACAGGACTCTCAGCCCATATGAAGTATGATGAACTCATAGAGATTGCTTCATATTTATATGGGAATATAGTTGGAGAAGACCCTTGGCTGACGTTCACTAAAAGAACACAGAAGCCCAAGGAGTCTGCCAAAGTGTTCGGCTTAGAATGTCAACGACTGTTGCATAAAGCCAGACCTCAATGGAGACTAGATGATGAATGCTTCCTAGATGAGATGTTTAAACAATTCATTGAAGGATTGCGGAATCAAGAACACAGGACAGTAGCCTGTGAAGCTTGGAAGAATGATGCCTCTTTGACAGATTTGTTCCAGTCCCTAGATCATTATGATCGAAAGGCCCGTATCTTTGCCGGGAAGGTACCCCAACGGATGTCAGCAATGATAATCCCGGAGGGAATACCCGAAACCGATTCATCCGAATCAGGGGAACCTGACGAAGATGAAAACGTTGGGGCCATTGGCCAAGGGAACCCCCGGTACAACCGGAACTGGGGAAAGAAACCGGGTTACGTCAAGGAGAAAGTGATCACTTCTAAACCTCCTGTGACTCAACCCGATACCAAACCCACGACGGGTCCTTCTTTATCAGAGGACCTGGTTAACAATTTGGTAAAGAAGATTACTGAAAATCTTAGGAGGCCTAAGCCTGATAGGAGTGTTGTGACATGCTTCCGATGTCAGGAAACTGGGCATTATGCTGCCGAGTGTGAGGCAGATAAGCCAGTTTATAGAAACACTCGTTACCGGAGCAATCCGGGTAAGGAGGACTCAGTAAAGAAGGAAAACTGAGAGGGGGTGTCCACAATGGCAACCGGATTACCCCCAGAGCGAGTGATTGCCATGACTGCCAGCCTATCGCAGCTTGCGGTACTGGCAAGAATCCTCTAGCGATTTCGCCCAGCAGTGAAGCTAAGGAGCCTGATCAGTTCCTTACTCATGAGGCTGGGGAGACTGATAGTACACCAGGTGTCAAGAACCGGCAGAAGAACACAGAGGGGAAACCCGATATCAGTCCAGAGGGAGCGGCCAATGAGTTGGCCAGGGTGGGGTGTGCCCAGTTCCCCCCGGGTCATCCTTGTCTCGAATTCTTAAAGGGATGTGGATTTGACCTCGGCGCTAAGATGGAACTTGCTAAGTATGCAAGTAGTCCTACCTACTTGAAAGGTAGGAGGTGGTACGCAGTTGTATCTGTGAGTGGTAGATCCGCTGAGTTTCTTGTCGATACGGGTGCTAGCCACTCCTGTATTGCTAAGAGATTCTACGATCTTTTGCCTACGAATCATGAAACTTTCACAACGGAAGGAAATGCTCGTACGGCCGACGGTAGCATGATACAAACGTTCGGTAGAACATGTATGAGGTTCAGTCTACAGGAAGATAAGGACTTCATCCTTACCCCTACTGTGGCGAACATCGCGGATGATGGTATACTCGGTCTGGATTTTGCTGCATTATATGGAGCAAGGTTAGATTCCCAGAGGGGAATATTGGAAGTGAGAGACCCGTACCATCTCGAAGTACAATGTGTACTTAGGCAAGTAAGCAGTGTAGCCAGTGTAGCCCAGACTGTTAAGATACCACCAGGCACAGCCTGTGATGTCTTATGTCGAGCAGACAGACAGTTTTCAGGAAAAACTGGAGTTGTAGAGCCAGACATGGCCATGTTGTCAAGTATCGGATTGGAATCCGCTGATGTTCTAGTAGCTAACGCTGCTTGGACGGTGGTTCCTATATCCAATACCGGTAACAAGACTGTCTATGTACAGAAGGATACGATCCTTGGATCGGTTGTCTTATCTGAATTGATAGAAGACTGTAAACATGTTTCGGCACCCGGAGCCCCTTCCTCACCCGAAAGGAGCCCGGAACTAGACACTCTAGTATCCGAAAGCCATGTAGAAAGTGATGAACAACGTGAAGCTCTAACTGACTTGTTGTACAAGTACCGTAAAGCTTTTGCAGCACCGAGTGAACAATTGGGGCGTACCGATAAAGTACTGCATACGATTGACACTGGTGAGAATGAACCTTTTAAGATTCCTTATAGAAGACTCCCACTAGCCAAAAAAAGGGTAGCTGAGGAGGAGATAGCTAAAATGCTTGAACAGGATGTAATAATTCCATCAACCAGTCCTTGGTCTAGCCCTGTGTGCATGGTGACCAAGAAAGATGGTAGCATCCGTTTCTGCATAGATTACCGGAAATTGAATGGTATGACCAAGAAGAATTCATATCCCTTACCACGGATCGATGAGACTATAGACTCCCTTGGAGGTAAGCAATGGTATTGCTCTCTAGACTTACAATCCGGGTACTGGCAAGTGGGTATGCATCCGAAAGATATGGAGAAGACGGCCTTTTCCAGTCATATTGGATTATTCCAGTATAATGTGATGCCGTTTGGATTGTGCAATGCACCGGCGACATTTGAAGCCATGATGGAAACTTTATTAAGTGACCTTTTATGGAAAAAATGTCTCGTCTATCTAGACGATGTGATTGTCTTTGGAAAGACATACGAAGAATGCTTGGAAAATTTAGGTATGGTCCTGGAAAGGATCATAACTAATGGTTTGAAGCTGAAACCCAAGAAGTGCGATCTTTTCAAAAGATCTATTAATTACTTGGGGCGAATAATCTCGAATGAAGGGATTAAAGCCGATCCGGAGAAACTGGATGCCGTGTCAAATTGGCAAGCACCCACGAATGCGAAAGAAGTTAGGTCCTTCCTCGGATTCTGTTCCTACTACCGGGACTTTATCCCAGGATATTCAAGGGTTGCCTTTCCTATCCAGAGTTTGTCCCACTGGACACCCGGGATCAGGAAGGAACGATTCCCTTGGGGACCCGAGCAAGACGAGGCCTTTATGAAAATAAAGGATTTGTTTGCTATCACACCTGTGTTGAGATACCCCACGGAGAATGATCATTTCATTCTAGATACTGATGCTAGTAATGAAAGCATAGGAGCCGCCCTTTCTCAGGTCCAGGATGGGGTCGAAGTTCCTATAGCCTTCGCTAGTAACACGTTGAGTAAATCTCAAAGAAACTATTGTACCACTAAACGTGAGTTGTTGGCTGTGGTGGTCTATACGAAGAAGTTCAAGCACTTTTTGTGGGGGAGTGATTTCACTCTACGGACTGATCACTCTTCCCTCAGATGGTTATTGAACTTCAAAGATGCAGAGGGGATGATAGGTCGCTGGTTAGCGCACCTATCCGAATTCGGTCTAAATCACAGCCAGATTGAACACCGAGCCGGGGCAAAGCATTTGAATGCAGATGCTTTGTCTAGAATCCCAGTGAGGAAATGTGCAAATGCTGAGTGCACTGATTGTGGAGCACACAATGCTGTGTTGGCAGGGGTTCGAGTTCCATTCGAAACCCATCCGGAACATGTCTTGAATTGGTCCTTGGAGACCATCAGGCAGTTCCAGAAGTCTGATGCAGTCACATCACGTTTGATTAAATTCCTTAATCAGGGTATCTGTCCCCCAAGACCCGTAGTGTCATTGGAGAACAGAGAGATGAGACGATTCTTAGCTCAATGGGCCGAGCTAAAAGTCCGGGATGGTATTCTGTTTCGATGGAAGAACCATTCTAATAGGAACAAAACCTTGCAAGTTGTCATACCTAGTGCTATGCGACGAGATATTATGTATTTCTGTCATGGACATAGAACTAGTGGGCACTTTGGAAAGAAAAGGTCTCTAGAACGTCTGACCAGACGATACTATTGGCCTGGCATGAGTACAGATCTCACCCGATGGGTGGAGACCTGTCCCGAGTGCTGTAAGAACAAACCAGGACCCGGGTTAGGCAAGCTGCCATTATCCCAGGAACTGTTTGGTGTAAGGTTTGCTAGAATAGCTGTTGACATTATTAGTGGGATTCCCCCCACTCCTAGTGGCAACACGTGTATGATGGTCGTGTCTGATTATTATACCAAGTACACCCGAGTGTTCCCTTTACCGGATCATAAGGCTGTTACTTGTGCTATGGCCTTTGTAAAAGGGTGGGTGCTGCACCTAGGTGTCCCACTCATGTTACATAGTGACCAAGGCAGAGAATTTGAGTCTAGTCTGTGGCAGGAGATGTGTAATTGTCTGGCGATCTGCAAGACAAGAACTAATCCCTATAGACCACAGAGCGATGGACAAGTAGAGAGATTCAATAGGACTTTGATCCAAGTATTGAAATCTCTGGTAAATGAGCAGATGGATGATTGGGATGAACAATGTGAATTCGTGGTACATGCCTATAATGGCACTGTGCATTCGAGCACAAACTGTTCTCCTAATCTCCTCGTTTTTGGAGAGGATTTGATTATGCCAGCCGATTTGGTGTTCGGCGTAATAAGAATGAATCCGGAAGCCCCTTGCCAGGTGATGTTTGTAGAATCCCTACGGGATAATTTCAAACAAGCCTATGAGAGGGTTAGAGACGAGTTGCAGAAAACTGCGCGTTGGCAGAAAGTTGGCTATGACACAGGTCTAAAAGCTAGATTTTTTAATCTAGGGGATAGAGTACTGCGTCTACACCAACCTCTAGCTAACCTGAAATTAGCCAGTAATTGGGATGGACCTTTCACTATAACTCAGGTTATTAGTGATTGCACAGTGATTATTAAATCACAGCTTGGTAAATGTTACAAGTCAAATGTAGCGAGACTACGCCCATGGAGGGGGAGGGATACCTCCACCGAAATGTACGGCGATGGTCTATTGGAAGTAATGGAACAGAGTCGTGTTAAGCAACTCGAAGTGGTACCGACCCGAAAGCGAGGACCCGGGCGGCCACGGAAGGTTGCAGACCCGAAGAGGGTGGTGCCCCCTGTCGTAACATCCGGAAAGCAGGGGAAGATACAAAAAGTCTCGGCAGGCGCAGGTAAAAATAAGAGGAAAGGTCCTTCTAAGGCTAAGAAGACCTTGGAAAAGGCTCTTATGGATACCAGGTCAATAAAAGAGGCCTCAAAACCTCTTAGACGCAGTCCAAGGTTGCTACGGACTGCCGTAACCTAGCCTGTTAACACAAGGAGTGTGTTGTCCTGTACTGTGTACTGTTATATGTTGTAACCTAGTTCAATGTATATTTGAGCCGGTCAAGAGTCTCTGGAAAAGGTCCTATGACAATGAACCCATGGTTTTGGACGGATAATCCGGTGGATATGCTTATGCTATCCATAAACTCTAGAATACCTAGCGAATTGTCATAGTCGAACCCTGAGTACGGACGGACGACCGATCGGGTATTGTATTGTTTTTATGTAAGGGCGCGTGACCTAATTAAGGGCACGCGGGAAAGTTGTTGACCCATTTTCGAATGGTCACGTGAGGCGCCGGTTTGATCATGCGCAGCGATTCAAGTTCGAGTATCCCGCCATATTGTCTTATTCCTGCGAAGGAAGAAGACGTGGCCGAGGGTGGTCTTACTCTTGTTGGAGTCTGATAGCCCGTGACAGCCATATTCCGAGGTGTGCCCTCGTTAAAAGGCACCCGCCTTTCACTGGGTAAGCAGTACTCACTGCTTATCCGGTGGATTGGGATATTTTATCCCCGAACAGCCACTTCTGTCGATGGCAGAAGAGGCCGTCCGTCTTGGCGGCGGTGCCGGTGCCAGCACCCCGCCAGAGTATGGAAGTGGTTCTCCCAAGAGTCCCACTTATACATACGACGATCAGCAATACGATGCTGATTGTGATCAAATGGATCAACAAATGAATGTTGATCAGTACTTCTCTGGAGTAGACGATAGCGACGTAGAATCGTTCTACGACGCATCCGACAACTCCAGACAAGTTAGTCCTGAACGCCGAGGCGTTCAACAACAAATTGATGTAGGTGAGCCTTATGTAGCCCCTCCATCCGAAGGTTTGAGTGGAGAACCGGCAGGAGCCCAGTCTCTTGACAGGGCTCTGATGCCACCTCCCCCTCAACTGCCGCCCCGTCTTGGTGGGAGTACCTCATTCGGTGCTTTGGGACCTGCTTCTCCGGTTGACAGGCCAATGCACCTAGAGCTGCCCTTCCCAGACAGTCCCGAATGGCATGATGTAGCCGGTCCATATGACGGACGGATGTTAGCAATTTCCGAGGAAATGCTGATACCCACCTGTTATGGGACGCCCAGAGAGGTTGACGAGCGTGTTGTCAACGCAATCTGGGAATGTGCTCATCCGCAGTGGGCTAATACCTTTCCGGAGTCCTGGTTGATGGATTACCATCAGATGGCCAAAGGATTGGTAGTCCACTTATGGTTTCGTAAAGCCGTCTGGGACGCAGAAATGGCTTTCCGAAGGAATACCTCTTATAGGCCTTCCTATGTGTCTGACAAAACGGGTTACACCGGTGTCAAGGCAGATGAGGTCTCTAGATACATAGACAGAGACCAGATCCTACTGTTAAGCACAGCGGATGAGTATGAAGCAGCAGGTAACGCTGTTGTGGATTACTGTCCAGGGGTCCCTATTACGTCTCAAACCATTGAGGCAGAAGAGGCCCGTATTGGTGTGTCTCCACTAGACAGACTCGGGGTAATACAAGACCTCGTAGTACGTCTATTGGAGAGACAATATGCACTGGCGCATCCGGAGTTAGTACCCGGACCAGCACCCGTGCAAGTAACAGCCAAGATGGCCGATCGGATGGACCGTCTCATGTCTCCTGCTGAAGCTCCCACCTTGGGAGGCGCAGCAGTAGTACCTGAGAAGGCCCTACCTGATGCAGATGTTTCCCTTAAAACTGCTCAGTCTACCCCTACGAAGACTGAGCAAGTAAAGGAGAAAGCAGCTGGTGGAAAGGGTAAAACAACCCCCACCAAAGGTAAGGGTAAAGGGAAGCGGTCAGGAACCGAACCCTCTACCAGCACGAGTGTGGACGACAGTACCCGAACCCGTCGGGTGTCTCCACGCTCGGCCAATAAGAAGGGCGCTAAGGCTTCGGATGTCTCCGGCAATGAGACGGACGCATCCGAGCCTGGCACTTCTACTAACGGCAGATCCCGCAGGAGGAATAAGAAGAAGGTTGACCAACGCAAACCTGAACCTATTGAGGTAGACGTTCAAGCTGATAATACAGAAGCTGAACCGGCTGTCCCAACCGTAAAAGTTGAGCTCGGTGTGCCAATCGTCAAGCTACACGACGTAATGGCCGATTTGAGTGGAGACGCTCAAGATGCTGCAGCCCAGGTCCTCGCGGGTCAACAACCCGTTGTGCAACCTGTGGATGTACCATCCGACCCGGAGGGAGAGGAGCCGGTTGACCCAGTTGTGGATGTCACTCCGACTGACGAGCAAGAGGCTGCTATCTGGGCTAACGCCAATAGCAACTTTGCCGACTTCATTCCTCTACACAGGGGACACCTGAAGGGGAGTAAATCCGTATGGAGACTGCCCCCTCGGATCACCTGTGAGAGGCAGGAAGATATGGAGGAGTGGCTTCGCAAGAAGCTCTCTGATAGAAAGCCGGCCAATATGTACTGGATCTATTGGGAATTCGTTAAGAATTCGCCCAATGGTCTGTACAATTATGACCAGAAGGGCAAGCTCAAGTTTGCTCTAGATGAGTACTACGGGGAGGATCGTAAGGATTGTCCCTTCCAACGTTGTACTCAAAGTGAGGGTGAGGTTGAATTCTTCATCGAGAAAGACGCGTTCCTTCGTCATCTCGTGGAGGTTCATATGCACCAGAGGCCGGAATATGTCTGCGACCGAGAGGTTGGCAAGAAATGTGCTAAATGCACAGGATGTGTCACCCCCCGACGCGGAGACATGGTCCGGCACTATGTGACTTCGCATGGAGAGGGCCTGGAGGCAGCCATAGATCGAGTGATGAAAATTCACTCCGAACTCTATGGCAACCTTAGGGGCCTCAATGCAGAGAAGTTGGCTTCCCTCACACCGAGTACGAAGCAGTTTGCGCCTACGGTTCCTGGTACTAACCAGAAACTAAAGGCTCGGTTTGCCCAGACTCCCGGGTCCGGCAAACTAGAGTACGCTCAGGAGGAGTACGATCTGTTAAACGAATGGAGAAGCAACAAGGCCCGCCGTCGTGGTGGGGCTTATGTAACTCCATCCGGAGAACAGGTCCGAAGCCGCAGGGATTACCGCCAGGGACCCTCTGCAGCAGATAGGAAGAGACAGGCGTCTGAATCTCCAAGCCGAGCCAGGTCACCACTGGAGGCGCTGGAGAGGCAGACAAATGGGGGAAGGAAGAAGCCACATCTTCCATCTCCTACTGGAACTCCTTCCCATTATGGGCGAGCACCAACTCCACGAGGTGCACAGAACCCGACATTCTTTGGTGTCAGTGGACCGAGTGGCCAGTCCGCCCGGAAACACGCGCCTTTGAATGTCAAAGACCCGAAGCAGTACCCTGCTATGGGCCCACCCGGACCAGAGATGCAAATCTTTGATCAGTACGGGAGGGTCAAGCAGGAACTGCCGACAGTAGGAGGTCAAGCTCCCCGACCTACAATGAGTGCTGTGGTGAGACAACGTCCACCCGCACCATTGTTGACGGCCAAAGACCTTAGAAGGGAATTGTCACGGTTGCCCCTGGTTCAGGGATTACCAACTCAAGGCCCTTCTTCGACCACTGCTAGTGCGGTTACTACTGCGGTTGCTTCTTCGCACACGCAGGTAGCTGTCACTGCGAGTGGGTCTGGAGCACAGCCGAAGCCTCAGGGTCAGGTACCCCCACCTGGTGCTGTGGTTCATCGGCCTAAGCTGATCCAGACAGTGGAGACCTTCTTCAAGAAGGAGGACAAATTGTCTTGCAATATCCAGAGCAAGCAATTTGAGACGCTACAGCACCATCTGGAAAACCTCCACCTGGACATGTATCGTCGGACCGTGTCGAGCACTCTCCAGTGTATTGACGCGATCCAGAAGTCAGAGATCAACCGAATCTCGACTCAGATCAAAGCGGATGTTGCCAAAGATAAGCAGGAAGCTGCTAATCTGCGGCAGGAGGCCCTATCCGAGAAGGAAACAGCTTCTCAGATGCTCGACCTAGAACGAGCAACGAACATGAAGAACCAGCAAAAGTTCTTCAAGGTCTTCGGAGTTATCATGGATAACTGGGACGGTACACCTGAGCATGCTTTGAAGCTGTTCGAAGCACGCCAAAAGGTGAAACTTACACCTGCTGTCCCCGCATTGGCACCTACGGATGGAACTGGTATGAACCCCCCTGTTCAGCCACTGGCTCAACAACCGGGTCCAAACCAGCCACCCGAGGAGAACATGGAACAGTAAAAAACTGTTGCATGAAGATCGGACATAATTGTGTGTCCCGGGGTTCTATTACCCATGCATTGTTGGATAAGAAACCATTTTTTTTATCCAACCCGTATTGATTCGGGTACCAAACTGTACCCTAATCCGGAAACTGAAAACAGAAGGAGAAAACAAACAAGTCACTCTGGAGGAGGAGTACGAATGCTGTAAACACCATAATTGTACTGTGCCACAATGTAATGACTGTGCCTATTATAAAATCATGGACAATTTACACTAATATGGACTTTTGAACTACAAACCGGATTTACTACTACACCACTACTATTTGTGAGCTAGCACTACAGGCATCAGGGTTTAGCTACGCCCATAGAGTCCATCAACAGTCTACAACTGGATCTACTATTACCTCCAGTTAGCTAGCACTACAGGCATCAGGGTTTAGCTACGCCCATAGAGTCCATCAACAGTCTACAACTGGATCTACTATAACCTCCAGTTAGCTAGCACTACAGGCATCAGGGTTTAGCTACACCCACCAACAAGTTTTACTATAGCACTTCAGGCATCAGGGTTCAGCTCGCCCATACCAAGCCATCAACAGCATCCGACTCCTGTTACATCCTCCAATCATGAAAACAAGTAACTTTGTTGATATTATTATATTGTATGTAAAATTGTATTTATAACTATATAATGTCTTTTATAAAGATATATTATTATATAAGGGTACCTATAAATATACTGGATCTGCGAATCCTAAAAGTTATTTAAGGTAATCCTAGACCTATAACTGTCTATATAGGTCATTCCTGGTCTCAATATATTAAGAGACTATAATTCTTCTGTAACTTGTAAATATAAAACACTAAGGTATAAACTGAGCTGCGTCTCAAAAGTATAAATATTTTTCTATAAAATAAGAGAAGGTCCAACGGATTTCTCTAAACTTAGTATTGTATTACTCAGGTTAATACCTAATTGTGTTCATATAGTATCAGATTAATTGTCCATATCTGATCATTAATATTTAATTCACTCTGTAAAGTAGACAGAGCTGTTAATTTAAAAAGTCGAAAATTTTTTTTTCCGGGTTCAATAACCATAATACGATCATTGTTAACAACCACCGGTCCTTTTCAGGACCCTACTGTTGTCAAAACGTTACTATAAATCTGTGATAATTGTATATTTATCATTTATGGTTGTTATAAGCTAGTGATGGAAATAACATGAACGACACTCGATGCTATTATTGTATAATTTTTCAGAAATAGGATAGTCTTATACTATAGCCTATTTCACATCGAGCAAGTGTAATTAATACCCCTTTTTAGTATTGTAAACAATCACTTACTAGGTTATTAATACACTGCGGTTTAATTACCCCCAAGTTATTGTCTAAGGGGGGCAGTGTAGGGGTATGGTATTTTACACTTTAACGTTCATGCACCCGTGAGACTCAGACCTAGGTCCTTCGGGTGTGGTGGGGGAATCCGGATGGCAGGTGGCAGCACCTGCCTCTGGGTTCGTATCCACTACACCAGGGGGCCTACCACTCGTCCGCCACACGTCACGTGGCCGGTCTGAGTTTCGCGGGCTTTTCCCCTATATAAGGCTGGTCCTAGCCCTAGGTTCCTCAGTAGTGGTTTACCCACTGCTCAACCAGGTTGTTACCCGAAAGGGTAACCGAATGCACTAGCAGCATGTAGTCCTCTGAGGCTGTGATCGTATGTAACGCAAGCTCTGAAATAAAAGCTCGGTTGCCTACCCGGAAACTTTTCTCTCTCTTCGTTATGATTTAATCTAACTTAACGAGACGAACCACTACACATATATACTACAGTTAGAATGAGAGACTTGAAAAAGAACAGCACCTTGGTATGAAGGTGATTGCTTTATATATATATATATATATATATATATATATATATATATATATATATATATCCACTGCAACATAGCATTAGATATGTGCCCATCACAGGTCTTACCAATTACTTTCCATTAATAATGGTAATGTAGGATTGATTAAGTCAAACCTCTATTGCTGTTCCTATTCTTATGCGGGCTTCCCTAGCCCACTTAAAAGGGTCTATATCCTCTTTCCTATCCCCTCAGGATGTGTGTGGTGCACATATGCGCGGGCACTGACACATTCCTCTGTGAAATTGTGTAATGAGGTTCTCACCATGAATATGACCTTAGCTGTCGAAATGGCGTTAAACATCTGTTACTCACTCTCACTCCTATTCTTATGATATTTTATGAAATGAAACCATGTGTGAACAGGGGATTTTGGGACATTTGTGACCCATATGTTTAAATTTTAAACGTGTTTAACACCTACTCAGCATTTTTGCAGTGCAGCATTGAATAGACCTTACTATATTTAGCATGGAGTACTGCAGCCACATGCCCTCTCCAACAGCACAGTGCAAGTCACACTAAATGACAGAGTCCTGTCATAGAAACTATTGGGATAAGGTCCAGGGGGCATCTCTCCCCCCTTGACCTTGGGTAAACCCTTAACCATAGGAAAAATTATACTGAATCATAGCTGTGCTCCCACTGAAACAAATTGGCTGTGTTCCCCTTGTACATCCTTTCTGGATTGTCACCTGGATAGCCAAACATTATGAATTAAATAGATTCATGTGAGGAAGGTTTAGATGTGAAGCCTAAATGCATCACTGATTATGATATTTTGGTTGGGGCATCAGGTCGTAGCCCTATTTAAAGTAATGTAGGCCTAGTAAATAATTGTGTCTCCCTCTCAGCTATCCATCTAAGATTTCAACTCTAACTATCACAGCTGCCAAGTTAGCTCAATAGGAAGAGCACTGGACTATTGATCACAAGGTTGATTTAGTCCCAGGATGTTCTCACCACTTTTCAGGTATAGTATATAATTTGTCTATATGGAACTCCATTGTCTAATCACCATGATAAAACATTTTACAGTGAGGGATGAGTGCTGCAAAAGACAATGGTCCATGACGAATGTACATATTTTCTCATCATTGACTTCCCAATCCCTACTGTGTTTTTTTTTTCTCTTAAAACTCAGTCTTAGCGCAGGTAGATTTGTGTAATTATACATCTTTGACCCTGCTTTAGTCACTTTGTTAAAATTATTCTTTGACAATTTAAACGTCTAGATGAAGGAAGTATCAACTTGTATGGAAACTTGATTTTAAACAGCAACATAAATTATGGTGAGCACGAACTGCATGATTATCAAACATATTCCTTGCAGCTTTTGGAAATTTTGTTGATATTATGGGCTTTCTATCACTGATTAGTGATTTTTATCAATCATTTTTATTGTATACATCCTTTAATGCGGTTTTACTTGTTCGCTATCAATTGGAATATTTTGATATTTATCTGAAATATGGAAATCAAAAGAGTCTATTTCGATATAGCACTTTCCATCCCATGACCTGTTTATAATAAATAAAAAATGTTGCCAAGCTGGCATTGCTGGGCTAATCTCATCCAGCATGATTTTCTTTAAGGGGTCATAAGGGGAGATTCCACAAAATCATTTTTTTTCATGAAAAATAAGTGTGTAATAAATGAAAAGGTGGGCAAAGAATACATTTCTATACATTTGCTGTATACAAATTGTTGAATTAGCAAAGAATTGCCCAACCAGCATTAGTGGAACCAGTTCTTCGGGACCCTGAAAAAAATAATACTTTCAGAAAGCATCCACACTATACACTAGTGATCCCAAAATGACCAACATTCACATTTAATTTCTCAGCCTCTAAGAATTACTAGAGAGGCAAGGGTTTGCATATGTAGTAGATGATCAGGATACAATAACTTAGTATTCTTGGTAATTTTACTTAGAATTTATAAAACTTGACAGTTTCCCCTTTACCTGAAACACCTGCATTAACTTCTACAGATTCTATACATCATGTTACTTTTGTTACACTGTTAGTAGTAGCCAGGGTTATTTTTTACAGCAAAAGCCTTTGGCAACTTTGCTTCCAATACATTTTGCTGTAAATCTACAGGAGGCGAGTTGCTGTAATTCTACAACACCATCCACAGTAATCATACATTAATAACCACTGTAACCATACAGAAAGATAATTCAGATTTACAGAAAGATATCTTGTAAATTAACAGCAAAATATGTTGTAGAATTACATAAATATGTCTTGTAAAATAACAGCAATATTGAACAGCACCTTTTGCTGTAAATGAACAGCAGAATATACTGTAAATTTACTGAACTTTTTGCTGGCAACTGAGGTTCCAGCAACTATAGATGTAAATGTACAGAAACTAGGAGTGTAGAATTAAAGCTAGAGGTGCTGTTAAACTACAGGAACTGTATTGTATAGTATGTATAGACACTGCTATGTATAATCTACCAGTGAGGTGAATCCATGACATAATCCCCATAATATTTGTTATGTGTGTACTCTGTGCATGCATTGATACTATGAACCATGCATGCGTGATGAAGACCAGAATGTCTCCAATCCCAGTGAAGTGCCATCATTGAGAGCAAGAGAAGTAGACAACTATCTCTCTCAAACCATTTCATAGGCAGTCAGTTTTAACACTGAACTAACCTATAAAAGGAAGAAGGCCTATATTTCAGGTTCATAGTCCAGGTACTTATAAACATACAATTTAGACACAGGTGTGGTGTCTTTGGTGTATATTACTGGTCGTTCCTAGTTTCTTCTCAGATAGCCTTTTACATTATCTATTGTACACAATGTTAGATTGAACTCATTGAGGTTATTATTGTATAACAATCAATTGATAAATTCTGGGAACATTGTTGGATTGAGGTGGCACTATCAGCATATACATTCTTAACAAATGGTGGATACTGCTGCCCCCCAGTAGCAGAACCTACAGGTAAGGCTATTTTGGTAAAGCCGTTGTGGGTCACTCTGGTGCAGAGTGACTGGCTGGCCTAGGGTATGCAAGACCAGCCATGACCGGGAGTGCAGCGATTGTTGCCCCTCCATCATGATTTCGGCCATAGGCACCGCTATAATGGCTGTTACTTTACTTGTGTTGTCACATTTAATGTCATGCGGCAGCTGTGACGTCACTGTGATGAGAGATGTGCGTAGTCATGTTTTTTTATGCCGAAGCAACTGTGACTATATGTTGTCACGTCACCTAGGCAACTAGCTCTGTTAACAACTAGGCCTGATTTTGTCATCACTTTTTTTTATAGATCTACTACACACATAGAGGTGGCAAACACATTTTTCTAGTATGGAGTTTGTGCTTGCCAAAAAGGGGCTGGGACAAGGGGAGTGAAACAGTTATAGGTCCTATGCAGAATGTTGCTACACTCCCATAGCCATGGATGATATCATTAAGGGGTCTCAGACGCTGACTAGCATGCCAATGTTTTCCGCATCAAAAGATATTGGCAAGGTAAGATGTAGCCACTATAAGCAGCTATATTATGGAACAGAAATGCCCCCCATGAAGAGACGATATTCAGTCATGTGGGGGGGGGGGGCATGGATAGTAACTGATTGACAACATCACTTCAACAGAGGGGGACAGGTGCATTGCCTTCCCTGGATTTTAATCAACTAATGACACCCCTGGCCCCTCGAGCTCAGGAGAATGTGGCTTGGACCATGGGAAGGACTGGCAACTCCTACCTGTGGTCCCTGCCAAATTGTTCTTGTTAGTACACATAATACCTTTAATAAATAGCAGTTAGGGACACGACACCTATCTGCATTACCTTGCATACCTTGATGTTAAATCTTAAACAGCAAAAACTTAATGATCCCTTGTTAATGTCACATTTCCTTAATTACATCTGGATGTTAGGGGGTTTCTAGACCGTGACCAAAACTATTTGCTTAAACACCGTATGCTCATTCGCTTTCTCATTCTAGTTTTATGTAAACACGATGTATGAACATGAAGATAACAGGTAATGTAAGTACTTTTTTATTTCACCTCAATATAAGACAGGACACACCGCTTGTCCACTTATTTTGGATATCTTAATTATACACTGTATTCTGTTCCACTTTCTCTCTCTCTAGTTATATGTAAACATGATATATAGAATAGTCAAGTATTACTTAAAGTAATCAAATTAGTGCCCACCTAGGGTTGACTATTACACAATGGCTAGGCACAAGAAACTGCAGACCTCAGACATGCTCTTCATCGCTGGCCCCTCTCTCACTACCTCCACCTTGGATGGATTTATATAAGTGACTTCACCCCTCTGTCTAACTGTGTGCCATAGGAACATCACTATTCAAAATAAGATGGTTTTGCCTTTAGCCCTGCTGCAATTAGTTGATATAGGACCTAGGCCCAATAGATTTAGCCATGCCAGGCAGATAAATTAAAAGAATGCCTGTTGCTAACCAAATAATGACCATAGTGTGAGGGGAATAACAGAAATGATTTTCCCAGACTTGAGTTCAGGAGAGTAGTGGGAGGGCAGCAGAAGCTGCCTCAGAAGTGATTTATTATAGGGTCATTACTAATGGCACTTGTTTTTCTATGATTATACATATCTTAGGATTCTGGAAAGTCCTGTTGTACTAATGAAATCATGTCCATATAATATGAAACTTGCACTTTTTAAAACCCAATTATAGCAATAAAAGATGTGGTAGGACAGGGTAATCTATGAAACATGAACAGTCCTGTGACAAATGGAGAGAAAACATGCAGTTCATACCCTGAAACAATGTCATCTACACAACAGAATGATATGGTGCCATTAATACCAACGACTGAGTAGAGAAACTGTGCTCATTTTAGTTAGGGAATCACTTATAATGATACCATAATTTTGATGTTGAAATGAGTTTCTTCTTGTTGGATAAGGCAAGACAAAAAGTATCTTATTGTTTCAACAGTACAACCTATAGATGAATAAACACTGACTATTCATGAATAAACAATCAGACTTGAAGTTTACATAGTTGACCGATGGATCACCATATAGCAGGGAGCCAGTGTAGTTTAGCCCCATGTGTAAGTATGGTGGTATAAGGAATCTCTGTGAAAATAATGACATCTCTGTGAAAATAGCGATGGGTCTCTGGCAACTTTAGGACAATGATTCCATCGTTATTTTGATGCCTGTTTTCTACAGTGTAAGTACCTTGCAGGGGCTACACTCATGTCATGCTGAACAAATAAGGTCATACCTGCACTTCATTGGAGCATCATAACGTTCAATGAAATGGGCAAGGTGCAGTGCATCAGCAGTATTTAAAGGGTTCAAAGAAGAGATGTAACTGTAAAGTTTCCCAACACTTCTAACTCTAGTTGCCGGACATGTTGTCAAAAGAGAATTTAACCATCTCTGGTACAAGAAGGCCATCCATATCTTACAGAATGTACTTCTACAAGGAACAATAGGAGGGGAGGAATGAAGGAAGGACCTAAGGAAAGAAGAAGGAATACACAAAAGAGACAAACAACCAACAAAGAGGAATGAAATAAGGAAGGAATACACAAAGAAATGAAAGAAGAAAGGAATGACCAAACAAGCGAATGAAAGAGCAAACAAACAAATAAATGATAGAAGGAATTAAAAAAAAAGGTCACAAAGATGCAAAGGAATGAAGTATGAAATTAGGAATCTAGATTATATTGGAACTCCTTTCTAGGTAAAATTAAAGATGATGACTCATAAATCATGGCATCATCTCAATGGCAAGTAAAATGGAATAGAAATAGAATGGACCCTCCCCTAAAAAGCATATTGTCAAAAAGAATTCCCTCCAAATGCTCTGTTTTCAAGGTTTCCAAACATTCATTATTCAGCCTCACCATATGTACTCACCTTTGAAAGCCCAGCCTGGCTTCTGCACTATTGGCACACATGGGTTCCTGGTGACGCCAAACTGTAGGCCATGTCTGATTTTCCCCGATGCATTTCCATGGATTAGAAATGTCAGAAATATGAAAAGTAAACTCAGCATGTTGACTCTTGTATCAACAACTGATTTTTAAAAGTGTGACATGTTGAAGGCAATGAATACATGTGATGCTTCACTGCTGATGAACACGCTTCCGCAGAGGCTAACTTCATCAAAATGAAGACAAGATGGAACGGTAGCTGACATGAAAATGTATTCTCACTATACTTGGGTGGTTATCTATGTCACCTTGGAAAATAATTAAGGTAGAGCCTGCATAATGTAAGGTATATGTTTTTCTGGCTGTAGCTATGGGATGGAAAAATGTTAAAATAAGTCTATTTCAAAGTGAAGTAAAGTTTATGGGCCAGTACCCTGGATACTCTCAATACCTGACAAATGAAATAAAGATTTGTCATATTAAATCTTAAAAAGAATATCCTACATATTCATATTCAGAAGATCAAGAATCCTGCACTGGACTAAAATTGATTAACATGCATCATAGGATGCATGTCCTATTAAACTCCCTGCCCAGTTAGCAAAACTCGTAGTAAATCACATCATTTTTACATCTTGTGCTGATAATCACATACATTATATTATCGCGTGAATTTTGTGGGAAAAAACCATCGGATGTGCGAGACGTTTTCACGTCACTATGATATGTCTTTGCATGTATATAATCATACATCAATATAATGTACTTGAAACTCATTAAAATGATGTTAATCTTGACATGTAAGATGCCTTTGGTTTATGTCATAAATAAGATGTTACTCATAGATGTAATTTCCACATCAGTGCAACTATGCAAACGTGACATGATATAAAGATGGCATCATTACAAAAAAAGATACTATTGAAATGGGAATACTGACCACAAATCATAGTCAGATAGGATACCTCGAAGAGAGATATCCCAAGACATAAGAATATTATGTCTATTAGATGCAAATATTGCATACTGCATGGACATTCTGCACAGAATATGCATAAAAAACCTGAAAGGTGTTAACAGGTATTCTATATCCATAGCGAGGGCACTGCACACCGAACCTAGCCTAGAGGCTGGGGTGTGATGTCTACTTGAAGTCAATATTAATTCTTACATATTTTCTTCAGGCCTAAAAGAGGTGTCTATCATGTGCATTGTTTGTTTAGTCATTATTTCTCCTTTGAATGTCACAGAAACAACGGAGTACATATTGAAGAAGACCTTTCTTTCAGTTTATTCCAATAACTTCAGGCGGTTGGTTCACTTTGATCCAACTATTTATTGGGGAATGTGGCAATGCAGATCAGGTAGTGAGTAAAGTGCTAGATGAGACCCCTTGTGTCTGATACCAGAACTATCTAGGGGATATAATCGTGACATATCACTCACTTCATATTGTTACAAGAATACAACAGCTTTGAATTCACATCATAATGACATAAGTATCTCCTGTAATATTTACTATGCTTGATTTATTCAATAAACAAGCATTTGTAGTATTGCTGGTAAAACATCATTTTTCTCAAGAGCATAGAAAAATGAAATAATGTAATTCTCTAATGTCCCGAGTTTAACCAGATCAAGATGTGATTTTGACATAACGCATTGCAGAATAACTACTATGAGATGTAATATTGATATCAATTGGTGCACATCTTTTTAGCACTTCTAATATCATAGCATATTTATGACAGCATATGATGTGTATAATTGCACCAGATAAAGACATGATTATGATGTGAAAAAGGACGTATCTTTTACATCAACATCTAGTAAATTCAACACATAAAAATCTTTACCTCCTAATGATGTAATTATCTGGTCGGTTTCACGTAATAATGTGAATATGACAAGTATCGGACGTCTTTTTTACCTAAGGTGCTAGCTGGGTACATGTGTAGTGAATAATGATACTTACATTGTTGGTGATGATGTGACAAGTCACAAAAAAAGAAGTTGTGTCCTTTAATCTAGAGTCACAGTCATATATACCCTTCATACTTTGCATTCTCACCTTACACTCAGAGTTTGACACATTTTTCTCAGGTAACACTTGAAAGAAAAGAAGCGTTTTATTGTATCTCCCCTTAGCATGTTGCACATAGAATGTGTGAATGCTTGTTGCTATCACAATATTTGAATGAATAAGTACAAATAAAAGTAAAAAAAAAAAAAAAAATGAAAGGTGGCACCACCCACTAATTACGTTACTCTAACGTTTTACTAGAAATAGGTAGTATTTTTAACTTCTACTTGACCTGAGTTGTAAGATTGATGGTGATTTATTGGTGATCAACATATGTGAACTATGGATATATCAGTTTTATAATATTAAAAATTTGGGCTAGGTAGCGCCACCCACCCCTTACGTTTCACTGTCGTTTTACTCGCGTCACTCTTACACACCTGTTACGTGTCTATTTCCTCACACATCACTTTATAAAGAGACTACCGTCTAGTTCATATGGCGCCACCCACTCATTACGTTGCTCTATCGTTTTGAGATTTGTGTAATTATACATCTTTAACCCTGCCTTAGTCACTTTGTTAAAATTATTCTTTGACAATTTAAACATCTAGATGATGGATACTGCTGCCCCCCAGTAGCAGAACCTACAGGTAAGGCTATTTTGGTAAAGCCGTTGTGGGTCACTCTGGTGCAGAGTGACTGGCTGGCCTAGGGTATGCAAGAGTAATTATACAGGACAACTTACTGTACACATGTGTCTACAGGTAGCAGCTTGTCACTAAATAGTGACACTCACTGTATTTGAGAATACTGCTCTCTCCCCTGTTGAATTACATAGGATGATCCTGTTATATAACCCAAACTAGTTACAGTGTAGCTGAGAGGAGACACTATCATGCCAGAATTATCCAAAATACAAAGATTTTCAACAAAATTTGATGGACCAATTTTAAAATATCTATACTGAACTTTATGTCAAAAGTGTCTGTTGAACAATTGTGGAATGTCTGAAATGTTGAGGAAAGATCTATTGAAAACTTAAGTTGAAGATGAGGGAAAGCTTCATAACTCGATATATATATATATATATATATATATATATATATATATATATATATATATATATATATATATATAACAATATATGCTTTTTAGCCAGTTTTATTATGAAGCTAGAGTACCTGTCGCACCTTAAGGGCATTTTATCCCGGGTGGCTTTACAATGAATATTTTTTCTCAAATTTCTTCTTACATTTTGACAAAGGAAGGTCTTTTACACATTACCCATGGGGTATAAGAGAAAATTGACTGCATTATATTTAAATGGTTGATCATTACTGGTATAGATGAATGTATTACTGGCACCCCTAACCTTAGCCATTGTAATGCCATTTTATGAGGCACCTGTGTCATAACTACCATAAAAAGTATCTGCCAATCTATTTTTATATCTAGATTGAAATAAAGGTAGTCCAAATAGGGTATTAGTAGTTGTTGAATATTCTGGAAACTGCCAAGATCAAAATTCATCTTCTTACAACTGATTTCATGAGACCAATGCAAGATACAATGAGGACAAAGATCAATTATAGTTGAGAGGTACATTAATCAGCCTTCAGATATATAAAATACCCATAATTTCAATGATCAGAGGGCCTAGGTTCTAATACAGAATCAATTGCATACCAACCTGCTCATAACTGTGTTTATAACACAGCTGCTGGGCATCTATTCAAGAAACCATTGAATGTTAGTTTATGCTGTAGGAATATGTGGGCCACACCGCATGGGGAAAAGCCCCTCCAGGGGGGATTTTTTAGGAGTTGCCTGACGTGTAGCACCACAGCGAAGTTGCGCAGCTGCCCAGCAATGTTGCTACACAACATCGCTGGGCAGCTCCTTTTATTTTTTTGGTTTTCATCGTGGGAGCTGCCATTATGTGAGTGATGTCATGATGGCTGTGTGATGTCATTTGTCACAGCGCAGCCCCACCATGGCTACCAGCCATGACCGGGAGTGCAGCGATTGTTGCCCCTCCATCATGATTTCAGCCATAGGCACCGCTATTATGGCTGTTACTTTACTTGTGTTGTCACATTTAATGTCATGCGGCAGCTGTGACGTCACTGTGATGAGAGATGTGCGTAGTCATGTTTTTTTATGCCGCAGCAACTGTGACTATATGTTGTCACGTCACCTAGGCAACTAGCTCTGTTAACAACCAGGCCTGATTTTGTCATCACTTATTTTTATAGATCTACTACACACATAGTGGTGGCAAACACATTTTTCTAGTATGGAGTTTGTGCTTGCCAAAAAGGGGCTGGGACAAGGGGAGTGGAACAGTTATAGGTCCTATGCAGAATGTTGCTACACTCCCATAGCCATGGATGATATCATTAAGGGGTCTCAGACGCTGACTAGCATGCCAATGTTTTCCGCATCAAAAGATATTGGCAAGGTAAGATGTATCAACTATAAGCAGCTATATTATGGAACAGAAATGCCCCCCATGAAGAGACGATATTCAGTCATGTGGGGGGGGGGCATGGATAGTAACTGATTGACAACATCACTTCAACAGAGGGGAACAGGTGCATTGCCTTCCCTGGATTTTAATCAACTAATGACACCCCTGGCCCCTCGAGCTCAGGAGAATGTTGCTTGGACCATGTGAAGGACTGGCAACTCCTACCTGTGGTCCCTGCCAAATTGTTCTTGTTAGTACACATAATACCTTTAATAAATAGCAGTTAGGGACACGACACCTATCTGCATTACCTTGCATACCTTGATGTTAAATCTTAAACAGCAAAAACTTAATGATCCCTTGTTAATGTCACATTTCCTTAATTACATCTGGATGTTAGGGGGTTTCTAGACCGTGACCAAAACTATTTGCTTAAACACCGTATGCTCATTCGCTTTCTCATTCTAGTTTTATGTAAACACAATGTATGAACATGAAGGTAACAGGTAATGTAAGTACTTTTTTATTTCACCTCAATATAAGACAGGACACACCACTTGTCCACTTATTTTGGATATCTTAATTATACACTGTATTCTGTTCCACTTTCTCTCTCTCTAGTTATATGTAAACATGATATATAGAATAGTCAAGTATTACTTAAAGTAATCAAATTAGTGCCAACCTAGGGTTGACTATTACACAATGGCTAGGCACAAGAAACTGCAGACCTCAGACATGCTCTTCATCGCTGGCCCCTCTCTCACTACCTCCACCTTGGATGGATTTATATAAGCGACTTCACCCCTCTGTCTAACTGTGTGCCATAGGAACATCACTATTCAAAATAAGATGGTTTTGCCTTTAGCCCTGCTGCAATTAGTTGATATAGGACCTAGGCCCAATAGATTTAGCCATGCCAGGCAGATAAATTAAAAGAATGCCTTTTGCTTAGCAAATAATGACCATAGTGTGAGGGGAATAACAGAAATGATTTTCCCAGACTTGAGTTCAGGAGAGTAGTGGGAGGGCAGCAGAAGCTGCCTCAGAAGTGATTTAATACAGGGTCATTACTAATGGCACTTGTTTTTCTATGATTATACATATCTTAGGATTCTGAAAAGTCCTGTTGTACTAATGAAATCATGTCCATATAATATGAAACTTGCACTATTTAAAACCCAATTATAGCGATAAGAGATGTGGTAGGACAGGGTAATCTATGAAACATGAACAGTCCTGTGACAAATGGAGAGAAAACATGCAGTTCATACCCTGAAACAATGTCATCTACACAACAGAATGATATGGTGCCATTAATACCAACGACTGAGTAGAGAAACTGTGCTCATTTTAGTTAGGGAATCACTTATAAGGATACCATAATTTTGATGTTGAAATGAGTTTCTTCTTGTTGGATAAGGCAAGACAAAAAGTATCTTATTGTTTCTTGAGCTCAACAGTACAACCTATAGATGAATAAACACTGACTATTCATGAATAAACAATCAGACTTGAAGTTTACATAGTTGACCGATGGATCACCATATAGCAGGGAGCCAGTGTAGTTTAGCCCCATGTGGAAGTATGGTGGTATAAGGAATCTCTGTGAAAATAATGACATCTCTGTGAAAATAGTGATGGGTCTCTGGCAACTTTAGGACAATGATTCCATCGCTATTTTGATGCCTGTTTTCAGCAGTGTAAGTACCTTGCAGGGGCTACACTCATGTCATGCTGAACAAATAAGGTCATACCTGCACTTCATTGGAGCATCATAACGTTCAATGAAATGGGCAAGGTGCAGTGCATCAGCAGTATTTAAAGGGTTCAAAGAAGAGATGTAACTGTAAAGTTTCCCAACACTTCTAACTCTAGTTGCCGGACATGTTGTCAAAAGAGAATTTAACCATCTCTGGTACAAGAAGGCCATCCATATCTTACAGAATGTACTTCTACAAGGAACAATAGGAGGGGAGGAATGAAGGAAGGACCTAAGGAAAGAAGAAGGAATACACAAAAGAGACAAACAACCAACAAAGAGGAATGAAATAAGGAAGGAATACACAAAGAAATGAAAGAAGAAAGGAATGACCAAGCAAGCGAATGAAAGAGCAAACAAACAAATAAATGATAGAAGGAATTAAAAAAAAAGGTCACAAAGATGCAAAGGAATGAAGTATGAAATTAGGAATCTAGATTATATTGGAACTCCTTTCTAGGTAAAATTAAAGATGATGACTCATAAATCATGGCATCATCTCAATGGCCAGTAAAATGGAATAGAAATAGAATGGACCCTCCCCTAAAAAGCATATTGTCAAAAAGAATTCCCTCCAAATGCTCTGTTTTCAAGGTTTCCAAACATTCATTATTCAGCCTCACCATATGTACTCACCTTTGAAAGCCCAGCCTGGCTTCTGCACTATTGGCACACATGGGTTCCTGGTGACGCCAAACTGTAGGCCATGTCTGATTTTCCCCGATGCATTTCCATGGATTAGAAATGTCAGAAATATGAAAAGTAAACTCAGCATGTTGACTCTTGTATCAACGACTGATTTTTAAAAGTGAGACATGTTGAAGGCAATGAATACATGTGATGCTTCACTGCTGATAGACACGCTTCCGCAGAGGCTAACTTCAACAAAATGAAGACAAGATGGAACGGTAGCTGACATGAAAATGTATTCTCACTATACTTGGGTGGTTATCTATGTCACCTTGGAAAATAATTAAGGTATAGCTTGCATAATGTAAGGTATACGTTTTTGGGGTGCGGCCCAAATAGAATTGATTGAAATAAGACATAAGGATGAAATAAAAGTATAATTTTTTTTTATGATTGAAATAACTGATGTCAGGAGAGCCTCCCTATGCAAAAATAGGGCCTTATTTCAGCTATTTTTGCATATTTCAAATTGAAATAACCATCTATGGGATGGAAAAATGTTAAAATAAGTCTATTTCAAAGTGAAGTAAAGTTTATGGGCCAGTACCCTGGATACTCTCGATACCTGACAAGTGAAATAAAGATTTGTCATATTAGATGTTAAAAAGAATATCCTACATATTCATATTCAGAAGATCAAGAATCCTGCACTGGACTAAAATTGATTAACATGCATCATAGGATGCATGTCCTATTAAACTCCCTGCCCAGTTAGCAAAACTCGTAGTAAATCACATCATTTTTACATCTTGTGCTGATAATCACATACATTATATTATCGCGTGAATTTTGTGGGAAAAAAACCATCGGATGTGCAAGACGTTTTCACGTCACTATGAGATGTCTTTGCATGTATATAATCATACATCAATATAATGTACTTGAAACTCATTAAAATGATGTTAATCTTGACATGTAAGCTGCCTTTGGTTTATGTCATAAATAAGATGTTACTCATAGATGTAATTTCCACATCAGTGCAACTATGCAAACGTGACATGATATAAAGATGGCATCATTACAAAAAAAGATACTATTGAAATGGGAATACTGACCACAAATCATAGTCAGATAGGATACCTCAAAGAGAGATATCCCAAGACATAAGAATATTATGTCTATTAGATGCAAATATTGCATCCTGCATGGACATTCTGCACAGAATATGCATAAAAAACCTGGCAGGTGTTAACAGGTATTCTATATCCATAGAGAGGGCACTGCACACCGAACCTAGCCTAGAGGCTGGGGTGTGATGTCTACTTGAAGTCAATATTAATTCTTATATATTTTCTTCAGGCCTAAAAGAGGTGTCTATCATGTGCATTGTTTGTTTAGTCATTATTTCTCCTTTGAATGTCACAGAAACAACGGAGTACATATTGAAGAAAACCTTTCTTTCAGTTTATTCCAATAACTTCAGGTGGTTGGTTCACTTTGATCCAACTATTTATTGGGGAATGTGGCAATGCAGATCAGGTAGTGAGTAAAGTGCTAGATGAGACCCCTTGTGTCTGATACCAGAACTATCTAGGGGATATAATCGTGACATATCACTCACTTCATATTGTTACAAGAATACAACAGCTTTGAATTCACATCATAATGACATAAGTATCTCCTGTAATATTTACTATGCTTGATTTATTCAATAAACAAGTATTTGTAGTATTGCTGGTAAAACATCATTTTTCTCAAGAGCATAGAAAAATGAAATAGATGTTATTCTCTAATGTCCCGAGTTTAAGATCAAGATGTGATTTTGACATTGCGCATGTGTCACTATATTATATTGCAAAATAACTACTATGAGATGTAATATTGATATCAATTGGTGCACATCTTTTTAGCACTTCTAATATCATAGCATATTTATGACAGCATATGATGTGTATAATTGCACCAGATAAAGACATGATTATGACGTGAAAAAGGATGTATCTTTTACATCAACATCTAGTAAATTCAACACATAAAAATCTTGACCTCCTAATGACGTAATTATCTGGTCGGTTTCACATAATAATGTGAATATGACAAGTATCGGACGTCTTTTTTACCTAAGGTGCTAGCTGGGTACATGTGTAGTGAATAATGGCTTGGCCGAGACAACATCCCTAGGATGATGGTCAGTCATTAACTTGATAGCCTCAATGATATTAGTTTTCCTGATGTAAAGATTTTCCCTACCGGTCATAAGGTATTTAACACGGATTCTTATTCAATCCAGGAAAATTTTTAAATTTTGTAAATCGTATGAAAATGTTATACTTCTTAGGCTAAATAAAGTTTAAATTGTTTCAAAAAAAACATTGTTGGTGATGATGTGACAAGTCACAAAAAAAGAAGTTGTGTCCTTTAATCTAGAGTCACAGTCATATATACCCTTCATACTTTGCATTCTCACCTTACACTTAGAGTTTGACACATTTTTCACAGGTAACACTTGAAAGAAAAGAAGCGTTTTATTGTATCTCCCCTTAGCATGTTGCACATAGAATGTGTGAATGCTTGTTGCTATCACAATATTTGAATAAATAAGTACAAATAAAAGTAAAAAAAAAAAATAAATGAAAGGTGGCACCACCCACTAATTACGTTACTCTAACGTTTTACTAGAAATAGGTAGTATTTTTAACTTCTACTTGACCTGAGTTGTAAGATTGATGGTGATTTATTGGTGATCAACATATGTGAACTATGGATATATCAGTTTTATAATATTAAAAATTTGGGCTAGGTAGCTCCACCCACCCCTTACGTTTCACTGTCGTTTTACTCGCGTCACTCTTACACACCTGTTACGTGTCTATTTCATCACACATCACTATATAAAGAGACTACCGTCTAGGTCATATGGCGCCACGCACTCATTACGTTATTCTATCGCTTTAAGATTTGTGTAATTATACATCTTTGACCCTGCCTTAGTCACTTTGTTAAAATTATTTTTTGACAATTTAAACGTCTAGATGAAGGAAGTATCAACTTGTATGGAAACTTGATTTCAAACAGCAACATAAATTATGGTGAGCACGAACTGCATGATTATCAAACATATTCCTTGCAGCTTATGGAAATTTTGTTGATATTATGGGCTTTCTATCACTGATTAGTGATTTTTATCAATCATTTTTATTGTATACATCCTTTAATGCGGTTTTACTTGTTCACTATCAATTGGAATATTTTGATATTTATCTGAAATATGGAAATCAAAAGAGTCTATTTCGATATAGCACTTTCTATCCCATGACCTGTTCATAATAAATAAAAAATGTTTCCAAGCTGGCATTGCTGGGCTAATCTCATCCAGCATGATTTTCTTTAAGAGGTCATAAGGGGAAATTCCACAAAATCATTTTTTTTTCATGAAAAATAAGTGTGTAATAAATGAAAAGATGGGCAAAGAATACATTTCTATACATTTGCTGTATAAAAATTGTTGAATTAGCAAAGAATTGCCCAACCAGCATTAGTGGAACCAGTTCTTCGGTACCCTGAAAAAAGTAATACTTTCAGAATGCATCCACACTATACACTAGTGATCCCAAAATGACCAACATTCACATTTAATTTCTCAGCCTCTAAGAATTACTAGAGAGGCAAGGGTTTGCATATGTAGTAGATGATCAGGATACAATAACTTAGTATTCTTGGTAATTTTACTTAGAATTTATAAAACTTGACAGTTTCCCCTTTACCTGAAACACCTGCATTAACTTCTACAGATTCTATACATCATGTTACTTTTGTTACACTGTTAGTAGTAGCCAGGGTTATTTTTTACAGCAAAAGCCTTTGGCAACTTTGCTTCCAATACATTTTGCTGTAAATCTACAGGAGGCGAGTTGCTGTAATTCTACAACACCATCCACAGTAATCATACATTAATAACCACTGTAACCATACAGAAAGATAATTCAGATTTACAGAAAGACATCTTGTAAATTAACAGCAAAATATGTTGTAGAATTACATAAATATGTCTTGTAAAATAACAGCAATATTGAACAACACCTTTTGCTGTAAATGAACAGCAGAATATACTGTAAATTTACTGAACTTTTTGCAGGCAACTGAGGTTCCAGCAACTATAGATGTAAATGTACAGAAACTAGGAGTGTAGAATTAAAGCTAGAGGTGCTGTTAAACTACAGGAACTGTATTGTATAGTATGTATAGACACTGCTATGTATAATCTACCAGTGAGGTGAATCCATGACATAATCCCTATAATATTTGTTATGTGTGTACTCTGTGCATGCATTGATACTATGAACCATGCATGCGTGATGAAGACCAGAATGTCTCCAATCCCAGTGAAGTGCCATCATTGAGAGCAAGAGAAGTAGACAACTATCTCTCTCAAACCATTTCATAGGCAGTCAGTTTTAACACTGAACTAACCTATAAAAGGAAGAAGGCCTATATTTCAGGTTCATAGTCCAGGTACTTATAAACATACAATTTAGACACAGGTGTGGTGTCTTTGGTGTATATTACTGGTCGTTCCTAGTTTCTTCTCAGATAGCCTTTTACATTATCTATTGTACACAATGTTAGATTGAACTCATTGAGGTTATTATTGTATAACAATCTGGTGCAGAGTGACTGGCTGGCCTAGGGTATGCAAGACCAGCCATGACCGGGAGTGCAGCGATTGTTGCCCCTCCATCATGATTTCGGCCATAGGCACCGCTATAATGGCTGTTACTTTACTTGTGTTGTCACATTTAATGTCATGCGGCAGCTGTGACGTCACTGTGATGAGAGATGTGCGTAGTCATGTTTTTTTATGCCGCAGCAACTGTGACTATATGTTGTCACGTCACCTAGGCAACTAGCTCTGTTAACAACCAGGCCTGATTTTGTCATCACTTTTTTTTATAGATCTACTACACACATAGAGGTGGCAAACACATTTTTCTAGTATGGAGTTTGTGCTTGCCAAAAAGGGGCTGGGACAAGGGGAGTGGAACAGTTATAGGTCCTATGCAGAATGTTGCTACACTCCCATAGCCATGGATGATATCATTAAGGGGTCTCAGACGCTGACTAGCATGCCAATGTTTTCCGCATCAAAAGATATTGGCAAGGTAAGATGTAGCCACTATAAGCAGCTATATTATGGAACAGAAATGCCCCCCATGAAGAGACGATATTCAGTCATGTGGGGGGGGGGGGGCATGGATAGTAACTGATTGACAACATCACTTCAACAGAGGGGGACAGGTGCATTGCCTTCCCTGGATTTTAATCAACTAATGACACCCCTGGCCCCTCGAGCTCAGGAGAATGTGGCTTGGACCATGGGAAGGACTAGCAACTCCTACCTGTGGTCCCTGCCAAATTGTTCTTGTTAGTACACATAATACCTTTAATAAATAGCAGTTAGGGACACGACACCTATCTGCATTACCTTGCATACCTTGATGTTAAATCTTAAACAGCAAAAACTTAATGATCCCTTGTTAATGTCACATTTCCTTAATTACATCTGGATGTTAGGGGGTTTCTAGACCGTGACCAAAACTATTTGCTTAAACACCGTATGCTCATTCGCTTTCTCATTCTAGTTTTATGTAAACACGATGTATGAACATGAAGATAACAGGTAATATAAGTACTTTTTTATTTCACCTCAATATAAGACAGGACACACCGCTTGTCCACTTATTTTGGATATCTTAATTATACACTGTATTCTGTTCCACTTTCTCTCTCTCTAGTTATATGTAAACATGATATATAGAATAGTCAAGTATTACTCAAAGTAATCAAATTAGTGCCAACCTAGGGTTGACTATTACACAATGGCTAGGCACAAGAAACTGCAGACCTCAGACATGCTCTTCATCGCTGGCCCCTCTCTCACTACCTCCACCTTGGATGGATTTATATAAGTGACTTCACCCCTCTGTCTAACTGTGTGCCATAGGAACATCACTATTCAAAATAAGATGGTTTTGCCTTTAGCCCTGCTGCAATTAGTTGATATAGGACCTAGGCCCAATAGATTTAGCCATGCCAGGCAGATAAATTAAAAGAATGCCTGTTGCTAACCAAATAATGACCATAGTGTGAGGGGAATAACAGAAATGATTTTCCCAGACTTGAGTTCAGGAGAGTAGTGGGAGGGCAGCAGAAGCTGCCTCAGAAGTGATTTAATACAGGGTCATTACTAATGGCACTTGTTTTTCTATGATTATACATATCTTAGGATTCTGGAAAGTCCTGTTGTACTAATGAAATCATGTCCATATAATATGAAACTTGCACTTTTTAAAACCCAATTATAGCAATAAAAGATGTGGTAGGACAGGGTAATCTATGAAACATGAACAGTCCTGTGACAAATGGAGAGAAAACATGCAGTTCATACCCTGAAACAATGTCATCTACACAACAGAATGATATGGTGCCATTAATACCAACGACTGAGCAGAGAAACTGTGCTCATTTTAGTTAGGGAATCACTTATAATGATACCATAATTTTGATGTTGAAATGAGTTTCTTCTTGTTGGATAAGGCAAGACAAAAAGTATCTTATTGTTTCAACAGTACAACCTATAGATGAATAAACACTGACTATTCATGAATAAACAATCAGACTTGAAGTTTACATAGTTGACCGATGGATCACCATATAGCAGGGAGCCAGTGTAGTGTAGCCCCATGTGGAAGTATGGTGGTATAAGGAATCTCTGTGAAAATAATGACATCTCTGTGAAAATAGCGATGGGTCTCTGGCAACTTTAGGACAATGATTCCATCGTTATTTTGATGCCTGTTTTCTACAGTGTAAGTACCTTGCAGGGGCTACACTCATGTCATGCTGAACAAATAAGGTCATACCTGCACTTCATTGGAGCATCATAACGTTCAATGAAATGGGCAAGGTGCAGTGCATCAGCAGTATTTAAAGGGTTCAAAGAAGAGATGTAACTGTAAAGTTTCCCAACACTTCTAACTCTAGTTGCCGGACATGTTGTCAAAAGAGAATTTAACCATCTCTGGTACAAGAAGGCCATCCATATCTTACAGAATGTACTTCTACAAGGAACAATAGGAGGGGAGGAATGAAGGAAGGACCTAAGGAAAGAAGAAGGAATACACAAAAGAGACAAACAACCAACAAAGAGGAATGAAATAAGGAAGGAATACACAAAGAAATGAAAGAAGAAAGGAATGACCAAACAAGCGAATGAAAGAGCAAACAAACAAATAAATGATAGAAGGAATTAAAAAAAAGGTCACAAAGATGCAAAGGAATGAAGTATGAAATTAGGAGTCTAGATTATATTGGAACTCCTTTCTAGGTAAAATTAAAGATGATGACTCATAAATCATGGCATCATCTCAATGGCAAGTAAAATGGAATAGAAATAGAATGGACCCTCCCCTAAAAAGCATATTGTCAAAAAGAATTCCCTCCAAATGCTCTGTTTTCAAGGTTTCCAAACATTCATTATTCAGCCTCACCATATGTACTCACCTTTGAAAGCCCAGCCTGGCTTCTGCACTATTGGCACACATGGGTTCCTGGTGACGCCAAACTGTAGGCCATGTCTGATTTTCCCCGATGCATTTCCATGGATTAGAAATGTCAGAAATATGAAAAGTAAACTCAGCATGTTGACTCTTGTATCAACGACTGATTTTTAAAAGTGCGACATGTTGAAGGCAATGAATACATGTGATGCTTCACTGCTGATGAACACGCTTCCGCAGAGGCTAACTTCATCAAAATGAAGACAAGATGGAACGGTAGCTGACATGAAAATGTATTCTCACTATACTTGGGTGGTTATCTATGTCACCTTGGAAAATAATTAAGGTAGAGCCTGCATAATGTAAGGTATACGTTTTTCTTGCTGTAGCTATGGGATGGAAAAATGTTAAAATAAGTCTATTTCAAAGTGAAGTAAAGTTTATGGGCCAGTACCCTGGATACTCTCGATACCTGACAAATGAAATAAAGATTTGTCATATTAAATCTTAAAAAGAATATCCTACATATTCATATTCAGAAGATCAAGAATCCTGCACTGGACTAAAATTGATTAACATGCATCATAGGATGCATGTCCTATTAAACTCCCTGCCCAGTTAGCAAAACTCGTAGTAAATCACATCATTTTTACATCTTGTGCTGATAATCACATACATTATATTATCGCGTGAATTTTGTGGGAAAAAAACTATCGGATGTGCAAGACGTTTTCACGTCACTATGATATGTCTTTGCATGTATATAATCATACATCAATATAATGTACTTGAAACTCATTAAAATGATGTTAATCTTGACATGTAAGATGCCTTTGGTTTATGTCATAAATAAGATGTTACTCATAGATGTAATTTCCACATCAGTGCAACTATGCAAACGTGACATGATATAAAGATGGCATCATTACAAAAAAAGATACTATTGAAATGGGAATACTGACCACAAATCATAGTCAGATAGGATACCTCGAAGAGAGATATCCCAAGACATAAGAATATTATGTCTATTAGATGCAAATATTGCATACTGCATGGACATTCTGCACAGAATATGCATAAAAAACCTTAAAGGCGTTAACAGGTATTCTATATCCATAGAGAGGGCACTGCACACCGAACCTAGCCTAGAGGCTGGGGTGTGATGTCTACTTGAAGTCAATATTAATTCTTATATATTTTCTTCAGGCCTAAAAGAGGTGTCTATCATGTGCATTGTTTGTTTAGTCATTATTTCTCCTTTGAATGTCACAGAAACAACGGAGTACATATTGAAGAAGACCTTTCTTTCAGTTTATTCCAATAACTTCAGGCGGTTGGTTCACTTTGATCCAACTATTTATTGGGGAATGTGGCAATGCAGATCAGGTAGTGAGTAAAGTGCTAGATGAGACCTCTTGTGTCTGATACCAGAACTATCTAGGGGATATAATCGTGACATATCACTCACTTCATATTGTTACAAGAATACAAAAGCTTTGAATTCACATCATAATGACATAAGTATCTCCTGTAATATTTACTATGCTTGATTTATTCAATAAACAAGCATTTGTAGTATTGCTGGTAAAACATCATTTTTCTCAAGAGCATAGAAAAATGAAATAGATGTAATTCTCTAATGTCCCGAGTTTAACCAGATCAAGATGTGATTTTGACATCACGCATTGCAGAATAACTACTATGAGATGTAATATTGATATCAATTGGTGCACATCTTTTTAGCACTTCTAATATCATAGCATATTTATGACAGCATATGATGTGTATAATTGCACCAGATAAAGACATGATTATGATGTGAAAAAGGACGTATCTTTTACATCAACATCTAGTAAATTCAACACATAAAAATCTTTACCTCCTAATGATGTAATTATCTGGTCGGTTTCATGTAATAATGTGAATATGACAAGTATCGGACGTCTTTTTTACCTAAGGTGCTAGCTGGGTACATGTGTAGTGAATAATGATACTTACATTGTTGGTGATGATGTGACAAGTCACAAAAAAAGAAGTTGTGTCCTTTAATCTAGAGTCACAGTCATATATACCCTTCATACTTTGCATTCTCACCTTACACTCAGAGTTTGACACATTTTTCTCAGGTAACACTTGAAAGAAAAGAAGCGTTTTATTGTATCTCCCCTTAGCATGTTGCACATAGAATGTGTGAATGCTTGTTGCTATCACAATATTTGAATGAATAAGTACAAATAAAAGTAAAAAAAAAAAAAAAATGAAAGGTGGCACCACCCACTAATTACGTTACTCTAACGTTTTACTAGAAATAGGTAGTATTTTTAACTTCTACTTGACCTGAGTTGTAAGATTGATGGTGATTTATTGGTGATCAACATATGTGAACTATGGATATATCAGTTTTATAATATTAAAAATTTGGGCTAGGTAGCGCCACCCACCCCTTACGTTTCACTGTCGTTTTACTCGCGTCACTCTTACACACCTGTTACGTGTCTATTTCCTCACACATCACTTTATAAAGAGACTACCGTCTAGTTCATATGGCGCCACCCACTCATTACGTTACTCTATCGTTTTGAGATTTGTGTAATTATACATCTTTAACCCTGCCTTAGTCACTTTGTTAAAATTATTCTTTGACAATTTAAACGTCTAGATGAAGGAAGTATCAACTTGTATGGAAACTTGATTTCAAACAGCAACATAAATTATGGTGAGCATGAACTGCATGATTATCAAACATATTCCTTGCAGCTTATGGAAATTTTGTTGATATTATGGGCTTTCTATCACTGATTAGTGATTTTTATCAATCATTTTTATTGTATACATCCTTTAATGCGGTTTTACTTGTTCGCTATCAATTGGAATATTTTGATATTTATCTGAAATATGGAAATCAAAAGAGTCTATTTTGATATAGCACTTTCCATCTCATGACCTGTTCATAATAAATAAAAAATGTTTCCAAGCTGGCATTGCTGGGCTAATCTCATCCAGCATGATTTTCTTTAAGAGGTCATAAGGGGAGATTCCACAAAATCGTTTTTTTTTCATGAAAAATAAGTGTGTAATAAATGAAAAGGTGGGCAAAGAATACATTTCTATACATTTGTTGTATAAAAATTGTTGAATTAGCAAAGAATTGCCCAACCAGCATTAGTGGAACCAGTTCTTCGGGACCCTGAAAAAAATAATACTTTCAGAAAGCATCCACACTATACACTAGTGATCCCAAAATGACCAACATTCACATTTAATTTCTCAGCCTCTAAGAATTACTAGAGAGGCAAGGGTTTGCATATGTAGTAGATGATCAGGATACAAAAACTTAGTATTCTTGGTAATTTTACTTAGAATTTATAAAACTTGACAGTTTCCCCTTTACCTGAAACACCTGCATTAACTTCTACAGATTCTATACATCATGTTACTTTTGTTACACTGTTAGTAGTAGCCAGGGTTATTTTTTACAGCAAAAGCCTTTGGCAACTTTGCTTCCAATACATTTTGCTGTAAATCTACAGGAGGCGAGTTGCTGAAATTCTACAACACCATCCACAGTAATCATACATTAATAACCACTGTAACCATACAGAAAGATAATTCAGATTTACAGAAAGATATCTTGTAAATTAACAGCAAAATATGTTGTAGAATTACATAAATATGTCTTGTAAAATAACAGCAATATTTTCTGCAAATGAACAGCACCTATAGATGTAAATGTACAGAAACTAGGAGTGTAGAATTAAAGCTAGAGGTGCTGTTAAACTACAGGAACTGTATTGTATAGTATGTATAGACACTGCTATGTATAATCTACCAGTGGGGTGAATCCATGACATAATCCCCATAATATTTGTTATGTGTGTACTCTGTGCATGCATTGATACTATGAACCATGCATGCGTGATGAAGACCAGAATGTCTCCAATCCCAGTGAAGTGCCATCATTGAGAGCAAGAGAAGTAGACAACTATCTCTCTCAAACCATTTCATAGGCAGTCAGTTTTAACACTGAACTAACCTATAAAAGGAAGAAGGCCTATATTTCAGGTTCATAGTCCAGGTACTTATAAACATACAATTTAGACACAGGTGTGGTGTCTTTGGTGTATATTACTGGTCGTTCCTAGTTTCTTCTCAGATAGCCTTTTACATTATCTATTGTACACAATGTTAGATTGAACTCATTGAGGTTATTATTGTATAACAATCAATTGATAAATTCTGGGAACATTGTTGGATTGAGGTGGCACTATCAGCATATACATTCTTAACAAATGGTGGATACTGCTGCCCCCCAGTAGCAGAACCTACAGGTAAGGCTATTTTGGTAAAGCCGTTGTGGGTCACTCTGGTGCAGAGTGACTGGCTGGCCTAGGGTATGCAAGAGTAATTATACAGGACAACTTACTGTACACATGTGTCTACAGGTAGCAGCTTGTCACTAAATAGTGACACTCACTGTATTTGAGAATACTGCTCTCTCCCCTGTTGAATTACATAGGATGATCCTGTTATATAACCCAAACTAGTTACAGTGTAGCTGAGAGGAGACACTATTCAACAACATTTGATGGACCAATTTTAAAATATCTATACTGAACTTTATGTCAAAAGTGTCTGTTGAACAATTGTGGAATGTCTGAAATGTTGAGGAAAGATCAATTGAAAACTTAAGTTGAAGATGAGGGAAAGCTTCATAACTCGATATATATATATATATATATATATATATATATATATATATATATATATATATATATATATAACAATATATGCTTTTTAGCCAGTTTTATTATGAAGCTAGAGTACCTGTCGCACCTTAAGGGCATTTTATCCCGGGTGGCTTTACAATGAATATTTTTTCTCAAATTTCTTCTTACATTTTGACAAAGAGAGGTCTTTTACACATTACCCATGGGGTATAAGAGAAAATTGACTGCATTATATTTAAATGGTTGATCATTACTGGTATAGATGAATGTATTACTGGCACCCCTAACCTTAGCCATTGTAATGCCATTTTATGAGGCACCTGTGTCATAACTACCATAAAAAGTATCTGCCAATCTATTTTTATATCTAGATTGAAATAAAGGTAGTCCAAATAGGGTATTAGTAGTTGTTGAATATTCTGGAAACTGCCAAGATCAAAATTCATCTTCTTACAACTGATTTCATGAGACCAATGCAAGATACAATGAGGACAAAGATCAATTATAGTTGAGAGGTACATTAATCAGCCTTCAGATATATAAAATACCCATAATTTCAATGATCAGAGGGCCTAGGTTCTAATACAGAATCAATTGCATACCAACCTGCTCATAACTGTGTTTATAACACAGCTGCTGGGCATCTATTCAAGAAACCATTGAATGTTAGTTTATGCTGTAGGAATATGTGGGCCACACCGCATGGGGAAAAGCCCCTCCAGGGGGGATTTTTTAGGAGTTGCCTGACGTGTAGCACCACAGCGAAGTTGCGCAGCTGCCCAGCAATGTTGCTACACAACATCGCTGGGCAGCTCCTTTTATTTTTTTGGTTTTCATCGTGGGAGCTGCCATTATGTGAGTGATGTCATGATGGCTGTGTGATGTCATTTGTCACAGCGCAGCCCCACCATGGCTACCAGCCATGACCGGGAGTGCAGCGATTGTTGCCCCTCCATCATGATTTCGGCCATAGGCACCGCTATTATGGCTGTTACTTTACTTGTGTTGTCACATTTAATGTCATACGGCAGCTGTGACGTCACTGTGACGAGAGATGTGCGTAGTCATGTTTTTTTATGCCGCAGCAACTGTGACTATATGTTGTCACGTCACCTAGGCAACTAGCTCTGTTAACAACTAGGCCTGATTTTGTCATCACTTATTTTTATAGATCTACTACACACATAGAGGTGGCAAACACATTTTTCTAGTATGGAGTTTGTGCTTGCCAAAAAGGGGCTGGGACAAGGGGAGTGGAACAGTTATAGGTCCTATGCAGAATGTTGCTACACTCCCATAGCCATGGATGATATCATTAAGGGGTCTCAGACGCTGACTAGCATGCCAATGTTTTCCGCATCAAAAGATATTGGCAAGGTAAGATGTAGCCACTATAAGCAGCTATATTATGGAACAGAAATGCCCCCCATGAAGAGACGATATTCAGTCATGTGGGGGGGGCATGGATAGTAACTGATTGACAATATCACTTCAACAGAGGGGAACAGGTGCATTGCCTTCCTTGGATTTATATCAACTAATGACACCCCTGGCCCCTCGAGCTCAGGAGAATGTGGCTTGGACCATGGGAAGGACTGGCAACTCCTACCTGTGGTCCCTGCCAAATTGTTCTTGTTAGTACACATAATACCTTTAATAAATAGCAGTTAGGGACACGACACCTATCTGCATTACCTTGCATACCTTGATGTTAAATCTTAAACAGCAAAAACTTAATGATCCCTTGTTAATGTCACATTTCCTTAATTACATCTGGATGTTAGGGGGTTTCTAGACCGTGACCAAAACTATTTGCTTAAACACCGTATGCTCATTCGCTTTCTCATTCTAGTTTTATGTAAACACAATGTATGAACATGAAGATAACAGGTAATGTAAGTACTTTTTTATTTCACCTCAATATAAGACAGGACACACAACTTGTCCACTTATTTTGGATATCTTAATTATACACTGTATTCTGTTCCACTTTCTCTCTCTCTAGTTATATGTAAACATGATATATAGAATAGTCAAGTATTACTTAAAGTAATCAAATTAGTGCCAACCTAGGGTTGACTATTACACAATGGCTAGGCACAAGAAACTGCAGACCTCAGACATGCTCTTCATTGCTGGCCCCTCTCTCACTACCTCCACCTTGGATGGATTTATATAAGTGACTTCACCCCTCTGTCTAACTGTGTGCCATAGGAACATCACTATTCAAAATAAGATGGTTTTGCCTTTAGCCCTGCTGCAATTAGTTGATATAGGACCTAGGCCCAATAGATTTAGCCATGCCAGGCAGATAAATTAAAAGAATGCCTTTTGCTTAGCAAATAATGACCATAGTGTGAGGGGAATAACAGAAATGATTTTCCCAGACTTGAGTTCAGGAGAGTAGTGGGAGGGCAGCAGAAGCTGCCTCAGAAGTGATTTAATAAAGGGTCATTACTAATGGCACTTGTTTTTCTATGATTATACATATCTTAGGATTCTGGAAAGTCCTGTTGTACTAATGAAATCATGTCCATATAATATGAAACTTGCACTTTTTAAAACCCAATTATAGCGATAAGAGATGTGGTAGGACAGGGTAATCTATGAAACATGAACAGTCCTGTGACAAATGGAGAGAAAACATGCAGTTCATACCCTGAAACAATGTCATCTACACAACAGAATGATATGGTGCCATTAATACCAACGACTGAGTGAGAAACTGTGCTCATTTTAGTTAGGGAATCACTTATAATGATACCATAATTTTGATGTTGAAATGAGTTTCTTCTTGTTGGATAAGGCAAGACAAAAAGTATCTTATTGTTTCTTGAGCTCAACAGTACAACCTATAGATGAATAAACACTGACTATTCATGAATAAACAATCAGACTTGAAGTTTACATAGTTGACCGATGGATCACCATATAGCAGGGAGCCAGTGTAGTGTAGCCCCATGTGGAAGTATTGTGGTATAAGGAATCTCTGTGAAAATAATGACATCTCTGTGAAAATAGTGATGGGTCTCTGGCAACTTTAGGACAATGATTCCATCGTTATTTTGATGCCTGTTTTCTACAGTGTAAGTACCTTGCAGGGGCTACACTCATGTCATGCTGAACAAATAAGGTCATACCTGCACTTCATTGGAGCATCATAACGTTCAATGGAATGGGCAAGGTGCAGTGCATCAGCAGTATTTAAAGGGTTCAAAGAAGAGATGTAACTGTAAAGTGTCCCAACACTTCTAACTCTAGTTGCCTGACATGTTGTCAAAAGAGAATTTAACCATCTCTGGTACAAGAAGGCCATCCATATCTTACAGAATGTACTTCTACAAGGAACAATAGGAGGGGAGGAATGAAGGAAGGACCTAAGGAAAGAAGAAGGAATACACAAAAGAGACAAACAACCAACAAAGAGGAATGAAATAAGGAAGGAATACACAAAGAAATGAAAGAAGAAAGGAATGACCAAACAAGCGAATGAAAGAGCAAACAAACAAATAAATGATAGAAGGAATTAAAAAAAAAGGTCACAAAGATGCAAAGGAATGAAGTATGAAATTAGGAATCTAGATTATATTGGAACTCCTTTCTAGGTAAAATTAAAGATGATGACTCATAAATCATGGCATCATCTCAATGGCCAGTAAAATGGAATGAAATAGAATGGACCCTCCCCTAAAAAGCATATTGTCAAAAAGAATTCCCTCCAAATGCTCTGTTTTCAAGGTTTCCAAACATTCATTATTCAGCCTCACCATATGTACTCACCTTTGAAAGCCCAGCCTGGCTTCTGCACTATTGGCACACATGGGTTCCTGGTGACGCCAAACTGTAGGCCATGTCTGATTTTCCCCGATGCATTTCCATGGATTAGAAATGTCAGAAATATGAAAAGTAAACTCAGCATGTTGACTCTTGTATCAACGACTGATTTTTAAAAGTGCGACATGTTGAAGGCAATGAATACATGTGATGCTTCACTGCTGATAAACACGCTTCCACAGAGGCTAACTTCAACAAAATGAAGACAAGATGGAACGGTAGCTGACATGAAAATGTATTCTCACTATACTTGGGTGGTTATCTATGTCACCTTGGAAAATAATTAAGGTATAGCTTGCATAATGTAAGGTATACGTTTTTGGGGTGCGGCCCAAATAGAATTGATTGAAATAAGACATAAGGATGAAATAAAAGTATAATTTGTTTTTATGATTGAAATAACTGATGTCAGGAGAGCCTCCCAATGCAAAAATAGGGCCTTATTTCAGCTATTTTTGCATATTTCAAATTGAAATAACCATCTATGGGATGGAAAAATGATAAAATAAGTCTATTTCAAAGTGAAGTAAAGTTTATGGGCCAGTACCCTGGATACTCTCGATACCTGACAAGTGAAATAAAGATTTGTCATATTAAGTCTTAAAAAGAATATACTACATATTCATATTCAGAAGATCAAGAATCCTGCACTGGACTAAAATTGATTAACATGCATCATAGGATGCATGTCCTATTAAACTCCCTGCCCAGTTAGCAAAACTCGTAGTAAATCACATCATTTTTACATCTTGTGCTGATAATCACATACATTATATTATCGCGTGAATTTTGTGGGAAAAAACCATTGGATGTGCAAGACGTTTTCACGTCACTATGACATGTCTTTGCATGTATATAATCATACATCAATATAATGTACTTGAAACTCATTAAAATGATGTTAATCTTGACATGTAAGCTGCCTTTGGTTTATGTCATAAATAAGATGTTACTCATAGATGTAATTTCCACATCAGTGCAACTATGCAAACGTGACATGATATAAAGATGGCATCATTACAAAAAAAAGATACTATTGAAATGGGAATACTGACCACAAATCATAGTCAGATAGGATACCTCGAAGAGAGATATCCCAAGACATAAGAATATTATGTCTATTAGATGCAAATATTGCATCCTGCATGGACATTCTGCACAGAATATGCATGAAAAACCTGAAAGGTGTTAACAGGTATTCTATATCCATAGAGAGGGCACTGCAAACCGAACCTAGCCTAGAGGCTGGGGTGTGATGTCTACTTGAAGTCAATATTAATTCTTATATATTTTCTTCAGGCCTAAAAGAGGTGTCTATCATGTGCACTTAAACAGTCATAACCCTTCTTTGAAAAGCCTCAGCATGTTAATCATTCTGAATTTAGTATGTGTGGCCATTAAAGTGATAGGGCTAATTGTGTCTTTTTCTTCCCTTTTCTGAGTAAAGGCTAGATAATCATTATATAATTGTTGAGATACTGCAAGTGAGAAGTGAATAGCCAGGTCAAAATAGAGGTGCAGTAAACATAGTTATGTCATGTACTTAACTACAACCTAGTACAGAATGTAACAGATAATCACTCGCTCTGATTAACACAGAGTATAATATTTCTGTAGATGAAGCTATATAGTTTCCCCAGTCAAAAACACAGAAAAATAATCATGCAACTTTTGAGAAGATATGCATGAACAACTGCTGTATGTTTTCTCTGCTCTACTCACTGACAGCTCTAATGTAGGAAGGACAAAGACATATTTATGTCAGTCCTCCCCCTGGCTTATGGGGTCTTTAGTCAGTCCTCACCATGTACTGTGAGGTCCCTCCCAACTTCAAAGCTTCAGCACTGCAGGGATTAGTATACAATTTGCCTGTTTCTGTGACCCAATTAACCTAAGGTTCTGGTCACATTAATTAAGGTATTGGCTCTATATGACAGGAATAAAAACATACATACATCACTTTCCATGTTACTCATAGACCCAAAGTCTGCTCTCAATCAACATTCTCATTTTTTTTTAGTTTTCATTAACTGACATATTATTGGATGGATCGCTGGTTAGAAATGTTCAATTTGTGACTGCTTCAAAGTGGGGTACCCTTCCCCCGGCACCCTATCACCTCCCTGTGCCTAAGTCTATTCAAATACTACATCTACCATTATACAACACTTTATGAATTATATGGTCAGCCTAAATAGGCTAGGATTTTATACTATAGAAAGTGGAATTTTGCACTGATTTTTCACACACAGCACAAGTCTCTTAAGGTCAATTGGGGACATTTTGTTGACACACTTAAACAGTCATAACCCTTCTTTGAAAAGCTTCAGCATGTTAATCATTCTGAATTTAGTATGTGTGGCCACTAAAGTGATAGGGCTAATTGTGTCTTTTTCTTCCCTTTTCTGAGTAAAGGCTAGATAATCATTACATAAATGTTGAGATACTGAAAGTGAAAAATGAATAGCCAGGTCAATATAGAGGTGCAGTAAACATAGTCACGTCATGTACTTAACTAAAACTTAGTACAGAATGTAACAGATAATAACTCGCTCTGATTAACACAGAGTATAATATTTCTGTAGATGAAGCTATATAGTTTCCCCTTCTGTTATACACACTGCACGAGATATGGGCGTTACAAAAAGTAAAGGTCGCATTTTTGTGTAAAGATTGTGCTCAGGATTTACATACTATTTACCTGGCCTTTACATTGAACGATATTTACATACATTTAATTTGTTTGTAAATCTCAAGTAAAAGTGATGTAAATATGTGCAATTGTCACCAAAGTTTGCATTGCATTTTCCATTGGTTTACACCCTTAGTAATGATGATGTGATGGTAGTGTAAATATGTGTAATTGTCACCAAAATATGTATTACTTTACTATGGAATTACACTCTTTGTAAAGCTGATTTAAAGGTGATGTAAATACATGCACTGACATTTACGTTCCTTTACCTTGCTAATGCTGGTGTAAAGGTAATGAGAATATGTGTAATTCTCACCACAGTTTGCAATGAATTTACTGTTTGCTCACACTCTTCAAAATTCTGCTGTAAAAATGATATAAATATGTGTAATTTTCAATAGAATTTGCATTGCTTTCACCAATGGGGTACACCTTACCAAATGCTAGTGTAAAAATATTGTAAATATGTGTAATTCTCAACAGAATGCACAATGTATTTACAGTGTATTTAATCTGTTCATGATCTTCATGCAAAAATACAGTGTCATTACCAAATTTTGAGCAATTGATTTATTCCTATTACATCAAGCTCTTGCAGATGGAGGGGGGGGGTTGCTGCTGCTTAAGTTTCATTATTTTCCCAAGTGATTCCCCTATCTTCTCCCAGTCACTCCCTCATTTCTCTTGGCTGCCCATCACTTTCTCCTGGTCTCTGCTCACCTCCCCCAGCCTCCCACACCTACTCCTGGCACCCTATCACCACCTCCCGGCCTCCTATCACCTGCCTGTGTCTAAGTCTATTCAAATACTACATCTACCCTTATACAACACTTAATGAATTATATGGTCAGCCTATATAGGCTAGGATTTTATACTATAGAAAGTGGAATTTTGCGCTGATTTTTCACACACAGCACAAGTCTCTTAAGGTCAAATTGGGGACATTTTGTTTACACACTAGAAATCATGTTTATAACCATTTTTCAAGGTCATCGCTTATGCCCAAGCCCATAGCCTCCCTTTTTTCACTGCTGAAATATTGTTCAGCAGTGATATGTCAAATGATAAAACAAAGTTGACTGTATAAATTCTGCTGCATGGGAGGAGGAGGTGTGGCCATATCCTCAGTTTGCCTCCACACACTGTGTGGAGGATATCTAAGACAAAGGCTTCTATTTTAACACACATTGTATGGCTTTGTCCTCAGTTTGCCTACACATACTGCATGGAGTATATTTTAGACTAAGTCCCCAGTTTGCCTGTACACATGCTATGTCTCAGACCAAGTCCTCTTTTTGCATAGACACACTGTGGGGCCATGTCCCCAATTTGTCTACACACAGTGTGTGGACCTTAGCTAATACCACATCCTCTATTGGCATACACTATGTGACCATGTCCTCAGTTTGCATACACACACTGTGTGGAGTGCAGTCTATAAGAAATAATTTTCCCCTTGCAGGCCATAAGGTCCTGCAGATCTCATTATTCCCCACTTCAAAGCTTCAGCACTGCAGGGATTAGTATACAATTTGCCTGTTTCTGTGACCTAATTAACCTAAGGTTCTGGTCACATTAATTAAGGTATTGGCTCTATATGACAGGAATAAAAACATACATACATCACTTTTCATGTTACTCATAGACCCAAAGTCTGCTCCCAATCAACATTCTCATTTTTTTTTAGTTTTCATTAACTGACATATTATTGGATGGATCACTGGTTAGAAATTTTCAATTTGTGACTGCTTCAAATTGGGTACCTTTCCCCCGGCACCCTATCACCACCTCCCGGCCTCCTATCACCTCCCTGTGCCTAAGTCTATTCAAATACTACATCTACCATTATACAACACTTTATGAATTATATGGTCAGCCTAAATAGGCTAGGATTTTATACTATAGAAAGTGGAATTTTGCACTGATTTTTCACACACAGCACAAGTCTCTTAAGGTCAATTGGGGACATTTTGTTGACACACTTAAACAGTCATAACCCTTCTTTGAAAAGCCTCAGCATGTTAATCATTCTGAATTTAGTATGTGTGGCCACTAATGTGATAGGGCTAATTGTGTCTTTTTCTTCCCTTTTCTGAGTAAAGGCTAGATAATCATTACATAAATGTTGAGATACTGAAAGTGAAAAATGAATAGCCAGGTCAATATAGAGGTGCAGTAAACATAGTCACGTCATGTACTTAACTAAAACTTAGTACAGAATGTAACAGATAATAACTCGCTCTGATTAACACAGAGTATAATATTTCTGTAGATGAAGCTATATAGTTTCCCCTTCTGTTATACACACTGCACGAGATATGGGCGTTACAAAAAGTAAAGGTCGCATTTTTGTGTAAAGATTGTGCTCAGGATTTACATACTATTTACCTGGCCTTTACATTGAACGATATTTACATACATTTAATTTGTTTGTAAATCTCAAGTAAAAGTGATGTAAATATGTGCAATTGTCACCAAAGTTTGCATTGCATTTTCCATTGGTTTACACCCTTAGTAATGATGATGTGATGGTAGTGTAAATATGTGTAATTGTCACCAAAATATGTATTACTTTACTATGGAATTACACTCTTTGTAAAGCTGATTTAAAGGTGATGTAAATACATGCACTGACATTTACATTCCTTTACCTTGCTAATGCTGGTGTAAAGGTAATGAGAATATGTGTAATTCTCACCACAGTTTGCAATGAATTTACTGTTTGCTCACACTCTTCAAAATTCTGCTGTAAAAATGATATAAATATGTGTAATTTTCAATAGAATTTGCATTGCTTTCACCAATGGGGTACACCCTACCAAATGCTAGTGTAAAAATATTGTAAATATGTGTAATTCTCAACAGAATGCACAATGTAGTTACAGTGTATTTAATCTGTTCATGATCTTCATGCAAAAATACAGTGTCATTACCGAATTTTGAGCAATTGATTTATTCCTATTACATCAAGCTCTTGCAGATGGAGGGGGGGGTTTGCTGCTGCTTAAGTTTCATTATTTTCCCAAGTGATTCCCCTATCTTCTTCCAGTCACTCCCTCATTTCTCTTGGCTGCCAATCACTTTCTCCTGGTCTCTGCTCACCTCCCCCAGCCTCCCTCACCTTCTCCTGGCACCCTATCACCACCTCCCGGCCTCCTATCACCTCCCTGTGTCTAAGTCTATTCAAATACTACATCTACCCTTATACAACACTTAATGAATTATATGGTCAGCTTATATAGGCTAGGATTTTATACTATAGAAAGTGGAATTTTGCGCTGATTTTTCACACACAGCACAAGTCTCTTAAGGTCAAATTGGAGACATTTTGTTGACACACTAGAAATCATGTTTATAACCATTTTTCAAGGTCATCGCTGATGCCCAAGCCCATAGCCTCCCTTTTTTCACTGCTGAAATATTGTTCAGCAGTGATATGTCAAATGATAAAACAAAGTTGACTGTATAAACTCTGCTGCATGGGAGGAGGAGGTGTGGCCATATCCTCAGTTTGCCTCCACACACTGTGTGGAGGATATCTAAGACAAAGGCTTCTATTTTAACACACATTGTATGGCTTTGTCCTCAGTTTGCCTACACATACTGCATGGAGTATATTTTAGACTAAGTCCCCAGTTTGCCTGTACACATGCTATGTCTCAGACCAAGTCCTCTTTTTGCATAGACACACTGTGGGGCCATGTCCCCAATTTGTCTACACACAGTGTGTGGACCTTAGCTAATACCACATCCTCTATTGGCATACACTATGTGACCATGTCCTCAGTTTGCATACACACACTGTGTGGAGTGCAGTCTATAAGAAATAATTTTCCCCTTGCAGGCCATAAGGTCCTGCAGATCTCATTATTCCCCACTTCAAAGCTTCAGCACTGCAGGGATTAGTATACAATTTGCCTGTTTCTGTGACCTAATTAACCTAAGGTTCTGGTCACATTAATTAAGGTATTGGCTCTATATGACAGGAATAAAAACATACATACATCACTTTTCATGTTACTCATAGACCCAAAGTCTGCTCCCAATCAACATTCTCATTTTTTTTTAGTTTTCATTAACTGACATATTATTGGATGGATCACTGGTTAGAAATGTTCAATTTGTGACTGCTTCAAATTGGGTACCTTTCCCCCGGCACCCTATCACCACCTCCCGGCCTCCTATCACCTCCCTGTGCCTAAGTCTATTCAAATACTACATCTACCATTATACAACACTTTATGAATTATATGGTCAGCCTAAATAGGCTAGGATTTTATACTATAGAAAGTGGAATTTTGCACTGATTTTTCACACACAGCAGAAATCTCTTAAGGTCAATTGGGGACATTTTGTTGACACACTTAAACAGTCATAACCCTTCTTTGAAAAGCCTCAGCATGTTAATCATTCTGAATTTAGTATGTGTGGCCACTAATGTGATAGGGCTAATTGTGTCTTTTTCTTCCCTTTTCTGAGTAAAGGCTAGATAATCATTACATAAATGTTGAGATACTGAAAGTGAAAAATGAATAGCCAGGTCAATATAGAGGTGCAGTAAACATAGTCACGTCATGTACTTAACTAAAACTTAGTACAGAATGTAACAGATAATAACTCGCTCTGATTAACACAGAGTATAATATTTCTGTAGATGAAGCTATATAGTTTCCCCTTCTGTTATACACACTGCACGAGATATGGGCGTTACAAAAAGTAAAGGTCGCATTTTTGTGTAAAGATTGTGCTCAGGATTTACATACTATTTACCTGGCCTTTACATTGAACGATATTTACATACATTTAATTTGTTTGTAAATCTCAAGTAAAAGTGATGTAAATATGTGCAATTGTCACCAAAGTTTGCATTGCATTTTCCATTGGTTTACACCCTTAGTAATGATGATGTGATGGTAGTGTAAATATGTGTAATTGTCACCAAAATATGTATTACTTTACTATGGAATTACACTCTTTGTAAAGCTGATTTAAAGGTGATGTAAATACATGCACTGACATTTACATTCCTTTACCTTGCTAATGCTGGTGTAAAGGTAATGAGAATATGTGTAATTCTCACCACAGTTTGCAATGAATTTACTGTTTGCTCACACTCTTCAAAATTCTGCTGTAAAAATGATATAAATATGTGTAATTTTCAATAGAATTTGCATTGCTTTCACCAATGGGGTACACCCTACCAAATGCTAGTGTAAAAATATTGTAAATATGTGTAATTCTCAACAGAATGCACAATGTAGTTACAGTGTATTTAATCTGTTCATGATCTTCATGCAAAAATACAGTGTCATTACCAAATTTTGAGCAATTGATTTATTCCTATTACATCAAGCTCTTGCAGATGGAGGGGGGGGGGTTTGCTGCTGCTTAAGTTTCATTATTTTCCTAAGTGATTCCCCTATCTTCTTCCAGTCACTCCCTCATTTCTCTTGGCTGCCCATCACTTTCTCCTGGTCTCTGCTCACCTCCCCCAGCCTCCCTCACCTTCTCCTGGCACCCTATCACCACCTCCCGGCCTCCTATCACCTCCCTGTGTCTAAGTCTATTCAAATACTACATCTACCCTTATACAACACTTAATGAATTATATGGTCAGCTTATATAGGCTAGGATTTTATACTATAGAAAGTGGAATTTTGCGCTGATTTTTCACACACAGCACAAGTCTCTTAAGGTCAAATTGGAGACATTTTGTTGACACACTAGAAATCATGTTTATAACCATTTTTCAAGGTCATCGCTGATGCCCAAGCCCATAGCCTCCCTTTTTTCACTGCTGAAATATTGTTTAGCAGTGATATGTCAAATGATAAAACAAAGTTGACTGTATAAATTCTGCTGCATGGGAGGAGGAGGTGTGGCCATATCCTCAGTTTGCCTCCACACACTGTGTGGAGGATATCTAAGACAAAGTCTTCTATTTTAACACACATTGTATGGCTTTGTCCTCAGTTTGCCTACACATACTGCATGGAGTATATTTTAGACTAAGTCCCCAGTTTGCCTGTACACATGCTATGTCTCAGACCAAGTCCTCTTTTTGCATAGACACACTGTGGGGCCATGTCCCCAATTTGTCTACACACAGTGTGTGGACCTTAGCTAATACCACATCCTCTATTGGCATACACTATGTGACCATGTCCTCAGTTTGCATACACACACTGTGTGGAGTGCAGTCTATAAGAAATAATTTTCCCCTTGCAGGCCATAAGGTCCTGCAGATCTCATTATTCCCCACTTCAAAGCTTCAGCACTGCAGGGATTAGTATACAATTTGCCTGTTTCTGTGACCTAATTAACCTGAGGTTCTGGTCACATTAATTAAGGTATTGGCTCTATATGACAGGAATAAAAACATACATACATCACTTTTCATGTTACTCATAGACCCAAAGTCTGCTCCCAATCAACATTCTCATTTTTTTTTAGTTTTCATTAACTGACATATTATTGGATGGATCACTGGTTAGAAATGTTCAATTTGTGACTGCTTCAAATTGGGTACCTTTCCCCCGGCACCCTATCACCACCTCCCGGCCTCCTATCACCTCCCTGTGCCTAAGTCTATTCAAATACTACATCTACCATTATACAACACTTTATGAATTATATGGTCAGCCTAAATAGGCTAGGATTTTATACTATAGAAAGTGGAATTTTGCACTGATTTTTCACACACAGCACAAATCTCTTAAGGTTAATTGGGGACATTTTGTTGACACACTTAAACAGTCATAACCCTTCTTTGAAAAGCCTCAGCATGTTAATCATTCTGAATTTAGTATGTGTGGCCACTAATGTGATAGGGCTAATTGTGTCTCTTTCTTCCCTTTTCTGAGTAAAGGCTAGATAATCATTACATAAATGTTGAGATACTGAAAGTGAAAAATGAATAGCCAGGTCAATATAGAGGTGCAGTAAACATAGTCACGTCATGTACTTAACTAAAACTTAGTACAGAATGTAACAGATAATAACTCGCTCTGATTAACACAGAGTATAATATTTCTGTAGATGAAGCTATATAGTTTCCCCTTCTGTTATACACACTGCACGAGATATGGGCGTTACAAAATGTAAAGGTTGCATTTTTGTGTAAAGATTGTGCTCAGGATTTACATACTATTTACCTGGCCTTTACATTGAACGATATTTACATACATTTAATTTGTTTGTAAATCTCAAGTAAAAGTGATGTAAATATGTGCAATTGTCACCAAAGTTTGCATTGCATTTTCCATTGGTTTACACCCTTAGTAATGATGATGTGATGGTAGTGTAAATATGTGTAATTGTCACCAAAATATGTATTACTTTACTATGGAATTACACTCTTTGTAAAGCTGATTTAAAGGTGATGTAAATACATGCACTGACATTTACATTCCTTTAACTTGCTAATGCTGGTGTAAAGGTAATGAGAATATGTGTAATTCTCACCACAGTTTGCAATGAATTTACTGTTTGCTCACACTCTTCAAAATTCTGCTGTAAAAATGATATAAATATGTGTAATTTTCAATAGAATTTGCATTGCTTTCACCAATGGGGTACACCCTACCAAATGCTAGTGTAAAAATATTGTAAATATGTGTAATTCCCAACAGAATGCACAATGTATTTACAGTGTATTTAATCTGTTCATGATCTTCATGCAAAAATACAGTGTCATTACCAAATTTTGAGCAATTGATTTATTCCTATTACATCAAGCTCTTGCAGATGGAGGGGGGGGGGGTTTGCTGCTGCTTAAGTTTCATTATTTTCCCAAGTGATTCCCCTATCTTCTCCCAGTCACTCCCTCATTTCTCTTGGCTGCCCATCACTTTCTCCTGGTCTCTGCTCACCTCCCCCAGCCTCCCTCACCTTCTCCTGGCACCCTATCACCACTTCCCAGCCTCCTATCACCTCCCTGTGTCTAAGTCTATTCAAATACTACATCTACCCTTATACAACACTTAATGAATTATATGGTCAGCCTAAATAGGCTAGGATTTTATACTATAGAAAGTGGAATTTTGCGCTGATTTTTCACACACAGCACAAGTCTCTTAAGGTCAAATTGGGGACATTTTGTTGACACACTAGAAATCATGTTTATAACCATTTTTCAAGGTCATCGCTGATGCCCAAGCCCATAGCCTCCCTTTTTTCACTGCTGAAATATTGTTCAGCAGTGATATGTCAAATGATAAAACAAAGTTGACTGTATAAATTCTGCTGCATGGGAGGAGGAGGTGTGGCCAAGTCCTCAGTTTGCCTCCACACACTGTGTGGAGGATATCTAAGACAAAGTCTTCTATTTTAACACACATTGTATGGCTTTGTCCTCAGTTTGCCTAAACATACTGCATGGAGTATATTTTAGACTAAGTCCCTAATTTGCCTGTACACATGCTATGTCTCAGACCAAGTCCTCTTTTTGCATAGACACACTGTGGGGCCATGTCCCCAATTTGTCTACACACAGTGTGTGGACCTTAGCTAATACCACATCCTCTATTGGCATACACTATGTGACCATGTCCTCAGTTTGCATACACACACTGTGTGGAGTGCAGTCTATAAGAAATAATTTTCCCCTTGCAGGCCATAAGGTCCTGCAGATCTCATTATTCCCCACTTCAAAGCTTCAGCACTGCAGGGATTAGTATACAATTTGCCTGTTTCTGTGACCCAATTAACCTAAGGTTCTGGTCACATTAATTAAGGTATTGGCTCTGACATATTATTGGATGGTAATACTCAAGTGTACATTAATTCAGACGAGAAAAGGGCCAGAAATTGAATTCACTATTGTTGTATGAATGTGGACCAAAAGAATTGAATTGTTATTAGACATTGGTGCATGCAGGTAAATATCTATAATGTTCCCTTGATACAGACACATTTTTGGTTCATATACCTTCTGCTGCTGGGATGTGGGATCCTTGTTCAGTCACCACCCTGGAGTGTGGGGTCCTGTCATTTTAGTGCACATGTTGGTGATATCACTTATATCATGGAATTGGTACATCAATATAGATCAATATAAATTTGTGTAAAAAGGGGTAGGCAGGTGCATGGATAAGGATATGTATTTTTTAAACATGACTAGTATCGAATTTGTTGGGAGATCATACAGGTACTATGTCAAAAATGATTTTCAGCAAGCACTTAAGTCTTTTGACTTGCACAACTTCTATTATAGCAGGGACCCTAATACATGCTGGGATATCATATGCGCAATTATGCACACAGAACTAAATAAGACCTGTCCCTTTAAGATCATGAGAATTAGACAATACAGACACCTTCCTGGTTCATACACCTTCTGCTCCTGGGATGTGGGATCCTTGTTCAGTCACCACCCAGGAGTGTGGGGTCCTGCCATTTTGGTTACACTATATATAAAAATGGTTTGCTAGATCGCTGGTTAGAAATGTTCAATTTGTGAATTTTCAGGCTATGAAGAAGTGAGGGATGTGCCAGCTAACTCGACATGATATGTTGACATTTAAACAAAAATATTCTAATACTTTAGGGGTGTTTCACTTTGTTTCACTTTCAACTTGATTAGTTCCTGATACTTTGCTTTTGAGGTGTTCTTTGTTTACTTGTGTAATGGTTCGAATCAATGTCTTGACCAGTTAAGTTAAGACCAGACATGGGATCTCGGGTTAGTGCAACTGGCACGTATTTATTACAGTATATGGTTTACATCTACCTCGAAGTGTACTGCTTAACTGTAATGTAAGCTCAGGTAAAAGTGGTCCGACTCTGTCGACAGCTAGAGCCATACTAACGCCTTCCCCGGCTCCAGGTAGGAGCTGGGACGAGGCGAACAGTGCTGCCACCACCCCGCAGAGATCAGGGGTCGAGGATACCTCTAGTGACTACCGGTGATGGGCGCACCGCTCCAGACACCCTCTTGAGGGAGACGCTCACAGTATATCATGATCTACGAGCCCCTACACTACCCCCACCAGAATAAGGAAAGGGGTGTGTAAAAAAATGTATTTAACATTGTGACAACTTCGTTATTCTAAAAAATAAGGGCTCGAAGTAATAAACGAGAGTTCGAAGTAGAATGTGATATGTTATTTGTGTGACGTCTTAGTATTAGGAGTCGACCACATATAATTATATTAGGTGAAGTAAACATATTTATACACTATGAAACAATGTAGAAGAAAAATATGGGTTGAGGTTGGGGCACAGTTGGGGTATTCGAGGATCCCATATAGAGGATAAGGTCAGCACCTGTAGTTATCTACATCGAGGCTCACAAGTCTGTCTCCATCACCGTCTCATCGGAGTTGGTTTCCAGATCAGAGTCCAGACTTATGGACCACTGGGGGTTAGTCAGGGGCTGTGGCCGCAGTGGTCGCCTCGGGATAGAGGTTAGGGTCTCGGTTGGTCTAGCCGGGGTGGCAGTCAGGGCAGTGGTGGTGGCTTCGGGTTCCCTCCCGGGTCCGGTTGGTGGTGCACCTGCGCTGGCAGAAGGTCTCTGGGTGGACATACTTATGAATCCGAAAGACTCGATGTCCGCCTCGAGCTGTCTAGCCTCCTGCAGCTTGCCCTGGAGCTTTTCGAACGCACTCTCTGCAGTGCCGTCCCAATCTTTCATGAAGCAGCCGAATACTGCCATGAATCAAAGGTCCTGGTGGTCGTATTGGCTTCTCCTGAAGCTGTGACTCGTATTTCAGCTTCATGGCCTTAGCCTCGTTTTCACGCTGGAGCGAGGCCCGAAGCTGGTCTCTCGCCTGTCCTTGCTTGTCCTGTGAGATCCAGGTTATTTCCCGTCGCTGGATCTCATGCAGACATTCGAACACACCTTCGGTCATGCCTCGATGGTATCCGGCAGCCTGGTTGATGTGCCTCTCTTGCCACGCCTGGAAGACGTCAGCCTGAATATCACAGCATTCCTGTGTCCGGTTTTTTTATGTAATCATCGGGGTCCTCCAGTTCAAAGTTAGATTTCACCAAATGTAGCACATTGGTGGTCCTCATGTTTCTTACTGGAGGCGTCGCACTCGGGGATGGTTCGGGGTTGGTTTTCTCCATAGGCCGTTGGTGGGACTACCACCTTCACTATTCATATCAACAGGGGTTTGGCAGAAGAACATGTAGCATCGTGCGTACACGTCAGACAAGCTGTCTGCCACCCACAGGAACCATGAATAGGTTAGTAATACCTGTTGTGGTCGTATTTCGAATCATGGCCGAGGTATCTCAACCTCCAAACATATAACAAGACACATAAACAGGACTGTACACGCGTTGTGATTTCAGAACATTAAGTAACGGCAGTCCGCCCAGCAAATCTGGGACTGCGCCTCACCTCTCTTTCTTTGTTTTTCAACCGATAATCTCTAGAAGGTCCGGTGGAAGGTGCCAACGTTTTCCCCCTACCTCGGATTCTCCGTTCCGCCGAGACAATTTTATCACGATTAGGTTTTAAATTCGTGTCAGCGTCGACCTTCTTGGGTCGTCCTCTCTTTGGCTTTTTCTCAACTGCTATTTTGCAAGGTCGGCCTCTTTTTCTCTTTGGGGCCATTCCCTTCAATTTCCTTGATAGCTCATTAGTTTTCATTAGGATCTCGTCCTTCTGTTCATTCATCTATTTGGAAATTTCCTCACACACGGAGTTGGCGGCATCCCGTCCCCTCCATTTCCTTAATCTACACACGTTAGACTTATTCATTCGGCCTGTGGCCAGACTCATAAGCATAACCGTGCTCTCAGATATAATTCAGGTGACCATGTGAGGTCCATCCCAGCTCGAGATTAATTTCTTGCACCTTAAAGGTTCATGTATCCTAAACACTGGGTCACCCACGCTAAACTGGCGTGGCTTCAGGTGGGTATCATACCCATTTTTCTGCCAATTCGCGTTCTTTAATAGCTCATTTCGAACTACTTCATAAGCTCTCTTAAATTGATCTCGTAGAGATTCTACAAACATCACTGTACATGGGGCTTCGGGGCTCACCCCTATAACACCATATACGAGATCTGCAGGCATTATAATATCTTCCCCGAATACTACTAGATTGGGGGAACAGTTCGTTGCAGCGTGTACAGTACTGTTATAAGCATGTACTACAAAGTCACATGGAGGGGACGGGATGCCGCCCAGTCGTCTTGGCAAGAATTTACCAAGGGTTTGAGGACTTGTATCAATGTTCGATTGAATCTTTCTACTTGACCATCAGGCTGGGGTCTGTATGGATTAGTTCGAGTTTTACAAATGGCCAAATAGTGGCACATTTCTTGCCATATGTTGGACTCGAATTCTTGTCCTTGGTCACTGTGCATCAATAATGGTGCACCTAGGTGTACAACCCATCCTTTCATGAAGGCGCTAGCGCAGGTGGCTGCCTTGTGGTCAGGTAAAGGATATACTCGAGTGTACTTAGTATAGTAGTCAGTCACTACCATCATACAGGTGTTTCCCATTCCAGGACCGGGCTTATTCTTACCGGATTCAGGGCAAGTCATTACCCATCTTATGATGTCGTTGTGCATCCCTGGCCAGTAGTATCTTCTGGCTAGGCGTTCTAAAGTTCTCTTCTTCCAGAAGTGTCTGCTAGTTTTATGTCCATGGCAATAAAACATAATGTCTCATCTTAGTCACATGGGTATCACTATCTGTAGGACCTTGTCCTTAGTAGGACAGGTTTTTCCATTGACACAGTAAGCCGTCTCGAACCTCTAGCTTGGTCCATTGGGCTAGAAATTTTTCGAGTTTCTCTGTCTTCGAGGGATAATGCCGGCCGTTCGGGCTTAGCATTTTTATTCAGGAAGGAAATCACTCTCTTGATAGCAGGATCATTTTGTTGGAAATGTTGGATGGTTTCTTCTGGCCATTCTATAAAATTTCCATGCTGGCACTAGGTAGCGGTTTGGACTGTCTAGTTCAAACTGTTGCAACTACCGCGTTGTGGGCCCCACAATCATCACAATCGATTTTCTGGCACTTTCTAAAAGGCCTCCGGGATAGGGCGTCCGCATTAATATGCCTCGAACCCGGTCGATGTTGGATCTGGCTATGCTCCAAACCAAATTCTGACAGGTGTGCAAGCCAACGGCCAATCATTCCTTCGGCGTCCTTAAAATTAAGTAGTATTCCTCATTCAGGCCAACATAAGGACGGGCCTTATGTAATAAGGTCTGTAGTTCAAATCAGAAAGCCCCAAAAGTCTCGTGAGACTTTTGGCTTTGTTTCTTAAAACCATCATAAGCCTTCGGCCTGTATCAACTGTAAATGGTGGCGCCTTCACTTCAGAGTCTAAGTTGCTGAAGTCAGATTCAGTGGAGTCACCAGTGTCGAACCCCAAGTCTCCTTGGGTTGCTCTGTCATGGTTCACGTATGAACCCTATATAATAGTTTTTTTTAGCTCAGTTTACAGTAACTGTGGGTTTTTTACATTTATAATTATACATATAAATATATACCACTATTAACCTCGAAGTGTGAACACAATTGGTATGTACCTGCGGAATATTATTAATATTTAAGGTAACAGATCTCGTAGGTTTATAGCACCAATTAGTTTGTTTACCAGTGAAAAATAGACATATTTTATAAGATCGAACCTAGTGGATGACATTAGGATCGAGATTTTAAATAAAACTAATTTTATGCATAAGGTGAGAGGAATAGTGGTTAATTACATAGTATACAACATGACTTTATAGCAGCCCACCAGTGTAGTGGGTCTGCCGCACAATAATAAATGACTTTGGGGTGTGTTCGGGGTTATCCACTGCTTGTCTGCAGATCCAGTCAGCGAACGATGGACTTGGCAGTGGCAAGCCACATCGCTGTGTGGTGTGCCCTGATCAAGATGGAAAGATGTAGATTCGTCCATTGGGTTTCGTGGGTCTGCATCCGTCCGGACATCCTTTGAGGTTGGGGCACAGTTGGGGTATTCGAGGATCCCATATAGAGGATAAGGTCAGCACCTGTAGTTATCTACATCGAGGCTCACAAGTCTGTCTCCATCACCGTCTCATCGGAGTTGGTTTCCAGATCAGAGTCCAGACTTATGGACCACTGGGGGTTGGTCAGGGGCTGTGGCCGCAGTGGTCGCCTCGGGATAGAGGTTAGGGTCTCGGTTGGTCTAGCCGGGTTGGCAGTCAGGGCAGTGGTGGTGGCTTCGGGTTCCCTCCCGGGTCCGGTTGGTGGTGCACCTGCGCTGGCAGAAGGTCTCTGGGTGGACATACTTATGAATCCGAAAGACTCGATGTCCGCCTCGAGCTGTCTAGCCTCCTGCAGCTTGCCCTGGAGCTTTTCGAACGCACTCTCTGCAGTGCCGTCCCAATCTTTCATGAAGCAGCCGAATACTGCCATGAATCAAAGGTCCTGGTGGTCGTATTGGCTTCTTCTGAAGCTGTGACTCGTATTTCAGCTTCATGGCCTTAGCCTCGTTTTCACGCTGGAGCGAGGCCCAAAGCTGGTCTCTCGCCTGTCCTTGCTTGTCCTGTGAGATCCAGGTTATTTCCCGTCGCTGGATCTCATGCAGACATTCGAACACACCTTCGGTCATGCCTCGATGGTATCCGGCAGCCTGGTTGATGTGCCTCTCTTGCCACGCCTGGAAGACGTCGGCCTGAATATCACAGGATTCCTGTGTCCGGTTTTTTTATGTAATCATCGGGGTCCTCCAGTTCAAAGTTAGATTTCACCAAATGTAGCACATTGGTGGTCCTCATGTTTCTTACTGGAGGCGTCGCACTCGGGGATGGTTCGGGGTTGGTTTTCTCCATAGGCCGTTGGTGGGACTACCACCTTCACTATTCATATCAACAGGGGTTTGGCAGAAGAACATGTAGCATCGTGCGTACACGTCAGACAAGCTGTCTGCCACCCACAGGAACCATGAATAGGTTAGTAATACCTGTTGTGGTCGTATTTCGAATCATGGCCGAGGTATCTCAACCTCCAAACATATAACAAGACACATAAACAGGACTGTACACGCGTTGTGATTTCAGAACATTAAGTAACGGCAGTCCGCCCAGCAAATCTGGGACTGCGCCTCACCTCTCTTTCTTTGTTTTTCAACCGATAATCTCTAGAAGTTCCGGTGGAAGGTGCTAACGTTTTCCCCCTACCTCGGATTCTCCGTTCCGCAGAGACAATTTTATCACGATTAGGTTTTAAATTCGTGTCAGCGTCGACCTTCTTGGGTCGTCCTCTCTTTGGCTTTTTCTCAACTGCTATTTTGCAAGGTCGGCCTCTTTTTCTCTTTGGGGCCATTCCCTTCAATTTCCTTGATAGCTCATTAGTTTTCATTAGGATCTCGTCCTTCTGTTCATTCATCTATTTGGAAATTTCCTCACACTCGGAGTTGGCGGCATCCCGTCCCCTCCATTTCCTTAATCTACACACGTTAGACTTATTCATTCGGCCTGTGGCCAGACTCATAAGCATAACCGTGCTCTCAGATATAATTCAGGTGACCATGTGAGGTCCATCCCAGCTCGAGATTAATTTCTTGCACCTTAAAGGTTCATGTATCCTAAACACTGGGTCACCCACGCTAAACTGGCGTGGCTTCAGGTGGGTATCATACCCATTTTTCTGCCAATTCGCGTTCTTTAATAGCTCATTTCGAACTACTTCATAAGCTCTCTTAAATTGATCTCGTAGAGATTCTACAAACATCACTGTACATGGGGCTTCGGGGCTCACCCCTATAACACCATATACGAGATCTGCAGGCATTATAATATCTTCCCCGAATACTACTAGATTGGGGGAACAGTTCGTTGCAGCGTGTACAGTACTGTTATAAGCATGTACTACAAAGTCACATGGAGGGGACGGGATGCCGCCCAGTCGTCTTGGCAAGAATTTACCAAGGGTTTGAGGACTTGTATCAATGTTCGATTGAATCTTTCTACTTGACCATCAGGCTGGGGTCTGTATGGATTAGTTCGAGTTTTACAAATGGCCAAATAGTGGCACATTTCTTGCCATATGTTGGACTCGAATTCTTGTCCTTGGTCACTGTGCATCAATAATGGTGCACCTAGGTGTACAACCCATCCTTTCATGAAGGCGCTAGCGCAGGTGGCTGCCTTGTGGTCAGGTAAAGGATATACTCGAGTGTACTTAGTATAGTAGTCAGTCACTACCATCATACAGGTGTTTCCCATTCCAGGACCGGGCTTATTCTTACCGGATTCAGGGCAAGTCATTACCCATCTTATGATGTCGTTGTGCATCCCTGGCCGGTAGTATCTTCTGGCTAGGCGTTCTAAAGTTCTCTTCTTCCAGAAGTGTCTGCTAGTTTTATGTCCATGGCAATAAAACATAATGTCTCATCTTAGTCACATGGGTATCACTATCTGTAGGACCTTGTCCTTAGTAGGACAGGTTTTTCCATTGACACAGTAAGCCGTCTCGAACCTCTAGCTTGGTCCATTGGGCTAGAAATTTTTCGAGTTTTTCTGTCTTCGAGGGATAATGCCGGCCGTTCGGGCTTAGCATTCTTATTCAGGAAGGAAATCACTCTCTTGATAGCAGGATCATTTTGTTGGAAATGTTGGATGGTTTCTTCTGGCCATTCTATAAAATTTCCATGCTGGCACTAGGTAGCGGTTTGGACTGTCTAGTTCGAACTGTTGCAACTACCGCGTTGTGGGCCCCACAATCATCACAATCGATTTTCTGGCACTTTCTAAAAGGCCTCCGGGATAGGGCGTCCACATTAATATGCTTCGAACCCGGTCGATGTTGGATCTGGCTATGCTCCAAACCAAATTCTGACAGGTGTGCAAGCCAACGGCCAATCATTCCTTCGGCGTCCTTAAAATTAAGTAGTATTCCTCATTCAGGCCAACATAAGGACAGGCCTTATGTAATAAGGTCTGTAGTTCAAATCAGAAAGCCCTAAAAGTCTCGTGAGACTTTTGGCTTTGTTTCTTAAAACCATCATAAGCCTTCGGCCTGTATCAACTGTAAATGGTGGCGCCTTCACTTCAGAGTCTAAGTTGCTGAAGTCAGATTCAGTGGAGTCACCAGTGTCGAACCCCAAGTCTCCTTGGGTTGCTCTGTCATGGTTCTGTTTGACCTCCAGGGTCGTGCACTAAAACCAAAACTGGTCAAGGCACCAGTGTAATGGTTTGAGTTTTTATATAACTTCGGTTCAGTCTGAGATATGTCAATATCAAGCAAAACCAGACAAGTTAGCTTGGGTTAGTGCTACCGGCACATGTTTATTTCAGGATTACATAAGTTCGAGGTGACGCTATGAAGATAGCTTAGTTCTCTTCAGGTGTTGTCCTGGCCGCAGCCAGAAACCAACTGAGCTCCCTACGCGGTCCCAGGTAGGGATTGGAGCAGCGAAGACTAGTGCTGCTTGCCACCGAGATCGAAGTGACCTCTGGTCCCACTGGTGGCAACCGCACCGATCGACCTGCCCTCTCGAATAGGGAGCAAACACTATATACAACGCTCCACGAGCCCCTACACAGGCATTCAGGCCACAGGTATTCCTTTTGTTCTTTTTGTTTCTTATATGCCAGTTTCGCGTGAGTGTCTTGGTATTTCACGTCAATATCAAGCCATTGAAGCACATGTGGCGCTGAGAACAATGGATTTTGATGTACCGCCTGTAATGCTGCTGCCCCATACTGCTAGTGGAGCCCTGGCTATAGTCAAGAATGGAATCACACAGGACATCAAGTCTCATTCTATACAGGTTAATTACCCAGGGTAAATTAACAGACTATACTTTCAATACCTGTTTGTATCTACATCTGTATATAGCTACATCTACAGAAATGTTATTTGACTCTTTGTTAACTGTAAAAGTCAGCTTATCTGTATTACACTTTAATTGGTATATAGTGACATTTTGAGTTATATTCTAAATGTTTAGAGACAGTTTTCCAGTTTCTCCACTTTTAGGCGGACAAAACCTTTTTCTTCCGAACATATTTTTCCATGGTTTTAGTGATCATCTTTCACTTTAACATTTATGTGATGTTTATCTAGCTTTTTATGGAATACTACCAGTGCATTAACATCGGCAACGACTGCATGGACATCTGGACAAACTACAGCCTCCCTTCTAGCCCATAGTCATTTTCCATTACCATAGGAGCTACAGCACAGCCTCAAAAGCAGACATAATGGTCTCACCCCACTTCCACCCCCACCCCTCCCCTCCTCAACCTAAGCCGTGCCCCCAACGATCCCCTTCCCTGTCACTGCCCCGTCCACCTGTCAATCAACCCCTCCCTGCCCACTGCCCTTTGAGGGTAGGTAGGTAGGTAGGCGGGGGTGGGGCACGGGGAGTATGCCCTACGCTGTATAACTACCGCAGGCATAGGGCTCTACCCCCAAACCCCTCTCCCCTTACTTCCTCCTGTGTCAAGGCCTGGAGGTTGTTACACAATAGACGAGAATATAGCTATCCTCGTTGTGTCATGTTGGAACCGTTACACAAATGTTTTCGCGCTATGTTTTTTTCTCCGTCTCTGCATAACGAGAATAAAACCGTTACACAATCCTTTTCTCACTGTAGAAAAGTCGTTGTGTTTAACTTTGTGCCGACACAATGACAAAAAAAAGGCAGTTCCTTTGTACCTTCTGCCTTTTGGTTGTTCAATAATGATTCCTATGGGGCGTGTCGTAGAGTGATAAAAGACACAGGAACCAGTGTAAACAAAATGACAGAAAATGAGGGAAAGTCATTTTTTTCAATATGCCGCCCCCCACTGACAGATTGGGAAGGAAGACAAGAAAGTGCGGTCAAAGGGACTCACCTTTCACTCTTTTTGATGACAAAGAGTTTGCAGCAAGATACCGCCTCTCTAAAGATGTTGTAAGAAAACTGGTGGGGGAGTACAAGCTGTACAGCAAATTCAAAGAGAGCAAGAGAGGAGGAGGTCTTTCTCACGTTGACAGGGTAATTTTATTTCACACCTAATTTTGATTGAGTCAAAATATATGCAAAGACCCTGTAGCCTATGTTTGACTTATTTAGTCTTGTATCTAAGGCCCATGTCACAAGTCTCTTCTAAGAATAACCCATATAACAATGTCTATTTCAGTGGTCTACACCCATAATCATCCTTTTATATGAGCCATGAAACCTATAATTAAATCACTTAATATTATCTTTATTTCCTTGTTACTTTAACACATGTCTTTTCTTTTCAGTTCTGCCTTATCCTGAGATACTTTGCATCTGGGAGTTTTTATGCCATGACTGGGGACTCTCAGAAAGTCTTGAGGACTGCTGTCTGCCGTGCTTTGAAAGATGTAGCGGGCTTCTTCTACACCAACCGAAACAGATTCATCAAGTGGCCCCAGAGCTTCGAGGCCAAGGTGGAAGCTGCCCTGAAGCTGTATAGGCACAAGGTGAAATGCAACGATGAAGAGGTTGAGCAGAGGACTCCATTTGTCTTCGGGTTCAGAGATGGTACCCACATAGCTGTCAAGACTCCGAAGGAAAATGAGAGCCCGTATGTCAACAGAAATGGATACCACTCCATTAACACCACAGTAGGTTTGTACGTTGCTTTCTATTTTAAAGGGTTACATAATTTTATTTCAGGTCAGCACCTGTAGGATGAAGCAAGGCCTCCATATTTTTTGTTTATACATGAATCATTTATCATCTCTTAATGGTGAAAATAAGTAAATATATATAATTTTGTCAGCACTGAGAAAAAAAAAACTTATGTAAATAATTTTTTTCAGGTCACATGTGACTATGACAAGAAAATCACGTACATTGATCCCAGGTGGCCTGGCTCCGTCCATGATGCGTATGCCCTAAGCTCCTGCCCTGTTGGCGATGAGATTGAGTCAGAGGTGTGGGAGGACTTTGTCCTATTAGGAGACGCGGGGTGAGAACATTTTTCCCTCCCTTCTTGTGAAACAAGGATTATTTGAAGTCATATTGTGTCTAATCATTGTGAGGTCTTTGGTTGACAAGCTTACCCCTGTTTTCTAAGAATCGATACCCCTCTTCCTATGGTACAAGATAAGTTCTTTCCCCCTCTTTTCCCTGTCTAGGTGCATCTACATTTTATCCCCTTTTCCTTTTTCAGATATGGAGTAAGGCGAAACCTTTTCACTCCTTACAAGGACGAGATGTCTCCCAAGATCAGAAGTTACAACATATGGCATCAGAAGAGTGGAGTACGCAAAGAACAAGCAATAGGGATCCTGAAGCAGCGTTGGAGGTGAGCGTGGTTTCCTTTTTTTATTCATAACATTCTCTTATTGTTCAACGTTTGGTCCATTATGTAAGGGTTTATGGTCCGGTTTTAATTTTATTATACCTTCCCTATATTCAAAGCAACCTTTTTGAATTCCTAGTCTCCCGAAATGACAAAAGTTTTTTTTTCAGGGTCCTAGACTCATCTGCAGGCTACATACGCCACAAGCCAGCAGCCAGAATCATCTCCACAACGTTGCCATTGACCATGGGATCCGAATAGTAGAAGACCAAGATGACGCTTACAGACCCCTCTGAGTTCCTTTGGCTCAGCCCACCCAGAGGACACGGCAAGAGGAAAATGACCGCAACAAGAGCTTTCAACAAGCTTACATAGAGAAGTTTTTCTATGTAAATTTTCTAAGTAAATCCTGAACTAACCTTTGGTAAAAAAATGGGTTTTGAATCCAACTTACAGTTATAAATAAGTTAACTCTATTTATAAGTATTTATCTCAAATATCATACCACATAGCATGTACAAAGAACGTAATTTAAAATGTCTATGACAAATAAGCATATTCATAGGGTTGTTTTTATATCCTATAGGCTTGTTTTGATGTATGAGCAAGATAAGCTCAAGCTTTAATGAGGCATTTTTATAAACATTAAAGTAATGCTTAACCAGAGAGACAAGAAACATAATACATGTACAGAGAAAAATCCACCTTAAAATAAATATATTTATTTATAGCCTTTGTTTGTACTTTCGTTGTCTAGAAGTTTTACATTTGACTAGAGCAACTTTCATAAAAGACTTCTCTTTCTCTTTCTTTCACCTGAAGCAAAAGTAGGTGTATCTTTATATTTGAAATAAATAAAATCTTTCTCTTGATATCCAACAGAGTGAATAAAGTCTTTGTCCATTTTTGGTTTATCAATAAACACATAAATGTTACTTCTCAGAGTATGACGCTCCCTCTCCCCTTACTATAGCTAGGATAGAATAATTGAGAATACAAAAGATCAATATCTATAGATATATCTAAACACAGTAATCATAATGCTAAACACCATAACTTTGAAACATCATCTCACCATGTCATGTCTAAACACATGGGTAAACCTAAACATAAACACAGTAAACACTTTATAAAGCTATAAACACATTGAAATATAAACACAAAGGCTAAGCACATTATTAGGCTAAATGTGTTTAGACTATATACACCTTTTTACAGTGTTCCTTAGCTGCTAGCCTTGCTTCTCTTATCCTTGCCCTTTCTTCTTTTCTTTTTTTCCTTCTTCTGACACAGAGCTGTATATTCCTTTCTTGTGCACTTAATGACTGTGGTTTCTCTCACTTTCTTTGCTCCTTTAGCCTTCTCGGCCAACTGTGTTTTCCTTTCTTCCTCTTTCTCCCTTGAAGTCTCTTTGACAATATCACGCCACCTTTGATCTTCTTCCTTGTTCCTTCTCTCCTCCTTCATCTTCTTCTCATGCTCCCTCTTTCTCTCCTCTTTCTTCATCTTCTCTTTCCTGTGAGTCTCCTTGTCCTTCTCTTTTCTTGGTATCTTTGTGACCTTCATCTTCTCTTTAATTTTACTGAAGTCACTTGTGCCAGGCTTCCATATATCCTCCTCCTTCATTGTAGGTTCTGCTCTATTTTGTGAAGGGTTCAGTTCCATGGCTGTTACTCCAGGTATGCCCCTGACCGCCTCCTCCTTTAGGAAATCTAGGGCTTTAGCCTGTACTCCCGACATCCGCATCTTCTTGGGTGGAGGTCCGCTTCCAGTCTTCCAGTTTTATTTCACGTCCTAGGGTGTTATACTTTTTCTTCTGTTTTTGAGTGAAGTTGGACATCTTGTCTCTTCATTGTCGCACCGTACGGTGTGTCTTCGACTCAATGTTAACATACAATGCCACGTCTCTCCATGCCTGGCGGCGCACTTTCCTTCCAGACTGAGTCCCTGAGAAGTGGTATTTGATAGCTCCACGGTTCATGTTCACTGCATCCATTAGAGCATCCACTTCTTTCTTTCCCCATCTGTCTTTGTTCACCGGCACGTCTTCTATCAAGAGTAGAATCTTTTATCTAATTTAAATGAGATATATTCAAATACATTTCAATTTTTTATATTTTTATATGATCAAATATATTTACAAGTATATACATTCATTTTTAATCATAATCCAGACTGTAGATAGTGTAATCTTTATATATGGTTTTTAATGCAAGTGTTCTTTCGAAATGCAGGAATGGTGTGAGTCATACTTCCTGTCCACAATTCATCTTAATTACAATAGAATTCCGCTGAAGTATAATACCACGTATGCCAGTCAGTTTGTGCGGACATGACGCTTCTTAGTAGAGCGTTCTGTATATTTTCAAAGTTGCAGTCGACAGAAGCAGAAAGGGTCTGCAAGCTTTCAGTTTTCCACATTTGGATTATTTTCCCTTGAAATCCAAAAGGTTGGACGAGGTCGGCATCTACTTAAGAGAAAGAACCGGCCGACCCATACCATCCATGAGAGGCGAGGTGAAGGTCACACTACATCTGAGTCCCATCGAGCATTAAAAGGCGCAGACATGATACGTAACGAGCGCCGTACTTATCATCAAAGGGTACCACCGGACAAGGACACAGCGATTAATACAATGCTCAGTTTGGTAACGGTATCAACGTGTACAGCGGATGCCCTTTCCAGTGGGGCGCGCTTAGGATTCATCCCGTCGGCCACACTGCTTTTGAAGACCGTGGGAAAAACACTGTTCCACGCTGGCATGGGTGTGGCAAAGGATATGATGGAGGGAGGTACTTTCAAGAACAGCGTGAAACACAGAGGAGAAGGTGCTCTGAAGAGTCTGGCGGGTAAAGTGCTCTCTCCGGGAAAAACGTCACCCAAGAAGAAAGTGGGGACCAAACATCGGAGGCAATCTCCTTAAACGGGAAGCGGTTCTGCAAGAGACGCAGGGGAGATATTTTCGACCGCTAGGCAGGTCACCTATAAATAAAAGTACTGAGGTCCCCGTCGTCAATCTACCACCAACATGAAGAGGGAGCGCAATGGCTTACATACACGAAAACAGCAGCGAGTGCGTGCTCTCTGATCTCGACCTGCATGCCGTAGCACCAACTCAGACTACTATCCTAAAGTCGACCTTTGTAGGGATAGAAACAAAAAACTCTTTGGGAGACAGGAGCAACATCAATTTCACTATCAGTAAGTCCCAAGAGTACACAGACCTAAACGAAAATTACCTTCATCCAGAATGCGAGGTGCTGAAACCGAACGGCGACGCTCTGAATGCCAACGACGTGGTGGCTACGATGAACAACTTGGCTCACTCACTCTTCAAGGATGTCCAAGTCTCCATTGGAGGCTTCAAAGTGTCTGGTAACACCGAGACCTACAGAGCTTATCTGGAAGGTTTACTCAACCACGACAAAGGAGTAAAGGACAACATCATGAGACAGAAATCAATCTGACTCTGAAACAAGCTGCCCCTAGTTTCTATCTGATGAGCGACGGCTCCACCGCATACTAACTCAAGATCCACAAAGCTAAGCTCTATGTGCATCAAGCGGTCATAGCTGATTCTGTGGTGGAAACGCATGAAAAAGCTGTGATAGAACAGGGTCCCTTCGACTACCGAGTCAACAGAGTGGAGGTGACAACCAACACCATCCCTGCAGGCAACAGAGACCACACCTACACACACTCCTACACAGGTCACTTGCCCAAGTCCAAGATTTGTTTCCTTGACCATGATGCCTTCAATGGAAATTACGCCAAGAACCTGTTCAAACTGAAACATTGCAACGTACACTCGCTTCATGTGATAGTAAACGACCAGAAGGTGCCGAACTAGGCCTACGTCCCCAACTATGCCAAAATGGAAGCGGTGAGGGAGTACCTAGCACTACACACAGAAACGGGGATGTACGAGGGTTCACGCTCCTGCTGCATTTCCTATGATGATTTCCTGAACGGTTACATGCTGTTCCCCCTGGATTTAACTCCGGACAGATTGCACGACAGATGTAGAGTGAACCTTATAAAAGTGGCTCAACTAAGGGTAGAGCTCAGTTTTGGCAAGGTGCTAGCGGAGACCACAACGGTACTGCTCTAGTTGGTGTATGACAACATTGTCGAGCTGGCCAGAGATCAACATTTGGTCCATTATGTAAGGGTTTATGGTCCGGTTTTAATTTTATTATACCTTCCCTATATTCAAAGCAACCTTTTTGAATTCCTAGTCTCCCGAAATGACAAAAGTTTTTTTTTCAGGGTCCTAGACTCATCTGCAGGCTACATACGCCACAAGCCAGCAGCCAGAATCATCTCCACAACGTTGCCATTGACCATGGGATCCGAATAGTAGAAGACCAAGATGACGCTTACAGACCCCTCTGAGTTCCTTTGGCTCAGCCCACCCAGAGGACACGGCAAGAGGAAAATGACCGCAACAAGAGCTTTCAACAAGCTTACATAGAGAAGTTTTTCTATGTAAATTTTCTAAGTAAATCCTGAACTAACCTTTGGTAAAAAAATGGGTTTTGAATCCAACTTACAGTTATAAATAAGTTAACTCTATTTATAAGTATTTATCTCAAATATCATACCACATAGCATGTACAAAGAACGTAATTTAAAATGTCTATGACAAATAAGCATATTCATAGGGTTGTTTTTATATCCTATAGGCTTGTTTTGATGTATGAGCAAGATAAGCTCAAGCTTTAATGAGGCATTTTTATAAACATTAAAGTAATGCTTAACCAGAGAGACAAGAAACATAATACATGTACAGAGAAAAATCCACCTTAAAATAAATATATTTATTTATAGCCTTTGTTTGTACTTTCGTTGTCTAGATGTTTTACATTTGACTAGAGCAACTTTCATAAAAGACTTCTCTTTCTCTTTCTTTCACCTGAAGCAAAAGTAGGTGTATCTTTATATTTGAAATAAATAAAATCTTTCTCTTGATATCCAACAGAGTGAATAAAGTCTTTGTCCATTTTTGGTTTATCAATAAACACATAAATGTTACTTCTCAGAGTATGACGCTCCCTCTCCCCTTACTATAGCTAGGATAGAATAATTGAGAATACAAAAGATCAATATCTATAGATATATCTAAACACAGTAATCATAATGCTAAACACCATAACTTTGAAACATCATCTCACCATGTCATGTCTAAACACATGGGTAAACCTAAACATAAACACAGTAAACACTTTATAAAGCTATAAACACATTGAAATATAAACACAAAGGCTAAGCACATTATTAGGCTAAATGTGTTTAGACTATATACACCTTTTTACAGTGTTCCTTAGCTGCTAGCCTTGCTTCTCTTATCCTTGCCCTTTCTTCTTTTCTTTTTTTCCTTCTTCTGACACAGAGCTGTATATTCCTTTCTTGTGCACTTAATGACTGTGGTTTCTCTCACTTTCTTTGCTCCTTTAGCCTTCTCGGCCAACTGTGTTTTCCTTTCTTCCTCTTTCTCCCTTGAAGTCTCTTTGACAATATCACGCCACCTTTGATCTTCTTCCTTGTTCCTTCTCTCCTCCTTCATCTTCTTCTCATGCTCCCTCTTTCTCTCCTCTTTCTTCATCTTCTCTTTCCTGTGAGTCTCCTTGTCCTTCTCTTTTCTTGGTATCTTTGTGACCTTCATCTTCTCTTTAATTTTACTGAAGTCACTTGTGCCAGGCTTCCATATATCCTCCTCCTTCATTGTAGGTTCTGCTCTATTTTGTGAAGGGTTCAGTTCCATGGCTGTTACTCCAGGTATGCCCCTGACCGCCTCCTCCTTTAGGAAATCTAGGGCTTTAGCCTGTACTCCCGACATCCGCATCTTCTTGGGTGGAGGTCCGCTTCCAGTCTTCCAGTTTTATTTCACGTCCTAGGGTGTTATACTTTTTCTTCTGTTTTTGAGTGAAGCTGGACATCTTGTCTCTTCATTGTCGCACCGTATGGTGTGTCTTCGACTCAATGTTAACATACAATGCCACGTCTCTCCATGCCTGGCGGCGCACTTTCCTTCCAGACTGAGTCCCTGAGAAGTGGTATTTGATAGCTCCACGGTTCATGTTCACTGCATCCATTAGAGCATCCACTTCTTTCTTTCCCCATCTGTCTTTGTTCACCGGCACGTCTTCTATCAAGAGTAGAATCTTTTATCTAATTTAAATGAGATATATTCAAATACATTTCAATTTTTTATATTTTTATATGATCAAATATATTTACAAGTATATACATTCATTTTTAATCATAATCCAGACTGTAGATAGTGTAATCTTTATATATGGTTTTTAATGCAAGTGTTCTTTCGAAATGCAGGAATGGTGTGAGTCATACTTCCTGTCCACAATTCATCTTAATTACAATAGAATTCCGCTGAAGTATAATACCACGTATGCCAGTCAGTTTGTGCGGACATGACGCTTCTTAGTAGAGCGTTCTGTATATTTTCAAAGTTGCAGTCGACAGAAGCAGAAAGGGTCTGCAAGCTTTCAGTTTTCCACATTTGGATTATTTTCCCTTGAAATCCAAAAGGTTGGACGAGGTCGGCATCTACTTAAGAGAAAGAACCGGCCGACCCATACCATCCATGAGAGGCGAGGTGAAGGTCACACTACATCTGAGTCCCATCGAGCATTAAAAGGCGCAGACATGATACGTAACGAGCGCCGTACTTATCATCAAAGGGTACCACCGGACAAGGACACAGCGATTAATACAATGCTCAGTTTGGTAACGGTATCAACGTGTACAGCGGATGCCCTTTCCAGTGGGGCGCGCTTAGGATTCATCCCGTCGGCCACACTGCTTTTGAAGACCGTGGGAAAAACACTGTTCCACGCTGGCATGGGTGTGGCAAAGGATATGATGGAGGGAGGTACTTTCAAGAACAGCGTGAAACACAGAGGAGAAGGTGCTCTGAAGAGTCTGGCGGGTAAAGTGCTCTCTCCGGGAAAAAGGTCACCCAAGAAGAAAGTGGGGACCAAACATCGGAGGCAATCTCCTTAAACGGGAAGCGGTTCTGCAAGAGACGCAGGGGAGATATTTTCGACCGCTAGGCAGGTCACCTATAAATAAAAGTACTGAGGTCCCCGTCGTCAATCTACCACCAACATGAAGAGGGAGCGCAATGGCTTACATACACGAAAACAGCAGCGAGTGCGTGCTCTCTGATCTCGACCTGCATGCCGTAGCACCAACTCAGACTACTATCCTAAAGTCGACCTTTGTAGGGATAGAAACAAAAAACTCTTTGGGAGACAGGAGCAACATCAATTTCACTATCAGTAAGTCCCAAGAGTACACAGACCTAAACGAAAATTACCTTCATCCAGAATGCGAGGTGCTGAAACCGAACGGCGACGCTCTGAATGCCAACGACGTGGTGGCTACGATGAACAACTTGGCTCACTCACTCTTCAAGGATGTCCAAGTCTCCATTGGAGGCTTCAAAGTGTCTGGTAACACCGAGACCTACAGAGCTTATCTGGAAGGTTTACTCAACCACGACAAAGGAGTAAAGGACAACATCATGAGACAGAAATCAATCTGACTCTGAAACAAGCTGCCCCTAGTTTCTATCTGATGAGCGACGGCTCCACCGCATACTAACTCAAGATCCACAAAGCTAAGCTCTATGTGCATCAAGCGGTCATAGCTGATTCTGTGGTGGAAACGCATGAAAAAGCTGTGATAGAACAGGGTCCCTTCGACTACCGAGTCAACAGAGTGGAGGTGACAACCAACACCATCCCTGCAGGCAACAGAGACCACACCTACACACACTCCTACACAGGTCACTTGCCCAAGTCCAAGATTTGTTTCCTTGACCATGATGCCTTCAATGGAAATTACGCCAAGAACCTGTTCAAACTGAAACATTGCAACGTACACTCGCTTCATGTGATAGTAAACGACCAGAAGGTGCCGAACTAGGCCTACGTCCCCAACTATGCCAAAATGGAAGCGGTGAGGGAGTACCTAGCACTACACACAGAAACGGGGATGTACGAGGGTTCACGCTCCTGCTGCATTTCCTATGATGATTTCCTGAACGGTTACATGCTGTTCCCCCTGGATTTAACTCCGGACAGATTGCACGACAGATGTAGAGTGAACCTTATAAAAGTGGCTCAACTAAGGGTAGAGCTCAGTTTTGGCAAGGTGCTAGCGGAGACCACAACGGTACTGCTCTAGTTGGTGTATGACAACATTGTCGAGCTGGCCAGAGATCAACATCCCATCATAGCCTACCACATGAACTGAAGACAAGAAAGTGCATGAATACACTTGAAATAAACAAAGTGTTGAAGGAAAACATTCACACAAAACACCATTTCTTAGGTGTTTTCTCTTGTGACACAATCCTTAAGCACCCTATCAAGGACACTTGTTTCATGAGTAACACAGATCCTCAACATTTACAAGGTCAACATTGGGTGGCGTTTTACGTGTCGAGGACAGGAGAGGTGAACTACTTTGATTCATGCGGTTTACCTCCACTGAGCGCAGAGTTCTTATCTTTGCTGAAACGTTCTGCTCCGTTCAAGTGGCAAAGAAACCGTATTCAACTCCAAGAAACTACTGCTGACACCTGTGGACCTCATTGCGAACATTTCCTGATTGAAGTATGTCAAACAAGAAACCCCAAGAAATACGTCATGCGAATGAGCAAAAACCTGAACATGAACGACCGGTCGGTGAGTGATAGGCTTGCGATGATGTGAAGAATTCAAAAACAGAGGAAACGGGGTGCGGCAAGCGTCTACATTTCATGCAGACAAAGATCCTATGTCTGGCAGAAATGGTGTTGGATTTATCCAAACTAGTGCAATGTATGTTGGAAAGAGTCAATGAAAAAATGATAATTCACGAAAATAAAAAAAAATGAAAATGACTTATTTTTTTGTGTTTTATTTCATACATATCTTATTTAAACCAATCAATTCATCATCATCGTGCACAAAGAATTCAGGAGTAAAAAATATACAAAAATATAATAATTAACCCTGCACCTTTGTTTACACACAAGGGGTCACGTGGCTAATCCCCTAATCAGGTCATGTTACCATGGTAACCAGAATGCCGTCCTCTGATTGCTTGACAGGTGGTCGCTAATCCACTAATTAGGTCACATTGCGATGGTTACCAGAATGCTAGCCTCTGATTGGCTGAGAGGTGGTTGCTAATCCCCTAATTAGGTCACGTTGCCATGGCAATGGGTCACGTGACCAAATGGAGGCCCTTTGATTGGCTGCATCTCGGGTGAGTAATATCCTGTAGTTAGCTATAGTCCCGTTCCGATACATTATATATTATATTTGGCAGATGAATCAGTGTGTCATGTAAGACATTCAGGTATGCTGAATTTTAGAATTCAAGGTTTCAGATTCCAATACCAATTTGCTGTGATTCCCAACCTCACACAGCCCATTGTTTTCGGCACAGATTTCTTAAGAACTACAAAATCTCAAATTGAATTTAATGTTGATCTTGAACAAATTCTCAAACCCATTAGGGCAGTGAGGGATTTTATCATCCCTGCATTCTCTGAACTTGCAGTATTGGGAAAAATCACATCTACTCAATCACTGCAAGACAAAACTGGAGTAGTAGATAACCTCCAGAGAAATAACAATGCCTATATCTAGTTCAAAGGGCAGCAGTAACCCCCAGGGAAAATAACAAACACCCCTTAGTGTTACTCACATAAAATCAAAAAGGGTGTCATCATAGCTCTTTTTCAGAAAGTCAAAAAATCTGATCTAGAAAAACCCCAACAGGTGTCAGACACTACCCCACCCACTGAACAGAGTCAGACTGTGAGTCTACATATGCTGACCCTGAGCTTAACTCAATCAGACTCTCTGAAATAGCAGCTATACATAGTGGGGCACATGACCTCGAGCCAGAGATGGCAGAGGATGTACCACCAAAAGCTGTGTTCACATCAATAGATCAGCATGATTGGTTAAAATCACTGCTGACCAAATATGATGATATATTTGTAGGAAATGATGGAGACATTGGTGCTACACACCCACTATGTGAAACCTGAAGCAGTACCATGCCACTTCCTACCTTATAGACAAACACCAGAGAAACAGGCTGCAATAGGGAAAGAGTGTGCAAGGCTAGTAAAACAGAAGATTCTCAGAGAATGTGCTCAGGGCCCCTGAACCAAAATACAATCAATCAAGCCTTATCTACACCCTGGGCCGATGACACTCTAGACATGATAGGGTCACTCAAATATGTCTACCAAAGGATGCCGATGGGACTTTCTACGGCCCATTGATTCTGAACAAACTCAAATACAAATGTGCCCTACCATACCTAGATGACATCTTAGTATTATCACCATCAACAACACTTCCACGACTTTGAAGATGTTTTCAACAGCTTAAGAGTTAGTGAACTCAAATTGAAGAAATCAAAATGTGAATACTTCATAGACAAAATAGACTTCTTGGGAATGAGAGTCACACCCATGGGACTTTAACAAAGGTAGAATCTATCAAAACTTTTCCAACACCAAAGTCAGTCACAAATGTCAGATCCTTCACAGGACTATGCCAATACTTCAAAAGGTTTATCAAAGGTTATGCCAAAATTGCTGGACCCTTTTACGATCTACAGACACATCTCAAACCATTTGTCTGGACAGAAGTTGCTGACAATGCTGTCAAAGCATTAAAACATGCCCTCTGTACCAATGCTCTTCTCAGATATCCCAACTATGAGAAGGAGTTCAGTTTGGCAACTGATGCTTCCAATGTGAGTTTAGGAGCTGTACTCTCACAGAGAGATAATGAAGGAGTGCTCAGACCAGTAGTCTTTGCAGGTAGAACCCTCTCCAAACATGAGAGAAATTACAATACCACAGAGAGAGAACTACTGGGAGTGGTGTATGGAGTATTACACTTCAGACACTACCTAGAAACTAGACACTTCCAATTATACACAGACCATGCAACCCTGATTCCACTATTAACCAATACAGGACTCACACATAGATGGGCCAGATGGGCTCTAGACATACAGCAATTTGCATTCACCATTCAACATGTGAAAGGTGATGATAACACACCACCAGATGCTATGTCTAGAAGGGAATACCCAGACTCTGGACCCATGACTAACCCTCCACCCCCACCAAAGAGAGGTAGAGCAGCCAGAAGAACCAAGTTTGAAATGATACGGTTATTTATTCATCCCAAAAGTGTTTTGAAAATGCTAAAACATTTCTCCAGAGTGATATAGAGGCATATGAAACGTGGTGTATTCAAAATAAACTTTCCATTAATGTCTCTAAAACAAAAATTATGCTCTTCTCCTCAAGTACAAGGAGACTAAATACCCTTACAGCTAATATTAGGCTAAATAAACATCTTCTCCAACTAGTGCCCAGTTACAAATACCTAGACGTAACACTGGATCCTCTCCTACACTATAATCTACATTTAAGCAATCAAGTTAAAACTATAGCATATAAGACCTTTAAATTATGTCTATTAAGAAGATATCTTGATATCAAACTAGCAATACAAATTTATAAATCAACTATCCTACCTTATATGGAATATGCCAATATCTGTTTTATGACTACCTATGATAAATTTTTGGATCCCCTCCAATATGCTCAAAATAGATGTCTGAAGATATGTTTAAAGGTTCCACATTTAACTAATACAAGATATGTACATGTATAATATTACTAGTGTAAACCTGTTGGAAGATAGAAGATATGCTCACTTAGTTAACTACATGTACAATAGAACGAGATGTGACATATATAGTGATAAGAGAAATATTATCACTCGATTACATGATGCCCCCACTGTTAAAACTATTACCCCAAAATGTTTATCATATGCTAGGAGTATTGAATTCCATGGTGCTATTACTTGGAACTCCTTATCTAGGGATAGAAGGAATAACCCTGAATTTAACAAGTTTAAAAATGATACAGCTACTCTCATGAAAGGTCTATGACCCTATGATGAGGACTGACAAACCACTGTTTGCCTATGTGTGTTTGATGATCTTTTTGTATTAACAGAGCTCACTGTTGTCCTATTCTATTATTCAGATTTACCCCCCCCCCCCGGTTTCTCCAATGGTATTTATATTTTTGTGTGTCATAAGTTTCAATTAACTATATAAGTCAGGTAGGACCAGAAGTACCAACCCGTACACTTATTGTAGGGATGAGGTCCTCTGCCTTCTTTATTGTCTTAAGTCTTATTATAATATTATCACTTGTCAATCGCTTTATTTTTCTCTCTTTTCCTGACTTATTGTCTACAACCAAAGGTATAAGTTCATTTAACTAAGATTATTTGTGATTGAGAATAATATTGCTTCTACCTTCACGAATGTACCTGCTTAAGTATTAAGACAAATAAAGTGAATTCAAACATAAAAAAACACTAAAGAAAGTACCATTCAAAAAGGATGATCCACCCAACACCATTGAAAGACCAGAGACACCCATTAGGGGTATCTTGAAACAATCCACACACTATGAATTTTTGCCACTGTGAGAGAGAATACTGACAATTCTTTCCAGAAAGTGATTTTGAGCCTATTGAATTCTCATCACTCAATCACATGCTGAAGGCAACTCCCAAGGAGCCACCCTTCACTCCATCTTACTCAGATGATGAAGATTCAGAAGACACATTTTTTGCTTTTACTCAAGCAACTTCAAAAGCAGTCAGATTCTCTGAACCAATGCAGGGAGAGGAAACAACAAACTATTTGTGTCCTATGACCACACGCTCAAAGACTAGAGAAATGATTCAGGAGGGCACACCAAAAACCCCACACACAATCACAAACTAGTTTAGATGAGAAAAAGGTCACAGGAAATAAACCTACCAAAACCCCACCTGCCAGGAAAAATGTCACAAAAGACACTGCATCAAATAAATCAAAGAACTCTGAGAGACAGAAGAATGCCAATAAGCAAAATGTGCCGTTAAAGCAAAAGGTTGCCACTCACACCAAGGCGAGAATAGGCCCTTCAAAGGAGCCTACACACTAAGACAAGAGTGACACACCCCAACAAAACACACAAAATAGGCCAAAAATCAATGAAAAGGAGAAGGAGAGAGAAAAAATAAAACAACATGTGCTAGATATAAATCAATTGCTGGATCAGATTCCCGACACATCCATCTCAAGTACAAATCTTGGCTTGGAACAAAGGAAGGACAAGGAACTATTTCCCCTCATACAATAGCTTGAGGATAGAACCTTGCCTGCACCAAAAGCATAAGCAAATAGAATCATTAACCAAGGCAAGACATACACCTTGGTAAATGGTACATTAGTTCACATATGCCCCATAAATTGGAGAAAAAACAATACGGTACCACTTCAAATTGTTATACCACAGCAATGGGTAACAAGTACACTACAGTATTTCCATGACTCGCCTACTGGTGGCCATCTTGGCTCAAGTAGGATGATGTCAGCACTCCGACCTAGGGTCTTTTGGAAATCTATGCCAGCAGACACAACCAAATATGTTTCCACCTGTCACACTTGTCTCACAGAAAAAAGGCAAGTCCCCTGCACAAAACACCAATGACAGTAAGAGATTATATGGCTTCACCAATGAAGTTCCTGAATCTCCATGCAGTGGGACCACTTCCCACAACTGCTAGAGGAAACAAACATATACAAGTCTGCATAGATTATGCTACCAGATATGCAACAGCTTCAGCTACTACTCACTTAAAAGCTGAAACAACAGCAGCTGAGTTCTGCAAGAATATAGTTTGCTATACAGGTGCAAAGTTCACAAAGCTAACTAAACACCTCAAGATCAAGCATAAATTCTTATGTCCTTACAGGCCCCACGTTAATGGTCTGGTGGAGAGATTCAATGCTAGCATTGGCACAGCTCTCAGTGCATTCTGCTCAAAGCATCAAAACAGTTGGGACTCATTTATTGAACCCAGAACCTTTGCCTTAAACAACACTGAATCCCAAACCATAGGATTCACCCCTTTCTTCCTACTCCATGGAAGAAACCCAGCCACCCCAATGGACTTAGGGCTGGAAATACAGGAAGACATATCCACTGTAGCAGACCAGTAGGAGGAAAGCTATACGAAGGGTTGCCAAGCTACAGAAGGAGAGGAAGGATAGATATGATAAGAAACTTACACCACAGGAAATTAAGGTCACCGACATGGTGTACCTCAACATACCAAGAATTTTGACTAACACAGAGTGTAAGAAACGTCAACCCCTTTTTATTGGACCATATGTTGTAGTAAATAGACCTAGTTTGACAAGTGCCAAACTCAAGAACATGGACACCAATCTACTGGTGGTCAGATCTGTACCCATAGACAGACTGAAAAGGGTCTTAGCTGTCAGGAACAATGAATTTGCACACAGACTTATTCTACATGAAGCAAAATATTACAACAGAAAAAAAATGATATCAACCTCACAAGGGAAACCACAGGTATAGGCCCTATTAAGAAAAACATCTAAATGTGGTGTAGTTTCAAGAAATTAAAACCAATTGAGATAGCTACAACATCAGATTTTCAAAATTTTCTTTTTAACCACACATAAGGATGCGTGATTGAATTTAGATCATATATATATATATATATATATATATATATATATATATATATATATATATATATAAAGCCATCAAATTTGTAGAAATATCAGTATGTTATTACCACTGAATGGTCAAAGACTGGGAGCCTCCAAGTAAAGCAGACATAGAGTCTACAGAAAAGTTAGGGTAACACAATGGAGTGTCTAAAGCATAATCTCCACATGAAAGAGCACCCTATGCCAACATAGCAGTCTATAGGGGCAATTGACCTTATAATCCACCCTAGACAACTGTCTAGACGGTCATCAATGACTGTCCTGGATGACAGGAGGAGCTAATTACCAGAACACAGACAACACAATAGACCCCCACAGTTGCTGACACTGGAGATCAATGCATTGACTCCAGAGAAACAATACCAGGCCCACAATGGATGTGGGTAGGGTAGGCTACATAAGAAGCACTGTGGACCATAGCCCACAATCAGTCTTCATCCAGCTGCAGTCTAGAACACAAGTCTACAGGACCCCACTTGGGAACTAGCCAGCCCACTTCTCTATTAGGAGAGACTGCACCAGGATAAAGAACACACCTTCTTCACCTTCAACCTGACCTTACCATTTATTGGTCAATCTGTATAGACTCACCAGACATATTGCCAAGACAGCTAAATCTTGCCTAAGCTCAGTTGTCAATCTGGTGATATCTTCATTAAAACCAGTTTTAAAAACGGTGCTCGTGCCCCAGGAGAATTCCATGAATTTTTTTAATGACAACATGGTGCTTATGGACTTCTATAGAGTTAATCTTACTGTAGGTTCATTTTTATATCACTGTGTGGACCATATATAATATTTTGTTTGTTCCTGACCAAGGAATGTATGTATATATGTACCGGTTTTTCTATGGTTATGCACTTTTCAACGATTGGTACTTTTATTATCCTATATTGTATGCTACCTACATTATGGTTATGTATCTTATTATGATAATATAATGTAATACTTTCCCAAGATCAATTCTAGGAGGGGGTCATGTAGTGGGGTGCATGTGTATCCAAGTTTTTATTGACATGACTACCGGTAATCCTTTATTTGTATGTTATAGGACGTTGGTAGTGTAACCGTGGATATTGTCTTTGATTAATAAGGTCATATGTTGTGTAATAGGATTAATTGGTGTTCCACCTGCAGGTTTCCCTGCGAGTGGGCTGTCACATGGTCTATAGTATATATACCCTGTTAATTGATTTAGTCATTGTCTTACACTGGCTCCTAGTGATTCCTTTTGTGCTCACTTTGTGAACTTCTTTACTTGTTCATATATGGTCTGTGAAGACCTTCAGATCAGTAACATAGGAAAAATTGACAACAGCCACTTTTTGTAAATGTATGAAATAAAGCCTTAGAACTCTTTATCAAACCAGCAATCACTGTGTCTCACTGGTTTTCAAATAATGATCCAACTGGTAGCCCTATGGTAGGGAGGTCCAAGTAATACCCTACCAAACCGGCTACACTTGTCGGGCGGTGGGTGCTTATAACCTCGAATAAGGTAGTTTCCATTCCCACTTGGCAAAAAACGTTTTTTTTTCAAAGTTTGCAAACGTTTTTATTTGGTTTGGGTAAAAAACGTTTTTAAATGTTTTCAACCAATTTTCAACCAAACAGAAACGTTTTTTTATTCACGTTTCTTTTACATAAAAAAAACATCTTTTAAACATAATACAAAAACGTTTTTATCTGAACGTGTCAAAAAATGTTGTTTTTTTTTAAATCATGTTTTGACATTATTTTAACATTGAAAAAAAATGTTTGGCAAACTAAGGAACCAAATATAAACGTTATTTTAATGTTAAAGAAACATTTTTTACACCAAGTGGGTTAGGCCATATGTGACTGTGTTGCCTACCAGTTGTACCTTGTGTTGTCAACCAGTTGTAGCCTGTGTTGTCAACCAGTTGTAGCCTGTGTTGTCAACCAGTTTTAGCCTGTGTTGTCAACCAGTTGTAGCCTGTGTTGTCAACCAGTTGTAGCCTGTGTTGTCAACCAGTTGTAGCCTGTGTTGTCAACCAATTGTAGCCTGTGTTGTCAACCAGTTGTAGCCTGTGTTCATGGCAAAGTGTGACTGGTGCTCACGGCAAAGTGTGGCATGTGTTTACGGAAAAGTATGGCTTGTTTCATGACGTTGCTTAGTGACATGATGTTGCATCATAAATCATGATGGTAACTACACTCTCCACGCTGATTCTCTCAGAAGGGCTCAGTTCAAAAGTTTAGGGTTAAATATCTCTGTAATTTCATTCAATCACGGCATTACATTTCAGGGATTGATAGTATGTACATACACCAACATCATCATGCATTATCTTCTTATCACTGATTCGAGAAATACTTATGTCAATGGTTTGAATGATCTGATAACAATGGCGGTTTTGTTCTAAATTTTTGTTTCCTTGTTGCTAGGTCCGATGTTGAGGGTATGTGTGTTTATAATCACTTTTCTGTAAAATTCAATTTCATTCTAAAGAAAAGAAGGATTTGGTTGGAGAAAGGGAAATTTCAAAGCCTGAAAATATAGAATTTAAGAGAAACAAACACAGCCTGAAAATTTTGCTTCATCTGGTACCCCAAGGGTACTATGGGCTGAAGCAGTCATTAAATTTGATTTTACAACCAGCGACCCAATAATGCCTTTTTAAATAAAGTGTAATTACTCATAGGATGCAAGTAAATATGTGACGCGAACTGTCCCCTGTAAGGTTGCGCAGTTTAGGAATATTTGAATGAATCATACAGTTTGAAATTGTACAGAGCCTTGCAAATGGGCCATGCCTACAGGTTTATGGAAAACTGAGTTATAAAGAGCAACATGTAAATTCTGTATGGGACAGTGCTTGCTGTTTCAACAGCTGGAGATGTAAATCTCAGTTTTATCCACACTTACAGCTAGGTCTATGCTGCATTGGACTTGCCCTATAAAAGACATTACACCATGAAGACAGGGTAAACAATAAAATGGAACATGGTTATTACATATCTGTCTCAAAATCACCTAGTTTCATGACAATATTTATTCCTGCTCTAATATTCCAAAACTTTGCAAAGTTCAAATTGCGCCTAACAAATATACTATAAAACCCTGTGTATAAGGCAAGCCTTAGGGTAAAATTGGGTAATCACGATACAACCTAAAGGACTCCTCCCACATGAAGCAGGTACTGCCAACAGACGCAGTTATGACATGTACAGATATGGACCAGGCCTGCGCTCCCCACCGTGGGAAAGGGCACTGGTTTAACTTCCGATTGGTGAGAAATGGATCTACTAAAGACTATGCAATTGTTTGGGTTATATCGTGCCCCTTCTTGTTGTATCGTGCAAATCATGATACAACCTAAATCTAATGTATTTTCCCATAGAGCTAATATTGCGCACATGCCTTCACACCTTTAGCAGTTATTTAGGTGTAAAACAACAACCGTCAGCATCACTACTGTCACACCTGTCAGGTGAGGATAAGCCCCCCCCCCCAACAATTTTTGGACCAATATTGCATCATGTCAATGGCTACAACGTGACTGCTTATCTTCATCTTAGTTTTGTTTCAAGGTTTTCCTTTATATCATTTATTATGTGCACGCTATAACCATGATATTTGCACGATGTTAGCTATATTTGAGTTAACCCTGATCTCTATAGGAACTTTTTAATTAAAATATATAGATAGAACTAAACGACCATGGTGTACGAGGTGGCCGATCCACCACGAGGGGGAGACCACCCCCCGAGGGGTGGAGCGGCCACCGAGGACACCAGGGGAGTTTAGTTCTATATTTATTTTATGTTTTTAGGGGGTTTAAATAAGGAGAAATTATCAAAATCTGGTACCGTAGTTCCCCGTACGAGCGCCGGTCCGCCATTTTGAATGTTTACATGCACCTAGAACGAGGCTGCAGTGGTGGATCGGCCGCTGTGGTGGATCGGCACACGTTACGCCACTGGGGGTGTGCGGATCGGCCCTGCAATGCTATCTCTATGGGAAGAAGTTATTCACATAAAATAAATGCCAGGATCATGGGTTTGGCGGTCTTTTGTACATATCAGGCTCTGGAAGTATGTATACTGTTCAGGCAACAAAACTGCATGAGCAGATATCAAATGCGCAACCACTGCAAAAAGAATTTTTGAAAAAACACTTCAAAACTCTCGTAATTAGGGCTCTCTCACTGCAGATGCACTTTACAACAAGGTGCGCAATACTATCCAATTTTACCCTATACATGAGGTTACACCCCTGATGCGCCTTACGTCATTTTATTGTAATAACTTGAATTTTGGATCTGCCGACGAGATTTTTCGGCAATTTAGAAAAAATCTCTGCATGTACCCACATTTGATGGGCTAAAAGTTGGAGTTTTCATGCCTTTTTTATTTTCATTTTTATTTCTCCCGCCACTGGGATATCAAAGGTGATAAGTAGGGGTATTTCTGAAGATGGGGATATTTAATCTGTGTTTGGTTGACCTACTATCTAGCACCTAAACCTAATCACTACTCCATCTGCCCATAGAAGTCATGCTTGTCTGGGCCTGTAGACTGACCTGTTACAGGTATGCAAAATTAAACATCTGAGAGTGTCCTGGAGAGGAGTATTGCATTAGCTTGGATTCCTTAGTGTCATATGCTATGTGCCTATATAGAATATTTCAAATAAAGCCACCCATTGTGTCTGTATCAATTAGATAACATAGTGTCTGACTCTAGGGTCACCTCTGGAATGAGCTGTCTGACTTGAGGTGCAATTTGATGTTTTGGAGACTAAATATGTACAGCGCATTCATTCATATGTATTGGAGAGTTTCATTAAAAGTTTCTTCAATGATCTTGAGGGTAAACTATCATGTATCAACTAGTTAAATGTAGAGTAGAATTCACCACTTTTAAAGGTACAAGATTTGAGCATCAATTATGTCCACCTCCTTTTTCTTTTCTTTTTTTACCCTGGGCATATTGGGGTGAAAACTGCATGGGGCGAGATGGAAAATTTTGATTTTAGTTAACTGATTATAAAAAGTTGTGAAAATGCACTCAGTCTCTAGTCTACTGCATAGCCAACATTGTTAGCTTTAATTTGATATCAAATATGCCCATGTTTGTCTATTTTTACCATGATCTTTGACTAAAATTATGTAAAAGAAAAAAAAATATTCAAAACACAATTTTATGATGCGCGCAGTGATGAGAAACCAGTTTTATTTTTTGAGAGCTCTACAATCAATATTTATACCCAGATATTGGAATCCGTTTACCTTTTCCAGCGTAACATAATTGATTGCAGGTAAAGATTGTGGTACTGTATGTTGATAACCAATTGCCATCCAATTGTTAGCAGGTTATCCACACAACAGTTCATCTAATAACATAACTGCTCCAGGTCAGTACAAGAAAGTACTGCGCTATATAAAAATGCCTTACAATGAGGCACACACTTCATTTATATAAATAATGAGATTGTTTATGGTAACCTTGACTACCTATGTCACAGAAATGTTTTAAATTATACCAATATCGTTCTATGTACACCCTTTATGAAAAATTATTAATACAAAACACTTTTTAAAAAGAATTTCAGTTGAAATAATGAATTTACCCATAATGCATCTGAAACCATTGTGTAACCAATGACTCATGATGTACCTTATACCTGTATTTATGACATTTGATTAACCCTGATGAAGGCACATGTGCCGAAACTTTGGTTCAAATTGACTAACTAAATGTCCTCATTTAAAGCCCAAAGTTGGAATATAGTTGTGTTGTTTATACATCTTCAAATTGAATTTTTTTGTATATAAATTGTGAACAATATGGGTCCAAGTATGGACTCCATACTTTACACATTTTAATTGTGACAGTAAATTATTTGCAAAGACCTTTTGATAACGAGTAATCCAGTTACTCTTAAACCAATTACTAAGGTCTCTCAAAAAATATAACATCATAAAATCCAATTGTGAGCGAGCAGTCTCACCAGCACTTCATTGCTGCATAATGCCAACCTTACAGGGTTAATTCACATACGTCATAGGTCAGCATAATGCTCTAATGAAATGCTAATGAAATGCTGTTATCAGCTCTTTATCAAAGAACCATACCGATCAAAGTCATTTCATGTATGCTTTATATCTTTATGTTGCAGATGTATACTTTTAGCATTGAAATAGGTTAACATATATCCAGCTTTAACCCTTTAACTCAGTCTCTACAGGCTTAAATTCAGAGTTATAATATTACCTAGTCATTCTATATATCCAAAAAAATAATCACTTATGTATTTTGAATGATATTAAGTTGCATCATTAGTAATGAACTATGTAGCATTACCCTAAAACCTAAATATAAGCTGTACCCTAACTTCAGAAAAATGCTATATACCACAGCAAAGCTTTGAAATAGTGTATATTCCTTAGTAATGTATATATATTCAAAAACCTTGTGTAAGCCACACCCTAAGCTTAGAAACATTCTGTCAGCTGCACTATAGGCCTAAAAAAGATTTATGAACCATAACTTATACTAAGGTTTACGGTAATTGTGATAATCATTAATTCTAAACCGTGCATATAAAAGTGTGTAACATTCAGGGTGCGGCTTATACGTAGGTGTGGCTTATAAATTAAGTTTTACAGTAAAACTCTTAATGTGTATAAGCCACACATACAAATAAGCCGCATGTTAACTTTGTCAAAATATTATAAACCATACCATGGTTTAAAATACTGAAAAACCTTATGTATAAGTCACAACTTATGAGCCATTTCAAGCCTCTAGTGTGACTTATAGCATCTTCAAAAAACACAAGGCATGGCTTATATAAGAGGTTTGAACCTAAATAAGGCATATAGCTTATCAGAGAAACTTAAGCTATAACCTGTACAGCAAAACTAATACAATGCATGCATGCATTATGCAACTGTACTATCCTATTTAAAACTGTATTTGAGTAATATATATCAGAAATAAAGGTATAATTATTCTTTAATTGAATTCTTTTGAACTTCATATAATCAGCTCAGGTACATATAAACCAAAAAACATGATTTATAGTTTTGTTTGTGCCATGAGACATTTTTGGCATAGTATCGTCTGGGGAAGGAGTGACATTTGACCCCGATAATTTAGCTCTTTAAAAAATGCTGTTGTACTCTTTTAATTGCAATGTTTTTAACCTCTTTTTTTTCTTAATTTTAAACCTTTATCATTTCAAGCCTTGCTGTTTTTTGAATCTTTTTTTTAAGAAATAATATTATAATATGTTTTACATGGATGAACTTAACAATGTGATCTTTAAATGGCAAACACATTTATGGCTTAAAACCTAAAATGGTTTAAGTTCAAGACGCTCCTAACCATAGCCTTAACCATTTTAAGCCCAACAGTGCAAAAGTGCATCATTCTCATTTATCGAAAAGCAACAATAAAATACAGCAAAAAAAGTGCCTGCATATTAACTCTCATAGAGAGTTAAAAAAAATTCAGTGAAAAGCTAATAATACTCTCAGCCACAATTTATAGTTAGATTATAATAATCAATAATCATAAAGCATTAATGTAGCAACAATCCTTAAAGAATTTCAGTGACGCAGTAGATAAACACAAGTGTTACCAATGCAGGAGTGCATTACGCTCTTCAGTTATAATGAACAAGTAACCAATGGATAATTCATGACGAGTGTGTGTTAGTGAGGGATAATGACACGAGGCCGTAGGCCGAGTGTTATTAGCCTTTGCTAACACACACGAGTCATGAATTATCCATTGACTACTTATTTTATACCAGGAAACCAATAAATAATCAATAGAATACCAATAAATTCAATTTGAAAACAAAAATTATTCCCCCTCCCCGAGACTCGATGCCAGCCATTGTGTGTGTACACAGGTACATACACCTCGGTGCCCGGCAGCAGACAGCGACAGCGCCCGTCTCGGCTTGGACAGGCAGCAGCACACGGCGAAAGATTTCAATGCGTCTCGCTGTTATGTTTGTGTATAATACACCTCCTCGCCCGGCAGCGGACAGCGACAGTGCACACGGCAAAAAAAGATGCGCCCGGACCGGGGCTCGATCCATGTACCTCTGACAGCTTGGCGCAACGCGCTAACCGCTAGACCACCACGTCTCCTCCTTCTGCGCCCGGCAGTGGACAGCTACAGTGCACACGGCGAAAAAAGATGCTTCCCGCGGTTATGTTTGTATATAATACACCTTGTCACCCAGCAGCGGACAGCGACAGCGCACACGGCTTTGTATCATATCCAGACGTGGTTTGAACCGTGGATTTCTCATCAGTCCCTGTGGCGCACTGCATGGGGGGTTGGACTAGGGATCTTAGGCTGCAGGTTCGAGCCCTGCCCTGGTAAAGTCTATCATGGGTTTTAACATGTAACATATGACAAGGGAGGACATGAGAGGTGTGCGGTTATCCTGGATAACCGCACGCCTTCCATGGATAACCGCACGCCTTCCATAGACAACCGCACGCCTTCCAAAATTGATGTTACAGCCTAAAGGGTGTGCAATATCGACAGATATGTGGATGGGAATAGACACCAAAAAGCACTGTGTAACCCACAAATCGTGGTATAATGCAGAAATAATGTGTTAGAATAAAAATACCAATTTCCAGAGCTTTATCAATAAAAGAGAGCATCATACTTATTGGTTATAATGCAGCAATAAGGTGCTAAAATAAATGCTAGCATAACAACCCTTCTGAAAGGTAAATAAAGTCGTCAATAAAATGCCATCTCGTTAACAGTACATTAATGCATCAATACAACAGTAACCCTTAAAGGTTCCAATGGCGCTGAAGATATATTCACTCTATCAAGCTTTCTGTTAGAGATATAATATACTACTATAACACTAGATGGCAGCACTAAACATAATTTCATTATTTACCTCAATATTTTACTAGTCATATGAGCTTTTTTTTCAATACTACAACAAAAAAAACAATCTTTCCATATAAATATTTTCATAAACCTTAACATAAAGCAACAAATATACTTTATACTATTTTATTTTGCAAAATCACATCCATTTCATCAGATAATAACGTCGCACACCACAATCTTGATTATTGAAACATTTATATACAGTAATCCAGTCATCAGCTCACTGCCAGAGGCGTGGCACAGTCGTTAGCGCGTCCGCTCACGGGCCGTAAGGAGGTGAGATAAAATTCGAGCAGCAGCAGTGTTATATACACTTTGATAATATCATAAATCGTAACATATGATTGTATTAATGCATATAAAATGAGGAATTGATACATTTAACTCTATATGAGTGTTCACGGTCCACTGACCACCAGCTTTGTGTTATATAAACCTCCAGGCACCCGCTAGGGCGCTATAGGGGGACAATAGGCTATAGAGGCAACAGCGTTGTGAACTTCAGGTGGCTCTCAAGCTGCCCCACGGCCGTCCAGCCCAAATATCAGAGCAGTTCTGTAATTGCTGGTGCATGACAGACCCTATGGGCTTAATCTGGGCGCTTAACTCCCATTATTAACGAAGCTAGGTCGTCCGGAGTGTTTTAAGCTCCAGATTTACCACAGATGTGCTAATTACAGCTGGACGCCCATCCAGCTGGCATGTGACAGCTGACAACTTCCCCTTTGTGCATGCGCAGGTACAAAGCCTTAGACACTCAAACAACTGAGATACGGGCGCCTGAAGATGCGTTATCTTTACACGTTGAAACTATAGCCCAAACCAATAAATACATCAGGTGACATTTATTTATAATTTTACATCTCTCAAAACCATGTATCGATGTAGCACACCACAATCATGACAGTAATACACAAATATAGAGAAATAGATTCATAGATAGATAGATATTTTATTTGCTTTTGAACTGAGGAAGGACATATCCTTGGTGAGAATGTGATTGTTGTACTCCACAGTATACTAATGACAAAACATTTCCACTATAACATCAGAAAAGCAAAAAAACTACAAAGAACAAAATAACAGAAAAAGCAACTAAATTCATGGTTCCATTATGTGGAGAACTAGGGCATAAATAATAGTTGAGGGGAGACCTGTGCATGAATTGCCGTGATCTCACCTCGTATGTGTTAGTATTAATAATGAGTTAGTCAACTACTTTTGCATATGTGTTTAACACTTCCTTAATACTAAGATGAGGTTTCCAAGTTTGTATATTATCTGGAATACTCTAATATATCTATGTCTCTCTTATGCCCCATTCTAATCTAATCTAAGACATTACAGGACAATACAGAACGCAAAACATAAAGTAAATGATTCATGGGAGTCACATAAGTGGCTGCCATGGATCGTATATGCAAGAATAGGCCTTTAGATGTTATAAATTATCAGCAATTATCAGTATCCTTAATTTACTTCTCATAGGGAATAGGCTGTGTGCGTGGCAAGTTACTCGCCAAGCTAATCTAATCTAAGACATAAATATTCCACCTAGAACCACAGTTATGACCTTTTCAACATATGCCCAATCTGAAATAATTTTGTAAATATTCTACATCCCTTTAAAACATCCCTTTAACATTTCCACTATAACATCAGAAAAGCAAAAAGAAAATAACAGAAAAAGCAACTAAATTTTAAATTTGGCAACCTGTTCCTCCAAAACACTTATGTTTTAAGGTAAAATCTGGAAATTGTCTTGGTGTATATTCGCATGAATCTTCTAAAACTTAACCTATCCAGATGTAGAATCTGAAATGTTCTGGTGCTATGACTCCTCCCCATCCCCTAAGACCCCCATTTAGAACAGAGCATCTGAAAATTTCCCTGAAGCAATTTGCCCCCAAAGCTCCCATAACACACATATTTCAATGGTGGATTCAGGATTTGGAAAAAATAAACTCTTAAGTACTGACAAAAAGGAGGGGGCATGCGCCCCAGTGTCCCCCGTCTAAATCCACCACTGTATTTTTAAGGTTAAATTTGAAATTTTTCTTGGAGCAATGTGCCACCTAAATTCCCTACAGCACACAATTGTTTTAAGGCTGAGTTTGAAAATATGCCTCCCAAAACTCATAAATTTTGACAAATAGAAGCTAAATTTCTTCTCATAATGATTTGTCCACCAATTTCGTGATATGCCCACCCCTGCCCCCCCTGCAGCTGTCTCCCCCATGGGTGAAGCTTACTCCCATTGGAGATATTACAGCTAGGTGTTCTGCTGTTCTGCCATCCCCTGCTCATCTACGGCATTAATCTTTATCTGATATTGGTGTCAGTGATTGTTGTATCAAGGGAAGTAACACTAGGCCTTGTCACCATTTCCTCTCTCCTCATAGACATGCACTGTACTCAGTGAGAAGTACATGTATACTTAAGGAGTGGCAATGACGCTTTTGGGCTATTTAGCACTGTTAATAATATAACATTATTCATAAGTACAGTGCTGTGGTGTATAGATAGACTAAGACGTTCTTTCTCCAGTAGATAGATAGGAAACAGAAATTCAGCTATCAAGTAAACCTCCCAGTATGGAGAGAACTACCAAAATGTTTATGGAGAGGAGAGAGAAAAAACAGCATACAGAGTAACACTGAGAACTGGGTCATATTTTATTGCAAGACGCATTGGTCTAACATGTTGATGGATTCCCGAGTAGCTGTCGCAGGGAGCATATATATATATATATATATATATATATATATATATATATATATATATATATATATATATATATATATATGTGTGTTATAGCAGTAGAGTAGAATTACTTAGATGTTGTATAGCAAACAGAGGCCCATACACACAAGTTGCTATAAGGTCCTAGGGGGGAATTCCCTCTATGGGAGTTTCAAGGCTTAAGCCAGTATTTGCTGCTTGTTGCGTGAAAATTTGTCCTCAGATGACCTTTACCAACCATAGCCAGGTCCTAGGGTATCCCCGACCCCATTTACATTAATTTGATCCTTAAATAGAAATGACTCCCATGCATGTTAAGGTATTTTAACCTCAGAGTAATTTACATATGTGTGCATGTATCTGTATATACCTGCAGAGACTGTATATACTCCAGAGGTATTCACATATACATATATAGGATTGGGGTGTTTGGTTTAGGGTGTGAACCAACTGTGATCATTGTTTTAGAGCCTGTTAGAAATAAAAGAATATTCCATTTCACATATTTTTATAGTTTTTATTAAAGAAACAAATGATACATTAATAACTATGTTTTTACTACTTATCAACTAAAATCTTTAATGTTAATGCTGAGAGAAGTGTTATATTCATGACAAGATGCTATAGTGGCACCATCGTGTGGGGTGTGGGGGAAACATACAGAATGGTAGGGAGTCACATCAGGCATATCTGTAGTTCAAAATTTAGACGCAAGACGGCAGCATAGTCTTTTCCCCCTGGCTTACTCCCCTGATAGAACTGATGGTTGGGAGTTTTTCATAGTTCAATTTTTTCTCATCAGTGGGCAGTACAGGTGCTCCTCAAGAGACATTACCTATTACCTACTGTTTCATTATTGAGATTTCTTTTCTTTTCACAAGGGTGTGTTTTGAAAAGAGTGGAATATTCTCATATTGTATACATCATGTTCGGGTTGTACGGTGCTACAACTTCTCAAGAATTGAGAGACTTTAATTTTGAGGAAAAAAGAAGAAACTACCTGTGAGGAGTTTGTTAACGCCTTGAGGGTTATTTTCTGCAGGTATGGAAAGATGCCTCTAAATTATTACACTGCTCAGATGCAACTGGTTCTTCTTAACCCCTACATTGATGGTTGGTATGACGGTATATATGAAAATCTCATGCTAGATGAATATATTTTTAAATTAAAAGCACAATGTTATTATTTGTCATGTTTGCACAGTTGAAACCCATTGTTTATGTAATGTATCTACATGCTACATGAAAGATAGGTAGAATACCCCATTCATATAGGGTAAAACTGTAACTTTTACCTCAGTGTATGGGGGTAGAACAGCAGTTAAAATATAAGGACTGATACATATAACATGGGGTAGAATAACACTCGGACAACTAACACAATGGGGTATAGTGGTTATGAATAGAGGTAAAACAAGAATGTGTCACTGTATGTTCAATGACTCACTCTAAGCGCATCAAACCTTGCATGGGGTAAAACCCTCACAAAAGATACCTTACCCATAGGGTAAAGGCTTTGCATGACCAGTCTATTACTGGTGTAAAGCACATCGGGGGTTGCGATCAGGGCCGTGCTGCCTACTGACAGGGGTGCCCTGATAGGTCAATAGCTTTAATATGTGACTTTTAAAAAGCCCCCCCCAGATTATTGACAAAACTCTATGATGTACTCATGTAAGGTTTTCTCACGCTCAGACGTGGTGTCTTATTCAGTTTTTCTATTTCTACTCATAACGTTGAACATAACCCTTTTTGACCTCAACTGTTTGTACACAATCTCTGTGGGTGTCTCACACACCATGGAACTCTCACTGAAGTCAGGCGATGAATGCCATTTACATAGCACTGATTCACAATCCCCCTTAGCAGGTGTGATATTTTTGGGTCCGCTGCTAGGGTTTGGAGTGGAGGCCATGGCCACATGACCAAGAGAGTGACCATGCACATTATCTTTCTTTGATATATCCTCTGCTGGATTTACCTCTACATGAACTTTCTTGACTGCCTCATGATTCCCAGAGGCATTTTCATCCAATTTGGGCAGTGTCGTCTTCCACGGGTCTGTAGGGTCACTGGCCATGCCTGCAGCCACAGGGCAAGCATGACGTTGGGGTTTGTGCAGAGTTTCAGTCTTTTCCTTTTCATTACAACTTTTCAACTCAAAATTGTTCACCCTTAAACAAACAAAGATATTCTAAAGTGTAAAATACTATTATAGAGTGCATGTAATTTTAAACATTTTGTTGTGATGGTAAAAGAGTCAGTCTATATCACATATGATGTCATAAGATCATAATATTTACCATAAAATATTTTCTATAGTACTGTAAATAATTATGTTTATATCAGATTAGTAATTCTGTAGGCAGGATGGGCAGCCGATGTAAAGCCGATGGTCGCGCCATCATTGGCCCAACGTTATGCCAATGTTTCTGTGCTACCTGGGTACAGTTCTTTCCTAAAAAATAATTTCTATTGTATTAAACCCTCGCAGGCTAGACATTGTTTATCCTTCCAGCACAAGTGGTTGGCATAGAAGTTTGCGATAAGATCATGCCAGTAAGTTATGTGGGCCTCGGCCCGGGATAAAAGTTCCTCCTGATTTTTGATTTCTTCTAATATTTCCTCGCGGGTGGTGGTGCTTGCAGCAGTACTACTGGTGTAGGAGGTGTTGCTTCCAGGACTACTGGTGGGGCCTGCATCACCACTGGTGGGGCCTGCATCACCTCTGGTGGGGGTACTGCTGGTAACACCGAGTTCTTTTAACTGCCTCCTCAACCTGCGAAGTTTTTACTGAAAATAAAACGTAATTATTAAAACTCCATGGTTGCATGTAAATTTTACATACACTGATGGATGAACACACGTAAAGTGTGAACCAGAAGTACATAGGCCTGTAATTACTAGGGTTTATTCAGCAGTTAGAAAGGAGAAATATATTTAAAAGAGATAAACGTATGTAAATCTGGAATACAGAGATGTAAAGTGTCAACCTAAACCCAGGTAACAAAATGAGGCTATTTCAATGTTGAATTAACGTCATTTCCTGTTGGAAAAAATGTTGAAAGATGGTTCAGCTTACCTCCATTTCAAACCAACATTGAATAAAATGTTGAAAAAACGTTGATTTGACACAAGAGTTCTCATGGAAATATGCATTGAAATGACTTTGGATTCACCCTGAACCAACCTGATATTGATCCCTACCAGGCCCCTGTATTAGCATAGGATATTTACTTTATTTTTTGCTTCTTCTGATATTTCATTGAATAGGATTCATTTCCCCTCATCTCTTGAGGCTGCAATACTACATGAGTCACATTTTGCAATGGGACTATGTACCTCATGTGATAGAGGAGCAGCGCATTGATTGATAAAAGAAGACACAACAGGAATGCCTTATACAAATTCCAAATGTTTCAATAAAGTAGTGTACCATACCATGGACCCTAATCTAGGGTCCATGGTCCATTTTTTGGATATTTCTTCACATAGATATATCTAGAAATTGCATCTTGATAATTAGATTATTCATTATCCATCCAGCATTGTAGTGTTACACCCGTTTTGGCATCATGTTCACAGCATTCCTTGCACTGTAGGGTTCAATTAGATACCAAATATGACACCCTTTATGCATTTTCATCTTGTCTAGATCAATTTTGGAGAGTTCTTCAGACTGTAAACTGTAACATGACTTCCCATGGCCTTAACATGTAAACATAAAAAACCTGTTAGAACTCAGACTTATTTTTAGTGTCTAAAAAACCCTAAAATGTGATGTTTTTTCTGAAAACCTGACAGGTCCTTATAAGAGCCGGGTATACAGCTACTTTGAAAAAAATTGATGCGTGCTATAGAGCACTGGTGGACCAAGGTAAATATCTGAAAATTACATCTACCATAGGGGAATTGATGTTGACACTATAGGTACAATCTGTCTCAGTGCTTATAGGGGTTTCCCACCATCTATGTGTTCACCACCTGGTGGCCAAATATTGAAACTAGCTAATTTTAGCAAAACTCTTGATTTATGCTCATTTCCCCTTTTGTATATGCACTAAGTCATCACTATCAAGGTGTTAAATATTAAACGTTTGCATTTATCATACCATAGCACTAAGATTAACTACTGAAATTGACTCAAACACAGCTAAAATTGTATAATTTCTAAAAATGAAGAAACATTAGGGTCGGGCCCTGTTTTGCTAGGTAGGGTCGGGTTACCTGAAACAAACAATTTATTTTTTGGCCTTATGCATAAAACTAATATAATCTTAAGTGATTTGGAGAAACTGCTGGTTTAGGATAAATTTGCCAAACAGTGGAAACCCCCCTTTAAGGAAAGACTGTCAGTAGTTCTCTGGATGTACTACATATGGCATGCCTGATTACATCTACACCTACTGAATTTTAGCGTCTGAATCACTGATTCTCATAGAAGTCAGTGTGTTTTTGAAATAGCTGAAATAAATCACCTCATAGACTCCTATGTTGAAGAAAATGTGCTTTTTGAAATAGCAGAAATAAGATAATTATATTGTCTGATAGCTGACATTTCCGGTCCCACGAATAACTGATTGGGCCTCTGCCCGTGGTATTAGACCCCACCCCCATCTCTTAATTGGTGCCACATCTAGTGTTTAGATTGTGCTTAGATAGCCATCTGACACTGGGTTATGCCCTTAGTGGGTCATGGGGCTCACTACTACATGTGCACATTTTACTTCAACATTCAACATATGGCTGGTATGACAGAGAAAATTAATATCATAATTATGTCTTTAGGTTGTCATTGTTAACCAATAAGAAGAAATGCCACAAATAACCAAATTGACAGATGTAGATATCATTTGAAAAAAAGTGGAAAGTGGAAAGTTTTGTGTACCCCCTCCAACATTGAGGTGAGGAGACAGACAATGTAATGTAGGACCGTCTTGGTTCAGGATGGTCTGAGAGCAGTTATTCATAGGCCTGTTTCAAAGTATCCCTTTGATTCTTCAATGACATTAAAAACACCAGTGGATCACCCAATGATTACAACCTAAAACCTGATGATTAGAAATCAGCAAATCTTGCCTTTTGAGAACTGTCAATGACCCCAGAGGAAACCCCTGGGCCAATCACTTTATCACATCTTTTTTTTAAAGTGTTTTATTGGGAAAAATACTGAGTACATTGTAACTGGTATTTATACCTAGCATCCATCAGTGTGGTACCTCTGCTAGGCCCCCTGTATTACTCATATACATTGACAATTCAGTTGAATATTAAAAACATGGTGTCCGCATCATAATAATATCACAAATTCTATGATTCATATAAGAATAAAACAGGTCTACAAATATCTTACTTAGTTGGGGAATTAATTATGATGAGATGAGATGAGGGATGAGGATCTAGGAACAACACAGTGTAAATGTACAAAAGACTTTTAGATAAAGCAGTTTGGATAGTCACGTGTTATCTCACTCTTGAATTTTTCCAAAGTAGGTATATGAGTGTACTGAGCTTTTAATTGATTCCATCTTACTCTGGATTTATAATAGGCACTTCTTAGTACAACAGGTTTTAGAGAGTGTGGGATTACCAATATTTTCCCTGTATGAAGTCGAGTTGGTAGGTGTCTATTATCAGCATATTCCATTTTCTGTGCCTATTGAAAAGCATAGAAAAGCAAATGCTGATCTCTTCTAACATATAGCTCAGAACAATTGCTTGCATGTCTTATCTCAACAGTAGTCATATGAGGATTTTCTTCAAGTTTTACCATGTGGGCTACTCTTAAAGCCCAGTTTTGTAGAAGCTGAAGTTCTTTTGTTTCACCTCTATAGTCCCTATCCCATATAAAATCTCCATAATCAAAACATGGTAAGATCATCGACTTATAAATGTCAACAGCAGTGTCAGGGTTTATAAACTTTCTAATCCTGGATAATTGGTATATTCTATGCTTGATAGTTCTGATAGTATTATTTCTATGTTCTATGAATTTGAAATCGGTATCTTAGGTTAATCCAAGGTAAGGAAAACTATATACCCTTTCCAATATAACATCATTTAAGGTAAAAACACTATTATTGTGGTGGACATCATTATACAACATCCATTTTGTTTTCTTTTCATTAATAGTCAAAGAGTTCTGTAGGCACCATTCCTTAATTCTTTTCAGTGCTATTCGCATTTCATCCGGGGATGTAACGGAGACTACTGCATCATCAGCATATAATGGCATATTACACTCACAGGCTTTAGATAAGGAGTTAACATATATAGAAAAAAGGGCAGGACCCAAAACGGAGCCCTGAGGCACCCCATGTGTGATAATTTTAGAGCTTGAACAGTTGTCATTAGCTATTTTCATTTGGTTTCTATTCGATAGGTAGTTCTTTAAAAAGTTGCAAGTCCTAGTATCCAGTCCTAAAAGTGATAACTTTCCTATTAATTTTGAATGTGAGACAATATCAAAAGCCTTTTTGTAATCAAGATATATACAGTAAGTTGGTTTCTCATTAATAATATTGTTTATGATATTACTTAGGTGCTCAGTGACTGCGCTTAGGGTTGAACGTCCCTTTCTGTACCCATGTTGTGTAGGACACAAAAGACAATTGTCTTCCGTGTAGTTTTGTAACCTATAACAGACAATTTTTTCTAGGATTTTACCAGGGAGCTGTAAAAGACTAATCGGTCTTAAGTCATTAACATCTAACAAATTTGGTTTCTTGTGAAGAGGGACAATTGTCCCCATCTTCCATTCATTAGGGAAAATGCTATGTCGTAAACATGTATTATACAAAATTAAAATGACATCAGGAATGGACATGAAGGCATCTTTTATAATAAAAGATTCACAGTGTTTAATAGCTGATGGTTTTCTGATATTAATAGTCTATATATATTTTATTAAGTTGAGATAGGAAATATTGTACGTTAAGTTTGTATCAGGTACCGGTATACTGTATGGATTCTGTTCAGGGGTATATGCAGTAGGAGGAGGCAGTGCATCAGCGGTAAAGTGGTGAAGAAGCTATTAATATACTCAGTGCATTCAGTAGGTGGGATTATTAGACCAGTCATATTATTTCTTAACTTAATCAGTGTGCTACTGGTTTTATTAGGGAGCAATATACGGATGGCATTCCAGAATTTAACGGGGTCAGTTTTCCTATATTCTAGTAGGTTGCTAATCTCATTTTTTTTGGTTTTGGAAAATAGCCGTTTTAACAATACGCTTAAAATAGTTTGCAATTCTCCAATTGTATTCAGTGTTTGTATTTCTTGCTTTTCTATATAACTTATCTCTGATACGCATTAATTCCAGGACATCATCCGTAAGCCAGGGGGGAGTGTATTCTGGAATGGTGATGGACTTTATAGGGCACATAGTGTCGAGGGTGTTAGTTATAACATTTGAAATAGTCGCCCACATATCATTAGGATTTTGCATATGTACTACATCTTCCCAGTTGTACCTGGCCAATATGTTTTTAAAAGTTAAGAAATCATATTTTCTATAAGACCTTGCCATAACTCTCTTTTTCTTGATTTTTGTTCTATCACATTTTAAAACCATATAGATAGGAGTATGATCCAATACATAAAGGTCAAGTAACCCTTGCCAGGCCACATTGTGTACATTGGTGTAGATATGATCAAGTAAGGTACCAGATACCGGTCTTGTTACAGAGTTTATCAACTGGAAGACTTCCTTTCAGTACAAAAATCATCCACTTTGGATTCCTCCACATCTTTTTTACTAAGGAGGTTAACATTGAAATCCCCCATGACAATTAGTTTTCTATTTCTTGTAACATTTTTTTTCTAATTTCACCAAGTTTTTTGTAGATAGCATTTTTATCAATATGTGCATCTGGAGGACGATAGTATACAAAGATTTTATATTTTATGACTTAAGATTTCATATTCCTCAGTTATAAAACTATTATATAAGTCTGGGATTGCAATATAGTGATCCCTTAGGTATAGCATTAACCCTCCAGCTTTTTTTTCTCTGTTTGGATATCTATCCAGTCGCACATATTGGTAACCTGGAATATACATATCGACATCTTTTATTGATGGTGTTAGCCAAGATTCTACTATGCCAGCAATATCAACTGAGGATACCATTTTAAAAACATCAGTGCGTTTGCCAAAGATTGATCTTGTATTTGAGCAGATTATTTTTAGGCCCTTGATTTGGGCCAGTTCATGTATATACATCATTTTATCAATCATAAGTATCAAATATGGTGGGAATGTGGGTGAGATGAAGAATGATTCCAAGTATGAGGATGATCACTGTACATGAATATCCTTTTAGAGTCATGGCAATCATAGCAAGAGGGGCAGCGGCGCGCTCCATGTTGCACATTTAATTTTCAAATTGTAAAAAAACATTTTGCTTTCTAACAGTGCAATAGAAATGAGATGTCTAAACAAAGTGCTGTTCAATCCATTCAGAAGGTAGTATGTAAGATATAAGAAACTAAAAACAAGTGTATATGTACATAAGGGTTAGTAATAGTAGACAAAAGGGACCGATACAAGAGAGATGTCACTATGTTACTAGGTCAGCAGACAGGCAAATGTTCATGTTATTATTGGCTCCATAGTAATCAAGCGCGTCACAAACCGAACGGTCGCTGTAGGCTTATTATAGACAAAGGAGGTCAAAAGGACGCTGTAGACTCTAATGTTAAGAGAATATAGGAAAACTGACCCCGTTGGGCCAGTTCATGTTTTTTCTAAAAGGAAAAGCGAGCCGCTGTATGGTATAGTTTAATAACTAACTAAAAAAATAAAATTACCTTACCTGCGAGGCGTCAGTAGGTGAAGTTGGGGTAGCAGTTGACTTGAGGGGTGGCCTCCTCATGCTCGTCCGCTCCATGGCATGGCTGACTTGGGAGTGCCTCAGTCTGTGGCCCTGCGGGGGTCGTGTGTTCCTCCTCCGTGCAGGGGTATAGTCTGGGGTGTGTGACTCCTCTCGTTCCATATCTGATAGAGATAGACTGTTGCTGCTGCTACTGCTACTAAATATCGATTACCGCCTCTGCTGCTATCGCTGTTGCTCCTGCTGTTGCTTCCACGACCCCTCCACCGGTTGAAAATGTGAGATGAGCATGTGCGCCGAGTTTTTCATGCCCGCTTCTAGGAGCCGATTGGTTAACGTGTTGATGGTACCACCATTGATGATGCCTGATTGTTTAACTGTCACGCCTCTTGGTTTCGATGCCATATTTGGCAAAAACAAACTCGCTTGAGCCCCTTCCTCTCTAAGAAAACCCTCGAACCCCACACCAGTAAAACCATGTTTTTACTAGTTTTCCACCGATTTCCTTCAAGAAAAGGATGGAGAACATGACTAAACATAAAATTGATTTTTTGTTCTTTTTAATTCTTTTAAGTTTGCCTAAACCCCGTTTTGGATAAAAAGTTAGCTCTTGCAGTGTAGAGTATACTCCTTCTTTACAAATCACCAGGGGTTAAAACTTGGTCAAACTAGGGGTGGTCTGCTACCCCTAAAGAGGTATTCGATGGAATCAGATGGAATCACCGGGGAACACTTCCGCTGGTACCTCTAGTCACACCCTTGACGTATAGTAACCAGCGAATGTTTTATATCACAGACAGTCAGAAGAAAATGTTTTTGGGGTCGGGGGCAAACTATGTAGCGTTCGGGTGGCGTGACATCCCCTGGGCGTGGGAATGATAGCACAGAGGAATTTATCCCAAACGAGATTGACGTCAACAGGATATATTTTGAACCTTTTTATACCGTAAACCCCTCTTGCCCTATATGAATCGGGCATAAAATTCCTAGGTTTAGAATTTATCCTTTAACAGGTCCTATTTCTTTTACTGCATCTTCATCATGGTTTGCCATGATGCAAGTAATTCCTACCCCTTTTAGGGAGGAGCTAAGGTATAGCTGTATCACGATGATGGTTCATGTGATGCACTTACAAACTGTCAGCCTTTTCTTATGGCTTCTTTATTGTGCCATCCCACTGAAGGTGTATAAAGTACGGTCCATTTATAAACCTGGTCAGAAGGGGGGGCACTAGACCTATTACAAACCGAGCCCCCAAATATAAGCCTGGGTATCGGAAAGAAACTCATTTTATGATAACTTATTTACACCTAATTTGACTGCTATATGGAATATCTATACATTTGCTATATAAATGGAAAGTTCAGTGATTATTGAGACATATCAACACCAAAGTTATGCGGTATTTGTATCCTACTATTGAAAATTTTCCTCAGGAATTATTTAAATCTTAGATTAAATCTTGAAATCTATTCAAATAATAGAGTAAAAACTCTAAGTCAATTGAATATAAGCCTACCTCGGTTATATGCCTGCCTCAAAAATAAGCCTGGTCAGTCTGTAACTTGAAATCAATATAAGCCCGGACTTACAAACGAGGATATACGGTATCATCTGTTTTATTTCTTTTGTTTGTTTCATGTTATTAGTGTATTATATTCAATCAACTGAAAAGTAACGTCACCAAGGTGATGCTCTGACGTCAGCGTTGAGTGGTGTCAGGGACCAAATGGTTCTCAGTGCTTGGTCCTCCCTGTTTTAGGACATAATGTAAATCCTACACTGGAGTCCTGCACATATTTGATATTATGAGGTACCATTTTATTATTCCAATAATCTTAACATATTACTGTATAATTCAAAGAATATATAAGAAATTAATACATTGAATGTCAATATGAGCGTTCATGCTCCATTGAACACCAGCTATGTCAAATATACATAAGTTATATAGTTATACCTCATGGTCCACTGCACAATGTAATGATTTAATGGTCAAAGCAGACCGACCTAATGGTTCACTGAGCACAAACAATAGTGTATATAATGTTCTGAGGTCAAAGCAACTGACTGTCATGGGTGGCTGAGCACCGCAGACGCCGTCACGGGTGTCTGAGCACCAAAGACTGAACAATAGGTAACCACGCCATAACCTTCCAGTCGCTCTAGCGTCGCTCCCAACTACCATTATTATGGAAGTTATGCAACCGGGACTGTTTAGACCTCCAAATGCACTACAGACAAACCGGCGCAAGTTACGCGCCCGGAAAGTGGGGAGTGGAAATCTGACATATTCAACTTTGCGCATGTGTAATATGAAGGTTGTAGACGCAGAAACGACCGAGTTATGAGGGTCTGAACATGCCAAACTGGCCGAGAGAATGGGGGACGCAGCGGCGTCTATGGGGGTCCTTTGTGCGCCCACTGAGACATGAAAGACTCCCCTCTAACAACCAGAGACTAAGGCAGATGCCACTGGCTCCAGTCAGTCTGAGGGGCCAAGCCAGGAGGGGATACTTATACCCCTGGCAGGCACCTCTAGAAATAAGAATCTCCAGAACCACCACTGAAGAAACATCTCCAGTCCAGCTCTCCTGATACCTGCTATAGCTCTGCACTTTGCTGGGTTAGACTATGCCAGACAGGCATAGGACTACACCCCTCTAGTGGCCAGAGGCTATCTTCTACCAGTCAACTACTAGAGGGTAAAGTTACACATTTATATTATCCCTCTAAACAGCATCATCATCATCATCATCATCATCATCATCATCATCATCATCATCGTCGTCGTCGTCATCGTCGTCGTCGTTGTTATTATTATTGTTGTTATTGTTGTTGTTGTTATTATTATTATTATTATTATTATTATTATTATTATTATTATTATTATTATTATTATTATTATTATTATTAAACAGGTGGAGTGGAACATTACTTTATACTCTTAACCAATTGTATACTTACTGTGTGTGGAAATTACCTGCATATTAACATTTGTATTACTGATACATAACATGTTCTGCCTAAGCTGAATAAACCAGTGATTACTGGAAAAGCACTAATAAGAGCTTGATATTCTTACTCTCTATATACCACTATAGTCATACGATATTCTCATATGACAACTTGATCATGCACAATCACTAGTATGACAATATGCGTAATACATCCATCTTACTATCCCAATCTCCTATTCATGCACATTGGTATCACCTTCTTATAATGATTGAAAATATACTATTAAAAGACGAGAAATATGAGTCAAATACAAAAGAAATATCATTAAAACTGTAGGCAGAGCAGCCCTGTGTATTGGGACTACTTTGAAGTCTGCAATGGAGTAAATAGATGTTCGATAGAAACTGGGGAACCCTGGAGGTATCTTTGCACTGGTACCTCGCGTTACACCTTTCATACAGAGTAACTAGCTAATATTCTACCTAACAGACAGTTAACAACCTTTTGGGTTCGATGTAAAAACCCTACACAGGGTGCAGTGTGGCTTGACAGTGCCTCAGTGTGGGAAAGGAACATAATTATAAGAAATCTATATAAGACAAAACTGATGTCAGCAGGATATGTCATGCACGCTATCCCCGCCACTGTCTTCTGCTAGTTTCCACAAGCATACGGTTAACCAATATTAACAACATAAATCCTAATTGAAACAAAGTGTATAAATCCCAACTTTTTTTAGAGTCGTACTCATGATGGACTTTTTTTGCTGTATTATATAAAACCTCTGTAAGTGTATGTGATAGAATATGTAAATACTCGACCGCTGTCTAAATTTAAACGTTTCAGGGCTACTGATAGGGGAAAGTTGCCTAATATGGACCGGCTCCTAAATTGGACCACCCCTTGTTTGTACCCTGTTTCTCCTAGTGGCAGTAATAGGAACTATATTCCAATGCTACAAATTTTTAGTCAATATCAGCAAAGTTACCAACAACCCCAAAACATTAGTTTTTGGTTAATATTTTGTAACTGTTAATTTATGACCTTTTGGTTGCTAGGCAACAGTTTTTCTTCTTTTTTGTTCAAAATTATCTTATAGAGAGTAATATGACCATATGACTGTATTTCCTCTATGCATTCACAATGGGTTTTCAATAGGACCATATTAGCTTTCATAAACACCTATGAGAATTTACTATGACCCCTATTACCTAACACTAAAACTAAGTTCAGGATTTTATGCCCCAGTAACGATTCAGAGCGTTAAGAATTCTTGAGTTATAGGGAATTATACCACGATTTCTGGCCTACACAGTGCTTTTTGGGGTCTATTCCCATCCACATATCTGTCGATATTGCACACCCTATAGGCTGTAACATCAATTTTGTAAGGCGTGCGGTTATCCATGTAAGGCGTGCGGTTATCCAGGATAACCGCACGCCTCTCCCATGTCACATGTCACATGTCACATGTTAAAACCCACGAAATTTTCCAGGCCAGGGTAGGGATCGAACCTGCAGTCTCACGTCCCAAATCCAACTCCTTATGCACTGCGCCACAAGGACTGACGAGAAATGCTCGGTTCGAACCATGTCTCGATATGATATGGAAACGAGTCGACTGCGGGCTGACCTCTACCATAACCGCGGGACGCATTTAAATATCCAAGCCGACACGGCCACTGAAGGAGGAGATGCGGTGGTCTAGCGTTTAGAGCTTTGCGCTCAGCCGTGAGAGGTCCGCGGATCGAATCCCGGCCCGGACACATCTTTTTTCGCCGTATGCGCTGTCGCTGTCCGCTGCCGGGCGACGAGGTGTATTTTATACACAAACATAACCGCGAGAAGCATCTTTTTTTTTGCCGTGTGCCGCTGTCGCTGTCCGCTGCCGGGCTAGGAGGTGTATTATACACAAACATAACAGCGAGACGCATTGAAATCTTTTGCCGTGTGCCACTGCCAAGCCTAGCCGAGACCAGGGCTGTCGCTGTCCACTGCCGGGTACACACAAAGGCTGGCATTGTGTGTGTTAGCAAAGGCTAATAACACTCGGCCTACGGCCTCGTGTCATTATCCTTCACTAACACACACGCGTCATGAGTTATCCATTGATTACTTGTTCATTAAGAAGAGTGACGAGGCTGAGCTACAACTGAATGCTCAGTACTGGGACCGTCAACTACAAAGTAATTTCGATGAAGTTTTGGCCTCCAACAAAGCTGAAAATACAAGAGACTCTCGTGTTAATCAGGGTAATACTCAGCTCACTACGAAGAAAAGAGATCTTCAGCATCAAACAAACCAAGTGGTCAAGACTGGGGGACAAAACAATTTAAGACCAAAAGTTTGAAACCTTGGAGGGAGTTATCTGGATTCAATTCAAGGAACAACAGGTAGTATTGTTCAATATCCTATATCTGATAGTGGTGAATCAACTGATTATCTGGGTATAGCTGACACTAATTCGACTGGAGTGAAAAGTGGACTAAATCCGAATAGTGAAACTCCACACCATAACCCACTACCGTCAGGGATAGGCTCTACTGATACCCCTGTATGGGACTATAGTGACTTGTCAGCGCGACCTTTGGTGGCCAGATGGGCACACACTATTGTCAAATTAAGACCTCATTGGGAAGAAGCAGGACGAGAGTTCTCAGGAGCACGATTCGAGGATATATCTAGAGTATCAGGGTCGCATGTGGAAAGACAGAGGAGACCGTTCTGCCAGCTTTCAAGCGCTACCTCAAGGGATGAGTGCCTTTCTGACACTCTAAATGATTTGGTCATTGTATCACCACAAGGAAACATCAGAATATCTCCTAACACAGTGGCCACGGCTACCGTGCCAGACAACGGAGAGTTTTCTGAAGTTTTTGATGATGTGGAAATAGTGTATGGTGGAACCTCCAGTGGATCCACCAACAAGAGAGAAATTTCCCTCAGGGTTAAGACAGGGAAGAAGCCGCGAGTTTCGTCTGACAGTCATTTGTTTTTAGCGTCTGATAGGGGAACCAATTTAATAGACCTTAACTCTACATCTGGAGATACTGCAGGACCGGTGAGCAGTGAGAGCCGAGGTGAGTCACAGGGACCATCAGGAACCTGTGCTTATTTGGGATCCTCGGAAGGCAACAGGACTACCTCACATCCGAGCCCAGAAATCATTAGTACTGCTTCCGCTGAGACCAGTGGATCAGGAGAGGAAGGAGTCTCTGAGACTGACAATGCCCTCCATCCTAACTCTGTGAGAAGCACTCGTAATAGCAATATTACTTTTGATGCCAGAAGAGACACTTGGGCCTCTTTGGATCGGACTGTGGGTGTTATTGAGATTACTGAATGTTCTAATCAAAGGCAGGAGGAGAATTTAGAATGGCCTTGCGAGATGCCACTGAGGCCTTGTATGGTCAAGAATTTAGACGTCAGGGAAGTCTAGTGGGAACTCATTTTGCTGAGGGCAGATCTGTCTAGTGAATTCAGAGGAGTTTAGAGGAAACTCAGAAGCATCAACTTCACCTATAGAAGAAGTAGCACAGGGAAGAGAGCCATTGAGTGAAGGAAGAGCTCAGATTCAGGATTTGGGTTTGAAAACAGCTTATTCTGACTCTACTTTGTTTTCTCAGGGAATTACTGTAAATCAGACAGAAGAAAGGTGCGTATCAGCTGACAACGCCCGATCTGAGAGGCGTGAAGAGGTAGTTTTGGAAAATATTGAAGATTCCACTGAAGCGACACCAGCACGAATGGACAGCAGAGAAGCTCCAACCAAATCGCAAACTGTGGTAAAAGCTTTTGAACAAAGAGGCTTGGAGAATATTGTTGCTGAGTGTGGAATAGAACAAGATCCTGTTATTGACAAGAGGATTAAACCACCGCCCAGTTATACTCATATAGTGGCGGGAAGTAAGCTTGTAGAGCCTCGAATTGCTTCAGAGACTACTGCCAGGATTAAAACAATTCACATGAGTAATCAGGCAAACATACCATATCTCTCAGAGGTATATTCATCTTGAGTGGCCAGGACAGTGCAGGTGAAACATCCATTAGGCCTTCGTCTGTCTTTTCTCACGGCCGGCAATTATTAAATCTGGAGTGTCAGCAGTCCACCCAAGTGGGAGGACCACCCAGTGACTATGAGGATCCTCAATTAACTGGCACCATGGGTTCGGGAGGAATGGCCAAGTTGCCTAATATGAAAATACCCACTTATTCGGGTGGCAACAATGAAAACTATGAGCGATTTCTCAATGAAATTAACATCCTGAAAGAAATTAATGGATGGAACGACCAGGTGTTCCTGAATATTGTGAAATTCCATATAAAGTCAGGTGCAGCGACATGGCTGAAATCTATTCCTGATGGGGAAAAGGATACCCTAGAGAAGGTTAAAATCATCCTGAAGGAAACTTTTGGGGGCAAACGACCCTCATGGCTTAAACACCAAGATCTCAATAATTTAAGACAGGAAAAGAATGATGATGTCACTAGCTTTGCCCTTAGAGTCAAAGGCTACATGAAACCTGGAATGGAAGACGGGGAATTCATTCTGTCTTTGTGAGTGGATTACATCGAGGAATAGGAAACGAGGTAAGGCCGAGTTAAAATCTTTCCATGATGCCGTAGCTATGGCAGTGCGTTTGGAGTTGGTGGAGAAGAAAAATCCTGACAAGAAAGGTGAATTGGTTTTGCTGGAAAGGACACCTCCTTTTCAGAGGAACCAAGAGGATGAGGTCAACCCTGAATTCACTCGAGTGTTGGAAAATTATGTCATACAGGGATCCTCTGGGAGTTATAATCAAGGAGGATACGGCATGTCACGACCTCCATACAATCCTGGACGAGGAGGCAATGGATTTGGCCGAGGAGGAAGGTATGCTAATCAAAGATATTACAATAACCGTATGCAGGGAAATTCTGGTGGACGAGGAGGAAACCTGGGCGCTGATGACTATCGGAAGAGGTCAGTGCAACGAGCTGATGCTTACAAACGATCCATGGATCTTATGTATGGCCTAGCACCCCCTGTGCTTCAGAAATCAAGGTAGGAGGAGCGAACGGTAATACCCCGTATTGCATTATACATGATGCCCAGAGTACTGAGGAGAATACTCGAACTGGACCCACCCTGGATACCAAGGGACCCACTGGTCATGCTGGCAATGGTCAGGGAAACTAGTAGGCCGGCCTGCGCCTATTATTGAATTGCAACTGGTGGATGAAAGTAGCCAATTTCACTGATCAATTTGTATATATTGATCGTAACGACCTGCTAGCCTACGTGCGCGAGGTCAATGTGCCACCTTTAGAATTACAGGAAGTATCAAAAGAGAAAAGATAATGAATTTGGACCTCGGAGGTACTTGCATGACCTTGGAGGAACAAATGAAATTTAAAGCCATGTTGGCAGAAAACATGGATGCCATTGCCTTCAATATGGAGGAGTTGGGTCATTGCACCTGGTCTCCCATGAAAATAAAGGTGAATGAGGAGCTGGGAATATGTACCACCCGACCATATAGGTGAGCAGATTAAGATACTGCTTCAGATGGGCATTATTGAACCCAGTGACAGTGCATGAAGAAGCCCTCTGGTAGTGGTTCAAAAGAAAGATGGTTCGACAAGACTGTGCACAGATTATCGTACACTGAATCTAATGACTGAGGACAAAACCTATCCCATGCCCATGGCTTGAGAGTTGTTTCTGTACATAGCCTACAGGAAACCCATCATCTTTTCTGCCAAAGACTTACTGAGTGGATATCACCAGTGTGACTTGCATCCCGATAGTCGCAAGTACGCAGCTTTTGAGTCGCCCTCAGGAGTATGGCAGAGTGCCTTTTGGCATGAGACAAAGCCCATGGCAGTTTACAAAGATAATGTCTATGGCATGGAGTGGATAAACACCAGGTACTTGTCTGGCTTATTTGGATGACATTGTGGTTTTTGACCCTACAGTGAGCGACCACATTAGCAGTGTCGATCAGTTACTGAAGGCATTACACCGCACGGGACTGGCCATTAAACCTTCTTTTAAAGTTGTTTATTGGGATAACTACATTTACAAAGTGAGTGCAATTATAACTTGGTGCCCACGCATTGTGGTAATTATACCAAGCCCCCTACACATTTCAAATTCTTATTAAGACAATCTAAACATACAAACAATCAGTAATGGCCTCATATTTACACTTAGCATCAACAGTATATCATTGATACCGTATCACAAATTTCAATATATATGTCAGCGATCAAGTTAATGATGAGATGAGATGAGGATGAGTTCTATTTTTAAATAGTCACACAAGTTTTCACATAAAACAGTCTGGGTAGTCCTTCTTTTTAGAGTTCTTAAACTCAGATAGGGTCTCTATGACCGAATATTTTGCTTTTAGTTGATTCCACCTGTTACAGGCTCTATATAAAGCGCTACGGATTACAATAGGCTTAAGGCTATGCGGTATTAACCATCTTTTTCCCTGATGAAAACGGGTGGGAATATTTCTATTGTCGACTAGGTTTTCACACTTTGACAGGTAGAAGGCATAGAATAAAAGATGTTGATCTCTTCTATCGGCAAGCTCTATGCATTTACTTACATGTTTAATTTGCTCTGTTGTCATGGCTGGATTTTCCTCCAATTTGACTTTATAGACTACTCTTAATGCCCAATTTTGTAATAATTGTAATTCTTTTGTTTCCCCTCGATAATCTCTATCCCATACAAAATCACAATAGTCAAAGGTTGGTAGTACCATGGACTTGAAGATATCTAGAGCTGTAGAGTTATCAACATATTTTCTAATTCTTGCAAGCTGAAAGATTTTATGTCTTATTTTCTCTGTGCATTTAGCTCAATGATTAATGAAATTAAGTTCAGGGTCGAGATCTACACCCAAGTATGTGAAATTATATACTCTCTCTAATACCGAATTGTTCAATATAAAAACACTATTTTCATTTTGATTACCATTATATAAAATCCATTTTGTTTTCTTTTCATTAACAGTAAGTGAGTTATGTAGGCACCAATTATACACAGCCTTTATAGCATTGTTCATATCCTGTGGGGTATTTACAGTTATAACTGCGTCATTGGCGTATAAAGTGGTTTCAAACGGTCCAACCGTGGGGAGAGAGTTAATTTAGACAGAAAATAGCACCGGACCTTAAAACCAATCCCTGAGGGAATCCATATTTCAAATACTTGGAAGTGGACAATACATCATTAGCTACGATATTTTGTGACCTGTTATTAAGATAATTTTCAAAAAATTTACAAGTTGGAAGGTCAAAACCTAAAGTTGACATTTTTTTCCAGTAATTTAGAGTGTGAAACAGTATCAAAAGCCTTTTTGTAATCTAGATATAGGCAGTATGAAGGTTTATTTAATATAATGTTATTAATTATTGTTGACAAATGTTCAGTTATTGCAGTCTGAGTGGAGTGTCCAGTTCTGTATCCATGTTGTGTTGGGCATAGTAAATTACAGTTTTCCATATAGGCTTGGAGTCTACTACATACAATTTTTTTCTAAAATTTTCCCTGGTATTTGTAGTATGCTTATGGGCCTGAGGTCATTTACATCAAGAGAGTTTGCCTTTTTATTAGGGGGATCACTGTCCCAGCCTTTCCATGCAGTAGGAAAAACTGAAGTACGTAGACATTGGTTTTATTGAACTAGTATTACATCTGCAATGGCGAAAAAGGTATCTTTAATTATATATGATTTACAATTCTTTATAGCAGATGGTTTCTTAATATTAATCCCTTTTATCAGCTTAATCAAGTTGATGTAGGAGATATCATACATAAGATTAGTGTTCAAAATTGGTTGACCATATAGTACATTAACCGTTGGCTCCCCCTCACCAGGTGGGAGTGCTTTTGCTAGGTCCTCTCCTATATTTACAAAGAAGCTGTTTATATATTCTGCACATGTATCGGGATGGACAATTAGATTAGTAGTCTTACTCCTGAGCTTAATAAGGGTACTACTAGTCTTATGTGGTAAAAGCTTATGTATAGCACCCCAAAATTTGGCTGGATCTGTTTTTCTAAACCTTAATAATATCTCAATTTCATGTTTTTGGCTAAAAAACAATTCACGTTTAACAATGAGATTATAATGTTTAGCTGCAGCCCAGTCTCCATCCGATTTAGTCTGTCTGGCTTTCCTATAAATTTTGTCTCTTACCCTCATCAGCTCTAATATCGGTTGTGTTAGCCATGGTGGTGTATATTCAGGTATATTCATCTTTTTGATAGGACATATACTATCTAGCTTAGCCAGAATAACATTTATAATCCTATTCCACATTTCATTGACATCATTTAACATCACAATCTCAGTCCAGTCATATTGTGTCAACATATTTTTAAACACTAAGAAATCATACCGTCTATTAGACCGTGCATAAACAGTTTTCTTCTTTAATTTGGTTTTTTCACACTTTAAGGTCATGTATATGGGGGTGTGGTCTGATATGTGCACGTCTACTAAGCCAGAAAAGGCAATATTATGTACATTTGTATAAATATGATCCAGTATAGTCCCTGATACAGGCCTAGTGATATTGTCAATGATTTGAAACAATTTGTTACCGGTACAGAATTCATTTACAGTAGCGTCATCAAAATCCTTTTTACATAGTAAATTAATATTGAAATCACCCATTAACATCAATTTTCTATTTTTAGATACATTTTTCAAAAGCAAGGTTAGTTTATTGTATATTGCACTTTTATCTTTACTGTCTAGTGGTCAGTAGCATACAAAAATCTTATATTTTGTCACATTTATTTGAACGTCTACACATAGTATTTCAAAGTCATTTTCTATGAAAGAGCAAGTAAGATCAGGGATAGCTATATAGTGATCTTTCAGATACAGCATAAGACCACCAGCGTTTTTATTTCTGGTTGGATACCTGTCCAATCTTACATATTGATATCCAGGGATGTGTAAGTCCACATCTAGTACAGAAGGTTTTAACCATGATTCTACAATACCAGTGATGTCGGAATATGAAATTAACCTGAATGTGTCCGTCCTTTTAACATATATAGAGCGAGTATTTGTGCAAAATACCTTTAGACCCTTCTGTGACTTAATATCATCTAGTACTACCATTTAGATAATAACTTACAATGTAATATATTCGATATGAATGATATGAATGATAAGTGTGAAGGGTGACCACAGTAAAGGCATACTCAGACTGTTTGACTGTCATTGAAGAGGGGTCTGGACAGGGACAGATTTTAAAAGGTATATACAGTATTAAGTGCATTGCTTTACTGGTTATGAGAACGTAAAAGGCAAAATAGATAATAAAAAGATTATAATCAGATATCAATATACAGGTAGTCTAGCGAGTATCAGCCGAGTGCTATCTAACCTTAGGTTAGAGATCAGTGGATCATCTCGACACTAGTATATTTCAATGCTAAACCAAGCGCGTCCAATGACCTGGAGACGCTATAGGTTATGTATAGAAAACTGGTAATTTTTGACGCGGCCATACAAGAGGTAGTTCAGGTAATTTGTTACATCACTTTAGCGAGGTATCAGTGGGTCAACAACAGCGGGCCCCTACTCACAATGCAATACAAAGTTAAACCAAGCGCATCCATTGACCTAGAGACGTAGTAGATTTAGATATATTTATAACAGCCTCACAGATGTTTTAGCAGGGTATTAACAAAGCTCGAAGTCAGTTCTCTTATTCATAGAAACAAACAGTCCCCTCTTCTAAATTACCTCAGAAAAATTTATATGTTCAATCAGAGATACATACACTTAGTCCTGTATCGGCTTAATGCCTTTGGGAACAATTGGTATATCATGTCTAATCGAAAGATTTTTGTATTATTTTTTATTAGGGCTGAATGCAGTAAGCATCCGTTGTAGCTTGCTCGATCCCTGACTTTTTTCCATTTTTCCTTTATCAGAGTGTTTCTTAAATTTGTCTTGCTGTCTGGTGCTTGACCTTCTATTGGTCGACATGATAGGATTCTGGCCGGTGGCTGAGTATGTGGTGGTAGTGATTGCCTTTGGAGGGGGAGAACCATGAGCAGCCTGTAGTTCATCCATGGTTATAACTTGTTTAGTGGTAGTTGGAGTGATTCTTCCACTTGTGGTCGCTTTAGGCCCTATAATGACTGCTGGTGGAGGTATGTTCGTGGTTGCCTGTACTGGAGGAGGATGGGTAGTTATCATCTTTGCAGCATTAGTCAGGGCAACCGTAGTGTGGGCAGCTGTAGTATGGGCAGCGTTAGTGTGGGCAGTAACTGTGGCTTGGTCAGTGGTCGTAGTATGTACTGTGGCCTGTGTAATTTGCACTGGAGGGGTTGTAGTTGAGGTGGGAGTCAGCAATGCAGGAGCAATCTTTTTCCCTGATGAAAACGGGTGGGAATATTTCTATTGTCGACTAGGTTTTCACACTTTGACAGGTAGAAGGCATAGAATAAAAGATGTTGATCTCTTCTATCGGCAAGCTCTATACATTTACTTACATGTTTAATTTGCTCTGTTGTCATGGCTGGATTTTCCTCCAATTTGACTTTATAGACTACTCTTAATGCCCAATTTTGTAATAATTGTAATTCTTTTGTTTCCCCTCGATAATCTCTATCCCATACAAAACCACAATAGTCAAAGGTTGGTAGTACCATGGACTTGAAGATATCTAGAGCTGTAGAGTTATCAACATATTTTTTAATTCTTGCAAGCTGAAAGATTTTATGTCTTATATTCTCTGTGCATTTAGCTCGATGATCAATGAAATTAAGTTCAGGGTCGAGATCTACACCCAAGTATGTGAAATTATATACTCTCTCTAATACCGAATTGTTCAATATAAAAACACTATTTTCATTTTGATTACCATTATATAAGATCCATTTTGTTTTCTTTTCATTAACAGTAAGTGAGTTATCTAGGCACCAATTATACACAGCCTTTATAGCATTGTTCATATCCTGTGGGGTATTTACAGTTATAACTGCGTCATCGGCGTATAAAGTGGTTTCAAACGGTCCAACCGTGGGGAGAGAGTTAATATAGACAGAAAATAGCACCGGACCTAAAACCGATCCCTGAGGGACTCCATATTTCAAATACTTGGAAGTGGACAATACATCATTAGCTACGGTATTTTGTGACCTGTTATTAAGATAATTTTCAAAAAATTTACAAGTTGGAAGGTCAAGACCTAAAGTTGACATTTTTTCCAGTAATTTAGAGTGTGAAACAGTATCAAAAGCCTTTTTGTAATCTAGATATAGGCAGTATGAAGGTTTATTTAATATAATGTTATTAATTATTGTTGACAAATGTTCAGTTATTGCAGTCTGAGTGGAGTGTCCAGTTCTGTATCCATGTTGCGTTGGGCATAGTAAATTACAGTTTTCCATATAGGCTTGGAGTCTACTACATACAATTTTTTCTAAAATTTTCCCTGGTATTTGTAGTAAGCTTATGGGCCTGAGGTCATTTACATCAAGAGAGTTTGCCTTTTTATGTAGGGGGATCACTGTCCCAACCTTCCATGCAGTAGGAAAAACTGAAGTACGTAGACATTGGTTGTATAGAACTAGTATTACATCTGCAATGGCGAAAAAGGTATCTTTAATTATATATGATTTACAATTCTTTATAGCAGATGGTTTCTTAATATTAATCCCTTTTATCAGCTTAATCAAGTTGATGTAGGAGATATCATACATAAGATTAGTGTTCAAAAAATGGTTGACCATATAGTACATTAACCGTTGGCTCCCCCTCACCAGGTGGGAGTGCTTTTGCTAGGTCCTCTCCTATATTTACAAAGAAGCTGTTTATATATTCTGCACATGTATCTGGAGGGACAATTACATTAGTAGTCTTATTCCTGAGCTTAATAAGGGTACTACTAGTCTTATGCGGTAAAAGCTTATGTATAGCACCCCAAAATTTGGCTGGATCTGTTTTTCTAAACCTTAATAATATCTAAATTTCATGTTTTTGGCTAAAAATCAATTCACGTTTAACAATGAGCTTATAATGTTTAGCTGCAGCCCAGTCTCCATCCGATTTAGTCTGTCTGGCTTTCCTATAAATTTTGTCTCTTACCCTCATCAGCTCTAATATCGGTTGTGTTAGCCATGGTGGTGTATATTCAGGTATATTCATCTTTTTGATAGGACATATACTATCTAGCTTAGCCAGAATAACATTTATAATCCTATTCCACATTTCATTGACATCATTTAACATCACAATCTCAGTCCAGTCATATTGTGTTAACATATTTTTAAACACTAAGAAATCATACCGTCTATTAGACCGTGCATAAACAGTTTTCTTCTTTCATTTGGTTTTTTCACACTTTAAGGTCATGTATATGGGGGTGTGGTCTGATATGTGCACGTCTACTAAGCCAGAAAAGGCAATATTATGTACATTTGTATAAATATGATCCAGTATAGTCCCTGATACAGGCCTAGTGATATTGTCAATGATTTGAAACAATTTGTTACCGGTACAGAATTCATTTACAGTAGCGTCATCAAAATCCTTTTTACATAGTAAATTAATATTGAAATCACCCATTAACATCAATTTTCTATTTTTAGATACATTTTTCAAAAGCAATGTTAGTTTATTGTATATTGCACTTTTATCTTTACTGTCTGGTGGTCAGTAGCATACAAAAATCTTATATTTTGTCACATTTATTTGAACGTCTACACATAGTATTTCAAAGTCATTTTCTATGAAAGAGCAAGTAAGATCAGGGATAGCTATATAGTGATCTTTCAGATACAGCATAAGACCACCAGCGTTTTTTATTTCTGGTTGGATAACTGTCCAATCTTACATATTGATATCCAGGGATGTGTAAGTCCGCATCTAGTACAGAAGGTTTTAACCATGATTCTACAATACCAGTGATGTCGGAATATGAAATTAACCTGAATGTGTCCGTCCTTTTAACATATATAGAGCGAGTATTTGTGCAAAATCCCTTTAGACCCTTCTGTGACTTAATATCATCTAGTACTACCATTTAGATAATAACTTACAATGTAATATATTCGATTTTTTTTAAAAGTTGTTTATTGGGAATAATTACATTTACAGAGTAAGTGCAATTGAAACCTGGTGCCCACGTATTGTGGTAGTTATACCAATCCCCCTTTATATCAAACTTCGATTAAGACAATCCTGATTATATAAAATTAATTGGTAATGGCCCTAAAACTGCAATATGCGTTAACAGTATGTCATTAATACCGTATCAAAATTTCTCAGTACATTAGCGATCAATTAATGATGAGATGAGATGAGGATGAGAAATAGTATAACACAATCACACAAATTATTACATGAAGCAGTCTGGGTAGTCTTTCTTAATAGAGTTTTTAAACTCAGATAGGGTCTCAATGGTTGTATATTTTGCTTTTAGTTGATTCCACCTGGCACAGGCTCTATATAAAGCACTTCTAATAACAATAGGTTTAAGACAGTGTGGTAGTGACAATCTTTTTCCTTGATGAAAACGAGTGGGTATATTTTTATTGTCGTCTAGATTTTCACATTTTGACAGGGTAAAAGCATAGAATAAAAGATGTTGATCTCTTCTGTCAGCAAGTTCGATACATTTACTTGCGTTTTTGATTTGCTCTGTTGTCATGGTTGGATTTTCTTCCAGTTTCACTTTATAAACAACCCTTAAGGCCCAATTTTGTAGCAATTGTAATTCTTTTGTTTCTCCTCTATAATCCCTATCCCATACAAAGTCACAATAATCAAAAGTTGGTAATATCATACTTTTGAAAATATCCAGAGCAGTGGAGTTATCAACAAATTTTCTGATTCTAGCAAGTTAAAAAATTTTATGCCTTATGTTTTGTGTACATTTCACCCTATGATTTTTGTGCCATTATATAACATCCATTTAGTTTTCTTCTCATTAATAGTAAGTGAATTGTGTAGGCACCAGTTATACACTGCTTTTATGGCATTTTCCATTTCCAACGGAGTATTTACAGTTATGACTGCATCATCAGCATACAGAGTGGTTTCAAAAGGTCCTACAGTGGGGAGGGAGTTAATATAGATTGAAAACAGTACAGGACCTAAGACTGATCCTTGCGGTACTCCATATTTCAAATTCTTTGAGGTGGACAATATATCATTTGCAATAGTATTTTGTGTTCTATTATTAAGATAATTTTCGAAGAATTTGCAAGTGGCAAAGTCAAGACCTAGAGCTGATATTTTCCCTAGTAATGTCGAGTGTGAGACAGTGTCAAAAGCTTTTTTATAGTCTAAATATAGACAATATGAAGGTTTATTTAATATGATGTTATTAATAATGGTGGACAGATGTTCCGTTATGGCTGACTGTGTAGAATGTCCAGTTCTGTATCCATGCTGTGATGGGCAGAGCAGATAACAATTCTTCATATAGGTTTGGAGTCTGTTACATACAATCTTTTCCAGAATTTTTCCTGGTATTTGTAGTAAGCTTATAGGTCTTAGATCATTAATGTCAAGCGAGTTTGCTTTTTTATGAAGAGGAATAACAGTTCCAGCTTTCCAGGCAGTCGGGAATACCGAGGTACGTAGACACTGATTATATAATACCAATATTATATCCGCAATGGCGAAGAATGCATCTTTGATTATAAATGATTTACAATTCTTTATAGCAGAAGGTTTTTTTATATTAATTCCTTTTATCATTTTAATCATGTCAACATAAGAAATATCATACATGAGGTTTGTATTCAAGATTGGGTTTCCATATGGTACATTGTTTGCTTGTGCTCCTTCTCCAGGTGGTAGAGCTTTTGCTAAGTCTTCGCCATTATTTACAAAGAAACTGTTTATATATTTAGCGCATGCATCAGGAGGAACAATTAAATTAGTAGTTCGATTTCTAAGTTTAATAAGGGTACTACTGGTTTTATGTGGCAAAAGTTTGTGTATAGCATCCCAAAATTTAGCAGGGTCTGTTTTCCTAAAATTTAATAATATTTCAATTTCATGCTTCTGGCTGAGAAAAATTTCTCGTTTCACTATAAGCTTATAATGCTTAGCAGCAGCCCAGTCACCGTCTGATTTAGTGAACCTGGCCTTTCTATAGAGTTTGTCTCGTACCCTCATTAATTCTAGTATCGGTTGTGTTAGCCATGGTGGTGTGTACTCTGGTATGTTCAACCTCTTTATGGGGCATATGTTGTTTAATTTTGTCAAAATTACATTTATGATTTTTTCCCACATGTCATTGACATCATTTAGAGCTACTATGTCTGTCCAATCATGTTGTGTAAGCATATTTTTAAAATCTAGGAAATTGTATCTTTTATAGGACCTAGCATGAACAATCTTCTTCTTTAATTTGGCTTTTTCACATTTTAGAATCATAAATATGGGGGTGTGGTCCGATATGTGTACATCAATCGGACCGGAGTAAGCAATGTTATGTACATTTGTATAGATATGATCCAACATGGTTCCTGACACAGGCCTAGTGATATCTTTGATAATTTGAAAAAGCTTGTTGCCGGTACAGAATTCGTTCACATTAGCGTCTTCAACATCCTTTTTACACAATAAGTTGATATTGAAGTCTCCCATTATTATAAGTTTTCTATTTTTTGTTACATTTTTCAGGAGAGTGGTTAGCTTATTATATATTGCACCTTTATCCTTACTATCAGGTGGTCGGTAGCATACAAAGATCTTATATTTTATAACATTTATTTGAACATCAACACACAATATTTCAAAGTCATTTTCTATAAAAGAGCACGTGAGATCAGGGACAGCGATATAATAATCTTTTAGATAAAGCATAAGTCCACCTGCGTTTTTGTCTCTACTTGGATACCTATCTAGTCTTACATATTGATACCCAGGGATGTGTAGCTCAGCATCCAATATAGAAGGTTTTAACCATGATTCGACAATACCAGTGATATCTGAGAAAGTAATTAGTCTAAAAACATCTGTCCTTTTGCCGTATATAGAACGAGTATTTGTGCAAAAAACCTTGAGACCCTTTTGCGTCTTAATATCATCTAGTACTACCATTTTGATAGTGACTGTACAATATACTTGATATGAATGACATGAGTGATAGGTATGAGAGGTGATCACAGTAGAAAAATATCTAGGTTGTTTGACTGTCATTGAAAGGGCGTCTGGAGCGTGGGCCCAGTTAGATAAAATATGTACAATTTAATTAAGTGCATTGCTTTATTGGTAATGATAACGTAAGGTTGATAGATAATATCAAAATATAATCATATGTGGAAAATAAGCAGCTTGGTATATATAACCGCTAAGTGTATTCTATTCTACACCTATACATGGGGTTAGTAGGTCAATCATTTCAGTGTTAAACCAAGCGCGTCCGATGACCCGGAGTCGCTGTTGACAAAGTATAGGGAGCAGTTATTTTTGGACGCTGTATGTTTTCAAGCAGAACCAAGCGCGCCCAGTGATACGAAGAAAATAGTATAGATTATGATCTTGGTAGGGCATTAACAAAGCTCAATATCAGTTCGTTGAAATATAACACATTCCCTTTTACACTACTGTCTGAGAAAAACTTCATAATCAAATAGAGATACATACACTCAGTCCTGTATCAGCATAATGCTTTTGGGAACAATTGGTATGTCATGTCTAGTTAAAAATATTAATATTATTTTTTATTAGGGCTGAAAGCAGTGAGCATTCTTTGTAGCTTGTTTGATCCCTGACTTTTCTCAATCTTTTCTTTATCTAGATGCCTCTTCGATTTGTCTTGCTGTCTGGCACGTGATCTTCTACTAGTCGACATGATGGGATTATGAACATTGGCTGAATAAGTCGTCGTAGTAGTAGTTTTTGGTGGAGGAGAACCATGAGCAGCCTGTAGTTCATCCATAGTTATAGTCTGTTTGGTGGTTGCTGGTATGGTCACAGGTGTTGTGGTGGCGACTGGTGAAGAGGTGATCACTGTTGTCTGGGCAGCTGTAGTGTGGGCAGTCGTAGGTTGGGCAGTGGTTGCGGTATGAGCAGCCACCAGTAACATTTGACCTGGAGGGATCAGGGTTGTCGCTGAGGTGGAGATTGGGGGGGTCGGAGCAATAGTTATTGGAGCAGTAGGAGCCTGTTGCACATCTGATATGAATGATATGAATGATAAGTGTGAAGGGTGACCATAGTAAAGGTATACTCAGAATGTTTGACTGTCATTGAAGGGGGGTCTGGAGCGTGGACAGATTTTAAAAGGTATATACAGTATTAAGTGCATTGCTTTACTGGTTATGAGAACGTAAAAGGCAAAATAGATAATAAAAAAATTATAATCAGATATCAATATACAGGTAGTCTAGCAAATATCAGCCGAGTGCTATCTAACCTTAGGTTAGAGATCAGTGGATCATCTCGACACTAGTATATTTCAATGCTAAACCAAGCGCGTCCAATGACCTGGAGACGCTATAGGTTATGTATAGAAAACTGGTAATTTTTGATGCGGCCATACAAGAGGTAGTTCAGGTAATTTGTTACATCACTTTAGCGAGGTATCAGTGGGTCAACAACAGCGGGCCCCTACTCACAATGCAATACAAAGGTAAACCAAGCGCATCCATTGACCTAGAGACGTAGTAGATTTAGATATATTTATAACAGCCTCACAGATGTTTTAGCAGGGTATTAACAAAGCTCGAAGTCAGTTCTCTTATTCATAGAAACAAACAGTCCCCTCTTCTAAATTACCTCAGAAAAATTCATATGATCAATCAGAGATACATACACTTAGTCCTGTATCGGCTTAATGCCTTTGGGAACAATTGGTATATCATGTCTAATCGAAAGATTTTTGTATTATTTTTTATTAGGGCTGAATGCAGTAAGCATCCGTTGTAGCTTGCTCGATCCCTGACTTTTTTCCATTTTTTCTTTATCAGAGTGTTTCTTAAATTTGTCTTGCTGTCTGGTGCTTGACCTTCTATTGGTCGACATGATAGGATTCTGGCCGGTGGCTGAGTATGTGGTGGTAGTGATTGCCTTTGGAGGGGGAGAACCATGAGCAGCCTGTAGTTCATCCATGGTTATAACTTGTTTAGTGGTAGTTGGAGTGATTCTTCCACTTGTGGTCGCTTTAGGCCCTATAATGACTGCTGGTGGAGGTATGTTCGTGGTTGCCTGTACTGGAGGAGGATGGGTAGTTATCATCTTTGCAGCAGTAGTCAGGGCAACCATAGTGTGGGCAGCTGTAGTATGGGCAGCGTTAGTGTGGGCAGTAACTGTGGCTTGGTCAGTGGTCGTAGTATGTACTGTGGCCTGTGTAATTTGCACTGGAGGGGTTGTAGTTGAGGTGGGAGTCAGCAATGCAGGAGCAATCTTTTTCCCTGATGAAAACGGGTGGGAATATTTCTATTGTCGACTAGGTTTTCACACTTTGACAGGTAGAAGGCATAGAATAAAAAATGTTGATCTCTTCTATCGGCAAGCTCTATACATTTACTTACATGTTTAATTTGCTCTGTTGTCATGGCTGGATTTTCCTCCAATTTGACTTTATAGACTACTCTTAATGCCCATTTTTGTAATAATTGTAATTCTTTTGTTTCCCCTCGAAAATCTCTATCCCATACAAAACCACAATAGTCAAAGTTTGGTAGTACTATGGACTTGAAGATATCTAGAGCTGTAGAGTTATCAACATATTTTCTAATTCTTGCAAGCTGAAAGATTTTATGTCTTATATTCTCTGTGCATTTAGCTCGATGATTAATGAAATTAAGTTCAGGGTTGAGATCTACACCCAAGTATGTGAAATTATATACTCTCTCTAATACCGAATTGTTCAATATAAAAACACTATTTTCATTTTGATTACCATTATATAACATCCATTTTGTTTTCTTTTCATTAACAGTAAGTGAGCTATGTAGGCACCAATTATACACAGCCTTTATAGCATTGTTCATATCCTGTGCGGTATTTACAGTTATAACTGCGTCATCGGCGTATAAAGTGGTTTCAAACGGTCCAACCATGGGGAGAGAGTTAATATAGACAGAAAATAGCACCGGACCTAAAACCGATCCCTGAGGAACTCCATATTTCAGATACTTGGAAGTGGACAATACATCCTTAGCTATGGTATTTTGTGACCTACTATTAAGATAATTTTCAAAAAATTTACAAGTTGGAAGGTCAAGACCTAAAGTTGACATTTTTTCCAGTAATTTAGAGTGTGAAACAGTATCAAAAGCCTTTTTGTAATCTAGATATAGGCAGTATGAAGGTTTATTTAATATAATGTTATTAATTATTGTTGACAAATGTTCAGTTATAGCAGTCTGAGTGGAGTGTCCAGTTCTGTATCCATGTTGTGTTGGGCATAGTAAATTACAGTTTTCCATATAGGCTTGGAGTCTACTACATACAATTTTTTCTAAAATTTTCCCTGGTATTTGTAGTAAGCTTATGGGCCTGAGGTCATTTACATCAAGAGAGTTTGCCTTTTTATGTAGGGGGATCACTGTCCCAACCTTCCATGCAGTAGGAAAAACTGAAGTATGTAGACATTGGTTGTATAGAACTAGTATTACATCTGCAATGGCGAAAAAGGTATCTTTAATTATATATGATTTACAATTCTTTATAGCAGATGGTTTCTTAATATTAATCCCTTTTATCAGCTTAATCAAGTTGATGTAGGAGATATCATACATAAGATTAGTGTTCAAAATTGGTTGACCATATAGTACATTAACCGTTGGCTCCCCCTCACCAGGTGGGAGTGCTTTTGCTAGGTCCTCTCCTATATTTACAAAGAAGCTGTTTATATATTCTGCACATGTAACTGGAGGGACAATTAGATTAGTAGTCTTATTCCTGAGCTTAATAAGGGTACTACTAGTCTTATGCGGTAAAAGCTTATGTATAGCACCCCAAAATTTGGCTGGATCTGTTTTTCTAAACCTTAATAATATCTCAATTTCATGTTTTTGGCTAAAAAACAATTCACGTTTAACAATGAGCTTATAATGTTTAGCTGCAGCCCAGTCTCCATCCAATTTAGTCTGTCTGGCTTTCCTATAAATTTTGTCTCTTACCCTCATCAGCTCTAATATCGGTTGTGTTAGCCATGGTGGTGTATATTCAGGTATATTCATCTTTTTGATAGGACATATACTATCTAGCTTAGCCAGAATAACATTTATAATCCTATTCCACATTTCATTGACATCATTTAACATCACAATCTCAGTCCAGTCATATTGTGTCAACATATTTTTAAACACTAAGAAATCATACCGTCTATTAGACCGTGCATAAACAGTTTTCTTCTTTAATTTGTTTTTTTCACACTTTAAGGTCATGTATATGGGGGTGTGGTCTGATATGTGCATGTCTACTAAGCCAGAAAAGGCAATATTATGTACATTTGTATAAATATGATCCAGTATAGTCCCTGATACAGGCCTAGTGATATTGTCAATGATTTGAAACAATTTGTTACCGGTACAGAATTCATTTACAGTAGCGTCTTCAACATGCTTTTTACATAGTAAATTAATATTGAAATCACCCATTAACATCAATTTTCTATTTTTAGATACATTTTTCAAAAGCAAGGTTAGTTTATTGTATATTGCACTTTTATCTTTACTGTCTGCTGGTCAGTAGCATACAAAAATCTTATATTTTGTCACATTTATTTGAACGTCTACACATAGTATTTCAAAGTCATTTTCTATGAAAGAGCAAGTAAGATCAGGGATAGCTATATAGTGATCTTTCAGATACAGCATAAGGCCACCAGCGTTTTTATTTCTGGTTGGATACCTGTCCAATCTTACATATTGATATCCAGGGATGTGTAAGTCCGCATCTAGTACAGAAGGTTTTAACCATGATTCTACAATACCAGTGATGTCGGAATATGAAATTAACCTGAATGTGTCCATCCTTTTACCATATATAGAGCGAGTATTTGTGCAAAATACCTTTAGACCCTTCTGTGACTTAATATCATCTAGTACTACCATTTAGATAATAACTTATAATGTAATATATTCGATATGAATGATATGAATGATAAGTGTGAAGGGTGACCATAGTAAAGGCATACTCAGACTGTTTGACTGTCATTGAAGGGGGTTCTGGAGCGTGGACAGATTTTAAAAGGTATATACAGTATTAAGTGCATTGCTTTACTGGTTATGAGAACGTAAAAGGCAAAATAGATAATAAAAAGATTATAATCAGATATCAATATACAGGTAGTCTAGCGAGTATCAGCCGAGTGCTATCTAACCTTAGGTTAGAGATCAGTGGATCATCTCGACACTAGTATATTTCAATGCTAAACCAAGCGCGTCCAATGACCTGGAGACGCTATAGGTTATGTAAAAAAAAACTGGTAATTTTGGACGAGGCCATACAAGAGTTAGTTCAGGTAATTTGTTACATCACTTTAGCGAGGTATCAGTGGGTCAACAACAGCGGGCCCCTACTCACAATGCAATACAACGTTAAACCAAGCGCATCCATTGACCTAGAGACGTAGTAGATTTAGATATATTTATAACAGCCTCACAGATGTTTTAGCAGGGTATTAACAAAGCTCGAAGTCAGTTCTCTTATTCATAGAAACAAACAGTCCCCTCTTCTAAATTACCTCAGAAAAATTCATATGATCAATCAGAGATACATACACTTAGTCCTGTATTGGCCTAATGCCTTTGGGAACAATTGGTATGTCATGTCTAATCGAAAGATTTTTGTATTAATTTTTTATTAGGGCTGAATGCAGTAAGCATCCATTGTAGCTTGCTCGATCCCTGACTTTTTTCCATTTTTTCTTTATCAGAGTGTTTCTTAAATTTGTCTTGCTGTCTGGTGCTTGACCTTCTATTGGTCGACATGATAGGATTCTGGCCGGTGGCTGAGTATGTGGTGGTAGTGATTGCCTTTGGAGGGGGAGAACCATGAGCAGCCTGTAGTTCATCCATGGTTATAACTTGTTTAGTGGTAGTTAGAGTGATTCTTCCACTTGTGGTCGCTTTAGGCCCCATAAAGACTGCTGGTGGAGGTATGTTCGTGGCTGCCTGTATTGGAGGAGGATGGGTAGTTATCTTTATCTTTGCAGCAGTAGTCAGGGCAACCATAGTGTGGGCAGCTGTAATATGGGCAGTGTTAGTGTGGGCAGTAACTGTGGCTTGGTCAGTGGTCGTAGTATGTACTGTGGCCTGTGTAATTTGCACTGGAGGGGTTGTAGTTGAGGTGGGAGTCAGCAATGCAGGAGCTATGGTCACTGGAGCTGTAGCAGCTTGTTGTACATCAACTGCATTGGGGTTGGTTTCATCCATCACCTCTTTGGCTAGGTCTGGATATTTCTCACGTAGGATTCGCCTAACCTCCATAAGGATTACACCTCCTCTGTTCTTACCAGGGTATGATCCATCTTTCAATAATTTCGAGTTTATTGATGTATCAGTCCCCCAGTGGGGGATGCGACACACTCTAGTAGTTTTCTATGTCCTGTACCCAGCAATATTTTAAGGAGATTTTTGTCCTGTTCATACTTCAAGATGTTGTCAGTAGACCGTTATAGGTATTGTACTTGTCATATTTATTTTTCACCTTTGACTCTACCATGTAACCCAGTGTCCGAGTCTACCCACAAGCCAAGCCATACCCATAGACCAAAGGCTGGCGGTGTCAACTGCACTCAGTGACCCCGCCTCCTCCTACTGGAGGATATGCCGTCAATCACAAGCAGCTCGCTGCATGCTGTAAATTCCTGGCAGACAATGTTTAGACCAACTCCTCCTGCTGGAGGACATGCCCATTGATCATGAGCAGCTCACAGCATACCGGGAATTCCCAGCAGCTATATTTAGAACCATACTGAACTCTGTGAACCCCAGTGCTATGTTTAGGATCCTCCCTACATACCTACCCTGGAGTTCCCCAGTTACTATATTTAGCTCACCTGATTTTTTAGGATGAGCTGGGTGAGCGGCTCCTTCTATAAATACCTGTAGAGGGAGCAGCTCACTCATCTTTCCACCTTCATACTTCATACCTCACACACTCACGTGAGACCAAGGCCCTTGGCTCAAGGGCTAGGCTTGGACACTGTTGGGCACCTTTACACTGTATCACCAACTATACCTCGTGGACTTCAATGAATGAAGTGGATATCAAACTGGATTCTTGATTCGTCTGTATTCATCCTTATTCATCATTTACGGACTCGTTGACAATGTTCAAAGCCTGGAGTTCATCTTCATCTACATTGCGCCATCCATCACATTCGAATTTTGCAATTTTCTTAGCATCTAGAGGTGATTCACAGTCCATGATTTTTTGAGCTTTCACATGTTTTCCTGCGAATTTAGCTTTAGCATAAACAAAGCCTTGTTCTACACTATGAAATGCCAATCCATTTGCTTCAATCTTGCACTCATAAAAATTTGACAGTGGGGTTAACTCTCCTTGATACGCTACATAACTATCTGTGACCACCGTCTTCGCATTTGCGAGTTGTAGCTCAGGGGGTAGGTCTTTCAGTGCCTTGTGTGGGTAGTACTTTCCATTGACCAACAGGCCTCGTCCCCTTGGTTTTACGTCTATTCCTACCTCCTGTCCCAGATAGGCTATGGATCTCACATCAGATTTTTGCTTTTTTATAACTGGATTCGAATCATCTGACAAGAAAACCAATGTTTTTTTTGTGTTTCAGTTCTCCTTTCCTAGACAATATATAGTCTCTTACACATGCTCTTGTCATAACAATGACCATGGTTCGTGTGGTTTTATTTGGTGGGCCCTGGTGAAAAGCATAATCTATATCATAATAGTCAAGAGATGGGTCGATACCCAATAGCAAGTTGTACGCTACATCCTTAGTTCGCTCACCATCTTGGTAGGCCAGCCCATCAAGCACAATATTTCTCCTCCTTAAATTATTGTCCAGCACTGAGATTTGCTCTTTGTTATCTTCAATGGTAATTCTATTTACCCTAGTAGCACGTTGTACCTCAGCCATTTCAATTTTTAGACGCTTTAACTCACTTTCAAGAGTGTCATTCTTGTTTTTAAGTTGGACAATTTCATCGTAGTTCCATTTGATATTCTCACCTGCTAGAGTGGTTTCCTCCTTGCATAGACTCAACGCCTGTCCTATCTTTTCCTGTAGAGCTACTATTGGAGAATCCTTTTTGCCCAGGTTCAATGTTTTTAGATCCCTAATAGCTTCTGCTAGTTGTGTGCAGTCGTTCTCGTGGTCATTTTTCTCTGCCATTGTGGAAGTGTAGCTGGCTGTCGCGCTGTTGAACTAGGCTAGTACTAGGCTGAGCTGTGACGACCCCTAATATCGTTCACTCAGTGACAGAGTCAATATAAAAACCACCTAAAACAGAGTTAAAATAGGTTTTTCCTCATAAAAAACCTTGTCAGGCTTGGCACTAGACATTCAATCAGTCTCCCTGTACGTTTGGTGAAGTTGCTGCACTGGTATCCTGCTGAAATCCTGCAAGTTAGTCTCACACTCTCGAGGTAGACTCACTCACAGACGGCCATTACAGTGACATCAGTGTGAATGGGGTCAGCATGAGATTAAATTTTTGGGACATGTAGTGAGCACACTGTGAGATCCTTTTTGGGACTGTGCAATTATTATTGCAGCTTCATTAGGGTTCGCTCAATTGGCAGCACCTTAGAACCACCTGCTGAAGAAGCGGGTTCCATTTGATTGGACACCTCAATGTGAGGAAGCATTCAAAGAAATACAAAGCATGTTGGTGAGTCCACCATTGTTGATACACCCCAAAATAGCAGGACACTTCTATGTCTTGACAGATGCCTCTGACGAAGCTTGTGGGGGTGTAGAGGGTCAACTTAGGGATGACTTGATGCAACCTGTAGTGTATTATTCATACACAATGAACAAGGCCGACAGGAATTATCCCATCACGGAACAAGAGGCATTGGTAGTAATTAAGACCTTAAAGAGTCATGAGAACATGCTGCATGGAGGAAAGGTAACTATTGTTACTGATCATCAACCACTGGTGCCATTGCTTCAGCAGGCTTATAAAGCCCCATCAAAACGCTTGGTAAGGTGGGCTTTGGCCTTAAGTGATTTTGATTACGAGATTACTTATCAACCTGGCAAAAAGCATTCTGTTCCTGATTACCTGTCCAGAGTGGTCTTAAAAGACACACCAGTAGCCAACTTAGACGATGAGGAAGAGTTTGAGCCAGAGGTAGGGTGTGAGCTGTTGACTATGGGACCCTCTGGAAAAGCTAAAGAGCCTCTAGGTAATTCGAAGGAAGTACCATTGGAGGAGGGTCAATCCATGGATGATGAAATCCCAGCGGCTGAATTTCGACAAGCCCAGTGGAAAGATCCTGAATGTCGAAAACTCATGGAATGGCTGTTAAATGACAAACTTCCCAATAACTGGGACGAGACTCAGGCTGTTTTGTGTCAGTCTGACCATATGGGAATTGATGATCATGGCATTTTGTGTAGATACGACAATGTGCAAAAGAAGGGACCCAGACAAAAGATTAACATTGAGCCCCAAATGGTTGTGCCAACTGCCCTGATAGATTGAGTGCTATATTTAATGCACAATGATTTCATCTGTGGCGGTCATGTGGGCATCCCGGCTCTACACAATAAGTTAGTCAGGAGGTTTTATTGGAAGAACCTCTTTGCAAATGCGGCGAGGTATGCCCAGTCATGTGAGAGGTGTGCATTGCGAAAAAGAGCTCCACATTTTAAGTCACATGCCAAGACTTGGGACACACCTCAGTTTCCTTTCCAATTAGTGCAAACTGACTATGTGGGACCTCTTAGAAAATCAGAAGGAGGGTTTACTCACATACTGACCTTTATTGACTTACTGACGGGATGGCCAGAGGCCTTTCCCACCAAAGACACGACAGGGACTACTACTGCCACTTTCTTTCTGCAGAAAATCGTATGCAGGTATGGAAAGGTGGAAAGACTTCATAGTGATCGGAGAACTAGTTACATGGCTAAGTTGTTTAGGGAAATTACTAGACGACTCATGTGCAAACAAAGCTTCACTAGTTCAAGAATGCCCCAGGGAGGCAAGGGGGATAGGCTCCCCGATGCCGTTCCTGGAACAGGTGACAGTGGACCCGCGAGGGCCCGGGGGCACGTAAAATCAGCATTCTAAGTGCAAGGGAGATACTGAAGGTCCTCATGTCTAACGAAGGGTGAATTGACATCCTACTGTGGTATCGTCTAGTCGGCCTATAGTCGGGCTACCATTTTAAAAAGCACTGTATGAGGTTTAGTAGGGGCGCCCTCAGCAGTGTATGGTAAGTGGCTATAGGTGGTACGGAGGTGACAGCCTCAACCCCGTTGCCCCAGTGGGGCAATGAGCAGGCAAGGTAGGTGAAAACGGTCATAGTTCCTACAGGTTAGCTAAGATCTGGCCGGATCAGACCGTCGGTTCTTACTGGGGAGTCTAACACACTCTACTGGATTTAGGGATCACTAACGACTGGGTCACCAAACGGTCGGGTCGCATATGGTGTTTAGTCCTTATGAATAAAATCTCTAAGGTCACCGTGCTCGGCTCAATGTACAGTCTGGCCTGTGTAAGGTTGTATTCCATCTAAACCGAGCACAGCTCTATGTGATCAGGTACTTTGAGAAAAAGGACCTGGGAAGCATGGAGGACATCATGCCTTATTTTTCTCTCCCAAAAGAGGAATGTTGTCGGAAAGGTTCCTAGCCTAGGTTGCGCCCATAGGATTGAGATCAGCCATGGGAAGCCAAATGGAAATAAGCGCAATGCAAGGGCAGAGCGCCTACATAAGACAATACACGATACAAAAGGCATGTATATAGATGAGAATCATGAAAAGTGGCCTGACATGCTACCTCTAGCCTTATGGAGAGGCAGATTAACCATAAGTGTTATAACTGGATTTTCTCCTTATGCATTGTTGTTTGGGAGAGACAATGTTGCTTTAGGGTATCCTGAGGACAATGGTTTCGAGGTGGTAGGTGAAGACCGAGATTTCTGAGAACCAAGCACTGCATTGAAATGTTCGATGAAGTGTCTCGGCAGAATACTAAAAAGTATGAAAAGGCCATGAGAGCATGGTTGGACAAAAATGTCCGACCTGTGCAACTTGAGGAGGGTGACTTAGTGTACTATTATCATCCCAATTGTGCTGAAAATAGCTTGTCCAAATTCTCTAATAGGTACAGAGGACCATATAGAGTCGAGGAAGCTATAGATGACAACCGTGTACGATTGCGGTCGTTGAGGACCGGAAGGGCCATTGACCACTTGGTAAATGTAAATAAGCTGAAGAGAGCTTACCGCCGAGAAGAGAAAGAAGTACCATCAGAGGATGATGAGAAGAGTGGTAGTGAGCTTGAGGAGGAGGTTAGTGAACCTGAAGATAGCTTAAGAGAGTCTATAAGAAAGGAACAAACCAAAGCATTTTCCCAGAATGTAGAGCTCCAGGAGATAGAAGAGCTGTCTGAGGTTGAGGGAGAGGATAGTAATGACAGCTCGGAAGAAGATCCCAATATTATAGAATATGAACAATCTGAACCCAGAGACGGCGAGATTTCTGGTGGCACTCAGGCTAGTAGGGAGTGTTTACCTAACTCAGCCTAGTTTGGAGACTAGTTTGTGATGCACGAGAATTGAAAAAGAAAAGCTTCACTGGCAATGACGAGGTAGGTGCCAAAAATACAATAATGGCACTGGAACCCAGTCATGAAACAGTGGAAGTTTATCTGACTGCGAGTGGTACATATAAAAGTCGCTCAACTGAAGGAATGCCTCAGTTGGAGGAGAGAGGCCAGCGAGGACACACTTATTTAACACTCTCGAGGGAGAGTATAATAGAATTAATTATTATTAAGCATAGGAAAAAAGTGATTGCTGCTGAGAGGTGAGAGAAAGTGTGTATGCTGGCGGGATGACTGATGGACTTAGGAGTCCATATTGTACTAGTTAGGAAAACGAGGGAACCTTTTGAAATAACAACAAGCTGCAGATACGTTTGAGGGTGAAACCATATCCCAAATTTTAAATTAAGGGTCATATTATTGTGGTTTCTGTTACCTTGGCGAGACGAGGGTATATTTTTGACAATTAGGCATCAGCAGTAAAAAAAATTATTATTGTCATTATTAGTTACAACAATAGTAGGGTTTTATTTCTTTTGAAAATATGAGTGCAATTGAGTGTGACAGGGAACCTCAGTTGGGGTGCAGTGTGACAGAAGTATCAACCAATGGCGATGGACCTATACTGAGATGTCGCCGACTTTCGAGGAATGCACGATTACCTGAATATGGGACTCCCGAGGCAGCGGGATTGGACCTATTTAGTGCTCAAACTCGCTGGATTCCTGCTGGCGAGAGGGGTGCGATTGCCACCGGAATCGCGTGGGAAATTCCAGAAGGGTGCTATGTGCGCATAGCTCCACGTTCAGGTTTGGCATTGAGGAATTCCATTGATATTGCCGCAGGGGTAATTGATAGGGACTATAGGAGCATGGTATGTGTGCTTGTCTGCAATGCGGGTCATCGACCGTATTTAGTAAAGCAGGGGGACAAAATCGCCCAGGCTTTTGTGGAGAAAATAGCAAAACCTCGTGTGGTTGAGGTTCCTAAGGTAGGCAGTACCCTAAGGGGAAATGGAAGCTTTGGATCCACCGGGCAGTAAAAATTACAAAAGGGATATTAAAGACATTGAGAGTGATTTTTGGGGAGGTTGTTTGTGAAAAATACTTATGTCTTTCTGTTTCAGGAAATTTTGGCACACCACCACCTAGACTTGAAGAGGGACAGCCACTCTATGAAGGAAGAGTGACCAGTGTCAACTCTTCAGATGTGCTTGGATTCTTGAGGAGTCCACTTCATGGAGATTTGGAATTGAGATTAGGAAACTTGATTGCTGGGAACTTTGGCAATTAACAGAAAGAGACTAGTTGGAAAATTTCTGCATTTTGAGGATAGGACTCAGAGGATGCAGACATCAAGATGAATTCTATACCATGCGCCAGTGCTGCGGATGTCAATGTGACTGCCCAAGGGTCTTTGGCATCAGCAAGAACCGTTGTGGTGGAAACTACATTGTTTGCCCTGAAGGAAGTCAATGAAGATCTTGATGTTTTATATTTGCCATGTTGAATAAGTAGTAGAGGCCGTGAGAACTTGATAAGTGGAAGAACCGCACAGATGACAATAATGCCCTATATGATTGGGGACATTAAGGAAACCAGCGTTACTGGAAGGTGTGTGTGCGTGGAGTGCTTAAAAACCATTGCTGACAAGGCGCCACTAAATCAGCATGATTTGATATCAACAATTTGGGAGGAAACCTCCTGCCCTGTTTTGGTGACCACTTGCCCACCAGCTCCTTGGGGACATTGTTAGAAAAAAAAGGGGGAAAAAGCTTCAAAACAACATGGGACAGTTCTGTGTTGTGTGTCTGTTGGTAATAAAACTGGAGAGAAATCTTGTGAGCCCTACCATCAGAATCGCACGGATAGGAGAACTGTTGTATATCTAGGTCCCTCAGTTAAAAGATAGGATAATTCAGATAATTTTAAGGAAAAGCGGAGAGAGTAGAAATTAAGGCTGACCTCCAACTTACATATTGAGACAGTGATCTAGTAGGTATCAGATGCCTCGTCTCCCAAGGACTCTACCTTGATGGGACCTTCACCCTTTTGAAAGAAGGGCACTGTTGAGGATCAAGGTGGTGGACAGCACTGGATCCGCCTCTGATCTGATGGTAGAGGAGGAGGATCTCTTACGGAAGCTGGGATCATCGAAGGATTTCTGCTTCTTGGAATGTTTTGAGGAGTTTGGCTTCTTGTGGCGATGCTTGGAGCCAGAGCCTGGTTCAGAGGAAGTTGATGTTGGTTTGGAAGGGGTCTGAGCTGGTTCCTGCTGAGGTGGAAGAGTCACTGAAGGTTGCTGAGGAATAGCGGGGGAGGTGAACACCTCTGTGGGAGACGCCACCGACAGTACTTCTGAAGTTATGGCCTGAATGGTTGAAGGAGCCATATTCAGAGAGGCTGGAAAAGCCAGTGGAAACCCGGCAGAGGTGGCAGTTGTCAAAGACCTAGGTACTCCTGTGGTTTCCATGGGAGTGCTGGAAACCTCTGTACTGGTGCCACTCTGAGTATAGTACGGATCAAAGAAGGTTTCCGAGCCAAACAAGACATTATAATGCTGTGAAGTTGGTGGTGAGGCTTCAAGAACCAAATTAACATCCTGAGGTTGAGATGACGGCGGAGCTCCTAGAGCAGCTGGAGCACTAGTAACTGTGCTGACCGTTAAAGTGGAAGGCACGGGACGCGTCTTACCAGGAGGCATTGCCACTACGGAAGCATCAGTAAGTGGTACTATTGAGTAGTTACCTGGAGGCCAGTGATCCGTGGGGGCTCCCATAAAAGGGGCACCATCAAACCAACAAAGGCGCAGGAAATCTCTGGATATCCCACAGAATAAATGCGAATTACATCCTTAAATGACACAGTTGAGGTTGTTGAACTGTTTGGCACTAGTTGCGCATTTATGGTAAATGCAGGATTCATCCGTGTTGAAGGGGATGGTTAGAGCGATGGTGCAATCATCCGGTAAGAAGGAGGTAGGAATTATCAAACGCACCTTAGGGCTTGCATGGTGTATTGGTGAGCAGCTCAAGGCAGAGTGAGTGGAAAAGAGAGGAATTAGGGATGTATATATGTCCTTGTTTAGCAGGAAGTTGGAAAAGATAAGAGATAAAGAGGGTCAGTCATTGGATGTGAACTATAAAACCTGAGGTCTAATAAATTTAAGTGTCCACACTTGATTTATCTTAAAACAAAATGCTCCCACTTACACTGCACCACCTGGTGGCAAACTTTAAACCTCACAAATCTACCATTTTTTACCTAGTGTTCACATTCTACCTAGTGTTCACATTCTAGCTATTCTACCTTTCCATATTTTTGTGACAAATTTCTGTTTATTATATCCATACCACAGACATGTATTGATTGTCTGGGTGGTCGTTGAAATCTATAGTTAAGGGTGGTAGTAGTTCTCCAAGTACCTTACAGGGGGTAACACTGGTATTTTTTTTCTGTTACCCCTACTAGTTCCACTTCTACTACGATCAGCTACTATGTCTGATTTCAAAGCTACTGCTGCGACTGCTGCTGCTACTACCGCTCCTTCTATGCTAGTTCTGCTGGTCTTTATACTACTAGCTACTACTGTCACTACTGTTGTACTGACTGCTGCTGCTGCTGCTACTGTTGTACATACTCCTACTGGTACTGTCGCTGCACTCACTCCGGTCGCTGTACATGCTCCTACCACTGCTCATGTTCCTGCTTTTGGTGCCCTTTTTACTGCTGATGCTGTCAAAGGAGACAGCAGACGTGGCCTGCCCTTCCAAAAAAAATCAGGGCTCTTTATATAGTCGAGAGAATGAACTAATCGTGTTTTCACCTGAATCCTTCCACCCTGGATCAATCAACATGAAAAAGAAAAAAACACTTTGTGGGATAAAGGTAACAGGTGGGATAACAGGTGTAACAACTGTGATAATTACCTTAATGTGTCTTACATGTATAAGAGGATTATGGAACGTTAGGAGATTAAGGCTTTAAAAGTCTTGTCTGTATACAAAACTACAGGGGTGGTTAACAACAAATATAATCTTGTAAGAGAGAAGTCAAAGCGTTTTGATGGGATTACTCGCTACGGTTAAGAATAAAGGACAAACTACCTACCATCTGTAACTAAGAGGTCCGAACCTTTAAGTCTTTTATCTTTTTCCTCTGGGACCAACCACACTTAACCATCTAAGGGTCCTATGGGAGTATCCAGCTAAAAAAAAAAGAAAAAAATTGGAATCTTGGTGAAGTTAAAGTTGTTAGAAACTGTGATAAATATCTTAGCGCGACTTACAGGTGTAAAACAATGTAACTAATTAGGTTTATGAGAAATCAAAGTAAAATATGAAGGTAAGATGATGTGACAGGTGTATTTTAAAGGGGGAAAAAGTTAATCCTCTATTGAAAGAGATGTTAAAAGTCTCCTTTCATCTATTCAAGTATTTAGTCGGATTATGGGGGATCGCTCGCATTCTGTGTAGTGTCTTATCTTTAGATCTGTTGACAAGGAACAGGTGGAAAGAAATTGTGATAACTGTTTTTGGTAGGCTTACAAAAGTTAGAAGCTGTGATAATTATCTTAATGCGGGTTACAGGTGTAAGAAAGGTTCGCTCGTTAAGGTATTATAAGATTCCCTAAGTTTTACCCCTCCCTTTGTTAGTAGGTGGATTAAAACAAAAGCCACCTTTTCATCTATTTAAACTACAGTAAGAGGTTTATTCCCAGAGGAGTATATAAGGGTGAGAAATTTCATTTGCTCACACTCTAAAATCAGTAGAGGATGGTGCTATCAGTTTAAAGGGTACAGAGTTGACCACAGAACTCTTTTAATAGTCAAACTCCAACCAAAAAACAGTCAGGAAGTAGGTTCTATCATATTCCTATCCAATATCCGACTACCTCATGTAAAAAGGTTCAGGTCAAATGACTAAATGGAAACCTCTAATTGGCTAAGAGGGTGTGGTCTATTTTTCAAATTAAGGGCAAGCTCACATGATCATATATGAACGCTCATCCACCATCATGTTAGCTGTATGGTCTAGTGTCACATACAAATATGATTTTAGTAGTTTAGTAGCCCTTAGTTAATTAGAGGTCTCAATTTGGTCACATGATAATATGGGTATGCACCAGGTCACTCATCCACCAGCATTTGTCTTTAATATTTTCTAATTGAAATAATATATTTTTTTGGGGGGCAAGCTTTTAGCTTGCCTTAAAAACAAACTAAAGGGCGCAAATCTTTTTTTTTTAAAGCTTTTAGCTTGCCTTTTTTTATTATGTCCTCTCATCGAAAAAAAGGTATACAACAGTAAAATTCTTCTCGAGAAAAACTGAGACCTTTCATGCATAATTAACCCCACCCCTTGTTTACAAACAAGTGGTCACGTGACTACGCCACATGAACAAGGGGGTATGGACTATTATAGAAACCATGTGGTTAAGTCACTCGGCTAGATCACATGTTGTTTACAAACAAGGGAGGTCACGTGGTTGGGCGACCCCCATTTACATAATCTGGTCACGTGACCTAAACCATTAGCCAATGAGAGACCCCCATTTGGAAATCACTCCACAGGAGGCCTAAGGCACATGGTCTATTATGCAAATGAGGTCTCATTAGCATAAAGGGGCATGGTCTATTATGTAAATGAGGGGTCACGTGACCAAATGGAGGGCTCTTATTGGCTAAGGGGGCATGGCCTATTATGCAAATGAGGTCGCTTTAGCATAAAGGGGTGTGGCCTATTATGTAAATGAGGGGTCACTTGACCAAATGGAGGGCTCTGATTGGCTAAGGGGGCTTGGCCTATTATGCAAATGAGGTGCACCATGGGGGGTCCGGGTCATGTGACCAAATGGAGGCCTCTGATTGGCTGTATGCCCAGTGAGTAATATCCTGAGATTAGCTGTAGTCCTGTTCTGATACATACTATACTACTTCAATTCCTACCCCAAAAGGGTAGGGTGGGTTTACTCTTTTTTTTCTTTTTTTTTTTGGGCAAACTTTTAGCTTGCCTTAGAAATTAACTAATTTTTCCCCCCCTATTTTAAAGAAGCCCCTGCCCACCCCAAGGCCTCCCCATCCCACCCTACCCTAAGGGGCCCCCCACCCCAAGGCCCCCCCACCCCAAGGGCCCCCTACCCCAAGGGCCCCCCACACCAAGGGTTTTTCCCCATTTTTTATTTTTTAACCCCGAAAAAAACACGTAGTTAAATCACGTGTTGTTTACAAACAAAAAGGTTACGTGGTTAACCAACCCCCATTTACATAATCAGGTCACAAATGAATGCCTCTAATCGGCTAAGGGGGTGTGGACTATTTTCCAAATAAGGAGCTCACCACGCGGGGTGTAGGTCATGTGGCCAAAAGGGGCTTGGACTATTTTCCAAAAAAGGAACTCACCACCAGGTCACGTGACCAAATGGAGCATGCACACCACTAATTAGGTCAAGCTCAAGGTCAGATGATCATATATGGGCATGCACCAGGGGGGTCCAGGTCACATGACCAAATGGAGGCCTCTGATTGGCTGCATCACCAGTGAGTAATATCCTGTACTTAGCTATAGTCCCGTTCCGATACATACTATTGGTGTTCTGATAGTTGCTATGACTATAACAACAATACTGATAGTGAGAAAAAAAAGAGCCGCCAGTATCTTGGATCTGACAATAGCTGGTTTTGGTGTTGATAGCTATGTCTTAGAATGATCAGCAGGAAGTCCAGCCTTCTTCTTTGGATGTTTATTGAGAGTGTTAGAGAGACAAGGTGTTATGTTAGCTCTGCTCTGCCAAGGCTTCTGGTATGTTTGGCTGACTACTCTCGACTGGCTGGAGGAGGGATCCTCCAGCATCACAAGAATTGGGGATTTCCCAATGTTATGCTGAGACAGACACAGGGCCCACTCATGTGAGGCCATGAGTAAGGGATGAGTGTACCTGCAGTGTGATGCACTGCAGGGAGTGCATACACATTGCTTATATTTAGATTTAAATGTTAGGTAAAGGAAATTGGAGCCTAACAGTGAGTGAGTGAGTGAGTGAGTGAGTAATAGTTGTTTAACGCCATTTAGACAGCTTAGGTCATATTCTTGGCAGAAACTACATCACACAATTTCACAGAGGAATGTGCACCACACACATCCGAGAGGACAGGAAAGAGGAGATATAGACCCTTTTAAAAGGGCTAGGGAAGCCCGGAGCCTAACAGGTCATGTAAATGACAATTTGAATACTACTATATTGCAGCTTCTACCACACATGATACCTAATTGGCTGTAAGTATTAACCTTAATTTTACTATATATACAAATATATACAAAAATAACATAACTGAAAACGCAGTAAAAGATGTCAGTGTGAATGAATTTGGGTAAAAATATATTGTATTAGCTTCAACACTCAAAACTTTATACCCTAACTAAATAACAACGATAATGGCCGTATTCCACTGAAACCGATTCTTGGCTGATAGTGCATCGCTGATGCATCGGGGGCAGTTTTGGACCATCGGGCCAAGATCGGGGATCATTGGCCAGGAATCAGCCGTGAATCGGGTTCAGTGGAATAGCTCAAAAAAATAATCGGTTACCATCGGAAACGCATCGGGAACCGTCGCCAATGGTCCCCGATGATTTTTTCCCGGTGATAGTCCTAACTATCGGGCTGGCAGTTTAAGACTCCTACCATTCATAATCTCACTTCGGTGTGGATACAACCTGCGGGACCTCTCACCCTTGAGTGTCAGCCATAAGGAAGGCACGAGGTGAGATAAAATTTGATCAGCCCAGATGGTAGCCGGGAGGCGTGGCGCAGTCGGTAGCCCGTCCGCTCACGGGCCGTAAGGTCTTGGGTTCGGTTCCCGGCCCGGCCGGAGCACAGTGGTGGTTCCAAATGTCGCCGTAAGGTGTCGTTTGAGTTCCTCCCTGCTCTGGCTAGGCTGTACTGGAAAGTCTCTCGGTGGTCATGGCAGACAAATGACTTAAAACAGGCCTGTCCATCTCTCACTATGCCTATGTAGTGACGGATGTTAAAGAACCATTGCCTCAGTAAATGTGTAGGGGCGTGCTTTCTATCTTCCCATAGATTCGGTCGCCATCATCGCCCCTCCCCATTAGACTAGGGTCCGGGCAAAAAACGGCACAAGGGTAATCTCACTTCGGTGTGGATACAACCCGCGGGACCTCTCACCCTTGAGTGTCGGCCGTAAGGAAGGCACGAGGTGAGATAAAAATTCAATCAATCAATCAATCCCAGATGGTATCCGGTGATCACCTTGTCCTCGGTGGTAGAGCAATGAAAGTTGGCAGAAAAGGGCATCCGATTGTCCCTGTGGGCAAATCGGGCCGACAATTTTCATCCCAGATTCATACACGATGACCATCGTGGATAAGGACAAATGCTAATCAGCCTGGCAATATCATCGGTTTTGGTGGAATACCCCTATAAAACACTTTTTTATTTTCATATATTTATTGACAAATATTTCTTTGTTTCTAGCTCTCCAAGTAACACATCATATAGAACGCTGCTAAGAGCTTTGAACTCTACAACAGAGGCTCATTTGAACAATACAACAGAACTCAAGGCTCCCATCACCAACAGGTACAAAATCAAAATATACAGAATTACTAATCTGATATAAACCTAATTATTTACTGCTCTATAGAAAACATTTTTGGTAAATATTGTAATCTTATAACAGCATATATGATATAGACTGACTCTTTTCCCATGACAACGAAAGTGTTTAAAACTGCATGCACTCTAAAATAGTATTTTACACTTTTGAACTCTATGGAACATCTTTGTTTGTTTAAGGGTGAACAGTTCTGAGTTGAAAAGTTGTAATGAAGAGAAAAAGACTGAGACTCTGCACGAACCCCAGCATCATGCCTCCCCAGTGGTTGCAGGCACGTCCAGGACTAGGACCTCTGGACGAGTACCCTTCCCCAAATTGGATAAAAATGCCTCTGGGAATCATGATGCAGTCAAGAAAGCCCGTGCAGAGGTAAATTCAGCAGAGGATATATCAAAGAAAAATAATGCGCATGGTCACTCTCTTGGTCATTTGACCATGACCTCCACTCCAAAACCTAGCAGCGGCTCCAAAGACATCACGCCTGCTAAGGGGGATTGTGAATCAGTGCTATGTAAATGGCGTTTATCACCTGACTTCAGTGAGAGCTCCATGGTGTGTGAGACACCCACAGAGATTGAGTACAAAAAGTTGAGGTCGAAAAGGGTTATGTTCAAAGGTTTGAGTAGAAATAGTTATTACACGATTTCTGTGACTCAGGGTGCTTTTTCTGGATATCCCAGTTCTGATATTCCTGCATATTGTGCGACCCCTTATGAGAAGATCCCAGGTGGATATCAGCACTCTCTGAGGTGGATATCAGCACTCTCTGAGGTGGATATCAGCACTCCTTGTCCATGTCACATGTCACATGTCACATGTTAAAACCCACGAAATTTTCCAGGCCAGGGTAGGGATCGAACCTGCAGTCTCACATCCCAAATCCAACTTCTTATGCACTGCGCCACAAGGACTGACGAGAAATGCTCGGTTCGAACCAAGTCTGGATATGATACAAAGCCGTGTGCGCTGTCGCTGTCCCCTGCCGGGCGACGAGGTGTATTGTACACATAGCCAAGCCGAGAAGGGAGGAGACGCCGTGGCCTAGCGGTTAGCGCCTTGCGCTCAGCCGTGAGAGGTACATGGATCGCGCCCCGGTCTGGGCGCATCTTTTTTCGCCGTGTGCACTGTCGCTGTCCGCTGCCGGGCGAGGAGGTGTATTTTATAAACAAACATAGCAGCGAGACGCATTTTGAAATCTTTAGCCGTGTGCCGCTGCCGCTGTCCGCTGCCGGGCGCCGAGGTGTATGTACTGATCGTGTACATACACTATTTGGCTAGCTGAGACGGGGGCTGTCGCTGTCCGCTGCCGGGCGCTGAGCTGTGTGTACTATGGCAGGCTTCGCGTCCTGGGGAAGGATTTTTGTTTTCAACTTGTTTTTATTGATATTTTATTGATTATTTATTGATTTTTTATTGATTAATTGTGTAATAAACTTAGTAAGGTATGGGCTAACAGGCACCTCATGGCATGTATCATAGGATATCGTAACTCGTGGCCTACGGCCACTCGTTACGATATCCTACGATACATGCCATTCGGTGCCTGTTAGCCCATACATTACTTAGTTAATAAACTGATTAAGACGCCATGTCTGAGCGTGAGAAAACCCTACAGGAGTACATCATAGGTTTTTGTCGGTAACCCAGGTTGTTTTTTTTTAAAGTCACATATTAAAACCATTGACCTACCACGGCATCCCTGTCAGTAGGTAGCATAGCCCCCATCGCAACCCCTGAAGTGTTTTATTCTGGTAATAGACAGATCATGCAAAGCTTTTACCCTATGAGTAAGGTATCCTTTGTGAGGGTTTTATGCACTTAGAGTGAGTCATTGAACATACAGTGACACGTTTTTGTTTTACCTCTATTCATAACCACTAAACGGCCCATTGTGTTAGTTGTCCGAGTGTTATTCTACCCCATGTTATATGTATCAGACCTTATATTTTAACCTCTGTTATACCCCCATACACTGAGGTAAAAGTTACAGTTTTACCCTATATGAATGGGGTATTCTACTTATCTTTCATGTAGCATGTAGATACATTACATAAACAATGGGTTTCAAGTGTGCAAAAATGACAAATTATAACATTGTGCTATTAGTTTTAAAATATATTCATCTAGCGTAAGATTTTCATAAATACCCTACAGGGTATAAGCTAACAGAGTACAGCTAAATAATTGTGAGGAGTTCTTGCATATATTATATAGGTATATCTATATTTATATTAAAGTGTTTTTATCCCGATTTTTTAATGGAGCTGTCATGACTGATTGTCCATAAAGTGTCTTTGACTTTGAGGTTTCCTTTTGTAACAAGTAATATATTATTAGTTTCTTAACGTGAATTCATCTGCCATAGTAATAATGATCTTGCGCCCTCTGAGAGGGACTCTAGTTCCTAGACCCCGTTGTTTGGTGCGTTCAGCAATAATTGAGGGTATGAACCCGTATAATTCCTTCAGCATGTTTAGAACTTGATCCAACCCTTCCATGTCATCATAATACTCAGTGTAGAACACTCCAGGACCCACTTCCTTCTTTATCCTCTCTACGAAAGTTGCCGTTATCATGTTGATGCATTGACTTTCTAGAGAGAATCTTTTGGAAAGGTTATATTTTTTTAGAATACGCATAGCTTCAAAAGAACACTTTGCAGCTTGGGCTTAGCAAAGTAATCCTGTGCTATCGAGTGCGGCAACTATCTGACCCTGGTGGAAAAAGTCCATTCTAATATCCATAGCCTCCAGGTAATGGGATTTCTTGTACTGTGATCAGGCTATTTCATAATAAACACGGTACAGCTTTTTTTTGTCATATCAACCATCAATGTAGGGGTTAAGAAGAACCAGTTGCATCTGAGCAGTGTAATAATTCAGAGGGATCTTTTCATACCTGCAGATAATAACCCTCAAGGCGTTAACAAACTCCTCACAAGTAGTTTTTTTCTTTTTTCCTCAAAATTAAAGTCTCTCAATTCTTGAGAAGTTGTAGCACCGTACAACCCAAACATGATGGATACAATGTGAGAATTTTCCACTCTTTTCAAAACACACCCTTGTGAAAAGAGAAGAAGTCTCAATAATGAAATAGTGGGTAATGGGTAGCGTCTCTTGAGGAGCACTTGTACTGCCCACTGGTGAGAAGAAATTGAACTATAAAAAACTCCCAACCATCAGTTCTATCAGGGGAGTAAGCCAGGGGAAAAGACTATGCTGCCGTCTTGCGTCTAAACTTTGAACTACAGCTATGCCTGATGTGTCTCCCCGACAGTCTGTATGTTTCTCCCACATCCCACACGATGGCGCCACTATAACATCTTGTCATGATTATAACATGTCTCTCAGCGTTAACATTAAGTTTTAGTTGATAAGTAGTGAAAAACATAGTTATTAATGTACTATTTGTTTCTTAAATAAAAACTATAAAAATATGTGAGATAGAATATCTTTTTATTTCTAAAAGGCTCTAAAACAATGATCATAGGTAGTTCGCACCCTAAACCAAGCACCTCAACACTATATATGTATATGTGAATACCGTTGGGTAAATGTAGCTACTGCAAGTATATACACATACACGCACACATATGTAAATCACTCTGAGGTTAAAAATGCCTTAACAATATATGGGAGTTGTTTCTATTTAAGGATCAAGTTAATGTAAATGGGGTCGGGGATACCCTAGGACCTGGCTATGGTTGGTAAAGGTCATCTGAGGACAAATTTTCACGCAACAAGCAGCAAATACTGGCTTAAGCATTGAAACTCCCATAGAGGGAGGACCTTATCGCTACTCACACATCGTAAAACTCTCATTACAATACAACACTCAACTACCTCATATAAATATTAAAAATCATTGAGGAAATACTAACATGATATAAACCCCTCCCCCTACCCCCATGCTACAAAACCAAGCAAGTTGCAGATATGGTGCTGCTGTACTGCACAACACAGTAGCAGCAGAGGCTGAGGCAGACTTGGGAAATCCATACTCCAGTCCAGAGCAGGAGTAAGCTGTCATCAGTGCCAGGCTCGAAGAAAGCCTGAAAAAAAAAGAAGTAAAACAAGGCAGTGATGTGAGTGGGGGATCACCAGTAAGACTTCAGGGTCTTCAGAGTCGTACTGGATGAGCAATTATAGGCTTCAGTTCCTGTCTGTTTGATGCAGGAGTGATGGTACTGGGGGACATCATAAAAACAGGCAGGTAACTAAAATGCAAGATGCCTTGGGGCACGTACAGTCCTTTGTGGGAGATGGACAGGTAAACACTCTGAAAAACTAGAGAGAGGCTGGCACCGGAAGCACTATTTGTAAGTAGGGGGGTACATTGTCATTAATCAGACATGGTGTCTCAACGGAAGTGAGATGCTAAGACCAGAAATACCATTTGTGGGGCTAAGGACTATTTTGGGGGCATTAGGAAATATTTTGTGGGCCCATCCACACATATAGCCTTGCAGCTTCTATGGTCTCATAGAATGCTACCAAAATTTATAAATTCTCTAGGCATTGACATGCCAGAGGTAAGGCAGGATAGCTCACGGTATTGAAGAAGCGTTTGTGTGTTTACTGCACAACTTCAGGGTAGGGAAGATGTCGCTCACCAGCCTTAAAGCAGAGTCCAGCATGTTCGACATTACACCTATCTGCATCTTCACACCTGCCCAGGCTCCTCAGCGGCACTTACTTGTATCCTTGACAGACATGTCTGCCGTAGACTGTACTTAGGCATGGAGTGTTAACCCTTTACTAATAACCTAGGAGGGAAACATCACACTACTTACAACACCGACAACACACACACAAATTTGGCCTCAGGATAAAAGGGTATCCTTTGATAGTTACTGAGTACAATACGGTAGGGTAACACCTGGTATGATTTTAGGAATTAATGTTGATTTTAGATATTGATGTTTAGGGAATGAGATATATGGCAATTTATTATAGATGTTTGTGGAAAGTACTGTTAGTCTGGGGATGCCTGTTGAGACCTTAAGGTACCTGCTGTGCATGAAGGAAAGGCCATCCTCTCATTTGAACATTATACACAGAATGGAACATCAAATGTGTAATGAGTGTAATAAAACATTGAATGGGCTTTTAAATTTGCTCGTTTACCACTTCATTTAAGCTAACATAATTACAGGAGTTTGTGGGTGATGTACAGCACTGACAGATTCCAACATAGCTCTATCATTTACTTATAGAGCACTCCCCTTATCTGCCCATGAGTGCCAATGACAGTGCCTTGGGTGCCAGGGAGCCAGAGTCTCATATTATTCCTATTATGTTGCTAAAAACAACAACGAATTGGAGAGAGGATGAGCAAGGAAACTGCATCCCTTTTGACAGAATTTAACCCCAAGTATAGTCCAAGCCACAGTCCTGGGTGCTGCAGGGAGAGACTCTGCCTCCTAAATACACCCTGGCTAACAGGCCCGTAGAAAGCCAGCTGACATTTTCCTGATGGTCATTACAGATAGGGGAGCTACTCATCTGAAACACCCCAAGAATGACTTCATCCAAAATAAAACTGTATACCATGTCTCTGTAAAGTGGTCATGCTAATCTTGCACCTCCATTAGTGGAACCAATCTTGCACCTCAAACCAATTAGGCCTCAAAGTAACCCAGTCAACAAAAAACGTTACAAAACGTTTCAGAACGTTTCCCTATGGCTCTTTATCATGACAAAACGTTTTAAAATGTTAAAAACGTTTTTTGACGGTAAATAACGTTTTTTTTGTTGACTGGGAAGGTATAAATCTGATAATGGTTTTTTTGAGCTGGTCCCTTTGAGACTCGGGCCTCCCTAGCCCACTTAAAAGGGTCTATTTCTCCTCTTTCCTATCCCCTCAGGATGTGTGTGGTGCACATATGCGTGGGCACTGACACATTCCTTTGTGAAATTGTGTAATGTAGTTCTCACCATGAATATGACCTTAGCTGTCGAAATGGCGTTAAATATCTATTACTAACTCACTCACTCCCTTTGAGACTGCTTGGGGACCCCGGTATCACGTGCAGGCTCATGGAGTAGTCTGCCATGGTGAAGAGCACCCAACACCTAACGTGCCGACTGGAAAGGCTGAGGATGGATGGTATTAAAACTGCTCAGTTGTAGTGAGAGTACCAGAAGCACACTAAGCTGAGAATTGCGGCACACAAAACTTCAACTATTCCAGAAAGATAAACATATTTAACACCAGGTTTAAAATTTCAATATTAAAGTATTCAGGGGCTCATAGATGATTAAAACTTTCAAAATCTTTAGTCATTTAAGGCGGCCTTTGATACAATTTGGGCTTATTTGTATAGAAAGAAACGTCAACATTTATTCACTCAAAGACTAAGTAAGTATTTTATTAATTAAGAATAAGGGTGAAAGTAATCTATTCACCCTGTGGTTGACAGATTTTTGGAAACTAAAATGGGGTATAACTGCCCTTGGAGCAAATTTGCCTGGTTGGACCAGGCGGAGACATAGAGTGGAATCAGGGGCTGTGATTACTGTGACATGGAATCATGAATGGAGAGAAACTATATTTCATTATGTCATATCATATCAATATGAAACTTAGGTGTCTAGAGAGGGTCTAGAGAGGAGTGAGCGTTGGCGTATGAGTTAATGACGGAGAGGAATGAGAAGGCGACTTGTCATTGGCACATGAGCGAACATAACCAAAATTTATAAGTTTAAAATGAAACTTTTAACACCTGTACAGTACCTCCGACATAGAGTGTTCCCACACAGCTGGTAGAAGGCCATGGTGAAGGGCCTCAGGGTCAACATGTAGAAGATAGAATTCCAGAACGAGTTGGAGCCAGCCAGGGGAGGGGTGATGAAATCTGTCACTGGGTGTAGGGTATGACCTGTAATGATCTCTGGCATAGCCATCATAATGGCATATGGGAACCATGCTATGTAGAAACCTGTAAGAAAGGTAAGTTGTAGTAAATTAGCCTCTATAAGTGGCTGTAGGGATTTATGGAGTGAAACCGTAACTAGGGTTAAAGAGTGTCATTAGATACATAACATACGATACCATACTATGGAAAGCTAAGAGGAAAGACATTGCTGTGAGATGGAATTAAAAGTACAGACTCTTTCTACTATGGCTACTCCATGTTTTACCATTGAGTGATCTCAGTCTCAATTTTCCAATATTGAGACAATACTTACTCTAGTAGTAGATATTCCAATGACATTTTTCGTCACACAGTGTTATTGGTCTCTTGTGTAACCCTTAAATGGGTCAAATGATATCAATATCGTATAAAACAAATGTGTCTTCTGAAAATTAATATCAAGTTCATCATGAGTGTAGCCAGGAAATATTTCACAAAATGTTAAAATCTGATTTTCAGAACTATTTCACTATCAAGCAGGATTGAGTAGCTTTAACCTACATGTGATAAATGAATCACAAACAAGGCTAAGTTTGTATGGGAAAATACTTACCAAATGTCATAATAGCGAGTGCCTTAAATGTTTTCTTATCTTGGTTCCATTGGGGTCCTTCTGATACTTGCTGCCCTCAATGAACACGCATGTCCAGTGTACTTATAGATATGTGTCTGTGTCGAGATCAAACCAGGCAGAAGCTGCCACAGCAGCAGACTATACTGATGACAGTTGGGATAACAAGAAGTACAACAGCCGAGATGGTTTTGTATGCATTATTTCCTTTCCAAATGGGAAAACACACAAATGCATACTCATAATATTTGAGCCCATAGTGTCTGTCACATTTGGTAACTGGAATGCTAGAATACCAATCCAAATTGGTATGTTGATTATTATAACTTTCTTTCTTGAGAGTCGATATTTCAGAGGATATCGAAATGCAAGTGTAGGGTATTGCTATTTCGAGATACACCTTAATATCGAGACAACTATATTATCGAAGCAATAACTAGTCGGTTCGAGTAGGTTTCAGAATCACTTTATTACAGTACTTGTTACAGAAAGACTGTGAACACGTTTCAACCTTTGGTATGCCTATAGTCTATACCTGGAAGGAGGTAAAGCTCTCGTTATAACATTCGTTAGGCCGTTCTACAGACTAGACCAGTCTACCAGCCTGATACCTCTGCGAGTCCCCCGATCGTAGGAGGACGGCGGAATATATACCTCTCGTCATGGTTCATTAGTTCCGCGCTGAGCGCCCTCTGGTCCGCCTCCCATACCACACCGCCCGAGACCATGTGTGGTGCCCTCTTCTGAATAGCATAGGAGATGCTCCTGAAGAGCGCCTATCCTACTACGAGACGGTACATAATAATAGTCTCAAATACATTCAAGCCTTGATGCATAGCAACTGCGATTCCCTACACTACCCCCTTCCAGATAACATTAGGGGAAAAATGGTGATAGATACCGTAATGATTTTACCATAGTTTATCTATACAATTCACCTAGGGTATCGAGACCATAACGAGATTATTAATACATACACACAATCATTGTGATTACTCATAAGAAACCCAACATATCAGTTCTGAAAAGAACTCATACACAGATCATGTAAGCTTGATTAGTCAACCTAGACAGTCAAATACAAGGTTTAACATGAATTCGGTACATATTAGTATGGTTAAAGTTAATAACATAGTTATAACATAGAGTACAACCTGCTTGACCTCGAGAGACCTACTTCATTCAGCCTCCGTTGGAAAGATCAAAGTAGTCCATATCCTACCTCCAGGGTTGACACTGAAGAGGTTTCCAATGGGTCTCCTGGGTATTAAATATATCGAAGCTCAGCTTCGAAGTAACAAAATATATATAGTCCACAACCTATATCCACGCACCAGATTTTATATAAGTGATCTCGTTTGTAACATGAGAATCACATAAAACATCAACAATTCGTCTTTATAAGATGTAAACACATATTATCCAATAGAGGGGTCCATACTCCTGGACGGTGGTGCAGCGAGCCAGAAGATTAATTCCTTTTCGAGATGAACACATAGGTAAGTTCGTCGAAACAAACCATCAAGTAAGTCCAACGTATATGGTAGCATCAACAAGGTAAGTCCAGATTCATAATGAAGAATGTTCCAGGTTATCATCTCGACAGCTCAGGTTAAGGCAGCCCTCGAGGTAGGGGTCGGTATCCAGTGGTCTTCCATTAGCGTGTATTATATATACAAAGCTTCGATAGAGCTTGGGTGGACGTGGTATGTACTAACACGTAACAATCATCCTCTATTCATTCCTTTGAACTAAAAAAAACTTAATCCGAGTCCTCCAAGTCTTTCAACCATTCTCGTAACTGAGAAGGCTGGCCATTCCACTCGTCAAAAGTGTGTCCCTTGAAGCACATCTCGAACTTAAATCTAAGTTGGTCCGAGATGGATCTTTCTTTTACAACTCTAACCTCCCAGTATTCTCTTTTCCGCGTTTGTCAGCCTGTTCGACCTTCTCGCAAAGACGTTCTTCCTCCTGTTGGTAGAGATGACCCTTGAACTCCCTCGCATACCTGCTTGTTGTGACAAGAGGTAAACAAGCATCGTTTTGTTTCTTCAGACTTGACAAAAACCCACTTTAGTTTCTGGTCTTTCAAGTAATAAGCTTTGTCCATTTTCATGATTCTATTGAAACAGTCCCAATAGCATTGGAAAACTGACTCCTCCTCGTTGGATCTGCGAAGCCATTGCTCATCTTCCTCCGTGTTGTCGGGATAGACAGTAGGCGGAGCACAATGTCTCTTTTCATCCATGCGACAATCCTTGAAGCTCATAGGTTTAAACCTACTGAACTTCGACAAGGCATTGGCAAAGATGATTTTATCATTTTCCGATGGTGGTTCCTTCTCCCCTTCTTTATCCGACTCGTCAGCATAGAATGCTTTCTTGGCTTCATCAAGCCTCTTCTGATGCTCCGCGGCTGAGGCTAAAGCCTCGTCTCGGAGCTTCTTCTCCTTTGCTTCTTTAGCTTCTAGCTTTTTCTCTTTCTGCGACATAGTTTTCTTTCCGCTCTTTTTCGGGGTTGATTTCTCGTCTTTAGGAGAATCCTCTTTCGTCTCGACCTTAGGTTTTGGGACCTTAGGTGTCAAAGAAGCCGATGGTTTCTTTTTCATTCGAGACGCCATTTCAATGTCACTGACACTCTCTGCCTGGTCAACGTCCATGTCGCTCTCCGCCTCGTTTGCACTTTGTGGGAGGGACTGAACCGTTACTGTGGACACCAGTTTTGGGGTGCGCACGACCATCTCGGCTGCTTCCTGTACTATCTTGGCAAACCACGCATGCTGGGATGAGCCGAGAGCACATCCACCATACGTTTTCAGCCAAAACATCTTGCAATTGTCGAACTCCTGAGGAGTTAGTCTATTCAGAATGGTATTACGCAATTCTGTATCCATTTCATCATCCGGATTGAAACTTTGGCAAACATTCAACGGGGCCGGTTCTGTAGCCTCGACGCTTGAAAGAGCTGATTGGTCAGCTGCTTTGACCTTTGTCGACCTAGTTATGATACTAGGACGCTTGAAATCCCACTTCGAGACTTAGGAGTCTCGGTGTAAGATTGACCAAAGGATTCGAACTCCTCCTCAGAGTCATCCTCGACATTGATCTTGGGTTCATTCTGAGCATCTGAAATGCTCAGGGTGCCTACCCCCAAGAGATCATCTTCCTCCTGACGTACCGGCGAGACCGTGTTGCCTGAACTAGCAGGCGACACATCGGCTCCGCTAGTTAACCGGTCCCTTCAGTCTTCCATGTCGACGTCTTTTCGATTCATTAGGAGCCCCTGGAGGAATAATAATACAGAATGCCTTATCGCTATTCTGTCGGATTCTCCATCCCACGAGATCGTCGAAAAGGTCAGCATTCCAGTCATTGCGTTAGGGTTACGTTTCTCGTTAGCCGATACAAAAATAAACAATAACAGATAGGACATTACACTCGTTGTGATTTTCGAGTTAGGTCACTGCATCCCTAGCCATATTCCTAGGGCTGCGCCTCACCCCCTGAGGAGGAGTTTTTGTAGACCTGGTAGCAGGAGGAGCCTTTTCCATTGCCTGCTTAGTCTTAGCAGCCATTTTCCTCTTCCATTTACCTTCACCCGCCGAGACTTTTTTCTTTTCACCTTTAGGTTGTGATTGTTTAGGTTTCGGGGTTCCCCCCCTGTCTTTTGCTTTCTAGGTCTTCCTGGACCTTTCTTCGCAATAGACGGGGTAATGCATACTGCCTCCCCCACTTCCTCTATGAGTTCCAAGCCAACTCCATAGGTTTCGGTGGTGAGATCTCTCCCCAACCATGGTCGTAATCGATCCACATTCGATTTATACTGCCTCCCATACGAGGTTTGTATAAAAACTGTTGACTCACTAACTATCTCGCAGACAGTATATGGGCCATCCCAATTATAGGCTAGTTTGATATTGGCTAGTGGTTCATGATATCGAACCACTTTATCCCCAAGTTTGAAGTGACGAGGCTTCAAACCTGTATCACTTTCTGCCATTTTGCACTTTTTTGTAGTTGAACTCTAACAGACTCGTAAGCGTGCTTAAATCTGTCTCATAAGGATTCAACAAACATTATGCTACATGGTGTTTCGGGACTGATCCCAATCACACCATACACTAAGTCGGCCGGCATAATGATATCTTCTCCGAAGACCAACATGTTCGGCGTGCAATTAGTCGAAGCATGTACTGTATTGTTGTATGCATGTACAACAAATTCACATTGATCATCCCAATCGTCCATATGTGTATTGACCAATGGTTTTAAGCATTGGATCAAAGAACCTTTCCACCATGCCATCACTCTGTGGCCTGTATGGATTGGTCCTCATCTTACATATGGCAAGGTAATGACACATTTCTGACCAGATTGAAGATTCGAATTCCCTTCCCTGGTCCGAGTGTAACATAAAAGATGCCCCGAATTGAAGAATCCAGCCCTTAACCAGTGCTATTGCACACGTCTTGGCCTGGTGATTCGGTAGGGGTAACACTTTTGTGTACTTTGTGTAATAATCCAACACTACCATCATGCATGTGTTATCATTTATGGTTGTTTTAAAACCAGTAATAATATCGAGAGCAATTCGTGCAAATCTTACACCAAACAATTCTTGTTGCAGAGGACTTTTACCTTTCCCCATACCAGGTTTGTTCAGACAACACTGTGGACATGTCTTAATCCATCTTTCGAGATCCTTAGACATTCCAGGCCAGTAGTATCTCCACACAAGGCGCTCGAGTGAACGCTTCTTACCGAAATGATCACTGGTTGAATGTCCATGGCAAAAGAACATAACATCCCGTCTCATTGCAGAAGGCATTACTATTTGTAGTATCCTTTGCCTTTCTGGTCTAATTTTCCATCTACACAATAAACCTTCCCGAATGAATAATTCGGACCATTGTGAGAGGAATAGCCTCAGTTCTCTGTTTTCCGCTGAGATTTCCGGTCTTGTTGGACATTTACCTTTCACAACCAATTCTTTTAGGTGTGCTAGAGTTGGGTCTGCATCCTGAAACTTCAATATCGATTCAGGAGTCCACTGTAGAAGGTTCTGTGCTAAAACAGGATCTACAGGGGGTCCCACGCTGGTGATAACAGCCTCGTGAGTACCACAGTCACCACATTCGAGCCTGCCACACTTCTGAATAGGTTTTCTGCTCAAACTTTCAGTATTTACATGTTGATTGCCTGGCCTATGCTGGATATGGCTGTTCTCCAGCCCGAATTCGCTTAGATGTGCTAGCCATCTTCCGATCATTCCTTCCGCTTCCTTGAAATTAAGCAACCATTTCAAGGATGAGTGATCGGTTCGAAGAGTAAAATTCCCTCCATAGAGGAAATGTTTAAACTTCTTCGTGTAAACCACTACAGCTAACAACTCTCGTTTTGTGGTACAGTAATTTCTTTGAGCCTTATTAAGGCTATTGCTCGCAAAAGCTATTGGAACCTCGATACCATCTTGCACTTGTGACAATGCTGCTCCAATAGATTCATTACTTGCGTCTGTATCCAAATGAAATGACCAGTTTCATTTGGATACTTCAGCACTGGTGTTTCCTTAAACAAACGTATCAATTCCTTGAAAGATGCGTCGTGATCATTATTCCAAGGGAATGGATCTCGAGCCCTATTCGGAGTCCAATGTGCAATTGTTTGTAAAGGATACGCTTTTCTCAAAAAGCCTGGGATAAATTCTCTGTAATAGGAACAGAATCTCAGGAACGACCGTACATCTTTCGGACCTTTTGGTCTTTCCCAATCAGAAACTGCCTTCAGCTTATCAGGATCTGCTTTATTACCATCGGTACTAATTATTCTCCCTAAATAAACCATTGATTTCTAAAATAATGTACACTTTTTCGGTTTTAGTTTTAATCCATTACGTTGGATTCGTTCTAAAACCAATTCGAGATTGGCAGAACATTCTTCAAATGTCTTACCAAAAACTATCACATCCTCAAGATATACCAAGCAGCTTTTCCATAAGAGATCATTCAGGACTGACTCCATCATGGCCTCGAAAGTTGCCGGTGCATTGTATAATCCGAAAGGCATTAATTCGAATTGGTACAACTCCATATGACTAGTGAACGCAGTTTTTTCTTTATCCTTCTCTCTCATAGCAATTTGCCAATAGCCTGACTCCAAGTCCAGACTACAGAACCATTCATTTCCACCTAAGGAATCTAAGGTTTCATCTATTCGAGGTAGGGGATAAGCATTCTTTTTGGTGATACCATTGAGTTTTCTGTAATCGACACAGAATCTCATAGTACCATCCTTCTTTGTAACCATTTGTACAGGACTAGACCATGGACTAGTACTTGGAATGATTACACCATCATTTAACATTGATTCAATATGCTCCTCCACCAATTTCTTCCTCGATAAGGGCAATCTCCTATAGGCATTTTAAAAGGTGGGGCATCTCCTGTTTCAATTCGGTGCAAGACTTTATCAATGGTATTAACCGTATTTCCTCGGTCTGTTCCTCTGAACCTAACTCGGAAGATTCGACTAATCTCTCGAGAGCCTCAGGCAATACGCATACTTCGTCTATAGTCAAGTCTTTCTTAGGGTCTATAGCATTTACAGTTGCTTCCACAGCTGTAACAGTGGCTCTCTCGATCCTTGGGTAAGTACTTAACTTCCGTACCCGGATTCGAAATTGGTATGACCGTCCATGATCTATTCGAAACCAAGGCGTCGACAGAAACTAAGCCCACACTAGCAAGATACTCCGTATCGGGCTCAACCACGGACTCGATACCACCTAACTTCGGATTACTCCTCACGAGTACATCACACGAAGTTCCTGCAGGTATTTTCACCGTTTGTGCCACGGTTGCTATCGAAGAGATCTGTCGTAATACACATTGTGCTTAACCCTGTAAGGTTGATCTATCATTAGAACACCAGTACTGGGGTTAAGAATAGCATCATACAGGGAGACAAAATCCAAGCCTATTATCCGGTCATCAGCTATATCCCCAATCGTAGGTGAGAAAATAAATTCCCTTTTACCTACTTCTAATGGAACAAAAGTTTGTCCATACGTTTGCATCTGAGTACCGTCGGCCGAGCAAGCCTGGACGTTTGAAGAGAAGTTTTCAGCCTTACCGGGTAATGCATTGTAAAGTCTAGAGCTGATAAAGGAGTGACTAGCTCCCATATCAACTAAAAACTCAGCAATGCGTCACAGATACAGCCAAGTACCAGCGTCTCCCCCCAACGGAGAAGGATCTACTGTGAACCGTTTAAAATCTTTAGTGATACCGAGATCCAATCCCTGTTTCTTTAGGTATTCGAAACATGGATGACTCGGGGAGAGTTGAGCACCCGCAGCTCTCAAGACTTCCTTAAGCTTGACTCCCTCTTCACTCGAGCTTTCGAATCGACCATCATCTATGGTCAACGATTTTTCCTTCTCGAGGGTGCTAGTCTCTCTTTCAGTGGGTTGTTCCTGCCCACCTATTACAGCACTAGCCATCTTTACCACTTTAGATCTCTCCCGATTCACCTAATCACTTGTATGGCAAAGTTTCACTTCCAGGGTCACTTGGTCGCCTTTCGAAGCAACCCCCTTTAGTTTTCCTGTTTACCTTCTAATACAGGTTTTTCAGCCGGGCATTCCATTGCGAAATGTCCCTTTTCTTGACATCTGTAGCAAGTTTTGCTACTCTTGTCTACTTTTGGTCTATTTCTAGTATGTTCCTTTCATTTCTTAGTTAGAGATTCAGTGATCTATTTTACTAGCTTTTCAACCATATCTTTATCGGGCTCCAGATTAAGAGGTTCTGCAGACTTCTTTCCCTCGACAGGGGCTTTCTGGGCCGGTTTATCATTATTACGCCACCAGTTTTGGTATCCCCTCAACTGGAAACGAGCTGCACTGACATTCGTGTCAGAATCGTCAGTATAGTAGACCTCTTTATCCACGGGATTTTCTTCCTTGAAATATTCCGGGACAAAAATTGGGTTGGCTCTAGCTTGTGGCACCTTCCCTGCCATCAAGGTTTTCTTTTTATTGTGGTTATCTATAGCTTCGAAGAGGTCATTCAAAGAACTATCATTCTTCCAGCTATCATATACCACTTGCTGTACCGACGGATCCTTCAGTCCAAGCGAATTGCACAAACAATTCCTCCATAAAGAATTCGTCATCCATTGGCATTTGAGGATGCACCTTCCTCAATAGGTTTTGTAGAGCCAATCCATATATCTTGGGAGACTCTCCTGGCTTTTGAGTAGGTTTTCAAAATTCTACTCGTGGGTCTGTACGTCCCACTGTGCCGAATACATAGCTGGCGCACTCTATTAACTGCAAGAAAGATCCACTAGGGCATTCTTCAGTCCATTTATCGAGAGCTACTTTTCCTATTCCCTCTCGAAGACATTTACAGAGTTGAGGAAGAGCTTCCTTATCACTCCAACCACTGATTTTCATGTCATCCATGACACCCGCTAACCATTCCATTTCCAGCCAAGGTATGTCACCCTTGTATGGTTTTGGCTGTGAAGCAAATCTTCGAGCCGCATTAGTCGACTTTTTGATAGACCAAGCAAGTTTTACACTTCTCTCGACAACATCAAACCCGTCAGACCGTCGAGAGATTGTATCCAATCCTAAGCCAGCTATTGCTGGGTTAGTGAACAAGTAACCAATGGATAACTCATGACGAGTGGGTGTTATCGACGAATAATGACACAAGGCCATAGGCCGAGTGTTATTATCGTCGATAACACCCAAGAGTCATGAGTTATCCATTGTCTACTTATTTTATACCTCGAAACCAATAAATAATCAATATTATACCAATAAATTCAAGTTGAAAACAAAAATTATTCCCCCTCCCCGGGACTCGATGCCAGCCATTGTGTGTACACGATCGGTACATACACCTCCTCTCCCGGCAGCGGACAGCGGCAGCGGCACACGGCGAAAAAAGACGCGTCTCGCTGTTATGTTTGTGTATAAAATACACCTCGTCGCTCGGCAGCGGACAGCGACAGCGCACACGGCGAAAAAAGACGCGTCCGGGCCGGGAACCGATCCAAGGACCTCTCACGGCTGAGCGCGACGTGCTAACCGCTAGACCACCGCACCTTCTCCGTTCACTGCGTCTCGCGGTTATGTTTGTGTATAATACACCTCGTCGCCCGGCAGCGGACAGCGACAGCGCACACGGCTTTGTATCATATCCAGATTTGGTTCTAACCGAGCGTATCTCATCAGTCCCTGTGGCGCAGTGCATAGGGAGTTGGATTTGGGATGTGAGACTGCAGGTTCGATCCCTACCCTGTCCTGGAGAATTTTGTGGGTTTTAACATGTAACATATGATTTGGAAGGCGTGCTGTTATCCATGTAAGGCGTGCTGTTATCCATGTAAGGCGTGCTGTTATCCATGTAAGGCGTGCTGTTATCCAGGATAACAGCACGCCTTCCAAAATCGATGTTACGGCCTACAGGGTGTGCAATATCGACAGATATGTGGATGGGAATAGCCACCAAAAAGCACTGTGTAAGCCAGAAATCGTTGTATAATGTTGTATAAATCACTCACTCTGGGGCTCAAACTAGACCTTCGTACCGATGTGGTTGTACTTGGTCGCGTAGCGTAACCAGCTCCACTAACTGTTCCATTCGCATATTGGACAGTTAAGGGCTTTGCTACCGGTTGGGTCATTGACTGTGTCGAGGTCTGTGCTGAGCTTGTTGGAGCTTGAGTATTACCTTGGTTAAGACCCGCAACACTCGATTGGGCCTGACTCTGGGTACCTTGAGAAGTACCACTCGTAATGGTGCTCGTTGCTCTTACAGGTGCTGGTGCTTTGTGAGAGCTACTCGCTTACGAGTTCACATTCCCCTCCGTAGCTCCAGCTTGTGTCAAGCTTGAGGGCTTCAATATTGAATTCGTTCGAGATGGAGCAGGTGTACTGGTGGGTACCCTAAGGTCATCATCTGAACTATCCTGTCTTAGGGGTTGACATTGATCCCCAACATTTGGTACTGCACACACATTAGGTGCATTGAAAGGCGGTATCTGTGCCTTCGTTCTCTTGATGAAGTCATCAAGCATGCTTTTCCTTGTTTGGAGATCAGCTAATTCTCTTAAAGAATCGGCTTTCTGCTGTTCGAGGTCTTTATTCTCACGCATAATACCTCAACGGACCTCCTCATTTTCCTCCACTTCTCTCAAGCCTGTATCAATTGGTTCAGATTACTATTAATCGTTTGAAATTGATCAAAGGTCTTGCCAAGTTTCAATTGAGTGGTTTGCACCACACTTTTTACTGCCTTTAACTGATGCGTAGTGGCATTCAGATCTTGTTGTTTCGTTTCATATCTTTGACTAATATCGTCCATACAAGCATTCCATTTTGTAATGTCAGCTCGTAACTCCTCTAACTCCTTTCGAACTTTTTCAGCCTCCTGAAGAGCCTCATCCATAAACGCTATGGATCGGTTCGCAGCCATCGGAGCTGTTTTCTTCAAACCTCCCGGGTTGAAGAGACTCTCGTCTATATTATGTAGAGTGCTCCCTGGTACAGGGTTTCTAGTGCCACCTCTAGCTCTCCCTCGTGTCCTACCTATAGGTGACGAGAAAGCATTTCGTTTGGGAGACTGAGTATTGAAAAACAATAAGCCTATACCTCGAGAGCTAGGAGGATGAATTTCTTCATCCAACTTTACTCCTTTCGGGACAAACTCGTCCTCTTCCAATGTTTCATCGGACAAGAGCACATGCTCGCTTTCCAAATCTTCGGATCCGACGAAACTGCCCGATCCCACCGATTGGGTCAGTGTGGCAAAGCCTGGGGCTTCTCCCACATCCTCCCCTTCCTCTAAACGGTTCTTGACATCCTGACCGGTTGCCAGCCTAACACCTACTAAATCCTGGTCATGGCACCAGTGTAGGGTATTACTATTTCGAGATACACCTTTATATTGAGACAACTATATTATCGAAGCAATAACTAGTCGGTTCGAGTAGGTTTCAGAATCACTTTATTACAGCACTTGTTACAGAAAGCCTGTGAACACGTTTCAACCTTTCGTATGCCTATAGTCTATACCCGGAAGGAGGTAAAGCTCTCATTATAACATTCGTTAGGCTGTTCTACAGACTAGACCAGTCTACCAGCCCGGTAGCTCTGCAAGTCCCCTGATCGTAGGAGGACGGCGGAATATAAACCTCTCGTCATGGTTCATTAGTTCCGTGCTGAGCGCCCTCTGGTCCGCCTCCCATACCACAACGCCTGAGACCATGTGTGGTGCCCTCTTCCGAGTAGCATAGGAGACGCTCCCAAAGAGCGCCTATCCTACTACGAGACGGTACATAATAATAGTCTTGAATACATTAAAGCCTCGATGCATAGCAACTGCGATTCCCTACACAATGAGTCAGTTTATATTTAGGTATGCCAGTATTGCTACTGAGACTGATGCAAAAGCCATTAAACTATAGCTCACAACGGCACATAATGGATGAATAGTGTCCCTAAAACCTGAATAAGGGTTGTAGATCATGTTGATAAGGGCTGTCATGCCCATAGCAAAGTCAGTAACAGCCAGACTGAGCATCCCAGCAGTGGTTGACACTCTGAGGTTCTTTATCCTTGGTACCACTATAAACACCAACAGGTTGAGACTTATTTCTACTAATGGCACCACCCATAGGACCACCACCTGGGCAGGGTGGGGGTGAGGTCCTCATAGTAGGGTGTTATTTGCCTCCTGAAATATGACCATGGAGTCATTGAAGACCATGATTAAGTACTGTTAACTATTAATCCGCTAGTTAAAGTTTATCTGTAGATCTCTGGTTTTAATCCACTGCTCTGTGTAAAATTGCAGAATGAAGCGCCAGTTATTTCAGATGGTGTCCCTTAGAATAGGTCCTTGGTGCACGTACAAAAGAGGTCAGATTAAATTAGCAATCGGAATTTGTCTTCTTTCCATAGGTGTTAACCAAAGGTTCCTGGTAGTATTTATTTTTGGGTACCATAACCTTGGCTATTAATTGTGTGTCTGGGGGGGAGAGGTGTGTAGGGGACTTTGCACTACATGCCTCATCCCCTCTACACTAAGTATTTTTTATTAAAATTCTCCAAATCGACACAGAGTCTGTCACATTATTTTAGAATTTGAGACCCTTGATGGTGATCTTTGCGGAAATCAGACTTCCGGCCACTTTCACCCATTGTAATAAGCCGGATGCCCTGCTAAAATGTGGCATCTTTGTAACTTTAGATAAGATATTAGCAGTAGGCCTACGTAAGAAACAGAGAAAGTGTTTTTTTTTTATCTGTATCGTTTATTCCTGTTTTTTCCCCGAGTGTTTCGTCCTGACGGAACAATAATTTACACACAGTGTATTTCATGTAGCGAATAACACATCTTATTTCTGCATCTCTTTCAAGCCATTGCTGTAATATACATCATCTTATAACGAACACCTGGTTATACCTTCCACCTTGCATACACGATTATTGTACATTACTGTATGCGCCCCATGCCCCCAGCTTTGCACCAGTAACAAGAGAGGAGTGTATATATAATAATGAGATTTTATTACAATTGGAGTCATAAGTACATACAGTGTTAAAAGAGAATTATATGTGGTACTAAAAGAGAGATGTACTTATGCGATGAGGTTTAAGAAGTAAGGTGTATTATTATGAAATACATACGTTAAAATATCACAGAGTTATTATAGAGGTTATAACATTGGATGAACCAGGTAAGATAAATAAATATAAATACAGGCCCTCGCGGGTGAATGAACATAAATAAGAATTGTAATTATTAGATGAACAAAGGTGAAGGATGAGGTGTGGGTGGGTGGGAGAAAGTGAAGTGAACGTATGGACGGTTGGAAGCGAACTGAATGACGATGGGTATGAAAAGGAGTGGTACCTGTGTGGGCCTGGGGTGGCGCCACCGGCCTGGTGTGTCCGCCGGGTAAGTGGGGCGCCAGCAATGACCCGCCATCCCTGGTGAGGGGTGACGACACCATTACTGTATGCGCCCCATGCCCCCAGCTTTGCACCAGTAACAAGAGAGGAGTGTATATATAATAATGAGATTTTATTACAATTGGAGTCATAAGTACATACAGTGTTAAAAGAGAATTATATGTGGTACTAAAAGAGAGATGTACTTATGCGATGAGGTTTAAGAAGTAATGTGTATTATTATGAAATACATACGTTAAAATATCACAGAGTTATTATAGAGGTTATAACATTGGATGAACCAGGTAAGATAAATAAATATAAATACAGGCCAAAACCCAATAGTGCATAGTGCATAGTGTCATTTGTTTTGCATGGCCCGAATTAGGGCAAGGTTGACCTTGATCCTATCGGCACGTGTGATATAGGTTTTGTAGGTGCCTGACGTCCAGCCACCGAAGTGCTGGACCTCTAGCTCAGTGCAGCCATTGTTATAGGCTGTTGTGGATGTGGTCTTTCGGATCGAGTGGAGCGAGTATGTCTTAATGGGGATACCCAGCTTCCGGAGTGTACTGTCCCAGAGGGTGGTGACCTCGGACAGTGGTATCGGGGTGGTGGTACCTGGGTACGTATACATGGCTTGGTCGTGTCGGACAGTCGGTGACATCCTGAGAACCTGCCTGATGGTGGCCACCGGGCAGAGTAGTGGATTGGAGGCGGGGTGAAGTGTCACATACTTGTACTGTCCTACTTTTTGCATATTCTTTGCGTGTTTGATCAGTATTTTTACTGTCTCCCCCACTTTTACATCGCCCCTGGTAAGATGATGAATGGGCGCAAATTGGCGGACAGTGTGAGGGGCCACTTCGGATTGGCGTAAGCCGGCGAAGAAGATTGTCAGTAGTATGGCCCTCATTGTCACGCCCAATGGGTCGCGTGGCAGGTTCGAGAGCACTTGGTGAAGTATTGGCAGGGGTATCTCGGGCTTCGCCCTCGGGGTGTAGTTTTTGTCTTTCTCGATGGCGTCCAATGCCCTGCAGACCCGCGGGTGGTTGATGCCGAGTGAGTTGCCATCCGCCAGTTTGATGAATTGGCGGACGTGTGATAGTTTGTTGGCGATGGTGCCCGGCGCCAGGCGGGCTTGCATCTCGTGTTCTATCCAGAGGCAGATGTCGACCATGGTTGGGGCCAATATGGTGATCTCCATGTCCAGGCAGAAGTCCATGTATGCCCGTAATGTCGAGTTCTGGTTCTTGACCGTGGCTTTCGCGCGGGCCTCCTGCTGTCTCTTCTCGGCTAGGGCCGCAAGTGCGTTCCACCTGTTGTCTGTAATTGAAGGATGGCTGTATGTCAGTAAGAAAGTACAGGCATGGGGTGATTTCACACAAGTTTTGTTGGCGTATGAGTTGGTCTGTAGCAAGCCTATTTTGACGTGACATATGGGATCTACTCAGGGCATCGGCTATGATATTCTTTTTAGTGTTTATGTACTCAAATGACAGGTGGATCTGGAGCTTTGCCTGGAGTGCCCAGACCGCTCTTGAGGACTGATTGAGTACTTCATTTCTGGCCCTGCCTAATTTTAAGGCCGATACCGCCCCCATGTTATCACAGTGTACTCTTATGTGAGACCCCTGTGAGCTGTATGTATGAGGGTGTGGAGTGCGACAACGACATTGGCGGCCTCGAGTTCTGTGATGATAAATTGGAGGCCGGGGGGAGGACGGACCTCCTGTAGGTACGCATACTTCCGGTTAGCGGCTCCAATTCCGGTCAGGGAGGCGTCCACCCATATCTCATCGGTAGGTTGTGGTGGGGGGATGAGGCCAACCCCGTTCCACCCCTCGCAGAGTTCCATGAGCACATGGAGGTCGTCACGCATAGTCTGGTTGACCGGGGCCGACAGCCCGTGCATGTCTCTAAGCGCTTGTAGTAAGGACGCGCGGGGCCAATGCATTTGGCCACATGCAGGAGCCTGCCGAGGAGGGACTGAAGGTCCTTCTTACTGATAACCTTAAGGGTGATGGACTCGGTGATGGCCATTTTGATTTCTTTTAATTTTGTGTGAGGTACGGAAATGGTCATATCATCAATGTTAATTACCACTCCTAGCCAGGTCATGACCCTGGTGGGTGGCTGAGCTTTCTCCATCGCTTCTGGGAGCCCGAGTTCGGAGAAGAGAGCCCTTACACGGGAGTACTGGAAGATGGCGGCCTCCCTGGAGGGGGCGACGACCGCCAGGTCGTCCAGGTACATTATGGCCTGTATACCTTCTTCGCGTAGTATGCCGACAACCGCCTCGGCTATGCGCTGCATGTGAGCAGAACTGCAGCGGGCGCCGAATGGCATCGCTACCTCGACGTATGCAGAGTCTCGCCATTTTAGGGCCAACAACGGCCAGTCCAGCGGGTCGGACTTGAAGTTCTTGTAGGCGTTTGACAGATTGAGGGAGAACATGTGGGCGCTTGGGCCGGCATGTATGACATAGTTAATAAGGTGGTCTATAGTAGTAATCCATGTTCTCTCACCTCGCCCATCGCAGTATTCTTGATAATATAGGCGTTGACAGAGTCGGCGTATGGGAAAGTGAGGTCGGTGATGATTCTTCTCTCATTTGGGTCAGATTTTGGCCGAGACATGATGGGGGCGGTGTGTACCCACTCGACGAACGGTGCTGTGTCGAATGGGCCCACTATAGCGCCCAGGCCGAGCTCCTTTTCAATAAAACTGTCTATATGATCTGGGAACCTCGTGCCGCTGGGGTGGTTATCCACCTGCTGGTTATCGGAGACTGGGCCGAGGTAGCCCATGGGGAATCCGAAGTACAGGTAGTCTAAGAGGCGGTGGTGGGCCGGGTTGCCCGCCAGGTATTTTTGCCATGCATGGAGGTTGAGGCGGGTGGGAAGCACTTGGCGCGCGGCAAGGCAGTTTGGTAATCCGGTTTGCCTTACGTTGTCATATATGCGAGCAAGGTGAGTGCTAGTAGGGCCCATAGCGTGCCATCGTGCGGAAGGTTGTGGCCACTTGTCCCTACGGTGGGCAGCGAATGCGGCCGGGGAAATGTCGATATGGTCCAGGAAGAAATCATACTCGCACATATGGCGGATGGATTCGAAGTCTGGGTAGGTGCATGGGGCCGCGTCGACCGGGATGGGGGCCGGGGGTTGGTAATCTGGGTGTCTCCCGCCCCGGGAGGCGTGACTGGTGGGTGGGTGTGTGGCCACTGCAGGTATATTTAACAAGGCATCAGTGGGAAGCACCCCAATATCAACAACGGAGTGAGAACAGTCAGCAGGTAATATGGGCATTATACATTCGTCAGAGCGGGCACCCATCAGGTCCCAGCTCCCTGAGGTCAGGCTGAGCATCTCCATGTTGCCCCCCATACATGGGACACTCACCTCTAGTTTTTTTAGGGGAAGAACGGTGGTGCTTGTGGTCTGAGATGTGGGCCTTGTGTGGTCATAGGCTGTGTTGGGTTGAATTGGGTATAACCTGGTTGAGGGCCCGGAGCATTATGATAGGGGGCCCACTGGGTGTTGTACTGTGGAGTCTGTGAGGGGTGGCCCTGGAAGTGCGGCGGGGCCGCGGTGGTGGGCTGTGTGAGCTGTTGGTTATACGAGGTGCCTCCCTTTGCCCTGCAGGTGGGCAAAGCATGATGAGAGTACTTTTTCCACCCGCCCTGGGCACTGTGACAGAACGAGCAGAAGTGCAGTAACCTGAGGCTGCCCAAATTATGGTGCTTGCTCCGTGAACACCCCTTATGTGAATTAAAGTCATTGCAGTTAACCTCATGGCGCGGCTCACTGGGTTGGTTATTATTACCACCACTGTTGGGGTGAGGCTTCTGCTTCCCTCTTATGGCTGCCCTAAGTCTGTCATTTTGGAAGCGGCCCTGATAATGGTCCCATCCCAGGTTCTCAGCCTCCATGGTGTCAAAGAGGCCCTGAGACCAGGACTGGGCCACATCAGGGTCGAGCATGGCATCCTCGAGGACCTGCTCAAGGTGAAGCAAGTACTCTGGCCAGAGTGGCTCCAGACCCGCCCGGGGGTCTCGGACCATCCTGACATAGCATGTTAAGTATTCAATCAGATTCATGCTGTCCCTGAGATCAAGTTTTTTCTTTACAGTGTGTACGCCAGGGCGACGGATATACATATACGGCTTAACCAGTGCCTCGCTCATTAGAGGGTCAGCGAGAATATCGTCCTTACCGGTAGTCCTGTGAATTGTAAGGCGATCAGCCTTCACTGTATTATCCATGGCCTCCTGGCGAGTGAGGGGGATCCTTCCCAGTGTAAGTGAGGAGGCCGGCTGGTGATGGTCCACGGCGGAGTGGTGAGGTGCGCTGACGTGCCGTGGGCGGTGTGTGTTGGCGGGTGTCCGTAGGTGGGCGGCCCGAGGAGGGTCGACAGCGGTGGGCGGTCTCCTGGGGCCCTGTTCGCCGTGTGTGAGGGGGAGTGTATCCCGAACGGGCGAGCCAGTCGTAGGACGAGCCCGGTGTTGTGTCTGGCGATCCCGGGAGCCGGACGGCCGTTGTCCCGGTGTAAGGGGCTGGCTATCTGGGAGGTATGGATCCTGGAATGGTGTTGGCACAGTACCTCGAGGGACAGCTTCGGTGTGGGAGCCGCCATCTTGTGTGTTTACTCTGCCGTATTGAGCACGTGAAGTGGGTGCTCCATCTTGTTGGCGCGCTGCGCCATGTTGGACACGTGACTGCTTTCCGCCATCTTGTGATGGGGGCCCCCATCTTGTTGGCGGGCGGCGCCATCTTGGGAGATTGCCGGCTGTTGGCGGGAGTCGCCATTTTGTCCGTTAGTATTGGCAAGGAGGAGAAACTGTTCAAAACGCTCCGCCATCCGTTCTACGGTGGTCTCCAGCACTTGTAAGCGTACATTGTCATTTTATGTGTCGTATCAGCTGCTTTACCCTTACCCTTACGGCTCGAGTATGACGCTTGATACCGCTGTGTCCAAGGAGTCCTGTCCATGTCGTCGAAACGACCGTCGTCGTCACTACCAAATGTGTAAGGCACTGTAGAGCCGGGTGACGTCTCCCTGGAGCGGGTATGTCCGAGGTATTGGGCCATTATGGCATGTAAGATTAGTATATTAGAGTGGTGGCCATGTAAGGTGTGGCAAAATCTGTAGTCCGCTCAGAAAGTGAAGTGAACGTATGGACGGTTGGAAGCGAACTTAATGACGATGGGTATGAAAAGGAGTGGTACCTGTGTGGGCCTGGGGTGGCGCCACCGGCCTGGTGTGTCCGCCGGGTAAGTGGGGCGCCAGCAATGACCCGCCATCCCTGGTGAGGGGTGACGACACAACTTCTGCGTATAAGTCGCACTCATGAACAAGATGCCTACTCACGCTTATATTTCCTAAGTCAGGGTATCGCAGGTAGTCAAGCCTTTTCCCAGTTAGGGAGGTGTCATTATTTTTAAACCGGGGGATGTGGGGATGGTGGGTTTGAAGGGTGGGGGCATAAGAATTTTAGACCCCTCCTGAGGGTGGGGTGAAAAAATCTTTTCACCCCTCTGTAGGGAGGACCTTTTAGCTCTTCCTTTACCAGAGTAATTCAGAGCAAATTTTTGAGTTTTAGTTTATAACATAAACTCTCAAAGACCGTTGGAATTCTGTGAATATTCAAATTAGAAGGGAAATGGAGACTGGTTAAGCTTAGATAATCAGTTAGATAGAACAACACCCGAGTTTTCTCTATCTAGTTTGATTAATGAGATAATATCAACATAAATGTGGTGATATGATGAGAAAAGTTGATCTCATGAGTTAACTTCTAACTGCAATATCTTAGCACTCCCTGTATCAATAACAATGATGTAAAATGCATATTGTAGTCAATATTTAGTTTTGTTGAAATTTGGCATATAATGGATTTTGAAAGACATTCTTTTTCAGTTACCATGGCAACCAAAACCATCCAAAATCAGCAATTTTTCATATCTGTTGCCATGGTAACCAGCCAAAATGTCCAATAATGCATCAAAATACACAAATATTTTCCATGCCATTTTGTTGAGCATGAAAAAATGTACAAAGTCAATTTTCACCAAAAAAAAATTATGCTATTTGACATTTTTCATGATTTTTAGCCTAAATATTGATTTAATCTATGGAAAACATTAATGCGTAGTTGGTAAAGGAAGAGTTAAGCCGCTTTTTTTTTTTTTGGGGGGGGGGGGGGAAGTCTGCACAAGGGAAGTATGGAAGGAGAATTTCTCCTTCATGGACTCCCAACGAATTCTGTAATTCTGCTCCTTCATGCCCTGAACACAAAGGTCCCCACTCCACAGATAAATAATGACCACTCCCTTGGCAGCTTTAACATTTGTCACTGTCCTCAACTCTGGGTGCGGCTTATACCTAAGTGTGGTTTATAGGCAGCAGTTTACAGTAGGTAAAGATAAAGAGTGAGAAAACTGGAGAAATAATAATTTCCCAAATACCAATAATTCCAACAAGGTGCCATGCTTTATTGTGCATAGTGCATGGTAATGTGTCTGGAATCCATAAAAAAACGAGTCAAATAAATGTGGGTCAACACGGTAAATTGTACGCCCCCGCACCCCCTTGTAGGAGTAACTTTCAATGTGTTGATCTGCATATAAACCCCTTTGAGGGTCCAGCCCGTATATGTACATGTATTAAAATTTGATAGTCCGTCCCATAGTCCATCCCATAGTCCCATCCATCCATCCAAGACAGTCTTATAAACTCACACCAGAGTCACAATCTGACACAGCACAGCACAGCAGGGACTGCTGTCACGCGTAGAGCAGCGCGTGAATGCCCCGGGGGCATAGTCCGGGTCAAGAAGTTGCGTCCTGCGCTCAGCAGGGACCAAAGGTGGTGCCACCTTGTGGGTATTGAGTGAACTAACCTACCAATATGGCAATAACAGCTCCACAGAGGTTTTTTCATGCCACAAATATTTTTATGAATTTTTTTTATGTATCTTACCTTTTTGCGAAGGAAACGAAACGAAAGGTATTTGTTGTCCCCTATCCAAAGAAGCTATTTTGACCCTTGGTGACATTGTCCCCTTCTCCTGGGGCCTGTTGCAATTTTTTTTGTGATGTCACACAAATCCATGGATCTGGAGAATTGGGCCAAAATGAAAAAAAAATTCACAGCACCCCCCCCCCCCAATGAAATTTTTTTTTTTGAAAACAGTGACAAAAAATCTAACTATGGTCATACTTCCCCCAAAAAAAATTTCATGGACATAGATTGGGAATTAACTGAGATATGAATTTTTGTTTGTTTCATAAAGCCCCTTCTATAAACGAGTTCCAAGTAGAAAAATTGAGATCTGGAGATAATAGAAAAATGGACAATGGTTTTACTAAAACTCGTCAATAACAGTGCGGTGGCGCTGTCCTGAAGCGATCCCTCAAAATTTGGAACATCAAAAACGTGTCAATTGAAAATCGTCAAATATATTCAATACAACTGCCTTTGTATACTTTAGGCCACACTGATAAATTTCTCCATATTTTTGGGAATACATTTTTTCTTCTAAAGAAATCTCGTCTATAGATTGTACAAATTTTGCTTGCCTCATCTTCAGTTTTCCCTTTCTGATGTTCGGCAAGATATTAAAAAAAATGCACTGGACCACAAAAAGAAAAAAAAAACTCCTGGGGCTGTCACTTTTCTAAACCAGATTCTGTAGACCCACTTATACTTCTTGGTGTGGCCTCATGGTTTATAAGTACCGTAAACTCCCGCGTATAAGACGCGCTGCGCGTATAGGACGCACCCCCTTCTTGGGAGGAGCATTTTTGCGTATAAGATGCACCTCTTAGGGGTGATTTTTTGTCAATCCAGTACTGTTCTATAGTAAAATTACCCCTCGTATAAGACGCACCCCAAACTTGAAAAAATCCTATAAGACCCCCCAGCCATTTGTTTGGCGTAGAGGACGCGTCTTATACGCGGGAGTTTACGGTAATTTATCCATATACTGTACATGAATTACCGTAAATCCCCGGTCATAAGCCGGCCCCGGTCATAAGCCGGGGGGTGAGTTCAGGGAAATCCTATAAGCCGGTTTTGGTGTCAAATTTTTCCCATTTTCTCTTTATTCTATAGTAAAAAAAACCCGGTCATAAGCCGGGGGGGGGGGGGGACTTTGGGAAAAATTTAGAAGCCAGTTTGGGCCCAAAATAGAAAAAAAAATCCGGCTTATGACCGGGGATTTACGGTACTCCAATCCACTTCTTGCAGCAGCCTCTTAAGAATTGGTATTTGTGACTGCCCAAGATATGTTAAACAATAAGAGAATGAACAATGGTACACTAAACACCGTAATGGCCCGTTTAAGCGCCATGGTCTCAAATAAGTGCCAGCTTCGAATAAGCACCGGGGGTACAAGGGTACTGAAATCAATCTTAGGCACTAAAACCAGTATTCAAATAGGCGCCTGTCCCGTATAAGTGCCGGGGGTAGAGTAGGTTTGAAATCAATGAACGCCCGGGCGCTCATACGGGCCACTACGGTAGACAGATTCCTCGTTCACAATTTTAGTGTCATAAGTTCCTAAGTAGCCTGAGGAAGTGAAAGATGCTGCACTTGTAGGTACTTGTGTTTATTGATCTCAAGCGATTATACATTTTGCAAAGCAAATGGCAAGTACCTTTTGACAACTCTGAATAGATGTTCCCAAAACTGTCGGTTACATTTTTAAAACTCTTAATAGGTGTTTCTCAAACTGTCGGTTACATTCAACACGTCAATTCTTAGCCATCTTGGCACTTTTATTATAAATTAAATGATTACATCGAATAGTCATATGTGACCTATTTCTGGAATATTGTCTCTTGCAAATAGTGAATAAATAATAAATATCTGATTATTGCTTGCATGTGCACAAATAGTACATTTCTTGAACCATGTTATATTCTGATTACTGATCTTCATATTGTTTAATACGCGTCTCTCTTTGTACCCGGTATGTCAAATTACCAGAAAAACGCTGTACATTAAAGCTATGAGGCAGTAGAATTTGATCACTTACATTCAACACTTTACCAATACCCCTACCTCATATACACATTCAAACCTAAAAGAAAAAGCAGGAAAGACACAAACAGTTCTTTTGACAAATGTGATAATCCAATATCCGGAACAGATCATGTAGTGCTGACTCGACAGCAACCTAATTTTACAACACCCCCCTTCCCCCGCTCCAAAACATGTCTTCAATAAAAAAAGATAAAAAAAAAAAAAAACAGGTCAGCGGAATCCGAGATTCCTGCGCATTATGGGCCTAAACTCAGGGCGTGGCTTATAAGACAGCACCGTGATCTCCCACGTATAAGGTGCACCCTAACTTGAGAATCCTATAAGGCGCACCTGGGGATTGATTTTTGAGGGTTCAGTACGGTTCTATAGTAAAAATACCCCCCCTGTAAGATGGACCCCCTCCTTTGAGAGGTTTCAGTAGGCCTTTTATTCACATATAACATGTGCCTTATATTCAGGTACTAAAAATGCATTTTCCAAGGCTCCAAGTGCACTTGGTATCCTTTTATCAAAGTCCGGGTGTGCTTTATATGCAGGTGCAGCTTATACACAAGGTTTTACGGTATTTATAAACATGGCCTCTCCCACCAACACAACTATAAACAAGTTCCTAATTTTATATCACTAATTAATTATTTAATAGGCGCTCCTTTCAGGGATCGACATGTAACGGGGCCAGCAGACGTCATCATTGGGTTACCCTGCCACTCTGCCGTCAACTCATCATTAATCCGGAAGTCAACCTGAAAAATAAGAAGAAAGTTTAATTTCATTTATTTGGTCCTGGACAGTTGACATGATGCATGAGAGAAAGCCCGGAAGTAAACTCACAAGCACTGCACTACCTTCATCTCCCGCGTATAAGGCACGTCTTAGGCCACTTAAAAAAGATTATCAGCTTTGCGGATACTTTTTGGAAAAAAAGGATGCGGGAGGGAGGCTTTTTTTATTTCCTTTTATTTGGTTTTGCAGTGATGCGGGAGGGCCTTTTTTTTTTCCCAGTCAAATTTATTTGGAAGGTACTATTTCTGTGCATTTTCATTAATGAGTCTAATGTTAACTCAATGCAGTCTTCATATTCCTATTGGGAAGGAGAAAAGAGGAAAAATATGCTGTTTAAATCTTGTTTCTACAGGAAATTATACCTGAGACTTTGACATTTTTGTTGTGTTTTTTTTTCTCAGCTGATGCGGAAATGTTTTTCCTGAAAATATCAATGAAGAGCATGGATGCGGCCCTTTTTAACTGATGCGGGCGGTATCCGCGAAGCTGAAAATCTTTATTAAGTGGCCTTATATGTAAATCAAAGGCCTTAAAGAATCTCCCAAAAGAGGAGTGCGTCTTATAGGCGGGGTACTTTTACTTTAGAAAAGTACTAAAGCCTCAAAAGTCTATCCCCAGGTGTGCCTTATAGCATTCTCCTTAACTCAGGGCGCGCCTTTTCGAGGGAGATTACAGTAGTTTGTCATGCCAATTTTTTATGTCCGGATGTTTCATTAATTCATTCCTGGTGAGTTACTCACCAAGCTTGCATTGATGTATCATGCACAGGTGCCACTTGTTGGTAGACAAAAACCAGAAAATATCTTTCCTCAGAACATTAAAATAATTCAACTCAGAAATCTTTAGCAGTTTTAACTCAAAAGACAGGATTTCCTAGTAAACCAGAAAAAGTTTCATGGAGACAGATTAAGCCTGATGCATTAACGTATTATAATGTGGCATCAGTGCAAGACACTTGCAATTTGCTCCTATAAGTCCTACCATACCTGTAGTTTCTCCCAGAGCTTCTTCTTAGGTTTGAGTTCCTCTTCGGGTGCGCCCTTGTCGTGTTCCTTGATGTAGACACGGTCTCCGGGTTTACATCCCTCAGGTACGTCTAGGGGCTCCACCGCACGTGGCTCATCTCTATAAATACAAACACAGTAGAGGAATTTAGTACCAGCTTAAGACTTGCTGTGATAACCTACTCATATGGTACAGCTCAATTATCGCTCACCCCATACATATATAAATATGTACCATCCCTGGAGTCAAGTTTTGATAACTGAAGTACCATTCTATAATAACCAGTATTTGGTTTGGTTTTTTTTTTATTTTCCATCTCCAATATTTTAAAATGTGATCCAAAATTTAGTAGAGAGACTGTGGTTTATGGACATTAAGTCCTTTCTTTTCCTAGTTTGGGTTGATAAAGGAAGATAACTTACACTGAGGCACACATGAGCATGGCTTTAGACTCGACTCCCCGCATCTTAACCGCCTTCAGGTTACACAGAAATACTCCAAGACGTCCGTTGAGCTCGTCCTGTGGTACTAGTCCGTTAAGTCCACTCACTACGGTGCGTGGCTCTGCCTCACCCATGTCTACGGTCTCCACAAACAGACTCTCTGCATCTGGGTGCTGTAAGAAGGATTTTACTGTTAATATCTCTGTATAAGCTGCACCCTGAGTTTGACCATTGGTCGGCATGATGCACCAATGATGTGCTGGCAAGACTGGTCGCCAGCACTTCAGGTTGATACATATACTCCCGTAAGGGTGGACATGATGCTCCAATGAAGGCATGATGCGCCAATGAAGTGCTGGCGAGACTGGTGCATCATGACGACCCTCCAAGAGTCCATGTATCAAACCCATAGGGTCGGCATGATGCATGAATGTAGCCCTGGCTAGTTCCTTTCCAGGGCTATATTCATGCATCATGATGACCAATCAGCATCTGGGTGCTGTAAACATCCTCGTATAAGCCGCACCCTGGGTTTGAGAGCAAGCTATAAGCTGCAACTGAGCCTTGAAAATTGTAGGTTTAGTACGGCTCTATAGTTAGGGAATAATGCATGGGGCATGACCACAGGTATGACCAAGTGCATTATTCCCGTTATAACACAGAAAAATCACCTATCAGCCACATAACAACACATGAATATCAATTGTGCAGTCTAAAGGTGAGATGAAGTTAACACTCCTTTGCCAGGAGTGCATTATCCATCTAGATAATGCATGGTCAATCAGCCAATCAGAACACAGCATTCAGGATAATGCACTCTGACTTCGCCCAGCAGTGTTATAATGCAAAATAACCTACTACCGGTATATGCTGCATCCCTTCCTTGGGCCGAGTGAGTGAGTGAGTAATAGATGTTTAATGCCATTTCAACAACTAAGGTCATATTCATGACGAGAACTACATTACACAATTTCACAGGAATGTGCCAGTGCCCGCGCATATGTGCACCACACACTTCCTGAGGGGATAGGAAAGAGGAGATATAGACCCTTTTAAGTAAGCTAGGGAAGCCTGTCCTTGGGCCGATCCTATAAGGCAAACGTTTATTCCGGTTCTGGTATAAGCCATGGCTTATACCAGAGAATTTACAGTATGTGTGAAGTATGTCAAAAAGGGACTTTGAGTCTAAAGTGTCGGATAAATACCATTTGAGTGAGGGAGTAAGGAATAGATGGCCATTTAGACTGCTAATGTCATATTTATCAATTATGGCGAGAAAACTACATTACACAAGTTCACAGATGAGTGTGTTGGTGCCTGTGCATATATGCACCACACACACTGAGGGGACACAAAAGAGGAAATATCAACGCTTTTGAGTGGGCTAGGGAAGCCGGAAATACCATTTGCGATTCCATGAAGCTAACAAATATCATTTTCTGATGTAAAGTTAGTGTACTTGGCTCTCTGTTATCTCGGGTGGTTATTTCAACAGGGTTGTATTATCTAGGAGTCTAGACCTCTATCCAGTAGGTCACCATCTTTAATTTCGCTGGGTCTACCAAAAATGGTCACATCATGTTGGGGACTTTGCCCCTGGATAACACCCACAGAAATCGCCCAGAAATCTTGATATCAAAACCAGAAATTCCTGGTAAACCAGGAAAAGTGGCATCTCTGCAGGGACAAGCATCTACCGATATCGTCAATCAGCATGTCCGGGGTTTCCACAAAATACCCAGACTCAAATTCCATGATATTTCAATGGCTTTCCATGAAAAAAAAATATCAAAATTTTCCATGACATTTTAACTAATTTTGGTCATTATCGGGGTTGACCTCCGGGAGAAATTCCTGCAATAGACGTGGACAAAATGGTCCACTCCAATGGATTTTGCAATAAATATTCAGTTTTCCCATTTTCCATGACTTTTCATGACTCAAGATATTAAATTCCATGACTTTCCTTGACGACTTATTTTTCCCTGACTATCATTGAGCAGTGGGAACTCTGCAAGCTTCAGTCCCAGACTCGCCAGTACTTCATTGGTGCATCTTGCCAACCCTCCAGGAGTCCATGTATCAATCCCGTAGGGTCAGCCTGCTGGTGAGTTACTCACCAGGGCTACATTCATGCATCATGACGACCAATGGGGATAATGCATCAATGCATCTGCGGCCCTTAAAGGGATGAGAGCAGACTGTCAAATTTTTCCACTTACCTTTTCTACAGATAGGATCTTGCCGACACGTAGGTCCAGTTTGACCGGTGACAGGACGTCGTCGGCTGCAATTCCTTTTGATGGTCCAGCTCCACCCGCTGGTTGACCGCCCTTCTCTGTCAAAGTGGATACATGAGTAAGATATCCATTTTTCAAACTATAAAACCCAACTAACCTTTAGTTGACTTATTTTTGGAGTTGAAGAGGATGGGATTCATGTAAGTAGACTTTACATGAGAAGTAATCTGAGAGACGGGAGGGTATGCCTTATCATGTAAAAAGTAGACTCTATGTGAGAAGTACACCTACTTTTGGAGACGGGAGGGTAGGCTTTAGCTGTCAGGGCCTTCATCTCTGGTTTTTCAAACTCGGCCCGGATTGGGTCAAGAAGCGCGTTTAGACGATCGATCACAGCGTTTTTCAGATCCCCGGGGTGCACCTCCTACAAAGTAAAGACATTACTCGTTTATCTCCCATTTCATGTAAAAGCTACAGTAATCCCCCACGTCCTGCGTATAAGAAACATCTAGAGTTTCAAAATATGGCCAAAAAAATTTAAAAATATCATAACTTCTGTTCTACTTAATGACTTCAAAATTCAAAATTCTGTGTTGCTTGGACCCCCGGGACCCGCTGGACCACAAATGCAGCAGATGGGGTTATTTGAGAGTAACATATCAAAAGAAAGATCTTGGGTGTCCCCCAAATGCGGATCCAGGGAGAACTATATCTATAAAACCCAGAGTATAAGACGTGGCTTATACACGAGAGATTACGGTACTGTTAGTTCAACTGATTATACCTGTAGTCAATCCCTCACTTTAAGCCAAATCTGCATATAAGCTGCACCCTGCCTTTAACCCAATGCTTAAGCTACAAGGCCTTAAGAGTTAATACCGTATATCCTCGTGTAGGATGCAGCTTTTACACAAGAATAGACTCAGCTGCGTTTTATGGGATCTACCTGAACTCATGGTGTGTCCTATAGGCGAGGATTTTACATTATATAACAGTACTTAAATGACCAAAACCTGACCCCAGGTGAGTCCTATAGTATTTAGCCTAACTCAGGGTGCGTCCTATACGTGAGGGACGTCCTATACGTCAGGATTTATGGTAGTACCCCTCCCCCAATCTTTTTTTTTCTCGACAATCAGCCTTATGATGATAGCCGATAGGTATAATGTGTGTGCCTTGTTTGACAACCTACCTCTTTAGCAAACGCTTGTTCTAGAGATTCATACTCAGTGTATGTGGTATTACCGCCATACTCCTCCTTCCGCTCTATCGTGATCTCTGAAAAACACATCAAACGTCACAAGTTACACAATATCTAACACACCACATACACGAGTAGTAGAGTGAAACAAACTAAATAAATTCTCTCATATAAGCCTCGCTCTTGTATAAGCCGCACCCTGAGAAAGCGGTAAGCCTCACTTAGGGCTTGAAAATAGGCAGTTCAGTACTGTGTTAGATACATGTTTCTATCATCTATAACTGCTATCTTCTCACTATCATTAGTCACCTTACTATATCCTGTTTACCCTTTCCTTCACAAACAATTCTCAGAACAAAGATGTTATGGTACATTAGTCAATACCCCACATCGGGGATTCCACATCATTGGAAATCCCCAATGATGTCTGTACTCTCTACCCTCCATGACATCACTAGCAGTGATGTCATGGACAGCCAATGGCAGCTCTGACCCATCTGCGTCATAGCAGATGGGAGGAGCTTCCACACCTAAAAATAGCTTATTGGTAAAACCCCAGCAAGGAGTTCCCATATATACCTCTCTGTCTGCATGCTTGAGACAGAGGCATTCTACCCTGCAATAGTTCCTGTACAACATTCGACAATAAAGCCTCCATCTGAAGAACCTCTGCAAGTCTCATCTTTGATAGTAACTCTAACACACAGAGTTTAACACTGTTTTATAGTGTAAAATACCCTCGTATAAGATGCACCCAGACTTTGGACTATTCCTATACGTCTCTTTATTATTTAGGTTCTAGTAATAGCAGCGGCTAATACAAGGGAATTTACGGTAGACTATGGAGGGGCAGAACTGGCCTTCATTTTCAGCAAAAAGGCCTAAGAAACCCGGAAACCCTAAAGCTATCACTGACTCAGACAGCCACCATATGTAATGTGTTGGTCTAATAATAGATATTCTCACACTTTTTAAATGTCAATCGCAACTTTACTACTGTAATCTCCTGTGTATAAGGCGCGTCTTACAATCAGTCTCCCTGTGCCCAAAGTCTGGGTGCGTCTTATAGTCGAGGTATTTTTACTATAGAACAGTACCTAACCTTCAAAACTTGGCTCTCTAATTCGTCTTGTGGATTTTCCTTCAACTCAGGGAGCGTCTTATACATGATGTGGGCATGGAAGCGCCACAATAAATGATCAGAGCCCAACTATGGCGTGATCTTGAAGTAGTGTGGTTTTATTTAGTAAGTATATTACTAAGTGACCACCTGGAGATGACTGATGTTACTGGTGGTACAACTGAATGCAACTGATGATCACCAGTGGTTGTTCCAGGGCTTATATCCCAGCCCTGGAGCAACACAGGAAGTCAGTATCTCCATGGTCACCGGTCGGTGTATATAGTAAACAAAGCATATTATTGGTGGGGAGTATCACATGGTAGTGAAGCTAGCTGCTGATTGGTGCAATCGGAGCTTTCACCAGCCTCAGGGTATACTTACCTCATATAGGTAAGTATATATTTCATTAAAATGTGAAAGCTGTCGTCGCTTTCTGACACAAGTTTTATGTATATGTCCATATTTGGTTAATAAGGTAAAGGTAGAGCTTAATGCTTGGCATCTTATGAGGGTATAATTCTTTGGCTTTCTTAGAATTATGCTGGTGCGCCGGTACCAGCATTATTGATGGATTAATAAAGTCCATATTTCATCTGTTATATATTTCACATAATGAATCATAATATATACAAGTATTATAATACATTCTTGTTTTAACGTGTATTTGTCCTTATTGTGGACTGTTTACCATCTGTGTGGTTATAATTCATTCATATATAATAAAATGTCTAAGGATAGGGCATTGCCCTAGAATGATCTATGGGCAACTGTGTTCTATGTGCTATGCTAAACTATGCTTTAACTAATTGCTGGCAAATAGTGAGTAATTACTGACATATATTGAATAGTTGCTCACAAACACTGCATTATTACCGACATAGGAAGAGGTACTGGCATATATTGACTGAATGCTGACAAAAAGTGAGTAAATACTGACATATATTGACTACCGTAATCTCCCGCGTAGAAGATGCGGTGCGCATAGAAGACGCTCCCCCAACTCCTGGTAGGCTGGTTCGCGTACAGGACGCATCCAACCCTCCTGAATCGATTTGTAAAAAAAAAACGTACAAGACGCCCCCCCCCCAACTCAGCAGGGGGGTTCGCGTATAAGACGCACCCCCCACCCCCCCAAAAAAAATTGAAAGAAATGTTAAGTCTATGCTGTCATCGGCCCATGTGTTCCCTACACCCCCGCAGGCGTGCGGACCATTCCCCGGTCTGCCGCGGCGCTAGCACTATGAGTCTATGCTGTCATCGGCCCACGTGTTCCCTACACCCCGGCAAGCCACACCGCATTGTCAACCTGTTGAGTCTATGCTGTCATCGGCACACGGTCGGCGTCTTCCCCGCCGAGCAAATCTACAGCGACCGGTCTGCCGCGGTGCAGGCTCTATGAGTTCAAGCTGTCATCGGTACACGGTCGGTGTCAAACCCGCCGAGCAAATCTACACCGACCGGGCTGCCGCGCTGCTGGCTATATGAGTTCAAGCTGTCATCGGCGCATTTTCCCAAATGAGATGTTGGAAAACCCCGCGTATAAGACGCACCCCCAACTTGAAGAAATCCTATAAGACGCACAAGGCATTTGTTTGGCGTAGAGGATGCGTCTTATACGCGGGAGATTACGGTAATTGCTGACAAATTGTATGTAAATACTGACATGTGTTGACTAATTTCTGATATCTAGTGACTAAGTACGGACATATCCTGAATAATTGCTGACAAAGAGTGAGTATTTACTGACATATATTGACTATTTCTGATAAATAGTGAATAATTACTGACATATATTGACTAATTGCTGAAAAAGAGTGAGTAATTACTGACATATATTGACTAATTTCTGATAAATTGTGAGCAATTACTGACATATATCGACTAATTGCTGACAAAAAGTGAGTAATTCCTAATATATATTGAATAATTGCTGACAAAGAGAGTAATTCCTGACATATTGACTATTTCTGATAAATAATGAATAATTACTGACATATATTGACTAATTTCTGATAAATTGTGAGCAATTACTGACATATATCGACTAATTGCTGACAAAAAGTGAGTAATTACTAATATATATTGAATGATTGCTGACAAATAGTGAGCAATTACTGATATATAGACTAATTGCTGACAAATAGTGAGCAGTTACTAACATATATTGACTAAATGCTGATAAAATGTAAGTAACTACTACCATGTATTGACTAATTGCTGACAAATAGTGAATAATTACTAACATAATTATATTAACTAATTGCTGACAAATAGTCCATAGATACTGACATACTTTGACACATACCAGTCAAGGCAGGATGCACAATTGAATCAATGGCTATTTCTCTGTTATATATTGACTAATTGCTGACAGATTGTGAGTAAATAGTGACATGTATTGATAATTGCTGTTATAGAGTGACTAAGTACTGACATATATTGACTAATAGCTGACAAATTGTGAGTAAATACTGATATATATTGACTATTTGCTGACAAATAGTGAGTCATTACTAATATATATTGAATAATTGCTGACAAATAGTGAGCAATTACTAACATATAGACTAATTGCTGACAAATAGTGAGCAGTTACTAACATATATTGAATAAATACTGATAAAATGTAAGTAACTACTACCATGTATTGACTAATTGCTGACAAATAGTGAATAATTACTAACATATATTAACTAATTGCTGACAAATAGTCCATAGATACTGACATATTTTGACAAATACCAGTCAAGACAGGATGCACAATTGAATCAATGGCTATTTCTCTGTTATATATTGACTAATTGCTGACAGATTATGAGTAAATAGTGACATGTATTGATAATTGCTGACAAATTGTGAGTAAATACTGATGTATATTGACTAATTGCTGACAAATTGTGAGTAGTTACCGATATATTTATTGAATAATTGTTGACAAATAGTGAGCAATTACTAACATATAGACTAATTGCTGACAAATAGTGAGCAATTACTAACATATATTGACTAAATACTGATAAAATGTAAGTAACTACTACCATGTATTGACTAATTGCTGACAAATAGTGAATAATTACTTACATATATTAACTAATTGCTGACAAATAGTCCATAGATACTGACATATTTTGACAAATACCAGTCAAGGCAAGATGCACAATTGAATCAATAGCTATTTCTCTGTTATGTATTGACCAAAATGCTGACAGATTGTGAGTAAATAATGACATGTATTGATAATTGCTGATATTCATTGACTAAGTACTGACATGTATTGACTAATTGCTGACAAATAGTGAGTAATTACTGACATATATTGACTAATTGCTGACAAATCGTGCATTATTTCTGACATATTTTGACTAATTACTGACAAAATGTGAGTGCATCATGTAAATCTGGGCATGATGCATAAATGATTAAAATGCCATTAATCTTTTTAATGTCAATACTTAAGTCACTAGGTGTATACTGACTAATTGCTGACAAATTGTGAGTGAATACTGATATATTTCGACTAATTGCTAACAAATAGTGAGTAATTACTAACATAAAAATAATATTGATTAACCTCTGACAAATAGTGATTAATTACTATCATACCTTATCTCACGATTCTGGCTTGGACAGTGCTTTTTTGCTCATAACCCCGTTCCGTTATCGGGGTATAACCGCACTCTCAGAGTCCATTTTTTTTTTCTCAGACGATCTTGGTTAGAACCTGAGCAGGTTAATAAATTGGAGAAGGATATGAAGCCACCCTCGCCATAGTTTTCCAGTTAAAACCGTTCAACGGGGAATCGATCCCCGGCCGCTGGGGCAGGAGGCGAGCTCGCTGTCCACTATACCAAGCCGACCGGTGATACAAAGCAATCTACATCAAGGATTTGAAAAAGTTTTCCGACATACCTGAAGTTTGCAGACCTCGTTAGCATAGAATCCAATGGTGCCGGGTGGAGTTATTAACAGGAAAACATCCTTAGATATCCTATATGGACATGTCATGCCTAACTTCTCCATTTTCTTCGAAATAAATAAGAATCCATTAATTTTCCATAGCGATCCAACGCACACGGCCCGGTACACGGCCATTTCGTCTTGTTGACGAAGCGGGTAGGTGCCCGGATGTAAGAACTAGGTCAGGCACGCGTCGAACAAGGAATGGCCGAACGGGGCGGGTGCCGACACGTATCGATATGAAAAATCATTGGATTCTTATTTATTTTGAAGAAAATGGATACAAAATGTAGGCGAACACCAACTAGAGATCGTATATTTGGCATTGCTAGAAGAACAGGGCTTGACACGCTTGGATTATACCCGAAAAGATGTTGGAAAGACGAGGGTATGACGGGTGGAGTAAAAACAATGGCTCCGCTGGCTTGGCAAACCGAGCGGATCACATGCACTTACAAAATGTCTTCTCATGGATTAATTCTGGGGTTATTAGGTAAGAAATTAATACATAATGTATGAATAAGTGCGATAAACGCATTAATGTATTGATATCGTAGGACTCGGTGAGGTTAGCTGGAAATAATCGCCCTCCCGCTGCGCGGTCGGGCTATTATTTCCAGCAAACCTCACGGAGTCCTACGATATCAATACATTAATAGCTTAATAACACTAACACTAACCTGTTATAGCCCTAAACTCAATACATGTACCATAAAAACACAGATTAAAACACAAATTAAAACACAGAATGACGTCAACATTTTCAATCAAACACCACAGAATGGAGAAATGGAAAGATATCCATTCAGTGCAAACAGGGCTTGCACAGGTACTGATGTGTAAAGCTTATCAACAGTGATAATGCACTGGTAACTAGCATTTGGATCTAAAAGGTTTAAGCATGTGATCAAGCAATGGCTGCCTCCATTGAACAACTTGTTTGATGCTATACAAAGGTAGAGGAGGGGTCTTTCTTTTCTACTGTTCAGATTCCACTAGTCACTAGGTGCAGTCAGTAGTTTATACTTGCAAGCATATGAATTCTATAAGGGACCAATGGAACATATCTATATTATATTGAACAGTACCAAGATACTGCATAATTATGCTAATTATGCAAATAATACGCGTGGATATGGAATGTTTGGTATCAATCTGGGGTGTTTTGTCCCCCTAAAGGACATGCCCCCCTAAAAAATTTGTTTCAGAAAAGAATAAGCGAAATAATTTTTTTGACTTGCAGGCTTTTCGGCCTAAGCTGGTCCACCTGCGCCCTACCTCCAGCCAAAACCTATCTGTTTTAAGTGTCACCGGTGAAAAAGGGCAGGTTTGAGGAAGGAATGGATCGAAATATAGGCTTTTTTGGGACGCGGGGGCAGACGCCAGTCCAGGCACTGGCAGAGAGGTCCAAGAACTGGCAGTTTTACTAAATAAATCGTATCTCCCTTAATAATAGGAGTTTCCTATAGTGTGACCTATAGATAAAGGGTAGCTCGAGCTGGCGAACGTCATGGCGGTCTTTATTTTCAAATATGCACAATGGGAACAAAGTTATCACTAACTTAGCGATCTTTTATGGACAAATAAATGCATTGGTGCATCACGCTGACCTTATGGAATAAAATGACAGGTGGTCTAAGGGTCTCTCAGCTAATAAAAATGTGTAGAGTCTATTATACCAACCTAGCGATATTTTAGGCCTATTTAGCGATCTTTTAAGGACAAATAATTTATTTCATGGCCAAATACAATGCTGTACCTCTATCTGGAGTGACTATAACGATGTTTAGAGTCAATTATACAAAGTTATCGATAATTTTAGTCTATTACACCAACTTAGCGATCTTTTAAGGACAAATAAATGCAATGGAACGTCAGTTTGAACTGCTAATAAGTACATCTATATGGAGAGGTATATGAGTGGGGGGGGGTACCCAATTGGTGCTGGAGTGTGGTGGTGGTAAGCACCAGACCAGGGGGGCTAATGACAGTGAGTAACCAGAGTAGCCAGCGGATTTTGCCTGGCTACATTCAATAAACAGAATGACCTGGCACAAAAACAATTCACTACAGGTACTTGGAGGCGCCTAGAACTGGTGTAGAAGCTATCAGCCCACCCCAGAACGTCTTCAAGGGCCACAGAGTGACTTAGTTAATTGAACGCAACAACTCCTCCAAATATAATAATTTCTTTGTGATTTGGGCTCCTAATATGGGAATGGTACGCATGTTTACAGTCCCAAGACTCCAAATAAACCAATGACATGCCACTTAGAACTCCTAATATAATAGGGGTATCATACTTATGTGTACATGTATATATGTATACATACATGTAGGTGGCCTTTAGTGGGTTAATGGAAGGCTTTCACGGCTTCATGAAATCAACAAGAGGACAGGATAGAGACGGACAGGGGATAGAGAGGGAATAGAGAAGTATGTGCGGCCCCTGGACAGCCTGCTAATCCTGTAAGGATCACAGTGTGAATCAATGCATCATAAACCCTATGTACTACCCTATGTATACCCCTATAGAATCAGACACCAGTGCATTAAAGGGTTGAAATGGGTTTTCACGGCTATATCCAGGGTGAGTAGACTTTTGTAGGGTTATATCTGCGGAGCTTTGGTAATATGATGCAATGTTATATAACATATAATATTGGAATCTTATCAATTGTCATTTATTTGTATATTAATGTTGCAAAGGCATTTTGATATATATTTGGTTAGAAATATGATGGGTATTAGAGTGCAACTGTGTGGGCTTTCAGCTCCAGGGTGGAGGTGGAGGTGCTAAAGCTGGTACTCCCACTTAGTTTCAGTGCCACCAGCCCCCCCCCCCCCCACCTCCACCACTCAGGGTGTGACAACCAAGCCACACACTAATTGGAGCTTGTTCAATGCCCAAATATGGTTATAGCAGGCTAACAATGATGAGGTTAAATAGAGTTGGAAAGGTTAGAGACAGTCAGTAGGAGTCCAGAGAGCAAGGAGCTAGGAGCCTAGGAGCAGCAGTTCCCAGTGTGGAGTGGCTATGGGAGCAGATATAGTCAGGGACTGCTAGGACTCTAAGGGTGGGTTATATATGCTACCAGGAACCTGTAGCATTATAACCCAAAAGGTACTGTGACTTTATTTAGAAACCTCTGCCTGTTTTTATGTTGTATTTTGTTGAGCTCTGGAACCTGAACTTTATTATATTGTGAACTGTGTATGGCTATGTACTGTGGAATTTATACTGGATATTTGCTAATATGAACTACTATTGAGAATATTGTGACCTTTTGATGGATATCTCCTGAGATAGTGAGTAACATTAATAAATATATTATAAACCGCATACTAGCTTCCCATTTGGTATATTGTAATATATTTTGATCCCTAAAACCTTGATATTAAGCCATAAGTGAAATATGGTGTAATTATAGTAGAAAGCAATCACTTTTAGGGAAAAGGCCCAAATTCTGCCTTTACCTAATCTGTGTGCGGTCATATCTGTCCCACATAGTGACGGTAGGCAATCAGCCTTACCCTAACATTGCGACTGGTGGAGAATCCCAAATAGGTTACTCACAAATTCAAAATGTCACAAGATAGAGAATTAAGATCTGGCAGGATCTTTGGTCAAAATCTTGAAGATGCAAATATCCAAGGTCTATATCAAGCCATAGCTCAGATGTTTGAACACAAGGTTCAAACTATGGAGCACAGAACAGAGCAACAAATAGAACAATTGTTTGAGAGGCAGAGGGGGGAGATCAATGCTTTGGGCCAGGGCCAAGGTCAAGGTCAGGGCCAAGGTCAAGGTCAAGACCAGGGTGATAGACCAAATGTCTATCATTTAGGGAGCAGGTCAGCATATGCCAAACCACCAAGTAATTTCAATAACAGTGCTAATATGGATCCATCAATATGGATGGAAGATTTTGAACGCTATGCAAAGGTGCCAGGTCTTATGAATATTGATGCCGAGCTTCTTAGGATTTTTCCTACCTATCTTGAGGGCCCAGCTAGAGACTGGTACATAGTCAGCAAAGTGAAGGACAAAGCCACATGGGCTGAGGTGAGGAAAGCCTTTCTAGACAATTTCACCAAAGTGACTAATGCTGAGTTTGAAAGGTTGTCTAGGTTATCCATGAGGCCAGATCAGGAGTTGGAAGACTTTATAATTCAGGCTTCCTATGCCTACCGGCGAATGGGTCTGAGTGAGACCGATATGATTTTCTCGTTCATCAGGGGGGTGACTAGTTCTTATAGAAAGAAACTCCGGAAAAGCAATCCAGCCACTTTCCAAGAGGCTATAGACATTTGTAAAGAGGCTGAAGAAGACTTTGACATGAATAAGGACCAGTCTATCCTCGCTAATCAGAGAGAAATTCAGGCTATTCTTAAGCAGAGTGCTGACATCACTAAGCAGCAGTCACAAGAGATAAGATTGCTGAAACAGCAGTATGCCTCTGGTGTAGCAACATTTGGTAGTCAGAACTCTTCAATTAGTGCGGTCCAATCCATTTCACCCAGGGAGTCTGAAAGTGACAGGCTCAGACGTGAGATGGCAGAGCTGAGGAAGATGGTTGAGGTACGCAACATCACCACAGTTGCCACTATGGATTCCACTCAGAGGTGCTTCAATTGCCGTGGGGTAGGGCATTTCTTCAGGGAGTGCCCTTTACCTAAGCGACCCTATACTCCGAAGAATCAGAGGAATGGTGGTGGGGGCAACAACCAAGGTACCAGAACTAAGAAAAACAGCGGCAGCAGCTCGGGCAGTAATAGCAACAGCAGTAGCAGTGATGACGGATTCTACAAAAGGTTCTGTGCTGAGCTGATGAGCAAAGTTCAGAGCTTGGAGGCGAAGCTGGAGAATAAGTCATCTGCCAACCAGTCGGAAAACTAGAATCTCCTCCTCCCTGTGGGGAAAGAGAGGGGGAAGGTTCTGGCAAGGTAGAGTGTATGTCTGACAAGCAAGTGTCGAGTTTGTCAGGAAAAAGAGGTAACAGAAGGAATAATAGAAGTTCTAAAAGTAAGAGCACAGATTTTAAAGATAATGTGGTAAATATTACCAGTAAATGTAATGAGACATCTTGTGTAAAAGTCAAAGATGCAGTTGAGTTAGATTCAAACAGAAAGTATAGTTTCTTGTATAAGAAAGATTATGACACAGATATTCTGACATATAAGGATGATGAACACCCTGAGGTAGACAACCGTTGTACAAGCTGTTCTAATGATAATGATTTATATTCCAGTCAGGAGTGTGCCATGGGCAATGTGCCGTATGAGGATCCAAAAGGGAGACATGACCAGTCCAAGAGAGAGCCGACGGGCGTCAGTGGATCTCGTAGCCCATGCACTAGGGATATGATTTCATCTATCTGTGAACGCCAAGACCGACAGCACCAAGAGGGTAAGGCCTACATGGCATCACATCTGTTGTCAGAGAGGAATTGTGTTGAGGTATGCATTGGTCAAACTTGTGCACGGGCACTTGTTGATACTGGGGCAGACCGTAGTTGTGTAAGTCTTGACTATTACAACCAGGTAAAAGCAAATGGTGGTAAAATAGAGGAATTCTCTTCACGTGCATGTGTGACATTTGCAGGGGGTCAGGTCAGAGATGCTCATTGTGACATGAGGGGTGTTATTAAGATTGATGGCATTCCTTATGAAGTCACATTTCATGTTATCCCAGGCCTCAGACTAGACATAGTTCTGGGCAGAGATTTCCTGAAACAGTATGGTATGAGCATAGTATATGACCAACCCAAAGAAGTAGACCAAGAGGACAATAGCCAGAGTATTGTGAGGGCACATGGTAAGTTGGTAGTGCCAGCACATACTGAGATGCTGTGCAGCCTCCCTGTGGATGATGTTTTCAAAGAAGGTACGTTTCTGACTTATGTAGGTTTTAAGGTAGCAAAACAGACAGGATTGTGGACAGCTAGGTGCTGTGTGAGAGTGCATGAGGGCACTGTACCTGTGAGATTTGTTAACCTTTCAGACCAGGAAATTGAGGTGAAGCCAGGAACGGCTTTAGGGACGTTGAGTTTGTCCAGAGATGTTGAGGTGATACAGGTATCTTCAATGGAAATGTTTGAGCCACAGGTTGAAGGCAGGACACAGAAGCAGGAGGGACAACCCAGTTTCATTCCAGCGGTCGATTATTCTAGGTCAAAGTTGACGAAGGAGCAGAGAGCACGGATGGATGCCCTTCTAAGAGAGAACTGTGGAGCCTTTGTAGGACCAGATGGTATGGTGGGTTGTACCGATTGGATAGAACATGAGATAGAACTGATTCCTGGGGCTAAGCCTGTACAGCAGATGCCTTTCAGGATATCACCCAAAAGGAGAGAACAATTGAAGGCGCATATTGATGAGCAAGTAAAATTGGGAATCTTGGAACCCAGCTACGATGGGGGCTGGTCTAGCCCTGCCTTTCTTGTGTCAAAGAAAAGTGGAGGGCATCGGCTCGTTTGTGACTATCGAAATCTGAACGCAGTTACAGTGCCACAGTATCTGGCTATTCCAAAGATAGAGGATGCCATTGATGCTGTGGGTCAGATGCAGCCCAATTTCATTTCAGCTCTCGATTTGCAGATGGCGTTCCATCAAATTCCCATCACAGAGAAGAGCAGAGATAAGACAGGGTTCTTAACTCCATTTGGTAAGTTCAGGTACAAAAGGATGAGTATGGGATTAATGAATTCCTCTCGTAGTTGCCAGATGGTGGTTGACCTTGTCTTGAAAGGGTTACAGTTCAAAAACTGTATCTGTTACATAGATGACATTCTCGTGTTTTCAAACACATTTGAACAACATCTGGAAGACTTGGGTGAGGTTCTGAAAAGAATCCAGAAGGCAGGGCTCAAATTTAAGCCAGCCAAGTGCATTATTGCAGCACCTGAGGTCCCATTTCTAGGCCATGTCCTGAATAAGGAAGGAATCAGACCAAATCCGGAAAAGATACAAGCTATCAAGGATATCAAAACACCAAAGAATCCCACCAATGTCAGGAGGTTCTTGGGTATGAGTGGCTTCTATAGGAAGTTCATACCTAACTATGCCACAAGAGCACGATGTCTGTATGATCTCACAAAGAAGGGAAAGGAGTGGGAGTGGACTGAAGAACACACAGAGGCTTTTGAAGATCTCAAGAGGGCTCTGGTATCCGATAATCTGCTCTTATATCCTGACTTCAGAAAGGAGTTTATTGTGACAACAGATGCCTCAGACTATGGCATCGGTGCAACCTTGAGCCAATATGATAAGGATGACAATCTGAGACCAGTGGCCTATACAGCAAAGTTGTTCAGCCCAGCTCAAAGAAACTACTCAACTTTAGATAGAGAGTTAGCAGGTATTGTATATGCTTGTCTTCATTGGCATGTGTATTTGGAGGGTAAAAGGTTCTTGATAAGAACAGATCATGCACCCCTTCAATACATATTAAACCCAAGGAGCAAGCTGTCACCTAGGCAAATCAGATGGGCAGCTGATTTGAGACAGTTCACATTTAAAGTAGAGCATGTTAAGGGCAAGGAGAATGTTGTTCCCGACTCTCTGAGTAGGCTAGAAGGTAAGCCGTATCAGCAGGATGACATTGAGGAGATGATGGAATCATTTCCTATGCTGAGTTCCATCAGTACTAGTGAGATGCAGTCTCTTATGTCTTTCAAGCCTGCATCAAAGGTCAGGATTCCAAAGAGGGAGAGAAGGAGAGTCAGAGCAGAGAGAAGGTACAAGAAAAAGATCATGAAGAAATCAGATCTTCCTAAGAAAAGGGTTACTTTCAGTGATAAGATTAGCCCACAACATGATTTGATTCAACAGGAGGAGCATATGTGGTTTGGTCCAGATTTAATGGATCTAGCAGTGCTAAGAGCTGAGAACGCACCACATCGAGAGTTTAAAAGAAAAAAGTACACAGCTGAGGTCAAGCGGCAGTCAAAAGATCACTTCCCACTCGTTGGTATCTCTAGAGAAGAGATGTGGGAAGAGCAGGAGGGTGATGACTTCTGCCATAGTGTGAGGGACTATCTAGTTAATGATAGGTTGCCACTAGATGCAAAGCAAGCTAGGGCTTTGGTGTTGAGAGAAGCTCATTACACTATAGTGGACAGAATATTGTACTTCATGGATGTCTCGATTGGACCAAAGGCTGAGGTTACAGCACTGATTGTTGTGCCCCAAGGGCTAAGGTTGAAGATTTTGATGGCACACCATGATGACCCAATGGGAGGTCATCTTGGTGTCAACAAAATGTTGGGTGCAATGAGATCCAGGTATTTTTGGCCTAAGATGTCACAGGATGTCACTGATTATTGTGCCTCTTGTGAAGACTGTGCTCAAACAAAGAGAATGACAAGGCCAATTAAACCTCCTCTGATCTTAAGAGACCCATGTCCAAGGCCCTTCGACACATGGAACCTAGATGCCCTCGAAAGATTGCCTCCGACACTCAATTTCAATGAACATATATTAGTTCTTGTTGACTATTATTCAAGGTTTGTTGTTTGCTTTGCAGTAAAAGATCTGACAGCAGGCACAGTGTCCAGGGCATTCTACAACAAGATGATTTGTAGGTTTGGAACACCAAGACGGTTGGTTATGGACAATGGCAAGTCCTTTGCAAGTAAAGTATTTGAGTCAGTGTGTGCTACCTACAACATCCAACAACAATTCAATTCTGTGTTGCATCCTCAGGCCTCAGGTCTTGTTGAGAGAACAAATCGCTCAATATTAGGAGTGATCAGGAATTATGTGAGTGAGAATCAAAAAGACTGGGACAAGCATCTGGAGGCAGTAGAGTTCAGCTTGAATTCTACACCAGCGTATGCCACAGGGCATACAGCCTTTATGATGAGTCATGGAGTAGAACCTCTATTTCCAACTGAGAATCAACTCAAATTTGATTCAGAAGAGGTTAAAAGTGTGAATGAACATCTTGCGGATATTCTCAAGTCCCAGGAGATAGCTGCAGAATGTGCAGGAAGGCACATGAAGCATGTCCAAGAACAGATGAAAAAGCGGTATGATCGTGGAGCATATGATCCAAAATTGAAGGAGGGAGATATATGCTGGTTATACTGGCCAAGAATCAAGGACCCAAAGACAAAATTGAAGTTGGCCAAGATATTCCATGGACCATATCTGTTGGTGAGATACCATACTGAAACAACAGTGTTTCTGAGACATGCCAAGAGTGGGAAATTTATGAACAGACCAGTGACAATTATGAGACTAAAGAAGGGATTGTTAAGGGAAGAGGTAGAAAAGAGATGGGCCAAACCTATGGCTGATGAACCAAATATCCAAGATCCAGAAGATCTAGATGAGGGTGATCTCCCGGTGGACAGTTTCACACTAGAACCGAGAATAGAGGAGCCAGATGACGATCAGGTGCTGGAAGATATACCGAAGGGAGAGGATGAGGAAGATATGGAGGATGGACAGACAAGTGAGCCAGAGACAGTGCCCACAGAACCACCTCCAACTGATCCTCCAGCACTGATTCCAGTGAGTCACAGACTTGTGCCCAGGGCAGCAAAGTCGATACCCATCGATGGCCTACCCACATATCATGAAATAACTAAGATTAGTGATGTGTGCAAACCAAGAGGAGAGGGTGTGAAATATTTAGTCCACTTTAAGGATGGAGATACTTTGTGGTTATCTATTGACCATCTTGATGCACTGGCCAAGAGTAAATTTGTGACAACAGATCTCACAAATAGAGTCAGAGATGTGCCGAGATTAAGATCTCGGTAAATGTGTAAATAAATTCTAAATGGAAAGTATTCTAGTTTATAGATGATGGTGCTTATATTTTTAGGTGTACGCGTTGCGCAGCGTGTTACACTTGTGGTGCTTATACCGTGTGAAATCTGTAACTGAATACCTTACCATTTCTAGAGTAGTAACTGTCTTTCTATTTTACTGTTTCATATCATGCATTATCCAGATGTATGATGTACTGGGGATGAACTTACAGTCTGAACACTATGTTTACATGCTTTTCTTTCGCGACAGGAGAGCTATAGGTTTGCATAGATGTTTGTAAGATAGAACCAGATTTTTAACCTGTAATTAGTACATGCAGTGTCCTAAGCAGGCAACCCAGCCTCTTAGACTACTGGTGATGTACACATATTTTTCTCATTTGAGCTCAACCACCAAAGGTCAAGCCAGCTCATGGTGTATAAAGTAGAGCTCTGGGAACCCAATTGAGAGAAAGGGGTTGAGTATCACATCTATATGCCGAACCAGGTGTACAGAAGTTATATAAAACCTAACAAAGACCATTTCAGACACAAAGTCTATCTATGTGGTAGCAAGCCCAATTACTTCAAGCTATCAAATCGAAGGGACAAGTGTATCATTGTGATAAGCTGTGAAAGGAGCAGACTAAGGTTCATTGCTATGTTTCACCTCATGGAGGACTGAAAAAAAAAAAAAAAAAAAAAAAAAAAAAAGCTAATGTTTCTGTTCAGTTCCTATTAGCATCATGATTTTATATTTTCTTTATGATTTAACCCGAATAGAGGGGTGATTAGGCAGTGCTTTGGTAAGGTTCCATACCAACACGAGTATTTGGTTCCAAAAAGACCAGCATTATGTACCTAGATCAACCTCATTGGACAAAAACAACCTGGATTTGACTTTAAAATCAATGTGTGGTACTGAGAATGTGACTGGAGCAGATGCCAGAGGTATTTGGGTCTGTAGGTGGTGTGTTGTGACACGTAGGGGCATAAGTTGCATGGAGTGTTGCAAGAGCACAAGGGACACATAAGAGTAAGCTTGAGATGCAGGGGCCCAGAGGAAATAGCTGCATCCAATAAATGTCTAATGTGCCAAGTCAGGCAGCATAAGACGGTGTGTAGGAGCCATTGACCTGATGTGTGGTATGGCTGAGTAGAGGCAAGCTTTGAATGTGATTTCCCAGCCACCTATTTGAGATATTTGTCTCAGTTTAAATACCACTCATTGTTACAGATTTGAGAGAATAGCTGGCAGGTTAAAGGTAAGTCTTTAATTGCGTAAAGTAAGTCTAAGGATAATAACAGAGAATTAGTTTAGGATGTTTAGATCGAGCCAGGAAGCTGTTCCCTAAAGGTAAGTGGAATTAAGTTTAAGGTGCTACGTGAAGAGATTCTGAACTAAGTATTATTGGTTGTAGAAAGTATGAGACTTACATTGTTACCCATGCCATGGTTGAGATGAGTGTCATGTATGCCATGTTTTGATTGTGTTTATTTCACTTTTCTTTGATAATCAGATGCTGAGTTTATGTAGGCTAGGTGCCTGGTTGGAACAGATGGCTGATGATATCAATGGTAGCAGTAGGGCTATGAGATAATGACTGGTGTTAAAGGGTGGACTGGTCACAAGGCATACCTTTCGGATCCAAGTACAATACAAAGGCATGAGCACATGATTGACAGAGATATTACATGTTGGGTTTTGTCTCTCGGCACAGGGACGAGCCCATTATGTGTCAGCCAACCAAGAAGTTACTTTACTTGAGTCCCCATCAAGTTTTGTTATCTATTGGAAGGTTTAAGAAGATTTGATATGTATGATGATCATATGATGATGTATAGGTGATAATTATTGTAACTGGAAAAGAAAATATTTTGTATTGATTATTTTCAACAAGGTAAATGTTCCAAACTTGATGTTGAAATTTTTATATGTATGTGAAGGTCTTGAATAAGATCCTGGTTGATGCACAATCAGTTAGTTATTTCTATGCTGTGATATAATTCACATTTATAATTTTGATGAATATGTATTTGTTTTTGTCAGAGATAAGATAGGATCTTGAATAAGATCCCGGTTGATAAATATAATCAGTAACAAAGATATATGGTAGTCTTATTGACAGTGCGTTATATTCAAGAATTGTGAGTTTTAAAAGGACCAGTTAGATGTTTGGTTATACTATTTGTGTGTACAAAATAAGAATTTTTTTTCATGCATTATTCCATTGAAATAAATTAACTTATGTAAAAAAAAAAAAAAAAAAAAAATTGAAAATACCCATAAAAGCGGTGAACTCTCAGGTGATTATAATTAGTTTTGAGTGGTACAAAACGTTTTAGTTCCCGAGGTGTAATGTAGGGTTATATCTGCGGAGCTTTGGTAATATGATGCAATGTTATATAACATATAATATTGGAATCTTATCAATTGTCATTTATTTGTATATTAATGTTGCAAAGGCATTTTGATATATATTTGGTTAGAAATATGATGGGTATTAGAGTGCAACTGTGTGGGCTTTCAGCTCCAGGGTGGAGGTGGAGGTGCTAAAGCTGGTACTCCCACTTAGTTTCAGTGCCACCAGCCCCCCCCCCCCACCTCCACCACTCAGGGTGTGACAACCAAGCCACACACTAATTGGAGCTTGTTCAATGCCCAAATATGGTTATAGCAGGCTAACAATGATGAGGTTAAATAGAGTTGGAAAGGTTAGAGACAGTCAGTAGGAGTCCAGAGAGCAAGGAGCTAGGAGCCTAGGAGCAGCAGTTCCCAGTGTGGAGTGGCTATGGGAGCAGATATAGTCAGGGACTGCTAGGACTCTAAGGGTGGGTTATATATGCTACCAGGAACCTGTAGCATTATAACCCAAAAGGTACTGTGACTTTATTTAGAAACCTCTGCCTGTTTTTATGTTGTATTTTGTTGAGCTCTGGAACCTGAACTTTATTATATTGTGAACTGTGTATGGCTATGTACTGTGGAATTTATACTGGATATTTGCTAATATGAACTACTATTGAGAATATTGTGACCTTTTGATGGATATCTCCTGAGATAGTGAGTAACATTAATAAATATATTATAAACCGCATACTAGCTTCCCATTTGGTATATTGTAATATATTTTGATCCCTAAAACCTTGATATTAAGCCATAAGTGAAATATGGTGTAATTATAGTAGAAAGCAATCACTTTTAGGGAAAAGGCCCAAATTCTGCCTTTGCCTAATCTGTGTGGGGGTCATATCTGTCCCACATAGTGACGGTAGGCAATCAGCCTTACCCTAACATTGCCTTTGTCCAAGCACTAACAGCCAATATTAAAAGGATAAGTTGGTCCCTGTGCAACCCTATGTGTAATCCTATGAGTAAAAAAGGGCAATATGTGGATAGGCTATAGATTTGACTTAGCAAGTCTACACTAGAAGGGCGATTCAACATCGGTGAACATGGTTCTTGTAACTATTCTATGGTCTGTCTAAGACCATAGAATAATAATATCTTATATTAATAATAATCATCATAACTGTTACATAATAATACTAATAGTGGTCATGGATAGCTGGTAGTTGTGGATAGTAGGGTGACAATGAGATGCGCCTTATGCGTGGAAGATCATGATATTACCGTAATTCCCTGGTATAAGCCGGACCCTGACCTTAGGAGAATGCTATAAGCTGAATCTGAGACCTGAAAATTGGTGGTCTAGTACTGTTCCATAGTGCTAAATACCATCATATAAGCCGCACCCTGACTTTGGGCTGCATCTATATGCCACACATTGCTTTGGGTTCTGGTATAAGCCATGGGTCATACGAGAGAATTTATGATACCTACCTTTTTTTTCAGACACTGGCAGGATGACATGTTTTACAAAAGACAGGACACCATTGTCTGCGATGTTTCCGGGTTCACAAAATGCCTTCTTCAGCTTCTTCTTCACCTGTGCCGCTGAGTCGAGAAGGTCGATCTTAGAATCCTCGTCCGACGAACTCATCTTACCTCCTGTTAAACCCGGTACTGGAGGACAAAGGTGGAAAGTGTTAGAAAGAATACACTGAACCACCATCCAGAATATTTTTCTCATTCTTAGTAATTCATCTAATTAGATACTTGTTTATCAATTTAATTTGCTTTCATGAATTCTTTCTTTATTCATACATTTCAGATATTTCTTTTTATTTCATCGTATTCTTTTCCATTTTAAATTCTTAATGCACCACAAAATACTAAAGTATTGGGTGCAGAAGCTAGAATGTCAATTTAGGCTAGCTAGTGCAAGTAGGCCGAAACTGCATCTGGGTCAACAAGTTCCAACACTAGAGTGCAGTTGGGTCGCCTTTCCTACAATTTGATTGATCGAGAGCCAGTGCTGGGTCCCCTGACCCAGCTGTCCACAGGAGAAGTACTTTCGGTTTGCAGCGTTTCAGTCTTATATTATGGTGATTATTTTGAGGAAAATCAAAATTATTTCTCGTGTCAGAACGTAAACAAAGCCCTCAGATACGAGTTTGTACCCTATCCTCTGCCCTCTGGCTTTGCCTGATCGACTTTGGCGATCTTGGGCAAAGCCCTCAGACCTCAGGCCTTGGGTCAGGGTACAAACTCGCATCTTCAGTCTTTGTTATTATGGTAACAGGTGCCTCCGTGAGGGGCTTCACAGAGGTACCATTTACCTTGTTGACCCAGAATTGTAGTTACAACCCTCTTGCAGTGAGGCGAAGAAATATCAGGGGTGTGAAATCCCGAAACCCATTAGCTCTGAAGCGTAATATACAGCTTGCTAGTTAATGGTTTAATGTAGTATAAAAGTGATCTAAATGTCCTTTGGACAGAATATAACACACTCTGTTATACAGGTATGTTTGGAACTACCAGTGGGATGCTAACATTTTTCAATCTGGAATGGTATTGGCAAAAATTTTAAGTCAGCCCCCCCCCCCCACAAATGGTAAATTCTTTTCTCAGTGGATTTGCATAGATCTCAGAAATGGTCTTTCTGAGCATCAAAAACGCGGATTTCCGCGTTTCCGCGGAGATTTCACACCCCTGAATATTGATCCTTACCCATGGGGTTCATAAAGTGGATACGTTTTGTGTAGCCCAGTTGTGGAAGGTACTGAAACACAAGGATTTCCTGTTAATTTAATTGAATTAAAAGGATAATCACAGTCACAGATGGCTCAGAAACCTTATATGTCATATATCACATATCCCATCTTTCCATACATATATAAGGGATACCCTTGACGTCACATCCATGTATAGATATCTTACATCAGTCAGGATTACCTGAAGAAGTAACCACTTTGGCTAAGAGTCTACCATTTCCAATATGTACATGTATATCAACACAAACGCTTTGTCCACAAGAGATATACAGGCCATAAGCTGACCGCAGACGGGCCCGACTGGGTCGGCCGATCCTGACGATCGGGAGAGTCTGCGTGGGCGTCCGATCTAGTCTGACAATATCAAACATGTTTGATACTCCCGATCGGATCGGGACCACACTCCTTAGATACCGATCGAGTCTGGCCCGTCTGCGGTCGCCTATAGAGGAGAGAAATGTTCAGAAGGGTGATGCAAAAGTGGTCTCATTGGGAGGTTCAGCATTACAGCCCATGGGATCCGAAGTGTGCACAGGATTTTCTTAACACTGGTGTCTATGGAAACCATTTCAGAGGGGAAAATGTTTTGGACTTGGATCTTGAGGCACAGATGCAAGCAAACTCCTGGAATTTACATCATAGACAGGGGTAGTGACATGTTGTGAGTACTTTCCTTATTGGTTCAGGTTCAGAAATGCATGGGTTTTTTCAACTTGGATTTAGGCCCTTTGATGGTTAGTTTTACTGTCCTAAGCTATATGTAGTCGGGTTTCTTGCCTGTGTTTTTAATCGATTTGTTCAGAACATACCTTTTCAGCAAATGTGAAGATTTTTCGTTGATCTACCCCACCAAACTGTGCGTCTACCTTGAGGTACTCCTCATCCAAGGCCTGAAATAAAATCAGTTTGTCATTTTGAAGAAAAGACAATTTTTTTAGGTGTGACATGTTTTTTATTCTTACAAACTATGATTATATCAAAGGTATATGGTATCGTACCAAACCGTACCAGGAGGCCGTTTTTCCACATACCGTAATCTCCCGCGTAGAAGGCGCACCCCCAACTCAGAGAATGGCTTTTCACATAGAAGGCGCACGTACCTCTTCTGGATCAATTCCTGGAAAAACCCGCGTATAAGGCGCCCCCCCAACTCACAGGGGGGCTGTTTCACGTAGAAGGCGCCCCCCTCCCCACCCCCCCCACCCTCACTATTGTACACCTCCCAGTCTGCCGCGGTGCTGGTGCTATGAGTTCAAGCTGTCATCGGCACACGGTCGGCTTGAACCCGCCGAGCGCCCGTCGACACCTCCCGGTCTGCCGCGCTGCTGGCTATATGAGTTCAAGCTGTCATCGGTACACGGTGTGACGGTCGGCGTCAAACCCGCCAAGCAAATCTACACCGACCGGGCTGCCGCGCTGCTGGCTATATGAGTTCAAGCTGTCATCGGCACACGGTCGGCTTGAACCCGCCGTGCGCCCGTCGACACCTCCCGGTCTGCCGCGCTGCTGGCTATATGGTGTCACCACCCTAAATCGGACCACTTCCGGGTTTACTGGCCAAATAGTCCCTTCTGAACTTAGTTATTTTGAGGAATTTGGCCCCAAGGGAAGGGAAAGAGGGGCCAAACCCATTTTTATTTGGTATCAGAATGATGAGTAGGAGTGTTTCAATAGGCCCAGAATATTTTTTGTTCAAAACATAAATTCAGTGGAAGTTTATGGGGTGAAGGGGTCCTGATGTGTATTCATGCGCTAATCAGGCCTCACCATGCAAAAATCACTACCTGGTTACCATGGCAATTTGCGCAAAATCTAGCCTGACTTTGTTTATGTGGACCTATCTTATTTTTTTCTCCATTTCATAAGCTAAAATATGGTGTAGGTTGCTAAGCACTGTGAGAATTTTAAGTATATTTAATATCAGGTCATCGGTGGAAGACCTGTGATTTTTCGGATGGTCACAAGGCATTTGGGGTGGTGACACCATATGAGTTCAAGCTATCATCGGCACACGGTCGGCTTGAACCCGCCCTGCGCCCGTCGACACCTCCCTGTCTGCCGCGCTGCTGGCTATATGAGTTCAAGCTGTCATCGGCACACGGTGTGACGGTCGGCGTCAAACCCGCCGAGCAAATCTACACCGACTGGGCTGCCGCGCTGCTGGCTATATGAGTCCAAGCTGTCATCGGCACATGGTCGGCGTCAAACCCGCCGAGCAAATCTACACCGACCGGGCTGCCGCGCTGCTAGCTATATGAGTTCAAGCTGTCATCGGCGCATTTTCCCAAATGAGATGTTGGAAAAACCCGCATATAAGGCGCACCCCCAACTCAAGGCAATTACCCTCCCGCGTATAAGACCCAGCAGTCAATAGACACAGATGCACCTTATACACAAGGTAAATGGATAAATTAATTGCTAAATACTGCTGAGAAAAGCTCAATATTGGATCCATGCAAAGAGAATTGCTGCCCTTGAGTGATTAAAGTCCTTAAGGGGTTTGGATGGATCGTGGGAAAGTAGCTGCTAGCCACACGCCTTATCGCTAACCCCATAAGGGCTTTAACCACTCAAGGGCAGCAATTCTCTATGCATGGATCCAATATTGAGCTTTTCTCAGCAGGATTTAGCAATTAATTTATTGATTTAACTTGTATATAAGGTGCACACTCATCTCAGCTTATCCTATAGACCACATACGGACCTATAAAATGGCACATATGGAGGAAAGATGGCCATATATAGGATACCACCTGCCCCTATATAAGTAAAACCCCTTGTATAAGCATCACCCCGAGTACCTGGAAGTGCTATAGCCGCACCAGACACAAGGTCTGAAATGGCCTATAAGCCCCTGCTTATACGCAGGCTTTTAGAGTATATTTAGCAAATGGCCCCTCGAGGTCAAGGGTACTCTAGTACCGCTTGTCCAGGGTAGAGGTTTGCGGTGTATTTTTGATTGGTACCGTAAACTCCCGCGTATAAGACGCGTCCTCTAGGCCAAACAAAATGCTGGGGCGTCTTATAGCTTTCTCTCAAGTTGGGGGTGCGTCTTATACGAGGGGTAATTTTACTATAGAAATGTACTGGATTTACAAAATTGAGCCCTAAGAGGTGAGTCTTATACATGAAAATGCCTCTGCTGAGTTTGGGGTGCGTCCTATACGCGCAGCGCGCCTTCTACATAGGAGAATACGGTAAATGGTTCATTCAGGGCTGCTGATGCATTATTGCATCATGCCCATTGGTTGTCATGATGCACCAATGAAGTGCTGGCAAAACGGCTCGCCAACTCTTCATTGGTGCATCATGCTGACCCTCTGGGAGTACATGTATCAACCCTGTAGGGTCAGCATGATGCTACAATGAAGTGCTGGCGAGACTGCTCGCCAGCACTTCAATGATGCATCATGATGACCAATGGGCATGATGCACTCCTGCATTAGGAGCCTTTAAAGGGTAAAGGTGACAAGGGTAGACTCTAGTACCTGTAGTCCCGGGTAGAGGAGGCCGCTGAGTAGCGGATGGTCCACTTGTTTTACTACCTCGGCTCCTGCCTTCTTAGCGTCGTGTTCTGTCACCATGGATGATAACCGATACACGTCCAACGTGTACTCTCTGTAACAAAGAGGTTAACATAAGAAAAAACCTGCCTATTATACAAGTATAGAGCCCAGAGGCCATGAGGTCAGGGCATGGCTATTTAACACTATGGAATAGTTTCATTCCTCCAAATTGAGTGCCTTGCATGCGGCTTATATCTTCTTCAAAAGTGAGGGCTGTCCCTAATACAAAGGAGATTACAATATACATTACCGTTCCTGATCGCCATTTAAAAGACCCTTACTTGCTGAGCTGGTAGTCTGTTCCACGTATAAACTTGAGTTTCTCGAGTGGTACGCCGATGGACTTTAGCATGGCCTTAATGACACACTCATAGTATTCAGTACGTAGCTGCAGCAACGACCAAGGAGCCTTCATGTTGTCAAGGTAGGCGTGGAGGTCCGCGAACAGGATCGTCACCTGGAGACACGTCAAGCTCTCATATCACATGTGTATATACCATAAAAACAATGGTTATTAGCTGGATTTTTTTCTTCTTTTTTTTTTTACCAAGATTAGCTTCTAAATTCCTCCCAAAGTCCCCCCCCCCCACTCATGACACTCAGACAGTGTTTTTTTTCCCTAAAGATTACAGAAAGAAAACTTGATGTGTCCCAAATTCGGCTTATAGCTTTTTCTCCAACTCTACCTCTGTCTTATAACAGAGGTTTTGTGGTATGTCGTATACTTAGGCCACACATCGATTTCCCATCAAAGCGAGAACATTTATTTCTTATCTTCTTTTCATAACTATTCTTTCTTTGTTGTCACTACACGTTTACTTTAAAAAAAATTACTGTAATGATAATTTGTAATTGATTCACGTGGGCCATATTAGTATACTTGGTCATTCCTAATTTACAAAATTTTAGAAAATAAAACAAGTTGTTACCTCACATCCAGCGCGGAGGAAGTCCGCGATCTTTGACATGGGTACAAAGTAGGCCACGTGTGGTTTGCCAGTGGTGGCCGTACCCCAGTACACCTTCACATCCCGCTCCTTGAGGATCTCCACCAGGCGATCCTCCCCGATAATCTCCTGGTAATTATTATAGGGGACAAAATGAACAATCATAGCTAGTCCACCAAGCTTAAGATAAAAAACAATCAGTGGAGATACCCGGTATATGATAAAAGAAAACTTGCATGTTCCATGCAGCGTGCTGAAAAAAGATTCACTATGGTTGAGTTTCCGTTTTCTTTATCGTCATTTATCATTATAATTTTCTTTGGACTGCAAAAACTAGTTGTATTTCCTATGATAATTGTCTCATTAATTTGTTCTTAACGGCTTCAATGTCTTACTAATTGTTTAGGATTAAGGTGAGTCGCAAATGAATTTTTTGTCTAAAACTTTTAAAAAATGAAATTTTTGAAAAGATGTTGAATGACGTCACTCCCGCTGGAAAAAAAAACAAATAACAAAATAAAACTCACCTGCAGGTTGTTCTTGATGATGGCCAACTTTTCGGCCGGCGCTAGTCCATTCTCTGACGCTGAATTCTCCGCCATGGTACACGCTCTATAATAAATTGAACATTGCTTATTCACAAACTGGGGAGGAATCTGAAACTACAATAGATTGTATCATCTTTTAGGACTGCATTGTGATTGTGCATGATGCAGGAATGCAAGCCTTGTGAGCAATAGGCCTTAAGTTCTGTGCAAAAGATAAGCACTCCAAAATCTACGGACTGGAGGGGGTGGTACATGGACTGCAATAAATCTCATAACATGCAAGAATTTTCACCAGGAGTGGGTGTGCCTCTAGTATTCATTAGAAGGAATATCATGCCGTAAATTGTCCGGTAAAGCCGCTGCTAGTTATGGGAACCAGTCCCAGGTGGGTGGATTAGATCTGACACATAACCGATATTTTCCCAATTGTTTCAGCCCCTTCAGGAGCGGCGGGGGCTTAAACATTTCAGACCTCTCCTGAGGGGGGCTAAGATTTAGCCTTTTTTTGGCAAAAAAAAACAACAAACCATGCGCTACTAAAGATCAAAGAGGGGCCCGAACATTTTTTGCAAATCCAGCTCGGGGTGCAAAAAAATCATTACTGCTGTGGTGGGCCCTGTGGTGGGGGTGCATAAAATGTTTTTGCCTGTCTGCGCCAAACTTTTTAGGGCAAAAATGACAACTTTAGCAGGGCCGGGCAACTGTCGCCATGTAGCCAAAAAGTGACGACAATGGCCTTGAATTCGGCGACAAGTACCGTGGGATTCATCTGCAAATTCTGGGCTTTCCAACAGAGAAAGAATTTTTGAAAAATTTGACTTTGCCTTTGGCTCCGTCAAAACTTGAGAGCTCTGCACTCACTGATTCAATACACAGACACACAAAACCAGGTGACGGTCTATGGCCCCAGATACTGATGGCCCCAAAAACCCACTGATGGCCCCACTTTTAGAAATGATGTTTTATGTCTGCTCTTAGTAAATTACTGAGATACGTCACATTATGTGTGTCATACAATGAGTATTTACATGCTGATGGCTGCTTTTGTAGCATGTTTGTAGTATTTTAGCCCAAGTTTGGAGATTTCAGTGCCACAGTAGCAGCATGGTTCACCTGGAGGGTGTGAGGGGATTAGCACTCCCACCTGTAGTTTTCACCTTCCCCTACTAACACCTCACATACTAACAACTAGCTCCCCCCCCCCCCATAGAATACATTTCAATGATTTCAATGTAGGAGGTAGGGGGAAAACATTACAACTTGTCCTTGTTTTTAAAGAAAGAAAAAAAAACATGTCACCTTGCTAGAAATGCATACTATAGTTCATTTTTTAAAGACAAGGGGGAAAAACGGTCATAGGCCTAGAAATGTGTAAAGAGGACATTAAACTATTATTTTAAAGAAAAAAAAGGAAAGAATAAACGTCATTTGTCTAGAATTGCATATTAAAGTTCAGTTTCAAAGAAAAATAGAAAGTTAGAGGAAAATGCTAGAAAAAAAGGTTATTGTAAAGAGAATATCTATTTGTTGTGTGTGGCTGTGATTAAGGGGTGTGAAAATGCTAACTTCACATCTACTTTGATGTGAGTAGCTGTGGAACTCAAAGATTCCTTTTTATTTTCTTTTTGCATAATATTCATCAAGTATATCATTTATATGATAGTCATTAAAAGTTAGAATAAGTGACACTGACACGTTATGTTTTGAAAATTGGGCACTTGGGGCCATCAGTCCCACTTTCTGGGGCCATCAGTCTCACTTGGGGCCGTCAGTCTGGTGGGGCCAACTGTTCATGGGGCCGTCAGTCCCACATTCCACAAAACCACACTGCCGCACTGGCAGAGCCAGAGGCACACTGACACATATGTTGGCAGAGCCAGTGACTACACTTAAGTCTATAGTGTAGGAATAACACCCCAGCACCCACTCCCGCAAGTCCCTATCTGTCACTATAGTAAATCACCAAATGTGATTTTCTATTTTCGGACCCTTTTCCACACTCAAAATTGACTATATTCCAGCATCAAGGGTAAGAATACCCAAGGAATTAAAATTTGTGGGTCATTTTACTCAAGATCCAGCCATTAATTTGATATCTTATCAGTTCTCAAGGGCTATGGGTGTGTGGAGAGTGGAATTTCTATATAAAAAAAATTAAAATGCTGATATTTTCGTTAATTCTTGGTCGATTTTTGAGGTTAAGACCTCTATTGAAAGATCAAGACAATATTATTTACCATAGAGAGAGAAATAATGTAGTATCTGGACAGATTCTATATATTCAGAAGAGTTTTGAATTGAAACAGAAAATATTTCCTACCTTTATTGAACTTATATAGGGATAACCACAAAAGTGTCGACTTTTAGAATCTTTAATCAGCTATTAATTATGTATTAGTCCAAAGCTAAAGAGTATAAGAGAGTTGAGTAAAAAATTCAAGAATTTCAGGTCAGCTTATCAGACTGCCATTTAGAAAATTTTGACTTTCCAACATGATCTACAATACTTATCATAGTTCCTTGTGATGCAAAATATAGCCCTATAATCGCCAAACTGTTGTGCTTACAGTGGTATAATTGGTTAGTCTCTATGATATTCAGTCAAATTTAATTTGACATTAAGTAATGCAAGGTCTATAATAAGGGAGTCCCAGTGCAGGCTGTGCACAGTGACTGATAAGCCCCACAATGGTAGGTATGTGACTAAAAATTTTAAACACATGAGAGCTCTTGGTTTTTGGCACAGTCTTTTCCGCACATATGTGAGAAGCAACATGCTTTTTGAATTGTAATTTTAAGGTCATTTTTGGGTAAGTTATTGAGGTTTTTGTGAGACAAGGTTGGCCAAATTTTTGTCATGAAATTAAACTCTACAAAGAGGAATTGTCTGTGACCTTTAGCTACATTATTGCCATAATTTGAAAAGAAATATATCATAGCAAACCATATATTTCCTGAAAGCCAATAACTTTACGGATACAATGCAGTTTAAATGAAGCTGATATGACCACTAGGGTCCGAGATATGAATTTATGAATATAAAAAGTTGAGAAAAACCATCAAAATTAGCTGAAATTTAAGTTGGCTGATCCTAGAAACCTATGTGCTCGTCGATAGAATTCCTTCATATTTGGTAGAAATGAGGTTAAGACTATGTACTTGCTGTTCTATATGTTTTTGTTCTACTTCCTAAGTTCTATCATATAATGAATGAGAGATTACTAAAACATTGACCTAATAAAGGTGGTAATTAATTAACTAATTAGAGTTCATACAAAATTGAAACACTAAATCAAAGGAAATCTTGTCTTCTTGGCAGATAAAATATCAGGAACCTTATTCATCAACTATTTCTATAATTTTAAAGCTAATCACTGAGACCTATCCCTGCACACACCTCCCAAACCTGTCACAGATTTCTAGGACATGGTCCGCGCTCATAGCAGCCCTTTCATTCACGTACCTAACAATGGCAGTGAATCCACTGAGAGAAATATGATAGAAATTCCATATTCAATCCCTCATAACTTCTGTTCTATAATATTATATACAAGTGTTAAAAATCTAATGTGGAAATAGAAGTAAGTCGGTATCCCCCTAGACTACAGTGCATTTTGCTGCATATTGTTTACACTTGGGATCTCCACCAGGGCTGCCGAAGCTGTGAATACACATTCGCATAGGTCTATACACTAAAATATACACTAATAGTGGGCCCTAATATAGGGATGGGCGCCAGCAGCTACTGCTGAACGCTGCCTCTCTGTCACTATAGTAAATAGAGCAACTTCAAAACCTGAATTTTGTTACTTCTGTTCCATGGAAAAATACCATCTTTTGGTATGTTATGTAAAAATACCCATAGAATAGGAATACCATAGGCATTTTCTTGTGGGATGTGTAGTTTTTTTATAGATGAAGTTTTCAAATGACAATGTTTGCTCTGACCGGAGTGCCTCTGACCCTGACATCAGTTACTAAATTTGTTGTAATTCCTACAGTTCTTTACCAAATAACATGCTTATTGGAGCAATTTGAAACTTAAGATATCAAGCTTCCTGGCTAATGTGGAAGAACAGAGTTTTTGAAATTTTGAAATTGGAAAAAAATAATTCAGATTTTTAACCATTTTTTTGAAATTTCAAAGTATTTGTTCACCTTTTAGAACTATAACCAAAATGTCCGCAATTTTGTCTTCTACAAGAATCTAAAATCTATTCCTATCTATCTGTGTGCTGAAAAGTGCTAGAAGTAAAACAGTAACAGCATATTTTGCTTAAAATTGCACAAAACTGACCTGTGTGATTTTACTCCACCACAGGGAATTTTGAGTTTCCATCAAAATATGACAGACTTCTCCATATCAAATCATAAAGAAATTTATACCCCCAGAACCACCAAACTGTCTTCTGTCCACTGATGTGACTGGCTTCTCTCTAACTTAAACTGTTACAAAATTATGAGCATTTACAAGAGATAATGTCAAAAATGCACCACTCAGTGAGTGTGGTCAGTGAAGCATGATTTGACCTAATTTTCCCTCACTGAGCTGATATTGACCAGGGAAAGGTGACAGAAAATACTCCTAACTTTTTTATATTCAAAAATGCATTGCTTCTCTTCTAGTTACTGTATTACATTTATTCAAAAAGCATAATGTTGGCAAAGATTTCTTCTTTCTAGGGTATAATTTTTCGATTGGATGGTTAAAAATTTAATTTTGAGTGCCCATCCCTACCTAATTAATAGTACAGTGTCAGTGACACCGAGAAACATATGTTTGGAAGTTGGAAAAATGAAGGCAAAGAAATGTCTTAAAACGAATCAAATTTACCTGATAGCGATCAATTAAGTATGTTGTAATTCTCCTACACAGGCTTACTTATAGGAAAGCTTTAACAAGAGATATGATGCAATGTTCTGTCAAAACCGGCAAAAGTGCCAAAACGTGTGTTGGCTTCCCGGAAACAATTTCTGGTTCTCTGCGTCAGCACGGGAACCAGCAACTCCCCGTAATTTTTTGGCTTATCGTAAATTTGTCTTTAATTTCAAAATAACGGAGCAAAATATGAATGAACTCATGAAATACTGCTACTGAAGCAAAGTAATCTGGAATTAATGATAATCAGATAAAATTGATCAACTGAATTTTACGACGACCGAGCCGGTTTTTAGCGTCCGGACGTGCGCTGGCACCCGGCACCGAGTCAGAAATACAACATCATGCTATAGACACCAGCGTAAAGCACAAGTGACGGGCGGCCAGGCTGTTGTGAATCGTACTTTGCCCCATCAAAACCATTTATCTGGGCCTCAAATATACTGATTCCTACAGATCTAAGGAAGAACTAGATTGAGAGAGCACGCGTCGCCGGAGACATCGGTTGTTAAAGTGAGTGAGTGATATGTTAATGAGTAGAAGCCTCTTCCCTCACGTTCCCTCAATGCCACACTCAGTGATGACAGTGACTGACTCACTCAGTCAGACAGTACTTGTCAGTAGCGATGACACTCATTGACAGCCAAATACAGCTCAACACTCCCTATACATGTATATGTCACAGTGCAAAACACCTGTTACTGCAAATTCAATTCTGAGGGTTCTATTGGTCAGAATTACACCAAATTAAAGGGGAAATATAGCTCTAACTCACTGGTACACTAGTTTACTGCATTTCAATTTTCATATTTTTTACTCATTCAGAGAGTGAACATTTAAAGGGGGGCTAGCACAGCCACAGACTATTTCAGCATGGGTACCGAGTCAAAGATAATTGGTAAATCCTCGGGAACCAGCTAAAAATTTGCAACGCTCTGATTGGTCAAGGGGTAGCCACGTGACCTGCTAACGCGGGTATGTCTTAGCCATGCTAGCCACCCTTTAAGGGATTTTGGTGATTCTGTCAGACAACCCTGTTTGAGTCACATGAAGAAGTCATATTGTTTTTTGCCAAGCAGGACAATATACAGAGTAATTCTTCTTGAATTTTTTTATTAAGAATGATCTGGTGTTATAAAAATTGATTTTAGCGATTTTTAAACATCTAGAGGTATTATTTAACAGAAAGAAATTAATATTTAGATATTTTAGCTTGCCATAAAAATCTCTCTATTGGGAATATCAACTTAATTCAAAAAGCCTTTAAACGCAAATATTAAGCCCTTTCAGTTGATACATAGATTGTGGAGTTCTGTTGAGGTCTTGATTTTTGGCTGTCATCGCTACAGACAGTGAGACTCTGACTCAGTCTCAGAGTCTGACCCAGACTCTGAGTCAGAGCCAGACGCTCAGACTCGGTGCCCTGTCAGTGTCACTGGCACTGCCCCTAGATCGTACAGTCTCGAACTGTGGGGCCCTTCCTACGGGCGCAGTTTCCGTGGGGTGGGGGCTCTCGACCTACACTGCCCCCTGCCCTGGCCCTGGCAGCCTGGGCTGGGGGGGGGGGTGTTCACTCACCCGTACTATTTACAGCGCCACCCACTTACTGGAGTGCCTTACAGTAAGGCATGGATATTATTATGATAATATTCCTCTTCTTTTTATAAAGAATTTGAAAAACTACAACCCTAGTGATACTGTCCATACTCCGTAGGAACATGGAATGGCAAAAATCTGTTTTAGAAATGTGAAAATGAATATTCAAAAAGTTATTTGCTTCCGAGATGTCTGCTTCCATTCTGTCCCTGCTTCCAACATGTCTGCTTCCGAGGTGTCCAGTTACCACATCAGTTATCCTCAATTCACTGCAACTCATCGAGAGGCACTGGGATATCATAGCTTCTACCTCAGGGTATCTTATATGCAGGGCGGGCTTCCCCAACCCACTTAAAAGTGTCTATTTCTCCTCTTTCCTATCCCCTCAGATGTGTGTGGTGCACATATGTGCAGGCACCGACACATTGCTCTGTGAAATTGTGTAATGTAGTTCTTGCCATGAAGATGACCTTCGCTGTCCAAATGGCGTTAAGCAGGGTTATCCGCAGAATGTAAAATCACACCGTAAATCCTGCAGCGAGCTGGCATAAAATTTCATTTGGTAGCATCCTAAGCCTTATTGTAGGCTAAATTTGGTTGTTTAGTCTCATTCATGACAGTGTGGGAATTACAGATGGGAATTTAACAAAGAAATTGAAAGTATTTTCATAAATACGGCCATAACTTCTGTTCTAAGTGGCCGATTTGCAAAATTCAAAAACCTATATGAAGCTAAAATGACACCGACGGTGAATCTGAGATGAAATCACACCGGCTGCAGTAAAAATCACGCCGGCGGCCCACCGGCGTCACTACAGTGTGAGAAGAACCCTGTTAAGCACCAATTACTCCCTCACTCACTTTTGTAAGTAGGGTCGCCTTATATGCAGGCGCACCTTCGTAAATTAAAGCTATAGGCCACACCTAAGGGCTGAAAATTTATGCTTTAGTTTAGTTCTGTTCCATAGGGTTAAATCCCCCCCCCCATAAGCTGCACCCCCACTTTGGGCTGATCCTATATGCTGCATTTAGATTTGAGTTCTGGTACTTACCGTAATCTCCCGTGTATAAGGTGCACCCCGCCTATAAGGCGCACCTAGAGTTTAAGAATATGGTCAAAAAAATAAAAAAATATAAAAAATTCATAACTTCTCTTCTACTGAATGGATTCTCAAAATTCAAAAAGCTCTGTGTTGCTTGGACCACCAGGACCCCACTGGACCCCATATGGCCATATGGGAATATAATATATCAAAAGAAAGGTCTTGGTGTCCCCCTTGTGGATCCAGGTAGAACTAAAACCCCGCATATAAGACGCGCCTTATACCCGGGAGATTAAGGTACGGTAGCTGCGGTTTATACAAGAGAATTTAAGGTACATGATGTGTAAAGCACATCTATGAGAATGGATTTGGAAACCTAGATACAACAGTATCATTGACTGTTACTGTATTTATGGGTAGATGTATGTCTACAGGCACTCTGCAATTACCGGTTAGTATTGATCAATATTAATCAATGATTGACCTAATTATCAATAATCAGACACCTGATGGCCCACATGGGGCTGGTGTGAGGGATCACTCTGTGACTCACTAAGGCCATGGACCTACCGTAATCTACCGCGTATAAGACACACCTCGCATATAAGACGCATCTAGAGTTTTAGAATATGGTCCAAAAAATAAAGAATTCATAACTTTTGTTCTACTGAATAGATTTAAAAAATCCCAAAATGACCTAAACAGCTAAAACACCCGGGAACCTCCTGAACCCCACTATGTCATAGCATGATTGAGTGAGACTGTAACATATCAAAATGAAAGTTTTTGCAGTCCCCTTTGCGGAGAACCAAACCCTCGTGTATAAGACGCATCTTATATTTGCTTTCCAGAGGCCTGGTAGAATTTTCTGTTGAGGGTGTGAAAAAAAAACAACAAAAAAAGAATTCGTTTCCAAATTTTGTGAAGTTCAAAACATATTCTGCACCCCAGCCCCCATGTCTGGGATTAGGGGGAACCTTAAAAATATGTCCGTTTCCTGTTCAGAGGGTGGGCCTTTTCAGACCCATGAGGGAGGAAGGGGGGAAATCTTTTAGAAAAATACTTTTATTTGTCATGAACATTGTAAGCGGGGATGGTAAGAATTTGCCATCACATTCTAAGATTTAGTTATTGGAAATCTAGATTCTTATGCTGATGGGCTGAACATTTTTTTTTTCAGAATTCAGGGAAGTAATGAACATATTTTTAAGGGAAATTCATTGAAAGTCGATTGAAAAATGTAAATTGAAAAATGTGAGGGGAAATTTTGAGTTTTGTCATGAAAAGATATGTCAATGTCATGGAATATCAATTTGAGAATTTTGTGGGAACACAGAACGTGAAGCGGTAAAGGGTTAAATTGGTTTACTTAGGGACGAGTCCTTTATTGCCAGATGAGGGGGGGGCGGGCTTGAAGGATTTTGGCGGATTGGCAGAAATTTTTCCAACGCCCCCCCCTACCTCTATGACAAAAGTAATCACGACCCCCCCACTAAGAGCTAATTTTGCAAAATGACCCCCCCCCCCCAAAAAAAAAAAAAAGAAGAAGAAGAAAGAAATCGGATACACGCGTGGGATGATGCATCATGATTTGAATTCCCCATATCTAGTTTTGAGTGAAGGTCTATTGGGGTTTGTCCCTCCCACCAAGGGGCTCTTTTTCAAAATACCCCCCCTATATCTAACACCCCCCCCCCTCACCTGGCAATAAATGACTTGTCCCTTTGCTCTCGGAAGATTAATGATTGATAACAGAGATAGATAAGTCAGGGATCTGAAAATGTCCTGATAACACAAGGTCAGGGTTATCACTGACTCAGGCTCAGTCCCATAGAGGCACAGGGGGGGTGCAGGGGCGGATCCAGGATTTTGAAAAGGGGGGGTTCCAATCCTGGTTTATGGGGGTAATACCGCAAGCGTAGCGGCCACGGCGGTGCAAGCGCAGTGCCGCGACATACATAGGGGGAGTTTGGGGGCATACCCCCCCAAAGAAAATTTTGAAATCTAGACATCAAATAGTGCATTCTGATGCATTTCTAGACCCCAATCCAGTAAAGCATTTTGGTGTACCATCAACAGTAAACCCATGGTTATGAGAACAGAGAATGAAAATCTTATTGAATTTAGATTGCACAATGGTGTTTTAGGGAGGCTTGGCATGTCCCCTAAAAAATTGTAGAAAAAAAATGTCAACTCATTACAGCACACTATTTTGATGCACCCCAAGTGATGAATAAAATTTTAATGGGATATAAACTAAGGCCACACCAAAAAAATAAGTTGGTCTACGGATTTTGGTTTTGAAAAAATGGTGCGAGCGAAATTTTTATTATTTTTTTTTAAGAATTTTTTGGCGTCCAATGGATTCCTTGCTGGAAAAGTTAGGCGAGCGAAAATTTTTTAAAGAAAAAAAATTGTATTTCCGAAAATATGGAGAGGGAAATCCGTAGACCAATTTATTTTTTTGGGGTGGCCTAATAGAAAATTACCTGGGGGACCAAACATAGTATCCCATGCATAAGGCACACCTGATGCCTACCGTAATCTCCCGCGTATAAGGCGCTTCTTATACACGAATTAGACCTTGGATGGGTCTTATACGCGGGAGGCAAGCTGCCTTGAGTTGGGGATGCGCCTTATACACAGGTTTTTCCGTTATCTCAATTGGGATCAGGTTGAGTATGATGCTGATCATATTTTTTTTTTGAATGCCACAAATGAGGTGTGACCTGAAGTACTGTAATCTCCCGTGCATAAGGAGCGTCTTATATGAGAATCAGATCGTGACTGGGTCTTATACACATGAGGGTAATTGCCTTGAGTTGGGGGTGCGCCTTATACTCGGGGTACCTCCACTTTCCAAACCAGAAAGATGTACACAGAGTCATGTATTTTCTTTAACCAGAGAAAAGGTGTAGTTGATACCATGGTGCACTATATACCCCGCAATTGCTGAATGAAGCATTCCATTCTGTTCACTATAAAAGTGGTTGTAAAAATATGTACACCACACTCACAGACAGCTTTATTAATTGATTTATTTTCATGTATGAAAATAAATCATGTACATGTATAGACAGGGGTTGAAATTTTGACCAATAGCTCATCTACTGAAATCCTAGATGTCCGTAGTGCATGGGCAGTAACTTAAATAGACTCAAAACATGGTGCAGCACCCAGAACCCATTGACTTTAGGCAAGGCGTTTTAGTGGCCTAACTAGTTTTGCCCTTGAATGTAAAAGTACCAGGCACCTAACAGCTTGCACTGTCCAGTCAACATGCACCAATTCAAACCACTTTCATTGGTACCCCCCCCCCCACCTCCCAATCACCTCATAATAGTTTGTACTCAGTGCTCCCTTTTCATGTACCAAAAGTGAATTGTTATTATAAGCACTGGCCCCACTAGTCATGCATAGACCTATATGAGGCCGCACTACTAAGCCCTAACCATCATTCACCTTTTATATCTGTACCAGAAAGATATAATCATTAACCATAACAAAATAAATCACCACGGCTATGCTGTGCTTAACTCAACCTTTCCTTAATTCATCAAATACCCGCCTCCTAGTTATACCAGGGTTCTCCTCACACTGTAATGACGCTGGTGGGCCGCCGGCTTGCTTTTAACTGCCGCCGTTGTGATTTAATCTCAGAGTCACCGCCGGTGTCATTTTACCTTCATATAGGTTTTTGAATTTTGCAAATCGGCCACTTAGAACAGAAGTTATGGCCGTATTTATGAAAATACTTTCAATTTCTTTGTTAAATTCCCATCTGTAATCCCCACATTTTACGGATTTTACGGTGTGATTTTACATTCTGCGGAGAACCCTGTATACTATTGACCTTTTAATCAAGAGAATGCATGCAGCATTATGAGCGATACTGCTGGCCCAGATTGTGCTGCCACCTGGTGTTATTCTAGGAATCATTTAAGGATACGACTTTATACCCCTTCCCAAGTAATAAATAAAATCATGGTGGCCTCTTAATGCTTGCTGTGATGGCCTAGCCTCCCTTAGTTGGGGGTGCGCCTTATACGTGGGGTTTTCTAAAAAGCTAATCAGAAGCAGTATCTCTAACATAATATCATCAGTTCTTTTGATTTCTTTTCCTACATTCATGCATTCTATCAATGTTGTAGCATGTTAGGTAATGGATTTAAATCATAACATTATCTAAACATAGTTTGAACATCTGTTCTTAAGTCAAACATATAGCAAGTGTATATAAATGGTATACTGACTCCATCTGGTGGCACTTGTAGGAACCATTCCTATTGCATACATGATTATAAATGATCATGATCAAGGTACAGTTTGAGGTCAATTTCAATTGTATACTATCTTCTGACACAGGTTTGACAAATCAAACACATCATGATGACCTATTGACATGATAACATGAAATGTATCATGTAAAAACATGGATAACCTAAAATCCATTTACAACTACAGTACTGGGAATACAATCTAGAACATAGTAATAATGCAAACTGTATCTTAATAATGATCATTTATAATACTGTATTCAATAGGAATGATTCCTAGAAGTGTCAGCAATGTTAGAGATAAGTTCTATTTCTGGTCACACCTCATTTGTGGCATAAAAAAAAGATATGTTCAGCTTCATACCCAACTTGATCTCAATTGAGGTATGGGAAAAACCCGCGTATAAGGCGCACCCCCAACTCAAGGCAGCATGCTTTCCGCATATAAGACCCATCCATGGTTTGATTCGCGTATAAGACGCGCCTTATACGCGGAAGATTACAGTAAATTCATTCTCTAACATGCTACAACATTGATAGAATGCACGAATATAGGAAAAGAAATCAAAAGAACTGATGATACAATGTTAGAGATAAGGCCACACCAAATTAAATAATTGGTCTATGGATTTCCCGCATCATATTTTCAGAAATACAAATTTTTTTTTTTTTTGAAAATTAATTTGTCTATGGATTGCGCCCGCACCATTTTCTGCAAAAATCTGATTTTTTTTTTTTGGGCCATAATTTTGGCAGATATTCAGAGATGTCAGTTGGTAATGGGCCCAACCTCTGGGAATTTTTGGGTCTTAGCAAAGCACTCATTCCCCCAATATATTATGCTAAAAGCACCCATCTCGTCTTCATTTCAACCTGTTCCCTTCACTCAAAATTATAAAGACCATCCCTAGAACGGATGAACATAGAAATACAATTAAAAACAATAAATAATGATTTCAGCCAATCAGCAGCCAGCTAAGATTCATGTCCTCTGAAATGAGATTTCAGAGATCCTCTGATCTCTGAAAGGTTTTTTGTCTAGAAAAGGCTAGAGGGCAGCACAAGGCATGATTATGCTCAGCCTTAGGCTCACTAGAAGTAGAAAGGATAGGTTATAAGGGTATCTATGATCAATGTAATTCTCTCTATCCATATTATGACCACAAGATGGAATAAGCCTCTGAGATGTATAATTTTTTGGGAAAGTTTGAACCTCTGAAAATAGACGGACCTCTGAAGGTCTGACATCTCTGCAGATATTATAAGTCTGATACTACCGTAATCTCCCGCGTAGAAGACGCGTCTTATACGCCAAACAAAAGGCTGGTGCATCTTATAGCTTAGTCTCAAGTTGGGGTTGCATCTTATATTTTGCCCTAAGAGGTGCGTCTTATTTGCGAAAATGCCTTTGCTAAGTTTGGGGTGCTTCTTATACGCGCAGCGCGTCTTCTACGCGGGAGAATACGGTAGCTTTAAAAACTGTCAACTCCTTTCCTAGGAAATCTTTGGTTATCAAAAAAAAAAAAAAAAAAAAATCGCTCTCTCCACATCTGTGATGTGCAGAATCCATTGACAAAAAAAAAATTCAAAAAAAATTTTTTTCGCCCTCCCTCTCCATTTTTTCAAAATGAAAATCCATAGACCAACTTTTTAATTTGATGTGGCCTAAGTTCTACTTTTGGTCACACCTCATTTGTGGCATTCAAAAAAAATATATGAACAGCATCATACTCAACCTGATCTTAACCCTAACTAAGGCTATCCCCAACCACAAGGAGACCCTTGTAGGCAGGCCATGCACAAGGTGCGCCTTGTACGTGGACCAGACCTCCTGAGTTGGGGGTGCGCCTTATACGTGGGTTTTTCAAAATACTAATTCAGGGGAGACAGGTGTGCCTTCTACGTGAACCAGCCTTCCCTGAGTTGGGGGTGCACCTTCTACGCGGGAGATTACGGTAGATGCCTGTGCGGACTCACTGGTGCAGATTGGGTCTCATTAGAAGTTTTTGTGTAGAGTCATAAATTGTAAAATTCATAAACAATAAAACCATATCAAAGAGAGATAGGGGCCATGAATGGGGGTATACAAAAGTGGACACCTTGGGTGGGCCCAAAGGGGGGGGGGGGTCCTGACCCCCACGAATACCCCCCTGGATCCGGCCCTTGGTTGGGGGGAGTCGGGAGTGCCCGCTTTAAGCAAACCATAAAAGTTCATCCCCATCACTGCGATCCAACGGGACAGTGGCACTTGTAGCGGCACTGAGGAAAACTACCATAAAAATAACACCTGCATATAAGTTAAAGCTTATAAACCATTTCAGACCCCGGTGCAGTTTATGGGTCGATCCTGAAGTCAGGGTGCAGCTAATACGTTGGGATTCACTTATGTGGACTTTACTATAAGGAATGGGCACCATATCTGCCACACCCAGACTTTTGGCTGTTCCTATAAGCATCATTTTTACATGTACCGTAATCTCCCGCGTAGAAGACGCGCTGCGCGTATAAGACGCACCCCAAACTCAGCACATGCATTTTCGCGTATAAGACGCACATTTTAAGGCTGAAATTTGTAAGATAAATACATTTCTATAGTAAAATTACCCCTCGTATAAGACACACCCCAAACTTGAGGAAATCCTATAAGACCCAGTAGGGATTTGTTTGGCGTAGAGGACGCGTCTTATACGTGAGAGATTACGGTATTAAGGTTTTGGTTCTAGCGGTGGCTCATACAAGAGAATTAATGGTACTCGCGTTGGTGAATTGTGAATAGCGATGATCATTCACTGATCACAATATTGTTACGCCATGATACAAGTCTGGGCCCATACCCAGTATGAAGTAGCTCCAGCCCCTCTTGTTACCCTATACTGACCTTATCCTTAAGCCTTCAAGGGACGTGATGCATTCATGCATCATGCCCATTGGTTGTCATGATGCACCAATGCAGTCTCGCCAGCACTTCATTGGAGCATCATGCCGAACCTCCGGGAGTGTATGAATCAAGCCCGTAGGGTCGGCATGATGCTCCAATCATTGGTGCATCATGATGACCAATGGGCATCAGCGGCCTTTAACGGGTTAAGATGCCGTTCCTGATTCTATCCTGTTCCTGATTCTATCTCTGTATCCCTGGGAGTCATATTATCTGATAAGGCACTCAGTATGTACATGCTGCTAGTAAAAAGAACAAGATCCTTGAGTTGTTTTTAAACCCTTTAAGGGCGGCTGATGCAGGAATGCATCATTCCCATTGGTCTTCATTGGAGCATCATGACGACCCTCCCGGAGTGTATTGATCCTGTAGGGTCGGCATGATGCATGAATGTAGCCCTGGTGAGTTACTCACCAGGGCTACATTCATGCATCATGCCGACCAATGGGGATAATGCATTACCACCATTGACCTTTAAAGGTTTAAGCTTTGCTACTGATAGCATATAACAATGGACTTTTTGTTGATGTGACAATGACAATGGTGCTATCCATCATGATCTGGTACATGCGTACTGCTCGTGTAAACAGTGACATCCGTAACATAGTAAAAGCCAAAAGATTACGTGCTTCAGGTAACTTTTTTAATTCTAAGGCCAAGGGACCCATGATGGCATTGTGCAGATCACAGTGGCGGATCTAAGATTTTGAAAATGAGGGTCCATGTCCTCTATCAAGCCTTTATTTTTTTTTAGAGGCTAAAAATGGCAAAATAAACTCTTATCTGCTGTCAACATCGAGGGGGCACACCAGTCCGCCACTGGTCTTATATCGAGGTTACAGGTTCCCTACTAGGGGGGCACCATTGCTTGATCTGGCACCTTGCACGATACGCACTGATAACAGCCAGCATGATGGGTGCCAGGTTTTATATAATGCGCTCTAAAAAGTATATCCTAGTTCGGTATAGGGAGTATAGGGCAGGTGTCATACTGCGTAGTTCGGTATAGGGAGTATAGGGCAGGTGTCATACTGCGTAGTTCGGTATAGGGAGTATAGGGCAGGTGTCATACTGCGTAGAATCTAGATATCATGCCATTCATCAAATAAAACCACAGTGACATCTGGTACTCAGGGTTAGTCCTGTTAGTGTCCCTAGATAAGAACCATGTCAGATGTACATTGGCCTTTGATATGTTAAACCTACATTGTGTTATCTAATGATAAATGGTACAACGTCCCTGCAGTATAGGGAAAACATGGAAAATAATTAACATAGGGAATACATAGACAAAGGTTCACTCGTATTGGGTCTGACTTAGGGTTATCTCACGAGGTGAACCCTCGGTCATACCCAATACGAGTGAACCTTTGTATTTATTTCATGTCATCTGAGTCAGGAATATAGAAAACTCTTCTGAAATTCAATAAATTGATAATCATCTATGTTTTATGGCCATTTGGGCTGCTGTAACTAAAACCCCTGCGTCACGACCGTCACTTTTTAAAACCCCTCCGTCACAAGCGTCATGACCGTCACTTTTACCCGTGTATAGGCACATAAAGAGGTAGAAATATGAAATGATACAGCTTAGTTTAAGGGAAAAAAAAAATAAACAGGTAAAACTATTCTCAGAGATGTAAGTTGTCAGGGATTTCCCTGAAAATAGGGAATTCAAAATTGTTAAAATGTAGTCTGAATAAGGATATCCAGGGTCTTCAGGGATAGATTTATTCACAGTCTTCTTTCCCTAGTCATTTTCTTCACACAGACCCAGTCCTCAGTTGTCTAATTCAACTAGGGACTCCACTAAGCCCCCCCTGGTGTAAGCAGGGGTAGTCACTGGTCCAGGGGAGACTCTGGGCAGGGAATCTTAGGGACAGACCCTCCCAGCGAGAAATGAAGTGAATGCTGCTCTCTGATTGGTCTAAAATCATCAGTCAGCAATATAGTACAATTGTTTGACACCAGGGGGTGCAATGATGCTGTGCTGGAGTCCCTGAACACTCTGCTTATACCAGGGGGCCTGCCAACTCTCCCAGTGTCGCGATAACAGCTTTTCAGGGATTTTACCAGTACCTGACTTACATTTCTGTATTCTAATGTGAAATTAAATTCATTGGCTGGAAGGCGATATCTATCATAAATATGGTGGCTAAGTGTGTGCACTATAGACCAATTGGTGATGTATATATTGTTGTGTTAATTGCCCATTGTTGCCAAGTCTGTCTCTGATATAAATCATGAACTATGCCAAATGCTCTATGTTAAACATTAAACATTGATGGTTTTTAAGTACCAGAAGTTGTATGAATTGGTTGTAGCCTAAGCCTGGTTACATGGGACATAATAATAACTTTCTGAGAGAGGATTTGATGCTTATTGTGTCTCCACTGTGTCATACTTTGACCATTTCCTTGCCTTCTAGCTCTGTCAGACATGGTCATACTCTAGTCTGCTACAAGGTGGCGCCTAAGCACTGGGCTGTCCTCCTGTGCTTATACCAGGGGGCCTGCCAACTTTTTACTGAATAAAGGGAATCTGGCTTACTTTGCACCACATTTGATAGCATAAGGGAGTGGTCATTATATCAACGGGGGGTTCACACAGACCCGCAAACAATTTTTGCGCCCCTTCGATGGCAGAATTTTCACGCTGGATCTTTTGCTAAAAAAGAGGGTAAATTTTGCCCCCCCCCCCTCAGGAGGTGTCTGAATTTTTTGCGCCCCCCCCCCCCCTTGATAATTTATGACCACCCCCTGAGGGCAGGAGGCAGGCTTGGCTAATGCATTGTGTGACTTCACAATTGGTCAAATACACCATAGCACTGACTGCACAACACTGCTCATCTATAAACAAATAGTACCAATACATGTATTTGTGACAGCACTTGAATATTTCTTTAGACAATTAGCATTAAATAAAGCAACTGAAGTATCCTACATGATGTAACGAAAATGTACACTCTAGTATTATAGTTATGTTTGCAACAGCCTCTAAAAGCAGGGTTCTCCACACATAGGAAGCACACAGGCAGGCCGCCCGTGTGCTTTTGCCTGTCGCCCGTGTGCTCTAGCTGGAAATGGGCTGCCCGTGTGCTTTCAGCTCTCTGTGAGCGTTCTGTGTTTTTTTGAATTTTGCAAATTGTACAATTAGAACAGAAGTTACTGTAAATTTTAAACAAACTATATTAAAACTCATAAAATTGCATAATTTCACATCAGAATTTTGAGAATTTTCTTATTGGACATGGCCTCAAACCTGCATATAATAGACCCTGACAGCATTTCACTTTCAATATCACGCTATGCATGCGACTAGCCAGACAAAAATTGACCTGGGTGCTTTTTCATCCTGTGGAGAACCCTGCTAAGCATACCTAAGGCATCATGTGGGGCATTTTTGACCAATTGTGACGTCATAAAATGCAGCAGACAAGCCTGCCTATAGCCATTATGCTAGCAGATATGGTGCTAAGTATGACGTCAGAATCTTTTTATTCGGTATAATGACTTCCATAAAAGACTTATCTTTAAGGGTCGTTGATGCATTGATGCATCATGCACCAATAGTGCTGGCGAGACTGCTCGCCACCACTTCATTCGAGCATCATGCCGACCCTATGGGGTCGATACATATAAACTCCCGGAGGGTCGGCATGATGCTCCGAATAACTGCTGGCGAATAACTGCTAGTCTCACCAGCACTTCATCACATCATGACGTCCGATGGATGCACTCCTGTATTAGCAGTCCTTAAAGAGTTAACCGATATGTAGGGTGAACATTGGCCTGTGATGTGCAGAGATAAGAAGCACTGTCCTGCTAGTACTGTGTGTACATCTTGGTATCTTATTATCTTGTAGTACGGTAGCCGCACGAACAGGTCAGTAAAACTTACTGGATAACTGCACTGTAGAATATTCTCTCCTTACTGATAATATCTAAAACAGTAGGGGACATTTAATTGGTATCAGTATCCTTCAGAGGTAGACACTAACACTGGCCTGGTGACCAATTGCCAATAGTTTTGGCTGTGGGCCAAGAGTTCCTTTGAAATAAGCCATTGTACACACTTGAAAGTAAACATGTATAAATTATGAGTTTGCCTTCTCTAATTCCAGAAGTCACAATGGGGTTGTTCACAAACTGGAAGTCGTGGTTCATTTGTCACCTGCTGCTCGGTTACATCTTCATCATGTCGGGCCTCATCACATGCTTCCTGCTGTTACTGACCTACATCTTTGTGTGGCACTTGAACAAGACGCTCTACCGCAAAATGTGCTCTCACATCGCCTACATGTGGTGGAGTCGTAAGTATAAATTCATCACACAAAGTCATTGTTTTACTTAAGATTTTAAAGCATAAAATCTAAAACTAATGAACATATTCAAGGAAGTACCTTTCCTGAAATGATAATCAATATTTAGCTTGATTGCATCCAACCAGGGCCTGACAGGTAGGGTCCATATCTGGGATGTTTCCAGAATGAAAGTGCTCTGATGTAGAATGAATTTCAATAACAGTACAACAATTTTCTAGATCCACTAAATCTCTAAATGTCTCTTTGATTTTTAATTTTTAGTTATTCGTGTAGTATGTAAATAGAATATTTTGCTGATTCCTGTGTATCTTGTTACAGAAATTACCTTCCTAGGCCAGTGGTGGGCGGATTCCCGCGTATCTTTGCACCTCGAGGATCCTGAAACTGTGTCCGGACTGGGTCGCAACCATACAATCGTTATCATGAACCACAAGTACGAAGTTGACTGGCTCATGACGATGATTCTGGCTGAGCGATTCGGAATACTCGGGGGTACAAAGGTATACGGAAAAGCTATGCTCAAATACGTTCCGCTCCTCGGCTGGGCCTGGACCTTTACGGAAAGTATTTTCCTGAAGCGTGAATGGGAAAAGGATAAGAAGAGTATCCAGCGGGATCTGGCTTATATCTGTGAATACCCGGAGGACTACTGGGTTACAGTAAGTAAACTAAAAGCAGATGGCCAAGGGCATGTAGACATTCAGGGAAAATGGACACCAGGCTGGCCATCATGTGAAACCTTGTACCTACCATTTAATGTATAAGCCACACTCTGACTATATTTACCAACCTAAGAACCCCCAAACCTTCAATCTTTAATTTTTCCCTTACTCAGCCAGAAAGGTCCAAGCTTTTGAAAATGTTATATATAAATCATAAGCTAATAACATTCAGTAAGATATCACAGTTGGACAAGAATGTTTCTTTTCTCTAACCATTTTTGAAATAAATAGTATGTCATGCTATGTTACTATTTATTATCTTTACTGTAGACCAGATTTATCACAGTACAAAGGACCTTTAGGTTTCTTCTTGTTTTCTCATTTAATGATAACAGTCCTGTACATAGCTAGCAGAAATACTATATCAATGATCATTTATTTCTCTTTCCAGTTATTACTATTCTGTGAGGGCACAAGGTTTACTGAAGCTAAAAAGGAGGCCAGTAATGAAGTAGCACGTAAGAAGGGACTTAAAGAACTCAAGCACCATCTTCTTCCACGTGCCAAGGGCTTTGTCCTGTCCATGCACGGGGTCAAGGACCATATTGAAACAATTACTGACATGACAGTCGCGTTTACTAATGAGGGCGCACAACCCACATTAATGAATGTACTCAATGGAAAGGGAGTTGTTGCTGAGGTTTACACAAGGTGAGATTTTTATCTAGTTAATTCAATAGAATTACCGTAATCTCTCGCGTAGAAGGCGCAGCCCGCGTACGAGGGGTAATTTTACTAAAGAAAAGTACTAATCTTACAGAATTCAGGCTTCAGAGGTGCATCTTATACGTGAAACAGCCATTTGCTAGTTAGGGGTGCGTCTTCTACGCGAGATATTACGGTACTCTGCTCACCATAAAAGTGTTCGAAAATATATGTGCACCCCACTCACTTAGAGCTTTGTTAATTATATTATCATGGACCTGAAACTTTCAGGTCCGTGATATTATTGACCTTTTAATCAAGAGAAATCCATGCAGCATTATTATCAATCCTCCTGGTGGTATGTTCTGATTTCTATAATAACAGGAGGAGAGTCAACCGCTACCTGCCACCAGGTGTCAAATTAAAGAACTACCCTATCTATCCAGAGTTAGCCAGTGTGGTACTGGTGAGAATACAGCACAGTAGAGACATGGTGTGAGTAATGTGGGAACTAGTTTTCATTGTCCACCATTCAGCTCTATACCAGATTGACTTCACAGACTCCAAAATAGTAGTTCTTTTAGGAATATTTTTCACCCACTATACATGGGTCTCTAATGGTCTCTACTGTACTCTCTTGTACATTTCATACTCATATAGATCTGAACAATGGTCTTTATGTTGGAACTCAACTCAATGATTTATGAAGAATTTACAAATTTGGTCAATTCTAGGTTTTCAGAAGAACTCAAACTAAGCCAGATGGGATCATTGTCTTCCTTCTTGCACAATGGCAAGCCCAATAAATGCAGCCAACACAAAGCCCAAAGTGTTTTTGAGGTAGATGTATCATTGAATGATTGTCATATTTGGTAGTATATTTGCATTATGGGATTTCCCTGGCCATGCAGCTGGACCCAGATATGCTGATATTAGTTCTTGAATTTGCCACCAGATGTCCTCTATATCGTGCAGTTGGATCCCCCCTGCTATAATAACAAACCAGGTGGCAGCAGTGCTATGGTAGCCAGGAGGATTGATTATAATGCTGCATGGATTCTCTAAATACAATTAATAACGCTCTCAGTGAGTGGGGTGCACATATATATCCAAACACTTTTATGGTGAGCAGAAAAGTATGCTTCATTCAGCAGTTTAAGGGTATATAGAGAACCATGGTATAGACTACACCTTTTCTTTGATTAAAGAAAATAATGACTATGTGTACATCATTTTGAATTGGAAAATAGAGGTACCCCGCGTACAAGGTGCACCCCCAACTCAAGGCAGCCTTGGTCCCGCGTACAAGACCCATGAACGATCTGATTCGCGTATAAGACGCGCCTTATATACGTGGGAGATTACAGTAGTCATTTTTTTATTTCATTTATATCATTAATGCCAAAAACACAACTTAGTCCACACCAAAAAAAAATAAGTTGGTCTACGGATTTTGGTTTTGAAAAAATGGTGCGAGCAAGGGAGCAATTTTTTCTTTATAATTTTTTTAAAGAAAATTTCGACTCCTAATGGATTCCTTGCTGGAAAAGTGAGGCGGGAGCAAACTTTTATTAAATAAAAAAATTGCCAAACATCACAAAGAGAAAACTTACTAAAGAAGAGGCGAGCAAAATCCATAGACAAGACTTTTTCAAAGAAAGAAAACAATTTTATTTCTGAATATATGGAGAGGGCGATCTGTAGACCAACTTATTTTTTTGATGTGGCCTAATAGGGCAACCTCTGTCACAAGCCCAGGGGTACACTTTGAGGAAGTGTCTAGGGGAAGTGTTGATCGCCAATGTTTGAACCTATTGTACATACCGTAATCTCTCGCGTATAAGGCGCAGCTCACATATAAGGCGCACCCCCAACTCAGAGAATGCAAGTCCACATATAAGGCGCACCTCTAAGAGCAGATTTTTGTTAATTTAGTACTGTTCTATAGTAAAAATACCCCCCCCCCTATAAGGCGCACCCCAAACTCAAGGCAATGTCCCTCCCATGTATAAGACTCAGCAGCCTTTTGTTTTGCCTATAAGACGCGCCTTATACGCGGGAGATTACGGTAGTCTGGTAGCGGAAGGCCATATTTGAGCCTAACCTCAACTTGTCCGATACAGTCCTCAGGCACTGCCACTCTTATCATCATTGTCCTGGTCCTTGGTATAAACAAAATAAGGAACAATCTATTCCTGAAATGCAGCAGCCACATGCATCATTGTATGTGTCTTGCAAACTCTAGTACATCACCTCTTTGAGTAGACCCACTGCAGCCGATACACATGAAACCCTAACCCTAATCAGCATATGCCATAACATATGTCATTTCTTTACCTTGTACGGTTACCCCCTACACGGCTTCCAGACTAATATTGACAAACAATATTTGAAGTCATAAGTGCCCAGGGTGGGTTTAAGTGACCTTTGGAAAAAAAAAAACACCTAAAAGGGGGGTGGGCGCTTACTAAGGGATCAGTACTTATCCCATTGAATATGGTTACAAAAAGTAGATGGGGTACAATTTGAGAAAACATTACAGGTAGATTTGGTTTAAAAAAAAGGGGGGGTGAGAGAATTAAAAAAAAAAAAATAGATTGGATATTGTAGGGAATCGAATGTCCATTTCAAGACATGTATATTTATTCGAGACTCATATGAGTAACGTAGTGGACGAATGTCTCTTGGGACCGTTTCTCACGCTTCCCGCAAGAGGCCACCACTGATGACTTGGGCGTGTGGTGTGATAATCACCCTAGATGGGGTTCAGGTATAAACCAATCAACCGTAACATGTAGCTTGACCTTCTGTATTAAGTGTTTACTCTATGTAAATAAAAGCAATAAAGATATTTCTCTAGAAACCTCATTTCGAATCCGATAGTTATTGTTCGATATAATCGCTCAATACCTACATAATGATAGCAGTTGTATGGTAATGGTTGTAAAATGAAATTCTTTCTTCTCAGGAGGATACCTACAAAAGACATTCCACTAGACACAGATGAGTCATGCGCTGCCTGGCTACAAACATTATACCAAGAGAAGGTGAGTGGAAATAGCCATGGAAGATTAAGAAAAAGATCTTTAATAAGTAATATGGTTAAAATATTTTAATGAAGAAGGAGATGTGAAGGACTTGTGCCTAAAAACTCTCTTTTGGTTCAACTGATATAGATTAGAGTACAACAGAGCAGCAGTAGCATTTGCTTGTATTTTCAACTTTTTGAAGGTTTGCCTGGATCTCAACTTTTTGCATCTTGTTAAAAAAGAAACTTTTCAAGAATTGTAAAAATTGTATTATTTAATAAATCAAAGCTTATTGCAGCAGGAAGCAATCATCTATAGATGGATTGAATACTCTCAATGATCGATACAAATTAATTATTGTTTGGTGTTTATTATTTTTCATCTACAAGTAATATAATTTGATGATTGAAATATGTTAATATCCCTTTTTTGTTGGTTTCAGGATGAAATTTTTGATAACTTTGTCAAAAACGACAACCACTACACAATAGGTACACGTATGGAGGTCCCACGGCGTAAAAAAGACTTGATAATGTGGATTTTCTGGGCAGTACTTCTAGTGGTTCCACTGTTTAAGTACGTCGTCAGTGTAATCGTGTCAGGGTCGCTTCTCTCACAAGTCATGCTTCTTATTGTCATAGGATTATGTGAGTATTTATATTCAAATATTTTCATGAATTGAGTTAAAGGTCCATACTGTAATCTCTCGCGTAGAAGGCGCGTCGTCTACGCCAAACAAAATGCTGCTGGGTCTTATATGTGGGAGGGACATTGCCTTGAGTTGGGGGTGCGCCTTATATGCAGATTTCTTTTATTATAGAAAAGTACTAATCTTACAAAATTCAACCCTTATGTGTGCGCCTTCTACATGAAAAGGCCTTCTCTGAGTTGGGGGTGTGCCTTCTACGCGAGCTGCGCCTTCTACGCGGGAGGTTACGGTAATTGTTATTGAAAGAAAAAACGGCCACCATAATGCGGCCTTAGTGCATGAAGGTTATAAATGCATTTTTTAAGCTTTGCAGGAGAGGCAAAAGAGCTTACAATTACTGTAGCACCAAGTTGATAGAGCATAAGTATGGTATCTCCATAGTAGATAGATAAGGGGCAATAGAGTTAAAACACAGAGAAAAACTCAATGCATATAATGTTCTGCAAGCCCAGATTGATCTTGGAGGGATCAAAAACCTCAAGGTTATTATTGTTAGGAATGAAAACAAGAATTAGCTTATTGTTTTAATAATTTAACTCTTTGAATCTTAATAAACAGTAATGGCTTTTATCTCAGGCATTTTAAGCCTTAATAGTGGTTTGATTGGCAAGCTGTTAAGATCAAAATGTGGCCCAACGTCCCAAGATTACAGCAAGACATTCAGTCCCGCAGTTTGGCAATTTCCGTGGGCCCGGCAGTACTTTTGCCCACTAAAGTTGGTTTCCTGCTGTCAATACGAAAACTCATGGGACCGAGGCTTTTGCCAGCAAAATCGCTGCCCGCCTGCAGACACTGCCAGAGTGTAGGACCGAATCGCTCACTGTAATCTTGGGATCTTGGGCTACAATCTGTCTTTAAGACTTGCAGATTGGATCATTATAAAGGTTTATACAGCCTAAAACAAAAGCATTATTCTTTATGATAATATTATAATCTTGAGGTTTTCAGTCCTTCCAAGATCAATCTGGGCCGGCAGAATGATAAACTCTGTGGGAGCAAATGGCCTGCAAGAGGAAAAGGTTTTCATATATGGTCCTGCAAGTTTTCATATTGACCGTGTAATTACATCAATTTAATGTTTATGAAACCATCATTTACACTGTCTTCATTCTCTTACAGTGACATTTGGTATAAAGATGATGATTGGTGTAACTCAACTCAAGAAAGCCTCCGCTTACGGCTCCTCACCAGTACACGAACCCAAACAAAATGGAGACCAGAAGTCTCAATAGATGGAGCCACACGTAGTTTACCAGTATCTAGTCAAATAAAGAATCATCGTCCCACTGATAATGACAAGCACTTTTGCCATACAAAAGAAGAAACAACTCTTAATTTCACAGAAACAGGAACTTAACAACCTATGAAGACTTTATGCCTTAGTTTGGTTTGCATGCTGCTTCTTAATTCAAGCACGAAAACAAAAAATGCCATGAAAATATTTACCAATCATGTCCTGATTGATTTTGGTTACTATAAGTGCAACTTTTATCAGCTATTGGATTTAGGGGAGGGAAATAAATGAATTAGCATATTGAATTTAGGGGAGAAAAATATTGAATTTGCATATTGGATTGAGGGGAGAAAAAATATTGAAATAGCCCATCGGTTATTCAAAAAAAATTTTGGCACATCTTGCGGCCAAATTTATGACTCCTCTGTATATGACATATTCAGCGTAAATAGAGGAAATACCCATCTATGATTTATAGAGACCCGATAGTGTACATAACATTCCTGATGGTGCGTGTGGCACCGTTGTCATGGACCGCGATGGTGTACATAGGGCTGGTGTAATTTTATGTACATATAAAAATGGGTAGAGTATGTCCAGTCTATGCAGTCATTCCTCTACATAATAACATATGTACATAGGCCTGTAATATACAACTAATGTCCTGTCTGTCCTCATGATCCACAGACCCAGCAGCGCTGGCGATTAACTCACCAGAATAACATAGGGGATCACGCTGACCCCTCGGGAGATTTTTTAACCCCCCTAGCATTTACGTGCAGACAGTGCGTTATTGTATCATGCCTATTGTCCATCATGATGCTTGAATGTAGCCCCAGAGACTTGCTTGGCTAAGCTGCATTAATGCATCATGCCGACCGTAAGGGGTTGATACACTCTTGGAGGGGGGCATGATACACCCCCCTGTGGAGTGGGGACCTTCATGTGAGGGCATGGAGAAGCAGAATAACTTCATTGGGAGTCCACGAAGGAGGAATTCTCCTTCCATTCTACCAGTGGGAATACCAGATTCGTAAGGGGTTTCTTGTGGCCTGGGGTGAGCGTGTCAGTAGCTGGTGTCCATATGCATGGGCCCGGGCCTACATGCTTATCTTTTGCCATTGGATTCCCCCTCAGTGAACTACGTCTGAGTGATCAAAGGCCATGATTTGTGTGGCCCTGGCTATGGGACCAGGCAAATAAAAGAACACTTGCTATCCATCAAAAAGTGTAGGGGAATGAAGCCCCGGTAGCGGGTTTCCCCCTCAACCGTCCTCATAGATGTGGTCATTCATCTCATAGATTCGGTCGTTCATATATTCGGTCACTGCTGTGTCGGGCAAGCAGCATATAAATACCTGTCTAGCTGTTTGGACAAGCAGCTTTGAAATACCTGTCCAAATAGAAACGATAGGACTTAATGTCCGCAAACCACAGAAACTCCTCTAACTTTTAAGTACTATTAGTGGAGGTAAAATCAACCAAACCAAACCAAATATAGTGCCCCATGTGCACAGGTCATTGTTCGTTTGTTATCATGTCATAAAGCCCTAGCCATTAACGTGCATGCATTATGTTAGTGTATCACTATCATGCTCACCCTTTTGGGAGCGAACGGTTTGTCAGGGTTCCCAGGCGTCATGGAATGTCATGGAATAAAAAGTTGTCAGGGAAAGTCATTGAATGTCATGGAATTTCTGAAAATTTCATCTTAAGTCATGGAAAATAGGAAATCTGAATATTTATTGCAAAACTCAATGGAGTGGACCATTATCCACCTTTGATGCTTGAAATTTCCGGGAGGTCATCCCTTATAATGCCCAAAATCAGTTGAAAATATCATGGAAAATTTTGATTTTTGTCCCGGAAATGTGGACTTTGAGTCTGGGAATTTTGTGGGACCCCTGTCTGTTAATGGCCAGGGCACAGTTCATGTATGCTGAACGGAATAATGCATTAATGTGGACCTTAAAGGCTTTAAGATGGAAACTGGAGAGTGGAAGGTACCCCATAGGATAAGGGTATCTGTCCTTACTGGACTACTTTTGCTTGCCTTACCCGGGTAACTGGATGGTTTTGCTGATACCCAATCAGGGATGGGCACTGCCTACCCCTGAATCGGTACCAGCGAAACCCGCCATTCAACTTGGACGACTCGGTGGGTGAGGCAAAAGTGGCCCTGAACGGTGATCATCATATATAAACCATCAGTCACCTAGGATATGTCGAGAAATGATTTTTACAATGAACGGGTAATATGTTGATTATACGATCCATGTTTAGATATGGAGAACTATGATACAGTTGACTATTTTTGTATATTCCTAATAATCATTTGAAGATCATTCCCATGCGTATTTGGATTTTATTAAGAAATGGTCACATGCCATGATGGATTTTAGTTGTTATATAAATAACACTTGAGCTTTTGTTCTTGTTTCTTGTTTGAAAAAAATGAAACTGAATTTGTATGTTGAAGGATGCTAGTGCTAAGCTGTATACTATTCCGCTTGATGTTATTATGGTAAGAGAATGTAAATAATTTCCACTTTACTGCAGAAGCTTTCGTTTATTTCATTCATGCTGCGGGTTCGAGGTCATTTGGTATTGTCTTTACAACTACCATATTCTCCCGTGTTCCACATACAATATGCACCCTGGGTTGAAAAACTATAAGGCCTATCTTTGGGTTGATTTTTGCGGTTTTGATTCTGTTCTATTGTAAACATACCCCCCTATAAGGCACGCTTAGAGTCAGGGCTTATTCTATAAGACACTTAGAGTCAGGGCTGATTCTATAAGACACGCTTAGAGTCAGGGCTGATTCTATAAGACACGCTTAGAGTCAGGGGTGATTCTATAAGAAACGCTTAGAGTCAGGGCTGATTCTATAAGACACGCTTAGAGTCAGGGCTGATTCTATAAGACACGCTTAGAGTCAGGGCTTATTCTATAAGACACGCTTAGAGTCAGGGCTTATTCTATAAGACACGCTTAGAGTCAGGGCTGATTCTCTAAGACACGCTTAGAGTCAGGGCTGATTCTATAAGACACGCTTAGAGTCAGGGGTGATTCTATAAGAAACGCTTAGAGTCAGGGCTGATTCTATAAGACACGCTTAGAGTCAGGGCTGATTCTATAAGACACGCTTAGAGTCAGGGCTTATTCTATAAGACACGCTTAGAGTCAGGGCTTATTCTATAAGACACGCTTAGAGTCAGGGCTGATTCTCTAAGACACGCTTAGAGTCAGGGCTGATTCTATAAGACACGCTTAGAGTCAGGGCTGATTCTATAAGGCACGCTTAGAGTCAGGGCTGATTCTATAAGGCACGCTTAGAGTCAGGGCTGATTCTATAAGGCACGCTTAGAGTCAGGGCTGATTCTATAAGACACGCTTAGAGTCAGGGCTGATACTTTAAGACACGCTTAGAGTCAGGGCTGATTTTATAATGCGCTAAAAGCCTTAGATTCGCATATGAGACGCGCCTGATACGCGGGAGATTAGGTACTATACCCCTGAACTATCCCTTTGTGCCCAAGGCTTCATATTTAATTAAAAAATGTTAAAATGTTGTTTTTTTTTTCTTTATGAATGGATCTTCTCTCAAAATTCAAAAAGCTACAGGGTCCTGAGGCCCCCTGGATGCCCTCTAGTGCTCGAACAAATGGGAAGATATTGGGTATGTGTCAGATCGAATCCCTACCCCCCTCCAATCCACCATCGTGGGTTTGGGTTCTACTACTAGTCATGGCTTATACGCGAGAATTTAAGGTAATCATCCTTGAGTGTATTTGAGCCTATAGCAGAGATGCAACTTTTTAGGTAATCTGAATTTTAGGCCGTAATTTCTACAGGTGTTTCCTATTCAAAGTTCAGAAAATTAGGATAATTTCAGTGATTAGTTAGTGGCATCCCTGCTATAGAATAAGGATGGTACACTACATGGAGTCACCCCTGGCGAGTTACTCGCAGGGAGTAAGCCGTGGCGAGTGACTCGCAGGGCTGACTCCATGTATCATGGGGCGGAGGGGACATTGTGCTCTTAAGTCACTATGTGCCATATATAAAGGTACTGATTCATAATTCGAATATGGTTTTATTTCACTTTGGTACTTATAATATATACAGTTATTAGGTGTGATATTTTGTTGTATGGTCACAGTTAAGTATTATTCGATGATTATCTAGATGAGAAAATGTGTAAAATTGATACAGATATAAGGCCCTTCAGAGCAAACATATACAACTACAAATAAAAAATGTATCATCGTTCATAATCTATGTGTCATAAGGAGGAAAGATTGTAAAGAACAGTGATATGTTAGATTTGTTATCAGGAAATGCTAAGCTGAAGTGAAAATGAATCTTCAACCCCTGCTCAAAGAAAGAATAATCCAAGAAAAAGGGGCATTCCTAAAGCTGCTACAGTAAATAAAGCTATGAGTGCTGAATACATGTTTGAGCATTTAACCCCTTAAAGGCCGCTGATGCAGGAGTGCATCATGCCCATTGGTCGGCATGATGCACCAATGAAGTGCTGGTGATACTGCTCGCCAGCACTTCATTGGAGCATCATGCCGACCCTCCGGGTGTATATTAACCCTGTAGGGTCAGCGTCATGCCCTGGTGAGTTACTTCATGCCTCATGACGACCAATGGGCATGATACATTAAGGCATCAGTTAATAAAGGGTTAAAGCTTGGTATATCATTCCCTGTCAGGATAACTACCTTTGCTGTGATGTGTGATGTATGATAAAGGGTTTCTTCACCCATTCCATCTGTGAGTAAATGTAATTATGAGCTCTCAATCAGAGGAATATTCCAGATTTTTGTGAAGAAACAAATGTATTTAGTAAGAGAAAATACTGCAGAGCTACTAGCATTCACACTAGTCAGCTAAAGGTGATCCTTTTCTATAGGTCAGTTAAAGGTAGATTAAAGATTGTCTTATTGAAAGATGCATTAATACTTTAAGGGCAGCTGATGCATTAATGCATCATGCCGGCCATATGGGATTGATGCATTAATGCATCGTGCCGGCCATATGGGATTGATGCATTAATGCATCATGCCGGCCATATGGGATTGATGCATTAATGCATCATGCCGGCCATATGGGATTGATGCATTCATGCATCATGCCGGCCATATGGGATTGATGCATTCATGCATCATGCCGGCCATATGGGATTGATGCATTCATGCATCATGCCGGCCATATGGGATTGATGCATTCATGCATCATGCCGGCCATATGGGATTGATGCATTAATGCATCATGCCGGCCATATGGGATTGATGCATTCATGCATCATGCCGGCCATATGGGATTGATGCATTCATGCATCATGCCGGCCATATGGGATTGATGCACAAACTCACAAAGGGTCCCCATGATGCTCCGATGGCGAGAATGCTCGCCAGCACTTCATTGGTGCATCATGGCGACCAGTGGGCATGATGCATTAATGAATCAACAGCCCTTAAAGGGTAAAGAGAATATTTTGCTTAATAAAAGGTCATTTTACAATCTGTTAAAAGGATATGCTACGATATGCTTCAGGTGAGGATTGTGTGATTGGTTATCTCTTTAAAGGCTGCTGATGCAGGAGTGCATCATGCCCATTGGTCGTCATGATGCACCAATGAAGTGCTGGTGAGAATGCTCGTCAGCACTTCATTGGAGCATCATGCCGAACCCCCAGGGTTGCTACATATACTACCGTAGCATCAGCACAATGCCTCAATGGCGAGCAGTCTCGCCAGCACTTCATTAGTGCATCATGGATACATTAATGCATCACCTGTTAAAGGAGTATAGAACTTCAAAATGTGTGAGTCTATATTTCTTACTCTAACAAAGTGTACAAGTGAATTAGGTACAGATATAGGCGCTATTAAAGGGCGTCTAGCACGGCTAAGACTACCTGTCACCTGACCACCCCATGACCAATCAGGGCACCACAATTTCTCCACTTGTTCCTGGTTATGAACGATCTTTGAGCAGCTACCCATGTCAAAAAGAGTCTGTGCTTGATGCCCTTCAATACAGGAGTGCATCATGATATGATGCGTCAATGAAGTGAGGTATTGTGAATTCTACTCATTGAGAGGCCAATATAACATGGGTTTTACATCTTCGACCACACAAAGTAGTCTACTCAAAGTATACAAAGTAGTCTACTCAAAGTATTCCAATAGGCGTCAAGGTAGTAAGGTGTCTTTCACTCCTGCTCCAAGATGACATTTACAATAGGTTACTGATGTACCGCTAGTCCAGAAGTGGAATTAAATGTAAAACATAAGAGAGTGATCATCTTTTAACAACAGGGGAACAGAAATTGCGCAAACGCGCACTTTGAGACAATAGTGTTGCCGGACCTTTTCACTGAAAAAAGGTAAAATTATTTTGCCCCACCCCACCAGAGGTGTCGAAAAAACTTTGCCCCCCTCCTCCATGTTGTTAAAAATGATCACTCCCTAGCGTCGTCCTAGTCCTATTTAAACTGACACCAAGGTGCTGAGGTTACAATGTTAAATTGCAGCTTATACACGAATGCTACGATCAATGACCACTATCTTAAAATCAAATAGTTAATCATCACAAGTGTGTTACCAGTACATACATAGATAGAACTAAACGACCGTGGTGTACGAGGTGGCCGATCCACCACGAGGGAGACAACTCCCGAGGGGTGGATCGGCCGCGAGGACACCAGGGGAGTTTAGTTCTATATTTATTTTATGTTTTTAGAGTCTTTAATTAACTGAAAATTAACAAAATCCGTTACCGTATTGCCCCGTACGAGCGGCGGTCCGCCATTTTGAATGTTTACATGCACCCAGAACGAGGCTGCAGTGGTGGATCGGCCGCTGTGGTGGATCGGCACACGTTACGCCACTGGGGGTGTGCGGATCGGCCGCGCAATGCTATCTCTACGGGAAGAAGTTATTCACATAAAATAAATATGATTTTAGCATTAAGGTGTGTATTTAACTATTACTACTCACAGTGGCACCAGAGACATGGGGGATGAATTCCCCTCACTCTTTCAAGATTGACCTATAGATTATATAGAAAATAACCAAAATGTACACCCCCCATCTCCACCACTTTTTGGGCTGCTTCGCCCCCACTGTAATACACTATAGATGTGTTCATTGGTTGACTAATGCTTGTTTTTGTTTCATCATTTAGAATATGGTCAATCGTTACTCATATTAAATAGCGATCCTTTATCACGGACATATTTGCCATGGAATATGTGAGGAATAAAGCACAACTGTAATTAAGAGAATATTTTGCCTTTGGTGTCTTTTATCTTAGTTATTTTTTTAGTTTACCGTGGATTACGCGGGAATGATTTCTTCATTTTATGGACATCCCTAACCCCGCTTACAGGGATGTAAGGCTGATTGCTGATTTTCCTCAGTTTGACATGCTTACAGATAAAGTTACCCAATCAGGGGTGTGAAATTTCCGCGAAACGCGGAAATCCGCGTTTTTGATGCTCAGAAAGACCATTCTTGAGATCTATGCAAATCCACTGAGAAAAGAATTTACCATTTGTGGGGGGGGGGTCTCACTTAGAATTTCTGCCAATACCATTCCAGATTGAAAAATGTGGGCATCCCAATGGTAGTTCCAAACATATTTGTACAACAGAGTGTGTTATATTCTGCCCAAAGAACATTTAGATCACTTTTATCCAACATTAAAACATTAGCTAGCAAGCCGTATATTTCGCTTCAGGGGAAATAGGTTTTGGGATTTCACATCCCTGCCAATTTTCCTTTCTTGGATCAATGTTTTGGAATGCTTTGCAAGGAATTCAGAATTACTGTGTAGTAGACAGGATCTACTCAAACGGCACCTGGTGGCAAAAAATTGAAACTTTCAAATTTGACAATATTTGCTCATATTACACTCTTATATGATATAGCCAATCTTTATTAATCAGGCACCCAGTGTCCTGATTACCTTTAACCCATTCTGATCCTCGCTCAAAAAAACCGACCAAATCCCTGCTCTGAGTCCACCCCACTATATATGTCTGACCCCTTCAGTAGGTCTACCTCAAAGTAAAGAAAACCTAGTGAGTGAGTAATCGATGTTTAACGCCATTTCGACAGCTAAGGTCATATTCATGGCGAGAACTACATTACACTATTTCACAGGGGAATGTGTCAGTGCCCACGCATATGTGCACCACACACATCCCGAGGGGATAGGAAAGAGGAGAAGTAGACCCTTTTAAGTGGGCTAGGGAAGCCCAGAAAACCTAGTGTTGCAGGCCAAACCTAGACTTGTTAAGGCACTTTATTCCATTGCAATAAACTGATCAGTACTAGATTAAAAGTAAATACTCTTGAGTGGTCTACATGTAAGAGATGCCACTTTTCCTGGTTTTCCAGGAATTCCTGGTTTTGATCTCAAGATTTCTGTATCAAATTATGTAAGTTTCCTGGGAAAATGTGTCCAAAGTCCAGTTTTCCTGGTTTTTGTTGGTCAGTGAGTGGCATCTCTGCACTGTATTAGGTTTTCTACAAGTCTACTTGGAACAGACTAGATATAATCCGTGGCCGCCTGTAAAACAATGTGTATCAAGGTAGCATCTAAAGCCAACGGCTAAACATGGGAGAAGCAGCAGGTTGACTTAGCTCAACCTCCCCCCCCCCCGTCCACTGCTTGGGTAAGGATATATATGTGTAAAGGATTAGCGCTAACACTCTTGCTTTTATTTATTAGTAGACTCCCCCCAGAGACACGTCCATACACACTAAATGTGTAGCCAGAAATGTCAACCTGTGCCATGTCGTTTTGTTGCTTGATTGTTTATCTGTTAAAGAGTGTTCTTCTAGGGATTGTATGCCTGGTCTGTTCATAGTAGTTTTGGAGAATACCTAAAGTAATCCAAAATTACTGTAGGGTGCCTGATTATTACATCAAGTTGATGTACGTTTCTGTAACCCTGATAACTGCGTCTCCTAGTCAACACTTTAGGAGTGATACTTTGGCTTTCTATCCATTCTTATCACTTGATTTCATATTTCCCATACTCATAGACTCCTATACTAAAGCAATTAGTAATATTTTTAGTTTATTCAGAAAGTTTTTATTTTGCCTGTGTCCCCTTAGTTTTTGATTCCAAAATGTTTCTAATGATCTTAGGTGTGTGTGCATGAGGTTTGGTTAAAAAGTTGTTGGAAGATTTTTTTCTATGGAATTAAATGTAGGAAAATACAAATTCGTGACCTATGATTTTTAAGCATCAAACTAACATCCATGAAAGTTACAAATAGAAATCATTGGTTGATTTTAAACCAGCTGGATTGTATCTACTACAAGGATCCCCAGGGGTGTCGGAACTGGGGGGGGGGGATATCAGATGGGGGGATCCACAAAATTACGTCATGCTGGAGGGGGGGTCAGGTCTGGCATGACGAGATCAATTTTCCATATACCATCAACATTGCAAATATTTGGGGGGGGGGGGAATGAGGAGGGGGTCAAAAATGGTCAAATTTTGCATGACATCATTTATGGATGGCCCTGGGGGGTCTGTTATGCTTCGCTTTAGCCATGTGACACATATTGTCCACATCACATTTTTTCACAATACGTCCACAACAGCCCAGCGCAAGGTGTCCAAAAGAATGTACTGTCCACAGACTATTTTTGCAGAGTGTCCATAAGAAACAATTTGTCCACACCCAACAATGACAATGTATCCACAAAATACACTCTGTCCACAACCTATCATCACAAATTGTTCACAAAACACATTCTGTTCACATAGTTTCCTCACAAAATGTCCAAAAACACTTTTAGTCCACAAGATTTTACCACAGAGTATCTACAAAAACCACTGTCCACATTCAACTTGAACAAAGTGTCCACAAATTACAAGTTGTCCACAATCTATCATCCCAAATTGTCCACAAAACACATTTTGACCACAAGTTTTGATCACAAAGTATCCACACAACACAATTCTGTCCACAGTGTATGGTCACAAAGTGTCCACAAAATTCATTTTATCCACAGGATATATATACACAAAGTGTCCACAAATTACATTTTGTCCACAGGGTAAAATGTGTCCATATGGACACTTTGTGATGGTTTGTGTGGAACATGTGTGCTCTATGGATATTTTATAGCACATTGTGTGGACATTTTTGTATGTCAACACCCTGTGGTGCCTGGCAAGAATGTGAACAATTTGTGATGTTTTGCTGTTGACAAGGGGTATATTTCAGATATTTATAGGTACAGCAAGGACACACAGTGGGTAGTTGGTGATTCTTAACATTGAGACCACCCTGATTATGTATCTAAATGTTGCCAAGCTGGCATTGCTGGGCTAATTTCATACAGCATGATTTTCTTTAAGAGGTCGTAAGGGGGAGATTCCATAAAATCAATTTTTCATGAAAAATAAGTGTGTAATAAATATAAAGGTGGGCAAAGGATACTTTTCTATACATTTGCTGTATAAAAATTGTTGAATTAGCAAAGAATTGCCCAACTAGCATTAGTGGAAACAATTCTTCAGGACCCTGAAAAAAGTAATACTTTCAGAAAGCACCCACACTATACGCTAGTGATCCCAAAATGACCAACATTCACATTTAATTTCTCAGCCTCTGAGAATTACTAGAGAGGCAAGGGTTTGCATATGCAGTAGATGATCAGGATAATATTACTTAGCATTCTGGGTAATTAGTCTTGGAAAAGGTGTGTTTACACTGAAAAGCAATTATTGAAAAAAAATTCTATGTACCGAATGATATTTTACTTATCTATAAAACTTGACAGTTTCACCTTTACCTGAAACACCTGCATTAACTTCTACAGATTCCCTACATCATGTTACTTTTGTTAGCTGAGAGAAGACACTATCATGCCAGAATTGTCCAAAATACCAAGATTTTCAACAACATTTGATGGACAATTTCAAAATATATATACTGAGCTTTATGTCAGAAGTCTCTGTTGTATAATTGTGGGAAATGTTGAAGAAAGATCTATTGAAAACTTAAGTTGAAGATGAGGGAAAGCTTCATAACCCAATATATATATATATATATATATATATATATATATATATATATATATATATATATATATATATATATATAAGAATATATGCTTTATAGCCAGTTTTATTATGAAGCCAGAGTTGCCATGGCACCTTAAGGGCATTTCATCCTGGGTGGCTTTACAATGAATATTTTTTTTCAAATTTCTTTTTATATTTTGACAAAGGAAGGTCTTTTACACATTACCCATGGGGTATAAGAGAAAATTGACTGCATTATATTTAATAGGTTGATCATTACTGGTATAGATTAATGTATTACTGGCACCCCTAACCTTAGCCATTGTAATGCCATTTTATGAGGCACCTGTGTCATATCTTCTGTCATACTAGTAATTGTGCATGCACAAGTACTAGTATGACACTTCCATAAAGAGGATCTGCCAATCTATTTTTATAGGGGACCGAAGCTAATACCGCAAGATTGCGTAATGGGGAAAAAATATCCTCGGGCTGTGTCACTCAGAAGTAGGTCACAGTGCTGAGAGATTGGGCAAAATTTTCTAAATATTTAAGTGGCCATGTTCTTTGATATTCCGTGAAGATTCTTTAGAATGTTATGTGTCAATACTAGGCCTCCATAACCATGACTCCATATTCAAAATTGAATAAAACTTTCAGAGAAAAGTTGAACCCCCTATCTCTTCAGCACTGTGACCTACTTCCGTCTGGCACGGTGACATCATAAAAACGCGCTGGTTAAAGGCTTAATAGTGATCCCGCAGAAGCCACTTCGGCTTCCTATATCTAGATTGGGATAAAGGTAGTCCAAATAGGGTATAAGTAGTTGTTGAATATTCTGGAAACTGCCAAGATCAAAATTCATCTTCCTACAACTGATTTTATGAGACCAATGCAAGATATGAGGACAATGATCAATTATAGTTGAGAGGGCATCTTTTGAGTTACATTAATGAGCCTGCATATATATAATGCCCATAATCTGAAACATGAGAGGGGCCTAGGTTCTAATACAGAATCAATTGCACACAGCAACCTGCTTATAGCTGTGTTTATAACACAGCTGCTGGGCATCTATTGAAGATTGATTGATTGATTTGTTTTTTACAGCACTTTAGCAGCACTAAGTGGCTATCCCGTGCTTCACAGGTTGATAATTTAACAGAGGAATGTGTCAGTGCCCACGCATATGTGCACCAGACACATCCTGAGGGGACAGGAAAGAGGAGATATAGACCCTTTTAAGTGGGCTAGGGAAGCCCGCATCTATTGAAGAAACCAAGCACATGTTCTTAGTTTCTGCTGTAGGAATATGTGGGCCAACGGGGGAAAACACGCCTCCAGGGGGGATTTTTAGTACACATAATACCTTTAGATCTTCACCCCTGGGATGCCATGTTATGAATAGAACATAGGGACTTGTTGATGTCAAAAGACTGTCACGTTTCCTTCATTACATCTGGATGTTAGGGGGTGTTTCTAGACCATGACCCAAACTCTTTGCTTACTATAATCGTATTATATTTCGCGCTGTACATATTTTTTCGCGAATTTTGCAGAGATGAAAAATTTGCGACTTTATGTACATCGTGAAAATTTATACTCTATTCTACTGGGGGGGGCTCATAAGTCTACTCTATAGAGTGTCAGCACAAGTAAGGAATTTGTTATTATTAGGATTTTTTTTTATCAAATTCTTCAGTTAACACACAGCGTTTCCTTCATGGAAAGGCCAGGTTGTCTGCATACCAGATTGGAATCTAAAGTGTAATGTTAGAAATGCCCCCTTTGCCACACAAAACCATACAAATAACTTTCTGTCTAGCCCTACAAAATGTTGAAATCATATTGAGGTTTTCTGTCACACTATGTCCACAGAATGTGTTACCAGATATCCACAGAGCACATATTCTCCACACAGACTATCACAATGTGTCCATATAGATAAATTGTATCTTGTGTACAAAATGTAATTTGTGGTCACTTTGTTAATATATCTGGTGGACATAATGTATTTTGTGGACACTTTGTTACCATGCACTGTGGACAAAATGTGCTTTGTGGATACCATGATGCTGTTGGTTGTGGACAAAATTTATTTTATGGACACTCTGTAAAAGTAGTCTGTGTACAGTACAGTTTTTTATGGACACCTTGCACTGGGCCTTTGTAGACAAAATATGAAAAGATGTTATGTGGACAATATGTGTCCTGTGGCTAAAGTGAAGCACAACAGGGTCAACATATATTGTAGAACCCCCTCCCCCGATCTCCTGATAAATGGTTTGTCTCCTTCACTTTTACTACAGTGTGCCTTTAAATATCAATATGACATTAGAAATGTAATAGTGGGAAAAATATCGATGGTCACAAGGGCACTATACAGGTCATTCCAAGTAAACACCGGTTTTAGCAGGGTAGTTTATGTTGTAGCCTATATTCATTTCTATCACACTGCATGTACATAGATGCTGATACACTTTGAAACAATTAAGTCATCTCCACTCTCTGAACTACTGATAACAAAAGAATGATATAAAAAGTACGCCATCAAGACAGTGTCTAGTGGAACCAAACATTATCTTTGCTTCTTCTTCTTTTTTTCTTTTTTTTATTTTTGAGGATTTAATCTTTTTCCATCCAGTTTTCCATGTGTCAGTTAGGAGTGAGTCATTTAGGGAATGGACATTTAGTAACAATGTGGGGGTGAGGGGAGTGGTCCCGGGGAGGGGGATAGATGTGAGACCCCTAAGTCTAAAAAATGTCCCCATCCCTCAAAGATTTGTGGCATAGGGGCATTTTGAGATTTAGGGCCCACCTGAAGCCCCTAACCTACAAAAAGACCCTATCCCACTAAATTTTGAGATAAAGAGGTCATGTCCAATTTGCCCCTATCTCACAAATATTTGTGATATAGGGATCGTTTGTGAGATAGGGACATGTCAGGTCCCTAAGTTTCAAAAAGTTACTATCTCTCAAAACCCCTATCCTTCAAAAAGATTTTCAATGTTATTTTCATTCACTATAGGGGTTTGACAGCATTTTTAGAGGTGTAAGGTGCTTCTCTTACACATTTCTCATTTTAATAGTAACTCATTTAGAGGCAGAAGGCAGGAAAATACTGTTTTGTTGTTGTTTTCTTTTTTTTGGGGGGGGTTGGACTCGCTTGTTGCACTAATGAACGGTGAGGTTCACTTAAATAATGCTATAGAGCAGACCAGTTTTTAATCATTTTTCAAACATAATGAAGCTTTGAACAACTTCTCATATCATGACAAATGTCATTAAATACACTACACATTAATAGGGGCTGATAACCATCTCATCAACACTCATAGAAGTAATGATGTGAATAAACAGGCAGTGTATCAAGCAATGAGATTATATTTGTTTTGACCCAATCTACCCACCCTGTGTCCACTTGCTTGAACTTGGCTCATTGACAGGCCAGTTGGCCCATATTGGCCCAATTGACGCATTTTGACCCATATTAAACTTTGTACTCTGAATTGGTCCAGTGGCCAGAGTTTGGGCCAATCAATTTGGTCAGATTGAACCAAGCTTGGTAAATCAGGTCAAAAGAGGTAAAATTGGCTCAAAATGGGTCAACTAACCAAGGGTGGCCCACAGAAAGACAAACAAGGGTAAACTTGGTCAAATCAGGTCAATATGGGTAACGGTCAAATTGGCCTCAGAAAGATGAAATAGCCAAAACGGGTCAAAATTGGTCAAAAGTGCCCCAGACATTTGTCCAAATAGAGTTTGGTAAATTGGGTCAGACCAGGTCACTAAAACATGTATATGTATATATATATATATATATATATATATATATATATATATATATATATATAGCAATAGATAGGCCTAGGCCATATTGACCAAAAAGGGGGTAATTAGCCATAGATTGAAACGGCTTGAGTCAATGGACACAAGATGGGTGAATTGGGCCAAAACAGGTCAATATGGGTTAAGATTTTGATTTTGTGATTAAGGGGCCATTTGAATTCCTTTTTTTGTGTGTGATTTAGGGACCTGACATAGCCCCTATGTAGCAAATGATTTTGTGATATAGGGACTGTTTAACAGACAGGGACTTGACCTAGGCCCGATGTCTCAAAACAGAAGATTTTGAGGGATAGGGGCTTTTTGAGACATAGGGGCCTCACGGGCGTGGTGGGGGCATTTCGCATAAAACTTCAAAATGCAAATGTTATTGCACAGAAAGACGTTGCTTTTTTTCATTTAATACCAACGTGGGGTTTTGTTGGGTTTTTGTTGTTGTTTTTTTTTCAAAACGTTAGCATAGCTTAGAATACTGAAGATTTCATGATCTAACAATAATAACACGTTTTTAAAACAACTAAAAAACAAACATTTTTCTGCCATGTGGCACCCCTCCCTCAGATTACAAATGAGTGCTTCAGCACCCAGCTCTTGTTGTGATGTGTTACGGAGCCCCTAAAAGGATATCCGTTTTCTACACATTTTCTTTTTCTAGTTTGTTCCCGCAAGTTTTTTTTTCGTTTCCGCAAGTTTTATTTTAATTTCCACAAGTTTTATTTTCGTTTCCGCAACTTTTTATTTTTGTATCCGCAAGTTATATTTTGTTTCCGCAAGTAAACATTTTGTTTCCGCAAGTAAACATTTTGTTTACGCAACTTCATGTTTTGTTTACACAGCTTAACATTCACAATTGATTGACTATGCACAAAGAAAAACTATTAAGCTGTGGAGATAAAAGTATAAGTTGCGAAAACGATAATTAAAGTTGCGAAAACGAAAATAAAACTTGCGGAAATGAAAATAAGACTTGAGGAAATGGAAATACTACTTGCAGAAACGAAAATACTACTTGCAGAAACGAAAATACTTCTCGCGGAAACGAAAATACTTCTTGCGGAAACGAAAATACTTCTTGCGGAAACGAAATCTAGAAATAAATGTGTAGAAAACAGATGTCCTTTCCAGGGCTCCGTACTTATCTCACTGAGTCCCGTTATAGACGTAGTGTGTGGGTGCTGTGGTGTGCACAGTACAGTGTAAACACTGACCCGGGGCTGAGTGGTGGATTCTACCTACAACTACAACAGACAACGTGAGTACTCTTATACCTGTATCTTATATCATAATGTAGGAGTGCATCATGCCCACTGTAGGCACTTACCTACCCCCAGTGCATGGTTCTGCTGCAGTAGAGGTGTGAAACTGTGATAAAGCTGAAACTGGGGAGTGCTAAATTCTCCTTTTTTTGCAAGCTCATTGTGTAGCTATTTATTAGAGGATCTTAACAAACATGGGCTCATTTCAAAGGGATTGATTAGGGGTTTAATAAGAATTTATTTGAGAAATAATTGATTCAGATAAACATCCCATTCTCCCCAAGTGAAGTAACCCAATAACTTTGAAATCATTTTTTGGTATAAAGGCCAAATCTCACATAAAAGAGAATAGTTCTCACACTTTCTACAGAAAAAATTGGTTTAGAAACTGTCTAGGTTTTTTCATTTCATAGGGGAACAGGATGTTTGCCAGACCCCAACAAAATTTTAGCGTGCCATTCGCTATCACCCTTCCACCAGCTTCTCCATGTTAGGTCCTTGTCTGTTTGCTAGAATCCAATCCTATGTATATCATTTATATAGCAATGGATAGAGCTGATAAAAATAAGTGGATTTCCTTTTTAAATGAAGTCTTTACATCAATTTAAAGGGAAATTCTGACTGATTAAAGATCTCATATCAACTCCATAATTTTGCGCCAATTCTGTGAGATTGCTAAACCGCAGATGATATTAGGTCAAGATAAAATCCCTTTAAATTGTTAAATTTTGATATGATACATTGATTTTCAACCTTTTATGGGGACCTCCTCCATACATGAAAAGAAAATAGTCAAAAATAATGATTTAAGAGATGTAGCCACTCCTGTATCAGATATGCTTGATCACAAATCTGGGCCCTATTTAAACTCCTAATAGTGGCAGAATTTTGGGTTCGATTTGGGGTCTTTGATCATTCATAACTTCCCTTATACTTGGCATAAAGACTTCATTTAAAGAGCAAGTCCATTTCTTTTGATGAGATCTATCCATTGCTTAAAAGATAAAATGCATGGGACAAAGTCTTGAAAACTAGGTAAGTGCCTACCCACTAGTCGTCATGATGCACCAATGAAGTGCTGGTGAGTCTGTCAAAATGCATTGCATTGCATGGAGCCTCATGCTTACCCTGCTGGAGTGCATCAACCCTGCAGAAGCAGTATGAAGCATGGACATTTAGTCATTGATGTATTGAATCATTTAATAGTGGTCTTAATAGGGTTAATCCTCTATATCAAAGGGCCTTATTTGGGGGCCACAAAATGGATGAAGGTGTCAAAATTTTCCTGTCAGGATTGGCGGAGGCACTGTTGTTATGATATACAATGAAATGGTGCATTGGTACATTATGACTATATAAAATCATGAACTGAGAGGTATTGGGAGTCTTTTTAACCAATTAATGCCTTCTAAAATAGGCCTGTGCGGGCAAACAAACCAATACACTGAATTGGGTAAAGTGACTATGACTCTCTAACCAATACCCACATTGGGATTCTATCTCTAGGTCCTATACTACATGTTAGATCATGTAATTCACTTACCAATAAGATATGATGTATCTATATAGGGGTATTTCATGATACTTATTTAACAACTTTACATTCTAATATTTTGAGGAGCTTCTATGGTATATCTACCTAACCATGTGTAGGCAATGTTTGCCCACAGCTAACCACCCTGTGATGTAGCATGTAGTCTTAGACCTCAGTGTTATTCATTCTATATTGACCTTTGGGTGCATGTATAGGGTAAAGTGACTATATCTTACCCACTTGGTAAAATGAATTCTGATTGAACATTTTGGGCTTAGTGCATAGGCCTACACACACACACACACACACACACACACACACACACACACACACACACACACACACCCAGGTGTAACCAGCAAATTGGGGACACTGTTGCACACTCCTCCAAAGCAGGGACATTCCTACATTCACCCAGCTTTCACTTAATTTGGGTTCGATTTAGAGCAAACTTGTGAGGAATTTTTTACAATTCAAATAGCTATCTTATATCTACTTTTCTGATCCTAAACACAAGAGTATTCAGTCTATTTATGAAGAATAGACTGTTTTTTAAATAAGCAAGATGTTATTACCTACCCATGTGCTCAAACAAATTGGTGACTCAAACAATGTGTATGCAAACTGAGGACATAATCACATAGTATGTGTATGCGAATAGAGGACTTGATCTTAGATATACTCCACACAGTGTGTTTACAAACTGAGGACTTAGCCACAACAGAGTGTGTATGCAAACTGAGGACACACAGTATATGTATGCAAACTGAGGACATGGCCACACAGTATGTGTTGTTAAACTCTATGTGTTGGAGTTACTATTAAAGATGAGTTCTGAGAATTGTTTGTGAAGGAAAGGGTAGACAGGATATAGTAAGGTGACTAATGATAGTGAGAAGATAACAGTTATAGATGATAGAAACAGGTATCCAACAGTGTATGCAAATAGAGGACATTAGTACACCATGTGGGCAAATACAGGACTTGGTTAAAGGTAAGGTCCATAAAGTGTGTGTATACAAACTAATACAGCGCGCGTCTGCAAATAGAAAACTAGTGTAAACATACTCTGAGCAAACCGATGACATATCCAAAATTAGATTTTCATTGTAAAGGGAGTCTTTGTGATAAGGTTCCTCTTGGGAGTGAGTGGATATAGGAGGAACTGGTCAAGTGACAGTAGATTTGAAACCTTATGGCGTTCATTGATGCAAGTTAGTGGTCCAAGTTAGTTAGGCCATCCCCTAGGCCAAATTCATCTTTATTGTTTGGGTTACAGGTACCCTAAATGAAAACTCCAGAATGGAGGATGAAATAAAAGAAATGAAAAATAAAATAAAACCTACAATCACAGCATTTCAACTGACCCCCCTGCACCTTATGAGATGGTCTAAGAGTTTGGGTGCAGCATATATGACCAGTACATGAGTAGCTTTTTGTTGTTACTAAGCATTTAATGCATATGACAAAAGATTGAATGCATTTCCAACAAGATTAGCTTCATTTTGATACCAAATACACCTTCTTTCTGTGTACCAAGTGTTTTAGATTTGCTAGGTTATGTTGGGGGAAATAAAGATTCTTTAAAATGTTATGTGTCAATACTAGGCCTCTATGCCCATGACTCCATATTCAAAATTGAATAAAACTTTCAGAGAAAAGTTGATGTAGGTTAAACCCCCTAATTCTTCAGCACTGTGACCTACTTCCTTCTGGCACGGTGACGTCATAAAAATGCGCTGGTTCAAGGTTAAATAGCGATCCCGCAGAAACCACTTCGGCTCCCTATATCTAGATTGAGATAAAGGTAGTCCAAATAGGGTATTAGAAGTTTTTGAATATTCTGGAAACTGCCAAGATCAAAATTCATCTTCCTACAACTGATTTCATGAGACCAATGCAAGATATGAGGACAATGATCAATTATAGTTGAGAGGGCATCTTTTGAGTTACATTAATGAGCCTGCATATATATAATCCCCATAATCTCAATCATCAGAGGGGCCTAGGTTCTAATACAGAATCAATTGCACACCAACCTGTTCATAACTGGGTCTATAACACAGCTGCCGGGCATCTATTCAAGAACCCAAACACATTCTTAGTTTCTGCTGTAGGCATATGTGGGCCAACGGGGGAAAACACGCCTCCAGGGGGAATTTTTAGTACACATAATACCTTTAGATCTTCTCTTTTGGCATGCCATGTTATAAATAGCACATGGGAACACGACACTTATCTGCTTAACCCCCCACTTGGCATAAAAAAAGATTTTTAAAGTTAAATAACATTTTTATTGGTTTATTTGGTTGAAAATTGGTTGAAAAATGTTTAAAAACGTTTTTTTGCCAAGTGGGCTTGCATATCTTGATGTTAAATCTTAAACATCAATAACTTAATGATCCCTTGTTGATGTCAAAAGACTCACATTTCCTTCATTACATCTGGATGTTAGGGGGGTGTTTCTAGACCGTGACCCAAACTCTCTGCTTATACACCTTATGCTCTCTCGCTTTCTCCTTGATATAAGACACGACACACCACTTGTCCACTTATTTTTGGACATCTTAATTATACACTGCATTCTGTTTCCCTTTCTCTCTCTCTAGTCATATGTAAACATGATGTATAGAATAGTCAAGTATTACTTAAAGTAATCAAATTATTCCCAACCTAGGATTAACCATTACACAACGGCTAGGCACAAGAAACTGCTGACCTCAGACATGCTCTTCATTTTCAAAAATCACATTTTGCATAAAATCCTCATAGATGCCGGCATCATTTGCATTTGTTATTAGGATTTTTTTTTTATCAAATTCTTCAGTTAACACACAGCGTTTCCTTCATCGAAAGGCCAGGTTGTCTGCATACCAGATTGGAATCTAGAGTGTAATGTTAAAAATGCCCCCTTTGCCACACAAAACCATACAAGCAACTTTCTGTCTAGCCCTACAAAATGTTGAAATCATATTGAGGTTTTCTGTCACACTATGTCCACAGAATGTGTTACCAGATATCCACAGAGCACATATTCTCCACACAGACTATCACAATGTGTCCATATAGATAAATTGTACCTTGTGTACAAAATGTAATTTGTGGACACTTTGTTAATATATCTGGTGGACATAATGTAATTTGTGGACACTTTGTTACCATGCACTGTGGACAAAATGTGCTTTGTGGATACTTTGTAATCAAAATTTGTGGTCAAAATGTGTTTTGTGGACAATTTGGGTTGACAGATTGTGAACAATTTGTAATTTGTGGACACCTTGCTAAAGCTGAATGTGGACAGTGTGGTTTTTGTGGATGCTCTGTGGTAAAATCTTGTGGAATAATAGTGTTTTTGAACATTTTGTGACAAAGGTATGTGGACAAACCATGTTTTGTGGATACTTTGTCATGATAGATTGTGGACAGAGTGTACTTTGTGGATACCATGATGCTGTTGGTTGTGGACAAAATTTATTTTATGGACACTCTGTAAAAGTAGTCTGTGGACAGTACAGTTTTTTATGGACACCTTGCACTGGGCCTTTGTGGACAAAATAAGAAAAGATGTTATGTGGACAATATGTGTCCTGTGGCTAACGTGAAGCACAACAGGGTCAACATATATTGTAGAACCCCCTCCCCCCATCTCCTGATAAATGGTTTGTCTCCTTCACTTGTACTACAGTGTGCCTTTAAATATCAATATGACATTAGAAATGTAATAGTGGGAAAAATATTGATGGTCACAAAGGCACTATACAGGTCATTCCAAGTAAACAACGGTTTTAGCAGGGTAGTTTATGTTGTGGCCTATATTCATTTCTATCACACTGCATATACATAGATGCTGATACACTTTGAAACAATTAAGTCATCTCCACTCTCTGAACTACTGATAACAAAAGAATGATATAAAAAGTACGCCATCGAGACAGTGTTTTGAGGATTAATCTGTTTCCATCCAGTTTTCCATGTGTCAGTTAGGAGTGAGTCATTTAGGGAATGGACATTTAGTAACAATGTGGGGGTGAGGGGAGTGGTCCCGGGGAGGGGGATAGATGTGAGACCCCTAAGTCTAAAAAAAGTCCCGATCCCTCAAAGATTTGTGGCATAGGGGCCTTTTGAGATTTAAGGCCCACCTGAAGCCCCTAACCTACAAAAAGACCCTATCTCACAAATATTTGTGATCTAGGGATCATTTGTGAGATAGGGACATGCCAGGTCCCTAAGTTTCAAAAGGTTACTATCTCTCAAAACCCCTATCCTTCAAAAAGATTGTCAATGTTATTTTCGTTCACTATAGGGGTTTGACAGCATTCTTAGAGGTGTAAGGTGCTTCTATTACACATTTCTCATTTAGAGGCAGAAGGCAGGAAAATACTGTTTTGTTGTTGTTGTTGTTGTTTTTTGGAGGGGGGTTGGACTCGCTTGTTGCACTAATGAACGGTGAGGTTCATTTAAATAATGCTATAGAGCAGACCAGTTTTTATTATTTTTCAAACATAATGAAGCTTTGAACAACTTCTCATATCATGACAAATGTCATTATATACACTACACATTAATAGGGGCTGATAACCATTTTATCAACACTCATAGAAGTAATGATGTGAATAAACAGGCAGTCACCAAGCGTATCAAATAATGAGATTATATTTGTTTTGACCCAATCTACCCAACCTGTGTTCACTTGCCTGAACTTGGCTCACTGACAGGCCAGTTGGCCCATATTGGCCCAATTGACGCATTTTGACCCATATTAAACTTTGTACTCAGAATTGGTCCAGTAGCCAGAGTTTGGGCCAAATCAATTTTGGTCAGATTAAACCAAGCTTGGTAGATCAGGTCAAAAGAGGTAAAATTGGCCCAAGATGGGTCAACTAACCAAGGCTGGCCCACAGAAAGAAAAATAAGGGTAAACTTGGTCAAATCAGGTCAATATGGGTAACGGTCAAATTGGCCTCAGACAGATAAAATAGCCACTGGTCGTCATGATGCACCAATGAAGTGCTGGTGAGTCTATCAAAATGCATTGCATGGAGCCTCATGCTTACCCTGCGGGAGTGCATCAACCCTGCAGAAGCAGTATAAAGCATGGACATTTAGTCATTGATGTATTGAATCATTTAATAGTGGTCTTAATAGGGTTAATCCTCTATATCAAAGGGCCTTATTTGGGGGCCACAAAATGGATGAAGGTGTCAAAATTTCCCTGTCAGGATTGGCGGAGGCGCTGTTGTTATGATATACAATGAAATGGTGCATTGGTATGACTATATAAAATCATGAACTGAGAGGTATTGGGAGTCTTTTTAACCAATTAATGCCTTCTAAAATAGGCCTGTGCGGGCAAACAAACCAATGCACTGAATTGACCTATGGGTAAGGTGACTATGACTCTCTAACCCATACCAACATTGGGATTCTATCTCTAGGTCCTATACTACATGTAAGATCATGTAATTCACTTACCAATAAGATATGATGTATCTATATAGGAGTATTTCATGATACTTATTTAACAACTTTACATTCCAATATTTTGAGTAGCTTCTACTGATGGTATATCTACCTAACCACGTGTAGGCAATGTTTGCCCACAGCTAACCACCCTGTGATGTAGCATGGAGTCTTAGACCTCAGTGTAATTAATTCTATATTGACCTTCGGGTGCATGTATAGGGTAAAGTGACTATATATCTTACCCACTTGGTAAAATGAATTTAGATTGAACATTTTGGGCTTAGTGCATAGGTCTACACACACACACACACACACACACACACATCCCCACAATTGGTCCTTGTGAGGTAAATTCCTTGTGAGGTACCCTTATGAGGTACCTCCATTTACGGGGAGAGAAGCACCTTATGAGGTTGGCCTTATGAGGTATTTTTCAAGTACCTCATAAGGTACTTTCAAAGTACATTGTAACTTGTAACTGTGTGTGTGTACCTCATAGGAAGATACAGTGTACATGTGTCTGTGTACCTCACAAGGCTAAATTCAGAGTACCCTATAAGGACCAACTGTGTAACTGTGTCTGTGTACCTGACAAGGCTAACATAAGAGTACCTCATAAGGACTCATTCGGTAACTGTGTGTGTGTGTGTACCTCATTAAGACACAATGTAACTGTGTGTGTACCTCATGAGAACACTCTGTGTAACTGTGTGTACCTCATAAGGCTAACATCTCGGAGACACTGCACAACATTATACTGTAGCTCACGACCCCCAAGACTAGGATAATCGTCAGGAGCGACCCACTACTGGTCAGTATAATCAGCCCCTAATATGTAAAAATAAGAAGTGGCCACTAATATTGGCTGCTATTTAGCTACATGTACCCCACAGTGTTCTCCAGTTAAAAAAGTCACACTCTGTTGTAGTCTTGAATAGACAATTTTGAAATGATACCATGTCCTGCTCTAGGGCACAGGCACAGCACTTAAACAGGCATATCCCTTCTTTGAAAAGCCTTAGCATGTTAATCACTCTGAATTTAGTATGTGTGGCCACTAAAGGGTTAATTGAGTCTTTTTCTTCCCTTTTTTGGAGTTGCAAGCCACGTTAGCGGCCGGGAACGCAGTGACCAATGCAACTCTATTATGGTTTCGGTTTTGCCTATAGGTAGCTGTGACATCACATGTGATGTCGTAGTTGACATCACGCGGCAGCGGTGACGTCACTGATGTGCTGTGGGAGTGGCAAGTTTTGTGACGCAACACCAAGCAACCATTGTCCCCTGACTACAGGCGTAGTGTAGGCAGTGCCCGGGAGGCAGTGTCATCACAATCGCCGGTAGTGTCGGTTTGAGACTTTCCTCACAGCATTCTGTACCACTGTGGTGGGAATTTAGATCTAGTATAGGCTTTGCTGAGTTAAAAAGGCCTATTAGAATATCAAAATCAGGGAGAGTTCATCAGTTAAAAGTACCTAAATCTATAAAAAACTGGGAGATGCATGATAATCAGGGAGGGGAGAAATCATTGTACATTGTACATCATCCAACCTTGGAAAAATCCCGGCCAGGTTGAGAGTGTAGGCATGCACCAAGTGTAGGGCAGGGCTTGATCAATCCATATTTTAACTTCATTTTTCTAGTTATGTTTGTCCCCTTGAAATTTCTGCGCGTCCGCGTGAACCCACCCCCTGATAAATAATGACATCTTCCTTTGTAGGTATACACGTCTATATGCATGTGGCAACTCCTGCACGTGGTCACAGCCACATTTTTCTTGTCTGAGTAAAGGCTAGATAAGCATTACATAAATGTTGAGATACTGAAAGTAAAAGATAAATAGCCAGTTCAAAATATAATGGTGCAGTAAACATAGTCACGTCATGTACTTAAAGGCCCACTTCGCAATGTCCCGGTAGTGCTTTTGGGGACATATGATTGGTCAAGGAGGGGAGGCTGAGGGACCATGCAGGGCCCTGAGACATGTGGTGTATATCACCCTAAAGTGTTGACACCTCCAGGGTCAGAGGTCACAGACCAGAAAAGTAGAACTTGGGTTTGAATCTAGACACTAAAACAACAAGCTGTTATCTTCTAAACAGCCATTATACCAGAATGACAAATTTTAGAATTTACACCATTCACCTCATGCTACCACATATATTTAGGTGTGTGAACATTACAAATCAACTGTTAGACCTTAGTTAGAAATTAGCAGATTTCTATAAGGCTGTGCCCAGTCTCAGGCATCCACATTGTGTTGTGTATGTCTGTGATATTGTATACCATACAACTGGTACTGTTAGTGAATAACCAATCAAGGGGGACTACTCTGTGTCTGCCTGTCATTCACATATACAAACGGTTTTCTGTGTAGAAAGATTTGAATTTACATCTGCTATTACCTGAATATAAGCTAACAATATGAAATAAATTTTAGATAGCATCATTTGCCTTAGGTTCACTCATACTTGTGCAATTTCAGAAAAGCACAAATTAGATATGTCCTTAGTAATCTTTGAATACATTGCTGACCTGTGGACATCACCTGGCACAGAGGACATTTAAAAAGGGGCGTGGCATGCAGTTCATATAGTCCAGTGGGGCCTTTAACTACAACCTGTACAGAATGTAACAGATAATAACTTGCTCTGATTAACACAGAGTCAGATGATATTTCTGTAGATGAAGCTATAACCTGTACAGAATGTAACAGATAATAACTTGCTCTGATTAACACAGAGTCAGATGATATTTCTGTAGATGAAGCTATATAGTTTCCCCTTCTGTTATACACAGTAGATCGAGTAACTGTGTCTCTGTACCTAACAAGGCTAACATCAGAGTACCACATAAGGACCCACTGTGTATCTGTGTCTGTGTACTGGACAAGGCTAACATCAGAGTACCTCATAAGGACTCATTCGGTAACTCTGTGTGTGTGTGTGTGTGTGTGTGTACCTCATAAAGACACAATGTAATTGTGTGTGTACCTCATAAGAACACTCTGTGTAACTGTGTATACCTCATAAGACTAACATCTGGGGGACACTCCCCACCTGCACAATCATCTGTTAGTCCTTAGTTAGAAATTAGCAGATTTCTATAAGGCTGTGCCCAGTCTCAGGCATCCTCATGGTGTTGTGTATGTATGTGATATTGTATACAATACAACTGGTACTGTTAGTCAATAACCAATCAGGGGGGACTACTCTGTGTCTGCCTGTCATTCACATATACAAACGGTTTTCTGTGTAGAAAGATTTGAATTTACTTCTGCTATTACCTGAATATAAGCTAACAATATGAAATAAATTTTAGACAGTGAAATGTATTGTGTATCCTTGGTATACTTGGTATTATTACCCAGTATGCTGGGTTCATTTAACTGCAGCTAGTTAGCTTTACTATGATGGGGGCATGTTTATTCCTTCAACCTATGGGCATTATCAATAGCTTAAATTAAAAAGAAATTTCTAGATTTCAAGTAATGTTCATAATCCTACATTGTGAGTACCTCATAAGAACAGGTTGTGCATAATTGTGTGTCTTATATGGAGTGTATATGAAAGTATCCTTCCCTGACCCAACATGGACAGATTTACATGGATAGAACCTCCTAAGGAATATCCATGTACTGGGTGTGTCTGATATGGATAGACTTCATAAGGTGTATTGATGTACTGTGTGTGTCTAATATGGATAGGGCCTCCTAAGGAATACACTTGTGCTGTGTGTGTCTGATATGGATATGACCTCATAAGGAGTACCCAGGTACTTTGTGTCTGATATAGATAGGACCTCATAAGGAGTACCCTTGGACTGTGTGTGTCTAATATGGATAGGACCTCATAAGGAATACACTTGTGCTGTGTGTGTCTGACATGGATAGAACCTCATTGGGAGTACCCTTGTACTGTGTATGTCTGATATGGATAGGACCTCATAAGGTGTACCCATGTACTGTGTGTGTCTGATATGGATAGGACCTCATAAGGAGTACCCTTGAACTGTGTGTGTCTGATATGGATAGGACCTCATAAGGAGTACCCTTGTACTGTGTGTGTCTGATATGGATTCATAGGATGGTGAGGTTAATTGACATGAATAGGATCGTGAGGTTCATTGACACATTTTTGTCCTAACACAGTAATAAAGGTCATACTACTGAAAGGTTATCTCTCTATATCTATGTTAGACAGACACTGTCATCCTATCTATGTTAGACACACAGTTATATACAACTCCTTGTGAGGTTATATCAATATAGGGCATCACACACAGGTGTGTTGAATAAATACTCAAAGGTTGATGTTACTAGTTAAACTGAAAAAATACAAGGACAACAAAAATATTCTGCAACTACTGCGTTCCATATTCATCAAATATTGTATTATAATTCCAGACAGCCTGCTGTTTGGAGAGAATGTGGATATATTGTTGTAGATTGACTAATAACTGTAGTTAAACCAGGCAAAATTGATACCATTGTAACTTAGAGACTCTTAACATACACCTTTTGCAAGATAACTTTGATAGAATGTAAGTCCCATATCTAACAAATGGGGCATGATAGTATGGCAAGTTAGTAGCCCTCAGTCAACATGTCAGAGTTATCTAGTGCAGGAGGTAGTCTGATACTGCGTTTATCTATAGACAACCTGATGGTGTGTTTCCTTATATTGCCTGGGGTGCCCTTATGAGGTATTGAGGCAGGACAGCAGGTGGGATAACTACCATGGCACAGAAGAGCCACCTAGTGAGTGTATGTGGAACCACTTAGAATACTGTGTTTGACTGTGTTTACTAAACACACCTAAACACAATATTAAACACACTTAATGCCTTGTGAGGTCTTGACTCAAAAACTCGTTTTATGACCTAAAATGCCCAAATAAGGGCATTTCCTTGTGAGGTTACCTCACAAGGATGAAGTACCTCACAAGGTAGCCCCATTCCCGTAGAGTACCTCATAAGGTCCACCCACACACCCACACACACACACATACAGGTGTAACCAGCAAATTGGGGACTCTGTTGCACACTCCTCCAAAGCAGGGACATTCCTACATTCACCTAGCTTTCACTTAATTCGGGTTCAATTTAGAGCACAAGTCCATTTTAGCTCCCATTTAACAGTAAACAGTTATAGTGCAAAATACCAAACTGGCCTCTGATGCTTCCAAGTAGACCAGTATGATGTGCCTAAACTGAGGACATGGCCAGTGTTTCATGAGTGAAGTGAGGACATTTGTACAATTCGAATAGCTATCTTATATCTACTTTTCTGATCCTAAACACAAGAGTATTCAGTCTATTTATGAAGAATAGACTGTTTTTTAAATAAGCAAGATGTTATTACCTACCCATGTGCTCAAACAAATTGGTGACTCAAACAATGTGTATGCAAACTGAGGACATAATCACATAGTATGTGTATGCGAATAGAGGACTTGATCTTAGATATACTCCACACAGTGTGTTTACAAACTGAGGACTTAGCCACAACAGAGTGTGTATGCAAACTGAGGACACACAGTATATGTATGCAAACTGAGGACATGGCCACACAGTATGTGTTGTTAAACTCTATGTGTTGGAGTTACTATTAAAGATGAGTTCTGAGAATTGTTTGTAAAGGAAAGGGAAGACAGGATATAGTAAGGTGACTAATGATAGTGAGAAGATAACAGTTATAGATGATAGAAACAGGTATCTAACAGTGTATGCAAATAGAGGACATTAGTACACCATGTGGGCAAATACAGGACCTGGTTAAAGATAAGGTCCATAAAGTGTGTGTATACAAACTAATACAGTGCGCGTCTGCAAATAGAAAACTAGTGTATACATACTCCGAGCAAACCGATGACATATCCAAAATTAGATTTTCATTGTAAAGGGAGTCTTTGTGATAAGGTTCCTCTTGGGAGTGAGTGGATATAGGAGGAACTGGTCAAGTGACAGTAGAGTTGAAACCTTATGGTAAAAAGATATACAAAACTCCAGAATCCAAATACACTCAGTTAGGGCAGGTTGACCTGCTAGAAAACTTTCAAAGTTTCATAAACATTTAGACTTAATCCAAAGAAAATATGTGTGGAGAGAGCATCAGTTCCCTGAAATACCATGTATTGCCTGCCAAAATTAGTTTAATTCAACTTTGCTAAAGTAAGCCTGGGGGTTCACTTGCCTGACTCTGGAATCCTTCTTTTTGAATCAATTTGAGGCACCTTTGGGAGTTTTCTGTGCATAAATGTAAACAAACACTAATAAAACAGAGTATTCAATTCCTGGTTAGCAGGATCCTTAGTGGCAGGTCATTTGAGATAATCCTGGACATACATTTCTCTCTGCAAGCGTCCACTGGCGCCTTGACTGCTGTTACTATGGCATGCTCCCATGGCGACAGACAGCCAAAGCACAGGCCTCCAAGCACATTCTCAGACAGACAGCATCAATCCAGCCAGAATGAAGTAACAGGCGAAAGTGGTGAAATTCATGTCTAAGAGCAATTTCAAAGTGAAGGCTGCTGCTCACTTTGGTGTAAATGAGAAACAAGAGTGAGAATGGGTGAAAAAAATAGAAGAACTGGTAGGAGTGAAACAATCTTTCAAAAAGGTCATCGCAATGCTATCTCTGGGAGGTTAGTCCAAGTACAGGCCAAAGGGATCGCTGCAATGGCCAAACTGCCCTTCATGGCCTCTAACGGGTGGTTGTACAGGTTTAAAAGGAGAAATGTCTTCAGTACTCATACTCCAACCTCACTTGGGCAGAAGATCCCCCTCATGCTGAGAAGGTGCTGTCCTTCCAGATATTTGTGATTGATCTCTGGAAGCAGTACAACTATGATTTAGCTGACACCTATAACATGAATGAAACCCCCCTCACCCTTGACCTCCCCCAGATAAGGACAACTGGCCCATGTTAGAGGCAAGACAGTACTGTTCACGACCACTGGCAATGAGAAACGAGGCTTCACTGGTATTCTAACTGTGACAGCAACTGGAGTGAAGCTCCCACATTATCTTATCCCAGTCCCAGGGGTTGTCATGGAAGTTCAAGAGAAAGGTTACATCAATGAGGAAAAATGCCTAGATAGGATACGGAGAACATTTCCCAAGCAATATAGCAAACCTAGGCTTCTAGTATGGGACTCGTGCAGGGTACACCTTACAGAGGCCGTGAGAGAGGCCCTCACTAGGAGGAATGTCCAGGTTGCAATCATTCCAGGAGGATTGACCCCTCTGCTCCAACCCCTAGATGTGTCCTTGAACAGACCCTTCATGTGCTACATGAGACGGAAATGGGCTAAAAAAAGGGAGGATGGAGGCCCACCCTGTCCTCCCTGACCAATAGAATCATGAGCCTCAAATGAAGGACATCCTTGCCAAGTTGGCTCTGGAATCCTGAGAGACTATCCCTGCACCCATGGTGGTAAAGAGCTTCCTCAAGATAAGCCTCAGCAATGCCCTTGATGGGTCCCAGGATGATGAGGTCTGGCTGGACAATGATGAGGACGAGGAGGAGATCCTCCAATACCTCGAGAGGGCTACCAATGAGGAGGGGGAGGCCCATGATCCTCCAAAGGTGAACTTCAGTTCTGACTCAGATGGTGAGAATGACTTCATTGGATTTGGCCCTGACGACTAAACAACCCTGTAGGCCAACCCTGTGAACCCTGTGAACATTGACCTTAAGCCGATTGACCTACCAGTACTTTTATGAACATTTGACTTTGATTACCAGTGTATTGTGAATGTTTCCCTAGAGTTGATGGGTTTTACCTGTCCATATATATGAACATTTGTGGACAGATGAGGGGAAAGGGTCCTCCAAGGTGAAATGTGACATTTAAAATTGAAGTTATCAGCTATAAAATGAGGTATCACCCTTGCAGATAGCTCTTTTGGTCTTGGAGATATGGCTTCACAAAAATGGAATGACATAACTGTATCAATATAGGCAATAAGCTGCATTATTCATTGTTTGCATTTGAATTTGGTATCTCATTAGCATAATGATTAAATAATCAATCAAAAAACTTTTTCATACTTTTGGGCACAGTTTTGGATCTAGAAATGGTATCTATATGTTTCTTTAGCATATGAATCATGATGAATCATTCTATCACATGATTCCAAATAGACAGGAAGTGCCAGAAAATAGAATGTTTTTGAGAAAACCATCCTTCTCTATGTAAAATAGTACATAATAGTAATTTTTGGTCTATTTTTCACATTTATGGCTGTTGTAGCTCCCCCAGTGGCCAAACACAGTACTAAAAATCCCGTAGGGAGGGCCCTTTTTTCCTCATCTGCCCACATTTGACCTTGATTACCAGTGTATTGCGTATGATTCCCTAAGGTTGATGGGACCTACCTGTCCATATAAACATTTGACCTTGAGTAGACTGGTTTTATAAGCATATGGGTCAGGTCGCCAGAAAGCAGTAGATTTTGTGTTTTGGGGTCATTTTGGACTTTTATGGCTCTGGAGTAAGAAGTTGTGAACCAATCTTGTCTTACATAGACTCATTTGATAGAGAACACTTAGGGCTATCAGAAAAATGTAGATTCCTGGTCATCCATCAAAAACTTAAGGACTTATAGCCTGCCAAAGTGAAAAAACGGCCAAATTTGTTCTTTTTTATACTTTTTGTATTTATTACAAGTGTCCTGTATTGAATAAAGAACACTATAGAGTATCTCAAAGTTATTTTTTGTATTGTATATGATCATAGGTATCATTTCCATGAGGTTTGAATATGTTACTAAGTGAGAATTTTTCATGATGTGTCTTTCAAAATGGAAATCTGTAATTTGTAACGTCCGGTACCTAAATCTAAATCAGTTATAAAACATGGAAAAAATGAAGTTTCAAAATCTTTGTTATTACCCATATGAAGGACCCTATCATCCCCTACTTTGGTGAAGAAATTGTGTGTCTACCAGCATTTGTCTCCATATGAGAGCAGCTTATGTGAAATAATTCTGATAAAAGTACCGGACGTTACGTAACGTCCGGTACTTTTATCATCATGTAGGAGGCAGGCTACTGTGCATGCATAACTCAAATTTTGTTCCATTCTATAATTGAAGTCAATAATAGACATATTGGCCTTGTTATTTCATGTGTTTGTTATGCATAATGGGACATTCTTATATTACTGAGAGCAACTTCAATTACCTCCATATTTCATTATTTTGGTACCGGACGTTACATGACACAAAACAAGCAATAAAAATGGAACCGGATGGCCTAGATCGGCATTTTTTGGTCTTCTGAGCTGAGGAGATGTACCTTGACAATTTTGTTGAGGTTATATAAAGTAATTAGAAAATTAGTTTTTCAGGGCCTTCAAGGGCAAAATCTTACACTTTCTGACGACCTGACCCATATATATATATATATACGCCAGTTTATCTCAAGATTCTGGCCTCCATCGTGCTTTTTTGTCATAACCCCAGCACATTATTGGAGTATACCCGCACTCTGAGACCTTTTATTCTACTCCAAGAAGGTCTTGGTTGGAATCTGGACATGTTAATAAATTTGAGAAGTATACAAAGTCAACCTCTCCATACATATCCAGTTGAAACTGTTCAGGTTCTAGGGAAAAGCGAGCCCAGGCCGTGCTGGTAAAAGGAGAATGCCATAACCACTAGCTTTTACTCAGCCCACTGCCATGCCTCCAGGCTTTGCATTAGTATTTAAGGTAGAAAAACATGTTGACATGCGAATTCCTCCAGGTTCCAGTAAATATAGTATCCATAGATAGTGATGCAATGCATCCATACTTCATAATATTCGACATGTAGAAAGATTGGATGAACTTTTTTTAACCGAGTCGCGATTCACCATTTCCAGTGCTCTCCTTGCACAGAGCTGTGACCTATATCCTTCTGCGAATGTGTGTCAAATGCTGACTTCCGGCCTAATTCCACACGGTCTACAAGAAGTTCATCAATTCATTGATAACCTCTCACAAGTTTGGGTTTGCAGGAAATAACCCAACGAGGTTGAGGCTTTTCAGAGAAATGTGTTGCCATGGCAACCAAAATTATATTCCAAATAGAAAAAAAAAATCTCGACTGATAGAATGATTCATGAAGATTCATAAGCTGAAAAAAAGCATAAAGATACCATTTCTAGCCCCAAAGCTATGCCAAAATGTATGTTAAGGAATGGCTATTTTTTAATTGATTATTTGAATCATTATGTTAATTAGATGCCTGATGCCTAATTAGATGCTTCAAACCAATGAATTATAGAGCTTATTGGCTGTATTGAAACAGTCATGTCATTCCATTTTTTGTGAAGCAATATCTCCAAGACTAGAAGGGCTATCTACAAGTGTTATATCTCATTTGAAAGCTGATAACATCAATTTTGAATTTCATATTCAACCTCGGAGGACCCTTTCCCCTCATTTGTCCACATATATCCTGTGGTAATACATAAAATTCAAATGGATTTTTATTAAAAGGGCATAGATATGAAGTAACATGTTTAAACTGTTCATATAAAAGCAACAAAGCTTCTCAGGTTGTTTAAAACTGTCTTAGCTGTTAATTTCTATCAATATCTACTTAAATGGGATAACTTAGACTTTTGAAAATCCCTGGTCGTAAGCTGGGGGAATTTGGGAGAACTGGTTTAGTCAAAAATAGAAAAAGAAATCAGCTTATGACCAGGGTTTTATGGTAGCACACAATAACTAAGATAAGGATAACTATTGACTATTGCACAATAAAAAACAAAACAAATGAAGACATGGTAGAGATATATATCTCATGGTAAATCCGTTCAGATACTGGGCTGCCATAGAGATAGCATTAGGAGGTCGTTTCACACGGGAGGTGTGTGATACAACATGGTTTTGAACAAAAAACTTAATAAAACTCACATAGGTGTCATGCTATGACAAACTACTAATACTTATACAAACTTAACATAATAAAAGCTAGGGACTATATGTGGATCAACACAGTAAAAGGTCTGCCCGCGAGGGGGTGCGCAGGCATACCTTTTACCATGTTGATCTACATATAGTTATGCTGACAGAAACTTTTATTATCATACATAGGGTTCATTCAAGACACATAAAGAGGTGTAGCACACATTGGCAAGATGGGACTGGAACAGCCTCCACATGATACACCAACTGGCTCAATCGCCAATGAACAATGTGTACTACTAGTACAACAAGTCTGCAACAACATCTGGGCTAACAAGGTGGAAATAAAAGAGGCAAATGGAGGAAAAACGGCATTCACTAGTCATTGCATCAGTTCAGCGTGATGCCGTTCAAGCTATGCTATGGCCCCTGCGTCTTTGGAGATGAGGGGACTAAGTGAACACCTTGTCTGGTCTGCTGAGATGATAATATTCTCATCTTTGCACTAAATTCCCCTCCTCTCCTAGAATGTATGGTGGAGGTACTATAGCATCTGGAGGATGCTTGGCTCAAGGTAAAGCCTTCTAAATGCTGTACGTCATAGAGGGTCTCTTGTGTAGCTGAGTGGCCAGAGCAGACTTTCCTCAAGGAGATATGCATCTTCTTCGAGTGGTATATTATTATGCCTCATACGGTGGCACTGCTAGCCTCATGAACCTTGGTCCATCATATTATCACCTTGTTTGCCAAGCTCCATTCCTCCCTGGCTGAGTGAGGGCTTTCAGATGGGAAGCTCAGTGTGCTTAGACCTTTCAAGAATTGAAAGACAGCCTAATGTCTGCCCCCATCCTATGGTACCTCACATGGATAGTACATAAATGCCATTAAAGGTTAGAGCTCACAGGCCGATGGAGCTTCTGCAGCTGCTGGGGAGGCATCTGTGCCTCCTGGCAAGTAGTATAGGGTGAGCTTCTAGAACATAGTTTGGTTAAGGGCAAATTTTGTAGGGAAGGGATGTAAGTATCACTTTGAGTCTGGTAGGAATGTGTTGAGAAAATGTCAGGGTATCTTAATATATACAATAAAAGTTGAGATAGTTATGAAATTAATAGGTTAATTAGTGGGTCAAAGTCAGGTCATTTTCGACAATTCTGAGCATGTTCTGAGAGGATGATGAAATGTTAAAACTATCAGTAGGATCCTATTGGCTGGATGGTGAGGCATGTGGTTATGATATAGGATACATCATGTGGGGATACATGTTTATGTGAGGTTTAATGAAGATCGGTTGCTAATTAACAGAGATATTAACGAATGTCTGTACATAGGATTTGTATGTGGTTGGAAATCCAAGATGGCGGTGTCTGGTAGCACGTGCCGGCACCCCGAAGTGACAGTTGACCTAGATTTGCCTTGGAACAGTTGACCTAGATTCCGTTTCGATTGGCACATTCTGATTGGTCGGTTTTGTCATGTGTTAATTTGAATATCTAGGTCAAAGGATATGTCTACCGGATAACTGTGTCAGGAGTATTGCGCAATCATTATGAGCACTATCTTTGAGGGGGTTACCACTTATTCATTGATTTGATTCTGGTTGGTATGTTTTGGGATAATGTGTGTGTGAGTTTTAATGAAGATCGGATGCTAATTACCAGAGTAATTAACGAATGTGTATTTTCATAGCATTTGTGTGTGGTTGGAAATCCAAGATGGTGGTGTCTGGTAGCAGGTGCCAGCACCCCAAAATGACAGTTGACCTATTCCCGCCTTTTAGCTGTTGACCTAGATTCCATTTGAATGACACATTCTAATTGGTTGGTTAGGTCACGTGGTAATTCAAATATCTAGGTCAATGCTTATGTTTAATGGATAACTGTGACAGGAGTATTGCACAATCATATGTCTTGGCTGGTAGAGGCAGGGTTGGTGGTGGTGCCATCGTCTCAGCTGGTAGGGTTAGAGTTGGGGGTTGGGTTGGTGTCAACAAGGTTGGTGGGACCAGGGTTGGGGTCAACAGGGTTGGTGGGGTCAGGGCTGGTCTCATCAGGGTTGGTTGGGTCAGGGCTGGGGTCATCGGGGTCGGTGGGGCCAGGGTTGGTGGATGGGTTGTTATCATCATCGGAGTTGGTGGGGTCAGGTTTGGGGTCATCGGGTTTGGTGGGGTACCTCAGAAAGGATCTGCTTGGAGATTGCTAGATTTGTTTGACATTGCTGTCATTCACGCCTGTTGCTATTATTATGCGCCACTAAATTATGCAAATTATGTAAAACACCAGGGGGCAGCATCTTCAGTTGAGATGCTCTGAGGGAAGGCCCATGAGTCTTCTCCCCCCCCCCTCGTAGACCCTTCCCTCCAAAATTTGCCCTTAACCAAACTATGTTCTAGAAGCTCACCCTATACTACTCTGGCATTAGGAGGAGGTGCCCAAAAGAGCTCCATGCACCATGGCAATTGGCTGGCTGTATGGTCCCAGTCTTTAACATATTGTCCACTTAAGCCCAGAAATGAGGGACAGGCAATTAGAAGGCTATCCCAAGGAAGATGTGCATCAGATGTGTCCAACTATTAACCTGATGCCATTCACCCATCCTGGGGAGGGCCTCCTGAGAATGTGCCCAGACTAGATAGTGTATACCTCCAACTGCCTAAGTTGGTAAGGCATGCCAGTAAACAGAGGGAGAGAATTTGAGGATAGACAAAGGCTCAAAGACATATTAGGAGGGGGCAGAAGAGGCAGCTTAGTTGATCTATCCTAGGAGAGAATAGTTATATAGCAACTAGTAGTGAGCGATAATTCAAATGGTAACCTGAAAAGCACACTAACCCAGCATGGAGCCACAGAACAGACAAACGAGAAGCATTCAGAGAAGTTTGTAAAAACTGCAGGAGAAATACTAAGGAGGCTGCTGATAACTTAGGGTTAGAGGTAAACCACTAGAAGCTGGGTGGTCAGTTGTTGCACAGCAGTCTTTGCTGGAAAAGGTCCTGGTGAAGGTCGAGATTCAATGGGCCTGGACCCCCTGGCTAGACCAGGATGGTGGAAGAGCTGGAACAGAACATGGCCTTCTGAGTGGGATGTCCCTTGAGTTGTCAGGAATCAGTCGCTCTCATTAACAATTTCATCAACATTACCAACTGGTTGATATTGTGTTGATAGTTTTGATCAACCTGTCTTCAACACTTTTTCAATCATTCCAAATCAATTTTGTCAACCATCACCATTTCAACATCAGATCAATAGTTGACATATCACTGCTGAAATATTGTTCAGCAGTGATATGTCAAATGATAAAACAAAGTGGACTGTATAAATTCTGCTGCATGGGAGGAGGAGGTGTGGCCATGTCCTCAGTTTTCCTCCACACACTGTGTGGAGTATATCTAAGACCAAGTCTTCTATTCTAACACACATTGTATGGCTTTGTCCTCAGTTTGCCTACACATACTGCATGGAGTATATCTTAGACTAAGTCCTCAGTTTCCCTACACATGCTGTGTCTCAGAACAAGTCCTCTTTTTGTATAGACACACTGTGGGGCCATGTCCCCATTTTGTCTACACACACTGTGTGGACTTTAACTAAGACCACGTCCTTTATTGGCATACACTATGTGGCCATGTCGTCAGTTTGCATACACACACTGTTTGGAGTGCAGTCTATAAGAAAAGATTTTCCCCTCGCAGTCCATTCGGTCATGCAGATCTCATCATTCCGCAGGCCCGGATTGATTTTGGCAGGACTGAATACCTCAAGATTATTATTGATGAGAAAAGAATAATAAAAAAACAGAATTAAATAACTATTTTAACCATTTAACTCTTCAAAATTTAACTAAAAGTAACTGCTTTTGTTTTAGGTGGTAAAAACCTTAATAATGGTCCGATTTGCATGCCGCAAAAAACAAAATATAGCCCAAGGTCCCATAAATACAGCCAGACATTCCGTCTAACAGTTTGATGATTTCGGTTGGTCCAGGAACAATTTTGTTGGCAAAAGCAAATGTCCGATGAGTTTTCATATTGACTGGGAGTGTATCTAACACCATGTCCTCTATTTGCATACACACACTGTGTGGCCATGTCCTCAGTTTGATTACACACACTGTATGGAGTGTATCTAAGACCATCTCCTCTATTTGCATACACACACTGTGTGGCCATGTCCTCACTTTGCCTACACACACTGTGTAGAGTGTATCTAAGACCGTGACCTCTATATTCTGTATAAAAGGGGTTTCTAAGTAGGTGAGATAACCCTTTACAAAATGTAATAAGGTTGTATAAAGAAACTATGACTTTAAAATCAGAAATCTGATGGTTTCTGGGGACCTGACCCATATATCTCAGACCAAGTTCTCTACTTGCAGACATGCACTACGTGGCCATGTCCTCAGTTTGCCTACTCACATTGTGTAGAGTGTATCTAAGACAAAGTCCTTTATTTGCCTACACACACAGTGTGGCCATGTTCTCAGTTTGCCTACACACATTGTGTGGAGTGTATCTCAGACCACCCACTCAACAAAAAAATGTTATTTAACATCAAAAAAACATTTTTTTACATTTTAAAACATTTTAAAATGTTTTTCCATGATAAGGAGGTATAGGGAAACGTTCTGAAACGTTTTGCAACGTTTTTTGTTGACTGGGCATGTCCTCTATTTGCCTACACACACTGTGTGGAGTGTACCTAAGACCATGTTCTCTATTTGCATACACACACTGTGTTGTTATGTCCTCAGTTTGCCTACACACACTGTGGAGTATATCCAACACCATGTTCTATATTCGCTACAACTGTCCCCAGTTTGCCTGACCACACTGTATGGAGTACATCTAAGTCCACATCCTCTATTCGCAAACATGTACTGTGTCATCAAGTCCAAAGGTCCATACCTAATTCCAAGCCCCCAGTTTAACTACACTTTTTGAAATTGTCTATACCATAGACAAAGTCATCTAGCCCTCATTTTGCATACACACACTGTGTGGGCAAGTCCCCACTTTGTAAACACACAGCCTTCTTGACGTAAAAATGTTTTTTTTACGTTAAAAAAGAAGTTTTTATTTCGTTCCTAAGTTTGCCAAATGTTTGTTTTTAAACATCAAAGTAATGTCAAAACATATACAGAAAAAGATGCTATTTTAACATTCTATAAAAACGTTTATATTTCTAGGTCAAAAAACTTTCTAAACATAAAAGAAACTAAACTCATGAACATTTTTATTTGGTTGATGAAACAAACATCTTTAATTGTTGAAAATTGGTTGAAAAAAACATGTTCTTTTTAACAAAACCTAAAAATATTGTTTGCAAACATTTTTGCCAAGTGAGAAGTTTGATTAAGGAAAGTCCTCAGTTTGCCTGCACACAGATTCAATGTCTGGTTCCAATTTGTGACACATTTTTATTACAAATACACTTGATTAGTCCTTAAGAGGTCAAAAATGGCAATTATGGAAATCAGGAGATAAACCCAGATTACTAGATGAACTGGGGACACACAGACCTTTAAGTGTGTAAAACAAATTGGTGACTTCTACACACAGGTTAAAATATTAAATATTTTGCGCTGATTTTTCACACACAGCACAAGTCTCTTAAGGTCAAACTGGGGACATTTTGTTGACACACTAGAAATCATATTTATAACCATTTTTCAAGGTCATCACTGATGCCCAAGCCCATAGCCCCCCTTTTCTCAAGGTCATGCGAAGTGAAACGTCCCCGGATCGCAAGATGTCCCCATTTTGTAGGTGTGTGTTCCCATGAATGTCCCCAATTTGCTGGTTACACCAACTCACACACACACACACACACACATATATATATATATATATATATATATATATATATATATATATATATATATATATATGTGTGTGTAGACAGTACAAAGTACACTGTCCATGGCTAATTATTTACTTTTTAAAATTGTATTTGTAGTGATCGATATGGCATGACAATGCCTCATTAATTAGTCGGTAATTGTGTGTTTCCGGTCACGTGGTCAAAAGTGATGGGGTTGGTAGGTCGGATTTTTTTCTTTCTTTTTTCTTCTCCTCTGTAATCCAATGTTTTTTTAGGTATGCATGTAAACGTGTATGTATTGACTGAGATCATGTGTATACTTGCGGTACAGATGATTTTTTTGGTGGTAAATATTTCCTTCAGCAAATACAGCACCCAAAACAAGAATGCACTGGCAAACTTTACTTTACCAGTAAAAATGTGAAATCAGTATCCCATTGGTCATCATGATGCATCAATAAAGTGCTGGTATGTGAACCCTGCACGGTCGGCATGATGCATTCATGCATCATAACGACCAATGGGCATGATGCATTAATGCATCAGCGGCCCTTATGGGCTAAAGGTCTAAATCACGGCATGGCCATTGAAGGGAATACTACTCTAATCGTATTATATTTCATCCTGTACATATTTGCAAGAATTTTGCGGAAATAAAAAATTCGCGAATTTATGTACATCATGAAAACTTATACTCTATACAACTGGGGGGGGGGCTTCATAAGTCTACTCTATAGAGTGTCAGCACAAGTAAGGAATTGTCATGTCTTGCAGAGTTTTCAAACCTATACGCTGTTAGCATAGCATTCAGAAGCATGCATGTGTTCTTGGCACCCTGGATGTATGTTCTAGCCATATAATCACTGTGCAGAAGGTACTAGGGTAACTCGCAGGTACCCCATCCAACATGGCGGATGGTAAGCAAACAAGTGTGGGGACCTTTCCTCATTCTGTGATGTTAATACCCATTCTAAGTCATAATAGTATTACAGAATCATAGCTAGGGCATATATACTCATGGAGACAAGACCTGCAGTTGCTACATTACTTTGATAGCATAGAAATCAGCCAAATTTGAAAGTTAGGTACTAGGGTAACTGTGAGTGTGGTACTAGGGTAACTGACTATTGTGTTATGGGCAGTACTAGGGTAACTGGTTATGTTGATATGAGCTGTACTAGGGTAACTGATCCTTGTTTATGTTTTTATAAACAGAGAGAAATTACCAGGGAACTGCGAGCTGTAAGCTCAGCAGTGATTCATTTGGACAAATTTTGGAACACTGTGTTACAAACCATCAAAATGAAAGCCTCTCAGTCAGACATCTGCAGTTACACACATCTACTGGGAAAATGGTGTACAGGAGCATTCATATTCCAGTTAAGGTACAAGACATTAAGAAAAGAATAGAAGATGGGTACACATATGATGTCAACTAGGAAACAAATGAACTACTATGCTTGATAGCTCAGCAGTATCTAGCAATAAATCTTTAGTTACCCTAGTACATAAAATACCATCACAACACTTTGTAGTTACCCTAGTACAGCATGTAGTCGATGTGGTGAAATGCTTTTCTCATGTTTAGCCATTTGTGGTGTGATTTTGCTATTCTTACCAGCAGATATCATTCAAATGATAACGATCTCATGAATACACAACAGATATATGCCCTAACTAGCCATTTATTGAAGATCTAAGTTTAATCCTTCCTTTACAATAATGAAATTGCCCTATTATTTTAAACATATCAGCTTGCAGTTATTACTGCAGTTGACTGTGTATGTTGTACATAACGTATTAACAACGCAGCATCACTCAAATCAGTAGAAATACTGTGTTATCTGCCCTGTTCATTCTCTATAATACATGTAGGATCTGCCATATTGGATGGGGTAGCTGCCAGTAACCCTAGTACCTTCTGCACAGTGATAAGGGAATGATCACTGTTTAACAACAGGGGGTGTGGGTGGGTTTGATGGGAGGGCAAATCTTTTTTCGGCCGCTTGACTAGGGGGATGCAGCTTTTTCTCAACCTTCTGAGGGTGGGAAGGGGAGCAATTTCACCTGTTTCAGCGAAAACAATTACTATATCTCACTAATGTGCATTCTCACAATTTTCAGGCCCTCCAGATGGGGAGGGGGGTGGAGGGACATTTTTTTTCACATGTCCGCGCTGACACCCCCCCCAGCATTGTTAAAAATGATCACTCCCTTATTTATGAGGCACAGGGTAGACTTTGGTCTCAGAGAAGTGTTTGACTTAGTCTAGTGTGTGATGGAAAAGTCAAACAAGGTAAAAAATTGGAAAGTTATTTCTTCTTACTCAGTCTTTATACATTTGTGAAATAGATCTGTAAAAATTGGGATCTCGGCTTCACTTCACTTCAGTGAATGTTTACACTGTATGAAATTTTGTCATAAGTTCAAAAATTCAGTTTGAAGAATTATATACATGGAGCCTGTTTTGTTGTGGATTATTGTAACTATACCATTTATCTGTCTCTTAATCTGTCTCTTCTCTCTCTCCCCTTCTGTCTGTCTGTCCCTCTCTCCCTTTCCCTCTTATCTGACTGTCTGTCTGTCTGTCTCTGTCTGTCTCTCATTGCCTCTGTCTGTCTCTGAATCTGTCTCTTCTCTCTCCCTCCTTCTGTATCTCTGTCTGACTCCCTCTCTCTCTTTCCCTCTCTGTCTTTATCTGTCTGTCTCTCAATCTATCTCTTTCATTGTGTCTGTCTGTCTCTGTCTGTCTCTCTCATTCTCTCTTACTCTCATTCCCTCTGCCTGCCCCTCTCTCTGTCTCTCTCTATCTCTCATTCTCTCTCTTTCTCTTTATATATATAATATATATATACATATATATATATACATACATATATATACATATGTGGTGGTCCCGCGTCGTCTTCGAGGTACCTTCGTGGTCCTCGTGGGCGACGTCGAGAACACCTCTATTACCTGACGCCTGGGGGCGCTGGAGTCCAGCGCCACGTCACCACCTGGTCACGTGGCCCTCGACTCTGGTGTATATAAGACCGTTGTACGGCCTTCCTCAAGGTCAGTCCAGCCCCGACTGACCATCGTGAGCGATGGTTGGCAGCTGCCCGGCTACCATATTATGATACTTCTCTGTGCTGTTGCACAGAGAAGGTACATGTGGAATATCAACTGCAGACACTAGAAGGCCTAATGTCGAACGTGCTATAGAGTTCAAACTCTACCACCTGTAACTGTGATCGAGAACGGCTGATGCCTATGTGTTATTAGACAATAAAGTTTTAACTGGAACCTGAATAGTTGTTCTTCGTTGTTTATCGAAAGATTCGATTAAACTCTGAGGGGTAGAACACTACACATATAAATATATATATATATATTGTGGCGTAGACCAAGGGGAGGCGGTGGAAGCAAAAACTATCCTGGTATGGGGGCGTGGAAGCCGTCGACCCTGTAGTCACGTTAGGAGCGAGCATCGCCTGGTGGTGCTCGGGGGAATGTTCACCCCCGCTGGCACCGTGCCAACTGTGCCAGCGTCGGGGTAATGGCAAGCATATATATAGTGGTTGTGTTTCTCCGACCAGACAGACGGGAAATACTTGCTGATCGAGACTCATAGCCAGGCTTGCCCCAGTGGTGAAAGCAGATAAGAGATATTCACAGATGGCTTAGATGGTGTGGCCCAAAGCCAGGCAATAAACAGAGTTGATACTAAAGTTGACGGAGTCTTCGTAGTCCTTTCCATAAAGCTAAGACGACGGGTATTCGGAACGCTACATTGGTGACAGCATTGTTTCGAGCTCACATAGGAAAATGGAGAGGCCGATGGAGGAACCAGACTTTGGCTTTGAGGATCTGGAGGGGGCTGAGTGAACGATGGTTAGAGGGAGCCTCCTGGAGATAGTAGATGAGGACATTTCCATGAGGCGAAGAGGGGTAGAGAGGCCAATGGAGGATCTCGCAATCCGACAAGAGGAGCCTCAAGACAGAGTGCGAACAGAGAAAAGGGAGGCGGACTCGGAAGGAGAGGAACAGTACAAATGGCCATGGGAAAAGACGGAGATCCAGCCTTAGGAGGAGGTGGGGGCTACAGTTGGTCGAAATGAGAGAAGGAGGGGGCATCGACCAGAAGTTCTCCAGGCCGGAAGCAAGAAACCTGAGCGGCCGGTGGATACAATGCCGTGTCCCCCGCCGGTGGAGGGAGTCGGCAAACCGGTGGTGAAACCTACAAGATATGATGGGATGACGGATTTGGCCGACTACCTCAACCATTTTGATTTGTGTGTAAAGGTAAATGGCTAGAGCCCGGCGGAGGCTGGAATGTTCTTGGGCCTGAGCTTAACAGGGGCAGCGCGCTAGCTGCTAACAGGGAGGAAACCAGCGACGGAGGAGGGATATGCTGAACTTCGCAGGGCCCTAGTAGTGAGATTTGAGCCCACAAACCAGGAAGAGACATATAAGGCTGTTCTCCGGACACGGATGCCCAAGCCAGGGTAGGGGTTGCAAGAGCTCCAAGAGGACCTGATGAAGTACACCCGGCTGGCCTATCCGGAGGCGGACACCCGAACGACCGATACCTTGGCTCTGGACAAGTTCCTGTTGTGTTTAAGTAAACCCCTGAGACAATGGGTCTATCAGCCCAAGGACTTACAGATGGCGGTTATGATGGCGGTCGGAGCAGAAGCTTACCTGACGGTTGAGCAAGATAGCCACCACAAGATGAGGGCGACAGACGCCTTGGTGAATGAGCACCTGAAAACCAACACCGACAAGATGGACAGGATGGTGGAGTTAGTGGAATAATTATTAAAGAGGCTGGGGGAGGCCCTGCAGGAGGAGAGGAAGAAGAGGAGCAACACTGCTTGCTTCGGCTGTGGGCAGGAGGGTCACTTTAAGAGAGAGTGCCCCCTCAGGGGCAGGAAGGGGGAGGATCAGCCAGTACAGAAGAATGAGGGAGCGCCGGCAGAAAACTAATATCGGCCTCTACCCAGGGCAGGGTACAGGTCGGGGAAGATGGCCCCCGTAACATCGTTCAAGGAAGAAGGGAGCGAGGCGGAGATGGGTTAATAGTGACAGGGGAACCGAATGGGGCGTCGGTGCAACTACTGGTGGACACTGGGGCATCTCTGAACTTGCTCTCCGAAGGATGGTGGCGACAGCATGGGGACCCAAACGCTGAAAGGCCCACAAGGGAGACGATATATGGGGTGGATGGCAGGCCCCTGGCACTAAAAGGGGAGGTGACAGCAGAACTAGTGTTGGGAGGAAGGGCGGCGGAGGCCGTCTTCGTGATTGGGGACATAGGCACCAAGGGAATATTAGGAGCAGCCTTTCTGAGAAATAGTGGTATGGTGATTGATGTGGCCAGGGAGCGACTGGTGTGGACCAAGGATGATAATGTCTGTAGGATAGTGAGTGTAAGGGCGGTGGTGCTGTTCGCTGGAGAAGAGACGATATTGGAAGCAGCCGTGAATGGGCCATGGGATGAGGGGGAGGAAGGACTGGTGGAGGGTATGGCGGGTCACAAAGGGGAGCCACCCTTCTTGGTCAAACGGAGCTTGCTGCGACCTTTAAAAGGGGAGGCCTGGGTACGGGTCCTTAACCCTGGAAGAGAACCAGTCATTATTTACAGAGGGATGATGCTAGGAGCTCTGCAGAAGATAGATAAGAGGAAGCAGGCTCAGGAAGGCGAGCAATGGTGCAGGATGGTAGAGGGACACAGGGAGTCGGAGAAGACATCGGTAATAGCCGGTCTGGTGGAGGGCACCGAGCCCCACCGACGGGTAGGACTGGCAGAGCTTCTCGGGAAGCACCTGGGGGCTAGAGGTCGACAAAATGCTGGAGGCAGGGGTGATAGAGGAGTCAATTAGCCCCTGGGCATCCCCAGTTGTGCTGGTTAAAAAGAAAGATGGTTCTGCGTGGACTATAGGAAGCTGAATGCCGCCATGGTGAAGGATGCGTACCCCCTTCCCTGAGTGGAGGACTGCTTGGATACCATGGCGGGGGCGACGTGGTTCTCCTCCATGGACTTAGCCAGCGGTTACTGGCAGTTGGATATAGAGGAGGGGGACCGGGTGAAGACGGCCTTTAGCACTCACCGGGGCCTGTATCAATTCAGAAGGATGCCTTTTGGCCTGTGTAACGCCCCGAGCACCTTTGAGCGCGTCATGGAGGTGGCTATGCGGGGTCTGCAGTGGAGGACGTGCCTGGTGTATCTAGATGATATAGTGGTCTTTGCCAGCACTTTCAGTGAACACCTCCGCCGGTTGGGGGAGGTCTTGGAGCAATTAGAAGGGGCGGGACTCAAAATCAAACCCTCCAAGTGTCAACTAGCCCGCCGACAGGTCCTGTTCTTGGGCCACATGGTCAGTCAGGCGGGGGTGGGCACAGATCCGGAGAAGATAGAAGCTGTGGAGCTGACCAAAGCACCAATCTTGGCCTTTCCCCGACCGGAGGGCCAATTAATAATGGACACCAACGCCAGTGACACTGGGTTGTGGGTGGTGCTCAGCCAGGAGCAGGAGGGAGGAGACAGGGTTTTGGCGTAAGGACCCCGTACCCTTAGCAAACTAGAAAGGAATTATTGTGTCACTCGGAGAGAGTTGCTGGCCATCTGTCTTTGGCCTCAGGAAGTTTCGTCATTAATTGGTGGGGCGACCCATGGTGGTACGGACAGACCATGTTTCCCTGCGGTGGCTGCTGGACTTTAAGGAACCGCAGGGGCAACTGGCTAGATGGCTTCAGATTATCAGCACATACGATATTGTCATCCATCATCGACCGAGTAAACTCCATGGTAATGCTGATGGGCTGTCCCAGCGGCCGTGCTCCTAGTGTGGAAGAGACGAGGAGGAGGAGGCCTCCTTCTGCCGGGTGGTGACCAGGGGGCAGCGATCTGCTCTGTCGGGGATGGATGAACAGGCGGTGGAAGGCCCCCGAGGTTCCGGCGGGTGAGTCCTGGGCGGATCTGCAAGAGAAGGATAAAATGATGAGTCAGGTGGCTGAATGGATGGTAAATGACGACTTACCTGACGAAGGAGTGCGGAGATGCTGGGATTACGAAACTCGAGCTTGGTTTGCACAATGGGGTAGACTGTCCAAAGAGAAAGGGGTGATAGGGCGCTGGTGGGAAACACGTGCAGGCCGGAAGTGCTTTCAGATAGCTGTCCCCGCCGGTGAGAGGAGCGGAGTGCTACGCATGGTGCATGGGGAACCATTGGCCAGCTATCTGGGCCAGAATAAGACCCTACAATGACTGCAGGGAGGGTATTACTAGCGGGATTATCGAAGGGATGTGATCCTCTAGTGCTCTCAGTGTGAACCCTGTGCTCGGAGGAAACCCCCGCCAGCTCCGCACAGGGCAAACATGGGACATGTTGGAGTGGGGCTGCCCCTACAGAGGATTACATTGGATGTAATGGGTCCTCTACCCATCTCCAACACAGGGAATCGATTTATCTTGGTGGCGGCCGACTACTTCACCAAGTGGGCTGAAGCATACGCGTTGCCCAACCAGGAAGCACCGGCGGTGGCACGGAAGTTTGTGGAAGAATTCATCTGCCAACATGGAGCCCCGGTGGAAATACACACCGACCAAGGAAATAATGAAATCATTGCCCTCTTGGGAGTACGCCAGACAAGGACTTGCACCTTCAGGCCCCAGAGTGACGGGATGGTAGAGCGAGCCAACAGAACCATAGAAATGGTGTTGCCGACGGTGGTCGCCTCCGACCACAAAGATTGGGACCGACAGCTTCCCTTCGTTATGACAGCTTCATTATCACTCCTCCGCACACTCCTCCACTCCTCATGGCATTAGGTGTCGCCTAATGCCATGATGTTAGCCAGGGAAATGGTGGTGCCCTTGGACCTGATATATCCCCTAGCTGAGCCCAGGGGCACAAAAGGGTACCAGGCGGAGTTGCAGGCGTTTATGATGATCAAGTGGCCAGGGACACCTTGGGGAAGTCGGTGGAGAGACGAAACTACGATGCCCGGGCACAGGCGGGGGAGATAGGAGTTGGAAAGAGGGTCTACTACTATCACCCACTGAAGAAGAGAGGTTTGTCGCCTAAACTACAAAGTTACTGGACGGAGCTGTATGAGGTGGTGGGACAGATAGGGGAGGTGGTATACTACGGAGCCCTGGAGGGGACATTGGTAGCTCTACCAAAATTCGATTTTGCAACTGCATATTTCATTTTCGGTTTTCCATATTTTCGTTTTTGGTTTTCCATATTTTTGTTTTTGATTTTCCATATTTCCATTTTCGGTATTCCATAATTTCGTTTTTGGTTTTCCATATTTTCGTTTTCGGTTTTCAATATTTTGTTTTTGGTTTTCCATATTTTCGTTTTCGGTATTCCATATTTTCGTTTTCGTGGGAGATGCTGGGAGACTTCTCCATACACATCTTCTAGATATGCGTGGAGAGTGTGTGACGTCATCAGTTTAATTTTTCCACCCCCCTTTTTCATTTTGCTTTTTTTTTGTGAGATATTGACATAGACCTTCTACTATACTTATTTTTATAAAAGGAAAGAGAAAACTGGAAAGTTTCTCACATTTGTCCTATATAAAAAATCGCAGGTCTTCCAACTTTGACCTGATATTGAAAATACTTAAAATTCTCAGTGCTTAGCAACCTATACCATATTCTAGCTTTTGAAATGGAGAAAAAGATATAACACATAAACATAGTCAGAATAGAATTTGCGCAAATTGCCATGGTAACTGTGTAGTCATTTTTGCATAGTGAGGCATGAATACACATTAGGACCCTTTCAGCCCCATAAAACAAATTCCCCAAAATAACTAAATTCAGAAGGCCAGTTAACCCTGAAGTGGTCCAATTTAGGGTGGTGACACCATATAAACTAATACACCAATACGTGGAAAGCAACACCAGAGAACAATTCTCATAAAAGTTTCATAGCAAGTTGCATTTATTTCTCATTGTAAATCATCTGCATATCATTGTAATTTAAATCATTCAGATACAAATGTAAATTCAAGTCAGAGTTCCGAATATGAAAATATGGATTTCCGAAAACGAAAATATGGATTTCCGAAAACGAAAATATGGATTTCCGAAAACGAAAATATGGATTTCCGAAAAACGGATTTAAGTAGAGCTACGGATGTCCCCTCCAGGGCTCCGTAGTATACCGCATAAAGAAAGGGAGGACAGTTCCAATTTTGCATTTTGACTCCTTGCAACCGGTCCTGGGGGTGGACACAGGAAGTACCATGGAAATTACCCCTGCGGAGGAGGAGGAGGCTGCGTCGGACGGAGAGGCATCGTCACCTTCAGCGGAAACCGAGGACGAGGGTACCAGCGAAGTTAGGACGGTTTTCTGGGGAGGAAAGAGGAGGTGTGAGGTGGACGACGCCTTGCAAGATACCGGGGCCGTGAAAACGAGTAGAATGGGGGACGACTGGTACACAAGCTTCCTGAAAAGAGAAAAAGGGGCTGCCATGTCACACTGGATGGGATATGCCCCGAATGATGAACCCCACCGTTAGTCGAATACCTACCTATGACTCAGAGAGTTCAGGGGAGGAAGAAAACCCTGCAGAAGCAGAAGCCAGGAGGGCACGGAATGCGGCAAAGAGGGCGGTGAGGGAGGCGGCACAGAAGGACCCAGAGAGGAAGAGGATCATAGCCAAACACGAGGAAAGGTGGAGAATTTATGAGGAGGCTCAGGAGGAGAACTTCCAGAATCACTTGAGAGAGGAAGAGAGGGCACGGGGAACCGACAGCAGACAGCGGCCACCAAGAGGGGGACCCCCTGCAGTGGCGGCTGGGAGCCCCGCGGGAGGAATGGTGGCGCCCCCTACAGTGCACAGTGCAGGGCATCGAGAAAGTGGCGCCCCCTGGGGGGATAACTTCCCGTCCTTGACCCCGTCGCCAGGCAACCCAGCCGCCGGTGACGTCACCAATTCAAACTTGATAGCACCGTTAGTGACCATGGCGGACGACAATAGGAGAATGATCCTAAAAGAGAGCTTCAGAGAAGAAAAAAAAGGAGTTTAGGAGGTAGGAAAAGCGAGTTAGAGCGGTCGGGACATGGATGCTACGTCCTATGGAACCTCTTGGAAAGGTGAGGTGAAACCCACATCAAGTTGACCCCAGAGGCCTAAGGAGCGCTTGAGCAGAAGTAGAGAGAGGCGAAGAAGGGAGAGGGCGGGTAACTCACCCCCGCATTCCTCCTCTAGTCGGTCGTGGAGCCGTCACCGGAGAGATGGTGATAACAGAAAGGATGAGAGTGGTGATAGGAGGCACCCCAGTTCAGGGAAACACTCCTCGGGGCACCGGAGAAGTGAGGGGGACAGGAAACGCAGAGACGAGGGTTCCTACGGGTCCAACTCGGAGAAGGGGAAGGACCGTGGGAAGAGTGGAAGTCGGCCCACCACAAAGGGAGACGGTGGCGCACGTGCACCGTAGAAGGACTCTCTCCTGATTGGCCGGAAGGAGGACGGGGGAGGAGCCAAAGAGGGGCAGAGCGATGGCCGGGAAACCCATAAATACGGAGGACAGGGGTGGGGACTGTCAATTGTGACGAGTTTTAGGCCAACACCAGAATACATCGTAATGGGACCTAAAGCACAGCTAGACAAGACTATACGCATGGAGGTGGTGGAGGGGGTGGAGATACCACGATTCCGGTGTGAGAAGTGTAGGGAGGATCCTCGAGGGACTAGGAGATGGGCATTCAAAACCAAGTACGCTATGACACACCATCTTAACTCACATGCGGAGTACCAATCGGGGTACCAGTGCCCCGGCTGTGAGTACATGGTGTCCATGGACAGGCTGTCAGATTTGTTACGGCACGTGGAGAGGGCCCACAGAGACCTCGGGCCATGGAGCCCACTGAGAGAGGCGAAACTCTTACCATTGGGGCTAGTCAAGGATACTCCTAGTGAGACGGGGGAATCATCCATAGGAACGGCCCAGGGGGAGTCCGGAGCAAAGCAACTGGAGGGGGATGCTGATCCAGAGACCTCTACGGCCGGGTGAGACGATGCCACTCCCGCTTCTACTGTGTCATCACTGATCTCGCCAGGTATCCGCCTGGGGTCGGAGGACGACGAGGAGGTGGCCAGGGCATCACAGTTTCTGGAGAGCTTGGTGGGGTTACCCAGCCCAGAGATGTTGGGGGGGGGGGTTGGTCAACACCGGGGTAGTGACCAGGAGTGCTGGGAAGGGGGCAAAGAGGGCCTTGGAAATTGAAGGGGGAATGCCGGAGAAACGGCCCGGGAAATCACAGTGCCCGGAATGACCCGCCAGCGGAGAAACTGTGGCGAAGGGGGGGGAAGAGCTGGGCGGACCTAGGGCGGGAGGAGGATTCCTGCAAGCACTTGCTATCCCAAGAGGAGGATTAAAAAGCTCCGATTTGTGTTAGGTAGGATTATGGAGAAGTTTGGGGAAGGAGGGGAAACACCTACTAAGACGTTAAACCGCCTACAGAGGGACCTACCTGTCAACAAATTGGATATCCAGAGTATTGTAGCAATCACAAAAGACCAGACTCCGCGAATAAAGTTATATAACAGTAGAAGGTGTTTGGTTTATTTCTTTTGGGCCTTAGGACTAACAGTTCTCATCAATTCTTGTATCGACATCAATTATTCTTGCTTGTGTTGAAATGCACCACCCTTACAGGTATCCACCGATCGCAACCACCGAACCCGGAGCCACCTGGAAGTCTCTAATTGCATCTCCAGTCTGTGACCACCGGACCGCCTTTTATGGCGTCATGTGATGTGACGTCACAGGCCGCTACCGTGTCGCCCCCAGGTGGGACAGACCCTAACTAGCGCTCCCGAGCCGGTGGCTGCCACCGGACCGACCGTCCTAGCATTTATAACTATTATACAAGTGATATAATCACTACACTCTCCCCTTATCATTTCAAACTTAGGTTGTAGAAAATATACCCGTGAATCCCTGCCATAGTGGCCAAAGGTGTTATAACATTTACACAAGTAATATAACCGATACACTTTAACGTTTACTTATTCAACTTGGGACTCCTACAATGGGCCCCCTCTTATTACTATAAACTTTTATATCTGAACCTGAGTGAAGTCTGTATCAATAATCATGAACATATAATACAACATCCGGTCTAGATGGGCTCTGTTATACGGAGCTAAATGGTGGGCGTCCCCTATCCGGTGTCTCCAGGCTGCCTCCCTTATTCCGGCCCTCTGGTCGGTGTCCACTTATGCCGCTTCCGCTCCACTTTGGCTGGGACGGGACCGAGGCGTCTCGGTGACCCACGAGGGAGGGTTTCCTGGCAGGTACTCAATCCCCCACCAGTACTACCCCACCCCGCAGGCCCCCGATGACCCCTTCCTTCTCCCCTTCCTCGCTTATGACCCAGTCAGGTGGTCTCTCCTCCTCCCCCTTGCATGCCCTGGCTGGACAACAAGTGGAGGCCCGTCGGCTCTTCCACACCCAACCACCGATGCCTCTCTTAACTCTGGACCCCCTCAGCCTCTTAAAGGTGCCACCCGGTTGCATTGCTAACTGCCGCCACATCCCATGTCTTCAAGCGTCCCGGTGCTGTCTGGGCTGGGACGAATGGGCCGTCTCCTCCCGGATTATGCGGAGTATGCGTTCCTCCAAATCCATATTGTACTGTGAGGGTCCTGGAACCGGGAACCGTGCTGCAGCTTGTGGCGGCCCTGGCATCGGGGGTGGTGGTAAAATGACCCTGTAGACTGCCTCTTCGGCATCATGGGGGGCACGCCCCCAGGCTGGACTCACGCAGGCAGTGGTGCCGGTGGTGGGGGCGGTGCCATCCCCTGCGTTCCTCTCGGGATGTATGTTTGCACCGTAGTCGCATAGTAGTGCGTCTGTACTACTGAGGGTCCTACCAGCTCGACCAAGCCATAGGCCCTGCCTCCAACTGGCGCATATTCCTCACCCAAGTCGGGCGACGGGGCAAGGCCGGAGGCCCATTTTTGGAGGCGGTCCAGCTGTTCCACTCGCCGCCATGGTATGCGTTCCGGGAGGGCTCCATACCAGACGGGCCGGCCACCCAGAGGGTCGATTCCATCCACGCGTGGGAATTCCGGCTCCCGGGGCCAATCCGGAATAGGCTCTCCCCACTCGTCCTCCCACTTGTCTCTTCTTTCATGACGCCGACGCGTATTTCCTCGGTACCTCCCCTGTCTCCTTCTCCTGGCGTACTCGGAGTCATCGTACTCCTGACCATATTGGTCTCGCCGCCTGTCATACTCATCATAGTCTCTCTGTCTATCATACTCTGCCTCCTCTCTCTTATGTCTAGTTTCATATTCATCGTGGCCCCGGTATCTCCCATCTCTTCTACCCTCTCTCTCTGTTTCCTTGGACCGTTCTGCCTCTTTCCTTTCTCTTTCCTCCTTCTCCCGCCTGTCCCGTATGTCCGCCTGCTTCTCCTCCCTCTCCCTCTTGTCCCTGTCGTCCCTCTCTTTCTTCTTTTTCGCATTCAGTTCCTCCCACTCCTTTCTCTCTCTCTCTTGCTTTTCCATTCGCTTATCTTTGTCCTCCTTCTCCTTTCGTTCCCGCTACTCTCTGTCCCTCTTTCTTTTGTCGCGCTCCTCCTCCCTCTCCCTCTTCTCCTTATCCTCTTTCTCCTTATGCTTCTCCTTCTCCTCCCTCTCTCTCTTCTCCTTATCCTCCTTCTCTTTACGCTTCTCCTTCTCCTCTTTCTTTCTCTTCTCCTTATCCTCTTTCTCCTTATGCTTCTCCTTCTTCTCTTTCTCTCTCTTCTCCTTATCATCTTTCTCCTTATGCTTCTCCCTATCCTCTTTGTCTGGCTTCTCTTTGTCGTCCCTTTCTCTACGTCTATCCTTCTCCTCCTTTTCCTTTCAGTCTTTATCCTCCTTAGCCTTGCGTTTCTCCTTATCCTCCTTTTCCCGTTTCTCTCGGAGCTCTTTCTCTTTGCGCCTATCTCGGTCCTCTTTCTCTTTTGTCTCCTTATCGTGTCGGCGGTCTCTATCGTGCTGGTCTTACTTTTCTTCCTGACTCCCTCTGTCATCCTCCTTCTTATCACCCTTAGAGTCGGCCTTTCGACCCTGTGATTCTCTGTCAGTTTTAGTCGCTTCGGTAACCCTCTTTTTAGCTGGGGTCGCGGTATCTTCTCTTTGCCCCTCCGCCTCAACTACGCCAAGCGTAGCAGTTGGCGACGTGATGACTATCGTGGGGGCCTCTTTGACAGGAGTGGTTTCCGTCGTCAAGTCCTCTCGGCGTACAACCCTCCGCAGGTCTCCCTTCTCTGGAGAGGACTCTCCCTCTTCTGACTCCGTGTTTAGGGCCCTGTACGATATTGGGGTAAGTGGGGGCTCCTCCGGGGCCTCCTCCTCTTCCCCCCAGTCAAGCTCTTCCGGCTCCTCCACATCCACTCGCGAGGCCACCAGGCATTCCAGACGTCCCCCTACCACCAGAGTATTATTATCCGAGGTGTGAGCGGGTACAGCTGGGGGCGATGACGTGAGGATCTGACGTACGTGCTCTACGTCCTTCAGGATGGCACCTTCCTCTCCGCCTGTTTCCTCCTCCTCGAAGAGCGGGGATGCTGCGATCTTCACCTCCTGACCGTGTATTATGTGCATGTGGCCTTTGCTCTATATCTTTAGATTTTTTGTACATCAGACACAATAGAAGCATATCAAACCTTTTTTCCAGTAGAGTTATATCACACAGCATATGTAATTCTTTAACATTGTATTTTCTATTGTTGCATTTTAGACATATCCTTAAGGCTCTATTTTGTAAGCGTTGTAAAGCTTTCAAACCTTCCTCATTACAGCTAGTTGAAATGAAGGAACAATATTCTATAATTGGTCTTATTGTACTACAATATATATTTACACTCTGATCTTGAGTCAGAAATTTTCTTAATTTGGCAAAACGAAATAATTTATTACATACATTTCTTTTAACTATTTTAATTTGCTTGTCAAGGCTCAGTTTGCTATCAATGTGGACTCCCAAATAAGGGAAGAAGGTCACTGTTTGAACAGTACTCTCATTGAATTCTATTTTTGGATCAGGACAGTACTTTAATTTAAATGCACTACATAACCACATAAATTTGGTCTTATTTGGATTTACTGTTAGTCTGTTTTCTAGAACCCATGCTTTGAAACGTTGAACATCATTATACATCATATTCTTAATGGTCTCCGAGTCCTTTGCAGCACAATAGATTACTATATCATCAGCTACAAATTTTATCTTACACGATTGCAACACATTAACAACATCATCTATATATAAAACAAACAACAGGGGGCCCAGAACTGAGCCTAGTGGTACACCATACTTTATACATTTCTTTTTAGATATTTTATTACCATAACTCGTTCTCTGTTGCCTGTTTTCTAAATAACTTTCGAACCACATAAAATTTGTCCTACTTAGCCCAAGCTTACTAAGTTTGACCATCAATTTTGAGTGAATTACACTATCAAAGGCTTTAGTGAAATCAATGAAAACGGCCCCTGTTATATACCCATTATTTCTATTCTCAAACAATTCGTTTACGAGATCAAAGGTAGCATCACCTGTTCCAGTACCTTTTTTATAACCATATTGATTGTCACAAAAGGTGTTATTTCTTTTCATACTTTCACTTAAATGATAATACATAATTTTTTCAATAATCTTTGATGGCATTGGTAGGAGGGAAATAGGCCTCCAGTTTTTGACCTGTGATAAATCTCCATCCTTAGGTAATGGTTTTACTAGGGCAGAGGCCCAGTCTCTTGGAAAAATACCTTTATCTAAACTAGTCTGAATCAGGTGGGTAGATTGATGTATTAGGCATAGCAATGCACATTGTAATATATCACTCCTTATGACTTCAATCCCAGATGATTTATTTTTGTCTATTTCTTTTCTAGCATAATGAACATCCCATTTATTCACCTTAATGTTTGTTTCAGTGAAGTTTCCATTTATGAATACATTTTCAATACTTTGATCATTATCAAGTTTACATTGATCATCACCAACCGCTGCAATATGTAGCTCTCTTCCAATATTACAAAAGTACTCATTCACATACTCACATGCTACATCAGAAGCAATATCAATCCCTGTCTCATGGTGTTTCATATCAGGGTATATAATGGATTTATTATTCTTAAACATGTCATTAATATGCTTCCAGAACCTCTTAGGATTTCCATTACATTCATGTAACTCTTGCATTACTCCTCCAATTTGATTTGCTTTAATCTTTTTTCTTATTTTCCTTCTGCCGTCTTTGATAGCCTGTTTCTCCGTTGTACCCTTGTTAACACTATATAATCTTAACCATCCTTCCCTTTCAAATACTAAATCCATTACTTCATCATCAATCCAAGATGTTTTCCAATCACAGGCATTTAAAAAATCTTTGAAATTATCTTCTGAAAAATTTCTATAATCCCTTCCCTTATACACCGATTTTTCATATGTAAAATTGTTATGCCCTCTGCAAACATAAACAGGCACATGATCTGAAATCAAAGCCGAAATAGTACCTGAATCTATAACATTAAGGCTATTGGTAATTACATTATCAATACAGGTTCCACTGAAGGGTCGGGTTATTTCATTTATCAGAATTTTCCAACCAATATCTTTACACAAGGATCTGAAGCTTTCACAACGTACATCAGTATCATCATACATATTTAAGTTTATGTCTCATGTCTACCTCTATAACCGTTAAATTCAAAACCTGCAATTTTCCTTAAAAACGCAATAAAATTAGGGACATTTGTATTAGGAATTCTGTATAGAGAGATAAGAAATATATCTTTCTCACCAGGCACACATAACATACATGCTATACTTTCATAATCAATTGTTTGAACAGTGAATTCAGGTATGATCTTAATGTATTGACCTAAACCAGATTTCACACTGAGACCCACACCTCCACAATTTTTACCTATTTTGTCTTGTCTATATAATAACCTATCATCTTTATTTATCAAACCCTCAGGAGACCCTGGTTTTAGCCAGGTCTCACATAAGCAGATAATGTCACTCCTATCTAATATCTTATATACCTCACTATACTTGTCTTCAAAGCTCCTACAATTAATAGAAGAGAAAACCAGCCCCCTCTTCTCTCCGAATTTGCTAATCAAACAGACCATGAGTTGAATACAGTAATAGAAAACGAAAAATGTACACAAATGATATTTAATAACAAGACAAATAAACAATGAATTCAAATCAATATGTACATAAATAATACAGTGTATTCCTTTCCAAAAAATTAACCTCATGGAAGAGGAGACTGGTCTGTGCGCCTACTTAATTTCAGCTATACACAGCACAGAGGAAAACCCACCCACCCTAATTATAGTTATAGGACTTTGTTTTATTATGATTGGGTATCGCAAGGGTTGATGGGATTTTTGGATAGATATAGAAGACAAATATATTTTGTTTAATAAAAATTAAGAAAAGAAAGAATGAGGTTAAGAATGTTTCATACAGAGTATCAAGATATCATAGTACAAGATAAGTATATTGATAATAATAAAAAAAACGCTGTTAGTACAATCCTGGAATCTCCAATCAATGGGGTAGATACTGCAGAGTAGAAATCATACAGTTGACGGGACTTAGTTGGGTGGACCTCCAGTCATGTGTTCACATAAGTGCACATCAACCAACAAAAGGGCAGGAAAAAGGGATATCCATATGCTTTACCATTGTGCCAAAAAATTGTCACCTTCCTGTGATGGCAGGTACATCTTCACTACTTCTCTACTAACAATTGGCCTAAAGGAAAATCTACAATGATACATATACCTCCATAATCTTAATATTATAAGGTACACACAGAGCCCAATATTTACATGAATATTCACTAGCAAGACAGCTGTATTAGCCAAAGAAAAACTTGTATGAATCAAAGGCCAAATATTTAATCTCCAGTGACATGGTGTTAGCATTTTCCTCCTCTGATTCTCCTCATTGAGTGAGTGAGTAGGCTTGGATAGCAGTCTTAATGGTCATCTAATGCCATTTAAACAGCTAAGACCGTAGGCCTGTGCCGATTTGTTGTGGCATTTTCCTAAGTGACAAGGGTTTATGCTGAGTGACATAGGCATTTCTTTGAATCTGCATGGGACCCCCTCCCCCAATCTAACCTCCCCCTAATTTGGTGTCGGATTGCAGCAGAATGAACCATTTAAATACTTTTTTTCAAGGCTTCGCTTGTGATAAGCACCACTTCACGGTGTTCAAAAAGGTCCACCTCCACTTGAGCACCCCCCTACAGAAAAGTCTGGGTACGGCCCTGGGGGGCACAACAACCTTATTAACCTTTACACTGGGGAGGTCAAAACTGAACATGGGCAATTCAAGTAGGCCTACTCATCACAACTCTTCATTCCACATGTGCATCCAATTTTTGTGAGGGGTGATTTTGCAAAATTAGTTCAAAGTGGGAGGGGAGGAGTCGTGACAACTTTTATCATGTTGGTGGGGGGGTGCAAAAAAGTTGCCAGTCCTGAAAAGTCCATCTAGCTCCCCTCCCCCCAGCTGGCAATAAATGACTGGCACTAGACTAGAGCCTGTTCTTTCACACTTGGGTCTGAAATAAATGCTGTAGTGCTAGATTTAGCACTTTGGTGTTTCAGAAGTCACAATGGGGTTGTTCACAAACTGGAAGTCGTGGTTCGTTTGTCACCTGCTGCTCGGTTACATCTTCATCATGTCAGGCCTCATCACATGCTTCCTGCTGTTACTGACCTACATCTTTGTGTGGCACTTCAACAAGACGCTCTACCGCAAAATGTGCTCTCACATCGCCTACATGTGGTGGAGTCGTAAGTATTTATAAATTCCTCCTGTTAAGCTGTTCAATCAATCTGGTCAGAAAACTTGAAATATCATGAGCAAATTGTATCTTACAGATCTATATTATCAAAAGTACATAACATGAAATGTAGGACACCAGAGACATAAATGATAACCTTAACACATGATTTAAACTCTCAAATATTTAAAGATAATCTCTGCTCCTGCTACTAAATTTGACACTACTTTTGTGGAGTCTACCACAGTAATGGGAAGAGAAATAATGTTCATACAGCAAGATCAGATTAGCTGAAACACTTATTTCTCCCAGCTGGATATGTAAGACATTAAGATATTCCTGATGGATGTAGAGTGTAAAATTGGAGGTCTACTTTTACTGATTCTGCAATTGCGATCAATTGTAACTCTATATAATACCGTCTTGTGTAAACTACGATGAAACTCGCCCAATAACCCAGTGGAATATGCTAAATTATGTTTCAGAATTCACCTTCATATGCCAGTGGTGGGCAGATTCCCGTGTATCTCTGCGTGTAGATCATCCTGACGTTGCAAAGAAGCTCTTTACAAGCCACACAATCGTTATCATGAACCACAAATATGAAGTGGACTGGCTGATCACATGGTGTCTGACTGAAAGACTCGGGACAATCGGGGTAGGTCAGGGCTGACAATGATGCATTTTTATATCTGATAGCTCAATACATACACAGGATTGGCAGCAATAATAAAATATAGGTAATATTCCTCATGACTATTCCAGGCCCATAATCATCGAAGCCATTATAATATGGCTGAGCCGATTGTGGGCCATCATATACTAACTACATCTACTAATGCTAGACATTGTGTCTGGGTAGCTAGACATGGTGTCTGGTAGATAAATTGGATGTTGTCTGCTCTTGATTAGGTACTCAACACTATGATTGGTAATATGTAGATTTCACTTTGTTATGAAAGAAAGTGCTCTGCCCTGATTGGTGCAGACAACAATGCTTGTATTGATGGACCCAGCAATATGGGCTCAGATATTAGTGGGCAGAACAATATCATCATCTGCCTTTGTTGTTATGTAATTCTTAGTGTTTCACATATCACTGTCTTAGCATATAATAATACAGTGAAAGCTTGGTTGATATATATATATATATATATATATATATATATATATATATATATATATATATATATATATATATATATATATGAAGGACTATTAGCCATATGATAAGGGTGTGCACAGGCTGAAACAACACAGAGCTCTACTACATGGTTAAGTATATCATATATGACGGTCTGGATCAATGTGTATCACAGTAGATGGCCCTACTGTCTATGATTTTTTCCCATTGACACTGGATAACCACCATCATTTTTGATGCAGTACTAGGTGGCACCACTGTCCATAGGTTCATGCATAGACACTAAGTCCACCTACTGTGATACAAATTGGCCCAGACCACAGTGTTTTACCTTAGTGTAGGAAGTGACTGGCAATGTGTGAGCACCAACCAGAAATAATAAAACATCATTTTTCTATATTAAAAAAAACAATTAATAGAACTTGATTTTTCTTTCTTTTAAGTGTTTTGTTCGAGTGTAAATTATACAGATACATAAACAGTAATATATCTGGTAGTCGTTGCGTTTCCTCCTCCAGGACCCATTGTAAGAGTTTATATACTTGTATGCTTGGTAAATCAAGAAAGTATAGCAACCATAAAGCGATAAGTATACTTTCATTCTTGCGAATCGTTACATTCATGACAGCCTGTTTAGTAGAATGCATAATTATCAAATGAGATGTGGTGATAATGTTTATGTTTTCTATCCCTCCTTGACAGGGAACAAAGATATATGGAAAGTCTATGCTAAAATACATTCCAATCCTTGGCTGGGTTTGGAGCTTCACAGAAAGTATTTTCCTGAAGCGTGAATGGGAGAAGGACAGGAAGATCCTCCAGCGAGGTCTGGCTTATATCTGTGAATACCCAGAGGACTACTGGGTTACGGTAAGTTTTACAGTATGTAGACGTGTATACATGGGTCCTTCCTTATGTCCTCTGCTTATCTAGAGACCTACCAGACTGTGATAAGAAAATTCTAAAGATCTTTGAGATAAATTTGCTATATATATATTACACCAAACCTAATTTACATTATTCACCTATCTGCCACTCAGTCACAAGCATGTGATGGTAACATAGGGCTCTCATGTAAAATCCTATTATAAACTATACAAAAAAAGAATAAATTCTATGACATAAGATATATCGGTTATATGCAACCAGTGTACCATAGTGAAATTATCAACAGGGCCTTACACATTGAATACAGAAATAAATGTATGGGACTGCTGATGTTACAGGGTCTTCCTAGTGTAATGTTTCGGGTTCTTATATAACTTCGGTTCAGTTCGAGGTATATAAGTGAAACCAGACAAGTTACCTCGGGTTAGTGCAATCGGCACATGTTTATTTCGGATTTACATATGTTCGAAGTGGCGCTATGCATATAGCTGAGTGCTCTGCAGGTGTTGCCCTGGCTGCAGCCAGAAGCAAACTGAGCTCCCTACGCGGTCCCAGGTAGGGACTGGAGCAGCAAAGACTAGTGCTGCCACCACCCCATAGTGGCCAAAGATCGAAGCGACCTCTGGTCCTACCGGTGGTAACTGCACCGATCGACCTGCCCTCTCGAATAGAGAGCTAACACTATATATACCACTCCACGAGCCCCTACACTACCCCCATTGGCTATGACTTGGGTAGAAAAACACATAGGAAATAGTCTAAGAACTATAATAGGGCTCTAGGTAATTATTAACACAATGATATTGTGGAGCGAAATATATACAAATTATGTAACATTATTAAATTAACAGACCTAGGTAGTAAATATAATATACTACTTCGAAGTGAGATACATTTTCAACTTCGAGGGTAGGTAAACTTAAATTATACAACAGTAGTTCAAAGAACAACTATACATGTTACAAGTACCTGATTATAAATGAGCATTATGTATTTTAACAAGAACATATACGCACTGTCACCCGAAAAAGAAAAGTTTTTGAACTCACGTATGAGTTACTCTTTTAGGACTTTTATTTTGGGTTAGTTCTTCGAACTGATTTTAGTTTTATACAATGAAAAAAATAGATTATTTATTTTCACTATAAGATAACTATGTTTAGTGTTTGAACACGGATGGTGTATGTCTAAGTGACTTTGAGAATATGAAGTAGTACTGTATTTTAGATACCAACTCTTAGAGGTGGTTTACAGATCAAAGGTACATAATACTATTGTTCGATATTATACACATATATTACATTATGAGATCAACTCTTTTATGCGTAGTTAAATAGATATGAGATGTGGGCAAGTTCGAACCCCTCTCTTAAACAATAGATATATGATAATATTATAATTAAAGATAGCCCACCAGTGTGGTGGGTCTATCTGTACAATAAAAGTTAGACTTCAAATGTCTTCGTTTTCATGTCACTGCTTGTCTGCAGATCCATTCAGCGAGTAGGTCAAACTTGGCGGTGGCAAACCGCGTTGCTGTTATGTTGTGCCCTGATGAAGATGGGAAAATTTAGGTCATCGAAGGCGATTCGAGTCTGCATCCATCCGGTCATCAAGGCCATCACTGCATACGTTTGTGTGTAACAAATTTCCAACATAGAGAAAGGGATTCGGGTCTCAAGGTTGGATCGGTAGTAAATCGTTTATTTGTTTGAAGTCTCAATAGCACAAGCTTGGTCAGACTTCGAACTTTCAGGTTTGTCAGGTGTGGCAGAGGGGGCGGAGCCAGCCGCTGCACTGGGACCTGATCTTGGGTTCATAGACGGCGATGGTCTGTTCTTCGCTTGCTGTTTCATTAACAGTTCGAAGGCAGACTCGGGTGTGCCATCCCATTCAGAGAAAAGGCACCCATCATCAACATTAGCAGTGGCCTCGGTTGTGATTCGCTCAGTCTCTCTCCGCTGTATTTCTTGAAGGCATTCAAAAACGCCTTCAGTCATACTGCAGAGATAAGTCACGCTCTGATTAAGGTGGCATTCTTGCCAAGCTTCGAACACCTCCTTCTGTATGTTGATGGACTGAGTACATCGTTCCTTTATATACTCATTTGGATCTTTAACATCCAGGTCAGATGAAGTTCGGACCCTGTGCAGGATGGGTCGCCAGTACATTCCGGCAGAAGAAGGTGGTGGGGGTGTAGGAGCACCCTTTTCACCACTGACATCGCTGGACTGCACGGAGCTTGTATTCACAGTGCTCGGAGCTTGGCTGGTGGAAGTGGCAGCTGGCATAGTACCAGACACACCTTGAACAGGCAGTGGTTGGTTCGGATCCTTCATGGCCACCTCCCTTCCAGGACCGGGGTGCTTGGACTTAGCGGTCGGTGCTGGGTTCGAAGGTGGGCCCATCGATCCTCGAATCTTCCCTCCAGCAGTCACCAGGGGTCGCGACTGTTTTCTTGTCTCCTCTCACTATTTGTGCAATAGTGTGCATGTGTCGATTGGTGTCGGAGGGACCTGAGGTTGGTCTACCCGACCCCGGATCCAATCGTCATGGGTATACTCATTTCCTGAGAGTAGCCAGGTCAGGAAATCGCCAGGATCCGATTGTTGCATCAGTGGGGAAACTTGTTCCATACCTCGGGGACCAGTCTGAGACATGATCTCCTTGAGGGTGGGAGAACGCTTCCTCTCTGATGCTTCTGACGGCGCAGGTGACTGCGACTTGGACCTCGACTTCTTCTTATCCTTATGGCATGGGTCGACCCCAGGGTGGGGCTTTGCCTTGCCATGCTTATCCAGGGTATCCCTGTCTTTTCTCATAACCTTTACTTTCCAATGGGTTTCAGGTGTCATGTCGAACCTGTGAGATATCACATTCCTTGTAAAATAGGCGTTTTGCTTGCCTTCAGATACATGGCAGAAATACTCAGTGGTGATGAGAAGTTCATTACGCTCCTTCTGCTTCAGATCATACCAAGCACTCATGAGCTTGGTATGCAGTTTCTGGACTCTAGCCATGATGTCCTCGGCTTTCAGACCATGCTTCTTAACAATGTGCTCTGTCAGACGTCCACGGCAGCATGTGACTTTGCCATTGCACTTATTATTTTCGTTTTTCTCGTTTGTGCATTGGTAGATCGGCGCATGATGCATGTGGGCCTCCACGAGATGTGGATAGAAGCGATCCTTAGGGGACCACTTCTTCTCATTCTCATGCAGGTTCACACATACCTCGAATGGGCAGGTTCTTTTTCTTGAGGAGTGCTTTCCTCTGTTTCTCCATTTGGCCAGCTTCTTTTCGAGGTCCTCTAGGGTTTCCTCGACAGAGTCAGTTCGAGCAGCATCAGGGATAGCTTTGGCATCGGCATCTTCTCAAGAAGACTCCTTTGCCATTCGGGTGTCCTTCTTTACCAGTTCCTCATCCTCCAACAGCCTGTCTTCGGATGGTCGAACTGGTGAGATAATAATGTTTTAAATAATTTACTGAATCGTATGAAGACCTATGGAGATCCATGTACACGTAAGAACGCTATTCTGGATTTAATCTTTACCCACATCAGACCAAATTTTATTAAGACAGGGGTCTCTAACAATTACATCTACCAATATTTTTAATCAGGAAAAAATGGAAAATTCCAGATGAAAAGGTGTACATAACGGGTTGCTCATACTCACATCTTGCAGATAGTCCTGTTCAATGAATTTGACAATTATAATTGGAACACTTTTAATAATACAAATGATGTAAACTGTGCTTGGTTCCATTATGAAAAAGCAATACGTGGTATACTTGATAGACACTGTCCAGTTAACAGGTTTTTAGTGTCCAAACATAGGGACCCATGGATGAACCAAAATGTTTTTGAAATAATTCGAGAAAAAAATTTCTTCAAACTTCCATAACAAAGAAAATAAAATAATAGATAAAGCCCGAAAAAACTTTTTTAAAGAGCAAATGGAAACATACAAGAATGATCATAGCAAATTTTGGCGAGTTACAACTTACTACCTGGTCAGCCAAACCGCTCGAAAGATATCTGCTTAAATGATCATGATAATAATAACACGTCAGTTCGCCATGACAAAATTTCTGTTTTTATCAATCAAAGCTTTGTAAATGTAGGCCCTTTACTTGCTAATGACTTGAATATCCCATGGAAACCTTACGATGATTGTATAGTTGATAGAATGGAACCCTTCAGCATAAACCTACAGGATGTCATCAAACTTATACATGACATCCAAGTGATCAAGTCTTCTGCAATCAATAATATATCAACAACAGTATTAAAGAAAGTGTTTAAACATGACACTGGAAAACTGGTCAAGCTATCTAATCTTTCTTTTCAAACCAATACGGTACCTGATTCCTGGAAAGTGTCTAGAGTTACTCCCATTCCCAAAACTGGTAATATGAAACTTGTGAATAATTATATACCCATCTCTTTGTTACTGTTGCCCTGTAAACTAATTGAAAAAATCGTTCATAATAGAGTTTATGGTTTCCTGTTGAAAAAGATATCCTGACTTCACACCAAGGTACCATATCTTCTTTTATAGACCTACGAAAGGCTTTTGATACTGTAGACCACTCTATCTTTCTTATTAAGCTTAACCATTATGGTATAAGATCGGATAACTACCAGAGGTTTGAAAACTATCTTAGAGATAGATACCAGACTACCCTAGCAAATGGTATTCAATCTGAGAATGAGAGGGTGGTCTGTGGGGTACCCCAGGGATCTATTTTAGGCCCTCTACTATTTCTTCTATATATAAATTATGTAATAAATTGTATTAAAAAATGTAAAATCAAGCTCCATGCAGATGATACTGTGATATACTCAGCACATAATAATTTTAATATCGCTAAGCGTGAGCTACAAGATGACCTTGAAATTTATCATACTTGGTGTATTCAAAATAAGCTCTCTATTAATGTGGCCAAAACCAAAATAATGATTTTTTCATCAAGTTCAAAAAAAGTGAACACCCTATCAGCTAATATCATGTTAAATGATCATTTACTCCAAGTTGTGCCTAGCTATAAATACCTTGGTGTAATTCTTGATCCACTGCTACACTATAACCACCATCTGGCCAACCAGGCAAAAACAATCGCTTATAAGATGTATAAACTGTGTCTACTACGCAAATACCTTGATGTAAAACTTGCAATAAGAATTCACAAAACTACTATTTTACCTTATATGGAATATGCTGACATATGTTTTATGAGTACTTATGATAAATATTTAGACCCACTCCATTATTTCCAAAATAGATGCATAAAAATTTGTCTCTAGGTACCACACTTAACCAGTACAAGCCTTATTCACAATATGAATAAAATCAACCTTCTATATGATAGACATTACATCCACCTCTTAAACTATATGTATGCTAGGTCTCGAGATAAGGATTTTATAGATAATAGACCTATTAGAACCAGATTACATGATGCTCCTACCCTGAGTGTTCTAACCCCCAATTGTTTAATGTATGCAAGGAGTGTGGAATATCTAGGTGCTATAAGCTGGAAAGCTGAATCCAGAAGCTATCTGGCAAATCTCTTCCCCTATGCCAGTCCATAGCGCACCATTATTTATTGAAATTTCTGATTTATTATCATGTTACAATGCATTGCTTCTGTGAACTTAAATTATACTGTCTATATTTGAATTTAATTGACGATATTTTGTAGTAATTGATCTACATAGATAGGCTGTCCTTCTTCTAACCTCCCCTTCCATCTTATTTCTATAATAATTTAATATTTTGTGTCAACTGTCTTGCATACCGTAGAACTGAAGAAAGGTAGAACCAGAAGAATCAACCCTTACTCAAAATTCTGTGGGGATGAGGTTCTCTTCCTTCATTGTTATCTCAATTTAATATTTGACATTTTCTTATATTATAACTTTGTTGGTTATTGTTAGCATTGATTACCTATTGTTATTCCACGACTTCTGTGATTTTGGGTGCTTTTTCTGGATATTTCCATGCACATACCTGTCGTTATTCCACGCCTTCTGTGATTTTGGGTGCTTTTTCTGGATATTCCCATGCACATACCTGTCGATATTGCACACCCTGAAGGCTGTAACATCACCTTTGCAAGGCATGCGGTTATCTATGGATAACCTGCATGCTGTGCGGTTATCCATGGATAACCTGCACACCTCTCATGTCCTTCCATGTCATATGTTACATGTTAAAACCCACAAAATTTTCAAGGCCAGGGCAGGGCTCGAACCTGCAGTCTCAGATCCCTAGACCAACCCCCTATGCATTGCGCCACAGGGACTGACTGGTGGTGGCTGGCTAGAACCAGGTCTGGATATGATACAAAGCCCGGGAAGGTCACTCACATATAACTACTATTCATTCAAAGTGTGAAAATCCCCAGCATTCTGGGTTGTGACCCCCCTAGCAAGCCTAGCCGGGCGCCGAGGTGTGTGTACCGATCGTGTATACATAACCACGGGACGTGTTCAAATTAATCCGAGACGGCCGCTAAGGGAGGAGACGAGGTGGTCTAGTGGTTAGCGCATTGCACTCAGCCGTTAGAGGTATGCGGGTCCAGTCCCGGTCCAGGCGCATCTTTTTTTTGCCGTGTGCGCTGTCGCTGTCTGCTGCCGGGGTGTATTATACACAAACATAACCGCGAGAAGCATCTTTTTTTCGCCGTGTGCACTGTAGCTGTCCACTGCCGGGCGACGAGGTGTATGTATTGATTGTACACAAACATAACCGCGAGACGCATTCAAACAAAGCCAAGCCGAGACGGGCACTGTTGCTGTCCGCTGCCGGGCGAAGAGGTGTATGTACCTGTAGATCTACACACACTATGGCTGGCTTCGAGTCCCGGGGAGGGGAAATAATTTTTGTTTTCAACTTGAATTTATTGATATTCTATTGATTATTTATTGGTTTCGTGGAATAAAATAAGTAGTCAACGGATAATTCATGACTTGTGTGTGTTAGCAAAGGCTAATTACACTCGGGCTATGCCCTCGTGTAATTATCCTTCACTAACACACACGCGTCATGAATTATCCATTGATTACTTGTTCAATATATGCCAAGATTTCCGTAGACCTTTAGATATAAAGCATACTATGTACACACCAATGAACCTTATGCCTATGAAACAGATATGTAATTTACTGGTTACACATGCATGTACATTTCTCTCATCAATGTACCAATTAACCAAATGATTCGTTAAATGTATAGTAATTTTGAGATAATAAAGTAAATTCAAACCAAAAACTGGCCACACAGTACGCATAGGTGTGTTCTCGGCTCTGAATCAGAGGATGCTTCTGCGCCCAGCGGTAAATGCTTGGCAGTTGTTCGTCTATAGTCCGTAGATCAGAGGGGTTTCAAGGGACATTCGAATCCACTGTATTATACACAAACATAACCGCGAGAAGCATCTTTTTTTCGCCGTGTGCACTGTAGCTGTCCACTGCCGGGCGACGAGGTGTATGTATTGATTGTACACAAACATAACCGCGAGACGCATTCAAACAAAGCCAAGCCGAGACGGGCACTGTTGCTGTCCGCTGCCGGGTGAAGAGGTGTATGTACCTGTAGATCTACACACACTATGGCCGGCTTCGAGTCCCGGGGAGGGGAAATAATTTTTGTTTTCAACTTGAATTTATTGATATTCTATTGATTATTTATTGGTTTCGTGGAATAAAATAAGTAGTCAACGGATAATTCATGACTTGTGTGTGTTAGCAAAGGCTAATTACACTCGGGCTATGCCCTCGTGTAATTATCCTTCACTAACACACACGCGTCATGAATTATCCATTGATTACTTGTTCAATATATGCTTTGTATTTCCGTAGACCTTTAGATATAAAGCATACTATGTACACACCAATGAACCTTATGCCTATGAAACAGATATGTAATTTACTGGTTACACATGCATGTACATTTCTCTCATCAATGTACCAATTAACCAAATGATTCGTTAAATGTATAGTAATTTTGAGATAATAAAGTAAATTCAAACCAAAAACTGGCCACACAGTACGCATAGGTGTGTTCTCGGCTCTGAATCAGAGGATGCTTCTGCGCCCAGTGGTAAATGCTTGGCAGTTGTTCGTCTATAGTCCATAGATCAGTGGGGTTTCAAGGGACATTCGAATCCACTCGTCCTCGGTGATGTCGTCTACTACCTGGGTCAGTGCGTCAGAGCCGATGGCACAGCTAAGCTGAAGTAGTCGCACCAATAGTTATCTCTACCAATGTCGTCTATTTGGTTGTTGGACACACCCTTGACCAATCTCATCTGCAAATCCATAGAAATACAGTCAGGGGGCAAGCCTTCGCCTCGGAGCATCCGTGGAGCAATCCAACGGTCCTTTCCTGAAGCGGTACGGATGTACCCCTTCGTGACATTAATCCAACCCCCTCAGCACTGTCTCTAGTCCAGGGACAGTGACTGGCACTTCAAGGATGGCGTCGGCTGGTTCGGGCATAACTATCTCCACTCTGGAGTCTGTTCCTATGTTCAAAAGAACTTTGGAACGATGACTTGGTCCTTCGGGAGTCGGTGGGGGTGGCGTAGAGCCATCAGTTGTTGTCGTTGTTGAAGCAAGGACCCCCAAAGTGTCCATTGCTTCCTCGGATTCGGTGACTGGGATCGGGTGTCCCTCGGGGTCGGCATTTAAGGTTGCCGTAACCTGGCTCTGGGCCATTATTGCGGGCCCAAGAGCAGTCGGAACGTCCTACTCCGAATAGTGTTCGGTTCACCGGCTCGCTGAAGAATTGTATTTGAAACGACTGGAACTATCCATCCACCAGAAGCATGTCCGTCACATCGGGATGCATGCTATGGGCGAAAATTGATGCACAACAACGCATGCGCACGGGGGGACTTTAACCGGCACGCCACCCTTCCCGCCATGGCAAAAACTAGTACTACATCGAGCAGCACCCGTTGTAGTTCGAGAATTTTTTTTCCTCTCTGTTTGGTCGTTGCGTTGGTGTGTACCTGCGCTGTTCATATCATCGGGAGTTCAACAGAAATACATGCAGTATCTTACGTGCATGTCAGCTTAGCTGTCTGTCATCCACAGGAACCATGAATGGGGTACTTCGGTGCATCCGGCCCTACTTCGAGTCAGCTTCAAAGTATCTCAACTTTCATAAACAAATAACATCACACAGTACAGGACATTTACACTTGTTGTGTACCAGGACTTAAGTAACGGCAGACCTAATGGCAAGTTGTGGGCTGCGTCTTTCCCCTACTCGATTTTTTTTTTTCAACCCAGGAGCCCGAGGTGGTTAATCAGAAGATACCAGCGTCCTCTTCCTACCCCTACTCCTGTGTCCTGGCGAGACATTTTCCTTGTGATCGGATTTTAGATTCACATCGATTCTCTTAGCGTTTCTCGTTCCAGTCTTTTTTTTTTTTGGACTTGCTCATTGCATTAATGAACTGCTATGTTCATTTAAATAATGCTTTAGAGCAGACCAAGTTTTATTGATTTTTCAAAGGAAAGTCACAAATGAAACAGTACAATAACTTCATGGATCTTGACAAATGTCAATATGAACACAATCAGCAGATGGAAAAATAGGGACTGGCAATATTCACTCATTAGTTCCAGACGATGTTCTTAAACACTTTGGTTTCATAAGGATCTCGTCTTTTTCTCTGTTCCATTTCTCTGTCAGTTCTTTGCCATCATCGTTCCAGTCTTCCTAGACTACTTTTTATTCAACTTATTAGTTCCAGATGATGTTCTTAAACACTTTGGTTTCATAAGGATCTCGTCTTTTTCTCTGTTCCATTTCTCTGTCAGTTCTTTGCATTCGGCATTGGCTGCTTCCCTGCCTCTCCATCGTCGTAGTCTACAGACGTTCGATTTATTGGTTCTACCCATCGGTAAACTCAATATATTAACAGTGGACTCGGAGATGATCTTCGTCACCATGTGAGGACCATCCCATCCCGAGACCAATTTCTTAGAAGATAGGGGTTCGTGAATTCGCAACACCCTATCACCAACATTGAAATGTTGATGCTTCAAATTGGTGTCATAGCCAATTTTCTGCCATCGAGCATTCTTCATTAATTCAATTCGAACTAGCTTGTAAGCTCTCTTGAAGTGATCTCTTAATGATTCCACAAACAATACGGTGCAGGGGGCTTCAGGGCTGATCCCAACTACACCATACACCAAGTCTGCTAGCATAATTATATTCTCACCAAACACTAGAAGGTTTGGAGAGCAGTTTGTCGAGGCATGTACAGTGCTATTATAAGCATGTACTAAGAAGTCATATTGTTCATCCCAATCATCTTGGCATGAGTTTACCAAGGGTTTCAGGACTTGAATCAATGTTCTATTGAACCTCTCCACTTGACCGTCAGACTGAGGTCTGTATTGATTAATTCGAGTTTTGGATATTGCCAAATAATGGCTCATTTCTTGCCATAAATTCGACTCGAATTCCCTTCCTTGATCGCTGTGCATCATCAGAGGTGCGCCCAGGTGCAGGACCAATCCTTTGACAAATGCACTAGCACAAGTGGCAGCTTTGTGGTTAGGCATTGGGAATACATGAGTATACTTCGTGTAATAGTCCGAAACTACCATCATACAGGTGTTCCCTAGAGGTGTGGGTTCCAGTCCGCTTATGATGTCAATGGCTATTTGGGTGAATCTTACCCCGAACAGTTCTTGCATCAAGGGCATTTTACCCATACCAGGCCCAGGCTTATTCTTACCACATTCAGGGCATGTCATAACCTATCTGGTGATGTCACTACTCATTTCAGGCCAGTAATAGGCTTTCGAGCGACCTCCTCTTTCCGAAATGCCCACTAGTTTTGTGGCCATGACAGAAGTACATGATGTCGCGTCTCATTGCCCTAGGGATCACTATATGCAAAATCCTGTCTTTAGTGGGACAAGTCTTCCAACGACAAAGCAGCCCATCTATCATTTCCAGCTCGGTCCACTGAGCTAGAAACTTCAATAGAGATGGCTGGCCTTTCTGGCCTCTCACCATTCTTAAGTAGTTGAATTACTCGCTTTATTGCAGGGTCATTCTGTTGGAATTGTTTGATGGTCTCTGGAGACCACTCAACAACGTTTTCCACACAGAAGTCGGGCAATGGTTCGATCATCCGAGTTTTACCTCGGGTTCGAACCCCTGCTAGCACAGCATTGTGTGCCCCACAATCATTACAATTTTCTGACACTTTCGTATCGGTCTTCTAGACAGGGCGTCAGAATTTACATGCTTCGAGCCTGCTCAATGTTGGATTTGACTGTGCTCCAAACCAAACTCAGATAAATGAGCTAACCAGTGCTGAATCATCCCTTCAGCATCCTTGAAATTCAGGAGCCACTTTAAAGATGAGTGATCAGTTCTCAACGTAAAGTCGGAACCCCATAGAAAGTGCTGAAACTTTTTAGTATACACCACCACAGCCAATAACTCCCGTTTAGTGGTGCAATAATGCTCTGCGCTTTATTCAAAGTATTACTTGCAAAAGCAATAGTATCATATACCATTTTATTATTCCATAATTTGTAACATATTTTGTATTAATCAAAGGATATCTATGAAATTAATACATAGGTTGGTTCTAAGAGCTATAAGAGCGCTCAAACTTTGTATAAGAGCGTTCATGCCCCACTGCACACCAGCCAGAGTCAGTTAGACAGAGTTTTCTGACATCAAAGGCTCCGACCTAATGGTTCACTGCACAATATAATAAAAATGAGGGTCTCAGTGTGCGACCTCATGGTTCAGTGCACAAACTAATAACTTGTAAGTGAATGCAACCGGCCGTCACGGGTGCCTGAGCACCGCTGACGCCGTCATGAGTGTCTGAGCACTCTAATAACTGAACAATGGGTTACATAACCACGACGCCATAACCGTCCGGTCGCTCTAGCGTCGCTCCTGAGCGGAACTCCCATTATTAAGGAAGTTATGCCATGGAGACTGAATGGAGCTCCGAGTGCACTACAGACAAACCGGCGGGAGTTACGCGCCTATCCAGCGGGCAGTTCAAACTTGGCATATTCAACTCCGCGCATGCCTAAATGGCGGCTGTAGCTGCGTAAACGACCGAGTTATGAGGGTTTGAAGTTACAGAACCGACCAAGACAATGGGGGACACAGCGGCGTCCATGGGGGTCCTTTGTGCACCCAGTGACACATGAAAGGCTCCCCTCTAACATTGTAGAGTTAGGCAGATGCTACTGGCCCCAGTCAGTCTGGAGGTGCTTTTCCAAGATTTGCTACAAATAGCCTGTCTGCACCTCCAGGAGGACAGAACACCAAGAACCGCTCTAGAGGTAACATCTCCAGTCATCTCCTGCTACCTGCTATACCACTGCACTATGGTGAAACTATGCTAGACAGGCATTGGTTTCTATCATTAGTGGCCAGGGGGTATCTTCCTCAAGACTTCCACCAGAGGGTAAAGTTATTCATTATTACATTATTCCTCTAAGCAGCAGGTCAGGAGCTAGGTGTGGGAACCCACCTAGAACTATGCTGGACAGTGTATTATTGTTACCTCACAGGTGGAGTGGAACAGAACATTATACTTTATAACTTACTGTATATTTACTGTATGTACAAATTACCTACATACTAACTACTGTATGATTGATACTTCTTACATGTTGCCTAAAACTGAATAAACCGGTGACAACTGGAAATAACACTATTTTATGAGAGCCTTGAGGTAATTACACTATATACCACTAGTCTTATGATATTTCTCATATGACAACTTGATCATGCACAATAACTAGTATGACAAAGTGGTGGAGAACATCCTACTAAGATCCCAAATTACCCAATGCTCTCTAAAAATTAAGCTGGCAACATTACTGAAAACAATCATACACACAGTAAACCCCACTCCACCCACCCAGTGACCTTGACACCATGCCCACCAAGGTCACCAGTGGGAGCTCCCACATACCAGTGAGATCTTCCACATACCAGTGAGATCTCCCACATACCAGTGAGATCTCCCACACATCAATGAGATCTCCCACATACCAGTGAGATCTCCCACACATCAGTGAGATCTCCCACACATCAATGAGATCTCCCACACATCAATGAGATCTCCCACACATCAATGAGATCTCACACACATCAATGAGATCTCTCACACAACAGTAAGATCTCCCACATATCAGTGAGATCTCCCACACATCAATGAGATCTCCCACACGATCAGTGAGATCTCCCACATATCAGTGAGATCTCCCACACATCAATGAGATCTCCCACACGATCAGTGAGATCTCCCACATATCAGTGAGATCTCCCACACATCAATGAGATCTCCCACACGATCAGTGAGATCTCCCACACGTCAGTGAGGTCTCCCACACGTCAGTGAGGTCTCCCAAACGTCAGTGAGGTCTCCCAAAATGTCAGTGAGGTCTCCCACATGTCAGTGAGGTCTCCCACACGTCAGTGAGGTCTCCCACACGTCAGTGAGGTCTCCCACACGTCAGTAAGGTCTCCCACACATCAGTGAGGTCTCCCAAACATCAGTGAGGTCTCCCCAATGACATTCTCAGTTTGATCTCCAACATGTCAGTGATACCTACAACACACCAGTGATCCCACACCTTCCACCATGGCTGACACTGAAGAAGGTCCTCAACCCAATCAGGCAGCTGAAAGGATAAGGGCCTAAGAAAAGACCATCCAAGATGCAGTTACTGCCCTAGAAGCAAACAAAGCCCAACATGATGCTCATGCCCTTGCCTCAAAGGAAAGGGAGAGGATCCTCAGTCAACAATTAGATGACCATCGGAAGGCCCTAGAACAGGCACAACAACAGATATCAGATCTCATGAAGCTGGTATCAACTCAGACCTCACAGCCTCCCACACCCACCATAACACCTATTGTCACACCATCTGCCTCTGGATCCAAGGAGGATGTCATGATCTCCATGATGTCCAACATGACCAGGATCCTAGACAGACAACAACACGACGACAGGAAGATCAGGCAACACGAGGTAACCAAACCCAAAACTTTTTCTCACCCATCACCACTCATGTCAACAGCACTATTTATTGATCACAAATTCCCAGAGTATCTGAAGGACAGGTACAAATTAACAGACAGTGACACCATGGTAACATATTTACCCAAGTACCTTGAAGGACAAGCATTGGCTTGGTTTGAAACCTTCAAGGAAAGTGCCACACCTGATAAGTTGACATGGTCCAATGTAGTACATGAACTAAAAAAGTATTTTGCTACTCAAGACAATATTATCTCCAGGACTGCACTCCGTGCACAAGAGATAGATGAACCTGTATCTGATTATGCAATGTATCTCAGAAAAGCGTGTAATGCCCAATGCCTAAAGGACAACACCTTATTTAAAACATTCACCCAAGGCATGAGGCCCTGGATCTCTGTAGCTCTTGAGAACAAGAAAATAGACTCTTTTAACCAAGCCCTAGACCTAGCCTTAGAGGTTGAGACCCAAGAAATATCTAGGAAAACAAGGGATGCAGAGTCTAACCCACAGCCTACTAAGAAAAAGGTCCAGGAATTCACCACTAGTTCAGATGAAGATGTTAACCTAATGTCTAGTGCCCATGTAAGGCAACAGGAAGCTAAGGCTATATCCAAAGACCCTACCGGTAGATATAGAGGAAATAACTATGACCCCAACTACCAATCCAATAGAGGTAGAGGTAGGGGGGGCAACAGCAACAACCGGGGGGGGGGTCACAACAGTAGGAAAGACAACAGCTCTTCTAACTCCAACAATGGTAACTCTTCATACAGTGATAGGAGAGACAGAACCCCAAGTAATGGCAGATCCTATAATAATCAGGGATCCAACAGTAGGAGCCATAGTCCACATAGGAACTACAACTCTGGATCCTACAACAACAATGGTTCCTACAACAACAGCCAGGGTTCAAACAACTCTGGATCCTATAATCAAGGATCCAACAGTAGGAGCCACAGTCCACATAGGAACTACAACAGTGGATCCTAAAACAACAACGGTGCCTACAACAATCAGGGATCCAACAACTCCGGATCCTACAGCAACCAGGGTTCTAATAACTCTGGACAATACAGCAACTCTGGTCATTATAACCAGGGTTTCAACCCACATCAGGAGGATCACAAACCTAACACAAGAGGCTACCAGGGGAACCAACACAGTAACCCCCAAACAATACCTCAAGTGATGGATCAACTCTCCAAGCTCCTGGTCGCAAGCATCGCAACCACCCCACAGAACCAGGAAAACTAGGATGTCACAGTGCCGATGGGCCAGTGCACTGTGACACCCCAAAAACAAACAATCAATCAGGATCAACAAGGATCCAACCAGAGACAATTGCTAGTGCCAATCTACCATCTAACAGACAGAGACGTCCATCAGTGATACACATCACCCCACCAGATTCATCATCAAAGGATACAGGTGAGAGTACCAAGCTTTCTATTGTACTTCTTCAAAATGGCTGTATCAATGCAAATCTATATGATGTTTCAGATGTACAATGTTTGGTTGATACAGGTGCTACTATCACCTGTGTCAGACAATCATTCCTCATGGATCTCCAAAAGAGATTCCATATCCAACTGAGGAAATCTAAAATCAACATCCACTTGGCAGATGGATCGGTGTGTCATGTTAGACATTCAGCTATGCTGAACTTTAGAATCCAAGGTGTCAGATTCCAATACCAATTTGCTGTAATACCCAACCTCACACAGCCCGTTGTTCTCGGCACAGATTTCTTAAGCACTACAAAATCTCAAATTGAATTTAATGTTGATCCTGAACAAATTCTCAAACCCATTAGGGCAGTGAGGGATTTTACCATCCCTCCATTCTCTGAACTTGCAGTGTTGGGTAAGGTCACATCTACTCAATCACTGCAAGGCAAAACTGGAGTAGTAGATAACCTCCAAAGAAATAACAATGCCCCATATCTAGTTCAAAGGGCAGCAGTAACCCCCAGGGAAAATAACAAACATCCCCTAGTGTTACTCAACACCAGCAGGCGCCCACATAAAATCAAAAAGGGTGCCATCATAGCTCTATTTCAGGAAGTCAAGGAATCTGATTTAGAAAAACCTCAACAGGTGTCAGACACTACCCCACACACTGATCAATCCATCTCAGCCATACGGCCTGAGGATGTAACTCAATTCAGTGACACAGACTCAGACTGTGAGTCCACATATGCTGACCCTGAACCCAACTCAATCAGACTCTCTGAAATAGCTGCTATACATAGTGAGGCACATGACCTCGAGCCAGAATTGGAAGAGAATGTTCCACCAAAATCTGTGCTCACATCCAAAGATCAGCATGATAGATTAAGATCACTGCTGACCAAGTATGACGATGTATTTGTAGGAAAAGATGGAGACATTGGTGCCACACATCTGTATACACACTCAATACATGTAAAACCTGAGGCAGTACCATGTCATTTCCTACCATATAGACAAACACCAGAAAAACAGGCCGCAATAGGGGAAGAGTGTGAAAGGCTAGTACAACAGGGCATTTTGAGAGAATGTGCTGAAGGCCCCTGGGCTTCCAGATCCTTTTTAGTACAAAAATCATCGGGAGGCCATAGGCTCGTCACAGATTTTCGTTATTTGAACCAGAACACGATAAATCAAGCCTTATCTACACCCCGGGCCGATGACACTCTAGACATGATAGGGTCACTCAGACCAAGAGTATTCAGTAAGCTAGATGCCCAACAGGGATTTTTTCAAATTCCTATAAGACAGGAGGATCAGCATAAAACCGCATTCATAGCAAATGACAAAAAATATGTCTACGAAAGGATGCCGATGGGTTTAGCGACCGCACCTGCGGGATTCTGCCATCTAGTCACATTAATTCTGAACAAACTCAAATACAAATGTGCCCTACCATACCTAGATGACATATTGGTATTATCACCATCAATCGAACAACACTTCCATGACCTGGAAGATGTGTTCAACAGCCTAAGAGTTGGCAAACTCAAATTGAAGAAATCAAAATGTGAATACTTCATAGACAGAATAGACTTCTTGGGAATGAGAGTCACACCCAAGGGACTGCAACCATCTCCCACAAAGGTGGAGTCAATCAAAACCTTCCCAACACCAAAATCAGTCAAAAATGTCAGATCCTTCACAGGCCTATGCCAATACTTCAAAAAGTTTATCAAAGGTTATGCCCAAATTGCTAGACCATTATATGATCTACAGACACATCTCAAAGCATTTGTCTGGACAGAAGAGGCAGATAATGCTTTCAAAACATTAAAGCATGCCCTCTGTACCAATGCTCTTCTCAGATATCCAAACTATGAGAAAGAGTTCAGTTTGGCAACTGATGCTTCCAATGTGAGTTTAGGAGCTGTACTCTCACAGAGAGATAATGAAGGAGTGTTCAGACCAGTAGCCTTTGCAGGTAGAACCCTCTCCAAACATGAGAGAAATTACAATACCACAGAGAGAGAACTACTGGGAGTAGTGTATGGAGTACTACACTTCAGACACTACCTAGAGACTAGACACTTCCAATTATACACAGACCATGCAGCCCTAATCCCACTATTAACCAATACAGGACTCACACATAGATGGGCCAGATGGGCTCTAGACATACAACAATTTTCATTCACCATCCAACACGTGAAAGGTGATGATAACATACCTCCAGATGCTATGTCTAGAAGAGAATACCCAGACTCTGGACCCATGACTAACCCTCCACCCCCACCAAGGAGAGTTAGAGCAGCCAGTAGAACCAAGTTTGCAAAAGTAACAAAGAAAGTACCATTCAAAAGGGATGATCCACCCAACACCATTGAAAGGCCAGAGACACCCATTAGGGGTATCTTGAAGCAATCTACACACTATGTGCTTTGCCACTGTGAGAGAGAATACTCACAACTCTTTCCAGATAATGACTTCGAGCCTATTGAATTCTCATCACTCAATCAGATGCTGAAGGCAACTCCTAAGGAGCCACCCTTCACCCCACCTGACTCAGATGATGAAGATTCAGAAGACACACTATATGCTATTACTCAAGCAACTTCCAAATCAGTCAGATTCTTTGAATCAATGCAGGGAGAGGAAACATCAAACCATTTGTGTCCTATGACCACACGCTCAAAGACTAGAGAAATGATTCAGGAGGGCACACCAAAACCCCCCACACAATCACAAACTATTCTAAACGAGAAAAAGGTCACAGGAAACAAACCTACCAAAACCCCACCTGCCAGGAAAAATGTCACAAAAGACACTGCATCTACTAAATCAAAGAACTCTGAGAAAGAGAAGATTGACAAAAAGCAAATTGTGCCTCTACAGAAAAAGGTTGCCACTCCCACCAAGGCGAGAATAGGCCCTCCAAAGGAGCCTACACACCAAAACAAGAGTGACACACCCCAACAAAGGGCACAAGATTGGCCAATAGTCGATGAAAAAGAAAAAGAAAGAGACAGAATAAAACAACATGTGCTAGATATAAATCAATTACTGGATCAGATTCCCGACACATCCATCTCAGGTACAAACCTTGGCTTGGAACAAAGGAAGGATAAGGAACTATTGCCCCTCTTACAATATCTTGAGGATGGGACCTTGCCTGCACCAAAAGCACAAGGAAATAGAATCATCAACCAAGGCCAGACATATACCTTGGTAAATGGTACATTAGTCCATATATGCCCCATAAATTGGAGAAAAACCAATACTGTACCACTTCAAATTGTTATACCACAGCAATGGGTAACAAGTACACTACAGTATTTCCATGACTCACCTACTGGCGGCCATCTTGGTTCTAGTAGGATGCTGTCAGCACTCCGACCTAGGGTATATTGGAAGTCTATGCTAGCAGACACAACAAAATATGTTTCCACCTGCCACACATGCCTCACAGCAAAAAGGCAAGTACACTCACACAAAACACCAATGACAGTGAGAGAGTACATGGCTTCACCAATGAAGTTCCTAAACCTCGACGCGGTAGGACCACTTCCCACAACTGCCAGGGGAAACAAACATATACAAGTCTGCATAGATTATGCTACCAGATATGCAACAGCTTGGGCTACTACTGACTTAAAAGCTGAAACAACAGCAGCAGAGTTCTACAAGAATATAATTTGTCATCATGGAACACCAGCCACTCTTCAAACGGACAATGGGACATGTTATACAGGTGCAAAGTTCACAAAGCTAACTAAACACCTCAAGATCAAACATAAATTCTCCTCACCATACAGGCCACAATCAAATGGGCTTGTAGAGAGATTCAATGCTAGCATAGGCACAGCGCTCAGAGCATTCTGCTCAAAGCACCAAAACAATTGGGATTCATTTATTGAACCCATAACCTTTGCATTAAACAACACTGAATCCCAAACCACAGGATTCACCCCTTTCTTCCTACTCCATGGAAGAAACCCAGCCACCCCAATGGACTTAGGGCTGGGAATACAGGAAGACATATCCACAGTAGCAGACCATGTAGCTAACATGATAACAAATCAAGATACCTCTAGGAGGAAAGCTATAGAAAGGGTTGCCAAGCTACAAAAGGAAAGGAAGGATAGATATGATAAGAAACTTACACCACAGGAAATCAAGGTCACCGACATGGTGTACCTAAACATACCAAGAATCCTGACCAATACAGAGTGTAAGAAACTTCAACCCCTTTTTATGGGACCATATGTTGTAGTGAAAGGACCTAGTTTGACAAGTGCCAAACTCAAAAACTTGGACACCAATCTATTGGTGGCCAGACCAGTGCACATAGACAGACTGAAAAAGGTTGTGGCTGTCAGAAATAATGAATTTGCACACAGGCTTATTCCACATGAAGCCAAATACTACAACAAAATTGTAAGGAACAAAAATGATATCACCCTTACAAGAGAAACCACAGGCAAAGGCCTTATCAAGCCTAGGCCTGCACACCACATACTAAGAAAAACATCTAGGTGTGGTGCAGTTTCAAGAAATTAGAAACAAATTGAGATACCAAAAGAACATAAGATTTTCAAAATTTATTACAAATTCTCTTCATCCACACATAAGACATGTGTGACTGATAATGAATTACTTATATGTATATAAAGCCAATCAAATTTGTAAATATATCAGTAGGTTATTGCCTCTGAATGGTCAAAGACTGGGACCCTCCAAGTAAAGCAGACATGAAGTCTAAGAAGAGTAAGGGTAACACAATGGAGTGTCTAAAGCCTAATCCCCACATGAAAGAGCGCGCTATGCCAACACAGCAGTCTATAGAGATCAATTGACCTTATAAGCTACACTCAGACAACTGTCTAGACGGTCATGGATGGCTGTCCTGGATGACAGGAGGAGCTAATTACCAGTACACAGAGTACACAATAGACCCCCACAGTTGCAGACACTGGAGATCAAGGCCTTGACTCCAGAGAAACAATACCAGGCCCACAATGGATGTGGGTAGGGTAGGCTACATAAGAAGCACTGTGGACCATAGCCCACCATCAGTCTTCATCCAGCTGCAGTCTGGAACACAAGTCTACAGGACCCCACTTGGGAACTAGCCAGCCCACTTCTCCATTAGGAGAGACTGCACTAGGTTAAAGAACACACCTACTTCACCTTCAACCTGACCTTACCATTTACTGGTCAATCTCTATAGACTCACCGGACATATTGCCAAGACAGCTCAATCTTGCAAAGGTACAGTTTGAACCACTTCATTTAAAGTGTTGCACCATACACTTAGACTTTACCAGCACCCAAAATCACTACAAATTTGACAAGACTTTAAACAGCAAACTTGCTTTACACAAGCACCATGGGGAGACTGAGAGTTTCACCCATACTGCTAACTATGCTGTTATTATATACTATAGAACCACTTACTGCAGGTTATACACCTGTGGTGAGACAAAACATAGGAGTAGTATTCAAACCTAGCCCTCAACCATTGGTCAATGGACATACAACCACAACTCTGTTGTTAGCTATCCCCTACAAGATACCTCGGGCACCCGTTACCCAAGGATCCATAAGGGATAGAATACTCCATTTGACCACTCCTACTCTACAAGATCATACCTCTGGTCAAATTATCCAACAAGCCAAGGAGCTTGACACCTTGCTGGAAATTGCAGACAAGGAGATAAATGAAACATTAGCCTCCATCAAATTGTTCCTATCCAACCCCATAAACACATTGGACAAGGCCAAAAGAGAGGCCATACTGGGTTTTCTAGCACCCCTGTTTCGCGGTGTGCTAGGTCTAGCCACAGTAGAAGATGTAAACCAAGTAATGGGACAGCTCAAGAACATAGATGAAATACTAAGGAAATTTGCTAAACAAGATCAGGAAGCAGCTAGTCTCATTGAAAAGATCACAGACAGACAAGATAAGTTTGTTAAAGCATACATCCAAGATAAGAAGGTACTGGACAGCACAATCAACACCATAGGTGACACCGTCAACCTGTGGGCCTCTAACATGTCCAGGTCACTTGACTCATATTCAAGGCACGAGAAAACTCAAAGGGAAAAGATGCAAGTATTAAATGATGCATTAATTATCATAGCAGCAAGAATGAATACAGTTCAATCACTACAAAGGACAAATGCAGCCCTGAGGATGCTATCATCAGGAATCCTAACCCCTGATATAGTACCACCCTCAGACCTTGCTAGATACTTAATTGACATTAATAGCAAACTTAGGATTACACACCCTGGAGCACAAGTCGCAATTAATGACTTAGATTTCTATTATTCACAGAAGCTGACCTCATACACTTACTCAGCTCACCATATATATATTCATCTGGACATTATAATTCAATCTACCACCTCTACCTTCAAACTGTGCCAAATGATTACATCACCCATGCCTATAGACACACAGGAGACCCGCACCAGAGGAGTCACCAAATTACAAACCACAACTGAGTTTCTAGCAGTATCTTACGACGAATCATTATTCATCGAATTGGACTCAGCAGATATGCAGGCATGTGAAGGTACTACAGTAAAGGTATGCAGAGATGTAAATGGTAGAATTTATAAACACAGGCCTACATGCCCTGTAGCCATTTTTACTAACCAGGCTCAACAGATTAAGGAACATTGCAAGTTTACAGTTTCACCACTGCAAACACCTACCACCCATGCTATTTCCATTTCTGAAGATGAGTATCTGGTCACTACTAATGAACCCCATTACTTTATCAATTGCCATGGTAAAACGTCTGAAACTCGAAAAGCCCAGTCCTACTCAATCATAGGTGTACCCTGTGGGTGCACAATCAGTGTAGGAGAATTTTCTCTTCCAAACACAAGGTTGCCCTGTAACTCAACCTTATCATTTCACTACATTCTCAAGACAATTAATTTACCATTCATGGCAGCACTTAACCAAATTACTGAAACCAAACCAGATGAAAGAGAGAATCTTCCAAATTTCCCAGTAGTAAACCTTTCTAGAACCTTAGAAAAACTACAGGAAAATCCAATCATGGATGATATTACTCAACTAAATTTAGAGCCCTTTGCCAAAACATTATTAAAAGATGCCTCCAACCTTGATAAGGAAATGGAAACACGCTACGTAGAATCATACCTACGTCGAGTTACAGAGCATCCAATCTTTCAAAGCTTAGGACTCATCCTAGGGATATCAGCTCACATTTTTATAGTATACATACTACTCAAACTATACAGACTAGGAGGGACTGTAGCCTACCTGCCTACAGCCAAAGCATTCAGACTAGTCACCGAGCTGCCCCTACACAAATTGCTCCCAGATAAGAATCCTACCAAATTAACACCTACAGAGGAAACCCACACCCCTTTCCTCACAATTCAGGAAACGCACACCCTGATAATTGCTATATTATTCACCCTGACCATCTACTCAGCCTACAGAATAATGAAGTACCTTAAGAAATTTGCACAGACACACTGTGGCAAGAAGAATGTGGCCAAGCGCACAAATCCCACAATATATTTTAAAATATATTGTGGAGACTCAAACTTCGCGCTACCCCTGAGGCCAATACCACATGAATTTGATGAGATTAAATCAGCAGCTGCCCCTACCTATAAGGATATAGTGGTTACAACCTTCCCACTACCTAAGGCTATATTTACCTGGAATGGACCAGCAGTTATAACAACACAGAGAGGAGAATTTGCTTATCACCTCCCTCAGGTGATACACCTACCTTGGCGCACTAGGTTCAGTACCATACCAGCCCTTAAAAACAAAGGACTGTACTACTCCATGCTTCTCCAGAATGATTGTGGCACCAGCCCGGTGACCATGACAGCACTGGAAAATACAACAGATATAATTATTGACGAACAACAGGAGGAGACCGCAAGGTCAAACATGCAGACTATTGCTAATTTTCTAAACCACCAGCCCTCCCCGGTGACTGTGGAAACAGCCTAGACTGCCCACAGCCTAGACTGCCCCCAGTCCACCACCAGGAGACAACATATCAGAGACAGTATTCAGAACTTTTCGGACAATTTGCCGGCCCTGAAAAGGGCCTTTGGGATGGCGGGTTTTTACACCCTAGGTTTCAGTCAGTCGGGATCCTACCACAGATCCTCGGGTTCAACATCAATGGGAGAGTCCGAATCCGAGTCCGAGCCATACATATGGCCATGGTCCTGTTGCCACTCAACGAGCCGGGCCTCCATCATCCCCAGCCCATACTCGGCGGCCATGGATGGATCCCCGGATGCCGCAAGATCGATGAGGGACACGGCCAACAAGTAATCCCACAGGACTCACTGCCGCGGCCCGAAGTTCAAGTCCATGGGCCAGAACCCTAGGTTACTCAGGGCCCTAGCCAAAAGGGCCACAGTGGCCCCCCGACGCAAGGCTGAGCCCAGGAAGCATTGGCAGGAATACATATCCACCAACACATCTCCATGCTCACTGATCTCTCTAAAATTCCCCACTATGTAACCATAGTGTATGGCCTGGTTGGCCTCCACCAGAGCCCTAGCCGGACTCCCCACCACCATCACCTGAGAGACAGGCAAAGCAAAGATATTTTGAAGGTGGGCCATGGTGTGACAGCAGAGGGTTCCAGAGAGGAAATGATACTCCAATACCAGCCACCCACTCCTTAAATGGACACACACACACCCCCCCCCCCCACCCTGAACTGTCCACTGACACCAAGCTAGGCACTGCCACAGACACATGCCAGAACCTGGCACCTAACACCTCAAGTGCCACCACTGCATGAGCACATCAGGGAGGAGACTCACATCTCACTCCTGACACACCTCCACTGTCAATGAAATTATCAAAGTATTAGAAAATTTTAGAAAAAAAAAAATACACAGCCACTTGTTGATGTATAATATGAAAATCTATGGTATTCTCACAGAATCGCTGATTAATGCGCGCATATACGCGCAAAATTGCGAAATTGCAATTTAAAAATTGTAAGTTGTACAAATCCAACACAAATATACATGAATGCAGGTAGATGACTAAGACAGTTTTTGTAGCCACTAGCACTTGTATAATATGCCAAGATTTACTTAGAGTAACACACTTTAGGTACCCAAGAAAATTGTTGGAAAAATGAATGAAAAAAAAAAGGAAAAAAGTGTTGAGAAAAATAGTTGACATGAAAAATGTTTACTTAAGATACTCACCAAATAATCTCTTTCAGGGACACTTACTCAAAAGGCTAGGGAAAAGTCAATTAAGCAGCGGCCCACTGCCGAAATTGCCAATTAATACACCCATATTGCAAAATCAAAGAGTAACTCAGAGACAAACAAGCCTATTGTACATAAAGTACTTTGTTTTTCCGGTCCTCGGAAAAATTTGTCTCAAATCCCAAAAATTGTAGAGTGTAAACTAGATTGTACGTTTGTACCCAATTTGCACACTAAAATTATATGTTTGCACACCAGATTGTACGCTTGTACCCAATTTGCACACTAAAATTGTATGTTTGCACACCAGATTGTACGCTTGTACCCAATTTGCACACTAAAATTGTATGTTTGCACACCAGATTGTACGCTTGTACCCAATTTGCACACTAAAATTGTATGTTTGCACACTAGATTGTAAGTTTGTATCCAATTTACACACTTGAATTGTATGTTGCACTTTTTACTGTATGTCTGTACCCAATTCATACACTGAAATCAGATTTTTTTTTTTTAAAATCAACGTTTCTAGTTGTATCCAAGCTGTACGCAAAATTTATATTTGTACTCCAAAATTGCCAAATGCACGCGAAATTATATATTTGCATACTAAAATTGCCAAATGCACGCGAAATTGTATATTTGCACACCAAAATTGCCAAATGTACGCAAAATTTGCATACTGAAATTGTCAATTGAACGCAATTACACGCGAAATTGTAAATTTGCACACTAAAATTGTCATTTATGTTCAATTTGCACGCTAAATTGAACATTGAATGCCAAAATCGCACACTATTTGCCAAATTGTATGTTGTACATAAAAATGGAAAATTGTACCCAAAATTGATGTTACATAAGCATATAAGCTCAGGTATGGTAAGATATAGAAACTCGGAAATGTACTTATACCCAGGAGAAAATTGTTTATACTGACAAAGCTCTACCACAAAAATTGCATTTGAAGCACTCCCCATCACTTCAAATCCTCTTACAAACAGTATATAACTCCAAAAATAAGGTAAAAATTGCATAAATTGTACATTCCCTCGGCGAAATGACGGAGTTTCGCATTCTCTCGGGGGAGACGGAGTATTCTATCATATACCATTTTATTATTCCATAATTTGTAACATATTTTGTATTAATCAAAGGATATCTATGAAATTAATACATAGGTTGGTTCTAAGAGCTATAAGAGCGCTCAAACTTTGTATAAGAGCGTTCATGCCCCACTGCACACCAGCCAGAGTCAGTTAGACAGAGTTTTCTGACATCAAAGGCTCCGACCTAATGGTTCACTGCACAATATAATAAAAATGAGGGTCTCAGTGTGCGACCTCATGGTTCAGTGCACAAACTAATAACTTGTAAGTGAATGCAACCGGCCGTCACGGGTGCCTGAGCACCGCTGACGCCGTCATGAGTGTCTGAGCACTCTAATAACTGAACAATGGGTTACATAACCACGACGCCATAACCGTCCAGTCGCTCTAGCGTCGCTCCTGAGCAAGCTAGGTCAAATATCAAAGCATTTATGAAAAGCCCATAATTAGACGGTCAGAATGAGCCCAAGATCAAGGCGGAACTCCCATTATTAAGGAAGTTATGCCATGGAAACTGAATGGAGCTCCGAGTGCACTACAGACAAACCAGCGGGAGTTACGCGCCTATCCAGCAGGCAGCTCAAACTTGGCATATTCAACTCCAAGCATGCGCAAAATGGCGGCTGTAGCTGCGTAAACGACCGAGTTATGAGGGTTTGAAGTTACAGAACCGACCAAGACAATGGGGGACACAGCGGCGTCCATGGGGGTCCTTTGTGCACCCAGTGACACATGAAAGGCTCCCCTCTAACATTGTAGAGTTAGGCAGATGCTACTGGCCCCAGTCAGTCTGGAGGTGCTTTTCCAAGATTTGCTACAAATAGCCTGTCTGCACCTCCAGGAGGACAGAACACCAAGAACCGCTCTAGAGGTAACATCTCCAGTCATCTCCTGCTACCTGCTATACCACTGCACTATGGTGAAACTATGCTAGACAGGCATTGGTTTCTATCATTAGTGGCCAGGGGGTATCTTCCTCAAGACTTCCACCAGAGGGTAAAGTTATTCATTATTACATTATTCCTCTAAGCAGCAGGTCAGGAGCTAGGTGTGGGAACCCACCTAGAACTATGCTGGACAGTGTATTATTGTTACCTCACAGGTGGAGTGGAACAGAACATTATACTTTATAACTTACTGTATATTTACTGTATGTACAAATTACCTACATACTAACTACTGTATGATTGATACTTCTTACATGTTGCCTAAAACTGAATAAACCGGTGACAACTGGAAATAACACTATTTTATGAGAGCCTTGAGGTAATTACACTATATACCACTAGTCTTATGATATTTCTCATATGACAACTTGATCATGCACAATTACTAGTATGACAATAGGAACTTGGACCTGAGACAGGGCCGCCCCTATGCTATCATTGCTGGCATCTGTATCGAGGATGAAATGCCCATCCGAAGTTGGGTATTTGCAAACAAATCTTTTATAGCTTGAAAAGACTTGTCTTGCTCGTCACCCCCTGGGAAACGTTCTTTAACCCATCCCAGAGTCCAATGCGCAACTATTTGTGAAGGATAGCTCACTTTGAAGTAATTCGGGATAAAGTCTCTGTAGTACGAGCAAAAGCCCAGGAAAGAACGAATCTCCCTGGCATTCTCAGGCTTAGCCCATTCCATAACTGATTGAAGTTTCTTGGGGTTGGCAAGAAAGCCGTCAGGTGTTATTATTCTACCCAAGTAGGTAATAGATGTTTTAAACAAATTACACTTTTTGGGTTTAAGCTTCATTCCATTGGCTTGAATCCATTTCAAGACCAATTCGAGATTGCCAGCACAATCTTCAAACATTTTTCCAAACACATCTATGTCGTCAAGAAACACCAGGCAACGTTCCCATAATAAATCACATGGTTTCCATCATGGCTTCGAATGTAGCCGGCGCATTGCATAACCCAAAGAGTAATACATTATATCGGAATAATACCATATGGCTCAAAAAGGCTGTCTTTTCCATATCTTCGGGTTTCATTCGAATTTGCCAATATCCGGACTGCAAGTCCAGGGTGCAAAAGTACTTGTTCCCCCCAAGGGAGTCCAAAGTTTTGTCAATCCAAGGTAAAGGATAAGAATTCTTCTTGGTTAACCCATTAAGTTTTCGGTAGTCCACACAGAACCTTATGGTCCCGTCTTTCTTTGTAGTCATGAAAACAGGACTAGACCAGGGACTGGTACTAGGTACAATAACCCCCTGCTTCAATTGGTTGAGAATTTGCTTTTCCGCTTCGAGTTTCTTTTTCAGAGGCAGCCTCCGATATGGAATCTTGAAGGGTTTAGCATCCCCAGTGTCGATGCCGTGTAGAACTTTATCAGTCCTACCCACTGGACCTCCATCCTCACCAAAGGTGGGGAAGTAGTCTCTTAACAGGTTTCGAAGCCTTCTTTTCTCATCAGCATTAGTCAACGAGGAGTCGTCAACCAGCTTGTCAAGTTCATCTGTCAGTTTCCTCACTGGGTCAACCTCACTCTCGAAGTGGACTTCGGATATGCACTCGGTGAGGGACATTTGCCCTACCTGTTTATCATTATGCAAAAAAATAAGATCGTGGCCGAGGTTGGTCAAGTCTGTACCACGGTCACTATGGAGGACACGTGTCTTAATACACAACGGATTTCGCAGTTGTATGGATGCCTGATCTTCAACAACCCATGGCGAGGGTCCAACACCGCGCCATACAAACTAGCGAAGTCCAGTCCAATTATCCCATCGTCACTTATTTCGGCAATGGTGGGCCACATGACGTCCGCCCATTCCGATCTGTATGAAGGTTTTACCAAAAGTCTGCATTCGGCTACCGTCCGCCGTGCAACCATTTACACCCACCAGGAGTGCATCAGGCTTACCCGACATCAGTTCGAAGAACTTCTTGGAGATACATGAATGGCTGGCACCAGTATCTATCAAGAATTCCCCGACCTGTTCCTTCACTGATACAGTGACGTACCATCTTCCCAGTGGGGAAGGATTCTCAGCGAATCAAACCTGTTCCTCAGAGTCACCAAGCTCCCATCCAAAGTCTCTCAAAAAGGCTAAACATGGATGGTCTGGGGGAAGGTGTGTCACACTCACCTGGGCCAGCTCTCTGACCCACCCTTCCTCGTCTTTGATGCAGGATTTCTCCTCCCCTGATCCGCCATCACACCAAAGCTCCCGGTCCCGACTGGAGTGAGAGGATCCTTCTCACTTACCAGACTCCCAGGAGATATTGGCTCATTGGATAGTTCGATCTCGCCGTTTTAGGTATTTTGGCAGTTCCTTTCAGGGATCACACCTTTTGCCCTTAATGTGACCCCCTCTAGTTTTCCTCATTCCCTATTTCACCCTCGCCTTCCTGAACAGCCATAACACGGGCGAGTATGGGGTTCGGAGCAGTACATTCGTGGGCATAGTGGCCCATTTCCTGACATCTGTAGCATCTTAACCGAGACCAGTCCACCCTCTGTCGAGACCGTCTCATGGTCATAGCTTCAGTAAAACTTTTGATCATTTCTTCCATCATTTTGGTAACATCCATCTGCGCTGGGGTGGCTACAGAGGTAGTAGCATTGGATGTTGTCAAAGTAGGTATCGAGGAAGACCTTAGACCTCGAGAGTTCGTTCCCTCCATGGAAGTGGGTTCAGCCTTGGGTCTGATGTCCCGACCAGGAGTCTTTTTATTTAACATTCATCGAGGTATGTACTTCCTCTTCATGTCTCGCTTGACTTGGACAGCAGAAATGCTTCCATCTTTCTCTTTGATCTCGATCACCTCGATATCGGAGTCGCCCCCATCAGCCTGATGCATGGAGGAGACCGGAGCTGCCAAGGCTATAGCAGTGGCAGCTGCCTTCATGGGGATATTACCCGCCATCAAGGTTCGAACTTTATTAAAATCATCTATTCCCTCAAAAAGGTCAGTCAGCCCTGCATTCTTCCCTTTCCAAGCGGCTAGGGCGGCCTGTTGCTGTTCCTCGTCCCTGAGTCCTTGTATGAACTGAGGTAGTAGGTCATTAATGAAATATTCCTCCTTCAGACCAACATTAGGACGGGCCTTATGTAGTAAGAACTGCAGCTCGAATCTGAAAGCCCTAAAAGTCTCGTGAGACTTTTGGGCTCATTTCTTGAAAACCATCATAGGGTCCTCAGTCACCAAGTTGTACAGGAGTACACTTGCAAATTCTCTACCAAGTTGGTGAATGTGCCACGTTCATTGTAGACTTTTAACCATTTAACCACTGCTATTTTCCCCGGTCCGGCCTTCAAACATTTGACCAGGTGTGGCAGTGCTTCCTCAGGGGACCATGCATTACAACACATGTCAAAAGATCCATCCTCATTGGTACGAACTATGTCCGAACCCTGATAGGATCCACAATTCTCATCAGTGTAGGCTCCCAAAGGAACATCTCCGACACTAAATCTCAGATTCTTACCTCCACCCCCATCAGATTTGTGTCCAGGTTGATAGACACCGTCACTGGTGACGTTCACCCTAGCATTATCATTGATTAATGGGTCGTAGTCAGGTAATCTTTGTCTCACCAGAGCTTCCGCAGGTGTCGAAGTTGTCATTAGTGCCACACCTTTGACAAAGGTTTGATCGGAAAGTATTTCCTTCTGTTCCTCGAATTCATCTAGATCAGAATCATCAGCTATGTCACATGTAGTTGTGGTAGTGTCAGTATTTTCCTCACCATCAATAGGAACATTTTCAATGTTCGAATTATCGTCAGTTGTTAGTTGACATTTCGTGGTCAGCTTCGGGGGTGGTACTGTATTCTCCATACCTGTTACATAACAGTCTAGAGCATTCTTTTTCTTAGTTAGCTGGGCTATTTGTAGACACAGCTCCTGCTGGTGAGTTATTAAGTCATCATTGTTGTCTTTTATCTCCAGCATTAGTTGTTCATTGTCTTTGATCATTGCATTTCGAATCTGTACTAACTTTTCATTTTCAGTTCTCCGAAGATGGATATTTCTCTGATCCTATCCTCCTCGGCTAACATTTGGTTGTGCTTATCTTCTTGATCAGCTTCCTATTGTTCGTATTCGATCTCAAGTCTGAGTTTCTTGTTTTCCAATTCTAGTCAATTCGAGTTTCTTTTGGATAACCAGGTGCTCTTTTTCTAGAGATCTGTTTCTAGCTTCCTTATTTTCTACATTCTGTTCAAGATTGTTCAGAGTAAAAAATAGGATCTTTTGTTCATCTTCATATTTCTCGCATTATTTTTTGAGATTTTGTAGACGCAATACCTTGCCTTCAGAGTTTTCCCACTTCTTTTGTTGGTCACATCTCATCATCTCATCTCAGTTGATTGCTTGTTGTCTCAAGTATTCTTAAGCACTTACTCCTTGGCTTCGACTTCCACCTATGTCAAATATAGATGTACTTAAGCCTTCTAAGGACTTTCTGTCTGTATTCGGTGTTGCTGTAGCAGTACTAATAGTAGTAGCTACATGTCTTCCAAGCAAAGTATTTATCATCATCATGGGACTTCGAGTTCTTTGATCCGAAGTAGTCAGTTCTGATAGATGCAGTTTCTTCGGATTCGAAGTCATTTGTATATGGGTAGTTGTCAGCTTAGGAGTTCAAACTACCTTTTCTGCAAGGGAATCGGCAAACGTTGTGTTGCCATCTTCAGTTTCAATAGTAAGGCTTCAGCCTGTACCAACCGTAAATGGTGGCGCCTTCGCTTCAGAACCTAAGTTACTGAAGTTGGATTCAGTGGACTCAGCACTGTCGAACCCCAAGTCTCCTTAGGTCGATCTATCATGATTCGGTTTGACCTCCAGGGTTGTGCACTAAAACCAAGACTGGTCACGGCACCAGTGTAATGGTTCGAGTTCTTATATTTCGGATCAGTTCGAGATATATCAATATCAAGTAAAACCAGACAAGTTAGCTTGGGTTAGTGCAACCTACACATGTTTATTTCGGATTTACATAAGTTCGAAGTGGCGCTATGAATTAAGCTCAGTGCTCTGCAGGTGTTGCCCTGGCCGCAGCCAGAAGCCAACTGAGCTCCTTAAGGGGTCCCAGGTAGGGACTGGAGCAGCGAAGACTAGTGCTGCCACCACCCCATAGTGGCCAGAGATCGAAGCGACCTCTGGTCCTACCAGTGGTAACTGCGCCGATCGACCTGCCCTCTCGAATAGGGAGCTAACACTATATATACTGCTTCACGAGCCCCTACACTAGCAGAAGGTAGTCAAGTCACAGCAATTCTTTTTTATTCAATAGTTGGAAGCAAATTTACCACTGCATTTGATTTTTTGTATGCTCAAGATACCAAGTGTATGGCACTAGAATATCAAATTCTGTCTTTATGGTAGGATGATTTACACCTTATTGTTAGACAACTTCTCTTACAGCTATTGCTATGCTGTGAGGGCACACGGTTTACAGAGTCTAAAAGGGAGGCCAGTAATGAAGTTGCACGTAAAAAAGGACTTAAAGAACTCAAGCACCATCTTCTTCCACGTGCCAAGGGTTTTGTGCTCTCCATGCACAGCATTAAAGAACACATTGATGTTGTTACTGACATGACTGTTGGGTTTACTGATGAGGGTGCAGAGCCGACTTTCATGAATGTGCTTTGTGGCAGGAAAATTGTGGCTGAGATTTACACAAGGTACATGTGCTATTAGATTTTACTGTTGATCCTCAAGTTGAAGTTGCACCTCACTCAAAAAACATGAACCAAGTTGAGAGAATCCTGTAACTTGTTGCCTTAGTGCAAGAAGGTTGTATCTGCATTTTTCAAGTTTTGCAGGAGAGGCAAGAGAAGTGTTACACTTACTATAGCACAAAGTGGAAACAGCAACATTACACTGGGGCCTGTAGGCACACATGTCATAGATAGAGCTTCACTACATTCAAAGTAGCTCAATAAGGGTCAATACATATGTCAGTTACAACCTTCTTTCACTAAGGCGACATACTGTTGCTTGATTTGTTATTTTTGAAATATCGCAAAACAAAGGCTGTTGGAGGCAGACATACTTTTGAACTTTTCCACTCCCTCCTGATGAAACAAATCATTTTAATTTTTCCTTCTGATCTATTTCTACTCAGGTGTATACCTACAAAAGACATTCCACTAGACACAGATGAAGCATGTACAGCATGGCTACAAACATTATACCAAGAGAAGGTGAGTGGTAATGGTAACTCCAAATACCCTTGTTTGACATCAGGCCAGAAAAATGTGACCAGTTAGTACATATTCCAAACCCTGCAATGTTTGGGTTCAAGTGTTATATTATGTGTAGAGTGGAATCTCCCTTCAAGTTCCAAAGAATAATAGATCTAAGAGACTGGTGCCATCAGTGAGATAAAATGAAGAAAAAAAACATGCTGTTCACTGCACAATAATGATGTAAGAAAAATACAGAAGCTTGCATGAAGCCTTGAGTAGTATATAATGTATCGGAATGGGACTATAGCTAACTACAGGATATTACTCACCAGGGATGCAGCCAATCAGAGGCCTCCATTTGGTCACGTGACCCCCATGTGACCTACTTAGGTGATCTCGTGATCACCACATGACCTAATTAGGTGGTCACGTGACCACCATGTGACCTAATTAGGGGATTAGTGACCTGGACCCCCGTGGTAACCACGCCCCCTTAGCCAATTAGAGACCTCCATTTGGTCACGTGACCCCTCATTTGCATAATAGGCCACACCCCACACCCCTTTATGCTAATGAGTAGTAACCATTATGACCTAATTAGGGGATTAGTGCTCATTTGTATAATAGACCACGCCCCCTTGATCACGTGGTGTAGTCATGTGACCCCTTGTTGTGGCCATTATGACCTAATTAGAGGGTTAGTTCTCATTTACATAATAGACCATACCCCTTGATCACGTGGTGTAGTCACGTAACCCCTTGTTGCGACCATTATGACCTAATTAGAGGATTAGTTCTCATTTACATAATAGACCATACCCCTTTGATCACGTGGTGTAGTCACGTGACCACTTGTTTGTAAACAAGGGGCGGGGTTAATTATGCATAAAAGGTCTGAGTTTTTCTCGAGAAGAAATATTTAAGCGTTGGTAGATTTTACTATTGTATACCTTTTTTTTATGAGAGGCCAAAATAAAAAAAATTTGGGGCATTTAGTTTGTGTTTAAGGCAAGATAAAAGCTTGGGGCAGGGGTGGGTTTTTACTGGGTATAAAATTTTTAATAAAAAAAATATTTAAAAGGATCATTATCTGATTATGGAGGTGATGCCACATGAAAGAGGATGAAGGAGGAGAAGGTGTCAGTAGTTTATCTTTGTGACATAACATTTGACAACAGGAGGGATGCACTACTACCACGAACACCCCACTACGACCTCGATGCTAGTCTCTTTATATAGTGATATGCAAGGGAGAAGCTACATAAAAGGTGTGTAAGGCAAAAATGTTGAGTGACGCGAGTAAAACGAGTAGCGTAATGAGTGGGTGGCGCCATATGACCTAGACGGTAGTCTCTTTATATAGTGATGTGTGAGGGAGTAGACACATAAAAGGTATGTAAGAGTGACGCGAGTAAAACTACAGTGCAACGTAAGGGGTGGGTGGCGCCACCCTAATTTTTAATATTATAAAACTGATATATCCATAGTTCATATATATTGATCACCAATAAATCACCATCAATCTAACTCAAGTAGAAGTTAAAAATACTACCTATTTCTAGTAAAACGTTAGAATAACGTAATGAGTGGGTGACGCCACCTTTCATTTTTTCTTTACTTTTATTTGTACTTATTCATTCAAATATTGTGATAGCAACAAGCATTCACACATTGTATGGCAACATACTAAGAGGAGATAAAATAAAACGCTTCTTTTCTTTCAAGTGTTACCTGTGAAAAACATGTCAAAATCTGAGTAAGGTGAGAATGCAAAGTATGAAGGGTATATATGACTGTGACTCAAGGACTAAAGGACACAGCTTCTTTTTTTTGTGACTTGTACACATCATCACCAACATTGTAAGTATCATTATTTACTACACAGGGAGTTTAATAGGACAGTAAAAGATGAATGTTATGGATGTAAAAACCATAAGTCGGAGGTTAAATATCATGGATGCTACTCCAACAAGGACGAACTTTGGAGAGTGGGTATTTTCCAGGATGTCTGTCGGTGATATTTGGGATGAATTTACAAGGGTGTGTGTTATATTTGACGTTGTCAATTCCCTGAATGTGAAAGAACTAATAACGTATCTTTTCAATATGGAACATAAACGTGTATTGGCTGACAAAAGCAAGACCTATACTGGGGCCTGTCTTTCCCTATGTTAAAATATATAAAAATGATACAAAATCATAGCAGATACAGACAATACATACAGACACAAATGGACGTCCGTATGTAACATACGGACGTCCGTATGTAACATACGGACATCCGTATGTGTCCGTAAGATAGGGAAAAACAGGGCCCAGTAGAAATTCTATAATATAACTGTGAACAAAGTAAAATTGTTGAAATTTAAAGTAATGTTTTTGACATTTTATTTATACACTTTTAATGTTTCATAAAAAATGACATCTTATTTTATTTTTCCATTATCTTTTTTAAATAAAAAATTTAAAAGGATGAGTGTGGTGATGATGTTGGATAAAAGAGGGTGAGGTAAGCAAGTGGTGCCTCATCAGTACATTGACATTTATGTCACACGTGCAGACTCTTGTCGCATGGTTGACCTGTCCAAAATGAACAGATCACCAGCTGTAATTACAGCGCTCATGTTTAAAGATTGCACACTGAATAGTACTTATAAAACTATGACATCTACCAAAATGGTGTAAGTCAATCCTGACCGTATTTATATTACATTCCCAGCTAGCACTACTCGTGTAATTTATGTCATTCTTACGTGAAAACTGATCGTATTTACGTAAAAAAGACATCATTTGGATGAGTTGTGCTAGCAGGGATTTACACCTTTTTTTATTGGTTAAATCCAATACAGATGTAAAGTCTGAATTTTTTAGCAATGACTAAACCAAATTTGCACAGGTTTAGACCGAGATAAGCTATCATTACATCTCGGTTTACATGAATGCTGACCGAAATCTCCTCCACAGTGCATAGTGGGGGCAACTAGTGGGAAAATACAAAAACCATTGATATAGTGTGTGTGTGTATAAGTCCCTGGGTGCTGATTGAATTCAATCCCACTATACCCCGGCACTTAAATGCACTGTTACGGTATGATATAAAAGGAAAAACAAACAGCATGATGTGCTAAATGATGCATCATGCACACCATGATACAGTAAGTGAATAACTTTGGTTAAAAGGGGTGGTTCTGTGTAAAACCTATGACAGCGTTTTTCCCAGTGACAGCGTTTCCCTCAGTATTACATTACTGAGACAGTTGGACCAGTATGCCGTAATAGTCTAATCTGTAAAAACAGGTTATTATAGCAGCAGTGACTGGTGTCACTGTAGAAAATGATGTCTGGCTTATGGTTGCCCCATCCCTATGGATGGTGCACCAGCCGCCTAAACGGCGCCCATGCTCACATCATCCACAGTCAATACTACTTGTAAAACATTGACATTTACTAAAAAGGTGTCGGCCAATGTCGACCTCGTTTATAGCCTACCTGAAGCTTTTTTCGGCAAGTGAAACCGCGTCAGGTGTTAGGTCTGTATTTTTTAAACAATATCTAAACGAAATTAATATAGTACACCAGCAATGTCGGTCTAATTTACATCGATGAATGCTTGTATGGTGAGCAAATAGTCCAACCTAACCCCTAGTAACACCACCTAGTGAGAAGTTGAGGAACTAATTTTTACCTTTGGTTCAATTGGGGCATTGGACCTCAGCGGGTATGGTACTGAGGTCAATGCTATCTATTGCGGGGTCACAACTTCTTGACTAAATAGTAGTGACCGACCCCCTCTATTATGAAGGGGGTCACTACACCCCACCTTTATAAAGGGGGGGCCTCAACCATGAATCAGTCGAGGCTGTACGTGCCCACCAACAGATGCATGGTACTTGTAATAAATATAGTGCCATTAAAATGGTAGTGTAAACAAAACAGCTGTATATTCCACACTATTTATGTGGACATAAAGACATGTCTGACAACATTTTTCTTTATTAAACTATGGTCAAATGTCTACACACAAAGTTGAATTTATTGCAATGAAATACATGTTTCATTGGTGAAATGGTTATCTCAAATAGAAACAGTGGCGCCATCTTAAGTTACTTAAGGACAATGGTTTAATTAAATCATTCACCACCAGGTGGCAGCAACATAATCCTTCCAGACTTCCTAATGTAGTATACACACAACCAAATGCATTATAGATGTAAAGCTTCTGATTTTATTTAACACAACACAGCTTAATACTACCTAGATTAGTGTTATATGAACTACAGTGATTTAAAATTCAAAATCATACATAAATAATCTTAGCATTGGCTCGTTATAAAGACTACACCCTTTTTCAAAACTGATTTAGGAGTTACATGTAAACCTCCCCCTTATGAATCTAGCCACCAAGGTTCAGTTCAGTCTGCATGTTCCAACCAAACGGAGCGTCACCCCTTACAGCTAGCTTTTCTGTACGCTGTCATATAGGTTCTCTACAGAACCACCCTTTTTGACTTAAAGATATCGACTCTATGCATCAGTGATGCATACAGTACTATGAGTAGTAGTACCAGTGTTTGCCACCAGATGGAGGCGCTAGTCCTGTAGTAAAAAACTTGGTCATTTTCGGGTCTAAATTAGATCAAACTTTGCATTTATAGGATGTTATTTTTGTTCCAAAACACTGTTAAACATTGTAGACTTTACATTTATATGTTTTTTTTACGCATTTGGAATAACCTGATGTAGTTATCAATGAATGTTATATTGATTACACCTTTGTAAAGGAGGTGATGGTTTCACAAGTACCGGTTAGGGCAATGAATGGGGTGTATGTTAGGGAGATCTACGCTGTCTGTTGTGGAGGCACACCCTTCATGGGTTCTATAGAGGACCCCCATTTGAAAATCAAAATAAATAAGCAAATGTCAACGATCAGTGAATAATTTAGGATCGTATTCCCAGAGGTGCTTCTGTCCGTATTCAACGAGGCCTTATAGGGACAGGGACTAACTCGTTGTGTACTGAGTTAGGTAACGGCAGACCTCAGCCGAGGACTGCGTCTAACGCCTTGGGTTAGCATTTTATTCTTCCCGGCTCTACATACGGCCTTCTGCGGGTCGCGCCTAGCCACGGCAAGACCCTTCCCATATGTAATGCCTTCACTAAGCGAGACATTTTTCCATTTCTTATGATTAGGCCGTCTCCTGGCCGTCGTCTTCTTTTTAGACACTACCTTCGGTTCCGGCTGCTTCCTAGGCCGGCCTCTGGGGCCTTTCTCGGGTACCGTTACGCTAGGCTTACTTAACGTTGGCCTAGGCGGTTGGTATCCGAACTCCCTCTCCGCCGCTTCGCGTCCCTTCCAGGGCTGAAGCTTTCCAACATTCGTCTTCCACTTTCTACCAGTATGGCAGTCCTCCATCATCACCGTAGATTCGGAGATGATGTGTACAATCTTGAATGGACCCTCCCAAGGCGTCACCAGCTTCAAGCGTTTGAGTGGCTCGTAATACCTTAGTACCTTGTCCCCTACATTAAAGCGTATTCTTTTTGCATTGGTGTCATACCCCACCTTCTGCTTTTTAGCACTTTTCAGCAGTTCTTTACGAACGGCCTCGTATGCATGCTTGAATCTGTCCTGTAACGACTCCACAAACAACACAGTGCAGGGCGCCTCCAGGTCTATCCTAACCACTCCATACACCAAGTCGGCGGGCATAATTATGTCCTCGCCGAACACTAGAATGTTTGGAGTGCAATTAGTAGATGAATGAACAGTGTTGTTGTAGGCATGTACTACAAACTCGCACTGTTCATCCCAATCCTCCTGGTGGGTATTAACCAGGGGTTTTAATACTTGTATCAAAGTCCTATTGAACCTTTCCACCTGACCATCCGACTGTGGTCGGTATGGGTTGGTTCGGGTCTTACATATTGCACATTTCCTGCCATAACTCTGACTCAAACTCTCTTCCTTGGTCACTGTGCATCATGAGGGGCACACCCAAATGTAGCACCCAGCCTTTTACAAGTGCTTCAGCACATGTAGCGGCTTTGTGGTTTGGAAGAGGAAACACCCGAGTGTACTTTGTATAGTAGTCTGTAACGACCATCATACAGGTGTTCTCTCTAGGCGTCGTTTTAAATCCACTGATGATGTTGATTGCTACTCGAGCAAATCGGACACCAAACAATTCCTGGGACAAGGGTAACTTGCCTAGGCCGGGTCCTGGCTTGTTTTTACAACAATCCGGGCAAGTTGCGATCCACCGAAGTAGGTCGCTTCTCATTCCGGGCCAGTAGTATCATCTTTGCAGACGCTCTATGGATCTTTTCTTTCCGAAATGACCACTCATTTGGTGGCCATGACAATAATACATGATATCCCTTCTCATAGAGGTGGGAATCACTATTTGTAATAGTTTACTGCCGGTGGAGGAGGTTTTCCACCTATACAGTATACCATCTCGGATCTCCAGCTCGGTCCATTAAGCTATCAATCGCCTCGTCTCTCTGTCTTCCAGAGATAACATCGGCCTTACCGGCTTAATACCAATCCGCAAGTATTCCATTATGCGCGCAGTGGTGAGATCCGACTGTTGAAACTTCTTGATGGTCTCCGGGGATCGAGATAGCTACATACAGCCTCCTCCCAGGGGATACGGGGGGTGGTATATACCAACCCTGCGACCACAGCATTGTGGGCCCCGCAGTCTTCACAAGTGGCATTCTGGCACTTTCAGACAGGTCGCCTTGATAAGGCATCCGCATTAATATGCTTTGCACCCGGTCGCTGCTCAATCTGCTTATGCTCCAATCCGAATTCGGATAAGTGAGCTAACCATTTCCCGATCACCCCTTCGGCGTCTTTAAAATTAAGAAGCCAACTTAGAGACGAATAGTCGGTCCGCACCCAGGTGGGGGTTAAAGCGAAATGCGTACATTGAACTGAACCTTGGTGGCTAGTATCCCCACAGGAAGTGCTTAAACTGGAGAAACCAGGAGTCGAACCTGGGACCCTCCAACCTGCAGGCGGAAGCTCTACCCCTTAGCTACTTCCCCGTCTGACATTCTCTACCTTCCAACTACATCTGGATCGGTATGATACACATAAGGCCTCGTTGAATACGGGCAGAAGCACCAAGGGGAATACGATCCCAAATTTTTCACTGTGAGTTGACATTTGCATTTATTATATGGCCCACGGGTTTAAATTGCTTTTAAATAAAGGATTTCAATAATATTTACTGGTTTTAAAGGCATAGACTCGTCCAGGTTTGATTTGATCCGCCATGACACCTTGCTCGATGAAATTGGTCACGTGATATGGAGCTAGCCATTACTTTTAGTTTCGATATAAATGTTCCTTGCGCAGGGCAATATCTTCTTTTTTAACATGGCGCTAACACTTAGATATACCTTACACCATTCATAACATATTATTTAACTAGTTCAATCATCCTTTTTTTTGCGTAAAACTTCTAATAACCATACCTAAATACGAAACTAGTTAGCTCTGTATAACTTTCAAAATGGCGCTGCCGAATATGCGAGGATCGTATTCCACCCCCCCCCCATTGAATATGGCGTAAGTAGTACTAATCTATAGTGTCATTGGTATTAGCCATATAATAAAAGGGGAGGAACAACTGTTTGGAAGCCAAAAAGGATGGGTTATTCAAACGAATTACTTTGATCAATTGGAAAAATGATAGGGCATAATTGGAAAAAACTGGACACATTTTTAGACGTGACACAATTCAAGCTCCATTATAACCATGACCAAAATTAAGTGTCCCATGCGTCGCCTAGACGTGGCAAGATTTATTTTCACTCAATTGGAGAAAGTTCACTCCTAACCACATACCATTCTTATCTTTTTTATTTAATCCCTAAACACTGCAGGTCGTTCTCTCTGAAATCACCGAGCATTGTATTTTATATCATTTATAAATCCAAGGATGGGAAACACATGTCAACCATAGGTAGTAGGAGTAGAATTGCCCTGACTTTTTGGTTTTAAAAGAAAAACCAGATATGTTGATCTATTTTCACTGAGTTACATATATGTGAGGAGAATTTTTTTTTCAATATCTATCTATTTATCTATCTATCTATTTATCTTTCTTTCTATCTATCTACCTGTACACCTATATACACAACATATCTACACAAAGTATATACACCTACATACATAACATATAAAACCCCATCTCAATCAAATTCTATCAAAAGATTCAAGGATAATCTCTTTTTTTTAACCCAGTTCTTTTAGCCCCCTTGGTTGAAAGTGTCACACTGACCAGTGTTGGAGTCTTTTGGGGTCGTTTGTACCTGCGCACGTGGATGACGTTTTTACCCTGACAGCTGACAGCTACATACAATTTGCTTTCCTGATTTAGGACGACGAACCATGTGTTGTAATTGGGGAGTCACCCACAAAAAGAATAAGAAAAAATTTTTAAATCACCTTTTTTTAGCTCTATATAAGGTTTAACACTCCACACCACTTAGGCGTTGAAAATAACTACCAGAACAACTACTGCTTGCATGTTGGTGGACTGAAGTGGTAAGAATAATTTTAACCCGAATATGGTTAGTATCCTAATAATACACCAGGTACCTACTCATGTTACACACTGTTTAGTATAGTACACTGAATGACTTCTCCCAAATAGGTACCTACTTAATTCCCAATTTTTAGTACTGTACTTCAATGACCACTTGTGAGCAACACAAGAGACAAGTTCGTATGAAAAGAAAGACTTACTGGAAATGAGGGTTTTTTTAGCCAGTACTGGCGCTGGGTGTTAGTAACTCTCCAAGTAGCCTACAGGGGTAATACTGAAATTTTCTCTGTTACACCTACTAGTACTACTAGTATTATTACTACTATGATTATCATCTACTGCTACTGCTGCTGTTGCTGCTACTACTACTTCTACTACTGCTGCTGTCGCTACTACTACTACTACTACTACTACTACTACTGCTACTTCCTACACCTATTACACTGTTTTACCTCCAACTACTTTTCTACTACTGGTGTTGCAGTTGCTACTTCACCTGTTGCTGCTGCTGCTGCTGCTACTTCTGTTGCTGTTATTGTTACTGCTGCTACTACTGCTGCTGTCACTGCTGCTACTCTTAATACTAGCTACTACTGTCGCTGCTGTTGTAATAACTGCTGCTGCTGTTGCTGCTGCTGTTGCTGCTGCTGCTGTTGCTCCTGCTGCTACTGTTGCTGATGCTGCTGTTGCTGCTGCTGCTGCTACTGCTGCTACACATCCTCCTACTACACATACGCCTGCTGGTGCTGCGGTTGCACTTGCTCCTGCCGCTACACATGCTCCTGCTTTTGCTGCCCCTGCTACCGCTGATGGTGACAGCGGATGTGATCTACCCTTCCAAGAAAAATTAAGGCTCTTTATATAGCTGAGAGAATGATCTAATCGCGTTTTCACCTGGCTCTTTCCACCCCTAGAGTAATTAACATGAAAAAGGGATAAATGCTTTTTGAGATAAGTGTATCAGGTGGGATAACAGGTGTAACAACTGTGATAATTACCTTAATACGACTTACATTTATAAGGGAATTATGGGTCGTTAGGTGATTAAAGCTTTCAAAGTCTGTATACAAAAACTACAGGGGGTGGATAACAACAGGGAAAAATATAAGTCAAAGTGTTTTGATTAGATTACTCACTACCATTTATATAACTGAGAGGGAAATTTAACTACAGGGGGTGGTTAACAACAGGGGACAAACACCCTACCAAAGGAGGATCAGATCCTTTTAAGCCTTTTATCTTTTTCCTCTGGGATCAACCACACTTAATGATCTAAGGGATCTATCTATGGGGAATATCCAACTGAAAATAGGAATCTTGGTGAGATTACAGGTGTTAGAAACTGTGATAAATATCTTAATGCGGCTTACAGGTGTAAAACAATGTCGCTCATTAGGATTATGAGGATCAAAGTAAAACATGGAGGAAAGACACTGTGACAAGTGTATTTTGTGGGATTACAGGTGATCGCTTCCATTCTGTGTAGCAACATCAAACAGGTGGAAAAGGTATTGTGTAAACTGTATTTGGTGGGATTACAGACAGTTAAAACTGTGATTATTATCTTAATGCGGTTTACAGGTGTAAGGTAGGCTTGCTCGTTTAGGTATTATGAAATTTCTTAATTTTTACCTTTCCCTTGTTAACAGGTGGATTAAATGTCAAAGCCACCTTTCATCTATTCAAGCTACAGTAAAGGGTTTATCTCCATAGGAGTATATAAGGGAGAAAGAAAATTTCACTCAATCCCACTTTCTCTTTAACCTTCACCATGAGTAAAAGACCGACTACACTACAGCCTTTGAGGGAGATAAAAAGAACCAAGGCTTCAGCTCCTTTTTCTACTGTTCAAGATGCTACCGCAGCTGCTTTCGCTTACGACCCACGTGGTGTAGCGTTTACTATGCCTGCTGCTGCTTCTGCTACTGCTGCTGCTGCTGCTGCTGCTGCTCACTCACACTTTCTCTTTAACCCTCACCATGAGAAAAAAAGGCGGACTACACTACAACTCTTGAGGGAGATAAAAAGAACCAAGGCTTCAGCTTCTTTTTCTAAAGTTCAAGATGCTACTGCAGCTGCTTTTGTTCACATGGTGTACCATTTCCTACACCTGCTGGTGCTGCTACTGCTGCTGCTGCTGCTGCTGCTGCTGCTGTTGAAGATGGTGCTACTGTTGATGGTGGGTCTTATACATGTCCTTACTACCTACCGATGTCCGATGGTTCTGCTACTACTGCTGCTCCTGCTGATGGTGATGCTGCTGCTAATACTGCTGCTGATACTGCTGCTGCTGATGAAGATCATTATCACCCTCACGCTGGAGAAGACAGTGCTGGTGCGACTACAGCTAAAGCAGACACTGACGATTGCAGTTGTTAATTGTCATGCTGTTACAAGTTAATGGGAAACACCACGTACGGTAAAATAATTTGCAGCAAAGAAAAAACACAACATTGTGAAATAGCCTAGAGGTCGAACCTTCAATGGAAATTAATAGATACATCAGATGTGTTGTTCTTTAAGGTACCGTTGTTAAACCAAGGTGTTCATAAAGTGTTCATTTCTAATGCTGTATTTGATTCATTGAGTGTGTGTTTCAAACATGTATTTCAAAGAGTGGATGGTACCACCACAGACAGAGCTATAGTGATATATATCAATTCCATTTCGAGAACCACGTCAAAAGGTAGTATACCTTAAAATAAAATAAAAAATAAAATGAATTCCTTCGTTGAGTTGTATTTCCAGTGGACCCACATAATAACTCATAACTCTAACTAATAGAATATTTACCACACATGTGTCCTTTCCTATATGGGTTCAAGGTTATAAAATATGGATATACTGGTAAACAAAGTAAATACTTACTGAAAAGAACCTAGACTCAATGGAAATGTCTAAGCTTCGCAAACAGACATCCTAGAATACATTGTAGTGTCGACCGAATGTTGTGTAGCAAAGTTCCTTACCCCCGTGTACCAGCTGCTCAACTGAGAAGTATCATGTCCAGACAAACTGAATGGAGTACTTGGTCTAGTTCTTCAGTGGATTTCACTTGTAATATCGAAGAGATGTTGATGGGAAATATGGTTTACACCTATCCTTCATTTCAAGAGGGTACTTGCTCCAAAGTTCTACACCAAGATTACACCATATACAGTCTGAATTATGACAAACAAAAGTTGAATGTGTACACCTCAATGTGTGGGTTCTGTCATGGTCCTCTCCGATATTCGACTATGTTATGTAGAGAGTGTGAACTTGTATTTAGCAACTTGTAAATAATGATGTGTAAATATTATTTATCAAAATAAAAAAATAAAATAAATTTGTTTAGTAAGTGCTTGCCTTTTTACACACACATTCACCTCTAACCTTTATACTAATAAGGTCACATGATCCATTGTTTACAAATAAGAAACCATGTGGTTAAGTCACTTGGTTAGATCACGTGCTAGATTAAACAAGGGAGGTCACGTGGTTGGGCAACCCCCATTTACATAATCGGGTCATGTGACCTAGACCATTAGCCAATCAGAGACCTCCATTTGGAAATCACTCCACAGGGGGCCTAGGACACGTGATCAAGGGAGCATGGTCTATTATGCAAATGAGGTCTCATTGGCCTATTATGTAAATGAGGGGTCATGTGACCAAATGGAGGGCTCTGATTGGCTAAGAAGCATGGCCTATTATGCAAATGAGGTGCTTACCACAGGGGGTCTAGGTCATGTGACCAAATGGAGGCCTCTGATTAGCTGCATCCCCAGTGAGTAATCCTGTAGTTAGCTATAGTCCCGTTCTGATACTTTATATACTACTGCCTTGAAATCAGACGTGACTTGAAAATCACACATCTTCCAGTATAAAATAACTGAAATAACTGAGGTAAAATGTATTCACAACACTATGCAGTTGTTTATGATAACTTAAAACTTACATGAACATCTATTTTCCAATGATTTCAGGATGAAATCTTTGATAACTTTGTCAAAAATGACAACCACTACACGCTAGGTACCCGGGTGGAGGTTCCCCGCCGTAAGAAAGACTTAATAATGTGGATATTCTGGGCAGTAGTCCTAACAGTACCACTGTTTAAGTACCTTGTCTATATTGCTGTGTCAGGGTCGCTACTATCTCAAGCTGTGCTTCTTATTGCTATAGGATTATGTGAGTATTTTATTACTTTACATCATAAAACCATAGAGTTTCAGAAAGTGGTATAAGCCAAAATGCTATAATACTTCATAAAGAAAATGTGAAAAATCCTTGAATTTATAAATAGTGGTACTGCATTGTAATTTTGCATAATTGGGGGTGGCTATAATTGATTCTGATTACAATTATTATACTACTGTAGACACTCTCTTATCATCAGTATAACCCCAAAAAAAATTAAAGCTTTATACAACTTTACCCAACAGTGACATTCGGACTGAAGCTAATGATTGGTGTGTCACAAATTGAGAAGTCATCAGACTATGGCTTGTCTCCGGTCCAACAACTGCGGAAAAAGAATACCAGCCCGAGGTCCGAATAGCCAGAACTGCAATGGTTAATGCATCTATACAACATGAGATCAGATTGAAATTCCCTAGGAGAATTGAAAGTGATTGGCCGTTATTTGAAATTCATGGCAATCTGGAGTTATCGCTGTTGCCTTTACGTTTTGGAGAAAGTAGTTCCCGTCCACTGGTCACTCTACTTGAACTGATTTATTGGAAGATAGGGGTGGGGCAAATAAGCACCCACGATGAGACAAATGATCCTACAGGATTGGACAAATAATCTCCAATGTGAGAGAGATTTATTCCCTTAAATGGGTTTCTCCAGAAGATTGAATCTGAATTTTGAACTGCTTTTGAATTATGACTAAAGACCTGTGTGGTATTATCACTGTCAGGACACTGACTACGTTAACTGTAGTTAGTCAATCAATGATGGCGGATGATAGGTATATCATGTTTAAATGTATTCTTCTATTTTGTGATCTAAATATTTGATGGGCAGACATGAGAAGCAGCACAATTATAGTTAAGGTGTGTGTGCTTATGTAGAAAGTGACTGGGCTTTCTAAATCAATGGAATTAGAGAGAAATCAGCCTGAAGAATAATTTGGTGACTGTACTAACTCTAGGTGAATGACTATGCTAACTGCTATCTGTGTTAGAGACCTTGACTACACTAACTGACAAAAAAAAGTGACTATGGTAACTTTGTATAAGGATAGTGCAACATTCAATCTGCCACCATATTAATTAAAGTTTCTCCATAAGAATGTTAGTATTAGAAGTTCAACAGGACGGCTAAAGGTTAATTCAGAAATTCCTACCATCAGGCCCCCAGTGATGGTAGGAAAATCTGGAAACAGACAGTGCTATTAATTTAGGTGGTGGTAGGCTGAGTCCTGCATGGACCTGTCACCAAAAACAACATACTGTGCACAGTGCCAGTCTATTGTAAGAGCCACAAAATTAATCAATAGCTGTCGAACACTCCTTTTCAAGGGCATAAACAACCATTGCCCTTATTTCTATGAGCTATTTATAGTGTGTACCGGCTCCCCCTCAGGAAGGTAGGATGAATCACTTGATGTAACATATAAGTGGCTTTTAAGTAGAGGAGTGGTAATAATACGTAGAGCTAGGTAGTCCTGTGGTCAGCCACTATCAATTTCTTTTCCTACCACCAGTACAATGCCCTCTTGAACAGGATCTATTTCCTAGACATTTCCATCAGTTGAATTCCTATAGACTCAAGATTCAGTAGTTACCCTAGTCATGTTAGTTAGTTTAGTCCCAACCACATGGCCTCTGTTATGAAATACATTTTTATCAATTGTACTTCACGGTGTGTTGCCATGATACTTTATAGACCCTAAACTGTACAAGGTACATTAGCATCATAAATGTACATCGGGTAACCACTCTAAATGCCTTTTTTTAACCTAATATCCAAATTGTGCTCTTGAGCAAAAACAGAGTTAGTATAGTCCTAGCTTTGGAAGTAGTTTAGTACTTAACATTATATACACACTGAGTCATCTGGATATTTTGTCCATTGATTACTGCTTCTCTAGACCATTACAGCCCCTGGTAATGTGCCCATGATTTTATGTATGGCTATACCTTCCATCCCACAGCTTTTCAGCTCATAACTCCAAGTAAATACAGAGATATCATATCCCTTGTTTTGTTTACAAACTTTGCAGTGATCTGCATAACTCCATGTGTCCTGACAGTGATTATAAGAGTGCATGTTTAGACTAGTGAAATATAACCAGAGTAACCATGACAATGCAGTGTTATATAGTGACTGACTAGTCAGATCTCACTGCCTCATTATGATTTAACTGCTTCATTCTGGTTAAACTGCCTCATTGTATGAATACCATTTTGCTAGCAGTGTTTCAAACAAAATGATTGGAATTATCAAGACGTTATATTTATATGCTTTGGTGTCCAAAGGTGTATCAATTTGTCATTCAATTCAGAAGTAAGTGTGTAATTGATTTACATATAGATATAAAAAAATTGCCTTATTTGTGGTAATATTTTTCTATATCTCAGAACAATCCCTGCGCCTCTCTTTGGTTTGTCTTAAAGGGGAAACGTTATCTAACGTTAAAAAAATATTTCAGTGTCAGATATTTGCGTAAGCTGGGCATACTATACATCATTCAACTGACTATTTTCATATGTTGATTATCATTAGTGGTGATTTGCACTGTTGGAATTCTTTTTTGGTTGGAATTTATTTTTATTAGCTCATATTTCAACTTTACATAACGATAACAATTTGTCAAATCTTATAATCGTATAATCTACAATGTCATAGTAGTGATCAATATGTGTTGATGAATTGTATATTCCATACCATAAGTATATATAATCAAGGGTCTGTAGGTATATAATATTGACATGGGTAATAAGTAGTATAGTTGCATACATCAAGAATACATATTAGTTAAATAAAGTTTCTTAGTGTCAATGTGTCATAACTTTAACATAGAGCCAAAGAAGGAAGAGAACCTCATCCCCACTATTACTAGTGTATGGGTTGATACTTCTGGTTCTACCTTTCTTCATAAAGAATTTTGAAACATTGGACACTGGGTCACTTAAAGATATAAAAGAGGGATTTGGAGTCTTCTAAAAAATATATAAAACAATCATAATCATAATCAAAGAATGGTTTACAAAATGTAAGTACCAATGACTTAATTTAGACATAATAATATTATGTTGGGCAGATAAATGTGTGGCGCTATGGCCTACCATAAGGAATAAGAGACGCCATGTAGGTCCTGGAGTCAGTTTTAAACTGCTCCAGGCCAGGGGCATTTCTCCTTCCCGTAGGTAGGGCATTTCAGCAAGTGGCACCATAATATTTTACACTTCTTGCATAGGCTCCTCCATTGGGAGTTATAACCCTAACAGTAGATGCATCATGAAGCCTAGTTCTTAAGTTTTGTATATATCATTGTAGTCACTACATCTAGATCTATTGTACATGTAGTTTACAAGATGAATATATCTTCTATCAGACAATGAATTAATTTTTGTAATATTGTGTATGTCCTTAGTATTGGTTAAATGAGGAACCTTTAAACAGATCTTAAAACATAGATTTTGTGCATATTGTAAAGGATCTAAGTATTTATCAAAGGTGGTACAGAAACATATATCAGCATAATCCATATATGGTAATATGGTGGTTATATATATTTGTAACGATAATTTTACATCAAGAAATTTTCGAAGTAAACAAAGTCAGTGCACCTAATCTCCAGTGTCTGCTACTGTGGGGGTCTATTGTGTACTCTGTGTACTGGTAATTAGCTCCTCCTGTCATCCAGGACAGTCATTGATGACTGTCTAGACAGTTGTCTGAGGGTGGCTTATAAGGTCAATTGATCTCTATAGACTGCTATGTTGGCATAGCTCTTTCATATATACTAGTGGCTTCGCCACTAGAGTTTGAAGCAATAGAACCTATAATGGGAAACATGTGCCTATTCACGAAAATCTATGGCCTATTCCCGAATAATCAAGTTGGTAAAACACTACAATGTTTTGAAAATATTTTTGTTTAATTGTCTATACTTCAGATCGAGTTAGCTGGCACTTTCCTCACTGCTTCACAGCCTAAATATTTTGCTTCATCTGGTACCCCAAGAGTACTGTAGGTTGAAGCAGTGACAATTTCGAATTTTGTAACCAGCGATCTAGGAACCCATTTTTATATATAGTGTTATAATCCAAATTCAGTCACACATGCTTATGTGTGGTTGAAAAGAATTTGTAATAAATTTTGAAAATCTTATGTTCTTAGGTATTTAAATATGTTTCTAATTTCTTGAAACTGCACCACATTTAGATGTTTTTCTGAATATGTGGTGTGCAGGCCTGGGCTTAATAGGGCCTATACCTGTGGTTTCCCTTGTGAGGGTGATATCATTTTTGTTCCTTACAATTTTGTTGTAGTATTTGGCTTCATGTGGAATAAGCCAGTGTGCAAATTCATTGTTCCTGACAACTACAACCTTTTTCAGTCTGTCTATGTGTGCAGGTCTGGCCACCAGTAGATTGGTGTCCATGTTTTTGAGTTTGGCACTTGTCAAACTAGGTCTGTCTACTACATATATGGTCCCATAAAAAGGGGTTGAAGCTTCTTACACTCTGTGTTGGTCAGGATTCTTGGTATGTTGAGGTACACCATGTTCGTGACCTTGATTTCCTGTGGTGTAAGTTTCTTATCATATCTATCCTTCCTCTCCTTCTGTAGCTTGGCAACTCTTTGTATAGCTTTCCTCCTAAAGGTATCTTGATTTGTTATCATGTTAGCTACATGGTCTGCTACAGTGGATATGTCATCCTGTATTCCCAACCCTAAGTCCATTGGGGTGGCTGGTTTTTTTTCCATGGAGCAGGAAGAAAGGGGTGAATCCTGTGGTTTGGGATTTAGTGTTGTTTAATGCAAAGGTTATGGGTTCAATAAATGAGTCCCAATTGTTTTGATGCTTTGAGCAGAATGCTCTGAGAGCTGTGCCAATGCTAGCATTGAATCTCTTCATGAGGCCATTGCGTTGGGGCCTGTAAGGAGATTGAATTTATGCTTGATCTTGAGGTGTTTACTTAGCTTTGTGAACTTTGCACCTGTATAGCATGTTCCATTGTCTGTTTGAAGAGTGCCTGGTGTTCCATGATGGCAAATTATATTCTTGTAGAACTCTGCTGCTGTTGTTTCAGCTTTTAAGTCAGTAGTAGCCCAAGCTGTTGCACACCTGGTAGCATAATCTATGCAGACTTGTATATGTTTGTTTCCCCTGGCACTTGTGGGAAGTGGTCCCACTGCATCGAGATTCAGGAACTTCATTGGTGAAGCCATGTAATCTCTCACCGTCATTGCCTTTTTGCTGTGAGGCAAGTGTGGCAGGTGGAAACATATTTGCTTTTGTCTGCTAGCACAGATTTCCAAAATACCCTAGGTGGGAGTGCTGACATTATCGTACTTGAGCCAAGATGGCCACCAGTAGGTGAGTCATGAAAGTACTGTAGTGTACTTGTTACCCATTGCTGTGGTATAAAGATTTGAAGTGGTACAGTATTGGTTTTCCTCCGATTTATGGGGCATATATGGACTAATGTAACATTTACCAAGGTGTATGTCTGGCCTTGGTTGATGATTCTATTTCCTTGTGCTTTTGGTGCAGGCAAGGTCCCATCCTCAAAATATTGTATGAGGGGCAATAGTTCCTTGTCCTTCCTCTGTACCAAGCCAAGATTTGTACCTGAGATGGATGTATTGGGAATCTGATCCAGCAGTTGATTTATATCTAGCACATGTTGTTTTATTCTGTCTCTCTCTTTTTCTTTTTCATTGACTATTTGTGTCTTTTGTTGCGGTGTGTCACTCTTGTTTTGGTGTGTAGGCTCCTATGGAGGGCCTATTCTTGCCTTGGTAGGAGTGGCAACCTTTTCCTTTAAAGGCACACTTTGCTTATTGGCATTCTTCTGTCCCTTAGAGTTCTTTGATTTATTAGATGCAGTGTCTTTTGTGACATTTTTCCTGGCAGGTGGGGTTTTGGTAGGTTTGTTTCCTGTGACCCTTTTCTCATTTAGACTAGTTTGTGATTGTGTGGGGGGTTTGGTGTGCCCTCCTGAATCATTTCTCTAGTCTTTGAGCGTGTGGTCATAGGACACAAATGGTTTGATGTTTCCTCTGCCTGCATTGGTTCAAAGAATCTGACTGTTTTTGAAGTTGCTTGAGTAATAGCATACAATGTGTCTTCTGAATCTTCATCATCTGAGTCAGGTGGGGTGAAGGGTGGCTCCTTGGGAGTTGCCTTCAGCATCTGATTGAGTGATGAAAATTCAATAGGCTCAAAGTCTTTCTCTGGAAAGAGTTGTGAGTATTCTCTCTCACAATGGCAAAACACATAGTGTGTAGATTGTTTCAAGATACCACTAATGGGTGTTTCTGGTCTTTCAATGGGGTTGGGTGGATCATCCCTTTTGAATGGTACTTTCTTTTGTGTTTTTGCAAACTTGGTTCTACTGGCTGCTCTAACTCTCCATGGTGGGGGTGGAGGGTTAGTCATGGGTCCAAAATCTGGGTATTCCCTTCTAGACATAGCATCTGGTGGTGTGTTATCATCACCTTTCACATGTTGAATGGTGAATGAGAATTGCTGTATGTCTAGAGCCCATCTGGCCCATCTATGTGTGAGTCCTGTGTTGGTTAATAGTGGAATTAGGGCTGCATGGTCTGTGTATAGTTGGAAGTGTCTAGTTTCTAGGTAGTGTCTGAAGTGTTATACTCCATATACTACTCCCAGTAGTTCTCTCTCTGTGGTATTGTAATTTCTCTCTTGTTTGAAGAGGGTTCTACCTGCAAAGGCTACTGGTCTGAGCACTCCCTCCTTATCTCCCTGTGAGAGTACAGCTCCTAAACTCACATTGGAAGCATCAGTTGCCAAACTGAACTCATTCTCATAGTTTGGATATCTGAGAAGAGCATTGATACAGAGGGCATGCTTTAATGCTTTGAAAGCATTATCAGTATCTTCTGTCCAGACAAATGGTTTGAGATGTGTCTGTAGATTGTACAATGGTCTAGCAATTTTGGCATAACCTTTGATAAACTTCTTGAAATATTGGCATAGCCCTGTGAAAGATCTGACATTTTTGACTGATTTTGGTGTTCGGAAAGTTTTGATCGATTCTACCTTTGTGGGAGATGGTTGCAGTCCCATGGGTGTGACTCTCATTCCCAAGAAGTCTATTCTGTCTATGAAATATTCACATTTTCATTTCTTCAATTTGATTTTACCAACTCTTAAGATGTTAAAAACATCTTCCAAGTCATGGAAGTGTTGTTCAATGGATGTTGATAATACCAAGATGTCATCTAGGTATGGTAGGGCACATTTGTATTTGAGTTTGTTCAGAATTAATGTTACTAGATGGCAAAATCCCGCAGGGGCCTTAGCAAGTCCCATCAGCATCCTTTGGTAGATATATTTTTTGTCATTTGCTATGAATGCAGTTTTGTGCTGGTCCTCCTTCCTTAAAGGAATTTGAAAAAATCCCTGTTGGTCATCTCGCTTACTGAATACTCTTGGTCCGAGTGACCCTATCATGTCTAGAGTGTCATCAGCCCGGGGGGTAGATAAGGCTTGATTGATTGTATTCTGGTTTAAATGACGAAAATCTGTCACGAGCCTATGACCTCCTGATGATTTTTGTACTAAAAAGGATCTGGATGCCCTGGGGCCCTCAGCACATTCTCTGAGAATCCCCTGTTTTACTAGAATTTCACATTCTTCCCCTATTGTGGCCTGTTTCCCTGGTGTTTGTCTATAAGGTAGGAAATGACGTGGTACTGCTTCAGGTTTTACATGTATAGAGTGGGTATACAGGTGTGTAGCACCAATGTCTCCATCTTTTCCTACAAATATATCATCATAGTTGGTCAGCAGTGATTCTAACCTACCATGCTGATCTTTTGATGTGAGCACAGATTTTGGTGGAACATTCTCTTCCAATTCTGGCTCAAGGTCATGTGCCTCACTATGTATAGCTGCTATTTCAGAGAGTCTGATTGAGTTAGGTTCAGGGTCAGCATATGTAGACTCACAGTCTGAGTCTGTGTCACTGAATGGAGGTTCATACTCAGGCTGTATGGCTGAGATGGTTTGATCAGTGGGTGGGGTAGTGTCTGACACCTTTTGGGGTTTTTCTAAATCAGATTCTTTAACTTCCTGAAATAGAGCTATGATGGCACCCTTTTTGATTTTATGTGGGCGCCTGCTGGTGTTGAGTAACACTAGGGGGTGTTTGTTATTCTCCCTTGGGGTTACTGCTTCCCTTTAAACTAGATATGGGGCATTGTTATTTCTCTGGAGATTATCTACTACTCCAGTTTTGCCTTGCAGTGATTGAGTAGATGTGACTTTACCCAATACTGCAAGTTCAGAGAATGGAGGGACGGTAAAATCCCTCCTGCCCTAATGGGTTTGAGAATTTGTTCAGGATCAATATTGAATTCAATTTGGGATTTTGTAGTGCTTAAGAAGTCTGTGCCGAGAACAATGGGCTGTGTGAGGTTGGGAATTACAGCAAATTGGTATTGGAATCTGACACCTTGGAATCTAAAATTCAGCATAGCTGAATGTCTAACATGACACACTGATCCATCTGCCAAATGGATGTTAATTTTTGACTTACTATATGGAATCTCTTTTGGAGATCCATGAGGAAGGCTTGTCTGACACAGGTGATAGTGGCACCTGTATCAACCAAACATTGTACATCTGAAAAATCATAAAGATTTGCATTGATACAGCCATTTTGGAGAAGTACAATAGAAAGCCCGGTACTCTCACCTGTATCCTTTGATGACGAATCTGGTGGGGTGATGTGTATCACTGATGGACGTCTCTGTCTGTTAGATGGTAGATTGGAACTAGCAATTGTCTCTGGTTGAATGTTTGTTAATCCTGAGTGATTGTTTGTATTTGGGGTCCATCGGCATTGTGACATCCTAGTTTTCCTGGTTCTGTGGGGTGGCTGTGATGTTTGCCACCAGAAGTTTGGAGATTTGATCCATCACATGAGGTGGTATGTTGGGGTTACTCTGCTGGTTCCCCTGGTAACCTCTTGTGTTGGGTTTGTAATTCTCCTGATTTGGAACCCTGGTAATATTGACCAGAGTTGCTGTAGTGACCAGAGTTGTTGGAACCCTGGTTGTTGTAGGATCCACCGTTATTGTTGTAGCGACCAGAGTTGCTGGAACCCTGGTTGTTGTGGGAGCCATTGTTGTTGTAGGATCCACTGTTGTAGTTCCTATGTGGACTATGGCTCCTGCTGTTGGATCTTTAGTTATATGATCTGCCATTACTTGGAGTTCTATCTCTCCTATCACTGTGTGAAGAGTTACCACTGTTGGAGTTGGATGAGTTGTTGTCCCTTCTACTGTTGTGTCCCCTCTAGTTGTTGTTGTTGCCCCCTACCTCTATCTCTATTGGAGCAGTAGTTGGGGTCATAGTTATTTCCTCTATATCTGCCGGTGGGGTCTTTGGAGACAGCCTTAGCTTCCTGCTGCCGTACATGGGCACTGGACATTAGGTTAACATCTTCCTCCTCTGAACTAGTATTGACTTCCTGGACTTTCCTTCTTGTAGACTTTGGATTGGACTCTTCATCCCTAGATCTTCTGGTTTTGTCTTGGGTCTTAGCCTCTAGGGCTTCTACTAGGGCTTGGTCAAAGGTGTCTAACTCTTACTCTGAAGGGCTATAGGGATCCAGGGCCTCATGCCTTGGGTGAATGTTAATAAGGTATCGTCCTTTAGGCGTTGGGCTTTACACACTTTTCTGAGATAGATTGCATAATCAGATACTGGTTCATCTATCTCTTGTGCACAGAGTGCAGTCCTGGAGATAATATTGTCTTGGGTAGCAAAATACTTCTTTAGTTCATGTACTACATTGACCATGTCAACTTATCAGGTGTGGCACTTTCCTTGAAGGTTTCAAACCAAGCCAATGCCTGCCCTTCAAGGCATTTGGGTAGATATGTCACCATAGTGTCACTGTCTGTTACTTTGTATTTGCCTTCAAGTACTCTGGGAATTTGTGGTCAATAAATAGTGCTGTTGACATGAGTGGTAGTGGGTGAGAAAAAGCTTTAGGTTTGGTCTGTCAAGGAGCCTGTTCATGTTGGACATCATGGAGATCATGACATCATCTTTGGATCCAGAGGCAGATGGTGTGAAGATAGGTGTGGTGGTGGGTGTGGGAGGCTGTGAGGTTTGAGTTGATACCAGATCTGCTATCTGTTGTTGCGCCTTGTCTAGGCCCTTCCGATGGTCATCTAATTCCGAATCCCTTTGTGCCAACTGTTGACTGTGGATCCTTTTCTCCTCTCTCCAGATAAGGGTTTGAGCATCATGCTGGGTCTTGTTTGCTTCTAGGGCAATAACTGCATCTTGGATGGTCTTCTCATAGGCCTTTATCTTCTCAGCTGCCTGATTGGGTTGAGGACCTTCATCAGTGTCGCCCATGGTGGAGGCTGTGGGAGATGTGGCTCTGGAGGAGTGGCTATCAGAAGGCACAGGTGCTGGGGTGGAGGATCTAGTGTGTAGATCTACCCCCTGAGGTAGATCCTTCTTCCTCAGAAGTAGATAGTGTGAGTTGGGTCAGGCAGTAGGTGGTTCCATGTGATTGAATAATTGTCATGTACTCATTGTATGGATATCTGTTGAGTGTGTAGACATCCTTTGAAGTGTATAAGTGTCCTATGATATATACAGGTGTCCTATGAAATATAAATACATCTGGTGACCCTCTAATGAGTTGCAGGGGTCACTGGTGTGTGGTAGGTATCATTGACATGTTGGAGATCACACTGAGACCTCACTGGCATGGGGGAGACCTCACTGATGCGTGGGAGACCTCACTGATGCATGGGAGACCTCACTACTGTGTGGGAGACCTCGCTGACGCATGGGAGACCTCACTGACGTGTGGGAGACCTCACTGACATGTGGGAGCCCTCACTGACATGTGGGAGACCTCACTGACATGTGGGAGACCTCACTGACATGTAGGAGACCTCACTGGTGACCTTCTGAACATGGTGGTAAGGTCACTGGGTGGGTGGAGTGGGTTTTGCTGTGTGTGTGTTTTTTCCTGGTAATGTTGCCAGCTTGACTGATAAGAGCTTGTGTAATTTGGGATCTTAGTAGGATGTTCTCCACCACTTTGTCATACTAGAGTTGTGCATGATCAAGTTGTCATATGAGGAATATCATATGACTAGTGGTTATAGCGAGAAAGATTATCAAGCTCTTATTAGTGTTATTCCAGTTATCACTGGTTTATTCAGCTTAGGCAGTATTAATGTAACAGGGCCACCGGTCGGTAGGGATGCGGGCAGCACTGAGTGTGGATCTTGAAGGTGTTTCATATATATATGTGACACTATTGTGAACGATTTTTTTCAAAAAGTTTACATGGTAGCGGAAGTAAAGAGATGGGCCTATAATTATTGACTAATTTAGTATCACCTGCTTTAGGTATCAGTGTCACTTTGGATGTTTTCCAACTAATAGGTACAGAGTTAGTGGAAAAGATAAGTTTTACTAATTTGCTAATTTTACTAATTTGCTGGGATCATGCATCAAAACTTTCTTCAAGATGGTAATGGATATGTTGCTAATAGCTGATGATTTAATTGTATTTATGTTATTAATCAGCTTGAGGACTTCCTGGGTATTAGTGATAAAGGGATCAATATTATTTACAATACATTCTTCATACGGTTTCCATGGTATATAGAGGTCTTTAGCCAGGGTGGGACCAATATTAGCAAAGTATTGATTAATAAAGTTCTTTATCTACGGTTACATTGTGATTATCATGGTCCACAAGTACAATGTTATTCTTATGTGAAGGCTGACCTGGAATCTGGTTGTTAATAACTCTCCAAAATTTTCTATGATCATTTTTATAAGCATCAGCTTGTTCCTTGAAAAAGGACCTATGTGATTTATTTATAACCTTATTAACCTTATTCCTTACAGTATTGGATTCAATCCAGTCAATATCCTTATTGCCTTCCACAGTTTTCTATCATCCATGGGTCTCTATATTGATCAACAAGAAATCAGTGAACAGGACAATGTTTATCTAGTATTTTCCTTACTACATTTTTATATATAGAGACCACGCAAGATTAACATCCTCAGTATTATTAAAGGTATTCCAATCAAGTTTATTAAATTCATTATATAAGACATCATCAGATAAGCATGAATACGAGCGCCCTTTAATATATATCTTTTCTACGCGGGTTTTCCATTTCTTGCTAATCAAGTATACAGGGAGATGATCTGATATATATAGTTGTTACAGACACGAAACAATGGCACAGGGCTGAACTCGTGTGGCGTGGACAGAGCGTAGCATATAGCGGTTTAACAGCGAAACCTCATTGCTCAAAGTATATTTTTATAAACCATCGACGTGGGAAGGATCGGTGAATGTATCTATGGATTCTTCGGACAGTTTCATGTACATACCTTGGATATTTTGATGTTTGTAAGTTCCGTCTTCTTGATACTGAAGAAAAATCCAACATGGCGGCGCCCATAAATTTGTCGATTGCTACGGTTTGTAAACAAGCTAAATTGATGTCTAAATAACTACAACACCATACAAGACTGGGGAGTCTCTTTTCCTGAGGAGTTGTGAACAGTTTTCACTTTATTTTTGTACAAATTCGTATTACACCTTGGTCCATACCAACTCCGAAACTTATGTCGCAAAAAGCCACTAGAAGTACGAAACTTTCTCCGCACCTAGCTCTACCCAATACAGCCAGATCCAAGATGGCGGCTTCCGGTAGGACTAAAATCAACATACCACAACCTGAAAATTCCGATTCAGAAGGTGAAGAAATGAAATATTTACCGAAATTAAACTATAAAGCCAGCACAAAGACCTGGTAGATAAGGTAAATGAACTGGAAGCTCGCTTAAAATCCCAGGAAACCATAAATCAAAGCACGGTACGGTTACTGCGCGGAATGGAACTTCGCTTATTTGGTCCTAATGGCTTCCCTGCGAATGAGTCAATGTCAATACCAAAGATTGAACAAAAACTCACTGAAATGGAGGAATCAGTATCAACCCACAGTGATAAAATTGAAAGTAATGTAGCTGAAACTGGGAAAATTCGCAGTTTAACAGATAAACATGAAGACCAATTCACACGTATTGATGTAGACCGTAAGAAAAAAATCCTCATTATTGAAGGTCTAAATGAAGACAAGCCTGCGAGTCTAAGAGAAACATTGGATCAGCTTCTGCATGACCTCTCATTGGACTTTAACAACACTGCTGCTGAAGCAATCTACCGTAGAGGCAAAAGGAAAATCCCAACCCCCCAGCAAAAAAAGAATCCTCATTTCAAGATACCAAACCGACCAGTAGTTGTAGTGTTTTCCTCTGCTCAATACAAATTGAGAATGTTTGGGAATATCAAGAAACTTCAAGGAAACCCTACATGGAAGGGACTACACCTTGCAGACGATATTTCACCAGAGGAGAAAAGAATGCAGAAGGACGTAAGGGCAATACAGGCCCTAGCCAGAAGTAAAGAAATTGACTGTACTGCCAAAGGTACAAACTTGGTGATAGAAGGCAAGTTATTCCCATACAAGGAAATCAACAATCTACCATACGACTTGTCTCTAAAGAATGCTAAGACGATTGAAACCCCAGACGGGCTAGCTTTCCAAGGAGAACATTCTATATTTTCTAATCTATACAAATGTCCCATCACATTTGAAAACCAACAATACGACTCAGTGGAAAGGGCCTATCATGCTAAGAAATGTATAGTTAGTAACCAGATGAACACCTTAAGGAAGGTCCTCACTGCTAAGACTCCTATGGACAGCATGTACGTAGCCAAACAATGTAATATCTCGAACGACTGGTACGACATTGATGAAGAGGTTATGAGCAGATTACTTGAAATAAAATTTGCACAGCCTAACCTACTCCAAGCCTTGGTTGACTCCAAAGGAAAATACCTGTACGAGGCCACATACCACAACACCTATGGCATTGGCTTCCACCTAGGTCAGAGAGACCAAATAACTATAAAAAATGTGGCCCACAACCAACTTGAATGTTCTAATAAACTGGGGGAAATGCTTATGAAACTCAGGTACAAGCATACAAATGAAAACCCACTACCAACAGCTGAAGAAGTTAGGCTACAAGATGCTAAAAGAATTTAAATATTGATGTATATATATATATATATATTACTTACCCATATAGTTATTACATACCTATATTTAAATACAGAATTGTTTCCACCTTATCCCATGTATTTGTTTTTTGATCGCTTTCATGCTGCTGCTATGATTCAACACACCTGTATCAACTGATGAAATCCTACTATACCGGTAGAGGGTGCGGCACTAAGGCCTTTGCCCCTTTCGTGGTAAAATATTTGATAATTGTCTATGGAGTCCGGGGGGGCTCAAGTTGTAATTGTATATATAAAATTTATTCTGTAACAAGTGTATTCTATACTGCTCAACTTGATATTACTTATATATGCAACACACATTACTGAATGACCTATCAAGCACCAAGGGTCTACGACTGATGCATATGAATGCTCGTAGCTTTAAATGTAATTATGCTAGTATCTGTGCTGAAATTTATCCTGCTAATTTTGAAATTTTTACTTTCTCTGAAACTTGGTTTAAAAGTGAAGATGATGAATCGAATTATCAATTTTCTGGCTATACACGGTATAGATTAGATAGGCAAGTTCTAGACGAAAAAGGCAATATTAAAACTGGTGGTGGTGTATGTATCTATATTAAGCAGGGACTGAGACATGATTATGATAAATACTCTACATTACTCCACTCAGATCCTAATATCGAACTCCAATGTATTACTATAACTAAGGAACATATGAAACCGATCTTACTATTTAATGTGTACAGACCCACTGACGGGTCTAAATCTGTTTTTATAGATACATTAATTGAAAAGGTTTCTACAATAGATGATAAAAATCAATATGAAATTATAGCCATGGGCGATTTTAACTTCAATATTACTGAAGATTGCGAATATGTCCACGACTTATTGAATAAGATGAAGGGCATTGGTTTAAATCAAGAAATTAAGTCTGGTACTAGGAAAAAATCTATACTAGACCTGATTTTCACCAATTTAAGAAGGAATTATATCTACACGGGTGTCTGTAATAATATTATAACTGATCATTTACCAGTGTTTTTGATAAGAAAGAAATGGAAAACAAAAACTGAAAAGGTCTATATTACCGGTAGATCATACTCTAAATTAGATAATAATACACTATTGAGGGAATTTGATGCTTATGATTGGAATGTATTCAATAATACCAATGATGTAAACTGTGCTTGGTTTCATATGGAATCAGCTATAAGGAAAATCCTGGATAAATACTGTCCAGTTCATAAATTTTTGGTTAATAAATATAGGGATCCCTGGATGTCTCAAAATGTGTATAAGATTATACGCGAAAAAAATGCGAAACTTTGGAAAGCAAGACGATCTGGTAAGGAGGAAGACTGGAAATCATTAAGAGAAGCACGAAATAAAGCTAACAAAATTATAAATAAAGCAAGAAAAAATTTCTTTAAAGAACAACTGGAAGTACACAAGAGTGACCATAAAAAATTCTGGAGAACCAATATTCTACCGGGTCACCCCAATCGATCAAATAAAATCTCACTAGTTGATCATGAGAATAATAATAATCCGATTGAAGAGGAAAAAGTTCCTGATTTTATCAACCAGTATTTCGTTAATATTGGTCCCTTGCTTGCCAAAAACCTATTTATACCATGGAAACCATCAATGAATATGTGATGAATCAAATCGATAATATTGAAACCAATGTACAGGAAGTAGTTAAACTGGTACATGATATAAACACTATTAAGTCTTTAGCCATTGAAAATATATCTTCAACTATACTAAAAACAGTTTTTAAGCATGCTCCCTCTAAATTAGTCAAAATCTTCAATCTGTCTTTTGCCCAAAATTGTATCCCTAACTCATGGAAGATTTCAAAGGTTACCCCTATACCCAAAGCGGGTGACAAGAAATTAGTAAACAATTATAGACCGATCTCACTACTTCCTTTACCAGGTAAACTAATAGAGAAAATTGTACATAATCGAGTTTATGGATTTTTAATAAAAGAAAACATACTAACAGCGAAGCAGGGTGGATTCAGGTCTGGCTTTAGTACTATTGATACATTGGCAAAATTTACTGACGACATTAAAAGAAATTTAAATGTGGGTAAGTCAACAGTAGCTGCTTTTATAGATCTCAAGAAAGCTTTTGATACTGTAAACCACTCAGTTTTACTAACCAAAATACACCACTATGGTATCCGATCGAATACATATCACTGGTTTAAAAATTATTTAGAAAACAGATACCAAACTACCTTGGCTAATGGAATACTATCTGATCGAGCTAAAGTATTATGTGGCGTACCCTAGGGCTCGATTTTAGGCCCTTTACTTTTTTTAATCTATGTCAATGATGTTACTTAATGTGTGAAAAATTGTGATGTTAGACTATATGCTGATGATACTGTTATATACTCTTCCCATAATATCTTTGACCAAGCAAAAACATATTTACAAAATGACTTAGAGGCTTACGAAACCTGGTGTATACAAAATAAGTTATCCATAAATGCCTCTAAAACAAAAATTATGTTTTTCTCCTCCAGTACAAGGAGATTAAATACACTAACCGCTAACATTAAACTAAACGATCAACTATTACAAGTCGTACCCAGTTATAAGTATTTAGGTGTTTTATTGGACCCACTTCTTCTTTACAACCTGCATTTAACTAATCAAGTCAAAACTATAGCATACAAGACTTACAAACTATGTTTACTAAGAAAATATCTAGATGTCAAATTGGCTATACAAATATACAAATCAACTATATTACCTTATATGGAATATGCAGATATTATATTCATGTCTACTTATGATAAGTATCTGGACCCACTCCAATATGCACAAAACAGGTGTTTAAAAATTTGTTTAAAGGTTCCGCACCTAACCAATACCAAATATGTACATAATACCTCTAGAGTGAATATGCTGGATGATAGGAGAGAAGCTCATTTATTAAATTACATGTACAATCGATCAAGATGTGATATGTATAGTGACAAAAGAAATCTAAATACTCGTTTACATGATGCCCCCATGGTAAAATGTATTACCCCAAACTGTCTTTCCTATGCTAAAAGTGTAGAATTCAATGGTGCCATTACTTGGAACTCCTTATCAAAAGATCGAAGAAACACTTTGGAAATTTAAAAAATTTAAAAATGATACAAATACTCTGTTGAAAAGCTTATTGCCCTATGATGAGGCTTAGTCCACCACTATTATGTGATGCGTGATGTGTGTACATGAATTACCTTTCGATTGATAACTCACTGTTACTTTTATTCGCTGATATACTAGTATACCCCCCCCCGTATTCTCCACATTATTAGTTTTTGTATAATTAAGTGTCATAAGTTTCTAAAATAATCTATAAGTCAGGTAGGACCAGAAGTATCAACCCAAACACTTCTGTGGGGATGAGGTCCTCTGCCTTCTTTTTTGTCTTTATTTGAACCTGAACTCATAATACTATTGACTCTCATTTTGTTTATTGTCTAACAACTTGTCCAGTTGTATTTTCCTCTTTGCCTTTTGTCAATATTATTGTCTCTACCGTTAACTACGTACGATGAAATAAATTTTGACAAATAAAGTGAATTCAAAACAAAAAAAACCAGTTTTAATAAGGTTTGGTTTCAGGTTTGTGAAAATTAAATCAATTATAGCCTTCTTCCTGGTACAATCTTTAATTACTTGGTCAAGACCAAAACCTTTTAGTCTATTTAGTAGGTTGTTTAATAACTTCATTGTCTTCTTTAACATTAAAATCAAAGTCACCCATGGCAATCATCTCGTATTTATCCCTGTCTTCAACCAAAGATATAACATGAACGAAATTATCAATAAAAATATGTTTATCACCATCAGGATAATTCTGAGATTCTTTTCATTTTTTTTTATAATTTTTCATCAATTGCTCATGAATATAATCTGTGGGTGTCCACTTCATAGCTTCACTAGGCACATCATTTGCATATATCTGATTTGGACTCAAAGAATCAGATAGATTTGCCAATACATTTCCATATAAAATTAAAAAAAAAAGTCCAACCTACCGACCCTAGGTCTTTGAGTCAAGTTATTGGAAACACATGAAATCTTTTCTTATTTTTTGGGCATTGGGGTATCATAAAAAAAATGATTAACCTTTTATGGGCACCAATGCAAGAGTGTATCATGGCTGGGGATCATGCCCATTACTTGTCATGCTACATCAATAAAGTAATTGTCAATGCACTCGGACTCTTTTCCTTACTTAAATCAACTGATACTCCTGGATGGCAGCAGGTGGCAGCACAAGTAGCTGCTACTAGTGGTTATACCACTCTTTTATTGTTATTCTCGATCCTGTGACATCATAACAACAGAGGCGTATCAAATAGGCAATACCTGCTGCAAGCAGCACGCATTTGGGAGTGCAGACTTTATAATCTGTTGCCTGCCAAGTGGACGACGACTTTTGCACTCATCAACAGACACTGGAGGAGGTGTCTCCAGTACCATTCTCCCGTTGTATATTCTGGGAGCAACTCTGAACCCTTGCCTATACCTTACACTCTGTGCTTGGAGCAGTGGAACCACAGGCAGACTGGGGTGGGCCGAAGTAAACACGGTGCGTTCGGAGTACGGCCGAGGGATCAATGCTGGTTTGTAAGGCCACCCCCTATTGGTCCTCCCCATGTGGGTCAATGTTGATCCCTGAGTCAAGTTACTAGCCTCCCAAGCATAGTTAGGGACTGGTACCTAGCCAGACATGGCTGGGGTGGAAGGGGGTGGAGGGAACAAGCTGAGGTGGGGTAGTTAGCATTCGAGGTCACCCCTACCCATAATGCAATAGATATCGTTGGAAAACCGTTGCCCGAACGCCTCGAACACTCTAGCCCTCACAATGTATGATGATACACAAAACTCTTTTACATGCTTTAGATTATAATTCTGAATCGACAGAAGTGTTTTAAATAGCAACTTACCCCTTAATTGTCTTTTACTAAGTCTTTAATTTCCTGGAATTCACCAGGCAAAAAGTTAACAGTCTTCCTGTGACTACACTGGACTCCTGCCTTGTCTGTGTATGCACAGCTCTACCTGCTGCTACCCCAGAGTGGCGTCACAGGGTAGCACAGCTCAAACACCGCTTCCCGAGGAGGGTCTTGCCAAAAAGGGAACGTGAACCAGAAAAATAAAATGCGCACGTTTTTGTGTTGCTAAAAGAAAACTCGTCATTTCGGGGATTACAACGTGCATGGATGGTTAAAACTACATGTGTGCTGGAGGTATCTAAATCACCTGTATTGACAATTACGTCATTTACGGATGTCCCCTCTGAAAATTTTATAGAAGTTCTTCATCGTTTTCTTCTGGCAAGACCCTCCATTCTCACCCTTCCCACCCTGTCACAGTATGCCGTGTCACAAACTGTCTCACCATTGGCAATTAGCATGGGGGGGGCACTCCCTATAGTATAGTCTACCGGTATGTTTGATAGTATCAAATTTGCATACATTGAAAATTCTCTTGGAAAAGGGTTATATTTTGGGGGCAAATTTAGAGGTTCATTACCATAGTGGAATGTATAAGCACCGGGTCATTGAATGAGCGCCGGTCTTAAATAAGCACCGGGGGTGTGAAATTGAAAAAATCCACTAAAAACTCTTGAATAAGCACCGGTCTTGAATAAGGGCTGGGGGTACAGGAAGGTTGAGATCTATAAGCACCGACGCGCTTATACAGGCCAGTACAGTACTTCAAAAAGGGTATCCTGTCAAAGGTGTATAATTTCTAAAAATTTGGAGTGTGTCTGCCAAAACTCCTTTAAGGAATGAGGATGGTTTCTCCGGGGGTTTCTCCCAACTTTGGGGAGGGGGTTACGTGTATCCGGTTCACTACAGAAAGTGAGGGGGTAGTGAATTGAAAGGTTAAGAGTAGAGAAAGTTGACCTGTTTTCAGCTAAAATAAAAATCCCACGCATTACCTAGGTCTACTGGGAGAAGCAGGCAAAAAGAAAGGAGGGGAATTTTTGCAAAATGCAGGGAGGGGGATCACAATGGTTTTAGTTTTACCATACTGATGGTGGTGGTGGGGGGTGGAAAAATTGCACGCCTGCAATAATCCACCCCCCACAATCCCTGCTGGCAACTCATCCCTGTTTTACTTGGTGGAGGCAGTGTCCCAGCGCTGATGGCCCTGGTATATCCAAAAGGCACACTTGGTATGGCGCACCTTGGGGTTAGGCTGTGTGTATGTTTGTCCCCAGGCTCCCCATACTTCTCCCACATAACAGCAGGTGGCTACCACCATAGAAATGCTATTGCAGGTGGGGGCAGGAGGAGAGTCAACCGCTACCTGCCACCAGGTGTCAAATTAAAGAACTACCCTATCTATCCAGAGTTAGCCAGTGTGGTACTGGTGAGAATACAGCACAGTAGAGACATGGTGTGAGTAATGTGGGAACTAGTTTTCATTGTCCACCATTCAGCTCTATACCAGATTGACTTCACAGACTCCAAAATAGTAGTTCTTTTAGGAATATTTTTCACCCACTATACATGGGTCTCTAATGGTCTCTACTGTACTCTCTTGTACATTTCATACTCATATAGATCTGACCAATGGTCTTTATGTCGGAACTCAACTCAATGATTTATGAAGAATTTACAAATTTGGTCAATTCTAGGTTTTCAGAAGAACTCAAACTAAGCCAGATGGGATCATTGTCTTCCTTCTTGCACAATGGCAAGCCCAATAAATGCAGCCAACACAAAGCCCAAAGTGTTTTTGAGGTAGATGTATCATTGAATGATTGTCATATTTGGTAGTATATTTGCATTATGGGATTTCCCTGGCCATGCAGCTGGACCCAGATATGCTGATATTAGTTCTTGAATTTGCCACCAGATGTCCTCTATATCGTGCAGTTGGATCCCCCCCTGAGGTGGGGGGAAAAAACTCTCCCTCTTCTGAGTTTTGCCTGAACTAACGAGGAATTGACAAACCTCCCAATACTTAGACAGTAGTACATTTCGGGAAAGAGCACCACAACGAGACTTGAGGACCGCTTTGGCTGGTGATGGTGATTGGCATATTGATTCCAATGCCACACGGGCACCAACTTTGGCACTCTACGTAGCCCTAATCCTCCCTATACTGTAGTCTTATTTTATCATCTTTAGCATTATTTTCTTTACAAACAATTATCCCTTTGATGGGCCGTGTCCAAGTCAATCCTGCCACCATCAAAGACTTTCCCATAAAATATCACTTGTGTCAAAACATTAGACTCAAGAGAATTAGCCCATGCACTGTGCAGTCAAAAGTATGATTTGTAGTGAAGTGGGGGTGTATGTAACAAGAATTCTTGTCTGTTTAAAATATAGAGCAGTCCAATTCTATAGCAATACATGTTAGTATATGTATATGTGTATATATCAAAATCTGTGAGTGCGTTTGTCCATCATTGAAAGCTCAAGTAAAACCAACAGGAAGAATTACAGATCAATACCCACACAAATACCCCCTTCTACTTGGCTGCTCAAATTAACTCAGAACTATAAAATAAAAATACACTTTTAGAACTATGACTTTAAAACTATAGATTTATAGCTAGAACACTATAATATAAAACTATAGAACAATAGAACTACAAAATCATACACTAAGTATTATTACGACCATATAAATCAACATACAGTCTTTCTGAGTTTCTGACATGAATTCGAATGCATGACTATAGCAAGGCACAGGAGTATCTGTCTGACCATACAAATTAATCTAAAGTCTCAATGAATTTCTGGTGGCAATACACGACTATAACTACGAACTGGTGGACATCTAGATAAGTACAGGAGAAGGCACTAGGTGGCAGGCTGACAGGTAAGGCCTCTATATTTTGTGAACAGAGGGGTTTCCACACACATACAACCTACAACACATATCTTATGGAGAAGTTATTTGATGCAAGCCCCTACAAGCTAATAAGAATTTAATGTGCATACATGTATGTGGATCAACACAGGAAAAGGGACCTCTCTGAGGGGCCTCCCGAGGGTCCCCTTCCCTGATTTATTTTGGTACAGGCAAACACGAACATGTGTCTTAATTTATGCTATTTACAGTGTGACCAGACAACCCTCTGCACCTATGCTCTTTCATGACATGATCTATTTAAAGACCCTAGTCTGCTAACAACCCTGCTTACTCTTACCTGTAGTGTGCAGGCCCAGTTGTTACTCAGCCTGAACTGGCCTTGTCAGACTGCCTGTAGAGACCAACTCCCAGATTTTCTCAGCTTCTATGCCTTACTTGAGATCAAAGGAAAAACTGATTTGGACCATGGCTTGCATGGACAAACAAATATTCTGACATCAGAATTATTAGATGGATTCTAAAATTTAGCAGTGCTCAAAAGCAAATTAAATGTGGGAATTTCTGAAAACCTATTCTTGTCTCGTACAAGACCATTCAATCCAAACACATATATTTAGGGAAAAAATGACATAAAATATAATTTGAGACCTCTAGAGCAAAAAGAAAAAGCGGACATGATTTAACTATAGAAGTGAATGTCAAAAGTATGGCGATGAAGGGTGCAAGGAAGAAACTTCGCCCAAAAATAAACATGAAAATTAGATTTAACACCATAGAACATTAAATAGAGCAAACTCAAAAACTTCTCTAACATAGTCTAATCCTACTTTGAATTTAATATATGCCCTTGTCCAGTGAAGTATTTTCTTTAGAATCACACCTTCAAGGTCAGAATAGTGGAAAACATAATAAGAAGTTTTTGATTAGTCATTCTAAGTTCAACAGCCAACACTGTATGGTAAACTTGGAACAAAATATAATCATTAACATGACAATAAGTTGTTAGAGTATTTATTCATAAATTCTTCACCCAATGTTTACTATACACACAATGGGGGAGTATTCACATTCTCGAGTATGTCAAAGATAAGAAATTACAATATATATATATATATATATGTATATATATATATATATATATATATATATATATATATGCTCAAAGCATATATATATATATATGCTCAAATAGAAACCCTAATTGACCTCCAAAATGATATGGAAAATTTGCTTTTGACCATTAATAGTCTACTTGAAGGCGACCTATCCCCATCCTTGGTCACACAAAATGACCTTACTTTAGGCCTAAATAACTTGTCCAGCCTCCTATGCAGTGCACACTAAAGCATGGATTCCACTGAAGCCGATAGTTGTCCGATTTTGTCATCGGGTTGCATCGGGGACGCATCGGGCAGCATCGGGAACTATCGGCCAGCTATCGGGCACTGTCGGGCTTCTTTCGGGCAAGAATCGGGCTTAAATCGTCTTTGGTGGAAGACCTATTTTTTTTTCATCGGGAACCATCGGAGATGCATCTCCGACGGTCCCCGACAGTGCCCGACAGTACCCGATTTTTTCTAACTGATTAGAAAAAATCGGGTACCTGTCGGGTTACTTCGCTGTCGGGCCGACAGAAATAGTTCGCTTTTCTCTCACTTGGGGTACCGCTGTCGGGCTGCTCGTCACGTGCAAGTCATGTGACCTTCGCTTTGGTCGTAAACAAACAAGATGTCGGGTAGAGCAGGTTCTAGGCGTCGGGGAAGGGGAGGAAACAAGGGTTTTAAACCCCCTAGAAGTAAAAAAGACAGTTCAGAGGTAGTCATAGAGACGCAGGAAGAGACCAAGGCTCCTGCGAAACGTTTCACTGCAAGAGGTAAGGCCCGATTGCCCGAGTTGACACAAGATGAGTTGGGAGAAGCTCGCACGGCCATGTCTAAAAATACCGGTACTGCTACCAAAAACCTGCCTGTCGTGGACGATGAATCAGATGAAATAGACATTACAGAGGACGCTGCACTAGACTTAAGTGTACAGGAACCTTTATCTTCCACTCCTGTGTCTCGTGACAATTTGGAGGAGTCCACCTGTGCCCGTACTTCAGGTCCTCTGCCTCGTCTCCTTAACAAGAAGGGTACCAAGCGTAACCTGCTGCCCGACATGGAAAAGGGGGAGGGGACAGTCAGCCCTCCACCTTCTCCTCGTTCTCCTACCCCACCTCCTCCAAAGAAGCCGAAAAAGGTCGTACAAGAAAAAACCCAAGACAGTTCCTGTTCATCAGGACCTCCTGCAAAGAAGGCCTGTTTTAAATCCCCTCCATACACCCTTTCTGGTAGGAGCGAGCAGGTCCAAGACGACAGTGAAGATGAAGGTCAAGGTCAGGGAGACGATGGTGAGGAGGGTGATGAAGCATACATCCCCGACAGTCAGGCTGTAGTCACCCCTAAAAAAACTATAGGTGAACTAAAGAAGAAACCTCCTGCAGGAGCTGGCAGCGGGAGGCAGTACTTCAAGGATCCAGAAGTTCTGGAACGATTGTGTGAGCTGTGGCAGCAGTGCACCCACCTTTATGACAAGAGTCACTCCTTGTATAAGGACCCCACTGCAAAGTGGACTGCCCTAGCTAAGATCTCGGATGAACTCAACATTCCAGGTAAAAATAATTTCATTATTTACTTCTGTTGTCTTTGCTTCCTGAGAATATATAGAAGTTAAAATATTTATTCTATCGTATCATGTTTTTAGTAACAGACTGTTATAAATTTTTTTTTTTTTACAGTCTTTTTATCTTTTGTCACTTATCTTAAAATAACCCCTTTTTTTCAGCTTACTTCATTAACATGCGAATGACGTCTTTGAGATCGGACTACCAGAAAATTGTGTCTGGAAAAATTAAATCGGGGTCATCTGCTGAAGAAGGGAAGCTCCCCTACATGAAAGCCCTCATAAAACGGCTGTGTGGGTTCTTAGATCCATGGTGTAAGAAATTGGAGAGTGACACCAATTATCCACAGAAAAAGGTAATCATTAAATATTTCTGTCTGTCAAAGTTGACCCAGATTCCATCCCGATTTGTATGTAACTATAATTTTAAGTTGACCGATTCTGCTCCTAATTTCACGTAAAATTAAAAAATACACCTGGCTGAAAATTTCTTTCTGTTTTATTAAATATACTCAACCATTTATTTCACTGCAGGAGGTCATACGGCCCAAACCCCTGGAGGAACCATCCGAGGAGGCCGATGAGATGGTCATAGAGGTGAACGACGACGAGGAAGACGACATCAAGGACGTGGACTACAATCCTGAAGCAGAGTCTGGAGATGAGACCCTAGACGATTCCATCGCCACTAGGACAAGATTTTCTCCCCACAGAAAAATGAACACTTCTGCAGGTGGGTCTGCAAAATCAGATGCAGCTCCTCCGACAACTGTTGATAAGGGCAAGGGGTCTGGTAAAACTTCTAAGAAAGGTGCTGTTCCTTCTACCAGTGGTGAAAAACGTAAGACTATTAACTACAATATTCCAAAGAAAAATGTGGTAACTGAAAGTGCCAAGGCAGAATACCTGGAGAAGAGAGAGCCACAACACCTTAAAGCTGGAGATAAGAAACAGAAGACAGTCTCAGAGATACTCCAGTCTAGAGAAAAGTTTTATGAGTCATATGGGGAATCGTTGAACGATCTTGTGACCTTAGTGGGCAACAGAACCCAGGCTCAGGCCCATCCTCCCCCCTCTGAGAAGGAGGTTTCTCCTGACTCACAGTGGTGCAAGATGTTAGAGGTGGAGATGGCACGCATGACCCAAAAGGTCAAGGACAAATTTAAGGTCCATGTTTATCTGACAGCCGTGCAGGCTGTAAACGGGGAATGGGACGGACAGTAAGGGCACCTAAGTGCTAGAGATTGTTCTGATCATAAAACTGTCGGAGACGCGGCCGATAATTATTTATTTGTGTTTTCTAGTCTGTCTTCATATGATAAAAACTTTCTGGTTGGATAAAAGAAGAAATAAATTTATTTTTTTTAAACAAGAAAGTTAAGATATTTTATTTGCAAGAGATCGTGCATCTGTCGTGTTGCCAAGCAGCAGAGACAATTGTCGTAACATGATTTCATATATCAACATGGACATGTAAAGATCTCAATACTGTCAAGTTCTCAAGGATATTTCTACATGCTGACATGACACATATCAGGTGTTTTTATATTTACTTTCATATAAAGATAGGTATGTATATACTCTAGATAAAAAACTTGCCTCATCCGATCCATCACTTCTCAGGTATCATGGTAAAATCGTGCCTTATCAGATACAATGTACACTTATAAGTTATCTGACATGTCGTAATCATATACCAAGAAAATATAAGTTCTTGTTGTTTTGAAGTTTTGAAGTCTTGAATAAAAAATATTTGAACTGACATCTCTGCTTTCTATTCCTGAGTAGATAGAGACAAGCAATGCTAGACACGGAAAACATGTTATTAAAACCATGTCCACCTGTCGTCCAAGACGTGGGGTACCTCACTCACTGTCTTCGTCGGGGATAATGTCTTGGGCAGGAACACCTGCTGCCTCACGGTCGAAGAGGTACCCATAACCACGGCTTCTGAGGTATTTGTCCTGCCACGGGACCCGACCGTGTCGTGATGAAAACCACTGGCATAGATTCTGCCTCATGGTTTTGGCATCCTGTGGCATATTCCTAGCAGCTCCAGATCTGTCCAGGCCTTCCAGCTCCCCGTCCTCCCTCCACTCTCCAGGGTGAAGCTCATGGTCCTTGTCTTCGTAGTCCACAGCCCCATGGGGTATGTAGTCCGATGGTGACCTTGTCCTGAGGAAGTTGTGAAGAGCTAGGGATGCCATGACTAATTTCTTCACCCCCTTGGGCTCCATGTCCTGCTGTCGGAGGAACAGCCTAAATCGGGTCACCCATATCCCGAACGAGTTCTCTACACACCTCCTCCCCCTAGACATCCGGTAGTTGTATGCCACTTCCTTAGCCCCCAGATCCTTGACTGCAAAGGGCTTCATGAGATTTGAGGCCAGGCCAAAGGCATCGTCTCCGACAATGTAGTAGGGCAGAAGGTCTCTCATACCTTTGATACCTGAAGCTGGAGGAATCTGCAGTGGGTTTTCAGGATCTGCCATGTCCCTGTACATAGGTCCTTCTTTCCATATACGGGAGTCCCCTGCCTTTCCCTCCGATCCTACATCCACGTACAGAAATCTGTATCGGGCATCTACCACCGCCATCAGAACAACACTGTAGAATTTCTTGTAATTGAAGAAAGTTGCTCCACTTTTCTTTGGCTTCCTGATCTTGATGTGTTTGCCGTCCACTGCCCCAATGCAGTGTGGAAGCTGCCAGTCGTTAGCATACTGCTCTGCAACGGCCAACCACTCCTCTGTGGTGCTAGGTAACTACAGAACAATATAAAAAAAAAAAAAAAGTGTCATGTACAACTCATCGGGGATGAACATGTGTTGTATATTAATTCCTACGTGTGTGAAGACCTCAGTCATCTATTTTTTATTTAATTTTTTTACTGGAGAAATCGGCCTCAGAAAATCATCCCTCACATATATATATTGTATATATATATAATATATAAAAAAGTTATTGAACAATTAAAAAAGAAATGTATCTTTAAATAATCGTCTCTCAAGACGGCGGTCAGTGCTACACAGGTGTCGCGGATGATGGGAAAAATCGTGGACGACCCAACTAGATGACCATGGTGGAGAGTCTGGCTGCTGTCCCCTGTGAAAAAGAAATACAAATATGAAAAAAAAAAAAATTATTCTCTCTTTTAAGAAGAACCATTGAGAAATTTCTTAGTTAAGTTGTAGTTCCTTGAAAAATGACATTCATAATTTACCTAGAGCAAGGTATCGTAGGGTTATGTCCAACCTCTCATCTGGTTTTATAGCCGGGCGAAAGTTGGTGTCTCGACGATATATAAGGGGGGTCACTTTTTGCAGTAATTCATGGTATAAGTCAGGCCCCATTCTCAGCGTGTGTTTGAACTCAGCATCCTCTCCCATCTGAAGCAAAGAACAATTTTGGTGAAGTTATGCATATATAGGAGGGGGGGAGGGGAAATCGGACAAGATACATTATATATATATACATGAGCTACATTTGCCAGCTGACCTACATAAACGCGTCAGGTACCCCCCCCCCATGTTAATGCTTACAGATATCAGGTCTCGGTGGAGCTTGGTGAAAGTGTTCCTCTGCGTCTTGTCAGTCCTGTCTTTCAGGTATGGGGCGGCATGATACCTGTGCCTCCTTCTTGTCCCCTCTATTATCTCTATTTCCTCCTGTTCTAGCGCCAAAATACCTGCTGTCGCCTGCACGAGCAGAACCACCTCCTCGGCCTCCATTGTGAGAAACTAGGTCATCGGCGATCATGTGACCGGTGGAACTGCTCGCTGAGACATCGGGGACGACTGTCGGACACAGTATCCGACAGAGTGAGAGCTTGGTGGAAGAACTGAAATCGGCCAGGTCTGAGTGACCCGACAGTGGTATTCTCGGCTGTCGGCCAGTGATCGGCCAGACAATTTTGTCAGACCGACAACAACCCGACGACACTTTTTGCCCCTGATCGGGCCTCTGTCGGCCCGACTAAATATCGGCTTCAGTGGAATCAAGGTTTAAGGCATCGTATTGGAAGGCCTACCCATAAGTTATTATTATAAGCGCCGAGTACACATGCACTGGAGCCACAACTCGGGCCTATTTATAACCATACCAGTACCCATTACCAGAGGGGAAAGCACCTTCTCTATTTTTAAAACAGAAACCTTCCCCGTCCCTTTCGACACCTCCGACACTAAGTAAGTAGGCCACACCCAGGTGGAGCCACTTCCCGGCTTCTTAGCTATGTCCAAGACCCACTCACACTACATAGAGCTTACACAAGCCAACCTAGATATGTGTGACCACAGCCACCTTGTCAGTTGGGACCTACCCCTACCATTGTTGTCAGCCACCCACCCCACATGCACTCTATCCCTATTTTTAGACCTACCAGACGCTGTGCACCATACCTGCAGTTTTAATGCACACATGGCGGCACCTCTACCAAAACTTGTCAAACCTACATCCCCCAAAACCTTCTTATTAATAACCGACGACCCAAGCTCCATGCTCCAATGAACCGACTCAGGCCAAGTCAAAATAAAAAATATGGCCTACTCAGTCATATCAGTCCCATGTTTGTGTTCTATCAAAAATTCCAGCATGATACTGACCAATTCAGATCTGTCCTGCACCCAAAATTTTACCCTAGAACCAATATTACATGCCCCCTTTAACCTACTCCTCTGGCAACACTTTGGTCATCCCCCGGCCAATGTGTCTGGCGTCACCATGCCAACTACGCCCCAGACCCTTCACCTCCCAAACTTTGAAAACTTAAAGTTTTTACACAACCAGAAAAAAAGCCCCCCTCTTCCAAGAAATCTTAACCCTTAAAAAGGCTGCACAAGGACTTAAGGACCAATCTGCCCTCATATCCACCAGTTCCATGGTACATTTAGGCTACCACCTCCAAGTCTCGCCTTGGATACACCTAGTATCACCCTCTTGGCACTACTTTGCTGCGTAATAACTTTTAGAAACCACCTGCGCATCAATCACTTGGCGCGCTTTATCACACTTGTCTCAGCCACTAGATCTGCCAAGATGGCCAATGCAGAGAGTTGGAGTAGATTTAAGGAGCTAATCAAGAACGCCTACAGGAAATGGCCGGCTTCACCTACTGCCGCCCGACTGGACTATGACTACACACAGTGACCAGGCCGATACGACAATATGACCTCATTGATATTTGTCCTAATCAGCCTGTATCTCATCAAAATAACCATGAGAAGATGCCTGAGGCACTGGCCATACTGGAGGCAAGATGATCACGACACACCATCCATCATCGCCAAAATTCATGCGGAGGGAAAAACAATTAATTTCACCATTGGCAAAATGATATACGGCCAAAATCTATGGGCCCCCACCATTGCCACCCCCCAAAAGTTTCTCCAGCTCGCCTCACAGCACCCCTAGGCAGGCACCTAGACCTCCATTGGAAGTCGGATATCAGGACAATTGTTGGAGGACAAATCAGGCAGATTCCACTACAATGTTACCCCCCTGTGCCACTCCTATGGAGGCTGCCCAACACATGACAGTTTTAATTACATCAAAAGGACAACCTGACTACCAGCTGACCTCCAGTGACACTGGCCCGGCTATAGAGCTACCTTGTGATTCCTGGCCGGCTGACCGCCATGAATCTCCGGCAGAACTTACCAAGTATACCCCACTCCGGCACCACCCAAAGAAGGACAAATATACTTATAAGCCACAGGAGGAGATGCTCACACCACCCACAACATCCAACTGCGGTAAGTTTCTTTCTTAGAAACCTCTTTTGATCCTCATGTGGGGATTAAAACAAACTACCGGCCACCCCCAGCATCCCACATTAATGGACTCTCCCAGGATCACCGGGTAGCCTGCCTTAAACTTTCATGTGGGGATCGTCCGCACTTGAAACCCAATAAAACAAATCACACATCTACAAAAGTTCATCACCCTAACACCCCATCTTACCTTTAATAGCCCAATTTAAGCCTGCAATGACACAGGCCCCTCGCACGGTGGGACGCCATTTTGTTTCTGACCTCGCGTCTGCACCAACTTGCGCCAAACGCTGCGTCAGAATGCCACCAAAGCATCTCAGCAGTACCAGCAGCCCCAACGAAGTCAAAATTTCCGCACCGTTAGGACAACAACATAAGCACGTTTCACTTTCACCACAGACTTGCATTCATCCAAGTTAACACTACCATCCTGCATGTAATTTAAACACCATCCATGCAATTTAGAAACCCAGAAAAGAAGACAACAACTCCTGACTGGTGGTAGACATTCCTGTATATTATTGGTAGAATATCAATACAATCAAGCTCCTGGCAAACAGCAGTCTTCATCACAGTTTTTATCACAGAATCAAGTTAAATCACAGTCTTTGCATCAGGCCGGCCACCTTCTGGAACTAGTCCTTTTTCATCCCTTCCTTCTCCCTTGATTTGATCCATATCCTGAACCTTGACCAGTCCTCGCCTACGCCCCAACTTCTGAAAAACAAAATTAATACCCCCCACTAAAGACTCACAACTCAGAGCAAAATTCCAAATTCCAAACCAAATTTAATATTCAAAATTCAAAATCAAAATTTAAAATTCAAAAACAAATTAAAATTTATAGACAAATTTCAATGCATCAAAATTTTCAACCAATTTAATCCATATTATACATACCTACCATAGCTAGCAGTAGACCAAACAGGGCCCACTGGCCCCTCCTTCAGGGCCATCATATGGCCCGCGGAAGCGGTGGCACTCCACCTGCACTGGGCCAACATAAACCCATACCAGGACGACTCTGAAATCACACAAAATACACCACACTCAAGTTACTCGACGCCTCAAAATTTCCAAAATAGATCCCTCATATCAGTGCTCACCCGAGGAGGCTGACGACCACCACAAGCAGGAACACCAGTCCTGACGGCATCACGATCAGACAAGCCCGAACGATCATGTTTTCCTCCTTCCCTGGTATCTCCATCGGCAACTCAAAAAGAAGATCACTACAGGCCCTCCCTGGCAAAATCTGACAGCTTTCTGACATCAAAATAGTCATCAAACCCTTTAATAGTAGGCCCTACTGCGGGAACAATAGACTCCTTTCTCGACCGAATTTTCAAACCAACAACAATCATTTTCAGCATGAGCAAGGTTTTCTACCCCTAAGGCCCCAAACCCCCCCCCCACAATAGCCCAACAAACTTTTCAGCCATGACCTTAACAGGTCAGGGCAAGTCTACACCATTCACCGCACCATTTCCCCATACCATTAACACGGACACTGTGGAAACCTCAGTGGCACCGACCAGTGTCTCACAATAGAACTAAAATACGAAAGGTCCCCATACAGTGGTGCCATCCACTCCACACGCCAGAACTAACCCAAAGTCGTTAGTAACCAGGCTCCCACCTAGCTTGTCAGTGCATCTGGAGCCATCTGTTTCATTTTTTATACAACCTGTACTGCCTATTTACAGCCTTTTAAGTCAATTTGGTATTTAACCTTGTGAACCATACACACAGTATCGATATTTTTGATTAATAAGCACCCCCTTCCTTCACTCTGTTTCTCTCTATACAGGCCAACGACCTGATGGCGGAGGCAAAAAACATCCACGACGACCCAACAAGCAACAGGCTTGGCAGCGACAGACCAGGCACCCCAGCTCCCATCGGCTTCCCCCACTGGAGCACACAAATCTGCCCTCCAATAGGGCCACCTACCGGCTCTATCACACTGGGGACAGCCTGCCCCCATTTGATGTACTGCTACAGCTGCCCATGCAGCATCCATAGTAATAACAACAGACCAAACACCTTCACCACAGTTACTCCGCCCCAGGTCTGGAGACCCTTACCCAAAACATCTACCCCCAGTTCATCAGAGGAGGACAGTGACTCTAGTGTTTCCCTCCTGGCAGAGCCAGTAGACATGGACTCACTGGATGGTTTCAGCCAGAACTCACAGTCCCATTCCGGCAAACCTGACAGAATGCACCTCAGTAAAATTGTGGGATTTGTCCCCAACACTAAGAAGCCCAGGTCCAGAAAGAGAACCTCCCTAGGTCGTTCCCTTAACCTGGATGTGCTGGGCCACCAAGACTTACCACCAAAGGGTCTTGTGAACAACAACAGCTGCAGGAAAAGAAAATAAACTCAATATTAGTTTCTATAAATTTTTAATATTTAAAACAATTGTTAACTTATGGACTGAGAGCTTTTTCGACCCCCCCCCCATGGACACTACAGATCCTGACCCTAGTCAGCTTAGTCAACTGATTTAGAGCCAATTTTCTTTGTTTTTCTCAGGCTATGATACATGGCCAAAACAACACGCTGCTATTTATTTATCTTTTCTACTATTTAAGGACCTTATGAAGGCCACAAGCCAAGCAGCAGGTTTTCGTGACCTTTAAGATGCCATAGTGTCCTCCTTTCACACTGTACCATTTTCAAGCCCAACCATGTCAAATATATTTATGGGTTTTAGCTACTTTGTACTTTTCTAAGATTTTATAAGGAGCACTGGCAATCTGTATTTTTACAGGATCAACTGAGATCCAATCTAGGTACCAGCCAGAGCCACCTTTCCTCTTGCATACACCTGTCACACATAACCCATGATCACCCCAGGTAGACTGAAGGCTAACATGCTAAATTCTCCATCGACCAAGATAAAATAAGCTTTTTTTTTTATAAGCTTTTTCTTAACCCAACAATAATTCTAAAACTTAAATCAACCACAACCAAAAACTCAATTCTTTTTTTAAAAGTTTCCTTAAAAATATTACCAAAGCCTTCAGCCTTCCTAGCCTTATCAGTATTATAAGAGTCGATTGGTACACATTATCAGTCATCAAAGTGATCAATCACTGTTTTTATTCATTTCATTGTATTATATATTGGCTCATACCTAAGTCAGAAGTGCCTACCGGTACTGCAGCAAACATTACCAATAACTTGTACTCATCTACCTCAAGGTCTGCCACAGAGCCAATGATTGCATGTCTTAGAATAGTAATTTGGTGGTGCCCTGAAGTTCAGGGCAGCACATAGCACAGAGTATCACTGCCGCCCCTCACTTCCTTTAATAATAGACGGTCCTCCTTTTTATGTGAACTTTAGAATTAGAAAATATAGCCAGTTCATGTATCCTACCACAGACTTAATTTATATATGTATTGCCAAAAGTCAACAGAAAAACTTCCTTGGCACAATTCATTTTTGTATTATTTGTAAATTACCCATGTTTTGCCAAAAGTCAACAGAGAATACCTCCTTGGCACAAATCATTTTTGTATTATTTGTAATTTATCTGCTAAAATATAATACCTTCATGCTACACAACTATAAGAAAAATGTCAGTAGACCATTCTCACAATCTTCCTCCTTAAAACCCTGCGTAGAATCCAGTAGGAATGTGGGGATTGTCAGTAGACCATATTAGGTATTGTATTTATCATATTTATTTTTCACCGAGTCTACCCACAAGCCAAGCCACACCTATAGACCAAAGGCTGGCGGTGTCAACTGCACTCAGTGACCCCGCCTCCTCCTACTGGAGGACACGCCAATTAATCATGAGCAGCTCACAGCATACCGGGAATTCCTAGTAGCTATATTTAGACCCATCAGCTCCACTGGTGCCTGCTGGGAACCTCCCAGCAGTTACATTTAGAATCACACTGAACTGGGTGACCCCCAGTGCTATGTTTAGATCCACCTATACATGCACACTGGAGGTCCCCAGTTACTATATTTAGCTCACCTGATATTATTTTTAGAATGAGCTGGGTGAACAGCTCCTACTATAAATACCTCCTGGTGGAGCAGCTCACTCATCCTTCTACCATTATACTTCATCCCTCACACACTTACGTGGTATAAGAGCCCCCAGCTCAAGGCTAGGCTTGGACACTGTTGGCTACCATATACTGTACTATCACCTTCACCTCATAGACTTTATTGAATAATGTGGATATCAAACTGGATCCCTGATTTGTCTATATTCATCCTCATTCATCATTTATGGACTCGTTGACATACTCATCTCTAATCAACAGTTTTCCAGCTGTTTTTGATGAAACATGCATTTTGGAGGGAAACTTGCCTACTGGACATGGTAGCAAGCATGCTCAAAATAACCAATCCACTTTCTTTCCCCCACAATTGGGTATCTTGAGGCATTGAAATTGGCTTGGAATTCCAAACAGACCATTGCATAATAGATAAAATTTGATTATTGCAGTGCGCCCAAAAACTGCAAAAAATGCTCTATATAGATGACCAAAGGCTGTCTCATATTTGGGGCAAATTTTCTTAATGACTTTCACCCATTTCATGTCATCATCTCTAATCAACAGTTTTCCCGCTCTTTTTGGTGAAATATATTTTGGAGGGAAACTTGCTTACCAGAATTGGCTTGGAATTCCAAAAGTAACATTGCATAATTGATATAACTTGATACTCTATAGAGCCGCAGCCAGAGACCAACTGAGCTCCCTACGCAGTCCCAGGTAGGGACTGGAGCAGCGAAGACTAGTGCTGCCACCACCTCGCAGTGGCCAGAGATCGAAGCGACCTCTGGTCCTACCGGTGGTAACTGCACCGATCGACCTGCCCTCTCGAATAGGTAGCAAACACTATATACAATGCTCCACGAGCCCCTACACTACCCCCATGCTGGAATGTCATGCCAGAGATCCGGGTTCGAGTCCAGATCCTACCAGTGTAGAGGACGGTGAAAATATCTAGGATCACCGGGACTCGAACCCGGATCTCTGGCATGACATTCCAGCATACTACCCATTGCACCATGATCCCTTGCCTGATATTTCCACCTTCCAACTACACCTGGATCGGTATGGTACACACTAGGGGAGCAGTGATTACCAGGTAACTGGCCCCTGAGGGTCAATCTACCAGGCACAGGGATTTCTGGTCCCCTACACATGCATAAATATTGGTGGGAAACTTGCCAACTGGACATGGTTGCACCCATTCTGAACCACAAATCAGGGACCGTTGGACTGACAGCTAAAATCTTGATACCAATTTCAACCCCTTACAAGGTTTTTTATGTGGTATGTAATAGGGACAATATATCACTATTATTGATAGATTTATTCTCACCTAAGAGCCATTGTCACAGACACTTCAAAGAGTAAATTTCTACAGTCAACTGACCGTAGCAAAAAATTTCAACCAACATCCACCCAAACTGATATAAATAGATAGGATAGGCATATTTTTTTTCTATGGCTAAAGCCATGGTTTTCTGGCATTAGTACACTTTTTTCCTGACACTTACCCATATACCATGTATATGATGTTCCCATGGTCAGATGAAAGATCATTGCACATCATCCTTAAAATATTGTCTATAGAGCTTTGTGTAGAATTATGTACAGAAATATGTGTGTCTCACTGAAATGGAGTGTTTCTCCTTATGAGGTAGAGTGAAGGCTTCCCCTCCGAGAGAACAGCTGGCAATCATCAGTCAGATAAACATCACACTACAGCAGAGATGACCTAGTTACCATAGTAACCAGGGTTTCTGTATACAAGAATACAACTTAAGTAAGATCAACTTTATAACTGACATTAGGGGAGACCTCACAAAGGTGACCTATATAAAATTATGTGTGTGAATATTTCATGGATACAATCTCACAGGACCAACCTATAGGTATATCTGGGGTGTCTGAACCCAACATTGACAGAACCCCTCTGTGTCTATTAGTGACAAACCATCAAACACCACAATGATCATACCTGAGATGCACTTTATGTCCTTCTTTAACTAAAAATCAAATTGACTACAAAACACATTTTATGTTTTCTAAGAATGTACAAAGCTGTGAATGGATAAATGAATGTGTGTAGAGCTATTAGGATTAGAAAATTTAGAACTTTTTACTCTTATGATCCTGTCAGCAAGCCTGTTAGTCTTATAATATCTATGATATGGCCCTTTTCACCATCTCAGTGCTAGTTTACAAATGCATTGTGTGTGTGTGTGTCTTTGCCCTCATGAGGTTCAGTGCCAGCGGAGGGATAGTTGAAACTTCACCCCTTCCCCAAGGACCATCTGCCACTCATTCATTAGATGAACATGGGTAGTATGACCCAGTATGCTGGGGTCGTTTAACTGCAGCTAGTTAGCTTTACTATGATGGGGGCATGTTAATTCCTTCAACCTATGGGCATTATCAATAGCTTAAATTTAAAAAAAATTCTAGATTTCAAGTAATGTTCATAACCCTACATTGTGAGTACCTCATAAGAACAGGTTGTACATATTTGTGTGTCTTATATGGAGTGTATATGAAAGTATACTTCCCTAAGCCTACATGGACAGATTTACATGGATAGAACCTCATAAGGAGTATCCATGTACTGGGTGTGTCTGATATGGATAGACTTCATAAGGTGTATCGATGTACTGTGTGTGTCCAATATGGATAGGGCCTCCTAAGGAATACACTTGTGCTGTCTTTGTCTTATATGGGTAGGACCTGATAAGGAGTACCCAGGTACTGTGTGTCTGATATAGATAGGACCTCATAAGGTGTATCCATGTACTGTGTGTGTCCGATATGGATAGGGCCTCCTAAGGAATACACTTGTGCTGTGTGTGTCTGATATGGATACAACCTCATAAGGAGTACCCAGGTACTGTGTGTCTGAGTAGTATAGTATGTATTGGAACGGGACTATAGTTAAGTACTGTTTATTACTCACTCGACCTGCAGCCAATCAGAGGCCTCCATTTGGTCATGTGACCCATTGCCATGGCAATGTGACCTACTTAGGGGGTCACGTGACCACCTCTCAGCCAATCAGAGGTCAGCATTTCGGTAACCATGGTAATGTGATCTAATTAGGGAATTAGCGGGTCACGTGGGACCTCTCAACCAATTAAAGGACGGCATTTTGATAACCATGGTAAAGTGACCTATTTAGGGGACTAGTAGCCACCATTATGACCTTATTAGGGGATTAGTCATGTGACCCCTAAGGGGTGGGGCTAATTATGCAAATAAGGTTTTGTATATTTTTTTTTCATAACATATGTAGGAAATAAAAAAACAACGAAATAAGTTAATTCATTTGTTTTTATTTTTCATGAAACAGCATTTTAATCAAACATTTTACTTTTTTGCTGGACCTTTCAGCAAACCGCAAAGTCGCACTTTGTCAGTGCACCCACAGTCGACCTTTTCCAACATACTTTGCACTAGTTTGGATAAACCCAACACAATTTCGGCCAGACATAGGACATTTGTCTGCATGACTTCCACACGTTTCCAGCACCCTTCTTCCGTCTTCACATCATCGTCATCATCGCGAGCCTTTGACTCACCGACCGGTCGCTCAGTTTTGGGTTTCTGCTCATTTGCATGACGCTCTTTTTGGGGTGTCTTGTTCGACATGCTTCAATCAGGAAATGCACGCAATGAGGTCCACAGGTGTCAGCAGAAGTGTCTTGGAGTTGAATACGATTTCTTTGCCACTTGAATGGAGCAGAACGTCTCAGGAAAGATAAGAACTCTGTGCTCAGCAGAGGTAAACCAAATGAATCAAAGTAGTACACCTCTCCTGTCCTCGACACGTAAAACGCCATCCAACGTTGACCTGGGAAATGTTGAGGATCCGTGTTACTCACGAAACAAGAGTCCTTGACTGGGTGCTTGGGGATAGTGTCACAAGATTAAACACCTAGGAAATAATGTTTTCCTTCAACAATCTGTTTATTTTGACTGTATTCATGCACTACTCTCTCGTCTTCAGTTCATATAGTAGTCTGTGATGGGATGTCGATCTCTGACCAGCTCGACGACGTTGTCGTACACCAAGTACAGGAGGAATGTTGTCGTCTCAGCCAGCGTTGCCCCAAAACTGAGCTCCACCTTTAGTTGACCCGCTTTTATAAGTTTCACTCTACACCCGTCGTGCAACCTGTCCGGAGTTAAATCCAGCGGGAACAGTGTGTACCCGTTCAGGAAATCATCGTAGGAAATGCCGCAGGAGCGCGAACCCTCCTACATCCCCCTTTCTGTGTGTAGTGCCAGGTACTCTCTCACCGCTTCCTTTTTGGCAAAGTTGGGCACGTAGGCATCGTTCGGCACCTTCTGGTCGTTCACTATCACTTGAAGCGAGTTGACGTTGCAATGATTCAGTTCAAACGGGTTCTTGGCGTAACTTCCGTTGAAGGCTTTGTGGTCCAGGAAACAAATCATCATGGACTTGGGCAGTTGACCTGTGTTGAAGTGCGTGTAGGTGTGATCTCTGTTACCTGCAGGGATGGCGTAGTTCGTCACTTCCACTCTGTTGACTGGGTAGTCGAAGGGACCCTGTTCTATCACAGCCTTTTCGTGCGTTTCCACCACAGCATCAGCTACCAGTGCGCGACACACATAGAGCTTAACTTTGTGGATCTTGAGTTTGTATGCCGTGTTGCCGTCGCTGATCAGATAAAAACTAGGGGAAGCTTGTTTCAGAGTCAGATTGATTTCCGTCTCTGCAGCTATGAACTTTGGTTGATGAGCCAGGCCAAAGTGGAGTCTCGCCATCAGCGGAATGCGCCCGTTGGAGATGAGTTCTTTGCGTGCCTTGAACCCCTGGTTCTCGTCGGATAAGGTGTCAAATTTACCAGCCGCGTCTTGGTGCCAGCCTTGGATGCTCATGATGCTGTCCTTCACCCCTTTGTCGTAGTTGAGTAAACCTTCCAGGTAAGCTCTGTAGGGGTAGGTCTCAATGTTGCCAGACATTTTTAAACCTCCAATGGAGAGTTGGACGTCCTTGAAGAGCGAGTGAGCCAAGTTATTCACCGGAGCCACCTTGTCTTTGACGTCCAGAGTCTCGCCGTTTGGTTTCAGGACCTCGCATTCTAGATGAAGGTCGTTTTCGCTCAGGTCCGTGTACTCTTGTGACTTACTGATAGTAAAATTTATGTTGCTCCCGTCTCCCAAAGAGTTTTTTGTCTCTAACCCGACGAAGGTCGACTTCAGGATAGTGGCCATCATGTCCTTGGCCACAACCACACCAGCCCGGAACAGTGTTTTTCCCATGGTCTTCAAGAGCGGTGTGGCCGAGTGCATGAGACCCAAGAGTGCACCTCCGAAACCGTGACCGTTCTGGAAAGGTCGTCCGCTGTATACTTCGATACCACCACCGAACTGAGCATTGTAGTAATCGCTGTACCCCTGTCCTCAGGCGGTACACTTCGACGATGAAGAAAAGTATGGCGCTCGTTTGTGTATCATGTCTGCACCTCTTCAATCAACGCTCGACGGGTCTCAAATGAAGTGTCACCGTCACCTCGCCTCTCATGAATGGTATGGGTCGGCCGGTTCTGTCTCTTAAGTACACTCCGATCTCGTACACTCTAGATTTCAAGGGAAAATAATCCAAATGTGGAAAACTGAGAGCTCATGTTCCCCCTCTTCGCTTTCTGCTTCTGTCGACTGCAACGCAGCGTAACAGAGGCACGTGCATGTCACCCAGGGGTCTCTCTTGAATGGCATCGGTGCACACGTACACAGAGTACACGTCTCCGAAGTGGTCCATGATGTAGAGGGCGGTGGTCAGCGTCACAAAATAAGTCTTCTTTCCGAATCCTAGAATGAGCGCCAGATACTCGGTGATGATCACGACCATGAATCGGGGCACGTTAATGGTGACTAGCCTCATCAGCGAGTTGTAAGAGAAGATTTCTTTGACCACCCCGATAGGAAGTTGTCACCTCCTAGCGGGTCTTTCGTGAGACTGTTCAAGAACCCGACGAACTGAGCGTTGGTCGCCCTGAAAACGGGTGGCACGGGAAATATGTTTGGGTTGAATATTCGCACCCTCGTTGTTCGCTCTATTTTCAGAACCAAGTTTTCCGCCAGCAGACTCCTTATTCTCCACCTTTTCTGGGAAGTCGACAGGTAGTCTTTGAACTGCGATTTTTCCCGTGTCAACGCAACGTGCTTCGACTTCTTCCCAGGTTTCAATATCTTTTTCTAAGAGCTCCGTCGGGTTGTCGCCAGAAAAGTTCTCCTCCGTTTCATTCAGAGGATTAGTGCTGTCGAGAATTTTCTTCAGGTTGATCAGCCTGTTCATCGTCATCGGTTTCATGTTCGGGACGTCGTCATTTTTGTCTCTTTTCAAAACTTTTCTTGCCTCGTCCAGCGAGTTCGCTGTGCGCAGAGGAACGACCATGATCATGTCGTCATCTCGCACATTGCTCCATTCTGTCTGGAGGATGATTTCACTGAGAGCCGCTTCGTGGTCCTCTGACAGAAGGAGCGGCGAGTCGAAGCGCGTTCGGAAAGTGGTCAAGGCGTTGTCAGGGTAATAGTCCATAGAACTGTTGCTAGGTACGGTGGTGATTTTTTTTCTCCTACGTAATTTGCGTGATAGGAATCCACTCGTTGAACTTGTCGCCGTAACCCTTCCAACGCACGAAAGCTAAGCGTTTACCCTTGACGGTATTGTAGGGCAGCACCTCGTCTATCAGGTACCTGCTCTTGCCGTAACGACTCTTGTAGACCTTCTGAACCTCCTCCGGATAGAAGACCCCTTTTATCTCCTTCCCGGTGTCGTCTTTCAGCTCGAACCCTCTACTACCCAAGGTCTTAGCGACGTTGACCACTTTCTCCCTCCAATTTCCCTCGTACCCTTTGTCGAAGGCACCTCAACATTCTCACTCTGTCGCCTGGAGCTATGACATTGGTGTTGGAGCAACGAGCGTCCATTTATTTTTTTTCCATATTGCCTCAATTTGTTTCTTAGAAGGGAGGTCGTGTCTGAAGAAAATAGTTTTCCTGTTTTCCGAGGTGACGTCAGCAGGCGGCATTTTCAACGTTTTGTGGTGAGTGCGATTGTAAGAAGACACCACCTTGTCCAATACATCTAGGTAGCACTATGTACGCTTGTGTGTGAAATAGCGCCACAGCTTCTCCTTCAGACTTCGATTCAAACGCTCCACTAGACTAGCTTTGATGTTGTTGTTTTTGCTAGTGCTATGTATTTGCTCTTCAGGTGATCTTGGAAGGTCTTGTTGAGAAACTTTCTTCCCTTGTCCGTCTGAACGGAGCGCAGGTGTCTCTCGGTAGTCATCTTTTCGAACGCCGCGGTGACAGCTGCGCCACCTTTGGTTTTGGTGGGAGCAGCCCACATGTACCTGGAGAAAACGTCGATGGCTGATGGTCGATTTATGACGTACTTTGTAACATATGATTGTATTAATGCATGAATATGTGAGGCATTAATACATATAACTCCATATGAGCATTCATGCTCCACTGAACACCAGCTATGTGAATATACATAAGTTATAAGACCAAAGGACTGACCTCATGGTCCACTGACCACTAAACAATAGTATATATAATTATCTAATGGTCAAAGCTACCAACCTAATGGTTCACTGAGCACAAACAATGGTGTATATAATGTTTAAAAGTGAATGCAACCGACCGTCACGGGTGGCTGAGCACCGCTGACCGCCGTAACGGGTGTCTGAGCACCAAAGACTGAACAATGGGTAACATAAGGGACAGCATTGTGAACTTCCGGCGGCTCTAGAGTCGCCCCACAGCCGCCCAGCTCAAATATGAAAGCTGTTATGTAAACCCCCAGCCAGGATGATCAGAAGATAAACACTCTACTTGCATTATTAAGAAAGTTATGGAACCAAGACTGTTTCAAGCTTTGAATGCACCAAAGACAAACATGCACAAGTTATGCGCCCAGAAAACAAGGAGTGGAAATCTGACATATTCCACTCCGTGCATGCGCAATTTGAAAGCTCTAGACACATATACGATGGTGCTTATAGGGGTCCTTTGTGCGCCCACTGTGACCTGAATGACTCCCCACCAACGGCCAGAGACAGGGGCAGATGCTACTGGCTCCAGTCAGTCTGGAGGGCCAAGCCAGGGGTAGGGTACTTATACCCTGGTGGGCACCTCTGGAAAACAGAATCCTGAGAATCACCACTGCAGTAGCATCTCCAGTCCAGCTCTCCTGCTACCTGCTATAGCTCTTCACTCTGTTGGGTTAGACTATGCCAGAGAGGCATAGGACTAAACCCCACTTGTGGCCAGAGGCTATCTTCTACCATCCATCCACCAGAGGGTAAAGTTACACATTTATATTATCCCTCTAAGCAGCAGGTTAGGAGCTAGGTTGTGGGAACCCACCTAGAACCATACTGGACAGTGTATTATTATTATCATTATTATTACACGAGTGGAGTGAAACATTACTATAAACCAATTATTATAATTACTGTGTGGAAATTACCTGTATATTAACATTTGTATTACTGATACATAACATGTTCTGCCTAAGCTGAATAAACCAGTGATAACTGGAATAACACTAATGAGAGCTTGATATTCTTACTCACTATAACCACTAGTTATATGATATTTCTCGTATGACAACTTGATCATGCACAATTACTAGTATGACAAAGTGGTGGAGAACATCCTACTAAGATCCCAAATTACACAAGCTCTTATCAGTCAAGCTGGCAGAAAAACACACAAAAACTCTACGTAGTCGGGGACCTGCTGAAAAAGTCTCCTCTCCCCATAGATCTAGGAGACCCAAGGGGGGCAACTCAGCCTCCAATACAGCAGACCCACACACAGTAAAACCCACTCCACCCTACCTGTCTACTCAGGGATCCAACAGTTCTCAGGGATCCCTACAGGATGCCCAACTTACGCTATCTACCTCTGAGGAAGAAGGACCTGCCTTAGGGGGTGGATCTACACCCTCATCTAGATCTTCCACTCCAGCACCTGCCTCTGATAGCCACTCCTCCAGAGACACATCTCCCACACCCTGCATCATGGACACCGATGAAGGCCCTCAACCTAACCAGATAGCTGAGAAGATAAGGGCCTATGAGAAGGCCATCCAAGATGCAGTTACTGCCCTAGAGACCAACAAGTCCCAGCACCAGGAGAGGGAGAGGATCCTCAGTCAACATTTGGCAGAGAGGAATGCAGCAATAGACACTCAGCAGAAGGCCATGGAAGACCAGCGGAAGGCCCTAGATAGGCAGCAACAACAGATAGCAGATCTCATGAAGTTGGTATCAACCACGACCTCACAGCCTCCCACACCCCCCACCACACCTATCGTCACACCATCTGCCTCTGGATCCAAGGATGACGTCATGATCTCCATGATGTCCAACATGACCAAGATCCTAGACAGACAACAAAACAACGACAGGAAGATCAGGCAACATGAGGTAACCAAACCCAAAACTTTTTCTCACCCATTACCACTCATGTAAGGGATGGGGAGTCTAACCCACAGTCTACTAAGAGAAAGGTCCAGGAAGTCACCACTAGTTCAGAGGAAGAAGACGTTAACCTAATGTCCAGTGCCCATGTAAGGCAACAGGAAGCTAAGGTTGTCTCTAAAGATCCCATCGGTAGATATAGAGGAAATAACTATGACCCCAACTACCGCTCCAATAGAGGTAGAGGTATGGGGGGTAACAACAACAACTGGAGGGGACACAACAGTAGAAGGGACAACAACTCATCCAACTCCAACAGCGGTAACTCTTCACACAGTGAAAAGAGAAATAGAACTCCAAGTAATGGCAGATCATATAACCAAGGATCCAACAGCAGGAGCCATAGTCCACATAGGAACTACAACAGTGGATCCTACAACAACAATGGTTCCTACAACAACCAGGGTTCCAGCAACTCTGGTCGCTACAACAACAACAGTGGATCCTACTCCATCAAGGAATCCAGCAACTCTGGTTCCTACAACAACCAGGGATCCAACAACTCTGGATCCTACAATAACCAGGGTTCCAACAACTCTGGTCACTACAGTAACTCTGGTCAATATAACCAGAGTTCCAACTCACATCAGGAGGATTACAAACCCAACACAAGAGGTTACCAGGGAAACCAGTAGAGTAACCCCCACATACCACCTCATGTGATGGATCAAATCTCCAAACTCCTGGTGGCAAACATCACAGCCACCCCATAGAACCAGGAAAACTAGGATGTCACAGTGCCGATTGGCCAGTGCACTGTGACACCCCAAATACAAACAATCACTCAGGATTAACAAACATTCAACCAGAAACAATTGCTATTGCCAATCTACCATCTAACAGACAGAGACGTCCATCAGTGATACACATCACCCCACCAGATTCATCATCAAAGGATACAGGTGAAAGTACCAAGCTTTCTATTGTACTTCTTCAAAATGGCTGTATCAATGCAAATCTTTATGATGTTTCAGATGTACAATGTTTGGTTGATACAGTTGCTACTATCACCTGTGTCAGACAAGCATTCCTCATGGATCTCCAACAGAGATTCCATATCCAACTAAGGAAGTCAAAGATCAACATCCATTTGGCAGATGGATCAGTGTGTCATGTTAGACATTCAGCTATGCAGAATTTTAGAATCCAAGGTGTCAGATTCCAATACCAATTTGCTGTTATTCCCAACCTCACACAGCCCATTGTTCTCAGCACAGATTTCTTAAACAATACCAAATCCCTAATTGAATTCAATGTTGATCCTGAACAAATTCTCAAACCCATTAGGGCAGTGAGGGATTTTACCATCCCTCCATTCTCTGAACTTGCAATATTCCGTAAAGTCACATCTACTCAATCACTGCAAGGCAAAACTGGAGTAGTCAATAACCTCCAGAGAAATAACAATGCCCCATATCTAGTTCAAAGGGCAGCAGTAACCCCCAGGGTAAATAACAAACACCCCCTAGTGTTACTTAAAACCAACAGGCGCCCACATAAAATCAAAAAGGGTGCCATCATAGCTCTATTTCAGGAAGTCAAAGAATCTGATTTAGAAAAACCCCAACAGGTGTCAGACACTACCACACACACTGAGCAATCCATCTTGGCCATACAGCCTGAGTATGAACCTCCATTCAGTGACACAGACTCAGACTGTGAATCTACATATGCTGACCCTGAGCCTAACTCAATCAGACTCTCTGAAGTAGCAGCTGTACATAATGAGGCACATGACCTCGAGCCAGAATTGGAAGAGAATGTTCCACCAAAATCTGTGCTCACATTAAAAGATCAGCATGATAGGTTAGAATCACTGCTGACCAAATATGATGATATATTTGTAGGAAAAGATGGAGACATTGGTGCTACACACCTGTATACCCACTCTATACATGTAAAACCTGAAGCAGTACCATGCCATGTCATTTCCCACTCAAAGCATTTGTCTGGACAGAAGATGCTGATAATTCTTTCAAAGCATTAAAGCATGCCCTCTGTACCAATGCTCTTCTCAGATATCCAAACTATGAGAAGGAGTTCAGTTTGGCAACTGATGCTTTCAATGTGATTTTAGGAGCTGTACTCTCACAGAGAGATAATGAGGGAGTGCTCAGACCAGTAGTGTATGGAGTATTACACTTCAGACACTACCTAGAAACTAGAACTTCCAATTATACACAGACCATGCAGCCCTAATTCCACTATTAACCAACACAGGACTCACACATAGATGGGCCAGATGGCTCTAGACATACAGCAGTTCTCATTCACCATTCAACATGTGAAAGGTGATGATAACACACCACCAGATGCTATGTCTAGAAGGGAATACCCAGATTCTGGACCCATGACTAACCCTCCACCCCCACCAAGGAGAGTTAGAGCAGCCAGTAGAACCAAGTTTGCAAAAATAACAAAGAAAGTACCATTTAAAAGGGATGATCCACCCAACACCATTGAAAAACCAGAGACACCCATTAAGGGTATCTTGAAACAATCTACACACTATGTGTTTTGCCATTGTAAGAAAGAATACTCACAACTCTTTCCAGAGAATGACTTTGAACCTATTGAATTCTCATCACTCAATCAGATGCTGAAGGCAACTCCTAAGGATCCACCCTTCACCCCACCTGACTCAGATGATGAAGATTCAAAAGACACATTCTATGCCATTACTCAAGCAACGTCCAAAACATTCAGATTCTTTGAACCAATGCAGGGAGAGGAAACTTCAAACCATTTGTGTCCTATGACAACGCGCTCAAAGACGAGAGAAATGAATCAGGAGGGCACACCAAAGCCCCCCACACAATCACAAACTATTCTAAATGAGAAAAAGGTCACAGGAAACAAACCTACCGAAACCCCACCTGCCAGGAAAAATGTCACAAAAGACACTGCATCTAATAAATCAAAGAACTCTGAGAGACAGAAGAATGACAATAAGCAAAATGTGCCTTTAAAGAAAAAGGTTGCCACTCCCACCAAGGCGGGAATAGGCCCTCCAAAGGAGCCTACACACCAAAACAAGAGTGACACACTCAAAAGGCACAAGATAGGCCAAAAGTCAATGAAAAGGAGAAAGAGACAGAAAGAATAAAACAACATGTGCTAGATATAAATCAATTATTGGATCAGATTCCCGACACATCCATCTCAGGTACAAACCTTGGCTTAGAACAAAGGAAGGACAAGGAACTATTGCCCCTCATACAATATCTTGAGGATGGGACCTTGCCTGCACCAAAAGCACAAGGATATAGAATCATCAACCAAGGCCAGACATACACTTTGCTAAATGGTACATTAGTCCACATATGCCCCATAAATTGGAGGAAAACCAATACTGTACCACTTCAAATTGTTATACCACAGCAATTGGTAACAAGTACACTACAGTATTTCCATGACTCACCTACTGGTGGCCATCTTGGCTCAAGTAGGATGATGTCAGCACTCCGACCGAGGGTATATTGGAAGTCTATGCTAGCAGACACAACCAAATATGTTTCCACCTGCCACACTTGCCTCACAGCAAAAAGGCTAGTACACTCACATAAAACCCCAATGACGGTGAGAGATTACATGGCTTCACCAATGAAGTTCCTGAATCCCGATGCAGTGGGACCACTTCCCACAACTGCCAGGGGAAACAAACATATACAAGTCTGCATAGATTATGCTACCAGGTATGCAACAGCTTGGGCTACTACTGGCTTAAAAGCTGAAACAACAGCAGCAGAGTTCTACAAGAATATAGTTTGTCATCATGGAACACCAGCCACTCTTCAAACAGACAATGGAACATGTTATACAGGTGCAAAGTTCACAAAGTTAACTAAACACCTCAAGATCAAGCATAAATTCTCCTCTCCTTACAGGCCCCAAAGTTATGGCCTTGTGGAGAGATTCAATGCTAGCATTGGCACAGCCCTCAGTGCATTGTGCTCAAAGCATCAAAACAATTGGGACTCATTTATTGAACCCATAACCTTTGCATTAAACAACACCGAATCCCAAACCACAGGATTCACCCCTTTCTTCCTACTCCATGGGAGAAACCCAGCCACCCTAATGGACTTAGGGTTGGGAATACAGGAAGACATATCCACTGTAGCAGACCATGTAGCTAACATGATAACAAATCAAGACACCTCTAGGAGGACAGCTATACAAAGGGTCGCCAAGCTACAGAAGGAAAGGAAAGATAGATATGATAGGCTAAAAGTCATAGATATGATAAGAAACTTACACCACAGGAAATCCTATGTGTACCTCAACATACCAAGAATCCTGACCAACACAGAGTGTAAGAAGCTTCAACCCCTTTTTATAGGACCATATGTTGTAGTAGATAGACCTAGTTTGACAAGTGCCAAACTCAAAAACATGGACACCAATCTACTGGTGGCCAGACCTGTACACATAAACAGACTGAAAAAGGTTGTAGCTGTCAGGAACAATGAATTTGCACACAGGCTTATTCCACATGAAGCCAAATGCTACAACAAAATTGTAAAGAACAAGAAAGATATCACCCTTACAAGAGAACCCACAGGTATAGGCCCTATTAAGCCTAGGCCTGCACACCATATGTTAAGAAAAACATCTAAATGTGGTGCTGTTTCAAGAAATTAAAAACATATTGAAATACCTAAGAACATAAGATTTTCAAAAGTTATTACAAATCCTTTTCAACCACACATAAGCATGTGTGACTGAAATTGGATTAATTATGTGTGTGTATATATATATATATATATATATATATATATATATATATATATATAAAGCCATCAAATTTGTAGAAATATCAGTAGTTTAATACCACTGAATGGTCAAAGACTGGGACCCTCCAAGTAAAGCAGACATAAAGTCTACAGAAAAGTAAGGGTAACACAATGAAGTGTCTAAAGCCTAATCCCCACATGAAAGAACGCGCTATGCCAACATAGCAGTCTATAGAGATCAATTGACCTTATAAGCCACCCTCAGACAACTGTCTAGACAGTCATGAATGGCTGTCCTGGATGACAGGAGGAGCTAATTACCAGTACACAGAGTACACAATAGACCCCCACAGTAGCAGACACTGGAGATTAGGTGCACTGACTCCAGAGAAACAATACCAGGCCCACAATGGATGTGGGTAGGGTAGGCTACATAAGATGCACTGTGGACCATAGCCCACCATCAGTCTTCATCCAGCTGCAGTCTGGAACACAAGTCTACAGGACCCCACTTGGGAACTAGCCAGCCCACTTCTCCATTAGGAGAGACTGCACTAGGATAAAGAACACACCTACTTCACCTTCAACCTGACCTTATCATTTACTGGTCAATCTCTATAGACTCACCGGACATATTGCCAAGACAGCTCAATGTTGCAAAGATACAGTTTGAACCACTTCATTCAAAGTGTTACACCATACACTTAGACTTTACCAACACCAAAACACTACAAATTTGACAAGACTTTAAACAGCAAATTTATTCTTGCTTTACACAGCACCATGGGGAGACTGAGAGTTGCACCCATACTGCTAACTATGCTGTTATTATATATTATAGAACCACTTGCTGCAGGCTATGCCCTGTGGTGAGGCAAAACATAGGAGTAGTATTCAAACCTAGCCCTCAACCTTTGGTCAATGGACATACCACCACAACACTGTTGCTAGCTATTCCTTACAAGATACCTTGGGCACCCGTTACCCAAGGATCCATAAGGGATAGAATACTCCAGTTGACCACTCCTACTCTACAAGATCACACCTCTGGTCAGATTATCCAACAAGCCAAGGAGCTTGACACCTTGCTGGAATTTGCAGACAAGGAGATAAATGAAACTTTAGCCTCCATCAAATTGTTTTTATCTAACCCCATAAACACATTGGACAAAGCCAAAAGAGAGGCCATACTGGGTTTTCTAGCACCCCTATTTCGTGGTGTACTAGGTCTAGCCACAGTAGAAGATGTAAACCAAGTTATGGGACAGCTTAAGAACATAGATGACATATTAAGGTAATTTGCTAAACAAGATCAGGAAGCAGCTAATCTCATTGAAAAGTTCACAGACAGACAAGATAAGTTTGTTAAAGCATATATCCAAGATAAGAAGGTACTGGACAGTACCATCAACACCATAGGTGACACCGTCAACCTATGGGCCTCTAACATGTCCAGGTCTCTTGACTCATATCCAAGGCACGAGAAAACTCAAAGGGAGAAAATGCAAGTATTAAATGATGCATTAATCATCATAGCAGCAAGAATGAATACAGTACAATCACTGCAAAGAACCAATGTATCCCTGAGGATGCTATCATCAGGAATCCTAACCCCTGATATAGTACCACCCTCAGACCTTGCTAGATACTTAATTGACATTAACAGCAAACTTAGGATTACACACCCTGGAGCACAAGTAGCAATCAATGACTTAGATTTCTATTATTCTCAGAGGCTGACCTCATACACCTACTCAGCTCACCATATATATATTCATCTGGACATTATAATTCAATCCACCATCTCTACCTTCAAACTATACCAAATGATTACATCACCCATGCCTGTAGACACACAGGAGACCCCCACCAGAGGAGTCACCAGATTGCAAACCACAACTGAGTTCTTAGCAGTATCTTACGAAGAATCATTATTCATCGAATTGGACTCAGCTGATATGCAGGCATGTGAAGGTACAACAGTAAAAGTATGCAGAGATGTAAATGGTAGAATTTATAAACACAGGCCTACATGCCCTGTAGCCATTTTTACTTACCAGGCTCAACAGATTAAGGAACATTGCAAGTTTACAGTTTCACCACTGCAAGCACCTACCACCCATGCTATTTCTATTTCTGAAGATGAGTATCTGGTCACTACTAATGAACCCCATTACTTTATTAACTGCCATGGTAAAACGTCTGAAACTCGGAAAGCCCATTCCTACTCAATCATAGGTGTACCCTGTGGGTGCACAATCAGTGTAGGAGAATTTTCGCTTCAAAACACAAGGTTGCCCTGTAACTCAACCTTGTCATTTCATTACATTCTTAAGACAATTAATTTACCATTCATGGCAGCACTTAACCAAATTTCTGAGACCAAACCAGATGAAAGAGAGAATCTTCCAAATTTCCCAGTAGTAAACCTTTCTAGAACCCTAGACAAACTACAGGAAAATCCAATCATGGATGATATTACTCAACTAAATCTAGAGCCCTTTGCCAAAACACTATTAAATGATGCTTCCGACCTTGATCAGGCAATGGAAACACGCTACGTAGAATCACACCTACGTAGAGTTACAGAGCATCCAATTTTCCAAAGCCTAGGACTCATCTTAGGGATATCAGCTCACATTTTTATAGTATACATACTTCTCAAACTTTACAGACTAGGAGGGACTGTAGCCTACCTGCCTACAACCAAAGCATTCAGACTAGTCACCGAGCTGCCCCTACACAAATTGCTCCCAGATAAGAATCCTACCAAATTTACCCCTACAAAGGAAACCCACACCCCTTTCCTCACAATTCAGGAAACCCACACCCTGATAATTGCTATATTATTCACCCTGACCATCTACTCAGCCTACAGAATAATGAAGTACCTTAAGAAATTTGCACAGACACACTGTGGTAAGAAAAACGTGGCCAAGCGCACAAATCCCACAATATATTTTAAAATATTTCAAATTCAAAATATACTCAAACTTCGTGCTAGCCTTGAGGCCAATACCACACAAATTGGATGAGATTAATTCAGCAGCTGCCCCAACTTATAAGGATATAGTGGTAAAGACCTTCCCACTACCCAAGGCTATATTTACCTGGAATGGACCAGCAGTTATAACAACGCAGAGAGGAGAATTTGCTTATCACCTCCCTCAGGTGATACACCTACCGTAGCGCACTAGGTTCAGCACCATACCAGCCCTTAAGAACAAAGGACTGTATTACTCCATGCTTCTCCAGAATGATTGTGGCACCAGCCCGGTGACCATGACAGCACTGGAAAATACAACAGATATAATTATTGATGAACACCAGGAGGAGACCACAAGGTCTAACATGCAGACTATTGCTAATTTTCTAAACCACCAACCCTCCTCGGTGACTGTGGAAACAGCCTAGACTGCCCACAGCCTAGGCTGCCCCCAGTCCACCACCAGGAGATACTGAGATTACACATCTCACACCTGACACACACCTCCACTGTCAATGAATTTTATCTAAGTATTGAAAAAGTGATTTAAAAAAAAATACACAGCCATTTGTTGTTGTATAATATGAAAATCTATGGTATTCTCACAAAATCTTGATGATTAATACGCGCATACGCGCACAAATTGTACGAATAATTAGAAATTGTACAAATCTAAAATAATATACATGAATGCAAGGTAGATAACTCAGACAGTTCTTGTGCCACACTAGCACTTGTATACTATACCAAGGTTTTACTTAAAGTAACACACTATAGGTAACCAAGAAATTGATAAAAATGAAATGTGTAAAATATAGAAAATGTATAAGAAAAATGTTATATACACACCAAAAAAAAAGAGAATATATTCAAAATGAATCGCGAAAAGAATTGTTAAAATGTAAGTAATTACTTAAGATACTGACTGAATAATCTTTTATAGGGACATGTACTCAAGAAGCATACCGGCGGTATGTTCCTTAAATGCTAGGGAAAAGTCAATTAAAGCAGCGGCCCAGTCGAAATTGCCAATTAATACACCTATATAGCAAGATTACAGAGTAACTCAGAGACAAACAAGTCCATTGTACATAAAGTACTCCGTTTTTTCGGTCCTCGGAAAAATTTGTGTCAAGAAAATTCCCAAAAATTGTACATTTGTACTCAATTACACGCTAAATTGTATGTTTGCACACTAGATTGTACGTTTGTACCCAATTGCACGCGAAATTGTATGGTTGCACACTAGATTGCATGTTTGTACCCAATTGCACGCAAAACTTGTAATTTGCACACCAGATTGTACATTTGTACCCAATTGTACACCAAATTTATATATTATTCACCAAAATTGTATGTTGCACACAAATTTGTATTTTTGTACACCACATTTGAAAATGTATAGGCAGATACACCAATTCATAGAAGGAATAAGGCAACTTCAAAGCCATGTTGTAAGTCGAGCATACTTAGGTATGTTTGGCATCCAAACCAGAAAGTTGCACAATTTATGGTTAGATACCTAGAATTAAGGAAATGTATTTTTACCAAGAAACAAAAAAATAAGGCAACTTCAAAGCCATGTTGTAAGTCAAGCATACTTAGGTCTGTTTGGCATCCAAACCAGAAAGTTGCACAATTTATGGTTAGATACCTAGAATTAAGGAAATGTATTTTTACCCAGAAACAAAAAAAGAGGATGTTATACATACTGTAATGGTTGGTATTTCTAACCAGTGGGGTTCGTGTCTCGTAATTCGAAAGGAAAGACAAAGACAGTATTCCGAGTGTATGCCAACAGTTTTATTTGTTACACCTTCCGGTTACCCTGTAATTCTATGAATAGGATAACATGATGTTACATGTGTTATGTACGGAGGCCTACATGGCCTCTGACGTGGTAGGTGAGTGCAGAGCCTTTTATAGAGATGCTCCTGGTTCGTCGCCAGGTGTCCCACAGACCCGGATAGGTGCTGCCACCTACCCGGAACCTCAGGAATGCCAGGCGACAGGTCTCGCCCGCCACGCCAGACGGCACCAGTTATTATTATACCTCTACACTACTCCCCCAGACAATAGGTAGGAGTTATAACCATTAATGTATTATATAGGATTAACATATACATAATGTCTATTCCTATAATAGAGGTTAAGTTATAGTTAAACATCCGTACCATAGGAAAGTAATTAAGTTTACACATGAACATGGATTCGAAAGCAATAGTAGAGTTACGGATAGTTGGATAATATTAAGGTAAGTACAATATGGAAGTACCTAGTCAGATTTATGTATCGTATCTGAACATATAACAAGATATATCTTGTAATTAAATTATCAACATACCAATCCTTAATAGTCTTTATAAAGACTCTAACCGTAACATTATTACTTTCATTATACACATGAAACTTTAGTTCTGATAAGAACTATTAAAGAGTATTTAGGTTATAACAGTACACTCGGGGGAAAAAATTATTTCAATTGTCTTATACATTAGTTCAGAGAAAGTTTGTTTTTTTTAGAAAAATATACACATCTTTATGTACCACTGTATTTACAATATAATATTCTATCACCAGATACCACATTCGAATAATATTATGAAATGTAATATTTGCTGGTGTATTAACCATATGGGTTATACAGATCTATTAGATGAACACAATCGGTGTTTTTATAATATTATACAATGATAGTAGATCTGGACCCATATATTATTAGCATGCACTTAAAAGTCATAGTTTATGACATAGATTAGGTTTTACAATAAACCTTTCAATAATAGTTAATATCGAGTATAGAACACAGTGATACATACAGTTTGTTTACATTATTAACTATCCGGATGCTCCTTTTGGTGATGTAGTGGATGTGTAAGTGTAGTAGTAGTCCGGGTATGGTCAGATAACCATGGGAAGGGCATGCTTAATATATCACGGATGTTGATAGGGCAGCTACCCAATTCCTCTTGAAGTGCTAAAGTTAATTGTAGGATATCCAGATGGAAGAATCCTAATATGAAGGCACTCGGGCCAAATAATCCTGTAGTAGTGTTCACAATGTCCATGTAGTTGTAACAGTGAAGTTCCAAAACGTATTTCCAGTGTTTACTAGTGTATAGTTTCAGGTAGTAAAAGAAACATATAAATATGGGTGTAGGTAGGGCATCATAGTGGCACAAACAGGTATTCAGGTAATCCACATCTCACGGCATCCGTCTGGTACATCAACAAAAACTATTCGGATGCTTAAGAAAGTATCCGAAGCTAGGTCGCTAGAATGTATGGAGTTCCAACTAGTAGACTGTGTACTCTGTATACATTCCGGGTTAATGGGCTGGTCAAATAATGGAACCCGGAAGCATACTAAGCCGAATGCTTAGCATGCGTCTTCTTAAGAAGAACTAGAGCAGATTCTGGTGTACCATCCCACTCATCTAAATCCACTCGGAACACTCTAATGAATTTAGTATTCAATCGAGTGTTCCGTTGTACTTCCTCATTCAATCTCTTCCCGAGGACATGGACATCCATGGCTGCCTGTTCTTTGGCAGCCAAGGCTTCTTCTTTGAGTGATTTAACATCAGCTCGAATTTTCGTTTCCAGGCGTTGCTTTTCAGCATTACTAACTTCCTGGAAACACATCAGAGTGTCATTTAGAAGACCCTGATGGTAATTGTGGCTCGTTGTTTAACACACTTCTCCCAGATTTATCAAACCAGACCTCTGCCGGACTAGCTTTAATAGTGATGGCATCGGCTGGTTTCAGGATCGTGGCAACAGATGGTGTAGCACTTGGAAGGAGTGCTTGTGTAACTGTCACAGTGGCACTGACGGTTCCGGATGAGCTAACCGGTACAGGAGACGCACCCGGTTGTGAGAATGTAGGAATACAGTATCCGGGTGGTAGATTTTGCTTCATGCCGAGGGCCAAATACTGTTGTATCTGGTCCTGATTCATCTGTGCTGCAGATCCAGCGGCGGCAGCAGGGGCGGGCTTCTTGGTTACTAAGCGCCCACCTCTGCCTATAGTCAGAGATTGACTCTCCGGTCCGGGTTTCTGAGACATGGAAGGATATGCCTTCCTGTCCAGTTTACCCGGATGTTGCGCGGCTGATGCATAGAATCAGACAGGCGCAGGCTGTTTGAAGACAACAGATACCTGCGACTGATCATGCGGGTGACGTGCCAGCGGGGATCTGGAACGATCCTCCCTGGCTTGGTTCTGACTATCCGGGACACTACCGGGTTGTCCCCGGTTTTGGTCTCTTCGGTTCCTATCTCTGGCACGTTTACCATCTCGGCCAGATTCCTCGCACAATTTCCAAATTCTATCGTGCATATCTAGTTTCCCTCGGCCAGTGGTAAGTACCATCTTAGCGCTGAGTTTAGACTCTTTCCCTCTGTTAACTGCACAAAGGAGTTGGTCACCTGGTTTAACTTTAGACCAGGCTTCCGTATCTAGCTTATCTACCTCTCGCATAAGCTCCCGATGAAGTTTCATGACCTTCTTCCGAGCGAGATCCAGACCATCTGCATGGGCTGTTTTCTGATGTCTCGCTAAGTCACAACGACGATTGTAAGTTACCATCGTAGTACACTTTTTCCCTCTTTTACCAATCGTCGGGTCACAGATGTAGACCGGATGATGGTGGAAGTGTGTCTCGATGAGATGTCTTTGGAACCGAACAGAAGTGCTCCAGGTTTTGACAGTCTCGTCGCTTGAATCTGGCAAATGGAGAAGGGGCAGGTTTTCTGACAATCGCCATACCACTTTTCCAGTGCCCAACGGAGCTTACGCTTCTGAGTGTTAGTGTAGTACTTGTCAGAAGCATTCAACATAAGCCATAGTTTCCTATAGGCTTTGCTTGGATTCGGATCTTCATCGGATAACCGCATCCAGGCCTCATCGTCCAACTCTCCATTTTTATTGGTGGGTCCGGGACAGGCATATAATGGAGCCCCATCTTTCTTCCAGTATCCGGAAACTCAGTCCTTGAAACAGGTGGGTACCGGTTCCTTGAACCCTGATTTTGCGTTTCTCCAACGCTCTGCCTCGGTTTGGTTCGATGGTGCTGCATCCTCATCGTACTCAAACGAGGACTCCCCTATAGAGTCTTCATCCGAAGAGTCCACTTGCATGGAGTCTTCATTATTCCCGCTGGTATGGGTTTTAGCAGCGTGCTCCTCTGCCTTCACAGAGTCTGGGAGATGTTTCTTCTTCCAAGTCGATTAGTTTTGGACAGTTCCCATTTGTCCTCTTCTGCCTCATCCTTCATCGTAGCCTCCAGTTTCGGATCCTTAGGGGGATCCTTATTGGCTTAGGACTGGGAATTGCAGCAGAAGCACCGCTGGTTGAAGCTTTGGGAGAATCCGGACTTCTACCAGCCATTTTTCTAAAAGGGATTCCAGGAGCTATGGCTTGCTGTAGCTTCTGTTCCGCCTCGACTCATTCAGCCTCTTCTCGGGCTCTGATTTCCTCCCTCACCCGAAGAGTGATGATCTGTTTCAGAGCACAGACTCTATCCAATGGGACAGTGGACATGGTTCGGATGTGGTTGATTTCAGCCTCTACTATGTAGAAGCCATCATCCCACTTCTCAAACTTGGTTGCTGCGGTATGAAACTCCCTTAGGGTATGATCGTACAGGAGGGTATCCGGAATGTGGGTAGACATGCCCAATCTTGTCAGTTAGGCAGCCCACCCAGTCTACATCCGTTTGTACCTTATTCCATGCGGTCCTATCAGGCTTCTGATAGACTCCCATGGCAATAGCTTGATTGGCCTGGTATACCACATCACGGAACTCTGGGTCTACCATCAGTCCGCGTTGGTACCAAGTCCAATCCGTGAGCCACTCCAGTGGCGTCCTTTCATGTTGGTGATCCGTCATAATGTCTTCGACGGCCTTCCGGATCAGGGAATCTACCGGAATAGATTTCACTGTCAACTAGGTTCTGTAATTCCGGATGGATATACAGATACCTTCCGTCATATACGGCGGGTAATCGGGAGTCCTCCATGCCTATGGGTCCTTCTTGCTTTCCAGAGTCGCAGGTCTCACCTTGGGTATCGGTTTGACCATCGACTTGTTCGGTTGATGCAGACGGGGTAGTATCCGAAGGACGACTATCCGGCTGTTCTGTTGTTGGTTCGGCTGTTCCTGATTGCGATGCCAGCAGAGAAATAGCAGCTCCTGGACTGTTCAAATTGAACTCCTCCAGTCTCTTTTTGAATGACTGATCTGTAGTGGGTGCATCCACTTCCATCAGTTCATCCTCCTCCGGGGTTACTGGAGACAATTCCTCATGAGTGAGGGATTCGGAAGCTGGCGTCAGCTTATCCAGGTCACCGGATAGCTTCGCCGTGGTCACAGATTCCTCAGCCATAGGCCTAGAGGAATCAATCCAGGAGTATAAACACTCCTTTTCTGACTTAACGGCGTCAGGTGCCGGAGCAACACAGGGTCTCTTCCCTAGGGCCTTGGCTCTGTCGGTGTGTACGGCTTTAGTAGTAAATCAGAGGGCGGACGAAGACTTGTCCGCCTCGTCTCACTACTAAAAACAATATGACGTTCGCCAGGTTCCTTGACGTCATTTCCACGCTCGAAAGCGGGGTCATGAGAGGTCAGCCGAGACTGGACGCCATGACGTCACACGCTCAACACGTGCAGACCGCGGAAATATAAACAAATGAATGTTTTGATGTTATTATCGCTCATGCTGTCAACTCGTCTGGGGATTTGCGTGGAGTTTATGGAAAGCTTCTGCGAATCCACCAGATTATCCACTGGTACACCGTACAGCGATGACAAATACACCTTTCAGGTCAGTTGTTAGGCTCTCGCATAACATATAACATTAAACCGGTTTACAGGACAACACACTCGTTGTGTATACGGGTTAGGTTACTGCAGTCCTCTGGGCTAATCTAGGACTGCGAGGGACGATTACCCCCTCATCGGGCAACTCCTTTCCAAACCTGACAGATCGAAGAACTTTCTCTAGGGATCTTCAGAACCTCTTTCCTCTTCTTACTGTCTACACCCGCCGAGACTTTTTTTACACAACCATGCTTATTTTTTAGTAGCTTTGGTGGCTTCCCCATAGATTTTTTCTTTGGCCTGCCCCGTTTCCTTTTGGGTCTCGGGTCAGGTTCCTGGTCAGGGATTCGATTCACATTCATTACCTTATCGAATCCTTTACCATACATTTCTGTGGAGGTCTCACTCCAAGACCATATTCGCAACCTCGCGACATTTGATTTATAAAATCGTCCAATGTCGGATCGAATAATCACTGTACAATCACTGATAACCTGGGTTACAGTGAAGAGACCATCCCAATTGGATGCTAATTTAATATTCCACAAAGGTTCATGTAACCTCAGCACTTTATCACCTGGTTTAAACTTTCTCATTTTCAAGTCCACATCGTAACCCACTTTTTGCCAACGTGCACTCTTTTCTAGATTAATTCAGACAGATTCGTAAGCTTTCCAGAACCTGTCCCTCAAACATTCGACGAAAACTACATGACAAGGTAGTTCCAGATCCATGCCTATGACTCCAAACACTAGGTTGGCAGGCATTATAAGGTCTTCTCCAAATACTTATAAGTTGGGAGAACAATTAGTACTCGAATGTACGGTACTGTTATAAGCATGCGTTACAAAATGGCATTGCTCATCCCAGTCGCCCATGTTCTCATTCACTAGTGATTTGAGAACTTGAATAAGAGTTCTATTGAATCTTTCTACTAAACCATCGCTCTGAGGGCGATACAGATTAGTTCTGGTCTTACAAATAGCTAAGTATTCACACATACCCTGCCATAAGTTCTCGGCCTTGATCACTGTGTAGCATCAAGGGCATACCAAAAGTCAGAACCCAGCCTTTAACAAAGGCTTCGGCACATGTCACGGCTTTATGATCCGGTAATGGGAAGACTTTCGTATACTTAGTAACACCACCACCAGCACCATCACCATCACCAGCAACTGCAGCAGCAACAGGAACAGCAACTGTGGGGGCGACATCAGGAACTCCTCGTGATTTCAAGAGGGTCTTAGGATCGATGAGAGCCAAGCGCTTGTAGTGTTGCTCCTCCGGGTCCGTCATCATCGAGGTAGGCGAATGGTTTGACCCCGCTTTCGAGCGTGGAAATGACGTCACGGAACCTGGCGTAACATCATAGGTGAGGTGTCGAATGACGAGCTCTATATGCGGATAATCCTTTTTATAAGGGGTAAGGCCATGCCTATCAGAGCGGGGATTAGAAAACCACCCCTTTGAACTAAGATGTTTCTCTTTCTTTTGACGGACGTAGTTTTTTTGTACACCGTCCTCAAGACGTCAGCAGATTCTTGAAGACTTTCTAGTTGGTCCTCGGTGAGCGGAATGTTTCCCTCCAGTAAATTCTGACAGATTTTGCTCAACGTCGTGATCAAATCATCGCTTTCAGAGCCTATTAAATGCTCACAATCCTCCGGCGAACACTTTGCCAAGTGTTTAAGGGTGCCATAATGTCTTTTGAGGTGATGAGTAGCCATTACTTTCTCTTTTTCTTTTTGTCTAGCGATACAAACACGATCTGGTCATCTATGGACGTCAGGGAGGAGCGTATTCTCAGATCGTCCGGCTTTGTCTGCTTGAAGTCCAGAAGCAGGTATGAGTGAGGACGCTTGAGTTCACGGGTAAAAATAATCACCAACCGTCCGGTTGGTGATTATTGCATCAGCGGCCCTTATGGGGCTGAAGGTCTAAATCACGGCATGGCCATTGAAGGGAATACCTGCTACTCTAATCGTATTATATTTCGCACTCTACATATTTTTGCGAATTTATGTACATCATGAAAATTTATACTCTATACATCTGGGGGGGCTTCATAAGTCTACTCTATATAGTGTCAGCACAAGTAAGGAATTGTTATGTCTTGCAGAGGTTTCACACCTATAGGCTGTTAGCATAGCATTCAGAAGCATGCATGTATTGTTGGCACCCTGGATGTAGGCTACTTTTCAAAATAATACCCAATTGACAGTAACCTTATTTCATAATTACATAATTTCATAGTTTCAGCTAAGGGAATCTAATATTAAGATTTTGAAAATTCGTGAATTTAAGTACACGCGCATTTATCTTTTTCATTAAATTCGCGAAAATTTATACCCACAAAAATATCTAAGTTTACCGTATTTGGACGTTGTACTGAGATAAGGTAGACCCTCCACTTAGTGACTCCATGTTCTAGCCATATAAGCACTGTGCAGAAGGTACTAGGGTAACTCGCAGTTACCCCATCCAACATGGCGGATGGTAAGCAAACAAGTGTGGGTACCTTTCCTCATTCTGTGATGTTAATACCCTATTCTAAGTCATAATAGTATTACAGAATCAAAGCTAGGGCATATATACTCATGGAGACAAGACCTGCAGTTGCTACATTACTTGGATAACATAGAAATCAGCCAAAATTGAAAGTTAGGTACTAGGGTAACTGTGAGTGTGGTACTAGGGTAACTGACTATTGTGTTATGGGCAGTGCTAGGGTAACTGGTTATTTTGATATGAGCTGTACTAGGGTAACTGATCCTTGTTTATGTTTTTATAAACAGAGAAATTACCAGGTAACTGCGATGTCACTTTTGTAAGCTCAGCAGTGATTCATTTGGACAAATTTTGGAACATTGTGTTACAAACCATCAAAATGAAAGCCTGTCAGTCAGACATCTGCAGTTACACACATCTACTGGGAAAATGGTGTACAGGAGCATTCATATTCCAGTTAAGGTACAAGACATTAAGAAAAGAATAGAAGATGGGTACACATATGATGTCAACTAGGAAACAAATGAACTACTATGCTTGATAGCTCAGCAGTATCTAGCAATGAATCTTTAGTTACCCTGGTACATAAAATACCATCACAACACTTTGTAGTTACCCTAGTACAGCATGTAGTCCATGTGGTGAAATGCTTTTCTCAAGTTTAGCCATTTGTGGTGTGATTTTGCTATTCTTACCAGCAGATATCATTCAAATGATATCGATCTCATGAATACACAACAGATATATGCCATAACTAGCCATTTATTGAAGATATAAGTTTAATCTTCCCTTTACAATAATGCAATTACCCTAGTATTGTTATTGTAAACAGACTAAGTTACCCTAGTACTAACAAATCAAAAAGCTCTTTGTACTACTGTTCTAGACAATGTCAGCTTGCAGTTATTACTGCAGTTGACTGTGTATGTTGTACACCACATAATAACAACACAACATCACTCAAATCAGTAGAAATACTGTGTTATCTGCCCTGTTCATTATCTAAACTACATGTAGGATCTGCCATATTGGATGGGGTAACTGCCAGTTACCCTAGTACCTTCTGCACAGTGATAAGGGAGTTATCACTGTAAAACAACAGGGCGGAGCGTTACATAAGGTTGAGGTAGAATCTGCCTTAACTTGCCTAGTTGAGGCAAACATAAAGGTAGCCTTAACCGAGCGTTACATAAAGCTGCCTTTAGGTTGCCGTAAGGGTTGAGGAAAATCCTTAACTTGAATTTCCTTACCTTGAGGGAAAATTCTTAAGGTAAGGATATCTGTGACGTTATCCGAGGGATTCCCCCTATGACGTCACAATATATGGGGAATCTTAAAGACTTTACCTTAACTGTCGCAAACCCCAAAGGATATCACATGCCCGTCGGCCCGACCTACAAACATAACAAAGGTAGGTTTAATCAATGTTTTATCCCATCCAAAGCTATTCTTAGTGTGCACCACTCATCTAAGTTGCCTTAGGCATGCAATAACAACAATGGATTCACATATATATGAGATTAAGTCGGAATTTCGATCTTCGCGTTGGGCAATAATTGGGGTGTTGAGGGTGGATTTGATGGGGGGGCAAATTTTTTTTCGGCCACTTGACTAGGGGGATGCAGCTTTTTCTCAACCTTCTGAGGGTGGGAAGGGGAGCAATTTCACCTGTTTCAGTGAAAAAAATTACTATATCTCACTAATGTGCATTCTCACAATTTTCAGGCCCTCCAGGCAGGGAGGGGGGGAGGAGGGACAATTTTTTTTCACACGTCCGCGCTGACACCCCCCCCCCAGCATTGTTAAAAATGATCACTCCCTTACTTATGAGGCACAGGGTAGACTTTGGTCTCAGAGAAGTGTTTGACTTAGTCTAGTGTGTGAAGGAAAAGACAAACAAGGTAAGAAATTGGAGTGTTATTTCTTCTAACTCAGTCTTAATACATTTGTGAAATAGATCTGTAATAATTGGGATCTTGGCTTCACTTCACTTCAGTGAATGTTTACACTGTATGAAATTGTGTCATAAGTTCAAAAATTCAGTTTGAAGAATTATATACATGGAGCCTATTTTGTTGTGGATTATTGTAACTATACCATTTATCTGTCTCTTAATCTGTCTCTTCTCTCTCTCCCCTTCTGTCTCTCTGTCTGTCTCTGGCTGTCTGTCCCTCTCCCTTTCCCTCTCTGTCTGACTGTCTGTCTGTCTCTGTCTGCCTTTCATTGCCTCTGTCTGTCTCTGAACCTGTCTCTTCTCTCTCTCCTTCTGTCTCTCTGTCTGACTCCCTCTCTCTCTTTCCCTCTCTGTCTCTATCTGTCTGTCTCTCTATATATCTCTTTCATTGTGTCTGTCTGTCTCTGTCTGTCTCTCTTATTCTCTCTGTCTCTCTTACTCTCATTCTCTCTGTCTGCCTCTCTCTCTGTCTCTCTCTATCTCTCATTCTCTCTCTTTCTCTTATATATATATATATATATATATATATATATATATATATATATATATATATATATATATACATTAATTGTCACCTGTCTGGTGGGTTGACAATTTCTCATTAGTGCATCATGGCGACAGATCAATTTCTGAAATTTGAGGCATTAAGAAGTAGTCTTCTCTTTTCCTTTATCCTTTTATCCTTTAGTAACATGCAGGCCTTTCACTATGAAGGGGTAAGCTATTTTATCCCTCTCTCGATGGGTTTGAAATTTCCTTCCATCACACTGCACCCCCTCCGCATTGTTAAAATGACCCATTGTCAGGTTCCCAGGATATAACACCAGTATAATATCTCTGTACTGATATAGATTGTTATCACTCTATGCACACACTCCATGTATAGATGATAATAACAGAGGATTAGCTTTGATATCACAACCAGGGGTACATTTTGATATAACTGACGATCTGACAATTAACCGACGATTTAGTGGTGAGGTATGCTGTCGTCAGAGATTCCTATGTAATTAGGCGTAAAAAAAAATGTTGTGTTCAGGTAACAGGGTCAGAAAACATTGGTATAGGCCTACAGGTCGGTAGGTTCTTTTGTATTATTGAAAAATCTTTTTAATACCTTTGGACGCATAGTCACGTGATCTTTCATTTTTGTCCGTAAGCGCTAAAAAGCGATTTTCCTCCAAATGCCCATTAAAAAAGGTTAGGGTAGGACCAGAAAATAGGGTAGGTAGGATTACCTGAACACAATACTTTTGTAGGGGCCAGCTCTGGCTGTGAGTCCATGGCGGTATGCTATCTGTCCCCATTCCCTGGTTGCACTAGCCCCCAGGGGCTGGTCAGCCAGTGAACACTGCCCCCTTGTGTCATACCGATCCAGATGTAGGTGGAAGGTAGAGAACGTCAGGTCTGGGGATGTAGCTCAGTGGTAGAGCGCTCGCTTGCAAGTTGAGAGGTTCCGGGTTCGAAACCCGGTGTTTCCAAGTACGTTTTCGCCGACCTCTACATTGGTGGAAACACCGAGTGGCCCTGCCCATGTAAGGGGGGGCTACGGAACTCGGTGGCTGGGCTGGTATGACACAGTTAACGCTTCAACCTGCTAGGGGTAAACTAGTCACCTGCTGGAGGTTGGGTTGGAGGAGTAGGGTTGGCTGAAGCTGGTGGGGAGGAGTGTAGGGGCCAGCTCTGGCTGTGAGTCCATGGCGGTATGCTATCTGTCCCCATTCCCTGGTTGCACTAGCCCCCAGGGGCTGGTTAGCCAGTGAACACTGCCCCCTTGTGTCATACCGATCCAGATGTAGGTGGAAGGTAGAGAACATCAGGTCTGGGAATGTAGCTCAGTGGTAGAGCGCTCGCTTGCAAGTTGAGAGGTCCCGGGTTTGAAAACCGGTGTTTCCAAGTATGTTTTCGCCGACCTCTACATTGTAATGGTTCGTATCGACTTATATGTTGGGTGGCTCGTTGGCTCGCTTATCGATAAAGACACCAACACAACACGAGTGATTCGGGTTGGGCAAGGCCCCGGATACCCCTACCTCTCGGGTAGGACTTTATTCACTTTGTGCTCTATCAACAACGGAACGTCTTGACTGGAGCACATCCAGTCCCCTTCTGCGGCTCGTCCGGCTTCTTAGTAGAAGCTGGACGCAAGGCATGGTGCTGCCCCCTCTTGTACCAAACGGGTATCGCAAAGCGACACCTGGTTGGCATAGAAGGAACGAGCACCACACGAACACGTCTCTCGGATGAACCGCACTAATATATATACAACAATGCCCGCCCCTACACCACCCCCACTAGACTATACCTAGGGTTGGGTGTATTAATAAATACCTATTGTTAACTTTATACAATAATAAGTGATATATATACATAGGTAAGTCTATACACAAGTGTTCGTATAGAATATACAACATTAAAGGGGCATTATAAATAATATTTACATAATAAGGCATCGTCGCATATAACCCGAAGTAACTAATAATAACAGTTAGGAAGTGATGCCTTATGCACCATCGACCTAAGGTGGTAAATGGTTAAGTAACAATGTTACAGTGTTATTATAGTTTAAAGACGTGATAAAAGTAATGGATTTATATGTAGTGATATGGTAATAACATTATTATACAATAGCAACTAAGTGACCCAAGGTGGGGTAAATAACCCGAGAAAAATTTTGTTTAGTTTGTTTACAAAAATATAATATAGTATATAAAAATAGATTTACACAAAATTTTATACTGATAAAAAAGGCGTCCTACCAGGGTAGTAGGATCGCCCTTACAAAATACCGAACTTCCAGCGAATCTGGAATGACTGGTTTCTGCAGCTCCATCCGGTGACATACGTGTGGTGGCAAGCCACGTTGCTGTTGTGATGTGCCCTGATGAAGATGGGAAGATAGAGCCCCGGTTTGGTGTGGTAATCCTTTTGTGTTTCGGGTAGCGTCCACCTTCGCTGCAGGTATGGTTCCAGATCGGCGGGTCCAGCATAAGGATAAGAACCTCTGGCATGGTAAATGCCTTTACCCTCGGGTACAATTGGCTCCTTCAGATGGACACCTAAAGATCCTCGGGATCAGTGTCCATCTTCTCAGCTGGCTCCGGGTCGGCAGCCGGAGCCGAGCTGCTGCAACTACTCATAGAGAGCAGCACAGGGGTTTCGCTGAGAGACTCACTACGCAAGCTCAGCGCGCCCATCCCCTCGGACGGACTGTCAACTGCCTCGGCCTCGGGTGGGGCACCCGGAGCGATGGACAGGGACGACGCAGTGCCGTCCCACTCGTCCAGGTGCTTCCCGAAGCAGAGGAAGAAATTGAGGTCGGCCTCCTTGTACTTATGGATGTACCCGGCGTTCTCAGCGCAGTGGAACTCCTTAAGCTTTTCAGCTTCCAACTGCTGACGCCGGCAGGATTGGATGGCCTCCTCGACATTCTTCCTCTCCTGATCCCGGATCTTCTCTTCCTCCTTCTTCTGGACCTCAAAGACCAGGTTGAAGGTGGCTTCAGTCATGCACCGCCAGTAGTCGATTGACTTTTGGCGATGCAGTGCCTGCCATTCTGCCATCAGGTCATTCTGGATCACGGCAGTACGAACGTCACGGTGATCGACGAACGTGTTCGGATCCTGAAGACCTGACAGCGTACTTGCTATGAGTCCCATAACAGGCACCCGAGGGGCCGCTGGTGGGGCTATAGCCGGTGGGGGCGCGGCGGCCTCCACAGTGACAGACAAAGCGCCTGCTGGAGAGACCGAGGGACCCTCAACAGTTGTACCTCCCCGGCCTCGGCCGCCGCCAGGGGGAGCTCAGGTGGACTCCATGCCACCATGGCCTCTACCCCAAGGAGGTTAGGACCTGAGATTCGGGTCCCGCTGGTCCCATTGCAGGGAACTTCGCCGCGTATTCACTGTACGTGGGGCGCTTGCCGGATGACCCTTCACCGGCCCACCATGCTCCGTGTCTGGATGGGGCACCAAAGTAGGTCCTCCAGTCATCCGGACTGCCAGTGGCTTCACTCGGGGGGTGCTCTGTTGCTGTTGTTGGGGCTGGAGTGGCCGCCTGGCTAACCACCCTATGGGTCTGGTTGCCAGGCATATCCAAAGCCGAGACCTGTTGTCCCGACTGGCGATGATCAGCTGGGTTAGCTGGTCTGGGCTGATCCTTGTTACCCGAAGGGCTTACGGATCGGTCTGCGCGGGTCCTTTTGGAAGCACTGGTAGCCGTAGCCGAGCCTCCATTGGGTCCCTTCGAGCAGGCCTTGCCCTTCTCCCGCTTATCATCACCTCGCCACTTCTTCACCTTCAGGTGCACCTCAGTGGGCATCCCGAACTTGGTAGGCGAGAAGTTAATGGCGAAATAAACCATGAGGTTGCCACTCCTCCATGAACAGAATCCGGTTTCGAATGCCTGTTCCTTGACATCTTTGACGCTCAACGAAGCCCAGTTAGCCAGGAGTTCGTTGAAGCACTTTACAGCCCGCTTCCGAGTCTTCTCCAGGCCAGTTCCATGGGCTTTCTGCAGATGCAGAGCCATGTCCCGACGCCAGTTGGTCGAAAACGAGCCATCACAAAGCTTACCCCGACGGTCCCCGGGTACGCACTGAAGGAGAGGCTTGTGGTGCATATGGTGCTCCACGATGTGGCGAGCGAAACGAGGCTTCGTTTCAAACGTCTTCTCGCCTGTGAGGGCGAGCTGGCACGACTCGAATGGGCACCTACGGCGGTTGCCGCTTGGTCCCCATTGCCCATTGGACTTTCGTCCGGGCCTCGTAGTTGTAGATCGACCCCAACTTGGATTTGAGCTGGTCAATCCAAATGAGGTAGAACTTTCCTACTGGCGTATCCGAGGGGCCGGACTTCATCCACTCCTCATCATCGCTATCACCATCTTTGTTGACGGCGCCTGGGCACATGTAGTGGATTGTGTCGTAAGCACAATCCGCGAAGCAGCGGGGGATACGTTCCTTGAACCCCTCGGCTGCGTTCTTCCACATCCATTTCTGATTGTCGTCTTTAGGGACGTCCGACTCCAAATCAGATTTGGCTGACTCGGGCAGCTCTGGGTCGCTTCCGCTTCCCTCACTGTCCGTGTAGATGCCCTCGCCTTTACTTCCGGCTCGGCTGGTGGTAGTAGTACCAGTCGAAGCCTTGGTAGAGGTGGTGGCGCTCGTCCCGCTGGTGCTAGCAGAGGATGCTGCAGTAACCGGAGTGGCTACTGTGGTGGATGGGGCGCTGGAGGCGGACGCCTTCGGGTCGCCCTTACCCCTCGTCTTGGTGGGGGGGTGCGGGCTCCGCCGGAGACGCTTTCGCTCCATTCTTCTTCTTCTGGCGGACAGCTTTGGGTGGCTGCGCCGGTACTTCGGGACTAGAATCCGACTGACGTGGATCCTTGTCCCGTGAACAAGGGCTCCTCCTGCCACTGACCGGGGAGTCAGAGCCGGAGGCGGCCTTCGCCTTGCTTTGGGCCACTTGCTTCCGGTGGGCCCGACGGGTAGCAGAGAGCTCCTTCTGCTGTTCAGCCAGCTCGCGTTGCTTGGCCTCAACAGCAGCCTCAGGGATTTTGGCGCCCGGTTCCTCCTCGGCTTTGGACCTCTCAACGGCGATCCTAATGTCCTCCACCTCTAGGTCACTCTCGGTGAGAGGACCCTTCGGTGCTGGCTTATGGCTCAATCGCTTGACCCGTCCGGACTCCACCAACGACTGTGTGACGGTGGAGTCTGTATCCATGTCAGATTCAGACTCTCTTAGTTGCGCAGCCTTCCGGGTAATGCCTTCGGAAAGCAGCACAGCTCGGGCCAAGCTCTCGTTGACCGACATTGCCTCCGCCAACCGTTTGTAGTTGCCGAGGCAGGACACAGGCATACTCTCTGCCAACTCGTCGGTGCACGAGTCCATAACCAGAGTCTTGAAGTCATCTGGTACGGCCTCGGGCTCGCCGCCTGTTACTGCGAGAGGACCGCATCCGAACATGGACGGATGCATGGGGATGTAGGTCCCCCAAGAGGTGTAAACAACATCGGCTTCCTCGTCCAGGTGGGCCAGGCGCTCGATGCGTGTTCTGAATCCCGGAGGATACAGCGGAATGTCCAGGACATCGATAGCATCACCCGAAGCCGTTGCTGTAGACGTTGGCTTCGGGCGCGGAGGAGGTGGAGGAGGCATCCTATCTCTGTCTGTGACCTCGGTAGAGAGCGTGAGGGCGGCCTCTTCGACTTCGGGTTCCATCGCTGGAACCGCCGTCCATATTCTCCTCAACCCGAGACGAGACCGTCAGGTCCTCGCCTTCCTCCAACTGGACGTTGGCGGTTTGACGCGCAGCGTCAATCGTCCCCTGTGCCATGGCACTGAGGGCGACTTCCAATTTAAAAAATTGGCAAATGTGTTGGACTCCTCCTGAAGGATTCGTCCAACAAAAGGTTAAGTTGTAGCAGAGCTAACCACACAGCTACCGGTGGTGTCTTACTGCCACGAGTCCGCTCTAGTTATGACCAGTATGACGTCAGACCTCTCGTCTCGCGAGATCCCGCAAGGGCTACCCAGTGACCTAGTTCTATGCTTTCCCGCCGCACCTGCGGCGCCACCTAGCGGTCCAGATCCGAACAAACATTCGACTCGACATGCGAGACGCGGCCTACTACCCGAGTGCTATCGTCTGGAGCTTGGCGGTATATACAACGCTTCAAAGCGAATGTACCGGTTAATCCGTCCGCTGCTCACGGGATACAGCTACCCGGGAAGGGCGCGTTGGGCATCCCTAGCCGTGGAACGTATGTTATTCGCCTACGGCGAACAACACGCAGCAGCTCGTTGTGTACCGAGTTAGGTTACAGCAGACCTCAACCAGGGACTGCGTCTAACGCCTTCGGTTAGCATTTTATTCTTCCTGGCTTTACGTACGGCCTTCTCCGGGTCCCGCCTAGCCACGGCGAGACCTTTCCCATACATTATGCCTTCACTCAGCGAGACATTTTTCCGTTTCTTACGATTAGGCCGTTTCCTGGCCTTCGTCTTCTTTTTAACTACTCCTCCAGCTTCCGGCACTTTCCTCGGCCAGCCTCTACGGTGTTTCTCGGGTACCACCACGTTGGGCTTGCTAGGCCCAGGCTCAGGGGGATGGTAACCGAACTCCCTCTGCGCCTCTTCGCGTCCCTTCCAGGGCCAAAGTTTTCCAACATTCGTCTTCCATTTCCTACCAGTTAGGCAGTCCTCCATCATCACCGTGGATTCGGAGATGATGCGAATAATTTTAAATGGACCTTCCCAAGGCGTTACCAGCTTTAACCGTTCCAGCGGCTCATAGTACCTTAGTACTTTGTCCCCAACATTAAAACGAATTCTTTTGGCATTGGTGTCATAACCCATCTTCTGCCATTTCGCAATCTTCAGCAGTTCTTTCCGAACGGCCTCGTATGCCTGTTTGAATCTATCCCTTAAAGACTCTACAAACAACACGGTGCAGGGCGCCTCTGGGTCTATCCCAACCACTCCATACACTAAGTCGGCGGGCATTATGATGTCCTCACCGAACACTAGCATGTTTGGAGAACAATTAGTAGATGAATGGACAGTGTTGTTGTAGGCGTGTACTACAAACTCACACTGTTCATCCCAGTCGTCCTGGTGGGTATTAACCAGGGGCTTTAGCACTTGTATCAAGGTTCTATTGAACCGTTCTACCTGTCCATCCGACTGTGGTCGGTATGGGTTGGTTCGGGTCTTGCAGATGGCTAGGTAATGACACATTTCCTGCCATAGCTCTGACTCGAACTCTCTCCCTTGGTCACTGTGCATCATAAGGGGGACACCCAAATGAAGCACCCAGCCTTTTACAAATGCCTCAGCGCATGTGGCGGCTTTGTGATTGGGAAGAGGAAACACCCGAGTGTACTTTGTATAATAGTCAGTTACGACCATCATGCAAGTATTTTCTCTGGGCGTCGTTTTGATTCTGCTGATGATGTCTATCGCTACTCAAGCAAAGTTGACACCAAACAATTCCTGGTATAGAGGTTGCTTTCCCAGGCCGGGTCCCGGCTTGTTTTTACAACAATCCGGGCAAGTGGCAATCCACCGAAGTAGGTCACCTCTCATTCCAGGCCAGTAGTAATGTCTTTGTAGACGCTCTATCGACCTCTTCTTACCGAAATGACCACTAGTTTGGTGGCCATGGCAATAATACATGATATCCCTCCTCATCGAAGTGGGAATCACTATTTGTAACAGTCTACCGTTGGAAGAAGTAGTCTTCCACCTGCACAGTATGCCGTCTCGGATCTCTAGCTCGGTCCATTGGGCTATCAATCGCCTCGTTTCCCTATCTTCTAGGGATAACAACGGCTTTGCTGGTTTAATACCTGTCCGTAGGTATTCCACTATGCGCGCAGTGGTGGGATCCGACTGTTGGAACTTCTTGATGGTCTCCGGGGACCAATCGAGATAGCTACATACAGCCTCCTCCCAGGGGATGCAGGGGGTGCTATAATTAAATACCAACCCAGCTACCACAGCATTGTGGGCCCCGCAGTCTTCACAAGTGGATACTGGCACTTTCGGACGGGTCGCCTCGACAAGGTATCCGCATTGATATATTTAGCACCGGGCCGGTGCTCTATTTGTTTATGCTCCAATCCGAACTCGGATAGGTTAGCTAACCATCGTCCAATTATCCCCTCGGCGTCCTTAAAGTTAAGGAGCCACCTTAGAGGCGAATGGTCGGTTCGTAAAGTAAAGTCAGTTCCCCAAAGGAAATGCTTAAACTTCTTCGTATACACCACTACCGCGAGGAGTTCTCGTTTAGTGGTACAATAATTACACTGGGTATTGCTTAGCGTGTTGCTAGCGAATGCTAGTGGGACCTCGACTCCGTCCTGTACCTGAGAGAGAGCTGCCCCAATGGCATCATTGCTCGCATCTGTGTCTAATATGAAATGTCCCTCGGGAGTGGGATATTTCAATACGGGTGTGTTTCTAAACAAATCCTTTATTTTGTTAAAAGATTCTTCTTGCTCGCTGGTCCATGGGAATGGGTCCTGTGCCCTACCCGGGGTCCAGTGAGCTAAGCACTGCATTGGAAAACTTACACGAGAGTAATTCGGTATGAAATCACGGTAGTAGGAACAAAATCCTAAAAATGATCTCACCTCCTTAGCACTCGTGGGTCGTTCCCAATTTTCTACAGCTTCTAATTTCTCCGGATCCGCACTCACTCCATTAGGGGTGATGATCCTTCCCAGATATGTAATTGTTTTCTTAAACAGATTACATTTCTTGGGTTTAAGTTTTAGACCGTTGGATAGTATCCGGTCGAGTACCAATTGCAGATTTGCATGGCATTCCTTAAACGACTTGCCGAACACGACAACGTCGTCCAAGTAGACCAAGCATTTCTTCCACAAAAGGTCGCTCAACAAGGATTCCATCATGGCCTCGAATGTAGCAGGGGCGTTACACAATCCGAAGTGCAAGACATTATACTCGAACAGCCCTATATGACTAGAGAACGCGGTCTTCTCTATGTCATTGGGGTGCATCGGTATCTGCCAATACCCGGATTGCAAATCCAAGGTACAGAACCATTGGTTTCCACCCAAGCTATCTAATGTCTCGTCTATCCTAGGCAGAGGATATGAGTTCTTCTTTGTCATACCGTTCAATTTTCGGTAGTCGACACAAACGCGGATTGTACCGTCTTTCTTAGTGGTCATACAAACAGGGCCGGACCAGGGACTCGAGCTCGGCACGATGACCCCTAGGTCCAACTGCTTTTGTATCTCCTGTTCACAAATTAACTTCTTCCTAAGAGGAAGTCTACGATACGGAATTTTAAAAGGTTTCTCGTCGCCCACATCTATAGTGTGTAGGATCTGCCTACCGGACCTCCTTCCCTACCGAAAGCACTCTCGTACCTCCGTAGGAGTTTCGCTAGGCATTCTTATCCTCCATGAATCTGATTGTTCAATCAGTTTCTGAAATTCTTCATCCAAAGGATGCTTACTAACAGGGTTTAATGGTTTATTGAACCTGGCCTCGGCGACGTGTTCTACCGAACTCATCTCTCCCTCACTGTCGCCTCGCTTCAAGTAAACCACTAAACCACTTTGGTTAGTTATGGCTAATACAGCCACCAATGTGTCCACTGAGTCCAACCTGATACTCGATAAATATACCGTGTCGGGTTCATAGACTCCGGTTTCATTCCTCTGGGCCATTGATCCACCACAAAGGACATCACAAGTGGTACCCAGTGGGATCTTCACCGTGTGTATCACTGATGCAACCGAAGACACTTGTCTCAATACGCACTGGACATGCAAGCCATACGGGTTCCGAATACTCATCATTCCATCCCTGGGTTCCAAGACGGCTCCATATAAGCTTGCAAAATCCAATCCGAGGATTCCGTCATCACTAACCTCTGCTATAGTCGGCGAAAGAACGAATTCTTTGGCTCCTATACGGATAGGCATAAACGTCCTACCAAAAGTACGCATACTGCTTCCGTCGGCCGTGCAAGCATTTACCCCTGTTTTGAGCTTCTCATGACTGCTGGCCACCGAGTCGAAGAATCTTTTGGACACACAGGAATGGCTAGCTCCAGTACCCACTAAGAATTCTTCTACCCGGCCTTCCACAGATATGGGTACATACCACCGTCTCCCCCCCCAAAGGGGAAGGGTTGCTGGTAAACTGGTGAAAGTCTCCCGAATCACCAAGATTCAATCCGAGTCCTCTCAAAAATTCCAGACACGGATGACTTGGGGGAAGGCGTGTCCCACATACTCGAATCAACCCCTTGATCCATCCTTCCTCTCCCCCAGTGCGGCCACTCGCCTCCATATGTTCACCACCGTACACATAAGCACTAGGGTCCCTGGCCCCGGCCGTAGTGCAGGGGTGCGCACCCACAGCCACCCGGCCTCCAGGTGAATTTGACTCGAAATCTTCCACCGGATTACCCCCGGTAGCATTATGGCATTCGTTCCATCCTGGGGTTATACTCAGTGCCGTGGATACAACCCCCACTAGTTTTCCACATCAGTGGAATCCATAGCGTTCTGTCCTCCTTCGCCGTTGTCCTCGGCTTCATAGAAGGCAGCCATTACCGGCTTAGCAGCGGTACATTCAGAGGAATAGTGTCCCATGCGTTGGCACCTGAAACACTTAACCGTCCGGCGATCCACTCTGGGTCTCTGCCTGCTGGCTTGGAGGGCATCTGTAATTTTCTAACACATATCCTCCATAAGTTTGGTCATGTCCGGAGACTGACCCTTCGCTTTATCAGCGTTGTTAGAGGACTTAGTAGCCTTCCCACCAAATTTTGGGTCACTTCTGACCTCGGATGGCGATTTAGAATCTCTCGATTTACTAAACGCCTTTCTCGGAATGTACTTCCTACCTGAAGTATTCTTCCTAAGCTGCATCGAGCAAAAGGTACCGTCCTCCTGCTCGATGTCAATCAATTCAAAGTCATCCGGGTTATTATCTAACTCGGATCGCTGAACTACCAATGCTAGTGGAGTCAAACCCGTGGTATTCAGGATGTCTCCGGCTAGCATGGTTCGCTTCTTCACGGCCATATCTATACCATTAAATATGCCGTGTAATGTTATGCCTTCTTTCCAGGCATCTCTCGCAGCAATTTGCTCGTCTCGGTCTCTGAGACCCTTGACGAATTGCATGATCAAATCATCCATATACCAGTCCTGGTTTTCTGTACCGGGTCTGGCCTTACTTAACAGCGCATGCAGTTCCATACCGTATGCTCTGAAAGCTTCGTTTGGCTTCTGTGTATGTTTCTTAAAGCGGACCATCGGATCCTCCTTGACCATATTACACAATAGTCCGCTAGCAGATTCAACTAACTGCTCAAAACTTCCCACGAGACCGTACCAGGTCCGCCATTGCTCCACTGCCATGCGACCTGGCCCGCCTTCAGGCATCTTACCAGATGCGGCTTGGCCTCATATGGGGTCCAACCATTGCAGTTCATCACATCGATGAAATCTTCAAACCATTCTTTCCATGGCCGAGTACCATCGTATTCCTTAGGAATCACAGCTACCCTTCGGGCTGAATTGTGAGCATACATCAATCTAGTGCATTGTTGTTTGCTCCATTCAATCGCCTTGGTTTCATTCAAGGTTCGATTGCCTCCCATTCCACCAAAGCTTGTATTGTTTGGTGGTGGCGGTGGTGGTGGTTGGTTATACGTCCACTGTGTACCACTGTAGTTTGTATAGCCACCACCCCCTTGGTTAGGGCCGGTACCCGAGGCACCATCGCTACCTGCGTTGGGGCCGTTACCCGAAGTACCATCCCCACCCTGAGCACCAGTGTGGTTAGCGCCACCCTGGTGACTGCCATCAGATGGCTGGCCAGCATGGTTTGGTTGATTACCACTATTAGGTGGATTTTGTTGGTTGCTGGTATTACCAGGATTCATGACTCATGTGTGCCTTTGAGCACCAAATCAATAGGGGCTTAATTCAATGTGATTGACGATCTGGAAATTGACTAACGATTTGGCTATCTAACATTATTTACTAACTCTGGTCATTATGTAATCACTCATATAGTATTGGGTAGATTTGGCTATCTAACATTATTTACTAACTCTGGTCATTATGTAATCACTCATATAGTATTGGGTAGACCGGTCATAACTCATAGCACTGCCGGCAGTATTGTAGGTCACTATGAGTGGTGCATCCTGCCAATTTGATGCCTATGTTGTCGTCATAGATATTGAAACAGTTCCCAGATAGCTAAGGATCTGAAGACAACAGTAGGTCTTTCTAGTAAGACAGCCTGTAAGATAGGGTAGTTAGTTGTGGGTTTGATTAGGTATACATTTCCCTCCAACAAGATTACAACATGGGATGTCTGCTGGAGTCTTTTGTCAAGAATTGCCAGTTTTGCCCCCTGGCAGACATTATGTGAACTATATTATAATAAATTAGAGGAGAACACTGGTACCATCTATGAACTGAAATGATGAGTGAAACGAGGGTAACTCACCCCTGACTCGACCTCTAGGCATGTGGGTAACTTATGTCGACCATCCAGCATTATTTTAAGTTATTTTCACTCTAAATGAGAATCGTTTGTGAAGTACAGGATATTCATATCGTAGTTAACTGTGCAAAGACAACTGGGGGTCACATGCTGTCTGGTAGAAATTAGGGCGCAATCATTTATTGCCAGGTGGGTGGGTGTGGGGGTTGTTAGATAGGGGTGGGGTGTAAAACTAAATATGGGCAATCCAAGTACTCATCGAAACGAGTCATTCCACATGTATATGCATATATATCCAATTTTTGTGGCGTCATTTGGCAAAATCAGTTCTCAGTGTGGGGTGGATGTCGCAATAACTTTTATCATTGGGGGATCCACCAAAATCCATCACTTGAGCCACAAACGCACCAGGTCAGCCACACACCCCCCTCCCCAGCTGGCAATAAATGACTTGCCGCTTACCCTGGGTTGGTCGACTTAAGGTACCAACATGTCTAGTGGTCGAGACAGGGGCAACTTACCCTAAAAGGATGACACATAGTCATCACAGTGTCTGCTATTTGTAACCCGTCCCACTCACACTCCGGGAGACACATGTGTGGCAAGCCAAATGTTCATCCCTTGATATCAGAGTTTCTTCATTTGATATCAAAGTTTTAGGGTTTGATATCAGGGATTTCTAACTTTGATATCACAGTTTCCTAGTCTGATATCAAAGTTTTTCTGAAATATTGCCATATCAGACTGATATTGTGATACACTCATTTCCCCACCCCCTTTTTCATTTCATACATAGAAAATAAGCCTTTGTGTTGATTTTTTCCTGTTATTTCTCATATTCTGTAAACTCCAGTGTTGGGGTGAAACGTGAGTTTATCAGAAACTTCAATATCATAGTTTTAAACTTTGATACCACAGTTCATAACCCCAATATCAAAGTATATAACTGTGATATCAGAATTAAAACATCAATATCACAGTAAAAACTTTGATATCAAAGATAAAATCTATGATATCACAGCTAGAAACATTGATATCAGAGTTAAAAACTGTGATATCAGAGTTAAAATCTGTAATATCAACTTTTTTGAGAAACTGCTGTTCACCCCGATACTGGAGTTTACATTACATGATAATAACGAATGGTTTGCTCTGATTGCCTGCAATATCAATTAATTAATCCCAATTTCTGGTTAAATCTACATTATCAGCCTGATACAGGGGGTTCCTTAAATAACTCTGATATTGAATACTAAAACTGTGATATCAAATGAAAAAACTGTTATATCAGGGGGTGAACATATCGCTTGCCATACACCCTGCACATGGCTAACAGAGTTTATTATACCCCTGGATCATACACTCCATACATAGATGGGTATAGGATAATACACTCATATGTGGGTCAGCTGTGGATGTAGGCTTACTGTGGACACGTCACTGCCTGGGTGAATTATTAACTGATCTACATTTATGGTATTTATTCACTTCTACTTCTGCACAGCTATTTGTGGGCCACTAATGAATACATCAGTGTACATCAGTAGGAATGGTAGGCCAGATGGCAGGTAGACTGAATATTAGTCTCAAGTCCTCAAGTCCTCAGACAGCCACTAATAGAGACTAGATGGTAGGCATCATGTCATCTCCCCCTCTGGTCGGCATAATGCACTATAAGAGCTAGGGCCCTAGACCCCTAAAATCAACATGGCGACATAGGCATTTTTGAGCTTAGTGACATGGGACATTGGCACTTTCTTAAAATCAACATGGGGACATGAGCTTTTCTAAAAATCGACACAGTGACATGGACATTTCTTAAAATCGACACAGTGACATGATCATTTCTTAAAATCGACATAGGACATTGGGGACCCCCCATCAAGGGCCCCAGAGCTGACATGTCTTGTTTCATCATGCTAACCCCATAGTGTCTGCATGATGCATGGATGCGAGTTACTCACCAGGGGCGGACATGATAACCAATGGGCAGGATGCATCAACAGGGTTAAGGGCCGAGTCATTTGTTGCCAGGTGGGTGTTAGAAAAACAGCCCCTTGGTTGGAGGAGGGCGGCAGGGCCGTACCCAGGGGTGTGCTTGGGGTGCTTGAGCATCCCCCCCCCCAAATAAAAAAAAATATTAAGAAAAGGTCAACCTTTTTGGGACTTCGGTGGGTAAAACTCCAGTGGGAGGACCCAAAAGGCAGAACTTAAAGCATAGGAATTTGTTATTGGGAATTCTCGCGGAAGGTTTCGAAAGATGGAGGAGGGGTGGTGCTGAAGCATAGAAATCTTGGGACAGGACTTGGTTGGGTGGAGCTCCGGTGGGAGGTGTCAATGGGTGGAACTCTGGGGCAGACTTTGTATAAGGGAGGACTCCTATTGATGTTACTACAGGTCTGAGCATGATGCGGGGGGGGGGGGGGGGGGTGCTGAAGAGTAGAACTCCTATCACTGGACTTGGAACTATGGTGGGAGGGGGACTGTAAGGGGAGGGGGCTACTGAAGAGTGGAACTCTTGGGATGGGACTTTGTTGAGTGGAACCTGGGTTGGATGGGGATTTTGTTGGGGTACACCAAGGGGGACTTTGTAAAAGGAAGGGGGGGGGAGCTCCAGTGGATGGTGCTGAAGGGGGGAACATGATAGTTGTGGTGGGGTGCTGAAGAGTAGAAATCCTACAACCTATAACGGGACTTAGTTGTTTGGACCTTCAGTGGGAGGGGGCTTTGTCGGAGACTCCAAGGGGGGCATTTTTGGAGGAGGGGCCTCCAGTGGATAGTGCTGAAGGGTGGAACATAATGGGTAGGGGGTGGATACTGAAGAGTAGAAATCATACAGTTGACGGGACTTAGTTGGGTGGACCTCCAGTCATGTGTTCACATAAGCGCACATCAACCAACAAAAGGGCAGGAAAAAGGGATATCCGTATGTTTTACCATTGTGCCCAAAAATTGTTGCCTTCCTGTGATGGCAGGTACATCTTCACTACTTCTCTGATAACAATTGGCCTAAAGGAAAATCTACAATGATACATATACCTCCATAATCTAAATATTATAAGGTACACACAGAGCCCAATATTTACATGAATATTCACTGGCAAGACAGCTGTATTAGCCAAAGAAACTTTTGTGACATTTATTTTCACCTAAGGCCATTTAATTAAAATAACTTGGATTACAGATCCGCTGATGTTATGCATGAATCAAAGGCCAAATATTGAATCTCTAGTGACATAATGTTAGCATTTTCCTCCTCTGATTCTCCTCATTGAGTGAGTAAGTAGGCTCAGATAGCAGTCTTAATGGTCATCTAATGCCATTTAAACAGCTAAGACCGTAGGTCTGTGCTGATTTGTGGTGTCATTTTCCTAAGTGACAAGGGTTTATACTGAGTGACATAGGCATTTCTTTGAATCTGCATGGGACCCCCCCCCCCCCATCTAACCTCCCCCTAATTTGGTGTCGGATTGCAGCAAAATGAACCATTTGAATACTTTTTTTCAAGGCTTCGCTTGTGATAAGCACCGCTTCATGGTGCTCAAAAAGGTCCACCTCCATGACTTGAGCACCCCCCCCCCACAGAGAAGTCTGGGTATGGCCCTGGGGGGCACAACAACCTTATTAACCTTTACACTGGGAAGGTCAAAACTGAACATGGGTAGGCCTACTCATCACAACTCTTCATTCCACATGCGCATCCAATTTTTTGTGGGGGGTGATTTTGCAAAATTAGTTCTTAGTGGGAGGGGGGGTCGTGACATTTTTTATCATGTAGGTTGGGTGGGGGCGGAAAAAAATTGCCAGTCCTGAAAAGTCCATCTAAGCCCCCTCCCTCCAGCTGGCAATAAATGACTGGCACTAGACTAGAGCCTGTTTTTCACACTTGGGTCAGAAATAAATGCTGTAGTGTTAGATTTAGCACTTTGGTGTTTCAGAAGTCACAATGAGGTTGTTCACAAACTGGAAGTCGTGGTTCATTTGTCACCTGCTGCTCGGTTACATCTTCATCATGTCGGGCCTCATCACATGCTTCCTGCTGTTACTGACCTACATCTTTGTGTGGCACTTCAACAAGACGCTCTACCGCAAAATGTGCTCTCACATCGCCTACATGTGGTGGAGTCGTAAGTATTTAAAAATCCCTCCTGTTAAGCTGTTCAATCAATGTAGATGTAGAGTGTAAAATTGGACTTCTACTTTTACTGATTCTGCAATTGTGATCGATTGTAACTCTATGTAATACCGTCTTGTGTAAACTATGATGAAACTCGCCCAATAACCCAGTGGAATATCCTAAAATTATCTTTCAGAATTCACCTTCATATGCCAGTGGTGGGCAGATTCCCGTGTATCTCTGCGTGTAGATCATCCTGACATTGTGAAGGAGCTCGGTACAAACCACACAATCCTTATCATGAACCACAAACATGAAGTGGACTGGCTGATCACATGGTGTCTGGCTGAAAGACTCGGGATACTTGGGGTAAGTTAGGGCTGACAATGATGCATTTTCATATCTGATAGCTCAATACATACACAGGATTGGCGTGTGCACAGATTGAAACAACACAGAGCTCTACTACATGGTTAAGTATATCATATATGAAGGTCTGGATCAATGTGTATCACAGTAGATGGCCCTACTATCTATGATTTTTCCCATTGACACTGGATGTCCACCATCATTTTTGTAGTACTAGGTGGCACCACTGTCCATAGGTCCATGCATAGACACTTAGTCCACCTACTGTGATACAAATTAGCCCAGACCACAGTGTTTTACCTTCCCCATTACATCCAACATATTCAAACAGCAGCCCAGTATTCTATGTTGTTTCAGCCTGTTAGGGTGTGAGTATAGTGTAGGAAGTGACTGGCAATGTGTGAGCACCAACCAAAAATAATGAAAACATCATCTCATTTTTCTATATTAAGAAAAAACAATTAATAGAAATTGATTTTTCTTTCTTTTAAGTGTTTTATTTGAGTGTCAATTATACAGTGACATAAACAGTAATATATCTGGTAGTCATTGCGTTTCCTCCTCCAGGACCCATTGTTGGGGTCTATATACTTGTATGCTTGGTAAATCAAGAAAGTGTAGCAACCATAAAGCGAATAGTATACTTTTATTCTTACGAATCGTTACATTCATGACAGCCTGTTTAGTAGAATGCATAATAATCAAAAGAGATGTGGTGATAATGTTTATGTTTTCTATCCCTCCTTGACAGGGAACAAAGATATATGGAAAGTCTATGCTTAAATACATTCCACTCCTTGGCTGGGTTTGGAGCTTCACAGAAAGTATTTTCCTGAAGCGTGAATGGGAGAAGGACAGGAAGATCCTCCAGCAGGATCTGGCTTATATCTGTGAATACCCGGAGGACTACTGGGTTACGGTAAGTTTTACTGTATGTAGACATGTATACATGGGTCCTTTCTTATGTCCTCTGCTTATCCAGAGACCTACCAGACTGTGATAAGAAAATTCTAAAGATCTTTGAGATAAATTTGCTATATATATTACACCAAACCTAATATACATTATTCACCTATCTGCCACTCAGTCACAAGCATGTATAGGTGATGATGGTAACATAGGGCTTTCATGTATAATCCTATTATAAACTATACAAAAAAAGTATAAATTCTATGACAGAAGATATATACATCGGTAATATGCAACCAGTGTACCATTGTGAAATTATCAACAGGGCCCTACACATCGAATACAGAAATAAATGTATGGAACTGCTGATCTTACAGGGTCTTCCTAGCAGAAGGTAGTCTAGTCACAGCAATTCTTTTTTATTCAATAGTTGGAAGCAAATTTAATACATTTGTTTTTCTGTATGCTCAAGTTACCAAGTGTATGGCACTAGAATATCAAATTTGGTCTTTATGGTAGGATGATTTACACCTTATTGTTAGACAACTTCTCTTACAGCTATTGCTATACTGTGAGGGCACACGGTTTACAGAGTCTAAAAGGGAGGCCAGTAATGAAGTTGCACGTAAGAAAGGACTTAAAGAACTCAAGCACCATCTTCTTCCACGTGCCAAGGGTTTTGTGCTCTCCATGCACGGCGTTAAAGAACACATTGATGTTGTTACTGACATGACTGTTGGGTTTACTGATGAGGGTGCAGAGCCGACTTTCATGAATGTGCTTTGTGGCAGGAAAATTGTGGCTGAGGTTTACACAAGGTACATGTGCTATTAGATTTTACTGTTGATCCTCAAGTTGAAGTTGCACCTCACTCAAAAAGCATGACCCAAGTTGAGAGAATCCTGTAACTTGTTGCCTTAGTGCAAGAAGGTTGTATCTGCATTTTTCAAGTTTTGCAGGAGAGGCAAGAGAAGTGTTACATTTACTATAGCACAAAGTGGAAACAGCAACATTACACTGGGGCCTGTAGGCACACATGTCATAGATAGAGCTTCACTACATTCAAAGTAGCTCAATAAGGGACAATACATATCAAAAGGGAAGAAAACTCATTTTTGCCAAAATGTCAGTTAGAACCTTCTTTCACTAAGGCGACGTACTGTTGCTTGATTTATTATTTTTGAAATATCGTAAAAACAAAGGCTGTTGGAGGCAGACATACTTTTGAACTTTTCCACTCCCTCCTGATGAAACAAATCATTTTATTTTTTCCTTCTGATCTATTTCTTCTTAGGAGGATACCTACAAAAGACATTCCACTAGACACAGATGAAGCATGTACAAAATGGCTACAAACATTATACCAAGAGAAGGTGAGTGGTAATTGTCACTCCAAATACCCTAGTTTGACATCAGGCCAGAAAAATGTGACCAGTTAGTACATATTCCAAACCCTGCAATGTTTGGGTTCAAGTGTTATTTTATGTGTAGAGTGGAATCTCCCTTCAAGTTCCAAAGAATAATAGATCTAAGAGACTGGTGCCATCAGTGAGATAAAATGAAGAAAAAAAACATGCTGATCACTGCACAATAATGATGTAAGAAAAATACAGAAGCTTGCATGAAGCCTTGAAATCAGACGTGATTTGAAAATTACACATTTTCCAGCATAAAATAACTGAAATAACTGAGGTCAAATGTATTCACAACACTATGCAGTTGTTTATGATAACTGAAAACTTACATGAACATCTATTTTCCAATGATTTCAGGATGAAATCTTTGATAACTTTGTCAAAAATGACAACCACTACACAATAGGTAGACGGTTGGAGGTTCCCCGCCGTAAGAAAGACTTAATAATGTGGATATTCTGGGCAGTAGTCCTAACAGTACCACTGTTTAAGTACCTTGTCTATATCACTGTGTCAGGGTCGCTACTATGTCAAGTTGTGCTTCTTATTGTTATAGGATTATGTGAGTATTTTATTACTATACACCATAAAACCATAGAGTTTCAGAAAGTGGTATAAGCTAAAATGCTATAAAACTTCATAAAGAAAATATGAAAAATCCTTGAATTTATATAGTGGTAGTGTATTGTAATTTTGCATAATTGGGGGTGGCTATAATTAATTCTGATTACAATTATTATACTACTGTAGACACTCTCTTATCATCAGTATAACCCCAAAAAAATAAAATGTCATTCAGTAACGCTTTATGCAACTTTACCCAACAGTGACATTCGGACTGAAGCTAATGGTTGGTGTGTCGCAAATTGAGAAGTCATCAGACTATGGATTGTCTCCGGTCCAACAACTGTGGAAAAAGAATACCAGCTTGAAGTAATGCATTTATACAACATGAGATCAGATTGAAATTCCCTAGGAGAATTGAAAGTGATTGGCCATTATTTGAAATTCAAGGCACTCTGGATTGAGCTTGTCCCAGCTTGTTGACTGTTATTGGGAGTTATCGCTGTTGCCTTTACGTTATGGAGAAAGTAGTTCCCGTCCACTGGTCACTCTACTTGAACTGATTTATTGGAAGATAGGGGTGGGGCAAATAAGCACCCACGATGAGACAAATGATCCTACAGGATTGGACAAATAATCTCCAATGTGAGAGAGATTTATTCCCTTAAATGGGTTTCTCCAGAAGATTGAATCTGAATTTTGAACTGCTTTTGAATTATGACTAAAGACCTGTGTGGTGTTATCACTGTCAGGACACCGACTACGTTAACTGCAGTTAGTCAATCAATGATGGCGGATGACAGGTTTATCATGTTTGAATGTATTCTTCTATTTTGTGATCTAAATACTTGATGGGCAGACATGAGAAGCGGCACAATTATAGTTGAGGTGTGTGTACTTATGTAGAAAGTGACTGGGCTTTCTAAATCAATGGAATTAGAGAGAAATCAGCTTGAAGAATAATTGGGTGACTATACTAACTCTAGGTGAATGACTCTGCTAACTGCTATCCATGTTAGAGACCTTGACTACACTAATTGACAAAAAAAAGTGACTATGCTAACTTTGTACTCTTTATCATTGCTTATTTTACAGTGATAAAAACTCTACATTGAAACCTTTTTGTGCAGAGACTAATGATTCGTTTCAAAGGATAGTGCAACATTCAATCCGCCACCATATCAATAAAAGTTTCTCCATAAGAATGTTAGTATTAGAAGTTCAACAGGAAGGCTAAAGGTTAATTCAAAAATTCCTACTATCAGGCCCCCAGTGATGGTAGGGAAATCCAGCCCTGTTGCCTTATCTGATGGTAGTGTGTGACTCACAGGCATTGAAACAGACAGTGCTATTAATGTAGGTGGTGGTAGGCTGAGCCCTGCATAGACCTGTCACCAAAAACAACATACTGTGCGCAGTGCCAGTCTATTGTAAGAGCCACAAAATAAATCAGTAGCTGTCGAACACTCCTTTTCAAGGGCATAAACAACCATTCCCTTTATTTCTATGAGCTATTTATAGTGTGTACCGGCTCCCCCTCAGGAAGGTAGGATGAATCACTTGATGTAACATATGAATGGCTTTTGAGTAGAGGAGTGGTAATAATACAGACAGCTATCTAGTCCTGTGGTCAGCCACAATTTCTTTTCCTACCACCAGTACAATGCCCTCTTGAACAGGATCAATTTCCTAGACATTTCCATCAGTTGAATTCCTATAGACTCAAGATTTAGTAGTTACCCTAGTCATGTTAGTTAGTTTAGTCCCAACCACATGACCTCCATTATGAAATACTTTTTTACTTTTGTACTTCAAGGTGTGTTGTCATGATACTTCATAGGCCCTACACTTGACAAGGTACATTAGCATCATAAATGTACATCGGGAAACCACTCTAAATGCCTTTTTTTAACCTAATATCCAAATTCTGCTCTTGAGCAAAAACAGAGTTAGTATAGTCCTAGCTTTGGAAGAAGTATAGTACCTAACATTATACATGTATACACACTGAGTTAGGGGAGTCATCTGGATATTTTGTACATTGATTACTGCTTCTCTAGACCATTACAGCCCCTGGTAATGTGCCCATGATTTCATGTATGGCTATACCTTCCATCCCACAGCTTTTCGACTCATAACCCCAAGCAAATACAGAGATATCATATCCCTTGTTTTGTTTACAAACTTTGCAGTGATCTGCATAACTCCATGTGTCCTGACAGTGATTATAAGAGTGCTAGTTAGGACTAGTGGAATACAACCAGAGTAACTAAGACAATGCAGTGTTATATATAGTGACTAACCAATCAGATCTCACTGCCTCATTATGATTTAACTGCCTCATTCTGGTTAAACTGCCTTATTGTATGAATACCATTTTGCTAGCAGTGTTTCAAACAAAATGATTGGAAAATTGGAAATTGTGAGGACGTTATTTTTGTATGCTTTGGTGACCAAAGGTGTATCAATTTGTCATTTAATTCAGAAATAAGTGTGTAATTGATTTACATATAGATATAAAAGATTGCCATATTTTGTGGTAATATTTGTTTCTGATTCTATCAGGAGAAGATATAGAAACACCAGGGTGTATAACCACACACAACAATCCCTGTGCCTCTCAGGATAATGTTTTAAACATTTCTCTTTGGTTTGTCTTTAAGGGGAAACGTTATCTAACATTAAAAAAATATTTCAGTGTCAAATATTTGCGTAAGCTGGGAGTACTATATGTCATTCAACTGACTATTTTCATATGTTGATTATCATTAATGGTGATTTGCACTATTGGAATTTGTATGGGAAAGCAGTGCCAAATACTGCCTGCCATTGATAAATGATATCTGACAGTTGAGAGAAGCATTGGGTAAAAAATGAATAAAAATTGGTTCCAGGCACCCGACCGACCCCAGAAAAATAGGGCCGACCCTACACCTTTTTTTGAGAATTTCAGAAGAATTTTGAGATTCTTTTCATATTTTTCATAATTTTTCATCAATTGCTCATGAATATAATCTGTAGGTATATCCTTTGCATATATCTGATTTGGACTCAAAGAATCAGATAGATTTGCCAATACATTTCTATACAAAATTAAAAAAAAAAAAAAAAAAAGAAAAGTCCAACCTACCGACCCTAGGTCTTTGAGTCAAGTTACTGGAAACATGCTGCATCAATAAAGTAATTATCAATGCACTCAGACTCTTTTCCTGACTAAAGATCTCGGACCACCAAAATACAACTGAAGCCAGTGACGATCATACAGTAAAAGTAGGCATTTCAGACATGGTGGCCTCTGATTGGTTTATATTAGTGTTTGAAAATTATTGAAACCAATATTATTATGCATCCATAAAATCTGTAACTTGTTTTGATTTAGGGAAAAGAAATATGAAAGGCCTATCCCATGTCTGGGTAGGTTAGAAAAAATTCAGAAGAAATGGTGAAATTTGGCAGTTCTGCAGCAAATTCCAAGATGGATTCTGGGGTGAGTTTGTACACAGGCCTACAGAAAAAAACTGGATTGGTCAAACCATATTTTTTATTGATTCAGAATGAAGAACTAATATGTTCCTAAAGATTTATGATTATTTTGAAAATTTTGAATCTGTTTCTATCACATTGCTGGGGTGTTATCTTATATTAAAATATAGTGGGAAATGTTTTGGTGGTCCGAGACCTTAAGCAATCAACAGTAGCAGACAACATGTTCTGTAACCTGCATGTAAGTATGTTTTTCTGATTATTTACAGGTTGAATTTAGGGAATGGTGTGAAGGTAAACTTAAAAAACTCAGGGACAGGTGTGAGGAGAGGGAAAATGGGTGTTTAGAGTGGGGGGGGAGCAAAGGTAGGCCATAGCAAGGTGAAATATGGCCAGGTTAGCCTTGCTGTGCCACAGCTGAGTATCCCCAGTCAGAAGTACTATGTACACAGACTGGTTCTAATGCTGGAACAGGGATATTTTGAACTGCCTGATGACAAAGAAGTGTCACATTTATGTGGCAACTCCCTATGCATTAATGTCGACCATCTGTGCATAGAAGACCACCAGACAAACGCTGAGCGACGGGGCTTTGTACTACAGCGCTACTGCACCAAGTACCACCAACCTTGCTGTATCTTTTAAAGGTGGCAAAACCTATGGGCAGCTTAAGCTTATGGATGTTATGTGTTCATGTTTCAGTTCATAATTGTTAGTTTTAAAAGTTTTGACCCCCCCCCCGACCCCCACCACTTTCATAACGGAAAAATCATCCCTAATCAAATGATATGATGCAGACGCAGCTCAGTTACTGAGTAATCTTACTAGCAGTATGAGTGGTCATGATCAGCAGCCTTCCTGTGGTAAAAACTGTCTAAGGATGTGTCAAAGTAGTAAGAATGATCCAAGAATGACACTGTAAAACTTTGGACCCGTTCGGTTGTTTTTATTTTGTGCTCCTCGAGTTTTTGCCTTTTAAGGAACCCAGCACTGTTGTAGCAGGCTAGTTGCTTTGCATGGTCGTACAACTTGAATTCACGACTTTGACGCCTAAGCTTTGCATTCTTAAATCTACTGCCTCTCTGTCTAATTTTGTCTTGTCTCCATCTTCTGTTTCTAGCTACCAGTTGACGTAGCACAGTGGACTGCCGGGACAGGGGAACCCCGAGTGTGAGGCACAACTGTAGGAGTGACTCACCGGGACCGTGGTTTACAGAGTTGATAGCAGCGTGCAGGTGACCAGCAGCATTCGTTGGAAACTCGATCAGCCTGGGTAGAGCCTTGCTGATAGCTCTGTTCTGTTGAGGTAAGTTGTCTCCAACACATCCTCCCCGAGTTGTGCTTGCAGCAGTTTCTTGATAAGAATCTTGTCATTGTCGGTGGGTCTAATGAGAGAAAGCTTGTGGCTGGAGAACTCTGTAATGAAGTGCCGTACCCAGGGTTTCTCCACAGTACATGCATATGAGTGTTCCCTACAGAGCCTATGGTCTCCCTTGTAGCACGGTGTTTCTCTATAAATGCTTGAAGCTCTGCCCTTGTCCGTCTAGTTAGATCTGTGATGAACCTTTTAAAGAGTTTTCTCCTGTCATCTTTAGTTTGTCCTGGTACAAAATCATCTGAGAATTTAGGGAACAAGTTCTCCTTCTTCTTGTCCATGCTCCGGGAGATATGTTTCACACAATTCTGATGTTCCAATCCTCCCTCCCGTAGAACTTTCTTTGTAGCACTGTCCCCATCTGTAGTTACCACAGTGACCGAAGGGCCCCCGTTTGATGATACATCTTCCAAGCCTTTTTTCAGATAATCTGCCTCATTCCCAATGGGTGTGTCTGGAGATACATTTGGGTTGGGACCCTTTTTGCTGTGTAGCTCTGCATGAACTATAGGTTTTGAATTCCTCATGGTGTCTGACGCTCCAATGTAGGCGCACTGGGTCCCTGCCTGAGTCGGTGTTCTACCTGCTCCACTCCTGCTAGAGTTATTGTAGCGCCCATCAAATATCATTCCTATTTCATTCTCAGCTCCTCTTTTCTTGTTCAAGTCCTGCTCTTTCTGGATGATAGCTTTCATGTCATTCTTGTTAGCCTCCTCGATTTTTTTGTTGACTTTGTTAGCCATTTTCTGGATTGCATTCTTCGTTGGAGCTGGCACATTCATAGAATGCATCAAGTCTGTGACTGCTGCTGCACCCATACCACACCTAGACATGGCAACATGCATAGATACATTAGGTTTCCCTGCTTTCCTACCTCTTTTTCCTGTCTCTACCTCTTCATACAGCTTGCGGACTGCAGACACAAAGGCACACTTGCTACACTTAAGTCCCATGCTCCAACACATAGACCATTTCCTTGCCTCTCCCCACTCTAAGTCCCCTGTACAGCCATTGAACTTCTCCCTGTGCTCCCTTATTACCTCATTGTAGAGCTCCAGTATCTTCTCTGGATTTACAAGTTTGTTTGTTGTAAAGTCTCCAGCTGGTATGTCAGGGTTGGAGTTATACTGTTGCTCATAGGTCACAGTTGATTTCCTCGGCCGGAGTATCATACACTCAATAGTTTGGTCCTTAGCATTCAGGGTCTCCATTACCTCCACTTTCTCTTTTGAAACAGTCACAACAGTCTTGACTACTACTTCAGCATAGTCTTCTTCTGTGGCACTAAAGATTGGCTTGCAGTCTGTACTTGGTCTTGGCTCTAATCTATTGCCGGGAGAAAAGGTGTGCCCTGCCTTAAAGAATGACTCACCCATATTCCCAGGATGTTTCCTTTTTTTACCCATTCCTTTGATTAGTCACAAATAAATAGAGAAAATATGGTACAAACCTAGGTATTTGCTCTGAAAGTACCCTTCCTTCCTCCAGGAGAGTCAGTTCAAGAGTGAGGGGATTTCAAATTGCCACAGGAAGTGGTAGGGCTGATATGGAGCCTGACACCCAAGGGACCCCTGTCAGTCCCAAATCCCAATGTGTTGTTATAGTAACTACCACTCATGTGAGCTAACTGTGCTGATAAGTTCATGTCAAATTTCAAAAATACTTGTATTTTTATCATCGACTTGGAATGTCCATGTTCAGAGTGACATGACAGTGTTTGTCCCATGTCTCTATTTTAAATATTAAGGAACATATCGAAAATAGATGAAAAATAACCAAAAATGTAGAAAAAATAATCAAATAATAAGCCAAAAATCTCATAATGAGCAAATTGTCTGTATTTGAACCTCTATCATGTATATATAGTCAGGGCAAATCAGTAGTAATAAAGAAAACTTATTATGGACATTTTTATTTCAGCAGTTTGGACCGGTGCTGTCAGGTGCTGCCAGATCCACACTCCACAGTGACTAGTAAGTTGGCTCATGGATGGATTGTACATGTGATGTAAAGCATTGAAAGGAATACAGTGTGACCAATAATCATTGCCTAACATCCCACAGTGATATGTATCCTTGATCAGGTTAAGAAATATAAATTTTTGCTCTTTAAGATATAATTTTGGCTATTTTTTATGTACATTTTTTAGAATTTTAGGTATTTTTACCATTTTTTATCAGGCTACTGCACTTGGTCACTGTCTAATCCTCTTTTGCAGGGTATTTCTGAAAATATTATGCAGTGCCAGTTTGCTAAGTTGACAATAAATGGGGTTCTTATTGTAATTCAGAGAATGATGGAAAATGGCAGGAAATTCTGGAAAAATGGTGACTGAGGCCAAGCACTCTTTTGGCATGCTATACCCTTTCAGTGTTATCTCTTAATATCTCAGATTAATCATAGTAACCATGGAATGGAAACTCAAGCACTATTCTTCTCAAATATCATGTAAAAGCTACATTTTGATGTGAAAGATGTTGATTTTTTCCCCTTTTTTCGATTATTTTCTCACATTTATTGCTATTTTTATCACAATTTCCAAAGTATGGTTTGGAAACTAGACCATATAATGCTTGGACATTGTTTCTCATACAGTTATTGATTCCCCTGAGTAATTTCAGGGATGTGCAGTGAATATTTCCTTTATATTTGGGCATCCTCCTGTTCTATCCTCCCACAGCTTTATTCATAGCCCCGAGCACTAAAATGCTGGTGGTCATTGATGTAAGACAACCACCCAATTTTGAAGGTTTAAAATATCCGACGAGCACAAAAACTTCAGATAAGACTCAAAACACATAAGGCTTGCCAGAAAAAGCATATCCAACATAATTTCCCACCCAACCCCCCTTTTAAGATCTCGGACCACCAAAATACAACTGAAGCCAGTGATGATCATACTGTAAAAGTAGGCATTTCAGACATGGTGGCCTCTGATTGGTTTATATTAGTGTTTGAAAATTATTGAAACCAATATTATTATGCATCCATAAAATCTGTAACTTGTTCTGATTTAGGGAAAAGAAATATGAAAGGCCTATCCCATGAGTAGTATAATAGATGGTCTTTTCTGAATATTATCCAGAAAAGACCATCATATTTGGATTATCCAGAGAAGACCTCCTATTTTTAGATTATTTATAAAAGAGGTCGTTTATAGATATATTTAATTTATCTATAAAAGAGGTCGTTTATAGATATATTTAAATTATCTATAAAAGAGGTCGTTTATAGATATATTTAATTTATCTATAAAAGAGGTCGTTTATAGATATATTTAGAATCCAGAAAAGACCTGTATTTTTGAGAAAATGTAGATTGCAAGTGAAACGAGAAGTCATAATATTTTTATTTTTTCTTTATTGTTCTTTTTGAGACATATCATATAGTCAGACAATCCAACAGATAATCCAATTTATTCCTTTATCGTTTATGAATAGAGAGGCGGAGAATGAGTTACAATAACAATGAATAACATAATTGGAATCTTCATGAATAATGTGATTCATTGAACCAATACCATAGTAAATTTTCGTCACCTAGTTCTTTGTTAGAATCAACTTTAAGAATTCCTCTAAAGACATTAATTCATTTTCGGAGGGGTCCATTTCATGAGAACCTTTTTCATCGGTTGGTTCTTCTTCCGCCGAATAAAATTCTTGTTCTTCAGACGACGTTTCATCAGCTAAATGAGATTGTTCTATATCTGATTCTTCAGACGAGTCACTTTCTCCAGAATCACTTTCTTCACAGTCGTTTTTTTCTTTCAATGAAGCAGATATCTTTTTGCCTGATCCAAAACCTTGATCATTTCTTTCGGTTTTATCAGGTGTACATACTTCTTCTAGCTCAGGGATGAGAATTTTTTCTAATATTACTTGAGCTATTTGATCTCCATGTTTTATTTCGAAGACCTCATTTCCAAAATTAAACAGCAAAACACCTATTTTTCCCCTGTAGTCTTCATCTATTACCCCTGCTCCTACATCGATGAAATGATTAAGAGCAAGTCCTGATTTTGGTGCTATGCGACCATAGCATCCTGCAGGTATGCAAAGTATTATATCAGTTTGTACCAATTTTTTTTCTTTAGCAGGAATAATATAATCATAAGCACTATATAAATCAAACCCTGCAGATTTTTTTGTGGATCTGGTTGGCTTCAATGCTTTTGTTGATGCTTTAACATAATGCATAATAGGTTGGAGAATAGGTGAGGCAGGCAGTAAAGCAGATTTTTTACATGTTGTTACTAACAGTGTATTTTAGGCCACAGGGTGAGTAGCAATAATGTCCTTAGAAAATGAGTTTCGTTCCAATGAGGGGGGTACTACAAAATTGTTGTGGATTTGCATAGGGAATGACCCTAGTAATCATATACCAAAAGTTCTCCGGTGGCATTCCTGCAGTTTTTGCGTAGGTCAAGGTCAAAGGTCAGGAATTTCCCTCTATATTCCTATATAAGCTGTTTAACCCAAGAATTGATTGCATGTTCTCTCTGAACTAAGTTAAAGGGCTAAAAGAGAATTTTATGGTGTTGTTTGGGCCAGAAAATCATGCTGATTCCAAATAAACTTCTCATATTAGTCTGAGTATGCTGAAAGTGGCGAAAACTTGATATTCAAAAATAAAAGTAATATTGAAAAATATGTGAAAATATCAAAAATCTGTAAAACATGAAATTAGCCTCTATCAATGCACAAAACACCTAGTTCAGCTAGCTGGTGGGTGAGGAGCATAATAAGTATGAAATGATTATGTAATTAAGCCTTGACCTACTTAATTAGGTCAAAGGTCACAGAAACCATATACATCATATCTCTGGTTCTAAGAGGCCTTTCTACACACTTTTAAGTTCTAAATAGGGGTTTCTCACATAGAGGAATTGATTGGAGTAGGTTTAAAACTCATAGGATGCATTGTCCTGTGCATAAATCAGAAATCAGCATTGATTGTCTTTGCGAATGCAGATTTACGAGGAAAGGTATTAGCCCCATATTGTCCGAAGTAATACTGGATCACCTGCCTATTGAAACAATTTGTATTTGGGTAGGAGGCTTACATGAATTAATGCAAGTGTCTGAACAAGGTTGCAGTAATTAGTTAGATAGACCATGACATATTCAATTAGGTCAAAAGTCATAAACCATTTTACAGTTCAAGCAGGACTTTGTGAAATTTTAAGTTCAAGATAGGGGTTTCTGACAAAGACCAAATGGAGGGCTAGCTTTAAGCAACTCAGTGTTGTGTATTGAAATATCAAACATATATTTATATCAAACTCTGAGTAGATTAATGTTGTAGAAGTTGAGTTGTACCCTGCAAATAGTGTTATGAGGAATAATATTTTGACCTCCTAAGATGCATTGTTGTGTGTATAAATCTGAAATGAAACCAACTACTGGAATGTCTGCACTAATGCAGATTTGTGGAGTAGGGGGAATGAATCAGCCAAGTAAAAGGAATTGATGGGGGGATAAAGGGGCTTGAAATATTCAGATTTAGGTGACTGTTATAGCTTTTATCATGCATTTTGCTTCAAAACCCCATATGTGAACCATGCCTTATAGGCAAATCAGATTCCTACTTTAGCTGATAGGATTCTCCTGAATGCTTGCTGCCACTTTGCATTAGGGATTTACACAGAATAATATGGTAGTAACCAATTCCTGGCCCCTTCAAGACTTGTGCTGTGAGTAATGATAAGTAAGGTTTGATGGTGTAAATTATTTCACAAAGGAGCAATCCTTACTATCTTGGGCACTAATGTTCAAGAACCCCTTAGCACCTTAGACTGCAAAACTTTCCCCGTACAATGCCTGGATCATATCTCAGCTCCCACATTCAAGCTTCACCCACTTCGGGAGAAGGTAAAAGCAGCAACTAGGGCTTGAAAACTGAAGGTTTAGTACATTTTTGTACAGATCTGCCTTTAAGGTGCACCCAATGAATGAGGCATATTGTGGCTTACAGCTTCTTTCCGAACTCAAGATTCCTGACAAGCATTGCCATTGCTTGATCTAGTGTCTGGTTAGATCGCTATCAGTTGCACCTAAACATTTTGTGGTGAATGGATGGAATACTTTCATTAATAAAAAGTATCATGCTCAGAGTCTACGGGCAGAGAAGAATTACAGATTATGCCTAGTATAACTGCTGAAAATCAAGGCCAGAATGTGCCTTTTGGGATCTCCATCAACTAATCATGTGCCTTATCTGTGAGGTCTGGCTTATGCAAGACCGGTCTATAGTATGTAACACATTCTATTTCTTTTTTTTTTTTCAAAGGGCTGGGCAAATGTTCCCTACACCTAGACACCTATTTAACACATCCTATCATAAAACCATGTGTATTAACTGCTCCCACACATATTAGCCACACCCTGACATTAACCATCTTCTTTATACACAAAACCCCATGTGCAAGCCACAACTATACTTTAGGCAGACTCTATAAGCCACGGTAGGTCTTTGAAATGGTTTATTAACCACTGCTTATATGCTTGGTGTTACCCTACACTAATTTTATGCCCTTGCAGAATTGGGAACCTGACAGATTGTACATTCACTTTCCATAGAAATTTGCATTGGCTGCCCCATATGTGTGCCTTTTCTTACTGCCTCTGCAGATATGAAGGCCATCCAAGGATGTGTAAATACAGTACAAAAGTTATCAGTTTGCAACTGGATTTGAAGGCCATCCAAGGATGTGTAAATACAATACAAAAGTTATCAGTTTGCAACTTTATTTTTTTTGTGATTATTTTTGTAATTATTTGTGATCATTTTTGTGATTATTTATAATCAAATCCAACTAATCTTATTAGGTAGCCTACCAGTAGGGCCTATTTGCCAATTGCAGTTAAATTCAGAACTAGAGGCAGGAAAATTACAGACACATCTCTTGGGAATTTGAACAAAGAAGAGTTGCCACTTCACTCTTACCTAACCAACTGTAATTGTCAACCTTTCTTCATAACACTAATTACACACTTACTGTTTCATTAGGGCAGGGGATCAAGTATTACTTCAGAAAATATGTGGCTAATACTTCCCCTCATAAATCTGCATTTGAATAGACAATCAATGATGATTTCTGATTTATGCACAAAATAATGCATCCTATTAGTTTTAAACCTACTCCATTCAATTCTTCTATGTGAGAAACCCCTATTTAGAACTTAAAAGTGTGTAGAAAGGCCTCTTAGAACCAGAGATATGACGTATATGGTTTCTGTGACCTTTGACCTAATTAAGTAGGTCAAGGCTTAATTACATAATCATTTCATACTTATTATGCTCCTCACCCAACAGCTAGCTGAACTAGGTGTTTTGTGCATTGATAGAGGCTAATTTCATGTTTTACAGATTTTTGATATTTTCACATATTTTTCAATATTACTTTTATTTTTGAATATCAAGTTTTCGCCACTTCCAGCATACTCAGACTAATATGAGAAGTTTATTTGGAATCAGCATGATTTTCTGGCCCAAACAAAACCATAAAATTCTCTTTTAGCCCTTTAACTTAGTTCAGAGAGAACATGCAATCAATTCTTGGGTTAAACAGCTTTATATAGGAATATAGAGGGAAATTCCTGACCTTTGACCTTGACCTACGCAAAAACTGCAGGAATGTCAGCGGAGAACTTTTGGTATATGATTACTAGGGTCATTCCCTATGCAAATCCACAAAAATTTTGTAGTACCCCTCTCATTGGAACGAAACTTCATAATTTGGTGCCTCACCCTGTGGCCTATTTGGTTTGTCTTTTACAAGAGTAATATAGAAAGAATCTTGACAACGCGCCATTTTGCTGAACGTTATTTCAGTTGTTTTGTTGTTTAATATAACGCTATTCACAGAGATGTTTTCTTTGTTTTAGTTCATTGAAGACGATCTTTGCTGTAATATTTAAGATTTTCATTGTAAATTTCTTCATATATTTTGCTGTAAGCTAATTGAGAGATTTTTTCACCTTTTTCAGTGTTTTCAAGCTTAGAACGTTCTTCTAATTTTATAGGATAAATTTTTTGTAAAACAAGTCGTGCAACAGCATCACCACTTTTTATTTTTAGGTCTTCTTCTCCGAAGTTAAATAAAACAATGGTAATATACCCTCTGTAATCTTCGTCTATTATTTTTTGGTTGATTAACACAAAGTTATGTTTTCTTGATTTGCATAGAGGTAAAATTATACCATAATAACCTTTAGGGATAGCAAGTTTAACTTCTGTTGTAATTGTACATGCTGTATTATTAGGAACAGTATGGTCATATGAACTGTACATTTGAATCCCTATGTTATTTTCCTCTTCAGTAGGAGAGAAGGAACCTGCTATTTTACTGTATTTTAGAACAGACATTTTCGTTCAGTTTTATATGACATGATGTGATGCCTATTATTATGATTCTCAAGTAAGTAAATAACCAAACAAACAAAATGAAATAATTTTTTATATGATTTTATTTTGATTGTCACATGTGTAAAGACAGTTTTTCATTTTCAGTTTGTTCCTGTTCTTTTATCGAATTCAAGGAATATCATGTTTAGCACATCATTTCTTTTCATGTCGTATACTGCTTTCATCAGTTGATGAGTAGCACTGTACTTAGATCTTTGCCACATTTTTAAGACATTGAAGGTTAATTGAGCTATGTCTTGTTCGGGCTGGGACGATATTGTTCTTCTTTCGTCAGACGTGATATGTAGATATGTAGCTATGTCCTTCCAGTCTCTTGACATTTTTTCACTCAATAAGCTGAAATACATTTGCACGGAGGTCGATTCCACGTCATACTCTTCTAGTTTTTTTTCTTTGAAGAAATTTTCAGTTAATTCCACCAAGTCTATTCTGTGGTTTTCCTTTAAACTTTTCATCAGTTCTTCTGTTCGTAAGTAGTAAGGAACTTCTCTCCACCATTTATTCAGCATCTCTATGCCCATAGCAGTTGGAGTTTTCGTCTTGTTCATGCTTTCAAGTTTAGCATGAGGGATGCCAAGATATACTCCTAAGGTCATCCATTGACGTGCTAACGATACAGAGATTTTTTGAAGAAAGATATCTGAATATCCTAAATCATCTTGAAAGTAATAAGTAGGTAAAGGCATTTTTTACCTTCAAAGGATTAGAGTGACAATCAAAAGTAGGAAAAGAAATAAATCAAAAATACATAGACCAATGATTTAAATAACACATGTACTTCCTCAACAATATGTACTTATGAAGAACTTTAGATGCTCTTAACATGAGGCTGATATTTTATCTCAAGGAAGTAAAATTAAGTTCCAGACTGTTACAAAAAAGGTATATCGGGTAAATGTATACTAAGCATAAATAGACATAATGACATAGAAGAAAAGAAAACAGGATAAAAGATTATAGTAGTTATTAATCCATATATGAAATAGTATATAACGCTCATGAATCCATATGTAGTACAAAACAAAAGAAACAAAAACAAAAAAAATTTATATATTTTAAGACTATCAATATTTTTCTTTTTAATCATTTTTTTTTATTTAGATAAGTTGCAAGACAAAATATCTTTCCACGAAGACAGATATTCTTTCACTTTTTCTTTATCTTCTTCAGTATATCTTTCTAAGTATATTGGATTTATGTCCAAAAAATTGGTGATAGAAAGATCTCCGTCTAAAATACCATGAACATTTATTTCTTCTGGCTTCAGATCTCGTTCTGCATGACAAGCTAACATGTCTATCACACTTTCAATTAAAGCATATTTTCTCATATTTCCTTCTCTGTAATATTCAGGATGATGATCATTGTTTTTTATAGTGATGAAATAAAGCATTTTCCCAAGTTGTTTTTTCTTGAGAATTTTTTGGTCCATTTTTAGTATGGAACTTAAAGGTGTAACCTATGGCTTCTCTCATTGAAAACTTAGATAAGTCATGCACCATTATTCGTTCTGTTAAACACATTTTATCTTTTTTGTCAAATACGTTTTCTAAAAGGTAAAAAGTGAAACATATCATTTGTCTATGCCTTAAAACCTGTTCGAAATGTTGCAAGAGAAGTTTCAAGAAAGAATTGTTGCAAGTTATTTTTTCTTTTTTAGATTTTATGTATTTAATGGCTATATCGTCTTCCCAGTTTGTGTGTTTCAACAGTTTTTTTATTTTAAAAGTGTACTTTCCCATATCAGCGTAGTGTTCTGCTCATGAAGCCAGACAAAAGTTTCTCTTGTTTTTCTGTGATTCGTTGCACAAGAATATTATTTTTGTTTCCTAAAGATTTTATTATTTCTTGATTCTTTTTTCTCTCTGCTCTAAGAATGCGAAATTGGTTTTGTTGCCTTTTTCTTGTTTCTTCAAGGGTTTCTATCTTATGTATGCAATCAGGACACACCCCGTCTTCTAGCGAAGGCTTCCAATCAGAATAACTGTTCATGTTACTTTGACGCAGATCAATGTTCACATAAAGTATGTTTGTTCACTTATCTCATCTATGTTTTTATTTCTTAATCACTTTCATGTTTTTTTTCTGAATTTAAATGAAAAGCTTCGTTTGGCTTATTCCTATAAGTCTCCATTAAAACATCAGAAGGCATAGAATCTGGCACATCACAAGTTTCGCCGTCTGCTACAATTTTACTGCCTTCTTCTGAGTCATCACCGTCGGCTACTGTACGACCATACGGATAAGAACCTCTCCTGATGTTATATATTCTCTCTGCTTTAGCTAAGTTGTATGCCTTCCTGTGAGCCATTAAATTCATATTTTCATTTCGTGCTTCTCTTAATTGTAAAGTAAGATGGAGATTATTTTTTTCTTCCTCTTTTATGATATTAATGTGTTCACGTCTTTCTTCTTCTAACAGAGATATATAAGTGCCTTGATGTAAGCATATTTTTTCAAGTATTTCATTGCACTTTACTTCAAAAATCATATTGTTCCCTTTTGTATCCATGATTAAGACTTGAGAAATAATCTTATTTTATATATTTTTTTTAGGTCTCACACGAGAAAGATGTTCATTCTTATAATTATTTGAGTATCTCAAGATCTTTTGTTTCTTCAGTGAATACATTTGAGTCGGGCAAATGTTCTTGATTTGCAATGGTAGTTAGTAATTGATTATTTTTTTCGTACATTATGTTATTAATATCTCGGTTTTCATTTATTTGAGTAGATTTTAAGTCATGGTTAGAAACAGAAGATCCTATGACAGGATATGTCCATTTTTTTCTGTGATTTACATTAGTTACAAAACAAGACAGGAAAGTTTGAGTTTTTTCATTGTTATGATAAATATTTCCGCTTTCTGTACAAGACAAAAATATTTCATCTCCTTTCTGTAAAGAAGGGGAGATAGATTGTTTACGCGTTTCTAAGATAATGACTACGATGCTTAAAATAAGAGTAAAAACTATTCCTCCTGCTCCTACTTTCCCGTTTGAAATCAAATTATTTATTTTGGTTAAACTTTTCATGCTTCGTTCTTTTGTTTCATGTTCGCTCATTTTTTTTAAAAAAAATATCTTTTTATGATGATCAGTTCCAACAAATCGGCAAATAATTTCCAAGACAAGATGAAAAAGAAATAATACATTAATCTTTTTTTCTTTTTTGTGTTGTTCTTAGAAAATTATTTTTTGTAGAACAAATTTGTTTGTTACAAAACAAGGATTTCTTTTTGCTTCGATTATTTTGTTTTTTCTTTAAAAAGTATTGTTTTACTTTACTGTCATTCCAATCAGGATCTGAAGTGAAGCTAGATATAACTTGTTGCATTGTCTTATTCTCAGCTCGTTTTTCTAAAAAGAACAAGCAATATAAACCACAAGTCATAGAAAAAAGTCCTTGAATAGAATGAGAGGAATATTTATATTTTTTTGGCAAAGCTTTCAGAAAACTTTTTCGCATAGGACTGAAGCCATATGAATCGAAATATTCAGCTAGTTTACGTGGTTTTTCATAATAAAAAGCTACCCAATGTTCTCCGGGTAAGTTACTGTTGTCGGTGTTGACTACATAACCTGTAGGAAATGATTTCACTGCAGGTATAGTGTCAGCTGAATAAACACCATAATTTCCTTCTTTTTTTCTTTTAATTTTCTGCAAGAAAAAATTTATTTCCGCTCCATTCATTTTTAGGAATTATGCTGTTTCAGATTTTGCTCTTAATATATTGCTAGAATCTAATCTCAGGAGTTCATGATGTTCTAAATATACGATAGCTGCTACTCCATGGGTTAATTCTTCTTCTAGTTTTATGACAAATCCTAAAGAACCATTTTCTGAATATTCGAATGTGCCTGACGTTATTCCGTTTTTAGATATGTCAAAACAGTAAAGACAATGTCCTTTTTTGAATTCGTCGAAAGAAATATCTATCGTATCGTCTCTGAAAATTGAACCTGTAGACCGTATAAGAGCTAGGTAGGCCATATTGTATAAATCATTAGGGTAATCTAATTCATAGTGATAAAAAGGAGTTCCACCGTCGTTCACTTTCAGTTCTATTTCCTTAGCTTTGAAGTGCTCAAATTGAAACGGATTACGATTATGACTTCCTGTAAAGGCATCTAAATGAACTAACCCTATGATGACTCTTTTTGGAAGAGGAGTGTTGTTCACTATATGAGAGGCTTGCAAAATAGATTTCTGAGGACCAAAAGTGACGTATTTCATGTCTATTTTGTTCACAGGATAATCCCAATACGGAGTAACCATTCTAGCATCCATTATTTTTTTATGGAATTTTTCAGACACTCTTATTCTTTTTATGAATAAATGTATGCCCTGTATGTCTATTATGTATTTTTGTGTTCCTAATTTAGACATCAAACAAAAGTCTTCGTCTGCTCTATCAAGTTCTATAGTAAGAGGCAGATCTCCAGGTAACACTTTGACCTGAGCAAAAAGGTCATTATGAATTCGTCCTATGACTTCAAATAATTTCCCGTTTTTAGTTTTGTTATAACGTGCTTTCACTCCAGAATTATGATCGTCGCTGTTAACATTTGTTACTTCGTTGAAATCTTTATCGTCTTTGTAATACATAGCCAAAGCTCCCAAGTGTTTAGCAGTGGTTGGATCATAACTTAAAATATATTCCAGAATAGATCTATATCCGTGCAAATCATTGCTGTCTGATATTCGTATTCCTGCTATAGAAAGTTTCACATTTTTAAACATAGTAGAAGCAAAATAATTCACTGGAAAAACTTTAGCTTTATCGTTTATTGTCCCATCGTTAGCTGGAGCATCTGGATTTTGTTTGTCAGCTTTTAATATTTTGCCAGACACTCGAATAAAACTGTCGTGCAAAGAAATGAAATCTGTATGTTTAGATTTTAAAGTGAATTGAACTGTAGTGCTGTTAGGAGAAGCAGTGGGCTCAACTTTTTCATAATAAGTTTTAACTCTACTTATATCTGTTGGAGGAACATGAGTAAAATCAAATTCCGAGGCTACACAAAAACAAGGATCTTCGTCTAACAATGACATTTTTTTAAGGTGATGAACAAACTTCAAAAATATTTGTTTGTTTTTCTCTTCTTTTCAGTAATCTCAGGTTATTTTATGTTAACCAAAGATATCTTTTTTGAAATTTCTTCTAAATCTATTTCTTTTTTTATTTGTGATCATTTTATTAACTTTTCTTTTCTTGGTTACATGAGAAATAACTTCTTTGCCTAAATCAGACAAAGTTTCTTGAGCTTCTCTTTTTAAAGCTCGTTTAAAGTTTTCACCTTTCATGACATTTTTTGCTACTTTAATTCCTCCTGTTAAGGCTCTTTTTCCTATTCCTTTTGCGGCTGATGCCACAACAGGTTTCACCAAAGGAATAACTGTCTTAAACAATCCTTTTAAAATACCACCTAGCCCATAACCTTTTTGATTTCTGCTTCCTACGAAGGGGGTTAAAGAATAGTATCCTTTTCCATACTGTACATCATAAGGATAAGATCGCTTAGTTAAAAAATGTTTATAATATATATCTTCAGGTGAATCGTTAGAATACATTTTGATGTATTTTTATTTATTTTTTTTGATTTATCTCAAAACAATTTATCTCTACCAGTTAGATGCCCATTCCTTAGAAGAATATCTTGGGTTTTTTTTGGTTCTTCTTCCAGATCGAGTAGAATAAGGTGACGGCTTTCCTGACAAATTTTGTTTGTTTTAATTTTCCCGAAGACGTCTTCTTGTGGGCTTGGGTAAAATATTTTTACGTCTCTTTTTTTGCTGGGTTGCTTTTCTTCGAAAGGGAGAGGAGGGATATTTTTTATTGGAGTTTTCACTATGCCTCCGCTGGCTTCTCCTATTTTGTCTTCTTCATTTGCAGAAAGATAGTCGGTGTCGTTATTTTTATCTTCAGTATCTTCTGTAGTTGTTTTTTTCAGAAGGGGCTTTTCTTTTTCTTGAAGAAGAGTTTCATCCAAATTGCCGTCTTCAGAAAATTCATCGTCTGTAGCATCTGTAGAATAATTGCTTTCATTTCTTTGTTTGTCTTCCATGTTTTGATCTTCTAAAGGATATTTTTTTATGATATAAGGACGATTGTTTTTTTTAGTTATTTTTGGCTTATTTAAAAACCACGATTTAGGAATATGATTAGATATATTAACCCAAAGTTCTTCTGTTCCTATAGGTTCTGTTTTTATGCTTGCATTTGAAAAGAATTTCATGATGCTTATCACATTAGAATTTCTGATTAGTTTACCTCTGATGATAATTTCACCATGTTCATTCCATAGATAGTTCAGTTCTATCATTTTTTTGAGAATTTCTTTTATGTAAGGAATTTGTGCTTGTCTTATGTTGGATAAGATCTCAAGTATTGATATACCTGGTATTATTTCTTGTTTTTTTCTGTAGGAGCAGAATACATGAAAGCTGAGTCTTTAGCTATATTTTGATTTGTGCTTAATATCTTATACGGTTTCACGTTATACATTCTTTGCGCTAATAATTCTTGTTGCCTTTCGAGAGCAGGATTTTTTTCTTGGTCAGTGTTTTTTTCATTAGCATGATTTTTTGCTGAAGATAATTTTTTGTAAGTTGCTAAAGGTATAACTATACTTTTTTTGAAGCTAGCCATAATATTAATTTTTTGCACCTGCCAATCCTCCTATTAAGGACACTGCTAAAGGGAGGAGAAGAGAGAGAAATCCACCTTTTTGTTTTAAAACTGCTTTCCTTTTTTTGTTATTCACACGTCTATTAATAAGATATCTTAAAGTGTTCTTGTATTTTTTTAACTTTGAATAAGACACTGAATTTAATTTAATGTTTCCTGTAAGAACATTAAAAATGCACTGACATAAAGAATCTAAATCTTCTTTATCTGCATATTCTATTAACAAATCTCTTTTTCTTTTGTTTTTTGTGTTTCCTAACATTGTCAAAAAAGCTAATCTTTTGACTGATCTGATGTTTGCTGCTTTCTTCTTGATTTTTCTTTTTGGTCGTTTGCAGCTAGTTCTTTTTTTTCTTTTTGCTACAATTGATTTCTTTTTTATTGTTTTTTTTCCTTTTCTTTTAGAAACAGGCATTTTTTTCTTTAACGGTGGCATTCTTATAAATCAACTTTCACACAAAAACTTTTATTTTTTTCATATATTTTATTCAATCTCACGAACTTTATGTTGGTTCATACATGTATAGTTGTTTTCTGTTTTATGTTTTGTTAGGTATATACACCTCTTGTCCTATGTCAAATATGTTGCTCCTAAATCTGTATTCTTGAGGAGTTTTTTGATGACCATCTATTAAAAGATAGGAATGTGGTTTCCTAGTTGCTTCATTGAAAATATTAACGAAAGTTTTATCATTTTTAGGCAACAGTTTTCTCCCTAATGTTAGAGGGACAGTTTGATCTAAAGGTGAATTAAAAATAACTAAATACGTCGCATTTCTATTAACAGTTTGCCTTTCTTTTCCTTCAGAATAATAATTTTGTGAAATATATATAACATTTATCGATTCATGATGACATGTTTGAGTGAAAAGTTTTCCTATTTCAGGATTATTTCCACATTCTTTCATTAAATCATCTAAAATAACAAGTCCATTAAGGTCAGGTTTTATATATTTATCAAAAGAAGAAGGAATACCGTTCAAAAATCTTATGCTTTTCCCCTCCATGAAGTCTTTTTTAGCAGGAGGGGGTTTGACCATAACACCATATGACATAGTCTATTTTTTTTTCTATTATTCGCTCATTATTTCTTAATAGATCATACACAAAAGTAGTTTTTCCACTGTTGCTTGGTCCTGCTATGATCATAGAAAATGGAATTCTAATACATGCATTGAAAACAGGGAATTCTATGTCTTCCATTTTTTATTTTCCTTTTATTTTGTTTAATTCTTCTTTATAAAAACTACCGCTCAATATTTCATTATTTTTGTCTGTTAACACATAAGTAGCAGGCCATGTTCTAAGAACATATGCTATTTGAAAAATTTCTTCTTTCCAATGAGAAGAATACCCTCTTCTGAAAGCAGTCTTATATTTACTTATTCGTACTTTATCTCCTACTTTAAAAGGCAGTTTAATTCTTTTGCTGTACAAATATTTTCCGTATTGCTTTAACCATATTTCTTTTTCGTTTGATTTGGTTACTTCAGAAGGACTTATTCCTAATGTTCTATGTTTACTATGATTATAACTTTTAACTAAATCCTGTAGAACGTCTATATATCTCAGACTCTTTTTGAAAGAAAGATATTTATATATTTTGTCTTGTATGGTACGATTGAATCTTTCTACTATAGCACATTTAGTGTCTTGAGAAGTACTGAAAAATTTTATTTCATTTTCTTTTAAAAAATTTTGAAAAACACCTTTAAATTCGCTTCCTTCATCTAATTGTATTAAGTTGGGCTTAACATTGCTTTTTAACAAAATTTTTTTGAAGCCGTCTAGAGTGACATATGCAGTTTTGTTCACTAAAGGTTCAACATAAGCATAACGTGAAAAACAATCTATACAGGCTAATAAATATTTTATTCCATTGTTTTGATCTTTAAGGTTAAAAATACTTATTAAATCAATTTGCCATTGATCGTTTATGCCTTTCACTATTGTTTTTCTTCGAAGAAATTTATATGTTATTTTCTTATGTGAAGTATAAGTTCTAGTGTTACGGAGAAAATTTAGCACGTCCTTTCTCGTTATATTTTCATCTATTTTTTTAGCTGCTTCATATAATTTTTTCACAGAAGAAAAAGATGAAGGATGAGAAGGAGTGAAATAAATTTTTTTCAAAATATTTTCTTTGTCCATGTTTAAAAAATATTTGCTTATGAACATGAAAATAGAACCATCTCAGAGTAGTAGGTGATATAATTTTTGATGAATGAACGACATCTTTTGCAACAGCATTCAGACAAAACATTTTTCACAACATTTTTAAATAAATGAATGACACAACTTTTTTTGTGCACGCGAAACAAAATGGAAATCCGATACGCGTCCATTCCAAGAAAAAAAAGGTAGAGACATATTTTATCCCCTTATGAGTTGAGCAAGAGCACAAATTTCTCTTTCGAGATGTACTTTTTGCTGACACATAGGTTTTAAAATATATGTACAATAAAAAACTTGGCATTAGCGCAAGTTCCTCCATTGAGGTGTACTTTCTGCCAATGCATAAATTCACAGAATGGGGCATATTAGCACAGATTTTAACCCATTTTTACGCGTGAAAAAAGTCATTAAATGCAATGCAAGTTTCCGGATTTCCGTGAAAAAATGAAACAAAAAAATCTTTTTGCCTTATAAAAGAAATATTATTCTATAGCATAGATATTAGTGTATATAGGAATAAACCCATCAGGTATTCTAGCTTGGTTTGTGTTAGTTCCTATAGTTTTTTGTGCATGTTTTCTTACGTTTCCGGTTTTCTTCAACACAGTTTTACCTTTAGTGGAACAAATAGTTTTCTGTTTTTTTCCTTTCTTGACTTCTTTTTCTTCTTCCTCACTTTCTTCATCTTCTGTCATGCTAGTCCCTGCTTTTCTTTTATTTCTTTTTTTGCTTCGATTTTCATTTTCGTCTTCAGGCAAAGGAGAGGCTGTCAGGTTGTCTTTTCCTTCTGATTCTTCGGAGCTACAGTTTTCTGTGTCGCTGATTTTTTCGTCGATAATTAGCTTCAATTTATTTTGAGCAGACTTAGCTTTGTTCCTCATTTTTTCTTTGAGATATTGTGTATGGCATGAATTACATCTCAAATGATTTTCGTCAGCAGAAAAATAAAGGAGAGAATGAAAAGGTTTATGACACCTTATGCATTCTTGAACCATGCTTTTTTGACATTTTTCACAATATTTTTTATCTTGAACTATTCTCCCTTTTCTTCCACAATATTCACACTTAACAGGCATTTTATGTATATTTTTATCTAATTCAAAACAAAGATACTTTGACCATAGATATCTTGTAATCTTTTTTGCTGTAGCTCTTATCTCACTAAGGTTTTCAATCGCTGTCACTGTCACTAGAGGCTATGTTATCGTCGCTGCTGCTGTCGCTATGAGACTTTGATTTTTCTTTCTTTTTCTTAGTGTTCTTAGTCTTTCCAGGCTTTTCTTCTTCACTCATTTTTTTAATTTTATCTATTTTTTTATCTATTTTATTCCTTAGTTCAAAGAGTAAATCATATTCTTCTTTAAGGAGAGAAATACTTTTGTCTTTTACCATATCATGAAAATGTAAGTATATTTTTCCTTTGAATTTATTTATGTCTATTCTTTTCCTTTTGCCAAAAGCTAAAGTAGGATATTTAGATGATTTACTCATTTTGTTTGTTTGCAGATAGTTTGCTATTGTATTTTTGTCTTTATCTCACAAACTTTTCTTCTTTTTGAATGAATATCTTCAAAAGGAATTTCTTTCATTTTTCTTTTTAAAGGGGGAATCTTATAATGACCATATGCGTAAGATTTAATTCCTCCTCTTCTCAAATATCTTTTATCTTCAAAAGGAGAAAGAGATATCTTTCTTTGAGACATAGTGTACACTTTGTGTTTTATGCTTCTTATGTTATCGAATTCTGCTTCTTTTATTCTATTTTGGACTAAAGTAAGCTTAAAGTCATTGTGCCTTATAGTTTCTATGCTACTTTTTTTGACTCCCTTTATTTTTTTCTCTTCTTCCCCCTTCTCAAACAAAATTGAATACATTTTTGGCCTGAGAGCAATAAATTCTTTTATTTTTTTCCCCCCTGCTTCATCTTTAAATTTACCTAAGACCTTTTTGTTCGTTTCATCATACAAAAAATGATCTTTAGGTAAATTAGAAAAATCAAAAAAATTATTTAGATCTTTTATTTTTTTAAGATAATTTGTATCTTTTATGTAATACACTAAAGAATCTGTGTCTGTATATAACAGTTGAATATGTACGTCTTTGAATTTAGGCAACATGATATTATAATGGAAATTAAACATCCATAGTTTAGATAACTCTAAAACAGAAAACCCAATGTAGATCGGTTTGTCTAGTAAATGTTTTTCTTTGCTGCTTTGTATTCCTACAAAGTCCTTTTGAAATATATGAAGAGATTTAAAAGTAGGTTTTTTTATAAGATTTTCACTTTCTTTAGGGTCTGAAGTTAATTTCATGTTAGTTCTTTTCTTGACATTTTCCATTGTTTTACCAAATGCTGCATTATTTAATAACTTAAAGAATTCTTTTTCGAAAGCAGAGGTAGCCAAAGTTCGTTCTCTGTTATTGAACAAAATGTAAGATTTCATCCAATCTTTCTGATGAAAGCTTAAAACACGATGAATTTTATTTATCTTTAAACCTAATGCAAGGTATAATTTTAAATTACGATAATGCACTACATAATTTTTTTTGTCTTTTAAATTGCATATAAGCTTTTTTCCTCCTTTTTTATAGGACGTTTCAGTTTTTTTCAATATTTCTTTTGCATACGGAGATAATTCTTGTTCTTCTATTTCTATTTTTTGTGGAGCTAGAGGAAAATCGTTGTGCATGTCATGAAGACAGTCAGGGTAAGTTAAACTTACCTCCAGTATGTATCCTGTTTCATTATGATCTGAAATGCTTTCTATGTTTAGTTTTTGAATTTGATTTTGGGTTAGCCATTTGAAATTTGAGTGAGGCAAAAAATCTGCTAAACATTTGCCGTAAAGGTTATTGCAGTCTATGTAAAAGATGATTTCGTCGGAAAAATTAGCTTTCGCATACCTATGAGAAACATTAGTAATGCCACCCCTTATACCGCCTTCTATAAAATTATATATTTCGATGTCAGAAAGCAACTCTAGTTCAACTTCTGTATGTTTCAACATAGCTTGATAACTCAAACTAGGTGCCGTTAGAAAATGAGCAGGGTCTAAACCGTAATAACTTAAGGCCTTTTCTCTAAAAGATTCAAAAACATCACATAAAAGCAAAACGTCTATTTTCAAGTAGGCTTTCAAATAATCTTTTATGTTTCTACATTTTAATGCTTTAAACATATGAATAGCATGACAGTAATCGTCCTCAGTTATATTTTTTTTGGTTAAAGTAGAATAAAATTTGTCTATAGGCGGCAATTTTTTTTCTTTCAAAACAGACCAAGAATCAATGTAATCATAGCACATGACACCTTTTCTTATCATATAAGGAATCATTTTTTTGTTTGAAGTATGTTTTTTTGTTTGAACGAAATCTTTTAAACCTTTCTCTTGCAAAAGTTCAGCTAATTTTGAAAGGGACGTAGGTAAAAATTGGAAGGAATCTATAATTCTAAAATTTTCGAAACTTAAAGTAAGAAATTTTTCAGATGATTTAGCAATCACAGATATGGTGCTCTGGTTTATATATTTATATAATTTTTGGATGAGAAAATGAGTGTCATAATTCATGCTGTTGTGAATTATAATTGGTATCTTTAAATTGTCCATCCTAAGACTAGTGTAAGTAAGATTACATCTATTGCAAGCATAATTTAAATCTCTTCCTTTTCCTTCTTGTCCTATGTGAGCATGATCTAAAACTTTTCTTATACCTTTTTCGGTGAAAGATATCCCGCATATGTAACAATTTTTTTGCTTCACTATATGTGAAATATCGTCAGAAGACAAAGACAAAGGTTTTCTCTTATGATCTAAAATATACGAAATTTCAGCTCTTTTTTATATAAGTAAGAAACAAATTTTTCTATAACATTTTTTCCTACGTATATAACAGGATCTTGACTGTATTTTTCATATTTAGAAATTAATATAGCTCCAAAGGCATTTAATTTGTGTTCTTTGGAGGAACACGATTTCCCTTTGTATATTTTGCTTATAGTGCGATTATAACATTCAAAATCTGCATATATCACAAAAGGACTTTTAACTTTAAATTTATGGTCAACGAATTTCAAGAAAGTCCCTTTCGGTGGAGTAGAATAACCCTGACCACTGTATACGTTAGTTTTGCAATTGTTGTTAACGTGCATTTCATTTTTTTTTTTTGAGCAAAATGATATCAAACATTTGTAACAAAAGTACCTAGTTTTTTTCCAAAAGAATGGTCTGATAAATTTATGTAAATTTCTGATAAGATAATAGTGATCATTAAATAACAATAAATCAATATGTCTTCCTTCAGTAAGGGGAGAAGAAAGGACTGAAATATACATAGGGAAAGGCTGAAATTCTTTTTTTTCAGATACTAAAAGGCCAAAGACATTTACAGTAAGATTATTTTTCTTTTTGAACTTTGGAATTTCACTCAATTTCACAGGAAAAGAAAGAAAAGAAAGGTTTAATTTTTCTAAAAAAATATCGTACGACTTAGCCAAGTTTGCATTGTGAGGAATTTTATGTAATCCTGCTAAAACAGAGTACACGAAGCATTTTTTGCCGCTTCCTTTTATGTTAAGAACTGATTTTTTTCTTTGAATAATGCTTTCTTTCCCTTTTTTCTCCCCTCCAAAAGGATTATATTTGAAAACAGAGAGGCGTAACACTTTTATTTCTCTTAAAAACCATCCTGACCCCATGTGCAAAAAAGCATCGAAAAAACCTAATATCACAGAAAAGGAATTTCTTATTAATTCCTCTACGTTATGAGAATCAAAGTTTACTTGAACAGGACTTTGGAACCATGGTTGAATTTCAAAATATTCATTGTTTTCTAGATTATATTTTCCTAACACTGTGCATAACGATAATTGAAATTTAACCCCCCCTTCTTTTTTTTTTTCTTCAAAATTAATTTTTTAATTTTTTTGGTCTGATTAAGTAAAAATAAATCAGGATCATATTTGTGAAGAGCAGGAGTTAAATCATATTCTACGATTAAATTTCTGAAAGCTTTACTTTTTTTCATTTCTTATAGGTCTAAAATGAAGAACTAAAAAAACTGTTCCATATTCAAATTGAACCAACTTTCCCACATCGTCACATATAGTTATTTCGATTTCTTGTATTTCACTTTTTTTTACCTTTTTATAGTACGGAGAGACAAAAACTTCCTTTATATCGTCTCCGAATTTTTCACTGCAACGAATAGTTCTCAATAAAGGAATTTGAAGATCGCCTACAATTTCATTTGCAACTATATCAGTATAAATATAAATATTAGAAGAAACGTGATGCAAATTAGGAACACCTCCCGCATGAAAATATTTATAATGTTTGTATCTTGAAGTAGTGCTCATTAAAATCTGAAAATCTAATAAACTATTCAATGGAAGCCCTGAAAAAGTTATAACGTCACTGTTTTCGATCTCAGCTTCGTTGTCTATTTCTTCAGATATATCCAATCTCAGTACATTACTTAAATATTTAGACATAACAACTTTGTCTCCTCTCCCTACCTTTAAAATGGGTTTTAAATTTTGCAGCTCAGTTTTCACATATGGTTCTCTACTTTTTCGAAAAAATTCATCGTCAGGGTATGCATCTATTTTTTTCAAGGCTGCATTTATGCTTTTTATTAAACTATCTAAAGAAGTATAATTTCCATATGGAATTTTTTGCACGACATATCTTTTTTTTATTTCTATTTCATCTAATGAAGTTATTTTATTCACGTCTTGCTTCAACCTGAAATCTTTTCTTTCTACTACCAAAGTCCTATTTTTTTCTGGAATTTCTGGGAAATTATACCAGGAAACTGGTATGTTTACTTCTACTAATCCCACTTCCCATTCTCCTTGTAAAATTAAAATAGAAGGTAATTTAACCCAAAATTTGCTTGTTTTGTTTTCTCGAGAGGGATGAATAGTATTAGAAGGTAAATTAATGTAAAAAGGAGAAGAAACATTCATTTTAAAAATATATCTTATTTTTAAACAATAAAATCTTTTTTTGATAACTTTAAAAGTATTTCTTTTCTCAGGGAAAAAAAACCACTGGTGGCTCATATGAACAGGATATTTTCTGTTAACTGAAGACCTCTAGTGAGCATTCCTAAAATTATCTTAAACTATACCATATTTAGCACTCTATAGACCTGTAGAGGCTAGGACTGACATTACTTTACTAGATCAGCGAAGACCTCTTGTGAGAGTCACTAAAACTATGTGCATGGTTTTACACTGAAGACTTCTGGTGGCTGATATAAATTATGTGCATGGTTTTACACTGAAGACCTCTGGTGGCTGATATAAATTATGTGCATGGTTTTACACTGAAGACCTCTGGTGGCTTATAGAAGGCATTTTCTACTTACTGAAGATCTCTAGTGAGCATTCCTAAAACTATCTTAAACTATACCATATTTAGCACTCTATAGACCTCTAGAGGCTAGGACTGACATTACTTTACTAGATCAGCGGAGACCTCTAGTGTGAGTCACTAAAACTATGTGCATGGTTTTACACTGAAGACCTCTGGTGGCTGATATAAATTATGTGCATGGTTTTACACTGAAGACCTCTGGTGGCTTATAGAAGGCATTTTCTGCTTACTGAAGACCTCTAGTGAGCATTCCTAAAACTATCTTAAACTATACCATATTTAGCACTCTATAGACCTCTAGAGGCTAGGACTGACATTACTTTACTAAATCAGCGGAGACCTCTAGTGTGAGTCACTAAAACTATGTGCATGGTTTTACACTGAAGACCTCTGGTGACTAATATAAACAAGGCATTTTCTGCTTACTGAAGACCTCTAGTGAGCATTTCTAAAACTATCTTAAACTATACAATACTTAGCACACTGAAGACCTCTAGAGGCTATGACTAATATTTCTTTACTAGATTAGCGAAAAGCTACTTTTGTGAGTTTGTTGCGAATCGTTCCCATACAAGCATTGTTACAATTAATTTTACCACAAATTGTATGTATGTAACAGGAATTAATTATGTAAAAATGAAACAAATTTAATTTTTAGCTCTCAGTGAACAGTTGACTCAACAGCAATTTTTAATGAACTCACAAAAGCAAATCTTTAGCTTTACCTTTAAAGCATTAATCGCAATGCTTTTCCTGCAAAGAATTCCCTGTAGTCTGCGTCAGAAAAGTTCATCTGATTTCGCTGCCTCCTTCATTTACTTTGTTACCTTATTCGTTGTCATATAACTTTGCTGCCTTATTGGTTAACTTCGTTGCCTTATTCGTTATACTGTATTACCTTAAGTTATTGTAGTTTTGTTTCTTTATTCTCAGAGACTTTTTGTAAGCTACTGCTGTATATGTTATAAAATATTTCATTTTTAAAATGTAACATAAGACAAAAATATTTGTTTCAAACTTTTTATTTCTTATCAAATAAACAAACTTTTGGTTTTTTTTTTTGATTTAACAAGGAAGTGTCAGATGATTTTCTCATTAACCATAACAAACATTCATGACCAACCCGTGGTTTTTCATGTACCCATTCAATGGAACAGTAAGGACATTTTATTGTTTCAGTCCTATGATACAAATTTGATTTTTGAATAAAATCATCAAAACATTTTTGATGTACTGGCTTATTGCAACAAATCATATAAGCAATGTTTCTAGTTTTTGTAGAAATAATCATTTCAGTGTTGCATAATTTACAAAGCATGTATTCTAGTGACATTTTATGCAATCTTTGTCTTGTTTTATTTCTCAATTCTTTTGTTATTTCTGATAAAACATATTCGCTAGGATCTAAAGTGTCATCATGTTTTCTTTTTTTAGGTTTCATTAATGTTTCTACATGATAAATATATGGGATTTCGAGTAAGTCACAAGCAAAATCCATCATAGTAAAATAAAAATGTTGATAAGGCATTAATATGCAACACATTTTAAGGACTCGCGGTAAAAGCATAATATTTGATGAAACTAAATTGCCTATTTCATCCTGCAAATAAAAAGACAGGAAATAATCAGCGAAATATACAAGCGCCTCTACTTTGATTTTTTTTTAAACGTGGCAAAGAATCAAAATAAGACAAAGCCGAAATAATTTGTTCAGCTTCCTTGACTGACATATAAGGCTGGGAAGGAAAACTGACATCTATTATATCCTTTTCGTTGTCTTTGAAATGTATTCTACCTTCGAAATAAGAAATTCTAGTTTTTAATAGTTCATAATTAATTTTTATGATCATTTTTTTCCAAATCTTTTATCTAAAATTCAAATAATTTACTTTCACAAACTCAGGTTATCCTCTCTTAACTCGTAAATAGAGCAAAATGTAATATTCGGACAATATCTTTGTCCTTTGTGGTTGTTTTTTGTCAACAACCCAAACCTTAGGACATCTTGAAAATTGATCTTTTATTGTGATTATTATGTCAACAAACCACAACTTAGATATGGATCCCTTGTGCGATTATTTTTGTTATGGATCCCTTGTTGCGATTATTTTCGTCAACAAATCACAACCAACACAAATGCAACATTAGGACATCTTAGATATATGAGTCCCTTGTTGTGATTATTTCTGTTGACAAACCAAACAATCAAAATAATTTGATATTAGTCCCTTTGTTGTAATTATTTTGTAGACAAACCACAACTGACACATATGTAATATCAGGACAACTTAAATATTAGTCCCTTCTAAATCCAACTTTGTGTTTAATCTCAAAAACATTTCTGAGAGTTCTAAATTCAGAATAACTCAGTAGAGGTCACAGTCAAGTTTCTAAAGCTAACAGAAAACTTTAGACAATTGAAACTTTCATAAAGTTATAAGAAAGCTATTCTAAGACCACTAAATCCCAACTGACAACAATTTTCAGTGATATTGAAAGCCTACCTAGCCTAAACTGATATAAATATCAAAATCTGACTGAGTACTTACCCTTAGAGACTATCACACTATTAAATCCAAAATAACGCAATATCCAATAAAAATGTTTCCATAGGCAGAGCCTTTTCTACAAAGGTGGGAGAAATGTTTATTGAGACCAATAAAGCTTAAGAAACTTAAACAATAAATACCTATCCTAAGTTAATAAAAATGTTTGACTGAGTATTTACTTTTAGAAACTCTCAAACTAGTAAATAAAACTGGCAAGATGCTATGAAAGCCTACCTAGCCTAAACTGATATAAATATTAAAGTCTGAATGAGTATTAGTTCTTAGAGACTCTCACTATTAAATCCAAAATAACACAATATCCAATGAAAATGTTTCTGCAGGCAGAGCCTTTTTTTACAAAGGTGAGAGAAAAGTTTTCTGAGACCATTGATGTCAAAGAAACTCAAGCAATAAATACCTAGCCTAAGCTGACAGAAATGTCCAACTGAGAATTTACTCTCAGACTAGTAAATTCAAAATAATGCAATATGTTATGAAAACCTCTCTAAAGTCAGGGGGAAACTGATAGCTCATCACAGCAATTGCAGGTGGGACCATAACCAATCTGTCCCTTTGCACCAGCATTATGTTTTGTGTTGGTTATGCTAGGAATCGAACCCAGTTACCTTCAAGGGCTGTGATTGGCTGTCAAAATTCGGTGTGCAGAAATCTTTCTGAAGCTAGGACAAATCAATTTTAAAAGTATAGAAACTTCAATGAACGCATGAAAATTCTTTTCTGAAACTGCTGAATTAAAACTAACACAGCAAAATTTAATTCCATACAAACCATCCCTAGCCTCAGCTTGAGAAAATAGCTAAGTCTAACGCTGTATTTGTTCTCAGAGAGTTTTTAATTCAGAATAACTAAGAAACTCTCAGACGTGTAAATTCAAAGCCAAAGCAAAGGATAAACGAGAGTTTTACCTGTTCTGCCTTCAACCAAAAATAGCCATAGGCTGGCTACAGCCAATCTGCTCAGCACAGTACAGGGGCGTACCTCTGGTAGCCCAAGCAGTGCACTGTCCAGAATAGTCTACCTCCTCCAGTACAGTGGCGTATCACCATGAAAGCCAAAGCAGTGGAGAAACTAGAGAGTTAGTTTTACTTGTTCCGCCTTTGACCAAAATAGCCATAGGCTGGCTACAGCCAATCTGCTCAGCACAGTACAGGGGCGTACCTCTGGTAGCCCAAGCAGTGCACTGTCCAGAATAGTCTACCTCCTCCAGTACAGTGGCGTATCACCATGAAAGCCAAAGCAGTGGAGAAACTAGAGAGTTAGTTTTACTTGTTCCGCCTTCGACCAAAATAGCCATAGGCTGGCTACAGCCAATCTGCTCAGCACAGTACAGGGGCGTACCTCTGGTAGCCCAAGCAGTGCACTGTCCAGAATAGTCTACCTCCTCCAGTACAGTGGCGTATCACCATGAAAGCCAAAGCAGTGGAGAAACTAGAGAGTTAGTTTTACTTGTTCAGCCTTCGACCAAAATAGCCATGGGCTGGCTACAGCCAATCTGCTCAGCACAGTACAGGGGCGTACCTCTGGTAGCCCAAGCAGTGCACTGTCCAGAATAGTCTACCTCCTCCAGTACAGTGGCGTATCACCATGAAAGCCAAAGCAGTGGAGAAACTAGAGAGTTAGTTTTACCTGTTCAGCCTTCGACCAAAATAGCCATGGGCTGGCTACAGCCAATCTGCTCAGCACAGTACAGGGGCGTACCTCTGGTAGCCCAAGCAGTGCACTGTCCAGAATAGTCTACCTCCTCCAGTACAGTGGCGTATCACCATGAAAGCCAAAGCAGTGGAGAAACTAGAGAGTTAGTTTTACCTGTTCCGCCTTCGACCAAAATAGCCATAGGCTGGCTACAGCCAATCTGCTCAGCACAGTACAGGGGCGTACCTCTGGTAGCCCAAGCAGTGCACTGTCCAGAATAGTCTACCTCCTCCAGTACAGTGGCGTATCACCATGAAAGCCAAAGCAGTGGAGAAACTAGAGAGTTAGTTTTACTTGTTCCGCCTTCGACCAAAATAGCCATGGGCTGGCTACAGCCAATCTGCTCAGCACAGTACAGGGGCGTACCTCTGGTAGCCCAAGCAGTGCACTGTCCAGAATAGTCTACCTCCTCCAGTACAGTGGCGTATCACCATGAAAGCCAAAGCAGTGGAGAAACTAGAGAGTTAGTTTTACCTGTTCTGCCTTCAACCAAAATAGCCATGAGTGGCTACAGTCCATCTGCTCAGCACAGTACAGGAGGGTACCTCTGGTAGCCCAAGCAAAGCACTTTCCAGAAAAGTGACTTCAGCTTCAATGGCGTTATCCTGCTGACAAAAGACTTTATGTATTATCACACAATGCTCTCATTCATTATTATACACTATTCCTGTTTTAATCCAATCCCTCAATGACTAATCATATCAAACTCATAAGCTATTCAACTTTCCCATATTTCAGAGCCTCCCAGCCTCAGCTAGGAAAAACATTTAATTGCAACTCTGTATTCAATCTTAGAAACATTTTTGAAAGTTCTAAATTCAAAATAACTTAGTTGAGACCTTTGCTTCAGAAGGCCTTTCTTAGACTGCTAAATCCTAAACTAACACAACAATATTCAATAATATTAAGAGCCAACCTAGTCTAAGCTTATAGATGTAACAAAGTCCCGCTGAGTACTTACCCTTAGAAACTTTGACATGATAGCACAGTATCCAATGAACACATTTCTATACTCAGAGGCATTTCTGTAAATGTGGCAGAAACCTAGCCTATGCTGAGAAAAATGCCCAATTGAGCATTTAGTATCGGAAACTTTCAAACTATTAAATTCAAAGTAGCAAACATTTTCTGAAACTATCAAATCTGAAGAAAGTCATACAATAAATATCCAGCCTAAGCTTACAAAAATGCTCAACTGATTATTTACTCTCAAAACCTCTCAGGGCACTTAAATTAAAATAAAACAATATGGCATGGGCTGGCTATAGCCAATCTGCTCAGCACAGTACAGGGGCGTACCTCTGGTAGCCCAAGCAGTGCACTGTCCAGAATAGTCTACCTCCTCCAGTACAGTGGCGTATCACCATGAAAGCCAAAGCAGTGGAGAAACTAGAGAGTTAGTTTTACTTGTTCCGCCTTCGACCAAAATAGCCATGGGCTGGCTACAGCCAATCTGCTCAGCACAGTACAGGGGCGTACCTCTGGTAGCCCAAGCAGTGCACTGTCCAGAATAGTCTACCTCCTCCAGTACAGTGGCGTATCACCATGAAAGCCAAAGCAGTGGAGAAACTAGAGAGTTAGTTTTACCTGTTCTGCCTTCAACCAAAATAGCCATGAGTGGCTACAGTCCATCTGCTCAGCACAGTACAGGAGGGTACCTCTGGTAGCCCAAGCAAAGCACTTTCCAGAAAAGTGACTTCAGCTTCAATGGCGTTATCCTGCTGACAAAAGACTTTATGTATTATCACACAATGCTCTCATTCATTATTATACACTATTCCTGTTTTAATCCAATCCCTCAATGACTAATCATATCAAACTCATAAGCTATTCAACTTTCCCATATTTCAGAGCCTCCCAGCCTCAGCTAGGAAAAACATTTAATTGCAACTCTGTATTCAATCTTAGAAACATTTTTGAAAGTTCTAAATTCAAAATAACTTAGTTGAGACCTTTGCTTCAGAAGGCCTTTCTTAGACTGCTAAATCCTAAACTAACACAACAATATTCAATAATATTAAGAGCCAACCTAGTCTAAGCTTATAGATGTAACAAAGTCCCGCTGAGTACTTACCCTTAGAAACTTTGACATGATAGCACAGTATCTAATGAACACCTTTCTATTCTCAGAGGCATTTCTGTAAATGTGGCAGAAACCTAGCCTATGCTGAGAAAAATGCCCAATTGAGCATTTAGTATCGGAAACTTTCAAACTGTTAAATTCAAAGTAGCAAACATTTTCTGAAACTATGAAATCTGAAGAAAGTCATACAATAAATATCCAGCCTAAGCTTACAAAAATGCCCAACTGATTATTTACTCTCAAAACCTCTCAGGGCACTTAAATTAAAATAAAACAATATGGCATGAAAACTTCTCTAAGGCGAGAGAAATTTCTACAAAGGTGACAGAAACATTTTCTTAGATCATCAAATCCATGAAAAACTTAAGCAATAAATACCTAGCCTAAGCTTTCATAAATGTTCATGGAGTCCAACAGTTTAAAATCCAAAGTATCCAGACAGAAAACTTTCTAAGTCCAGCTTTGCATTTAACTCCAAGCCTCAAGCCTACAGTTAAGTCTAACTGAGAAAACCTTTCTAAGATATAAATTGTCCAAACAGAAACACTTCTAAAACTTCCTAAGTCAAAATATAGAAACAACTTTACCTTGCTGAAGTTTCCCTCTAGTGGTCAGGGTGAGACTGAGAGCCTGCGCCTTATATAGCTCTACTCAAAGTTCTAAAAATGAATTTTCATGAAATAAACATAATATGCTGTGGAGGACCAATGGCTGAGCAGAAGAGGTGGGACTCCTACCAAGAAAGACCAATCAAATTTCAGTCCAAAAATTTATAATCTAAAATCTTTCTTAGCATATTCAAAGTAAATAAGTATCATAAAATAAATAGAAACTTTTCAAAGCAGAGAGAAAACCTCTCTGAGATTCAAAGTATCCAAACAAAAGCCTTTCTAAAACTTTCGAAGTCCAGCTCTGCATTTACACTTTTCTACACCTAGAGGCATTTTTGTAAAGGTGGCAGAAACCTAGCCTATGTTGAGAAAAATTTCCAAGTGAGGATTTACTATCGGAAACTTTCAAACTATTAAATTCAAAGTAGCAAACATTTTCTGAAACTATTAAATCTGAAGAAAGTCATACAATAAATACCCAGCCTAAGCTTACAAAAATGTCCAACTGATTATTTACTCTCAAAATCTCTCAGGGCACTTAAATTAAAATAAAACAATATGCCATGAAAACTTCTCTAAGGCGAGAGAAATGTCTACAAAGGTGACAGAAACATTTTCTTAGACCATCAAATCCATGAAAAACTTAAGCAATAAATACCTAGCCTAAGCTTTCATAAATGTTCATGGAGTCCAACAGTTTAAAATCCAAAGTATCCAGACAGAAAACTTTCTAAGTCCAGCTCTGCATTTACCTCCAAGCCCCAAGCCTACAGCTAAGTCTAACAGTTTGCTTTTACCTAACTTAATACCTATGCCTCAAACCTACAGCTAAGTCTAACAGAGAAAACTCCTCTGAGATCTAAAGCACCAAAAGCTTTTATCTATCAGAACATAGAAACAGACTCACCTTGCAAATGCTGCTCCCAAGTGCCTAATGCCCAAGTGCTCAGTGTCCATGTACCTTTTATAGGTCCAAAAGAGGAGGAGCCATATAATCTATGCAGAAGAGGCGGTGTCCATGTACCTTATATAGACCCAAAAGAGGAGGAGCCATGTAAGCTATGCAGAATAGGCGGGACTCCTTAGTACCCTTAACATAATATATGCATTACATTATGATATACCATTTTATTATTCCATAAATTCTAACATATTTTGTATTAATCAAAGAAATATCTATGAAATTAATACATAGGTTGGTTCTAAGAGCTATAAGAGCGCTCAAACTTTGTATAAGAGCGTTCATGCCCCACTGCACACCAGCCACAGTCAGTTAGACAGAGTTTATGACATCAAAGGCTCCGACCTAATGGTTCACTGCACAATATAATAAAAATGAGGGTCTCAGTGTGCGACCTCATGGTTCAATGCACAAATTAATAACTTGTAAGTGAATGCAACCGGCCGTCACGGGTGCCTGAGCACCGCTGACGCCGTCATGAGTGTCTGAGCACTCTAAGGACTGAACAATGGGTTACATAAGCACGACGCCATAACCTTCCGGTCGCTCTAGCGTCGCTCCTGAGCGACCTAGGTCAAATATCAAAAATTCTATGGAAAGCCCATAATTAGACGGTCAGAATGAGCCCAAGATCAAGGCGGAACTCCCAGTATTAAGGAAGTTACGCCATGGAGACTGAATCAACCTCCGAGTGAGCTACAGACAAACCGGCGGGAGTTACGCGCCTATCCAGCGGGCATTATAATCTTGGCACATTCAGCTCTGCGCATGCCCAAAATGGCGGTTATACAAGCATAAACGACCGAGTTATGAGGGTTTGAAGATGCAGAACCGACCAAGACAATGGGGGCCATAGCGGCGTCCATGGGGGTCCTTTGTCCCCCTGTGACACTTGAAAGGGTCCCCTCAAACAATTGTAGAGTTAGGCAGATGCTGCTGGCTCCAGTCAGTCTGGAGGTGCTTTTCCAAGATTTGCTACAAATAGCCTGTCTGCACCTCCAGGAAGACACATCACCAAGAACCGCTCTAGAGGTAACATCTCCAGTCATCTCCTGCTACCTGCTATACCACTGCACTATGGTGAAACTATGCTAGACAGGCATTGGTTTCCTACCATTAGTGGCCAGAGGCTATCTTCTTCAAGACTTCCACCAGAGGGTAAAGTTATCCATTATTACATTATTCCTCTAAGCAGCAGGTCAGGAGCTAGGTGTGGGAACCCACCTAGAAGTATGCTGGACACTGTATTATTAATACCTCACAGGTGGAGTGGAACTGAACATTGTACTTTATAAATTACTGTATGTTTACTGTATGTACAAATTACCTACATACTAACTACTGTATGATTGATATTTCTTACATGTTGCCTAAAGCTGAATAAACCAGTGACAACTGGAAATAACACTATTTATAAGAGCCTGATGTATTTACTCCATACACCACTAGTCATATGATATTTCTCATATGACAACTTGATCATGCCAAACTCTACCATGACAAAGTGGTGGAGAACATCCTACTAAGATCCCATATCTCACAGGCTCATAAAAATTAAAGCTGGTAACACAACTAAAAACAATCATGCACACAGTAAGTTAAAGCTGGTACCGCAACTGGGAACAATCATGCACACAGTAAATTAAAGCTGGTACCGCATACACACAGTTAGACCCACTCCACCCACCCAGTGACCTTGACCTTGACACCATACCCACCAAGGTCACCAGTGAGATCTCCCACATACCAGTGAGATCTCCCACATACCAGTGAGATCTCCCACACATCAGTGAGATCCCCCACACATCAATGAGATCTCCCACACATCAGTGAGATCTCCCACACATCAATGAGATCTCCCACACATCAGTGAGATCTCCCACACATCAATGAGATCTCTCACACAACAGTAAGATCTCTCATATGTCAGTGAGGTCTCCCAAAACGTCAGTGAGGTCTCCCAAACGTCAGTGAGGTCTCCCAAACGTCAGTGAGGTCTCCCAAACGTCAGTGAGGTCTCCCACACGTCAGTGAGGTCTCCCACACGTCAGAGAGGTCTCCCACACGTCAGTGAGGTCTCCCACACGTCAGTGAGGTCTCCCACACGTCAGTGAGGTCTCCCACACGTCAGTGAGGTCCACCACACACATCAAGGCCTTATCAGTCAAGCTGGCAGAACAACACACAAAGACCTTACGTAGTCAGGGGCCTGTTGAAGAGGTCTCCCTCCCACCAAGATCTAGGAGGCCCGCAGGAGGCAAACCAGCCTCCAATACAACAGACCCACACTCAGTAGACCCCACACCACCCACCCTGTCTACTCAGGGAACAACCAGTTCTCAGGGATCCAACATTTCCCAGGGATCTCTACAGGACGCCCAACTCACGCTATCTACCTCAGGGGAAGAAGGATCTGCCTCAGGGGGTGGATCCACACCCTCATCTAGATCCTCCACCCCAGCTCCAGCCTTTGACAGCCACTCCTCCAGAGACACCTCCCCCACACCCTCCATCATGGACACCGATGAAGGCCCCCAACCTAATCAGACAGCTGAGAAGATAAGGGCCTATGAGAAGGCCATCCAAGATGCAGTTACTGCCCTAGAGACCAACAAGTCCCAGCAGGAGGAAAGGGAGAGGATCCTCAACCAACAACTGGCGGAGAGGAATGCAGCAATAGATGCTCAACAGAAGGCCATGGAAGATCAGCGGAAGTCCCTAGAGAGACAACAACAACAGATAGCAGATCTCATGAAAATGGTATCATCCCAGACCCCACAGCCTCCCACACCTGCCATCACACCTGTTGTCACACCATCTGCCTCTGGATCAAAGGATGACATCATAATCTCCATGGTGTCCAACATGACCAAGCTCATAGACAATAAACAGCAGGACGACAGAAAGATCAGGATACATGAGGTAACAAAACCCAAAACCTTTTCACACCCATCACCACTCATGTCAACAGCATTATTTATTGATCACAAATTCCCAGAATATCTGAAGGATAAGTACAAAGTGACAGACAGTGACACCATGGTAACATATTTACCCAAGTACCTCGAAGGACAAGCACTAGCTTGGTTTGAATCCTTCAGGGAGAGTGCCACACCTGATATGTTGACATGGACCAATGTAGTGAATAAATTAAAAGAGTATTTTGCTACTCGAGACAATATAATCTCAAGGACTGCACTCCGTGCACAAAAGATAGATGAACCTGTTCTAGACTATGCATGCCATCTCAGGAAAGTGTGTAATGCCCAACGCCAGAACGATGAAACCCTAAGCAAGGCATTTACCCAAGGCATGAGGCCCTGGATCTCTATAGCTCTTGAGAACAAGAAAATAGACTCTTTTGACCAAGCCCTAGACCTAGCCCTAGAGGTTGAGACCCAAGAGAGATCTAGGAAGGTAAGGGATGCAGAAACCAACCCACAGCCTACTAAGAAAAAGGTCCAGGAAATCAGCACTAGTTCAGATGAAGATGTTAACCTAATGTCTAGTGCCCATGTAAGGCAACAGGAAGCTAAGGTTGCATCAAGAGACCCTACCGGTAGATACAGAGGAAATAACTATGACCCCAACTACCAATCCAATAGAGGTAGAGGTAGAGGGGGCAACAACAACAACCGGGGGGGTCACAACAGTAGGAAAGACAACAGCTCTTCCAACTCCAACAATGGTAACTCTTCATACAGTGATAGGAGAGACAGAACCCCAAGTAATGGCAGATCCTATAATAATCAAGGATCCAACAGTAGGAGCCAGAGTCCACATAGGAACTACAACTCTGGATCCTACAACAACTCTGGATCCTACAACAACAGCCAGGGTTCAAACAACTCTGGATCCTATAGTCAAGGATCCAACAGTAGGGGCCAGAGTCCACATAGGAACTACAACAGTGGATCCTACAACAACAATGGCGCCTACAACAATCAGAGATCCAACAACTCCGGTCAATACAGCAACTCTGGTCAATATAACCAGGGTTCCAACCCACGCCAGGAGGATTACAAACCTGACACAAGAGGTTACCAGGGGAGCCAACAAAGTAACCCCCAAATACCACCTCATGTAATGGATCAAATCTCCAAGCTCCTGGTGGCAAGCATCTCAACCACCCCACAGAACCAGGAAAACTAGGATGTCACAGTGCCGATGGGCCAGTGCACTGTGACACCCCAAATACAAACAATCAATCAGGATTAACAAAGATCCAACCAGAGACAATTGCTAGTGCCAATCTACCATCTAACAGACAGAGACGTCCATCAGTGATACACATCACCCCACCAGATTCATCATCAAAGGATACAGGTGAGAGTACCAAGCTTTCTATTGTACTTCTTCAAAATGGCTGTATCAATGCAAATCTATATGATGTTTCAGATGTACAATGTTTGGTTGATACAGGTGCTACTATCACCTGTGTCAGACAATCATTCCTCATGGATCTCCAAAAGAGATTCCATATCCAACTGAGGAAATCTAAAATCAACATCCACTTGGCAGATGGATCGGTGTGTCATGTTAGACATTCAGCTATGCTGAACTTTAGAATCCAAGGTGTCAGATTCCAATACCAATTTGCTGTAATACCCAACCTCACACAGCCCATTGTACTCGGCACAGATTTCTTAAGCACTACAAAATCTCAAATTGAATTTAATGTTGATCCTGAACAAATTCTCAAACCCATTAGGGCAGTGAGGGATTTTACCATCCCTCCATTCTCTGAACTTGCAGTATTGGGTAAGGTCACATCTACTCAATCACTGCAAGGCAAAACTGGAGTAGTAGATAACCTCCAAAGAAACAACAATGCCCCATATCTAGTTCAAAGGGCAGCAGTAACCCCCAGGGAAAATAACAAACATCCCCTAGTGTTACTCAACACCAGCAGGCGCCCACATAAAATCAAAAAGGGTGCCATCATAGCTCTATTTCAGGAAGTCAAGGAATCTGATTTAGAAAAACCTCAACAGGTGTCAGACACTACCCCACACACTGATCAATCCATCTCAGCCATACGGCCTGAGGACGTAACTCAATTCAGTGACACAGACTCAGACTGTGAGTCCACATATGCTGACCCTGAACCCAACTCAATCAGACTCTCTGAAATAGCTGCTATACATAGTGAGGCACATGACCTCGAGCCAGAATTGGAAGAGAATGTTCCACCAAAATCTGTGCTCACATCCAAAGATCAGCATGATAGATTAAAATCACTGCTGACCAAGTATGATGATGTATTTGTAGGAAAAGATGGAGACATTGGTGCCACACACCTGTATACACACTCAATACATGTAAAACCTGAGGCAGTACCATGTCATTTCCTACCATATAGACAAACACCAGAAAAACAGGCCGCAATAGGGGAAGAGTGTGAAAGGCTAGTACAACAGGGCATTCTGAGAGAATGTGCCGAGGGCCCCTGGGCCTCCAGATCCTTTTTAGTACAAAAATCATCGGGAGGCCATCGGCTCGTCACAGATTTTCGTTATTTGAACCAGAACACGATAAATCAAGCCTTATCTACACCCCGGGCCGATGACACTCTAGACATGATAGGGTCACTCAGACCAAGAGTATTCAGTAAGCTAGATGCCCAACAGGGATTTTTTCAAATTCCTATAAGACAGGAGGATCAGCATAAAACCGCATTCATAGCAAATGACAAAAAATATGTCTATGAAAGGATGCCGATGGGTTTAGCGACGGCACCGGCGGGATTCTGCCATCTAGTCACATTAATTCTGAACAAACTCAAGTACAAATGTGCCCTACCATACCTAGATGACATATTGGTATTATCACCATCAATCGAACAACACTTCCATGACCTGGAAGATGTGTTCAACAGCCTAAGAATTGGTAAACTCAAACTGAAGAAATCAAAATGTGAATACTTCATAGACAGAATAGACTTCTTGGGAATGAGAGTCACACCCATGGGACTACAACCATCTCCCACAAAGGTGGAGTCAATCAAAACCTTCCCAACACCAAAATCAGTCAAAAATGTCCGATCCTTCACAGGCCTATGCCAATACTTCAAAAAGTTTATCAAAGGTTATGCCCAAATTGCTAGACCATTATATGATCTACAGACACATCTCAAAGCATTTGTCTGGACAGAAGAGGCAGATAATGCTTTCAAAACATTAAAGCATGCCCTCTGTACCAATGCTCTTCTCAGATATCCAAACTATGAGAAAGAGTTCAGTTTGGCAACTGATGCTTCCAATGTGAGTTTAGGAGCTGTACTCTCACAGAGAGATAATGAAGGAGTGCTCAGACCAGTAGCCTTTGCAGGTAGAACCCTCTCCAAACATGAGAGAAATTACAATACCACAGAGAGAGAACTACTGGGAGTAGTGTATGGAGTATTACACTTCAGACACTATCTAGAGACCAGACACTTCCAACTATACACAGACCATGCAGCCCTAATCCCACTATTAACCAATACAGGACTCACACATAGATGGGCCAGATGGGCTCTAGACATACAACAATTTTCATTCACCATCCAACACGTGAAAGGTGATGATAACACACCACCAGATGCTATGTCTAGAAGAGAATACCCAGACTCTGGACCCATGACTAACCCTCCACCCCCACCAAGGAGAGTTAGAGCAGCCAGTAGAACCAAGTTTGCAAAAGTAACAAAGAAAGTACCATTCAAAAGGGATGATCCACCCAACACCATTGAAAGGCCAGAGACACCCATTAGGGGTATCTTGAAGCAATCTACACACTATGTGTTTTGCCACTGTGAGAGAGAATACTCACAACTCTTTCCAGATAATGACTTCGAGCCTATTGAATTCTCATCACTCAATCAGATAGTGAAGGCAACTCCTAAGGAGCCACCCTTCACCCCACCTGACTCAGATGATGAAGATCCAGAAGACACAATATATGCTATCACTCAAGCAACTTCTAAATCAGTCAGATTCTTTGAACCTATGCAGGGAGAGGAAACATCAAACCATTTGTGTCCTATGACCACACGCTCAAAGACTAGAGAAATGATTCAGGAGGGCACACCAAAACCCCCCACACAATCACAAACTATTCTAAATGAGAAAAAGGTCACAGGAAACAAACCTACCAAAACCCCACCTGCCAGGAAAAATGTCACAAAAGACACTGCATCTACTAAGTCAAAGAACTCTGAGACAAAGAAGAATGACAAAAAGCAAATTGTGCCTTTAAAGAAAAAGGTTGCCACTCCCATTAAGGCGAGAATAGGCCCTCCAAAGGAGCCTACACACCAAAACAAGAGTGACACACCCCAACAAAAGGCACAAGATAGGCCAATAGTCGATGAAAAAGAAAAAGAAAGAGACAGAATAAAACAACATGTGCTAGATATAAATCAACTACTGGATCAGATTCCCGACACATCCATCTCAGGTACAAACCTTGGCTTGGAACAAAGGAAAGACAAGGACCTATTGCCCCTCATACAATATCTTGAGGATGGAACCTTGCCTGCACCAAAAGCACAAGGAAATAGAATCATCAACCAAGGCCAGACATACACCTTGGTTAATGGTACATTAGTCCATATATGCCCCATAAATTGGAGAAAGACCAATACTGTACCACTTCAAATTGTTATACCACAGCAATGGGTAACAAGTACACTACAGTATTTCCATGACTCACCTACCGGCGGCCATCTTGGTTCAAGTAGGATGCTGTCAGCACTCAGACCTAGGGTATATTGGAAGTCTATGCTAGCAGACACAACAAAATATGTTTCCACCTGCCACACATGCCTCACAGCAAAAAGGCAAGTACACTCACACAAAACACCAATGACAGTGAGAGAGTACATGACTTCACCAATGAAGTTCCTAAACCTAGACGCGGTGGGACCACTTCCCACAACTGCCAGGGGAAACAAACATATACAAGTCTGCATAGATTATGCTGCCAGATTTGCAACAGCTTGGGCTACTACTGACTTAAAAGCTGAGACAACAGCAGCAGAGTTCTACAAGAATATAATTTGCCATCATGGAACACCAGCCACTCTTCAAACAGACAATGGGACATGTTATACAGGTGCAAAGTTCACAAAGTTAACTAAACACCTCAAGATCAAACATAAATTCTCCTCACCATACAGGCCACAATCAAATGGGCTTGTAGAGAGATTCAATGCTAGCATAGGCACAGCACTCAGAGCATTCTGCTCAAAGCACCAAAACAATTGGGATTCATTTATTGAACCCATAACCTTTGCATTAAACAACACTGAATCCCAAACCACAGGATTCACCCCTTTCTTCCTACTCCATGGGAGAAACCCAGCCACCCCAATGGACTTAGGGCTGGGAATACAGGAAGACATATCCACAGTAGCAGACCATGTAGCTAACATGATAACAAATCAAGATACCTCTAGGAGGAAAGCTATAGAAAGGGTCGCCAAGCTACAAAAGGAAAGGAAGGATAGATATGATAAGAAACTTACACCACAGGAAATCAAGGTCACCGACATGGTGTACCTTAACATACCAAGAATCCTGACCAACACAGAGTGTAAGAAACTTCAACCCCTTTTTATGGGACCATATGTTGTAGTAGATAGACCTAGTTTGACAAGTGCCAAACTCAAAAACTTGGACACCAATCTATTGGTGGCCAGACCAGTGCACATAGACAGACTGAAAAAGGTTGTGGCTGTCAGAAACAATGAATTTGCACACAGGCTTATTCCACATGAGGCCAAATACTACAGCAAAATTGTAAGGAACAAAAATGATATCACCCTTACAAGAGAAACCACAGGCATAGGCCCTATCAAGCCTAGGCCTGCACACCACATACTAAGAAAGACATCTAGGTGTGGTGCAGTTTCAAGAAATTAGAAACAAGATTGAGATACCAAAGGTCATAAGATTTTCAAAATGTATTACAAATTCTCTTCATCCACACATAAGACATGTGTGACTGATAATGAATTACTATGTATATAAAGCCAATCAAATTTGTAAATATATCAGTAGGTTATTGCCTCTGAAAGGGTCAAAGACTGGGACCCCCCAAGTAAAGCAGACATGAAGTCTAAGAAGAGTAAGGGTAACACAATGGAGTGTCTAAAGCCTAATCCCCACATGAAAGAGCGCGCTATGCCAACACAGCAGTCTATAGAGATCAATTGACCTTATAAGCTACACTCAGACAACTGTCTAGACGGTCATGAATGACTGTCCTGGATGACAGGAGGAGCTAATTACCAGTACACAGACTACACAATAGACCCCACAGTTAGCAGACACTGGAGATTAATGCATTGTCTCCAGAGAAACAATACCAGGCCCACAATGGATGTGGGTAGGGTAGGCTACATAAGAAGCACTGTGGACCATAGCCCACCATCAGTCTTCATCCAGCTGCAGTCTGGAACACAAGTCTACAGGACCCCACTTGGGAATTAGCCAGCCCACTTCTCCATTAGGAGAGACTGCACTAGGATAAAGAACACACCTACTTCACCTTCAACCTGACCTTACCATTACTGGTCAACCTCTATAGACTCACCGGACATATTGCCAAGACAGCTCAATCTTGCAAAGGTACAGTTTGAACCACTTCATTTAAAGTGTTACACCATACACTTAGACTTTACCAGCACCAAATCACTACAAATTTGACAAGACTTTAAACAGCAAACTTGCTTTACACAAGCACCATGGGGAGACTGAGAGTTTCACCCATACTGCTAACTATGCTGTTATTATATACTATAAAACCACTTACTGCAGGCTATACACCTGTGGTGAGACAAAACATAGGAGTAGTATTCAAACCTAGCCCTCAACCATTGGTCAATGGACATACAACCACAACACTGTTGTTAGCTATTCCCTACAAGATACCTCGGGCACCCGTTACCCAAGGATCCATAAGGGATAGAATACTCCATTTGACCACTCCTACTCTACAAGATCATACCTCTGGCCAAATTATCCAACAAGCTAAGGAGCTAGACACCTTGCTGGAAATTGCAGACAAGGAGATAAATGAAACACTAGCCTCCATCAAATTGTTCTTATCCAACCCCATAAACACATTGGACAAGGCCAAAAGAGAGGCCATACTGGGTTTTCTAGCACCCCTGTTTCGCGGTGTGCTAGGTCTAGCCACAGTAGAAGATGTAAACCAAGTAATGGGACAGCTCAAGAACATAGATGAAATACTAAGAAAATTTGCTAAACAGGATCAGGAAGCAGCTAATCTCATTGAAAAGATCACAGACAGACAAGATAAGTTTGTCAAAGCATACATCCAAGATAAGAAGGTACTGGACAGCACAATCAACACCATAGGTGACACCGTCAACCTGTGGGCCTCTAACATGTCCAGGTCACTCGACTCATATTCAAGGCACGAGAAAACTCAAAGGGAGAAAATGCAAGTATTAAATGATGCATTAATTATCATAGCAGCAAGAATGAATACAGTTCAATCACTGCAAAGGACAAATGCAGCCCTGAGGATGCTATCATCAGGGATCCTAACCCCTGATATAGTACCACCCTCAGACCTCGCTAGATACCTAGTTGACATTAATAACAAACTTAGGATTACACACCCTGGAGCACAAGTCGCAATTAATGACTTAGATTTCTATTATTCACAGAAGCTGACCTCATACACTTACTCAGCTCACCATATATATATTCATCTGGACATTATAATTCAATCTACCACCTCAACCTTCAAACTGTACCAAATGATTACATCACCCATGCCTATAGACACACAGGAGACCCCCACCAGAGGAGTCACCAAACTACAAACCACAACTGAGTTTCTAGCAGTATCTTACGATGAATCATTATTTATCGAATTGGACTCAGCAGATATGCAGGCATGTGAAGGTACTACAGTAAAGGTATGCAGAGATGTAAATGGTAGAATCAATAAACACAGGCCTACATGCCCTGTAGCCATTTTTACTAACCAGGCTCAACAGATTAAGGAACATTGCAAGTTTACAGTTTCACCACTGCAAGCACCTACCACCCATGCTATTTCCATTTCTGAAGATGAGTATCTGGTCACTACTAATGAACCCCATTACTTTATCAACTGCCATGGTAAAACGTCTGAAACTCGAAAAGCCCAGTCCTACTCAATCATAGGTGTACCCTGTGGGTGCACAATCAGTGTAGGAGAATTTTCTCTTCCAAACACAAGGTTGCCCTGTAACTCAACCTTATCATTTCATTACATTCTCAAGACAATTAATTTACCATTCATGGCAGCACTTAACCAAATTTCTGAAACCAAACCAGATGAAAGAGAAAATCTTCCAAATTTCCCAGTAGTAAACCTTTCTAGAACCTTAGAAAAACTACAGGAAAATCCAATCATGGATGATATTACTCAACTAAATTTAGAGCCCTTTGCCAAAACAGTATTAAAAGATGCCTCCAACCTTAATAAGGAAATGGAAACGCGCTACGAGGAATCATACCTACGTCGAGTTACAGAGCATCCAATCTTCCAAAGCTTAGCACTCATCCTAGGGATATCAGCTCACATTTTTATAGTATACATACTACTCAAATTATACAGACTAGGAGGGACTGTAGCCTACCTGCCTACAGCCAAAGCATTCAGACTAGTCACCGAGCTGCCCCTACACAAATTGCTCCCAGATAAGAATCCTACCAAATTAACCCCTACAGAGGAAACCCACACCCCCTTCCTCACAATTCAGGAAACCCACACCCTGATAATTGCTATATTATTCACCCTGACCATCTACTCAGCCTACAGAATAATGAAGTACCTTAAGAAATTTGCACAGACACACTGTGGCAAGAAAAATGTGGCCAAGCGCACAAACCCCACAATATATTTTAAAATATATTGTGGAGACTCAAACTTCGCGCTACCCTTGAGGCCAATACCACATGAATTTGATGAGATTAAATCAGCAGCTGCCCCTACCTATAAGGATATAGTGGTTAAAACCTTCCCACTACCTAAGGCTATATTTACCTGGAATGGACCAGCAGTTATAACAACACAGAGAGGAGAATTTGCTTATCACCTCCCTCAGGTGATACACCTACCTTGGCGCACTAGGTTCAGCACTATACCAGCCCTTAAAAACAAAGGACTGTACTACTCCATGCTTCTCCAGAATGATTGTGGCACCAGCCCGGTGACCATGACAGCACTGGAAAATACAACAGATATAATTATTGACGAACAACAGGAGGAGACCGCAAGGTCAAACATGCAGACTATTGCTAATTTTCTAAACCACCAGCCCTCCCCGGTGACTGTGGAAACAGCCTAGACTGCCCACAGCCTAGGCTGCCCCCAGTCCACCACCAGGAGACAACACATCAGAGACAGTATTCAGAACTTTTCGGACAATTTGCCAGCCCTGAAAAGGGCCTTTGGGATGGCGGGTTTTTACACCCTAGGTTTCAGTCAGTCGGGATCCTACCACAGATCCTCGGGTTCAACATCAATGGGAGAGTCCGGGGCCGAGTCCGAGCCATACATATGGCCGTGATCCTGCTCCCACTCAGCGAGCCGGGCCTCCAGCATCCCCAGTCCATACTCGGCAGCCGTGGATGGATTCCCGGATGCCGCAAGATCGAGGAGGGATGCCGCCAACAAATAATCCCATAGCACTCGCTCCCGCGGCCCTAGGTTATAATCCATGGGCCAGAAACCCATACTGCCCAAGGCCCTAGTCAGAAGGGCCACAGTGGCCCCCCGACGCAAGGCTGAGCCCAGGAAATAATGGCAGGAGTAATTACAGACCATCACATCACCATGCTCAATGATCTCTTTGAAATTACTCACTATGTACCCATAATGGATGGTCTGGTTAGACTCAACCAGGGCCCTAGCTGGACTCCCCACCTCCATCACCTGGGGGACAGGCAGAGCAAAGAGAGCTTGTAGGTGGGCCATGGTACTACAGCAGTGACTTCCAGAGAGGAACTGATGCTCCAATACCAGCCACACACTCCTTAAATGGACACACACACACCCCCCCCCACCCTGAACTGTCCACTGACACCAAGCTAGGCACTGCCACAGACACATGCCAAAATCTGGCACCTAACACCTCAAGTGCCACCACTGCATGAGCACACCAGGGAGGAGACTCACATCTCACTCCTGACACACCTCCACTGTCAATGAAATTATCAAAGTATTAGAAAAAAAAAAAAATTATATACACAGCCACTTGTTGATGTATAATATGAAAATCTATGGTATTCTCACAAAAATCAATGATTAATGCGCACATATACGCGCAAAATTGCGAAATTGTAAATCACAAATTGTAAAATGGTACAAATCTAACGTTAATATACATGAATGCAGGTAGATAACTAAGACAGTTTTTGTACCCACTAGCACTTGTATACTATGCCAAGGTTTACTTAAAGTAACACACTTTAGGTATCCAAGAAAATTGTTGGAAAAAGAAAAAAAAAAAAAAAATTTTTTGTTGAGAAAATTGTTGACATAAAACATGTTTACTTAAGATACTCACCAAATAAATCTCTTTCAGGGACACATACTCAAAGGCTAGGGGAATAGTCAATTAAGCAGCGGCCCACTGCCGAAATTGCCAATTAATACACCCATATAGCAAAATCAATGAGTAACTCAGAGACAAACAAGCCTATTGTACATGAAGTACTTTGTTTTTCCGGCCCTCGGAAAAATTTGTCTCAAATCCCATAAAATTGAAAAGTGTAATCTAGATTGTACGTTTGTACCCAATTTGCACACTAAAATTGTATGTTTGCACACCAGATTGTACGCTCGTACCCAATTTGCACACTAAAAATTGTATGTTTGCACACCAGATTGTACGCTCGTACCCAATTTGCACACTAAAAATTGTATATTTGCACACCAGATTGTACGCTTGTACCCAATTTGCACACTAAAATTGTATGTTTGCACACTAGATTGTAAGTTGTATCCAATTTACATTTGAATTATATGTTGCACATTATACTGTATGTCTGTACCCAATTCATACACTGAAGTCAGATTTTTAGAAAATCAACATTTCTATGTGTATCCAAGCTGTACGCAAAATTATATTTGTACATACAGAAACTATCAATTGAACGCAAAATTATACATTGGCATACTAAAATTGCCAAATGCACGCGAAATTATATATTTGCACACTAAAATTGCCAAATATACGCGAAAATTATATATTTGCACACTCAAATTGCCAAATGTACGCAAAAATTATATATTTGCACACTAAAATTGCCAAATATACGCGAAAATTATATATTTGCACACTCAAATTGCCAAATGTACGCAAAAATTATATATTTGCATACTGAAATTGTCAATTGAACGCAATTACACGCGAAATTGTAAATTTGCACACTAAAATTGTCATTTATGTTCAATTTGCACGCTAAATTGAACATTAAATGCCAAAATTGCACACTATTTGCCAAATTGTATGTTGTACATAAAAATGGAAAATTGTTCCCAAAATTGATGTTACATAAGCAAATAAGCTATGGTATGGTAAGATATAGAAACTCGGAAATGTACTTATACCCAGGAGAAAATTGTTTATACTGACAAAGCTCTACCACAAAAATTGCATTTGAAGCACTCCCCATTACTTCAAATCCTCTTACAAAACAGTATATAACTCCAAAATGAGGTAAAAATTGTATAAATTGTACATTCCCTCGGCGAAATGACGGAGTTTCGCATTCTTTCGGGGGAGAGGGAGTATTCTATGATATACCATTTTATTATTCCATAAATTCTAACATATTTTGTATTAATCAAAGAAATATCTATGAAATTAATACATAGGTTGGTTCTAAGAGCTATAAGAGCGCTCAAACTTTGTATAAGAGCGTTCATGCCCCACTGCACACCAGCCACAGTCAGTTAGACAGAGTTTATGACATCAAAGGCTCCGACCTAATGGTTCACTGCACAATATAATAAAAATGAGGGTCTCAGTGTGCGACCTCATGGTTCAATGCACAAATTAATAACTTGTAAGTGAATGCAACCGGCCGTCACGGGTGCCTGAGCACCGCTGACGCCGTCATGAGTGTCTGAGCACTCTAAGGACTGAACAATGGGTTACATAAGCACGACACCATAACCTTCCGGTCGCTCTAGCGTCGCTCCTGAGCAACCTAGGTCAAATATCAAAAATTCTATGGAAAGCCCATAATTAGACGGTCAGAATGAGCTCAAGATCAAGGCGGAACTCCCAGTATTAAGGAAGTTACGCCATGGAGACTGAATCAACCTCCGAGTGAGCTACAGACAAACCGGCGGGAGTTACGCGCCTATCCAGCGGGTATTATAATCTTGGCACATTCAGCTCTGCGCATGCCCAAAATGGCGGTTATACAAGCATAAACGACCGAGTTATGAGGGTTTGAAGATGCAGAACCGACCAAGACAATGGGGGCCATAGCGGCGTCCATGGGGGTCCTTTGTCCCCCTGTGACACTTGAAAGGGTCCCCTCAAACAATTGTAGAGTTAGGCAGATGCTGCTGGCTCCAGTCAGTCTGGAGGTGCTTTTCCAAGATTTGCTACAAATAGCCTGTCTGCACCTCCAGGAAGACACATCACCAAGAACCGCTCTAGAGGTAACATCTCCAGTCATCTCCTGCTACCTGCTATACCACTGCACTATGGTGAAACTATGCTAGACAGGCATTGGTTTCCTACCATTAGTGGCCAGAGGCTATCTTCTTCAAGACTTCCACCAGAGGGTAAAGTTATCCATTATTACATTATTCCTCTAAGCAGCAGGTCAGGAGCTAGGTGTGGGAACCCACCTAGAAGTATGCTGGACACTGTATTATTAATACCTCACAGGTGGAGTGGAACTGAACATTGTACTTTATAAATTACTGTATGTTTACTGTATGTACAAATTACCTACATACTAACTACTGTATGATTGATATTTCTTACATGTTGCCTAAAGCTGAATAAACCAGTGACAACTGGAAATAACACTATTTATAAGAGCCTGATGTATTTACTCCATACACCACTAGTCATATGATATTTCTCATATGACAACTTGATCATGCCAAACTCTACCATGACAACATCATGGAATTTTCCTGAAGCACACTTCCATCTGGTGAGATTCATAGGAACCATCCTGCAGCTCTCTGCACCTTTCAATGTAGCTTGTCTCTTTGAATGCTATAATAAAAAACTCGTGTGAGCAACTCATGAAACCAAAGCATACAGTGTACCATTATGCTACTCATCTTCCATCTGGTGGGATTCATAGGAACAATCCTGCAGCTCTCTGCACCTTTCCATGATACTTGTCTCTATAAGTATCATAATAAAAAACTCATGTGAGTTACTCATGAAAACAAAGCATACAGTGTATGCTATAACACTGTATAGTAATTTTTTATTACTATATTATAACTACGCAGTTCCTTTCAGCAATGGAATTTTCAATTACAAACTGCGCAATTTCTTTTCAGCTAGCTCATAGAGGGATAGGAAACATTGTTTTTGTTCCAAAATTTTCACTTTAGACCTTTATTCCATGCATCACAGTAGAATAGTCCCTATAGCTCTCTGTGCTGGATCATTGCTGAAGGGTTCCTACTCCACCCATCATCCCTGCTATATAAGCTATAGATGGCTACCATCTCCAATCTGTAATAATGTGTGCATGTATGTATTGTTAGAGTCTTTTAAAGTATCTCTACCTCTGTGTTATCCTATGTGCAAGACAGCATTGTTAGAGATATACAAACCTGTATGTGTGTCTATGTATCTCTGCTAGTCCTGTGTATTACTACTACTACATAGCCCTGCTCACACCAGTAACCTAGTTACACACGAGTGGCAGAGCTAGTGTTTACAGTAACAAAGTGAGTCCTCTGGCTGCAGCTGTCTGTGTTTCCCATTAGTACCAGGAGTATCCATACAGGAGGAGGAGGGACCTACCATGAAACCTCTGTCCTATCTATGATACTGCCCTCTTTGTAGGCATTATTAAAAAACTGTTATGAGTTACTCATGAGTTGCAATGCAGCTTATAGTGAGAAAAACGAGTGTAAACAAAATGCAGTCTTAGACTGCTTCTCACTTTGTCTATGGACCAATCAATGCAATTTCTTCTTGTACATGTTTAAGGGTATTAGACACACAATTCGTTTAATGTAATTGTGTGTCTATATCAAGCTTTTCTAGGAGAAAAGTTGAGTTTAGCTCCATTCACGTTTTGCATGATTCTGAGTTTGTTTACCAACCGATTTTCAAGCTGATTTTTTCTTCTTAAAGGACAACTCGGGGGCTACATTTTATTTTATATAGTCCAGCATCTATCTCTAGTCCTTGTATGTTAAAATGACTAAAACGGCAAAATACAAGTATCAAAATGCACTGCATTAATAGATTGAAGTAAATTTCAGTCCAAAAATTTATAATCTAAAATTTGTCTCAGCAAATTCAAAGTAATTAAGTATCATAAAAGAAAAAGAAACTTTCCAAAGCAGAGAGAAAACCTCTCTGAGATCCAAAGTATCCAAACAGAAGCCTTTCTAAAACTTTCTAAGTCCAGCTCTGCATCAACATAATATATTCTCTTCCTTATAAGGCGTAAAAAGTAAGACGTAGAAAACCATATACGGCATAACATATCAACATAATATATTCTCTTCCTTATAAGGCGTAAAAAGTAAGATGTAGAAAACCATATACGGCATAACATATCAACATAATATATTCTCTTCCTTATAAGGCGTAAAAAGTAAGACGTAGAAAACCATATACGGCATAACATATGCAGAACGTAACTCATGCTGCTCCTCTCCTTCTCACACAAACATACTAACACACATACACAGCAGGCTTGGAACCGTGTGACTCAGTGACATAGCCACCATGGAGCTACTATTTACAGTGCACCTTTTTACCACAGATAAAAAGTCAGGTTAAAAACTAACTACGCAGTGCCTTATTCTAACCTAACTGCGCAATAAGAATAAGATTTTCCCACCCTGTTTTTGTCAAGTATATTAGCATAATACATGCATTCTTACTGCGTAGTTCCTGTTTTTGTAAGGCATATTAACATAATACATGTATTTACACTGCGTATTTCCTGTTTTTGTCAGGTATATTAGCATAATACATGCATTCTTACTGCGTAGTTCCTGTTTTTGTCAGGCATATTAACATAATACATGTATTTACACTGCGTATTTCCTGTTTTTGTCAGGTATATTAGCATAATACATGCATTCTTACTGCGTAGTTCCTGTTTTTGTCAGGCATATTAACATAATACATGTATTGTCTTTGCGTAGTAGATGGACATTTTACTTAAGACGTAAAAGCTAACTGGTTTCATCCAGATAACAAGTGGTCTAGTAAAAACACAGCTAGCTCGTTTTTAGCTCTACACAGTAAAAACTGGATAGTCTATCCCTTATGGTTGCAGGCTAAACAATGACGGTTACAATGTATCAAATCAAACGGACTAGCAAATCATATTTGAATGCTAATACATAAACAGCAAACTATAGCTAGCCTTTTACAGTGAGCAGCTAAAACTCTGTATAAGCTGCTCACTGCAACTATATAGCGAGCACTTCATTTTGATATGTGTATGGCCACAACCCATATCTAAAAAGTCAAGAGAGTAACTCATGCCGCTCCTCTCCTTCTCACACAAACATACTAACACCCCTACACAGCCAACATAGAAAGCTAGATGAGAAACATATATGGGACCGTTATGTCAAATACTCATGTATAGGTCAGGCTCTGTATGTAAGCCTGTTCCATGCATAGGTCTGGGTGAAAAGGTTCTCAATGTTATATAAACCGATCAACCTTGAGTAAAAGCTCTACCCATCTCTCTCTTAGGCTTTACCTGACTCTCTTAGTCTTCGCAGGTCTCCCTAGCTTTGCCCTTAGGGGAAACAGCCTCCTCAGTGTGTATCAATATTTAATATAATTCACATTTTAGATTGTAACATGTACTTTTCCCTTTTGCCCATGGCTTTATTATAAGCTGCTCGCTATAGTTGCTCTAAACACTTCATTTTAAAACAGAGCATTGTGATAACACTATAATTACATAGTGAGCAGCTTAAATCCCTTCTGCTCATAACTTTATTATAAGCTGCTCACTGTGATGGGATTGTGATTGCACTTCATTTTAGAGCAGAGCATCATGATGATACTGGTACTGCATGTCATCCCATCTGGAGGGACATATAAGAACTATCTTAAATCCCTTTGGCCTATCATTTAAGAGCAAAGCATCATGATGACACTGCTGCTACACGTCCTCCCATCTGGAGGGATCTATAAGAACTATAACTACATAGATAGCTCTCCCATCTGGAGGCATTTAAAAGAACTAATTAAAAGCACAAGGAGATGTTAATCTAAATTATATATATATATATATATATATATGTATAAATATATATATCTATAAACGATCTCTTTTATAGATATATTTATAGATGACCTCTTTTATAAATAATCTAAATATATCTATAAACAACCTCTTTTATAAATAATCTAAATATATCTATAAACGACCTCTTTTATAGATAAATTAAATATATCTATAAACGACCTCTTTTATAAATAATCTAAAAATAGGAGGTCTTCTCTGGATAATCCAAATATGATGGTCTTTTCTGGATAATATTCAGAAAAGACCATCTATTATACTACTCATGGGATAGGCCTTTCATATTTCTTTTCCCTAAATCAGAACAAGTTACAGATTTTATGGATGCATAATAATATTGGTTTCAATAATTTTCAAACACTAATATAAACCAATCAGAGGCCACCATGTCTGAAATGCCTACTTTTACAGTATGATCATCACTGGCTTCAGTTGTATTTTGGTGGTCCGAGATCTTAAAAGGGGGGTTGGGTGGGAAATTATGTTGGATATGCTTTTTCTGGCAAGCCTTATGTGTTTTGAGTCTTATCTGAAGTTTTTGTGCTCGTCGGATATTTTAAACCTTCAAAATTGGGTGGTTGTCTTACATCAATGACCACCAGCATTTTAGTGCTCGGGGCTATGAATAAAGCTGTGGGAGGATAGAACAGGAGGATGCCCAAATATAAAGGAAATATTCACTGCACATCCCTGAAATTACGCAGGGGAATCAAAAACTGTATGAGAAACAATGTCCAAGCATTATATGGTCTAGTTTCCAAACCATACTTTGGAAATTGTGATAAAAATAGCAATAAATGTGAGAAAATAATCGAAAAAAGGGGAAAAAATCAACATCTTTCACATCAAAATGTAGCTTTTACATGATATTTGAGAAGAATAGTGCTTGAGTTTCCATTCCATGGTTACTATGATTAATCTGAGATATTAAGAGATAACACTGAAAGGGTATAGCATGCCAAAAGAGTGCTTGGCCTCAGTCACCATTTTTCCAGAATTTCCTGCCATTTTCCATCATTCTCTGAATTACAATAAGAACCCCATTTATTGTCAACTTAGCAAACTGGCACTGCATAATATTTTCAGAAATACCCTGCAAAAGAGGATTAGACAGTGACCAAGTGCAGTACCCTGATAAAAAATGGTAAAAATACCTAAAATTCTAAAAAATGTACATAAAAAATAGCCAAAATTATATCTTAAAGAGCAAAAATTTATATTTCTTAACCTGATCAAGGATACATATCACTGTGGGATGTTAGGCAATGATTATTGGTCACACTGTATTCCTTTCAATGCTTTACATCACATGTACAATCCATCCATGAGCCAACTTACTAGTCACTGTGGAGTGTGGATCTGGCAGCACCTGACAGCACCGGTCCAAACTGCTGAAATAAAAATGTCCATAATAAGTTTTCTTTATTACTACTGATTTGCCCTGACTATATATACATGATAGAGGTTCAAATACAGACAATTTGCTCATTATGAGATTTTTGGCTTATTATTTGATTATTTTTTCTACATTTTTGGTTATTTTTCATCTATTTTCGATATGTTCCTTAATATTTAAAATAGAGACATGGGACAAACACTGTCATGTCACTCTGAACATGGACATTCCAAGTCGATGATAAAAATACAAGTATTTTTGAAATTTGACATGAACTTATCAGCACAGTTAGCTCACATGAGTGGTAGTTACTATAACAACACATTGGGATTTGGGACTGACAGGGGTCCCTTGGGTGTCAGGCTCCATATCAGCCCTACCACTTCCTGTGGCAATTTGAAATCCCCTCACTCTTGAACTGACTCTCCTGGAGGAAGGAAGGGTACTTTCAGAGCAAATACCTAGGTTTGTACCATATTTTCTCTATTTATTTGTGACTAATCAAAGGAATGGGTAAAAAAAGGAAACATCCTGGGAATATGGGTGAGTCATTCTTTAAGGCAGGGCACACCTTTTCTCCCGGCAATAGATTAGAGCCAAGACCAAGTACAGACTGCAAGCCAATCTTTAGTGCCACAGAAGAAGACTATGCTGAAGTAGTAGTCAAGACTGTTGTGACTGTTTCAAAAGAGAAAGTGGAGGTAATGGAGACCCTGAATGCTAAGGACCAAACTATTGAGTGTATGATACTCCGGCCGAGGAAATCAACTGTGACCTATGAGCAACAGTATAACTCCAACCCTGACATACCAGCTGGAGACTTTACAACAAACAAACTTGTAAATCCAGAGAAGATACTGGAGCTCTACAATGAGGTAATAAGGGAGCACAGGGAGAAGTTCAATGGCTGTACAGGGGACTTAGAGTGGGGAGAGGCAAGGAAATGGTCTATGTGTTGGAGCATGGGACTTAAGTGTAGCAAGTGTGCCTTTGTGTCTGCAGTCCGCAAGCTGTATGAAGAGGTAGAGACAGGAAAAAGAGGTAGGAAAGCAGGGAAACCTAATGTATCTATGCATGTTGCCATGTCTAGGTGTGGTATGGGTGCAGCAGCAGTCACAGACTTGATGCATTCTATGAATGTGCCAGCTCCAACGAAGAATGCAATCCAGAAAATGGCTAACAAAGTCAACAAAAAAATCGAGGAGGCTAACAAGAATGACATGAAAGCTATCATCCAGAAAGAGCAGGACTTGAACAAGAAAAGAGGAGCTGAGAATGAAATAGGAATGATATTTGATGGGCGCTACAATAACTCTAGCAGGAGTGGAGCAGGTAGAACACCAACTCAGGCAGGGACCCAGTGCGCCTACATTGGAGCGTCAGACACCATGAGGAATTCAAAACCTATAGTTCATGCAGAGCTACACAGCAAAAAGGGTCCCAACCCAAATGTATCTCCAGACACACCCATTGGGAATGAGGCAGATTATCTGAAAAAAGGCTTGGAAGATGTATCATCAAACGGGGGCCCTTCGGTCACTGTGGTAACTACAGATGGGGACAGTGCTACAAAGAAAGTTCTACGGGAGGGAGGATTGGAACATCAGAATTGTGTGAAACATATCTCCCGGAGCATGGACAAGAAGAAGGAGAACTTGTTCCCTAAATTCTCAGATGATTTTGTACCAGGACAAACTAAAGATGACAGGAGAAAACTCTTTAAAAGGTTCATCACAGATCTAACTAGACGGACAAGGGCAGAGCTTCAAGCATTTATAGAGAAACACCGTGCTACAAGGGAGACCATAGGCTCTGTAGGGAACACTCATATGCATGTACTGTGGAGAAACCCTGGGTACGGCACTTCATTACAGAGTTCTCCAGCCACAAGCTTTCTCTCATTAGACCCACCGACAATGACAAGATTCTTATCAAGAAACTGCTGCAAGCACAACTCGGGGAGGATGTGTTGGAGACAACTTACCTCAACAGAACAGAGCTATCAGCAAGGCTCTACCCAGGCTGATCGAGTTTCCAACGAATGCTGCTGGTCACCTGCACGCTGCTATCAACTCTGTAAACCACGGTCCCGGTGAGTCACTCCTACAGTTGTGCCTCACACTCGGGGTTCCCCTGTCCCGGCAGTCCACTGTGCTACGTCAACTGGTAGCTAGAAACAGAAGATGGAGACAAGACAAAATTAGACAGAGAGGCAGTAGATTTAAGAATGCAAAGCTTAGGCGTCAAAGTCGTGAATTCAAGTTGTACGACCATGCAAAGCAACTAGCCTGCTACAACAGTGCTGGGTTCCTTAAAAGGCAAAAACTCGAGGAGCACAAAATAAAAACAACCGAACGGGTCCAAAGTTTTACAGTGTCATTCTTGGATCATTCTTACTACTTTGACACATCCTTAGACAGTTTTTACCACAGGAAGGCTGCTGATCATGACCACTCATACTGCTAGTAAGATTACTCAGTAACTGAGCTGCGTCTGCATCATATCATTTGATTAGGGATGATTTTTCCGTTATGAAAGTGGTGGGGGTCGGGGGGGGGTCAAAACTTTTAAAACTAACAATTATGAACTGAAACATGAACACATAACATCCATAAGCTTAAGCTGCCCATAGGTTTTGCCACCTTTAAAAGATACAGCAAGGTTGGTGGTACTTGGTGCAGTAGCGCTGTAGTACAAAGCCCCGTCGCTCAGCGTTTGTCTGGTGGTCTTCTATGCACAGATGGTCGACATTAATGCATAGGGAGTTGCCACATAAATGTGACACTTCTTTGTCATCAGGCAGTTCAAAATATCCCTGTTCCAGCATTAGAACCAGTCTGTGTACATAGTACTTCTGACTGGGGATACTCAGCTGTGGCACAGCAAGGCTAACCTGGCCATATTTCACCTTGCTATGGCCTACCTTTGCTCCCCCCCCCCACTCTAAACACCCATTTTCCCTCTCCTCACACCTGTCCCTGAGTTTTTTAAGTTTACCTTCACACCATTCCCTAAATTCAACCTGTAAATAATCAGAAAAACATACTTACATGCAGGTTACAGAACATGTTGTCTGCTACTGTTGATTGCTTAATCAACTGATACTCCTGGATGGCGGCAGGTGGCAGCACAAGTAGCTGCTACTAGTGGTTATACCACTCTTTTATTGTTATTCTCGATCCTGTGATGTTATAACAACAGAGGCGTATCAAATAGGCAATACCTGCTGCAAGCAGCACGCATTTGGGAGTGCAGACTTTATAACCTGTTGCCTGCCAAGTGGATGGCGAAAGGCTGTTGTACTCATCAACAGACACTTAAGGAGGTGTCTCCGGTACCATTCTCCCGTTGTATATTCTGGGAGCTACACTGAAGCCCTGCCTGTACCTTACAGTCTGTGCTTGGAGCAGTGGAACCACAGGCAGACTGGGGTGGGCCAAAGTAAACACTCTAGGGTAACTTGCCCAGTTCTCGGACAGTTTTATTTTTGGGAGACTACTAAACTGGCCAAACTCTGTTTCCTACATTTAGGCTCAGCAGGATGCATGGATAGGGCCCCTTGGTATCATAATAAAAAGTATCCCTAGCTGAAGCCTAATATTTATAGTTGTTATAAGGGGTTTTGTATAGACATTCAAAAATGACCAGTTCTCGGACGGGTGTACCAGTTCACGGACAGCCTCTGTATTTTAAAGATATCTTTACAAGCTGAAGAAGGCTCACCACCATTATTAGATATTGATGAACTAGAAGTCTTGATGAATTTGCTAGTATATTCACTCTAATTTAGGTTTTAGAATATCAATTATCAAAATTGTCAGGAAATAGGCAGGTCATTGTGCCCAATTACCGGACACCGCATTTTCAATGGTCCAATTCTCGGACACAAGTTTCAAGTGATACCAACAGAGGGCACCACACACTTTGAAATTTATCAATTTGCCATTGGGAATAGACATCTATTAGATATAACAGAGAGGAAATAAAAATAAAATAGGTTTTATGGCCTAAAATAACATTTAGCTAACTCCAAAAAATCGTCCGAGAATTGGACCTGTCCGAGAACCGGGCAAGTTACCCTAGCCCTCACAATGTATGATGATACACAAAACTCTTTTACATGCTTTAGATTATAATTCTGAATCGACAGAAGTGTTTTAAATAGCAATTTACCCCTTAATTGTCTTTTACTAAGTCTTTAATTTCCTGGAATTCACCAAAAAAAGTTAACAGTCTTCCTGTGACTACACTGGACTCCTGCTGTGTCTGTGTATGCACAGCTCTACCTGCTGCTACCCCAGAGTGGCGTCACAGGGTAGCACAGCTCAAACACCGCTTCCCGAGGAGGGTCTTGCCAAAAAGGAAACGTGAACCAGAAAAATAAAACGTGCACGTTTTTGTGTTGCTAAAAGAAAACTCATCATTTCGGGGGTTACAACATGCATGGATGGTTAAAACTACATGTGTGCTGGAGGTATCTAAATCACCTGTATTGACAATTACGTCATTTACGGATGTCCCCTCTGAAAATTTTATAGAAGTTCTTCATCGTTTTCAGTAGTGTTGAGCATGGATTCTTGGAGCAGGTTTTTCAAAATGCGTCATATCTGTATTGATTGATTATCGATCTTTCTGAAACTGATCATAAGGGTTAGTAAGGCATCGAGCTCCTTATGTATGGTATCAATTTGGTGATATCTTATCTATTTTCGATAATAGATTTGCGCTGAACCCCGATACCGTAGATACCATGTGTCACCAGTTGGCCACCGGATAACCATGGTTATACAATGAAAATATAAATATTATATCCATATAGGTTCATCTACTGCAACTTTATTGTGAAAGGTGATAATTACAAAGAGTTGTTAGATGTAGAATTAGTTTGTGTGGGAATTTAAATGATTTCATGTATTCTGGATCTCAACCTGTGTGTGGTTAATTAGATTCAAAACTGTATTCAGGTCATGACCTGTCATTATTCATTTTGACAGGAGAGTCCAGTTTTGCTCGGGATTTGTCAGGTTATGCCCTGAGGCTACACACTTTATGACTTCATGTGGTGACCTCTCAGTGACCTTTCTAGGTCATATCCTGTCATTAATCATTTTAACGGTAATTATTCTGACAGGAGAGTCCACTTTTGCTCTGGTTTTGACAGGTCCTGCCCTGCGGTGACGGATGCTACATATTCATATGACGACCTTTGGGGTCATACTTGGACCATGAGGGGTTGGTTCTAATTTGCAATTATGCTAATGTATCAAGTATATAAGACAATCTGATTTTACACATATTATCCATTTCTCTTGAATCTACAGACAGCATATCAAAATAATGGAAGTTTCAGGCACACAGACAGCAAACACTTTTGGTTACCATGATGAAGTTCTTCATAGAATAGGACAAATGATTGGTTCTGCATGGAAGAAGTTGGGTATCAATCTCGGTATTCCTTTGCTGAGATTGAACCAGATGTTGAGGGTGAAATATCCACACGATATGGCATTAGAAATGCTACAGGCATGGTGGACGCAAACCTCACCTCAATCACGTTGGGGAGAACTTCACCATGGCCTTGTTTCCATTCACCGTCATGATATGCTTGTCGAAACTCAGAAGTATTTCAAGGACAATGCGGTAGACTTCAACAACCCTGAACAGGTGATGATCGACCGCTTGTTTTTCACTTTGGCTGAGAAGATTCCAACTCAATGGAAGGATCTCGGCACATATCTAGGAGTCGATTCAGACAAACTGTCCGAAATTGGACAGCAGCCTTACCAGGACACATCTCTACATGCATTTCAAGTGTTGAAGATGTGGCAGGTACTCCCTACTAGCAATCATCACCAGTTGATCAAGGTCTTGCTTGAAGACATGCAGCGACTTGACATTGTGAGATACATTCTTGATCACTTCAACAAATCTAGACATGGCAGGATTGTATGTGACTGTAGTAATAGTGATTGTGAATCATAGATGCGATTGTTTGAACAGTAAATACATAAATAACATGACCTGTGTAACTTTTCATCATTCGAGAACACTTCTCCATATAGGGAACATCAAACTGACATATTCTCATGGATGACCATAGTAATTCCACTGAACCAGACCAGGACTTTACACCCACAGGATCCCACAATTCTTTGAATGGGGAATTAGATGTGCCTGATCTCTCTAATCCTCCAGTTCAATCACAGGAAAACATAATAGCTGATCTCATAAATGAACTCATGAGAGATGTGAGGGAACTACAATCTCAGATGGATGAGCTCCAAGAATCTAGAAATCAGCCCTCCGGATGTGGGTTTTCCTGTAGCAACAATTCATTTGCTTTGTGAAATGAAATGAATAAAGTCATTCAAATGAAACAAATGGAGTTCTTTGTTATGTTTCTTTATTGTCTATATCTTTTACACCAGATTTATTTCACCACTTATTTGTATTCATATTGCAGTTACCATCACTAGCATATCATTAGATTGCCATCATTAGCATATCATTAGGTTACATGAATTATTCATACATGCACCTTGTCTGACCGGTGGGTATATAAGGCAGCTTTACCTGGATTCAGACAACTCATTACAAAGGAGGGCATTGGAGGTATTGGATGCATCAATCAAACTAAGTCAGCAAGTTATTTTTACCTTGGATACAGTTTCCACAAAACGATCAGTATACAAGAAGTCTTTGAAGATTGATGATTCAAAATGACGGTGAGTTGTATATTCAACCTCAGTTTTGGAGTATACAGGAAATACATATGATTATACATTATATCATACCACCTGTGTTATGAAATGCTACATATCTAATACAACTATAGTTTTGATGGGTATATAAAATGAAAAGACAAACCAAAAAAAACTCATTTTTACAGGTCTTGATTATCAGAAATAAATCTGATATGTTATCATCAGCTATACAAAACTGAAAATAAGGCTGTATGAAATAGTAAAGAGATAAAAAAGCAACGCCACAAGCCAGTTATTGCTGTGGTAACCTTTTGGCACATCTTGCTTAAAACTCTCAAAGTCAAAATGATTAAACCAACAAAAAAAAAATAAAAAAATACATCATTCAATCTCCTGGGAACACTGGACGGTGACACTGATAACCTCATCTGCATTTAGTATGATCCAAGCAGAATCTGAAAAACATAAGAAAATCCCATTATTTGAAAGGAACATTTCTTTTTTTCTTTTTTTTTACAGGGTAAAACTTGCGATATTTGTGGACACAACTTTGCTTCTAACCTGTCAAGGAAAAGACATGAGGAGAAATGTACAGGTCAGTCCTATCAGTGTAGATTCTGTCACTCTCTCCTAGCAAACAGACGGAATTTGAACAACCATGAAGCTCGTTGTAGAAGACAGTTAGAAGATGAAGATCATGAAAGAAGAGTTCAAAGAGAGTCAGAGATTCAATCACGGCTAGATGATCAGATACTACAGCATTTACAGGATGAGGATAATATTACAGGGTCTGTGTCCACTGATTCAAACAGTCACAGTCGAAATGAGAAGTGTGGAAAGTGTTGTCTTAGACACAGTGATTCATGCAGGTTTGAGTGTCATCAGTGTCATAAACATTTTGAGAACATAAAGTTATATCAGAGACACCGTCAGTCACATTTTGATCGGAAATCTAGGAGGTGCATGTGTCATATATGTCACAGGACATACAGTAATAAAAAGGCATTATATGACCATCTCATTAAAGATCACAATGAACAGCCTTTTGTTATTGAGGATCCTAAGTTCAAGTGTTGTGACTGTGATGAAGTATTTGATGCTCATCACAAGTTGTACACACACAGAATGAAACATTCTCACTCGCGTGCGGCTCGTCTAGATGATCCATCAATGAAGATGCCATGGGAAAAAGATCCATCCATTAATCCTCCATGGGTAGCTGAGGATGAGCAGGGAATCATGGTAGCAGATTTTGGATTTAAGCATATATACACAGAGAACAGAGACACCATTCAAGCACCGCATGATCCTGGAAATATCAGAGGTGTTTATAATTTTCCTATTGATAACTTTAATGGAAATTCCCTATTAATGAGGTCACATTTGGATCACATCCTGAGTTTCGAGTCTCATGCATTTAAGGTGAACGTCTCCTTTGGTTTGATTCTTCGTAATATAGAAACTGGAGAATACAGATACTACACTGCTTATTATAACAACACAATACTTGATCGTCCATTTAGAATCAACAGAGGTTCTGACATCAACGACCTTATGGATGACCTAAAGGAATATACATCCCAGGAGAATCTCATGAAAAAACGTGAGTCTACCAAGTGGCAGATGGTTTATGTTACAAACATCAGCTACTTTGTATACAGGATGGGATACCTCATCGGTACACATACTCGAGGAAGGGATTTCTACAAAGTTCCTAATTACATTGCACATCACCATGGTATCATTTCACTAGACACCAATCAGCATGACAGATCACCTTACAAGGATAACCTTTGTGCTTTTCGTTGTTTAGCCTGGGCTATTGGCGGCAGAAGACAATTAGAACATAGAACCAAGACATACTATAATACTTGGAAACGATATCAAGAAGATCAGGGAGTTACACATTTAGCTGGTAATGCCAGTCACTTCAAAGGTATATATTTTCAAGACCTACCAGACTTTGAAAAATGCTTCAACGTTCGCATTTCAGTATATAATTTACACGAGGATATGTCTTGTTCACGTGTTTACCAGTCAATGTTACCAAGTGATGAACCTACAGAAATGGAGCTGTATCTGAACTTATACAAGCATCACTTCAGTCTGATATCAGACTTTGTTATATATGCAAAGAAGTTTGCATGCTGCTTTTGTAAACGACTATTCAAACGATCAGATGCCTTGAACAACCACGAGAAGATCTGCAACTCTAGGGTTAAGTATAAGTTTCCTGGGGGTATTTACTCTCCTACATTATCTATATTTGAAGAGTTACAACAGACCTTGGGTCTTGTGGTAGAGCCAGAGCTTCAGTTCTACCCTTGGTTTGCATGTTTTGACTATGAAGCTGTACTGTGTCCAAATAACACAAACATCAATGAAGATGAAGATTCAAATGAAACCACTAAATGGACCACTTCTCACATTCCTGTAGCAGTTAGCATTGCATCAAATGTAGATGGACACATGGAACCAAGATGCATTGTAGATGATGATCCTGACAATTTAGTGAAGCAAATGTGTGAGTATCTGGAGGAAATCCAGTCCAAGGCTTCTAAATTGGCTGAACAACATTGGTCTACAGTACGAGCAGCATTACAGGCAATGAGAAATGATTTTCCAACTTCCACTGTTACAGAAGAATCGATGATACTTCACAATGATATGCAAGGAACTATGCTTCAGCAGCAGCAACAGCAGGAAACAGACAGAAATGAAGACATGGTTGAAGATATGGAGACACAGGAAACACTAGATTTGATTCATCATGAAGTGGAATGTGAGATGGAAGTTGAGGAGGAAGAGGAGGAGGAGGCAGTGGAAGAAGTACTGGGTGAGCAAGAGGTGAATGAAGATGTTATTCATCCTACTGAGATAGGTGGTATGGATTACCATGAAGCCAGGAAGATACATGCTACTCGTGTAGAGGATCTCATACAGAGATTTGAGAAATACATCTCAGTTCTACCTGTACTTGGTTTTAACTCCTCCAAGTATGACTTGAATTTGATAAAAAAATACTTCCCAAAGCATCTCAAACTCACCACCGACTGTGACTATATAGTGAAGAAAACCAACCAGTACACAGCCATAGCAACCTCTAAGTTTAAGTTTCTGGATATTCTGAATTACTTGGCAGCAGGTTGCAGCTACTCCAAGTTTCTAAAAGCTTACGACATAGAAGAAACGAAGAGTTACTTTCCATATGAATGGTTTGATGATGCAGAGAAACTAAACTATAATTGTCTACCTTCATATGAATCCTTTTTCTCCAAGCTGAAGAATGCCAATGTGTTGGAGACTGAATACTTAGAATGGGAAGCAGGAGAGAGAAGAGGTACACCTCCTAAAGTTGGTCGTGAGAAGTATCAGGACTTGCTTCAGATATGGCATGACAAGGGGATGACGAGGTTTGAACACTTTCTACAATACTATGCCAACTTAGACACAGGCCCATTTGTGAAAGCGGCTGAGAAGCTACAGAAATATTATTTCAACATGAACGTTGATGTATTCAAAGAAGCCATTTCTGCTCCAGGTGTTGCCAGAAAACTCCTCTTTAAGCATGCCAGAGCCAACAACAAATACTTTGCTAGCTTTGGTCCTGAGCATGAAGACCTCTTTCACAAGTTAAAGAAGTGTGCGATCGGAGGCCCTAGTATTGTATTCAAGCGTTTTGCCAAAGTCGAAGAAACGTACATACGTGACAAGCCAGACAAATTGTGTGGTAGTATCGCTGGATATGACTGCAACGGACTTTATTTGTGGGCATTGGGGTTGGAGCTGCCAGTCTTATTTCCCATCAGAAGATTGGCAGAGACAGGCTTTAAACCTGAAATTAGCTGGGGTCACCTTGAGATGTACCAGTGGCTAAATTGGCGTATGGCAACGGAGGGAGTGCACATTCAACACAAGCTAAACACTGGTAAGGAATTTCCAGTAGGACCTTACAGGCTGGATGGCTTTGCAGCACCTGAGATCCCCGGAGGAAAAGCTCGAGGGTATGAGTTTCACGGTTGTTGGACTCACGGACATGACCCTACTGTATGTGGTTTTAATCGGGACAGGGAGGGTAGAATAAAGTTTTCTGTTTCCCAAGAAACTATACTCCTTCAAGAGAAAAAGAGGAAAGCCACACTTGAAAGAGAGGCTTACATCTGAGCCCGTAACATTGATTTGACTGTAATCTATGAGTGTGAGTTTGCCAAACTGAAGAAGGAGAACAGGGACATACAAGAACACAGTACTAACATGTTCCCTCAATTCTACTTGAATCATCCCAAGCCAGTGAAAAAGGAAACAATTCTAGAAAATATTGAGAGTGGAGTCTTAACCGGTTTTATACAAGTGAACATTCAAGTACCTCATAGATGGCCAGCAGGACGGGAGAGAGACGTTAGCCCATATGAACATTTCAGTGAGATGGCTCCCATCTTCTGCAACTCTGATGTACATTTCAATGAGTGGGGAAGCACAATGCAAAAGTATAGCCTGTCTCAGTTGTCCAGTGACTTTACAGATTCAAGGAAGCTCTTGGTAGGAGGTATGGCAGCTACTAAGATATTTTTAGCAACCAACCTATTAAAGTGGTACATAGAACAGGGTCTAGAGGTAACAAGGATCTATGAAGTTGTAGAGTATCGTTTTGAGAAATGCTTTGAAGGCTTTTGTGATTATATTTCTTCAGCCAGACGAGATGGAGATCAGAATCCAACCAAGGAAATCCTGGGAGAGACATGCAAGGTGCTTGGAAATGCCTCTTATGGATCTCTATTACTGGACAAAACCAAACATACCAACGTCAAGTATGTTCATCACTCGCATGAGGCTCACTTAGCTGTGAATGATCCATCATTCAAGTCTTCTGTTGATTTACCAGGCGATCTATACGAGATTGAATTCACCAAGAAGAGAATAACCCTAGATATTCCTATTCAGCTTGCTTTTGCAATACTGCAGAGTGCCAAGTTAAAGCTTTTACAGTTCTACTATGACTGCTTAGATTACTATATTGATCGCGCAGACTTTGAGGTCACACACGCAGACACTGACAGTCTGTATTTCGCACTGAGTGCAGAACGTCTTCAGGAAGTAATAAAACCCAATAGAAGACAGGAATTCGAACGCTCTCTTTATGGTCACTGCTATGACCTAGATGAATCTGGTGAACCTTTCAGAGCCTCAGATCAACACTGGTTTCCCAGACAGTGCTGTCATGAACATAAAAAGTATGACAAGAGGGAGCGAGGACTCTTTAAACTCGAGGCATCAGGCACAGAATTGATCGCCTTAGCTTCCAAGACCTATCACCTGGAGCGAACAGATGCCCCTAACTGTGTAAAAGCAAAAGGCATTAATAAGAGTGCTCTTGTAAATCCACGTGATATGTATATGGAGACCCTTAGGGATTAAATCCCTGGCTACGCTGAGAACATTGGTTTCAGAGCAGTAAACACGTCTATCATGACATACATCCAGAAGAAATGCGGATTCAACTTCTTTTATGTCAAGAGGAAGGTTCCGCCTAACGGGATAGATACTGTTCCATTGTCTTTGACTCTCAATCCCTTCGAAGTCTATAACGTCAAGGTCCTAAAGGCAGAGAACAACTGTCTGTCTAATGACTACAATAGCATAATGCTAAAACATGGGCATGCTTTCAGGTCGTGTTCACAAATGTACTTTTATGAAATGGCCATATATAACAAGTTCCCAAGAATAGCAGCAGACATCATCAAAGCCAAGAACAACAAAAAAATCACAGCACTATCCCGACGAATCCGCCCAAAACCTGATTGGTATTCAGTCCGGGATGAGGTCATGCATCAGATAGTGTGGCAGAAGATTAACATCATGAAACAACGTGTGGTATTGGAACTCAATGATTACCGAGGTAAGCTTATTGTGCAACCAGGAGATAGATCAAACAGCTACTTCACCTGTGGGCTTTCCCAGAAAATGGCAGAAATAACAAATCCTAGACAGTTTCCGGGGTCAGACATGATGAGTGCATTTTGGGAGAATCTGGCAAACGACCGTGAGTTCATGAATCAATAGATTTATCATGAAGCATTACGAACACTTCAACACACAAAAAGAAAAAAAAAATTTCCTATAAGAAGACATGTCAGTAAACAATAACATTCATTACCTCATTGTGCAACGCAAAGGTTACACATGATTGACAATGGAACGTTACATAGAAGAAATCCAAGGTCACAGTTTTCCCCCTCTTAAATCTCCTTGTAACAGCTGTGTGTCTGGAGTCAGTGGGAGTGGAAAGACGACATTGGTGCACAAGATTCTCATGTACAAGGATGTAATATATGACTCGCCAGTTCACGAGGTGTTGTATTGTATGTCTGTGGATCAGCCACTTTTCTCTGAGATGAGGAAAACCGTGCCAGGTCTCAAGTTTAGAAGAGGAATACCTACAGAGGAGGATTTGAATGTGTTCACAGATGGATCACGCCATTGCATAGTGGTCTTGGACGACTTGATGGAAGAGGTGGTAAAGAGTGTAGAAGCTCAAAATTTATTCACCAAATATGCCCACCATAAATTTATTTCTATTTTGTATATCGCCCAGAACTTATACGCGCAGGGAAAATGCAGTCGCAATTTATCCATGAACACACACTATTTTTTTGTGCTGTGCAACCCAAGAGATGTCAGCCAGATCAGTATATTAGCAAAGCAGACAGGACTTGGAGAAACTCTTAAGAACAGCTATAGGGATTGCGTTCTGAAAAAGGCATACGGTTACCAATTGATCTCACTGCACCCTGGAGATGTTAGTAGACATCTGACATCTGAGTCACCTAGACTGAATGCCCGGATTTTCACTAACATTTTCCCAGGGGAAAATCTGATAACATATGTATGATAGACACCATCTATAAATACCTCAAGTGCATGATACATGGTATTCAGTCTGTGTCTGAGTATGGTCATGTCAACATCGATCCCGGTCATCATAATAGTCTGTCAGAGATAGTTGTCTTTGCATTAGGGTTTTTTGTCACTATGTCAAAGAGACTCAGAGACTGCAGTTCCTATTTGAAGCTGTTATTGTCAGGGAACAGAGTTCAAAGTGAAGCCATATTAGTCACAGCAACAGACAAGCAAGTGGAGTGTCTTAGTGAAATTATCAGGAATGTGTTACGACTTCCAGTATCTAAGAAAACAAAAAATCTCATTAGCCAGCATAAGAAGATACTGAAATCATTGGCTAACAAGGAACATACAGTTACAAAACGGTTGAACATTTTGCAAAGATCACATAGTAACATACTGGATGTATTACTGTCTGTAAAATCAAAGTTACTACCTTTGCTGTAAATATCAAACATATGTTCATAAACACACAATCACACATGTATACGCAGTGATAAGACTTTGCTATCATAGGACATAATGAGGAAATATATCACCATACCCTATGAAGAATACACAAGAATAAAGAATCATGACTCTAAGAAGGAAGGAGAAAAACTCACCATCCATGGATATTCCCACTCAGAGATCTCAGCTGATGAGGCTGATAATCAGGCAGGCAACCATACCGATCCTCCAACCTCCTCAGTGAGAGGGGTGTTCGACGTAGCTTCTTCAAGACAGGAAGACCTGCATAGACCTCCTCCTCCTCCTCCTGATCTGCTTGAGTCAGAGTATCAGAGCATTCTGACTGATAGTTCAAAGACGAGGAAGAGGAAGAACAGAGATCCCTCTCCAGTGGAGTCACATGTTGTGCCAGAGCCTTCCAGCGAGCCTCCTCTGTTGCCTGAAACACCGAGGAGACGGAAGTAGGCGAAACCATCCTCTCATGCTTCAAAGGAGGGTCAAATGTCTGAGACCCAGGAAGCGGAGGTGGAGGGTAAAAACCAGGAGTTGAATGAAACTGTCTTGCATCCTGATCAGCAAAACGGTCATCCACAGCACACTCAGGGGTTAGAGCATAATTCTGGTAGTACCCTGGCCACCATGGTTGAATCACAGAAGGAGGAGTCATCCACAACGACGGAGCCCCCAAGTGGCGAGGAGGAGTTGAAAAGCCCCGTCTCTGATTCACTGTCGTCTTCCAGAAAAGACTGTCATCAACATTTAAACACTGATCACCAAGAAAAGACCTCCCCTCCTTATCCTGTTCTAAGAGCTCATGCTCTGAAGGAGACCGATTCAAGTCCAAGGGGATGGAAATTTCTGTGGAATCAAGAACGTCCTCAGTCAAATCTTTCCATGAAGAGGCCCCGTGATCATGAATTTCAGCAACTACCTCCAATTGTTCGGGAAGGTCATCAAGACTCTGGTCTGAGAGAATCAAAGAGGCGTCGTGTACAGATGGATCAGGTTGGGAATTCACATCAGCAAGAGTTGCATCAGCAGCGGCAAACATCAGTCGCTGCTATCACAACCGCAACTGCATCAGCAGCTTCCAATGCAGCATCTTGAGGAGATGGCATCTCGGACTGATGGGGTGCACTTGGACAAAGGGGGCGTTGGGGCGTTTCAGCCCCCGGGCGGACGGGTATTACCGTTGTTGGCTTCGGTACCGCATTTAAAATCGCCGCAACCAATGCCTCCGCCCGGTCTCCCACCTGAAAAAACAAAAAACAAAAATATAAAACAAAACTACACGCAACCATCACCACCACCATCACATCCGCCGCAACAGACGTCTAAAACGACGTCATCCGCACCTCACCAACCCGGTAGTAAACAGATCAGTTCAAATCAACAAAAAGAGAAAGAGCCAAGGATGACAGTGCCAGTACGTCACAACCCTCGACCTCGCAGGACCACAGCTGGACGACACTCTGAAATCTGGAGAAACGAATGGAAACCGGGTTAACATCAGGACGCAGTGGTCTGAAAGCTTAAAACAAAGGTACACAAGCATCCACCTGTCGAAATGCAATAGGAAAAATGGATGTCAGCGGGGATGAAATCGATAACAGGACAGTCACTCAAGTCGGATTTGAACCTAAAAAACCGGACTCTGAAAAGGAAATGAATGATTATCTCAAGTCAATATATTATGATCCGAATCATCCTGCTGGATACACTGGGGCTGCTACTGTATACAAAGCTGTGAGATCAGAAGGGAAATATCGGATCACTCTGAAACAAATAAAGTCATGGTTAGCTGCTCAGGATGCCTATGTCACTTTTAAAAAAGCTAGAAAGAGATTCCCAAGACCCAAGGTTATTGTAAGCTCAAAGGATCAAATGTGGGACTGTGATTGTCTATCCATGAAGTACCATGCCAATGACAACAGAGGGTACGCTTTCATTCTGGTATGCATTGACGTGTTCACCAGATTCCTTTACACAAGACCGCTGGTAGCTCTTCAAGGGATTCATGTAAAGGATGCTTATGAGGACATCTTCAGACTCAACGAGATTCCTGATACCATTCGCACTGACCACGGCAGTGAATTTGTCAATAAAACTTTGAAACAGTTTTTTCTGAATAACAATATCAAACACTATCTCACTACCAATGAGATAAAAACATCTCACGGATACAGGATAATTCAGACTTTGAGGATGAGAATAGCTAGACTGTTCAGAGCCACAAATAATTTCAACTGGATAGATCACCTGGAAGAGTTGACCGATGCTTATAACAACTCCAAGCACAGTGCTATCAATTCGACTCCTACAGAAGCCATGTGTTCCACCGACAAAACTGAGTTGTGGCATTGGCAGTACAAGCGTAATGATTCCGTCACCAAAACAGGCCCAAGCTTACCTTTTGTCTTCCAGGTGGGTGACAGGGTAAGGATATCGTTTCTGCGAGGAACTTTCCACAGAGCTTACGACCATACATGGACAAAAATGATCTACACTATCACTCATAGACGTATGGACCAAGGTTTTCAAAAATATCAGATTAAGACATGGGACAATGAGAAAATAATCGGTGAATACTACAAAGAGGAATTACAAAAAGTGGTCGTGGAAGGAGACGACACAGCCACATTCGAAGTAGAAAAGGAGCTGCAAAGGCGTACTGTTGGTCCAAAAAACAACCGTCGCACTGAGGTTTTAGTGAAATGGTTGGGTTGGTCCAAGAAATACAACTCCTGGATACCCGAGAGTCAGCTCACAGATCTCTAGCGGACGTCAATCAGTAAACACCTGTTACTCAGTCATGTATTTGTACCTCACTTCCACAGACCTCAGCGGATATCACTCCAGCAACACTGGCGATGACTTTGTGGTGACTTTACCTTCCTCCTATTATTTCAGTCGTACTGAGGAATGGGAGATTGGGTTGATTGACATATACTTGGAAGTTCCAAAGAATACACAGATTTCAAAGTTCAGTGCCACCAAGCTAGTGCATGTGTATTGTGACACTGTAGAGTCTTCGGTCTTCAACGGAGGTGAACGAAAGCTGTTGACTGTCACTCGCCTTAAGGACTGCACCAGAGCTATCCTGCACCCAAGACACATACGGTATGTACCCTTGGCCCAAGAGAGACTGACCAGTATGCATGTGTACTTAAAGTATCACGACGGTGAACCTCTCTCACTGTATGGACTGACAACATACTGTACACTTCACATCAAAAGGAAGGCATACTGATTAGGAATAGCTACATTTGTCCTACCTCAAGTCAACAAGCATCTGCCATGGTGTTGGTTCCACTGGGAGTCAGCATGAGTAGCTGGACGCGTAGTATTGATCCCAAGTCTAAAAGTAGCTCAGACAAGAGGACCTTCACAGACGACACAGGAGCCCACTCTTTCCAGCGTGTAGGATCCACTTCACATGGAAATGGAGACAGTAAGGGTCAGAGACATAAGAATGCTGACAGTCTTGGTCACATGATAAAACCGAAAATGGTGTCACCGGTTCAGGATGTCCTGGCACAAACCAAAGAGAAGGAAAAACGCTCTGACGGACCTGACACACTGGACATTTCTTTCAACATGGCCTCCACTAGCACAGGTATGGCTACCGGCAAGAGAAAGGGTAGCTCTAAATCTGTCAAGAAAAAGGGGAGTGGGAGCACTTCATCATCTAGAAATAACAAGGTGGGCTCCACTATAAAAAGGTTACAGAGAAAGAGAAACAGTCAGTCCAAGAGAAATCTTGGAATGAGCAGGAAGTCCTTGACTAAAAAGAAATCATAAAAAAAAGACAACCAAAAAACAGACTGATAACAAGAAGACACCCCTACACATCATGCAGGAATACAAGTTCAGTGAGAGTGAGGAGGGCTTCTCTTCCAAGATTGCAATTTTTGAAGCTCCCAAGATGGACACATCTGTAATAGACACAGAAAGGGTGAGGTACTACCCCAAGACTGCCATCAGTGAAGGTTCACCACTGGTTTTCAGGATCGAGCCATTCGGTGGGGGTTACATAGACGGACCCAATACCACAATGTCTGTCGAAATGAAAATAGTGAATGATAAGAATCAAGCTGTCTCAGCTACAGACCTGGTAGCCTTGACTAACCTACCACTGAGCAGTGTCTTCAGTCAAGTGGCGGTTACTATGTCGGGGGTAGAGGTCAACCCTGACATTGGTTCCATGTACCCCTACAAAAACTACTTGGAAATGCTACTCATGGTGGACAAGGAGGCGAAGACATCGGTTGGTGAGCAACGGGGTTACTATCAAGATTCTACTGGTGCCGTGGGGACTACGGATCCTTCGCTTACTGCTACTACACCCAACGCTGGACTTCTCAAGCGACACTCTCTGACTAAGACTGGGCAAAGTTTGGTCGTTAAGGGCCCATTAGGCTTGGATTTTATGGCCATCAATCGTCATTTAATTAATGGTCTAAATATCTACCTCACCTTCTACCAAAGTAGTGATGCCTTCAGGCTATTGGCTAAGGATGACAGTAAGAAGTACAAGCTAGTCATCGAGAACATGTACCTGACGGTGCATTACATCAAGCTCAGACCCGAAGTCCTGGTACGTCACAGTGAGCTTTTAGCCAGTGGAAAGAATGCCATCTACCCATACAGAAGGGTGTATATGCGTTCACACACCTTACCAAGAGGGATTAACTCATTCTCTATCTCTCAAGTGTTGTCAGATAGAATCCCAAGCCTCCTCGTTCTTGGGTTTGTAGATTCGCAGGCTTATGCTGGGGACTTGACAAAGTCGCCATATAAGTTTGAGCACTTTGATATCAATCACATTGCTCTACAAGTAGGATCTCACAGTGTCCCAGACCGACCCATGGAACCAGACTTTGACAATCAAAAGTTCTCTGAAGAGTATGACGCTTTCCTAGCTGTGACCAGAGGACAAGGGAGCACATTCTCAAAGAAAGACTTTGCAGCTGGGAACACTCTCTTCTGTTTCAATGTCCAAAGCCATTTGGACCTAGACGAAGGAGTGTTTCCCATAATCCGTAAGGGAAATACCCGACTCGAAATGAGATTTAAGACTCCACTCCCCTCGTCAGTGGTGGCAGTCTTGTACATGGTCACGCAAGGCTTATACACAGTCTCAGAAAGTCGGCTTGTTAGTGTGGAGTACTGAGCAGTGAGGGCAAGAAAAAAAATAAATAAATGAATTGAAAAAAAAGAACATACAAAGATACAGGCATGTGTATTTATCAAACTTGCATGTTATCAAACAATGTCCTGTATATGTGTATTAACCAAACTTGCCTGTTATCGAACAATGTCCTGTATATGTGTATTTACCAAACTTGCATGTTATCAAACAATGTGATGTATATGTGAATTGACCAAACTTGCATGTTATCAAACAATGGGCTGTATATATGAATTGACTAAACTAACATGTTATCACAAGGATGTTGTACAGCATATGAGTATTTATCAAAATGTAAATTATCACAACAATGTACTGGACATGAATATATATATATATATATATATATATATATATATATATATACATATATATATATATATATATATATATATATATATATATATATATGTGTGTGTGTGTGTGTGTGTGTGTGAAATGTATTTTCTTCATTTCTTATGACGATATAGAAAGGTGGAGGCATATTCATGATTGTATACTGACATTTATCAATAATTACTTTAAGAAATAAACAGCTCTGTTTGAAAAAAAATCAATCTCTCACTGTTTATTTAGATATAATGATATAGATATAGAAACTGAATCTTATCAGATCACCTTCATATCATACTCACTCTACAAAGAAGTGATTTTTTCTTCCCCTTCTTCCGCTGCCATCGGGAGTAACTGGATACCGTAGGGGCAGGAGGACGTGGCGGTCGAGGTGGACGCTGTATGGGGAGTCCAAATGGGGTTCCTGAATCTTCTATGTTTCCTTTTAAAAAAGAGAATATATACACTTTCAACCACTGTTATGATTCATACAGTTACCTTTAGCTCTCCTGGATAAAAAACAGAGAATATGTAAATTGAATTACCATATAATTCTGAAAAATAGATCAATCAATTTCCTTAGGTTTTTTAACATATTCTTTAGTGGGTGAAGCAATTATCATGTGATGCAAATAATAAAGCATTTTGTTAATAACTAACTGGAATCATACATGGTTATTCTTTGTGGTTTTTTTTTCTGTATTTACAAATGCATACACACAAAGAGAAGCATATTAAGTCAGTCACCTTTGGAAAATGGAATCACAATCATGCTCATCTATAGCAAAAAAAAAAAATAGGGAGAATTAGGTATTAATTGGACAGTTCACTACTAGCATCTACTCACGCCGTGCTAAGGGATGGTTGGATACCCACTTCCTGAAGTACCACCCAATGCCGATAACCAGAAAAAATATCATGGCTGACGATAGTCCGCTAACAAGTGGTGTCACCATGTTGTCTCCAGATTGGATGTCATCATTGATACTTCTGCTGTTATCAACACCACCACCGTCTCCACCACCGACACTGTTACCATCACCATTACCAGCATCATTGTTACTATATCTATCCTCCTTTTGAACCAGCACCTGAGATGAATTTGATAAATAATCATGAAAAAATATATTTTCACTCAATACATAAAACTGTATATTTCATTCCATAAAAAAGGAATAACAGAAGTATGCTATAATTTAGGACAATAAAAATAGAAAAAAAGAGAACATAGATATTACCTTAATATTGCGGGTAGTCATGCCGAAGTCGGTGTTAATGCTGCTAAGAGATGATTCTGTTGTCGATGATAACTCAAGTGTGGAAGCCAAAATAACAGAGGATGCTGATGTCGAGACAACAGAGGACGCTGCTGATGTCGGTACAACAGAGGGCGCTCCTGATGTCATATCTTTCATCATTCCCTGTAACAGAAAATGAGACTTATTTATTCATTTACCCATCTGCAGTTAACTTATTAGAAAGGGCAGCTCAAAGACATAATGTTGAATAAAACACAAAACACTTTATGAGAATGAAAATCAACGACTGTCATTGAGAATTTTATACACAAACCATTAGATTAATGAGATCACTGAGAAGATGCCACTGCAGGGTGAGCTCTCACAACATGTCTCCTGAGATTCAGCAGCCGTTTGAAAGCTACTTGGCATGTCTGACATGTATAGTCATAAGCATCATGGTAACTTCTTATATGTTTTTGAAGCCCAGATGTCGTACAAAAGTAGGCATCGCATTTGATGCATGTATACCCTGCTTGAGTTGATGCATCAGCCGTTTCAGTGATCTCAGTTACTTTGATTGGTTTATACATAACTTCAATCAGCTCATCAATCATATTTCTAATAGTTTGATCAGCGTCAACCTGATTCTCAGGTGAAAGACCAGTGTGAGCACTCATCTTATGAAATAAAACGAGAAGAAAAAATACTTATTAATTTTTCAAACATGGATAATATCAACAAGTCATGACAATATCCCTAGGTCTATGTCATGAAGTACTGTGCTTGACTGGTAGGGAGTGGTCATTTTAAATAACCTCCCCTCCTTCCCCCCGTTGTTAAAAATGACCACTCCCTTAAATTGCCATAGTGTATCATAGGGATATTATCATGAACTGAAAAATATATCATCTTAGAATTTAACCATGAGTTAGTGAAATAGTCACAGTAGTGTAAGTTACTGTGACAACATCAGGAACTCAAGTATTTTCATTTTTAACATGGACCTTACCATACAATCTGTTTCCAATACTACAAGGGGAAAGACATGTTGTAAATTGGGAATAGATGTACACACGTCTTCGAGTTGATCCAACAATATAAGTCTCTTGATTGTAGGAAACACCAATAGGAATCGGGTCAGTGTTGACCCACTCAAGGCATTCCCCCTTAGATCTGCTGTTATTGGCGGATTTTCATGGAGCGGGTACAGCCGGCTGTCTAGCACATCCGGTAGTGAGACAACACCTCTACAACTTATGTAGCTGGGTAGACACTCACACTTTTCGTTTGTTGCGCACACTACACTCTCACTCATATGAATAATGCTCAGTCCCATGAGGACAGTCATGATAAACCTGAACATCTTGAGCTTGCCTCTAAAATAAATGAATAAAATAAAAAAGATATTAGTTTTGTTGAATTGTATAAAATGTTAGTCTTTAGGGAGTGGTCATTATTTATCAACAAGATGGAAATGGTTAATAAGTTAAAAATATAAAACAACAATAAAAATCTGGGGGTATAAAATTTTTATTCCCCTCCCAAGGGAGGACAGTGGGGCTCTTAATACCCCCCCCCATTATCTTCCTCATAGACCCAAAGAAAAAAGGCACACTCTTCAAGTAGATCTATACACCTCTGTTGATAAATAAACCACTCCCTTGGTATCCATAGCCTAGGCTTAGACTTAGGGAGTGATTTTTTCGACCCCCCCCATAAGGGACAAAAATCGCGCGCGAACGTCCCCTTTTAGCCTATAGTAACGCGCGGGGTTTTCCACTGAAAACAGGTGAAATTATTTTGACCCCCCCCCATCAGAGGTATTGAAAAAATTCTGACCCCCCCCCCTCAAACCCACCGGCCCCCCCCACCCCTGTTGTTAAAAAATGATCACTCCCTTAGTCAGGTTGAGAGTGACTGTGTTCAAGTCCCAAGTATTATTGATATCTACTCATGCACAAGGACTTTGATTCTTATAACACTCTGTCAAACACACTTTTAGTAATATCTCAGCTTTGAATAATGATAGAAAGATGCAACAAAATTCCACAGAATCCCTGACAGACGAGGAAGACAGCTGGCTTGTTTACATGTACGTGCGGCGACTTCCGTCACAAACGGGACTCGCCAAATTCGACCATAAATATGCTGCTGTTTTACTTCAAAGTGTTTGGACACTTTCTAAGAGATGATCAAGCCTTACCCTGACTGTAGATGTGTATGTTGATCAATCATGACAGGCATAATGCTAGATCCACAGAGAAATTCACTTCATGTAGTAGTAGGCCTACCTTCACTTTGAGTTTGACACTTGTGTCGCACTGACTGTATGAACTAACACTGGCACATCCGTGTCATCGTCTGATGCAAAATTGTTGTTGTCAAAAACTACACAATTATGACAATAGCTCACATGACCCGCATCATGTATGAAATGATTTGTTGACAACCGAGTATAAATTCTTTTATTGAAATGCATTTGAAAAAATGTGGGGGGGGGGGGCCGTACTGGCATCTAACAACCTGTCTCCATGTGCCTGAGTCTATGACAGCCAAGGTAACCAGCGTACCATGTTTTTTTAGTGATTCCGTGTCTGTCCAATAGGGGTACTGGCTCGTTGAGGCTCTGTTGCGAAAAGTCTAGGTGGCAAACCGCAACATAAGTAGCACTTCAGTCTCTAACATATGCATAATCATGCATGTTTGAACGTCCTGTAAATCTGGAAAAGTAATAGTAGATATATGATGCCTCATAGCTTATACAAACCATAATAAATGTGCATTCTGAAAAATACATCAGGAGTGAAATAGATCAGAGACGTACTATTCCCGGAGGGTGTTTTCATTGAAAGTGACCAAGACTCAAAACAAGGAAAAGCATTGTGCGGGGTGCGTCACAAGGAATAAATCTATCGTTATCGAGGTTCAGATCTGAAGTGCAAAGTAGGAGTAGACAGCCGTACTTTGCTCGAAATGTAAAGTAAACCATGTGGGTCAATACAACCATAAAAATCCTACCATATGGTGCAATAAAACAGCGTATCGTAAACCTGACCATTGAAACGCAGATTTTTACTATTATAACACTGTCAAACAAGAAGAAAACAGATTTACAAACCGTCTTTTGGTATTCCTCAGAAACGACAATGACATTTCTCTATTTCCTTGTGCTGTTAGGCTAAAGCTGTAGATGCAGGAGTACAAAGGAATCGCCCATCTCCTGCAGGGACTAGACCTACATAACGCAGTCTGTCTAGACCTCCTTTATTCCTCCCTGTATATCTCTCAATGACACGGCACGCGGGATTGGTTTCCGTGTCGGTAGAAAGTACTTTGAATAAATTAGTTTCTATTCCCGTTAAACCTTCCAAGTTTATGTGGTGTCATTCTAGTGGGGATGTACAGATAGATACCGTCCAGAACGCTGTGAATTACGTGGCGATATTAGTCTTCAGAATATGTTTTATTTTTATTTTTGGTGAATCAGCTCCTTGAATAAAACATATCGCTACTTAGGTGATAATTCAGTCTGGCTCTGAAATCATAAAACTGACACATCATTTCCCGTGTCTATAGAATCTCATTAGGTGAAATCCAGGTAGACTTAGTATAAAAGGGGTGGTGGATGCATCCCCTAGACATCAGATCTTATCTGACCACTCTTCGCATCGCTTCACCAAGACTCTAAATGGCTCTTCCTTCTCCACCGCCTTCAGGCCGTATCAGTAGTGCGAGTAGCAATGATACTACTCTCTCTCCTTCCATCAAGGCATGGCGTAGTAATCGCCACAGGGTATTCACAGATTTAGATTGTGATTTTAGGTGAGTTTTTATTAAGAGTGGTGGTTGTGACAACAACAGTTGCACGGAAATGTGTTACTGTACTCGTTTGACATCTAGTGTGTGATCTATGAGCTAATCTGTATGTAAAAGGGGGCCATCCATAAATGATGTCATGCAAAATCTGACCATTTCTGTGGTTTAGGTCTATTTAGCAACAGAGGTGTATACTTGAAGAGTGTGCCTTTTTTTCTTTGAGTCTTTGGGTAAAATAGAAAAAGGGGTGTTAGGTGCCCCCCCACCCCAACCCCTTCAGCATGACATCATTTTTCGATGACCCCAAATGATGGTTACCTGCTGCTGCTAACTAATAGCCTACACTGTCTATGTATTGGTACAGTACTAAGTGTGATACATCCAATGTATATATAGAGCCTAGGTCTATACCTGGGTCTGTCATAATAATGGGGGAAACAAAAAAAAAAAGTTTTATACCTGAATTTTTCGGGGGGGGCTTAAAAAAAAGCATACATGCTACTATGTAATAATAGAAAAATCCCAAATTTTTAGACTCCTCCAAAAATCAAAACTTTTATCATCTGCATGTTGTTTAAGGATTTTAATCTTTAATTTTCAGACATGCACTGCATGCTATGAACAACATCACAGCATGTTTTACTGCCATGTTGGAGACGAGTAGTCACACCTTCATCCCTGATCCTCGGGTGCGTCCGCTCATGATGGAGGTGGGTAACAGTTTCCGCGACTGTATCTACGAAATTGGTTCCATGTTCCACTCATGTAACCATACACTGCGCTTCATGATAGCCTCGGGATCAACTACACAGCTAGGAGAGTATGGTGGGGATTTGGCTTTACGCCAAAGGTATCTCCGTGAGGCAATGAGTACCGTTGTAGGTGAGGTTCACAGCCTGATCTCAGAGATCAGACAAGTACCTCCTAAAATTCTTCCAGAATATGATATGAATGATTCAAGCAATGATGATGAAGAAGATGACGTCCCTGACAATGAAAGTAATCTCCAGATCCCAATGCACTCTCCAGATCATGATGCCATGAGCATCACTACTTCTAATCCAACTGAGCCTGAAACTGAAACTGAACCTTCACCTGTGGATGTGCCTGCTGATTCATCTACTCCCCATCCTCCAACTGTCTCATCAGTTGCTGTGTATGAGGATTTGTCATCTGCTGCTGCTGCTGCTGATGATGATGATGATGATGATGATGATGATGATGATGATGATATCGCCATCATAAACCAGGATAATGCTGACCCTCTGATGATCGAAAGTCACAAGGTATCTCAGACTGTCCCATTCGAAAACCCTACTCTTCCCAATCAACTTACCTACCCCAAACCTGAGCCAAACTCCGCAAGCCTACCCATAGCATCACAGTACTGGAACCATTCCTCATATCCTCCAGCCTATACCACATCCACCTCACCGCCTTTCGAGTATATGACAAAACCTCTGCCTGAACAACAGCCCCAAGCCTACAACCTACACCCGATAACAACCTATGAGAAGTTGATGCCAGAAGAAACATCTTACTCAGATCAGTACGAGGAGGAAAGACTGCAGCAACAAGAGCCAACACAACTATCCAGTAACTACCCATTCTCTCCATCACTCATACCATTTAATCCTGGTCATTGCTCCCTATTACCCTACATGACCCCCATTTCTTCCAGGACAAGGTCCAAAACTTATGGTCCCACACCCATACCCACACCATCCTCATCCCCATCGCCATCTGCTGTAATTACACACCGACCTACAGTTCTTTTGACAGACTTAGATGCACATCATGGGAGTCCGGTCGAAGTAAACTCTATCATACCAATGCATGAATATCAGCAGGCACTCCACACTAACATGGACGTTGGATGCTATTTGCCTTCTTTAGGATCCAGGTACTTAAAATATTTTCTCAATATGTGCTTTTGTGTATGTATATAACCAAATTTTCATATTTAAAACAAGTTTCTCTAGGTTTCAATGAGTATTAAATGCTGATTTATCATTTTGCTGATACTAATACCTTTTCCTTTGGAGTAATTGTTTGATTGATTGATTTTATACAGTGCTACTTCGACCACCACTACTACAACTACTACAGATGACTGGAGTTGGGTTAACGTTACACAGATGATGTCTTGGTCCACAAATGCCAAACATGCTGACTCGATCATTCCATTTGAGGATATTTAATAAAAGTGTTAGGTGACACAAACCAAAGCAAAAAAAGAGAACAACACAAACTTTGAGAATGGTGGTTTGTTTATTCATTTATTCATGGTGATTTGTTGTTTGAGATATATCAACGATTATGACTTTTGATGGCTTTATTTTATGTATGTCATTCCCTCCATGAGGCTGTCCTTCCTAACTCTCTTCCTTTGAAAGTTCCCTCTTTGTCGCAACTGCAACAATGAATTTAAACATGTCAGATAAGGTTAAGAATCATTTCAAAAGTCATATGGAAAACAAGGTATAATGAATTGCTGTCCATTAATACATGATAACAAGATTATTATTGTGTGTGGAAGAAACATTCTTTACTTATTATGATGAAATACAGTTTGAAATATAATGAATTGATTCACAAAACTAAAAGTATATATTACCGATTACCAATCACCCAAAAGACGCTCAAATTCTCGCTGCATTGGTAACAGTCCCTCAACGTGACACAAGCTGCATTCTGTTTGCACGTGGTCAGGCTTGTTACAGCAAAAGATGTGTGAATTAAACGTTGGGAATTCGGTCGTCAGCTGAGTCTCGAGAAACTCTGCAAATCTGCGAAATTGTTCATAACTTAGCCGAATTCCTTCTTTAGAGGGCAGCAGGTCGCCCTGAGGATCGTTCTTGGCATGAGATGGCTTAAACCACTTCCTGAGGTTCACCGCGCAGATGTCTGGATCCACAGTGAGGAAGATACTCTGGCCAAGCGACATACAATATCCAATATAGTTTTCATTATCGCAAAGTCCAAGGCATACTTTGATGTCTTCTGCTTCCTGTTTTATCTGATACAGAGCATCAAAATTCAGGGTGATGCTAAACCTTGCACCAACTCTTTGGAGTTTGTCTATGGAATTTGTTTTCCATAGACTTAAGCGGAATGATCCCTCTCCTACTCCAGTTTTGTCTGGCTGCTTGTCTAAATACAAGTTCTGCCCAAGGTTGAAAAACAACCTCTGCACCCTGATGGGATCATCCTGAGATCGGGTAGAGGCCATAAACAGCCTACCTCTGCATGAAATCTCCTTGGACTGACCAGGATTGGTCACTACCTCATCTTGATACAAGACATTGGCTGCTGAGGTCTTAATGGGCCTCGTGTTGTACTTGGAAGCGACTTTCCTTTTTGGTCTAGTGGGTGCTTGAGGGGTTGGAGGAATCTCTCCATCATTTGGCAGAGTTAAAGAAATCTCTCCATCGTCTGTATAGGATGGAAAGATTTCCATTGCAAGCTTAAAATTCCGCTTCTTGGCCATAAGGGGTCTCTTCGTCATTGTGTCTTCTGCAGCTATGTCGGGTACTTTGGCTGTTCTCCTTCTCTTGCTGATGGGTTCCCTGCATAATGATGGGGTTTGCTCGACTTCCATGTTCTGCATTTTGCTTTCCTCTGTGTCCTACAAAATAAATAAATAGATAGATAAAGACAAAGACTGTATAAAATCATTTTGAAATGTCTATTTATAACAAAGAAAAGTACTCAAATATAAATCAAAAGTAAAGGAAAATGCAGTTGACTCCATAAACATTCACAGAATAATACTCACCGAAAAGAACACATCATCACTTGGAGGTTGGCTGCCTGAAAGTAATGTGTCAGTTCCAAAGATGTCCATGCTCAGTGTATACAATACTTGACACTTACACTAGAAAGTTGGAGTAACTTGACTATCCACCTGCAACCAGCATTTATATACTTGATACATTATCATAATTGCAAATTAGGACCACCCCATATGGTCCAAGTATGACCCCAAAGGTCGTCATATGAATATGTAGCATCCATCCCCGCAGGGCAGGACCTGTCAAAACCAGAGCAAAAGTGGACTCTCCTGTCAGAATAATTACCGTTAAAATGATTAATGACAGGATATGACCTAGAAAGGTCACTGAGAGGTCACCACATGAAGTCATAAAGTGTGTAGCCTCAGGGCATAACCTGACAAATCCCGAGCAAAACTGGACTCTCCTGTCAAAATGAATAATGACAGGTCATGACCTGAATACAGTTTTGAATCTAATTAACCACACACAGGTTGAGATCCAGAATACATGAAATCATTTAAATTCCCACACAAACTAATTCTACATCTAACAACTCTTTGTAATTATCACCTTTCATAATAAAGTTGCAGTAGATGAACCTATATGGATATAATATTTATATTTTCATTGTATAACCATGGTTATCCGGTGGCCAACTGGTGACACATGGTATCTACGGTATCGGGGTTCAGCGCAAATCTATTATCGAAAATAGATAAGATATCACCAAATTGATACCATACATAAGGAGCTCGATGCCTTACTAACCCTTATGATCAGTTTCAGAAAGATCGATAATCAATCAATACAGATATGACGCATTTTGAAAAACCTGCTCCAAGAATCCATGCTCAACACTACTGTTTTCTTTTGGCAAGACCCTCCATTCTTACCCTTCCCAGCCTGTCACAGTATGCCGTGACACAAACTGTCTCACCATTGGCAATTGGCATGGGGGGGCACTCCCTATAGTATAGTCTACCAGTATTTTTGATAGTATCAAATGTGCGTACATTGAAAATTTTCTTGGAAAAGGGTTATATTTTGGGAGCAATTTTAGAGGTTCATTACCGTAGTAGCCTGTATAAGCGCCGGGTCATTGAATGAGCGCCGGTCTTGAATAAGCGTCAGGGGTATGAAATTGAAAAAAAAACACTAAAAACTAGCTCTTGAATAAGCACTGGTCTTGAATAAGGGCTGAGGGTACAGGAAGGTTGAAATCTATAAGCGCCGACGCGCTTATACAGGCCAGTACAGTACTTCAAAAAGGATATCCTGCAAAAGGGGGGAAGGGGGGGGGGGGTATGTGTATCCGGTTCACTACAGAAAGTGAGGGGGTAGTGAATTGAAAGGTTAAGAGTAGAGAAAGTTGACCTGTTTTCAGCTAAAATAAAAATCCCACGCATTAACTAGGTTTACTGGGAGAAGCATGCAAAAAGAAAGGAGGGGAATTTTTGCAAAATGCAGGGAGGGGGATCACAATGGTTTTAGTTTTACCATATTTATGGTGGTGAGGGGGCAGAAAAATTGCCCGCCTGCAATAATCCACCCCCCAAAGGCGCTGGTCTATCGAAAAGGCACACTTGGTAAAGCACACCTTGGGGTTAGGCTGTGTGTATGTTTGTCCCCAGGCTCCCCATACTTCTCCCACATAACAGCAGGTGGCCACCACCATAGAAATGGTATTGCAGGGGGGGGGGCAAACAACTCTCCCTCTTCTGAGTTTTGCCTGAACTAACGAGGAATTGACAAACCTCCCAATACTTAGAGAGTTGTACATTTCGGGAATGAGCAGCACGATGAGACTTGAGGACTGCTTTGGCTGGTGATGGTGATTGGCATGTTGATTCCAACGCCAGATGGGCACCAACTTTGGCACTCTCCGTAACCTGAGTCCTCCCTATACTGTAGTCTTATTTTATCATCTTTAGCATTATTTTCTTTACAAACCAATATCTCTTTGATGGGTCGTGTCCTAGTCAATCCTGCCACCATCAAAGACTTTCCCAAAAATATATTACTTGTGTCAAAACATTAGACTCAAGAGAATTAGCCAATGCACTGTGCAGTGAAAAGTATGATTTGTAGTGAAGTGGGGGTGTATGTAACAAGAATTCTTGTCTGTTTAAAATATAGAGCAGTCCAATTCTATAGCAATACATGTTAGTATATGTATATGTGTATATATCAAAATCTGTGAGTGTGTTTGTCCATCATTGAAAGCTCAAGTAAAACCAACAGGAAGGATTACAGATCAATACTCACACAAATACCCCCTTCTACTTGGCTGCTTAAATTAACTCAGAACTATAAAATAAAAATAAACTTTTAGAACTATGACTTTAAAACTATAGATCTATAGCTAGAACACTATAATATAAAACTATAGAACTACAAAATCACACTGAGTATTATTATGACCATATAAATCAACATACAGTCTTTGTGAGTTTCTGACATGAATTCCAATGCATGACTATAGCAAGGCACAGGAGTATCTTTCTGACCATACAAATTAATCTACAGTCTCAATGAATTCCTGGTGTCAATACATGACTATAACAGGGAACTGGTGGAAATCTAGATAAGTACAGGAGAAGGCACTAGGTGGCAAGCTGACAGGTAAGGCCTCTATATTTTGTGAACAGAGGGGTTTCCACACACACCCTGATTTTGGTCTAGCAGTGACCTTAACTTACTAGGTTATTGAAGGTAATCTGGCTTATTTGAAGGACAATGAAATGGAACCATCTGTGAAAAAATCAAGGTGAGCTATGTAGTCTATTTGAATGTGATTTATCAATTGGTATACCTTTCATGGTGCATACTGAACCCAATATTCACCATCCAATATTATTCAGATAACAGGGGTGTACCTAAGCATGACCTACAACACATATCTTATGGAGAAGTTATTTGATGCAAGCCCCTACAAGCTAATAAGAATTTAATGTGCATACATGTATGTGGATCAACACAGGAAAAGGGACCTCTGTGAGGGGCCTCCCGGGGTCCCCCTCTATGGTTTATTTTGGTACAGGAAAACTCAAACATATGTCTTAATTGGTGCTATTTACAGTGTCACCAGACAACCCTCTGCACCTATGCTGACTGCTCTTTCAGGACATGATCTATTTACAGACCCTAGTGTGCCAACAACCCTGCTTACTCTTACCTGTAGTGTGCAGGCCCAGTTGTTACTCAGCCTGAACTGGCCTTGTCAGACTGCCTGTAGAGACCAACTCCCAGATCACAGTTTCAGACACTATTCACACTACAATCCAATGTTCCCAAACACCCATATCAAATATTTCACATTCCATTTTCTCAGCTTCTAGGCCTAACTTGAGATCAAAAGAAAAACTGATTTGGACCATGGCTTGCATGGACAAACAGATATTCTGACATCAGAATTATTAGATGGATTCTAAAATTTAGCAGTGCTCAAAAGCAAGTAAATATGGGAATTTTTCAAAACCTATTCTTGTCCCATACAGGACCATTCAATCCAAATATATATCTAGGAAAAAAATGACATAAAATATAATTTGCGACCTCTAGAGCAAAAAGAAAAAGCGGACATGATTTAACTATAGAAGTGAATGGCAAAAGTATGGCGATGAAGGGTGCAAGGAACAAACTTCGCCCCAAAACAAACATGAAAATTAGATTTAACACCATAGAACACTATAGCACGATAATTTAACCAAAATGTTACATAATGACTTAGATAGAGCAAACACAAAACCTTCGAGGACCTCTAACTCATAAACTGTGAGTGCTTCAACATAACAACCCCATAGCAGTCTAACCAAATGCACTCCCAGAATAATTCTCTATCATAGTCCAATCCTACTTTGAATTTAATATATGCCCTTATACCACGATTCTGGCACTTCCGGTGGTTATATATGCGAAATAGCCGTGCATTATTCTGCATATACCACCCATGTGCATTTTTGAAATTTTTGGTATATACTTTGTCGGGGTCAAGTTGGAATATTTTGGGAAATGCTGGCGGACATACAAAGTCAGTCTAGCCATTGTTTCAATGTGAAAAATCGTCCAAACTCGTAGGAGAATTGAACCCCGGCCACAGTAGAGGTAGGCGAAGGCCTTAGCCATAGTGCCACACTGTACGGTGATGAAACCCAATGCGAAAATAAATAAGTTCTAACCTGAGGTCCTAGTCCTATGTTTCCACTCAGTTTTCGTCTTGATTCCAACCTTGACATGTTATAATATCGAAATCCCAAGAAGTGTTCGATCCATAGAAGAGGAATGCGTGCTAATTTTCTCCATTTTGTTCAATATAAATAAGAATCCATTGATTTTTCTATCGTAAGCGAGTTGCGGTGTGGCCATTCCCATCCGCCTCCTTGTCCGACGAAAGTGTGTCAGTGGCCCGGATGTAGATATAGGTCAACATGCCGCAGTTAAAAATGTCGGACCACGACTCGCTTACGATGGAAAAATCAATGGATTCTCCTTTATTTTAAATATATTGGACATAATACTTATGGAGGGATCATCTAGACTATCTAAGAATATGAACCTGTTAATTTCTCGATTTGTCATGGTTTGATTCAATACGAAAAGTGAGTGTATACACAGCAGTACCTCTCCCAGCAAGGAACAAAAACAATGGCTTCGCGCAGAGCGGACCCGGGCCGTATCATCCGTATCGCTTGCACTTACAAAACATCTTCTCCTGACTGTATTCTTTGGATATCAGGTAAGAAATTAATACAAAATGGAGGAAATGGTGGTATAAACCTAATAGGTCATGGATATTGGAGCCCACGGGCCTAACATGCTGGATATACCTTCGTCGCTTCGCGGCTCGGGTATATCCAGCATGTAAGGCCCTAGGGCTCCAATATCCATGATCTATTAGCTTATTGTCCAGTGAAGTATGTTCTTTAGAATCACACCTTCCATGTCAGAATAATGGAAAACATAATAAGAAGTTTTTGATTAGTCACTCTAAGTTCAACAGCCAACACTGTATGGTAAACTTGGAACAAAATATAATCATTAACATGACAATAAGTTGTTAGAGTATTTATTCATAAATTCTTCACCTAATGTTTACTATACACACAATGGTGGAGTATTCACATTCTCGAGTATGTCAACGATAAGAAATTACAACAGACAAGTGTATCCTTATTACTCCTGAATATTGAACAAGTAATCAATGGATAATTCATGACGCGTGTGTGTTAGCAAAGGATAATTACATGAGGGCTGCACCCTCGTGTAATTATCCTTTGCTAACACACACAAGTCATGAATTATCCATTGGCTACTTATTTTATCACACGATATCAATAGATAATCAATAGAATATCAATAAATTCAACTTGAAAACAAAAATTGTTCCCCCTCCCTGGGACTCGAAGCCTGCCATAGTATGTGTACATGATCAGTACACACACCTTGGCGCCCGGCAGCGAAAAGAAATATAAGCCTGGACCAGGACTCATCCTTCCTACCTCTAGCAATGCGCTACCCACTAGACCACCGGCCCACACACCTCGTCTTGGCTTGGCTTGGTTTAGTTTGAACGCGTCCCACAGTACCGTATATCCTCATGTTAAGGCCTGGTCAATTTGCCACTTAGTAAGGAGGTTTAGGTAGTAAACAGTACTAATACAAGCCTGAGCATGTAAACGGGAAAATATGGTATGTAGCTATGGGACAGGGAGCTCTGACCACTGTGGTGTAATTCTAACTTATTTCTACTGCTGCTATTCTCGTCAATCCCTGTGGCGCACTGCATAGGGAGTTGGATTTGGGATCAGGAGACTGCAGGTTCGACCCCTACCCTGGCAATGATAATTTCGTAGGTTTTACCATGTAACATATGACATGTAAGGACATGTAAGGAGGCATGTTATCCATGTAAGGAGGCATGTTATCCATGGTTATACCACGATTTCTGGGTTACTCAGTGCTTTTTGGTGGATATTCCCATACACATATCTGTCGATATTGCACACCCTACAGGATGTAACATCAATATTGTAAGGCGTGCTGTTATCCATCTAAGGCGTGCTGTTATCCATCTAAGGCGTGCTGTTATCCCGGTCCGGGCACATCTTTTTTCGCCGTGTGCGCTGTCGCTGTCCCCTGCCGGGCGACGAGGTGTATTTTATACACAAACATAACAGCGAGACGCGTCTTTTTTCGCCGTGTGCGCTGTCGCTGTCCGCTGCCGGGTGAGGAGGTGTATTCAGTACACAAACATAACAGCGAGACGCATTGAAATCTATTTTCGCCATGTGCGCTGCCGCTGTCCGCTGCTGGGCACCGAGGTGTATGTACCGATCGTGTACATACAATGGCTGGCATCGAGTCCCGGGGAGGGGGAATAATTTTTGTTTTCAACTTGAATTTATTGGTATTATATTGATTATTTATTGGTTTCGTGGTATAAAATAAGTAGACAATGGATAACTCATGACTCGTGGGTGTTATCGATGATAATAACACTCGGCCTACGGCCTCGTGTCATTATCCGTCGATAACACCCACTCGTCATGAGTTATCCATTGGTTACTTGTTCAATAACATGCCTCCTTACATGGATAACCGCACGCCTTACAAAAGTAAAGAAGGGTAACGATCACTAGGATGATCCCTCTTGATCCAAAAAGACATTGCGACTTACCCGGTATACCAGGAGGGTGTTGCTCCTATGGGAAAAGGTAGGTTTGCCTAAAAAGTGGCTTCTTTTTGGTCCTAACTTTTTTTTTGTGGTACATACAAGTGGCCAAAACAAGAGCCCTTAAAAGAGTGGGCAAAAAAAAGTGTGTACCTCATAGTGCAGCACACACTCCCTTTCCACACACTAGAAAAGAAAAGGCAGTTCCTGGTATAAGAATACTTTTTGTTCACCACATTTGAATTTTTCAGTACAATACTTTATATCGCCATTCCATGTTTGGAGTCAAAAGTTTAGGTGTCTATTGTGCCATGAATATCCTGAATCGTTTCCCATTTTTCCATACGCTTTGACTTGACTGCACTGTTTTTGGAGTAAGCCGGAGAGTTTTTGATGGTGGTTGATGACATTTTCCATGAATGGTGATCAAACGTAATTGCTGCCTTCAATACTTGTACAATCCCATTCATGCAGCGGGCTTAACTCATAATTCCGCCTTATGGCAATCGTAAGCTAAGGATAGCAGTGAGTACAATGATGGATATGGAAACAACTGATGAGCCTGAAATGGAAAATAAATTTTAAAAAATTTCAAATATGGAGTTATAGGCCTAAATCGGAATGGGCTACTAGGATAATGCTAGGCTTACACCTTGTTAGAAAATTTGGCAAGTTTGTTCATATTAGTTTTTGCTCAGCCAAATTCAAAATTGATGAGCCATTTGAACATGTTTTGCCTATATACAGTCAATTAGCTATCCCCCTCTGGATGCATACATACTGTGGAAGACATACAGTCAATTAGCTATCCCCCTCTGGATGCATACATACTGTGGAAGATATACAGTCAATTAGCTATCCCCCTCTGGATGCATACATACTGTGGAAGACATACAATCAATTAGCTATCCCCCTCTGGATGCATACATACTGTGGAAGACATACAGTCAAGTTATCCCCCTCTGGCTGCATACATATTGTGGAAGACATACAGTCAATTAGCTATCCCCCTCTGGATGCATACATACTGTGGAAGACATACAGTCAAGTTATCCCCCTCTGGATGCATACATACTGTGGAAGACATACAGTCAATTAGCTATCCCCCTCTGGATGCATACATACTGTGGAAGACATACAGTCAATTAGCTATCCCCCTCTGGATGCATACATACTGTGGAAGACATACAGTCAAGTTATCCCCCTCTGGATGCATACATACTGTGGAAGACATACAGTCAATTAGCTATCCCCCTCTGGATGCATACATACTGTGGAAGACCCCTTGCCACAATTCGCCAATTTGGTGAGTATTGAGAGTCTGGTATTAATTGAGCTTGGATTAGCCATGGACGATTCGCCAAGTAGCTAGCCTTATCCCTGATCTAGAATTGTGGCCAAAATGGTCATCTATTTAATCAAAGTTGAAATGAATATTAAATGCAAAATCAAATCATGCATCTCTCCAGAAAACTGTGAACAGATTTGTCAATTTGAGTGTAAACATTATCATTGTAGTCTTACCAACAGATGTAGAGGTAAGGATAACAGGCGGGGCATCATTAGAAGACGTGGATGAGCTGTTGTTGAAAACTAATGTTTCTGTCACATTGTCATATGTTATAGGAGTTGAAGTCATAAGATCAGCTGCTGTGGTAGTTGTAGTAGTAGATGTAGTAGTAGACGTGGTTGTAGTTGGATCACCAAAAGTAAGAGTCGCTGAAGTTAAACCTTTCCACCAACGAGTCTTTTCTTGTGCCACCGTTGCCCTGGAAATACATTTTGACATTAATTTCTTTTTTCATATTTCAAGTGGGTTCTATATGTAGAGCTATGCATTATGATGAATGAGATATATCAATAACATGCTTTGCATGGATAGCGAAATCAATTCATACCGGGTATCAAATTTTAGTTCAAAGAGTCTTTAGTCCTGTGAGTCTACTCCTGCGGCTTATAACATTCTCCCAAAGTTGCAGCTTATATGTCAGTGTGGCCTGATACTATATAATGTGGATTGATTGATTGATTTGTGTTTTACAGCACTTTAGCGGCACTAAGTGGCTATCCCGTGCTTCACAGGTTGATAATTTAACAGAGGAATGTGTCAGTGCCCGCGCATATGTGCACCACACACATCCTGAGGGGATAGGGAAGAGGAGATATAGACCCTTTTAAGTGGGCTAGGGAAGCCCGAAGTCCTGTTGAAGGTTTGTCCTGCTTTTGGTACTCTTTGGACCAGGCTGATCAGTACATAAGCTGGGGCGGAATTTGTTGACCCTCCAAGCCCCATTTGGAGGGAGTATATAATGTGGATAGGAGATGTTGGGTTCATGAAGACCAGTGGCGGATCCAGGATCTGGAAAAGGAGGGGGGCATAGTCCAAAAAGAGGGGGCACACCCCCTATTTTAGAGCCAATTTTAGGGTCCAAAATATCTAATTAAACTCTTAAGTATGGGGGAAAAGGGGGGGGTGCCCTCTAAATCAGATTTAAGACAATTCCGCATTCTCCTTGTCACATTTGAATGTTTTAGAAGAATGTTTTAAAAAAAAAACTCACTTCAACTTGCCCGCCTATCTCACTGGGTTGGTGGCTCCACCCGTGAAGCAAACACCTTTACTCTCTTACCCTATTTGACTAATACTCCTATCTTTACTTTTTTTTATATCTATCTGTATGACAAAATCTTTATACGATACATACGTACTCCAAGAAATGTAAGCCAAGATATAATTGAGCTAATAAAGGTTCAGCAGACACGTAAAATCATGAAAATGATGTAGTGAAGCTGGATCAAAAACAACAAAAAAAAAAACAGTGGTTTATTGAAAGTACCATTAAACCCTGTGAATAAGCTGCGACTTAGGGCACCTCAAGGAACTCAGGGTGCAGCATATATGCGAGGTTTACTTATTTAGAATTTACGAATGAATGGGCACCGCTTCAGACCCCTCCTGTGAGTCTACTCCTGTGGCTTATAACATTCTCCCAAAGTTGCGGCTTATATGTTGGTGTGGCCTGATGATATAAGGCATTAGCACATTAGGCTATGGAGGCCGCCATTAGACCCCGACTGCACTATGACTAACACCTTCAGCCCCCGACTCCGCAGTATATGCCAGGGATGCCTCCCATTGGTCAATAATACAATAGCCATGTGCCGTATATAATGTGAATAAGAGATGTTGGGTTCATGAAGACCAGGGGCGGATCCAGGATCTGGAAAAAGTGGGGGCGCACCCCCTATTTTTGAGCCAATTTTGGGGTCCAAGATATCTAATTAAACTCTTAAGTACTGTAGAAAAGGGGGGGGTGCGCCCCCCTCTAAATTCGCCACTGTTATTAAATACTCACATAACTTGGAGGTTATCAGTGACGTCCTCTGGTGGTGCCCACGTGAACTGAGCGTCCAGCTTTGTGTTTATGTTGATATGGGTGACGGTGTCAGCTTCATTGGTACACCACTGTGTCCGTGTATCGACGGCCAGATTGGACCAGGAGCCATACACCTCATTCGTGCCCACCTTTCGAACCTGTACACAGATAGGGTAAGATGTTTATTGATAAGGTTGAATCCCGACCCATGAGAACACTGACAACTCTTTAAGGGCCACTGATGCATTAGTGCATCATACCCATTGGTCCGCATTATGCATGAATTTATGATGCTCCAATGAAGTGATGGTGATCAGTCTCGCCCCCACTTCATTGGTGCATCATGATGACCAATGGGCATGATACACTCCTGCATGAGCGGCCTTTAATAAGTTGAGCAGGGACAAGCAGGAGTCCAAATGTATAGTTATTAGTCATAGGTAATGACTCACGATGGACTTACCAAATAGCTTAATGCTGCTAACGGAAGAAAACAAATAGAAAACAAAATTGTTGTTTTCTCTATTTGTTTTAGAGCGTGAAGTATGTTATCTAGGTTATTCTTTTTCCACAGCATTTTTCCATGATGGTAGTAGGCAGCTGTTGGCAGGCTGACTTAGTCAGAAAACGTAACTACTTATCAGCTGCTCCAAATGGAGAATACCAATATTAAAGAGTAGTCCACTTGGCAAAAGATACAATTTTATCACGTTCCTATGTTCTCTAAATGTTTCTTTTAGATTAAAAAAACATCAAAGCATGCATGTACTCAATGTACTATAAAACCTTTTTATCTTAGATTAAAAAGGGTTATGTTAATGTAAAAAAAATGTTTGCGAACGTTAGAAATATGTTTTGTTTTTTTTTAGTGGGGGGGTGAAAACCCTACCTGCATCATGATGCCCTGAAATTCTCCACCTTCTACCGTTACTGCAATAAAGACAGGGAAACTGATGGTCAAGTAAAGGAAGTAGCTTTACATACATGTATATGCTGGGTATAAGGTCTTTCAGATATGATACTGATGTGTGCATCTTGTATTCACATTAAGGCAAAAGGTTGGTTCCCACATGGCGATCCAAGGATCCAATTTCTCTGCCATTTAGATATTTGCATTCTAGAGTCTTTACCTAGGCCTAGAGATTGGCAACACCAATGGACTTTTTGGAGTTGCTTGCCGCGTAGCGGCCGGGAGCGCAGCGACCGTAGCAACTTCATTATGTTTTCGGTTTGTCAGTGACGTCACGGTCACCTTGTGCCGCAATTTGTGACGTCACATGTCGGCTGCAGAGGGGCAACTCTTATCCGTGGTCCTTGCAACATTTTTCTTGTTGTATATTGTATGGCCTCAAGCAAGGGCCATGGAATGCATCGAAGAAGTAAATTGCATGCTTGCAGAGATGTCGGAGTTCTAGAACGCGAAGTGGAATGTGACCTAAACCATTTGCTTCTGTTGATACTACAGACAATGTAACAGTATCATACGTATGGACTTATTTCAACATTTTGCCATTCCATAAAGTGTTATTTCAATTTGAAATAGCATGAAATAGGTGAAATAAGGCCCTATTTCTGCGTCGGTGGGCTTATTTCACTTATGAAAGAATCTTTGATACCCGGCCAAATTGGTAGTGGATGGTCCATCTATAAGAGAAAGTGAAAATTTATTTCTTATTTCATCCTTATTTCTCATTTCACTCGATTTTGTATGGGCCGCACCCCTGTAGGGGGTTCCATAAGGAATTATATACCTATATGCTGTCAGTCTTAGATAGTCTAGCACAGGGACAGGAAGGTGAACTGGTCTTTGAGTTTTCTATACATAGGAACTGCTATATAGTAGGTAGGTTTCTCATCTAATTCTATTTAGAAACCTCCTAAGCCAATACATAATTGGAATTGCTCACTCATATATACACTAGATGAATACTCAATAACAACCAATTGACTTTGTTCTTTTTCTATAAAGTAAACTCCATCACAACTTAAAAATAAATGTCTTCTCTCTTTTCAGGTTCCTTTGGAGAGATGAATCCCAACCACAGAATAACAAACTACAATGGATTACCATCTACATTCTGGAAGGATGAATTACTCTATTAGATAACTTCTAAGTGATGTTTCCCCCAGGCCTGAATAAAAGCAAAACTCCTAAACACATTATATCTAAACATAATGATAATTTAAACACATCAGAGCCTAAACACTAGCTTTTTCTAAACACTTTATGTCTAAACAACTTCGATTCTGAACATGTTTAGGGTCTTAACTTGTTCCAAAAAGTGGGACAACATTATGTTTAGGAATATGTTTAGATTCTAAACACCTGTTCTAAGAGTGTAGAAAGAGGTTTGGGTAAAAACCTTTTGTAAAAAAAAATGTTTCTTTTGAAAGTTTTAATATTTTTTTTTTTAAATTTCAAAGTGTGTAAGAATGTTTTCAAGTCACTTTTTACGTTAGAATTACGTTTTTGTAAACTAGAATAAAATTTTATAGCACATTAAAAACGTTTTCTGAGTACACATGTTTTGATGTTTAAAACAAACGTTTGGCGAAGCTAGGAACAAAAAAAGATTTTAACATTAGAATAACTTTTTCACAATGTTTGGTGTGAGGGTTAAGGGCCTTGTAGAGTTATCATAGTGTTTTGGCACTGACTGTGTATACATGGTGTATGGTAGTGGTGTGATTAGTCGTACCTGTGATAGTGTTGTCAGGTTTATACCAGGTAGCACTGACACTGATGGTATAGGGTGATGTTGCGACGGGTTGGTAACCATGTCCGGGGGTCATGGTGCTACATGCACCAAACGGTGCACCGGCCTCATACATCTGCACCGGCGCTGCCCATAGGACTACTCCGAGAAGGATGGGAAGCACCTCTACCACAACCATTATCTTCTCACTTATATTGTCTCATCAGATGATCTTGCTGATCAGCCATCAATGGCTTAACTGCAAAAATAACTGTTGAATCTACCAGGGATCCTTATAAAACTGAACAGTGAACCACTGTAATTGTATTGCAGTGAACCAGTGTAGTTTTTTATTGGGATATATGTGTGTGGATTCATCATAATGATGTAACATTATATAAATTGAAACTTATATATGTGGAATCATCTATGACATTGTAAGAATACTGTATTTTGATACATATTTGGTTGTTAATTTTGAAATTTATACATATACGGCCTCCACATGCGAACCTCATGTGGGAGAAAAAACTTTTATTGTTAAAAACTATTTCTCAAAGGTCACTGTGTCCTGTCCATATGTTAAACACAGGATGCAGACTTTCATATGTATGTATGCGGCCTTTTATTTTAACATACGGCACCCCACATGTGGACAGACCGTATACACAACATGTGGACAGACCGTATACACATGCAGACCCTCCCTATGTTGGCTCTGTGAAGCTATTATTTTTGTAATTGATGTGTTCATCTTAGGAGAATGAGGGAACCCCCTTCCGGTACCCCCCTTATGATGTCATAACACAACTTCTGCTTTCTCCATTATCGTTCAGAAAAGGACAAACAAACCAGACATAAATGGGGAAGAAAAAGCCTAACAAGGTCAGATAATCAATGTCCTCTGTTTCTTGTGTCGTATAAGATAGCTCATGACTAAGGGGTTGTTTTGATGTCAAAATAAATGAACAATTACTTTAATAATAGTCACCAGGTCTTCTTTGGTGCATCATGGCAAGCTATATCAATCAGGTACTGCTTAATCTACAGCCTGTTTTTGGTTAATCATTTTATTTTATTTTAATTTTCAGAATTTCAAAGACTTGATTGAGGATGTGAGCAATCTTAAAGCCCTCCTCTGAGAGAACAGAAGGCTTATGGGTCAAGATTTAGAGGTATGAGTCAAACATTATTGCTCATATCATATTGAAATATAATAAATTCATTTATTGTACACCTATTCCTCTTCGTTTTTTTTATGTATCCACTGTAAAATAACATAGAATAAAAAATAATTCTTTTGCTTACAGACTATGTTTTATATTGCCTTATATAATGGAATAAGATGTGTATTAAACTTAAAGTCATTTTTCTTTTGCAGGAATCTGACAAAGACGAGGATGAAGATGAGGGAGTAGAAACTATAGATGAGCAGGACGAGTTTAACGATGATTAAGACCGACCCAAGAACTACCAGGGTGATGCGGGAGAACAAGCTATAGCATACATGTGCAGCTTGCTAAAGCTGCAGAATCTCAGCATGAAGAGGCAAAAGTGAATGCCTCCAAGCTCATCCCATCCATCCTTTACCGGTTCCAAACCCAGCTCCTCCAGTCAATGTCAAATAACCAGTCTGAATTTGTGGATGGAATAAATCTTGTTGGTACTGCAATACATGCCACATTAAAAAAAAATGCAGAAAGGACAAGAGCGTTTGGCCACTGGAGTATAAGGTATTACTGAAAGTTCCACAAAGCTACACTGAAAACATGGAAGATCCGAAACTAGTCAGCGGTGACCACTTTAGGTCCTTAAGTTGACGATACCTAAAACTACAGCTTTAGGCAGTCAAAATGACGACTTTAGGTCGTCATCCTGACGACCTGAGTCATCAGGATGACAATACTGACAGTACAGAGTCGTCATATTGATGACTCAGGTCGTCAGGATGATGACCTAAAGTCGTCATTTTGACTACCTAAACCTGTAGTTTTAGGTATCGTCAACTTGAGGACCTAAAGTGGTCACCGCTGACTAGTTTCAGAACTTCTAGGTTTTCAGTGTATCAAGTAGTCTATCAGTCATGCTGGAAAAGTACTTTAGATGCACAGAAACAGTTACATTTGCGGAACCTTCAACTGTCAGCCCAAAAAGAGGCGGAGAAAGAAATGACAAAGATGTCTGTGTTCTTCGCAAGTCAGTTAAACGCAAAATCAACAGAACATAATTCAACATGTACCCAGACGGACCCTCAGACAAGAGGATGGACCTCCACATGGTGATCAAATACCCCAATCTGGCCACCCACCCGTTGCTGAGAAAAATCTGAAGCTGACCTACCTCCATGTGCAGATGAGGGAGACACAGTAGGAGACAAACCTGCATCCCCCTATGTCCAGGAAGACAATAAATCAGTTAAATCTGACATGGAAGAATATTTGCCTGATAAGATGACAGTTAAACTTACTCACAACATCCCATCAGAAGGTTCAGCACGTGGTCCCTATTTTTTTTGGACGCAAAGGAGATATCGGCCATGGACGTGTCAGACAGCCAAGGTAAAACATGTTGAATTTCTATATATATTTTCACAAAAATTAATTCCAGCTGTATTCCTCCTATACCCTTGATATGTCATTCATCATTTGAACTATAGAATTTTATTTCTTGTATATCAAATTTGTTTCCCCCATTGGTATTCTGTTTCAATTAAGTTTAGTTTATCTTTGTATTTACTTGAAATAAATCAGAGCTATTTATATCAATATGTGTTCTTCATTTAAACAGAGGAGGTGAACACCGGTGAAGGGGACACGCACACAGACATCCAGGCCAGGCAGGGTGCAACGACTGGTATTCCACCCATCACGGAGGTTGTACACACCCCCCTAATGCATGATGTTATAACCTCATTAAAAAAAAGATAAAACTGAAACATGCGCTTATATTTCCTATGCGCAGGAGTGGTAGATTTGTAGTGGTTACAGATGGTTTCACCTACTCCTTTTTTCCAGCTATTGAAGCGCTAGATCCAGATTCGAATTCATTGCCGGCCTACAATGTTATGTCAAATCAAGAAGTGGTATTTGTCAGGGAGGATACTACAAGCGAGGACAATGCCGAGCTGGTATTAAGAAGGTCCCGACATGACAAGAAACCTACCAAAAAGGACTGATTTCAGAATTTTATTTTTGTGCCATGATCTGAAGTTTCAGAAGACAGACACTTGCATTATATAGACCAAATGAAACACAGTGCTGTAGTAAACAGTTATATCACATTTTATTGTTAGGTGATTTTGAATGCCTTAGGTATAAGTATGTTATCTTTGTAAGGAGACTGTCATATACAATATGAAAATATTAGGTTCAAAATCTCCACAAAAACCCTGTTGTTTTTCTAGAATCATACACTCAAGGTAGAAAATGAAAGAGTCTATCATCGAATCACATATGGTCCGGGATCAAAAACAGTTTGAAGCGAGGCCTCTTAAATAAAAAGAAGAGTACAAGTTTATGACTTTAAGGTTGGAGTCTTCCTTCAGGACTTATTGAAGACTGGTATTTGTTAAGGATATATACTACATGTATATGCATAGTTTGAGTTATTTGTATGTTAAGGTAAATGCATGCCTGTTTTAAGACTTTGCTATGGACGCTCGTCATGTATACCATTCAGCGAGGACAGACCTACATGGAAACAGTGTAGATATGCATGTGAGACCTATTTTATATCAGTTGTGTAAAATGGTACATGAGTAAAGATACTGGTATATAAAAGATGCACTGACATTTGATGTCCCAAATACATGACAGTACTACATACATCCTAGGTAACAAAGCCTAAAGTTCAGGATGAATACATGTCTATATGAAGATATCTTGACGCCAAATTGTCATTTTTGCTTTCGCTTCATGACATGTTCATCAAAGTCAGTGTCTTGTTATCCAAGTTCCCTGCATTAAAATAATACATGGAACATTCAAAGTAACTGAGAATTCTATATACCTGCTAGGCAAAGAAAACATTAAAACACAGGATGTGGAAATAAAAAAGAGGTTTTTTAAACTTAATTCATACAATTTTGCATGTTAGCTTTCATCATTACATGACATGGTTATGTAACCCAATTTCATTTTATTGAAGTCGTTGGAATAGAAGTTTATCATCAGAAATGTTTTCTTGTTCATTATATTGTCTTGATATTACATTATAGAATTACACCATTAATTAAAATTTATTTTTATTTAACTTGGTTCTTGTGAGTCGGAAACGCAAGGATTGCAGTTATCCTTGATCAAACCCTTCCGCAGCTTTTCAAACTTAGCCGGGGGCTTACGGGAGAGATTGTCTGGCTGGGTGATGCGTTCAAATCTTGGCTTGAACGAGTCCTTTTCCAAACTGTCCTTCAGGAGGGGATTGTGTGCTACCTTGGCCCAGTTATGTAGCACCACACACAACTCAAAGACTAGTCCTGCTGTGGTAAGAGGATGGGCCAGATACCCACCACTGCTGTCCAGACAACTGAAAACAAAGATATAGAGCTAAAATGGGAAATATGAAAAATTGTACCAAGTAACTGCTTTGAGAGGATCATAGATTTGACAGGGAAAAAGAAATATTGGATAATTGCAGGAATGTTAGAAAAAAGAAGTGACTTACCATCAACGCTGCTTCAACTGGCCTATAGTCCTCTCTACCCAACTCCTAGTCTTTCGGTGCCACTTGTTTTATGCCACATCAGCGTTCGTTGTCTCTACGCGGACAGGGGTGAGGAGGTAGTCAGTGAGTGGATATCTGAAGGGTAAAAATTAGGTTATTATATATGGATGTCCTTGATATGTTTTCCATGAGGATGTATTTTGAAAAAGTTACTCTCTTAGAAAGTCTGCTTTATTTCACAAATGGTTCCTAAAGTAGTTATATGTAGCAAAGTGTGCCAAAAAAAATATATAAATGACTTACCCGGAATCTCCCAAGAGGTAATATCCCCCAAACTGTTTTCTCTCTCCCAAGATTTTGATGTCAGACCTGTTAAGGCAGTAGATGTTGTTGTGAGGCCCAGGAATGCTGGCATCTACATGTGTTATGAGGTACTCAAAGTCACAGACAATCTGTGAGGTGTAAAAAAAGGGATAGAAGAAATACGTTTATATATATATTTATATATCTAGGTTAGAAATTCAAAGAAAACATGCTAGTTGTGTAAGAAAAAAAGGTAGATTTGATATCCTGCTTCTTAGAAAGGCAGAAAGAAACACATGAAGAAATGTTATTTACCATGGTATTTATACTGTAGTATCCTTTATAACGAAAGTATTGATTTTCGTCTTCCACAACCCCTCGCAGACACTGTATAGGTACATGTGTTCCATCTATAAGTCCAAACAGCTTTGGCTTTCTGTGTTTGCGGTAGAACAGCATCGCCTTGCAATTCTTTTCCTCCCGGGAGTGTGGCCAATGGACATAGTCTTGTAGGTGTTCATGAAAATAGTCGGTCACCTTGTCCACAGACCTACACACAGTGGATTTCGAGACACCATGAATGTCGCCTATGGAGTTGTAGCTGGCACCGGTGGCAAAATACCTCAGAGCAATTAGGAACTAAAGAAAGGAAAGAAAAGGATATTGTATTTACATGCCATGATAAAGTCAACAAAGGGAGGGGAGGGAAAATATATGACATTAAAAGGATACATGAAGAATGCACACTGTCACTAAGAGGGGTGTTCCCTTACCTTAAGCCTATGTGGAACGGTGTGCTTGCCCCTCAGGACCTTCTTTTTCTTGGTAGCGACATAGTTTTTGATGAGAATTCGGGATACCTGTTTACTAATCCGGTAGCGCTGCAGAAATCTTTTCTCTGTATAGAAGGGCAATGGATCCTTTCCCTCATAATACTGCCTAGTCGTAAAGAACGTACCCCGGCATTTTGATTTATTTTGCCCTGTATGTTATGAGGTGAAACATCCTCCTGACACCTTTCAGACCTCCCTACCACTACATACGTTCAGAGCACAGGGATTGCTTATGTATATAAAACAAACAAAAAATGCCCTATCACACCCCCTGACCCCTTTCAGACCTCCCCGATGACTTTACACGTACAAAGCACAGGGTAGACGGGTGTATAAGCCCTATCATACCGCTTGACAACTCTCAGATCTCCCATTCCCAGAACCCCCCTCCCTCATGATGCTGATCTTGGTTTTAGCTGCAAACAAGGGGATCGTTTCAACCAAGTTTTACTTTATCAGCGAAGTATGACACAGGGTTCATTGTGAAGGACTTTGGATAACTTCTTCTATTTTCTTTAACACTTATCCGTAACCACCTTCAATAGACCTTGATTGGAATCAAACAATATTTCTTAATATCTGTAGCTACAAAGAGTTAATTACTTCTTTTATTTCACAACAGCAGCAAGATAAACAAATGTAATATTGTGATAAATTACACATTCTTACTAATATACCAATTTAACATTAACAATATGGCTTCTGCCAAAGCTGTAAGATAAGGAAGTGGTATCACCCAGCATCACTCTCGTTACCAAGCTGAATGAATAATTAATCTACAACTTGGCTGCCCAACCCTCCACAACACAGACCTTGGTATATTGTCTAATATTACATGTTCTCTGATCTTATACTGGCAAAGACACATCTTACTCTCATTCTTTTGGTGGTAATGTCTAAATCAAAATACTGGTAGTACATAAGTCCAGCTAGAAATTATATATGCTACATACACTCTAAAATATAACTGTTTAAGCAGCCATGGATCCTTGTAAACCTGAACACTGGACCACTGTAATGGAGTCAAGCAGTGTAGTTTCTACAATGAAGCCCCAGAGGCAGTTCAGTGGTACAAACAATCTCTGTGACTGTGAAAATGATGAGTCTGGCAGCTTTGGGACAAGGATTTCCCCGTTATTCTGAGGACATTTATTTACAGTGTAGTGAGTAGGGTCTACAGCTCACGTTACTTTAACGCTGAGACACTTAATTCATGGTACACCATATTCAGCATGATCTACAAGTATGCCCCATAATAGAGAGGTTAAGATCACTATGTGTACGGCAACATATACGCCTAGAATGGTAGGAAATGGTAGGCTAGACGTTGCCGTACACGTTACGAGTAGGCAAATCTTAACCTCACTAATAGGCATCTAGGACTCTATTGAGAATCCTTTTTAATTTTAAAAGGTATTGGATGGTATCGAAGTATGGGGGGGGGGGGAGCTGCACTGCATAGTAACATCTCATACAAATGGGTGATAATAGGAGCAGATTGTGTGTAAACCTACCTTAAAAATATAGCTGTCCTGTAGTCCTTGTTTACCTTTATATAAGGCACCTGTGGCTTCCTCCAGGTGCAGCTATAGGGTAGTCCATGTAGCCATGGCCAGCGGCTGCTGCTCTTGCTGCCCATATAGGCTGCAGGTATGGCCAATCGATACCAGATCAATAAAGACGCATGGTATATTTAGATGCTCCCCAGAGCCTATCAATTTTTTAGTGGAAACATAGACAAAGGTTCACGAGTAGAGGGTCTACCTGCGGGTTAACCCTCATGCGGACCCACTACGAGTGAACCTTTGCATTTATTTCATGTTATCTAGTTCAGAAAAGTTCAAAACTTATTCAAAAGGACAAAAAATGACAGATGTTTTAAGATCGTTTTGGGTGATGTTACTGCCCTTGAGATATGGGGATGGTTTATCGCACAGGCGGTGTGAGATTTGGAGCTTCTATGTTAATGCAAATGACGACTTTAGACAGTACAAAGTCGTCATTTTGACTACCTAAAGTTGTAGTTTTAGGTATCGTCAACTTGAGGACCTAAAGTGGTCACCGCTGACTAGTTTTGGATCTTCCATGTTTTTAGTGTAACGTCGTGATGGTTGTGCCGCTCTAGTGGAGCTCAGGCATATGGAGGGTGCTGTCTACCTCTATATCCAGATAACTCATTGGTGGTCCACAGCACATTTACCCTTGATATTGTAGAGGTCGGCAGAAAACGTCCTGGAGAAACCGGGAGTCGAACCCAGGACCCTCCAACCTGCAGGCGGAAGCTCTACCGCTGAGCTACTTCCCCGTCTGACATTCTCTACCTTCCACCTACATCTGGATTGGTATAATACAGAAGGGGGCAGCTTATACTGGCTGACCAGCCCCTGATGGCTGGTGCAACTGGAACGGGGCAGATGGCCTACCGCCATGGACTTACAGCCAGAGCTGGCCCCTACAATACTTAGGACCTGCAGGCCACTTCACCGCATTTAGGGAGGTTCTCCGTCGCCAATATAACATACACTTGCATCATACCTACAGCACTGGTATGCCTGCGTTAAATGAGTTACGGGTGACATACGTCAGGTTTGCTAAACCTCCCTTCTATCTAATAAAAACGGACGTTCGTCTTTACAACATAGACTTCAGTCATTGCAAAGAAGGACGTCCATATTTTAGTTTATGGTCCATATTCCCCCTCCATACCCCCTCCATATTTAAAATACGGACCGTAAAACCTAAATTTTGGACGTCCATTTTTGCAAATATGGATGTCCATTTTGCAAACATGGACATCTGTATTAGTTGAATAAATGCGGTGAAACAGCCTCCTGGAATAGATTTCTTTCTCCTTCAATTACTGTTTTTAGTCCGTCCCTCTTCAATCACGTGTTAGCATGTTTTCTGGATTTTATAAGTGGAGAGCTCATTTTTGTGCAGTGCTGCCAGCTGGAGGTTCTGATAAATAGGCCTATCAGAAATACTACAACTTTGGGGGTAGTGTATAAGACCTTCTCCTTATGAGAATGAATACCACTTTATAAAAGTGGAAGGGCTATGTAATCAAAAGGTACATTCTAATCCTGCCTCACCTCTTTTCTCCTTGTACCTTGCATTTATTTCATGTTATCTAGTTCAGAAAAGTTCAAAACTTATTCAAAAGGACAAAAAATGACAGATGTTTTAAGATCGTTTTGGGTGATGTTACTGCCCTTGAGATATGGGGATGGTTTATCGCACAGGCGGTGTGAGATTTGGAGCTTCTATGTTAATGCAAATGACGACTTTAGACAGTACAAAGTTGTCATTTTGACTACCTAAAGTTGTAGTTTTAGGTATCGTCAACTTGAGGACCTAAAGTGGTCACCGCTGACTAGTTTCGGATCTTCCATGTTTTTAGTGTAACGTCGTGATGGTTGTGCCGCTCTAGTGGAGCTCAGGCATATGGAGGGTGCTGTCTACCTCTATATCCAGATAACTCATTGGTGGTCCACAGCACATTTACCCTTGATATTGTAGAGGTCGGCGGAAAACGTCCTGGAGAAACCGGGAGTCGAACCCAGGACCCTCCAACCTGCAGGCGGAAGCTCTACCGCTGAGCTACTTCCCCGTCTGACATTCTCTACCTTCCACCTACATCTGGATTGGTATAATACAGAAGGGGGCAGCTTATACTGGCTGACAAGCCCCTGATGGCTGGTGCAACTGGAACGGGGCAGATGGCCTACCGCCATGGACTTACAGCCAGAGCTGGCCCCTACAATACTTAGGACCTGCAGGCCACTTCACCGCATTTAGGGAGGTTCTCCGTCACCAATATAACATACACTTGCATCATACCTACAGCACTGGTATGCCTGCGTTAAATGAGTTACGGGTGACATACGTCAGGTTTGCTAAACCTCCCTTCTATCTAATAAAAACGGACGTTCGTCTTTACAACATAGACTTCAGTCATTGCAAAGAAGGACGTCCATATTTTAGTTTATGGTCCATATTCCCCCTCCATACCCCCTCCATATTTAAAATACGGACCGTAAAACCTAAATTTTGGACGTCCATTTTTGCAAATATGGATGTCCATTTTGCAAACATGGACATCTGTATTAGTTGAATAAATGTAATCAAAAGGTACATTCTAATCCTGCCTCACCTCTTTTCTCCTTGTACCTTATGGGTGAGAAAATCTGATAGCCCTAATCTCCAAATATTCCAAGGCAATAATTGTTGATTTCAGGAAGCCATTTATTAGATAGACAGGAGAACAAACAAGGGTTTAAAGTGTTTTGGGACAGAACCCATTATTTTTTAATGACATATATACACAATTCAATTCACAATTGATTATATGATAAATTCACTCTGTAATTATTTCCATGGTCAGTCCAGTATGGCAATATCTAGAACGGGTAGTATGGCGAGTTTTTCCACCTGAAATGAAAGGTAAATGAAAATTTAAACATTGTCCTTTTATTGCCAGTAGGCTATTAGCCTATTATGAATCTTACTTTGATGTCATTTATGTACTTCGCATATATACTACTCCACTTTGTGTTGTTTTTTACCTATTCTAATCTTTTTGACATTTTCAGTGTTGGCAATTTCATGCCCTAACTAGGCATTAACGACCTCTCCCCATGGGGTTACAGCAAAATGTGATAAAGTACTATATCCCTGCCTTTTATTAATGTAATATGTGATGATTATGCGAACATAAGCATAATCATCACACATTGCGTTTATACCACCTTTAGGATGCATTAGAATGCATCAGAATGCTTTCTGCATTCACTGACATACAAACATATATATGGTATCCATAGGGTCCCAGAGATAAGACTCATCTAACCCACCACCATTGTCCAGCCCCGTGGCCTAATGGACAGCATGAATCACTTTGGATCAGAAGAAGCCTGGATCGAACCCAGCCCATGCTGAGCTTTTTCAGTATTAACCACTGTCAAAGCTATGTCATAGGTGTCACTTATTAGAACTGTATAGAAAAAGAACACTGTCAATATTCAAGTTTTAACTCTCAGTGCCTCTATCCTGTGATAAAAACACTCAGATTATCCAGTTTGGGCACCCAAAATGGTTCAACCATACAACCTTGTTGCACTGAGACAATGGTATGCTACATTAGACTTACCATACTGCAGAACACAGTCTGAAGTTTGTCTTATTAAGGGAGTGGATTATGTCCATATCATCAGAGGAGAGCTCAAAATCGAACACCTGGAATATTGAAGTGTAAAATATTAAGATGACAGAACTACATACTCAATATTAATCTGTATATACTATGAAATGTATCATTCAGAAACTCAATGATAAGTCATTAACAGACACTGCACATTCTTTTCCATGACCGCTTTAAAAATGTGAAGCGTATCAGAACAGGCCTTGGTCCACATATTCACAATCACAATAACAAATAAATGTCGATGATATCAAGATCTCCAACTACAGGTCATTCAGAGAGACCACAAATGTAAAAGAATACAAAAAGAAAGAAAAAAAAAGAGTGTGGGTCTCAAAAAATTCCAGCATTAGCCCCCCCCCCCCCGGAATCCAAAATGTCTCTTTAAATTGTCTCAAATGAGCAAAGGTCCTTTATAAATGCTGTGGCAAACCAGTACTTGAAATATATGAATGCAGGTGAAAAACTAACACAAGCAATTACAATGATTGTAATATGCAGGTGGAAACAATCCATACATGCGTGCTAGAATAATTTTAGTGACTCGATTCGACCACATACCTTTAAGTTTTGTTTGATCCTCTCTGGGGTGACACTTTTAGGTATCACCACACAGTTCTGTTGTATCAGAAACCGCAGTGCCACCTGGGGTCCAAGTGAGAAATGGATGCTGTTAGTGAATGGCTATAAGTGGTTTAACAGAATATCTGAACGCTTATTTATCTAAACTAGAGTGAGGCCTTGATAATCTGTCCCTTGATAGTCTATCATACACATGATCCGGCCAGGCTGTGGCTGGCCAGACTATCAAGGTCTCATTGTGTAAGTTATACAACACCATAAGACTATTGAAACCTGTGATGGATCATAAGGACCTTGTTGTTGTATTATATTAAGCATTATATTACAGTGTCCCAAAGGCATTTTGACAGAAATTGCTTTTCCCAATTATTGAAATAAGATGAAACCATCGTTATTATACAACAGGGAGCCAGTGTAGTTTTCACAAGAAGCTCCAGGTGGCAGAGTGGTGGTACAAGGAATCTCTGTGAATATAATGACATCTATGTGAAAATAAGTTCGGATCTGTGGCAACTTTGGGAGGAGGAATCCTGTGTTAATTCAAAGACTTTTTCACAGGACATACCTAAACTAGGAATGTGCACCTCCTATTAAGCTCTTTATAAAGTTAATAAAAGTGTTATGGATTAAGATACCCTACCTGTGCTGCTGATTTCCCCATCGATTCTGCAATATCTCGGATGACTTCACATTCAAATACATTGGGATCACCTGGCTCTTTACTGTTAGAAGTTGATTTGTAGGGATGAATTAGGTCTACAGTGAACAGGACTGCTATCTACAATCATATTGGATTGGATTTTGGCTAAATAGAAATAAATCCATGAACTACAGGTATACATACTAAAGACCTACATCAACAAACTAAAAAGAACCTCTGCAAGGAGCCTGACAGAGATCCTTTTTAAGATGATGATGGCCATCATCTCTCATCAATTTGCTATCATGATGTGAGGCATAGTTGAATGGCTTACAGTGCCAGCTTGGACTACCGTTTATCCCTATAAACCTCACACTCATATAACCCACACAGTTGTATTTATAAGCCATACCCTTGTAGAGGTCGACGGAAAACGTCTTTGGAAATAAAGGGATTCGAACCCGGGACCTTTCAATTTGCAAGTGATAGCTCTAACATTGAGCTACATTCCCAGACCTGATGTTTCCTACCTTCCATCTACACCTGGATTGGTATGACACACACTAGGGGAGCAGTGATTACCAGGTAGCCAGCCCCTGAGGGTGGATCTACCAGGTACGAGGATTTCTGGTTCGCTACACCCTTTTAGAAAAGTATCGAAGCCACATCTAGGGCTGTATAGCACTTTTTCGTGGTGTCAAAACCCCTTGTATAAGCCACACCCAGTCTTCGGGAACCTCCTAAAAGTCACGATAATCATCTAATTCTTGTACAAGCAGCGGCTTATACGAAAGCATTTTTCTTATTGGGGACCAGTGTCACTTCTCAAAGTAACTAGTTTGGAAATTATAGGGATACTGGGTCTTGTTTTTCAAGTGCATGAAAATAATAAGCAGTTTCGGGCTAAAGTGAAAAATTCAAGGACTCACGATCTCCTCCCGGGGGAGGCAAAGGGACTAAATGCCGTCACTGTGATGCCATGGCTCTGACAGAACTCGATAATTCTCCGCTGGTCCAGGAATGGATGGATCTCAACCTGTGGTACCAGATTAGATTAAACCTGCTTTCATTGTGTTATGATGTCTATGGCCTGGAGTATACACTGGAGGTCTTCTACTACAAAATAGCCATTTAAAAGATATCCCTTCATTATAACACCTTGCAAATACCTGAAGCAGGTCATTTGAATGAAAATCGCAGAAGTAGTGTAGCATCCCATTTATAACATGTCAGCTTGTTTACATGTCAGGTTAATCAAAGCTATACCAATCCGATGGGAAAGCTAAAAGCAGACTACTAACATATGTAAGCTTAATCATAGAGCCACTGCATATATCATGGTGAAGAATACCCAAGCAGGCATAAGTGAACCTGTGAGTTAACACCACCCATCAACGACGACTAAGCCCTGAGGTCTATAGGTGATTTAAATCAAGGTAATATAACAATACAGATTCACCAGGCAAAAACACCACTTTTCATATACTATTCACAGATTTACAAGGCAAAAACACGGCTTTCCATATACTACTCTCAGATTTACAAGGCAAAAACACGGCTTTCCATATACTACTCTCAGGTTTACAGGCAAAAACACCACTTTCCATATACTGTTCACAGATTTACAAGGCAAAAGCACCACTTTCCATATACTACTCTCAGATTTACAAGGCAAAAACACTATTTTTCATATACTACTCTCAGATTAACCAGGCTAAAACAACACTGGACTACAGCAAGAGGGGGTTTAAGGGGAGTTCACAGTCTTTTGGAAAGGTTCTCCATACCTACCGTAATTAAAAGAATAAAACAACAACAAAAAACATTTATATCAATAGGCATACATTTTGAACTAATAATAACTTAAGATTCAAAAGCAGAATTCTCTGAATGACAAGAATCTAACGAGTACATGTATGATAATATTGTCTCATAGAATCAGTGGATAGAACAAAGATTAAGCCCTACCTGGTTCATGGCTGGTTTGATGGTACAGCAGTCTATGATACGCTGGATCTGACTCTCATTGAAATTAGACACACCGATGTTCTTCACGAGCCCTTGGTGCACACATTTCTCCATGGCCTGCAATGAACAAAGTAAAAAATAACTGATGGCCCATTCTTAGCGAAAGGTTTTTCACCATTAAATGCGACGCAATCTGTGAAAAGGGGGCTTGGTGTGGGGGGTTATAAGACCCCTTTTCCCAGAACATACCACATTTGGTCCTGCAGATTTCTAATTCTGCAGGCCCAGTTCAATTTTTGTAATACCAAAACATAATGAGTACCTCAGCACATTTCCTGGGGGGAAAATCTTTAAAAGAAAGAATATCCATTCTTTTTTTATCATTAAATTCATTAGAATTCATACCACCAAAAAAACAAACAGAATGTAGCCCAAGGTCTGGAGATGACAACCAGACATTTGGGCCAGTAGTCTGATAATATCTATTAGCCTGACAGCGATTCCTTCGCCTACAGCCGATGTGTTGCAAAGACTGATAAAGATGCTCTTCTTCGTTGACCGACTTCTGAGGGTACATTTGAAAGGGAAACTAAAGGAAGTACCCACTTGGCAAAAAACGTGTTTTTAACGTTTGCAAACGTTTTTATTTGGTTTGGATAAAAACTGTTTAAAAAAACGTTATTTTGACGTTGAAAAAACATTTTTAAACATTTTTTCAAACAATTTTCAACCAAATAAAAACGTTTGCTTTTTCAACCAATTTTCAACCAAATAAAAACGTTTTTTTATTTATGTTTGTTTTACGTTAAAAAAAAACGTTTTTTTTAACCTGATATAAAACGTTTATAACGTTTTTTTGAGTACATGTAAAAACGTTATTTTGACATTAAAAAAAAAAACGTTTAAGGAACCAAAATGGGATATAAACAGTGAATCATTACTATGCATGCGTACCTTCCACGTGTCAACAAAGTCCACATCTTCAAATAAGGCATTTCCATGTGCATCCAGTGGTATCTTGTCAGGACCAGCCTAACAATTAACAAAAAAATACATAGCAATTACCCACTTGGGGCTCCTGTGTTCTTTAAATATTTGAAGCAAATGTTTAAAAAAAAGACAAGAAACGACAAAACAAAAAAGTGTTGTCTTTTCTAAATTATATCAAGCATTTTATATTGGTTAAAAAACGTTATTCGAAAGCAAAAGAGAAATGTATTAACAAACATTATAAAAGTGAACATTAAAAAACGTTTTCATTACATTCAAAAGAGTTGTTACGTTCAAAGTGTTTTTAAATGTAATAAAAACTTTTTTTTACAAACTCCTTTTTTACCCAAACCCTTTTTAAACCTTTGGAGACATTTAAAAAAGTTGGTAAGAGCTTGATGTGGTTACCTTGAGTGCTACTGGCCAGTGCATGAGGTACAAGTCCAGGTAGGCGAGCTGTAAGGCACTCAGGGTCTTCTCCAGGGCAGACCTCACGTCCTCTGGACGGTGTTTAGTGTTCCACAACTGGAGAGTTAAACAATGGTGGAGTAATTTATGGAGTGGTCTAAATTTATCAACAGGGGGTGGTGAGTTTGAGGGGGGGACGTAAAATTTTCAGACCCCTCCCGCAGGGGGAGGGCTAAAAGAAATTTGACCCCTCTTGAGCGGGGAGCTAAAAAAATTTACCCTCTGTTTAGCAAAAAAAAAACACTACTATAGATCAATGAGAGGCATCAAAACTCTTCGCGCCTCCATGCGGGGAGGGCCCAAAAAATGTTGACTGCCGTTGAGGGGTGTGTAAAAAATGTTCATGCGTCTGCGCAAAAACCCACCACAGCCCCCCCCCCCCGTTGAGAAATAATAGCTACTCCCTTAGACAGATGCGCAGGGGCGTGCTCCAGCGTGCTCCCCTCCATTTTGCCAGTACTTAAAGGGAACCAGTACCCTACCTTGATGATATCATATTTTGATAGCTTTTGTGTCAAATAAAAAGAATCTGTCATAGTCATTATAATATATATCACTAAAGAGGAGAGCAGCAGCTTTAGGTGATGCATCTGATGACGTCATGATTGGCTATATGCATCAGTCTTTGCACTGTTTACTGGGTATGACAAAATGTATCACAATTTGGATAATAAATTATATACACCATTATTATTTTACACCAGAACCTTCCGTAGGGCTATCTTGTAACATCTCTGAAAGGAAATAGAACAACTGTGGCAGTAAGATGCTACAAACAGTATCTGATGCATAAAGTGCTGTGCAAGCATTACAGGGATGCATATATTAGCCCAATTGTGACGTCATCAGATACAGCACATAAACCTGCAGCTCTCCTCTATAGTGATACATATTTTAATAACTATGCCAGATTCTTTTTATTTGATACAGAGGCTATCAAAATAGGATGTAATGTATGTAGGATACTGTTTCCCTTTAAGAGTTTAATATATTTCGGACCCCAAAATGTGCTCAAAAATAGGAGGTGCACCATAAAATGGCACTAAGATTAATTTTGGGAGAATTTATTCCCGCAGAAATGTGGAGTTGTAATGTTGTACAGTGTAGATCTCTTAATTAGACGTATACCGATAACTACAACAGTATAATTATGTCTAGTAGAAGTGAAAGAGTAGTATGTAACTATTGTAAGATGTGTGTATACCTTACTGGTTATAAACAGTTCCCCTCTGCTGACTGTGCCTCCCTGCATCTTAGTCTGTAGAGCCTCCCCTACTTCTGTCTCATTCTGGTAGACGGCAGCACAGTCAATGTGTCTTACCCCTATAGAGAGAGCGGCCTCAACCGCTCTCCTCACCTCCTCAGGTTTGGACTGTGTAGAAGAAAAGGACATCACACTTACCGGCTTACAGTACTTCCCATTGTGAATGGGCCAGTTTTAATGACAGAAAATAACTATGTTCAGTGAGACCTTGATAGGATAGTCTAATCACTCCTGTTGCAGAGAATTAAATGTGAGATCTCAAATCAGACAGACTATTGAAACATAACTATTAATCTGGCAATATACTAGTATTGCCCCCCAGGTAAACCCTAGCGGATCCCATCACGTATGTCAGAATATCAGGGGACGGACTGCCAAGGTGTGACTGTACTTAGACCATGGACAATTCAGGAGAGCTGACAGAGAAATCGGAATACATTAAGAATTATCTACCAGACAGAGAAATAGTTAACATCCACTAAGTAATTGAATGTTAATAGTGCAGAAAATAAAGAAAAATGACACTTATGGCACAAAGGATATGGAATCTAGGCATTCATAATACAACCCAAGAGAAATAAGGTATGTAGTCCGAGGTTTACTACAGCTACACCACATAATGAAGCATTTATAAAGTTAATATAAAAGTGAGCTTTATTGTAAATCAACAGAGAAATGGGTACCAACCTGCCACGTACCTAATCCAACCTGAGGTATTTTAGAACCAGAATTGAGCGTAATGAAGGGGATCATGGTGTATCAACTAGACTAACCACCTCAACAGTAAGTTCAGCAATATTGTCAGGAAAAGGGACGCCAAAAAGTACTTAACTAACATATGGTAAGACAGCTGTCTGGTTTTCATGTAGCTACCATTATGACTTGTTTAAGAGCCGGGGTCTCAGATAAGCACCTGTCTCAAATATATGCTGGGGGTCCAAGGGTATTGAAATTAATCTTATGCAGTAAAACAGTATTCAAATAAGCGCCGGTATCAAATTAGAGTTGGGGGTACAAGGGTATCGAAATTGATAAGGGCTCAGGCACTAAAACGGGCCACTACAGTAGTATCCCTATTACAGATGCCATGAATAGAACGATAATATCAATAAGGCACAGCTGTCCGCTACAATGTGGTTCGTTCTATCTCATTGAGTCTATAGAGTGTGGTTAATGCCTATAGTAAATAGAAAACCACGTATATGTACCATGTCAGACCCTTAGGGCGGCTTATAGGAAGTTCTCGATGTCAAGGTGTGGCCAGCTGGTGTGGCTTGTACACGTGGTTTTGTACATACATAGACCATAGAAGGGATGGCAGCAAATGGAGGCTTCAAGTGTGGCTAATATGTGGGTGCGGCTTATATCAAGGTTTTACAATATAGATATTATTGGGCTAACTATCAGGAAGAGCTGTGACCGAATGGATCAGCAGGGGGCGTTTTTGTGACTGCAGGAGCCTCAATGGCTATATAGGGAGTGGTCATATTTTAACAATAGGAGGGTGGATATTTCAGGCCCCTTTTATGGGAGGGGGTGAAAAGAATTTCACCCCTTTTGAGTGAAAAAAAGCCTGCATGCCACTATTTAAAGAATGAAAGGGGGGGGGGGCAAATTTTGCCTTGCAAGTGCAAATTTTTACTTTGCATCCTGTTGTTACCTGTTGTTAAGATTGCACCAGATTTCAGTATTTGAGGTGCAAACGGAATAAAGCCAGGTACTGAATTACCAGAATTTCAACTAACAATCATGTCAAAATTCTATTTTTCAAAAGTTCGACCTAAAAGGACAAAAAAATCTTTTTATTCGCTTGATGAACTGTATTGCAATGATTTATTACTGTCTGGAGCAGTACTGCATCGATCGTCACAAAATTAATCAGTGTTTAGGCAGAATCTTGGACCTTAACATATGAGCAAGGAGCTTATATACTATCATATCAGTGTCAAATGAGTGTCAATAAGCATCCATCATCACCAGCTGTACAGTTAATACAAAAATTAAAAGAAAAGACCACCCCATTCTCATTGCAATTTCATTAGGTCTGTTTTATAATGAATAAAGCTAATGCAGTATACATAGTATCACATCTGCTGGTATAATGCGGTATACATAGTATCACATCTGCTGTTATAATGCGGTATACATAGTATCACATCTGCTGGTATAATGCAGTATACATAGTATCACATCTGCTGTTATAATGCAGTATACATAGTATCACATCTGCTGTTATAATGCGGTATACATAGTATCACATCTGCTGTTATAATGCGGTATACATAGTATCACATCTGCTGTTATAATGCAGTATACATAGTATCACATCTGCTGTTATAATGCAGTATACATAGTATCACATCTGCTGTTATAATGCGGTATACATAGTATCACATCTGCTGGTATAATGCGGTATACATAGTATCACATCTGCTGTTATAATGCAGTATACATAGTATCACATCTGCTGTTATAATGTGGTATACATAGTATCACATCTGCTGTTATAATGCAGTATACATAGTATCACATCTGCTGTTATAATGCGGTATACATAGTATCACATCTGCTGTTATAATGCAGTATACATAGTATCACATCTGCTGTTATAATGCAGTATACATAGTATCACATCTGCTGTTATAATGCAGTATACAAAGTATCACATCTGCTGTTATAATGTGGTATACATAGTATCACATCTGCTGTTATAATGCGGTATACATAGTATCACATCTGCTGTTATAATGCAGTATACATAGTATCACATCTGCTGTTATAATGCAGTATACATAGTATCACATCTGCTGTTATAATGCAGTATACATATAATCACATCTGGTTATAATGCAGTATACATAGTATCACATCTGGTTATAATGCAGTATACAAAGTATCACATCTGCTGGTATAATGCAGTATACATAGTATCACATCTGCTGTTATAATGCAGTATACAAAGTATCACATCTGCTGTTATAATGCAGTATACAAAGTATCACATCTGCTGGTATAATGCAGTATACATAGTATCACATCTGCTGTTATAATGCAGTATACAAAGTATCACATCTGCTGTTATAATGCAGTATACATAGTATCACATCTGCTGTTATAATGCAGTATACATAGTATCACATCTGCTGTTATAATGCGGTATACATAGTATCACATCTGCTGTTATAATGCAGTATACATAGTATCACATCTGCTGTTATAAGGACAGGGAGCATGCCCATCTGATACATTATATGACGTCACAATTGGTAAATTGAATCACAATAAAAAAAAAGAAAAAGAAAAAAATCCGACCTACTGACCCTAGCCATTTGAGCCATGTAACTGGAATCACACCTTTTTTTTGGCCTGATAAAAACTTTTGCAAACGTTACAAATAAGTCTTTTGATTTGAACAACCAGTTTCTACGCAATGTTCTGGCATGAAATATGCATGCCTTAAGTATTGCACTGTTGAGCAGTCAATATGTGTCATTTCTATCATAATGAACTGGGTGTCCTAATATAAATTGAGATGTAATTGCATATTGCCACCCCCTCCTCAGTTGTAGACAGAGATGACACCATCCCCTTAGTAATCATCATCATAGGTGTTGCAGCAGGAGGTGGAGGTCTTTTACTGCTGATTGCCAGTTGTATTACCATTATTGTTACAAGAAGAAAAGTAGGAGACCAAGAGCCGTGCCCACACCAACGACAGTTCTACCTACACCAACCCAGACGTACTGGCACAGACAAATCTAATGTCTCATGCCGTGATAACAGAGTAAGTAGACTGATAGATTAAAGCAGATGGTTTGCTTTTTCTGAGGGTTGATTTAATAAGGTAAGTAAAAATAGCAAAATAGGGTGTGTGAGTGCGGTTGTTTCTTGGAACAGTGTTGTGGTGTGAATAAGTATAAACACTCACTCACACACAACCTAGATCATGAAATAATACTTGGCACATGTATTGAAGTAAACCATTCACAGTAATGTTCAATTGTATATGTGTATTATGAAATTATAGACTTTGTCCATGTGAGGGGAATGCACAGTGAATAATCTATATGTAAGAACAAAATATGTGCTTATGACTAAAGTTAAACTCCTACTCAAGGGAGGGATGTAGTCACTTGCTCTGTTGGACTGGAAGCAACACTGTGTTACCATGACATCCATACAACTTGGATTATTGGCCTATGAACTCACACGTACCTACATAGTACATGGAGATAATGATTGTGAGATTGTCACTCTGTGGCTTAAAGCATTGGACACACTATATGACTATGGAGACTAGTGTGGACTCTGTGTTTTGGACTCAGCATGTACTGAGATAAGAGTTTAATATCTGTGCATTCCCCATGAATATTATAGTCTTTGACATTCATGTTATGTTCAAGGATGTTTCTTGGTATTTGTGGTTATGGTAATAAATGTATGAACAACACTATACCTCTCAGAAGTGCTCTTTGTCCAGTACAGTGTGAGCATGTATTGGACAACTAGTTTCCCTAACATCAAGCTTATATACAATCTTAAAGACACAATCAAATCATTCGAGAACAATACAAGCTAAGATATCGACCATAAAAGCTAATTGAGTAAGTAGCAAAGCAAGTATGGCAGCCTAATTTATTTTAAGGAAGATTGACCTTTTTTAAATACAAAATAGTGTAATCATTGGATCATGCCACATAAGTTATAAAAATGCATAACCGATTTATTCGGGTATTCCACTGCTGTTGATCAGCTGATTTTTTTCTAATCCAACAAATATTTTCTATACTTCTGCGTTATTAAAAAATGATCGGATTAGCAAAACTTCGGCCGAACAAAGGCGGTGGAATACCCGCTTTAGACAATTACTTTTGGAAACTTAACCCTTTAAAGGCTGCTGATGCAGGAGTGCATCAAGCCCATTGGTCGTCACCATGTACCAATGAAGTGCTGGCGAGACTCCTCACCAACACTTCATTCGGGCGTCATGCTGACCCTACGGGTTGATATATATACTCCTAGAGGGTCGGCATGATGCTCCAATGAAGTGCTGGCGAGCAGTCTCGCCAGCACTTCATTGGTGCATCAATCCGACTTATGGGCATAATGCATTATTGCATCAACAGTCTTTAAAGGGTTAAACAATGTTCTTTCGAGCGATCATCAGTTCCTTTTTATACACTTTCAGGATGACGGATGTACCCCACATGCCATCTCTGAGTAAACGTCCTACCAGATACATCAAACCAGTTGGTCAGACCCTACAATTAGCACTGGACAAGTCACTAAAGCCCAAGTGGGACAGTCAGGACACACCCTGCATGTTACTCAGGGGTGGGCATATCGTGAAATGCTGGAGCAAACACATGAATCGTTGTAGCAATGCGTTTTCATTGGGATTCGTGGGCAAATCACTGAGGATATTCTCAGGTTATCAAAGTTATAGGATTTGGTGTAAAAAAAAAATAAACAAAATATATTCATGTTTTACGTGTAGAGGTTGTGTTCTAGATAATTTAGGGAGCAAATTACTTTGAGGGAATTTTCAGATTCAGCCTCAAAACATGAGGATAGTTTTGGGATTCATGTGGTTGATTGCTGTAAAAAAAGACAAATTCCGAATTTAACCTTTAAAATATGTGTGCTATGGGAGTTTTAGGGCCAAATTGGTCCAGGAATTTTCTGTTCTAAATTCGGATAGTGGAGATGATGGGGAGGAGCAATAGCACCAAAGCATTTCAGGTTCTATATGTCTAGATAGGTTATGTTTTAGAAGATTTAGAGGAATATACAACATGAAAGTTTTCAGATTTTACCTTAAAGCATCAGTGTTTGAGAGGAATATCTTCAAAATGTCTGAAAATCTTCAAATCCTACCTCTAAAGTGCATGGGTTTGCAGCATCTTGGGCAAATTGCTCCAGGAAAAATTAGATTTTATAGGTTGCTGCAAATCGAAATTGGTGTGTTCTAACTGATTTAGAGACAAATAACTCAAAGAAATCATTTAAGTTCTACCTCACAGCATCGTGTGTTCTAGGGATTTAGGTGGCAAACTGCTACAAGACAACCTTCAGATTCTACCCTTAAAATTGATATGATCTTTTTTTGGGGGGAGTCATATTGTTCCAAGATAATTTTCAGATTCTCCGTTTCATTAGAAATCTGAACAGGTATCAAACCTAGAAGATTGGGGAGAACATGATGAGTATATTGCTCCAAGGTAACAGTGAGAGTTCAGTCATTAGCTTATTTAAACCTAAAAGTGAAACTATAGACAGGAATATTTAGATTCTAACTAAATTTATGTCTTAAAGGGGTGTGGGATACAATACCCCAAGGAGAAGTAGGAATTCCATGCCTAATTGTGTTAAATTCAAGTGTTTTTCAATATATTTCTCCAAGACCTCTCTCTTTTATAGAATGGAGATTAGACATTATAAATAGGGCCTACTATCAGATAGTATAGAAAGTCTACCTTGGGCATATAATATTGAAAAAAAAGCTCATAACTTTGGTTCTAGTTGGAATATCTACAAAATTCTTTCAGATTTAGAAAGCCCATATCATCCTCAAGGACAGACCAAGGACGATGACTTTGAACATTATGAGAACTCAGTAAGTGTCTGAAATGTTATTTTTTACAAGCTTCCACTGATATGTCAAAAAAAAACACATCAGATTAGATCAATAGCATGTCTGATTAAAGATATAAGGTACCTTGTAAATGACAAAAAAAACCCGGAATGCTGAAATGACAAATGCATGCTGCTCCGAATTAAAAAAAAAAACAGAATGATGGCAGCTCTGGAGATTACATCAAAAACAAATGTTTCTGTAATTATATTGAGCAAAATATGTTTCAAAATGTTTGAAAACATTTCTATACAATGTAATGGTTTGGATGGTTTGTTTATATGCAAAATGCTAAAAAAAGGTTTCTTGAAAGTTTAGGAAATGACCTTTATCAGAGAAACGTTATTTTCTAAAAGTTATCAGTGTTTTCAATATATCTATTGTATTACATCTATTGGTAGATCTAGTTTATAGTCTTAGACACCCTTTAGAAATATCTCTCTCTCTCTCTCTCTCTCTCTCTCTCTCTCTCTCTCTCTCAATTCTTTCCAAAAAGGTGAGGGGAAAAGCCTTCCCACTTGGCAAAAAAAAAAAACAAAAAAAAAAACAAACACGTTTTTAAACCTTTTTTTTCAAGCAATTTTCAACCAAATAAACCAATAAGGGAAACCAATTAAACGTTTTATAACGTTAATAAAAACGTCTTTTTAATGTTAAATTGGTGTTTGTTTAGATTCACAAAAAAGTTTTTTTTTTTTTTGTTTGTTTGCAGGGATTGGCGTGAGTATGCAGGCATGCAACTTTGGGGCCAGCCACAAATTACATCAAGCTACGTCATGCTGAAGGTGGGGAGGGGGGCGGGTCAGGCCCGGCATGATGAAATAAATTTTCCATATACCTTCAGCATTACAAAACTGACAAAAAAAAACATGAAGAGGGGGGTGGGGCCAAAAATGGTCAAATTTTGCATGACGTCATTTATGGATGGCCCCTGGGGCAGTGCGGATTATGAGTGTGTTGCTATGTTGGGCCATGGTTCTTTGTGTGTACTACTGCAGGATCCAGCCAGGGCCAGCCCATGGGACTGTTTAGTATAATATACCCAACTGCGTGCTATGTGAGGTGGGAGAAAGGATCTGACACCATCTCCAACCAACCCGAGCCCAACCTGTGGGCCAGCCCCAGCCCCGGCCTCCCCTCCAACCTACCCCCGGCCCAAGTCACGACGTGCCCGTGGGAGCAACAACAACAAGCACCTGCAAATATATCACCCGTCTCTCTGCATATTCATAATGAACTTTGGGCAGTAAAACCATCCTAGGGCGCTAGGGGGGGGGGGGGGGCGGGGTCATGGCGATGTAAAGACGGAGATTTAGAGGCGTGGACGGAGATGTAAATTTGACAGCTGCCACATCTCGTCACGGGTGAACGTTTGGGTGTTGTCAAGTTGTGCAGTCGGCCACTGACCTGTGTAGCTGTTTGCATTTGTCTCTGGACGAGTCTAATATTAATAGTAGGGATGCTAGCTCACTATTATTTTATCCATTGATTTGTTAATATCGAAATGATTAGTTCAATTTGGTGTCTACGTGAGAAAATAGATAAAATATAATACCTCGAATGTGAATTTGAAGTGATAAAGGGAAAGACAGAACGTAAATTGGGCCACCCCTCCCACGCACGATAATGGCCTTTCCCCCTATATGACCCAGTAACATAGACTCGTCGGTTGACCCCTGACCTGAGGATTTCTAAGATGGCGGATTTGGAGAGTCGGGACGAGGACGGTGGCAAGGAAAAAGGCCCTGTTACCACCGAGAAAATGGACGCAGACGAGTCTGACGACAACCTGGAGGATACTTACGAAGTGGAGAAGATAGTCGATATGACTAAATCCAAGGTAGGTTACCGTGGAAGGCGTAATGGCGAGGAGAAGTGGGGCACGTTGTTGAGTTAGCAGAACTGGGTAGTCGACCGCCATATTTACGGTGACTGGCGGGAGGGAGGTGGGAGGACGGAGGGAGGTCGGCGTCTGGCGGGGGGTTGTGGTGAAAATGACAGTCACCCCCACCCCCAGTTACCCTGTCCTCTCTCAGGACGACCCGACCTTACCCCATCTACCTCCATCTATGTCGTTGACGTACATTTTGCCTAGATAACCCCGTGACATTGATGCTGATGTGGCACGATTTCCTCCCCTCCCTGGCTCCCGCTCCCACTCCCAATCCCAGACCAGTCTCTGACGGTCGTGGATTCTCTCCTCTGTCGTCTCGGCTGTTTATGAAAATCGCCTTGGCCCGTTTTGGACCTGGTGATGTATGCTAATCTCCCGTGTCGACGTCCACCAGTCCCCTGCTTTAATTATCTCCAACCCTTGGATCCCACTACCTCAACACATGTCACAGCCTCACAGGTAGTAGTAGTAGGGCCAGGGGGGAGGTAGGGTTACAGTGACTGAGTGGCGGGCTAAGGTCGTCGACCCCCGGCCACCTCCACCACCACTTGCCCAGGCCGCCATGGTCGTTGTGCGGCCGCTCACATTCTCCCAGAGCTCGGCCAATACACATCCACCAACCTCCCTCCTCATTCCTGCTGCCTGGCTGGCTGTAGCGTGAGCTATGTTACATGGATAACTCCAACCCTCTCCCACCTCCCTCTATTCTACTCACACTCACAACCCAGTACTAGCCGAGTACAGGGGCAGCTTTTCCAGCTCTCACTGTCTCAGCTGTTACTTTACTGTTAGTAGCCGTAGGCGTAGGGGAGTAAACTCAGTATGTGGGCGCACTATGCACTATGTCTATGTTACATAGTCTATAGAAATCTGAATAGGAGCCTCCTCGGCTATTACTCTGATTACATGAACGATGATCCCAAGGAACGATGATCCCAGAACGATGATCCCACCTTTTGAGGAACCATGATCCCATCCTTAAGAAATGATGGCCCCCACTCTTCAGATGTGCATATATTGTGTTTGCATCTTACCACTGAACATGTTATTGACAAAGTGGTATTTAGATGAAGATTTTGCCATGAAATCTAGGAAGAATTTGAGAGTGACAGGTACCCGGTATAGTGACAGTAGCCTAGGCTACTGTGTGTGTAGGTACAGGTAAATCACCAACAAATCATGAAATACTGTTGTTATTGTGCCTAATGTGTATGTAATCTAAATTAGCCTGGAGTATGAAAAAAAATCGATTTCGGACATTTTTGGGCATTTTTGTCATTATTTTTCATCAGAATTTGAGAGTGACAGGTACCCGGTATAGTGACAGTAGGCTACTGTGTGTGTAGGTACAGGTAAATTACCAACAAATCATGAAATACTGTTGTTATTGTGCCTAATGTGTATGTAATCTAAATTAGCCTGGAGTATGAAAAAAAATCGATTTCGGACATTTTTGGGCATTTTTGTCATTATTTTTCATTATTTCTATCAATTTCCATGCATAAATCACCAACAAATCATAAAGTACTAGTGCACAGGGGTCAGTTAACATTAGGTATGAGAGATATTCTAATGTGGGATCATGGTTCCTTAAGATGGGATCATCATTCCTGGGGAGGAGAAAATGGGATCATCGTTCCCGTGGGATCATTGTTCCTTGGGGTCATTGTTCCAGTAACCATTACTCTAGTACTAGACTAGTAGTACTAGGAGTGACTGTGTTGGTGTTCACTTTGTGCTTCAATCAAAGACTGAAAGAGCCCTTAATCCTGCTTATAGGCGTAGCTTTCATTACAGAGCCATTGATCTTTGGAACAATCTACCATTAAATATCAGGGAATATAGGGATAATTCCACATTTGCTATATGCAACAAAGAGGCACATGAAGACTTGATTAAACTGTATGTTTGATTAATTGATCTAACAGGAGCCACCATGACTATACGTACACAAATTCCATCATGTGTTGGACAACAACATTAGTCCTTAGGCAATAACATGTGCCAAACCATACATATTATACTAGATGAGGATGTAACATCTTCCTCACTTACCAACTACTTTGCTATTAGGATAAGATACGTCTTCTACCTGATACATGTATCTGATTTCAGGATAATATATTCACACTGGCGCACACTTATGTTTGTGCTGCTGTGCATATAATGTATCGTTGATATACATTCTATACTTTATTTGTTACTCAACAGCAAGTTACTGTACAATTAACTGGAGTATGACTAATTACAGCCAACTGAGCTACAGTACTTCAGTATTAATAAAGGAATTTACATACAACACGGTAGTAGATCTAATGTGTACGTTTCATTGACTATAAAAGTCTAAGGCAAAAAAAAAAAAAAAAAAAAAATCGCCTCATTTCATACAAGAAACGATCCTTTCTATTGATAACCAGTGAAAACCCAGCAAATTTGACAATATAAGGCCATTGTACTATAGTGGGGATTATAAACCGGTATCAATCATATATTTCTCTTGTGTCTTGTATCTACACAGCTGAATGGTGTCTTCAAATCTGATTCATATATGAAATAAATTTGATAATTCAAGGAGTAAATATAGATGTTACCAAACAATATTGGAATAATGGGAAATAAGATATTTGAATACTGGACCACTGACATACTCTTCATTGATTTATATGTGTAGAACAAATTTATGCTACATGCTACCATATAAAAATCATGTCTTACACATGAATATTAAAGGGTTTTTTTGTGAGAATGGAAAATTTTTTTCCTGAGTTCTGAAATATTACCGTAATCTCCCGCGTAGAAGACGCGTTGCGCATATAAGACGCACCCCAAACTCAGCACATGCATTTTCGCGTATAAGACGCACATTTTAATGCTGATATTTGTAAGATAAGTACATTTCTATAGTAAAAGTACCTCTCGTATAAGACGCACCCCAAACTTGAGGAAATCCTATAAGACGCACCAGCATTTTGTTTGGCGTAGAGGACGCGTCTTATACGCGGGAGTTTACGGTATTTATTTTTCAGCCATCAGCATAAGAGTCTAGGTTTCCAATCACTAAATCTTAGAATGTGATGGCAAATTCATACCGTCCCCTCTTACGATGTTCATGACAAATAAAAATATTTTCCTAAAAAAAAAAATGTCCCCTCCCTCCCTCATGGGTCTGAAAAACCCCACCCTCTGGACAGGAAACAGACATTTTTAAGGGTGCCGCCCCCCCCCCCCCCCCACGGGGTGGCCCCACAGGCTCGGCATGATGCGGGAATGCATTATACTCTGGTGAGTTACTCACCAGGGATGCATTCAATCACGTATCATGACAACCCATGGACATGCTGCGTCAATAGATCAACACTCCTTAACGTGTTAAACCGGCCGGCACGTTACATGGTTTTACGTCAGTCTCACTGCTTTATGCTCCACCAAGCGCCTACCGTAATCTCTCGCGTATAAGGCGCGTCCTCTACGCCAAACAAAATGCTGGTGCGTCTTATAGCATACTCTCAAGTTGGGGGGTGCGTCTTATACGAGGGGTAATTTTACTATAGAACAGTACTGGATTTACAAAATTGGTACCTAAAAGGTGCGTCTTATACGCGAAAATGCATGTGCTGAGTTTGGGGTGCGTCTTATACGCGCAGCGCGTCTTCTACGCAGGAGATTACGGTAGTACTACACAATACACACACACACACACACACACACACACACACACACACACAGGCTAGCTACTTCACTCTACAGTATGGAGGTCTAAAAACAGAACCAAACATGGCAGCTAACTGGCACACACCCATCTACGTCAAACCCCAACCATCCACTGGGGTGATCCAGGGGGAACCATTAGGTCTTTAAGGGCTGTTTCTGCGGTTACCGCATTAAGGTATCATGCTCTTTGGTCGCCGTGCATCATGCCGACCCGACATGGTTGATACACAAACTTCATTGGTGCATCATGACGACCAATGGGCCTGATGCATTGATGCATCAGCGGCCCTTAAGGGGTTAAACGTAGGACTATGTTTTCCTGACGTAAACAGTGGGAACAGACGTGTTTTTGTGTGTGTGTGGGCTGGGGGGTGGGGTGATGTCCTCACAGGGAAGACCGTGATGGTGGTGCGGGTTGTACTAAAGTGATGTGTTATTTGCTGTCCTAAATCACGCAAAACGGAAGCCTCAACCCCCCCCCCCTACTTGACGCACACAAACACTCCCCCCAGACTCCATTCCCACCACCATCCACGCCATGCTCCCCAAGCACGGTCCATAGTGCACGTGTACATGGCTATTGTATTATTGACCAATGGGAAGCATCACTGGCATTTACTGCGGAGACGGGGGCTGAAGGTGTTAGTCATAGTGCAGTCGGGGTCTAATGGCGGCCTCCATAGCCTAATGTGCTAATGCCCGCATTAAATTAACCCTGTAAGGGCAGACGAGGCTCACCGGCATCACTATACTGTACTACAACAAATCCTACTTTAATAGTTCATGTCATTCATCAATCCTATAGGCTCAACATAGACATGAATGCTAATTTGATGTTAATGTTATACAAATTATGCACATCAGATACCCCTCGCGTATAAAGCGCACCCTGAGATGGAAGGAAAGGTTATATAGCCATAGCCAGTGCTTGATATTGTAGTAATGGCTCTAGACCCCTAAAATCGACATGGCGACATGAGCATTTTTTGGCCTAGTGACATGTGACATGGCCAATTCCTTAAAATCGACATGGCAATTTCTTAAAATCGACATGGCGACATGGCAATTTCTTAAAATCGACATGGCGACATGGCAATTTCTTAAAATCGACATGGCGACATGGCAATTTCTTAAAATCGACATGGCGACATGGCAATTTCTTAAAATCGACATGGGGACATGGCAATTTCTTAAAATCGACATGGGACGTGGGGACCCCCCTATCAAGGGCCTCGCTAGGGACTGAAATACCTCCACTGTGTGAGTCTGCTGCAGGAGAGGTGTGAAACTGTGATAAAGCTGAAACTGGGTAGTGTTAAACTCTCCTTTCTTTGCAAGCTTATTCTGAAACTATTTACTGGAGGATCTTTACAAACAAGGGCTCATTTTAACAGGCTTGGCTAGACCTTTAAAATGATTATTTTTTGTACAAGGTTGAATGCAGGGAATTTTGCCTTTGACCCCATCAAAGTTCAACTAAAAGTTTAGAACAATTTTATTATGAGAAGACCATTAAGCACCTAAAAATAAATAGTTCCCACCTGTTCTATGGTTAAAAATGATCTAGAAAATGTATTCATTTTCTTTTTCTAAGGGGCTGCAGTATGTTTGACAGACCCTGCAAACTTTTTTGGCGAGATTATCTCTGGACACTTATCCCAACCTCCCCAATGTTGGGCACTTACCTATCAATTAAGACCTTATTGTATGTATTTTATATGGTAGGAAATTGATAGCTATGATAATAATAAGTAGTTTTGCTTTTTAGATGAAGTTATTATGTCAATTTAAATGGAAGTTATGATCATTCAAACGTCCTGAGTCAAAGACAATATTCTGCCGTGGTTCTGTCAGAGCGCACAGTTCAAGGGAAAAGATGACATCAAAAATTTGCTTTTACATTGTTTGATTATGATAAAATGTATCATTATTTACATTCTTGAGGGTATTTCTTGCTTATCTGAAAAGAAAATTGCCCAAAATAATCATTTTAGTGATCTAGTATACCTTGGATTCATCTTGCTTGATCACAAAATTAGATCCAAATTAAACTCTTAACTATGGCAGAATTCTGGGTCTGATTTGGTACCTTTGACCGGTCATAATTCCACTTAAAATTGACATAGAGACTTCATTTAAAAAGCAAATCCACTTCTTTTCTCAAGATCCATCCATTGATCATTAGATAGGTTTAATGGGATAAAGTCTTGAAATATTAGGTAAGTGCCTAGCCTCGCAGTAGGCCCTCGATGCACCTTTACACATTGGCTTAAACTCTCGGTGTGTCTTATAATGAGCAGGTCCACCATATACACAAAGAGATACACTACCGTAAAACCCCATGTATGAGCCACATGTGCATATTAGCCACATCTTGACTTTGAGAGAATGATTTACGCTGCTACACATGTGGCCAGAAATGGTTGCTATTCCTTACTCTAGGCTGTACCTGTTAGGGGCCATCCACAAATGACGTCACGCTGGAGGGGGGTCCTCCTTCTTATAACAAACGTTTAAACCATTATCATTTGAGTATTAAACTAAAACTAAACAGTTGCCTAAACTTGTTAGACCGCCACGGATGTGACCCTAGCTGTCGAAATGGCATAAAACATCCACTTACCTATCCACCTATGCTGTAGGTGCGGGGGGGGGGGGGTCAGGCTCGGCGTGATGGAATTAATTTTTCATATAACTTCAGCATTGCAAATTTGGCTAAAACGTGACGGGGGGGGGGTCAAAAATGGTCAAATTTTGTGCGGCGTCATTTATGGATGGCCCCTTAGACCTGGTGTATAAGCCGCACCCTGACGTCAGGAAGACACGGCTTATACCCAGTTGCGGCTTATAGCCAGGGTTCAACCCTTTATAGGCTGCTGGTGCAGGCGAGACTGGTCACCAGCACTGCATTGGAGTATCATGCTGACCCTCCAGGGTCTATACATTAACTCCAGGAGGGTCGGCATGATGCACCAATGAAGTGCTGGCGAGCAGTCTCGCCAGCACTTCATTGGTGCATCATGACGACCAATGGGCATGATGCATTAATGCATCAGCGGCCCCTAAAGGTTTAACATCAATAGTGGATTATATGGTGTTGTAGTCAATGAAGGGTGTAGAGTTGGTGAGGAGGGGATTGGATGGGGAGGGTGAGACAGTGGAGAGTAGTGTCTCTAATCTATTCCTACACAGATACCCCAGAGGACACCAGTTATCAGGTACTAGTAGCCGAGGGAGGCATGTGACAGCGAGAGGGGGATTGGTGAGGCCCAAAAGATGAATTATGTGTTAACATGCAGAAAATTATTTATAATTAGTTATAAATGTACCGGGTAGGTAAGGTAGGCCAGATTTTTGAAGAAAAAAATATATACATGTATATCATTATTCTTAAATGTCTCAATAATTCACGACTTGTAACGCTTACTCGCATACCATTAAAGTGACTACACAAAATTCCCAAAATACTTCTAAACTCTTTATTTCGTTCAAAATTGTAGAAAATATTTTAGTGTCGGCCATATTTTACTAGAGAGGGACAGGTTTGATAGACGAAACGCTTTTGTTTTTGGCCTGAAGGAGAGAGTAGAGCAGTGGGAGTGTGCATGTGTTGGGGCGGGGATGAAGCCACTAGACCTGTGCAGTCTCCATCCCACACTGCCTGCCGCCTGCTCTTATCGATTATAGATGGAGGCGGTGAGCTGTGTGTGAGGGAGGGGGGAGGAGGATAATAGTGCTAGGAGTAGAGGAGTAGAGATGCTCGGCTACTAGTCATGTCAGCGCTACATCAGGGACTACTGTAGTCTACTCGCGAACACATCCCTTTTATTTGGGAGCTGAGTATATAAAACAAAACGTATTCTCCTGCATATTAAATGCATCTTGCGTATACTATAAGGGGCAGCATGAGTCGAAGAAAAGCCATAAGGCCCAGTTGCGGCTTGATTTTCAAAGGTTTAGTACTGTTCTATAGTAAAAGTGCCCCGTCTATATTAAAGACACACCCTCAGTTTGGGATATTTCTATAAGGCACAGGAGGCTTCAGATTCACGTAAAAGGTCCGTCTTCTACGAGGCAGAAGGTAACATGCTTAAACAGAAAAATAATTAGATAGGGTAAGTTAGATTCGCTTTCCAATGGCTCGGGACTCGCGGTTGAGCCGCAGTGGCCAGTCACGATTGACTAAAAGGACAAAACAAAAAACAAACATATTCTTTTACAAAAGTAAAGAAGTAAAGAAATTTGAGTGTCCCCTGATTTAGTTGGTATTCACTTGGTAGTCTAATACCTGAAACACAGCTTTTGCTTTTAGCTTAATGCTGACAGATACAAGAATTAAGACACGTGCGTATTAAGACACGTGCGTATTAAGACACGTGCGGCCGTTCCATAGTTAGAGAGGTTCGTGTACAGATGACAGGCGTGGGTGGTGGAGCTGTAGCAGACCCTGGAGGCACACGGCGTCAATGGACCTCCCTCCTCCTCCACACGCCTCCAGTAGGTGGTGGTGCTGGTGGTCGGAGAGGCTCAGTGTCTTTTAAGGGAGTGGTCATTATTTATCAACGGGGGGGGGGGGGGGTGGGTTTTCGCGCGGATGCGCGGGCTTCCCTAGCCCACTTAAAAGGGTCTATATCTCCTCTTTCCTATCCCCTCAGGATGTGTGTGGTGCACATATGCGCGGGCACTGACACATTCCAGGGCCTCCCTAGCCCACTTAAAAGGGTCTTTCTCCTCTTTCCTATCCCCTCAGGATGTGTGTGGTGCACATATGCGCGGGCACTGACACATTCCTCTGTGAAATTGTGTAATGTAGTTCTCGCCATGAATATGACCTTAGCTGTCGAAATGGCGTTAAACCTCTATTACTCACTCACTCACTCGCGCGGATGCGCGAAAATTTTTTACGCCCCCCCCCCCCCTCGACGGCAGTAAAAAAATTTCGCGCCCCCCCCCCTCCCCGCGCCAGAGGCGCGGAGAGTTTTCATGCCCCCTCTTTGATCTTTTGTAGCGCGCTGGCTTTTTTGCTAAAAAGAGGGTAAATTTTTTTAGCACCCCCCCCTCAAGAGGGGTCAATTTTTTTTAGCCCCCCCCTTGAGAGGGGTCAGAATTTTTTACGCCCCCCCCCCTCAAACCCACCACCTCCCCCCTGTTGATAATAAATGACCACTCCCTAACCACTTGAAACCTTAAAGGGCGGCTGATACTGGAGTGCATCGTGCCCATTGGTCGTCATGATGCAACAAATGTTTGGGGAGTTTGCTCGCCAGTACTTCATTGGAGCATCATGCCGACCCTCCGAGATCTTAACCTGTAGGGTCAGCATGATGCATGGGTTAGACCAGAATATAGCCCCAGTGAGGTACGCCTTGTAGTATTTAATTGGTCTCTTAAATTTGGGGTCAGAGATTGACAAATTGGTGCACCATATAGACAGGGTATTGCAGTTGTACAAAAACTGTAGTACCCGAGCAGTAGCATCTCAACTTGTACCGTAAATTCCCTCATATAAGCTGTACCCTTGTATAAGCCTCACCTGAGGCTTGAAAATAGGCACATTACTGAGTGGTGAAGCCGCACCCCGACCACAGGTGGACCTTATAAGGTGCATGTTAAAGCTGGTTCTCATATAGCATAAGCTACAGGAATTTTACGGTACTGGAAAGCATGCATTGTCATGCCGCTCCCCATTAAAGGGTCAATGGCCTGCTTCTCGTTGACGTAGATCCCGGCGGTGTTGTAACGTCACAGTGACGTGACGTGAGTGGCGTGCAGCAGCAGACGCAGCGTCAGACGCTGGGTGAGGTGGACATAATGGATGGGAATTATTACCCGAGGAGGCTTCCCGCCGCCCACCCGGACTCGGTGAGACGGTTTTACCTTCCCCTGCCGGTGTCATGCCCAATAATCAATGGCACTTCTCTGTTTCCTTCCCTCCCCGAGCTTCTTTCTTGTTATTCGCTGTCTTTAACTGCTCATAGCAGATCCATAGTAAACCTGTGGATTTTGAAGGCGGATGTGAGGAAAATCATATAGCGGCATATCTTAAGTAAAGTTCTCTGGTTAAAGGGAATCAAATTATCTTTAATAAGGAATTAACTATAAGATTTTTTTAAAAGAAAAGGAAAAAAAACAAACCTATTTGTACCTTCATTTATCTATTTTCTTATTTTGTTTTGATTTTAAACCTATTTTTATGCCCTTTTGTATACTCAGTCTTACTTTATCTTGAAATTCTTCTTCTATTCCCCAAAATGCCCCTCTCCCTACCTCCTGGTAATTCCGCATTTCACGTACGTCGCCTGCCTCATTTTGTACCTACATGTCGCAGCCACTATAACCCTAGTTCCTGCTCTCTCCGCTCCATCCACCACCCAAGTACCTCTCTCCCTCCCTCCTTGTTTGCCTCTTTTATGCCTGCTGCCATAGGTGCCTCGTGCCATCTCCCCACTTCCCCTCCCTCCCTCTCTATGTGAATCGACTCCCACACACTCCTCCTATAACCATGATAACCCTGTAAGGGCCGCATACCACATTAATATTGCGTCATGGTCATTGGTTGTAATGATACATTAATGTGAAATCCTGGCGAGTTACTCGCCAGTCCTACAACAGTCAGGTGGCATTACCCTGGAGGGGCGGCATGATGCGCCAATGAAGTCCTGGCGAGCAGACTCGCCAGGACAGCACTTCATTGGAGCATCATGACGACCAATGGACATGAAGACCGCAGTAGTATACGGCACATGGCTATTGTATTATTGACCAATGGGAGGAATCCCTGGCATAAACTGCGGAGTCGGGGGCTGAAGGTGTTAGTCATAGTGGAGTCGGGGTCTAATGGCGGCCCCCAGCTGATAATGGCTATGTGAGCTATAACGGGTTAAACAGTAGTGCACTGGGCAGGGCCGCATACGTCGATGAAACGAGAATCCTACCCTGATCAATAAAATCCACGGTCTGAACGTAGGCCATTGACGCAGCCCGACTAACCTGATAATTCACCCACTATTTATAGCCCCTGGAGGTACTCAGACGTCACTGTCACTGCTACTCTGCTGCTCTACTGCTACAAGGAGACTAGATGGATAAATGAAAACAGAAAATAAAGGGGGGGGGGGAGAGTGCAGGCCTCCATATTCTTAATCCTCTTGCTTCAAAACTGACATCAAAGATAACCATATAAACAAAAAGTACTACTATGATTCTTTAATTTTCTTAGATTTTCATTTTATTTCTGAATGATGTCTGATGTTTTTACTTCCAATGCAATGAAGAAAAAAATCGACATGATTACTACCAGTAAAACATATTTTTTACCTAGATAACTTGTGCCAAGAAAAGTACCAGTAAGCACAAATGGTGTATAAATAGAACCAGAGCCATTAGGGGCTTCATCGATGCGGGCTTCATTGACGGCCGAGCTGTCCTAACTTAATAATGGAGCTATTTATAGATGCAGTAACAGCTCTCACTCACTGCCTTCTCATCAACTTACCGTCTACCTACCGTGAAAATCCTGTGTATAAGGCCTAAAAAAAAAATTGTAAGTTTCCGGTAACATGATCCAAAAAGTTGAGGCAGGTAGGTCGGATTTTTTTTTTTTTTAATTTTTTTTTTTTACTAACCCCTATTTTGGCTTATATATTCCATTGTTATCATTGATAATTGAGTCATGGAGAATCGATTTTTCTATCACACCAGCACAAAACCTAAGAGTCTTTGGCAAGAACATTAGCTTCTATACTTGAACACAAGAGATGCTAAAAATATTAGAAATATGATATCAATGTGCAAAAATATGAAAAATTAAAATCAATATATGAAAATTTCCTTGAAAAAAATCTGAGGTCGGCCCCTTTAGGCTGAGGTAGGTCGGGTGACCGGAAACAAAACTTTTTTTTTTTTTTGGCCTAAGCAGCACCTCAATTATTGACCAGCTCAGAGTCCATAGGTTCGGTTTAATATAGAGGCACCTTAACGTCAGGGTGCGTCTTATAAAAGGGGCTTTTCATTCCGTCACCTTAGTGCAAGAATGTTGTGAAGTTCTGCAGTTTTAAAGTTTTCAGGGGAGGCAAAAGAAATGTTCCACTTACTTAGTCTTACTATAGCACCAAGGTGGTACAATATTGCACTGGGACCTGCAGGCATATCTCACAGACAGAGCTTCAGAACTTTCATCGTGGGTAGATATGAGTCAATAGATGTTGATACAGAAGAAAGATCAATTTTGCCAAAATGTTTGTTACAATCTATTCCTTACAATTATGGTAAGGAATAGCAGACCCAAACTACAGCTTATAGCAAAGACTGCTCGCCAGCACTTCATTGGAGCATCATGCCGAGCCTCCGGCAGTATACATATCAAGCCCATAGGGTCGGCATGATGCACCAATGAAGTGCTGGCGAGCAGTCTCGCCAGCACTTCATTGGTGCATCATGACGACCAATGGGCATGATGCACTCCTGTATCAGCGTCCCTTATAGGGTTAGAGAGTCAGCCACCTGCTCCCCGACTGGCTCTAATGACTACACCAGACACGTCACCACACAATACCAATGGTAAAACTCCTTTTTTGTTTTAAGACCGTATTAATCACGGGACCAAGTTATCAATTTAACCTTTAATTATTGTGGGTGTGTCGGTCGGCATGTAACACAATGCAGTCTGTGTGTTTTTTTTAAAAGCGTCATGAGTGAGACGCGTGGCAGAGGAGGTGGAGTAGTGAGAGAACGGGAAAGGATCACCTTTGTCAGAAAACGGAAGCCCGGGAGAAAAAAACTGAGGTTTTAATACAGAAATAGCGGCATAGAAGGATGTGAGTGAGTGAGACAGACAGAGCACCGTAGATTCTCTGCCATAAGCCGTGGCTTGTTCTAGAACCCAAGTCCAGGTGCGGCTTATAGAATGTGCCCAAAGAAGGAGTGCAGCTTATAGGAGGGTATGTGACACAAAAGAAAATTTATGAACTGCCATTTTTTAAGCCTCAGATGAGGATTATAGTTTATTTCAAAGACTGTTCGGCTTATACGAGAGAATTTACGGTAGTGTTATCGCGTCTTACCATCTACCAGCTCTGCCTGTAAGACGCATCTTGTACGTTAATCTGAGCCTACTGTACCAGGTACGCCTTATGGCATTCTGTTCAACTCATGGTGCGCCTTATGCGTGAGGTGCACCTCTATACAGAGATGTCAGACCTTCAGAGGTCCGTCTATTTTCAGATGTCTCAGAGGCTTCTTCCATCTTATGGTCATAATATAGATAGAGCGAATTACATTAATCATAGATACCCTTACCACATGCCCTTTCTACTTCTATGGAGCATAAGACTGAGCAGAGTTCAGGCTTCAGCAGGTGAAATTAAGCATGCCTTGTGCTGCCCTCTAGCCTTTTCTAGACAAACCAACTTTCAGAGATCAGAGGATCTCTGAAATCTCATTTCAGAGGACATGAATCTAAGCTGGCTTCTGATTGGCTGAAATTCAAATGCAGTCTTTTGATTGTTTTTCTGTCACCATCCAATGTAGAGATGATTTTAAAGGTTTTTAATGAGGGGAACAGGTTGAAATGAAGATGAGATGGGTGCTTTTAGTATAATTAATTGAGAGAAATTGGTGCTTTGCTAACACCCAAAAATTTCAGAGGTTGAGCCCATAGCCAACTGACATCTCTGTCTATAAACCTCTATGTTCTACATGGTGCATTGGTCGCCATGATGCATTAATGGTGAGTCACTCACCAGGGCTGCATTCATGCACTATGATGACCAATGTGCATGGTGCATAAGCCTAAAAAAATAGTTGTGTTCAGGTAACGCTACCTACCCTAATTTTTTGGCCCTGCCCTAACTTTTTTTTATGCATTTTCAAAAATTTTTGGGGGATAATCTGATATTTTGGCACTTATCGAGACATTAAAAAATTTTTCATGATCTCATGCATCAAATTTGCGTCGCGTAGGCACGAAAATTTACAGCTGGCCTAAAAAAGATTTTCAAAAAAAATCCCTACCTACCTACCCTAATTGTTTTTCGACCCCGTTACCTGAACACAACATTTTTTTAGGCCTAATGCAATATTGGCCTTTATAAAAAAAAACACATGTGGCGGTACTTAGAGGTTGACCAGTCACACTGGTAATTATAGACCAAAAACAAAGGACAAGGGGTCCACATGACTATCCACCAACTCTTTGTATAGGGACACCACACTGTCACCAATTTCTATCATTTCTCAAAACCTTTTAGATTGTTACGTTGTCTGAACTTTTCAGAATTCAAAATTGATGTAATTTCTATAGACCTTTTCTATAGGAAATTGAGAAAATTAGAGCAGGGAATTTTCCCAGCCCCATAGAAATGGAACCTGGTAAATTAGGTAGGAAATGTCCTAAATTAGATTTTAGTATTGAAACCATATCACCGTTTCACAGGAATTTACTGCTGGTGTTTTGATTTGGCAATGTCTTGAATTACAGTGCATGTAGAATTAATATTATATTAAGAATTCTCAATTGGATATCTGTGTGACATGAGAAAATATTTTACTTGACCCAGACCATATTTCACAGTACTACATGTGTTCTGGACAAAATATTTGGATCCTGCCTAGACCTCTCTCCTTCCCCTACTCTGCTCTCTACCCACCCCAGGCCACCACTGAGTGTTGAGTTTGTGGTGTTGGGGGGGGGGGGGTAATGTATTGACCTATGCCGTTAGTACTGGATCCCACACCCCCACTGAGGCACTGTGGAGCCAGCCCAGGGTGGGTGGGTGGGGGGGGGGCACTATCTGTGAGGGTTGGTCTCAACTGCCGCCCTACAACCCTATATCTCAGTGATCTTGAAATCTGACCGCCCAATACGAATGGTTAAGATGGGCATTGGCCGCCCCCCCCCCACATTTTTCCACAACCCCACATATATGTGTGCACCGCCCAGGCCTCCAAGCCTCCACCCTCCACCAAGCTGTTAACTGTCCTTAATCATTGTCCAGTACTGTGGTTTTATCCAGTACTGTGGTTTTATAGAGTAGAGCCAGTACGCTCAATACACTCTTATTTCGATCTGATGGAAATTCACTGCCCTGCTATCAGGGACCTGATGCGAATCCTCCGCGCTCTGTTTTTGGATCTAGTGGGAATCCACTGCCAGGGCTCTCGAGAGTTGGGCTGGAGTCGTTATCCAACTCTTAGACAAGTGCCCCCCCCCTACCACCGGGGAGGCAGCCAGCCCCTGCAGCAGTGAGAGGTGCTGAAGTACCCCCACCCCCCCACCACCACCACCACCACTGCCGTGAGTGAAGGAGATCGGTCTACAACCCGGCCTCTACCTTCCCACCACTCTACTTAAGCTGTCCTAACACCTCGTGTATAAGGCACGTCTTCTACATGAGGACGGACCCAAGTGCAAGTTACATGTGAGGAAATTAAGTTTTTCTAAACGGTTGAACGGTATACTAGTATGCGTTCTTCGAGAGTGTTCGGCCATCCATAGGTTTTTGAATTTTGAAAACCCTTTGACCAGAACAGAAATCGTGTAATCTATAAAAAAAAAATGTCTAAAATATTCTAGGTGCGTCTTATACACGGGCTTTGATACGGTATACTATACGAGGGAATGGGAACCATTTTGAGGTCTCAGACTCAGGTGTGCCACGTGAAGTAAGGGTGCAGCTTATACAAAGGTGTGGCTTATACATGGGGCTTCTGGTAGTATTGATAGCCACTGCTAGCTGGCCTGGTCTGTCTACAACCTTGCTCTGACAGTCTGACCAAACACAACACACACTGCTACTACGATAATCTCCCGCGTATAAGCCAGACCCAGTTATAAACTGCACTCTGATTTCATGGCTTTAACCCTTTAAGGGCCGCTGATGCATTAATGCATCATGCCCATGGGTCAGCACCAATAAGGTGCTGGTGAGCCATCACTTCATTGGTGCATCATGCCGACCCTCCGGGAGTATATTTATCAAACCTGTAGAGTCAGCATGATGCTCCAATAAAGTGCTGGTGAGTGGTCTCTCGAGCACTTCATTGGTGCATCATGATGACCAATAGGCGTGATGCATTGATGCATCAGCAGTCTTTAAAGGGTTAATATAAGTCGCACCTAGTGGTCTGAAAATTACCATCTCTACCTTTAGTCCTGTAAATTCTCTGGTATGCGCCGCGGCTTATACCAGAATCCAAATGGAAGTTAGGCTTATAGGATCAGGCTCTGACATGATCACATGGTTTAATTACCCCGGGGTATATGCAGAGGCTTAGGAAGCAAATCTTCATTGCGGGGGCCCAGCCAGGGCCCCATCGTGACCACCTTGAGTTATCGGCTGAAGCACGATGACGTCTATACATATACATATATATATAGAATTTTTTTTTTTCATTCTGAGTGGGAGCATCGTGCTGACCGGTCGTCCATACCCCCTAGCCTTGTCGAAAGTTATATATATAGAATTTGTATAGAAAAGTAATTTTTGTTGAATCTTGGATCTGACTTAGGCTCACACCCCTACTTTCCCTATCCCATCACCAGGTATGAGCTTCTTTTCCCTTTTGTGTTTGAGTTCTTGGCCAATATTGGGGGGGCCCAGACATATTCAGGCCCCACCTCCTTCATGATTGGCCCCCCCTGGGCCCCCCTTTTCCTACGCCCCTGATATGCGTGGTACTACGGTGTGATACTACTGCTAGGTTCTGCCTACATTCTACACCTCTAATTGTGGATCGGGTGCTGTACTAAATGGTGACAGTGCATTTACATAGAGTGTAATACATGTATAGGTAGCGTGTTTGACCGTCCTCTACCCCTACTACATGTACTACCGTAATCCGTAATCTCACGGGTAGAAGGCACAGCTCGTGTAGAAGGCGCACCCCCAACTCAGAGAAGGCTGGTTCACGTAGTAGGCGCACCCATAAAGGCTGAATTTAGTAAGATTATCACTTTTCTGTAATAAAAAAAACGCGTATAAGGCGCACCACCAACTCAAGGCAATTTTAGTCCCACGTATAAGATGCACTGCTAATCTGATTCGCGTATAAGACGCACCTTCTACGCGAGAGCTTACGGTATATGGTGGCCGTTGTACAGTAGGGACGGATCAGCTGGGTGGTCACGCACACCTATGACCCTCATTTGTACCCACCACCACCTCCAGCATTTACTCTGTGTCTGTGTCTAGGATCCACTATACCAGCCAGGTTGGGTCTAACGGAGGTTACACTCGTCCTTATTACACACTCTGGATGCTGATGGGTATGGCCTACACTGACTGCAGTCCCTTCCACTTTACTTCACGACAACAGGCAAGGTAGGGAGGATGGAGGGGGTACAATAGAAGATTCCTTTTCCCTCCCTTATTATATTTTCAGAAATATTATTTTCCGACAATGTATAATAATCATTATCACATAATCAGAGACTGAAGCCAGTCTAGGTCTTTGACCGTCTATTCACCTGATTAAAATTGCACCCTTTTCCCATGGATGCCTAGTGGGCGCTATTCACTACTCCATCAGCGGTTCTTGAAGGGTTAATTTAATAACCCTTTCACCCCTGGATTTCTGTTACTCTATGGGATTTGCGTGCAAATCCTGCTTTATCGTGTTGAAGGGGAAGCTCTCTATGGCAAGTGTTGTGACCTCCAGCAGAAAATGAAAAACAAAAGAAAAGAAGGGACCTAGAAGAGCTACAAAAAGCTGTATTAACCGAGCAGCACATCCACGTGAAGGAGAGAGGGGGGGGGGGTTAGTGGGAGGGGTTGTGCCGACAAGAATATGGGGCCCAGGGGAGGCTGCTGTACCCGTACGGGTATGGGGGAGGGGTATGTGCGCATGTCTGCCTCCCTACATGTTCCTGTTGACGTCTTGGAGAAAGGGAAGGTTAGGAACATTCCAATATATATGTGGTCTAGATCTGTACACATGTTCAAAGGAAGAAACGAATTATTCAATAAAAAAGAATTGAAAAAAAGTAAGCATACAAAAATAAGAATGAAATGAATAAAGGATGGGATAATCAAAATATGACAGTGGGTACGAATTTGGGGTCTTCTGTTGACATATATATGAATGATATGAAAGCCATCATTCGTTTTGTTGGGGAGAAAACCACAGAAAAAAAAAACAACCCTCCCCCCGAAAAAAAAAAGAAGAAAATTAGTACATGTAGAAGGAACTGCCAACCTTTCTACGACAGTGTGTAGACTAAATCTGAGCACACGGGATCCAGGCTCCTCCGTTCAACTACCCTTTGTACTCTGTACCGTGTGGGGCTGGAATGTAGAGCTTAAGAGGGATGGAGGGGGGGGGGTAGGGTACACACAGCCATAAAGATCCACACCCCCCCCCCATACAAAACAGACAGGGGCTCTCACCCTTGAGGGGCCACTAGTGCATTAGTGCATGATGCACCAATGAACTGCTGGCGAGACTGCTCACCAGCACTTCATTGTAGCATCATGTCGACCCTCCGGGAGTTTGTGTATCAATCCCATAGGGTCGGCATGATGCATGAATGCAGCCCTGGCGAGTTACTCGCTAGGGCTGCATTTATACATCATGACGACCAGTTGGCATGATGCATGAATGCAGCCGTGGCGAGTTACTCGCTAGGGCTGCATTTATACATCATGACGACCAGTTGGCATGATGCATGAATGCAGCCCTGGCGAGTTACTCGCTAGGGCTGCATTTATACATCATGACGACCAGTTGGCATGATGCATGAATGAGTCAGCGGCCCTTAAAGGACTAAGCTGTAGGTCAACACACCGTCTTGACCTAGTGCCACACGTACACCACCACCCCCTCCATCACTGGTAGAACCTGCACCATGGCTAGAATTGAAGTTTCCCTAGCCCACTTAAAAGGGTCTATATCTCCTCTTTGCTATCCCCTCGGATGTGTGTATGGTGCACATATATAAATGCAGGGGCACGGACACATTCCTCTGCGACATTGTGTTATATACCGTAAACTCCCGCGTATAAGACACGTCCTCTACGCCAAACAAAATGCTGGGGAGTCTTATAGGATTTCCTCAAGTTTGGGGTGCGTCTTATACGAGGGGTACTTTTACTATAGAAATGTACTTATCTTACAAATATCAGCATTAAAATGTGCGTCTTATACGCGAAAATGCATGTGCTGAGTTTGGGGTGCGTCTTATGCGCGCAACGCGTCTTCTACGCGGGAGATTACGGTAGTTCTCACCATGAATATGACTGTAGATGTCAAAATGGCGTTAAACATCTATTACCAGCTCACTCACTCCTCCATCACTGGTGGTAGAACCTGGATCATAGCTGCCCTTTAATGCATCATACTCATTGGTCGTCATGATGCATTCATGCAGCCCTGGCGAGTAACTCGGCAGGGCTGCATTCATGCATCATGCCGACCCTTCAGGATTAATTCACAAACTCCCAGAAGGTTGGATATAGTGGACACCATGGTAGGCCTAGCGTCGACTATAGTCGACACCATGGTAGGCCTAGCGTCAACTATAGTAGACACCATGGTAGGCCTAGCGTCGACTATAGTCTATCTCCTCTTTACTATCCCCTCAGGATGTTTGTGGTGCACATATGCGTGGGCACTGACACATTCCTCTGTGAAATTGTGTAATGTAGTTCACGCCATGAATATGACCTTAGCTGTCGAAATGGCGTTAAACATCTATTACTCACTCACTCACTCACTCACTCACTCACTCACTCACTCACTCACTCACTCACTCACTCACTCGTAGCGTCGACTATAGTCAACACCATGATAGGCCTATCGTCGATTATAGTCGACACCCATTACATAGGATTTGTATAGGAATTGAAAATAGGCTTGTATTTTAGGAACTATATACTTTTTTCAGAGGCCAGGACAACCACTTTTGTTCTGCCCTTTAAGGGTTAAAGTGTTTTAACATGGCAACACCCATCATTGTGACATGGGTATGACTGGCAAGTAATGCTTCTTATAAGGGTGTGGTCATTATTTATCAACAGAAAATTATCAACAACATGCTCTTCTTTATGTATAATGAGACATTCTGTATATTCTCACGTACATTGTATAAGCCGAGGCTTATACAAAACCAAAACCAAGGTGCGGCTTATAGAATGTGCCTTATGTCAGGGTGTGGTTTATAGTGAGGTATCTAATCGTATAGAACAGTAACAAAACCTGAACTTTTCCAGCCTTGGTTATAGCTTATAGCTTCTCCCAAAGTCAGGGCTGTGGCTTAAACGAGGGTGCGGCTTATACAAGAGAATTAAGGGGTAGATAATCTGTCCCTTGACAGTCCGGTGAGAGCCAAGAGTTTGTCAACTGAAAAGTGGTCTTAACAAGAGATGGATCTACCCGTATATCTACCTAGTTTTGAGATAAAGAGGACAATGGTCTATAAATAGAACCATGACACTGGTCTATAAATAGAACCCTAAAAAGAACCAGTTGAGAATGTAGACTGTAGCCTGCCCCCCTGCCTCCGGCTACACTTGTCTATGCTTTCTTTTTATCCAAGTCTAGTTTATTCCCCGTGGTGCCGTAAACCTCAGTGTTTAAGACGCCGCACCTGTAGTTTTCTCGCCATGGATATGACCGCAGCTGTCAAAATGGCGTTAACATCTTATTTCATGTACTCATTCCCAGAAGCTACAACAGGGGCCTGAAAGTGTGTTTTAGTTCTTGTCTATAGAGATCATACTCCGCCAATAAGCCTGGGGATGACTTTTTCTGAATTTTGTTCAAAATTTTTCGACTGGAATTTCTAAAGGCATTTCTTATTAAATGTTAGAAAATTAGGATGATTTTAGAATTTCCAGCGATCAGTGAGTGGCATCTCTGTAAGCCCCACCCTGAGTTCAGAGAGATTGTATGAGGCCGCAACCTCCTAAGATGGTCCCATGAGCTGCGTCTCATTTAGGTATTCCACTACTGTCGATAGGGTGGATTTTCGCTAATCTGATAAATTTTGTCTATACTTTTGCAATATGAAAAATAATGGGATAAGTGAAAATTGGGCCGCCAGACAGCAGTGGAATGAATAGCCGCTTTGTATAACTTCCACTATAAATAGCCAGATACCATCTCTGATACCCACTAAGGGCCGCTGAAGCACGAGTGCATCATGCCCATTTCGCGTCATGATGCATGAATGCAGCAACAGTGCGTAACTCACTAGGTCTACATTCGCCCAACATGCCGGCCTGAGGGGTTGATACATATACTCCTGGAGGGTTGGCATGATGCTCCAATGAAGTGCTGGCAAGCAGTCTCGTCAGCACTGCATTGCCAGAAACTGTAAAGGTATACATCAGAACCCCCACCCGCTTTAAATATTACCCCGGGTATGTGACCTATTTTTTGTCTGAAGTCATAATGCTGAAGTAACTTTCATCATAACAATTTTAAGATGTATATATATGTATACTACATACATGAAAGAAGACTGTCTCTGGCTGTTGTTGGGGTGGGGTGTTGGGAATAAACTGAAAGAGAAACCAGTGTACATATACCCCCACCCCCACTCCCACCCGGGTTATACCATACCAGGTGTAACTCGGCCTACTGAAAGTTATAGCAATAAGATAGGAGATTTTACAAAAAGAAAGCCACACCCTGAGTTCCCAAAGAAACCATTTAAAGCACCACAACACTCCTCTGAAATATATTGTATATTAAAGCCGCACGCTGCATTTGAGAGAAAGCTATAAGCCGCACCTGGGCCTTTAAAAACCCTTGTATTAGCCGCACCCTGAGCTTGGCCTGTTTAAGTGCCGGGGTCTCAAATAAGCGCAGGTCTCGAATAAGCGCCAGGGTGTAGGGTATTGAAACTGATCTTAAGCACTAAAAGCAGTATTAAAATAAACGCCTGTCTCGTATAAGCACCGCGGGTACAGTGGGAATGAAATCAATGAGCGCCCAGGCCCTTATATGGGCCATTACGGTATTTATATAGGCGGGGTCTCACGGTAGTATATTATTAACGCGGCAGGGCCACGTTTCTATTATCGCCCAAAAAGCCATGACACACATATAGGGGAGCTTGATATATTGCTTTTACAATCCGCCCAGTAAAAGTAAGAAATTTCAACCATCCTCTATTCTAATTATGTGGAAATGAAGGGGAACATGTTGGCACACAATTTAAACCTTATATTTCTATGCAAAACAGTGTATTAGTATGGGAAAAAGGGTAGTAAAGTAACAAATTTCCTGATAAGGCAGTAAGATTAAGACAGGTATCGCAATATGTCATGCATATTGCAAGAAATCACGAGAGTTGGTGAAAGCTGGCCCCAAACGCCCATACCGTAGGTCTATTACTTAGAGATTGAAACATTGAACAGAATTGTTCACAAAGAGGCCAAGACAGTACAACATGGCGGATGGGTGGGGTGAGAGGAGTAGATGTAGCACCGAAATGGCTTCATAACAGGTTTGTAAAAGCGATTTGAGGTGCCCTGATCTGTACAGTGATAGATTAGATCCTTATTCAATGCCTCCTGATATAATTTACGCCAGCAATGGCGAGAAAAATCAATATAGACGAGTGTCCAGGGAGACGATCGGTCCCGGGGCGGAAGACGTGTGAGGGGAGCCGCCGCATTCATTGCACGCTGTGGCGTGCATGTATTCTATATTTAGGATTAACATGTCTTAACGGGCGGGTGGTGGGTTTTCGCACGGATGCGCGGAAATTTTTTACGCCCCCCCCCTTGACGACAGTCAAAATTTTTTGCCCCCCCCCCAAACCAGAGGCACAGAGAATTTTTGCACCCCTCTTTGAGCTATAGTAGTGCGCGGGCTTTTTTGCTCAAAAGAGGGTAAATCTTTTTAGCCCCCCCCCCTCAAGAGGGGTCAAAATTTTTTTAGCCCCCCCTCGGGAGGGGTCTGAAATTTTTACGCCCCCCCCCCCTCAAACTCACCATCACCCCCCTGTTGATAAATAATGAGCACTCCCTTATCGGGATACGAGACCCTCAGTACACACCCATTTTCCTCTTCTGTCTTTTATCCCAGGCACAAAAGGCATTATATTCTGTTTAAGAAATACGCCTCAAAAGAAAAACTTTCAACACATATATATTATGTCATATACAACTGACATCGGGGTCTTCCTGAAATGCTCATATCGTTGTCTAAAGACCCAAAATATCTTAGATAAGGGTGAAAAAGAAATAGGGCCTGCTTGGGAACGCTACCTGAACTCACCAAGTGTTTTACATCGGACTTTGTTAAGGTCAGTGTGAGGACATAGAGATTAGTGCAGTCAGGGAGTGCCAGCTTTGTGTAGTGTGCCTCTCTGACCCAGTACTACATTTATGACACACACCACCACCGCCCGCAGTGCCACCTGTAGGGAAGACTGGGACATACAGAGAACTATTGTATATTGTATGTACCTATTATCAAACCTGGGATTAGCCTCGTTTCTCTCCCCCACCCCTCCCCCCGGGGGCACTACCACCATCAACATACCAACTCAGAATGAAAACTCGTGAAGTAGTGGTGAAATAGCAAAATACATTATCATTTAGTCGCTAACAAGTGTAAGTCGCCCCGTTGCAACGAAAGAAAAAAAAATGGATGCAAATAGCCTAGAAATTGGACATTCTACTCACCTGCTATCAAACTACCGTAAACTCCCGCGTATAAGACGCGCTGCGCGTATAAGACGCACCCCAAACTCAGCACATGCATTTTCGCGTATAAGACGCACATTTTAATGCTGAAATTTGTAAGCTTAGTACATTTCTATAGAAAAATTACCCCTCAGATAAGACGCCCCCCCAACTTGAGAGAAAGCTATAAGACTCCCCAGCATTTAGTTTGGCGTAGAGGACGCGTCTTATACGCGGGAGTTTATGGTACTGGATAGAACGAAGGGTAACACAGCCAAGCATCCACAGATTCCACACCCCATGTTTTGTCGGTTGTTAATAGCCACAGTGTGATTGATGTATGAAACACGGTCACACACGGGCGCTCACAGACCATTTCATAGCTGGATGATCACCGATGTCACAGTATTCATATTAACCCTTTAAGGGCCGCTGATGCATTAATGCATCATGGCTATTGGTCGTCATGATGCACCAATGAAGTGCTGGCGAGACTGCTTGCCAGCACATCATTGGAGCATCATGCCTACTGTACAGGAATATATTTATCAACCCCGTAGGGTGGTCCTGATGCACCAATGAAGTGCTGGCGAGACTGCTCGCCAGCACTTCATTGGTGCACGACCAATGACGCATGATGCACTCCTGCATCGGCTGCCCTTAAAAGGTAAAACAGCAGTCTGTCTACACGCAATGGTATGTAGCGAGTAGTTGTCATGTAGAAAGTGGAAATTGATGACTTCCTTTTCCCTTCATGACACTGACAGGTATAATACATTAATATAAATGAATAAAAGACACATCAAAGTACTTATGAATCAGCATTGCTTCTTGCTCCCTTTTGCCAGTAGTTTACAGTTTAACTTAAAATAGAGACTAAACAAAGGGTGCGCCCCCTCCTTTTCAAAATGCTGGATTCGTCAATGTTGATGTATCAATGCAGTGATGGTGACTGATTGGGTCTATATCGGTAAATGATATCTGCAGTGCTGTATCAGTCAATGTACCATTGTCATGATGCCTGTATGCAGGACTGGCGAGTTACTCACCAGCTGGACTGGCGAGTTACTCACCAGCTGCAGACGCAAGGACAAAGCACCGTGTGACCTGTAAAAGGAGGATTTCTGTTTTCTTTCACCCCCCCCCCTTTTCTTTTCATAAAAAAAAAAAAAAAAAAATAACAAAAAAAGTTTGATTCTTTTAGTGCCAAGTGCTAAGTATTTGGAACCCTGTCATTTATAGAATCGTAATCATGTTTTTTTTGTTGTTTTTCTTCAATTGGCCCATGATTAACAAAAGTTAACTACAGTAGAAAACTGTTAAGTCACATGATTGTCATTGAAGACTAAATGCGCAAACAAAACATCCCTAACCCCGATTTGACCTTAACCCTTTAAGGGCCACTGATGCCTTAATGCATCATGCCCATTGGTCGTCATGATGCACCAATGAAGTGCTGGCGAGACTGCTCGCCAGCACTTCATTGGAGCATCATGCCGATGTATGGGTATGATGCATTCATATATCAGCGGCCTTTAAAGGGATAATCTTGGCACGCCCACTGCCCCACCCACCCGCACGACAGGAAACATGCGACCCAATCCTCCATGAGCCATCATGACCAAGGGGGATGTAAGCCTGGTCAAACAATTATAAAAACATTGAAAGAATTTGAGAAAAACTATCCACTTTTTTCAATCCCGGAGACAGAAAACAAAAAGATTACGACTCCCTGGGAGGGTAATTTACTGGTTTCCATTCCAAAACAGGAAGCGATGTTTTCAGGGGTTGCCCGGTTGTTCAATATGTGATCCAAAAGGATTTGTGTAAAGGCTGCTCATGTTTTACCTTGAGGGTGGTTTGCAGACACCGCCCGCACCCTTCAAAGAGGGCCGCTTGGACCCTTTTGGCAACACAGGTTTCTTCATTTACATCAGGGGTTTTAGTCATATAGCATCCGACCACATATGAACCTTTATCTAAGGGTTTCTGATGGAACATTTTCAGGAATTCTTGCACTCTGTCACTTTTATCTCTGAATAAAAAATATTCATATCAAGAATCAGCTGAATAAATTTCCCCATTGAAGAAAAAAAAAGAATAGTCTAAAATGTTGAAATTTAAGATAACATGTTATCTTTAACTGATAACTTATTATCCTTTTTTTTCTATTATAGGGTAAGACGTTGTACCGTGTGCGTTGGGCTGGGTACAGCCCTGATTGGGACACGTGGGAGCCGTACGATAACCTCGCCGACTGCCATCACGTCATCGACAAGTACCTTGAGGATAAAAAACTGGCCACCGAGCAGGAAAAAGCTGCCAGAGAGCAGGCCAAGGTAGGGGAAAATTGTTTTAATTTTGAATGGGTATTGACATAAGGACTGATCCATAAATAATGTCATGCATTTATTTGGGCCCTTTTGGACACCCCAACCCTTTGTCACACTTTTACTATAGAAATGTATAGGAGCCACGGACACCCCACCCCCCCCCCCCACCTCGTCAGGTGTGACACACTTTATGGATCGGCCCTGATGGTAAAAAAGTAATCTTTCAAATAGGCATTGACATCGGATCTATGTCAATAAGGGTGTACATATGGACATAAAAATGTCAGTACGCCAATGTATTACAATACATTGTTAACATGGATATTAAACTAGAATTCACCCAATTCAGAATTTATATCCTTCTATAAGCTTGGAATAAAATGATAAAATACTATGTAAAATTATCTTAATAAGGAGACCTAGAGTAAGATGTCGGTGAATATATTTCCTTACATCGAATACAGATCATAATGATAAAAAAATTTCTCTGAAATGATTATTAAGTATCTTAATTTTTTTTTTTTCAGGCACCATCATTTGATGGCAGTGACACAGATAGTGTGGCGTCTTCCGCCAGTCGTAAAAAGAAATCGTCCAAACCCAGCTACGTCTACGTTGAGGACGAGGAATGTGATACCCTCAAGGACAAATTCTGGCGCGACCTTGAGGAGGGCAAGATCAACGTCTTTGGCAATGACATGTACTCCAAGGTCAAAGGTCAAGGTCGCGCTTCTCGCCCTACGTCATTCTCAGACATGTTCCGCAGCGGAGCGGATGCAAACTCCGAGAGAGATAACTCGGAGGAGAATTCGGAAACGGAAAAGACGCGGAAAAGAATGCGGCGGGCGAATTCCGCAACCTCTTCTCCGACCTCTACCCCTGGGGACACCAAGGCAGAGGGTGGTTCACCGGCACTGCGACATAAACGGGCCAAGCGGCAGAAGGAGAAACTGTCTGAAAAGGCCTCTGAGGAGGTAGAGACTATGTCAGAGGTCAGCACAGACCCCACCGCCAGCACGAGTGGGACCACTGCAGCATCACGGCGCAACCAACGCCAAAATCGCATAAAAACAGAAATTAAAACGGAGGTAAAAACAGAGCCCCATGAGGCCTCATCATCAGAGACTGTGGTCGCGGAGATGACCCCGGTCAGGATTGGTTCTGGAGCGGGCCGGAGACGGTCAGTGGAGTACGAGCAGGACGATAACAAGGCCACCAATGGCCAGAAAAAGACACTGGTGGTGGTGGAACAACCCCCGGGTAGCTCCAACACTGGGAGTAGTGGTAGTAGGAAGAGACCCCTGGTGGAGGATGAGGAGCTGGAGGACTCGCCCATACGAGAGCGCGCTCCCATTGTTGTTATCTGCAGGTCGGCTGATGGTAATGGGTACACACAGAAACTGGTCGAGGGACGGCCTCGCGCTAAGGTGAGTAGAACATAAAGGTTTTAACCCTTTTATAGGGGCCTCATGCCCATGGGTCATCATGATCCACGAATGAAGTGCTGGTGAGACTGCTCTCCAGCACTTCATTGGAGCATCATGCCTACCGTACGTGAGTTTGAGTATCAATCCTGTAGGGTTGGCATGATGCTTTCTTGACCACTGAGGTTTAGCTCTCTCCGGGTCAAAGAAAGATTTGAAACGGAGAGTTCTATGGAACCTGTCTAACTCTCGGCGTAGGTCTCCTGCATCGGGTTCACCTGCGGTCGGGCAGAAGTTCAAACCCTTTTCTAAAATTGACAGTTCATCTTTAGTGAGGGTGTATTTAGATAAGTTGACAACTGAGGAGGGGAGGTCAACAAAGGGTTCAACAATTTTATTCTTAAAGAACAGATCTAGACAAACAGAATCATTGACAAGTGTTTCGTATTCAGAGTGATTACTAGACAACAAGGTTGTAGAATTATTAACATTCGCATTAGGGAAAATGTCAGTCAGGTTCCCACATGGGTGTTTATTGGTAAAACTGTCTACAACTTGTTAACATTTCGGACACAAAGCTCTATAAATATCAACTAGGTAAGGAATCAGGTTCCTAGTGGTACAGTGAGGTTTTTCTCTGATCTCTCTTAATAATCACTGCTAAGGTAATTGAAGTTAAAAATAGACATAATTATGTCATTACTTTTTGTACCAGGTACATGTTTTAAATTACTGTTACTGACGTACGTTGAGAGGTGTAATCCACACAGATATATTAAGTGCAGTGATAAAGATCGTGTACATAAATAGCTGTCATTGCAGAATATCAACATTTAACCTCTAATAAGGCCGTTTATAAATGCATTTTATGCATCATGCCTGTTGCTCACCAGTTGAAAGGATCTTACAATACCGTATTTGATGTACTGAAATACCCTGCGCATAACGCGACCTCTCTATAAGACGCACCCTGCGTTGAGAGAAATGCGATAAGGCACACCTGGGGGTTGTTTTTGGACACTCTAGTACTAATCTAATGTACCATTATGTCCCACTTACAAGGCGCACCTAGCCTATATGACCCACCTGGAGTTTTAGGTTTTGGTCAGTGAAATAAAAAGTTCATAACTTTTGTTCTACTTTATATTTTCAAAAAGACTTATGTAGCTAGAGTCCACCCGACCTTCCCACACCCCCCATGTGCTCTTATGAATAAAGGTGGAGTGTAATATATCAAAAGAAACGGGCTTCCCTAGCCCACTTAAAAGGGTCTATATCTCCTCTTTCCTATCCCCTCAGGATGTGTGTGGTGCACATATGCGCGGGCACTGACACATTCCTTTGTTAAATTATCAACCTGTGAAGCACGGAATAGCCACTTAGTGCCGCTAAAGTGCTGTAAAACACAAATCAATCAATCAATATCAAAAAAAAGGTTTTGATGTCCCTCTTGCGGATCGAAGGAGAACTAAAACGGTAGTTTACCACCCCTATAATGCGCACGCACCCCTCTGTAAGGTGCAGATTCGTCTATAAGCTGCTTATAATATGCGAGATAGCGTAATCTCCTGCATAGAATCCGCGTCTCCTATGTGAATGAGAGGCGCCATGATTCTTATAGCATCAGCCCAAAGTCTAGGTGTGTCTTATAGGCAGGATATTTTACTATAGAATAGTACTAAACCTTCAAAATTTGGCCCGCAGAAGAGTCTTATTGGTTTTCCTTTAACTCAGGGTGCATCTTATACGCGAGATGCGCCTTATACGCGGGAGATTACAGCAGTACAATATTAGTACACAGTGCGCTTAAAATCTCAGATGTAAGGGTATAAGAGGTTGCTTACGCTTTGAAACTGGAAAAAAAAATGGGTATTGAATTTGATTCAAAGATAGAGAGTAGAGAACCTTTGGTTTACAAAGGGTAGTGGTGGTATGGATGTCTAGGCTGGAGCATCACCCATATTCAGGCCACTTGGGCCAGGCCTGGACACAATCCATTCTACCCAATGATTTTTATAGGCTACTTAAATTCTAGACATATGTGTCCGTGGGAGGAAAGAAGGAAGCTCAGTAATGATAGACTGGACTAGACGTCAGAGTATTTACATTTTGAAATATCTTGTGTCTTACTGTAAGAAGAGCGCATAATGCACCGTCTCATGTATTATATTTTGTATAAGGTGCACCGCGACTTTAGGGTGAGATCATAAGCTGCACCTGGCATTGGAATTTGAGTCCAGATCTGACAAGACGGGAAACCTGTGAAATGAATTAGCGGTAGGGGTCATTATAACGGAAACAACGTTCTCCCCAAACTAAACTGAAAAGATACCAGTGACGATCTTATTTACAGGGATGAAAGTCTTCAGGGAATTCCCTGAGTTCAGGGATTTTGAAGTTCCAGGGCCCTATACATTCATATAGAAACCCAGGTTTTTGAGGCAAATATTGGACCATTTCAGGGATTTTCATGCTCTGTGACTTTCATCCCTGTATTTAATAGTTGCTCCCAGTGTTATTTTACCCCAGAGTCATTTAAGCTACACATAGGTTGAAGAATTTATGACAATATTCATGTCTTCTCATGCCTAGATCCAAATATGGAATGTGAACACGTAGGCATCATGATCAAACCTTTACCTGGACTCAGAAGACAGGACATTACAGTTTGTTCAATTGATGTTAATGAAATCTTTTTTTTTAGAATCTAAGATTTAAAACTTAATCTCTTTTTCTCCAGTCGTCCTCGTCATCAGATGAGAGATCACCACATAATAAGTCCAGTACTGGTGAGTCCACACCTCATACTTACCAGGAATTATCTCACTAAATCTAATTTAAATACTTAAACACTTTAATCTTCTAGCTATAATTAAGTGTAAACCGGTGAATAGTTGAATTTGTAATACTATAATGATCTATATAAAACGCCATTTAATAATGTTTCTCTATTGATAGAACGCATTGAATTGTAACATGACACAGAAGATTATTTTGAAAAAATAAAATCATATTTACTTTTTATTTTCTGTTTGATAATAGAGGGGTCTATTTTAACTATGTAGTACTTTCCATTATAACAGAGAGGAGGTTGTTGCCTACACACGAGTTGGCCACGGTAAGTTGATCTCTATATATCTAAATGTGGGAACCATTTTAGAGCCCCTCATGTATTAATGATACATAAAAAGAAGCCTTGGCGAGTCCAGAGGGCTTCATTGAAGCATCATGCTGACTCTACAGGGTCGGTATATTCACGGAGGGTCCGCACGATGCTGCAATTAAGTGCTGGCATGTCTGTTCGCCAGTACTTTATTGTTGTATCAGTGCCCTTGGAAGTGTTAAAATGAAAACTCTTTAGTGTAATGCTGATGTACATGTATACATGTAAAGGAAAAGTGCTTAATTTGTAAGCAGCGAGGAGCGTAGCGACCGTGCAACTCCATTATGTTTTCGGTTTGCCTATGATGTCACTAGTGACGTCATGCAGCCACCATGACGTCATCCGTGGCAACCCGTATCCATGGTCCTTGCCACATTTTTCTTGTTTTGATCATATTTTTCGAGAAGACCTCGCACGTCATGCGTGCGTCATTTATGTTATTGAGACCAGTCTCCATGCACTGATAAATCCAACCTACCCATTAATACAACATGTTAGGTGTAGACCCCTGCCATAAAGTAGTAGATGCATATATTGTATACACTCACTCACTGTAGTAAGTAGAGGAGAGCGGGGCACGTTCAACCACTTGCCACGTTGAGCCACCAGCTCCTATTTCTATTCCTCTCAGAGCTGTACACCACGTAGCCTACCACATGTCCGGGATGCAAACCACAAAAATTCCATTTATTCCAGATAATAGGGAGAACGCTACACAACTTTGAAGGATTCGGAACCTCAAAAGGAACTTTTTAGGACCTAGAGTTCGTGGTTTTGTCTCAAAACGTTAAAGTGAAATCAATTTTCAAAATTCAAAAAGCTCTGTTGAAGAAGGACCTGAAGCCCCTACACTGTGGGTTAGGAGCAGTTTGCCGACTACATTAGTGTACCATGCTGACCAATGAGTGTGATGCGCTATTTCACTAACGCGCCATAAACAGTGGCTAATCTAGGATTTGGAAAAGCAGGAGTAAAATAATTAAGTCAACTCATTAAGTCTATTCAAAAGGAGATGGTGCATCTAAATTCGCCACGTTTTAAGAGTTAAAGGAGCTCTGCATCAGTGACATTGCTACAGCGCAAATGTTGGCAGACATACGTCCTCGAATCAGTGCGTCTTTAAAAAAAAAAAAAAAAAGAAAAGAGTTTTAGCGTTGATTGTTTATGCTTTGTTTATGTTTGTTTTACAGATGGACGCCATGACACCTACAAGTATAAAGATAACAACGCGCTGTAAAGGTGAGTCGTTTGCTACATTGCAAAATTACTATCAACTCAGGGTGTGGTTTATGTATAAACCACACCCTGACTGTGGGATAAGGCTAATAGTTATGCCTGGGGCCTGGTAATTGATGGTGTATTACAGTAAAATCCCTCGTATGTGCTGCGGCTTATATGAGAAGGAGCTTAAAGGTGCGGGTTATGGTGTCCACCTCTGCTCAGGGTGTGGCTTATGGTGTCCACCAGTGTCAGGGTGTGGCTTATGGTGTCCACCTGTGCTCAGGGTGCGGCTTATGGTGTCCACCTGTGCTCAGGGTGTGGCTTATGGTGTCCACCTGTGCTCAGGGTGCGGCTTATAGTGTCCACCTGTGCTCAGGGTGCGGCTTATAGTGTCCACCTGTGCTCAGGGTGCGGCTTATGGTGTCCACCTGTGCTCAGGGTGCGGCTTATGGTGTCCACCTGTGCTCAGGGTGCGGCTTATAGTGTCCACCAGTGCTCAGGGTGCGGCTTATAGTGTCCACCTGTGCTCAGGGTGCGGCTTATATTGTCCACCTGTGCTCAGGGTGCGGCTTATAGTGTCCACCTGTGCTCAGGGTGCGGCTTATGGTGTCCACCTGTGCTCAGGGTGCGGCTTATGGTGTCCACCTGTGCTCAGGGTGCGGCTTATAGTGTCCACCAGTGCTCAGGGTGCGGCTTATAGTGTCCACCTGTGCTCAGGGTGCGGCTTATAGTGTCCACCTGTGCTCAGGGTGTGGCTTATGGTGTCCACCTGTGCTCAGGGTGTGGTTTATGGTGTCCACCAGTGTCAGGGTGTGGCTTATGGTGTCCACCTGTGCTCAGGGTGCGGCTTATAGTGTCCACCAGTGCTCAGGGTGCGGCGTATATATATATATATATATATATATATATATATATATATATATATATATATATATATTATAAAGTCATTTCTGCAATAGCTGGCATATGAAATCAGTAGGGGTAGCGTGATCCACCAGGGCCAATCTTGTGATTCATCCAGATCCAATGAGATCTCATTTTAACATTTATATGGGGGGGGGGGAGGTCTTTGTAAAATTCTAAAAAGAGAATTTAGACATCCTCAAGAAGCACCAGAACTTTCTTGGCCCCCTGGGGGGATACCACCCAGATCACCCTACACTCCCATTCTTTTAACTCTTTTTTAAAGTAAAAGGGTGGTTGACTTTGGGGGTTAGCCTGTATATGTAGAGAGAAACGTGACAAGTGTCAGGTACACGGTGCAGCGGAAGGTGACCGGGTAATACAAGGTTCAGTGTCCGGGAAGGTATGTACCTACTTAACCACCAATGTGGAACCAAAACCTTTAACCCTGAAAGGGCCGCTGATACAGCAGTGCACCATGCCCATTGGTCGTCATGATGCACCAATGAAGTGCTGGCGAGTCTGCTCGCCAGCACTTCATTCGTGCACCATGCCGACCCTCAGGGACTGTATCCGCACTGCATTCAAGCATCGTGACGACCAATGGGCATTAAAGGTTTCAATGTAATGGTCCCACCTAGCGGGATACATTATTGACCAATGAGAAAATTCCTTTCATTCAGTGCAGAGTTTTTAGGGTGCATTGCATAACACCTGGTACCCATCATGCTGGCCCTTATCAGTCCTTGTCTCGCAAGGTACCCGATTAAGCAGGGGTCAGCCCACTAAGGATCCCGCTAACCAGGAATAGGGCACGACTTGTAGGGTATGGACTAAAACAGGTGTTTAAGTGGGAGTAGAGAAGTAGGTCACCTAATTTGATAGGGGGGAAATTATCCCATTACCCCTCTATCCACACGTTCTTATCATTATGAGGGACAGTCCATAGATCAATTCAGGCATGCCGGTAAGGCATCCATGCGCAAACCAAGGGGGTAATGTTTAAATAGAATCTATATGGAAATAGTGACTGTTGCAAATTGATTTATCATCTACAAATTTTACTAAAAGGGTTACTTGTCCTATGAAAAAGGGCTCGCACAATATCAGAGCGAAATTTGTATTTCTGAAAATATGGAGAGCGCGATCCGGAGACCAATTGTTGTCTTTTTTTGGTGTGGTCTAAACCATCAATGTTGGACTTGTGACAAAGTCACGGTGTGGCTTATACGCAGGTGTGGCTTAAACGCAAGGTTTTACCGTAAAACCTTCTCTGTGACACAACCATCCATTCTTTGCCCGTTTTGAAACATAGAATATAGACATCTGCCCAGCTTATCAATTGGTCCAACCACATCAACATATTACTCTCAGTGATAGTAGTAGTACATAGGTTGTCATTATGCTACAATCAGCAATAGTAGATCTATGGGTGGTTGTGATAAGATAATGATATGGGATTAGAGATAAGATACTGAGGGTTAGATTGTCAGTGCTACAGTATTGAACTCCTATATCAAGGCACGACAAATAGCCCTGTAAGACAACATACCGTAAATTCTCTCATGGCTTATATTTGCTGCTTATTGCAACTTATAGCTTCTCCCAAAGTCTGGGCGCGGCTTATGCGAGGGTATTGAACAGTTTAAAACAGCACTGAACTTTTGATTTACGAGCCTTGGGTGCAGCCTATAGCTTCTCCCAAAGTCAGTGGTGCGGCTTATATGAGGGTGCGACTAAAACAAGAGAATTCACAATAGCGCTTAACGACAGCGTTCTCTGAAAATTCACCCTGTTATAAACCACGAGTGGGGGAGGGGGGGCTGTGGAACGCCCTGTTGACGCTGGCTTGAGCAGGATCCAAGGTGGACCAAGGATCTGAAATGGTCCATAAGTAGCGGGTTGTAAGTTTTGTACTACTTTATTGGTCGTCATTCACGGATGTAGCCCTGGCGAGTAAACCGCTAGGGCTACATTTATTCATCGTGCTTACCCTACATGTTGGATATGCTACCGGAGGGTCGTCATGATGCACCTATGAAGTGCTGGCGAGCAGTCTCGCAAGCACTTCATGATACATTAATGCATCAGCGACCCTTAAAGGTTAAGGGTAAAGCAGAGAAGGAATAGAGTAAATTGGTCCTTTTGATGTAGGTGCTGGTCTGTATGTCATCAGCTGCCCTTACAGGGTTAAGTATACATGTATATAGGGCCACACCAAATAAAAAGATTGGTCTATGGATTTTCATTTTGAGAATATGGTGCGGGAGGGCGAAATTTTTATTTTTATTTTCTAGAAATTAATTATTGTCTATGGATTCTGAACATCATAAATATGGTGAGGGCCATTTTTTTTTTTTTTGCCATTGCATATTTATGCCTATCCAATGAGGGGTCTGCCATTCCTGTACCTTTATTATTAATCATATATTTATTGCTTGATCAAAAAAAAAAAAATGAAAATCCCTGCAAATGAGGCGGGCGGGATCCGTACACGTTATTTTTCAAATAAAAATAAAATTTTAATTTCTGAAAAACAGGGGCGGGAAATCCATAGACCAATCTTTTAATTTGGTGTGGCCTAGACAACAGTGTGACGTCACAGTCACGGGGCTACAACCAGGTCAGTGTGTTTTTTTTTTATATAATGGTAAACTAGAGCAAGGACAACAAGGGAATAATTTCTAGCCGGTTTGATGAATTGGTTGTCATGATGCATGATTCATGCATCATGCCGACCCTATGGGATTGGCATGATGCACCAATGAAGTGAGGCTCGCCAGCACTTCATTGGTGCATCACTACGACCAGTGGGCATGATACACTCTTGTATTAGCGGCCCTTAAGGGGTTGATATATATATATATATATATATATATATATATATATATATATATATATATATATATATATATATGTATATATACATGTATATATACATGTATATATATATATATATATATATATATACATATATATATACATATATATATATATATGTATATGTATATATATATGTATATATATATATGTATATATGTATATATGTGTATATATATATATATATATATATATATATATGTATATATATGTATATATATGTATATATATATATACATGTATATATACATGTGTATATATATATATATATATATATATATATACATATATATACATATACATATATATACATATATATATATACATATATATATACATATATATATACATATATATATACATATATATATACATATATATATATACATATATATATATACATATATATATATATATATACATACATACATACATATATATATATATATATATATATATATATATATATATATATATATATATATATATATATATATATATATATATATAGGCCTATGTGTTAGTTAAACCACACCCCAGTAGAGTTATAATGATTGGAATAACCAGTGAACCTACTGGAGTATGGTTAAACTGATTTAACCTATGGTTGTTAGATGAAATAACCACACCTTGTTTCTTTGGTTCTGAGCTGTCACAGTCCAATAATACCCTGTACATAATGTGTGAGTGTGCAAGCAGAAAGGGATATCCGTTCTTGGGTTACCAATTTACCTTTCTGTTTGCCTGCTCACAATTATCGTATCAAAATGATTCATTTCAAACTTTGTTAGATGGGGAGGAATGTATATTAAGGTAATTGGCCATCGGCATTAGCCAAGTAATAAAAGCATGAAAAATGTCATACACCATGTCCAATGTCAAATAGTATCCAGGCACCCCCAACTTTATGATGTTAAACACAAAACAATTTCTAGTTTACATTAAGAGTTTCAATTCAAGTTTAAATAAACTTAAGAAGTTGATGTTCTTTTGATGTTTATATTACCATTATCAGTAGGTGTTTGATATTTCCCCTGTTGCTGTTCAAGCTTATAAAGTTTCAATTTTTGTGTTACATATTAACAGCCAATGCAGAAACACCGATGGATACGTCTAGTAGTAAATCGCGACAAACCAAACACTCGACCACCATCCCTACTGTGGCTGTTAAGGAAGAGGTGGTGCCCTCTAGTGAGAATAAGACAGAGTCATCGAGTGGTCACCAGGCGGGGACACCGCTGTCTCCAGTATCAAGTATCAGACAGGTCTGGTCTAAAAAGGACCCCAAGATAGGGATGTGCCATATCCCCTTGTATGACATATCGGGTCTTAGCGCCGCTATAAATGAGCAGTGTCATAGTGATAGCACTGAACCCGAGGACAATACTAATAATAACAACACCAAGGAGGATGTACCCATGGCCACTCGTGGAACGAGGGGCAGAAAGATGTCCCCAACAGTTGAGAATATAAAAAGTCTGACACACGCGGCTGTAACGACAGTTATGAGTAGTCGGATGAAAGAGATGAGAGGATTAGACAGTATGGGACGTGAACCGATCCCAGTGTTGAGGATATCCTCGTCGCCTCCCTCAGGTAGATGTAGAACGGACCCTATGTGTACATCGTCTGAGCCTGTCTATAAGATAGAGCTGGCTACTACTTCCTCTGTACCAAACTCACAACCTGTTACTACATGTAAGATAGAACCCCCTAGTTCCCCTTCACCCACACACCCCCATGGACACGTTATAACCAAAGCACAGATGGCATCGGCACTGGCCACTTCGGCTATCTCCATCCCGACCCAGTCGACATGTTCAGCCATGGTGAGTGGTAACAACAGCTCAGTACACACCAGTACAATAGACTCCATACCACTAAGGTATGAATCAGAGTCTGTGGACAGTTTTATAAACAGTCTCGGGAGTCAAAGAGAGAGCGAAGAGATCCCAGGGTTCGGGGATATCCCTCCACTCTCAATGAGAACAAGCCTAGAACTGAGTAGTAATGCCCAAATCAGAACCTCCCCTAACCGCCCCCTACGGACTACTCCCATTAAAACGAGCAATCACCCGCCATCTAACAGTCAGCCGCTGCCCCCAATCATAACGTGCCAACAGCCAATGTCCAGTACGGCGGGTTTATCCCCGGGGCGCTGGTCCGGTAGTGACCAGGGTATGCAGTCCCAGATCTCCCCCCTACAGTCTGCCATGTCCCCGCCCCATATGAACAGTCCACCTGCGTCTTTACAAACTCAACTGTCCCCGCTACGGCAGATGCAGCAACAGGCGCAGGGGCTGCCTCCTGCTGCACCGACCGATGTACCGTTCAGTCAGCCGGCACTAAGAGCGCTCGCAGAGAGCCTACTCAGTACAGTCTGTGGTGAGAGCAATGACCCGTTGTCACAGCAGCCCTCCACCAGTCAACAACATCTCACCATGGACTCTTATCAACAACAACAACAAATACAACAGCAACAAATTCAACAACAACAACAGCAGCATCTTCATCAGGGAGGCTTCCACCCTCCTGATGAGTCCCCCCAGCACCATTCAGTGTGTCCATACCCTACTCCAAGTCCCACACAATACTCCTCATCTTCCATCATGTCGCCCTACGGACCGTCATCAGCAGACCCATCAGGCGTCCTCTCCCCGGGCCCACATCTCAAGCCCATGTCGCCCCTGAGCTACATGAGTGGTGGGACGATGCAGCCATCCCCGATGGTGGAGTCTCCGCGCTATGGGCCGCTAGAGGAGCCCTGCAACCAGTTCAACGATGTGGACATGCGGCGGATAGTTAACATGAGCAACGCTCCGATCCCCCCGCCGCAGCTACAACAGATGAACCGGCCGGCAGGGAATGTGACCGGCGCCCCGGTACCAAACCGGCCTACTACCAGCTATAACCCCTACTCGCCTCATCAAGGGGCCTCTCCCTATGCTACATCTACCGGGTCTCCTGCAGCTTGGAGCATGTCAAGCCCCAGTCCCGGCACCCCTGGAGGACCCGTAGGCACTTCGCAGTCTCTCGGGTCCACGTGTGGGAACAACAGACTACTGGGTAAGAAGAAGCAGTGCTGCGCTGTGCTCGGTGTTGGGTGTCGTTGTGTGTGGTGTTAGACACCGTATGTGTGTGTATATAGTATGGTTGGTAAATTCTCTCATATAAGCCGCATCCCTCCTGTAAGCCGCACCCTGAGTTTAAAAGCAGGATATGAGCCACAACTGGGGCTGGGAAATGAGTAGTTTAGTACTGTTCTATGGTGTCAAAACCCCTCATATAAGCCGCACCCTGACTTAAGGCACATTCTATAAGCCTAAATTTGATTTAGGTTCTGGTATAAGCTGCGGTTTATACGAGAGAATTTATGGTAGTCTATCTTAACCTAGCGTAGAGAATGGAGACTGTATCGAGAACCACCTGGTGTCAACGAGTTGAACTAAATGTTACCCTACTAGTCTGCACCGTGAGGGTTATACCGAGGTTCATGGTATTCCAGTGGAGATGCCCTTGCTTTATCTGGTACCTTGTAAGATAATCACTGATAACAGCCAGCATGATGGGGGCCAGTTGTTATGTAATGCACCCAAAAAACTGAATGAAAGGAATGATGTCATTGATCAATAGTATATGCCGCCAGGTGGGAATACCGTCTTGTGTTGTAGATGCTTGTAACCCGCACTCCTGTAAAATTGTACGTAAGCTAAGACTGTAACTACCCGTATCTGACAATCAAAGATTTTCACCCAACTCTGCCTCTTCTGCCTGTAAACCTGTACAACATGTACATACCCAACCCCTAGTATAAACCCTATTACCACACTACCCTATACCAAGACTAGGACAAGCTGCAAGTTCTTTTGAGAATACCAAGAATGCTTCCTAGGACTAAGGAGCTCACATGTTGTCTTCTATTGAATTATATTCAGGCTATCTATCTAAGCACTTATGCTGATTTAAGGTTGAATCCTCCCAGATATTTTTTTATTGCTGCTGTCATGCGTTGTGTATTGATATCTTTTCTCCTGTTTTTTTTTCTTCTCCATTTTGTGGCTACCCTTACGTATTGAAATGCTCTATTCAGCTTGAATGACCTTTTTTTCTGTTTTAATGATTTTCTTTTTTCATTTTCTAATGATCACATCTAAACAAACAGACACAGCTTATTGGCTCAGAGTCCCTCCTGAGTCTATACGGCACATGGCTATTGTATTATTGACCAATGGGAGGAATCCCTGGCATAAACTGCAGAGTCGGGGGCTGAAGGTGTTAGTCATAGTGGAGTCGGGGTCTAATGGCGGCCCCCAGCTGATAATGGCTATGTGAGCTATACTGCCGGGTAGGCGGTGGCATTTCCCAAAAAAGAGTCATACAATTTTCAATCTCAATTTTTATCCAGAATTTCCAAATAAAGTTTCAACAAACACATGCAGATGGATGAACAAGATGTTTAATATTATGTCTATCTGACACCAAAAAAAAAGGAAGAACCTTTTTTTTTTTATCTTTTGAAAAATAGGAATGGTTTCAAGTCTCATTTTGCTGTGGGAGATTTTCCCATAGGGCCTACTACGAAAGTGGAAAGAAAATCCATAATTTCCTTTTTTGTTCGATATGAAGCCTAATTGTGAGACTTTTTCCACTTCCGGTTTAGTCCATATAAGGTTAAAGAGGAAAATGACATAGAAGCTTGAGCCGTGTGTGCTCAAATGCACATCGCCCACTAGTACCGTAAACTCCCGCGTATAAGACGCGTCCTCTACGCCAAACAAATGCCTGGGGGGTCTTATAGGATTTTTTAAAGTTTGGGGTGCGTCTTATACGAGGGGTAATTTTACTATAGAAATGTACTAAATTTACAAAATTCAGCTCTAAGAGGTGCGTCTTATACGTGAAAATGCTCCTCCCAAGAAGGGGGTGCGTCCTATACGCGCAGCGCGTCTTATACGCGGGAGTTTACGGTAAATGTTTTATTGTGGTGGATGAAGCTTATTTGATATTGTGCCATTGGTATTGGTTTTTATTTATATATTTGTATATAAATCATCAACATGTCATTTAATGTACTTAATATATACATAGTCATATTTCACAACTCAACTTTTCAAATCATAAACTTTCCAGTCAGAGAAGTTTTTATGTATTCTGAATTTTACTTTGAACGAATTTCTTATTATTGTGGTAAAAGTTGGAATATATTCCCTAAACCCTCTTCGGGTTTTAGCTACTTATAAAAAATCACAAACTCAGCAATTCGAGTTTCTGGTCGAGGTTTCGGTCCGTTAGGACTTTCAAGGCCGCGCTTTTAAGGTAAATGACAGGGGACCAGTCCCAAAAGCAGGTCATGAGTGATGCGTTCGGTACCCCTGAAAAACGGACATAGAGTTAAGAAATTACCTTTTTCGGGGGCTCTGCCCCCAAACCCCCACTCAAATTTTGGATCTAAAATCCCCCCAAAATAAAAATTTAAATATTCCCTCTAAAATTGTAATATTTAGTCACCTTTTCTCTGAATCTTCAAAGAATCTCGTATGTGGGCAGACATAGTAAGAGATAAAAGTGAGTAACCTAACGCACCCCTCATGACCTACTTTTGGGGTTGGTCCCCCGTCATTTACCATTTAGCTTTTAGCGGACTTACATCAGGACTGATCCATTAAATGAGTTACGAGCAGAGAGGTGATGTGAGGGGCCCTTTGCCTAATGTCATGATATATAGATGTACGTGGTGATGTGCACACCTACCAGTACTAATAATTATGACTATATTTTCAGATGACACAGCGTTTGACTTTGACCTTCTAGAAGTGGACCCCAGTCTGTGGGACCAGAAGGTGAGAGGAACAAAAAGAAATCGATGAATTTTTATAATTGAAAAAGTTGCATTTAACTATCCTTGATATACCGGTAATTAAAAAAAACAGTTGTATGTAACTAACTTTCCTGAAGTGAGTGAGTGAGTAATAGATGTTTAACGCCATTTCGACAGCTAAGGTCATATTCATGGCGAGAACTACATTACACAATTTCACAGAGGAATGTGTCAGTGCCCGCGCATATGTGCACCACACACTTCCTGAGGGGATAGGAAAGAGGAGAAATAGACCCTTTTAAGTGGGCTAGGGAAGCCCACTTTCCTGAAGTAAATACTGCCCAGGCTCTACCTTCATTTGTGTAAAGATGATGACATTTGTGCAGCAGAGTTGACTTGACTTGATGTTGAATCCCTTGTATCCTCTTCTCCAGACCTTATCAGACAAGAACACCGAGCAGCAAGTGGAGATCTCTAGCTGTGAGTATGAAGCAACCATTTATATAATCATTTATCCAATCAGCATGAGAATAGAGGCTGACATTATTTTCTTTTGAGAAAAAAAAAGGGGGGGGGGGACAGCAACATCAACAACAAAAATAGATTTTCAGGATCACTTACACTTTCCATGTTTGATCGTGAAGCCTACTGTGCCTCAACCATATCTACTCTACTCGCCTTTGGATCATGAAGTTATAAATTTCACTTTTCAATTTGTAAACACATGTAATATGCGATGTTACGTGGCTATTTTAATTTCATAAAGATGATTAAGCATTGTAATTATAAACCGCTTATAATAAATAAGTTAATGCAGTATCCTAAGAAACCATGTTGTTTCATTCATTTTAGTGGAGTTAAGGAACGCAGTTAAGAACAATGACTATGAGACAGTACGTCGTGCCCTTGGCAGCGGAACACGTTATGACCTTGAAATGAAGGATGAAGCAGGAATTACGTTCCTTATGATGGCGGCTGCAAGGAGCTATGACGATGTACTCGAACTACTCGTCTTAAATAACGCCAACATCAACGCACGCTCCAAGAACGGGACCACGACACTCATGTTCGCTGCTGAAAATGTAAGTGGATTTACTAGACAATGAATCCCATTGTGGGTAGGGGGGGCTTTTCAATTTAAAAAAGGCCAAATTCTCATGATTTTAGGGGAAGGTAAACTCTCAAATACTCAGCCGTGTAAGAAAATTATTGAAGCACCCGGGGAACTTATAACTGAGAATATGGTTATGTGTATCCAATTTAGGAAGTGCTCTACTCGATTGTCAAGAATAGATTCACAGTTAAAGTCACTTAAATATTTTCAGTTGCTTGAGTTGACATTCTTTTATTAATGATGTATTTATACTAAATTTGGTGTAACAGTGACCACATACCTAGCCTTTTGCCGAACCTCACTTCTTGCTGTAGCTTACCTCTCCCAATAGCTCATGTATCACCATTGTTTCTCATGTATCACCCTAGTTTATGGGTGACCATAGCATACCTGTCGTTATACCAGTTTTGCCAAAAACTCTTTATCGACGCAGGCCTGCATCTTGGCATCCTATGAAGGCCATTTTCTTCCCACGCAGGCCAGTAAGATTCTACGCCAGCAAAAGGCGGCGTGCCAGCGTCATTTCGGCAACACTGGTTATAGCTTCTTTGTCTTCATGGCTTTAATAATAATTGCCATATGTTGTAGGGACACCGATGTACAGTGGAACTTCTGCTCATCATGGGAGCGCACATGAATGTGCAAACAGTCACCGGTGACACAGCGCTGACCAAGGTAGGAACCTCTACTTTTATTTTATTCCATATTATGTATTGACAAAATATACAAAAGCTTACCTTCATGATTCTTCCAAGTGTTTAGAATTTGCTTCTTTTTTTTCATGGGGGGTGGAGGTTGTCTTCCTGTCTAAAGGCTGCTGTTTGAGTATCAACATGGGCTCTCCCCTTCTTCCTGTTTGCTTTGTACTCGATAGCCAAAATGAAATGATATCCCTGGTCTAGGATGAACATTACCTACATATAACAGTGTTCAGCTATATGTATAAGTATAGTAAATTGACGATGTCCCCCATGTTGTGTGTTGTATAGGCGGTGCGTAACGGCAACAAGCAGATCGTGCAGTTGTTGTTGGACCACGGCGCTAACTTCTCGTCACCCTCATACCTCAATGACCTGACAGCCATGAAGGTGGCCAAGCAGCGCCACCAGACAGACATCACTGATATGCTCAATAAGCACATCTCATGGTATGTACCCTAAATCCTTCCGTATAAGCTGCACCTGCGGCCTATAAGCTGCACACATGTATTAGCAACAGCCACGTATAAGCCGCACCCTGAGGTCAGGACTTTGCTATAAGCCACTCCAGCAGGCTGAAATGGTCCCCATTCCTTCCTTTAGTCTATATATGTAAAACCCTGCATATAAGCTGCACCCTGAGTTTCTGGAGATACTATTCCTTTGTAGGGGCACGGTTTATGATAACGTTACATAGCGACGAGTTGGCCAGTTCCCGAGTGGGGCAGAGACTCGGGTCTAGGTCGGCTACGCCGGGGGAGTGATGGCAGCACTGCCCTCCGGGCTTCTCGGCTTAGAATCGAGGGGTCACCACCCGTCCCCTGTGGATATATAAAGCCGGGTCGGTGATGGCGGGGTTAGAATCTTTAGGGGTTCTGTACAAACAGGAGGGCTTTCTCCCCTCTGGCTCCGAGAACTTGTATAGGTAGCTAATTGAGTACCTTGATCGGAATTCGGAAACCCTATAGTTGGATTGTAATAGGATACTGAATAAAACCTTGTTGCCTCTTATGTAATGGAGACTGCCGTTTGGTAGTTCTTTCCGCATAAGTAATACGAACCCGAATACTTGACCATTACACCTTTTTCGGAATTACATATTTTTATCAATAATTGGGGCAGGCTCTTCCTAATTAAATACTAAGAAAATGGACATGGTGCCCTTATTTTCAGCAGTCGATGAGTGCTTTGCAATTCAAAGGCTGTGTTGTGCTTTAACCTTTAGAAATTGGTCTTACATATTGGTCGTCGTGATGCACAGATGTGAGTGAGTGAGTGAGAGTGAGTAATAGATGTTTAACGCCATTTCGACAGCTAAGGTCATATTCATGGCGAGAACTATATTACGCAATTTCACAGGAATGTGTTGGTGCCCGCGCATATGTGCACCACACATCCGAGGGGATAGGAAAGAGGAGATATAGACCCTTTTAAGTGGGCTAGGGAAGCCCTATGCACAGATGTAGTGACTGCCAGAACTTCATTGGTGCACCATGACCGACCTCCACGGTTAAACCATTAGGATATCATGGATGGAGGTCTTCCCTGATCATAGGCATTTTCAAGTTCAAAGTCCTATACATTCACATACAAAACCTGCAGTACATCTAAGATGTCATATTTGAGCATGTCTTGTAATTAACTATAAGCTCAGACACTTTCTTCCCTCACCACAGGGATGTAAGTTTTCAGAATTTTGTCTGATTTCAGAACTTTTGAAATCAGACATGTCTAATAGAATTAACCAAATTTCCTTTCTTGGATCAAAGTTTTGTTAATGTTTTACAACAAATGCAGAATTTCTAAATGTGTCTTCAGAAATTTCAAACAGTCTGACCTACATCCCTGTCACCATAATAAGCCTCCCTAGTGAGTTACATGTAATCTCAACATTCTGTGTGAGCCGTAAGGAGACCCAAATTTCCACATCCATTGAGTGACGTATATCGACCGTGCATAAAGGGATTAAGCTTTTTGTTTCAGGGTTGCGGAGGACTTTGAGAAGCAAGTGAACATAACGTTAAACAACACAGCAGCCATCAAGTGTGCGCTGTTCCCCATGCAGTGCTTCGCCCTGTCAGAGTCAGACCACATCACTATCACCTTCAACCATGAACTGGAACCCACCCTACCCGGTAAGTGGTACCGGGAAAACCTACCGAAAAACCCTACGTATAAGTCAACCCCCTAATTTTCAGTTTGAAATCGAATTAAAAAAGAAATGCATAAAAGCAAAACCCCACCTATAAGTCGACCTCCTAACTTTAGGTATTTAAGTCTTTCATATCCCATAATTTCACCCTAAAAACTATATATTTGGAAAAATTTTTAGAAACTTTTATCAACTCTTTTTGGTAGATGTACCCCGGTACTGTAATATGAATGAAAGACGTTAATTTAAAAAGAAAAAAATACGTTTAATGTTGAACTTCAGTACTAAAGGGTTGATATAATTTGCTATATATATTTTCACCGTTTTTTTTTTCTCATTTCAAAATTGAAAACCCCACCTATATAAGTCGACCCCCCCCCTTAAGGAAAGTAAACCGATTTATATGAAAAACTAAATCATGACAGATCTATAGTCTGGGTTTTACGGTACAGTAAAATGCTGCATAACATCACCATCCTCTTTGGATTGGTTTGAAAAAGATATTTTTTCTGAATTCATTTAAAAAAAAAAAGATATTAGCGGTACTCAATGAATGAACTACTATTTTTCAGGTGTAGGCGTCCTGTTGTTCATCGCGCATGCACGGATAACATCGTCTGAAGTGCGATGTCGGTTCTACGGACCCTGCGCTGTCAATGCGGCCACACTCAATGGGTACCAACTCCACCCCCTGACAGAGGTAAGTATGGTGTTTGTATACTGGTGTAACCTGACAGAGGTTAGTATGGTGTTTGTATACTGGTGTAACTTGACAGAGGTAAATATGGTGCTTGTACACTGGTGTAACCTGACAGAGGGAAGTATGGTGTTTGTATACTGGTGTAACCTGACAGAGGTAAGTATGGTGTTTGTATACTGGTGTAACCTGACAGAGGTAAGTATGGTGTTTGTATACTGGTGTAACCTGACAGAGGTTAGTATGGTGTTTGTACACTGGTGTAACCTGACAGAGGTTAGTATGGTGTTTGTACACTGGTGTAACCTGACAGAGGTTAGTATGGTGTTTGTATACTGGTGTAACCTGACAGAGGTAAGTATGGTGTTTGTATACTGGTGTAACCTGACAGGTATGGTGTTTGTATACTGGTGTAACCTCACAGAGGAAAGTATGGTGTTTGTATACTGGTGTAACCTGACAGAGGTATGGTGTTTGTACACTGGTGTAACCTGACAGAGGTAAGTATGGTGTTTGTATACTGGTGTAACCTGACAGAGGTATGGTGTTTGTATACTGGTGTAACCTGACAGAGGTATGGTGTTTGTATACTGGTGTAACCTGACAGAGGTATGGTGTTTGTATACTGGTGTAACCTGACAGAGGTAAGTATGGTGTTTGTATACTGGTGTAACCTGACAGAGGTATGGTGTTTGTATACTGGTGTAACTTGACAGAGGTATGGTGTTTGTATACTGGTGTAACCTGACAGAGGTATGGTGTTTGTATACTGGTGTAACCTGACAGAGGTATGGTGTTTGTATACTGGTGTAACCTGACAGAGGTATGGTGTTTGTATACTGGTGTAACCTGACAGAGGTTAGTATGGTGTTTGTATACTGGTGTAACCTGACAGAGGTTAGTATGGTGTTTGTATACTGGTGTAACCTGACAGAGGTATGGTGTTTGTATACTGGTGTAACCTGACAGAGGTATGGTGTTTGTATACTGGTGTAACCTGACAGAGGTAAGTATGGTGTTTGTATACTGGTGTAACCTGACAGAGGTATGGTGTTTGTATACTGGTGTAACCTGACAGAGGTAAGTATGGTGTTTGTATACTGGTGTAACCTGACAGAGGTATGGTGTTTGTATACTGGTGTAACCTGACAGAGGTATGGTGTTTGTATACTGGTGTAACCTGACAGAGGTATGGTGTTTGTATACTGGTGTAACCTGACAGAGGTAAGTATGGTGTTTGTATACTGGTGTAACCTGACAGAGGTAAGTATGGTGTTTGTATACTGGTGTAACCTGACAGAGGTATGGTGTTTGTATACTGGTGTAACCTGACAGAGGTAAGTATGGTGTTTGTATACTGGTGTAACCTGACAGAGGTAAGTATGGTGTTTGTATACTGGTGTAACCTGACAGAGGTTAGTATGGTGTTTGTATACTGGTGTAACCTGACAGAGGTATGGTGTTTGTATACTGGTGTAACCTGACAGAGGGAAGTATGGTGTTTGTATACTGGTGTAACTTGACAGAGGTATGGTGTTTGTACACTGGTGTAACCTGACAGAGGTAAGTATGGTGTTTGTATACTGGTGTAACTTGACAGAGGTATGGTGTTTGTATACTGGTGTAATCCTTTAGGGCCGCTTATGCATTAATGCGTCATGTCCATTAGTCATCGTGATACATAACTGCAGCCTGAACAATATCTCTTATTTACTTTGGATTATTTTATTTTCGTGTATCTTGATGTCAGAAAAACAAATAAATATGTACTTTATAGACCTAGATTTTGATTTATGGAATTCTAATGAAAGGCGACCTTAAACAATAGTACTCTGAATCAGAACACCCTATTTTTTCACATTTTATTCTTTTGCGAAAGTGACCAACAATAATGAAACAAAACCTCTCCAACATTTAGAGGAGATCATGGGAAACAAGACCAAACAATGAAAACAGGTATTCATAGGAGAAACTTAAGAGCAATGATGATTTGAAATGCCAGTACTTATCCTATCATGTTCCTAAGGCTTAAAAGGGTCTATATCTCCTCTTTCCTATCCCCTCGGATGTGTGTGGTGCACATATGCGCGGGCACCGACAAATTCCTCTGTGAAATTGTGTAATGTCGTTGTCGCCATGAATATGACCTTAGCTGTCAAAATGGCATTAAACATCTATTACTCACTCACTCCTAAGGCTGCTCTGTATATCTTGTATAGGCCCTAGGTGGCACTGTTGCCAATTACTATATATATGTAGTACAGGTTTTATCTCAGTGGGTTATGGTACAATTGGATCATATTTTCTGTATTTGAACAAAGTATTCACTGTCAAAGATCTATATGGAGAAATCAGTGCTAAAGTGTGTGTTGCCATATGTGCATTTTTGTAAATCAGAGGAGGTTGAAGTGTAAGGCCACCTTGTGGAACTGCTACATTTTTTTCTGTGTAAAATTTTTAGTTTACATTGAAATAATGCTATCTCAGAATATGTATCTACTATTGGTGATGAAAGATTAATTTGATTACTCCTTTCATTATATAAACCATTTTGTGGAACACTGAAAACATGTATGTACACCGAGGAACTTACACTGTGCTCCCCCTCTACAGAGAGGTGGAGTGATCTGGCCGGTTTGCTGACCACTGGCCCGAGACGAGGTACAGACTATTACAAGTGATTGGCAGTTTGGTGTGTGTGTGGGGGGATGGGCAGGCAGAGCAGGCTCTTGGCAATCTGAGACAGTGTACACTCATAATGACACACCTGTTGACTATGGCATTGAACATTGAATAAGACAGGTCCCTGTGGCAGCTAAGTGAGGTGCATGCAGAATGGACAGACTTTTAGTACTTAGCTGCAGTGGGTAGTTCAGGTTGAATTTGTGCTATATACTACCAAAAGCCCAGATGATAGTATGCCCTATCTGTCTCACCAACTGAAACTAGACACAAGATTACAAGTCGCCGCGCCATGTCTCACAGGACTATTCTCTACTATTGTATTAAAATCTACAACACTATGGTTTTATTTACTAAACACCAGAATAAAACTCAGTATGTTAAAACAGTATGGTGAGGCTTTACTTGTTGATCCAGGAATAACTTCATCTTAGAGAACTGTTTGTATGGCTTTGACACGGATCATGATTCACGTCACTAATCAGTCATGAAGTAGTCCACAACACGATAGTAGTTCATCCGGCAAAATGTGAAAACTTATTATTCGGCAGTAGAGAGGTGTTTTGTTTCAGTCACCTGTTTTATACTTGATAATGTATTTACCCTATTACGGTCGCACCGAATCTATCAGCCAATTTATAGAGTGCAGGGGGGGGGGGTGGGGTCATAAGGCTTCCTACCCTCTTTGCTTGAAACACTTCTGCAGTGATTTCTTCTTTTTTGTATATTTAATGATCTTATTTGATTTATCCTTCAGGAGGCCAACTTTGTCATGTCCTTCAGTCCACTCTACAATGGAAGGAACGATCTCGAAATTAAAACCGTCAAGGCCCCCACGTCCAGGGTGAGTGTCATATCTCAAGTGTCATGAACCAATTTATGGATTGGAGGTTTACACTGCGGCATCTGCAGTATGCCATCTGTTGCAGAGTTTGTTGAGTCTTATCTAATAATTGAACTAAGAAAAAAAGAGCGACAAAGAAATACTAGAAATGACCAGTCTGAATTTTGTAGGTGTCCAAAAAAATGTACTTTTGTGCTTCGGTTCACCTGTTATCCTTGCATTCTGATTTGTATATTGCAGGCGAAGCTGGTGTTATGTGCTTATAAGGCGCAGCTATCTCTACCTGCCGACTGATCACGCTAACACCGGACTAAGAAAGTGGACTCCATTAAAAAGACAGTAAAATACAACTCTGGGAATTCTGCTTCATTCGACACTAAAACACATAGGCAGCAGCTTGAATATGACACCTGACCTCTGTATATAGGTCATCTGAGGTCATGACCTACATTAGTCGACAGAAACTGGGTCAGCATCGAGCCGGATGCCATTAGATCATTCATTGTTTCCCTTCCTGTGAATGATAATTTGAGGACATTGAGTACGGAATGGTAACAAGCGATGATGGGATGCCGCATTTGCTCCTTGAGACCAACTAGTGTTAAACGGTTACTAAAGTGTGTGTATGTGTGACCAAAATCCCCTCGACAGCGTGTGGTTGCAGTTCTCATAGGGTGAGAAGACAATGAGCTCTCGACCAATCAGAATGCTCCAATTATTCAGCTTGAGATAGCTTGGGTCCCCAGTGTGACGTGCGGATGACCACAGGAATCCAAGATGGCCGACTACGCTGGGAATCGTGCAAATACCCTATAAGGACACTGCACCGCTCATGGACACGATTGTCAAGTTATACCCGGTTCTCCCTTTTAATATCATAAACCTTACATGTGAGTAATCCCATAGGGGTAAATGTCCAGAGAAGGAATATATGAATACAGCATTCTGGTAGTAGACAATTCTATTTTTCTGTGGAGTTAGTATAATTCATGAATATATATATATATATATAATATATGTGTATAAAAACAAAATAAATGAATTATGAATATTGTCTATACATATAAATATATATTCCTCTTGTACTATACGCAAACACTGACACCCGTTGCTGCTGAAAACCTGTGGCGTATTAACGACCAATTCCCGCCTGTATGTAAACCCGAGTTAAAAAAGCAGGTATTTGCGCAGAGTGATGCCTATTTTGGTAGTATGCTATTGTATGTTGTAGATACTAACTTGTTATCATGTACGAGGCGCCTCCCACCCGATAAACTACAGGAAATGTTGTGTTGTTAGTACACCGATACTCATTCATTGTTAGTCATTATCACTAGCCATCACCCCAGGATTCACTTGTTGGTGAGGCTGTCTTGTTTTAGTTAATGTTAAAAAAAAACCAGCTTGGTTAACCCGTTAAGGGCCGTTGATGCAGGAGTGCATCTCTCTCATGCCCATTGGTTGGTATGATGCACCAAAGAAGTCTATGCTTCGATGGGGCATCATGCCTACCCCTCTGGGAATCTTATCAACACTGTGGGGTCAGCATGATGCATAAATGCAGCCCGGGTGAGTTACTCGCCAGGGCTTCATTCATGCATCATGACGCTCACTGGGCATGATGCTTTAATTCACTGTTTCCCTTTAAATAATTAAGATAAATGAAGTGATTTTTATGGCAAAAGGGGCAGGGAAGGGTCATAAACTTGGCTTGAAGGATAGGTAGACGGAGGATTGGACGATATGCTAGGCTTTAAAATCTGTGAAAAGCGCTGTTTCAATGACTGTTAGGAACGTGATATATGATTTATGTTAAAACATTGTTACCCATAAACTACTACATTGATGCTTAAATTTAAATCTCTACAACAATCGTGGCACAAGGTAGATAACCAGTTAAAAACATAGCATGGTAATCACACAAGATACTGTGGTACCTCTCATATAAGACGCACCTCACATATACCCAGGTATCGGGATGGAGAATGGGCGCAGCCATTGCAGAAGCTGGTTACCGGAAGTTATAAATGATAAGTTATTAGATCATCTGACCCCCAACAAGTCTGCAGTGAATAGTTGGGATTATTTTATTGGCTGATAATTAATCCCGCTAGGTTGCTACAATGCTCACTTTCAATTTGGGGAAACCCTGTAAGGCACACTTGGACTTCCTAGCAGTAAAATACTTTAATGTGATTTTGGATTTTGGAAAGTTCATAAAGGCACAATATGCCTCATATTTGAGTATAAGTTGTGGCCCACATGCGAGGTACCAAAATAAGTGGTTTCTAGTGGTTCTAATAACTAAGTCGTTATCTAATAGTGGTTACACACAGTCTTTCCCTATGTTAAATTACCATGTGGTCAGTTGATGAAGCTGTCTTAAATGGTTGAGTTGTTGGCAGTTTAGATGAAGACAGAGATAAAGTTTTGTTGTGGGGTGATGTGATATTGTTGTACGCAACCCAAAGTGATATGTAAGAGTATGTAATGTATTGATGTGCCATGGTTTTTGCTAATCCATTAACCGTTAACGAGTCATATATTAGTGGTTTGATAAGGTATACCCTTTCAGTCGTCATACTGCATGAGTACATGATAGCCCGACGGAGTTGATACAATCCCAGATGTTTGTCATGATACAGAAATGAAGAAATGATGTATCATGCCCATTTACTGTCACGATGCACCAATGAAGTGCAGGCGAGACTGCTCGCCAGCACTTCATTGCTGCATCTGGTGCCGACCATATTGAATTATTAACCGCGTAGGGTTGTCATGAATGCAGGCCTGGCGGTCTACTCGCTGCATTCATGCCTCATGCCGACCAAGGGCTACCATTTTACGGTGAAGTAAATTCTCGTGAACACTGCTCTTGGAGAATATGCTTATTGTGATCTTAGATTCCAGTTAGCAAGTTGTATTTACCACCTTAATAAGGGCCATACCATGCTTTAGCTCTGAAGAAAATACCACAACAAAGTCGAGTTACCGGTACATGTTAGTAACTTAACCATTTGTGGCCCGCTTCATTGGAGCATCATTTTGACCCTAATGGAGTGTGCCCCATCCTGTACTTAGGGTCGGCATGATGCATGAATGTAGCCCTGGCGAGTTACTCGCCAGGGCTGCATTCATGCATCATGGCGACCAACGGGCATAACGCATCAGCAGCCCTTAAAGGGTTAACCATTGAATGACAAAGACCATCTGATTGCTCATATCATGCAGCTTGAGAAAAGAAGACACTGTCAATGAGTGTAATGAGATGCTTAGTATGACAATTAATTATTGAAAATGGCAAAAGTGTATGTTAGGAAATTATGTGCCTTGAATTATCAAATAATTTAGGTAAATTTCACCATGTTTGTCCTAAAAGAAGGCACTAATGTGTGATTTATAGGGAATAATGCTGCACAATATAGGGGAGCAAAATGCTTGTTTTAAAAAGATTGAGTAAACTACTGGGAATGAGGTTTGAGGAAAGAAATCAGATCGTCCCGAGGGATTAAATCGGATTGATGATATGGTAAAGAAAAACACTGCTTTGAAATAATTGTGTATGAATTCAATCACTCCAAATGTGAAATCAACAATTTACTGTTTTGGGAAAATTTTATTATCAAGGTGGTTTTTAGATTTACAACCCTACCATATAGTTGAATCCAATTACATCTTACATCTTATATAGGGAATTACAAAATATAGAATATGAGAGCCTTAATCTGTATTGGATTATGGATTGATCTAATTGCGTCTTCGTACAGCGATGCGATGGTGGGATCAGTATTGTCGTGAATGCAAAAACAGCCTGCGTGTACATGCATTTTGCAACTTGCACGGCTGTCGTAGAATAGTGTATTAATGTCTAGTTCCTGTTAACTCTCGACCGTTTTACTTCTATCACATCCTTAAATAGTGGTACATGTACATGTTTTTCATCAGAAAATAACTCATGGTATCGTCAATGGTAGATTTACATCAAATACTTTCTGGTTTATTATTAGGATAACGATATGCTGAAAATATAATTTGCCCTTTAGACAAACCATGTATTTGGCCTTGACCTTGAGGCTTCTGTTTGACCTTGATGCTCCCTCGAGGTCATAGCTAAATCCAAAATTTGACATGAGATGAGCTGGCGTCATTTCTGTTTGGTTCTACTTGGTTGACAGATGTACGAGTTGCTTTTGAGTCTTTGTTCCACAATAGTATAATGCGTTATGGATAGCTAATCATCAGTGGACATAATATATTTTGTACTTTACTCCGATTTGTGAGAAGTGATGTGAGCGTTGTGTTGTGCCTTTCTCTTCCCCTTCCCATGACGACGCCCTGGGCCCCAACCCCATCTACCCCGGTGTTTAGCTATCGCTGAGATAAACCCTCGACATGAGGTAAATGTAGACCCAGGACCGACGCCGAGATTAATAAAACGTCACCCCAGGACCAGAAAACAGCTACACATTAATCCAAGAGAACTATGGTTTAGACAGAGAACTATGTTTTGGCCTACAGGAATCAACACGATACATAAGATGAGTATGCTGGCATGTCAGTACATTGCAAAATCAGGGGCACTATGTTGGCGTATTGATACATAGTTTTGTACATGTGTGAAGTGTCTAATAACCCTCCATTGTGAGTTAAAACCAGATATGCGTTTAGAATTCTGATTGGTTGCTGTATAACAAAACCAGCTCACCCATGTCAGCACACATAGTAGTATATGTGTAGCACTAATATTCATTCACATCCGTCAGTCTCTCTTAATCGCGCAAGTTATTCTGTAGGCTGTGATCACCTAACTAACGATAATCACAGAAAATTGGTTTGATCATAGACATGTTGTCGTTTAAAAACCAAAATATTTGTTTCGATCAGATTTGTACCCGTTGACTTGTTTTAATGCTGGCCAAGGCAGTCATTGTTTTTGTACAGATTTTTTTTTTTTTTTTCATTTCTTTTGTCAGACGCCGGTCTATCGGGAATTCTGTACCGTTTTGTAGAGATGAGACATCGTCAAATACCATTTCATTACTTTGTAAATGTTATCAGGTGCTACTGTTTCAGGTACAAATAAATTTAAAAAAATGTTTTCAATCATAAATTTTGTGTTGTATTATTATTTGCAAATAGCGTATATCATTCATTCATCTGGAGTGATCATTAACTCGAAAGATGAGTTATAAGAGTTGGGTAAAGAAAACACCCATTCAGTGCCTACTAAACCAGGAGGAGAGCCCAGTGCTTAGGCGCCACCTTGTAGCAGACTAGAGTATGACCATGTCTGACAGGGCTAGAAGGCAAGGAAATGGTCAAAGTATGACACAGTGGAGACATCATGTGAGTGGCATGGGAACTAAGCAAACATGAAATGTACCAGAAATGACTTCACTGAGCTCATATTAGTAGTAATTGAAATATCTTTCTCACTCTCTAGGAATGGTGCTCCAATGTTCTCTACTGCACCCCCTTATACATTAGACATTGAAATATTTTCACAAAACGGGCTTCCCTAGCCCACTTAAAAGGGTCTATTTCTCCTCTTTCCTATCCCCTCGGGATGTGTGTGGTGCACATATGCGTATGCACTGACACATTCCTCTGTGAAATTGTGTAATGTAGTTCTCGCCATGAATATGACCTTAGCTGTCGAAATGCCGTTAAACATCTATTACTCACTCACTCACTCATTTTCACAAAAAGTAGATTTAATGGATCTCAACTCAATTATTTTTATGAAATGCTCAAAGTTGACCTTTAGAACAGCCCATTATCAAATGAAACAGGATGGATTTGTCCATACTGATACATTGAAATGCAGCTAACCTGGACCCATTACATAGAGTGAAGTATATTTGATGTAAATGTATCATAGGATATTTGACACATGTGTTAATATAGCAGAATTGAAGTATTTCCTCATGCATACTGAGCTATACACACAAACATGAATGTTACAGTTGCCACAAGACGGCGCTGAAGCACTGGTCACCCCCCCTGCTACTAAACAGTAGCTTAACAGTGAGAAAAAAATAAGACGTTTTTAGGCCTATGTTAAATCCCATAGGTGGTGCAAAAAACTAAACGTTCCCGCGCTTTTGGTCCGGAGTGGTGCAAATAATTGATCAATTTGCCGTAATTCAATCCGTCTGCGCGTCTCTGTTGTCGTAAATGTCATTGTTACTAAATTTTCTTCAATTATTCAGTGTTATAATATAGATATACGATAAAGAATGGACAGGATATGATTTGAATCGATATGTATTATTAAAAACATAAAATAATTTCGTGTTCGCCCTGTCGTTAATTCGCATCACAAAGCCGTGGTCAGGCAAATTGACCCAAATACCCATGGAAATCAGTGTAGTCTATAGTCTGCAAGCTATAGTTCCTTTGCTAGAAGAGTTTTTGATAGTATACCCCTTTTCTGCGCATTATGCTTTCACCATGTAACTATAATTATTGGTCATATATTCCCTGCACCATTTGACCTATCTGCATACATTTAACATTGTACTTGGACCATAGGTCGTGTTGTGCAAAAGCACCACTACCAGGTGGTGCATATTTTGGGTATGCTATTCGAACAAGATCTTAGAAAACAGCTATACAGTAGCATTCTGAAGGGATCCTAGGTCATACTCTGTAAAAGGCACATTTTGGGTATAGTATCCGAACAACATCTTGAAAAACAGCTTTTCCTGTTATTTGAGGACAAACTACATCCTTATACAACCCCTACTGCACCCCCCCGACCACACAAACCCTGTAACACACTTATGGATGGGACTAGAGGGCATATACAGTGCATTTATGATATACCATTTTATTATTCCATAAATTCTAACATATTTTGTATTAATCAAAGAATATCTATGAAATTAATACAGAGGTTGGTTCTAAGAGCTATAAGAGCGCTCAAACTTTCTATAAGAGCGTTCATGCCCCACTGCACACCAAACCAAGTCAGTTAGACAGAGTTTATGACATCAAAGGGTCCGACCTAATGGTTCACTGCACAATATAATAAGAATAAGGGTCTCAGTGTGCGACCTCATGGTCCAATGCACAAATTAATAACTTGTAAGTGAATGCAACCGGCCGTCACGGGTGCCTGAGCACCGCTGACGCCGTCATGAGTGTCTGAGCACCCTAATGACTGAACAATGGGTTACATAAGCACGACGCCATAACCTTCCGGTCGCTCTAGCGTCGCTCCTGAGCGACCTAGGTCAAATATCAAAGCATTTATGGAAAGCCCATAATTAGACGGTCAGAATGAGCCCAAGATCAAGGCGGAACTCCCATTATTAAGGAAGTTATGCCATGGAGACTGAATGGAGCTCCGAGTTCCCTACAGACAAACCGGCGGGAGTTACGCGCCTATCCAGCGGGCATTATAAACTTGGCATATTCAACTCCGCGCATGCGCAAAATGGCGGTTATAAACGCATAAACGACCGAGTTATGAGGGTCTGAAGATGCAGAACCGACCAAGACAAAGGGGGACACAGCGGCGTCCATGGGGGTCCTTTGTCCCCCTGTGACACATGAAAGACTCCCCTCAAACAATTGTAGAGTTAGGCAGATGCTACTGGCTCCAGTCAGTCTGGAGGTGCTTTTCCAAGATTTGCTACAAATAGCCTGTCTGCACCTCCAGGAGGACAGAACACCAAGAACCGCTCTAGAGGTAACAGCTCCAGTCATCTCCTGCTACCTGCTATACCACTGCACTATGGTGAAACTATGCTAGACAGGCATTGGTTTCTATCATTAGTGGCCAGGGGGTATCTTCCTCAAGACTTCCACCAGAGGGTAAAGTTATTCATTATTACATTATTCCTCTAAGCAGCAGGTCAGGAGCTAGGTGTGGGAACCCACCTAGAACTATGCTGGACATTGTATTATTATTACCTCACAGGTGGAGTGGAACAGAACATTATACTCTATGAACTATTGTATATTTACTGTATGTACAAATTACCTACATACTAACTACTGTGTGATTGATATTTCTTACATGTTGCCTAAAGCTGAATAAACCAGTGATAACTGGAAATAACACTATTTATGAGAGCCTGTTGGATTTACACTATATACCACTAGTCATATGATATTTCTCATATGACAACTTGATCATGCCAATTACTAGTATGACAAAGTGGTGGAGAACATCCTACTAAGATCCCATCTTTCACAGGCTCATAAAAAAATTAAAGCCGGTAACACAACTAAGAACAATCATACACACAGTAAAACCCACTCCACCCACCCAGTGACCTTGACCTTGACACCATGCACACCAAGGTCACCAGTGAGAGCTCCCACATACCAGTGAGATCTCCCACATACCAGTGAGATCTCCCACATACCAGTGAGATCTCCCACACATCAGTGAGATCTCCCACACATCAGCGAGATCTCCCACATATCAGTGAGATCTCCCACATATCAGTGAGATCTCCCACACATCAACGAGATCTCCCACATATCAATGAGATCTCCCACACGACAGTGAGATCTCCCCACATATCAGTGAGATCTCCCACATATCAATGAGATCTCCCACACATCAGTGAGATCTCCCACACATCAGTGAGATCTCCCACACATCAGCGAGATCTCCCACATATCAGTGAGATCTCCCACATATCAGTGAGATCTCCCACACATCAACGAGATCTCCCACATATCAATGAGATCTCCCACACGACAGTGAGATCTCCCCACATATCAGTGAGATCTCCCACATATCAATGAGATCTCCCACACATCAGTGAGATCTCCCACACATCAGTGAGATCTCCCACACATCAACGAGATCTCCCACACATCAGCGAGATCTCCCACACATCAGTGAGATCTCCCACACATCAATGAGATCTCTCACACATCAATGAGATCTCCCGCACATCAATGAGATCTCCCACACGATCAGTGAGATCTCCCACATACCAGTGAGATCTCCCACATACCAGTGAGATCTCCCACACATCAATGAGATCTCCCACACATCAATGAGATCTCCCACACATCAGTGAGATCTCCCACACATCAATGAGGTCTCCCACACATCAATGAGATCTCTCACACAACAGTAAGATCTCCCACACATCAGTGAGATCTCCCACACATCATTGAGATCTCCCACACATCAGTGAGATCTCCCACATATCAGTGAGGTCTCCCACACGTCAGTGAGGTCTCCCACATATCAGTGAGGTCTCCCACACGTCAGCGAGATCTCCCACATATCAGTGAGATCTCCCACATACCAGTGAGATCTCCCACATACCAGTGTGATCTCCAACATGTCAGTGATACCTACAACACACCAGTGATCTCACACCTTCCACCATGGCCGACGCCGATGAAGGTCCTCAACCCAATCAGGCAGCTGAGAAGATAAGGGCCTATGAGAAGACCATCCAAGATGCAGTTACTGCCCTAGAAGCAAACAGAGCCCAACATGATGCTCATGCCCTTGCCTCAAAGGAAAGGGAGAGGATCCTCAGTCAACAATTAGATGACCATCGGAAGGCCCTAGAACAGGCACAACAACAGATATCAGATCTCATGAGGATGGTATCATCCCAGACCTCACAGCCTCCCACACCCACAACCACATCTGTCGTCACACCATCTGCCCCTGGATCCAAGGAGGATGTCATGATCTCCATGATGTCCAACATGACCAGGATCCTAGACAGACAACAACACGACGACAGGAAGATCAGGCAACACGAGGTAACCAAACCCAAAACTTTTTCTCACCCATCACCACTCATGTCAACAGCACTATTTATTGATCACAAATTCCCAGAGTATCTGAAGGACAGGTACAAATTAACAGACAGTGACACCATGGTAACATATTTACCCAAGTACCTTGAAGGACAAGCATTGGCTTGGTTTGAAACCTTCAAGGAAAGTGCCACACCTGATAAGTTGACATGGTCCAATGTAGTACATGAATTAAAAGAGTATTTTGCTACTCAAGACAATATTATCTCCAGGACTGCACTCCGTGCACAAGAGATAGATGAACCTGTATCTGATTATGCAATGTATCTCAGAAAAGCGTGTAATGCCCAATGCCTAAAGGACGACACCTTATTTAAAACATTCACCCAAGGCATGAGGCCCTGGATCTCTGTAGCTCTTGAAAACAAGAAAATAGACTCTTTTAACCAAGCCCTAGACCTAGCCTTAGAGGTTGAGACCCAAGAAAGATCTAGGAAAACAAGGGATGCAGAGTCTAACCCACAGCCTACTAAGAAAAAGGTCCAGGAAATCAGCACTAGTGCAGGTGAAGATGTTAACCTAATGTCTAGTGCCCATGTAAGGCAACAGGAGGCTAAGGTTACATCAAAAGACCCTACCGGTAGATATAGAGGAAATAACTATGACCCCAACTACCAATCCAATAGAGGTAGAGGTAGGGGGGGCAACAACAACAACCGGGGGGGTCACAACAGTAGGAAAGACAACAGCTCTTCCAACTCCAACAATGGTAACTCTTCATACAGTGATAGGAGAGACAGAACCCCAAGTAATGGCAGATCCTATAATAATCAGGGATCCAACAGTAGGAGCCATAGTCCACATAGGAACTACAACAGTGGATCCTACAACAACAATGGTTTCTACAACAACCAGGGTTCCAACAACTCTGGATCCTATAGTCAAGGAACCAACGGTAGGAGCCACAGTCCACATAGGAACTACAACAGTGGATCCTACAACAACAACGGTGCCTACAACAATCAGGGATCCAACAACTCCGGATCCTACAGCAACCAGGGTTCTAATAACTCTGGACAATACAGCAACTCTGGTCATTATAACCAGGGTTTCAACCCACATCAGGAGGATCACAAACCTAACACAAGAGGCTACCAGGGGAACCAACACAGTAACCCCCAAACAATACCTCAAGTGATGGATCAACTCTCCAAGCTCCTGGTCGCAAGCATCGCAACCACCCCACAGAACCAGGAAAACTAGGATGTCACAGTGCCGATGGGCCAGTGCACTGTGACACCCCAAATACAAACAATCAATCAGGATTAACAAAGATCCAACCAGAGACAATTGCTAGTGCCAATCTACCATCTAACAGACAGAGACGTCCATCAGTGATACACATCACCCCACCAGAATCATCATCAAAGGATACAGGTGAGAGTACCAAGCTTTCTATTGTACTTCTTCAAAATGGCTGTATCAATGCAAATCTATATGATGTTTCAGATGTACAATGTTTGGTTGATACAGGTGCTACTATCAGCTGTGTCAGACAATCATTCCTCATGGATCTCCAGAAGAGATTCCATATCCAACTGAGGAAATCTAAAATCAACATCCATTTGGCAGATGGATCGGTGTGTCATGTTAGACATTCAGCTATGCTGAACTTTAGAATCCAAGGTGTCAGATTCCAATACCAATTTGCTGTAATACCTAACCTCACACAGCCCGTGGTACTCGGCACAGATTTCTTAAGCACTACAAAATCTCAAATTGAATTTAATGTTGATCCTGAACAAATTCTCAAACCCATTAGGGCAGTGAGGGATTTTACCATCCCTCCATTCTCTGAACTTGCAGTATTGGGTAAGGTCACATCTACTCAATCACTGCAAGGCAAAACTGGAGTAGTAGATAACCTCCAAAGAAATAACAATGCCCCATATCTAGTTCAAAGGGCAGCAGTAACCCCCAGGGAAAATAACAAACATCCCCTAGTGTTACTCAACACCAGCAGGCGCCCACATAAAATCAAAAAGGGTGCCATCATAGCTCTATTTCAGGAAGTCAAGGAATCTGATTTAGAAAAACCTCAACAGGTGTCAGACACTACCCCACACACTGATCAATCCATCTCAGCCATACGGCCTGAGGATGTAACTCAATTCAGTGACACAGACTCAGACTGTGAGTCCACATATGCTGACCCTGAACCCAACTCAATCAGACTCTCTGAAATAGCGGCTATACATAGTGAGGCACATGACCTCGAGCCAGAATTGGAAGAGAATGTTCCACCAAAATCTGTGCTCACATCCAAAGATCAGCATGACAGATTAGAATCACTGCTGACCAAGTATGATGATATATTTGTAGGAAAAGATGGAGACATTGGTGCCACACACCTGTATACACACTCAATACATGTAAAACCTGAGGCAGTACCATGTCATTTCCTACCATATAGACAAACACCAGAGAAACAGGCCGCAATAGGGGAAGAGTGTGAAAGGCTAGTACAACAGGGCATTCTGAGAGAATGTGCCGAGGGCCCCTGGGCTTCCAGATCCTTTTTAGTACAAAAATCATCGGGAGGCCATAGGCTCGTCACAGATTTTCGTTATTTGAACCAAAACACGATAAATCAAGCCTTATCTACACCCCGGGCCGATGACACTCTAGACATGATAGGGTCACTCAGACCAAGAGTATTCAGTAAGCTAGATGCCCAACAGGGATTTTTTCAAATTCCTATAAGACAGGAGGATCAGCATAAAACCGCATTCATAGCAAATGACAAAAAATATGTCTATGAAAGGATGCCGATGGGTTTAGCGACGGCACCGGCGGGATTCTGCCATCTAGTCACATTAATTCTGAACAAACTCAAGTACAAATGTGCCCTACCATACCTAGATGACATATTGGTATTATCACCATCAATCGAACAACACTTCCATGACCTGGAAGATGTGTTCAACAGCCTAAGAGTTGGTAAACTCAAACTGAAGAAATCAAAATGTGAATACTTCATAGACAGAATAGACTTCTTGGGAATGAGAGTGACACCCATGGGACTGCAACCATCTCCCACAAAGGTGGAATCAATCAAAACCTTCACAACACCAAAATCAGTCAAAAATGTCCGATCCTTCACAGGCCTATGCCAATACTTCAAAAAGTTTATCAAAGGTTATGCCCAAATTGCTAGACCATTGTATGATCTACAGACACATCTCAAAGCATTTGTCTGGACAGAGGAGGCAGATAATGCTTTCAAAACACTAAAGCATGCCCTCTGTACCAATGCTCTTCTCAGATATCCAAACTATGAGAAAGAGTTCAGTTTGGCAACTAATGCTTCCAATGTGAGTTTAGGAGCTGTACTCTCACAGAGAGATAACGAAGGAGTGCTCAGACCAGTAGCCTTTGCAGGTAGAACCCTCTCCAAACATGAGAGAAATTACAATACCACAGAGAGAGAACTACTGGGAGTAGTGTATGGAGTATTACATTTCAGACACTATCTAGAGACTAGACACTTCCAATTATACACAGACCATGCAGCCCTAATCCTACTATTAACCAATACAGGACTCACACATAGATGGGCCAGATGGGCTCTAGACATACAACAATTTTCATTCACCATCCAACACGTGAAAGGTGATGATAACACACCACCAGATGCTATGTCTAGAAGAGAATACCCAGATTCTGGACCCATGACTAACCCTCCACCCCCACCAAGGAGAGTTAGAGCAGCCAGTAGAACCAAGTTTGCAAAAGTAACAAAGAAAGTACCATTCAAAAGGGATGATCCACCCAACACCATTGAAAGGCCAGAGACACCCATTAGGGGTATCTTGAAGCAATCTACACACTATGTGTTTTGCCACTGTGAGAGAGAATACTCACAACTCTTTCCAGATAATGACTTCGAGCCTATCGAATTCTCATCACTCAATCAGATAGTGAAGGCAACTCTTAAGGAGCCACCCTTCACCCCACCTGACTCAGATGATGAAGATCCAGAAGACACACTATATGCTATTACTCAAGCAACTTCCAAATCAGTCAGATTCTTTGAATCAATGCAGGGAGAGGAAACATCAAACCATTTGTGTCCTATGACCACACGCTCAAAGACTAGAGAAATGATTCAGGAGGGCACACCAAAACCCCCCACACAATCACAAACTATTCTAAATGAGAAAAAGGTCACAGAAAACAAACCTACCAAAACCCCACCTGCCAGGAAAAATGTCACAAAAGACACTGCATCAACTAAGTCAAAGAACTCTGAGACAAAGAAGATTGACAAAAAGCAGATTGTGCCTTTAAAGAAAAAGGTTGCCACTCCCACCAAGGCGAGAATAGGCCCTCCAAAGGAGCCTACACACCAAAACAAGAGTGACACACCCCAACAAAAGGCACAAGATAGGCCAATAGTCGATGAAAAAGAAAAAGAAAGAGACAGAATAAAACAACATATGCTAGATATAAATCAATTACTGGATCAGATTCCCGACACATCCATCTCAGGTACAAACCTTGGCTTGGAACAAAGGAAGGACAAGGAACTATTGCCCCTCATACAATATCTTGAGGATGGGACCTTGCCTGCACCAAAAGCACAAGGAAATAGAATCATCAACCAAGGCCAGACATACACCTTGGTAAATGGTACATTAGTCCATATATGCCCCATAAATTGGAGAAAAACCAATACTGTACCACTTCAAATTGTTATACCACAGCAATGGGTAACAAGTACACTACAGTATTTCCATGACTCACCTACCGGCGGCCATCTTGGTTCCAGTAGGATGCTGTCAGCACTCCGACCTAGGGTATATTGGAAGTCTATGCTAGCAGACACAACAAAATATGTTTCCACCTGCCACACATGCCTCACAGCAAAAAGGCAAGTACACTCACACAAAACACCAATGACAGTGAGAGAGTACATGGTTTCACCAATGAAGTTCCTAAACCTCGACGCGGTGGGACCACTTCCCACAACTGCCAGGGGAAACAAACATATACAAGTCTGCATAGATTATGCTACCAGATATGCAACAGCTTGGGCTACTACTGACTTAAAAGCTGAGACAACAGCAGCAGAGTTCTACAAGAATATAATTTGTCATCATGGAACACCAGCCACTCTTCAAACAGACAATGGAACATGTTATACAGGTGCAAAGTTCACAAAGTTAACTAAACACCTCAAGATCAAACATAAATTCTCCTCACCATACAGGCCACAATCAAATGGGCTTGTAGAGAGATTCAATGCTAGCATAGGCACAGCGCTCAGAGCATTTTGCTCAAAGCACCAAAACAATTGGGACTCATTTATTGAACCCATAACCTTTGCATTAAACAACACTGAATCCCAAACCACAGGATTCACCCCTTTCTTCCTACTTCATGGAAGAAACCCAGCCACTCCAATGGACTTAGGGCTAGGGATACAGGAAGACATATCCACCGTAGCAGACCATGTAGCTAACATGATAACAAATCAAGATACCTCTAGGAGGAAAGCTATAGAAAGGGTCGCCAAGCTACAAAAGGAAAGGAAGGATAGATATGATAAGAAACTTACACCACAGGAAATCAAGGTCACCGACATGGTGTACCTAAACATACCAAGAATCCTGACCAACACAGAGTGTAAGAAACTTCAACCCCTTTTTATGGGACCATATGTTGTAGTAGATAGACCTAGTTTGACAAGTGCCAAACTCAAAAACTTGGACACCAATCTATTGGTGGCCAGACCAGTGCACATAGACAGACTGAAAAAGGTTGTGGCTGTCAGAAACAATGAATTTGCACACAGGCTTATTCCACATGAAGCCAAATACTACAACAAAATTGTAAGGAACAAAAATGATATCACCCTTACAAGAGAAACCACAGGCATAGGCCCTATCAAGCCTAGGCCTTCACACCACATACTAAGAAAAACATCTAGGTGTGGTGCAGTTTCAAGGAATTAGAAACAGATTGAGATACCAAAAGAACATAAGATTTTCAAAATGTATTACAAATTCTCTTCATCCACACATAAGACATGTGTGACTGATAATGAATTACTTATATGTATATAAAGCCAATCAAATTTGTAAATATATCAGTAGGTTATTGCCTCTGAATGGTCAAAGACTGGGACCCTCCAAGTAAAGCAGACATGAAGTCTAAGAAGAGTAAGGGTAACACAGTGGAGTGTCTAAAGCCTAATCCCCACATGAAAGAGCGCGCTATGCCAACACAGCAGTCTATAGAGATCAATTGACCTTATAAGCTACCCTCAGACAACTGTCTAGACGGTCATGAATGGCTGTCCTGGATGACAGGAGGAGCTAATTACCAGTACACAGACTACACAATAGACCCCACAGTTAGCAGACACTGGAGATTAATGCATTGTCTCCAGAGAAACAATACCAGGCCCACAATGGATGTGGGTAGGGTAGGCTACATAAGAAGCACTGTGGACCATAGCCCACCATCAGTCTTCATCCAGCTGCAGTCTGGAACTCAAGTCTACAGGACCCCACTTGGGAATTAGCCAGCCCACTTCTCCATTAGGAGAGACTGCACTAGGATAAAGAACACACCTACTTCACCTTCAACCTGACCTTACCATTTACTGGTCAATCTCTATAGACTCACCGGACATATTGCCAAGACAGCTCAATCTTGCAAAGGTACAGTTTGAACCACTTCATTTAAAGCATTGCACCATACACTTAGACTTTACCAGCACCCAAATCACTACAAATTTGACAAGACTTTAAACAGCAAACTTGCTTTACACAAGCACCATGGGGAGACTGAGAGTTTCACCCATACTGCTAACTATGCTGTTATTATATACTATAGAACCACTTACTGCAGGTTATACACCTGTGGTGAGACAAAACATAGGAGTAGTATTCAAACCTAGCCCTCAACCATTGGTCAATGGACATACAACCACAACACTGTTGTTAGCTATCCCCTACAAGATACCTCGGGCACCCGTTACCCGAGGATCCATAAGGGATAGAATACTCCATTTGACCACTCCTACTCTACAAGATCATACCTCTGGCCAAATTATCCAACAAGCCAAAGAGCTTGACACCTTGCTGGAAATTGCAGACAAGGAGATAAATGAAACATTAGCCTCCATCAAATTGTTCCTATCCAACCCCATAAACACATTGGACAAGGCCAAAAGAGAGGCCATACTGGGTTTTCTAGCACCCCTGTTTCGCGGTGTGCTAGGTCTAGCCACAGTAGAAGATGTAAACCAAGTAATGGGACAGCTCAAGAACATAGATGAAATACTAAGAAAATTTGCTAAACAAGATCAGGAAGCAGCTAGTCTCATTGAAAAGATCACAGACAGACAAGATAAGTTTGTTAAAGCATACATCCAAGATAAGAAGGTACTGGACAGCACAATCAACACCATAGGTGACACCGTCAACCTGTGGGCCTCTAACATGTCCAGGTCACTTGACTCATATTCAAGGCACGAGAAAACTCAAAGGGAAAAGATGCAAGTATTAAATGATGCATTAATTATCATAGCAGCAAGAATGAATACAGTTCAATCACTGCAAAGGACAAATGCAGCCCTGAGGATGCTATCATCAGGAATCCTAACCCCTGATATAGTACCACCCTCAGACCTTGCTAGATACTTGATTGACATTAATAACAAGCTTAGGATTACACACCCTGGAGCACAAGTCGCAATTAATGACTTAGATTTCTATTATTCACAGAAGCTGACCTCATACACTTACTCAGCTCACCATATATATATTCATCTGGACATTATAATTCAATCTACCACCTCCACCTTCAAACTGTACCAAATGATTACATCACCCATGCCTATAGACACACAGGAGACCCCCACCAGAGGAGTCACCAAATTGCAAACCACAACTGAGTTTCTAGCAGTATCTTACGACGAATCATTATTCATCGAATTGGACTCAGCAGATATGCAGGCATGCGAAGGTACTACAGTAAAGGTATGCAGAGATGTAAATGGTAGAATTTATAAACACAGGCCTACATGCCCTGTAGCCATTTTTACTAACCAGGCTCAACAGATTAAGGAACATTGCAAGTTTACAGTTTCGCCACTGCAAGCACCTACCACCCATGCTATTTCCATTTCTGAAGATGAGTATCTGGTCACTACTAACGAACCCCATTACTTTATCAACTGCCATGGTAAAAACGTCTGAAACTCGAAAAGCCCAGTCCTACTCAATCATAGGTGTACCCTGTGGGTGCACAATCAGTGTAGGAGAATTTTCTCTTCCAAACACAAGGTTGCCCTGTAACTCAACCTTATCATTTCATTACATTCTCAAGACAATTAATTTACCATTCATGGCAGCACTCAACCAAATTTCTGAAACCAAACCAGATGAAAGAGAGAATCTTCCAAATTTCCCAGTAGTAAACCTTTCTAGAACCTTAGAAAAACTACAGGAAAATCCAATCATGGATGATATTACCCAACTAAATTTAGAGCCCTTTGCCAAAACATTATTAAAAGATGCCTCCAACCTTGATAAGGCAATGGAAACACGCTACGTAGAATCATACCTACGTCGAGTTACAGAGCATCCAATCTTCCAAAGCTTAGGACTCATCCTAGGGATATCAGCTCACATTTTTATAGTATACATACTACTCAAACTATACAGACTAGGAGGGACTGTAGCCTACCTGCCTACAGCCAAAGCCTTCAGACTAGTCACCGAGCTGCCCCTACACAAATTGCTCCCAGATAAGAATCCTACCAAACTTACCCCTACAGAGGAAACTCACACCCCTTTCCTCACAATTCAGGAAACCCACACCCTGATAATCGCTATATTATTCACCCTGACCATCTACTCAGCCTACAGAATAATGAAGTACCTTAAGAAATTTGCACAGACACACTGTGGCAAGAAAAATGTGGCCAAGCGCACAAATCCCACAATATATTTTAAAATATATTGTGGAGACTCGAACTTCGCGCTACCCCTGAGGCCAATACCACATGAATTTGATGAGATTAAATCAGCAGCTGCCCCGACCTATAAGGATATAGTGGTTAAAACCTTCCCACTACCTAAGGCTATATTTACCTGGAATGGACCAGCAGTTATAACAACACAGAGAGGAGAATTTGCTTATCACCTCCCTCAGGTGATACACCTACCTTGGCGCACTAGGTTCAGTACTATACCAGCCCTTAAAAACAAAGGACTGTACTACTCCATGCTTCTCCAGAATGATTGTGGCACCAGCCCGGTGACCATGACAGCACTGGAAAATACAACAGATATAATTATTGACGAACAACAGGAGGAGACCGCAAGGTCAAACATGCAGACTATTGCTAATTTTCTAAACCACCAGCCCTCCCCGGTGACTGTGGAAACAGCCTAGACTGCCCACAGCCTAGGCTGCCCCCAGTCCACCACCAGGAGACAACACATCAGAGACAGTATTCAGAACTTTTCGGACAATTTGCCGGCCCTGAAAAGGGCCTTTTGGGATGGCGGGTTTTTACACCCTGGGTTTCAGTCAGTCGGGATCCTACCACAGATCCTCGGGTTCAACATCAATGGGAGAGTCCGAGTCCGAGTCCGAGCCATACATATGGCCGTGATCCTGCTCCCACTCAACGAGCCGGGCCTCCAGCATCCCCAGTCCATACTCGGCAGCCGTGGATGGATCCCCGGATGCCGCAAGATCGAGGAGGGACGCCGCCAACAGATAATCCCATAGCACTCGCTCCCGCGGCCCGAAGTTATAGTCCATGGGCCAGAAACCCATATTACCCAAGGCCCTAGTCAGAAGGGCCACAGTGGCCCCCCGACGCAAGGCTGAGCCTAAGAAATAGTGGCAGGAGTAATTACAGATCAACACATCACCATGCTCAATGATCTCCTTGAAATTCCTCACTATGTAACCATAATGGATGGTCTGGTTAGCCTCCAAAAGGGCCCTAACTGGACTCCCCACCTCCATCACCTGGGGGACAGGCAAAGCAAAGAGAGCTTGTAGATGGGCCATGGTGCTACAGCAGTGATTTCCAGAGAGGAACTGATACTCCAATACCAGCCACACACTCCTTAAATGGACACACACACACCCCCCCCCCCACCCTGAACTGTCCACTGACACCAAGCTAGGCACTCACACAGACACATGCCAGAATCTGGCACCTAACACCTCAAGTGCCACCACTGCATGAGCACACCAGGGAGGAGACTCACATCTCACCCCTGACACACCTCCACTGTCAATGAAATTATCAAAGTATTAGAAAAAAAAATATATATATACATACACAGCCACTTGTTGATGTATAATATGAAAATCTATGGTATTCTCACAAAATCGATGATTAATGCGCGCATGTACGCGCAGAATTGCGAAATTGCAAATTACAAATTGTACAAATCTAACATTAATATACATGAATGCAGGTAGATAACTAAGACAGTTTTTGTACCCACTAGCACTTGTATACTATGCCAAGGTTTACTTAAAGTAACACAATTTAGGTATCCAAGAAAATTGTTGGAAAAATGAATGAAAAAAAAAAAAAATTTTTTTTGTTGAGAAAGTTGTTGACATAAAACATGTTTACTTAAGATACTCACCAAATAAATCTCTTTCAGGGACACATACTCAAAAGGCTAGGGGAAAAGTCAATTAAGCAGCGGCCCACTGCCGAAATTGCCAATTAATACACCCATATAGCAAGATCAAAGAGTAACTCAGAGACAAACAAGCCTATTGTACATGAAGTACTTTGTTTTTCTGGTCCTCGGAAAAATTTGTCTCAAATCCCAAAAATTGTATAGTGTAAACTAGATTGTACACTTGTACCCAATTTGCACACTAAAATTGTATGTTTGCACACCAGATTGTACGCTTGTACCCAATTTGCATACTAAAATTGTATGTTTGCACACCAGATTGTATGCTTGTACCCAATTTGCACACAAAAATTGTATGTTTGCACACCAGATTGTACGTTTTGTACCCAATTTGCACACCAAAATTGTATGTTTGCACACTAGATTGTAAGTTTGTACCCAATTTACACACTTGAATTGTATGTTGCACATTATACTGTATGTCTGTACCCAATTCATACACTGAAATCAGATTTTTTTTTACAAAAATCAACATTTTTATGTGTATCCAAGCTGTACGCAAAATTATATATGTACATACAGAAATTATCAATTGAACGCAAAATTATATATTGGCATACTAAAAATTGCCAAATGTACGCGAAATTATATATTTGCATACTAGAATTGCCAAATGTACGCGAAATTATATATTTGCATACTAAAATTGCCAAATATAGGCGAAAATTATATATTTGCATACTGAAATTGCCAAATGTACGCGAAAATTATATATTTGCATACTAAAATTGTCAATTGAACGCAATTACACGCGAAATTGTAAATTTGCACACTAAATTGTCATTTATGTCCAATTTGCACACTAAATTGTCATTTATGTCCAATTTGCACGCTAAATTGAACATTGAATGCCAAAATTGCACACTATTTGCCAAATTGTATGTTGTACATAAAAATGGAAAAACTGTACCCAAAATTGATGTTACATAAGCAAATACGCTCAGATTGGTAAGATATAGAAACTCGGAAATGTACTTATACCCAGGAGAAAATTGTTTATACTGACAAAGCTCTACCACAAAAATTGCATTTGAAGCACTCCCCATCACTTCAAATCCTCTTACAAACAGTATATAACTCCAAAATAAGGTAAAAATTGTATAAATTGTACATTCCCTCGGCGAAATGACGGAGTTTCGCATTCTCTCGGGGGAGAGGGAGTATTCTATGATATACCATTTTATTATTCCATAAATTCTAACATATTTTGTATTAATCAAAGAATATCTATGAAATTAATACAGAGGTTGGTTCTAAGAGCTATAAGAGCGCTCAAACTTTCTATAAGAGCGTTCATGCCCCACTGCACACCAAACCAAGTCAGTTAGACAGAGTTTATGACATCAAAGGGTCCGACCTAATGGTTCACTGCACAATATAATAAGAATAAGGGTCTCAGTGTGCGACCTCATGGTCCAATGCACAAATTAATAACTTGTAAGTGAATGCAACCGGCCGTCACGGGTGCCTGAGCACCGCTGACGCCGTCATGAGTGTCTGAGCACCCTAATGACTGAACAATGGGTTACATAAGCACGACGCCATAACCTTCCGGTCGCTCTAGCGTCGCTCCTGTGCGACCTAGGTCAAATATCAAAGCATTTATGGAAAGCCCATAATTAGACGGTCAGAATGAGCCCAAGATCAAGGCGGAACTCCCATTATTAAGGAAGTTATGCCATGGAGACTGAATGGAGCTCCGAGTTCCCTACAGACAAACCGGCGGGAGTTACGCGCCTATCCAGCGGGCATTATAAACTTGGCATATTCAACTCCACGCATGCGCAAAATGGCGGTTATAAATGCATAAACGACCGAGTTATGAGGGTCTGAAGATGCAGAACCGACCAAGACAAAGGGGGACACAGCGGCGTCCATGGGGGTCCTTTGTCCCCCTGTGACACATGAAAGACTCCCCTCAAACAATTGTAGAGTTAGGCAGATGCTACTGGCTCCAGTCAGTCTGGAGGTGCTTTTCCAAGATTTGCTACAAATAGCCTGTCTGCACCTCCAGGAGGACAGAACACCAAGAACCGCTCTAGAGGTAACAGCTCCAGTCATCTCCTGCTACCTGCTATACCACTGCACTATGGTGAAACTATGCTAGACAGGCATTGGTTTCTATCATTAGTGGCCAGGGGGTATCTTCCTCAAGACTTCCACCAGAGGGTAAAGTTATTCATTATTACATTATTCCTCTAAGCAGCAGGTCAGGAGCTAGGTGTGGGAACCCACCTAGAACTATGCTGGACATTGTATTATTATTACCTTACAGGTGGAGTGGAACAGAACATTATACTCTGTAGGGGTATGGTATTTTACACTTTAACGTTCATGCACCCGTGAGACTCAGACCTAGGTCCTTCGGGTGTGGTGGGGGAATCCGGATGGCAGGTGGCAGCACCTGCCTCTGGGTTCGTATCCACTACACCAGGGGGCCTACCACTCGTCCGCCACACGTCACGTGGCCGGTCTGAGTTTCGCGGGCTTTTCCCCTATATAAGGCTGGTCCTAGCCCTAGGTTCCTCAGTAGTGGTTTACCCACTGCTCAACCAGGTTGTTACCCGAAAGGGTAACCGAATGCACTAGCAGCATGTAGTCCTCTGAGGCTGTGATCGTATGTAACGCAAGCTCTGAAATAAAAGCTCGGTTGCCTACCCGGAAACTTTTTTCTCTCTTCGTTATGATTTAATCTAACTTAACGAGACGAACCACTACACTGGTGCCGTGACCAGTTGGTCTTCGGGTAAGCGCAGTCAGAAATGACTGAGCTGAGCCCAGTTAGGGGAAATGGCTCAAATCGTGAGCTAGACTCCCCGATGGAGGATGGTGAAATCAAGTCACCACCCCAAGGTACGGAGTGGAGGGATCCACTAGAACACTACCCTGATGGGTTAGAAGATGTAAGAAGAAACTTACATCATGAACTGGATGAATTTGGAGACTCCTTATTCATGCCAGGAGGTACTTCGAAACCTGCACCAATGCATAAAAGTACTGCTCAATTTGGTAAATTACCATTTGAGGTACCAAAGCCTAGTGCAGGTATGTTTGAAACTCCATACAGTTCTCGAATTAAACACCAAAAATGTGGATTCGAAAAGAACAAAATGGACGAGCTTGAAGACATGAGAGCTGAATACGAGAAGATCCAGAAGGATCTTATTACACTGACCGGAACCCGAGACAAGATTCTGACTGAAAACAAACAGTTGATATCGGAACGTCTCGATTACGATCAGAGTTGTAGACGCCAACAACAATTGTTGTTGGATCAGATGGAGAAAGAAAAGCAAGATTTTCAACTCCAGCACGAACAGTATCGTGATGCACTATATACGGCGGATCTGGAATACAGAGCCTCGTATGATGAGTTGAATAGAACTAAACAAGAGTTAAATTCAACTCAATCGGCCTACGGCAAGTATCAAGAAGAGCTGAAGAAAATAGAATCAGCCTTCAAAGATGCTCGGGAAACGTACCAAAAACAGACCGATGAGCATGAAAAACTCAAAGATCAATTGATACGCGAATCCACAGATTTGGCTGTTAAACAGACTAAAATGATGGATGATTATTCCGAACTGGAGGCTAAAGCTATCCAGATGTCAAAGTATCTAGAAGATACTGGTCGTGCAGTAGGCACTCTTGAATCAGACTTCACTGTTTCAGGAATTGCCCTAAACACGACAAGTAACCAGATGTTCTCTTTGAGGGGCAATGACGGGGTAACAGAGACAACTGTACCTCGTTATGAAGGAGTAAAGAGTCATCAGGTTAGATTTACAGATAATACCTCTATACCTCTTGGTCTAGGTACGGGAAATAAAGGGGATAATTCTGCGAGTGGAGCTAAACAAAGCCGCTCGGCAGGAAGCTCCACCTTTGACGGCGGATGGCCACAACAGTCACCTTTAGGGGGACCAAATGGCCCGTATGCCCAGTATGGATGGAATCAGTCCCAAACAGGAACGAATCCGTCCAATGGTAACACCCGGAACACGTCCGGAGGAACAACCGGACGAGCACCCGGAGGTTCCAGTACAGCTGGGGGGCAATCCGGATGTGATCAAGGATCCGGACCCTCAAGCGATCGTTCCAGGAGCAGACCCTCTGCCAGTGGGACTGGTTTCAATAATGGAAATCAGTCGTATGGAACAGGAGGAAACACTAATCCCAATAGTGGTTTCTTTAGCTTTGGTGGAAATACACAACCCACCAATGGTCCAGGGCCGGCTCCCCAAACCAGTGGATACACCTTTTCACAGGTGCCTCCATACGGAGCAGGGGGATCAGGAGGTGGAGGAGGACCACCATCCGGAGGCTTTGGAAGTACTTATGGTACGAATCCTCCAAGGAAAAAGAGACTCAGTCGCCGAGTATCTCTTTCTCCAGGGTTACAAGCGCTGCATGATTCTAATGCAGCGATTGCTAACTTAGGTGTTGATTGTTACAATCAAGGTCTGGACGATACGGAGATCATGGAATGGAGTAAGGGTTTAACCCTTACTGGATCCACGAATCCGGCTCGTAGAGTAGCTAAGATACCTACCCCCTTTAATGCCAAGAACCCTTGGAAGGAGGAGTATCAAGGCTGCGCGGATGTCTTTAACTGCAATGGATGGGGTAAAGCGGAAGCTCTGCCTTATTTAGTATGCTGGTTAAAGGAAGGCGACGGAAAAGGAGCCGTGGAACAATGGAGAGATTCTCAAATAACAGGACTCTCAGCCCATATGAAGTATGATGAACTCATAGAGATTGCTTCATATTTATATGGGAATATAGTTGGAGAAGACCCTTGGCTGACGTTCACTAAAAGAACACAGAAGCCCAAGGAGTCTGCCAAAGTGTTCGGCTTAGAATGTCAACGACTGTTGCATAAAGCCAGACCTCAATGGAGACTAGATGATGAATGCTTCCTAGATGAGATGTTTAAACAATTCATTGAAGGATTGCGGAATCAAGAACACAGGACAGTAGCCTGTGAAGCTTGGAAGAATGATGCCTCTTTGACAGATTTGTTCCAGTCCCTAGATCATTATGATCGAAAGGCCCGTATCTTTGCCGGGAAGGTACCCCAACGGATGTCAGCAATGATAATCCCGGAGGGAATACCCGAAACCGATTCATCCGAATCAGGGGAACCTGACGAAGATGAAAACGTTGGGGCCATTGGCCAAGGGAACCCCCGGTACAACCGGAACTGGGGAAAGAAACCGGGTTACGTCAAGGAGAAAGTGATCACTTCTAAACCTCCTGTGACTCAACCCGATACCAAACCCACGACGGGTCCTTCTTTATCAGAGGACCTGGTTAACAATTTGGTAAAGAAGATTACTGAAAATCTTAGGAGGCCTAAGCCTGATAGGACTGTTGTGACATGCTTCCGATGTCAGGAAACTGGGCATTATGCTGCCGAGTGTGAGGCAGATAAGCCAGTTTATAGAAACACTCGTTACCGGAGCAATCCGGGTAAGGAGGACTCAGTGAAGAAGGAAAACTGAGAGGGGGTGTCCACAATGGCAACCGGATTACCCCCAGAGTGAGTGATTGCCATGACTGCCAGCCTATCGCAGCTTGCGGTACTGGCAAGAATCCTCTAGCGATTTCGCCCAGCAGTGAAGCTAAGGAGCCTGATCAGTTCCTTACTCATGAGGCTGGGGAGACTGATAGTACACCAGGTGTCAAGAACCGGCAGAAGAACACAGAGGGGAAACCCGATATCAGTCCAGAGGGAGCGGCCAATGAGTTGGCCAGGGTGGGGTGTGCCCAGTTCCCCCCGGGTCATCCTTGTCTCGAATTCTTAAAGGGATGTGGATTTGACCTCGGCGCTAAGACGGAACTTGCTAAGTATGCAAGTAGTCCTACCTACTTGAAAGGTAGGAGGTGGTACGCAGTTGTATCTGTGAGTGGTAGATCCGCTGAGTTTCTTGTCGATACGGGTGCTAGCCACTCCTGTATTGCTAAGAGATTCTACGATCTTTTGCCTACGAATCATGAAACTTTCACAACGGAAGGAAATGCTCGTACGGCCGACGGTAGCATGATACAAACGTTCGGTAGAACATGTATGAGGTTCAGTCTACAGGAAGATAAGGACTTCATCCTTACCCCTACTGTGGCGAACATCGCGGATGATGGTATACTCGGTCTGGATTTTGCTGCATTATATGGAGCAAGGTTAGATTCCCAGAGGGGAATATTGGAAGTGAGAGACCCGTACCATCTCGAAGTACAATGTGTACTTAGGCAAGTAAGCAGTGTAGCCAGTGTAGCCCAGACTGTTAAGATACCACCAGGCACAGCCTGTGATGTCTTATGTCGAGCGGACAGACAGTTTTCAGGAAAAACTGGAGTTGTAGAGCCAGACATGGCCATGTTGTCAAGTATCGGATTGGAATCCGCTGATGTTCTAGTAGCTAACGCTGCTTGGACGGTGGTTCCTATATCCAATACCGGTAACAAGACTGTCTATGTACAGAAGGATACGATCCTTGGATCGGTTGTCTTATCCGAATTGATAGAAGACTGTAAACATGTTTCGGCACCCGGAGCCCCTTCCTCACCCGAAAGGAGCCCGGAACTAGACACTCTAGTAGCCGAAAGCCATGTAGAAAGTGATGAACAACGTGAAGCTCTAACTGACTTGTTGTACAAGTACCGTAAAGCTTTTGCAGCACCGAGTGAACAATTGGGGCGTACCGATAAAGTACTGCATACGATTGACACTGGTGAGAATGAACCTTTTAAGATTCCTTATAGAAGACTCCCACTAGCCAAAAAAAAGGTAGCTGAGGAGGAGATAGCTAAAATGCTTGAACAGGATGTAATAATTCCATCAACCAGTCCTTGGTCTAGCCCTGTGTGCATGGTGACCAAGAAAGATGGTAGCATCCGTTTCTGCATAGATTACCGGAAATTGAATGGTATGACCAAGAAGAATTCATATCCCTTACCACGGATCGATGAGACTATAGACTCCCTTGGAGGTAAGCAATGGTATTGCTCTCTAGACTTACAATCCGGGTACTGGCAAGTGGGTATGCATCCGAAAGATATGGAGAAGACGGCCTTTTCCAGTCATATTGGATTATTCCAGTATAATGTGATGCCGTTTGGATTGTGCAATGCACCGGCGACATTTGAAGCCATGATGGAAACTTTATTAAGTGACCTTTTATGGAAGAAATGTCTCGTCTATCTAGACGATGTGATTGTCTTTGGAAAGACATACGAAGAATGCTTGGAAAATTTAGGTATGGTCCTGGAAAGGATCATAACTAATGGTTTGAAGCTGAAACCCAAGAAGTGCGATCTTTTCAAAAGATCTATTAATTACTTGGGGCGAATAATCTCGAATGAAGGGATTAAAGCCGATCCGGAGAAACTGGATGCCGTGTCAAATTGGCAAGCACCCACGAATGCGAAAGAAGTTAGGTCCTTCCTCGGATTCTGTTCCTACTACCGGGACTTTATCCCAGGATATTCAAGGGTTGCCTTTCCTATCCAGAGTTTGTCCCACTGGACACCCGGGATCAGAAAGGAACGATTCCCTTGGGGACCCGAGCAAGACGAGGCCTTTATGAAAATAAAGGATTTGTTTGCTATCACACCTGTGTTGAGATACCCCACGGAGAATGATCATTTCATTCTAGATACTGATGCTAGTAATGAAAGCATAGGAGCCGCCCTTTCTCAGGTCCAGGATGGGGTCGAAGTTCCTATAGCCTTCGCTAGTAACACGTTGAGTAAATCTCAAAGAAACTATTGTACCACTAAACGTGAGTTGTTGGCTGTGGTGGTCTATACGAAGAAGTTCAAGCACTTTTTGTGGGGGAGTGATTTCACTCTACGGACTGATCACTCTTCCCTCAGATGGTTATTGAACTTCAAAGATGCAGAGGGGATGATAGGTCGCTGGTTAGCGCACCTATCCGAATTCGGTCTAAATCACAGCCAGATTGAACACCGAGCCGGGGCAAAGCATTTGAATGCAGATGCTTTGTCTAGAATCCCAGTGAGGAAATGTGCAAATGCTGAGTGCACTGATTGTGGAGCACACAATGCTGTGTTGGCAGGGGTTCGAGTTCCATTCGAAACCCATCCGGAACATGTCTTGAATTGGTCCTTGGAGACCATCAGGCAGTTCCAGAAGTCTGATGCAGTCACATCACGTTTGATTAAATTCCTTAATCAGGGTATCTGTCCCCCAAGACCCGTAGTGTCATTGGAGAACAGAGAGATGAGACGATTCTTAGCTCAATGGGCCGAGCTAAAAGTCCGGGATGGTATTCTGTTTCGATGGAAGAACCATTCTAATAGGAACAAAACCTTGCAAGTTGTCATACCTAGTGCTATGCGACGAGATATTATGTATTTCTGTCATGGACATAGAACTAGTGGGCACTTTGGAAAGAAAAGGTCTCTAGAACGTCTGACCAGACGATACTATTGGCCCGGCATGAGTACAGATCTCACCCGATGGGTGGAGACCTGTCCCGAGTGCTGTAAGAACAAACCAGGACCCGGGTTAGGCAAGCTGCCATTATCCCAGGAACTGTTTGGTGTAAGGTTTGCTAGAATAGCTGTTGACATTATTAGTGGGATTCCCCCCACTCCTAGTGGCAACACGTGTATGATGGTCGTGTCTGATTATTATACCAAGTACACCCGAGTGTTCCCTTTACCGGATCATAAGGCTGTTACTTGTGCTATGGCCTTTGTAAAAGGGTGGGTGCTGCACCTAGGTGTCCCACTCATGTTACATAGTGACCAAGGCAGAGAATTTGAGTCTAGTCTGTGGCAGGAGATGTGTAATTGTCTGGCGATCTGCAAGACAAGAACTAATCCCTATAGACCACAGAGCGATGGACAAGTAGAGAGATTCAATAGGACTTTGATCCAAGTATTGAAGTCTCTGGTAAATGAGCAGATGGATGATTGGGATGAACAATGTGAATTCGTGGTACATGCCTATAATGGCACTGTGCATTCGAGCACAAACTGTTCTCCTAATCTCCTCGTTTTTGGAGAGGATTTGATTATGCCAGCCGATTTGGTGTTCGGCGTAATAAGAATGAATCCGGAAGCCCCTTGCCAGGTGATGTTTGTAGAATCCCTACGGGATAATTTCAAACAAGCCTATGAGAGGGTTAGAGACGAGTTGCAGAAAACTGCGCGTTGGCAGAAAGTTGGCTATGACACAGGTCTAAAAGCTAGATTTTTTAATCTAGGGGATAGAGTACTGCGTCTACACCAACCTCTAGCTAACCTGAAATTAGCCAGTAATTGGGATGGACCTTTCACTATAACTCAGGTTATTAGTGATTGCACAGTGATTATTAAATCACAGCTTGGTAAATGTTACAAGTCAAATGTAGCGAGACTACGCCCATGGAGGGGGAGGGATACCTCCACCGAAATGTACGGCGATGGTCTATTGGAAGTAATGGAACAGAGTCGTGTTAAGCAACTCGAAGTGGTACCGACCCGAAAGCGAGGACCCGGGCGGCCACGGAAGGTTGCAGACCCGAAGAGGGTGGTGCCCCCTGTCGTAACATCCGGAAAGCAGGGGAAGATACAAAAAGTCTCGGCAGGCGCAGGTAAAAATAAGAGGAAAGGTCCCTCTAAGGCTAAGAAGACCTTGGAAAAGGCTCTTATGGATACCAGGTCAATAAAAGAGGCCTCAAAACCTCTTAGACGCAGTCCAAGGTTGCTACAGACTGCCGTAACCTAGCCTGTTAACACAACGAGTGTGTTGTCCTGTACTGTGTACTGTTATATGTTGTAACCTAGTTCAATGTATATTTGAGCCGGTCAAGAGTCTCTGGAAAAGGTCCTATGACAATGAACCCATGGTTTTGGACGGATAATCCGGTGGATATGCTTATGCTATCCATAAACTCCAGAATACCTAGCGAATTGTCATAGTCGAACCCTGAGTACGGACGGACGACCGATCGGGTATTGTATTGTTTTTATGTAAGGGCGCGTGACCTAATTAAGGGCACGCGGGAAAGTTGTTGACCCATTTTCGAATGGTCACGTGAGGCGCCGGTTTGATCATGCGCAGCGATTCAAGTTCGAGTATCCCGCCATATTGTCTTGTTCCTGCGAAGGAAGAAGACGTGGCCGAGGGTGGTCTTGCTCTTGTTGGAGGTTGGCAAGAAATGTGCTAAATGCACAGGATGTGTCACCCCCCGACGCGGAGACATGGTCCGGCACTATGTGACTTCGCATGGAGAGGGCCTGGAGGCAGCCATAGATCGGGTGATGAAAATTCACTCCGAACTCTATGGCAACCTTAGGGGCCTCAATGCAGAGAAGTTGGCTTCCCTCACACCGAGTACGAAGCAGTTTGCGCCTACGGTTCCTGGTACTAACCAGAAACTAAAGGCTCGGTTTGCCCAGACTCCCGGGTCCGGCAAACTAGAGTACGCTCAGGAGGAGTACGATCTGTTAAACGAATGGAGAAGCAACAAGGCCCGCCGTCGTGGTGGGGCTTATGTAACTCCATCCGGAGAACAGGTCCGAAGCCGCAGGGATTACCGCCAGGGACCCTCTGTAGCAGATAGGAAGAGACAGGCGTCTGAATCTCCAAGCCGAGCCAGGTCACCACTGGAGGCGCTGGAGAGACAGACAAATGGGGGAAGGAAGAAGCCACATCTTCCATCTCCTACTGGAACTCCTTCCCATTATGGGCGAGCACCAACTCCACGAGGTGCACAGAACCCGACATTCTTTGGTGTCAGTGGACCGAGTGGCCAGTCCGCCCGGAAACACGCGCCTTTGAATGTCAAAGACCCGAAGCAGTACCCTGCTATAGGCCCACCCGGACCAGAGATGCAAATCTTTGATCAGTACGGGAGGGTCAAGCAGGAACTGCCGACAGTAGGAGGTCAAGCTCCCCGACCTACAATGAGTGCTGTGGTGAGACAACGTCCACCCGCACCATTGTTGACGGCCAAAGACCTTAGAAGGGAATTGTCACGGTTGCCCCTGGTTCAGGGATTACCAACTCAAGGCCCTTCTTCGACCACTGCTAGTGCGGTTACTACTGCGGTTGCTTCTTCGCACACGCAGGTAGCTGTCACTGCGAGTGGGTCTGGAGCACAGCCGAAGCCTCAGGGTCAGGTACCCCCACCTGGTGCTGTGGTTCATCGGCCTAAGCTGATCCAGACAGTGGAGACCTTCTTCAAGAAGGAGGACAAATTGTCTTGCAATATCCAGAGCAAACAATTTGAGACGCTACAGCACCATCTGGAAAACCTCCACCTGGACATGTATCGTCGGACCGTGTCGAGCACTCTCCAGTGTATTGACGCGATCCAGAAGTCAGAGATCAACCGAATCTCGACTCAGATCAAAGCGGATGTTGCCAAAGATAAGCAGGAAGCTGCTAATCTGCGGCAGGAGGCCCTATCCGAGAAGGAAACAGCTTCTCAGATGCTCGACCTAGAACGAGCAACGAACATGAAGAACCAGCAAAAGTTCTTCAAGGTCTTCGGAGTTATCATGGATAACTGGGACGGTACACCTGAGCATGCTTTGAAGCTGTTCGAAGCACGCCAAAAGGTGAAACTTACACCTGCTGTCCCCGCATTGGCACCTACGGATGGAACTGGTATGAACCCCCCTGTTCAGCCACTGGCTCAACAACCGGGTCCAAACCAGCCACCCGAGGAGAACATGGAACAGTAAAAAACTGTTGCATGAAGATCGGACATAATTGTGTGTCCCGGGGTTCTATTACCCATGCATTGTTGGATAAGAAACCATTTTTTTTATCCAACCCGTATTGATTCGGGTACCAAACTGTACCCTAATCCGGAAACTGAAAACAGAAGGAGAAAACAAACAAGTCACTCTGGAGGAGGAGTACGAATGCTGTAAACACCATAATTGTACTGTGCCACAATGTAATGACTGTGCCTATTATAAAATCATGGACAATTTACACTAATATGGACTTTTGAACTACAAACCGGATTTACTACTACACCACTACTATTTGTGAGCTAGCACTACAGGCATCAGGGTTTAGCTACGCCCATAGAGTCCATCAACAGTCTACAACTGGATCTACTATAACCTCCAGTTAGCTAGCACTACAGGCATCAGGGTTTAGCTACACCCACCAACAAGTTTTACTATAGCACTTCAGGCATCAGGGTTCAGCTCGCCCATACCAAGCCATCAGCAGCATCCGACTCCTGTTACATCCTCCAATCATGAAAACAAGTAACTTTGTTGATATTATTATATTGTATGTAAAATTGTATTTATAACTATATAATATCTTTTATAAAGATATATTATTATATAAGGGTACCTATAAATATACTGGATCTGCGAATCCTAAAAGTTATTTAAGGTAATCCTAGACCTATAACTGTCTATATAGGTCATTCCTGGTCTCAATATATTAAGAGACTATAATTCTTCTGTAACTTGTAAATATAAAACACTAAGGTATAAACTGAGCTGCGTCTCAAAAGTATAAATATTTTTCTATAAAATAAGAGAAGGTCCAACGGATTTCTCTAAACTTAGTATTGTATTACTCAGGTTAATACCTAATTGTGTTCATATAGTATCAGATTAATTGTCCATATCTGATCATTAATATTTAATTCACTCTGTAAAGTAGACAGAGCTGTTAATTTAAAAAGTCGAAAATTTTTTTCCGGGTTCAATAACCATAATACGATCATTGTTAACAACCACCGGTCCTTTTCAGGACCCTACTGTTGTCAAAACGTTACTATAAATCTGTGATAATTGTATATTTATCATTTATGGTTGTTATAAGCTAGTGATGGAAATAACATGAACGACACTCGATGCTATTATTGTATAATTTTTCAGAAATAGGATAGTCTTATACTATAGCCTATTTCACATCGAGCAAGTGTAATTAATACCCCTTTTTAGTATTGTAAACAATCACTTACTAGGTTATTAATACACTGCGGTTTAATTACCCCCAAGTTATTGTCTAAGGGGGGCAGTGTAGGGGTATGGTATTTTACACTTTAACGTTCATGCACCCGTGAGACTCAGACCTAGGTCCTTCGGGTGTGGTGGGGGAATCCGGATGGCAGGTGGCAGCACCTGCCTCTGGGTTCGTATCCACTACACCAGGGGGCCTACCACTCGTCCGCCACACGTCACGTGGCCGGTCTGAGTTTCGCGGGCTTTTCCCCTATATAAGGCTGGTCCTAGCCCTAGGTTCCTCAGTAGTGGTTTACCCACTGCTCAACCAGGTTGTTACCCGAAAGGGTAACCGAATGCACTAGCAGCATGTAGTCCTCTGAGGCTGTGATCGTATGTAACGCAAGCTCTGAAATAAAAGCTCGGTTGCCTACCCGGAAACTTTTTTCTCTCTTCGTTATGATTTAATCTAACTTAACGAGACGAACCACTACAACTCTATGAACTATTGTATATTTACTGTATGTACAAATTACCTACATACTAACTACTGTGTGATTGATATTTCTTACATGTTGCCTAAAGCTGAATAAACCAGTGATAACTGGAAATAACACTATTTATGAGAGCCTGTTGGATTTACACTATATACCACTAGTCATATGATATTTCTCATATGACAACTTGATCATGCCAATTACTAGTATGACACATTTAAAGTTGTTTCCTTTATCAAGGTTTTTTTGTCATTGTTGACTTTCATCCCTGCGATAGACTTGTGGGGCTATAACAGTAAAAAGATAGGGTATATATTCGATTCAATTCGATTGATATTGTCAAAGATACATAGATTATATTCAAAAAGCCGTTAATTTCAAGTTAAATCGATAGAATATATCATTTCTCAGTCGAAAATGCTACTTCCGGCAAGGAGATGGCGGACAGCGAGACGATCAACTCACTGTGCCATACAAACTGCTGGATTATAACAAAATGGAGGAGAATTACAATGTCTCATGTGTTTTGTATGGTTAATATGGATCATTATTCAAGACCTGCTGGTATTGTGCAATGCTTAACTCGCCAGGAGAGGAGTTTTTCGCCAGTGAAACATACGAGCAATAATGGATGCATTCTCCATAGGCTTAACCATTGACAGTGATAATGCTCGAAGAAAACATGAGGTTAGTATCAGAAGGGGCCTAAAAGAAGAGATTAAGTGCCCTTTCGAGTTACTTGCATTGCAACAATTTTTTGCCCCTTTTGAGCGAAAAAGCCAGCGCACGACTATAGAATGAAAGGGGGGAACGGAAAAAATTTCAGACCCCTCGGAGGGGGAGACGGAAAAATTTCACCACCCCCCCCCCCCGTTGTTAAAAAATGACCACTCCCTAACCATGATCCTCTAATACCTAGAACTGGAGAAATCGATAAAAACGTGAGTAGTATCTAAGACGGTCTCCTATAAATCACACCTTTTGAATTCAAACTTTGAATTGAAATGTTGAATTCAAAAGGTGTGATTTATAGGAGACCGTCTTAGATTGAAATTTGACTTTGCATTTAGGTGAATGTTGTAATTATCCTATACTTGAATACTATGAAGAAAGACAAAGATATCAAATTTCAAATTATATGTTTAATTCAGATTAAGAAAATCTTAACAAATATACTGATCAAATCTTTTTAAAACTTACAGTAAGGAGAGCCTTTATGGTAGGCTACAGTTAAAGCTCCTTATGAATCATATAAGTTATATCTTGGTTGGAAAGATATACAGAAGTACTGTCCAATCTCATGATATCTACTACAATTATGCTGATATACAAAAGAGAAAATCTTTACAAATATACTGCTATATATCAAATCTTTTTAAAACTTACAGTAAGCAGAGCGCTCATGGAAGACCACAGTTAAAGCCCCTTATGAATCATATGAGTTATATCCCGGTTGGAAAGATATACAAGAGCAGTGTTTAAACTTAATGGCTTGGAACGACCTAAGCTTTGAGCTGCATCACCTAGAAACTATTCATTAGTTTAAGACTAAATTAGTCAACTATGTAAAGTGAAAGTGCATACCCACTAAAGTCACTCCCTATATATGGTTAATAGAAGAATACACAAAGTAAAATACCACCCCTGAGGCTGTGTTGCTATGACTCTATTTATATTCCTTTCATGTAAAATCCAGATAGTATTATAGTATTTCTGCTAAGTATACATGAATATATAAACAGTTAGACACTACAAAGTGATGCAAAGGTTGATAACAACTCACCTTACAGGACATACAAAGACTCTCGCAAACTATATAGAGTCAAAGATGTTAGTTAAATGACAATATTTTCCGTATATTGACTTGTTATAATCAATATATGTACATGTCCCACTCTCATGTATACATTACTATTTTTTCCACGTTATGACCGGTGCGGTGGAATGTATCACGTTTACATCAGCTTGGATTAATAAACTTATTCAAAAAATCTGATGATATCTACTTGTTCGCGTTTTCTCTCATCTTTCTCCAGTCGTGGTGGCATTTTTCTGCATTTTCCAAACCGTGAGTAGCCTCCTCCAGGGCAGCCTATGAAATTAAAATAGAAAAGCAACTTTTAAACATAGATGCAAATTTAAAGGCTACATGGATTCAGATATGGTGAATAAACATTATTTTAATGGCTGACCAGCGGAGACAACAACTTAGAAAAATATTAATTTGAAAAACAATCTTGAATTTGCTTGTACATTTTTTTGTGAGGTTCCAAAGTTTGATTTTAAGGTTAAATACAATTTTGCAATTTGGCTACAAAGCCTCAAGTTTAACCCTATGTCCAAGATAAAAATAATACACTGTGTTGTAATAAAAATTAAAAATTACCTGGTTAATGAGAATTCCCTGTGGATCGCCTTTTTCTTTGGCCCAATGTAGCTTTGCGCGATGGAATCCCACAAGCCGCTGGAAAAACAAATTATGACTACCGTAAAACCTCTTCTATATGCCAAACCCTCGTATAAGTCTACCCCCTCTGTAGGACTATTCTATAAGATTCAATTTCATTCGAATTCTCGTATAAGCCTAGGCTTATACGAGAGACTTTACGATATGTCACTTCTTTTGGCTCATGACACATGATTTTATTCTTGGTTAGCTTAATTGTTTTGGGGGGTATTTACTGATATAGCAATACAATGACTTGAGAAGCCCCTAACTAAAAAATATTAGGAGCACTGTTTAAAACTCCTTATAAGAAATAACATTTATTTACTCACGGCTAAATAGTCTTCTTTCTCTTTTAGATATTCCTCTACTTGTTGGTGACGCCAATCCTACAACAACAAAATCAGATGTACTTTCTGTTATGGCTTTTTCCAAATAAAGAGAAAGTTTTTTTGGGGGAATTTTTTTCTTTCATAAAAATCTCATGCTCCTACTGCCACATCAGCAAAGATATCTGATCAATGGTATCCATGTTAAAAATGGCTCAAAATTTTTCCACATACCTCCTTTTCTTCTTCAGGCATGATGTCCCACAGCGATTTAGTAATGAGAGGAGGCAAAGGGTATTGAGACTCCTCTGGTTGGGGCTCATACATCTTGCTATCCTGAGGCTCCTCTGGCTGGGGCTCATCCATCTTGCTATCCTGAGGCTCCTCTGGCTGGGGCTCATCCATCTTGCTATCCTGAGGCTCCTCTGGCTGGGGCTCATCCATCTTGCTATCTTGAGGCTCGTCTGGCTGGGGCTCATATATCTTGCTGCCTTGAGGCTCCTTTGGCTGGGACTCATACATGCTATCTTGAGGCTCCTTTGGCTGGGACTCATACATGATGCTGCTGTCTTGAGGTTCCTTTGGCTGGGACTTATTCATGTTGCTATCTTGAGGTGAACTGTGAAAGATAGCATATACAATATTTTAATTCCTATTTGTAATTCATACGCTCGATCAACAGGTACCTTAAACATTATTTTATTTTCCATACTGAACTGTGAGCAGCAAGTTAAGAGATGCATATGGGTATCCATATCATAATACTATATGACAAATGGCTATTGTGTTATTAACCAATGGGAGGCATCCCCGGCATTTACTGCGGAGACGGAGACTGAAGGTGTTAGTCATAGTGCCCTCGGGGGCTAATGAAGGTCTCCAGCTGACAATGACTATGTCAGCTATACTAACCCCATTTTACGGTCAAACTGTAACAAGGGATGAAGCCACGAATGATATCAGGTTTTATGGGAAAAGGAACGCACACATGTCAAGTTGGCTTGGCTTCTTATGAAGTAAAGGTCAATTAATTCTAAAATGTCCCAGCAAGAGTGTAGGACAGCGAGCAAGTTACCCTTTAACCCCCAGACAGTATTGGAATATAGCACCCCGGGTCAACCCTGTATTTCTAACTACCATGTCCCTACTGTTCCTACCTTTGGTCTATCAAATATCATTGGTGAAAATGAATATCTTAGGTCGCCCATTTTCAATCGTCAGTTTTAAGTAAACACCGGGTTAGATCCTATATGGCCCTGGGTGAGAGAGGCTGCGAGAAGGTGGGAAAGGATGATCACTTGTGCATGCATTAGTTTACGTCATTGGTTCGTTTTGCTTAGTTTTATGGTGAGGTAAAGGCTTCCATACCACCGCTCTATGTTCTGCTATGCCTAAGCCATGTGTGGAAAGTTTCTTACCTCATTTTAACGTGAAAGTTGAGCATCTTTTTAGGTTCAGGCTTCCAAGGTTTAAAGCAGGTTTCAAGATAAAGCAATACGGTGGACTGCTCATCGGCGTCGTCACGTGATCTATAATTAATAGCGAAGCCGATAACTCTTCCCTGTTAACCATGATATCATTATGAAAACACATGTTACAAGTGCAGTAACAAATAAGAAGCCTATTTATACTCATCCTTTGCCTTGGGATTGCTCTTTGTTAAAATGTTTTTCAAATGTGTTCTTATAAAAATTGGTTCACTGCTATTTTCCTTTCTAAGGACGCATGCGAGTTTGCAAATAGAGAGCGAGTGTGGTAGATGCAATATGTTATGTCCACCTATCTCCTTAGGGCAGTAAAGTACATCGCATTCATTATGCGATATCTATATGGAGCGCGCTTATGTAGAATAGCGTGATGCTTGCATTCTTACAACAGGAGTTTTGACAGACGCTTGTGAGTTATGCTGAAACTCCTATATTTCTTATCAGCAGGTTTCACCTGAACCGATGAAATTCAAAATGGTGGATTTGTACTGAATCCTATGAACTGAGATGATTATAGATGATTTAAAGCACCATTGTAGAGACCGGAATAGAAAATAATTTGATTTTATTCATGTGCAAATTCTTTTAAGGGCTCAGCTTTCATTGAGATTTTTGATATGTGAATTCTTGTGGATTTCACAAGTTTTTCTCTTTTTATTGCTAGATGTACACGTGAAATTCACGTGAAATCACATGACCTTCATGTGTCTGTTGAATTTCACGTGAATTGCTGCTCACAAATTCACATGAATTCCTATGATCAATATTGTGAAATGCATTAAATTTTTTGGTAAAATCACATGAATTTAGGAGAAATTGTTTCCAGGGTATGGATTTTGTCTTGTTTTTGGGTTGGTTCCTTTAAAAGATAATAATGATTAAAAGCACTTTTGCAAAAACTGTTATTATAAATGATTTTATTTCATTGATATGAAAACTGTTTTAGTGGTTCAGCTTTGATTGACATTTTTGATGTAAAAGTATTCCAACTAGTTTTTTGCTTTGATGCAAACCATTCTATCATTAAGTACATATGATTAGGAAAGACACCATTGTATTTTTCATTTTTTACTGACATAAGAAAGGTTTTAAGTGAAGATGGTATTGGAAGGTTGAGTATGCTATGTTTAAGATGTTTATGCATTTGTGGTAAATATAGGTTTTTTGGAATATAAACTTTTCTTTTTTTCTTTTTATATTTTAATCTATTAAAAATCGCAATGTTTAAGCTATACAATATAGCAAGTTTGCATTGTATCATTAAACATAAATGATATTCTTTGAGTTTATATTTTTGTAATATGTTTTTAGCTATATTTTGCACCAATTTCTTATTTTTAATATCAAACCCAGTTTTTTTAAAAATATGATCATATGCCTCATACATCATATTTTTTACACTTTTTTCTTTTAAAAAAGTGCATATATCATGATATTCTGAATACTTTTTATGGTGAAAATTGTAAAATAAGTATAAAATTATTTCAAGTTTTAATCTAAGCTTCCACTGTGGTTGAAGCATTATCCATTGCTTACATGTACATGAACACATAACTGACCATGTCCTAAAAGGAAGTATACATTCATCAAAAGAATTTTCCACTTTTTCATAGTATTTACATATGTGTTTAACCATTGCTGATTTTTATGCTTTGCATAGTTTCATTTTAGTCTCAGCTACATATGTTGTGGTTTTTAAAGTTTTTTGTGTAAAAAATTGATTTAAAAAAAAACAAAAAAACACGAGAAATACCATATACATTTTTTATCGTTTATTATTTTAAAAATAAAACATATTTTTAATCTTATTGTAAAAATTAAATATAAAGTATATATTTACAAAGAAGGCAACCATTTAATAACTACTTTTGATGATATAAAAATTACATATAAGGTATACATTACAAAGAAGGTAACCAGATATAATCAATTACATAAGACATACTATATATTTTTAATAAACTACATTCAAGACACTTTACTTAAATTTAAAATAAAATACAATTACATTTTAACAAAAAATAGACATATATTTATAATTAATGTTAACATTTATAACCATACTACAAGTAATATTTTTACTAAATAAAATTCTTTAATAGCAGGAATTTATAATTTTAGTTTGTAAAAAATGTGCAATATCATTTCTACGCATATCATGTTTAAGGACATTTATGAATTCTGAGGCAGGTAAAGTCTGCTTCTTTTTCCACAGTTTTAATACTTCTAATGCTCGATTACAAGGATTACTACAAGATGCTTGACTTCTTATCATGTTGAGTGTTTCATATGGTATATCAAGTTGAATTCCTATAATTATCCATTCTTTTCCTATACTTTCTGCTATTTTTGACAATAATATTTGAATTTTTTTTCATTCATATTAAAGGGATATATATTATTTTCTATACAAAATATGTTAGCCAATTCAATTAGATCTTTTCGTTTGCTTAATTCTAAAGCATTTTTAAGGTCATTAAGGTTATGATTATTTTCCCACCATAAATTTAACATATCTAATGACATATCATACAAAGATTTTTGATCCTCTAGTGACATCAAATCTACTTTTGAGACGTTCAGATATATCCCCATTTTTTTCCAGTCATGATAAAACATGGAGCTTATCTCTTTAAGAGTGTTATCAGAAGGATAAGATTTGATGATAGGAGTAACTATATAGCTATCCATATTTGTTTATTTTATGAAAATGTTTTTTTGGTTTTACTTATATGTATATTTAAGATGAAACCACAATCAAATTGTGTAAAAATAGTTACTCTTTCCTTATTTTTCACCCGCTTTTTCTTTATCCCAAATGTATTTTTACAATGAAATTGAAGAAAAACCTAAACTTTTTATAATACTGTTGGTGGATTTTTTAAAAATGCTTATTTTTATTTTTAATCTATTTCATCTTCATTGGATATATAACCATCACTAGCAATGGAAGCACAAGCCTGTGTTTTATTATTTTCACTTTCATCATTTTCTCCATCACATACTATTTTTCCATAATTTTTCATGTAGTTAAAATTTCTGTTTTTTTGCTCGTATTCCATGTTATATCGAGCCAAAGTGGCAGCTCGTTTTTGTGCAAAGCCCTCTATTACTTTTTTTTGAGAATCTTGGAGTTGTTCTTTTAATATGTTATTTATACCTTTTTCTTCTTTTAGTTGATTTTGCAAATTATTTTTAATTTGTATGAGCTTGAAAATGTAATTATGTTGAGCATTTGTGATCTTTTCTAAAATATGTAATTCATCCTCATCTTGAATAACTTTGTGGTTGTCCATTTCAATAAACTTTGTATTACTTTTGAATGAAGAAGGCTTTTGCTTTTAATCTCATCCTAGTTTCTCATATGATATTACTTCTCTTTTAAAAAAATTCATAGGAGTCATTTTTGTGTTCATTGTTAAAATTAATATCTGATGATTCTGTTTTTTTTTAAGTTCATTTCAATGTAAGGAACAAATATATCATTGGATGTATCATTTTTTTGAACTGAGCAGCTAAAAAATGATTTTATTTTTATATTATTTTTAAATTGATACCCTGATTCAGAACATGTGAGATATATTTCTTCATTTAATCTACCATATTTAATTTCTATTAAAATGCCTATGGTTGTAAGGAAAAAAATAAGTAGTGCTCCAGCTGTTCCAATTTTTTTTTTTTTATTTTATTAATTGATGATAATCCTTTCATGGTGTTTTTTAATAGTTATTTAATTTTTTAACAATAAATGTGTGGAAATTGTGAAAAAAAAACATTTAATTTTTTGTTTTTATATAAAGCTTTTCATTTTTTTTTAAAGTTGTTTATGAAATCACAATGTTTAATGCTATATTGTCCATAGTTGGATCCTTTTCTTTTTTTATTCACAGGAGTGTTTATTTGTTTATTTATGTAGAGTTGAATCTTTTTTTCATTCCACAAAGTGTCAGAAGAAAAACTAGATATAATTTTTTGCATGCTTATATTAGAGTCTCTTTTTTTTTTTTTAAATATAAGCAGTATTCTCCACATCTTAAAGATGTTAATGCTTGTATAGTATGTGAAGAATATTTGTATTTTTTGGATAATTTTTTTAAAAAAGAATATCTTATTGGAGGTAATCAATATGAATCAAAATATTCAGGAATATTATTTTTAGATTTAAAATAAAATGCTACCCAGTGTTCTCCAGGAAGATAGCTTACATCTGTATTTGCTATGAAAGCTGTAGGATAAGATTTTATAATGGGGATTTTATCTGCTGCATAAATACCATAATTTCCTTTGGTTATATTTTTATCTTTTTCTAAAATGCTTATTAATTCCTCACCGTTCATTTTATTATTTTAATGAAGTGGCATTGTTAGGTCCCAATATTAAAAGAGAATCGTATTCTAAATAAATAACAGCTGCTATTCCATGGGTGGGGACTGTTCCCAATTTAAAAGTGAAGCTTAAAGATCCGTTTTCTGATAGTTCAAACGTTTCTGAATTAATTCCATTTCTTGATAAATCAAAACAGTAAAGCGCATATCCATTTTTAAATTCTTCAGGGGTTATATTCACAGGTTCATTTCTGAATATATTTCCTGTACCTTTTAGCATAGCTAAATATGCCATGAAATATTTATTGTTGGGAAAATCTATATTATATTGATAAAAAGGTGTACCTCCATCGTTAGCTTTTAATTCTACTTCTGTTACATTGAAGTTATCAAATTTAAATGGATTATGATTATAATGACCCGAGAAGCCATCGAGTCTTACTAAAGAGATAATGACTCTTTTTGGTAATTCTGTGTTATTTACAATATGTGATCCTTGTAATATTGATTTATTAGGACCAAAAGTAACATATTTCATTAATGTTTTCCTCATATTATATTTTAAAGTGAAATTCTGATCTAATCGTGCTCTCATTAATTCATTGTAAAAACTATCTGTTAGGCGATATCTTTTTATGAACATATTCATATCTTCTATTTGAATTATATATTTTTTGTCAGCTTCTTTTGCCATTAAACAAAACTTTTCATCTGATCTATCGAATTCTATGATAAGAGGTAAATCCCCTGGAAACATCTTAGTTTGTGCGAACAAGTCATTGTGAACTCGACACAACATTTCTATTTCTGTTCCGTTTTTAGTTAAATTATAGCGCTGCTTGACACCTGCATTGTGTGTATTACTATTTACATTTTCTATTTCTTTAAAATCTTTGGTGTCTTTGTAAAATAAAGATAGTATACCCAGTCGGCTAGCAACTAATGGATCATAGCTAAGCAGCATTTCAAACATAGCTTTGTATGCATATAAGTCATTACTTTCTGATATCCTTATACCATTGATGAATGCTTTTACATTTTTAAATATGCTTGCTCCAAAAAAGTTTACTGGAAACACCCTTGCTTCGTCTTTAATTACATTTGGAGTGTTTGCATCAGGAGCACTTGGAGCTGTTTTGTCTTCTTTTAATATTTTTGCTTTTATTTGGATAAAGCTGTCATGTAAAGAAATGAAATCCTTGTTGTTTGACTTAAGAGAAAATTGAACAGTACCACTGTTTGCAGATGCCGTAGGCTCAACTTTTTCATAATAGTTTTTTTCAACAGAAGTATTTGCTAAAGGCACACTGTCAAAATCTAAATCTGAACTTATACAGTGACAAGGACTCTCATCTATGAGTGACATTTTAAATTGTTTTTACTTTTTTAATTTCTATAGGTGTCTATCCCAGCAGTATATTTTAAGTTTGGCTAATCAAAAATATCTCTTGAGTATGTTTTTTTTTTAATTTTGGATCTTTTGGTGCTAGAGTTAATTCTTTTTTTGGTTTTAGGTTTATTTATTCTGTTTCCTACATAATTTAAAGCGCTTGAACTTAAATCATTTAAGCTGGATTGAGCCTCATCTTTTAATGCCTCTTTTATGTTCCCTCCAGATAAAACATTTTCTGCAACATTTATCCCTCCTTTTAACATTCTTTTGCCTACTCCTTTAGCAGCTGACTTAAGCACTGGTGCTATAAGTGGAACAACTTTTTTAAATAAGCCAGCAAAAATATTACCTAAACCATATCCTTTTTGATATTTAGTCCCCATGAAAACTGGGAGCCCTTGACCATGTTGAATGTATTGAAGAGGATAGGCATTTTTTTTTTCAAATAAGTTGTGATATAATGCTCTATCGTTTTTCCTTTGGTTTGAACTGTAATGTTGGTGCATAACCATTTTTTAAATAAAATTTAAATGAAGGAAAATCGTATAATATATATATAAATTAAAAGAAAAGATTTATTAAAATAAAGTATATCTCATCTTATCTCAACTTTATTTTCTCTTATTTTTTTCTCCAGTTTGTTACCCACTCTTTTCCTAAAAACAATTTATTTGGTTTAGGCTTTCGTTTGCTTAAAAGTAAAGACTCTTGCTCATATATTTTTTCTCTAGGATGTAGTTGTACAGATGCTTCTATGATATACCATTTTATTATTCCATAAATTCTTACATATTATTGTATTAATCAAAGAATATCTATGAAATTAATACATAGGTTGGTTCTAAGAGCTATAAGAGCACTCAAACTTTACATAAGAGCGTTCATGCCCCACTGCACACCAGCCACAGTCAGTTAGACAGAGTTTATGACATCAAAGGCTCCGACCTAATGGTTCACTGCACAATATAATAAGAATAAGGGTCTCAGTGTGCGACCTCATGGTCCAATGCACAAATTAATAACTTGTAAGTGAATGCAACCGGCCGTCACGGGTGCCTGAGCACCGCTGACGCCGTCATGAGTGTCTGAGCACCCTAATGACTGAACAATGGGTTACATAAGCACGACGCCATAACCTTCCGGTCGCTCTAGCGTCGCTCCTGAGCGAGCTAGGTCAAATATCAAAGCATTTATGGAAAGCCCATAATTAAACGGTCAAAATGAGCCCAAGATCAAGGCGGAACTCTCATTATTAAGGAAGTTATGCCATGGAGACTGAAAGGAGCTCCGAGTTCCCTACAGACAAACTGGCGGGAGTTACGCGCCTATCCAACAGCATTATAAACTTGACATATTCAACTTTGCGCATGTGCAAAATGGCGGTTATAAACGCATAAACGACCGAGATATGAGGGTCTGAAGTTGCAGAACCGACCAAGACAATGGGGGACACAGCGGCGCCCATGGGGGTCCTTTGTCCCCCTGTGACACATGAAAGACTCCCCTCAAACAATTGTAGAGTTAGGCAGATGCTGCTGGCTCCAGTCAGTCTGGAGGTGCTTTTCCAAGATTTGCTACAAATAGCCTGCCTGCACCTCCAGAAGGACAGAACACCAAGAACCACTCCAGAGGTAACATCTCCAGTCATCTCCTGCTACCTGCTATACCACTACACTATGGTGAAACTATGCTAGACAGGCATGGGTTTCCATCATTAGTGGCCAGAGGCTATCTTCCCCAAGACATCCACCAGAGGGTAAAGTTATTCATTATTACATTATTCCTCTAAGCAGCAGGCCTGGAGCTAGGTGTGGGAACCCACCTAGAACTATGCTGGGCATTGTATTATTGTTACCTCACAGGTGGAGTGGAACTGAACATTGTACTTTATAAATTACTGTATGTTTATTGTATGTACAAATTACCTACATACTAACTACTGTATGATTGATATTTCTTACATGTTGCCTAAAGCTGAATAAACCAGTGACAACTGGAAATAACACTATTTATATGAGCCTGATGTATTTACACTATATACCACTAGTCTTATGATATTTCTCATATGACAACTTGATCATGCCAAACACTAGTATGACAAAGTGGTGGAGAACATCCTACTAAGATCCCATCTCTCACAGGCTCATAAAAATTAAAGCTGGTAACACAACTAAGAACAATCATACACACAGTAAAACCCACTCCACCCACCCAGTGACCTTTGACCTTGACACCATGCCCACCAAGGTCACCAGTGAGAGCTCCCACATACCAGTGAGATCTCCCACATACCAGTGAGATCTCCCACATACCAGTGGGATCTCCCACATACCAGTGAGATCTCCCACATACCAGTGAGATCTCCCACATACCAGTGAGATCTCCCACATACCAGTGAGATCTCCCACACATCAGTGAGATCCCACACACATCAATGAGATCTCCCACACATCAATGAGATCTCTCACACAACAGTAAGATCTCCCATATATCAGTGAGGTCTCCCAAAACGTCAGTGAGGTCTCCCAAAACGTCAGTGAGGTCTCCCAAACGTCTGTGAGGTCTCCCAAACGTCAGTGAGGTCTCCCACACGCCAGTGAGGTCTCCCACACGCCAGTGAGGTCTCCCACACGTCAGTGAGGTCTCCCACACGTCAGTGAGGTCTCCAAAACGTCAGTGAGGCCTCCCACACGTCAGTGAGGCCTCCCACACGTCAGTGAGGTCTCCCACACGTCAGTGAGGTCTCCCACACGTCAGTGAGGTCTCCCACACGTCAGTGAGGTCTCCCACACGTCAGAGAGGTCTCCCACACATCAGAGAGGTCTCCCACACGTCAGTGAGGTCTCCCACACGTCAGTGAGGTCTCCCACACGTCAGTAAGGTCCACCACACACATCAAGGCCTTATCAGTCAAGCTGGCAGAACAACACACAAAGACCTTACGTAGTAAGGGGCCTGTTGAAGAGGTCTCCCTCCCACCTAGATCTAGGAGGCCCACAGGAGGCAAACCAGCCTCCAATACAACAGACCCACACTCAGTAGACCCCACACCACCCACCCTGTCTACTCAGGGAACAACCAGTTCTCAGGGATCCAACATTTCCCAGGGATCTCTACAGGACGCCCAACTCACGCTATCTACCTCAGGGGAAGAAGGATCTGCCTCAGGGGGTGGATCCACACCCTCATCTAGATCCTCCACCCCACCTCCAGCTTTTGACAGCCACTCCTCCAGAGACACCTCCCCCACACCCTCCATCATGGACACCGATGAAGGCCCCCAACCTAATCAGACAGCTGAGAAGATAAGGGCCTATGAGAAGGCCATCCAAGATGCAGTTACTGCCCTAGAGACCAACAAGTCCCAGCAGGAGGAAAGGGAGAGGATCCTCAACCAACAACTGGCAGAGAGGAATGCAGCAATAGATGCTCAACAGAAGGCCATGGAAGATCAGCGGAAGTCCCTAGAGAGACAACAACAACAGATAGCAGATCTCATGAAGATGGTATCATCCCAGACCCCACAACCTCCCACACCTGCCATCACACCTGTTGTCACACCATCTGCCTCTGGATCCAAAGATGACATCATAATCTCCATGGTGTCCAACATGACCAAACTCATAGACAGAAAACAACAGGATGACAGAAAGATCAGGCTACATGAGGTAACAAAACCCAAAACCTTTTCACACCCATCACCACTCATGTCAACAGCATTATTTATTGATCACAAATTCCCAGAATATCTGAAGGATAAGTACAAAGTAACAGACAGTGACACCATGGTAACATATTTACCCAAGTACCTCGAAGGACAAGCACTAGCTTGGTTTGAATCCTTCAGGGAGAGTGCCACACCTGACATGTTGACATGGACCAATGTAGTGAATAAATTAAAAGAGTATTTTGCTACTCGAGACAATATAATCTCAAGGACTGCACTCCGTGCACAAAAGGTAGATGAACCTGTCCTAGACTATGCATGCCATCTCAGGAAAGTGTGTAATGCCCAACGCCAAAGTGATGAAATCCTAAGCAAGGCATTTACCCAAGGCATGAGGCCCTGGATCTCTGTAGCTCTTGAGAACAAGAAAATAGACTCTTTTGACCAGGCCCTAGACCTAGCCCTAGAGGTTGAGACCCAAGAGAGATCTAGGAAGGTGAGGGATGCAGAGTCAAACCCACAGCCTACTAAGAAAAAGGTCCAGGAAATCAGCACTAGTGCAGATGAAGATGTTAACCTAATGTCTAGTGCCCATGTAAGGCAACAGGAGGCTAAGGTTGCATCAAGAGACCCTACCGGTAGATACAGAGGAAATAACTATGACCCCAACTACCAATCCAATAGAGGTAGAGGTAGAGGGGGCAACAACAACAACCGGGGGGGTCACAACAGTAGGAAAGACAACAGCTCTTCCAACTCCAACAATGGTAACTCTTCATACAGTGATAGGAGAGACAGAACCCCAAGTAATGGCAGATCCTATAATAATCAAGGATCCAACAGTAGGAGCCATAGTCCACATAGGAACTATAACTCTGGATCCTACAACAACTCTGGATCCTACAACAACAGCCAGGGTTCAAACAACTCTGGATCCTATAATCAAGGATCCAACAGTAGGAGCCAGAGTCCACATAGGAACTACAACAGTGGATCCTACAACAACAATGGCGCCTACAACAACCAGAGATCCAATAACTCCGGTCAATACAGCAACTCTGGTCAATATAACCAGGGTTCCAACTCACGCCGGGAGGATTACAAACCTGACACAAGAGGTTACCAGGGGAACCAACAAAGTAACCCCCAAATACCACCTCATGTCATGGATCAAATCTCCAAGCTCCTGGTGGCAACCATCTCAACCACCCCACAGAACCAGGAAAACTAGGATGTCACAGTGCCGATGGGCCAGTGCACTGTGACACCCCAAATACAAACAATCAATCAGGATTAACAAAGATCCAACCAGAGACAATTGCTAGTGCCAATCTACCATCTAACAGACAGAGACGTCCATCAGTGATACACATCACCCCACCAGATTCATCATCAAAGGATACAGGTGAGAGTACCAAGCTTTCTATTGTACTTCTTCAAAATGCCTGTATCAATGCAAATCTATATGATGTTTCAGATGTACAATGTTTGGTTGATACAGGTGCTACTATCACCTGTGTCAGACAATCATTCCTCATGGATCTCCAAACGAGATTCCATATCCAACTGAGGAAATCTAAAATCAACATCCATTTGGCAGATGGATCGGTGTGTCATGTTAGACATTCAGCTATGCTGAACTTTAGAATCCAAGGTGTCAGATTCCAATACCAATTTGCTGTAATTCCCAACCTCACACAGCCCGTTGTTCTCGGCACAGATTTCTTAAGCACTACGAAATCTCAAATTGAATTTAATGTTGATCCTGAACAAATTCTCAAACCCATTAGGGCAGTGAGGGATTTTACCATCCCTCCATTCTCTGAACTTGCAGTATTGGGTAAAGTCACATCTACTCAATCACTGCAAGGCAAAACTGGAGTAGTAGATAACCTCCAAAGAAATAACAATGCCCCATATCTAGTTCAAAGGGCAGCAGTAACCCCCAGGGAAAATAACAAACATCCCCTAGTGTTACTCAACACCAGCAGGCGCCCACATAAAATCAAAAAGGGTGCCATCATAGCTCTATTTCAGGAAGTCAAGGAATCTGATTTAGAAAAACCTCAACAGGTGTCAGACACAACCCCACACACTGATCAATCCATCTCAGCCATACGGCCTGAGGATATAACTCAATTCAGTGACACAGACTCAGACTGTGAGTCCACATATGCTGACCCTGAACCCAACTCAATCAGACTCTCTGAAATAGCTGCTATACATAGTGAGGCACATGACCTCGAGCCAGAATTGGAAGAGAATGTTCCACCAAAATCTGTGCTCACATCCAAAGATCAGCATGATAGATTAGGATCACTGCTGACCAAGTATGATGATGTATTTGTAGGAAAAGATGGAGACATTGGTGCCACACACCTGTATACACACTCAATACATGTAAAACCTGAGGCAGTACCATGTCATTTCCTACCATATAGACAAACACCAGAAAAACAGGCCGCAATAGGGGAAGAGTGTGAAAGGCTAGTACAACAGGGCATTCTGAGAGAATGTGCTGAAGGCCCCTGGGCTTCCAGATCCTTTTTAGTACAAAAATCATCGGGAGGCCATAGGCTCGTCACAGATTTTCGTTATTTGAACCAAAACACGATAAATCAAGCCTTATCTACACCCCGGACCGATGACACTCTAGACATGATAGGGTCACTCAGACCAAGAGTATTCAGTAAGCTAGATGCCCAACAGGGATTTTTTCAAATTCCTATAAGACAGGAGGATCAGCATAAAACCGCATTCATAGCAAATGACAAAAAATATGTCTATGAAAGGATGCCGATGGGTTTAGCGACGGCACCGGCGGGATTCTGCCATCTAGTCACATTAATTCTGAACAAACTCAAGTACAAATGTGCCCTACCATACCTAGATGACATATTGGTATTATCACCATCAATCGCACAACACTTCCATGACCTGGAAGATGTGTTCAACAGCCTAAGAGTTGGTAAACTCAAACTGAAGAAATCAAAATGTGAATACTTCATAGACAGAATAGACTTCTTGGGAATGAGAGTCACACCCATGGGACTGCAACCATCTCCCACAAAGGTGGAGTCAATCAAAACCTTCCCAACACCAAAATCAGTCAAAAATGTCAGATCCTTCACAGGCCTATGCCAATACTTCAAAAAGTTTATCAAAGGTTATGCCCAAATTGCTAGACCATTGTATGATCTACAGACACATCTCAAAGCATTTGTCTGGACAGAAGAGGCAGATAATGCTTTCAAAACATTAAAGCATGCCCTCTGTACCAATGCTCTTCTCAGATATCCAAACTATGAGAAAGAGTTCAGTTTGGCAACTGATGCTTCCAATGTGAGTTTAGGAGTTGTACTCTCACAGAGAGATAATGAAGGAGTGCTCAGACCAGTAGCCTTTGCAGGTAGAACCCTCTCCAAACATGAGAGAAATTACAATACCACAGAGAGAGAACTACTGGGAGTAGTGTATGGAGTATTACACTTCAGACACTATCTAGAGACTAGACACTTCCAATTATACACAGACCATGCAGCCCTAATCCCACTATTAACCAATACAGGACTCACACATAGATGGGCCAGATGGGCTCTAGACATACAACAATTTTCATTCACCATCCAACATGTGAAAGGTGATGATGCTATGTCTAGAAGAGAATACCCAGATTCTGGACCCATGACTAACCCTCCACCCCCACCAAGGAGAGTTAGAGCAGCCAGTAGAACCAAGTTTGCAAAAGTAACAAAGAAAGTACCATTCAAAAGGGATGATCCACCCAACACCATTGAAAGGCCAGAGACACCCATTAGGGGTATCTTGAAGCAATCTACACACTATGTGTTTTGCCACTGTGAGAGAGAATACTCACAACTCTTTCCAGATAATGACTTCGAGCCTATTGAATTCTCATCACTCAATAAGGCGATCCCACGGCGTGACCTAGATAGCGCCGGCGGCCATCTTGGAAATACCAAACGTAAACAGTGCCACTCCCCCTCACTGCAGTGCAGGTAAGCAGCCTGAAATGGCTCAACATTTTTGCAAATAACTTCTGAACAAAATGTCTCCCACACTATCCAATGGTATGCCATGAATGCCCAGAGACTGGAGAATCAGTGCATATCAAAATATTTGTTTTCTGATGAGTATGATGGAGGTAGGAATGCTTTTTCTCAGCCTTCTCATTTTCGGAAATGCCTGCCACTGTCACTAGTGTCAGTGCATGGGTAAATGAGAAAGTTAGATTTCCCTTGGTCACATTCTTAGCCCCATAACTTAGAACAAAGCTTCCACCAGGCTATTCCATGATATGACAGGAAAAATATTGGGGGATCCATGTAAGGGAGTGGTCATTATTTATCAACAAGGGGGGGGTGGTGGGTTTTCGCGCGGACGCGCTGAAATTTTTTACGCCCCCCCCCTCGACAGCAGTCAAAATTTTTTGCGCCCCCCCGTGCCGGAGGTGCGGAGAGTTTTCGCGCCCCTCTTTGATCTATAGTAGCGCGCGGGCTTTTTTGCTGAAAAGGGGGTGAATTTTTTTAGCCCCCCCCTCAAGAGGGGTCAAAATTTTTTTAGCCCCCCCCTCAGGAGGGGTCTGAAAATTTTACGCCCCCCCTCAAACCCACCCTCCCCCCCTGTTGATAAATAATGACCACTCCCTAATGAATTTTTGAAGGTCCTGGATGATTAAGGAATCAATTCTTTTAGGATTGTCATTTTCGGAAATAGTTGTCAGTGCATGGGCAAATCAGAGAGTAAGAAAGGGACTGTATTTTCCCTGATCACATTCTTCTTGACCCCACAATTTTAGAATAAAACTTACCCACATTATTTGATGGTATCAGTAAGGGTGTGATCATTTTTTAACCATGGGGGGGGGGGCTGGTTGGTTTTGGGGGGTGGGGGTCAGATTTTTTTTGACCTCTTTACCAGGAGAAGTCCAAATTCTTTTTCAACCCCTCTGAGCTTATATCCTTATATCCAATCAGAAATAAATTATTTTGGTCTTTGTATTTTTCGGAAATCCTTGTTATTACTACATGTAGATTGTCACTGGCATTGGGGGGGCTGCTTTTGAGGGTGCATAATTTTTCTATTCCTTTCCCAGTAATAACGACTCCCTTTAAACATAGATCTATGCCAACCCATTAATACTTGGTTTGTTAACGATTTATATTTCACATTGCAGCTCTATAGCTATGGCTAGAGGAAGAAAGAAGGCAGGATCTCCCAAGAAGAACATATTGTACCGAGATACACTGAAGTCTCCATGGAAGGAAAGGTACCTGCAGAAAATTGCCTTCATAGATGGAAGGGACCCTCTCGATGCCACTGACCTCAAAACCTGGACAAGAAATGCAGAAGACCTGCTACCTTCAGTCACCTGCTTTGACATAGTAAACTACTTGGTCTTTTCTACTAGCACATACACCCAGGAGGAACTGAAATGCTACAAAGGGCTGGAGGCATACAACCAGTTTGTGTGTGGTTGGGTCTCTGACCGTGCTGTGTACGTTTGCAATGATGGAAAGCATGTCGCCGTGTCAGCTAAAGTAAGTATTTCATTCTGTGCTATGACACAATCTCAATTTAGAAACATCCTATAAGGCACATCTACAGTAATATATTGGCCACTTCAGTGCTGTTGTACCGTTTAAAATCTTCACGATCCCATTAGATGTACCAGGGGTCCATAGTCCCATATTTAGGGAGTGGTCATTATTTATCACCGAGGGGGGGGGGGGCGTAAAATTTCCAGAACCCTCCCGACCAGGGGGGGGGGGTTAAAAACACTTGACCCCTCTAATAACTATGCTCTTTTTGACAGGTCCTCCACTCCCAGCGGTTACGCGAGAAACCTCTGCATCCATGGGTCGTTTGTGATGCTGATGGCGTTGTCGTCGCTTCCCACTGCAACTGCATGGCAGGTCTAGGAGAGGTTTGCACCCATGTCTCTGCTCTGCTATTCTCCATCCAAGCGGTGGTTCAAATCAGAGACTCTGAGACTGTCACCCAGAGACCAGCGTATTGGAAGTTACCGCCTGAAATGAAACACCTTGAATACACACCGATATGGCAAATGGACCTCACAAGTGCCAAAGCATTGCATCGCAAACTTAATGATAGTTTGGCTTGTGATGAAAGTCCAAGTGTTCCAGTTGATTCAGTGCCTACAGAGAAAGAATCACCGTCCAAAATTGATTCCCTATCACCCACACAGGACGATCTCGATGCTTTCTACCAAGGCCTGTTCGAAACAGGCACCAAACCTGCACTACTCTCAACAATGGCTGGGTACTCGGATTCATATGTTCCAGAAGTGGAATCTGAGAAGTTTCCAGCACTTCTGAGTAACATGTTCGACTCTACACTGTTAGAAGCTTCACACACTGAGCTCATTAGCAGGAGCGAGGAATTCTGCGATAAGTTGACTGTTAACAAAGATCAGGCTCAGTGTGTTGAAGAGGCGACTCGAAAACAAGCAAAGACAAAAGCTTGGTACCGCTTTAGAACTGGTCGCATCACTGCCAGTAAGGCTAAAGCTGTCTGCCGGACTAAGATAGAGGCCCCCTCTCGTAGTTTGATAAAAACCATCTGCTACCCAGAGGCTACACAGTTCACCTCCAAAGCTACAAGTTGGGGCTGTAAGCATGAAGAAGAGGCGCTGAAGGCATTCAAGCGTGAAATGACCCCATACCATGACGACTTGGCAGTCAATGAATGCGGTTTTTTCATCGACACCGACCACCCATATATTGGTGCATCTCCAGATGGAACAGTCTCCTGCACATGTTGTGCCACATCACTCATTGAAATAAAATGCCCCTACTGTGCTCGTGAAAACTCCTTGTCAGAAAAAATACCTGCATGTCTTGAGAGAACCTCCGATGGCCGCTTACAGCTCAGTCGGAAGCACGAGTACTACTACCAGGTACAGACACAGCTTGGTGTGACGGGAAAGAATACTTCATACTTTGTTGTATGGACAGAGAAGGATATTCATATTGAGAGGCTTGCATTCGACCAGGAGCTCTTCGATGACATATGTCAAAAGTCAAAGGCATTCTTCACATCTGCAATACTGCCTGAGATGCTCGGTAAGTTCTACACCCGGACTGCACTACCTGCTCCAGTTGGTACCTCATGTGCTGACACAGGAAATGGTGATACTATAGTATTAGTCATAATTGATACCAATGTGACTAGTCAGACCGATGCCACCGCTATCGCTACTACATGTAACCAAGCAGTTGTCACCGATACAACAGTCACGGGTAACCCTTGTACTACACAGACAGGCACCTCTCTGAACAATATGACAATTGCAAGTCACACAACTGTGCTAACAGGTCCTGCTGTGAGCAATAGTGCAATAGCTGATCACACTACTGTGCTTACTGGTACTGCTTCTTCTTACACAGCACTCACCAGTCACACTGCTACACCGATAGGTCCTTCTGTGACTAACGCCGGACTATCTAATGACACTACTCCACTTCATGGTACCTCATTGACTAACACTCCAGTCACCACTCACACTGCTACATTGACTGACACTCCTGTGACCACCAGCACACCTCTCGGCTGCACTGGTACCCCGAAAAAAGGGAGAGTGAATGCCAGGAAGGAAAGCCGCCATAAGACTTCTACGCACACCATTGCTAGGTTGACAACTAACACAAAAGTCACAGAATGCACTGCTGACCCTTCAACTACCATCTGGTGCCATTGCCGTAAGGAACAGTATGGCCGGATGATTGGTTGTGATGATGACAACTGTGAATATGAGTGGTTCCATTATCCCTGCGTGGGAATCAGGAAAAAGCCAAAAGGAGACTGGTACTGTAAAGACTGTACCAAAAGGAGAGAATCTGACAAAGAAAATATAAAGTGATTATAATGGACCCCCCCCCCCCCACACAATGTGATGCTACTCCAGTGACTCATGTGTTGATGTTCTGTGTTTCTGATATATGTATACCATGTAGATTAAGGTGACCCTGCCCCAGTGACTCATGTGTTGATGTCTGTGTTTCTGATACATGTATACCATGTAGATTAATGTGATCCTGCCCCAGTGACTCATGTGTTGATGTCTGTGTTTCTGATACATGTATACCATGTAGATTAATGTGATCCTGCCCCAGTGACTCATGTGTTGATGTCTGTGTTTCTGATACATGTATACCATGTAGATTAATGTGATCCTGCCCCAGTGACTCATGTGTTGATGTCTGTGTTTTTGATACATGTATACCATGTAGATTAATGTGATCCTGCCCCAGTGACTCATGTGTTGGTGTCTGTGTTTTTGATACATGTATACCATGTAGATTAATGTGATCCTGCCCCAGTGACTCATGTGTTGATGTCTGTGTTTTTGATACATGTATACCATGTAGATTAAGGTGACCCTGCCCCAGTGACTCATGTGTTGATGTCTGTGTTTCTGATACATGTATACCATGTAGATTAATGTGATCCTGCCCCAGTGACCCATGTGTTGATGTCTGTGCTTTTTTTATACATGTATACTGTTTTGATATTGTATTATATTGTACCTTGTACATATGTTCCACCTGTATTCAGGATGATCTGGGTCAATCTATGGAGAATTATATCAAAGACCTAATGAATTAGCAATATTTTATCATGTATCTGCTTGTATATATGTTCCACCTGTATTCAGGATGATCTCAATTACATCTGACTGAACTATAACTGTATTGAAAATCACTTTAGTACCAATAAGTTCATGTTCACTATTAATATGAATGCTTTTTTGAAATAAAATGTAATTGAAAATTATGTCATTTCTCTCTATATTGTCTATATAGTTGTATATTATGTCAAATAGCTAAAGGGTCGTGGGGGGGGGGTCTATTTCCACAAAGATTATACTATCTGTGAAGTTATTAGAATTATCACAAAGTCAGTAATACACTAGAAGGAATCAAACAATTGATTAGTTATTGAAGTGCATTTATTGTATAATGATAGTCATTTATTCAAAATACAAAAAAAAAAAAAAAATGAGAAAATTACAATAAGATTGAAATACCTGACATTTTCTTAACTTATAGCAAACTGGTCACATTACACATCAAATTGAAGCCCTGAACAAGGTGAATGCTACTGTGGTGGTCATTTCATTTATTATTGAGGTTTGACGCTCGTGTCGCAGTACAGCATATCATTTAATAAAAAGAATAAGCATTAGCCCAAGAAATGTAAAAACCTTGAAATTTGTCATGTTGATATAATTGATCACATTGCTTAAATCTTTTCCTAACAAAAGTTATATAATAAAATCTGTGAGCAAGCTCATTACACACTAAAATCAATCTGCGAATGAGTAAAATCCAATGAGCTGTCCATATATAAATATATCACAGCCGGGAAAGGGTTTAAATGTTTTAAAAACAACACAGAAGCTGTCTGGAACTTCCCGATACCGTAATCCCCCGTGTATAAGGCGCACCTAGAGTTTTGGAAAATTCTCAAAAAAATTCTACTGAATGAATTTTAAAAATTCAAAAACCTATGGGTAGCTTGGGCCACCTTGGGCCTCCTGGGCCCCATTTTGTCGCCTTATAAGCGGGAGATTACGGTATTTTGACAAAACAAAAACCAGGAATTCCTGATAAACCAGGAAAAGTGGCATCTCTGCACAATGTAGGAGCTATCTTATAAATACAGTATAACTACGGGGCACAGTTCAAAAGTATCAAAGTTGGTCACATACTCTGCATGGAATCACACATAATTTGAAATATGGAACACTGGAATCACTTATGGATGCATACAATAGTATGATCAAAATAGAACACATATACAAATGGTGGCAACTCATTTCACACCATAAGAACCAATGGGAAACCTTAAGGGGTTAATGCATTATTCAAGTGTAAGTGTCTAGTTGGCATCAACAACTGACGGGCACATGTTGACCAGACAACAAGCCACAGTGACAATCTTATCCAGGAGGACGACTTCCTCGCCACTCTTCTTCTGAAGGTAGTCGGTGGATAAGGTTCCGCCTAGGCAGGTGTACTTTTGCCTCACCAGTCCAATCACCCTCTCAACATGAATCCGGACATTTGCCAGTTTGCGCGTTGATTCTACGTCAAGTGGTGAGAGTTGGTCAGCAGACTTTGTGAAGGCAGGGATTTCTGATGTTGCACCGCAGGATCCCAAAGACGCACCAATGTCAAAGCCTCGATCAGCCATGACCACATCTCCATGACTAATCTTGTTTAGGAAGCCACAGTGTTCAGTGATGAATTTGTCACTCGTTCGTCCGCCCCATCCCTTTGAAATGAACGATATGGATCCTTGAGGGAGGATACCAATGAGATACTTAGCAGTGTGGTGATGTTTATAGTTAGAGAACAACTTGGCACGTGCTAGGGCATTTGATGGCGTTTCCACAAATATTTCGAAACAATCGATGATAACGGCGATTTTTTTCCCGAAATTTTTCCGGAACTGCATGGGCATGGTCTTGCGGAGTTCGTCACGTTCTGGCCAATGGATCAGCGCCTTTAGCATATAATACAAAATGTCAATGGTCTCGGCAAAATAGCGTGATGCTGAGGACGTGGATACATGAAACTCATGTGCCAGAAAGAGGATTGGAAGGTTAAGACGCAGTCTCATCAGGCACAGGATAAGGAGCTGGAACTTTTCAAGCTTCCTGTTCGCTGGGAGCTTACGTTCAATGAACTTGAACAGTTGTAGGAGGAGACAAAATTTCGGCAAACCAGTGAAATATTTGCACTTGTCATCATTGCCTTCATACTCCTGTATTTTATGAGCGTTTGTCATTCGAAGGACCTGTTCCTTGAGGTCCATGTTTTCTAGACGGAGGCACTGCATGTCCTCTACCATGGCTCGGTACAGAGGCTCATCGACGTCTGTCTGTGTACCTATGCCTGTCTCCAGTGCAGGGACAGACCCCTCTCTGTCAGCCTCTGCAGCACTGAGGTCTTCGCTGAACTGCAACAAGGTAGCGGCTGCAGCAGTTTTCTTGTGACGACTGACACGACGGTTGTAGCGGTCATTGGCCTCAGGGGACTTGTAGTCTGGTTTTTCACGATCAGCTTTAGTCATGTTAACAGTTGGTGCCCAGTCCGGACTCGTCTTATCGTACAGGTCTGCCTTCTTTTCTGAAAAGATGAAAATGGATAAGTTAAACTTTCAGCAAAAAAATATTATATATATAGCAAAACATGATATATTCATTTGTTAATAACAGTTCTGAAAAAGTCGGAGGGGGGGGGCTAAAAAAATTTTGACCCCTCTTAAGGGGGGGCTAAAAAAATTCACCCTCTTTTTAGCAAAAAAGCCTGCACGCTACTATAGATCAAAGAGGGGCGCAAAAACTCTCCGCGCCTCCGGTGCGGGGGGCGAAAAAAATTTTGACTGCCATCGAGGGGGGCGTAAAAAAATTTCTGCGCATCCCCCCCCCTTGATAAATAATGACACTCCCTAATTATACAAAAATGACCAAACATTCAGTCAAAACAATACACAGTGCCAGCAAGTACATCTACAGACCTATGAATCATTGAATGACAGTGTGGGACAAGTTTCAGTTTCTAAAATGATTTTCATCAAATCAATACATGCACACATATTCCATAAAAGATATACTTACTGTTGACAAAATGGTCAGAGCAGACTCTTATATTTGCAAGGTTTTTGCCAGTGAAATCCTGTTGTAGGTTGGCCAGCCAAACCCTCCTTCTTTCCTCACTGAGAGCCATACAGGCATCTCCCTGGTTCTTTATCACAGCTGGAAGTCTGAAATATTGCCGAATAACACCATCATTCTTCAAGGATGTGTTGTGGCAACCCTCCACGTTACAGGCATTACCTTTTGATGGCATTTTGGGGCCAAACAAAGGCCAAATAAGACTAAAATCAGTGTGTTGCTACAGTAAACAGTGCTTTCATGTGGGTGGGGGGGAGTTCCGGTATTTCCAATATGGCCGCCGTGACGCGGTGTGACGTCACGCGGGACTGCTTTATCAGATGCTGAAGGCAACTCCAAAGGAGCCACCCTTCACCCCACCTGACTCAGACGATGAAGATCCAGAAGACACAATATATGCTATTACTCAAGCAACTTCTAAATCAGTCAGATTCTTTGAACCAATGCAGGGAGAGGAAGCATCAAACCATTTGTGTCCTATGACCACACGCTCAAAGACTAGAGAAATGATTCAGGAGGGCACACCAAAACCCCCCACACAATCACAAACTATTCTAAATGAGAAAAAGGTCACAGGAAGCAAACCTACCAAAACCCCACCTGCCAGGAAAAATGTCACAAAAGACACTGCATCTACTAAGTCAAAGAACTCTGAGACAAAGAAGAATGACAAAAAGCAAATTGTGCCTTTAAAGAAAAAGGTTGCCACTCCCATCAAGGCGAGAATAGGCCCTCCAAAGGAGCCTACACACCAAAACAAAAGTGACACACCCCAACAAAAGGCACAAGATAGGCCAATAGTCGATGAAAAAGAAAAAGAAAGAGACAGAATAAAACAACATGTGCTAGATATAAATCAACTACTGGATCAGATTCCCGACACATCCATCTCAGGTACAAACCTTGGCTTGGAACAAAGGAAAGACAAGGACCTATTGCCCCTCATACAATATCTTGAGGATGGGACCTTGCCTGCACCAAAAGCACAAGGAAATAGAATCATCAACCAAGGCCAGACATACACCTTGGTAAATGGTACATTAGTCCATATATGCCCCATAAATTGGAGAAAAACCAATACTGTACCACTTCAAATTGTTATACCACAGCAATGGGTAACAAGTACACTACAGTATTTCCATGACTCACCTACTGGCGGCCATCTTGGTTCAAGTAGGATGCTGTCAGCACTCCGACCTAGGGTATATTGGAAGTCTATGCTAGCAGACACAACAAAATATGTTTCCACCTGCCACACATGCCTCACAGCAAAAAGGCAAGTACACTCACACAAAACACCAATGACAGTGAGAGAGTACATGACTTCACCAATGAAGTTCCTAAACCTAGACGCGGTGGGACCACTTCCCACAACTGCCAGGGGAAACAAACATATACAAGTCTGCATAGATTATGCTACCAGATATGCAACAGCTTGGGCTACTACTGACTTAAAAGCTGAGACAACAGCAGCAGAGTTCTACAAGAATATAATTTGTCATCATGGAACACCAGCCACTCTTCAAACAGACAATGGAACATGTTATACAGGTGCAAAGTTCACAAAGTTAACTAAACACCTCAAGATCAAACATAAATTCTCCTCACCATACAGGCCACAATCAAATGGGCTTGTAGAGAGATTCAATGCTAGCATAGGCACAGCGCTCAGAGCATTCTGCTCAAAGCACCAAAACAATTGGGATTCATTTATTGAACCCATAACCTTTGCATTAAACAACACTGAATCCCAAACCACAGGATTCACCCCTTTCTTCCTACTCCATGGAAGAAACCCAGCCACCCCAATGGACTTAGGGCTGGGAATACAGGAAGACATATCCACAGTAGCAGACCATGTAGCTAACATGATAACAAATCAAGATACCTCTAGGAGGAAAGCTATAGAAAGGGTCGCCAAGCTACAAAAGGAAAGGAAGGATAGATATGATAAGAAACTTACACCACAGGAAATCAAGGTCACCGACATGGTGTACCTAAACATACCAAGAATCCTGACCAACACAGAGTGTAAGAAACTTCAACCCCTTTTTATGGGACCATATGTTGTAGTAGACAGACCTAGTTTGACAAGTGCCAAACTCAAAAACTTGGCCACCAATCTATTGGTGGCCAGACCAGTGCACATAGACAGACTGAAAAAGGTTATGGCTGTCAGAAACAATGAATTTGCACACAGGCTTATTCCACATGAGGCCAAATACTACAGCAAAATTGTAAGGAACAAAAATGATATCACCCTTACAAGAGAAACCACAGGCATAGGCCCTATCAAGCCTAGGCCTGCACACCACATACTAAGAAAGACATCTAGGTGTGGTGCAGTTTCAAGAAATTAGAAACAAGATTGAGATACCAAAAGAACATAAGATTTTCAAAATGTATTACAAATTCTCTTCATCCACACATAAGACATGTGTGACTGATAATGACTTACTTATATGTATATAAAGACAATCAAATTTGTAAATATATCAGTAGGTTATTGCCTCTGAAAGGGTCAAAGACTGGGACCCCCCCAAGTAAAGCAGACATGAAGTCTAAGAAGAGTAAGGGTAACACAATGGAGTGTCTAAAGCCTAATCCCCACCTGAAAGAGCGCGCTATGCCAACACAGCAGTCTATAGAGATCAATTGACCTTATAAGCTACCCTCAGACAACTGTCTAGACAGTCATGAATGGCTGTCCTGGATGACAGGAGGAGCTAATTACCAGTACACAGATTACACAATAGACCCCCACAGTAGCAGACACTGGAGATTAGGTGCACCTGCTCCAGAGAAACAATACCAGGCCCACAATGGATGTGGGTAGGGTAGGCTACATAAGAAGCACTGTGGACCATAGCCCACCATCAGTCTTCATCCAGCTGCAGTCTGGAACACAAGTCTACAGGACCCCACTTGGGAATTAGCCAGCCCACTTCTCCATTAGGAGAGACTGCACTAGGATAAAGAACACACCTACTTCACCTTCAACCTGACCTTACCATTTACTGGTCAATCTCTATAGACTCACCGGACATATTGCCAAGACAGCTCAATCTTGCAAAGGTACAGTTCGAACCACTTCATTTAAAGTGTTACACCATACACTTAGACTTTACCAGCACCAAATCACTACAAATTTGACAAGACTTTAAACAGCAAACTTGCTTTACACAAGCACCATGGGGAGACTGAGAGTTTCACCCATACTGCTAACTATGCTGTTATTATATACTATAGAACCACTTACTGCAGGTTATACACCTGTGGTGAGACAAAACATAGGAGTAGTATTCAAACCTAGCCCTCAACCATTGGTCAATGGACATACAACCACAACACTATTGTTAGCTATCCCCTACAAGATACCTCGGGCACCCGTTACTCAAGGATCCATAAGGGATAGAATACTCCATTTGACCACTCCTACTCTACAAGATCATACCTCTGGCCAAATTATCCAACAAGCTAAGGAGCTAGACACCTTGCTGGAAATTGCAGACAAGGAGATAAATGAAACACTAGCCTCCATCAAATTGTTCTTATCCAACCCCATAAACACACTGGACAAGGCCAAAAGAGAGGCCATACTGGGTTTTCTAGCACCCCTGTTTCGCGGTGTGCTAGGTCTAGCCACAGTAGAAGATGTAAACCAAGTAATGGGACAGCTCAAGAACATAGATGAAATACTAAGAAAATTTGCTAAACAGGACCAGGAAGCAGCTGATCTCATTGGAAAAATCACAGACAGACAAGATAAGTTTGTTAAAGCATACATCCAAGATAAGAAGGTACTGGACAGCACAATCAACACCATAGGTGACACCATCAACCTGTGGGCCTCTAACATGTCCAGGTCACTTGACTCATATTCAAGGCACGAGAAAACCCAAAGGGAAAAAATGCAAGTATTAAATGATGCACTAATTATCATAGCAGCGAGAATGAATACAGTTCAATCACTGCAAAGGACAAATGCAGCCCTGAGGATGCTATCATCAGGAATCCTAACCCCTGATATAGTACCACCCTCAGACCTTGCTAGATACTTAATTGACATTAATAACAAACTTAGGATCACACACCCTGGAGCACAAGTCGCAATTAATGACTTAGATTTCTATTATTCACAGAAGCTGACCTCATACACTTACTCAGCTCACCATATATATATTCATCTGGACATTATAATTCAATCTACCACCTCAACCTTCAAACTGTACCAAATGATTACATCACCCATGCCTATAGACACACAGGAGACCCCCACCAGAGGAATCACCAAATTACAAACCACAACTGAGTTTCTAGCAGTATCTTACGATGAATCATTATTTATCGAATTGGACTCAGCAGATATGCAGGCATGTGAAGGTACTACAGTAAAGGTATGCAGAGATGTAAATGGTAGAATCTATAAACACAGGCCTACATGCCCTGTAGCCATTTTTACTAACCAGGCTCAACAGATTAAGGAACATTGCAAGTTTACAGTTTCACCACTGCAAGCACCTACCACCCATGCTATTTCCATTTCTGAAGATGAGTATCTGGTCAATACTAATGAACCCCATTACTTTATCAACTGCCATGGTAAAACGTCCGAAACTCGAAAAGCCCAGTCCTACTCAATCATAGGTGTACCCTGTGGGTGCATGATCAGTGTAGGAGAATTTTCTCTTCCGAACACAAGGTTGCCCTGTAACTCAACCTTATCATTTCATTACATTCTCAAGACAATTAATTTACCATTCATGGCAGCACTTAACAAAATTTCTGAAACCAAACCAGATGAAAGAGAATCTTCCAAATTTCCCAGTAGTAAACCTTTCTAGAACCTTAGAAAAACTACAGGAAAATCCAATCATGGATGATATTACTCAACTGAATTTAGAGCCCTTTGCCAAAACAGTATTAAAAGATGCCTCCAACCTTAATAAGGAAATGGAAACACGCTACGAGGAATCATACCTACGTCGAGTTACAGAGCATCCAATCTTCCAAAGCTTAGCACTCATCCTAGGGATATCAGCTCACATTTTTATAGTATACATACTACTCAAATTATACAGACTAGGAGGGACTGTAGCCTACCTGCCTACAGCCAAGGCATTCAGACTAGTCACCGAGCTGCCCCTACACAAATTGCTCCCAGATAAGAATCCTACCAAATTAACCCCTACAGAGGAAACCCACACCCCTTTTCTCACAATTCAGGAAACCGACACCCTGATAATTGCTATATTATTCACCCTGACCATCTACTCAGCCTACAGAATAATGAAGTACCTTAAGAAATTTGCACAGACACACTGTGGCAAGAAAAATGTGGCCAAGCGCACAAACCCCACAATATATTTTAAAATATATTGTGGAGACTCAAACTTCGCGCTACCCTTGAGGCCAATACCACATGAATTTGATGAGATTAAATCAGCAGCTGCCCCTACCTATAAGGATATAGTGGTTAAAACCTTCCCACTACCTAAGGCTATATTTACCTGGAATGGACCAGCAGTTATAACAACACAGAGAGGAGAATTTGCTTATCACCTCCCTCAGGTGATACACCTACCTTGGCGCACTAGGTTCAGTACTATACCAGCCCTTAAAAACAAAGGACTGTACTACTCCATGCTTCTCCAGAATGATTGTGGCACCAGCCCGGTGACCATGACAGCACTGGAAAATACAACAGATATAATTATTGACGAACAACAGGAGGAGACCGCAAGGTCAAACATGCAGACTATTGCTAATTTTCTAAACCACCAGCCCTCCCCGGTGACTGTGGAAACAGCCTAGACTGCCCACAGCCTAGGCTGCCCCCAGTCCACCACCAGGAGACAACACATCAGAGACAGTATTCAGAACTTTTCGGACAATTTGCCGGCCCTGAAAAGGGCCTTTGGGATGGCGGGTTTTTACACCCTAGGTTTCAGTCAGTCGGGATCCTACCACAGATCCTCGGGTTCAACATCAATGGGAGAGTCCGAGTCCGAGTCCGAGCCATACATATGGCCGTGATCCTGCTCCCACTCAACGAGCCGGGCCTCCAGCATCCCCAGTCCATACTCGGCAGCCGTGGATGGATCCCCGGATGCCGCAAGATCGAGGAGGGACGCCGCCAACAGATAATCCCATAGCACTCGCTCCCGCGGCCCTAAGTTATAGTCCATGGGCCAGAAACCCATATTACCCAAGGCCCTAGTCAGAAGGGCCACAGTGGCCCCCCGACGCAAGGCTGAGCCTAAGAAATAGTGGCAGGAGTAATTACAGACCATCACATCACCATGCTCAATGATCTCCTTGAAATTCCTCACTATGTAACCATAGTGGATGGCCTGGTTAGCCTCCACCAGGGCCCTAACTGGACTCCCCACCTCCATCACCTGGGGGACAGGCAAAGCAAAGAGAGCTTGTAGATGGGCCATGGTGCTACAGCAGTGATTTCCAGAGAGGAACTGATACTCCAATACCAGCCACACACTCCTTAAATGGACACACACACACCCCCCCCCACCCTGAACTGTCCACTGACACCAAGCTAGGCACTGCCACAGACACATGCCAGAATCTGGCACCTAACACCTCAAGTGCCACCACTGCATGAGCACACCAGGGAGGAGACTCACATCTCACTCCTGACACACCTCCACTGTCAATGAAATTATCAAAGTATTAGAAAAATTTTTAGAAAAAATACACAGCCACTTGTTGATGTATAATATGAAAATCTATGGTATTCTCACAAAAATCGATGATTAATGCGCGCATATACGCACAAAATTGCGAAATTGCAATTTAAAAATTGTAAATTGTACAGATCCAACACAAATATACATGAATGCAGGTAGATAACTAAGACAGTTTTTGTACCCACTAGCACTTGTATAATATGCCAAGATTTACTTAGAGTAACAAACTTTAGGTGTCCAAGAAAATTGTTGGAAAAATGAATGAAAAAAAAAAAAAGGAAAAAAAAATTGTTGAGAAAAATTGTTGACATGAAAAATGTTTACTTAAGATACTCACCAAATAATCTCTTTCAGGGACACTTACTCAAAAGGCTAGGGAAAAGTCAATTAAGCAGCGGCCCACTGCCGAAATTGCCAATTAATACACCCATATAGCAAAATCAAAGAGTAACTCAGAGACAAACAAGCCTATTGTACATAAAGTACTTTGTTTTTCCGGTCCTCGGAAAAATTTGTCTCAAATCCCAAAAATTGTAGAGTGTAAACTAGATTGTACGTTTGTACCCAATTTGCACACTAAAATTGTATTTTTGCACACCAGATTGTACGCTTGTACCCAATTTGCACACAAAATTGTATGTTTGCACACCAGATTGTACGCTTGTACCCAATTTGCACACAAAATTGTATGTTTGCACACCAGATTGTACGCTTGTACCCAATTTGCACACTAAAATTGTATGTTTGCACACTAGATTGTAAGTTTGTATCCAATTTACACACTTGAATTGTATGTTGCACATTATACTGTATGTCTGTACCCAATTCATACACTGAAATCAGATTTTTTTTTAGAAATCAACATTTCTATGTGTATCCAAGCTGTACGCAAAATTATATATATGTACATACAGAAACTATTAATTGAACGCAAAATTATATATTGGCATACTAAAACTGTCAAATGTACGCAAAATTATATATTTGTACACCAAAAATTGCCAAATGCACGCGAAATTATATATTGGCATACTAAAACTGTCAAATGTACGCAAAAATTATATATTTGTACACCAAAAATTGCCAAATGCACTCGAAAGTATATATTTGCATACTAAAATTGCCAAATGCACGCGAAATTGTATATTTGCACACTAAAATTGCCGAATATAAGCGAAAATTATATATTTGCACACTTAAATTGCCAAATGTACGCGAAAATTATATATTTGCACACTTAAATTGCCAAATGTACGCAAAAATTATATATTTGCATACTGAAATTGTCAATTGAACGCAATTACACGCGAAATTGTAAATTTGCACACTAAAATTGTCATTTATGTTCAATTTGCACGCTAAATTTTTGGTTTTTAAAGTATTTGATATATTATCTTCATTTTTATTCATATTTAACATTTTTTCATATTTTTTATATAAAGATAAGGGTATAATTACACTTTCTTTAAAACTGTGACTCATATTTTATTTTATTTTTTCACCTTCCTGTTATAGCGCCGGCTATTGCAGGTATAATACCAGACAACAATGGGAGTAAAAATTGTAAAAATCCTCCTTTTTGTTTTAAAGTTGATTTCCTTCTTGCTTCACTAACTCCTTTTTTGCTAACTAGCAACCTCAAAGTATTTTTATGACGTTTTAGCTTTGAATGTGTTTTTTTATCTATAGGCACATTACCAGCTAACACATTAAATATGCATTGGTATATTGCATCTAAGTCTTTTTTTGATGCAAAATCAATTAATATATTTCTTTTTTTGGCATTTTTGGCTGAGGCTAGCAATGAAAGAAAATGCTGATGTTTTATTATATTGCAACATTTCTTTTTTTTAACTCCAACTTTCCTTTTCTTTACCTGTGTTTTAGCCATTTTTTTAAAGTATTTTATTTATCAAAGATAAAAAATCTGATTTTTTTTTATAGTGCAAGCTTCTAAACTTCACTTATCTCATGTAAGTTTTTACTTTTTATTTGGTATAAATATTCGCTGTGAATCAGAAAAAATATCTGTTCTAAACATGAGATCTTTGTTTCTTTTTTGATGACCATCTATAAATAAATATCCATGAGGCGAATTTGTTGCAGCTGAAAATATATCATGAAAAGTTTTTACTCGATCAGGCATAAGTTTTCTTCCTAAAGAATGGGATATTGTTTGATCCAAAGGAGAATTAAATATTACTAAGTAAGTTGCATTTTTTGCCAATGTTTTTCTTTCTTTTCCTTCACAAAAAAAATTCTGCGTTATAAATACCACACTTAAACCATCATGATGAGAACGCTTAGTAAATAAATCTGTAACTAATGGATCCTTAGAACATTCCATCATTAAATCATCTAACACTATAAGCTCGTGATTATTAGGTGATATATAATCATCAAAAGTATGAGGCAACCCTTGAATAAAATTAATGTTTTTTAAGTTTAAATCAATTACATCAGAAGGGGGACTTTGTCCATAAAACCAGTTTATTTTTTTAAATTCATTGTCTATAATGCGATCCATATTTTTTAAAAGATTAAGAAGAAAACTGGTTTTTCCTGAATTACTAGGGCCTGCTATTATCATAGAAAATGGAGTTTTTAATCTCGCATCAATTAATTCTATGTCTTTAGTTTTAGTTTTTTCTACCATCTTGTATCTTATTTAATTCTTGTGCATAAAAACTACCAGTAAGTATTTCATTGTTTTCATCTAATAATATATAAGTAGGTGGCCATGTTCTAAGCGCAAAAGCTACTTGAAATATTTCTTTTTGCCAATTTGGCTTATATCCTTTAGTAAATGTTTTTCTTTTAGTTGTGATTTTTACTTTATCTCCTACTGAGAAAGGAAGTTGTATTCTTCTAGAATGTAAATATGGTTTGTATTGTTTGTCCCAAATTATCTTTTGGTTTTTTTCATCAACTTCAGAGGGCTAATTCCTAGAGTACGATGTGGACTTTTATTGTAGCTAAGTACAATGTCTTGCAAATCATCGATATATCTCAAGCTTTTTTTAAAGGTTAAAAATCGATGTATTTTATTTTGTATAGTTCTTATAAAACGTTCAACTATTGCAGCCTTTGTGTCTTGTGATGTGCTAAAAGAGTGAATATTTTGGTTAATGAGATATTTCTTAAAAACACCCTTAAATTCACTACCTTCATCTACTTGAATAAGCCTAGGCTTGTGTTTTGCCCTAAATAATATAGCTTTAAAGCCTATTAATGTTGTTTCTGCTTTTTTGTCTTTAAGAGGTTCTATGTAAGCATATCTGGAAAAGCAATCTATAGCAGCTAATAAATATGAAATGTTGTTATTATATCGTCTAATTTGGAAAGTACTTATTAAATCTAACTGCCATTGATCATTTAATCCTTTTACAATAGTTTTTCGTCTTAAAAAGTTATATTGTATAGGTTTGTGTGAAGTATAAGTTCTAGTATTTTGTAAAAATATTTCAGCGTCTTTTAAAGTTATTTTTTTGTCTTTTTTTTTAGCAGATTTATATAACTTTTTCACAGAACTAAAAGATGATGGATGACTTGGGTTAAAGTAAATACTTTCAAACAACCTTTTTATTTCTTGGTTTCTTTTTATTTCTTCTTTTTTTGCCATATTGAAATTAAACACTTCTTAAGAATAAACATATAAAGATGTAAACATGTTATGTTTGAAACAGGTACAGTCCTTAAAACATTAAAGCATGCATTTAACCCTCTTGTTTACTAACCATCTCATTACAATTCTTAAGTTATGTTTTACTTTTAACTAGTGTCCGATGGTAAATATGATTTGTCACATTTAGTACATGAAATGAAAACATTTATAAACTATGTTTGGAACAAATGCACGTATCCTGATGAATCAAAAGTAAAATTACATAAAAAAACAATGTTAGGATCTTAGTATTTACACACCCAATAATAAGTTAATATCCTTAAGGACAAATACCAGATTCCTAACAACAACAACAAAGTATCATGATAGCGTATTAATTGATTTGTTCACTAAGCATTTCAATGTAGATATATGACATCAATAAACATCATTTAAAAGTACAAAATATCATTTCACTGAAAAAAGAAACACAAAAAATAAACTTTTTAGGTTTAAACTAATATATAAGCAGCTAATACTTACTAAATATGAATTCTCTTTTACTATATACACAACTTGTTATAATAATACAAAATAATATTTTCAATACAAGCACATGAAAAAAACATTTAAAAGCAAACAAGAAATATTTTAAAGAATGACATCAACAGTTTCAGATTTTTTTGGATAAATATTTCCCTTTTTGCAACTTATTTTAAGAGTAAGCTGTAGTGGCTCATTTGTTTTTTTTTTGTTAAATTTAAAACTGTATTGTTATCTTTACCAGGAGATGTGTTTTTACCTGTTTCTTTTTCATTTTGACTGTTGCTTAATGTAGTTTTTTTACTTTTTTTTTCAGTTAAATCGATAATTTTGTTAGAAAGGACCTTACTTCTTTTTTTCAGATTTTTAGTAATTTTTTTTTTCTTTTTCGTCCTTTTTTTTAAAAGAATCTTTGCTCTTTGATTTTAATTTCTCCAATTCATATTTTTCATGACATGAATTACATCTAGATGGGTGTCGACTAAAAAAATGAGCGGAATGTAAGGGTCTATGACAGCGGATACATTCTTTGTACATATTTTCATAACAAGGAATACAATATTTTTTTCCAGTTTTTAAGTCATCACAAATACCACAATATATACATAATTCGCCCATTTTAAATATATAAAAATATTTGGAAAACAAATATCAAAAGTTGATTGTTTTTTAGCTTATTATGTTCACCTAAAGATGTCTATCCCACAGACTTTTTCTTAAAATTTTTTTTAATCACTGTCAGAATTACTATCTACATAGGAATTATCGCTGTCACTTTCATCAATGTCTCTTTTAACCGATGATTTACTTTTCTTTTTACCTTCATTTTTTGTTTCTGTTTCTTTAGGACTTTTAATCTTTTTTATTCTTTTTTCTATTTTAACCTTTAATTTTATAAGTTCATAATATTCAGATTTTTGCAAGCTCATATTTTTATCTTAAGTCATATCATGCAAATGAATATATTCTTTTCCTCTAAATCTAGTTATATCTATTCTCTTCTTTTTCCCAAAAGGAATGGTGTGAAATTTAGAAGCCATCAGAAGTAATTTCTTTTAAATTAATTTGTGATTTCTTTGAAAATAGATTTTTAAAATATTAACTTTTAAGAGCTTAGAAATGATTTCTTTATGTTGATATAAAATACCCTGCTGTTTAGATGCAAAAGGTGAATTTCATTTGTTTTAAAACAGTATAACACAGGTAATCTCAAGTATATTTTCACTGTTCCATACACAATGTTATGCCTTTTTAGTTTAATTTAAATTCTTTTTTTTTTTTAATTTACAGATGAATCAAAATATTTATGTCTTTTACGCACATTGATCATATGATTCCCATAAGCAAAAGATTTGATTCCATCTTTTTGTAGCCAACGTTTATCTTCAAAAGGTGAAAGAGCCAGTTTATTTTCTTTTATTACATGTACTTTATAATTGTAACTTCTCATAGCATGATATGATTCACGATGAAATTTCTTTTTAAACAATACTTTTTTAAACTGGTCATGTCTCATATCTCTTATATTACTTTTTTTAACACCTTTTACTCTTTTTGTTTCTTTATTTGATTCAAATAAAATAGAATACATCTTAGGACGTAAACCAATGAATTCTTTTATTTTTTTTCCCTCACTTTCATCCTTAAATTTTCCTAATACTCTACAATTCTCAGTACAGTGCAGGGGGTGATCTAGTTTAAGATTTGAAAAATCAAAATATTTTTTTATACTTTTCAGCTTTTCAATAAAATGTTCATCTTGTATAAAATATATGAATGAATCTGTGTCTGAATATAACAAGTTAATAACAGATAAAGAAAAAGTAGGTAACATTACCTTATAATGGAACCAAAACATGTGCATTTTAGATAATTCTAATATAGTAAATCCAAGATATATCGGCTTGTCCAAATATACTTGTTCTTTAACATTTTGTATTCCTACATAATCTTTGTCTAAAAAATACAAGGAATGAAAAGTAGGTTTTCGAATAAGTTTTTTACATTTAATTTTACATGAAGTAAGGGTTAAATTTTTCCTTTTTTTAACATTTTCCATGCATTTTCCAAAACATGAATTAGTCATTAACTTAAAAAATGCTTTATCAAAAGAAGAAGATGATTCTCTCCGTTTAGTGTTATTAAAGTCAATATATTTTTTCATCCAAGCAGATTGTTTAAAAGATAGAATTTTATGTATTTTAACTATTTTCATCCCTAATTTAAGGTATAGTTTTAAATTCTTATAGTGAACAACATAATTTTTTTTCTCTCTTAAATCACATATTAGCTTATTCCCACTTTTTTTGTATTTAATATTTAATTTATGTAATAAATCTTTAGCATATGGAGATAACTCATAATGAAATATCTCTTTTTTTTCTGGAGCCAGTGGAAAATCATCATGCAAAAAATGTAAATGCTTTGGATACAATAAAGTAACTTCTAATAAATAGCCTTCATCACTGTTGTTAGCTACTTCTAATACATTAAACTTAGAATAACTAGAAGACGGTAACCAAACAAAATCATGAGTGGGAAGTTCTTGACACATAGCATGGCCATAAAGTTTATTACAATCATAATAAACCAAATGTTGGGAATCGTTTTTTACTTTAACATATCGTTGTACAACGTTTGTAATACCTCCGCGTATACCTTTTTCAATAAAGTTATGTTTATCTATATCATCTAAAAGATCAAGCTGTATCTTTGTGTGTTTTAACATAGCCTGATAACTAAGAGATGGAGCAGTAAGGAATTTCGCAGGATCTAAACCATAATTTTCTAAACTTCTTTCTCTAAAAGATTCAAATACATCGCATAATAGTAAAACATCAATTTTAAGGTATTCTTTTAAATAGCTTCCTAAAGATTTACAATTCAACAAATTAAACATTGTTTTAGCATGAGTGTAAGCTTCTTTAGATATATTTTCTTTAGTTAGCTTATTATAGAAATGGGATCTAACAGGTAGATTTTTTCTTTTAATTTTTCCCATAAATCTATGTAATCATAACACATAATTCCCTTTTTTATTACATAGGTAATAATTCCTTTTTGGTTAAGTTTTTTTTGGTTTCTATGAAATTATCTACATTATTAGCAGCTAAAAGATCTGCCAAGTGTGACAAAGAGGCAGATAAAAATTGGAATGAATCTAAAAAGTAAAAATTTTCAAATTGTAAAGTTAAAAATTTTTCAGAAGATCTAGGAAGAACTCTTATATCATCATTTTGAATATATTTATAGAGCTTTTTTACTATAAAATGTAAATCAAAATTCATAGCATTATGCATAACAATTGGTATTTTCAATGTGTCCATTCTAAGAGAAAAATGGCTTAAATTACATCTATTGCAAGCATAGTTAACATCTCGCCCCTTGCCTTCTCGACCCATATGGGCATGGTCCAATACTTTTTTATTTTTTTTATTTTTAAATGAAACATGACACAAATAACATTCTGTTTGTTTATGAATTCTGCTTATGTCTTCCATTGTTAAAAAAATCGGCTTCCTATTTTTATCTAAAATATGAGATATCTCTGCTCTTTTTTGATATAAGTAATTCACAAATTTTTTTAAAACATAACGTCCTATATATAAAAATGGTGTCTGTGAATATTTCTCATACTTTGAAATTAAAACTGCACCTATAGGATTTAATTTTTGTCTAGTTTTTATTGTGGTATTTCCCCTTTTAACGGGCACTTTTAATTTTTGATTAAATGTTTCAAAGTCTGCATATGTGATAAAAGGGTTTTTAATTTGTTTAGAATAATCTTTGTATTCAACTTTGCTTCCTTTTATGGGCATTATATATGATTGACCAAAGAAGCTATTATTGTCACAGGTTTTTTGGGTATGAAAAAGGAGATCATTTTTTTTAAAAAAAGAAGTTAAACATTTATGACAATAATATCTTGTTTTCTTATAAAAAAAGGGTCTAACAAACTTACTCATGTCTCTTATAAGCCAATAATGTTCTCGATATAGTAAAAGGTTAACATGATTTAAATGTTTTTCTTCATTAAAATTAGTAGAAATATACATAGGATATGGATGATAATTTTCATTTTTATTTTTAAATATACCAAAAACATTTACAGTTATGTGGTTTTTTTCTTCAAATTTAGCTATTTGACCAAGTTTTACAGGAAAAGAAAGACAAGATATATTTAAACTTTGCAAGTAAGGTAAATAAGTGCTTGCTCTGTTTGCATTTGTTTTACTTTTAAACAAGGCAGCTAATATGCTAAAAAGAAAACATTTATTTCCTGCTCCTTTAATATTAAGCAATGATCTTTTCTTAAACAAAATACTGTCTATATCAGAAGGCTTATAGCCTCCCAAAGGATTATATCTATAAATAGAAATTCGCAAACATATAATTTCTTTTAAAAACCATCCAGATCCTAGTTGAATAAAAGAATCAAAAAAAGCAGAAATGATTCTGATGGCTTCATAAACTTTTTCTTCTATAGATTTTACATTTAGAATTACAGCTACTGGACTTTGAAACCAAGGTTTTATTTCAAAATGTTGGTTAGTTTCTATTTTATATTTGGCTAAAAATGTATTAAGACCTAATTGGAACTTAACTCCACCATGCTTTAACATCCACTTTTTTATTTTAGATGTAACTCTGTTTGATATATATCTTAAAAAAAATTCTAAGTCATGATTATATATTTTAGGGACCAAATTATATTCTATTGCAATATTCCTGAAACCATTTCTTCGATTCATTATCTGAGTTTACAACGGCGAAAGTGAAGTACTACAAATACTTTGCCATACTCAAATTTTATAAGTTTTCCTTGGTCATCAACTATTTCTATTTCGTGTATCTCAGACATTTTAACTTTTTTATAATAGGGAGAAGTAAATATCATTTTAAAATCTTCTCCAAACAAGCCATTACATCTTATAACTCTTAAAAGAGGAACTTGAACATTTCCAACAACTTCATTAGAAACTATATTGGTATATAAATAAATATTTGAAGAACGAGAACTTAAAGAAGGTACTCCTGTTGCTTTATAAGAAGCATAATGTTTATGTATTTTTTTTTGAAATAATAAATTATTATAATCATCTATGGATTCTAAAGGAAGACCATAGTAACCTGTTACTTTTGAATCAGTTTCATCTTTAATACCTCCTTCTGCATTTGTTAAGCAAAGAATATCAGACAAAGAGGAAGGCATCCACACAGTATCTCCCCTTGCTACATGTAAAACAGGCTTTAAATTTTCTTTTTCTATACTAATGTAAGGCTCTCTAGCCAAATGAAAAAATTTAAATTTTTTTCGGCTAACTCTATTGATTTCATTAACTTATTCATTACATCTATATAATTCTCTATATTACCATAATTTCCATATGGCATCATTTTAGTGTGAAAGCTCATGTCTGTTCTAACAGTGTCTATTTCTCCTTCTTCTAATACATGTAATTCATCATTGACCCCCATTTCTTTTCTGTAAATAGCAAAAGTTCGATCTTGTGGAGGATCCTGTGGAATATTGTACCAGGATACAGGAAGGTTTATTTCTACTATGGCCACCTCCCAATGACCTTCTAAATGAAATTTTCCAGGAATTTCTACGAAAAAATGACTTGTTTTATTAATCCGAGATGAATGAATAGTATTAGAAGGTAGAGTAACATAAAAGTCATCTGAGTGAGCCATTTTTTGTTTACCCATAAGCTTCATTTATTTTTAATCTCATTTTGGTTTACATTAACTCGTTTTTTATGTGACGATTTATGCTAGTTTCATACTCATTTAAACATAGAGCTAAATGATCTGTAGTGTATTTCACCAGGTAAGTAAAATTTTCTCTTTGGTTCCATTTCAGAAACATAGCATCACAAACAGGATTCCCATTAAACCATTTCACGTGACAAAATTGATTTCTAAATTAATCACAACTACTTCACCATCATTTTTGGTATATTTTAAATGACAATGAACCACACTTGCGTAGCAATGCTTATGAATAGGTTTGCCACAACATATTGTGTATTCTATATTACTTTCATGTTTTTTGCTTACAAGAACTACCCTTCTACATAAAGCACATCCCAAATACACATTACTGTAAAATAAACGTTTTTCTCTCACTTTTTCTTTTATTTTACTTTGAAGCCTTGAAGAGGCATACTGTCTTGTGCCTTTACGTTTATTTTTATTTTTCATGAGATGAAATATTGCTTCTTCATTGTAACCAACAAGATCACTTATAAATTTACATATTTCTTTAGTAAAAGAATGATTCTCTCATAATAAAATACTGGATGTGATTAAAACTCTAGCAGCTTTAATTTCCTCTTGTATTATCATATTTTTGATTTCTGAGAACATAAAATAACATTGGAAATAATGAGAAAAATATACAAGAGCTTCTGTTTTAATGTTTGATATGTCAATGAATTCATCAGATAAAACAGAAAATATGTTAGAACATTCTTTGGCACTCATAAACGTTTGATTTGGTATGCTCACATTTAAGCAAATTTTAAATTTCTGCAAGTAACATTGTTAAAAGAGCACAAACATGAAATGTACTCTACTCTTTCTTTAAGCAGCTCTATGTTCACATCAAGCAACATAGTTACATAGATAAATACAAGTTTAAATATGATAAAATGCTTAACAAATGATTAAATTACCTTAACCCTTTCTACCATGAGAACTTGTATCCTCACTTATTTATTTTTATATTGTTTATCAAAGCTGTTTTAATGAAGCTGTACAAACTAAATTCTAATTTATCTATACCTCTATAATAACTAAAAAACATTTAATTTTACATGTACTTGTTATACTTTACAAATATCAACTAAAATTAAACCAACTTTACAACAAAGATAAGAAGAAAAAATCTTTTATCTTATTTCATTAAGTGGTTTACAAAAGAAATCTATCCTATCTAATATCAGATTTCTACGTATTTCAGTATATTTTTTGTTTTGAAACTTTGCATAAAGAGGGGTGCAAGTAGGTTTTCCATCAAACCAAGGAATAAAACAGTTTTTACATCTCGCAACCCTTTGGTTTTCAACATAAGAGGAAAAATATTGTAAAAATTCGAGACATCTTGTTTTACTTGGGCTCCCACAACATTGCATATATGTTATTTTAGATAATGCTCTTTTTCTGTTTGTCCTGTCTGCTTTGTGAAATCTTCCACAAGATGCACAACAATAAGTTAAAAATCTCAGGCAATTGTTATATATCATATTGGCTATTTTCATCTTTTTTTTAAATTTTTTCACACGTTTATATTGAGTAAATTTCCTTTTCCTAATAGTCATAGTTAATGCAGTAGTTTCGCTATAATTATCCTCACAGTCTTTCATACATTCAAGGATTTCACATACTCGAGGTACTCTTAAAAAATCAGGCGCAAACCAAATCATTTCTAAAGAAAACTTGTGAAATTCTCCCATAAAGAAAATAGCCATTTTGATAACGCAAGGAACTTCTTCCACGTTATTTATACACCGACTTTTTATATATTCATACAAGAAATCACTTTGAAAAAAAATTGCAAAAAAAACAATACTTTTAATATCTCTAATATCATTTAAAAGAATGTGGCATAATTCATCTTCTTCTGATAAGGTCATCATTAAATAGGAGCATTCAGAAATATTCATATATTTTATAGCAGGTATTTCTAAGCTAAGCTCTTTCTTTTGTTTACCATAAAAAGATTGATAGCTTTTAAAATAGTGACATCTTTCATACAACAAAGAACTATCTAAATCTATTTCTATAAAACTATTCATGGTTAGTCTTTTATTTTATCGCATAAAATGATGCTTTCTTCTATACAATTCGGGAGATGGTTATTGGGGAACACTTTACAAGTTACTTTCTCTTTGTTTTTTAAATATTTTTTTGTGTTTAAATTACATTGAAATATTTTTTCATTAAGTTTTTTTTTATCAATGAAACGTAAAATATCATCAATATCCATAAGATTTTAAAGATGAAAAGTTTTTTAACTGCTACTTGATTTTACTTTTAGGTCCTCTTCGTCCTTTAGTACCTTTAATTAAAGGAGGTGTGCAATGTAAAAAACAACATGCACATCTGTTTATATTATCTGGTAAAATATTCCTTAAAAATACTTCTGCGTGACTCTTTATTCTATCGCATATAGCTATAGTCCTTTCCAAATTTGCTCTGCAAGTATCTGTTTGTGGTTCAAATAAAGTAGATGTTGGATTAAATTCAGATAGTTCTTTTACCTGATGGCTTACTGATAAAGGAATTTTTCTCTTTTTATTTTGAACTTTATTTTTAAAATCAGTAATTTTCCTCACTTAAATCATCATTGCTGTCTGATAAAGTTTTGCTAACTTTCTTTCTTTTTGGAAGAGAATGTGTTCCTTTTATATCTTCTTCATTACTGTCACTTTCTTCTAAATCTTTATGTAAAATACCTAGTAATTTTTGCTGTGATTGAATGAAAGCAGGGTGATCTCTTTTTTTTACTGGGTCATTGTCACTCTCACTTTCTGTAGAACTGTTTTGCTCTGAAGAGGATGGCCGCTGTTTAATGTTAGACCGGCTTTTATTTTTGTCTTTTAATTTTAATTGAGAAGTGGACGTGATGCTCTCTTTTTTACAAGAATTAAAAGAACTTAAAGCTGAATCTGACAATTTTTCTAAAGAAGGCATGTGATACAATTCATCATTTACTTTTTCTACTAATGAAGTAAAAAAGTTGAAATACAATGAAAGTCCTTTCCCTGGTTTTAAACTCTGTTTTGAGCTTCTGTATTCTGAAGATTTATCGTGGCTGTAATAAAAAATGATATTTATTTGGAGAATTTCAACCAAACATTTTATCAAAATACTTTCTGAAGAAGTTATATCTTTTATTATACCATTATTTTCTCCGCATAAAACCTCATAAAATTGTCTAATTTTTTTTATTTTTTTTAATGTAAGAATGAAGAGACGATTTAGTTTCCTGAATTAAAGGATCTATGTAAGATTCTTTGTTGTGATGATACTTTTTATATAGGTGATGCAAAGCAAAATTTAAATTATGTTCTTCACATAAATGAACCCTGTCCCAATATTCTGTATTGCTAGGAGTATCCTCTAATAAATAAACCAGTATCACCCTTAATAAATTATCTATGACAGAAGCCATGAATTAATTTATTATTAAAATATAGTTTACAGAGAACCTTAGCTTCATATAACTTTCTCAACAAGATTGCATAAAAACAGAAATTGATTTATATCTTTAGTTATACAACTTCCAGTAAAAGTGTGAGTAAAAGAAAAAGTTGTTCCTTTATTTTTTATTCTAAGAGAAGAAAACCTAATAGCATCAAAAGATTGCTTTGAGTTTAATAAGTTATGGTTTATTTCCAACCATATTGACTCATATGAATTCGATTCTTTAACTTCTATGCTATAGCCCTTTTCTAAACTTGACACTATTTTAAAGCAAAAATCATGAAATTTAATTCCTTCTTTAATTATAGTAAAAGATATTTGAATATTTACAATGTCTTAACTGTATTAAATTATATTATCTTTGCTGTATTTTTCAAAAAAATTAATGCATGAGGAATAAATAAAGTCTTCTATCTTAGATAAAATACGAGGGATACTATTTTTTATAAATATATAACAATAATTATTTTTAGTAAATTTTAAAGTGTAATCTTTTTCAGAGTACACTATAGAACCTCTATAAGAAGAAGAATTCACCACCTTTCTTTGAAATGAAAGTATGTCAAAAGATGACTTAGGCAATGCTGTTAATCCTAACACAACTAGATGGGTAGAATAATCTATAGGCATTGAAAGCAAGCCTAAAATCTATAACTTTGATATTTCTCCCAATGAAGGAAAAAATTCAGCTTCACTACGCAACTTTTTCATAGGAATATAGCCCTCATGCTGAACTATGGAAAATAAAAAAATGCTAGTTGTAAAGTGAAAATCAAAAAAAGGAGCCTGATAATAAGAAGGTGTATTTACTATATCTCGAGGATTTACTTTGGTGTAATCATTAAGAGCTAAATTCGCATTGTATACACATGTTTCTGTTATAATCTGATTAAATGTAATATATTTGGCAGAAAAATCTGCTATGTCTAAAGTATGTAGCATATATGTACAATTATGACAAGAGCAAAGTTCTTCAGTTTGACTATCTTTAAATGCGAGATAAAACCTAGTCATAGAGACAGTAAACAATTTGCTCTCCTATGTGATGTTTCAATAAAATAGGAAGATGGTTTATGCTTAGTCGCCTAGTTTTTTTAATGAAATCTTCTTCAGATAAAATATCATCTACTAAGCTCAAAGGTAAAATTGAAAGGAGCTTTTCTCTCCTAGTGTCTTTAAGGTAAACTTTAGATAAACTTAAACAAAGATTTTTTAAAGTAGTAATTGGATGAAACTGATGATTAATCTGTTCTGCTATTTCTGACACTTTTTCAACTAAGTCGTGAGTTATAACCTCATAAGGAGGGCAAATATGTTCATATGGTTTAAAAGATGTATGAAAATGTGTTGTTCCAAGAAAATTACAATAAAAACATTCACAAAATCCTTGACCGTTTGTTGTAAAATTGATTAAAAGATAATAAATATCAATTGGTTTATCCTCTTCTAGTTTAGCCAAATCCATTTACAGCAATAAGGCTTTAAAAGTTTTCAGCGCTTTTCAAGAACAATTTGAATAAACACTTGTTCAATGGACACTTGCATTAGTTTGATAAAAGTTTACAGTGTCTACCTTTAAAAGTGGACTCAGCTTTTATCCTAGGTGAAGCTTTACGAGTTTTCAGCGCTTTCTGAGAACGATCAGAGTCCAAACAGCTTCACTTAAATCGAGCGATCCTTTTCATGGATGTCTAAAGGTAGACCATCTGTAGCCCATTTGTGGAACGTCTAGTTGACTCTCAGCAAACGTGCATTAAGGAATGGAACTGCAGCTTTCTTCTGTAAGTCAAATAATGTAGATTTAGCATATCAAATATTATATGGCTATTACAAAAAGTTCAGTTTCTTGCTCTCTGTCTTTATAACTCAATGTTTTTAAACTGCTATTGAATTAAGAAAAAGCAACAATTCTCAGTGTTATTAACAATACCATAATGCATTTGTGTGTATGAGCTTCATTGCACATTTAAAGATTTTTTATAAGTTACTACATGTCTAAAAGTTCATTGAATAATGGAATTCATACAGCTATAAAGCATTCGCACTAACAATATGAAGGAAAAATACACGCTGACAGTTTGATATTTAAAATCATATAACAATTTCATGGAGAAATTCACGCTGGCAGTTTAATTCAATTATCTGAGTACTGTTGTCAAATTGTTAATTTTATAAAGTGCTTTTGTCCCTTGTCACTCAGCTCTATAACTATTTTTTATTTTAAAAAGATCTTGCCAATGTGGGTTTTAGCAATTTGAGACCATAAGCAAGCCAAACTACAAAACCCAGTTTGCCCAAAGCATAATAAGCAAACTTGCAACATAAATGTAACTTAATTTCTCACAATATGAAACCTTAGCCCACTAAATGGGAAAGCCAATTAGTAAAACTGGTCTTTGCTATAGCAATCCATGCTCTCAAAACTAATTGTATGAACCAAAATCCCCTAAGCATAAAAGAATCTCACATACAATATGAGCTATCATGTGTTAACTCTGGCTTGCAAATTCCCTTGAGATACAGCATATCTGCCATTTTTATAAAAAAATTAACAGCTCTAAATCTCTGCTATAAATATATTCCATCACCTTTCAGTTAAAGCTCTATGTACCGTATTTCCCCGTGTATTGGCTTAGTCAAGTGTATTGGTCTACCTCGTGTATTAACTAAGTGATATTCAAAATATGTGAAAAAAACACTGTAGTCCTTAGCCCATGTATATCCCTACCCTGTGTATATGTTATGCACAATATGGGAATTTGCACAGTTTAGGAATAATAAAGCCTAATAGATAATTCTGTTGGAACAATTCGATTTAAAATCAGATCTCTAAAATTTATGTGTCATTTTATTTTTCACCTCGCAAACAAGCTGTAATGGGTGTTGTATAGGGTATGTTTGACCTCAACCAATTGCAGGAAACAATGCTTTATTTCCTCAAGATTTCACCGATTTTAGCTAAAAATGGGCATTTTTTTGGCCCTTCACCTCACTTTAAACCTTAGTAAATTTTCTAATGCTCATATGGTATCAAACAGGAAAAGCAACTTCTGTTAATTTCTAATAACTGATATTTGCTTTTGTCTTGCCATGAAAAATCAGTGAAAATTGGCTAAAAATCGACCGTCAATGCTCGTTTTGAGGAGACTAGACCCGGCCGTTTTTTGGCCATTTTAAGGTCTAAAGGGTTAAATATTCCTGAACTGTGCAGCGTAAGAGAGGACAATTCCAGAATTGGGCAAAATCAGTAATGGGCAATTCCGGAATTATGTCCATTCCTACTTGGTGCATAACATATAGACCCAGTTAATTTGACAGTTTTGCTTGTATTAGCTCAGTATTATACATGGGGAAATATGGTAAACAGGTCCATTCTTTGGTTAGAGTATCAGAACAGCTGGGTCATGTTCCTGGTCTTAATGGCTGGTGTATAAAGCTGTTTACACCTAACTTAAATGGAGAGTATCGACAGAGCGGAATGTAAGATGTAAGTTAACACCATGCGTTCTACTTAAATCATAGATAAAGAATAGGGCCAAGTCTGTTGTTCCCTCAATTCCCTTAGCGAGCTATTCTTTCTTCATTCTAAGCAAGCACCATGTACTGCATGGTTATATTTGTTCTGCTCTCTGCTGTTTCTATCATAGAGGCAAAATCGTGTTTTTGTGAAAAAAAACAGCATTTAAAATGTGACAACTGTCTACCAACACGTGCCACGGTGGACACAGTGAAAAGCTCCTTTGTAGAATGGAAAGATTTTGTTGATATAAACAACATAAATTACAGCACCAATACTTTCCCCTTCTTAAGAAGAATTGAGATACAAGGTATACCTATTTTCTATTGCTCCTATGGAACATGTAGGTAAGTTTGTGAAAAGTTGATACTTAATAATATGACGATCAATGTCCTTTGTGTAGCCAAAGTCAAGTCCTCAGCGCATGTGCAAGTTATAGCCCTGAGAATAGGTAAGCAAGGTAGCAGGTAAGGTCATGCACCAGTGATTTCAGTCAGGTAACAGGTAAACTTACATGCTGCTGGCGACCTCCTGTGAATTATACATGTACTAAACCAATAGATCTATTAACTAAATTTAAAGCTAGTTTTAAGCTCCTCACAAAAGTTTGCAATGAAGCATGCTATGGTATATTTTAAAAGCAGCAATTTATTTAACTTAAACTAAAGAAGCTCACTTTTTCCTTTGTAGTTTATTTCTTGTTTAAATGGGAAAAAAGGGTGACTGAGTATTATCCTCTCTAACAAAAACCCTGCTAGCTTAAAAAAAAAATATCTCCCCCCATTCTTCAACACACGTGGCTTCGATTTTTCTCACCTGGGAAAAACTACAATGTATAACCGTAATGTGTTTCAGACCTAACTAAAGGTAAACTATCCTAAACATGAGTTTGACCCCCCGGCTTAGATAATAAAAAAATTCTCGGAATTTATCTAACTTAAACTAAAAAAAGCTCACTTTTTCCTTTGTAGTTTATTTCTTGTTTCAATGGGAAAAAAGGGGGGACTAAGTGTTATCCTCTCTAACAAAAACCCTGCTAGCTTCAAAAAAATATCTCCCCCCAGTCTTCAACACACGTGGCTTCGATTTTTCTCACCTGGGAAAAACTACAATGTATAACCGTAATGTGTTTCAGACCTAACTAAAGGTAAACTATCCTAAACATGAGTTTGACCCCCCAGCTTAGATGATAAAAAATTTCTCGTATAAAAAAATATAGAAAATAATTATTTCCCACAGGAAAATTCAACTTACCTATCCTGAAGGTGTGAGAGCATCAACTAGCCGAGCTAGCATCTATCCCAAAAGTGAGATAGCATCAACTGAGACCGTTCTCTTCATAAAGAAGTCATCAGCAACTACTAAAGCAGCAAATTATCATATAGAAGTGACCGCTGAAAGTGCTAGCTTAACTACAAAATCAGACAGCACCTCAGCTTATATAGACAATGGCTCAGAAACTCTGGAGAAAAATTCTCCTCGTGCAGACAGCGTGTTGACGTCCACCCGTGTAAATGATGCTGATCAGAGCTCCTCCATTTATATAGACAGGGGAAGTGATGTCACCACTGTGGCAAATGTTGCAACATCTTTCCCCTCCTCGCCTTTGAAAGCAGCTGTCACCTCATATTTAAATTTCACATCTGCAGGTGAAACAATGGAAATAAGCGCTGTGTCAGCTAATTTTGAAACAAGTCCAACGCCTGAGGAAAAAACTAACCTTCCATTTCGCCATAGGACTACTCTCATAAATGCCATATCTGGAAGCTTTATGTCTCCAACATATGCCACAACGCAGGATGGAACCTTAGTAACTAATTTGCCTCAAGGTATAAGTCAACAGCTCTCTAACACCTTGGTATATACCAATGTGATCACTGCTTTGGGTTTCATGATTTGTCTCATTCTGGCTATAACTTTTGGCATCAAATTAATGAAGAGGGAAAAAACTAAAGAAAATAAAACCAAAAGAATGGCATACATGGAAAGAGGGGAATCACTATGGAGCGAATGTGCAGAACCACTGTCTGGTGGGGAATCAGTGGAAATGCAGGAATTATAAATTATCCTGCTATATTATATGGTAAAAGCCACCATATTTTTGTTTGAGATAAAACCCAAACAGAAGGATCACTTAAAAAGCAATAAGTTATAAACAGTTAAGCACTAAAAATCATGATAAAATCATTTCTGTATCATGATTTAGATCTGATCATAGTCGCCATCCTATGGGTCACTTATTTAAGATATCTTAAAGTATCTCACCCTTAAATAGCAAAATGTAAAAGCAATTATTTACTCATCATATTAAGCTCAAAAAGTATCTTAAATAGAACTATATCATAACTTTTTTATATGATATAAAAATAAAGCGCTATTAAAATTGTATAAGATTTCATGGAAACTCCATGTTAACTCTTAAATTACCTATATATGTGCTACATATGCAAGCTATTGTAGTGTTAGATTTCAGCCAGTACAAAAAAGGTTCAAAGGAATCCTAGGTTAACACTTATGCTAACAATCATTTATCTATACTTTAGTGCTGGTGTCTATCAGTCTGCTTATATATTGTACCTATAGGTCATCATGATGCTCCAATGAAATATGGATAAATCTGCTCAACAAGAATTCATTGGAGCATCCTATAAACCACGCAGAGCTGCTAACGATCTTTTATCTTTAGTTTAGTGGTGGTGTCCATCAGTCTGCTTATATATTATACCCATTGGTCATAATGATGCTCCAATGAAGTGCTATAAAGCAATCTCACTATCTCTTCATCAATGCATATTAAAAACCAGTAATCAGGATATATACCATAGTCTCTAGTTATCCTTAACTTACTTAGATTTTATATCTGTGTTATATTGCTAAGATAGAACTCATATATGGTATGAATCTTTTAGGTAAAATAAATGCTTTCAAGCAAACAAGATAGTGTTTTATTAATGTTTAATTATAACGAAATATTATACCATTATGCAATGTCCAAATGATGTAAATTAAAGTCAACATCTAAAATGTAAACATGAATCAAAGCAAGAAGCTGACCATAAAAAAGTTGCATGTAATTACTTCGAAATGACAACTACCTGGAGCTATATCGTTGTAGTGTCTCTCATAAAAATGGTCAACAGCGGTCAGCTTTAGCCCTAAGCTATGCTGACCTTACTAAGGACATGAGTGATAATGAGATGACCACTGGTCAGCAATTTGCTAAAGGCGCTCCCTACATGATTTCGAAACACACATGACGCCTTACATAAGGCCAACCAAATTTATTGTAAACTTAGTTTAAAAAACATTGAAAATGATTTTTTTAAAGCTTTATACTTAAACAGGTGTAAATTTTAAAGCTAAAACCAATATTTTTATCATCATAAAAGTTTATAAAGAGAAAGAAGTAAAAAAAACCAACAAAATGTTGTGAAACAAATACTTTAATATTGTTTAACCTTACTTAAAGCTTCAACAAAGAAAGATGCAGGTCAACCCCCAATTTTCATTAGTGTCAAGTTTTTAATAACGACTCACTCTGCTATAACTGCTTGGTGAGACAAGATGGAATCCTTTGGTTTACTTGAGGCTACTATACCTTTTATGAAGGTTTTTCAATACAACATCAATACTAAATTCCTATGGGAGCTAAGAGACAAGAGAGCAGATCCAGTGACACACCGTGGTAAGTGTTCAGCACTTAATGGTGCTGCAACAGAATGTCAGAAACCAGCTAAAAAAAACCTGTGTCCTTTTCACAACCATCTGAAATTTCTTGTTGAAAAATTTCAAAAAAATATTGAAGAAAAAGACAGTTCATATACAGCCACAGATTGTGCCCATGGTATACCATTGAGAATGCTAATAAGAGCCACCATGTTCCATGGGATAATGGACGATGCTCATGTTTATTGGCTTGTTCACATCTTATGTCATCGCATTTCAGTTAAAGATATATTAGATATCTTAAAGGTTAACACCAGTGCTCATCGCAATGGGGTAAAAAGTTTAATCATCCAAAGCTGGATAAAAAATGAATCACTTAACAAAAATTCCATAAAAGAAGCACTGGTAGGAACCTTTTGGCATTATAGCAGATTTTTTAACAAGAGAAAACTTTATGTTATCAAAGGCTGTTGTTTCGTATATTCTTCCGATCTGTTCAAATTGTGTTTAAAAAAAATAGAAAAATGTCACACTGGATGTGCTCCTACTGAAAACCCCAACGTGTATGATATATTACACAAAATCTACATAAATCAGGGGTTTATATCATAAAGTATCTAAGTTCCCATACATAAACTACATTTTAAAACAGGGAAATTTTAGACCATTAAGATCAAAATTTAGATGCTGCTCTATAGGATAGCCTTCTCGCGGCGGCAGTGAAGAATTCACATAGAAATAGCTGTATCTTATTACAGCAAAACATTCTATGTTAATTTACCAATGATCCTATTACATATAACAAAATAAAGATTTCACAAGACAGCTTAATTATCTTTAATGGAGCTCTAAATTGGTAGCGTCCACCACTGTGCTAGAGTCAGCGGGTGTAACTCCTCGATCTAAAGCACCTTAAATACCAGCAAATTTTCCTTATACAAAACTAACGAAAAAACAAAAGATACTTACTCAATGTTACTTTTATTAACAAAATTCGTTTAAAAAATAGTAAAACTTCGTTTATCTTAAAACATTAACTTCATAACATGGTGTAAAACACCTCTGTGATTTTTCAAAGTTAAAAAACCATGCGCGTCTGCCAAACAGCGGCTAAAACCAAACACAGACCCAGAGCAATGCACTGGTGACATCTAGCGGATAAAAAATACAACATATATATCAATGCTAGTTCTTCCCACTAGAGGGAGACAACAAAATGCGCCCTGCGTTCAGGAACGCAATGAAAATCTGTCATCTCAATTGTAAGCTAGCGCTGTAAGAAAATCTTGGTTAACTTTATTGGAATCTCGCACTATTAGTGCCTGGCGCAAGATGAAATTGGCGATCGACGCAGATTGGTGAAATGCGCCTGACAGTTCTTGCTTTTATCGCAAGAGGAAGACAACAAAATGCGTCCTGCGTTCGGAACGCGTTCGAAATCTATCGTCTCAATTGTAAGCTACCAATGTAAATTCCTTTAATAACGTAATAGATATTCTTCATTAACACAAATGAAACATATCAAAAAACAGAAGAGAAAGAGCGCTATACACGAGAAGTATTCCGAATTTAAAAGAATCTATATCCTGATCACTAAAAATGTATTTGCTCGTGTGCTTTAACAGTAAACACCACATCTGTGGTTTCACCAACGTGAGGGGGTTTATTAGAAAGTCGATGTCAAACAGTAAATAGAGAGGTCCGGCCCCCATGTCACGAGCCACCTCACTTCCGCTCACGCCACTGGTGCGTCTGCGTCTGGCTTCGCTGCGAACAAAATCTCTGCCATGAGATATGTCCATACCGCCTATGCCGCGGTTATCCAGCTGAAGCCTTCAGAGACTGTTAAAATCTCTCGTCTGCTTCCACTGGTGGCCCTTGAGCCATACATAATGGTCCTCGTGCTCAGGTAACGCCACCTAGGTTGCCGAGCCCCAGTCAGTGCTTCCAGATCTGTGCTGAAAATGAATGTTGCTATACCCGGCTTAACCCGGATGCCCGGCTTAACCCGGAAGAATTACTAAAACCTTAATAAAACGTCGATCATTACTGACTAACTAAAACCTTAAAAACCGTCGATCATTACTGACGAGTATAATCCTCTCTCTTCCTCACTCCAAAGCACATTCGCTAATCAGTTGATTCCTCTGCACCAAAAGCTCAGCGGAAAAAGAACAAGACTCGTGACATGGGTACCACTTGACCTCTTTTATTTAAAACCTAAAGTAGCTTAGTATAAGTTCTATTTCTAAGGCGGTCTCCTATAAATCACACCTTTTGAAATCAAACTTTAAATTGAAATCTTCAATTCAAAAGGTGTGATTTATAGGAGACCGTCTTAGATACTACTAACGTGGAGGAGCAAATGCTTTGTATAGCAATAAAAATAGAAATTAGAATAATTATGGTATCCCTCGGGAGCAGTGCTGCCGCCTAGTGAGCATGCGCAGAATTGTTTTAGACCCTTCACCATTGGAACTCCATTTTGAGAAACTAATATTGGGGTTCTCCAATTTCTGCATCTTGTTCATCTTATCTCATTAGTATATTGTGTAGGTCTAGTATTATAATAGACAACTTTTGCTTCAAGTCTGAGTGATTACATCGTTATTTCAGAGCTAAGCTTAATTTGGGCAGATGGTACCGATCCGATAACTGTTAAAAGTGATAACTGCTGGTATCTGCATGGTACCAATCTGATAGGTCTTATCAGCAGAACTCTCAGGTAACAAGTTCCAGCAATGGCCGCGCCCATGGGACAACCTGCTACCTCGGAATAGCTCAGCGTGTCCCATCCATGTTTAATATAATACCCTTGGTTTGACCTTAAGGTGAATCCCTCCTTCAGCCTTGAGCATGATGCCCCCTGTCCTGTCATACCTGATTGGAACCTGGGTTAAGATGGTAAAACACACACAGAGAAGACCATAACTTGAAATGCATTAATGCATCATGCCCATTGGCCGACATGATGCATGACCTTACCGGTATTGATACAGTTTCAGAGGGTCGGCATGATACTCTGATGAAGCAGTCTTGGTTAGACTCGCCAGCCCTTCATTGGTGCATCATGATGACCAATAAGCACGATGCAGTACTTTTACATCAGCGGCTCTCATAGGGTTGCCACCCCCCATTTACCCTCTCTAAACCTTCAATGTGTTTCTTAAAATTGCACTTTATCTAAAAGACCCTGAGCCAATTTTGATATAAATCACACATGAGATCTTTCAAATTGTACCCGTGTTTTCTCACACCTTTCGTAGAACCTGAATAACTGCGACATTTAGTTCCTAAAAAGCCAGTCTCATCCTGATACAGTTCCGCGGTCCATTACCAAATGGTATGAAGGGTTTCTGTTGTCTGTTCCCAGGGGAAAACCTAAAAATCAAATAATTTATATGTGTAGCTTCAGTGGGTACAGATATATGAAAGCACCTTACCATCAATGAATATTGGTCTGACAATTTATTTCAGAAGAGGCAGCCAGTTTGTTAAAGTTGGCATGTCTGCTATCGCAGTATGAAATTTGGGGCTTATCTTCAATCGCCATCTAGACAACATTCTAAACCTTACGCTAAAATATCTAGGTCTAAAAAAAAGTTTTGTGTTCAGGTAACTGGGTCGAAAAAATTAGGGTAGGTAGGTAGGGAAATTTTTATTTTGAGATTTTTTTATGCCAGCTGTAAATTTCCGTGCCTAAGCGACGTGAATTTGATGTGCGAGATCGTGGAAAAAAACGTTTCAAAATATCAGATTTTCCCCCAAAACGCCCATAAAAAAGTAAGGGTAGGGCCAAAGATTTAGGGTAGGTAGATTTACCTGAACACAACATTTTTAGGCCCTATTGATTGTATGAAGTATTTGTCCTCCAAGACAGGGAAAGACCAATGTCCTGTATACATTTATTCCTATCCTAATCATAAATCAGAAGTGTCCGATTGCCTTTAGAGGGAGCCTGTGTGCTGTGGATGAATAGCCAATTGTCAACATGCACTAGACACTACTCAAATCCTGTAAGACTAGCCAACAGGTGCAGGAATGTCAAGGACCATCCAGTGAAGACACATTATTTTGAGGCACTTTGGGCAAGCAGTTGGAAGAATATATATATATGCATAGCAGAAGAGGTGATCATTTACAAACTACATGTACTTAGACAAGTTTCCACAAATATTCAAATCTGCCATTTTAGTGGATATGGAAACTTTGAGGGCCTGGACAGCTGCTGGATGTTACAGGTAAGCCAATATCTGCCTGCACATGGCATTACAGTTGACACCTACATTGTTACACTGCTACATATTCTTCATTACACTGTCCATCTGAAATAAGTTAATGAGAGGGATTTTCATGTACCCTTTGTGACGTTCTTTCTGACACCTGTTACTCATCCTGTGGGTTTACTGTGTGGTCCAGAATGAATTTCCAGTTATACAACAATTACCTGGTGCTCCTTAGGGGGTACATAAACCAGAACTTGTTCTTACCTGTTGTTGCCTTAGTGCAAGAAGGCTGTAACTGACATTTGGCAAAAATGAGTTTTCTTCTGTTTTAACATCTTTTGACCTCTATCACTATGAAAGCACCATCTATTATATGTGTGTTTTTCCCACGGTCTTCAAAAGGGGTGTGGCCAAGCGCATGAGTCCTAAGAGCGCGCCACCGAAACCGTGACTGTTCTGGAAAGATCGTCCGCTGTACACATTGATACTGTTACCAAACTGAGCGTTGTAGTAATCGCTGTATCCTTGTCCGGTGCTACCCTTCGATGAAAAGTACGGTGCTCGTTTACGTATCATGTCTACGCTTTTTAACGCTCGATGGGTCTCAGATGTAGTGTCACCGTCACCTCTCCTCTCATGAATGGTATGGGTGGGCCGGTTTTGTCTCTTAAGTAGATGCCGACCTCATCCAACCTTTTGGATTTCAAGGGATAATAATCCAAATGTGGAAAAACGATAGCTTGCATTCCCCCTTTCCGCGTCGACTGCGACACAGCATAACAGAGGTACGTGCATGTCACCCACTCATCTCTCTTAAATGGCGTCGGTGTATACGTACACAGAGTACACATCTCTGAAGGGGTCCATGATGTAGACGCCAGGCAGGGTGATGTTCATTTTAGCATCCTATGTGATTTTCTTGACAGGAATCCACTCATTGAACTTGTCGCATAACCTAACCAACATACGAAAACTAAGCGTTTACCCTTGACGGTCTTATAGTGCAACACCTTGTCTATCAGGTAAGTGTTGCCGTAACGACTCTGAACCTCCTCCGGATAAAACACGCCCTTTATCTCCTCCCCGGTGGCATCCCTCTGCTGCCCAACGTTTTAGCGACATTGACCACTTCCTCCTTCCAATTTCCCTCATAAGGGTCCTTTAGCTCTCAACATTCTCACTCTGTCACCTGGAGCGATGACGTCAGTGGCGGAGCATTGAGGGTTCGTCTTTTTCCATATTTCCTCGATTTGTTTCTTAGTAGGGAGGTCGTGTCTGTAGAAAATAGTTTCGCTATTTTCCGAGCTGACGTCAGCAGGTGGCATTTTCAATGTCTTATGGTGAGTGCGATTGTAAGAAGACACCACCTGGTCCAATACGTCTAGGTAGGGATGTGTAGGCTTGTGTGTGAAATAGAGCCACAGCTTCTCCATCAGACTTTGAATCAAACGCTCCACTAGACTAGCTTTAAAGTTGTCGTTTTCACTGGTGAAAAACTCTATGTCTTTGCTCTTCAGGTGATCTTGGAAGGTCTTGTTCAGAAATTCTTTTCCCTTGTCCAGCTGAACGGAGCGCGGGTGTCTCTCGGTAGTCATTGCCTCGAACGCCTCGGTGACAGCTGCACCACCTTTGGCTTTGGTGGGAGCAGCCCACGCATACCTGGAGAAAATGTCGATGGCCGTGTCCACGTACCGGAATCAAGGCCCCTCGATGTCTCAATACAGTCTAGAGCACTCCCACAGCCATGCCCTGTGCATTATTCCCTAATTATACAACTTGAGTGTATTCTTTGTATGTCTAAATTATCCATGTAGAATTGCATAAATAAAGTTGAAATCCGCAAAAAGCGTATTAGTAATATTTGGTAAAGTTTAACTGCACACGTTGATGCTTCTAAACGTTCAAAACAAACATTAGCCAAATGTAAAAAAATGTACTTTAATGTAAAAATGAAACAGCGTATTTTTCACCAAGTGAGAATGTAATAAATCTCTGGTATTTAGGCAGGCCTCCAGCACTTTGTACTCGTTGTTCAAAACCTCAATTCAAGACTCTTGATTTAGCCTTATCTTAGCCCTATCATTTATCATTGTAGCAGGTTTAATAAGCCTAAAAAGACTTTGTGTCTCATTGCATGTGAATGTGCCAAATACAGAGTAGGGCTACACCCACCTCCAACATATATATCTATATATCATGTAGCTGACTCAAATGTGGGCTATAAAATAATACACTGTAAAAGGGTTTAGGGATTAAACACCAGTGTTTAGAAGTTAAACACTTGGTTAAACACTTATTTGTCCCACTTTTCTCAACACTTCTTAAGTGTTAAATGTTTTTAATTTTAAACGCGTTTAACTAGGAAGTGTTTAACCAAGTGTTTAAATGCTAAACACTTAAACACTTCAGTGTTTAGGTGTTTGAGAATAAGTGTTTAAAAGCTATGTAACATACGGACCTCCGTAAGTCACATACGGACGTCCATATGTCACTTTTAGGATACCGCCTGGTACCCCCCCCCCCCCGTATGTCATTTTTCCACATACGGAGGTCCATATGTAACATACGGAAGTCCGTATGTGTCCGTAAGATAGGAAAAAACAGGGCCCTGGTGTTAGTATAAGTCTTAAGCATTAAATGTAGAACTTGAAGAATAGCCTATTTCAATAAGAATTAGGAGTAAGAGGAATAATCATCTCTTAAAATCTAAAAACACCTGAGTGTTCAAGCCACACCTGGACTGTACAAACTGCAGGCCACGTCCCCATTTTAAATGTACTCTCGGCCAGCTGATGTACACAGGTCAGCAATGTATATTTAACGATGGATATGAATATATCGAACCCTTGCTTTTCTTAAACTACATAAGTATGCATGAATCAAAGTATATATGATATTGATTTATTTCTTTTTGCATGTGGGGTAGACGGGATAAGCAACCCTACAAATTGACTTGTAACCAACTCTTCTATTTTTTTGGAGATGGTTTTTCTTGAAAACATACTCCTGCAGGTCACACCCCCATTTTAGATGTACTGTCAGCCAGCTGATGTACTCAGGTCAGCAATATATGTAAGGATTGACATGAATCAAATCTACATAATTATGCATAAATCAAAGTATATATGGAAATGATTGTATTTCCTTTTGCATGTGAGGTAGACGGGATAAGCAACTTTACAAAACGACTTATAACTAACTCTACTATTTTGCTGGAGATGGCTTTTCAAAGAAAGTCCTATGTGATCCTTTGGACTGTCTCTTCAAAACAATTGCACGTAGGCCCAGAGAATATTCCTAACAGAATGGCATCAGATACGGGTCTGACAGTGGTGTACGACGCCTTGGTGTACCCCTGAAAATAGATTACAACGATTGAAGGCTGATGTGTGTGTGTATGTATATATATATATATATATATATATATATATATATATATATATATATATATATATATATATATATACACACATATATCATGGTAGTGGAATAATGAAGGTTATTTTCAACATCCATGTATATACGACAATGATAAAGAAAAGTAATTTTTTCTTAATCTCACAGGAAATAAGTTAAGTGCTGTTTATATCATTAGCCCTAACTTCACTACACAGGACTGGCATCTGAAAAAAAGCCCCCTTCTTTTAGATAATTTGTTCTCCTTTTTTTGTGTTGCTATGTGGGTTTAAGGAGAAATGGAGAGAGGCGTATATGATGTACTATATTATGTCAACAAAAATAAACGATTTAAAATATCGCTGCTTTTCACCAATGTAGTGTCAGGTAGTGAAGCAAAGCTTAAGTGATGTCATGCCCTATGGAGTTATAAAAAAAAAAACATATCACAAGACTTGGAGGCCAGACATTTCAATGAAGGACAAAAATGTGATTAGTGTTCCCTTTGGGTTGTCATGATAATAGGTTAAGGGTGGAAATTGTTATGCCTTGGTAAAACTGTCAGTTGTGAAAAATAAAAACAGTTAAAAGGAACAGTAGACCATCAGTAATTAGACACATACATTTGAACTGAAGTGAAGATCCTCGGTGCACGGCGTGAAGAATGTCGAATACTTTGCATGGCTCTTCGTTCTCGTTCTTCTATTTCATCAGTTGCGCCTTCAGTAGTAAGACATTGAAGGTCACTGAACACCACCTCAACTGCTCTCTGAAGTCGATAATCATGTAGCCACTTTTCTAGATCCAGAATCATGATCTGTCCACATTTGATATTCACCTTTTTCCACCTGTTATTCATGTTGAAGAACACAAAGTTGGCCTCATCTAAAAGGCACTTTAGGAACTCGGCAAGTGGGGTACTCCTAAGAAGTTCTACAGAGAGAACATCAGAAGTGACATGTAAGTTCTGTGGGATGCTTCTCAGTAGATGTATCCAGTGTAGCGATTGGAGCTTGGTGTCCGGTGTTCGACCCCATAGTTGTTCTGGAGCAGATGACAAGCAGGGGCCGATATTTCTGGCAGGTACACAGAGCTGTAACCTAGAGGCCTTTCTAACATCTCTGTTAGCAGCATAAAGACTGTCTGTATCATGCATGTTGATGGCTTCACAGCCATCCTCTGGGCACCATGCATGAACATAGACGCCATGTTTGTTTTCACCGACAGCCGCCCACCGCATCCATCCTGTCGCATACAGGATGCAGCTAGTACCATTCTCAGTTTTGCTATAATTGGAAAATAAGATACATTACACTTCAACTCATAATAATGTGAGATAAACTTGAATAAAAAGAACATTTGTGAAACTATGTGCATTTGTTCAATGAATTTGAAAGTTTAGGCTCAAGTCTATTAAGGAATATGTTGCTCCAACCTAATCCCACTAGGTATATTCATAGCAAGTCTTTGTCATGCAACAAAACGAATCTTCTGCCTTTGATTTAATAAAATAAGTATGTGAATATATATATATATATATATATATATATATATATATATATATATATATATATATATATATATATATATATATATATATATATATATATAAACAACACAACATACCACCTTGAAGGAAGTAGATACTTTATACTTTGGTGAAAGATTTGTTCCTGTTGACATTTGGAAACCTCATGGAGACAGCCATTGACATGTTTCATCAACACCTGATCATACGTCATGGACAGGAGAAGTCCACAATTCTGAAACTCCTCTGATTTAAGCTCATAGCACACCCGGATCTTCTCAAATAGTTTCTGGGCGAGGGACGCTCCCTCTTTGGCACAGTCTGAGATCCCCGTTCCTTGTTGACAAGGCATGAGAATATCCAGGTTTTGATCCCTTACAAGATCATCCACCTTCTTCCTCAGAGACTTCATAAGGTCCTTCATTTCCCCATTCAGACTTGCACACCTATGCCATTCAAACTGTAGAAGTAGTGTAGTTCGTATGACATCTGCTAATTTCACTGTGTGTTTCGGATCTCCACCAAGGGCACTGAAGAGGATTCTCTGTGTATTTCTGAATCCTTTTCTGTGACAGAGAATGAGAAGTAGGACTGCAAGAATGGCGTCGGGTAGTATTTCGAGTCCACAAGAAGCCAGATACTCCAGGAAGACATTGTGAGTGAAGTTCCAAACTTGGACAATATCAAAGTCGTCTTTGAACACCTTCCTTGCTGACATGAAGGTGAAGTATAGATTATCAGGCCCGATTCCAAACTTCTCGAGAAGCTGCCCATCGATATTATTCTGTCCACTGAGCAGCACATAGAGACACAACATGTAGAATTTCTTTGCCTGGCTGTTCAGCATGTCTGTTGAAATCTCTGATGTGTACATTTGGGACTTTTTGTTCTTCTCCAGTTGACGCCTTTTCATTAACCTCTCAAATGCCCTCAGAAGCTTTTTGATGGTCAGACCCTCCAGTTCCAGGGTACCATTTGCAGTGACGACACTTAAAATGTGCACCATAAGTGGGTTGACCAGTATATCATGTAGTTCTTCTTTTAAACTCTTGACTTTGCTAATGAGGGCATCATTCACTGTTTTTGTTGTGCATGTGAAGTAGAGCCTTATATAGATCAGACCTTCGTCGACAGTGAAGCCATTCAACTTGATCATTCTGTCGAAAAACTTCACTGGAATAGAACATTCCCCAGTTCTACATGTGGCCAGAACTGTCATGTTGTAGCCGGTCTTGTGTGTCTTCTCTATCAGATGTTCTAGCATTTTCAATGTGGCAGGATGTTTGCATTCGTCTAGACCATCAGGTATGACTAGAACCTGTAATGCCTCATCAAGTATACTCTTAATTATCACTTCCCTAACCTTCTCCTTGACTCCTTCCAGACTTTGTGAAATAGCCTCCATGACCTGGTCATCTCTTGACTTGCTCTCTGTAATGCGGAGTGTTGAGACATTCAGAATTACGACTAGATCCCATTTTGATCCCGAATCTGTATTTTCAGACCACGCGTATGCATATTTTCTGACTTTCGATGATTTCCCTCCACCTGCTGGTCCAGAGAGCAATATCGTCTTCAAATGGGGCTTTCCAGGTTCAAATTCAAGAAGTTGTGTTAGATCTATATCTTCATTATGCCTGAATGAAAAAAAAACACACAAATGTTTGTATTATGATGTATTGAACGTTATGAGTACACATGCCCTAAAAGCAAACACCCCTTCTTTTTGGTCACATCATAGACTAGTTATTTATATCAAAAGACTTATCATTTTGGATCCCATATAAAGTATAAGTACTAGACTTAATATTAAAATCTTATAATTGGACAACAACTCTTTTTGGTCACATCATAGATTAGAAATAGCATAAAGATTTTTGGATCCATTTAAACTATTATGTACAAGACTTACTTTGAAATTACACTGTGCACTGATAACTTTGAATACAGTAATTTCAAACATTCTTTGCCTAGAGCTTCACCTGCACGACATCCAAGGAAGAAAACCATTGATAGCAATCATATCAAATTTATAGATGAAAAAAAAAATAGAAAGAAAGATCTAAAAGAACATTGATGCCAGTGGCACTCTTTTTTCCATGAAGTAAATAGTTAGGGAGTGGTCATTATCTATCCACAGAGGGTGGTGAGATATCATGCAGGAAATCTCTACATCCTTCTCAAAAGCAATCAGGATTTTTGTGGCTCGCACTGGAAGTGTGTCAAACATTTGTGTCTCTCCTTGAATTAAAGTAAACATATTCTGCTCCCTTAGTGCAAGAAGGTTGTAACTGCATGTACTGCAGTTTTGCTGGAGGCAAAAGAAGTATTCCAATTAGCATAGCACCAAGGTGATACAACAATACTGCAGTGCAGCATGTACACTGCAAAAATGGTGTTTAGATTTTAAACATGTTTAGGTCTAAACATGTTTAAAACCTAAACATATAGGTCAGTTAGGTGTCTCATCGACAACACATTTAGGAAATGAACACTTTTATTCTAACTACATAAACATTTATGCTAAACATGTTTAGATGTTTAGAGTTGAGACAGTTGAATAATATGTGTTTAGATTTAAACATCAATATGTTTAAATACTTGGATGTTGAATCCACACCAGGTAGCGGCACTACCTTTGACTGGACTATCTGCACACAGTTATAATCAATTGTTGTGACAAATGTCCCCAAATCCCATGTTTATCATTGTTTCATTTCATAGAATGTCATGTGAATAGAAAGGGCAATAGAAAATTGACTAGATTCACCTCATGCCACCATCATTACCATAAAATAATCAATAAACTCCATGACTGACACCTATTTGATGTTATTCTGGAATAGATAAGGCAATGTCCTTCCTGGCAAGCTGTTGTACTTTCTCAAGTCTCTTATTCTGATGCAGTGTGTAATATATGTACACATATATAGGTGTGGCTGACATCTTTGGAGACTTTGACAAGTAAATACCTGCTGATGCCTCCCCCCCAAGTAAATGAGAAAAAAATATATATATCTCTGTATTTTAATGCATACATGTCTGCAAACCTTAACTCTCCATCAAATCATTTAAACATCTAAACACAAAAATTCTTAAACACCTAAACACAAAAGTTCATATATCTAAACACAAAAGTTTTAACCTAAACACCTACATTTCTAAACACTTGAGCTAAGCACATTGTTTGGCTAAACATGTTTAGGAAATTAATGTGATTACAAAAATGTTGCAAGAATATGTTTAGAATTGTGTTTAGGATCCAAACACCATTTTTGCAGTGTAGGAACATATAGCATAGACAGAGTTTCAGTACTTTCACAGTATGCAGATAACACTGCATGAAACTATCATCTTAATCACCATGCACAGCTGCTTATGGGTGACTTTTTCTTTTTTGCTTAAATGTCAAGTATAAGCAACGTTTATAGTATTTTATCAACATTGCCAGCAATGCCTAAATGTCAAATTTCCAACATTTAAGCACCTTTTAGTTTGCTTAACGTGACTATTTGAGCAAATATTAAAGCAGATTAAATTTGCTTAAATGGCATGGCAAGACGATGGATAAAGTTACTTAAATGTCATGGCAAGTTGATGAGAAAAGTTGCTTAAATTAAATGAGGGTAAGTAGATGCTAAAATAGAAGACTCAATTTTGCCAGAATGTCAGGTACACATCTTGCACGAAGCCGATGATATCATCACCCTCACCCCCCACACACACCCAACCCAAGCCCATCACCTCCTCAATCTTGCAGTATATACCTTTCAATATCATCAGAAGAGACGGTTATATCAATATAACATGGGTTCATATCATACATCCTGTCCAGCCCTCCCTCAATGTCCAACTGGTAGCACTTCATCAATGTCCTTATATTGTAGTCCTTTTGGGAACTGATTGCTGTAAATGGAAATAGAAAATATTACCATTTCATCAGAAAGTACCATAACACTTTGTATATAAGGTAACCCCATGTATATAAGGTGCACCCTGATATCAAGGAATGGTATAATTTGCAGCTAGGACTTGATTATGAGCAGTTTATTACTACTTAGAATTTGATTTACTTAGGAATTGAATGTTACTGCAAACCAGTGGATTTTGGTGGGGATCACAAGTTATGAAACATGTTATGTCTCAATTATGCAATGGCATTAGAATGACATAAGACATTCTATTATAAAGGGAGTGGTCATTATTTATCACCAGGGAGTGGTGAATTTTTGTGCAGATGAGTGAAAAGCCTTTTTCACCCCCACAACATCGACAGCAGTCAACATCGTTTTGACCCCCTCCCCCGTACCAGGAGGTTAATTCAAAACATCCTGGGATCGCAACCTCAGCGTTCTTAGGAATTATTCTACCTTATCCTATGAAGCGATCTTAAGATTAGACTGCATTCACATTTCCTAGCCAGCACTAAGATCGCATTGATCTTAGCCTCAGCCCTCCTACACTATTCCAAGAAGTACTGACTGGGCACAGGGGTAAGAGTCCCAAAATAAAGGAATAGCTGTGGAGCCACTCTTCTTCACAACAGTGTTTATATCATCGTTCCCCGTCCCTATATGGGCTAACAAAAGAGCACAGGGTGCAGTTGACCCCCTGTACAGTATTCAAGAGTTGTTCCCATGAATGTATGATTTATGCTTGCCTATTAGAAGCATTGTGCCCTCCCCCAGGACAAAGAGAGAGAAGGGAAGAATTACCTTACAGTGCACTTGATGCATGAGTAGCCCTGAGAGCCCTCATGGACACTCAGCAAACATCCTCCCTCCCCACTTTATGTATGCAGCAGGCTATTCACTCTTTCGATCAGGAGTGTTCCCTGTAAGTGCTCTTGTACTCAGGTGAAACCACTATGCAATTCTTTCACTAAGATCGCAGTGATCTTAGTGCTGGAAAAGGAATAGTGAAGTGATCCCAGGACTTGCTATTCCTGACAGGCCTGCAACCACTGCATTAGATAAGGTAGACTGGCCAGGTCTTATGATATCTGCCTACACTAAGATCGCTGGGGTTGCGATCCCAGGATGTTTTGAATTAAGCTATGGAGGTGTGGTAGATTTTACAGCCCTCTTTGATCTATAGTCGTGCTCAGGCTTTTTAGCTGACAAGAGGCTGACACTTCTTACTCCCCATCCTCACGATGGGTCAAAAGTTTTTATGCCCCCCCCCCCACTCCCTAAAATATTTGGACAAGTACAAACAACCATAACAATCCCGAGTCAAACCACAAGTGAGATTCTTATTACAAATGAAGTTTTATGTGTTTTCAATCTCCTTATTTTGTTTACTTTAGACTTACCTTTTTGAAGTTGAGCAAGTACTTCATCATTGTTCAAATTACTGGCTTGTGCCTCCTGATAGTGACTGTTAGTGTTACTATAAGGGGCAGGGTCCAGTCCCAGAATCTGGGAGACCACGTGTTCCTGGTCATCTAGACACAAGGCCCGCACAAACCCATGGAATCTCCAGGTCGGGTTGCACAGGAGGAAATCCAATAATTCACCCACTTGTCTGTAATTGGTTTTGTTCTCCTGAAATAATTGAGACTATTTAATTTGTATTCAGATCCATACATTTAACTATCAGCATCTGTAAGGCCCCTTCAATTCATTAAAAGTATGTGCAATTTTGCCCTCTATTTGATTATTATTTAATTTTGCAACTATAGACAAAATGTCCCCATACGAATTTCATACCATCTTACTAATGCATATTTACTGAGAAATAAAATCATCATAATTCACCCCTCTATTGAGTGAATATTGATCTTGGCGCAACCCCCTTTTGCAAACGGTTTTATTAGGTTTGGATTAAAAAAAACGTATTTTCAACCAAATGAAAACTTTTTCAACGTTTTTTTTTTCAACCAAATAAAATGCTTGTTAGTTATGTTCCTTTTACGTTAAAGGAAAAAACATATCTAAGAATAAAAAACTTTTCATCAAACTTTTTTACGTTTATGAAAACGTTTGGTAAACTTAGGAACCCAATAAAACATTTTATACGTTAAAAACGGTTTTACACCAAGTGGGAACGTATCTTATGAAATTCTTTTTCACTCATTGAGAGATTATCGAGGCTCATTGAGCATATGGGAATAAAACTTACCTTCAGCCGTGCCTCTTGTTTTTTGTTTAGTACATCGAGCATGTATAGATGGACCCACAGTCCGTCCATTTGGATGGTATCAGTCAATCTATCAGCATTCTGCATTAGTAAGAGCCGGTGTCTTGTCTCGTGAAGAATTTTCTGTTCATTTTGGTTTTGCTTTGACCAACACGGACCTGTTGGACCTATTCTTGTCTCCTGAAATGTTACAGATTGTAGTAATTGTCTGTTAACCCTTTAAGGACCGCTGATGTAGGAGTGCATCATGCCCATTGGTCGTCATGATGCACCGATGAAGTGCTGACAACAGTGGCGGATTTAGACAAGGGCGAGTGCCCCCTCCCTCTCCCCTGTAGTTGAGCATTTATTTGGTTCATTTAAAGCCTGAAAATTGAGCTAAATAGTGCTAAACAAGGGGTGTGCCCCCTTCCTTTCAAAATCATGGATCCGCCACTTGGCAAATCTACTCAGCAGCACTTCATTGGAGCATCATGCGGACCCTCCGGGGGTTTGTGTATCAACCCTGTATGGTCGTCATGATGCATGCATGCATGAATGAAAGTAACTCGCCATGGCTACATTCAGGCATTATGTGCTGACCCTGAGTTACCCGCCATGAAGGCATTCAAGTATCATGACGATCAATGGATTCAAGTATCATGACGATCAATGCATTCAAGTATCATGATGATCAATGCATTCAAGTATCATGACGATCAATGGATTCAAGTATCATGACGATCAATGGATTCAAGTATCATGACGATCAATGCATTCAAGTATCATGACGATCAATGCCTTCAAGTATCATGACGATCAATGCATTCAAGTATCATGACGATCGTTGGATTCAAGTATCATGACGATCAATGCATTCAAGTATCATGACGATCAATGCATTCAAGTATCATGACGATCAATGCATTCAAGTATCATGACGATCAATGCATTCAAGTATCATGACGATCAATGCATTCAAGTATCATGACGATCAATGCATTCAAGTATCATGACGATAAATGCATTCAAGTATCATGACGATCAATGCATTCAAGTATCATGACGATCAATGCATTCAAGTATCATGACAATCAATGCATTCAAGTATCATGACGATCAATGCATTCAAGTATCATGACAAACAATGCATTCAAGTATTATGACGATCAATGCATTCAAGTATCATGACGATCAATGCATTCAAGTATCATGACGATCAATGCATTCAAGTATCATGACGATCAATGCATTCAAGTATCATGACGATCAATGCATTCAAGTATCATGGCGATCAATGCATTCAAGTATCACGACGATCAATGCATTCAAGTATCATGACGATAAATGCATTCAAGTATCATGACGATCAATGCATTCAAGCATCATGATGATCAATGCATTCAAGTATCATGACGATCAATGCATTCAAGCATCATGACGATCAATGCATTCAAGTATCACGGCGATCAATGCATTCAAGTATCACGGCGATCAATGCATTCAAGCATCATGACGATCAATGCATTCAAGTATCACGGCGATCAATGCATATCAATGCATTCAAGTATCACGGCGATCAATGCATTCAAGTATCATGACGATCAATGCATTCAAGTATCACGGCGATCAATGCATTCAAGCATCATGATGATCAATGCATTCAAGTATCAAGGCGATCAATGCATTCAAGTATCATGACGATCAATGCATTCAAGTATCATGACAAACAATGCATTCAAGTATCATGACGATCAATGCATTCAAGTATCAAGGCGATCAATGCATTCAAGTATCATGACGATCAATGCATTCAAGTATCACGGCGATCAATGCATTCAAGCATCATGACGATCAATGCATTCAAGTATCACGGCGATCAATGCATATCAATGCATTCAAGTATCACGGCGATCAATGCATTCAAGTATCATGACGATCAATGCATTCAAGTATCACGGCGACCAATGCATTCAAGTATCATGAGGATTAATGCATTCAAGTATCATGACAATCAATGGGTATGATGCAATAATACACAGAAAAAAAAAGTTAGTCGGTCTAGCATAACTTAGACAAAACGGCCAAATAATCTTAGTTAGTACATATGACTAATGTGTGACTAACAATGTCTTGATTATGTTAGTCACATTGACTACCCAAATCAGTTTCTCTCTCCAAGCACAATCTTGAACAAGGTATCTTCTGGGAGTTTCAGGGAACCTAATGTATCTTAGCCACTGTCACTTAGTCACTTTGACTAAGACATGGGCGTGGAAAGCAGGGGGGACATGTCCCCCCCCCACTTTTGGCTAACTCCTCAAAAGGTCAAAACTAAAAGGTCAAGCAAAGGGAGGTCAAAAATTGCAGAAACCCCCCTGGTCCCACCCACTCTGAAACTGCTTCCAACGCCCCTGTAAGATCCCTTAGTGACTTTGACTAAGCTATATTGGTATAGTGTTGCCTTTACACACCAGGTGGCAGCATGGTTTGAAACAGCACTTTTCTGGTGGCCGTGTACCTTAAATTGTTCGATGGATGTCAAAATGATGGATTTTCAGGCACTTTATACATTTGAGGCTTTCACAATTCAATATGACATCAAGCTTGACAAAATATTAATAGGTTGATGATTTGTTAAATAAATTAGGTAGACGGATAGTAACACCTTTTCTGTGAGAATCTAGATAAGTAAATTATCCACAGATGTTTCTGCTTCATTATGGAAAACCCAGAGTAACTTGACTCACAGGTTCTAATGGAAATGACGTGAGGCATTCCACATGCTTCCTAAATGATGGGACAATGATTTGTTGGATGTGGATCCTATATAGAGCTTACACTCACCATTTGAATTATGTAAACCTAAAGTATTAGATTGCATACTTAGTCAAAACCACCAAGAAATCTTAGTCAAAATCAGGCAAGCCAAGGCAAGATGGGCACTTTGACTAATGGTTAGTCATATTTGACTAAGAAAAACTTGGAAATTTTGGCACATGCTTTTCACTAGGTATTGTTAGAAAGTTAGCCTTTTTGACTAACATTTGACTAAGATTTTGAACATTATTTTTTCTGTGTACTTTATTACAGAATGCAAAACTGGCCAAAGTAGGTTTTCACTGAAAAACGCCTTCTTACAATTTTTTTTTACACCTCTTTCCAAATCTTACAAAAAAGTTGTTTTTTTTCTTCTTCTTTCTTTATTCGGGCTTCCCTAGCCCACTTAAAAGGGTCTATTTCTCCTCTTTCCTATCCCCTCAGATGTGTGTAGTGCACATATGCGTGGTCGCCGACACATTCGTCTGTGAAATTGTGTAATGTCGTTCTCGCCATGAATATGACCTTAGCTGTTGAAATGGCGTAAAAAACATCTATTACTCACTCACTCACTCTTTCTTTATATTTTTGGCAAGTGGGTAAGGTCTATAGTCACCTCTCCATGAAGTTCTTCATAGGCCTGACGTGTGCGGAGTGCGGGGAAACACAGTCTACACAGCTGACAACCCATCTCTGTCTGCTCTCACGTACTCACCCAGCTACCTGCACATAGTTACAAATAGTGGTTACTGCTTAGAGTTTTGAGCAAGTTTAAGCATGAACCATATATTTTATGATGAACTCAGGCAATTTCATTCCAAGGCCATGTCTTAAAATCGACAAGGGACGTGTGCATAGAAACAAGGCCATGTCTTAAAATCGACAAGGGACGTGTGCATAGAAACAAGGCCATGTCTTAAAATCGACAAGGGACATGGGGTTGACAGACAAGTGACAAGAACTATTTCTTATAATACACAATTGACATGCGACCCCTCTTTCCAGGGCCCTCATATTGGAATGATAAGTACTATGATATCGATGATATCCTGTATGCGAGGATGGACTTCTAAGTTGTGGGTGCACTTTATACTAGGCGAGGATACTATTTCATAGAACAATACTGTACTAGAGTGATCAAAATAAGGACCCTAGACAGGGGGGTCTCAAGTCCCTTGTCGATTTTAAGAAATGGCTCTTGTCCCTTGTCACTCAACCCTATGTCCCTTGTTGATTTTAAAAAGTGCTGTTGTCCTCTTGTCGATTTTAAGAAGTGGTTTTGTCCCTTGTCACCCACCTCTCTATGTCCCTTGTCGATTTTAAAAAGTGGCCTTGCCCCCTTGTCGATTTTACCTATCTGGGGCCCTAAAATAAGATTACAGGTGTGCCCTATAGCATTCCTTTCAACCAAGTGTGCACCTTATACGTAAAACCCCGCGTATAAGCCGTGGCTTATCGACCGTTTCAGCCCTCTAGTGCAGCTTATAACATTCCCAGCAACTCAGGGTGCGGCTTATATGCGGGGCAGTAGTATGTATCGGGGCTTTACTTATATAGACAAAAGGAAAAAATGGGGACGATTTCATACCTCTGGTGGGTCTAATAACGAAGCACTGAACTATAAGGTCAGTGTCCGATCCATGATTTTGAAAAGGAGGGGGCGCGCCCCTAATTTTGGCTACATTCTAGGCTAAAAAGAGGTAAACATGCCGCCCCAGGCATGCCGCCTGCTGATATGTGGGTAGGGTGTATATGCAGGATTTAACGGTAGTTAATTATAATGTATCTATAGTGACATGATATATATATATATATATATATATATATATATATATATATATATATATATATACATATATATATATATATATATATATATATGAGTTGGAAGACAATGGAAAAGCACAGGTAACATATTGCATATAGCTGTCGTAAGTTGATGCGGTCCACTGAGCACATACACCCTCCCTCATTACCCAGTTTGTGAATGGTTTTAGTGGGTGACAAGTGTGGCATAAATGAGATAAACACCTCATTGGGCAGTGTAGCCAGTATATAGACAACAGGCTGTCATACATGTAGTGAATATAGTGACCAAACTCGGTGTTTATCTACCATATATATATATATATATATATATATATATATATATATATATATATATATATATATATATATAAAATCCTATATATATATATAAAATTTTATATATATATATATATATATATATATATATATATATAATGTAAACTCACCTCAACTGTCCATCCTCATGTAGGCCTGAAATCCTTGTTGGGTGTAAGCTAAAATATCAACACGAGAGTTTCCTTCTGACAGCCATGTTGGTTTCGGTTGGAGGAAATGTTTACACATAGAGTGAGGTAGACAGAACAGAATCCCGGTGGTACGTTTGGCCAAGTCCTTTTTCCTCCCCCTGTGCACCAGTAATTATCTAGGCCCCTCTGTCCTACTTGTAGGGCCCCAGGCGGATAAAATCGACAAGGGGATAAGGCCACTTTTTTAATTCAACAAGGGATATGGGTTTGAGAGACATGTGACAAGGCCACTTTTTAAGCAAAATAGATTCTACTCAGTATCTTAAAATCACATGGAAACCGCACTAGACTGCTCACATGTCATCTACAGTCCATATCCAGTACCCAAACCAAAAGTGAATTTTATTGATCATACAATACTGTAATTACAGAGATCCCACCACCTGTTTCTACCCTTGATCGGGCCCTTGATCCTTACGATCGAGAAGGGAAATCGGCTTAGGGACAGGTCCACTTTTTAAATTTGACAAGGGACATGGGGTTGAGAGACATGTAACAAGCGCATTTTTTTTTTTTTAATCGAGAAGGGACATAGCACCCCCGTCTAGTGCCCTACTTGTGCCTGGGTAGTAGGATGTGGTTCTACGTGGTATATCCACCAGTTTCATAAAGGCCAGTTGTTACAGCCAAATGGTACATGTACCAAACCTATGTACATACATATATTTCGAGCCAAAAGGTTTAATATGTGAGCATAATGTAATATTTGTTACGTCTTATTTCAGAAAACCCCTTATGAAAACTCTTTTATTATTTCCCCATTGCATGTGTTCAATATTAGGCATATACCTAGTATAGAACATTATGAAAAGAATGGTGTTTAATTCCAAAGAATAACAAGTAGTACAGAATCAGTATAGTTCATTTTAAAGAAATAAGGACTTGAAACTGTCAATGAGGGACGCCTTATCAGTGGACAGATAATGACTATCTCACTCCCACTTGCCAAATCTCTTATCCAGACTTCTTACAGGTCTCATGACGACCCCCTCCCCCATCAAGTTAAGAAACTTACCCCCCCCCCCACTTTCAGTTTCTATTTTCAGTCCATTATGAAGGTAAGATATACTAATTACTAAAAATCTAGCAATTCTGCCAGATGGATTTGATTCTGACTTCTAGAGATTTATATGCATGTATGAATCGGCAAGTATTGTGGTCTTTCTAGAGAAAGTCTTGTCGTGATCTAATTTATTTGAAACACAGAAATAGACGATTTTAGCCCCCCCCCTCCCCAACATGAACACAGACTGCAAACTTTTTTGTGGTCTCTTTTTCAATATCCTTGGACTTCATAAAAGGGGGATGCTTTCTTTATATCAAACCGTTAGTATAAAGAAAGGGGCCTTCTGTAGTAGCACTGAAGATCCTAGATAGCAAACCAAATTATTGCAGTTTTAATAACATTTATTTCTTAATCACATTTGATCAACAAAAATAGCTGTAAGAGTAACAAGTAGTTATTATTGACTGGACAGACACTGGGACACTTTAATGGCCGCTCATACACTGATGTATCATTCACATTGGTCGTCATGATGCACGAATGCAGCCGTGGTGAGGGCTATATTCATGCATCATGACGACCCTGCGGGGTTGATACAGCCCTGGCATGATGCTCCAATTAGGTACTAGTGAGAAGAATAGCCAGCACTTCATTGGTGCATCATGGCGGCCTATTGGCATGATGCACTCCTGCATCAGTGGACCATAAAGTGTAAAATACAGCGACCAAGTTAAAACACAACTGGACGACACGGTGACTGTAATGTAAATTGATTAACACAAAACAAAAAAAAACAACATAAGACCTTCCCATCCAAATCTTCTCCATAGAATACAAGAGCATCTAAACCCACAGAACACGCGACTTAAGCCTTTAAGTGCGGCTGATGCATTAATGTATCATACCCATTCGTCGTCATGATGCACCAATGAAGTGCGGGCAAGACTGCTCGCTAGTACTTCATTTGGGCATCATGCTGACCCACCGGGAGTTTGTGTATCAATCCTGTGGGGTCGGCATGATGCTCCAATGAAGTGCTGGACAGCAGACTCACCAGTTCCTCATTGGTACATCTTGACGACCAATGGGCATGACGTACTCCTGCGGTTAAGGGCTGGGTGTTGAATAATAGGGATGAAAGTCACAGAGCACGAAAATCCCTGAAATGGCCTAATATTCGCCCCAAAAACCTGGGTTTCTATATGAATGTACAGGGCCCTGGAAATTCAAAATCCCTGAAATCAGGGAATTCCCTGAAGACTTGCATCCCTGGAATAGGCACCAGACTTATGTAAGCACTGGGGGTATAAGGGTCATATATACCTTAAGCACTGGCAAATACATCTTGAATAAGGGCCTGTTTTGTATTAGGGCCTACACATAGCTTTTTGAATTTTGCGTCTTATATGCGGGGGTGGCATCTACGCTGAGTACCACCTTATGTTGAGTCTGGTTAGTGGGTTTGAAGCATCTTGCTCCATAGATTAGAACCCTGTATGATAATACCAAAGGGAATACATTTATTTTTGAGATAACTCATAGAGGCTTATATTGAATATACAAAATATATGATTAAACCGCCAAGTTCATATACAAGATAATTGATCTGGAAGTGTCAAATGAAATTAATCTTGTTTGATTTTGTGTGACAAACATATTTTCTTTAGCACACACATTTATAAATTGTGCAGTGGAAAGGCATCATCATAAACATCAAACATGCACTTTTACATAATCAGCACTTTTAAATCTCATGTTGTGCTACAGTTCATTGGAGTAAATATTAGGCCGATATAATGTTGTTGCGGCATTACAATACATTTAGTCAACCAGCGAATAATGATTATTTTCTTGAGAAAAAAATAAAAAATAAAATATAAATCAGAGGGTATCGAATCAGTGTCAATCTCAAAAAAGGTACTTGGAGGAAACAATTCTTTCAATTTCTATTGGTCTTTGACTTATTAGTCATATTTCTATATATATTTTAAGGTTAGTCAGTTACCCAATTGAAATTTCACACTTAGGCAATTATTTCTCTTCTGTTTTCTAGGCATGACTACATTCTTTACATTTAATACAAAGTTAACAATCAATAATGAAAAATAATCATTTTAGCATCATTATATATATATATATATATATATATATATATATATATATATATATATATATATATATATATATGCATCAGTTGCAGCACCATTACGTAATTACAGTGTTAAAGCATTTTATCTACCAACGGTGAGGGTCAGGCATACCGTATCATTGTGTTTTTAAGTGCCGGGGTTTCAATAAGCGCTGGTCTTGTATAAGCACAGGGAGTATAAGGTTTACGGAATTTCTAAATGTTACGAAAAAGGGGTCTAAAAGCAGACACTGAATAAGCGCCTGTCTTGTTCTTGTAAAAGGGCCAGTGGCTAAAGCCCCCTCCAAATATATAAGTGCCAGGGTAGTTATTTACGGAGTAGAGGGGAGATTCTAATTTAAAAAAGTTGAAAGTTTTTGTTATACATACAGCACATAAAACATAAGACTTTTACAATTTGCTAACATTGGTAGGTATTTCATTATGTATGTAAGGTAAATCATTTTTGCACAGCTTTTGTTTTTCACATTTCCCAATTTTCCCATAATAAATGGTGTATTAACACTTTAATGGCCCCTAATGCAGGAGTGCATCATGACCAGTAATGCAGGAGTGCATCGTGACCAGTAATGCAGGAGTGCATCGTGACCAGTAATGCAGGAGTGCATCATGACCAGTAATGCAGGAGTGCATCATGACCAGTAATGCAGGAGTGCATCATGACCAGTAATGCAGGAGTGCATCGTGACCAGTAATGCAGGAGTGCATCGTGACCAGTAATGCAGGAGTGCATCGTGACCAGTAATGCAGGAGTGCATCATGACCAGTAATGCAGGAGTGCATCATGACCAGTAATACAGGAGTGCATCATGACCAGTAATGCAGGAGTGCATCATGACCAGTAATACAGGAGTGCATCGTGACCAGTAATGCAGGAGTGCATCGTGACCAGTAATACAGGAATGCATCATGACCAGTAATGCAGAAGTGCATCATGACCACTGGTCGGCACGATGCACCAAAGACATGCTGACGAGTCTGCTTGCTAGCATTTCATTGGAGCATCATGCCGACCCTCTGGGAGTCTATCAAGCCTATTAGGTCGGCATGATGTATTAATGCAGCCTTGGTGAGTGACTCGCCAAGGCTGCATTAATGCATCATGATGACCAATAGGCCGCATGATGCATTAATCTTAAAAGTATTGAAGCATCAACCCTATTTGTCATGATACATGAATGCAACCTTTTAGAGTCTACTCGCGAAGGCTGCATCCATGCATCATGCCGACCCTACAAGGGTGATACACTACTCTAGGTCAGCATGATGCACCAATGCATTGGTGGTGAGTTGCAAGCGCTGCTTTGGTGCATCATGTATATGTATACTATGTATACATGTTTCTCGTTGGGGCAACCTTACATGGTCACCCTTTAAGGGCTGCTGACGCAGGAGTGCATCATGCCCATGGGTCGTCATGATGCACCAATGAAGTATTGGCGAGTCTGCTCACCAGCACTCCATCGGAGCATCATGCCGACACTCCGAGAGTTTGTGCATCAACTCTGTAGGGTCAAGCTACAGTATTTAGCCAGGGCTGTATTCATGCATCATGACGACCAATGGGTAAGATGCATTCATGCATCATGACGACCAATGGGTATGATGCATTCATGCATCATGACGACCAATGGGTATGATGCATTCATGCATCATGACAATCAGTGGGTATGATGCATTCATGCATCATGACAACCAATGGGTATGATGCATTCATGCATCATGACAACCAGTGGGTATGATGCATTCATGCATCATGACAACCAGTGGGTATGATGCATTCATGCATCATGACAACCAATGGGTAAGATGCATTCATGCATCATGACAACCAATGGGTATGATGCATTAATGCATCATGACAACCAATGGGTATGATGCATTCATGCATCATGACAACCAATGGGTATGATGCATTCATGCATCATGACGACCAATGGGTATGATGCATTAATGCATCTGTGGCCGTTAAAGGTTTAAAAGAAATGCCTTCACTGTTATGGTTATATACGTGGAGTTTGTGTCTCTGAGGTTTTTGAACAGTTTGCTGCCTGGTGATAAGGCCCCAAGTACAAGTAGTAAATCTTCAATAGAGTGTCCACCACAGTCAAATCTCTATAAATAAGCCGCCTTTGTTTGAGGACAATCGGCCATTTACTAGTTCGTCTGGTTCTTTGAAGCAGAAACACAGCAGAACTCAACAGGACTTATCAAATCTATTCAGAGACAGATAACTGGCCGATGTGTGAGTTTTGGATTTTTCAGAACGTCTTCACCGTCTTAAACCATATGAGCTGACTGACTTGTTGAGGACCAATATGTGGAGACTTGACCTATTTCATACAATATATGGCTACATAGTCATTCTTTACATTTACTGTAGTATCACGCATTTAAGACACGCCTTATATGTGAACCTGAATCAGCCCATAGTCACGGTGCGTCTTATAGGCGGGGTGCTTACTACCTTAATCTCCCTTGTATGGGGTGCGTCTTATACGTGAATTACAGGCCCCCTGCGCCTTATAGAATGACCTCAAAGTCAGGCCGCATCTTATGGGTGGGGTGCTTACTACTGTAATCTCCCGCATATGAGGCGCGTCTTATACATAAATCAGAGGCCCCCTGCGCCTTATAGAACGAGCTCAAACTCTGGGTGCGTCTTAAAGGCGGAGTATTCTTTACTATAGAACAGTACTGATAGACCCTATAGAAATAGGCCCCCAGATACACCTTATAGATGTAAAAGACGCGAGACGCGCCTTATATGCGGCAAATTATGGTATAGATTTTACTTCAACTCAGTGTGTCTGATATGTGAGATGCGCCCTAGATACGTGGGAGATTACGGTAGTAGGCATTACACATTGGATACCTCAAAATCACCAGTGTATTGTATAAATTGACGGCTGTACATAGATTCATTGTATATGAGATATTTCAGTGCACTGAAGTTTCATTGTTCTATTTCATTTCTACTACGAGAATCGTTAGTTTAGAAATTACAAATTCGTTTGACCCTAAAATTCATTGTCAAAAATTCACAAATGTCTGAGGTTTTACGCTAAAATCTGGCCGTTGGCAACAAACACCGACAACAAAACCAACGCTTTAAGGGCCGATAATGATGCATCACGCCAACCAGATGTGACTGATACAGTCCTGGAGGGTCGGCATGATGCACCAAGGAAGTATGGCCTAGGCCGAGGGACTTGCCAGCACTTCATTGGTGCATCACTTCATTGGTGCATCATGATGACCATCGGGCATGATGCACCATTTTTGTAGAATAGTGCCATTTAAAGGGTTGATGATCGGAGAATCAAAATTTACTGTCTATCGAACATGTAAAGTGAAACGCTAACAAGAATTCTCTTACTGCGCACCAATTTTATATCCCTGTGCATATGTTTCTTGTATTATCACTCACAAGCATGACTAGGCTATAGTCAAAACAACTCATTTATGTTTTTGTGCTGAGCAAAATATCATATGGAAGATTTTTTCATGTTCCGCTCATAGTAATCTCAAGGACTTTACAACATATCATGCCCCCTGACGGTTCAATCTATTAGTCCATATTATCCAATTTTCAGAGAAAATATGTGCATGACACCAAGCAAAAAGGTTACAGAGGTTTAATAGTACTGGTAAAATGACAAATGAATGAGAATAGACAAGTTTGGTACGGGATATAATAATACCCGCTAATACATATCCAGTGAGTCCTTGATAGTCCCGACAACATCGGACTCCCTCCAAGGGTTTGTACCCGGAGTGCCCGGCCAATCAAGGTCTCACCAAAGTTTGTTTTGATAAGCACTCTGACCAGATTTCTATGTTGCATGTTCCGATATAAAAGCAATGCATATCAAAATCAATTCAGGGATAATGTAAAAGACATGCTGAGAGCTAGAATATAGTACCAGTAATGAGCAAATGTTACATATCTAGTTAATGTCATAGACCCTCTCACCTAAAGAAGCACCACAATGCCACTCATGTTTGTGAAAAAGGCGAGTAACTACAAATGCATTTTGCGAAGTGTTTCCTGTCTAAGATCTACAGATTATTAGAGCTGTTACCTGTTACACGGGAATAATCACTAGTCCTGAGTATCAAGTTAGAAAAGAAGCCCAATATCAATGTCATGTCAATGTCATGGTTCAAGGTCGTTCCCCTTCACTAAGCACCAAGGGGTAAAAGTGCCCCTGTTATGGTTGAGTAAGCACTGCGCGGAACGAAAACCCGAATATAAAAATATTGTTAACCTTTCAAGGCCCGGTGGTGCTTCAATGTACATTATCACACCACATTGAAGTCACGTGTTATAGTAATACGCCATGATGGACACTGGTGTGTCTTTCAGATGCAGCAAAAGTCAGGGTACGCCATATACACATAGAACAATAACTCTCTTTATGATTTTACACATAAGAAGAGAACTAAAGTGACCAAAATATGACTCTGATTGCACCTCATGGGATGTTCCTGACCTAAGGTTGCGCCTTATACACAGGTTGTGCTTTAAAACGTAGGGTGCGCCTTATACGTGATGTGATAGGGTGTTCTGGTATTTGGCTTTCGGTGTATCAATGACAAATGAGTAGACCGTCCTACTTTTTCAAGCATCATGCCTACCCTACAGGGTTGATACCACACCAAAGTGCCAGCGTCATGCACCAAAGAAGTGCGGCTGAACAGCTTTGGCTGGAGACCTGCGGGTATATTGGGACATGATACAAGTTAGCAGTCAATCATTAGGGAGGTTTAGCAACCACGAGGTATGTCACCCGTACCGGATTGAACGTACACGTGCCAATGTTGTAAGTATGCTGCACGTCTGCGTTGTATTGCCTACGTAGTGGTCGCTAAACCTCCCTACTACCTGTTTCCACCCTTACTCACAAGGGGGCACCTTATCACCTCATTGGATTTACCTGACCCTCCTATACAGACCTTTGGAATATAAACTGTTTGGACTGTCATCTAGTGGAGTTCAAGTAAACTAAAATCCCAGAATCTGGAGGAAAATGTCATCAGACATGGCCTACAGATATATATCCTCAACACCTGCAGGGCACCAGCGAAGAGAATAGGCACACCGCCACTTTATGGGCACATAAGGACTAGAAAGGTGCATGAGCCGCAGTCCCTAAAGGGTTAACCACTTCCAGATCTATTACATTGAGAATGAGTACAAACAGAATATGTATACATAGAATGTGCTCGAGTTTTCATTTTACCTACTACAACTTTGAGCTATAAGTCATCAATTCATCTGGAGTTACTTAAAACCTCCAGTTAAAGGCTAAGCTTGTAAAGCAAGCACTACACCAGTTGCATCTTATAGGATAATTTTGAACTCAGTGTGTTTTAAGGGTGACTCATAATCACCTTATGTACTCCCGATACCCCAGTTTCCTCAGCATCTACACAAGACCATCACTTTTTCACCATTAAAATTTCCAGTTTTTGATACTTAAAGCGATAAACCTCTAAACCAGGCCCTTATTCAAAACTGCAATTTATCTCGACACATAGTTCTTAAAACGAACCATTACGGGAGGTAGAGAATTTGACGAAAAATGGTTTGCCGGTTCCAGTGATAAACTAAAGCAGAAAAATCATGATATCTGACATAATCTCTCTCTTCAATTAGTTCTGAAAGTACTACAATTTAATGCGGAAATAAGAAAATAAGGAAATAAGTAAGGGTTATTTAATATTCTAGGGTGAAAGACACATTTTACCCTGACAGACCAGATCCATAACTTCATAATTCCAGTTTCCTCTAAGAATCAAACAATGATCAATTAAAACTGGCATATGTGATTTTTTTTTTTTTTTTTTTTTTTGGGGGGGGGGGGATTTTCAGTGTAAGTTGTTGTCCCGTTAAAACAAGTAATGTCCCTAATAATGCAGTTTTTGCAATATTTGGCGATATAATCTAGTAACAGCTCTCCACCATTCTAGTAATAAATATAAATGAATCACAAACTAAGAAATATGATTACGACAATCACTAAATAAAGAAAAGTAATCCTTCATGAACTCTAAAGAGACGTCAAAATCCAGATGAGTGAGTGAGTAATAAATGTTTAACGCCATTTCGACAACTGAGGTCATATTCATGGTGAGAACTACATTACACAATTTAACAGAGGAATGTGTCAGTGCCCGCGCATATGTGCACCACACACATCCTGAGGGGATAGGAAAGAGGAAATATAGACCCTTTTAAGTGGGCTAGGGAAGCCCAAAATCCAGATGAAAAACAGGCATAGGGCAGCAAGTTTAGAGATTCAAATATCATGGGTCACCCAGGTTTCCGATTGGACACATGTAAAATTCAGACAAAGCATAATTGAAGAGAATGGGCCATAGTCTAACGTTTTAGCTCAGTGAGTTCAAATTATGCACCGTGTAGTAAAAACCTTGAGAAGTTATTGAAAACACACAATGTGTATCAAAATAGGCTTGTTGTTCCCATTACAAGTTGAATATGATATCATGGTGTGCTTGTTTTCCTCACATGGATCTGTACTAAGTTGAGGCATGACTAATGTGTGCTCGCCAATATGGCGAACACAGATGTATACTAAGGTAGTGGATTGTTCTATGGGCGCAGCCATTGCTTAAGCTGATGACCAGTGGTTATCACTGATAACAGATATGAGATGGGTACCACCTGCCTTTTGAAAGGCCTGCAGTGAATATTTCATTGGCTGATAATAAAATCCCACTAAGTGGGTATACATGATGCTCATGTTATGCCTAAGTCGACGTAAAAAGACTTTGTGGAGTGGCGAGATTCACCCATGGTGAGGAGTTACGTTAAAATACGCTACCCTTGTGACAACGACAACAACAAAGTTGAGTAGACTTTATGGTCTATGCATGGTATGCATCCTCATACTTCAATATCATTTACCATCTTATTAATCAAAAGGATGCATGGATGCAGCCCTGGTAAGTAACTCGCCGGGGCTGCATTCACGCATCATACCGACCCTACCAGGTGACAATGATGTGACTTTACAGCGAGCACTGCAAGTGGTGAAACAATGAATACAAGGGTACATAAGCTTTGAGAATTGTGAGGTTCCTTGAGGCATCATTAGCAGTGTAGGGGCATATTACAAGGTACAGCGGTGCATTCCAGGTCGATGCAGTTTTCAAGTGGTGCGTGAAATTCCAGGTTTACTGTGCTGAAGATGACGTCCATGGCAAGGCGGGATAATGACGCGGCCATCACGAGCCCGTAGAGCCGTCACAATGAGAGGAGATCGTCGATGGAGGGTTGGCGCTGGAGGTGGTAAGGGTTTGATTGTCCGTTCATTAGCTGCTCTACCCCCTCGTCTAAATCCTCCGCACGGAGTCCTGTTTGTAGCTGACGGCCTTGGAAGGGATTGGCGAACGGAGAGAAGCTCGAGCCAAATGGGTCCTCGATACGCTGGTTAAATGAGGTGTTGTTAACTGTGGCAGGGCCACTCCGCGACTGCGCTAAACTGAAAATTGACAAAACAGGAGAAATAATTGTTTAATGAATATGTTCTTTATTCTTGATTTTGTATAAATCAGAAATGGTGCTGGAGTTGAAAAAGCATTTCATCCTTGACATAATACACTTCATTAATGCTGACATACAAACGGAAGACCAATGAGCATACTTTGAATACTTGCTGGTCTGATCAAATACCAGGGTATATGAAACATAGTGGAAATAAAAAATTTAACGTGTGATATACATCACATATGGCCCAGGTTTTGACAGATATGAGTTGAAGTACAATGTATAGGAAGAAAAGATAAAAAATTCTGACTAGTTGGAGCGTCCAAGACCTACCGTAGGAGACTGGTACTACAGTGACAGTCTGACAGTTGTCAATGGTTAAGCCTATGGAGAATGCATCCATTATCGCTCGTATGTTTCATTGGCAAATAACTCCTCTCCTGGCGAGTTAAGCATTGCACGATACCAGCAGGTCTTGAATAAGAATCGATATTAACCATAAAAAGGCATGATACACTGTAATTCTCCTCCATTTTGTTATAATCAAGCAGTTTCCATGGCACCGTGAGTCGATCGTCTTGCTGTCCGCCATTTTGGATTTTAATGTTCTGTGCACATGCGCGACCCCTCCTTGCCGGAAGTAGCATTTTCGACGGAGAAATGATAGATTCTATTGAATTAACTTGAAATTAATGGCTTTTTCAATATAATCCAAGCATCTTTGGCAATATCGATCAAATTGAATTGAATACATCCCCTCAATTTACTGTTAAATGAAAAATAAAAAAGCTTACGACGGACCACTCTGTGCGCATGTCCGAACCCGCCTTGCCGGAAATGGGATAGCCATAACAAAAGTATGTCGGTCTGATTTACAAGCTTGGTCTATAAACGGTCTTAACCCGTCCTATACAAAAATTAACCAACTTTTCCTCATCTATCGCATTATATAGACAGTCTTCTGCCCCTACCTGCTGAAAAAAAGCGTCTTAATTGGACAATTCCCATAGGAACCCATGTGTTATGTCTATCGCGAAAAATCTATCGCACAATGCAATCCTATGGAGCCTCGTTTTCATGAGAAAGTAAGTCAAACATGTCAGGTTTTTTCTTCAGCATTTTTCATAGCTAAAGAAATAATTTTTCCAGGAATTGTGCATGTACAATGAAAGACTAGATCCTAAAGAACATGTTTCCATGATTTTTTGTTTAATTATCCCCCAATTTCGATGAGCAATTCCCATCTAAAGTTCCGATTCATGACCATCAGTTTACGACCGACAAGGCGCCACCAATGACCCAGCAGGAGCTGGGCCAATTACATGAAATTAATATTCACAAAGTGTGATTAATTGAAATTATTGATACTGGAAATAAACCTACCTTGAAAATTCATCTTCCTCTACAAAATTATCATCAAATCCCTGAAAGTAATATGACCGCCTTTTAATCAAGTACATTTAAAGAGATTTTTACTTGTTCTGCCATTTAATTATTTCAAGTTTATGTATCGTAGATATTTTCTTGGTACTCTGCAAATCATGTTAGCTTATGATATGGATATGTAAATTTTCCTAATGTAATATATCTCAAACGCAAAATTTGATTCATAATAACTAGACAAATAACATTTTTTTCAACATTATCTTACCATTTGAACAGGCGGTGCTGCATCTGAACTCGATTGTAGGAATTCTACTGCAATACAAAAGCCTAGTGTTACAAAATCTGAAACTACGATCACTAAACTTTAAAACATAGTTTTATTTTGGCATCATGTTTAAAATCATTCGTGATTTTAGATTTTATAGCGATAAAAACTGCTTGTCATATTTGCCATCAACATTTTGAAATTACTTATTTCAAATCAGGTTATCATTAGATATAAGATTACCGGTATACTTCGACTAGATATTTTCATAAGTGCCTACTATCATTATCTCCTGCGTAGAATACGCGTCTTCTACGCCAAACAAATGGCTGCTGCGTTTTATTATAGGATTTTCTCAAGTTGGGGGTGCGTCATACTTTTATTTTACTATAGAAAAGTAGTAGACTTACAAAAATCCGCCCTCAGAGGTGCGTCTTATACACCAAACAGCCATTGGCAAGTTAGGGGTGTGTCTTCTATGTGCACTCTGTCTTCTACGTGGGAGATTATGGTACATGTATAAAAACCTATTTCTTATTACTGAAGGGTTCACGCTTATCACATTACTTGTCTGACAACATATACAGAATCTATAATTGATCTAAATTAATTGAACTATCATGGTACATACTACTAGATATATTATGTCGAGGTGGTACTGGCGGTACTTCGGTTGGACTGTCGTCAAAGTTAATAAGGCCAACGTCCGGTTGCTTCACGTGATGTGGTCCACCGTTGGTGAACACGGTTCCGTTTGGTTTTGTCGTTGTCTTTTCTGTGTTTGCTTGTACCGACAGTGCCCTCTGTTGGATGATATTAGAAATATGTAGAAGTTGAATTAGGTGTAGAAGGTCTCAGATTCATGTACAGGATGCTACTTTAATATATCGTCACCTCAGTGCAACAAGGTCGTGTCTGCATATTTCAAGTTTTGCAGCAGAGGGAAAAGGAAGTGTTGCAATTACTATAGCACCAAGTAGACACAACCTTATTGCACCGGGACCTGTAGGCTCACATAACATAGACAGAGCTTCCATACTTTCATATTAGGTAGATAAGGGTCAATAGATATTAAAACAGAAGAAAACTTCATTTTGCCAAAATGTCAATGTACATTACCACTACAAAATGATGTTAATACCGTAATCTTCCGCGTATAAGGCGCGTCTTATACGTTTTTTTTCAGTTCTTATTGGATCCACAAGGGGGACACCAAGACCTTTCTTTTGATATATTACATGCCCCCTTGGTCATAACAGGACATAAGGGGGACAAGGAGGGTCCGGGGTGTTCCAAGCTACACATAGGTTTTTGAATTTTGAAAATTCATTCAATAGAACAAAAGTTATGAATTTTTCATTTTTTTAAGAATTTTCCAAAACTCTAGGTGCGCCTTAAACGCGGGCTGCGCCTTATACGCGGGAGATTACGGTAGTCTTTTGGAGCGCCATGCTAGTTTAGAGCGTTATGCTAAAGGCTTAAAAAGTACCATAATGCCCTCTGGCCGTCTTATAGATCTAACATTAGGGGTGCATTTATACATGAGGTTTTTCAACTTTAGAACAGTGCAAATTGTCCAAAAGTATGATGTGATGAACTCAGGGTGTGTTCTATAGTTGCGCATCCACTGCTAACAGATAGACCATCCATGGGTTTCATCCTTTTTATTTATCATTGATCTCAATGGGGAAAAGAGGATGAAGGGTCATGGATGGTCCATATTTGGGCATTGGATGCAGCCCTTATGTGACGGGTGCGCCTTATATACAGGGGATTACCGTAAATTCTCTTGTATAAGCCGCGGCTTATACCAGAACCCAAATCAAACTTATTGGATTAGCCTAGAGTCGAGGTGCAGCTTATAGGAGGTTTTTTACACCATATAACAGTGTTAAAATGCCCACTTTCAAGCCCCAGATGGGGATTATATCCTCCCCTCTTACTCAGGGTGCAGCTTATACGAGGGAATTTATGATATCATGGACATTGGTACAAGAGACTAACTGTGTTTTTATTTTGTTCCTCCTTCCTCTGTTTATCCTCCCATTCCTCCTGTGCTACATTAAACGCCTGTGCCACCGTCAGCGTCACGGCCTGAGCTATCTTCCTCTTCGGACACAAGAAGGCATGGCACTCCATCGTCTCGTTTTCTGTATTCCGTGCCACGTAGGCAAAGATTTTGTCATGCGCCTTGTCAGCCGTACAGAAACTTATTCTAAAACAGAACATGGGGAAAGGAACTGTACTTAACATGAACTATAGCAACTTGGTGTAACAAATCTTATTGAAAGACAAAGGTAAACCTTCTTGAATATCTTTTACCTGACATTTATCGACTTTTAACTGACCAAATACTGGATGATTTATGGGGCTCACAAAAAATTTCATCCACTCTCGAGCAAGGGTGTTTAAGAAATATTGCAAATTTGTACGGAATCTTATTAATCTACCCCCTAATTTAGTCAAAATTCCATTTTTAAATGACTTCTACCACCCTAAATTAGTCAAAATTCTACTTTTTCCACAAATATCTTTTTAACTGACCTTTAACGCAAAATAGGTTTAACTGACTTTTAAGTGACCTGTGGAAATCCTGCGTACACATAGTGATCTTAACTTCCCTAATATTTCATTGGTGCATTATGCTTACCCAGTCTCGTCTGGTCGGGATTCAGGGAACTCCCTCTCTCGTGTTTGGGGATTGTGGGTCCCCATATTCTGGGGAATATTACTACGCACTGTACCTGCCTACATTTTACCACTACAGCAACCAGCGGCCAGAACTACTTTTACCCATAAATGCTGGTCGCCAGAGACGACTCACGCTAGTGGTCGAGCTGGGGCCAGATTGATGCTTACCCTCCGTGAGTGCATCCAGCCTGTGGGTTTGGTAATGGGTATGATGTATGGATGCAGGTCTGGCGAGGAAACTTTGGAGGCCTGCATCCATACATCATAACAACCAAAGGGTGTGATGTATGGATGCACCATTGGCCTTCTGCCTTTAGAAATGACAAAACCTACCTGTATATTGTGACATCAGCTTTCACCTCCTTGGTCGCCATGTTGACGACGCGGATACCACGTGTGGAGACTGTCAGTGCCATCTTGGGTAACTTCTTCTTACCATTTAACTTGGCCTGTAAAAATACAGATCTCATGTCAGTGCTGGTCTACTGTATTCATTCCTATGTCCACGCATGTATGCTCTAATCAGCTCTAGTGATTTTTTGTGGACTAAGCAGTTTTGGGCATTAAACATATTTTTATCGTATATGCTTAATACATCCCCGGAGAACCGGCACCGGGCTCCAATAACCCTGTATGTTCCCTGGTTGGTTTGAGGCGCCAGATCAGTGCTGGCAACATGACTGACCAGCAATCTATTGGTGCTCATGCTGAACCTACATCTTCATATTGTAAGATTGCAGCCCTGACAAGCTGTTCGCCAGGGCTACATTCAAGCATCAAGCCGACCCTATGGGTTGATATGCTCCAGGGGGTCGGCATGATGCACCGATAAAGAGATGGCGTTTAGTCTCGCCAGCACTTCATTGGTGCATCATGCTGACCAAGGAGCATGATGCACTCCTACATTAGCTTAATACCGTAATCTCCCGCGTAGAAGACGCGGTGCGTGTAGAAGACGCGGTGTGCGTAGAAGACGCTCCCCCAACTGACGGTAGGCTGGTTCATGTAGAGGGCGCACCTCTTAGGGGTCATTTTTGTAAATTAAGTACTGTTCTATAGTAAAAATACCCCGCATATAAGACGCACCCCCAACTTGAGAAAATCCTGTAAGACGCACCAGGCATTTGTTTGGCGTAGAAGATGCGTCTTATACGCGGGAGATTACGGTACTTACCATATGTACAATAGTCTGTACAGCCGAGGCGCTGATGCCGTCTCCGTAACTCGCGCTGTCCTCGCTGAGTTCTTCCACTAAGGTACTCCCGACCAGCTTCAGGTAGAACGTGACACCTTCCTTCACTGGCTCCTTCTCCTCCCCCCACTTGTCTGCAAACTCTGTAAAGGACGAAACATACAGAGGGAGTTAGTATTAGCAGTTTGACAACTAAGGGCAAAAAACAAGTTTGTTTCCGGTCACCCGACCAACCTCAGCTAAAGAGGGCCTACCACAGAATTTTTTTGAAGATCTCTTCAAATTTTTCTTGATTTTTTAAAGATTTTTCACATGGGTGCATATATTTTCCAATCATTTTTCATATCACATGCAGAAAAGGAAGATTTCTAAAACCCACCAGTGAAACTACAGCAAAGAATGACCATATGAAGCCTTGGAAAAATCTGACCTACCGATCTCAACTTTTTGGACCATGTTACCGGAAACACAGCTTTTTTTTTTTTGCCTAATGTCATATCCATAGCAAGAAACCTATATACGGTAACTTCAACTGTTTAATGAACGTGTGTCTGCACTGTGTATATATACAGGCCATCTCATGGCCTTGTACTCTTGTTGCCCGAAGTTTGGGACATACACAATTATACAAGCACCGGTCTTGTATAAGCACCGGGGTAACAAGGTATTGAAATATCTCCTAGGCACTGGATATGGACCTTGATAACGCGCATGTCTTATATACATGGATGAAAGTCACAGAGCATGAAAATCCCTGAAATGGTCCAATATTTGCCTCAAAAACCTGGGTTTGTATATGAATGTATAGGGCCCTGGAACTTCAAAATCCCTGGAATCAGGGAATTCCCTGAAGACTTTCATCCCTGTAATATAAGATTTGAGAGTAAGCATACCTCCCAAATCTCACATTACTGATCTGCAGAACCAGGAATCGCCAAGCACGAATTTTCAGGCATGCTTTGCTTCATTCTTTCCCAGAGTAAAGTGGCTTCCAACTACCCTACTTAAAGGGTTAATATCAGAACGTACCAAACACCCCTCCTTGATCCCATGTAACCCCAGCTATCTACCTACAGTAGCTATATATATGTAAACACTAAACCAACAGGGAAGAATAGGTGTGTAAGGTTGTTACACGTAATGTTACAACATGAGAGGGTGGGGAGGGGCAGCACTGGGGCATGTTTACCCTACTACTGGAGATATTGTGTACACAGGATAGGCAATTTACTGTAAAACACAGTATTTTAAGCTGTTTTGTGAAAACCTCCACAAACTAAACTTCAACGACCGAGCTTGAGTATTTCCAGTTTTTATTCAGTGAAGTCCAGATGGTAAATGACAAGATACATGATTATAAAGGCACAACGTTTCGGGTAACTTTACCCTTCTTCAGGAGCTTCATGTACGCACTGTACAGCCAACTTTAAAGGCGTTATAATCTGCTTATATTACATGTAAAAAGTCTTAAACGTGCGATGCGCCTTATATACAGAGTTTTACGGTATATACCGTAAATTCTCTGGTTAGTTAGTTAGTTAGTGTTTTACGGCACGTCAGCTACTGGTGATGGCTATTTGTGCCTAAAGGTTTTATGGAAGAAAGTTTCTACTGTTTAAATTTGACTGTAGTATGGAGTTGAATCACTCTTGGTTTTTGGTTGATGAAAAGGTATGTGTAAGAAGGGGTGAAAGGGTTGCCTTTCTCATGTAGAAGGAAACAAGATAAATGTTAATGATCTATAAAACAGAGAGGGGAAAGTAATGAATAAGATGGACCTGTTGAAGTCCTGTTGAAGGTTTGTCCTGCTTTTGGTACTCTTTGGACCAGGCTGATCATTCTCTGGTATAAGCCGCTGCTGGTACCAGAACCCAAATAAGAATTATTAGGCTTATAGAATTTGCCCAAAGTCAGGGTGCGGCTTATACGAGGGTATATGACAGTACAGAATAAAACTTAAGTACCAATTTTCAAGCCTTGGATATGGCTTAGTTTCTCCTGAAATCAGGGGTGCAGCTTATAAGAGAGAATTTTTGGTATATGTTGCTATGTATACAGCAATTCCACTAGGAAGTTCCTCCACTTAACACCAGGGGGCGCCACTGCCGCAAACCACTGGTTCCTAATGGTCACGTGGAACTAAATCCATTTCCTCTATGTTTCTATATAGCATAACACACAAAAACAACCGCCTAAAATGTTCGTTGGTAAAAATTTCAACCATAGCACGGTTAACTCATCCCTCATACACAATCTGACAGAATGTTGGGTAGGCTTAACCCTGAAAATCTTAAATAAGGGAATGATATGTGCAGTGAGTGCCATTCTACCCTATTTTGGGCCTAAAAATCTCCAGTGACCAGATTAACTTTTGCATGCCTCATAAAATCCCCAAGGCCTGGCATAATATAAAAGCACACCTATTATTCCATTTATTAACTATTTGGGAACACCTGTGATTTTTTTTCATAATTTTACCAATATTTCTTCTGTCTAATTCTAAACCAATCAGCAGTCCTGAATACCATATGACTCACGAGAGGGCAGCATTAGTAACCTAATGTTGAACAGGGTGAAGTAAGCCTTTACTACAGGAATGTTTACAAATATTGCTGTTAAAGTCCTCATCTATGGTCTTGTATTGATGATCCCCATCGCTTGCTTATCATAAAAATATGCTGCAATCTATAAGTCCATTTCCTACCCCTGCAAAGGTAAAGAATAGGCAAATTGCCCATCGGAAGTCCCACATGTCGTGGTTGTTGTGCGTGTTGGCCCAACCTCTGAAAATTTTAGGGCTTTTTAACACTTCACGAGCTGAGTATAAGGAATTTGCAACACCAGTGGTGGACATGGATTGGAGAAAGGGGGATTACTGTATTTCAGGGAGTTCGGGGGCCTCCTCGGACCTCGTAGCTTTTTGAGTTGTGAAGATCCATTCATTAGAAAGAAGTTATGCCATTTTAAAAGGGTGTGGCTTATACAAGGGAATTTAGTATGGTAAGGCTACACCAAAAAAATAAGTTGGTCTATGGATTTCCCTCTCCATATTTTCGGAAATACAAATTTCTTTTTTCTTTGAAAAAGTTTCGTCTACAGATTTCGCTCGCTTCACTTTCTACAAGTTTTCTCTTTGTGATGTTTGGCAATTTTTTTTTCGCTCACCTCCTTTTTCCAGGAAGGAATCCATTGGACACCAAAAAATTCTTAAATTTTTTTTTTTCGCTCGCCAACTTATTTTTTTGATGTGGCCTAAGCATTTAATTTTCAGGGCATCCAAGGTGCAGCTTATATCAGGGTATTTACGTTGGCTGCATGTAAGATTCAAGATTCAGAGATTCAATATTGGCTTTATTGACTCATGAGAGGTACATATATGTCAGCGAGAGGTTGATGATAGTTGGTTGGTTTTACTGCAGATGTCTTTTACAAAGGTACATATATATTCTTCTGACTCTAATCTATACCTGGGCAGGCATTTAGGTTGCAACGATAATACCATTTCTAGCTTCTCACATTTGTCTAGGTTTCTGTATCCATTGGTTATGTTACAGATCTTTTGCTCAAACACATTTCTAATGGTACGTAGTTGTGTAATATTACATTAAACAAATATATGTTGCACAATTTGCTTTGTTTTACAGGTCTTACATTCATTGCTAGTCACCCTTTTTTCCCCTATAGCCCCTATATATGCTGTCAAGAGTACAATTCACATTCAGCCTTAATTTAGACATAATAATTCGTACATGAGGAGAGCTTACATAATTCAAGTATTCTTTTTGCCCATGGTGTGTCTGACTTTTGACAGATTCTGGTCACCTGGCATTTTTTTAGGTTGTTTTCATTCTGTATGTACTGATCATATGTCTGTATATGAATATCTTCCAGTCTTGTTTTTATTCTAGATTTAAGCCTGTTCTTACTCCAGATTTCGGGTTTTCCCATATATCTCAGCACCCTATTTTATATAGGAGATATTGTATATTGTCCAACCATGGGTGCTTGTCTGTTTTCATAGTCAAAAACGCTTGATCTAGTAAGGGGTTTGATGACCCAATCTCAAGTCTAAGCCAGTAGAAAAGGTTGAGTAATATTATTCTAAACTCTATTGGGTATCTACCCAACTCTACCAGTCCTAGTGTTGTGCTAGCATATATATTGATATCCCCAACGTATATTTAGTTTGAGGAGTAAAATGCCTCAGTTGGTGAACTTTTTCTTTTTCTTTCTCCACTGATAAATGCCACAGGCCTATTCCTGTAGGCTGACATAAGTTTAATTTTGTCACAGACATTTTCTAATGCCACATGCGCTTCCATTGTATTTCTATAGAATATAAAGGATTTAGCATGTATGTCATCTATCCCTAGAACTTCAAGTATTCTACACCAATCTAATCTGGTTATTATTGCTCCGTTACTTACTTTAATTGTACAAGTGCTTTGGGGCATGCCCCAGACTGGGCAACCATAGAGCAATATGGGCTCTATCTGTGTATCGAAAAGCGACATGAATAATTTAACCGATACGTTTTGCAAGGTGCTTAGGGCCTGTCTAATGGTGAATGATGCACGTTTGGCCTTAGACATTCTGTCCATTTGCATTTGTTTTACCGTCTCTAGATATTACATCATGATACAGAGACATGGTGAGGTGTAATAAGCCTCTATTACTGCTCTAATTACCATTGAGCACATACCAACAATGTAGGATGGTGTCATGCTGTAAAACCCCACGTATAACCTGCCACTTATGGACCATAAAGCCAAATCCAGAATGCACGTGGCGAATCCATCGCGGGCGGGCGTTTTCATTTAGAGCTGTATAACATTGTACCACTGTCTACACCAGCAGGGGGCGACACAGCAAAAAAAGATATAAGCTGAGTACTTTCTGTCCTTGCTAGCGACCGAGAGGAACTAATTATCAGCCAATAAAATAATGCCAGCTATACACTGCAGGCCAGGCCCTCAGGGGCAAATACTACTCACTGGCAACAGGATCAGCCATGTCCAGTGGACAGTCCTCTATATCAGCCTTGATATGTGGGCGAGTTTACTGTAAACCTCTGTTTGGGATAATGTGAGGCTATCTATAGAAGACAGTTCTTAGAAGTCCTGTAGGCCTACACGTTAAGAAGATTAACACTGATAATACTACATCCGGGCATCTGACAAAAGACGCTGCTATAAATATCTTCCACTATATGAACTAATATAGCTGTGATATGACTACCGTAGCAGCGCGTGTATAAGCCGCAGCTTAGAATGAAAACCCCGTATTGTGCTGACCAGGGCGGGCGGGGGGGGGGGGGGGTCACTGAGTCTAGGTTTGGGTAACAACTGTGGTACGACCCCACAGAGTGATGGCTGATGACATCAATGCAGGGAAAAAAGAGGGGCTCTTGACGGAATAAAATCTTGAGATTAGGGGGCTGTTAATACCTATTATAACTTACATGAGAAGGAAGTAACTCGAATATTCCATGTATTTAAATGACACTAGGGATGTGAAATTCTTAAATATTATTATCAAAGGCCCTTATTGTACATGGACGAGGGCCTGAAAATGGGTTTATTATCACACTTCTTCAAAAAAAAAAAAAAAAAGGTTGGGGGTAAAAATTGAGCTGCATTGTAAGGGGCTGTGAAATGGCTAAAAAAAAAAAGGGGGGTGGGCTGTAGTGTCACAGTTGGTACCACCAATCAGAGATTCAGTTCTCAACACGTGGTGCTGACATTTGGTATTTCAATTGACCAGCTGAGTGAGGGGCGTTAACCCTTTAAAGTCCGTTGATGCAGGAGTGCATCGTGCCCTTAGGTCGTCATGATGCACCAATGATTCAATGAAGTGCTGCCGACACTGCTCACCAGCACTTCATTGGAGCATCATACTCCCAGGAGGGTTGGCATGATGCTCCAATGAAGTGCTGCGAGCATGGTGGTATGATGCATTAATGCATCAACGACGCTTAAAGGGAATAAGGAATGTGGGGTGGATAGGTGCAGCAGGATCCACAAATAGATCACATGGCAGCAGGTGATGGTTGTATCCTAGTCTCCACTCTACATGTTTAACCCTTCATCACATTAACCCTTTAAGGTCAAGATGTTTGTTTAACCCTTTAAAGCCTGATATATGATAGTGCATCATTGGATAATGCCCACTGGACGTAATGGGTCACTAATGATGCATGAATGACTAAATTGCCAGGGCTACAATTAGTACCGTAATCTCCTTGTTGAGTCTTATTGGGGGTGCGTCTTATACGAGGGGTAATTTTACTAAAGAAATGTACTGAATTTACAAAATTGAGCCTTAAAATGTGCGTCTTATACGCGCAGCGCGTCTTCTACGCGGGAGAATACGGTACCGTAATACCTCACGGTGAGCCTGGCACACCTCGTGTACAAGGCACAAACATATCATGATACACTTACACAGTGGCCTGTGTAAGCGCCGGGTCTTTGAATGAGCACTGGGCCTATAGTAGCATTGGAATTAAAATATAGGGCAGCAATGTGCATTCCTCGTAACTCGAAAAGAAATAAATCAATAGTCTTGAGCAAGTCAGCACTCCCTCACCCAGGTTATTGGCACCACCAAGCCACTATATGCATAACTCCAGCCAAAATTGCCCTATTCGCACCACACTGCCAAAAAACGGCGGGAAAGTTGATACATGGATCAACATCATATACCCTTAACCAGCAGGCAAAAAGCGTCTTATGGCTGCCAACCAACTGACTGTAGAATAAAGACAATTTCTCAAAATTTACAAAAGTACTGAAATACCTTTTCCTGCAAGACCCCTACATCTCCTCCTTTAATGAGGCTACAAATTCATTAAGTAATTCTACCTCTTATATATAAAATTTCCATCTTTTTTTAAACTTATTCGCACCATCAAAATGACTGAAAATGAGGGGCCCCACAGTCGTCTCCTATAACTCTTTTGGAGTTAAAAATCCACTATAAACTTCGACTTGAACAAGTGCCAGGATATCAATCTGTTGCACTTTACGCGCCGGTCTCGAATAAGCGCTGGGGCAAGAGTGGTTTTAAAATTGAAATTTACACTGTAATTGTAAACCACTGGTACCGTAATCTCCCGCGTATAAGGCGCAGCTCACGTATAAGGCGCACCCCCAACTCACAGGGGGGCTGTTTTGCATAGAAGGCGCCCCCTTGAGGGCACATTTTTGTCAGTTTAGTATTGTTCTATAGTAAAAATACCCCCCCCCCTATAAGGCGCACCCCAAACTCAAGGCTTTTTACCTCTCACGTATAAGACCCAGCAGCATTTTGTTTGGCCTATAAGACGCGCCTTATACGCGGGAGTTTACGGTATGTCTTGAATAAGCGCCAGGGATTAAGTGGAACTGAAGTATATAAGCGGCGGTGCACTTAAACAGGCCACTACGGTAGGCCGGACGGTAAGCAACTTCTTTCTAACCCTCCCCCCATACCATACCTGAATAGAGGCACCATACACGTAGATTTGGTGGGCTGCCATAAAAGGCTTTGGGCAGATCCTTGGGTTGATGGGGGCGAAGGGTCGATAATGTAAGAGTGAGTGAGTGAGTGAGTAATAGGTGTTTAATGCCATTTCGACAGCTAAGGTCATATTTATGGCAAGAACGACATTACACAATTTCACAGAGGAATGTGTTGGTGCCCGCGCATATGTGCACCACACACATCCGAGGGGATAGGAAAGATGAGATATAGACCCTTTTAAGTGGGCTAGGGAAGCCCGGATAATGTAAGAAAAGCTCAGGTAAGCTGACTGATGTTGTGAACAGTTGCCTCCTCCTCTCGACTCAACATCAAGAGTATCTCTAAATGATGATAGGTGTACGCCTTTCTAGTTTGCCTCCCAATCTGAAGGAGTGGCATTCATGCATCTGTCATGGCAGACAAAACGACTCTTTCTTTTAAAAATCTCCTGCATGTAAGGCGTGTACCATAAGTGAATCTGAGGCCCGCTGTGCTTTATTGAATCAGGCCAAACTCAGGGTGCGTCATATAGACAGGGTACTTTTATTTCAGAACAGTATTAAACCTGTAAAAGTCAAGCCTAAGGTGTGCCTTCTAGTATTTCTTTCAACTCAGAGTGCGCCTTATATGCGGGGTGAGCCTTATATGCGAGAGATTATGTATATCATTATCAAAACTCGATTTCGACAGTCTATATACACTTATAAATATCTTCCCACTTCCAGTACCCCCCCTCCCACACACACACAGTGCACCTACATGCAGGTATTGATTATATCCCCTTTGTGTATAGAGATGCACCCAGGCCGGGTTTGATACATTCTCTGTCTGATCTAGCCAACCCCAGCCACTGGGCTCACATACTGTGTCAGTATGTAAGCCCAAATGAATGTTGGTGATTAGCACATTTCACAATTGTTTTGCATTCCATGCATATCTAGAGCATGTGGTAATTCCTATACAATCCACTTTATCATATTATATGGTCGATATTCTCCTTTCTGATTTTGATAGAACTGGTTGTGTAAAATGTTGAATTGGTGAGTAACTCAACAGGTCAGTCATTACCCTGACAGGCCAGCGAGCAACCCAACAGGCCAGTGAACACCCTGACAAAACAGTAAGTAACCTGACAGGCCAGTGAGTAATTCGACAGGCCAGTGAGTAACCTGACCGCCCAGTGAGTAACCTGACCGCCCAGTGAGTAACCTGACCGCCCAGTGAGTAACCTGAACGCCCAGTGAGTAACCTGACCGCCCAGTGAGTAACCTGACCGCCCAGTGAGTAACCTGACCGCCCAGTGAGTAACCTGACCGCCCAGTGAGTAACCTGACCGCCCAGTGAGTGACCTGACCGCCCAGTGAGTAACCTGACCGCCCAGTGAGTAACCTGACCGCCCAGTGAGTAACCTGACCGCCCAGTGAGTAACCTGACCGCCCAGTGAGTAACCTGACCGCCCAGCGAATAACCTGACCGCCCAGTGAGTAACCCTACAGCAACTGACCTTACAGGCTAGCAAATAGTCTGATGGGTGAGCAATTACACCGACGGGCCAGCAAGAGACCTAACAGGCCAGCCTGTAACTCGACGGACCAGTGAGTAACCCAAGAGGGATCCTCTCATTTTCAAGTCACCCTAAAGTCATTCCAAGTCATTCCCACATCTCACATCCCTCACTCTTATACATCCACCCTCTCAGTGGTTTGATCCATCCCTTCCCACACCCACTGGGCATCTTGATGTTAATTCAGCGTTGAATCAACATATGCAATCTTTGCATATAAACAGTTGATTCAGAGTTGAAATATGTTTGAATTTGAAAGTTGACACAACATAACCAAATCAACTCTGATTCAACATCTAACTATCAGTGCTGATTCAATGTTTGTATTTCTATATTGATTCAACATCATTTCAACATTGTTTCAACATTGATAGTTAGTTGACATGTTGACCTTGTTTCAACATTGTTTCAACCCTGATAATTAGTTGACTTGTCAATGTTGACATGTAAACTTTGAATCAACATTGAAATTGATATCACTTATTCCATGTGTTAATCAACATTAAATTGCGAACTTTTTCATCATTGATATATGTTACCTGTTGAAGACAAGTTGATCAATATTATCAACACATATCAACTACCGTAAACTCCCGCGTATAAGACGCGTCCTCTATGCCAAACAAATCCCTGGTTTGGGGTGCGTCTTATACGAGGGGTAATTTTACTATAGAAATGTACTGAATTTACAAAATTGGTACCTAAGATGTGCGTCTTATACGCGAAAATGCATGTGCTAAGTTTGGGGTGCGTCTTATACGCGCAGCGCGTCTTCTACGCGGGAGATTACGGTAGTTGTCAACGTTGATATGATGTTCTGTGCCCACTGGGCAATAGCTCCCTGGGCCAGTACAAAGCCAATGCAACAGTTTTGAGTTTAATACTGAGCAGAATTAGAGTTGGTGGTGTATGGCCTAAGGTGTTCGGCCTAATGTGGACAGAAGGATTGAGTCCAACCCTGGTGTAAGAAAATTGACCGACATGCATTGGCACAGAGGGCTCAGGGTGACTTTTCCCGCATTTTCTGAAAGGCGTCCAAACCGTCTCACTTTTAGACGCTGTTTTTGAATCAAATAGAAACAAAGAGAGAAAAGTCCAGCCTGGAGGTAAACCTATGGAGGACTGGATTGGCGAAAAAGAAAAAGTCAGCACTCTTTTTATTTATAAAAAATCACTATAAATAACAAACTTCATTTTTAAATGTGATATTTGCATACATAGGTAGACAAATATGTAAACTATCAAACATAGCAGTTTTATTCTTTTGTAACTATTATTTCTTACAGAAAATTTAAAATGCAAAATGTAACATGAATGAGTTTCATCATACACCACCTACCCGGTGGTATAGAGTCAGGGTGGTCCCTGAGCCAATGACCAGATTAACCAAGTGGTAATAAAATATCACATCCAGGCTGTGGTAAACACAGACTTACCCCACCTCCTACCCCACCGACCTGTAGTTTGGGTTTAGACTGTTAACACAACACTGTTTTCCGAGGGGAAGCATCATTTTTTTTTTATGTGGATACATTGTGGCTAGCAGTTCAAGGGTGTGGCGCTTCACCCCTTTCTGTTATCAAAACACAAAATGGGCCCCTGGTTATGTTTATTTAATCTACTTGCCTCTATTTCTATTTGGTTTATTATTTTGTCTGTCTGCCTGTAGTGTAAACAGTAAGAAGGCAGTGCTATGGTTGGTTTATAGGTTACCCTGTGTGGTACCGCTTTATATACGGGGAATAACAACCGACATATTTACATACCGTAAATTCTGTCGTATAAGCCTCACACTCGCATAAGCCGCACTCTGAGTTTGTGGATAACCTTTAAGTTTCACATAGAGCTTGAAAATTGGGAATTCAGGACTGTTCTATAGTGTCAACTACCCTCGTATACAGAGATGTCAGTTGGCTATGGGCTAACCTCTGAAAATTTTTGGGTGTTAGCAAAGCACCCATTTCCCCAAATGTACTATACTAAAAGCACCCATTTTGTCATCATTTCAACCTGTTCCCCTCACTCAAAACTATCAAGACCATCTCTAGAGAGGATGTTCATAGATAGTTTTAAAAAATGCATCATAATTTCAGCCAATCAGCAGCTAGCTTAGATTCATATCCTCTGAAATGAGATTTCTGAAAGGTAGTTTGTCTAGAAAAGGCTAGAGGGCAGCACGAGGCATGCTTAATTCCACCTACTGAGGCCTAAACTAGGCTCAGCCCCATGATCCCTAGAAGTAGAAGTAGAAGTAGAAAGGAAAATTTTATAAGGGTATCTAGGTATAATTTAATTATTTCTATCCAAAGTATGACCACAAGATGGAATAAGCCTCTGAGATGTCTAATATTTAGTGAAGTTTAAACCTCTGAAAATAGACGGACCTCTGAAGCTCTGACTTCTCTGCATATAAGCCGCACCCTGCCTTTGATAACCTCCTATAATCAACATTGTTATTTGGGTTTTGTTACTAGCCTATACGAGACAATTTATGGGTTATTCCCCACTAAAAATCAAGTCCCAGATGTGCCTTGTTGTTCTCTCAACTTGGGGTGCATCTAATAATACACAGGGTGCGCCTTATACATGAGGTGTTACGTTATGATCCCATAAAACCTCGTTAAGACAGCTTGTAGAGTCAGTACTGTATCTGACCTAGTAAGCGCCCCCACCCCCCTTTTCAGCTTTTTACACAGTAGAAAAAGGCATCATTTTCACGATTTTTGAGGGAGTTAAACCCTGAAGTACTGAACTACGTTAAATAAGATTTAACGCGTGCAATGCACGACTGGCCCAGGTCTTCCACAACCTACCGTAGGGGACTGTCAATATAGTGACAGTGTGTCCGAGTCGTCAATGGTTAAGGCTATGGAGAATGCATGCATTTTCACTCGCAATTTTCATTGCCGAATAACTCCTTGCCTGGCGGGTTAAGCATTGCACAATATCAGCAGGTCTTGAATAAGGATCCATATTAACCATAGAAAGGCATGTAATTCTCCTCCATTTTGTTATAATCAAGCAGTTTCGATAGCAACGTAAGTTGATCGACTCGCTGTCCGCCATTTTGGATTTTGGTTATCTCTGCGCATGTGCGACCCCTTCCTGCCGGAATTATCATTTTCGACGGACGAATTTGATAGATTCTATCGATTTAACTTGAAATTAATTAGTTTTACATGTAATCCATGTACTTTGGGCAATATTAATCAATTTGAGTTGGATACAGCCCCTCAATTTACTGTTAAACGAAAAAAAAAGCTATCTTGCTGGTAGTGCGATAAACAAAACAAAATGACAGCACATATATAGAAAATGAACCTTCTTCTGCACTGCAGTATTCATCGTCATTTAGTGAAGAGTTAGGACGTGTCATGACCACCACCTGCTGAAAAAAGCGTCTTAATTTGTCAATTCCCATGGGACTCCATGTGCTATGTTCATCGTCAAAAATCTATCGTCCAATAGAGATCAATGGTAGGCCAGTTTGCCTCATGAAGAGCTCAAAATTTAAGGTTTTTTCAACTCTGTTTTTTGTAAATAAATCAACATTTTTGTTGGGAATTGTACATGTGCAATGAAAGACTAGATCCTAAAGAACATATTTCCATAATTTTTGGTTTGATTATCGACCAATTTCTACAAGCAATTCCCATCTAAAATCTCAATTCCCGATCGTGAGTTTTTGGCTGAAAAGGCGCCGCCAATGACCCAGGAGGACCTGGGCCAATAATTTTTGAAGCGCCTTGGACACTTATTAGGTTGACTACAGGATTCATATTTGTACCTTTCACAGAGAAATTCAAATTGCATACTGAGATTAAGCCTAAAAGAAGTTGTGTTCTGGTAATGGAGTCGAAAAAATTAGGGTAGGTAGGTTGTAAATTTTCGTGCCTACACGACTCAAATTTTCACGTGCAGGATCATAAAAAAACTTCCACGTCTCGATAAGTGCCAGAAAATCAAATTTTCTCCCCAAAGGTCTCATAAAAAGGTTAGGCCTTATTCTAAAAAGAAAACGTGAAATCGTCACATTAGTGCAAGAAAGTTGCATTTTTCAAGTTTTGCAGATGAGGCAAAAGGGTTGCAGTTACTATACAACAAAGTGGAGACATTGTATTGGGGCCTGTAGGTATACATCCAGGGCACACATAACATAGACAGAGCTTCAGTACTTTCACAGTAGGCAGCTAGATAATGGTCAGTAGATGTTAAAACAGAAGAAGACTCAATTTTGCCAAAATGATAGTTACAATGCAGGGATGTAAGTCTTCAGGATTTATCAGGATTTCCTGATTTCTGAAATTTTTGAATGAAATTTATTTTCCTTACATGAGTGGTAAGGAGGGCTATTTGTGAAAAAATAGAGGGTTTTTATATCAAGTAAATGTATGGCTTCCTGATTTTTGCCTATTCCTGACTTACATCCCTGACAATGTTCTTGCACTAAGGCGACAAAATTAACACGCATAGAGCAATTTGATAAGAATAACGTGCAGGAATAACCTGGCAATGGGTGACCAGTATAAGACTTGAGGCAGTTCAGTTGTTGATGTTGGAGTGGTTGCTCAAAGCTAACATCCGCTGCACTGCAGACCTATACCGGTATAAAGTGATAAACCAATAAAGCGGACTATCGTAATTCTCTTGTGTAAGCCGTGGCTTATACTAGAACCCAAACAGATCGCCCTCTCCATATTTTCGGAAATACAATTTTTTTTTCTTTGAAAAAAAAAAAAAAATCTTGTTGCAAGTTTTTTCTTTGTGATGTTTGGCAAATATTTTTAAAATAAAAAATTTGCTTGCGCCTCGTTTCCAGCAAGGAATCCATTGGCTGCCAACAAATTCTTAAAAAAAAGAAAAAAGACTTCGCTTGCTCGCACCATTTTTTCAAAACCAAAATCCCTAGACCAACTTATGTTTTTGGTGTGGCCTAAACTGCCAATTTTTAAGCCTCGGGTGTGGCTTAGGGCTCATTCCAAAGTCGGTGTGTGGCTCATACAAGAGAATTCTCGGTAACACTGGAACGAGTGTTGAAGCGATTTATATTGCAGGTAACTTGGACAGATCCATACCAACAATTGTTTAGAGCTGTAGTAGTTGTTAAACCTATAAAGTAACATCCCAGTATACAGTAGGTGACAGGATCTAGGTGACATTAGTATAGCCCACAATACCCACAGACACTACATTGTGGGTATAGACTATAAGGGTCAAAAAAGCTCTGGAAAATATAAGTTTGTTTTATTCTAGCTCCCCTGACCTTGGTATGACTTTCCCTGACCTATACTCTCACACAGACCTTCTGAAATTTGTCCCTGACCTTCGTATGTTTTCACAATTTGAAATTTCTATCTAATCTCTACACACTGATAGACTTTGATGGGGGTACTATATCCAGGAATGAATCTTCTTCAGGCCACAAAAAGTGAGCTTTAATTAGTCTAGACATATCTATAATTACCTACTTGTTAATTTTGGCCCAGCCAATCAGGACTCAACAGCCAATCATAGCCTGCATTGATTGGTCTAGACATACTGACACATGTCAATAGTAAACCATCATTTGTAATTGAAATCAACATAACCAGAAGAAAATTGACACTTCTGGCTGTAACTCTCAGGCAGCCCCACTGAGAGTTCAGCTGTAACTAGGTGACATCAGCACTCTTCTATAGAAGTGGTGCCTCCTGGTGAGTAAAGAGTGAACCCGGCAACCTGAAGGCCTGGTAGCTGGCTCATATTTTAGGAGGGGAGGACACAGGATGTACTTAACATTGGTGGACCAAGTATCATAAAATCTCTCCCCTATCAAAATATCTTTCTATCGCTATATACCGTATCGTCGTGTTTAAGCGCCGGGTTTTGAATAAGCGCCGGGGGTATAGGGGTCATGAAATATACCTTAAGCACTGAAAACTAGACCTTGAATAAACACCTGTCTTGTATAAGGGCCGGGGGCAATGCTCCCTCCAAATCTATAAGCGCCTGGGCATTTATTCACGACGATATGGTATTCATGTAATATTAAGTGTTAGAATAATGCTACTATACACAGTTATATGCTGCTATTTTCAAAGTGGAATAAACCAAGAAGAAAACACTATAGTATAGAATATTCATCTCCCATTGCCTCTTAGCTGGAAACACCTCAGTTTCCCCTGCTAAATAATGAACAATAAGACCATCACCCTGCTTAAAAAGGGCGGGAAACCCGAACCCAAAGCTGACACCCCCATAGGAATACATTGAGTGCACCAAGGGTACACACCCATTTTGAGATGACCTATTTTTTTAAAACCTTAATATCAGTAAGATAAGAACCAGATAACAGGTAACAATTACACCTCTATGATCCTGAATATGTACACTATTTCATGACAGGTTTCATTTTCTCTCATATTTAAGCATTTTCATGTTATTTGAAAGAGGCCATTTTGAGTTCTCAATTTTGAGCATGCCCCCACCTGTCTTTAAAAACTTGAAAAGTAAACTTTCCAAGTTAACTAGAGAAAAGCGTCAAGGCGCTGATAACTCGGAAAGGCTAGCTATTTCTTATCTATTCTGTGTCTTTTGGGTGGTGTGTGGGGGGGGGGGGTCTCACAATTGTAAAAATGGTATTTAAAGTGGTACACTTTTGATATGGGTGGTGCCTGCTTGGCCATTCATTCCAAAAGTATGACATCAGCACTGCCATTTGTGGTGAAAACATGGACACTGCACAAAAGGGCGGGAAAAAAGGTTTCCCAATGGAATGTGTATTCTTCACCATTGGACACCTAAAGGGTCGCATCTCTGCTATTCCAGTACAGGATTTTGTTATCTATCTATTGTGGTAACATCACAGTTTTATTTAACCATCAAACTACATATTTATAATCTCAATAAATCAGTCTAACAGTATATGAACATATTTTTGTACAATTACACTTCTTTAATGCTTTATTTCCACAAAGTTTACCCATCTCTGCCTCTTTTTAGGGACCCCCAAAAGCATCGTAATCCATGGTGGTGCCTATAACTCTTTCTGAGTTAATGAACAAAAAACAGGATGAATTCCCAAGAAGCCCTCAGACAGAAATTCCATGACATTTTCACCTCACGACACGGTATTTCTAAATGCAGGTGCTCTTCACTGAATAACTGCACGCGAGACGCAGCAATGTCTGGCACATTTTCACATGAAATATGTGCCATTGTGCTCTTATTGACACTTAATGCATTATGCCCATTGGTCATCATAATGCCAGCGCTGCATTCATGCATTATGCCGACCTTACAGTATTGATACACAAACTCCAGGAGGGTTGGCATGATGCTCCAATGAAGTGCCGGTGCATCACGACAACCAATGGGCATGATGCATTAATGCATCAGCGGTCTTTAAAGGGTTAAGCATATAATAGCAGCATCAATTGAACCGCGACATATGTTTGTGCAGGAATATCATATTTATAAGTTGCTAAATTGCCATGATATAGCATACTTTATCATATAGAACCTGTCATAGCCGGCTTTATTACATGGATCAATCATCTCCTATTGGGCATACCGGCATCTTTTTATTTCGATTTTTTTTCCCTTTTTTTCTTTTTCAATGTGTTCATTGCAATAATGAATACCGTAGTCCCACACGTATAAGGCGCATCTCGTGTATAAGATGGACCCTAGTTGAAGGAAAAACTATAAGACCCTTCTGGGGATGAACCGTCCGGAAGTTTATGGATCAACCCTGCTGAGTTGGTATGATGCTCCAATGAAGTGCTGGCGAGCAGTCTCGCCAGCACTTCATTGGTGCATTATGACGACCAATGGGCATGGTGCACTAATGGGGTTATTAAAAGTGCAGAAAATTAATCTTTAATTCTGCCCCGTGTAGCCTTAAATTTTACACGAGGTGTGCCTTATAAGTGAGGTATTAGTAACAAATTGCACGGCATTATAACATGGCCGCCACCTGCCCCAGCCCAGAGTTCACACATACACAGCCTTATTGTATTGTATCCACACAAGTGGATCTGGGGTGAAGAGGTCAGGGAGTATCTAAATCGATGACAAGATTACAAACTGTACTCGACATACCGCTATTACAACTGTATAATACTCAGTGGCGGATTTAGAGGGGGCCCGCCCGCCCCTTTTTCCCAGTACTTAAGAGTTTACCTAACTTTTTTTACCCTAGAATTTAGCCAAAATTAGGGGCTAAATGAGGGGCGCGCCCCCCTCATTTTCAAAACCCTGGATCCGACACTGATACAAGCTACCGTAATCTCCCGCGTAGAAGACGCGTCCTCTAGGCCAAACAATTGCATTGTGCGTCTTATAGGATTTCTTCAAGTTGGGGGTGCGTCTTATACGAGGGGTAATTTTACTATAGAGCAGTACTGGATTGACAAAAATCACCCTTAAAATGTGCGTCTTATACGCGAAAATGCATGTGCTAAGTTTGGGGTGCGTCTTATACGAGCAGTGCGTCTTCTACGCGGGAGATTACGGTAATAGACATACCCCGTTATGTACAGAACAAACCCTCCTGTGTAAGCCGCATCTCAGGTATAAGTAACACACTAAATACAGCACAACTAGAGTTTAACTTCTCTGGACGGTAGTGGGCACTAACTAGAGGAAATGTGGCCTGAGACTCTGGTTGCTCCCCCCCCCCTCCCCTCCATGACCTGACTTTTCTGGTTGTGCCCCCTTACACTACCCCTTCTGGATCCGCCTCTGGTCTGAGTACCCCGACCCCTAACCCTTTAAAGGCCGCTGATATATTAGTGCATCATGCCCATTGGTCATGATGCACCAATGAAGTGCTGGTGAGACTGCTTGCCAGCACTTCATTGGAGCATCATGCCGACCCTACAGGGTTGATATATATACTCCCGTAGGGTCGGCATGATGCTCAAATGAAGTGCTGGCGAGACTCCATTGGTGCATCATGACGACCTATGGACATGATGCATTAATGCATCAGCAGCCCTTAAAGAGCTAGGTGTGTGTGGGTTGAGATACATCTAACAACATCTGTCTTTTTTACAGGTGTACACACCAAGTGACATTACATTATTTACAAGGTTGGAGTTGGTTTGTGCTAGAATACCTAACATCACATTATTTAATTAGTTCTGGATCAGTCCTCATCACTCAACCTATCTATCAATTTACTTGTTACAGTATATGACATGAAAATGATAGTACACAGTTTTTCTATGAGGCCACACCAAAAAAATAAGTTGGGTCTATGGATCGCCCTCTCCATATTTTCTTTGGAAAAAAATCTTGTCTACGAATTTTGCTCGCCTCATCTGTTGCAAGTTTTGTCTTTCTGATGTTTGGCATGCTTGTGCCTCACCTTTCCAGCAAGGAATCCATTGGACGTAAAAAAAAATTCTTTACAAAATTAAAAAAGCAAAAAAAAAAAAAAGCGTGTGCTCGCACCTTTTTTTTTCAAAACCAAAATCTGTAGACCAACAATTTTTTTGGTGTGGCCTGAGGTTGTCATGTGTGTGTTTGTGGGGTACATAGGACAGAACTGACCTTTGGTATAGGGTGCTACTCGGACATAGGAAGCCATAACCAGAGTCCATGCAAATATCAGCATGCCTCAGTGTTCTATCACGGTGGTACCAGGAAATGGCAACAGATGGTAGAAAAACCAGCAGTTGGACGGTAATCTGGTAACCATTTCAGTCAAAGTTAGGTAAATAACAGGGCTTAACATACTGTGGGTTCACATTCTCAGAAAAATAAAAACCTCTAACAGTGCCATTTTTGCATTAGGCAAAAAAACAAACAAAAATAAATTGTTTGTTTCAGGTCACGCGACCCTAATATTTTTCGTCAATTTGAAGAAATTATACATTTTTTGGCTATTATTTAGTCAATACATCTCACTGCAACTTGCAGTGTCTCTTTGTAGAAGTTAAAATTTTATTTTGGAATTTAAAAAAAAAAAAAAAAAAAAAAGTCTGACCTAGCTACCTATCCCCCCCATCACTACTTCTAGGTATTATTCAAAGGGTATTTCGTTCCACACGCTTTTCCATAATTAAAAGCCAAATATCTTCCTTGATCACTAGATTTTATCATGTTTGTTATATTGGAGGAGAACCATTTCTAGATAAGGCTTTTTCCCTAAAAGCCATTATTTCTTTTCTTATTAAAAATTACGATATTTTACTACAGAATATTTAAATGTATTCTGGGTGTGCTGCTAATCCTCCTGTATTCCCTACACTTATTACATAGCATTGCTACCGGTACTTTGAATACTTGACATTTTAACCAACACTGTACATGTAAGTTTTATTAAATATAGCCCCATGTCCTAACATTTGGATTCATTTACATCTGTACAATAAATAGATTTTAAAGGTGCCTGGGAACATGTAAGGGTCCTCCTATATAATCAATAACATTAGGCCACACCAAAAAAAATAAGTTGGTCTACGGATTTTGGTTTTGAAAAAATGGTGCAAGCGAAATTCTATTTATTTTTTTTAAAGAATTTCTTGGCATCCAATGGATTCCTTGCTGGAAAAGTTTTTTTATTTCCGAAAATATGGAGAGGGAAATCCGTAGACCAACTTATTTTTTTGGTGTGGCCTTAACAAGTGGGGTGTGAATCATGGGCCGCCTATGTCATCAATAATAATGTGTCACCACAACCTGTGTTAATAATACATCTAAAGACGTGTATAAATCATACATTCAAGTTCAACATGCTCTATATGGAAATGTGATTAAAGGTTTAACCAGAGACCTACAGGTCCATGGTACAAGTATAATTGGTAGACTTGAATCATTCATAATTTATAGCAGGGCCACCCTTAAAAATATGTCCGTTTCCTGTCCAGAGGGTGGGATCATTTTTCAGACCCATGAGGGAGGGAGGCAACATTTTTCTTCAGGAAAATATTTTTATGTCTTGAACATCATAAGCGGTCCAGCATGAATTTGCCTTTACATTCTAAGATTTAATAATTTGAAACCTAGATTTCTTGTGCTGGTGGACAAAAAAAAAATTCCAGAACTCAGGAATTTTTTTCCCATTCTCACCAAAAAAATCCACCAGGCCTCTGGAAACGAACATAATTATAAGGGTGGCCCAGTACATTATGACAGTGCCACCAGATGGTTATTTCCTGGTATAGAATACACCTGTAGAGTTAACTTTACACATACCCATACCTCTGTAAATAGTCACTGGTAAATCAACAGTGATTGAAAATAGTTAATTATATTGAAAAATTGAATGCGTGCAATGCACGACTGGCCCAGGTCTTCCACTACCTACCGTAGGGGACTGTCAATATAGTGACAGTGTGTCCGAGTCGTCAATGCTTAAGGCTATGGAGGATGCGCCCATTATCGCTTGCAATTTTCATTGGCGAATAACTCCTCTCTTGGCGAGTGAAGCATTGCAAAACAGCAGCAGGTCTTGAATATGGATCCATATTAACTATAAAAAGGTATGAGACAGTGTAATTCTCCTCCATTTTGTTATAATCCAGCAGTTTTGATAGCACCGTAAGGCGTATGGTCGCTGTCCGCCATTTTGGATTTTGATGTTCTGTGTGCATGCGTGACTCCTCCTTGCCAGAAGTAGCATTTTTGACGGAGAAATGATAGATGCTATCGATTTAACTTGAAATTAATGGCTTTTTGAATATAATCCATACATCTTTGGCAATATCAATCGAATCGAATCGAATACATCCCCTCAATTTACTGTTAAACGAAAAATAAAAATATTCTTACGACGAATGTCTCTGTGCGCATGTCCGGGCTCGCCTTGCCGGAAATGCAATAGCCATAATGAAAACATGTCGGTTTTATTAACACATTTGCTACATGAACGGTCTCAACCGGTCCTATACGAAAATTAACTCCTCTTTTCTTGAAAACCATCACATTCTATAAATGGTCTTCAACTTACCTGCTGAAAACAAACGTCTTAATTGGACAATTCCCATAGGAGCCCATGTGTTATGTCTATCGCGAAAATCTATCACACAATGCTATCCTATGAAGCCTCATTTTCATGAGAACGTAAGTCAAACATGTCAGGTTTTTTCTTCAGCTTTTTTCATAGCTAAAGAGATTTTTTTTCCCCAGGAATTGTGCATGTGCAATGAAAGACTACATATTAAAGAATATGTTTCCACGATTTTTTGTCTAATTATCCCCTTATTTCAATGAGCAATTCCCATCTAAAGTTCCAATTCATGACCATCAGTTTTTGACCTTGGCATAAATCATGTTCCTTGTGGGATGGTCAAATGTTTGATTGAAAAGAAAAAATGTTCTGAGCTTTGTCAGTCGTTCGGACACGGACACACTTTACCTATACATGAGAAATTCTCTCCACTGCCAACCTACCTACATAACTCACACATCACCCCACCCCTACCGCTTTACCCCCCCCCCCATACCTTGGATCCCTCCCCCACACCAATGACCACATCACCTACATAACTCAGGATGTCGGCCAGACTGAGGCTCAAGGTCACCAAGGTCAGGCAGAGGTCATCAGGGTCAAGGACCCCCAGGGCTGGCTACCACTGGATCAATCTCCCAGTCTCAGCACAGATCTAGCTGATTTGTGCTCAGGTTATTATTGAATTTTGTTTGTTTGTTTAGTTTTACGTCCGGGGGCCATCGAGGAACTCAGACATTCAAGGTTTCTCGGACATTAAGTCCTTTCTTTTCTTTTTGGACAGGTATTTATATGCTGCTTGCCCAAAACAGCAGTGACCGAATCTATGAATGACCGAATCTATGAGATGAATGACCGAATCTATGAGGAGGGTCGAGGGGGAAAACCGCTACCGGGGCTTCATTCATACTAACAGTGGGCATACCAGATTCGTAAAAGGCGACAAACTTGGGGTTTCTTGTGTCTTGGGGTGAGCATGTGGGCAGCTGGTGTCCATATGCGCGGGCCTGGGCTTACATGCTTGTCTTTTGCCATGGGATTCCCCCTCAGTGAACCACGTCTGAGTGATCAAAGGCCGTGGTTTGTCTGGCCCTGCCTATGGGACCAGGCAAATAAAAGAACACTTGCTATCCTTCGAAAAGAGTAGGGTTATTATTGAAAGTTGTCTGGCAATCCCAGTACATTTTTCGCTGAAATCACAAATACAAGCCTGCCTGGAATGCCAGGTGCATTGTTGCTTCATAGCTGCAGTATTTGGGGCTCATACACGATGGGGTTTCTTTGACTCTTGTATTGGGTGGTAAGCCTTTCACCCTTTAACCCTTTAAGGGCCACTGATGCATTAATGCATCGTGCCCATTGGTCGTCATGATGCATGAATGCAGCCCTGGTGAGTTACTCGCCAGGGCTACATTCATGCATCATGCTGACCCAATGGGACTGTATCAACCCCATAGGATCGGCATGATGCTCCAATGAAGTGCTGGACAGCAGTCTCGCCCCGAAGTCTCGCCAACACTTGATTGGTGCATCATGCCGACCATGATACTTGACCTCATCTCATGATCACGCCTGTTCCAGGCAGGTCAGGCAGTTTGGAAGTATGGTACCAACTTAACCTCATGGGAAATTCTGAGGACGGAACTAACATGGCTGCGCACATACAATCAATATGAAACCTCGCTAGTATAAGTCGCACCCAAGGCCTGGAATGGTTTCCATTCCTTAGTAAAGTCTATATATTGTAGCGACAGCGCTATGCTGTTGCGGGGATTGGGCGGGAATTGGCGGGGAAGGTTGGTACGTCCCCGCACCACTGGGGGGCGCTGCGGGGCGGCCACACGCCAGTCTATGTCTGTGCTTGGTTGAGTGCAGACGGCCAGCCCTCCTGGCAGAGCCTGACTGAAGGAACGACGAGGTGTTATTGCATGACATACAAGCTCTTGGCCTCAGGTGCCTGTGTTGTACTGTTTGGTTTATAATATACGGGTTATTCCCACAACCATACGTGGCCAGCCTCTGCCTTTTACTTCCCCTGGTTCCGCTCTAACGTTACAATATGTAGAACCTCTTGTAAAAGCTGCAACCTGACTTTATACAGATTGTATAAGCTACAGTAGGCCGCAGCTTATATGGAGGGTTTTACAGTAAATGGGTTGGTATCCCGGCCCCGGCACTTCATACCCTTAGGGGACATCACCTGCGTTCCAAACATCACAGAATAAGGGTAAATTTTCAAGCACATCCAATGTCCTTGAAATCCAAAATAAGGGGTACTTTTCTCTTAAAACCCCATGAGTTTTATATAAAGAATCTCTAGATTTCAAAATGAGGTGAGTTTTTTTTTGGAAGGGCGTGGGTTTTGTGGAAGAGAAGTCCACTTAGTAAACAGCGCTCTTCATCCAGGATTTATTTTATCTACAAATCATACGAAAGATATCCCACTGAGCTAAATGAACAAAAGTGGATGCCTTTATTAGGCTAAGAAATGTCAGTGTTACTGAAAACAAGGGTATTTTTTGGGCCCAAAAAGTCAGCGTTTTTCTTAAATAAGGGGTGTTATTTTGGTTCAAAATCAGTGAATAAGGGGGTACTTTTAAAAACCGAGAACGCAGGTGACGTCCCCTTTTGATGGAGAGTGCAGGGGCCGGGGTTGGTATAAGTAGGTGGTAGTTGGCAGTGAGTCAGTGGGTGGGGCCCTTCACTATAGGATCAGCTATGTACCATTATGTACATATGGCCAACACTTGACCACTGCCACAAAGCTAGTGTTCATTCACTCACTTCTATGTACCATTATGTACATATGGCCAACACTTGACCACTGCCACAAAGCTAGTGTTCATTCACTAACTTCTGGTTTGTTTTTGCAATTTCGGGGGTAAAAAGTGAAAATATCAAATGTCATCTGGCAGATTTGGATTCAGCACATCCAAATTGTGTAGAATCAACCAGATGTCAAATTCTACTCAGAAATGCCTTAGAAAGTTTGATTTTTTGAAAACTGGCCCTGACTATATGTGCCTTTCGGAGGGCAACTGGTACCATCTGATAGCTCTTAGTAGACAGGGCTCGACAAAGCATTGTCTCCACTGAGCACTGGAAAATAAATTGTCCAGAGAAATATTTTTGTCGCACTGGACACAGGGATTTGTCGAGCCCTGGGAGAACTCACAAGCTTCAGCAAATTAATGGCCAAGCCCATTGGACAACCCGCTATGTCGGAATACCTTATTAAGTTGGGTGTAATCAACTCAATGGCCCCCAGTCCTTCTGCCCAGTTGTGTGAGTGGCTGAACAAACTGTGGTACACCAGGGATGAAGGGATTGCTGAGAAGCTATAGATGTAATATGTATGTACATATTGTATACAGTAGCATAGAGACAAGACACAAACAGGTCTGGTGAGGTGCAGGAAGATGGGGGCCTGCCGTAAAACACTGTGCATAAGGCATGATGTATACGTGAATGGGATCCTTTTTGGGGCAGATTTGTTCTAAGCGGGACTGGAGCTGGTTGCTGGTGACAAGCACTGATAAGTTGGATCCAACTTGTCCCTGGAAGTGGTTGTTATTCAGGGACAAGGTACTCGTCATAACATGTCATTAATATCAGTGTGTTTTGCTATTTTTTTTTTAGAAGAACAAGCAAAATTCAAAATGGTGGACCCACTGGATTTGGTTCAAGTCTTCTATAGCACCTACCCTAAAATGAGGGTTTGCCTTACAGGCAGGGGGAATTTATTACATTCATTTGGTATCAAACTGCCTAAAACGGAGGCTTTAGGGAGTGGTCATTTTTAACACCGGAGGGGGGGGGTGGTTTTAGGGGAGGGGCAATTCAGACCCCTCTTAGGGGGAGGGGGAAACAAATTTCACCTCTTCTTAGTGAAATAGCCCACGCATAACTATTGAACAAAGGGGGGGGGGGGATTTCTGACCCTCTGAGGGCAAAGATAATTTTGATGCACCTGCCTGAAAATCCACCACCCCTCCCCTGTTGCTTAAAAATGACCACTCCCTTATAAGCATTTCCTTCATCGCAGTTGTGTTATGGGAGAAAAGACACACCACGCATATAATGCAGCTGTCTAAGTTAGACATGAGGTTTTACAGTCCATGTTTATGGCACAGACCTACTTCTGTCATCATGGTTACATACGTGAATAGAGTTATGAAGGGTAATACATTACTGAGGGGTAATGGTGGCTGGGGGAGGGTGATAGAATACATGTGTACACTGGGATGTACAGAGAACAGTCTAGGTCTCCTCTCACCTCTACACATGGACGATATTAACCCTTTAATTGCCGCTGATGCAGGAGTGCATCATGCCCATTGGTTGACGTGATGCTTGGTCGTCACGAGTGTAATCGGCAGCACTTCATTGAGCATCATGTCGACCCTCCGGGGCTGTATCATCCCATAGGGTCAGCATGAGGCATGGATGTAGCTCTGGCAAGACAAAACTAGCCAGGACTGCATTCATGCATCATTAGGCCTAAAAAATTCTTGTGTTCAGGTAACATAGCCGAAAAAATTAGGGTAGGTACTTTTTTTTAGGGGTAATTGAAGGGCCATAATTAAGAGAAAACTTGCAAACAAATTTCGGATTGTTCACAAGTGTTATAGGAGGTTCAATTTGTAATATTGAATGCTAATTGTATTCCTGTATTTTTGTGAAAAAAAAAAAAAATGTTTAATTCTTTAAAAAAAAAAGAAATTAGGGTCGGCCCCAAAAAATAGGGTCGATCGGGATAACTGGACACAACCTTTTTTTTAAGGCCTTATGAAATGGCCATGATCCATTTGGGCTGTTTAAAAAGGTTAATAAAGGCTTATTTCCATGTAGTATCGTCTAGATAAGTCTGTTTCTGAACAGGTCACAAGTGATCATGGCCTCAGATCACACTATGTCAATATAAACACCCACCATCAATAAAACACTCTTATAGACACATGGCAGTCATACAACACAGGGCTGATGGACACATTAGTGGTTAACCCTTTAGTGGTCCATAGCCCGCTACACTGGACTCTGCTGTAAGACCAATGATGCCCAGTCGACATGATACGTTCATTCCCGGAGGCTCGGTATGAAGCATCGATGAAGTGCTAGCGAGCAGTCTCGCCAGCACTTCATTGATGTATCATGTCGACTAATGGGCATGATGCACTCCTGCATCAGGGGTCCTTAAAGGGTTATTAAGTACCATTGACATAACATGATACAGATTGTACAAGTACACACTAAACCACAGATATGTATCTATATCCTATAGGATGGGATGCCAGCTGGGGTGGGTGAGGGTGGGGGAGGGTACTGGCATTGCATGACTCTTTAATGGTACCGTAGATTCTTTTATATAAGGCGCATCCTATTATAAATTGTATGCCGCATTGGGCTCTTTTATAAGCCGCAGCTTTTATAAGGGAATTTACAGCAGGTCCAACTTTTATAAGCTGCAGCTTTTATAAGGGAATTGACAGCAGGTCCAACTTTTATAAGCTGCAGCTTTTATAAGGGAATTGACAGCAGGTCCAACTTTTATAAGCTGCAGCTTTTATAAGGGAATTGACAGCAGGTCCAACTTTTATAAGCTGCAGCTTTTATAAGGGAATTGACAGCAGGTCCAACTTTTATAAGCTGCAGCTTTTATAAGGGAATTGACAGCAGGTCCAACTTTTATAAGCTGCAGCTTTTATAAGGGAATTGACAGCAGGTCCGACTTCTATAAGCTGCAGCTTTTATAAGGGAATTGACAGCAGGTCCGACTTTTATAAGCTGCAGCTTTTATAAGGGAATTGACAGCAGGTCCGACTTCTATAAGCTGCAGCTTTTATAAGGGAATTGACAGCAGGTCCGACTTCTATAAGCCGCAGCTTTTATAAGGGAATTGACAGCAGGTCCGACTTCTATAAGCCGCAGCTTTTATAAGGGAATTGACAGCAGGTCCGACTTTTATAAGCCGCAGCTTTTATAAGGGAATTGACAGCAGGTCCGACTTTTATAAGCCGCAGCTTTCATAAGGGAATTTACAGTAGGTCCAACTTTTATAAGCCGCAGCTTTTATAAGGGAATTTACAGTAGGTCCAACTGCAAAGCTACAGATTTAACCCATAAGCGACCGAAACCATTATTTCTTAAATTGAAGAGAAAAATTCTAGGTGGCCTTAATAGATTGGATGTTTTTTGTTTTTTTTATTCATGCCTCAGTTCTGCATGTGGTACCCGATGCCGGGACCCGATCCTCTAACCGATAATTGTATCTGTTAACTCTTTAAGGGCCACTGATACAGCAATGCCTCATGCCCATTGGTCGTCATGATGCATGAATGCAGCCCTGGCGATAACTCGCTGCATTCATGCATCATGACGACCCTATGGGGTTGATACAGTCCCAGAGGGTCGGCATGATGCACCGATGAAGTGCTGGTGAGTAGTCTCAAAAGCACATCATTTGTGCATCCTGACGACCAATGGGCATGTATAAGGGTTAAGCGTACATATTTTCGCGAATTTGCATTAAATTGCATTTTCGCGTGTATTTAAATTCGCGAATTTCCGATTTTCTTAACCCCCCCCCCAGCCTGTCTGAACAAGATACAATCCCCCCCCCAACCCTGCCCCCCACCAGTAACCTATATGCTTAGAGTTTGCTGGTGAAAATTATCTATTTGCATGTGTAATATTACTTGTACATATTTTATCAACACATTTGTGGGTTGGAACTTAGATTATCCCCTTGGTGCCACATCAGGGCAGGGAGATGTCAACATTACCCCCCCCCCCCTACACATATTGGACTACCTGTACTGGAGGGGATAAATATTCACGATGTACTTAAATTCGCGAATTTTTTATTTCCGCGAAATTCGCGAAAATATGTACAGCGCGAAAATATCTATGTTTACAGTAGATATGATAACGGAACGCCTACTTCCGCTCTACTCTCTATGATTAGGGTTATGTTAGGGTAAGGCTGATTGCCTACCGTCACTATGTGGGACAGATATGACCGCACACAGATTAGGCAAAGGCAGAATTTGGGCCTTTTCCCTAAAAGTGATTGCTTTCTACTATACTTACACCATATTTCACTTATGGCTCAATATCAAGGTTCTAGGGATCAAAATATATTACAAAATACCAAATGGGAAGCTAGTATGCGGTTTATAATATATTTATTAATGTTACTCAGTATCTCAGGAGATATCCATCAAAAGGTCACAATATTCTCAATAGTAGTTCATATTATTAAATATCCAATACCGGTCTCACAGTACATGGCCATACACAGTTCACAATATAATAAAGTTCAGGTCCCAGAGCTTAACAAATTACAACATAAAAACAGGCAGAGGTTTCTAAATAAAGTCACAGTACCTTTTGGGTTATAATGCTACAGGTTCCTGGTAGCATATATAACCCACCCTTAGAGTCCTAACAGTCCCTGACTATATCTGCTCCCATAGCCACTCCACACTGGGAACTGCTGCTCCTAGGCTCCTAGCTCCTTGCTCTCTGGACTCCTACTGACTGTCTCTAACCTTTCCAACTCTATTTAACCTCATCATTGTTAGCCTGCTATAACCATATTTGGGCATTGAACAAGCTCCAATTAGTGTGTGGCTTGGTTGTCACACCCTGAGTGGTGGAGGTGGGGGGGGGGGGGGCTGGTGGCACTGAACCTAAGTGGGAGTACCAGCTTTAGCACCTCCACCTCCACCCTGGAGCTGACAGCCCACACAGTTGCACTCTAATACCCATCATATTTCTAACCAAATATATATCACAATGCCTTTGCAACATTAATATACAAATAAATGACAATTGATAAGATTCCAATATTATATGTTATATAACATTGCATCATATTACCAAAGCTCTGCAGATATAACCCTACATTACACCTCGGGAACTAAAACGTTTTGTACCACTCAAAACTAATTATAATCACCTGAGAGTTCACCGCTTTTATGGGTATTTTCAATTTTTTTTTTTTTTTTTTTTTTTACATAAGTTACTTTATTTAAATGGAATAATGCATGAAAAAAAATTCTTATTTTGTACACGCAAATAGTATAACCAAACATCTAACTGGTCCTTTTAAAACTCACAATTCTTGAATATAACACACTGTCCATAAGACTACCATATATCTTTGTTACTGATTATATTTATCAACCGGGATCTTATTCAAGATCCTATCTTATCTCTGACAAAAACAAATACATATTCATCAAAATTATACACATGAATTATATCACAGCACAGAAATAGCTAACTGATTGTGCATCAACCAGGATCTTATTCAAGACCCTCACATACATATAAAAATTTCAACATCAAGTTTGATACATTTACCTTGTTGAAAATAATCAATACAAAATATTTTCTTTTCCAGTTACAATAATTATCACCTATATATCATCATATGATCATCATACATATCAAATCTTCTTAAACCTTCCAATAGATAACAAAACTTGATGGGGACTCAAGCAAAGTAACTTCTTGGTTGGCTGACACATAATGGGCTTGTCCCTGTGCCGAGAGACAAAACCCACCATGTAATATCTCTGTCAATCATGTGCTCATGCCTTTGTATTGTGCTTGGATCCGAAAGGTATGACTTGTGACCAGTCCACCCTTTAACACCAGTCACCGTCTCGAAGCCCTACTGCTACCATTGATATCATCAGCCATCTATTTCAACCAGGCACCTAGCCTACATAAACTCAGCATCTGATTATTAAAGAAAAAAGTGAAATAAACACAATCAAAACATGGCATACATGACACTCATCTCAACCATGGCATAGGTAACAATGTAAGTCTCATACTTTCTACAACCAATAATACTCAGTTCAGAATCTCTTCACGTAGCACCTTAAACTTAATTCTACTTACCTTTAGGGAACAGCTTCCTGGCTCGATCTAAACATCCTAAACTAATTCTCTGTTATTATCCTTAGATTTACTTTACGCAATTAAAGACTTACCTTTAACCTGCCAGCTATTCTCTTAAATCTGTAACAATGAGTGGTATTTAAACTGAGACAAATAGCTCAAAGCTAACTCAGATAGGTGGCTGGGAAATCACATTCAAAGCTTGCCTCTACTCAGCCAAACTACACATCAGGTCAATGGCTCCTACACACCGTCTTATGCTGCCTGACTTGGCACATTAGACATCTATTGAATGCAGCTATTTCCTCTGGGCCCCTGCATCCCAAGCTTACTCTTATGTGTCCCCTGTGCTCTTGCAACACTCCATGCAACTTATGCCCGTATGTGTCACAACACACCACCTACAGACCCAAATACCTCTGGCATCTGCTCCTGTCACATTCTCAGTACCACACATTGATTTTAAAGTCAAATCCAGGTTGTTTTTGTCCAATGAGGTTGATCTAGGTACATAATGCTGGTCTTTTTGGAACCAAATACTCGTGTTGGTATGGAACCTTACCAAAGCACTGCCTAATCACCCCTCCATTCGGGTTAAATCGTAAAGAAAATATAAAATCATGATGCTAATAGGAACTGAACAGAAACATTAGCTTTTTTTTTTTTTCAGTCCTCCATGAGGTGAAACATAGCAATGAACCTTAGTCTGCTCCTTTCACAGCTTATCACAATGATACACTTGTCCCTTCGATTTGATAGCTTGAAGTAATTGGGCTTGCTACCACATAGATAGACTTTGTGTCTGACATGGTCTTTGTTAGGTTTTATATAACTTCTGTACACCTGGTTTGGCATATAGATGTGATACTCAACCCCTTTCTCTCAATTGGGTTCCCAGAGCTCTACTTTATACACCATGAGCTGGCTTGCCCTTTGGTGGTTGAGCTCAAATGAGAAAAATATGTGTACATCACCAGTAGTCCAAAAGGCTGGGTTGCCTGCTTAGGACACTACATGTACTAATTACAAGGTTAAAAATCTGGTTCTATCTTACAAACATCTATGCAAACCTATAGCTCTCCTGTCGCGAAAAGAAAAGCATGTAAACATAGTGTTAAGACTGTAAGTTCATCCCCAGTACATCATACATCTGGATAATGCATGATATGAAACAGTAAAATAGAAAGACAGTTACTACTCTAGAAATGGTATGGTATTCAGTTACAGATTTCACACGGTATAAGCACCACAAGTGTAACACGCTGCGCAACGCGTACACCTAAAAATATAAGCACCATCATCTATAAACTAGAATACTTTCCATTTAGAATTTATTTACACATTTACCGAGATCTTAATCTCGGCACATCTCTGACTCTATTTGTGAGATCTGTTGTCACAAATTTGCTCTTGGCCATTGCATCAAGCTGGTCAATAGATAACCACAAAGTATCTCCATCCTTAAAGTGGACTAAATATTTCACACCCTCTCCTCTTGGTTTGCACACATCACTAATCTTAGTTATTTCATGATATGTGGGTAGGCCATCGATGGGTATCGACTTTGCTGCCCTGGGCACAAGTCTGTGACTCACTGGAATCAGTGCTGGAGGATCAGTTAGAGGTGGTTCTGTGGGCACTGTCTCTGGCTCACTTGTCTGTCCATCCTCCATATCTTCCTCATCCTCTCCCTTCGGGATATCTTCCAGCACCTGATCGTCATCTGGCTCCTCTATTCTCGGTTCTAGTGTGAAACTGTCCACAGGGAGATCACCCTCATCTAGATTTTCTTGATCTTGGATATTTGGTTCATCAGCCATAGGTTTGGCCCATTGCATCTCACTAGTACTGATGGAACTCAGCATAGGAAATGATTCCATCATCTCCTCAATGTCATCCTGCTCATACGGCTTTCCTTCCAGCCTACTCAGAGAGTCAGGAACAACATTCTCCTTGCCCTTAACATGCTCTACTTTAAATGTGAACTGTCTCAAATCAGCTGCCCATCTGATTTGCCTAGGTGACAGCTTGCTCCTTGGGTTTAATATGTATTGAAGGGGTGCATGATCTGTTCTTATCAAGAACCTTTTACCCTCCAAATACACATGCCAATGAAGACAAGCATATACAATACCTGCTAACTCTCTATCTAAAGTTGAGTAGTTTCTTTGGGCTGGGCTGAACAGCTTTGCTGTATAGGCCACTGGTCTCAGATTGTCATCCTTATCATATTGGCTCAAGGTTGCACCGATGCCATAGTCTGAGGCATCTGTTGTCACAATAAACTCCTTTCTGAAGTCAGGATATAAGAGCAGATTATCGGATACCAGAGCCCTCTTGAGATCTTCAAAAGCCTCTGTGTGTTCCTCAGTCCACTCCCACTCCTTTCCCTTCTTTGTGAGATCATACAGACATCGTGCTCTTGTGGCATAGTTGGGTATGAACTTCCTATAAAAGCCACTCATACCCAAGAACCTCCTGACATTGGTGGGATTCTTTGGTGTTTTGATATCCTTGATAGCTTGTATCTTCTCCGGATTTGGTCTGATCCCTTCCTTATTCAGGACATGGCCTAGAAATGGGACCTCAGGTGCTGCAATAATGCATTTGGCTGGCTTAAATTTGAGCCCTGCCTTCTGGATTCTTTTAAGTACCTCACCCAAGTCTTCCAGATGTTGTTCAAATGTGTTTGAAAACACGAGAATGTCATCTATGTAACAGATACAGTTTTTGAACTGTAACCCTTTCAAGACAAGGTCAACCACCATCTGGCAACTACGAGAGGAATTCATTAATCCCATACTCATCCTTTTGTACCTGAACTTACCAAATGGAGTTAAGAACCCTGTCTTATCTCTGCTCTTCTCTGTGATGGGAATTTGATGGAACGCCATCTGCAAATCGAGAGCTGAAATGAAATTGGGCTGCATCTGACCCACAGCATCAATGGCATCCTCTATCTTTGGAATAGCCAGATACTGTGGCACTGTAACTGCGTTCAGATTTCGATAATCACAAACGAGCCGATGCCCTCCACTTTTCTTTGACACAAGAAAGGCAGGGCTAGACCAGCCCCCATCGTAGCTGGGTTCCAAGATTCCCAATCTTACTTGTTCATCAATATGCGCCTTCAATTGTTCTCTCCTTTTGGGTGATATCCTGAAAGGCATCTGCTGTACAGGCTTAGCCCCAGGAATCAGTTCTATCTCATGTTCTATCCAATCGGTACAACCCACCATACCATCTGGTCCTACAAAGGCTCCACAGTTCTCTCTTAGAAGGGCATCCATCCGTGCTCTCTGCTCCTTCGTCAACTTTGACCTAGAATAATCGACCGCTGGAATGAAACTGGGTTGTCCCTCCTGCTTCTGTGCCCTGCCTTCAACCTGTGGCTCAAACATTTCCATTGAAGATACCTGTATCACCTCAACGTCTCTGGACAAACTCAACGTCCCTAAAGCCGTTCCTGGCTTCACCTCAATTTCCTGGTCTGAAAGGTTAACAAATCTCACAGGTACAGTGCCCTCATGCACTCTCACACAGCACCTAGCTGTCCACAATCCTGTCTGTTTTGCTACCTTAAAACCTACATAAGTCAGAAACATACCTTCTTTGAAAACATCATCCACAGGGAGGCTGCACAGCATCTCAGTATGTGCTGGCACTACCAACTTACCATGTGCCCTCACAATACTCTGGCTATTGTCCTCTTGGTCTACTTCTTTGGGTTGGTCATATACTATGCTCATACCATACTGTTTCAGGAAATCTCTGCCCAGAACTATGTCTAGTCTGAGGCCTGGGATAACATGAAATGTGACTTCATAAGGAATGCCATCAATCTTAATAACACCCCTCATGTCACAATGAGCATCTCTGACCTGACCCCCTGCAAATGTCACACATGCACGTGAAGAGAATTCCTCTATTTTACCACCATTTGCTTTTACCTGGTTGTAATAGTCAAGACTTACACAACTACGGTCTGCCCCAGTATCAACAAGTGCCCGTGCACAAGTTTGACCAATGCATACCTCAACACAATTCCTCTCTGACAACAGATGTGATGCCATGTAGGCCTTACCCTCTTGGTGCTGTCGGTCTTGGCGTTCACAGATAGATGAAATCATATCCCTAGTGCATGGGCTACGAGATCCACTGACGCCCGTCGGCTCTCTCTTGGACTGGTCATGTCTCCCCTTTGGATCCTCATACGGCACATTGCCCATGGCACACTCCTGACTGGAATATAAATCATTATCATTAGAACAGCTTGTACAACGGTTGTCTACCTCAGGGTGTTCATCATCCTTATATGTCAGAATATCTGTGTCATAATCTTTCTTATACAAGAAACTATACTTTCTGTTTGAATCTAACTCAACTGCATCTTTGACTTTTACACAAGATGTCTCATTACATTTACTGGTAATATTTACCACATTATCTTTAAAATCTGTGCTCTTACTTTTAGAACTTCTATTATTCCTTCTGTTACCTCTTTTTCCTGACAAACTCGACACTTGCTTGTCAGACATACACTCTACCTTGCCAGAACCTTCCCCCTCTCTTTCCCCACAGGGAGGAGGAGATTCTAGTTTTCCGACTGGTTGGCAGATGACTTATTCTCCAGCTTCGCCTCCAAGCTCTGAACTTTGCTCATCAGCTCAGCACAGAACCTTTTGTAGAATCCGTCATCACTGCTACTGCTGTTGCTATTACTGCCCGAGCTGCTGCCGCTGTTTTTCTTAGTTCTGGTACCTTGGTTGTTGCCCCCACCACCATTCCTCTGATTCTTCGGAGTATAGGGTCGCTTAGGTAAAGGGCACTCCCTGAAAAAATGCCCTACCCCACGGCAATTGAAGCACCTCTGAGTGGAATCCATAGTAGCAACTGTGGTGATGTTGCATGCCTCAACCATCTTCCTCAGCTCTGCCATCTCATGCCTGAGCCTGTCACTTTCAGACTCCATCGGTGAAATGGATTGGACCGCACTAATTGAAGAGTTCTGACTATCAAATGTTGCTACACCAGAGGCATACTGCTGTTTCAGCAATTTTATCTCTTGTGACTGCTGCTTAGTGATGTCAGCACTCTGCTTAAGAATAGCCTGAATTTCTCTCTGATTAGCAAGGATAGACTGGTCCTTATTCATGTCAAAGTCTTCTTCAGCCTCTTTACAAATGTCTATTGCCTCTTGGAAAGTGGCTGGATTGCTTTTCCGGAGTTTCTTTCTATAAGGACTAGTCACTCCCCTGATGAACGAGAAAATCATATCGGTCTCACTCAGACCCATTCGCCGGTAGGCATAGGAAGCCTGAACTATAAAGTCTTCCAACTCTTGATCTGGCCTCATGGATAACCTAGACAACCTTTCAAACTCAGCATTAGTCACCTTGGTGAAATTGTCTATAAAGGCTTTCCTCACCTCAGCCCATGTGGCTTTGTCCTTCACCTTGCTGACTATGTACCAGTCTCTAGCTGGGCCCTCAAGATAGGTAGGAAAAATCCTAAGAAGCTCGGCATCAATATTCATAAGACCTGGCACCTTTGCATAGCGTTCAAAATCTTCCATCCATATTGATGGATCCATATTAGCACTGTTCTTGAAATTACTTGGTGGTTTGGCATATGCTGACCTGCTCCCTAAATGATAGACATTTGGTCTATCACCCTGGTCTTGACCTTGACCTTGGCCCTGACCTTGACCTTGGCCCTGGCCCAAAGCATTGATCTCCCCCCTCTGCCTCTCAAACAATTGTTCTATTTGTTGCTCTGTTCTTTGCTCCATAGTTTGAACATTGTGTTCAAACATCTGAGCTATGGCTTGATATAGACCTTGGATATTGGCATCTTCAAGATTTTGACCAAAGATCCTGCCAGATCTTAATTCTCTATCTTGTGACATTTTGAATTTGTGAGTAACCTATTTGGGATAATCCACCAGTCGCAATGTTAGGGTAAGGCTGATTGCCTACCGTCACTATGTGGGACAGATATGACCGCACACAGATTAGGCAAAGGCAGAATTTGGGCCTTTTCCCTAAAAGTGATTGCTTTCTACTATACTTACACCATATTTCACTTATGGCTCAATATCAAGGTTCTAGGGATCAAAATATATTACAAAATACCAAATGGGAAGCTAGTATGCGGTTTATAATATATTTATTAATGTTACTCAGTATCTCAGGAGATATCCATCAAAAGGTCACAATATTCTCAATAGTAGTTCATATTATTAAATATCCAATACCGGTCTCACAGTACATGGCCATACACAGTTCACAATATAATAAAGTTCAGGTCCCAGAGCTTAACAAATTACAACATAAAAACAGGCAGAGGTTTCTAAATAAAGTCACAGTACCTTTTGGGTTATAATGCTACAGGTTCCTGGTAGCATATATAACCCACCCTTAGAGTCCTAACAGTCCCTGACTATATCTGCTCCCATAGCCACTCCACACTGGGAACTGCTGCTCCTAGGCTCCTAGCTCCTTGCTCTCTGGACTCCTACTGACTGTCTCTAACCTTTCCAACTCTATTTAACCTCATCATTGTTAGCCTGCTATAACCATATTTGGGCATTGAACAAGCTCCAATTAGTGTGTGGCTTGGTTGTCACACCCTGAGTGGTGGAGGTGGGGGGGGGGCTGGTGGCACTGAACCTAAGTGGGAGTACCAGCTTTAGCACCTCCACCTCCACCCTGGAGCTGACAGCCCACACAGTTGCACTCTAATACCCATCATATTTCTAACCAAATATATATCACAATGCCTTTGCAACATTAATATACAAATAAATGACAATTGATAAGATTCCAATATTATATGTTATATAACATTGCATCATATTACCAAAGCTCTGCAGATATAACCCTACAGTTATTAGTGTGTTTGTAGGTGCTTGTGATAAACCAGGTCAAGGGGGACATAGAGGATGGGTTAAACACCCAAATTGACCCTTCATTCTAAGAAAGTGGTCATTATTCATGAATGAGGGCCGGAGGGGGGGGGGCGGAGGTGAAATTTTGTACAGACACGCTGAAAGTTTCAACGTTCAAACCGACTTGATCGGAGTATCATGATGATGATAAAAAGGCTTGATCATGCACTCTCCAGGTGTGGTTTATGGGGGGGGGGGATTACAGTAGGTGCATTTTCAAGCAGAGTTCTCAGCTGACTTAAATACTGAGAACATAAAAAAAAAGTAACCTTTCCCATGTTTGATGATACAGTTGACCTGGACTAGATAGTCGCCCCGATATCATCATATACACCAGTACTGAAGTAAAACATTGTTTGTCGAGCCCAGCAATAATCAGATTCAAAATGTCTCAGCCCTAACTAAGGCTCCTGCCTTCCAATGCCTTTCCTGTCTCCTGCCAGATATATGGTAATCTCCAGCGTAAATGGCGCATCCTGCAAATCAGGCTCACCCTTCTGTCATGCAAAATCTGGTCGCCGAAATTCAATTATTTCTAAAATTCCACTTTGCCCAAATCCTAGTTCTATGAATAGGGGCAGTATCCTTAGGGTTGTTGGGCTTTCAAATTTTATTAGATCTTGGAAGATGTAATCATGGTTCTTTCCCTTCAAAAATGAAAATGTTTTGTTCCGAGGCTATTCTAGATGCACCACTCTTCAAGCAGATAATTCTATCTGTTGGCATTGGATTCTAGCTTAAGGAGTCTGTTGGAGGAGTGAGCGACCAGAATTCTCACTGACCAGAATTTGCATGTGACATCCTGAGTTGAAATAAAAGCTACAAGGCACACCAAGGGCCTCAATTTTGAGTGAGTGAGAGTGAGTAATAGATGTTTAACGCCATTTCGACAGCTAAGGTCATATTCATGGTGAGAACTACATTACACAATTTCACAGGGGAATGTGTCAGTGCCCGCGCATATGTGCACCACACACATCCCGAGGGGATAGAAAAGGAGAAATAGACCCTTTTAAGTGGGCCAGGAAAGCCCGCCTCAATTTTGAAGATTTAGTACTGTTCTATTGGCTACTAGCTGGTGTGGAGCTGGTTCCGGCGACACACACTGATAAGATGGGACCAGCATGTCCCTGGAAGTGGGTGTTAACCAGGGACAAGGTACCCATCTTGGTGTGTGTTATCAGTGGGTTTTACCTCAACCAGCAAAATTCAAAATGGCGGCTCCACTAGGCCTCCATACTGAGTCCTATAGTAAAAGTACCCTGTCTATAGGTATAAGACGCACCCTGAGTTTGGGCTGATTCTATATATAGGCGCAGGAGACATCAGAATGGACCCTCGTATAAGCTGCACCCAGAGTTAAAAAGTATTTCATGAGCCAGACCTGTGACTTCACGACAATCCTATAAGCCAAGCAGCAAGTTGGGACTCATTTATACGAGTAAATTTACGCTACAAAGTTTATGAATGTGGTGATAAGACAGTCTATACGAAAAGTTTTTCTCCTGGCAGACCATTCGGTCATGCAAGTTTTATCATTCTGTAGGCCCGGATTGATCTCAGCAGGACCGAATACCTCAGGTTTACAATTGTCAGGAGAGAAGTATTGAACAAGAATGACCTTGCAATTTCAATTATTCACTTCTTCAAAATTTAACAAAAAGGTAAGACCTTTTGTTTTGGCTGTAGAAATGGTCCGATTTGCAAGCCGTAAAAAAACAAAATGTAGCCCAAGGTCCTGGGATTACAGTCAGTCATTCAGTTCGACAGTCTGACGATTCCGTCGGCCCAGCACCGATTTTGTCGGCAAAAGCCGATGTCGGACGAGTTTTCGTATTGACTGCTTAATAAGATACTCCCACTCTGTGTATGAGTGAATGTGTTAATGTGGGTGAGTTTGCGTGCTGACCAGACGTCCACATCTGGTCATACTACCGTAATCTCCCGCGTATAAGACGCGTCCTCTACGCCAAACAAAATGCTGGGGAGTCTTATAGGATGTACTGAAATTGGGGGTGCGTCTTATACGAGGGGTAATTTTACTATAGAAGTGTACTGAATTTACAAAATTGAGCCTTAAAATGTGTGTCTTATACGCGAAAATGCATTTGCTAAGTTTGGGGTGCGTCTTATACGCGCAGCGCGTCTTATACGCGGGAGATTACGGTAAGTCAAACTGGTAATACATCAGTCTAGTCATACATGTACCCATCCACTCACCCCCCCCCCCACACACACACCAACATACACCCAAAACAGACACACACGTCTAGAGATGACATGTTGGAAATGGGTCAGCTGCCTTGTTTTGAACACTGCTATGAAGGTGGGAAAAAGGTATTACGTCTTTACATTTCTACTGAAAAAATTTCAGAACGGAATAGCCCGTAAAAGTGCCAGGGCGCGCATTGATGTCGATCCAACTGTGCCGTACCCGCTATGCTTTTATGAGACAGGCGCATGTTTAAATACTGATTTAATGCCTAAGATTAAATTCAATACCCATCTACGGCCTGCACTTATTTGAGACCGGTACTTATCTATAGCACTTAAACGGACTTTTATGGTATTATTACATTTCTAAAGCTTTAACCCTTTAAGGTGCGAGTGAGCAGATATTCCACTTCCATTATGATGCAACCAATCAAGTCTAAAACAATTTTCTTTTTATGGGGGAAGTGGGGTCCTATTGGACGACAGCACTAGGTGACCTAGTAAAGGGGGGGGGGGTGGTGGTGGGTGAATATCGAACAAAATAAAAGAACAACACTCCCAGGTGCGTGTAAAGAGTGTAACCTGGGGGGGGGGGGGGGTCGGTGTGTGTGTGTGGGGGGGGGCGGTGACAAAGGGGGCGTGGCACAGTCTGGTGTTACTTTGTAGGGGGTCATCCATAAATGACGTCATGAAAAATTTGACCATTTTTAACCCCCCTCGTCATTTTTTTTTTTTTTTTGCCAATTTTGCAATGCTGAAGGTATATGGAAAATTATTTATTTTGTCATGCCGGGCCTGACCCCCCCTACCCCCCTTCAGCATGACGTCATTTGTGGATGGCCCCTATGAGGTATTGTAGTCTGTCATTTATCACCAAAACAATGAAGCACAATCTAGGCTATACAAAGGGAAAGCCAAATGAAATTTCCATTTTTCTTATAAAGATTTAGTTATCGTTACGATCAAGAGCATGATATGATTTGTGAGATAAATTTATTTTGGAGTCCCCCCCCCCCCCCAGCTCTGAGGCCCTTGGTTGGAGTCGCAATGTCACATGTCGATTTAAAAAAATACTCAGTCATACCACTTAAAATGAATCCCCATGACCCATCCCCTCTATTTACACTATATTAAAAAAGGCATTACTAGTTCGCTGGTTATCGAAATTATTGACTGCTTCAGCCTTGAGTACCCTTGGGGTACCAGATGAACAGCACTGAACAGCACACTTTGGGCTGTATGGAGGGCACTGTGTCTGGCTGTGTTGGGGGGTTACAGTCAATGGGGGGGGGGGGGTACAATTTGCCCCCACTATCTAGTGGCGAAGCCACTAGTTATATTAAAACTTTAATTTCTAAAGAACCAATCATATTGCATGTCACTACACTAGAGTACCCCGTACAGATCATGTCAGGTGGGAGTGACCATTCTTTCAAAAGAGGACCTACGGAACAGGGCAAAAGAACACACACACACACGCACGCATGCACCCCTCCCCCCTTTGAGCATTGGCCTGAGTGTTGTTAAAACTACTGAGCCCTAGACTAGTCTATTTATTCTATTCAATATCAGAAAATTGTGAGCTAACAATTAGTAACATGCCCTTTTATCAAACCTATACTATAGCCTAGGCTAAAGTAACGCGCAGGCTTTTTCACTACCCCCCCCAAAAAAAAAAAAAAAAAAAAAACACCAGCTAGCTCCCCCCTGACCCAGGCACCCTATAAAATGATCACTCCCAAGAGTATAAGTAACACTAACAGCCACTCCCCGCCAAAGTTGCCAGGTCAAGCTGCCTCTAACTTGGCTCTAATAAGAGCTCAGCAACATTTCTATTTTCATGTGGCGTCAATTTGCAGTGCATGATGGTGTTGGGAGATCCAACACTACTAACGCTGTCATAGACAATGCACAGTGGCGACCTACCAGCCTGTCTAAAATCCTGATTTTCTCCCAATCCTGGAGCTTGGTCGAAAAATCCTTTTCGCCACTAATAGTAGGCCGAGCTCCCTGCCGACTCTTCCTACCGGGAGCGGCAGAGAGCAAAGGCCTTTGTTGCAGTTTAATATTCGGTACCATTGGTACCTAATGAATTTTAACAAACATCCCCTTAATGTATGGTTTCCAAACTTTAGCCATACAACTATGATACATTTTACTTGCCACATGTGCTTGGATGGAAAGATAGAAGCTTTTATTGACTTACAGTCCTCTTTTTTATATCTGCTGGCTGCAGCAAAAGCCTTTGCTTGGCACTGTGCCAAGTTTAAGATCATGGCCTCAAATTTCTAAATTTTATTAAAATATGGATCATCAAGACAATAAAAGTTAAGATTAAGTATTGCAAAAGCAGAATCATATGTTACATTAGGCATATGAGAAGTTTGAAGAAGGAGGTTGAGAGAAAAATGTATTTTTGCTTGAGTTATTTGTTGTCTATGAGGCCAGCCAACTTTGCTGTCAGCCGTTAGCAGGAGCGAGAGGCTGTCATCGTCTGGCCTACACTAATAGTAGAGATATAGGGGAACATGTAAAACTAATAATTATAAATGTCCGACTTATATAAGTATTGAAAATCTTATGTGGAAGTGCAAGAACATGGCATGCAGGATCGGCAGGGGTACTTAGACTGAGTGAGTGTGTGGCTTAAGGACAACGGCTCCAGGTGACCCAAAAATTAATTGACAAAGAATTTTCTTGTAACTTGAAATATTTGTTCCTTACATGATGTGTAATTGAAATGTGGAATAAAAAGTTGAGGTAGCAACATTACTTTCTTCAGTACTAGCCATCTTGTGTAGGATACTTTAGCATTGCGTCCAATGGGCTGACAGCTAGACATTTAGGATTTTGGAGGAACTTTGGTGACTAATTCCCAAACTGGACAAACAATTTTTTTTTTAAACTACAAATATGTCCATTGACATGTGTTAATCAAAATAGAAATGTAAAATCATATTTTTCCAACACTAGTTTTTGCACAAGATGAGTGTGTATGCAAGGGTGGTGGGAACCGAGTGATCATTTTTTAACAACGGGGGGGGGGGGGGGGTGCTGGTGGGTTTGGGGGGGTCAGAATTTTTCAACCCCTTGACCAGGGGGGGGGTCAGTATTTTTTCAACACCTCTGATGGGGGGGTCAAAATAATTTCACCTGTTTTCAGTGGAAACCCCAGTGTGTTACTATAGCCTATAGTACAGACTAAAAGGGGACTTTGACGCGCGATTTTTGTCCCTTATCGGGGGGTTGAAATGTTTTTTGCACGTCCGCGCGCAACCCCACCAGCCCCCCGTTGTTAAAAAATGAACACTCCCTAACCTAGTAGTAGCCTAGATTGCATGATTGGCAATGGGTGTGGTGTGAGTCACTGAGTGGAATCTCCACCAGGGCCGCCGAGGCTGTGAATACACATTCACTGAAACCCCTCTATTATTTCAGTATGTCTATGACTATGGCAGTATGAGTATGGCCCAGTTTCTCGTCTGATCCAGACTTATTAACTTGAACCAACCACCCCCGAGCCCAACCCACAACATTCCGGCCCCGGCCCGGGTCTCCGGCCACCGGTCCCCGGCCTCCCCAGCCGTCAGTCGTCACTAGAACCGGCCTGTCCTCGCCCATTCAAGTTCAAATTAGACCACACAAACATATTCCCTCTACCACTTTCTCCTTACCCCGATATCCCTAGACATCTGCAGACTCAACAAAGATAGAATAGTGGGGTTTGAAGCCCATAAGAAGGTTCATTTTGTCGACTTACTTTCGTGACGTTTGGCAGAGGAGGCTCCCGACGATCCCCGACTGAACGGCCGGGGACTTCTCTTGACGGCCTTCATGAGAGCGTCCATGTTCACGGCTCGTAAAGTACCATCCAAACTTCAAAATGCACAATTCTACCACCCCAGGAGTATCTTAATGCCAGCTAGTGCATGTTAGGTATCGATATGTCCTGTTGCGTGCACCATGTGCAGTTTCAGAGTGGTTTATCGCTCGGTGAGTGACAGTCACTGACTCATCCAGAGGAGGGCACAACCGTCACGTGACCTCACTTGATGGGCACATGCTGCCATCTGACGGAGAGTTTCAGAACCAAACTTTTTTTGTTTTTTTTTCTCATACATCAAATTGACCATATAAGATGGTGGCTACTTAATTAAATAGGTATCAAAAGGGATCCAGTTGTTTTCCGGGAAAAAATACAACTCTACCGAGACAGGTGGTTCGCATGGCAACACAACTGGTTGCTATGGGCAGCGTCCAGACAGAGTCATTAGCAACCTTGTTGCACCGCGGTGCACACGCTTCGCCAATCCTCTGCCACTCGGGAAATTTATACCCAGATATCCACTGCCTGCCTTCAAGGTACAAGAATCAAGTCCTTAGACAGCGTAGTTTAGACTACAACATCGCAAGCTGCACAGCGGCATCTTTTCTATTGTGGTGAGAAATTACAATTTTTAATATCCTTGTCCAGGGCAGGGGAGCGCGGTGGCGGGTGCGGGAGGCGATGGGCAGTTTTGGCAGTGCCACGCCCCCTCACTCCAGTCTCCGCCCGTGTTTTTGAATAGCACCTTCAATTCAGTGAAGGAATACTTACTTGATCGCATGTGCATGTCTACTTGTAGACTACCGACATTTAGAAGTTTATTATACATATTATCACGTTAGGCCAATGGCAACGCCAATGGGGAGGTCCATGTTTACTTGACAACTTCAAGCCTTGAGTCTTGACTTGACTTGAGAACTTTTGAGGTCAATTCATGACGAGTGTGTGTTAGTGAAGGATAATTACACGAGGGCATAGCCCGAGTGTAATTAGCCTTTGCTAGCACACAGCAGCGGGGCCGATGTTCAGCTTTCACTGCATCCAGGATGGACTCCTGCTCCCCCATTAGTAGTCCATCCTAGATGTACTCTGCCTAGCCAATCAGCGGCGGCCTGCTGCCTTGCTCTTGCCTCTGCGGCCGCAGGTGCGAGCAGTGGCCTTATTCTCACCTCGAGGAGGTGTACCACATCGAGGTGAGAATAAGGATTCTTATTTTCACCTCGAGGAGGCGTACCTCATCGAGGTGAGAATAAGGATTCTTAATTTCACCTCGAGGAGGTGTACCTCATCGAGGTGAGAATAAGATGGGTCTAGACCCCTAAATTCGACAGGGTGACATGGCCATTTCTTAAAATCGACATGTGACATGAAGCCTAGTGACAAGGACATGGGAAAATAGAAATTTAGTGACTTGTGACATGGCCATTTCTTAAAATCGACATGTGACATGAAGCCTAGTGACAAGGACATGGGAAAATTGAAATTTAGTGACTTGTGACATGGCCTTTTCTTAAAATCGACATGTGACATGGGGACCCCCCATCTAGACCCCCAATAAGGATTCTTATTTTCACCTCGAGGAGGTGTACCACATCGTGGTGAAAATAAGAATCCTTATTCTCACCTCGAGGAGGTATGCCCTTATTCACACCTCCTGGAGGTGTGGTTTGCAAATTTATTCACACCTCGAGGAGGTGTGATCTGGAAGGGGGGGGGGCTAGAAATTTCAAATGACCATGGGGGTGGGGGGTTAAAAAATGTTGAAGTTTTTGGGGAATGGTCATTTTTAATAAAAGGGGAGGATGGCGCTCTTGCAGGGGGGTTTAAAAGTTTCACCCCTTTTTAGCAAAAAAAGGGGCAACATTTATTTGTCTCCCCATGCCCCCCTAAGGGAGTGGTCATTTTTTTAACAACGGGGGGGGGGTTGGGGGGACAAAAAAATTTCAGACCCCTTTAAGGGGGACCTCTTTTGAGCGAAAAATTTCTTCTACACCTTAGATGTACAATCACTGCTTTGTACATCTGGGATGTAGAACATCAGTTTTCTACACCCTAGGTGTACAATGACCACTTTGTACATCTCGGATGTAGAAGGAACATGTTCTACACCCTGGATGTACAATGACTGCTTTGTGCATCTGGGATGTGGAAGGAACATGTTCTACACCCTGGATGTACAATGACTGCTCTGTACATCTGGGAAGCAGAAGGAACATGTTCTACACCCTAGATGTACAAGCACTGCTTTGTACATCTGGGATGTAGAAGATCAGTCTTCTACACCCTTGATGTACAATGACTGCTTTGTACATCGCAGCCGCCCCCCCCCCCTCAAGATGGGACAACATTTTTTACACTCCCCCTCGGGAGGCCACTAAAAATTTCACGCCCCCCCTCAAATGCACCACCCATGCACTACCTAATAATTCTAGTCCCTAAGGGCATGATCATTTTTCAACAAGAGGGCGGGGGTCGGTGGGTTTGCGAGAAGATGGCAGTACAAAATTCTGACCCCCCGGTCAAGTGCTTGAAAAAATTCTGACCCCCTCTGGGGGTCTAGATGGGGGGTCCCCATGTCACATGTCGATTTAAAGAAAAGGCAATGTCACATGTCATTAAATTTCTATTTTCCCATGTCTTTGTCACTAAGCCTCATGTCACATGTTCAAAATAAGACCATGTCTCATGTCACTAACTTTTTACTCCTCCATGTCCATGTCAATAAGGGAGTGATCATTTTTTAACAACAGGGGGGGGGCTGGTGGGTTTGAGGGGAGGGTCAGAATTTTTTCAACCCCTTGCCCGGGGGGGGGGTCAGAATTTTTATTTAATTGCTCTGATGGGGGGGGGGTCAAAATAATTTCACTTGTTTTCCGTGGAAAACCCTGCGCATTACTATAGGCTAAAAGGGGACGTTCGCGCGCGATTTTTGGCCCTTATGGGGGGGGGGAAATTTTATCCCCTCGAGAGGAGAAGTCGAAATTTTTTTTTTTCGGGTGTCCGTGCGCAAACCCACCAGCCCCCCCCCTGTTGTTAAAAAATGATCACTCCCTTAGTGACATGGACATGGAGGAGTAACAACATGGGACATGGGGACCCCCCTATCAAGGGCCCCTACATTGGCATATATACGTGACGGAGTGACGTGCCATTCCTACTAAAAAGTGACGAGCATGGTGTTATAATAGACATTGAGTGCAGGGACCGGGTCGGTACTTTTGCCAAAGCAAAGCCAAACTAAGGCGACCTTTGGGGACTGTATTTTGCATTTAAATCAAAGAAAAGAGGGGTTCGGGGGCCCCCAAAATTAAAAACATTTCCTTCAAAAAAGGGGGTTCGGGGCTGTGCTTACATTTAATTTTACCGATCGATAGAAAGCAGTAGTTCCTTAATAAAAGCCATCTACGGTCTCATTGACCCCACCTGACATGACCTACATGAGACACGAGCAAATTTACGTAACCATGGGAACGAGGTCATAGGGTCATCCATTGTATGGGTCAAAGGTCACTGGCCCCTAGTAACCTTGTCTGGCGTCTTCCGGTGTGTCACGTGATCTGGCATAGCAACGACGACCTTGCTCGATGAGCATCTCTCTGAGTTTCTCCCGTAGATATTTCTTTACTTTAGATAGTTTTAAACATCATAATAGTTGATCACCTTGGAGTATAATTGGAAAGGTAAGTCTGCAGCACTAGATTAAAGTGAGATTGAAAAGATCCGATGCAATATGATAGAGCCTTAGAGGCGGGCTTAGAGGTCTAGATCTAGACGCTAAAATCCCTGGTATACTTTATAGTCTGAGTATCATCTGTAATGGTTCTGCCATGCCATGGTAGCAGGTAGGGCTACGAGAGTGCCTAGGTATACTGGACTTGAACTTGAAGATGGATCTAGGATTGGGCCCAGTTCGTCTTGTTGAACTTCCCAACTTAGTTACTTACTCTTACCCAAGGCCAAGTTACCCAACTCAATATTCGCTATGGGTAACTGATACTGATAGGAGCGATATTTTATGTCATGGCAGATACGATCGTTACTATACTAGACTATAGATTCAGGGATGTAAGTTTTCAGGATTTATCAGGATTTCCTGATTTCTGAAATTTTTGAATGACATTTATTTTCCTTACATGAGTGGTAAGGAGGTCTGTTTGTGAAAAATAGAAGACTTTTATATAAAGTGAACTTATGGTTCCTGATTTTTGCCTATTCCTGACTTACAAGTTACATCCCTGTAGATTAGGGAGTGGTCATTTTTTAACAACAGGGGGATGGGTTGGTTTAAGACCCCTGTCAGGGGGGGGGGGACAAAAATATTTTCGCCCCCTTTGAGCGAAAAAGCCTGTGCGCGATTATAGAATAAAAGGGGGGACGGAAGAATTTTAGACCCCTCAGAGGGGGGGGACGGAAAAATTTTCGTCATGCACGGGCGGAATTTCACCGACCACCCCCCCCCCTTGTTAAAAAATGACCACTCCCTTAGTACTAGAACAGCCGTATTGTGCCTATACATGGGTAAAAAGTGACGCTCGTGACACTGTGACACAGGGGTTTTAAAAAGTGACGCTTGTGACACAGGGGTTTCAAAAAGTGAGGTGAACGTTAATTTATAGCCCAGGCGTTATAGATATATGATACACTGTGTGATCAATTGATGTAATTATCGCAATGTTTGCTTCATGAATCTTTGGTCTCGAGTGTTTTGAACATCAAAATCTGAACCCATTTATATTTGGGTAGGACTAAGGTGTTACTAGTCTAGGCCTGCCTCTAGGCATGGATGTAAACCATTTTATAGCAAATCTTTGTGTCTGGGAACAATTGTTGGGTATGTTCGGCAACCAAGTAAAGAGCCAAGAGACAGTAGAACTTAGAGGTGTGAGGGAAGGTTTTGATGGAGGGGGGGGGGGGGGTGTCTCACTCCTTTTCCCTGTAATAAGGGAGAATTTAGCAACAACAAATGTTTAAGGGGCTTTCTCTCATTGAATTGCGCTCAAATATCACCTACAAGAGGAATTGATCACCCTCTTGGAAATTTGTTCGTCTTGCTTGCAAGATGCAATAGTAGTTGCAAGGTACCATACTATGGAAGGTCAACTTCAGGGGAGTTGCTTTTTGGCTTTACTATATCTGTCTGTGAGGGGCCTGCAATGCATATGATACCAGGCCCCTGATGAAGTGCCGTGTACAGTCGAGGCGTTCGTGGTATGGCCAAGGGATCAATGCTGGTTTGTAAGGCCACCCCCTATTGGTCTGCCCCATGTGGGTCAATGTTGATCCCTGAGTCAACTTACTACCCTCCCAAGCATAGTTAACCACTGGTACCTACCCAGACATGGCTGGGGTGGAGAGGGGTAGAGGGAACAAGCTAAGGGTTTGTAGTTAGCGTTCGAGGTCACCCCTACCCATAATGCAAAAGATATCGTCAGAAAACCCCCATACATTGGTACTGAAGATACCGAACTGGTGTGTTCAGATTCAACCCCGGCTGTGACTGGTTGGCCCGTCCACCTCGTGCGAGATCTGTGGGTGCAGCAGCCAGGTACTCATTCGCCCGGTCCACTACAATCCTATTATTGTATAGAACAGCATAAAACCTTCACTTTTCAAGCCTCAATCTGATGCAGCTTATGACCTCTCCAAAAGTCGGGGGGTGCCACTTAGGGAGTGGTCATTATTTATCAACTTGGGGGTAGGTTTGAGGGGGGGGTGTCAAAAATTCAGACCTCTCCTGAGGGGGGGCTAAAAAAAATTTGCTCCCTCTTGACGGGGGGGCTAAAAAAAATTTACCCTCTTTTTAGCAAAAAAGCTGGCGCGCTACTATAGATCAAAGAGGGCCTCGAAAATTCTACGGTAGCCGTGGTTAAACGTGTAGACAGACAATTTAGACCGCAATGAATAAACACATATAGAAAAAAAAGTATTGAGAAAATTATGGGCTCACATCCAAAATTATGAGGCCCTTGACTCCCGGGTTAGTGTCTCCCCTATAGCCCAAGCTCCACAAGGCGACCCAGGGCGGCAGCATTCCTATGCGAAACACTTTGGGGTAACCTTTCTGCTTGGTCCCTCATTACGCATCAGTTTTACATGAATGTCAGAGCAATTTCGTCAATATCGCGCAAAATTGCCACGACATTTAAGCGAAACCAAGGAGCCAAGGAGAAAGGATATGCCAATGTATTTTGCAGAGGAACGCTGCCACCTACAGAGATGCCACTTTTCCTGGTTTACCAGCAATTCCTGGTTTTGATTTCTGTATTTAACTATGTTAAACTCCTGGGAAAATGTGTCCAAAGTCCAGTTTTCCTGGTTTTTGTCGGCCAGTGGGTGGCATCTCTGCACCTGGTGGAGCCCATGCTTCTGGGTTATAACATTTTTTTCCTGATTTCTTTGCAGTCTGTAGCTGTGACTAAGAGCCAGCTATAGCCACAAAAATCATGTCGGCAAACACAGCGGGTTTAACCGGTGAGTACATGTGGTTTGTATATTTACTTTACCCACATGGCAACCCACTTGGCAAAAAACGTGTTTTTAACGTTTGCAAACGTTTTATTTTGTTTGGATAAAAAACGTTTTTTAAAAACGTTATTTTGACGTTGAAAAAACGTTTTTAAACGTCTTTTCAACAAATTTTGAACCAAATAAAAACGTTTGCTTTTTCAACCAATTTTCAACCAAATAAAAATGTTTTTTATTTACGTTTCTTTTACGTTAAAAAAACGTTTTTTTAACTTGATATAAAAACGTTTTTAGAAAAACGTCAAAATAACGTTTTTTGAGTACATGTGAAAACGTTATTTTGATGTTGAAAAAAAAACGTTTTTCAAACTTAGGAACCAAAATAAAACGTTTTTTTTTTAACGTAAAAAAAAAAGTTTTTCTGGCAAGTGGGAAGGGAAAAAAAACACGCTTTTTTAATGTAAAAAGCGTTCTTTTCAGGTCTTTAAGTTCTCCAAACCTTTGTATCAAACCCAAATAAATGTCCAAAACCGTTTTCATCTCTAGGCATTTTTTTTTATATGAATAATATAAATCGGCTAGTGCTGGGGGAATGGATAGGCTTGTATCTTACCGCCGGCACTAGGGTAAAGTGAATAAATTTTAAAAAAACAAAAAAACTATGAGGCCACCCTTAAAAATATGTCCGTTTCCTGTCCAGAGGGTGGGATTTTTTAGACCCATGAGGGAGGGAGGGAGGGAAACATTTTTTTTTTAGGAAAATATTTTTATTTGTCATGAGCATCGTAAGTGGGCACGGCATGAATTTGTGATCATATTCTAAGATTTAGTGATTGGAAACCTAGATTCTTGTGCTGATGGACAAAAAAATAAATTGTTTTTCAGAACTCAGGAAAAAATTTTCCCATTCTCACAAAAAAATACACCAGGCCTCTGGACAGGAAACGAAACTATTTCTAAGGGTGGCCTGATGAGAAACGGTTTCACAAATATTGAAAACGTTTTGTAGATGTTAAAAAACGTTTTCCCACATGTATTTACCCAGATCTTTTTCAAATATTCCTAAACGCTAAAAGATTTTTTTACCAAGTCACAGCCAAGTCATGCCATCTACTGGGAGTGCATCATGATGCCTAATCAGTAATGCACATTGGCCCTTTAACTTAATAAGCTCATTAGACATGAAACTATTTTCTCTTTTGTCTTTTATTATCTGAAATGCACATCCCATATTAGTCTATAGATCCATGTGGCAAGAAAGGGTGACCTTTTCATGTCAGAATAAAACTGTGTTTATGTCCATATTGGTGCAATGTTTTCAACTGTATAGTGTCCAAACATGTAAATAACATCAGGAGATTCACAAGGATTCTCTGTTTCACATGATGTGCACCACATGACAGGGCATCCAATGTAGATTTCCATTCTCATTAGTTTTAACCTCAGAAATGTCCAAACTCCTAATTAACAGTTTCTCTGAAATGTCACCATTTATGTTTTTGCTGTATTGATCCATAGACTCTAGTGACCACTTATTTTCACACAGCTCTGGGCCGTAGAATTAAATCGACCCACGTGCTGGGCCATGCTGAGGAGTATCGTCCACCTCGTACCGTGAGTGCAGCTTGAATTTCCTTACATTCAATAACTAGTTGTACCCCAATGCTGTGCACATAGACAGCACCTGGCACATACCTCTACCTTAACCCTTTAAGGGCTGCTGATGCAGGAGTGCATCATGCCCATTGGTTGTCATGATGCACCAATGAAGTGCTGGCAAGACTGCTCGCCAGCACTTCATTGGAGCATCATGCCGACCCGCTGGGAGTATATGTATCAACCCTATAGGGTCGTCCTGATGCTCCAATGAGTTGCTGGCGAGCAGTCTTGCCAGCACTTGATGTGTGCATCATGACGACCAATGGGCATGATGCACTCCTGCATAAGCGGCATTTAAAGGGTTAGATGTGCCATTCTAGTGGGTAGGGTCTTGAAAGAGTTAAAATTAATTTGATAAGAATTTTTATTAGAAAAAAATTTTGTATTTGCATTGGATAAGATATATGCTTTTGTAAGTCGGTGATTGATTACTCTTATATCAAGTTTGGCATCGGCCATAGGCATTAGTGTATAATGTATAATTTATGTAATTGGAAATTATTGCATATTCTCCTGTATTTTACAGGGATCCGTAGACTCGATCGACGGTCTCCTAATGATCAGAAGTGAGTTTTTAGGAGTTTCCACATGGCCTCTTCTCATTGCTTGGTTATTCACTGTGTATAATAAATCATATAAAAAACTCTGATAAATTTTCCTTCTATAATATACTCCTAGCATGAAGACAACAGTAAGCAATTGTGAACGCAATCGATTTTAGTGATGTAAAGATGTTCTTTAGAACTAGATTGATCATATTAACCCTTTAAGGGCCGCTGATGTATTAATGCATCATGCCCAATGGTCGTCATGATGCGCCAATGAAGTGCCCTCTGGGAGTTCATGTAGCTACCCTATGGGATACTTAAACTCATGTAGGGTTGGAATGATGCTCAAATGAAGTGCTGGCAAGCAGTCTCACGCTTCATTAGTGCATCATGTCGACCAATGCGCATGATGCACTCCTGCATTCAAAGGGTTAAGGTTGACTTAGATAAACTAATGAAATGATTCTTCTTGCATGTGTAGAACTTCACCACTCCATCTCTGCTTCACACGACCTTGGCTACCTGAGGCACTCAAAAAAACCAGTCGTAAGTTTTTTTCTTATGAAATCCTTAATGTATATATATCCTTATTATGGCAGTCGTGTAGGATTTCCGAGCTTCAGATGTATTTAAACTCAATGTGATTGATTCCACCACTGATACATACTGAATATAGATAGAACTAAACGACCGTGGTGTACGAGGGAGTTGTCAACTCCCTCGTGGTGGATCGGCCATCGAGGACACCAGGGGAGTTTAGTTCTATATTTATTTTATGTTTTTAGAGTCTTTAATTAACTGATAATTAGCAAAATCCATTACCGTAGGTCCACCATTTTGAATGTTTACATGCACCCAGAACGAGGCTGCAGTGGTGGATCTGCCGCTGTGGTGGATCAAGACACGTTACGCCACTGGGGGTGTGGCGATCGGCTCCGCAATGCTATCTCTACGGGAAGAAGTTATTCACATAAAATAAAATACAGAGCCATAATTCTCTTGCAGCCCATACCGGAGTTGACCCACGTGAGACCTCTGCACAACCTGGGCAATACCTGCTACATTAACGCGGTAATCCAGGTTCTCACCCATACACCACCTATTAAAGTTCTTCTAGACGAACTCACCGAGTGTAAGTATCTTTTCTCTTTTTAGTTTCTATTCACAAAGACAATTTGGTTTGAAGTTGTTGTTTTTTGTTCTTGTTGTTTTTTTTTTTAAGAAGAAAAGATTGTCCACTAGATATAACATCATTCTTACGTAAGGGTATTCCGAGTTCTTTATGGTGTTCGTATAATGTAGCTACCACCAGGTAAGATATCGGAGCCAGGGATGACTTTAACTTTTATATACAAAACCCAGCAGGATTCTGCCCTGCTAGTTGCCGACCCGACTATTATCACAGGTGTTGGGTGGCGACTCCTCACCCTGCTGGCACAACTCATCCAAATGATGTCTTTTTTATATAAATCAGATGAGTTTTCACATAAAAAATCAGAATGACGTAAATTGTACGAGTTGTGCTAGCTGGGTCATGTATAAGCTGAGAAGCCCAGAGGACAGTGCTGCCACCACCCACCAGGCGTACTCTACTCAGACCTGAGATGACGATCCACTTGGAAACTGGCCAACTCATAAGCTGTAAGACGCTAATATAAACCGTGGCCTTACACTAGTTTCCCTCTATTTTGCAGGCGAGAATGAGGACTGCTGCGCTTGTGGATTAAAAAGCCACATTCTAGACACCTATGAATCGAAAGCGAAAGGCAAAGCTCCTTACTTCTTCATAGAAAAACTGCCCAGTAAGTGTTGTTTTCAATAATCCATTTGAAGTGGATATCTTCTAGCTAATATGAAACAAACTGTTCTAGCATGTACAAAGCTGATTCTTTAAAAAAAAAAGAAAAAAAAAAGGCGGGGGGCAACAACAAAAAAACAAATAGGTTTAGGTTGATGTCTATAAGTACTCAACCATTTCTACTCAGTTTTTAGCTTATTAACTTATAATTGTAGTATCCAGTTTTATCACATTTGCCGATTCTCTCTACAGAACTGATGTATTTGTCATAGTAAAAGAAGTATTGTGTATGTACTTCCCTGTGGTGAGCTTAAATTCCTGAAAGCACTTGATCATGGAATCCCTTGGGCTAACATCTACTCTTATAAAATCCTATAATTAAGTTACAACTTCCTCAGCTCAGAGAATCATCTAAAAGCTAGCCTTCGCTTTTCCAGAGATCGGTCCATACTTCGAGTATGGGCTACAGGCAGATGCACACGAATTTATGTTAGCACTTCTTGACAAGATGGAGGAAAACCTCAAAAAGTATGTACCCCATTATCACTGTGCCTTAATCAACAATTCATCTTGAAGCACATGAAACGTTGATTCTCAATTCTGTGGAGTGTGTACCCTGGGTGTGTACATGGACTGGTATTTTGTATATTTCAGACTATATAGGTGTATGTGTAAGATCATGACCCACTACTTAAACTTTTTTTTGTGGTCTATTACTCTAAAACTAACTGATTTTTTTTGTTATTTTATTTTATTTATTTTTTTTTTTTTGGGGGGGTATTAGAATTATGATTAAGAAGAGCTTGTCTGTAAAGCATCACTGACATACCGGCCCTACGTATGAGTCAACCCAGAAGTTGAGAATAGAATTTGACCTATAGAGAAAAAAGTGTTCACAATATAATTCACCATATTAAACCACCACAAGTCTTTTGCACAATTGTTGGCCAAACATTTGACTTACCATAAATACAAGGAAGAAATGCCAAGAAAAGAAATGAATTATCGCACATGTTACAATATTAGGTAAAATAAACTTCAACAAAACCATAGACCATATAAACAAATTTTCCCTCCCTGGTTTATTTCTATTGTTACTTTCAGAGAACACAAGAGAACGTTCAACATTTTCAGCTTCTCGACACTAACTACCAGTAAGTATGTTTAATCTCATTAACTCTTTAATGGCCGTATTAATGCATCATGCCCACTGGTCGTCATGATACACCAATGAAGTGCGGGCCAGACTGCTCACCAGCACTTTATTGCAGTATCATGCCGACATAGAGGCATGATGCACTCCTGCATCAGCGGACCTCAAAGGGTTCTCTGTAGGCAGATCTTCGCTTCCCATAACTTCACTGTAGGAGTTGAGAGGAGCTTGGGGAGTTGAAGAAATTCCCTCACCCATAAGGATTCATAGGAACACCAGGGTATTAGGGAGTGGTCATTATCAATCAACAGGGAAGGCTGGCGGGTTTGAGGGGGGGGGGCATAAAAAACTCAGACCCCTCTTGAGGGGGGGGGGCAATAACAATTTTGACCCCTCTTGAGGGGGGGCTAAAAAACTTTACCCTCATTTTAGCCAAAAAGCCCGTGCACTAATATAGATCAAAGAGGGGCGTGCAAATTCTCCGTGCCTCCGGCATGGGGGGGCGCAAAAGATTTTGACCACTGTCTAGGGGGGCGTAAAAGATTTTCGTGCTTCTCTGCGAAAACATCCCCCCCCTGTTAATAAATAATGACTCCTTTATCAATTGTCCCTTTCAGTAACTTGTAACAAGTGCCTTACCCCACGCCCCAAGGAGGAACTAGCTGCACAGCTTATGCTGCCCGTCCGCGTAAGCTTCTTTAGAAATTTATTTTAACACTGTAAATAATGTTTTATCTCAAGTTAAAAATGGAACTTTGACTTTAAAAAGGTAAGAAACATTTTAGAGGTATTTTTCAAGATTATAAGAGCACTGTGGGCTGATTATGTTGAAAACGGTATATTACAGGATCTCTGATTAATAAGCCTAATGTAACTCATCCCTTTTTCAGAACCGTGCGACGCTGAAGAAGACTTTGACTAATTTCTGTGAGCCGGAATCAATCCAGTACACCTGCACATGCGGCCATGGCAAAGCCATGAGGAAAGTGTGTATCATGGACTCCCCGGATGTGTTGACCATCCACATGCTGAGGTACGCACATCTTTTTTATGTAGGTTTGTCTTCAGAGGTGTAAAATTTCTGAGAAACCTATGATTTCAGAGATTTTCATCTTTGGCAGGACGGTAACTCTGTGAGATCTGTGTAAAGCCTTTAAGGGAGGGTGATGGGGGGGGGGTGTGTGTTTGAACATTGGTAGATTTACACCTTCATTGCCATTAAAAGATTATTTAAATAGATGAAATCATGTGAGTACCTAAGAATTTAGGTGACTATTTCAGTATGCACGTTAGCTACATATCATGACAGTAATTATAACACATCAGAGAAAATTGATCTTTGGAGTTTCACACCCCTGTGTCTTACTCACGTATTTGTGAACTGTGGGATTACCAATGATTGTAAATAACCGATCCACAAATACACTGGAGTCAGTGGGGGATGTCCATGGCTCCTATACATTTCTATAGTAAAAGTGTGACAAAGGGGGGGGGGGGTTGTCCAAAAAAGCCTAAAAAGTATGACAAATTTATGTATCAGCCCATCGAGAAACGTTTTCAATGTTGAAAGTAAAGAAAAAAAATTGTAATAAATATCCTTTTTTTATATCTTACAATACAGTGTGGACAAATATGGGCGGAAAGGGCCAAACAGGGTGAACATTCCAGACCAAATCGACATCCGTCCGTACATGCTGAACACGGTGGTATGGCCCTTTTAGTTTTAACATAATACAAGTTTTCTGAGGGTGACACCCAGTTGGCAAAAACTGCTTTTGTAACATTCTGGTAACTTGGAAAAAGTTTGGGTAAATAAAGAAAAAAATTATTTGGGGCTTTACAAAATGAATTACAGTAAAACATATGCTATAAATAATTAATACTGCTGCTGCGCTTCAGTTCACTCCCTTTCTATTTTGTTGTGACCGACAGGGAAAACCGATCAGGTATCGCCTGTATGGGGTGGTAAAGCATGTTGGCGACAATCTGTTTAGAGGCCATTACTATGCACATGTCTGTCTGGAATACGATTCATCGTGGCAAGAAGCGAATGATGAGAGGGTAAGTGTCTCTTTAACAATGTTTTCAAATATTGAATGAGTCATATAGATTTACCCTTTAAAGACCACTGATGCAGGAGTGTATCATGCCCATCGATCGTTATGATGCACCAATGAAGTGCTGGCGAGACTGCTCGGCAGTACTTCCTTGGAGCATCATTCTGACCCTACAGGGTTGATACATATACACTCCCGCAGGGTCGCATGATCCATCAATGAAGTGCTGGCGAGACACTTGATTGGTGCATCATGACAATCCATGGGCATGATGCACTCCTGCATCAGCAGTCCTAAAAGGGTGAAGTGAAGTTGTAGAATCTCAGATATACTATGGCATATACTGTAGAACAGATATAACAGGTAGTGATTCCTGTGTCATTCTTATATGTACTTTACTGTTACAGGTTAGATAGGGAACCCTGGATCATCGCGGTATGTCAAATGTAGCTGTAGTAGTGTGCATGTGTTGTGGTAGAGGCGTATATTGATTCCTGAGTTTGCTTTACAACATTCTAATATTAATACTGGTGCTACCACAAATCCTCGCATTTAAGGCTCAAATTATCACTCAAAAATAGCCTTGGCTAAACCTAATGTGCAAGAATCCAAGTAGAAGTTAAAAAAAACAAAACAAGATTAATATGCAAGGATTTACGGTGATATCACTGTATTGCACGCTTGTGTTGTCTTCACTTTAAATACATTGACTTTCTCATAGATTTACCCAAATTAAATCTCCATCTAACCTCATTAACCCCGTGTTGCCGAAAAGAAGCCGGCAAAGACCGGCGTAGAATTTAAATGGCCGGCATAGGGCTTTCAATGGGATGCAGGCCAGACTGGCCTGGCATGATCTCAGCTTTCTAATGGTGAAAGGATTTTTCAAATCAGTCAATTAGAAGCCATCTAGTCATCATCAAAAAAAATTTCAGAACGTTTCCCTATGGCTCCTTATCATGGCAGAACGTTTTAAAATATTAAAAATGTTTTTTTTTTACATCAAATTTAACATTTTTTTGTTGAGTGCAATATATGGATAAAACTGTGATGAGAAAAAGTTACCGACAACACTGTTAGCCCCTTGCCTCCCACTTGCACATCAATATTATGAGTTCAATTGATGTATTAAAGTCAGTAGGCCAAAAGTTGTGTTAAAACTTCATGTTGTTATCACTTTGAATTTCGATCGTTTCTTGTCTTTTTCTTTCTTTTTTTTCTTTTCTTTCTTTCTTTGCCTTGTGCATGGGTGAATCTATTGTGTGTATGGTCTTGGGACCCACTTGACAAAAAATGTATTTTCAACGTTTGCAAACATGTTTATTAAGTTTGTGTAAAAAAGGGACATTTAAAAGAACTAAAAAAACGTTTGAACGAGTTTTCAACATTTTTTCAACATTTCTACTCCAACGTTGAAGAAAAGCATTTAGCAAGATGTTTTAATAGTTTTTTTCTAACCTAAAATAAAAATGTTTTTATAGAACGTCAAAAAACTTTTTGAGTGCATGTTACGACTGCAAAATAAACGTTTGGCAGTCTTAGGAAGCAAATAAAAACGTTATTTTAATGTTAAAAAAAAACAACATTTTTATGCCAAGTGGGGAAACTGTCCTACTTTTTAATTAAGCACTTTGCTCTTTGGATACTGATAGCCGTAGTCAAGCTATAAGCTGAATCCATTATTTTGAGAGCAAAAATTCGACTTGTAGACAAGGGGTTTTACTACTTTCTACATTCCTTGTTCAAATGAAAAAAGAATATCTGTAAGGCCAATCCAAATTAAAACATTGGTCTATGGATTTCCCGCTCCTGATTTTCCTAAATGAAAATTTTATTTTTAATTGAAAAAAACTTTGTCTATGGATTCCGCCCGCATCTTTTTCTGGAAAATTGATTTTTTTTTTTTTTTTTTTTTTTTGCAAAGTCCTTACAGGGTCAACCAATAAAGATACAGCAACAGCAGACCACTCATTGGATAGGTAGAGGTCTCTAGATTTGAACATTTCAGTGTCTATTCTGCATCTAGCAACCCAAAATACTAGTAGACATAAATTTGAGTAAAGGAGCAAAAAAAAAAAAAAAAAAAAAAAAATCGCCCTCTTCACATCTTTGATATTGAAAATCCATAGACAAATAAATTTTTTTAGAAAAATAAAATAAAAATTTCGCCCTCCCGCTCCAGTTTTCAAAAATGATAATCCATAGACCAATTATTTTATTTGGTGTGGCCTAAGTAGATCATTCAGGGTGGAGCCAATATTTTGATGTAAAAAAAAAGGGAGGGGCGAACAAAATCAAACAAAATGTTTGGCCTTATAGCGTTATATCTGCATTTTATGAGGATTCACCTCAAATGTGAGGCACCATGTTCATTTTTTTCTGGTATTCAAAGATTTTGATTTATAATTTAAAGATCACGCCATCTACGTTCAAGAGATCTGTGGGCCAAGACAGCTATTTGCTCTTTTATGAACGTGTCGAAGGCGGAGAGTTCAAAGGAAAAAGCAGAGGAGATTTTGGTGAGCTTAATCATAAGTTTTACAGATAAAATCTATGAAATTAATTGACAAAGAGACAATGTAAGCCCTCCCTCAAAAGTTGACTTTTGTCAGAAGTTGATACACTAAGTTGGGAAAAGCATAGGGTAGGTTAACCTAAAGACGTCCACATACTTTGAGACCCCCACCCTACAATCGGCCATAAAAATTGGTTTATTCCAGAATCAACATTGCCAAATTGTTTAGGATTGATCAGAATTGATCAGCTGGTAATGTTGACTTAGCAGCAAACCAAGTTTTATGGATATTTTCCGGGGTGGATGTCTCAAGCTGTGTGGACATCTGAAGGTTAAATCTTCCCTTTAGGCTGAAACTGGGATCTTCAAGATATTAAATCATAATTTGCCTGATTGAATTTTGGTTGGTGGTTGGCAGCTTGTAAGATTAAAGGCTGAATCATGCGACAATTCTTTGGTTAAATTCAAAAACGTCAGAAATAATCAACAAAGATCACTTAACCCGCCTATGAAAAGTTTGAAGTACCGCTGATGCATTAGTACCTCATCCCAACTGGTCGTCACGATGCTCGAATGCAGCCCTGGTGAGTAACTCACTAGGGCTAGGTGCATTCATGCATCATGGTGACACACATGGATACACAAACTCCTGAAGGGTCGGCATGATGCACCAATGAAGTGCAGGCGAGACTGCTCGCCTGCACTTCATTGATGCATCACGCCGACCAATGGGCATGATACATTAATGCATCAGTGACCCATAACTAAGGAAAAAAATCACTTGGTAACAAATTCACTTCTCTATGTTACAGGGAGTGATGAGAATTTGGCAAACCTCACTTCCACCCAATCACTGCCCCAGGCCTCGCCCACTCTCCCCGCATCGTGCGATGCACAATCATACGCCTCATTGGGTGCAACAGCCCAGCACAGCAAGAATGTCCTTGTGAGTGAGCACATATCCTCTTTGTTTTTTTGTTTTTTTTTTCCACCTTTATCATAATAATTGTCATCGAATCTACTGCAGGGATTTTTTTAGGGGGGGGGCGTTATTCTCATTTTTTTTTGCACATCTGGCTGCTAGGAAAGTTTGAAACTAACCAAAAAAAAAAAAGAATGAGGGGAAAATGGCATAAATGTAGAAAGGAAATTCCGCTGAACAGGTTGATTAGTATTCAGTGTGCATGTTTTCGTTCGACATTTAGGTCATATTGTTATGAATTACCTATACTTTTATAATATCTGACATTTTTGTTACGTGTGATTGCAGAAGCACTGACTCGATATTTAGGATTTACATATGACAACAATTCTTTATCTTTACAATAATTATTGATGATGAGCATGTATTATCACTGTATGATTCAGGGGTGTGAATTCTCAACCTAAAGGCGGATTTCAGCCTTTTTCATGCTCACCAGAAAAATTACACCCTCCCAAATAACAAATTCTAGTATCCCAAAGGTCATTTCGGCCTCCATGTAGATCAAAAAGGGTTAAACTGTTACTATTTGACCATTTGAATAACTTCTATGTAAAGTAAAGATGTTATTTACAAATCTTTACAAGGATGTTCAGTGCACTTGAGCATGAATGGGTTTTGGTATTTCACACCCCTGATAATTGCAGCATGTATGTATGTATTATAATGAATGAATGACAGACTGGCTGCATGGATGTGTGTGTGTGTGTGTGTGTGTGTATGAATGTGTGTGTGTGTCATCTATTGTGACAGCCTGACAGCAAATTACCAGATGGTTTTCCACCAATTGCCAGTACTGCAGAACTCAACATTCATACTGACCCAAGCGACATGGACAAAATCGCTGAAGACTTCCATGTGGATGAGGTGACAAGAGTTTTTTTATTTCAAAATCACTTTCTAAGACCAGTCACTATACTCTTTTATAGCTAAAAGATATTTAGAGTTGGAGTTCAGTCTGATGTTTGCAAATGTTTGGAAAGGGTTTGGGTAGAAAAACGTTTATTAAAATGCTTTTATGTTTAAAAAAAAAGGCAAAAAAAAACAACCAAAAAAACAACAACTTTGAATCTTCGATTTTGTGAATATGTTTTTTTAGTTATATTTTTAATGTCAGAATTGCTTTCTTTCTTCACCTAGAGTGTTTTTATAGAATGCTAAAAAAAAAAGGTTTCATTTTGGAGCACATGTCCTAACTGTATGTTCTATATATAAAACAAATGTTTGGGAAACTTTAGAACCTAAAGCCTGCATTTTTTTTAACGTTTTAAGGAAAACACATTTTTTTTGCCAAGTTGGTATACATCTGTGCTATAGTTGTTGCATGTTTAACATCATGATGAATGTACAAATGGTTGTGAGTTGATGTTTGTGAGTGTGAATGTGAGTGTGTGTATCTTTGATTGCAGCCCACAATCCGGCCTTCCGTGGCGAAACTATCTGATGAGCTCGAAAGAGCTATTGAGGCTAAAATCATCAGCCTCAAAGGTAGCAGGGGTAATGTCAGCAACCCATGTAGCATGGATGGTACAAACATCAGCCTACCACCAACAGTGGATGGTACAGACATCAGCCCACCCCCAAAGGTGGATGGTACAGACATCAGCCCAGCACCAAAGGTGGATGGTACAGACATCAGCCCAGCATCAAAGGTTGATGGTACAGACATCAGCCCAGCATCAAAGGTTGATGGTACAGACATCAGCCCAGCACCAAAGGTGGATGATACAGACATCAGCCCACCCCCAAAGGTGGATGGTACAGACATCAGCCCAGCACCAACAGTGGATGGTACAGACATCAGCCCAGCACCAACAGTGGATGGTACAGACATCAGCCCAGCACCAAAGGTGGATGGTACAGACATCAGCCCAGCACCAACAGTGGATGGTACAGACATCAGCCCAGCACCAAAGGTGGATGGTACAGACATCAGCCCAGCACCAAAGGTGGATGGTACAGACATCAGCCCAGCACCAAAGGTGGATGGTACAGACATCAGCCCAGCACCAAAGGTGGATGGTACAGACATCAGCCCAGCACCAGCAGTGGATGGTACAGACATCAGCCCGACCCCAACAGTGGATGGTACAGACATCAGCCCACCCCAAACAGTGGATGGTACAGACATCAGCCCACCCCCAACAGTGGATGGTACAGACATCAGCCCACCCCCAGCAGTGGATGGTACAGACATCAGCCCAGCACCAAAGGTGGATGGTACAGACATCAGCCCAGCACCAAAGGTGGATGGTACAGACATCAGCCCACCCCCAAAGGTTGATGGTACAGACATCAGCCCACCCCCAACAGTGGATGGTACAGACATCAGCCCAGCACCAACAGTGGATGGTACAGACATCAGCCCAGCACCAAAGGTGGATGGTACAGACATCAGCCCAGCACCAACAGTGGATGGTACAGACATCAGCCCACCCCCAACAGTGGATGGTACAGACATCAGCCCACCCCCAACACTGGATGGTACAGACATCAGCCCACCCCCAACACTGGATGGTACAGACATCAGCCCACCCCCAGCAGTGGATGGTACAGACATCAGCCCAGCACCAAAGGTGGATGGTACAGACATCAGCCCAGCACCAAAGGTGGATGGTACAGACATCAGCCCACCCCCAGCAGTGGATGGTACAGACATCAGCCCAGCACCAACGGTGGATGGTACAGACATCAGCCCAGCACCAAAGGTGGATGGTACAGACATCAGCCCACCCCCAACAGTGGATGGTACAGACATCAGCCCACCCCCAAAGGTGGATGGTACAGACATCAGCCCAGCACCAAAGGTGGATGGTACAGACATCAGCCCAGCACCAAAGGTGGATGGTACAGACATCAGCCCAGCATCAACAGTGGATGATACAGACATCAGCCCACCCCCAAAGGTGGATGGTACAGACATCAGCCCAGCACCAAAGGTGGATGGTACAGACATCAGCCCAGCACCAACAGTGGATGGTACAGACATCAGCCCAGCACCAACAGTGGATGGTACAGACATCAGCCCAGCACCAACGGTGGATGGTACAGACATCAGCCCAGCATCAACAGTGGATGATACAGACATCAGCCCACACCCAAAGGTGGATGGTACAGACATCAGCCCACCCCTCACTCTGCAAGCCCGAGGTGTCAACCAACCACTAGATGTGAAGGTTGATGGCATCAGTCCACCACCAGATGTGAAGGTTGACGGCATCAGCCCACCACCAGATGTGAAGGTTGACGGCATCAGCCCACCACCAGATGTGAAGGTTGACGGCATCAGTCCACCACCAGATGTGAAGGTTGACGGCATCAGTCCACCACCAGATGTGAAGGTTGACGGCATCAGTCCACCACCAGATGTGAAGGTTGACGGCATCAGCCCACCACCAGATGTGAAGGTTGAAGGCATCAGTCCACCACCAGATGTGAAGGTTGACGGCATCAGCCCACCACCAGATGTGAAGGTTGAAGGCATCAGTCCACCACCAGATGTGAAGGTTGACGGCATCAGCCCACCACCAGATGTGAAGGTTGACGGCATCAGTCCACCACAAGATGTGAAGGTTGACGGCATCAGCCCACCACCAGATGTGAAGGTCGAGTGCTTCAGCCCACCACCAGATGTGAAAGAGGCAAGCCCAATCAACATCAACATCACTGTGCCAGGGATAAATATAAAGACGGCCAACAAAGGGTGAGTTACCGTAAAACCCCGGCTATAAGTCGATTTTTTATTTTTATTTATTTTTTATATAAGTCGATTTTTCCCCCCAAATAGGGGGGGGTTGACTTATAGGAGGGCTTGTTATATAATTAGAGAATAGACAACAACTTTCTTCACATCGAGACTGTCTGTTGTCCTATAATGCACGAATGCATCTGAGTGCATTATAGGACAACAGACAGTCAAGATGTGAAGAAGGAGTTGTCTATTGTCTTTATAAAACATTGTACATTACATTCCAAACAATTAATCACCCAATGAAGGTATGTCTAGACCAATTAATGGCCCTCAACTTGTTTATCACTACTGTGACCTTGCTCAGGCATGCACTGTACTCCTATAATGCACTCAGAGTCACTTCTATAGTGCAGCAGAGCACTGCCAGCCGTTTTATAATAGATTATAGTGTTAATATTTCTCAAGCACTTTTTCTATAGGTCAAATTTGATTCTCAAAGAGGGGGGTAGACTTATAGGTGGGGTCGAGCTATAGGCGGGGGTTTACGGTATATAAATATATATACTGTATATCTGCTGCAATAATATATTATGGCCATTGTTTGTTAGGATGCTTGAATTTGGCCCTAGTGAGTAACTCACCAGGGCTACATTCATGTATCATAATAACCCTGTGGAGTTGATACCCACTTGGCATAAAAACGTGTTGATTTTTTTTACCTTAAAAAAAGTTTTTATTTGGTTCCTAAGTTTTCCAAATGGTTTTTTTTTTAACGTCAAAACATGTACACAAAAAAAAACATGTTTTTTAACGTTCTATAAAAACGTTTTTATTTTTAGGTCAAAAAACATTTTTTTGACATAACAAACCTAACTATAAAACGTTTTATTTGGTTGAAAATTGGTTGAAATAACAAACGTTTTTATTTGGTTGAAAAAAAAAACAAACACGTTTTTTAACGTAATAAAAACGTTTTTTACCCAAACCAAATAAAAACGTTTGCAAACATTGAAAAAACGTTTTTTGCCAAGTGGGTAAACTCCCGGAGGGTCGGCATGATGCTCAACTGGTGTATTGGGGAGCAGTCTCACCGACACTTTATTGCTGTGTCATGACGACCAATGAGCAGGGTTAAATGTACCTAATGTATCATGCCATCATTCCCTAGAGAGAGTAAATATACCATAGCATGCTTTCTTCATGTCAACTTATTTTGATAGTCATTGTAGAAATCAGATACTGATATACCTAATAAGATAATGATTTTCATTAAAGACAACGGCAGATTTTTTATGCCATTAGTGGTGTTTTAAGTAGTGCATCCAGCTCAGTACTATTAGCGTATTCCACCTAATAAGCGCCCAGGGCACTTAAAGTTTATTTTCATGGTAGTTCAGTACTTGAGCGTCTATCTGCCCCAAAAATCTTGAAAACTAAGTCCGTTTCTAGTCTTTAAATGTCATCAAAAGGAGGGGGGGCATATTAGGGGGAGGGTGCTCATAAGGTGGAATATTGTAGTCTGTAATCAATATGCATTTTGCAGCTTTCATTTGACACCAGCTTTTTATTTCCTATGGTGACTAGTACTAGATAAATCTGCAGGTATTTATCTGATATCGTGATGCATGTAACTATTCTATACAAAATAATATTTCATGGTAGTTAAAGTTTCACTTGACCGTTACACTGTATCATTTTATTTTAAGGACTGACACCAATGCCCAGGACATCCAAGTGAATAAAAAGTACGTATTCTCATGAACATGTTTCATATTTACTAAAGACATTCCTCAAAAATACTGTCATTTTACTATTTCTTCCCTGCTTTACACCTACACCTCTACGTGTGTTTTTTTTTTCACTTCTCTTTTGTATAAATGATGAAAACAAATAAGAAGAGAGTGTAATATAATCAACTACCTGGAAACCCCGGATTGATAGTATTTATTTTCATTAAAAAGTATTCAATAACCATTCGTTGTGAACCAATTCTCAATAGTAGTCTATAGTAAGACCTTTTTGATTCTTTACACAGGAAAACAAAACCATGGCAAACCATCAAGAAGCGCCTTAGCAAAATGGGCCGTCGCATCAGAAAAGCCTTTATACGTCTACTGAACCGGGCAAAGGGTACATTTTTCACTTCTTTCTCAGCCCCAATTTATAAATGATGTTTGAAATACTTTGATTAAAACTAATTTACTAAAATTGAGACAGGCAGCATTTAACAACCATGTTACATATTTCACTAGAATGATAATGATATCACACACTGCAGGGACCGACAAATCCCTGTGCTCTGTGCAGGGGCACAAGAAAAAGTCCACAAGGCACAGAAAAATTTGAAAATTGTGCCCTGTGGGCACAAGGAGAAGAGAGAAAAAAATTCCATTTTTAATCTAGAAAAATCACTCTAAGTATCAACCTTCCAAGTTCACTATCTTGAAAGCTTGGATACATTGAACAGTATAAAGAATCAGAAATTGTGAAAACCTGAAGACAATTATCGAGATGTGGGGCACAGTTTGACGGTACAGGGCACATCTTTTTCAGATCTCATGCCTGTGGGTATATCTTCTCAGAGTCGATTTGTCGAGCCCTGCACTGTAGGAATGAATCCCTTATCATTGTTATCTCAATTACTCTATTTGTCTGATAGGATGTTAACTGTGGCAACATTCTACAGTGCTTGCATTTTAATTTACAATGTTATCCTAATCTAGAACATGTTTGTTTCCACTTTTCAGTAGCACCTATGTGCGATGAACCACCAGACAACCTGTAAACAATGAGCGAACAAAGGGCATCTAAAGGAAACCATACTTAAATTTTCTATTCAAAAGGATTTTTGTTCCATCAGAACTTTTAAAAGATTACACCAAAAGACAAATGCCCTCCCAGACAACGTCATTTTATTTATTTATTTTTTCAAATTAAAAATTTAAAAATACAGGATCATCACATCAGCTGCACATGGGAAAAGGGTGATACCACTTCATGCACCACAAGCCTGGCACCGATAAGTGATCCACATCAATCATTATCAGGTGACTGCTCATTGCGAGAGTGCCACTCACAAAACTTGCAGCTTCAAGTCCTCCAACTAAATCATCACCATTCTCAATCTCCCAAAAATACGGTCATAAAGTTTTCCTTGTCTTTCTACATCACCACTTTGCAAAGAGATCTTGCACCACCTATGTAAAGAGATCTTGCACCACCTAAGTAAAGAGATCTTGCACCACCTATGTAAAGAGATCTTGCACCACCTAAGTAAAGAGATCTTGCACCACCTAAGTAAAGAGATCTTGCACCACCTAAGTAAAGAGATCTTGCACCACCTAAGTAAAGAGATCTTGCACCACCTAAGCGATCACCAACATCAAGATCGGTACAATACCGGTAACTTCAATTTTGCGGCCACAATCATACCTCCAGAAATTTTTTCATGATTTTGTTTTTTTTTCTTGTACTAAAAAAAAAAGCCCTTATGAGTTGGTGATAACATCATGTGTCATAAGATCACCATAGCATAGCACTTTTTATCACTTTGTAAAGAGTTCACGATCCTAAAAACTTTTTTCATGATTTTGTATTTTGTTCTTGTAAAAAAGAAGCCCTTATGAGTCAGTGCTAAGAACATTGTGCATCAGTTGCCGATACCGTGATTTAAAAATCTTGTCACTCTGTAAAGTGTTACACCGTCATAGCCTACAGTAAAATACCATCCTACTGTAAAGAATTTAACATCAATTTCAATAATCCTTCCATATTTTTCATATTTCATTGTTAAATACCTCATATTCTTCCATTGTAAAATTACCATCATTTTCATATTTCATTGTAAAATTACCATCATTTTCATATTTCATTGTAAAATTACCATCATTTTCATATTTCGTTGTAAAATTACCATCATTTTCATATTTCATTGTTTAATTACTATCATTTTCATAATTCACTTTTTTTTAATCACCATTTTTATATTTCATTGTTGAATTATTACCACCATTTAAATTTTTTATCCGTCCAACTCACTCTCATTACTCTGTCAGGTCTGCTTTGACAGACCAAGCTACTGTTTATGCTGTACCTCCCCTGCTTTGAGGTAAAATATCCCTTAGCCCTGCTCTGCCCTGCTGGCTATCTTAAGTAGGATATTTCTGTTTTGTTCCGCTTAATGCAGCAGTGTTGATTCCCTCTGCTTACCCCTTAGTACCAGGGGAGGGAGGGTTTCACATTGTCAAATTTTCAGAATATCTTGCTTAGATATACTGCAGGCGGAGTACAGATTTTGGGTATATTGTATAAACCATTAAGCAGAGGTAGCGCACTCATAACGACGGCAGCAAGTGAGTTGGAACTAATAATTTTTTTAAAACAATATTTTAATATTGTATTTTTTTTTTACAATATTTACATTCATATATATCATTAATATGTAATGGCATAAAACCCTGTATTTACACACTATAGAAAAATTCATAAGTTTGTATAATCAAATGTATTTTTAATTGAAAATAGAAGTATGGTGTAGAAAATACAACATATATGTATTATGATAATTGGGAAAATATTTGTTCCATCTAAGTATTTAATCCAAATGGCATTGTACAGAAATAATGTATCGTGACTCAGGGTGGTAATTTTTATTTGATTAAAGATGAATTAATATTTTTGCTAGATGTGACAATGGGCCTATACACAGAAAATCAACCAGCTGTGAAAGAAAATTGAGAAAATGTTTCATCCGTCTAATAAGATCATAAAGTATTCAATAATTAATTTGCATTAATTCTTTTAGCTGTATGTAACACTAGTCCTGTATATAGAAAATTATTAATTGTGTGAAAATGACAATAGAGAAAACGTTTTTTGTTTGTTTTTGTTTCCATCTAAGAATATCCTATTACTCATGAAGTAACTACACCATATATACCGGTATGTATGATAGCTGAAAAGGTGCTATTTATTTAAAGATCATCAATCAGTTAGCTACAATAGGCCTATATCCAGCAAAACATCCAATAGCGACAATTGTGAAAATGTAACATCTGAAAGTATCCTAATAAAATGCCTCTACAAAAAAAGGAGTTTGTTGTCATTGATAACTTAATTACATGATATGACATTTTAGATTGACATTGAAACCTTGTGAACGAATTACCCTACTACTCTCTCAACCAATCAGTGGAACATATTAAATTTCTACATGAAATCAAAAAGAGCACCTGTAAATTCTGAGAATAGTGACTTAAATACTTTTAATATCTTTGATATGAGATTAAAGACAGTAGACCTAAGTCCGTGTTATCATAACTAGGATTACAAAATGCTTGACATTTGTTAGATGGACACTGATTATTTCTTTATCCCTTGATTCTCAAAAAAAAAATCCCGGTGGCCAGAGGTGAAAGAAATCACTCAACACAGTGGAACCGTAATCCTTGTTATCATGAATAAATGGCCTAATGATGATGAATAACTAAGTATAGAAAGATATATTAAAATGCAGGTCCTAGGCAATGCTGATTAGACATAATTAAACAAATGGGGATTTCTGTTGATAGTTGTTAACGCTTTAAGGGCCGCTGATGCATTAATGCACAGAGATGCCACTTCTCCTGGTTTACCAGGAGTTCCTGGTTTTGATTCCAAGATTTCTGCATCAGATTATGTTAAATTCCTGGGAAAATGTGTCCCAAGTCCGGTTTTCCTGGTTTTTGTCGACCAGTGAGTGACATGTATACATCTCTAATGTATCATGGCCATTGGTCAGCATGATGCACCAATGAAGTGCTGGTGAGACTACTCACCAGCACTTCATGTACTTTTTCCGCCATGAATATGACCTTAGCTGTCGGCTTGGCGTTAAACAACCATTACTCACTCACTCACTCACTCATGCTGACCAATGGCCATCATACACTCCGGCATGAGCAGCCTTTAAAGGATTAAAGGGATTTCCCACCATCTATTTCCATCGCCACCTGGTGGCCAAAATTTGAAACTCCCTCCTTTCACCTATACTCATGATATAATATGCTTATATCCCTTTTGTATATGCCCTAACTTATTACTATCAAGCTGTTGAATATCAGACTTTTGCATTTTTCCTGACAAAACATTAAGGTTTACTATTGGCCAACTTCATAGATTTCTTTTTCAAAATTCTGTATCTTCTAGTTTTTGCCAGTAACCTTCCAATTATTTGCTCATAAAATGTTAATAATGATTGTATCTTAATCTTAGTCTGGTGAAGAAATTGCTGCCAGTTTTTTTTTTTTTTTTTTTTTTTTTTCAGTAATAAGAAATTCCAATACTTTTCACTTACACTTTTTTGCTTAAATTATTCATGGGTCTTTTCTTTGTCCAATGACTACCTATTTTTATTGCTTGGTCATGGTACAAATGATGTCTACTAAGCATATGAGAAGTTTAGTTAAGATATAGCTGGTCAATTTTTCAGTATTTGAGAAAATGATGAAAAATGGGGGTTTCTGCCATAAGCGGCCATAGTTAAGGATTCCCCATCTTCAGATGTCAATAAATCTGAAACTAGCACAATGAATCATGTTTTTAATGCTTCAGCTATCTCACAATGCATGAAGCTAATATGATCCCAAGTGATTTTGAGAAACTGCTGGTAGTTTAGGATTTACCGAATAGTGGAAAATCCCTTTAAATGATAGTCATTGCCTGGTGTGATATTGCTAGATGGTCGTGCTTAGCCTGCTGTTGGAGATACTTCTGTAGTATTTATGTATGTAGAATTGTAGACTGGTCTGTTGTAGTACCTGGAGGCCGTTTCACCGCGTTCATCAATCAAACACGGACGTCCGTCTCCGCAACACGGACATCCGTCTTTGCAGAGACGGACGTCCGTGTTTCGGTTTTAGGGTCCGTAGTTGGAACACGGAGGGGGTAGGGGGCAGTAGGTGTACGAATATGGACATAAAATGTGGTACACAGACGTCCGTCTTTGCAAAGACGGACGTCCGTGACGTCCGTCTTTGCAAAGACGGACGTCCGTGTTGCGGAGACGGACGTCCGTGTTTAATTGATGAACGCGGTGAAACGGCCTCCAGTTTGTGTCACTAGGCGGATGATGAGTCCCACTATGGGCAGGAGTATAAAGAAGGCTGTGGTAGCCGCATGCTTTATGTACAGACTCCTCGGCATGTGGAGAGAACCTGAGGTAGACTCTTATGGACCATTTAAGCAGACCTGTTGAATTCAAATTAAAGCAAGTTAGAAATCTATAAAGCAAAATATTACTTGCCCTGTTCAGGCATCTAAAACTTATTTTGTAAATTTCTAACATTTATTTCGATATCCACAACATTAATTGGAATCTGGCAAAGGAAGGTTTTCATGATACATCTCTAAGACTTAGATGGCTCTAGACCCCTAAAATCGCCATGGCGACATGGGCCTTTTTTGGCTTAGTGACATGGGACATGAACCTTTCTTTAAAATCGACATGGTGACATGAACTTTTCTTAAAATCGACATGGGGACATGGACTTTTCTTAAAATCGACATGGAGACAAGGCAATTTCTTAAAATCGACATGGGACATGGGAACCCCCATCAAGGGCCCCACTTAGTGCAGGTGGTCCGACAAAACCATAGTAGACCGATGGCTAGGATTAATTTTCAAATTATATTATTAACACCCAATCATCTACTTCAAAACACTTCTCTTACATTCACTTTCATTGTCATCATGTTTTTCACATTGACCCGTCTTCTTACTGACCCGCTCCAATGCCTGCATAAGTTAAACACATTGCAATTAATAGAGCTTATTTTTCAATTTCCTCTGAGTAAACTTCCACTCTAGTATTTTAGATGCTAATTTTATCAATATAACTACATACATTGATGAACCGATCCCTCACAAGGGGTCTATATCCCCTCAAGGCTTTGCCTTCATGGGAGATTGGCTGGCCACATGCCTCTATGATCGGGACATAATAGAAGCAGGCCATGTCTATGAAGTTAGCAATCATTCATCCCCTGTTTTAACCCTTACTCACAAGAGGGCACCCTAGCACCCCAATGGTAAATGTCTCTATACAGATGATTGGATATAGTCTGTGACTGCAGAATAGAAATACTCCCATCTAGTGTAGTACCTCTCCCCAGGATCTGGGGAAGATGTCATCAGACATGGCCTGCAGCTATTATGCCCTCAAATACATGTACCTGCAGGGGACCAGCTTAGACCCCGGGTCTTAGACAGGAGGCAGACCCCTGGATGGATCCATGACAATGTATGCCAGCATCCTTCACCTCTATTTATCAGTACAAATGGTCAAGTCTCGCGAAATTGGGTCAGAGTGAGGAACAATATGTGCCAAATATTTTCTTCCCCCATATGTTCTATTTAGGAAAGGAGCATAAAAGCATTTCTTATTCAGGACACTATCAAAGTGATGTATTTGCTATAAAAGTTTTAATTGATAGGCACAGGCCAATTTCAAGATATAGCAGCTTTTATCGAGTAAAAGTGGCAGGGAACCATATGTGCCACATGGAACCATATGTGCCACACATTGTATCATTTATCTCATTGTAGTTTTCAAATGAATCAATTCTACCTTGTTTCATCTGGTTCCTTGATTCATTAGCTTGTTATGACATAAGTATCTGATAGCCTTTCCCAAAATTAAATGTATGGGGTGTGGAAATATACAGCATGTATGGTTCCTTAATTTGTGACCCAATGTGACCCCATTTTGCAAGACTTGACCAAATGTACTTTTTATAACAATTACTGTAAAGCTGAATGAAAGTCAATGGGGTTGACAGGTTCTTCACCAATTGGTCTATTGTGTACATAGAAATAAACTTAAACCAAAAGTGGACTGATGTTATAAATGAACTGTTTTTTCCCTTTTTTTCTTGATGGGGGTGGGGAGTGTTAACTTATGGAAACTATGTCACTGATTAAAAACCAGATTTAAAAGTTATCCATTCATGTGACCTATTTGGGTTTCATCTTGTAGCGGGTTAAAAACTCTAATTGAAGTGAACTTTGTTATTTTGATTTGTTCTTCAGTAACATTTGCTATGATAACTCTTATCAAGTTATCTCCTTTGGGTTTGACCATGATGTGTTTCAATATATAGCCTTTTTCATGATGATTGTTTTCGGTTATACCTGATAGAGTCATGTGTGAAGCTACAGTTCCTGTTGTTTGTAGTTCTGAGTTTGGTGGTACAATGGTATTCTTTATCAACATGATGTTAGTTGATACTTGTTCCCTTGAGTCTATACATTTGATTGAACTGCTGTATTTTCTGATGAAGTTTAGTCTTAGTATTATTGGCAGGCTCAGTTCTTCCATTATGTACAGTAAAGAATTCACCATTTCATTGCCGATTTTCATGTTTATTCTCACTGCTGATTTACCTGTTTCTTTACTGCAGTCTGCTAGTTGAAGTGTCATGTTGGTGGGTTGTCTGTACACATGTGGGTTCTTTTGATATATTTTGTGATACATGGCCTTGGTGATGAAACTTAGCGTTGCTCCCGTATCTATCAATGCATTTGTTTTGATGCCTTCTGCTTCTAGATCTAGGACTCCGTTTTCTAAGGGTGCTCGGATCTTAACTGCTGGTCCGCGTTTGTATACGGGTTTCTAGGGTGTTAGGTATAATTTATTTTCATCTTCGTTTTCCGTGTCAGAATCATTTTGGTCTAAATCTGAGGTATCTATTGTGGTTGTAGAGACTCCATCAAATTGTGTGGCATTGAGCATGTTGATGCCCATCGGGGATCCATGGGTGGGTCTCTTGCCAATTCTCCCTGACACCTATTCATCATTGCTATGGTCTGTAGTGTCATCCTCGCTGTAATGACCACTCTCCTCTTGTGTGCCTTGATTGACCTCTTCTGATTGCATATTGTTGAATCTTCTATTGTATTTTCTGTCTTTGTCTGACTTACCACGGTCGTCGTTATATTTTTTTGCTATTTTTTTGTCTGTTGGAGTTTCTGTTTTGGTTGTTATTTCCTTTGTTGTTACTTTGTCTATCATCATTACTATTGTAACAATTGTTGTTGTCTCTTCTTGAATTGCGGTGGTTCTTGTTGTCGTATCCTCTATTGTAATTGCGATCATTCTTGCAGTCTTGGTATCTTCCTCCTGATCTTGATCTAGATCCTTGATAACCTCGGTTGCCAGATCTGGATCTTGAGCCTGAGTAATAATCTCTGTTTCTGCTTCTTGACTGGTGGTAGTCGTTTCTGTTTTCATACCTGTCGTTTGACCTTCCGTGTCTGTTGTAATCGCGCTGTCTGTCATAATCATCCCGTCTTGATTCTCGAGGTCTACTGTTGTAACCCAGGTCTCTTCTGTCGTATTTTCAGTCGTCGTTGTAACGACAGTCGTTGTCGCGTGGAGAGTTCCAGTCTTTCATCTGGTTTAGTCTCTTTTCTCTTTGATTCAATGAATTTCAGTTGGGCTTCTTGTTGCAGTTCGATCCTTACTGCTGCTCTTTCGACATCTTCTAGGGTTTTTATGCTTGTATCAAAACGCAGTAAGCTTGCCATTTCATCTCCTAGACCTTTAATCATGGCCTCTAGCTTACCTGCATCGTTTTTATTGCTGTTATTCAGTATTATCTGCATGTCTGTGCAGTATTGTGAGATTGTTTCGTCGGGCATTCGCTTTCTGTTTCTCCAACCGCCCATGATACTTAGTGGGGTCTCACCCTTAAAGTGGTTGAGAAATTCAGCGTAGATGATTTCTGGATTGTCCTACTTGTATTGGTCATCTCTGGCGTTATTGTCAAACCGTGCTAGTGCCTTGCCATCTAGGCAACTTCTTAGTAGGTTTCCGTGTTTTCTTTCGTCTCCCTCTGCTATTGCTTTCAAATAGAATTTGAAATTCTTTATGAATGTATCAGCATTCACTGCACCTGTTGTGTGTGAGAATTTCTCTGGTGGTTTAATGTGGTTGCTTAAGCGGTTGTTGTTGCTTGGTAATTAGTGTGTATTATTACTCTGTTTCCGTTTGCGTCGAAATGTCCTTCGATGACATTTTGTTGTCAGTATGGTGGTGGTGGTTGACTACCTTGTTGGGAGTTTAGTTGTCCTTGTTGATGATTGATTTGGTCTGTTGTCTGTGATCTATTTCTAGGTCCTTGTTGATGGTTTTCTGGATTTGTTCCAGGATTTCTATTTTGTTGGTTAGGACATCCCAGATTGCCACTTATGACTGGGGTACTTAGGTACACATTGTCGTACACTGCACCATGCTTGTAGCTTTCGGTGATGTGGTTGATTGTCTCTAAGTCATCTTGATTACATGCTGAGGCGTAACCAAGGTTGTACATAGGGTCTGGGACATTGCATTCCATCATATCTAGGACTCTATTTATCTTTTCTTCTAGGGCACCAATCTTGCCTGCGTAAGGTTTGATGCATGTCTTCTGCTTGTGTGTTTTGACTTTTGATTGATGATTGCAGTTTTGAGCATTCTAGTTTTAATTCTGCTCTGATCTTGTCGATTTGGGTGTCAGTGTATTCAGTCAGGTGACTGTCCAAGCTTCTGATTCTGTCTTCCATGTTGGCTATTTCGGCGATTTCTGATTTCCTCCAATTTAGCATTTCTCTTCCTTCCTCTAGAGAGAGATTTGCGCTGATGCCTTTTTCTGTATATTGCCTTATTGGGTTGACTCCTAATTCTGCACCTGTTCCTAGGTTTATATAATCGTGCTCTAGTGGCGTGTCTACGTCACAGATTGTTGCTCAGTTTTCTTATGGTTTCATCACTGGTTCTATCCAATGAATTGTTTGCTGCTGATTGGTTCTGTGCTGGATATATGGGTACGATACCTGCAATAGAACTTGCGCTCGATGTGTGGTGTTGCCTAGCATTTGTTTGACTGTCTGATGGTGTATTTACATCCTGTTTTTCTGGTGTTTTCTCAAACTCAATGGAATTGTCTATGTGGAGAGGGGTGTAATTTATTATGGAGGGGTGGAGTTCCCTTTAATCTTTGAATTGCTTGAGCAAAATTGGTCCTGAAAGCTTTGATCAAATGTGTGATCTGGTATTGGAGTTGAGGTGATCTTTGTGGTAATGGTGGTGCGGGGTATTGGCCTTGTGCACATGGGAATATTGGTGAGGGTGTTGAAGGTGCGCTGTTTGTGTCTGATACGGTATTTTGTTCAAGTTTAATTTCTTGTTCGGTCAATGTCACGTCTGCAGCTGTGGTGTTAGAGTTGTTATTGTCTTGTGAATTGCCAAATTCTATGGGACTGGTGTTAATATCTAATTGTTGTTCGTTTGCATTGATATCAAAATTAAAGGTGGTACTTAGCTCATTGTGGTCCGACATCTGGTCATGTTGAATGGTGGCTTCTTTTGTGGTGGTGTTGTCTTCAATAGTCTCCAGATAACCTAATGCTTTCTTTTGTAAGGAAAATCCTCTTTGTATTTTGTATCTAAGTCTGCTTCTTCTTTCTAATTTTTCATCTTATTGACTTCTAAGTTGTGCAACAGTAGTACTTCGAAGATTGTATCTTGAATTTTGATCATTCATAATTCATGAACGTAGGCCTTACAATTGATGTTACATCATGAACAATACTTCTCGCTCGGCTAATGAGACGATACACATTTCCATTGTGAGAGATTCCATACTCAACTTACAATATAATAAACAAGTCCTTCCGTCCCTTGATGATGATCTCCATCGTGCACTCCAGTATTACCATAGGAAGTCTATGGTTCTAGGCTTGGCATGCCTGTATATTAGTTAATCTATCGAGTACAGCACATGATGCTGCATGGCTATGATATTGTATACCGGAAGGTGGTGCTGCACAACCTAGGTCTGGGCTGGATGACGGTCAGGGCTGCTACTGGTTCTACTAATGGGAATATGGATATCCTGACCCATGGGCTTGCTAGATCTGGTTTACACTGGAATGAACTGATCTATGGACCTCACTATGAGATAGCCCTGCATGATGGTTATTATACACAATGGTTACCCTGTATAATGGATATCCTGCCTAATGGTTATCCCCTGTATACTCTTTATGTATTCTGGACCATTAGTGGTATGGTCTGCGTATAGTTTTTTTTAATGGGGCCTAACTGTACAGAAAGGTTAAATATGGGTGCTTAATAAGTGGAGGCGATAATTATATAGAGATTACTATATGGTGAGATTTCTGATGAATTTAATATATGTATTATGCTGACAATAGTAGCGAGAAATAAACTTCAACTACAGTCCAAAAAGGGGCTAAACACCCCTGTGGTGGTCCCGCGTCGTCTTCGAGGTACCTTCGTGGGCGACGTCGAGAGCACCTCTATTACCCGACGCCTGGGGGCGCTGGAGTCCGGCGCCACGTCACCACTTGGTCACGTGGCCCTCAACTCCAGCGTATATAAGGCCGTTGTACGGCCTTCCTCAGGGTCAGTCCAGCCCCGACTGACCATCGTGAGCGATGGTTGGCGGCTGCCCGGCTACCATATTCTAGTACTCCTCTGTGCTGCTGCACAGAGGAGGTGTATGTGGAATATCAACTGTAGACACTAGAAGGCCTAGTGTCGAACCTGATTTAGAGTTCAAACTCTGCCACCTGTAACTGTGATCGAGAACGGCTGATGCCTATGTGTTATTAGACAATAAAGTTTTAACTGGAACCTGAATAGTTGTTCTTCGTTGTTTATCGAAAGATTCGATTGAACATCGAGGGGTAGAACACTACACTGGTGCCGTGACCAGTTGTTAACTTTAGTCCGCATAGGTACTGCGAGCTTAAGTTTGACATGCAGGGTCACTTGGATGAAGGTGATGACCCCAATCACCAACATCATGTGACTACAGGCCCGTTAGTGGATAGAAATGATCCACTAATCGGTGGTGGTTTGAACCACACTCTGATATTAGGTCCATCGTCTGACCCGTTGGGCCTGTATCAAAGGAGCCGACTACTCAATTGGCGAGTATCGACTCAACTCTCTCCGGCGGCTGAGAACTTCTTGAGGACACAGAGTTTGTCCTATGTAGAAAAATCAGCCTCGCCCGTGGGAACTCCAATGGGCCTTGGCAATTGGTCCTTCGAGGGTCCCTCGCCCGTGTCGATACAAGGAAGTATTGACAGTGGCAGGGGACTCAACGAGGAGTTGCTGCAAGAGCAGCAACGCCAACTGTGCCAGGGTCGCCAGCAGTTGGATGCTCTCGCGAGTAACACCACGAAAGCTCAGGAGAAGAGTACAGAAATAGAGCTGAAATTGGAACAGCTTAGGCAGCAAGCACTAGAGGCTTCGAACAAGACTCAGATCGCGAATAGAGAACTTACTGATCTTCAGGAGAAGGTCAAGCAGCTCTCTAGCGAAAAGGAGTCCTTGCTTGCAACGAAGTCGGAGATCGAGCGTAGTCGGTTGACAGCAATGGATTGTCAATCCCTAAAAGCGAAGATCGATCGCCTTGCTACTAGCCGCCGAGAATGTGTCGAGAGAGCTCGAAACGATTTTCGGGATGCCCAACACGAGCAGACGTCCCTTAAACATAAGTTGAAACTACAAGAAGTAGAAAAGACTATGTTGGAGGAACAACTGCAAGAGTTGCGGCATGAGTTGAACCAACAATCAGCCGAGCATACTGAAGAAGTAGCTGAGCACCTAACGGCTTATGAAAAGCAGGTGAAACAGCTACGTCAGGAACGGGAGTCGTTACTCTGTCAGATGCAAGCTGACGAGGATGCTCGAACCAGGGACGAGTCAGAAATGCGTCGTCGCTGTGAGGAACGAATCGAACACGCAAACAAAATGGCGGAATATCAGGTTCTGATGGAACAAAAAGCGAGGCACGAGGCCGAGCTTAATTCCTTGAAGTCTGAATCCCTAGTAGCCCAATCACTGAAAGATCAGAAGGATTCGGATACTCTGTGAGCCATGCGTGGAGAAATCGATGAGCTCCGACGAGAGATATTGTCTCGCAGGAAGGCTGATGAAGCCAGGGTGAATAAAGAAGTTTGTGATGAACTCGCACTCGAGGAACGCCTGAAGGAGCAGACGGAATCAAAATTGCGTGCCGCTAGACTTCGAGATAAGCAACAAAGTAGTGAATGCAGCACTACTAGAGTTGCTACTCAAGAGGACCTAGTCGAAAACCCTGACTACAGAGAGTGGCTTGATCGTGCCATGAAGGAGGTCAAGCAGCTCTTTGCCATCAGCGAGCAACGAGATCTCTCGAAGCCCGAACATACCCGCCTGGAATTCCTAGTGTCGGAATTAAGACAGGCGGAACGTTCAAAACAGCAGGCTGAGATAGATAGAATGGTGGGGGCAATCGACGACATCTCGAAAGTTGATTCGAGGTCACGTCGGACCCAACCTGTTCCTTCGATGCCACGCACCGATGGTCTAAGTGGAATGATCGGACAGTTCTCGACCCCTACCACGACCCAACAACATGTTGATCCACCCAAATATAGGGATATCAGATTCGAGGCTTCGCGCCTGAGTGACGCCGATTCTGGTAATCCCTGGGGGATGAATCATAGTCGTGCAGACACGACTATGAGAAACATGGGGATGGACCATCAAATACCTAGAAGAGGTACAACATTCGCTCTTGATCAGGTCAGGAGATCAAGCAGAATGTTTGAAAATACCTCTATCGGGCATGAACCAGCCCAAACTAGGTCAGTCGAGTGCCCTCCATTTACATGGAAGGACGATTGGCTCCGTTGGTACCACGGATTCAATCACGTCCGTCGAGTAAATGTATGGACCTCAAGTATGGCATTAGCTCAACTCCTCATGTTACTCCAGAATGGCCCTGCAGCTGATACTGTGTGGCTATGGGAGGAGCATGGAGATGGGACTTTGGATGGACTGGTCGACATGGTAACGGAAGCCATGAACGAAAGCATTAGAGCCTATGGCTTTGCTTTGAGACGTCTTGCCGGCGATGCCTATCCAGGTGTGGACTTCTCGGTTGAATGGCTCATAACCAAAGTCAACCAGTTGTTCATAGGAGGATTGTATGACGTTGATTTACAACAAGACGTTCTTCGGGAGTGGCGCACTTACATGTCCCTCAAGGATCTCATGGACTTGGCAGACGAGTTGTTGCGGAAACGACAACTCCTGCCGAAGTTGGTGAATCCTACCTCGACAAATGCATTGTCGGCGTTGGCCGACGCCGCTTTGGTCGAGGAGGGACAGGGGGAAGTGTCCTCATACTCGAAGCCCGGGGCGGGGAGTAAGACTAAGAAAAGTCAGAAATCCGCTGGTAAATCGAAAACACCAAACAAGGCCTCCAAACCCAAGGTACAGGAACAGACCTTCTCGCTGAGTCAATTGAAGAATTTACTCAGGGTTATCGAGGGAGGGGATGTCCCTGGTACTAGCTCGGAGAAGCCGAGTACCCCTCCGGCCGACGCCAAGTGTTGGAACTGCAAGAAGCAGGGGCATTTCGCACGAACTTGCCCCGAGCCGATTAAAGGTCTACCACCTGACGCGACGGAAAACTGAGGCGGGCGGCTCGACGTGGCAATCGAGCTGCCCGACCATCGAAAAGCCAAGGTATCCGCACCTCTGGCACTCCTGATCAGATGACAGTAGATTCGAGGGAACTAGGTAAGGTCCCGGTAGGGCCGTCCCAGCCCTTTACCACAGCGGCACCGGTTGATCACCGGTCGGGTTCCGAAGATGTCGGTGTAGAAAAAGCCTCAATGGCCAAGGAACAGGGCGCTGGCAGCCCGAACTCTGAGGTCGAGGGTTCGACTGGATCGAAAGTGAAAGTCGACGCCGGGAGAGAAGCCCTGATGCGGCAGCTGGCCAGAGTCTGCGCAACAGAGCTTCCCTCAGATGATCCCTGTCTCTCTTTTCTGAAGAAGAGAGGGATCGATCTGAGTACTGACGTAGGGTTGAGAATGCTAGCAGGAACCGCCCCCTTGTCGGGGAAACGATGGTACCTGTCTGCAGAGATTCGAGGGCGTTCTCTAGACTTCCTGATAGATACTGGTGCCAGCCACACCATTGTCTCTCGGGAACTTGCGAAAACGTTAGTAGTGCCGTCAGATAATCTCTACGAGGGAATAACGGCGTGCACTGCGTCTGGAGCCGAAATGCGGACCTATGGTCGATTGGTTCTACCTCTTAAGGTCGCATCGACCCACTATGTGTTTAGCCCAATAGTGGCCGATGTGGCTGACGATGGCATTCTGGGGCTCGACTTCGCGGCATTATACGGTATGATCCTGAACCCAAGGACGGGTCAATTGGTCATGACCGAGCTGGTAGAAGAGCACCATCAGTGTAAACTGAAGAGAGTGTCATCGATAGCCTCAGTAGCACAGACCACTAGGATACCTGCCAGACATCGGTGCGATGTCTTGGTAAAATCCGACGGTCTGGAAAGAGACCGACAGGGCATAGTCGAACCCGACCTGAAAACTCTGAGAAGTTTTGGGTTGGTTGGTGAGGCTGCCCTTGTCAGCAATGTCCGTCGAACAGTGTTTCCCGTCTGTAATCCACTGAATCGAGACATTGTCCTGGAGAAAGGCCAGGTGGTCGGTACTGTACAGTACGCTGACAGAAACGGTGAACTCTCTTCACCGGAGGTAGGATCTGTGATCATGCGTCTCGAGCAAGAAGCTGCAGACATCGAGACGGCGGAAATCGCGAGCACCCGCACGGGGGAGCTCCCTACCTGGCTGTTAGACATGTATGGCGACACCCACCTGACCCAGCCAGAAGAAAGACTGAAACTGTCCGCCTTACTACGTAAGCATGTGGATGTCTTTAAATCCCCAAATGAACCGTTAGGGCGCACCGATCGATGTCTGCATAACATCGACACGGGTGACGCACAACCTATCCGAGTCCCTTATAGAAGGATTCCGCTCAGCAAGAAAGCTGCGGCGGATGAACAACTTAAGGAGATGTTGGATACGGGGGTGGTTAGGCCAAGTACTAGTCCCTGGTCCAATCCCGTCCAGATGGTGACGAAGAAGGATGGGACCATGAGATTCTGTGTCGATTATCGATGTCTGAATGGAGTGACTAAGAAAAATGCTTACCCCCTCCCGCGCATCGACGAATCCTTGGATGCCCTAGGAGGAAACAAGTGGTTTAGTTGTCTCGATCTCCAATCTGGATATTGGCAGATCGGGATGAATCCCGACGACGTCGAGAAAACCGCTTTTTCCTACCAGAGGGGGCTCTAAGAGTTCGATCGAATGGCGTTTGGTTTGTGTAACGCCCCCGCCACATTCCAGCGAATGATGGAGGAGATGTTGAGAGGTTTGCTAGGTAAAAGTTGCCTGGTTTACCTCGATGATATCATCGTCTTCGGCAAAACGACGGATGAAGCAATGGCGAATCTGGCAGAAGTCTTCAACAGGATTCGGGCATGGGGACTGAAGTTGAAACCTAAAAAGTGTCAACTTTTTAGGACTTCAGTCGAGTACCTCGGCCGAATCGTGTCTGAACAGGGTATAGAAGCCAACCCGGGGAAAATTAGCGATGTAATGACTTGGGCTAGGCCCACTACAGTGAAGGAAATTCGATCCTTCATTGGTTTTTGTTCCTACTACCGAGAGTTCATCCCGGGGTTCGCGGAACTCGTAAGCCCTTTACAGGACTTAGTGATCCAAAAACCTAAAGGTAGTAGAGGTCGTTACGAGGCATTCGCGTGGATGGAAAGAGCCGAACATGCCTTTGTCGAGTTTTCAGGGAGACACCTGTGCTTCGATTCCCCACACCCGACGGTCGTTTTATCTTGGACACTGACGCTAGTAATACCGCGATCGGGGCTGTTCTATCCCAAGTGCAGGATGGAGCAGAGGTCCCGATCTCGTTTGCTAGCAACACTCTAAGTAAAACACAACGAAACTACTGCACCACCAAAAGGGAACTGCTGGCGGTTGTCGTGTACACCAGGAAGTTTAGGCACTACCTCTATGGTGGTAACTTCACTATCCGCACCGATCATTCATCTTTGAAATGGCTCCTGAATTTCAAAGAGACTGAAGGAATGATGGGTAGGTGGCTGGCCCACCTTTCGGAGTTCGGTCTCGAAAACTCTAAGATCAAACATCGAAGTGAGGCCAAGCATCTAAACGCCGATGGTCTTAGTTGTATCCCTGTGCGGCTATGCCAGAGGTCGGATTGCACAGACTGTGGCAGTCATAATGCTGTTTTGGCAGCTGTAGGTGGTTTAGTAGACAGCCGGGTGGGTGTTGCATTTTGGTCTCTCGATGAACTCATTGATGCTCAGAAAGTGGACGCCGACATCAAACGAGTTGCTGAATGGCTAGTTAAGGGGGCTAAACCCACTAGGCCTGATGTATCAATCGAGAGCGCCGAGGTACGGAAATTAGTAGGGCAATGGCCTCTATTAACCTTCCGTGAAGGCTTGTTGTGTCGCTGGAAAGTCGAGGCGGGTCGAGCTAGACGCACGATTCAAGTAGTTGTACCACGCCAACTGAGGGGCGAGGTACTCTCCTTTTGCCATGGACACCGAACAGCGGCACATTTTGGTCGTAAACGAACGCTCGAAAAAGTGAAAAGGAGATATTACTGGCCCGGAATGGGATAGGACATAGGTCGTTGGGTTCGGCATTGTCCTACCTGTTGCCTGGTAAAGCCCGGCGATGGCATGGGTAAGTCTCCTCTGCACCAAGAGTTGTTCGGGGTGAGATTCGGGAGGATAGCTATGGATATCATCTTGGGATTTGCACCCACGCCAAACAAGAATACTTGCATGTTAGTAATCCAGGATTACTTCACCAAGTATGTACGCGCTATTCCCCTACCAAATCACACGGTAGAGACCTGTGCAGAGGCCTTCGTGGACGAATGGGTTTTGACCTTTGGAGTCCCGTTGCTTCTGCATTCCGACCAAGGTCGAGAATTTGAGTCTCGACTCTTCTCTGAGATGTGTGAATATTTGACGATTGTAAAACAGAGAACCAATCCATACAGACCACAGAGCGATGGTCAGGTGGAAAGGTTCAATAGAACATTGATTCAGAGTCTGACTATGTTGGTAGACAAACATATGGACGACTGGGATGAACAGGCTAAATATGTGGTGTCCGCATATAACAGCTCTGAGCACAGTTCTACTGGATGCAGTCCAAATATAATGGTATTCAGGGAAGAAATTCTCATGCCAGCGGATGTGATTTTCGGCTCAATCGAGAACCCACTCGAAGTCCCTTGTTCCGTCACTTTCGTGGAACAACTTCGTGACCGATTGAGAGAGAGTTACAGCATGGTAAGAGAAAACCTAGGTAAATCTGCGGAACGCCAGAAGGTCGGGTATGACTATGGGCTAAAGCAGAGAAGATACTCAGTTGGGGAACAGGTGGTGAGGTACCACACCCCCCAAGCAGCTATGAAGCTTGCCCCCAACTGGGATGGGCCGTTCGTAGTAGATTCTGTCCTCTCTGAGTCGACATTATTACTTCGATCATCCCGCGGACGGTTGCAAAAGAGCAATGTCGATAGAGTGCGCCGGTGGTTGGGTGTAGAGCTATCACAAACTGGACGAGACGACGTGACAGCAAATTGACATCAAAGATTTAATTCGATATTAAAAAAACTATAGCATTAGAAGCTTAATGGCTACATATGATGAATCTTGACATTATATTCTATCACCTACCTTTAATTCGCCATGATTTGACATGTATATGTAACATGATTGATGATATCAAAATCGAATCAAGCGAAATTTTCGCCGTCGTGTTGACTGCGCAGCGGACGGATTCTTTACCGCGGCGAGACACAAGTTGTCACGTTGGCATATGTTCTAAGGGTATTCTGGCCGTCGATTTTAAAAAAACTATAGCATTAGAAGCTTAATGGCTACATATGATGAATCTTGACATTATATTCTATCACCTACCTTTAATTCGCCATGATTTGACATGTATATGTAACATGATTGATGATATCATAATCGAATCAAGCGAAATTTTCGCCGTCGTGTTGACTGCGCAGCGGACGGATTCTTTACCGCGGCGAGACACAAGTTGTCACGTTGGCATATGCTCTAAGGGTATTCTGGCCGTCGCGCGCATTCCTTACCAGCGGTAGCTCTATGAAAATGCATGTATGACACACGCCGACATAACACTTTGCATCCAGGCAGTATTGTCGTCTCGCCGAGAAACCAATATGGCGGAGGAGCTTGAACAAGACGATCGCTTGGATTTTTATTTCTTCAATTTCTAAGGTATTTACTAAATTTTATGGTGGAAAGCCTGGTATAAACGCCATAAATAACAAATAGAGATGCACACAGTGATTCTAGGGGCTAGATAAGAGGACACTTGGCCTACGGCCTCGTGCTTCTTATCTGCCCCTAGAATCACCTAGTGCATCTCTATTTATTATCTATGCCCTTACTAGCTGTATTGCTCAGGCCCTAAGCCTTAATCTTATACCAAACCTGACTACATTTGTCAATGTTTCAATGTATCAGGAAAAAGTTCTTTTTCAGTGTCCTTACCATCAACCGATGACAGAGGCCAAGTGAAATATGGGTTTATTACTGACAGTGGCCAAGTGGACTATGGATTTAAGACCTACCTGTCTGGAGGTAGTTTTCCAAAATCTTGTAATTTCTATTACCAAAGGCCTGTGACATCACTGTATCCAAACATGTAGCAAAACCATAAGCTATGGAGGTTCCCAAAACATTGATAAGCTGAAAATCAATATAACTGGTGTGTATGTATGTATGTATATTTATATATATATATATATATATATATATATATATATATATATATATATATATACAAATACATATATAGTGGTGCTGGAGTCTCGGAGTAGTTGGAGGTTTAGTGTGAATCATTCCTTCGGAGTGATTTTAGTTGGGGCACACTCCGTGGAGTGGTGCCGTAGGCTACTCGGACATCTCTCCTAGGAGGGATCTCCGAGTAGCCTCCGGCGCCACTCGAAGGCAATTCCGTTTCATACTGTATATAACTAGTCCTCAGTCTGTCCCACAGACTCACACGGTTCACATCGTTGATCCCTCTGGACTCGGGAATCGGAAGAAAGACTCCTATAATTGGAAGCTGTCTAAAAATTGGATGCATGTAATACTTGGCTCATAATAAGTATGTTCATGATATATGATCTGTATATGTTGTTATGGTACAGAGTTCTCTGATGAGTCTCCGAATAAAAGAGAAGGTATTGTAATAGGATGAGTAGACGCATGCGGCGGGGAGAGACGAGCCTATCCTGCGGAGAGTTCAGATGTAGTGTGCACGGCCTACACCGGGGGGCGCCTCTATGGGCGGAAGCTGCCTTATTTGGGACTAAGTGGGTGTGACTTGGGGTGTGACGTCGCGGTTTCAGGAGGGGAGTATAAAAGACAGAACGGAACGGGAAACCAGGGGGGGAGTGAATTGGAGTTCAGCCGAGCAGACGTACTAGAGAGATACAGCAGACGAGAGCAGATCCGCCGGAGTTCAAGAAGCCGTCTGCCGGAAGAGGTAGCAAGCTGGGTGTATTGAAATAGTGCAGCAGAATAAAAGACCGGTGTTCCTAAGCCTAAGGGCGGGCCGGGATTGTGGCCCCTGAATAAAGAAAGACATTGTTGATTGAACCTTACTCGGCGTTAGCCTTTATTTCCTTTACAGTGGTGACAGCGGTGTTGTTCCGGGTGAGCCGGTTTCGAACTCACGCAAGGGTAAATAAAGGATGGCGGCGAAAAAGACACCAGGACCTGGCGAGACCAGGAATCGCCTGGAGGAGGCGTTGGGGGCAGGACGGCATGGTAGCCTGCTTGCTGTGTCGGAGGAGGGCATTCTGTTGAGACACCCACTGGCAGGCGATAATAGGGAGCGGACGCCGGAAAATGGTATACAGGATCCTCCGGCGGACCGCCATGAAGGGGTCCAGGATCAGTTTCAGGAGGCTTATGAGTCGTGGAGGCGGGGTACGACGGGTGGTACGACGGAGAGCGCCTGGAGGTCGTTGGAGCCCCAGGGGGTAGAAGGGGCCAGTCGGGAACGGTGGTGACCAGCAGGACCAGTGGATCCGAGAAAAGTTTGGATGGCGAGCATAGGGCCCGGCATTATGAAACCCCGTACCGCCAACACCCACTAGGAGTAGGCGACCGATGGCAGCCCCTGCGGGATGGCACGTCCGATGGTCTTGGGGAGCTGAATACCCAGCCGGATTCTCGGCCATCAGGGGGTGGCGGGGACAACAGGAGGGTCGAGAAGCCGGCAGTGATGCCAGGGAAATTTGACGGTACGACTAACCTGGATGAATTTCGATTTGTGCGTTAAAGCCAATCGGTGGACAACGGAAGAAGCGGGAGTTTTCCTGGAGATAAGTCTGTCTGGTGCGGCCCGCCGCCTGCTTGCGGCGGTGAATCCTTCTGGCGCTGGCGGGTATGCTGATCTGAGGAGCGCTCTGGTCAACAGATTTCAGCCGCCGAATCAGGTGGAGAGCTATAAGGCCTTGTGGAGGACTAGATATAGGCAGAAGAATGAGTCTCTCCATATCCTGGCAGATGACATCACACGCCTGACTCAGGATACGATGGCAAAGGATAGGTTCCTTGACAGTCTACGGGATCCTCAATTGAAAGCATGGATATTTCAGACCAGGCCCAGGAAGTTGTCGGAGGTGCTGGAGACGGCAGTTGAAGGACAAGCGTTTTTGGACGACAATCAGCTGTCAGACAGTAGGGTGAGGGCCGTGGAGGATCCCCCGGCGCTAGCTGCTGCTCGCCCTGGACAGGGTATGGAAGATTGGCTGAAAACAAGGCTAGATGCCTTTATGTCCACCATGGAAGCAAAGTTTCAGGAGGGCGCCATGAGGAACCGTACAGCATCGAGACCGAAGGGCTGCTTTGAGTGCCGTGAGGAGGGACATTTCCGGCGGAACTGCCAAAGCGAGGGTAGCGAGAGAGGGGACATTGGCGGGCAGTTGGCCGGCGGAGGTAAACCAGGTGTCAGGAAACTGGTAGGGGCCTCTTCTGGCGGCCAGGAAGAGGCCTCTGTAAAAAGGCCGGTTGAGTGGAAGGGGCGTCGGGAACGCACTGGGAACGGGTTGGAGCTCACATGACAGTTGTGGGGGAAAGATATTCAATTATTGGTGGACACGGGGGCGACAGTTAACCTGTTATCTGCTAAGTGGTGGCATGGAGCGGGGTCTCCGGGGGCTTTGCAGCAGCATAATGGGCGACTAACGACAGCAGATGGCACTCCGATTGAGGTGGAAGGGAAAGTAACCACCTCGTTAAGGGGAGGGGAGGCGGATCGAACCATTAAATTCCTGGTGGCTGACATAGGTGCGGAGGGGATATTAGGAGCCGAGTTTGTACGTCAGGAGAGGGCGGTGGTAGATCTGGCCGGCGAGAGATTACTGTGGGCTGACTTCTGCACCACCCGGTGTAGAGTAGTGGGTAGGACCACGACAGTCTTGCCGGGCCGGCAGGAAACCGTAATAGAGGGCCGGGTGGAGGGCCGGTGGTCGCCCGGGCACGCGGGGGTGGTAGAGGGCCTGGAGGGGGTCGAGCTGAACTGGGGATTCAGGGTAGGGCGTACACTGGTAAGCCCTGACGACTCCGTGGTTCCAATCTTAGTTTTTAACCCAGGCCAGGACCCGGTGACTCTGTAGGAGGGCATGAGTCTGGCCACTCTGAACGAGGTGGAGGTGCCGCACCTGACGGAACAGGAGGACTCGGTGAGGGTTGTCATGGCGGACACGGGGGAAGGCGATCCTCCTGCCTGGTGTGTGGATTTGTTGAGGGAGTCTCCAGTGGAGGAGGTCGTCCCTTGGATAGAGATGCTCCCCCATTCTGGCATATCCGGCCGGAGAGGGTCCCCTAACGCTGGACACCGACGCCAGCGACATGGGCCTCGGGGTGGTGTTGTCTCAAGACCAAAATGGCCGAGAAAAAGCTCTAGCGAATGCCAGCAGGACCCTCACCAAGCCAGAGCGGAACTATTGTGTAACTAGGAGGGAAATGCTGGCTGTCGTGTTTGGCCTCAAGAAGTTCCGTCACTATTTGGTAGGCCGGCACATCAAGATACTTACAGACCACGCTGCTCTGCGGTGGTTGTTGAGCTTTTAGGAGCCGGAGGGACAGGTGGCAAGATGGCTACAGTTAATTGGGACCTATGATTACACCATAGAGCACCGGCCCAGTAGACTACACGGTAACGCGGACGGGTTGTCACGCCGGCCCTGTCGACAATGCGGCTGGGGACCGGCGGGGGAGCGCTCCGGTGACTGTTGCTGGGTGGAAAAAGGCTCAGGAAGATGATCCGCTCCTGGCTCAGGTCCTGTGTTTGGTTTTGGGGGAAAAGGAAGCCCCCGGTGACGACGGCCTGGCTAGACAGCCTTACGATATGAGGGCACTCGTGGCCCAGCTTGGGCGGCTAGAAATAAGGGCTGGGTGCCTTGGACGCATCTGGTGGGAGCCCGGTGGCCGATCGGCTTTTCAAATCCTGGTACCGGCCAGTCGCAAGGAAGAGGTGATAAGAGAGTCACACGGGTCGCCCCTGTCCTGTCATTTCGGCCGCGACAAGTCTATCCGGCGCCTCCAACAGACATACTACTGGCCTGACTACAGGAGGGATATGACTAGGTGGTGTGCGGCGTGCACAGCCTGTTTGCGTAAGAGGAAACCCACTAAACCACCCCGAGCTATGATGAAACACCAACCTGTGGGGTGGACCATGGAGCGGGTGGCGATGAACCTGCTGGGCTCCCTACCCAAGACGCCTAGGGAAAACAAACATATCCTAGTAGTCATGGACAACTTTACCCGCTGGGCGGAGGCGGTGGCCCTGCCGGATCAAGAGGCAGCAACAGTGGCTAGGGAGTTCGTGTCTGAGGTGGTGTGCCGCCTGGGGCCGCCGGCCGTTGTACATTCCGACCAGGGGCGGAACTTCTAGTCGGCTCTGTTCAGAGAAGTCCAGATGCTGCTGGGGTCGGCGCAGGCGCGAACTTGCCCATACAACCCAAAGTCGGACGGTCTGGTGGAGCGGTTTAACAGGACCCTGGAAGCCATGTTGGCTATGACCGTTGAGAGTAACCACACCGATTGGGATCTGCAGTTACCATTTGTGATGTCGGCGTATAGGTCTTCGGTGCAAGCATCAACTAATCAGACACCGAACTACCTCATGCTTGGGCGAGAGACACAAGCCCCTTTGGCGCTACTCTACCAGGAGGGGAAGGTACCCTACCCAGCGGATCCACAGGACTTCGCGGCAGAGATGCAATATAGAATGGCTCAGGCCCACCAGTACGCTAGGGAGCAGTCGGGAGCTAGTGTGAGGCGGCAGGAGAGATCCTACTCTGGACGGGCCAGGGGGGAAGCCTTAGAGGTGGGAGACGAAGTGTATTACCTGGTGCCCAGGAGAGAAATAGAGAAATCTTCTAAGCTGCTTCTGCCTTACACTGGTCAGTGGGTCGTCAGTAGGGCCCTAGGGGGCCCTGTTTATGAGATTCAAGATGGAAAAATTAAGAAGGTGGTGCATCGGGATCTGTGGAAGAAGGCTCCTCGCCGGAATCAAGAGCGGGAAACTGTTCGGGTGCTGCGTTCCGGGCCGTCCCTGAAGGGCCCCAGCAAAGATCCGGGTACTTGTCCCTTTCCCGCCTTGCCGGCTATGACGTCATGGGTCAAGGTGGAGACGAGGCGTGGAGCGGACGAGGAAGACGTCTTTTTGCTTCCTATATTCCATGGAACCTGGAAAAGAAAGAAGACGGTATAAGGACCACTGAGTCACACATTTGTACAATAGAAATACTTACATGGGAGAAACCGTCAGGGGTGAGGAGGTTGAGCTCTAATCCTATAGGCGTGGGAAAAGGCGGGGGGCCGAGAAACTTACCTGGAGGAGGTCCCATCTGCCCTGGAAAGAAGAAAAAGGGAAAAGGCCACGGCGGCCCAAGCTACGTTTAGAAAGACTTCTGCGAAGAGGAAGGAAGGTATAACAGGGGCTCTGACCCGGTCCCAGATCCGCGCTGGGAAGAACTACTGTACACCGGGAATAACAAGGGGGAGTGGGTCCTCTTCAGACCGAAAAGGAGCGGAGTACAAGTCCGGCGTTGGGTTCCGGCGTTGGAGCCACCTCCAGAGGGGGATCTTTGGTATAAGAAGAAAGGAAAGGAGAGTTGGCACGCCATGTCAATGCGGGTGAGGGATATCGTCTTGGATAAGAAACAACAAATACCACGAATTCTCGGCAGATATGGGTCCTAGGAAGGACACGAAGTGGAAGAAAGGTGAGAAAGAGAAAACCCCTAAGAAGAAGTCACCTGGCAAGAAACGGTATGTGTGCCCGGAGCCAGATTGCGTGGTCACCACGGGGCGGCTCGACACGTTAAAACGCCATCTGACGCTCCATGCTGGTGCAGGCCCCGGATGGGACTGTCCCACTGACGGGTGTGAACTTCAGGTGCGAGGGAAGCGCCACAAAGAAATGTGGAAGCACATGTGCGCAAAGCACCCTACCCACCCATGGAGTGTTTATTCGAACATGCCGGAGCCAGGGGAAATCATCTACCGCCGGAAGCTGCCGGAGCCTCCCCGGACCCGGTCCCGGCCACCGGGCAGGGGAGACCGTTGCTGGCCAGGCGTCAGACAAGCGGGAGACACCGGGAGCAGGGGAGACAGCAGAGAGGAAAGGAAAACGGCGGAGGAGAGAGACCAAAGGAGGAAGCGGGAGGAGAGGAAAGCAGAGGAGGAGAGGGAACAGCGTAGGAAAAGGGAAGAGAGGAAGCTGGCGGAGGAGAGGGAGGAAAGAAAGAGGAAGGAGGAGCTGAGATTGGCTGAGAAGAAGGAGGACAAGAGGGAGAGGGAGGAAAGAAAGAGGAAGGAGGAGCTGAGATCGGCTGAGGAGAAAGGAGGAGGCTAGACTGCAAGAGGAGAGGGAAGAGAAAAAGCGGCAGGAGGAGAAGGAGGAGAGGAGGCGCCGCGATGAAAAGAAAGCGGAACAGGAGAGAGAGGAGAGGGGACGCCGGGAGAGAGATAGGGAGAAGCGCCAGAAGGAGGAGGAAGAGGACAGGCGGTGGGCGGAGAGAGAAAGTACACGTGAGCGCGAGGGGCGGGAATATTGGCCTTCCAGCGGCAAGGAGTCCATGGCAGAGATGGGACCATCACGCCCCAGGAGCGGTGCAGTAAAAAGTGGACCTTCAACGGGTTTGATGGTACCCCCACCACCACCGCCGGTGGTCCTATCAATGGGACCGGACGTTTGGGGTCAACTACAAAGACCTATACCCGGCGTAGGAGATGGGTTCCCCAGTTACCCTGTCTCTATCCCCTGGTATATATATATTTATATATATAGTGTAGCGGTAGCGCTAGGCTACTGTGGGTAATCCTGCGGGTAACGGTGGTTCAGCCTCACTCCACCATCCAAGGCTCCAACCGGTACAGGTCGTACCAGCCTTACCTGCAGTGATACGGCTGAATGAAGGACGTTGTAGTTCCAGATTGATGACAATTGATGTTCCAACCTGTTGTACTTGCTAATCAGTTTACAAAATATGAGGCCAAGCCTCCTTACAACCGTAAGGGCAGCTGTTGTGTTGTTTCTCTTTTACCTGCATCTCAAATACCATTACAGTGGTGACAGCGGTGGTTTGACTGACCTGTCAAAATAAGGACCCGCACTTCGGTAGAGGAGAAAGGGGAAAAGAGAAAAAAAATGGCTTCTAACGACAGCAGTTTTCTAGCAGGGAAGGAAAGGGAAGAACTCATGGCTGGTGTCAGGGGATCGCTGGTACAGATTGAAGAAGGGCAAGATGTTTTTCTGCGCACGGAGGGCGGTTACCTGCACTCGCCGCGCTAAAGCAATTACCCGCAGCAGAGGGCGGATACCCGCACTTGGCAAGCCAAAGCAATTACCCGCAGCGGAGGGCGGTTACCCGCACTCGGCTAGCCAAATCAATTACCCGCAGCGTTACCCGCACTCGGCAATTACCTGCAGCCGGTAGGCCTGCCACTTTCCTCCACTTCCTCACCGGACGGAGTTCAGGTAGAGGGTAACAGAGAGACCCTAAGTGGGGCCCCGGACGAAACAGGAGACATGGCTCTGGTCCTCTTCACGGCCCAGGAGAGGGATGCCTCCCTGACGGGGGAGGAGTCCCGAGAGGGGGAGGCAGCCAGACTTGCCCGCGGCACGTTCTCCCCGGTCCCAGGGAGGCGTTGCTAGGGGGAAGTGCCCTCCGGTTCCGCCCTGGGCACCAACCTGGTCGGAGGGGGCAAGGTACCTCCTTCCCTCACGGGGGGAGGGGGAATGGGTGGGCTACCCAGAATGAATGGTCCCTGGGCAGGAGGGGTTACTGACCACCCCCATGTGGAGTGTAGACCACCCCCTGGACTATTCCCCCTGGGGGAAGGGGCGCTTCCCTCTTTACACAGCAGGGTCAGGGAGGCGTTCCTCCCCCTCTGGTTCCATGGCCCCGGGAACCCGCCGGGCAGTTGGCGCCAGGAGCCGGACGGTCGTCACCCGTCCGGAGTAACTATCCTTTCCCCAAACCCCCGCGGTATCCCACAGCCCCTCACATTCTCTCCGAAGAAGAGGAACGAGAAGTTAGGAGACAAGCCGAGTGGGTACGCAGCTGGAGGGAGCAAGAGGACTGCAGGATGGAGAAGGTCCGGGAAAGGGAGAGGTCCTTAATGGAGGCCGAGAGAGAGACTGCAGAGAAAGAGAGGGTGCGGAGGTCCGAGGATGAGAAACGGGTAGAAACCCTTCAAAGGGAGGCCCAGGAAAGGGAAAAAGAAATTCTGGAGTTGCACCTCCTTCTGGAAGAATGGAAGGTGGAGGTAGCCCCTCGGCACCTCCTTCTGGAAGAATGGAAGGTGGAGGTAGCCCCTCAGGAGAGGGACGCCCATGAGGCTCGTGGTTTAGCCGACCAGGTGACTGGCCTTCGGGTGCAGGAGGAGGACCTGGCTCAGTCCTTGTCCGGCTCCCCTCAGGAGAGGATAGATCAAATCATCCCCGAAGGGGGACAGGCTCTGGAAGAATGGAAACTGTCAGCGGCAGCACATAACATTCCTGTTCCGTGGAGAGATGGCACCGCCCCCAGTGACCTCACCCGCAGTGGTCCCGTCCAGGGGGGTCCCGATGTCGTCTACCCCCCGCCCGGAGGGCATAGTAGGGGGCATGGTGGGATCGGTAGATTTGCCTACCCTCCCAACATGGGATGTAGCGGCCACGTCCTGAGAGTGGGGCAGAGCAGACCGACTGCCTAAGCCCATAGTCACCCCGGGCAAGTTTGACGGGTCGGGTCACTTACCGGGATACTTGGCACACATTGACCTCTGCTGACGGGTAAATGCGGACGCCGGAGCCTTCTTGGGGCTAAGCCTCACCAGGATTGCGCGGCGGCTCCTATCGAGACTACAGCCGGCATCTGAGGAGGGGTACTTCCGTCTTCAGGCATCATTGATAAATTGTTTCCAGCCACTGAATCAAAGCGCTATGTACAAGAGTCGGCTATCTAAGTTGGAGCTGGCCCTCGGCGCTTGTATCCAGTCGCATTCCAAGGAGATACAGCACTACATGCGCCTGGCATACCCTAATGCTGATGAGGCCACCATCGACGTCATGTGTAAAGACCGCTTTATAGAGAGCTTGCCAGAGGAGAGAATGCGGAACTGGGTAAACCAGTCCATTCCGAAGAAGCTCTCGGAGGCCGTCGAGGTGGCCGTCCATGCCGACGCATGCTTACACTCGAAATCTGGAGGAAAGTCTGCTCCCGCTGCCCGTGCGACGGTCACAGTAGCGGAGGAAGTAGCTGCCCTCCGGAAGATGTTGGAAAAGAATCAGGAGAAGACCGATGAAGCCAGTTGAACAAAGTGGAGTCATCCAAGCCCAGGGAGGGGCGTAAGGCCAACAATCGATCGTGGTCGCCCTTCCGGTGCTTCTGTCGCGCAGAATTAGGGCACACCCGACGCGACTGCCCCAAGTGGAAGGCCCGCATAGAAAAGGCTAAGGCTACAGCTGGCCAGAAGCAGACGGAAAACTAGAGCCGGTCCTGGCTGACTGCTTCTTCTGGGCCTTGACCCCTCTTAACATGGAATGGCAACTGGAATGGATTCTTCTGGGCCTTTGCCCCATCCTTAACCTATATCAGGGTCTCTGTAGTGATGACTCTTAGTCATCTTATTGGTGATGACTGGGGAGGTAAATTGTGATCTCTGAAGTAATCATATGTGATCACTATGGGGTACCTGTCTGCCAGATCAGAGAGGAGCTTGTAAATGATTATTTTGGTATTAATTAAGATATCTCAATTATCATTAGCGAACAATTAAGGGGGAACATAATTACCCCCTTTCCTCCCCACAACAAAGTCTTTATTGTGGGTACTTAGAGTGTAATTGAATTGGTGACCCAAGGTGATCGTCATGATCACCTCGGGTCATCAATATGGAAAGAGGACCTTAAGTGATCAATACAGATCACCTTCATAGAGGCCTATATTTTCAGTGAGTGAAAAAAAAACATATATTTGAGTGGATCTCTGAATTTATTTCATGGTATTAAAGGAGCTCTGAATCAGCTACGTTCGCCACAGTGCTAATGTCGGCGGACGTAGGTTCTCGATTCAGAGCGCCTTTAAGCCCTCAAAATTGTTTTTTTTTTTATAACGGGTTAACGGCTAATATTTTGAATACATCATACAGGAGAATGGAGGTGTTATGAGTTAAGAATGAGATTTATTTTCTTCACACCCAGGTGAAGAATGGCTCTATACGCCTATGCTTTGTTATAGGAACTGTCATTCTCAACATGAATTAGATATCACGAATTTAATAGGGTTTTATTGAGCCCTCTTATATTCATTTATTCAATGGCTGCTATATTTACATCATAGATGATATGAGACATTGCAAACCCTTACTCTTGCTCATTCAATCCATGTCCATCTTACCTTTCAAAATGAAGTGTCAAATAAGCAGCACAGAAAATCGTCTATTCTTATGGATTGTTCTCCTGATCTGAGGTTCAGGCCCCAATTTTAAGCCTGAATACCACAATATTGATTTAACCCCTTTTTTGCCTGTAGTTATTTTGTCATCAGTATTCTTCTACCTTCTACTGTAGACAGCGATGCTCTGCTTGAGTCCTGTATGTCAGTGGATGTGGACCATTTTATTCCCTGTGGTATCTCCGTTCCTCAGAGTCAACTGCTCTACTCCAATGTTAAAAAGCCGTTAGGGAGTGGTCATTTTTTTTTAAAAACGGGGGTGGGGTGGTGGGTTTGAGGGGGGACAAAAAAAATTCAGACCCCTCTAAGGGGGGGACAAAAAAAATTTGCACCCCTTTTGACCGAAAAAGCCCACAGGCGACTATAGAGTAAAAGGGGGGGGGGGCGGAAAAATTTCAGACCCCTCGCGTGCGCTTAATTTCACCAACCCTCCCTGTTGTTAAAAAATGACCACTCCCTTAGCCTCATTCTTATCTCGATTCACAAAGCTTCTGGTTTTGGTACTCCTTTAAGGGCTGCTTCATCAATGCATCCTGTTTACTATTCATCATGACGCATGAACGCAGCCCTGGTGGCTACATTCATGCCGGGCTTCCCTAGCCCACTTAAAAGGGTCTATATCTCCTCTTTCCTATCCCCTCAGTTGTGTGTGGTGCACATATGTGCGGAAACCGAAACATTCTTCTGTGAAATTGTGTAATGTAGTTCTCACCATGAATATGACCTAAGCTGTCAAAATGGCGTTAAACATCTATTACTCACTCACTCACTCACAGGGGAAAGGTCAGCATGATGCACCAAAGAAGTGCTGGTGAGCAGATTCACCAGCACTTTACTTGTGGGCATGATACACTCCTGGATCATCAGGATGAACAATGTAGATGTGTGTAGAAGGCTTTTGTAAACTGATATTGACAGGTCTATGTGTGTGTCAAGCAGGCCCACTGTTGCACTCAATGATCTTTATCTTGGACAGCCTACCAATCATACTCCTGCTGAGCTATCAACATATTGGGCTACCAGACCCAAGGCTGGCCCTCAGGCTATTTGATAGTCAGATAAGGACTTTCCTGGATTATGGCTGTGGGATATGGGGCCTAAATATATGGAAAAGGGCGGAAAAACTAGAATCAATACACTTAAGGTATCTAAAATCTATACTAAGTGTACAAACAATAACAGATGTGATATATGCAGACAGAGGTAGAGTACAACTGAAAGTTCAATGGGAAATCCAGGCAGTCAGACACTGGGAAAGAATTTTACATCTACAGGAATCTCACACATTACGTTAATGCTATAGGAAATTAAATATGCTCGAAGCTGATGGTCAGATTAACTGGTGTAGAAATATCAAATATTTGTGAATTCACTGAGTGAAAGGTACATTCAAATCTGGGCAAATCAAACATTGTGAAGATCCAAAAGCTATTAATGCTATAACTGAACAAATTAATTATTCAAAACTGAGTTTAGGCTTGAGCGCTATTTATTCCGTATTCCTAACCAAAACCAACATACTGTATTAGCACGCTTCAGACTTCGTTCTCATAACCTGACAAAAAAAAACTTTATATTAGATGAGCTATGAAACAATTTATATTATGTACCTTAAAACCAATTAATATTTCAAAATGGGTATAATTATGGAACAAGTTATATGTGTCCTAGTAGTTCAAATGAATATACCATAGCTGTAGGAAATGCTATAAAGCACAGCATAGAGTTACGTCAGTGGCAGATTCAGACAGGCATGTGCCCCCTCTTTGTCTTGTATGTAGTTTTAATAGAGTCTATCTGGTTCGTGTAAGCCTGAACTATTGCCAAAACAAATTGTTAAAGGATGGCCGCGCCCCTCCTTTTAAAAGCCTGTATCCGCCACTATATACTTTGAGCAGTCACAATTTAGTGTTGTGCTATAGTGCAAAGATCCTCATGTATAAGGCGCACTTTAAATTCAGGCAGATTCTGAAAGGAGCAGGTAAGGGAGTGGTCATTATTTATCAACAGGGGGGGTGGTGGATTTGAGCGGGGGGGGGCGTAAAAATTTCAGACCCCTCCCGAGGGGGGGGCTAAAAAAATTTTGACCCCTCTTGAGGGGGGGCTAAAAAAATTTTACCCTCTTTTGAGCAAAAAAGCCAGCGAGCTACTATAGCTCAAAGAGGGGCGCAAAAGTTCTCAACACCTCCGGTTTGGGGGGGCGCAAAAAATTTTGACTGTCGTCGAGGGGGGGGGCGTAAAAAATTTTTGCGTGTCCGCGCGGAAACCCACCACCCGCCCCCTGTTGATAAATAATGACCACTCCCTAAGGGCTATGCACCTATATAAGGCACAGCTACAACAATCTATTTTCTATTTATTTCTCAATTTCTCTACAAAGGCAAGATCATTGATTCAGTAATATTACTAAATGGCCTAGTTGTTTCTGTCACTGGTGCAGTAAATAATTCTGTAGTATTCATCAATGTAGAATTGTAGGCTGCTGATGGGTCGGTTGTGGTTATAGTACCGGTTTGTGTCACTAGGCGGATGATGAGTCCCACTATGGGTAGGAGTATGAAGAAGGCTATGGTAGCTGCTCGTTTCACGTACAGACTCTGCGGGATGTAAACAGTGTCAGTCATCAGTCCTGATACAGACAGAGAGCCACCAAGTAGCAGGGCTGGAAGAAATGATAAATGAATTTGCTATCATATATTTACATAACGGTCTAAGAAAATGCCATGAATCAAAACCAAATTTTTTACAAAGAACATTTGGGCCTATACTTTAAAATGAAATACAGACAATGGTGAAGTTATTGTTAGTGTGGAAGCCATTTTGTGGAGGATAATTTGGGCATTTACTTCTTCAAATGAAAGGATTAATCAAGAAACACTTCTTCCATTTGGATTCTCTGACTCCTCGTGGCCCACGCTGCAGGACCGGAAGTACTACTTTATTAAGTCGTCTCCAGTTAAAACAACAATGCTAGTTTACTTCTCTCACCACAGAGGGCGGCACAGTAGCGCTGTTCCCGCGCTCATTTACCGAGGATCGTGGGTTTACACTCTAACACCCCCACTTAAACTTACGATCGATACATTACTTATGTATACAACTTTGAATAACATATATCAGATATGATCAATACAATATTTATGATAACACATCAGGTTATCAATACATGATGATTTAGATTTATGTACCCATTAGTACACTCAGGAACTTCACAAGCCTGGGTTTTGCAACCGGCTTTGTGAAAACATCGGCAATGTTTTCTGCTGTGGGTACATACTCTAGCTTGAGAGAATTATTCTGCACTTCATTTCTCACAAAATGATATCTGATATCAATATGCTTAGACCTTTGATGATGTACAGGATTTTTAGCTAGTGCCAATGCACCTTGGTTGTCCCCATACAAAACAACACTCTCTGTTTGTTTAATACCAGTCATGTCGGTAAAAAGTTGATTAAGGAACATTACCTCTTGGGTAGCAGCTGACAGAGCCATATATTCAGCTTCACAAGTGGAAAGTGCAACTGTCTGTTGCTTTCTACTTTTGTACGAAATGAGTGGACCATTGTTGGTCAACCTGAATGCATAACCAGTTATGCTCTTTCTGTCATCAGATGCACCCCAATCGGCATCACAAAAGCCACTGAGTTCTAACTCAGCATCAGATTTCTGAAATCTTAGTCCATAATCAAGTGTACCTCTGATATACCGTAGTACCTGCTTGGCTCTACCAAGATCAGCTTTGGTGGGATTCACCATATGTTGAGATAGTTTTGTTACAACATAACACAGATCAGGTCTTGTGATTGACATACAATAGATGAGGCTTCCCACTATTTCTCGATACTGCTTAGCGTCAGCTAGCTCTTCGGAATCCTCATCCTTTGTAGTATTGGACCCTACATCACAAGGAGTCGATCTGGGTTTACAATCTTCCATTTTGAACCTTTTCAACAACTTCTCGACATATTTGGTTTGGTTCATTTCAATAGATCCATCTTCACATTTGAACTCAATACCTAGGAACCATGATAACTTACCAAGATCCTTCATTTTGAATCTGGTGGACAGAGACTGTTTGACTGTGTTGAGTGTCTTCTCATCGCTTGCTGCAATTATAATATCATCAACCCAAACTACAACAACAGTCTTGGAATTTTGTTCAAACTTAGTATATACACATGAATCAGTCTCAGACTGTTGGAAACCTTCCTCCTCAAGGTAAGTGTCCAACATGTTGTTCCAGTTCCTACCACTTTGCTTTAAACCATACAGAGATTTATTAAGCTTGCAATACAATTTCTCACCATTTTTACCTTTCACCTCATAGCCTTCTGGTTGTTCGATATAGAGTTCACAGTCTATCGGCGCATTCAGATAGGCTGTCTTAACATCCATCTGGTGAACAACCATGTCCTCTTGGACGGCCAACTGCATAAGCATGCGAATCGATGTGATACGGGCAGTGGGTGAAAAAGTCTCATGATAGTCAATATTTGGGACCTGAGAATATCCTTTGGCAACAAACCGTGCCTTGTACTGTTCATCAACGTTTTGTCCCATTTTCATTGCATACACCCATCTACCCCCCACTGCAGATCTACCCTCAGGTAGTGTGGTGAGTTCAAAAGTATCATTGTCAATTAACGCATCCATTTCTACATCCATGGCATTCTGCCATTTTTGCGCATTGTCCGAGTTCATAGCATCGGTATATGAGTTCGGGATGTGTGACATACGATAACAATAGTCCACAGTGGTGGTTACATAGTCCTGCAAATAGCCAGGCGGGTTACGTCCTCTGCGGGGATACCTAGCATTGTCCCTATTACCCTGCAGGTTTAGATCGGGTTCACCACCAACCCCATTCTGAGGAGCATCATCAGCTACATCCGGAGCTGGGTAAAGTTCAGGTTCTACCTGCGGTGTGGTATACACCGGTTCATCACAACTGTCTGTTACCTCCTCAAACTTATCAAAGAACTTCACACATCTTACTCTACGCACAATGTTACGCTCGGGAATATACACAAGATATGCTGGGCTACACTTATCATAACCTACAAAGATACCCTTCTCGCCGCGATCATCCAGCTTCTTCTTTTCCTGTACATAGGCATAACACACAGTACCGAATACATGCATACCGCTCAAGTCTGGTTTCTTACCTGTGAGCGCTTCGAATGGTGTCATATTGACCCTGTCATTGAAACATCTGTTTCTGATGTATACACTACACATAACAGCATAAGTCCACATTTCTTTAGGTAATTTGGCTTCTAATAACAGACATCTTGCCATATCAAATATTGTGCGCCACGATCTTTCTACTGTACCATTTTGGTGAGGTGAATAGGGAGCTGTTTTCTCATGTTTAATCTGATTTTTGACCAACAGAGCTTCGAAACTTGCACTAGTAAATTCACCCCCATTGTCTGAACGAATACACTTCACCTTACCATATGGTGCACAATCAGCAAGGAACTTCTCTGTAGCTGTTACGGTGTCGCTCTTCTGCTTCAGAAAATAAACCATGTTTACCCCTGAATAGTCATCTACAAAAGATAAGGCATACCTGAAACCGTCTCTTGCTGTAGGATCAATTGGGCCTGCGAGATCACAGTAAACAACATCAAGTGGGGCCTCTGCCCGTTTATCTGGATCATGATTTCTGAACTGCGACATTTTACCTTTTACACAGGTATCACAATCAAAACTGTTCTTATCGCTGATTTTCATACCATCAACTACTGACTCGAGTTTCATGCAATCTCTTACATTACAGTGACCAAGAATTTTATGCCACTCTTCCACTGGGTGGGATCGAACACTAGATTTACTAGTTTTGTTGAGAAAATATAATCTACCATATTTCTCTATTTCAAAGCGAGTACCATCTGGCGCATTTAATTCAGCTGAGTCGGGACTGAATTTAACACTGGCGCCTTTTTCAGTTGCCGCTTGCACTGAAAATATATCCTGCTTATAGGATGGGACATAGAGGGCATTCTCTAAAAGAATGTTGTGTGGCCTACCTGTACTGTCCTGAATTTGTACACTGGCTGTACCTCTACCTGCCACAACACCGTTTGTACGGCTGCCATCCGCCAACTCTATGTAGTGTTTCTCTGGAACAAAACTTTCATCAAATTTGACAAATTTGGATTTTTCGGTAACAATATGAGTAGTTGCACCACAATCAACCAATAAACTATACAGGCTAGTTGTATTACAAACATCCGCATAATCAACGCTAACCTTGAACGCAAATGCATGACCCGGTTTCGAACTATCGTCGCTGGCTACTTTAGCCGAGTCCTTCTTCCTACACTGATTTGTATAGTGAGTTTTGGTTTTACAGTTATTGCACCACTTGTTACCCTGCTTTTTATTTTTACACTCAAAAGATCTGTGTCCTGGTTTTCCGCAAGCATAACATGTATAACTCGGTTTGCTGGGGTTGTCACTCTTCCCGGCATCGGACACAGTTTTCATCACATTCTCCTGTCTCGAGTTGAACTCAGCGTCACTCGACCGGCACTTTTCCGTCTCCTCAAAATTTCTAAGTGCCACTTTAAAGTCACTGAACCTATGGTCATCCTTTTGGGTGGTAACAGTTCCAAAAGTATTATATTCAGCTGGAAGACCTTTCAGAACCATAGCAACAAGTAAACTGTCACTCACTTCTTCCCCTGCTTCTTTCAGCGCATTTGAAGCGGTCTCCGCACGGATGACGTAGTCGGTGATACACTCATCAGTACCTTTTCTCAATGATGTCAGTTCAGTGTAAAGGGAAATAACCCTGGGCTTACTTTTGCCTTTGTAATGGTCTCTGAGAATTTTAAGGGCCTGTCTGCCATCATCCTTAGCATCTCTCATGATAAGGGATAAGCTCCTATCATCCAAATACTGTACAATTTCTGCATATGCCTCTGCCTTCTTATCTGCAGCTGCAATACCATTCCCAGCAATTGTATCCAGTAACTTCATTTGCCTCATGTGGCCTAAAAATCTACATTCCCAGAGTTCATACTTGCCCTCATCTCCATCAAACATCAACCTGTGCCTGGGTCCATGACCTGTTAGTGTGGAAGCCATTTTGTGGAGGATAATTTGGGCATTTACTTCTTCAAATGAAAGGATTAATCAAGAAACACTTCTTCCATTTGGATTCTCTGACTCCTCGTGGCCCACGCTGCAGGACCGGAAGTACTACTTTATTAAGTTGTCTCCAGTTAAAACAACAATGCTAGTTTACTTCTCTCACCACAGAGGGCGGCACAGTAGCGCTGTTCCCGCGCTCATTTACCGAGGATCGTGGGTTTACACTCTAACAGTTATGTCTATATTGTTATCTGCGAGTATCGTAAGTCTGAAATAACTGATCTATGAATATGAGGATGCGGTAACAATACCTGTAGTTACTATTGATTAGAGATTCTTCACCAGTTACCTCCCAGGCTAATGGTTTCATGTCATCTTGTTAAAATCCTTTAATAGTATTTTTGATAAGGGGTTCTAGCCTAGGCCCTCGTGCGAGACAGTCTGACCCCCACGAATGAATAAACTAGCTGTTTGGACAGATTATCGTGGACCTCTGTCTATGCATTCAAAGAAGAAAACAGGATTTGCTCACTTACGTTTTTTCTCATCATCATCATCATCATCTTCATCGAATTTTGTCACACACTGCTTTGTTCCACTGACCCTCTCCAAAGCCTGTGCAAATAGGATTGAAACTAAATGCAACAGATGCAACTTTGAGTTGAATTGGGGGAAGACAATTCACCAGAGGTGAGATGGGATGTTTTACATTTTTAATACTTTGTAACCTCCTGCTTACTCTAGTGTAATACCTTTGGTATATAAGGCATACCTTACACGTGAGGAATAAAACTATATATCAACATTTACTAAAGTATCTACAATGAAAGGCTAGGGAGTGGTCATTATTTACCAAGACCAACAAGAGGGGAGTGTTAGTTTTCGCACCGACGAGCAGAAAGCATCTATGCCCCCGCCCCTTGACAAGAGTCAAAATGTTTTGCCCCCCATGCCTCTGACATGGAAGATTTTTACACCCCTGTTTGATCTATGGTCGCATGCTGGCTTTTTTTTTCTAAAAAGAGGCTTAATTATTTTATGCCCCCCACCTCAAGATGGGTCAAAAGTTTTACAACCCCCTCAAACTCACCCCTGCTGGTAAACAATAACCGGTTTCATTTCATTGCCACTTACTTCTTTCTCCAGCTTATCCCAGTTAAGTCCAAAGTTGATGACAGTGAAGTAAATTAGGGCACAGAGGAAGAGAGACACTAAGAACCCAAGCCAGATGCCCTTGATTTGTAGCGGAGTAAGGAGGGTGAGAGGAATAGCCAGCGGCAGCGCCACCATGTAGTAGGCAAAGAATATAACAACAGTCCCCCACTTCTGTTTGCCTGTTCCCCTGAACACACCACGGCCAATCACCTGTTAGGTATTATTTGGTACCAAAATAAGCTGTTATTAAAGAGTGAACCCCACTATATTTTCATGATAGCGTACTTTGAGACCCAGAGTATTAGATTCTTATTGTGTTTACTCTGTGCTATTCACTGTTCAGTTTTACAAGGATCCCTGGTAGGTTTAACAGTTAATTTTTACAGTGTATATAATGGGCACCAGTCATTTGCATAAGAACTCACCGATATAGCGTCAAAGAATATGAACCCGGCGACAAACGGCATCAGTTGGGAAACAAGCTCTATTGTATCACTATAAAAGATAGCAGCATTACAGATCCCACAAAAGAAAAATCACATATATCATGTAACATCATGGGACAAATAGGAAATGTTTCATTGTGTATTGTATCTTTTAATAGCATCATACTAGTGACTACTGGAAGAAGATTTCTATTAGAGAATATATTAGTATGGCTAGTAAGTGTGAAGGACTTTTTATTTTCGAAAGTAGAAACATTTAAGAATGTAAAGTTCTATTTAAATGATAGTTTTAAAAAGGCTCCTTTTTAACATAGATACTTGTTCTACCAGAGCCAGTTGAAAATAAAATCGATCTTATTTGAGAAGAACTGTTTTTTTTTTATGAAAGTTCATGATTTTTAGGGTTTGTCATACCCTAAAATAAACTATATTTTAATTTCAATGTTTCTTATTTATTATTGGGAGTGCAGTGGGTTCAATGCAACTAGGTTTTCAAGCGTATTTCACTGGACTAGATGTCCGTTGCTACCCACCGACATCATATATTTGGTATATCAAATTTTGTCAGATCAAAGCTAGGTGTTTAGAATAAAAGGCAGTCGGTCGTGTATACTACACTCGTCCATACTTTTTACAATATAAAAAACCAGCACCTGTCAGTTAGAAGTCAAGGCATTAGAGCACTTCCTTTAGGGCACTGATTTCTGCAATGGAAGGTCTAGAAATACTTACATATCCTCTGTGAATATCTTCGGTAGTTCTGACTTTGCTCCAAGAAACACTATGGCCCAGATCAGAGCATTCACAGCTTTGATAACAGGAGATGAAATGAAAGTATGGATGATAATTGACATGGAAAAATCTAATATACAAATGCAGATTTGATGCAGTTAATACAGGATACCATGCATCGTCCTGCACAAACTATGGTCCCTATATGACAAAATCATGTACTACACAGGGGCTATGTGAGATCTCTAAATCAGAAAAAAATTTAAAATGGCCCCTATATTACAAAATCACTATTTTAATGAATGTTGACTTGTTTTGACCTAATATAGCAATCTTGTGTCCTTGTGACTCAAGTTGGTTCAACCCTGGGCCAAGTAACCCATTTAGGGTCAATGTGAGCTATAGTTTGCTGATAGTGACCTGATCTGCCCCAATTAACCAAACTTTTGCTAATCATGACAACTACAGTGGTATTTATTCTCATCCGATATTCTGTAAACAAATATACCAACCTGTTACAGTCATTCCAACTCGGACAGCACATATTGCAGCTTCCTTCCTAGCTGCTCCGAGAAATTGGCCAACCCTGATAGATGTAGCTAAGGCTATGCCTGTTGGTACCTGTAGGTGAGTGGACGAGTGAGTAAGTAAGGGAGGGAGTGAGTGAATGGCTGAGTGATGGCTAGGTGATTGATTCAGTGTCAAAACTGACTGATACTTGTGAAATCATGCACTTAGGGATGTTTTAGCAGCAACAGGGGGTGGTGGATTTTTGTGCATGAATGAGCCCTTTTAACCTATAGTAATCCACAAGCTGTTTCACTGAAAACAGGGGAAATTATTTTGACCACCATCAAAGCAGTTAAAAACATTTGACCCCCTCGGTCAAGGGGTTGAAAAAATAAAAAAAGTGATCACTTCCTTAAAAAGGTCTATATGATAAATATGTAGCAATTATCAATATTACCATAAAATATGTAGCAATCATCAAAATTAATGATAAGTACTTACACCAAAAGACATGGCATCCAAATTAAACGTGACAGATTGCGCTGCAAGTTCTGTCTCTCCCATGGAGCCGGCCAGGAGAATGGAAGCCTCAAACGCCCACCACTCGAGACAGGTCATTAACATGCCGAACATACCCAGCCATGCCAGCACACCCCAGTCTAACATACAACATCTACTCCACCCTGTGTATAATGTTTTGAAATAGGAGAGTTTTAAAAGTTAGATATCTCAACCCAAGAAATCTATAGAAAAAGATTTGTTTGGTAATGTAAAAATACATTTTTAGAGAACATTTCAGTGGGCTTTCATGGTAAACCTAAAAACCCTAAGATAACATTGTTTTATGTCAGTAAAACACCACATTCTTTTGCCAAGTGGTTAGTGATTTTTATGCACCTTTTCCTGTAGTCATCGGGTAGCGATGCCAAAAGCTTGTGGGGGAAGCTTACATGTCACTAGAAATAGAATGGGTCTAGACCCTTAAAATAAACAGAGTGACTTGGTTGGCATTTTCTTGAAATTGACAAGGGATATGTGATACAAAAAGACATTGCCTTTTCAAAGAATTAACTTGTGATGTGAAGCTTAGTGACATAGACATGGGAAAATATGTCAGTTAAGTATTATATAAATCATCTAGACCCCCAACAGTTGACTCACCTTTCCAGCACAGTTTGTATTCCTTGGAGCACACAGTGTAGATTATGGTCAGGATACACATGACAGCAAACGTGGAGGCCTGCGCAATAGATGATCCCCTTAAAAACATTGCATCTTCAATTTCAATTAACTATTCTATGCATGTTCGCTTTCAGATTCGATGACTGAATTGCTTAAACATCGAATCATATATCACAAATTTTGTTACATACACAATGAATATCGTAAAACCAAATTTGAAGAAAAATTTTATTTCATACCTTCTATACACAAGAAGCCTCAAATTTGAAAATTAACTGTCACTTTGTGGAGGCATACTATATTCCGAATTGTTATCTATTTCTATGTGGCTATCCAGATACGAATGGAGGGTAGAGCAGTCATAAGCAGTTTTCAGACCAATTCGGGTTAGCAGTTGGTGTACAGAGGGAAAATATACACTTTTTTTTTAAATTGAGTAGTATTTGTCCAAGGTGTTTGATACACTCACGTGATACCAAAGTTAAATTGGTAGAGCAGAAGATATTGTAGTAAGGCATGTACTCCATGTCCAATAAGGTTTATGATGATATGTGGTGTTACTGCATTTTGACACTGGGTGAACTTCTTTAACGCTGTCCATATAAACAGGAACTGTAAGAGAGAACAAGACGCAAGCCTCGATTGGGAATTTTACGAATGAAAACATATACCACTTGTCTCATCTCTCATATTTGGCATGTAGAATACCACAACTAGACAAAAGAATACTATAGACTTTGATTTGTTTTCTGTGGTAAGTAGCATTAAGGCTATTTGGTTAGTCCATCTTTAGTTACTACTTATAGACCCTAAATCTGCTCTTAGACTCTTGCTTGAAACTATGGCTGTGTTCCTACAGGTCATAATCAGGGGCGTAGAAAGCAATTTTTTATTGGGGGGGGGCCAGGGGTCTCGGTTGGGGGGCCTGCTATATTTTTATATAGGCTTATATAGGGAACCTCCTCATTATTGGGGCCCCCCTGCCCCCCCCTCCTTTTCCTATGCGCCTGTCATATGACTCAGGTCGGAAGACGCTTCATAAACACTATGAAACTAAGTCTGTTCATATATTAGTCACAGCAAGGAGCAGATCCAATGAACTTATAAATGGTTTGGAGGGTTTAAACCAGACTTAACATAAACATTACTCGATCTGATATAAAACTATGTAAAGAAATACAAATGAATAAAGCATTATGGCTTGCAGCCGTTTGTGAACACCAAGCTGTTATCTGAATGACTTTGTGGACAGTATTTAACTTACAAACATCCCAGGCATGAAATATAGCATATATTGTGCCGTCAGTCTGCAATTTGAAATATGTAACTATGATGAGAAATGAGATGCAAAAACAGATTTCAAATATTCCTGACTGGCTTTTAAAATTGTATAGACCTATAATGAGCAATAGTAGAAGCCATCTCTGAGAGAACTGTTGAAAAATGATTATACAATTATATTAATTAAAGGTCAATCAACCATGACCACCAATGGCTATGGGCATGACGCATAGCTGCATTGGCTTCTGTTGGAACCAACAATTTGATAAGGAGGGGTAATGGCCCTCATTTGAGCCGCTATTTGGGTTATATATTTGGGTCATAGTAGAGAAAAATGAACTACAGTGAAAAGAAGGGGGCAAACGCCTCTGTCGCCTTCTAAATCCATCCATATAGATTAGCAGACAAATTCAAGTGAAAGAACTACATTAATACCCCCGTATAAGGCGCGTCTTTTATGCAAGGTAGATGGTATCTTATAGGACCAGCAAAAACGAGAGGAGGTTTTCCATAGAATATCCCTAATATTCCGCAATCCCCATTTACTAATCTGGGGGAATGGGGAGGTCCAAGATGGTCATAGCTCTTTGAATTTTGAAAATCCATTCGTTAGAACAGAAGTCATGTCAATTTCTATTTTCCCTCTCATGTCCACATAGTCTGGGTGCACCTTATACGTGGGGTGCACCATATATGGGAGGTATTACGGTACCTGTCCGACTTACTCTACTACGGCTTCCTGTTGTCCAAGTCCAATTAGGATAGGTTTGATGTTGAGATGTATGGCATAACATGGCATAAGTAGAAGGAAGTGTAGTATCAAACCTGAAAATTAAGGAGCAATTAATGCTGTAAAGGCATTGGTCGTCATGATGCATGAATGCAGTCCTAGCGAGTAACTCAGTAGGGCTACATTCATACATCATGCTGACTCCCGGAGGGTCGGAATATGCTCCGTTGAAGGGCTTGTGAACAGTCTTACCAGCACTTCACTGGTGAATCAGGAGGGTCTTGCCAAAAGATAAAGAGGAAGAACCTCTGTAAATATTTTAAGAGAGTGCTGAGAAAAACGTGTATGGCCTAACTGGTTTTCTTAGTATTGACAAAACAATTAGAGCAGAATGTATTAAAAACTCTTTTTGAGGAGTAAAGAAACATGCACGTTTCATCTAAACGATTATCAAAACAATTATTTAGCAATACAAAAATGTTTAATTTTTTGGTTCTCGTTTCCTTTTTGGCAAGACCCTCCTGGGCGACCAATGGGCATGGTGCACTCCTGGATCAGCTATTCTTAAACGGTCAATATTTGAATGGCCATATACCATAATAGCCAGGCCGCTTAGTCTATTATCGTTTACCCGATGGTAAGAATGAAGCAGATGTCTAAGCATTTGTCAAGGGGTTTACATAAATGGTCTTGTAAAACCCCATGATATAAAACTCAGATCACATGAATAAATAATACCCAGAGTCCACATGGCCGCTGTCGCCCAAATGAGCCATATAAATCCTCTATGGAAAATGGTGAATGAGGCCCAATGGACTAAGACACATAGTCCACTCGGCCTCTGTATTGCTGAAGCCCTAAGCCAATGACCAAAAAAAAAGGGAGAAAATTGTCAAATTGATGACCATTTTTCTAACAAGGCCAGGAATGAGAGATACGTGTTTTCTTGTGTGGCCTTAGCATCGGCCAACAACAGAAGCCAAGTGGACTATGGATTTAAGACCTACCTGTCTGGAGGTAGTTTCCCAACATCTTGTAATTCCTATTGCCAAATGCCTGTGAGAGCACTGTATCCAAACATGTGGCGAATCCAATAGCAATAGAATTTCCCAAAACATTGATGAGCTGAAAATCATTATTTGTATATGAATGTTATATATGATGATTATGCTTGCACTTGCGACTTTAAGGTACTTCTATCAATTACCTAAAATTTATACATCTGTGTTTATTCCTCGTTTATACCACGGCCTGTACCTTTAGAATGCATTGGAATGCATTCTGCATTCACTGACATACAAACATATATACGGTTTCCATAGGGTCCCAAACATAAGACTCATCTAACCCAGCACCATTTTCCAGCCCTGTGGCCTAATGGATAGCATGAAGCACTTTTGATCAGAAGTTCCCTGGTTCTAGTCCCACCCATGCTGACCTTTTTCTGCATGAACCACTGTCAAAGCTAAACCTGAGGTGCTGTAATATATAAGAATAGTATAGAAAAAGGACACTGTCAATATTCAAGTGCCTCTACCCTGTGATAAAAGCACTCAGATTATCCAGTTTGGGCACCCAAAACCGTTCTGAGATGTGATAACCGTGGTATAACTATATCTAGCGTTATGTAATTCTTTATGTCTTGTCTAACGTGTTTTATTGTCTGCTTAACATTTTTGGAGTCATAGTGAACAGTTAGTTCTTAAAGGGGGGGTGGTAGTGAGACCTTTTATTATATTGGTGGGGGGGGGGGAAACAAATGGTATGCTGGTCAGAAAAAAATCCACCAAACCCCCCAAAAAATGTCAATAAATGATTTGGCCCTATATGCTTGATGGATTAATGGGTTGATGAGCACTCACAGTGTTAGATAGTGCTATAGCATCCAGCTCCAGCTTTCCAAGGTGTCCTCCAAACATAACCGCCACAGGTTGGAACAGGATCTGACTGGCCTGGGTTAAGATCTGTAAAAGATCCCATTAGAATTGTAAAATGATCACAATATGGTACATGTGTATATTGGCAGTTATACAATAAATCCGATGGTTGTGCAGCGAATCTTAGTCACTTGGAGCCAATAGCCTGTTAAGAGCCACACTGAAAACCATTGACGGTCAGAAACTCGTCAGCAGTGACGAGTTTAGGTCCTCAGGTTGACGATACCTAAAACTACATCTTTAGGTCGTCATAGGGTAGTCAGAGGTGACGACTTTAGGTCGTCACTGATGACCTAAAGTCGTCACTTTGGGAAGCATTTCTGTTACATATGGTGCACATTGTATCTCTTATGTACAATCTCTTATAATTGGAAACTGTGTCCGATCCCTCCCTCCCCCGGTAATTCAATCTTCATAAGGGTAGATCTACCCCATATTGTTAAGTGAAGCTGTGCATTGCACACTCCTCAGTACTAACATGAACAACTGTTGTCATTCAATAGGGAATTATATATATAATAAAACACAAAAGAGGTGCCATAATTGTTAATGTAAGCATTATATTGTAGATTTTCCCCCAGACATTTCTATGTTTTTAAGGTACGTTTTTACATTGAATGATGTTTGCACCCATTAATTTCTTATTAGTAGTGCAACAAATCCAATACATATGTTTGTCAATACCTACCCTGAAATAATCATTATGCATATTAGAATGGGCTAGTGGGGCCCTCTCATGGGGTAACTAGTGGACTATGCAGGATGGTCAGAATGACGACTTTAGGTGCTCACAATGGCCTGACGACCCTAAACTCGTCAGCTATGATGACCCTCCCATAGCGGTGGGTTTTCAGTGCATGATGCTGGAGTACATGATGCCCATTGGTTGGCATGATGCAACAATGAAGTGCTGGCCAATCTGATCACCAGCACATCATTGGTGCATCATGCCAACGCTTCAGGACTATATATCAATCCTGGTAGGGTCAGCATGATGCATGAATGTAGCCCTGGTGAGTTACTTACAGGGAAGCATTCATACATCATGATGACCAACGGGCATTATACATCAATATATTCGCGGCATTGGCATAAAATTGATATACCCGCAATGCCTTACCAGTGCCCATGCTATAGACATGGTGCCTTTCAACTCCCAGCAGTAACCAGTGGGAAACAATCTCCTCAACACTTGTCGACATCTGGACTCTTGTGGTGTTCTCCTCCCTGATGATACAAAGAAAAAGATAAATAAATGATTTAATAGGGTTTAAAGGAAGTCCCCTACGAACTTAAATCTGGCTTGCACCACTGATTACAATGGGACCTTAACGCCAACTGACGGCCGTCAGTCACTGACGAACGGCATAGGGACAGTATTCTTAGCCCTCCACGGCTTTCTAGTTCTATTGCAGTTTGGAGTATGATTATTTGGTTCACTATTAATCCCAGATCTTTTTAATTCCACTATCACTACTGATGGGTGGCCAACGGGCTCTGGCCATTGCTGTGTGTGACCTCATGACCTAGTTGCACCTGAAAACGAGGCTTGCAGAAATCACCTGCCTGTAGCTGCAGCCTGATTACAATCACCTGCCTCTGTCCTGCACAGTGATCTAAAGTCCCATAGTGTTAAGGTCCAAAAGTAATCTGTGGTGCGAGCCAGTGGCACATGATTTCTTATTTCTTATTCATTCGATGGCTACCAGCTGGCTACTATTTCTACATCATTTAAAGTGAAAAGTAGGTATTTCACTGTCGTTGGTCGAGCGAGTTTTTAGTTAATCCAGTCAATTTTTTCCATACCTTTGCAATGTTGAAAATTATCATATACCATTTTATTATGCCAATAATCTTAACATATAATCGTATTAATGCATGAAAATATGAGGCATTAATACATTGTATGTCCACATGAGCATCCACGGTCCACTGAACACCAGCTATGTGAATAAACATAAGTTATAAGACCAAAGGCACCAACCTCATGGTTCACTGACCACTAAAGAATAGTGTATATATATAATTATCTAATGGTCAAAGCTACCAACCTAATGGTTCACTGAGCACAAACAATGGTGTATATAATGTTTAAAAGTGAATGCAACCGACGGTCACGGATGGCTGAGCACCACTGACCGCCGTCACGGGTGTCTGAGCACCAAAGACTGAACAATGGGTTACATAAGGGACAGCATTGTGAACTTCCGGCGGCTGTAGAGCTGCCCCACAGCTGTCCAGCTCAGATATGAAAGGTGTTATGTAAACCTCCAGACAGGATGGTCAAAATGAGCCTAAGATGGAAGCTCTACTGGCATTATTAAGAAAGTTATGCAACCGAGACTGTTTCGAGCTCCAAATGTGCCACAGACAAACGGCTGCAGGTTATGTGCTCAGAAAACGGGGAGTGGAAATCTGATATATTCCACTCCGTGCATGCGCAATTTGAAAGCTCTAGACGCATAAACGACCGGGTTACCGGCATCTGAAGATGCGGTACCGAGCAGGACAATGGGGGCGCTGGGAGGCTCATGGGGGTGTCCTATGCACCCCAATGGACATGAAAGACTCCCCACTAACAACCAGAGACAGGGGCAGATGCTACTGGCTCCAGTCAGTCTGGAGGGCGAAGCTAGGGGTAGGGTACTTATACCCCTGGTGGGCACCTCTTGAAATCAGAATCCTGAGAATCACCATAGCAGTAACATCAAGGATATTACAGTATAGGATAGTTCAGTCCATACAGTCCTATAGCGAAGGCCAACCCCCCTCTACCCCCCCATGAAACTAGGTGACCTTGTGTGTTCAGCATTGGGCCCTATGTAGTATAAGGGGGGTTCTGGAGCTATCATGTATCTTCATGAAAGGGATACATGATGAAATGAAGAGACCATCTAAGCTAAAAAATCCTGCTAAATCCAAAAATGATGGTCTCAGAATTTGACGGAAAGTACCCAAAAATGATGTTTGATGAGGGATATCTTTTGAAAATGTACAAAAATGATATTTAAAATGATTGGAAATCTTTAAATATGGAACATGTAAATCAGAGTTAATACCTCACACACATACCCAAATGTCTGCCTATCTCTCAGTCAGGCAAATTCTCAGCCTGTGCATTGCTTTACCTATCCCACATACAGCATATCAATTGTGTACCTATCACTCATCCTGCCTATCTCTTCAATCCAAAACATCTACTGTTAAATCTGGTTTTCTCTTAAAAGGCTTAACTCATAATGCTTACCCCTCACCTTACATTATCTTATTTGTTCCTTCTTTCCTTTAGTCTACCTATCCTCAATCTCCCCATCATTCATTTTACCTATCCCTCATGTGACTATCCCTTAGACCCTCATGTTTAATCTGCGCTGTTTCTCTGCTATATAGGCCTTTATTGGTTAACAGTACATTCCATACCATGTCTACTACTTCAATTTTACCTATTCCTGATAATGCCTATCATGAAGCCTACCTATCCCTCATTGTGCCTATCCCCCAACTCTGCAAATCCCTCATATTTGACTTGCACATCTGACCCTAGGACTATGTTTTTTTTTATGTTTGCTCATCTTACAAGGTACTCTGTGCCTCAAATTGCTAATTGCTCATACTACCTATCCCCCTTGCTACCCATCCTTACCTATCCCCCATGTGCTCTATATAGCTCTCTTACCCATCTCAACTCTTTTAACCTACCTGTCACAATCAACCTTCATTATGATGACCATTTCTTAGTCAACCCATCACCTGGTTACAGTCCACCTTATTCATACATCTACCTATCATTCATGCTGCATATCTTTCAGTTTACCTATATAATGATATGAATGGAGGATAGGCATAATGGGGGATAGGTATATATCACAAGGCATAGACCTGGAGACAGGTGGAAGAAATTGCACACAAGCTGAGATATGTATAGAGAGAGTGGGTCAGACTGACTGAGCTGAGATGGTAAGAAAGCAATATGGAGAGCATGAGGGATAGGCATTCATAAGGATTGGTAGCAAGGGGGATAGGTAGCATAAGCAATATCCAGTTTGAGGGATAGGCACAGAGAGTACCTTGTAAGATCAGCAAATGTAAAACAAGAAGACATGGGTGCTAGCGACAGATGTGCAAGTCAAATATGAGGGATATGCAGAGTTGGGGGATAGGTATAATGAAGGATAGATAGGTTTTATGATAGGCATCGTTAAGGATAGGTAGGATCAAAATGGCAGACATGATAAGCAATGTACTGTTAACAATTAGGGCCTAAATAAACAGATGAACAATACAGTTTAAACATGGTGGTCTGAGGGATAGTCACAATGAGGGATAGGTAAAATGAATGATAGGCAGATTGAGGGTAGGTAAACTATGGGAAATTATAGGACTAGAGAACATAAGCTTAAGTAAGGAGTAAGCTTTAGTATCTAGGCCTTTTGGGAGATAGCCTCACTTAACTCAAGATGCTTTGGATTCAAGAGATAGGCAGTATGAATGATAGGTAGACAAGGGATAGGCAGTATGTGAGATAGGCAGAGTAATGCACAGTTAGAATACTTGTCAGATTGGGAGATAGGCAGACATTTGGATATGTGCATTGAGGTACTAACTCTGGTTTAAATGTTGTGTCTATTAAGACTTCTCATCATTTTGAATATTTTTGTACATCTTTAAAATATTTTCTTCATCAAACCTCATTTTTGGGTACATTTAGTCAATTTCTAAGTATCATGATCACAAAATTTGGATTCGGCAGGATTTTCTGGTCTAGGTGATTCCTTCCTCTCCTTTAGTATCACCCTGATAGAGGAGTACCACAGCTCCATAAACCACCTAATCCTCTAGAGAAATCAACAATGAAGACACAGGGGCACCTAGTTTGATGGGGGGGGGGTAGAGCGGGGTGGCCTGTCACACTCTACCCATAGACAATGCTCTCAGTGACCTCTCCTATAGTATCTAACCTTCTTGGTAACATCTCCAGTCCAGCTCTCCTGCTACCTGCTATAGCTCTGCACTCTGTTGGGTTAGACTATGCCAGACAGGCATAGGACTACACCCCACTGATGGCCAGAGGCTATCTTCTACCATCCATCCATCAGAGGGTAAAGTTACATATTTATATTATCCCTCTAAGCAGCAGGCCAGGAGCTAGGTTGTGGGAACCCACCTAGAACTATATTAGACAGTGTATTATTATTACACAGGTGGAGTGGAACATTACTGTATACCCATATTATAATTACTGTGTGTGAATTACCTGTATATTAACATTTGTACTACTGCTACATAAATACTGCCTTAGCTGAATAAACCAGTGATAACTGGAATAACACTAATAAGAGCTTGATATTCTTACTCACTATAACCACTAGTCATATGATATTTCTCATATGACAACTTGATCATGCACAATCACTAGTATGACAGAATAATCTGATTGCAGAAATCCTCATGACAAGTGGCAGTTGGATACCTATTGCTGGATTTTTGATAATCCGATTATCTATAATAATGCAAAAGTCTAGAATGTTAATCATTTTCTTTAATAGGAAGAGCCAGGATTTGTATGCAGCAGAGCACTGGTGTCTATTTCCCACTGCCTACTTTAATGCTGCTCTAACCCCATTTTCCCCTGCAATTCTTCTGTAATTAAAATTTCTACTACCTTCTACTGTAGACAGAGATGCCCTGGTAGGGTCCTGTATGTCAGTGGATGTGGAAATGTCCATTTTGTTCACTGTGATCTGTCAGGCTAACTATAGATATCACCTTTACCAATCTTTCCTCAGAGCCAACTGCTCTACTCCAATGTTAAGGAGCCTATCCCATGTGTTGGTAGCCTCATCCTAATCTTCATGCATGAAGGTTGTGACTGGGTAATCCTTTAAGGGCCACTAATTTAAGAATGCATCATGACCACTACTTATCATGATGCACTGCTGCAGCCCTGGTGAGTTACTCGCAAGGGCTACAGCAGTGCATCTTGCCGACCCTGCAGGGTTGATACACTCCCCGGGGGGGACACTCACATTTATTCTGACACAGGTGTGCGGCTGGAGCTACAACAACCCTTACCCTTGTCAGGGGTATTTTACCTCAAAAACTGTACCCTTCTTAGGGCACTTTAAGAAATATCTCACTCATAAACCATTAGACTTCCCTAGATGTGAAAATATCTCCTGAAAACTCGGGAATTGTGGTCAAAATGTGGGTATTTTTATGGGATATTTCACACCTAAGTCAAAAGTGAACCCTTGTTAGGGGGATTTCGGTCAAAGTTGACCCTTGTTAGGGGGATTTTGGCCTAGAAATTGGACCCTTGTTAGGGGGATTTTGTTGAAAAAGTGCCCTTGCCAGCCGCACACAAGTGTCAGCAAAATATATGAAGTGTCCCCCCCGGGATACACTCCCGAAAAGTTGGCATGATGTACCAAAGAAGTACTGGTGAGTAGACCTACTGGCACTTCATTGGCGCATCATGCTGACCAATGGGCATGGTGCACTCCTGGTTCATCAGGCCCTTACAGGGTTAACAATGTAGCCCCTGTGTGGAAGTCCATTGTAAACTAATATCAATAGTTATCTATGGATGTGTCACCCAGACCTACTGTATAGTAATTTACTAATGTCAACAAAGAATAAATGATAGATAGCAGGTAATCAAAGTCAATTGGACAACTGGTAAATGATGAAATATGAGTCTTGGGAGTATTGTCATGTGGTCTCAGACCCTTTCTCTTGCATATATAGGTGCTTTCAATGATTTTAAGTTAATATTATGCATGTTGGAGATAATAGACCCTTGCTCAGAGAGATTTTGGTGAAAGTACAAGAATGTTTAATGAGAAAAAAAAAAAACAGAAAAAAAAACAAACAAACAATATAATAAAATCTGGTGTGGAAAACGAGTTTGCCCCCCCCCCTTCTCTTTGAAGGGTGAAAACTCTTTTGGCCCCCCCCCCCCCTCCCTCTACCCAACCCTCCCTGTTGTTAAACAATGGGTGTCTTAGGACATGGCTAGTTTGGAGTGTCACTGCTGATAGGGTCATGTTTATATTGATGCTGCTATCTAGGAGTAGAACCAATATCAGGATCATAAAGTTTGTCTTATTGATGTAGGTGGAGAGATATAGTAACAAGTGTAGATTGATTTATTATCTTAGAACACTTTAAAGGTCGATAATGCATTATCTATGCCCATTGGTCGTCATGATGCATTAATGTAGACCTGGCGAATTCATGCATCATGATGACCCTATGGGATTGATGCACTAAAGAAGTGATGGTGTCAGAGTAGACTGGTCAGCACTTCTTTGGTGCATCATTTTAATAGACTATTGGGCATGACGCACTCCTGCACCTCTTGTATAATGTAAAGGGTTAGTACATACTGCTAGAAGTGTATAATACAACCAGAAGTATCTGGTTTGGTTCAGTGCCCATATAGTTAGAGATAAGAGAGTACAGGCCACAAGATAATCTTTTAAAATTTTGTGTGATTTGGTTTTCTGGTGAGTGCCCATGCATATTCTATGGTTTTTAAACGCAGTAACATTGCATGGCTTTTGGAATTCCCACCATAGTACGATGATGTCAGTTATTGTAAAATAATCGCAAAGATCTTAAAGTATAAGATTTAAGAATGAAGTACTACATATGTTTTGGGTATGTATCGTGGGAGGACACCAAGGGGTATGCCCCTGCACTTCCTGCCTAGGCATAAATCAAGCTATGGCTTTGGCCAAAAAAAGAAAAGATTTCCAGTCACCCAACCGTCCTCAGCCCAAAGGGGCCGACCTCAGCATTTTTGAGGATTTTTTTTCTTATAATTTCCATTTTCTATTTAAGATTTCCAAGTTTTTGATTTTTTATCTCAAAATTTACATTCGTATCCTAAACAACTATTTCGCCATCATTTTGTCAAGTTCTGTGGAGGAAACCATCATTTCTCAGGATAACCAGTGAAAACCTAGCAAAGTGTGATTATATCAGGGCTTGGATTCTAAAAGAAAACTAAAAAAAAAAAACCTAAAAAAAAATGACCTACCTTCCTCAACTTTTTTGACCATGTTACCAGAAACACCTTTTTTTTTGGCCTAAATTGCGGGTAACAGTGGACTTGTTCAATGCTCTTGAATTTAACATAGGCGAAATGAAAAAGATATTGAGATGAATTAAAGTTTTAACAGAAAAAAAATAAGGAGACCTCTAAGGGAGCGTTCATTATTTATGGCGGGGGGGGGTGAGCAAATGAGGGGGGGGGGTCAAAATTTTTAGGGGTATTCAGAGGGGGGGGAGTCATTTTTTTTCAGCCTATTGTGAGAGGGGGGGGGTCATTTTTTTTCAACCTATTCCTGAGGGGCGGCGCAATTCCTTTTTTTGGGGTATTCGCCAACACAATGTAAAATTTCACAACACAACACGATTCTCCACCAAGTAGTAGTACTTGTTAATGATTGCAGCCACAATTTTGCCCAACATTTTCTTATTACCTATCATTCATATCCATTTAATCATGTTGGTGCAAACTATAAAAACAGATTAATTGGTCGTAATAACAAAGGGCGATGGTGCGTCTCTGTCCAGAGACCAAAGACCCGAGGTCCGAGGGCTGGGCCAGTAGTACAGGAGAGAAAGAATCGAGCCAATGAAAGGAACTGAGTTCCCTGACCGTCCTTGGTCTCGAATTGCTGCTGACTTCTGTTATCATGTTGGAACAAACTACCTAGTAGTTGTTGACTACTATTTAAGGGATATTGAGACAAGCAGAGTCACTAAAGGAGTTGACGCCGCACAGACTGTCGCCAAACTTAAGAAAATTGTGACCAGGTGAGGGAAAACATGCCTCCTGTGGGGAAACGACATTTTAAGGTTTAAGTCATGGGCTTTAAAATGAGATATCTTGAGCTAAAATATCCCCGGTAGTTTTGCTGTAATTGCTTGTCAAACATAGGTTTGTGTGTACAAATGAAAATAGGAAATAAGCTCTAAATTCATTATATCCTATCATAAACACTAAAAATGCAAAGAAATACAGTTTTGTGGAAAAATTACCAAAGAAATGTGATGTTTTTGTCATAAAATTGGTTCTAGAGGGAATTTTTGAGTTTTGTTTTCGGTTCTGGGTTCCTGAAGGAATTTCAAAATGAGTTTGTGGCAAAAATTCACAATTGGAATAGGGGAGTGGTTTCCATGGCAACCAGAAATTGCCTTATCTACCAATTTTCTATGTTTCCATGGCAACCAACGTTCCAACAATGGAACATTTTCAGTGGAGATGGAACGATTTTAAGCATACCACTGGATTCCTTATAAAAAATTGGTCTAAAGCTTTTTTTTAGCATATTTGTCAGTGTTTTACCCATATTCTGCACCCCTGGTGGCCAAAACCAGTACTAAAAATCCCCCCGGAGGCACGTTCTTCCCTGTTGGGCCACATTAATATTTGTTCATCAGGGCATCCCCGATATACTTGTCACAGACAATGGACCTCAGTTCAGTGCAAGAGACTTTGCAAACTTTGTAGATATGTGGAAATTTGTGCATGTAACATCTTCACTGAGATATCCACAGTCAAATGGTGAGGCCGAGCGAGCCGTACAGAGAGTCAGAGGTATTTTCAACAAACCCAGCTAGCACAACTCGTGCAATTTACGTCATTCTTACATAAAAACTCATGTTATTTACATAAAAAAGACATCATTCGGATGAGTAGTGCTAGCAGGGAAGCTACTGATGTGGACTTAGCATTATTAATGTACCGAAACACACCACTCCATAATGGCTTCTCACTAGGGCAACTAAATATGGGCAGGAAATTAAAGACCAGAGTCCCCTGCTATCCATCTGAACTCTTACCAAGCACACCAGACCCGGTTGTTGTACGAAAAAAGGAGAGGATGTACAGAGCCAGTATGAAACTAAACTATGTCCAACAACACCGTGTGAAAGAAGCAGGAGAGTTATCAGCAGGTGACAAAGTGTGGCTCCCTGATCTCAAGACTCATGGCACAATTGTAGGCAAAGCCAATGGACCGAGATCATATGTCATCTCAACCCCAACAGGCCTCCTGAGGCGAAACCGCCGTATGACTAGAAATGTTGGACTACCACCTGCTACACTACCAATACCAGGTCCACCTAATACAGGACCTATTCCAGCAGTTCATCCTCCTACACCAAGACGTGACATACCATCACATGCAGTCACCCCTAGGGTTGACTCACCTGACAAACCAACACTGAGGATTGATCAGCCGGGTACCCCTTCATATGTGAATGAACCTGATGACCCGCCAGGGGCTGATATTACTGAGCCTCGTAGGTCTGGGAGAGCCAGATCTGCACCTAAGCTTCTGATTGAAAACATGGGAAAGACTCAATGAGATATCAGTTTAGTTTAACTTGAGAGATAATTTCATAGCAAGATACTAGCTATAATCATGTTCTTATTTGGTTGATAAGTATTATTCATTCATGAACATTTCAAGACAAAGAGATTGATAAGTGAGCTACTCATTTTGATTGATAGGTATTATTTCATTTCAAGACAAAGAGACTAATAAGTGAACTTCTTATTTTCCAAAAAAAAAGGGAGATGTGATATGACCGGTATGCCTATATGGTGCTGCCACCAGTGACTGTGTGGGGAACTAAAAAGTAAAGTGAGTGGGTTGAGTGGGACATAACTTTGGGGGTTTAGGAAGCGGAGATCAGCATGTCAACATGTGGCTGAAACTGAATTTGTAACACTACAAGTCTACTCTACATTAAAGAACTTCAAGAACTAATCTTCTAAATGTTTGCTCAATAGAGTATCCAACAATTGCCGAAGGCGATCAGCCCAGCCTGAGGACCGAGGGCCTTGGGTTACCGGAACAGAGACAAACCGGAGCCCTTTGTTTACGTTCTGACATGAGAAAAAGCTTTGATTTTCCTTAAAATAATTCACAAATAAGACAGAAAAGCCACAAACAGGAAGTAAGACCGGAAGTGCTTTTATGGGTCCCCTGACCCAACATGCGCTCTCAACCAATCAGATTGCAGGAAAGGCGACCCAACTTCACTCGAGTGTTAGAACAACTTGCTTACATCACTAGACCTGGTGCTCCTTTAGACGTTGCTTAAAGGTGCTCATGATTATATTTTTAAAATTCAATAGTACCTCCTATATATAACGTGTGATTTGTGGATAAGGCACACTGTAGGAGCAAATTCAAAAGATCAAATGAGAATATGAAGTTGGCTCCAGAAATTCCAAAATCATTCTTGGGAGATACTCTCATACTCCATTATTATTGCTTCCATGCTGTACTACTTAACTAATGTGGTACAGTAATAAAAATGTATTCTCTTGCATGAAGTTTGTATTTAGGAATGTTTTAGTCCTGACTACCATAATGTCTTGCATATAAGGCGTGTCTTAGGCCTATGTGTGAATCAGAGCCCAGGTGCGCCTTATAGGATCAGCCTGAGTTAAGGGTGCATCTTATACGTGGGGTTTATTCAAATATCATTTGATATATAAAATGATTTACCCTGAAAAACATGTAAATAGCCCCCCACCTCCATCACACCTATGGGTAAAGCTAATGAATGCTGTAAAGGTGTTAGGCAGTATCAGCTCCCCTCCAACCCTACCAGTACTCTATGGTGGCCATAGCTTTTCACACCTTCCCATGTGACACTCACACCATCCAATGCCACCCTCACTCCATCCCATGCCGCCCTCACACCCTCCAATGTCACGGTAACACCTTAGCAAGGCTTTCCCCACAACTTAGGCCTATTCAATGTACATGTAGGTTGGCTTTTACCAAGGGAGGCTATGTCTTACAGCATATGTCAAAAGGTTGGGGTGCACCTTATATAAGGCTTTTTAAAAATATTAATCCAGAAGCAGTAGGTGTGCCTTATATGCAAAACACACATCCCTGAGTTAGGGGTGCACCTTATACATGAGCTCCGCCTTATATACGCGGGAGATTACGGTAAACTTCATTTTCAATAATCTTGGTGGCCAAAAGAGATCACAAAGCACATTTTTATGTAATTCCAATTACCATTTTCTTATTCCATGTACCGGGTAATTAGTTCAGGGTGTCAGGAGCAGTGAACCATTATCAAATCACCTTATCATCTTATATCTGGCACAAGGGTCTTCTGTCAAGAAAGAGAGAATGGTAAACATTCTCCAATCTGTTGTGGACCATCAGAGTAGATGACAGCAGTGGCTTTCTAGAAGTATACATAGAAAAGCATGTCTCTTGAGCTGAGAGGTGCCAGCAAAGTTCTCGGTGGTAAAAAAGTCACCTACTATAATCACAGCAACTACTGATCAGAACCTCCAGTTTCTAACCCTTAGTTTCACTTTTGAAATCAATGCTTTTGGGATTGATATCCATCACACCTACTAAATTAATGTTAAAAAATGAGATCAGAATGAAATTGAAACACTAGAAAAATCTCAAAAAGTTTGTCTTTGTATGCGCAAATTTTGAAGAAGACAGCTGCAAGTGCTTCAATCACTACATTTAGTCAGGAATAGGTTGCATGATATAGCTGGCTAAGACATCCTGTATTTCCCTGTGTATTACTAAAAGCCTGTACGGGCTTGTAAACACACTTAAGTGGCAAATTTACCAGGATTATAAACAGGGCAGGCTTATACACAGGGCAGGCTTATATTTCTCTACATGAAATAATAAGGGAGTGGCAAACAGTTTGCTCAAGACTTATCTATGGTTTGTACATCATTCTTTAGACATTTTCTATAATCCTTTATCTTTCTTTGCATGAAATATAAAGGTAGCGGAAATTGATATAGCTGAAAAAATATATAAATACCATATGTTGAAGTATGGTAATGGTCCAAAATGCTTTTTCATTGAGCACAGAGGCCATACACAGGGAAATATAGTACCCATTTAAACTGCATCAGTAGTGGCCCATGTTAGTGCCCCCTATAGAGGAGCCTTCAAAATAGGTACTTTTTATACAGATGTCAATCAATCAATGGCAGGGTATTCACATTTCAATTTTTCAAAAGATTGGAACCATTTTGAAAAAGGCTTTGCATTTATACAAAATGAAAGCTGGCCAACGGCTGATAGCTTTTATGACATTCTACAACGGCCACCCCATTTTTAACATAATAATTGGAATGGTTTAAATTCAGGTAGAATACACTTTAGCTGGCGCACATCTTGCTGCACATTAGGATTAGCATAGGGTTAGCATTAGGGTAGCTAAAGGGTTCACTTCAGCACCGGCTAAAGTGCATTAGTCCCTCAATTTCTCCTAATTAGGCTAATATGACAGGAATGAAGAGACATGATGTACACAGACTTTGTTGAACATGGTTAAATGTATAAGGTAATGTGATGGGAATCATTTTCTTAAAATCAGTTCTAAGGGGGGGGGGGGTCATTTTTTTTCAACCCATTCTGAATCTAGCAAGTTTCAGCAGGCGGAGCAGAAAGCATTGGACTAGCTCGGGACTGGCTAGAGTGCAGGTGGGGGGGGGGGGTCAGGCCCGGCATGACCGAATTAGTTTTTCATATACCCTGGTACCTTCAGTATTGCAAAATTGATTGGGGAGGGCGCGGGGGGGGGCAAAAATGGTCAAATGTTAACCCCTTTACTTGAGGGACTTCACTTGGGTGGCGGTGTCGTATCCCAGAAGTTGGCGCATCCCAGAAGTTGGCTGCACATGCGCAGTGTATGTTTTAAGCCTATTATCGCTCATGGGCCACAAACATCAATGAAAATAAATAATTTTTTGAAAACATAAAAACCATGATAACATCCCTCTCCTCTTATAGAATTTGAAAGGACAACAACCCTAATGATACTGTCCCTACGCCGTAGAAATATGAAAAGAGTAAAGTTATTTTGAAAAATACGGCCAACTTCTGGGATGCTCGACTTTCGGGATATGACAGCTGTCCAGGGGGGGTGACCAGTGCTTCAGCGCCATCTTGTGGCAACTGTAACATTCATGTTTGTGTGTATAGCTCAGTATGCCTGAGGAAATACTTCAATTCTGCTATATTAACACATGTGTCAAATATCCTATGATACATTTACATAAAATATACTTCACTCTATGTAATGGGTCCAGGTTAGCTGCATTTCAATGTATCAGTATGGAGAAATCCATCCTGTTTCAGTTGATAATGGGCTGTTCTAAAGGTCAACTTTGAGCATTTCATAAAAATAATTGAGTTGAGATCCATTAAATCTACTTTTTGTGAAAATTATTTCAATGTCTAATGTATGAGGGGGTGCAGTAGAGAACATTGGAGCACCATTCCTAGAGAGTGAGAAAGATATTTCAATTACCACTAATATGAGCTCAGTGAAGTCATTTCTGGTACATTTCATGTTTGCTTAGTTCCCATGCCACTCACATGATGTCTCCACTGTGTCATACTTTGACCATTTCCTTGCCTTCTAGCTCTGTCAGACATGGTCATACTCTAGTCTGCTACAAGGTGGCGCCTAAGCACTGGGCTCTCCTCCTGACAGCCTCGAGCCCAGCCCCACTATGTGAACATGTGGGCCTGGAGAAGAGTCTATTTGTGGATGGTTACTTTTGGCTCCCCCTGTCGTCTAGTGGATGAACCAATATCCCAGGATCCTGGTGCAAACACACTGGCCCCCTGAGCCTATAAATGCTTCTCTGTGGTCCTAGTACTCTGCTGTTACACTGCACAATACCTGTATTACCAGTTCAACATGACAGCTACCACAGTGGGAGGTAGGGGGTAAGACCTTAACTGAAATACATGTGTTTGTTGACTGTATATTGATAATGTCCTATATCTACCATTCCATAAAGATGGCAATTGTTCTACCTAACTAACTACCAACAGTGGAGCAGCTGTCTTCCCTGTTTCTGTGCATGAGGACATTGTAGCCTATGTAGGCCCTTCACACTCACTGTGTACATGTATACATGTGTCCCACACAGCCCGGAGGGCCTTATGCAGTGTAGTACAGTGTTTCTCTACATTGTGATAGTACTAGTTGTGTAGGCACCTGTTTGTACAGTAATGGGGGGCCATATGCCTTTGTCTTCATGTCATATTCGGGACACCAAATGTAGTCTAAAACCTAATTATAAAACAGGGGTGACAATTTCTAGGTGCACAATTGTCTTAAAGCATCATTTATTTGTTTACAGGCAGTACTGTGACATCAATACTGGTCTGCATCTAGTCAATTATGATGTCATACTCTGCATGAGATATGGTAATGTCGCATATAGGGGCCGGGCCTTGAATAGGAGCCTCCCTTTAATAGGAGCTAGGGGTAGGAGGGCTATGAAATCAATATTGAATATGGGCCAGGCCTTTAATAGGGGCTGAGTTTGGCCGACTTTAGAGGACTAAAATAGCAGAACATTAACTTAAGATTGGATTTCATTTGATCTAAGATATTACAAATATGTCAGAAAATGACTGAAATGAGACTGAAAGTCTAGGCAAAGAGCCTTTAGAGCATTATACTACACTAAATTACACCTGAAAAGGTCAAGGGTCTGTGCCTATACTAAAGGGTATAAAAACTAATGCTGTTCCTTGGAATCATGTGATCTGTGGTTTTATTTCATGTTTGGATCAGTCGGATACAGACGGCCGATAGGATTAACATAGAAGCTTGTATCTCATGGCCACCAAATGGTTATAAAACATGTGAGTAAGAGTAAGACGGTAATTCAAGTGTATGCCAACGGTTAGTTTATTTCTTAGTGTACACTCACGGCTGCCGGATGGTATAGAATAAGCAGCTAAGATGGATGGAGAGATAATCTACATGGTGCGGAGGCCTGGAGGGCCTCTGACGTAGCGGCTGAGCCCCGGGCTTTATATAAGGACCCGGGTGTTCGTCGTCAGACGTCCCCACAGACCCGGATCGGTGCTGCCACCTATCCGGAACCTGAGGAACGTCCGACGACTCGACTCACCCGCCACGTCAGACGGTACCCAATTCTACTGTTTAATCAATACGTACCTCTACACATGTAAATAATTATCTTTTCATGTAATTTCAAAAGAATTTCCAACATTTCTGGCTCAGATAACATGAAATAAATACTAAGATTCACGAGTAGTGGGAATGATTGAGGTTTTCTCACTTGGCTTCGCCTCGTGAGATAACCCTCAGTCATTCCCACTACTTGTGAACCTTTGGCAGGATACCGATGACGGCGGTCTCGCTAGTCCTGAGGACTAAGGTGACTGGCGCGTCCACGCTAACCTAAATACGCGGACTCTAAACGGAGCCTCCCGCGGTGCCCGCGCGGTGCGCGTAGGTGCGCGGGCGTAGTGGTAGTCCTCAGGACTATAGCTAATAAAAATGCAATGCTTAAGTCCTAAGGACTAAAGCCTAGTCCCCAGGACTAAGAATATATAAGAGGATATTGTCCTAGGGACTAATTGTACATTAATCCCATGAATTACCCTGCAGACCACATGACTTTGTATAAGACTGTGCTGTTAGTCTCCAGGACTAAGCTTTTAGCCCTGGGGACTAATTCGTAGACCCAGGGACTACTTGTTTAGTCCTGAGGACTACAAAAACATTTGCCTAGTCCTCAGGACTAATGCATGTGGTTCTGAGGACTAATTCATGCATTGATGTCTAATGTAGTTGTGACTAGGGATGTAGTCCCCAGGACTTCAAATTTAGTCCTGAGGACTACTTCTTAGTCCCCAGGACTGCTCTGTGTAGTCCCAGGGACTAAAGATACAGTCCTGGGGACCAAGGACTGTGTCTCTAGTCCCAAGGACAATGTTGCAGTCCCCAGGACTGCATCTTTAGTCCCTGGGACTGCACAGTAGTCACTGGGACTACAAGTAGTCCAATGGTGACTAGAGGACTGAAGGTAGGCCTATGGTCCTAGAGCATAGTCCTTGGGACTAAGACCCTACATCCCACCTACCCCTTGAGACTTGGCAGATATGCATAGTCCTCGGGACTAAGACCTAGTCCTCAGGACCGGCTGGACTGAAATAGTAGTCCCTGGGACAATGTCAGTAGTATAATAGATGGTCTTTTCTGAATATTATCCAGAAAAGACCATCATATTTGGATTATCCAGAGAAGACCTCCTATTTTTAGATTATTTATAAAAGAGGTCGTTTATAGATATATTTAATTTATCTATAAAAGAGGTCGTTTATAGATATATTTAAATTATCTATAAAAGAGGTCGTTTATAGATATATTTAATTTATCTATAAAAGAGGTCGTTTATAGATATATTTAGAATCCAGAAAAGACCTGTATTTTTGAGAAAATGTAGATTGCAAGTGAAACGAGAAGTCATAATATTTTTATTTTTTCTTTATTGTTCTTTTTGAGACATATCATATAGTCAGACAATCCAACAGATAATCCAATTTATTCCTTTATCGTTTATGAATAGAGAGGCGGAGAATGAGTTACAATAACAATGAATAACATAATTGGAATCTTCATGAATAATGTGATTCATTGAACCAATACCATAGTAAATTTTCGTCACCTAGTTCTTTGTTAGAATCAACTTTAAGAATTCCTCTAAAGACATTAATTCATTTTCGGAGGGGTCCATTTCATGAGAACCTTTTTCATCGGTTGGTTCTTCTTCCGCCGAATAAAATTCTTGTTCTTCAGACGACGTTTCATCAGCTAAATGAGATTGTTCTATATCTGATTCTTCAGACGAGTCACTTTCTCCAGAATCACTTTCTTCACAGTCGTTTTTTTCTTTCAATGAAGCAGATATCTTTTTGCCTGATCCAAAACCTTGATCATTTCTTTCGGTTTTATCAGGTGTACATACTTCTTCTAGCTCAGGGATGAGAATTTTTTCTAATATTATTTGAGCTATTTGATCTCCATGTTTTATTTCGAAGACCTCATTTCCAAAATTAAACAGCAAAACACCAATTTTTCCCCTGTAGTCTTCATCTATTACCCCTGCTCCTACATCGATGAAATGATTAAGAGCAAGTCCTGATTTTGGTGCTATGCGACCATAGCATCCTGCAGGTATGCAAAGTATTATATCAGTTTGTACCAATTTTTTTTCTTTAGCAGGAATAATATAATCATAAGCACTATATAAATCAAACCCTGCAGATTTTTTTGTGGATCTGGTTGGCTTCAATGCTTTTGTTGATGCTTTAACATAATGCATAAAAGGTTGGAGAATAGGTGAGGCAGGCAGTAAAGCAGATTTTTTACATGTTGTTACTAACAGTGTATTTGGTTTGTCTTTTACAAGAGTAATATAGAAAGAATCTTGACAACGCGCCATTTTGCTGAACGTTATTTCAGTTGTTTTGTTGTTTAATATAACGCTATTCACAGAGATGTTTTCTTTGTTTTAGTTCATTTAAGACGATCTTTGCTGTAATATTTAAGATTTTCATTGTAAATTTCTTCATATATTTTGCTGTAAGCTAATTGAGAGATTTTTTCACCTTTTTCAGTGTTTTCAAGCTTAGAACGTTCTTCTAATTTTATAGGATAAATTTTTTGTAAAACAAGTCGTGCAACAGCATCACCACTTTTTATTTTTAGGTCTTCTTCTCCGAAGTTAAATAAAACAATGGTAATATACCCTCTGTAATCTTCGTCTATTATTTTTTGGTTGATTAACACAAAGTTATGTTTTCTTGATTTGCATAGAGGTAAAATTATACCATAATAACCTTTAGGGATAGCAAGTTTAACTTCTGTTGTAATTGTACATGCTGTATTATTAGGAACAGTATGGTCATATGAACTGTACATTTGAATCCCTATGTTATTTTCCTCTTCAGTAGGAGAGAAGGAACCTGCTATTTTACTGTATTTTAGAACAGACATTTTCGTTCAGTTTTATATGACATGATGTGATGCCTATTGTTATGATTCTCAAGTAAGTAAATAACCAAACAAACAAAATGAAATAATTTTTTATATGATTTTATTTTGATTGTCACATGTGTAAAGACAGTTTTTCATTTTCAGTTTGTTCCTGTTCTTTTATCGAATTCAAGGAATATCATGTTTAGCACATCATTTCTTTTCATGTCGTGTACTGCTTTCATCAGTTGATGAGTAGCACTGTACTTAGATCTTTGCCACATTTTTAAGACATTGAAGGTTAATTGAGCTATGTCTTGTTCGGGCTGGGACGATATTGTTCTTCTTTCGTCAGACGTGATATGTAGATATGTAGCTATGTCCTTCCAGTCTCTTGACATTTTTTCACTCAATAAGCTGAAATACATTTGCACGGAGGTCGATTCCACGTCATACTCTTCTAGTTTTTTTTCTTTGAAGAAATTTTCAGTGAATTCCACCAAGTCTATTCTGTGGTTTTCCTTTAAACTTGTCATCAGTTCTTCTGTTCGTAAGTAGTAAGGAACTTCTCTCCACCATTTATTCAGCATCTCTATGCCCATAGCAGTTGGAGTTTTCGTCTTGTTCATGCTTTCAAGTTTAGCATGAGGGATGTCAAGATATACTCCTAAGGTCATCCATTGACGTGCTAACGATACAGAGATTTTTTGAAGAAAGATATCTGAATATCCTAAATCATCTTGAAAGTAATAAGTAGGTAAAGGCATTTTTTACCTTCAAAGGATTAGAGTGACAATCAAAAGTAGGAAAAGAAATAAATCAAAAATACATATACCAATGATTTAAATAACACATGTACTTCCTCAACATATGTACTTATGAAGAACTTTAGATGCTCGTAACATGAGGATTATATCTTATCTCAAGGAAGTAAAATTAAGTTCCAGACTGTTACAAAACAGGTATATCGGGTAAATTTATATTAAGCATAAATAGACATAGAAGAAAAGAAAACAGGATAAAAAATTATAGCAGTTATTAATCCATGTATGAAATAGTATATAACGCTTATGAATCCATATGTAGCACAAAAGAAAAGAAACAATAACAAAAAAATTTCATATATTTTAAGACTACCTATATTTTTCATTTTAATCATTTTTTTTATTTAGATAAGTTGCAAGACAAAATATCTTTCCACGAAGACAGATATTCTTTCACTTTTTCTTTATCTTCTTCAGTATATCTTTCTAAGTATATTGGATTTATGTCCAAAAAATTGGTGATAGAAAGATCTCCGTCTAAAATACCATGAACATTTATTTCTTCTGGCTTCAGATCTCGTTCTACATGACAAGCTAACATGTCTATCACACTTTCAATTAAAGCATATTTTCTCATATTTCCTTCTCTGTAATATTGAGGATGATGATCATTGTTTTCATAGTGATGAAATAAAGCATTTTCCCAAGTTGTTTTTTCTTGAGAATTTTTTGGTCCATTTTTAGTATGGAACTTAAAGGTGTAACCTATGGCTTCTTTCATTGAAAACTTAGATAAGTCATGCACCATTATTCGTTCTGTTAAACACATTTTATCTTTTTTGTCAAATACGTTTTCTAAAAGGTAAAAAGTGAAACATATCATTTGTCTATGCCTTAAAACCTGTTCGAAATGTTGCAAGAGAAGTTTCAAGAAAGAATTGTTGCAAGTTATTTTTTCTTTTTTAGATTTTATGTATTTAATGGCTATATCGTCTTCCCAGTTTGTGTGTTTCAACAGTTTTTTTATTTTAAAAGTGTACTTTCCCATATCAGCGTAGTGTTCTGCTCATGAAGCCAGACAAAAGTTTCTCTTGTTTTTCTGTGATTCGTTGCACAAGAATATTATTTTTGTTTCCTAAAGATTTTATTATTTCTTGATTCTTTTTTCTCTCTGCTCTAAGAATGCGAAATTGGTTTTGTTGCCTTTTTCTTGTTTCTTCAAGGGTTTCTATCTTATGTATGCAATCAGGACACACCCCGTCTTCTAGCGAAGGCTTCCAATCAGAATAACTGTTCATGTTACTTTGACGCAGATCAGTGTTCACATAAAGTCTGTTTGTTCACTTATCTCATCTATGTTTTTATTTCTTAATCACTTTCATGTTTTTTTTCTGAATTTAAATGAAAAGCTTCGTTTGGCTTATTCCTATAAGTCTCCATTAAAACATCAGAAGGCATAGAATCTGGCACATCACAAGTTTCACCGTCTGCTACAATTTTACTGCCTTCTTCTGAGTCATCACCGTCGGCTACTGTACGACCATACGGATAAGAACCTCTCCTGATGTTATATATTCTCTCTGCTTTAGCTAAGTTGTATGCCTTCCTGTGAGCCATTAAATTCATATTTTCATTTCGTGCTTCTCTTAATTGTAAAGTAAGATGGAGATTATTTTTTTCTTCCTCTTTTATGATATTAATGTGTTCACGTCTTTCTTCTTCTAACAGAGATATATAAGTGCCTTGATGTAAGCATATTTTTTCAAGTATTTCATTGCGCTTTACTTCAAAAATCATATTGTTCCCTTTTGTATCCATGATTAAGACTTGAGAAATAATCTTAATTTATATATTTTTTTTAGGTCTCACACGAGAAAGATGTTCATTCTTATAATTATTTGAGTATCTCAGGATCTTTTGTTTCTTCAGTGAATACATTTGAGTCGGGCAAATGTTCTTGATTTGCAATAGTAGTTAGTAATTGATTATTTTTTTCGTACATTATGTTATCAATATCTCGGTTTTCATTTATTTGAGTAGATTTTAAGTCATGGTTAGAAACAGAAGATCCTATGACAGGATATGTCCATGTTTTTCTGTGATTTACATTAGTTACAAAACAAGACAGGAAAGTTTGAGTTTTTTCATTGTTATGATAAATATTTCCGCTTTCTGTACAAGACAAAAATATTTCATCTCCTTTCTGTAAAGAAGGGGAGATAGATTGTTTACGCGTTTCTAAGATAATGACTACGATGCTTAAAATAAGAGTAAAAACTATTCCTCCTGCTCCTACTTTCCCGTTTGAAATCAAATTATTTATTTTGCTTAAACTTTTCATGCTTCCTTCTTTTGTTTTATGTTCGCTCATTTTTTTAAAAAAAATATCTTTTTATGATGATCAGTTCCAATAAATCGGCAAATAATTTCCAAGACAAGATGAAAAAGAAATAATACATTAATCTTTTTTTCTTTTTTGTGTTGTTCTTAGAAAATTATTTTTTGTAGAACAAATTTGTTTGTTACAAAACAAGGATTTCTTTTTGCTTCGATTATTTTGTTTTTTCTTTAAAAAGTATTGTTTTACTTTACTGTCATTCCAATCAGGATCTGAAGTGAAGCTAGATATAACTTGTTGCATTGTCTTATTCTCAGCTCGTTTTTCTAAAAAGAACAAGCAATATAAACCACAAGTCATAGAAAAAAGTCCTTGAATAGAATGAGAGGAATATTTATATTTTTTTGGCAAAGCTTTCAGAAAACTCTTTCGCATAGGACTGAAGCCATATGAATCGAAATATTCAGCTAGTTTACGTGGTTTTTCATAATAAAAAGCTACCCAATGTTCTCCGGGTAAGTTACTGTTGTCGGTGTTGACTACATAACCTGTAGGAAATGATTTCACTGCAGGTATAGTGTCAGCTGAATAAACACCATAATTTCCTCCTTTTTTTCTTTTAATTTTCTGCAAGAAAAAATTTATTTCCGCTCCATTCATTTTTAGGAATTATGCTGTTTCAGATTTTGCTCTTAATATATTGCTAGAATCTAATCTCAGGAGTTCATGATGTTCTAAATATACGATAGCTGCTACTCCATGGGTTAATTCTTCTTCTAGTTTTATGACAAATCCTAAAGAACCATTTTCTGAATATTCGAATGTGCCTGACGTTATTCCGTTTTTAGATATGTCAAAACAGTAAAGACAATATCCTTTTTTGAATTCGTCGAAAGAAATATCTATCGTATCGTCTCTGAAAATTGAACCTGTAGACCGTATAAGAGCTAGGTAGGCCATATTGTATAAATCATTAGGGTAATCTAATTCATAGTGATAAAAAGGAGTTCCACCGTCGTTCACTTTCAGTTCTATTTCCTTAGCTTTGAAGTGCTCAAATTGAAACGGATTACGATTATGACTTCCTGTAAAGGCATCTAAATGAACTAACCCTATGATGACTCTTTTTGGAAGAGGAGTGTTGTTCACTATATGAGAGGCTTGCAAAATAGATTTCTGAGGACCAAAAGTGACGTATTTCATGTCTATTTTGTTCACAGGATAATCCCAATACGGAGTAACCATTCTAGCATCCATTATTTTTTTATGGAATTTTTCAGACACTCTTATTCTTTTTATGAATAAATGTATGCCCTGTATGTCTATTATGTATTTTTGTGTTCCTAATTTAGACATCAAACAAAAGTCTTCGTCTGCTCTATCAAATTCTATAGTAAGAGGCAGATCTCCAGGTAACACTTTGACCTGAGCAAAAAGGTCATTATGAATTCGTCCTATGACTTCAAATAATTTCCCGTTTTTAGTTTTGTTATAACGTGCTTTCACTCCAGAATTATGATCGTCGCTGTTAACATTTGTTACTTCGTTGAAATCTTTATCGTCTTTGTAATACATAGCCAAAGCTCCCAAGTGTTTAGCAGTGGTTGGATCATAACTTAAAATATATTCCAGAATAGATCTATACCCGTGCAAATCATTGCTGTCTGATATTCGTATTCCTGCTATAGAAAGTTTCACATTTTTAAACATAGTAGAAGCAAAATAATTCACTGGAAAAACTTTAGCTTTATCGTTTATTGTCCCATCGTTAGCTGGAGCATCTGGATTTTGTTTGTCAGCTTTTAATATTTTGCCAGACACTCGAATAAAACTGTCGTGCAAAGAAATGAAATCTGTATGTTTAGATTTTAAAGTGAATTGAACTGTAGTGCTGTTAGGAGAAGCAGTGGGCTCAACTTTTTCATAATAAGTTTTAACTCTACTTATATCTGTTGGAGGAACATGAGTAAAATCAAATTCCGAGGCTACACAAAAACAAGGATCTTCGTCTAACAATGACATTTTTTTAAGGTGATGAACAAACTTCAAAAATATTTGTTTGTTTTTCTCTTCTTTTCAGTAATCTCAGGTTATTTTATGTTAACCAAAGATATCTTTTTTGAAATTTCTTCTAAATCTATTTCTTTTTTTATTTGTGATCGTTTTATTAACTTTTCTTTTCTTGGTTACATGTGAAATAACTTCTTTGCCTAAATCAGACAAAGTTTCTTGAGCTTCTCTTTTTAAAGCTCGTTTAAAGTTTTCACCTTTCATGACATTTTTTGCTACTTTAATTCCTCCTGTTAAGGCTCTTTTTCCTATTCCTTTTGCGGCTGATGCCACAACAGGTTTCACCAAAGGAATAACTGTCTTAAACAATCCTTTTAAAATACCACCTAGCCCATAACCTTTTTGATTTCTGCTTCCTATGAAGGGGGTTAAAGAATAGTATCCTTTTCCATACTGTACATCATAAGGATAAGATCGCTTAGTTAAAAAATGTTTATAATATATATCTTCAGGTGAATCGTTAGAATACATTTTGATGTATTTTTATTTATTTTTTTTGATTTATCTCAAAACAATTTATCTCTACCAGTCAGATGCCCATTCCTTAGAAGAATATCTTGGGTTTTTTTTGGTTCTTCTTCCAGATCGAGTAGAATAAGGTGACGGCTTTCCTGACAAATTTTTGTTTGTTTTAATTTTCCCGAAGACGTCTTCTTGTGGGCTTGGGTAAGATATTTTTACGTCTCTTTCTTTGCTGGGTTGCTTTTCTTCGAAAGGGAGAGGAGGGATATTTTTTATTGGAGTTTTCACTATGCCTCCGCTGGCTTCTCCTATTTTGTCTTCTTCATTTTCAGAAAGATAGTCGGTGTCGTTATTTTTATCTTCAGTGTCTTCTGTAGTTGTTTTTTTCAGAAGGGGCTTTTCTTTTTCTTGAAGAAGAGTTTCATCCAAATTGCCGTCTTCAGAAAATTCATTGTCTGTAGCATCTGTAGAATAATTGCTTTCATTTCTTTGTTTGTCTTCCATGTTTTGATCTTCTAAAGGATATTTTTTTATGATATAAGGACGATTGTTTTTTTTAGTTATTTTTGGCTTATTTAAAAACCACGATTTAGGAATATGATTAGATATATTAACCCAAAGTTCTTCTGTTCCTATAGGTTCTGTTTTTATGCTTGCATTTGAAAAGAATTTCATGATGCTTATCACATTAGAATTTCTGATTAGTTTACCTCTGATGATAATTTCACCATGTTCATTCCATAGATAGTTCAGTTCTATCATTTTTTTGAGAATTTCTTTTATGTAAGGAATTTGTGCTTGTCTTTTGTTGGATAAGATCTCAAGTATTGATATACCTGGTATTATTTCTTGTTTTTTTTCTGTAGGAGCAGAATACATGAAAGCCGAGTCTTTAGCTATATTTTGATTTGTGCTTAATATCTTATACGGTTTCACGTTATACATTCTTTGCGCTAATAATTCTTGTTGCCTTTCGAGAGCAGGATTTTTTTCTTGGTCAGTGTTTTTTTCATTAGCATGATTTTTTGCTGAAGATAATTTTTTGTAAGTTGCTAAAGGTATAAAGATACTTTTTTTGAAGCTAGCCATAATATTAATTTTTTGCACCTGCCAATCCTCCTATTAAGGACACTGCTAAAGGGAGGAGAAGAGAGAGAAATCCACCTTTTTGTTTTAAAACTGCTTTCCTTTTTTTGTTATTCACACGTCTATTAATAAGATATCTTAAAGTGTTCTTGTATTTTTTTAACTTTGAATAAGACACTGAATTTAATTTAATGTTTCCTGTAAGAACATTAAAAATGCACTGACATATAGAATCTAAATCTTCTTTATCTGCATATTCTATTAACAAATCTCTTTTTCTTTTGTTTTTTGTGTTTCCTAACATTGTCAAAAAAGCTAATCTTTTGACTGATCTGATGTTTGCTGCTTTCTTCTTGATTTTTCTTTTTGGTTGTTTGCAGCTAGTTCTTTTTTTTCTTTTTGCTACAATTGATTTCTTTTTTATTGTTTTTTTGCCTTTTCTTTTAGAAACAGGCATTTTTTTCTTTAACGGTGGCATTCTTTCACACAAAAACTTTTATTTTTTTCATATATTTTATTCAATCTCATGAACTTTATGTTGGTTCATACATGTATAGTTGTTTCTGTTTTATGTTTTGTTAGGTATATACACCTCTTGTCCTATGTCAAATATGTTGCTCCTAAATCTGTATTCTTGAGGAGTTTTTTGATGACCATCTATTAAAAGATAGGAATGTGGTTTCCTAGTTGCTTCATTAAAAATATTAACGAAAGTTTTATAATTTTTAGGCAACAGTTTTCTCCCTAATGTTAGAGGGACAGTTTGATCTAAAGGTGAATTAAAAATAACTAAATACGTCGCATTTCTATTAACAGTTTGCCTTTCTTTTCCTTCAGAATAATAATTTTGTGAAATATATATAACATTTATCGATTCATGATGACATGTTTGAGTGAAAAGTTTTCCTATTTCAGGATTATTTCCACATTCTTTCATTAAATCATCTAAAATAACAAGTCCATTAAGGTCAGGTTTTATATATTTATCAAAAGAAGAAGGAATACCGTTCAAAAATGTTATGCTTTTCCCCTCCATAAAGTCTTTTTTAGCAGGAGGGGTTTGACCATAACACCATATGACATAGTCTATTTTTTTTTCTATTATTCGCTCATTATTTTTTAATAGATCATACACAAAAGTAGTTTTTCCACTGTTGCTTGGTCCTGCTATGATCATAGAAAATGGAATTCTAATACATGCATTGAAAACAGGGAATTCTATGTCTTCCATTTTTTATTTTCCTTTTATTTTGTTTAATTCTTCTTTATAAAAACTACCACTCAATATTTCATTATTTTTGTCTGTTAACACATAAGTAGCAGGCCATGTTCTAAGAACATATGCTATTTGAAAAATTTCTTCTTTCCAATGAGAAGAATACCCTCTTCTGAAAGCAATCTTATATTTACTTATTCGTACTTTATCTCCTACTTTAAAAGGCAGTTTAATTCTTTTGCTGTACAAATATTTTCCGTATTGCTTTAACCATATTTTTTTTTCGTTTGATTTGGTTACTTCAGAAGGACTTATTCCTAATGTTCTATGTTTACTATGATTATAACTTTTAACTAAATCCTGTAGAACGTCTATATATCTCAGACTCTTTTTGAAAGAAAGATATTTATATATTTTGTCTTGTATGGTACGATTGAATCTTTCTACTATAGCACATTTAGTGTCTTGAGAAGTACTGAAAAATTTTATTTCATTTTCTTTTAAAAAATTTTGAAAAACACCTTTAAATTCGCTTCCTTCATCTAATTGTATTAAGTTGGGCTTAACATTGCTTTTTAACAAAATTTTTTTGAAGCCGTCTAGAGTGACATATGCAGTTTTGTTCACTAAAGGTTCAACATAAGCATAACGTGAAAAACAATCTATACAGGCTAATAAATATTTTATTCCATTGTTTTGATCTTTAAGGTTAAAAATACTTATTAAATCAATTTGCCATTGATCGTTTATGCCTTTCACTATTGTTTTTCTTCGAAGAAATTTATATATTATTTTCTTATGTGAAGTATAAGTTCTAGTGTTACGGAGAAAATTTAGCACGTCCTTTCTCGTTATATTTTCATCTATTTTTTTTAGCTGCTTCATATAATTTTTTCACAGAAGAAAAAGATGAAGGATGAGAAGGAGTGAAATAAATTTTTTTCAAAATATTTTCTTTGTCCATGTTTGAAAAATATTTGCTTATGAACATGAAAATAGAACCATCTCAGAGTAGTAGGTGATATAATTTTTAATGAATGAACGACATCTTTTGCAACAGCATTCAGACAAAACATTTTTCACAACATTTTTAAATAAATGAATGACACAACTTTTTTCGTGCACGCGAAACAAAATGGAAATCCGATACGCGTCCATTCCAAGAAAAAAAGGTAGAGACATATTTTATCCCCTTATGAGTTGAGCAAGAGCACAAATTTCTCTTTCGAGATGTACTTTTTGCTGACACATGGGTTTTAAAATATATGTACCATAAAAAACTTAGCATTAGCGCAAGTTCCTCCATTGAGGTGTACTTTCTGCCAATGCATAAATTCACAGAACGGGGCATATTAGCACAGATTTTAACCCATTTTTACGCGTGAATAAAGTCATTAAATGCAATGCAAGTTTCCGGATTTCCGTGAAAAAATGAAACAAAAAAATCTTTTTGCCTTATAAAAGAAATATTATTCTATAGCATAGATATTAGTGTATATAGGAATAAACCCATCAGGTATTCTAGTTTGGTTTGTGTTAGTTCCTATAGTTATTTGTGCATGTTTTCTTACGTTTCCGGTTTTCTTCAACACAGTTTTACCTTTAGTGGAACAAATAGTTTTCTGTTTTTTTCCTTTCTTGACTTCTTTTTCTTCTTTCTCACTTTCTTCATCTTCTGTCATGCTAGTCCCTGCTTTTCTTTTATTTCTTTTTTTGCTTCGATTTTCATTTTCGTCTTCAGGCAAAGGAGAGGCTGTCAGGTTGTCTTTTCCTTCTGATTCTTCGGAGCTAGAGTTTTCTGTGTCGCTGATTTTTTCGTCGATAATTAGCTTCAATTTATTTTGAGCAGACTTAGCTTTGTTCCTCATTTTTTCTTTGAGATATTGTGTATGGCATGAATTACATCTCAAATGATTTTCGTCAGCAGAAAAATAATGGAGAGAATGAAAAGGTTTATGACACCTTATACATTCTTGAACCATGCTTTTTTGACATTTTTCACAATATTTTTTATCTTGAACTATTCTCCCTTTTCTTCCACAATATTCACACTTAACAGGCATTTTATGTATATTTTTATCTAATTCAAAACAAAGATACTTTGACCGTAGATATCTTGTAATCTTTTTTGCTGTAGCTCTTATCTCACTAAGGTTTTCAATCGCTGTCACTGTCACTAGAGGCTATGTTATCGTCGCTGCTGCTGTCGCTATGAGACTTTGATTTTTCTTTCTTTTTCTTAGTGTTCTTAGTCTTTCCAGGCTTTTCTTCTTCACTCATTTTTTTAATTTTATCTATTTTTTTATCTATTTTATTCCTTAGTTCAAAGAGTAAATCATATTCTTCTTTAAGGAGAGAAATACTTTTGTCTTTTACCATATCATGAAAATGTAAGTATATTTTTCCTTTGAATTTATTTATGTCTATTCTTTTCCTTTTGCCAAAAGCTAAAGTAGGATATTTAGATGATTTACTCATTTTGTTTGTTTGCAGATAGTTTGCTATTGTATTTTTGTCTTTATCTCACAAACTTTTCTTCTTTTTGAATGAATCTCTTCAAAAGGAATTTCTTTCATTTTTCTTTTTAAAGGGGGAATCTTATAATGACCATATGGGATTTAATTCCTCCTCTTCTCAAATATCTTTTATCTTCAAAAGGAGAAAGAGATATCTTTCTTTGAGACATAGTGTACACTTTGTGTTTTATGCTTCTTATGTTATCGAATTCTGCTTCTTTTATTCTATTTTGGACTAAGGTAAGCTTAAAGTCGTTGTGCCTTATAGTTTCTATGCTACTTTTTTTGACTCCCTTTATTTTTTTCTCTTCTTCCCCCTTCTCAAACAAAATTGAATACATTTTTGGCCTGAGAGCAATAAATTCTTTTATTTTTTTCCCCCCTGCTTCATCTTTAAATTTACCTAAGACCTTTTTGTTCGTTTCATCATACAAAAAATGATCTTTAGGTAAATTAGAAAAATCAAAAAAATTATTTAGATCTTTTATTTTTTTAAGATAATTTGTATCTTTTATGTAATACACTAAAGAATCTGTGTCTGTATATAACAGTTGAATATGTACGTCTTTGAATTTAGGCAACATGATATTATAATGGAAATTAAACATCCATAGTTTAGATAACTCTAAAACAGAAAACCCAATGTAGATCGGTTTGTCTAGTAAAAGTTTTTCTTTGCTGCTTTGTATTCCTACAAAGTCCTTTTGAAATATATGAAGAGATTTAAAAGTAGGTTTTTTTATAAGATTTTCACTTTCTTTAGGGTCTGAAGTTAATTTCATGTTAGTTCTTTTCTTGACATTTTCCATTGTTTTACCAAATGCTGCATTATTTAATAACTTAAAGAATTCTTTTTCGAAAGCAGAGGTAGCCAAAGTTCGTTCTCTGTTATTGAACAAAATGTAAGATTTCATCCAATCTTTCTGATGAAAGCTTAAAACACGATGAATTTTATTTATCTTTAAACCTAATGCAAGGTATAATTTTAAATTACGATAATGCACTACATAATTTTTTTTGTCTTTTAAATTGCATATAAGCTTTTTTCCTCCTTTTTTATAGGACGTTTCAGTTTTTTTCAATATTTCTTTTGCATACGGAGATAATTCTTGTTCTTCTATTTCTATTTTTTGTGGAGCTAGAGGAAAATCGTTGTGCATGTCATGAAGACAGTCAGGGTAAGTTAAACTTACCTCCAGTATGTATCCTGTTTCATTATGATCTGAAATGCTTTCTATGTTCAGTTTTTGAATTTGATTTTGGGTTAGCCATTTGAAATTTGAGTGAGGCAAAAAATCTGCTAAACATTTGCCGTAAAGGTTATTGCAGTCTATGTAAAAGATGATTTCGTCGGAAAAATTAGCTTTCGCATACCTATGAGAAACATTAGTAATGCCACCCCTTATACCGCCTTCTATAAAATTATATATTTCGATGTCAGAAAGCAACTCTAGTTCAACTTCTGTATGTTTCAACATAGCTTGATAACTCAAACTAGGTGCCGTTAGAAAATGAGCAGGGTCTAAACCGTAATAACTTAAGGCCTTTTCTCTAAAAGATTCAAAAACATCACATAAAAGCAAAACGTCTATTTTCAAGTAGGCTTTCAAATAATCTTTTATGTTTCTACATTTTAATGCTTTAAACATATGAATAGCATGACAATAATCGTCCTCAGTTATATTTTTTTTGGTTAAAGTAGAATAAAATTTGTCTATAGGCGGCAATTTTTTTTCTTTCAAAACAGACCAAGAATCAATGTAATCATAGCACATGACACCTTTTCTTATCATATAAGGAATCATTTTTTTGTTTGAAGTATGTTTTTTTGTTTGAACGAAATCTTTTAAACCTTTCTCTTGCAAAAGTTCAGCTAATTTTGAAAGGGACGTAGGTAAAAATTGGAAGGAATCTATAATTCTAAAATTTTCGAAACTTAAAGTAAGAAATTTTTCAGATGATTTAGCAATCACAGATATGGTGCTCTGGTTTATATATTTATATAATTTTTGGATGAGAAAATGAGTGTCATAATTCATGCTGTTGTGAATTATAATTGGTATCTTTAAATTGTCCATCCTAAGACTAGTGTAAGTAAGATTACATCTATTGCAAGCATAATTTAAATCTCTTCCTTTTCCTTCTTGTCCTATGTGAGCATGATCTAAAACTTTTCTTATACCTTTTTCGGTGAAAGATATCCCGCATATGTAACAATTTTTTTGCTTCACTTTATGTGAAATATCGTCAGAAGACAAAGACAAAGGTTTTCTCTTATGATCTAAAATATATGAAATTTCAGCTCTTTTTTTTATATAAGTAAGAAACAAATTTTTCTATAACATTTTTTCCTACGTATATAACAGGATCTTGACTGTATTTTTCATATTTCGAAATTAATATAGCTCCAAAGGCATTTAATTTGTGTTCTTTGGAGCAACACGATTTCCCTTTGTATATTTTGCTTATAGTGCGATTATAACATTCAAAATCTGCATATATCACAAAAGGACTTTTAACTTTAAATTTATGGTCAACGAATTTCAAGAAAGTCCCTTTCGATGGAGTAGAATAACCCTGACCACTGTATACATTAGTTTTGCAATTGTTGTTAACGTGCATTTCATATTTTTTTTTTGAGCAAAATGATATCAAACATTTGTAACAAAAGTACCTAGTTTTTTTCCAAAAGAATGGTCTGATAAATTTATGTAAATTTCTGATAAGATAATAGTGATCATTAAATAACAATAAATCAATATGTCTTCCTTCAGTAAGGGGAGAAGAAAGGACTGAAATATACATAGGGAAAGGCTGAAATTCTTTTTTTTCAGATACTAAAAGGCCAAAGACATTTACAGTAAGATTATTTTTCTTTTCGAACTTTGGAATTTCACTCAATTTCACAGGAAAAGAAAGAAAAGAAAGGTTTAATTTTTCTAAAAAAATATCGTACGACTTAGCCAAGTTTGCATTGTGAGGAATTTTATGTAATCCTGCTAAAACAGAGTATACGAAGCATTTTTTGCCGCTTCCTTTTATATTAAGAACTGATTTTTTTCTTTGAATAATGCTTTCTTTCCCTTTTTTCTCACCTCCAAAAGGATTATATTTAAAAACAGAGAGGGGTAACACTTTTATTTCTCTTAAAAACCATCCTGACCCCATGTGCAAAAAAGCATCGAAAAAACCTAATATCACAGAAAATGAATTTCTTATTAATTCTTCTACGTTATGAGAATCAAAGTTTACTTGAACAGGACTTTGGAACCATGGTTGAATTTCAAAATATTCATTGTTTTCTAGATTATATTTTCCTAACACTGTGCATAACGATAATTGAAATTTAACCCCCCCTTCTTTTTTTTTTTTCTTCAAAATTAATTTTTTAATTTTTTTGGTCTGATTAAGTAAAAATAAATCAGGATCATATTTGTGAAGAGCAGGAGTTAAATCATATTCTACGATTAAATTTCTGAAAGCTCTACTTTTTTTCATTTCTTATAGGTCTAAAATGAAGAACTAAAAAAACTGTTCCATATTCAAATTGAACCAACTTTCCCACATCGTCACATATAGTTATTTCGATTTCTTGTATTTCACTTTTTTTTACCTTTTTATAGTACGGAGAGACAAAAACTTCCTTTATATCGTCTCCGAATTTTTCACTGCAACGAATAGTTCTCAATAAAGGAATTTGAAGATCGCCTACAATTTCATTTGCAACTATATCAGTATAAATATAAATATTAGAAGAAACGTGATGCAAATTAGGAACACCTCCCGCATGAAAATATTTATAATGTTTGTATCTTAAAGTAGTGCTCATTAAAATCTGAAAATCTAATAAACTATTCAATGGAAGCCCTGAAAAAGTTATAACGTCACTGTTTTCGATCTCAGCTTCGTTGTCTATTTCTTCAGATATATCCAATCTCAGCACATTACTTAAATATTTAGACATAACAACTTTGTCTCCTCTCCCTACCTTTAAAATGGGTTTTAAATTTTGCAGCTCAGTTTTCACATATGGTTCTCTACTTTTTCGAAAAAATTCATCGTCAGGGTATGCGTCTATTTTTTTCAAGGCTGCATTTATGCTTTTTATTAAACTATCTAAAGAAGTATAATTTCCATATGGAATTTTTTGCACGACATATCTTTTTTTTATTTCTATTTCATCTAATGAAGTTATTTTATTCACGTCTTGCTTCAATCTGAAATCTTTTCTTTCTACTACCAAAGTCCTATTTCTTTCTGGAATTTCTGGGAAATTATACCAGGAAACTGGTATGTTTACTTCTACTAATCCCACTTCCCATTCTCCTTGTAAAATTAAAATAGAAGGTAATTTAACCCAAAATTTGCTTGTTTTGTTTTCTCGAGAGGGATGAATAGTATTAGAAGGTAAATTAATGTAAAAAGGAGAAGAAACATTCATTTTAAAAATATATCTTATTTTTAAACAATAAAATCTTTTCTTTGATAACTTTGAAAGTATTTCTTATCTCAGGGAAAAAAACCACTGGTGGCTCATATGAACAGGATATTTTCTGTTAACTGAAGACCTCTAGTGAGCATTCCTAAAATTATCTTAAACTATACCATATTTAGCAGTTTATAGAGGCTAGGACTGACATTACTTTACTAGATCAGCGAAGACCTCTAGTGAGAGTCACTGAAACTATGTGCATGGTTTTACACTGAAGACCTCTGGTGGCTGACATAAATTATGTGCATGGTTTTACACTGAAGACCTCTGGTGGCTTATAGAAGGCATTTTCTGCTTACTAAAGACCTCTAGTGAGCATTCCTAAAACTATCTTAAATTATACCATACTTAGCACACTGAAAACCTCTAGAGGCTATGACTAATATTTCTTAACTAGATAAGCGAAAAGCTACTTTTTTACTTTTGTGAGTTTGTTTGCTAATCCTTCCCATACAAGCATTGTTACAGTTAATTTTATCACAAATTGTATGTTTGTTACAGGAATTAATTAAGTTGAAATGAAACAAATTTAATTTTTAGCTCTCAATGAACAGTTGACTCAACAGCAATTTTTAATGAACTCACTGAAGTAAATGTTTAGCTTTACCTTTAAAGCATTAATCGCAATGCTTTTCCTGTAAAGAATTCCCTGTAGTCTGCGTCAAAAAAGTTCATCTGATTTCGCTGCCTCCTTCTTTCTCTTCTTTTCCTTATTCGTTCTCATATAACTTTGCTGCCTTATTGGTTAACTTCGTTGCATTATTCGTTATACTATATTACCTTAAGTTATTGTAGTTTTGTTTCTTTATTCTCAGAGACTTTTTGTTAGCTACTGCTGTATATGTTATGAAATATTTCATTTTTAGAAAGTAACATAAGACAAAAATATTTGTTTCAAACTTTTTATTTCTTATTAAATAAACAAACTTTTGGTTTTTTTTCTTGATTTAACAAGGAAGTGTCAGATGATTTTCTTATTAACCATAACAAACATTCATGACCAACCCATGGTTTTTCATGTACCCATTCAATGGAACAGTAAGGACATTTTATTGTTTCAGTCCTATGATACAAATTTGATGTTTGAATAAAATCATCAAAACATTTTTGATGTACTGGCTTATTGCAACAAATCATATAAGCAATGTTTCTAGTTTTGGTAGAAATAATCATTTCAGTGTTGCATAATTTACATAGCATGTATTCTAATGACATTTTATGCAATCTTTGTCTTGTTTTATTTCTCAATTTTTTTGTTATTTCTGATAAAACATATTCACTAGGATCTAAAGTGTCATCATGTTTTCTTTTTTTAGGTTTCATTAACGTTTCTACATGATAAATATATGGGATTTCGAGTAAGTCACAAGCAAAATTCATCATAGTAAAATAAAAATGTTGATAAGGCATTAATATGCAACACATTTTAAGGACTCGCGGTAAAAGCATAATATTTGATAAAACTAAATTGCCTATTTCATCCTGCAAATAAAAAGACAGGAAATGATCAGCGAAATATACAAGCGCCTCTACTTTGATTTTTTTTAACCGTGGCAAAGAATCAAAATAAGACAAAGCCGAAATAATTTGTTCAGCTTCCTTGACTGACATATAAGGCTGGGAAGGAAAACTGACATCTATTATATCCTTTTCGTTGTCTTTGAAATGTATTCTACCTTCGAAATAACTGATTCTATTTTTCAACAATTCATAGTTAATTTTCGTAATCATTTTTTTGATATGGTAATTCTGGAATATCAAGACAACAAAGCAATATCAAAACAACAAACAATAAGTCTTATGGCTTTTCCTTGATAAGACTAACACAAAATATATGAACAATCAAATAAAATCCCTGTTTTTGTACAGGAATAATAAAAAGGATTTTCCTTTTCTTGTAGGGATATTAGTCTATATATCTCAGAATAGTTAGTGGAGAATTCCAGCTCTCTAAGAAAAAAAAGATATTTGGTTTCGATAGTATTTTTTCATCATTAATTTAAATGTTTTCTTTTGCCACCTGATGAAGGTTTGAGCACCTAAAGGTTTGCCATTTACCCATTTCATACTGCAATTTGCACATTTAATTCCCTCTTTTCTTGGCTTAGTGTATGATTTAAGTCTCAAATTAGTATAGCATTTATGATAACATGGACTGTCACAACATTCCGTACGATTAATATTTTTTTTCTTGTCTTTTCTGTTGGCGTCATGAAATTCTCCGCAACCTGCGCAAAGGTAACGTACAGGATAACAGTCTATATACATATCACGATAAGCATGTTTTATCTTTTTTGCTAATTTTTTTGTTTTGTAGCATTTAAACGAGCAATACAAATCTGTGCCATGAGTTTTACAATATACGTCTTTAAGAAGATCAAACAAAGGATATTTTTCACCGATCAAATCAGTACAAAAGTATAACAAAGAAATAGTGGTATCATGACAAACATTTCCTGTATATATACATACCTTTACAATCTTAGCTATTTCATTCAAGTGTTTTAAACTTCTTTCGTGTAAATATTTAAACAGAAAGTCACTTTGAAAGTAACAAGCAAAAAAAGCAATTGATTCTACGTCCTCTACAGCATCAAAACTAGCATATGATTCTTTCTTTGATTTTTCACATAAATTTACTATAAAAGAAAAACATTGAGCTACGGTAAGCAAAGAAAAAACAGGAATTTCTATATTAATTTTAGCTTTTTTATTTTTTTTCTTTTCCTGGAAACTAAAATAGGATTTAAAATAGGAAATTCTTGAACATAAAAGTTTTTTGTTCAAAGAAATATTTCCCTCCATATAAACCAAAGAAATTTTTGAGCAGAAATCTCACTTAAGGTTTTAGAAAAAATCTTAAACAAAACCTTTAAATTTATTCAGTCCCCCCATGTTCATAAATGATATGTCTAGTGAGCTGCTCTTCTGATTTAAAGGAGCGGAAACAGAAACGACAGACGTACTGAGGTCTCTTTCGAGTAGTCAGGAGGAAAGAGCCTGCAAAATGAGCAGGCGTATCGCACCCTCCGCAAGCCCGAGAGAGACTGGATCTATGTTTGGCCAGCTCGCTAGGAGGCTGAACAAGTCTTGCCAACGCAGACTGTTCAAAGAAATATTTCCCCAATTCTTGTGACCCAAACAACCTTACGAATTCTTCCAAAGGAGCTCTGTTGCTCACAAGCGAACCATAGGTGGGTCTTACCACTCCAGTTGGAGCTGTGCTTGCAGGAACGCCTGCGGTATCAGGAGGACCTCTAGGAACGTTTGACGTCTGAAGTCCTGCGTCAATAGGAGGACCTCTAGGAACGCCCAACGTTTGAAGTCCTGCGTTATAAGACGCTCCTCCGACTGTATGAGAAGTCACCTGCTCTTTGGGAAGTGTCTGACTAGGAAGTTGGAAGCCAGCCCTTGTGCCTCTGTGGCTCTGTGAGAAGGTGCCGAAAGCTGATGGTTGGGGGAAGACGGCAAGAGAAGGAACAGAAACTTGTGGGAAACTTTGAGCAGGGTAGATGGAAGGAGCTTGCTGTGGAGACAAGCTCAGGGAGACTGGAGCCGAAACGTTTGGAGGAGGGAAGGCGTGAACAGATGCTTGAACTGGTGCCAAATGGTTTGGAGGAGGGAAGGCGGGAACAGATGCTTGCACTGGTAAGGAAGAGGAGGAGAAATCAAAAGATGATGCTGTTTCTCTCAATTTTCTCAGGGGGGAAGCAGGGTGATTGTTTTTCCTACTTTCATCTCCCTGGCTCTGGGGAAAAGGAGTAGAGGGACGGTCACTAAGAGGAGCAGGAGGGAGAGGATTTTGGAGTATGTCAGCAACCTCTTCGTCACTTTCTGGCTCAGATTTGATGTCAGGACAAGTACAATAAAAAGAAGAAGCTTCAGGGTGAGAAACAGATTTTCCAGGCAACGGTGCTAGGATAGCAGCTGTCAGAGCAGGAAATCTAGCAGAGGCAGTGGCTTGGAAAGGTGCAGGGGAAGGACCTGACAGAGAAGCAACAGGAACAGGAATAGAGGAGGCTTCAGAAAGAGGAAAAATGGAGGCTTTAGATGAAGTGGCTTCAGAGGAGGCTTTAGGAACGGAAGCTTTGGTTTCAGTAGCAGAACAAAGCTGCTTAGGAGAAGCAAAAGTGGAGGTCTTTGTCTTAGCAGAGGAAGGACAAGCAGAAGTAGAGGTCTTAGCCTTAGTAGAGGAGGTCTTACTCTTAGCAGCGGAAGTGGAGCCCTTAGACTCTGTAGAGGAAGGAAGCTGTTTAGAGGAAGGAGAAGAAGAGGGGGGTAGGGACAGTGAAGTTCCCTTGCTCTGAAAGAATTTGACGTGTTCTTCCTCGAAGGAAGATACGCCAGAATTTATTCTGAAAAGAGAAGCTGCAGCTTCAGCATTAGAAATAGATGGAGAGGAAGACGAGAGGTTTTGCGATTTGCTCTTTTGCAAGGCAGGCAATGAAGCTTCAGTAGCAGAACGTTTAAGCGTCTGCGAAGAGGAGGTATTTTGCGAGCTGACAGACTGTGGAATAGAAACAGAAAGTGAAGCAGAAGAAGAAACGACAGACGTGGTTTGAATAGAAGCAAGTTGAGGAGGAGATGAGAGAACTGTGTCAGAAGAAGTGGAACCTGCAGAGGTAGAAGGTGCAGGTTCCACTGTAACAGGACGATGAGGTTGAATCTTAAATAATTTTGTTGGCAAGGGATGGGTAGCTTTCGGCATCTAGAGAAAAAATATATATATATATATATATATATATATATATATATATATAAACATATTATAAACAGTGGCATATATAAACAATTAGACTAACATATATCATTAATCATGCGAAATTTTAATTTTCTTTGGTTTAGGTATTTTTGGACCTCTTTTGTCTTTTGTGCTTTTCAGAACTGCATAAGAACAGTGCTGTGGACATCTCGCACACTTCTCTAAATTTTCAGGTAATATATTCGACGATAAGACTACAAGATGTTTTTGAAGACGCTCTATAACTTGAAAACAATATTCCAAGTTTGCCTGGCTTAGTTCCAATTTGTCTTTGAACAATGTTGCTAAAGGAGGAAAATTTTTAAGATGCTGAATTTTATCTTCTATTTGAACTTTCTTTTTCTCTAATTCTTTTTTGATTTTTGGGGAACAAATACTTTTTTGATTTTTTTCACTTTCTTCTTCGCTATCAGACAATGCGAGATCATCTTTCAGAAACATATATTCTGGATCACTAATTATGGCACTGTCTTCTGACTGACTTCTTGATAATTTACTCTTAGAATATTTTTCTGCTTTTTTTTCTTCTTCGCTGTCACTCATTCGAATAGGAGAAGTGCCAGCTTTAGGTTTATAAGATAAATCATCATTTTTTTCTTTGCTTTCATCTTCACTACTATCTGAGAAATTTTCTTCTTTAAAAAGATTGCTAGGCATAGAAAGTAAATTATCAGATTTCCTTTTTTTATTCAAGCTACTTTCTTTTTCATTTTTAACTCTGCTCTGTGAAGGAGAATATTCTGTTATTTTTTTCAAATCTTCATTCAAAAATAAATTTACAACCTTTGATCTAAAATTATATAAAGGATGAAAATCAGTGCTTTGATTTTTTGAAGCAAAATAAATATTTATTTTCAAAATTTCGCAAACACATTCTACCAAAATACTATGAGAAGACAGCAAATCTAATAAAATTTTAGCTTTGTTTTGAGTCATGCAATATCCATAATATGTGCTGTAAGCTTCGTCCTTTTTCATATAAAACATAAGAGAAGACCAAGCTTCATCTTTTAATATAGCAATAACTTTATCCCTTTTTGCTGTTTGCTGATCAGTTGAGTAACGTAAAACAAACAGTGTGTGTCTTCTTGTTTCACTTTACTCCAGTATTCATGATTTTCTTTTTTGTCTTGACACAATATAGTAAACAAAACCAGAAGAAAATGTGAAATTATCTTAATTTCTTTCATTTTGATGAAGCTTGATTTTTCTCTTGATTTATTTCAAGCAATGCCTCCTTAATTTCAAAGCACAATTCGAAAAAAATTGATGTGTCTTTTACTATACAATTTCCTTTAAAATTATGACCTAAAGTAAAAGTAAGATATTTATTAGATACCCTAAAAGAAGAAAAATAATTCAATTTTTTGGTGACAGCTATTTTATGATCATACAAAAGCCAAGAAGATTCAAAAGAATTTGACTCTCTAATTTTGTAGATATATTTTTCAGGCAATCTAGAAAAAAGCTTTAAGAAAAGCTCATATAGCTTTGTTCCCTGATTATTTAAATTTATTTCTATACTTAATTGCACATTCAATAAATTAACTTTTATTTTCTGGTAATCTATCTCAGAATATTTTGAATAAAAATGCAAACAATATTTAACAACGAATTTATCTATTTTGTTTAATAAATAAGAAAAATTATTTTTCAAAAATATATAGCAAAATCCATTTCTTGTAAATTTCAAAGAAAAGTTTTTTCTTACAACATGTATAGATCCCCTGTACTTAGAAATACTTTTCTTTGGAGACCTAAAACTTTCTATATCTATTTTAGCACTAGGATTTGTAGTAACTATAAGAACAATATTATTTACTATGTATTGAATAGACATATAACTGCATAACAAATTAAAAGGCTACAACCTTGCTTGATAAATCAGCAAACTACGAAAGTCTCGTAAACTTTTGCAGCAGGAACTATCAACTGCCTTTGGAACTTTGACAGCTTCAAACTATAACGAAAAAAATCATATAAATTATTTCCTAGAAATATTTTCAAGCTCAAATATTTGTATTTTTCGTCACTGGGGTATAACATACAGCTTACACAGTAATATCAATTAAAGTATTCCTTAAAATAAATAAAATAGTCACTTATGATGTCTCAAAAAAATAAAATCATGCAAATAAACATTTCACAGCCGTTCTTGACTTTAATACTCATAATTTCAATTACTGCTGTCAATGTCTTCACAGAAATAATTCTCTAAAGATTTACAACGATCAATTTTTGCATGGAACATCAAGCTGCTAGTAAAAGTCATAAATTCCCTCACCAGGAGGCAGCACTGCACTGCGTTGTTTGAGTTGTCTGCTGCTATAATCTGCTCTCTGTTGCCAGCAGAATACGGGTATGGTTTCCTGCTCTGGAATAAATAAAGTTTTAAATTACACCCTCACAAAAAAATAAATTATGCAAATAAAAGATTTTTCAGCCATCCTTATCCCTGTAATTTTAATTTCTACTATCAATTACTCTACTGAAAAGATTCTCTAAAAAATTATAGTTATCAGTTTTCATGTGGAACATCAAGTCTCCATATCAATTCTAAGAAAAGGTTATATCATTATCTATTTTTAAATATTGTTTGTGTCGCCTTATCTATTTCAAAAAACTTTTTCATGTTTCATGTTATTAAGCCTAAAATAACCTGTGTAGCCATATCGATTTCAGTAGTCTACACTAAACTATTCAACAATAAGCTGTTTATCACTTACCAGGAGGCTATGATGTGCAACAATGTATACTCGAGTAAGGCAGACAGTCAAAGTAGCTGCTGACGTATAGTACGCAGCTAGTGCAGCAATGTTTCTTAAAGTGTACCTAAAAAAATAAATTTTTAAGTTATAAAATCATATAAACAAAGGATCTCACTTCTGTTTTATATCCTATACACCGTAATTTTAATCACAGTCTTTAATGTCCACACAGAAATACTTCTCTTCAAAGTTACAGTAACCAACGTCCTATCAGCTCCTTACTATAATATTATCAAAAAACACTAAACAGCAGTAAAAGGATGTAACGTAGCTACTAACTAAATTTTTCAATCATGCATTAACAAGGCTAAAAAGCATAATCATTTATCACCCTTTAAGAAAATTTATACTATAGAGGGTATGGATAGGAGGTCTTCCATATTACATGTCACATGTCATTTAAATTCTCATGTCCATGTCACCTCTAAAAACCTTACATGTCCCATGTCGAATTTAAAAAGGATCTATGTCATGTTACTAATTCTTTACCTCATGTAACTAAAGCTCATGTCACATGTTGATTTTAAGGAATAATCATGTCATCATGTCGAATTTAGTAGTCCACACCCATACTATACTATAGCCTACCTTCATAAGATCCGCAGAATTTACTTCTCAGTTTTATCTCCAGAGGGCAGCTCTGTGTTATGCTATCCTAGTCACAAGCACAGTCCCTGCCTTGTACGTTGTTTCAGATTTCTGCTGCTCTGGAAACAGGGATATACGTTTAACCCTGAAACAAAAAAATGAAATCAGTTTCAAAACAATGTTTATTGCAGCAGAGAAAGCTAACAGTGTTGCTTTGCTGTAGCAGATGCAGCGCAGGAAATATCGCCAGTGTTACAGACTCTAAGTCATAAAAGAAAAAACACTTCAACGTCGAACGCCGACAGCAGGATTCGTACCCGCAACCTAGAGATATGTGAGCGAACGCGCTACCACTGCGCCATCCTGTCAGGCTAAGGACCGCGACTGTTTAGATATATTTATCTCCCTGGATTCTTTCTATGATGCTAAACAACAGAAATTCTATTTCTACACCTCGGTATCTAAAGTGTATGAGTCATAGGTTTATCTTCAGGCAAGCAAACTTTATCTGCAGGTCAAACATCTTCCTTTCCTCTATTGTTTTGTTTCTTTATCTCAAAGAGGGATATAATGTCTAAAAAGAGGGATTCAGCTGCAGCTATCTAACTAGGACGTTTATACTTTGCTTAATATCAGCATTCAACATGAAAACTCTGTGGCTCCTAGTTGGGTTTCTGCAAGTCTGTTATATGCAGACAGTGCAACACAATTGTCAATGTGCCTTCACAAGATCTACTTTGATATGTCATCAACATATTGAATGCATTCAAGCTATAACAGCTTCTCATCTTTCTTTTGTCACATCTTTCATAAAAATCCAGGACATAGAAGGGAACAATACGGACGTTATTTCATACCATGAAAATGTTTTCCCTTTCCTAGAGAAACTCACGACAAACCATGGAATATATTATTGCGATGCTGGTTTATGCAGGTAAGAAAATGCTACACCAATTTGTTTCTATTTCAACTTAACCCATTAAGAACTGGCTGAAAGAGCCTTTTGCTAGGCTAGAGACCTAAATTTTGAGCAGAATATTTACCAGGGGCGAGACCTTGCTAACCAGCATACAGTCCCCATAACTTTGATCTTATTTTTGACATGATTCTATCGTCTGTATCACTCTAGACTCCTCAAATTTGAATTCCTCTTCCCTGAAATAGGTCTAAAAAATCATCAGACCAATAATAGCAGGTCAATTAAATCTATCTCACAATTCCAAACATGGCTACCGTATCAATATAGTAATGCCAATTATACTCAACATCAGGCCCTGCATAGTGTTGAGAATACTCAACATCAGGCCCTGCATGGATGTTAAGGATTCTCAACTTCAGGCCTCATTAGGTTAAGTTAAACAAATAGATTTTGTCGCATATCCCTTGTCTTCATATGAAACAACTATATTCCCACTATAGAGAGCCTACTTTGAACTAAATCTTTCTTTTGTCTTTTGATTCCAGATTGAAATACACTAAGCCAACAACTGCACGTCCTTCTTCTCCTGCTATACACTCTACGTCTAAACCAGGCTTAAATACGGCTATATCTACCACTACACGTCCTGCTACTACAGCTACTCATTCTATGCCTAAGCCGAGCTCAAACACTGCAACATCAACCTCTACACATCTTTCTTCTATTGCTACGCCTAAATCAAGCCTTCCTACATCAAATTATCCTTCAATGGCTACAAAACCTTACTCTACTTTCGGCCCTACTTCTTTTCCAAGGTAAGTTTAAAGGCTGATGTAAAAAAACCACACTATTACCATGTTCAGACCTCTGACACCAAAGGACATAAACCTTTCTTAAATCAGCAGGTAACATAGAGCTCAAAAACAAAAACCAAGAAAATACAATATAATATCTGGTTCAAACAATTCCCAAACTTAACATAAAGTTTCACTTTCAAAAATATCATGTAATAAAATACTATAACTTAAGAATATTTTTCATTTCTTTATTTTCAGATCAACGTTAGCTACTGAGACCAACCTGAAGCCTAAGAACCAAAAAATCCTATCTGTGGAGCACGTAACCCATCCTCCTCTCCTCTATGACATTAGCCCAGAGGCTTTGTCCACAGCCTTCACAGAGCATGATATGGATTCATCCACTGCTAATTCTACCAGATCTTCTACTTCTAAACCTCTCCTGCCGTCCTTCCTCACTCAAACTAGCTCTACTTCAAGAACAACGTCTATGATTTCTCATCCTGCTCTTACTTTTCCCACTAAGGAAATTCAGCAAGCAAAAGAAAAAATCAGCTTCTCTAAAGATAACAAGTAAGCATAAAATTATTGTTATCTATTTCTAATAAAACAATGAAAATATTCAATCTGTATTTCATTTATAAAATATACATAAATCAGCTTAATTTTATGCTAGTGTAATTACCTGAAAATTATATTTCCCTTAACTTCATATCTAACACTGCATGAACCTTCAGATTTAAGCAATGTAAAGTTGATAAAATCTGGGTGTAAAGTTGCTTAAATGTGCTTGATAGCCTTCTTTAAGCATCTTTTATCCACTTAAAGCAAGTTAAAGCATTTCCCGCTTAAAGCTGATAAAAAGTGCATAAAAACGATCATTTAACAGATTTAAGCAACTTTACATCCAGATTTGATCAACTTTAAACAATTATACACTGCTTAAATCTAAAGGTTCATACAATGTGATCAAATAATTGTTAAATTTTCATACAATTTCAGGAAAATACTTACCTCTGAAAAAGGTAGCAGGAAGGAAACCGTGTTTAACTCTCCCACTACCTTGGCATGGGAATCTTCTTTGAGAAGGAAACCAAATTCGCCTCCAACGTCAGGGACCAAAAGGAAAACTGTATCTGTCTCTCCAGACTCCTTACACGGAGGATCACCAAGCACCAAATCTATCGCGCCTTCAAGAACACTAACTTATATCACCCCTCAGACGATATGGGAGGGGCCAAACTCTACCTCTGTGAGCCCCTCTTCTCCCCCTGCGTCACTTAACCCCTCAAGGGGAAAATGGATGACTATTACAGGCATTGTAATAGGTAGTGCATTAACACCTTTGGTGATATGTGTATCAATAATCACAGCACTGTTAATTAAAAAACGTAAAAGGTCCGTAATATACAGACCTAATCAATCTACTCCTAGCACAGCTAGAGATGAAGTGGAAATGCAGCCACTCAGATCTTTTCAGGCTTAAGTATTTTCTTTTAAGCTACAGGCTTGAAAACGATAAAACACCATGAGATTAACATGTAACTATGCTAGTTGTCTACATATCATTATCTAGTTGAGACGCAATAGTCCATATATGGAAGTTTACTAAGACGTAGTTACTTCCATGTATGGACCTTAGTTAAGACGTAGTTACTTCCATATATGGATCTTAGTTAAGACGCAATTTCTTCCATATATAAATCTTCGCATAAAACATAACTACTTCTTTTTATACATCTTAGTTAAGACGCAGTTTCTTCCATATATAAATCTTCGCATAAAACATAGTTACTTCCATTTATACATCTTAGTTAAGACGCAGTAACTTCCATATATAAATCTTCGCATAAAAGGTAGTTGCTTCCATGTATAAATCTTCTGTTATAGATCTTTAAAGGTGACTACATTAATGCATAATGCTCTTGAGTTATAAAAATGCAGAAAATATATCCATAACGATTAATTTATCACCGTAACAGCTCTGCATTATAGTAACATTTTTGTCTGTGAAACAAGCATAACAGTCAAATAAAACAAAAATGTTAACGGCTCTTTACAACAGCAGCATGATAGTCAAAGGGATAAAGCATAAAAACAAAAAAACTGAGGCTCTTAAAGAGTTAACTCTGCGCTATTTCCCTTTTTACAGATGTACCCCATATATATACATATATCTTTATTCAAGACGTAGTTCCCTGCTCTGCTTTTACTTGATACACAAGCAAGGTTTAAAAAAGCTAATGGGGTAAACCTTAGAAAGGATAGACAATAGGCACTGACCAAAAAAACCACGCAGCTTTTAATGAAGACAGATTAACGTAGACTAAAACAATAATACATACATAAAAACTAAAGCTTTAAATTTTCACCTATCTTAACAATTAAGATTTACTGTAGTTTCAGTAAAGTGATGAAATTGCTCTTAAAAAGTATACATAGTACTTACAATGCTTCAAGAGCATATCCAAAAAATGTGATCTGGAATAAGAAAGGTGTGGTTCTGTTTCAAAGGTTAAGGAGCCTCATGTGCTCAAGCCTCTCCAGCACTTAATCAAAACATGTTATTATAAAGTACAACGTAGTATTATATTAACTCAACAGCACTGCACCTGCTATGCTATAACTCGTAAAAAACCTACCACTCATGCTGTGCTTAACCCATTGAGGGCTAGCATCGACAACAGCAGATACCATGGTAGGTCTAGCGTCAACTATAGTGGATACCTTGGCAGGTCTATGGATGTCAATCCTAAAAAATTAATACGTATACTCATGAAATATTCTGCTAAACAGCGAAAAATCTCACCAGCGCAGTAAAGTGAGATTTATCTGTCTATGAAATAAAAAATCTTGGTAAAAAACAACACTCTATTGTCATGACTTTATCATTATATATCTATTCCTACTGTCTACCCTATTCCTGTGCGATAGACTGAAATAAAACTGGGCATTAACTTCTAAACACAAATGCGTAAAAAATATAAATTTCCACCTTTATTTACGACAAATAAAAAAGCAAATCAAAAAATAACTATGCAATACCTGATTCAAACATAGCTGCGCAGAAAGAAAAGGATTTCCCCCTTTTTACTGCAGATAAAAAGTTAGGTTAAAAACTAACTACGCAGTGCCTTATTCAACTTACTACGCAAAATACTACTTTTTACCACTAATAAAAAGCCAGATCAAAAACTAACTACGCAGTGCCTTATTCAACTAACTGCGCAAAATCCTACTTTTTACCACTGATAAAAAGCTAGATCAAAAACTAACTAGGCAGTGCCTTATTCAACTAACTGCGCAAATCCTACTTTTTACCACTGATAAAAAGCCAGATCAAAAACTAACTACGCAGTGCCTTATTCAACTAACTGCGCAAAATCCTACTTTTTACCACTGATAAAAAGCTAGATCAAAAACTAACTACGCAGTGCCTTATTCAACTGACTGCGCAAAATCCTACTTTTTACCACTGATAAAAAGCTAGATCAAAAACTAACTACGCAGTGCCTTATTCAACTAACTGCGCAAATCCTACTTTTTACCACTAATAAAAAGCCAGATCAAAAACTAACTACGCAGTGCCTTATTCAACTAACTGCGCAAAATCCTACTTTTTACCACTGATAAAAAGCTAGATCAAAAACTAACTACGCAGTGCCTTATTCAACTAACTGCGCAAAATCCTACTTTTTACCACTAATAAAAAAGCCAGATCAAAAACTAACTACGCAGTGCCTTATTCAACTAACTGCGCAAAATCCTACTTTTTACCACTGATAAAAAGCTAGATCAAAAACTAACTACGCAGTGCCTTATTCAACTAACTGCGCAAAATCCTACTTTTTACCACTGATAAAAAGCCAGGTTAAAAACTAACTACGCAGTGCCTTATTCAACCTAACTGCACAATGGCAATAACTTTTCCTGTCTGTTTAACTATAGCTACAGGGATTGGATGAAACAGACCCCTCCCTATTTACATAGCTCCTCCCTATTTCATAAAAAATGCTTTTACCCTTTATATGCTCAAACTAAACAGGAAAATGGCAAAGAACCAGAAAAATGGGGAAGGCTTACTCAATGCAGGATATTTTATTTCTATTTGCTCGGATTTTGAGCATTAAACTACCAGCCTTTAATAAGGTAAGTGTTCCAACAGGATTTAAAAGAAGGAAACAAGATTCATATTCTTTGTGTGATTGCTTAGATGGGAAACAAAATAAATGTGGAAAGCTATCTATAAAAAGCTACTGGACAGGGCAAAACTATATCAAAATGTGCCCATACCACAATTCTGTCTGTCATTATTCACATGAAATGTACAAAGAAGCCAGCCATAAAAGTTACATTTTCAAACACCAGCCCTCAAAAAAGTCATTATACGTAGCAATAGAAAGTGCTTTGCGTATTTTTCAGGCTATCTTTTTATTCAATTGCAAAATAGACAAAGGGCACAGCTTCTATTTGGCTCAATTACTGAGTCAAATAATAAATGAAAATGAAATGTTGGCCTGCTTTAGATCAAAAGATATCGCAAAATTGGCAAAAAAAGGATTTACCAAGAAAGACTTCATATTTTTCTTGGCTCAAATGTTCATGAAGGGAACATATTTTTCTCACAAAAAAAAATATGTAGGGAAATCATACTACATAAGAGATTTAGATGTTACCATGCTGATTATAAAAAACATAGAACAAAAAGGGCTGACTCAAGCAATCAAGAATTTTTCCTTCTTTCAGATCATCAGAAACACGATAGAAAATGAAAGCCTTCTCCAACTTCATTTGAAATAACTACAAAAGCAATGTATTCACCTGTCTCTGCATATTAAGCATGTAGGTATATGTATAAATAAGGAAGCTGTATTTTTATGCTTGATCCAGATCTGGTTAAAAATCTGCTTCTCAAATAATTAGGCTTTATGTTATCACTTGATCCAGATCGGGTGAAAATAAAAGCTAAAAACAAGGCATTCAATATCTTCATTTTATTCAACGTAGGTTAGGTAAAATGAAATATACAATATATGCCATTCATATGTATCTATATATCTACTTAGCTCATAAAGAGATAGGAAACATTGTTTTTGTTCCAAAATTTTTAACTTTAGGCCTTTATTTTTTCAAAATTATGTCAGTCATGTAGATCTACCTTCACGTGGTGACTGATGGATGTATATTTATACATATTAAACATGTGTAAATATATAACGAAAGATCTACTTTTTGTTAAAAATTGAGCAATATACTATACCTAACCTATAACAAAGAGCAGCTCAAATACTGTGTAAGCTTCTCACCATAACCATATCAACAGCTTGCCTTTTACAGCGAGCAGCTAAAACTCTATATAAGCTGCTCGCTGTAGTACAAACTCACTAACTGACTCACTAAGTGCTGTATAAGCTACAGCTTTTAAACCATTTTAAGTCTCTGCTGCAGCTTATAACACCTCAAGAAAGTCAAAGTGCGGCTTACATGCAGGGATTTACTTATATAAGATTTAGGAAGGAATAAGAAACTTTTTTTCAAACCCTGGGAAGGCTTCTAGCAAAGCTGTTAACTCAGGGTGCGGCTTATACGCGGGTGCGGCTTATACAGGGGATTTTATGGTAACTCACTAAAAGACTCGCTGATTTGCTTAAGGTAATTAAATACAAAGTTTTATAATAAAAACTAGTCTGTAATTACTCTGCCATAGGGAAGAACACAAAGACTTCATAATGCTGCACATATAGTCTAAAACCCTAAATAAAAAAGTGTGCCGAGCTGCTCCTACTTATACATATATGTATACACGTTTACACACACATCCAGCAGCAGGCCTAAGGCTCAGTGACTCACTGACCCAGTCACCAGTCACCACGAAGCAACACATAAATGGGAACCGTTATGCCTAAGGCAACACAGCACTTCATTTTAAAAACAGAGCATTGTGATAACACAAGTGAAAGGCTGGAAGACTGCCTGCCTGTCCCCCATCTGGAGGGATCTATAATAACTATAGCTGCATAGATAGTTTCTAAGCCACTGACTGTTTGCTTTCCCATCTGGCGGCATTTATAAGAACTATCAAAAGCACTAGGAGGAGTTAGTCTAAATATATCTCTATAAATAATGTACCAAAATTACTCCTATTCAAGTGTTAGCATTTATAAAAACAGCTCAAATTATCATTGCTTATAGGCTTTATTATAATCTACTCACTATGGCTTATAGCGAGCAGCTTAATCCCTTTTGCCTATAGCTTTATTATATAAGGCCATGGGAAGTTAGATCACAATTTACCGCTCAAGCCATTTTGAAAATTAATGAGGCTTTTTTCATTATTCATTATATGGGTACCAGTGGCTGGAAATGTCTAGGTTGTATGTAACATCATGTTATTAATACTCCTTGCACTGTAAGCTTTAATTTGATACCAAATATGGCTCCCTTTGCTCATTCCTTACCATGTCCAAATAGATTTTTGAAAAATTCTGCAGTTTTTTTAGATAATAAATAATGAAAATTTCCCATGCGGCCCCTTCAAAAGCATACAAGCGGTGGACAGTAAACTGCAATGTGAGTTCCATTGGTCTAAGCTACTAGCTGTGGTTACTCTGAACACTTCACTTTAAAGCAAAGCATCGTGATGACGCTGGTACTGCACGTACTCCCATCTGGAGGGATCTAAAAGAACTATGTAGTTCGCACTCCCATCTGGAGAGGTCTAAAAGAACTATAACTACATAGATCTATAGGTCATGTGGAACTAATTCCATTTCCTCTATGTTTCTATAGCAAAACATATACATTAACTGATCTCTTTTATAAATAATATAAATATATCTATAAACGACCTCTTTTATAGATAATTTAAATATATCTATAAACGACCTCTCTTATAGATAAATTAAATATATCTATAAACGACCTCTTTTATAGATAATTTAAATATATCTATAAACGACCTCTTTTATAGATAAATTAAATATATCTATAAACGACCTCTTTTATAGATAAATTAAATATATCTATAAACGACCTCTTTTATAGATAATTTAAATATATCTATAAACGACCTCTTTTATAGATAAATTAAATATATCTATAAACGACCTCTTTTATAAATAATCTAAAAATAGGAGGTCTTCTCTAGATAATCCAAATATGATGGTCTTTTCTTGATAATATTCAGAAAAGACCATCTATTATACTACTAATGTCTCTAGTCCCCAGGACTACATCTTTAGTCCTGAGGACCAGGCAGCTACATCTTTTGCCCTCAGGACTTAACAGTTAGTCCCAGGGACTGAACCTTGTACCAGGGTATAGATATGGAAAAGGCTGCATTGATCAATTTCTAGCCTTCAGAACCATTCTTCTAGCCCGAGGACTACACTTTAAGTCCTTAGGACTAAAGTTCAATCACCAGGAATGTCTCTAGTCACTAGCACTAGGTCACTAGCACTAGATGTGTAGTCCTCAGGGCTAAAGTATCATCCTGAGGACTATAATCTTTAGTCCTCAGGACTAAGTTTTTAGTCCCAGGGACTATGTCTTTCTAGCACCGAGGGCTGTTCCGCGTACCCATGTGGTCGTAAAAATAAAACGTAAGGCCTTAGTCCCAAGGATTGTCCCTGGAACTACACATTAGTCCCAGGGACTAAAGATACAGTCCTAGGGACTAGATTATAGTCCTTGGGACTTAGACCCTGGCTCATAATCATCCAAGAGTAGCGAATAGTTATGGTGCCCTGGGGATGAGATTCATAGTCCCAGGGACCACCTGTTTAGTCCTGAGGACTAAACTGTAGAACGGCGAGTAAAGGCGCGTTCTAGTCCCAAGGACTAGATATCGGCGCGTGGCTGCTGCTGGCCGCTGCAGCGTACGCGGCAAACAGGGCCAGCGCGGACGCGGCAGACGCCTTAGTCCTCAGGACTAGCGAGACCGCCGTCATCGGTATCCTGCGAACCTTTGTCTATATACATGTATGTAAAACACAGCACCCACCGAAACAGATGTGATAGAAAAATGGGAAACATACAATCAACTAAAAAGAATTGCCATGTACCCATGCAAAGTGAACAAGATATGCCACTAGAGGGCAGCAGGGTCGTCACAAACCACAAATAGACTTCTGCTCAGACTCTACTATTTGATAGAGTCGGGTCTGAGACTGTCCTCCTGACAGCTGTCACAAAAATGAAGCACTAGTTCCCTGGCTGTCCGCTAGGTGGGTCGTGTAGTGTGCTGGTTCCCGACCTCCGGCTGCGTCCAACCAGCGGATATTATCCACGTGTGGATGACCAGGAAACATAGGAAACCAAGCAGAAGAAAGTCGATTTCTTACGAGTATATTCTTTGTCAACCGACATATAGAAGGTAGGCATAATACAAAATATGTTTTAAGTAGGTGCCCTTCGTTCTGTACTGTTTACATTAAGATTTGATGGTAAAATCTTGCAAGGAATAGTGTCACTCACTGTGACTGTGTCATGATTCCCGCCCCGGGTTCCCGCCGTCTCCTACTAAGACTGGGAGGCAACTACCAGCCCGGGACGGGCCTAGTAGGTACGGTATGTGAAAAGAAGGGGCTGCGTGAGCGCGGACCATGTCATAGAAAACTGTGCCACTGTGGGAGGGGTTGTGCAGGAGTAGCTCTCTGTTATCGCCTTTTTAACACAAATTGTCACAATTAGTACTAATAGTGGTTGGATGATGCAGCAGGGGTGGGCAGCTGTTGCAATGTCACAAAAAGTGTGCGACAGAGAGCTTTAGAAGTGCGATAGTGACATGGAGGATGATATGAGCTTTCTAAATCTGCAAGAATTTTGTAAATATTCTAAATAGAACCAAAGTTATGAGCTTCAGGGCCGTCTTGCATAAGGTACGTGAACGATGAAATAAAGAATCCACGTACGATAGAAAAGTCCACTATGATCGTAGAGGGGGTTTGCATAAAAGGGGGTCCGAATCATAGTTCTCCTTCCCTGTCAGTTTCGTGCGAAAGAAAATTTACGTACAAATCTTTAGCAGTGTACGACAACGATGAAATTTGTACGACAACGATAAAGTACATACGACAACGATGTTTGTAGTGAGCCTCGTTCTGGTGGGAATTCCCCTGTGACGTCACACATTCCTGGGAAAGCCCCATGTTTTTTGCGCGCTTTCACAGGATGGTATGGACGAAAAGCAAGCTGAATGGAGGGAAAGTTGTCTTCACCTCGTTGCAACTGGTAGCACCTCCATTTAAAGGAGGTGAATCCTCGCACAGGGCTTCCCTAGGGGTACTGCAGGGCAGACACTAACCATTGGCTTGAAATGATATTTTTGATATTTTCCCTGGTCAGAATGCTTTCAAACATCAGAAACTATTATTTTATTAAGTGAAGATTACTCGCTGAAAGTTTTGTGAGGTTAATTTTAGTAGAACTGCCATTATTTATTTGGAAATGTTGGGTGTATAGGTTGTGCGGGATTGACAGGTGAAAGTGCAATGGGATAATGATTTCAAAACTCGTTCTATGAAAATCTACCAAAGGAATATCCTTCATATCACACAAAATGTCCATTTATATCTTTAGATGACTAGCTGAAAGTCTCAAATAATTTGGTGAAATAGTTTGAGAGAAAAACAACATTTCTACCACCATCCTGAGGCACCTAACAGACTGCCAATGGTGGGCGCTATTCACCTCCAAAGTATGTCTGCCCTAGGTGCATGGTGGCGCCCCCTGTAAACAAATCTCAGCTTTTCGTCCAGATGAATATTCTGTCTTCTCATATCTTTCACACACAATACCAGGTGAGAATAAAAGATGTTCCTTTAACCTTTTGGTCCTGTATATTCTGTTGTACCTGATGCATGATTTAAACCCTTCCTGCTCAATTGACAACTGCTAAAACTAACAGAAATGCTGTCTCTGTGGACGCTCCCTCATGTTAATTCTTCCACCCTGTAGTAGGGTAGACAGTTTAGATCAGCAGCGTATGGCAGGCGACATCGGGGCCGCCGATTTTCGCGTAACTTTTGCCCGCGGGAAATCGTGAATTCCGACCTGAAGCGAAATTTTACGTACCGAAATTTACGTACCGAAATTCACGTAGCTTTGTCATAGGACTAAAATATCAACGTAGGGACATGACTGTGATCATATTGATGTAACATAGAAAATAATGTATTCTAGGACATAATAGACAGCAAGGTAGGTAATAAGAAATGTTAGAGGAACTAATGAGCCCAGTCAAGTATTCCATGCTTGTCTCATGGGAGAATTTTGAAAAATTATATTGTAAATGGACAAAAGATTGGATTCTTTTGGAATTTTTACATAAAATTTGACTTTTTCAGGCCTAACTTCTGTTCTAATTGGCCGATTTGCAAAATTCAAAAAAGTATAGAAAGCTTATAGTCCCCTGAGAAGCACACAGGCGGTGCTTTTCAGCTAAAGCACACGGGCGGCACTGAAAACCACACGGGAGCCCCGCCCGTGTACTTCCTATGTGTGGAGAACCCTGAGCTTTTTAATATATAATCCTATATATCCAATTACCAATATACTGTAGTGGAATTCCCCGCAAAGGGTGGTGCGGGGTCTAGTACTTCTCGTTGTGTTCTTACTAAGAGGGGAACTAGAAAGCTCCAAGTTCGGACCACTAGGATGGCGTTAACACTAGGTCAAGGACACAAGACAACCTGGGGATTACAGTTATGCATTCTTTTATTGTAAAGTAAAATATTCAACAAAGTGATCTATCAGTTACACTATATTTCTATATAAACCGGGCCAGGACATCGCTAAGCCCACATGTACGTTATAACTATGGAAAGGGCCAGGTCTCCACTAAGCCCAATGTAAATAAAGTTAAAGTTGACGGGGCCAGGACATCGCTAAGCCCACACGTATGTGATAACTATGGATAGGGGCCAGGTCTCCGCTAAGCCCAACGTAAATAGAGTTAAAGTTGACAGGGCCAGGACATCACTAAGCCCACATGTATGTGATAACTATGGATAGGGGCCAGGTCTCCGCTAAGCCCAACGTAAATAGAGTTAAAGTTGACGGGGCCAGGACATCGCTAAGCCCACACGTATGTGATAACTATGGATAGGGGCCAGGTCTCCGCTAAGCCCAACGTAAATAGAGTTAAAGTTGACGGGGCCAGGACATCGCTAAGCCCACACGTATGTGATAACTATGGATAGGGGCCAGGTCTCCGCTAAGCCCAACGTAAATAGAGTTAAAGTTGACGGGGCCAGGACATCGCTAAGCCCACACGTATGTGGATAGGGGCCAGGTCTCCGCTAAGCCCAACGTAAATAGCCAAGCTAGGGATGGTCCGTAGAAGTTGAATGACTCTCGCCGGGGGGCGTTGGCGCTGGGTGGAGCAGGGGTGACCTGCCCTGCATTAAAGGTGTTCGGTTGAGCGGCTCGGATTCATGTTAAAGTTGTTTGGTTCCGGTGGGGTGGACCGGAGAAGATGCGACACGGCGTTCGGTTGAGTTATGCGGACTCATGTCAAAGTTGTTCGGTTCCAGTCGGATGGATCCGGAGGCGAGTTACTGAGGGAGGAAAGGTTCCATACCTTGGAGTTGACACCTGGTGGGGCGGGAGGTGTGAGTTGCTCCTGGCTGGCAACTTGTGGTGCGTTGGCAGTTGCTCCTAGTTAGCAGGGAGTGGTGAGCTGGTGGTGAGTTGCTCCTAGTTGGCAGTGGGTGTGGTGAGTTGCTCCTAGTTGGCAGTGTGTGTGGTGAGTTGGTGGTGAGTTGCTCCTAGTTAGCAGTGTGTGTGGTGAGTTGGTGGTGAGTTGCTCCTAGTTGGCAGTGGGTGTGGTGAGTTGCTCCTAGTTGGCAGTGTGTGTGGTGAGAGCCAGTTTGGTTCTGCCTGACTGAGCAGGCTGGACTGCTTATATAGAGCTTGGCTGGGCCTGACCACCTGACCAGCCCCAGCCAATGGGGGAGGGCCTAACAGGACCCCATCGGGCCCAACAGGGCCCTGACAGGGCTGCCCTGATTGGCTGGAATTTCAGTCAGGAATAATGAGACAATTTCTTAAAAATACAACAATGCCATAATGGTCTATGACCCCAAGTTAGTGGGAGTCACTACTTGAATTATGTAAATATGTCCAGAATTTGCCATACTGGGGGTGCCAAATTTGGGAACTGGCTTGGGGCCAAAATGGCCACTGCCTCTATTTTCCAAGTCCAGATCAGGCTGTCAGTTGACTTAAAAATACAGTGGTTTACACTAATATTTTGTCAATAAAACTAAAGAGGCTACTTTAATTAAAGTCATATCTAACCATAGTGCTACTTTAAATTGTGTGTCTTTGTGCAGATAAGGCATATTTTACAAAGCTTGGGTAGAAACAGGGCCCCGCGTGCGGGACTGGTTACTTCAGTCCCTGTCCACAAGTGACAGGGTGAAGAAGGAAGCTGGAGTGCTGTCACTGTTTCATCAACATATACCCCTAAACTAAAGAATACAGACTAAACAAAGGTTGGTAGGTATGCCTAAACTTCCAGTCCACCTCCCTAACTATAACCTGGGAGCTGACTTCATTTTACACTTACACTACCTAATCATCAATACAATTAAGGATGGAATTCCTATTTTTCATAGGGGCATAGTATTCCAAATTCTTTTAAAACACAAATTGATTAGAATCTAAATATTCCTGTGATTTCACCTTGAGGTCTAAGGGAGTGATCATTTTTTAACAACGGGGGGCGGGGGCTGGTGGGTTTGTCCTTCCTATTCTGTTTCAAATTTTCATATTCATATTTTCATATTCAACCAAAATATACCCCTTTTGATGGGAATCAGCTTGGAAAAGTGCATTTTTGCTACTGTTTGAGTACAAGAAGACAAACTCGCAATTTGAGCACCCTTTTTTCCTAGAAAAAATACCCCTTTCCTGGCCATATTATGAGGATTTGCCCCACACCCTCGAGAGGGGTCTGACATTTTTACATCCCCCCTCAAACCCACCAGGCCCCCCTGTTGTTAAAAAATGATCACTCCCTTACCCAAAAGAACTTTTTTTAAGAAGGGTCTCAAATTTGTTTATACCCAAAAGCCACCCTGCTCTAGTAGGGACGAGTCATTTATTGCCAGCTTGGGGGAGGACGCTTGATGGATTTTGGCGGATCGGCAGATTCTTTTCCGACCCCCCACCACTGCAGGTAATCTTATGGCAAAAATGATCGTGACCCCCCACCTGATCATTTGAAATTTCCAAAAGTATGAACCCCCCTCTCTGAAATTTTCTGAGCCACCCCCCCCCTCCCAGTGGTGAATAAAAAAGATAACCACCTCCTTGAGGTAAGGATGAAAATTGCAATCCACACCTCCAGGAGGTGTGAATAAATCTCTTATCCACACCTCCAGGAGGTGTGAATAAGAGCATACCTCCTTGAGGTGAGAATAAGGATTCTTATTTTCACCTCGATGTGGTACACCTCCGTGTGGTGAGAATAAGGCCACTGCTCACACCTCGAGGAGGTGGGCGCTTATTTGCACCTCGAGGATGTGTGTATATCATTGGCCGGCGGGCATGCTCCCCCAGGAAAATTTTGAAATCTAGATTGTGAATGGTGCATTCTGGTTGATTCTGAGACCTAGTCAGACTGATTATATTAGGGTATACTGAGGGTTTTATCCCGGAGGTTATATCCAGGCTGTCCAGAAAGAGACAGGATAGGGATATAAATTTTACCAGTGGATGTTTTCAGCTTCCTTTCCTCTAACTCTCTTCCTTGTCTTCTCAGCCTTGACATATACACAGAATCATGAATGACAGGTTAAGTCCCCTATTAATTTTCAAAGATAGCAAGTGTTCTTTTTATTTGCATGATCTGACAGACAAAACATAGCCTTTTATTTGGTCACTCAGACATGGTTCACTGAGGAGTGAAAGCTTGCACAGATGGCATGTATGGCAGCAACCTTGATCTTCCAGTTCCCAACACAACCACAAGGGCTACGTGGGAGTGGACCATTCCCTATCAAATCAGTGTAACCATATTTTTAAAATGATCCAGGATCCTGCATCATTTCCCAATGCAGTAGTCTACCAGGTGCCTTCAAATATTTGGCAAGCATAGAGTAGCTAGGGAGACTCACAGGCCATAACTAAGATGGGCTAGGCTTGTTAGCTGTAAGCAATTTCAAGCAGAGACCTATAATATACGACACAATAAGTTGGGTCTAAAATAAAAAAAAATGTTGTGTTTGGTTAACAGGGAACTCAGTGAACCACGTCTGAGTGATCAAAGGCTGTGGTTTGTCTCGCCCTGCCTATGGGACCAGGCAAATAAAAGAACACTTCGAGAAAGTAGGGGAATGAAGCCCCGGTAGCAGTTTTCCCCCTCACACCTCCTCATAGATCATTCATCTTATAGATTCGGTCATCCATATATGTGGTCACTGCTGTGATGGACAAGCAGCATATAAATACCTGTCCAGCTGTATGGGCAAGCAGCTTTTAAATACTGGTCCAGACTGAGAAAGAAACGACTTCATGTCCGTAAACTAATGAGGCAGTCCCACGAGGTGTAAGAACCTTAGGACGTTAAACAAATCAATCAATCAATCAATGAATCAATCAATCAATCAATACTGATTACAGGAACCCTAATTTCTGGCCAGAAAGGGGGGTCGGGTATTAACTTGGGAAGTTATAATTGATTACCAAAGTAAGTATATCTTTTCTAGTTCTTGCAGGCAAGAAGCTACAACTTAAAGTTGATAACTGTCAGTATGAAAGTAGACACAGGGCTGCGGGGGTGGCGTCAGGGCCTTACAACAACATAACCAGTTGGTAGATTTCACTGTCAAAGTTGACAGTCGGGGGTTTAAAGTGCATAAAGTTGTCCTTGCCTCAATGAGACACTACTTCCAGGGATGTAAGTCTTCAGGTTTTATCAGGATTTCCTGATTTCTGAACATTTTGAATGGCATGTATTTTCCTTAGATGAGTGGTAGCAGGGCTGTTTGGTAAAATTGAGGCCTTTTGTATCAAGTAAACGTATGGCTTCCTGATTTTTGCCCATGCCGGACTTACATCCCTGTACTTCAATGATATGTCAATGATTTAGCTGAAAGATGTCACAGTTAAGCAAACCTCAAAGCTGATTAATGTGATTTATGCTGGTGATAGGAATCGGCTTAAGAAATACCAAAAGAAGATGCTAAAATACCCTGGAAACTTACAAGTAACTGAAGAGCTCCAAGATGGGGTCAGAATGCTATGTCAGTATGACAAGCTTTCAGACTTGATTCTGAAATTTGATGGTCAGGAGTTCAGAGTTCACAAAGTTGTCCTTGCCTCTGTGAGGGACTACTTTCATGCCATGCTGTGTGGGTCACTGAGCAAAAGTGATGTTGTTGAACTAAAAGGCATCAGTGCTTTGCAAATTTCCATGTTCCTTGACTTTATTAACCCAAAAGGGTTATAGGAGCCGGGTAAAACTAGGTCATTTTCAGTGCCTACTTCCGGTTGCAAAAAAGATAAGAAAAACGAATTTGTTTTTTGCAAAAGAAGAGTCATATCACACTTTTTTTGTCTAATCTTGCTAATAAAATGATAGCTAAATATGTTAGGCTTACCTTGATACAGAGATTGTATTCTTATGTTCAGCAGATTAGCTAGAATCTTGATCAAAACAGGTAAGGGTAGGGGTGCATAATCCTCCATGGCAGTTAAGACGCTTTTGTTTCCAATGGTTAAGGCCCCATAGGAGGTGCGAATAATCAACTTTCGCGCGTTTTTGGACTGAGGTGGTGCAGACAATTGCATTTTGGGTAAAAAAAATTGATCCGATGTTGATGAATTTGCCAACATTCGTCTCATGCGCGCACTCGAAATGTCGTAATTTCGGCACAAACATGGCGGATATCGATTTTTTGTAAATTATAATATAGAAATATGATAAAGAATGGCAAAAAGATATCACTTGAATCGATATGTATCATTAAAAACATAAAAGAAATTAAGTGTTCGCCCTGTCGTTAATTTGCATCACAAAGCCGTGGTCGTGCAAATTGACCCAAATAACCATGGAAATTGGGTCAATTTGCTGTCCTATATTCTATAGTGGAGACAATTCTCCCATTGAAAGCAACCCAAAGGAGTTGCTAGAATGTGGAGTTTACTTCCAAGCACTCAAGGTCACCCAGTTTTGTACTGAGACACTAACGAAATCCCTGCGCGTGCATAATTTTCTTGATGTACTGGCTGTGTTTCAAAGGTTTTCTCTCAATAAAGCAGCTGATATTGTGATGGATTACATTAAACAGGGGTGTGAAATCTCCGCCTAAAGGCAGAATTCAGCCTTTTTTATGTTCCCCAGGACCATTCCTGAGATCAGTGTAAATCCACTGAGAAAATGAAATACCATTTATATGGGGGGCAGGGGTGACTGAAACTATATTGTCTCACAATGTTTCGATATCTTCCAAACTGGTTTCTGCTATCATCTAAAGACTAAATCTTACTTCAGCCCCAAAAAAGGTGGTATGATACATTTAATCAGCTGTTTGAACAACTTTTATCAAATGTGAAATTGACTATAAATTATCACAATATATACATTAGCCTAAATCAGTTTTAGCATTTCACACCCCTGATTAAAGCAAATCTAAGGAAAGTGATAAAGCAGACCAAGGGAAGAGACGAATGAATTGTAGATGATTCTGAGAACAGAGAAAAGTACAGGAATGAATTCTACAGCCAGATCAGATACAAATTAATGACCCCTGCAGAAATAAGGTCCATCAAGGAAACTGAGATGTACACAATTGGTGACAGTCCATGGAAAGCTCTTGCAGATGATGCTACCACCACCTACCATTTTACCAGAAAGTTTTGTATCGGTCTATACAAAACCGTGCCAGGTAGTCAGTTTTTGTCATGGACACATGTCCATACTCAAAGTCAGACAGTCCTGCCTCAAGGGCACATATCTTGTGTAAACCTGGAAAGGGAACAGGAATACAAGGTTGGAAGCCACCCCCCACTGGAGATCAGTTTTGGTTTGTCATTGAGGTCAACAATTTCTTGATTGCATGTAGTGAGGCATCTTTGATCCATGGACTCTGGCTTAGCAGGAAATGGCACCAAGGCCAAGGGACTACTTTGCAGTATTACATCACAAAAAGCATATTTACGTTTTAGGGGGACTTAGGTTCCTAAAAATTGAACCTTACCAAGAGCACATGGACACAATAGAAGAATATAGCTTAGAAAGTGGTACATGGAGTTCCACAACAAAGCTCCCCATTGCACTTTAGAGCCATACAGCTTGTGCCTTTAGAAATGCCATCTATGTCAGTGGTGGAAGAACCCAAACAGTTCCCTTTTAGACACCAAAAATGGATCGTCTTGAACTTCATCCCGGAAATGGGAGAGCAAAGCGCCTTTGCTCAAACACTAATCAGGCCTCCAATGCACATGCAAACATCACATGATTGTCATGAAAATCAATAAGAAAGATTCAATTGTTGCTGTCTTCTGAGGGTTGTCAATGGTCACACTGCAACTTAAGTGTTCCAAAACTCAAATCACCGCCGAAGATTAAGGTCCAGTCTCTCAGACCATTGAAGCATATATGTCAGTGCTCAACAGGTGAGATTATTGCTCATGGTAACACACTCTTCCTAATGAACATGGAAGGCGAACTTTACAACAACAAAAAAGGCCCAAAGTATTGCCTCTGTGTTAAGTGGATCATTCCACAGGAAAAAGGCAAGTCTGATATTGTGCAAATCAGATTGAGAGATGACCCTTATCCGAAATGAAAAGGGGACCAGTTGGTTCCAGGTGGTTTGGGGCATGTTGGCCTTTCCTCCACAGTCTGCTATGAAAGTGAAGTGAAGTTTAACCTGGAGAACCATGAACAGGCAATATGGATAGTATGTAATGTTGACTTTAACACGATAAGAAGGGTGTTTCAGAATGACAAGATATAGATTATTGATGACTGGATGCAATTTAAGAAGACCTAATGCACCACTAACTATCATTCTTAGTTTGGTTTGGTTTGTTTGATTTTACCTCCACTAATAGTAATTAAAGGTTAGCAGAGACTACATCATTCCTAGTAAGAGTATATTGTGTGCAAAGGCTGCAAAAAGCACAAGGCAATTAAGTCCCACCAATAACACAGCAAAAACACCATAAGGCCACACCAAAAAACATAAGTTGGTCTATGGATTTCTCTCTCCATGTTTTCGGAAATACAATTTTTTTTTCTTTATAAAAAATCTCGTCTAGGATTTCGCTCGCTTCACTTGCTACAAGTTTTCTCTTTGTGATGTTTGGCAAATTTTTCGCTCGCCTCACTTTTCCAGCAAGGAATCCATTGGACATCAAAAAATTCTTTAAAAAGAAAAAAAAAATCGCTCGTAGGGCCACACCAAAAAAATAAGTTGGTCTACAGATTTTTGTTTTTTTAAAGAATCTTTTGGCGTCTAATGGATTCGTTACTGGAAAAGTGAGGCGAGCGAAAAAATTTGCCAAACATCAAAAAGAAAAAACTTGTAGAAAGTAAAGCAAGCGAAATCCGTAGACGAGATTTAAAAAAAAAAGAAAAATTATATTTCCGAAAATATGGAGAGGGAAATCCGTAGACCAACTTATTTATTTGGTGTGGCCTAGACCAACTTATTAGCGCGGCGACTAGTGAGTACTACTCGTGAGATGAGTAGACTAGTGTATGGTTCACAGTCGCCACGGTGTAAGGGATAGGGAGGCCTTGCAATCTATTTTTGTTTGTGGCTCCTCTGCTATGGACTATTCCTGCTCACTATTCTAATGTAATAACAACAGTGTGTGTACTTTACTTATCAGTGAAGGAATTTTCAGAATATATCTCATACTTTTGATTTTATTCGCAAATAAGACATTTCATCATTTGGAGCCCTATGGCAGATTAGCATTAGAGCATTTTAAGATTCAGAAATGCATCCCTGTAGCCTTTGTTTTAGAATTGTTCGTTTTGAAACTACTATATATATGTAGTACAAGTTTTATCTCAGTGGGTTATGGTACAATTGGATCATATTTTCTGTATTTGAACAAAGTATTCACTGTCAAAGATCTCTATGGAGAAATCAGTGCTAAAGTGTGTTGCCATATGTGCATTTTTGTAAATCAGAGGAGGTTGAAATGTAAGGCCATCTTGTGGAACTGCTACATTCTTTTCTGTGTAAAATTTTTAGTTTACATTGAAATAATGCTATCTCAGAATATGTATCTACTATTGGTGATGAAAGATTAATTTGATTACTCCTTTCATTATATAAACGATTTTGTGGAACACTGAAAACATGTATGTACACCAAGGTACTTACACTGTGCTCCCCCCCCCCCTACAGAGAGGTGAAGTGATCTGGCCGGTTTGCTGACCACTGGCCCATGACAGGTACAGACTATTACAAGTGATTGGCAGTTGGGTGTGTGTGTGTGGGGGGGGGGGGTAGGCAGAGCAGGCTCCTGGCAATCTGAGACAGTGTACACTCATAATGACACACCTGTTGACTATGGCATTGAACATTGAATAAGACAGGTCCCTGTGGCAGCTGAGTGAGGTGCATGCAGAATGGACAGTCTACAGACTATTAGTACTTAGCTGCAGTGGGTAGTTCAGGTTGAATTGGTGCTATATATACTACCAAAAGCCCAGATGATAGTATGCCCTATCTGTCTCACCAACTGAAACTAGACACAAGATTACAAGTCGCCGCGCCATGTCTCACAGGACTATTCTCTACTATTGTATTAAAATCTACAACACTATGGTTTTATTTTTTTGGTGTGGCCTAAGCATATGTAGTGGTTCGAATGTATGACTCGAATGGCTTGAAGTAAAACCAGACAAAGTATCTCGGGTTAGTGCAACCGGCAAGTATTTATTTCGGTGTATGTTTTACATCTACTTCGAAGTAGGTTGCTTAAGGTGATATTAACCTTGGTGGAAAGTGGTCCAACTCCGTTGGCAGGCAGAGCCAGACTAACGCCTTCCCTGGCCCCAGGTAGGAGTTGGAGCAAGGCGAACAGTGCTGCCACCACCCTGCAGCGACCAGGGGTTGTAAGGACCTCTAGTGACTACCAGTGATGGGCGCACCGCTCGAAACGCCCTCGCGAGGAAGACGCTCACACTATATCATGATCTACGAGCCCCTACACATAGATTTCATTTTATTAGGCCACACCAAATTAAAATATTGGTCTATGGATTTCCCGCACCATATTTTCCAAAGTACAAATTTTAATTTTTTAAGACAATTTATTGGTCTATGGATTCCGCCCGCATCATTTTCTGGAAAATCTCAATTTTTTTTCAAAGAGCTTACAGGATCGATCAATTAAAGTACAGAAATGGCAGACCACTTATTGGATAGGTAAAGATGACATTGGTTTCATTATATAGGCCTCTCCACATTTTGGCTATGCGAAATCCATAGAGAAATAAATTATCCTAGAAAAATAAAATAAATATTTAGCCCTCCTGCCTCTTTTTCTAAAACAGAAAATCCATTTTTTTATTTGGTGTGGCCTTATATTGTAATTCTTATTTAACTTAAACTGACTATGGTTAGCAATGCAAGATCACAAAATCCTGATCATGTTAATATCTAACCTGAAGGGTTTTACCAAGTGGATAAGTCTTAGTTGTTGATTTATAATGAAAGTGACTCAAATCAAATTTAGCCAGTGTTTGAGTCAAGTTAGTGCTCTAAATCTTATATTTGTTTTGCTGGGAGAAAGACATGCTGATTGGATTCTTGTATCAGACATAATGTGTCAGTATGACAGAAATTCAGATTCTACATTTGTAATGGGCCTTGAAATAGGCTTCGACATCTTGAATCATGAAGAAATCTTTGTAGAGATCTTTAGATCAATATATTCAAACATGGCACACAAGAAATAAGCCTTAATGTCATGAATCATGAACAAACATGTGCTGAAATCTTAGTGTAAGGTTGCTAAAATGATTGGAGATAGCAACGGCTCTGCATCTGAGACAATAAGCTTTTTGAACAGTTGTAAGTAGATGCCAGTGGGTAGGGATGTCATCGATATTCAAAATATCTAAATATCGGTAATATCAAAATGATGAATATCGAATCGACATTTCTAATGTATCGATATAATGATCTATTCATTTCATTTTTCACAAAACGTTTTTGGGCATATTTGGTATTAAATTAAATTGAAGTTTACGATTTCAGCAATGCAATGGCGCATACACTGTAAAAACAGTGTTTAGGGATTAAACACCAGTGTTTAGAAGTTAAACACTTGGTTAAACACTTATTTGTCCCACTTTTCTCAACACTTCTTAGTGTTAAACACGTTTAATTTTAAACATGTTTAACTAGGAAGTGTTTAACCAAGTGTTTAATTGCTAAACACTTAAACACTTCAGTGTTTAGGTGTTTGAGAATAAGTGTTTAAAAGCTAAACACCTAAACACTTCAAGTGTTTAGATGTTTAAATATTGGTGTTGAGAAAATTTGGTGTGTATCTTTAAACACCTTTTTTGCAGTGTAGATCACTTGCGTTTCTGTTACTTTTGATGATGTATAACAGTATCTAACCAAATTAGACATTGTATATTATTCATACTCAAAAAATAAATGAATAAATAGGTAAATAAATAAAAGATAAAGAGAGCTTCATATATTCATCTTGATAACCCCCTCCCCCTGTTTTCAAGCTAGACATGACCATACAGAGGTTGGGGAAATGCCACTTCTTTATATGTGATACATCTACTGCCTCGTTTGGAGCATACACCTCCATATAAACTGGCCACCATTTAATTTGTGGTTTCTTGCTGATATAGTTTTCAACATTTTCACTACACAATTATAGCAAGGATAGTACAGTAGCAAGGATAGTACAGTAACAAGGATAGTACAGTAGCAAGGATAGTACAGTAGCAAGGATAGTACAGTAACAAGGATAGAACAGTAGCAAGAATTGTACAGTAGCAAGGATAGAACAGTAGCAAGGATAGCACAGTAGCAAGGACAGTACAGTAGCAAGGATAGTACAGTATCTAAGCTTCTTGATTGTAGTTTCAAAGGCAATCTATCCTTATGCTTATTTTTGTCTGCAGGTGCTATAACCGATTTGGAGCAGCGACGACCAGTGCTGCCACCACCCCATAGTGGCCAGAGATCGAAACAACCTCTGGTCCTACCGAGCCCCTACACTACAAACTTATAATACCGTAAAACCTTGCGTATAAGCCGCGGCTTTTAGACCATTTCAAGCACAAGGGGAGGGAGGGTTGGGGGTAGGTAGATAGCTGCAGCTCCTCCTCATACCCTCCCTCAACTTTTTCATTGGTCAAGGAGGGTAGGGGTACACCTCAGGGGCACATAGGTTTTTAAATTTTGAAAATCAATTGGTTAGAAAAAAAGTTATGAATTTTTTTATATTTTGAGGTTAATTCACAAACTCAGGGTGCGGCTTATACGCGGGGGCGGCTTATACGCGGGGTTTTACGCTAACAATGTTTTTTTACAGTTAGCAGTTGGATGGTTAACTGCTAAGTGTTATTATAACAGTTAGCAGTGTTGTAACACTTAGCAGTTCAATTATATAACTGCTAAGTGTAACAACACTGATAAGTGTAACAATTACACTTAGCATACAGGCACTAGATGAAGTCATGAAGCGTGTGTCTATTTATCATACAGTATGTTAATACAATATACCAATGTGGCTACATTTGTCCCCTCAGTTAAATATGAAATGTAGGTTTTGTTTTACTTAGCTGTGATTGGAGTGTAAATTAAAGTGTCACAGATAGCTGCCTTTTGTTACACTTAATTTTTTACACATAGCAATTTTTTTGTTACAGTTAGCAGTTGGATGGTTGACTGCTAAGTGTTATTATAACAGTTAGCAGTTTTGTTACACTTAGCAGTTGTACAGGTGGGACCATCAAAGCCAATTTGAACCATTTTTTAGCGCCTCCCACGCGAAGCGGTACGGGAGTGCGCTATGATGATTTCATTTGCCCCATGTGATGAGGTCTCACAATACAAAATAACAGCGGGAGGCGTTTTTTTACGCGGTCACAACGGCATTTCTTGTTAGTGTATGCTCAGGTCATCAATATATTTTAGAAGATCTTTTGTAGAGGTCTTCTCCCTCACACATATATTTAGATATATCCAGGCATCCATAGATATGATCAATGCTGTTAGAACTGTGACTGATTCAGAGTGAGAAGAGTGAATAAAATATCCTTTGATCGTTTTTATAAGGTTTGCAGTATTTACCTTATGTTTGAAAGATTGGTTTATGTGGTTCATGTACTATCACAGGAAACACTCAGATGTTTTGGATGTTTAAATGTTCCTCTGAAATTGACATACAGTAGATGTAAGATCACTGTCATCATCTCCGCCCAGTTGATTCGATTGCTTTAGAAAATGTAATTTACTATTCCTTGCAGGCACAAGACGACAGGTTATACTCGACAATTCTCAAAATGAGAGTAGACACTGGGCTACATACTGGCATAAGGGCCTTACGGCAACAAAACCAGTTGTTGGACTTAATCCTTAAAGTTGACAATCCGGAGTTTGAGGTGCATAAAGTTGTCCTTGCCTCGATGAGCCATCACTTCAATGCTTTGTTATGTGGATCACAGAAAGAGAACATGGTTGAGCTGAAAGAGAACATGGTTGAGCTAAAAGATGCCCCTGTGAACGAGGCATCGCGACTGCTTAATGTAATTTATGCCGGGGATCAGTCTGTCCTTGAGAATTATAAAAAGGAGATGCTAGAATGCTCTGCAAACTTGCAAGTAACTAAAGAGCTTCAAGATGGGGTCAGAATGCTCTGTCAGGATGACAAGCTTTCAGACGTGTTGCTGAAAGTTGATGGTCTGGAGTTCAGAGTGCACAAAGTTGTCCTTGCCTCTGTGAGTGACTACTTTCATGCCATGCTGTGTGGATCACTAAAGGAGAGTAAAGGTGACGTAGTGGAACTGAAGGGCATCAGTGCTTTGCAAGTTTCTCTGTTCCTTGACTTTATCTATAGTGGAGACAATTCTCTCATTGAAAGTAACCCAAAGGAGTTGGTGGAATGTGGGGTATACTTCCAGGCACCCAAGATTATCCAGTACTGCACTGAGAGACTCACAAAATCAGTGCGTGTGCATAATTGTCTCGATATACTAGCTGTGTTCGAAAAGCTTTCTCTCAGTCAGGCAGCTGAAATGGTGATGGATTTTATCAAAGCGAATATAAGAAAAGTGGTTGACCACTACAGACTAGAAGACATGATGACATTGCAAATAATTCAAGTAGCCCTTTAAAACTGGAAGAGATCTGAATGGGAATCAGTATCTGAACTCATGGATTGTAGATAATTCCGAGAGCAGAGAAAAATACAGGGATGAATTCTACATGCAGATCAGATACAAATTAATGACCCCTGCAGAATTAAAGGTCGGTCAAGGAAATTGAGATGTACAGAAATAGTGACAGTCCATGGAAAGCTCTTGTAGACAAAGCCTCTGTTTACCACCAGCTACCATTTCATCAGAAAGTTTTAAAACCGTGCCAGGCACAGCAAGTCAGTTTTTGTCATGGACACGTCTCAATATTCAAAATCAGGTGGTCCTGGTTCGAGGGCACACATCTTGTGTAAACCTGAAAAAGCGACTGGAATGCAAGGTTGGAAACCCTGTCCCGAGGTAAAGCCACCCCCAGCTGGAGATCAGTTTGGGTTTGTCATCGAGGTGAACAACTTCCTGATTGCTTGTTGTGAGGCTGATGAAGCCACCCAACACTGGCTCATCTTTGATCCTCGGACCCTGGCTTGGCATGAAATGTCACCAATGCCAAGACCAAGGGACTTCTTTGCAGTAGCTCATGACAAGAAACACATCTATGTTTTAGGGGGTCTAAGGTCCTTAGAAACTGAACCTGATCAGGAGTACATGGACACAATAGAAGAATACAGTCTAGAAACTGGCTTGTGGAGTTCAACAAAGAAGCTGCCTATTACACTTCAGAGCCATGCTGCTTGTGTGTTCAAAAATGCCATCTACGTCAGTGGTGGAAGGATACCAACAGTTCATTTCAGACACCAAGAATGGACCGTCTTGACGTCTCATCACAGAAATGGGAGAGCAAAGCACCTTTGCTCCAATCAGGACGCCGACGCACATGTGAACATCACATGTTTGTCATGAAGATCAATATGAAAGATTCAATTGCTGTGCTCTTCCGGGGACTATCACTCGACTACTATGATGCAGAAATTGATCAGTGGTCACACTGTAACTTCAGTGTTCCGACACTCAATACACTGCCTATGATTAAGGACAGGTCTCTGAAACCATTGAAGGATATATGTCAGTGCTCAACAGGTGAGATTATTGCTTATGGGAATACACTGTTTCTACTCAACATGCAAGGTGCCCTATACACCGACTACAAAGGCCCTGAGTACTGCCTCTGTGTCAAATGGATCATTCCAGAGGAAAAGGGCATGTCTGATATTAAGCAAATCATATTGAGAGATGACCCCATGAGATATGAAAAGCAGTCATATTGGGATCAGGTGGTTACGGGGTATGATGGCCTTTCCACCACAGTCTGCCATAAAAGTAGAGTAAAAGTTATCATGGAGAATCCTCTACAGGTAGTGTGAACAATATAAAACAGTGTCTCTCAGAAAGGCACTGTAAGCATTGTTTCAACATATTGAGGCATAAAGTGTTGGTGATGGTAAACATTTTGAGAAGACCTATTGCATCACTAGCTACGTTCTTAGTATGTTTGAGTTTGTAAAGAGGGGCATGGTAATTAAGGGGCACCAATGGCACTGCAAAAGCACCACATCCAGGAATTTTCTTTCATATATTGTTATCCTTAGCTGATTTATGATTGATGATATATAAGCAATTTAAGGTAACTCTTACACCCACTTTTTGTTATTGAGGGGCACAGAGAGTGAGTCAAATGTTATAAATCAGTGTCAGAGCTAAGGTAGTGCAATACTGTTAGCCTAATTGTGTTGACAGAAATACATGGAAAAATATTTGTAAAGGGCTTTGGTCCTTTGATTTATGACCCAAACATTACACACAGTTCCACTGACGGTTTAAATTTGTTAAAATGGTTTGAAGATACAGCAGCTTTGCATGTGACACGAAATGCAAAGGTTGTCAAACAGTGGCGTATGTGAAAGGAAGCACACACTACAAGCTCTAAGATCCATTATGTGGATTAAGGCACACTACACATAACGGAAGATGATCACAGTATTTTATTTTTGTTCCCATGTTGTCGCCCATTGTTCTGCATTTAGTAAGGGTGCCCCACGCTGCATGGTTTGATCCATAGTGTGGTTCAGTCTTATTATTGTGCTGCTTATTGTCATTGTAAACATAATGCCTAAAAATAGCTTTGATGAGGTAATAATTATAAGTAGGGTCGTAAAAATTAGGCACATGAAGGAAAAACTTTTCATTTCCATACATGTGTGGGTGAAAATCTGCAGAGATGCCACTTTTCCTAACTTTTTAGGAATTCCAAATTTTTGATTTTCATTCCTATCACTGTCCCCTTCTGAAATAGAACAGTCTAGATCTATCATATATACAGACGTCTTATGGAGTTAAAACTTTACACTTTTTACTTTCATTTTTTAGCAGTATTTCCGACCAATTAGCACAGATCTTAGATTTTCACCCGTGTACATGATTTTGATCTAAGGGATCATAAAAAAAATATCTAGGCACGCAAAAGAAAATAGGGTAGTCAGTGGTACCTGAACATAACAAATATTTAAGCCTTTAGAAATACTTAAAAACAAACCCAAATGTAAGCCTCCTATGAACTGTCACATGACTTTAGACCACTACCTACCTATACAGTATTTGACCTACCGTAATCTCCCGCGTTTAATGCGCGTCTTATACGGGGGGTTTAGTTCTCATTGCATCCACAAGGGGGACTGCAAGACCTTTCTTTTAATATGTTACATGCCCCCTTAGCCATAATAGGATATATGGGGGCCCAGGGGGGTCCATCGGGCCCAACTTACACATAGGTCTTTGAATTTTGAAAATTCATTCAGTAGAACGAAAGGTATGAATTTTTCATTTTTTTTGAGAATTTTCCAAAACTCTAGGTGTGCCTTATACGCGGGAGATTAAGGTAGCTAGTGCACATGCGTGGAGGAAAATGTTGTCTAAGCCATGTCTATTACCTAGGGAGTTTAATTGGTTTCTGTATTATCTAGGCTAAATGTTTTACCAAGAACGGCGATGTGTGCACAGACTGCCACAGTGGAATGTGATGAGCTGCACATGAAGTTTGACTTCCTGCACATAATGGTGGTCTTATATTGACAAAACAGCCACCAATAATCTGCATTCTTACTTAAGGGGCCTGACATATTCCAATGCCCCATTGCTAATGACGCAGAAAAAAAACGGGCACCAATTTATTTGTTGTGCACATTATATTTTTGCTTCTCTGCCTCGTGGATACTCTTTCCCCCTGTGGAGTGGGGACCTTCATGTGAGGGCATGAAGGAGCAGAATAACTTCATTGGGAGTCCACAAGGAGAAATCTCCTTCCATACTAACAGTGGGCATACCAGATTCGTAAAAGGCGACAAACTTGGGGTTTCTTGTGTCTTGGGGTGAGCATGTGGGCAGCTGGTGTCCATATGCGCGGGCCTGGGCTTACATGCTTGTTTTTTGCCATGGGATTCCCCCTCAGTGAACCACATCTGAGTGATCAAAGGCCGTGGTTTGTCTGGCCCTGCCTATGGGACCAGGCAAATAAAAGAACACTTGCTATCCTTCGAAAAGAGTAGGGGAATGAAGCCCCGGTAGCGGTTTTCCCCCTCGACCCTCCTCATAGATTCGGTCATTCATCTCATAGATTCGGTCATTCATAGATTCGGTCACTGCTGTGTCGGGCAAGCAGCATATAAATACCTGTCCAAAAAGAAAAGAAAGGACTTAATGTCCGAGAAACCTTGAATGTCTGAGTTCCTTGATGGCCCCCGGACGTAAAACTAAACAAACAAACAAACAAACAAATCGTGGATACTCATGAGTTCACCTTTTGCCAAGCCATGGGAGCATCCTGCAGAGATGCCAGAGTTTCAGATTTTCTCTGATTTCAGAGGTTCAAAGGTGATAATTTACTACAGAAATAATAAGAAAAAAAATTAAAATGAATATTTTATAATTCTGATATTTCTTAAAGATACACCCAACCCTAAGTGATTAATTTTGAAGGTATTTATCACTCTGATTAGGGTATAACCCCCCTTTTGAAGTGCCCCAAAATAATTTTCAGAGTTTCGCCAAATATCGAACTGACATCTCTGATCCTGTCATGATGAGCAGCTGCAGGAGGCCTCTCATTTTAACCAATACGAGGTCATCAAGTGTATCAAAATGGGCACTGGTTGGCTAGTGATTGGAATTTGCCAAGCCTGAATTTCAATTTTTTGCTCCAACACATGCCACCTAGTAAGCACATAAATCTACCGTATATGACCTATTACACCAATGTTGTATTCCCTAAAACCATTTAAAAAAGGTACCCTTGTAAATAGGGTAACAGCTTTCATTAATAGGTATATATAATTCTCTCTTTTACCATGGTTGATGATGACTGAAATTTGTTAAGACCTAGCATGGCAACAAAAGACCATTCATTGAACTAACCTCATAGCAGCTTTTGATTGACAACCTTGGTATTCTATTTCAGCTCTCGTGATTAAATGCTGATAGTGTCTGTGCAGAGTGAATCCAATAAACGTGAGATGGCAGCCATCAGCTTATTGAAGGGTGTGTGTACCCTGAGGGAGGAGGACCAGTTCCTGGACTACACCATAGAAGTCGAGGATAAAGAGTTCAAAGTGCACAAACTTGTCATGGCCTCTGTCAGTGACTACTTCAAGGTCATGTTGACAGGCAGCATGAAGGAAAGCCAGATGGACAGAGTGAAGCTCGAGGGTCAAAGCCCGCTTGTTGTAGCAGAAATGATTAACTTCATCTACACGGATAAATTCATCCTCAGTAAAGTGACCAGAGAAGAACTGTTAGCTTGTGCCATGTTCCTCCAGATCCCAGCTGCTATCGAGGAATGTACAAGGCTACTGCTCTGTCAAAAAGATAACAAAAATTGGTTTGGAGTTCTCAACACTTTCAGGACCTATGGCTGCAAAGATGGCATTGATAAGGCATTAGATTACATCAGGTCTCACCTCCATGACATTGTTAGAGCTAGTGAGCCACAAGAAATACCATATGAGGAGTTCCGGTTTCTTGTCAATGACTGGCGTAAGTCTGAGTGGGACCTCTATGTCACTATTAAATCTTGGATCGTTAAGGACATGGAAAAACGTAAACAATTCATCAATTCCCTCATGGGCCATGTACGTTTTGCCCTGATGTCCCCGGAAGAGCTGGCAATGGTTGATAGTTTTTCCCGGCAATCCAAGGTGGAAGGTTCCTGGCAGGATCTTGTTGTTCAAGCAAAGAAGTATCACAGTCAGCCTACCCATGTAAAGGTCCTCGATAATTCTGAGCAGAGCAGGGTAAGGTCTCGTAAGATGCCCATCTTCTATGATTTCAATGAAGACCACTCTAGTGAATTATATTCTCTTGATGATGGAAATTGTTGGAAGAAGCATGAGGTATCACATGCACCCAATCTAAGTTGTTCTGTAGGTGTCTGCCTGGTGGTTAACAACTTTTTGATAGTTTATGGTCCGTACACTGATGAAGGCACAAAGCGGGCATGGTTCATCTTTGACCCCCGCATCTTGGAATGGTCCGTTATGGCTGACATGAAGATACCCCGGGATAGCTTTGCTGCGGTACATCAAGGCAAACATTTGTATGCACTAGGTGGTTGTGAAGAAGAGGAAACTGAAGTGTCTGATGCCATTGAGAAATATGACTTTGCATCCAACAAATGGCAAGTGATCAAGACAAGGATGCCAGTAGGATTATACTATATTGGTGTAGCAGTCGTTGATAACCACATCTATGTTGCTGGTGGTAATGCGGAAGGTGAATATGGGCAGTCAACGCGATTCAGTTCTCTCAATTTGACCACAAAGAAATGGAAAAATAGGGCATCCATGCTGGAGAAATTTGATACACGCCAGCGACTCTTTGTCATCAAGCTGTGGAGGGAGGAGGAGGTGCTGTTCCTCATGGATAACGACTTCATGATGCATTACTACAGTCCGTCAACAGACCAGTGGTCCAAGTGGGACTGTCTGTTTGATGTTGTCAGTGATATAGTTCACTCTGATCGCCCTGAAGTTCTGGTTGACCAGAATACCATGTATGTCTATGGGTTTTGCTATGAAATGAAAGAATACCTCGTTGACCACCACACATTCCCTGATCCTAGATCTAGGGGTTGTGTAGCCTGTGTAAAGTGGTCAGTCGATAAGAAGGGGGAGAAGATCTCAGAGGTGAGGCTGCAGAACATACCAGTGTGTACAGTTATGTCATTGTATTCAGGGAACTTCACTGTGCTACTGGCATTGAATCCACAGACCTAGTAGCTAAGGAACCAAATGTGCTGTTTGGGATCATCAGACAAATTAATAAACCATTGAATAAGAGTGCCAGTTTTCATTATCCAGTTTCATCAGTTGTATCACAATTGAATTTTTTGTGCAAATAAAAATATTTCACAGGTAGTGTAACCTTTGCATAAACCATCTATCAGACTTTGCATAAGCCATCAAATCCATCAAAACTGACACTGAATGATATTTTATTGACTTAAGAAAAGACATGGTTCAAAAGGTGTTCGTCAAATTTTATAATAGACTAAGATAGACTAATAATAAGATACAAAAGATTTGCAAATTAATGCCAGTTGATGTAACCAAATTACGTCAAGATTTCTTTTGTCACCTATCATTTGCTTATGAAAGTTTGTAGGGACAATATCTGGTGATATGAGTTGTCACTATAGAAGTTATAGATTTTCATAGTTGAACTACAATTGTGTGTAATTTTGAATTCTATAAAGGAAAAGCTGTTTTATTTATAAGTGTATTGCAGATGGTGCCCGCTTGGCTCGAGGAGTTGTCTATTTTCTTTTGCGGGTACATGATCTAATGTGATGATTGTGCAAGTGAGAGGCCATTTGTGTGATTCATGAGGATGACCATTATGAAGAATCATGCAGTAAACTACTACATGGTGCATACTTCCCTACAAGCTAATAAATACATATTTTACAGGGCAGCAAATGCTTAGTACTTTACTTTCATTATCAGTATCCTTTTGTAGTTGTGTTCTCAATAATAAAGGTTTTGGATTTGACTTTTCTGTATTGGTTTTATTTTAGTAGGGCTTTGAGAGCTACTATCCTTTTTCTATAACTGAGCTATACTGATTTTTTACTACTTGCTTGAGGCTTAAAGCGCAAAACAAAAAAAAAACTACTGATAAGGGCCCCTCTCAGCTTGATATAACTGAGTATAAATGAGATACCTGCAAGTGTATATGTGTAAAGGATATATGTACCTTTCCTGTCGAGCTTTCATACTTGGATGAGCCTCAACCCTGGTAGGCGTGACACTACCAATGTATGAAAACATGTTTCATTCATTTTATGTCACTGCCGCATCCTATTGACAAATATTTGCAGGTGTGGATGATTAGCCCGTAAATGCAAACAAAAAAGAAAAAGAGGATGGGGTTATATTATGCAATATTACTGTAAATCTCGGACTTTCAATTCTCATACAATCCTCATGTCATAGAAAACTGATAGAATAATTTGGTTTTCCTGTACAACATTTATTCAGTCATAGACATCAAGGCACTAATTTAGTTCTTCAGATGGCTCGGTTTAGCATCAATCATGTCAGATCTTGGAATGTTTTATCATAGCTTATGTTTCAGCATAGGCATACATGCACAAAGAGGGTCATAATTGGAACCCCCCCCCCCCTCAACAATCTGTTGCAGATCTATATATTTTATTTCACACCCATGGATTTTACAGATAAGTCAACTCCTTCTGATTTCTTTGCAGGCATTGACATAAAATCACCGACTCCACAAATCATGTCGCGAGTTGATTCAGCAGGAGTTCTTCCGGGGATACAAAGTCTCTGGGAGGATGAGCTTCTGTTAGATTACACCATCGGAGTGGAGAACAAAGAATTCAAAGTCCACAAACTTGTACTTGCCTCTGTCAGTGACTACTTCAAGGTTATGTTCACAGCTGGTATGAGGGAAAGTCAGACAGACAGAGTCACATTAAAGGGACTGAGTTCTGTAGCTGTGTCCAACATCATAGAATACATCTACAGAGGAGAGTTTGGGAAAGGAAAGGTGACCCGGGAGGAGATGCTGACCTGTGCGGTGTACCTTCAAATCCCTGCAGCTATAAATGACTGTTCAGAGGCCCTGTACAAGTCTGTAGATGAAACAAACTGCTTTGACGTCCTCTCCACCTTCAAAACCCACTGCATCAAGTATTACGTAAATCTAACCCGGAGCTTCATTCTGTCTAACCTCAAGGAAATCCTTGAAAGCTGTGAACCCGATGTGATATCTTACGAAGGGTTCATCAATCTGATGGACTTCTGGGGGAAGGGTGAATTGGAGAACTACCAGAGCGCCATACGGTGGTTTTGCTATGACATACCGAATCGCCAACAGTACCTGAATATCCTCCTCAGCCAGATACACTTTGCCATAATGACACCTGATGAATTAAACAAAGTTAAACAGACCTGGACTTTTTCTAACTCCAAAGGTTCCTGGCGTGAACTGGTCGATAAAGCCATTGAGTACCACAAGCTCCCAGGGCACCTCAAGGTTCACCACAGTTCAGAGCAGAATAGGGTTAGAGGTGAGCCTACTCCTATCTGTTTCACTGTAGGAGATGATGACTCGCCGGAAGAAGCCTACGTCGTTAAAGATGGAAAAACATGGACTAAAGTAGAAACTAGTGCTCCCTTCTTAGAGAAACTGCCAGAAGGGGTTGAGTCCTATGGATTTCACAGACCAACAGACACAAAAATTAACAATTTCTTAGTTGTCGCGACTGAGTTTGGGCCAAATCAGAGTTGGCATATATTTGACCCGAGGACCTTTGAATGGTCCCCTATGGCTGGGCCGCAGAGGCCAAAGTACAGTATTGGTCTTGTTGCTTGTGGCAACAAATTGTATGTGCTGGGAGGAAGGGTAGGTCCATCTGCACTCGTTATGGAACCTATCCTGGAGCAAGTGCTAACAGATGAGATAGAAGAGTATGACTTTGAATCAAACACATGGCGCATACTCCCCTACAAACTACCTCACCCTCTACACTGCCACCGAACAGTAGAGCATGGTGGACTCATTTATGTGTTTGGTGGATTGAAGCCAGGAGAGAAGAGAGAAGATTATGTTGGAACTCTCCTTAGCTTCAACCCTGCAACAGGAGGCTGGAAGACCAGGACAACAATGCCAAAACCGCCTTGGAATAGGATTCACATGCGGGTGGTTAATTTAGACGGTGTGGACTGCATCTTTGTGGTGATCGACAATTTGCAGACTTTCCGCTATGACCTGGAGGAGGACACATGGACAGAGTGGAAGTTTGAGTGGGAGGTGGACCATCCAATGTTATATCTCTATGCGGGACTAGAGTGCACCGGGAACACATTCTACTTCCTAAGCTGCAATGTTCTCGGAACCCGTCATCAGGCGCACCCACTGTATCATGTCATGTTCCCAAACCAGCTCTACTTCAGCACTTGTGTGAAGGCTGTTGTTGCTGACAACAAGACAAACTTCAGCGTACCTCAGTTGGACTGGTACCCAATCCGGAAAACGAGGACTTTCCAGGTAGAGAAGGAGAATTTCTGTGTCCTACTCACATTCCTCCCATAGACGGTTCAAGGCAGAACTCGCCATAAAAAAGAATGTGATGATGTTGAACTTATCATTATTCGGATGTAGTGGCTTATGACCATTGTGATAAGTTTTTGGTAATTTTTTTTTGGATAAACAGTTAGGTCCTGTTGGATAGGTAACAACTACAACACTTTGGATCAATTATAGATTAAGTATTTTGGTTATTTCACGTGTCCAACCTGGTTGATTCACTTCTACCGGTATATCATCGCCTTAGTGCAATAAGTTTCCTATTACATCTTGATCAAGTTAAAAAGTACCACTGTGAGGTAATTGCACTCATCATCGTTTTTTCATGACATGTATTGTTATTTATTCTAAAGGTATCAAGAGGTGGGCCTTTTATTACATGAGAACAAAAAATACTTAAAACTTTAGGCATCTTGAAGTATACAGGTTATCTAATAAACTTTAATCTAGTTAAAAGTTGTGTTATTGAAATCCAAAAAATGATCTCTATTAGAAGACACACCCTGGGATGAGAGAAAAGCTATAAAGAGAACCTTTGGATTGACAGATTTGGACTTATCTGATGTAATTTCACCCCGGCTATGAGGTGCAATCCCTCTTTTAGAAAATTCTAGGCTTCTGATTTACCTATAAGCTGGGGCTCGTACAATGTATGGTGGTATTTCAATTCTTAAATGAAATGTTTTTTTCTTGATCTGAGGATATTGTGCCAAAGCACCTTCAATCTCAGCTTTATTTGCCAAGAAGTGTTACTACCGTAAATCCCCGGTCATAAGCCGGCCCCGGTCATAAGCTAGGGGGTGAGTTCAGGCAAAATCTATAAGCTGGTTTTGGTGCATTTTAGACTTTAGCAAAAACCCCGGTCATAAGCCGGGGGGTGAGTTAAGCCCCTTGACCCCCCCTTACCCCCCTAAAACTAAAAAATCTCACCAATTTTTGAGGAAAATTAGCCATATTTCTATCAATTTTTTATTGAGTTCTTATAGAAAACACATTGAAATGAACTTGTATGGTAAAAATATTAAAGTAATTTTATTTTCTATTGATTTTTATTGAAATTTGGTAAAAAATTACTTAAACTTTTTAAAAACCCCGGTCATAAGCCGGGGGGGGGGGACTTTGGGAAAAATTTAGAAGCCAGTTTGGGCCCAAAATAGGAAAAAAAAATCCATCTTATGACCGGGGATTTACGGTAAGTGATCTTACCTATCAGATCTTGTATATGAATCATTCCCCACAAAATAGTGTTTAATGGAAATGTTAGCAATATTTTATTTTTCCAAAAGAAATCTTGGATGTCTATCCCTACATACTTTGTAAATGGAGTATCTCTTCCTTTAGAAATGACAATAGCACACAGGAGATCCAATGAAATGGTCATCATGATAAGATATGAAGGATGTCATGAAACAAATCACTTCATTTAGCTCTCAATGCCCTCTAGTGGAGGTTGGAAAAACATTGTTTTGCCAATGTTGGGCCAATGTTTGTAACTTCCTCACTGCTGGAACACCTACTAACGTTGGTACAACAATAAAATGCCAACATTGGTACAACAGTAATTATCTGACGTTCTACCAATTTTGGCAAATTATTGAGCGTGCTGCCAATGTTGGCCAAACATTTATTTGCCAACATTGGTACGATGTCAGACTGCCAACGTTGGGTCAACTTGGTGATATTGCCTGCAACGGTGCCGACCATTGCAGACGTTGGCCCAATGCCTCCTTGCAAGCTGGGCATTGTCTACAGTTCTGTCTTGGGGCGTCTTGCAATCCAGGCAGCAATCTTCGGCGCAGTTGTCACCCTGTTTACAAGATGGGCCAGCTTGGGAACATTGTCCAGTGACACACCCAAACCGAGAGCATCAAAGAATCCTAGGCCCTCAGAAACAAAATTGTCTGCCCACGACAACTGAAATGGAACATACACTAGGTTGCATTTATATAGTAGTAGATAATTATGGTTATGCCTAGTCAGTTTTAGACATATAAGAAAGAAATGCATGCTGCTTGTCAGGTTCATAGTTCTTTGGTTTCATATCAGACCAATGCAGTGCTGGGTAGTACTTGCCAACCCTTTTTTTAGAATTTGGGAAAAAGGGTTTCTAGTCCTATGGAGAATCGAACTCGGGTAGCTAACTTGCAAGGTCATCCAAGGTCAGAATACCTCACAAGTAGGCCTACACCACAGGACCGCTCCAGCCCAGTCCACCTACTACCGTAATCTCCCGCGTATAAGATGCAGTGCGCGTATAAGACGCACCCCTAACTTGCCAATGGCTGTTTTGCGTATAAGACGCACATCTTAAGGCTGAAATTTGTAAGATTAGTACATTTCTATAGTAAAAGTACCCTGCATATAAGACGCACCCCCAACCTATAAGACGCACCAGGCATTTGTTTGGCTTAGAAGACGCGTCTTCTACGCGGGAGATTATGGTACTAACTCTAGTGGCTCGGGAAACCAAAACTCAAGTTCCCTACAGTATATCAGTGAAGCATGCTGACATAATTTGCTCCTATAGCTTTATCAAAATGTTCTCACCTGGTTGCCAAGAAAATAATATCCTTCTATAAACTGTTCAAAGTTCTTGAGTGAATTTGCCAATGATTGCTGGCACTTCTTCTCCACCTGTCTCTTGGGAAGTGGTCATTATTAACCAGGGGCAATACAATTTTGGATGGACATCAGTGGCGGATCCAGGATTCTCTAGAGGGGGGGCCAAGACCTGGTGAAATTGTTAGGGGTGTTACATGTCACATGCAATTTTAAGTTTTTATACCTCAAGTGTCCTCCCTTGAGTTGCAGGGCATTTTCACACCACTCTTGATCTATAGATCAATGTGGCAAGAAAGGGTAACTTTTCAGAGTAGTTGTTGATAAGGTTTTCGGACTTTTCTAGGGTTAACCTAATGAGAATAGAAATATTCATTGACAGGCCTACCATGTAATATACATTATTGAAAGACAGTTGTCTCATGAATCACCTAATGTGAATTGTTCGCATAATATATGGGCACTATAAGCAAACTTATAAGTATTCCAATAAAATGAACCTAAACACAATTTTATCCATGAAAAAGTCACCCTTTCTTGCTGCATGGGTCTAAAATGCCATAGACCTCAATATTCTTATGCACATAGGCTCATGGGTCTTGATGGATTTGGCCCTTTTGTCAACAAGCCTATATAGTACCTGTGAGAAGCTCAGCGTGAGTAATTGTCATAAAATAATTCCCCCCCCCCACCCCCCAACAGGGTCTGAGCGAGGTTAGCTAATTTCAAAATAGTGTCTAGGACAAGGTCTGTCATGATCAGTGGAAATTGATTTTAGCATTTCAAAGCCCTGAAGATGGTATACTTAAGTTACCTGTCTGACTCCGTCCATCTTCCTAAACATGGCGTCTAAGCGTGTGAGCATGTCCTCCATACACCCGACAACCATGTCTACCTTAGCCTCCTCTATGTTCGATGTCCAGTGTAGACCTGTAATCATAACCTCAGTACTGGTCATTTGGGTGTTGTCCAAGATTATGAACAAAGACCTACTGTTTAATGTTAGTAACTCGACAATGAGGCATAAAAAATTGTTCCATTCAGGTAATGCTACCTTCCCTCTTTTTTTTTTGCCCCTATCTTAAAATTTTTATGGGCTTTTTGGAGATTTTCTGATCATTTGAGGCTCATGTGAAAACGACGGAAAATGTTTGCATCCCGCATGACAAATTTGTGTCAAACCGTTCTAAAATTCAGGATTAGTTATCAAATAAAAAAGATTTCCCTACCTACCTACCCTAATTTTTTTGACCCCTTTACCTGAACGCATCAATTCTTTTGCTGCTCAGCTTGTAATTGGCTAGGACCTAGGAAACCGCGGTACAACACTGGACTGTGTGTCAGGGTGGGGATGAGTTTATTCACTGCCACTTTAACCCAAATTTGCATTGGATAAAGTTCAACAGCTCATTCATTTAACTATAGCTATACTGTTGGCCTATAAGACCATATAGAAGTGTACCTTTGTAGAATACATACCGACTTTCTTGGCTAGATACCTTGTGATGGCATGACTCTGACATATCTGTACTCCATCCACCTCCAACACAGGCACCTGGCCAAATCATGTTTCCATGAGCACAGCGCATTAGCTATTGCAGTAGTTATATTTTCGGCATCCATGGAGATTTCTGTAGCTGTGGTAGTAGAGGAAACATGTGAGGGGCGGTTCATTTGAGGGTTTTTAAGAAGTTTGAATAAACAATGTATTTACTTTTTTGGAACCAACAAGTGTCTTGATCAGTATAACAAGAACACTGAGATAGGGGAGGAGGAGGAGGGTGATGTGATGATGATTGAGTGCTAGGCTCACACTGCCTGAGGCATGATTCAAAAGAGGCAGTGATGAGAAGCAGGAGTTTGTGGTGATGGGTTGTTAGGCAGAGATGCCACTTTTCCTGGTTTACCAGGAATTCCTGGTTTTGATCCCAAGATTTCTGTATTCAATTATGTTAAATTCCTGGGAAAGTGTGTCAAAAGTCCAATTTTCCTGGCTTTTGTCGGCGAGTGAGTGGCATCTCTGGTAGGTGAGGGGCATGTATGCAGTATGTGCTCTTTTATCTAAGAAAAAGAACGAGGGAGGGATTATTTGCCTCATTTCAGATGAGTCTATGAACGTTTTGGGCGGTGTAGTGCATCTCAGATCTATTTCTGTTTCGAATTTCACACAACCTAATTCCATAGTCACCTTTGCAATGAATTTGAGGGTTTTATGGGAGTTATTCATCATGTCCTCCACTGCCACGATGCACTCCTGTGTAAGCCCATAGGCTTTCTGTCAACTGCTCCGCTACATCGTCACAGCAAATGTGATGAGCAGCTATCGAAAAAACCATCGCAGTCAAACATGACGTTAGCTCATGTATGTGATGATGATGACAAGATCTAAAATATATATTTAAAAGTTTTAAGACAGTGTATACCATATCATTTTAAAGAAAAAATAATTTCTAATATGTTAATCATTTATAATCTCTGTTAAAAGAGTTAAAGAAAATCAAGTAGCATTATACATATAGACCACAAAACATATACCTAACGTCCGCATCTAATGTTTGCATAGCAAAAGATGTGCTCATGGCCCAAGGATGCTGTATGGGCTGTGGGACCAGTCTGATGTGTGCCAAAGGGATCCTTGTGGGACCCCCCCTGTCGGTGAATAAATTGCTGATGATAACCCTGTGCATGGTTTCCATGTTGATAATTTTGATGATGCTGCTGCTGCTGCTGATGAGGTTGTTGAGCGCGGAAGTGGTTCATATTGGTATTACGGATGGATCAGTCAATGATGCCAGATTTCTCAAGTTGAGCCTCTTATATATATACCCAAAAAAGGTTCATTTCAAATGCAATATCATGACTGCAGAGTAATAAAACAATGTAAAAAGTTGCTAATATAAATACCAATGTGCTCTTATACATTGCATTTTCTAGCCAAGACTACACCTCTACCTTATTTTGAATACCAATGAAGTCGCTATGACATTTATTGGTTGAATATTTATTGTCACTCATGCCTATACCTCGTTAGACATGCATGCAGACATCACCTATCTCTGGGTACACTGATAAATCTATGGGTGTTCCGTCCCTCCACAATACCCACAGAGAACATGCTTTGTATGTAGGTCACTGTACCGACGGATAGACGGGAGACTAGGGTCACACTAGTTGTGTATTCCAACTAATAATTTAATTACTTTAATGACCCCCTTTGATCTAGATAAGAATCTGATTGATCTGTTATGTGTATTACAGCCACACACCTCCTTCCCCTTCCCCTCCCCTCCCCCCTACAGGTAAGGATCTGGTTGAAGTTGAATGTGTATTGGGCTTCCCTCATCCAAGTCTCGCGTCGATCCGTCGGTAGAGTGACCCACATACAGAGCATGTTCTCTGGGTATTGTGGAGGGAGGTACACCCACAGATCGATCAGTGTAATCTCTGGGGGGCATTGGCATTGTTTTATGATAATTATTCCACTGCATGCTTCCTCCAGTTGGGGGTCTGCATGAAGGGGTCCTCATGTAACGGCATCATTTTTTTTTAAAATATAAAAAAGAGCATGTTACACGCCCCTAAAATTTGTAATCATTTTTTATACAGCAGTCACTGTTTACATAATATATATTTTTTGTAAAGGCTTTTTATTTTCATTTCACAATGAAAAAAGAAAAAGAATCACGACCACTTGAGGATTTCAGAAGTTCAACCCCCTACCTGTATATAAAGGAAGATATGCAAAAAGCTCTGATTCCATTTGAGCAGTCACCATCAAGGTCAAAAGGCTTGTATCACTTAACCTTTTTAAGTGATGTCAGACCTTCAGAGGTCCGTCTATTTTCAGATGTTCAAACTTTCCCAAAAGTCAGACATCTCAGAGGCTACTTCCATCTTGTGGTCATAATATAGATAGAGGGAATTACATTAATCATAGATACCCTTACAACATGCCCTTTCTACTTCTAGGGAACATAAGGCTGAGCATAGTTCAGGCTTCAGCAGGTGAAATTAAGCATGCCTTGTGCTGCCCTCTAGCCATTTTTAGACAAACCACCTTTCAGAGATCAGAGGATCTCTGAAATCTCATTTCAGAGGACATGAATCTAAGCTGGCTTCTGATTGGCTGACATTGAAATGCAGTCTTTTAATTGTTTTTCTATCACCAACCACATAAACATTAGTGTAGAAATTTGTTATTTACATCAGGTGTATTGCAAGAAAAGATTTACATATACATCAAACTGACAACTTAAAAGTGATTCTCTTTAGGTAAATAAGACTGAGATTCCCTATACCATATGGTAGGGTTTACTGTGAAGGTGTTGTGATGGTTATAGCAGTGCAGATTTTATGGCACGATCTATGATGTTTATCTACACCCACTGTAGGGTCTAGCTGTGAATGTGAAAGCCACCATCTGTTTTATGGGGCTCTCACACCATTCTTTACATTACCCTAACAGCAGGACTTTTTCCCCCACAGGGATGTTGTATTGGGTGACAGTCCATTTCACGACCAATTGACCCTATTATTCCAAATATAACAAGTTTAGATGAAGTATAAACATTGATTTTTATTGCTTTATATTTTAGATTACCCAAGCATGTATTACATTTTGTTTGTCACTAAGTTTTAGGATATATGACCTTGACCTTAACAATGAGATGTGGCAGACAAGGTGATACCTGGGGGAAAAGCGTTGGTGTTTTGGGTCGAAGGTCAAGGTCGTGCAGTCTCTGGTTGGTAAGCGCTGGTTTCCGGTGACGCTGGTTTACAGCAAGTATCATTTTCAGTGGGAGACACTTTGCGGGGATTTCATGCGAGTATCAGCCAGCATGATGAAGTTGCTTTTCATCGTAGGTTTACTGATGATTCAGTTTATGACAACTCATGGAAACCCCTGTGTCTGCAATGTTAAATGTACATGCCTTGTGAAGTACATAAACTGCAGGGGAGTTGTCAACAGTTTCCTCAGTCTCTTGGATGAGCGCATCTATCCTTTGGCGCAAAGTCCGGCCAAGTTGGCCGACATGAGGGAGTGTGCCTTCTCACAAAGATCACTGACAACATTCTTGTTGTCTTTTCCTATGATAGAGAAAGTGATATTGACTGATCAGCTGCAATCACTCTGTGATTTTCTCCCTGAGAGAAGGCATTTTCAAGAATGTTGTTTTTGAAAGCGACTGCACTGTTAATTTTCTGCATTCATTTTTATGTAATAGGGGTCATCCATAAACATTGTCATGCAAAATGTTACCTTTTTTTACCTCATTTTTAACAATTTTATGCCACTTAAGTTGTATATCAAAAACTAATTCAGTCATATGGGGATCAATCCACAATTTTTTACCATGATGATATTTATGGACAGCCCTATGTAAAGGTTCCTTTTACAGTTTTTTTTGTATCTTTGTATTTAGTTTACCACAGATGTCACGTAAACGTAAAACAGATGTTTTAATGATGAAAGCTGATGATGAAATTCATCAAATGGTGTATGAGCTGGCCAATTCTATGTATGACCCAGTCACATTGGTTACAGCTACAGTGAAAGTTGACGTGGGTGTTCAGATCGGTTATTCTTGCAGCAGATGTGAATCAGCCTTTTGCTCTGAGCTGTTTCTTGAATACAAATCTTTGATTGCTCACATGAACAGTTATCACAAGTCCTGTGTTCTGAAATGCCAAGTTTGTAAAATGGGATTCGTATGCAGACCTTATTACATAAAACATATGGAGGAATTTCACTCCATAATAATTGAATAAACAATGAAAAATAGAAATAATTATGTTTGTTTTATTTATTTTCATATATCCTTGATTTCTTTTTCAAGTTTCACGACGTCACCTCTGCTAGTAGCATCAGCATCAGCAGTACCGTGAGCATCATTGTTGACAGCAGCAGTGTCAGCATCAGCAGTGTCAGCAGCAGCAGCAGCACGGTGAGGACCATAGTTGACATCAGCAGCAGCGTCGGCAGTACAGTAAGAACCATGGTCGACAGCAGCAGTGTCAGCATCAGCAGCAGTGTCAGCAGCAGCAATATTACTACAACCACTACTACATCTGCCACTACCACTGTTCTCTCCGAAACAATCAGTTATCAATTAAAACTTATTTTTGTGTGGGATTTTTTATCAGTCCTGTAAAATAATTGTTGATGAAAAAAAGATTTTTTTAGTCATGTAAAAAAAAATTCTTATACCCAAAAAAACTTTCTTAGCAAAAATCTTTTTTCTCAAACCAAACTTTGTTTTCTTTAACCAAACTTCTTTTTTTCTTTAACCAAAATAAAAAAAAATCTCTAACTGAAATTTCTTGTTCTCAAAACCAAAAAGATTTTTTTCAAACCAAAAAAATTCAGGAGTCAGAGCTATTCGAGACTGTAGACAGCGATAACAGTGGAGATGACATCATTACACCTATTGTCATTGGTGGTACTTGTTGTGGTGGTGATCCTTGGACTATTGTTTAAGAAGTGGGTGAACCGTGTGGGTGCATGGCGTGAGTAGTGAAACAAGAAATAACATTTGTTGCTTTCACCGTAATAACTAGAATTGTTTGTGACAAAATGTGTTGTGTGTGCACCTTACTAGAAAATTAGTCTATGTTGTGTACATTCCCGATATAAGTTTTCCTTATTGTACCCCCATGTGATCTAGATTCTACAGCGTGTTTTGCACAAGGTGATGTTGAAAAAATATTGCGCATGTATCATTACTCTCTAAAAGCATCATGTGTGGCTATATATGTTTAGCTTTTCAATCGATTTTTCATGACATTCATGGGGTTTTCATAGACAAATGTAACATGTATGTTTTCTTTTCATAGGAGGAGAAATCGAACGCCGATTTACAGAAGGCCGTGAAGGGGGAGCACCCAGATCACCACCACCAAGACCACCTCTTCCGACCAGACGGAGCTCAAGATGCTAGAACAGGGGGAGGAATTTCTCTAGAAAGACACATTGGTTTCGAGTGAGTTTTACTTTTGATCATCTGATAAAATACAGATTAAAAAGTTGCTAACTTTTTTGTATCCGGAGCCATAGGACTTGGCTGGTCCGTCGGTGTCAGGATAATGTGACCGACCGGGTGATGTGTCTACAGTTTGCGACATGTTACCTGCATGAGGCAGCACGATAAAGAGGGGCCTTGAGCCACGAGTGGTATTTCACCACTACGAGCCGTGTCCCACTGCTACAAGCAGACTCATAAATATATGCACGCGCGCACACACACACTCATATGCGCAAACCCGAGGTAGGCCCGCAGCCTACCATTACTATTGAATAGTTTAAAATTCTTGAATGTCTGAGTTCCTCGATGGCCCCCGGACGTAAAACTAAACAAACAAACAAACAAACAAGCCATAGGACTTGATTCTAAAGACCAGAGGGATCCTTCACTGATGGATGTCTTGGGGCAGTACCTCACTCGCTCCGTGTCGATGATAGAAGTGTCCATTTTGGGGGCGTCGAACACCACCTGCTCAGTGGAGAATCCCTCCTCTCAGAAACTTTAACTCTTGCATGATGATGTCGTGTGAGTGTAAGCCTAGGAACTAGCTCTTGGAAGACTTCCGACCCGCTCCAAGTCTTGATTTAGACTTTCTTTTTCTTTGTAGTCTTTTTATGGTGCCGGTACTGCCGCTGCTGTTGCTACTGCTGCTGCCACTGGAACTAGATGGCTTCTTTTTCTTACATGATATTTTGATTAACTTGGAACCTGATTTGTTTTTCTTACCAGTGCTGGTGGAGGCCATGTTAAAGGACACACCCAAGGTGTCAGTTGACACTAACTGAGGTTTAATCATGGTGCTTAAACTTTTGCTTTTAGATGCCCGATCCGTATGATGTGCCTCCTACCAGTTGAAAAGTGTGACTTCCTGAATCGTTGGTCAAGGTGTTGCAAACAGCTTGGCTCTGAGACTTGGGGTCGATGCTCTTGGTCCAGCTGCTCATGCTAACCCCTATCGGTACCAAAACCATGGTGACAAATCAAGGGTCAATTCTCTTGACGTGAAGTGTACAATGAGACGTCAGTCCCATGACTGAGAGGTCGTCGCCACCATCATACTTTAAATACACACGCACCGACGAGACTCGCTCCTGCAACAAGGGGACTTATCTGATGTGAGAGGGGTACATGACGGTCTTGGTGCAGTACTTGAGCCTCGTAGTAGTTAATAACTGTTTTGCACTCCCGTTGAAAGCAGACGGTTCCAAGGCGTTGCAGTACATGTGCACTAATTTACTGGCACTGGAACTTCCATGTAGAGATCTACCAGTCCTATAGCCCAAGTCTTGGTGTGGCTAAAGAAGCACGAGGATAGTAGAGTGACTGTAAGGTCAGTGCCTGTGTTGCTGGAATGATATCCGCTGGTGTCTCATGAGTTCAGGTACAGGTACATGTTGTCTCCTTCAGCGCCGCTACAGATCTGTGAGCTGACTCTCGGGGATCCAAGAGTTATATTATTTACTCCAGCCGGACCATTTAACCAAAACCTCAGTGCGTCTGTTGTTATTGGGTCCACCGTGCATCTGGCCAGCTCTTTCTCTACCTCATAGGTGGCCTCCTCCTCGTTTTTGTCGCCTTCTCTCCCCACAACAGCCTTCTGTCATTCTTCTTTGTAGAATTCTCCCTCAAGCTTCTCACCATCCCATGCCTTCAGTTTATATTTTTGATAGCCTTGATGCTTGCATCAATGTGTGACATTTTAGACCAGGAATGATCGTATGCTCTGTGGAATGATTCTCTCAGCAATGAAATCCTGACCTGATCCCCGACCTGGAACTCATATGGTAAGTTATGACCGGTGTTGGTTGCTGTGTCGTTACGCTTCTACTGCCAATGCCAGAGCTCTGTCATGGCCTTGGCAGGAGAGGAGGCGATGGCTCTGTGTACCGACTAGTTCTATGTGTCCGTCAGTTCCTTTAGGTGTTTGATCCAATTAAAGTTGTTTCACGCTCTGAAAAGTCGATCTATCCTCTGTAATCTTAAACAAACTATCTTTTCTAAAATCTTACCTGGTATTGGTGACAGACTGATAATCCATGGAGGGGGTGGAAGACAATATGGCGGCCTATTGGCGGGAGAGGCCTTATAAACCACCCTAGTGGCTCGACTTCCTGGGCTAAAAGTTATCATGAAGGTCAGGATTCTCAATGGGAACCTCCTGCAGCACTTGAACTTGAGCTTAGACTGGAGCTTGAGCTTGAACCTCATCTGCTTCTTCCTTCACTTCCGGTGATTCTATGATGACATGGTGATGTCCTTCCACAGTCTCATCTAGACTATCTTCATCAAATATAACATCACGGCTATATATGGCTTTCTTGAGGTTCATCTCATATAGACGATATCCCTTGACATTGTCTCCATAACCAAGGAAGATGCACCTTCTTGATTTTGAGTCAAGCTTGCTACGCTCATCTTTTGGGATCCGGAACAGCTGAAGTTGGGCTACGATTTCTCAAATAAACTGCTGTTGACATTGCTTCTGCCCAAAAGGACCTGGACATATCTCGTAACATAGCTCGCCCCATCTCTACCAAGGTATGATTCATTCGTTCCGCTACACCATTCTGTTCAGGATTCTTTGGGACGGTTAGCTCATGTCGTATTCCATCCTTCTTTAGGTACTTTTTGATTTTGTTAGAAGTATATTCACCACCATTGTAAGTCCTTAATGTCTTTACCTTCTGACCAGTTTTTTTCTTAAAGCCTTCCATTCAAGGAATTTGTCAAACACCTGATCTTTGGTTTTCAGGAAGTAGATCCAAGTATATCTGGTCTTGTCGTCAATGAAGGTCAAGAAGTAGTCAGCACCACCAATTGACGAGGTTTTCATCTTACCACAAACATCACTATGTACAAGACCTAAGGGTTCATTGCTTCTTGTACCACCATCTTTTGGGAATGGAGTTCTGTAGTTCTTTGCTACAGCACAAGGCTCACAAAAATTTCTTGGATGAATCATACTTGAAACCTTTCACCATACCATCCCGTGCCAGCTTCAGGGAGTCCTCATTTAAATGGCCATAACATCTATGCCATGTGTCCTCAGGCTGGGTTGTCGCAACAGAATGAGACAAACAATCAACAATGATCCCCCTGTGGAGTGGGGACCTTCATGTGAGGGCATGGAGGAGCAGAATAACTTCATTGGGAGTCCACAAGGAGAAATCTCCTTCCATACTGACAGTGGGCATACCAGATTCGTAAAAGGCGACATAGCTGGGGTTTTCTTGTGGCTTAGGGTGAGCATTTGGGCAGCTGGTGTCCATATGTGCAGGCCCGGGTCTACATGCTTGTCTTTTGCCATGGGATTCCCCCTCAGTGAACCACGTCTGAGTGATCAAAGGCCGTGGTTTGTCTGGCCCTGCCTATGGGACCAAACAAACAATGATCCTTTTCTAATGGCAGCTAACAGAACCTGGCCATTGGCCTTCTCTATACAACACTGATTGTCCATAAATACAGTCTGTAACCCAGCTTCACTTGCCTTCGAGACACTAACCAAGTTGTACGCTAGGTCTGGAACGTACAAAGCATCCTTAAGCACACACTCTTTCATAATGCCGGATAAGTTCAACTTAACAATCCCAATAGGATGCCCCTGAACCCAGGGTGCACCTTATATGTGGGATATAACTGAATTTAAATTCTATTAGACAGCTTACAATTAACCCCCAGGTTTGCCCTAGAGACTTATATGAAAGTCACGCTTAGCCTCATATGTGACAATGCCTTACTGAAAATAATGATAATAAAAAAAAAAGTTTAACCCCTCTCACAACCTAGGTTTTTTGGATCCCCAACCAGAAACACAACATTATTTTTTTTGGCCTAAGGCATGTTTTATGACAACATATTAGTTTCCTAGTCTGATGAATGGTGATGTGAGATGATACCAAGTGTGAAATGACCACTGCAAAAACATTATTAGCATCTCTCGAGGTTTGACAGACATAGTGCAACACACTCCATATATAGTGTGTAGTTTAAAAAAAAATCATAAGATAATCACCCATTTGGCGAACATGTACATGATATGTTGTATTAGTAATGTAAAACATCAGAAATATCATGTATTAGCATTCAACCATACACCCATTGTAGCACCAATAGCAGGAGATTTACATCCCACTAGGTGCCACTTCAGGTTTGAGTTGAGGGGAAATTCAGCTTGGAGAAAGCGGAGAGAATTAGTATATGGAGTTGGTATTATAAGGGAAAGCAGTTTAGATTCAAGTATCAGGTATTATAAGGGAAAGCATGGTCTTAAGGTTTTCCGTAGGGCCAGAGAGAGAGAGAGAGAGAGAGAGAGAGAGAGAGAGAGAGAGAGAGAGAGAGAGAGAGAGGGGGGAAGGAGATTAATGGATGCTGCCAGGGAAACGCCAGTGGGCCTGTAGAAGCAGATGTCCACAGAATTTAACAACTCATTGTTGTCTGCCTGGTGTAGATAGAATAGTCAGCAGCTTAGAGGGCTCAGAGAGCAGACCTCACTGAGGGCTCACCAGGACAGGACTAAGACAGGACTAAAGGGGGATGGACTACTGTGACCATGACTGGACATTGATATACATATTAAGGGGTAGCTGGCTAGGAGATATTTTGGAATAGAATTGGTTATGGACTTTGAGACTCAATCACCCACACACACCCACAGTTTATGGAGTTATTTAGATGCTGTGAGGTCAGTGCTAGGTACCATGTGCCTACTGAGTGGATAGGTTTCATCAATGGTATGTGAGTGGTACTACAGGACCTGAGTGAGTACCAGCATATCATTCTGTTTGTGGTTGTGTCACAACTGTCATGTAAAACTGTGTGTAACCTCTAAACATCATTAAAAATATATGACTCCCCCTTAAGAAGCACGATGTATGCCAGAATTGTGAGATGATGACACATACACGAGGGATAGAGTTTACAGTTAACCCCCTTTTTTTTCACTAGAGATTTTTTTTTTTAGAAATACGTATTAAGAAAGAAATATGTATTAAGAACAATTTGAAGTGGTCAACTGGTCAAATTTGCCTGCCTCCAATTTAAGCTTGCCTACTTATATGCCTGGTCAATTCCGCATTCAAGAAATGTATAAGCCCGTCCTTGTAATTGGAGAAATGCGGTATTTTAACCTGGGAGTTAAAGGATGTAATTTAACTTGGTGCAAGTGGTGCAACAGGTACCATGCAAATATGTAGTAAATTGAAGTGTGGTAAACTCTTGATGGGACATCCTTAGGGATGATCCATTTTGTGCAAGTGGGGGGGGGGTGGCTGATAGATCTTTATTGCAAAAATTTTTTTCCCTAACCCTTCTGTAAATCATTGCACCTCATTTGTAGGACCCTCAATTTCTAAACTCACAATATTTTTTAATAATCACATAAATTTGTCCCCTAATGACAAAAATTAAAAAAAAAAACGTATTGGTAGCTAGGGTACACCGGAACCGCCGGAGTGTGTGCGAGGTGTGATGGCAGGCACACTTGAAGCTGTATAAATATGAATAACAATAAAACTGTGTTTTATGTGCATCTTGTTGAAGGGGCGAAAGCAATATGGTGCCTGAGATCGCAGTGATGTCATAGTTAGAGTTCATCATTCTCCCTGTAGGAGTAGTGGCGGTGTTCCCGCATCAGACTGGCTTGATTCATTACCAGCAATTAATGGTTATTGCTCACATTGTGCACCAACAGGTGAAGGTGGTTAATTTGGTGCTGGAAAGGCCTATTGATACAATAGGAAATTTAAGATATGAGATTAAAGAGTTTCATGTACTATGTATAATGTATTATAATAGGGTCTGTCGCGGCAGGTAAGTTAGTCACCATGTGTCAGCCTGGTATATAAGCTTTGGACTTGGCCATCATGACAGATGCCTTTAGTATTCTGCGATACTGTTGGTTATTCCAGGATTTCTGGGTTTCTCAGTGCTTTTTGCTGGATATTCTCATGTACATACCTGTCGATATTGCACACCCTGTAGGCTGTAACATCAATTTTGTAAGGCGTGCGGTTATCCATGGATAACCTGCATGCCATGTGGTTATCCATGGATAACCCGCTGCGCCACAGGGACTGACTGGTAGAGGCTGGCTAGAACCAGGTCTGGATATGATACAAAGCCCGGGGAGGTCACTCACATATAACTACTATACTTTCAAAGTGTGAAAATCCCCAGCATTCTGGGTTGTGACCCCCATAGCAAGCCTAGCCGGGCGCCGAGGTGTGTGTACCAATCGTGTATACATAACCGAGGGACGCGTCCAAATCAAACTAGGCCGAGACGGCCGCTGAAGGAAGAGACGCGGTGGTCTAGTGGTTAGCGCATTGCGCTCTGCCGTTAGAGGTATGCGGGTCGAGTCCCGGTCTGGGTGCATCTTTTTTTCGCTGTGTGTGCTATCGCTGTCAGCTGTCGGGCGACGAGGTGTATTATAGACAAACATAACCGCGAGACACATTCAAAGCTTTAGCCGTCCGCTGCCGGGCGACGAGGTGTATTATACACAAACATAACCGCGAGACGCATTCAAAGCTTTAGCTGTCCGCTGCCGGGCACCGAGGTGTATGTACACACAATGGCTGGCTTCGAGTCCCGGGGAAGGAAACAACTTGAATGATTTATTGATCTTCTATTGATTATTTATTGGTTTCGTGGAATAAAATAGGTAGTCAATGGATAATTCATGACTCGTGTGTGTTAGTGAAGGATAATTACACGAGGGCGTAGCCTGATTACTACCATGGTTATCCAGTTTAGGCACTGATTTGCGGTGCTGAATCCTGATATATCAATGTATTTAGCATGCACTAAAGACATTGTATACAAGATGTTATGTTGGCATATGCTCTCAGGTTATTCTGGCCGTTGCACACACCCCTTCCCAGCAGTTCTACTATGGCCAAGCCTCTTGGACACACGTCAACATAACATTTTGTGTCCGCGCTGTCCGGTCGACTCAACGAGAAAGGCTTCTTGTTTTGAATCCAATCGGAGCCCTGTCGTCGATGGAAAATGTCTATTTTGAGGAGAATAACATATCCCATCATGGCCTCTACACCCCTGGGACTTAAATATAGCTGTATATGTTCGCCCAGGTTTGCTGTATTCACAGTGTAAATTGAGGATATAATATGCTCGCGTACCTATGACTTGACAGAACATCAACAAGAAATCCAAAATGGCAGAGGATCAGACCTCCTCAACTTGCAACAAAAATCAGTGTATTTCATGGTTTTATAAGGTAAAATAATTAATTTAATGGTTGAAACCATGGTATAAACGCCAAAGTGGATTGCAAGGCTTCCACTTGGTCCTTTTATCCCAGATAAAGGACCGAGGTTCAGCCGAGGTCCTTAATCTAAGTGGAGCTTGAATAGTACGAGCTAAATGAACCCATGGAAAATTTTGATACAAGTTGTTACATCGGCCTATGGTCTGAGGTCATTCCACCCGCCGTGCGCCCTGCTTGCTAGCGGTTCTACTATGAAAATGCCCCTGGGAGACAGATCAACATAACATTTTGCATCCAGGCAGTCCGGTCCACTCGCCGAGAAAGGCTTCTTGTTTTGAATTGAAGCGTAGCACTGTCGTAGATGGAAAATGTCTGATTTGAGGAGAATAACATATCCCATCATGGATTCTATCCAAGGGGGGCTTGTTAGTGTGGAAGCCATTTTGTGGAGGATAATTTGGGCATTTACTTCTTCAAATTAAAGGATTAATCAAGAAACACTTCTTCAATTTGACTCCTCGTCATCTGCGCTTACTCAGACCGGAAGTACCATTTTATTAAGTTGTCACTAGTTAAAACAACAAAGTTAGTTCCATTCTCTCACCACAGAGGGCGCCACAGTAGCACCGTTCCTGCGCGTACATCACGAACCGACGATCGTAAGGTTACAATCTAACACCCCCACTTAAACTTATGATCGATACATTACTTATGTATACAACTTTGAATAACATATATTAGATATGATCAATACAAAATTTATGATAACACATCAGGTTATAAAACATACTTATGATCAATACATGGTGGTTTACATTTATGTACCCATTAGTACACTCAGGAACTTCACAAGCCTAGGTTTTGCAACCGGCTTTGTGAAAACATCGGCAATGTTTTCTGCTGTGGGTACATACTCTAGCTTGAGAGAATTATTCTGCACTTCATTTCTCACAAAATGATATCTGATATCAATATGCTTAGACCTTTGATGATGTACAGTATTTTTAGCTAGTGCCAATGCACCTTGGTTGTCCCCATACAAAACAACACTCTCTGTTTGTTTAATACCAGTCATGTCGGTAAAAAGTTGATTAAGGAACTTTACCTCTTTGGGTAGCAGCTGACAGAGCCATATATTCAGCTTCACAAGTGGAAAGTGCAACTGTCTGTTGCTTTCTACTTTTGTAAGAAATGAGTGCACCATTGTTGGTCAACCTGAATGCATAACCAGTTATGCTCTTTCTGTCATCAGATGCACCCCAATCGGCATCACAAAAGCCACTGAGTTCTAACTCAGCATCAGATTTCTGAAATCTTAGTCCATAATCAAGTGTACCTCTGATATACCGTAGTACCTGCTTGGCTCTACCAAGATCAGCTTTGGTGGGATTCACCATATGTTGAGATAGTTTTGTTACAACATAACACAGATCAGGTCTTGTGATTGACATACAATAGATGAGGCTTCCCACTATTTCTCGGTACAGCTTAGCATCAGCTAGCTCTTCGGAATCCTCATCCTTTGTAGTATTGGACCCTACATCACAAGGAGTCGATCTGGGTTTACAATCTTCCATTTTGAACCTTTTCAACAACTTCTCGACATATTTGGTTTGGTTCATTTCAATAGATCCATCTTCACATTTGAACTCAATACCTAGGAACCAAGATAACTTACCAAGATCCTTCATTTTGAATTTGGTGGACAGAGACTTTTTGACTGTTGAGTGTCTTCTCATCGCTTTCTGCAATTATAATATCATCTACCCAAACTACAACAACAGTCTTGGAATTTTGTTCAAACTTAGTATATACACATGAATCAGTCTCAGACTGTTGGAAACCTTCCTCCTCAAGGTAAGTGTCCAACATGTTGTTCCAGTTCCTACCACTTTACTTTAAACCATACAGAGATTTATTAAGCTTGCAATACAATTTCTCACCATTTTTACCTTTCACCTCATAGCCTTCTGGTTGTTCGATATAGAGTTCACAGTCTATCGGCGCATTCAGATAGGCTGTCTTAACATCCATCTGGTGAACAACCATGTCCTCTTGGACGGCCAACTGCATAAGCATGCGAATCGATGTGATACGGGCAGTGGGTGAAAAAGTCTCATTAAAGTCAATATTTGGGACCTGAGAATATCCTTTGGCAACAAACCGTGCCTTGTACTGTTCATCAGCGTTTTGTCCCATTTTCATTGCATACACCCATCTACCCCCCACTGCAGATCTACCCTCAGGTAGTGTGGTGAGTTCAAAAGTATCATTTTCAATTAACGCATCCATTTCTACATCCATGGCGTTCTGCCATTTTTGCGCATTGTCCGAGTTCATAGCATCAGTATATGAGTTCGGGATGTGTGACATACGATAACAATAGTCCACAGTGGTGGTTACATAGTCCTGCAAATAGCCAGGCGGGTTACATCCTCTGCGGGGATACCTAGCATTGTCCCTATTACCCTGCACCACCAACCCCATTCTGAGGAGCATCATCAGCTACATCCAGAGCTGGGTAAAGTTCAGGTTCTACCTGAGGTGTGGTATACACCGGTTCATCACAACTGTCTGTTACCTCCTCAAACTTATCAAAGAACTTCACACATCTTACTCTATGCACAGTGTTACGCTCGGGAATATACACAAGATATGCTGGGCTACACTTATCATAACCTACAAAGATACCCTTCTCGCCGCGATCATCAAGCTTCATCTTTTCCTGTACATAGGCATAACACACAGTACCGAATACATGCATACCGCTCAAGTCTGGTTTCTTACCTGTGAGCGCTTCGAATGGTGTCATATTGACCCTGTCATTGAGACATCTGTTTCTGATGTATACACTACCCATAACAGCATAAGTCCACATTTCTTTAGGTAATTTGGCTTCTAATAACAGACATCTTGCCATATCAAATATTGTGCGCCACGATCTTTCTACTGTACCATTTTGGTGAGGTGAATAGGGAGCTGTTTTCTCATGTTTAATCTGATTTTTGACCAACAGAGCTTCGAAACTTGCACTAGTAAATTCACCCCCATTGTCTGAACGAATACACTTCACCTTACCATATGGTGCACAATCAGCAAGGAACTTCTCTGTAGCTGTTACGGTGTCGCTCTTCTGCTTCAGAAAATAAACCATGTTTACCCCTGAATAGTCATCTACAAAAGATAAGGCATACCTGAAACCGTCTCTTGCTGTAGGATCAATTGGGCCTGCGAGATCACAATAAACAACATCAAGTGGGGCCTTTGCCCGTTTATCTGGATCATGATTTCTGAACTGCGACATCTTTTACACAGGTATCACAATCAAAACTGTTCTTATCGCTGATTTTCATACCATCAACAACTGACTCGAGTTTCATGCAATCTCTTATATGACAGTGACCAAGAATTTTATGCCACTCTTCCACTGGGTGGGATCGAACACTAGATTTACCAGTTTTGTTGAGAAAATATAATCTACCATATTTCTCTATTTCAAAGCGAGTACCATCTGGCGCATTTAATTCGGCTGAGTCGGGACTGAATTTAACACTTGCGCCTTTTTCAGTTGCCGCTTGCACTGAAAATATATCCTGCTTATAGGATGGGACATAGAGGGCATTCTCTAAAAGAATGTTGTGTGGCCTACCTGTACTGTCCTGAATTTATACACTGGCTTTACCTTTACCTGCCACAACACCGTTTGTACGGCTGCCATCCGCCAACTCTATGTAGTGTTTCTCTGGAACAAAACTTTCATCAAATTTGACAAATTTCGATTTTTCGGTAATAATATGAGTAGTTGCACCACAATCAACCAATAAACTAGACAGGCTACTTGTATTACAAACATCCGCATAATCAACGCTAACCTTGAACGCAAATGCATGACCCGGTTTCGAACTATCGTCGCTGGCTACTTTAGCCGAGTCCTTCTTCCTACACTGATTTATATAGTGAGTTTTGGTTTTACAGTTACTGCACCACTTGTTACCCTGCTTTTTATTTTTACACTCAAAAGATCTGTGTCCTGGTTTTCCGCAAGCATAACATGTATAACTCGGTTTGCTGGGGTTGTCACTCATCCCGGCATCGGACACAGTTTTCATCACATTCTCCTGTCTCGAGTTGAACTCAGCATCACTCGACCATCACTTTTCTGTCTCTTCAAAGTTTCTAAGTGCCACTTTAAAGTCACTGAACCTATGGTCATCCTTTTGGGTGGTAACAGTTCCAAAAGTATTATATTCAGCTGGAAGACCTTTCAGAACCATAGCAACAAGTAAACTGTCACTCACTTCTTCCCCTGCTTCTTTCAGCGCATTTGAAGCGGTCTCCGCATGGATGGCGTAGTCGGTGATACACTCATCAGTACCTTTTCTCAATGATGTCAGTTCAGGTTAAAGGGAAATAACCCTAGGCTTACTTTTGCCTTTATAATGGTCTCTGAGAATTTTAAGAGCCTGTCTGCCATCATCCTTAGCATCTCTCATGATAAGGGATAAGCTCCTATCATCCAAATACTGTACAATTTCTGCATATGCCTCTGCCTTTTTATCTGCGGCTGCAATACCATTCCTAGCAATTGTGCCTGGGACCATGACCTGTTAGTGTGGAAGCCATTTTGTGGAGGATAATTTGGGCATTTACTTCTTCAAATTAAAGGATTAATCAAGAAACACTTCTTCAATTTGGATTCTCTGACTCCTCGTGGCCCGCGCTTACTCAGACCGGAAGTACCATTTTATTAAGTTGTCACCAGTTAAAACAACAAAGTTAGTTCCATTCTCTCACCACAGAGGGCGCCACAGTAGCACCGTTCCCGCGCATACATCACGAACCGACGATCGTAAGGTTACAATCTAACAGGGCTTAAATATATATGTTGAGGTTAACCTCTCTTGACAAAGGCCCCAGCTATGCTGTATTTACCGTGTAAATGGAAGATATATTCTTCCATACTGCTGACTTGACAAGGAACCAAAATTAGGCACTTTGATAAAGCCACTGTGGAGGGTGAGAAAAGCTGGCACACTGGGTTGACACTTTCTGCCTGGTGGGAGTGCGGCCGATAATCATGACCTTGCCGATATCGCCGATTTAGGGTTCTATTAGGGTATGTTACTTGTATTAACACTTTATTAAACATTTTACAGTAAGTTGAATATGAAGGTTATATTGGAGCTTTGAAAAACATATCAACCACTAGAGACACCAGAAAACTAACACCAGACACAGATTTAGGGCATAATACTCTGCCAGAATATGAATTTTCATGTTTCTATCACTTTGCCCACTGATACATTTGAGAGGACCAAAAGATGAAACATTTGGGAAGTGTTGGCTATTCATATCACTGCTATAGTCACAGCCAAGCAGGTGGCCACGGGCAGTGCACCACAGAGTGGTCAGTGCATGGCTGCACTCAGTGACTCACATCACAAAAACTGACACCTATTTCTACCACTTCTATAGTGCTACTTGCTGCAATATTTCGGACACTATTTGTCTTGTATCTCTGGTTCTACACAAGATAGAAAGATAATTCCAAAAGAGCTCAATCGAATGTGACCAATTTTTTTTTTGCAAACAGTTTAAATTTTTTGTTGAAGTGCCTACCAAAATGGCAGAGGACGGCCCTTCACATCGACATATTTAATTAATTCGTGGAGACCATGGTATAAACACCATAGGTGACGATTATCCCTTAGATAAAGGACCTAGTGGAAGTCTAATAATCATCTATGCACTTACTACAACTTGTGTGTCATTTTGCTAGTTGCATTCGGGCAGCTGTGTTAGTGTAGAATCTGGAAATAAAACTGTTGGCATACACTTGGAGCTCTGTCTCAGTTATCTTTCCACATAATGGGACACAAACCGATTTTAGTTGAGAAATTAAGATAGTTCCTATATGTTCAGTTATCCAAGATGGCCACCAAAATGTCAAAAAAGAATTCCCCAAAAATGTATATATTTCTGACTTTATTCCAGATGGAAGCAGGCCTCTGTGTGGATGAACATGCTGCTTGCCAGAGCCCCTGCTGGAGTAGACTCTCCTCCCAGACCTGTCACGTGCACCATTCTCTAAATATGATCTCTACCCATAAATGTATGGAAAACATACAACAGGCCAATGTAAGGGAGTGTTCATTTTTTAACAACAGGGGGGGGTTGGTGGGTTTTCGTTTTGACCCCTGAAAATATTTTCCGCCCCCCCTTTGAGAGGTGCCAAAATATTTTTGGCCCCCCCCTCAGGAGGGGTCAAAATATTTTGCGCCCCCCCCCAACATCGAGTTGTGTTGCACCACATTGTACAGCATCATATCACACTCAATTGTATTGTTTCACTGAAGTATAAGGTAAAAGTATCACTTCCCAGAGTTATTATCATCAATTAATTTTTTTTCTATTGGAATGCAAGAAATTGAAAAGGGGGTTCCACTTCTCAAGACCAATTTCATCAGTAGCTGCAGTGCGAGTCACACACTACCGTAAACTCCCGCGTAGAAGACGCGCTGCGCTATAAGACGCACCCCAAACTCAGCACATGCATTTTCGCGTATAAGACGCACATTTTAAGGCTGAAGATTAGTACATTTCTACAGTAAAATTACCCCTCGTATAAGACGCACACCCAACTTGAGAGAAAGCTATAAGACCCCCCAGCATTTTGTTTGGCGTAGAGGAAGCGTCTTATACACGGGAGATTACGGTACTTAGCCTTATGTCTTTTGTTTAAAAAGCAGCCAGGACAAGCTAAGTATAGGGTGGTCTGGAGGTATCACCACCCCAGTCAAACAGTTTTATAAATCTAGATCCTAAATTTATGCATTCTGGTGGTTTTTGAGGTTTCCCTATACCCTATGTTGAAAATTCTACAAAATTTTAAAATGGGATCTCATTGCATGGATCTGGATGAATCACAAGATTGATTTCTATGGTCTTAGGTTCAAGCAAGCAAGCAAACCGTATTTGAGGGATCATTTAAGTCTGAATCAACTTGCTGCAGACACACATGGGCCTTTATGACTCTTAACTATAGGGAATGGGAGATGGGTTCTTTTAGCACAGCCTTTGGAAATTTTGTTTGGGGGACAGGGATAACCAAAGCAGTCTAAACAGGCAAATCAAAAACTTTACCATTTACATGGGTTGGGGGTTTGGGTTTCTGACCAAATGGCCAGGCCAACTCTAAGTATTTGCATACTGCTTTCCAAGAAAAATGTTTAAAACTCTTGGGCATGTTTTTTTATTGTTAGTGTGATTAATGTGTGATAGAGAGTAAGAATCAGAGGGGGGTCTGGGGCTATGTCCTGCAGGAAAATTTTGAATATTAAGAAGTCAAATGGTGCATTTTGGTGACGTATGACTGGATGGTGCAGGGGGGCACACATCCCACCTGACCCCAAGGTTTTACTACCCCTGCATCATATACACTGCTTTCGTCTCAGGGAGCCTAGGGGTATATGGAGATGTCCCCCACAAAAAAAATTGAATATCGAGAAGTCAAATGGTGCAATTTGGTGATGTATGACTGGATGGTGCAGGGGGGGACACACATTCCACCTGACCCCAAGGTTTTACTACCCCTGCATCATCAATACACTGTTTTTGGCTCAGGGAGCCTAAGGGTATATGGAGATGTCCCCCAGGAAAATTTTGAATATCGAGAAGTCAAATAGTGCATTTTGTTGAGGTATGACTGGATGACCCGACTGGTATGTCCCCCAGGAAAATTTTGAATACTGAGAAGACAAATGGTGTATTTTGGTGACGTATGACTGGATGGTGCAGGGGGGCATACATCCCACCTGACCCCTAGGTTTTACTACCCCTGCATCATCAATACACTGTTTTTGGCTCAGGGAGCTTAAGGGTATATGGAGATGTCCCCCAGGAAAATTTTGAATATCGAGAAGTCAATTGGTGCAATTTGTTGAGGTATGACTGGATGACCCAACTGGATGGGTCGGGTTTATCCCGGTCGAGTCCATCTCATATGGGTCTGTATGGTGTGGTTCTGTTCAGTCTGGATCCATCTGATTCTGTCTGGTCTGGTCTGGGTCCCATTGAAGTCTTGACTGGGTCTGTTGTAGGTTCAGTCCAGATCCATTTGGTCCAAGTCCATTTGGTCCGGGTCTTTCCAGTCCAGGTCGGTTTAGTCTGGGTCTGTCAGGGTGGATCCATCCAGGGTGAGTCTGGGGGCAATCCAGGTAGATCTGCGTGAGTCTGGGGGCAGTCCAGGTAGATCTGTCTGGTCCGGGTCAGTCCGGTCTGGGTGAGTCTGTCCAGGTGGATCTGTCCAGGGGCAGTCTGGGTGGGTACAGGTCGGGCCTTCCAGGTCAGGCCATCCAGGTCAGGTCAGGTATGTCTTGCTAGGCCCACTCCAGATGAGGGGAGAGATTTGGGGAAAGGTTAGGGGAAGGGGAGATGGGAGGAAAGGCTAGGGAGAGAGAGAACACTGAGCACGTGATCTGACCATGACATATGCAAATTCCGAATGCGAAAAAAAATCAAGGCATTAAGAGTAAAGACTCTTCTTTGATTTGCCATTGATAGGTTAAAATGGGAGGGGGTCTGGGGGTATCTCCCCCAGGAAAATTTTGAATATTGAGACGTCAATTTGTGCATTTTGGTGCTTTTTGAGGGTGGCTGATGCCCTTGTTTCCAAAGACCCCACCATATATATAAAATGGTAAAATGATATCTCATGGGATCTGGACAAAGAATGACCCTGACAGATCTTAGAATAATGGAGAAAACTGAAAAAATGAGGAGTTTGCATGCATGTATGCACGAGCCATCTTTGACAGGCGTCACACATACCACAGAGCTCTCATGTTCTAATGGAGCCAAAGAGTGAGACTTTTCCCTGAAGCTTGGAATTTTCTAGATTTCCGAGATGCATTGAAATAAATGCAGTTCCAGGGGGTTTGGGTATGCCCCCAAGAAAATTTGGAGAAATATGGAGGTTCATTTCTGATTTTTAGAGCATTTAGGTACATCAACCGAGGATGGATGCTCAAGTTCACTATATAAGTTTATACTGAAATTACAAAGTCTAAAATGCATGAGAAACAGTGAGAGAGTAAGACAACCCCCAAATGTGTGAGAATCACGCCAGATGTGTGAGATTCACGACAGATGCTTGAGTGTTGAGAGCTCTGCATACACTCTTGTTGGAATTATGATTCCCCTGAAAATTTTGAAATTTTAGAAAGAAAATGGTGCATTCTAATGCATTATAAAATTATCAGTATAAACTTTCTCCTTCTGCAAGTAATATATTGAGAAATTGTCCCCACTACTTATCAATTTGGGTATTTACGGCAAGTTGCGTCAATTTGTGCCTCATCAAGAAGGGTCTAAAAATTTTACGCCCCCCCCTCAAGAGCAGTCAAAATATTTTTCGCCCCCCCCTCAGGAGGGGTAAAAAAATTTTACGCCCCCCCCTCAAACTCACCAACTCCCCCCCTGTTATTAAAAAATGAACACTCCCTAAAAGCAATGGCAGATGTTAAAAATGATGCTGCCACCTAGTGTTAGATATCGGTAGTATTGCCAACAATATCAATGTCCCCACTGCACTGTAAAGAAAGAGCTTGCAGAGTTCCCCTGATTTAAAAATCTTACCAAACAGAATTATTTCAAAAGAAAAGTCATATATGGTCCAAATGATGTGCAGTATGTAATGTACATAATTTCATGCTCACCAGGCTGTGCCAAATAGTGTAAGAAAAATGCATCAATAAAACTACCGTGAAGACCTCCCTTTAAAGCGGAAGTTAAAAGACTGGAGAGCAACCAATTAAATGATTTAATTTGCTGTATCAATTTTTGTTAGTGTCTATACTGTAATACCTCGCTTAGAAGGTGCAGCTTATGCGTGAGGATTAGCCCGCTTTGCACCTAGTAGAATCTGAAATCAGGATTCACCTTATAGACACGGCTTTTAAACAGTAGATTGGAACTAAAATGGACAACCATTGATCCAGGTGTGCTTTATGTGTCTGAAATGAGCTCAGGCCAAAAGAATATATGTGTTTCCAGTTACATACCTCCAAGACCTAGGGTCGGTAGGTCAGATTTCTTTTTTTTTTTCTTCTTTTTTAATTTTTTTTTTTTGATTTTGTATAGAAATGTATTGGGCAGATGCCATCAGATTCATGGTTTGAGATTCAGATTTATGACATGTGAAATGTGAAAAAGATTTGTTAAGCTAATAACTGTAGACCCATGGATGATTTTCATGAAGAACAGAAGAAAAATTATGAAAAAAAAACAAAAAAAGCTTCAACAAGAAAAATGTGGCAAGGACCACGGATAGGAGTTGCACTCATAGATCATTGCAACATCACTAGCCACTGCCGGTGACATCACTGAGGCAGCATGACATCACCAATGACGTCATAGGTGACAGGGAGAAAACCGAAAACATTATGGAGTTGCTACGGTCGCTACGCTCCCGGCCGCTGATGCAGCTCGCAACTCCAAAAAATCCCTAAAATTCTCAAAATTTATATATATATATATATATATATATATATATATACATATATATATACTAAGGTTGGCCCCGTTTGCCTAGGGTCAGTCGGGTAACTGGAAACAAACCTTTTTTTTATTTGGCCTCAGGTTGTGGCTTACATGTGAGGTGCACCTTATATACTGTAATACTTCCTCTTCATGTCAGTATCTGATTTATTTATAAATCCTAACCCTTAAGGACTGCCTTTCTATCAATGAATAATGCCCAATGGTCATCATGATGCATGAATGCAGCTCTGGTGAGTCTACATGCCAGGACTGCATTCATGCATCATTCTGAGTGCATCAAACCCATACAGGGGGCCCAATAGGGTTGACCCGGGTTGCATTATTGACCAATCAGATAAGTCCTTATATTCACTGCAGAACTTTTTGGGTACATTATGTAATACCTGGTACCCATCATGCTGGTTGTTATCAGTGCTTATCTCGCCCAGTGCAGGATCAAGCAATGGCGGACCCACTAGGCCTCAGTACTAAGCCCTATATGAGCCATTCCAGGTACCGTAGTGGCCTGTATATCCGCCAGGTCTTTGAATGAGCGCCGGTCTAGAATAACCACCAGGAGTAGAGTAGTATTGAAATTGAAATATCCGCTATGAACTAAGTCTTGAATAATCGCTGGTCTTGAGTGAGGGCTGGGGGTAAAAGTAGGTTGAAATCTATAAGTGCTGGGGCCCTTAAACAGACCACTACGGTAGTAGACTTAGGGAGTGGTCATTATTTATCAACAGGGGGGGGGAGGGTGGGTTTGAGGGGGGGCGTAAAATTTTCAGACCCCTACCGAGGGGGGGCTAAAAAAATGTTGACCCCTCTTGAAGGGGGGGGGCTAAAAAAATTCACCCTCTTTTTAGCAAAAAAGCCTGTGCACTACTAAAGATCAAAGAGGGGCGCGAAAACTCTCCGCGCCTCTGCCGTCGAGGGGGGGCGTAAAAAATTTCCGCATGTCCGCGCGAAAACCCACCACGCCCCCTGTGGATAAATAATGACCACTCCCTTACCAGGGCTGCAGCAATGTATTTCATCATGATGAAATAATAACCAGAATAATAGTACATGAATGCAGTATTAACCCTTAAAGGCTTATGATCTATGATATATACATAGATATCTCAAACAGGTCGTGTTTTCAAAGGTGTTGATGCGGAAAACAGGGTAACAGACTGTGGATAGCTTCTCAGCTACTTCCCAGCTGACCTATTTCATATTCAGTTCAGTGTCTACCACCTCCCCATAAGGTGTCCTATATAAGGGGCATTATTTACATTTGAAAAGCTGCTTGCAGCAGCGGATTTAATCGGGATATATTGCTGTGTCAATTGGATTTACTTAGTGATCATTACTTTATCATGATCTCTAATGACTCCATGGCCTTAGATAATGACTCCATAGACATAGTTCAGGAAGCAAACAGCACCCTACCATTAAGGCCTTCTCCCCACCCTGCCCAGGTGGTGGTCCTATGGGTGGTGCCATTAGTAGAAATAAGTCTCAACCTGTTGGTGTTTATAGTGGTACCAAGGATAAAGACCCTCAGAGTGTCAACCACTGCTGGGATGCTCAGTCTGGCTGTTACTGACTTTGCTATGGGCATGACGGCCCTTATCAACATGATCTACAATACCTATTCCGGTTTTGAGGACACTATTCATCCATTATGTGCTGTTTTGAGCTATAGTTTAACGGCTTTTGCATCAGTCTCAGTAGCAATGCTGGCATATTTGAATATAGACCGACTCCTGACGTTTCAATATCCGCTCAAATATCGACTTTCAAGGAAGAAGGTTATAATAATCAACATAGCAATTTGGGTTGGTAATCTAGCATTTCACATACCTAATGTAACAGACATGACAGGCTTCAAATATTATGAGTATGCATTTGTGTGTCTTCCCATTTGGAAAGGAAATAATGCATACAAAACCGTCTCGGCTGTTGTACTTCTTGTTACCCCAACTGTCATCAGTATACTCTGCTTCTGTGGCAGCTTCTACCTGGTTCGATCTCGACACAGACAAATGTTTGTAAGAACTCCAGATGCACGTGTTCACTATGGACGGCAATTATCAGATGGACCCCTGTGGAACCAAGATAAGAAAACCTTTAAGGCACTTGCAATTATGACATTTGGTAAGTATATTCCTGACTATCTAGGTCCAGAGCCACTGCTGTTCATTGTGTATTCGTGGCAACAGTTAGCTGAAAAATTACCTCAGTGAAATTTGGAAAATTAGCATTTTAGCCACTTTCTGACCATTCACATTTAAGTCAATGTGCAATGACTTAATTGAGTTTTCTTTAATTCCCCCCATGCCATCTATCACACTATTAAACCTCAATATTTATTTTCCAGATAGGTCATGAGATTTATGCAGCTTTATCTGAATACAATCCTTTAAAAAAATGATTTAGCCTCCTAAAGTGTTAACAAGAAGCCCAATAAGAAGCCCCTATATAAATCGAAATATCAGGGGAATACCAACTTATTTCTGTTTCCTTTTGTACAGGTTTCTACATAGCATGGTTCCCATATGCCATTACGATAGCTTTGCCGGAAATGATAACAGGTCATACCCTACACCCAGTGACAGATTTCATCACCCCTCACCTGGCTGGGTCCAACTCGTTCTGGAATCCCATCATCTACATGCTGACCCTGAGGCCCTTCACCATGGCCTTGTACCAGCTGTGTAGGAACACTCCATGTGGGAGATTCAGGTCTACACGGAGAGAAGAAATGGTGATAAGGCCTAGTGTTACTTCCCTTGACACAACAATCACTGACACCAATATTGAAGATAGCATTAATGCCATAGATGAGCAGGGGGTGGCAGAGCAGTAGAACACCTAGCCATGGCAGCTCTATGTTACTTGCCAGGGCTGCTTTGATGCATCATGATGGGCTTCCCTAGCCCACTTAAAAGGGTCTATATCTCCTCTTTCCTATCCGCTCTGGATGTGTGTGGTGCACATATGTGCGGGCACTGACACATTCCCCCGTCGGGCTTCCCTAGCCCACTTAAAAGGGTCTATATCTCCTCTTTCCTATCCGCTCTGGATGTGTGTGGTGCACATATGTGCAGGCACTGACACATTCCCCCGTCGGGCTTCCCTAGCCCACTTAAAAGGGTCTATATCTCCTCTTTCCTATCCGCTCTGGATGTGTGTGGTGCACATATGTGCCGGCACTGACACATTCCCCCGTCGGGCTTCCCTAGCCCACTTAAAAGGGTCTATATCTCCTCTTTCCTATCCCCTTGGATGTGTGTGGTGCACATATGCGTGGGCACTGACACATTCCTGTGAAATTGCGTAATGTTTTTTTCTCGCCATGAATATGACCTCAGCTGTCGAAATGGTGTTAAACATCGATTACTCACTCACTGATGCATCATGACGGCTAATGGGCATGATGCATTAATGCAGCATCGGCCCTTATAGGGTTAACAACAGCTAGTATGGGTGCCACTAATGTGCTGAATGTGTTCCTGTTGTTATAATATTGAAATTGTTATCCACCTACATTTATTAACCCTACACTTATTTCTATAGCTATAAGAGTTTTTGTTGGGTCTAATAATACATATAGCCTACAAATAATGTTAATTATAAGATATGTATTAAACCTAACATGGGCACGTTGCCCTACTTACGTTAATACCCCTATAATTTCTGGTATAATGTCTACAGCATTATGCATGGCGTGGCAGGAAGTAACATGGCTATGGCAATATCGTCAATAAAGTTCTAAGAAGTAATTTACATGTAATAATGAGTTGAGATGTGTTATGGTGTTTAAGAAAATCTGGATATAAAAGCCAATAAAGTAAGGATACACGCAGGTATCTTACATGAAACAAGTAGGAAAGTCTGCCAAAATCTTCTTTTTAAAAGCTTTAAGACAGGTGAGAGTGGTATAATCAGCCTTTAGTTTCCACCTTTGAATAGCTCTATAGCATGAGCTCATTATAAGGGAGGTTTCTATTATCAACTAAATTTTGGGTATTTTTCAATCTAAAGGCACAAGGAAGGAGATTTATGTCTCTTCTATGTATCAATTTTGACACCCTCTTTTTATGGAGTTGGTTGGTGGTATACAATGGGAATTCCTCAAGTTTCACCATGTACACTGGATGTAGACCCTTAAGCTAGGGATCCACTGACGCGAATGTCTTGCGAATTGCACTTGTGCGTGTCTTGTCGCAGAGCAGTCGCAAATATCAAATTATTTAGATTTCTGCGAATCTAGTCGCAGGCCGCACCAACGTCGCATGTACATAGTCGCAGCAGCAGATCCACTGGTGGAAGGTTTTCTGTGAGTAGGCACGCACGACTACAATTTGCAAGTAACTCGCAGCAGTGGATCTGTACCTTTATTTTCAAAAGTTGTAGGTCCTTGGTCTCCCCTCTATAATCTCTATCCCACACATAGTCTGCATAATCTAGTACAGGTAAGACCACGGTTTTATATATAGAGTTAAGGCAGTGTTATCATCGCATATTTTCTAACTCTACACAGGTCATCTAATCTCTGTCTAAACTTATTGCCTGTAAATTCCCTGTGAGTGGTGAACGTTGGACCAGTATATGTTGTCACACCTATATAAGTAAATTCATTAACTTGCTCTAGTACTGGCTTACCCATTGTGAAATTTGGTAAAGGTTCATGCCTTCTCTTATTAAAAACCATCCTTTTGGTTTTAGCACAATTAATGGTAAGGCTATTGTCTATACACCATCTAGAAATAATATATATATATATATATATATATATATATATATATATATATATAAATATATATATATAATGTATGTATGTATATATATATGTATATATATAATGTATGTATGTATATATATATATATATATATATATATATATATATATATATATATATTGAAAAAGCACAGGACCCAACACAGACCCCTGAGGAACACCATAGTTGATCAGATTTAGGCTTGAGTAGATATCGTTGGCATAAACTTTTTGTGTTCAGATAAGTAATTCGCATCCAATTTCCAAAACTTTGTAATCTAACAAACAGTGTAATATAGTATCAAAAGCTTTTTTATAATCTAAATATAGGCAATAACTAGGCCTATGTCTTGATTAATTCAATATAGGATATTGGACGTAACAGATTACCATTGCACGCCGTTGCACCTCGAACAGGTCTATTACCCTGGTTAATATTGGTTTTCGGTAAGGCATAAGCAAATATTTCACCAATAGTTGAAAGGAAGTCATTTCTATATTCAGTACAATCAGAGGATGGGATAACCATACCAGTGGTGGAGTTCTGAAGTTTTAACTTGGATCTAGACTCAAGTGAGTCTAAAGCTCATTGCCGTATATTGGGGACCAAAAACTTAGTTTTTCCTATTTTTGCACCTTCAAAATGGTGCTGTGTCTCTCATAGTTGGCCGATCTACACAATTCTTTCACCATGTAAAAGTACACAATTAGGGCATTATTTCTAGATACCTCATTAAGTTTTTGGTGAAAATTAAAAATATTTTATCTTGTATCAAAGTGTGAGTTTCAGAAGCGAAAACCATGAAAAAACACCTACTTCTCCATCTTTAGGCTAAAATTACTATGAAAAAGTGAGTGATGACCCCCTATTTTCATTAATTCATCTTTTAGAGTGAGAAACAAGCTTTTTAAATATGTTTTTACATTTTATATGCCTCTAATAGTTCAAATTCTACCAAAAGATATGTATTTTTTTGAAAACTAACTAAAATCGCCATTTTGACCCGTCCTTTGATACAATTTTTCCCTATAGCATTTAACATGATCCCTATATATGAGAAAAAATGGAGCAAGCAAAAGAAAAAACATGGATTTTGTATCACATTTATGAGTTCTTTCAATATACTGGATAGCTTAGATATTCATGCATTTGTTGGGATTATCCATTGCGGTACTTCATGGTGACCTAATTCAACCTTGACCCCAATAACTGTGATTCAAGGTCAGACAGTGACCTACTTATACAAATGTAAGATATATGGTAACTAATATGATTTATATACTTCTGAAAAGTGTCAATGATATCTCTGACTTGGATTTGATGTCCCTGGTCCATTAAATCAAGATTTTGTTGTTTTATTAAGAGAGAAATCCATAATTTGCACCCAACCACCTGCTATTAATGCAGCTATTTTGCCCCAAATGGGCAGCAATTGGGCAGTATTTGCCCTGTTGTAATAATATGGCAGCTGAAAAAATTATCAAATATCTTCCAATTTCCAATAATTTTCAGTATAGATATTCAAAACACCCTATACAAGACTAGGGTTGTGAAAAAACTAGGATATTTTATCATTAATTAGAAAAAAATAAGGCCCTCATGCTGCAAATGCACCAGTCCCCAATATAGAGGAACGGACTTATAGATCCAAGATTTTTGTTGGTGAGAAAATGGCTTTATGGCAGGTACAAATCTGGGTGCCAGTTATACATTCATCCATTCCAGTAATACCCACAAAATCTACAATTACATGATCACCAATAAACATGTACTGGGAATAAGGACCTTAATGCACCTTGCACTGAGGACCCTTTTCGTAGATCGTGTCACGCATGGACCGATTTTTGCATTTGCATTAACAACCTGTCGATAATGTGTAAAGGGCATTCCTTTATCCATGTGTAACAAAAATTGTGAAGTTTAGTTGATACACAAGCCCCCAGGGGGTAAAGACCCTTAAGGTGCCAGTAATACCCACAACAACCCCAGGACTGTTGTCCTTTAAATCGTAATGAGAAGCCTTGATATATTGCCATCACAGTATAATGCACTGGTCATAACCAGTATATGACTGCTCTAAGAAACCTTATGTAATTATTCCTCAGATGCTCATCATACAGAGCAGACATAGGCCAGTAACTAGGATCACCTGGCTTATTCTTGACAGTTTTAAATTGTAGTGGCTTTGTGTAGTCGTAGTACATTAAGAAATGGCCTCCAGATTACGTAGACATGAAGATATACTATAACCTACTAAACAGGCCTCAGCACTTATTGCTTCGAATAAACCTCTACCCTTAGTTCTTATATAAGATGGATACATAATGAGATAAACCTCTACCCTTAGTTCTTATATAAGATGGATACATAATGAGATAAACCTCTACCCTTAGTTCTTATATAAGATGGATACATAATGAGATAAACCTCTACCCTTAGTTCTTATATAAGATGGATACAAAATGAGATACAGTTTATAATGTTTACAATCAATTTATACCTTTCTACCACTGGTGGTAATTTGAGACGAGAGCAAAGAATTAAAGACCCAGACCAATGTATATGTTATATTATGCTACGTGTTTTCTGCCCAACATTAAGTGTCTGTATGATGACCAGGAGGCTCTTGCCAAAAGAGAAATATGAACCAAAAAAATGTGCGCGTTATTGTATTGCTAAATGATAGTGTAGATAATCGTTTCGATGAAACATGCTCATCTATTTTTTTCACATATCAAAAAGAGTTTTTCATGCATTCGGATGTAATCGTTTTGTCAATACTATGAAAATGAGTTAAGTCATTCACGTTTTCCTCAGTACTCTCTGAAAAACAAGTACAGAGGTTCTCCTTCGTTTTCTTTTGGCAAGGCCCGCCAGGTGAGTGGGTGAGTGGACAAAGTCCACTTACTCTCTAAGGACCATTGGTGCAGGAGTGCATCATGCTCATTTGTCGTCATGATGATATGTGTTCTATGTTAATGAATCATTGATATGACATCAAAATTCATATTACAGCACTAGATCAACAGTAATATGGCAGCGTTGATTGAATGGTGACAAAATTAATTTTGAACGATTGTTGAAATGAAAACAATATATTAATGTTGATATATCTATCAGTTGCAGCTTATACTGCATAAGTGCCCTGGCACTGATAGATTTCAACCTATCGTAGTCGCCTGTAGAAGCGCCCTGGCTTTTTCAACCTATCTCTACCCCCACCTTTATTCAAGACTTAGTTTTTTTAGTGGATTTTCCAATTTCAATGTCATTGTACCCCCCGCGCTTATTCAAGATCGCACTTATTCAAAGACCCGGCGCTTCTACAGGTCACTATGTTACTTTCACCTACCTTCAACAGGCCCCAATTCAAGACTGGCGCTTATTCTAGACTAGCTTTGTAGTGTATTTTTCAAGTCAATGCTACAGTACTGCTGGTGCATATATTATATTCAAGACAGGCACTTAAACAGGTACTGAAATTTTCCATACTTATATTCTCCCTCGGGATGTACCTTTAGTTGCTGATGAAAAAAAAAACCAGGCGGAGACCCGGCGCTTACACAGGCCATTACGGTACTGGATACTTATGATATAAAATATTCAATACTTATCTCTCGGGCTGTACATTCAGGTGCTTATGATAAAAACCAGTGAGGCCCACCCACCCCCTTGTCATTGTTTTTGTATGGAACATATATATTGGAACCCAAAGACCCCCCCCCCCCCCGCCCCCTTAGCAGTGACGTAATTGTTGAACGCTCCCTATACAGGCCATTGCGGTAATGGATATTTAAGATATAAACTAGTGGCTTTGCCACTAGATTATGGGGCTGTCCCTAGAGAATGGAGCCTGCCCAGGATGCCCGCCAGCCAGCGCGGGAAAGTGATGCAGCGTCCACCTAATTCAGATCTTATCAGCGCAGCTCATTCTCCAAGCAGACTTTCTCGGAAGTCGGCCTACAGACTCAAAAGCTCTGCAACTACTTATTAAATATGAATATATAACCTATCAAATTGAAGCTCTCGGGCATTACAATCTAGATCTGTGAAGATCGGGACTCTTGCCCCATAAATAGGATCAAGAACAGCCCCGATCTCTCCGAACTGATTTCCAAAATGGCGGCTATTTCAGCTTGACTAAGGATTTGAGGCTATAAAACGGTTTACCGAAATGCAATTTAAAGAAAATCTCAATGATAAAACAATTGAAACAATCAAGTTGGAAAAACAATAGAAAGTTTTGAAAATATATTCATTGAATTGTCTATACATTAGGTCGAGTTAGCTGGCACTTTCCTCTCTGGTTCACAGTCTGAAAATTTGGCTTCATCTGGTACCCCAAGGGTACACTACTTTGAAGCAGTCACAAATTGATCATTTCTAACCAGCGATCTAGCAACCCATTTTTATATGTAGTGTAAATATTACGGTACTGGATACTTATGATATAAAATAGTCCATACTTCTCTCTTTCTGGCTGTACATCCACGTGCTGAAGATAAAAACCAGGGAGGCAGAGAATACAGCTGTCGACATTCCCGGAGCTACTTATCTGTTGACCACCCCGTATATTATCATTTGGCTAATACTCATACAAAGGAGGGATATCATTCAACCCAGGTAACATCACCCATTCTATAATCTATTAGACAAGCACTGTTAGTAGTAGCCATGGTTTTTTACAGCAAGAATCCCTGGCAACTTTGGTTCCAATTCCTTTTGCTGTAAATCTACAGGAGGTGAGTTGCTGTAATTCTACAATACAATCCACAGTAATAATACAGTAATAACCACTGTGACCATTCAGCAACAGGGGCGTGAGAAGCAGTTTCAGAGTGGGTGGGACCAGGGGGGGGTTTTCTGCAATTTTTGACCTCCCTTTGCTTGACCTTTTAGTTTTGACCTTTTAAGGAGTTGGCCAAAAGTGGGGGGGGGGGGGCATGTCCCCCCCCCTGCTTTCCACGCACATGAGCAAGATCATTCATATCTACAGAAACATATGCTGTAAATCAACAGCAAAACAGCATCATAAGTAATGATCAAGCAGGGCAGTCATAGGGCACTAATTTTTAGGGTTTCGAATTGTAATGTGTGCAGTCGTAGTACTTTAGGAAATTATAATTGCAAGGGCAAGGATATGATGAAACATGGTATTACTTAGAATGTATTGATGAATTATATCTAAAAAAACGTGGTCCAACATACGCAAATTTGCTTCTCTTTCTTTTGAAGCCCTAGGTGTTTTCTTTTAAATGAGACCAGAAATTCTAGAGCCAAATGTATCCAAAAAGACCCCAAGAAAACAGAAACTGGGACCTTTTGGGAGGATCACCCATTGTATTACTTGGAACGTATGATAACCCCCAATGAACTTCACTTCATTTACTAAATTCATTCCACCACTGACAAGATGGAACAAAATAACAATCCTGCAAGCAGTGCGATTGGCAAAGCTTTGGGCGTATCTACACCGGGGCTTACTCCAGAACAAGTAATCACCTTCTATGACGATTGGTCCAAGGAATCAAAATATGACAAGGTATATTAAGGACTATAAGCGTTGCATATACATGCTTGAACTATTTGCATCATACACCAGTGTGATTGTATACCATCCCTCTATCAAACTTAATCCATTTTATCAGGATCTGGTTGCCATGGAAACCGAATGGAACAAAAATGTTCTTTTTTAGCTTCTTTTCCTCAGAACAGCCTTATGGGATGGATAGTTTACATGGGTTACTGATTTAATGATTTTAACCTAATCTTGAAGTCATTATTTGGAGGCGTTTTTTCTGTTTCTCCATATTCCAATTATTAAGGTCTACGGAGCCTTTCAAATTTGATGTTCATCAAGTAATTAAGGAGGCTGTTTTATTAGGGTATTTGAAATTGGGTTAGGGCAGGGGTGTTTTCACTGTTGTTATTGGCCCAGGGCTATGCATGGGTCTTTGGCGGCGGGTTCAGAGCCAATTTTGATGATTTCTAATCATGAAGTTTAGGATGTAATCATCGGTAGATCCAGGACAGATATCCATTAGATAAAAGCATGAAGAGGTAGGTTGGAATTTCATCTTTCCAGGCATACATCTCTTTTGTCCGTGGGACATGTCTTTATTTGTCTAAATTGATGCCATATTTGACTTACCTTTTGAAGAGCCATATGTATAACATGGCCTTCAACATGAGGCCTATGGTGGTGATAATTTTTAGCGATTTAAAAAACACATTGATTCCTATGGAAATTGCTGATTAAGACGCCAAAAATTCAGCAGGTGTAGAAGTAATCAGACATGTCATACATCCTTTGTGTGTCTGATCAGCTTGCTGCTTATCATAATAGGACCCGCCTATATGTCACTTACCTCAATGATATGCAGACAGCCAGGAGGAGAGTCAACCGCTACCTGCCACCAGGTGTCAAATTAAAGAACTACCCTATCTATCCAGAGTTAGCCAGTGTGGTACTGGTGAGAATACAGCACAGTAGAGACATGGTGTGAGTAATGTGGGAACTAGTTTTCATTGTCCACCATTCAGCTCTATACCAGATTGACTTCACAGACTCCAAAATAGTAGTTCTTTTAGGAATATTTTTCACCCACTATACATGGGTCTCTAATGGTCTCTACTGTACTCTCTTGTACATTTCATACTCATATAGATCTGACCAATGGTCTTTATGTTGGAACTCAACTCAATGATTTATGAAGAATTTACAAATTTGGTCAATTCTAGGTTTTCAGAAGAACTCAAACTAAGCCAGATGGGATCATTGTCTTCCTTCTTGCACAATGGCAAGCCCAATAAATGCAGCCAACACAAAGCCCAAAGTGTTTTTGAGGTAGATGTATCATTGAATGATTGTCATATTTGGTAGTATATTTGCATTATGGGATTTCCCTGGCCATGCAGCTGGACCCAGATATGCTGATATTAGTTCTTGAATTTGCCACCAGATGTCCTCTATATCGTGCAGTTGGATCCCCCCCTGCAGACAGCCATGGGTTGGACAGAGAGTATCAGCCAGAATAGTGTGGAGTATGCTATATTTAGCAAGGTGGTGGCAGTGGTTGGGGTAAGGTAGTTGCCTAAGATCAGGCCTTGGACACACTTTTCCTGAGAGATTTGGATACTATATGCAAACATGACTTCAAGGGAAAGGGGTCCTATCTTGGCCCAATATGGGCTCTGACGAGAATAGCAAAGCTGTTTTTCTAATTCTGAAGGGGTAGGGACATATATTGTATCCATCTTTTACCTGAGATATTCAACAATATTTTACAATAGACAGAGCAATCTGCAGTCTGGGCCATCTATCCATGTGTGCAGCATGGGATTTGCAGGCCTATATAGTAGTGTAATATGCCCATAGATAATAATTCTGAATAACACTTAATAGCATTTGGTAGGTCCCCCTTGATAAGCATTATTTGGCACTTTTCCACGAAATGGGTCCAAAATTCTTAAGTCTTTCACCCATGACAATAGCACTGAATCAGCAGGTTTGCTTCTGCATAAAAGAACAAGGAGTGACCCCCCTGACATACTTTATTTATAGCCAATATTTGTAAGTTAGCAGTGCAGCACCAGGCTATATTTAACTGCCACCAGGAATAGCACACGGTCCGTTCGACCCCTGGCCAAACTGACGTGCGTGAGTTACTTGAGTAACCTGCCGGGTTATCGGATTGGCTACCAGTCTGTGACATCATAAATGGGTCAGGGCAGGTTGTTGTGTAAGTTACAGAGCCTCAGACCTCTGTTTGTATCCCACAGTGCACCATTCCTATGCTACAAACAGATGTCACATGACTTCCTGTGATACATGTGTCTGGGTTTGGCCATACTGAAGTAAACCCAGTTGGTAATTGGAGCGGAACTCCGTAAGTTACGAAGCCAGGGGTCGAACGTACCGACTGGTGTTAGACCTAGCTGACCTCTTTGTCACAGTCTGGTGGTGGCACTGGTCATGGACCTGCCTCAGATGAGGTTTTGGTCAGCATTCACCTAGGGTACAACCTCCTCAATAGAAGCTATTTATTATTTGGAGGTATTGCTAATAGACACCAGATTTTCTTGTCCTAGTTTATTTCTGTAATAAGCTGATATTGTATTTAGTGGGCTACTTATATGTGCGGGTGGATAGCGCAGATCTCACTTGCAAAGTCTACCCCACTGACACCCATGGGCACACATACACATTCATGTTATATATAGCCAGGGGTCTCCGTAGCTAGCAGGCAAAACCAAACCTAATTCTACCAACTGATTTCTTGGGAGTGGTCATTATTAGGGCTGGATATATTTTATAAAGTTATTGAGGTATTCACATCACAAGCCTCTTACTGAGCTCCTCCCTCATAACCTTAGCCTTTATCCACTTGTACACACCTATCCTGCCTTTCATAAACTCATTAGGCTCTAAAGAATAACATAAAATAATGTATAATTTCCTCAAAATGTTGCCCCAAAATCAGCCCTTTTCTCAAACGTCATCAAATTTTAACCCTTTGTAAAATGAAGATGGTTGCAGGCCACACCCTAAACCCACCCCTAATACTGATGTTCAAAAATGACCACTTCAATAGCTGGCAATGAAGAACACAACAGCAGCTTGACTTCAAAAGCTCTTCCTGATCATCAGGTCAAGGGTTCTATGGGGTGCACAAGACACTCCATTCTATAGATCAGCATATATACATTGGGATGTTCCTATCTCTCAGATTTACCTTTCAGTGTATATCACTAGTCACCCAGTCATTATTGAGGGCACATGAAAATTAAATAGTGTTAAAGAGTTTCATAGAGTGTTTAATCAGTATGACCTACTGGCAGCCCACTGCTATGTAACATGTGGCATCAATTAAAGTTATTGGTTCTCCTCTCCCCCCACCCACCACATTGAAGAAATGATATAAATATCACTGCTAAGTTCCCTCTGTGGCCACCCAAAATTTGGAATTTGGGCCCAAATGTGCCTTATAGAATTCTTGTAAAGTAGGGGTAGGCTTTTGAGGAAGGTTTCAATTACATTGCTTTAGTTAAAAGTGGTTTTGATTTGGTCAAAGTTCAGCTCAGGCAAACTTTAGATGGATGGTCAAGGGCCTCCCTAATCACCCATGGGTGACCTATAGTTATACCTTGGAGACCTCTGTTGAATAATTCAAAATACCAATATTCTTATTGTTATTACCTACATGTGGACATTCTGTGCCCCATACCTACAACTACCAAAAGGTCCCCAGCAAAAGGTTCTGTTCAGTGTGGTGCATATAGTCTGACTTTCTAAATATAGCTTGCTGTGTTTATAGTGTGTGTGTTGCAGAAATGGGTCAGGCTCTGTGTGCCTCCATTCATCCATGACCTCAGTTACAAAATATCAGATAGTTCTGCCCCCCCCCCCTCCTTCACCATTTTGGCTGAGGCCCCACCCGCACTATGCTACAGAGACATCTGTTGTGTCATATTGGTACTGTAAGACTAGGTCCCAATGCCACCAGGTGTCTCTCCCTTAGAAGTCTGCAAATCACACTTCCAGGGAGGAGTTCGAGCATGCACCAGGAGGAGAGCCCAGTGCTTAGGCGCCACCTTGTAGCAGACTAGAGTATGACCATGTCTGACAAAGCTAGAAGGCAAGGAAATGGTCAAAGTATGACACAGTGGAGACATCATGTGAGTGGCATGGAACTAAGCAAACATGAAATGTACCAGAAATGACTTCACTGAGCTCATATTAGTGGTAATTGAAATATCTTTCTCACTCTATAGGAGTAGTGCTCCAATGTTCTCTACTGCACCCCCTCATACATTAGACATTGAAATAATTTTCACAAAAAGTAGATTTAATGGATCTCAACTCAATTATTTTTATGAAATGCTCAAAGTTGACCTTTAGAACAGCCCATTATCAACTGAAACAGGATGGATTTCTCAATACTGATACATTGAAATGCAGCTAACCTTGACCCATTACATAGAGTGAAGTATATTTGATGTAAATGTATCATTGGATATTTGACACATGTGTTAATAAAGCAGAATTGAAGTATTTCCTCAGGCATACTGAGCTATACACACAAACATGAATGTTACAGTTGCCACAAGATGGCGCTGAAGCACTGGTCACCCCCCCTGAGCATGCACAGAGAGAAGGACCACCATAATATATATTCGTTTTTTTCTATGTTGAAACTAAGGGGGTCTTCTCGAGTCAAATTGATTAATATTGCCCAAATTGCATGAATTACATATTAAAACTCATTAATTTCAAGTTTGATCGATAGAATCTATCATTTCTCAGTCAAAAATGATACTTCCAGCAAGAAGGGGTCGAGCATGCGCAGAAAGAGCCAAAATCCAAAATGCCGGACAGCAAGACTATCGACTTATCGTGCTTTCGAAACTGCTTGATTATAACAAAATAGAGGAGAATTACAGTCTCCATGCCTTTCTATGGTTAATATGGATCCTTATTCAAGACCTGCTTGTATTCTGCAATGCTTAACTCACCAACAGACGAGTTATTCGCCAATGAAAATACGAGTGATAATACAAGTGATACTGTCCCTATAGTGTCAACGCTGAGGTAGTTTTTTTTTTTTTTTTTATCATATTTGGTGGAATCCCTGGGCCATTCGTGTCCTACAGCACGCGTACAATTTTTAAATATGGACTCTAATTCTGAAAATACAGACACTCGATATTCAAAACACAGAGATATGATATTCTTTTCTTAAATTGAGCAGAAACCCTACCGTTACTGCATTGTTCCTTCATAACAATATACGATTAGTTAACAATGTTCCTTGTAATAAGCGTATCAGCCCAGAAATTTTTTTTTTGAGATACTCAAAACCTAAAACAGAAAGATAAATTTTAATAACTGCACACCATGAAGCCTAAAAATCGTTGTTATTTTCCCCTTTAAAAATTACTCTTTATTTGCATAATTTGACACAATGGGGGGTGCACTTATGATCCAAAAGGAAGGAGTGCACTTGTTGGAGTATGTGTGCTAATTTAGAAGAAATACAGAAGGTGGTAGCATGAATAGTTTGAATATGTTTCAGGAACTAGGAGATCCTTATGCAGGTCCTGTAGTAGCTGCTACAGCCGTGTGCCACCATCTCCATGGTAGGACCGATGTCACCGTGCTTGATGTCGCTGCAGGAACCGGCAAGGTTGGTGCTCATGTAAGTAATGCCCACTCTCCACTTGCAAAACACAGGTGTATGTGTTACATGTGAAACTCCAAATCCTTAGTTCTATCTGTTTGAAGAACTAGGATTCGGTCAAGGCGAAACCTCTAGTTACATTGTTGACAGAAAGATTGTCATGGGAATGTAAAAAGGTTGTTTCTCCATTATCCACCACCTTCACTTAGAAATTATACTTTGCTCTTGTTCTCCCTATAAAGGTAATTAAATGACTCCAATTTTACATCCATTTCAGTTGAAGAAACTTGGAATAAGACAGGTCGATGCACTGGAACCCTCACAAGGCATGCTTGCTGTTGCCAAGGACAACCTTACCTATAGAAATTACTTCCACATCTATTTTACTGACAACGTGCCTGCCTTAAAATCAGGTAGGTGCTGCACTCACAATACAACTGAAGGGTGTTGCTTTTATTGGAAAAGGTAGTTTTACCTTACCCGCAGTATTCTCTTTCCTAGTAACGCTAACTTTTATGTTGTGTTGCACACAAGTGGTCATGCCAGTGCTAGAAAAGTGCCAGGTGCGCGGGCACCTTGTATGGAGTACTCGTTAAGACTAGGACCTTGCCATGGCGAGTATCCTGTAGCGTGTCAGCGAGGCCTGTCTGTTTGGTTCTATATTGAGAACACTAAAACTTACCTTGAAAAGGACATGCAAGGTACTCGCCACAAGACCGCTTGAAACAGAGTGTGACACAATAAGGCACTGCTGGTGCAGCACCACCTATTTCTCAGCAAGGCAGGTGGCTTTTCAGACTAATGTGGTGTATGGAAGTTTAATGGTGACGCAGAGCATGACTTCTTAGGGAAAGAGGGCACCTATTCCCATCTCTATTTAGCATAAAAGCAACACCTTCCAGGCTTATCTTGGTATTCAAAAGACTTACAGCAGATTTAAATTTACAAGGACCCGTGCCACCTAAACGAGTCACTACAGTACTTAATTCTTCAGACGAGAAGGTGAACCCTATCCAATATTCAAGAACGCTTTTTTTGATGGCCTTTCAATCAAATAAAACGATTCTGTCACAATTATTGAAATATGAGTCCCCAAAGAAGAGAGCATCAGCTTTATCTGATGCATCTGATGATGTCTAGATTGACAAAATGCATCAGGTGCTGCATTGCTTATACACTGAAGGTGTTGCAAAATATATTAGATTGAGAATGATAAAAGGTATAGAGTAGTGATAGCGCACAGGAAGCTTCTGTTAGGTTATATATTGATGTTTGTTGAGGGAATAATCAATATATACTGTTCAGATAATAAGCTACAAAGAGCATCAGTTTGCATCCTTACAGTGTTGTGCAAGCACGAATGTGATGATTTCTGTCCATTGTGACGTCATGAGATGCATCAGATAAAGCTCCTGCTCTCTTCTATACTGACACATATGTCAATAATTATGCCAGGATCTCTTTATTTGAGGATAAGGCCTCAAAATAAGTTTCCTTGACAACTGGATAGGGGTGTTCTTTAACCTTACAAATGTTCCACTAGCCCAGGTCAGGCTCATCTGCCGTGTTATCCTCCTGTACCGACCATTTGCAGTGCCCGCAATGGTCACAATCATCTGCCGTGTTATCCTCCTGTACCGACCATTTGCAGTGCCCGCAATGGTCACAATCATCTGCCATGTTATCCTCCTGTACCGACCATTTGCAGTGCCCGCAATGGTCACAATCATCTGCCATGTTATCCTCCTGTACCGACCATTTGCAGTGCCCGCAATGGTCACAATCATCTGCCATGTTATCCTCCTGTACCGACCATTTGCAGTGCTCGCAATGGTCACAATCATATAGTAAACGTATTTTTCATGCCACATACTAGACTGACATGCAGAAATACATATTCTTGCTTGACATTACACGTCTTAAAAGAAACCACACTTGGCTTTGTCTCGTGAGATAGATGACGCATATTCACTTTTATCACTGTTGCAGATAGTGCAGCTAGTATTTCGCAACTTTTCTTATTATTTTCGCATCTTTTTTTTTCGTTTTCTAAACTTACTATTTCGTTTTCGCAAGTTACTTTTTCGTTTTCACAACTTAGTAGTTGGTTTGCGTAACTGAGTTGTTGGTTTCCACAACTTAAATTTCTGTTTCCGCTACTCAAGATTTAAAAGTTGCGAAAACAAAAATATAAGTTGCGAAAACGAAAATATATCTTGCAGAAACGAAAATATACCTTGCGGAAATGAAAATAAAACTTGTGGAAATGAAAATAAAACTCACAGAACCGAAAATAAAACTTGCGGAAACATAGTCTAGAAAAAAAAAGTAGAAAACAGATGTCCTTTTCAGGGCTCCATACATTTCACCTTGAGCTGCATTGCTGTATTTATTACTGACTTAGATTCGTATGATGCGCTGGTGTGTTGTGGAGGAATGATGGAGGGACACCTAAAGTGTAATGTCCTACCGGAGATGGTCCGCATTGTCAAACGTGGTGAGTTTACACTAAACCCTTAATATTACGGGCTGCTGATGCATTAATGCACCATGCCTATTGGTTGTCATGATGCATCCATGAAGTGCCAGCGAGACTGCTTGCCGACACTTTAGAGCATGAGTTACGGCACTTATCGGTACCAATCTTGGTGAATAAACCAGACTTTATTCTTTGGATTAGTATATGCCCAAGGAGCCCTAATCACTTTGCTAAACATCTGGGTCACCCACCTAAGCTTCGATATCCTCCAAAATGTACCGTAATCATTTGTTTTACCTCTGTTTCCTGTAAAGCAACCCTAACATCCTTACTATTTGGATTAGAGGCATAAAACTAGAACCAAATTGAAGCTGGGCGACCCAAGATGATTTGGAGTGCTTAGATATGTACCAAAGCAACATCAGATTTATTCACCGCAATGATATTATTGGTACCGTTTAGGCATTTTTGAGGCCCTAGCTCATGCTCTAACAGTACTAAACCTGCATGCTCCAGATGCAGCTTGTAAGTTATAGCCCCCTCCAAAGTCCTGGGCGCAGCTTATACATGGGTCCAGCGTGTAAGCTCATCAAGCATTGCGGCTCTATGAAATGTCAATCATTGACTTGATCACATCAGTTTGAGATTATATGGTAGGTTGCATGATTGTAATGTAAATAAGCTGATCTCCGGCAGCCCCTTTAGTTGAGTTATTGGCAGAAATTTAAACTAAAGGATAATTCAATTGACTCCCCCCATGGCATTGTAAATGGGGTGGGGTAAATTTTTAACGTAATAGCACCATTATTAACCCTATGGGGACCTTATAGAACTTGTCAAAAAAGGGGATTAACTTCAATAGCAGGGAAAAACTACATTAGATTTGTATTGAAACAAATCCCAGGCATGCCCTATAGCTTTTCCATCAATTAGCTTTACATTGTATATGCCTTAATCATACTCGGGGTACTATGGTAGAGATTTAAGTTGATGTTTATAATGTTTGCTTTATACAGGCGGAGTGATAGTCATCGTGATGAGGGAGGAGTATCTACAGACTGTAGCCGAATACAGAGACAGACTCGAGCCCATCATTAAACAGATGGAGACTGACGGACAATGGGTCATTGAGGACAGGACCGTCATCCCCGGATATTTCTATGATTATAGTGGAATAAGATACGTATTCAGAGTTACAGCATAGTGCGTGCCATCATTCAGACACCTATAAAGTCATTGAAGAACAGACATAATAGATGTGAAGACATGTACAGTCTCAAACTACCCTCAATAAAGCTCAAATGATGAAAATTAGGAGAAGATTTATGTCCCCATTTGTTCAGCCGCTGGCAGAGTGATGACATCTTGGGGTTCTAGTGTCAGTCACACCTGTCACATAGAGACCATGTATGTGGCAGGAGGGCTCTGACTAGCTGGATTGTTGTTCATACATATAAGTGCTCCCCCTTGGCTCAGGCAATTAACTACATATAGAACTCCGCAGAACCCTCTTAACCCGTTAAGTGCTTCTGATGCGGGAGTTCATCATGTCTGTTGGTCGGCATGATGCACCAACGGGCGCTGGTAAGACTGCTTGACAACACTTCATTGATGCATCATGCCAGACCTCACAAGGGTGTTGCTCCTATTGTAAAAAAGAGCTGTGAGTATGTGCCCTCTTTACTAAACAAGTTGTGCACTGCTTCACCTAAGTACTTGCACTCACCACATTAGACTGAAAAGTCACCTGCCTTGTTTAAAATAAAGAGAGCTGCACTATCAGGTACCTACTCATGTCACACACTCTATAGTTTATTACACTGACTGACTTCTCCTAACTAGGTACCTACTCAAATCCCCCTTTTTTTAGCACCATACTTGAATGACCACTTGTGAGCAACAAAAGGGACAAGCTATAGCTACATGAAAAGAAAGGACTGGAAATGAGGGCATTTTTAGCCAGCTCCTCCTTTTACTATAGGAACAACACCCTCTTGGGGGTGTATGAACTTCATGCAGGAATGTAGCCCTGGCAAGTTACTCATCAACGCTGCATTCATACATCATAAAAATGAATGGCCATGACACATTAATACATTAACGGTCCTAAAAAGGCTCCATCTATAGTTCATATGAAGTAGACAAATCCCGGGATACCAGACAGGTTAATCTTATATGGTAAAACCCTTTTCATAATCCAATCTCCCCAAAAATGACAAGCAATATATATATATATATATATATATATATATATATATATATATATATATATATATATATGTATGTATGTATGTATGTATGTATATATATATATATATATATATATATATATATATATATATATATATATATATATATATAAATATATATATATATAAGCAAATGTCAATGACCATGGAGTATTTTTGCAGAGGTGAATATGATGCAAAGATATTCCAGGGGTATTGACATTTGCATTTATGTCATGGCTAAACAGATTTGAACGATTTTAAATGAAGAAATTCAACTATATTTAACTGCGTTCATTGCAGCAGGTCACATGATCGGCAGCCATAGAATATGGACATATTGTATTCCATCCCCCCCCCCAATGAATACAACATGTTCAGTACTGTTCTATATTAACAATCGTATCTGCCATGACATAAATATGCAACTCTTTCAGTACCCTTAAATACTCATTCCTTTGGTTATCATGATGCATGATTGCTACCCTTGTGAGTATTCACCAGAGCTGCATTAATGCATCAGGCCACTGTCATCATGATGCACCGGTGCAGTCACTGAGAAAAACTTAATGTCCCTATCACTAAATGTTAGATACCCTAGCCTAATAGAGCAGGCCTACATAAATTCACAATTTTCAGAGTAGGGCCTATGTAGCCTAAACCCAAAGCCTTCTTGAAGTGAGTGATGGTTATAGGGAGAGGCTAATGGTCTAGTAAATTTCAGAATCAATGGACCTCTGTTGAGGGAAAAGGCCAGCACTCTACTGAAGAATAAAGGGAGGGGTACAGAAATAATTTCAGAGCCCTGTGAAGGGGAACAGAAAAATCGGCACACAGAATTTCACCAACCCCATGGTTAAAAAGAATGCCCACTCCCTAAGGAATGGCAGTGGTTGGTAAGTGATGGTCAACATTCAGCACAGAGCTTTATTGGGAGGTGGGGGGGGGAGGAGAGTAGCATTAGGCATCTGTCCTTCCATGCTGGACATGAACAATTAATATGCCCAAATTCTATGTATATTAAATAATTTAAGTGATTGTACTACTGTAAAGTAGCAGTTATATCACTCGTCATGCGTCTACTACACTGATGAATGGAGCCTCCTCCCTCCTAAATGCATAATTAAACTCTTATAAATTTCATTAAAAGCCTTCTTCATAAGGAGTCGAACTAAACATCAGTATTGAATGGACAGAATTTGCCTGAAAATGTGCCTTTTATAGATGTATATATTAGAATCAGGGGGCCTCATACTCGGGAGGTTTACGGAATGTCGCGCTACTTGCAAGAAGGCTCTCCAATATCCTTGCTACTTGTCTGAGTCTGGCTACATGGTAGATTACATTTATGGGGCATTCTGTATGAGTGTGCTTGTCAAGATGCCATGAAGTACTTTTGGTAAGTAGACGGCGGACACAAATATATGCAGGTCCACTATGCAACATATGGTGCAATTTTGCGCTAGTTGCATAGAAATAGATACACTTGGAGTGAGTTAATTAAAATAGCTATTCCTGCAATTGCCTGAAAAGCAAAATTTGACATGATCTGTGAAAAGGGTCTTAGTGCAGAGTACACTTAGTCCCCCTTTCCGACTACATGTCACATCATTATCATACTTGAGTCAGTCGGTTGCAACGACAGACCCAGTGCAATTTCGAGTTGCAACAAGGTTTAGCCTCATAATGGACTCACTCCTGATGTGAGGTCAGCTGACAGCCAAAGGTAGGTGCAGTGACTATTCATAGGCAATGGAATAGAGGGCAGACCCAGGAAACAAGACACATGTTTCTACCTCTTTGACAAGTGTCTATTTGGTCTAAATCTGGTATGGGGACAAATCATGTGTAAAACTCCAGAAATTCACATGATAAAATCTAATGACATTGACACAAGATTTGCGCGTGTCTAACTAGTTCTGCACTAGGTGGCAGCACTATACCATTTTGATAGTTTTATCTATATTGGACCATTATCATCTTTTCTTTTTGATAGTATTTGTATACTTTACAGCACCAACAATTAACTTACACAAGGACTTTTAGCTAAATCGTTATAAATGTATGGTTTAAACATTAATAACCAACAATAACAAATTGATATAGGAAAATTATGGTATCAACACCAATCCTATGGGAAACAGAGTTGCTCATATCTCTGAATACCATTGTCCTCAGTCAAGAGCCGGGAGGCGTGGCGCAGTCGGTAGCGCATCCGCTCACGGGCCGTAAGGTCGTGGGTTCGGTTCCCGGCCCAGCCCGAGCACAGTGGTGGTTCCAAACGTCGCCGTAAGGTGTCGTTTGAGTTCCTCCCTGCTCTGGCTAGGCTGTGCTGGAAAGTCTCTCGGCGGTCATGGCAGACAAATGACTTAAAACAGGCCTGTCTATCTCTCACTATGCCTATGTAGTGATGGATGTTAAAGAACCATTGCCTCGGTAAATGTGTAGGGGCGTGCTTTCTATCTTCCCATAGATTTGGTCACCATCATCCCCCCTCCCCATTAGACTAGGGTCCGGGCAACTACGCCACAAGGGTAATCTCACTTCGGTGTGGATACAACCCGCGGGACCTCTGACCCTTGAGTGTCGGCCGTAAGGAAGGCACGAGGTGAGATAAAATTCGATCATCATCTGTCCTCAGTCAAATCTGTGGCACCATAGCCCTCTGGTCTGAGTAGTATACCACAAGACCTAATACTTAAGACCTATGGTGCAACGACCCCAAAATGATGCCAATTTGGGTAAATAGTGGGTATTTGGGTGTTTTCTGTCTGTTGTAAATCTCATGTAAAGACACATGAAAACTATGTTGCTAACAAAGTAACGTGAATATCCTGGGTTTTGAACACGGGGAAGGCACCACTTTGACACATTTCATAACGGGTTTTTCATGTGATTTTGTTTCCTGGGGAGGTATTGGCGCTGTATCACACGCTGCCAGCAGGACGGAGTGCAATGCGGCGATAATACCGCAAGTGCAATAACCTTCCCAGGGACTCCCACAAATGCTCCTTTGTATTGATCTCATTGTCAAAAAGGCTTAAATTATGATTTCAAGAAATCGGAATGCAGACCATGAAGCTCTCAAACGCTGTTCTTGTTCTCAGGGACTCTCAATAATGCAGCAATTTAAATGTATATGAGTGCAAGCTTTGTGTAACTACTTTCTTTCATTTTGATTTCAGAAATTCGGAGTTCAGACCATGGAGCTTTCAAAGGCTGTACTTAGGGGCTATGTGACTCTAAGGGAGTGGTTATTTTTTTTAATAACGGGGGGGGGGTGGTGGGTTTGAGGGGGATAAAAAAAATTTAGACCCCTCTTAGGGGGGGGACACAATGTTTTTGTCCCTTTTGAGCAAAAAAGCCTGCCCGCCACTAAAGAATAAAAGGGGGATGGAAAAATTTCAGACCCCTCCGAGGGGGACGGAAATCTTTTTGCCGCGCACCCGCGGAATTTCACCAACCCCTTATTGTTCAAAAATGACCACTCCCTAATTATCTACGTTATTCTGGATGCTGTGTCAAGTGTTGCCTTCCAGTCCATGGGGAGTCAAGTTCCCGATTTTGAGGCAAATGCCATCAGGTTTAGTGTGGTAATGGTGACCACAGGAATCACCGTCCAGTTTCAGAAGCATCTCCATCCCAAAAGAACAGCGAATATATGTGCTCCTCGTTGCAGTTACAACAAACATTTTCATATTTTTGTATTTTACTTCTGTTTCAATGTTACCTTTATCTTTGGACTTCAATCCTTTTGTGCAGATGTGATATTAATGTTTTACTACGGTGAACCATTCTGGAGACACATGCTCCCAATCACTCTTTCCGTTGTTGGGATGCTTATCCTAAATTCAACCCTGGAAGCAATTTTCTGATGGTTTCATCCCTGGATTCCTTCAGGCCACCAAGGACACAGCCACCAGTACCACAATTCCAACCCAGAACATCCAGGGTAATCCAACAATGCAGATAGGAGTGAACTATCCTGTACTTATTGGATAGACAATGACACTCCTTGCATCTAGAATTGAGGGATTGACTATGGTTATCTTATCGACAAAACTTCAGAATGTAAATGCATCGAATTTGGTATTTGCCATCATGTCTTGTTTTGCTATCCCATTGTTCACACTGTTGTGTTTATATCTGGAGGGGCCAGGGCTGATCACCAACCCTAAGACATTAGGATTTCTATTTCACCATTGTGCTACTATAGGGATTCCAATATGTGTACAAACTGCCGCTTGTAAGATTCTCGATGCAACAGAAGTGTCAATTTTCGCTAACATGGAAGCCCTGTTGTTTCTCGTCCTCCAGTACACATTAACTGACACTGATCTCTATGGAAGGATGAATGTCCTAGAGGCATTTGGTTGTGTGCTTGTTGTGTTATCTTTGTCCCTGGGAGCACTGACTTCAAGAAATGGCAGCCATGAGGATCTGTAATTCAAGATGTCATTGATACCAACAAAATGTTCTCAGAGCCCTTTCTATGGTCCTTTTCTACATCGGGAATTGGTAAAAAAAAAAGACTTTTGCATATACCAATTATTGGAAATCCACTATCCAGGTTTTAAAGTTCAGTGGATAAGATATCTATGGTGTTTTCTGTTTGAAATAATTGTAGGCCGGGGGATGAAGGAAGAAGGTTTCCAAGATGTTGGTTTCCTCAAACGAGAAGGCTGTTCGGAATAAACAGTCATATTAAATAGTTTAGATAAGGGAAATGTATAGCTTTACATCACCTCCCAGTTATGTATAGCACAATAATTCAACCGACTTGTAGTGGTTCGTCTCGTTAAGTTAGATTAAATCATAACGAAGAGAGAGAAAAGTTTCCGGGTAGGCAACCGAGCTTTTATTTCAGAGCTTGCGTTACATACGATCACAGCCTCAGAGGACTACATGCTGCTAGTGCATTCGGTTACCCTTTCGGGTAACAACCTGGTTGAGCAGTGGGTAAACCACTACTGAGGAACCTAGGGCTAGGACCAGCCTTATATAGGGGAAAAGCCCGCGAAACTCAGACCGGCCACGTGACGTGTGGCGGACGAGTGGTAGGCCCCCTGGTGTAGTGGATACGAACCCAGAGGCAGGTGCTGCCACCTGCCATCCGGATTCCCCCACCACACCCGAAGGACCTAGGTCTGAGTCTCACGGGTGCATGAACGTTAAAGTGTAAAATACCATACCCCTACACTGCCCCCCTTAGACAATAACTTGGGGGTAATTAAACCGCAGTGTATTAATAACCTAGTAAGTGATTGTTTACAATACTAAAAAGGGGTATTAATTACACTTGCTCGATGTGAAATAGGCTATAGTATAAGACTATCCTATTTCTGAAAAATTATACAATAATAGCATCGAGTGTCGTTCATGTTATTTCCATCACTAGCTTATAACAACCATAAATGATAAATATACAATTATCACAGATTTATAGTAACGTTTTGACAACAGTAGGGTCCTGAAAAGGACCGGTGGTTGTTAACAATGATCGTATTATGGTTATTGAACCCGGAAAAAAATTTTCGACTTTTTAAATTAACAGCTCTGTCTACTTTACAGAGTGAATTAAATATTAATGATCAGATATGGACAATTAATCTGATACTATATGAACACAATTAGGTATTAACCTGAGTAATACAATACTAAGTTTAGAGAAATCCGTTGGACCTTCTCTTATTTTATAGAAAAATATTTATACTTTTGAGACGCAGCTCAGTTTATACCTTAGTGTTTTATATTTACAAGTTACAGAAGAATTATAGTCTCTTAATATATTGAGACCAGGAATGACCTATATAGACAGTTATAGGTCTAGGATTACCTTAAATAACTTTTAGGATTCGCAGATCCAGTATATTTATAGGTACCCTTATATAATAATGTATCTTTATAAAAGATATTATATAGTTATAAATACAATTTTACATACAATATAATAATATCAACAAAGTTACTTGTTTTCATGATTGGAGGATGTAACAGGAGTCGGATGCTGCTGATGGCTTGGTATGGGCGAGCTGAACCCTGATGCCTGAAGTGCTATAGTAAAACTTGTTGGTGGGTGTAGCTAAACCCTGATGCCTGTAGTGCTAGCTAACTGGAGGTTATAGTAGATCCAGTTGTAGACTGTTGATGGACTCTATGGGCGTAGCTAAACCCTGATGCCTGTAGTGCTAGCTAACTGGAGGTAATAGTAGATCCAGTTGTAGACTGTTGATGGACTCTATGGGCGTAGCTAAACCCTGATGCCTGTAGTGCTAGCTCACAAATAGTAGTGGTGTAGTAGTAAATCCGGTTTGTAGTTCAAAAGTCCATATTAGTGTAAATTGTCCATGATTTTATAATAGGCACAGTCATTACATTGTGGCACAGTACAATTATGGTGTTTACAGCATTCGTACTCCTCCTCCAGAGTGACTTGTTTGTTTTCTCCTTCTGTTTTCAGTTTCCGGATTAGGGTACAGTTTGGTACCCGAATCAATACGGGTTGGATAAAAAAATGGTTTCTTATCCAACAATGCATGGGTAATAGAACCCCGGGACACACAATTATGTCCGATCTTCATGCAACAGTTTTTTACTGTTCCATGTTCTCCTCGGGTGGCTGGTTTGGACCCGGTTGTTGAGCCAGTGGCTGAACAGGGGGGTTCATACCAGTTCCATCCGTAGGTGCCAATGCGGGGACAGCAGGTGTAAGTTTCACCTTTTGGCGTGCTTCGAACAGCTTCAAAGCATGCTCAGGTGTACCGTCCCAGTTATCCATGATAACTCCGAAGACCTTGAAGAACTTTTGCTGGTTCTTCATGTTCGTTGCTCGTTCTAGGTCGAGCATCTGAGAAGCTGTTTCCTTCTCGGATAGGGCCTCCTGCCGCAGATTAGCAGCTTCCTGCTTATCTTTGGCAACATCCGCTTTGATCTGAGTCGAGATTCGGTTGATCTCTGACTTCTGGATCGCGTCAATACACTGGAGAGTGCTCGACACGGTCCGACGATACATGTCCAGGTGGAGGTTTTCCAGATGGTGCTGTAGCGTCTCAAATTGTTTGCTCTGGATATTGCAAGACAATTTGTCCTCCTTCTTGAAGAAGGTCTCCACTGTCTGGATCAGCTTAGGCCGATGAACCACAGCACCAGGTGGGGGTACCTGACCCTGAGGCTTCGGCTGTGCTCCAGACCCACTCGCAGTGACGGCTACCTGCGTGTGCGAAGAAGCAACCGCAGTAGTAACCGCACTAGCAGTGGTCGAAGAAGGGCCTTGAGTTGGTAATCCCTGAACCAGGGGCAACCGTGACAATTCCCTTCTAAGGTCTTTGGCCGTCAACAATGGTGCGGGTGGACGTTGTCTCACCACAGCACTCATTGTAGGTCGGGGAGCTTGACCTCCTACTGTCGGCAGTTCCTGCTTGACCCTCCCGTACTGATCAAAGATTTGCATCTCTGGTCCGGGTGGGCCCATAGCAGGGTACTGCTTCGGGTCTTTGACATTCAAAGGCGTGTGTTTCCGGGCGGACTGGCCACTCGGTCCACTGACACCAAAGAATGTCGGGTTCTGTGCACCTCGTGGAGTTGGTGCTCGCCCATAATGGGAAGGAGTTCCAGTAGGAGATGGAAGATGTGGCTTCTTCCTTCCCCCATTTGTCTGTCTCTCCAGCGCCTCCAGTGGTGACCTGGCTCGGCTTGGAGATTCAGACGCCTGTCTCTTCCTATCTGCTACAGAGGGTCCCTGGCGGTAATCCCTGCGTCTTCGGACCTGTTCTCCGGATGGAGTTACATAAGCCCCACCACGACGGCGGGCCTTGTTGCTTCTCCATTCGTTTAACAGATCGTACTCCTCCTGAGCGTACTCTAGTTTGCCGGACCCGGGAGTCTGGGCAAACCGAGCCTTTAGTTTCTGGTTAGTACCAGGAACCGTAGGCGCAAACTGCTTCGTACTCGGTGTGAGGGAAGCCAACTTCTCTGCATTGAGGCCCCTAAGGTTGCCATAGAGTTCGGAGTGAATTTTCATCACCCGATCTATGGCTGCCTCCAGGCCCTCTCCATGCGAAGTCACATAGTGCCGGACCATGTCTCCGCGTCGGGGGGTGACACATCCTGTGCATTTAGCACATTTCTTGCCAACCTCTCGGTCGCAGACATATTCCGGCCTCTGGTGCATATGAACCTCCACGAGATGACGAAGGAACGCGTCTTTCTCGATGAAGAATTCAACCTCACCCTCACTTTGAGTACAACGTTGGAAGGGACAATCCTTACGATCCTCCCCGTAGTACTCATCTAGAGCAAACTTGAGCTTGCCCTTCTGGTCATAATTGTACAGACCATTGGGCGAATTCTTAACGAATTCCCAATAGATCCAGTACATATTGGCCGGCTTTCTATCAGAGAGCTTCTTGCGAAGCCACTCCTCCATATCTTCCTGCCCCTCACAGGTGATCCGAGGGGGCAGTCTCCATACGGATTTACTCCCCTTCAGGTGTCCCCTGTGTAGAGGAATGAAGTCGGCAAAGTTGCTATTGGCGTTAGCCCAGATAGCAGCCTCTTGCTCGTCAGTCGGAGTGACATCCACAACTGGGTCAACCGGCTCCTCTCCCTCTGGGTCGGATGGTACATCCACAGGTTGCACAACGGGTTGTTGACCCGCGAGGACCTGGGCTGCAGCATCTTGAGCGTCTCCACTCAAATCGGCCATTACGTCGTGTAGCTTGACGATTGGCACACCGAGCTCAACTTTTACGGTTGGGACAGCCGGTTCAGCTTCTGTATTATCAGCTTGAACGTCTACCTCGATAGGTTCAGGTTTGCGTTGGTCAACCTTCTTCTTATTCCTCCTGCGGGATCTGCCGTTAGTAGAAGTGCCAGGCTCGGATGCGTCCGTCTCATTGCCGGAGACATCCGAAGCCTTAGCGCCCTTCTTATTGGCCGAGCGTGGAGACACCCGACGGGTTCGGGTACTGTCGTCCACACTCGTGCTGGTAGAGGGTTCGGTTCCTGACCGCTTCCCTTTACCCTTACCTTTGGTGGGGGTTGTTTTACCCTTTCCACCAGCTGCTTTCTCCTTTACTTGCTCAGTCTTCGTAGGGGTAGACTGAGCAGTTTTAAGGGAAACATCTGCATCAGGTAGGGCCTTCTCAGGTACTACTGCTGCGCCTCCCAAGGTAGGAGCTTCAGCAGGAGACATGAGACGGTCCATCCGATCGGCCATCTTGGCTGTTACTTGCACGGGTGCTGGTCCGGGTACTAACTCCGGATGCGCCAGTGCATACTGTCTCTCCAATAGACGTACTACGAGGTCTTGTATTACCCCGAGTCTGTCTAGTGGAGACACACCAATACGGGCCTCTTCTGCCTCAATGGTTTGAGACGTAATAGGGACCCCTGGACAGTAATCCACAACAGCGTTACCTGCTGCTTCATACTCATCCGCTGTGCTTAACAGTAGGATCTGGTCTCTGTCTATGTATCTAGAGACCTCATCTGCCTTGACACCGGTGTAACCCGTTTTGTCAGACACATAGGAAGGCCTATAAGAGGTATTCCTTCGGAAAGCCATTTCTGCGTCCCAGACGGCTTTACGAAACCATAAGTGGACTACCAATCCTTTGGCCATCTGATGGTAATCCATCAACCAGGACTCCGGAAAGGTATTAGCCCACTGCGGATGAGCACATTCCCAGATTGCGTTGACAACACGCTCGTCAACCTCTCTGGGCGTCCCATAACAGGTGGGTATCAGCATTTCCTCGGAAATTGCTAACATCCGTCCGTCATATGGACCGGCTACATCATGCCATTCGGGACTGTCTGGGAAGGGCAGCTCTAGGTGCATTGGCCTGTCAACCGGAGAAGCAGGTCCCAAAGCACCGAATGAGGTACTCCCACCAAGACGGGGCGGCAGTTGAGGGGGAGGTGGCATCAGAGCCCTGTCAAGAGACTGGGCTCCTGCCGGTTCTCCACTCAAACCTTCGGATGGAGGGGCTACATAAGGCTCACCTACATCAATTTGTTGTTGAACGCCTCGGCGTTCAGGACTAACTTGTCTGGAGTTGTCGGATGCGTCGTAGAACGATTCTACGTCGCTATCGTCTACTCCAGAGAAGTACTGATCAACATTCATTTGTTGATCCATTTGATCACAATCAGCATCGTATTGCTGATCGTCGTATGTATAAGTGGGACTCTTGGGAGAACCACTTCCATACTCTGGCGGGGTGCTGGCACCGGCACCGCCGCCAAGACGGACGGCCTCTTCTGCCATCGACAGAAGTGGCTGTTCGGGGATAAAATATCCCAATCCACCGGATAAGCAGTGAGTACTGCTTACCCAGTGAAAGGCGGGTGCCTTTTAACGAGGGCACACCTCGGAATATGGCTGTCACGGGCTATCAGACTCCAACAAGAGTAAGACCACCCTCGGCCACGTCTTCTTCCTTCGCAGGAATAAGACAATATGGCGGGATACTCGAACTTGAATCGCTGCGCATGATCAAACCGGCGCCTCACGTGACCATTCGAAAATGGGTCAACAACTTTCCCGCGTGCCCTTAATTAGGTCACGCGCCCTTACATAAAAACAATACAATACCCGATCGGTCGTCCGTCCGTACTCAGGGTTCGTCTATGACAATTCACTAGGTATTCTGGAGTTTATGGATAGCATAAGCATATCCACCGGATTATCCGTCCAAAACCATGGGTTCATTGTCATAGGACCTTTTCCAGAGACTCTTGACCGGCTCAAATATACATTGAACTAGGTTACAACATATAACAGTACACAGTACAGGACAACACACTCGTTGTGTTAACAGGCTAGGTTACGGCAGTCTGTAGCAACCTTGGACTGCGTCTAAGAGGTTTTGAGGCCTCTTTTATTGACCTGGTATCCATAAGAGCCTTTTCCAAGGTCTTCTTAGCCTTAGAAGGACCTTTCCTCTTATTTTTACCTGCGCCTGCCGAGACTTTTTGTATCTTCCCCTGCTTTCCGGATGTTACGACAGGGGGCACCACCCTCTTCGGGTCTGCAACCTTCCGTGGCCGCCCGGGTCCTCGCTTTCGGGTCGGTACCACTTCGAGTTGCTTAACACGACTCTGTTCCATTACTTCCAATAGACCATCGCCGTACATTTCGGTGGAGGTATCCCTCCCCCTCCATGGGCGTAGTCTCGCTACATTTGACTTGTAACATTTACCAAGCTGTGATTTAATAATCACTGTGCAATCACTAATAACCTGAGTTATAGTGAAAGGTCCATCCCAATTACTGGCTAATTTCAGGTTAGCTAGAGGTTGGTGTAGACGCAGTACTCTATCCCCTAGATTAAAAAATCTAGCTTTTAGACCTGTGTCATAGCCAACTTTCTGCCAACGCGCAGTTTTCTGCAACTCGTCTCTAACCCTCTCATAGGCTTGTTTGAAATTATCCCGTAGGGATTCTACAAACATCACCTGGCAAGGGGCTTCCGGATTCATTCTTATTACGCCGAACACCAAATCGGCTGGCATAATCAAATCCTCTCCAAAAACGAGGAGATTAGGAGAACAGTTTGTGCTCGAATGCACAGTGCCATTATAGGCATGAACCACGAATTCACATTGTTCATCCCAATCATCCATCTGCTCATTTACCAGAGACTTCAATACTTGGATCAAAGTCCTATTGAATCTCTCTACTTGTCCATCGCTCTGTGGTCTATAGGGATTAGTTCTTGTCTTGCAGATCGCCAGACAATTACACATCTCCTGCCACAGACTAGACTCAAATTCTCTGCCTTGGTCACTATGTAACATGAGTGGGACACCTAGGTGCAGCACCCACCCTTTTACAAAGGCCATAGCACAAGTAACAGCCTTATGATCCGGTAAAGGAAACACTCGGGTGTACTTGGTATAATAATCAGACACGACCATCATACACGTGTTGCCACTAGGAGTGGGGGGAATCCCACTAATAATGTCAACAGCTATTCTAGCAAACCTTACACCAAACAGTTCCTGGGATAATGGCAGCTTGCCTAACCCGGGTCCTGGTTTGTTCTTACAGCACTCGGGACAGGTCTCCACCCATCGGGTGAGATCTGTACTCATGCCGGGCCAATAGTATCGTCTGGTCAGACGTTCTAGAGACCGTTTCTTTCCAAAGTGCCCACTAGTTCTATGTCCATGACAGAAATACATAATATCTCGTCGCATAGCACTAGGTATGACAACTTGCAAGGTTTTGTTCCTATTAGAATGGTTCTTCCATCGAAACAGAATACCATCCCGGACTTTTAGCTCGGCCCATTGAGCTAAGAATCGTCTCATCTCTCTGTTCTCCAATGACACTACGGGTCTTGGGGGACAGATACCCTGATTAAGGAATTTAATCAAACGTGATGTGACTGCATCAGACTTCTGGAACTGCCTGATGGTCTCCAAGGACCAATTCAAGACATGTTCCGGATGGGTTTCGAATGGAACTCGAACCCCTGCCAACACAGCATTGTGTGCTCCACAATCAGTGCACTCAGCATTTGCACATTTCCTCACTGGGATTCTAGACAAAGCATCTGCATTCAAATGCTTTGCCCCGGCTCGGTGTTCAATCTGGCTGTGATTTAGACCGAATTCGGATAGGTGCGCTAACCAGCGACCTATCATCCCCTCTGCATCTTTGAAGTTCAATAACCATCTGAGGGAAGAGTGATCAGTCCGTAGAGTGAAATCACTCCCCCACAAAAAGTGCTTGAACTTCTTCGTATAGACCACCACAGCCAACAACTCACGTTTAGTGGTACAATAGTTTCTTTGAGATTTACTCAACGTGTTACTAGCGAAGGCTATAGGAACTTCGACCCCATCCTGGACCTGAGAAAGGGCGGCTCCTATGCTTTCATTACTAGCATCAGTATCTAGAATGAAATGATCATTCTCCGTGGGGTATCTCAACACAGGTGTGATAGCAAACAAATCCTTTATTTTCATAAAGGCCTCGTTTTGCTCGGGTCCCCAAGGGAATCGTTCCTTTCTGATCCCTGGTGTCCAGTGGGACAAACTCTGGATAGGAAAGGCAACCCTTGAATATCCTGGGATAAAGTCCCGGTAGTAGGAACAGAATCCGAGGAAGGACCTAACTTCTTTCGCATTCGTGGGTGCTTGCCAATTTGACACGGCATCCAGTTTCTCCGGATCGGCTTTAATCCCTTCATTCGAGATTATTCGACCCAAGTAATTAATAGATCTTTTGAAAAGATCGCACTTCTTGGGTTTCAGCTTCAAACCATTAGTTATGATCCTTTCCAGGACCATACCTAAATTTTCCAAGCATTCTTCGTATGTCTTTCCAAAGACAATCACATCGTCTAGATAGACGAGACATTTCTTCCATAAAAGGTCACTTAATAAAGTTTCCATCATGGCTTCAAATGTCGCCGGTGCATTGCACAATCCAAACGGCATCACATTATACTGGAATAATCCAATATGACTGGAAAAGGCCGTCTTCTCCATATCTTTCGGATGCATACCCACTTGCCAGTACCCGGATTGTAAGTCTAGAGAGCAATACCATTGCTTACCTCCAAGGGAGTCTATAGTCTCATCGATCCGTGGTAAGGGATATGAATTCTTCTTGGTCATACCATTCAATTTCCGGTAATCTATGCAGAAACGGATGTTACCATCTTTCTTGGTCACCATGCACACAGGGCTAGACCAAGGACTGGTTGATGGAATTATTACATCCTGTTCAAGCATTTTAGCTATCTCCTCCTCAGCTACCCTTTTTTTGGCTAGTGGGAGTCTTCTATAAGGAATCTTAAAAGGTTCATTCTCACCAGTGTCAATCGTATGCAGTACTTTATCGGTACGCCCCAATTGTTCACTCGGTGCTGCAAAAGCTTTACGGTACTTGTACAACAAGTCAGTTAGAGCTTCACGTTGTTCATCACTTTCTACATGGCTTTCGGCTACTAGAGTGTCTAGTTCCGGGCTCCTTTCGGGTGAGGAAGGGGCTCCGGGTGCCGAAACATGTTTACAGTCTTCTATCAATTCGGATAAGACAACCGATCCAAGGATCGTATCCTTCTGTACATAGACAGTCTTGTTACCGGTATTGGATATAGGAACCACCGTCCAAGCAGCGTTAGCTACTAGAACATCAGCGGATTCCAATCCGATACTTGACAACATGGCCATGTCTGGCTCTACAACTCCAGTTTTTCCTGAAAACTGTCTGTCCGCTCGACATAAGACATCACAGGCTGTGCCTGGTGGTATCTTAACAGTCTGGGCTACACTGGCTACACTGCTTACTTGCCTAAGTACACATTGTACTTCGAGATGGTACGGGTCTCTCACTTCCAATATTCCCCTCTGGGAATCTAACCTTGCTCCATATAATGCAGCAAAATCCAGACCGAGTATACCATCATCCGCGATGTTCGCCACAGTAGGGGTAAGGATGAAGTCCTTATCTTCCTGTAGACTGAACCTCATACATGTTCTACCGAACGTTTGTATCATGCTACCATCGGCCGTACGAGCATTTCCTTCCGTTGTGAAAGTTTCATGATTCGTAGGCAAAAGATCGTAGAATCTCTTGGCAATACAGGAGTGGCTAGCACCCGTATCGACAAGAAACTCAGCGGATCTACCACTCACAGATACAACTGCGTACCACCTCCTACCTTTCAAGTAGGTAGGACTACTTGCATACTTAGCAAGTTCCGTCTTAGCGCCGAGGTCAAATCCACATCCCTTTAAGAATTCGAGACAAGGATGACCCGGGGGGAACTGGGCACACCCCACCCTGGCCAACTCATTGGCCGCTCCCTCTGGACTGATATCGGGTTTCCCCTCTGTGTTCTTCTGCCGGTTCTTGACACCTGGTGTACTATCAGTCTCCCCAGCCTCATGAGTAAGGAACTGATCAGGCTCCTTAGCTTCACTGCTGGGCGAAATCGCTAGAGGATTCTTGCCAGTACCGCAAGCTGCGATAGGCTGGCAGTCATGGCAATCACTCACTCTGGGGGTAATCCGGTTGCCATTGTGGACACCCCCTCTCAGTTTTCCTTCTTCACTGAGTCCTCCTTACCCGGATTGCTCCGGTAACGAGTGTTTCTATAAACTGGCTTATCTGCCTCACACTCGGCAGCATAATGCCCAGTTTCCTGACATCGGAAGCATGTCACAACAGTCCTATCAGGCTTAGGCCTCCTAAGATTTTCAGTAATCTTCTTTACCAAATTGTTAACCAGGTCCTCTGATAAAGAAGGACCCGTCGTGGGTTTGGTATCGGGTTGAGTCACAGGAGGTTTAGAAGTGATCACTTTCTCCTTGACGTAACCCGGTTTCTTTCCCCAGTTCCGGTTGTACCGGGGGTTCCCTTGGCCAATGGCCCCAACGTTTTCATCTTCGTCAGGTTCCCCTGATTCGGATGAATCGGTTTCGGGTATTCCCTCCGGGATTATCATTGCTGACATCCGTTGGGGTACCTTCCCGGCAAAGATACGGGCCTTTCGATCATAATGATCTAGGGACTGGAACAAATCTGTCAAAGAGGCATCATTCTTCCAAGCTTCACAGGCTACTGTCCTGTGTTCTTGATTCCGCAATCCTTCAATGAATTGTTTAAACATCTCATCTAGGAAGCATTCATCATCTAGTCTCCATTGAGGTCTGGCTTTATGCAACAGTCGTTGACATTCTAAGCCGAACACTTTGGCAGACTCCTTGGGCTTCTGTGTTCTTTTAGTGAACGTCAGCCAAGGGTCTTCTCCAACTATATTCCCATATAAATATGAAGCAATCTCTATGAGTTCATCATACTTCATATGGGCTGAGAGTCCTGTTATTTGAGAATCTCTCCATTGTTCCACGGCTCCTTTTCCGTCGCCTTCCTTTAACCAGCATACTAAATAAGGCAGAGCTTCCGCTTTACCCCATCCATTGCAGTTAAAGACATCCGCGCAGCCTTGATACTCCTCCTTCCAAGGGTTCTTGGCATTAAAGGGGGTAGGTATCTTAGCTACTCTACGAGCCGGATTCGTGGATCCAGTAAGGGTTAAACCCTTACTCCATTCCATGATCTCCGTATCGTCCAGACCTTGATTGTAACAATCAACACCTAAGTTAGCAATCGCTGCATTAGAATCATGCAGCGCTTGTAACCCTGGAGAAAGAGATACTCGGCGACTGAGTCTCTTTTTCCTTGGAGGATTCGTACCATAAGTACTTCCAAAGCCTCCGGATGGTGGTCCTCCTCCACCTCCTGATCCCCCTGCTCCGTATGGAGGCACCTGTGAAAAGGTGTATCCACTGGTTTGGGGAGCCGGCCCTGGACCATTGGTGGGTTGTGTATTTCCACCAAAGCTAAAGAAACCACTATTGGGATTAGTGTTTCCTCCTGTTCCATACGACTGATTTCCATTATTGAAACCAGTCCCACTGGCAGAGGGTCTGCTCCTGGAACGATCGCTTGAGGGTCCGGATCCTTGATCACATCCGGATTGCCCCCCAGCTGTACTGGAACCTCCGGGTGCTCGTCCGGTTGTTCCTCCGGACGTGTTCCGGGTGTTACCATTGGACGGATTCGTTCCTGTTTGGGACTGATTCCATCCATACTGGGCATACGGGCCATTTGGTCCCCCTAAAGGTGACTGTTGTGGCCATCCGCCGTCAAAGGTGGAGCTTCCTGCCGAGCGGCTTTGTTTAGCTCCACTCGCAGAATTATCCCCTTTATTTCCCGTACCTAGACCAAGAGGTATAGAGGTATTATCTGTAAATCTAACCTGATGACTCTTTACTCCTTCATAACGAGGTACAGTTGTCTCTGTTACCCCGTCATTGCCCCTCAAAGAGAACATCTGGTTACTTGTCGTGTTTAGGGCAATTCCTGAAACAGTGAAGTCTGATTCAAGAGTGCCTACTGCACGACCAGTATCTTCTAGATACTTTGACATCTGGATAGCTTTAGCCTCCAGTTCGGAATAATCATCCATCATTTTAGTCTGTTTAACAGCCAAATCTGTGGATTCGCGTATCAATTGATCTTTGAGTTTTTCATGCTCATCGGTCTGTTTTTGGTACGTTTCCCGAGCATCTTTGAAGGCTGATTCTATTTTCTTCAGCTCTTCTTGATACTTGCCGTAGGCCGATTGAGTTGAATTTAACTCTTGTTTAGTTCTATTCAACTCATCATACGAGGCTCTGTATTCCAGATCCGCCGTATATAGTGCATCACGATACTGTTCGTGCTGGAGTTGAAAATCTTGCTTTTCTTTCTCTATCTGATCCAACAACAATTGTTGTTGGCGTCTACAACTCTGATCGTAATCGAGACGTTCCGATATCAACTGTTTGTTTTCAGTCAGAATCTTGTCTCGGGTTCCGGTCAGTGTAATAAGATCCTTCTGGATCTTCTCGTATTCAGCTCTCATGTCTTCAAGCTCGTCCATTTTGTTCTTTTCGAATCCACATTTTTGGTGTTTAATTCGAGAACTGTATGGAGTTTCAAACATACCTGCACTAGGCTTTGGTACCTCAAATGGTAATTTACCAAATTGAGCAGTACTTTTATGCATTGGTGCAGGTTTCGAAGTACCTCCTGGCATGAATAAGGAGTCTCCAAATTCATCCAGTTCATGATGTAAGTTTCTTCTTACATCTTCTAACCCATCAGGGTAGTGTTCTAGTGGATCCCTCCACTCCGTACCTTGGGGTGGTGACTTGATTTCACCATCCTCCATCGGGGAGTCTAGCTCACGATTTGAGCCATTTCCCCTAACTGGGCTCAGCTCAGTCATTTCTGACTGCGCTTACCCGAAGACCAACTGGTCACGGCACCAGTGTAGTGGTTCGTCTCGTTAAGTTAGATTAAATCATAACGAAGAGAGAGAAAAGTTTCCGGGTAGGCAACCGAGCTTTTATTTCAGAGCTTGCGTTACATACGATCACAGCCTCAGAGGACTACATGCTGCTAGTGCATTCGGTTACCCTTTCGGGTAACAACCTGGTTGAGCAGTGGGTAAACCACTACTGAGGAACCTAGGGCTAGGACCAGCCTTATATAGGGGAAAAGCCCGCGAAACTCAGACCGGCCACGTGACGTGTGGCGGACGAGTGGTAGGCCCCCTGGTGTAGTGGATACGAACCCAGAGGCAGGTGCTGCCACCTGCCATCCGGATTCCCCCACCACACCCGAAGGACCTAGGTCTGAGTCTCACGGGTGCATGAACGTTAAAGTGTAAAATACCATACCCCTACAGACTTAAACCAATTATTATTCAACTTTTACGCATAACACATTCTATGTTGAATGAAATCTGTGGTATGGAAAAACTAGAAAGGATTTCCTACATTTTATCATGATGTTTAAAGGATCGATGAAATCATATCCAAAATACTAAGAAATTGTATTCAAAATTATAACCATATGCCATTATAAAAGTAGATGCACTGGTAAAATTGTCTTAAATATGTATAAAAAGGGGTCCAGATTTCATTTGATAGAAGATCTGTATATAATAGAGAGGTAACCTCATGGGATTGGTTGCTTGGAGGGTTACAGAGAGCTATTTACAAAACAAACTTTAAATTCAAAGAGCAGATTGCTAAGATAAAGAAAGGACTTAAAGGCTGGCATAAAGGAGGGCTATATTTAAGGAGGGCTCTATTCAAGGAGGGCTCTATTTAGCATCAGTCGTATATTATCTTGGTATATGCATCTAGTTTTGACGATGAACTCTGCAATCTATAATAGCTGTTATGTTCTTCTTGCTAATGTTCATAAGTAACAGGTTTTGAATAGGAAGCGTTACAATGCCAACTTTATTTGCAATATTTTTGTGACTGTAACATTGTCACTTGTCATCTCATTTGTCTTTGACTCTATATGTGTGACTAAAACCTTTTTCCTAGTCTCCCTGATAGCCATTGTCTATAAGAAATACTGGATCAATAAGTTATTGTATGCATGTATAGCTTTAATAAAATTGTAAAATTGTAATAGGCATTACATATTGTTATTTCATCACAGTTCATCGCTAACAATTATAGAAAAAATGGTTCACTTTGTGGCAGCATTTAGATGCTTGTATAAAGGCATTGCTGTAATAAACACATTTAAGAAAAAAAAGGTTTTACAAATATATCATTAGTTCTCTATGGCCTATGATTGATTGCCCTCCACTAACAACATTGTGGGACATACTCCAAGTAAGCTAACTTTAGGATTTCAGACAACCAGCTGCTGAGTGGTTCAATTTTGATTTTCCTTTCCCCTTCATTTATATGTCTCACAGATATATCATACATTTCTGTTGGTTTCCCTATTGGTTATTTGGTTGAAAAAACGTTTAAAAATGTTTTTTTTTTGCTAAGTGGGTACTGTGCCATGTTGGGCTCACAGGTGCATTGCAGGAGGAGAGCCCAGTGCTTAAGCGCCACCTTGTAGCAGACTAGAGTATGACCATGTCTGACAAAGCTAGAAGGCAAGGAAATGGTCAAAGTATGACACAGTGGAGACATCATGTGAGTGGCATGGAACTAAGCAAACATGAAATGTACCAGAAATGACTTCACTAAGCTCATATTAGTGGTAATTGAAATATCTTTCTCACTCTATAGGAGTAGTGCTCCAATGTTCTCTACTGCACCCCCTCATACATTAGACATTGAAATAATTTTCACAAAAAGTAGATTTAATGGATCTCAACTCAATTATTTTTATGAAATGCTCAAAGTTGACCTTTAGAACAGCCCATTATCAACTGAAACAGGATGGATTTCTCCATACTGATACATTGAAATGCAGCTAACCTGGACCCATTACATAGAGTGAAGTATATTTGATGTAAATGTATCATTGGATATTTGACACATGTGTTAATAAAGCAGAATTGAAGTATTTCCTCAGGCATACTGAGCTATACACACAAACATGAATGTTACAGTTGCCACAAGATGGCGCTGAAGCACTGGTCACCCCCCCTGCAGGTCACGTGGAACTAAATCCATTTTCTCTATGTTTCTATATAGCATAACACACAAAAACAGCCACCTAAAATGTTCGTTGGTAAAGATTTCAACCATAGCACGGTTAACTCATCCCTCATACACAATCTGACAGAATGTTGGATAGGCTTAACCCTGAAAATCTTAAATAAGGGAATGATATGTGCAGTGAGTGCCATTCTACCCTATTTTGGGCCTAAAAATCTCCATTGGCCAGATTAACTTTTGCATGCCTCATAAAATCCCCAAGGCCTGGCATAATATAAAAACACACCTACTATTCCATTTATTAACTATTTGGGAACACCTGTGATTTCTTTCATAATTTTACCAATAATTCTTCTGTCTTATTCTAAACCAATCAGCAGTCAGAACACCCTTCAGTGCAGTCCTGAATACCATATGACTCACGAGAGGGCAGTATTTACGTCCATGTAACCTGCAGGTCCCCCGTTGTTCGACTGAGACTTTACCCCAGGTAGACAAGCAGAAACTCATTAGGAGTCTACCTCAGGTAGACAACAGAATTGACCAATCACAGCTCAACACCTAGAAACCATATCACTGACACTGAGTCTGGGGCTTGCTTTATACTATAGAACCTCCTGTAAGCTCTTTAGAATTGAATTCATGATTTTCAAATAACAAGTTCCTAGTTTACTTGAGGTAGCCATGCAGTTCCGAGTCTACCTGAGGTAGATAAGGAAATATCTACCTCAGGTAGATACGTTTTTTCCTAATCTACCTGAGGTAGACAGGCTGGCCCCAATCTACCTGAGATAGATAAGTAGTTTATAGTCTACCTGAGGTAGAGATCCCTTATCTACCTGAGGTAGAGATCCCTTGTCTATCTGAAGTAAAGATCCCTTGTCTACCTGAGGTAGACAAGGGATCTTAGGTAGAGACCCTTCTCTGCCTCAGGTAGATATCCCTTGTCTACCTGAGGTAAACATCTCTTGTCTACCTCAGGTAGAGAAGGTGGCCCTTGTCTACCTCACATAGACATCCTTTGTTTACCCCCAGGTAGAAAAGCTCTCACTTGTTTACCTGAGGTAGTTAGGCTGAAAATGAAAAATTAACCAAGTCCAGCTATGCTGCATCTGCTGGAGTAATTCTTGGCCTGTGATTGGTCAGTTCTCTTGTTTACCTGAGGTAGATTAATAATAAGCTTCAGCTAGTTTACCTCAGGTAAACTCTCAGTCAAAAAACGGCGGAGCTGCACACTTCCCACAGCCAAAAATATGACTGTTTGTAAGAGTGATCATCTTGCACACTCTATCATTTCTCCATTACAGCCACCAGTGACAAATATCAACTCTCGGTTAAGCTTCTGTATATCCGCGCTTCGACCATCTGAATTGTTCAATGTGGATAACCCTGAAAATCTTCAGAGTCATTCTGAATTGTCTTTGAGATCAACAGATTGTCAGACTGAGCTGAAGGATAAAATACAGTCCCCTTTAACAACCAAAGATCTAGAGGCATTAGAAGGTCTCTTGGATTTGAACTCTTATAACTGCACCATACTCCCAATTGACAACTCCAGTCAGACATGCACAAACTCAGAATAATACACATGTGCGCATGCTTAACCTTTATTCAAAAATATTCACAATGCAAAGTTATATTCTCTTCATCCAAATGTGCATAACCAAGTATTAGAACTTATACATCACTTCAAGCTTCATCATAGAGCATTTAAATGATAGGGACGCTTTGCCCAGTATTTTTGTGTTCATAAAATAGTGAAATATAGTCAAGAAATATCCAAGGACATGTCCACTTTGGGGAATATGAATATAATCAATTGTACATCACTGTCTATGCCTTCGTAGCCAAATTGAAAACATATGACATTCATGCAGGCTACCACATCTTCTGTCATCTCGTCGGGTTAACCTGACACCTATGTGTCATAAACCAGAATGTCTTAGAAGTTGTTGTACACTATGTCAGGATCATCTTGGTTATAACTCTACTCATAAATGCCAAACTGCACAGGATGTTGAGAACAGGTTCCCATACTCGTGCTGAAGTGAGAAAAGAACATAGAACAATTCAGTGACAACTTATCGCTGAATGAAATGCAGATTGAATATTAAATCTTTTCAATGTTAACCAGAATATGCATTTCACACCAACATCAATCTTTTCTTGAATTCCAGATATTTAGCAGGATTTGAAAAGAACAAAGCACCTTCTTACTTTTACCCCTCTTTTGGCTATTTAAAATTTGAGACTTAAGCGGGGCAAATTTATGCACTAGACTAGAAACAGGAGAAAAGAAAGAAAATTAAGAGAGGGCACACATCCCAATGCTCCGGTCCAAGTCTGGCGCTGAAACTTGCCAACCAGATGAATTCTATTTGACTTAGATAATACAAATATAATACAAATACCCCCGATGATTCTATTTGTGACATGTACTGGGAAAAGGGACCTTAGTGCCCCCTGCAATAAGGTCCCTTTTCGCAGATCCTGTCACATTTATCTTTTGTCTATTCATTAAGGAATGAAAGTGGCTTAGATTCAATATGTACCACTACTGATGCTGGTGCTGTTGGTACTTCTTGATGCTATGAGAGCTTCAGGTGGTAGGCTTATCCGGCATCTCATGATGGTGGCATCTACCAAAGCAAAATGCGCATGGCAGAGTTTCTCCAGATAAGGGCAGCCGATCGAGTTACTCCATTGACAGTTCATATACTCATCCAGCTTTCTGAAAACACCCAGATAGAGGTGCAAATCAGTGCTATAAGTTCATGGATCCACAAGAGTGGTTTAAGATATTATCTACATGTATTATTACCTGAGGTAAAACCAAGATTGATAACTGAACCCACAAGTGAATGTACAATCTGAACAAGTCATGTGGCTAGGTTTATCGAGAGGTGAGATGTTATTCCGCAGGGAAGGTAGGGATTGGTGTTGTAGCTGCATCTGTACTATGAAAATGTAATAAACAACTAAAAGAATCATAATACAATACATTGCGCCACAAAAAAAAAGATAAGGGGGTCCACGGATCTGGCTCTCCATATTTTCGGAATTTTATTTTTCTTTGATAAAATGTTGCTCACCTCATTTTCTGCACATTTTTCTCTGTGCTGTTTGCCTTTTTTTTTTTTTAAGATAAAAAATTTGCTTGCGCCTCAAATTTCTAGCAAAGAAACTATTGGAGAATAAAAAAAAGAAAAATTTGAAATAAGTAGAAAATATTGCTCGCTCACACCATTTTTTTTTTCAAACCAAAATCCGAAGACCAACTTATTCTTTTGATGTGGCTTTACCTTGTTTCAAGGATAGGTTTGTTAGTTTGATACATGTTAACTACTCATGGTGTATTTACTTTTTGTACAGTGCAGGTTCCCTATAAAGTTCATGTTCATTTTAATTTCTAATTCTAGTACGTTTTAGTATTAGAAAGGGGAGATAGGGCCTATACTTTAGAATGTGCGGAAGAATGACTCCTTTAATTGTGCCTTGTTTATAAGCACTGGATGTCAATTAAGTGTTGGACTCAAAATATGGGCTAGGGGTACAGGGGTATTGAAACGAGGAGCACTTTAACAGGCTACTTGAGTAATTATCACATTCTAGGCTGATTCCAGTCAAACTTTTAAGAAGCTAAAGAGGGACCTTAGCTTCTAAGGAATGAAACATTATCAAAACTTAAAGAATACATACCACCACTAAATCAAGTATGAGGAGATATGTGCGTGTGTATGGTTGGTATCAGTACCCTTTTCTCTGTGGCATAATTGGGTATATAAACCACCTTTACAATTTACTTTTCTTCCACCACTACTTACTGGCAGTTGGCTGAGGAGTTTCCTTCCATTGCAGCAGCAACGTCATCTTCTGCGGCCCTCCAACAAACCTTCATGGCACTTATCTTTGCTTTGAAGTTTACATGTAGACAGTCTAAAATATAAGAGAAAATATTGCCTTTCAAGCAAAGGATATATCATGCTCCATTCCCTGTTTTTTAGACTCTTATTCTGCCCTACACAATCTGCATGAAGTCAAGTCCCATGAAGCCCTCCGGGCCTAATAGAACATTGATTAAATCAATCAATCAATGAGTCTGCCTGATGTCAGTGCGTGCCTTATAGGCAAGGTTTTAATCATATATCTTTAGCTGCAACTGATTCTCTGACCACTTCAGTAACTTTTCACCTAATATCATATGCCTTGCACATTTATGATGGGGACGAATATCTGTGGGTGGGTGTGCATGCAGGTCTGTGCATGAACATACAGATAATTTTTGGGTTCACTTGATATCTCACCTGCAGAACAAAGGTCCTTTACAGTATCCAGAGTGACAGCGATGGAGACATAGCGCATAATGGGGAGGTAATTCTCAAACAGGACGGCTTCATCCTCTGCTGGGACACCTAGAGTACAGTCTTTAGTATTTTCCCGAAAACAGTACTTCATTTCCTCCAAGTCAATGTTACCCATTGTGCTGTGGCAAGAAAACAAAACAGATTGTTCATTTTCAAAAGTAATGGGTATCCCCAGTAAGGATTACAATGTTCTCATATATCCTGGAGATTTCACAGCAATTTAGAATTAAAACAATTCACAAATTTAATGTTCATTCATGTATATAAAAAGTGACCACTACTTACTAACAGAATTTGTCAATGTCACTTTTTGGATCTCCTACGTCGGTATTAAGGGCTTCAGCTACAGCCTGACTGGATGCAAGGTCAGGTGGTAGGCTTGCTGCTAAGTCCCCCTTAGTGTTTTTGATGTAGGATTTCACAGCACCATTAATACATGGTGAGATTGCAGAGAAATCACACAATTCGTCCACACTAAGCGGTTTAGGGCGCTGACCTTGAGCCAGCCCTGAAATTCACAATCAGACAGCAACTGATGAAAATTATAGATTAACAAAATAAAGTCAATTGTTAGATTTAAGGCATTTATGTGGTGGGCAGGGGTTTATCAAAATTTGTTCAGGCTCAAATTCACATGTACGGCTATAGACATTGTGTACTTACATTGTACTGACTAAGAGGTTTAAAAGGAATATCACTCTCTTTATGATGCTAGACTATATCATAGTTTTAATGTGATGTGGAGATATCGATGCCACAATGACACTTAAATGAAAAATATAGGAAAATATAGATAAACCACTTACCAATACAAATAAAGACAAACCAGATTGAGACGTCCATGTTCCCTTTGGAACAGCAATTCTAATTCTGCACTCATTTGGTCAGGAACAATTGTTTTATAGAATATATGTCTACTTTACATTCAATCATTACCCAATGTAATAGCCCTAATTGGAAACTTTTATTTGTAAAGTGTTTGATGGCTAAAAGCTTAATGCTAATGTATTTGTTATGCAACACATTCAATTGTGTACTTATATCACGAAAAGGTTGTTAACAAGCTGGTTATTGAGCTAGTTGAGAAAGTAACTTGTGAGATAGATCTTCAGGTGATGATTGAATCCTTTTATTGTAGTCTATTGAGTACAGAGGTGCTTCTATATAGATGAATGGTACAGTACTGTTATCTCTATGGGGAATAGAGTAGAGCAGCCTGAGCTCAGTCAGGGCTTACCTCAATGAGATAGATAGCCCATAGTTAGACACCCCATTGGATCCTAGGAAAGAAGATGAGTTGAGCTGCTCACCCCCAGGGATTATTTAGGCCAAGCAGCTCACCCCAATTGGTTTCTCCAGTTCTTTTTTTTTTTTTGTCTTGGAGGAGTTAATAATCTCAAAGGTGGAATGCACATGTGACAGGCACACATTGTTTAGTGTTGATCCCATGTGGCAACAATATATTGTTCACTAATTATTAGAAAGTGTGAGAGAACATGACTTCCGATCACTGGTAATGAGCAATTAACTATGGGGAAACCAGCATTGTTGCAATGAGCTAATGTGATCCAAATGGACACCTGTCAGTGGGGATTATCTATTTGACGGATCCCTGGCAGGTGGGCAGGTGGTATTTGGGGTGATTAGGGTAATATGGTAGTGGGGATTAGCTTAAAATAGAGGATCACTTGAATAACCTTTATGAGAAGTATGAAATATGAATATGATGCTTTGGATCGCCCGTTGACAAGATCCCAAGGCTCCACCCAAAGAGAAATTACCTGGGTTTCTGTATCTTTTAGTTTTGATTACTGGGTGTTTTTGGGAGAAGAGTCATAATAACCAACAGGTAGATTTATTCACCATTTATCTCCCCCTGATCTCTAGGCTTTGACCTTTTGCCATACATGTATTCTGAAGAGACCGAAAGAGGAGAAGGGTTTGGTCGAAAAGTGCTAGCTTTCTTAGTCGTTCTCTGCTGGGTAAATATGCCTGCATCAGGTACATTTTGTCTAGTGCATTGTTGCAAGCTATGCCTCAGATAATGCATAATGATTTAGATATTTCCAAGGCAGTCCATTTCTGATGAATAACAACCAAGCAATCCAGCTTTTTCATAGAAATAACATTTTTTGCCAAAATGAGATTTTAGTTTAAGTGGATCAGAGCTGTGAATTTCTCTGACATCTATAGCCGAGGCTCCATTAAGCAATTATTGCTTAGAATCATAACTATTCTCACAAAAGCTGGCACAAACAAAACTTATAGAATGGAAGTTAATGGTTGTTGGCCCAGGTCCTCCTGGGTCATTGATGGCAGGTTTTCAGCATTTTTAGTCAATCAAAATGGCTGACTTTAATATAACGTTCATATAACGTGAAAGATTGAGGAAAAGTTGGTTTATAGACCAAACTTGTAAATCAGACCGCTATTTTTTTGTTATGGCTATCGCTTTTCTGGCAAAGCGAGTTGGGGCATGCGCACAGAGTGGTCCGTCAAAAGGTTTTTTATTTTTCATATAACAGTAAATTGAGGGAATATATTCATTTCAATTCGATTGATATTGCCGAACATGCAGGGATTATATTCAAAAAGCCATTAATTTCAAGTTAAATTGACAGAATATACCATTTCTCCATCGAAAATGCTACTTCCAGCAAGGAGGGGTCGCGCATGCGCACAGAACATCAAAATCCAAAATGGCAGACAGCGAGACGATCGACTCACGGTCCTATCGAAAATGCTCAATTATAACAAAATGGAGGATAATTACACTCTCTCAGGCTATTCTATCGAAAATATGGATGCTTATTCAAGACCTGCTGGTACATTGGAATGCTTAGCTTGCTAGGAGAGGAGTTATTTGCCATTGAAATATACGAGCGATAATCACTTTAGTTGAAGGCAAATCGTTTCTGATATAGAAATCAAACCTGCTAGATATTTTTGAAGAATTCCTTGTGATTCCAAGGGATGTTGACCATGACTGAACGTGCATTTTCACTGAATGTTGATTTCAAACAGAAATAATTTACGTTTTGAAAAACTACTAATGGATATTGGCAGGAATTTGGTCAGGATATTGTACACACTTGGTACTTTAATCTAGATATCAGGACTACCTCTCTCATATTCTGAATAGTAATCTCAAAAATACCTAGGAATTCTTTATAGATATTCAGAGTGCAGGCCATAAGAAAATAAACAGTGGCGTTCTGTCAAGAAATATACTTGCATTTGGAACAAGTGATGACTGGGATCTCATATTTCTGTGAGTGCGTATGGTAAGTTTGCTATGAATTACAGGTCCTTGACTTTTGTTTTCCTCTTCTATCTAAGTCATTATGTAATATTTTGGTTCAATTCTTTTACCATAGTGTCCTATGGTGGTATATCTAAATGGATGCAAACATTGAAAATTATAGATGAATATTTTAATGGAATTTTGGGCAAATTTGCTTCAAAATTTCTTCCTTGCACCCTTTATCGCAATGGTTTTGCCATTCACTTCTATAGTTTGTAGCGGCGGGGCGGGAAGCGCTAGGCTTTCCGCGGGACTCTGCGGGTTAGGCTGGTTCGGTCCCGCACCACGAGGGGGCGTGGTGCCCGCGGTTGCTATATAAGGCCCGCGGGACCGCGGCCTCTCCAGTCTATGACTGACAGCTGTCTGGTGCGGACGTGACCCAGCCTCCCCAGCAGAGTCCTATGTAGACTTCAGGAACGACGTTGGCTATGTAACTGATGAGATCTGATTAATAGAAGAGACACGCCTTGATATTTGTACACCTTTATTCACACAATATACGGGTTGAGTTTTCCCCAAGCTTAATTGAACGACTTACTCCTGTGTTCGTCTAATTCGCAACATTGGTGACAGCGGCGGTTCTTAAGCGGAACCCACGATTACGGCTAATTTAGGCGGCGCAGGTGGTGAAATATGTCCAGTGACGGCTTAACTAGGGAAGAGAGAGAAGAAATGATGGCAGGGGTGAGGGGGACCCTCGTGCAGATAGATGAAGACGTGATGATTCGTCTGGGTCCCGAAAACCGACTCTCGTCTCGGAGTCCCGCAGTCCTGCAAGGTCCCGCAGTCCCGCAAGGTCCCGCAGTCCCGCAAGGTCCTGCAGTCCCGCAAGGTCCCGCAGTCCCGCAAGGTCCTGCAGTCCCGCAAGGTCCCACTGAAGCGTTGGGCGCCCTGTTTCGTCGCCGAGAAGAATTGCATGATCGTCTGGACCACTCACGGCTGCCGCGGGCCCAGTTTTCGGAAGGAGAATCGACTATTCAAATCTCTGGGGAGCCAGGAGGGGCTTGGGGGGGACTGCCCTCCGGGCCACCGAGTCCGGGCCCCCAGCCGGGTAGCGCCGAATCAGGATCTTTGGGCGTGCCACCCGATCGGCCGCGACCATCCGTTACGACTTTGGCCGATCGCCTGGGCCGAATTAACGTTGACCCATCTCCAGTGATCACCGGGGAGGGTGCTCTTACCTACCGTCCTATTGGCGGCCGGGGGGATCCGTCGGCGTCGTTGGATTGGCGGGACGACCGGCCCTGCCGGGAGTCGGTTCGCCCCTCCCTTCCCGATTCATCCCCGTGGTCTTCCACTTCATTGCCGGAGGCCAGAGTACCGTCAGGAGACAGCGTAGTCTCCTCCGGAGGCGACTTAGCACCGGACGCCTCGTATCCCCTCCCCATCCCCAGTTCGGAGGAGGAGAGACCCTCGGAAAGCATGCGGGCCATGCGGGAGGAAGAGCAGAGACCGGCCGAGTGGGTACGAGAATGGCGGAGAAGGGAGGAGGCTCGGAGACAGGAAGCTCGAGCTCCTCCGAGGTCCGAGAGTATGACAGCCTCACCACACCATGCCCGGGATACGGTTATTTCGGTTCCACAACTGTTATCTAGCCACCCGCAAAGCAGCCCCGCCCCACCACGGACTTTACTACCACGGGCGGAGGGGATAACGCACCCAGGGCAGGTGAGGCCAGAATATGGGGAGGTTAGGCCCCGAGTCGACTTGATGATCACCAGACCGCCCGCGCCTGCAGGGGAGGGGATGACCACCCACCATCCCGGGGGAGAACTGGTCCTGGAAGAAGGAACCACCTTGGCGGACTGGAAAAGATCCATCTCGGCGCACAGCTCACTTCCCACCCCGCGAGCGTGGGGTTCCATCGGGGACAGGGGGGCGACCACCACACCCGCCCCGAGTGACCGACTGCGTCAGGCAGTGGGGGGAATGATCGGAGATCCCCAGGCAGGGGTTTCTGCAAGGGATCGGCTCTCAGGCAGGTCCTTGGAATGGGGTCCTGGTGACCGGCTGACGAAACCCATTTTTATGCCGGGCAAGTTCGATGGCTCCGGCCATCTTCTCGAATATCTGTCTCACTTCGACCTTTGTCGACGGGCCAACGGATGGGGAAACGCGGACGCTGGCGTCTTTCTAGGGTTGTCCCTCACCGGCATCGCACGTCGCCTCTTGGCGGGTATCGACCCCGGCACAGAAACCGGCTACCTGCGCCTGCGGGATGCCCTCGTAGCCCGGTTCCAGCCACCCAACCAGAGCGCAGTCTATAAATCCAAACTAAAGGCCTTGGAACGGGCGAAGGGCGCTTGCCTTCAAGCCCATGCCGAAGAGATACAGCGATACATGCGTCTGGCCTACCCGGGCGCCGACGAAGCTACAATTGATGTCATGTCCAGAGACCGCTTCGTTGAGAGCCTACCTGATGAGCGACTCCGTCAGTGAATTCATCAGACGATGCCCGACGACCTGGCGGGGGCCGTTCAGGTAGGCCTCCACGCAGAAGCGTGCCTGCGCTCCGGCGAAGGTGATCGGGGGGCGGCGGCAGCCAGGGTCTCCTCGACTACAATGGCGGAGGAATTGGCAGCCCTGCGCAAGAAGGTAGAAGAGGGACAGGTACAGTCCGAAGCCGTGATGGCGCGAACAGACGCAGCTTTCAAGAAGCTGGATAGGCCATCCGAAGGCAGGAGGAGAGAGCGGCCGAGGGGCGATCGGCCTGGGGGCCGTCCCCCCCTCAGATGTTTCCATTGCGCTAAGGAGGGCCACATGCGCATCGACTGCCCGGAGTGGCAATCCAAGGTCCGGGAGGCGGAATCAGCAGAATCCCGCACAAAGAAGGAACCATCGGAAAACTAGACTCGGTCCTGTCTGACTCCCAAGTCAGGGCCCATGCGAGGAGGCCGCCATCGCGGACGACGGATCACCTAGAAATACAGGGGAGACTCGAGATGGGGGGTGCGGGCCTCCTGGTCGAGGGGCGAATTGAGGGGGAGCCGGTGCAGTGCTTGGTAGACACCGGGGTGACCATCAATCTCGTCTCGTTGGCCTGGTGGCACAAGAACGGAGGTAGCAGGGAGCTGCCTCCATCCCAAGAAAGAGTCTTTTCTGTAGAGGGACTACCACTCCGGCTGATGGGGGAGTGGGTAACCTCCCTGGAGCTGGGCCCATACACGTGGCCCATAGTATTACAAGTGGCGGATATGCCGACGGAGGTCATCTTGGGCTCCAATTTCTTGAGGAACACTAGAATGATGGTGGACATGGCGGGGAAGAGGCTCCTCGTGGCGCCGGAGGCTTCGCCTTCCCTACCGACTAGCGCGTCCTGCCGGATCGTAAGCCGATACACCACGGTGTTGGCCCCGGGATCGGAAACGGTGGTGGATGGCTATGTGGTGGGAGAATGGGAGACTGATAACTTGGGCCTGGTAGAAGGACTCCGAGAGAAGGAGACCAAGAGAGGGCTGCTGGTGGCCCGCGGCTTGATTGACCCCCGGGTGAAGGAGGCTCCCCTGCGACTGTTGAACCCCGGGCAAGACCCCCTGGTCGTCTATCGAGAAATGGAGTTGGCGACAGTAGAAGAAATATGCGGTCCTTCCGCAGAGAGCGACACCCTAGACACTGGCTGCTGTCGGGTGGTGTCGCCTGGGGACCCCCGGGTAGAAGAGGTAGTGAAGGGCCTGGTGAGCGGACTGACGGGGAATCGCCGGGAGGAGATGTCCTCGCTCTTAAGGAAGCATGCCGGGGCCTTCCAATTGGAACCAGGGGACATCGGCAGGGCGACTATGGTGGAGCACCGCATCCGGACAGGTGGCCATTCCCCATTGAAACAGCCGCCGAGACGTCTGGCACCCCACCACAGATCGCTCGTAGACCAGGAGGTGGATAAAATGTTGAAGGCAGGGATGATTGAGCCGGCGGAGGGACCCTGGGCCTCCCCGGTCGTGTTGGTCAAGAAGAAGGACGGATCCATGCGGTTCTGCGTGGATTATCGTCGGCTGAACAAAATCACCGTGAAGGACGCGTACCCCCTTCCGCGCATTGATGATAGCCTCGATACCCTGTCCGGGTCTGAGTGGTTCTCCACGATGGATCTGGTCAGTGGCTATTGGCAGGTCGCCATGGCGCCAGAGGATAGAGAGAAGACGGCTTTCACCACGCACCGCGGCCTCTACCAGTTCACTGTCATGCCGTTCGGGCCCCGGGCACCTTCGAACGGCTTATGGAGGTGGCCATGCGTGGCTTGCAGTGGAGCTTGTGCTTGGTGTACTTAGACGATATCGTAGTTTTCTCTCGTACGTTCGAGGAACACGTTGCGCGTCTGGGGGAGGTCTTGGCTCGTCTGGAGGCCGCCGGCTTAAAGGTCAAGCCAGGCAAGTGCCAATTGGCCAAGCAGGAGGTGGCATTCCTGGGCCACGTGGTCAATCGCAATGGGGTAGCCACCGATCCTGGAAAGGTTTCTATGGTGCGAGACTGGCCTACGCCGGAAACCTTGACAGAAGTGAGGAGCTTCCTAGGCTTAGCCGGCTATTATCGCGCCTTTATTCCCCAGTTCGCCACCCGGGCCAAGCCGCTGACTACACTCGCTGACAAGGGGAGGGCCTTTACCTGGACAGATGCCTGTGACGCCGCCTTCCGCGAGATCAAGCAATGTCTGGTGGAGTCACCCATATTAGGTTATCCCCAAAAGGAGGGCCAGATTGTCCTGGACACAGACGCCTCGGACACCGGCTTAGGAGCAGTCTTGTTGCAAATGCAGGATGACCGCGAGATCGTCTTGTCATACGGCAGCCGGACCCTAACAAAAGCGGAGAGAAATTATTGCGTCACGCGTCGCGAGCTCTTGGCAGTCATTTTTGGCTTGAAGAAATTTCGGCACTACCTCCTGGGTCGGCATGTGCTCATCCGCACGGATCATGCAGCGCTAAAGTGGGTGATGTCATTTAATGAGCCAGAAGGGCAGATAGCTAGGTGGCTGCAAGTGATGGACATGTTCGACTTTACGGTCGAACATAGACCCGGTAGTCGCCATGGTAACGCCAACGGTCTCTCCCGTATCCCCTGTCGTCAATGCGGACTCGCCGGGGAAGGGGATGGGTCCACCTCCCCCGTGGCTGGACACGTCTGCGCCCTCACCCGCTTGGGCTCCTCCGACCCAGATCGGGCTTCCGAAGTGAGAGAGGAATGGCGGCGCGACCAAGAGGAGGATCCGCTGCTTTCGCCAGTTCTTGCTTGGATTCGGGAGGGCATCACACCCACGTGCGACAAACTCCGGGACAAGCCGTACGCCCTGCGGTCGCTCGCGGCCCAGCTCCAGCATCTAGAAATAAAAGAGGGCCTCCTGGGTCGTTGGTGGTTCGTTCCTGGCAGCGCCCGCCACTTCCAATTACTAGTGCCGCAAAAGAGGAAGCGAGAGGTGTGGGAGTCTTGCCATGGGCAAGGCATAGTGGGCCACTTTGGCAGAACCCGAACACTCCGGAAGTGCTCGGAGAGATGGTACTGGCCCGACTATAGGAAAGAGATCACCTACTGGGTGGCCTCGTGCCCGGTTTGCCTGGAGAGGAAGCCCCCACCAGGTCCTCACCGTGCCCGCATGGGCCACGTCCCGGTGGGGCTACCCATGGAAAGGATGGCCGTGGACCTAATGGGGCCCTTCCCTATCACACCGGAGCCCCGAGAGAACCGGTACATCTTAGTTATTGTGGACTACCTCACCAAGTGGGCAGAGGCGGTGGCCCTGCCCGACCAGGAGGCGGCCACGGTCGGGAGGGCATTTGTGGAAACGGTGGTCTGCCGCCTTGGGCCACCCGCCACCCTACACTCGGATCAAGGTCGGAATTTCCAGAGTCGCCTTTTTTGGGAACTGGTAAGCCTGTTGGGCATTCAGCAGACGCGGACTTGTGTGTTCAATCCGAAATCGGATGGATTGGTGGAACGCTGCAACCGCACCATTGAGGCCCTCCTGTCCGCTGTGGTCGCCAAGGACCAGTCCGACTGGGACCTACAACTGCCGTTTGTTATGGCTGCCTATCGAGTGTCGGCCCACTCGTCCACCGGCGTCTCCCCTAATATGATGATGCTGGGGCGAGAGTCCATGGTACCGCTGACCGTCCTCTATCCCATAGAGGAGGAGAGGGTGGGAGAGGGCGCCGTCGGCTACGTAGCTAAACTCCAGACCTCATTGGCATGAGCTCACGACCATCTGGGCACCTCGGTTGCTCGTCAGGAGCGCAACTACAATCTCCATGCGCGGGATAGGACCATCGAGGTGGGGGCCCTGGTGTACTATTTACACCCCATCCATAAGAAAGTGGTCTGCCCTAAGATGCAACGTTTCTGGACGGGACCGTGGGTGGTGACCAGGTTCCTATCGGGGCACGTCTATGAAATAAAGATGGATCGTAAAGTCAAAGTAGTACACTGTGACTCAATCAAGGTTGTTCCCGCCCCCCCAGCCGGAGTGGGGGCCCTACCTCCCCGGCCACCGCCCCCGCCAGAGGTGGAGGCCGAGAGGGAGGACGCCCACGGCGCAGTCAGAATGGTGGCAACGACTAGCTGGGTAGAGCTTCACACCCAGGGCAACTGGTCAGGGACGGCCAGGCGGGAAGCCATGGACGGCGTCGGGTCCCGCGTAGCGTTCCGCGGCGGGACGCGGGGTGTGACGTCGGTTCCCAACAGCAGACTTTCCTTCAAGTTATGTCCGTTTGGAGCAGGCTAGGATTAACGCCCGAAATGCCACAAAGGAGCCGAAAATTGGCGTCTTACGTTATCCCCAAGGTGAGAGGGGAAGCCAGAGAAGCTATAGAGAAGGGGGATACCACCCTAATCGGGTCCCGCGGCCGTAGGAGAGGCAGAACCGCGGGTACTGCGTCCCGCGGCGGATCGGAGGGGAGGAAACCGGAAGAGCCAACCCGCAACAGTCCCAGGTTAGCCACCCAGAGGGCTTCCCCCAGAAAGGTCTAGGGGCAAGTCCAGCGAGAGAAGCGACCGCTTCTCACCCAGGAGAGGCCGTAGGAGGCCCTCAGCGAGCCCCAGGCGGAGCCGCACCCCGCCGCGGGACGGCTGGAGGGGGGCCCCTGGAAGAGCCAGGTCCCGCAGCCCCCGCGGAAGGTCCCGCGGTCCCGCAGAAACGTGTTCACATGGTGTGATGGCGTCGTCGCGGATCCCCTGTGACATTTGCGGAGTGGATTTCTCCCGCCGGCAAGCTCTGAAACGCCACCAGAGCCGGCAGCATCCAACGGGTGAGTTGAAGGGGTGGTTCTGCCCCTTTCGAGCTAAGGGGTGCCTCGGACAGGGCGGAGGACGTGCTGCGGCACATCAGGACCCGCCAGAAGTCGGAGGGGGGAGGAGACCACCCGTGGGTGCGGGATCATAAAAGGATGCCTGCTGCTCGTCCGCTCCCAGGGCTGTCTGCCCAATCCCCATCCCTTAGGAAGCGTGTGGCCATCCCGGTGGAGGCCGAGTCCTCGGAAGGGTCCGGGGAGAGTTCCGGAGAGGAGTTGGACGGCTCAGCCCCCTCCTCCCCCGAGGAGAGCCCGAGTCCCGCGGCGCGGGTGACCACCCCGGCGGGCCGTACCGCCAAGGAGGGCCGACAACAACGGCAGTCTAAGGCCTCGTCCCCCTCCCGGTCCCGCGGCGGGACCTCGACCAAGCGGACACCATCCAAGTCGCCTAGGGGGAAGGGGAAGGCCCCCGCCGCCACTGTTACCTCCAGTGGCCGTCCACGTCAGGACCAGCAGGCCTCGCCCTCCCGCTCGCGGCCCCGGAGCCGTACAGACACCAGAGCCACCGACTTGGGAAGCAGCTCCACCTTCAGTCTAGGCGCCGTCTCGCCTCTCCAGCCTGCCGCTGAGGGGAGCGGGTCCCCACGCCCCACCCCCCAGCCCGGAGGTAAGAGGAGGAGGGCCTCCGCGAGGAGCGCTTCCGCCTCCCCCAAGTCGCCCCCCCTCACCAAGACTCAGAGGCGGTCGGCTACCCCCGCCTCCCCCAAGCCGTCTGCCACGGTCACCTCGGTGACCCCCGCCGTACCCCCCTCTGGAGGACTGGGAGTCACCTCCCCGGCTGCGACACCGGCAGTAACTACGACCGTGGCGTGGGGGACACCGGGAGCCTTTACCGGAGCCTCGGCAGGCGTTCCCCTGGACCGCGAAGCCTTGATGGCTATGGGATCGGCCTACGTGGCGGGAGGCGCCAACCAGGAGGAGATGGCACGCCGGATGACGGACCTCCTCACCATGTGGGGCCTACCTCCCCCGGGAGCACCGGCGGTGACCCCCCTGGCGGCCTCTACTCGGTCGACGGAGAGTGCCCCAGTAAAAGCGGCTGTGGCCTCGGATGGCCTTTCTCCCCCGACCACAACAGGCGCGGTTAGTGCTCCCTACCTCTTACACCACTGGAGGAGCGACGGCGGACCAGGGGAAGGGAGAGGCTAGTACCACGCCAGTGCTCCCCACCGCGTCCACCGCTCCCCCCACGGGAACCGACTCACCTTCACCGGTGCAGTCCCCTGCCGGAAAGACCCCCGGTGAGGAAGTGGAGGCTCCGGAGGCAGCAGCCTTACCGCAGGACGGGGAGGGGGAGGTCGCTACCCGACCAGTGCCCTCACCCGCCCAGGCCCCACACGAGAGACCGAAGGGAAAGGACCAGCTGGACCTGCAGCCCTTGTGCCAGGCCCTAACCACACTACCGTCTCGCCCTGGCACTTCGGACGAGGGGGCTCGTACTGAGCCAGCGCCTCCCCAGGAGGAGCTCACAGCCGGAGGGGCCCCCGGGGACCCAGGCCCGACCGGTTTTCCCGCCCGGGTTGAGACCGTGTCCTCCGGAGACCCTGCCCCCACCGGTGAGCCCGAGTCACCTACGGCCGCAGAGGAGGTGTCACTCACGGCCTGCACCTCCCCGCGGGTAAGTGAGGCTGCTCTGGCACCCAACCTCACTCGGTCGAGAGACAGCGCCGACTCGCGCACCTTCAGGGGCGTGCGACTGGACAACGTCGGCGAGGACGAGGCAGCGACCGCCGTGCGTAACCTGCTCGGCAGTAACACCCCAGTCGGCACGGCGGACACCCTCCCCGTAACCATCACTCTCACGGCAGAGGATATGGTGGCCTTAAACCGGGAGTGGGACGGAGCGAGCCCCATCCAGCTGATCCGCATGACTCCGGTAGCCAGCACCCCAACGCAGACCGATCGGTCGGAGCCGGTACGGGCTTGGCCCGGAGGGGCCGTCACCCCGGAGGAAAGGGCCGCCTTGGACGCTGTGGCCACAGTACCAGGCTATGTCCCTCGGATGACGAGACGGGGCGTCCTCTTCCCGTGGAGTGGCAGTCGCCACCGCCTTCCCCCCCTCGTCGCCCGAAGGTACCCCCCAGTGACCCGGCAGAGGATAAGGACACCACCGCCGACCTGCCGCCCGCGCCGGAGTTACCGGCGTGGACCTCCTTCCGGCATACACCGCCGAGTGCCCGTCGTCGGCGCCGAGCCCTGGCCCCCTCGGCCAGACCCACAGAGTCGGCCTCCTTTGTGCCTCCTTGGTGGCACGTGCGTGGGAGGGATCCAGACCCGCTGGAGCGGTATGCGGCTTACTTGGTTCCCCCCCGCGACTTTGGACCTGGGTACGGGGCACTCACCGGGGACATCAGTAGCCGCGTCCGCTTCCACGACAGGGACACTTTCACGGTGTCCAACACCACGGCCACCACGTACCGGCGGGTGGTCCCAGGGAACGGCCCCTGCCGCCGCAGCCGCTCAAGGAGCGCCCCCAGCAGGACCCGAGCGGGCGCCGCCACCGCAGGAGGACTCCCCGGCGCCGGTAAGTCAGCCTGATACTACTCCACGTCTAGACCAAGTGCCCCTTTTCGGGCAGAGCCCCCTCCCCTGCCAGTAATTGAGGCGGAGAAGGGGATAAGTGGTGGTCATCATGAATGTAATAACCGTCTTGTTCGTACCCTTCTCAGTTCGTCTATAGCTGTAAGCAAACTTCATCCTTTGACTGTAATTCAGGGCCCCCAGTACTGAGAAGGTTCAGGAAAAGCTCACTCCAAGCCTCCCCTAGATGTGAGAGGGGAGCACACTGGACACCCGCATAGCTGTTGCAGACCACCTAATCACCTATTGTTTCTCGTCTGTTGCAGCACGCGCCTACTACTGGCGAGTAGTCGGGCCGGTGCGGGGTCCTCCGAGCCGCGGCGGTCGGCTCCTCCGGAGGGAGGCTGGGCTTGTCGGCCCCAGCTCCCGCCGGGACTTGTTGCGGTTGGGACCCAGCAAGGTAGGCCCGAGGGCGGGCCCGAGCTCCCAGGGCGAGGTTGAGCTCAGTAGTACGGGGGTGTTGGGGCCGTTGCCCCCTACGAGTTGTTGGGACTGCTGTTCCCCCCGGGTCGGGACCGTTCCCCCCCCCCCGTGTGTCAGGACTGTGTAACCACCCTATGGATGGGACCGTTGTTCCGGGTTCCGGTGTCGTCTGTGTGTTGCTGTTGCTAGGTTACCAAGTTGTTGCCGTCCGGGCTGTTGACGAGATTCGTGTGGAAGCTATTACGACTGTTGATTTATATTTGAGCCTGAGTGCACTTGATGTCGCAGGGCCAGTAATAGTAGTACTTATTATTCTATATCACCTTAGTAACTGGTTGTCTATAATTCTAGTAACCCTACCTGGTAGAGGGCGTATGGGGGCGCCATTTTGCGATGTCATAGCCGCTTTACTGTGTACACCTTCCCATAGTTCTCTTTCATGTATAGTGTTTAAAGTAAGGAGGGAAGAGTGTAGCGGCGGGGCGGGAAGCGCTAGGCTTTCCGCGGGACTCTGCGGGTTGGGCTGGTTTGGTCTCGCACCACGAGGGGGCGCGGTGCCCGCGGTTGCTATATAAGGCCTGCGGGACCGCGGCCTCTCCAGTCTATGACTCACAGCTGTCTGGTGCGGACGTGACCCAGCCTCCCCAGCAGAGTCCTATGTAGACTTCAGGAACGACGTTGGCTATGTAACTGATGAGATCTGATTAATAGAAGAGACACGCCTTGATATTTGTACACCTTTATTCACACAATATACGGGTTGAGTTTTCCCCAAGCTTAATTGAACGACTTACTCCTGTGTTCGTCTAATTCGCTACAAGTTAAACCATGTCTGCTTTTTGGCCCAGGAGGACCTGGGCCATTGGCGGCACCTTTTCAGCTGTTTTCATTCGATCAAGATGGCCGACTTTAAGTGGGAATTTCTTCTAGAAAAAAAGGGGTCTAGAAATTAATGGAAAGTTGATGCATGTTCCTTAGGTCCTTGTCATTCTGTAGAGTGTAGCAATTCCCGAAAAAATATCTTTTTTACCTATGAAAAAGGTTGAAGAACAAACCTTACATTTTTGGAGCTTTTTCTCATGAAAAAGTGTCTTCATTGGATTGCATTGTGCGATACATTTTTGCGATGGACATAACACATAGCCTCCTATGGGAATTGTCCAATTTTTTTCAGTTTTCAGTATGTAAGTTGAGGACCATAGAATGTGATAGCTTCAGGAAAAATTGGTTAATTTTCAGATAGGAAGGGTTAAGACAGTTCATGAGTACATAAGACCGCCATGTTTTTGTTATGGCTATTGCACTTCCGGCAAGGTGCGCTCATGCATGCGCAGAGAGAAAATCGTCGGAAGAATTTTTTATTTTTCGTTTAACAGTAAATTGAGGGGTGTTATCGAGTCAAATTGGTTAATATTGCCTGAAATGCATGAATTACATGTTAAAACTCATTTATTTCAAGTTAAATCGATATGATCTATCAAATTTCTCCATCATAAATGCTACTTCCGCTAGGAGGGGGTCGGGGATGCACAGAGAGGCGCAAAATCCAAAATAGCGGACAGGGAGAAGATCGGCTTACAGTGCTATTGAAAATGCTCGATTGTAACAAAATGGAGGATAATTACAATCTCTCATGCCTTTGTATGGAAAATATGGATCCTTATTTAAGACCTGCAGGTATTGTGCAATGCTTATCTCGCCAAGAGAGGAGTTATTCGCCAATGAAAATAACAAGCGATATGGGTGCATTCTCCATAGGCTTAAGCACTGAGGAAACTCAGGCACACTGTCACTATACGGTAGGTAACCTGGGCCATGTCAAATCTTTCTTTCTGCTCTAGAGTTCTCAATTCTTGTTTAATATTTTTTCCCCCTTAATATATGTGGTGTCATTGAATGGTTCTGTAAGGGACAGTTAACTGTTTATGGAATTTTGAAGACTGTTAATATGGACATCCTCGAGGTTGTGGTTTAGCAATGGTGTATCCTTTTCCCTAATCAAGAATGTGGATCATCAAGGCAAAAGGATCCTCTATGCCACCTCACTGAGCTCCCTTTTAACAAGTTGACATTCAATGTGGAGACAGAACCCCTACAGATAATTAAAATGTCCAGACGTAATCCATATGTTTCAGACAGAAGGACGGCTCATATTAGTGTAAGTAGGGCAATAAGTTCAAGTAGTGGTCTATCATCAATTGGCAAGATATAAATGTCCAATATCCAGGCCGTATAATGACCCTGAAGTGCTTATATAATCCCACAAGAGGTACAGTGTGGTAATTGGTCAGGAGCTTGTTCTTTGCCTTTACACTAGCCCCTGTACATTACCATCAATCAGAATGAATTATTAGGAGTCCAAGTGATGTGGCATTAGGAGCCCAGTGATGTAGCATTGTTATACATATACATGTATTTGGAGGTGTTACTGCATCCAGCAGATGCACAAGGCATCAATAATGCTGCCAAAAGGTGTCCCACTTGGCAGAAAAACGTTTTTTTGACGTAAAAAAAACCCGTTTTATTTGGTTCCTAAGTTTGCAAAACTTTTTTTTTTCAACATCAAAATAACGTTTTTATATGTACTCAAAAAAATGTCATTTTGACGTTTTTATAAAAAAAATTTATATCAGGTTAAAAAAACGTTTTTTTAACGTAAAAGAAACACAAATAAAAAACGCTTTTTATTTGGTTGAAAAAGCAAACGTTTTTATTTGGTTTAAAATTGGTTGAAAAAATGTTTAAAAACGTTTTTTTCAACGTCAAAATAACGTTTTTTAAACTTTTTTCTCCTATTGTTCTATAGATATAGTTCGAGCCGCGGCGGTCGGCTCCTCCGGAGGGAGGCTGGGCTTGTCGGCCCCAGCTCCCGCCGGGACTTGTTGCGGTTGGGACCCAGCAAGGTAGGCCCGAGGGCGGGCCCGAGCTCCCAGGGCGAGGTTGAGCTCAGTAGTACAGGGGTGTTGGGGCCGTTGCCCCCTACGAGTTGTTGGGACTGCTGTTCCCCCCGGGTCGGGACCGTTCCCCCCCCCCCCCTGTGTGTCAGGACTGTGTAACCACCCTATGGATGGGACCGTTGTTCCGGGTTCCGGTGTCGTCTGTGTGTTGCTGTTGCTAGGTTACCAAGTTGTTGCCGTCCGGGCTGTTGACGAGATTCGTGTGGAAGCTATTACGACTGTTGATTTATATTTGAGCCTGAGTGCACTTGATGTCGCAGGGCCAGTAATAGTAGTACTTATTATTCTATATCACCTTAGTAACTGGTTGTCTATAATTCTAGTAACCCTACCTGGTAGAGGGCGTATGGGGGCGCCATTTTGCGATGTCATAGCCGCTTTACTGTGTACACCTTCCCATAGTTCTCTTTCATGTATAGTGTTTAAAGTAAGGAGGGAAGAGTGTAGCGGCGGGGCGGGAAGCGCTAGGCTTTCCGCGGGACTCTGCGGGTTGGGCTGGTTTGGTCTCGCACCACGAGGGGGCGCGGTGCCCGCGGTTGCTATATAAGGCCTGCGGGACCGCGGCCTCTCCAGTCTATGACTCACAGCTGTCTGGTGCGGACGTGACCCAGCCTCCCCAGCAGAGTCCTATGTAGACTTCAGGAACGACGTTGGCTATGTAACTGATGAGATCTGATTAATAGAAGAGACACGCCTTGATATTTGTACACCTTTATTCACACAATATACGGGTTGAGTTTTCCCCAAGCTTAATTGAACGACTTACTCCTGTGTTCGTCTAATTCGCTACAAGTTAAATCATGTCTGCTTTTTGGCCCAGGTCCTCCTGGGTCATTGGCGGCACCTTTTCAGCTGTTTTCATTCGATCAAGATGGCCGACTTTAAGTGGGAATTTCTTCTAGAAAAAAAGGGGTCTAGAAATTAATGGAAAGTTGATGCATGTTCCTTAGGTCCTTGTCATTCTGTAGAGTGTAGCAATTCCCGAAAAAATATCTTTTTTACCTATGAAAAAGGTTGAAGAACAAACCTTACATTTTTGGAGCTTTTTCTCATGAAAAAGTGTCTTCATTGGATTGCATTGTGCGATACATTTTTGCGATGGACATAACACATAGCCTCCTATGGGAATTGTCCAATTTTTTTCAGTTTTCAGTATGTAAGTTGAGGACCATAGAATGTGATAGCTTCAGGAAAAATTGGTTAATTTTCAGATAGGAAGGGTTAAGACAGTTCATGAGTACATAAGACCGCCATGTTTTTGTTATGGCTATTGCACTTCCGGCAAGGTGCGCTCATGCATGCGCAGAGAGAAAATCGTCGGAAGAATTTTTTATTTTTCGTTTAACAGTAAATTGAGGGGTGTTATCGAGTCAAATTGGTTAATATTGCCTGAAATGCATGAATTACATGTTAAAACTCATTTATTTCAAGTTAAATCGATATGATCTATCAAATTTCTCCATCATAAATGCTACTTCCGCTAGGAGGGGGTCGGGGATGCACAGAGAGGCGCAAAATCCAAAATAGCGGACAGGGAGAAGATCGGCTTACAGTGCTATCGAAAATGCTCGATTATAACAAAATGGAGGATAATTACAATCTCTCATGCCTTTGTATGGAAAATATGGATCCTTATTTAAGACCTGCAGGTATTGTGCAATGCTTATCTCGCCAAGAGAGGAGTTATTCGCCAATGAAAATAACAAGCGATATGGGTGCATTCTCCATAGGCTTAAGCACTGAGGAAACTCAGGCACACTGTCACTATACGGTAGGTAACCTGGGCCATGTCAAATCTTTCTTTCTGCTCTAGAGTTCTCAATTCTTGTTTAATATTTTTTCCCCCTTAATATATGTGGTGTCATTGAATGGTTCTGTAAGGGACAGTTAACTGTTTATGGAATTTTGAAGACTGTTAATATGGACATCCTCGAGGTTGTGGTTTAGCAATGGTGTATCCTTTTCCCTAATCAAGAATGTGGATCATCAAGGCAAAAGGATCCTCTATGCCACCTCACTGAGCTCCCTTTTAACAAGTTGACATTCAATGTGGAGACAGAACCCCTACAGATAATTAAAATGTCCAGACGTAATCCATATGTTTCAGACAGAAGGACGGCTCATATTAGTGTAAGTAGGGCAATAAGTTCAAGTAGTGGTCTATCATCAATTGGCAAGATATAAATGTCCAATATCCAGGCCGTATAATGACCCTGAAGTGCTTATATAATCCCACAAGAGGTACAGTGTGGTAATTGGTCAGGAGCTTGTTCTTTGCCTTTACACTAGCCCCTGTACATTACCATCAATCAGAATGAATTATTAGGAGTCCAAGTGATGTGGCATTAGGAGCCCAGTGATGTAGCATTGTTATACATATACATGTATTTGGAGGTGTTACTGCATCCAGCAGATGCACAAGGCATCAATAATGCTGCCAAAAGGTGTCCCACTTGGCAGAAAAACGTTTTTTTGACGTAAAAAAAACCCGTTTTATTTGGTTCCTAAGTTTGCAAAACTTTTTTTTTTCAAAAAAATGTTTAAAAACGTTTTTTTCAACGTCAAAATAACGTTTTTTAAACTTTTTTCTCCTATTGTTCTATAGATATAGTTCTATTGTTCTATAGTTATAGTTCCATAGTTCTATATGTGTGAGCAGGCAGGTAGAAAGGAATTAAATCCTTCGCCCTGCTGATAAAACCTAAGCTTATAATAATGAACATACACAATCACAGTTTTGATATATACATATATAGCAACATGGACTGCTATAGAATTGGACTTATTTATGTATACATTCTAAGATTGTCTAGGGTAACTTGCCCAATTCTCGGACACTTTGTTTTTTAAAATTGTCATGATCTTGGCAGAATCGACTTGTAGTATTGTATCAAACCAAGATACTGGACAGGGCCCCCTAGAACTTATACCTTAAGCATTGTCAGAACAACATTTCATGAGAATGCACCAAATAATCGCATAGTGGAGCCACAGCAAATAGGACTTACCACACTTTTGAACCTAAAAGTCGGCCTCGCCGATTTCCCCAGATCAGATGAGAAAAGTGCATAACCTAGGCCTATATGTGAGGGAGTGGGGTGAAGTGTCTTTGAGGCTGATTACATAAACTGCTACATTTGATAGCTGTAGAAGCAGGGCCCACCATAGGACCAACATTAACACTACCTTTTCCATACTTCCCATTAAAATGTGTGTTGGCTTTAAGTGACTTTGTTTGTGTAGATAAACCATTTATTGTCATTTTCTTTAGATATCAGTAAGCTGAAATATGTTTCCTCTCTGTATACATGTATTTTATAATGCAAGTTACAATTCAAACATCACAGATGTACAGAATACTCTTATAATCTTAATCAGAGATTAGATAATTTACAAAAAGAAGTTATTTTTTTCATAGTGAACAGATATTGAACCCGTGATATTTACTTCTGGCACTTTTTTGCATGCATGGCTCATATTTCTCATCTGTCTGTCTGTTAATGCTAGGAATATAATGTGCAAGAGGTAGCACATTTTCCTAAATAGTTTTAGAATACAATATTAGATACATCAACTGAAGAATTGTGGGAGAGTGTCAACAAATTGGCCATGAAGACATTACAAGGGTCTTTTCTTGGCTACAATCATGGTTTGCAGGGAGGTGTATCTTATCTACTCAAAACATTAGTACCTTGCTTGTGGCTTATACATGAAACCAACCACAAGTGCATATTTTAGATCAACTTAAAATCAGGGTGCGGCATATTATATATGAGCAATAAATTATATGGAACAGAACCCAACCCTTCAAAAATAAGTCCAACATGTGCCGCCTTATGTGGCAGCATAAAATATGATGCTTAAATGTTAAATGTAACTTCACCACTTCATCAGGTGACTCAGCTTTATTCAAGGATCCTTAGAGAATCCCCTCCCCCCCGCCCAAGTTAACAAAAATTAAGATTTATGCATATAAATGATATAAAATGAGACACAGGAAGGTTGAATTTACACAAATTGATGTTGATGTTTAAAAGTAGCACAAAGTAGTAAAACACCAAAAATGTACAATATAGACATGATTGTAGTCAGGGATAGTCAGGGCTTTTAAGTTCAGGTCATCGCTAGAAGTTACACTATACATCATTTTAGATTCATTTACACTAATCTTCATAGATCCTGGTATATAAAAGATGTGTATGTACACCTCCATGACAGTTTGATATTACACATATTTGATAAATTAAAGTGATCTTTAATCAGCCTAGACTAGGGATTTGATTGAAGACCAGAACAAAAAGGTAGCTGCAAGGATTAACGTGTATTGTGGTTCAGGCAGAATGTTCACTCCTGAAAATAACAAAGTAGACGTTTACATTTAAATGAGGATTTAGAAAATCAGCTCTCCCTACTTGACTACCAGTATTTGTAGCTGTCTAAAATATGTATGTAAGTCAGTTTTGGACATTTACGCTTTAATCTAATATCTGATATATGCATCCTATAGATTTCCCACATTATGTAAACATAACTACACATAAATTTGGCTCATATAGAGTATAAGAATGACTTACCCTTGTTGGTGATTACTGGGGTTGGGGTGAAAAGAACACCTGGAGGAAAAACTACAGGGCAGATTAAGGCTGCCTCCTCCAGGGTCCTCAGGTAGTCACGGCTTGTTTCCTCCAGGAATTGGCATCCCACTGAATTGTTCCATGTGCAGTAGATATATGCCTCCAACGCCCTGATAAAGACATAGCGCTTGGTCAAATAAAAGTCATTTGATTTTATATCTCTTTATAATTAAGATAAAGACCTGTTACATATTATCTTTATAAAGTATAACGCTGGAAAATACACAGAAAATTGATTCACTGGATTCGATTTTTCTTTTGATGCTTGTAATATTTAGTTGGTGTAAAATGTCTCCAATGGCTCTGATAATGAGTATGTAAAACCATTTTGTTCCAATAGAGCTTAGAACTGTAACCCATTTTATACCAATAATTAACTGCAGTGCTCCTCTGTGATATTATCTGCAGTTGCTACTGCTTGCAGAACCTCAGTAGATGCTTTCAAACAGGTGTTGATGTTGTCAGCAGACTCTGCTAAAGGGTAGTTCTTACATTCTGAAATTAAGTTTCTTTTTTATGATATCTAGATATGATGGCCAATTGGGTATCATTTCATTTTAAAAAGAATCCCTACTGGATACTCTTGAAGACATATACAGTATAGTGTGATGCAGAAAATGTTGAATTGATATCAATATGCCTATATAAGGGACACCCCCCGCATCAGGGATCTTGAGCAACTCCTCAAACATTGGCTACGATAGTACATAGATAAGTTATCCACTCGTATATTAAGTATAATCGCCCTAGGGACATTATGTTTCTATGCAACTGCAGTAAATAGTCTTCTCTAGCAATAGGAGGTTGATGGGTTGACAGGTTTTGTATGAGGCCCTAATAGTTTCCTTGTTTGCTGCTACATGGTGAATAGTTAATAGAGTATATACACTTAGCCTACCTGTGCTACAAAGTGCTGGGGCTAATACAGCCGAGTCTAGGATGGTGAGGCCGGCCAAGGAGGGCATCAGGTCCGTGATTCTGCCAGCTGGTGGTTGTATGACACACTGCTTACTCTCTTTCTCCAGACAAACTCTCATTGCGTCAGTGTCAATGTTCTCCAGCACCCTATAGGTAAAGCAGAATAAGGAAAATAGATGACAGATTTGCACAAGATTTAATATTCTTTTTTTTCTTGGCCTCATAGAGGAGGAGGTACTGGCATAGAATTTGAGGGTGATGGTTTGTCACGTGAAAATGACTGTAGTAGGATATTATATCACCTAAAGACTATCTGTGAATAAAAGGAGTGTATTTTGGAGTTACAAAATCTGAAAACAGTGAAATCTTCTGGAAAATAGCCCGACATTGACAACAGGTCTGGCACACCAGCAGCACCAGATGTCCGACAACTTTCTAAGAGTGGACGAATATTTCAGATATTCCTACTAAAACCTTTGTAATTTAAAAATTGAGAACTAACCATGCGAATAAGGTTCTATTTATAGACTTTATAGCCCAGGATTATAACATACAAGACTTACTGGCATGTGGCATTGATGTCACTTTTGGGGTCCCTGAGACCAGCCCCTAGGACAGTTGCCACCTTCACGGTGACTTGGGGGTTCAGAAGAGCCTCCTCAGGATTCTCAGGCACTGTGTTTCTCACATAGGACTCTATTGCAGCATTAATGCAGGGAATTACTCTAGCCAGATCACATGGTGGTAACTCCTGTCCTCTCACTTCAATGGTAGTGTACACGATCAAACCTGAGAAATTCAAAATATGTTATTATTGCGGCTTTTAGGTGGGTATTAAATGGTAGCAGGATAAATATCACAAATTTTACCTTAGTTTTACAAATACGTTTATGCTAGACCTATTTCTTAAGGGGTTTGAGGCTATTAGTAGATATTGGGGCCATGGAGAATGAGATTCGAGTTCTCCATGCCCCTTTGGATAATCCATGACTTCCCTTATGCTTTACTATAGACTATACCCTTCTCAATATAGAATACATGTGCGGGTGCGGGAGTTTGTTTTTCTTACTATATGATGCATAAGACCACTTTTTAGATTTTGTGGCCTCAGCAATTTTTTTTGGCTTAAAGGTCCCAAGTGATCCTCACAAAATTATATCATTTTGTGACCTAAAGGCAGTTTTGTGTCCTAAAGGCTCCATGGGGTCCAAATCGTCTGCCCCCCACAGCTACTGAATTCCAAACTCCATTTTGTTAACAAAGGCCAGTTTCTAAGTACTTCCTAAGGCATAGTAGTGTAGGACCTACCAGCAGGAGCCCTTATTAGATCACGGTACACCTGAATCAGTTATTCTACCCTCTAGGTTGATCTATAAATACACAGTGTATAAAGTAAGCTTTAGCCCCCCACCCACTGTGTTACTGCGTTTTAATGATAGAGACTGTGCTTGGCTCCAGTTAAATGATTATCTTCGGTCATTGTTGGACCACAGAGGAGTTTTGAGCTCACTAAGGGTATGGAAGGAACCTTTACCAAAAGCTGAATGCAACTCAAGGATAGACTTCAGGTCCAATACAGCAGTACTCAAACCTTTTGATTCCCAACCCTGTATCCCCATCCCTCACTCTTCCTGAGGAAGCCAGATAAAAATCTCCCAAATGTATATTTTGCAGAGTGTAGATTCTGATGAGGTGGGAACAAATTATAGATTACTAAATTCCTTGCTTACTGCACATGGATCAGTATTCTGCTAGCTGCAAAACGTCAGCAATTTTACCTCAGTTTTATAAACACCTTTATGTTGTTTCTTACTTACCTGTTAAGACCAGCAATGGATGGAACATGGACGCCATGGTGTGAGTGTCGGCAATCTCCCCTTTTGCACCCCCACTCTCCTCTAATATCTTAAAATAGCAGCAGCCTGGTCCTAGATCCTTTCCTTCAACACCGCAGACCTGCACCCTATGTCCACCGTTCACTGGAGCAGTGCCTTTTATCAGATCCTGAATTTGAGTGGAGCTCATTCTCCAGTTGATCTCCATATGTCCTTGGGTCTAATCTTATAGTGCATCTTGAGCATAGACGCTGCTTGAAGAGTGTGGACAGGTGCATGTATAAATTGTTTGCAGCTAGAAAGAGATGGCATGTCTCAATTACATATAGTTTTTCACAATTAACAACGATTTGAGAAGGGGTGTCAAAATACTTTCCCTGTTGCAAGTGTACCTGTACTTATGTTATATAATATAGCCATTCATTACCCATTAAACTAGATGATCATATGATTGTAACATAAACTGACATGATGTCAATGTGGTGAATCATGATTTGACCACCTTTTCAGTAATTTAGAGAATTGACGTCCTTTGTGAAGCCCCACCCTTGCAGACTGGTTGATCTGGCATGCAATTATATATAATTATAAGCCGCGACTTATACGCGAGGACAGCCCCTTGCTGTGTACTCTCAACCCTCAGTGAAGGAAATCCCTTATCCATCGATCCTTTGCCAAATTTTATACATGATTATGCATACTATAAATGGTTAGATTCCCATTTTAATGACTGACTCAACACAAATCTTTCACTATTGAGCATTCTAGCTGCTATGGAATATGGATTGAGCAAAATATTTCCATTTTCAATCCTTTTTGTTAGAACATGACTACATGTATTGGGTGGAATTTCATTCTAACATTATTTTATTATTAAAGATTATATATTAATTGTGAGGTCTTTTTTCAGTGTATCTTTGTAGGTGATATTCCGATTGATAAAATACAGGTTTGTTCAATGTAAGGCCTAAATATATCCTCAATAGGGATGGATTTCTGGTTGTAGTATCTCAAATAAAGTGATCCATTCAAGAATATCGAGTAACGATAGTCAAAACACTTACTAGGTAATTAGAAGGAAACGCCTTAGCAGTTTCCATTCTAAATATTATATTGAACTCAATAATCATCGCCTATATCTTTCTAGCATACAGAAAATGAATTTATAATGACATATCCAGGGTGATATTTATTGATAAATCTAATATGTTTTTTGTTTATCTTCCCTCGAAGTACTACAGTAGTAACTATACTCAGGTTATTTTCTGTACTGAGCATATTTACATGAAATCAATGTTTCACAGACTTAATTCTATATCTTTTTTCTTTGGTATTATACTGTCCCTGCAGGCTGTGAGTAATATCATATCAAAAATATGTAAAATCACAAAAGAGCCTTAGTGTCCTCTGTACCAGCCTCTCACCAGATAAGCATTAATGGTAAGGCAGCAATGGCCAGCATCACTACTGAAGATTGCAAAGCAGATCCTGAAAAATATATAAGATACAAGAGTTATATGATAGTAAAAATGAAGTCCTCTTTCCAGATTCTTAAATTCAAATTCTTTCATTCTGACCGCAATTGTATCTGTAGAGGTCGGCGAAAACTTACTTGGAAACACCGGGTTTTGAACCCAGGACCTCTCAACTTGCAAGCGAGCGCTCTACCACTGACCCACATCCCCAGACCTGACGTTATCTACCTTCCACCTACACCTACACAATAGGGGATCAGTGAAGACCAAGCAACCGGCTCCTGAGAGTCGGTCAACCGGGTAGAAGGATTTCTGGTCCCCTACATATCTAAGTGCTTGATATCCAGAATAGTATGTATGAAATGCTGTTGATCAGAAACATGTTATGAGTATGCTGTATTGTAATCACCAGGTTAACTCCCTCTTAAAAAAAGATGGTAGAAATAAATGAAGAACTGCAAGCTAAGCATTTAGCCCTGTAACAAAGGTAATGGTTCCAGGATATTGAAATAGTGGAGTATGGTGTTAAACATAGAGGATAGGGAGAGATTATAACCCCGTAATATGTAGTACATGTACTTTACAAATGAATAATAGCTAAATGCATACGCATTTAAAATAACCTACCTGCTGCTATTAGATTGGAATTCTCTGAAAAAAAGGATGAAAAAAAAAGGAGAGAGAAATGTTAAAAACCTCAATAATTTAGATTATCAGATAAGAAAAGTGAAAATATGTGCATCTTGATCAAACCCTTAACTATCTCACACAAGTTTGAATATCTCGATTTAAATCCTTAGATTAAAAGTTATCTACGAGGAATAGGCAACAACTCTCTGACTCATCATAAATCAAGTTGGAGCAAATTTTCATGTATTCACACTGTTAACACATTCCTGCTAGTTATCTTATTTTGCTCTGTAATGATATGAAATGGGCCACAAATAGTAATTGCTATGAATGTACCTCCCTTTGAACAAGTACCCAGTTAATTACCTTGAAAATCTGCCAATCCCGCTCCAATCGTATGAATTGAGATAATCAACTTATAAATAAAGCGGTGGTGTCAGCAGTGGCAGAGTAGTTGAAAAGATGTGGGGGGAACTCCATGGGTACTTTCGGATAAATTTTATCTACACTTTCAATCTGAAATATGTGTATTGTGGGGATGCATCCCAATGGCCCCACTGCCACTGGTCTGCTAATGTAGTTAAGCATATTCATATTCATCAATAAATGCATAAATCATACAGGTGTGCCTACTTTCTTCATCAGGTTGTCGGCAGTGACCAGTGCCATATTTAACCTTGTACAATTCCAAAATCTGCACAGGGAGTTGTTGGCTAAGTGCTATCTCCAGTTTCTTAAATCACTGAAAGCAATTTTTCAAACCACCTTTAGGGATTTCAGCGCCTCACGATTAAGGTAATAAAGTATACACTAAAATATCCTCACCCCTACCCACCCCCCCAAAAAAAATGTGGTGTTATGATTACAGTTGGGGGCCTTCATATAGATTATCTATTACTAAAAGATTTCTCCATACAAATAAATGACCCCCTGAAATCTCGAGGTTCAAAAAGGTCATATGAATCATTGATCACTTTAGTTATTAGGATGAGAAATATATGCGTACACAATTAGGCATTATACTGTTATACTACAAAGAATACTCAAGAATGTGGCCATCAGAATTACACAGCTGATCAAAACTATTCTTATACAGTAATTAGAATATTTATAAGCAAATTTATTTCAAATATGTGGGAGCAAACACCAAAATTGAAGTCCTTTCAGTGTGGGCAAATGTCTATTGGGATGCAGGGCTGTCCATGCTTTTAGTCCCGATGTCCCGTATATATTCCTATTCAAAACTTGTTACCGTATTTGGGGGTTCTATAACATGATTTGTTTTATCTTCCTTTACTTTATCGCAGAACATGTGATACTAACGTGCATGTCTGTGAGTAGTCTTGTCCAGATGTGATCCGCAGGAGGAGAGTATTTAGGAGTTCAGCGGCTGATGCTGCTCCCTCTGGTAATGCATTACACTCCACTATAGAATCCAGCTTAGCCTTGGCACCAGCACATTCTGCATGGAAAGGAGTCTATTTTAGATAGGGTGTCTGTGTTATTTTGGATATCACTTTTCTCCCTTTTGTGGAAAGTCCATACTTTCTCATACTCCCTGCAATTTCTGCATCAACTATCATTTACTTCTGACCGAAAGATCATGAAAATATGCAGATTTTCTACAGAAGGAGTGAACACTTTTAATGTAACATAATAGTTATCTAGGTATGTGTATAATATTGTGCATTTCATCTAGATGTGTATAGACTGATAAAACATTTGATATGCAGTACAATGATCCAACACAATGTGGGAAATAAGATTATAGCAAAATTAGGCGAATGAAGAGCTCTTTACATACCAGGACCGCACATCTTGGTTTCAACTTGCTTATACATATCCTCAGGGGGGTCTTGACTAAGGACGTCTTTGAGCATAATGATTTCCGCGGCACAGGTCTCATCAACGGACCTAGCCTGAGCACATTCATGTGCGCTTTTAAACTTAACCGTATCCACTGTACTCAGGAATCTGGACGTTAGAATTGACATTAAGTTTACACCCCTCATCCACTCACTATAAATGGACGAATTCCCTGTGTGCCCTATGTCTCTTAAATGCTACCTTAACATGATATCTTGCGCAATTTAAGTTTTTAACCTGTACACCTAATCTAAGGCTGACAAGGGGTATTGTTCTAGTGGCAAGGCTGCACGTTCAAAAGTATTTCATTTCTATAGGATAAGATAATTATATTACTGGCAGACAAAACAGTGAGAAAAAATATATTTGACTATCTGAAAACTAGTCATTAACCTTACCTATTTTGTCTAATAGGTAAGGTTTTTACAGATCATGAAAAAACTGTTTTAGCTGTGTGACAGCAGTTTCAGTAGCTTTGATGAAACATTTGCTGTAAGAACACACTATACTCACTGGCACGTCTTTTCCTGCTCCATTATTCCCTGTTGCTATTGGTTTGTTATATCGAGCATCATAAAATCAGTCAGCGTGGAGTTTGTGAGTGGATCATTGGGGTCTGGCGGGGAGTTTCTCCGGAACCTGGATGGTATGGTCCTTATGTTGGACGTTGACTCAATCAATTTTTTGAGATTTTGAATATGCCCTTTACGCTGTGGTACTTTTCTCTTTCTTCTCTGATGCCCATGTCCATCTGGAAGAAATGGTGGTTGGCCAGGGGGTGGTCCCGCACCATCTCCCCCTAGTCCTAGTAGGTTACCATTTTTGTCCAAGGGTGGTCCACCTCCATCTCCTCCTGGTGGGGGTAAACCTGGTGGGGGTAAACCTCCTGGGCCGACAAGTGGAGGTCTACCTCCTGGGATTAGAGGTCCTGTGATTATCAGGAGAAATGTCTGTTAATTGGTGTAGCTATAAAGAGCTATGAAATTGAATTAAACGTTAGAATAATGATGCTAAAAGCAATGTGTCAACCTAAATGTTACAGTGTGCAACTACACATGTAGAATTAGTCTTTGGTCCAATAGGTTTACCCATTACGGCATTGTTATAGAACAACAGCATATATAAACTGTGTTGCATCATAGGCCTAACCAGGGGCATAGGAAAAGGGGGGACCAGGGGGACCCGGGCCCCCCCAATAATGAAGAGGTTCCCTATATAAGCCTATAAAAAAATATAGCGGGCCCCCCAACCGAGACCCCCCCTGATAAGAATTTGCTTCCTACGCCCCTGCTAACGATGTGATGTATGCAGACCGATGTTTATACTAAATATAGATTTTATGAGTAATATGCAGAGGTGACCAGGGAACAACTGGACACCGTAGCAAAAATCCCCATGTCATATATTCTTTTTCAAAGAAAATTCACTTTGATTTAAATATAAACTTTATCTAAAATGTTGATTAAAATAGAATTGAGAGACCTCCTCGAATTTGTCAATACAAGTGTGAAGACTCGCTCCACAGCTCCCTACAAAGTCAGTGCACTATCTTAACATGTGAGTAGAAAAAGATGCATCGTGCATCCTTCAGGGATGCCACATTATCTAGTGATTGCTGTAATTTAAGTACCTCTAGTAATGTAATATATATGATGATTATGGATGCACAAGTTGACTTTAGGGCTAGATAAAAGCATGAGGCAAAGCGGAGTGCTTTTTATCTGGCACTTAAGTCAATGAGTGCATCCACAATCATCACACATTGCATATATACCACTGTCTGCACCTTTAGGATGCATCAGAATGCATTCTGCATTCTTTGACATACAAATGTATATATGGCATCCATAGGGTCCCAGATATAAGACTCATCTAACCCAACACCATTGTCCATCCCCATGGCTTCATGGATAGCATGTAGCACGTTGGATCAGAAGATTCCTGGATCTATTCCCACCCATGCTGAACTTCTTCAGTATGAACCACTGTCAAAGCTATACCTAAGGGAGCGTTCATTATTTGTGGCAGGGGGGTGAGCATTTTGAGGGGGGGCATCTCATTTTGGGACATTTGCGAGGGGGAGGCACTTTATTTTAGGGTATTTCTGTGGGGGACACACTTCATTTTTGGATATTCATGTAGGGGGAGGCCGCTTCATTTTAGGACATTCGTGCCAGGGGATATTTTATTCTAGGGCATTGGTATTTATCATATGCCAGATTTTTTTCCTATTTTCGAGCAAAATCGGCTTCTAAATCATTTTCTCCCAAAGTTTCCCCCGGCTTATGACCAAGTTTTATTGCTTTGTTTTTCTAAACCTCTTGAAATTTCAACCCGAAATCAGCTCATGATATTTTCCCAAACTCTAGCCCTGGCTTATGACTAAGGTCAGCTTATGAACAGGGTTTCACAGTAATGTCTAGTCTAAAAGAGGGGGTGTGCACCTCTTAGGGTATGTGCACTAATTACATTGAAAGCGGTGTATAGACTTTATTAGGCAATCAGAACCTTATCAGGCATCAGGTGCAACTTATAGCATTCTCCCTAATTCAGAATATCTACTGTAAACATAGATATTTTCATGTGTATGAATTTTCGCGGAAAAGGTAAAAAAGACATTTTCGTGTGTACCTAAATTTGCAGATTTTTAATTCAAAAGTGTTAGTAGGCAAACCGAAACAAGCATCCATATGCCCCCACATGGATGTCCCTTTCCCCTTAGCTGCTCACAAGTATGTATTGTCAGGATACAGAGGCCTAAGGGAGTGATCATTTTTAAGAATTTTTTCGACCTCTTGACCAGGGGGTCACAACAATTTCACCTGTTTTCAGCGAAAAAAACCCATGCGTTACTATACAGACTTAGCAGGTTTAATCATTAGCCAATGAAATGATCCCAACTGTTCACTGCAGTCCTCTCGGGGGCCAACTGGTAACCATCTGGTAGGTCTTATCTAAAAAACTAGTTGGTAACAATCTCCAGCAATGGCCACGCCCATGGGATAACCTGCTACATTGGAATAGGTTAAAAGGGCACATTCACACACGCTTTTTGGCTCTTCAGGTGTGGGCCCCTTGAGCGGGGGGGTGGCAGAATTTTTTTAGTATGTCCGATGAAATTGAATATAGAGGGACTTACAAAAGCATCCATTGGGGCAACTATCAATGTTTGAAAGTGGTACCACCACTGGTAGTGATTGTGTCTACAGGAGTTTTCACACCTACTGAACCAGCTTGCAGCAACATATAGGGATGCACACATAGTAAGGTGCTAACTGCATTCAGGTAGCCAGTGTTGTTGTTCAAAGAAAAATCCCTTAGTACGGGAAAGTGTCATTTCATGTGCTATTAAAGGGGAAGAGTAATTTTAGGATATTTCTACTGAGGGATTCAATTTTAGTGTATTATAGTGAGCGGTAATGAGTGGGGGGTGGCGCTTTATTTTGGGGTATTCACAATGGGGGGGGGGCCACTGCATTTTGGGGTATTCACATAGGGGGGGCAATTCATTTTTGCGTATTTCTGTGGGGGAGGCGGTTCATTTTGGGATATTCACATGGGGGGACGCTTCATTTTCAGGTATTTGCCGAACGAGATTCTCACCCCCCCTGCCATAAATAATGAACGCTCCCTAAGCTGCTGTCACCTCTGCTGGAATAATACAGGAAAGGAACACTGTCAATATTCAGGTGTCAACTCAGTGCCTTTATCATACGATAAAATCACTGAGTTCATCCAGTTTGGCCACTCAAAATCATTCTGAAATGTGATCACCATGTTATAAGAGATTCTAATTGTGGTACCTGTCAGGAACACAGATTTATTTTTAGTTGGACATGGCAATGGATTTTTCAGAATTGATTTTAATGCTATGAGGGGCAGTTAAGGCTTATTCTTCAAAACTTTATTATTTCTATAGTAAAAATTAATTCTCGCCTATTAGGCGCAGCTTAACTTTGGCTGGTCCTTAAAGGTGCAGCAGGGTTCTATCCTCTAGTACAAGCTGTAACTTCTGCCAGATATATTAGGGTAATTTTGCTATACTGATGTAGGTACTAGGTATATACTTTTCCATATATGCCTTTTACATATGCTGGAGAAAGACCTCTAGCCACGGTCCTGGTTTGATTTACCAAATTGGATATTCACACAAAAATTATGATGAAAATAACTCAAATCAACAAGAGTATGCATGTTTATCAGCAATAAAATGAGGACTATTACCTCCATCAGAGCACATCATTTGGTATTTCATATTCTGAGAAGTCTGTCATAAGTCAACATCTGTCATTAGTCAACATGGTTTAAATACCAATTTCTTACCTTCTGGGTATAAGACGTCTTCCCCTGTCAAAGAAAAGTAATGATAAAATAGAATGATTTTTTGGACGTATTCTTTCCTTTTTGATTAGGTAGAATATTATCTTAAAGTTTGGTTTCATAAAGCAACTGCTCTTTTAGGCAATTAGAAATGATTAAGCATGCCTCAGCAATTTCTCTTTTAACACTGGCTGATTAGCATCTACTGCAGTAAGTAAGGGCGTGGTCAAATTAGGGTCCAGTAATTACTGGGTTATTCCAAACCGCTTTCATAAGCACTCATTATTTGTGTTGGGCACAGAAGAAGCATAACTGATTTCCATGCAAAATAAGAGAGGTGTACACGTGTGTCCAGCCACACATAGAGCATAGCGTACTCTATTATCGGTGATCAGGGTATATTACCTGTGATCATATGGTTGATCACTTTATAGCAACAACTTGATTTAAGAAAATTTAAAATCAAGAATAAATGTGATCAGGCAGACATAAAGGGTTTCTTCATAATATAGTAGTTTTTACACGAGGATAAGTTAACTGAATCAGGTATTTTTCTGTGTGATATCATTAGTATCTGGATGAATAAGCACTCTTACCTTCATGTGCAGATGCTGCAGAATTAAGAAAGGAAATAACAGTAGATATAGAAGAGAATAGTCATTAGTTCTGAGGCAAGGATGTGGAAAGTAGAACTCTACATGACATAAATGAAACACATAGACAATACTTATTTGTAACCTGTATATTCTCAATCCCTGAGTTACCGTAAGATCTCTACGTACAGACCTTTGGCTGATATCTGCTTTATCCTTCATTATTTAGGTGATGAAACACCTATCCTCTACTCTATAAGTATACAAGATATCAAGGACAAAAAGAATATGTCTGACATTTGCAAAATGAGTTGTGATAGAAGAACATTACCATTTAAGTCAGTTGTTTAAGGCCCTGTGTCATCATCAAGCAACAAAATGGCATAGGTTCTATCTGAACAAAATCCTCAAAACCAGCTCTATTCATCAGAATACCCAGTAAAAATTAATCAAGTGAGTGTCTAAATAGTAACTATATTGTCTCACCATTGCTTAACAGCAAAAGTAGCAGTACACAGGGGACCATAGTAGCTGGTGGTAACCCCTCCATGCTCCACTCCTGTTCCCTACACCTACTAACACTGGATTAACAACAAAGCTCTAAGTACAGGCTATATACAGACTGGACCTTATCTGGATCGATGAGAATCATAAAGGGCTATGGTGCTCCCAGATTGATAGGTTTAATTCTTTGCTGAATCTGCAGAGGAAGGTGTTTCTAGCCACCCCACCCGCATGCACAGAAAACAGTGAAAATGGGTAAATTGACAAAACTCCATCTCAGCGAGAACATAGGGAATTTTAGAATTTTCCTAAAACAGAGTGAAAAATAATAGTTGATATAAAGGGAAAACACAGGTCAAATAATTTTGATTGTGAAAACTCGGTTGAAAAAGGGTCATTCTATGTCATAGTTAGGCCAATAGTATCATTACCTATACATGACCATTCACTTACACAGGAAAAAAAATCTGCAATTCCATGAGGAAAACACTGGAAATTTGAAATGATTTTGAATGGGGCTCCTGCCAATAAAAGTCAGCATTTCCTACAAATTGGTATACCAGGTTCACTTCACATTACACATGCATGCATCTGTTTGGATATACATTTAGGACTAAGATGTATTCTAGTATCACATTCCTATCGTTAAGAGCAATTATGGAGGAGGGGGGTCTGAGAAAAGTGAAAGTTACAAGTATTTGAATATTGAAAGGGCAGAGGGAAAGATAACCACATTTTTGTGAAAAGGGGAGCATTATATTTTGAGTAAATACGTTTAATGCCCTATTACACCCCATAACTCCTACGCATGTAGGTAACTTGCCAGAAGCACCCCATTGTCAATGGACCATTATGGGTATTATTATTATTTCTCATATTTACTACAGTCTTCGCCATATAAAGCCTAAGCTCTGCCCATGATCCACACTCAATAATCTCCTGTATTCCTCAATAGGAACCAGGATCCATTACTCATCACAAACACACTTCCTCCATGACACTCTGTGACATAAGGTACAAGGATGTAATAACATTCCAACCTTATCTACACACACACAGTCTAACTGGAGGAAGTGTGATCCACCTGTGGTGCCATATTTGGAATGAGAGGATATTTCACAATCTCCTCTCAATCCTCATTAACATAATCTACCCACAGGTGGCACTCTCTCCTTATGACATGTGTCACTATTCTATTGAGACACATGTACAGAACATTTCACAACACTGTGAGCTGCTCAGGCCCTCAGTATATAAGGTAGCTTGAGCAGCTCCCAATCTATCTATTCCAAGCTATCTATTCCAAGCTATCTATTCTAAGCTATCTATTCTAAGTTCATCTCTCCCAACTTACACCTTACACCTATACCTAGAACCTATGACAGGTTGAGCTATAGGATCGGAGGCAGAGCTTAGATCTTGGCGAGTGTTATCATTGTTATCACCTTTATGAAACACTCATGTCAGCTATGCAATAAAAGGATCAACTGAACTTCCCTGGATTCCGTGTACATTCACTTCACCACATGTAACCGTCCGTTGACACCATGTCCAAACCCTACTTCCCAACCCCCTCCTTGCATATGAAATGCAGTCAAGCGAAACCAGTTGCCTTCCAAAAATAAAGAATACCAGATTTCCCACACTGGCCCTCATTCGAGGGGAGTGGATAGACTTTTTAAGTCACCGTTTCAAACTTCTATCTCACTTTCATATAGAAGTATACCAGTCTTTAAATCTACCATCGAGTTAGAGACAGTTCCTGTATAACAGTGTTTCCACTTAATGGGGGACTAATTGAAGAATAGCCCTAGAATTGAGAGGTTTTCATACTCCATTGAATAATTACTATTGATCTCATGATCGCATAAATTGTACAAAGAAAATGCCCATTTATAACAGAAATATCACAACAATTATTGTTGGAACATCCCAGTTTTAAGTGATGAGAACAAGTTAAAACATTCTACCCTGTATATCACCTGATATGAACTGATGTATAGCCTCTGTCCTCGTGCTAATAATGGTCCCTTTCAGATAAATGAAAGCATGTTCCTCTACAATTTGGCGTATTGAATGCCACATACCTTTCAACATGGCTCCAACATCAAGATGCATATCTGATTCAATAACGATGTTAAAATGAATTCAATTGAAAAGGGTGAAATCATTTTTTTGGAACGATACAATAGTCTACATAATCATGCTAAAATTTTCTTGCAAAACTCCCTCACTAATGTCGAGGTTATATTTCAGATATATCTGTACATTTTTGTATATATCAACTAGATCTAATTTGATAACCCAAGTATAAGGCGCACCTCATGTATGGGGCGCACCCACAACTTAAGCCCATCCTACAATTAAGGCACAGCTAGAACATGGCTTTTACAGCTTCAGTACTATTTTATAAAAATATGTTCTTGCCTATAACTTCTGCTGAACCTACGAGGTGCAGTTGGGCTTCAACTTTCTTTATTAAGGCATTCCCTGTATGCAAAATATTACGGTATGTAGTTAATGGCCTATCCAAGTAAACACAAATGCGTGTTATCAGTACTGCATAGATTAGCAAATGTTATTGACAAGATGTCGATTTGTTTGTTTCTTCACTGTTCCTTTGATTGAGGTGGAGGTCATGGTAGGTTCTTGTAAATGCTTAGTCCACCTGTCCACAAGATCTAACAAACTGAGTCTGCACCCCTAGCCTTGACTATAGTCCCCACCACCTCCCTCCCAATTACACGCTACTCACAGGAAGACAGGACTAGGGCATCCATTATACAGGTAGCATTCTCGAGAGCATTATTCACTACAATACCCCTTGGTAGCCCCACCCCTAAACACACACACTCTTTCATATAAAGTACTTCCCTGTGTGTGCCATTCATCTCAATCTGTGTACTCCCGTTTAAGGGTGCGGGAGTACCCAACCACCCTCAAAATACCATCTCTATGATAGACCATCTCTTACCTTTAAAGACTACTTGCAACCAGTGCATTCAAGCATCACCAGTTGGTTTGGTTTGATGTGCACTGCAGCAGAAAAAAGAAATGGGATGCAGGTTGTAAAAATGTGGTGACCCCCTTCTTCCTCCCCAATATAGTTTAAAAAAATGTAATAGTATACAAAAAAAAAAATCACATGCAATTCAGTCCTGTAGATTTTTATATTTCGCAGACTAGAACCGTTTTTGTTGTCTGGAGTGAAATATTGAAGAAAAAAAAACAAGATTGAACTCACTTTCTTATCATTTAGATAGTTAAACTCCTGAGGAAAACTGAACATATAGTAAAGCTTTTTGTCTTACACTTTATGATGTTCTGATTTTCAAGTGGATGTAGACCAAGGTCCTGAGATTACAGCTAGTCTGGTAATCTGATGTAGCTTCTGCCGGCCATGCAGCGATTTTGCTGACTGTTGCCAGTGTCTGGCATGTTGCCTTTAAATGATTGTGGGGAGGGTGTCCAACAGAACATGGAGGTTTCTAACAAAATGGATGAAAGATTAGGAGAGAAAGAGTAGTTAAAGGATTATGAGGGAGCCTTGCAGAAAGGATGATCGTGCTAACAAATACTTATGGGCCACATCACTGAACAGTGAAAAAATAGACCTAGAATAACCCCCCCCTGACTAGGGGTAAGGTGTGACATGTCCTACTTTATAACCTTTTAAGCCTGAGGTTAACATTTAAGCCTGAGGTTAATAAGGGAGTCCATGGGCTAGTAAGGTTTAAGTCTTTGAATTCTGGAAGAAAGACAATAGAACCAATAAAATCATGTAGAAGTCACAGCCATGAAGCATTGATGAAGTTGGGAATCCGTGTTTGGGTAAATTTGGACCAAAATAAAGTTTGTTAAAATCTAAATCTGACCCCCCTATCCTACATCTGAACATGCCTTTATTTGTCCCAACGCCAGATCTTTAACGATTCAGTTGTCATGAATGATCGCCGATGGTACTAATGTCTTGGTCGTATATCAGAGCGAGCGAAACAATGGCACAGGGCTAACACACGGAGGTTTGACAGAGCCTGGGATTTGGTGGTTTATGAGTGACTAACCATTGCTGGACCCATATTTCTTTGCACAGGGAGTGATATGAACCTATACAGGTCGACCTGAGACAATATAGAAACCTATAGGACTCACCTTGAAGACCATGGAAGACGTTGAAACTTTGTCACCAGTGTGAGGAGGATAAAATCCAACATGGCGGCCTCCATGATTCTAAGACCCAACGGTTTGTAAACATTGCCCGACTGACTGTCCGAGCAATCCTGATGAATTTAAATTTCCATCCTTGGCTGATTTTAACCATATAGTCACTACAAAACTGATTATAATTACAATTGTAAACAGTTTCCAAGTCCAAGTATACGAAGGTAAATGCCTACTACTAGAGATACGAAACTATCCCCTAACTCGGAACTGTCTTCCGGTAAATCAAAAACAATGGCTGCCACTTCCGTTTTGAACAATAACACGAACTTACAACTTGTAAAATCAGATTCTGATGAAGAAAATGAATCTTTCCTACCACCCTTAACCTACAGAGCCTCGACAAAGGACATTGTCGACAAAGTAAATGAAATAGAAAATTGTTTACAGGTACAAGAATCCATAGCTAAGCGAACGATCAGACTGTTGGGAGGAATGGAGACTAGGCTATTCGGCCCAAATGGATTTCCAAGTGATAAGTCTGTCACTATACCAGAAATAGAAGCAAAATTGGCTGAACTAAACTCAACAGTGTCAATTCATAGCGACAAAATCGATGTAAACACTACGGTGACCCACAAGGCCCAAGCAGCATTTGATAAGCACGAGGATAATTTCGAGAGGCTTGAAAATGAATGGAAGAAAAGAATACTTGTGCTAGAAGGCATTGATGAGGACAGACCAGGTAGTCTTCAAGATACTCTTGATCAGATACTCAATGACTTAGGGCTTGATTTCAACAATGTAGCAGCTGAAGCTATATATCGATGTGGAAAGAAATTTGTGCCTACCCCCCAACAACTCCAAAATCCAAACTTCAAAAAAAGAAATCGTCCAATTGTAGTTATATTTGCCTCAGCTCAATATAAAATCCAAATGTTCACAAATGTAAGGAAACTAAAAGGGAATGCAACCTGGTGTGGTCTACATCTCTCAGATGATATAAGTAAGGAGGAAAAACAAATGCAAAATGACCTGAGAGCAATACATGCACTTGCACGAAGTAAAGGACTTGACTGTTCAGTTAGAGGAACCAAAATCATCATTGCAGGCCAGGCATACCCATACAAGGAGTTAGGAAATCTTCCTTATGACCTCTCTCTAAAAAATGCAAAGACAGTCCAAACACAAGATGGTATTGCATTCCAGAGTGAGCATTCAGTGTTTTCTAATCTATACAACAGTGAGATTAAGTATGAAAGACACACATATGACTCAGTAGAAAGGGCCTATCAGGCTAAAATGTGTGTAGTCTCAAACCAAATTGGCATTCTGAGGAAGGTGAACTCTGCTAACACCCCACTTGATAGTATGTTTGCTGGACGTTCATGTAAGAAAACAAATGACTGGTTAAATATCGATGAGAAAGTGATGCAGAATTTTTTAGAGATCAAGTTCAATGACCCAGCCCTACTCAACCAGCTTGTTCAAACCAAGGGCAAGTACTTATATGAAGCAACACGACATCGTACATATGGGGCTGGATTCCATCTAGGCCAGAAAAAGGACATTAATATTAGAAATGTGGCCCACAACCAGTCAGAGTGTGCCAACAAGTTGGGAGAATTTCTTATGAACATAAGGTATAAACACACTGGCGAACAACCCCTTCCAACAGCTGAAGAAATCTGTCTGCAAGATGCTACAAACCACCAACAACCCAATCCCTAAACATGAACTGGTGACCCTGAAATTTGTATAAAAATTCTGTAAAAATATTTATGTTTTTGCTTCCAGAATATCTATTATTACTTGTTTGTTTCAAACTAGTTTCCTTTGTGTTCACTGTCAACATGATATTATATTGTTATTAACTTTGTAAAACCACCTAAAGAATCCTGGGCAATGGAAAACTCCTGCACAGAAGCCTACCAAGCTCAACAACTCAAACCGGTATACGGGACTGCATAAAGGCAAAAGTTCCTATATTGGTTACTAATTAAACTAGGAGTCCAACTAGGCTTATTTTTTATGTAATCTTGTAAGTAAGACACTGGAAATGGAAAGATTATTAAAACAAATTCATTGTACTACATGTATTATAATAATATAAAGCAATTGGAAGGCACCAAAGGTCTACGATTTTTGCACCTAAATGCAAGAAGTATCAAAGCTAACTATGCATCTATATGTGCTGAGATCTATCCATCTAACCTTGAAATTTTCACTTTCTCAGAAACATGGTTCAAATGTGAGGATGACAAATCTAGTTACCAATTCTATGGATATACTAGATACAGACTTGATAGACAAGTCTTAGATGAGAGGGGTAAAATTAAAGTAGGGGGAGGTGTATGTATATACGTAAAACATGGTATCAAACATGATATCCAAAAATATGAATATTTGAATAAATCTGATGGTTCAATAGAAGTTCAATGCATATATTTATTAGAAGAACACATGAAACCAATCTTATTGTTCAACGTGTAAAGACCACCTGACGATGATAAAACTGTGTTTGTCGAGGTCCTCTCTGATATCCTATCCAACTTAGAAAATAGAGATACATTTGAACTTATAGCTATGGGAGATTTCAACTTTAACATAAATGAAGATACTGATGTAGTTAACAATCTATTAAATAGAATGAAACATTTTGGTCTGAACCAAGAAATTAAGAATGCCACAGGAAAAAAGGCAACTCTTGATTTAATATTTACAAATCTTAGACCAAATCTTATCACAACAGGAATATGTAATAATCATATATCAGACCATTTCCCAATATTTCTAATAAGGAAAAAATGGAAAAGTGTGCAAGAAAAGGTATATATAACTGGACGTTCATATTCAAAATTACCAGATGCTACACTATATGCTGAACTTGATAAATTAAATTGGGACGAATTTAATAATACAACGGATGTTAATTATGCTTGGTCACTCTTCGAGTCAGCTATACGAGGTATTCTTGATAAATATTGTCCGGTACACAAATTTCGCGTGCATAGACATAGAGAACCATGGATGACTCAGAATGTATATGAAATTATAAGGGAAAAAAATAAAAAAACTATGGAAAGCCAGATGCTCAGATAAAGACGAAGACTGGGAAAGTTCAAGAGAGTATAGGAATAATGCAAATAAGATAATTGATAAAGCAAGGAAAAATTTCTTTAAAGAACAAATTGAAAATTATAAACATGACCATAGAAAATTCTCGAGAGTTATTAATAATATGATACGGGAACATCCCAACCGTGTAAAAGATATAACACTGGTTGACCATGACAATGGTAATATACCTATAGATAATGATAAAGTTCCTGCTTTTATAAACCAGTACTTTGCCAATATTGGACCTACACTTGCCCAAGATTTATATATACCTTGGAAACCCTATGATGACTACGTTGTAAATAAAATGGAACCTATTGTTACTAATCTTCAGGAGGTTAAAAGGCTAGTCCAAAATGATACAGGTGTAGGGGCCGGCATCATTGTATATATATTAGTGCCGTTCATCCGAGAGACGTGTTCGTGTGGTGCTTGTTCCTTCTATGCTAGCTAGGTGTCGCTTTGCGATACCTCGTTGGTACAAGAGGGGGCAGCACCATGCCTCGCGTCCAGCTCCTACTAAGGAGCCGGACGAGCGGCAGAAGGGGACTGGACATGGTCCAGTCCAGACGCTAATACTTTGTCATCAGAGAGATTGAATAAAGTCCTACCCGAGAGGTAGGGGTTTCTGGGGCTTTGCCCAACCCGAACTACTCGTGTTGTGTTGGTACATCTAGTGGTAAGCGAGCCAAAGAGCCACCCAACATATAAGTCAATACGAACCATTACACTGGTGCCGTGACCAGTCGGTTCGGGGGTGGTGCGCGGCCACATTGGCCGAAAGCCTCGGGCAACCCGAAGCGGATCCCCCCAGCCCTGGGCTAGAGGGATTCGAAGAGGATGATTACACATCCCAGCATCTGTTGTTAGACTGGAAACCCGGTCAACAACAAATGTTTAACCAGGAGGGTGTACGAAATATTTTTTCTACACCCGACCTTAGGGACAATGCCACCAGAGATGGCATCGTAAAATTGTATCCGGCTACACCCCAGACAGGAGTACCGGATACCGGATTGTTCAGGGGAGTGTTAAGACCCCCAACTTTAGACTTGAGCGATTGGTCCCAAGTTATAACTAGTAGACGCCAGCTAGGTCCTATGGTACCAACAGGCTCGGCTAGCGGCTTGGGTACACCAATTGCACAAAGCCCTATGCAGCGTACTGCAACCCCCCAGGGTTCAGCACCCGGTGGTGGAACCGAAGTAGCCCCACTAATGACATCGTCGGATCATGACAGCGACGATGGTAAAACCAAAAGGGACGCAATAGTCCCAGACGCGAAATCAAGAGATAAGCCTAGTGGTATCGGACCGAAAAGCTCGGAAAGGCATCACCTAGGCCGATCTCTAGACGAAGGCTTGTCTGACTCCATGTTTTACCCTGGAGGCAATCGCAAGTCTATCTACGGACGTCGGATGGGTCCCGGGTATAAAAATACTCAGGCCTATTTGAAAGCCAAGGAACAGGTAGAGTTACAGGCAAAGAGGCAACATGAACAATTCATGTTAGCCCAATCCAAAATAGAGGAGGAAGCTAAGTCCCGGATCGGAAAATTACGATCCGTGGAGCAGGAGGCGATTCTAAAAGAATCCGACCTCAAATATCGTCTATCCTCCGTATCCCATCGGTTGGAGCGGAAGGAAAGAGACGCACAGGAAAAAGAAAAGAGGCTGGCTGAGTTGGAAATCGAGGAAGCCAATAAACTTAGAGCAATCGACAAGGCTAGAGCCGAGGAGGTTGCTAAGGCTCGGGATGTAAATAAATTACAAACTGAGTTGCACGCAATGGAGGAGAAGCTTAAGAAACTTCAACTCCGGAAAGCTGAGACAGAAGCCAAGATGGTCTCGGAACAAGCCGAGATTAGGAAGGAGACTACTGAATATAACAGGTCTCAGAAAGAGAAGGGTGAAAAGTACCGCCTACTTAAGGATACTTTTAAGCGAGAGGCAATGATCGCCCAAGAAGAAAGAAACCGAGCTGTGGCTGAAAATGAAAAGATTCGATCCGAAATCTTGGCAGAAAACGCACAGCTTAGGGAGGAACAGCGAAACCTGACTACAGACGTAGCTACCCTCACAATAAATAAGTCCACTATGGAGAGTTATTTACAGGAGCAAGAGGAAACACATGCCCCTCCGGCGAGTAGGGTGATAAACCCGAACTCGACGTTCGTGAAACAGGGCGACCCGGTCTCCTGTTCTACACCGAAGAATCCGCAGTATAATCCTTTTGTAAATGATAATGCTTCGCGGAACGTAGATCAAGGGGGTGTTTACATCAGAACCCAGGATAAGCATGGCCGAACTAGTAGAGTCCGGATAAGTGAGGTGCCCATAGTCCACAACCTGGACCCGGACTATACCCCTAGAGAGGCTTCCGACAGTAGTGCGGAGACCAGTGGGTTCCACATTCATGTGGATCCTAGTAACGACCCGGGGCTGGGTGCTGGTAATGACAACACCCAACCGAATCCATCAAACGATGGCGGCCAGTCAACGGGAAACCAGCAATCCGATGGCGGGTACCAAGGCGCGCAAGGGGGGGGCGCTGCTTCGGGTGCCACAAGCCATAGTGGTACCTCGGGTACCGGCCCCAACCAAGGTAGTGCGAGTTATACGAACCACGGTGGTACACAGTGGACGTATACTCAACCTCCACCACCGCCTCCACCTGGCAATTCTAGCTTCGGTGGTATAGGGGGCAATCGGACCTTGAATGAAACCAAGGCGATTGAATGGAGCAAACAGCAATGCACTAGATTGATGTATGCTCCCAATTCTGCCCGAAGGGTAGCCGTTATTCCTAAAGAATATGACGGTACTCGACCATGGAAAGAGTGGTTTGAAGATTTCATCGATGTGATGAACTGTAATGGATGGACCCCATACGAGGCCAAGCCACATCTGGTGAGATGTCTGAAAGGCGGGCCGGGTCGCATGGCTGTAGAGCAATGGCGAACCTGGTACGGCCTCGTTGGGAGTTTTGAGCAGTTAGTAGAAACTGCTAGTGGACTGTTATGTAATATGGTCAAGGAAGACCCGATGGTCCGTTTTAAGAAACGCACACAGAAGCCGAATGAAGCTTTCAGAGCATACGGTATGGAACTCCATGCCCTGCTAAGTAAGGCCAGACCCGGTACTGAAAACCAGGACTGGTATATGGACGATTTGATCACTCAATTCGTCAAGGGTCTAAGAGACCGAGATGAACAAATAGCAGCGAGGGACGCCTGGAAGGAGGGCATAACACTACACGGCATTTTTAATGGTATAGATATGGCCGTGAAGAAGCGAGCTATGTTAGCTGGGGACATACCTAATGCCAGCGGCTTGGTACCCCTAGCATCGGTGACCCAGCATTCGGAGGTCAATACTCCATCAGACGACTTCGAATTGATTGATATCGAACAGGAAGACGGCACCTTCTGTTCGATGCAATTAAGGAAGAATACTTCAGGTAGGAAGTATATTCCCAGGAAATCTTTCAATAAACAAAGGGACTCTAGACCTCCATCCGAGGTCAAGAGTGACCCGAAGGCTGTCGATAAGGCGGTCAAGTCCATTGTAAGCACTGACAAAGTGAAGATTCAGTCCCCGGACATGACCAAACTCCTGGAAGACATGTGTAAGAAAATTACAGATGCCATCCAAGCCAATCGGCAAAGACCCCGGGTGGATCGCCGAACGGTTAAGTGTTTCAGGTGCCAGCGCATGGGACACTACTCATCTGAATGTACCGCTACTAAGCCGGTAATGGCTGCCTTCTATGAAGCCGAAGACGACGGCGTAGAAAGGGAGAATGCTAGGGATTCCACAGATGTGGAAAACTAGTGGGGGTTGTGTCAACGGCATCTGACATGGCCCCGAGTGGGAACGAATGCCAAAATGCTACCGGGGGTATCCCGGTGGAAGATTTCGAGTCAATTACACCTGGAGGCCGGGTGGCTGAGGGTGCGCACCCCTGCACCTCGGCCGGGGCCAGGGACCCTAGTGTTGATATGTGCAGGAGTGATCATATGGAGGCGAGTGGCCGCACTAGGGGAGAGGAAGGATGGATCAAAGAGTTGATTCGAGTGTGTGGGACACACCTTCCCCCAAGTCATCCGTGTCTGGAATTCCTGAGAGGACTCGGGTTGAATCTTGGTGATTCGGGAGACTTTCACCAGTTTACCAGTAACCCCTCGCCTTTAGGGGGGAGACGGTGGTATGTACCCATATCTGTGGAAGGCCGGGTAGGGGAATTCTTGGTGGATACTGGAGCTAGTCATTCATGTGTGTCCAAAAGATTCTTCGATTCGGTGGCCGGCAGCCATGAGAACCTCAAAACGGGGGTAAATGCTTGCACGGCCGACGGAAGCAGTATGCGTACATTTGGTAGGACGTTTATGCCTATCCATATAGGAGGCAAAGAGTTTGTTCTTTCGCCAACTATAGCAGAGGTTAGTGATGACGGAATCCTCGGATTGGATTTTGCAAGCTTATACGGGGCCGTCTTGGACCCGAGGGACGGTATGATGAGTATACGGAACCCGTATGGCTTGCATGTCCAATGCGTATTGAGACAGGTGTCTTCGGTCGCAGCAGTGGTACATACGGTGAAGATCCCACCGGGTACCACTTGCGATGTCCTTTGTGGCGGATCCATGGCTCAGAGGAATGAAGCTGGAGTCTACGAACCCGACACGGTGTATTTGTCAAGCATCGGGTTAGACTCAGTGGATACATTAGTGGCTAATGCAGCTTGGTCCGTATTACCCATAACTAACCGAAGTGGTTCAGTGGTTTATTTGAGGCGAGGCGACAGTGTTGGAAGGATGAGTTCGGTAGAACATGTCGCCGAGGCTAAATTTAACAAACCACTAAACCCAGTTAGTCAGCATCCTATGGATGAAGAATTCCAAAAGCTGATTGATCAGTCAGATTTAAAGAATACGGACGATAAGGATTGCCTAGCGAGACTTCTACAAAAGTACGAAGGTGCTTTTGGTAGGGAAGGAGGCCCGGTGGGTAGATCCGATAAGGTGTTGCACACCATAGATGTGGGCAGCGAGAAACCTTTTAAAATCCCGTATCGTAGACTTCCCCTTAAAAAGAAGTTAATCTGTGAAGAGCAAATACAGAAACAGTTGGACCTAGGGGTAATCGTGCCTAGCTCGAGTCCCTGGTCCAGCCCTGTTTGTATGACTACTAAGAAAGACGGTACAATCCGCTTTTGTGTCGACTACCGGAAATTGAACGGTATAACAAAGAAGAACTCGTATCCTTTACCAAGGATAGACGAGACTTTAGATAGCTTGGGCGGAAACCAATGGTTCTGTACCTTGGATTTACAGTCCGGATATTGGCAAATACCAATGCACCCCAAAGACAAGGAGAAGACAGCATTCTCCAGTCATATGGGGCTGTTTGAGTATAATGTCCTACCCTTCGGATTGTGTAACGCCCCCGCTACATTCGAGGCCATGATGGAATCCTTACTGAGTGACCTTTTGTGGAAGAAATGCCTGGTTTACTTGGATGATGTGGTCGTGTTCGGCAAGTCATTCAAGGAATGCCTGGCAAATCTGCAACTAGTCCTCGACCGGATACTATCAAACGGTCTTAAACTTAAACCCAAGAAATGTAATTTGTTTAAGAAAACCATTACATACTTGGGAAGGATCATTACTCCTAACGGGGTAAGAGCGGATCCGGAAAAATTAGAAGCTGTAGAAAATTGGGAAAGACCCACGAGTGCTAAGGAGGTGAGATCATTTTTAGGATTTTGTTCCTATTATCGTGATTTCATACCGAATTACTCTCGTGTCAGCTTCCCCATGCAGTGCTTAGCTCACTGGACCCCGGGTAGGGCACGGGACCCATTCCCATGGACCAGCGAGCAAGAAGAGTCTTTTAATAAAATAAAAGATTTATTTAGGAATACACCCGTGTTGAAATATCCCACTCCCGAGGGACATTTCATCTTAGACACCGATGCGAGCAATGATGCGATTGGGGCAGCTCTCTCTCAGGTCCAAGAGGGAGTCGAAGTGCCAATAGCATTTGCTAGCAACACGTTAAGCAAGACACAGCGAAATTATTGTACCACCAAGCGAGAACTCCTCGCTGTGGTGGTGTATACGAAGAAGTTTAAGCATTTCCTTTGGGGAAGTGACTTTACTTTAAGAACGGACCATTCGTCTCTTAGGTGGCTCCTTAACTTCAAGGACGCCGAGGGGATGATTGGACGTTGGTTAGCTCACCTATCCGAATTCGGATTAGAGCATAAACAAATAGAGCACCGACCCGGTGCTAAACACATCAATGCGGATGCCTTGTCAAGACGGCCTATCCGAAGGTGCCAAAATGCCACATGTGAAGACTGCGGGGCCCACAATGCTGTGGTAGCCGGGTTGGTATTTAATTATACCACCCCCCGTATCCCCTGGGAGGAGGCTGTATGCAGCTATCTCGATTGGTCCCCGGAGACCATCAAGAAGTTTCAACAGTCAGACCCCACCACTGCGCGCATAATGGAATACCTACGGTCAGGCATTAAACCGGCAAGGCCTCTAGTTTCCCTGGAGGATAGGGAAGCGAGGCGGTTGCTGGCTCAATGGGCCGAGCTAGAGATCCGAGACGGCATACTATGTAGGTGGAAGACAACTCCCACCAACGGTAGGCTGTTGCAAATAGTGATACCCGCCCCGATGAGGAGGGATATCATGTATTATTGCCATGGCCACCAAACGAGTGGCCATTTCGGTAAGAGAAGGTCGATAGAGCGTCTACAAAGGCGTTACTACTGGCCCGGTATGAGAGGCGACCTGCTCCGGTGGATCGCCACTTGCCCGGATTGTTGTAAAAACAAACCGGGACCCGGCCTGGGTAAGCAACCCTTATCACAGGAATTGTTTGGTGTCAGATTTGCTCGAATAGCGATAGACATCATCAGTGGGATTAAAACGACGCCGCGAGACAATACTTGTATGATGGTCGTAACTGACTATTATACTAAGTACACTCGGGTGTTCCCCCTTCCCAACCACAAAGCCGCCACATGCGCGGAGGCATTTGTGAAAGGCTGGGTGCTGCATTTGGGTGTTCCCCTTATGATGCACAGTGACCAGGGAAGGGAGTTCGAGTCAGAACTTTGGCAGGAAATGTGCCATTACCTAGCCATTTGTAAGACCCGAACAAACCCGTACCGACCACAGTCGGATGGGCAGGTAGAACGCTTCAATAGAACCCTCATACAAGTACTAAAGCCCCTGGTTAATACCCACCAGGATGACTGGGATGAACAGTGCGAGTTTGTAGTACATGCCTACAACAACACTGTCCATTCATCAACTAACTGCACCCCAAACATGCTAGTGTTCGGCGAGGACATCATAATGCCCGCCGACTTAGTGTATGGAGTGGTTGGAATAGACCCGGAGGCGCCCTGCACGGTGCTGTTTGTAGAGTCATTAAGGGACCGGTTCAAACAGGCATACGAGGCCGTTCGGAAAGAACTGCTGAAGAGTGCGAAGTGGCAGAAGGTGGGCTATGACACCAATGCTAAACGAATTCGTTTTAATGTTGGGGACAAAGTACTAAGGTACTACGAGCCGCTGGATAAGCTGAAGCTCGTAACGCCTTGGGAAGGTCCATTTAAAATCGTTCGCGTCATCTCCGAGTCCACGGTGATGATAGAGGACTGCCTGACGGGTAGGAAATGGAAGACAAATGTCGGAAAACTTCGGCCCTGGAAGGGGCGCGAAGAGGCGGAGAGGGAGTTCGGTTACAAACCACCTGAATCTGTCCCTAGCGGACCGAGCGTGGTAGTACCGACGAAACGCCCTAGAGGCCGGCCGAGAAAGACGCCGGGAGACGAGGTTATAGTAAAAAAGAAGACGAAGGCCAGGAAACGACCTAATCGTAAGAAATGGAAGAAAGTCTCGCTGAGTGAAGGCATTACGTATGGGAAGGGTCCCGCTCTGACTAAGCGAGATCCAGAAAAGGCCGTACGTAAAGCCGGGAAAAATAAAATGCTAACCGAAGGCGTTAGACGCAGCCCCCGGTTGAGGTCTGCTGTAACCTAACTCAGTACACAACGAGCTGCTGCGTGTTGTCCGCCATAGGCAGGCAACATACGTTCCACGGCCTGAGATGTCGAACGCGCCCTCCCCGGGTGGCTGTATCCCGTGAGTGGCGGTCGGATTAACCGGTACATTCGCTTTGAAGCGTTGTATACACCGCTAAGCTCCAGACGATAGCACTCGGGTAGTAGGCCGCGTCTCACATGTCGAGTCGAATGTTGGTTCGGATCTAGTTCCCTAGGTGGCGCTGCTGGTGTGGCGGGAAAGCGCGGAACTAGGTCACCGGATAGCCATGGCGGGATCTCGCGAGACGAGAGGTCTGACGTCATACTGGTCATAACTAGAGCGGACTCGTGGTGGTTAGACGCCACCCGTTTTTGCTCTAGTTATTTGTCGGCGGTTATACAGCCTGTAGCTGTCGTGTTAGCCTAGCTAACCCCCCAAAAGCCTTTCTGTTGGACGAATCCTTCGGGAGGAGTCCAACAAAACTTGCCAATTAATTTTGGAAGTCGAACCCGGTGCCATGGCACAGGGAACGATTGACGCTGCGCGTCAAACAGCCAACATTCCGTTGGAACAAGACGAGGACCCGAAGGTCCCGTCTCGGGTCGAGGAATCTATGGATTCTTCGACAGAGGAGGCCGCCCGGACGCTCACGGCTATGGCCGAGGCAACCGACCGGGAGAGGATGCCACCTCCACCCCCGCCACGCCCGGAGCGCCCGTCAACAACAGACGCTTCGGGTAGCAAAGTGGATGTCCTGGACATTCCAATGTATCCTCCGGGATTCAGGACGCAGATCAGACGTCTAGCACACGTCGATCGCCAGGAAGGTATCGTGTATACCTCCTGGGGTACGTACATCCCTATGCACGCCTCCATGTTCGGATGCGGGCCCATGGCGGTGGAGCAGGGCGTGCCCGAGCCCATACCAGATGAACTCAAAACTATGGTAATGGACTCGTGTAGTGACGAGCTGGCTGACAACATGCCAGTTTCTTGGCTCCGCAACTACCTAAAGTTGGCGGAGAATATGGCGACTAACGAGAATTTAGCTCGAGCCGTCTTGATCTCTGCGGGCATCATCCAGAAGGCCACGGAGTTAAGGGAGTCCGAATCCGACATGGATACAGACTCCACGGTAACCTTGTCGTCGGTGGAAACCGACCGGATCAAGCGTTTGACCCGTAAACCTGCACCCAAGGGTCCTCTCACTGAGAGCGACCTGGAGGCTGAAGATGTCCGCATCGCCGTCGAGAGGTCCACGACCGAGACCGACCCAGCTGCCGACATCCCAGAGGCACCTGGCGAGATCTCTGAAGAGGACATCTCACGCCAGCAGGCTGCTGTAGAGGCAAAGCGAATCGAGCTTGCCAAGCAGCAGAAGGAGCTCACCGCAGCTCGCCGGGCCCATCGCAAGCAGCAGGCCCAACGAAAAACAGAGATCTCTTCCGACTCTGACTCCCCAGTCAGCGGAAGGAGGAGCCCTCGGACAGGGGACAGGAGCCGACGCGAGTCGGATTCCAGTCCCGAAGTTCCGGCCCAACCGACTAAGGTTGTGCGCCGGAAGAAGAAGAATGGAGCGAAAGCGTCTCCGGTAGAGCCCACGCCCCCCACCAAGCCGAGGGGTAAGGGCAAACCGAAGACGCCCGCTCCCACCACTACAACCACCACGGTAGCCACCTCGGTTACTGCATCTTCTGCAGCCAGCACGTCGGGTGCAAAGACGAAGTCCCCTACCAAGGCTCCGACTGGTACTACCACCTCCAGCCGAGCCGGCCGTAGGGGAGCTGACATATACACGGACAGCGAGGAAAGCGAAAGCGATCCAGAGCTGCCCGAGTCTGCCAAATCTGATTTGGAGTCCGTGACAACGTGGGAAGAAATGACCACGGATGTTCCCAAGGACGACAATCAGAAGTGGATGTGGAAGAATGCAGCCGAGGGGTTCAAGGAACGGACTCCCCGCTGCTTCGCGGACTGTGCTTACGACACAGTCCATTATATGTGTCCGAGCGCCGTCAATAAGGACGGTGACAGCGATGACGAGGAGTGGATGAAGTCCGGCCCCTCAGATACGCCAGTAGGCAAGTTCTACCTGATTTGGATTGACCAGCTCAAGTCCAAATTAGGCTCGACCTACAGCTACGAGGCCCGGACGAAAGTCCAGTGGGCAATGACCCAATGGGGACCAACCGGCAACCGCCGAAGGTGCCCGTTTGAGTCTTGCCAGCTGTCTCTCACGGGTGAGAAGATGTTCGAGACGAAGCCCCGCTTCGCTCGACACATCGTTGAATTTCATATGCATCACAAGCCTGTGATGATGTGTGTGCTCGGGGACCGCCCGAGTAAACATTGTGATGGCTCGTTCAGCACTCACCGGCGCCGAGACATGGCTCTGCATTTGCAGAAGGCCCATGGCATCGGCCTGGAGAAGACCAGGAAACGAGCCATCAAGTGCTTCAGCGAGCTCCTTGCAAATTGGTCCGCGCTGAGCATCAAGGAAGTGAAAGAGCAGGCATTCGAGACCGGATTCTGCTCGTGGAAGAGCGGCAACTTGCTGACTTACTTCCAGACGAACTCCTCGTCCACAAAATTCGGGATGCCCAGCGAGGTGCACCTGAAGGTGAAAAAGTGGCGAGGAGACGACAAGCGAGAGAAGGCCAAAGCCCGCTCTAAAGGTCCAAACGGAGGCACAGTCACGACTACTGCTTCCAAGAGGACCCGAGCAGACCGGTCCGTGAGCCCTTCGGGTGGCAAGGACCAGCCCAGACCAGCCAATCCAGCTGATCGTCGCGAGTCGGGACAACAGGTCTCGGCTCTGGAGATGCCTGGCAACCAGGCCCGCAGGTCGGGTAGCCAGGCGACCGCATCGGCGACTCCAGCCACCTCCACACCCGCACCCGCGGAACAACGCCCGGGCGAAGCCTCTGGCGGCCAGGATGATGGGGGCGAACTGCTCGCTCCCCCATCCGGGTATTCTACTTGGTGGGCTGGAGAGGGATCCTCCGGCAAACGCCCCACGTACAGTGAGTACGCGGCGAAGTTCCCTTCAATGGGACCGGCTGGACCCGAGTCGCAGGTCCTTACCCCCTTGGGCCGGGCCAAAGCTCGTGGTAGGGGCCGCGGTGGGCTGGAGTCCACCCGAGGCTCTCCGGGTGGTGGCCGAGGCCGAGGAGGCATCACGGTAGAGGGCCCGTCTGCTCCTCCAACAGGCACCCCGCCTGTCTCAGTGGAGGCCCCAGCGCCACCACCAGTGATAGTTCCACCAACAGGTCCTCGGGTACCCCTAATGGAACTAATCTCCGGTACCCTGTCAGGTCTTCAGGATCCGAACACGTTCGTCGACCACCGCGATGTCCGAACGGTTCAGATCCAGAATGAGCTGATGGAAGAATGGCAGGCATTGCACCGCCAGAAGTCTGTTGACTACTGGCGTGTGATGACTGAAGCCACCGTCAATCTGGTCTACGAGATCCAGAGGCGGGAGGAAGATAAAATCAGGGAGCTGGAAAGGAAGAAGGTCGATTGATGCCGGCGAAAACAGAAGGAAGCCGAAAAGCTTAAAGAGTTTCACGAAGCTGAAAACTCCAGATATATCCATCGATTTAAGGAGGCGGACCTCAAGTTTTTCTTGGCATTCGGGAAACATCTGGAGGAGTGGGACGGCTTACCGTCGTCTCTCATCTTCGTTCCAGAGATACCCCCGGATGCCCCGCCAGCCCCGGCTACTCCACCGGTCCTGGCCACTCCACCGGTCCCGGCTGCTCCGCCGATTCCGGCAGCTCTCTTGCTCCCACCCCCCACTTGGAACCGGGCTGTCCCAACTGCCACGGTTGCTGCACCAGCATCCGAGGCAATGGACAGCCCGTCCGCAGTGATGAGGGCCTTGAGCTTGGGGAGCGAGACTCCCAGCGAGGCTTCAGCGGCGCTCTCTACGAGCAGCTGTAGCAGCTCGGCTCCATCTGCCTCAGTTGAGCCGGCTGAGAAGATGGACACAGATCCTGAAGATCTTTGAGTGTCCATCTGTTGGTGTCTCCTGGTACCCGAGGGTAAATGCATTTAATATGCCAGAGGCACTGTTCCTTACGCTGGACTCCTGATACCTGGATCGTAACCTGCAGCGAGGATGGACGCTAACCCGAACACCCAATGGACTACAACATCTAACCGGGTCTCCATCTTCCCATCTTCATCAGGGCACATCATAACAGCAACGTGGTTTGCCACCACACATATGTCGCCGGATGGAGCTGCAGAAACCAGTCGTTCCAGGTTCGCCGGAAGTCCGGTATATTGTAAGGGTGATCCTGCTACCCTGGTAGGACACCTATATTTCATATTTTGTATAAATTTTTTTTATATATCGTATATTATATTCTTGTAAGTAAAAGTCAAAATTTTTTCGGGTTATTTACCCCACCTCGGGTCGGTAAAAACATTGTAAAAATTTTTCAATATCACCTTACTACACATCGAATATTCTTCGTCGCGTCTCATGTTTAATAATAACACACGTGTAATATTATCACCATAGGTCGATGGTCCATAAGGGGCCACTTCCTATTTTTGTTATTATTTATATACACTTCGGGTTATATACGATGATGCCTTATTGTGTACATATAACTTATAATGCCCCTTAAATGTTCTATATTTAATACGAACTGTGTATATATAGACTTACCTATTTATTTATAACACCACTATATAAAGTCAACAATAGTTACTTGTTAATTACACACAACCCTAGGTAAAGTCTAGTGGGGGTGGTGTAGGGGCCGGCATCATTGTATATATATTAGTGCCGTTCATCCGAGAGACGTGTTCGTGTGGTGCTTGTTCCTTCTATGCTAGCTAGGTGTCGCTTTGCGATACCTCGTTGGTACAAGAGGGGGCAGCACCATGCCTCGCGTCCAGCTCCTACTAAGGAGCCGGACGAGCGGCAGAAGGGGACTGGACATGGTCCAGTCCAGACGCTAATACTTTGTCATCAGAGAGATTGAATAAAGTCCTACCCGAGAGGTAGGGGTTTCTGGGGCTTTGCCCAACCCGAACTACTCGTGTTGTGTTGGTACATCTAGTGGTAAGCGAGCCAAAGAGCCACCCAACATATAAGTCAATACGAACCATTACACATATAAAGATAATAGGGCATTGGTAACTCGATTACATGATGCACCTACACTTAAGGTTATAACCCCTAATGGCATGCCATATGCTAGAAGTGTAGAATACTTTGAAGCCTTGAACTGGAATGCTTTACCTACTGAAAGGAGACTTGCTGCAAACTTAAAACAATTTAAAAATGACTCTAAGAAATCACTCTTATCTCTTATTCCGTATGTAAATGCATAGTGTGTTCTGAAATTGTATAACAATAATATAAATGTACTGTTAATCTCTTTCCATTATATCTAATAAGTTTTCCAATGTGTGACATGGATTACTAAAATATCCCTTTATGACTCCTTGTGTGTATATCTATCCCACTACTTTATTGAAATCATGTGCCAATGTTCTCGTACATATTTTTGGGAAGACAGGTAGGACCAGAATAATCAACCTCCCAGTTGGCAGAAAAACGTTTTTTTGACGTAAAAAACGTTTTATTTTGGTTCCTAAGTTTGCAAAACGTTTTTTTCAACGTCAAAATAACGTTTTTACATGTACTCAAAAAAAACGTTATTTTGACGTTTTAATAAAAACGTTTTTATATCAGGTTAAATAAACATTTTTTTAAGGTAAAAGAAACGTAAATAAAAAACGTTTTTATTTGGTTGAAAATTGGTTGAAAAAGCAAACGTTTTATTTGGTTCAAAATTGGTTGAGTTTTTTCAACGTCAAAATAACGTTTTTTTAAAAACGTTTTTTATCCAAACCAAATAAAAACGTTTGCAAACATTAAAAACACGTTTTTTGCCAAGTGGGCTAACACTATTTTAGTGGGGATGAGGTCCTCAGCCTTCTGTTTGACTTATTCTATCGTTCGTAATACATGAAAGAAAATATGGTATGCTTATTAGAAAACATATCATGTCTCTTGTTGATTTCAGAAGGAGCTGTTCCTGCTGGTGACAGAATCAGGGCTTCCTGACTGAGGCAAATGTCGTCTGGGAGACGCTGTCCTATGTCGAAGGTGATGGCCATTTTGTTGACACAGACTTCCAGACTTTCAGGAAGCCAGAAATGTCCACAGCACCCATTGCTGTTCCAGAGATACCTCTGGGTACTGACCAACAAATAGATCAAGAGTAACTTTATATGCATTGTAATAAATATATCAACAAATGTAGCAGGAGTAAGTTTGTACATAGCATATAGGTCTCTTATCAATTAGACCAAAAATAATATATAGTTTCATGAATATATCAGCATGTATGTAGTCCAGTAGTAATTTTATCCAAATCTATGATACATGTATCTTGAATTAATCCTAGGCAATGCCACTTGGCTTAAAATTGAAGGAAAATTGGCTGAAAAAAGTAGTATTCCAAAATCCATGAAATCATTTCTGTAAATGTTACTGCCCTGCCAATTGAGGTTGTCGTCATTAAGGCTATAGAGTATGTACACCTAGAGCTGACATATAAGATAATAAGAGGTGAAAATTGTTCAAAATGATGAAATCATTAATACCACAGCCCCTTGCCATTGTAACTACTGTGATTATTTCTTAGGATTAAATTGATTTTTGTCCATTGTCTAATGACCATCTATTTTTCTGTCTCTAGCTACTTGGTGGCTTTGTCCCTACAACAAGAACAACAAGGAGACCAATCACAACCCATAGCACCTGGGACGGCACAGGCTTGGCCTTAGCCGTCAGACCAAGGCATACAGCCAATACTCTCCGAGTAAGCCAGCATCGCTGATTTCTCTAGATGATATGAGAACTTAGATTGGCACGTTATTAATATCAAACCTTTTGAATTTAGGTTATCTTAAGGTATTACTGTCAAGAAGAGAATGCTTACACTGTGACTTTGCTAATGTGTGTATTCACAACCACAATATTGAATTCAGCAAGTGTATCACTAGTTTCAGAACCTTTATCTTAATTTCAATATTGAACTTACATACCTATACTCTATATGCTATTCTGTGTTTTTCATGGCCATTACCTCCTGTGTGTTTTTGCAGTCACGAATTTGCGCTACAGCTACAAGAAGAAGAGGACCTGCGTGCTGCCACGGCAGCCGGTGCACGCCTGGCGCACTCCGGGGATCACCGTAGGGGCTTCGGACCAGCAGTACAGAGAGAAAGTCTACAGCACCAGTCCTCCACAGCCAGTAGCATCAGGGGGTCTAGGAAGGATAAAAAATCTGATGTGAGTACATAATGGATAATATCTAAATTACCTGTTTTTCTCATTTTTTCATGTATGAGTTTTATTCAAGATCCTTTCATTTTCAATGTCCTTCACTGTTAATTCAGTTTCCCCTGTTTTGATGGTTCGGTAGAACGATTATTTTTCTGGGTGAATTAGATATTTGAGGGTTATGTAATTTTGTGTCCTTTGTATTTTCATGTCTTCACTATAGTTTCAAGTTACAAGTTTGTCATTGGATGCGAGCGAATGATGCAACATGAGACTACTGTATGCAAGGGGTATTACATTGCCAACAATGATACTTGACCCATAAGGATCTTCTACTTTCTACTCTAGTGGCACACTGAGTCCAGTTTGAAGCTAAACCATGGAGCTAAACCCTAAAGCCAAAGACTTGCACCCATTCTCTGTTTTCATTTCCTCTTTCTCATGAGTGCTGAGCACTTAAAATTAACAGACAATATCACACCCAGTCTCTGAATTGCATTGTTTTGTTATTTTTTGAAATTTTCCGGTAAAAATGAATAGGAAAATACGGAGAAAAAGGTGTCTTCAGAAAAAGGGCCATACAACTCAGGAAGAGAAGTATACTTCTCTATAATAAGATACCAGCACTATTTCAGACAGTCATTTCTGGATGTAAGCTTTGTAATAGGATATAGACTGAGGGTGAATTTTGTTAGTTAAACATGAACAGGGTAACGGTATTGACTCGACAATAGGCTCACTGTCGATAGAAACGATATCAGCACCACCCACCCTCCTATCAGTATACCAAAAGGAGGATTGTGTGATGGATAAGAGAAAGGTGTGGGTAGGATGAACTTGTGTATGGGCATCTGACACTCAAGTACTTTGTTCTAGCAGAACAAATTTACGCCAGTCCTCCTACAGGCATAGGGTCACATTGGCCCTGGGACCAAGCTTTAAGCTAAAAAAAACGGGCTAAAACCCACTGTCAGCAATTCCACTTGAAACAATGCGTTGTCAGTATGACCCAAATGATATTGGTTCCTTGTCTCTTAATATTGGAAAATAGATTCATGTGAAGGGATTAATTATCAAAGTGAAGTTAGATTGCCATTGATGTTTGGTGTATATGTATGTGAATGCGTGGGCAATCTCATCATCCCAAATCTGTATTCAAATTGGAGTGATGGTGAGGTTTCTACTGAACAGTAAAGCCAAGACCCTGTTTTAAGATCAAATACTATTATTACTTGTATTTGGTTAAGTCTTGGTCATCTTTGCATTTCTAGATTTTGAAGAGAATTCAATTGATTAATACACACATTGCATATTCTACGTCTTATAAGTATTAATCAATATTAATCTGTAATGCTTTGTGTTTATTGGCAGTCGTTGACATTATCTTTCATTTCCCTGTAAATATCACCAGCACTGATGTGAGTGTATATATGTTGCAAGGGGGTAGGCTGTAAGTTGACCGCATTGTGAGCAAAAGAGATGATTTGCATCATAGGTAATCCTATATTTCTTCAATCCATCTTTTCCTGCCACATGAATAGGGATGTTTCACTGAAAAGTATGATGATTTATTGAAACTACTCGAAAAGATGGCAAAGGAGCTGTAGGTGCTAAAGATCTTTTGGGTGTTCTTATTACCAAATAGAATATATCCATGCTTTATGGAAAGGTAGGGCTTGTACTCATTGAGAACACAATACACATAAAATCAATGACTAGTCCCTGAGACCTACCTGTGTATGTTTCACATGATCATGAAAGGTGAGTTGAGGCTAAGAAAGAAATTCCGACTTACCTTTCCTAGACCTTTAGCACATGCAACCTATATACTAAAACATGAACAAATTGTGTCAACTTGGAAAGAAGCAAATATTTTTGTCACCGTAGGCCTATTTCGGTCCATTTTCAATAGGTTTCTACTATAACGAATTATGGAAAAGACATTTTTTACCCTCAAAACAACTACAATTTTACTATGTCCAAAGTTAGCATCCATGCATGGCGGTTCTGGTGCGGATTATCTTCCATTATGAGATTTTTTTTTTCAGTTTTTAAGCTAAGCCCTACTCAAATATTGAAGTTAGATTTAGTGCAGAAGGAGGATGGTAAAACATGGAAACAAAACAAAGTCTTTTCGAGTTTAAAGAGGTTATAACGCATACCTCTAGTTTCTTCTCTTTTTTTTTTTGGCCTACCCAATACCCACATTATAACACCCATTTATCCATCCCATTTAAGTGTTCGCTGACTGATTTGCTGGAGATTTGGGTCATTTATAGGGCACTACCTTGTACAGATACACCAATTTTAACTAGTTTGACATGGCAAGGGCATCCCGCTGGTAAGTGAAAACATTTCAGTTACATTGCCCAACTCTTTATAAATGTTGCAATGAATATTCATTATAATCATCAGAGAATCTGTTGGGAGGGGGCAGGGATAAACTGTGCACTCTTAGAAATAAACCGTAAATTTACTCTGAATCACTGGCAACAATAAATGCCAGACTTTCATTGTTATTTTACGGTCACCGTATTTTGCCGATCCCCGTAAATTTAACATTCTTGTATGATGATTTTCTGTATTTAATACAGTAATTTGTTGTTATATCAGAGCCTTTTATAGGCCTACCCCAATTTTATTAAACATGCATCACTCAGAATCATCACATTTCCAAGCTATCCAGGCAGTACTAGTAGTATCCATCGTGCTTATTTGAGGTTATTTCCTTGATATCCTTGTGAAATGAAAGCTGTAAAACAAGATGCATAGTATGTGTAACTATGTGTCTTAATCAAATCCCACAATTTATACAGAAATCCATTATAGATCTACATCAATGTAACTTAAGTACAATAAAAGTTAATATCGGATGAGGTATAGACCATAACACATATAATATATTAAGGGCATATATAACAAATAGAGGTGCACTAGGTGATTCTAGCGGCATATATATAAGAAGCATGAGTCCGAAGGCCAAGTGCCTTCTCATCTAGCTGCTAGAATACACCAATGAAGATGATGCATGCATTACGCCATGCAATATCGACAGGTATGTGCATGGGAGTATCCAGGAAAAGCACATAAAATCACAGAAGTCGTGTAGTAAAAAGGTATACATCCATGATTCATACATAAACTCACATCATCTTGTGTGGGCAAATTACTTCTACTTCTATTTGTGCTAGTTTTGATTTTGTGATTTTGCCTTATTAATGGAAATTTTATATCATCAAATGAGGTTATTGTTAGATGACCCTAATAGTGTGTATCACTGTAAATAGTGGATAATCAACAGACTTCCACTGTATTCTAAAAAGCCGTGTTTCATTGTATAGGTTTATAGACTTTCATTGTAAATTGGATGAAAGATACAGAGTTTCACAGTAATTGAGATTACGGTGATGCACTGTATAATTTTACGGAGAATTCCCATAAAAGCAACAGGGATTTTTACAATGTGGGTGAACTATGTAAATTCCAGAACAATATACAATATTTGATGCTTCCAATCTGAAGTAGTGTGTGGAATTGAACCTCACGGCTCCATCACCTCCGAGATCACCATTTTTATGGCATGATCTTCATTGATGGTGATGTAGGCTAGTTGTGGCGAAGTTGAAATTCATTTATCATTATGATTATCCATACTATTGCACAAGTATGGAATTAGGCCGAGACAACTAACATCAAAGGTTTTATACATGTACTACTATTACACCCTCCGACACCTGCACCTTTTTGAATTTTGAAAATTCACCAATGAGAACTGTCATTTTATGTCGGTTAACTCTTCTACCAAATTCCCCAGGTACTGAAAAAAATCTTGTCAATATTCCTAGGGAAATTGAATTTATGACAAACACAACTGTACATAAAGATGAAAAAGTGAGGTACTCCTAATAACCAATAAATGCTGTCATTGCAGAGTAAGGAGTCAATTATTATGGCATTGTAATATAAGTTACATGGGTCAGGTGATTTAAATGTTCATTAGATTCTATCATCAAAAATATTTTCAAGGAAAATGTTCTTTTTGGTTGCCATGGTAACCCTGGCAACAAAAAGTGACAAATGTTGAAATTTCTAGGCTATATGTTGCCATGGCAATCTTTATTTACCCCATAATGCATCAAAATATGTTCCCAATTTTGTCCCTATCTTCTTCCCCGAGAAAAATTGCCTTAAGTAATTTTTTACCCTAAAAATATTTCTTTTCATTTTTCTCATATTCCCCTCTTAATATTGCTCAAAATCATGCTACCCAAATCCTAAATTCATGCATGTTCACCTGCTTACCAAAAAATTTAAACACAGCCAAAAGCCTTGGACTGCCCAGAGAGTATATGCCATATAGCACAAAAATGCATGAAATCTTTACCCATTTATAAGTGAGTTACACAAGGTCAAAAATCGGCCAAAATCAATCAAAAATTGGCAAGTATCTAGAAAAAATGCGCGTCCAGTAAAGCACAGTTAACTCGCAAAAATGCGTGATTGGTAGAAGAAGAGTTAATTTTTTTACATTCAATGTCAGGTGTGAGGTGGGGGAGGGGCAGTGGCAGTGGCGTCAAGCCAAATGTGTATATGTGCATACAGGGGGAGGGGAAGAATCTAGAGTCATGTTGCATACACATTTTTTTGTATGCATAGGGTACTAATGCATACTTGGGGCAACAGGGGGTCATAATTTAATTTTGAATCAACATATTTTCGAGGTTCATTTAACATTCCGCGCCCACTGGGTGATCATCTGAGGTATCTTTGTAATTTGCAGTCTGCCATTAAATTCCTTTCTCAAGTTGGTACCACCCTAAATACCCAGTGCTGACCAGAAAATACCAGTGTTGGCGACCTTGGATGTAACATTTGAAATACTTAAAATTCCCTAACAGCTTAGCACAATACATTTAGCTTTTGAAATGGAGAAAATTATGCAGTACGTCCAGAATATAAAAGTCAGGCTCAATTTTTTTTTAAACCGCCATGGCAACCACCATACTGACTTTAAGCCTAGTGTCTACACTATATGGTCATTTCACCCCCATTACCCTCCACTGTTTTTTTTATATCAATAAAAAAATTAACTGTGGACTAAAGTTAAACACTTCCTGATTATTTTGATACCAAATAACTATGGGTTTAAGCCTTTGATTTGCGATTGAGCATTGATTAGCGATATTTTTATAAATATTCAAAAAACAAACACTGATTTTCACAAGGTAGGCTAAAATAAGGAATTGACTTGGGGATGTTATGTCTTTGCTTTGTATTTGTGGGCAGAATTAAACAGGACCATTCATCTCAAGAACTTCTCTTTGCGGTGCCCGGGAGTGACCGGGTTTCTGTTTATTAAAAAGGGTAACAGAGTTAACTAAAAACCATTGCAACGCCCGTCCGCGTGTCCATACATAACATCTCCCTTTGTTTGACAAAATAAGAAGTACAACTGAAATATATCATAATATAATGACATCAATGTCAACAGAATCCAATGGCCATGTTCAAAGTCTGTTCGCATATCAGAGATCAATGGCACAGTTGTCAGTTCATGTCAAAATAATTGAACTTGGTGGGTACATTTACTGATCGACATACACATTTGGCCTAGGCGCATTTAGACTTTGTGGGACTGGCTCGGGTGGACTTTGTGGGACTGGGAACACAGCACAGGGTGCACTGGATTGAATGGGTGGGCTTTGATTTGGGGGACTGATTGGTCTTGGTTGAGGAGGATGCGGGCAAGGAGGACTAGGGACCACAGTTGGTCTTTGGAGAGCAGGAATCGGATGTGGTGGACCAGGGACCACAGCTTTGGCTTGCCTGCGTGTAGGTTCTGGGTGTCTGTCAATTTCTTGGGGCTTGTGAATGAAGATATCACCCTCCTTTGTTTTTAATAAGTCATGTAGGTTCCTTCTCCAGACATTTCCTCTCTTTGTTTGGAGATAAAAAGATCTTGCCAGATTCGGTTGCTGATTTCCAGGTAGGAGAAGAGCAGGTTTCAATTGATTTCCGACCCTCAGCCGGAGAGTATCACCAGGTCTAAGTGGTTCCAGCTCTCGTGATCCAGGCATGTAATATTTCTGAGCTGTTCTTCTGTTCCTCTCCAGTTTTTCATGGATTCTTGGCTTCAAAAGCTTTTCACTCATTGGTAATTTAGTAACAGTTCTCCTGCCAAATAGTCTCTGAGCTGGTGATCCTGAGTCAGCAGTTTTGGGTGTATTTCTAAAGTTCAACAGTGCTAGGTTTGCCTTGTTTCGGTTGCCTCCTGCTTTTTCCAATATGTCTGGTTTGCTTGTTCTATCATCCCATTGGCTTGATGGTGATTTGGACTGGTAGTGACGAGTGAATTTTCACTCATTAACAAACTCATTACGGAAGCTGTGGAAAACTTTGGTCTGTTGTTAGTTAGCTGTTTGTCTGGGCTCCCATGCACAGCAAAAATCTTACCAAGTTTCTCTTGTGCTGTCTTACTGTATGTATCTTTTCTTAACTCTTCAACTTCAATGAATTCTGAAGTCAATGACCAATAACAAGTCTGCTGCGGCAAACCTTCCAGGGCCCAGTGGGCACTTCACTTGACATCAGTGGTTCATTCTGCTGCTGTCTACGACTGGCTTGGCATATGGCACAATTGTTAACAGTGTCCTCAATCTGGAAATTCATGCCTGGCCATTACAGAACATCTCGGGCTAGCTGTTTGGAACAGACCATGCCCAAATGTCCCTCATGGATAATCTTAAGCATCTCACTGCTCATCTGATTGTAAACGTAACGTCTTTGACAATGAGGGAGGGGGGTCCATTCTTGCACACCCATCAGTTTTTATCTTTAAGAAAGGGTCTAAGTGGTCATCGCACACCGCTGTTGGAATCCAGTTCCGTTTCTCTCTAAAGTAAGATTCTCTCAGGTCGGGTTTTACAAGTTGGTCCAATGTTTCACCGCTGAAAGCCATGTAAAGACTGTCAGTGTCCATTTGACAATCGCATAATCGCGCCGATCAATAAGTTTATCCAAAAAGTCGAATGTGAACTCTAACATTCTCAACTTGGCATACTGGTACACCATAAACCCTGTTTGAATAGGAAGATTGTTCCTGACTGTTTTGCAGTTGCAGTACGACTTCAAAGAGATCTGTGGTCAACTCTGTACCCTTTTTGAACCGCCACGAATTGGTTAATAATTCAAAGCTATTTGAAGGTATACTTGGTGTTATACTTCAGTGGATTTCTATTGTAATTTAGATGAATTGTGGACAGGAAGTATGACTTACACCATTCCTGCATTTGGAAAGAACACTTTCATGAAAACCATATACAAAGATTACACTATGTACAGTATGGATTATAATTAAAAATTGATGTATATACTTGAAAATATATTTGATCAAATAAAAATATAAAAAAGTGAAACGATTTGATATATCTCATTTACATAATTAACCCCGCCCACATGATCACATGACCACACTAATCCCCTAATAATGTCATGTTACCATTGTGAACAGAATGCTGTCCTCTCATTGGCTGAATAATCGCGCGACTCATTAGCACAAAGGGGCGTGGCCTATTATGCAAATGAGGGGTCACGTAACAAAATGGAGGCCTCTAATTGGCTAAGGGGGCATGGCCCAACGGGGTCCAGGTCACTAATCCCCTAATGCGGTCACATGGTGGTCACATGACCACCTAATAAGGTGGGCACTTCGCTTGTCATCAGTGGTTCCTTCTGCTGCTGTCTACAACTGGCTTGGCATATGGCACAATTGTTACCAGTGTCCTCAATCTGGAAATTCATGCCTGGCCAGTACAGAACATCTCGGGCCAGCTGTTTGGAACAGACCATGCCCAAATGTCCCTCATGGATAATCTTAAGCATCTCACTCCTCATCTGATTGTGAACGTCTTTGACCACAAGCGAGGGGGGTCCATTCTTGCACACATTTAGTTTTTATCTTCACGAAAGGGTCTAAGTGGTTATCGCACACCGCTGTTGGAATCCAGTTCCATTTCTCTCTTAAGTATGATTCTCTCAGGTCGGGTCTCACAAATCGGTCCAATGTTTCACTGCTAAAAGCCATGTAAAGACTGTCAGTGTCCAATTGACAATCGTATAATCGCGCCGATCAATAAATTTATCCAAAAAGTCGAACGTGAACTCTAACATTCTCAACTTGGCGTACTGGTACACCATGAACCCTATTTGAATAGGAAGATTGTTCCTGACTGTTTTCGATTGCAGTACGACTTCAAAGAGATCTGTGGTCAACTCTGTACCCTTTTTGAACCGCCATGAATTGGGTAATAATCAGAAGATATTTGAAGGCATACTTGGTGTTATACTTTAGCGGATTTCTATTGTAATTTAAATGAATTGTGGACAGGAAGTATGACTTAGACCATTCCTGCATTTGGAAAATACACTTGCAAGAAAACCATATACAAAGATTACACTGTGTACAGTCTGGATTATAATTAAAAATTAATGTATATACTTGTAAATATATGTGATCAAATAAAAATATAAAAAAGTGAAATGTATTTGATATATCTCATTTACATAATTGACCCCGGCCACATGACCACACTAATCCCCTAATTATCTCACGTTACCAAGGTGAACAGAATGCTGTCCTCTCATTGGCTGAATAATCACGCTACTCATTAGCACAAAGGGGCGTGGCCTATTATGCAAATGAGGGGTCACGTAACAAAATGGAGACCTCTAATTGTCTTAGGGGGCTTGGCCACCACAGGGTCCAGTTACTAATCCCCTAATGAGGTCACATGGTGGTCATGTGACCACCTAATTAGGTCCCATGGTCATCACGTAATCACCTAAGTAGGTCATGTGGGAGTCATGTGACCAAATGGAGGCCTCTGATTGGCTGCATCCAAGTGAGCAATATCCTTAAATTAGCTATAGTCTGGTTCCGATACACTATAGAACATGTATTTTTCAGCTGATTTTAGCCACCCTGGCTTTGTAAGTGCCCGGGGGTTATCTCAAAATGGCGGAAAAGTTTGCTAAACCATTCTAACATGTAGTACAGACCCTAATCTACAGATATAGTCTTGAATTACAGCATAACCCCACCAAATTCCACCTATTTCGACCATTCTCAGCCTTGCAAGCAAAGTGTGACCAACGCTGAAACTAACGGGGAGAAGGACCAGGATGGGCCGTGTTGCTCTACCTGGGCAAGCCTATGACTGCAGCCGGTTGGAAACTTCACTCACCGATCAGTTTTATCCCCTAGCATCCAAAATACATTGTTTCAGTACACAAAAAGCAATCTGCAGTCCCCCAGACACCCCCTCAACAATGTTTCATGAGAATTTGATCGATTTCCTTACCTTTGTGGGGATTTTTCACCCAAAAGTTAAGGAAAAATGGCAAAAAAACCGCTCCAGTTTCACAGCTTGGGTTCCTCTGAGTTGTTTACAAAGAGACCCGGATGCAGGTCATTGCCACCGGTTAACGGGAAGTTGTTTTTTCTTTCCACGCTGATTTCAGCGTGAAAGTGTGACCAACGCTGAAGCAAACGAAGAACCCCCCCTTATGGCCAGCCTGTAAAACCTTTCTTCATTTTTTTACTTCTATGGTGAGAAAATACATGTTTTGACATAGTTTAGCTGGAATTATCATAGAAATGACCAGTATTTGTTGATTAATTGAGGGAAAGGACCGTTCAGTGTTGGTCACAATCTCGGAATTGAAAATTACGTTGATGGCTGTGGTGATGTTGGGTTCCAAGGTAGCGGCAATTTTTTTTCTGCCCATTCAACCCCTATAAGGACCCCTTTCATGGTGGCTGTTTATGAGAATAAAGGTAGTATTTTAGCAGCTAGCTAATCTACTTTTATTATATGCCTGGTGGTTAGAAAACGTGTCATTTTTCATAGCAGGCCTTCCAGAGGAAAATTTACGAGATCAATCAACTCCGAACGACATTGAAATAATAGATAGGAGGAACCCTTATGGAAAAATTAGGATGTACTAGAAATGATTTATCATATAATACATGACCTTGAACATAGAAGAATAGGTGAAAAAATGGCATTTTTTGGTGAACTTTCACCTTTGAAAGCCTATATCTCTCAAAATAATAAGCTGACATACGCAAATTCGCCCCTTTTTTTGAAGCCCCATATGTTTTCTATCAAATATGATTAGAATATGGAAGAATGGTGCTTTAAAAATTTTGCTGTAGCTCTCAGAAGCCAAAAAGGGCCAAATACATCATGAGTTGAATCCCCCCATATACTACTAAAGTATAGTCTGGTAATTAACCCAGAGTAATTAACCTGTATAAAATGAGACTCGATCTACTCTGTATGACAGAAGGGGTAACTATATAGCTTCATCTACAGAAATATTATTTGACTCTGTGTTAATCAGAGTGAGTTATTATCTGTTACATTCTGTACTAGGTTGTAGTTAAGTGACTATGTCTTCTGCACCTCTATATTGCCCTGGTTGTTCATCTTCCACTTTCAGTATCTCAACATTTATGTAATACGGTGGCCCAAGAGTGACGTTGTGTTTCACGTTTGTGTGTTTGCATGTTTGTGTGTTTGCATGTTTCATGTTTGGGTTTTTCGCATTTTTGTGTTTCGTTTTTCAGTGTTTCCTTGTTTCATGTTTGCATGTTTGGTCTTTTCATGTTCGTCTGTTTTGACATTTCATACTTTGGGTTTCAAATTTGTGAGTTTGCATATTGGGATGTTTTGTGTTTTAAGTTTTACTGTTTGTCTATTTTGACCTTTCACACTTTGTGTTTCGTGTTTGTGTGTTTCCATGTTTCATCTTTGGATGTTTCATCTTTTCATGTTTGTCTGTTTTGACATTTCACATTTACATATATTGAGTTTGCATGTTTTATGTTTGGTCTTTTCACGTTTTTGTGTTTCGTGTTTCACTGTTTGGTTGTTTCATGTTTGGATGTTTCATCTTTTCATGTTTGTCTGTTTTGACATTTTGCATTTTGTGTTTGTGTGTTTCCATGTTTGGATGTTTGGTCTTTTCATGTTTTCCTGTTTGTCTGTTTTGATGCTTTGCACTTTGTGTTTCTGCTTTGTGTGTTTCCATGTTTCATGTTTGATATTTTTGTGTTTTTGTGTTTTGCATTTCAGTGTTTGGTTGTTTCATGTTTGGATGTTTCGTCTTTTCATGTTTGTCTGTTTTGACATTTCGCATTTTGTGTTTGGATGTTTCGTCTTTTTATGTTTTCCTGTTTGTCAGTTTGGATGTTTCACACTTTGTGTTTCCTGTTTCTGTGTTTCCATGTTTCATGTTTGGATGTTTTTTTTTTTTTATGTTTTTGTGTTTCGCGTTTCAGTGTTTGGTCATGTTTGGTTGTTTCATCTTTTCATGTTTGTCTGTTTTGACATTTCGCATTTTGTGTTTCGTGTTTGTGCGTTTCCATGTTTTATGTTTGGATATTTAGTCTTTTCATGTTTTCCTGTTTGTCTGTTTTGATGTTTCTCACTTTGTGTTTCCTGTTTGTGTGTTTCCATGTTTCATGTTTGGTCTTTTCATGTTTTTGTGTTTCGCATTTCAGTGTTTGGTTGTTTCATGTTTGGATGTTTCATCTTTTCATGTTTGTCTGTTTTGACATTTCGTATCTTGTGTTTCATGTTTGTGTGTTTGGATGTTTCACCTGTTTGTCTATTTTGACCTTTCACAATCTGTGTTTAGTGTTTGTATGTTTGGTCTTTTCATGTTTCACTGTTTGTCTGTTTTAACCTTTTACACTTTGTGTTTTGTTTTTGTGTGTTTCCATGTTTAGATGTTTGGTCTTTTCATGTTTTCCTGTTTGTCTGTTTTGACGTTTCACACTTTGTGTTTCCTGTTTGTGTGTTTCTGTGTTTCATGTTTGGATGTTTCGTCTTTTCATGTTTGTCTGTTTTGTCATTTCATACTTTGTGTTTCCGGTTTGTACGTTTGATCTTTTCAAGTTTCCTTTTTTGTCTATTTTGACCTTTCACACTTTGTGTTTCGTGTTTGTGTGTTTCCATGTTTCATCTTTGGATGTTTTGTCCTTTCATGTTTGTCTGTTTTGACATTTCACATTTTGTGTTTGGATGTTTCATCTTTTGATGTTTCATTGTTTGTCTATTTTGACCTTTCATACTTTGTGTTTCATGTTTGGATGTTTCATCTTTTCATGTTTCACTGTTTGTCTATTTTGATCTTTCAAACCATGTGTTTCGTGTTTGTATGTTTGGTCTTTTCGTGTTTCAATGTTTGTTAATCTTTTACACTTTGTGTTACGTGTTTGTCATTTTCCATGTTTCGTGTTTGGATGTTCAGTCTTTTGATGTTTTCGTGTTTCACGTTTCACTTTTTGGTTGTTTTGCATTTTGTGTTTCGTATTTGTGTGTTTGGATGTTTCATCTTTTGATGTTTCACTGTTTGTCAAATATGAAACATGCAAACACAAAACTCTAGGTGCGAAATATCAAAACAGAGAAACATGAAAAGACCAAACATCCAAATATTAAACATTGAAACACACAAACACGGAACACAAACACTGAAATGCGAAACACATAAACACGAAAATATCAAACATGAAACATGGAAACACACAAAGTGGAAACACAAAGTGCAAAGCATCAAAACAGACAAACAGTGAAACATGAAAAGACCAAACATACAAACACTAAACACAGAGTGTGAAAAGTCAAAATAGACAAACAGGGAAACATCAAAAGATAAACATTCAAACACACAAACAAGAATCACAAAATTCGAAATGTCAAATCAGAAAAACATGAAAAGACAAAACATCCAACCATGAAACAACCAAATACTGAAATGAGAAACACAAAAACATGAAAAGATCAAACATGAAACATGGAAACACACAAAGAGGAAACACAAAGTGTGAAACATCAAAACAGACAAACAGGAAAACATAAAAAGACCAAACATCCAAACATGAAACATGGAAACACACAAACACAAAATGCGAAATGTCAAAACAGACAAACATGAAAAGATGAAACATTCAAACATGAAACAACCAAACACTGAAACAAGAAACACAAAAACATGAAAAGACCAGACATGAAACATGGAAACACAGAAACAGGAAACACAAAGTGTGAAACGTCAAAACAGACAAACAGGAAAACATGGAAACACACATACACGAAACACAAAGTGTAAATGGTTAAAACAGAAAAACAGTGAAACATGAAAAGACCAAACATCCAAAGATGAAACATGGAAACACACAAACAGGAAACATAAAGTGTCAAAGGTTAAAACCGACAAACAGTGAAACATGAAAAGACGAAACATCCAAACACACAAACACAAAATGTGAAATGTCAAAACAGACAAACATGAAAAGACGAAATATCCAAACATGAAACAACAAAACACGGAAACGCGAAACACAAAAACATGGAAACACACAAACAGGAAAGACAAAGTGCAAAACATCAAAACAGACAAACAGGAAAACATGAAAAGACTTAACATTTAAACATGAAACATGGAAATGCACAAACACGAAACACAAAATGCGAAATGCCAAAACAGAGAAACATGTAAAGACGAAACATCCAAACATGAAACAACCAAACACTAAAACGCGAAACACGAAAACATGAAAAGACCAAACATCCAAACATGAAACATGGAAACACAGAAACAGGAAACAGAAATTGTAGAAGGTTAAAACAGACAAACAGTGAAACATAAAAAGACGAAACATCCAAACATGAAACAACACTGAAACACGAAACACAAAAACATAAAAAGACCAAACATGAAACATGGAAATGGACAAAGTGTGAAATGTCAAAACAGACAAACAGAAAAACATGAAAAGACCAAACTTCCAAATATTAAACATGGAAACACACAAACACGGAACACAAAGTGTAATAGGTTAAAACAGACAAACAGTGAAACATGAAAAGACCAAACATACAAACACTAAACACAGAGTGTGAAAAGTCAAAATAGACAAACAGCAAAACATCAAAAGATGAAACATCCAAACACACAAACACGAATCACAAAATTCGAAATGTCAAAACAGAAAAACATGTAAGAGAAAAAACATCCAATCATGAAACAACCAAACACTGAAATGAGAAACACAAAAACATGAAAAGATCAAACATGAAACATGGAAACACACAAAGAGGAAACACAAAGTGTGAAACATCAAAACAGACAAACAGGAAAACATAAAAAGACCAAACATCCAAACATGAAACATGGAAACACACAAACATGAAACACAAAATGCGAAATGTCAAAACAGACAAACATGAAAAGATGAAACATCCAAACATGAAACAACCAAATACTGAAACGCGAAACACAAAAACGTGAAAAGACCAAACATGAAACATGCAAAATCACTATGTGAAGTGGGAAATGTCAAAACAGACAAACATGAAAAGACGAAATATCCAAAGATGAAACAGGGAAACACACAAACACGAAACACAAAGTGTGAAAGGTCAAAATAGACAAACATGAAAAGACCAAACGTGCAAACATGAAACAACGAAACACTGAAAAACGAAACACAAAAATGTGAAAAGACCAAACATGAAACATGCAAACACACAAATGTGCAAACACACAAACGCGAAACACAACGTCACTCTTGGGCCACAGTAATACGATGATAATCTAGCCTTTACTCAGAAAAGGGAAGAAAAAGACACAATAAAAAGATTCTGTGTCTTGTATTCATAAAAACAAACAAGCAAATTTCAAACACTGCACAATACAGACATCTTCCCCAGAATTTAGTTTCTCCCATCACATAATTTGTACAACCTTCACAAGCTTATAAATTCCTTACCACCAAATAGCAATTGAATTCAGTCCTCCCTTATGACAGGTGTAAACTCAGTTTAAGTCACTCTTTCTTACCAAAGCTATGTGCCTTGAATAAAAAAAGGGCACAGTTGAAGTTAGTGTCACTTTGGAAAGAACTTGAAATGTAATTTTGTCCAGGTCACAAAACAGACAATATACACTCATAATTTGGTTTCCTCCATCATGATTTTGAAAAACCAATGATTAGAAGTGGAGATATTTGTTTTTCGAACCTCTATGGCATTAATTAGGGAAAAACTCATTAATAATTCAAAATGGCTGCCACATACAAGGTTCTAAATGGCATGAATGGAATCATGGGCCTCAGGGGGGGTGACCAGTGCTTCAGCGCCATCTTGTGGCAACTGTAACATTCATGTTTGTGTGTATAGCTCAGTATTATTTCAATGTCTAATGTATGAGGGGGTGCAGTAGAGAACATTGGAGCACCACTCCTAGAGAGTGAGAAAGATATTTCAATTACCACTAATATGAGCTCAGTGAAGTCATTTCTGGTACATTTCATGTTTGCTTAGTTCCCATGCCACTCACATGATGTCTCCACTGTGTCATACTTTGACCATTTTCTTGCCTTCTAGCTCTGTCAGACATGGTCATACTCTAGTCTGCTACAAGGTGGCGCCTAAGCACTGGGCTCTCCTCCTGCATGGGCCTCAGAAGTGTACTCCTAGTACTTTTTTTTGTGTTTCTATGTTGATCAGAAGTAGAGATATTGTCTCTTGAGGGGGCTTAGCAGAAGTAGTGCAGTGTGAACATCGTAGGATAAAATGCATTTACTACTAAATGTTTTTTGTACCCAATAAAATATGTCTATTCAAGACTGCAACAAAGTGTGGCTTTTTTAACTGGAGAACCCTGTGGCATGAAAGACACAATGTAACTGTGTACCTCATAAGAACATTCTGTGTAACTGTGTGTACCTCATAAGGCTAACATCTGGGGGACACTGCACAACATTATACTGTAGCTCATGACCCCTATGACTAGGATAATCATCAGAAGCGACCCACTACTGGTCAGTATAATCAGCCCCTAATATGTAAAAATAAAAAGTGGCCACTAAAGCGGCTGCTATTTAGCTACATGTACCCCACAGGGTTCTCCAGTTAAAAAGGTCACACTATGTTGTAGTCTTGAATAGACAACTCTGAAATAATAGTATGTCCTGCTCTAGGGCACAGGCGCAGCACTTAAACAGTTATAACCCTTCTTTGAAAAACCTCAGCATGTTAATCATTCTGAATTTAGTATGTGTGGCCACTAAAGTGAAAAGCTTAATTGTGTCTTTTTCTTCCTTTTTCTGAGTAAAGGCTAGATAATCATTACATAAATGTTGAGATACTGAAAGTGAAAGATGAACAGCCAGGTCAATATAGAGGTGCAGAAAACATAGTCACGTCATGTACTTAACCACAACCTAGTACAGAATGTAACAGATAATAACTCGCTCTGATTAACACAGAGTCAAATAATATTTCTGTAGATGAAGCTATATAGTTACCCCTTCTGTTATACACAGTAGATCGAGTCTCATTCTATACAAGTTAATTACCCTTGGTTAATTACCAGACTATACTTTCAATATCTATTTGGCACATTCGTCTGAAAACAGACTATCATCTTTTAATTGTGTCTTTTTTCCTTTTCTAAAAGCTAGATAATCATCACATAAATGTTAAGATACTAAAAGTGAAAGATGAACAGCCAAAGAGATATTCAAAGTATTGAGAGTGACTATAGATGGCTGTAGATGGCATATGAGGCTTTGGTACAGACTAGAAGGGATAATAGGTGCTCCTCCGAAACCAAGGGAATATCTGAAACAAAACAACTTCAGCAAATTCAGCATAAACAAGAGATAATACCAAGAATCAAATCATACTCAAAGGACAAACAAGTGCTACAAGACAAGCTTGACACATAAACACGTAGGGCTAGTTTGGTGTCTCCCCACCCCAATGTTAGAGGGGGATACACAATACTTTCCACTTCTTTTTTTTTTTCAAATAATACCTCTGCTAACTTTACATCTGTAAGTTTGATTACTTTTGGCATTATCCCCAATACTTTGTTAAGAATGATGATCTCAAATCTTTTAAGGTCACTAATGCATTAATTCATCATTCCCAGTGATTGTTATGGTCATGAATGCAGCCCTGGGGAGTACCTTATCAGGGATACACTCATGCCAACTCTACGGGTTTGATACTGTCCCAGAGCATCAGCATGATGCTCTGGGACTGTGACTGGCAGGCCCAGAACTTCATTACAGCATCATGATGACCAATAGGCTGAATCACTCCTTTTTTTTGAAAAGATCTTATGTAAAAAAATATTTTTTCTAAAAGTTATGGACATTTTCTTGACAATATCTGAGATATGTAAATGTAGTAGTTGGCCCCACTGCCTACTAAGGTAATGACACTGGTGTCAGATGGCTATCTTGCACAATCCAAACACTCGAGTGAATATTGCTATAAAAAGGTGGGGTGCAGGTGGATCTGTCTGTAAATGCAGGCAATTCTGTGAGGATCAGCAGGAAGATTAAGCAGACACATTTGGAAAGACTTGACCTAAAGGATTCCTTAACAGACTCAATAAGAAAGTTGTAATGACATCTCCATCTCATAAGCACATAAAGATGGCTGATCAATTAAAATGTGTATGACATTAAAATGATATGTGATAGAGCTATGGGTATTCACAAATACATTGATGGCATATAGGCTATATATAACAAGCTCCCGGGCCTCCATTCATGTTTGGTGATCAGGGGAACAAACCAAAATTAGTCCTCCTGAAAGTAGAGATGTCAATAATACAATAAAATGCTGATGGAGCTTTCATTTTGATGGATGTGCTGTAATTTAGGTCATACAACTGGTTTTGCATAGAATTACCTAGACCTGTTCTGACATTATCTTTTAGGATACCTTCATGCCAGTGAACTTCTACCCTACATTTGATTTTCTCCACCAAAAGAAGCAGTGACTATAAGTAACAAGAAGTTGTAAACCTGATTGTACAAGACCTTATATAGGCACTTCAACAAAAAAATTAAACTGAATACAGAAAGATCCCTGTGACTGCATTTGATCGACGTCATTGAGATGTTTTTAAATCTTTTGGTATTTTGTTTATATCTTGTATAGAAACAGAGAAACAGGGCAAATAGTACCAAAAATATTGAGGCAAGTACCACTAAAGTAATGCTAGAAAAGGTGTTACAATATCTGTGATGTGAGTTCAGCTGCACAGTGGGCCCAGTGTGTGGCAGCATGTACTGGTGGCAATTTTCTGTGTTTTCAATTGATATCTACGGGAATGGAAAGTAATGTTCTAGTGATCAGATCTAAATAGAATTTAGTTTTCTATGATATTTAGAATCATAGCTTTCAGTTGATATCTTCAATCCATTTCCAAATTGATTCTAAGTAGTAGTAAAATGCTAATAAAAAATCATAACATGGCAGCTCTACAGACAGCCATTTCTTTTCTATTGTTTCACATTTTGGTCCTCTCAAAAGAATCATTGGGCAAAATCATAAATGCATGATATTATACATGCTGCTAGATTATTATGCTTTTAAACTGTGTCTGATATTAGTATTTTGGTGTCTCCAGTGGTTAATATGTTTTTCAAAGCTTCAATATTACGTTCATACTAAAGTCATTGTAAAACACTTAATAATTGGAATTTTTTCTCCCAGATTTCGCTGGTGGGTACCTTGATATCTAAACTTTAAGGATAACTATTAAAATACAAGAAAATGACCCTAATAGAACCCTAAATCGGCGATATCGGCAAGGTCGCGATTATCAGCCACACTCCCACCTGGCAGAAAGTGTCAACCCAGTGTGCCAGCTTTTCTCACCCTCCACAGTGGCTTTATCAAAGTGCCTACCTTATAGCTCACAAAGATGATATGTATTGTAAGCTAGTTCTCAGAGGAATTGAATCTGTCCCTGTTGAACTAAAATTCAGGTGTTGTAAATCAAAGGAAAGTAACACAGACACTCATTATCCAGTAAGTAGTGCCAGTCAGAGGTCCTAGATTGTTTATTGTTGAAGATGACACTGATGTGTTTGTACATTATTTTCCATTGATACTTTGATATCCAGGTGGTAATGGTGTCACCAATTGAAGAATGGGTCGTGATTGATATCAGTACCAGTGTACAGGGCACTCTCATATTCCATCATACCTATTTTGCTTGCAACCCAGTGGCATTATTGGATATGATACTGTAGGTCCCTACTCAGGTATGGGAAAGTACAAAGTTGTAAAGCCACTGATGTCCAGCAAGTACTCCCTCAGCACAATTGGAATTAGAAATGCTTCCCTGGATGATGTCTTCCAACAGGCATCTTAGTTTGTATTGGTCTGAATCAATGTCAAAATGCCACATCTATTATGAAGCCTCTATGGGTCACAGAAACTAAAACGCCTGCATTTTGTGTTTCTATGTTAAAACTTTTCTTCATGGCTTTCATGTCCTCATCTCTAATCAACAGTTTTCCCGCTCTTTTTGATGAAACATGCATTTTGGAGGGAACCTGGCCTACCAGACATGGTAGCAACCATGCTCAAAATAACCAATCCACTTTCTTTTCCCCACTATTGATTATCCTCAGGTTTTGGAAATGGCTTAGAATTTCACACAGAACATTGCATAATAGATAAAACTTGCAAACTGCAAAAAAACACTCTATATGGATGGCCAAAGGCTGTATCATATTTGGGGCTACATTTCTTAATGACTTTCACCCATTTCATGTCCTCATCTCTAATCAACAAGTTTCCAGCTGATGAAATATGCATTTCGGAGGGAAACTTGCCTCACGGACATGGTAGCAAGCATGCTCAGAATAACCAATCAACTTTCTTTTCCCCACAATTGGGTATCCTGAGGCATTGGAATTGGCTTGAAATTCCAAGCATAACATTGCATAATAGATAAAACCTGATAATAGCAGTGTGCCCAAAAAACTGCAAAAATAAACAACACTCTACATAGATGGCCAAAAGCTGCATCATATTTGGGGCCACCTTTCTTCATGGTTTTCACCCATTTCATGTCCTCATCTGTAAACAACAGTTTTCCCGCTCTTTTTGGTAAAACATGCATTTTGGAGGGAAACTTGCCTACCAGACATGGTAGCAACCATGCTCAAAATAACCAATCCACTTTCTTTCCCCCACAATTGGGTATCCTGAGGCATTGAAATTGGCTTGGAATTCCAAGCATAACCTTGCAAAATTGATTTTGCAGTGCGCCCAAAAAACTGCTAAAACGCATTCTATATGGATGGCCAAAGGCTGTATCATAATTGGGGCCACATTTCTTAATAACTTTCACCCATTTCTTGTCCGCATCTCTAATCAACAGTTTTTCCCCGCTCTTCTTGATGAAACATGCCTTTTGGAGGGAAACTTGCTTACGGGACATGGTAGGAAGCATGCTCAAAATAACCAATCCACTTTCTTTTCCCCACAATTGGGTATCCTGAGGCATTAAAATTGGCTTGGAATTCCAAACAGAACATTGCATAATAGATAAAACTTGATTATTGCAGTGCGCCCAAAAAACTGAAAAAAAAACACACTTTATATGGATGGCCAAAGGTTGTCTCACATTTGGGGCAAATTTTCTTAATGTCTTTCACCTATTTCATGTCCTCATCTCTAATCAACAGTTTTCCCGCTCTTTTTTGATGAATCATGTATTTTGAGGGAAACTGGCATACCAGAGATGATGTTACCCAACACTAACACTCTATACTCTGGATATCAAGTGATAATTTGGTATGCAATGGCTTCTACTTTGTTCAGTGTAATAAGAAAAAACAAGGTGGAGAATGGTTGAAAGAAATGAGTTGCATCCATCCTAAAGCCAAAAACACTAGGGAAATAATCAAGACATAAGCCCAAGCTCCAAAAGGCTGCATGGGGCAGCATGACAGGTGGCACAGGTATTCCTTTGTTCTTTTTGTTTACATCTGTTTACATGTGTTGTTTAGAACAATGGATTTTGGCATACCGCCTGTAACACTGCCGCTCCATACCGCGTAGTGGAGCCCTGGCTATAGTCTAGAATGGTATCACACAGTAGATCAGGTCTCGTGCTATACAGGTTAATTACCCTTCTTAATTACCAGATACTTGGTTCAGTGTCAGAATAAGTGTACAAAACCAAAAAAAACATGTTTTTTTTGGCCTTTGTGCAGCCATAGAATAATTTATGCTCATCCAATCTTGTCTTCCATGCTCTCATCTTACAGAAGACATTTTAGCCTTTTAGAAAAATATCAATTTGCATCTGTCAGGTAAAAATTCTTTGAGTTAAGGGGCCCCAAAGTCCCGAAATCAAGTTTACTCTTCGAGGCGTCTGTGACAATAACTCTTAGGTTAGAATAACTCTATCAATGATAGTGATATTATGTCTCTAATACATGACACTTAAAGAACTAATAAGGGGCTGAAGTTGGTATCAAGATTTAAGCCATCCATAAGATATTCCCTGATTTGTGGGTCAGAATGTCAATGTGGACTGGGTTTTCGTCACGCCTCAGCTACATGATATAATGTTGCTAATTTATTTAAGTATCCATTTGCCTTTCTTACATGTCATATCAACCAACACAGCCTGCTTATGAATTCTGACAAGCATTGGTCGGGTTGAAGACTGCACTCTTTATGGCCTCAAGCCTAGATGTAGGGCTGTGGCCATTTCTAGCCCTGCACACAGCATGATTATGAAGCCAATGATGATTTTATTGTGATATGAATAGAGTATATTTTTACCATTTTCGATTATTTCTATGGTTTGAATGATAGCTATACATAAAGAAAATGAACATTTATTCACCCAGGAACAGACTCAACATGAGGAATTACAGTTAATGTGTCAAGTAAATCATGGATTTTGTGTCCAAATGACCATAAAGTGTACCTATAGCCAACACAAAAACATATTTCCGATTTTGGTGTTAAATTTCCTAAAGAAAACATTAAGTCCATGTAAAGGTTCAAAGTCTTTTTTTACAAGAAAATATTTAGGATATAAACCTTCCTTTTCAAGCTTTTAACAATTTTCTGATATAAAACATGTTTAAATGTGGCTTCACTAAGAGTACAGTAGGTAAGGATAGGAACAGGGGGCTAAACTCACACCTCAGTAGCACACACACAGTCATATCAACTCATGTTCTGCTTGAGTGCACACCAGTGGAGGGTGGCCATGGTCCACTGATCACAGGCAAGCAGGTTCAGAAATGGCCCTGGGTATACTTCTAGTGTTGTGTACAGATATATCCATGTTGATACTCTTGAGGACAGACTATGTTCCAAGTCTGGGTCTTCTTCTCAGCCTCGTCTCAGACCTGTTGGTAGCCTCTGGTCCTGCAGTGTAGCACTTTGAGTACCATTTCTCATACAGGGGGTTTTCATCACAGACGCCTCAGGATTTTGTTTGTTGCAAAGTTGAATCTTCTGGTGATTCCCAGATGAGGTCTATTCTACCCCCTAGTACTTGCTGATGTGGTTAGATTTGGTTAAATTTGCCTCATTTTGATGGAAAGGTATAGCTTGATTGAATCAGTAAGCCTCTTGGACTGGGCAGGTGCCTGCCATGTTGACTTTGGGCAATATTGGATATTTGAAATGGTATGCCCCAACCATTTTAGGGCAATTGTCACATGTTCTGTTAATTTTAGTCAACAGTTGGTGGGTCTAAACTTGTGTATGACCCAAAATTGCCTCAAGAAAGTCCCACCTGTTCACTAGACATGGTGAAGATTTTTAAATTTAGGTTTTCAATTTACATTTCTGTGGTTGTTATGATGCTTTGTACTCCTATACATCAATTTATGTGTTATGATTAGAATCCCATCATTTATTTGGCCACAACAAGCACCAAAGTGCAGGACTGAGCATTCATCACAGACGCCTCAGGCAGAAATGAAATTCTGACATAGTAATCTTGCAAAGCATCATCTATACAATATCCTTTCTTGGTAGACTATGATATATTATTGTTTAATGTCCTGACCTAAAATAATTACATTTCCAGCATATTTATTTAAATTTATTGCATTTTTAGTTTTCATCACAGAAGCCTCATTTCAACATTTCCCCCCCCCAAAAAAAAAACATTTCAGTTGATAAGTCCATTTTGGTACAGAGCAGCTTTGCTATTGCTGAAAATAAGCTTTTTGGGGGCCCTTTAGCTGTGTGAAATTTGAATTTTCCTCAATTTTTACTATCTCAGCAGACATTCAACACTCTTGAAAGTGTACAAAATTGGTTTCAGTGAGGCCTCTACTGTCTCATTTTCCCAAGACTAGACATAGTGAAGATTTTTTAGAGCAATTCTGGAGCTAATCAGGGCAATATTGACAGAACTACAGTGAAGTTAGTGATTTAAAGACAAAAATGTCCAAATTTTCAATATTCCGATAGTTATGTATGGGCTGTCATAAAAAAAAATTAAAGATACACTTTTGAATTCTTGCAAGCTTAATCCAGTTAGTAATTGGTACTTGCAGCCCAAATTTCAAGTTGCTATGATTGTCCTAATTTGTTTTAGAGCAATCCTAGAGTTTTTGTCACAGACGCCTCACAAAAATCACTGATATTCACCTGACCATGAATAAAAACTGCAGTTCTTGGAGGAAGCCAGTCCACCAGGGGTTTTTATATGGCTAAGATATTGCATCTTCAATATAATACACCTTTCTAAAGTTATCTTGACTTTTATCTTTCTGTACTTTGTGCACCAGATATGTGCACTTTTTCTGACATTCACCCACTTTCAATATCTCTTTGGCTGTTTATCTTTCACTTTCAGTATCTTAATATTTATGTGATGATTATATATCTTTTAGAAAAGGAAAAAAAAAGACACAATTAAGAGATGATGGTCTGTTTTCAGACAAATGTGCGAAACAGATATTGAAAGTATAGTCTGGTAATTAACCGAGGGTAATTAACCTGTATAGCATGAGACTCGATCTACTGTGTATGACAGTTGGGGTAACTATATAGCTTCATATCCAGAAATATTATTTCACTCTGTGTTAATCAGAGCGAGTTATCATCTGTTACATTCTGTACTAGGTTGTAGTTGAACACATTACCTGACTTTGTTGACTGCACCTCTATATTGATCTGGCTGTTCATCTTCCACTTTCAGTATCTCAACATTTATGTAATGATTATCTAGCCTTTAATCGGAAAAGGGAAGGAAAATACCCAATTAAGAGATTCTGTGTCATGTATTCATAAAAAACAAACAAGCAAATTTCAAACACTTCACAACACAGACATTTTCCCCAGAATATAGTTTCTCCTTTCATATATTCTGTACAACCTTTACGAGCTTATAAATACCTTACCATCAAATAGCTATTGAATTCAGTCCTTACTTATGACAGGTGTAAAATCAGTTTAAGTCACTCTATCTTTACAAAGGTTAGGTGCCTTGAATAAAAAAAGGGCACAGTTGAAGTTAGTCTCACTTTTAATATATAGATGTTTTTGACACTATGGAATAGCACTTAACATTCAATTTGGATCATTCAAATTTATGACATGTAATCTGAATATTGCACATCTCCCCATCATATGCATATAGATATCTTAATCACATTTTCCATATTTTCCTCACAATACTTTTTTTAACCAAATGATCTTCAGCTCTTATCCTAGTAGCTAAAACAGAATTTCAAAGCAAACACACTTCCCACCAAAGCTTAATATAGGTCAACACCAGATGCTATCTTCACCTGCCACCTGCCCTGCCTTCATTTTACCCTTAAAAGGCTGGTGTTGTAAAAGTGCTTCAATCCTATTGGTCGTCATGATGCATCAATGAAGTGTTGGTGAGTCTGGTTGCCAGCACTTTATTGGTGCATCATGCCAACCCTCCCAGGGTGTATTAGTCCCAGAGGGTTGTCATGATGCATAAATGCAGCCCTAGCAAGTCACTCACAAGGGCGGCATCCATGCATCATGAAGACCGATGGGCATGATACATTAATGCATTAGTAGCCCTTAAGGTGTTAACCAAGCACCACACATCTCTAACTCAACTAAAAACAAATATATTCATCTAATCAAACTACCCTATTGGTCTTAGCTTATTTCAAGTAAGCTAAGACCAATGCTAATACAAGACTCAGATTGTCTTCATATTATTATTCTATCATTAATTGCATATCATATCTGATGACCTATATATCAAAATAGACACACGAGCACAACTAACTTTTATTACATGCCAACCCCCCCCCTTCTACCATCACTGAATGCAGGTCAACTGTCACGCCAGCACCCAAACGAGGGAGTCCTACCAGTACAGTCTGAACCTGCCCCCGACCATCTGCCACCTACCCCCCCCACCCTCTCACCTCTTCTCTTAACCATGCTGAATACACCTGTATAACACCAAAAGCCATATACATCAAAATATATTATTGTTATTCCAACTTTTATTGCATATTCCTACTCAGACACATCTCCTCTATGCATACATAGAGAGAACTAAATGACCGTGGTGTACGAGGTGGCCGATCAACCATGAGGGGGGTGTCTCGCTCTCAGGGGAGACCCCCCAGGGGTAGCCACCGAGGGGAGTTTAGTTCTCTATTTATTTTATGTTTTTAGAGTGTTAAATTAACTGGAAATTAACAAAATCGGTTACCGTAGTTCATCGTATGAGCGCCGGTCCGCCATTTTGAATGTTTACATGCACCCTGAACAAGGCTGCGGCCACTGTGGTGGATCCGCACACGTTACGCCACTGGGGGTGTTGTGATCGGTCCTGCAATGCTATGTCTACAGGAAGAAGTTATTCACATAAAATAAATATAAATATCTAAATCATAATCCATATACTTATTCTGATACTTTCCCTTAACCATGGTAGGGCCAAACAACACACTACCTACTACTCTCAGAAGGACATCATAAAAAATCAAACGATAACCAAAGCCCCAAACAACATGCTCACTGCACACGCGGAAAGTTTCGACTTTACTTTTCGAAGCCACTGCCCTGTACACAGACCTGAGTGAAGCCGAACTGTACCTGGAACTGGAAGTGGTAGATGCCAACGGAACTACCCACCCGGCTGCAACCGACGAGGCCGAATCGGTCAACAACATTGCTCATGCTCTGTTTTCTTCCTGTCAACTACTCATCAATGGTGAAAAGTGACAGGAAACAACGTGGAATACCCTACAAGTCTCACCTCCTGGACACCTTGACCAACAACAAAGAAGCAAAAGAAACCAGCCTGCGGGGATGTCAGAAATACTACAAGGGCACTGCGGGTCACATGGGGGCAAGAACAACTAACAACAAGGGGTGGACAGAGAAGAGGGCCAAGTTTGCCGCTAGGAACAAATATGTGGTCATCATGCGACCGCACCTGGACCTAATTAAACAGTGCAAGAAATTAGCACCCCACTGTAAAATAAAGTTCATCATTGAGAAGAACGATCCCGAATTTTTCATGATGCAAGCTCTTTTGGATAAAGATAACCAAAGCAGAAATGAGCATCAAGCAGATGACAGTTGAAGAGGTGGTCAACACTAAAAATAAATGTGTCATCGATCCGCAGTTCAGGCCATTCAACTACAACATATCGAGGTGTAAAGTGACCAAGCGCACGCTGGACGGTGGTTCGCAAGACTACAGGTGGACTCAACCGGACACCAGTTAAATCCCCACCAGTGTGGTCTATGGTCAAAGAAACGGCTTTGGCAGGCAGCAAAATTGAGAACCCGTTCTACTATAGGCACTTTAACCTGAAAGAGGTGGCTCTCACATTCGAAGATTAAAAGTTTGAACTGAGAACGGCTTTTGACATTGACAACTGCGTCAGAGCTTACCACCAAATGTACACCGACAGTGGCCTCTTAGCAATCGGGCAAAATTGCGACATCTCTCTGGAGGAGTTCATGGATGGGCACTCGTTCTTCATATTCGACCTAACTCCGGACAGAACTCCAGAAGATTCTCACATCAACCTCATCAAACAAGAAAATCTAAGCATAGCGCTTATGTTCTCTACTCCCACCACCCACACCATTTTGGCCATCCTGTGTTCCTTCTATGACAACAACATCCAACTCACGGCTGACCGCCCCCCGATGACAGACTATCACATGACTAGGAATGTAAACTGGTGACATCACTGCTTTGTTGAAAAACCACCCACACACACGAAGACACTCCCTGGCAACTTTTTCCAGTGACCAATGTCCTAAAACTCCGAAACCCTCCACATGCTTTGTAAGCAAGACTGACCCTATTTCTGAACCAGGTCAACATTGGGTGGCTTTCTATATGAAAGAAAACGGTCAAGTTTTCTACTTTGATCCCTATGGCATACCACCTCTAACTATATATCATTGCAAGTTCCTGTCGAAATCATCAGAATGCAAATTCAGAACCTGTACACAAAAACCTGTGGGGTCACTGCATCCACTTTCTCATAGAGCTATGTCGAAGCAAGGACCCCTCTCACACTGTGGAAACCTTCTCTCAACTACCGAAAAAACCTAATGGACAAAATAGTCCAACCATGGATGAGGACGTATTTTGCATGGGCCATCTTACACATGTAAGGATCGGAGACACGGACATGGGCAACGACATGCAACAAGTAAAAGTGGTAATGGAACTAGTCGTGTAACTCATAGACAAGTTGGTGAACAAGGTGACTATGTTGGAGGAAAAAGTGCACATGTTGGAATGTGAAACAAGACCAGCAGCCAGTAAATCAGGATGTTCTTGGAACTGTACTAAAAACTATTAGCATATAGGTGTAGGATGTGTGTGTGTGTGTGTGTGTGTTGATGCAGATTTGGGCCTTATGAGGCTCTTTACGGGGAGAGCGTTACCTTGTGAGGTACTTTGTCCTTGTGAGGTGACCTCAGAAGCAAATGCCCTTATTTGGGCATTTTACAACATGAAACAAATTTTCGGAATTTTTGTGTCAAAAACAGTTTTGTAAGTTATTCCACACACAGTCAATAGATGTCTCCTCTGTGCCATGGTAGTTACCCCACCCTGTGTCCTGCCACCATACCTCATAAGGGCAACCCAGGCAATATAAGCAAACAGACCATCAGGTTGTCTATGGTTAAACACTGTTTCAGATGGCCTCCTGTACTAGGTAACCCTGACATGTAGACTGAGGGCTACTAACTTACCATACTAACATGCCCCACTTATTAAAGACTCTTGACATACACTTTTTGTAAGACAACTTTTATATTAGGAAGTCCCCTATCTAAGTTACAGTGGTATGGATTTTGCCGGGTTAACTACAGTCATTAGTCAATCTATAACAATGTATTACATTTCCCTATCCTAACAGCAAGCTTTTTTTAACTGCTATGCAAAATATGATAAATATGGAATGTAGTAGTTGCAGCATATTTGTGGTCCTTCTATTATTTATTCCAACTAGTTACATCAACCTTGGAATATTTATTCAGCACAAAGACCACTTGTATGAGATACCCTACCTTGATAGGATCACAAGTACGACTTAAATATAATTGTGTGTCTAACATGGATAGAACCTCATAAGAATGACCTGCATAGCTATGTGTGTCTAACATTGATATTACTACAGGTGTTTCTTATGAGGTCCTATCAATGTCAGATACAGAGTGCTACAGTTATTCCTTAAAAGCTCCTATCCATACCAGACACGCCTAATCCAAGGGTTGTTCCTTATGAGATCCTATCCATGTCAGACACACACAGTAAAAGGGATATTCCTTATGAGGTCCTATTCATGTCAAACATAGTTATGCAGGTCATCCTTATGAGGTCCTTTCCATGTCAGACGCACAATACTACCTGTAGGTATTCCTTATGAGGTACTATCCACGTCAGACACATAATACTACTGGTATTCCTTATGAGGTACTATCCACATCAGACACATAATACTACAGGCGGCTTGTTCTCACCAATGTGATGCAATTACGTTCGGAGAGGTTTCTGATCATTTCTGACCGAGGTTTCTGACTGGCATTTACAGAGAATTAATTTAGCCTGCAGTTTGAAATTGGTCACAGAAAGGTACTGTTTTTTCACTTTCCCCATGTTCCTTATGGTCCAGGGTTTTTTATTTCTTTCCAGACTCAGGAAAAAAATGAGAAGGGACATTTTCTTGACTTCCTCCTCTCCCAAGGAGGTTTCTGACAGGGGAGGTTTCTGACCGGCAGTTATAAATACATCTATTGACCTGTAGTTTGAATTCCATCACATAAAGGCATAGTTTTTTCAGTCAATATAGGATTGATCCTATACTGGCTCTATTTTAGACTGACAAATTTTTTGCCACCCCTTATATTTATAATACAATTGGCCATCTCTTCTCCAGTCAGAAAGCTTCACATAATGAAGGTTTCTGACCAGGGAGGTTTCTGACCGGGGAGGTTTCTGATCGATGTCTTGATTAAGAATACAGTGCTAGTGTGCAACTTATCTTTATCTTCAGCCTTCCCTTCCTTTTCCTTAGATGGACATCTTTCTATCCTTAGTGTTTTTCCTTACTTATTTGCCCTCTCTTCTGTGTTTTGAGATGAAGCCACTTCTTCTAGAAGTTCTCTGACCTGATGGAGGTTTCTGACCGGGGAGGTTTCTGACCGGCAGTTATAAAAACATAGATTGACCTGTAGTTTGAATTCCATCAAAGAAAGGTATAGTTTTTTTTAGTCAATATAGGATTGATCCTATCCTGACTTTATTTTAGATTGATAAATTTCTTGCCACCCCATATATTTATGGCACAATTGGCCATATCTTTTTCCCAGTCAGAAACCTCCCCGGTCAGAAACCTCCCCGGTCAGAAACCTCCCTGGTCAAACCTTGGTCAGAAACCTCCCCAGTCAGAAACCTCAGTCAGAAACCTCCCCGGTCAGAAACCTCCCTGGTCAAACCTTGGTCAGAAACCTCCCCAGTCAGAAACCTCAGTCAGAAACCTCCCCGGTCAGAAACCTAGGTCAGAAACCTCCCCGAACGTAATTGCATCAAACTGGTGAGACAGAGCCAGGTATTCCTTATGAGGTCTTATACCACGATTTTCATGGTTACTCAGTGCTTTTTGATGGCTATTCCCATCCACATATCTGTCGATATTGCACAGCATGAATGCTGTAGCATGACTCTTGGAAGGCATGCGGTTATCCATAGATAACCCGCACCCAGTGCGGTTATCCATGGATAACCCGCACACCTCTCATGTCCTCTCATGTCATATGTTACATGTTAAAACCCATGATAGACTTGACCAGGGCAGGGCTCGAACCTGCAGCCTAAGATCCCTAGTCCAACCCCCTATGCAGTGCACCATAGGGACTGACGAGAAGCGCTCGGTTCGAACCACGTCTGGATATGATATAAAGGCTGGGCGGGCGACGACTACGGGCTGACCGCTACCATAACCGGGGGATGCATTCAAACATAGCCAAGCTGAGAGGGGAGGAGACGCCATGGCCTAGCGGTTAGCGCGTTGGGCTCAGCCGTGAGTGGTCTGCGGATCGAGCCCCGGTCCGTGCGCATCTTTTTCCGCCTTGTGCACTTTCGCTGTCCGCTGCCGGGCAAGGAGGTGTATATCTAGTCTAACAGTTAGTAACACGGTCCGGGCGCATCTATTTTTTCTCCGTGTGCGGTGTTGCTGCAGGGCTGGGAGGTGTAACATAACAGCGAGACGCATTGAAATCTTTAGCCATGTGCCGCTGCCTGTCCGAGCCGAGCGGCCGCTGTCGCTGTCCCCTGCCGGGCGAGGAGGTGTTTGTACCTGTGTACACACATTATGACTGGCTTCGATCGAGTCCCGGGGAGGGGTAATAATTTTTGTTTTCAACTTAAATTTATTGGTATTCTATTGATTATTTATTGGTTTTGTGGTATAAAATAAGTAGTCAATGGATAATTCATGACTCGTGTGTGTTAGCAAAGGCTAATTACACTCGGCCTACGTTCTCATGTAATTTTTCTTCACTAACACACACTCGTCATGAATTATCCATTGATTACTTGTTCACTATCCATGTCAGACACACACAGTACATGGGGTATTCCTTATGAGGCCCCACCCTGTGTACATGCACCAATGCAGCACCATGATGCATGTACACAGGGTGGGAATGATGCACCAATGCAGCACCATGATGCATTACACAGGGTGGGAATGATGCACCAAAGCAGCACCATGATGCATTACACAGGGTGGGAATGATGCACCAAAGCAGCACCATGATGCATTACACAGGGTGGGAATGATGCACCAAAGCAGCACCATGATGCATTACACAGGGTGGGAATGATGTAGGGTCAATTCTTGATGTCAAACATGCATCAGGTCGTAGACGTGACCATGCAACCCCTGCGAGGAGGCAAAATACAGGGAAATTGATTAAACAACTCAAATCAACTCTCTCTTTACGACCACCCCTCTAGTACAATCACCCCACCATAAATTATAATTCAGGCAAGGTATATGACCCAAATTTATGTTTGATATTTTTCACCCTATGTGTGTGTTACTGGTACATGTATACTGCACTGGTGTATCCTGCCGGCCATGTGTGTTTACTGTCTTCCCTTCATCCCTTTTTCCCTCTGCTCCTCCTACACGTGTACATGTACATGTACCCCAGTAGTAAACACAGACTGCACCCCCTCCCACCACAAGCCCTACTCCAAATATGGCACACAGGGGCTGGGCCTGTCTGGATCAGGTGAGAAGTCTGTCTGGTCCGTGGGGTGGGTGGTAACTTTGGGTCTTTTTCCATATTCCATGCAGGAAATCAACGTTTCTAATGACCACCAAGAAATACCCAGCAATATATGACTAAAAGATGCCTAGGGTAAGACTTGTTCTAGTCTGTAAACTTTAATATGGGAGAAGTTAAATAAAGTGAGAAAAGGAAAATTAAAAGAAAATATTCTAGTGAATTTCCACAGCAGAGAGGAGGGGAGGGATGGGGTATGGTGGCATTGGGAGGAGAGCCAATGCTCACAAGGACTAAGTACCTCACAAGGTAACGCTCTCCCCGTAAAGAGCCTCATAAGGCCCAAACACACACACACACACACACATCCCCACAATTGGACCTTGTGAGGTAAATTCCTTGTGAGGTACCCTTATGAGGTACCTCCATTTACGGGGAGAGAAGCACCTTATGAGGTTGGCCTTATGAGGTACTTTTCAGGTACCTCATAAGGTGCTTTCAAAGTATCTCGTAAGGACACACTGTGAAACTGTATGTGTGTACCTCATAAGGACTCGGTGTGTAACTCTGTGTGTGTACCTCATAGGAAGATACAGTGTAACTGTGTCTGTGTACGTCACAAGGCTTACATTAGGGTAGCCCATAAGGACCCACTGTGTAACTGTGTCTGTGTACCTCACAAGGCATCAGAGTACTTCATAAGGACTCATTCGGTAACTGTGTGTGTGTGTACCTCATTAGAACACAATGTAACTGTGTGTGTACCTCATAAGAACACTCTGTGTAACTGTGTGTACCTCATAAGGCTAACATCTGGGGGACACTGCACAACATTATACTGTAGCTCACGACCCCTATGACTAGGATAATCATCAGGAGTGACCCACTACTGGTCAGTATAATCAGCCCCTAATATGTAAAAATAAAAAGTGGCCACTAATATCGGTTGCTATTTAGCTACACTTACCCCACAGGGTTCTCCAGTTAAAAAAGTCACACTATGTTGTAGTCTTGAATAGACAACTCTGAAATAATAGTATGTCCTGCTCTAGGGCAGAGGTGCAGCACTTAAACAGTCATAACCCTTCTTTGAAAAGCCTCAGTATGTTAATCATTCTGAATTTAGTATGTGTGGCCACTAAAATGAAAGGGTTAATTGTGTCTTTTTCTTCCCTTTTCTGAGTAAAGGCTAGATAATCATTACATAAATGTTGAGATACTGAAAGTGAAAAATGAACAGCCAGGTCAATATAGAGTTCAACAGGGGCACATTGTCATGTCATCTACTGAACATGCAGCATATTTGATACACTTATCTAAGCTAGAGCTAACGCTTTAACACTATGGGAGTGGTCTTTTGAGAGGGGTGTTGTAGACACTAAATTGATCCAAATTTTGAAGGCAATTGAGTAACAGTTGCAAGAAAACTAGTATTCTTTTGTCAGGTCTTGCTTTCATAGATCCTCATAAGTCTGTCTCTTCACTATAGCAGGTGAATTTAGCAAAAGTCATGGCTTACATACTTTTTACCAAGAGTGTTCTGAGATTCTTCCAGTTTTTTCCAGAAGAAACCTGTGTACTGGTTCGTTCTATATGTTGAATTGGTCAGCTCTTAGGCTCACTTAATCACTACAAGCAGCACACAACACGAAAGGTTCGGGTTGGGCAAAGCCCTTAACTTCCCATCTGTTCGGATGGACTTTACTCTGAGAAGGAAAATAAACACGTCTGGACTGGACTAGGTCCAGTCCCCTTCTGCCGATCTTCCGGCTCTTTAGTAGGAGCTGAGTGCGAGGCATGGTGCTGCCCCCTCTTGTACCAAACGGGTATCGCGAAGCGACACCTGGTTGATATAGAAGGAACGAGCACCACACGATCACATCTCTCGGATGATCCGCACTAGTATATATACAACAATGCCGGCCCCTACACCACCCCCCTAGACTTTACCTAGGGTAGATGTTACAATAGACTATTTTAAACCTGATGATATGATATATAACAATTATTTACACAGGTAAGTCTACAATATAGTAGTTAGAAAACTAATATAAGAATAGAGGGGCATTATAAATATAATGTACATATATAGGCATCGTCACATATAACCCGAAGTAACTAAGTTTAACTAGATAGGAAGTGGCACCTTATGCACCATCGACCTATATTATGAAGTAACAATATTACTATACCAAGGTTTACTTAACGTAACACACTCTTGGTAAACAAGAAATTGTTGAAAAAAAAATGAATTGAGAAAAATTGTTGACATGAAAATGTTTACTTAAGATACTCACTAAATGATCTCTTTCAGGGACACATACTCAAATGGCTAGGGAAAAGTCAATTAAAGCAGCGGCCCAATGCCGAAATTGCCAATTAATACACCCATATAGCAAATTACAGAGTAACTCAGAGACAAACGAGCCTATTGTACATAAAGTACTTTGTTTGGGGACCCGAGAGTCCACAGATGGAGCAGCAGCTGTTTCGGAGCGGGTGGGGGTACAACAACAGGCGGTGCGCCTGCACTAGGGACCACAGAGCCCTCAACCGTGGCACCTCCTTGTCCACTACCATTGCCAGGGAGTGGTCGGGTAGACTCGCATCCACCACGGCCCCTTCCCAGAGCCTTAGCCCTACCCGAGGAGGTCAGAACTTGGGATTCAGGTCCTGCAGGTCCCATAGCAGGGAACTTGGCCATGTACTCCCGGTATGCTTGGCGCTGTGCATCGCTTCCCCCGCCCACCATTCACCGTGTCCGGTGGTATGGCCCAGGAAAGTAAGCCAGTCATCTGGGCTACTGGTGTCAACACCCGGAGGGCGTTGGGCTCCAGCAGTTAAACCGGGTGATGGCGGTGGTGGTACTGTCTGGCTGACCACACGTGAAGTCTGGTAGCCAGGCATATCCAGCAGCGAGACTTGCTGTCCAGACTGGCGAATATCAGCCAGGTTAGCTGGTCTAGACTGAACCTTAGCGCAAGCGGGGCTCACGGATCGGTCTGCACGGGTTTGTTTTTGGGATGTGGATGGGGTTTGCGCCTCAGCTGTTTCCCTCAAATGAGCCTGCTTCTGCTTCTCCCTCTCGTCATCACCTCTCCACTTTTTCAGCTTCGCATGCTTTTCGGTTGGAAGCTGAAACTTTGAACCCGAGGGGTTCAATGCGAAGTAAGTGATGATATTCCCACACTTTCAGGCGCATAACTCGGGTTCAAACGCAAGTTTCCTCACCTGGTCCGCCGGGAGCACAGCCCAGTTCGCAAGTAGCTCGTTAAAGCACCTAACTGCATGCTTTCGTGTCTTCTCCAGGCCAGTTCCATGGGCCTTTTGCAAATGTAAGGCCATGTTGGTCACGAAGGTGTCATCACACAACTTGCTGGGTCTATCACCACGGATACACCTCAGCAAGGGTTGTGGTGCATATGGTGCTCCACGATGTGCCTGGCGAACTGAGGCTTCCCAGCTAGCACAACTCGTGCAATTTACGTCGTTCTTACGTAAAAACTCATGTTATTTACGTAAAAAAGACATCATTCAGATGAGTAGTGCTAGCAGGGTTGGTACTGAATACCTTCTCTCCGGTAAGCGAGAGCTGGCACAACTCGATTGGGCACTTATGGCAGTTGCCGCTGGGTCCCCATTGGGTCATAGCCCACTAAACTAGTCCTCGCCTCATAATTATAGACCAGTCCTAACTTGGATTTTAGCTGATCCATCCAAATCAGATAAAATTTCCCCACTGGTGTATCATTAGGTCCGGATTTCATCCATTCCTATCATCACTGTCACCGTCCATGTTGACAGTGCCTGGACACATGTAGTGGATCGTGTCGTAGGCACAATCGGCAAAGCAGCGAGGGACGCGTTCTTTAAATCCCTCGGCTGCATTCTTCCACATCCACTTCTGGTTGTCATCATCCGGCATGTCTGTGGTCATGTCTTCCCACGTCGTTACCGCCTGCAACTCTGACTTGGCCAACTCAGGCAGCTCTGGGTCGCATTCGCTCCCTGACTCACTGCTCGACTAAATCTGTGCCCCCTTTGATTGGACTCGACTGGTGCTGACAGTACCAGTCATAGTCACAACTGAGGTGACAGCAGACAACCCGCTGGTAGTGACAGTGGGTGCTGCAGTAACCGCAATGGCCATGGTGACTGCTGTGTAGGTAGGGGTCGGAGGCCTTGGCTGGCTTTTGTCCCCCTTCTTTGCAGAAGTAGGAGTGGGCACAGCCGGACTCTCCTTCACCACCTTCTTCTCCTTCTTCTTCTAAACGGGCTGTTTTGGGGCTTCAGGGCTGCAATCCGTTTTACCAGACTCCTTTCCCTTACCGCTGGTACTCCTTTTGGCTACTGGTGGTGGTATCAGTCTCCGACAAAGTACCCGACTTGAGCTGGGCCTGCTGCTTGCGCTGGGCTTGGCGAACGGCAGTCAGTTCCTTCTGCTGGGTGGCAAGGTCATGACACTTTTCCTTGTTGCTTGTTGACGGGCAGTGTCTTCCTCGGAAACCGAGCCGGCTGCCTCTGGAATGCTGGCACCCAGCTTACTCTCCGACTTAGACCTCTCGACCGCAATCCGGATATCTGCATCCTCGAGGTCCGACTCAGTCAGTAGTCCCCTTGGTGCAGGCTTGCGAACTAATTTCTTAGTTCGTCCTGTAGTGACCGAATGCAGCGTGATGGTAGAGTCGGTGTCCATGTCGGATTCCTCCAGGAAGTCCCTTCGGATAACACAGCCCGTGCTAGCTCGTCTAACATCATGGCTCCGGCGAGACGTTTGTAGTTCCGCAGCCATGACACTGGCATGTTTTCTGCCAGCTCGTCAGAACACGAGTCGATGACTAGTGCCCTGAAATCATCGGGTATCTCTCCTGGCTGTCCAGGAACCTCGGCTCCTATGCCATACCCAAACATTGAGGATGCATTGGGATGTAGGTTCCCCAGTTCGTATAGACGATACCGGCCTCCTCTTCAACGTGGGCGAGGCGCTCGACTCTTGTCTTATAACCCGGAGGATACAATGGGATATTCAAGATATCCAAACCTTCTGCTGTTGGGTCCGAAGAACCTGACGCAGAAGCTACTGGACCCAGAGGTGGTGGAGGAGGCATTCGGTCCCCATCTGTCGCGGCTGTCGATAACTCATCGAGACAGTTAGCGGCCTCTTCCACTTCTGGCTTGCTTCCCAGGCCAGCATCGGAGGTCTCCTTCAGTTGTTCCCTGTGCCATTACGGCGGAACAACTTCCAATATAAAATTGGCGAAAATAAAGTCCAACTACAAAAAGGTAGGTACTGCAACTACTAGCCGCAGGAGGACGCAAAAACAACCAGAGCGAAAATCAATGGCGTCTAAGCACCACAATTCCACCCTAGTTATAAAAGGTGTCATGAGCTTCAACCTTTCGAGTGGCTAGTAATACCTTAGCACTTTGTCCCCTAGATTAAAACGTATCATTTGAGCAATAGTGTCATAACCAACCTTTTGCCATTTAGCATTCTTCAGTAGTTCATTTCGAACTACTTTGTATGCCTGTTTAAATCTGTCCCAAAATGATTCCACAAAGAGCACAGTGCAAGGAGCTTCCGGATCAATTCCAACCACACCATACACCAAGCCAGCGGGCATAAATATGTCCTCACCAAACACCAAAAGGTTTGGGGTACAATTAGTAGCTGCATGGACGCTGTTATTGTAGGCGTGTACTACAAACTTGCACTATTCGTCCAAATCGTCCTGGTGGCTATTCACCAGAGGCTTCAGAACTTGTATCAGCTGTTGAACCTCTCCACCTGGCCATCAGATTGTGGCCGGTATGGGTTAGTTCAGGTCTTGCATATAGCTAAGTAATGGCATATTTCCTGCCATAACTCCGACTCGAACTCCCTACCTTGATCACTGTACATCATGAGGGGTACACCCAAATGTAGCACCCAGCCTTTTACAAATGCTTTAGCACATGTAGCGGCCTTATGATTTGGAAGGGGAAACACCCGAGTATACTTTGTGTAATAGTCTGTCATGACCATCATACATGTATTCTCCTTAGGTGTCGTTTTGAATCCACTTATGATGTTGATTGCTACACGAGCAAATCTTACACCAAACAGCTCCTGGGACAAGAGTAACTTGCCCATGCAGGGTCCTGGCTTGTTTTTACAACAGTCGGGACAAGTTGCAATCAACTGAAGTAGGTCGCTCCTCTTCCCTGGCCAGTAATATCGTCTTTGCAGATATTTAATGGATTCCGTAATGGCCACTCGTTTGGTGTCCATGACAATAATACATGATATCCCTTCTCATCAAGGTAGGAATCACGTTTTGCAATAGCTTATTGCCAGTAGAAGTTGTTTTCCATCTGCACAATATGCCATCTCGGATCTCTAGCTCGGTCCATTGAGCAATGAATCGCCTTGTCTCTCTGTCTTCCAGAGATAACATTGGCCTTACCGGCTTAATACCTTTCTGTAAGTATTCCAAGATGCGTGTAGTGGTGGGATCCGACTGTTGAAACTTCTTGATGGTCTCTGGGGACCAATCGACATAGCTACACACAGCCTCCTCCCAGGGGATACGGGGGGTGGTATAGTTATATACCAACCCGGCAACCACAGCATTGTGGGCCCCGCAGTCTTCACAAGTGGCATTTTGGCACTTTCGGATTGGCCTTCTCGATAAGGCATCCGCATTGATATGCTTTTCACCCAGACGGTGCTCAATCTGCTTATGCTCCAATCCGAACTCGGATAGATGAGCTAACCATCGTCCAATCATCCCCTCGGCGTCCATAGAATTAAGAAGCCATCTCAAAGACGAATGGTCGGTACGTAAAGTGAAGTCAGTCCCCCAAAGGAACTACTTATACTTCTTCGTATATACCACTACCGCCAGTAGTTCCCTTTTTAGTGGTACAATAAATATGCTGAGTCTTGCTTAACGTGTTACTAGCAAATGCCAATGGGACTTTGACTCCGTTCTGGACCTGAGAGAGTGCCGCCCCATAGCGTCCAATGAGCTAAGCATTGCATAGGAAAGCTCACGCGAGAGTAATTTGGTATAAAATCACGGTAGTAAGAACAAAATCCTAAAAATGATCTAACCTTCTTAGCACTCGAGGGTCTTTCACAATTCTCCACAGCTTCCAGCTTTTCCAGATCCGCACTTACCCCACTGGGGGTAATTATCCTTCCTAAGTATGTTATTGTTTCCTAAACAAATTATATTTCTTAGGCTTGAGCTTAAGGCCGTTAGCTAGAATCCTATCCAGGACCAGTTGTAGATTTGCATGGCATTCCTTGAATGACTTGCCGAAGACGACAACATCATCGAAGTAAGTCACTGAGCAGTGATTCCATCATAGCCTCGAACGTAGCTGGTGCATTACACAACCCGAAGGGTAAAACGTTATACTCGAACAATCCCAAATGGCTAGAGAACAAAGTTTTCTCTAAGTCTTTGGGGAGCATCGGTATTTGCCAATACCCGGATTGTAAATCCAAGGTGCAGAACCATTGGTTCCCACCCAAGCTATCTAAAGTCTCGTCTCTCCTTGGTAGGGCATACGAGTTTTTTTTTGTCATTCCGTTTAGTTTCCTGTAGTAGACACAAAAACGGATAGAACCGTCTTTCTTTGTGGTCATACATACAGTGCTGGACCAGGGGCTCATGCTCGGCACGATTACCCCTAGCTACAGTTGCTTTTGTATTTCCTGTTCACAGATTAACTTCTTCTTCAGAGGAAGTCTGCGATACGGAATTTTGAAAGGTCTTTCATCGCCCACGTCAATAGTGTGCAGCACCTTATCGGTCCTACCTACGGGTCCTCCATCTGTACTGAAGGCATTCTTATACCTTCGCAGGAGCTCCACTACTTGCCATTTATCTCCCGTATCTTTTAAATCTGATTTATTTATCAGTTTCCGAAATTCTTCATCCAAAGGATGCTTACTATCACGGTTTAATGGTTCGGCGACGGTTCCACTGAACTTATCACCCCTACGCCGTCACCTCGTTTCAAGTAAATCACTGAACCAGTTCGGTTAGTCATACAGTCCATGCTGCATTCGCCACTAACATATCCACTGAGTCTAACCCGATACTTGATAATTGTATTGTGTCGGGTGCAAAAACTCCCATCTCACCCTTCTGGCCCATTGATCCGCCACAAAGGACATTACAAGTGGTACCCGGAGGGATTTTCACCGTATGTATAACGAAGCTACTGAAGACACTTATCTCAATACGCACTGTACATGCAAGCCATAGGGGTTCCGGATAGTCATCATTCCATCTCTCGGATCCAACATGGCCCCATATAGGCTTGCAAAATCCAACCTGAGGATTCCATCGTCACTAACCTCTGCTATAGTGGGCGAAAGAACAAATTCTTTGCCCCCTATAAGGATAGGCATAAAAGTCCTCCCAAAAGTCCTCATACTGCTTCCGTCAGCTGTGCAAGCATTTACCCCCTTTTTGAGGTTCTCATGACTGCCAGCCATCGAGTCGAAGAACCTTTTGCACACACAGGAATAGCTAGCACCAGTATCCACTAAGAATTCTCTTACCCGACCTTCCACAGATAGGGGTATATACCACCGTCTCCCTCCCAATGGGGATGTGTTGCTGGTAAACTGATGAAAGTCTCAAGAATCACCAAGATTCAATCAGAGTCCTCTTAAAAACTCCAGACAACGATGACTTGGGGGAAGGTGTGTCCCACACACTCAGACCAACTCATTAATCCATCCCCAGTGCGGCCATTCGCCTCATTGTCTTCTCCAGCACACATATCTGCACTAGGGTCCCTGGCCCCGGTCAGTATGCTGGGGTGCACACCCACAGTCACCAGACCTCCAGGTATACTTCATTTGAATTCTTCCACCGGTTTCCCCCGGTAGCGTTTCGGCATTCTTTTCTAGATGGGGTTATACCCAATGCCGTGGATACAACCCTCTCTAATTTTCCACAATATCTGCTGCCACTGCATCCTGCAGACTTGCTTCGGATTTGTCTTCGGCTTCATAATAAGCCGCCATTACTGGCTTTGCAGCAGTACATTCAGATGAATAGTGCCCTATCTTCTGGCACCTAAAACATTTTATCGTTCGGCGATCCACTCTGGGTCTAGACCGACTGGCTTGTAATGCTTCAGTAATCCTTTTACACATCTCTTCCATTACCTTAGTCATGTCTTGTGACTGACCACTCACTTTTGAAGCGCTGTCGGCTGGCTTTGTTACCTTGCCATCAGCTCTGGGCGTACTCGAAGTCTCGGGTACCGCTTTCCCATCCTTGGACTTGTTGACCACCTTACTAGGAATATATTTCCTACCGGAAGTGTTCCTTCTTAATTGCATTGCGCAGAAGGTACCATCCTCCTGCTCAATGTCAATCAATTCAAAGTCGTCCGAGGTGTTAGTCTCCTCGGGTCGATGCATTGCAGCTGCTATGGGGGTATGTGCTGACTGATTAGGAACATCCCTTAGCTAACATGGTTCGTTTCTTCACGGCCATATCTATTCCATTAAATATGCCGTGCAATGTGGACCCCTCCTTCCAGGCGTCTCTTGCAGCTATCTGCTCGTCTCGGTCTCTCAACCCTTTTGACGAATTGAGTTATCAAATCGTCCATATACCAGTCCTGGTTTTCTGTTCTGGGTTTGGCCTTACTTAGTAGGGCGTGGAGCTCCATACCATGAGCTCTAAATGCTTCTCAAGGTTTCTGGGTCCGCTTTCTAAAACAAACCATTGGATCTTCCTTGACCATGTTACACAACAGCCCACTATCAGTCTCTACTAACTGCTCAAAGCTTCCTACTAGGCCATACTAAGTGCGCCATTGCTCCACGGCTATGCACCCCGGGCCAGCCTTCAGACATCTAACAAGATGTGGTTTCGCCTCGTATGGTGTCCACCCATTACAATTCATCACATCGATGAAGTCTTCAAACCATTCCTATCATTCTTTACATGGTCTGGTATCATCATACTCCTTCGGAATGACAGCTACCCTCCTGGCTGAGATATGAGCATATGTCTACCACACTGTTGTTTGCTCCATTCAATCACCTTGGTTTCATTCAAGGTTCGATTGCCTCCCAATCCACCAAAACTGCTGTTATTAGGAGGATGGTGGTGCTTCGCTATAGCCCCACTGTGACTGTCCAGCCCCAGTGCTTCCACCTCCACTGCTACCATTAGGGGTAGTACCCAAGGTACCACTTGCCCCTTGACTGCTCGTATAAGCAGTACCATTCTGTCTGCTACCATTTGGCGTGCTACCTGCTTGACTTTGCTGGCCTCCACTCTGCGTACTTTGCAAAGTGCCCGGGTTGCCAGCATCCAATCTGACGTTTTCAGTCTGATCCACATTTATTTGGGACCTGCCAGTTTCGGTGCTTGCGTCCGAATTGTCCCTTTGGACGAAGTCCGATCCAAATTATGGATGATCGGAACTTCGCTGATGCAGACCCTACTAGCCCTGCCATTTGGATCCTGGGTTCTGACATAGACCCCTTCTTGATCCACATTACGAGTGGCATTATCGTTTACAAGCGGGTTGTATGCACTCGTTGGCTGTATCGGCATTGAACAGGTACCGAAGTCACCCTGCTTAATGAAGGTCCAATCTGGGCTCAGGTCAGGGCCCACTGGAGGGAGATTAATTTTCTCCTTTTCCTGCAAGTAGCTTTCCATAGCAGACTTGTTTAGAGTCAGAGTCGCAACGTCAGTTGTCAGATTCCTCTGTTCCTTTCTTAACTGAGCGTTTTCAGACAAGATTTCAGATCAAATCCTTTCATTGTCTTCAACCGCTCGGTTTCGCTCTAATTGAGCAGCCTGTGCTTCTCTTTTCAAAGTATCCTTTAGTATCCGATACTTCTCACTCTTTTCCTTCTGAGATCTCTGATACTTAGTCATTTCCCTATGGATCTCATCTTGCTCAGTGACAAGCTTAGATTCCATCTTGGCTTTGCATAATTGAAGTCTTTTCTTCCATCGCACTTAACTCGGACTGTAGTCTGTTTACATCCCGAGCTTTAGCGACTTCTTTGGATCTAGCTTTGTCAATAGCCGCCTATTGCCTTCCTCTTTTTTGTCAATAGCCGCCTATTGCCTTCCTCTTTTTTGAGTTCTGCAAACTTACTTTCCCTTCCTCTTTCCTCCGTTGATTTCAACTCTACCCTATGGGCTAGAAAGGAAAGTCGGTATTTAAGGTCGGATTCCCTCAGAACCCCCTCCTGTTCTATAGAATGAAGTTTATTGATTCGTTCTCGGGTCTCATCCTCAATTTTCTTCTGAGCAGCCATGAATGCTTCATGTTGCTTCTTAGCTTGTTACTCTACCTGGTCTCTGGCTTTTAGATAAGCCGAAGTCAACTTATATCCAGGGCCCATCCAACGACCATGTCTGGATTTACGGCTCCCTCCCGGATAGAATACTGAGTCCGATAGGGCCTCATCTAAGGATAATCCCAGCGTATACATTTCTGTGGATTTCGGTAGTGTATTACGATTGGAATCCCATTGGGGTAGGGCAGACCCGATAGGAACATCGTCTGCCTCTACACTATGGTGTTTACCATCCCCTCCATTGTCTCGATCGCTATTGTGGTCCAACGATGTCAGTAAAGGTAGATGTTGCCTTACTCGGGGACCCTTTAGTACCCCATGCTCGTTTGGCGTTCCTGTCCTTTGGATGGGACTTTGAGCCTTCGAAGTCTTCATAGCACTAGAGGTGCCCACTTAAATACTGGCTTCCAGTCTGCGCCTACTAGTTATCACCTGAGACCAATCGCTCAAGTCCAACCGAGTGGGTTTAATTAACCCACCCAGCAAACCGGTATCCCAGGCCATATGGCTAGGGGTACTCGGATACAGTTTCACGACCCTATATCCAATCATGGTGGGATTGGCTATTATATCGGGTGTAGAGAATGTTCTCTGTACACCAGCCGAGTCAAACAGAAACTGTCGACCCGGTTTCCAGTCTAGCAACAATTGCTGAGAGGCTATGCCATCCTCTTCGAATTCTTCAAGCCCTAAGCTTGAGGAACTCGCATCTCGTCTTCCGCAGCTTTCGGCTGTCTGGCCACACTCCACCCCCAACCAACTGGTCACGGCACCAGTGTAGCGGTTCATTCTATATGTTGAATTGGGTGGCTCTTAGGCTCGCTTAATCACTACAAGCAGCACACAACACGAAAGGTTCGGGTTGGGCAAAGGCCTTAACTTCCCATCTGTTCGGATGGACTTTATTCTGAAAAGGAATATAAACACATCTGGACTGGACTAGGTCCAGTCCCCTTCTGCCGATCGTCCGGCTCCTTAGTAGGAGCTAGATGCGAGGCGTGGTGCTGCCCCCTCTTGTACTAAACGGGTATCGCCAAACGACACTTGGTTGGCATAGAAGGAACGAGCACCACACGAGCACATCTCTCGGATGATCCACACTAGTATATATACAACGCTGCCGGCCCCTACACCTTGAAGAAACCGTACAAAATAGGTTTCTCCCAGGTTTTTTCCACTGTCTAGGAAGAAATACCTTTCATCCTGGAAGAAACCCAGCCCTGAATGAGTTTAATACTATAAAGATATCGAAAAGGGTACCTCTACTTTGAATCAAGTTCCGAAAGTGCATTTCTCAGGTCATTGGAACGATTTATGCTAGTTAGAATTTTGTATGTGGCAGCCATTTTGAATTAATTTTGTGTTATGCCCTGTCTAATGAGATGAGATTTTTCCAATGCCTTTTGGTGCTGGTAACATTCATTATGCAAGGGATGCACTATTCAAGGTTCATATATGAAATGCCTGATGATATCAGAGAAGGCTTAATGAAGAGGCAGCATACTATGCATGACAGTGCCGGTATATCTAATAGCATATGGAGTGACATGGCTGTAGATGACACATGAGGCTTTGGTACAGACTAGAAGGGATAATTGGTGCTACTCCAAAACCTAGTGAATATCTGAAACAACTTCTGTAAATTCAGCACAAACAAGAGATAATACCAAGAATCAAGCCCTTGAGAATAACTCGCCAGGGCTACACTTATGCCAACTCTACAGGGTTGATATGCAGGCATTCTCCCTATAACTTCATTGCAGCATCATGATGACCAATAGGCTGAATCACTCCTTTTATGAAAAAATAATATGTAAAAAAAATATTTTTCAAAAAGTTTTGGACATTTTTATGAGATATGTAAATGTAATAGTGAGCCCCATGGCCCACTAAGGTCATGACACTGGTGTCAGATGGCTATCTTGCACAAACTAAACACTCGAGTGAATATTGCTATATGGCAGCCATTAATTACCTTATGTAATGCTATAAAGATTTTGAAAAAGGAATATCTTTACTTGTAATCAACATAGAAAAACAAAATAAAATCCTAAAAGTACATTTTTGATATCTGGGAATCTAATCATGCCATTTAAAACCATACCTGTGTATATGGCAGCCATTTTTAATTATTAATGAGTTTTTAGATGAGTGCAGGGTTGGGAGGTTTCTTCCACAGGGCGGAAAAAAACGGTAAAAACCATGGAAAAAAACGTCCGAAATAGGTTTTGTCTGCCTAAAAGTGGAAGAAATGGAAGAAACTGGAAAAATGTCTCTAAACTAAATTTAGAATATAACTCAAAATGTCACTATATACCAATTAAAGTATAATAAAGATAATTACACAGGTACCTTTTCCATATATGTAGGTGGAGGAGTTATTGGTTTTTCAAAATCATGATGGAGGAAACCAAATTATGAGTGGATATTGTCTGTTTTGTGACCTGGACAAAATTACATTTCCAGTTCTTTCCAAAGTGAGACTAACTTCAACTGTGCCCCTTTTTATTCAAGGCACATAGCTTTGGGGAAGATAGAGTGACTTAAACTGACTTTACACCTGTCATAAGGGAGGACTGAATTCAATAGCTATTTGGTGGTAAGGTATTTATAAGCTTGTGAAGGTTGTACAAAATATGTGATGGAAGAAACTAAATTCTGGGGAAGATAGCTGGGTTGTGAAGTGTTTGAAGTTTGCTTGTTTTGTTTTTATGAATACAAGACACATAATCTCTTAATTGTGTCTTTTTCTTCCCTTTTCTGAGTAAAGGCTAGATAATCATTACATAAATGTTGAGATACTGAAAGTGAAAGATAGGTCAATATAGAGGTGCAGTACACATAGTCACATCATGTACTTAGGGAGAGTTCATTTTTTAAAAATAGGGGGGAGTTTTAGTTATGACCACTGAAATTTTTTTCCACCCCCCCTTTTCCACCACCCCTTCAGGAGGGGTCAAACTTTTTTCGCCACCCCTCTAACATTGCCTTGTTTAGTATACATTGTAGATCATCATGCCACATTCATTTTTAATATCTTACTGAGGTATGAGTTAAATAGATCACTTCACAGGGTGATTATCATCTATTGCAAGGCATGAAATTGAAAAGGGGGTGTTATGCTTCACTTCAGCTAAGTGACACATATTGTCTATATCACATTTCTTCACAATACATCCACAAAGGCCCGCGCAAGATGTCCAAAAAAAATGTACTGTCCACAGACTATTTTTGCAGAGTGTCCATAAGAGACAGTTTGTCCACACCCAACAATGACAATGTATCCACAAAATACACTCTGTCCACAACCTATCATCACAAAGTGTTCACAAAACACTTTCTGTCCTCATACTTTCATCACAAAATGTCCAAACCTACTTTTAGTCCACAAGATTTTACCACAGAGTATTCACAAAAAACATGCTGTCCACATTCAACTTGAACAAAGTGTCCACAAATTATGAATTGTCCACAATCTATCATCCCAAATTATCCACAAACACATTTTGACAACAAGTTTTGATTGCAAAGTATCCACACAACATGTTCTGTCCACAGTGTATGGTCACAAATTGTCTACAAAATTCATTGTGTCCACAAGATATATACACAAAGTGTCCACAAATCATATTTTGTCCACAGGCTAAAATGTGTCTGTATGGACACTTTGCGATCGTTTGTGTGGAAAATGTGTGCTCTGTGGACATTTTGTAGCACATTGTGTGTACATTTTTTATGTCAACACCCTGTGGTGCCTGGCAAGAATGTGAACAATTTGTGATGGTTTGCTGTTGACAAGGGGTGCATTTCAGGTGCAAGGACACATAGTGGGTACTTTCTTAACAGTGAGACAACCCTGATTATGTATCTAAATGTTGCCAAGCTGGCATTGCTGGGCTCATTTCATACAGCATGATTTTCTTTAAGGGGTTGTAAGGGGGAGATTCCACAAAATCAATTTTTCATGAAAAATAAGTGTGAAACACAACAAACCTTTCTTTCTTTTGTTCATACTCCAATTATTAAGGTCTACAGAGCTGTTCAAAGTTGGGTCGTCATTCAAAAAGTGTAATTTTCACCTGTTTTCACCCATTTCCCCCTGAAATTTACATGGCTGAACAGGTAAGTGTCTAGCCCCATACAAATAGCCAGGAAGTTCACCTTATGTGCTTGGTTTTATGCTAGTCACAGTGCAATGGGCAGGTTTGACTGATAGGTGGGCAAAAGATACTTTTCTATACATTTGCTGTATAAAGTTTATTGAATTAGCAAAGAATTGCCCAACCAGCATTCATGGAACCAGTTCTTCAGGACCCTGAAAAAAAAACTTTCAGAAAGCATCCACACTATACGCTAGTGATCCCAAAACGACCAACATTTACATTAAATTTCTCAGCCTCTGAGAATTACTAGAGAGGCAAGGGTTTGCATATGTAGTAGATGATCAGATAAAATTACTTAGCATTCTGGGTAATAAATCCTGGAAAAGGTGTGTTTACACTGAAAAGCAATTATTGAAAAAAAGAAATTCTGTGTACCGAATGATATTTTACTTAGAATTCATAAAACTTGACAGTTTCACCTTTAACTGAAACACCTATATTAAGTTTTACAGATTCTATACATCATGTTACTTTTGTTAGCTGAGAGAAAACACTATCATTCCAGAATTATCCAAAATACCAAGATTTTCAACAAAGTTTGATGGTTTTCATTCATGCGACAGTGGTAAAGAGGAGAAAACGCCACGTTTACTCAACAAAGTTTGATAGACCAATTTTAAAATATCTATACTGAACTTTATGTCAGAAGTCTCTGTTGAACAATTATGGAAAATATGAAATGTTGAGGACAGATGTATTGAAAACTTAAGTTGAAGATGAGGGAAAGCTTCATAAGTTGATATATATAACAATATATGTTTTATAGCCAGTTTTATTATGAAGCTAGAGTAGCCGTGGCACCTTAAGGGCATTTCATCCCACTTGGCTTTACAATGAATATTTTTTTCAAATTTCTTTTTACATGTTGACAATGGAAGGTCTTTTACACATTACTCATGGGGTATAAGTGAAAATTGACTGCAATGTATTTAATTATTTGATCATTACTGGCATAGATGAATGTATTACTGGTACCCCTAACCTTAGCCATTGCAACGCCATTTTATGAGGCACCTGTGTCATATCTTCCATAAAGAGGATCTGCCAATCTATTTTTATAGAGGACCAAAGCTAATACCGCGAGATTGCGTAATGGAGAAAAAATATCCTCGGGCTGTGAAGATCTGCCAATCTATTTTTATATCTAGATTGAGATAAAGGTAGTCCAAATATCCGAGGCCATATGGCTAGGGGTACTCGGATACAGTTTCACGACCCTATATCCAATCATGGTGGGATTGGCCATTATGTCGGGTGTAGAGAATGTTCTCTGTACACCAGCCGAGTCAAACAGAAACTGTCGACCCGGTTTCCAGTCTAGCAACAATTGCTGAGAGGCTATGCCATCCTCTTCGAATTCTTCAAGCCCTAAGCTTGAGGAACTCGCATCTCGTCTTCCGCAGCTTTCGGCTGTCTGGCCACACTCCACCCCCAACCAACTGGTCACGGCACCAGTGTAACGGTTCATTCTATATGTTGAATTGGGTGGCTCTTAGGCTCGCTTAATCACTACAAGCAGCACACAACACGAAAGGTTCGGGTTGGGCAAAGGCCTTAACTTCCCATCTGTTCGGATGGACTTTATTCTGAGAAGGAATATAAACACATCTGGACTGGACTAGGTCCAGTCCCCTTCTGCCGATCGTCATTACATTTCCAGTTCTTTCCAAAGTGAGACTAACTTCAACTGTGCCCCTTTTTATTCAAGGCACATACCTTTGGGGAAGATAGAGTGACTTAAACTGACTTTACACCTGTCATAAGGGAGGACTGAATTCAATAGCTATTTGGTGGTAAGGTATTTATAAGCTTGTGAAGGTTGTACAAAATATGTGATGGAAGAAACTAAATTCTGGGGAAGATAGCTGGGTTGTGAAGTGTTTGAAGTTTGCTTGTTTTGTTTTTATAAATACAAGACACATAATCTCTTAATTGTGTCTTTTTCTTCCCTTTTCTGAGTAAAGGCTAGATAATCATTACATAAATGTTGAGATACTGAAAGTGAAAGATAGGTCAATATAGAGGTGCAGTACACATAGTCACATCATGTACTTAGGGAGAGTTCATTTTTTAAAAATAGGGGGGAGTTTTAGTTATGACCCCTGAAATTTTTTTCCACCCCCCCTTTTCCACCACCCCTTCAGGAGGGGGTCAAACTTTTTTCGCCACCCCTCTAACATTGCCTTGTTTAGTATATATTGTAGATCATCATGCCACATTCATTTTTAATATCTTACTGAGGTATGAGTTAAATATATCACTTCACAGGGTGATTATCATCTATTGCAAGGCATGAAATTGAAAAGGGGGTGTTATGCTTCACTTCAGCTAAGTGACACATATTGTCTATATCACATTTCTTCACAATACATCCACAACGGCCCGCGCAAGATGTCCAAAAAAAATGTCCTGTCCACAGACTATTTTTGCAGAGTGTCCATAAGAGACAGTTTGTCCACACCCAACAATGACAATGTATCCACAAAATACACTCTGTCCACAACCTATCATCACAAAGTGTTCACAAAACACTTTCTGTCCTCATACTTTCATCACAAAATGTCCAAACCTACTTTTAGTCCACAAGATTTTACCACAGAGTATTCACAAAAAACATGCTGTCCACATTCAACTTGAACAAAGTGTCCACAAATTACGAATTGTCCACAATCTATCATCCCAAATTATCCACAAACACATTTTGACAACAAGTTTTGATTGCAAAGTATCCACACAACACGTTCTGTCCACAGTGTATGGTCACAAATTGTCTACAAAATTCATTGTGTCCACAAGATATATACACAAAGTGTCCACAAATCATATTTTGTCCACAGGCTAAAATGTGTCTGTATGGACACTTTGCGATCGTTTGTGTGGAAAATGTGTGCTCTGTGGACATTTTGTAGCACATTGTGTGTACATTTTTTTATGTCAACACCCTGTGGTGCCTGGCAAGAATGTGAACAATTTGTGATGGTTTGCTGTTGACAAGGGGTGCATTTCAGGTGCAAGGACACATAGTGGGTACTTTCTTAACAGTGAGACAACCCTGATTATGTATCTAAATGTTGCCAAGCTGGCATTGCTGGGCTCATTTCATACAGCATGATTTTCTTTAAGGGGTTGTAAGGGGGGGATTCCACAAAATCAATTTTTCATGAAAAATAAGTGTGAAACACAACAAACCTTTCTTTCTTTTGTTCATACTCCAATTATTAAGGTCTACAGAGCTGTTCAAAGTTGGGTCGTCATTCAAAAAGTGTAATTTTCACCTGTTTTCACCTATTTCCCCCTGAAATTTACATGGCTGAACAGGTAAGTGTCTAGCCCCATACAAATAGCCAGGAAGTTCACCTTATGTGCTTGGTTTTATGCTAGTCACAGTGCAATGGGCAGGTTTGACTGATATAGGTGGGCAAAAGATACTTTTCTATACATTTGCTGTATAAAGTTTATTGAATTAGCAAAGAATTGCCCAACCAGCATTAATGGAACCAGTTCTTCAGGACCCTGAAAAAAAAACTTTCAGAAAGCATCCACACTATACGCTAGTGATCCCAAAACGACCAACATTTACATTAAATTTCTCAGCCTCTGAGAATTACTAGAGAGGCAAGGGTTTGCATATGTAGTAGATGATAAAACGTCCGAAATAGGTTTTGTCTGCCTAAAAGTGGAAGAAATGGAAGAAACTGGAAAAATGTCTCTAAACTAAATTTAGAATATAACTCAAAATGTCACTATATACCAATTAAAGTATAATAAAGATAATTACAGAGGTACCTTTTCCATATATGTAGGTGGAGGAGTTATTGGTTTTTCAAAATCATGATGGAGGAAACCAAATTATGAGTGGATATTGTCTGTTTTGTGACCTGGACAAAATTACATTTCCAGTTCTTTCCAAAGTGACACTAACTTCAACTGTGCCCCTTTTTATTCAAGGCACATAGCTTTGGGGAAGATAGAGTGACTTAAACTGACTTTACACCTGTCATAAGGGAGGACTGAATTCAATAGCTATTTGGTGGTAAGGTATTTATAAGCTTGTGAAGGTTGTACAAAATATGTGATGGAAGAAACTAAATTCTGGGGAAGATAGCTGGGTTGTGAAGTGTTTGGAGTTTGCTTGTTTTGTTTTTATGAATACAAGACACATAATCTCTTAATTGTGTCTTTTTCTTCCCTTTTCTGAGTAAAGGCTAGATAATCATTACATAAATGTTGAGATACTGAAAGTGAAAGATAGGTCAATATAGAGGTGCAGTACACATAGTCACATCATGTACTTAGGGAGAGTTCATTTTTTAAAAATAGGGGGGAGTTTTAGTTATGACCCCTGAAATTTTTTTCCACCCCCCCTTTTCCACCACCCCTTCAGGAGGGGTCAAACTTTTTTCGCCACCCCTCTAACATTGCCTTGTTTAGTATACATTGTAGATCATCATGCCACATTCATTTTTAATATCTTACTGAGGTATGAGTTAAATAGATCACTTCACAGGGTGATTATCATCTATTGCAAGGCATGAAATTGAAAAGGGGGTGTTATGCTTCACTTCAGCTAAGTGACACATATTGTCTATATCACATTTCTTCACAATACATCCACAAAGGCCCGCGCAAGATGTCCAAAAAAAATGTACTGTCCACAGACTATTTTTGCAGAGTGTCCATAAGAGACAGTTTGTCCACACCCAACAATGACAATGTATCCACAAAATACACTCTGTCCACAACCTATCATCACAAAGTGTTCACAAAACACTTTCTGTCCTCATACTTTCATCACAAAATGTCCAAACCTACTTTTAGTCCACAAGATTTTACCACAGAGTATTCACAAAAAACATGCTGTCCACATTCAACTTGAACAAAGTGTCCACAAATTACGAATTGTCCACAATCTATCATCCCAAATTATCCACAAACACATTTTGACAACAAGTTTTGATTGCAAAGTATCCACACAACATGTTCTGTCCACAGTGTATGGTCACAAATTGTCTACAAAATTCATTGTGTCCACAAGATATATACACAAAGTGTCCACAAATCATATTTTGTCCACAGGCTAAAATGTGTCTGTATGGACACTTTGCGATCGTTTGTGTGGAAAATGTGTGCTCTGTGGACATTTTGTAGCACATTGTGTGTACATTTTTTATGTCAACACCCTGTGGTGCCTGGCAAGAATGTGAACAATTTGTGATGGTTTGCTGTTGACAAGGGGTGCATTTCAGGTGCAAGGACACATAGTGGGTACTTTCTTAACAGTGAGACAACCCTGATTATGTATCTAAATGTTGCCAAGCTGGCATTGCTGGGCTCATTTCATACAGCATGATTTTCTTTAAGGGGTTGTAAGGGGGAGATTCCACAAAATCAATTTTTCATGAAAAATAAGTGTGAAACACAACAAACCTTTCTTTCTTTTGTTCATACTCCAATTATTAAGGTCTACAGAGCTGTTCAAAGTTGGGTCGTCATTCAAAAAGTGTAATTTTCACCTGTTTTCACCCATTTCCCCCTGAAATTTACATGGCTGAACAGGTAAGTGTCTAGCCCCATACAAATAGCCAGGAAGTTCACCTTATGTGCTTGGTTTTATGCTAGTCACAGTGCAATGGGCAGGTTTGACTGATAGGTGGGCAAAAGATACTTTTCTATACATTTGCTGTATAAAGTTTATTGAATTAGCAAAGAATTGCCCAACCAGCATTAATCGAACCAGTTCTTCACGACCCTGAAAAAAAACTTTCAGAAAGCATCCACACTATATGCTAGTGATCCCAAAACGACCAACATTTACATTAAATTTCTCAGCCTCTGAGAATTACTAGAGAGGCAAGGGTTAGCATATGTAGTAGATGATCAGATAAAATTACTTAGCATTCTGGGTAATAAATCCTGGAAAAGGTGTGTTTACACTGAAAAGCAATTATTGAAAAAAAGAAATTCTGTGTACCGAATGATATTTTACTTAGAATTCATAAAACTTGACAGTTTCACCTTTAACTGAAACACCTATATTAAGTTTTACAGATTCTATACATCATGTTACTTTTGTTAGCTGAGAGAAGACACTATCATTCCAGAATTATCCAAAATACCAAGATTTTCAACAAAGTTTGATGGTTTTCATTCATGCGGCAGTGGTAAAGAGGAGAAAATGCCACGTTTACTCAACAAAGTTTGATAGACCAATTTTAAAATATCTATACTGAACTTTATGTCAGAAGTCTTTGTTGAACAATTGTGGAATGTATGAAATGTTGAGGACAGATGTATTGAAAACTTAAGTTGAAGATGAGGGAAAGCTTCATAAGTCGATATATATAACAATATATGTTTTATAGCCAGTTTTATTATGAAGCTAGAGTAGCCGTGGCACCTTAAGGGCATTTCATCCCACTTGGCTTTACAATGAATATTTTTTTCAAATTTCTTTTTACATGTTGACAATGGAAGGTCTTTTACACATTACTCATGGTGTATAAGTGAAAATTGACTGCAATGTATTTAATTATTTGATCATTACTGGCATAGATGAATGTATTACTGGTACCCCTAACCTTAGCCATTGCAACGCCATTTTATGAGGCACCTGTGTCATATCTTCCATAAAGAGGATCTGCCAATCTATTTTTATAGAGGACCAAAGCTAATACCGCGAGATTGCGTAATGGAGAAAAAATATCCTCGGGCTGTGAAGATCTGCCAATCTATTTTTATATCTAGATTGAGATAAAGGTAGTCCAAATATTTTTAAAACAGTCGCTAATGCAATCTAAAGGTATTAGTTGTTGTTGAATATTCTGGAAACTGCCAAGATCAAAATTCATACAACTTCCTACAACTGATTTCCTGAGACCAATGCAAGATACATACATTGAGGACAATGATCAATTATAGCAGCTTTTGGGTTACGTTAATCAGCCAGCATATATATATAATGCCCATAATCTCAATCATGAGATCTCTCTTTGATATCAAAAGACTGTCGGGTCATTCTCATGAACTGTTGGCAAATGGCCTGAGGGTGACCTGAAAAGGGCTAATTTTTAGATCTATGAGCAGATAAAAATCCTTTTGTCTTGAAATACTATTGGTCTTGGCCTACTCATATACCAAACTGGGAACATCAAATCAGAAAGCTGTGGCTATGGCACCTGGCTAAATTACTATATTAATTATTGTAAGACTGCATGAGGCGTTGACTAACACATTTACTATTTTAGGCACTACAAGGGTTTATTTTCTATAATCCAGGTATGTTATACCTTTGGCGTTAGTTACTCTAGATAGGGGAGAGGCTATGCCTCATATACACAGAATTTTCCTTCATATTATCATGTGCTGAGTTTCTTTCTTTATATATTCTTTATACAGGTGGATTTGTGCTATCTTTGTTTGGTTAAGAGAATAAAGTAATCATTTTATTCTAATGTCTTCCAAATAGGTACACAAAGTGGAATTCCACTAAAAGATTTCAATTCTAACATGAATGTATAAAGAGACCAACCTATTCCCAATGGTGGGTGGGTCTTGGGCTTTTTGTACTCTAAATACCTGTGAAGTAGCTATAAAGATAGGGTTCATAAATGCGTTAGTCAACGCTTCATAGACTATACAAGAGCAGATTTTACCTTATTTTCAGAAGAAGTGAGCTATTCTTTTGCTTTTTATTCAATTTTTTTTTCAATTCAGTATCTTTGTAATTATTTGAAAGTGCTGACTTCAGATTGTATGAGGGACTTAGTTTTCAGTTAGGAGTGCCATTGATATGCAATCTATTTCAATGATGATTATCACTATTACCATGATAATATTTCAAATATATCGATATTCAGAAAAGAATGAAATCATAGGACAAAAATGAAAGGACTGGTAGATTATAACTCCATTCCCACTCCTCAGCTCCTATATGAGTACAAGTGACAACTGATCCTCATCCTAGGGCAGTGACCAAAAGTGATATCCCACTTTTCAGACCTGAGGTATTTTCAGCCACCAGGCAGTTGACTCATGAATATTCCATATTATCAATGGAAATGGATTCCAAAATTGTCTTTGGCCATAACTCTGGTTGTATTTGGAATAATTTCAAAATTCTTTCACGATTTAAAAGAGCTTGTGCTTGGGATAGAGGCCCATATCATATTTTATCAATATAATGCTTTTGTTAATGCGATAATCATGAGTCCAGAAATGCTGATATATCAATTCTATTGGTATCAATAACACTCCTATTTTCAGTACTGGTATATACTCAATATTTTCACTGAAAGGAAACAAGTATCTTAATTGCATTATTAATATGGTAATCAAACACCCATAAGTAGTATAATTTAGCTGTTGGTTAACATCACCCACTGTACCATGACCATTTTACTTGAAAAACTGTGTACAGCAGACTTATCTTTTATTTGTTATTTTCTTGATGATGTGGCAGTTCATGCATCAAATGATTACCACAACATTATAGCTGTAAGCTAACCTCATGTATACATGGACTATGACTTTGAAGGGAATACGTTGACCTACATAAACACAATTTAGATGTTTTTTTTTTCTCTATATAAGGTAATACTTGAAAAGCCTGACCTATAGCCCAATTGTGAGCATGTGGTAAACAATTGACTTCAATGATAAATAGACATCAAAATTTCGAAAAAGAAATGTTATGTAGTTGAGGGTTTAAGGTAGTTAGATATATACAGAGCACTCAAACTGTGTAGCTGTACATAACTTTGTTGCGTTAGTCAACACTTCAGAGAGATTAAATTGTCAGTTAACATTACACACCATGCTGCATGGATTTATGACATCCATTATATAGAGGAACTCTCTTGTTTAAGTATTTTGTTCTATTGATTGAAAGAGATAGTTTATGTGCAAAATAATGATGTAAATGCACACAACATGGGTGCTGTGTAGATATTTCTTCTTTTTATGCGTTAGTCAACACCTCAAGAATTTTGCTGTTAGTCAACATTACATGCAATGTACCTTGGATCTATTACCTTATGTATGTATAGCAAATCTCTCTCGTTTCAATATGTTGCTTACATTATTACAAAGAATATCTATGTGTAAAATGAAAACTTAAATATGCTTAACAGGGGGGATGTAGAGATAAATAATTTTGTTTCTGGGTTAGTCAATGCTTCGGGAATATTACACAAATATACCATGAAAATGTTTAATTGGCTACAGAGGCAAGTGTTTTCCATATTTTCCCAATTCCTTTTTAGTACATATGCGTATAGGTAGAAAGTGTTACATAGTAACCTCTAGACGACATTTATTGTAATTTTGGCAAAAGCTATAGGGGTTCTTTTTTCATCCATTTATGTGTTAGTCAACACTTCAAAAAACTACACAATCTCATTTTAATGCCTATTACCTGTATTTTAGGAACTAATGAGAGGTTTTAAGCACTCCAGCATTTCATTCATTGTTTATCTAAGTGAAAATAATGAAATTGGCTGCATTTTCTTTCCTGATTATATTTTCTGTGCCATAGAGCATTCTCTTACTTAGGAAAAATACCTGAAAATATGCTATTTTCACCAGTTTTTTGTTTCTCACGCAGTTAATATTGTCCATAGAGAGGCAAAACTATAGACCCAAATGTAGCCAAACATGTTATGGACCTGATAGAATCAGTGAAAATTCAATTCAAAGCAATCCTCTCAGATTTATAACATAACAAGGCTAAAATGCTAATCTGCTAAGAGTTCATGAGAATGACCCTGTCACGTTTCCTTCATTACATCTGGATGTTGGGGGGGGGGTTCTAGACTGTGACCCAAACTCCTTGCTTATACACCGTATGCTCTTTCGCTTTCTCTCTCTCATTCGTTTTATGTAAACACGATGTATGAACATGAAGGTGATGTAAGTACTTTCTTTCATTTTCGATATAAGACATGACACACCACTTGTCCACTTATTTTTGGACATCTTAATTATACACCATTTTCTATTTCACTTTCTCTCTCTCTAGTTATATGTAAACATGATGTATAGAATAGTCAAGTATTCTTAAAGTAATCAAATTATTCCTAACCTAGGGTTGACCATTACACAACAGCTAGGCACAAGAAACTGCAGACCTCAGAAATGCTCTTTGTTGCTGTCCACTCTCTCCCTACCTCCACCTTGGATGGATAAGTGACCTCCCCCCCTTTCTAACTGCCCAAGGAACATCACTCTTCACAATTAGATGGTTTCACCTTAACCCTGCTGCAATTAGTTGATATAGGACCTAAGCCCGTGGATTTAGCCATGCCAGGCAGATAAATTGAAAGAATGCCTGTTTCTAAGCAAATAATCACCATAGCATGAGGGAATAACAGAAATAAGACTTGAGTTTGTGGGAGTAGTAGGAGGGCAGCAGAAGCTGCCTCAGAGGTGATTTAATGCAGGGTGATTACTAATGGCTACAACTTGCTTTTACATGTTTATGCATATCTTAGGATTCAGGAAAGTGCTGTTGTACTAATGAAATATTGTGCATATAATGTAAAACTTGCACTTTTTGAAATCCAATTATAGTGATTAGAGATGTGGTTGGACAGGGATTTTTCCATGCCATGCATATATTGGGTTATATAGGCATGGCAGTCCAATGGATGCACAGCTCCTCTAATAGGTCTGCTGTGCAATTATTTTGGTAGCCATGAATTATATGATTTAATAATGCAGGGCAGTGGTATCTTTTGACACCTTGTTATAACAGGAATAAGGCCACTTTGAAGGGGAGGGAGTGTAACCCCCAGTCTGTATTGGGTAATAGATGCACACCTGCTCCCCTTCTGCATACTACTTCTGCTAATGTCGTATTCACCTTTGGCCATCATGAACAACATATGTGATTATGATTGATTGACCAATAACTATTTTTGAACTCAAAACTCTTCTATGTGCCTTATTCCTTAAATACCCTATATCTCCAGAACAAAACAAGAATGTATAAAAGGAACCTTGGTAAGCTGAAACATGTAGAGTCCAGTGACAAATGGAGAGAAAACATGCAGTATGTACCCTGAAACAATATCAATTACACAGCAGAACGATAGGGTGCCATTAATACCAACGACTGAGCGGATCTATTGTTATTACTGGTACCCCCTATCAAATCCACCATTCTTTTACATTAATTTCAAATTGAATGTTTTCGGAGGCAAATGACATTCTTAGGTATGAGAAATATCCCTAAGGTTGTTCCGAGATTCAATTTGAATGGAGTAAACATTGGCATCAAGTTGAGCAGAAACTTAGCAAAAGCCATTAAACCTCATTACTGCTGGTTGGTGAATCAGTAACTACAAAATCAATGGGAAATATCATGACCTACAAACCTGATTTTCTCACTTTTCTGCACATAGGCTGGGAGAGAAAGGTCTAAAGAATGGGCTTGAAGTAAAAAAAAATATCTAACAGCTCATTTGCATATTGCTAAATCAGCTGCACAATGCTAGGGTGCCAGTTATATCCCCCATGCCAGTAATACCCACGGCTGAAACCTTAATACACCTGATCTCTTTGTTCAAGATATTTGACTGGTTCATTTTGACCTTGCACAGAGCTACACCCATTCAGATCCATCATTTGCTTTTTCTTGTAACCATTTTCAAAAATCACATTTTACATAAAATCCCCATAGATGCTGGCATCATTTACAATTGCTATTAGGATTTTTTTATCAAATTCTTTAGCTTCCTTCATGGCAAAGCCAGGTTGTCTGCATACCAGATTGGCAGAGTGTAATGTTAAAAATACCCCCTTTGCCACACAAAACCACAGAATGTGTTACCAGATATCCACAGAGCACATATTCTTCACACAAACTATCACAATGTCCATATAGATAAATTGTATCTTGTGAACAAAATGTAATTTGTGGACACTTTGTTAATATATCTGGTGGACAAAATGTATTTTGTGGACACTTTGTTACCATGCACTGTGGACAAAGTATGTTTTGTCAATAAATTGTGATAAATTTGGGTTGATAGATTGTGGACAGTTTGTAATCTGTGGACACCTTGCTCAAGTTGAATGTGGGCAGTGTGGACTAATAGTGTTTTTGGACATATTGTGAAAAAGGTATGTGGACAAACCATGTTTTTTTGGATACTTTGTGATATAGCCCTTACGTCCCCAGATTAGCAAAATTGCGCTCTTAAGCATATATCTATATTTAATATACCACCATGGGTTTAATATCAAATGGATCAATATCAAAGGTTTCGAAATGTCAAGAGCTTTCCAATGATACCAAATATGTCAAGGTGCATTATGTATGTAATTACTAATCAAAGTTATTGCAGAAAATAATTGATTGAAAATAGGCTTAAAATACATGAAAAGTGCGCTTTAGCCATGAGAATACAGGGAAAATACAGAAAATTCACTAAATCCACAAAAATCGTGTGATTTTCTCCAAGTAATCCAATTATGATATGTATTTTTGTTCAATTTTCAAGCAATATGGCCTTCTTTGAAATGTTAAAATAATGCTTTATGAGTTGAATATAGCCTATTCCCCTCCAAAATATAAAATTTAAAAAAAAAGAGATTTTCTTTTCACCCTCATCCAAATCAGTCCATTTTAACTTCAAGTACCATAATCATTCCCTACTGACTCATATAAAACTCAAACATATGCTTCATATTACATTTTCTGAAAGCTCTATAACTGCCCTCTTTGTTACTATTTGCATAAATACTTAAATATGGACATGGTACAGGTAATAGCCTCTCCTATGTCAAATGTGTTAAATAAATGAGCTTCCTCAGAATAATTCTGGGCACAAAAGGGATAGATTGTGGACAGAGTGTATTTTGTGGATACCATGATGTCATTAGGTATGGACGAAGATTATTTTATGGACACTCTGTAAAAATAGTCTGTGGACAGTACATTTTTTATGTGATGTGGACAATATGTGTCCCATCGTTGCAGGGGTACCCATTCATTTTCCCTGTACCTACTGACATTTCCCATGTGTAAGGCATGTCTTTTACATAAATATGAGGGCCCCTTTACCTTGTAGAATCAGCCCAAAGTCGGGCATCTTATAGACTGAATCCCTTTACTATAGAACAGTACGAAACCTTCAAAAATCAAGTCCCAGCTGTGCCTCATAGGATGTCTCTCAATTCAGCACCTTATATGCGGGATGTGCCTTGTACATCATTTTTGGACAAAACAGTATTTTTACCTGTGAGGGGCTGTGTCTATGTTCTCAAAATGGAAATTTTCCCTCACATTCTAAGGGTATTGCATACCTGCCAACACCATATGATAAAAAAACTTGGGCCTATAAAACCTAACCCTTTTTGTTTGAAAAGGGGCTTGGAGAATCTAGAAAATATCTCTGGATAAGAAAGGTGATCTCTGGTAGTAGATATATCCATTGCTGAGAAAATTAAAAAGATATAATTTATATCTAACCTTCCCCCCCACTCATTTTGTTATAACCTGGTGATAAAATGTATGAAAATCCCAAACAATATCCCTAAGGTCAGACCATTGCGGTAGTGAGATAGGGAAAAAAAGTCAGGGAGGGTCTTCAGTCAGTCTTCAAAGTGTTGTCTATCTAAAGGAACAAATGGGCATCAGCTTGCAAAAGCAGATGATGTGAGATGGTTTGGCTTGGTCCCCCTTGGCCACAACCCTAATAAAGATTTGATTCATATCCAGTGCTGCCGAAATCTTTTTCTCAACACTGGCCAAAGTAGACTGTTTTACATGGGCCATTTTTCTCTTTATTGTTAGTGCAATAGAGAATAAGAAATGGAGGGGACTGGGGGCATATTCCCTCAGGAAATCTTTTAATATCCAGATGCCAACCGGTGCCACCTGGTGCATTTTTAGGATAGCAAAAATCCTCAGAATATATCCCCCCAATATATCAATGATGAATCTTATTGGATTTGGACAAATCACATGACTGACCATGAAAGGTCTTGGAAAAACTGAAAAAGAAATGAGGAGACTGCAAGTGCTGTAAACCCCTATGTATAAACTGCAGCTTATAGACCATTTCAGATGTCTTCTGTGCCTTATAGGTTTCCTGAACTCAGGATGGGCTTATATGAGTTTTACTCATATAGACTACCGTATGGAATGAAGACCATTTCGGACCCATTGTGTGGCTTATAGCATTCTCCCAAAGCTGGCCCAATCAGCAATGGAGCATTGTGCCATGCTTGTCCATGCTTGGCCCAATATAAGCCGACATTGGCCCAATGTATCCTTGCTACCTGTGGGGGGATGCCACTTATATGTGGGTTTGGCTTATAAGTGGGGTTTAATGATATGACTGGATGGTGTGAGGGGCACATACTCCATCTGAGCCAACGGTTTTATTACCCCATGATCATAAATACATTTATCAATAGATTTTCGTCCCCATTCCTTTGAAAATGTTTTGAAATTTAAAAAAGAAGGTACATCCTGATGCATTTATATAAATAGGCCTACATTTTCTTCCTTACACTAGTGGCTTCGCCACTAGATAGTGGGGGCAATGGCCAATAGGCAAATTCTGCCTACAGATCATGGCAAATTCTGCTGAGGGGCCTACTGATCACTGCAAATTCTGCCTACTGACCACCAGAGCCCCCTGGTGTCTTACAGTAGAAGCGCTTATCTTAGCAGCGCTTAACTTAGCAACAATGTGTTTCATAGCAACATTAAACAATTTAACACTCTCCCAGCAGATTCTCTCAGTGGTTTGTTTTTAGTGAATTATTCTGGAAGTACTCATCAGATCTTTACATATGAGATATCAAATTGTAAGAGGAAATGGGATCTACAATTGGTGAACAGGTTACTTGATGAATGAATTCAGAATGAGCGCCAATTTCTTTGAATCGTGATCCAAGATGGCGGAAATTACAGCTTGACTGCTGATTTTTTAGGCTATAAAATGTTATTTAAAACTGTGAATTAAAGAAAAAACTAAATAGTAAAACATTATAACCAGTCATGTTCGTAAACATTAATTTTCTAAGTTATAAATACATTTTTGCAGAAATTCCTGTACACCAGGTCGAGTTAACTGTCTTTCCTAATTGCTTCACAGCCTGAAAATTTTGTTTCATCTGGTACCCCAAGGGTACTATAGGCTGAAGCAGTCTATCTAGCACATTTCTAACCAGTGACCTAGGAGGCATTTTTATAGATAGTGTAATAAGTAATATCTTGAGAAGTTGCACCCACCACTTTATCAAATGCGGGTTTTCGCAGCAAGTCGCACGTCATAGAGAAGGGTCTAAAATTTTTTTTACGGCACCCCCTCAAGAAGGATTATAATATTTTTCGTCACCCCCTCAGGAGGGGTCCAAATATTTTACACCACCCCCCCAAACTCACAAACTCCCCCCCCCGTTGTTAAAAAATGAACACTCCCTAAACCACAACCTAGTACAGAATGTAACAGATAACATCTCACTCTGATTAACACAGAGTCAAATAATATTTCTGTAGATGAAGTTATATAGTTACCCCTTCTGTTATACACAGTACATCGAGTCTCATTCTATACAGGTTAATCACTCTGGGTTAATTACCAGACTATACTTTCAATATCTGTTTGGCACATTCGTCTGAAAACAGACCATCATGTCTTAATTGTGTCTTTTTTTCCTTTTCTAAAAGCTAGATCATCATCACATAAATGTTAAGATACTGAAATTGAAAGATGAACAGCCAAAGAGATATTGAAAGGTGGGGTGTAGGTGGATCTGTCTGTACATTGGCGTGCCGCCAGTGTACAGGGCACTCTCATATTCCATCATACCTATTTTGCTTTCAACCCAGTGGCATTATTGGATATGATACTGTAGGTCCCTACTCAGGTATGGGAAAGTACAAAGTTGTAAAGCTACTGATGTCCAGCAAGTACTCCCTCAGCAAAATTGGAATTAGAAATGCTCTCCTGGATGATGTCTTCCAACAGGCATCTCAGTTTGTATTGGTCTGAATCAATGTCAAAATACCACATCTATTATGAAGCCTCTATGGGTCACAGAAACTAAAACGTCTGCCCCCAACAAATGATCCCTATAGGATAAATGTTGGTAAAGCTCATTTTCATGAAGCTGCATGGAAACATGAAGGTGTTATTCTTGCCCCAGAGGATGTTTTGAAATTGATAATTTGCTCACAAACTTTTCTTCATGGTTTTCATGTCCTCATTTCTAATCAACAGTTTTCCCGATGAAACATGCATTTTGGAGGGAACCTGGGGGCTGTGTACAAATGACGTCATGCATTTTTGGACCATTTTTGACCCCCCTCCCCCCCTTGTCATGTTTCGTCATACAACACTTGACCCCCCCTTGGCATGACATCATGCAGAGAGATTACCCCCCCCCAAGGTGCATGAATAGTGAAGGTCTATAGGCTATAAACAAATTAAAATGGTTGAAAGGGACATATAGTGGGTATGAATTGGCAATAAAGGATAACATACATGCAAAGTGAAAAAAGAACTAGCACTGATCAACAAATGAACAGAGAAATATGTCAAACACTGTCAGCTTATATAATGTATGGGTTCCTATATGCAGGATGTACCATTTCCATGCCTTATAGTTATACACGGAGCATTATGTTAGTGATCATACACAAGTATTTCCTGTCACAAAATGGCTTAAAAACTGTCTAGATCAGTAGTCCAATACAGTTAATAGTCTGCCTTCTTTACAGTGAAAGTTGTACACTTGTCAGCGAAGAGAAAATCGAGAACAGTTATTATTAAGGATCATATAGTTCAAGAGCTTGAATGTATTGATATATTGAATGTATTGATTTAATCTATAACTTGAACCATATACAAGTGTACTAGAAATAGGTTTCAGGCAGAACACTCTGAATTTAGTGAGTGGCTTAATAGAAAAAAAAAACTCAGAAAGCATCACAAATTCTCAGGAGACCATCGATTGCAATCATAGTTCCAATTTGTGATCTTACAAAGCAATCGAGTCACCTCAGCATTTTACTGTAGAATCTGAAATAAGGTGAGTCCGATAAAGTTCCATTCAGACAAAGATGTGCAGAGTAAGTTTGGAGGGAGGTCCCCTTTACATCTCCCAAAGCATCCCCTCAGTGAAAATAGCAACTAGTTGGTGGAGAGCTCCAGGGGAGTGTTCATTATTTATCAACAGTCGGACTCCGGAAGGGGTTGGATTGGGGGAGGAGCAAAATAATGTTGACACCTCAAGGAGAGGGGGGGGGGGGGCAATATCACACCTTTTCAAAAAGAAGCCTGTGGATTACTATGGATGCTGCCCTGAGGCAACAGCAGCAGTTCAGGGGTATTTTAGATGCATCATTTTAGATCCTGAGCACAACAGTGGCCCTTTTCAAAAAGGGTTAAATTGGTATAGGTAGGATAGAGTAGTAGTGCCCCCTTATAGTGGCCTGGACATCACCTTGATTTTACACTGACATTGATGGCAGTGACACTCATTGAGTGAGATTTCTGAGGAATGCATGCATGTAGGGCCTATAGGTAATAAATTTATGTCAGATGAATGCATTAAACTTCCCTAAATTTACAAATCTTTTTACAAAAGTTTTTGTTCTTGCCAAAACCAAAGCATATTGTGATTTCTTGATGACATGATGTCATGCAGCCCATGACCCCCCCTCCCCCCTTGTCATGCTTGGTCATGGCAAGTGGAACCCCCCCTCCCCCCTCCTGCATGACGTCATTTGTACACAGCCCCCTGGCCTACCGGACATGGTAGCAACCATGTTCAAAATAACCAATCCACTTTCTTTCCCCCACTATTGGATATCCTCAGTCATTGGAAATGGCTTGGAATTCCACACAGAACATTGCATAATAGATAAAACTTGTTTTTTGCAGTGTGTCCAAAAAAACTGCAAAAAAGCACTCTATATGGATGGCCAAAGGCTGTATCATATTTGGGGCCACTTTTCTTAATGACTTTCATCCATTTCATGTCCTCATCTCTAATCAACAGTTTTCCCGCTATTTTTGATGAAACATGTATTTTGGAGGGAAACGTGCCTACCAGAGATGATACTACCCATGCTCAAAATAACCAATCCTCAAACATTGGAATTGGCTTGGAATTCCAAAAGTAACATTGCATAATTGATATAACTTGACACTCTATAGATTAAACTTGATTTTTGCAGTGCACCCAAAGATGGTGAAGACTAAAGACATTGTGTTCATCTGTCTTCACAGTTCTTCCCGATCTTTCATTGAAACATGCATAAATTTTGGCGGGAAACTTGCCAACTGGACATGGTAGCACCCATTCTGAACCACAAATCAGGGACCGTTGGACTGACAGCTAAATCTTGATACCAATTTCAACCCCTTACAAGGTTTTTTATGTGGTATGTATTAGGGACAATAAATCACAATTATTGATAGATTTATTCACAGACAATTCAAAGAGTAAATTTCTACACTTAACTGACCGTAGCAAAAAAAATTCAACCAACATCCACCCAAACTGACATAAATAGATAGGATAGGCATATGTTTTCTATGGCTGCATGAAGGCCAAAAGATCATTGCACATCATCCCTAAAATATTGTCTATAGAGCTTTGTGTAGAATTATGTACAGAAATATGTGTGTCTCACTAAGATGGAGTGTTTCTCCTTATGGATAGACTTCATAAGGTGTATTGATGTACTGTGTGTGTCTGATATGGATAGGACCTCCTAAGGAATACACTTGTGCTGTGTGTGTCTGATATGGATATGACCTCATAAGGAGTACCCAGGTACTCTGTGTCTGATATAGATAGGACCTCATAAGGAGTACCCTTGGACTGTGTGTGTCTAATATGGATAGGACCTCATAAGGAATACATTTGTGCTGTGTGTGTCTGACATGGGTAGAACCTCATCAGGAGTACCCTTGTACTGCGTATGTCTGATATGGATAGGACCTCATAAGGTGTACCCATGTACTGTGTGTGTCTGATATGGATAGGACCTCATAAGGAGTACCCTTGTACTGTGTGTGTCTGATATGGATATGACCTCATAAGGAGTACCTTTGTACTGTGTGTGTCTGATATGGATTCATAGGATGGTGAGGTTAATTGACATGAATAGGATCGTGGGCTTCATTGACACATTTTTGTCCTAACACATTAATAAAGGTCATACTACTGAAAGGTTATCTCTCTATATCTATGTTAGACAGACACTGTCATCCTTACATGTGCAAGATGCCCCATGCAAACTAGGTCCTCATCCATGGTTGGACTATTTTGTTTCGGTCATTGAGAGAAGGTTTCTACAGTGTGAGAGGGGTCCTTGCTTCGACATGCCTCTATGAGAAAGTGGATGCAGTGAGCCCCACAGGTTTTTGTGTAAAGGTTCTGAATTTGCATTCTGATGATTTCGACAAGTACTTGCGATGATATATAGTTAGAGGTGGTATGCCATAGGGATCAAAGTAGAAAACTTGACCATTTTCTTTCACATAGAAAGCCACCTAATGTTGACCCGGTTCAGAAATAGGGTTGGTCTTGCTTACGAAGCATGTGGAGGGTTTCGGAGTTTTAGGACATTGGTCACTGGAAAAGTTTCCAGGTAGTGTCTTCATGTGTGCAGGTGGTTTTTCAACAAAGCAGTGATGTCACCAGTTTACATTCTTAGTTCATGTGATAGTCTGTCACCCGGAGGCGGTCAGCCAGAGTGGGATGTTGTTGTCATAGAAGGAACACAGGATGGCTGAAATGGTGTGGGTGGTGGTAGTAGAGAACATAAGCGCTATGCTTAGTTTTCCTTGTTTGAGTTCTGTCTGGAGTTAGGTCGAATATGAAGAAATCCTCTAGAGAGATGTTGCAGTTCTGCATGAGTGCTAAGAGACCACTGTCGGTGTACATTTGATGGTAAGCTCTGACGCAGTTGTCAACGTCAAAAGCTGTTCTCAGTTCAAACTTTTGATCTTTGAATCTGAGAGCAACCTCTTTCAGGTTGAAGTGCCTACAGTAGAACGGGTTCTCAATTTTGCTGCCTGCCGAAGCCGATTCTTTGACCATAGCCAAGACCACACAGGTGGGGATTTGACTGGTGTCCACCTGTAGTCTTGTAGTCCACCTGTAGTCTTGCGAACCACCGTCCAGCGTGTGCTTGGTCACTTTACACCTCAATATGTAGTAGTTGAATGGCCTGAACTGTGGATCGATGACACATTTATTGTTAGTGGCAACAACCTTGTCAACTGTCATCTGCTTGATGCTCATTTCTGCTTTGGTTATCTTGATCCAAAACCGCTTGCATCATGTAAAATTTTATCTTCTCAAAGATGAACTTTATTTCACAGTGGGGCACTAATTTCTTGCACTGTTTGATTAGGTCCAGGTGTGGTCGCATAGTGACCGCATGTTTGTTCCTAGCGGCAAACTTGGCCCTCCTCTTCGTCCACCCCTTGTTGTTGGCTGTTCTCGCCCCCATGTGACCCGCAGTGTCCTTGTAGTATTTCTGACATCCCCGCAGGTGGGTTTCTTTGCTTCTTTGTTGTTGGTCAAGGTGTCCAGGAGGTGAGACTTGTAGGGGTGTTCCACATTGTTTCCTGTCACTTTTTGCCATTGATGAGTAGTTGACACGAAGAAAACAGAGCGTGAGCAATGTTGTTGACCGGTCCGGCCTCGTCGGTTGCTGCCAGGTGGGTAGTTCCGTTGGCGTCTACCACTTCCAATTCCAGGTACAGTTCGGCCTCACTCAGGTCTGTGTACAGGGCAGTTCCTTCGAATGTAAAGTCAAAACTTTTCGCGTGTGCAGTGAGCACATTACTCGGGGCTTTGGTGATGGTTTGATTTTTGATAATGTCCTTCTGAGAGTAGTAAGTAGTGTGTTGTTTGGACCTACCATGGTTATGGGTAGGTATCGGGGTAAGTATATGGAGTTTGAATTAGATATTTGTATGTATTTGTAGAGGAGATGTGTTTGAGTGGGAATATGCAATAAAAGGAATAATAATATATTTTGATGAAGATGGCCTTTGGTGTTATATAGGTGTATTCAGCATGGTTAAGAGAAGAGGTGAGAGGGTGGGGGGTAGGTGGCAGATGGTTGGTGCCAGGTTCAGACTGTACTGGTAGGACTCCCTCGTTTGGGTGCTGACGTGTCAGTTGACCTGCATTCAGTGATGGTAGAAGGGGGGGTTGGCATGTAATAAAAGTTAGCTGTCCTCATGTGTCTATTTTGATATATAGATCATCGGATATGATTGAAGGTGTTTACCAGATATTCAAAATATGCAATTAATGATAGAATGATAATATGAAGACAATCTCAGTCTTGTATTAGCATTGGTCTTAGCTTACTTGAAATTAATGAGCACCTGTGTGCTTATACAGCCCAATAGGGTAGTTTGATTAGTTGAGTTAGAGATGTGTGGTGCTTGGTTAACACCTTAAGGGCTATTAATGCATTAATGTATCATGCCCATCGGTCTTCATGATGCATGGATGCCGCCCTGGTGAATGACTTGCTAGGGCTACATTTATGCATCATGACAACCCTCTAGGACTAATACACCCTGGGAGGGTTGGCATGATGCACCAATGAAGTGCTGGCAACCAGACTCACCAACACTTCATTGATGCATCATGATGACAAAGGGAATGATGCACTTTTACAACATCAGCCTTTAAAGGGTAAAATGAAGGTAGGGCAGGTGGCAGGTGAAGATAGCATCTAGTGTTGACCTATATTAAGCTTTGGTGGGAAGTGTGTTTGCTTTGAAATTCTGTTTTAGCTACTAGGATAAGAGCTGAAGATCATTTGGTTAAAAGAAGTATTGTGAGTGAAATATGGAAAATGTGATTAAGATATCTATACGCATATGATGGGGAGATGTGCAATATTCAGATTGCATGTAATAAATTCTCCCATATAAGCAGCACCCTCCACTTTTGAATGAGCCAAATTGAAAGTTTAGTGCTATTCTATAGTGTCAAAAACACCCATATAGGGTGGACCTTGACTTTGGGTTCATTCTATAAGCCACACCTTGGCTTAGGTTCTAGTATAAGCCATGGTTTGAATAGATTGATTAGATGCATTTAGTTGTATTTCATAGTATCAGAGATGTGTGGCTTGGTTAAAAGAACCTTGCAGGTAACTGGTGCAGACTGCAATGATTGCCCTCAATGTGCCTGAGGGTTGACCTACATTAAGTTTTGGCGGGAAAAGCGGTTGATGAATTGGCTCAGGGAGGGGTGAATGGTAATAGATATATATGGCAAATGTAAATGTATATATAGGCAAGATGTGTGGCAGTCAAACTATTCATAAATATCATTAATTGGAACATTAGAATGATCTCATTTACATTTTAACTTAGTGCTTATAGTTGCCTTTGGTAGTTTACTGACAGAAGCATATTGAGACTGAGTTAGAATTAGGAAGTTAGGTTAACCTTTGAGGACACACCATGCATTAATGCATTATGCCTCTTTGTTATCACTTGCTGGCATTACATTGATGCATCATGATGACCCTTTAGGGTTTTACCAACCCTTTAGGCTCAGCATGATGTATGAATGTTGGCCTGATGCACTAATGCATTATCGGAGCGAGGGGTCTGACAAACCATGGTCTTTGAGAACTCTCACATAGGTCATTGATGAGGAATCCCATGACAAACAACCAGCATCTGGGTTTTCTCATGAATACAGACACCATGTGTTCTCTGGAGACATAATACCTCAAGGTTATTGTCTATTACAAATACACTATGGCAAGTATGAATATGGAAGACTCTTTTCCCTTTATGGACTCCCATTGAGGTTGTTTTTCCCCATACTGCACAAGTGGAGAGGATGCCAATACTCTGTGACATTAATGAGAAGAATGCTTGGCAACTGTAGATGTTATAATCATGCTCTAATACTTAGAGACAAGAGTATTCAAGGTTGATTAAGTGTGGCAGTCTACAACACAGTGCATTTCTAGTGGATGAGATTTTAGAACAGGGGTCAACGGAAGCGTTTTACTTGCCCAGGATTTCATTATGAGTGAGATTAAGTTCTTATCATGAACAATTTTTCCTGCATCACAGGTCAACATGATTCTGTCATACTAGTAATTGTGCATGATCAAGTTGTCATATGAGAAATATCATAAGACTAGTGGTATATAGTGTAAATACATTAAGCTCTCATAAAATAGTGTTATTTCCAGTTGTCACTGGTTTATTCAGCTTTAGGCAACATGTAAGAAATATCAATCATACAGTAGTTAGTATGTAGGTAATTTGTACATACAGTAAATATACAGTAATTTATAAAGTATAATGTTCTGTTCCACTCCACCTGTGAGGTAATAATAATACAATGTCCAGCATAGTTCTAGGTGGGTTCCCACACCTAGCTCCTGACCTGCTGCTTAGAGGAATAATGTAATAATGAATAACTTTACCCTCTTTTGGAAGTCTTGAGGAAGATACCCCCTGGCCACTAATGATAGAAACCAATGCCTGTCTAGCATAGTTTCACCATAGTGCAGTGGTATAGCAGGTAGCAGGAGATGACTGGAGATGTTACCTCTAGAGCGGTTCTTGGTGTTCTGTCCTCCTGGAGGTGCAGACAGGCTATTTGTAGCAAATCTTGGAAAAGCACCTTCAGACTGACTGGGGCCAGTAGCATCTGCCTAACTCTACAATTGTTAGAGGGGAGCCTTTCATGTGTCACTGGGTGCACAAAGGACCCCCAAAGGACCCCCATGCGCGGAGTTGAATATGCCAAGTTTAAACTGCCCGCTGGATAGGCTCGTAACTCCCGCCGGTTTGTCTGTAGTGCACTCGAAGATCCATTCAGTCTCCATGGCGTAACTTCCTTAATAATGGGAGTTCCGCCTTGATCTTGGGCTCATTCTGACCGTCTAATTATGGGCTTTCCATAAATGCTTTGATATTTGACCTAGCTCGCTCAGGAGCGACGCTAGAGCGACCGGACGGTTATGGCATCGTGCTTATGTAACCCATTGTTCAGTTATTAGAGTGCTCAGACACTCATGACGGCGTCAGCGGTGCTCAGGCACCCGTGACGGCCGGTTGCATTCACTTACAACTTATTAGTTTGTGCACTGGACCATGAGGTCGCACACTGAGACCCTCATTTTTATTATATTGTGCAGTGAACCATTAGGTCGGAGCCTTTGATGTCAGGAACTCTGTCTAACTGACTCTGGCTGGTGTGCAGTGGGGCATGAACGCTCTTATACAAAGTTTGAGCGCTCTTATAGCTCTTAGAACCAACCTCTGTATTAATTTCATAGATATTCTTTGATTAATACAAAATATGTTAGAATTTATGGAATAATAAAATGGTATATCAATTCCATCATATAATAATAGATCACAAAAGGAATGATTGCTACCTGCGAGTTTCATAAACCTTACTTATTTGTGCTGATACTTCCAAAAGGGGCACCACTTTTTTTTCTAAGTAGAGCCATACATGTAAATGGGACCTATACACATCTTTCTTTTACAAAGCCATGTTTAAAGTGTAAAACCAGAGTATCCATACCAATATGAGTTTAGAAAATTATTGTATCTGTGTTAGGGACATGGGATTATTTACCTGACAGGTTGACGTTGTAAAGCAGAGGACATAAAACAGGGAATTTCTCTTTGGTCAGCATCATCCAAACAAAAAGCCAGATTGGCTATTAGCATACAAAAGGACTTAAATGAAGGTAGGGGTTGTGAGTATGCCACATTTCCCATATAACCATTTAGCATACATCTATTTAGTCATATGATGGACATAGATTAGTAAGAGAAGGTAAAGCAAGCCCATTGTATCCTTTTGCTCTCAAGTTAGTGCATGATGTTTACAATATAACTATATATTCTTATATTATCGACCCCTGAAGATATTTATTAATGCAATTTCTGTCAGATTAGTACTACATTACATATATATGATATACCTTGTACAAGCTGCACCCAATATAGATATGGTTAGTATTAGCTCAAAGCTCTTTTTAACTAACATACAAGCAACAGCTTTTAAAGATTTTCACGGTATAAATCTATATTTTAAGTCCATTACTGAAGTTTAAAATCACATAATTTAATTAAACAGTGTGTTATATATGATATATAGAAATAAAAAACATCTGTATTTTTTCATCATATTTACCAAATAGCATATAAAGTAACTCTGCAATAGTTGCAATTTAATCAATCAGTAATTGTTTACTTGGTGACATCATCCATTATCTTCCACTAAGGCTCCTCTACATCTCCACAAACATCACTATCATCATTTTGTGACATTTCATTTTTTTAAAATCAATACACAATTCTTTTCCCCTATTTTCACAATTTTACACTTGGGTTACTTAGGGAATATATTCATACATGTTACATGGCAAAATATTTACCTTCTGTTAATCTTGGCCGTTAGGTTGTTGAAAAACATACAGCATATAACTTTAACTATTTACAATAGTCCCTTCATGAAGGGACCTGTAAGTAGTCGGGCTGTGAGACATTTTTTCCTTTTAATATACTGTTCAAAGGAATTTAGGTTCAATGACATTTTTACCTCTCTGTTACAAAAGGATTTATTTAGTGCATGTCAACATAATATAAGCTAGTTTTCTGCAGAGGGAACTGAGACAGTTGTCATATGGAAGAGGTCAAGAGGCTTTGTTGTAAATATCCTAAAAGTACAGTATAAATAGACTATCATTGAGTATTGAGTTGATACACAAACCTTGCAATAGATTAGTTCCATGGACAAGGCACAGGTAATTCTAATGTACGCTCCTATTTGAAATATGCATAAGGTATTGCTTTTTTTCCTTTGAATAAGTAGTATACACTCAGTGATAAGTGGCCTTAAGATATGGCATGAAGGTATAGCTTGTATTTGATTGTTTGCCTCTGATCCACTCAACCTGTTATATATTTTTTTTGGTTATGTCCAAGAATGTTCAAGCTATATTAATCAATATTGTAATCACAGAGATTACTCCAATCCTTTACCATCAAGGGTGTTTGATATTACCCCACAAAGTGAAGAGCATATTTTAAGTACTTTGTACCATCAATGTCAGATACAAACAGTTATGGAGATGTTCATTACGATCGGGGGAAAATGTCTTTGTGCTTTTTGTTTACTGAGGTCCCCTGCACAGGATGAATAACAAACATATTTCTAGTTAACAAGAGTCTTTGCAATACCTTTGCAACAGTATGCAAACTATGCATCTGACACAAACAAGTACTTAATCAGTACTCCTGTGATCTAACACATATAATGCACATCCTGCATGTCAAATGCACCTACAGTTTTAGAATATCGTAGAAATAAAATTTAAAAAAAATTGTATGAGGTACCATCAATGTCAGACACACATCTATAGAGATGTACCTTATGAGGTACCATCAATGTCAGACACAGTTATAGATATGTACCTTATGAGGTACTGTCAATGTCAGATGCACAGGTATAGTGATGTACCTTATGAGGTACCATGAAATATCAGATACAAACAGTTATGGAGATGTACCTTACAAGGTACCATCAATGTCAGGCACACATCTATAGAGATGTACCTTATGAGGTGCTATCAATGTCAGACACAAACAGTTATCGAGATGTTCCTTATGATCTGGTAAAAATGTCATCAGGCATGGCCTATTGGTATCATGTCCTCAATTACCTGCAGGGTACCATTATAGTCCTTATTCATGCCCAGTCCTGATATTTCAGTCTTGCGATTATGTTATTTATCTTGAAGGTAATGCATCTGTAGTGCATATCTTTCAGTCTAGATGACTTCTTGACTGCCTGTTCAATTCCATCCTTGTTAGGCACTTCTCTTCTTTTTATGAAATTAGAGAAAACTATCTCCACCTCCTTTTCATCCCCTGGTGACCACTTTTGGCAACCTGAAATAAGATTCATGCAAGTTTAGAATGAACTAATTTAACTGATTTATAATATAATTGCTTTTCAAAACTTTCAACATTCTTCATCAGGCTTGGGAAAAGGTAAAACAGTGCCAACAGTGGACTGGGGAATAACGTTGGCCATATCTCCACTAATAAAACTGTATCTGGAGGAGCCTGAACCACTGTTGGACAACTCTCAACTGTTGGACAGTGGGGGCCTTGGCCACTGTTGGACAGCTCTCCACTGTTGTGGATTGGCCCTCAGTGAGTGTTCTTGGTTACCATAGTGATAGCTGATAAGAGATTAGACGGGGTATTGGACCATCCTCCAACAGTGGGGGTAATGCAGGTTGGGAGGTGAGAATGCATGATTTGAAATTATTTTGATCCAGTAAATGCAGCATATCACATCATATACAATTCTGTTTTGAATGTGTTCATACATATAGCTGGATAATTACTAGGCCTACCACTATACAGGTCTCATTCATTGCAGAAATCATCAATGCCTTGCACAAATTGCCGTTCCTGTCCTCAACCTTATGGAGTTTGAAATTCAACCAGCATTGTTGGAGGATAGCCCAACGTTTTGACCTGGTGGAGGGGAGCCAAGTTGACTCTAGAGTGATGAGGGAGGACATTTTCTATTTTCATTTGGTAAATATCTTTGTCAAAGACCTTTTTAATTATTATTTTCAATAAATCAAATCATTACCCCATGTGAATGACACAATCACATTGAAGATGCAGAAACGGGTATCAATATGCTGTTTAAATTATGAATTTACTCAAACTAATGGCTGAGATATGAGGTACTTTCTATTAGGAAGAATTCCTCTTAATGGATCATATTTGAAAAGCACCAGTCAACAGGATATTTCAAATCTAGCAACTTTGCAAAAACCTCTGTAGATTCAATTGTGATATACTAGCTGCAACAGTATTTCATAGAGGAATTCATTATGCTTTACTCATGTGATTTATGGTTCAAAATTACTTACTTTTTGCAGCTGTACTCTTGGTATTTTTCACTTTTTGTGTTTTTCCTCCTGAAAATCATTTCATTTTCCAATGTTAATAATGAAGTTTGCAGATAATTGGGTGTAAGGTGAAGAAAAATATACAATACCATTAGCATAACACAGGCTGGAAGACAGTTTGATAGTTGTTACAGACAAGATCCGGAAGAAGAATATTAGCTTTTCATATCAGGTACTACCTTCACCAGTCTACCAAGGATATATCAAACAGAAAGTCTTAGTCTTCCAATCAATTTGGATGGCTTTGACAGGATCATTTTTACTCCATTTGTTAGAATATGGGCAGAGATTTTAGTTGAATAAAATCCACTCACGTTTTGTCACCCCATGCTTTGTGCCTTTTCCTTTTGATTTTCTTGCCCCTGGAAATGACAATGTTGACCAAAAAGTTTATTAATCTGCCATGCCAAAATCCTTAAAAATATTGATCCAATCTGAGATTAGGGGATTATTGAGTGAAAATACAATTGAATTGTATAAGAATCAGTCTCAGGGGGAGCCTGGCGGGTCTGAGTATGGCATATTATTGGATGGTGGATTATAGAGATGTTACTGTACACAGTTGGTCAGGGTGAGGGTAAAGGTTAAAGGTAGTTTTCGGCCATTAAGTGCCATGAATAAAGTCTCTTTAAAGTTATATTGTGTTAGAGAGAAATTCCTGTCCACTCAATTCTACTTGAGCAGCAAAGCCCTTAATTCACTGTGACAACACCTATCATAGTAATTTGAATAACGATGATCAAAGATGGTGGCTGGTGTGTGCATCTCATTTTCTTCTCTATAATACACATATACATATAGCTGTGTGCAGCATGTTTTTTGGTCAGACTGATTAATGTATTCCCATTTAAGCTGGTGCTCCAACATCCCTGACATGCCTTAGTTAATGCAGGAGTCATGTCTGTAGAAGTCACTATAATTACCATAATTCAGTTGGGTTTCAAAACATGGTATCACTATAATATATGACAAGTATCACTGTAAATCAAGAGTATCGTGTAAGTTCTCAAGAATGGCATGTGAATTTCCAAATTTATAAGACCTACTCCCAGCAGCTATAACAAGAAATGCCGTTGTGACCGCGTAAAAAAACGCCTCCCACTGTTATTTTGTATTGTGAGACCTCATCACATGGGGCAAATGAAATCATCATAGCGCACTCCCGTAACGCTTCGCGGTATCGCCGCTACGCGGCGTGGGAGGCGCTAAAAAAATCTTCTCTCCCCATCAGTCTGTGCCATTCATCCTCTGGAAACAAATTCCAAAGGATAACCCTAATTCTTGTTTACAAACAATGTATCACTGTAACTCTATACATTTTTGGAATAATATGCCAACCCCATTAATATAACTTGTTTTCACCCAAGTGTGTCCTGTACAGCCAAACCAAACATTGATGTTAGATTGCCTACAGGGTAAAGTAATTGTAGCAATACCTCACTTCATTTCAAAATACATGGAAACTTTGTTATACCTATTTGGGCTGATGAAACACATTAGAGGGATTATAAAAACATTTGAATTCTGTCTCTATCCTGACTAGAACCAAAAGATTATGGACCCTGAGAATTTAATACATTGGACCTAAAGCCCCATAGGAGGACTCTCATACATTGACCCCCTTCTGCAGTGGGGTGATAGGCCAGAGCAGTGAAGCACTAAATATATCTATGATGCAGGATGGTAACCTGTAGGCAAACAATCTCTACAAACACTTGCAAAGCCACAAGGGTTAGTAACAACTCACATACACAATTCTTATATGAAATTAAAGCTGTTTATTTATATTTTCACTTGGATGATGGAAAAAGAAGTTGTAAACACAATTTTCTGAGCACTTTAAAAAAATCTGACTTTCGCTGCTTACCATATTCATAGCTCAGGCTTGGGTAAATCCTTCCCAAAAGCAGGTAATACCAAATTGATGCCAGAGACCTTATCTCATTGGCAAGATTGATTGTGACTGTCCATGACATCATATAGAAACCCCAGCTAGATGATAGGATCTGAAGGGAATATCTGTCAAGGTGATAAACATATGGCTCATGTGGGAGTACCACTAGTACACTGGACATGCTCCCCCTGTGAAGTGGGGACCTTCATGTGAGGGCATGAAAGACCAGAATAACTTCATTATGGTGATATCACTGTCTGAATTACGGTGATATCGGTGGTCTTTTAAAAGCCATTTCCTGCATAAACTAGTATGTATCAACTATAAAATCAAGTGCTGGATCTTCAAAATCAACGCAATACTTCAATCTGTCCCAATGCTTCAAATAGCCTTAAATATCTTAATATACAATAGAGAAATTATGAAATGACCTGAGCTGCTGCATCTTTAACTGCTGTAATTCGAATTATGGTGATAGGTGCCGTCACGGTGTTAATTGGTTAATTATGATTTTGCAGGAAATTGTGTCATGGAGTCTCAAGAGACAATACTTAATACTTACTCATAGGTGGTGTATCTTCCTCGGAACTGGCTGATTCTGAATGTAAGAAAAAAAAGAGTCAAAATGTTGTTGGCAGATTTGATAACAGTAAATGAAGAACAGCTGAGATTGTTTTGATCAACCAATGTTTTCTCGTCTATCTTTTGAAAAATTACCATGTATATTTCCTTTGTGTTTTCGCGTCTTAAATCTCTTAATAAATGATTCAACTTTTATGTATATTTGTACTTTCTATTCATTGCCTCCATTTTGTGAAGTAGTACTACATGAGTAAATTATGACATGTTTGATGAAAAAAGGGAATAACTCACCGTCACTCTCCCGCCAGTCTTCATCATCATCTTGCTGCATTCTTTTATAATGTTCTGCAGGTGGGAAATGATGGTAGTATTACTCCTTATATATACCATTTTAAAATAGTTTAAAGTAGGATTTAAGATTTGGAAAGAAAACAGTAACTCGTCTTGTACTAGGAGATGTTGAAGTTTTTCCTTTGTTTCTCAAATGCAATATACTTGGTAAAATGTGCACAGTGTAGAAAGGACTAGGGTAACAGGCAGCTACCCCATACAACATGAGGGATCATAGGAAATAGGTATAAACACCTCATTCTAGTGAATCTGCTTTATTAGAGAATCTTAGTCAATGCATGAATACAAGACCTGGAGTTACTGCATAACTTGGATCAGATGGGAATCAGCCAAAACTGAAAGTTGGGTACTAGGGTAACTTCAATCTCTACACTACTGCTCTAGACAATGTCAGCCGACAGTTATAAGTTGAGACAATATTATATGTAGTACACAACATTTAATCACGTAAGCATTACTCAGATGAGTTGATATACTGAGCAATCTCCCCTTTCCATTCCCTATACTACATGTAGTATCCATGTTGGATGGGTAATTTTAAGTTACCCTAGTACCATTTGCATTGTGATGTGCTTCACTATCAACTATGCATTTACAAAGTATGAATATATTGTCGAAGTGTGTCTCCCAGCATCCATAAAATGAAACATGAATTTGAGAAAATGAGTCTCTGATAGACTGGGTCATATTTGAAAAGCACCAGTCAACAGGATATTTCAAATCTAGCAACTTTCCAAAAACCTCTGTAGATTCAATTGTGATATACTAGCTGCAACAGTATTTCATAGAGGAATTCATTATGCTTTACTCATGTGATTTATGGTTCAAAATTACTTACTTTTTGCAGCTGTACTCTTGGTATTTTTCACTTTTTGTGTTTTTCCTCCTGAAAATCATATGATTTCCCAATGTTAATAATGAAGTTTGCAGATAATTGGATGTAAGGTGAGGAAAAATATCAATCTGTTTGATTATAAATTATATACAATACCATTAGCATAACACAGGCTGGAAGACAGTTTGATAGTTGTTACAGACAAGATCCGGAAGAAGAATATTAGCTTTTCATATCAGGTACTACCTTCACCAGTCTACCAAGGATATATCAAACAGAAATTCTTAGTCTTCCAATCAAGTTGGATGGCTTTGACAGGATCATTTTTACTCCATTTGTTAGAATATGGGCAGAGATTTTAGTTGAATAAAATCCACTCACGTTTTGTCACCCCATGCTTTGTGCCTTTTCCTTTTGATTTTCTTGCCCCTGGAAATGACAATGTTGACCAAAAAGTTTATTAATCTGCCATGCCAAAATCCTTAAAAAAATATTGATCCAATCTGAGATTAGGGGATTATTGAGTGAAAATACAATTGAATTGTATAAGAATCAGTCTCAGGGAGAGCCTGGTGGGTCTGAGTATGGCAGATTATTGGATGGTGGATTAAAGAGATGTTACTGTACACAGGTTGTCAGGGTGAGGGTAAAGGTTAAAGGTAGTTTTCGGCCACTAAGTGCCATGAATAAAGTCTCTTTAAACAGTTAAATTGTGTTAGAGAGAAATTCCTGTCCACTCAATTCTACTTGAGCAGCAAAGCCCTTAATTCACTGTGACAACACCTATCATAGTAATTTGAATAACGATGATCAAAGATGGTGGCTGGAGTGTGCATCTCATTTTCTTCTCTATAATACACATATACATATAGCTGTGTGCAGCATGTATTTTGGTCAGACTGATTAATGTATTCCCATTTAAGCTGGTGCTCCAACATCCCTGACATGCTTTAGTTAATGCAGGAGTCATGTCTGTAGAAGTCACTATAATTACCATAATTCAGTTGGGTTTCAAAACATGGTATCACTATAATATATGACAAGTATCACTGTAAATCAAGAGTATCTTGTAAGTTCTCAAGAATGGCATGTGAATTTCCAAATTTATAAGACCTACTCCCAGCAGCTATAAAAAATCTTCTGTCCCCATCAGTCTGAGCCATTCATCCTCTGGAAACAAATTCCAAAGGATAACCCTAATTCTTGATTACAAACAATGTATCACTGTAACTCTATACATTTTTGGAATAATATGCCAACCCCATTAATATAACGTGTTTTCACCCAATTGTGTCCTGTGCAGCCAAACCAAACATTGATGTTAGATTGCCTACAGGGTAAAGTAATTGTAGCAATACCTCACTTCATTTCAAAATACATGGAAACTTTGTTATAACTATTTGGGCTGATGAAGAACATTAGAGGGATTTTAAAAACATTTGAATTCTGTCTCTATCCTGACTAGAACCAAAAGATTATGGACCCTGAAAATTTAATACATTGGACCTAAAGCCCCATAGGAGGACTCTCATACATTGACCCCCTCCTGCAGTGGGGTGATAGGCCAGAGCAGTGAAGCACTAAATATATCTATGATGCAGGATGGTAACCTGTAGGCAAACAATCTCTACAAACATTTGCAAAGCCACAAGGGTTAGTAACAACTCACATACACAATTCTTATATGAAATTAAGCTGTTTATTTATATTTTCACTTGGATGATGGAAAAAGAAGGTGTAAACACAATTTTCTGAGCAGTTTAAAAAAATCTGACTTTCGCTGCTTACCATATTCATAGCTCAGGCTTGGGTAAATCCTTCCCAAAAGCAGGTAATACCAAATTGATGCCAGAGACCTTATCTCATTGGCAAGATTAATTGTGACTGTCCATGACATCATATAGAAACCCCAGCTAGATGATAGGATCTGAAGGGAATATCTGTCAAGGTGATAAACATATGGCTCATGTGGGAGTACCACTAGTACACTGGACATGCTCCCCCTGTGAAGTGGGGACCTTCATGTGAGGGCATGAAAGACCAGAATAACTTCATTATGGTTATATCACTGTCTGAATTACGGTGATATCGGTGGTCTTTTAAAAGCCATTTCCTGCATAAACTAGTATGTATCAACTATAGAATCAAGTGCTGGATCTTCAAAATCAACGCAATACTTCAATCTGTCCCAATGCTTCAAATAGCCTTAAATATCTTAATATACAATAGAGAAATTATGAAATGACCTGAGCTGCTGCATCTTTAACTGCTGTAATTCGAATTACGGTGATAGGTGCCATCACGGTGTTAATTGGTTAATTATGATTTTGCAGGAAATTGTGTCATGGAGTCTCAAGAGACAATACTTAATACTTACTCATAGGTGGTGTATCTTCCTCGGAACTGGCTGATTCTGAATGTAAGAAAAAAAGAGTCAAAATGTTGTTGGCAGATTTGATAACAGTAAATGAAGAACAGCTGAGATTGTTTTGATCAACCAATGTTTTCTCGTCTATCTTTTGAAAAATTACCATGTATATTTCCTTTGTGTTTTCGCGTCTTAAATCTCTTAATAAATGATTCAACTTTTATGTATATTTGTACTTTCTATTCATTGCCTCCATTTTGTGAAGTAGTACTACATGAGTAAATTATGACATGTTTGATGAAAAAAGGGAATAACTCACCGTCACTCTCCCGCCAGTCTTCATCATCATCTTGCTGCATTCTTTTATGATGTTCTGCAGGTGGGAAATGATGGTAGTATTACTCCTTATATATACCATTTTAAAATAGTTTAAAGTAAGATTTAAGATTTGGAAAGAAAACAGTAACTCGTCTTGTACTAGGAGATGTTGAAGTTTTTCCTTTGTTTCTCAAATGCAATATACTTGGTAAAATGTGCACAGTGTAGAAAGGACTAGGGTAACAGGCAGCTACCCCATACAACATGAGGGATCATAGGAAATAGGTATAAACACCTCATTCTAGTGAATCTGCTTTATTAGAGAATCTTAGTCAATGCATGAATACAAGACCTGGAGTTACTGCATAACTTGGATCAGATGGGAATCAGCCAAAACTGAAAGTTGGGTACTAGGGTAACTTCAATCTCTACACTACTGCTCTAGACAATGTCAGCCGACAGTTATAAGTTAAGACAATATTATATGTAGTACACAACATTTAATCACGTAAGCATTACTCAGATGAGTTGATATACTGAGCAATCTCCCCTTTCCATTCCCTATACTACATGTAGTATCCATGTTGGATGGGTAATTTTAAGTTACCCTAGTACCATTTGCATTGTGATGTGCTTCACTATCAACTATGCATTTACAAAGTATGAATATATTGTCGAAGTGTGTCTCCCAGCATCCATAAAATGAAAGATGAATTTTGAAAGTCACTGATAGACTTTTCCAAAGACAGCATATTTATAACAGGTTTTGGTTTGTGTAAGGCTTTGAAAGTGACATTTGTACTGAAACCATCTAGGCATATTTGGCAGCTGTTCCTTTAGTAGCACTACATAATAAGCCTTGTGTCACTCTCCAACGAACCCAGTGGATTATGATTTTGAAAATTTCAGATGAGGCAACCTAAATATCTGACACATGTTATGATTGTTTGATAATAAGTCACCTTTTGCCAATCCTAGCTTGGTTTTCCCTCTTGATGTTTTCTGCTCTGGTAAAATAATTACCAGTATCAGCAAATCTATAACTTGAATCCATCATATTATTTCTGCCCTGTCTCTTAGCTTTCTGACTTTGCAGGATTGTGATTAAAAGTTTTTATAGATTACCCTATACATTAAAAGGCATTAGTTTGTTGCAGATGCCCACCCCATGTAGAGATCCTAAATGCCTTACATAATAGATCATGTTTGTGATAAACATGTGAAATATTACCTTAAAGTTAGTACATCCGAAAATGTGATTTTCTAATTCGTGCTTAAATCTGTTCCAAACACTGTTTTGATTTTATATTAAAACTATGAGTAATGATAAAATATGATCCATGGGCAGAAGAGGAGCAGGCCTAGGGAACCATAATATTCAGCCTCAGACTTCCTCCAGTGCATTTCTAATGGGTGCAACTTAATTCGTGCCCTCCAAAATGTGCACCTTAGGCTTAAATCTATCAATAACATTCAAAATTTAATGGAATTGCTGAGAATAAGGATCATTAAAGTGTACAGTTGAGTAATAATAGTCTATTTGAACACCCTGTCACATTTTAGAGAAGATTTAGTTTAGACCCAATCATTGGATATAGTAACTTTAACACAACTAATATCTATAAAGATCATTTTAGAAACGTTTCACTCGGGAGTTTTGAGAGAATTCACACATTTTTGGCCAAAATCTGCACTGGGACTACCCCCGTATGCATACATACTCAAGTCACTGACCCCCCTCCTGTCCCTTAGGTAGGAATGCATGGGGAGTTGGTCAAATCGAGATATGTTTCTATCCTAATTTGAAATTTCTAAAGTAATTTGTATATTCATATGCTCCTTTTTCATTAAAAGGAAATACATGCAATATAGAAATACTATCCATTGGGTTAAGTAGCTAATCCTTTTGCCGATAAAAAACACTTCAACATAGCTCAAAAATACCCTAAATTCTGGTTTATAGTACCCAGGTGCATACACAATGGATTGCCAAAATGACCCAAGACCCGGCCTGTATTCACATGTATGTATGTACTTGTCCAAACCCGCCACCCCCTTGCTGCGTACGTAATTGATGGATAGCCCCTAAGACAGCTCCAACTTTCCAGTGATATGGGTGAAGGAGACTCTGCTTGTTAATCATCTTTTCCTGCGGCGGTTTTGGTGTGAATAGGGACTACAGTTTGCCATGCCTACAGTTTGCCGTGAATAGGCCATATAGTTTGCTGTGAAAAGTGCACACAGTTTGCCGTGCAAATGGCCCACAGTTTGCCATAAAAAGAGCCCAAATTTGCCTTGGAAAGGGCTCACAGTGATGCTGTGAAAAGACTCACTCAATATAAAAAACGTTATTTAACGTCAAAAACCCGTTTTGAACGTTTTAAAATGTTTTGCCATGGTAAAGAACCATAGGGGAAACGTTCTGAAACGGTTTGCAACGTTTTTTGTTGACTGGGGAGGCCCATCACACATCTAGTGGTGAGGCCACTAGTTAGTTAGACTCCTTTTTTAAAACGGCACAAGCTTGGACTGGCCAATGGAGAATGAATCTGTCTGTGTGTCTGCCATTTTCACGCATAAACGTCACAGTTTCATCAGCGTCTATGGCTGTTAGTTTTCACTTTACAGGTCACCATTATTCATTGTTTACTGATCAAGCAACATAAATACAATATTTGAACGTATCTCTTCTTCAATATAAATTCTCCATTCTCACAACGAGAGCAGAGATCTGGGATGGTGTATCAGTCCAAATGTACGTTGTACTCTTCTTGCTGGCCTGGAATTAGTTTGCTTAAACTTAACAGTTATGTGGTTGTAATATGAATGGCAATTTAGGGGTGAAAATTAATTTAAGGACATTCTGTCGATTCAGAATTTTGATTAAATGTCTCAAATTGAAGTTTCTGTTGCATTATCTATCTGCCATGAGCAGCAGGGCCGTTGGTCAGCTTTCTGTGTCCCTGAAGGATACAAGCCCTTGTGTCCTTCAGAGATACAAGGAATTGACCAATCAGGAGCCAGTCTCTGCAGCAGCAGATGGCAGCTGCTAAAACCAAGATGGTGGACCTTCTACAGCCTGCATTCAAAGCACAAACACACTGATTTCTGAATAAATAGGCAGAATTTTTCTTTGTTATAGAATTTGACAGATCAAAATAGTGATAAAAAGAAATTGAAATGCTCATTTATTGTGTCCATGGATGATGATCCTGGATTCAAAGCTTTGTTGACACAGTGCATGGGTGGGCTAGCCTTGTGTCCCTGAAGGACACAACACCAATTCTTTGTTGACACATTGCGGTGGGCTAGTCTAGTGTCCCTCAAGGACACAACAGCTGGCAGGTCTAAAGGAGTGATCATCATTTATCAACAGGGGGGTGGTGGGTTTTTGGTGGACACGCAGAATTTTTTTACACCTCCTCCTTGACTGTAAATTTGTTGTGCCCTCCCCCCCAACGTGCTGGAGGCGCTGAGAATTTTTGCACCCCTCTTTGATCTATAGTAGCGCACAGCTTTTGGGCTAAAAAGAAGGTAAAATTCTTTTAGCCCCCCCCTCAAGAGGAGTCGAAATTTTGTTAGGGAGTAATTATTTTTTATCAACAGGGGTGTGTGGTGGGTTTAGGGGGGGCATAAAGATACACACCCCTCCCAAGGGGGGCTAATAAAATTTTGACCCCTCTTGAGGAGGGGCCCAACAAATTTACCCTCTTTTTAGCAAAAAAAACCTGTGCACTACTATAGATCAAAGAGGGGTGCACAAACTCCCGCGCCTCTGGCCCAGGGGGCACAAAAAATTTTGACTGCTGTTAAGGGGGGTGTAAAAAGTTATTGTGTGTCCACGTGAAATCCCACCATTCCCCCTGTTGATAAATAATGGCCACTCCCTTAGACCCCCACATGGGAGGGGTCTGAAATTTTTACGTTGACTGCCTGCATAAACCTAGAACCTAAAATCATCACGCCCCTCAGGGGGTGATTGTAACCTATGTGCATTTTCTAAAAACAGGGGAGCTGGTTTGTTGGGGGGGGGCGCAAAAGTTATCACCCCCTTTAAGCTTTAACCAAAAACGCCAGTGGGCTGCTTAAAGGGGGGCTAGCACGGCTGAGACGTACTCGCCATAGCACGACCACCCCTTAACCAATCAGGGTGCTGCAAATTTTCCGCGGATTTATGAGCACTCTTTGTGCAGGTACCCATAGTGATAATTTCCGTGATAGCCCTCCTTTAATAAAAAGGGGGACAGGAATTTTAGCAGCCCACTGCATCCTTGAAGGATACAAGCAGCCCACTGTATCCTTGAAGGATACAAGCAGACCACTGTGTCTTTGAAGGATACAAGCAGCCCACTGTGTCCTCCAAGGACACAAGCAGCCCACTGCATCCTTGAAGGATACAAGCAGCCCAATGTGTCCTCCAAGGACACAAGCAGCCCACTGTATCCTTGAAGGATACAAGCAGACCACTGTGTCTTTGAAGGATACAAGCAGCCCACTGTGTCCTCAGGTACCCATAGTGATAATTTCTGTGATAGCCCTCCTTTAATAAAAAGGGGGACAGGAATTTTAGCAGCCCACTGTGTCCTTGAAGGATACAAGCAGACCACTGCATCCTTGAAGGATACAAGCAGCCCACTGCATCCTTGAAGGATACAAGCAGCCCAATGTATCCTCCAAGGAAACAAGCAGCCTACTGTATCCTTGAAGGATACAAGCAGACCACTGTGTCTTTGAAGGATACAAGCAGACCAGTTTATCTGTGGAGGATTTAGAAGACCAGCATGTCCTTTAAGACACTAGCACACCACTGTGCTTTGGACATAACATGAAAACCATATTCTACCTCCCTGTTGACTAGATTCCTTGATATTATGGCTGTATTTGATATAAAAAAAGATTAAACTTTCGAAGCGAGCGACTGGCCGTGCGTGTTCGCCATTGCGTTTGTCAACATGACCTCTCATGCCATCTGGTGTATAGCCTATCAACTAGGCACGGGCATTAACTTAATAGAAGAGGAACCATAGCGAACCCGTATAAAGCAATGCTACTACTATCCCTTCTGTATGTTCCCACTGCGAGTAAGTTTATGCCCGTGAAAGTGGCGCAGCCTGGTGTATAGTCATTGAACTCGTATCAACATGAAACCAAGATGGCAGAGGGCCATCTTGTCGACTCGCAAAAGAAAACAATGGATTCTATCATTTTTAAAGGTAAATACTTAGAATTAATGGTGGAAAACCATGCCTCTGGCTCATGCTTCTATCACCCCTGAAGCCAACAAGTTCAAGTCTATTGATTATATATTACATTCATATTCTACTGGCCAAATGGCCAGTTTCAAAGGATTTTTAGGAAAAATCACTGGCCCGCAGCCCAAACTATACTGGCCATTGGCCACCGGGCCCATTGACAAGCGATTGTTAGTGATTCCGGTAATCACAAATTTTGGTCTCAAATTTTGTTCAAATGCCCTCAGAACATCCGGTAACAGAACATGTGTGGGTCAACACGGTAAAAGGTATGCCAGCACACCGCCTCGAGGGTGTACCTTTTACCGTGTTGATCCACATGTAACATGTCCATAGAAAATTGTTGATTACTCACATATAAATGTATCCTGTAAGGACACAATGGTCTCGTTGTATCCCTCAAGGACACATTGGCCTGCTTGTGTACTTCAAGGACACAGTGTTCTGCTTGTCTCCTTCAAGGACACAGTGTTCTGCTTGTATCCCTCAAAGACACAGTGTTCTGCTTGTATCCTGCAAGGACACAGTATTCTGCTTGTATCCTTCAAGGACACAGTGTTCTGCTTGTGTCCTTCAAGGACACAATAGTCTCCTTGTATCTGTTAAGGAAACAGTGATCTCCTTGTTTCCTTCAAGGATGCAGTGGTCTGCTTGTATCCTTCAAGGACACAGTGGGCTGCTTATAGCCTTCAAGGATGAAGTGGGCTGCTTGTGTCCTTGGAGGACACACTGGCCTACTTGTATCCTTCAATGATGCAGTGGTCTACTTGTGTCCTTCAAGGATGCAATAGTCTGCTTGTGTACTTCAAGGACACAGTGGTGGGGTTTTGCCCCCCCCCCCTCGACGACAGTCAAAATTTATTGTGCCCTAACAAGCCAGAGCCGAGGAGAATTTTTGTGCCTCTCTTTTATCTATAGTAGTGCCCGGGCTTTCTTGCTAAAAAGAGGGTCAATTCTTTTAGCCCCCCCCCAAGAGGGGTCAAATTCTTTTTTTAGCCCCCCCTCCTGAGGGGTCTTAAATATGTTTACCCCCCTCAAACCCACAACCCCCTGTTCATAAAGAATGACCACTCCCTAAGTGAGCAAATAATGAGCATGCAGTGATAAATAGAAGAATATCATAACAGTCTGTTTGCAACTATTTCAAAGAACAGATACTGCTTTAAGTTTTACCCTGGAAAGATCAGTGCATTTATGCATTGAATGGGTATCACAAAGTTCAGCATCTTGGTCTTAGGCAGCTGTGCAGCTGCTGCAGCAGAAGCCGGCTCCTGATTGGTCAGTTGGTTGTATCCTTTAAGGAGACTACATAATGAGCTGCTTCTGTGTCCTTCAGAGACACAGAAAGCTGACCATCGGCCCTGCTGCGTATCATGACGAGTTTGTTTACCGGTACGTTTTTTTCAGACGACCTACGGGTAAAGGAAATCTTCATTTTCTCAAGAGATATTTATGACAATGCTCTGTAATTAGCAGTGGGTGCTCTAAAGCTATGTACCATGACTGTGTTCAAAGCTCATCAACATTGGCTGGCTAGATACGTTGCAAATAATTTCTGACTTTCTCATTGTCAGTGACAATATTAAACACTGTTACTGCATGCAAGGATGAGGGGTGAGGCATGACGGGATTAATTTTCCATATACCTTCAGCATTTCTAAATTGGCAGAAAACATGATGGGAGGGGGGGAGTGAAAAAAGAAAATAATTGTGACCTCTCTTGAGGGGGAGCATAAAAACAAATTACCTTCTTTTTAGTAACAAAAAAGCCAGCACGCTACTATAGATCAAAGAGGGATACGAAAACTTCCCACACCGGTGACAGGGGTGGTTAGAGTGAGATGCAGGGCGGGTTGAGTGAGACGCAGGGTGTGAGGGGGTGGGCAGAGTGAGATGCAGGGTGGGCGGTGGGTGTAGGAGTGAGACCCAGGCTGGGCGGAGGGTGTAGGAGTGAGATACAGGCTGGGCGGAGGGTGTAGGAGTGACACCCATAGTGGGGGTTGTGTACAAATGACGTCATGCTGGAGGGGGGAGGGGGTGTCCCACTCCCCATGACCAAGCATAACAAGGGGGGATGGGGGTCATGGGCTGCATGACATTATGTCATGAAAAAAAATTGCAAGTTGCTTCAGTTTTGACAAGAAAAAAAATGATTTGTAAAGGTAGGGAAGTTAAATGAATTCATCTTTTATGAAATATATATTACCTATACAGGCATGCTTTCCTCAGACATCCCACTCAATGATTGTCACTGCCATCAGTGTCAGTGTTGGTCCACTACTCTATCCCACCTCTAACCCAGGCGCCATACCACTTTGAAATACCATTTCAGTTGGACTCATTTAACCAAAGGACCCCATATATATAGGTTGATCCATATAAGTAAGAAGCACCCTAGCATTGAGAATTCAGTAGAAAGATTCAAATCACCCAACTATTCTATTTGATAAATTCCACAATTCAAAAACCCATTGGTAATTTAGGGATTGCTCAGTACTCATTAACAGGCCTGAGGGGTGAGGTAGATTGCCATACAGATGTGCAGAAATCTGAAAATTTAATGACCCCCTCCCCTCGGAGAGATTGCCCTGGTCATCCCTCCTGTTCTACAGTAGCACAGAAAAGGCATGACATTTTTTCTGCCCCCTTCCCCGATGTGAGGTGTCAAAATTATTTTCCTCCCTGCCCCCTCAATCTGCATCCTGCTGCCCCTGTTGATTAATCATGAACTCTCCCTTGGAAACAAACAACTTATACTCTCCTTTTTCTTGCTTTGTAAGTGTGATCTTAATTGTATATGTGTAATCTTATTACCACACTTGTAATGTTACACTTGTAATTCAGTGAAGCCATTGTAACTGTCGGCTAGATCTGATTTCTTCTCTTATTTTCTTTCCTTTACCTCTCATGAGGATGTGAGGTAACAGGACCTTTACCCCCTGGACATTTACCCCCAGACATCTACCCCTAAACCATTTACCCCCATGGATATCTACCAAGAAGCTTCAATAGATAGGAGGTGAAACTCAGAGCTTTACCTATGGACACAGTGTAACAGCCCCCCCCCTCTACCCCCCCTTCAAAGTAGGCTCCCTTTTGTGTTCAGTATTGAGTCCTATGTAGGATAAGGGGGTTTATAGAGATGTCAGGAATCTTTATCAGACTGATATCAAATGGAAACAAGGGGCCACCTATACCAGAAAATCCTGCTGAATCCAGAATTTGTGATCTTGATTCTCAAAATTTGACCAAAGGTACCTAAAAAGGAGGTTTGATGATGAGAATATTTTAAAAATGTACAAAAGTTATATTGAAAATGATTGGAACTATTTATAGATGCAACATGCTAATCAAAGTCAATACCTGAATCTACATATCCTAATGTGTGCCTCTCTCAACCTGACAAGTACTCTACCTGTGTATGGCTCTGCCTCTCCCACATACTGCCTTTCCCTTAGTCTACCTATCACTCATACTACCTATCCCTTGAAACATCTAGAGTTTAATTAGGTTTTCTCTCAAATGGCTTAAAGGATTAAAGTTTTCCCTTCACCTTTGTACCTAATTTTCTCTGTACATTCTTACCATTAGTCTACCTATCCTCAATCTGCCTATCATTCACTTTACCTATCCCTCATGGTGACTATCCCCCAACTCTTTACATCCCTCATGTTTGACTGGCACATCTGTGATATTACCTAGCACCAATGTATCTTTTGAATATGCTCACCTTACAAGGTACCCTCTGTACCTATCTCTTAAACTGTTTATTACCTATCCTCCTTGCTACCCATCCTCTTCAATACCTATCCCTCAAGCTCACTTTATAGCTTTCCTACCTATCACAGCTTGATCAGCTGGGATAGCTCACAACCAACCTTCATTTTGATCTCTTAGTCAACCTATCCCCTAAGGAACAAATTTAACAGTCTACCTCACACATACATCTACCTATCACTCATGCTATATATCATTGAGGTTACCTATCCTTCAGGCTGCCTATCCTTCATGGTATATAGCCCTCAGTTATTTAACTTGTCAAGTGGGATAGCATGAACGATATGCAGCATGAAGGATAGGAAGAGGGGAATAAACAACATACATGTAGGATAGGAAGTTAGCTAGTCTAATGATAGCCATGGTGAGGCATTTTGAAAAGCATGATAATTCAATGGCCTGAGGGATATGTAAGGTAAACATGAGTGATATGCAGACTTGAGGATAGGTACAATGAGCGATAGGTATATTTCACAAGGCATAGACTATAAGAGCTACTATAAAGGTAGAAAGAATAGCATACAAGGTGAGAGATACATAGATAGCTGGTAAGGTAGGCAGAGGGCTATATACCATGAAGGATAGGCAGCCTGAAGGATAGGTAACCTCAAGGATATATAGCATGAGTGATCAGTAGATGTATGCTTGAGGTAGACTGTTGGATTTGTTCTTTAGGGGATAGGTTGACTAAGAGATCATAACAAAGGTTGGATGTGAGCTATCCCAGCTGATCAAGCTGTGATAGGCAGGAAAGCTATAAAGTGAGCTTGAGGGATAGGTATTGAAGAGGATAGGTAGCAAGGAGGATAGGTAATAAACAGTTTAAGAGATAGGTACAGAGGGTACCTTGTAAGGTGAGCATATTCAAGGATACATTGGTGCTAGGTAATATCACAGATGTGCCAGTCAAATATGAGGGATGTGCAGATTTGGGGGATAGTCACCATGAGGGATAGGTAAAGTAAATGATAGGCAGATTGAGGATAGGTAGACTAATGGTAACAATGTACAGAGAAAATTAGGTACAAAGGTGAGGGGTAAATTTTAATCCTTTAAGCCATGTGAGGGAAAACCTAATTAAACTTTAGATGTTTCAGGGGATATGTAGTATGAGTGATAGGCAGACTAAGGGATAGGCAGTATGTGGGAGAGGTAGAGCCATACGCAAGCAGAGTACTTGTCAGGTTCGGATAGGCAAATATTGGGATATGTAGATTGAGGTACTGACTTTGATTAGCATGTTGCATCTATAAAAAGTTCCAATCATTTTCAATATAACTTTTGTACATTTTTAAAATATTCTCATCATCAAACCTCATTTTTAGGTACCTTTGGCCAAATTTTGAGAATCAAGACCACAAATTTTGGATTCAGCAGGATTTTCTGGTATAGGTGGCCCCTTGTTTCCATTTGATATCACTCTGATAAAGATTTCTGACATCTCTATAAACCCCCTTATCCTACATAGGACTCAATACTGAACACAAAAGGGAGCCTACTTTGAAGGGGGGGTAGAGGGGGGTGGCTTGCACTATAGGACTCTATGGAGTAACATATCCTAGGGAACCTATACTATTCTTGTATCTACCCCCAAGGTCATCCACCCCCAATGACATCACCCCCACATCCCTCTCCCCACTTACCAGGGCAAGTGGTAGTCCCAGGGACTCAACTAGTCCTGAGGACTAAATCTTATTCCCCAGGACTATCTTCCCAGTCTCAAGGGTTGCATACCTTTAGTCCTAGGGTAAATATCCAAGAGGGTGAATGTCATGGGGGTGAATGGCATGTGGATAAAATTCTGGGGGTAAATGTCCAGAGGGTAAATGTCTTGGGAATTAGAAGTCCTAGGTGTTGGAAACAGGTGGGGCTTTTTCCACCCTCCCTGGTCTGAAACCATGCTGGGCTAATATTGGGTGTGAATTGGTAAGGCCTAAAAAAAATTGTTGTGTTCAGGTAACGGGTCTAAAAAAATTAGGGTAGGTAGGTAGGGTTGTTTTTGAGAATTTTTTTTTACCCATTACCTGAACACAACAATTTTTTTTAGGTCTTACCAATTCATATCCATTATTAGCCCAGCACGGTTTTGGACCCGGGACGGTGGAAAAAGCCCCACATGTTTCCATCTCAATTTGATATACTCTCTTCATGTACTTTGGGCCGGGGGAGGGGGGTTTCTCTGCATAATATCATGGGGGGTCAAGCATTGTATGACCTAACATGACAAGGGGGGAGAGGGGGGTCAAAAATGGCAAAAAAAAGCATGATGTCATTTGTACACAGCCCCGTGGGCAGAGGGTGTAGGAGTGACATGCCGAATGGGCGGAGGGTGTAGGAGTGAGACGCAGGGTGGGTGGAGGGTGTAGGAGTTGTGCACCTATAATCCCAGTGTAATTATTGTAATAAATACTTACTTTTGGGCACAGGGTCCACTTGTAAAGTCTGTGATTCTGTGTGATAGGGAGGAATAAAATGATATAATAAACTCACTATGAAAGAAAACAATATTTCACCAATATTTTTCTCCTGTAACTAAGGATAATCAAAATATTCATCAAAAGCTCTATGCTAATTCTGCAATGATAAGCAATAAACTATCATACATATTTGAGAATAAATGACTACTTTGATACAAAATCTTCCACTGGTTTGATTCATTTGCAGTTTGTGAAGTCTGTGATTCTTTGTGATAGTGGAGGAAAAATCCTTTAACAAAGAATGTAATTAGTTCCAGCTAATAAAAAGATACATGACTATGCACCATTGCATTATCATTCAGTATTGTGAGGGTTGAAGTTTTTGCCTTGGACAAGTCTAACAACTCCCATTTTATTTTTAATCTTTACCTTCACCCAAGGATAGTCATTTTAACTGTCATATGCTCAGTAAATCAAATCACATTGATATGCAGAAGTACACTTCTTAATCATGTGAAAGGAAATGTCTTACCATTAATCTCAGTATTATCTTCCTGCTGCCTCTTTCTACTACCTGCTGAAGAATGAGAATTAGCTATATCACATTTACATTGACTATTATAAGCCAAGCCTTCATAATCTAGCTGCGTTGATCATCTGACAGATTCTGTATATGAAATGATTCAATCTGGCTGTATGTCATAGGCACACCATATTGAGGTTTTTGGTATCAATAGTAATCATTCTTTAAAGATGTGTGTATTCCATGTGCTTTTTTGTTTGAGTGAGTCCTTATAGCAGCAACCTACAGTTCCACATACTAAAACATACCTTGCTTTTGTGTTGTTGTAAAATAACATGAATACAGAGATTCTACCTAGTGAACAACAAAGCTTTAAAAACCTTGAGAAACTTTCCTATATGGTTTGTATGAAATGTTTTAAAACAATTTTAAATGTTCTAGATTCAAAAGTTTTCACTTAGAACATTTCGAAACATTTCTATATGTTTCAACTCAAAACGTCTATGTCTAAACCATATTGAAATATTTGAAAAACGTTGTATGAGCGTTTTCTAAGGTATACGATCCTTTCCTGGTTTTTCTACATGTCCTGCTAGGTGGGGGCATTATGGTATCTGAGTGAATACTCTCATATTCATAGTGGTATGATAGCAGTACAATAATAATTATCTGGATAATCTAATAGCTGCATAAAGTGTATTACTAATAACTAATACAAAAGGTACAGGTCATTCAATAGCTTCATCAATTAGATGGTATCCATATGAGCATCCTATTGATGAACACCCTTTTTGTAGAGATTAGAAAAAAAATATATATGGTCAATTTTGTACACTGTGCAAATGAATGGACAGGGTCAACCTGTCCACTCTAGCAATACTTGGAGTACTTTACTATGATGGATGTGGGCAAAGAAATCAAATGTGGAAAAAATCAATACAATATCTATCACCAAAGCCTTTATGCTTTAGGAGGTTTGGAGGGCTAGTAAAAGTGTAATTTGTATGAAAAAAAACATTGAAAAACGTTTATGAATGTTGCACGACGAAAAGTTTGTTTGTAATTTTTTTTTAAATTATTTGGAGTCCATGTTTTTACGTTAATCAAACATTTTATTTCAGATTTTTTATAATGCTTTTCAACCCATTAGAAAATGTTTCTTAGGTGATTTAACTTTTTTTAGTCTGCTGTGTACTTACTAAGATAGAAACTATACTCACCCTTTGCTGCTTGGACCTTAGATCTCTTTACTTTTGGTCCTTGTGTGCCTATTAAAGAACATGAATGATGACTTAATAAACTCTGAATGAAGAAACAAACATTTTACACAATACTTTTATCCTGACACTGAGGATAATCAAAATATGCAAAATAGCTCTATGTTATATTCTGCAAGGATGATGAATAAATTATCAAAAATATTTGAGAATTGGTAAGCATGAAGGGATTAGACAAAGACGATACATATTGGATCTGGGCATTGTCATAAACAAAGTGACCGCCCCTTTATCAATAAGAAAAAAAAACAACAAATTTCAAACAACACTAGCAGGCCCCGTACTGGTGGCAGTGTTGTACTTCTGCTGAAGAGGTGAATGCGAACTGACCTTGACCTAACAGTGCGGTCAGACTTAATTGATGAATTCCTTCTACACATTGATAGATATGAAGGGATTAGACAAAGACGATACATATTGGATCTGGGCATTGTCATAAACCAAATGACTGCCAGCATCCCAAATATTGATATAAACACATAGACATACCCGGCCTGTATTCACATGTATGTATGTACTTGGCCGAACCCGCCACCCCCATTGCTGCGTACGTAATCAATGGATAGCCCCTAAGAAAGCTCCCCAGTGATATGGGTGAGGGAGACTCTTTTCCTGCGGCGGTTTTGGTGTGAATAGGGACTACAGTTTGCCATGAATAAAACCTACAGTTTGCCGTGAATAGGCCATATAGTTTGGTGTGAAAAGTGCACACAGTTTGCCGTGCAAATGGCCCACAGTTTGCCATAAAAAGAGCCCAAATTTGCCTTGAAAAGGGCTCACAGTGATGCTGTGAAAAGACTCACTCAATATAAAAAACGTTATTTAACGTCACAAACCCGTTTTAAAATGTTTTGCCATGGTAAAGAACCATAGGGGAAACGTTCTGAAACAGTTTGCAACGTTTTTTGTTGACTGGGGAGGCCCATCACACATCTAGTGGTGAAGCCACTAGTTAGTTAGACTCCTTTTTTAAAACGGCACAAGCTTGGACTGGCCAATGGAGAATGAATCTGTCTGTGTGACTGCCATTTTCACGCATAAACGTCACAGTTTCATCAGCGTCTATGGCTGTTATTTTTCACTTTACAGGTAACCATTATTCATTGTTTACTGATCAAGCAACATTAATACAATATTTGAACGTATCTCTTCTTCAATATAAATTCTCGATATAAATTCTCCATTCTCACAACGAGAGCAGAGATCTGGGATGGTGTATCAGTCCAAATGTATGTTGTACTCTTCTTGCTGGCCTGGACTTTGTTTCCTTAAACTTAACAGTTATGTGGTTGTAATATGAATGTCAATTTAGGGGTGAAAAAATTAATTTAAGGACATTCTGTCGATTCAGAATTTTGATTAAATGTCTCAAATTGAAGTTTCTGTTGCATTATCGATGTATCATGACGAGTTTGTTTACCGGTACGTTTTTTTCAGACGACCTACGGGTAAAGGAAATCTTCATTTTCTCAAAAGATATTTATGACAATGCTCTGTAATTAGCAGTGGGTGCTCTAAAGCTATGTACCATGACTGTGTTCAAAGCTCATCAACATTGGCTGGCTAGATAAGTTGCAAATAATTTTTAACTTTCTCAGTGTCAGTGACAATATTAAACACTGTTACTGCATGCAAGGGTGAGGGGGTGAGGCATGACGGGATTAATTTTCCATATACCTTCAGCATTTCTAAATTGGCAGAAAACATGATGGGAGGGGGGGGGTGAAAAAAGAACCCTCCAGAGGGGGGGCGTAAATAATTGTGACCTCTCTTGAGGGGGAGCGTAAAAACAAATTACCTTTTTTTTAGTAACAAAAAAAGCCAGCACACTACTATAGATCAAAGAGGGATACGAAAACTTCCCACATTGGTGACAGGGGTGGTTTGAGTGAGATGCAGGGCAGGTTGAGTGAGACGCAGGGTGTGAGGGGGGTGGGCAGAGTGAGATGCAGGGTGAGCGGTGGGTGTAGGAGTGAGACCCAGGCTGGGAGGAGGGTGTAGGAGTGAGATACAGGCTGGGCGGAGGGTGTAGGAGTGACACGCATAGTGGGGGCTGTGTACAAATGACGTCATGCTGGAGGGGGGGAGGGGGTGTCCCACTCCCCATGACCAAGCATGACAAGGGAGGATGGGGGTCATGGGCTGCATGACATCATGTCATGAAAAAAAATTGCAAGTTGCTTCAGTTTTGACAAGAAAAAAATGATTTGTAAAGGTAGGGAAGTTAAATGCATTCATCTTTTATGAAATATATATTACCTATACAGGCATGCTTTCCTCAGACATCCCACTCAATGATTGTCACTGCCATCAGTGTCAGTGTTGGTCCACTACTCTATCCCACCTCTAACCCAGGTGCCATACCACTTTGAAATACCATTTCAGTTGAATCATTTAACCAAAGGACCCCATATATAGGTTGATCCATACTGGTAAGAAGCACCCTGGCATTGAGAATTCAGTAGAAAGATTCAAATCACCCAACTATTCTAGGTAAGGAATATGTCTGGTTCCCTCTAACCACGACCACAATTAGTCTTAAGGCACCAAGTCATGGCTGGATAAAGGGACTCCTATTGATTGTGTAAGTTTGGGAACGAGGATGTGTGGTCCCTTCATCCATATTTGCCGTCCTTGGTGTTCATCCCCCATGGGGAATGTGTGCGGAGTTTTTCTATCCAGTAGAATTCGGCCTGTGCTAGTAACCTTTTTCCTTCATCGCTTTTTGGATGTCGTCCAATAAATTCCACAATATGGAATTTGACATCCTTCATTCTTTCGTGCCCCGGTTGATTGAAATGCCAGGGCACATCTGTATTGCCCTCATTTTTCCTGATACTGTTTAGGTGTTCCCACATTCTTTCTCTGATAGGTCTCTCCGTTTTTCCCACGTACTGTGCATTACAGGTACATTCTAGGCAGTAGATCAGGTTGGAGCTTTCACAGCTCACATTCCATTTGGAAGTGAACCTTTTTCCTGTTGTTTTGGATATTATTTTATCTTTTTTGTCTTTTTTCACACACTCATCGCAGAATAGCCTTCTGCATTTCCATTTTTGTTTTTTGTTTTTGGGTTGTCTCACTACCCCTTCTTCCTCATCATCTGACATAGGGTAGTTTGTGGCTGCCGTTACCAGGTGGTCCTTTAGGTTCTTAGGTCTTTTTTGATCCTTTATTAGTTTTGACCATTGTAGGAATTTTGTTGTTTTAGAGCCACCCAGATAGTCCCAGTGTTGGCTAATTGTCTGGTTCAAGATGTCGTTTCCTGGTCTATGCGTGCTTATGCATGAGGATGTGAGGTAACAGGAAGCACCCTGGCATTGAGAATTCAGTAGAAAGATTCAAATCACCCAACTATTCTATTTGATAAATTCCACAATTCAAAAACCCATTGGTTATTTAGGGATTGCTCAGTACTCATTAACAGGCCTGAGGGGTGAGGTAGATTGCCATACAGATGTGCAGAAATCTGAAAATTTAATGACCCCCTCCCCTCGGAGAGATTGCCCTGGTCATCCCTCCTGTTCTACAGTAGTTCACAGAAAAGGCGTGACATTTTTTCTGCCCCCTTCCCCACTATGAGGTGTCAAAATTATTTTCCTCCCTGCCCCCTCAATCTGCATCCTGCTGCCCCTGTTGATTAATCACAAACTCTCCCTTGGAAACAAACAACTTATACTCTCCTTTTTCTTGCTTTGTAAGTGTGATCTTAATTGTATATGTGTAATCATATTACCACACTTGTAATGTTACACTTGTAATTCAGTGAAGCCATTGTAACTGTCGGCTAGATCTGATTTCTTTTCTTATTTTCTTTCCTTTACCTCTCATGAGGATGTGATGTAACAGGACCTTTACCCCCTGGACATTTACCCCAAGACATCTACCCCTAAACCATTTACCCCCATGGATATCTACCCCCAAGGTCATCCACCCCCAATGACATCACCCCCAGATCCCTCTACCCACTTACCAGGGCAAGTGGTAGTCCCAGGGACTTAACTAGTCCTGAGGACTAAATCTTATTCCCCAGGACTATCTTCGCAGTCTCAAGGGTTGCATACCTTTAGTCCTAGGGTAAATATCCAAGGGGGTGTATGTCATGGGGGTGAATGGCATGTGGATAAAATTATGGGGGTAAATGTCCAGAGGGTAAATGTCTTGGGGGTTAGAAGTCCTAGGTGTTGGAAACAGGTGGGGCTTTTTCCACCATCCCTGGTCTGAAACCATGCTGGGCTAATATTGGGTGTGAATTGGTAAGGCCTAAAAAAAATTGTTGTGTTCAGGTAACGGGTCGAAAAAAATTAGGGTAGGTAGGTAGGTTTGTTTTTGAGAATTTTTTTGAGGTTGGCGCTTCTAGAACTTCTAATTTTGTTTTTACCCATTACCTGAACACAACAATTTTTTTTAGGTCTTACCAATTCATATCCATTATTAGCCCAGCACAGTTTTGGACCCCGGACGGTGGAAAAAGCCCCACATGTTTCCATCTCAATTTGATATACTCTCTTCATGTATTTTGGGCCGGGGGAGGGGGGATTCTCTGCATAATGTCATGGGGGGGTCAAGCATTGTATGACGAAACATGATAAGGCGGGAGGGGGGATCAAAAATGGCGAAAAAAGCATGATGTCATTTGTACACAGCCCCGTGGGCAGAGGGTGTAGGAGTGACACGCCGAGTGGGCGGAGGGTGTAGGAGTGAGACGCAGGGTGGGTGGAGGGTGTAGGAGTTGTGCACCTATAATCCCAGTGTAATTATTGTAATAAATACTTACTTTTGGGCACAGGGTCCACTTGTAAAGTCTGTGATTCTGTGTGAAGGGGAGGAATAAAATGATATAATAAACTCGCTATGAAAGAAAACAATATTTCACCAATATTTTTCTCCTGAAACTAAGGATAATCAAAATACTCATCAAAAGCTCTATGCTAATTCTGCAATGATAAGCAATAAACTATCATACATATTTGAGAATAAATGACTACTTTGATACAAAATCTTCCACTGGTTTGATTCATTTGCAGTTTGTGAAGTCTTTGATTCTTTGTGATAGTGGAGGAAAAATCCTTTAACAAAGAACGTAATTGGTTTCAGCTAATAAAAAGATACATGACTATGCACCATTGCATAATCATTCAATATTGTGAGGTTTGAGGTTTTTGCCTTGGACAAGTCTAACAACTCCCATTTTGTTTTTAATCTTTACCTTCACCCACGGATAGTCATTTTAACTGTCATATGCTCAGTAAATCAAATCACATTGGTATGCAAAAGTACACTTCTTAATCATGTGAAAGGAAATGTCTTACCATTAATCTCAATATTATCTTCCTGCTGCCTTTTTCTACTACCTGCTGAAGAATGAGAATTAGACAGATTCTGTATATGAAATGATTCAATCTGGCTGTATGTCATAGGCACACCATATTGAGGTTTTTGGTATCAATAGTAATCATACTTTAAAGATGTGTGTATTTCATTTGTGCTTTTTTGTTTGAGTGAGTCCTTATAGCAGCAACCTACAGCTCCACATACTAAAACATACCTTGCTTTTGTGTTGTTGTAAAATAACATGAATACAGAGATTCTACCTAGTGAACAACGAAGCTTTAAAAACCTTGAGAAATTTTCCTATATGGTTTGTATGAAATGTTTTAAAACATTTTTAAATGTTCTAGATTCAAAAGCTTTCACTTAGAACATTTGGAAACATTTCTATATGTTTCAACTCAAAACGTCTATGTCTAAACCATATTGAAACATTTGAAAAACGTTATATAAATGTTTTCTAAGGTATACAAACCTTTCCTGGTTTTTCTACATGTCCTGCTAGGTGGGGGCATTATGGTATCTGAGTGAATACTCTCATCTTCATGATAGCAGTACAATAATAATTATCTGGATAATCTAATAGCTGCATAAAGTGTATTACTAATAACTAATACAAAAGGTACAGGTCATTCAATATCTTCATCAATTAGATGGTATCCATATGAGCATACTATTGATGAACACCCTTTTTTGTAGAGATTACAAAAAAATATATATATAGTCAATTTTGTACACTGTGCAAATGAATGGACAGGGTCTACCTGTCCACTCTAGCAATACTTGGAGTACCTTACTATGATGGATGTGGGCAAAGAAATCAAATGTGGAAAAAAATCAATACAATATCTATCACCAAAGCCTTTATGCTTTGGGAGGTTTGGAGGGCTAGTAAAAGGGTAATTTGTATGAAAAAAAACCCATTGAAAAACGTTTATGAATGTTGCATGACGAAAAGTTTGTTTGTATTTTTTTTTACATTATTTGGAGTCCATGTTTTTTACGTTAATCAAACATTTTATTTCAGATTTTTTATAATGCTTTTCAACCCATTTTTAGGTGATTTAACTTTTTTTAGTCTGCTGTGTACTTACTAAGATAGAAACTATACTCACCCTTTGCTGCTTGGACCTTAGATCTCTTTACTTTTGGTCCTTGTGTGCCTATTAAAGAACATGAATGATGACTTAATAAACTCTGAATGAAGAAACAAACATTTCACACAATACTTTTATCCTGACACTGAGGATAATCAAAATATGCAAAATAGCTCTATGTTATAGTCTGCAAGGATGATGAATAAATTATCAAAAATATTTGAGAATTGGTAAGCCTGAAGGAATTAGACAAAGACGATACATATTGGATGTGGGCATTGTCATAAACAAAGTGATCGCCCCTTTATTAATAGGAAAAAAACAACAAATTTCAAACAACACTAGCAGGCCCCGTACTGGTGGCAGTGTTGTACTTCTGCTGATGAGGTGAATGCGAACTGACCTTGACCTAACAGTGCGGTCAAACTTAATTGATGAATTCTTTCTACACATTGATAGATATGAAGGGATTAGACAAAGACGATACATATTGGATCTGGGCATTGTCATAAACCAAATGACTGCCAGCATCCCAAATATTGATATAAACACATAGACATACCAATCTGGTACATATAAGCCACACCTGCTCTACGCATACTGTGAATGCCGTCCCTCACCTGGTCCTCATCAATTTGTCTTAATAAGAATTTCAAAAGTTCATCATAGGATAAAGGAACACGTTTTCCTTGATGTGCCTTTAGCATGGCCACTGTACAGCAAGGAGAATTAGGTACAGAGTTTATAGGAATGACGTGTTTGCGCTGTCCGTATTGAATTGTCTTTGTACTTGATACTGTTACATACATTCCCCAGTCTGTGAAAGTTATAGAGCTCCTTTTAAGGACGTGTAAGTTTAGAGCATCCTTAGTACCGGTAACCACCAAATTTGACTTTCTTAATAAAGCTCTAAACGATAGAACCACAGCTGATGGCATTGCTCTGAGATTTTTGTCTTTTATAAGAACTTTTGTAAATATTTTTAGCAAATGAGAAATATCCAAGGTAGGGGGAGCAGGTTCAGGATCCCCTAAATAGCGACATATGCCCGCCATGGTGATATGAAATTGAAAGTCCCAACGTATCCACGCTACATTATAACCAAAAATGAAATTCAGTGCTAACACTGCACTGACATAATTGTCTATGCTTTTAAATGTCAACATCTCACTCAAATATGCAACATATCTCATCAACTACAGTGTTGTAGGGATAGGGATACAGACAATCATAGACAGTCAAAAATTCCTTCCATTGAGAAAATCTGGTCTTCCACGTGGAAGGTGCCCAACCTCTTGCCTTCATATTAGCAGCCTTTTTGTACAAGTTCTTCAGTAAGGAAGTCCTCTCAGCAACATAGGTGCAATGGAAGAATGGGTTTGATAAACATAGACATTCTAGATAGATAATCAGCTACTGAGTTATTAATACCGGGTAAATAAGTAGTTGCCTTTAAATGGCAGTTGGTAAGAACACATTCCCAGAAAATTAAAGGCAGAATTGCCAATGAAATGTCATTACCACTTTTCCCTTTATTAAGGGCACAAATTACTTGTGTATTGTCAGGTTGACACTCAACATTGCAGTCCCTCCAAGCCTCCCCCCAATGTTGCACAGGTTTAAGAATGGGGTAGAGCTCTCTAACATTAATATTACTAGGTACATCCAACTCTGTTGGGCTCTGCAGTAAATGGTGGTGCTTAGTTCAACAAGCATTGGAAGACCGTTGTTCCCGTGTGCCTGCAATCTAGTCTGAATCATGGACAGCTCCCCAGCATGTATTTGAAGCATCAGTATATCAACAAGCAGTTTTGAGAGCATTTGAGGGTTTCATGATCTTCGCCTCCCCATTAAACCAGTCACTGAATGACTGCCACCAGTCTAAGTCTTGGAAAAAAGATTCAGTGAGCCTTATGTAATGTCTGACATAAGTGAATCTTTTTAGGTGTGCAATAATTCTGTGTAAGAAAATTCTGCCCCCTTGTACGAGCATTGAGCAATATCCCAAAATTTCACATAGCCGTTGTAATTGTCCTTTCGTCGCCTGACGGCGACCTTTAAAGAAGCTTAATTCAACATATTGCTTTGTCAGTTTCTCCGAGGGTAGTCTTAATTTCATATCAATTGTGTTTTATTTGATTCGTGTGACGCCCAGGTGTTTGGCCATTTCTGTAGTCTTAACCCTCTTTAAAATGCTCTACTATGGGTAATACCTTTACATGTTTAACTGAAAGTAATCGCGCAGATCCTTCTGGTAAAGGAAAGGGCAAAGGGAAGAGGTAAAAAAGACTAGAGGGAGAAGAGCCTGCAGAGGCAGCCGCGTTGCCGGAGAAGCGAACGAAGGGAGTCTCCAGCCGGTAAGTAAAATTCCTTTTATTCTTTAATTTATTAACTATTCATTATCTAATTATTCCATGCTATTTTATTGTGTGGAAATGTTTGTTAACATTTTGTTTCAAAGTAATTTCCCTTTTATTCCAGCACCCGTTCCAGAGCCCCAATCACTCCCCCTGTTAACCCCACGTACCCCCACCCTGTTTTTGCCTCAAACGGAGTGTGTGCCTGTGTAAGGCACATGCCAACATGTCGCTGATGATGGATGCCGTACCATCGCTACCTAAGAGCACCACTCAAATGGCAAATAACTTCACTGATGAGGCCATACAGGTAGAGCTGGAGAAGATGAACAAGGAGAGGGTGTCCTACAAGCAATGGGAACGGGTGACCAAGAAGATAGAGAGTATAGTGGACAAGAAAATTGTGACCAAGGAAGTCCATCATACTAAACTTGTCACCAAATCACAACCAAAAGAGGTGTTCATAAAGACCTTCCTTGCTGCCCTGCCAGGGTTCCGTGCACATTGTGGCAGAGTTGAGGCCCAGTACCGTGAGATGAAGAGGCTGGAGGAAAATCTGCCAGTGGGCCATGCTATCATACTAATGGACTACTCTGAAAACTGGAACTGTGCCTAACTGCGTGAGATCACCTCAGCCTACTATTTGAAGGATCAGATAACCATACATCCTATGGTGGTGAAATCCAATCACCAGAAGGCCTCCTCATAACTCGCACGTACGTAGGTGTGACATCCATTACCTCCCACTCCTTTCCAACTAGGCCGGGCACGAGAAAGGCCCCTGCGACGGGGTCAGAGGAGCTATGAAGCGCCTGGCTGACCGCATCATAAAGACCAATCAGATCATCCAATCAGCAGACAACTTTGTGGAGAAGGTTGCACCAGCAACCGAGGTCCAACTCGTCCAGGTTACATCCAGGGAAGTGATGGAGCCAACAAAAGAGATTGAGGACTGGGACAGCCCAGGTGTAGCTGGGCTTATGGAAATGCACCAAGCATGTGCTTTTCAAGGTGTCATCTATGTCCGGCGCACCTCATGCTACAGGGCTTGCTGCATGAGCACTGGGCAGCTTGTAACGGAGTGTGCTGGATGGTACAAGACCAAGGTTGTGGCAAAGGAGGAAGAAGACATCTGTGAAGACTCTGACGCAGAGTTCGACTTTGAGGGGGACTCAGGCTACGACACTGAGGACGAGCTTCCTCTAGCCCATCTCCCCAACTCTATGGACGGCTCTGAGGAAGACACCCCTCTTGCCAACCTCAAGGCCAACATGGAGGATGACCTCCCTCTTTCTGAGGTGAAGGTATGACTTGCTGCTGAGAGTGACAACGATGATGGCCCCCTCCCTCAGCTAGTAAGGTCGAGGGTAGCCAAGTCGAGGGCAACCAAGTTGAAGGCAACCAAGTCGACCTCCACCAAAACCAAGGCCACCAAGGAAGTCCAAGTACGTCTCCGCAGGTCATCGCGGAAGAAGTAGATGATGCTTGTGTACTAGTGTATAAACCTTTCATCCATCCTGAGGATTTCTCCATGAGCCTCCACTTGTATTCCCTGGTGGACAGGTAGGTCCGGCTTCCCCATTTGTGTGGTGCGGCCAGGGGACGGGTGGAGACTTATGAAGGAATGCTCAGAATGGATATAAAACTAAGTAGCTGTAGAGGTCTGATGGTTGTACATATATTGGGAGATTCGTGTGACGCCCGAACGGTCCAAAAAAGTTGTTAGAACCATCCTTGTTACCTTTATAATATAGTAGAATAACAGCGGAGGAGATTCGTGTAACTCCTGGGGCTTGGCCATTTCTGTGTTCTTAACCCTCCTAGTAGTACAACAGCGGAGGAGATTCGTGTAACTCCCGGGGCTTGGCCATTTCTGTGTTCTTAACCCTCCTAGTAGTACAACAGCGTAGGAGATTCGTGTAACTCCCGGGGCTTGGCCATTTCTGTGTTCTTAACCCTCCTAGTAGTACAACAGCGAAGGAGATTTGTGTAACTCCCGGTGTCACACACCCATTGTATAAAGTAGGGGCTGGCTGCGGTTAGGGAGGGGGCGTACTGCATGTATTAGTTATTAAGTGGAGTATCGGTGTCACACACCCATTGTAGTTAGTTGTTAAGACTACAATGATAATGGAATAATAACAATGATGATTATAACAACTATAATGATAATGAAATGACAAGTTTTCCCCTGTTAATAATAAATCTTATTCTCTTCAACTATTGGTCAGATGTCTTGTTCTCAAAGTGTTGTATGAAGAGATTCGTGTAACTCCCGTGTTTGATCATTTCTTTGGTCTTAATCCTCCTATGTAGCCTTAACTATATATATACCTGAACCTGGAGATTTGTGTAACGCCCTGTTTCAGCAGCTTTCAAGTTAAAGAACAATACCAGTACAGCTAAAACTGAATATATATGGGAGGAGTTATAATGCCCCAACATACTAACACCAACAAATACCAACCAATGATATAATATTAGCTGGAAATTGATATTTTCCCAACAAAGTAAAAAAAAACTGAAAATATGTTGAAAAGATAGCCCCAAATTCCTTTCTATCACATAATTCCAAAGCTTATACAGTAGCCAATGTCTATATTTTGAAGAATAACTACAAAACTAAGGTAAGAAAAGAGAATGGATAGTGTGGAGATACCTAGCAAACCCTATGCTTAGAGACCATTCAGGCGTCACACAAATTGCCTATCGTGGCGATTCATGTGACGCCCTGTACAGGGCTTCTCCCGGTCTTATGCTTTAAGGTGGCCCTAACAATGAAGGCTGAACCTACGGTAATCCTTAACCTCTTCATGTCAGACATGGTAATATAAGCCAATTTTACAAGCAGCTATGGTATTTGATAAGTAGGGGTGTAAGAAGCCCAGCATCCTCTTTCTACTGCACAAATTCACAACATTTTCTCTCGTACTAGAAAATGATTAAAACCAGTGTTAATCTTAATGTTATATGGTTCATATTACAGCTTAAGGTGTTTATTTTGATTATCATTTACAAAATTAAAGTTAGATATAATATATATGCTATTAGGGTAGTCTGCTCTGCATAAGGTTAGGGTGTCACACGAATCGCCCCTGTCATTTTTCAGTCTTAGACATGCCATCTTTGCTGTGGTGGTGTAAGTACAGTTTTCATATTTAACCTATCCCAATATATGGATATTATGGTCCAATCCCTGTAGTATACACACAAAAAAACTTTTACATGTCCTACTATATTTATTCTGGGGCCCCTCCCACCCTAAATGACGACAAGTGGTGCCTATCGACCATATCCACGCTTTGAGGAAATTACGATTAACCATACCTTGTCGTTCAGTTGAAGTCTCCCCATCACCATGGTGATCATCATCTTGAACATGGTTGCTTGGTAAAATGATATCTGTTACAGATAAGTACATTTTTATGTAAGTTGAGCAATAAAAAAGAGAAAACAATTTCAGCTACTTTCCATTTAGTAGTTTTTGATATATTGCAATGAAAGTACACTTCAAGCTTAATGCAAAAGACTTACACAACTTACAGAACAGATTTTCATCTGTACATTTTTGGAGAGTGTTACTGATTATTTATAATGGTCTTAATCTTACCTTGTTCGTTGATTTCACTCAGTTTTCTTCCACTGTAATGGCTTATCTTCCCTTCATCAGCAAGTATCAGGAGCTTCGCGATCTTGGCCTTTTCTATAGTACTACCAAGCATCCGATAATGTGTTTCATGCACATTCAGTGTATGGCCGAGATGCCTACATACCCATGTTAGTTTGTCTTCCCCAATATCAAGGAGCTGTGTTAGGATTGAATATAAGATGATTACAAATTATCATGCTGATATGTGACTCCTCCAGCTGTTGCACATAACTTTTTTATGTATTGCATTCATTATGTGAAAGTGAAAATGAACTGATGAAAAAATGAAGTGAATCCATTATTTGTTTGCTAACACAGAAAAACATAAAACAAGGAATGTCCATTAAACTGATTATTTATGATTGAGGCTATATGTTAACACTTCAATGCACAACTGCTTATTTGAAGTGAAATGAATCGTCTGTTTGAACTTCATGTACACATTTTCAGTTCAGTTTGAAGTTTAAAAAACTAACAGTCTCAAGATAATGTTATGTTATAGAAATAGTTATTACCTGTGTGGCAGTAGCCAAGTACTTTCTGAGCATTGTGCATTTCAGGTCCATTTCAAACCCAGTCAGATCCTTGATTTCCTCTCTGATTATTCGTATACTGTCACACACCCGAATAACTGAATCTCCTAAAAAAGGTTGTTCTTATTATATACAAAATATGGTTGGGTGGCTTCGATAACAGATTTATCTTACAGACAGGCCCCTTTAATAAGATTCCATTGATGATACTGCTATTGAAAAATAGATGGATAAAGTGTGGTCAGTGGTCTTCATGAATATTAAACATTCCTGTGTGCATGCTATGTATAATGGCTGAGAGATATATAAATATGATCATGGGTACCTTGATTAGCGAACATCCAGTCATTGGTTTTGCCTTTGGGCAGAACCTCTCCTCTGATCTTCCTATTTGCAATGTAGTCCATGATATCCCTACAGTCCCCAGGAATCAGTATTGTCACTCCAGTGCCCCGTTTTCCACGTACTGTTACCAGATCATTACAGGCAGCTAGTTTTTTTTCCAAAGTTGAGAGATCGGTGTACATCTCATCATTGTGGACAGCATTGTTTCCTCTGTCATTGTATGCAGTAACGCTGGAAACAGGAAATCGACAGTTTCTATAACCTGTACAGCAGTATAGATAGCCTTTAATAGTTTTTATAGATATAACACAGCAATACTAAAGGGGTGTATGCTAAAATCTGATTATTATTACACTTGTATTGGTTTCTCTCAGCCTTAATGTAGAATTGTCATGGTGCATTTTTGGAGGGATTATCTAACAACAGACATACCTTAGACCTTCCAGCTCTCCTGGCCTCCACTTGTTATACGTCGCCAACCGTGCTTGCACCAAGGCTACAGCTCTGGAGTAGCTCTGCCAATTTGTTTGCAGATCCAGGTTTTGTATCTGATTCTTCACATACTCACTGAATCTCTTAAGTTGATCTGGCTTTGGCAGATGGAGTGGCTTGTTGAATTTCCTTTCATCAGCATGGGCCCTAAAAGAGGTGGCAAGCTTAGTTTTGTAATCCTTTTCAAAACAAAATTTAAATTTTTCAGAAAGAGCTGCCCCTGCGTAATCAAACACTTTCTTGCAACAAGCTTTCTTTGACTCAGCCAGCCTCACCATGTCCTCCTGCAGCTTTGTGATAATTGATGGGGTTACAATTTCATCCCCTCCATCCTTCATCCCTGCACATTCTTCGATTGCTTCTATCACCATATCTGACTTATCTGGTGATATGAAGTCAGACATGCTTGCCTCTTCATTTTGAACCTTACACCTCAGTACAATGAGAAGTTTTTCCAGTCTTCTCATTCTGTCAGAGACATAATTTGTCCTCCTTAACATGTTTCGCTGACATTTCCCTAGCCACTCCTCACCTATCACACAAATCAGGGGATCAGTAGTTGCAGCATTGTTTACTTCAGCCCGTTGCATGGTTGCAATTACCTCTTCCTGTAATTTTTTAGGAGCAGGTCTACTGTCTTTGAGAAGTGATCCCTTTATTATTCTCGAGTGAACAATCAATGTGTCAATCCCTGCATTACTTTTGCCTTTTGCTCTGCATCTAGAAGAGTGTTTTTTCAAATCTGTTTCTTTCAACCATGCAAAACACTTTGGACATGGTCCATATTCATCTACATTGAAGGTACCATTGTTGACTCTCGCCAAGATGATTTCACCCTCTTCTTTCTCCAAAACGTCCATGTTGTGGGTGTGGTTCCCTTTATTCCTTACAATCTTCAATGATGCCTGTATCTCACTTATTGGGATCATCTTCAAGCTTTCCTTCTCCAGAAGCTGACTTATCTCTGGTATCTCTAAGTGTCTTCGGAGGTGTTTGCTGATATTACTGCCAGCAAAGTCACAAAAATTACAATGATGTTTGCGCTCCCAGTTTCGATCTTTACCTGTAATTGTTTTCTTCACATAAATTTTGTGTTTTTTTGCATCATATATCCTGCCAACATCTCTGGAGTTTGAGGTTGGGCCCTCCTGCTCAGCAAGGTGGGAAGAGTTAGTGTCCTCTTCTGTTGGATGGGTGGATGTCATCTCCGCATCTGTCTCTGGTGTGGCTGTTATTTCACATTGTAACTGCTGGGCTGGTGTCTCTCCATCTGCCTCTGGTGTGAATGGCATTTCACCTTGTAACTGCTGGGCTGGTGTCTCTCCATCTGTTTCTGGTTTGGATGGACTTTCACCTTGAAACTTGTCGCTTGGAGTCTCCCCTTCTACCTGTTTTATAGGTGGCATCTGCCCTGCTGTTGGGGGGGCACTTGGGTTTTCCCCTCTAGCCAGGTTTGGTGTTGCGGTCTCTCTTTTTGTCAGTTGTGGGTATTTCTCTGCATTTCGCCTAAAGGGCTGACGAAAACTTTTCCTTTGCCAGGCACTGGTGGTGTGAAATTTGCTGATGAGGGGACATCTTTTTGGGGACCTCTGACTCTGGTTCCTAAACGCCTTAATCTCCTGAAAGCAAAATAAACCATCAGGTGTTACAAGTACAGTGAAACTTCATAATAATGAGCTCTGATATAAGGAGGCCTTGCATATAAGGAGCATATTAGTCTTGCACCAACCTTATTCCACACTTTTTCTCCCAACTCCATTATAAAAAAGGAGATTTTGGTATTTTATTACTGCCAAAGCTCCTACTTTCTGCTTTTTAGGGTCTTTTTGGGGTTAGGGGGCTGCAGAATAAAAACTATTTGACCATTCTTCCTAATTTGGGTGTTATTTGAAAGTAAACATCCAGGGTATCAAAGAAAGGGTAAATTTGCATATGCCAGACCATTTTTTTTTTTTAGATATGATGGCCCAAAGTTGAAAAATGGCCCAAAAGAATGTTTTCTTTCAATTTCCACCTCATTCCACCCCCTATATCATCAAGCCAAGCAGTAAGAGACCACCATAATTTCATTAACTCCTTAGTGGGGGATCCTATCAAACATTTTCATAGGGTATGGAGGTGATATGTATTTCCATAGGGTATGGAGGTGATATGTATTTACCCTAGCCATTCTTCTAACTTGAAAATAGTGATGTAAGGCACGTGATGAATCATTTATGGCATTAGATCAGTTATAAATATATTTTCCTCAGACTTCATATTTATCACCATCAAGGTGTTCTGTATAGGGGATTTTTTGGTAAAATTTTTGTTTGCCTACCACGCACCCTTTGCAGGCAATACACATTCAAATATTTTTCAAGTCAACCCCAACCCCCCTTAAACAGCACTTGTGTATGTACAGGCTGTATTAATCATTTCTAACTTGTCTAACCCATCCTATGGCATATATCTATTGATGAGGTGCCATTTAAAAAAGAAGAAATGACTCTCTACATGCCTTGGTTGCCCCAAACCAGAGTTGCTTGCCCAATGTAAGGCGCGTGATGAATCATGTAATGCATGTGATGAAATGATTTCTGGTCCCATAGCTTCTTTGTTACACCCAAATACAAGCACATCTGTGTTTCATATGATAGAATAAGGCCCTGGCTTTGATTTTAAGCATTTATAGGGCACCCCCAGTCATTCTGCTACTACCCAGTCCCGTCCCTGCACAGAGGTATCTATACTCACAAATTCATCCAAATTCTCCCAAAATTCATTGCCTCAATTGACCTGACAGTCAACCCCGCCGCCATTTTGGATCAAGGTCACTCGCACACTCTCAGATAAGGGGCCACATAAATTAACCTGGACACCAGGCTGAGAAATAGTCTGATCCATGTTACTTTCATGAATTAACCCAATGTAATCTTGGCAATCAGTCACTTCAAAATCCTTGATTTCAAATTTTTCATTGTCAAAGATTTCAATGGGGATTTGAGAGTCGCGTACCTCTGACCTAGTCTCCTTGCCTACTACTTATGCCTTATCACAAACAAGAACATTGGCGCTTACATTGCCCACAGCACAATTAACAGGTGAAGCTACATTGTTAGTGGGTATAACACTTGATTGTCACTCCTTAGAATCACCCCCACTCCTAATCTTACAATCTAACATGTTATGACCAGTGTCATCACAGTACATACATTGATGTTTGTATTGGCAGGCTCCCGCCTCACAATGTTGTTTTTGACAGAACTTGAAACACACTCTGTGTTCTGCTGCTATTTTTCTCCAACCAAACAAACCAGATTTTGATTGATTATTTTGACCTCTGTTATTAACCCTTTTAGAACCACTTTGATTGTTATGGTTAGGCGGCTTGTGCTTCTGGGCTTCCTGGGCCGCTTTTGCCGCCTTACTACCAGCCACCTCTAACTTAGTGTTGGTGAGTTGAGTATCCGGGTATCTGCCCCATGGAAAACCCCCACTCCCCACCTACGGACTCTTTCAAGCCACCAGGGCTTTTATATCATAAATTCCCGTCCTAGCCATCTCCAACATATATGACACGTGGTCATAATAGCCAGATATATACTCCCCAGACCCAATTAATTCTCTCATAAGACAGTTCTGGAAACTCCTCAGAAGAATTTATTACCAACTGTTTTTTATGCTCACTAACTGGCAATTATCCCTCAGAAAGCGTTTCCGGAAACATATGAGAGGTGGAGTCGCGCATGCGCAGTCAGACACTGTTTAGCCTGGTAAGTACGGTTCTTCTTGATGTTAAGCATTCCCTGCTTCAGGGAACCATTATGAACATATTCTGCAGCCTTGGTTCCCCCCGGAACCTTGGATGTTCAGCAGATTCTTAGTTATTTAGGATTCTGTTCTGCCTCCCCTTGTGCCCGGATCAACGCCGGGAACTAGGTCACGGTGGCGTCCTTCTCCCTGGGCTGACCCAGCTATGGACTAACCTGCACCCCCTGGTGCCAAACTGTCCAGTTTTAGACATATTTGAGCCTTAATGATCGATTGACTGCCCCCCGGCAGCTCACAGATCAGTTTAGGACGAGTTATTCGCCCTGTTAGCGCCTAAATCGCTCACATTCGCTCAGAAATTGCTCAGCTTGACCTTGTCCCCCCGACGACCAGAGCTGGAGCGACACCCCTTACGCACGGCCGGGCCAGACCCTCGCCGCCGTGGCTGAGCGGGTTAAGGCGCTGGAATAGTTACTCCAGTCGCTGTCTTTTTGGGGCTGGCGCTACTGTACATCAGGAGATTCCGGGTTCGAATCCTGCCAACGGCGCAGTTTTGTGCGCTCGCCTCCCGGCTACGTACGGACGCGTTCCGCAGTCGGAGATCGCAGGTTCGAATCCCACCCTAGGCACTCGATATTTAGCAGTTATTTTATGGTATTGTACTTAGTAACTATTAGACACAAGACTTAGCCTGTTCATCAATTTACTAATAGAGCCCTCTCTGCTTTTTTACAGAAAATAAGTGGAAGGAAAACCGGTAGACGCACTACCCGTAGCCATGCTATGAGTGAGACAAGCTCCACCAATGGTGACGCCACCACCGAGACGCCGGTGACGACGAACCCTAGCACCGACACCACTGACACCCAAGGTGTCGGGGATGGGAGTACCACAGCGACACCTACGCCGTTCGACCTCTCGGCCATGCTTCAGGGCCCTAACTCGGGTATGTTCATGGACCAGATGCTGTCATCAATGATGATGCAGATGATGCAGGGTCAGGCTCAGGCCACGACCCAGGAAGAGGAAGAGCCGGCTGAAGTTACAGAACCGGAGCCAACAGCCACTAAGGCACTGCCACCGGGCAAGCTTCATGACTTGATGACGGAAAGGATTGTCAAGGAGAAGGAGAAGTCCAAGAAAGGGAAGGACCTCTCGCCACTAGTGAGTGACTTCCTCGGGTTGCTCTTCTCTGAAAAGAGGACACGGGCGGACCTGCACCTCATCCACGGGTTGTATCCACAGCCAGACAACGCAGCCAAGCTGGTAGCACCTGACCTGGAGCCGGCACTGCAGGCACTTCTGAACAGGCCTGGCAGCGCCGAATACCTCAAGAGGGACGAAGCACTGAAGAAGCTCCAGATGCATCTGGTGAAAGCAATGTTAGCTTTCCAGCCAGTGATCTAACTGTGGCTCTCTCGAGGCTCATCGGACTCTAAGTTGGATGACTGCGGAGAGTCATTCATAGATGGCATGCAGCTGATCGTCAGCACGATCAACGCTATCACGGCTCGCCGAAAGGATCTCCTCAAGCCGGTCATCATGCCCAAGTATGGGGAACACCTCCTGAAGAAGGCAGGCAACGATCCCAAATACCTGCAAGGTGGTAACCTTGAGGAGGCCATCAAGGAAGTGGATGCAGCCCATAAGATGGCAGAAAAGCTGGTGCCAGCCGAAGACCGCCCCCGGGAAGGCCAAGCCCGCACCGGAGCCGCAGCAACGAAGGCCGTACCTACCAAAACAGCCTAACAACACTCAAATGGCCATGGCCATGCAGGGGATGAATTTTCCCCGAATGCCCGTAGTCTTCCCGCAGATGGGCTACAACACAGCACCGCGGTTCAGCGCCCCGCGTAACCCTCGGCCCCCGGCCCCACCCGCTGCAGCAGCCGGAAAGAAGCCGGGTTTTCAGAAATAGGTCACTTGGAGGAGCAGGCAAGTCCCCTTACGCTTATTCACACTGCTAAAAACTTTGTAGCTGGGAGCATATCTAGATATGTCAGCCAGTGGATGGGAATAACTAGAGACCCCTGGGTACTGGGCATGGTGAAAGGGATTTCCATACCGTTCAAAGACCTTGTACCCTGTCAGGACAGAACGCCCTTCCCTTATGTATTAGGCCCTGATTAGGAGGTCCATGTTGACAAAGAAATTGCCAAGCTGCTGGACAAAGGGGTAGTGAAAATGGTCAAACCGACAGACAGTCAATTCATCTCAAATGTCTTTGTCAGGCTAAAACCAAATGGTGACTTTAGACTCATTTTAAATCTCTCTAAAATGAACGAGTCGGTTCAGTATGAACATTTTAAAATGACCAGCCTGAATACAGCGATAGAGATGATGAGACCCAACTGTTACATGTCGTCCATTGACCTTAAAGACGCTTATTACTCTGTATTAGTCAGAGATGAAGATAGAAAATTCCTCAGATTCCTTTGGAAAAGATAACCTCTATGAATTCCAAGCTATGCCCAATGGGCTAGCTTGTGCCCCTCGCATATTCACTAAGATTCTTACCCCAGTGTTCTCCAATCTCAGGGAGATAGGACATGAGTGTTTCCAGTACATAGATGATTCTTTCGTACTGGGGGAAACAGAGGCACAATGCAGAGAGACTACGGACAAACTAGCCCAAGAACTAGATAGGTTGGGGTTCGTAGTGCATACAGAAAAGTCAGTTTTTGCGCCTATGCAGAGTCTAATTTTCCTAGGGTTCCACCTAGACTCCATCACTATGACAGTCCGGCCCACTAAAGAAAAGGTTGAAAAATTCAATTGCTATCTGCAACCTAGCCAATACTGATGACCCCTACACGATCAGGGACATAGCGGGGATTGTGGGCCTCATGACTTCTCTCTCGCCGGGCGTCCAATATGGCCCGGCACATATAAAGGGTCTAGAAAGAGAAAAGAACCTTGCCCTTGAAAGGCACAAGGGCAACTTCGATTCACCCATGGTTATTGGTGAGGAAGGTTTCTAGGATATCAGTTGGTGGCTGGAACACCTCCCCACAGCTTCCAAGCGCATTCGAAATGAGGGGGCAGATTTTGAAATCATAACAGATGCTTCTAGTACAGGGTGGGGGGCCCACAGGGGCGCCACTTCCACCAAAGGTATTTGGAAGGAGGAGGAGGTAGACCTTCACAGTAACATTCATGAGCTAACAGCCATAAAACTGGGCCTCGACGCACTGGTCACAGCCCTGCTAGCACAACTCATCCAAATGATGTGTTTTTTACGTAAATGACATGAGTTTTCACATAAGAATGACGTAAATTGAACGAATTGTGCTAGCTGGGAGAGAACGGGGTCAATGTGAAAATCAGAACTGACAACACTACATCACTGGCTTATGTCAGAAAAATGGGTGGGGTTAAGTCTGAAGCATGCAGTAAGATAGCCAAAGAAATTTGGGAATGGTGTGAAGAACGGGACATTTGGCTAACAATAAACCACATCCCGGGGAAGGACAACGTCCTGGCTTACTACCTATCTAGACACTTCTTGCATGACCTAGAGTGGGAACTAAGTGAAACGATTTTCAAAAAGGTGTGTAATATCTTTAGAAAGCCTGAAATAGATCTCTTCGCTTCTCGAGCAAACAAAAAGTTAGAAACTTTTGTCTCCTGGGGGCCTCAACCAGGTGCCTGGGAAATTGACGCTATGTCAATAACTTGGAGGAATAACTATATGTACATTTTTTCTCCTTTCAGCCTCTTGGGGCCCGTGATACAGCGGATCCGGCTGGAGCGGGTGAGAGCCATCCTGATAACACCAGACTGGCCGGGACAGCCCTGGTACGGTGGACTACAGCGGTCCGGGTGGCGAATGCTCAGGTTCAGGAAGGCCAAGAGCAACCTCTGTCATCCGGGGAAGCCGGCCAACAAAGAGCGACTGTCTGTGACCCCGCTCTTGGCATTTCGGATATTCTAAAAGCAGAGCTATCTCGCCAGGGATTTGACGGCCACGCCATCGAAATTATAACACAAGCCCGTAGGCTGCCACACGGAAGACGTACAACACATACCTGCGTAAGTGGTACGCCTTCTGTGCAGACACTGAAACAAAAATTCTCCAACCGTCAATCCAACGAGTGTGCAAGTTCCTGACGAAACTGGCCAAAGACAAGAACGGCTACACCACGCTAAACACCGCTCGTTGTGTGCTCTCGGCTGTTCTGGGCGACTTCCAAGGCCAATCAGTGGGCCAGCAGCCCTACGTAAAGCTGCTTCTGAAGGGGGCTTATGAGATGAATCCACCAGCCCCTAGATACCAGGAGTTCTGGGATGTGAGGAGGGTTCTAGACCTCCTAGAGACCTGGGACAATGGCACCATCGCACTCAGGGAGCTCTCCATGAAAATGGCCACTTTGCTCCTCCTAGTCACATCACAAAGAGGCCAGACCATCTTCAACCTTTCCATCCAAGGTCTGAAAATGGGAGACAAGGTGGTATTCAAGATGACAAGGCTCCTAAAGTCTAACAGGTTGGGGGACCCCCTCAACACGAAAGTCCTGAGGAAGTTCGACCAGAACCCTAGGGTATGCGTTGTCAGGTGCCTAAGAGTACCTGAAACGCACCCAAAACAAAAGGAAGAGCGAGAAAAACCTCCTGGTCAGCTTGGTCTCGCCCCACCACGGTATCTCCCGCGATACACTCAGCCGTTGGGTCATGGTCGTGCTCAAAAAGGCTGGTATTGATGTCAACCAATACAAGCTCCACTCCACCAGAGGGGCCTCTGCCGCAGGCATCCTTAAGGTGGGAGGAAACCTCAACACCCTCATGAGGAGAGTGGGTTGGAGGCAGGCGAAGTCTTTCGCGAAGTACTACCACAAACCAATCGAGGACGTGGTAGGGGGGAATGCGCTCCTATAACAGTGACTGTTCTAGAGACTGAGAAACTAGTTATACCACTTTTTTCAAGCTACACCTTGTGTTAAATATAGATTTGATACTAAAAAGATTGTGTTTGGATTTCTGTTGGGGGATTCAATTGCTCTGAAACTCTCGTAGGTTTCCGGAAATGCTTAGGTTTCCAAGGGATAATTTTAAAATTATTCGAGACTTACCTGTAAGTTGAGGTATAATTAAGATTATACCGAGGGAACCTAGCGGTTCAGGGAATATACACCCTACCCACCCTCCCTCAACTTACTCGTAAACTTTTCAAGTAGACATTATTTATAATAATGAATATAATCAGGGGGATATGGCCTACACATCCCAGTATATATTTTATCAGTTGTAGGCTTTCATCCCCCAACAGGCTCTTAAGGACTGACTGTGCATGCGCGACTCCACCTCTCGTATATTCCCTGAACCGCTAGGTTCCCTCAGTATAATCTTAATTATACCTCAACTTACAGGTAAGTCTCGAATAAATTCAAAAATAACTCCTATAACCAAACCTACTGAGTTCTGTTTCTGTGGCTTTACAGCAAGAATGATGAGTATTGTCAGTCTGCCCCCTCGTAGCTGGAGCACTTGGATAATATAGATGCTAGTACATAATAGGTGGTCTCTGCGCTGTAGGTTGATGCTGAAAAGTCTGATTTGGAGGATAACCATAAGCTGCTCCTTGATAACCTCAATATTTCCAGGTGAGTGATGAGCTACTATACCATACTTTTGCCAGGACCCAGTGTAGCCGCCATACTGATAGCCCGCTTGCAGTGACGATCCAATCAGCCTGTAAATTGTACATTGGGGTATGATGGGTACAACGTAGGTGGGCCAGCAGAATATTGATTAGAAGCCCCATCTCCCATGGAATTAGAAGAGCCAGGTGAGCCATTGGTAAAGGCCACCCACCTGTACCTCCTAAGATTACCAATATTGCTGCCATTTTGAACGCCATTTTGTGCGCCATCTTGCGCGCCACTATCTGTGGATGAATCCAATTTTAACTTATCGGCCCACTTGTTCATCATATCGTCCAGTCTCTCTACTGTAGAACCCAATTTGCCCATTATAGCGTCAAGTGTATCAGCTTACTTACTGGGATCTTCCTAGACGCTTGTCCCAATTTAAGCTTGGCTTGCTTAGACTCCTCTGCTGCTTTGGCCGCCTCTGCTGCTAGATGCTCAGCCTCTGCCGCCTTCTTCTCCGCCGCGGCTTGCATGGACTTTAATTTAGCCCAATCTTGGTTAAACACTAGGATCTTCTGCTTTTTAGCCTCATCCGCTGCCCTCCTGGCAGCATGCAGCTTAAGTAACTCCTCTGCTTTGGCTTTGGCCATGACCTCCCTGGTGGCTTCCTCCTCCTCCTCCAACAAGTAGGGCAAGTCTGTCTATTCCCATGGTAGCTAGTACCGCAGACATTGCAGGTTTTAGGCATCTTAGAAAAAATTGAACTGATCTGGACGTATTCTACAGTGGATTTGAATATGAACACAACAACCGACCGACATACCACCCCTCCCCCTAGTGGTGGCAGGGTGTACTAGACATAGTTGAGTCCAACTGGAGGAATATATGCCAATAATCTCAAATGCGGGATTATTGGACACATCTTTATATATGTGACCCATCCTTACAAATTGGTTCGGAAGTCGCACATGGTAAGTATCTAGATATTGCCATATTCATTCACAGCTCATCAAGAGCTTTAATTTGGTATATAACACTTACATATTTGAATCAGGCTGCCCTCTGTGGATCTTCTAGCAATAATGTAGCCGGAACAATTAGTAATAGATTAAACTAAGATAATTAACATATTAAATATACAATAATTTATAAATCCTATATAATTCCTATGTAATTTTATATAACCAAAATTACTAAAGCTATGCTTTTTAGGCATGTGGGGCTTAAATTCAGTTTAGGAAGCAAGAATTCTAAAAACCATCTACCCGGATGTTAGAAAAATCCTAAAATATCAATTTTGAAAAAAATTGACATTTTTGACACTATACAACTTGAAAAGGCCATATCTAGACTTCTAAATGTGCGACTTCAGTACCACTTTGTTAGGATGGGTCACATATACCAAAAAGCTAAAGTAAGGGTCAAAAACTCCTGAAATGATGTGTCGGCAGAAATTTTGGAAATGCTGATTTAATCCTAGCTTAGTAATAAACACTCATACAATCAATATAATAACTCTCCATTGTCTCCAATATGTGTACTTTATATAACAATGGCACTTTGCCTCCTATATAATATCAGTACTGTGTCTTCAGTGCCTGTGTTTAGACTAAAATATTCAACAAAATTCACTCACGCCTAACGTCTCATCAACTTTTATGAGAATGGCCACAGCTCAGCAATGCACCATCATATACCAATAAATACACTCAGACAATAAGCTAAGAGGTTGTACTACCCATCTAGAGTCATTTAAACATATATAAGGACCATCTTCAGTGTCCACTGTGACTTTGAAAATATAAATTCACAAAATTTCCACACTTCTTGCAAACGCGTGCTTGACATGCAGTACAGAATAATATCTTAACATACAAGAAATACTCTTTTTCAAGAACTCACATATGTCTATATGGTATCAGACACTACCCCACCCATCTCAGCCATACAGCCTGAGTATGAACTTCCATTCTGTGACACAGACTCAGACTGTGGGCATCCAGATCCTTTTTAGTACAGAAGGCATCAGGAGGCCACAGACTTGTCACAATTTTCATCATCTAAATCAGAATAAAATCAATCAAGCCTCATCTACACCCCGGACTGACGACACTCTAGACATGATAGGGTAACTCAGACCAAGAGTATTCAGTAAGCTAGATGCCCAACAGGGATTTTTTTCAAATTCCTATAAGGGAGGAGGACCAGCACAAAACTGCATTCATAGCCAATGACAAAAAATATGTCTACCAAAGGATGCCAATGGGACTTGCTAGGCCCCTGCCAAATTTTGCCATCTAGTCACATTGATTCTGAATAAACTCAAATACAAATGTGCCCTACCATACATAGATGACATCTTAGTGTTGTCACCATCTATTGAACAACACTTCCATGACTTGGAAGATGTTTTCAATAGTTTGAGAGTTGGTAAACTCAAGTTGAAGAAATCAAAATGTGTATACTTCATAGACAGAATAGACCTCTTGGGAATGAGGGTCACACCCTTGGGACTTCAACCATCTCCCACAAAGGTAGAATCCATCAAAACCTTCCCAACACCAAAGTCAGTCAAAAATGTCAGATCCTTCACAGGACTATGCAATACTTCAAAATGTTTATCAAAGGTTATGCCAAAATTGCTAGACCTCATCTCAAATCATTTGTCTGGACGGAAGATGCAGATAATGCTTTCAAAGCATTAAAACAATCCCTCTGTACCAATGGCCTCTTCAGGTATCCCAACTATGAGAAGGAGTTTAGTTTGGCAACTGATGCTTCCAATGTGAGTTTAGGAGCTGTACTTTCACAGAGAGATAATGAAGGAGTGCTCAGACCAGTAGCCTTTGCAGGTAGAACCCTCTCCACACATGAGAGAAATTACAATACCAGAGAGAGAGAACTACTGGGAGTGGTGTATGGAGTATTACATTTCAGACACTACCTAGAAACTAGACACTTCCAATTATACCCAGACCATGCAGCCCTAATTCCACTGTTAACCAACACCCGACTTACACATAGATGGACCAGATGGGCTCTAGACATACAGTAATTTTCATTCACCATCCAACATGTGAAAGGTGATGATAACACACCACCAGATGCTATGTCTAGAAGGGAATACCCAGATTCTGGACCCATGACTGACCCCCCACCCCCACCAAGGAGAGTTAGAGCAGCCAGTAGAACCAAGTTTGCAAAAACACCAAAAAAGGTACTGTTCAAAAAAGACGATCCACCAAACACCATTGAAAGACCGGAGACACCCATTAGGGGTATCCTGAAACAATCTACACACCATGTGTTTTGCCACTGTGACAGAGAATGATTTTGAGCCTATTGAATTCTCATCACTCAATCAGATGCTGAAGGCAACTCCCGAAGAGCCACCCTTCACACCACCTGACTCAAATGAAGATTCATAAGGCAAATTGCATGCTATTACAATACTGTCCCACTTCAAATCGCCATTCCACAGCAATGGGTAACACATACACTACAGTATTTCCATGACTCACCTACAGGTGTCTATCTTGGCTCAAATAGGATGATGTCAGCACTCCGACCAAGGGTATTTTGGAAATCTATGCTAGCAAAGTCTCACAGCAAAGTTCACTCACACAAAACACAAATGACATTGAGAGATCACATGGCTTCACCAATGAAGTTTCTAAATCTCGACGCAATAGGACCACTCCCTACAACTGCCAGAGGAAACAAGCACATTAAAGAGTGGCTGGTGTACCATGATGGCAAACTTTGTTCTTGTAGAACTCAGCTGCTGTTGTTTCAGCATTTAAGTCAGTAGTAGACCAAGCTATCTGGTAGCATAATCTATGCAGACTTGTACAAGTCTGCATAGATTTTGCTACCAGATAGCAACACTGCTGCTAGCCATCCCCTATAAGATACCTTGGGCACCTGTTACCCAAGGATCCATAAGGGATAGAGTACTCCAGTTGACCACTCCTACTCTACAAGATCATACACCTGGTCACATTATCCAACAAGCCAAGGAGCTTGATACCTTGCTGGAAATTGCGAACAAGGAGATAAATGAAACTTTAGCCTCTATCAAATTGTTTCTGTCCAACCCCATAAACACATTGGACAAAGAACGACCATATTGGGCTTCCTAACACCCCTATTCCGTGGTGCACTAGGCCTAGAAACAGTAGAAGATGTAAATCAAGTTATGGGACAACTTAGAAACATAGATGATATATTAAGGAAATTTGCTAAACAAGATCAGGAAGCAGCTAATCGCATTGAAAAGATCACAGACAGACAATTTGTCAAGGCTTATGTCCAAGATAAGAAGGTACTGGACAGAACTATCAACAACATAGGTGATACCATCAACCTCTAACATGTCCAGGTCTCTTGACTAATATTCAAGGCATGAGAAATCTCAAAGGGAGAAAATGATGCCTTAATCAACATAGCAGCAAAAATGAACACTGTACAATCACTGCAAAGAATCTATGCAGAATGCTATCATCAGAAATCTTTATCCCTGATATAGTACCACCCTCAGACCTTGCTAAATACTTAATTGACATTAACAACAAACTTAGTATTACCTACCCTGGAGCACAAGTCACAATCAACGACTTAGATTTCTATTATTCTCAGAACCTCATACACCTACTCAGCTCACCACATTTATTTTCATCTGGACATTATAATTCAGTCTACTATTTCTAACTTTCAAACTGTACCAAATGACTACAGCACCCATGTCTATAAATACCCAGGAGACTCCCACTAGAGGAGTCACCAGATTGCAAACCACAACTGAGTTCCTATCAGTATCTTACAATGAATCATTGTTCATTGAGCTGGACTCAACCGACATGCAGGCATGTGAAGGTACTACAGTAAAAGTATGCAGAGATGTAAATGGTAGAATTTATAAGCACAGGCCTACAAGCCCTGTAGTCATTTTTACTAACCAGGCTCAACAGATTAAGGAACACTGCAAGTTTACAGTTTCACAACAGCAAGCACCTACCACTCATGCTATTTCCATTTCTAAAGACGAGTATCTGGTCACTACTAATGAATCCCATTACTATATTAACTGCCATGGTAAAACATCTGAAACTCGGAAAGCTCAATCCTACTGAATCATAGGTGTACCCAATGGGTGCACAATCAGTGTAGGAGAATTTTCTCTTCCAAACATGAGGTTGCCCTGTAACTCAACTTTGTCATTTTGTTATATACTTAAGCCAATTAATCTACCATTCATGGCAGCACTTAACCAAATTTCTGAAACCAAACCAGATGATAGAGAAAATCTTCCAAACTTCCTAGTAGTAAACCTTTCTAGAGCCCTAGACAAACTACAGGAAAACCCCATCATGGATGATATTACTCAACTAAATTTGGACCCCTTTGTCAAAACACTATTTAATGATGCTTCCATCCTTGATTAGGCAATGGAAACATGCTATGTAGAATCACACCTACGTAGAGTTACAGAGCATCCAATCTTCCAAAGCATAGGACTCATCTTAGGGATATCAGCTCAAATTTTTATAGTATACATACTCCTCAAGCTATACAGACTAGGAGGGACTGTAGCCTACCTGCCTACAGCCAAAGCATTCAGACTAGTCACTGAGCTGCCCCTATACAAATTGCTCCACTAAAACAACACCAACTGAGGAACCCTTCACCCCTTTCCTCACATTTCAGAAAACCCACACCCTGATATTCACCATCCTATTCATCCTAACGATCTACTCAGCCTACAGAATTATGAAGTACCTTAAGAAATTCGCACAGACATATTGTGGTAAAAAGAACCTAGCCAAGAGTACAAACCATACAGTATGTTTTAAAATATATTGTGGAGACTACAACTTCTTACTACCTCTGAGGCCAATACCACATGAATTTGATGAGATTAAATCAGCAGCTGCCCCAGCTTATAAGGATACACGGTTAAGTAGACAGCACAGACAGTGTTAGGGTAAAGTGACCATGAGTCGTCCACCTGGGCCTCGTTACAACCTACTAGTTATTCTAGGATCTTTGTAATAGTGGGAAAACTTGCAGGGGTCATCTAAAAATGGATATAAATATTACCCAGATGTCTTACTCTTTCCATCCAGTGATGTTACAACTTTCATACCCATAGTCATTGACCTCTTTTAGCACCCATTATTCAATAGATGTGAATTTTCATTCATCAGTACCATGAGTTGGCCACTGTGGTACCTTGAGTCAGCCACATCATAAAATGACTCAACTAATTCATAGTAAAGAGTGTACTAATGAAGCAATACAAGGAAAATGTTTATTCTCGGCAGAGTGATCTTGGTCAGAGTGTTTCTGTAATTATTTTACTAATTACAATGCTGATTATCACTGTTTCTTGGGTAAACATAAATTATAGCAAACTTGTACCCATTTATCAGCTGTCAGGTATTTCAAAGTGGATGTCAATCTATCAGAAGACCTCTCTACGTAATTGGTAGAATATAGTTGATTTTGTTGAAAAATAATGGATAGTGTTAGAATCACCTCCCGAAAGATGGAAAGATAGCAGGTGCTACAGCTCAACATATTCTAGCAGTGTAAATAGCTTAGCGCCCAATGAAATGGTCACTACTAAGTTCATTTTGGACCAAAAAGCAATAGTGGCCGACTCAAGGTACATGTAAAGTGCCTGACTCAAGGTACATGTATTGCTCAAAGACACCTTGGGTCAGTCTTATCATACCATGAGTCAACTTCTACACAGCAGATTGTTGACTTTTGCACTGAACAATATAAAAGGAATAATTCCAAGTTAAATGATGTTTACAGAGTATGAATGCAATGCTTTATTCCAATTTTAGTTAGATTTAACTCTGTTACTTGTTCAATATCACATTATCACTAATCTATCATTTTGTTGCTGGAAAATCATCGGAAACCTATATCTGACTTCAAAAATAATATACAAACTCTAGTGTCGTCCAGAGCTCCTGGAAGGTGCAAGACTTATATTCCAAAGAAATGCTAAGATAGCTTATAGCATATCTTGCTATATAGCACCAGTGCAAATAGCTTAGAATATTCTAATATATTCATTAACACCTTCATTCTGTGCCCAAAACCAAGCAAAATGGCCGACCCAAGGTACCTGGATGACTCAAGGTCACTCTACCCAATGGTTAAAACCTTCCCACTACCTAAGGCTATATTAACTTGGAATGGACCTGCACAGAGAGGAGACTTTGCTTATCACCTCCCTCAGATGGTACACCTACCTTGGTGCACTAGGTTCAGCACCATACCAGCCCTTAAAAACAAAGGACTGTACTACGCCATGCTTCTCCAGAATGATTGTGGCACCAGCCCGGTGACCATGACAGCACTGGAAAATACAACAGATATTATTATTGATGAACAACAGCAGGAGACTACAAGGTCTAAAATGCAGATTATTGCTAATTTTCTAAACCACCAACCCTCCCCTGTGACTGTGGAAACAGCCTAGACTGCTCACAGCCTAGATTGCCCCCAGTCCACCACAAGGAGATAATGACATTCACGATGAGACAGATCTCAAAACCTTTTGGATTAATTGGTTGCCCTGAAAAATGCCCTTTTGGTATTTGGGTCAGCATGACGACATCAGATGGATAACCACAGAGCCTCAGGCTCAACCACCACAGGGAGAGCAGAACCTGCCTCAACAATGTGACCATGATGATGGTCCCATTCAGCAAGGCGGGCTTCCAGGGATCCCAGTGCGTACTCGGCAGCAGCAACAGGATCAGCAGACATTATATACTCTATGAAGCTCACAGCCGTGAGAAACCCCCAGATAACCAGGTCTTGAGGACCCAGGTTCTGATTCATAAACCAAGCACTCAGATTTATAAGGGGACTCAGCAAACAGAGACAGAGTGGCCATCCTATGCATGGCAGACCCCAGAAAGTATCTGCAATGATATATACTAACTACAAGATCCCCACAAGTTCCTGCAGACATAGCCAATATGTAAAGCCCAGCTAGCCTCTACCATAGCCCTAGCTGAGCTACCCACAGTGAGGACCTCAGCAACAGGTAGACTGTAGACAAAAGCCTGGTAGTTTGCCATATTGTAACAAGAGTAGTGCACAAGTAGGACTGATACCCATAACACCACCACATCCACCTTTTAAAGACCAATCCACTGTCATGATCTGTCCATCTGACACCAGCTGAGCACTGCTCAGTCACATGTCAGACCCCGGCACTTGACACCTCAGGTGCCACACTGCATAAACTCAACATCAACAAACCTCCACTGTCAATTAATTTACCTAAAATTGGCAAATAGCCATAGGATACACAGCCATATTGCTGATTTATAATATGAAAATCTATGGTATTCTCACAAAATTCTTGATGATAATATACGCATATGCACACAATTTTACAAAATAATAGAAAAAATGTACAAATTTCAAGTTAGTATGCATGAACCATGCCAGGTATATAACTCAAGCAGATTTTATAACAAAATGTTAGCACCTGTATACTACACCAAGGTTTTAACTAAAGAACCACACTTTAGGTAACCAAAGGAATTGATGAAAATAAAATGTGTAAAATGACATTGTAGAAAAGTATAAGAAAAACCCTATACACCAAAAAAAAAATTCAGAATGACTCGCATTATGTATTGAAAATGTTGTAGCCTCTTAAGATATTAACCTAAAAAATCTTTTACAGGAACATGTACTCTAGAAGCAAGTGGTATGCTCCATAAATGCTAAGTCTGCCCACTGTTGGAATTGCCAAATATACACCCATACAGCAAAATTAGAGTAATTAAAACAGACAAAGAAGTCTATTGTACATAAAATACCTCATTTTTCTGACCCTCAGAAAAACTTGTCTGAAAATTGTACACTAATTGTATTTTGTAAACAAAATTTGTATGTTGTGCATTAAGTTTGTATGTTTGTACCCCAATGTTGCGCATTTGTACATTTGTACCCTAAATTTGCACAGTTGTATGCAACTACATGCCAATTTGTATTTTTGTACACCAATTGTACCTTGTACCCAATGTTACACAAAATAAATTGCATGTTGCACATGATTTTTATGCATGTACACATATATACCCATTTCTAGGAAAATTAAGGCAACTTCAAAGCCATGTTGTATGTCAAGCATAGTTAGGTCTGTTTGGCACCCAAATCAGCAAGTTGCACAAGATGACAGTTATACACCTAGATTTAAGGAAATGTATTTTTACCCAAAAATGTTGTACATACTAGTAGTATTATAGTATGTATCGGAACGGGACTATAGCTAATCTAAGGATATTACTCACTGGGGATGCAGCCAATCAGAGGCCTCCGTTTGGTCACTTGACCCATTGCCACTACCTCTGAGCCAATCAGAGGCCAGCATTCCAGTAACCATGGTAACATGACCTACTTAGGGGATTAGCAACCACCGCTGAACCAATCAGAGGCCAGCATTCTGGTTACCATGGTAACATGACCTAATTAGGGGATTAGTGCAGTCATGTAACCCCTTGTTTGTAAACAATAACATGTGGTGTCAACACGTGACCCCTTGTTTGTAAACAAAGGGGCAGGGCTAATTATGTAAATGAGATATGTGACCCATCCTAACAATGTGGTACTGAAGTCGCACATGTAGAAGCCTAGATATAAGCTTCTCAAGTGGTATAGTGTAAAAAATATCAGATTTTTTAAAATTGATATTTTATCATTTTTCTAACATATGGGTAGATATCTTTCAGAATCTAAACTGAATTTAAGCCTCCAATGCCGAAAAAACATAGCTATAGTTTTCTTGGTCATATAGAATTACATAGGAATTATATAGGATTCATAAATTATTATATGTTTGATATGTCAAGTTTAATCAATTTTTAATTGATATGACTGAATTTACCGACAGAAGATCCACAGAGGTACACCTAGTTCAAATATGCAAGTGTTATATACCAAATGAAAGCTCTTGATGAGCTGTAAATGAATATACCAATAACTAAACATTTTCTATGTGCGACTTCCGTACCATTTTGTAAGGATGGGTCACATATATCAAATTCATTTCACTTTTTTTTTATATTTTATTTTATCAAAATATAAATACAAGTATATACATTGATCTTTAAGCATAATCCAGACTGTACATAGTGTAATCTTTGTATACCGTTTTCATGCAAGCGTTCTTTCGAAATGAAGGAATGGTGTGAATCATACCCCCTGTCAACAATTTATCTAAATTACTATAGAAATCCGCTGAAGTATAATACCAAGTATGCCATTCAGTTTGTGTGGACATGACGCTTCTGAGTAGAGCGTTCTGTATATTTTCAAAATGAATATCTCTACAGAGCACACGATCTAAGCACACTTGACAGAAGGTGTTGAATATTCTCTCAGAGTTATAACAACACATATCCCGTAAAAAAGTTTTTCTTGAGAAGAAATGTTAAAGCATCAGTAGATTCTAAGGTATACCACCTTTTGATGAGAGGACAGGTTTTCTGATTGTGAAATTGATATAGTCCTATCGATCTGTCTGGGATGACATTGGTCCCTCTCCAGAAAACATCTTTGAAACACTCTTTCAATGAATCGAATGTCTGATTAGAAATGAGTCCTTTATGAACATTTTGTTTCAACAACGGAACAACACATCTGTTGCATTGATTTTTTTCCCATGTGTAAAACAGTTTGCAAGTGCACATATTCTCCTTTAACAATATATAGGTGAGGTAGTACCTTGAACATCAGAGATTCCAGCCAGAGGAGTTATTTCCATGGGCAATGGGGTGGTGGTGGTGGTGGTAATAACGTGTGATCTTGTACAGCAGACTTCGCCAGTGAGGTTACCCACCTCAGCATCTTTAGCCAGAGCTGCGATGTCTATGGGTTTAGGTGTGAGCAGCAGCACCAGCACCAGCACCAGCGTCCAACCATTTATACGGATTGAAATGAAATTCGTTGTGAGCGTCACCTGTGAACAGATCAGCAAGGATCTCGATATGCGTGGGGGAACATCGTGATAGTGTAGTAGTCTGTAGAGAGGTCGGTGTTTCCATGATGAGGGTGGCAGAGAAAGTGTGAGGGAACAAAATTTCACTCTCCCTTATGTACCCATCCGAGATATGCCTCTCAACTGTGGTTTTTAAATCGTTCAAAGACTTTTAGAGATTTAAGCCCATTTTCACAGAGACCTTCGCTCAGTAGGGTATCTGTCTGTTTTAATGTTCACCTGCCGTTTGCTGTAGGCACGAATCCCTTAGATCATTAAGTGTGGTCGATATCAGAGGGAAAAGATAAAAGACTTAAAGGATCTGATTCACATAGTCACAGGATATCTGTTTGTCACCCGCTATTCACTGCAGGAGGGTTTTAACTTGGATCATCAAAGTGTTCTCTCATGGCGACAAGAGGAGCAGGAGGAAGGGGGATTAACTTGTTGACGTCTTAATCTCCTAACGATCCATAATACCCTTATACATGTAAGTCGCATTAAGGTAATTATCACATTTGTTACACCTGTTTATCCCACCTGATACCCTTATTCCAATAGCATTTTTTCCCCTTGATGCGCGGTGAAAGGTTCCAGGTGAAAACAGGATGAGATCATTCTCTCAATTATATAAAGAGCCCTGATTTTTCTTGGAAGGGCAGAACACATCCGCTGTCTCCTTTTGATGCCACCACCGCTTCTACCACTGCTGCTTCTACCACTGCTGCTGCCACCACAACCACCGTCGCTGTAGATACCTCGCCGCCTGTTTACCACCTACACTCTAGGAGGAAATTCAAGCTGAGTCCATTTCTCTCTTTATTATTTTCTTTTTGAGCTTTTATTTTATTTTCACTCTTTTTTTTAAATATTCCACTTGAGATGGAGGAAGATTTTAAAAGAACTATTAGGGAAACCCCATCTATCCTATCTCTACATAGAGATCAGTACATATTTCAGTCTCATGCCTCTTTAAAGGCGATAAATAATTTAATGAAAAGCAAAGGTGAGGAATTTAGTAGCAGCCCCAGTATCAGCAGCAGCAGTAGTACCAAAAATAATCGTAGTGATAGAAATAGCAATAGCAGAAGAAGAAGAAGTAGCACCACCAGGGAAAGGAACAGTAGAAGTAGTAGTAGTAATACTACTACTGCAAGGGGACATACTACTTGAAAGATTACATTCCAGTTTGTATTTGTTACCACTGTGCTGTTACCCCTGATGCCTTTTTGGATACAGTTATGTTAAAGAGGAGAGGTAGGCAAAGCGACAAGCTTTGCCCAAGTAGTTAAAGAAAAAAGGCAAAGTGACAAGCTTTGCCCAAAAAGGAAAAAAAGATTGCCCCCCTTATTTTTTCGGAGTCTGATAAAAACGATTTCATGGATATATGACATGTGTAAAATTGAGTGAAAATAAAACTCACTATGACTCTTTCCTGACAACCACTCGTCACCGAGCGTTCAACTGAGGAACACTTTACTGTCACTACGACCGTAGTTTCCACTACTTTTTCTACTACTACTACTACTCCTACTACGACCCCATAACGACCACTGAAAAACCTTCACCGAAATAGATTTCGATCCCCGACTACAAGGACCCTTCAGTTGCATCATCAGCCTTCCGTCTGGTAGTGGAAAATCGCGCTTGGTGAATCAATTTCTGAGCAAAGTTAACAATTAGGTCACACAGCCGGTGGAAAAGATCTTTTACCATTACGTCGAGTGGCCGCCCCTCTTTGAAAAAATGCAAAAAGACTATGGAGTGGAATTCAGAGAAGGTCTTCCCAGCAAAGAAGACATAGCGGGAGAAGAAAAAGAAGAAGAATCGACCGCACCTCGGCCACACACTCTACTGATATTGGACTATCTGATGAGCAGTTCCAAGCATCTTTCTCAAGAAGTCTGAGCTCTCTTCCAAAAGAGAAAGCTACCTGTTGATTGATTTTATTGTATATCGCCTTTTGACAAAAGCACATGTGTTCTCGTTATGAAATTGATATAATCCTATAGCTCTATCTGTGGTGGTACCAACCACTCTTTGAAATGCATCTTTGAAACACACACTCAATGAATCAGATACATCATTAGAAACGAACACTTTATGAACACCTTGATTTTTTGAAGTCGTTTATTGGGCAAAAACAAGGTACATAATAAAATGTAAGATGTTTAACCTAGCACCTACGCATTGTAGTGCTTACGCTAGGACCCACAACATAGCTTAATTCTATTCATCATACATTTTGAAAATAACAGTAGCAGTCACATTACATAGTTTCTTCTATATAGCATACCAAGGTTTTAATAGTTATAGACTACCCTAAGTAACAAATTTGATATCAGTGATATGCCTCAAGTTATGATGATAATGAGATGAACATGAAAGAAATATTTCATGAAAGTCTATTACATGTACTTAATAATTACATAAAGCAGTTTGGATAAACTTTCCTTACACTATTTTTAAACTTATAGATATTGTTGAAGACAGTATATTCTGGTTTTAGTTGGTTCCATCTTATTATTATGATATTAATGTATTGATATTTCAAGCAAACGTCAGCGAGTCCTCCAATATTAATGCATTAATGTGTTTATCACACTTATTCATCCATTATGTATTGATTTCTTACCTCATCACCCTGTATTTAATGTAGGAGAAGACATTTTGTAGGTGCATGCGATCTGCTCGCTTTGCCATCGTGGCCATGTTGTCACTCTGCCCGACATACCTCCAACTTTACACACACTTTTCGGGTAGAATCCAAGCCTGTCAAGCCCTGTTCTTCTAGCCCCGCCAAATATACGATCTTTAGTAGGTGTTCGCATACATTTTCTATCCGTTTTCTTAAAAATAAATAAGAATCCATTGATTTTCCACAGCGATCCAACGCACACAGCCCGGTACACGTCCATTGCATCTTTTTGAAGAAGCCGGAAGGTGCCCGAACTAGGTCAACCATGTGTCGACCCGTATCTCTATGGAAAATCAATGGATTCTTATTTATTTTGTAGAAAATGGAGAAATTAGGCATGGCATGTTCATATAGGATATCTAACGTTATTCCACGATTTCTGGGATTCTCAGTGCTTTTCCTGGATTTTCCCATGCACATACCTGTCGATATTGCACACCATGAAGGCTGTAGCATCACTTTTGTAAGGTGTGCGGTTATCCATGCCTCCTTACATCCATGCCTCCTTACATGGATAACATGCCTCCTTACATGGATAACATGCCTCCTCACATGTCCTTACATGTCATATGTTACATGTTAAAACCCACGAAATCTTATGGCCAGGGCAGGGCTTGAACCTGCAGTCTCAGATCCCTAATCCAACTCCCTATGCAGAGACTGACGAGAAGTGGTTGGCTAGAACGAAACCAAACCAGGCAAGCCTAGCCGGGCACCGAGGTTTGTTGACAGATTAAGAATCACTCCCCGATAAAAAATAGAACAGTGTCATCAGTTTATATAATAAAATTTCACAATTTTTACAGACTTTCTCTTTTTCATTATCATACAATAAAAACAGTAAAGGACCAAGTGTTGATCCCTGGGGGACACCACATACAATATCAATTGGCTCAGATTTGATGCCATTGGCAAGGGTTGATTGTTTCCTTCTTTTAAGGTAGGTTTCTAGCCAAGATCCTGCTTTTCCTTTAATTCCATAAATTTTGCATTGACTTAGCAGAATATTGTGATCAACGGTATCAAATGCCTTTTTTAAATCTATGTAAACAACCAAAGTATCCCTGCCAATATTTCTTTCCCTTAAGATATAGTCAGTCAATTCCCCAATAGTCTTTACTGTGGAATGATTTTTCTTATATCCTCCTTGCCTTTGGCTCAGTACATTATGGGCTTCCAGATGGTCCATTAAGTTTCTATGTACAATTTTTTCTATTAATTTACTGGGTAAAGGTAGTAATGAGATAGGCCTGTAGTTTTCCACTAATGTGAAATCTCCATCCTTAGGTATCGGTATAATTACAGCCTCTTTCCATGATTGGGGCATTCTACCCGTATATAGTGACTGTTTGAATAGATATGTAACCTGTTCAATTAAACCCAGGAAGGCATCTTTCATAATGGTAGAACTGAGTTGATCAATTGCTGATGTCTTTTTGGTATTAATCTCTTTAATAAATTTTGGAACCTCTTCTTCATTAGTGTCCCAATGGTTTAGAGTAAATGGCTCCTCGGCTATCTCTTGATTCCATACTGCATAATTGTCCTTTGACAGTTTAGTACCAATACCTGTAAAATATGTGTTGATTCCATGTGATACCATTTCTGGTTTCAATAGGTTCCCACAATTAAATTGATATCCACAGCATCTCCACTACCTGGTAGAATTAACTTTAACTCCTGCCAAAATCTCCTAGGATTATTTTTGTTCCTCTAATTTACCTAAAACATGTAGTATCTTGGTAGTGTTAATGATTTTACTCATGCCATTACGTGCTTTCTTGGCATTTTTAATATCATCTACATTTCCAGTTCTTTTAGCTTCAATAACAATTTTGCCTTTGCACTTAACTTCTTCGACCAACTCTGGTGTAACCCATGGTTTATTATGATTTTTAATGACTATATTTCTCATGGGACACATGACATTAATTACATGATATATTCTATTCAAAATAATTTTCCACAACATTTCAACATCAGTAGTATCGTAGAACTTTTTCCAATTAAATTGCTTGAGGTGTCTATGCATTTTGTCAAGTGAGTAATTTTTCATTTTTCTGCACTGTATAGTTTTTTTTCACTGGTTTTACATAGGTTGGTCTATTAACAGATACATATATGTGTGACGTGAAAATTATTATCCGTATCAAAACTCTTGACAGTTCTTAAAGACCTAACCATTTTCCCATATTTTCCTAACCCACCCATGTCCTAGCCCCTCTCCTTCCATCCTGTCTATATGCTTCTTAAATACTAAAGATAATATCATTTCCTGAATAGATTTATAACAAAAATAATAAAAAAAAAATAGAAAAAGAATATACTGTGTGAGACGCACTGATCTTAGGATCTGATTTTCAGCAAAGGGTGACACTAATATAAATTAAAGACCTTGTTTGAATTAAGCACCCCGTTGTGCATAACGTGGGTTCACTTTTCATATATAATATACAAATAAGACTTAATCTGTTAACCTTGATTCTTGTATATGATGTTATAATCTGCATTTTTGATAATATCAGGACCTCTTAAATGTATTGTGTCATGAACCTTAATTCTAAATGAACAAATAACAGTTTCTCATGACAAGCTAGCAAAAGGACCTTGAGTCACCCCACATATCCGTTGTGCATAACATGATTTTATGGTATGTCTCAAGGGGTATAGAGTATAGGAGGGAATATATCCAAATTTTTGGATTTTTGATTTAATAGATTTGATATGGTTTATGAACATTTGAGCCTGTTTCTCAAGTAGAGTGTCACTTGGATGTAGTCCATCTACCAGCCACAGAGTGTATCTGTCTTGCCTCCCTTCTCTAGGTCTACTATAGTGTTCTATATGTGATATCCATGGCATAGTGGTATGATGCTGTCTATTCAGTTCATATATCGACTTATTTATTTGCCATATAGCATTGTCCAAAAATTTTGCCTTGTATCATTCGCGTTGTTACACATATTCCTAACTGCATTCCTATTATTGGACAAATAATGATACATTGCCTGGGATGTGCTGTAAATAAGATCTCCATATTGTCTTTTATCATACCTGTCATATAGGCCTCTAATTGTTCTGCTGTTGACCAGTCAAAGGCGTATTGCCTTCTTCTTTCCCAGGGTAGGGTCGGGTGGGGAGTGTTGATGTCATTTACTCCAGCTGCAATGTATGTTATATCTCCAGGGTTATGTAGTATGTATTTCCTGGCTTCCTCACATACTTCAGAAAATTTAGCACCTGATTTGGAATATACATTAACTGTGTATCCTGAGTCATTTATGCGATTGAGCTTACTTTGAAAATACATACTCCCTCCAGGGGCTCCTCTACTGTCCATGAATATGCTAAGCATACGAGAGACATTTTTCTTGCCCATAGCCATAGCTGAAGCCATTCGTATTGTTAATTATTGACTTTAGTGTTTACGCTGTGACTCCTATGTTATAGCATTGTAACATTTACTGGTAGCTACCCTTTTTTTACGTTGTGACACCTATGTTATAACAGTGTGTCAATTTCCAGCCGGGCCCCCTCCTCTACCATGGGCTCCACCTTCGTCCCTTAAATACTCCAGAATCTCCCCAAGCTTGTTTTGTCCTTTAATTTTACCATGTTCAATGGCAGTAGGTTGACTAGTGGTTCCCCACAGCCCCAGTAAGTATCGGTCGTCGAGGCCTCATATATGTGCCCGTCTGTTTCTTGTAACATGGTTAGAAGACCATCACTCTGTCCATATTTTAGTTTGTGAACATTTTTCATGGTTGAGTCCATTCTTCCCTGCCATTCTTTGCCTTCTATGATTTTCTTGGAGATTTATTTTACTTCGTAGGGGTCTTTACAGTTCAATATGTCAACTGCTACTTGTTGTTTTTGACATATCAAGGCTTTCTGGAATTGATACAGGGTTTCAGCGTCAGGAAACAAATGATTGTTATGCCAAATATCCACAGGGTAGAAGATTGACAAGAATGAGGCTGGACCATGGAATGCCCATCCATCTTTGGTACGTCTTGTTTTGCAGTCACTCATCCAATATGCCTTCTACTAGTATTGACATACCTCTTTGTTGTGCTTTACCTCCTTTATCCCTGATATATCCTGCTAGTTGTCTTAGCTCCCGTTGTTTCCTTTGATCTGTGACTGACAGGTCATCATTTACACGGACTGTATTCCATTCTTCAAGGCCTTTTAAGTTTTTCAATCCTTTGAAGATATCAATCTTTTGTTTCATTGTTTTTAGTTTCAACATAACCGGTCGTTTCCTGTCTCTTTCCCCATCATGGCTTCCCATTCTATAGACTCTATCAACATCAGAGGTGAGATACGGTACTTTGAGGGTTTTGAGTAGATTGTCAACCTGGGCGTTGAGATTTTGGTCCGTATTTTCATCTAGACCTGTGATAACTAAATTTAGTTGCTGTTTTTCCCTCTCCTGGTTCAACACTCTCTCTTCCAAAATGGCCGACTTCTGATCATTTCTCTCCGCGTGTGCTCTGAGTTTTTTTTTATGTCTATTGTGACAAGTCTCATATTCTTCTCCTGTTTATCCAGTTTTGTCTGAATATTCTAATTTGTCAACCTTCTCTGTTAAGTCAAATACAGTTTTGTATAGGTGTCACAAATCCACATCTTTTGCTTTCCTTGGCCTAGGTGGTGTGGCTTCACCCGGCACCATCTTTGTTTTCAGTTGGTGCGTTGTCATAATTTACCGGGAATATGGGTCAATGTCTCACTATTAAAGTTTCTAAGAGGTGGAATCTTCTGTATGGTATGTTCACGGACAATAATATCCTAGTTTGCTGGTATACTATACAATATATCTTACATTCGTGTTAATTTCGCCGCTGCTGAAGTTTTGTGCGTCTCACTCAACCATGACCATGACCTTTACAAATTGCAGACGTCGTATTCAAAGTAAAATAAAATTTAACCAGAGAGAGGGGGTCATAAGGGAATTGGACGTTAGCATCAATAATCCTTGTAGATTCTGGAAAAATATCAATTCCCTATTTAATTGCAAAAAAGGTGTTGCATATCCGGATATGATACACCATATCCTTAGCACAACCGTAGCGTACTGATGTGGGTAGTAAAAGTGGGCCTCAGAATTACCAGTACTTCATGTCAGTGGGCCTCCGAAACGTATTGATGTGGGTAGTAAAAGTGGGCCTCCAAAATACCAGTACTTTTTGTCAGTGGCCCTCCAAAACGTATTGATGTGGGTAGTGAAAAGGGCCCCTCAAAATGCCAGTAATCTGGAGGCTAGGGAGCCCCAAATGCCAGGTATTTTTGCTTATTTAATGGATTTTAACATAGTGTACCTGTCAAATGGGATAACTTAAGAACAAAACACTTTTATATCTAAGATATAACCTATTTTCTCCTTATATTATCAAAAAATAATCTCTATCAATCATGTACATGCACTCATTAATTAGTCTTGAAATAGGGTAATTGGCGAATTATTTCAAAAATGAAAAATCATGTCATATTCATGGCCAGGTAATGTGGTGATGCCTTTGATCAGGTTTGTCAATGAGGTCTTCATTAGATGGAGTAATACTTGAAATATTGTGAGAAAACTCAAAATAACCCAATTTTTCATGTTTTGAGCTAATTAATTAACTAATTGCTAATTTCTTTTGAATACGTTTTAGTAGGTTTTGGCTCCTCTGTGCTGAGTTTGATATAAGGAGAATTCCTAAAGAAGCTGCATGCCATAGCATATTAATGTGTAATGAAGAGGAGTTCCCATCATTGTAGAACATTTTGGCATGAGGCTTTCTTCAATGGCCATAATGTTTTAATGTGTAACAAAATGGAGTTCCCATAATTGTAAAACGTTTTAGAACGTTTTGGCCTGAGGCTTTCTACAGCAGCCATAATGTATTAATGTGTAAAGAAATGGAGTTCCCATCATTGTAAAACGTTTTAGAGCGTTTTGGCCTGAGACTTTCTACAGCAGCCATAATGTATTAATGTGTGATGAAATAGAGTTCCCATCATTGTAAAACGTTTTAGAATGTTATGGCCTGAGGCTTTCTACAGCAGCCATTATATATTTAATGTATTAGTATCATGGATCACAAAATGACATGTAATGGTACAGTCAGGTCAATACAATCCAGTCTATGATAATCCAGTCCCACACTTTACAGTCAGAATTTACTGGGGATGTTTTTTCTCTCACTATGATTGTACTTGATAATCCAGTTGAGATGAAACTTAGGTGAAATATCACCTGTAGACACCAAAGAAGAAAATATCATTGCTGCAAAACTACCATGTCACACCTTGACTTTGGTGACTTATAAGTGTAGTACATGTCATATGGGGACCATGTATCCCCATATGACATTTAACTGTACCATATATTACTCCTACTCTGTACTGTTACCATTAAACATCTATTACTCACTATTCACTGCATATATCACAAAATGGTGTGTAATGGCACCATATACCACAATATGGCATGTATTGATAATATCTATCATAATGTGACATACAATATAACGTGTACTCATACCATATATCACACTATAACATGTACTAGGACCATATAACACAATATAACACGTACTGGTACCCTATATCATCATATGACATGTTCTGGCACCATATATTACAATATAATGTGTACTGGGACCATATACCACAATATGGTGTGCACTGGTACCATATATCACAATATGACATTTACTGGTAGTATGTACCACAAACTGATGTTTACTGGTATTTATCTCAAGTTGAATACGGCAGCCCCATAGGTTTAACCAAGAACCTCTGTATCACACCGACCAGTGTGATAACCCTTACATCACACATACATACCTGTAGATATACTATATGTATTGTATATGACACCTACACACCTGCAGATATACTACATGTATCATACATGACACCTACACACCTGTAGATATATTCTATGTACCATACATGACACCTACACATCTGTAAATATATCATATGTATCGTACATGACACCTAAACATCTGTAGATATATTATATGTATCATACATGATACCTAAACATCTGTAGATATATTATATGTATTGTACATGACACCTACACATCTGTAGATATACCATATGTATCATACATGACACCTACACACCTGTAGATATACTACATGTATCACACATGACACCTACACACCTGTAGATACAATACATGTATCATACATGAGACCTCCACATCTGTGGATATATTAAATTTATCGTACATGACACCTACACATCTGTAGATATATTATATGTATCATACATGACACCTACACACCTGTAGATATACACCTACACATCTGTAGATATACTATATGTATCGTACATAACACCTACACACCTGTAGATATACTATATGTATCATAGATAACACCTACACACCTGTAGATATAATCTATGTATCATACATGACACCTACACACCTGTAGATATATTATATATTATATATATATATATATATATATATATATATATATATATATATCATACATGACACCTACACATCTGTAGATATAATCTAGGTATCATACATGACACCTACACACCTGTAGATATATCATATGTATCGTACATGACACCTACACATCTGTAGATATACTATATGTATCATACACAACACCTACACACCTGTAGATATATGTGATGCATCCTTACCTAATCAGGCACATGTCGGGAAAATGGATTTCAGGACTATATTCTGTTCACATAGAGTAAATCAAGAGCTGCAGAATACTTTTTATATCATCAAAGTATCTTTATTTATCAATTTCTGATGAATTTTCAAAATTATTAGGTTGCCAGCATTCGTTCCGAGGAATTAAGCTTCAAATATATCCCTTTTTATCACTGTATACTCATACAGAAAAGAAGAAGGCACATTTGTATCAGGGTCTATACTGTATGTTCTACCTACAAGCCAAGTCATGCTGGTATCAGTTTAAAGAGAAAATGTAAAGCTACATGTATATATTAATATCTGTTCCTTTCTTTATTTTTATTTTTTTTTATTGCAAGACATTGCAATTATATTGTAAATATACCGGCAAAAAATTGCCAGCCATAAATTAGCGACAATTATCAAATTGTGCAATTTTCATCATTTCTACTGATTTTTTACATTTATCCTTTAGGCAAATAAAAGTAGTATTAGCATTTTCCACCTTTTGACCTCGTTATCTCTGATATATGAGGGGCGAGATGGGCCTGATTTGGTCATGATGCATCACATATTATATGTATCATACAAAGCCCCTACACACCTGTAGATATAATCTTTGTATCGTACATGACACATACACACCTGTAGATATATTATATGTATTGTACATGACACCTAAACACCTGTAGATATAATTTATGTATCATACATGACACCTACACACCTACACATCTGTAGATATACTATATATGTATCATACATGACACCTACACACTTGAAGATATGTTACAATGAACCACTGTTGCTTTGTACCCACATTGCCCTATCCATTTTCCTTAGATCCCTATCTTTGTTATCATATACCCACTTGTAGCTACGTTATCATACACCTACATGGTCCTATCCTACCTGCAGCTACATTATCATATACCTACATGGTCCTAGCCTATAGCTACGTTATCATGTACCTAAATGGTCCTATCCTACCTGTAGCTACATTATCATGTACCTACATGGTCCTATCTTACCTGTAGCTATGTTATCATGTACCTTCATGGTCCTATCCATCATGTAGTTACGTTACCTTGTACCTACATGGCCATATCCTACATGTAGAGCTCTACGTTATCATGTACATACATAGTGCTATCTTACCTATAGCTACGTTATCATGTACTTTCATGGTCCTATGCTTCATGTAGCTACGTTACCATGTACCTACATTGCCATATCCTACATACATGTAGTGATGTTATCATATACCTACATGACCCTATCCTACATACATGTAGCTACATTATCATATACCTTAATGACCCTATCCTACCTGTAGCTATGTTACCATGTACCTACATTACCCTATCCTACCTGTAGCTACGTTATCTTGTACATACATGGTCCTATCCTACCTGTAGCTACGTTATCATATACCTACATGACTTTAGAGGATATATGACATTTATTGATGCACGCCTGAAGCTATTTATCTCATACCTACATGACCCTATCTTACGTGGGAATATGCTATCATATGTTTAATTATATCACAATTTCTGGGTTACACAGTGCTTTTTGGTGGCTATTCCCATCCACATATCTGTCGATATTGCACACCCTATAGGCTGTAACATCAATTTTGTAAGGCGTGCAGTTATCCATGGATAATCCGCACCCCGTGCGGTTATCCATGGATAACCGCACACCTCTCATGTCCTCCCATGTCATATGTTACATGTTAAAACCCACGAAATTTTCAAGGCCAGGGCAGGGCTCGAACCTAAAGTCTCAGATCCCTAGTCCAACTCCCTATGCATTGCGCCACAGGGACTGACTGATGGTGGCCGGCTAGAACCAGGTCTGGATATGATACAAAGCCGTGTGGGCTGTAGCTGTCCGCTGCTGGGCGACGAGGTGTATTTTATACACAAATATAACAGCGAGACGCGTCTTTTTTTCGCCATGTGCACTGTTGCTATCCGCTGCCGGGCGCAGAAGGAGGAGACGCGGTGGTCTAGCGGTTAGCACGTTGCGAGCCCCGGTCCGGGCGCATCTTTTTTCACCGTGTGCGCTGTCGCTGTCCACTGCCGGGTGAGGAGGTGTATTTTATACACAAACATAACAGCGAGACGCGTCTTTTTTCGCCGTGTGCGCTGTCGCTGTCCGCTGCCGGGCGAGGAGGTGTATTTTATACACAAACATAACAGCGAGACGTATCTTTGTTTGCCATGTGCCGCTGCCAAGCCTAGCCGAGACCGGGGCTGTCGCTGTCCGCTGCCGGGCGCCGAGGTGTATGTACCGATCGCGTACACACAATGGCTGGCATCGAGTCCCGGGGAGGGGGAATAATTTTTGTTTTCAACTTGAATTTATTGGTATTATATTGATTATTTATTGGTTTCGTGGTATAAAATAAGTAGTCAATGGATAACTCATGACTCGTGTGTGTTAGCAAAGGCTAATAACACTCGGCCTACGGCCTCGTGTCATTATCCTTCACTAACACACACTCGTCATGAGTTATCCATTGGTTACTTGTTCACTAAATGATTGTATCCATCATGTAGATCTGTACATTATCATGTACATACATGCCATATTCCAGCCAAAGCCACATTATCTTATCATGTACCTATGGAACTTTGCCCATTTCTGCCTGTACATGTCCATTAGCTCATGTAGAGTCATGACACGATACCTACATGTCCATTAGCTCATGTAGGGTCATGACACGATACCTACATGGCCATTTGGAGACTATAGCTGAATACCTTCTGCCAAAACGTTCCAAAACATTTTACTTTGAAGCCACTATCATTTCATTACACCTGAGTAAGTTTTGGCATTTTGGCAGTTTTGACCTTTTACTTTGAAGCCACTACCATTTCATTACATCTGAGTACGTCTTGGCATTTGGAGACTATAGCTGAATGTCTTCTGTCAAAACATGTCAAAACGCTTTACTTTGAAGCCACTACTATTTGATTACACCTGAATACGTTTTGGCATTTGTAGACTACAGCTGAATGCCTTCTGCCAAAACGATTCAAAACATTTTACTTTAGATGATTGTTCAGTTCAAGTAGACTTCCCAAAACGTTTAGATGTGTTTTGTCCCTATCACTGGAACTTCCAGCTGAGGTCAATGTGTATTAGGCTGGGAAAATTACATTAAAAATAGAGAGAAATCCCTCAACTGAATACACATTATTACTGTATGGTTCTACAAAAGTTGAAAAATCCATTACCCATAATACGTTTTGGTTGTCCACTGACAGAAAGTACTGGTATTTTGGACCCCCACTTTTACTACCCACATTAATACGTTTTGGTTGTGCACTGACAGAAAATACTGGCAGTCCTAAGGATATGACCAATGTTAAAATCCATTTTGAAAATGCATGCGATTATGTTAACAAATACTTCAGTAAAATAGGTAATGATCTACATAAAAATATTGTTGATGAGGCTCAAGTTAAGATGGACAATACACTGCCAGTCTTATTTGAGTATCATGCAGATTGTCTGAATGATTTAATGATTGATAAATGGAATATTATTCTGGCCTTTAAGGAAATTGATCAGAATAAATCTTCAGGCATTGAAGGTTTAAGGGTGGATATTTTGCTATGTGTAATTAAAACTAGAATTGAAGAATTTACTCACATATGTCAGTTAAGTTTTAGCAAAGGAATATTCCCATATAAATGGGTTAATGCCCTGGTTAAACCGCTCCCAAAGGATGAGGATCTTTCAAGGGTATAAAAATTGGAGACCAATATAACTCTTACCCCTACCATCCAAAATTATAGAAAAGGTTATGTTTTCTCATTTGGCATCAGTCATGGCTGAAAATGATAGTTTCAGTAAATTACAATATGGTTATAAGAAAGGCTCAGGAACTGGTGACGCTACTTTTGACTTAGAAATAAGGGTTTGATAACAGGGGCCCTATTTGTAGACTTTACAAAAGCATTTGATAGTGGAATTCATAGCATACTTTTGGAAAAAATTAGAAGTTTGAAGTTAAGCAAAAATAACTACATGTGGTTCCAGAGTTACCTTGAAAATTGAGTACAAAAGGTTAGTTATGGTATTAAAATATCTAGTGAATGCAAAACATCCTATGGAGTTCCCCAAGGATCTGTTTTAGGTCCCTTGTTGTTTGTCTTATATACTAATGATTTTTGATAAAGCCAGTATTTAACTCTATGCTGATGATATAGTTATATACTATGCAGCCAAAACTCCGGAGCTGGTTACCTCTGTATTAGATGTAGAGGTGTCAAAATTCAAAGAATGGGTGTTTACAAATAGATTGACAGTTAATCCAAGAAAGACAGAATATATGTGGTTTTGTAGCGCTCATAAAGTCAAAAGGTGTTTGGATAGTAAAATTGAATTTTGCAATATTGTTGTTAAAACTGTGGATTTCTTCCCCTACCTAGGAGTCCAACTAGATAGGGGGGTAACTTTTGACAAGCAATTGAAAATTATTAAGAGGAATGTTTGCGATAAGCTCTTTAGGCTGGCCAAATTAAGGAAGTGCCTCACAAGGGATTATGCTATACTGATCTATACAAAAACAATTTGGCCAATACTAGAATACTGTTGTTACATTACTAGCAGCTGTAATGAAAATGGAATGATGCAAAGGTTGCAAAACAGGGCTCTGCGTATTTGTTTAAAGTGTTATATTATTAAGTATCAAGTCCAAAGATTACATTTTTTGTAAAGAGTTTTATTAAAGTCCACAGAAATTATGTAAAAACATAACCTGTCTCCGAGCTTGGCAAAGCCGTTATGATGACATTTCCAAAGTAGAAATGCTAGAGAGAAGATTTGACATGTTATTGTTATCCATGATGTATAAAAGATTGAGGTTTATTAATAATGATCATGTTAATCAGAGATACAATACTAGGTCTACTGATAAGGTAATTTTTCCATTACCTAGGAAAATTGCTAGACATTATAAGAGGTCACCTTTTTACAGAGGTGTCATTTTGTGGGATGTCCTACCAGTGAATATACAAAGGGCAACAACAAAAGTTAAATTCAAATCTGAACTTAAGAAAATCCCTTATCTATGAGAGGGATTAAAAAAGGGTTACAACTGAGGTAAGGATAGGTGTAGTTACTGCGCCATCCATTGAGTGTCTTGTTGTAAAGGTAAAACATTACCAGGTATCATTTTCTCTGCTACTCTGTTCTTCTAAAATATATTCTTCCATCAAGCACTTAACATTGTTATTTTTGTCTTGTTATCTGGTACTACTGTAATAATATTTTTGAGTCAACATCAGTCCCCTAAACCTACTGGCATCTACCTGTATATAATTCTCTTGTGACATGTTAACAAATTGCATCTACTGTTTCCTTAAGCCTTTATTATGTTCCTTTCACTTATCAATCTATGGTCTTGTTTTGATAGTGATATTTAAATGAATGTGAATATTCATCATCACCAAATAAACACGTCCAAAAAAAAAAATTTGGATTCAGCAGGATTTTCTGGTGATTCCTTCTTCCCCTTTAGTATCACCCTGATAAAGGAATACCACAGCTCCATAAACCATCTAAACCTCAATAGATATTGAACAAGTAATCAATGGACAATTCATGACGAGTGTGTGTTAGCAAAGGATAATTACACAAGGGCGAGGTACAAACACCTCGTCGCCTGGCAGCGGACAGCTACAGCACCTGTCTCGGCTTGCTTTGAATGCGTCTAGCGGTTATGTATATACGATTGGTACACACACCTCGGCACCCAGCTAGGCTTGGCTTAATTTGAATACGTCTCGCGGTTATGTATGTATACCACACAATCCATACACACACCTCAGCGCCCTTCTCGGCTTGGCTTGCTTTGAATGCGTCTTGCGGTTATGGCAGCGGACAGCTCGGACCAGGACTCCTCCCGCCTATCATATCAAGACCTGGTTCTAACCAAGCATTTCTCGTCAGTCCCTGTGGCGCACTGCATAGGGAGTTGGACTTGGGATTTGAGACTGCTGGTTCGATCCCTACCCTGGCCATGAAAATTTCATAGGTTTAACATGTAACATATGATATGTAAGGACATGTAAGGCGTGCAGGTTATCCATGGATAACCGCACTGGATGCCTGTTATCCTTAGATAACTGCATGCCTTACAAAAGTGATGCTACAGCCTTCATGGTGTGCAAAATCGACAGGTATGTGCATGGGAATATCCAGGAAAAGCACTGAGAATCCCAGAAATCGTGGAATAACAACAATGAAGACACTTGGGAAATTATGGCAGCTATACAAAGCCAATCTAGCCTTTTTTCCATTGTGAAAAATTGTCCAAACTCGTAGGAGGATTGAACCCCGGTCTCAGTTGTGGCAGGCTAGAATCATAGCCATTACACCACCACATCAGGTGAGAGTAACGGTTCCTCTTGTAACCTTTAGCATATGATACAAAGCCCGGGCAGGTCACTCACATTTAATTAGTATACATTCAATGTAGGAAAATATCATGCATTGTGAGCCCCCTCCCTCCCTCTGTGTCAGCTATGGTGTGTGCGCGACAACTAGAAGCTGAGAATAGCATTGAACTTATAGAGCAGAGGAGGACATGCCAGAGTAGTTTAGTAGGCAGAGCATCAGGCTCAAAATCAGCACCTTTTGGTGGCCCAGCTATCGAATCTCTGCCGCAGTGGTGTTACTCACACTATGGAGTCTATGAACATATTATTTGAACTTGTATTTATTGCTATTCTAATATTTATCGATTATTGATGGGTAAATAATGGTATAAAATTAATAGGTCATTGATATCTGTGCCCTCGGGTCCTACATGCTGTATATACCTGAGCCGCGCAGCATGTAGGACCCTAAGGCACCGATATCAATGATCTATTAGGTAAATGTAGACTACCTGTGACATCCCACCTCCTCCAGGGGGTAGCAATAATACATACACGACCTATACACTATGTGTAGACTACCTGTGACATCCCACCTCCTCCCGGGGGTGGCCTCCCCTGCCCCCCTGGTTCCACCACCCCTATGTTTTGCCTGTATTAGGGTTCCACTTTCGCCAAACAGACCTCAAACAAATATGAGATAAATGGTTTGTGAAAGAGTGTGCACTTACCTGTGGCTGCAACATCAATGAAGGCTGAGTCAGACTTGCTGACGTCCTGACTCTGTTAATGGGGCCTCCTCCTAATGGGAGCGGGAACCTCCTGCAGCTGAGACTCCTGTGAGTAGTATATAGGGGCAAACTCAGCGCATAGGAACAGCTACTGAAATGACCTACTTACGAACCGGAAGTGACCTAGATTTGAGATCGGAAGTGACCATATATGGGCATGTGACCTACTTTCTTGAGCTCTGATTGGCTGAGAGCTATGACGTCACCACGTGATGATCAAGTTATCACAACAAAAAATATAAACAAAAACAGACTGACCACATGGTCAACCACGTGGTTGATTGTATAAGTATAATACTCAAAAATAAATTGCAACAAAACTATTATAACTAGTGTCTTAGACATATTTACAAGAGCCAATAAACACGGGACTGACTCTGACTTCAAGAAACCCAAAAACATGGTAGCCACAGCAGTGTTTGAATATATCATATCACCCATTAATGTTTAAAAAATCTGATACTTATATAGTAAGGCAGACTTAGGAAAGATAAGAAAACATGGAACATGCAATATAGCTGATGGAAAACCTCTGTGGAGCTGGAGGATTTGCCACAGATTTGAGGCAAATGTCACTTATCATAGTGTCAATACCTGTCAACTTGGGTTGTACGCGCTGTAAGTGGAGTACGTTCAACATCCCAACAATAGGCGTCAACCCCAGATCGGTGCTAGTGTGCGTGTGTGTGTTGTGTTTAAGTTACATACCAAAAAATTCATAATGTCAATATGTGACAACTTGGATGATACAAGCTGAAAACTGGAGTACGTTTAACATGGAGTCAATAGCTGTCAACCCCCTGGTCAGTACTGTGGTTAAACAGGTAAGTGTAGAGAAAACCTCACTAAAACACTCACTAAAACATACACATACATTTTCATTTTTTAGACATCTTAGGTCTAATAAAAACATCTACCACTTCAAGGCAAGAATTTCGAGTCTTCCTCATGCCAGATCTCTTATTCCCATTGAAAATGATGGTTTTTTGACGATTTGATAGAATTTTAACTTTTTGTAGAAATTTGACTTGAAACTAACTGCTCAGTACAGAGAATACCAGACGCTCATTGACATACCCATATATTTTATTTTTTTAGAACCACTTAGGCCTAATCAAAAATTCTGCCACTTTTATATCGATAATTTCAGGTCTTTCAAATACGAGAATTTTTATTCCCATCTAATTTGGTTCATTTTTGACGATTTGACAAAGTTTTTACTTTTTGTAGAAATTTGACTTGAAACCAACTGCTCAGTACAGAGAATACCAGACGCTTGATGACCTACCCATACATTTTAATTTTTTAGAACAACTTAGGCCTAATCAAAAATTCTGCCACTTTTATATTGATAATTTCAGGTCTTTCCTATCCTAGATTTTATATTCCCATTGAAAATGATGCATTTTTGACGATTTGACAGAGTTTTTAGTTTTTGTAACAATTGTACTGGTAGAAGCATTATAAAAATCCAAACGCTCACTATCATACCCATACATTTAAATTTTTTAGAACAACTTAGGCCTAATCAAAATATCTGCCACTTTTATATCGATAATTTTAGGTCTTTCCCATACTAGATTTTTTATTCCCATTGAAAATGATGGATTCTTGAGTATTTTAAACTTTGGCTTACCTGGCTATAGCCCTATGATAGGATATTAATGTCTCCAGCTGGTATTCCACTTCTTCAAGTTTCAGCCTGGTAGGGTCCACTCCTTTGGGGACTGCTTTTTTTTAGGGTTAGGAGAAAATTGCCTATGTAGAAGTTTAATTTCTGAGGTGGGATGGTCTCTATTTTTCTTTCTTCTTGATACTTGTTTTCAGGAATTGGTCCTTGTGAGGTAAATTCCTTGTGAGGTACCCTTATGAGGTAACTCCATTTACGGGGAGAGAAGCACCTTATAAGGGTTGGCCTTATGAAGTACTTTTCAGGTACCTTATAAGGTACTTTCAAAGTACCTCGTAAGGACACACTGTGAAACTGTGTGTGGTTACCTTATAAGGACACAATGTAACTGTGTGTGTGTGTGTGTGTGTGTGTGTGTACCTCAGAAAGACACAATGTAACTGTGTGTGCACCTCATAAGAACACTCTGTGTAACTGTGTGTACCTCATAAGGCTAACATCTGGGGGACACTGCACAACATTATATTGTAGCTCACGACCCCTATGACTGGGATAATCATCAGTAGCGACCGACTACTGGTCAGTATAATCAGCCCCTAATATGTAAAAATAAAAAGTTGCCACTAATACCGGCTGCTATTTAGCTACATGTACCCCACAGGGTTCTCCAGTTAAAGAATTCACACTATGTTGTAGTCTTGAATAGACAACTCTGGAATAATAGTATGTCCTGCTCTAGGGCACAGGCGCAGCACTTAAACAGTCATAACCCTTCTTTGAAGAGCCTCAGCATGTTAATCATTCTGAATTTAGTATGCGTGGCCACTAAAGTGAAAGTCTTAAGTGTGTCTTTTTCTTCCCTTTTCTGAGTAAAGGCTAGATAATTATTACATAAATGTTGAGAAACTGAAAGTGAAAGGTGAACCGCCAGGTTAATATAGAGGTGCAGTAAACATAGTCACGTCATGTGCTTAACTACAACTTAGTATAGAATGTAACAAATAATAACTCGCTCTGATTAACACAGAGACAAATAATATTTCTGTAGATGAAGCTATATAGTTACTCCTTCTGTTATACACAGTAGATTGAGTCTCATTCTATACAGGTTAATTACCCTGGATTAAATACCAGACTATACGTTCAATATCTGTTTGGCACATTCGTCTGAAATCAGACCATTATCTCTTAATTGTGTCTTTTTTTCCTTTTCTAAAAGCCCCTGCTCATTGGAAACAAAACCATTTACCCATGAACTTAAACAGGGTCATAGTGTTTGACACAGATGGACAGATTAACTTTTGCTAACTTTCAATATGAAGTGTTTCTCAAGAGTGGAAGTACCCAGTAGGACACAAGATACAACTACTCAACAATGGTCTGTACAAGGTGAAGAAATGACATGTTATGGCATACACTGATTTAAAATGATTTCACATATATTGGCTGCAGTGGGTCTAATCAATGAGATGATTTACTAGAGTTTTTGCAAGACACATACAATGGTAATGTGGCTGCTGCATTTCAGGAAAAGATTGTTCCATATTTTGTTTACCCCAAGGATGAGAATGATGATGATAAGAGTGGCAGTGTCTGAGGACAGAATAAGTTGTTTGATGACTTATCATAGCAGGACTCATAGGTTTTATAAATTGTTATCCATAATTCTATCAGATAATCATAATACCCCACATTCAAGGCACAGGTTATGAGTATTTACCACTAGCGTAAAATTTTCGCAGCCCTCTTTGAGCTTTAGTAACACACAGGCTTTTTTGCTAAAAAGAGGGTAAATCTTTTTAGCCCCCCTCAAGAGGGGTCAAATTTTTTTAGCCCACCTCCTTAAGAGGGGTCTGAAATTTTTATGCCCCCCCCCCTCGAACCCACCAGACTATACGTTCAATATCTGTTTGGCACATTCGTCTGAAAACAGACCATCATCTCTTAATTGTGTCTTTTTTTCCTTTTCTAAAAGCTAGATAATAATCACATAAATGTTAAGATACTGAAAGTGAAAGATGAACAGCCAAAGAGATATTGAAAGTATTGAGAGTGACATGGCTGTAGATGGTACATGAGGCTATGGTACAGACTAGAAGGGATAATTGAAAATTAGTGTATGTACAGAAAGAAGCACAAAAGCATGGACACAATAATATATTGAGAGGTGTGTAAATCAGTTTCAGAGTGGGTGGGACCAGGGGGGATTGTCAGCAATTTCTTAGGGAGTGTTCATTTTTTAACAACAGGGGGGGTTGGTGAGTTTGAGGGGGGGGCGTAAAATTTGTTGACCCCTCCTGAGGGGGGGGCGAAAAATATTTTGACTGCTCTTGAGGGGGGGCGTAAAATTTTTAGACCCTTCTTGATGAGGCATGAATTGACGCGACTTGCCGTAAATACCCAAATTGATAAGTAGTGGGGACAATTTCTCAATATATTACTTGCAGAAGGAGAAAGTTTATACTGATAATTTTACAATGCATCAGAATGCACCATTTTCTTTCTAAAATTTCAAAATTTTCAGGGGAATCATAATTCCAACAAGAGTGTATGCAGAGCTCTCAACACTCAAGCATCTGTCGTGAATCTCACACATCTGGCGTGATTCTCACACATTTGGGGGTTGTCTCACTCTCTCACTGTTTCTCACGCATTTTAAACTTTGTAATTTCAGTATAAACTTGAGCATCCATCCTCGGTTGATGTACCAAAATGCTCTAAAAATCAGAAATGAACCTCCATATTTCTCCAAATTTTCTTGGGGGCATACCCAAACCCCCTGGAACTGCATTTATTTCAATGCATCTCGGAAATCAAGAAAATTCCAAGCTTCAGGGAAAAGTCTCACTCTTTGGCTCCATTAGAACATGAGAGCTCTGTGGTATGTGTGACGCCTGTCACAGATGGCTCGTGCATACATGCATGCAAACTCCTCATTTTTTCAGTTTTCTCCATTATTCTAAGATATGTCAGGGTCAATCTTTGTCCAGATCGCATGAGATATCATTTTACCATTTTATATATATGGTGGGGTCTTTGGATACAAGGGCATCATCCACCCTCAAAAAGCAAAAAAATGCACAAATTGACGTCTCAATATTCAAAATTTTCCTGGGGGAGATACCCCCAGACCCCCTCCCATTTTAACCTATCAATGGCAAATCAAAGAAGAGTCTTTACTTTTAATGCCTTGATTTTTTTTCGCATTCGGAATTTGCATATGTCATGGTCAGATTATGTGCTCAGTGTTCTCTCTCTCCCTAGCCTTTCCTCCCATCTCCCCTTCCCCTAACCTTTCCCTAAATCTCTCCCCTCATCTGGAGTGGGCCTAGCAAGACATACCTGACCTGACCTGGATGGCCCGACCTGTACCCACCCAGACTGCCCCTGGACAGATCCACCTGGACAGACTCACCCAGACCGGACTGACCCGGACCAGACAGATCTACCTGGACTGCCCCCAGACTCACGCAGATCTACCTGGATTGCCCCCAGACTCACCCTGGATGGATCCACCCTGACAGACCCAGACTAAACCGACCTGGACTGGAAAGACCCGGACCAAATGGACTTGGACCAAATGGATCTGGACTGAACCTACCACAACAGACCCAGTCAAGACTTCAATGGGACCCAGACCAGACCAGACAGAATCAGATGGATCCAGACTGAACAGAACCACACCATACAGACCCATATGAGATGGACTCGACCGGGATAAACCCGACCCATCCAGTCGGGTCATCCAGTCATACCTCAACAAATTGCACCAACTGACTTCTCGATATTCAAAATTTACCCTTAAGCTCCCTAAGCCAAAAACAGTGTATTGATGATGCAGGGGTAGTAAAACCTTGGGATCAGGTGGGATGTATGCCCCCCTGCACCATCCAGTCATATGTCACCAAAATACACCATTTGTCTTCTCAGTATTCAAAATCTTCCTGGGGGACATACCAGTCGGGTCATCCAGTCATACCTCAACAAAATGCACTATTTGACTTCTCGATATTCAAAATTTTCCTGGGGGACATCTCCATATACCCTTAGGCTCCCTGAGCCAAAAACAGTGTATTGATGATGCAGGGGTAGTAAAACCTTGGGGTCAGGTGGAATGTGTGACCCCCTGCACCATCCAGTCATACATCACCAAATTACACCATTTGACTTCTCAATATTCAAAATTTTCCTGAAGGACATAGCCCCAGACCCCCCTCTGATTCTTACTCTCTATCACACATTAATCACACTAACAATAAAAAAACATGCCCAAGAGTTTTAAACATTTTTCTTGGAAAGCAGTATGTGAATACTTAGAGTTGGCCTGGCTATTTGGTCAGAAACCCAAACCCCCAACCCATGTAAATGGTAAAGTTTTTGATTTGCCTGTTTGGATTGCTTTGGTTATCCCCCTCCCCCAAACAAAATTTCCAAAGGCTGTGCTAAAAGAACCCATCTCCCATTCCCTATAGTTAAGAGTCATAAAGGCCCATGTGTGTCTGCAGCAAGTTGATTCAGACTTAAATGATCCCTCAAATACGGTTTGCTTGCTTGCTTGAACCTAAGACCACAGAAATCAATCTTGTGATTCATCCAGATCCATGCAATGAGATCCCATTTTAACATTTTGTAGAATTTTAAACAGAGGGTATAGGGAAACCTCAAAAACCAACAGAATGCATAAATTTAGGCTCTAGATTTATAAAACTGTTTGATTGGGGCGGTGATGCCTCCAGACCACCCTATACTTAGCTTGTCCTGGCTGCTTTTTAAACAAAAGACATAAGGCTAAGTACCGTAATCTCCCGCGTATAAGACGCGTCCTCTACGCCAAACAAAATGCTGGGGGGTCTTTTTCCCGCTTAGCGGATTCCTTAGTGGGCTGACCCCTGCTGAAGCTGATACTTTGCGAGATAAGGACTGATAACAGCGAGCTGATGGGTACCAGGTGTTATGTAATGCACCCTGAAAAGTCGGCACTGAATGAAAGGAATTTTCTCATTGGTCAATATTGTATCCCGCTAGGTTCCTATAGCTTTCTCTCAAGTTGGGTGTACGTCTTATACGAGGGGTAATTTTACTATAGAAATGTACTAATCTTACAAATTTCAGCCTTAAAATGTGCGTCTTATACACGAAAATGCATGTGCTGAGTTTGGGGTGCGTCTTCTACGCGCAGTGCGTCTTCTACGCGGGAGTTTACGGTAGTGTGTGACTCGCACTGCAGCTACTGATGAAATTGGTCTTGAGAAGTGGAACCCCCTTTTCAATTTCTTGCATTCCAATTGAAAAATAATTAATTGATGATAATAACTCTGGGAAGTGATACTTTTACCTTATACTTCAGTGAAACAATACAATTGAGTGTGATATGATGCTGTACAATGTGGTGCAACACAACTTGATGTTGGGGGGGGGCGCAAAATATTTTGACCCCTCCTGAGGGGGGGGCCAAAAATATTTTGGCACCTCTCAAAGGGGGGGCAGAAAATATTTTCAGGGGTCAAAACGAAAACCCACCAACCCCCCCCTGTTGTTAAAAAATGAACACTCCCTTACCTCCCTTTGTTCAACTTTAAGGTTGGGGGTTGGGGGATAGGTCCAGATAGACAGGTCCCCCTTTCCCCTACCCCCTACTTTCCATGCCTTTGATATACAAACAAGGTTAACTAATGCTACAAGTTTACCAACAGGCCCCTGCTCATTGGACACAAAACCATTTACCCATGAACTTAAACAGGGTCACAGTGTTTAACACAGATGGACTTTTGCTAACTTTTAATATGAACCCAGCGAATCTGTGTCAACTTTTGTCATGCTGTGCCTCACCCAATGATGGGTGGGTGATCACGGACCATGACAAGATATGACGCATGCGTGAACATCCCAGCCAAATTTGTGAAGTTGAGTCAACATGTGTGAACCTTCACCAACAATGACACATGATGACATCATGTGTCATCACACTTTATCACACACACTGACACATGGGTCATGACACAGTATCACATATATTGACACACAGACTTATTTGTGGGTGGGGGATAGGCAGGGGGGGCAGGGTTGCAGGTGGTTGTGGATTTCTGATATTTCATAACTTTATTAGCATCAATTCAGCTGTTCATGCTGGTTCCCATTCAGGGTTCTCCGCAGAATGTGTAAAAATTGGCGTTGGGTGAGGCACAGCATGACAGAAGTTTTATGGCGTAAAATTTCATTTGGTAACCTCCTAAGCCGTTGACAGCTAAGGTCATATTTATGGCAAGAACTACATTACAGTTTCACAGAGGAATGTGTCAGTGCCTGCACATATGTGCTCCACACAACAAAGAAATTGAAAGTATTTTCATAAATATGGCCATAACTTCTGTTCTAATTGGCCGATTTGCAAAATTCAAAAACCTATATGAAGCTAAAATGACACCGGCAGTGATTCTGAGATGAAATCACACCGGCGGCAGTAAAAATCACGCCGGCGGCCCACTGGCGTCATTACAGTGTGAGGAGATCCCTGCCATTGAAGATATCTCTCCTCTGCATGTCATGTGTTGCCCACTTTGCTTGAAAATGGATAGATATTCTGTCAGCTGTGTGAGTTGAATTTTCCTTGTATCAGTCTTGAGAATGCCTGTTGAAATGATAAGAAATGGTCATAAACAAACAGCAGCAATCTAATTTCGACCACCCACTCACATCCAAGTTGATAAACAATGACCACTCCCATATGGCAGCCTGAATCCCCCAGAATTTCACTGAGCCTTGCTCACATTGAAAGTTCTACATTAATTTGGGGTGTTGAGACAAATAGCTGAATTCAGCAACAAGATAGATGTTCAGGGATTGTAGATAATATCAATGTGTTACTGTATAAATGCTTATCACATAGGATTTCAAGTCAAATCAATCTAGAACTGTGTGACCACCTACCACAAATCTGTTCTCCATGGCTGCTTCTGCCTGACTGTTTTGAAAGCAGGAGGAGACCAAAGGAATGGGAGGAAAATTTGAAATGGACCAATCAAAACACAGAATAGTACATAATGTGTCATTGTGCGTGAAGTTCTGTCATGGTGGGTGAGAGTTGGCGAATCTTGACGCATGCTCACATCTCCTCACACAGTCTGTCATGCTAATGTTGGACAAAGTATTTGCCCCTATTATCACTCAATACAGAGTTTTTTAGCCAGCCTATGAAGAGTTCCTGTATATTTGCTCTAATCAGCTGTGACCTAGCTGATCAGTAGACATTAAACCTTCATATCCCATCAAGCTAGGACAAACAGATACTTAGATATCATGAAAAACATATGCAATTCCAATTCAGTGCTATGTCCCATAGACAAAACAAATGAGCTATTATGTTTAATGTATGCACTAAATCACATATACTTGGCTATCATTATGTTCATGATTCATATGTATTTCATGCCATGTAAGAAAGGAACTTGCTCTGTGAAACATAAATTCTCATATTGACATTTACTCAATAGGCCCACTCTGCAAAGTACAAGCCATGAGAATCCATACAGTTTCCATAGTCTCTTATTGTTGAGGGCTTGGTGAAGAAATGTCATGCTAGGTGAGAGTTAACAAGTATTGACACATGTTGACATATGCTCACCCTGGTCCCCTCACATCTTTATTGAAGTAAGTGAAGACATGTGAAGCTGCCTGAGAGTTGACAAGTATTGACGAATGCTCACCCACTTCCCATCACATCCTTATGGAAATGAGTGAAGACATGTGAGGTTGGGTGAGAGTTAATAAGTATTGACACGTGTTGACATTTGCTCACCCAGTTCCCCTCACATCTTTATGGAAATGAGTGAATACATGTGAAGTTGTGTGAGAGTTGACAAGTATTGACACATGTTGACACTTGCTCACCCAGTTCCCCTCACATCTTTATGGAAATGAGTGAAGACATGTGAAGCGGTGTGAGAGTTGACAAGTATTGACACATGTTGATGCATGCTCTCTCAGGTCTTACTGAAGTAAGTGAAGGTGTGTCAAGCTGAGTGAGAGTTGTCATTGTATCACACAAAATGACATTATTCGTTATCACTCAATGTACTCACACATTCCTCACCCAGCATGACTCATGTTCACTAGGATTTGCTGGGAAGTGTTTCTCAAGAGTGGAACTCCCCAAGATACAACTACTCAACAATGGTCTGTACAAGGTGAAGAAATGACATGTTATGGCATACACTGATTTAAAATGATTTCACATATATTGGCTGCAGTGGGTCTAATCAATGAGATGATTTACTAGAGTTTTTGCAAGACACATACAATGGTAATGTGGCTGCTGCATTTCAGGAAAAGATTGTTCCTTATTTTGTTTACCCCAAGGATGAGAATGATGATGATAAGAGTGGCAGTGCCTGAGGACAGAATAAGTTGTTTGATGACTTATCATAGCAGGACTCATAGGTTTTATAAATTGTTATCCATAATTCTATCAGATAATCATAATACCCCACATTCAAGGCACAGGTTATGAGTATTTACCACTAGCGTAAAATTTTCGCAGCCCTCTTTGAGCTTTAGTAACACACAGGCTTTTTTGCTAAAAAGAGGGTAAATCGTTTTAGCCCCCCTCAAGAGGGGTCAAATTTTTTTAGCCCACCTCCTTAAGAGGGGTCTGAAATTTTTATGCCCCCCCCTCGAACCCACCAGACTATACGTTCAATATCTGTTTGGCACATTCGTCTGAAAACAGACCATCATCTCTTAATTGTGTCTTTTTTTCCTTTTCTAAAAGCTAGATAATAATCACATAAATGTTAAGATACTGAAAGTGAAAGATGAACAGCCAAAGAGATATTGAAAGTATTGAGAGTGACATGGCTGTAGATGGTACATGAGGCTATGGTACAGACTAGAAGGGATAATTGAAAATTAGTGTATGTACAGAAAGAAGCACAAAAGCATGGACACAATAATATATTGAGAGGTGTGTAAATCAGTTTCAGAGTGGGTGGGGCCAGGGGGGATTGTCAGCAATTTCTTACCTACCTTTGTTCAACTTTAAGGTTGGGGGTTGGGGGATAGGTCCAGATAGACAGGTCCCCCTTTCCCCTACCCCCTACTTTCCATGCCTTTGATATACAAACAAGGTTAACTAATGCTACAAGTTTACCAACAGGCCCCTGCTCATTGGACACAAAACCATTTACCCATGAACTTAAACAGGGTCACAGTGTTTGACACAGATGGACTTTTGCTAACTTTTAATATGAACCCAGCGAATCTGTGTCAACTTTTGTCATGCTGTGCCTCACCCAATGATGGGTGGGTGATCACGGACCATGACAAGATATGACGCATGCGTGAACATCCCAGCCAAATTTGTGAAGTTGAGTCAACATGTGTGAACCTTCACCAACAATGACACATGATGACATCATGTGTCATCACACTTTATCACACACACTGACACATGGGTCATGACACAGTATCACATATATTGACACACAGACTTATTTGTGGGTGGGGGATAGGCAGGGGGGGCAGGGTTGCAGGTGGTTGTGGATTTCTGATATTTCATAACTTTATTAGCATCAATTCAGCTGTTCATGCTGGTTCCCATTCAGGGTTCTCCGCAGAATGTGTAAAAATTGGCGTTGGGTGAGGCACAGCATGACAAAAGTTTTATGGCGTAAAATTTCATTTGGTAACCTCCTAAGCCGTTGACAGCTAAGGTCATATTTATGGCAAGAACTACATTACAGTTTCACAGAGGAATGTGTCAGTGCCTGCACATATGTGCTCCACACAACAAAGAAATTGAAAGTATTTTCATAAATATGGCCATAACTTCTGTTCTAATTGGCCGATTTGCAAAATTCAAAAACCTATATGAAGCTAAAATGACACCGGCAGTGATTCTGAGATGAAATCACACCGGCGGCAGTAAAAATCACGCCGGCGGCCCACTGGCGTCATTACAGTGTGAGGAGATCCCTGCCATTGAAGATATCTCTCCTCTGCATGTCATGTGTTGCCCACTTTGCTTGAAAATGGATAGATATTCTGTCAGCTGTGTGAGTTGAATTTTCCTTGTATCAGTCTTGAGAATGCCTGTTGAAATGATAAGAAATGGTCATAAACAAACAGCAGCAATCTAATTTCGACCACCCACTCACATCCAAGTTGATAAACAATGACCACTCCCATATGGCAGCCTGAATCCCCCAGAATTTCCCTGAGCCTTGCTCACATTGAAAGTTCTACATTAATTTGGGGTGTTGAGACAAATAGCTGAATTCAGCAACAAGATAGATGTTCAGGGATTGTAGATAATATCAATGTGTTACTGTATAAATGCTTATCACATAGGATTTCAAGTCAAATCAATCTAGAACTGTGTGACCACCTACCACAAATCTGTTCTCCATGGCTGCTTCTGCCTGACTGTTTTGAAAGCAGGAGGAGACCAAAGGAATGGGAGGAAAATTTGAAATGGACCAATCAAAACACAGAATAGTACATAATGTGTCATTGTGCGTGAAGTTCTGTCATGGTGGGTGAGAGTTGGCGAATCTTGACGCATGCTCACATCTCCTCACACAGTCTGTCATGCTAATGTTGGACAAAGTATCTGCCCCTATTATCACTCAATACAGAGTTTTTTAACCAGCCTATGAAGAGTTCCTGTATATTTGCTCTAATCAGCTGTGACCTAGCTGATCAGTAGACATTAAACCTTCATATCCCATCAAGCTAGGACAAACAGATACTTAGATATCATGAAAAACATATGCAATTCCAATTCAGTGCTATGTCCCATAGACAAAACAAATGAGCTATTATGTTTAATGTATGCACTAAATCACATATACTTGGCTATCATTATGTTCATGATTCATATGTATTTCATGCCATGTAAGAAAGGAACTTGCTCTGTGAAACATAAATTCTCATATTGACATTTACTCAATAGGCCCACTCTGCAAAGTACAAGCCATGAGAATCCATACAGTTTCCATAGTCTCTAATTGTTGAGGGCTTGGTGAAGAAATGTCATGCTAGGTGAGAGTTAACAAGTATTGACACATGTTGACATATGCTCACCCTGGTCCCCTCACATCTTTATTGAAGTAAGTGAAGACATGTGAAGCTGCCTGAGAGTTGACAAGTATTGACGAATGCTCACCCACTTCCCATCAAATCCTTATGGAAATGAGTGAAGACATGTGAGGTTGGGTGAGAGTTAATAAGTATTGACACGTGTTGACATTTGCTCACCCAGTTCCCCTCACATCTTTATGGAAATGAGTGAATACATGTGAAGTTGTGTGAGAGTTGACAAGTATTGACACATGTTGACACTTGCTCACCCAGTTCCCCTCACATCTTTATGGAAATGAGTGAAGACATGTGAAGCGGTGTGAGAGTTGACAAGTATTGACACATGTTGATGCATGCTCTCTCAGGTCTTACTGAAGTAAGTGAAGGTGTGTCAAGCTGAGTGAGAGTTGTCATTGTATCACACAAAATGACATTATTCGTTATCACTCAATGTACTCACACATTCCTCACCCAGCATGACTCATGTTCACTAGGATTTGCTGGGAAGTGTTTCTCAAGAGTGGAACTCCCCAAGATACAACTACTCAACAATGGTCTGTACAAGGTGAAGAAATGACATGTTATGGCATACACTGATTTAAAATGATTTCACATATATTGGCTGCAGTGGGTCTAATCAATGAGATGATTTACTAGAGTTTTTGCAAGACACATACAATGGTAATGTGGCTGCTGCATTTCAGGAAAAGATTGTTCCTTATTTTGTTTACCCCAAGGATGAGAATGATGATGATAAGAGTGGCAGTGCCTGAGGACAGAATAAGTTGTTTGATGACTTATCATAGCAGGACTCATAGGTTTTATAAATTGTTATCCATAATTCTATCAGATAATCATAATACCCCACATTCAAGGCACAGGTTATGAGTATTTACCACTAGCGTAAAATTTTCGCAGCCCTCTTTGAGCTTTAGTAACACACAGGCTTTTTTGCTAAAAAGAGGGTAAATCTTTTTAGCCCCCCTCAAGAGGGGTCAAATTTTTTTAGCCCACCTCCTTAAGAGGGGTCTGAAATTTTTATGCCCCCCCCCTCGAACCCACCAGACTATACATTCAATATCTGTTTGGCACATTCGTCTGAAAACAGACCATCATCTCTTAATTGTGTCTTTTTTTCCTTTTCTAAAAGCTAGATAATAATCACATAAATGTTAAGATACTGAAAGTGAAAGATGAACAGCCAAAGAGATATTGAAAGTATTGAGAGTGACATGGCTGTAGATGGCACATAAGGCTATGGTACAGACTAGAAGGGATAATTAATAATTAGTGTATGTACAGAAAGAAGCACAAAAGCATGGACACAATAATATATTGAGAGGTGTGTAAATCAGTTTCAGAGCGGGTGGGACCAGGGGGGATTGTCAGCAATTTCTTACCTCCCTTTGTTCAACTTTAAGGTTGGGGGTTGGGGGATAGGTCCAGATAGACAGGTCCCCCTTTCCCCTACCCCCTACTTTCCATGCCTTTGATATACAAACATGGTTAACTAATGCTACAAGTTTACCAACAGGCCCCTGCTCATTGGACACAAAACCATTTACCCATGAACTCAAACAGGGTCACAGTGTTTGACACAGATGGACAGATTAACTTTTGCTAACTTTTAATATGAACCCAGCGAATCTGTGTCAACTTTTGTCATGCTGTGCCAGCCTCACCCAATGATGGGTGGGTGATCACGGACCATGACAAGATATGACGCATGCGTGAACATCCCAGCCAAATTTGTGAAGTTGAGTCAACATGTGTGAACCTTCACCAACAATGACACATGATGACATCATGTGTCATCACACATTATCACACACACTGACACATGGGTCATGACACAGTATCACATATATTGACACACAGACTTATTTGTGGGTGGGGGATAGGCAGGGGGGCAGAGTTGCAGGTGGTTGTGGATTTCTGATATTTCATAACTTTATTAGCATCAATTCAGCTCTTTATGCTGGTTCCCATTGAAGATATCTCTCCTCTGCATGTCATGTGTTGCCCACTTTGCTTGAAAATGGATAGATATTCTGTCAGCTGTGTGAGTTGAATTTTCCTTGTGTCAGTCTTGAGAATGCCTGTTGAAATGATAAGAAATGGTCATAAACAAACAGCAGCAATCTAATTTCGACCACCCACTCACATCCAAGTTGATAAACAATGACCATCCCATATGGCAGCCTGAATCCCCCAGAATTTCCCTGAGCCTTGCTCACATTGAAAGTTCTACATTAATTTGAGGTGTTGAGACAAATAGCTGAATTCAGCAACAAGATAGATGTTCAGGGATTGTAGATAATATCAATGTGTTACTGTATAAATGCTTATCACATAGGATTTCAAGTCAAATCAATCTAGAACTGTGTGACCACCTACCACAAATCTGTTCTCCATGGCTGCTTCTGCCTGACTGTTTTGAAAGCAGGAGGAGACCAAAGGAATGGGAGGGAAATTTGAAATGGACCAATCAAAACACAGAATAGTACATAATGTGTCATTGTGCGTGAAGTTCTGTCATGGTGGGTGAGAGTTGGCGAATCTTGACGCATGCTCACATCTCCTCACACAGTCTGTCATGCTAATGTTGGACAAAGTATCTGCCCCTATTATCACTCAATACAGAGTTTTTTAACCAGCCTATGAAGAGTTCCTGTATATTTGCTCTAATCAGCTGTGACCTAGCTGATCAGTAGACATTAAACCTTCATATCCCATCAAGCTAGGACAAACAGATACTTAGATATCATGAAAAACATATGCAATTCCAATTCAGTGCTATGTCCCATAGACAAAACAAATGAGCTATTATGTTTAATGTATGCACTAAATCACATATACTTGGCTATCATTATGTTCATGATTCATATGTATTTCATGCCATGTAAGAAAGGAACTTGCTCTGTGAAACATAAATTCTCATATTGACATCTACTCAATAGGCCCACTCTGCAAAGTACAAGCCATGAGAATCCATACAGTTTCCATAGTCTCTTATTGTTGAGGGCTTGGTGAAGAAATGTCATGCTAGGTGAGAGTTAACAAGTATTGACACATGTTGACATATGCTCACCCTGGTCCCCTCACATCTTTATTGAAGTAAGTGAAGACATGTGAAGCTGCCTGAGAGTTGACAAGTATTGACGAATGCTCACCCACTTCCCATCACATCCTTATGGAAATGAGTGAAGACATGTGAGGTTGGGTGAGAGTTAATAAGTATTGACACATGTTGACATTTGCTCACCCAGTTCCCCTCACATCTTTATGGAAATGAGTGAAGACATGTGAAGTTGTGTGAGAGTTGACAAGTATTGACACATGTTGACACTTGCTCACCCAGTCCCCCTCACATCTTTATGGAAATGAGTGAAGACATGTGAAGCGGTGTGAGAGTTGACAAGTATTGACACATGTTGACGCATGCTCTCTCAGGTCTTACTGAAGTAAGTGAAGGTTTGTCAAGCTGAGTGAGAGTTGTCATTGTATCACACAAAATGACATTATTCGTTATCACTCAATGTACTCACACATTCCTCACCCAGCATGACTCATGTTCACTAGGATTTGCTGGGAAGTGTTTCTCAAGAGTGGAACTCCCCAAGATACAACTACTCAACAATGGTCTGTACAAGGTGAAGAAATGACATGTTATGGCATACACTGATTTAAAATGATTTCACATATATTGGCTGCAGTGGGTCTAATCAATGAGATGATTTACTAGAGTTTTTGCAAGACACATACAATGGTAATGTGGCTGCTGCATTTCAGGAAAAGATTGTTCCTTATTTTGTTTACCCCAAGGATGTGGATGATGACGATAAGAGTGGCAGTGCCTGAGGACAGAATAAGTTGTTTGATGACTTATCATAGCAGGGGTTTTATAAATTGTTATCCATAATTCTATCAGATAATCATAATACCCCACATTCAAGGCACAGGTTATGAGTATTTACCACTAGCGTAAAATTTTCGCAGCCCTCTTTGAGCTATAGTAACATACAGGCTTTTTTGCTAAAAAGAGGGTAAATTTTTTTAGCCCCCCTCCTTGAGAGGGGTCTGAAATTTGTATGCCCCCCCCTTAAACCCACCAGCCCCCCCCCCCGTTGATAAATAGTAACCACTCCCTTAGTTGTTACACTATTAGCTAGTATGCAACTGGAGTAGCCCAGTGAACAGAAAACGTTTAGAGAACATTCGTGAACATCATTTTAAAGCTAGAAAGTGAACATTAGGTTTTGATGTTTTCCAACATAAATGAAATGTTCAGCAAACGTTTACTAATGTCCATAAAGGCTTTAAAACATAAAATGTTTTATAACATCAAACAAACATTTAATAAACGTTTGTGAACATCAACAATAACATTTTTATACGTTTGTGTTATACATATCTTCCACACAAGGTGGCAATCCAAACTTTCAAATTATGTTGTAAAACGTCAGAAAACGTCTTTCGGTTCACTGGGAGGCATATCTGTATTTATCGACATTTTATGAGACTGTATATGTAATATTGTGACCCAATTAGGGGTCCATTACAGTTTAATCTGATTCACTTTATGCTTTCCTTATGATCGTAGACCTTAACTTTTTTTTAAATGTTTGTCTAACCTGCCCCTACAATTCGGGGCTGACAAGCTTTAGCACATGAAGACCATATTATTCCATCCTTTGATTAATGTAAAAGGTATTCTGTAAGTAGCAATACATCTCTTAGAAATGACACATTTGTAGATTTAGAGCGTCTTCCCCCACTCTACCCTATGTCAAACATAGGTGGCATCTTTATAGTAACAAGATAAAAGGAAAAAAGGGGGACCTTTTCATTTAAGACATTGCCCTTGCCAGCCACACTTATGTGTATGTCCAAGATATGAAGTGCCCCCGTCTGCTGGCCCCGCGTCTTAGCAGCAGGCCCTAGTGTGTAGAACTCACGCTAGGGGAACAAGCCACACTGGTACCAGAGTTAAGTACAAGCGTCCTAGACTCTGGTCTTCTGCCCTGTGTATGATGGGAAGGGCACTGAAAGTAGTCCCTGTTGGTATGGGTGAAACACCAGATGGAGCCGTGTCATGGAATAGGTGTGAGTAAGTTGGCCTGACCTTAATCAGTGAGAGAGGACTGATCTTAGTGTTGTGAATATGTTAGCAACTTTAATACCTTGTAGTCACCTGGCCATAATAGGGTAGTGGTTAGAACACTGGAGGACTCATAATGGAGGGTAACTGAGTTCTAGACTCACCATGCTTTTGGTCTTATTGAATCAAAACATTTTATTTTTAGATTTTGATTGTGTTAATAAATTGCTATCAATATAAAATAGGCGTAATAGACGACTGCTATGATATTCAAAGCAGAGGTGATGTTTTGGTAATATGTCTCTATAAATAAATTTCTTACAAAAAATAGTACTGACCTAGTGGACCTAAACGGTGACTTGAACCCACCACCCTGAAATTATGAGCTCAACTCTCTACTGCCTGAGCTAGTAGGGCTGTTGTTGATTTGTGGTAGACAGACACCTAATATTCCCACATAGGTCTAGATCTTCAGCCCAACTTTAATATGTTGAGGTCAATGCATAGTCACAGGTCATTGTGTTTGAGATGTGTAGAGGTTTGTATAATAGATGAAACCTCTATACTGCACACTTGTACCACTTGAACAAGTAACTAATAAATAATTCATGACGAGTGTGTGTTAGTGAAGGATAATGACACGAGGCCGTAGGCCAAGTGTTATTAGCCTTTGCTAACACACACGAGTCATGATTTATCCATTGACTACTTATTTTATTCCACGAAACCAATAAATAATCAATAGAATACCAATAAAATCAATTTGAAAACAAAAATTATTCCCCCTCCCCGGGACTCGAAGACAGCCATAGTGTGTGTAGAGGTACATACACCTCCTCGCCCGGCAGCGGACAGCGACAGCGGCCTTCTCGGCTCGGACAGGCAGCGGCACACGGCTAAAGATTTCAATGCGTTTCGCGGTTATGTTTGTGTAAAATACACCTCGTCGCCCGGCAGCGGACAGCCCCTGGGACATAGCCTTTACTTCTATAGATACAAAGAGTACAGACCATTGATGGATGCCTTTAGGGCATTGACCAACCTCCTTAACCTTTAAAGCTATAAGTGTATGCCCTGGGGCATTGCTCTGCCCTCCTCAAGACTATCGATAGTGATGCAGGCCCCAGGGCATGATTTCCAGCCCTGCCCATGGGAAGTGGTGTCCAGATCTTCAGCTCCCTAAGGGCATAAACAGTTTACTATAGGCCTAATCATTGCCAGCCAATGCCCGATCTATAGACTGTTTGGGTAATGCATGCAGGCCCTCAGGGCATCAGCAGTAATATCCATGCCCTTGGGGCATGTTCATTTCTTGTTCTATGTCAGCTGCTACTGGGGGTACAGTTACTATTAAAATGGTTGCACTCAGGACATCACCAGTGTCATTAATGCCCTCAGGGCATGTTCCTTTGCTGACTGTTACAGGTGTCTATTCTCACACAGTAGGCCCTCGGGGCCTAGGTGGCCTCAATCTGTAGAAGTTTAGTACATACCCTGGGGGCCTATGCCCTAGTTGAGTCAATCATGTTTTAAAGAAGCGAGAAATAGGTCCTGAGGGCATAGATAACACTGGGACGATACATGATGCCCATACCCTAGAATTAGTCATTGCTGATTTGTAGAAGCAGAGCATTATGCCCTCAGGGCATGCTCAATGCCGTGCGGTAGTCCCGAAAATATACGCATCACAATGCGGGCAGCGCTGCATGCCCTCAGGGCATAGTCTGATGTAACAAGTTGCATCCTGCGGCTAGGTCCCACAATGCAGGGTGCAGAAGATCAGGGGTTACTAGCAGTAAGCTAGTGACACCTGGTATCAGGTTGAGGGACAAGCCTAACTATGTCCCACCTAGTGTTTGAAATTCGAACTAAGGGAGAGATCATTTTTTTTAACAACAGGGGGGGGGGCTGGTGGGTTTGCATGCAGACGCGCGAAAAAGATTTCGTCCCCCCTTCTTGAGGGGGTAAAATTTTTTCAACCCCCCCATAAGGGACAAAAATCTCGCATGAATATCTCCTTTTAGCCTATAGTAACGCGCTGGGTTTTCCACTGAAAACAGGTAATTTATTTTGACCCCCCCTATCAGAGGTGTTGAAAAGTTCTGACCCCCGGGTCAAGGGGTTAAAAAATACTGACCCCCCCCCTCAAACCCACCAGCCCCCCCCCTGTTGTTAAAAAAATCACCTCCTAAGTAGGCCCCGGGACCAAATTGAAATGCACCGTCTAGGACTAGCCTATCCCTGGCCTATAATAGGCCTATACATGTGTACCAGGAAACCTGGGTAAAAGGTAGGAATTCCCACCTTTTTAGCCTAGAATGCATTGCGTGGTCCTCTGATCCGCAGTGAATCGAGGGAATTATTTCATTGGTCAAATATATTACCGGAAACAACCGTTTTAAAATCTGTCGCGTCGCCATCATGCACAGATCGTTGCAGTTTCTCTGAGTTTTCCCGTAGACGTATATATCCTCACATGTATACCTCTACGGTATAGGGGCTTATTTGCCCAAACTACAGTGCCAACTTCGTGGCATAATTTAAAGCACACTCGTTCAGAAACTTTCTCTGCACTTCTGATGCACTTTTTACTTATAATCCATGAGCAAAACTCTAGGACTGGTACACGCTGACACATACAGGAACAGGAAAATGGTGTCTATATCATGATCATCTCACTCAAATCAGAAGTATATGGTTATATAAGTCATGTTCTATCTAACTTCACTAAGAATTAGAATTTTGATCCAAGGATATTAGAAATATGATAATTTCTATGTTTAAGGCAACTTTATATTAAAGAACCTGTAGGGAAATCTCCCCTTTGATTGACCTGCCACCTAGTGTGAAGATATGCAATACAAAAACGTATAAAAACATTACAAAATGTTCTACAAACATTTGTTTAATGTTAGTACTAATGTTTTATTACGTTGTAAAATGTTTAAAACAAATATTTGCATTTTAACTTGTTGCGTACATTTGCAAAAATTTATTGAATGTTATTTTGATGTTATAAAACATTATGAATGAATGTTTGGTTTTAAGCTTTCATGGTCATTTGCAAACATTTGCTGAATATTTTCTTTATGTTGGAAAACATCAAAAGCTAACATGCAACTTCTAGCTTTTAGTTGACATTCATTAACGTTTACCGAATGTTTGCTGTTCACTGGAGTCTCTTCTTGGTACTAGAGGCTCCCCCCGTCAGCCTCTACGATCTAAAATTATCTATTTAAGTTGGACACCTATAAAAAATCAACGCTATGCCTATTACATCTAAAACTATGATCATTGTAGTAAAATGTCATGGAGAAACCGGGACTCGAACCCGGGACCCTCCAACTTCGAAGCGGAAGCTCTTCCCCTGACCGAGCTACTTTCCCTGGCCTGACATTCTCTACCTTCCAACTACACCTGGATTGGTATGATACACACACTAGGGGGCAGTGATTACCTGGTACTGAGCTCTCTAGAGATCGCCCTCGCGAGGCGGGACCACTCGGTATCTCCACCAAGTACGGGGAATTATCCCCCCCTTGTTAAAAAAATGACATTCAAAAATGACAGTTTTTGGAGAGCCGAAAAAACACTGAACCCCCTCCAAATTGGTTCATTTTTTAACGGGGTGTGATTGTTTCTCAGCTAATTTTCGCCTCATGATGTGAAAGCTGTGCATGAAATTGTGGCAGAGAAGAAAAAAAATGGGATGTCAGAAAATATTTCTATACTAAAAATCATTAATTGCAAAGCAATACAAGTTTCCTCTAAAGCAATTTAGTTCAGCATTCCCTTTTCAAAAGATACATGCAGTCTTCTAATGGTGTTTTACAAGTAAGTGCATAAATCATTTTTCAAGTCGAAATTAATTGTAGATCTGTTTTATTTTCCACAGAAACCATAAAATCCAAAGCTAATTCCCAGGGGCTGTGTACAAATGATCTCATGCAGGAGGGGGGGAGGGGGGGGGGTCTTACTCCCCATGACCAAGCATGACAAGGGGGGAGGGGGGTCATGGACTGCATCACATCATGTCATGAAAAAAATTGCAAGTTCCTTCAGTTTTGGCAAGAAAAAAAAAAGATTTATAAAGGTAGGGAAGATTAATGCATTCATCTGTTATGAAATATATATTACCTTTTCTTTTTTAATTTGTTTTGTTTATTTTATCCTAGTGCCGGTTGTAAGTTTACATCACCTATCCATTTGTCCAGCACTAGCTGGGACAGGCATTAATAACCTGAATGTCCCATTACAATAGGTGGTCAAAGACCTCACTATACAGAGTGAACTAATTTAAAGGCTGGACGTAAAAAGGTTGGGGAGGAGATAGAAAGTTTAGCTTGTATATAAAACAGACAAAAATTATTTTATGTGGATAGGCTTATTACAGTCTTACCACCAGCTTTACTTCTAGAGGCTTAAGTTTATATCAACAAGATACAATACTCAGCCTATATGCATCAGTAACTTTAATATGCAGTATCAAGAAGAAAAGAGCCAGAAGTAGGCCATGCCAATCAAAACTCTAGGAAGAACTAGAGACAGTAGCAGTAAGGGATGATTATATTAGCAATTATAGTCAGCGACTATATCAACCAGATACAGTGACAAGAGGGTCAAGGAGTGACCTATACAGGCATGCTTTCCTCAGACATCCCACTCAATGATTGTCACTGCCATCAGTGTCAGTGTTGGTCCACTACTCTATCCTACCTCTAACCCAGGCCCCATACCACTTTGAAATGCCATTTTAGTTGGACTCATCTAACCAAAGTACCTAATATACAGGTTGATCTATGTGGGTAAGTAGCACCCTGGCATTGAGAATTCAGTAGAAAGATTCAAATGACCCAACTTCTATTCTATTTGATAAATTTCAAAATTCAAAAACCCATTGGTAATTTAGGGATTGCTCATTATTCATCAACAGGCCTAAGGGGTGGGGTAGATTGCCATACAGATGTGCAGAAATCTGAAAATTTTATGACCCTCTCGAGCAGATTGCCCTGGTCATCCCTCCTGTTCTACAGTATTTCACAGAAAAGGCACGACATTTTTTCTGCCCCCTTCCCCACTTTGAGGTGTCAAAATTATTTTCCTCCCTCCCCCCTCAATCTGCATCCTGCTCCCCCTGTTGATGAATCACGAACTCTCCCTTGGAAACAAACAACTTATACTCTCCTTTTTCTGAATGGGACTCTATGGGTTATGCCTTATATTCCTTACTGTAAAATTATTGCTTTGTAAGTGTGATCTTGATTATATATGTGTAATCATATTACCACTCTTGTAATGTTACACTTGTAATTCACCCATTGTAACTGTCAGCTAAATCTGATTTCTTCTCTTATTTCTTTTCCTTTACCTCTAATGAGGATGTGAGGTAACAGGACCTTTACCCCCTGGACATTTACCCCCAAACCATTTACCCCCATGGACATTTACCCCCAGACATCTACCCCAAACCATTTACCCCCATGGATATAATAAAGGTAGAAAAAGGTTAGGGTAGGTAGTAGGTAGGGACTTTTTTTTGAGAATTTTTTTTAGGTTGGTGCTTCTAGAACTTCTAATTTTTTTCAACCCATTACCTGAACACAACAATTTTTTTAGGCCTTACCAATTTACACCCATTATTAGCCCAGCATGGTTTGGGACGGTGGAAAAAGCCCCACCTGTTTCCAACACCATTAGGTTAACCCAATATATACATGTCCTTTTGAACCATCTCAATTTGCTATACCCAATACTCTCTTCATGTACTTTGGGCTGGGGGGGGGGGGAATCTCTGCATGACGTCATATTAAGGGGGGGTCAAGCATTGTATGACAAAACATGACAAGGGGGGGAGTGGGGGTGAAAAATGGCCAAAAAGAGCATGACGTCATTTGTACACAGCCCCAGTCCTGAGGACTGTGAACAAAAAGACGTTTTCTGACGTTTTTAAACGTCATGTGTAAGTTTGTGAACGTTTTACATGAACGTTTTTTAACGCTAAAACGTTGACTCATTCTGACGTTTTTTAATGTTCAATTGAACGTTTTTTTCTGAACGTTTTTTAACACTAAAAACTGCATCATTCTGACGTTTTTTAATGTTAGATTGAATGTTTTTTTCTGAATGTTTTCTAACGCTAAAATAATGACTCATTCTGACGTTTTTTTAATGTTCATTTGTAGGTGTTTGGATATCTTTTTAGATTTATTCAAACCTTTTCCGCTACAATAGTGCAAGTGTTCGACGGAACATAATTAGTCTACACATATATAAGTATACATGAATGTAATACTTCTAATTAAGCACTTTTACTTGTTATCCATGAGTATGTGTACTCTAGGACCAGTACAAAGTGACACTAACAGCAGAGGAGATATATCTATTTTTCTAGCAATATCAAATAGGTGTCTACATCATGAACATATCATTAATCCAATAAAATATATTTACATCAGTCAGATTTTATCAAACCCTACTTAAGATTAGAATAATTATACAAGGATGCATTAAATATATCACATATATGATAATATTCATAAGTAAGGCAACTTTAAAGCTCGGGATGTGTAGGAAAAATCTCCCCACAAATCAACCTGCCACCTAGTGGGATGATGTGCATGACACTAATGTAAAAAAAACGTTGGAAAACATTCTACAAACGTTTGTTGAATGTTTTCCTACGTTATAGGAGCGTTCATTATTTATGGCAGGGGGGTGAGCAAATGAGGGGGGGTAAAAAATTTTAGGGGTATTCAGGGGGGGGGTTATTTTTTTTCAGCCTATTCTAAGAGGGGGGGGTCATTTTTTTTCAACCTATTCCTGAGGGGCGGCAAAATTCCTTTTTTTTTGGGGTATTCGCCAACACAATGTAAAATTTCACAACACAACACGATTTTTTTTGCGACACGTCGCGAAGTTCACAATTCTCCACCAATAATAGTACTTGTTAATGATTGCAGCCACAATTTTGCCCAACATTTTCTTATTACCTATCATTCATATCCATTTAATCATGTTGGTGCAAACTATAAGAACAGATTAATTGGTCGTAATAACAAAGGGCGACGGTGTGTCTCTGTCCGGAGACCCAAGGCCCGAGGTCCGAGGGCTGGGCCAGTAGTACAGGAGAGAAAGAATCGAGCCAATGAAAGGAACTAAGTTCCCGACCGTCCTTGGTCTCGAATTGCTGCTGACTTCTGTTATCATGTTGGAACAAACTACCTAGTAGTTGTTGACTACTATTTAAGGGATATTGAGACAAGCAAAATCACTAAAGGAGTTGACGCCGCAGAGACTGTCGCCAAACTTAAGAAAATATTTGTTCATCAGGGCATCCCCGATATACTTGTCACAGACAATAGACCTCAGTTCAGTGCAAGAGACTTTGCAAACTTTGTAGATGAGTGGAAATTTGTGCATGTAACATCTTCGCTGAGATATCCACAGTCAAATGGTGAGGCTGAGCGAGCCGTACAGACAGTCAGAGGTATTCTCAACAAAGCTACTGATGTGGACTTAGCATTATTAATGTACCGAAACACACCACTCCATAATGGCTTCTCACCAGCGCAACTAAATATGGGCAGGAAATTAAAGACCAGAGTCCCCTGCTATCCATCTGAACTCTTATCAAGCACACCAGACCCGGTTGTTGTACGAAAAAAGGAGAGGATGTACAGAGCCAGTATGAAACTGAACTATGACCAACGACACCATGTGAAAGAAGCCGGAGAGTTATCAGCAGGTGACAAAGTTTGGCTCCCTGATCTCAAGACTCATGGCACAATTGTAGGCAAAGCCAATGGACCGAGATCATCTCAACCCCAACAGGCCTCCTGAGGCGAAACCGCCGTATGACTAGAAATGTTGGACTACCACCTGCTACACTACCAATACCAGGTCCACCTAATACAGGACCTATTCCAGCAGTTCATCCTGCTACACCAAGACGTGACATACCATCACATGCAGTCACCCCTAGGGTTGACTCACCTGACAAACCAACACTGACGATTGATCAGCCGGGTACCCCTTTATATGTGAATGAACCTGATGACCCGCCAGGGGCTGATATTACTGAGCCTCATAGGTCTAGGAGAGCCAGATCTGCACCTAAGCGTCTGATTGAAAACATGTGAAAGACTCAATGAGATATCAGTTTAGTTTAAATTGAGAGATAATTTCATAGCAAGATACTAGCTATAATCATGTTCTTATTTGGTTGATAAGTATTATTCATTCATGAACATTTCAAGACAAAGAGATTGATAAGTGAGCTATTCATTTTGATCGATAGGTATTATTCATCTATGAACATTTCAAGACAAAGAGACTAATAAGTGAACTTCTCATTTTCCAAAAAAAGGGAGATGTGGTATGACCAGTAAGCCTATATGGTGCTGCCACCAGTGACTGTGTGGGGAACTAAAAAGTAAAGTGAGTGGGTTGAGTGGGACACAACTTTGGGGGTTTAGGAAGCGGAGATCAGCATGTCAACATGTGGCTGAAACTGAATTTGTAACACTACAAGTCTACTCTACATTAAAGAACTTCAAGAACTAATCTTCTAAATGTTTACTCAATAGAGTATCCAACAATTGCCGAAGGCGATCAGCCCAGCCTGAGGACCGAGGGCCTTGGGTTTCCGGAACAGAGACAAACCGGAGCCCTTTGTTTACGTTCTGACACGAGAAAAAGCTTTGATTTTCCTTAAAATAATTCACAAATAAGACAGAAAAGCCATAAACAGGAAGTGAGACTGGAAGTGCTTTTATGGGTCCCCTGACCCAACATGCGCTCTCAACCAATCAGATTGCAGAAAAGGCGACCCAACTGCACTCGAGTGTTAGAACAACTTGCTTACATCACTAGACCTGGTGCTCCTTTAGACGTTGCTTAAAGGTGCTCATGATTATATTTTTAAAATTCAATAGTACCTCCCATATATAACGTGTGATTTGTGGATAAGGCACACTGTAGGAGCAAATTCAAAAGATCAAATGAGAATATGAAGTTGGCTCCAGAAATTCCAAAAACATTCTTGGGAGATACTCTCATATTCCATTATTATTGCTCCCATGCTGTACTACTTAACTAATGTGGTACAGTAATAAAATGTATTCTCTTGCATGAAGTTTGTATTTAGGAATGTTTTAGTTCTGACTACCATAATGTCTTGCATATAAGGCGTGTCTTAGGCCTATGTGCGAATCAGAGCCCAGGTGCGCCTTATAGGATCAGCCTGAGTTAAGGGTGCATCTTATACGTGGGGTTTATTCAAATATCATTTGATACATAAAATGATTTACCCTGAAAAACATGTAAATAGCCCCCCACCTCCATCACACCTATGGGTAAAGCTAATGAATGCTGTAAAGGTGTTGGGCAGTATCAGCTCCCCTCCAACCCAACCAGTACTCTATGGTGGCCATAGCTTTTCACACCTTCCCATGTGACACTCACACCATCCAATGCCACCCATACTCCATCCCATGCCGCCCTCACACCCTCCAATATCGCGGTAACACCTTAGCAAGGCTTTCCCCACTTTCCCTATTCAATGTACATGTAGGTTGGCTTTTACCAAGGGAGGCTATGTCTTACAGCATATGTCAAAAGGTTGGGGTGCACCTTATACAAGGGTTTTTTTTAAAATATTAATCCAGAAGCAGTAGGTGTGCCTTATATGCAAAACACACATCCCTGAGTTAGGGGTGCACCTTATACATGAGCTCCGCCTTATATATGCGGGAGATTACGGTAAACTTCATTTTCAATAATCTTGGTGGCCAAAAGAGATCGCAAAGCACATTTTTCTGTAATTCCAATTACCATTTTCTTATTCCATGTACCGGGTAATTAGTTCAGGGTGTCAGGAGCAGTGAACCATTATCAAATCACCTTATCATCTTATATCTGGCACAAGGGTCTTCTGTCAAGAAAGAGAGAATGGTAAACAATCTCCAATCTGTTGTGGACCATCAGAGTAGATGACAGCAGTGGCTTTCTAGAAGTATACATAGAAAAGCATGTCTCTTGAGCTGCGAGGTGCCAGCAAAGTTCTCGGTGGTAAAAAAGTCACCTACTATAATCACAGCAACTACTGATCAGAACCTCCAGTTTCTAACCCTTAGTTTCACTTTTGAAATCAATGCTTTTGTGATTGATATCCATCACACCTACTAAATTAATGTTAAAAAATGAGATCAGAATGAAATTGAAACACTAGAAAAATCTCAAAAAGTTTGTCTTTGTATGCGCAAATTTTGAAAAAGACAGCTGCAAGTGCTTCAATCACTACAGTTAGTCAGGAATAGGTTGCATGATATAACTGGCTAAGACATCCTGTATTTCCCTGTGTATTAATAAAAGCACGTACGGGCTTGTAAACACACTTAAGTGGCAAATTTACCAGGATTATAAACAGGGCAGGCTTATACACAGGGCAGGCTTATATTTCTCTACATGAAATAATGAGGGAGTGGCAAACAGTTTGCTCAAGACTTATCTATGGTTTGTACATCATTCTTTAGACATTTTCTATAATCCTTTATCTTTCTTTGCATGAAATATAAGGGTAGCGGAAATTGATATAGCTGAAAAAATATATAAATACCATATGTTGAAGTATGGTAATGGTCCAAAATGCTTTTTCATTGAGCACAGAGGCCATACACAGGGAAATATAGTACTCACTTAAACTGCATCAGTAGTGGCCCATGCTAGTGCCCCCTATGGAGGAGCCTTCAACATAGGTACTTTTTATACAGATGTCAATCAATCAATGGCAGGGTATTCACATTTCAATTTTTCAAAAGATCGGAACCATTTTGAAAAAGGCTTTGCATTTATACAAAATGAAAGCTGGCCAACGGCTGATAGCTTTTACAACATTCTACAACGGCCACCCCATTTTTAACATAATAATTGGAATGGTTTAAATTCAGGTAGACTACACTTTAGCTGGCGCACATCTTGCTGCACATTAGGATTAGCATAGGGTTAGCATTAGGGTAGCTAAAGGGTTCACTTCAGCACCGGCTAAAGTGCATTAGTCCCTCAATTTCTCCTAATATGACAGGAATGAAGAGACCTGATGTACACAGACTTTGTTGAACATGGTTAAACGTATTTAAGGTAATGTGATGGGAATCATTTTCTTTCAATCAGTTCTAAGGGGGGGGCATTTTTTTTCAACCCATTCCTAAGGGGGGGTCACTTTTTTTCAACCTATTCCCAAGGGGGGGGTAATTTTTTTTGACGTATTCGTTCTGCCAGATTGGCACCCCCCCCCTGCCATAAATAATGAACGCTCCCTTTAAAAATGTTTGAAATGAATGTTTGCATTCTAAGTTATTGTGAACATGAACAAACGTTTGTTGAATATTTTTTAATGTTACAAAACATTATAAGTAAATTTTTGTTTTAAACAAACATTAATAGAGCATTATAATAGAAATTTGCGAACGTTTGCTGAATATTTCCTTGATGTTGGAAAATGTTAAAAGCTAACGTTCACATTTTAGCTTTAAAATGACATTCATGAACGTTCACTAAACGTTTGTTGTTAAACTGTAGCACGCATAGTAAGGGCGCGTTCTAGTCCCAGGACTAGATGTCGGCGCGAGGCTGCTGCTGGCCGCTGCAGGTTACATGGACGTAAATGCTGCCCTCTCGTGAGTCATATGGTATTCAGGCCTGCACTGAAGGTGATCTGGGTGCTGATTGGCTTAGAAATCATATGCAAGAAATATTGGTAAACTTATGAAAAAAATCACAAGTGACCCCAAATAGTTCCTAAATGGAACAGTAGATGAGTTTTTTTATATTATGCCAAGCTTTGGGGATTTTATCAGGTCTGCAAATGTTCATCTGGCCAATGGAGGTTTTGAGGCCCAAAATAGGGTAGAATGGCACTTGCTGTAGGTATTGCTTCCTTAGTTAAGATTTTCAGGGTTAAGGTGTCACGGTAGTAATCCGCCCTGGTAAGCCTAGGACAGCTAAATAGTCCCAACTAAAAACAGTGTTTTGCTTGGTATAATCAGTGCCAGGGGACCTTATTTTTTAGCGCCTCCCACGCCGCGTAGCGGCGGTACTGCGAAGCGGTACGGGAGTGCGCTATGATGAATGCATTTGCCCCATGTGATGAGGTCTCACAATACAAAATTACTGAATAGAGAAATTGATAAATAGACAAAGGTGCACGAGAATTGGTCAGCACTGAGGGTTATCACACGAGGCAAAGCCGAGTGTGATAACCCTCAGTGCTGACCAATTCAAGTGCTCCTTTGTATTTATCTCAAGTTAATTTAGTCAGATATGGGGGTCTAGATGGGGGGTCCCCATGTCACTTGTCGATTTTAAGAAAAGCCCATGTCACATGTCACTAAATTTGTAATTTCTTCTGTCCTTGTCACTTAGCTCCATGTCACATGTCGATTTTAAGAAAAGACCATGTCCAATGTCATTATCTTTTTTTCTCCCCTGTCCTTGTCACTAGAGCTCTATGTCCCTTGTCGATTTTAAGAAAAGGCCATGTCACACTGTCGATTTTAGGGGTCTAGACCCCCAGATATGTTCAAAATTCGATTTATTTGGCATTAGAAATGATTTTATCATCAGTTATTTGACCGTTTTGGATGTTTTCCCAGGGAGTGTGATACGGGGAAGGGTTATCACACTGTGGGGTGTGATACAGGTTTCTTGGTTAAGCCTATGGGGCTCTCGTATTCAACTTGAAATAATTGTGAAATCTTCTTTATGTCTGCTTTTATGAGATATAATCAAACATTGGTATACCGACATTCACGGCGGGAGGCGTTTTTTTATGCGGTCACAACCGCATTTCTTGTTATCGCAGATTAATAATTTTGGTACCAGAAGAAAGGTAATGATTTGGGGGGAAAAAGTTGCAAAAAATTTTTGGTCACCATGGAAACCTATTTTGTCAGAGAGGGGTCCAAGGTCACATTTGTGACTTGTCAGGGGCGCCTGTATTATTTAATTTATTCAACATGGTGATTTCCATGGCAACTGGTGCAAAAACGGATCTGTTATGGTTGACCATGCTAAAAAAATCAAGAATGACTTCAGCTTTAATTTAAGCCTTTATTTATGAACGCCATCAAATTAGAACCCGATTGACGCCAGTTTTATGGTGGAAGATGGGGGGGAATCAGAACGTCCTTGGCCCTATTAGTACCGTGACACCTTAACTGGGTGGCTGGGTGGGGTGATTTTGGCCACATTTTGGGCTCTTGTAAGGACTCAATCCAAACTGGATGAATTTTTTGTATTAAAATAGCTAAATTAAGTGTAGGAGAAGCTATTTTGGTCATTTTTTCTTTGAATTTGTCTGGGATTTGCATATGATTGACCTCTTTTTGCTCCAGATGGGGCAGTTGAGGCTACTTGGCACAGAAAGTGGTTCCAGGGCTCCTCCATAAAAATTACCTTGAAAGCCTCTAGAAATGCTAATAAATAGCACAAATTATGCTTCTTCTATTCAAAACATATGGAATATTCCTTTGAAAATAGGATTTTAGTCAAACCTCAGAATTTTTAATTGTGTAGTCAAGCCATCATTAAAAAAATACCACATTTTGCGACAAATCATGCAGATTTTGGCCTAGTTTTGGGGACATTGCCCTTGTTTTGATTACTCTCATGCTTTTAGGTATTAGATGGGATCTTAACCAGTTATACATTATTGTTGTCAATGTGTTAAGGCATCATATGAGGGTAGTTTGCCATAACAAAGTCAGATTCAATTTTTAGGTAGAGCAAGCCAAAGAAAGGTCCCTGTTTTTAAAGGGCGGCTGGCATGGAAAATTAACAACATGGGTACCGATTCAAACAGCGATCATAAAATCGCGGGAACCAGCGGAAAAATCGCGATGCCCTGATTGGTCAAGGGGTGATCACGTGACTTTTTAATGCTGGCATGCATTACCATGCCAGGGCCCCTTTAACCCCTAAAATACAAAAAAATTGACCCCTGAGGGACCCCTCACCCATATTTCAATAGGCTCCATGGTCATAAATATACAAATTTCCCATGTAAAAAGTTGAGATTCATGTCAGGGAGGTAAATATCTTTATTTCTGGGCAAACTATATATTGCCGGAAAAAATGACCCCAGCTGTTAAGCCTATCCTATATTCTAACACATTGTATGTGAGAGATGGTTTAATCTTGCTACGGTCGAAAATATTACCAACGAACATCAAGGGGGGCTGTTTTTGTGTGTTATGCTATATAGAAACATAGAGGAAATGGAATTAGTTCCACGTAACCTGCAGCGTACCCGGCAAACAGGGGCATCGCGGACGCGGCAGACGCCTTAGTCCTCAGGACTAGCTAGACCGCAGTCATCAGTATCCTGCGCCCCATGACTGTAGCCAACGTGACAAGTTGTTTCCTACTGACGCTGGTACCTTGTACGCGCACAAGCGTAATTACAACTTCCTTTTTTGACTCAAACGTGACACTGATAGTGTTGCGGCATATAAGAGCAAGTTTTCCACATATCTAAAGCTTGGCAGCTACTGTAGGAAAGGTAGGGATAAGCTAAGGATGTTTTTCATTTGTTGTTTAAGTCTAGTGTCTTAAGTATAACTCTACCCCGTAGAAAGAAACTAACTTGGAAAGTCACACGGGGTTCCCGCGTTTTTGCCTGACCCGCTTCGCCTCTGACTTTTTAGTCTGAGTAGCGATGACAGCCAAAAATCAAGACCTCAACAGAACTTCACAATCTATGCATCAACTGAAAGGGCTTAATATTTGCGTTTAAAGGCTTTTTGAATTAAGTTGATATTCCCAATAGAGACACTTTTATGGCAAGCTAAAAAATCTAAATATTAATTTCTTTCTGTTAATTAATACCTCTAGTCTAGATGTTTAAAAATCGCCAAAATCGCTAAAATCAATTTCTATAACACCAGATCATTCTTAAACAAAAATTCAAGAAGAATTACTCTGTATATTCGTCCTGCTTGGCAAAAACAATATGACTTCTTCATGTGCTCAAACAGGGTTGTCTGACAGAATCACCAAAATCACTTAAATGTTCACTCTCTGAATGGGTAAAAAATATAAAATGCAGTAAACTATAGTGTACCAGTAAGTTAGAGCTATATTTCCCCTTTAATTTGGTGTAAATTTGGTGTAATTCTGTCCAATAGAACCCTCAGAATTGAATTTGCAGTACCAGGTGTTTTGCACTGTGACAGATATAGGGAGTGTTGAGCTGTATTTGGCTGTCATCGCTACTCTGAGTCTCAGTGATACCGTGATTCCCACGGGAAGTTACGCGCCTAATATGGCGTCTTGGTGATTGAAGGGACAAGTAGAGAAGAGTAATACACACACACAGGGTCTGCCATATTTGGGCAAGGCGTCGTGACCTACTTTCCGCGTGGTACGCAAACAAACCCGGGAAGACTAAACTGAGAGTACTGAGCCCTCTAAATAAATCTCGAATTTTTTCCTCCCATACACATAGAAAACATGTCTGCACTATATAAACATGTCATAAACATATATTGTAATATGATTTGTGTTCAATTAGATTATGACAACTTGATGTATGTTCAAGAACATTCACTGAAATGTGCATGAGCGATAATATGCTATCTTACCAAAGGCTTGACAGTGGCTGATGTGCTCGCAAATAGTAGTTTTAGAGTCTTAGTTTTCCCATGTTTTCTCAAAATCTTTATCCCGATTATCAGGAAATGTCGGTGATTAAGCCCCTGTCACGATCCTGATCGTGTGAGAAGCCTAGAATGTCAGTGCCCCCTTTCACCCTTTCTGCTATTAATAATACTATTATCGGTACCCCCTGCCCCCCCATTGGTTATTTATTGTCATTTATTGCCAGCCCCCCCCAACTGGGGGGGAGACGCTGGTGGGTTTGAGGGGGGGGTCAGAATATTTTCATCCCCTTGACTGGGGGGGTCAGAATTTTTTCAACCCCTCTGATGGGGGGGGGGGCTAAAAAAATTTTGACCCCTAAGGGGGGCTATAAAATTCACCATCTTTTAAGCAAAAAAGCCTGCGCGCTACTATAGATCTAAGAGGGGTGTGAAAACCCTCTGCGCCTCTGGCGCGGGGGGAGCGCAAAAAATTTTGACTGCTGATAAATAATGACCATTCCCTAAAGCGCCGGTCAGACAGGTCGTAGAATATCTACGACTACGACGGGAAACCCATGACTGCGACGCAATTTTTTCCAGATTTTCAAATTTGTGCATACCAAACTTCCACGATTTTGAAATCGTGCGATTTTGGCCAATTTTGGTGGTCGTAGAACTATGCCACACTATACGATTTTATCCCCGATTTTCCGGCCGGAAAATCGGGTCGGAGCTCTAATCTTCAGTCTGATAGGTCCTTAAGGGAGTGGTCATTATTTATCAACAGGGGGGCGGGTGGTGGGTTTCCGCGCGGACACGCGAAAAATTTTCCCCTCAACGGCAGTCAAAATTTTTTGTACCCCCCGCCCCAGAGGCGCGGAGAGTTTTCACACCCCTCTTAGATCTATAGTAGCGCGCGGGCTTTTTTGCTAAAAAGAGGGTGAATTTTTTTAGCCTACCCCCCTTAGGGGTCAAAATCTTTTTTAGCCCCCCCCTCGGGAGGGGTCTGAAAATTTTACCCCCCCCAAAACCCACCAACCCCCCCCCCTGTTAATTACATACATGCCAACACTCCCGGATTGGCTGGTAGTCTCCCGGATTTTGGCAATTTTTTATGGTTTCTCCCTGATTGAAGTTCTCCCCTCAAATCTCCCGGATTTTCACACTTCTCCCGGATTTTGAAAGATTTATGCACTTTAAATATGTAAAATCTCCCGGATTTTGGCAATCTCTTGGCCTTTTTATGCTGAGAAAAGCATTTTGTATCTAACTTTAACCCACTAAAGCAGCTGACACTGCTCAATAAAGTCTGTGTAGGGCATTTGGAAAAGGTTACTACAAATATCCGGAGGTCTCCCGCGCGCTACTATAGATCTAAGAGGGGTGTGAAAACTCTCCGCGCCTCTGGGGCGGGGGGTACAAAAAATTTTGACTGCCGTTGAGGGGAAAATTTTTCGCGTGTCCGCGCGGAAACCCACCACCCGCCCCCCTGTTGATAAATAATGACCACTCCCTTAAGGACCTATCAGACTGAAGATTAGAGCTCCGACCCGATTTTCCGGCCGGAAAATCGGGGATAAAATCGTATAGTGTGGCATAGTTCTACGACCACCAAAATTGGCCAAAATCGCACGATTTTAAAATCGTGGAAGTTTGGTATGCACAAATTTGAAAATCTGGAAAAAATTGCGTCGCAGTCATGGGTTTCCCGTCGTAGTCGTAGATATTCTACGACCTGTCTGACCGGCGCTTTAGGGAATGGTCATTATTTATCAGCAGTCAAAATTTTTTGCGCTCCCCCCGCGCCAGAGGCGCAGAGGGTTTTCACACCCCTCTTAGATCTATAGTAGCGCGCAGGCTTTTTTGCTTAAAAGATGGTGAATTTTATAGCCCCCCTTAGGGGTCAAAATTTTTTTAGCCCCCCCCCATCAGAGGGGTTGAAAAAATTCTGACCCCCCCAGTCAAGGGGATGAAAATATTCTGACCCCCCCCTCAAACCCACCAGCGTCCCCCCCCCCAGTTGGGGGGGGCTGGCAATAAATGGCAATAAATAACCAATGGGGGGGCAGGGGGTACTGATAATAGTATTATTAATAGCAGAAAGGGTGAAAGGGGGCACTGACATTCTAGGCTTTTCACATCAGGATCATGACAGGGACTAAATCACCCACATTTCCTGATTCAGAGATGTTGTATGCACCTGTATCTAAGAGCTTCATCGCTGTTTGAACAACAAATAGATGAAAAAAAACGAGTTCAAAGATTGGCTTCAAATTGAATGAAGCGCAACATCGGCCATGTTTAAGGCAACGGGGAAACTCCTACATTATCGCCCACCCATTTATTCTAGCACTGTTTTCAAAATCAAAACATTGCTTTTTCTACTAAAATAAACTTGAATCCATTAGACTGTGAGTCTATGATCATGATCTTAATTGGGGGTTCAACAAATTGAGGTATGGGATAAAGAAAATTGGAGATTTATTTAGCAGTGCCCGAGTGGTGCGAAAAGTGCGAGTTGGATTTGTTTGCGTACTACTCATTAGTACCGTAATCTCCCGCGTATAAGGCGCGTCTTATACGCGAATCAAATGGTGAGTGGGTCTTATATGCGGGAGGGTTATTGCCTTGAGTTGGGGGTGCGCCTTATACGCGGGGCACCTCCTAATGCCAAATCAGCCTGAGGTACACAGAGTCATGTATTTTCTTTAAGCAAAGAAAAGGTGTAGTCTAACTCATGGTGCTGTACCTACCCTTAAACTGCTGAATGAAGCATGCTATTCTGCTCACCATAAAAGTGTTTGGAAATATATGTACACCCCACTCACTGAGAGCTTTGTTAATTTTATTATTGACCTTTTAACCAAGAGAATCCATGCAGCATTGTAATCAATAATCCTGCCATAGTGTATGCTGCCACCTGGTGTTATGAGCTGTATGTCATTCTCTATATTACAAACTACTGGTATCCCAGCATGCCATGTCTCTAGAAGACAGGCCTATTTCCCTTTTATAACAGTGTGGGTCTAGATAATCAATGGGAGGGTATACTATGAACAAATTACAAATTCTGTTTGAACCTATCTTATCTATAACTTGTTAACAAATAATGCAAATCAGAGCATTATTTCTTTCAAAAAATGAACAGTATTGTACCTTTCAAAATGATGCCAAGTAACATCAGTTGTGGGCTATATAAAGACAATTGGCATTAATAGTAGTTAATGAGTTAAATGATTCCTAGAATAAGACCAGGTGGCAGCACACACTATGGCAGGATTATTGGTTACAATGCTGCATGGATTCTCTTGGTTAAAAGGTCAAAAATATAATTAACAAAGCTCTCAGTGAGTGATGTGTATATATATTTCCAAACACTTTTATGGTAAGCAGAATAGCATGCTTCATTCAGCAGTTAAAGCGTATTTACAGCACCATGGGTTAGACTACACCTTTTCTTTGGTTAAAGAAAATACATGACCAGTTGGGGTGTTGGTATCTACAGACAATACTTGAAATGCCCCTTTAGGTTGGGTCCCTTCTGTGGACCATGCTCCTTCAGTTAGGGGTGCGCCTTATACGCGGGTTTTTCAAATATTAGACTCAGGCTCAGCAGGTGCGCCTTCTACGTGGACCTGCCTTCCCTGAGTTGTGGGTGCGCCTTCTACGCGGGAGATTACGGTATGCAGTGGTCCACGCGGAACCCTGTTTAGGTGTATAGATAGGTTTATGTGTATGGATCAATGAATTTTACACCTCAATTAGCGAAGTCAGCCAAATTACTGGACCCGTGATTTGTATCTGTCACTCTGCTAAATGCTGACTTTTAAAATGAAGATTCCTTAGCTCCTGCTGCTCAGAATATTACATGGGTGGTATGTATGTGAAGGGGAATACTTCATCTATGAAATGGTGGTCAAATATATAATGTATTTGTCCATTCCATCCCATCTACACCTTTAGATTATTTGGGTAATTTTTAGATTCTGTGAGCCACCATGCATAATTCAGCTAAATGCCCCTGCTACTTCTTCTGCTTTGATCCAGAAAAGAAATAATGTGATAACCATTTGGCCAACATTAAGACCTACATTTTGAGGGGATTTTGATAAATATTGAGTGGTTATTAAGAGCAGGGCAGTCTTACAAACTTACACAACTTTGGGATAATTTTCATAAGGAAACATGTGTTACAGAAGCTAACAGACCATACAGGGCTAATCTACAACATCCATTTAATCGGAATATGGTCAGTTAATACAGGTATAATGCTGCGATTTTTGATTTACTGGATGCATACTACCAAAATTTACAAAAATTTATTATCAAATAATCTGATTTCAACTTGAATTTTGAAATACTTATATCTCTATTGATTATATTACACTCAGACATGTCAATCTCCTAAAAATCAGCTTTAATATGGTGTAATTGGTTATCAGATAGGCCTTTCTGTTCAAAATCTATCACTTATTATGTGCAAGGATATCAAAATGCCCAATGCGCAGTGCATGTTTTTTTTATTGGTGTTATCTGTATATTGGGATATAAATGCAGTGTGGAGAGAGGCAGAAGATTTTCTATGTTGCTATTTATATAAAGTGGTATAAAAATAGTTCTTTTGGGCGTATCAGTTCGAATAAAAAAGCTATGAATTCCATTTTTTAAGCCCTTTTTTGGTATATGATTTGTCTACTACCGAGGAAGTTTTGGTTTTTGGCTGACTTCGCAACCTCAATACAGTAATGACCATTCATCTATCACATGTACTGATATATTTAAGCATTGGGAAGCCCAAGAAAAACATAAACATGAATAATTGATGGGACATATTGCCTGAATATCTTCCAGTGTCCACATGGTCTCATCCACAGGAAACAAGCATGGGCCATGTGGAAAGTGATCAGGGCCAGGGTTTGTTTGTTGTGACACAGGAGATTGTGCCACATTGAAATACTCTACTAAAAATATATATGCCCAACTAAAATAAATACCATTAAATGTATCATATCCATATCAATAAGTTGTAATACCAGTAAAGAATTTAATGATTTTTTTCTATGTCTGAACCAGTCATGGACATGGGGTCTGAAGGAACCAGCAACCTGACACAGGAGACTGTGCCACCCTGCCTGCTGACACTGACCCTAATACATGCTTCCGTCTATATACACTGGAAGTAATGATGCACATGGTGATTCCTAAGTACGGAAAGCCGTTCGGGCATGTCCAGCTTCCGGTCTAGCGTCTTACGTACATGTACATAAGACGCTAGACCAGAAGCTGGACGGTCCTGCTACTTGAGTTGACAGTCTAGCTTCTGGTAAGACCCGAAGGGCTTTCCGTACCCTACGCTGCGTCCGCGGGATTCTGGGGGTTGATGGTGGGTGGGGGCACACTTGTCTTGTTTTAGCTTCAAACTGTCAAGGCCAAGGTATACGGCTGATTGAGGTTACGCGATGCTGTATTAATACTATTATCGCCCTCGCGCCAGCAGAATTCCAGTCTGGGGATTCTGGGTAATCAGGCTACGCGGCCATAGTATAGTAAACAGTGTGGGAGGAGTGGTCAAATATAATAATGGAAATGCCAGCAATTTATGGAATTTTTTTTTGAACAAATAATAAAATACAAGTAAATGTCTAGATGGTAGACTGAGGAATATTTGTGTGAAGTTTGAGCAAATGACATACCTAATTAAAGGAGAAATCTACCAGTTCCCTGGTTGACACTGAGTAACGTACTGTACTACCTTGGTCCGTACTGACATTCTTGAGTATCTAGTTTGCAGAATTTTTTTAGCATGTCCGATGAAATAAAATATAGGGGGACTTACAATGGCATCCATTGGGGCAACAATCAATGATTGTTAGTGGTACATGGGGGGCAATTCATTTTGGTGCAGGGATGTAAGTCTTCAAGTTTTATCATGATTTCCTGATTTCTGAAGATTTTGAATGACATGTATTTTCCTTATACAAGTGCTAAGGAGGGCTGTTTGGAAAAAAAAGAAGACTTTTATATCAAGTAAATCTATGGCTTCCTGATTTTTGCCCATGCCTGACTTACATCTCTGTTGGTGTATTTCTGGGGGGGGGGGAGGCGGTTCATTTTGGGATATTCACATGGGGGGGACGCTTCATTTTCAGGTATTTGCCGAACGAGATTCTCACCCCCCCTGCCATAAATAATGAACGCTCCCTAACCTGAATATGCACCAAACACTCCCTGCCTAACCCGAACATCCACCAAACACTCCCTGCCTAACCCGAACATCCACCAAACACTCCCTGCCTAACCCGAACATTCACCAAACACTTCCCGCCTAACCCGGACATCCACCAAACACTCCCTGCCTAACCCGAACAAATACGGCCAGAGCAAACAAAAACGCACTCCCGTGACAGCAATTTGTGTCATCTTCCCTTGGTTCTATAATATCGAGACTATTTTCTGCATTTTCAGACAATTCCCTACAAGGTAGTCTATCAGCTTTTGATACTAGGTCAATTTAAACCCAAAATACTTGACATGTACATTTTGACAGAAATACTACCACAGTACTGCACAGGTTGTTATGTAGTTGCAACTTCTACGGCGACCTAGTTCGATGGGCAAACTAAGCCTTCTCCCCTAGGTTACCATTTTGACCAAAATTCGCCGTATTCATACACCACTGGTGTTGGACCTACTTTGACCCCAATACTGGGTGCTTGTGGGTACCAGCAATCGCTAGTATCCATCTGCCAGCTTGACTCACCAGCAACAAGCTAAGAAAAATAGTACCTCCTAGCATGCCTGTTTACCAGTGACGTAATCGTGAGACTACGAGATGGGGCCAGTGTGATGTAGTTGTTTGCAGCTACTGCATTGACTCCACTGGTTGTCAGTTGCTTGCACCTGCGCACAGGTGGCCTGACTGCAGCACCACCTGCACCCAGCGGCCATTACGACAGGGTTACAATTTATTACAATGAATTGATTGGTATTCTAAAACTTTTCGCTGCAATTTTGGCAGACTGTCAACAAGTAGGGATGGGTATATATAGAATGAGAGATGGTCATATCTTTTTGTCAACTAATGATACATTAAATCTTAGGCCAGATTCTGAATCTGTGGGTATTCAACTCGAAAAGCGAGTTATAAGGAGACACCCTGGGGCCCTGCACTTTCAGTCATTTTGGTGGTGCGAATAAGTTTCACAAAAGATGGAAATTTTATATATAAGAGGCAGAATTACTTAATGAATTTGTAGTGCCATCAAAGGAGGATATGTAGGGGTCTTGCAGGAATAGGAATTTCATCACCAAGTTTTGTAAATTTTGAGAAATTCTCAATATTGTACAGACTTAGTTGGTTGGCAGCCATAAGACGCTTTTTGCCTCCAATGATGAAGGTATATGATGTTAATCCATGTAGCAACTTTCCCGCATTTTTTTGCAATGTGGTGCGAATAGTGCATTTTTGGCGGGAGTTATGCGAATAGTGGCTTGGTGGTGCGAATAGCCTGGGTCAGGGAGTGCTTTTCACTTTTCGAGTTATCAGCAATTTACATTGCTGCATTATATTTCTACATCAGATTCCTTCTCTATGAAAAATTTGGACATCTATTACTTATTGAGAATGGAATGTTTGTGGGTGGTTCTACACTATAGTGACCGATGCCATGTTCCTCATTCATGAGTGCCGTGATAGTTACAAAAGTGGTCATATCCTTTTTTCTAGTAATGTTACATTAAATATAAGGCCACATTCAGAATCTGTGGACATTTTTACATTGGATTCGCTCTCTGTAATCAATTTGGACATATATTTCTCATCGAGAATGGCATGTTTCCATCCTGCCCTGGTGTATCCAATATGAGCGATGATACAGGGTGTAGTATGAAGCAGGAGACCGGAATTCAATCAGGCTCAGTGCATTCTGGGATACCCCAACAGAGCGTATAATATTTGTAAGTGTAAAGCTTAGTCCCTCCAAAATAATTCTCTTGCTCCAGAGTGTTTTCTTTTCAACATCACATTTTCAATTTCATGGATGATAATTTCATCATATCTGAGCGGTCAATCTTTTTTGGGCCCCCCACCCCCTGAGCCTGAGGGGGGGGGTCGCGCTCGAGCATAGACCTACACTGTACACAATATATGTAGGGCAAAAAAAAAAATTAATTTCTGGTCACCCGGCCGACCGAGGTCACCTTGGCCATAGAGATATACCTCCATGCCTTGGGCTTGGCCAAATAGGGTCGACCTCAGAATTTTTTGATATTGTTAAAGAATTTTTGATATTTTTGGGTGACAAAGGAATGTACCAGGGGTCTAGGGCCCTAAAATGACCAAAAGAGTGCTAAAAATCCTTGTAATGTCTTTGAAATTCAAGAAAATAAATGTATGGTGAGCTCTGTATTGCTAGGTAGGATAGGCTTACCTAAAACAAAATTTTTTTTCAGGCTTTGTACAAAAAGAATATTTGTAATGTGTTTTGTATGCTTGTCTAGAGTTAAGTCTTTTTTTTCCATTTCATTGCAGGCATTTGAAGTTAGCCTCAATAATGGATGAGGATGGCTTCTCTGGTGATGAATTTGATCATATAATCCCGCCGCTAGGATCTGCCATTACTACTGGCAGAGTGGGACCTGATAATGGGGTCATCCCTGGCTATGTAGCCCCTGATATTGGGTTAATAAAGTGCCTGCAAGATGCATGGAAAGAGCAGCTGTTATTAGACTACACCATACAGGTAGATCATGTGGAATTCAGGGTTCACAAGATTGTCATGGCCTGCGTCAGCGATTTTTTCAGGGCCATGCTGTCAGGAGGTATGGCGGAAAGTAAGTTGGATAGAGTGAAACTTGAAGGCCTCAATTCACTCGCTGTATCCAACATCATTGAATATGTCTACACAAATGGCATTAACGGCCCTCGGGCAAGTCCTGAAGACCTTTTAGCTTGTGCTATGTACCTCCAGATCCCATCAGCTATTGAGGCAGCGACAAAAATGGTAAACGAGAAGATTGAGAATGAAAACTGTTTCGACATTCTGAACATTTTCCAGACATACTCACTGAAAGAAGCTGTTGTGCATACCGAATGCTACATAAAGAAAAACCTGGCTGACATAATACACGTCTCTACTCCCAAAAAGGTTCCATATAAATACATGGATATATTTATCGACCATTGGAAGGGAGGAGAATGGGATCTATTTCTGGCCATCAAAGATTGGCTTGATGTGGATTATGAAAAGAGAAAACAACATTTGGATAGCCTGCTGATTAAGGTGCAGTATCAACTCCTGACTCGAGCAGAGGTTGAAACTGCAATGGAGACGAAGATGTATGCTGAGGAGGGTACATGGCAGGAACGGCTTCAATGGGGTCAGGATTACCGCAGGCAGCCAATGAACAAAAAGATGACGACCAATGCGAGATTAAGGGGAGAACCCACCGTCATGTGCTTCAGCAATCCACCCACTAAGACCGTGCACATACTGAAAGAAGACGGGGAATGGGACACTTTCGACACTCCAGCTACTACTCCTGATTTCAAGACTGCTGGCGTGGAAATTACAATCGAGTTCAATAACTTTCTAATTGTTTGTGAGGGGTATTCTCTCAGTCAGAAATGGTACCTGTTCGACCCGACTACATTGACCTGGTCTGTGATGGCCAGTATGAATGATCCAAGGGCTGATTTTGCCCTAGTTCATGATATGGAATATGTTTATGCCATTGGGGGACGTAGAGGCTTAGGCAGCGATGCAGGACTAGTATTGAATACGGTCGAGAGGTACCATGTAGAGACTAACACATGGAGCTTCCTACCCACCACACTCCCCGTCCCGCTGTACAAACACAGCGCCTGTCTATGTTATGACTCCTCCATCTACATCACGGGCGGCAGAGAAGCCACCTATTGGAACCAGGATCAATTTTCCAAAAGATTGGATTGCTTCAATCCATGGGATGATGAAATTACCTGGCAGAGTAAAGCGCCACGACAGGCAGGACATCAGTGTCTTCTCATGCAGCAAGTGGGGCTTCGTGGTAACATGCACATTTTCGTTCTCGCTGCCACATTTCGTGTGCAGTCTTACAATATGGGAACTGACCAGTGGACTGCATACTATAAGCCTACAGTCCAGCTCCCAGTGTGGGGCGAGAATGCCACACTCATAGCCGACCGCCGGTTTGACACATTCAAATTCTTCATACTCCATGCCAAATACAGGCCCATACAGAGTAACCCTGACATGGTGTTTGACAGTTTCTGTGCAAGGTGGACATGGGACGGGAACAGGGAGGATTGGGACGCACAAGAAATGCTGCAAAGCTTTCCCATCTCTCACAGGGATTCTGAGCAACGCTTACGGAAAAACTACATCGCAGGCTTCCTCTCAGTCTCCATGCCATCACACCGTACCACAAATCTGGAACCTCCCACTTCACCTTCAAGGTAGAAGATGAGAGTGCAATATTTCCGCTTTCAGCCAATTTAAGATCAAACTTTTTAAATATTTTATGTATGAAATATTAGCATACGCTCAGACCGTAGAACTATTAGGCTGAGAGATCTGCCTGCTTACAGACAGAGAGCAACATGTATTCCTGGCTATAGTGGCTCAAACACCTGGCTGTTTTGAACAAAGTACTCACTGTCAGTTTCTAGAAATTGTCCCTCATACTCACAAATATGTAAGTTTTCATGTACAGCAACATGTACTGAGCAAAGCACAAGATATATTCAATAAATCTGACATGTTTATGATTAGCCTACACTATCACTCCTTCAATGGCTTCCATGTCAGCCTGCTGGAGTAAGGGAGGGGGATTTGAAAATCACCTGGATTATCAATTATTACATGCATTTCAAGTGCTTTGTGTATTGTGAATCAGGGTTCTCCGCAGATTCGAAAATCACACCGTAAACCCCGAGCGAGACGATGTACGAAAGTCATTATGCAAACTTTCAATATAATAATTATGGGTTTGATGCCCATTATAGTCATAAATGGTGGTTAAGATATTTATGTGAGGAGAACCTTTTCACAAGAAATTACATATTTGGACCCAGGAAAAGTGCTAAAAGGGGCATAACTTTGGTTCTAATTGATGGATTTTCAAAATTTAAAAACCTACAGAGAGCTAAAATGACACTGGCCGCGATTCTCGGGTTATTTGACACCGGCGGTAGTGAAAATGATGCCGGCGGCACTCCTGTATCATTGCAGTGTGAGGAGAACCCTGTGAATCTTTGGATATACGTTGAGGGAAGTGTTGATGGAAGCATTGGACCTGATGGTAAGTACTTCTATGAGAATTGGTCACTCTGCCAGATTGGTTGAGTAGATAAACTACCAACAGACACCTTTGGTCTCAGGACCCTCGGAGGACTACGGAGTAGGAACTATATATAGGTCTGTAAGCAAACCATGCAGTAAGCCCCTGGAAGGATTTGCAGCTTTTTACAGTGCACATTAGTGTCTTGGAAGAATGGAGAGGATACTACCGTAGGACGCCTTGAAAGATTGAAGATAATATCTGGGATTAAGTGTAAAGAAATTTTTATGACATGTTTGTCCGTACTTGTGAAAAGATGTTTAGGAAGATAAGTAAGGTTTGTCAAGACATTTCTGGGATGCTTTTTAAGGTTTTCTCAAGGTAGATTTCTGGGTTTGATATCTGTCATGACCCATGAAATCATCTCTCTTAAACATATTGATGTCTTGTATGTTGCGCCGTACTACCAATATCACATGGTTACTTATTTGTATATGATATTTCTCATGACATCAGTTTCTAGTATACATTGGGGATCGTGATTGTGCCATATTCATATTAACCATTGCACCAAATTCGTGAAACGGTCTGTAAAAAGCTCCAAAAAGAGAGGTGGATGTTTATTACCGTAATCTCCCACGCATAAGACGCGTCCTCTACGCCAAACAAAATGCTGGGGGTCTTATAGGATGTACTGAAATTGGGGGTGCGTCTTATAAGAGGGGTAATTTTACTATAGAAATGTACTGAATTTACAAAATTATACGCGAAAATGCATGTGCTGAATTTGGGGTGCGTCTTATACACGCAGCGCGTCTTCTACGCGGGAGATTATGGTAGGTCGAATTTGGTATCACTATCTGTATTAATGATTTATAAATTGGGTGGAAGGTGCATGTACTTATATGCGTTCAACAATCGCTGGCAAGACTTCCTATTAAGGTTCTGATGCTACTTGGGTTCTTAGTATTATTATTAGGTAAATGATTAAAAATATCTATGACCGTATGTTCTCATATCTTAAACACAGTAGGGCTTAAGGTCACAGGATTCAAATTCTTGTAGAATAGATCGGGGATACTGTGTTTTGTGTACCGGTATGTGCCATTTCAGACTTCTAGAAAAGGGGTTGTGGAAGCATGAAAATATAACGTGTATACAACAATATGCCGCCATGTTCCCGTCTGATGGAAATTTCTCCTGCTTATTATAACCTTAAACCTTCCCAGTTTTAGGTTACGTAACACCTAAACCCTGCCTATCAAAACAGGACCAACTTTGTATTTGTTGTGTTCTTGGCCTTATTCTTCAAACAGCAAAATGAGATAGGTCTGACTTAGGTGGTGAAATATGACATTATAATTGAATCTTACATCCTACACCAACCTTATTTATAATTAGTTTATAGATACATGTAATAGATCTGCCAAAATCATGAGGTATGTACAAAGTAGAATATGCCAGGGTGCTTGAAAAATAATTTTTATGGTAGTTCAGTATTTAAGAGTTTAACTGCCTTCAAAATCATGAAAATAGGACTTTTTTTTAGTCTGTCAATGAGGGAGAGTGGGTATTACTGTACATTTTCCCGTATAAGCCGAACTCTCGTATAAGCCGCACCCCCGACTTTAAAGGGACCTATAAGCCAGATCTGCTGCTTGAAAAGTACTGTTCTATAAGCCTCAATCCTTCTTTAAGCTGATCCTATATTTAAAGCTGAATTTTAATTTGGGATGCATGAATGTAGCCCTAACCTGCAAGAGCTGCATTTATGCATCATGACGACCATTGTATTTGGTCATGATGCATCAACGCATTAGCGGCCTTTAAAGGGTTAAGGAAGTGATCATTTTTTAACAACCGGGGGAGGGCTGGTGGGTTTGCATGCGGACACGCGAAAAAAAAATCCACTCAATGGGGTAAAAAAAATTTTGCCCCCCCCCAATAACGGCTGAAAATCGCGCTCAAATGGGCCCTTTTAACCTATAGTAATGCGCTGGGTTCCTGAAAACAGGTGAAATTATTTTGACCCCCCCATTAGAGGGGTTGAAGAAATTCTGACTCCCCCCCCCTCCTTAAACCCACCAACCCCCACCCCTGGCTTTGTTAAGGCAGGGATGTAAGTCTTCGGGTTTTATCAGGATTTCCTGATTTCTGAATTTTGAATGGCATGTATTTTCCTTAGATGAGTGGTAGGAGGGCTGTTTGGAAAAAATTGAAGCCTTTTGTATCAAGTAAACGTATGGCTTCCTGATTTTTGCCCATGCCTGACTTACATCCCTGTAATCTTAAGAAATGATCACTCCCTAGGTGCCTGGCTCACCTATAAGGCGCATCCAGAATTTCAAGGCAATCATACTAAGTGCAGCGATTGCCATCCTTGTACACGTATAAGCTGCACTTTCTTTATAGCTTCAGTACGAGGGTAAGTGTAGGTGTAGGTTTGTATTTATCTCATGAATTGTACTACTTTGTTGTTAGTGCGAGGTTGTAACTGACATTTTGTCAAAAATGAGTATTCGTCTGTTTTACTATGTATATGTCCATATCTAGCTTCTATGACCGTACTGATGCTCTGTCTATGATATGTGTGCCCACAGGCCCCAGTGCAATGTTGCTGTTTCCACTTTGTGTGGAACACTTCTTTTGTCTCTCCTGCAAAGCTTGACAAATGCAGTTACAACCTTATTGCACTAAGGCAACAACTTGTAACATTAGCACACATCAGAGTGAATGAATATTATGTGTGAATATATACATGAATAAAATGAATAAATACATCTGTGGCTCTATCTCGTCTGTTTGAGTAAATACTACCGTAAAACCCCGGTCATTAGCCGGATTTTTCCCCCTATTTTTGACCAAAACCGGCTTCTAAATTTCTCCCTAAGTCTACCCCCGGCTTATGACAGTTTCTTTTACTATAGAATAAAGAGACAATGGAAAAAATTTGACCCCAAAACCGGCTTATAGGATTTCCCTGAACTCACCCCCCGGCTTATGACCGGGGCCGGCTTATGACCGGGGTTTTACGGTACTGTAGAAATCTGTATGTAGACATTTAAATGCAACATGAATCAGTTCTGTGTGCAGCAATTAATGTTAAGCTGGCCCCCTACTTTTAAACATTTTTTTTGCCAATTTTAACCAATTAATGAGGGTTTTAAACGAATACTGTAACACCTCCCATATTAAATCGTACCCTGAATTCAGTCCAGTTAAATGACATGTCATTTTGAGCACTGTTTTGTAATAGGAAATTGCGCTTATAAGGACACACCAAATGAAAAAGTTAGTCTGGATTTTTATTTTTAGAAAATGGAGCAGGAGGGTGAACTCTTTATATTAGTTTTCTAAGAAAATGTATATGTCTATGGATTCTGCATATCTAAGATGTGGAGAGGTCTCTTTTTTTTTTGGTTGGGGGTAGCAGAGATGCCACTTTTCCTACCTTTTTAGGAATTCCGATTTTTAAGTGGCAATTCCTTTTAGCATTTTCTATTGGTAATTGGGAAAATTAGGATGATTTTCGAAGGGCTCCTTGCTCAAAATGTTATGCAGAATAGGCCTATTTATAAAATGAAACTGGTGACGTTTTTGCCTATTGTATGAGTGGTCTGCCGTTTCTGTACTGTCAATGATTGACCCTGGAGGCTCTTTGAAAAAAAAAAAATCTGCAATTTTCCAGAAATAGATTTTTATAAAAAAAAACAAAATAAAATTTGTATTGTCTAAAATAAGGCGCGGGGAATCCATAGACCAATATTTTAATTTGGTGTGGCCTAAGATATTCCTTGACTTTAAAACGCTCGATGAGGCACATCAGAGGTTTATACTTTAGTATTTAAGGTTCACCGTATACACGAGGTACATTGTATTAGGGTAGGAATATACGGTAATTCAAACCCATCAGTAGCTGAAACCAATAATGAATTTTGCAAAGAGGATATTAGGCCTCAAATTTCAAATTCTTAGTCAGTTTTGGAAAAAGAGAGGTTTTATTGTTGGGAACAAGTCAACACTGCTCGACCTCCATCGATTAAACTGTCACAAATAGACTGGCTGGTTTTATACCGGCTGCAGGCATGTGCCCTGCATAGCACACCTGTTTAAACATTTAAGTCTTTAAATGCCACTAATGCAGAATTGCATCATGCTCGTTGGTCGTCATGATGCATCGATGAAGTGCTTGTGAGACTGTTCGCCAGCACCTCATTGGAGCATCAGCAGCCCTTAAAGGGTTGGTCGGCATGATGCATGCAGAAAGTCCTGGCTAGTAATTATTGTCAGGGGTGTGAAATTTCCGCGGAAACGCGGAAATTCGCGTTTTTGATGCTCAGAAAGACCATTCTTAAAATCTATGCAAATCCACTGAGAAAAGAATTTACCATTTGTAGGGGGGGGGGGGGGTCTGACTTAGAATTTCTGCCAATACCATTCCAGATTGAAAAATGTGGGCATCCCAATGGTAGTTCCAAACATACTTGTACAACAGAGTTTGTTATATTCTGCCCAAAGAACATTTAGATCACTTTTATCCAACATTAAAACATTAACTAGCAAGCCGTATATTACGCTTCAGAGGAAATAGGTTTTGGGATTTCACACCCCTGTATTGTGGATCAACACAGTAAAAGGTATGCTCGTGAGGGGGTGCACGGGCGTCCCTTTTACCGTGTTGATCCACATTATTGCATGGACTACATACATGCAGCAAGCTAGTTCTACAGCCGTGATGCACTCCTGTCAGGTCGGCACCATGTTCCAATGACTTCCCAACACTTGGCTTTTGCCTTTGCTAAAAGATGCATCTAGGGCCTTGTTTTGACAAGTTTATACCGTAATCTCCCGCATATAAGGCGCGTCTTATACGAGGGGTTTTAGTTATCCCCAAATCCACAAGGGGGTACCAAGACCTTTCTTTTGATATTTTACACTTCCCCTACGTCCTAATAGGACATAATGTGGGCCAGAGGGGTCTGGGGGACCCTAGGTACACATAGCTTTATGAATTTTTAAAATCCATTCAGTAGAACAAGAGATATGAATTTTTGATTTTTTTGGCAATATTTTCAAAACTCTAGGTGTGCCTTATACGCGGGCTGCGCCTTATACGTGGGAGATTACGGTAATTATGATACAAATATACCGCACATATATGGTGCACCCCTTATTTTGGATGTTTTTATAAGGTGTATTAAAGCCAGAATCATGAGCTGCAGTTACAGAAGGGAACTAAGCCACCCGGGTCAAGCTTATTAGGGAATAAGTCAGTTTTGGCAGTTGTGGGGGCTTGGTAGATTCTGGACCAATCCTATAAGAATTATGACACCCCCCCCCCCCAGTGGCAGATCCAGGATTTGGAAAAGGAGGGATGTGGCCAAAAAGGAGGGGGCGCACACCCTATTTTTGGGCAAATCTTGGGAGTCAAAAATATGTAGTTAAACTCTTAAGAACTGGAGAAAAGGGGGTTTTCTCAGTATTTCCTCGTATCGTTTTGAAATGAACAAAATTTGGTATCAAATGAAAGCTTTCAGCCCAATGAATGTAGCTGCCTATCAAGTATAAATATTCTCACACTTTTAAGACAAACGCTACCCAGTACAAAGAAGCCTTCTGGTGGCAGAAATTAGAACTCATTCATTTCACTTTTTTATTTCAACAGTGACCACACATTTTCCCTTTTTTTCCGAATGTTTGTAAAGATGCACTGTGACATAGGGAATTTCTTCATATATCAAATAATACTATCCAGAGTTATTTGAGATTGTCAATAGAAGATCTAACATTGATAAACCTGTAGCATTTGTCTTTAAAAGTCTCAATGAAATGTGCATTTCTTCTCACATACTATGGGCCCCAATAATTGATAGAATAAAGTCCTTCCTCTTTATTACATGGCTCATTGATGAGAAACAAGTTTTCTTTCGGAGTGGCCACATGAGGATATCCCAACATATTGCTGTGGAAAAATACACTGTAAAGCCTGATTGCTGATGGTTTTCTTCTATTACTCTGCAGACTTTTATAATAGTGCAGCCATGGTGAAGATCCAGCTAGACTCCACGATGCGTCACCTCTGGAAGGATGAGCTTTTGTTGGACTACACCATAGACGTTGCGGAACAACAGTTCAGAGTACATAAAGCCATCATAGCTGCGCTTAGTGACTACTTCAAGGATATGCTGACAGGAGGTTTAGTGAACAGTCGAGAAGATAGAGTGAGGCTTGATATCGAAGGAGTGAGTTCACTCGCAGTACAAAATATGATAGAGTTTATCTATACAGGACAATTTGGCTCCCATAAAGCCAGTACAGATGAGCTCATAAAGTTGTGATGGCTTCTAACAGTGAATTGTTCAAAGCTATGTTAACTGGATGTATGTTGGAGAGCCGAGAAAATAAAGTAAGGCTCGAAGGACTAAGCTCGTATATAGTACAGCATATGATTGAGTTTATATACACAGGGGACTTTGGTTAAGGGTAGGCTGACATTGAACAGAAAGGAAATGGCGGCGTTATACAGAAATTTATGTGCAGTGAAAAATGTGATCTGGTACATTTCCCCAGGACAGTCAGACACCACAGCTCAGGCTACGCTAGAAGATCTCCTGGCTTGTGCTGTTTATCTTCAAATCCCAACCGGGCTTCCCTAGCCCACTTAAAAGGGTCTATATCTCCTCTTTCCTATCCCCTCAGGATGTGTGTGGTGCACATATGCGCGGGCACTGACACATTCCTCTGTTAAATTATCAACCTGTGAAGCACGGGATAGCCACTTAGTGCCGCTAAAGTGCTGTAAAACACAAATCAATCAATCAATTCAAATCCCAACTGCCATTAAAGCATGCACCACTTCTCTTTAAGAACAATTGGACAAACACAACTGCTTCCATATTCGATCCGTTTTCAAGTTCTTTACATTAGATGATGGTTTCGAACTCACCACAAATTTTATCAAGCAAAATATCGAATCAATCATGCAGGCCTGTGATCCCAAGGATCCAACCTACAATGACATATTATTTCTTTTTGATGCCTGGAACAGATCAGAATGGAGACTGATGATTGTTAAGAGGTGGCTTAGTACAGATCTAGAGAGAATGAACCAACATGTGGATGATCTTATGTGCTGCATAAGATGCTGCCTCATGTTGCCAGCTGAAGTGACCTCTGTCAAAGCCATGGAGGTGTTCTCCTAGTCCGATGGCTCATGGAAAGATTTTGTTGAGAAAGCACTGATATACCACGAGCTTCCTACACATCAGAAAGTACTTAATGCCTGGGGAGGGCACTTGCCCATGAAATGGATAACGACTGCAGCCCAACTTCAGAGAGCGGTGGCGGTGGATTCCCAAGCGATCCCGAAAGAGGAGGGCGGTGGATTCCCATCAGATCTCTAATAGGGCGGTGAAATTCCATTAGATCTCAAAAAGAGTGTTATTTATACACCATACATATGAGGGCATAAAGGGCATGATAAAAAACACAGTGCTGGACTATGAAAAATTCTGATCCATACAAATACATGAGTACAATAGGCAGCTTGGTGGCTTGAAGGGGGTGCGGGCCAGTCAATATTTGGGATTGTGTAAAAAGAGGGGGGGCGGTCTATGTCCAGCTTATTAATCAAGTAGGGCGGTCAAATTCCTAGATCTCTAGGAGGTAGGGCGGCAGTTGAGGGTGACCTACATAGAGTTAGTGCCCCCCCCGGGACTTAATGATTCTGAGCAATCCAGAGTCAGAAGTGACCAGACCCCGGTGTGTATTAAGTTGCGGCCTTTGAGTTGTGTACTTGCCATGAAAGGGAGGTCCTGGGTCTGTCAAAAGACGAATAATAAACCACACTTTCCTTACCCTTTTTCTCCTGATATTTTTTGGACTCAGACAAATAACTTCCTAATTGTGTGTGATAGCAGTCATTGCTTTTCTCAGTGGTATATATCTATGATCCAAGAAATTTCACATGGTCTACCATGTCCTCCATGGGCGTTCCGTGTACAAGGTTTGCGCTAGTACACCATGATAAGCACCTCTATGTTCTAGGGGGGCAGAAGAGGGTAAAATCTCAGGACGTTGATGACAATAATCTGATACTAGAATACATATCAACTGATACGATTGAGCGATACGATAATGAAACCAACTGTTGGGCCTTGATGACCAGTAGAATGCCAAGTCCTATGAGATTCCATAGTGCCTTCTCAGTTGGTTATTACATTTACATCACTGATGTCTATACATTCAATGCACACCAAAGCAGGTATTTACTTGATTGTTTTGATCCAAAGACTGGGGAGTGGTCACATAAATATGTCCCAACTCCTGGATGGAGGAATTCCTACAGAGTATGCCTTGAGCTTGATGGGGAAATGGTCATGGCTGGTTTGACTGAAGATTTCAAACTGTTCTGCTACAAACCATCAGTGGACCAGTGGTTCATGTATGATAGCTGTCCGAGTAGGTCAAAGTTTTCTGATAATGGGTCCTGCCGGCTTCTAGCAAAAGGCAACACATTGTTCCTTTTAGGTTTCGTTAAGAAAGACGAACAGAATTCTGATACAAATGGTATTATTCATACCTGTGAGAGGTGGACCCTTGTGAAATATCAGCCAACAGCTGATGTATTTGATGATCTGCGAATACATGGTGATGGACCCACTAACTTCTTTGTGCTGCTTCCACATCCATGCAAGGATAAGTAGTAAGTTTATATATTGTAAGAAAAGGGGGGGGGGTGATTGAATTTTGTTTTTTTTTATGGTATATATCACAGTAAATGGCTATTCATAACAATGTAAAACTAAAATTTCCACGTTTTCATTTGCCAATGTTGTGTGCACACCTTATGAGTAGAAAAGAAATAAAGTGACATATGTTTAAATATAAATGTTCTGTTGTCAACACTGGAGAACTTGTTCATTTTGTTCTTTCGAATTGTTTGAGTGATTATAAACTAGTACCAGACATGGCGGAGCAGATGAAAGAAACCTTTGTGTAGGCACTTGGAAATAATTTTCAAAATGTTTAGATTTTAGAGTTTTCTGTTCTACGCGATAGACCAGGTTAATCTCTTTTCATAACATCTTTAATTATGATCCTATGATGTCCAGCAGTGGAGAAATGGACTAAAATGGGCCGCAGGGTTGTAAAGTCAGTTCCTTCTATGGAAATGTATGTGGACTGCCATTAGAAATTGAACCACCATGATTGCTTGCTAAATATCAATCATATTCATTCAGGGCTCTCACCAGAGGTTGTGCATGGTATCATTGATATGCTATAAGAGATGATAATGCATAACCTAATCTCAACCTCATGTTTGGATGAATATAGACAGAATATATTTCCCAGAATGTACATGTATCTGAGATCCCTCAAAGTTCTATTGGTTTCTATACAACTCACTAGGTGGTGCTTTAGAATGCTGAAGGGTCTTGCAAGGGTCCAGTGCCTTCATCATTCATTCTCTACATGTCCACCAGGTGGTGGTACTGCTCTAGCAGAAGAACATAAGTGACATTGTTCTTTCCCTATTAAGTTTCTATTGTCTTTTGTGTTATACCTGTGGGAGCAGAACTCATTTTTATCAAATATGTTGAAGTCTATTTAACACCTTGCTACTCGTCTTAGGAAGCTATAAAAGTATGTATAAGACTATTTGGATATGTAGAATAGGTTTATCATGTTTAGAAATTGGTTTGTTGATGATTTAAATAGATTTTTATGGTCAGAGTTGACCTGTACCTCTGAGATACTGCCATTTTAAATGAGGTAAAGGAAATAACATTTAAAGATGGTTAGGTCATAGTCTTATTCAAGACCTTTAAAATTAACTGCTGCCCACCCTGGTATCTATGTTATTAACTCGAAAGACGAGTTATAAGAGTCGGGTAAAAAAGACACACATTCAGTGCCTACTGAACAGTAGGTTAACAGTGAGAAAAAAGTAAGACGTTTTTAGCCCTATGTTAAATCCCATAGGTGGTGCAAAAAACTAAACATTCCCGCCCTTTTGGTCTGGAGTGGTGCGAATAATTGATGAATTTGCAATCATTCGATCTGTCCGCGCGTCTCTATTGTCGTAAAAGTGGTACATATTATTTTTTTTTCAATTATTCACTGTTATAATATAGAAATATGACAAAGAAGGGCAAAAGCATATCATTTGAATCGATATGTTTGATTATAAATGTAAAAAATTACCATGTTCGCCCTGTTGTTAATTCGCATCACAAAGCTGTGGTCGTGCAAATTGACCCAAATAACCATGGAAATTGGGTCGGGCATGTGCCGATAGAACCAAAATCAAACATGGCGGACAGCGAGTCGATCGACTTGTAGGTCTATAACAGTAAAAAGATAGGGTATATTCGATTCAATTCGATGTTGCCAAAACTATGCATGAATTATATTCAAAAAGCCATCAATTACAAGTTAAATCGATGGAATATATCATTTCTCCGTTGAAACTGCTACTTCCGGCAAGGAGGGGTCGCGCATGCGCACAGAACATCAAAATCCAAAATGGCGGACAACGAGACGATCGACTCACGGTGCCATGCAAACTGCTGGATTATAACAAAATGGAGGAGAATTACACTGTCTCATGCGTTTCTATGCTTAATATGGATCATTATTCAAAACCTGCTGGTATTGTGCAATGCTTAACTCGCCAGGAGAGGAGTTATTTGCCAATGAAACATACGAGCAATAATGGATGCATTCTCCATAGGCTTAAGCATTGACAGTGATAATGCTCAAAGAAAATATGAGGTTAGTATCAGAAGGGGCCTAAAAGAAGAGATTAAGTGCCCTTTCGAGTTACTTGCATTGCAAAATGCTGTCCTATATTTCACTGAATGAGAATAAAAATCAATCAGCTCATATTAGGTGGTATGTCATAAGGGTACCAATTTCTCACTCTCTCCAATGACTGCTGTTTTGAAGCCAGTGGTGCGTGACTTCAGAGTGCCTACTTTGTGGTGGATGAACTGTGTGAATGCTAGTAAATGCTATTCCGAGTTAGCAGATTGTCCCATGGGCGCCACCATTACACAGTTGAAGCTTGTTATCAGCGAGTTCTACTGATAAAACCTATCAGATGGGTACCAGTTGGCTCCCGAGAGGACCGCAGTGAATAGTTGGTGTCATTTCATTGGCTGATAATCAAACCAGCTAAGGCCGTATATATTGGTGGTTGTACATCCTTCATTTCCTCTGATGGCACTAGCTAGCCCCTGTATAATGAAATAAAATGTAGCTAAGAGAGGAATGTACAAGAGTATGGTCACTGGCAAGAGACTAACAAAGTTCTTGTTTCCTTCCAGCTGTGCAGAACATCTTATCCCCTACAACGGCTGCTGACGGCTTGTTGATAGGTGCCTGTAGACTCAGACAGGAAGACCCAGAGATGCCACTTTTCCTACCTTTTGAGGAATTCCGAATTTTTGGGTTCCATTCCTATAGGTATTTCCTACTGTAAATCGGGCTTCCCTAGCCCACTTAAAAGGGTCTATATCTCCTGTTTACTATCCCCTCAGGATGTGTGTGGTGCACATATGCGTGGGCACTGACACATTCCTCTGTGAAATTGTGTAATGTAGTTCTCGCCATGAATATGACCTTAGCTGTCGAAATGGCGTTAAACATCTATTACTCTCACTCCTACTGTAAATGGAGAAAATTTGGAGGATTTCCGAATTTTTGGGGATCAGTGAGTGGCATCCCTGATTAGACCTCTTATCTGATTTCATTATAGAAGTGGAGGAAGAAAGATTCAAGGTTCACAAAGTAATGTTAGCCTGTGTTAGTGACTACTTCAAGGTCATGCACACAGGTAGTTTGGCGGAAAGTCAAAGTGACAGAGTGAGACTTCATGAGCACTAGTGGTATCCAACATGATAGACTTTGTCTATACTGGAAAGCTTGATACTACTGATGCTAATGCAGAGGACCTATATATTAGCATGTGCAGTGTACCCTTCAGATATCAACAGCCATTGGGGAATGTACAAAGATTCTGGTCAACAAAGTCAACAACTGCAACTGTTTTGACATCCTCGCTATTTTTAAGATGTATTCTGTGAAAGCTAGGGTAGAAAAAGTTGCTCAGTACATAGCCAATATTGATGGCCTTATGCAAATTATTCCACTCTGTTTGTCCTCTGATGGGTTCCAGTGTTACATGGAGTATTGGCAGAAGTCAGAATGGGAGCTTTTCCTGTGTGTGCTAGATTGGATCTATGTGTATGAAAACCGTCGGCTACATTTGAACAACCTCCTGAGTCACGTCAGGTTTGCACTGATGACAGCCATCAGACAGACGGAAGTCTACACAGGATCTGATGGAGCCTGGCGGGAACTTATGACTGCAGCAGAGGCGTTTCACCACCTTCCTACCCGCCTTAAAGATGTGGATGAGTCTAATCAGAGCAGGGTGAGGCAGGACCCTGGACCTATCTGCTACACTGCTGATGAAACATCATCTAGTGTATTCTACTCTTTATATGATGGACAGTCCTGGAAAAAGCATCAAGCACAGTAAAGAAACATATTGAGTGTCTATGCTTGAAATATCCTGGTCATAAAAGTAAGATCATTTGTATTGTACATCGCCCACCTAAGGGTAAAGTTCTCGAGTGTTATAACTTCTTGACAGCATGTATGGGACATACCAGTGTTAAACATAAGGAATGTTGGAGTATGGGAGATTTAAATGTCAATAGTAGAGCCAGAAATTGTATAAAATTTAGAAGGATGTCAAATTTCTTGAAACATACTGGACTTAGATATCTGAACACCCCTTCTACATATTATCATCCATATGGGAAATCCACTTTGGACCATTTTTATACAAATTGTGACTGTGTTAAGACATATGGTGTACTTGATAATCTATGTGGTGACCATACTTCAATATATCTTATAAGGAAAAAACAGAGAATATCAAAACCCAAAGCAAAGAGATATGAGACATTTCTCAGAACGATACTTTTTGAATAAAATGGACAACTTAGATTGGAATAATTTTACACAGGATGACATGAATGTAAATGACAAGTATGAATGTATAATTAACAATGTTAATGGGTATTTAAATACAAATCACTGTGTAAAAACTTGTATTGTAAGGGAGAATGATGTGTTCTTTGATGAAGACATACGTCGTATGATAATAGTAAAAAAGAGATTCTTCAATAAGGCCAAGAAATGTAGACCAAACAGTAAACATGGCCTTGGTTAGAGCTAAGCAGATCCAAAAGAACATTAATAAAAAATTGGTTATTAAAAGGAAAAATGTAACCACAAATCTCCTTGTTAAGTTTAAAAGTGATCTAAGACGCTTCTGGAAAACTCTGAATGGAGTATGGAAAGGGCAGAATTCGAAACCAACAATGTGTTTGAAAGATACTGATTGAACATCAACACACTGCTAATTTTGTAAACAACTATTATATAGATATAGGTGCAGACCTTGCAAGTCAAATAGTTGGTTCCGTATACATACCAGATAGATTAATAATTAATAGTGTCATGAATCTGAGAGAAGTAACTGTAAATCAATGTAACAAAGTTGTGAAAGCTATAAAGGGGCATAAAAGCTCATGTATTAAAGACATACCATGTAATATTATAAAAAGTTTACTATGTCACAAACCGCATCTATTACAGAGCTTGGTGAATGATTCTATTGGTACTGGAATATTGCCTGATATTATGAAACTGGGACAAATAGTCCCACTACCTAAAGCTGGTAATTTATCAGATGTATCTAACTGGAGACCCATAACAATGACAAATATTTTCTCTAAACTGAAATTGATACACTCCCAGTTGATGAATTATATTGTTGAAAATAAAATTATTAGTGATAGACAATACGGTTTCATACCAAATAGATCGACTGTAGATGCAACTTTTGGGTTAATACAGTACCTTATTGAAGCTAGAAATAGAGGTGACTATTCTTTAGTACTGTTCTTGGACTTAAAAAAAGCTTTTAATACTGTAAATCTGAATATAATGATGAGTAAACTATGAAGTGTTGGTTGTGATAATAACTGTTTAAGGTGGCTGGAATGTTTTCTATATGATAGAAAACAAATAACTGTAGCTAATGACACCACCTCAGATGAAAAGGTACTGGATTGTGGAGTAGCACAGGGGACGGTACTGGGTCCGTTGCTCTTCAATATATATATAAATAGTATAACCGAGGTAATAAATAATTGTGAATTTTTTCTTTATGCAGACGATGTAGCACTGGTATTAAATGGTAGAAATACTGTGATTATGAGTAAATTAATGCAGAACGATATCGGTAATATTGAGAAGTGGTGTAGACAAAATATCCTTACAATGAATATCAAAAAAACTAAGGTCCTATGGTGTCACTCAAACATGCACCGTATTATTAAATACGATATAACCTTGAACAATATAAAACTGGCATGTGTTGAGCACTTCAACTACCTTGGTGTTGTAATTGATTTTGATTTAAACTTCAAACAACACTGTAAAAAGAGGGATTCACAGGGTATTGTCATCTCCCCACAAACACATGGGAAAGCAAAGCTCCACTGCCGGATATAAAAGGATGATGTGCACAAGTGGATGAGATACAAGTGATGAAGTTGTGGAGCGAAGAAGTCCTTTTCTTCTTTGACTATACGTTTGCCATGCATTACTACAGCCCATCGGATGACAAGTGGTCAAAGTTGGACTGTTTTTCACATATGAACACTGACTTCCTGCACTCGTTCTGTCCATATGTGATACCTCATCAGAACACACTCTTTCACTCCTTTTCATGTTTTCCTAAACAGAACAGGAATGATAACAGTTACCGTCAAACTAACCACAGAATTGTTACCCCTCCACATGGTGATGGTATTGGCTGTGTGAAATGGACTTTTGGACAAAAAGGGGAGAAAATCACTTAGGTTAGACTCAGTGACTTTCTTATTGACATATTTGTGGACGGACTTGTGGAAAATGAATGCTATTTCACAGTGCTACTTGCCATACCTCCACAGTCCTTAAGGAGAGGTTGTTTAACTGTATTTGTATATATTTATATTTTGTTTTGTATTGTCTATAATATTGTTTTGAACATGACCACACCCACAACTAGACTCCATGATTTTTTGGGAATGAAGGGACTGAAGATGGTACACCTAAATACTAGAAGTATGTTTTATAAACGGCAGGATATCTTTAATCATCTAGATGGGACGGATATAGTATGTATGAGCGAAACCTGGCTGCATGAAGAGTATGATGATGATTTAATTAATTGGGAAGGTATGAACTTGTTCAGGCAAGATAGGCGGCGTAAGAAGGGTGGTGGTCTAGGCTAATATAACATTACGACATGATTTGAAACAAGCATCTTGAATGCTTGTATGACATACCATTTTATTATTCCAATAATCTTAACATATGATTGTATTAATGCATGAAAATATGAGGCTTTAATACACTGAATGTCCATATGAGCATTCATGCTCCACTGAACACCAGCTATATCAAATGTACATAAGTTATAAGACCAAAGGAACCGACCTCGTGGTCCACTGCACAATATAATTATTTAATGGTCAAGGCATACTGACCTAATGGTTCACTGAGCACAAACAATAGTGTATATAATGTTCTAAAGTCAATGCAACTGACTGTCATGGTTGGCTGAGCACCGCTGACGCCGTCACGGGTGTCTGAGCACCAAAGACTGAACAATAGGTTACATAAGTAACGACAACATAAACTTCCGGTCGCTCTAGCGCCGCTCCAGAGCAACCCAGGTCAAATATGAAAGCAGCTATGTAACCACCATGATAAGACGGTCACAATGAGCCCAAGACCAAGGTCCAACTCCCATTATTAAGGAAGTTACGCAACCGAGACTGTTTTAACCTCCGAGTGTGCCACAGACTAACCGGCGTGGGTTATGCGCCCGGAAAGCGGGGAGTGGAAACCTGACATATTCAACTCCGCGCATGCGTGATATGGGGGTTATAGATGCAGAAACGACCGAGTTATGAGGGTCTGAACATGCAAAACCGGCCGAGTTAATGGGGGACGCGGCGGCGTCTATGGGGGTCCTTTGTGCGCCCACTAAGACCTGAATAACTCCCCACTAACAACCAGAGACTGGGGCTGATGCTACTGGCTCCAGTCAGTCTGTTATTATTATTATTATTATTATTAGTATTATTATTATTATTATTATTATTATTATTATTATTATTATTATTATTATTATTATTATTATTATTATTATTATTATTAAGGTGGAGTGGAACATAACTTTATACTTTTTTACCAACTGTATAATTACTGTGTGTGGAACATTTGTATTACTGATACATAACATGATCTGCCTAAGCTGAATAAACCAGTGATAACTGGAATAACACTAATAAGAGCTTGATATTCTTACTCTCTATATACCACTAGTCATATGATATTTCTCATATGACTTGATCATGCACAATTACTAGTATGACAAAGTGGTGGAGAACATCCTACTAAGATCACAAATTACACAAGCTCTTATCAGTCAACATATAAAAAAACTGTCTCATGCCTGGACAATATTTTAACTAATTACAATGAATAGACTACTCATGGGGTCTTGAACTTTTTAGTAAGCGATCATCTACCTGTTTATGTTGTTAAAACTAGAGAAAAGGTATCGTATTTGAAAAGAAAAATATGGGTAAGGAAATAGAAGGGTTTCAATGAGGAGCTCTTTATTGACTGGCTTGCCATGGCTGATTGGGACTATTTTTATACCCTATCTGACCCTGAAAAGGCCTGGAAATTTATACAGAATCATATTGTAGATTTTCTGGATGAATATTGTCCTTAGAAGGAAATTGAGGTTGTTAACAAACGAAATAGATGGATGACTCAGGAAATCCTCAGCATGATTTATGAACGTGAAAATTATGTTAACAGTTTCCTTCGTACCAGGGTCAAATTTTATTTAAATCGTGCTAGGTCCCTCCGATGCAGAATAAATGAGGCCATTAATTATGCTAAGGCCAATCAAGTTAAGAATGCTCTTGAGGATAAACATGATCCGAAGAAATTCTGGCGTGTGATTAATGGTATTCTAAATCCGGATTTTTTTCCACTATCGGTGCTAAGCTATCTCAGCATATCACGGATAGAGGATTCCCAGAGAGAATTCTGCTGGAGGAACTTGCTGATTCAGTTGAGGAAATGGTGAGAGTAGATAAATGTTTAGTTGAGCTTTTGTTCAAGGAAATAAATGTTAATAAAACATCAGGTATTGAAGGTATCAGATGTGACATACTTAAAACAGCTCTCCTGTTCTTACTGGAAGCTATGACCTGGTTGTATCAGCTGACTTTTTCCAGTGGTATTGTTACGGATTCATGGAAAATAGCATGTGTAAATCCCTTACTCAAAACTGGTAACAGTAAGCTTATAAAAAATTAGAGGCCAATCTCCTTGCTCCCAGTTCCCTCTAAAATAGCTGAGCGATTAATGTACATACATCTGGAAGAAGTTCTTAAAAAAAAGAACTTTCTGTAAAAATCCCAATTTGGATATAACCAGGTCTGGGTATATTTACGAGAATAGAGATAGGGGTCACCTCACTGGTGTGTGTTACCTAGATTTGCGGAAAGCGTTTGACTCTGTCCATCATAAGTATCTAATCGGGCTTCCCTAGCCCACTTAAAAGGGTCTATATCTCCTCTTTCCTATCCACTCGGATGTGTGTGGTGCACATATGCGCGGGCACCGACACATTCCTTTGTGAAATTGTGTAATGTCATTCTCGCCATGAATATGACCTTAGCTGTCGAAATGGCGTTAAACATCTATTACTCACTCACTTATAAGTATCTAATAGAGTTGCTTTGTCAATTGGGTTTACATGATACCAGCCTAAACTGGCTTATGAGCTATTTGACAGGGCGAATGCAATACACTAAGATAGGTACATATATATCTGGTATAAATCCTGTGTGATATGGTGTCCCTCAAGGTTCTGTACTCGGGCCGCTATTGTTCATTATGTACATAAATGATGTCAGTGATATGCTGGGGGATTGCCGGCATTATTTGTATGCTGACAATCTAGTAATATATTGTTCCAATAATAAGATAGACCTAATAAGAGAGAGGCTACAAATGGCATTGAATCGATTAGAGTCTTGGTTTATTAACAAGCATCTGACAGTCAACTCTGATAAATCGAAGGTTGTGTGGTATGGCTCGATCAATAAGCTGAGTAAAACAAAAGGTATCACTCTACATCTATGTAACAAGGAGCTTGAGGTACTAGACAACTACTGTTACCTAGGTTTCAAGCTTGATAGTGCTCTTAGTTTTGCCCCAACCTTAAAGGACCTGTGTAGCAAAGTTCATCATAGGCTATTTAAGTTTAGTAAGTTCCGTAACAGTCTAACTGGAAACGTTGCTATAACTGTGTATAAAGCGACTATCTTATCTGTCTTTGATAATGCTTGCATTGCCTATGAGGGTGCAAATGATGGGCTCCTAAAAGAATTGGATAGACTCCAAAAAAGGGGTTTGAAGATATGTTATAGAGGTAAGCAGATGTCTGAAGATGAGATGTATGCAGCCTCTGTCATTCCTAAGCTAAATAGACATCGCCAAGAATTACTTCTAAATTACATGTATAAGTTGTCGAAGCGGCCAGAGTGTTTAGACCTTGAAGTAAGGAGTCCGGGACTACGCTCTGAGGCTAAAATACAATTTAAGATGTTGCGTGCTCGAAACTTTGGTTATAATAATGCGCCCCTGTATAGAGGAGTCACTCTCTGGAACAATCACTCAGCCACCATCCAAACGTCTGTAAACAAACAAGTTCAAGACGCGTATTAGAGGAGTGAAGGATTTGATCAAAGTTCCTGACGATGATGATAGTTAATGATTAATATATGTTTATAATATCTGAATATCTGGTGCTGTTCGATTGGACTACACCTGTAGCAATTGTTAACATGGCACCCTTAGACCACTTATGTTGGTTAAGTGTTATGCCTATGAATTGGCCACTAGGGAGCAGTTCGTTTGGACTGCACCTATGGTGGCACATAATATTACAATGAGCCACATCTGTAGCAACTAGTAGCATGCAATTGTTAACATTGAGCCCTAAATACCACTTCTGTTGGTTAATTGTTATCCCTTTGAGTTGGCCACCTATGGTGGCTGTCAATATTACAACTAGCTAATGTGTATTATATAAAGTCTCTTGTCTTGGTCTACTGTTATCTGATACAATAACTAGTGTGCCATCTATCTATCAATTTCAGTCCTTTTATTCCCTCTTTATGTAAATGTCAACTAGCGTGAGTAGTAATCACTGATGAGGTCAATTGTTCTATTTTTGTATATAGTATATAGTGTAATGTGTATATTTAATATTTATTATTTATTGATTGTATGCACTCATCTTTCATTCTAATTTGGTTTATCATCACACACATTATCTGTGCAAACAAATTTTTGGTGTAACAAAAGAATGAGGAATACATCTTATTGTCATGATACCATTTTTGTATAATTGTGATTTGACAATAAACACTTTCAAACCTCAAAATATGCTGGTTGCTCTGATTCCAATCAGAGGCTCGATTGTCTTCATCTCCCCACAAACACATGGGAAAGCAAAGCTCCACTGCCGGATATAAAAGGATGATGTGCACAAGTGGATGAGATACAAGTGATGAAGTTGTGGGGCGAAGAAGTCCTTTTCTTCTTTGACTATACATTTGCCATGCATTACTACAGCCGATCGGATGACAAGTGGTCAAAGTTGGGCTGTTTTTTACATATGAACACTTTCTTCCTGCACTCGTTCTGTCCATATGTGATACCTCATCAGAACACACTCTTCCTGAACTCCTTCTCATGTTTTCCTAAACAGAACAGGAATGATAACAGTTACTGTCAAACTAACCACAGAATTGTTACCCCTCCACATGGTGATGGCATTGGCTGTGTGAAATGGACTTTTGGACAAAAAGGGGAGAAAATCACTGAGGTTAGCCTCAGTGACTTTCCTATATTTGTGGACGGACTTGTGGAAAATGAATGCTATTTCACAGTGCTACTTGCCATACCTCCACAGTACTTAAGGAGACCAAAGAACATATCAGGTGGATTGCCTCATGTGTAATGTGTAAAAGACCTAATAAGTAAGACAAACATGGCCTAATGGTACTTTAATTGTAGCGTGTACTTCATGTATGGAAGTACAGTGGCTGATATAAGGAAAGATCCCAGTAGGAAGAATGAATAAACTCAGTTGTAGAAAAAAGATACTACCGGTAGAATAATATGTATGGTGATCTCTCAATCAATAATGACATGGGAGAAAATGTATGGATTGTAGTTAACATTTAAATCACCCATTATAGACATTGGTAGCATTATGACCATGGCCTGAACTGATGTCCAGTCAAAGCACAATGTGCAGTAGGCATTTGTAAAGTTTAGGCCCTATGTAGGACTCGCACTTGTATGTTTCTATGCCTAGACTGGAAAAGTATTTCTTCTTTCACTGATTACATTTCTCGAGTGCACACTTTGACTATTTTCTTCTTAATTTTCTGAGGTTTACAACAGATGTTGGCGCAATATACGCCATTATGGCAACCCCTGTATCTGTTCACAATAGGTCAGTCTTTTCCTGAAGTAGTCTGGCCCGCTACCTCACTGCAGACATTAGATGGTACCTACACCTCCAGTTATATTTTGACTTCCAACATGGTCAATGGTAGGCGGCATCCAATAGTTGTCATCAAAATCAATATGCTGTCGGTTCTCTTCATGCTCCCCTGAACACATCCATGTCACCTATCTTGTCTATCTTAATACCATAGTTGAGCAATGGCCAAGGACCTACTAGGTTAGCATGGCCCCTGTGTCTTTTTTCAGAAGTAATAAGCTTGATTTGGTGCCCCAGATTGAGTGCAACGACTCTTGGTCAGGACAGGTACCTGAGACTTAATTGCCATACCCCTATAGCTTCCCTCTCTTGTCAGCAGTGCTCTGAATTTCTGAAGCTGAAATTTTGTCAAGTATTCTATTCATCAAAAATATCTATTTCATGGTAAATCAAATCTTCCAGAATATGCAAGGTTTCTGGTGAAAAACACACATTTATTATTTGTATGTAGGAGTAATAAAACTGCTGATATATGGACATACTTGTTGGGTTTTACTGTCATTGATGGGAATCCTATTGATTAACTCAGATTGTTGGGTAACTATACTCATTTGGTTGGATTTCCAAATAATCTTTTATGGGCTGTAGCATGTGTATGGGGGCCCCTCATTTATTAAGTTCACCTACAATTCGATTTTGAGCAGTTCAATCCAAATTTCATGTAACGATACCCTCACTACAAAATAAATCCAGACCATGGGGATATATCCAGGTAGCACTCCTCATACAGGGTTTCCCCAGGTCAGGGAAAATAAAATGGTCGGGGAGATTTCCCTATATTTTCTGTGAGTCAGGTCAAATCTGCCAAAAGGTATCACTTATGTTTAAAAATCCTCCCAGAAGGCATTCAAGTATCATTTCTGAAGACCTTTTTTTCTGAAAGTTGAGTTTTGACATAATATTGATAAATTGCACTAACAATTGTAATTACTGTTCTAAATAAAGGCATTTGGTATAGATTTGAGGTTAAGCGATGCTGTGTGTGATTCTACAGCGTTAAGATTTGGTCAGAGAAAATGGTTGTTTTGGGTCAGGGAGAATCAGGAAATTTCAATGTGAGATTCTTGTGGGAACCATGTTAAAGATTCAATCATTCATCTCATAGATTCAATCATCCATAGATGCACTCACTGCTGTGATGGACAAGCAGCATATAAGTGTCAAGCTGTTTTGGGCAAGCACGGGAAAGAACAGGTTATATGTTCCCATGAGGTGGTGATCCAACCTTTGGATGTTAAATAAGTCCATCAATCAATCAACCAGTTGGAAGTATATGTGACTTCTATTCAGTTCCTTGAGTTTAGCATGCTAGAATTGGTTTTGCTTTGGCAACAAAGTCAATATATTTGTTTTGAGATTTCTACATTTGTGTCTACATTGTATACTAGTCATTGTGAGAGTGTGGTAGAGATTTACTGTAAGATGTATCATCATATTAAGAACCTAATTTTGAATGACAACCAGAGGTATGGCCTTTTGAAATACATCGCATATTTCTTTTCTTTCCAGCAGTAGGATTAGGGTCATCAGCCTTGTTACCTGAGATTGGCCTTGCTAAATGCGCCTGCACCCTGTGGCAGGAGGACCTGTTGTTGGACTACACCATAGAAGTGGAAGATTTCAAGGTGCACAAAGTCGTCATGGCGTCTGTCGGTGACTACTTCAAGGTCATGCTGACTGGAGGTATGAAGGAGAGTCAAGAAGGTAACGTGAGACTTGAAGGACTCTGCTCTCTTGCAGTAAGTAACTTGATATTTACACAGGGAAAATTTACCCTTATGAAGCCAAAGCATGTGCTGAGTATCTCCAGATTCCAGCTGCGGTAAATGAGTGGACTTCATTGCTGTGTGCTGAAGTAAACGTCAGAAACTGTTACCGTATCCTGTCCCTCTTCAAGGCCTATAGCAATGAAGATGGTATTCAGCACACTGTCAATTTTATAAAACAAAATATCAAAGCTGTTTTGGATGATGGTTTCAGTAAGGATTTTACTTACGAAGAGTTCCTAGACCTAATTGAATATTGGGAAAGGACGGAACTGGAGCTTTTCACAGCAGCTAGTCAGTGGCTCAGTGCAGATGATGCACGAAGGAAGGAACATGTGAATGACATCATAAGCTGTATCAGATTCTGAAGTTTCCTCAAAAGATCTGGACGTATTTTTGGATCATGATAAAGGCCCCTGGCATGAGTTGGTTGACAAAGCGTTGATGTACCACAACCTTCAAACACACCAGAAGGTGCTTGACAATCCCGAGCAGTCCAGAGTGAGGAGTGAGCCAGTTCCAGTTTGTTTCAGAATGCAGCCATCTTTTCAGGGACAGATATTCATTGCGAATGATGAAAAGCTATGGGTAAATCACGAAACAGTTGATCCACCGACATTGACGCCTCACACTCAAGGTGAAAATTTACTTACCTACGTCGAGGCAAATAACTTCCTTGTTTTATCAGACCATGATGGTGACCATGACACAAAATGGTACATATATGATCCAAGGAACACTACTTGGTCTGCCATGGCTGCCACAAATTTACCAAGGCATGGCTTTGCTATGTGCATTTACAACAATTATCTCTGGATTTGGAGGTCGGGACAGAAGAGAAAACAAGTAGTCTGATGCGACGGATGTAATTGGAAGATATGATTTCAAAACAAATAGTTGGAGCATCATTGAAAGCAAAATGCTTACTCTTTTGATAAAACATAATGCTTTTCCCATTGACGATTGCATATATGTTAGTGAGGGATACTTAACGAGATACGGTCTCCATCCTGCTTCCAGATTAGACTGCTTTGAAACTAACTTTGGGAAGTGGTCAAGCAAAACTACTGAGAATTTGTGGCACTTGGCTACAAATATTGTGGTTGTAGAGCTAGATGGTGAGAAAGTGCTGGCCAGTATCGATATTGGGTTCAGACTACGCTAATACAGACCATCGACTGACCAGTGGTTGCTCTACAACCCTGAAGAAACAAGTGAGCTCAGAATGTGTAGAACCAGTTTTTCACTGGGTGACAATGCAAAGAGAGTATTCCTTCTGGAGTATGAGCGTGATAAACCTCACAACATAGCAGAGGGATCGACTGGTCAGTCAAATGATGAGTCTGGTCCAAGTACAGATGAGGAATCTTCCAGTCAGGCAACAGATGAGGATTCAGGAGCAATCATGGAATCTGTTCGACAGGCGATGTACCAGATGGTAAAGCGAGGTGAAAATTTAATATCAGGTGCCTGTGAGAAATGGACACTTGATGAGGATGGACTCATGATCAACCACCTAAAGGAAATGCCCAGTTTCTCCACCATCAGATAAATCCTTACGATGAAACAAATGTTAACTTCTGTGTGCTACTATCTCACCCCATTCAGCGATAAGGGAGAAAAGGGGAGTAGTAACACCCCAGTTGGGTGTTACTACTATAGAACTGTTTATCTCACGATTCTGGCCTGTACAGTGCTTTTTTGGTCATAACCCTGTTCCGTTATCAGTCTATAACCGCACTCTGAGACTTCATTTTTTTCGTAAGACGATCTTGGTTAGAACCTGAGCAAGTAAATAAATTGACGAAGCATACAAACTCAACTATGCCATAATTTTCCAGGTAAAACCGTTTAGGTTCAACGGGGAATCGATCCCTGGCCGCTGTGGCAGGAGACGAGCTCGCTGTCCACTATACCAAGCCGACCGGTGCTAGAAACCAATACCCATGGAGGGTATGAAAAAGTTTTCCGACATACCTGATGTTTACAGACCTCGTTAGCATAGAACCCAAAGGAGCCTGGTGGAGTTATTAATAGAGAAACATCCTTAGATATCCTAGATGAACATGCCATGCCTAATTTCACCATCATTCAAACATTGATAAGTTCCATAACGCTCATGTATCTCCAAATCACAGATTCACAAATGTCGCCGAATTTCATAACATAATCACAAATGGTTATTAAAATACACAATCTCTAACTGTTGGTGTCTTCAAATTCCATCATGGCATAACTCCAAGTTAAATCAATCACTCCATGGTGAGATGTTCAGGTGAGCATTGAGAATATAATAATGGGTAGTGAGAGACCAAGTGAAAAGCTAATCAAAGCCAAGTACTTCTGATGTGTGGTTCCTCTATGTAATAATCAGATCCTCTATTGTATGCCAAGGCCTCCAATTGAATGAAGTTAAGACTTCAGAAAGCACTCTAGACAGTGACCAAAGCTCCGGTAAATGCTATTCAGAATTTCAATCGATTCCTACTTGTGGGCTGCCGAATATAAATATCTTCCCCTCTAATTCCAGGACGAACTGTGGATCCCTGAAGTACTGAGCACAATCCGCGCCCCAGCCCTTCAGTTCCAGCCTTATATACCCCCAGACTACTGGTGGTTTTGATCTTTTGCCACCTGACACCTTTTGGACTTTAAGCCTGGTGGGATTCTAACAGATCCATCTATAGAGGACACCCATCCACTCAAAAGAACATAATCTCCACTGCCGCCACCGGGACCCCCGAGACCTACATGGACAAAGTCCAATACACTGACTCAGCCTTCACAGCCGCACCCGGCATCCTATAGGACCATAACCTGCCGCGCCCACTTTAGACATCGTCGGGTCTAAGGACTTATAGCGATATTCTTTAACTGTTCCCGGTGACATATCACATCCAGAAGCTTTCCTTCTTTATGACATATACTTTATAACAAACATTTCATGCATTCTAATGGGATATACCCACAGACACTTAGTATGGATGAACCCCACGTCTTTATATTATTTCCAGAATTACTATTGTAAATCCTCAAACAATAGTGACCGAATTGTTGCCCCTCTTAATTCCCTATAACTCAAAGAGTTTGGGTACTCAGAATGGATTACCTTGGATCTACTAATTTTGAAATATTTTCTTTTGATTTTTTTGACAGTTTTGTAACTTTTTATTTCATTTTGAAGTTTAAACATAGAAAACCAAAAATTCAAGCTGGGCAACAGTGATATTCAGATTCAGCACGTTTCATAGTTAGCCCAAATCTACCATCTCATGCCCTTAAAAATGACTTCCAGGCATTTTTTGGACCTTGGTTCACCAGTCTATGAGCTCTAATTAAAAAATCTTTAGTGATAATGAAGTATGAATGGAGTTGCAGCAACAAAGTCCCCAAAGAATTGTTTGATGTTGTTATTCGCATAAAGCGGGTACATTTGAGCTTTTAACATTATACTGTATTTTGTTCACACTTCTGTCACATTGTGATGTACTTTTGAAATATTACATTTTGTGATGTAAATGAATATATGCATGGATTTGTAATTCTTTCCATGTCCATAAGACATTTTACGTAAGGGAAAAGTAGGGAGAAGTATACGACAAAACCTTGATAATCCCCACTATATGGGTATTGCTGTCACAGTGCTTGAGTGTGGCCCTCTGACACTATTTGTATCTCTATAGGGGTACGTCCACTGCCGACGGATGGACCATCCGTCGGTTTCATCCGTATCATTTATTATTGATTTCTATGGAGAAATATACGGATGAAGGGAGACGGATGGTCCATCCGTAGCAGTGGACGCACCCCTTATGATAGGCATTGGAAATAAGTCCATATGTAATGAACTCGAAGGTAATAGTGAGTCACTGACTTTGCCTTCATTGCAGCCCCTGAATCTAATTATCATAGGTCAGTCGTTTCCTGAAGTAGTCCGGTCCAATGCCTCGCTTCAGACATCCTATGGTCATGGCACCTCCTCCAATTATGTGTTGATCTGCACTATTTTCAATGATAGCCGGAACCCAATGACTGTCATCAAAACCAATCTGCTGCCAGTCTTTTTCATACTCCTCTGTACACACCCATCCACTTTTATCATCTGTTTTAATACCGTTATTGAGCAGTGCCCGAGGACCTGTTGGGTTACCTTCGCCAATGTTTGTTGTTTTAAAAGCAACAAGCTTGATTTGAGGCCCCAAATTGAATGTCGAGACTCTTGGCCAGGACAAGGTTTCTCCAACTTGCTCTCCATCTACATATAGCTCCCCGCTATTGTCAGCAGTACACTGGATTTCTGAAATTGAAAATTCTTGTTGAGACATTCCATTTGACATAATGACTTGTTCAAGAAAATAATGCTTAGATGAAGAACAATACGTTGAAAAGGAAGTTATTTGGCCAAAACAAAGTCCTCTTCAATTAGAAAATCAGAATCGCTCAGGTATTATATGGTGCACTTTGCATTAATATTTCATCTGGACGCACTGAAAAGCCTGAAAATTGTTAACCATCCATTTAGGGCGGTCATAATCTTTGTTGTTACCCTGTCAGGGTTTTTATGCCTCCCTCCTTCAACCCTTCCCCCATGAATAAAAATGACCACTCCCAAGTCAAGGTATGAATCGATGTCTGGAGGCATTTTAACTATTATGAAGATCTATCATTCTTTACCTATATCTTTAAGACTCTCCAGATAGGCACAAGGTATATATGTTGTGTGGCCTGTTAGAGTAATTTTCCTGTTAGAGTAATTCTCCTTGATACTAGATGATGACCATTCACCCCAGCTCCAACCTGCAAAATTGTAACTGCAAGAGTTATTTCAAACAAGAAGGGTGCGAGTGCACTCTCATTTGCTTGCAAATGTTGGAGATCCTTGTCAATGGAAATAGGTTCATTTAAATTTTATATTTTTTCGGTGCTGCCAGCTAGGAATTGGGGGTAGAACTAATTGTTGTACCGTAAAACCTTCATAAGCCGACCCTGGACTATAAACCAATTTTCGAGGGATTTTTTATTTCAGAAAAACTGCGGTCGCCGTTTTTTTTCTGGAGTTGGGGGGCTTTGTGAGGATTAATCATTCTAATTTGTTTTCATATATGTCTAGAAAAAAGCAATGAAAGTAGGTCTAAAAATGAATAAACTTTTGAAAAACCCCAGTCATAAGCTGGGGGTAGACTTTAGCAAAAGGTTAGAAGCCAGTTTTGACCAAAAATAGGGGGAAAAAGGATTGGCTTATGACCAGGGTTTTACAGTAGTATTAGTGCCAACTGGTGGCAAATTCCCACAACTACCCAGCTACTCAAGACATCTAGCTTGACCAGCTGCCTGTGTTTGTACCTACACTACAGACAGATATCAGCAAACTAGCTTTTATACTGGCTTTTACACCAGCTTTAACAATAGTTGTGTGGTGACATACCTACAGAGTTATCTTCCACTAGAGGTGCAGACACACAATCAGCTGTCCCGTTCAACCTGGGTGCACATATCATGGCTCCCGTCACACCTGGTGCTCGGTAAAAGTACCGTATCTGAAAACAAGAATATGCCGGGGGGGGGGCACTCTCTATGTAATGTATACAAATATGTGCGGCTGGCAAGGGTACTTTTTCAATGAAAAGTCCCTAGCAAGCCTTCTGTTTCAACAAATGGCCCTAGCAAAGGTCTACTTTTGAGCAAAATGTCCCTAGCAAGGGTAAACTTTCAGAGAAATACCCTGATTCACACGGAAAATTCAGAAATTTTCATAAATATTTTCCAAATTTTCATGAAAATAGCATGAAGAAAATACAAATTTTCTCCCAAACAAGGTCAGTCTAAGATATTTTGAGCAAGATCTAAGACTATTATGTCAAAAGTTCCCTAGCAAGAGTAAGGGTAGTCAGGGGTTTAGCCACACACCCATATAAAAAAAAAATTGAAAAGCCCCCCCCCCATGGGGAGAATATGTCACTACTGGGGTTAATATAGATATTGCCATGGCCTGTGTAAGCACCGGATAGATCTATGAATAAGCACCAGCAGACTTATGGTATATGTATTTTGTATGCAATTAGGCAAATTGATTGATAATTATATCATATTGAGTCATGATCATGCAACTAAAGTGAATGATAGCAATATGACTGACCAGCGGTAGGGTTTGCCCCAGGGGGTTGCAAAAGCCCCTTTCAAAAATTACCAAAACATGGGCCAAGTCTTGCAATGCATGAACATTTCTGACATTTGTGATTATAGAGTCCTACCTTAGCTACCCTGAGGTATTGTTCATCAGCAGGAGTAGAAACCATACACGGCCTTTTATGTAGTATTGAAAGATGTGCGCAGGGAGTGTGGAATTCGCTCTGTAGCAGCACCCTCCTACACGCTTCATAGTGACTACCTTCTACTGCATACAAATTTGCACCAATGCTCAAGAGTATTGCCAAGACAATGAGCCTAGTTTTAACTGCCATATCTTTAACCAAACTTGTGTTACTGTATGCTAGTCTGTAATGTTTGGAATCAGGAAGTGGATGGTGTCTATGCATTATATGAATTTATGATGACTCATGGATTTCAGTCATAAAATTTTATGCTACAAGGTCCATTAACTATGCTACAAGGTCCATTAATTTTGCAAAGATATGCCAGCAGTTTGGAATCAGGAAGTGGATGGTGTCTATACATTATATGAATTTATGATGACTCATGGTAGCATGCACTCTCACCTATATCGATTTCAGTAATAACATTTTCAACAATTACTTGCTACAAGGTACATTAATTTTGCAGAGATATGCCAGCAGTCAAGTATACTATATAGCAATGCATTTCCACATACTTTACTGGCCAATTCAAAAGGAGATCTAAAGCTCACTACAGCAAGTTGGGAAACTAAAGCATAGTTTCTTTTCTGAATTATTGCTATAAAATGCTGTAGTTTAGGGAGTGGTCATTATTTATCAATTGGGGGGGGGGGGGTTGTGGTGGGTTTTTGCACGGATGCGCGAAATATTTTTATGCCCCCCTCATCGACAGTCAAAATTTTTTGCGCCCACCCGCGCCAGAGAGAATTTTTGTGCCCCTCTTTGTTCTTTAGTACTGCGCTGGCTTTTTGGCTAAAAAGAGAGTAAATTTTTTAGCCCCCCCCTCAAGAGGGGTCTGAATTTTTTACACCCCCCCTCAAACCCACCACCTCCCCCCTGTTGATAAATAATGACCACTCCCTTAGCCAAAGCTTATCTGATTTACACAAGCTAGGGCTGATTTACACAAGCTAGGGCTGAAATAGGCCCTACTGATAACTCTAGTTCCAAAGTAGAATTTATTTTGCGACATTGTTTATTGTGAGACCTAGGCTCCCAATCAGCAATGTCATCGACAGTTTTAGTGCAGCAGTGGGATGTGCATTTTGTAAATGTGCATGAGTTTAGTGTGTCAGGAAGGTGAACAAATCTCACGGCGCCAAAATTGCAGAAGTTCTGGGATTAAATCGCATTGTGTTTTTACCTTATACCTAGATGGCATCTGATGGATGGCAGTAATACCAGTGATCAAAGTGACACCAAATCCATCATTGTAAAGCATCGCATCCCTGTTCTCTCAGTTCAGAATATGTTTGCCGAAACCTTTTTATCGTCACAGGCCAATGTGGCCTGCTTCATGGCATCTTATGCATGCCATTTTCCTCTTACACAGGCCATATGAACATTGATATCTTAAGATACCCATATTTATGTCATGGCTGATACGACCGTCACTATAGATTAGTACTAGAACTGCCGTATTCAATGGGGGGGGGCATTGAATATAATGTGTCTGTATTCAATGGGTGTCCGCCATCTTGGATTTTGAACAGATCTGAGCTGTTTTTCTTTATCTAAAGGCAAAATAGCCCCTTAGGCCATGACAAAAACAAATGTCCATTCCAGGGAATAAATTTGCATTGTATTCACCTCGGTAAGGCCTGTCCATATTCAACTCTGCCTATACAGCGTCGTCGAATACGGACAGCTGTATGTTGCAATACATCCCTGAGGTGAGACCATACACTTATCTGTGACTATCTGCATAGATTTGGACATGGGGTTCTATGTAAAGCTGCAGTTGCTAGGCAACCACATGACATAGCAATCATTTCTACCTATGTCCATACTATGTTATGCGCACAAGGGAGCTATATGCAATTTGAAATCAGTGAGCTATATCCTTGAGGGGAGACTATGCACTACAGGTATGAATCTAGACATTGTTGCTATGCAAAACTGCTATTGCTAGGCCACCACACAACCTAGCAACCTTTTATCACCTATATTCCTAGTCTATGATGGAAGTCACAGAGGAGTTATATACAAGTTTACATCAGGGGAGTATGTTGCTGAAAGGAAACCATGCAGATATGAGCATGAGTCTAGATGTTCATATTGACTGCTGGATAAGGTTTTTTCCATTTATGTATGTAGGTCCTTATTTCTAGGGGTTTTAAAGATGCACCAGTCTCCGGGTTGTGGTCTTGACAATAATAGGTAGAATATATATTTAAAGGCGAGTTATGCACTCAAAATGCATATTCTTACTCACAATTTATCATAATTAATTCTCTGCCACTCTTTAGTTTTTCGTCGCCTGAAATTCTTGTGGTGCACTGCTGGAATACGAGGTGTTGTTTTCTTGTCTGTGGAGAACCCTGTATCATCTGATGCATATCATGTCTATCAGCAAGGGACTTTTGGAAGCCGGATGTGCACCATAACCTGACATAAAGATGAAAAAGAATAAGTCTCTACTTTAGCCATACAAAACGTTTGACCCCCCTCCCTCCCTGTATTTAAGTGCTGATAAAAGGAAAGTAAAGAGGACTGCCTGATGATCCACCATAAATTCTCTTGTATAAGCTGTAGCTAGTGTCAGAACCTAACCCAGGTGGCTGGAGGGGGCGGTGGCAGGTAGGGGCCAGATCTGACATATACCAAATAATTCCCCAACTATTCCAACAACACAAGGGTGTGCGGGATTGCCTAGGACCCCTTAGCTCTTTGAATTTTGAAAATCCATTCGTTATTCAAAAAAATATGCTATTTAAAAATTACCTGAATTACTAAGTCTGGGGGCGGCTCATGCAAGGGTGCGGCTTATACGCGAAAAATTTACGGTAGATTATAGAATTAGCCCTTCCACCCTCATCCACGGGATCAAACATGCAATAACTTCAGATTCTGATGGTTCTCATGATATGCTTGAACGGTAGCAGGTCAGAAAATAATGTTTAAGGGATGACCTGTGTAACTTTGGGTAATTTGCAAACTCAAACTAGAAAGGATTGTCCAGTACTCTATGCCGCATCAGAGTAGGCCTACCTATGGAAATCAGTGGCATATATCCGATGGGTGGACTGTGGGGCATGTGCCCCCCCCCACCTCCTACACCATCAGAATTAATCCTTCAAATGATTAACCATGCCTGAAAAAGAGTGGTGTAAAGGTAACCCTAACTGCCTAATTTTTCGGCATTTCCAGAGTCGCTTTTGCATTGAAGACAGGGTTCTCCCCACACCGTAATGATGCCGGTGGGCTGACGGCGTGACAGAATTTAACTTTATAAATTTATTAAAATATTATCTATTTCTTTGTTACATTCCCACTTGTAAGCCGTAAACTGTCAGGAGGGAGACCCAAACAACCAAATTATCAAAGCCTGCTATATGCCTTAAGAGTGAAATTTTGGTTTGGGAACAAACGGCCACCTGGACCAAGGGCCCTAGGACAAATAGCCACCAGGATCTCTAACCTGCTAGATTCTATCGATAGAATCTAGCTGGTGATAGAATCTAGCGGGCGATAGAATCCAGCAGGCATGAGACAAAACCTGTCTGACGGGTAACATAAACTAGCAGGTTAATAATTATATAGTGGGCGATGGAATCTGATGATCATCTGACAGAGGTTAGAATCTAGTGGGCATGGAATGAAAATCTGATGGAGGTTAGAATCTAGCGGGTGTAGAATGCATCTGGTATTTGAAAAGTATAGAAATCTGCAGAGGTTAAAATCTAGCGGGTGTAGAATGAACATTTGACAAGGTTAGAATCTAGTGGGCATAAAATGAAAATCTACTGGATACGAGACTGAATAGAGATAACTGTCGGGCGTTAGACAATAATTGAGATAATCTAGCGGGCATAGGCTGACAGGCATTATAAAGAATGGCCTCTGGTCCTGGTAGGCTTATCAGGTGGCCATAAATTCTGAGGGCTGCTCATCCGAGGGCCTCTCGTCTGAGGGTCTCTGGTCAGGGACTACGAATCCAGGGGGCCATTTGCCCTGATACCGGAATTTTAGCCCACCTCGCTGCAGGATTTTATGGCACGACTTCACATTCTGAGCATGAGTTATGTGGACAAGAGACTAAGTTATTACTTGTTCTTTTAGACGGCCTCGTATCAAACACCCTGCCACTATGGTACTTCCAACCTCATCAATCAGCTAATAAGGCTGATAGAACTCATGTTACAGTTTACCATCCACTGCCCGCATGTATTTAAAGGGCCGCATGAGAAAATTTCATTATTCATTATCTAAAAGAAATTTGCAGAATTTCTCAAAAATGTATTTGGACATGGCAGGAATGAGCAAAAGGGGCCATATTTGGTATGAAATTAAAGCTTACAGTGCTGAGTGCAAGGAATAAAAATAACATGGTGATATATACAACCTTGAGACTTCTAGGCAGTGGCACCTATATAATGAATAATGGAAAAAGCCTCATCAATTTGCAAAATGGCTCGGATGGTAAACTGTTTACAACCTGAGTTCCCATGGCCTAAATTTATGACGTCACGTGCAATCCCTTTATCCCAGCGCCAAAGGCACGCGTCATAAGGCCCTACGAGGCTGCATGTGAGTGATAACTTTTGTGACTTGGGTCACACAACCTTATGTACTATGAATGTTAAAGGCCTTATTGAGTTATTCACATGTATTATTGTACTTCAACCTCCTGGGCGATACAACTTACAAGTGTGTTGTAACTTGTATCGGCCAAGTCAGGAGGCCTACCTTTAAATTTAATAAGAGATCCCTGACTTATTAGCCCACTAATGTCAACTCTGCTGGGGTTGGGTCGTCTCCTGACACTCTCTCAAATCTTGAACAATTGTGAGCATAAAATTGACCTTGAAATGCCTTGAAATAGCGAAGACGTGGACGTGTTTCACTGTTTGTTGTTTTCCGCAAAAGGAGCGATCATGGACAAGTTGAGCAGCGAATCTGATTCTTGACATAGTAGTCAAACTAAAGTTTCTGTCAACAATCAGCCTCTTTTCTCCCCTCCCATGTCCCTTACGGTCCTGCCTTCCCCTTCTTCCTATCTTAATTCTAAAATGAACCACCAGCTAGCAGCACCTGCACCAGTATCTTTGGCTTATTCTGTGCATAGAGACTGTACGCCCTAAATACTCTATGTTCTGTGAAGTGGGGGCTGTGTACAAATGACGTCATATTCTCTTTGGCCATTCTTCACCCCCCTCCCCCCCTTGTCATGTTTCGTAATACAATGCTTGACCCCCCCTTAATATGACGTCGTGCAGAGATACCCCCCCCCCCCCCGGCCCAAAGTACATGAAGAGAGTACCGGGTATAGCAAATTGAGATGGTTCAAAGGGACATGTATATATTGGGTTAACCTAATGGTGTTGGAAACAGGTGGGGCTTTTCCCACCGTCCCAAACCATGCTGGGCTAATAATGGGTGTGAATTGGTAAGGCCTAAAGAAATTGTTGTGTTCAGGTAATGGGTTGAAAAAAATTAGAAGTTCTAGAAGCACCAACCTCAAAAAAATTCTCCAAAAAAAAATGTCCCCACCTACTACCTACCCTAACCTTTTTCTACCTTTATTATATCCATGGGGGTAAATGGTTTGGGGTAGATGTCCAGGGGGTAAAGGTCCTGTTACCTCACATCCTCATGAGAGGTAAAGGAAGGAAATAAGAGAAGAAATCAGATCTAGCTGACAGTTACAATGGCTTCACTGAATTACAAGTGTAACATTACAAGTGTGGTAATATGATTAAACATATATAATTAAGATCACACTTACAAAGCAATCATTTTACAGTAAGGAATATAAGGCATAACCGTAGAGTCCCATTCAGAAAAAGGAGAGTATAAGTTGTTTGTTTCCAAGGGAGAGTTCATGATTCATCAACAGGGGGAGCAGGATGCAGGGGGCAGAAAAAATATCATGCCTTTTCTGTGAACTACTGTAGAACAGGAGGGATGACCAGGGCAATCTGCCCGAGGGGGTCATAAAATTTTCAGATTTCTGCACATCTGTATGGCAATCTACCCCACCCCTTAGGCCTGTTGATGAATAATGAGCAATCCCTAAATTACCAATGGGTTTTTGAATTTTGAAATTTATCAAATAGAATAGAAGTTGGGTCATTTGAATCTTTCTACTGAATTCTCAATGCCAGGGTGCTTCTTACCCACATAGATCAACCTGTATATGGGGTCCTTTGGTTAAATGAGTCCAACTAAAAGGGCATTTCAAAATGGTATGGGGCCTGGGTTAGAGGTAGGATAGAGTAGTTGACCAACACTGACACTGATGGCAGTGACAATCATAGAGTGGGATGTCTGAGGAAAGCATGCCTGTATAGGTCACTCCTTGACCCTCTTGTCACTGTATCTGGTTGATATAGTCGCTGTCTATAATTGCTAATATAATCATCCCTTACTGCTACTGTCTCTAGTTTTTTCTAGAGTTTTGATTGACATGGCCTACTTCTGGCTCTTTTCTTCTTGATACTGCATATTAAAGTTACTGATGCATATAGGCTGAGTATTGTATCTTGTTGATATAAACTTAAGCCTCTAGAAGTAAAGCTGGTGCTGCACCCCAGTCACCTGTATTCTACGGGAGAGTACTCATATGAAAAGCTTTCTGTTCTTAGGGCCTGGGCCGATGATAAGTCTGATCTCATCTGCACCATGCCTAGTTTTCTATGATCTACACTCGTACGAAAATTTTCATTGTATGCTACCCGAAGAAAATGTCATTTCTCCTCTGCTCCTTGCCATGCAGTCCTGTCTCCCCTCCTTCTCTCTCCTTTCTTCCCCTTCTTCTCCCTCCTTAGCTTTTCCCTCTACTCCTGCCCCTTTAATTCCTCCTTCTCCCTCCTTCCCCGTTTCCTCCCTTCCCTTCTCCATCTTTCCCATGTCTCCTTATTCCTCCTCTGCCTACTCCATCCCCTTCCCTCCCACCTCTAGCTTCCTCCCCTCTTCTCCCCCTCCTTTACACCCTTCTCTCCCGTCTCTCTAAAATATAAGTACCTCCCTTCCGGTTCTCAGCCGTACCCACTTTTCTCCCTTCCTGTCCTTTTTCCTGCCTCTCCCCCTTTTCTCCCTCTGTTCTTTCAGAAGACCAGACTACATACCTGGATGTATATATACATGTGTGTGTGTGTATATATATATATATATATACATATATATATATATATATATATATATATATATATATGTATGTGAGCCAGCAAGCAGAAATGGGGGTTCCTGCGGGATTTAGTACCTGTTTTAGCCACCAGGGGGCATCACTATGGGCTAGAATAGGAAAAATATGCCTAAAACTGTTTTAGGGTACTTTTTCATGGAGAATTCAATGATTTTTGATAAAACGGGTGGAAAGGTTCCAAACAAGGCTTGTAAAAAGAACGTTTTTGGGCATAAATAGGCATTTTTGTTGATTTCTGTTGCAATGGAAACATGATTTTCATTCTAAATAGGATAATCAATGATCTCATTTAAAGGTATGTTTCACTAGGTTTACTATGGTGAAAACAGAACAAAAATACCATTTCTAGTTCAAAAGTTATGGGCAAAAGAATTAAAAAATTATGCTAATTTAGCTTATTAGCATAAATTATGTTAATTTTTTATGTATCTCATGACCAATTAGATGTAGAGCTTATTGCCATTCAGGAAACTACCCATATTTAGCAAGCCATTCCTCTAAGACTAACAGGAGTATCTTCTCTTGCAATATATCACTGAAAAGCTAGTGATCTGAATTTTAAAATTGACTTTTAGCACGAAGCACCCTTTCTCCTTGCCTCTACACACACACACACACACACACACACACACACACACACACACACACATATATATATATATATATATATATATATATATATATATATATATATATATATACAGTACAAATATATTTTATGTTTTCATACACTTACACATTGTCAGTTAGGGCTCATTTGAAAATCCACCCTCCGCCATGAAAATATTTTCAGCGACTCCTTCTGTATGAAAATCTACCCAGAGAATATTTTTACAGGTCCTTTCAAAGAAAATGTTTTCATAGAGTTCCATTCATGAAAATCTTCCCTACACCATGAAAATAAAATTCATTGTATCGGAGGTGCTATTCCCAAATGGGAACTGACTACCATCAGGCAATGACTTCTCCCCTGTTTTACAGCAAGGAAATTGGTTATAGAAGTGGTTCTGAAGTGGTCTTGAATTGGGGAATGCTTCCCAGTATGACTCACACTAAGAGGATTGATTCTGAGTGTAAGATGAGAAGCTGGTTCTGATCAGCAGAACAGCCAGGAACTAGAAGGTGAGTTACGGCAGTGAGATTCCAATTCGATTCTTTTTGCAACAGCCTCCAGTTCTCCTGTATGAAGGTATTTTCTCCTGCTTAGACATGAGAAACCTTGAAAATAATTGGTTTTATCTGGTCTGTGCTGCCATCTACTGGAAAGCTTATTCATAAAGTGTGTATAAGAGTTTCATATGGCATGACTGGTTAAAACATTTTGGAGTGGAGGGGCATGACAGGGACCCTTTGAAAACATTCTCATCAAAAATGAGTCAATGAAAATGTTTTCATACAAGATCGCACAATGAAATATGGTCGGAGTTCCTAAAAATATTTTCATATGACACAACTTAATGAAAAGGCTGATGTTTTTCATAGGATGAGGGTCGCTAAAAATATGTTCATATAAGACAGATCAATAAAAAAGGATAAGAGTTTATGGAAATGGTCACTGAAAATATTTTCATACAAGACAGTCCAATGAAAAAGTGGATAGGTTTATATATTTATACGAAAGCGCTCAATGAAATGTTTTTGGATGTATGAAACATTTTCATACGGAAGAGCAGTTGAAAATATTTTTCATATGAGACAGTTTGATGAAAATGTTGATTGTTGTATATGAAAGTTTTTCATATGGAAAGGGTCAATGAAAATGTTTTCGTATGAGTCAGCTGGATGAAAATATTTCGTATGAGCCAGCTTGATGAATGGTTTTTGGCTCTTTGAAAGATTTTCATATGGGAATGACCATAGAAAATATTTTCATGTGAAGACCCGCTGAAAAAGTTATCATGAAATGAATGCTAAGTATCCACTTTCATCATAACATGAATTAAAAATTATTTAATGGTGGAGATGTGAAAACATAGTGAACACATAGTTTCGTACTGTCATTTAAAGGAGGTCTCAATCAGTGAAGTCATATACATGGAAAAGTCAGGTTAGGTCCTTGACTGAGTGGTCCTTTATTGTATGATATATCGTTGCCTATAAAGTGGACCCCCAAATTTTGCTGATGATATTTAAAACAGGAAGGCAAGTAGAAACTTGAGGTAGAAGGGAGGGATTATACAGATAAGGCAGAAGATGGAGAAAAAACAGTAATTGGGAGCAATTAGAAACATGTGAATGAGAGGGAAAAGCTAAAGCGGAAGAGAGGAGAGTGGGGGGGGGGAGAAGGGAATGGAGGAGAAATGACATTTTCTTTGGGTAGCATACAATGAAAATTTTCATACGGGTGTAGATCATAGAAAACTAGGCATGGTGCAGATGAGATCAGACTTATCATCGATCCTGGCCCTAAGAACAGAAAGCTTTTCATATGAGTCCTCTCCCATAGAATACAGGGGTTGGGGCTGGGTGGTAAGACTGTAATAAGCCTATCCGCATAAAATAATTTTTGTCTTTTTTATATACAAGCTAAACTTTCTATCTCCTCCCCAACCTTTTTATGTCCAGCCTTTAAATTAGTTCACTCTGTATAGTGAGGTCTTTGACCACCTATTGTAATGGGACATTCAGGTTATTAATGCCTGTCCCAGCTAGTGCTGGACGAATGGATAGGTGATGTAAACTTACGACCGGCACTAGGATAAAATAAACAAAACAAATTAAAAAAGAAAAGGTAATATATATTTCATAACAGATGAATGCATTAAACTTCCCTACCTTTATAAATCATTTTTTTTCTTGCCAAAACTGTTTTTTCATGACATAATGTCATGCAGCCCATGACCCCCCCTCCCCCCTTGTCATGCTTGGTCATGGGGAGTGGGACCCCCCTCCTGACATCATTTGTACACAGCCCCGTGCACCACGCTCTGTTTTCCCGCCCTTTCTCACACCTCGCAACCAGCTAACACTGACGCAATCTGGCCTAAGCCCCAGCCTTGGCACAGGCAGGGGCGGGTCCAGGATTTTGAAAAGGGGGGGGGGTTGAAATCTAGGGCTGGGCCAAGTGTAGTGCCGTGAGTGGTCGCAATTGCAATGAGGCGAGGTCGCAAGCGGAGCGATGCAACATATGTAGGGGGGTTTTGGGGGCATGCCTCCCCCAAGAGAATTTTGAAATCTGGACATCAAATGGTGCATTCTAATGCATTTCTAGACCCCAATCCAGTAAAGCATTTTGGTGTACCATCAACAGTAAACTCATGATTATGAGAACAGGGAATAAAAGTCTTATTAAATTTTTATTGCACAATAGTGTTTGAGTGAGGCTTGGGGGCATGTCCCCTAAAAGATTTAAGAAATATAGCCTAAACACCAAACTCCAAATTTTAAAGCATTTTGGTGTAAACCTGGAGTGGGCAGGTTTTCCATAGAGGGATGCAAATCTTATGCGGAAATGCTTTGTCCTTTGTGAGGTGTTGGGGGCTGGTCCCTAAAAAAATATAAATGTCAAACTCTCAAGTGGGTGTTCAAGGGATCCAACTAGCCTCAGACGTGAATATAGTAGTTTAGATATTTTTGTCCAAGGGGGTGTGGGGGCCTGCCCCCACCCCTGGGAAACTTTTTGAAGAATTTTTGTCAAACATTGAAGTTTAAGGCATTTTGGTATTCCCTTATGCACTGGTCATTAAGGGAGTTTTGGGTCATGCCCAAAGAAAATCCTATAACCGAATCATCAAACTTATATTCAAAATATTTTGGTATAGGCACCCAGGTAACATGCCTGACTGGGCCCTGGTCTGGCCCCAGCTGGGGTGCAAGCTGAGATTTTAACACCATCTCTGGAGCCAGCCCTGAAGCCAGCACAGAAAATTCATCAGAATATGCAAAGACAGGTATATGCCTATAGAGGATATCTAGTTGTTTTTTTTTTGTTTTTTTTTAGGTTTGAAAACCCCCAAGCGCGAGGCATTGAAGGGGACAGGTGTTATGATCGGAGTAGACTGTCGCACCGAACAAAAAATAAAAAACCTGTATTGGAAAGAAACGGATGGGAAGTTTATTAGAAATAGGTGGTAGAATTTTGGAATTTGGAATGGAGTTTGTGATATATAAGGTAAGTATAAGGAATTCTAAATTGGGTAATTTGGAATAGTGCTTCTATTTGGGACTTTAACATGTAGCCGACACGGCAGGCCTTTGTTGACCCAGTTTGCGGCACTGGGTGTTCTGGGGAATGGGCCTAAAGTCTGTTACCGAGTTTTTCAGTCAACAATTTAGAAAGGCTCCGCCCATAGGCGTTGATACCTTTGCCATTACTGTCCTGACCCCGTCATTCACATTGTGAATGATGGGACAGCCCCTGGTAAGTAGCAGGGCTTCTTTGAACTGCTTCTGCTGTGATTTTTTTTTGAGGTTTGAAAATTAATTTTATTGTCCGACACAATTTAACAAAAGTGGATAATGACAATAAAGGTGATTCCTCATCCAATTCATCTGTTACAAATCCAGTTATTTACACATTATGACTTATATGAATGTACATGATGAAATGAGGTCAAACAAGTAGAGAATATATGTATTATGTACACAAAAAACAAGACTACCATAGGACTTAATGGTCACACAACAGTGACACAGCGGATAACAGGGTAAAGCGGGCTCAAACACATGCTTCATTACATATTACATTTAGTATTGAATACGAGAGTAAGACAATACAAGATTTGAAGTATGTAGTTATTAAGTGACTCCGGCAAAATAAGCAGTAAAGATTGTCAATGGGTGTAGTCGTTAAAACAGCTCCCACATATGATTCTGTGGGGCGTGTGAGTTGGCGACCTTACCGACCGCCTTGGCGGCTGCGGGGTTAGGCGAGTGCATTATGTGGCTGGCAGCATCGAAGAAACCGAATGCCATGCACTTCTGATGTTGGTATGCATGCTCAGCAGTAGGATAGTAGTAACCATCAAACTTGAGCGGTGCTTTGTAGAACATGCTAAGGATAGAATTCTTACCCTTAACATATACGGTTTGTGGGTTTGGTTTGGAAGGTTTTGGAAGAGGCTTAATGCCTGAGTTTTTGATAGTGCTAGCTATCAGTGCCGTGACGGTGCCTATGACATTATGTGTCAGGTGGACCCCGTCAGAGGGTTTTAGGGAGCATTCATTATTTATGGCAGGGGTGGGGGTGAGCAAATTGAGGGGGGGGGCCAGTTATTTTCAGGGTATTCTTAGGGGGGCCAAATATTTTCAAGGTATTCTTAGAGGGGGGGGGCGTTTGTTTTTTACCTATTCTTAGAGGGGGGGGCCATTTATTTTTAGGGTATTTATCCAAAATGACGCAAATTTCGTCACCATAAAATGTCTTTTAATGTATCAGAGACTCCTTTTGAAAGACTAAAGGTAATCAAATTGATCCAGTTCAGTGAAATCTAATTGGATGGAACTATATTCAGAGATCTTTGTCAATTGATCAATACCAATGTGCATTTCTTGTCGATGACTACTAGTACATGCAGCTACAGCTGATTTTTAACCTATTTCATCTAGAAGTAGCATATTATAATAGAGATGATACATAGTATGCACCATCTTCCAAAGAATCTGAGTCTCTCTTATGAACAACAAGACTATTCTACACAAAACAATACCTTGTCTATAAGGTGTATCTGAGTTGAGACCAATTCTATCACCTATCCCTTGGAGTCTATTAACCCATTAAGGGCAGAAGGCACATGAGTTATCTGGCCATGGGGACAGCCTTTAAATTTCCTAGGATTAAGGGCCTACCTTCTATTAAATGCACCTGCACTAATAAGCGCACCCCTCGCCATTTGGGTTGTAAGCACACACCTCTTGTGTCAAATCATGCTGCTGTAAAAGTAAAGTTTTTTAGAGCAAATGGTTTTTAGACTTTAGGGGTGTGCCTTTTGGAAATGATTTTTGTATTAAGGTTTCGACCATCTAATGATTAATTTTCAGCACCGGTGCGGTTATTAAATGAATATGGTATTCACAGTCCCTGCACTATTCCTATATAAGGAGGCCTACATGGTGTCGACTATAGTCGATGCTCGACCTGCGATGGTGTTGACTATAGTCAATGCTAATCATTAAAATGTTAAAGTACTACTCCCAAGTATAATTATATGTATCACACAATGTATAGACAAATGGTTTTGGCATTTATGTTAAATAAAAGAATATTCATGGATGATCGTCATTGGGGGGGCGCTTTATTTTCAACCTATTCTTGAGGGGGGGGCAAAAATTTTGGATGTATTCTTTAGGGGGGGGCCTTTTATTTTTGACCTATTCTCTTTCGCCAAAAGCTCACCCCCACCCCCGCCATAAATACTGAATGCTCCCTTAATTTGGGATTTACTTTAGCCCTGTGCACTGCTCTATAGGTGTTTCCTTCATTTGCCACAGCCTTGAGCACGTCATTCACCCTGGGAATGTTATTTAACTTGGCAGGGGCCTGACGCATGGTTGCACTCATAATGATAATTTGTGAATTAGGGCTGGCAGCCAGAATGCACCGGCAGAAGCCAGCAGTTATCCTTTTGAAGGAAGCAGGGTTGAATAACCCCCCCCCTTCTGGGGTGGGCATTGTACCCAAATGGCAACATAGTCGTACATAGAGATGTCCCCCACTTCATCTAGCATGGAGTCCAAGTCTTCTGCCATGGCACCAGACTTGGCCTTCACTCTGAGTGAGAGGTGTCTTCAATATTGAGCCCCTGGGAGTCAGAGAACAGGATAGTAGAACAGGCAGGTCTGTAGGAAACCGGTGTGTAGGGTGGAGACTGGGAGGCCGTCAGGAGGTGTTCACTGTACTGGTAGTAGCAGTGTACTGATTTTGGAGTGGGAGGGAGGGGGTTAAGTACCCCCCTGGGGTGGCAGGTGTCAGGTGTCAACCCAGGTGAGTGATAGGTCACATGACCCAGATGGGGGATTCTGATTGGTAGATTAGTGTTCAACTCCTTGTGGAGGTGTGAAGCGCACGGTGAGTGCCACGGTGAGTGACTCCGGTGCGAGCCGTATCCCGCTGGCATGACTCAGCGGGATGCAAGCTGCTATAACACTGTCCCGGAATTCGTCGTGTGCCCTAGCGACGCCGTGAAACCGACTTCCGGTTCCAAAAAATTAGGGGGGGTGGCCCCAGAGGAGGGGTGGGCTCATAAAATTTTGGGGACGATCGGGCCAATTTAATGTCAGTGTCCGGGCCAATTTTTGAAAAGGGGGTTGGGGAGGTGGGGGGGTTCTAGCCAACCGATTTCTTAGATTTTGGGTAGGAAGGTGGGGGCCCCTGGTAAAGGAGCCCCCCAAAGGATTTTGGAAAAATTTGGAATTTTGAGCTTTTTGTGGTAGAATTTATAACCTTGATGTACCATCATAGAAGCTTCAATCCAAAAACAGGACGGTTCAGACGGGGTTGCCATGCTGACGGGCGCCCCGTTTGAACCGTCCGGTTTCGGTTCCTTGGGTATTCCCCCATCCGACTGGGGTGGCTAGGTTGCTTAGCAACCCCGTTTGAACCGTCCCCTTTTCCAAGACTGATTTTATTTTACTGTGGGACGCTCAGTCGGGTGTTTGTAGGGGAGTTGATAAAATACGTGTGCCACAAAAGGTTAGAATAGGGGTAAAGAATTGAAAATAACTCCTCTGCCCACCTTCACACTATGATGCAAGGCCCTGCTAGAAAGCCAGAGATCGCGCAAGAGTGTTTAAGTAGTAAAGTGGTGTGATTCTCCCTTCGCACCCGTGTGTGTTAGTTTTTTAATTTGGTAGCACTGCCGTGTTCAATCCACTCTCTGGAGGAGGGGGGGTGATGGGGCAGAGGGGCCAGCACGATATGGGGTCTTATGTAGACCATTTTGCAGGAAGTATAGGAGCTATGCCTGGGGTAATGGATGCCGGGCCTCACTATCGGAGTGAGGATCAGGCAAAAACCTTAGGTTGTAGCTGGGGTTAAGAGAGGGGGGGGGGAGAGTCGGAACCTTCTCATGGATACCAGGCCCCAACATACGGAAGGGGATATGGCAAAGAGAGGTTGTCTTCCTCCGTTAATGGCCTCTCTGGAAAGGGGGGGGAGGGTTTCCGGGTGTGTGTAGTGCTGTATGCCCCTACCCTATCGTCTGGAGATTAGTACAGTAAAACTTCGTTTAGTTTATAGAAGCTGACCAGGGGGGAAATAACCCTGGTCGGCAGTAAGTTTGACCATAGCCGCAGCACAGTGGCTAACAAGGGGGATATGTTTAGTTTTGTGTATGATGTCTATAAGTGGTTCATAATCAATGTACTTGCAGGATGTTAGAATGTGAGGCATGCTGAATTGTTTGTCCCCGCAGTAGCAAAGTGAATACCGTGGTATATCAGCCCACCTTCTGTGTCCTATCCTAAACCTTGTGGCCATGTATTGGACCTTAGGTGAAAGGTTACGTGAGGGGGGGGGGGTTAGAGAGGAAACTAATCTGTACCATTTGTTGGACCTGGAGATCGGGGCTAGAGCTCTCTCTTTAGTTTCGATCGTGTCCCACAGCTGTTTGGAATACTTTAGAATTTTGTTATAGGATTGTGTCCTAGACAGAATAGGGGCGGGATGGATTATTACTGGTTGATTTGTGGCCTCCTTAGCTGCTATATCAGCTAAGTCATTGCCTTTAATCCCACAATGAGAGGGGATCGAGTGTAGGATTTTTTTTCTTCTATTTTGGATAATGTTTTGAATTTTGATTGCTAATTTGTTGTGGGTGAAGGTATTGTTTATCTTCTGTATGGCCCCCATGGAATCAGGGTGAATAATCATACTGTTGTTCCATTCTTCCAGGGCTAATTGAATAGCTATGAGTTCAGTGGTAAGGGTGGAGGAGTGGTCATTTATTCTTTCCTTTCTGCCTTGGCAGTATTTACCGCTGCTGAGCCCGATCTGCTGTTGGAAGGTATGACACTTCCATCCGTATAGACGTTGGTGCAGTTGGGGTATTTTAGATTAAGGATTTCATTTTGGGCCAAGACACTTTGTTTGAGAATGGCTGGGGCCATGATTTTTTTAGTATATTCATGATTTATATACGCTGTGATAGGGAAGTGTTTCAGGGGATTTTTGGGAAGGGTGGATGGGCGTTCAAAAACACAATCTCCATTTTTGAACCCATGTCTGATTAGGATATTAAATCTGGAGGAGAGCCTGGTACTTTCCTTATGATGTTGTTTTCCAACTGCTTATGTTTATGTCTGATCTGCTAAATAGCAGTCTAGGTTGGATGCTAGTGGCATGTAGGTTTTGTGAGCAATTTCGTAAATCCTAGACAGAATGGGACCTATATTGGTTTCCCTCTGCATGGAGTGAATTTTTGTGAGCATGGGCGCTCTGAGAATGGTTCTAAGCGCTACATTCTGGGAGACTTCCAGTTTTTTTATAGCTGTTAAAGTGGGGTTGTTCTGCATGAACCACCCCTCTCTAATTTGATTTAGAATGGCGGTAGTCAACTAGTGATCTGACTGCAGCTACATATAATGCCCTGAGATTCCAGTTGGATGCACCGTTAGCCTTCCGGAAGATACTTCTCATTAGGTTAAGTCTGAGTGCAATTCGGCTATTTAGATAATTGACTTCAGATACAAAGTTGAGTCTGTAGTCGAAAATGAAGCCTAGGTATTTCATTTCAGTCGTTCATTCTAGAGGCTGGGTGTCTAAAGTGAGGGTGGTATTAGGAAGGGGTATGAAATATCTCATGATTTTGGTTTTACTGGCTGAAATCTTGAGGCCCAGCTGGGCACATTTCCTTGCTAATGGGTCAAGTGAGTTTTTTTTTTTGTTGCAAATTTTGCTGTCTGCAGTTACTATCATGGCAATGTCATCTGCGTAGGAGATGAATCTGATGTGGGGGAGGTTAAGGTCATGTATCTCTTCTATTACCATGTTAAAGATGGTGGGGGATAGGATTCCCCCCTGTGGAACCTAAGGGTAGGTAGTCTGAGTAGGAACCTTGGCTTTTGGCATCTGATCCAGGTTTGGGAATAGGGACTATGTGTCCCTGTTTCCATTCCTGAGGCATGGTGGAAGATTGGTAGATGCCGTCTAACGTTTTGGTAAGTATAAGGCGGTTGGTTTGATTAAGGTTTTTAAGTACCTGTATTGGTACCCTGTCTGAACCTGGGGCTTTTTTTTGTGCTGCTTAGTTGTCGGTTGACCTCGTGTATCGTGATGCTGCTGTCTAGCTCACCCATGCTTGGGGAGAGGGTGGCCTCCCTTAATAACTCTGAGCCTTTTAGGCTCGAGTTTTTCAAGGATGCGCAGATGTCCAAGTGGGAGATTAGTTTTTTTAGTTCTATTAGTAAATTCTAGGGCCAGCTTCTCAGCTTCCTTCTCCGGGTCAGGGAGGAGGGGTTGAGGAGTTTTCCCTTTGAGTATGTTAACTTTTTGCCACATGACGTTAAGTGAGGTATGTGCATTCATTTCAGATATCCATAAGTTTCAGATTCTATCTCTTTCTCTAGCGTAGAGGATTTGTGCATTTTTAATGTTGGTTTTTGGAAAATTAGGAAATTTCTTTCAGTTCTGAATTTTCTGAAGGTCCGATGTGATATATTGACCAGCCTGGATGCTTTTTTGCATAGACCTGTGTTAAACCACCACCTTTTGTTAGATTTGTGGTTGGGGGTAGATTGAGGAATAGCTTTTGCCATAGTGTAGTCTAGAGCTGTTTTAAATACATCATAATAGGGATTACTTTTATTAGTTATAACATTTTGGAATACTTCATTGAACAGATCCCAATTAGCTTTTTTTAAGATTGAATCTGGGCTCAGGTTTGGGGGGGGGTTACTTGCTTTTCTTTAAGTGTGGTGATAATGGCATAGTGGTCTGACAAGAGTCTCTCATCCACCACAAAGTTGCTGTCATCAGCAAGGTCCGAGGTGAGTATGCTGAGATCCATAGAGTACCCACTTTTTCAGGTTGGTTCTCTGTTATTTATAACCGAAAGGGAATTTGTGTCAAAGATAGCGTCGATTAGCGCAACACCATCTGCTCAGTTGGAGTTTAACCTCCCCCACATTTCATGGTGGCAGTTAAAGTCTCCTACAAAGAGGTGCTTTGTGGGGCGTTTTTGCTAAGAATTTTTTTAACTCGACAACATTTTCCCAACTTGAGTGATATATGTTGGTTACAGTGATGGTTTGTTCAAGGAGCAATAAAGCCACAGTGATAGTTTCCGTGAGGGTTTTAGACAAGGTGTTCTGACTCTTTTAGATTTTATGGAATTTCTGACAAGAGTAGTGATGCCTCTGGTACCCTCCCTTTCGTAGGATGAGTACGCAACAATTTCCGGAATCTTCACTGCCTTATGGGCTGTGGCTAACGTCTCCTGCAAACAGATGACATCTGAAGGACATAAGGAATGAGTAAATCTTTTTTTATGTCGAAGAAGCATATATTCCAGGATAAAACCCTTAGGTTACTAAAGTCCCTTCTGGTTGTATTTTCCATTATGTTAGATTTAGTGTTGATTTACATGCTATTTAAAAGAAAGATGAGGGTGAGTTCCACCAGCTGCTGTGGCTGGAGGGACTTTCCACCAGTTTGAAGCTGCGCGAGTTGTTTGGCAAGGGAAGGCTTCCCAGTGTTAGTGTGATTTGACTTACCATTATGGTTTTTGGCAGAGGGAGATTTTGAGTCCTTAGTAGCTGTTTGCCTGGCTCTTAAATTTTCCCTGTACCTGCGTTTTTTTTCATGGTGCTTGCCCCTGGTGGGGGGCTGAGCAGAGTTGGTCTAAGGTGAGTCTGTTGTTTTGTTGTTCGGGGGGTTGGAGACGGGGTTGTCCCGGTTTTGGGGAGGGGGTGGGGGATTGTTGTCAGCAGAGCTGACTGGTAGAGAAGGCTCTAAGCACTTCTCAATGTTTTTAGGGGCAGATTTCCAGGTTTTGGCCAAAATTTGTCCCCGTGGGAGGCTTTTACCATTTCCGAGAATTTAATTGCGAGTAGAGACTTTGGTGGTTGTGTGGACTTGCCATTAAGTGGAGGGAATGCCACCTCATTGGGGCCACTACGAGATGGTTTTTGAGCCTGTGGTTTTTTTTCCCCATTCTTTGTCAGGTTAGGCCTGAGGTTGATGTCCGAAACTTTTTTGGTTTTCTGATTTTTGGCATTTTTTGGGTGGTAGCTAGGGTTAAGGGCTACAAAGTTTCTGGCATATAAGGGGCAGCATCTATCAGTGGAAGGGTGATCGCCCTCGCAGTTGAAGCAGAGGGGTTGTTTGTGTTTGACTGAGCATTTATCGGTGGAGTGTGCCCCTGCGCACCAGTTGCATCTGGCTGCATTGGTGCACTCCTCAGCAATGTAGTTGAGCTCGCAGCAGTTCTGACAGTGGGCAGGCCTCCTGGGGGCAGGCCTGATGTGGAGAACTCCCTGCACAGTACTGATTCTGTCAGTGTGGATAGCCCTTCTAGATAAGATGATCTGGCCAGTCTTTTACTTTGTGGGAGGGTTGGGGGGCGGGGCTTTTGGGGAGGGTGGGGGGAGCCCAGTTTTTCCGTCTCAGTAGGCCTTGGCGGGGGACTCCTTGGAGAGGAGTATGGCAGGAATCCTACCTTGGAAGGTACCACTGCCATTGGCCTTCATGGAGAAGAAGAGTCCTCACTCTTCATATGCCATTGCTAGGTTCCCATGAGTCCTGATGGCTCTGACCTTAACTAGCTCCACGACATCGGGATTCCTATTGTAGGCTATATTGGCCTCTTTGAGACCCAGCAGGGGGTCACTGGTATGAAATACCGACAGGAAATACCAGGGGGTGGAGTCGGCCTTTTTCTTGATAGGCTGCGGGATATCTTTGTGTTTACCACCACTTGAAGTGCCCTGAGCTGGAAGGGGGAGGGGCCTGCTTTTTGCTCTGGGGTAGGTTTTTTTCTTTTTAGGCTCGAGAGTTTTTCGTTTGAGATGCATCCCCTGTGCCAGAAGGCTTGGGGGAGAGTGTGGCGCAGGAGGTCTCCGCCGGAGGTAAAGGTTTGGCTGAGTTGCTCTTCTCACCAGGAGGTGCAGAGCTAGATCCGACCTCCGGGAGGGAGGGTGGGGGGGGGTTGAGCGGCAGCAGGGGGGAGGGGGGGGGTGGGTAGCGGGGAGAAGACCTCCGGGGCTATCCGGGCAGGGGCGGGGGTGCTTGTGGAGGTGGGGGGTAGTTACTCAGGTTGGCCAGTCCTCGTATGTGTTGTGGGTTTTACACCAAGGGGTTGACTAGCATGAGAGGGGGGGATTTCCACTCCCCCACCATATGTTTATTGTTAGCCCCAAGGGTTTCCACGATACGGAGGGCATTATGGCATAGGAACCCAAGTTTAGTGGTGCAGAGCTCATCAAGCTGTTTGAAAATTTTTTCAGTGTCTTTTTTCTTTTTGGGGTCAGCTCCGTACATATTCCAAAGTCGGTTAGAATGGTGAAAGATTTCTTTCACAGTGGCATGTATCTCCTCCAACACCTGTGCTACAACATGGTTGGCATGGTATGCCTCCCTGATAAACAGGCAGAGGGTTAAGATGGCCCCTGCCCTGCGTTTACCGCTGAGGTACACCTGGCGTGTGAGAGTGGAATGCCATCTGTGAGAGAGTGGAACAAGCTTGATCCTGTCTATAACATGTAGTTTTAGAAGGTCGCATTCTTGAACCAGATTTGCCCTTAATGAGCCCGGGGCATCATTGAATTTGTCAGAATTGTAGGCAAATTCATCCCGGTTGAGGTCCTCCTCGGTGAGGGGCACTGCGAGGGGGTCATCCGCCATTTTGTTAGTCTGAGAGGTGGCTAGCGCAGACGTAGCGAGTAGAGGGGGCAGAGCCCCCTTTTTTTGGGGGGCAGAGATCCCAAGGTTGGGGGGGCAGAGCCCCCTGGGTCTGGGGGGACCCTGGGGTACCGGGGATAGGAGTGGGGCTGTCCGGCAGTGGGGGAGAGGTCCCCCCCTTTTTCTTCCCCAGTGCAGGTGAGCTCCCATCCCATCCTTTGGTCCCATGGCCTTTGGGGGTGGAGAATTCCTCTAGCTCAATGGAACCCTGGATGATTTTACCATTTTCCCAAGAAGGGGAAGGGGATCTTTCAGGAATTTCTCCACTTTGGGATTAATTTTGTTTTTTTGTCATAGTGGTTTAGAATTTGCAACCAGTCCTCAGGAGGCAAGCTGAGTGAGTAGACACAAGTAGAGCTAATTGTGTTTACTGTTAGTCAGTGTACAGCCCAAGGTGTAGGTGTGTGTGGCTTATTGAGCCAAGGTGAGAAGCTACAGTTAGTGGAGGTGGGCCCCAGCAGTACAGTGGTGGCCTATGTGTGAAGGTGCTAAAGTGGTGTGTGGCACTAAGAGTGCACCAAACTTTAGGGTTCTTAACTTGACCTACTTAGGGGTCCAGGTTAATTTGGTTGGGGTGTGATTTAAAAGTAGGGGGTAGTGTCAATAGCAAGGTTAATTTTATTATTTCAGAATGGAGGAGGAATAGAAGATTTTTACCATCAGTTTTACCCATTTAAGCAGTGCAGAATAGCAGGGCTTGCGTGGACTAGGGTATTAGACTGTGTCTTGTGTACCAACAAAGTTCAGGGCTGTATGGCAGTCTTGTACTGGTTGGTAGGCAGGAACACAGTGCTGAGTGGGAGGATAGCTTGTGCAGACTCGTCAGGAGACCGACAGGAGGCTACAGGAGCTAATCCAAGGTGTGTAGGTTTGCCGGGGGTGGAGGGCCGAGGAGCCGGTAGATATTTCGTGAGAGATGGTCTAGACCGAGTCAGGGTCCCGTGGGGCAGAGCTTCACCGTGTGTAAGGTCCAGGTAGCCGGGAGAGTAGCTAGTAGGTCCGGGGAAGATAGCTTCGCCGTGGGGAGGGTGCCTGTGGCGGTCTGGAGGAGGCTAGTGGGCCGGTGGTCTCTGGAGAGATGTTGTTGCGGTGGATTCCCGATGCGAACTGAGGATATCTAGATATTTATCTAGGCCATATAGTCTTTAGATACCACCTTCAGGTAGTGTGGCCATACTTAGATTTGATTCTAAATCAGAGGAAGGGTGTCTCTGACTCAATACACAATTTTGCACATCAATTTATACAATTCGATGGGCAAAGTTTATACATTAAAACAGCAATAAAATACTTTCATTTATACATATTCATCAATTCAGTTACACGTTTTTACTTTGTTGTACAGACGAAAATGTATTCTGTATTGTAGGGAATTCCCTTCGAGTGATAAACTGAGGCCATCTAGTGTCAAAACACAGAACCAGATATGGGCTAGCCCACAAAAAGCCCACACAAAGCCCTATAATCATTTTCTATCTAAATCACCCAGGACTCCATTACACTGGCACTTGATAAAATTTAAAAGTTCATTAATTTCAAAAGGAGAGTTTGATTCACACTGTCAGGGAAATCTATATGGCATTTTTGTAGATTTCAAATAGCCCAGCTCAAGCCCCTCAAAGACCCAACCATGTATTTCCTGCAAAACAATCAATTATAGATGTTTATACTCAATTTTCTCTGAGAGAGAGCATGATTCATGATATTAGGCATATTTACAAAACATGTTGTAAAATGCACTTTGCCCACCTAGGGCCCCACTGGAGCCCATGGGTTTGCCCAGCCCATACCACAGCCCAGTTTAGCCCAACACTACCCATGGGGCCCAGTGGGCCCAGTGGGACATGTTACTTTGGCAAGGTTACCCCTAGTCTAATGTAATTATACCCTACATCACTGACCCATTCCTATTCTTGGTTAGCGGGATCCTTAGTGGGGTGACCCCCGCTGGTACCATGCGAGCTAAGCACTAATAAGAGTCAGCATGATGGGTACTGGTAGACACTGAATAATGTACCCTACTAGATCAAATACCACAGCCTATACCACTCAAACTCAATAGATAGACCTATAAGGCTCACCTGGGATGGGTTTAAGCTATAAGCTATGCCTAATTTATGTCTAAGCTAAGCATTATCAGTATGTATGATATGACAGCACTTCTTTTTCTGGATTGGCTCATGTTAAAAAATTTTGAGAAATTTTTATATACTCTAGATACTATACAGTCATAATTTGTACAATTTGCAAACAATAAAAACTGTATTGAAGAGATAGGGGGCATGAATGGGGACATACAAAGTGGACATCTCGGGTGGGCTCAAAAAGAGGGGGTCCCCCTTCTGGAACCCCTATTTGGACATGTTATGGGTGGACCAAAAGGGCAGGTCCTGACCAGGTCTGAAATTTTTTTGACCGTGTGCGAACACTCCCTTTTAACCTATAGTAATGCACGGGGGTTTCCACTGAAATCAGGTGAAATTATTTTGGCACAGTGGCGGATTTAGAGGGTGGGGGGCGCGGGGGGAACGCCCCTTCGGCCAGTACTTAAAAGTTTAATTAGATATTTTGAACCCCAAAATTTGCTCAAAAGTAGGGGATGCACCCCCCCTCCTTTAGGGGCGCGCCCCCTCCTTTTCCAAATCCTGGATCCGCCACTGCCATCAGAGGGGTCGAAAAAATTCTGACTCCCCCCTAAACCCACAAGGCCCCCCCTCTGTTGTTAAAAAATGCCCACTTCCTTACCCCTCGTCAATGGCGATTAACTCCTCCTTTGATGCTTTTAGCCTTCAACGTAGTCGTGTTGAATAAGGACCCATACCATATATCCATACACAGCCTGGTATAGGTACAAGCACAGGCTTCTGTGTAGCACGGGAATGATGCAGTACAGCGCCGTTGCCATAGTTACATCATAGCGTTATGCATATACAAGCATTACTGTCTCTTTGCTGGGCTTTGCTGACTTAAAATAGAGTGAAATGAGGCAATATCAAGCACTTTGTGATTAAGACCAGCACCTTCGGCACTGGGATGGTGTCCGGGGGTAGTCTAAATGTAATGTTAGGGAGTGTTTTTTTTAAAAAAAACAGGAGAGGGGTGGTGGCCCAGGGTGGTGGATTTGAGAGGGGCAAAAACATTCAGACCACAAAAAATCTTAGGTAGTGGTTATTCTCCATACCTCCGACACGGGGAGGGGCGCAAAAAGTTTTGACTGCCGTTGAGGGGGGGGGGGTTAAAAAAAAATTTCCACCACCCCCCGTTGGTAAATAATGACCACTCCCTAAGATTTGTCTCTCCCTCCCTCCCCTCTCTTTCTGATCCCTGGTCTTGAAGTATTCATCTTTCATCTTTTTTTCTGACCTGAGATCTCCTTTTCTGATCCCAGGACTGTAAATTCTAGCCTCCCCCCCTACTTTTTCATCTTTTTTTCCTCTCCCCTAGGGCTAAGATCTTCAGGGATTTCCCTGATTTCAGGGATTCTGAAGTTCAAGTGCCCTATTAATTCATATAAACCCCAGGTTTTGGAGCCGATATTGGACAATTTCAGGGATTTGTGTACTCTGTGACTTTCATCCCTGCCTCTCTCTGATCCCTTTATATATACCGGGGTACCCGTAATACCTTTTCATCTTTTTTTTTCTGAGATCTCTCTCTCTCTCTCTCTCTCTCTCTCTCTCTCTCTCTCTCTCTCTCTCTCTCTCTTTCTGGTCCCTGAACTGTAAGTTTAAGCCCCCCATACATTTCACAAATTTTGATCCCAGGTCTGTAAGCTTTAGCGCCCCCCCCCCAGATGTTTTAATTTATTTTCTGCCCTGAGATTTCTCGTTCTTCTCATCCCTGGACTGTAAGTTTTAGCCCCCTCCCTAGCTTTTTTTCTCTCTCCCCTAAGATCTCTCTATCTCTCTCTGATCCCTTCTCTGTACGTTTTAGCGCCCCCCCCCTATGTTTTCACGTTTTTTCTCTCTCTCCCTTAAGATCTCTCTATCTCATCCCTGGTCTGTAAGTTTTAGCCCCCCCCCCTTATGTTTTCATCTTTTTTGTTTTCCGCCGTAAGGGAGTGGTCACTTTTATCAACAGGGGTGGGGTGGTGGGTTTCACGCGGAAGTGTGAAAAACTTTTTCGCCCCCCCCTCGACGACAGTCAAAATCTTTTTGCGTCCCACCGCATATAGTAGCGCGTGGGCTTTCTTGCTAAAAAAGGGGTAAATTTTAGCTACCCCACTCAAGAGGGGTCAATTTTCTGAAATTCTACACCCCACCCCTCTAACCCACCAGCCCCCCCCCTGTTGATAAATAATGACCACTCCCTAAGATCTCTCTCTGTCTCACTCTTTCTGATCCCTTTATTGCATTACAACCACTGGTTTCGGGGTTATATTGCATCATTTGGGTACAAGGGTAGTGAAGTATTCACATTCTCGTCGCTATTGAAGTATTCCCAGTGTTAATTATCATCCATTCATTCATGGGAACAAATACATGACTTACACTGCCATGCTTTAGAACCGGAAGTTCCCTTCCCACTTGGCAAAAAATGTTTTCTTAATGTTTGCAAACGTTTTTATTTGGTTTGGGTAAAACCGTTTTAAAAAAACGTTATTTTGAAATTGAAAAAAACATTTGTAAACGTTTTTTTAACCAATTTTCAACCAAATAAACACGTTTGCTTTTTCAACCAATTTTCAACAAAATAAAAACGTTTTTTATTTACGTTTCTTTTGCATTAAAAAACTTTTTTTAACCTGATATAAAAACGTTTTTATAAAAAAGTCAAAACAAGTCAAAATAATGCTTTTCTGAGTACATGTAAACACAATTTATTGACGTCAAAAAAACGTTTTTCTGTCAAGTGGGTTTATTCAACTCCCGCAGAGCGTGATGTCTCTACTGAAAAGCGGCACGGACGCTCCCGCTCTGATACTATACAGGCAGCTATCTTAAAAAGACAGCCAAATTTCCATGTTAATTCTTTAAAACAGTGAAACATTTATCACTTAGAGTAACCAGCTATGATTTATGGTGAGTAAGGTTGCATCTGAAAATCAGGATTATTCATTATCATGTGAGTAAAGTGATGGTAATTTGATATTATGACCAAAAATAGGCTACATAGTAATTAGAAGCCATGGCTTGCCCTCAGAGCAGTCATAACAGGATTTCTGGGAAACAATGGGGCTAAGGCCTATGTAGAGTGTGTGGATACATACACTGCTGGCACATACCAGAAACTTAAATGCATGATGTTCTTAAAGATCCACTTTCTACATCTGACCTTGCATTCTTCCCAGAAAAAAAAAGCTGTGGCTCGGTAAGTGACATACATGGGGAGAGATTCCAACAGGACCTCTCAGAGATGGAAAACTGCTACTAAAGATGGTCACCTTCTCTTCTAGCAGGGTCTGGAAATGGAAACAACAGATAAATAAATCATATTTGATGTAAAATCTGGTGTTTGTAAAGTTTGCACTAAGATGAATCTGCCTATCAAGGATGAAAATTGGCAATTCTAGGGTAGTATGGCCATGTGCATGTAAAGCTTTGTCAATGATTAGACCTTCTGTCAAGAATCAGAATGACCACTTCCATGTTAGAGCCTGTGTCAAGAATCAACACCCCATGGCCATGTGCATGTAAAGATTTGTCAATAATGGCCACTTCCATGTTAAAAAGAAAGTATTTGATTGAGTTGACTTGATTTAGTTTATCATTGACAAAGACTGTAGTATATAGAATTGTTTCTGGTATGTTTGTAGGTTGTAGATTCATTATTGACCAAGACTTGATCGTTCTAAGGGGAGTTGATTGTTGACTAATACTGATTTTTGACAAGGGAGCTGATTGTTGACAAAGACTGATTGTTGACATAGGTACCCTAGATTCACTGGTTTCCAATAGTGTGGTTAGGCAGAAGGGAGCTGATTGTTGACAAAGAACTGATTATTGACACTGCCATCTTTTGCAATTGACGAGCTGGTGAGAAGGAACTTCTGATTTCGAATTGCAGTTAAAGACTGATTTCTGACATAATGGTAGAGATGCATTTGGACATTTGGCTTCAGGGACAAAACTTTAAACATAGGGGGGGGGGGAATGACCCCAGAGCCTAGGGAATTTTGAGGTTTAGGGGAAAATCGTCCATTCTGGTGACAATTATAGTTTGATTATTTACCCTGGAAAAAGAAACACTTTCACATTTACATGCAGTCATGTATTTAGAAAATTTTAGAAAAATATAATCTTCAAAAGTATGTTCTGGTGAAATTTGAGAACAGTTTCTATTCCTAACTCTATCTTTGTAACCAGTAGAAGTATCTCAATATATAATATATCAATTTGAAGGTCTTGATCCCTATTTCCGTGCGGGATATGAAACAAACGGCCGATTTCCGGGATTGTCCCAGACATTCCGGGACGGTTGGCATCTCTGTAGATATGTGTACTTACACTGCATGAACATTAGGATTGAAGTAAATATCTGACATATTAAAGTCATTATTTTAGCACATTTAAGACACATGGAATCTACTTATATTTGCTTAAATGCCATTATTTAAGCAGCTTTAGCATATAAGGAACTTAGGGGCCATCCACAAATGACGTCATGATGAAGGGGGAGGGGGGGTCAGGACCAGCATGACAAAATAAATTTTCCATATACCTTCAGCACTGCAAAATTGGCAAAAAGAAAAATGAGGAGCGGGGGGGTTAAAAAGGGGGTCAAATTTATCATGACGTCATTTATGGATGGCCCCTTAAATGTGCTTAAAAAGTGACTTTACCCACTTGGAAAGTGCTGTCCCTGCACTTAATTTAATCCTGATTCATAGCCATATTACTGAGAGCTATCTCTGCACACGATCTGCAGTATGGGGTAATTTGATAAAACAATAGAAAAAAAAATCCAGTAATCCTGAAGGATAGTTAACATACTTGAATGCCTGTGATGCATTATGTCCATCAGTCATCATGATGCATCCATGCAGTCCTGGCGAGGGCTGCATGGATGCATCGCTATGACCATATAGGGTTTGTCATTCCATCAGGGTTGGCATGATGCTCCGATGAAGTGCTACTGATGCACTCCTGGATTAACGGCCCTGAAAGGGTTGATAAAGGGTAAAATATTGTAGGGGTCGGCGAAAACGTTTAGGGAAACCAGGAGTTTAACCTGGGACCTCTCAGCCTTCAGACGATTGCTCTACCACTGAGCTACTTCCCCGTACAACGTTTTCTACCTTCCACCCACGCCAGGACTGGGCGCGCGGGGAAATCACATTCCCCTACAATATCATTTCTTGTCATTTAGCTGGACATATATGTAACCCGTTTCTGACCTATCCTACTTTTACTTCATATTTTACTGCCATTCATAACCCCAATTCAGCCCAGATTCTGACCTTTTTAACACTTTGAACTCTAGAGTGCTTGTTCATGTTATTTATCTTGATCCTGCGTTAACCTTTCTGACCTCCACTATGTACACTGTGTCACTGCTATATATAGCACATCCAGGCACATAGCTTTACGTTAGGTTAAAGGGCTTCCCTAGCCCACTTAAAAGGGTCTATGTCTCCTCTTTTCTATCCCTTCAAATGTGTGTGGTGCACATATGCGTGGGCACTGACACATTCTTCTGTGAAATTGTGTAATGTCGTTCTTGCCATGAATATGACCTTCGCTGTCAAAAATGGCGTTAAACATCTATTACTCACTCACTCACGGTAGGTTACACTTGACTCGCCCACACAGGTGACTATCCAGTCAACAGAATAGATAGTCTGGCTACCTGCCTGTATATTGAGGACATGTATACAGGCAGGCCATGCCTAAGAAGTTACCTGTCAAACATCCCCTGTTTTCAGACTTACAAGGGGGCACCCTTTCAACCCCAAAGATCCAGCCAGCATGTCTTTCCTATGTAGATGTTTGGAAAATAGACTGTGATTGGAGATCTAAAACGGCCACCTAGTGGAGTTCAAGTGAACTACCTTCCCTAGTATCTGGGGAAAAGCCATCAAGCATGACCTGCGGGTACTATGCTCACAATACCTGCCGGATACCAGCATATATAAAATTGTCATATATAATATTTCAGAATGTTTCTTTATGGTCCCCTTCTCATGGTGCCAGAAATCAACCGCCGCTGGAAAACGTCTATGAGATGATATTCAGAAAGGTTATTTTCTAAAGGCATGAAAAGTGTAGCTTGTGTTACATAGCTTACAAATTGGCTATGATCATAGTGGACATTTCCATCATAGCCCTCATGTTATTTTCATAGTTGTCATAGTTGATTATGCCTGGAGACCGATACGTGGCAGTAATGCTCTCCTAGCTATTTGGCTTGGACACGGGAGGTCACCACCCAGCTCTAAGACCATATATTATGTATTCAGGGCCAGTAGGCTGGCGAGGTCAGAAGATTGATAGATCCTCTTTGGGTCTGATATGGTTTTCCTAGTAGCCATAAAATAAGAAACACTACAAACTGTAACTCGGAACTTAGCTCATTGTGTATGTAGGAGCATAAATAAAACTTTGTTGCCTCTTGAAACCTGATACCTGCTGACTCTTTCCAAATAGGTTTGAATCTGAATATCAACTAATTACAATAGCATTTACATGGCATGGCTCTGTGCTTCCTCCTTCTTATAATATCAGCTCATGCACCTTCTTCCTGATTAACATATAAAATGCATTATACAATCATTTGAGTGCCTTCTATGTGCATAACTATTAGGGTACCATGCATATAGCGAGGTGGTCGACTCAAGGTGACCTACCCTTGAGTACATATGTACACTTGAACATCCAACCAGCTAAGTATACATGTATAAAGGTTGCATAAGCTGGCAGCATACCATAATCAATAGCTACAACCCACACTGTGATTTGGTACCGAATAGCGAGGTAAGATTACTAGTATACGAATACATAGCATAACATTGTTAACCTTACTTAATTCACCTTTATTTGACATTGTTTAATATTTTGCTGTTCCACAAGCAGTCATTCTAAATTGATATAGGTTAACAAAGTCCTCACTGACCTTGTTTTTCTTTTATATATTTAATATTGATCTAAACGTGTACAATACTGCTTCTAGTAAAAGCAAAGATGAGATCCCTACTTCTTGGTTTGTATGAAACATCAACATAATGATGTAGCCATCCCACAGTCAAAAAGGGTGTTCTAAAAGTGTTTTCTATTTTTAACACAAAAAGGTAGCTTAAACACATTTGAAATATTTCAATGGTTTTGACAAAAGAATACATTTCAATAATTTTTCTAACTCAGACCCTTTTCCAGTGTTCTCAAATATGAAATAAATACATGTATATTCTACAAAGTCATATCAAATAAAGTGCTCAAACTCTATTCTGAATGCTCCTCAAGGAATAACCCCCTTTGAAACTCATTAGCCTCTATCACAATAAATCAGATAATAGATTCTCCTTCAGAGACACTTATGGTTTCATTAGATTTTATAGTAGGATATTTATTCTGGGATTCTTTTCAATTACTGATTTACTAATTTCAGTGATTTTCCTAGACACACGCAGTCATTAGTAGGCAATGATGAGTGCCTCTGCAAATCTTTTCCTGTCCATATCGGTACTCTGCAGTCTCGCTGCTCTCGTGTACCCAGCTAAGATTCTTCTCATACCAGGACCACACTACAGCCATGTCAACTTCTTCTCAACAGCTGGTAAAGCACTCAAAGATGACGGACATGAAGTTTATGTGTTAAGTGTCAAGAGGTTTGAATCTAACATCCTGAAGCATGGCCTTAAACCACTTTTACATTCAACTCCTGGTGGTGAGGAAAATGACATCTATAAAAAATTGGAGCCTTTTGTTAAAAAACTCACCAAAGGAGATTTGAGTATGATTAACATTTTTACGGTCTTTCTGCCCATTCTGTCAGATCTCTGCAAGGATATCAATTATAATGATGAACTAAACAAGAAGATTGAGATGATTGGTTTTGATTTGGTGATAAATGATGCAACCATGTTCTATTTAGGTTTGTATATGATTCCTTACAAGCACGGATTGAAATACATGTCCTTGTCTGCTTTACATGACCCCTGGACCTTTGGTGTGAGTGGGATGCCTTCAGTCGAACCATCCCAGATGATGATTCAGTCAAATCAGATGACATTTCTACAGAGAGCAATGAATGTTGTTCCCTTTACTATGCTTGCAATCAATCCATTTTCCTTCTTATATAGTAAAGAACATATGCAGGAATTTGTACCTGAAAAGCCATATAAGAGTTTCAGGCAACTTGTCGCTGAGTCTGAAATGGTCCTTATAAACCATGATGTCACATGTGCTGGATATCCCCGAGTCTCTGCACCCCATTATCGTTTCATTGGTGGATCAAGTGCCAAACCTGCCAAGCCTCTACCAGAGGACCTGCAGAAATTTGCTGATGACGCTAAAGATGGGCTGATCATTCTCAGTTTTGGCTCAGTTGAAGCGATTCAGGTTGTTTGGAAAGAAATGAAACCAACCATCATGAAGGCATTTGGTCAGGTACATCAGCGGCTGATAGTTCAATATGCGTTGGAAGATGTTTCAGGAATCCCAGAGAATGTAAAACTGGTAAAATGGCTGCCTCAGAATGACCTCCTTGGTCACCCAAATACCAAATTATTCATTACTCACGGTGGAAATAATGGCCAACTAGAGGCAGTCTTCCATGGCGTTCCAGTCCTCACTATGCCCTTTACTGGTGACCAACAGTATAATGCCCTACAAGCTAAGACAAAGGGCTTTGGTCTTATCCTAGATCGACTGGCTTTATCTGAAGATGAAATTGTCTCAAAGATCAATGAAGTCATTAACAACAAGACATACTCAGATAACATCAAGAGGTGCTCTGAAATAACACATAGTATGCCAAGCTCCCAGGAAACTGTTGTATTCTGGGTTAACCACATTCTTCGTTTTGGTGGGGACCATTTGAAATCACCAGCAACAGACATGCCAATATACCAAGTGCTGATGCTTGATGTTTTTGCTTTCTTTGCTCTGTTATTGTTCATATTGCTTGTCATGATTATCCTCCTATGTCGCTGCATCTTCAGGCTATGCACTGGAAGAAACAAACAAAAGATGGAATAATGACTATTTTCTTTCATGTGCGGTTAAAGAGCTATGTACTACAAATGCTTATCCACATCATCATTTAAAACAAAACTATTCCATCAACACCCTTGGTCACATGACTTTTTTGGGTCTTAGCACCAGTTAAACCAGTTTAAGATGAAATGAATAGAAAGGTGTACACATTGTATTGCTGGACGCCGTTTCACAGAATTTGACTAATGCAAATATGGACGTCTGTATTTAGAAAATATGTCTGTGTAGCGGTTGGTGAAAATGTCTACCTTTGTGTCATATGATTTAAAATATAAAAGGCATCATAATCATCAATGTGACATCTCAGACTAATTAGGTCAGTAGGTCAAAGGTCAAGATGCAAATATCCGTATATACCATATTCGATCTAATAAGTGGCCAGGGCACTTCCGCATCATAACTTAGTTATGGAACATGGACCAATCAACTTCTTCCCGAGATAAAATATTTGAGTCTAATTAGGTCAGTATGTTGACTTTCATATCGGAAATATAGGTCAACTTATAGGTCAATCAGTACCCTATTTTCATGATGCCTTTTATATTTTAAATCATATGACATAAAGGTAGAGGCATTATTTTTGTGGTAAAACAATCTTTTTGAAAATTAAATGATTCAATTTGAATTAAAAATTATTAAAAACCTTTTTCTTAGGATCTAATTCACCAAAAACACTATTTTTTTATTTTATTACACCTACCATATCTGAAATCTACAGGTTCAGAGCTTTCCAATGGTGTATGGTTTATGATGTTTTTTCTTGGTGATGGTTCACAGCAGCATGTAACTTGTAGGTGGCACAATGAGCGATTTGATGGGTGGAGTCATTATAACAGAGCCCTATTATCATCAACTAGGTGGGGTCATTATAACGCCTCCCAGAGAATAAAAAGAGATATCATTGTTAACGTAATTACATATCATTGGAAATTTACCAACAAGCTTGGTATTCTGGGTGGGTCTTGATAAAGCTTGGTCAGAATAACCTCTGATTGTATCTATAAATAAAACCAAAAATGACTGAGTTGGCCCTGTAGATTTAAGTGTTGGACCATGGGTAATTTGGTCGGCAACCCCTATAACAGGCTGCACATTATGTCAGTTGGGAAAGAAAATTTGGATCCATCTGTGTTTACTTTAGGCCATATCATGCAAATAGCAATGACACTCATCTTTACTAGTAGCTAATTATTTGAGTCACAAATACACTAAATACACTAACGATCCTTTACATTAGAGAGGTATTGACTCCTTTTTGATAGCATTCTTCTAAAGCTGGCCAGAGTTAAATGACTATACAAAGTACATGTTGGGTCTTTTATATTTATATACCTTTTTAAATACCTATATGCTCTTCTTTTGTTCTATTACATATATGCTCACATAACCTCATGGGCATGCTAGACTGACCTGCCGAGTGTTGGATATGATACATATGTTTAATGCCAGTTATATCTTCATGTAACTTGCAAAACCCATGTGTTATCTACTACAAAACCATACAATAAAAATGACCCAAGAACAACAATGAAGTCCCTGGACTGTATGTACTATTAAGGTGGGGAGGGGACACTGGATTCATGTGTAGTTGTCATTACACATTATTGTATAATACTAAAGAATAGTATATTTATAATTGTCATATACAAACGTCCTTAGTAACCTACTATCATCACTTATTGATTTCTTGGTGTTGTGATCTGGGTTAAGGTGACCTCTAAAAGGTTAACATTGCGAATACAGTTGCACATGTGCATATAAGGTAATATTGATATGCAAATATTCTGTACCTAAGCAACCATTTTGACTTGTGTACCTTACTATACTAGATCAAGCAACATGACTGGAATGACTGCGGTACTATGTAAATAACCAATCAGAACACCTGTTGCTAGGCAACCATTAGCCTTAGCAACAATGCAGCAGCACCAAATAATTCTGTTGATTTGATTTGTGTGCGGGGACCTCAGAATTCTCTATAGATATGTAGTTAGCGCTGTACATTCTTGCATTGTATACATGTTCACTGTTGCTAGGCAAGAAAATAGCTGTTGCTATGCACAAACTGTATCTAACTGTTAATACCAATTGGTATTTTGAGGTTTATAAAATGAGATAGGATCACCTCACATATTTGTACATATGTATATTGCTATATATATATATATATATTTATATATATATATATATATATATATATATATATATATATATATATATATATATGTGACACGATCTGCGAAAAAGGACCTTATTTCAGGGGGACTAAGGACCCTTTTCTCAGTCCAGGTCACATATATGTATGTATATATGTATATATATATATATATATATATATATATATATATATATATATATATTTGCATATAGGGGGAAAAGTTTATGACTGCCAATAGATTCCTTCGGTCCCATTTAGGGAGGTTAGGTACGGCTACCATCTTTCTCTAGTTAGATTTATGCTATTGTAAGAGGGATTTTCATCATTTGGCGGCCTTATTGGATCATGCCATATTTTTCGATCAAGCAAACACAGGAGGTATCAGGAATTTCTTCAGGTGAAAGCTGATGTCAAGTCAAGTCATTCCTGAAAATTTCAGCTTTACTTTATTTAATTCCCGGTTTGGTCTAAATTTTGACTAAAGTTCCTGGACTACCAACAGAAGTTGACTAAGTGGGATTCTCTCTCACAAAACTCAATTTATCTGGCCATATACCCACTCTCTTACAAAAGTCGCTGCTCATTTTGAAATTCATGGAGATTCTTGGTATGAAATTGACCCCTTATTTCAAAGTCCATGGGTTTTTTAGAGGAGAGGACACCTTACTTTGTATATGCACTACATTCAAAATGCTTGAGAAACAGACTGAGAAAAGAACCTTATTTTGCAATTGTTTGGAACACAGGTGACTTTACCCTAAGGGTATGAAGTGCAGGGGGCTGGGTTCTGGCCCCTGATTGGCCTTTCCGATACATATGACCTGTAGTGGGAGAAGGGACCTTAGTGCCCCCTGCACTGAGATCCCTTTTCGCAAATTGTGTCTCACTGTCATCTTTATCTTGGATTTAGATAAGGCAGAGTGTCAAGTGAACTGTTCAGCTTGTCATTGATATGGATACAGTCTGAATATTCTCTGAGTCTTCGTATCTGATATTCTATTCATTATAATTGGTTTGTATGTTGAAGGGGTCCTTAAAGACAAAAGCTGCCCAGTACACAGAAGCCACCTGGTGGCAGAAATCAAAACCCATTAGTTATACTATTTTGATAGTATTTCTTACCCTAACTCCACTTTACAGGTACATATTTTTTTTCAGTTCATTTTTGATCACTATAGATACATTAAAGATATTTATATGTCATTTGAATTCCCATAGGGTCTTATAATTAAGGGGAAATTAATATTTTTTTTAAAAATTCAAAAGCTTTTTCATTTTAACTGTTACCCCCCATTTTTCTTTTTTCAAAATATTTGTATCGATGTCCTCTTTCAATCCAGAGACTCTTGTAGAAAAATCAGCAGAGGGTCAGTATGAAAAAATAGTTTTTACCATTCGTTTCTGTGTTTAAGGAATTTTACACTTTTACACTGTAAAAGTGAGCACCATGACATAGGGATTTTCTTTGTTTCACAGTTTGCTCTGATTTATTGTGAGTGAGTGAGTGAGTGAGTGAGTGAGAGAGTAATAGATGTTTAACTCCATTTTGACAGCTGAGGTCATATTCATGGCGTGAAAACTACATTACACAATTTCAGAGGGATGTGTCAGTGCCCATGCATATGTGGACCACACACATCCGAGTGGATAGGAAAGAGGAGAATTTGACCCTTTCAAGTGGGCTAGGGAAGCTCCTGATTGATTGTAGATGATCTGCTGATGATATCGTCTAAACACCCTCAAATTTGAAATTTGCCCAGTCATAATGAAAACCACACATGTCTAGTGTTGGTTAATCAACGAAGTGAGGGACGGCTTTGTAACTGTAGATCTGAGATTTCATGTCAGTACACAGGATGAAACTTTTTATGCTTGTTCTTTAGTCTTTATTAATGAATCCAGGTGCTGATCAATTCTGATACTGTATAGAGTTCATACAGAAAATCAACCTCTTTCACTGGGAACAATTTAAAGCGTTGGTAAGAGCTATAGGTTTCCACTCTCTGTATGTCCATCATCACCCCACAATGTAAAATCCCAATCAGTGCCTTCTAACCATGCTAGATTCAAGCACATACATGTGTAAAAATAAAAAGATTCCAGCATTTTATTCATGTCAACAAGCGGTCTTGATAGCACCTACACAGTGGCACCTTCTCAAGCCACAAAGCAGAGTATTCTATAGTGGTGGTGACTTTAATTTGGATGTCTGATAGCAGAGCAGGGTAACACTTGGACCATTCCCGTGTTCCCGTGCTACACAGAAGCAGGCAGCATAGCCTGCAATACCGACGGACAATCACTCTCCTCGCACCCAGGGGGAGCCACTCCTTATATTCTATAGTAACCATGTGCGTACACGACCCCTGACTTGGTACTCCTTTTAGCAGGGGAAAATTCATCTAAAATATACCCCTTTTGGAGGGAATTGGCTTGGAAAAGAACCCCTTTACCTGCTGTCAAAACAAACCCTTAATTTAGGCACCCTATGAATGCAATAGCTTCATAACCAGTTTCTAAATTTGAGTGCTTTCATAAAAAAGTACCCCTTTCCCAGCCAAATTTTGAGAATTTTCGGAAAAATGTACCCCTTTCCCGGCCAAATTTTGAGAATTTTCGGAAAAAAAGTACCCCTTTCCCAGCCAAATTTCCTGAAAAAAAGCCTACCCTTTCCCATCAAAGTTGCTTGAGCCCAAAGCATCCCTTTTTAACGGATCCGGGCGGATCCACTCTAGGGGCCAAAAAGGTACCCCTTTCCTGCTAGTTTGGGTACGCACATGGTATCCATAATTTCGTGAGTGCCCCCCCCCTCCTCCGGGCCTCGCAACCCCTGCCTCCTGGGACTCCCATCAAACGCAATCGTAAGGTGAAAAACTATCCCCTCAAAAGGGCTATGTATTTTTTCCGGCCTGAAACACTCAAAGGGGGCCATCCACAAATGATGTCATGCTGGGGGCGGGACGGGGGGATGGGTCTGACCTGGCATGACAATTAATTTTCCATAAACATAAATCATTGCAAAATTGGCAAAAAAAAAAACATGATGAGTGGGGGGTACATTTTCTTCAAGTTTTGGGAGTGTATCCCGCCCAAAGAGGTAGGTTTTTAACAATTAATGACCTGCTAAAAGGGGTATGAAGTCAAGACATGTGTACGCACATGGTATCCCCACAAGCCTAGCTTGGACTACTAAACTCTTATCTCTGTGCCGACGGCGTTACAGAGATGAGAGTTTAGTTTTCTAAGCTATCACAAGCCTGGGGCTTAGGCCAGGCCAGGAGGCCAGGCTGCATCTGTGTTATCTGGCCACGAGGGGTGAGAATGGGCGGGAAAACAGAGCGCGGTGCACTTCCAAGAAAAACGGCAGAGCAGACCACTCAGTGCTACCACCAGCTGGCTGTGACCAGAACTAATTAACCAGGTGGTTTCCTTTCTGAACAAGGAGGATAGAGCAGCTGAAACTGAAGTTGAATGATGTGCACATAATGAACCACTTATGTCAAGGTGAATATCGATGCTCCATTGACAATGCACTAAACCCCCGTATTGCACCCCTGCGTTAAATAACCAGCGCCAAATCCGCACGATGACGTCAACATAAACGTAAACATTCAAAATGGCGGCGGTCAGGATTTCGCGATGAAGATGGGTAAATAGGAGTTAATTATGGATTATATTGATCAAATATCGATTAATTAGTCACTCAAACACCTTGACATAAATGTAAAGATAAACTCTGATCAGTTTGAGCTTCCTGTTTCTTCACTCGGGTGACCTGCCCGCTCCGCACTCGGCCTAACGGCCTCGTGCGGAACGGGCAGGCCACCCTCGTGAAGAAACGGTCAGCTCAAACTGCTCATCGTTCACCTTTACCATTATATTACCAGAATGAACGGCACCCTATGATTAAAGAAGAGGTATATAGTCCTCTGAAATACATATCAGACAAAGCTATACCAGCTTTAACTACATAGCAGGAAAACATTTTCTATAGAATCATTCATGGGAATTTTGGCTCTCACATGTAAATGTCGTTATCACACATGTAGGCACAATAAACTTATACTTATCGATACAAAGTATTCTTCATGGGAATTTTTCTCACATGTAGTAACAATAGGCTTACATATATCAACGCACAACATACTGAGCGAATTATGAATATTGTTTGCATGGTGGCATAGGAAAAGGGGGTGGTGAGGGCAAGGGGGCCTGCCCCCCAATCATAAAGGGGGGTAAGGCCAGAGTATGTCTGGGCCCCCCAAAAGAATTTGCCAAGAACTCATAAGAAGCTGAAAGTTTGGATCGCAAATATTATGGTGATGGGATATGAAAAATGGTGGCCTAAGCCTAAATTCGGATGCAAAATTGACCAAAGATTACTTTTCTATACAAAGTATGTATACATATTATAGGCATCATTGCGCTTGAGACACCAATCCAAGGTGGCCACACTGGGGCCCTAGATGGGGCCCCCCAATGAATATTTGCTTCCTATGCCTCTGAGCATGTTTATCGAATACAGCGGGATAGATCGACAATGTAACTGCGACAAGTTACACACCTTTAGAAAATCAACCAATGAGTAAATAATTGTCAGCTGTATGATTTAGACACAAAAATAGTACATTTAGTACTATATACAGGCATTGAGCACATCACACCATGTGACTATGTCCAACATTTTAACTTTAATATATATGCTACATAGGGTATAATGATTATGTAAATCACACATACACTATAAGTCAGCTATTGAAGTTTGTAATATACTTAATTCCAGCTTATACATATATGTGAATGCTGCAATATTCTGCCCCTGAATTGGTGTGATGTTAGGGGGCTGGCTTCTCAGGGAGGTGGCTTCCCAGAGAGGTTTACAGTAGTTAAAATATGGTATGCCATTGTGATGAATCATTGGCTCATTATCCGGCAGGATAGGAAATCAGAACTACAAAGTAGAAGGGCCATTCCTTGAATTCAGCTCATTAACATAAAAGGCTTTAGCTCTTGGACAGTACTGAAAAGTGCGCTTATGAAGCCAATGGATGAGACCTGGGAAGACAGCACCAACCCGGTACTCAACCTGCAGGGCTATCACAAGACGCTGAATTGTCACTATAGCCTCTCGGTTCTCCTCTAGGCAGGAAATTGTAGAGCTGAAGCTTGCAATCACAAAGTTCAGAATCAGGATTGCGATTAAGAAGACAAAGATGATATGGTAGGTGTAGATTGAGATATACTCCTCTAGTGGGTAGCCTGCTATATTCACCATATTCAGTTGGATTATAAACCCTCGGTACACAGTCTGTGCAAAATCAGTGAAGTCGATATCATCAGGACAAGGGCCGACATGGGTTTTAGTGAGGAGGGACACCATAACATAACTCATAGGTATGGTGAGGAGCCCTATTATGATTGCATAACTCAATAACTTACTGAAAAGCCGCTGGATTTGGATGACAGTTGGGCCAATCCATGGAAGCATCTGAGCAAAATATAGCAGTGACCAGACTAAGAGGGACTGAAATGTAAGGTATCCCAGGTTGAACCATATCTTGTGTTCAGTCATAGTGGCCACAGACATCACAATGCAAGAAACTGAACAAAGAAGTGCTATTAAGCGGAACTCAAGAAGATTGGAAATTACCGACTTGATCGCCCCTCCAGGTACTCTGTAGAATCTTTTTACCCATCCGCGTGCAACCCATATTACAAATTCTGTAGTATCAAAGGACAGTAACATGCAGGCCATTATGACCAGTACATATTGAATGGTTTTTGAAACAGAAGATGGGGCAATGAATGAACGCATGGCTACATATGTGCTGACGAGGCAGTTAGTTTCATTCATGGTGATATTTCCACTCAGGACTCTCTCAATGTCTATCCGGTCCTGCATTGTCAGACCTCCGCCACTCAGATCCCAGTACTGACTGAGAATAACCATGGACAACCTCATCATGAACCATAGCATTATCAGCAGCCAGTTTGAACGGATCTTCATATCACACCACACTTTCACTGCTCCTTCTTTAAAGAGTTCCTTTGTGTCATTGACATCCAGACAGCTATTTTCAAGATGACAAATATACCACAGAGGGGATTTCATTCTCCTGGTATTATCACCCTTCAAGTAGCTTTCATATTCAGTTACATCATAGAAGTCTACTGAAGAAATCCCCAAGTTTTTCTTCCCTTTGTAGTAGATGTCCTTAGTTTGAAAGATTTCCTTAAAAAGCTTAAAGGTACCAAGGTGCATGGCCAGCTCTAGAGGCCTATACTCATCATCATTCTCCCAGTTTAGTAGCTGACACAGTTGTTCAGTCGTCAATTTTGATTTCAGGATTCTCATGATGGTTACATATTTCTCCTCAAAATGTGGTGACTGTTTGTTAGCACGGATGAGAACATGAGCTAAATTGTCCCCAATTGTATCCTGTTCGAGAATATCTACTTTATTCTCAAGACACATTTCTATAATCTTCTCTGCACCATATACTGCAGCAATATTCATCAGACGAGTGTAGGTCATCTTTGTAGCAATCCTTAGGTTCAATCCGCGAATAGATTTGAGCAAGCCATCCACCTTCCCTGGACATATGTGACCATGAAGAAGTTCTGCCTTTCGGACATCTCTGATTGATTCTAAAAAGTCCTCTACTGACTCAATATCATCTTTGTGAACAGCTGCATACCAAAGATTTATTTCATCTTCCGTTAGGCAGACACCTGTTTTATCATTACACCTGCCCTGACATGGACTAATCGGTTTAACTACTGAAGTAACCTTCATTGTGGCTTGTAGTGTGTTTATAGATTAACCATTCAGGGAAGGAACGTTGCCACAGTCACAAATGGAAAAAGAGCAAACGTAGTGTGATGAACTTGGGAAATGGTGAACTGATCAAATATTGTGATTACTGAAATGTAAAGCACTGTCCAATTCGGTCCTATAGAAGCAAAGACTATTACTCCTGGTAAAATAGGCGAGATGTTTTACTGGAGAAACAGACCAATCTAAGTACAGTTATGTGAACAGACTTCCAGACAAAGCACTTAAAATAAAGTATGAATTTGGTACTCTTGCCTCTACAGGTCACAAAGCACTGTTAACGATACCTAGAGCATCTGGGGACCTATACATGCCCATAGTCCAAACAAATGCTTCACTTAGGGAGTGATCATTTTTTAACAACAGGGGGAGGGGCTGGTGGGTTTGCGCATGGATGCTGAAAAGATTTCAACCCCCCCCCTCTCGAGGAGGTAAACCTTTTTCGACCCTCCCCATAAGGGACAAAAAATCGCGCGTGAACGTCCTCTTTTAGCCTATAGTAACGCGCAGGGTTTTCCACTGAAAACAGGTGGACCCACCCATCAGAGGTGTTGAAAAAATTTTGACCCCCCTGGTCAAGGGATTGAAAAAATTCTGACCCCCCCTCAAATCCACCAGCCCCCCCCCTGTTGTTAAAAAATGATCACTCCCTTAGTTCCCTCTTAATGAACTACACTGCAAAAAAGGTGTTTAGATTTTAAACATATTTAGGTCTAAACACGTTTAAAACCTAAACATATAGGTCAGTTAGGTGTCTCATCGACTACACATTTAGGAAATGAACACTTTTATTCTAACTACATAAACATTTTTGCTAAACATGTTTAGATGTTTACAGTTTAAACAGTTGAATAATAGGTGTTTAGATTTAAACATCATTATGTTTAGATACTTGGATGTTGAATCCACACCAGGTAGCAGCACTACCTTTGAATGGACTATCTTTACAAAATTATAATCGATTTTTGTGACAAATGTACCCAAACCGCAGGTTTATTATAGTTTCTATTCATTAAATGTCATAAAAATAGAAAGGGCAATAGAAAGTTGACTAGATTCACCTTACACCACCATCATTAGCATGAAATAATCAATAAGCTCAATGACTGACACCTATTTCATGTTATTCTGGAATAGACAAAACAAATTCCTTCCGGCCAAGCTGTTGTACTTTCTCAAGTCTCTCATTCTGATGCAGTGTGTACATACATGCACATGTAAATATGTGTGGCTGACATATTTGGGACTTTGACATGTAAATACCCCCCCCAGTAAATGAGAAAACAAACAAAAGACATCTTTTTTTTAATGTATACATGTCTGCACACCCTAACTCTCCGTCAAAGGATTTAGACATCTAAACACAAAAATTCATAAACATCTAAACACAAAAATTCATAGATATCTAAACACAAAGTTAAAACCTAAACACCTAGATTTCTAAACACTTGAGCTAAGCAAATTGTTTGGCTAAACATGTGTAGAAAATTAATGTGATTACAGAAACGTTGCAAGAATATGTTTAGAATTGTGTTTAGGATCTAAACACCATTTTTGCAGTGTATGTAATGTCTATAGTCCAATGCTGCATGTATGCCTAATGATGGCCTAAGTCTGGAACTTAGACGGAATGAGCATTTATTATCATTTCATTTGGGCGGGGGAGGTGAGGGACAGCAATGTTTGTCAAATACCCATGGAAACAAATATTGCTGAATAACCCAAAAAGGAAATACCCCAGCCCCAAATGATGAAAAAAATAAATACCGCCCACCCTCCTCCATAATCAAGTACTGCCTTGCCCCCCCCCCACCATGAAAACGTTTTAATGAACCCTCCTCCACCCCCTGAATAACACACACCACCTATATTCTGTACACAATATCCTCAGGCCTTTGATATTATTGACTCATCAATATTCAACATGTACTGTAGATACTGGAGGTAGGTGCTATTCCTAACATATCAATCTCAGATGACACTATGTAGGTCTACCTGAGAAACATTGCACCTGTGGTCCAGTTAAATCAATTCCGTTAGTCACCCATCTATTGGCACAGAAAGGCATTTCTCAAGATGGTACAACTTGGTACAGCCACTACAATTGGTAGGGCAGTCAAACCAGTGCAATCATTAGTGACCACAAGATGCAGGGCTGTAATGGCAGTGGAGTGAGGGATCCAAATACAATTTGTAATGAGCCTAGTCATACCATCTTGAGAAATGCCTTCCTGGCCTGGAGGAAAGTTCACAGGATCTTACAATTGAATGCAATAAATGCAGCTTAATAGCAACCCACATTAGTGACAACTTATCAGTGCACTCTGAGCAGGGGCGTAGGAAAGGGAGGCCTGCCCCCCCCATCACAAAGGAGCAGTCTATACAAAAAGTCTTTCCCCTCAAAGGCTATTCGGTTGTGAAAATTTTATCATTCTGCAGGCCCGGATTTGGACAGGACTGAATAGCTCAAGGTTATTACTGTCAGGAGATAAGTAATAAAAAACTTGCTATTTTAGTTATTTAACTCTCAAAATTAAAAAAAAAAATAACACTTTTGTTTTAGGCTTTAAAATGATCAGATTCGGAAACTGCGAAAACCAAAAACTAGCTGAAAATTAACGAGACATTTAGATGCCGCTGATGCAGGAATGCATCATGCCCATTGCTTGTCATGATACACCAATGAAGTGCTGGTAAGACTGCACGCCAGCACTTCATTAGAGCATCATACTGACCCTATGGGGTTGATACATAAACTCTCGGAGGGCCGGCATGATGCTCCAATGGAGTGCGGGCGAGCAATCTCACCAGCACTCCATTGGTGCATATCAAACATGACTATAATTATTCCAAAATTGTTAGTTTTCAATGAAATAGGTTCTGGTAATAAGATTTAACCATTTTGGATTTTTTTCAGTTCAGCCTTATTTGCATTATTGTGGGCAGATGAGGGGAAAGGGCCCTCCCTGCGGGATTTTTATTACTGAATTTGGCCACTAGGGCAGGTACAAAGGCTAAAATTGTGAAAAATAGACCAAAAAAAGCTTTTATGTACTTTTTTACACAGAAAAAGGTGGTTTTCTAAAAATGTTCTATTTACTGGCACTTCCTTTATATTTGGAATGCAAATGGAACGTTTTGAATCCAAAACCAGGCCTAGATAAGGATTCTCAGAGAAATGTGTTGCCATGAGTGCCATGACAACCAAAATTATATTCCAAATAGAAAAAAAAATAATGTCAATTGATAGAATGATTCATGGAGTTTCAAACGCTGAAAAAAGCATAAAGATACCATTTCTAGATCCAAAGCTATGCCCAAATGTCTCAAAAGGAATGGTAATTTTTTAATTGATTATTTAAATCATTATGCTAATTAGATGCCTGATTTAATCAAAACAATGAATGATAAAGCTCATTGGTTGTATTGATAAAGTCATGTCATTGCATTTTCGTGAAGCAATATCTCCAAGACTAGAAGGACTATTTACAAGTGTTATATCTCTCTCCACAATTTATGCAAAATGTTTAATTTTGAGGTATTTTCACTTTTACTGTTATAATTATTTAAAAACAATCCAGACTGCCGTCACAGGCCGCTGAGCACCAGACACTAACAATAGGCTATAGAGTTGATGACGTCACAGCCCAAATACCTGACCTGACCCAGATGCGCCCGGACAAGGCACATCTTATGGTATTAATCCGGTGTCAAAAGTCTCATTATTTAGGAAGTTAGGCCACCGAGAGTGTTTTGAGCTCTTGGTGCACCACAGACCAACCGGCGCAATTTACGCGCATGCCCAGCATGGGGCGGGGAACTGACATGTTCCCCCCCTGACATGCACAGTTACAACGGCGCTGTTGCATAAACGACTGAGATCCGGCTGATCAGGTACTGCAGCCTTGTTCCGGGTGCATGTAAACATTCAAAATGGCGGACCAGCGCTCGATCGCCCTCGGGGGAGACGGCTCCCTCGTGGTGGATCGGCCACCTCGTACACCATGGTTGTTTAGTTCTCTGTATTTATTGGTGTATCTTGATGACCAAAGGGCATGATGCAGTAATGCATCAGCTGCCCCTAAAGGGTCAAGGCTATAGCTTAGAAGGTCAAACTGCTATCTAAGATGAGATCTCACTGAGACTCACTCAATGATCCTTTCTGCAACCCAAGACTGAAGGTGGATACATTCAGTGGCGGGCAATCAACCTTTGATGAACCTAGATGCTGAACAAGTCCTTTCCTGCCTGGGAAGGCTCTAGGGTATGTCCTCCTCTTTTACAGGCCTGATTGGAGAAATGGGAAGAAGTTGGACGATAATTGAGTGACTGGAGAAACCCTGTGGCTATTGACTATAGGCACCTCTATAGAAAGACATCAACCACATTGACTGTAGGGTCAAATATCATCAGGTACACATGGTATCTTGAAGGGACACAGGGTTCAGAGGCATATAGGGCCATGGTAAAGTGTATGTTGCCTCTTTGTGCCTTTCATTGATGTTATTCTGCCATATGTCAAGCAGGTATTCATCAGTAGTCAACCTTGCTTTTTTTCTGGTCAGGATAGATGCCATTAGAGGACGATTGTGTGATGAGAGTAGAGACTAAAAAGAGGGAGCTAACATAGGGAACCAATTGTGGGCCATTGTCAGAATCAATTATAAAACTACTGTTCACTCAGTATCTGGAAGATTAAAACTACAACACGATCATACCCCCGGGGGACACTCAAATATTGTTAACATGGCTGTGCGGCTGGAGGTTTTTGCAACCCTTACCCTTGCCTAGGGAGATTTTGAAAATAATAGACCGTTGCCTAGGGAAATTTTAAAGAAAGTAGACCCTTACTTAGGGAAAATTTGGAGGGAATGGTACAATGTTGTGGAAAGAATTGAAAATGTTAAGCATTTGCATGAAAAATTATGCATGTTCGCGGCATTTTTTACTCAAAATGTACCCTTGACTAGGGAAATTTCCTAAAGGTAGACCCTTGCCTAGGGAGATTTCCCAAAAGTAGACCCTTGGCTAGGGAGATTTAGGATTGAAAAAGTACCCTCGCGAGCCGCACACTTGTGTATCTCAAACATATGAAGTCCCCCCCGGGACCAGACCTAGACAGTCAGCACAAGGATAGACTGACTGTAACCGACACATAAATGCATATCATTCTCCTCTTAATCCTTTTGTCTGCGACTAATAGTACTGAAACTAGGGTCAATAGTTGCAATGGCCTGAAGGTTAACAAAGATATTTTGAAATGTAACCCATGACACTACACAAGGTCTTTGAATCTCTATAAATGGTTGTATTTCTTCATTTAACTCTGATTTTTAGCCATTATACAGATTTATCAACACGTATGTGAAGAAAATAAGCTTTATATTCATTTGATCTAACTTTTGGATTTCAACTGTTGTTAATCCACCAAGAAATTAAACTTTCGTTCCCTTCATTCAAAGTATTTTCTAAATTATCTTTAGAAAAGTTGCCTTTAATGAATGATTAACTAAACAGGCCTTTCAGAGTCTTACATAGTAAAGGAAGGTTTTACGTACACTGCTGATTAGGTTTGAGAGAAGACGGAGTAAAACCATCCCTTAGAAGTAATGGATTATTTCTATCACAGATTGTTGCATGGTGATTAAAGCTTCATCCTCTGATGTCTGTATAATCCACAGTTAAATTACCCATGAGAAAACGTGATGAATCATTATTGAAGAAAGAGATTTTGACTCCAGTGTTCACAAAACACAAGTTGGAAATTGAATGGATGCTCCATAATCATCGCTATGAGGTCTTAGGTATAGAGGGGCTTGCTATGAAGAAGTGGAGGATTTTAATGATGCTGCCGTGTAATTACCAGTTTATCAGAGGTAGTGAGTTTGACATTGCAGATGGCTGAATAAAAGAAGTCACGAGGAACTGTGTACTAGGAACTTGTTTAGTACAGATAAAAATGGCCAACATCTGTATTAAGTTTGAATGTGATGATGCCCGTTAAAATGGTTTTAGCATAATGTCTCCTATTTTAGGAGGATTGAATAAAGGACTAAGTGCAAACGTGGTCTGATCATTTATTGATGGAATATCCATTGTTCAAAGAGGTTTAAAAATCAATTACAGATAAAGTCACACATATCTTACTCCAAGTTCCTAAATCAGTTTTCAAAGATCAATTTCAATCTGCATCTGCTTCATATTCATCGTCACAGTTGACCACTGTTGACTAACAAATCATAATCACTAATGGCTTGTATGGTGACACTTCTCACCACACAAGCAAGACATAGCTTTTCCCACTGATGTAAGTGCTTGGTTGATGGCACAATTAGTGGACATAATTATCTGCCATGACTGATGGGCCAATGATAAATAATCTACCAATTAACTTTCTAGGTAAAGGGGGAAAAAATCATTCATCAAATAAAAGCCCTTTTCATTCAGAGCTTGTATAAGGACCCAAATATTCCGTATAGGGTAAATTTGGGTAGCATTGCACATGTTGTTGTATCACGCACCTGCAGTGGTTCCCCATGGTTCCCCATGGTTCCCCATGGTTCCCCATGGTTCCCCATGGTTCCCCATGGTTCCCCATGGTATACCTACCCACAAGTTGGACCTATTCTATGTAGACATTTTCTGAGTTGGATAAACATAAAAAGCTGTCAGTATCGTTGTTTCTGTGAAATTTCTTATAAGTGAACCTCCATAGAATACAATCCCACTCAACCAAAAGAAAACGTTATTTAACGTCAAAAACCGTTTTTAACGTTTTACAACGTTTTGCCATGATAAGGAGCCATAGTGAAATGTTCTGAAACGTTTTGCAACGTTTTTTTGTTGACTGGCATGCTTACCTCATTTGAGCGTGTATCGTGCATATCTTGTTGTAATATTAGCCATGATGTGTCCTCCTTGAGGAGTTACCGGCACCAGTGATTTTCCCTAAAAGTCATAATTGTGGTCTGATTTGCACACAGTAAAGCTTTCTACACATGGAAGCATTCACCTTCTGTGTGTTTCAAGTAGCAGAACCTCAAAAAGTTGACAAATATGTCCAAATATCGTCACCATAATTGCCGATTAATTATCGTAACTTGACACCGGAAATGACCTCATGACCTAAGTAGGTCATTTTACACTGGATGTTATACTCACATTAATGCAGTGTCTGACGTTAATAAAACGCAGGCACACTTCTGTAACAGTGGGTTCATGTAAGGTGACAATACAAACATTATTTTCGGACAATTCTAGCACTTTTTCCTGGAAAATAATGCCAATGGTTCTGAAACGACCCCCACTGGTCTGCTGTGGTTCACGTAGGGGCAATCATTTGGGTTATATCGTGTCTTGGTGCGCAATACATCCCAAATCTACCCTGATTGATAATAGGGTGTGCAAAATGTAAAAAAAGCTAATTGTTGTAAGGTTTTATGATATTTCCATTCACACAACCTAGTTTAACATTTTTACTGCTTCTGTTGTTATTGACGAGTGACTAATAGGCTACTTTAAAAGTCCTGTCTCTAGAGATTCGATTTTCCAAATAGGTTTGGTATGTGAGTTGATGAATGTGGAATAAAGTTGGAATAGCTTTGCAATAGATTGCAAGAGAAACTATAAATAGGTATTGTAGTGGTAGCACTAGGCTACTGCGGGTAACGCTGCGGGTAACGGTGGTTCAGCCTCACTCCACCAGGGGGCGCGCCTCGGGCAGCACTATATAAGTGGCTGCAGGGCATCGCCTCCCCAGTCGTGTCCAAGGCTCCAACTGGTACAGGTCGTACCAGCCTTACCCGCAGTGATACGGCTGAAGGAAGGACGTTGTAGTTCCAGACAGATGACAATTGATGTTCCAACCTGTTGTACTTGCTAATCAGTTTACAATATATGAGGCCAAGCCTCCTTACAACCGTAAGGGCAGCTGTTGTGTTGTTTCTCTATTACCCGCATCTCAAATACCGTTACAGTAATATTTGATTACTCCATAAGTTTTAAGACAACCTTACCCTAAGGAAACTGCTGCAACTCGTTATTAAGCAAGAATTCCGAGGTTTTGGGTTGGAGAAAGCAGAAAGTAGATTTTGTGCTGGTGTGTGTGGTGTGAGGCCCTCATGCAATGGGTGACACCTGTGGCGGGTATCACTCACCTGGCCATGGGTATAGACAAGATAGAGGGAGACGCTTATCCACTGAACAGAATGCAAGTTAGGAACATTCGCAACTTGGTAAACTTGGGGAAGTGACCACTTCTCAAGAACTTTAGAGTTCTCAAGAATTGAACACATGACTTTCTAACAAGAAATTTACCCTAGAGTTAATGTTAAAGGCCTTCCCATAATGGCTTATCATGAATATCTATAACATACGAATCTGTTTTCACCATTAATCTTACAAATTATCAACCGTTTGCCATCACAAAAAGATGAAAAAGATCAACCCATTTGACCTGGTAACTAAGAGTGTGTTTCCAATGATGCTAGGAATCCCCCCCCCCTTGGAAATCTCTAGCCCCCACTAGGATATCCCCCTTCCCTCTAAGAATCCCCCCCCCCCATCAAGTTTTACCACAGTGATCCTTAGTGTAACCCTAACCTGTCACTATCCCCATCCCTATTCCTAACCCTAACTCTAACCCTATCCCTATCCCTATCCCTAACCCTAACCCTAGCCCTTACCCTAACCCTTACTCTTACCCTAACCCTAACCCTCTCCCTAACCCTAACTCTAACCCTAACCCTATCCCTATCCCTATCCCTAACCCTATCTCTATCCCTTACCCTAACCCTAACCCTAAACCAACCCATAACTCTAGCCCTAACCCTATAACATCCTGTGTACTTACATTTGGTATACAGAAAATGTACACAGGTTAAGTATATATATATATCCTATATGGCTAAGGGGGGGAGGGTTCCAGGGGGGTGATTTCCTGCCTGTGGGAGAATTCTAGGGTTGGGGGAGATTTCTGGCCGGGGAATTCTGGGGGGGGATTCCAGGAGGGAAACCTTCTGACACGTTATCAAAATGGGTCAAACAGGTTCAAAGAGTATGAAAGAATATAATGCTAATGGCAGATGGACAAATGGTCACCCTTCTTTGGTTGGTTTTATATTTTCTATGCCCCTTGACTCAACAAAACGCAACTCAATTTCAACTGACAAAGTGTGAATAGATCCATTCTGCCCTATCGGCTTTGATAAACTGCCGCAGTAGCTGCAGATCCACCGTACAACATAGGGTGTGATTTTGAGCTACACTGTTAAAAACCTGCACCCGAACAGCCATGCTCAGTATACTACGTATACCGTTCAGGTAATGGATAGACTTTATTACAGCATTAGGTGAGCATTGCCAATGCATATCCACATTCCAGAGGCGTAGGAAGCAAATCTTCATTGGGGGGGGGGGGCCCAGTGAGGGCCCCACCTGGACCACCGTGAATTGTTGGCTCAAGCGCAATAGTGCCTACACATAGCTATTTAAGATTTATATAGAAAAGTAATTTTTGATGAATTTTAGATCTGATTTGAGGCCCGGGCCACCATTTTCCCTATTATCATTACTATATCAAACCTATTTGAGGCGCAAAATCTTAGCTCTTTTTCAATCATTATGAATTCTCGGCAAATTTTGGGGGGGCCCAGACATACTCAGGCCCCACCTCCTTCATGATTGGGGGGGGGGCCCAGGCCCCCCTGCCCCCCCCCCTTTTCCTACGCCCCTGCATTCCAGACCAGGATTACATAGGCCACTAATAGTAGGGTGGCCGGATGGTCAGGCTGATTTCCCCTCCCCTATCTGACACTATAGTAAACACCACTTTTCTAGAAGCCCCCCCCCCATTCTGAATAGGGGTAATGTGGAGATGTTTAATAACTTGCTCAAAGATGATCTTGCATGGGAGCACCCCATATATAAAGTATTAGGCTTAATTCATATTCTTTCATGGGGAAATCTATCGAAAAACTTCAAGGTACATCCCTGTTTCACCTTCACATCAGTTCTATTATTGCCATGTTCTTTAACCTGACCCTTGGGAGATGGCCACCATTTGACTGCAAATCAATATTTTAACGAGATTCTTTTTAAATGTATCTACTCTCTTCAAGCTATCCTCCCAATATTTTTATTTTCACCTATACAAATTATGTCTATTCAAAATAAGTACTTCAAAAAGGCCCCTATTAGATCGAGGGTAATGATCTGGGAAAAAATTGAAACTGCTACAAATAGGTCTAAACTAGAACAGGATGGTCTTGGAGTCATCACTATTTAGGCCAGCGTCAGAGGTCATCAGACAACATTTTGAGGTTTATTTGTGTTAAATTTTACCAAGTTTGCAGTATCAAACCAATGGAGGGCTCCACCTGCTAGGCACAGATAAACATGTAATAAATGCCACTTTTCCTATCTTTTTTGGTAATAATGAATTTGCAGCTTAAATTGTTAAAATGATTATTCCCCATTGTAAATTGAAAAAATGATGATTACATCCAGATTCAAAGAGACCAGTGAGTGGACTCTCATATGTATATCTATGTTAGTGTCTGGATGGATGGTACATACAGTACTCACCAGGTGGTAGGCCTGTGCAATAGTTGGTGTATGTTGGACAAACTGTGCAAGTTTAATGATGAACCGGAGCGTGACCTTTTTTGAAAAGAGGGCACATACTGACAGCTCTATTTATCATAGAAGCAACACCCTCCAGAAGGCCTCTCCTCAGCTAGATGGAGTGGGGCAGATGTTGCTTGTATGCCATTAGTAGAGCTGGGAGTAGGTGCTTTCTTTTCCAAATAAATTATGCTCTGCTTCACCATTCAACTTCCACTCACCATATGACCAATAGCCATGAATCGTTGTCAAGTAGGTTGTGTTTGCCTCCCTTTCAATAGATTCTTCAAAATAATAGATGTAGTTGTGTTAAACATGTATTCTGGTCATCAAGGCTTCGAGCTTGAAGGGGAACCATGGTTTTGCCTATCTGTGAAGCATAATAAGAGAGCTACAGGGGTCTGAACAGCCAAAAAGGGTGAGTTTTAGGGTAAAAAATAGGAACAAATTTTTTTCCCTTGCTACACAAAACAAAATAAAGGGCAAAATCCTTATTCATTTCATCTGGTATATCCCCCCTACGGTAGAGAATTCTTTCGTTATAGGTGGGGGTCCATGCATTATGTTTTGTGAAGACTGGGACCATTAAACCTTTTGTGTAATAGCTGAGTGGTCACGTCTATGACCTTTTCTGGGGTCCCTTACAATAGGAAAGACACAGAACATGGACTAATAAGAGTTACTATGTAGAGGCCTTATATGTACCTATCTCGCACAAAAAAAAAAAAATTAACCTACCCATAGAACTGTATGGCCTGGAGGCTATGATCTAATTTTGGGGTAGTTTACATGTGGTCACATCTACGACCATACATGCAGCCATGCTGCTAGGTGTTTTATATCTAACTATCCTTATTATGTGTGCCTTATACCTTTATATGTAAGCAATAAGCTCTGTAAGTTTGATTAATATATTTCACATAGTACCAGAGATATCATAAGAAAAGTATAGGCGTGGTCACGTCTACAACCGCGTGGTCACATCTACGACCGTGTGGTCACTTCTACGACCGCACATTTCTCTCTCACCAAACACTGCCTCCCACTCTCATGTTGCAGTCAGGTGCCTTAGAGGTAATGTACCAACCAAACTAAGCCCTATACAGTAGAGCCTGGTTAGGGAGTGATAATATCTTAACAACAGGGTGGGGAGGTTAGTGGGTTTGCATGTGGATCTGCGGAAATTTGACCTCATCTATGACATATTTCCATTAGTTCTACCACCCAGATCTCACCTCAGACCCCATATCTATATACCAAAGTGAAGCTGAAGGGATGTTCTATCTGTTAATAATAGAATATATTGACTTTGTTCCCTCTCCAAGGAGTATTGCTAACTGGAAAGAAGCATATTAGTTTCTGCTAGGCCTTTTTCCATGTAGCATTATTCGTCCCATAGCCAAAAATAGCATAAACTAGCCAAAAATGTACAAGAAAAGTGGTTTCCATTCATGCTTGGGGTGTTTTCTTGGATATTATCAAGAATCACTAGGGTATAATAAGTCTGGTACATCTATATCCTATGAATCTGTCCATAGGGATAGGGTCGTAGACGTGACCACACAGTACTTGAATAGGTTACCCAGTTATATTTTTTTGGCACCCCTTGGCCAGGCTACTTGATGATGACTCATGGCTGTTGGTCATATAAGTCTGACAAGGCACCTGCCTTACTTAAAAAAAGCATGTGCTGCACCTTAGAGATATCTACATTTGACACAGTATTTCTCAAGTCCTCTTGTGTTGACCACATGTGTGCAACGCAAAGAAAGTTAGGACTACAAAGAAAAAGATTGTTGCAGGTGAGTACCTCTTGGGCAAAACTACATTTTCCCATAGGAGCAACATCATCCAGGATGAGAACAAGGCCCAGTACAATTTACTGTCTGGTAAACAGACCGGAGTCCTATGTAGAGATGTGAGGACTAGCAAACCCCTGGTCATGAGCCGATTACATTCAGGGATTTTAGGCCAAAATTTACTAAAGATGTTCTCCTTGCTTCTGAGGAGCAGCCAGAGCAGAGAAGAGATTCACTACTATAGTGTAAATCAACCCCTGAAATCAGTTCATATATTTTCTCCAAGTCTCCTGGCTTATGACAGAGGCCCGTCTTGCATTTATCTGTAGCCATAAGTCATCGGCCTATGAGACTATAAAGACAAGGATAGGTGACTACCCCTAAGTATGCTGGATGGAATTAGATTGATGCTTACAGGTGGGCACAGTGCTGCCACCTTGTTGTGTGTGTAGGTAGTTACCAGATTTGAAAAGATGGTAGTTGGTAGTTGGCCACCAGACACCACATCAACAACAAGACTGGATTAGAAATTATTCTTGGTTATTTATATATGTGTTTTGTTGTGTTGGAAGTTAAGTTGTACTTTGTACCAATTTAAGCTGACAAACCTTATTATGAGTCAGCAGTTTTGTTGTTTATTATTTTGGACGAAGACACAGTCTTTATTCACCTGTTGGGACTGCCACAAAATCATTTGCTATGTCGGATATTCCTTTCTGGTTAGAGCAGTTGATTAAGGCTTTACTCTGAAAAGTAGCTGTTTGATTATTTGTGGCCTCTGAGCGTGTCCTGCATCTATCTCACCCATAGGGAGTCCACTGTCCACCCTATGCTGCCATATAACTTCTGGTATGTGACTTCTTATTCGCTTTATGCTTAGTAATCTTGACAGAGTCTCCTTTGGGGCCCAGGGCCCTCTTAGAATGCCATTTCATTCAGGCAGAAAGTGTGCTGTAGCACAGTAAGTGAATCTAAAGTACATTGATGATTATTTCAGTCTTAAGAGGGGAAGGTCATATGGGACATTAGGTCAGATCGCACATTACCGTAGGAACTTTCAAGTCTTGGTCTTTTTGGATATAGGTGTGCACTTTGTATGAAAACTTACTTACATAATATCCTGTATAAAGTATCCAATCATTGTTAAGTTATTCATATCATCTATTCAATTCATTTCATCTATTTGTGGGTGAGCATTCTTTATGACTATGACCTGCAGGATTTCCCAAGACATCACCCACTTGGCACTTACCTTGGCACTACTTTGAAGTGAGGTAATGAATAACTGGTTGTCATGGAGGGTCATCTAGACATCTGTGACCTTAAATACATATTCAGGTAGTACAGGAGAGGCCGCATCTCACTCTGAGATTCTGAGGAAGAACCTTCTTGGAGTGTTGGGCATGGGAAGGGGTTTGCAGTTTAGGTACTAGCCCTCCAGTTCTTTTATTGGGGTGGGATCTGGAAGCATAGTTGATGAAATGTCCTAAATTGGAATTTTTCTATAGCCTCCCTTCCAAGCATACATTTATGCACATCATTTCTGTTTTCGATATCACTGTGACAGCTGATTGATTTATGTAGAGGATTATTTTCTTTATGGTTGTAGCCAGAATAAATACAACACAGTTGAGAGTATCACAACCTACAAGAGATACAGTTTATAAAGATGATATCTGTGCTAGGGATCACCCCCATATAATACAAAGTAAACAATCCTAGTTTAATGAATTAAAGCGAGACCATTTTCATATGCAAAACCCAATAAACCTTCAAACTGGGTTTAAAATTGAATTATTGAATTCAAGTTCTAACTGTGATGTGTCATTTTTCTTGCATATCCGATTTTTGAGGAGGTAGGATTTTGCCAGCCCACAAAAACCCGCCAAGTTGTCTCCCCCCTCTCCCCCGACAATATAACACTCAGCCCTTAATGGGATTTTCATGCATTGTCTTTCCTGTTAGATGGTGGTAGCGGCTCTATTCTTCCTCACCACTTTGGGGTATCACTTTGTTTCCCTTTGTTCATCTGACAGTGATCGATCTTTTATTGTCAGGCTGCCTGCTATGATAAAGGGTGCTTACAGCCAAGGAACCATCATTTCCCAGAATGTAAAGGATGTTAACATCTTCAGAGAAACCCTTTGTATCAAGCAAAATGCATCAGAATGAAATTGATATTCCTCTCGGTGCAGATTTAAAATTCTCTTTAGTCTTTTTTTTTTAGTACGAATTTTCTTTTATTGCAGTAAATTGTTCTATACATTGATTCCTTTGCATTATATTGTACAAATATTACAAGAAAAAACTGGAGAGGTACAGAGTGAGGGTTACTGGTTAAAAAGTCTTGATTAAGATGACATCCATTAATTCTGGGGAGACATTTTGCATGATAACATGTTTATCTTGAATCAGACCCATTTTAGACTAACAGTGATCAACTCTTTTCTCGCAATGTTTCAAGTATGATTCACTCATTATTGTAAATTAAATAAAATTTAAATTGTCACGAAGATTATAGTACATAATTTATTCAAGACATCCTCAAATGTATAATTTCCCACAGTGAAATGTAGTGATCCCTGGTATGCCTATGGTATATGGGATGTTGTAAATTGTCCCGTGCCTAGCTCTAAGCACTGAGCCACTCGTCTGCATATTGACCATGCAGTAATTTGTATTCAGGGTTGTTCTCACCATGCGCTGCTCCATGCTAGGTGAGGAAAGTCCAGCTGATATGGATGTGTTTCATGTGACAGAGTGTTCAGGCTGTAACCCACCAGGGCTGTGATTACTGCCCACCATTTGTACATTTCTATTAAGATCAGTGTGCAATGACTAGGAGGACAACCCGCTCAGTTCGAGGTAGCTGAAAGTAGATTTTGCGGTGGGGTGTGTGTCCCTTATGCAATGGCTCTTATCCAATTCCGATGGGCACGGCCATCGCTGGAGCTTGTTACCAGCGAGTAGTACTGATAACACCTATTAGATGGGTACCAGTTGGCCCGCGAGAGGACCGCAGTGTGTAGTTAGTGTCATTTCATTGGCTAATAATCAAACCAGCTAAGTTGCTCACATTTTTCACATTACCTTTTTGGTCTGCTATTCTCCATTGTACAAAGTGCAGAGACCTAACTAGCATCTACCTTTTTCCACTGAGGGAAATACAATCTTTTTTACCTAATTTGATTTTCATCTTCTCTAGAATTGCTTAGCAATATCTGTCATAGGCCCCACAAGGCAGTGTTAAATGATTCAGGATATCTAATGGTCTCTATCATGCCCCAGAGGAGACGTCATCATGCCCTGGAGAATGCCTGACTCCTAGTCAGTGTCTGCAGTGAGTGATTAGTGATGCCAGGGGCACCTGGTCATGGGTATAGAGGGAGAAGCTTACCCACTTAATATGGTGTGGGTTGGGAGCGTTTCCAACTGGGTGATTTTGGGGAGGTGGCCACTTCTCAAGAACTCAAGAGTTTCTGAAGAATTGAAAAACAACACCTTCTACAAGAACAGAAACAAGTCATTTACTCTGAGTGACTGGATTATGCTCATATGAATCAATGCAAAATAGGCCCAACATGGTGTAATGGTACACGTGAGAGTAAGAAAATCTATAACGCTAATTGTAAGATGGACAAATGGTCAGCCTTCATACAATGGATCCATTTCTCAATGGGCCCCTTTACTCAAAACACACATATATATCCCGATTCCAACTGACAAAGTTTGAATGGATTCTATCCTATCTCTCTATATAATGTTGGTATTTACAATGTGTTCCTACCACTGTAGTGACCCGGCACCTGAACAGTCATGCTCAGTGTACTAAGACTACCAATCAGGTAATGGGTGTTTTGTCACAACATTAGGTGAGCATTGCAAAGAGTTGGACCACATTTGAGACAACATTACATAGGCCACTACTGATTTGTGGGTACCTCTCTATGGAATCCATTGCCACTACTGAAATGAATAACAGCAGAGCATAATGCAGTCAGCCTTCTCCAGCCACAGGAAAACTTAAAGTCTACAGACTTCCAGTTTTTCTCTATCTATATAATGTCTGCAGATATATCTGAGCCTCCTGTGACATGGTGATCCAGCCTTTCTGAAGAGAGGAGAAGATAAGGCAGCTAGTTGATATTTCTACGATCCCTACCAAGTCACATTCCTTGCTGTAATGAGCAGATCAGCAAAGTGGATATGACCCCTGAGATAAACCAGCGGTTAAATGGATCTCGAATGTACTATATGAAATGTCTCTCTCAAAAAAATGATCAATGACATTAATGCGACCTGATCCGAAGTAACTATCTGTGAATTTATTGGCAAGAATCAAAATAATCAAGTTAAGCAATAAATTAATAAAATACCTTGGCGACTAATCTCCATGCCATTTTTATCAATTGCTGATGGGGTAGTATTGTTGTATTGTGCTCCAATACAGTTGTTGGCCATCCACCTGACTTCTGCTGTGGCACTTTTATATATGGTCAAATATATTAGGTTTAATGCTTCTTCAATTTTCATATCATGAAGTAGTCCAGTTGATGGGAATTGTGCCAACAAAGCAGTGCCTAGCTAGTAGCCAATTTCCAATACGAAATCCTCTTAGTGAGGTTTGCGGAAAAGATAAAAGATGTAGAATGTTGACGGGTAGGCCCTGATAATAGCCCTGTGTGAGTTATAGCCTGACCACTCTGTCACATGAAACACTTCCATATCAGCTGGACTCTCCTCACCTAGCATGGAGCAGGGCATGGTGAGAACAAGGCTTAGTACAAATTACTGCTTGGTAAATGGTTGGGACAAGTGGCTGCCCGCCAGGGACACCATACAATTTACAACACAACATACCACTGCCAGACCAGACTAAGGGAGATAAAGCTGGCACGGGTAGCATGTAAGCTGTTATCACTTGCTATATCTAGTGTCAAAGAACATGATATAATAGACTACTTTGGTTAAAATACATGCAATAATATCATTAAATGGAGAGATTGGCCAAAACTTCTTACTTGGGGGATGCCATGCAGGTCAGCTTTGTCTTTGACCTCTGACCTGGGAACATAAATTAGTAGGGCATAGTTGACATCTCCTTTATTTGTCACCACTAAGGGGTGTTTCATAATATATCCTATTTACCACAAGCTACACATTCTAAGACAGCCTATTTACAATTACTAAACATGTCTTAAGGGAGTGTGTTTCTAAAGGGCTTATCATAATGAGCCAGTATTGCTATGGTAAAAATAGCTTTTCTGACAACCTTTCATTTATGAAACACATAAAATGGTAACAATGACTTGCACCATTGGACATACTTGTGTTAAATCCGTTTTGAAATACACAGTCTTTCCTCATTATAATGACAAAGTACCATATTTATGATAACGGAAGTCATGAACAACCCCTCTGGTGTCCTATGTAGAGTTGGAGACTAGCAAAACCTGGTCATAAGCCGATCACATCTGAGGTTTTAGGCCAGAATCAGTTAATGAAATTTACTTAAGGTGTACTTCTTGCTTATGAACGGAGTTTTATTACTGTATCACTAAAATTGTGTCGAATTTGTTTATAATGTTTTCTCCAACTTCCAAGTCTCTAGGCCTATGACAGAGGCCGGAGACTTACAGTAGTAGTTAAATAAGTCTCTTAGAAAGCAGTGTTTAGGGTATTTATGGCCCCCAGATGTTGTCTTGCACTCATCTCATCCATTGGGATAGCCCTGAAATCACTCTCTTTCTGTCTAGACTTGTTGGTGAGGCTTTTCTCTGAAAAGTAGCTGTTTGATTATTTGTGGCCTCTGCAGCATCTCCCACAACTATCTATTGGGAGTCCACTGTTCAGCCTATGCTGCCATATAACCTGTGGCATGTGACTTCCTATTCAATTTGTGCTTGATAATCTTGACAGAGCGTCCTTCGGGGTCGGGACCCACTCAAAATGCCATTTCATTCAGGCAGGAAGTATGCTGTTGCACAAAAAAGTGAATCTAAAGTACATTGACTGTTAATTCAGCCTTAGGAGGGGAAGGTCATAAGGGACAGTACAAGGTCAGACTTTACATTACCATAGAAACTTCCAAGGGTATCCACAACAGTAACTCTTGGTATATATGGAAATCAATGTCTACTCTGTTTGAACACTTGTTTGCAAATCGTGCATAAAGTTTCAAATCACTTCAGAATTATTCAACTGTATATTATCTATGTCCAGGTGAGCATCATTTTTAAATACAACCTGCCCAGATTTCCCAAGTCATAACCCATTCGGTACTTACCTTGGCTCTAATTGTTTGAAGTGAGTGCAGGTATTAAATAAACTGGTTGTAATGGAGGGTCATCTACACACCTGTGATCTTCAACACGTCATAAATTGGTACAGGAGGGGCCCTGTCTCACCCTAAGGGTGTCAGGAGGGACTTTCTCAGAGTGGTGGGAAGGTGAAAGGGTTTGCAGTTTATGTACCAGGCCTCAGGTTCTTTTTTGAGCTGGGATCTGGCAGCCAAGTTGATGAAAAGTTACTAATCTGATTTGTCAATCTACTGTTGCACACCTTGCACACATTTATGCATGTCATTTCTATTTTGGATATCACTGTGCCAGCTGATTGACTTGCGTACAGGACTAACTTCTTTATAATTGCAGCCAGAATAAATGCAACATAACCCAGATTATCACAACCTACTAGGGATACAGTTTAAAAAGATGATATCTGTACTAGGGATCCCCCCCATATATTGCAAAGGTATCAATCCCAGCTTATATGCACAACCCAATATACCCTAAAACTGGGGTTGAAATTGAATTATTGAATTCAAGCACTAATTATGATGTGTTATTTTTCATGCATATCCAACTTTAGAGGAGGTAAGATATTGCAAAATCAGTTCTTAGTGAGTAGCCCACAAATATCTACCAAGATGTCTCCCCAATTCCCCACGGCAATACAATACTCAGCCCTTAATGTGATTTTCATGCATCGTGTTTCCCGTTACATGGTGGTAGTGTCTCTATTCTTCCTCACCACCTTGGGACATCACATTGTCCCCTTTGTTCATCTGACAGTGATCCATCTTTTTATTGTCAGGCTGCCTGCTATGATAAAGGGTGTTTACGGCCAAGGAACCATCATTTCTCAGAATCTGAAGGATGTTAACATCTTCCGAGACACCTTTTGTATCAAGCAAAATGCAATAGAAAAAATTGGTATTTCTCTCGGTACAGACTCATCCTCTTGAGTCTTGATTAAGATGACATTGGTTGATTCTGAAGAGACATTTTGCATGATTACCTGTTTATCTTGAATCAGGCTCACTTTAGGCTTACAGTGATCAACTCTTTTCTCACAATGTTTTAAGTATGGTTTGGCTGATAGTCACGCATCGTCCTTAACTGGCCTGTTTTTGTTCTCCCTTCAACAAAATCTTGAAATAAAGTAATATATGTATCTTTATCATTTATTCTGGTCAGGATGGGATAGAGCTACAAGGGGTATATGGGTTTTGGCTATCTACAAGGCATATTTAGGGAGCTAGGGGGCTAAAACTGCCCAATACTTTTTATGATGGGTCACTGAAGGTACATGGGCACTAGACGCTAGAGAGACCCTAACATAGCAACCATATTCTATTATTCGAATAGCACAAAGATGAAATAGATATACCATGCAGAGCCTTAACATGTCCCTAGATGCATGAAAAAAGAAATCGGAAGTCTAGCTCCTATATCTTGGCCTGGGAACTCCATCCAGTTTGGGTGACAGAGTTGGGGTAGTTTCCTGTTAGACTGGCCTCAGTGTATAATATATTTAACTATAATCTCTTACATGTTAATTGACATTTATATTGTAGGGGCCGGCATCGTTGTATATATATTAGTGCGGTTCATCCGAGAGACGTCTTCGTGTGGTGCTCGTTCCTTCTATGCCAACTAGGTGTCGCTTTGCGATACCCGGCTGGTACAAGAGGGGGCTGCACCATGCCTCGCGTCCAGCTTCTACTAAGAAGCCGGACGAGCCGCAGAAGGGGGCTGGACGTGGTCCAGTCAAGACGTTCTGTTGTTGATAGAACACAAAGTGAAGAAAGTCCTACCCGAGAGGTAGGGGTATCCGGGGCTTTGCCCAACACTGAATCACTCATGTTGTGTTGGTGTCTTTAGTGATAAGCGAGCCAACGAGCCACCCAACATATAAGTCAATACGAACCATTACACTGGTGCCATGACCAGTTGGTTCGGGCGTGGAGTGCGGCCAAACGGCCGAACGCCTTGGTAAACCTGATGCGGATCCCTCAAGCCCTGGGCTAGAGGGATTCGAAGAGGATGGCTTTACATCCAAGCATTTGTTGTTAGACTGGAAACCGGGTCAACAACATGTGTTCAACCCGGAGGGTGTCCAGACTGTTTTCCCGACACCCGGTCTAACAGACGGTGCCACCAGAAATGGGGACAGCATTGTTAAATTGTATCTGGGCACACCTCAACAGTTTGCCTCGGATACAGGATTGTTCAGGGGGGTACTAAGGCCCCCTACCTTGAACTTGAGCCATTGGTCTCAAGTATTGACTAGTAGACGCCAGCTGGGACCCATGGTCCCCTCAGGCTCGGCTAGTAATTTGGACACACCAGAAGCCCAAGGCCCTATGCAGCGTACCGCAACTCCTACGGGCGCTGCATTGGACGGGGCAACCGGGGTGGCCCCATTAATGACGTCGTCTGATCATGATAGCGACGATAGTAAGGCTGTAAAGGATCCAAAGGTTCCTACAGCAACCCCGAAGACTAGACCCTGGGAGACCCTGCTGAGAAGCTCGGAGAGGCACTCCCTAGGCCTATCTTTAGACGAAGACTCCATGTTTAACCCTGGAGGCAGCCGCAAGTCGATATACGGACGTTGGATGGGCCCCCGGTATAAGACTACCTCGGCCTATTTGAAAGCAAAAGAGCAGGTAGAGCTACAGGCTAAGAGGCAGCATGAGGAGTTCATGGCAGCCCAAAAGAAGATAGAGGAGGAGGCGAAGGCACGGATCGGTAAGCTCCGTTCCGTCGAGCAGGAGGCGATTCTGAAAGAATCCGACCTCAAATATCGCTTGTCTTCAGTAGCCCACCGTTTGGAGCTAAAAGAGAGAGACGAGAGAGAAAAGGAGAAAAAGTTGGCTGACCTCGAACTGGAGGAAGCCAACAGACTAAGAGCAATTGACAAGGCTAGAGCCGAGGAAGTTGCTAAGGCCCGGGAAGTAAACAAATTACAATCCGAATTGCATGCCATGGAGGAAAAGTTGAAGAAACTTCAGCTCCTTAAAGCGGAGACAGAAGCCAGGTTGGTCTCAGAACAAGCCGAGATCCGAAGGGAGACCAGCGAATATCAACGGTCACAAAAAGAGAAAAGTGAGAAGTATCGCTTGCAAAAGGATACTCTAAAGTGAGAGGCAGTAGCTGCCCAAGAAGAGCGTAACCGAGCTGTTGCAGATAATCAGAAGATTAGATCCGAGATCTTGTCAGAAAATGCACAGCAAAGGGAGGAGCAGTGAAACCTTACTACGGATGTAGCTACCCTCAAGATAAATAAGTCTGCTATGGAGAGTTATTTACAGGAACAGGAGCAGATGAATGTTCCCCCGGCGAGTAAGGACTTAAACCCTAACTCGACATTTGTTAAACAAGGAGACCCAGTTTTCTGTTCAACACCGAAGCATTCGCAGTACAATCCATTTGTCAATGACAATGCGACGCGGAATGTAGATCAAGGGGGAGTTTATATCAGAACCCAAGATAAGCACAGCCGAACGAGTCCGGATAAGTGAGGTCCCGATAGTCCACAACTTAGACCCGGACTTCGTACCTAGGGATGCCTCAGACACTAGCGCGGAAACTAGTGGTTTCCACATACGCGTGGATCAGACAGAAGATGTCGGATTGGGAGCTGGTAATACCAGCAACCAACAGAATCCACCTAACAGTGGCAGTCAACCAAACCAGGCTGGCCAGCAATCCAACGGTGGTCACCAGGGTGGCGCTAACCACACTGGTGCTCAGGGTGGGGATGGTGCCTCGGGTACCGGCCCCAACCAAGGGGGCGGTGGCTATACGAACTACAGTGGTTCATAGTGGACGTATAACCAACCACCACCACCACCATCAAACAATACAAGCTTTGGTGGAATGGGAGGCAATCGAACCTTGAATGAAACCAAGGCAATTAAATGGAGTAAACAGCAATGCACTAGATTGATGTATGCTCACAATTCAGCCCGTAGGGTAGCTGTCATTCCAAAGGAATACGACGGTACTCGGCCATGGAAAGAATGGTTTGAAGATTTCATCGATGTGATGAACTGTAATGGTTGGACCCCATACAAGGCCAAGCCGCATCTTGTGAGATGCCTGAAAGGTGGGCCGGGTCGTATGGCTGTGGAGCAATGGCGTACCTGGTATGGCCTCGTCGGAAGCTTTGAGCAGTTGGTTGAATCTGCTAGCAGACTATTGTGTAATATGGTCAAGGAGGATCCGATGTTCCGCTTTAAGAAACGTACCCAGAAGCCTAATGAAGCTTTCAGGACATACGGTATGGAACTGCATGCGCTGTTAAGTAAGGCCAGACCCGGTACGGAAAACCAGGACTGGTATATGGATGATTTGATCACTCAATTCGTCAAGGGTCTGAGAGACCGAGACGAGCAGATCGCTGCGAGAGATGCCTGGAAAGAGGGCATAACATTACACGGCATATTTAATGGTATAGACATGGCCGTGAAGAAGCGAACCATGTTAGCTGGAGACATCCCAAATACTACGGGTTCGACTCCACTAGCATCAGTAGTTCAGCGAGCGGAGGTAGAAAATACCCCGGATGACTTTGAATTGATTGACATCGAGCAGGAGGACGGCACCTTTTGCTCGATGCAGCTTAGGAAGAATACTTCAAGTAGGAAGTACATTCCGAGAAAGGCGTTTAGTAAATTGAGAGATTCTAAATTGCCATCCGAGGTCAGAGGCGACCCAAAAGCTGGTGGGAAGGCTACTAAGCCCTCTGACAATGCTGATAAAGCGAAGGGTCAGTCTCTGGATATGACCAAACTGGTGGAGGATATGTGTAAGAAAATTACAGATGCCCTCCAAGCCAACCGGCAGAGACCCAGAGTGGATTGCCGGACGGTTAAGTGTTTCAGGTGCCAGCGCATGGGACACTATTCCTCTGAATATACCGCTGCTAAGCCGGTAATGGCTGCTTTCTATGAAGCCGAGGACAACGGCGAAGGAGAATAGAACGCTACGGAATCCACTGATGTGGGAAACTAGTGGGGGTTGTATCCACGGCATTGGGTATAACCCCAGGATGGAACGAATGCCAAAATGCTACCGGGGGTAATCCGGTGGAAGATTTCGAGTCAAATTCACCTGGAGGCCGGGTGGCTGTGGGTGCGCACCCCTGCACTACGGCCGGGGCCAGGGACCCTAGTGCTTATGTGTACGGAGGCGAGCATATGGAGGCGAGTGGCCGCACTGGGGGAGAGGAAGGATGGATCAAGGAGTTGATTTGAGTGTGTGGGACACGCCTTCCCCCAAGTCATCCGTGTCTGGAATTTTTCAGAGGACTCAGATTTAATCTTGGTGATTCGGGAGACTCTCACCAGTTCACCAGCAACCCCTCCCCTTTGGGGGGGAGACGGTGGTATGTACCCATATCTGTGGAAGGCCGGGTAGGAGAATTCTTGGTGGATACTGGAGCTAGCCATTCCTGTGTGTCCAAAAGATTCTTCGACTCGGTGGCCAGCAGTCATGAGAACCTCAAAACGGGGGTAAATGCTTGCAAGGCCGACGGAAGCAGTATGCATACTTTTGGTAGGATGTTTATGCCTATCCGTATAGGAGGCAAAGAATTTGTTCTTTCGCCGACTATAGCAGAGGTTAGTGATGACAGAATCCTCGGATTGGATTTTGCAAGCTTATATGGGGCCGTCTGGACCCCAGGGATGGAATGATGAGTATTCGGAACCTGTATGGCTTGCATGTCCAGTGCGTATTGAGACAAGTGTCTTTGGTTGCATCAGTGATACACACGGTGAAGATCCCACCGGGTACCACTTGTGATGTCCTCTGTGGCGGATCAATGGGCCAGAGGAATGAAACCGGAGTCTTTGAACCCGACACGGTATATTTATCAAGTATCGGGTTGGACTCAGTGGACACATTGGTGGCTAATGCAGCATGGTCTGTATCACCCAAAACTAACCGAAGTGGTTTACTTGAAACGAGGCGACCCTGTGGGAGAGATGAGTTCGGTAGAACACGTCGCCGAGGCCAGGTTCAATAAACCATTAAACCCTGTTAGTAAGCATCCTTTGGATGAAGAATTTCAGAAACTGATTGAACAATCAGATTTACAGAATAGGGAGGATAAGGAATGCCTAGCGGAACTCCTACAGAGGTACGAGAGTGCTTTCTGTAGGGAAGGAGGACCGGTAGGCAGATCCGATAAGGTGTTGCACACTATAGATGTGGGCGACGAGAAACCTTTTAAAATTCTGTATCGTAGACTTCCTCTTAAGAAGAAGTTAATTTGTGAACAGGAAATACAAAAGCAGTTGGACCTAGGGGTCATCGTGCCGAGCTTGAGTCCCTGGTCCAGCCCTCTTTGTATGACCACCAAGAAAGACGGTACAATCCGCTTTTGCATCGACTACCGGAAATTGAATGGTATGACAAAGAAAAACTCGTATCCTCTGCCTAGGATAGACGAGACTTTAGATAGCTTGGGTGGGAACCAATGGTTCTGTACCTTGGATCTGCAATCCAGGTATTGGCAGATACCGATGCACCCCGATGACATAGAGAAAACCGCGTTCTCTAGTCATATGGGGCTGTTTGAGTATAATGTCTTGCCCTTCGGATTGTGTAACGCCCCTGCTACATTCGAGGCCATGATGGAATCCCTGTTGAGCGACCTTTTGTGGAAGAAATGCTTGGTCTACTTGGACGACGTTGTCGTGTTCGGCAAGTCGTTTAAGGAATGCCATGCGAATCTGCAATTGGTACTCGACCGGATCCTATTCAACGGTCTAAAACTTAAACCCAAGAAATGTAAAACAATTACATATCTAGGAAGGATCATCACCCCTAACGGAGTGAGTGTGGACCTGGAGAAATAAGAAGCTGTAGAAAATTGGGAACGACCCACGAGTGCTAAGGAGGTGAGATCATTTTTAGGATTCTGTTCCTACTACCATGATTTCATACCGAATTACTCTCGTGTAAGTTTTCCAATGCAGTGCTTAGCTCACTGGACCCCGGGTAGGGCATGGGACCTGTTCCCATGGACCAGCAAGCAAGAAGAATCTTTTAATAAAATAAAGGATTTGTTTAGAAACACACCCGTATTGAAATATCCCACTCCCGAGGGACATTTCATATTAGACACAGATGCGAGCAATGATGCCATTGGGGCAGCGCTCTCTCAGGTCCAAAATGGAGTCGAGGTCCCACTGGCCTTTGCTAGCAACACGCTAAGCAAGACCCAGCGTAATTGTTGTACCACGAAACGAGAACTCCTCGCGGTAGTGGTGTATACGAAGAAGTTTAAGCATTTCCTTCGGGGAACTGACTTTACTTTACGAACCGACCATTCATCTCTGAGGTGGCTCCTTAACTTTAAGGACGCCGAGGGGATGATTGGACGATGGTTAGCTCACCTATCCGAGTTCGGATTGGAGCATAAACAAATAGAGCAACGGCCCGGTGCTAAACATATCAATGCGGATGCCTTGTCGAGGCGACCCGTCCGAAAGTGCCAGAATGCCACTTGTGAAGACTGCGGGGCCCACAATGCTGTGGTAGCTGGGTTGGTATTTAATTATACCACCCCCCGCATCCCCTGGGAGGAGGCTGTATGTAGCTATCTCGATTGGTCCCCGGAGACCATCAAGAAGTTCCAACAGTCGGACCCCACCACTGCGCGCATAATGGAATACCTACGGACAGGTATTAAACCGGCAAGGCCGTTGTTATCCCTAGAAGATAGGGAAACTCCTCGTGGTAGTGGTGTATACGAAGAAGTTTAAGCATTTCCTTCGGGGAACTGACTTTACTTTACGAACCGACCATTCATCTCTGAGGTGGCTCCTTAGCCACCTCCCACTTACACCCTGCACAGTGACCAAGGGAGAGAGTTCGAGTCAGAGCTATGGCAGGAAATGTGTCATTACCTAGCCATTTGCAAGACCCGAACCAACCCATACCGACCACAGTCGGATGGACAGGTAGAACGGTTCAATAGAACCTTGATACAAGTGCTAAAGCCCCTGGTTGATACACACCAGGACGACTGGGATGAACAGTGTGAGTTTGTAGTACACGCCTACAACAACACTGTCCATTCATCTACTAATTGTACTCCAAACATGCTAGTGTTCGGCGAGGACATCATAATGCCCGCCGACTTAGTGTATGGAGTGGTTGGGATAGACCCAGAGGCACCCTGCACCGTGTTGTTTGTAGAGTCATTAAGGGATAGATTCAAACAGGCATACGAGGCCGTTCGTAAAGAACTGTTGAAGAGTGCGAAATGGCAGAAGGTGGGTTATGACACCAATGCCAAAAGAATTTGTTTTAATGTTGGGGACAAAGTACTAAGGTACTACGAGCCGCTGGAACGGTTGAAGCTCGTAACGCCTTGGGAAGGTCCATTTAAAATAATTGGCATCATCTCCAAGTCCACAGTGATGATGGAGGACTGCCTTACTGGTAGGAAATGGAAGACAAATGTCGGAAAACTTCGGCCCTGGAAGGGACGCGAAGAGGCGGAGAGGGAGTTCGGTTACCATCCTCCTGAGCCTGCACCTAGCAAGCCCAACGTGGTGGTACCCGGGAAACGCCCTAGAGGCCAGCCGAGGAAAGTGCCGGAAGCAGGAGGAAGAAGACGACGGCCAGAAAACGGCCTAATCGTAAGAAACAGAAAAATGTCTTGCTGAGTGAAGGCATTACGTATGGGAAAGGTCTCGCTGTGGCTAGGCGGGACCCAGAGAAGGCCGTACGTAAAGCCCGGAAGAATAAGATGCTAACTGAAGGCATTAGACGCAGTCCCCGGTTGAGGTCTGCTGTAACCTAACTCAGTACACAACGAGCTGCTGCGTGTTGTTCGCCGTAGGAATGTCCACTGAGGTCACTGACAGAGAGAGGATGCCTCCTCCACCTCCTCCGCGCCCGGAACCGACGTCTACAGCAACGGCTCCGGGTGGTACTGTTGATGTCTTCCGCTGTATCCTCCGGGATTCAGAACACGCACCGAGCGACTGGCCGATGTGGACGAGGAGGCCGGTGTCGTGTACACCTCTTGGGGGACCTACATCCCCATGCATCCTTCTATGTTCGGATGCGGTCCCCTCACGGAAACCCCCGGCCTGCCCGAGACCGTACCAGACGATTTGAAAACTCTGGTAATGGACTTGTGCACGGACGAGTTGGCAGAGAGCCTGCCTGTCTCCTGGCTCCGCAACTATAAATGGTTGGCGGAGGCGATGGCGGTCAATGAGAGCTTGGCCCGAGCTGTGTTGCTTTCTGAAGGCATTACCCGGAAGGCCGCTCAGCTAAGAGAGTCTGAATCCGACATGGGTACAGACTCCACCGTCACACAGTCACCGGTGGAAACCGAACGGGTCAAGCGATTGAGCCGTAAGCCAGCGCCGAAGGGTCCTCTCACCAAAGTAGAGGACATTCGGATCGCCATCGAGAGGTCCATGACCAAGGAGGAACCGGGCGCCAATATACCTGAGGCGGCCGGTGAGATCTCGCAAGAGGATATCTCACGGCAACAGGCTGCTGTTGAGGCCAAGCGATGCGAGCTGGCCAAGCAGCAGAAGGAGCTCACTGCTACCCGTCGGGCCCACCGGAAGCAACTGGCCCAAAGCAAGGCGAAGGCCGCCTCCGGCTCTGACTTCCCGGTCAGCGGCAGGAGGAGCCCACGTTCAAGGGACAAGGATCCACTTCAGTCGGATTCTAGCCCTGATGTGCCGGCACAGCCACCCAAAGCTGGAAAAATGGAGCGAAAGCGTCTCCGGCGTCTCCACCGAACCCTTACCCCCCACCAAGACGAGGGGTAAGGGCGACCCGAAGGCTTCCGCCTCCAGCGCCCCAACAACCACAGTAGCCACTCCAGTTACTGCAGCATCCTCTGCTAGCACCAGCAGGACGAGCACCACGACCTCAGTCAAAGCTTCGACTGGTACTACTACCACCAGCCGAGCTGGACGTAAGAAGGGCGAGGGCATCTACACGGACAGTGAGGGAAGCGCAAGCGACCCAGAGCTGCCCGAGTCAGCCAAATCTGATTTGGAGTCCGTGACGACGTGGGAAGAAATGACCATGGACGTCCCGAAGGACGACAATCAGAAATGGATGTGGAAGAATGCAGCCGAGGGGTTCAAGGAACGTACCCCACGCTGCTTCGTGGATTGTGCTTACGACACAATCCACTACATGTGCCCGGGCGCCGTCAATAAAGACGGTGATAGCGATGATGAGGAGTGGATGAAGTCCGGCCCCTCAGATACGCCCGTAGGAAAGTTCTACCTCATTTGGATTGACCAGCTCAAATCCAAACTGGGGTCTATCTATAACTACGAGGCCCGAACGAAAGGGCGGCAACGGCCCTAGGTGCCCATTCGAGTCATGCCAGCTCGCCCTAACAGGAGAGAAGATGTTCGAGACGAAGCCTCGTTTCGCTCGTCACATTGTGGAGCATCACATGCACCACAAACCCCTCCTACAGTGCGTACCTGGAGACCGTCCAGGTAAGCTTTGCGACAGCTCTTTTTCGACCAACCGGCGCCGGGACATGGCTCTGCATCTGCAGAAAGCCCATGGTACCGGGCTGGAGAAGACTCAGAAGCGGGCTGTAAAATGCTTCAACGAACTCCTGGCTAACTGGGCTTCGTTGAGTGTCAAAGATGTGAAGGAGCAGGCATTCTAGACCGGATTCTGTTCATGGAGGAGTGGAAACCTCATGGCTCACTTCGCCATAAACTTCTCGCCAACCAAGTTCGGGATGCCCTGAAGGTGAAGAAGTGGCGAGGCGATGACAAGCGGGAGAAAGGCAAGGCCCGCTCGAAGGGACCCAATGGAGGCTCGGCTACGGCCACCGGTGCTTCCAAAAGGACCGGCGCAGACCGATCCGTAAGCCCTTCGGGTAACAAGGATCAGCCCAGACCAGCTAACCCAGCTGATCGTCGCCAGTCGAGACAACAGGTCTCGGCTTTGGACATGCCTGGTAACCAGACCCATAGGGTGGTTAGTCAGGCATCTACTCCCACTCCTCCCCCAACAACACCCGAAGAGCACCCGCCGAGTGAAGCCACTGGCAGTCCGGATGACTGGAGCACCTACTTTGGTGCCCCATCCGGACACGGAGCATGGTGGGCCGGAGAAGGGTCATCCAGCAAGCGCCCCCTCGTATAGTGAGTACGCGGCGAAGTTCCCTGCAATGGGACCAGCGGGACCCGAATCGCAGGTCCTAACCTCCTTGGGGCCGAGCCAAGTCTCGGGGTAGAGGCCGTGGTGGCATGGAGTCCACCTGAGCTCCCCTGGGCGGCGGCCGAGGCCGGGGAGGTACAACTGTTGAGGGTCCCTCCAGCAGGCACTTCGCCTGTCACTGTGCAGGCTGCTGCACCACCACCAGCTATAGTCCCACCAGCGGCCCCTCGGGTGCCCGTTATGGGACTCATAGCCAGCACGTTGTCAGGTCTTCAGGATCTGAATACGTTCGTCGATCACTGTGACGTCCGTACTGCCGAGATCCAGAATGACCTGATGGCAGAATGGCAGGCACTCCACCGCCAAAAGTCTATCGACTACTGGCGGTGTATGACTAAAGCCACCTTCAACCTGGTCTTTGAAGTCCAGAAGAAGGAGGAAGAGAAGATCCCGGAACAGGAGAGGAAGAACGTCAAAGAGGCCATCCAATCCTGCTGGCGCCAGCAGTTGGAAGCTGAGAAGCTTAAGGAGTTCCACCGAGAACGCCGGGTACATCCATAAGTACAAGGAGGCTGACCTCAAGTTCTTCCTCTGCTTCGGGAAGCACCTGGACGAGTGGGACGGCTCTGCGTCGTCCCTGTCCATCGCTCCGGGTGCCCCACCCGCGGCCGAGGCCGTCGATAGTCCGTCCGAGGGGATGGGCGCGCTGAGCTTGCGTAGCGAGTCTCTCAGCGAAACCCCTGTGCTGCACTCTATGAGTAGCTGCAGCAGCTTGGCTCCGGCTGCCAACCCGGAGTCAGCTGGAAGATGGACACTGATCCTGAGGATCTTTAGTTGTCCATCTGAAGGAGCTTATTGTACCCGAGGGTAAAGGCATTTACCATGCCAGAGGCTCACACCCTCGAACTGGACCCGCCGATCTGGAACCATACCTGCAGCGAAGGTGGATGCTACCCGGAAACACAAACGGATTACCTCACCAAACCGGGGCTCCATCTTCCCATCTTCATCAGGGCACATCACAACAGCAACGTGGCTTGCCACCACATGTATGTCGCCGGATGGAGCTGCAGAAACCAGTCATTCCAGATTCGCCGGAAGTCCGGTATATTGTAAGAGCGATCCCACTACCCTGGTAGGACCCCTATTTTATCAGTATTAAATTTTGTATAAATCTATTTTTATATACTATATTTTATTCTTGTAAACAAACTCAACAAAATTTTTCTCGGGTTATTTACCCCACCTCGGGTCACTTAGTTGCCATTGTATAATAATATTATTACCATATCACTACATATAAATCCATTACTTTTACCACGTCTTTAAACTATAATAACACTGTAACATTGTTACTTAACCATTTACCACCTTAGGTCGATGGTGCATAAGGCACCACTTCCTAACTGTTATTATTAGTTACTTCAGATTATATGCGACGATGCCTTATTATGTAAATATTATTTATAATGCCCCTTTAATGTTGTATATTCTATACGAACACTTGTGTATAGACTTACCTATGTATATATAAATTATTATTGTATAAAGTTAACAATAGGTATTTATTAATACACCCAACCCTAGGTATAGTCTAGTGGGGGTGGTGTAGGGGCTGGCATCGTTGTATATATATTAGTGCGGTTCATCCGAGAGACGTGTTCGTGTGGTGCTCGTTTCTTCTATGCCAACTAGGTGTCACTTTGCGATACCCGGCTGGTACAAGAGGGGGCAGCACCATGCCTCGCGTCCTGCTTCTACTAAGAAGCCGGACGAGCCGCAGAAGGGGACTGGACGTGGTCCAGTCAAGATGTTCCGTTGTTGATAGAACACAAAGCGAATAAAGTCCTACCCGAGAGGTAGGGGCATCCGGGGCTTTGCCCAACCCGAATCACTCGTGTTGTGTTGGTGTCTTTAGTGATAAGCGAGCCAACGAGCCACCCAACATATAAGTCGATACGAACCATTACAATATCTTATATGACAATGGACCTGGCCTGTTAATATCAATATCTTACTCCATTAAGGCTTAGAGCTATGGTACAATTACTAACAATTGGACCCTAGAGAGACCCTCAACCCGAGAGAGACCCTAGACCCTAGAGAGCTCATAGAGACTGCCACCAGTGTATAACATATCTAACTATAAAATCTTAAATGACAATGGACCTTTATGAGAGTAACTTAGCCTGTTAATATCAACATGTTACTCTATAAAGGCTTAGATATATGGTACAATCACTAGTATTTGGATCCTAGAGAGACCCTCAACTCTGGTCCCATGCTGTGGATTTAAAAATGATATTTAAGCTACCCGCATATATGGACCTGTGCTGTATGTACCCTAAAACCTTTTTAGGCTGGTCCAAAATATTTTTTAGACCCCCCTGGCAACCCAGATAATGACGATTCATGATCACTTTACTCCCTATGCAAATCAAATGCAATTTAAATTGTCATGAAGATTTCACTATAAGTATATGATATATCCTCAAATATATGATTTCCCACAGTGAAGTGTAGTGTGTGATTAGAGCTCATATGATACCTGGTATATATATGGTATATGGGATGCTGTAAATTGTTCTGTGTCCTCTAAGCACTGAGCCTCTTGTCTGCACATTGACCAGGCAGTACTGAGCCATGTTCTCACCATACCCTGCTCCATGCTAGATGAGGAGAGTCCTGCTGGTATGGATGTGTTTCATGTTACAGAGTGGTTAGGCTGTAACCCACACAGGGCTGTAATCAGTGCTTACTAGTCTATATTTCCATCAAGATCTATACTCCCAGCACCTCAACAGTGCAATGGCTAGAAGCATATATCAAGCTTTGGGAATTAGCTGCTAGCTTGTATCTAACAACAAATATGATAAATCCAATACATATAACAATACCTACCTATTTCATGTTGAGAATGAGGGCTTTTATAGTAAGGCATAAGAAAACCCATTCTCTACAGGGGCCTGAAGAAAATGTATCTCATTCTCAACTGGTCCCATTCACCACTGTAATGTCATCAAATAGCCTCAAAAATATTCCCAAAAAGCTTTTTCGTAGAAGATTTTTGCCATAAAAGCATAATTTAAATAGGCAAACGTTCATGAGTGGGAGTCTTTGGATATGTTATCTCATGTGCAGTATCATCGCCGTATCACACAACACCCGCAGGTTGGAGTGCAATGCGTTGATGATGCTGCAAGTAAGATAATGCTTCCACAGACTCACACGAGTGCTCCTTTGCATTTATCTTATGGTTTCTCAAAGTAGAATTCACCACAAAAGGACCTAGGTAACTCGCCCTTAGACTTGTTTAAATCATCATTTGATTTGACGTCATCAAAGAGTCACGTGACCAGGGCGTGAAATACGCACCCTACATATTTCACAGCTCCCATGAAATATGGCCCTCTAATGCTATCTCTATGGCAGCCCGGTATCTCAACGTATTTACCATGAGATACAGAGATTCACTTAAATTGCTGAATATTTATCCACTCGTTAGCAGTATTCCACTTGGCTTTGCCTCATGGATACTGCTTTGAGGCTATCTAAGAAAGAAACACTCAGCTTGGAGTAATTGTGGTGAAACTTTACCTATTTCTCTCTGCAGTAGTACCCATAGTCCACTGGGCCTCTTCGGCCGACTTTTGTATAGCTCACATAGCCATTATCAGCTGGGGGCCGCCATTAGACCCCGACGGCACTATGACTAACACCTTCAGCCCCCGCCTCCGCAGTATATGCCAGGGATACCTCCCATTGGTCAATAATACAATAGCCATGTGCCGTATAGGAAATGTATGGCCAAAATCGACCGAAGAGGCCCAGTGAACTATAGGTATAAGGCTGTGTCACTCAGGCACATTGTAGAGGGCTTACACTGAAAACCCGCCGCTATTAATAAGTTGTCATAATTGATGAGTTTAGGGTCGTCAGAAAATTATGACGACCCTGAGTCATCGTACTGACCACCTTTACTCAACTGCTAGTATGGGATTGTGCCATGAGAGGTCCCCACTATGCACTTTCTATGATACAAATGATTTGACCTGGGATGCATATTGAGTCTTATCTTTGCATTGCTCTTGTTGTATAGTCTTCTATGAAAAGGAAAATATGGGCAATGTTTGACACAAATGCAACAGTGAAAGATAGGAATTTCTAAGTAGAAAAGGTTGGAAAAGATGGATCATTGTGTTAATCACACCTCTCTTATGGGTATTGCTAGAGTATGACCACTTATTTGATCGTGCCTAAGATGTAATACATGTAGATGAGTGTACTCAAAATATATTACACCATAATGTTTCACTAAAGCCATGACAGTGGGTTGTGATTACCCACAGTTAAGTCTTTAGAGGTGGATGAGATAACGAGATGTAACTAAAGAAATAATATTGGGAAAATGGAAAAAAACAATACAATACATACTGTAATTTCTACCCAGGACTACAGGTATAACGGACAGCAATAGTGACAACTTTAGGTCGTCACTGACGACCTAAAGTCGTCACCTATGACGACCCCCTGACGACCTAAAGCTGTAGTTTTGGGTATTGTCAACCTGAGCACCTAAAGTTGACCAGTTCACTATTGACCAGTTCTGGATTCCGTAGGTTTTCAGTGTATAGATGTAACTCAGCATATTAAACAGATAGAGAAAAAACTGCAAAAAGCCTTGCACTTCAGAGAATCGTTTGATTCTTGTTTTGTGGTCGCATGAATTTGTATCATATATGCTTTCTTTCGTTTTGGTAGTGGCAAGACATCTCTTATGAAAGTAGGCCTCCACCCTTTGTGGCCTCAGTAATCTCCATCTGGAATGTTGCTAAGCAGTTGCCAAGCTCACCTAATGCTGTGATATACATTTCAATTACCAAATGGCTATTCCTGGTATACCGAGCAAAATGCTGTAATATACCATTTCAATTACCAAATGGCTATTCCTGATATACTGAGCAATCCTCATCTGCTAATATAACATGACTATTTATGTGTACGCCCAGTGTGGTAGTAGGGACATGACCTTTGAAAATGCCATTTTATTCAGGCAGACGTTCAACCTTTGTCAACTGGAATGCATACTTGTCTTTTGATTAAAAAGAGCCATTGCATACTAGATCCATCCCATGAAAGCTGTTGACCATTTACCCATCTATAGATCTTCTTGAAATGTAATATATTCTCACAAATATTTTAACTATTGCACCTTGCTGACATCCTGCTATTAAATTCGTGAAATCATCGCTGAGGAAGGACTTTTATATTGTGACTATTTTTGATTCATCAGACTGGATAGACTTTGATCAATATAGCTCAAGATATCCAGTGCTAGGTATGTATAGAAAACCCACTGTCACTGCCCTTGTAAGCAAACTGCAAAGTGGGATGAAACTGATAACATTCAGGGAATTCCATAATGGAGGTCATTTCCTAACATACAAAGATGTGGTTGTTTTATTGTGGCACATGTCAACAAGTTTGTACATGAATTCTTTGCATACATACATAGAGAGAACTAAATGACTGTGCTGTACAAGGTGGTCGATCCACCACGAGGGAGTCGGATCAACCACCGAGTACACCAGGGGAGTATAGTTCTCTATTTATTTTATGTTTTTAGAGGATTTAAATAAGGAAAAATCAGCAAAATCCAGTACCGTAGTTCCCCGTACGAGCGGCGGTCCGCCATTTTGAATGTTTGCATGCACCCGGAACGAGGCTGCAGTACTGGATTGGCCACTGTGGAGGATCGAGACATGTACGCCACTGAGGGTGTGGTGATCGGCTTGGCAATGCTATCTCTACGGGAAGTTTTTCACATAAAATAAAGATGATTCTTTACACAATAAAAACGTGGATGCCTCAGTTTGCACTGGTACCAGTGCCTAAATTTGCTATATCATTTATTTCATCAATAGATAAACTTTATGACATATGTTGACTTATTGATTTCATACCTTACACCATGACCAGTGATACCAATAGATCATAGAGAAAGCACAGGAATATGAATTGGTACGGCTGGGTGCCATTGCAGTATATTGAGAAATGGTCTCCTGATTTAATCTCACCAAAAGAGATGGAACTGGCAATAATCTATTCCATCAAATGTACAAAATGGGGTCTATTCATATTATACCCAGCAAATTGTCGTGATTCCTCGTCAACCTGTGTGAAGTGGCTCACACATGTTGCTAGATGGAACACGACATCGTTATAGCACAAGATCACCAGGAATAGCAATTGCTATGCCACATGAGTCTAACACACAGTGGCGAAAGATGACGGAATGAGTTATCACTCAAAAAGGAGTCACCATTGATGACCAATCATGGCGACAGATGACGACAATTTGCTGGGTAGGTTTCTAGTGTGCACACCAACATCCATCCATGTCCATGGGGAGCAGGGGAGCGACACCTATAGCCCTGGTGGCAGTGATCACTCACTGCAGATACTGACCGGAAGTCAGGCACCCCCCAGGGTCCCATATAGGACATGATGGAGACCATCAAGGTAGCCTGAATCATTAAACACTGCCTTCTGGTGGCAACAACAGGTACTACCCAACCATTCTGTAGGCAACAGACCCGATAAATCAAATTAGGTAGAACAGATTGAATTTCCTTAGGGGCAGGGCAGGAGGTAGTTGTTAGGTTATAGTGGAGGAGTGGGTGAAAGCTCTGTGCTTGTCCTATTGTGTTTCATACTGTGATTTGGCTTGTTTGAAAGACAGGTGTTAAATTAATAAACTGAAACTAAAACACAACGGTCCAGAACTTGTTATGTCCGTCATTTAAGATTTTACTTAGGAAACATGAGAAAAAAAGGAATAAAAGTACACATTAAACTACAGAGAAGTGTTGTATTCAAAGTTTATAAATCTTTATTGATCTTTTGTTTCATGTTTCAAAGCCATAAACTTGAATCTAACTTTGTACTACTTTCCATCTAATTGTTTTCTGTTTTCAGCACGGGGTTACTTTGGCAAAGTCGCCACTCACCTCCGTAATCAAGGTTTGTGCATAGCAAATAAAAGCACCTGAGGGCAGCACTGTTCCCTTTAGTTTCTCACCCTTCTATAGCATATGGATAACACCTACACAGACTAAACCTGGTAACCAGTCCATGCCCATGGTTTTCAGAACTCTTGGAACGGAGGAGCTACCATAATACCTTGCATATAAGGCGCATATTAAACACAGCGATAGACCGCTTAGTGTGCTTTATGGAAGGGCGATTTATTTCAAAAATTGTCTCAAGACTTCCACACCCCTGTAGTGTGACAGAAGTGGCATCAGGGAGCTTCAGGATACCAATAGATCTTTAAATTCTGAAAATCCATTGAGCAGAACAGAAGCTATGTCATTTTTATTTCTTTTTACATCTCCAAAAATTCTTGGTGCATTGTATAGGTTGAGTGTGCCTCTTACATGGCAACAGCTTATAGACCATGTAAGACCTCTGGTGCCCATCCTAAATTGAGACTGCAGCTTTTACACATGGTTATATGATATCTTGATAAGGTGGCTGGTGTCACACACTAATCGCCAATCTGCGCAATTCTCAAATTGGCCAGCGCATTTTGCAAATAGCTCAAGATCCGCGCCGCGCAAAGCTCAAATTTTGAGCAGAGCACCAATATTGGCCATTCGGCGAGTAGGTCTTGCACTTCAACTTTTTTTCATAATTTTAAGGTGGAAAAGTTGACCTACCATAGACCAGTAGTTGAATAACATAAAAATGCATCTTCCAAAAATTAGACAAATGAATTCTATAAATGTGCTAGAAACCTTTTGGAAATCTCGCCCGAAATTGGTGATCGGTGCACATTAGCGAAATGCACCTAACACTGGCGGGATTGTTAGTTCATTATATGAACACCAGGGGCATCTTTCTTACATTGACATAATGGATAAACGAAATTTGGAAAATACAGTAAAGCTTGGCATGGATTTGAACCCTGGGTCTCCTGATATCAAGGCAAAGACCCCACAGATGAGCCAGAGGGGCTGCTGTATGTGGCCACCTAGAATAAGCTACATAATATGTGTGTCACCATTCTAGCCATATCCTTATATTTGTTACTTCAACCATCCAAAACATGAGAAATATGCCAGGGACCATATGTCAATATCATATGTACAGCAAATATATGCTTAAAGTCTAAGTGCCGAATAAATTTTAGAAAAATTCAATTACATTTGGATATGAATTTGGGGATTCATGTTACAAATCACTATATGCTCCTATATAGGGTTGAATCTTCTGTATCTCAAAAATATGCATGGGACCCCCTATTATTTTTGTGCATATGAAAAGTGCAAATCGTTTTGGGACTCCGGTGACTATATGGCGAAAATTTAATTACTTTTAGTCTATCCCTGCCAGCCACCCTAATTCCTTGTGACTTCTTTTGTGCAGCTGTCTGCAATGCCAAGCTCACAACTAAGTGCTGCTATTTATAACACGGCATAATCATTAAAACCATCTGATTCTAATATGCCGGCACTTCTATACCTAAGACCCCATAAAGTGAGCGTTAGCTCCCAATTACCAAGTTATGTTTTATTTCAATTTCATCAGTATTCTCCTTTCTCTTTTTTAATTCTTGAATGTGCTTAATACGGATCATATAAATCCTTCATCTCACATCAGAGGATAAAATATTTAATCACAATATTTTCTTTATAGGAATGTTATTCATTTCTGTACAGTTGGTTGTATAATCAGCAGCGTAGGTATCAATTTCCCCTCGTGCTATATTCCGCTATCCAGAGGTATCTGGAGACAGGGGCCGGGAGCTTTTTGCCATTACATTTTTAGTGTCAATCTTTGACCAATTTTTTTGAGTCAGGCCTGTATGTATAAGGGGAGGACATGCACTAGAGCCTCCTGCTGAAGGCAAGATGCTATATTTGAGGCCATCAAAGGTAGAATGCCATCACTCCCACCTTAACCTTAGATACATTCTGCATAGCTATTGATAAACGATTAAATCTTTACTGAAAATATATCTGTAACATAGAACTTGGCCATAGAGAGCGGTAGAATAATTATTGACATCACAGTTAAGCAGCAAATGACTAGGGTAAGGAATTTGTGACGGCTCACTTCAACTTATGCATTACAAAGAAAAAAGTAACCATGAGAAATCTGTTATTTCTTCACCTTGTTCGTTTTTTTTCTATCTGTTTATTATTATTTTTTAGATGAACCGTTGGCCTGAGTAGGCCACTTAGGATTCAATCTTTTACCAAAGCCATGGAGAAATCATCTAAGGAGTAGACCTAAGTAGGTCAACAGAGTTCTTTATTTTACATGTTGTTCCCTTCTATAAAATGGCATGAGCCACATGAATTACAGTTTAGAAAGAATGGGTGTAAAAGGATTTCACATTTTCATCTGTGGATCCCTTAGTGCCTTGACAATAGGCATCACACAGTCCCATGAACAACTCAATTTGACTAGTGAATGACCCCCGGCAACCCATGTCCTATTCCTGACTTGCATTGTACAAGTGCAGATGGTGGCAGGAACCTGAACAAAGCCAGGAAACCCATCAGGAGGGTGTTGCTCATATGCTAAATAAATTTCAAAACAAGTCACCTTCTGCTTCACTATTCAACTTCAACTCACCATTTAAGTGATGAAACTGCACCTGCCTATCTTAAAAATAGTGTGTGCTGCACAATGAGATACCTGCTTTTGTCACACACTCTTTTAATTCCCCTCGTGTCGACCACTTGTGTGCAACACAAAACAAGTTCCATCTACAAAGAAAAGACCGCTGCAGGTGAGGCACTTTTACCTGTTCCAATAGGAGCAACACCCTTCAGAGCTCTCCTGTTTGGTGACAGGGTGCTGCAGAACAGTGCGAAAACCTTCATGTAGTACAGATGGAGGGACCCAAAGTTCCATGGTTGCAGGCATGCCCTAACAAGGAGGTAATATATAATAGCCTATCATCAAAGAAATATCAGGGCTAGAGTTGCTATGATAAGTGTCATTCGTATGTACCTTCATGTTAGTGATGGTGTTTTAACACCATTGGGGGGGGGGGTGAGAATAGAGCAAAATTCCTTTAACCCCTCACGGGGATAGTCTCATCTGTTCTAGTGAAAGAATATAGGACAATTCTCATTCAGTTTTACTTATGAAATGAACCAGGAAGAGGATTAAGCTAACCTTCGTGTGTTCAATTCATCACATAATCCTAGTCATTTTGGCTGTTTGTTGGTGTGTTCTCCACTAAATATTCTTATCTGTTTGAGTGAAAGAATGCATGACATGTGTAGATATAGGAGAATTCTCATTCAGCTTCTATTGTGAAATGAACCAGGAACAGGATTAAGCTAACCTTTGTGTGTGCCATTCATCACATAATCCTAGTTTGGGCCATTTTGGTTGTTTGTTGGTGAGTACTGCACTAAATTTGTCTATTGTTGGATCTATCAAGTGAAGGCCATACAAATTAAAAACTGGCTGAAAGGATATGTTAGTGGCTATACTTGTAAATCTCTGCAAAGTTCACTGGACATATGTAAGTCTCAGGCTCAGAGTTTTATTGGAGTCAAAGTGTCCACTACTGAGATAGCTGAGTTACCATACTGACTGACTCTGTGGAAATTACAGGGAGGAGCGGTGTGTTGTGCACCCTTCTGTTCGCTACCACAAAGTGTCAGGTTTGACTGTTAATTAACCCATTGAGGGCTGATGTTGAGTATTCTCAACACCATGCAGGCCTGATGTTGAGTATAATTGACATGACTTTATTGATATGGCAATCATGTTTGGAATTGTGGGATAGATTTAACTGGGCTTCTATAATTGATCTGATGATGTTTTAGACCTATTTCAGGGCTGAGGAATTCAGATTTCAGGGGTTAAGAGTGTTATAAAGACAATAGCTAAAATGTCAATTATAAGATCAAACTCACGGGCACTGTATACAGTTTTGCAAGGTCTCGCCCCTTGGTAAATGTCCTGCTCAAAGTTCAGGCCTCTAGCCTACAAAAATGCCCTTCTAGCACGCCCTTATTGGGTTAAGCATCCACTGTAGGTACCATGGCAACCAATGAGCTGGCCTATCAGAAGGCAGCTTATTGTTCATGTGACCAATACAAATATCCATACTGACTGACTCTCCTCCTCTAACCAAATGAAATTGGGAATCTTCGCCAACCGGGAAATCCTGTGAATAAGCAGTTCCCACATAAAAAATTGCACCATGAGTTTGAATTTTGCCTAACCAAGTTTAAACTGGCTAAAGGACACTGGGTACTTTACAACCTTACACATATACAAGACACTCCAGTACTAAGCCAGCAGTAATTACAGTCCTGGGTGAGTTACAGCCTGACCACTCTGTCACATGGAACATGTCCATAAATTTGACTTACCTCAGTTAGCATGGAGCAGGGCATGGTGAGAACAAGGCTTAGTACAAATTACTGCCTCGTAAATATACAGACAAGTGGCTTGATGCTTAGAGTGAACTGGAGGGTGTTGCTGCAATGAGAAAAGGTAGTTTTACCTAAGAATTGTCTCACCTGCAGCAGTCTCTTTTTTTTTGTAGTCTTAACCTTTTCTGTGCTGCACACAAGTGGTCAACCTTCAGACTGATGGTGATCCTTGAAACACTAGTGTGATGTGGGCAGGTCCAAGGAGATGTCCCTCGTGACACTTCCGATTTTAGACTCTGGAATCCACATCTAAAAGAATAAAATCATTTCTTTTGGTGGAAATTTGGTGCCAGACATAAAGATGAATTCCCACCAAAAGAAATAATTTATTCTTTTAGATTTCGATTCCAGAGTCTAAAATGGAAGTGTCAAGGAGGGATAAAATGGACCTATCTGCTTGGACCTGCACTGCAAAAATGGTGTTTAGATCCTAAATATCATACTAAACATAATCTTGTCCCGTTTTTCTGAACACAATATCATCATAAACACATGAAAAGTGTTTAGAAAAATGACATGTTTAGATAATTAATGTGTTTATGCTATAAAGTGTTTAGGTTTATACTAGTTTTTTTCTGATTTGACAAATTATGCTTAGATATTTTATTTGCTTCTCTATGCATACTATGATAATGTATTTGGGGATTGGCTTATGAATGAATTCAGGTTGAGGACCCTATGCATCATTCATGCCCACTTTCTGAAGGGGTTCAATGCACCTTCATCTACAGGGACAGCTATATTGTCCAAATATTTCATCTATACTGTACTGAACCCATATCACATCAGTGCCAGGGCCCCATTGTCAAATACAACAGACACACAGAAAGGATTTTGCCTTATATATTTTCTTAATTCACAAAATGGGTGTCCAAGCACTAGTTGCTTCCCCCTGGTGCACTAGTAGCAATGCCATAGGGTGTAATTGCATAGCCTCTTATTGTTAACGAAATATACATACTGTATTAGGTAAAACTGTGATTTAGGAGACTACTGCAATATATTGTAACCAAGCAATAACAGATGACTGCATGCAGAAGTCAACTATAGATTAGAGCTGACACCTGGTGTATATTTTATGTCTAAACACCAAGAAATATTAGTGTTTAAAAGCTAAACACCTAGTTTTCTGTCTATTTACAGTCTACACATGTAAACATGTTTTATGTAACTGTTTAGGTGTTTAGAATTTAAATGTTTTAATCCTAAACACATAATTGGCTTAACACCTATTACACTAAAATGTTTAGATTTTAAACATGTTTAGACCTAAACATGTTTAAAGTCTAAACACCATTTTTGCAGTCTGCCCAGGTGCATTAAACTACTACCAAACAACAAGCCTGCCCAGTGTCCAACACTCTTAGAAGACCCTCTCAACACCCTCAGGGTGAGATATAGCCTCTTCTGTACTGCCTCTATATGTGCTGAAGGCCACAGGTGTCTAGCTAGATGACAAACCAGTTGGGGATCCAGCTCATCTAGATGGACTAGTGCTGGTGTTGAGAGCAGCACAAGATATCAGACATGGATCTGGGTAATTTGATAGTGCTGATAATGAATCTGAGGTGCGTATCTTTATATCTAGGTCGGAACAAGGTCAAATTAAAGGCCAAAGGTCAAAATTTTAAATTTACTATAGAAGAGTGAGATAACTTACTTCCATTCATTAACACTAGAGGTCCTCAGTGCACAATGGATTTCCCATTCATATGTATCCTAAGTTGATTAGGACCCATTGCGATTGCATTGAGACCTTTGACCTTATATTTGACCTTGTTCCGAACTAGGTATGAAGATACGCACCTCAGATTCGTTATCAGCACTATCAAATTACCCAGATCCATGTCTGATATCTTGTGCTGCTCTCAACACCAGGAGATTTTTAAATATTGATATTTGAGCTGGCTGGATCCCCAACTAAGTTGTTTATTATCTAAACTCACTTCACACAACAAGTGCTATGGTTAATGCCCAGTGGGAAAATTGGGTAGGTTCTTTTCAGGAATAATGCTGTTTGACAAATGCACCATCACCACATTGCCTTTGTGGTGATGGTGCACACAAACATTTACAGACATAGATTCAATAATGTAGATACTGCTCTGAAAGCTGCCATGGTAATGTAACGTCTGACCTAGTATCCCATGTGGCCTGCCCCTCTTAAGCCTGAACTGACTTTCAATATACTTTATATTCCCCTTCTCGGGCACAGCATTCTTCCTTCCTGAATGAAATGGCATTTAGAGTGGGTCTCCATCCCCATTGGACATCCTGCCAAGATTACCAAGCATAAAGCGAATAGGAAGTCACATACCAGAAGTTATATGGCAACATAGGGTGAACAGTGGACTCTCCATGGGTGAGGTAGGAGACATTAAGGAAGCCACAGATTATTCAATGCTTACTTCCTACAGAAAAATCTAACCAGACTAATGCAGACATAAAGGCATATCATACATTCTGTAATACAAACCATTCTAGGTTATCCGAGGATGGTTATGCAGCTCCCTTGGTGTGCCTGAGTGTATCATAGCACCAATAATCAATTTAAATCCATTTTAACAGAAAATGTACATAAAATGAAAGAAGCACCCTACCGAAATGTCCGTTTTGAGAGATTAAAATTTTGGGCACTATGCATGTTAAGAGGGCAATGTTAAGGCTTCTACATTTGTGCTTTCCTGGTAATCCTGTAGGTTACAAACTAAAGTCAATTTGAATAAGTTTGAGGTGGTCACCCATGCAGCTGTGTTTAAACAACTGTGCAATGTGTTCTGCAAGGCCATGGGTGTTTGACCCTGGTAATTCATTTTACATATTTCAGTTCATTCAAGGTCCTTTCTTTGACTACTTTCATCTTTCTACATCCGCCTCTTACCCCTGAAGATCAAGGCCCAAGAATCTAACATATAAATCATTGGTCACCTCTCTTTTGCTCAAAATAGTCATATACACAGTAATTTACTGTACCGACATTAATTTTGAGATTACTTGGCTAAAACTTGGATATAAAAACAGATTGAAATATTTGTGCAACTGCTTTGGTAACCTTAACATTACTGCCGTAAGTACACAAAGCCACGTCAACTCCCAAACCATAACATTAGACTTTCTGACAGAGCAGTGGAGGAAATGTTTTACTTACTTACTTTCTCACTATACTTAACCCCCCCCCCCAGCATTGCAATTGAAAAATGGATATTTTTCCACATTTCCGGGTAAAATTAGTATCCTTGATACTTCCATCCTATTCAGAAAAACCTCCTATATCCTCAATATCCTCTTATTTAGGATGCTCTGTATGCACTGCTCCAATGTGATTGATTTGTTTCTCCGGTTAATCTACATCTAGGTGCCTGGTCACAAGGACCCAGAGGCTTTCTTCAGTCAGTCTTTACTTGGCCAATTTGTTCCTATTCCTTCAATCAACGTGGATAAGGGAAGGACATACCCGGGAGGTTGCTATAGTAGCTACTTGAGGTCTTGTATGGCATCTGAGGTCATCAAGACTTGACCGCCATGAGCTAGTGACTGTATCGCCTTTCATTCCTTGGATGTCTTCCTCCTGTCCACTTAAAGTTACTGAGTTGTTCATGTTTTCTTACTACAACAAATATCATGTCACAAAAACTTACAATGCTGACTTTGGTAATATGTTCGGGGGGTATTACTCATAATAATTCATATTCAATAATTTTCAGAAACCATTAGAATGAAGTAAATATATACTCCATTAAATGCTGAACACATTTTTAATCAATACAGTTATAGGCACGTGCGCCAACAAGTCAAACATCAGGGGTGAGAGTGTGAGTGGTCTAAAGTCAGTGTAGGAAACTGAATCTGCCTTTTTCTTTTGGTACTGCCACCTTGTAGAAAATTAATGAACTATTTGCTGCTTTATTTTCTAATAAAATACTTCCTCTTTGTGAAATACATTCACGATTTTTATATGAGCTAATGATAAATCACAGCAATTAAAATGGTAAGTCTTATAATTTTATTATGTCTACATAACAAAAACGACCTGCGATTGTGTTACTAGTGTTGCCCCTTGTGAGGCCCCACCATATATATATCAATTCAGCCAGCTGATTGGCCTTGATCAAGTGGGGTTTCCCCATGACCTTCAAGAGCCCCTGATAGACCGTGATAAGGATTTTCTTCAATTGCCAATTATGTTATTGTATAGACCTAAGTACATGTGTAAGTGACTGACAGAGCCAGTCTATTGGGGGTAAGGACAGGCAATATGCCACTCAACTCTTTACAATACCACCCCACTGATACACATAATAGGGTAGATAGGGCTCTGTGTGTAAACAGGGAAAGTGGGAGCACACAGACCATTAAAACACTGTAAAACAGCAAGTTTCAGAAACCCCCATTTTGGTGCCCCCACCCTTATGACATGCACAGGGATTCCCTCTACCCTCAGTATAAACATTGGCACATGGAAATGTGTATCAAAATGATAACTGTCCATCAAAGCCATGGAAATTTCATTTGTAGCTGTAGTTTGTTTCATATATGTCTGAGAAAGATTTACCAGTATGCTGCCATGGTTTTCCTCCCTGTGTGCAGCCGTGAGTCAAGTGGTCAGTGCTGGGGGTGAGTGTTGAGGTGACAGGTAGGCCAGGTGCACTCCTACAGTCCTCTACACCCTGGCCATGTGTTTTGATGACTGCAGCAATGTTTTACAGAGGAGAGGAGGGGTTTCGGTGAATTCAATCATTTATCTATAATACTTTGTTAAATGGGTACATGGAGCCTCAGGGTACCATTTATTAAGTAAAATAATGAAATTGCCACCATTTGTGGGGACTATATCCTTCAATATTTGTCACATTGTAGAGATCCAGCTATTACAGGGGAGAGGAAGGGGTTGGACTAGCAGACACTGATATATGTATACCCACATAACATCACTACACATCTGTTTGGAGATTGCTCATGCCCGTGGTTATAGGCACATGTCAAGGGGGATGAATTATTTTCATGATACTCAATAGGTGTAGCCCCAACCTTTCCTCTATAGTCTAGGCCGTCAGATGTTCCTCTAGGCCGTCAGATGTTCCTCTAGGCCGTCAGATGTTCTTACCTGGAGCTGACCTTGGCCATCCTTAGGGACCAATGACATCCCAGAACCAGGCCACACCTTTAAGACAGTTAACAACTCTCTCTTAGATAACTTTGTTATACAGTTCCCATAATACACCTGAGAGTTTAAGAGGGAAGTTTAACCCAGCCATTGTGTCATCTTTGGTCAAACAAGGGTTGACAACCCACCGCCTCATCAGCCATCCCCACTTGGAAAGCAAACCACAGCCTTTCTTCTATCTCTGTAACTGTGCAGCAATTCGGTGTGATCCAAAAGCTTCATACCACCTTATATGGGGCGTTTCCTCCAGCATTTCTGATCACAGGGGATTTCTCTGTGGCCTCTATTGGGGTCCTCCCTTTGATGACTGTAGCAGCAAGCATTCCAATGTACATGGACAATAGAGGTAACCCAGCAAATTGTCGTTATCTGTCGCCATGATTGGTCATCAATGGTGACTCCTTTTTGAGTGATAACTCAATGCGTCATCTTTCGCCACTGTGTGTCGGTCTCACATGGCATGGCAATTTATCACAACAGTCACCAACATGGATCTAACTCTCTGCGTGAGTATGTGCCACTGCCTGTCAACTCTCACTCAGAATGGCGGCTTATCACAAGCATCGCCAACATGGATCTGACTCACTGTGTTATTATGTACCACTCCCCGTCAGCTCTCAATCAGAATGGCAGCTTATCACCACCATCGCCAACATAGATCTCACTCACTCCGTCAATATGTGCCACTGCCTGTCAACTCTCACTCAGAATGGCGGCTTATAACAAGCATCGCCAACATGGATCTGACTCACTGTGTGATTATGTACCACTACCGTGCCACTGGCATCAACTCTCACACAAAATGGCGACTTATCACTACCATTGCCAACATTGGTCTCACTCAATGCGTGAACTTGTGTAACTCCATGTCAATGCTCTCTAAGGATTGCATCATCTGTCACTCACTCTCACTCAGAATGGCAACTTATCACCACCATTGCCAGCCTTTGTCTCACTCAATGCGTGAATTTGTGTCACTCCAAGTCAATGCTCTCTGAGGATTGCATCATCTGTCACTCACTCTCACTCAGAATGGCAACTTATCACCACCATTGCCACAGTTGTTGAGACAGCACCACTGTTCAACATGTAGCCTATCTAGGAAGTGTGGGCATGAAGTATAAGTCCCATACTTATCAAATGTGCTTTGTTGCACACTGATTTCCATGTAATACTTCAGGGTTGAATCAAACAAGATTATATAGAGAAAATATCAATTGAATTTAGATAGAGGTATCTCTAAAATAAAAGCAACTATCCATAAACACCTTTTCTCTGGTTACAGGAAAAATATATAAGGAAGTATCTACATGAACACCTTGTCTATGGTTAGAGGGAAGATACATATGGCAATACCTTCTCTGGCAAAACATACATTGATCTGGCAGGTGTGAGGCTGCATGATTACCAATGTCGATGATCATGAGCTTTTCATCTAACAAGATGAGTGATCACCAGCATCGCCATCACTGGTGAGTCTGAGTGATCACCACTCTCGCCATCCATGGTGAACCAGGTTTGAGACTGCCCTCAAAGGAGGGACAGACCTTAAAGGAACACCATACCTCCATTGAGCAATGCCCCTTGTTTTGTATATAGCATTTTAAATCATGATTAATGTTTTATCTTCAAAATCAGTAAATGAATTTACCACCATTCAAAAGATCTTGATCTCCTCTGTCCATCAATGTTTTAACATTTAAAATCAACCACCTACCCACTGAGAAACTTTGATAAACATATATATAAATAGGAACACCTTAGATTACCACTTGGAAGAAATATTTTTGCTAATTTTTTTATGGGTTTACTAGCTTTAAATCTACACTTAATATATAGCCAATAAGATTCTCTTTAAAACTATGTTGACCAATTATTTATATGTGTCCTGGGTTTAGTTATAATATGAATCAAAAGTTTCAAAACTAAAGAAATCAGTCTAAATTGTTTAAATCCATATGTTAACCTTTGCCCCTTATCTGTAGTTGGTCAGGGGTCATGGTTATTGGAGCATGACCACTCCTGATAATGGCCAGGCAGTGCTGATAAGAACTGATTAGAGCGTCCTTCAATGGAGGAACGTCCTTTAGACTGGTTCCTAAAAGATTAATACATGAAGGACGTCCTTCAATGGAGGTACAGGGTTCCTTCCAGTGTTAGGACTCAACCTGTGAACCTGCGCTATGACGTGGTGTGCATTTCATCTAGCGAGGTGAGTGATCAACCGCCTTGCCATCCCTGGTGAGTGGGAGTCATCACGATCCTCGCCAACCGTGGTGAACGTGCATTATGGCATGGTGTGCGTTTCATCTAGCGAGATGAATGATCACCTGAGTGACCATCCCCCGTGAGTGTGAGTGATCACGATCCTTGCCATCTGTGGTGAACGTGCGTTATGACGTGGTGTGCGTCTTATCTAGCGAAGTGAGTGATCACTCATGTTGCCATCCCTGGTGAGGATGAGTGATCACTCATGTTGCCATCCCTGGTGAGAATGAGTGATCACTCATGTCGCCATCCCTGGTGAGGATGAGTGATCACTCATGTCGCCATCCCTGTTGAACATGCACTATGCGAGGTGAGTGATCACCTGCGTCGCCATCCCTGGTGAGTCTGAGTGATCACCATCCTCGCCATCTGAGGTGAGGCCATGTGATCACCACCATTGCTATTCCTGGTGATCTTGTGCTATAGCGACATCGTGTTCCATCTAGCAACATGTGTGAGCCACTTCTCACAGGTTGACGAGGAATCACGACAATTTGCTGGGAAGGAACAGTATGTGGTATAATTCATTAATTAGATTGTCCCGTCCAGAGGACAGTGTGGTGCCAACTATTACTGCATTATGGTGTTTCCAGGGGTATTGGAGGACCAAGGAATCTTCTTTAAACCCACTTTACAAACTCTAACCCTTACCTTCCTTAATTTTGTATGCCTCGCTGCATATGATCGACATAGTGCCAAGAGATTACCCCCCTGGAAGCCCCCCCCCCGGAATTCTCCCACCCGGAAATTTCCCCCCTGGAAAATTCCCCCCCCCAGAAAATTTACCCCCCCCCAAGTTAGGATAGATAGGGTTTGATTAGGGTGAGGGATAGGGTTAAGGGTAGGGTTAGGGTTAGGGATGAGGTTAGGGTTAGGGATAAGGTTAGGGTAAGGGTTAGTGATAGGGTTAGGGTTAGTGATACGGTTAGGGATAGGGTTAGGGTTAGTAATAGGGTTAGAATCTCTAATAAAATTGAAATGCAGCCATTTTTGACTGTCTCTGTATTACCTATGAGACCTGATACAAACAAGGGGTTTCCATTATCTATAAATAAGGCATTTTACACTTAAATTGTCATACTATAAAAGTAAGCTCAGTCAGATTTCTTTTTATTGTGCATTGTGTTATTGTAAGTACTTCGTACTAATATATAGTCCAGAGTTATTTGAGATTTCCAGTAACTGAACCAAATCCTGAATGTCAAATAACAGACTCATCCATGAGTGAAGGTTTCACTAAATTTCTTTTAGTCTGAGCAAGCTCAGTCTTAAATGTGGTTAAGGTTACGTGGAACTAATTCCATTTCCTCTATGTTTCTATATAGCATAACACACAAAAACAGCCCCCCGTAATGTTCGTTGGTAATATTTTCGACCGTAGCAAGATTAAACCATCTCTCACACACAATGTGTTAGAATATAGGATAGGCTTAACCCTGAAAATCTTAACTAAGGGAGCGATACGTACAGCAAGTGCCATTCTACCCTATTTTGGGCCTCAAAACCTCCATTGGCCAGATGAACATTTGCAGACCTGATAAAATCCCCAAACATTGGCATAATATAAAAACTCATCTACTGTTCCATTAAGGAACTATTTGGGGTCACTTGTGATTTTTTTCATAATTTTACCAATATTTCTTGCATATGATTTCTAAGCCAATCAGCACCCAGATCACCTTCAGTGCAGGCCTGAATACCATATGACTCATGAGAGGGCAGCATTTACGTCCATGTAACCTTAATTAGGGGTAGGGTCTTCAGATAAAACTAAAATGTTTTTCCTATCAAAGCTTAGGGTCTGTCCTATAAAATCCTAAAGTTTGGTGGCAACAGGCTTTCTCAATGTTATGATATGAGGGGATTGATGTGTGCAATTCACACTGAAATTCCTACCAGTTTTCAATGTGATTTCCGAGCAGCGACTTTTATCATCAAAGATCTATGCAATGCACAAGCAGCAGTTCTAGAGCTGTCAAATTGCATATTTGCATTGAATTCAGTCACCTGATGATGAAGGGGGCATTGATTTTGCAAAATATTGTTAGGATTTTGCCAGAAAAACTCACAAAATCATGAAAAACATGATAAAACTGGTGAAAAATGATTAATATTAGGCCTATAATTAATCCCACTTTTTACAGATCATATCTTACCAGGGGATCATTTTTTAAGGCATGCCTTTTCTGTTACATGCATCAAGAATACCTGTTATCAATATTGTACTAATATTTGCACTGGGGGATAAATTACTACTGGTTAATTAGATAATTGCGCTCTCACTGAAAATTTGACGAAACACCGCAAACCCGACCAAACTTCCAATGGACCCTATGGTAGGCCCTACATGGATATCTGTGTATCAATAACCCTAGGAAGATTAAAATGAGGCTAAAATGTCATTTTCTACTGAGAATTTCACCCTGTAGGTGGTTTATGTCCAGAAAAAGTTATGTTTTGGGAGATTCATAGAAACTGCAATATTTAGTGAATTACCCTACCTCCGCAAGCAAGGTTTTCCTATTTTTTTTTATTTACACACCATTTCTGTGACTAATTTGGCCAGATTCCTGTAAAACCATCCTTGCTGTAACAGAAAAATGACATTAAGAGAGCATTTGAAATAGGCAGGTCAAATGTCCAATCGTCCTATAGGTTACGTGGAACTAATTCCATTTCCTCTATGTTTCTATATAGCATAACACACAAAAACAGCCCCCCGTAATGTTCGTTGGTAATATTTTCGACCGTAGCAAGATTAAACCATCTCTCACACACAATGTGTTAGAATATAGGATAGGCTTAACCCTGAAAATCTTAACTAAGGGAGCGATACGTACAGCAAGTGCCATTCTACCCTATTTTGGGCCTCAAAACCTCCATTGGCCAGATGAACATTTGCAGACCTGATAAAATCCCCAAACATTGGCATAATATAAAAACTCATCTACTGTTCCATTTAGGAACTATTTGGGGTCACTTGTGATTTTTTTCATAATTTTACCAATATTTCTTGCATATGATTTCTAAGCCAATCAGCACCCAGATCACCTTCAGTGCAGGCCTGAATACCATATGACTCATGAGAGGGCAGCATTTACGTCCATGTAACCTTAAGCAGTTGCCAAAGTTCACCTAAAGCTGGGCTACAGCATCCATCACTTGATGGATACTCCCGGTGTATTGAGCAATCCTCACATGACATTGCTTTTCAGGTCCAAGACCACTACAGTATACCCAGCAAATTGTCGTGAGTCCTCGTCTACCTGTGTGAAGTGGCTCACACATGTCGCTAGATAGAACACGACATCACCAGGAATAGCAATTGCTATGCCATGTGAGTCTAACACACAGTGGCGAAAGATGACGGAATGAGTTATCACTCAAAAAGGAGTCACCATTGATGACCAATCATGGCGACAGATGACGACAATTTGCTGGGTAGGGACACAATAGAAATACCATTTCTTTTAGGTAGACAGAGTAGAATGCAGTCAACCTAGATTGTTCTATAGCCACAGGCTGTTCACCTTGTACACCTTTATTTGGTGGGTATACCTGTGTTTTAATTAAAGGGACCATTTAATTCTGAATTTATCCAATAAATACAGCAAACATATCCAGTTCTGGTCATGTATCATTTGAGCTCAGTGCACCTGCCCTGACTGCAAAATCGCCTCAAACTGACAGCAATCAGGGAATTCCTTTTACAAAAGACTGCTTCCATTTTTGGAAAACACTGGTAGTTACTGTCAGTACAAACACAGTGCTCTGATGTGGGTTGTACTGTACCTACTGCAGTGGTCTTTATGGCCCATTTACAATTGGGACTGAGACTGCAGGCGAGCGATACCCGCCCCTGATTTCACCCATTACTTACTGTTGACACCTACCAGGAGGAGCCCCCCAGGGTACGATAGAGTCTCCAATAAGGCAGAGAAGGGACCCCCAGGCAGCCTGAATCACTTCACACTGCCGCGTGGTAGCTATAAAGGTAACAACTGAACCTTTCTATTGGCAACTGTTCGGGAAAAGATAAATCAAATCAGGTGGGACAGATTGGATTTCCTTTGTGCAGGAAGAGGCAATTGTTCCTTATAAATGGTGTTGCCGCGGGTGATAACATTGGGTTGGTGCTATGGAGAAGAGCAGAAATCTTCAAAATTCAGAATGAAAATAATGTGGAAAGAGATAAAGTTTGCAATGTGGGGACTTTATAAGAACTTAACAAACTGTGGACTATATCTTATAGCAGCTTTAAAACATTTGACAAAACTACCTATGAAAGATGTTTTAGATTCGCTTGACAGAATCTGCTTTTTTTAGGAGTTAGGGAGTGGTCATTATTTACCAACAGGGGGCGGGGTAGGTGGGTTTGATTAGTTAATGCATCCGAACGCGAGACTGATGATATGGAGAGGTAAATAGTTCCTGTAGTGTATTAACATTCAGTACAGTTTATGGTACAAGTTTATAAAGTCTGAAAACTAAGACACAATACATAAGTAGGTAACTAAGTCATGAAAAGACAGAGTGTTACAACCGAGTATTGGTTGGTTGTGAGATAAACACAGTGTATACTAGAACACAAGGGTCATGGTATGAAATGACCATGGTAGGTAATGGGCAGTTATTGCTGTTGTCCAAAGAGGGTGGCTAGTGAAGAGGCCACCCGTGATGATGACTGGCTGGGCATTTAGGATGCCCGAGATGCCGGATGCCCGAGAGGGACCTCCAAGTACCATGGGTGGCAACATCCTGTTATCATTCTTTTCACACTTATGTACCACTCACAGAGTTAATTTCTTTACACCTTTTTACATTCCTTCATCCCCTATGGTCCATGTCTAACATTTCTTGTCTTTTCCTCTAAAGTTTCTGACCGCCTTCCTATTTCAACTCAATTTTTTTCTACCTCCTTAGTATTTAACTCTTGCATTCAAGCAGGTCTGCATTCTCCCCTTGGCCCCTATGCATTCCTTCTTTTTCAAGCATTCTCCTTTTTTTTGTCTCCTCTATGGTCTAAAATACTCCCAGCCGGTCAGAAACTGTCAGCTTCTCATTCTCTACCTGGAAAAATAAAGGCTTTGGTACTACTGCTATTAATTGAATCCTTATAGTCTTATAGTCCTTGACATTGCCAGCTTTTCTATTATTCATGTGTATATTTGATCCTTTTAACACCCTAAAAAAACTTTCTCAAAATATGGAATGTCACCTTTCTGACCCATCAGAAAGGTGACAAATGCCCTGTCAGAAAGGTGACATCTCACACTGTGAATGCAAAAATATAGACTTTGAACCTACAGTTTCTACTTCAAACCTCACCATCTCGGCCATCGCTTAAACTAACATCCTTCCTGTAACTCATGATCTTTAATTTCCTATTATATTTACAAAAGAAGTAAAAAAAAGGTCACCTTTCTGACCGGTCAGAAAGGTGATATCTCACCCTCTATATGGAAAAATCAAGATTTTGAGCCTACTGTCATTAATTTGATCCTTACCTTCTTTTTCCTTTTTTACAATACCAGCATTTCTCTTATTCATGTTCTGCAATTTCCTCCTGATAATACCCATATAAACATTCCCCATGTGACAAGTGTCACCTTTCTGACCGGCAACAAAATAGCCTTCAGGGAGAAAGGCAGAAAGAAGCTGAAAGAAAACTTCATGAGAGAAGGAGGAATGGAACTTATTTCTGTAGAAAAGAGAGGAAAATAAGAACAATATTAGAATCTAAAGAAAACTGAGTCTTTTTCATGTTTTTGTGTCACCTTTCTGACTGGCACATCACTTTTCTGACCGGCACTGGTCAGAAAGGTAAAAAGAAGATAAAAAGTCAGGAGAAGGGACTATGGCTAAAAGTGGAAAGAGAAAAGCGAGGGGAGACATGTTCCTAGAGGGGGTGGGGGAAATGAAGGGTTAAATAATATATGCCTGAGCACAGGAAGAAAGTGAAATGTCATTGGTGAAAAAGATGGGGAAATGGGCAAGAGAACTGATTTTGGAACACTGACTGTACCAAGAAAAAAAGAGAGATAAGAAAAGAAAAGAAGATGAAAGGGAAGTTTTCATCTCTCTCTGTCACTTAGCATAAAAATTGGGAATTTTAATTTTTCTTTTCTGCAAAAAAACCTGTTGAGAGAGTCAGAAATGGCCAGAAACAGTCAGAAACTGTAAGGAGGGAAGGAAGTCAACAATAAGACTGTTTTTTTCAGTTAAAATTGCATATTGAAGAAAAGAGCAAAAGACTACACCATACTACAGACATAGGGGTTAATGACTGCAATGTTCTTTTGTAAGATACACAAACTATGTGTTGTCACCTTTCTGCACTGATTTCATGAGACACACCGTTATGTATGTTGCCCATACGGCTGACTGACAGGCCGGAGACCTGGGAATCCAGGGTAAGACCAGTCTGAACACGTCCTCCCGGCACTGCGGCAGATTCAAAAGGGGCCTGTGGCGCCGCGGTCCGGGTGCCGCAAAGCGCAAAAGTTAGTACTGAGGGGAGCCATGGATCTTGTTTTTTCCTGTCCTTGGCCCTGTAAGAAGTGCATCGAATCTCGCATCATTCCTCTCAATGAATGGGGCGCAAACACTTTTGGCCCTATTGGCTCCTCCTGGAGAGGGTAAAAACTTTTGAACTCTCTTGAGGGTGGGGGGGGGGTGCATAAAAGGTTTACGATTTCTTTAGCAAAAATGCATGCTATTATAGATCAAATAGGGCACTAAAATTCTCCCTGCCTCCATACACAAAAGGTTTGACTGTCACAGAGGGGAAGACAAAAAAGAGTTTTGTGTGGCCATGTCAAAACCCACCACATCCCACTGTTGATAAAAAAAATACTTCCTTAATCATTTGGATGGTTACTGTTTCTCATCTTTGATTTTGCTTTTCACATTTTTACCCACCTCATCAGTAATATTAATAATCTTCATTTCATCCTGATTGCAACTTGACAAGTAGCAGTGACACCGATCCCAAACAAAATAAGTGTTTTTGCTTTGACCTTTAAGTGAGATAAACACCGTGTAATAGAAGTTAAACTACAAAGCCGTGCTGTACTCAAAGTCTATCAACTCACTCTATCTCAAACTGATATAAATTTTATTTACTCACCAGAAACAATTCAGCTTGTATATCATCACTCACCCGGGAATTTATCTGTCATAGACAGAGACAGCAGTTGCAGTCTTATTTGATGAGGGATGGTTTTTATTCCATTTATACTTGTTCTTTTGGCTCATCAGTCAGATGGAGATGATTATATGTTTCCTTGTGCCAACAGCGCCATATCTACACTGCTGTGTTTTGTTCACACAGTAAGAAACATTGCAATACAATCTTCATATTGGTTGAATCAGCTAAATCATAAGCAAAGTGACCTGATGATATAATCCATAGTTTTTAAGCATAGATTTTCAGGTATAAAAATGATACTTATATTCTGTTCCTATCTTACTAACCACCATGAATTCCTATTTCAATCGATGATTTTTCTTTTTCTTCTGGAAAGTTTTAATTGGAAAAGCATTTCATGAGAACCTTCATTTTGACCTTTTTCTCTGTGAGGGGGAGGTTTTGAAATGTCCAATTTACAATCCGGATATACAAGTATTCCTCAAAATACAAAGTTATGTGGTGGTTCCGAGTCGTCTTCGAGGTACCTTCGTGGTCCTCGTGGGTGACATCGAGAGCACCTCTATTACCCGACGCCTGGGGGCGCTGGAGTCCAGCGCCACGTCACCACTTGGTCACGTGGCCCTCGACTCCGGTGTATATAAGGCCGTTGTACGGCCTTCCTCAGGGTCAGTCCAGCCCCGACTGACCATCATGAGCGATGGTTGGCGGCTGCCCGGCTACCATGTTCTAATACTCCTCTGTGCTGCTGCACAGAGGAGGTGTATGTGGAATATCAACTGTAGACACTAGAAGGCCTAGTGTCGAACCTGTTATAGAGTTCAAACTCTGCCACCTGTAACTGTGATCGAGAACGGCTGATGCCTATGTGTTATTAGACAATAAAGTTTTAACTGGAACCTGAATAGTTGTTCTTCGTTGTTTATCGAAAGATTTGATTGAACATCGAGGGGTAGAACACTACACTGGTGCCGTGACCAGTTGTTAACTTTAGTCCGCATAGGTACTGCGAGCTTAAGTTCGACATGCAGGGTCACTTGGATGAAGGTGATGACCCCAATCACCAACATCAAGTGACTACAGGCCCGTTAGTGGATAGGAACGATCCACTAATCGGTGGTGGTTTGAACCACTCTCTGATAATAGGTCCATCGTCTGACCCATTGGGCCTGTATCAAAGGAGCCGGCTACTCAATTGGTGAGTGTCGACTCAACTCTCTCCGGCTGCTGAGAGTTTCTTGAGGGCACAGAGTTTGTCTTACGTAGAAAAAACCAGCCTCGCCCGTGGGAACTCCAATGGGCCTTGGCAGTTGGTCCTTCGAGGGCCCCTCGCCCGTGTCGATACAAGGAAGTATGGACAGTGGCAGGGGCCTCTTGCAGCAACGCCAACTGCGCCAGGGTCGCCAGCAGTTGGATGCTCTCGCGAGTAACACCACGAAAGCTCAGGAGAAGAGTACAGAAATAGAGCTGAAGTTGGAACAGCTTAGGCAGCAAGCGCTAGAGGCTTCGAATAAGACTCAGATCGCAAACAGAGAACTTGCTGATCTTCAAGAGAAGGTCAAGCAGCTCTCTAGCGAAAAAGAGTCCTTACTTGCAACGAAGTCGGAGATCGAGCGTAGTCGATTGACAGCAATGGATTGTCAATCGCTAAAAGCGAAGATCGACCGGCTTGCTACTAGCCGCCGAGAATGTGTCGAGAGAGCTTGAAACGATTTTCGGGATGCCCAGCACGAGCAGAAGTCCCTAAAACATAAGTTGAAACTACAAGAAGTAGAAAAGACTATGTTGGAGGAACAACTGCAAGAGTTGCGGCATGAGTTGAACCAACAATCAGCCGAGCATACTGAAGAAGTAGCTGAGCACCTAACAGCTTATGAAAAGCAGGTCAAACAGCTACGTCAGGAATGGGAGTCATTACTCTGTCAGCTGTCAGCTGTCTGCAAGCTGACGAGGATGCTCGAGCCAGGGACGAGGCAGAAATGCGTCGTCGCTGTGAGGAACGAATCGAACACGCAAACAAGATGGCGGAATATCAGATTCTAATGGAACAAAAAGCGAGGCATGAGGCCGAGCCTAATTCCTTGAAATCTGAATCCCTAGTAGCCCAATCACTGAAGGATCAGAAGGATTCGGATACTCTGGGAGCCATGCATGGAGAAATCGATAAGCTCCGACGGGAGATATCGTCTCGCAGGGAGGCTGACAAAGCCAGGGTGAATAAAGAAGTTCGTGATGAACTCGCACTCGAGGAACGTCTGAAGGAGCAGACGGAATCGAAATTGCGTGCCGCTATACTTCGAGAGAAGCAACAAAGTAGTGAATGCAGCACTACTAGAGTTGCCACTCAAGAGGACCTAGTCAAAAACCCTGACTACAGAGAGTGGCTTGACCGTGCCATGAAGGAGGTCAAGCAGCTCTTTGCCCTCAGCGAGCAACGAGATCTCTCGAAGCCCGAACATGCCCGCCTGGAATTCCTGGTGTCGGAATTAAGACAGGCGGAACGTTCAAAACAGCAGGCAGAGATAGATAGAATGGTGGGGGCAATCGACGACATCTCGAAAGTGGATTCGAGGTCACGTCGGACCCAACCAGTTCTTTCGATGCTGCGCACCGATGGTCTAAGTGGAGTGATCGGGCAGTTCTCGACCCCTACCACGGCCCAACAACATGTCGATCCACCAAAATATAGGGACATCAGGTTCGAGGCTTCGCATTTGAGTGAGGCTGAGTCCGGTAACCCTTGGGGGATGAATCATAGTCGTGCGGACACGACTATGAGGAACATGGGGATGGACCATCAGATACCTAGAAGAGGTACAACATTCGCTCTTGATCAGGTCAGAAGATCAAGCAGAATGTTTGAAAATACTCAACTCCTCATGTTACTCCAGAATGGCCCCGCAGCTGATACTGTGTGGCTATGGGAGGAGCATGGAGATGGGACTTTGGATGGACTGGTCGACATGGTAACAGAAGCCATGACTTCTAGCCTGCAAGATCCCATTGTCACAATGGAGAAGAGACGCCAGGGCAAGAACGAAAGCATTAGAGCCTATGGCTTTGCTTTGAGACATCTTGCCGGCGATGCTTATCCAGGTGTGGACTTCTCGGTTGAATGGCTCATAACCAAAGTCAACCAGTTGTTCATAGGAGGATTGTATGACGTTGATTTACAACAAGACGTGCTTCGGGAATGGCGCACTTACATGTCTCTCAAGGATCTCATGGACTTGGAAACGACAACTCCTGCCGAAGTTGGTGAATCCTACCTCGACAAATGCATTGTCGGGGTTGGCCGACGCCGCTTTGATCGAAGAGGGACAGGGGGAGGTGTCCTCATACTCGAAGCCCGGGGCGGGGAGTAAGACTAAGAAAAGTCAGAAATCCGCTGGTAAATCGAAACCGCCAAACAAGGCCTCCAAACCCAAGGTACAGGAACAGACCTTCTCGCTGAGTCAATTAAAGAATTTACTCAGGGTTATCGAGGGAGGGGATGTCCCTGTTACTAACTCGGAGAAGCCGAGTACCCCTCCGTCCGACGCCAAATGTTGGAACTGCAAGAAGCAGGGGCATTTCGCACGAACTTGCCCCGAGCCGATTAAAGGACTACCACCTGACGCGACGGAAAACTGAGGCGTGCGGCTCGACGTGGCAATCGAGCTGCCCGACCATCGAAAAGCCAAGGTATCAGCACCTCTGGCACTCCTGATCAGACGACAGTAGATTCGAGGGAACTAGGTAAGGTCCCAGTAGGGCCGTCCCAGCCCTTTACCACAGCGGCACCGGTTGGTCACCGGTCGGGTTCCGAAGATGTCGGTGTAGAAAAAGCCTCAATGGCCAAGGAACAGGCCGCTGGCAGCCCGAACTCCGAGGTCAAGGGTTCGACTGGATCGAAAGTGAAAGTTGACGCCGGGAGAGAAGCCCTGATGCGGCAGCTGGCCAGAGTCTGCGCAACAGAGCTTCCCTCAGATGATCCCTGTCTTTTTTTTCTGAAGAAGAGAGGGATCAATCTGAGTACTGACGTAGGGTTGAGAATGCTAGCAGGAACCGCTCCCTTGTCGGGGAAACGATGGTACCTGTCTGCAGAGATTCGAGGGCGTTCTCTAGATTTCCTGATAGATACTGGTGCCAGCCACACCATATTGTCTCTCGGGAACTCGCGAAAACGTTAGTAGTGCCGTCAGATAATCTCTATGAGGGAATAACGGCGTGCACTGCGTCTGGAGCCGAAATGCGGACCTATGGTCGATTGGTTCTACCTCTTAAGGTCGCATCGACCCACTATGTGTTTAGCCCAATAGTGGCCGATGTGGCTGACGATGGCATTCTTGGGCTCGACTTTGCGGCATTATAAGGTATGATCCTGAACCCAAGGACGGGTCAATTGGTCATGACCGAGCCGGTAGAAGAGCACCATCAGTGTAAACTGAAGAGAGTGTCATCGATAGCCTCAGTAGCACAGACCACGAGGATACCCGCCAGACATCGGTGCGATGTCCTGGTAAAATCCGAAGGTCTGGAAAGAGATCGACAGGGCATAGTGGAACCCGACCCGAAAACTCTGAGAAGTTTTGGGTTGGTTGGTGAGGCTGCCCTTGTCAGCAATATCCGTCGAACAGTGTTTCCCGTCTGTAATCCACTGAATCGAGACATTGTCCTGGAAAAAGGCCAGGTGGTCGGTACTATACAGTACGCTGACAGAAACGGTGAATTCTCTTCACCAGAGGTAGGATCTGTGATGATGCGTCTCGAGCAAGAAGCTGCAGACATCGAGACGGCAGAAATCGCGAGCACCCACACAGGGGAGCTCCCTACCTGGCTGTTAGACATGTATGGTGACACCCACCTGACCCAGCCAGAAGAAAGGCTGACGCTGTCCGCCTTACTACGTAAGCATGTGGATGTCTTTAAATCCCCAGATGAACCGTTAGGGCGCACCGATCGATGTCTGCATAACATCGACACTGGTGACGCACAACCTATCCGAGTCCCTTATAGAAGGATTCCGCTCAGCAAGAAAGCTGTGGCGGATGAACTTAAGGAGATGTTGGATACGGGGGTGGTTAGGCCAAGTAGTCCCTGGTCCAGTCCCGTCCAGATGGTGACGAAGAAGGATGGGACCATGAGATTCTGCGTCGTTTATCGATGTCTGAACGGAGTGACTAAGAAAAATGCCTACCCTCTCCCGCGCATCGACGAATCCTTGGATGCCCTAGGAGGAAATAAGTGGTTTAGTTGTCTCGATCTCGAATCTGGGTATTGGCAGATCGGGATGAATCCCGACGACGTCGAGAAAACCGCTTTTTCCTACCAGAGGGGGCTCTATGAGTTCGATCGAATGGCGTTTGGTTTGTGTAACGCCCCCGCCACATTCGAGCGAATGATAGAGGAGATGTTGAGAGGTTTGCTGGGTAAGAGTTGCCTGGTTTACCTCGATGATATCATCGTCTTCGGCAAAACGATGGATGAAGCAATGGCAAATCTGGCAGAAGTTTTTAACAGGATTCGAGCATGGGGGCTGAAGTTGAAACCTAAAAAGTGTCAGCTTTTTAGGACTTCAGTCGAGTACCTAGGCCGAATCGTGTCTGAACAGGGTATAGTAGCCAACCCGGGGAAAATTAGTGATGTAATGACTTGGGCTAGGCCCATTACAGTGAAGGAAATCCGATCCTTCATTGGTTTTTGTTCCTACTACTGAGAGTTTATCCCGGGGTTCGCGGAACTCGTAAGTCCTTTGCAGGACTTAGTGATCCAAAAACCTAAAGGTAGTAGAGGTCGTTACGAGGCATTCACGTGGACGGAGAGAGCCGAACATGCTTTTGTCGAGTTAAAACGAAGTTTCAAGGAGACACCTGTTCTTCGATTCCCCACACCCGACGGTCGTTTTATCTTGGACACTGACGCTAGCAATACCGCGATCGGGGCTGTTCTATCCCAAGAGCAGGATGGAACAGAGGTCCCGATCTCATTTGCTAGCAACACTCTAAGTAAAACACAACGAAACTACTGCACCACCAAAAGGGAACTGCTGGCAGTTGTCGTGTACACCAGGAAGTTTAGTTACTACCTCTATGGTGGTAACTTCACTATCCGCACCGATCATTCGTCTTTGAAATGGCTCCTGAATTTCAAAGAAACTGAAGGGATGATGGGTAGGTGGCTGGCCCACCTTTCGGAGTTCGGTCTCGAAAACTCTAAGATCGAACATCAAAGTGGGGCCAAGCATCTGAACGCCGATGGTCTTAGTCGTATCCCTGTACGGCTATGCCAGAGGTCGGATTGCACAGACTGCGGCAGTCATAATGCTGTTTTGGCAGCTGTAGGTAGTTTAGTAGACAGCCGGGTGGGTGTTGCATTTTGGTCTCTCGATGAACTCATTGATGCTCAGAAAGCGGACGCCGACATCAAACGAGTTGCTGAATGGCTAGTTAAGGGGGCTAAACCCACTAGGCCTGATGTATCAATCGAGAGCGCCGAGGTACGGAAATTAGTAGGGCAATGGCCTCTATTAACGTTCCGTGAAGGCTTGTTGTGTCGTTGGAAAGTCGAGGCGGGTCGAGCGAGACGCACGATTCAAGTAGTGGTACCACGCCAACTGAGGGGTGAGGTACTCTCCTTTTGCCATGGACACCGAACAGCGGCACATTTTGGTTGAAAACGAATGCTCGAAAAGGTGAAAAGGAGATATTACTGGCCTGGAATGGGGAAGGACATAGGTTGTTGGGTTCGACATTGTCCTACCTGTTGCCTGGTAAAGCCCAGTGAGGGCATGGGTAAGTCCCCTTTGCACCAAGAGTTGTTCGGGGTGAGATTTGGGAGGATAGCCATGGATATCATCTCGGGATTTGCACCCACGCCAAACAAGAATACTTGCATGTTAGTAATCCAGGATTACTTCACCAAGTATGTACGCGCTATTCCCCTACCAAATCACACAGCAGAGACCTGTGCAGAAGCCTTCGTGGACGAATGGGTTTTGACCTTTGGTGTCCCGTTGCTTCTGCATTCCGACCAAGGTCGAGAATGCGAGTCTCGACTCTTCTCTGAAATGTGTGAATATTTGACGATTGTAAAACAGAGAACCAATCCGTACAGGACACAGAGCGATGGTCAGGTGGAAAGGTTCAATAGAACATTGATTCAGAGTCTGACTATGTTGGTAGACAAACATATGGATGACTGGGATGAACAGGCTAAATATGTGGTGTCCGCATATAACAGCTCTGAACATAGTTCTACTGGATGCAGTCCAAATATGATGGTCTTCAGGGAAGAAATTCTCATGCCAGCGGATGTGATTTTTGGCTCAATCGAGAACCCGCTCGGAGTCCCTTGTTCCGTCACTTTCGTGGAACAGCTTCGTGACCTATTGAGAGAGAGTTACAGCATGGTAAGAGAAAATCTAGGTAAATCTGCGGAACGCCAGAAAGTCGGGTATGACTATGGGCTGAAGCAGAGAAGGTACTCAGTTGGGGAACAGGTGGTGAGGTACCACACCCCCCAGGCAGCTCTGAAGCTTGCTCCCAACTGGGATGGGCCGTTCGTAGTGGATTCTGTCCTCTCTGAGTCGACATTATTACTTCGATCATCCCGCGGGCGGTTGCAAAAGAGCAATGTCGATAGAGTGCGCCGGTGGTTGGGCGTAGAACTATCACAAACTGTCGAGTTGTTGCAACCACAACTTGATGATGATTCACCTTCTCGTAAGGCTACAAAAAGGGCTAAGTCTGTTTCTGGACAGGTTGAAATAGAGATCGAAAGGTCGTGACCGGAAGTTCAGTCTAAAAAACAAACTACGCAAGGTCATCGAAAACGACAGCAAAAGGCTCGAAAACTGAGCGAGGTGGAGGTGTTGGATGCCAGTAAACCATCAAAGCGGTGCCGTGGTCGACCGGCTCGTCGAGATAAGTCGAAAGCATCTAAACAGCCTTTGAAGGGATTTCGGAAGCCCGACCCCCCCTCGAAGGTGCGAACGACTGAACAAACTTCACATCGAAAAGTTTCGATTGAAGTCAAAGATCAGTCACTCCAGTCCGGACCTATGACTCGAGCGAGGCTTAAGCGCCAAGGCTCATCAAAGGAACGGTCAGCTAGTGTCGAGGATGAAAGGAAACCCAGAGCAAATACTCTGGCTCCTACATCCACACCATCACAAGTGATGGGAGGCAGACGCTGACGGAAACGGGTTAATAGCCCGGTCAGCCCGGCCACATCAAAGGACGGCGGGCTAGGAGAGGGTGATAGTAACCCGCCCCGAGGCTCAACACTCGTTCCAACAGTAAAGGTTAGAATCAGGAAAAGTCCTAGATTAAACCCTACTCAGTAATTGATGATTGGCACAATACTAAGCAGCAGCTTTACTAACCTGATTTTTAATGAGGATTTAAAATAACGGGTGCCGTTCTTGAGTAAATCTGTCTGTGGACGTGAAGCCGACGGTGAATAAAAAATTACACAATGAGAAGTCATGCCATTGCCTCTTAGTTTGAGACAACCTGACGCTGGAAACATGGAAATTTGGGGCCTCTGATTTTTATTGGACTGTGCGGATGGGTTCCCAGCATAGGCTGGTGGATTCTGCCCGAAGGGTAGATCCATATTGGAACTATTTTTAATCCCGGCAGTCTAATAGAAGGGGGGGGGGGTGTCCTAATTATCCGTATTGATAGTGTTGGAACCCATAGACCGCATAGGAAATACTGGCATATGCAAACATTGCGACTGGAGAACCAGAGCGTGACGGTGAGGGGAGAGTGAGTCGTTCTATATTTTTTAAGCATTACCTTATTTGGTCATGGCGTGATGCGCTGTGGACCAATAGGGTTCGCCCTCCTCGGTCACGTAGGCCCTTCCTCCAATCAGAGGCATGTGCCACAGGGATAAAAGGCCGCGTCACACACCACGGAGGTCACATCTGCGCCCTTCTCGTGAGAGTCGGACGCAGATAAGCTGGACTGAGCCTAGCTTATTCCAGCTAGTACGCTCCGCCTGGGGACTTCCTACCTGAGTGTAGGAGGTCTCCCCTGCCTATTGTCGAGGGACACGACCTGCGTGAGCGCAGGTTCGTGTTCTCTCGAGGCTCCAGTCTTCGGTCCCTCGAGCCACCTGAGTGCGGTTCGAGGTACATCGAAGGCACCTTCGAGGCTTCGACCCGCCAGAGTGCGGATTGAAACACCTCGAAGATCCTCTTCGACGTCTTGTCCCGTCTGAGAACGGTTCGAGACCCGGAGTCTTCTCTTCAAAGTGGAACCCATTAGTTCAGGAAGAACCACGGGGTCCTCGTCCGACGAGCAGTCAGGGTACAGCTCTTCGGCGAGCCACAAGTCGCAGAAGAAGAAGAAGAAGTCCAAGAGGACCTGACCCGAGCAAGAGCTCGAGTCTACCTCGGCTAAAAGTGCAGCTCTTCTGAAGCAGATCGAGGATGCACAGAAAGCCTTGGCCCAGTCCCAGGAGCGGGAGAAGGAGCTCCGGTGGAAGGCGAAGAAGGCATCTAAGCAGCAGAAGCGCGACTTGAAAGTCGCGGCTGCTGCCGCCTCGAGGGACTCCTCCCCCGATGAGATGGAGGTTGACGAGCCGTCGACACCTGCTCCATCGAAAAGTGCTACCCCTTCAGGTTCTAAGGGCAAGAAGCCCACTGAATCGAAGGCATCCAAGGGGACCTTGAAAGACTTCAAGATCCCTAAGGTGCCTAAGAAGGAAAGTAGCAAAAAGGAATCTGCAGCCAAGAAGGCTCTAGCCCGGGAAAGGAGTAGCGAGTCTACTGCACCCCTGGAACCTGGAACCGAGCCGTTGGAAGTCGATGCCGGTGCCGTGGAGAGCACCGTATCCTCTCCCCCAGATACGGCCAAGGCTATCGACAAGTGGAAGCGGCTGTCAGCGATCACTGCCAAGCGACATACTGAGTAGGTCGATGACAGGCCACTGACCAAGCTTCAGGACTACCGCAAGAATGGTCAAGTGGTACTCCCTAGTCTCGTCGGGAAGGATGGTAGTGACGACGAGGAGTGGTATTCAGATGATAGTCATGCCATTGACTGGTATGTCTCGATGATCGAGAATATCATGAATGCCTCAGACTCGTCGGGGGTGTCGCTGCCCGAGCGACAGCGGATTGGGTTCGCATGGCGCATCTTCAATCCAGGGCAGCAGTGTGCTTTTGAGAACTGCACACGTAAGGGGTTCCCCCCTCGCGTATACGCGACAGACAGCAGGTATGCTCGACACTTGGTGGAAGAGCATCAAGCCATCCGTCCGCAGTTCGGTTGTGTTAAGGTGGAAAAGACCATTCCATGTTATCAGGACCCCGATGACCCGACCTCTCCTCCTTTCGTGACCACACGAAGGGGCTTGATGGCGCGTCATGTCAAGTCGTACAAGCAGCCCCATAAGTACAAGCAGCCCCATAAGTACAACGCCGAGGGCGCTATCCAACTAGTGGAGACGCTGGTTGGAAAGTGTGAACGGAATGAGAAGACAGGCGCGCTGACTAGACACTGGATGCGGATGGCACCCGCACCCCCGTCTACGAAGCGCCTGTATATCAGACCGGAACTGATGCCCGCTTTCTACGGCGCCTACCCCGAGTTCAGGGTAGAGCAGCGGAAGAAGCGGGAGGCCAGTCGTCCTCAAGACCCAGGACCAACAGCCTCTACGAGTGGGAACAAGAGGCCCCACTCTACAGAGGCTGGAAGGTCGGTTCGACTGAACCTAAGAAGCCTAAGCCGCAGGCTGCTCCCTCGAAGCCCGAAAAGGCATCGAAAGCCGCCCCGGCCCCGGCTCTTAAAAAGTCGAAGACTGCTTCGACCGGTTCGGCCAAACCAAGCACCAGCGGTGCTAAAACTGGAGGCAAGACGGTGGAATCCCGGAGTGGTCGTGATCGACAACCCAAGGTGACCACCAACTCGTCTCCCCCTGTCAAGCCCCCTACAGCGGCAGAGGGCAGCACCCCAGCTGCCACGCCACGTGTCCATGTGGGAGGCGCGACACTGACCTCGGCAGCAGGAGCCACCTTCTCCAACGTCGTGTCAGGCGCCGACACCCTGACAGCAACCTTGCGTTGGGAGTTGGCACAGCCTGCATACGGCGATGGCGTGGAACATGGGGTCCCCAAGATGTTTGTGGAACGTTGTAGAGGACTTCTACAAATGACGGGTAGCCCTGCTATCGATCATTTCGGTGAGGCATTCCGCGAGGAAGCAAGTGCCTACTTGTTCGGCCTGTTTGATAGAACAAACATGACCATCCGTAACGAGCTCCTTCCGGCTCTTAGGGATGAGGTGCGCCAGACCGTTCAGATGGACCAATGTCCGAACGCGTCTCAATAACTTTGAGTCACAGGCCCAATATGATATCACCAAGAGGGATGGTATCATAGAAGACTGGGAGGAAATCGACCGCGAATTCTTTAGAGTCTTCGGGGTCCAACTCTCGGAATGGATGAAGGACAAGCACCATGGCGTCCGAACCCTGAAGCCCGTTCGAACTGAGCCCTCTCGCGAAGCGCAGAGGTACCTCGTCGAGGGTGGAGTGGTCCCTGACGTCAGGACGCTGGCAGCTCAGACGAATCCTTTGAGAGAGTTATCTCCAAGGATTGACAGTTTGAGCTCGGCTATGACGATGTTGGGCCGAGAGCAGGTGGTGCAGGACAAGCCTGACACCCCTGGTAGGTCTCTCGGTGCCTCCGTCTACCCACCAGCAGCCACGCCTTCCTCATCGGCTCCCTTGATAACCCTCTCGGGAGCCACCGAGCCTACACCGCCACCGGTTCAGAGAGTGGTGTCACCGAAGATCCATCCGGATCTTCATGGCATCACACCTCTGGCCCCCGCGAGTGTAGCCGTCTGCCCGGACCCATCGGCTTCCGCCCAAGCAGTAGAACCTGCCGAGGCGGAACAGTCGATGGATATAGACGGGGCGTTGATGGCGTCGGTCAATCTCCAACGGCTCCCCCTGACCAGGGAGACAAGGACGACCTTGAAGGTCGGGAGAGCGACGACGACGACGGAAGCGACTCAGCAGACTCGGCAGTTCTCCACTCAGATGCTGAGGGAGAATCCCGGGATGCACCCAAGACCTCTAACGAGGCTTGGAGTACGACAATGGACCGTGTGGCCCCATTGTCGGAGTCGCCGACGTTTTCAGGCCAGCTAGCCGCCAGTGCTTCACATGAGGATGAGCGCACTGACGGAGAGCAGGCTAAAATCGACGCCGCTACAGGGTCCATCTCGGAGGATCAGTAGTATGATACTACTGCTCCTACTCTTCAGCTTGGATCGCTGACATCGATGTCAGCATGGAACCCCCGGGAACTCGTTCCCGGACGACGGTGTACCCTCCACGAGTGGGGGTACCTTTCCTGTCCCCAGACCTCCCTGCGAAGCTGTGTGGATCCGATGCCACCCCGGTCTTAGGGCCCGGTGGTGCCACACATCCTCGGCCTCACGGTCGAAGGACCATCATAGTGGTACTGTACACTATAGATGGGCTTCCTACGCTGGAAGGAGCTTCTCAACGAGACAGGGAGGAAACAACACGACCCCGGTTACCATACCCGGTCGTGCCTCCCTCGGATCGACCAGGAGCAGGTCGTGAAGCAGTGTTTCGACACTAGTCTCCTACGTTGGATGGAGCAACGCCTTATAATTAACTGTGATAATAATTTTTTTTCTACAGTACAGTAGAAACTATATTTCTATATATTCCTCTACTGTTTCTGTCGACCATGTCGACGGATCTAGTAGTTTATATTATTATCTTTTTGTTTAGACTGATCCAGGATCTCTGAATTTTCAGAGACCTCGTTTCAGTCTAGTGGGGGGTGGTGTGGTGGTCCCGAGTCGTCTTCGAGGTACCTTCGTGGTCCTCGTGGGCGACATCGAGAGCACCTCTATTACCCGACGCCTGGGGGCGCTGGAGTCCAGCGCCACGTCACCACTTGGTCACGTGGCCCTCGACTCCGGTGTATATAAGGCCGTTGTACGGCCTTCCTCAGGGTCAGTCCAGCCCTGACTGACCATCGTGAGCGATGGTTGGCGGCTGCCCGGCTACCATATTCTAATACTCCTCTGTGCTGCTGCACAGAGGAGATGTATGTGGAATATCAACTGTAGACACTAGAAGGCCTAGTGTCGAACCTGTTATAGAGTTCAAACTCTGCCACCTGTAACTGTGATCGAGAACGGCTGATGCCTATGTGTTATTAGACAATAAAGTTTTAACTGGAACCTGAATAGTTGTTCTTCGTTGTTTATCGAAAGATTCGATTGAACATCGAGGGGTAGAACACTACAGTTATATAAAAAAAAGAAAACTGGTGATAGAGAGTTCTTTGAGAGTTGTGACAAAGAGTGAATTGAATAGGCTATCTTGTAGGGAGGTCCCTTTCTCCCCGGCTGAACACTTGTAGTTGATATTTGATAAACGACAATGGGATGAAACTATTGATAAGACTAACATAAGGGAGTAACCCAGCAAAGAGGTATTTAGTCATAACCTGTCCATTTGGGGTGTACTACAAGGGAAGGAGATAGATAATTAGCCTATTGTAAGGTATACATCACATGAATATAAAATGAAAATTTTTATGTTCACAAATAATGATAAAACCTCCACAGTGGACAACTGATGAATCACACAATATACCCATCACCACTCAGATGTGTATTTATCTATTTGTTCAGTGATTATATGTATGTGGACACAATGGAGACATAAGCAGGCACCTCTGCATCGTAGTAAGGCTGATGTATGAGTTTCCCTTGACAAGGAAATATCATCAGTATCTCCTTTATCTTCCATTTTTACCCACTTCTATTCTGTCTGGTGAGTCACATTTTCTTTGTGTTGAAATAAAAAAAAACAACAATTTTTTCTATGCTTATATATTGTGTACTACAGGTCTGATACATATGTCACACAAAACATATTGTAGCTTTAATCTAGCCACATCTGCACCGGCTGAAAGGATTTACTTTGGTTTGGACAAGGGACGGAGTAGCTTGTACTGGAGATCATTCTAAAGGGAATAAGCTGGTAGATGATCATAGGTGTCAATCCCTTACACTTATTTGATATTATATACTACATTGGATATTAAAACTGATGAATTATCTTATATTTGCTTGACATTCAACAACTGCATTCAACTACGAAATTATCTTCTGCATATGGCTAGTGCCCTACTGCCCATGCTATTAGCCTTAAATATATCAACAGTTACTTTTACAATGCAGTGCACCAAGTGGTTTTTACTTAGTCAACTAGTAATAGTGAGCCATACCTGGAAATTATTTATCACATAGATAAAAATAATAAATGAATGTAAGATTCATTCCATATGGAGTATTAGCTTCCCTGTGCATGACTTCATGACCTCGTAAAACGTCCGACCAAAACCGATCAAAATTTTAGATTTGAAGCAAAATTTGGTATATATATGCCATTTACTTATAGGTTGAGGGGTCTGGCTTATGGTTTTAAATCAACGAAACACATTTTAACCACATGTAAATGGTAATAAATTCGGTTCTAAATTGTCCTGAAGTTAGGGGGTCGGGATCAGCATTTGAGGGAGGTCAGCTTCTGAGGAAAGTTTTATGGTACAATGCTGCTTAGTTGCAGACTGTCTGGCCTTGGAGCAATCATGAGACTTTCTCAATATGGAGGGAACTACTTGAATAATAGCATATCACTAGCTGTGGTTCCCATCATCGGAATTCCTTCTTATAGCAGAGAGATGATGTATTAGGTGAAACTACGAGTGGGGCCTATATGTGCATGTGTTCATGCCTGCACTTTACGGAGATCACTTTTTTGAGAAGGGTATTTTCATTTTTTTTCAAGTAATGCCTCAATATGACAACAAAAATAGTTCCCACAGTGTATACATGTTGTCTTAAAATATTCAATTTGAAAGGGTAAAAAGGGAGTTATAGCAAGTTTATCACTCATGTTACGGAGATTTTTTAAATGCTTTACAGAGATCCTAGCCAATTCTGGCAAATTGCCTTACGGTACATCAGTTGCAATGCTAAAGTATAGGAGGTCCAAAGTCACTCAACCGAATCGAGATCATTAAGGCACTTTACAGACATCGCTAACCCTACAATGACCCCACAGGCGTTCTGATCGATGTGTCTCTCCAGTTTGCCTGGCAGGGTCCAGATCAAGGCTTTCTCTGGTCTCTCTTTCATCATCCAATTTGTTCCCACATTGCCACACAGGAGCAGGAACTGAAGTAGGCTGTGGGGATCCTATCCAAAGATTAGCTCTCATCCAAGTTGAATACGGTGGCATCATAGGGTAGATTAACCTAAAGACGGCCGTTTCTAAGCAGGTTTTCAATGATGGTTTTATAAATGCCCACGGATACTGTAAATCCCATCAGAATAACGGTGTTAATCCTAAATCTGCATTAAAGAGGCTTTGTTTTTAATGTACTTAAATATACCTTCAATATGGACTATAAAAATCCATTCCAATAGTTGTATTATCATGCTCTCAGTATCAAATAGTTCCTCTGCATCAGAACATAATCTAGTTAAAATCTCTATCCCAAATTATTCTGGCCATGAATCTTGTGATGTAATCCTACATAATCAATGGTTTCTATTAAATGCACAAATAGGTGTATAAGGAGTGGTTGCCTTATGATGAAATGGTGGTTGTCTCAAGGTGAAATTGGTATGTTCTAGGAAACAAGTCCTGTACAGAATGTATTTAAAATTTCTGTACATTTCCTTATGCTATCTTTTAGCAGTGATATCTATCTATGCCTAGAGTCAAGATGCAGAATGTGTAAGCACTTGTATCGGTCAAATTATGCAACCAAAGGTGGAGAATTCTGATGAAATAACCAGCTGGTCTTGATAAAAACCATTCAGACATGGGAACTTCAGTGTATTATTATACAATGACAATTACTTCATATATTCCAGGACATCACTCTATGGGGTAGTATAACACTTCTATTTCAATAATATCAGGGTTTAAGACCAACAGGTACATGTAAAAGTGAGAAAAACAAGCTGACAGGTGGACAGCTCTAGGTATGTGGTTGTCTTTAGGTTAATCTACCCTAGATTTAACCAAGGAACCCCGTATTGCACACCCCAATACAATAACCCTATCGAGCATTTCATGACATGCTGCTCCACCCTGAAAGAGCCAATAACTATGATTAAATTCTTATTTTGTGCCAAATAAATGAATTTTGAAAAAAACTTCTAAGTCAAACAACATGAGATAAATGTAAAGGTTCACTTGAATTGGTCTGAGTAAGTAAGTATACTGCAAAAATGGTGTTTAGACTTTAAACATGTTTAGGTCTAAACATGTTTAAAACCTAAACATATACATCAGTTAGGTGTATCATCAACTACACATTTAGGAAAATAACACTTTTATAAGGCGCGTCTTATAAGAGAGGTTTTAGTTCTTCCTGGATCCTCCAATATAACCTCATCAGCTGGATATGGGGTCCAGGGGGGTCTGAGGGGTCCATGCAACACATACCCTGCTAGCACAACTCATCCAAATGATTTTTTTTTTTCGTAAATCACATGAGTTTTCACGTAAGAATTATGTAAATTGCACGAGTTGTGCTAGCTGGGATAGGTTTTTAAATTTTCAAAATCCATTCAGTAGAACAAAAGTTATGAATTTTTTATTTTTCTGGTCAAATCTCTAAACTCTAGGTGTGCCTTATACGCGGGGTGCGCCTTATACGCGGGAGATTACGGTAATATGGATACGCATGACTTCTTTGGAAAAGAGGACATATACTCCTAGCTCTATTTACGCCCTGCTGAATAATACCTGGGTATTAATTTCAAATATAATTGGAATAGGAACATGCAAAAAGAAACTCCTATGTCACAGCGCTTTAATATTTTGCATTGTATGACTATTTTTACATGAGGGTAATATTGGGTAGTATCGCGCACCAAGTCACGATATAACCAAAGTAAGTCGCCCTGTGGAAACCACAGTGGGTCGGGATTTGCTGTTCCAATGTGTACTGATAGAGCTTTGACAGCTGCGTCCGCGTAAGACATAAACGTGTATGTATGACCCTAGTGAATCAGCATTGATCTAAAGTCATTAGATTCCTTTGGGTTGTATCGTGGCCCTTTAGATTGTATCGCGCATTTTGCGATACAATCAAAATTCAATGCATCTTCTCATAATAGGGGTATTCCACCAAAACCGATATGCAGGCAGAATTTGCTTTGCAAGTGCAATGCTATAGAGGGAATTCTGACAATAGTACTTGGGATGCTGAACCCTTCGCTTTGAATTTAAACCTCACCTATGTGCCTCAAGGACACGTCGAGGGTGAGAGGTCCCGTGGCGTGAAACCCGGACCCGTACACTAAAGGGAGCTAGGGGAGAGTGAGAAAAAAAAAGGAAAGAAAAAAAAGGAAAGAAAAAAACAACCCCCCAAAAAAACAACAACAACAACAAAAATAAACAAAAAAACAAACAAACAAAAAACAACAACAACAACAAGGAAGAAAAAACAGCACAGTATCTCGGTTATGGTATGAGCAAGGTGTACCATGTGATTGGGTGATCTTACCTGTGCCACCGGACCAGGGAGCAGGACAATTGCTCAGTGCATCGTAGTGCTATCTGGCGTATCCACTCCTAGGGGGCACATACGAGAAATCTACCGAAATGTTGGCCTGCGTTTGATCAAGGGTGCAAGGCCTGGTCCCCTTGTGGAAGTGGGCGGGGGGGGGGTGTATGTGAGACCAGCCAGGCACCCATGTCCATGGGCGGTGCGATACAGTACACCGCGCCGTGGCAGGCCATAATCGGTATGGTGATCGGTATGGTGATAGGCACCGGGGCCTAGGTGGGGGAGGGACCGGGGTGTGGGAGGGAAGGATCAAGGTGGAGTGAGGGGGGTTGACCTGCTCGAGTGGTATGGTGATCATCTCAGCAGGAGGTGGTGAGGGGATAGGGTGTTTTGGGGGGAGTTGAAGGGAGTATGGTCTAATGTCTGGGGAGGATGTGACGCATTTTCATCAGGGACTTCCCATATGCATTGAAGCCAGAGCCGTCACAGCCTATGTCTCCCCAGAAGTCATCCTTTACTGTGTGTATGATTGGCCTGGAGCCCGATTCCAGCAGAGCATTCCTGAAACTGGGCTGGCTCCGCCATCGCTCCATAAGGATGTCCTCTAGGAGCAGGCGTCTTGTGGGAAAGTCTATCAGACTATCAGGGATCTTACCTTTGGATTTTGCTTGGCTGGGAGTGGTAGCCATAAGCACTTTATGGGCTTGGCCGATTTCCCCTACCCTCATGCATTTCTCATAGTGGTAGGCATGTTCAGCAGTGCTGAACCATCTGTAGCCCAACTGAACCCAGCAGACTATACTGATTTATTTCTTGAAAGTCATAAAATGGGTGTCAAAGAACCAGCTGCTTCCTTGTAGTGCATAAGTAGTAATGTCAGAGGGTTTTCCTGTATAGCCTTTTATTGCTGACATTGTGTGTGTGTATTTTAAGTGAAAATGTGATTTAGAACAACACTGTACTATCATATGCTCTAAGAATGATAGAAGATTATGAATAATAATTCCCTTTTGCAGTAGTGCTGTCACCTGGTGAATACTACACATTACATACATAGGTCTTAGGAACCCATTAAGTTCCCTCTATAGGTCTTAGGAACCCATTAAGTTCCCTCTATGCAGGCAGAATTTGCTTTGCAAGTGCAATGCTATAGCATAATAGTTAGGCCTCCCAATTCTCACCCGAATTTTTATGTCAGAACAGAAAAAATCGAGTCTGAAAAAAAACTGTCGGGGACCATCGGCGATGGTTTCCGATGCATTTCCGATAATTTTTTTAGCTCTTCCACTGAACCCGATTCTTGGCCGATATCGGCCCAATCGTGTCCGATTCTCTATTTCTGTCGCCGATGCATCGGAAATGCATCAGAGATGGACTATCGGCCAAGAATCGGTTTCGGTGGAATACGGCCATAAAGCTTGTATCGCGCACATGTATTCACACCTTTGGCTGTGAGTGTATCATGTCAAACAACAAGGGTCAGCATGACTGCTGTCACAGCTCCAAGGTGAGGAGTGGGGTCCCACAACTTCTGACATACACAGCTATACTTTGGACTCTTTTGGTTTGGTCTATTTCTTTGTAGAATTTTATTTCATATTCCATAACATGTGCGCTATATTAGAGCACGATATGCGCAATATAAGCATGATGAAATTTAGCATTGTTCTCTATGGGGATGGCCAATTAATATTTATCATAGAAATGGCAAGTATAGGACAATTTTATAGAGAGTTAAACTGGGCAACTTTTACATAGCCCAGACAAGAAAATTGCACTGGAACGTAAGGAGAAATGGTGTGGGAAGGTACTGCAAAAAGAATTTCTAAAATATGTTGAACGATTTTGAAATTGAGCATCTGTAAGTGTCGGTGCGTGATACATCAACATGGGCGATACTACCCAATTTTACCCTACTTAAAAATAACTATAGAAATAGATCCAAAATGCCATAATTGATAATCTTCTATTAATTCCTCTACGAAACTATCTGAATATACATAGGACATCCATACATACATTTTAGGAATGCAAAATTAGGGACATGGTTGAAATGAGTTTTTTCAAAACTTCAACTTTTACTTCTCCCATAACTATAGACTTCTATGTCCACTCAGACAACTGATACTTATAAATCCTTAATAGGCATAATGATAAAAGATTAGCTGGATATACTTGAGAAAAGAGGAATAGTCAATAAAGGTGGTGAAACCTAGTAAACATATTGGAATCTGTCAATTCTGATTTTTGCAACCAGGTAGCATTTGTCTTTGATGGGAAATGATACGACTAAACGTATCTTTCTCTGTCCTTGCTGTGTGCTATTGCCTATTTTCAGCAATTGGAATGAGTCAATTTCCTCAAACTTGCACCCCAATAACAGGAGCTGTCTGAACAACTCATATTTCTTTAATTACACATTTAGATGAAAGGCTGCACTCTCTAGATTCATCACTGTCCTACATTCCCCTATTAGGATCCCATCACCTTGAAGTGGTCGCTTTGCTTATTTGGAAAGTCATTGCCAATTAAGTCTCTGCTCCTTGCTATCTGGAATATATGTGACCAAAGCAGCAGCATAGGAAACCTAATCCAGGTGATTAGCCGCAGGAAATTACGGTCAGGTAAGGTGTAAAGCAATATCGTAATAGGCAATATAACCCTCCTGCAATGATATATAATTATACATTACAGGCATCACCAGAGTTAATTTTGACTAAAGCAGGAGTGATTTTGAAAAGAGAAACTGGCATACAATACACTGAAAACGACTCTGTACTGTCAGTATTGTCATACTGACGACTCAGGTCATCAGGATGACAACTTAAAGTCATCATTTTGACTACCTAAATTTGTAGCTTTAGCAATTTTTTTTAGGTAGCGTCAGCTTGAGGACCTAAAGTGGTCACCGCTGACTAGTTTTGGATCTTCCATGTTTTCAGTGTAATGGTAAAATTCAAACTATGCAAAGAGGTACTGGTGTAGTTTTAAGGCCTGCATCATACGATTTTCCTGTGCTATCTCGAATTTATAGATTCACATTTAATGAATTTTTGTAGAGTTACTGCCCGAATATATGTGTTTAGAAAAGTTATCATACACAGAAAACATGCAGCGGCCTGAAAATCGTCAATACAGACGAGTTTAGGGTAGTCAAGGTCAAATGACCACCTAAACTTGTCATACTGACAATAGAAAGTCATCATACTGATGACTTAGGTGGTCAGGATGACGACATAAAGTCGCCATTTGACCACCTAAAGCTGTAGTTTTAGGTATCGTCAACCAGAGGACTTAAAGTCCCCAGCAAATTGTCGTCATGTCGCCATGATTGGTCATCAATGGTGACTCCTTTTTGAGTGATAACTCATTCCGTCATCTTTCGCCACTATGTGTTAGACTCATGTGGCATAGCCATTGCTATTCCTGGTGATCTTGTGCTATAACAACGTCGAGTTCCATCTAGTGACATGTGTGAGCTACGTCACACAGGTTAACGAGGACTCACAACAATTTGCTGGGTCGTTTGCTCTGACTAGTTTCGTGCCTCTCAGTTTTTCAGTGTAGCATATTGCATTTGTTTGTAAGGGAGTCTTGGGAGGGGAACTTAGTGGCAATAAAGAATTTAACATGGTACCATCAGAGAAAAAAAACAGAGAGAGCAAGATGACTGCTGCGCATGCTTCCGGGGGCACTCATTTTTTTTTTTAAACAGATGTGCGCCTGAAGGTCATGCAACCCTTACCCATGCTTAGGTAGATTTTGAAGAAAAATAGACCCTTTCCTGGCGAAACATATGGAAAAATGGACTCTTTCTTAGAGAAATTACTGGCAAAATGAACCTTTGCCTAGAGAATTTCTGGGAAAACGGACCCTTGCTTAGGGAGATTCCAGTGGGAGAATGAACCCTTGCTTAGAGAGATTTTCCCCATAGTGGCTCTTGCTTAGGGAGATTTCCCCAAAAATGACCCTGGGTTAAAGAAATTTCCCCAAAAATGACCCTTACTGAGGTAATTTTCCCAAAAAAGAAACCTTGCTTAGGGACCTTTCCCTAAAAGTAGTCCCTTGCCTAGAGAGATTTAAGATTGAAAACGTACACTTGCCTGCCGCACACATGTGTATGCAAAATCATGTTCCCGGGGGGCATGATTTTAGGTTAACTCAAGTTTAATTGGAACAGATCCAGATCTTATCTGGTACTCATATTGACATGAGAGTCATATAATCATCAGTCTTAGCAATCATTATATCCTATAGTTATGTCTAGCTGAGAACTCTCTAAGTACATTTATTTGAAAGTCCTAATTATCTCATGAATACTTAAGGACCTACATCAGACAGGATTTTTACGATACCATGATAGGAAAATAGCCAAGTGTAAAAAGTGTACATGAAGACAATTAATGCCATAGTGATCGTATAATACATGCCATAATGCCTATCTATATAGGAAAGCGCCAAAAAAGACGGATCGGTGTGTGGTTGTGTGGATCCTTCACATTAATTGGCAATTCTGAAATACAGGTTGTGTTAGAAGCTGCTGTATTGAATTTATATATCTTATTTTTTCTTTCCTCATACATCAAATCCTTCTAATTGATGTTCTACTGTTCTTAATACTTGTGTGTGTTGGGGGTGACTGAGAAATGTAGGGTGTCACTTGTATGCTAAATAGAGCTGGGAGTAGATGCCCTCTTTTTCAAAGAAGCTTAGCATTGCCATTTAATTAACTATATTAGTCTGAAAGGGCTTCCTTTCTTAAGGGCTGCGTCCACTGCGACGGATAGACCAGCCATCGCCCTTCATCCGTGCTTTGCTCCATAGAAAACAATGATAAAATCGACGGATGAAACCGACGGATGGACCATCCGTCGGCAGTGGATGCACCCCTTTAAGCATCGTCTGTGCTGCACTATGAGATACATACATTTGAAACACACTCTTCCAAGTGTTCTAGTTTTGACCAATTACGTGAAAAAAAGAGACTGCTGCAGGTGAGGCACTTCTTAGGCAAAACAATTTTTTTCTATATGAGCAACACTCTTTTAGTATTATCCAGTTGCCACCCGGAAATGAGAATACAGAAGACCTACTCCTAGGTCTTTCAAAGTACACAGCCAATGGATAGAGGTACTGATTTGATCATCTTAACTTGAATCCAAAAGGCAGTCTTAATATATTATAGAATTTTCATCACTGTTTTAGCCACAGGTAGCTGATAAAATCTATGAATACACAATTATACAGCCAGTTAACGGCTGACTGAAGGCTGTCAGTCACTGATGTAGGGACAGTATCCTTAGCCCTCCCAAGCTTTCTAGTTCTATCAGAGCTTGGAGTATTATTATTTGGTTCCAATTCATCCCGAATCTTTTTAATTCCACTATCACTTAAGGCGCATGATGACTGTCCACAGGGCTAGCAGGCTAAACTTTGCAAAGTAACTCTCATGGTTGTAACAATTACACAGAACCGAATGTGACAGCATTCACCGTGCAAAACTACCCAGTCAACAAAAAGGACGTTATTTAACGTAAAGAAACCGTTTCTAACGTTTTAAAACGTTTTGCTATAAAGAGCCGCAGGGAAACGATCTGAAACGTTTTGCCACGTTTTTTGTTGATTGGGTAATTGTTGCATCTGCCAGAGATTCGTGTAAAACTGAACATTGGACCACCATAATTGAAACGCAATGGACCAATGTACAAGGGGCATTAAATGGTACTACAGTGATACACACATGTACAATGAATCCCTGTGAAACTAATGACAGATCCCAGGCAACGCTTGGACTAGCAATACGCCATTATTTCGACAACATTTTATTTTTGCAGTTTTCCCTTTCAAACCTTGATGGGTACGAACAATCCCTGATTGTTGGACTTGATCAGGACAGTTACCTGAGCCACCCACCTGACAATAACTCTATACATGCACCCAGGTGGTACGAACTCACACACTCTCACCTGTTGGGCAGGTGTACCCTGCCATAGCTATGCAGCAAGCCTAAGGGGACCTACATGTACTGTGGTTTCAATAGGTTGCAGAATCATAACAGCAATCTACTTAATCAAACTAAGGTAGACACCATATGCTACCACATTTGACATTAATAGTTGCAGCCAGTATAGACCGAGGCAGCTTTTGGAAACTGAGTAGTCAGCAGAAATTTGATTTTACACATTGGCTTAAGTTGGTATTCTCCTCATATTCATTTATATTGTAACAGCAGTGCACACCTATAGATCAATACAGCAAGGCGGGGTGAATTTCTTTTGAGGTTATTGATAAAGTGTTTAGTCTTTTCTGAGATTAGCCTAAAGGCAATGCTCATATTCACAGACATAATTGCCATATAATATATAATATTTTAGGGTAGATTGTCTTGTGGATCTTTACCTAAGTTGCCTGCACATGTGAACACTATCTAATTTATGAAGCGATATATTTGTAGTTTTTCTTTCAATATATGTGCAAGAATGAATATCGTTTCCAATTGCATGGCTAAAATGTTTAGGGTCAGTGCGTCGGAATTCTTTTTTTTTATTATTTATTTTTATTATTCTGTATAGAAATGTATGGGCAGACATGATTCTATGATTTAAAAGTAGAAATATGAAAAAAATATGAGAAATGTGAAGCACATGTAAAAGATATGAATAACTGTTATGAACTGTTTACTGATTGATGAGGACCTAGATAAGCTCCACGAAAAATTGATGAAAAACTATGAAAATTACGGGAAAAATGCCTAAAAATTCTTAAAATTTTTTCAAAATGTTTTTCAAAAATCCCCCCTCCAAAAAAAAAAAAATCAAGGGTCGGCCCTGTTTTGTTAGGGTCGGTCAGGTAACTGGAAACAAAGCCTATTTCAACATGTGAATGGAGAACCATCACTCTAAAATACATGCGAAAAGATTCTCTGAGCGAAAAAAACCTCCTTGGCACGAAGGAATACCAACTGAATGAAGTGCTACTAAACGGAATTGCTATGACAAGTTTCATTGATAAATTAATCATGACGAAAGTGTGATGCACTCGTGTTTCAGCCGCCCTTATAAGGTGAACCATGGGCATTTCCCTCTAGAGCGGCAAACCAAATAGACAACCACTGTTTCAATACATTTGGATTGTTCTAGCTAGTCACTTATGGTCCTCAAAGGGTAAGCTCTCAGAAAAGGAGATTTTAAGACGAAAAGTAGCACAATGGTAGTTCACTTATAACATAATCTGTATAAGCATTTCAATTCAATTACCAATCAGGCATTTTAAAACCTTGGCTCTCCCTAGATTGATTTGTGCCCTACATTCAATTGTTGAGGTCTATCACTCTTCTTAGGCTGCTTTGGTGCTGTGAAAGTCACTCTCGAGTTAACTGTGTTTTGTGACAGGGGAACGCTGGTGTCTGAGATATATGGTAATTACTCCACCTAGGGAAACCTAATCGAGGTACTTAGCTATAGGAAATTACATCCCCGAGATAAAAGAGGCACATCATTAGGTGAGGTACAAATCGGTGTGTCTATTAGGCCTAGTGCAAAGCGGTCTTTTCTCGACCTATATACACCCGCCTTCATCTTTTCTTTATTCTATCATGTGTGTGTCTAGCTTTTCTCAAGAGGTATTGGGTAGGTTTTATTCCACTGTTTCCCAGCTTGTAATACATCCTAACAACGGGTATCCTGTTCAAACTGCTTGGGTTCTCTAAATCTAAAACATCAAGTCTAAATTGTCACACAATCGCATAAGGTTAAGTAATGTAGTCTTACTAGTGCTAGTATTAGCCACAACTATTCAATGACTCTAATGGCACTAAAGTGTAAGTTCTCATTACAGCACTTTTTTTTCACAGAAGCAGTTTGATAAAAATCAGGACGATACTGATTTCAACAATTCTTGTAAAAATAATGGATACAATTTTATAATTTATTTTTCATTTGGTTCTTGATGCCTTAATTGTACCAGTTGAATACACCCAGCCTGTTAATGAAGTCTTACCTTTTGTAGTGGTCAGTGAAAACGTCTTCTGGAGACACCGGGATTCGAACCCGGGTCTCTCGCTTGCAAGTCGAGCGCTTTACCACTGAGCTACATCCCCTGGCCTGACATACCCTGTCACCAACACGGCCCCACTGACATTTCCACCTTCCAACTACCCTGGATCGGTATGGTATACATAGGGGGAGTGACACAACCAAGTGAACAGTCCCTCTGAAGGCTCTGCGCACCCGACGGGGGAACGAACCCCTACATGGTGTTCAAGCTTTAGTGAACCCAGAAAGATGTTGAGACCCTGTCATGTATGAAAATAATTTCACTTTGGGTCTTAATCCTGTCATTTTGTAGGAAATGTTACAAAGACCCAGCAAATTGTCGTCATCTGTCGCCATGATTGGTCATCAATGGTGACTTCTTTTTGAGTGATAACTCATTCCGTCATCTTTCGCCACTGTGTGTTAGACTCACATGGCATAGCAATTGCTATTCCTGGTGATCTTGTCCTATAATGTGTTCCATCTAGCGACATGTGTGAGCCTTTTCACACAGGTTGACGAGGACTCACGACAATTTGCTAGGAAGGTTCTCTTCAAGGGCATTGCAGGTTTAGGGCTGAAATCTGAAATATGTTCTGTTCAATTCATCCTTGGAGCGTCTCGGAATAAAATATATTCATATATATATATATGGTCAATTGCACTGAGTTGGGGTCACACAGGGCTCACTAAGCAGTAAAAATTAAACTGCTTGGATTGTTTTGAAATTGTTTGTCCAAAATACTGGCGCACTGAGGCACCTACCCTGAAAATTGGGAACACTAATATGAAAAATTGCCAATTTTAGAGTCAATTCCATTATTTAGCATTAGTTCCTATGGGATTCTGGTCCAAATAGGCTTATTTTTTGGGAGTTAATTTATCCACCATCAAGTGAACACATTGACATGATATCATTTTTACATGATGCTGGGCATTGTCCTTTTATAATAGTAATCTGTCATAACAACAAAACTTCTTAATTCATGATATTTCAGGCATAATACATGTTGTGGCACATATGGTTCCATGTGGCACGTACGGTTCCTGACATTGAGAGACTGCCATAGATTTCCATTGAGTTGTATAATGAGACTGTAATATTAACATGTAGATAGGTGCATAAGTGGTTAATCTTTATGACAATGCATCTCTAGGAAATCCCATAACTATGCACTGGAGGAATCACTTTATGTGGCACATATGGTTCCTCTAAAACTACACGAAATCACATTGCAATTTCAAATATGGCAATACTGAGGTATAATGTTAATGAATCTAAAATTCTTTACCTAATGACTGATAGTTGACACCTAAGGCTTTCTAATTATATTTTTGCATTTGATAAATATGATTTACTTCTCCCCACTATCATGTATTAAAGAATGAGGCACGTATGGTTCCACTTTACCTACACCACAAGGTTTTTAGCAATAACTCCAGGCAGATAAGGGGAATAGTTCTTGAATTGATTATATATAATGCTAAATATTGGGGGCTAGTGGAAATATAAAAAATATTTATACATTTCCAATGCATTTTCTCTTTACTTTGGCCCATACCAGTGGGAGCACTATGAAAAAACGTTCGAAATACCCCATAAAAAGCTTATATTTTGTAGTCTGCTGCTTTAAATATTAATGACACATGGGCAAAACCATAGTTTCCAAGCAAGATCCTGACCTTACCCACCTAATTGAAATGAAAAATATCCGAAACGTTCAATCTTTAGTCACATTTACCCCCTTCCCATGGTGAAAAATGGGTTTGTCCCCATCTCAGTACAATTGACCATATATATATATATATATATATATATATATATATATATATATATATATATATATATATATATATATGGTATCGAACAGCGGTCATACACTGTTCAGGGTATTGGTACCTAGGGGGCCTCCCACCTGTGTGACCCAGTGCCCTACCCTCATCAACGAGTTGCCGGTCTTTTTGTGTTGCAGAGGCCCGCCAACGAATCCGGGAACTGGACTACTTCGCAGCAGAGCTTCGCAGTCAGGCGTGGGCGCCAAGTACCTGGAAGACTAAAGCATCTCAGTGGCACAAATATATCAAGTTCTGTGCATCAATTCGATGCCCGGCAGTACCCACAGACACAACCCTTATGTGTCGCTACGCAGTCAGCTTGGTTCCAGATCTGAAATATAGATCAATCTAGAACTATATCAGTGCAGTGATATCTCTGAACAATTATTCCGGTTACGACATTAAAAATGTTAGATCAGAGTTTGAGTTGATCGCCACCCTAGCGGGTATACGCCGTAGGCTTGGTAACCCGGAACCGACTCGCCCGTCTTTCACTCTTCGGGACTTATTATTGTTATCAGGCTGTGTTAACTGGGATCGGGTGGAGGAGAGGGTCCTATGGACTTGTATAGTGGTATCGTTTCGGGCCCTGCTACGGAAATCAAACATCGTCCCTGATTCAGCATCAAACCCAGTGGGTCATTATCTTCGACGCGGAGCAATAGGTCTCACACAGTGGGGCATAGAACTGAGTATCTCCTTGTCTAAGACAGTGCAATATGGTCAGACAATCCACAAAATACCTATAACTTTTAGTCGGGGTTCACCCCTTTGTGCAGCTTCCCTGATACGGGATCACCTTGAGGAATTTCCATCCTCTGATACCATGTCCCCAGCCTTTGTAGTACCAAAAGGGAATCGCCTCATCCCGGTAACCTACCCTATGCTGTTGGGGTACCTCAAAAAACTTATGATCTCAGCAGGCATGAACCCACAGAGGACGGGCATGCACTCCCTAAGACGGGCAGGGGCACTCTATATGTATAGCCTTGGTCTCACCCTGGAGGACATCCGTCAAGCAGGGAACTGGAACAGTATGGCTGCCCTAATCTATCTCACAAAACCTTATCACCTCCGCGTGGACACGGACCTGATTGTGTCTAAGTGCCTAAGTACCAATCTACAATTATGAACAATTACTCCTAGTTTGGGAGTTGCCGGCGTATTCGCGCAGGCCCAAGTGGCTATCTTGTCCCTGTTTCTCCCTCGCTAGGATCAATGGTATCGAACAGCGGTCATACACTGTTCAGGGTATTGGTACCTAGGGGGCCTCCCACCTGTGTGACCCAGTGCCCTACCCTGTCACTCACCTCTCACCTGCACTCCACTCACCTGCACAGGCAGGCCCAGACAGTTCAGTCCAGTGACTCCACTCACCTGCACAGGCAGGCACAGATATTCCAGTTCAGTTCAGCTTTGTCTGTTTGTTTTTTTTTTTTATTTTTTTTTCTTTTCTTGTTTTGTTTTAAGTTGTTAATAAATAGGCCGGCGTATTCGCGCAGGCCCAAGTGGCTATCTTGTCCCTGTTTCTCCCTCGCTAGGATCAATATATATATTGGTACTGATCCAATTCTATACATACCCTTTTGTGATAATTTCTCGAGCACCATAATAGGAGATATAATTCTCTAGCTCAACCACTCTAGTCATTCAATACTAGCGAGCCAATAAAGTTGCTGATATCATGGCAGGTGTCATCAGAGATTCGTGGATTAACAACATATTCTTTTACACAGGCTACACCCTATAACCTTATACCCCCTCATATTCATTAAAATACACCAAAATGTCCTTTCTGCGCTTTTTATTGGGAAAAAAGTCCATTGACACTAACAACAGGTCTGCAGCAACATTTAGACCAAGCATTCACCATTCACTGCAGTGCTTCTCTGTACGTTTTCTTTTTGAGGGGGGAGGGCTCTAGGTTAGAAGTTACGCTGCAGGTACCTTGTAATACATAATAATGATTTACTGTGCAGTTTTGCATAGATGCCTGGTAGATTCATAGGTACAGGTCAGAGAAGAAATATAAACTTCTGACCCTAGTTTTCACATTCAGAGAGCCAAATCATCAGCTTCTTTTGAGTGTACAGTCTCAATTAAAACCCCTTAATTCAAGCTAAAGACCAGTCTGATTCCTAAAAGTGCATCCAAACTAACAAAGTGTGTACAGATTTCGCGCTATTTGTCATGGAAGCCGACCTACCTGAATTGATAAGCTTCTACATTTGACCCAGCAACCTTTAATCTTGACGTTTGAACCCTCAAAAGCTGACCCAATGTGACCTTTTTAAGCGTTTTTTGTTGTTGTTGTTGTCTATCCTTTTTTTGCAACTTCCTTAGAAAGGTATGTAGATCTCTAACCTATCCTGTCGTGTAAACTATACCTATACCTATGCCTTTCCCCATGTCTGCCTGTCCCAGTGCCTGCCTATCCCTCTGTCTGCCCGTTTCTCCTTTTGCCTGTCCTCCAGGAATCACAGTACCATATCTAGAACTAGGATAGCCTTAATCCATGTCCTCAAGACAACAGTGTCCCTCATCAAGAGGAGAGCTTCATATACCGAAGGGTGTGTTTCAGAGTGTACACATAAAAGCAAACCAATATGACATTTAGTGAAATGTGCTTCATAAGGCAAGGGAGACAGGCAGCTATGACTCTTTTTTATGTATATGTTTCAAATTTTGGGGAAGTGACTATACATATTTCTTAAACATGAAGAATAGGGGTAGTATTGAGAAAATAATTCCTATCACAACTATTCAACATATATTCAGCACATTGTGATAGAGTGACTCTATATTTGATAACCCTTGAAATCTAAAGCAGAACCCTTCTGAAACATCCCCCTGTAGACCTGATTACCATACTCACACTAATGACCCATTGCTCCATTGTGGAATAGTGTGAACTGATAAGAATATATCGGTGAATGTCAGACAGGTGTTCTCAGTCCGCGGCTGGACCTGTCCGATACCACTCACCATGGAGACTCTGGTCCTGAGGTGGGTTAAAACTTTCCCTGTTGTAGCCTAACATTTTACATTTGGTTGAATTTCAAAGTTAATGTAAGCATTTAAGGAGTATGTGCTGCTTCAATATACCAGTATTTGATCTATAAATAAAGCCTTTGCAATAACCTCACAAGTATAATATTTTTGTATCATCCCAACAGTGGTAATTAAGAAAGATTCAATATAATTCACCATTAAGACATCATGCACCTTGCTGCACATGGTAGTTTGCCCCAAATATACTCCATAGATAAATGATAAAGAATTATTGTCTCAGGAAAGCAAATGCAATGAGAAAAAAAAACTAAATACAGAGCACCATCATCAATTGCTGTAATATCTTTACTTTCCCGAAGGCAACAACACCTCTCTTTTTCTCTTTAAGCTTGATTTGTGCCCATTGTCGCCTTCATGGCTTCTACCTATTGTCTTTTTAACAGAGCTGCCATAAGCCTCCTCATAATGGTCACAATAGTAGGAGCAAAACAAGACGACTCATTTTAACATAAATCAGCCCAGCAAACGGTTGTCGACCTGTGTGAAGTGGCTCACACATGTCGCTAGATGGAACACGACGTCGCTATAGCACAAGATCACCAGGAATAGCAATGGTGGTGATCACATGGCCTCATTTCAGATGGCGAATATAGTGATCACTCAGACTCACCAGGGATGGCGACATGATTGATCACTCACCTCGCTAGATGAAACACTCACCTCGTCATAGCGCATGTTCACCAGGGATGGCGAGGATTGTGATCACTCATCCTCACCAGGGATGGTGACATGAGTGATCACTTATCCTCACCAGAGATGGTGACATGAGTGATCACTCACTTTGCTAGATGAGACGCACACCACATCATAAGGCACATTCACCATGGATGGCAAAGATCGTGATCACTCACACTCACGAGGGATGGTCACTCGGGTGATCACTCACCTCCTAGATGAAACGCGTACCTCGTGATAGCACAGGTTCACCACAGATGGTGAGGATCTTGATCACCCACACTCACCAGGGATGGCGACACGAGTTATCACTCACCTCACTAGATGAAACGCACACCATGCCATAGCGCACGTTCACCACAATTGGCGAGGATCGTGATGACTCACACTCACCAGGGATGGCAAGGTGGTTGATCACTCACCGCGCTAGATGAATCGTGCACCAAGTCATAGCGCAGGTTCACCATGGATGGCGAGTGGTGATCACTCAGACTCACCAGTGATGGTGATGCTGGTGATCACTCACCTTGTTAGATGAAAAGCTCATGATTATTGACATTGGTAATCATGCAGCCTCACATCTGCCAGATCAAAGTATGTTTTGCCAGAGAACGTATTGCCATATGTATCTTCCCTCTAACCACGGACAAGGTGTTCATGTAGATATTTCCCTATGTATTTTTATTGTAACCAGAGAAAAGGTGTTTAAGGATAGTTGCTTTCATTTTAGAGATACCTCTATCTAAATTCAGTTGATATTTTCTCTATATAATCTTGTTTGATTCAACTCTGAAGTATTACATGATAATCATCATGAAAAAAAGCACATTTGATACGTATGGGGCTTCCTAGATAGGCTACATGTTGAACAGTGGTGCTGTCTTAACAACTTTGACAATGGTGGTGATAAGTTGCCATTCTGAGTGAGAGTGAGTGACAGATGATGCAATCTCAAAGAGCATTGACTTGGAGTGACACAAATTCATGCGTGGAGTGAGACCAATGTTGGCAATGGTAGTGATAAGTCACCATTTTGTGTGAGAGTTGATGACAGTGGCACACACTCACACAACGAGTGACATCCATGTGAGCGATAGTGGTGATAAGTCGCCATTTTGAGAGAACATTTACAGGAGTGACACAAACTCACGCAGTGAGTGAGAGCCATGTGGCAATGCAGTTGAAAAGTCACCATTCTGAGTGAGAGTTGACAGACAGTGGCACATATTGACAGAGTGAGTGATATCCATGTCAGCGATGGTGGTGATAAGTCGCCATTTTGAGAGAACATTTACAGGAGTGACACAAACTCACGCAGTGAGTGAGAGCCATGTGGCAATGCAGTTGAAAAGTCACCATTCTGAGTGAGAGTTGACAGACAGTGGCACATATTGACAGAGTGAGTGATATCCATGTCAGCGATGGTGGTGATAAGTCGCCATTTTGAGAGAAGATTAACTAGGAGTGACACAAACTCAGCCAGTGAGTGAGATCCATGTTGGTGATGTTGGTGATAAGTCGCCATTCTGAGTAAGCGTTGACAGGCAGTGGCACATACTCACGCAGTGAGTTAGATCCATGTTGGCGATGGTGGTGATAAGTCACCATGCTTTGTGAGGGATGACAAGGGGTGGCACATACTAACGCAGTGAGTGAGATCATGTTGGCGACTGTTGTGATAAATCGCCATGCCATATGAGACTGACACACAGAGGCGAAACATGACGCAGTGAGTTATCACTCAAAAAGGAGTCACCATTGATGACCAATCATGGCGACAGATAACGACAATTTGCTGGGAGGCATTAATATAACTAGATGCAGAGTCATAAACTATAGGGAGATTGTTCTACTTTTGAAATCTCTAAAAAAAGGTTGTTTCTGGTCATGGCCTTACATATATGCTCTGGAACAATATTTTGTGTTCTCACAGGAGAAGATAAGACACCTGCAACAATCTTGGAAACACCCACACACCTACCCACTACAGTAGCTGGAGAAGCCGGTATATCAGAAGCATAGACTTGTTTTGCCAGCCAATAAAACAATCCGGAAAGGTAGATCAACAATTACAAATATCAACAACTTACATTGTGAATGCTCCGTTCTGTAATAGGATAAGATGGCAGTGATATCATCATCTTACCTAACTGCTGTAAGATAATAAGAAACTTGTAAAGAGATCAATAGTGTCAGTCCTAACCTTTACAAAAAACACCTGTAAGTGTGTAGGCCATGTGTTCTGCTACATGTAATAAAAAATCCTTCTCATAGTATCAGAAAATGCTGACCATGGCAAAAGTGGTAATTTCTTTCAGAAATGTCATTCATATATTCATCATTGCCAATTATGAAAAAAAAAAAAAATACAGTAAGAATCGTGCTCTTTAATTTATTTCAGGAAGGTGTGAGAAATACACTGGCTACATAAAGAATCCGGGTGCTAGATATCGGAACATCGAAAGTGTATTTCTGGGCAAGTCAATGGAAATTGCAGTCGACCTTATTCTCCAGTCAAAAGTGTACTGCATATTTAGACAATCAATCAGAACCTTTGAGTGGACATTTATTTGCATACCCACACTGCAAAAAAAGGTGTTTAAAAATACACACCAAATTTTCTCAACACCTGCATTTAAACACATAAACAGTTTTTAGGTGTTTACCGTTTAAACACTTATTCTCAAACACATAAACACTGAAATGTTTAAGTGTTTAGCATTTAAACACTTGGTTAAACACTTCCCAGTTAAAAGCATTTAAAAATGAATGCGTTTAGCACTTAAGAAGCATTGAGAAAAGTGGGACAGATAAGTGTTTAAGCAAATGTTTAAGTTCTAAACACTAGTGTTTTATCCCTAAACATTGCTTTTGCAATGCAGAACAGATGTATACATTTTTCATTAACAGATGGAACTATACTTCATTAGGCATTCTATATGGAAATGTCCCCATGTCTGTGGTCAATGCAATGCTAGCATTTCTGTCACTCATGCTGGGAATAGGGGGTGAGTCACTGATTCACGTTTAACTCAGTGAAACATAGCACTCTCAATAAACAATGCTTTTATGGATTAAACTTTATTTCATGTTGGTATGCCCGAGATACTGACAGCCCATAGCCTTACCATTGCAGCTCCGTATCTCACACCCCCGTGCGATAACCCGCGAAAATATCACACGCCGAGGTCACGTGACCATTTGATGACGTCATAGCTCCAAGATGGCGATGTAAACAATGCGCACAGGGAGTCATTCTGGTAAATTCTATTGTAATTCAGCAGTTTTAGATCAAAATAACATGAAATAAATGCAAATGAACATTCGTGGGGAGAATTTTTGAGGGTTATCTCACTTGCCAATCAGGTGCCGCATCGCACTCCGCCCTGCGAGCGTCGTGCGATATGGCACCTGATCGGCGCGTGAGATAACCCACAAAAATTCTCCCCACAAGTGAACATTTGCCTATATATTATACACTTTACGGAGTATGCATTCATCATATTTTTAGTTGTGAAAAATAGAAGTAGAACTATAGATAGATGGAGCAATTATAGTGCACAGAATTATGTGTTTCCCTATATGGACTATAGGTGACCACTGGGAAAATGTGGTTTAAACTTAAATTAAAGAATACTATGTTATATCACAGAAAACATACTGATTGTTGTTGCCATACTGACCTGATTTGGCTTGTCTTGCTGTGGTTGACTGTTTGAACTCATTCGTGGTAGTGTTCTATGGGATAAGGCATTCATCATTCTTGATATTAGTTTTATTATTAAAGATGCATGAATTTAGTAAAGTCATGTGTAAAGTTCCTAGAGGAGACAAGGAACTATTGAAGCAGCCAACTGCCATGTAAAATACAGCCATTAATCAAGTTTTGCTTACAACTGTCTGAATCTGAATATGCAGGCTTTGGAAGTATGCGTCCTTAGGGCCTTTCTCCACTAGGCAACAAAGAGCCAGAATGACTGTCGGTACCATATGTGAGTATGTGAGAGGGGGTGGGGTACCTCAAAAGGAGACCTCTCGGTACCTAGATCGGTACCAAATCGTTTGAAAAATTCAAACATGTCAGTCTTTCAGGTGGGATATCGTGAGAGATTTGCACATCGGTTGCGATAGTCGTGTAGTGTTGATAGGCCCTTATGCATAGAATAAAATATCAATGTCTTGGTATTTCAATAACCTACTTCAAAGCCCCGATCACAAGCCTATCACGGTCATAAAATGCAGGTAGACTGAAAAATGCTATGTGCTCACTTTAAAACATAATCATACTTTTTTTTCTTTTTAATCAATTGCAATAAAATGCTGCCTATAAGCTGGAGATAGACTTTAGCAATAACTTATGAATAAGCCGATTTGTACAAAAATAGTAAAAAAAAACAAAAAATAAAAAGAGATCAGTTTATAACTAGGATGTTACAGTATCTTTGACAATGTAATAGGGTCAGACCTTGAGAGTCTGAATTATATAGAAACTGAATCTTTTACATAAGCATTCGTTGGTAGTCTGGCAATTTGAAAATGCAGCAGCAAGGCTTTGACTTTCAATAGTCATGGTAATTTCAGTTATACTTTCAGTATCTTAGGACGATTCTCCGGGATGTAATTGGCCCATATTTTGGGCTGACTACATGTGGGATTCTGATTGTTGCTAAGGAGCTGTTTCAGTTGGTTTCTGTGAATCACCTTATAGCTCTAAGCTTTGAAAAATGTGTATGGTGAGATGAGTATAATAGGAGGATATTGTTCAGGACTGGTTGGACAGTTTCTGGGTCTGTGAAATGTTGCCTAAAGTATGTGACACTTATATTTCATTACTTAATATTAGTACACACTGATTTCAAGGATTGGTTAATGGACAATATTATTTAGCAAGAAAAGCCTAAGCTGGTATCATGGAGATGCCAAGGGAAATGACATATTATCAAAAAAAGGCCCAACATAAATATTTGAATCTGTGAAGAGTATCAATAGATAGTCAAGAACAATACATCTCATCTGAGGTACTTTGCAATATTCCACCAAAACAGATAATTAAGCATGTGGAAAAGAAGGTCGCTGCATGGGGTTAAAAAAGGGGTAACTGCAGACAGGGCTCCCGTGAAGATTGGCAGATCCCCGGGGGGGGGGGGGAGGGCTGGGGCAGCCCGGCAGCCGGGCATATTTTGAAAAGTGGAGCCATCATTTCTTTAGAATTGGTTCATAGTTCCTCAAAAGGTGGGATGATCTTCTGGGATCATCATTCCTTGGGATTCATTGTTCATCGTTTATGTAGAGGCTAAACTGACATTCGGAAGTGGCACCGGAAGTAAAGTTGCAGTACGGGAGGCATCAACCAATGAAAACAAGGCTACGCTCGCTCGCGGCATGTTGGTGTTCTCTTGATGAATATTTCTATGCTCATACCATCTTGAGAAATGCCTTCCTGCTTTACACCCAGCTTAAGTTGTTATTCAAACACAATTTGGTCAAATCTCTATTTGAAATGCTTAGACCACATTGATTAATTGTCCGGCAAAAATATTCATTCAACATGTGATATTATCTGAAACAAGTGTAAACCTTTTATACGGGAACTGTTTTTGTGTAGAAAAGGATAGGGAAGGTTCTTAACACACTACGACTGCCCACCTTCAAGTCGTAGTAGGGAGCCTTTACTAAGTGACAGTACAGCTCAATAGTAAGAGTCATGCAATGTGCGCGGCACTATGACTGGAAGGCATTTCTCAAGATTGTACGACTAGACACAGCTACTGCTTTTTAGAAAGACTCAAAATTAGAGTGGGTGATCGTAGGTAATGCACCGCGACTGCTCTGTATGATCAGCACTTAAAGTAGTTATTACATAGGGTTTGGTAGTACAGTCGTACCAGTGCAATCATTAGTGACAACTGAATGCAGGGCTGTATTTGCATAACAGTGAAGGATTTCACTACGATTTTGAAGGGGTCTGGTCGTACTATCTTGAGAAATGCCTTCCTGATCTACCGTATGTTATGTAATAACATAAGTGCTGATTGTACAGAGCTATGATCACTGACACTCAGTTCTTGCCCAGCAAATTGTCATGAGTCCTCGTCAACCTGTGTGAAGTGGCTCACACATGTCGCTTGATGGAACACAACGTCGTTATAGCACAAGATCACCAGGAATAGCAATTGCTATGCCACGTGAGTCTAACACGCAGTGGCGAAAGATGACGGAATGAGTTATCACTCAAAAAGGAGTCACCATTAATGACCAATCATGGCGACAGATGACGACAACTTGCTGGGTGGGTTTCAAATCGTATTGGCTGTGTGCAGTCATAGTGCATTGACAAATGGCCTTCTGGACTCCTGCTAACCATTGACCTTGTGCTAGCTATGGATGCTGCTCTGGATCCGATGATCAGTGCTGCCATCTATCACCCCACCTCTAAAACTGCAAAAGGACAGGAATTCATTTTTTTAGGAGGTGCTATTCCCAAATGGGAACTGACTACCATCAGGCAATGACTTCTCCCCTGTTTTACAGCAAGGTAATTGGTGGGAGTGGTTCTGAAGTGGTCATGAATTGGGGAATGCTTCCCAGTAGGACTCACACTGAGAGGATTGATTCTGAGTGTAAGGTGAGAAGTTGATTCTGAGCAGCAGAACAGCCAGGAACTGCATGGTGAGCCAAGACAGTGAGAATCCGATCCTGATTCGTTTCACAATAGCCTCCTGTTGCAGCTAGCTCACATCAGTTCTTAGCTATATAATCGATATTTCTGTGTTACATGAAACAGCACCATTACATTTTGTAAGACTTCAAGGAATTCTTAATAATTTGGTAATCCTTTCCCTATAAATCCTAGTCCTGATTCAAATACAAAGTCAAATAAAACTGTATTAATTGAACGCAACAAACTATTGATGAACACTTCAGTATAGACGTTTTGTTGTATATTCCTTTTACATAAGTGTGGCATTTAATGCACATCACATTAACCATAATGGATGATAGTAGAACTCTTACGTAGCTCACCAGACATTTTGATATGCTCTAAATGGTATCAAATATACTTGACCAAATAGGCAAGACCTTGTGTCAGTTGATAATGCAGATGTATTTATTCCAGAATATTGTACAGAGTCTTAGTGATAGTAGTGAATGGCTTAGGGGCTGATGCTGGTCTGAAGGTTACAGGTAGGATGCAGCGACGCAAGCGTGTACCTATTGTGGCGACTAGAGTGACCCCTATTAGTGGTATGTGTATCTAAGGGAGTGGTGTGTGTACAGGTGGTAGCTCTGTACATGTAGTACAATGATATTCAATGTATAGCAATAGAAATATGTTTTAAGGTATTTCAATATATAACAATAATTTGATAAATTGAAGGCCTAATATGATGCCTGTCATTCTGTAGAAATGCAGTCCTGGAATTAATGGAGTGCTGGAGAAAAGACTTCATTTTATTTGTATGCACTTATAATTATGTACTCTGTGTATAAGGAACACCTCGCATAATGAGCACACCAAGAGTTTGAAGATTTGGCCAGAAATATCCAACTGTGGCCCACACTATATTTGGTGTGGCTTGACATTTGGGCCGCAATGGGCTAACCGATGGGCTGCTGACAGTTTCTGTACATCAGGCATAATGGGGTCATAAAGTTCAGAACTCCTAGCTGAGTATGTCTTGTGCAAACCTATCCTCAGCCGTGTCTGGGGAATTATCTTTGGAACTGGTCTATGCCTGATTTGGGGTGCCCACTTTGAAACCAATATATATATGTGCCCAAAGTGTTTACCCATTTTGAAGCTGCTCTATGCCCAAATCAGTTAGCCTGATGTGGCCCACACAACTTGCTGAGGACAAAAACTGTCAGGAGCCAAACAGTCGTCAGTTTGCCCTATAAGGGCAACCCAATGTGCCCCTGACTGGAAACCCACCATTTGCCCAACCTAAAACTATGAATTGTATTCTGCCCACTTTGAACCAGCTTATCTGAGCTAAAACTGAATTGGCCCCAAGCGGACTTGCTACATGGTATGGTCAAAAAGAGTAAAAAATTCAAAAAAGAGCCATGTGGAGGGAACTATTATTGGCCACCACTATCCTCACGGGCAAACTATAATATGCAGGGTACTAAATTTTGGTGCATAAATGCACAATCAGACCTTAAAGTGGTTCTTAATGCCAATAAACGCAGCCAATTACAGAGAATAGACCTTATACCAATCAGTGTCATTATAGTCTATGAATAGAATTGATTAGTTAATAATCTACCTGTGCTATGAATGACAACAATCTAAATCATTTATCTAGATGAGATCTTTTTATATCTTCACTATAGTAAATGGCCAATTTAAGGAGTGTCATCAAGATAAAGATAGGCCTCACTAAATGTTTTACAAGAGTACCTGTTCACCATGTACACATACCGTAATGTTCGTTTGACCTTTTTGTGCCCAGAATTATTTGAAGATTTTACATTATTTTACATTATTTCACGATTTCATTTTTTGTTTAATAAGACCATGTGCAATTTCGATCTTCTTCCTTGATAAGGGCTTGGCATATTTTTTTAATTCTCATAACTCAGTGAAGACTTTCAGTTAAGGATGTGATACTACTGGTCAGGTCTAGTAACCATAGTTACCAAAACATTCCATTTGTTATCATTTAGCGGTATTTGGTCTCTATATATCATATATATCCATAATCCCTCTAATCCTGAGACCTTTCAAGGCTGATTTGCCTGCAGGCATCTACATGTACTGGCACACAGGAAACATGATATGTTGTACTAGAAACAATGCATGGCTTATCTTTAGGATAGAACCACTTGCTGTAAATATCATATTCGGGAGGTCATAAGCATTCCATAGAGGGTTTAACTTTGCAGATTGGACCAGTAGAAGTGTCTGGATGAAAATTTCTTTCAATATACGTGCATTTAAGCACAAAACCGCGCTTAAATGCATGCTTGGGCACCTAAGCGTTAAGTGCTCTCTATTTATCTAAAGAGACTTTCTGCTGAGATTGAACTCATATAATTTGTTCTCTCTGTTCCCCTGGGATGTGCCGCTGTGTTCAATATGTCATCAAAAACATAAATGGATTGAATCAAAGATTGTGCGGAATGACACTAAATGCGGCATGGTGCCATGTCAATAAAACCTGTGGTATGTAAAACTTTATCTGCTGCATGTATTCTTTATTGATTGAGTATTACATAGGATGACTTTACTTGATGCACACCATGTTGTGCTCTAGTGAATTCAAGCCATTTCAAATGATAGGGTCTCCTTGGATTCATTAGTACACTACATTCTTCTGTTAAGGTCTATTACTCTTCTTAGGCTGCTTTGGTGCTGTGGAAGTGTGTGTTGCGACAGGGGGATCTCTGGGATATATGATAATTACTCCACTTAGGGAAACCTAATCTAGGTGATTCACTGCAGGAAATAACATCCGCGAGATAAAAGAGGCACATCCTTAGGTGAGGTATAAAATTTGTGGGGCTATAAGCTAGTGCAAAGCGGTGTTTTACTACCCATTATCCACCAGCCTGAATTATTTCTTTATTCTAATATGAGTATGACTGGCTTTCTCAAGAGGTTTTTCGATACTTTCTAGCTTGTGTTATGTCCTCACAAGTTGTGTAAACCTAAAAATCATGTAAAGCTATCACAAACTAGGGCTCAATTCAGGAATATGTTTGAAGCACTCATCCCTCTACACTCACTATTATTGTTTTGAACATTCCTCCAAATCCAGACAAACTTTATCTTTTAAAATTTGATCGGAAGTAGACAAAAATACAAGTATGCCTGATTTTCTCTCGACTCAAAATCGGGAACAAATCAGCTTCATATCATGTTGACAGCAGACAAGACAACATGATTCATGTTAGGGTAAAGTGACCATGAGTCGTCCACCTGGGTCATCTTACCACTTACTAGTTAGTCTAGGATCTTTGTAATAGTAGGAAAACTTGCAGGGGTCATCTAAAAATAGATATAAATATTACCCAGATGTCTTACTCTTTCCATCCAGCAATGTTACAACATTCATACCCATAGTCATGGAGCTCTTTGAGCACCCATTATTCAATAGATGTGAATTTTCTTTCATCAGTACCATGAGTCAGCCACTGTGGTACCTTGAGTCAGCCACATCATAAAATGACTCAATTAATTCATAGTAAAGAGTGTGCTTTTGAAGCAAAACAAGGAAAACATTTCTTCCCAGCTGCGAGATCTTGGTCAGAGTGTTTCTGGAATGATTTTATTAATCATAATGCTAATCAATACCATTCCTTCGGTAAACATAAATTATAGCAAACTTATCCCCATTCATCAGCTGTCCGTCATTTCAAAGTGGCTGTCAATCTATCAGAAGACCTCTCTACCTAATTGGTAGAATAGAGTTGATTTTGTTGAAAGATAATGGATAGTGCTAGATTCACTTTCCCAAAGATGGAAAGATAGCAGGTGCTACAGCTCAACATATTGTAGCAGTGTAAATAACTTAGAACCCAATGAAATGGTCACTACTAAGTTTATTTTTGACCAAAAAGCAATAGTGGCCGACTCAAGGTACTTGTATAGTGGCCGACTCAAGGTACATGTATTGCTCAAAGACACCTTGGGTCAGTCTTATCATACCACAAGTCAACTTCTATACAGCAAATTGTTGACTTTTGTACTGAACACTATAAAAGAAATAATTTCAAGTTAAATTATGTTTGACAGAGTATGAATGCAATGCTTTTTTCCAATTTTAGTTAGGTTTAACTCTGTTACTTGGTCAATATCACATTATCACTCATCTTTCATTTTGTTGCTGGAAAATCATCGGAAACCTATATCTGACTTCAAGAATAATTCACAAACTCTAGTGTCATCTAGAGCCCCTGGAAGGTCCTGGACTTATATTCCAAAAGATGCTAAGATAGCTTATAGCATACCTTGCCATGTAGCACCAGTGCAAATAGCTTAGAATCCACTAATATATTCATTAACACATTCATTTTAGGCCCATAACCAAGCAAAATGGTCGACTCAAGGTACCTGGACGACTCAAGGTCACTCTACCCTAACAGTTGACAGAGGAAAAGTCCTGGTTTGTTTAGCTGGTGTCAACACGATTTTTCCACTGTCAACTGTCAAGTTGACAGTTGATGACAGATATTTTTCTTACTTGACAGTCGACAGGTGGAAATATCATATTGACAGAATTTTTATCTTTCAAGTTGACACTTGACAGGGGAAATTATTATGTGTGACAGCTATATTTTTTTAAACTTCATCTTGGTGGTCGTAAGTTAATCATGCTGATTTTGAAGTGCATGTTTTTTTTTTGTGGTGTGGTCCTTCACGGCTTCCATACATATCTCATCCCTTCATATTGTGTCACATATATACAAAAATATCATTTCTCTTTTTGTATTATAAAATGTTCTGCTACAAGGTAATGTAATAATTAAGGTTCCAAGGTCAATGGAAATAGATACTTTGATTATATTAGTGACAAGGGAAAAGAGGGCAGAAGGTTTCTCAAGGTTATTTTTCCTCGTATCTCTAACAGAAGTAATAGAAACGATATGATTCTATAGCATAAGGATGAAAGGACAGCATGTTATGAACTAGCATTAATGGTTTTAAATAAATGTGCACCATATAAACCATGATGGGTAGCTGTATCACTCATAAATAATCATAACTTGATAAATTAAAGGCCAAATGTGATGGCTGTCATTCTGTAGAAATGCAGTTCTGGCCGTTTGAATCAATGATTGCTTGAGATCAGACTTCATTAGATTTTGTGCACCATAACTACCAATATGTATCCTGTTTATACTTATATAAGGGGCACCCTGGGTATAGGACCAACCTCGAGTTTGAGGATTTGGTCAAATTAAAAGAGGTCATAACTTTTGTAGTAATCGCTGAATTTCTTTAGAATCAAAACAAGAAAAATGTTGCAAGGACCATGTCAGCCGCAGAGTTGCCACTCTGCGGCTGACATGTGACGTCATGGCTGACGTATGACGTCACAAATTGCGTCACAAGGTGACCCTGACACCCCTGACAAACCAAAAACATAATGAAGTTGCTACGGTCGCTGTGCTCCCGGCCGCTACGCGGCAAGCAACTCCAAAAAAAAAGTGCTGTTTGCACCCTCTACCCCTATGGCGCCTATTATGCAGCTATAAGGGGTAGGGGTTTGTGTAATATATCAAATGAAAGTTGTTGGTGTCCTCCTAGTGGATCTCTTGAAGCCTCGTATTCACATGTACAAGCTGGGCCTAATGCACAGGGTATTATGATCTGATGAAGTAATGCGCAATCAGATCTTAAAGTGGTTCTTAAAACCAATCATGCAGCCAATAACAGAAAATAGACCTCACAATAATCTTTGTCATTACTGTCTATAATTAGAATTAATGAACTTAATCTAAAAGCAATCTACCTGTGTTCCAATTAACTACAATCTATGTAATGTATCTAGAAGATATCTTTATCTCTTGACTATAGTGAATGGCCAATTTAAGGAGTGTCATCAGGATAAAGATTGATTTTTATTAAATGCTGTACCAGAATAACTGTTCACCATGTACACTTACCGTAATGGTATCTTTAAGTGCCCCTGTATTTAACAATACCAATACCTCTCTACAATATGCCTCTCAGATCAGACTGGCCTTTATCAGATACACTTAATCTTAGTGGCTAAGATTGATTTGAACAGCTGTGCCTGTTTGAAAACCAGTTACTTTAAATTATGATAATAACAAAATTTGAAGAGTGGTGTTTCTAAGTGGTCATGATCTACACATTGTGTGAGATATTAACTTTTTCTGTCTCGTTATTAACTTTGCTATAGCGATAACATGGGAGAATATGTGCTGGAAGATATAAGCAAATGTCAACGATCAGTGAATAATTTAGCATCGTATTCCCAGAGGTGCTTCTGCCTGTATTCAACGAGGCCTTATAGCTTTTAAATAAGGAAACACAACAATATTTACTGTTTTTCAACAGGAAGGCATTTCTCAAGATGGTACGACCAGACCCCCTTCAAATTGTAATGGGATCCCTCACTCTATTGCCATTACAGCCCTGCATCTAGTGGCCACTAATGATTACACTGGTATGACTGCCCTAGTAAACCCTATGTAGTCACTACATTCAGTGGTGATCATACAGGCCACTGGTAGCACATTATCTATGGTCACCCACTTATAAATATGTTTGCAGTTTCAAATCGCAGTGGCTGCATTAAGTTTTACCATGTTTAAAAAAGCCTTCCTGGAGGTTAATTCAAAAGATCCTGGGATCACAACCTCAGCGATCTTAGGAATTATTCTGCCTTATCGTATCAAGCGATCTGAAGTTTAGACTGCTTTCACATTTCCTAGCCAGCACTAAGATTACATCGATCTAAGCCTCAGCCCTCCTACACTATTCCAAGAAGTACTGACTGGGCACAGGGGTAAGAGTCCCAAAATAAAGGAATAGCTGTGGAGTCACTCTTCTTCACAACAGTGTTTATACCATTGTTCCCTGTCACAATGTGGGCTAACAAAAGAGCACAGGGTGCAGTTGACGCCGTACAGTATTCAAGAGTTGTTCCCATGAATGTATGATTTATGCTTGCCTATTAGAAACATTGTCCCCCCCCAGGACAAAGAGAGAGAAGGGAAGAATTACCTAACAGTGCACTTAACGCATGAGTAGCCCTAAGAGCCCTCAAGGACATTCAGCAAATGTCCTCCCTCCCCTCTATATATATGCAGCAGGCTATTCACTCTTTCGATCAGGAGTGTTCCCTGTAAGTGCTCTTGTACTCAGGTTAAACCACTATGCAATTCTTTCACTAAGATCGCAGTGATCTTAGTGGTGGAAATGGAATAGTGAAGTGATCCCAGGACTAGCTATTCTGGACAGGCCTGCAACCACTGCATTTGATAGGGTAGACCGGCCAGGTCTTATGATATGTGCCTACACTAAGATTGCAGGGATAGAAATCCCAGGATGTTTTGGATTAACCTCCTGGTGCTTGAATGAACCCCTGTGGTATGTCTTGTCTGCTAAAAGCTAAATGGTAAATGACAGGGGACCACCCTCGAAAGTAGGTCATGAGAGGTGGATTAGGTTGCTAACTTTTATCTCTTACTACATCTGCCCACATGCCAGGTACTTTGAAGATTCAGAGAAAAGGTGACTTAATGTTACAATTTTAGGGAGCATATCTAAAGGTTTATTTTGGGGGGATTGTAGATGCAAAAATATGATTGGGGGTTCAGGGGCAGAGCCCCCGAAATAGGTTAGTTCTTAACTCTGTGTCCATTTTTCAGTGGTACTGAACGCACCGTTCATGACCTGCTTTTGGGACTGGTCCCCCGTCATTTACCTTAAAAGCGCAGCCGTCTGTCTTGCTATGTAAGTTCTATGTCATAAGTCACAGTCTGTACCAAAACAATTCCTTGTTGTTCCTTTCTTCTGCTATTTTTAACAATTACTTTCCTCAATTCCATTTTTTCTTGTTGGGTAGGAGATAAGCCCTCTTTTCCCCAGGTGCCTCCTCATTTGACTGCAGGCTATTTCCTAAGTGACTACTTAAGACTCTAGACAGCCAATAAGGTTTAAAATCCACAAAATTGTAATTGTTGATTTCAGGTAGTGGTACAGGTAATGTCTTATGAGTGATTTGGACAATCAACATGTGAATAGTATTTACATAGTGTTTGCCAGGGCAGTCATACCAGTGTAATTAGTGGTGAACACTAATTTGTAGACCTTTAATGGCAATAAAGTGAGGGCCAACACTACAGTTTTATGTGCTGCAGCCGTAGTTTGTTAAGTAATACCATCCTGAACCATCCCTTTCCACACATGTTGCCTCATCCTGATCCTAGATGTGGAAGGACATCTGCAGCAGGTCCTATCTGGCTTTAGGTTTACAGTATTTACCATAACATAAATCATATGGCTCTGTCTCACCAGTTTGATGCCAATATGTATGGGGAGGTTTCTGACCGAGGTTTCTGACTGATTTCTTTCACCAATGGTTAGAACAAGGCCTATTACATGTGTATGCAAAAGAAAAATATGTTAAATATGTGTATTGACCTTCCTATAAACCTCACAGTTAAGTGCTCTCCATGGGTGTAAGGTGATTTCAAAGGTCTAAAGGAAGTGGAAGAAAAGTATCTTACTTTAGACTCCCAAAGAAATGGAGACCTGAATCATGTCAAAGAGAGTGCATCCATGAATTCTCCTTATATATGGTTCATCCCCTTTCTTTTCAGTGGCAGAAGACGTCTGAAACCACCCAGAAAAGAGTAAACAATGTTCCCTCTTTTTCCACTTTCCATCATGGTGTAACTTTCACTCGATACCTGTTCCTTCTCATTCTCCCTTGTAAAGGCATGTCTCAGGTACATCCTTTATTTTTGCAACAGAGAGAAACGACTTTTCTAACTCTTTTTATCAGGCAAAAACTACCGAGCAGAAACCTCGCCGGTCAGAAAGCTTTTGCCTGTGGCTTCGGTCAGAAACTTCTCCAGTCAGAAACCTTCACAAATGAAGGTTTCTCACAGGGAAAAAGAGATGGCCAATTGTGCCAGAAATATAAGGGGTGGCAAGAAATTTATCGGTCAAAAATAAAGTCAGGATAGGATCAATCCTATATTGACTGATAAAACTATACCTTTCTGTGATGAAATTCAAACTACAGGTCAATATATACCAGTAAGTGCCCCTTCTGAAACACTTTTCCTCAATCCCAAATGACTGGTCTTAAATGCTTACTTGTACACTGGAATGACTGATCGTATTTACAGAATGGTTGTGAAACAGGTCTCTGATCTCACATACACTCCCACCCCTGTAGTGCATACACTAGAATTCAAATCAGGTCAATGAGTTTGTACTAACATCAAATATCACTGTAGTTCCGAAAAATAAGCTATCCACTGTAAAACTGGTCCGATGGGCTGCCAGTGTAGCAATCATATCATATTACCTACAACCACCATATATAATTATGGCATTCAACAAATGACAATTGTCCACGGTTATCAATTCCAATGTATAGTTAAATCTAGTATGATGGATTATATTATGATAGTTCATTTGAGCTAAATGAGGTTCATTGGAACCCATATAACATTATCATGATCACATAATTTGACCCTTAATCTGTTTCGTGTTCATGTACTAGTATTTTTATAGGTTGCAAACTTGCCAATGGCTGATATCTACAAAGAGCATCATTTGGATGTGATAATGAGCTATTTGCCAATTAGCATTTTTCAAACTTTAAATTCATTAATACAAAATAATTATGCTGCATGTACCTACTCTTAAAGCTTGAACGGCCTGTTTTTTTTCTACTTGCCAGGTTATCAAGAACATACATGGAAAAAGACCTGCATATACATGTAGAATAGTATCCTTCTTCTGTGTTTAATGTTTTCTTCCGACTGTTTGGGTTGATTCCTTTCTGTAGCTTAGACCTATATCATGTGGGCAAGTTGGATCCCCATTTACAATGAAACTTGAGTCCCTCCTAGCCTTATGCAGGCTGCAAGCTTATTGTTGTTGGTATAAAGGAATGAATATCTTGGGTGCAGAAGTCTATAGGAAGAACCGTTATTCCCAGGGGCATATTGACGTAATCAAAATAGCCTTAAATGTTTTTTTTTCTATCCAGAGAGCTACTAAAATTGCTCTTCAAACATTTCCTTTTGGCTCTGCCTTATGGATTAAGGCACACTCCGTTAAGATAAATTTCTTTGAACCTTGGTCCATATCCATGGTATACTGTAGTATTAGTGCATCATAATTCCAGGAATACATTAGCCCAGCAAGGTAAGCAGGATGACGCAGGGAGAGATCACAGGTGAGTATCTCAACCAAGGATAAGTGTTCTTTTAGACATTGTGTGACTTTCAGAGAATGGAATAGAGGCCCTATTGTTATGGTGGTTATGTTATGATGTATGTTATGGTAAACCTAACACCAGATGATACTCAGTGCAGAATTCCACATGTATACAGGAACAGGGTTAAAGAAACATGTGGGGGAGGGGATAGAACAGGAGGGCTTTTCGTGACATACTACGACTGTCACTCTTAAAATCGGAGTGGATGCCCTCACTCTTATACAATTACAGTCTATTGGTCACTATTGATTGCATTGGTAAGACTGCCCCACCAAACACAATGTAATTTCTTCTTACATGCTGGTAATACAGAACATTCATGGAACATTACCTAAAATGATTCTATTTTGAGGAATTTGAGTCATAATAGCTGTGTGTAGTCTTTAATAGTAATTAGTAAATGTCCTGCAGACAAGTTGAGAGGTATCCAGTTGACTCGGGAATAGGGGCACTATCCCCTACCCTAAGAGAACAATAGAAATAAAAAAAGAAAAGATTGTAGAAAGAAGGACAACAAGAGAGCTTTTGTCCTCGGTCCAGAAATATGTACATAATGTGTAGAAAGCTACTTATAACAGAGAAGTTACACAGGAAGACCAAAATACCATATTGGTCCATTTGGGCAACCGAAAACATGGAAGATCCGAAACTAGTCAGTGGTCACCACTTTAGGTCCTCAAGTTGACGATACCTAAAACTACAACTTTAGGTAGTCAAAATGACAACTTTAAGTCGTCATCCTGACGACCTGAGTCATCAGTATGATGACTCTGTACTGTCAGTATTGTCATCCTGATGACTCAGGTCGTCAGGATGACGACCTAAAGTCGTCATTTTGACTACCTAAAGTTGTAGTTTTAGGTATCGTCGACTGGAGGACCTAAAGTGGTCACCGCTCACTAGTTTCAGATCTTCCATGTTTTCAGTGTGAGGCTGGCGCTTATTTGAACCCCAGGAACTTAAACGAACCACTTTGGTATGCCAGGAACAATCCTTTTTCTCCAAAACTTAAGTTCTAGAAACGGTATCTCAAGAGAGCACCCATGCCATAGATTGGCTTAGGCACAGGGATATTGAAATGTATAATCATTGGGGTGTTTAAAAAAAGTCATTATGGTAGGTGGAAATAGAAAAAAAGGACCACTTCCTCCTCTACACATCTCTGCTGTTTTGGTGGGTGATTAAGCAGTATCAGACAGTAGTGGTATGTTAACTGAGGGGAGTTGGAGGTCCAGGACAGCTGACCGCCCCACCACTTACTGCTGACCAATGCTTGCTGACAGCCCTCCCTTGACCACACACCACTAGAGGGCCACCAGCTACTCCCCCTGCCAGCAATGGCTGGTACTAGAGCACTGTAAGGACATGGCCACTTCTAGGTTCATGTTACTGTTTATAAAGCAACAAAGCAGAGTGGTTGAAGACTATGTATAGCTCCCACTATGCCACTCTTCCAGTTGACAGGAACTGAAAATGGAACAGGAAGGACTGTTAACTCTTTAAACATAGGTTGCATTTTTGTAGTCTGAAATATGCTTGGAGAATGCCTCTATGGCTGTTACTGGTGCTTTCCTAGCACCAGATACAAGCTCATTGTTCAGCCCTCAAGGGCCTAGTAGCCCTCTGGAGACAATATGCTGACATGGCACTCTGCCACACAATGCAGCTTTAAATTTGGATAGAATTTAACATTTTGAAGATTGTTTACAATACCCCTACCCCTGGCACCTATTTGAGACCTGACCTCATGAATATGGCCAGCGGGCTGTTGATACATGAATGCAGCAGGGAGACATTATTCACAGGGCTGCATGCATGTATCATGTTAACCATATGGGGTCTCTATAAGGCAAGAGGCGGATCGCGATGCAGTTATAGGCAACTGGATTGGGTAGGTTGTGTAAACACAGGGGAGACCGGGGACTTTGTTGACTGTCACACCCTGTCTACTACTAGTGGTTGAGACTAGTTTTCCGCCCGTGGTTATAGGCCTAAAGTGCTAGCTGAGGGACTGCCTGTACTGCATGCATTGCAGCATCAAGTATGCATCAAGGATAAAAAATCAGAACAAACTTTCATTTCTTTTTGACCTTTTAAGGCCAATGCCTTAGTACATCATAGCCATTATCAGTGGTTATTCAAGACTGTCTCTTATTCAATAACCTGTGCTTACAAAAAGGCACTACCATAATTATGCATATGTTTTCCTTGAAAGGTTCAGACCTTCCCTAACCCCCCCCCTCCCACTATAGCCTGCAAGCAGTCAGTGAGTAGCACTTTATCAGTCACTATAATGGTCTATCGGGATCAGACTGTTTCCTAGATCAACACTTGCATGGTAGCATCAGTGACCTTCAGTTCCGATCTCACACCAGACTTGTTCCTGACATAACAGACAGTTTGAGAGCATGGTACCAACATGAGATGTAGGAAAACCATGAGAGACTCTGACATCATTTACACTCATCACCATGCACACATATTAACAGGGTCATAGGGGTTTTGAAATTAATTTGAAGCACTGGAACCAGTATTTAAATTAGAGCCTGCCTTGTATTTATAATCACCTGATGTACAGTGGGATTGAAATCCACGAGCGCCCGAGTACTTACGGTGGCCACTGCAGTATCCCGAATCCTCGCTATAGTGGACAGTGACACAGACAGGCTCAAGCAGACAGCACACCCACAGTCTGCTCTGCAAACACTTTATAAAGCTAGATGGACACACATGGAGTGGCTATCTCTCTGTAAGAGGTCCCTAGAAGAAAGAGGTAGGTTTCTGTGGTAGAAACAGTGTAGAAATGTTGAAATGTGCTGTGTGGATCGGCAGGTGGTGGTCATCATGGGGGAATCTTTGAGTCACTTGATTGGGCAGCTATTAAGTCCACCATTTCTGCTTGCCCCTATTGACCTTCAATCTTTTATTATGACTCTTGCTGAAGGGGGGGCAATCCCTTGCTTGGGTGATGATTACTGCAACTAAAACTGAACAGGTAAGGCTTCATGTACATTGGATTTGTGTAGCAGAACCTTCGATAAGTGAGGACAATTTACAACTTGATCCAATTAAAAGTTATTTTATTCAATCAGTTTACAATAAATGGTGTATTTAAAATTAAAAAAAATATGTTTTGCAGGTCACGCATAGATTCTATCTATTCCTGGAGACCTCATGGTAGCTTTGGCTTTTAGGGTAAGGAACAGTGGACTGTATTCTTCCTTCATCTCAGCAGGCCTCTTTGATGAATACAATCTGAACAGTTTCAAAGGATAACGATCGGTGCCTGTGTGGGGAACACATTGGGGGGAAAGCACGAGGCTCACCCTTACCGTTCCTGGTCTTGGTGGCTCTCTCAGTCCATTCAATATATTTCCTACCATCTACCCCTGTATATGGATCTCAAGGTCAGCCCATAGGCATTGGTTTGCCTCATGTCATGCCTTCCAGCTATAGGATGTAGCAATTAAAATGTATAGGTAGGTCATCAAGCGTCTGGTATTCTAACCTACCTATACATTTTAATTTTTTAGAAAAAACTTCTAAGGCCTAATAAAAAATTCTGCCACTTTTATATCGATAATTAATATATATATATAAGCACCTGATGTACAGTGTGATTGAAATCCAAGACTGTCAAGAGGCATGCGAGTTATACTCGCTATGTATGCATTAATGGGCTAAGCTGTCCTTATAGGTTTATGTGGCAGCTACTGACTCCCAGCATTCTGGACCCTCTTCTATTGCTATGTAATCGTTCAATTGCCCTCCTATCTACCCACTCCCCATATATGTTCAGCAGCTTTCTGGATTTGTATGAATGTCAGTTATAAAGCAACAAAGCAGAGTGGTTGTAGACTATGTATAGCTCCCACTATGCCACTCTTCCAGTTGACAGGAACTGAAAATGGAACAGGAAGGACTGTTAATTCTTTAAACATAAGTTGCATTTTTGTAGTCTGAAATGTGCTTGGAGAATGCCTCTATGGCTGTTACTGGTGCTTTCCTAGCACCGGATACAAGCTCATTGTTCAGCCCTCAAGGGCCTAGTAGCCCTCTGGAGACAATATGCTGACATGGCACTCTGCCACACATAGCAGCTTTAAATTTGGATAGAATTTAACATTTTGAAGATTGTTTACAATACCCCTACCCCTGGCACCTATTTGAGACCTGACCTCATGAATATGGCCAGCGGGCTGTTGATACATGAATGCAGCAGGGAGACATTATTCACAGGGCTGCATGCATGTATCATGTTAACCATATGGGGTCTCTATAAGGCAAGAGGCGGATCGCGATGCAGTTATAGGCAACTGGATTGGGTAGGTTGTGTAAACACAGGGGAGACCGGGGACTTTGTTGACTGTCACACCCTGTCTACTACTAGTGGTTGAGACTAGTTTTCCGCCCGTGGTTATAGGCCTATAGTGCTAGCTGAGGGACTGCCTGTACTGCATGCATTGCAGCATCAAGTATGCATCAAGGATAAAAAATCAGAACAAACTTTCATTCCTTTTTGACCTTTTAAGGCCAATGCCTTAGTACATCATAGCCATTATCAGTGGTTATTCAAGACTGTCTCTTATTCAATAACCTGTGCTTACAAAAAGGCACTACCATATGTGACACGATCTGCGAAAAGGGGTCTTAGTGCAGGGGGCAATATGACCCTCTTTCCCAGTACATGTCACATATGCATATGTTTTCCTTGAAAGGTTCAGACCTTCCCTAACCCCCCCCCCCTCCCACTATAGCCTGCAAGCAGTCAGTGAGTATCAGTCACTATAATGGTCTATCGGGATCAGACTGTTTCCTAGATCAACACTTGCATGGTAGCATCAGTGACCTTCAGTTCCGATCTCACACCAGACTTGTTCCTGACATAACAGACAGTTTGAGAGCATGGTACCAACATGAGATGTAGGAAAACCATGAGAGACTCTGACATCATTTACACTCATCACCATGCACACATCTTAACAGGGTTATAGGGGTTTTGAAATTAATTTGAAGCACTGGAAACAGTTTTTAAATTAGAGCCTGCCTTGTATTTATAAGCACCTGATGTACAGTGGGATTGAAATCCATGAGCGCCCGAGTACTTACGCTGGCCACTGCAGTATCCCGAATCCTCGCTATAGTGGACAGTGACACAGACAGGCTCAAGCAGACAGCACACCCACAGTCTGCTCTGCAAACACTTTATAAAGCTAGATGGACACACATGGAGTGGCTCTCTCTGTAAGAGGTCACTAGAAGAAAGAGGTAGGTTTCTGTGGTAGAAACAGTGTAGTGTCAATGTTGAAAAGTGCTGTGTGGATCGGCAGGGAGTATATATAGTGTATGTATGGGGTGGTCATCATGGGGGAATCTTTGAGTCACTTGATTGGGCAGCTATTAAGTCCACCATTCCTGCTTGCCCCTATTGACCTTCAATCTTTTATTATGACTCAGCTAGAACCTTTGCTGAAGGGGGGGGGGATCCCTTGCTTGGGTGATGATTACTGCAACTAAAACTGAACAGGTAAGGCTTCATGTACATTGGATTTGTGTAGCTGAACCTTCGATAAGTGAGGAGAATTTACAACTTGATCCAATTAAAAGTTATTTTATTCAATCAGTTTACAATAAATGGTGTATTTAAAATTAAAAAAAAATATATGTTTTGCAGGTCACACATAGATTCTATCTATTCCTGGAGACCTCATGGTAGCTTTGGCTTTTAGGGTAAGGAACAGTGGACTGTATTCTTCCTTCATCTCAGCAGGCCTCTTTGATGAATCTGAACAGTTTCAAAGGATAACAATCGGTGCCTGTGTGGGGAACACATTGGGGGGAAAGCACGAGGCTCACCCTTACCGTTCCTGGTCTTGGTGGCTCTCTCAGTCCATTCAATATATTTCCTACCATCTACCCCTGTATATGGATCTCAAGGTCAGCCCATAGGCATTGGTTTGCCTCCTGTCGTGCCCTCCAGCCATAGGATGTAGCAATTAAAATGTATAGGTAGGTCATCGAGCGTCTGGTATTCTAACCTACCTATACATTTTAATTTTTTAGAAAAACTTCTAAGGCCTAATAAAAAATTCTGCCACTTTTATATCGATAATTAATATATATATATTAATGGGAAAGTGGGGCCCAACTCACTCGCAGCCATCATGGGGTTGATCGCAAAGGCTGGGGGGATCCCTGGCCGCATTGAAGGGCACACCGTCCGGAAAACAAGCTTTACCATGCGGGCGTTCCAGATACTATTGTAGCGTTCTACCCCTCGATGTTATATTGAATCTTTCGATAAACAACGAAGAACAACTATTCAGTTTCCAGTTAAAACTTTATTGTCTAATAACACATAGGCATCAGCCGTTCTCGATCACAGTTACAGGTGGCAGAGTTTGAACTCTATAACAGGTTCGACACTAGGCCTTCTAGTGTCTACAGTTGATATTCCACATACACCTCCTCTGTGCAGCAGCACAGAGGAGTACTAGGATATGGTAGCCGGGCAGCCGCCAACCATCGCTCACGATGGTCAGTCGGGGCTGGACTGACCCTGAGGAAGGCCGTACAACGGCCTTATATACACCGGAGTCGAGGGCCACGTGACCAAGTGGTGACGTGGCGCTGGACTCCAGCGCCCCCAGGCGTCGGGCAATAGAGGTGCTCTCGATGTCGCCCACGAGGACCACGAAGGTACCTCGAAGACGACGCGGGACCACCACACTATGATATGTCAAATAACACGGCACAAGAACAAAAACTCCATTCCTAAATACGCTGGAGCATCCTACGAACAGCAGCAGGCAATGTCTGATATTCTAAATAGTCCTGTTCTACAAGATTTCGGGGAGCTTATGAAGGAAAACAGAGTCCATCGTATTAAAAGCCGGGCGGGAAACAGCAACAAGGCGGATGCGCGTTTGATGCCCTTTAGCAGTAGCTCCAGTACAAAACCACCATTGCCCAACTTGCAGTCTGATGCCAAAGCACTCCTGTATGGGGCTACTATTGATGGCGATGTTCATATTTACATTAACTACAATACTGCTGGAGGACATCAGTCTACCCAAGTGAACCAGGCCAGCCCTAAGATTCCAGTTGTTGAAAATTAAATAAGTAAAGTACTACAGATACAATAGTCGAAAGCAGCAGTCTGTTTTTGCCATAAATCGGCCGCGCGTCTCACACTGTCGTAAAGCAGTTTGAATAGAATGTAAGTTTTTCGTTGAAATTGAACTAAATTCTTGTCTTAATCCTTTTATATTGATAAATAAAAACATAATTAATGCACTTAAAGGGCCTAAAGCAAGGAGGGCTAAGAAAAGGTGAATAAAATGGCGTTTCTTTATTATTTAGGGGTTATTTACCCTCGGGAATGGCTCGTTTAATAAATATTGTATTGAACTCACATGAGTATGGGACGAATGGCTTGAGAGGCATGTTATACTCGCATGCCTCTCGAGCCATTCTTTCAATACTCGCTATGTATGCATTAATGGGCTAAGCTGTCCTTATAGGTTTATGTGGCAGCTACTGACTCCCAGCATTCTGGACCCTCTTCTATTGCTATGTAATCGTTCAATTGCCCTCCTATCTACCCACTCCCCATATAGGTTCAGCAGCTTTCTGGATTTGTATGAATGATGATACCCTTGACCACATGGGCGAAATCGATCTGAGGGATATATTTGTGGGGCAAGTAGTATATACAGTACATATGCCACCACATCACAGATATAGTGATAAACTGAGATCTACATTCCTGACAATATCAATTTAGAAAAGTTTCATTTCCGAATGGGAATCACCTCAAAGGTATTATCTCAAAGTAAATTGAGGCTTTCCTTGCAGTGTTTTTTTTGGTGTCCCAACAGAATCAAATGGATTGGCTTTATGCTACTCCTTCGTGAATTAGGCATGACTTATACAAGAGGACCCTTGCTGCGGATTATACAATTTTCCTGTTGGGCTGTGTCTTTTAGCAAAGGGTTTCATAATATACGAGAGGGTGTCCTGCATAATGCCTCTTCTTGCATAAAAAAATAATTTATGATGAAATTGCCATCAACCTTTGAACTATTTGAATGTATGTTCTTTTTTAATGGAACTTACTTAAGTGGACAGCTTACCAAGAAGTACCAGTTAATATGGTATGAATTAAAACAGATAGATTAAGCAGATATACACACACACACACACACACACACATATATATATATATATATATATATATATATATATATATATATATATATATATATATATATATATATAAAGGATCCCTGGTTGATTCAACAGCTATCTTTTACAGTATACATCTGTCCCTGGAAAATAATTCAAAGGGTCTACATGACTTGTGAGGATTTGCATGGTAAATTGCTCAGTTTGATGACTTTTGAAATTCTACATCTTTATTAATCTGCAATGCATGTTGTCTATTCTTTAAACTGCATCTACATTGACCCTAATTGATGCTTTCAAAAGGCAGAGTGCTTAAAGCACAATGCAATGTTTTAATTTGAACGCTGCTAATGTATCAGTCCATAATACGCCTTGATGTATTATTGCGAACCTGCTACTATGTATCAAACCAATAGGGTCAGCATGGTGCATGAATATTGCCCTGGAGACTGCTGGAAACATGACTTGATTCCTCTCCGCTATGACCAACTCTATGTCATGACCCTCAATCCCCACAGGCATATTGGTCAGTACTTCTCCAACCTTAAGGAATCACTTGATGGTCATTGTGATATGGTAAGCCGATTCAGGTAGATTAACATTGAGACATCCACAGGCTTCAAGACATCCATTCTCAAAAACGACCATAATAATTGGAGCTGCTGCTGAACCAATATTACCAAATCATTGATGAAAATTGAATCAACCAGTCGGTATTGTTAATTCAGCAGCACCCAGGTGGTTGGATATCGCAGGGTATGCTCATTTGGAAAAATGAGCTGTAATAAATATATAAAAAGTCTGGCGAATAAAGTATAGTGGATAATGGGCATCATTTAAGAAATAGTGGCCTGGACCTGATGGCATTAATGATTAGGAGCTTGATGTCAGAATGAGCTGTGAGACTGATGAAAGATTACCAAGAACTGTTAACCCTTCTAGGTTCACATTGACATCTACTGCATTATGACCTCTGGAGGACATGTACAATGCACAACACTAAACAACTGAGCAACCATAAAACCCTTTGAATGTCGAAAATGCATGAATGTAGCCCTGGCAAGTGACTAACCAGGGCTTCATTCATGCAGCAGGAAGACCCAGGGATTTGTTGCACTCCCAGAAAGCTAGTATAATGCTACAATGAAGTGCTAGCGAACAGATTCACCAGCACTTCATTGGTGCATGAAGCCGACTGATGGGTATGTTGCACTGCTGCATTAATGGCCTTTAAAAGGTTATGTGCTAGTGGGAGTCACTATGATGCAGCTCATAGTTGTATCTAGATTAGTGTTTGAAGAGCTACCACAGATCTACCAAATCCTATATTTTCCTTGCATCAGTTTAGATCTTACAGTGAATGAGCACTACTCTTAAATAAGTAGATGCAGGGGTTCAATACTATTGAAATCGGAAAATCCACTGTAAACTTGGTCTTGAATAAGCACTGATCTAGGATAAAGCGCCCGGGTACTTATAGATTTCTATTGCTGTATCGTAACCCACAGAACCTTGAGGCATAATGCTGTCCTCCAAGGTTTTCCTTCCCCAAGTGGACAGCAGACATAGACAGAGGGTGGTCAGGTGATTAGCAAAGACATACAACAAATGTGGGGCCCGATAAGACTCTCTGTCTCCTAACAAAGCCAAGGTCTTCCTCCCTTTTTGCTTTCTGTTACCTCTGCTTTTTTTTCCGGGTTTCCTTTTTGCGTCAGTGCCCTTTCATCTTTCTTTGTGCTGTGCTTTTTTGCCCACCAATTGGACATGATCTCCTCCTGTTTGACATGCCATCTTTTTGCAAAGCTCTCATGCACTCTGCTTTCCTTGTAATATTTGTTAGGATCATCCAGAGATGGATGTCGAATAATCTGTATTTAATTTGATATAACGCAGTGGGCGACTTGAGCACCTGAGCACCCACTTATTGCCATACCCCTGTATCTAAGGCCAATATTTGAGACAGCCTCTTGATTGATTACTGTTTCCAGTACTTCAGACTGTTTTCAATACTCCTGTACACCAGTATATATTCTGCCACCCTCGTACGATCAGGGGGATTAGTAGTCCTATCGGCCGGCTTCTTGTCTCCTAAATGATTACATAAGCGAAAGCATGACCACCTTATGGGGTACTGACAATATGCATATGAGAGATTGAAACGTATCTGCAAGTTCTCTCGTAAAAGTACCATAATGAAGTGATTCTAAAACCTACTCAAACCGACTTATTATTGCTTCGATGATATAGTTATCTTGAAAAAGGCATATCTTGAAACAGCAATACCTACTCTAGTGTAATTTGTCCAAAGGACTATTTGGCAGTTTGAATAATGTTATCTGATGTCATCATCTTAGTAGGTGCTGATAAGTAGGCAAGGTGCGATACACCATCAGTAAATGACTGATAATGATTCAATGAAATTATGAAATTAAGCAAAACAATGAAATCATGATTTACTATTTGATGTTACTCTGTAATTAAACATTGTTCTGTTACTGTATAGAGTTCTAGTCACAATATTAATCAACCCCATTAAAGCATGCATTAAAGGCAGATAGACCATAATTTTTTCAAAAATCAAATCAATGCAGCCATGGCACCCAACTTGCCAGTGCTACAATTATGACTCACTGTACGCCATGGTATCTGCCATAACTTCCAATCTAGCAATAGTAAGAGGGTGCTTAAATAGATGTTAGCTAATGAAAGAGGTTATCTTAAATAAGCACAGGTTTCATAAAAGTCCAAATTATAGAGGTACCGGTGCCAATAGAATTTTCAACGGAGAATTGATCATTGCATTTTATCTGTCCATGGCTTCACTTTGTGTGGGTAAGTTATGAATAGTTGGTATTTTCATATTCATTTTGGGGATTTTTTCCCCTCTGGGTGGTCCAACTCCAGAATTTATATCGCAGAAAATTACCTTAGAGATACAAGTTTGCCATTACCATAGCTTGATACAAGAACACTCAATGTTGCTTGTGATGGGATCTCAAATACTAAAACCTAAATTTCCAAAAAGAACTTTAGAAATACCTGTCATATTGAAATCTAGAAATATTTCTTTGCCTGAAAATTGGCCTCTACAGTGGTTACTCGGATTCTTTTTCAAACATTACCCAAAGTGCTGCTAATAGGCCTGTCATGAAAGGTTTGAGACTACCAGAAATCTATTACCACTACAGCCTGCCCCCTGTCTATCGTAAAACTGCATAATTTTAAGCAGCATCCTGAGTTTGTGAAGAAGGTACAAAACAGAGTTGTGGTCTGAATAGGTGCCTATTCCTTACAGAACTCTATACATACAAAAAAAGACATATTAAACCTGGTCCATGTGTGCAAGAAGGCTCAATGACCCGCAGAAGGTCTCTGAAGGTCTCCCATCCCAACTTATACACAATGTTTTTACAGTACTTCCATGTCAGGACTAATAAAAATCCCCTCCTTCATTCGTCTTTACCTACCACTCACTAGCTAACTTGGGAACAGTACAGTTTGATGAAGAATGCCAAAAGCACCAGCAAAGCATATTGATGCATCATGTCCATCGGTTTCTTAGATACTGTCAACGGTTACAAGTGGTGAAGTGAATGTACACGGAATCCAGAGAAGTTCATTTGATCCTTTTATTGCATAGCTGACATGAGTGTTTCATAAAGGTGGTAACAATGACAACACTCGCCAATATCTAAGCTCTGCCTCCGATCCTATAGCTCAACCTGTCGTATGTTCTAGGTATAGGTGTAAGGTGTAAGTTGGGATAGATTGATCTTAGAATAGATGGATTGGAAGCTGCTCAAGCTGCCTTTTATACTAAGGGCTTGAGCAGCTCATAGTGTTGTGAAATGTTCTGTACATGTGGCTCAATAGAATAGTGACACATGTCATAAAGAGAGAGTGCCACCTGTGGGTAGATTATGTTAATGAGAATTGAGAGGAGATTGTGAAATATCCTCTCATTCCAAATATGGCACCACAGGTGGATCACACTTCCTCCAGTTGGACTGTGTGGGTGTAGATATGATTGGAATGTTATTACATCCGTGTACCTTATGTCACAGAGTGTCATGGAGGAAGTGTGTTTGTGATGACTAATGGATCCTGGTTCCTGTTGGGGAATACAGGAGATTATTGAGTGTAGATCATGGGCAGAGCCTAGGCTTTATATGGCGAAGAATTTAGTGAATATGAAAAATAATTATAATACCCAGAATGGTCCATTGACAATACCTGAAAGAAGCAAAGGGTTATACTGTACAAGAAATGTTATCAAATAATGACAAAAACCTTGTCCCAAAGTTGCTATAGATCCCCTTTCATTTGCACAGAGATTCCTTGTACCTCTGTGTACCATAATACTGGCTCCTTGTACAAACTACACCTTTAGCATGATGAATAAATATTCTGAAGGACAATTGTAAAAAAACGCAGACATGAGCAGAGGAATTCAACCACAGAATTATCTATCTAGAAGGTCAATCACCCTCCAGGAGATTCATCTCAATGTTTCATTCATACATCATGAGGACCGAAGTTCATGATGCATTGATGCCCTATCAGGCCCTAAAGGGCGCAGCGAAAGTCCCTAATTATGATGGATGACAATGTCTGGGGGAGACCGCTGAACCCATGACTTAAGTGATTCCTCTTTGCCTTTCCATACTCCTACCATAACAGTACCTGACCTTGCAGGGGCCTGATTATGGTCAACTTTATGTCATCACCCTCCACCCCAACAGGCATGTATACTGGTCAGTACTTCCCCAAGCCTTTGGACACAATTGATAGCTATCTTAGGCTGATTCGGGTAGATTTAGCATGAGACCTGCATCTGTGGACCTTCTATAACATGCACCCAAAGTCAACCTCATAATTATATAAGCTGTTATAAGGTTCTTACTAAAGCTAACATCTAAGCCAACACTCCAAAAGTCATGGAGCTCAGAATTCATCACCTCAATTCAACTTTATTCTTGTAATTGAAAAGTTCTCAGACAAATGCACTTAATGAAGCTGTGAGTGAAATTTCTCTAATCAGTTATTTCATCAAGATAGCCAGGAGGTTTACATCGTCAGCCTGTCCATTAGCTACCATGATACCAGTACTTGCTTATGGGTCACAACCTTTGTAAGCCCTAGTCTATTCTAGGTATGGTAAAAACCTTTTATCAGCCGACATTTGAAAACTTTTCATGATAATATCTAACAAAATGTTATCGCCATGTGGACACAAGGCTTTATGTCTATTTTTTGAAGAGATTAGGTGTTGCATAGGATTACTACTTAAATCTCGATTTACACCATCACATGCAATAGATAACATGTTGCGATCCACATCCCTGCACAAGTGAATTATTTAGGTGTTAAATGACATGGAAGGGCATGTAAGGCGTGCTGTTATCCTGGATAACAGCACGCCTTACATGGATAACAGCACGCCTTACATGGATAACAGCACGCCTTACAAAATTGATGCTAAAGTATAAAGGGTGTGCAATATCGACAGATATGTGGATGGGAATATCCACCAAAAAGCACTGTGTAACCCACAAATCGTGGTATAAACTCCAATAGGACCACGCCAATGAGCTGGCAGTAAGATTTGCCACCACTTCATTGCGATTGTTGTGTTGACAAAGGGGTATGATGCACTCCTATATGTAATCAGCTGTTTTACAGATCTAGTTCATGCAATACGAGGCTCTAAAACGGTTGTGTCACCTAGCCATAGATAATGGTCGCCTTGGTAATCTGCTAAGAGGACCAAATGTATTTTGAGATACATAGGCAGCTAGGGATTTCCAGACAGGGAACAGATGTGACAAATAACTCGACAAATATCAAACACTATATCCGAGCAGCTGTATTAGAACATAGATCGCTGAGATCAAGCAACATTCATATAGGCCATCAATATAGCATCAGGTTATGTGGAGTGTTTAAATTTATAGGTCTAGATTTATCGTAATCCTGCATTTTAATCTGATACAGAGTGATAGAGCAATCCGTCACAAGATAGACTAATCCTATTTAAGGTTTACTGTCTACTTGGGTAAAATTGGAAATCCTTGTTCAGAATAGATCTCTTGGTAGTACAGATACATTGCATCCTGAGTTTCAGAGAATGCTATAGGTTGCACCTGAAGCATGAGTTTGTTGCCTATATTAGTCTATAGTACATATTACAATCTTGCTGGGCAACTTGAAGGATGAGCAGTATGTAGAAACCACAAAAATGTAAGGCATGTAACTTACATCCTGTGGCATATATTGTCACTTAGTAACCACAAGCCTAAGTGTAAGATCTATAGCAGAATGTGTCATTTCCATTTAATGACTTATATTGTGTACAAATCAAATCAGATACTTTGGAATGTGATATTTGTCCTTGGAATGAGAGAGGGTCAATTGTATTCATACAATGGCATTTGATGAGCAAATATTTGAGCCAAATGAGGTTCATACAAACCAATATTTTACTCACAGAATGTAACCTTAAATCTGTATTGTGTACATGTATTCGTCTTTAAACTCAAAACTCATTACCTTTTAATTCTAATAGTGATGCGGCATGTACCTAATCTTAGAGTATGAGAAGCCTATGTTTATTTATAGTCATGACAGGACCCAAGAACTCTCTGTAACCAAGAACATACATGCAAACATCAAATGTTGTCATGACCAAACCTTAGTCTATGCATATGGCTTTTTTTTTTTCTCTCCGTCTGTTTTGGTAGATTCCATTCTGTAGTGTAGACAGAGGCCCCAGACCTATATCCAGTATGTAAGTGTGATCCCCATTTGCAATGAAGCACAAATCCCTCTTATCCTCCAAAGAGGCTGCATGGTCCTTGATGTCACTATACACGAGTGAATATTGTGGCTAGAGAATAGTATATGAATATATAGACTCATTATTCTCAGGGACGTGGAGAGACTGAATTTCATTCTCCACATGGCATCATTGATATCTCTAACAATTCATTAAGAAGTACTTTTAACATGGGTATTTTACCAACAGAGCCACTCAAATTGCTTGAAACATCAACACCTGTTAGACCCAAAGCATTTCTCCGTTTGGCTCTGCCTCATGCAGCACGTTTCGAGGCAGACCCAGGTTTTGTCAATCTTCATGAACCTCTGTCTATAATTCTTACTATACATGCATGGTATAGGTATAGCCACTATGATTTGAAATTCTGAAAATTAGAGTGGGTGATCGTAAATCATGCACTAAAACTGCTCTGTATGACCAGTACTTAATATAATAATAACGTAGTGTCTGCATGATGTGTACATGCAGCAATGGTGAGTATCTCAACCAAAGAGAAAGGTGTTTCTTTTAGATGTTATCCAACTCTCAGAGGATAAAACAGAGGTCCCATTGTTATAGGGGATCTGATATGCTTTATGTTATGGTATATACTGTAAACCTAAAGCCAGATGGCACCTGATGCAGACTTCCTTCAACATCTCGGACCAAGATGACACAACATGTGTGGAAAGATATGGATCAGGATGGTATTCCTTAACATACTACGGTTGCAACACTTAATACTGCAGTGTGGACCCTCACTTTATTGCCATTAAAGGTCTACAAATTAGTGTTCACCACTAATCACACTGGTATGACTGCCCTGGCAAACACAATGTAAATACTATTTACATGTTGATTGTCCAAATCACTCATAGGGCATCACCTGTACCAGTACCTGCAATCACACCTCCAATTTTGAGGATTTTAGTGTCTTAGTGGCTATATGCAGTCTTTAGTAGTCACTTAGGAAATAGCCTGCATTCAAATGGGGAGGCACCTGGGTCCCTGGGGAATAGAGGGCTTATCTTCTACCCAACAAGAAAAAAATGGAATTGAAGAAAGTTATCATTAAAAATGGCAAAAGAACTTGGAAATGTTTTTTTTGTGCAAACTGTGACTTATGACACAGTTTGCACAGCAAGACAGATATAGCACATTGGTTTCATTAAAGCACCAGGAAGGCCTTTCTATAAACATGGTAAAACTAAAAGCAGCCACTGCGATTTTAAACTGCAAACATTCAAGTGGGTGATTTAGGCAATGTGCTACCACTGCCCTGTATGATCACCACTCAATGTAGTAGTTACATATGGTTGGGTAGGGCAGTCATACCATGGAAGAGCAAACATTTATTACCACTAGATGTAGGGATATAAAAAGCATTAAGGTGATGAGAGATTCCATTGTGATTCGAAGGGTGCTATGCTCAAATAAGCACACATGGCATAAAGTTGCGCAGCACAGGGTAATTGAAATTCATGAACAGCAGGGTGCTCATTGTAGGTGGAAACACTTGCAAAAAAATCCCCGCACCACTTCTGCCCTCCCCCACATCCCTGGTGCTTTTGATGGTTCATTTAGCAGCATCAGACAGAAGTGGTATGTTAACTGAGGGGAGTGGGAGGTCCAGGACAGCTGACCACCCCACCACTTACTGCTGACTAATGCTTGCTGACAGCCCTCCCCTGACAACACACCACTAGAGGGCCACCAGCCACTCCCCCTGCTAGCAACTCCTGGTACTAGAGCCCTGTAAGGACATGGCTACATCTAGGTTCATGTTCCTGTTCAGGTAGTCCAGTGGCCTAATATAAAAACCCTTAGGGTACCACCTTAGAGGAAGCAGCAAAGCATAGTGGTCATAGATTATGTATAACTCCCACTATGCCACTCTTCCAATTGACAGGGACAGGAAATGAAACAGCAAGTACTGCTCATTCTTCAATCAAAGGTTGCATTTTCAAGTTCTGAAATATAAGATTGGTGAGTACCAAGTTTGAGGCCTCTATGGCTGTTACTGGCACCTTCTTACCACAGGATACCAGTGTACTGTTCGGCCCTGAAGGGGCTAATATCCCTTTGAAGACAACAAGACACATACATGTGCTGCCATAGCACTCTGCCATATATAGGTTTCCAATGCACCTTTGCCATACCTAGAGCCACACAGTGCTTAATTTGAATAGCATTCTCAATTTTTAAGATTGATTTCAATACCCTCATACCCCGGGCACAAGTTTACTACAGACCTTGGGACTTGAGACCACACCAAAGTGTTCATATGGCCAAACAGGCCATTGATACATGAATGCATTCATTCACAGGATTGCATTCATGTATCATGCCAACCATGTGGGGTTGCTATAAGGCAAGAGGATGATCAGGTCTACTGTGCTAGCTGAAGGGCCTGCCAGCACTGGATTTATTCCTGCATCAAGCACATAGATGCATTGGTGCATCAAGGATAAAAATGAGCACAGACTTTTATTCCTTTTTGACCTTCAAAGTCTAATGCCTTGACACATTATTGACATTGACCCCTTAAGCCATTATCTGCTACTGATGCAGAAGAAGTGCATCATGAAGCATGAATCTAGCCCTGGTGAGCTACGTCCTGGTGAACAGCATTCATGCATCATGACGACCAGTAAGCATTAATACATTAACGCATCAATGACCCTTAAAGATTTCACAATATCTGGTAAATATATAGTAGCCTGCACAGTGGTGCTCATAGATGTCATTACCTTTCTATTGCCGGTGCTTCAACCAGACCAATATATGGTTTAAAGTGTGTATTTCAATTTAAATATATCTCTTTATTCCCCGTAGTTGTCAGTGGTTATTAAATACTGGTGCTTATCCAAGGATTATGTGCTTATACAGTCCACTGCAGTATGTTGTCCTCAAAGGGTTTAGACCCTCCCTACTCCCCCCCCCCCCCTCAAAACCACAAGCAGTCAGTGAGTAGCACTTTGTCAGTCACTATAACGTTCTACTTGGATCCAACTGGTTCCCCTGATGTACATCCTATCATCAGTACAGAAGCATGGTACCTAGATGAAAATCCTGAGAGATATTCTACTGTCAAGATCAGTACTGTCATGGCCGTGCACACACATTATCCTGAATCCTCGCAATAGTGGATATTGACTCAGACAGCCCCGGGCAGACAGTACTTCCACAGTCTGCTCATTCCACACTTTATACTGCTGGATGATGCTAGATGGACACTCATCACTCTGTAAGAGGTAGGTGACTGTAGTAGGGATAATGTAGTGTAAATGTTTAAACACATGTGTAGATCAGGGAGGATTTAGTGTTTTTATGGGGGAGCCATCATAGGGGCATCCCTCACTCACTTGATCTGGCAGTTATTTAGTGAACCACTCTGCTAGACACCATTGACCTTCAACATCTTATTATGACTTAGGAGGTTTTCATGATACTGGAAGTTTGCTGAAGGGGGGAGGGGCACTTTCCTTGAGCTGGGTGATTATTTCTGCCTTTACTTTCAGAGTGTAGGTATGGTTCCAGGGTAATTCAGTTGAACACATTTCCAGTGCAATAAGTGTACAGGTACGATGGAATTACGTGTGATGAATACCATATGACCATAGTTGATGTGTTATTCAAATGAGTTTCATTTTATAAGGCGTTGGTAGGCATGGAACAAAAATAGAATAAAAGCTTTCTTTTTTATTTTATTTTTCTTTTAATTGCATTATGGATTGGAAATATGTCACAATTATTAGTTCTAATGATTGGAGACTTATCATAAAGTCATTTCCTGGAGACCTTCTTTTTATTTTGTCTATATTCCTATTACCAAGGTCTGGAGAGCTCTTCAAAGTTGCTTAGTTAGTGGAAATTACACATTTTGTAGGTAACCAGGCAACTTTGAAGAGCTCTCCAGACCTTGGTAATTTGAATAACAACATAATATAAAAAGGTCTCCAGAAAATAACTTTATGATAATTCTCCAATCACCAGATCTGAAAACCATCCTGAATTTCTATCCCATAATGCCATTTAAAGAGAAATAAGGTTGCCCCCGTCTTAATTTTTTGTTTGTTTTCATATTGACCGATAGTCTGTCAAACTGAAATATGATTATAGGTTGTTGAGCTAACTGATGAAAGGATACAGGTTTATCAGAAGATAGGCCTTGCCAAATAAAAAATAAGGATTATATTACCAGGTTTGAGACTTATACCAGAGTGTGCATTGTTTCACAGTTTATCCATAGTGGCTATGATGCCAAATGCTTTTCCAAACAGGGCTTATCAAAATTCCCCGATACCCCCTCACAACCCCCCCCCCCAAGCAAAAAAACAAAACAAAAAAAAGATAATTTGTGGAAAGACACCACAGTCATTCATGCTAACTATTTATTTTTACAATTGTCAATTGGGAATTTAAGATATATGTAATGACACTAGGCTTACAGGTTGAAATTGCACCAAAAATTGGGGAAAAAAGGGGAAAAAAGACACTTATTTCTTTACCATTCCTAGTCAGTGAACCCTGCTCCAATAAATAAGAATGAAATAATTGTATAAGTGGAGCAATACTGAACACTTTAGATTAAATCAAATGCAATGTATATAGCACAGGTATTTCGGCTACCCGACCCTATGGCTGGACAGGTTGTGTGTGGTCACCCATGTTTTCCTTGGCGTATGTAAAATTTCTTATGTTGTCAGGTAGCTTACATCAGCCCATGTACTTATGGAGGGTTTGGTGTGTACATGTGTATGCAGGTCAGTCCTTGGAACCAATATTGTAGTGATAGCACTGATAGCATAGAGAGTGTGACAATTTCCTCTTAGTCTCTTCCATCAGCCAGCCCTATTGCCTGGTTTTAACACTTTAAGGGTCACGGATGTAGGAGTGCATCATTGTTACGATGCATGAATGCAGCCCTGGCAAGTAATTCATGGGCACGGAAGTCATGGATGTTCATTCTTTGAAAAAAAATCAATATTTTAACCCCAATATGGAAACATAAATTTGATCATGAAAATTACTGTCAAATATGAAATTTCAACCTGTAAACTTTCAAAGCAGAAAAAGAATATGCTGTAAATATGACATTTTCCACTGTCATCTCAAGTTAGAAAACAATACCTGCTGTCAACATAATTTTTCTTCTGTTAACTGTCAAGTTAACAGTTGCCACGGGAAAATTTCATGTTGACAACAGTTGTCCTTTCTCATGGTAATGATTACTACTAGATTTTTATCTTTTTTATTTAACTTGAAGGTTGATAGGGGGAAATTTCAGTATCTATGCATTAATTGGCTACACTGTCCTTATAGGTTTATGTTGTGGCTACTGACTGCCAATATTCTGGGCCCTCTTCTATTGCTATATAATTGTCCAATTGCCCTCCTATCACTGCACTCACTGTATAGATTCAGTATCAATCACGACTCTTGACCGCATGGATGAAATCGATCTGAGGGATATATTTGTGGGCCAAGTAGTATATATATATATATATATATATATATATATATATATATGCCATCATATCACCAATAATTGGATGGATGGAGATCCTCTCTATTCCTGACAATATCAAATTAGAATTGATTGATTTGAGGCCAGGACCATGTCTATAGGTTGCGACCTGTCTACTATAATACTGCATAAGAGCAGCAGCCTGAGTTTCTTAGGAAGCTGCAACCTAGATGGACCGAGTAGGTGTCAATTTCTTACAAACTCTATGCATCTAAAACCAAAATTGGACAATGTGTACTTAAAGGTGCAATGAGGGTCACAGAGGGTCTCTGAAAATAATGGTTTACACGCAGGGGCTTATTAGCAGCTTTTTTTATGATACTGCCATGCAAGGCCTGAGGAGTCCATCCCTCATTTATGATTACCTACCACTTACTTTGACCAGATGCTGAGTGCGAGGACTTCTTGTAACATGCACACTGTGATGGAGAGAGCCAAGCGCACCAGTTACTCTTTAACCCTTGGAAGGCTGGTAGTACACTATTGCACCATGTCTGTAGGTTTTCATTGTGCCTAAATGCAGCACACGGCTAGATATGTCCCCTGCAAAGAACTCTAGAAGTTAGGACTTGCATTATAAATGCTCAATTTGATGACCTTTGCAATTCTACATTTTGTGTGTGCAATGCATTCTGCCTCTTCTTTAAACTGCATCTACATTGATCCAATAGGCACACAATGATGCATTGAAAAGGCACAGTACATAACAGCACAATGCACCACACCTGCGGTACCTTAGTTTACCTTTTGAATATTTTTAATGCATTTGTGCATCATACCCATTGGTATATCATTGCAACCCTCCTGTGATGTATCAATTTTATGTGAATAACTTCTTTCCCTAGAGATAGTATTGCAGGGCAGATCGCCACACCCACAGTGGCATAATGTGTGCCGATCAACCACAGCGGCCGATCCACCACTGCAGCCTCGTTCCTGGTGCATGTAAACATTCAAAATGGCGGACCACCGCTCGTATGGGGAACTACTGTGATGGATTTTGCTGATTTTTCCTTACTTATTTAAACCCTCTAAAAACATGAAATAAATAGATCGGCCACCTCGTACACCACGTACACCATGTACACCACAGTCGTTTAGTTCTCTCTATGTATGTTTAGCTTGATGTGTGAATACACTCCTGGAGATTCATCTCTCTAAGGTTTCATTCATATATCACAACAATCAAAGTTCAGAATGAATTGATGCCCTATCAGCCCCTAAAGGGCTAATAGAGGGTCCCTAAGTATGATGGATGACAATCTCTCCAGGGGAGCCTGCTGGGAACTTGACTTCAGTGATTCCTCTTCGCCTCTTCAGCACCTATAGTAACAGAACCTGCCCTCCAGGGCACCTGCTATGGCCAACTATAGGTCCTGACCCTCCATCCCCACAGGCATACTGGACAGTACTTCTCCAAGCCTAAGGATGCAATGGATGGTCATCTCAGGCCGATTTGGGTAGATAGGCCTCAAGACAACGTTTCCAAAATATTCATTCAGCAGCACCCAGGTGGGTCAGATGTCTCATGTATGCTGATATGTTGGTATGCTCTCCAACAATGCCAGGGAATCAGTCATTTAGCGGTGACATTTCAGCGGGCTATGTACAGAAGTTGTGAAATCCAGAGTCAACTAGACCTCATTTGGACAAATGAGCCAAACAAAACCTGTACAGAAAATGGCAAAAGATGCCTAGTGGACAATGGGTTTCCTTTGAGAAATAGCCCCCTGGACCTGATGGCATCAATGATGAGGTCATGATGAGCTGTGGGACTGATGAAGGATGACCAACAACTGTTAGGCCTTCTAGGTCAACAATGGCTTTTATTGCACTCTGGAGGACACAGCATGACATCCTATGACCAAACAGCCTGAATACCATTTGAAGGCAGTTAATGCATTAATGCATCATGCCCATTGGTCATCATGATGCATGAATGTAACCCTAACAAGTAACTTACCTGGACTACATTCATGCAGCAGGTGCATAATGCTGACCGCTCCGTAGTTGCACTTCTGCATTAGTGGCCCTTAAAGGGAAGTCCTAGCGGGAGTCACTATGATACAGCTTATACCTGTATCTATATTAGTGTTTGCAGAGCTACCACAGGTCTACCAAATCCTATATTTTGCTTGCATCAACAGCCGTCATATAGCCTGGTGCTCTGTGATCAGTTGAAAACAATGATTTCTCCTTTGATTCGAATAATGCTACTATAGTGGCCTTTATAAGCACAGGCCTGGTCTTGAATAAAGGGTGGGGGTAAGATGGCATTGAAATTAGAAAAAAACACCATGAATTTACTCTTGAATAAGCCCCGGTCTTGAATAATGGACAAGGTAGAGCTAGGTTGAAATCTATAAGCTCCAGGGCACTTATACAGGCCACTACGGTAAGATTTATTACAGTATCGTAGCCCACAGAACCTTGAGGCATTAAGCAGTCTTCAAAGGGTTACTATCCCAAAGTGGACAGCAGACATAGACATAGGGTGGTGAGGTGATACATACAACAACCATGGGGAGTGATAAGCCTCTCTGTCTCCTAAGAAAGCCAGGGTCTTCCTCCCTTTTTTGCTTCTTCTCCTTCATTTTTTTCTGTTTTCCTTTCACTTCAGTGCCCTTTCGTCTTCCAGTGTGCTGTTCTTTTTTCCCACCAATTGGACATGATCTCTTCCTGTTAGTTATGTCATCTTTTTGCTAAGGTTTCATGAAACTTGATCAGCTTTGCTTGTCCTTGTAATATTTGTTAGGCCCATGCACAGATGGATGTTGAGTAATCTGTACTGAATTTGATATAATGCAGTGGGTGACTTAAGTACCTCAGCACATACTTATTGCAATACCTCTGTATCCAAGGCCAATATTTGAGACAGCCTCTTGATTGAATACTGTTTTCAGTACTTCAGACTGTACTCCTGTACCCCAGTACATATTCCCCTGTCCTTCTACAATCTGGGGAATTAGTAGTCCTACTAGGGAGGTTGACTCTTCTTGTCTCCTAAGCAATTACCTCAGCGAAAGCATGACCACCTTATGGGGTACTGACAATATGCATATGAGAGATTGAAATGTTTCTGCAAGTTCTCTTGTAAAAGTATGATAATAAAGTGATTCTGAAACCTACTCAAACCGACTAGTTATTACTTCAATAATATAGTTATCTCGAAATAGGCATATCTCGAAACAGCAATACCTACACAAATGTAATCGGTCTGAAGGACTATTTGGCAGATTGAATGATGTTATCTGATGTAATCTTGATAGGTGATGATAACTAGGCAAGATGTGATACACTATCTGTAAAGTACTGATAATGATAAAATGAAATTATGAAATCAAGTAAGATAATTAAATCATAATTTACTATTTGATGTTACTCTGAAATTTTGTTCTGTTATTGAATGTTGCTCCACTTACTAGCATGCACTAAAGGCAGATAGACCATTGATGCTTCAAAATGCCCATCAGTTGTCACACATCAAATGTCCATCAATTGTTACACATCAATGCAGCTATGGCAAGTAACTCTCCAGTGCTACATTTATGTCTCACTGTACACCATGGGATCTTCCATTACTTCCAATCTAGAAGTGGTAAGAGGGTCCTTAAATAGATGTTAGCCGTTAAATGGGTTATCATAGATAAGCACCAGTCTCATAAGAGTTCAAATTATAGAGTGAAATGATCATTGCATTACATCTGTCCCTGGCTTCACTTTGTGTGGATATATTATAAATAGTTGGTTTTTCCATATCTATTTGGGGATTTCTTCCCCTCTGAGTTGTCCAACTCCAGAGTATCAGGAAAAATTAGCTTAGAGATAAATTAAATTTTTGATTGCCATAGCTTGATAAAAGAACACTCCATGTTCCTTGTGATGGGATCTCAAACACTAAAACCTAAATTCCAAATAAGAACTGTGGAAGTACCTGTCATATTGAAATCTAGAAATTTGTCTTAGCTTGAAAATTGGCCCCTACAGTGTTTACCCAGATTCTCTTTCAAACTTAACTAAAGTGATGAAAACGGGCCTCTAATGGATAGTTTGTAACTGACAGAAATCTAGCACGGCCTGCCCCCTGTCTACCGTAAAACTGCACAATCATAAGCGGCACCGTCAGTTTGTGAGGAAGGTACAAAACTGAGCTATGGTCTGAATGGGTTCCTTACAAATATCTATACATATAAAACCTCATATTAAACCTGGTCCATGCATGCAAGAAGGCTCAATGAGCTACAGTAGGTCTCTGAAAATAAGGGTCTACCATCCTGGGCTTATACACAGGGTTTTTATGGTACTGCCATGTCAGGACTAAAAAGCCCATTACCTACCACTAACTCTGATCAGCATCTAACTGGGGGGCTTCTTGTAACATGCACAGTTTGATGGAGAATGCCAAGAACACCAGTTATGCTTTAACTGTTGTGATACCCCTATTCCACCAAAACCTATGATTTTGTCGGCCCAATTTGGGATTTTCTTCATCCGCAATGACCATCGTGTATGAATCTGGGATGAAAATCGTCGGCCCGATTTGCCCACAGGGTCAATCTGATGCCCTTCTCTGCCCAATTTTATTGCTCTTCTGCCAAGGACAGGCTGACCACTGGGTGTCGTTGGCGAAAAAGGTGTTTTACTATATAATTGTTTTTAAGTCGTAAAATGGGTGTCAGAGAACCAGCTACCTCAAAATATCAGATTTTTCAAAATTGATATTTTAGCACTTTTCTTACATATGGGTAGATATCTTTCAGAATCCCTGCTTACTTGACTGAATTTAAGCCCCCAATGCCTAAAACATATAGCTCTAGTTTTCATGGTTATATAGAATAACATAGGAATTATGTAGGATTGATAAGTTATTATATGTTAAATATATCAATTATCTCAGTTTAATCATTCATTAATCGATCCGACTAAATTTACTATCAGAAGATATGTATAGGACCACCTGGTTCAAATATGTAAGTGTTATATATACCAAATGAAAGCTCTTGATGAGCTGTTAATGAATATGCCAATAACTAAACATTTTGGATGTGCGACTTCTGAACCATTTTGTAAGGATGGGTCACAAATATCAAACACTTTATTTTGACACGGTCATATCCGGACAGCTGTATTAGAACTTAAAAGCAGTGAGATGAAGACACATACCATATTGGCAATCAATATAGCATCAGGTAATGTGGAGTGTTTACATTTATAGGTCTAGATTTATCGTAATCCTGCATTTTAATCTGATTTCAATATACAGAGTGATAGAGCAATCTTTCACAAAATAGACTAATCCTCTTTAGGGTTCACCTTCTACTTAAGTAAAATTAGAAACCCTTGTTCAGAATAGATCTATTGGTAGTACAGATACATTGCAGACTAATTACTTACTGTAAAACCTGCATCCTGAGTTTCGGAGATTGCACTGCTAGAAAATCCCCTAATTTAGCATGGGAAATTCTGTAAAATTTTAAGGTGATTCACTGTAAACTAAAAGAACAGTGATATCCTATAATAACAGTGTTTCGCCCTAAAGTTCACTGTATAGGGATTCTCTGCCGTTTTTAACCAGGAATTCACCAAATCTTTTACTGTGTTTCACTAGCATCGCTGGTGCCAGTGAATCACCTTTTTTAAGGGCAAAATTGTTTACTGTATGCCATCAGTGGCACTGGAAGCACGAGGTGGTTGCCCTTCCATCCAGTAGTCTATTTTACAATCTTCTAGGGCAATTTGTAGGATGAGCAGTATGTAGAAACCACAATAATGTAAGGCATGTATGTGTACCTTACATCCTGTGGCATACATTGCCACTTGGTAACCACAAACCTAAGTGTAAGATTAGCAGAATATGCCATTTCCATCTAAACACTTGTTATGACTTATATTGTGTACAAATCGAATCGGATACTTTGGAAGTTGATTTGATCCTTGGAATGAGAGAAGGTCAGTTGTATTCATACAATGGCACTTGATGAGTGAATATTGGAGGAGTCAAATGAGGTTCATGGAAACCAATATTTTAGTCACAGAATGTAACCTTAAATCTGTATTGTGTACATATATTTATCTTTAAATTCATCGCGTTTTAATTCTAATAGTGATACTGCATATAGTTTATCTTAGAGTATGATAAACCCATGTTCATTTATGGTCAGGGCAGGACCCAAGACAAATCTCTGTTCCCAAGAACATACATGCAAACGTTGAATGTCATCATGACCAAACCTTAGTCTTTGCACATGGCCCTTTTTCTTCTCTCCATCTGTTTTGGTAGATTCCATTCTGAAGTGTAGAGAGAGGCCCCAGACCTATACCCCGTATGTAGATCTAAGTGTGATCCCCATTGCAATAAAACCCGAATCCCTCTTACCCTTGTCACTATATATACGAGTAAATAGCGTGGCTAGAGAATAGTATAGGAATATATAGATTCATAATTCTCAGGGGAGTGAAGAGACTGAAATTCATTCTCCACCAGGGCATTATCAATTTTCTCAAACCATTTAGTCAGAAATATTTTACCCAGAGAACCACTCAAATTGCTTGAATCACCTGTTAGCCCCAAAGCATTTTTCTGTTTGCCTCCGCCTCATGCAGAACTGCTTCAAGGCACACTCAGGTTTTGTCAACTCCCATGATCCTCTGTCTATAATTCCTACTACACATGCATGGTACATCATGAGTCCAGGAGCGCATCAACCAAGCGAGGCAGGCATGATGTGTAAATGTAGCACTGGTGAGTATCTCAACCAAAGAGTTGGGTGTTCTTTTAGTAGTCATCCAACTCGCAGAGGGTAAAACAGAGGTCACATGGGAGACCTGATTATGATTTATGTTATAATGGCAAATACTGTAGACCTAAAGACAGACTTCCTTCCACATCTAAGGCCAGGATGAAGCAACAGTAGGATGGTTCCACATACTATGGCTGTAGCTCGTAAACTTGCAGTGTGCACCCTCACTTTGATGGCATAAAAGGTCTACAAATTAGTGTTCACCACTAATCACACTGGTAAACCCCATGCAAATGATATTTACATGTAGATTGTCCAAATCACTTAGTGGCTGTGTGCAGTCTTAAGTAGTCACTTAGGAAATAGCCTGCAGACAAATGAGGAGGCATCTGGGTTGCCGGGAATTAGAGTTCTCATCTCCTACCCAACAAGAAAAATAGAATTGGAGAAAGTAATTGCTAGAAATGGCAGAAAAAAGGAACAACATGATTTTGTGCAAAATGTGACTTATGACAGAGAACATACATAGCAAGACAGACATACACATTGGTTCATTTAAACACCAGGAAGGCCTTTCTGAACATTGTGAAACTAAATGCAGCCACTGCGATTTGAAACTGCAAACATTTAAGTAGGTTATCATAGGTAATGTGCTGCCACTGCCCTGCATGATCACCACTCAATGTAATAATTACATAGGGTTGGGTAGGGCAGTCATACCAGAACAATCATTAGTTACCACTAGATGTAGGGATGTAAATGCATTAAGGTGACAAAAGATTCCATTGTGATATAAAAGGGTCTTAGCTCCAATAAACACCCATGGTATAAAGTTACTCAGCACAGGGTTATTGAAATTCATGAACATCAGGGTTCTTATTGTAGGTGGAAACACTTGCAAAAATAATTCCAGCACCACTTTTCCCCTCATTCCATATCCCTGGCGCTTTCGATGGTCCATTTAGCAGCATCAGACAGTAGTGGTGTTTTAACTGAGGAGAGTGGGAGGTCCAGGACAGCTGACCACCCCTCCACTTACTGCTGACCAATGCTTGCTGACAGCCCTCCCCTGAGCACAGGCCACTAGAGGGCCACCAGCCACTCCCCCTGCCAACTACTGCTGGTACTAGAGCCCTGGCTACGTTTAGGTTCATGTTCCTGTTCAGCTACTCTAGTGGCCTAACATATAAACCCTTAGGGTACCACCATATAGGAAGCAGCAAAGCAAAGCGGTCATAGATTATGTATAAATTCCCACCGGAACTCCCACTATATATGCCACTCCTTCAGTTGACAGGGAATGAAACAAGTACTGCTCACCCATTAACCATAGGTTGCATTTTCATAGTCTGAAATATAGATTGGTGAGTGCCAAGTTCAAGACCTCTATGGCTGTAACTTTCACCTTCTTAGGATAGGATACCAGTGTACTGTTCAGCCCTCAAGGGTTAATAGCCCTTTGTAGACAATGAGACACATGTGCTACCATAGCACTCTGCCATATATGGGTTTTTAATGCACTTTTACCATCCCCAGAGCCACACTATGCTTAATTTGAATTCTCAATTTTTAAGATTGATTTCAAGACCCTCATACCACAGGCACAAGTTTACTTTACACCTAAAGACTTGAGATCAGACCCAAGTGCTCAAATGGCCAGACAGGCCATTGATACATGAATGCATTCATTCACAGGATTGCATTCATGTATCATGCCAACCATGTGGCGTTGCTATAAGGCAAGAGGGTGATCAAGATGCAGCTATTGGTCTACTGTGCCAGGTGAAAGGCCTGCCGGAAATGGATTCATTCCTGCATCAAGCATGTAGTTGCATCATGGATAGAAATGAGCACAAACTTTTATTCCTTTTTGACCATCAAAGTATCTTCACCTCTTACAGTTTGGTCATAAAAAATGTGCAAACTTAGAAAACCGGCAACCCATCGCTAGAGCTACTAGGTTGAACAACAGCCCGGCCCGCTGCTAAAATATTTTCATGCTAATAAGGCAATTGCAAAAAGAAGTGTGGAGTATAAGGTGGAGGTGGCTTGGAACAAGTCACCTCCCTATAAGAGATCCTTTTGTATCAATCGATCAAAAAAAGATGCTGGCACAAAAAAGGCTAAACTATGAATAACATTCTCTGTATTGGTAAATTGTATTCTCTTAGTGAATAATTGTTGATTGCCTAAAATTGTAACCCTTGGATAAAATCATAATCAATTCAGAAACATATTACATCAAAGATTGTGAAAATTGCCACTAGTCATTTCTTTTATTCTCCTCTCTCAACTATTGATCTTATATGTACTGAGAGTTTCTATATGCATGTTACCCTCACATATCCTAATGATCTGTAGACACCAAAGTTTCAAGCTGAAATGCCAAATAAGCATCATGCTTCTCTCACTTTATGATTGGAATATTGTCAAACAAAGGCCAAGTGAAAGGAGGATCATAGGCCCAATACCTGAATTGGAAAAAAATTGGCAATTCATGGACATTGACCCATTAACAACTAAGTCCTTACCTGCCGCTGATGTTGGAGGAGTGCATCATGCTGACCCTCTAGGACTGTAGCAAGCCCACGGGGGCATGGATCTAGCTCTGGTGAGCTACTCCCAAGGGCTGAATTCATGCATCATGGTGACCAGTAAGCACTAATACATTAACGTATCAATGACCCTTAAAGATTTGACAATATCTGGTAAATATATAGTGGCCTGCACAGTGGTGCTCATATATGTCATTACCTTTCTATTGCAAGTGCTTCAACCAGATCGGTTTTAATTCAATACACGGTTTAAAGTGTGTATGTCAATTCAAATATATCTCTATATCCCCAGTAGTTGTCAGTCGTTATTCAATACTGGTGCTAATCCAATGACTTTGTGCTTTTACAATCCACTGAGGTATGTTGTCCTTAAAGGGTTTAGACCATCCCTACTCTCCTTCTCCAAACCACAAGCAGTTAGTAAGTAGCACTTTGTCTGTCACTATAACGGTCTACCAGGATCCGAATGGTCCCCCTGATCAACATGTACATCCTAGCATCAGTACAGAAGCAGGGTACCTAGAAGCATGGTGTCTACATGAAAATCACGAGAAATATTGTGAGATCAGTAATATCATGGCCGTGCACAGTATCCCGAATCCTCGCTATAGCAGACAGTGACTCAGACAGCCCCGGGCAGACAGTACTTCCACAGTCTGCTCAGTCCACACTTTATACTGCTGGATGATGCTAGATGGACACTCATGGAGTGGCTATCTCTCTGTAAGATGTCCCTAGATAAAAGAGATGCCTTTAGTAGAAATAGGGTTGTGGCAATGTTTGAACACATGTGTAGATCAGGGAAGATATAGTGTTTGTATGGGGGGAGCCATCATAGGGGGCATCCCTGACTAACTTGATCGGGCAGTTATTCAGTGAACCATTTTTGCCGGCCACCGTTGACCTCAATATCTTATTTAGACTCAGGAAGGTTTCATGATACTGGAAGGTTTGCTGAAGGGGGGGGGGGCACTTCCCTCACTTGGGTGATGATTTTGGCTTTTGCTTTCAGAGTGAAGGGCCCATTATTTAGAACCCTAGCAATAGTGAGAAAATAGATAATATTGGATTTGATGTTTCGTGAAACCTAGGAACAGAGTTTGGAAAGACAAATATCTTGTTCTCTGCTCATTTTCTTTTTTGTTTTTGATCAACATCCATTCTCCTAGAGGTGCTCATTTCCCTGGGTCATGTCCTTCTCTGCATTGTTAGACCTCGAATTCTGAGTAAACCAGAGGGAGTGCCCCCTCTATTCTGGTCATACACACACCCCTACACAATGACCTAGTGACCTTGACCCTGATTGATAATGGTGACCCCTGACATAGATGTATGGAGCCTGGGCCTTCTATATTGAGTTGATGGTGTGCTTTACTTGCAAAGTTAGCTAGCTAATGTCCCCTATGATGGCTTAATGTTATTTACATCAACAGGTTCTTCCAATTCCCTTTTTGTAAATATCAATTTATTACTCCACATCCTCTTTTTTGGCATGACTTAGCATATATTGGGAGTTTCAATTTGAAGATAATGGAAGGCAACGCTTGCCTAAATAATTATGAATTAAAGAATCCCGATGCAAATTTCAAGAACTAAAGTTATATGTTACATGTGTTATCCTTGTTATTTTGAGAGCAGTTCCTTTGCTGCCACAAAATGTGCAGCTTCATTAAACTATTTGCATCACAATTGCCCCTGCAACTGAAGGCGTCCATAAATTTTATATGTAGTTGCAATTGATTGGCCAAAGCGAAGGTTTTTTTTTTTTTTGAAAATGAGGAGGTGTACAGTCATTCATCTAAGGATCTGTTTTAGACTCAATCTAGGATCTAAAAAGGGAAAATCTACCTAACAGGAGATGTTTGGTGCAATGAAATCTCCTTCAACAAGGGACAAAGATGAATAAGAGAAAAGAAAAGAAAAAGTGTGGTGGGAGGATGGGTAAGGTGCCCACGTCTAAGTTTGCTCTTTGGATTGGTAGTTTCAGGGTGCATGTGATTTGGTGGGGTATTTTTCTTCTTCTTTTTTTCAAAGCTTTTCTAGTACTGAACAATAGTCAGTTAAACTGAAATATGATTATCAGTTGTTGACTGATGAAAGGTTAGAGGTTTATCAGGAGATAGGCATGGAAATTAAGACTTTTACCACAGTGGGCATGGAAAACAATATGGATTTGTTTCACAGTTTATACCTAGTTTCTATGCTACCAAATGCTTTTCCAAACAGGACTGATCAAAATTTACCAATCCCCCTCGCAGCCTCCCTGGCAAATAAGAGAAAAAGGCAAAAACAACACTGATTCCTTCACCATTCCCAATTAGTAAACCCTGCTCAAATAAATAAAAAATTAAATCATTGTATAAGTGGAGCAATACTGAAAACATTAGCTGAAACCAAATGCACCTATAAAGCACAGGTGTTTTGTCAGAACAAATGTTTTTGTCAAGCCTAATAAATGTTTAAAAAAAAACACAAAGACAGGCTACCCTCCACCCAATGGCTGGACAGGTTTTGTGAGGTTACCATTGTTTTCCTTTATGTATGTGAAATTCCTTATGTTGTCAGGTAACATACATCAGCCCATGGACTTTCTGTGTGCACATATATGTATGCAGGTCAGTCCCAGGAACCGATATTGTATTGATAGGACTGATAGCATGGAGAGTGTGACAATTTCCTCTCAGCCTCTTCCATCAGCCGGCCTTATTGCCTGATTTTAACGCTTAAAGGGTCACTGATGTAGAAGTGCATCATTCTTATTCAAAGTGATTCATGAGCACTGAAGTCATGGATGTTCATTCCTTTTAAAAATCAACTTTTTTAACCCCAATATGGAAATATAAATTGGATCATAAAAACTACTGTCTAACATGAAATTTTAACAGTGATCCCAAACTTGTAACTTTCAAAGCAAAAAAAGAAGCTACTGTCAAGATGACATGTTCCCCTGTCATCTCAAGTTCGAAAACAAGGCCTGCTGTCAACATACCTATTCTTCTCTTAACTGTCAATTTCACTGTCAGGTTAACAGGTACAAGGTAAAAAGTTGATGTTGACTACAGATTTCTTTTCTCACTTGTCAGTTGACAGCATTCTTTTTCTTTTTCCTTGACTTCACAATTGACAGAAGGAAAAATCGGTGTTTAAGCAATAATGGGAAATTCTGTACATATAGCATTATGTTGCAGCAACTGACTGCCTGCATTTTGGGCCCTCTTCTATTACTTTGTAATCGTTCAATTGCCCTCCTATCACCCAACTGCCCAACTAGGTTCAATATCAATCACGATTCTTTCGGCTGCATGGGTGAAATTGATCTGAGGGATGTATTTGTTGGGTAGGTAGTACATATGCCATCACATCACAGATATTGCGGTGAACTGCGATCCTTTCTATTCCTGACAATATCAATTTCGAATAGATTTATTTGAGGCTGGGAATCTTCAGGTATTATCTCAAAATAAATTGAGGTATTCCTTGCAGTGTTCTCTTTGTTTGAGCCCAAAGTCCACAGAGAAGCCAAATACATTTGCTTTATGCTACTGCTTAGGAGTGACTTGTACACAAGTAGACTGCTGTGCATTATAGAACTATCCTTAAGACTGGTTGTTCCTTTTTGCTAAGGGCCCCATACTATACAATAGCATGCCCTGCATAATGATATTTATGATCAAATGCTATCAACCCCCAACTGTGGAAATGTATTTCTCTCTTCAAATGGAACTTACAAGCTGCTGAAACAGATCAAAATGTAAAAATGCATGAAAAAAGATAAATAAAGTAGGTATATAGATAAAATCCTACCTTGTAATAGAAACAAACAGAAAATATGTTTTCCTTCTATTTCCTGCAGAAGCTGAGGCATGTGTAATTACTCCAAATGACTATTTGACAGTTTGATTAATGTTATCTGATATCATCCTGATAAGTCTTGATAAGTAGGCAAGATGTGATCGTGGAGTACTGATAATGATAAAGTGAAATTATGAAATCAAGGAAGAAATCATGATATGCTGTTTGCCCTTACTCTGTGGAAAGGAAGGAATGTATTTCTAGTTATCAGTTAATCAGTTAATTACAAAAATAACCAGGTCTTTAAAGGCAGATAGACCATTATTATTCAAAACCAATTGTCATTACATATGAAAGCAGCCCTGGGGAGTATCTCACTAGTGCTACATTTATGCACCATCTTAATCTAAGTTCATCTGCCAGTCTCAGATCTGACCAAACTTTACAGATTTAGGCATGGTAGAGTCTGAAGACCTCACTGTACATAACTGTAGGAGGGTGCTTAAATAGATGTTAGCCAATGAAAGGGCTCATCATGAATAAGCATTGGTTTCATATTTATAAGCATCAGGAGTATTGAGATCTATAACCACCGATGCACTTAAAGGGGAAATAGAATTTTGGATGGTGCATTAATCATTGCATGACTTCTCTTTGTGACTTCACTCGGTATGATTTGGCTTCCCATTTTTGGGGGGGGGGATTTATTCGCCTCCTAGTGATCCAGCCCCATAATTTATTTTAGAGAAAATTAGTTTACATTTATTTATAATACCCTATTGCCATATTTGTTGCACCACTCCATGTTGGCTCACGCTTGTGATAGGGTCTCAAGTATATATAGATAGAACTAAACGACCGTGGTGTACGAGGTGGTCGATCCACCACGAGGGAGTTGACAACTCCCGAGGGGTGGATAGGCCACCGAGGATACCAGGGGAGTTTAGTTCTATATTTATTTTATGTTTTTAGAGGGTTTAAATAAGGAAATATTATCAAAATCCGTTACCGTAGTGCCCCGTACGAGCGGCGGTCCGCCATTTTGAATGTTTACATGCACCCAGAACGAGGCTGCAGTGGTGGATCTGCCGCTGTGGTGGATCGACACACATTACGCCACTGGGGGTGTGGCGATCGGCCGCGGGAAAAAGTTATTCACATAAAATAAATATCAAAACCCCAATTGCCTAAATGAAGCTAGGGTCTGAATAGGTTTTTTTTTGAGGTTTGAAAGTGTTCATTGTCAAATCATGATTATACAAAAGTGGTATCATGACAATAAGATGAATTCCTCGTTCTTTTGTTACACCAAATTTGTTTGCATAGATAATCTGTGTGATGATAAACCAAATAAAAAAGAAAATAGGGTATTATAAATAAATAATAAATATTAAATATACACATTACACTATAACAAACTCTAAGCATCTAAAACCTCACATCAAAATTGGACAACATGTACTTACAGGCTCAATGAAGGTCACAGAGGGTCCCTGAAAAAAATGGTCTACATGCTGCAGCTTATTCGCAGAGTTTTTATGATACTGCCATGCAAGGTCTATCCATCCCTCATTTATCATTACCTACCACTTACTGTGATCAGACGCTGAGTGAGGGGACTTCTTGTAAAATACACACTGTGATGGATAGAGCCAAGAGCACCAGTAACTCTTTAACCCTTGGAAGGCTGGTAGCACACTATTGCGCCATGTCTGTAGGTTTTCATTGTGCCTAAATGCAGCAGACGGCTAGATATGTCCCTGGCAAATAACTCTGAAGGACTACATGTGAGAATTTGCATTACGAATTTGCTCAATTTGATGACTTTTGCACTTCTACTATTTTTCTAATCTGCAATACATGTTGTCTATTCTTTAAACTACATCTACATTAATCCAAAAGACCCAAAATGATGCAGTCAAAAGGCAAAGTGCTTAAAGCACAATGCAGTGTTTTCATTCACTGTTTGAATACTGCTAGCACATCATTGCATCATGCCCATTGGTGTATCATTGCGTCTCTGCCATGATGCATCAAACCAACACGGTCAGCATGATGCATAAATAGAGCCCTGGGGATTCATCTCTCTAAGGTTTCATTCATACATTGATTACGACAATCAAAGTTCATGATGCATTGATGCCATATCATCTCCTAAAGGGCCCAGCGAGAGTCCCTAATTGTGATGGATGACAATATCTCCAGGGAAGGCCACTAGATATATTACTTGAGTGATTCCTCATCGCCTCTCCTGCACCTATCATAACAGTACCTGCCCTCCAAGGCACCTGATATGGTCAACCGAATGTCATCACCCTCCCCCCACAGGCATACTGGTTGGTATTTCCCGAAGGAGGCATTTGATAGCTATCCTTGGCTGATTCAGGTATATTAACAGTGAGACATCCACAGGCTTCAAGACGTCCATTCTCAAAAATGACCATTATAATTGGAGCTGCTGCTGATTCAACATTTCCAAATCGTTTATATGCATTGATTCAACCAGTTTGTAATGTTCATTCAGCAGCACCCAGGTGGGTTGGATGTCTCGGGGTATGCTGACACTGCAAGAATGTCATGGAATTAGTCATTTAACAGTGTTATTTCAGCAGGCTATGTACAGTAGTTATCAAATCCATAGACAACTAGACGTTATTTAGAACCTATATGCAAAATCTGGCTATTAAGATCTAGTGGATAATGGGTATCATTTGAGAAATACCCCCTGGACCTGATGGCATTAATGATTAGGAGCCTGACATCAGGATGAGTTGTGGGACTGCGGAAGGATGACCAACAACTGTTAACCTTCCTAGGTTAACGTTGGCACTTCATGCACTCTGCCCTCTGGAGGATACTGCACAACATCATCCAAGTGAACAGCCTGAATACCCGTTGAAAGTGGTTAATGCATTAATGCAGCATGTCCATTGGTCAACATGATGCATGAATCTAGCCCTGACAAGGTGCTTACCAGGGCTACATTCATGCAGCACACTGAAAACCTAGAAGTTCTGAAACTAGTCAGCAGTGACCACTTTAGGTCCTCAAGTTGACGATACCTAAAACTACAGCTTTAGGTAGTCAAAATGACGACTTTAAGTCGTCATCCTGACGACCTGAGTCATCAATATGACGATTCTGTACTGTGAGTATTGTCATCCTGATGACTCAGGTTGTCAGGATGACAACCTAAAGTCGTCATTTTGACTACCTAAAGCTGTAGTTTTAGGTATCGTCAACTTGAGGACCTAAAGTGGTCATTGCTGACTAGTTTCGGGTCTTCCATGTTTTCAGTGCAGGAAGATCCATGGGTTTAGTACACTACAACGCTACAATGAAATGCTAGTGAGCAGTCTTACCAGCACTTCATTGTTGCATCATGCTGACCAATGGGCATGTTGTACTGCTACATTAATGGCCTTTAAAGGGTTAAATCTTAGTGGGAGTCACCATGATGCAGGTCACAGCTGTATCTACATTAGTTTTTGTAGAGCTACCACAGATCTACCAAATCCTAGATTTTACTTGCATCAGCATTTGTCATATAGTCTGGTGCTCTGTGATCAGCAGAGCACAATGCTTTCTCTTTTGTTTGAAATCATGCTATCATAGTGGCCTGCGGCAGGCCTTTGAAAGAGTTCTGGTGGCGGGGTACAGCATCATTGAAAATCCACCATGAACTTACTCTTGAATAAGCTCAGGTCTTGAATAAGGGCCAGAGGTTGAGCCAAGTTCAAATCTATAAGCCCCGAGGCACCTAAACAGGCCACAATGTTATGTTTAATCACAGTATCGTAACCCACAAAACCTTCAGGCATAATGCTGTCCTCAAACAGTTACTGTCCCATAGTGGACAGCAGACATAGACAGAGGGTGGTCAGGTGATTAGCGAAGACATACAACAACCATGGGCTGCGATAAGCCTCTCTGTCTCCTAACAAAGCCAAGGTCTTCCTCCCTTTTTTGCTTCTTCTCCTTCATTTTTTTTCTGTTTTCCTTCCACGTCAGTGCCATTTTGTCTTCTGGAGTGCTGTTTTTTTTCCCACCAATTGGACATGATCTCTCCATGATAGATGTGTTCTCTTTGCTAAGGTTTCAAGAAACTTGATCAACTCTATGTGTCCTTCTGCAATATTTCTTAGGGCAATGCACAGATGAATGTTGTGTAAATCTATATTCAATTTGATATAATGGAGTGGGTGATTTCAGTACCTGGGCACCCACTTATTGCAATACCTCTGTGTCCAAGGCCATAATTTTAGACAGCCTCTTGATTGAATAGTGTTTACAGTATTTAAGATCGTTTTCTTTATCCTGTACCCCGGCATTAATTTGAAGCAGGATCTTATTTGAGACATGGCACTTAAACAAACCATTATTATAAAGACTTATGATAAATATGTGAATTAATGTTTTATGACATCTTTGTATTGTCGGGCATGCGATCAGGGAGACCATGTATACACTGCAAAAGATAACTAGTGAATCTACCAGTATCCTTTGAAGCTGAACAGTGGACCACCGTTAATGAGAGGCACTGAAGCAGTGTAGTCTTTACAAGAAGCTTCTTGTGGCAGTACAGTGGCACACAAATGTACAAGGAATCTTTGGGAAAATAACGAAGAATCTTTAATTACAGTGCAGTTAGTGCCATACAGTTGATTTATTCTGGAAATAGATAATATTGTGATACCTGTGCAGGCAATCAAACATTGCAATATTATATATGAATTACTTTAGATTGGATTAGTAATTGTAATTCAAAATGATTTTATTTATTAGGTGTAAAGTTGTGTCCTTTGGTCAGAAATCACTTTCTGAACACTACTGAATCTGAAGATGCAATATGTCAGGAGGCATAGATGTACAAAGTAACTCCCATATAAGGCGCATCTCAATTACAGGGAACGGCCCCTCGTGAAGGAAAGCCTATAAGGCCCACCTTGAGTGTTTTTTGTCACTTGCATTGTTCTACAATTTCAAAACCCTGCCTATACATATAAGGCATACCCTAGCCACTGGCAGGTTCTATCAGCCATGTCCGTATGTGCCATCCTCTTGTTGATTGATGTCATGGCGTATGTGCATAGATAACCTGGGTTTCACCTTAAAGTATAGGGCTAATGATGTTTCTTGTGGCAGAGGGTAGTGGGGTAGGCTTGTGGCACTAGTGTATGGTATCGAGGGATACACTGTACAATGGCCAAAATTAAACAGAGACAAAAAACACACCAATTTGAGGCTGCTGAGTCTGAAAATGCCTATTGGCTGTCAATTTCGAGATATCCATAGGGTGCCATATATGCTGAAGATCACCTCCAGGGGCAATGATTTCACTATGGTCACCTATATAGTATAGTCCAAACAGGTACAAGAACTTTCATGTGTCATTCCTAGCATTTGTATGGGTAATATCAATAGCTTTGGCATGTGTGCAAATCATCTTTCATCCAAAAGTGGCTCTATCATTCTGAGCATCAGAACCAGTTTTCTGGAATATTATGTGTTTGGTGTTAGCACACTCCATATGCATGGTTTTAGCAGTTTTGGTAGTTCAGAAGCAAGAGTCCATCTTGGATAATGCCAAAAGCGGTCAAGATGAATTTCCATGTTTACTTCCTTGAAACATTGACTTCTGGATCATTTAAAGCATCCAACCAGGATTCATGGTGAGTAAGGCTGCATCTAAATATCAGGATTATCCATAATTATGAGATTAAAGTGAGGGTAATTTGATATTATAACCAAAACTAGGCTACAAAGTAAATGGAAGGCATGGCTTCCCCTTAGTGCAGTCATAACAGGATTTCTGGGAAACATGAGGGCTGCAGTTTGTAAAGTGTGTGGATACACTGCTGTCACATATCAGAAACTCAAATGCAAGATCTTCTTGAAGATCCAATTTCTACATCTACTATCCTTCTACATCTACTAATCTTAAAAACAAATAACCTGTGGTGTGGTAAGTGACATACATTGGAGAGATTCTAACGGGACCTCTCAGAAATGCCACCAAAGATAGTGGTTACTAATGGGGTCTAATGTGGGATGAGCCCGAACATTGTTTACAAGAGACAGGCAAGGCAGTCCTGAACAAGTGTTGTCTAGCTAACGTTTTGAGCTTATTTACTACTTTTACTGCATATTACTGAGTCAAAGCATTGAAAGGGTCAAGTATTCCGAGTTCAAGTTCATATGTCTAATCTGGAAAGAACTACCAAACGACAATCTCTGGTACAGAAGAGGCAACAAGTTTTATTCTGGATCCTACGTACAGACTAACTAAAGGTTTCCGAATTCAAAGGTATCTGTATCAGAGTATTCAGACAATCAGACAATGAGCTACCTATGTAAGTTCTCAGAGCCAGAGGAGAGAAGGCACTCCTTATACGTACAGAACCTGTGAAGGTTCTCTTTTCTGTCAGTCACCGACCCGGCCTTATATAGAGCCACAGGGGTTGGGTGGCGACCCCTCGAGTCCAAGCCGAGAAACCCGGAGAGCAGTGCTGTCACCACTCACCCAGCATAACCGACCTTAGACCCGAGTGTCCGCCCTGCTGGGGAACTGACCAACTCGTACCTATGTGACGCTATCCTGAAACCGTGCCCCTACAGGATGAATAAATCATTAGCTATGGGTTTGTAAATGGTAATCAAAAATAAAGAAACAAGGTTTGATGTGAAATCTGGTGTTTGTACAGTTTGCACTTATATGGATTCGGCTACAGAGGATGAAAATGGGCAATTCTAGGTATTATGGGTATCTCAAAATTGAGAGCCGCCAGCAAAAAATGGAAATTTCGTTGTACAGTGTAATCGCATATTTTATTGTCATGGTAGCCAATGAGAGCGGGGTCCCAGGCAACAAGGTTGAGGGCTGAAGGGACTGGGATTTCGGCCTTCAGGTGGTTTGGGAGGCCCAAGCTTTGTACCATATCATAGATGGTGGCCGGAATTGGCACGGTGCAGCCAGTAGCTGTTCTTGGTGCTAGCGAATTGGTACAGGTCTGGGCCCATAGGGGGTGTTAACGATGTCATGGTTGTGACCTCGTCTTCATATATGAATGAATGGGGTGTAAGGGTCTCTGGAAAACAGTCGGAGGTAGTCGGAGGAAACACTTTTCCCTCCGACCCCTGGTGGCTTAGTTCAGCCTGAAATCGGGGATGGAGACCGGAAGCCCCGATGCCAGCTGTGCATATGAGTGTAGCGCTTGTCTGAACCTGGTGTGTGTCATCTGCAATCTATGAATTGGGGTTTGTGTCGGATTGGAGGGCGCCATCAGTGTGGCTGTAAATTTTATTTTCCAGCCAGAAGCACCATTGAAGCCATCGCATGGGTGGTCACTGCCACCTGTGGTAGACTTCCTGGGTTTAAACTTGTTAGCGCCCTGGTTTCCAGGGGAGCCATGAGGGAGGAGGTTGTCGATGTCTGACCAGAGGGGGCGGAGGGTCGATGAGTGCATGATCTGCCTCCAGCTTGGTAGGGTAGTGTTGGCCTGCATTTACATAGCCGATAGTGTCCCTCATGGACAATATGCAAAGTGAGGTCACCTTCGTGAATGGCAGTAAAGACGGCCTCTGACCACCGCCTTACCTAAGGCCCGTAAAACTCTTTGGCATCGGTGATGAGTTGGTTCAGGTGCTGGGCGATGGCGGAATTATCTGTTGTGGGAACATGTGTGTCTTTTAGCATTTTTTGTAGGCTGAAAAAATATTCCACAACATCTAAGTTGTTGAGTGCGGTTTTGACTCTTGTTGGGACTCTGAAGACATATTTGTGTATGAATGTGGGTCCACCTTTGAGGACTGATATCTCTTTGTCACTGGTGAGCAGGTTTTGCACCTGTTGACTGACCAGAGGGTTGACGGCATCGTTGTAGCAAGTTGGCGGGTCGCTCGGGATGCTGGGATGCTCGGGATGGAGGTGAGGGTGAACACGGTGTTGGCGAGGCCGTTGTCCCTTTGTTGGACCAAAGTGGGCGCAGGATGTTTAGGGGCATGCCGCTTGTAGCTGCGGGAGGTGCAGCGGTGGCCGTGTTGGCAGCGGTGTTGCAAGTTGAGTGCTGCATTTTTGGGATGTTACTGGTTTGTTTTGAGCAGAGGAGAGTGGCACCCTAAAAATTGGCAAACAAAATTTTGGCAAAAAGATAAATGCCCAAAGCCAGGTGTTTGTGAGTCAATGAATTGGTGTAGTGTGAGGATGTGCTTTGACTGGAGGGAGAATGTGCAAATCCTAAACTGTTTGTTATTCTTAAGCTGTGCACAGGTTAGATGCAAAAGTTCAGTGCAGTGAGAGGGGACAGTGCAGTGTTTTTAAAAAAAAAAAAAACAGATCAAAGCCAAAGTGTGGTTGTGCAGGAATCAGTTGGCAATAGTGGTGTAGTACAATGGTTTAAATTCAAGAACTTCCCTTAGCACTTTTGTAGAACTGGTGAAGAGCTGGTAAGTTGGATCTGGTTTGAAGTGCCAGCCACTATCCTCCTTTTGGTGTGTAGACGGGTGTGTGTCAGACTTTCAGGACTGACAGACTTGTGGCTGTCAGTGGTGCCAATCACATGGAAAAAACTCTAAGTTGAACTTGATAATTTTGCAAACTTGACCGGCAATCACTTAGCGATCGGCGATCACTTAGTGGTGCATTCAAAAGAGGGCTGGGCTGCCACGGGCCGGGTGCCGCAAAGCATCCTGTATGCTGCAAATTTAGTTCTGAGGAAGCCCAAGGGTGGGGCCACTGGGGCGCTAGTCTTTTTCCCACACTCGGGGAGGTAGACGGCTGCATCGAACCTTGCGCAGGATGCATTAACTGCAATGATGCATCATTCCAGTCAATGAGTATTCACCTAAGCAGTGCAGTCACCCGTACAACAACTTTCTTATGTCATTCCTGGCATTTATCTGAGTAATGTCAATAGCTTTGATACTGCTGCAAATCATATTTCACCCAAAAGAGTCTCCTAGACTTTCATCATTCCTGACGTCTGAACCAGTTTTATGGAATATTATGTATACAGTGCAAAGTCAAAGTGCACAAATATCTACACCAAATACATTGCATTTTAACCACCGGTTTCAGGGTTTATTTTGGTTTAAGAGCAGCCATCTAAGAATACAGCCAAACGTCCATGTTAATTTCCTTGATACACTGACTTCTGGATCATTTAGAGCAACCAGCCATGACTTATGGTGAGTTAGGTTGCATATAAACATCAGGATAATCAATAATTGTGTGAATTAAGAGATGGTAATTTGACATTATAAACAAGAATAGGCTACATAGTAAACGGAAGGCATAGCTTGCCCTCAGAGCAGTCATAACAGGATTTCTGGGACACAGGAGGGCTGAGGACTTTGTGGAGTGTGTGGACACACTACTGGCACATATCAGAAACTCAAATGCAATATGTCCTTGAAGATCCACTTTCTGCATCTAACCTGCCATTCTTTTGAAAATAAATCTATGGCTTGGTAAATGACGTACATGGGGATAGATTCTAACAGGAACTCTCACAGATAGAAAAATATTACCAAATATAGTGGTTACCTTCTCCTCTAGCAGGCTAGTAATGGGATGAACCCAACATTGTGCACAATAGACAAGCAAAACAGTCTCAAACAAGTGTTGATTGGCTAACATTTTCAGCATATTTACCACTTTTACTGCATATTACTGAGTCAAAGGATTAGTAATTTATTAGCTTTTGAAATGATAATTCAAGATAAAAAAATCAGATTTGGTGTTTGCAAAGTTCATACTAATATGGATTTGGCTACCAAGGAGGAGAATTGGCAATTTAAGGGTATCATGGGTATCACAAAATTGAGAGCCACCAGCAAAAAAATGGATGTTATTTTTGAATTCCCCAGTCAAAATACATGGGGATGGGTTTCAGTTCCGTTTTTTTTTTTAAATGAAGATTGTTGTACAGTGATATCAGACAAGGGCCGAAGGCCAGTCACGCACAGTTCTGCAAGCTGTAAGACTGCACTGTAAAAAATAACTGTTGAATCTATGAGGGATCCTTGTAAAACTGTACAGTGAACCATCGTAATTATGTTACAAGCGACCAGTGTAGTTTTTACAGGAAACTCCAGATGGCAGTGCGATGGTAAAAGGAATCTCTATCAAAAATAATGAAAAATAACGAAGGATCTCTGGCAACTTTGGGACGAAAGATTATTCGTTATTTCAGCGACATTTTTTTTACAGTGCGTCACAGGAGCTGGTACCAGATGACTCATGGTAAAGCACACAATAGGAGGATCCTCCCTGACCTGACGCCTTGATATAATGGCTAGGGAGTAGGACTTTATAATATGTTACAAGTGTTACACTTAGAAAATAAGGTTAAACTTAGGGCACTTAGGGCACCCAAATCGTGCTGATATCAACCTCAAATCGTCCTGATATCAACCTCAAATCGTGCTGATTTCCACTCTAATGCAGCTGGAAATATTCAGAGATATCAGAACGATGGCTCTAGACCCCTAAAATCGACATGGCGACATGGGCCTTTTTTGGTTAGTGACATGGGACATGAACCTTTCTTTAAAATCGACATGGTGACATGAACTTTTCTTAAAATCGACATGGAGACATGGCAATTTCTTAAAATCGACATGGGACATGGGAACCCCCCATCAAGGGCCCCAGAACTGGAATATCTCATAATAACACTGAGTCACCAGGTCATACAGAGTGTGGTGTTGGGAGTTAACAGACCTCGTCATGTGTACTACTGTGAGTCACCGAAGTCATTTAATAACACTTGCTACAACCAGGGTCCTCCTATGCAAAGTACCCTCTAGTCACAAGGTTTTGGTCCACGGTAGTCTTCTCAAACCTAGAGGTAAATTCTTGGTATACTGTGAGTACTCTCACGGCCAAGAGTATTGAAATTAATGAGCGTTCATGCACTTAACCGGGCCACTAGGATATGTGTCATAGTACGTTAAGAAATAAACTCCTGACACCCCCCAGAATTAACCAAATCAGAATCTTACTCCACTCACACTGCGATAAACCAATAGGAGCTACTGTTACATGTCCCCAGCCAATAGGCGCCTAGCTCTGTAGGTGAGTGGGTGAGGGGCAGGTCCGTCTGTCTTCTGTGGGATCCGTGGTGGCATTAGTTCTCTGAGAAGACCCACAGGACGTGCCCCAACCACAATCTTTGATATTGTGGTCCCATTTTGTGGCTCGGAGAAATTGTCACTCAGTTTAACCCTTTACGTGCTGCTACTAAATTAATGCATCTTGTCCATTGGTCGTCATGATGCATGAATGCAGCCCTGGTGAGTAACTCACCAGAGCTATTTTCGTGTATGAACTCCAGCTCAACAGGGTTTAATTAATATAATACCGGAAGGTCAGCATGATGCTCCGATGAAGTGCTGGCGAGCAGATTGGGCAGTGCACTCCTGCATCAGCGACCCATAATGGGTTAAGGTATCGGTACTGGAAGTGTACACAAAGTACATCCTGCGTGGTTAGAACATGTCCCAGGATCACCACCTGTAAGGTCAGCGTGCTACCGTAGGGGCCCTTTTAAGCACCTCGGTCTCAGATAAGTGCTTCTCTTGCATAAGTGCCGCGATATTGGGATCAATCTTGAGCACTCAAAACACTGAAATAAATAAGCAAATGTCCATGACCATGGGATATTTTTACATCGTATTCCCCGAGGTGGGACTGGCGTATCCCTGTACTGTTCTATAGTAACGATTGTATCTGCCATGACATAAACACCCCTGTACCAAGCCGGGGTACAGAGGTATTGAAATAATATAGCGCCTTGGCCCTTTAAACGATATATACTCCAATACAGTATTTAGGGGTGTGTATTTCCTGTCCCCTCAGATAAAGAGCCCACCCAACCACCTGTAACCATTTTGAGGGCCGAAAATGGATTAAGCGTCGAGCTCATTGGTCAACATGATGCATGTATAAAGTTGTGGCAAATTACTCAAAAGGACTTCATTTATGCCTAGACCCTTACCCTACAAGCTACATGACTTAACACCAGAGTGCCAAAACCCTTGTATCTACACTAGAGCCCAAATAGATAGACCATAAGGTGTTGTAGGGCACCATATATTGTGTTCAGGCTACAACCCTACTGCCTACATCTATCTACCATAGCATACATACTATACTGTAATGGACCATTTAAGGGTCTCAAATAAGCGCCGGTCCCAAATAGATGCCAGCCTCAAATGAACACCGGAGGTATATAGGGGTAGTGAAATGAATCGTGAGCACTAAAAACAGTTTTCAATTAAGCACCTGTCTCGTAAATAGTGGGTATACAGTGGTATTGCAATATATGAGCATTAGAGCACTTATATGAGCCATTATGGTAGACTATAATATAAGGTGCTGAAGAGAAGCCTATTGTCTACTACAGCCCAGCTATCTATAGCCCATAGGTCCAGGCACCAAACGCCCTACCACAACACACTCCCAAATCAACACTCCTTTCTCCACGGCGGACGCTCCTCTACGTGCCTGTAGCACCTGTGGACCAGAACGCCGATATAGTCAATCCAACTCCCCGCCTACAGGGGAACATAGACCCTACAGGGGAGAGGGAGACAGAGAGAGAGAGAGAGAGAGAGAGAGAGAGAGAGAGAGAGAGAGAGAGAGAGAGAGAGAGGAGGAACTCTGTGCCACATAACATGTATCACTATTGTTAAAGTTATAGGTAGATAAGCATAAACCACAAGCCCCTCCCGCTCTGGAGGAAGAAATCCATGTACTAGTATGACCACAGCTGCTCCAGGAGCATTGCCATTTATATTATACCACAAGATGCTCTCCCTACCTAGCCCCAGGAGGAGGGAAGGACGAGTACTCAGGAGGAGGAACCCTTGGTCACATTGACATATTATACCATTACAGCTGTAGGCCTATAAACCCCCATCTGGATATCCACCCCTGGAGCAATCCCTGAGGTGTGGGCTGCTGGTATACTACCATTAGGAGTAAAAAGGGGAGGAGAATCCCATAGGCTAGCTGCAGTTCCCTGTATTTGACAACAGACAGGGTAGGGGTACATCTTTATAAAGACTTATTTCTGACAATATATCACAATTATTTTAACCTACTTAGATACATATGCAAGTCTAGGAGAAACCTACTGGATGAACTCTTTGTCATATATACATAACGACATACATAACACAGCTGTAGTGGTAGGACAGCCAATATATGGTTTGGTGCTCCCCTCCCTGGAGGCGGAGCATTATTACCGTAAAAAACACATAAGTTGCACCTATGAATTAATCGGACTGTGAGTTAAAGCCGCACCAGAGGTATGAAATGTTGCCGATACCTTCTTGACGTCTATGTAAGTAAAACCCCACGTACATAACGCACCCTGAGTTATACTATACTATAGGCTGCACCATATGCCTGAATTGGGCTTTAAGCAGTGGCTTACATGCATGGTTTTACGTTAGTAGTCAGCTCATTCAGTATTGGAGGAGGAGCACCAGGAGGCCTTGAAGTAGTCTGGCCGACCACAGCTGCTGACACACACCTACTACCACCTGGAGGACCATTGTTCTCTCCCTCCTGGAGGAGGATAGATTGTTCAGCCTTCAGAGGGAGCAGAGGACATTAGACCACTCAGACCAGGTTTAGGCTATCACTGAATTGGTGTGAAAGTTGGACATAACCATAGTCTCTCCTTGGTCAAATGACTATGAAACTTCTGGACTAGTGCCTCTTGGACATTCCCACCATAGTGTACAGTTCTAGGATATTTGGTGGGAGAGCTTTTGCATGGGAGAAGAAGCAATGAGGATTTATTAGGCTGATTTATACATGGCTATGTAAAGGTAGGTCCAAACTACATCTGTATCATTTTCAGGGCAGTCGTTACAAGTTTACGTCCCATAATACCAGTTCTAATTAAGGAATAATGCATGGGGCATGGCTGTGGGAGTGCTCTAGACTGTATTGAGACATTGAGGGGCCTTATAGGCCTTATAAGCCTATATAAGGCCCCTCAATGTCTCAATACAGTCTAGAGCACGACAGTAGCCATGACCAAGTGCATTATTCCCGTTATAACACAGAGAAAATAACCCATCAGCCACCTGACATGATATGAATATCAATTGTGAAGTCTAAATGTGAGATGAAGTTGACCTCCTGTGCTGAGAGTGCATTATCCATCTAGATAATGCACGGTCAATCAGCCAATCAGAATGCAGCATTCAGGATAATGCACTCTGGCTTTGCCCAGCAGTGTTATAAAGTGATCGAGATAATCCCTTGTAATTTCCCCCCTGGAATTCTATGGCCCGGATACTCCCCATAACCAATAATGTCAGTGCTTGCAAAGGATAGGGGACAGGGAATGGTTAAAGGATAGGGTTAGGGAAAGGGATAGGATGAGGGGGAGGATTAGGGATGGGGATAAGGTTAGATTTAGAATTAGGCATGGGGTACGGGTTAGAGTTTTCCAATGTAGGAGATATTAAGCAGAACATTTTTGAGTGCAAAAGTATGGAGAAGATTTCCATGGGGCTGATCTCCTAGAAGCAGTGTCTTGAGTTACATATAAGCACCGGCTATTTGAATAAGTTCCAGTCTTAAATAAGTGTCAAGGATACAGGGGTGTTTCAATTTGAAATTCTACTACAATTAAAGTATTGAATAAGCGTGGGTCTTGAGTAAGGCCGAGGGTAAAGCCCGGCTTAAATCAATACGTATAGATTACTCTCTCCAAACATGCACAAAGCTGTCAGCATGGACAATGGGTAAGAGTTTCTCCAGTGTCTTGAGTAACATATAAAGGATAGGGCTTTTTGTACTAATCTATAGCTAATAAGGTTCTTACCATCAAATTAAGTGAGTTTCTTGATAATTTCACCTCTAGATACTCTCATCAGTGATATGGAAATGAACCCCAGGGTGTGTCCTTATGTGCCAGGTGCACATTATACACAAGGTATAATGACTAATTGGACTTGTAGAAATCCTCCTGTCATGATGTCTGTGGCTTTACGTGGTGCCGCCGAGTCCTAATGACAGTTGGTGGTCGTCATTGTCTGTTCCCTAATTACTACTAATGGACGCACGCTGAAATGTAACTTGGGGCTACTGTCTACAGCTCATATAATAAGGCAAAGAGAAACCAGCAGGCTGATCCAGATCACCTGCCTATAGCACTTCCAGTGATCATATTCATATTTATGGACACCATAACTTGCACTCACCACATTAGTCTGAAAAGTCACCTTCCTTGTTTAAAATAGAGAGAGCTGCACTACCAGGTACCTACTCATGTCACACACTCTATAGTTTATTATACTGACTGACTTCTCCCAAATAGGTACCTACTCAAATCCCCCTTTTTTTTTAGCACCGTACTTGAATGACCACTTGTGAGCAACAAAAGGGACAAGTTATAGCGACATGAAAAGAAAGGACTGGCATTTTTAGACAGCTCTTCCTTTTACTAAAGGAGCAACAGCCTCCGGGTACTCATTGTTTTCAAGCAGTCCATACCCATATCCCTCATTCAAAACTGGAGCTTTCTCAAGATATAGATTATAGTCTATTTCAAAATCCCTCCATCCCTGGCACTTATTCAAGACCTGTGCATATTCAAGACCTGCGCTTATACAGACCAATACGGAAACTGTTTTGTGGAAATGATTTAACAGAACTATTTGATCCACTTTGTTGTTTGTTTGTTGTTTTCCTTCTATAAAAACATAGATGAAATCTCTTTCCCATTTCCAATTGCAAGAGGTATCAAAAACTTTCACTCCCTGTTTTATCCGACAGATGTAGAAATATGACAAATCTGTAGGTACACATACAGTTGTACCTTGTATATATGATATCATGGCTTTTATATATGAGGAAGAATCCTTGTGGCTCCACAGGATATGTGTGGGAGAAACTAAATCTGAACCCACGCTATTAGGTAGTAGGACAGAATAGACATTAGATCTTTGAATGTGGAAACCCCACTGTCCAGTCCATAATATACCACATGCCCTATACTCCATTTGATATTTTCATCATAATTCGGCTCTGGCATATAAAATAGGGGCCATGAAACTAAAAACCACCACTCTGTGTGTGGTACATATCCCTAAGAAGCAGCAGAGTGTTTTTAATACGCTACGGTAGGTTTCTGTCATCACGATGCATGAATGCAGCCCTGGCGAGTGACTTGCCAGGGCTGCATTCATGCATCGTGACGACTTAGTGGGACCAACTCATACAATTCAGAAGGGTACTTCATTGTCGTATCATGATGGCGAAAACATGTTGACATTATGCATCAACTTTCACAAACTGTTTCCCTTAAAGGTCTTGGCTATAGGTTGAACAGCAAATATTGAAAATATGAGGTGCCTGAATAAAAAGACTTTGACCTATATCTACTACTACATACATATAAGCATTGGCATGGGGACCATTTCATAAGTCTACTGTGGCTTGTAAATATAGCATGTTCTAGAAGGTAGAGGTTTCCAAAGTGCAGAACAGAACTAAAATGGTAACCTGTCTTTAATAGCCGAACCCAGGCTCAGCTTGAAGCTTTTACTCAAAATTTATAGGTTTGTCACTTTGGCAACTAGTCAAAGGCAGCACATATATGTAGGGCATTTACAATACATACATACACTTATAGAGACAATTCCATTGTGTATCCTATTCTCTGTTGTTAGATGATATCATATCACATAAGTACATGCTGAGTGTTGACATAGTGCTAGGACATAAATCACCTCCGTGTTTAAATTAAATTCCTGACATACATTATGACTCTTTCATAAGAGGAAAGTACCGTAACCACTTGTGTACCTGCTAGAGTCTTAAATAAGTGTCCGTCTTAGATAAAAGAGGTACTGAATCTTTTCCTAAGATCATTATTTAAATCAGCACTCAAATAAGAGCTTGGGGTACAGGGAAACTACAGGCACCCCAGCACTTCGATCTGAAATCAATGGGTAGACCACATTTAGGCCCTTTTAAGTGCCTGGGCACTTATCAATTTCTGTACCACTTGTCCTTGTTCATGACAGTCACTTATTTGTATACAGGTTTTAGTGCATAAGATCAGTTTTCATTCTCTGGTACTTTTTTGAGACCAGCATTTATTTGAAAAACTGGTATACGAGCCGGCAAAGAAATCAGATTTGCAAGCACGCAAAAGGGATACTAGGTGAACTTTTCACTAGCTATCCTTTCTATCCTGTGTTGTTATGTAGACTGCAAGATGGGCATGTTATTGTCATGGTAGAGTTTGGCATGATCAAGTTGTCATATGAGAAATATCATAAGACTAGTGGTATATAGTGTAATTATCTCAAGGCTCTTATAAATAATGTTATTTCCAGTTGTCACTGGTTTATTCAGCTTTAGGCAACATGTAAGAAATATCAATCATACAGTAGTTGGTATGTAGGTAATTTGTACACACAGTAAACATACAGTAATTTATAAAGTATAATGTTCAGTTCCACTCCACCTGTGAGGTATTAATAATACAGTGTCCAGCATAGTTCTAGGTGGGTTCCCACACCTAGCTCCTGACCTGCTGCTTAGAGGAATAATGTAATAATGAATAACTTTACCCTCTGGTGGAAGTCTTGAAGAAGATAGCCCCTGGCCACTAATGGTAGAAAACCAATGCCTGTCTAGCATAGTTTCACCATAGTGCAGTGGTATAGCAGGTAGCAGGAGATGACTGGAGATGTTACCTCTAGAGCGGTTCTTGGTGATGTGTCTTCCTGGAGGTGCAGACAGGCTATTTGTAGCAAATCTTGGAAAAGCACCTCCAGACTGACTGGAGCCAGCAGCATCTGCCTAACTGTACAATTGTTTGAGGGGACCCTTTCAAGTGTCACAGGGGGACAAAGGACCCCCATGGACGCCGCTATGGCCCCCATTGTCTTGGTCGGTTCTGCATCTTCAAACCCTCATAACTCGGTCGTTTATGCTTGTATAACCGCCATTTTGGGCATGCGCGGAGCTGAATGTGCCAAAATTATAATGCTTGCTGGGTAGGCGCGTAACTCCCGCCGGTTTGTCTGTAGCTCACTCGGAGGTCAATTCAGTCTCCATGGCGTAACTTCCTTAATACTGGGAGTTCCGCCTTGATCTTGGGCTCGTTCTGACCGTCTAATTATGGGCTTTCCATAGAATTTTTGATATTTGACCTAGGTCGCTCAAGAGCGACGCTAGAGCGACCGGAAGGTTATGGCGTCGTGCTTATGTAACCCATTGTTCAGTCCTTAGAGTGCTCAGACACTCATGACGGCGTCAGCGGTGCTCAGGCACCCGTGACGGCCGGTTGCATTCACTTACAAGTTATTAATTTGTGCATTGAACCATGAGGTCGCACACTGAGACCCTCATTTTTATTATATTGTGCAGTGAACCATTAGGTCGGAGCCTTTGATGTCATAAACTCTGTCTAACTGACTGTGGCTGGTGTGCAGTGGGGCATGAACGCTCTTATACAAAGTTTGAGCGCTCTTATAGCTCTTAGAACCAACCTATGTATTAATTTCATAGATATTTCTTTGATTAATACAAAATATGTTAGAATTTATGGAACAATAAAATGGTATATCATAGAATACTCCCTCTCCCCCGAAAGAATGCGAAACTCCGTCATTTCGCCGAGGGAATGTACAATTTATACAATTTTTACCTTATTTTGTCAGTATAAACAATTTTCTCCTGGGTATAAGTACATTTCCGAGTTTCTATATCTTACCATACCATAGCTTATTTGCTTATGTAACATCAATTTTGGGTACAATTTTCCATTTTTATGTACAACATACAATTTGGCAAATAGTGTGCAATTTTGGCATTTAATGTTCAATTTAGCGTGCAAATTGAACATAAATGACAATTTTAGTGTGCAAATTTACAATTTCGCGTGTAATTGCGTTCAATTGACAATTTCAGTATGCAAATATATAATTTTTGCGTACATTTGGCAATTTGAGTGTGCAAATATATAATTTTCGCGTATATTTTGGCAATTTGAGTGTGCAAATATATAATTTTCGCGTATATTTGGCAATTTTAGTGTGCAAATATATAATTTCGCGTACATTTGGCAATTTTTTAGTATGCCAATGTATAATTTTGCGTTCAATTGATAGTTTCTGTATGTACAAATATAATTTTGCGTACAGCTTGGATACACCTAGAAATGTTGATTTTCTAAAAATCTGACTTCAGTGTATGAATTGGGTACAGACATACAGTGTAATGTGCAACATATAATTCAAATGTAAAGTGGATACAACTTACAATCTAGTGTGCAAACATACAATTTTAGTGTGCAAATTGGGTACAAGCGTACAATCTGGTGTGCAAATATACAATTTTAGTGTGCAAATTGGGTACAAGCGTACAATCTGGATTACACTATTCAATTTATGGGATTTGAGACAAATTTTTCCGAGGGCCGGAAAAACAAAGTACTTCATGTACAATAGGCTTGTTTGTCTCTGAGTTACTCATTGATTTTGCTATATGGGTGTATTAATTGGCAATTTCGGCAGTGGGCCGCTGCTTAATTGACTTTTCCCCTAGCCTTATGAGTATGTCCCTGAAAGAGATTTATTTGGTGAGTATCTTAAGTAAACATGTTTTATGTCAACAATTTTCTCAACAAATTTTTTTTTTTTTTTTTTCATTCATTTTTCCAACAATTTTCTTGGATACCTAAAGTGTGTTACTTTAAGTAAACCTTGGCATAGTATACAAGTGCTAGTGGGTACAAAAACTGTCTTAGTTATCTACCTGCATTCATGTATATTAATGTTAGATTTGTACAATTTTACAATTTGTAATTTGCAATTTCGCAATTTTGCGCGTATATGCGCGCATTAATCATTGATTTTGTGAGAATACCATAGATTTTCATATTATACATCAACAAGTGGCTGTGTATATAATTTTTTTTTTTTCTAATACTTTGATAATTTCATTGACAGTGGAGGTGTGTGTCATGTGTGAGATGTGTCATCTCAGTATCTCCTGGTGGTGGGCTGGGGGCAGTCTAGGCTGTGGGCAGCCTAGGCTGTTTCCACAGTCACCGGGGAGGGCTGGTGGTTTAGAAAATTAGCAATAGTCTGCATGTTTGACCTTGCGGTCTCCTCCTGGTGTTCGTCAATAATTATATCTGTTGTATTTTCCAGTGCTGTCATGGTCACCGGGCTGGTGCCACAATCGTTCTGGAGAAGCATGGAGTAGTACAGTCCTTTGTTTTTAAGGGCTGGTATAGTGCTGAACCTAGTGCGCCAAGGTAGGTGTATCACCTGAGGGAGGTGATAAGCAAATTCTCCTCTCTGTGTTGTTATAACTGCTGGTCCATTCCAGGTAAATATAGCCTTAGGTAGTGGGAAGGTTTTAACCACTATATCCTTATAGGTAGGGGCAGCTGCTGATTTAATCTCATCAAATTCATGTGGTATTGGCCTCAAGGGTAGCGCGAAGTTTGAGTCTCCACAATATATTTTAAAATATATTGTGGGGTTTGTGCGCTTGGCCACATTTTTCTTGCCACAGTGTGTCTGTGCAAATTTCTTAAGGTACTTCATTATTCTGTAGGCTGAGTAGATGGTCAGGGTGAATAATATAGCAATTATCAGGGTGTGGGTTTCCTGAATTGTGAGAAAAGGGGTGTGGGTTTCCTCTGTAGGGGTTAATTTGGTAGGATTCTTATCTGGGAGCAATTTGTGTAGGGGCAGCTCGGTGACTAGTCTGAATGCTTTGGCTGTAGGCAGGTAGGCTACAGTCCCTCCTAGTCTGTATAATTTGAGTAGTATGTATACTATAAAAATGTGAGCTGATATCCCTAGGATGAGTGCTAAGCTTTGGAAGATTGGATGCTCTGTAACTCGACGTAGGTATGATTCCTCGTAGCGCGTTTCCATTTCCTTATTAAGGTTGGAGGCATCTTTTAATACTGTTTTGGCAAAGGGCTCTAAATTTAGTTGAGTAATATCATCCATGATTGGATTTTCCTGTAGTTTTTCTAAGGTTCTAGAAAGGTTTACTACTGGGAAATTTGGAAGATTCTCTCTTTCATCTGGTTTGGTTTCAGAAATTTTGTTAAGTGCTGCCATGAATGGTAAATTTATTGTCTTGAGAATGTAATGAAATGATAAGGTTGAGTTACAGGGCAACCTTGTGTTTGGAAGAGAAAATTCTCCTACGCTGATCGTGCACCCACAGGGTACACCTATGATTGAGTAGGACTGGGCCTTCCGAGTTTCAGACGTTTTACCATGGCAGTTGACAAAGTAATGGGGTTCATTAGTAGTGACCAGATACTCATCTTCAGAAATGGAAATAGCATGGGTGGTAGGTGCTTGCAGTGGTGAAACTGTAAACTTGCAATGTTCCTTAATCTGTTGAGCCTGGTTAGTAAAAATGGCTACAGGGCATGTAGGCCTGTGTTTATAGATTCTACCATTTACATTTCTGCATACCTTTACTGTAGTACCTTCACATGCCTGCATATCTGCTGAGTCCAATTCGATAAATAATGATTCATCGTAAGATACTGCTAGAAACTCAGTTGTGGTTTGTAGTTTGGTGACTCCTTTGGTGGGGGTCTCCTGTGTGTCTATAGGCATGGGTGATGTAATCATTTGGTACAGTTTGAAGGTTGAGGTGGTAGATTGAATTATAATGTCCAGATGAATATATATATGGTGAGCTGAGTAAGTGTATGAGGTCAGCTTCTGTGAATAATAGAAATCTAAGTCATTAATTGCGACTTGTGCTCCAGGGTGTGTAATCCTAAGTTTGTTATTAATGTCAATTAGGTATCTAGCAAGGTCTGAGGGTGGTACTATATCAGGGGTTAGGATCCCTGATGATAGCATCCTCAGGGCTGCATTTGTCCTTTGCAGTGATTGAACTGTATTCATTCTTGCTGCTATGATAATTAGTGCATCATTTAATACTTGCATTTTCTCCCTTTGAGTTTTCTCGTGCCTTGAATATGAGTCAAGTGACCTGGACATGTTAGAGGCCCACAGGTTGACGGTGTCACCTATGGTGTTGATTGTGCTGTCCAGTACCTTCTTATCTTGGATGTATGCTTTGACAAACTTATCTTGTCTGTCTGTGATCTTTTCAATGAGATTAGCTGCTTCCTGATCCTGTTTAGCAAATTTTCTTAGTATTTCATCTATGTTCTTGAGCTGTCCCATTACTTGGTTTACATCTTCTACTGTGGCTAGACCTAGCACACCGCGAAACAGGGGTGCTAGAAAACCCAGTATGGCCTCTCTTTTGGCCTTTTCCAATGTGTTTATGGGGTTGGATAAGAACAATTTGATGGAGGCTAGTGTTTCGTTTATCTCCTTGTCTGCAATTTCCAGCAAGGTGTCTAGCTCCTTAGCTTGTTGGATAATTTGGCCAGAGGTATGATCTTGTAGAGTAGGAGTGGTCAACTGGAGTATTCTATCCCTTATGGATCCTTGGGTAACGGGTGCCCGAGGTATCTTGTAGGGAATAGCTAACAACAGTGTTGTGGTTGTATGTCCATTGACCAATGGTTGAGGGCTAGGTTTGAATACTACTCCTATGTTTTGTCTCACCACAGGTGTATAACCTGCAGTAAGTGGTTCAATAGTATATAATAACAGCATAGTTAGCAGTATGGGTGAAACTCTCAGTGTCCCCATGGTGCTTGTGTAAAGCAAGTTTGCTGTTTAAAGTCTTGTCAAATTTGTAGTGATTTGGTGCTGGTAAAGTCTAAGTGTATGGTGTAACACTTTAAATGAAGTGGTTCAAACTGTACCTTTGCAGGATTGAGCTGTCTTGGCAATATGTCCGGTGAGTCTATAGAGATTGACCAGTAAATGGTAAGGTCAGGTTGAAGGTGAAGTAGGTGTGTTCTTTATCCTAGTGCAGTCTCTCCTCATGGAGAAGTGGGCTGGCTAATTCCCAAGTGGGGTCCTGTAGACTTGTGTTCCAGACTGCAGCTGGATGAAGACTGATGGTGGGCTATGGTCCACAGTGCTTCTTATGTAGCCTACCCTACCCACATCCATTGTGGGCCTGGTATTGTTTCTCTGGAGTCAAGGCCTTGATCTCCAGTGTCTGCAACTGTGGGGGTCTATTGTGTACTCTGTGTACTGGTAATTAGCTCCTCCTGTCATCCAGGACAGCCATTCATGACCGTCTAGACAGTTGTCTGAGTGTAGCTTATAAGGTCAATTGATCTCTATAGACTGCTGTGTTGGCATAGCGCGCTCTTTCATGTGGGGATTAGGCTTTAGACACTCCATTGTGTTACCCTTACTCTTCTTAGACTTCATGTCTGCTTTACTTGGGGGGTCCCAGTCTTTGACCCTTTCAGAGGCAATAACCTACTGATATATTTACAAATTTGATTGGCTTTATATACATAGTAATTCATTATCAGTCACACATGTCTTATGTGTGGATGAAGAGAATTTGTAATACATTTTGAAAATCTTATGTCATTTGGTATCTCAATCTTGTTTCTAATTTCTTGAAACTGCACCACACCTAGATGTCTTCCTTAGTATGTGGTGTGCAGGCCTAGGCTTGATAGGGCCTATGCCTGTGGTTTCTCTTGTAAGGGTGATATCATTTTTGTTCCTTACAATTTTGCTGTAGTATTTGGCCTCATGTGGAATAAGCCTGTGTGCAAATTCATTATTTCTGACAGCCACAACCTTTTTCAGTCTGTCTATGTGCACTGGTCTGGCCACCAATAGATTGGTGTCCAAGTTTTTGAGTTTGGCACTTGTCAAACTAGGTCTATCTACTACAACATATGGTCCCATAAAAAGGGGTTGAAGTTTCTTACACTCTGTATTGGTCAGGATTCTTGGTATGTTTAGGTACACCATGTCGGTGACCTTGATTTCCTGTGGTGTAAGTTTCTTATCATATCTATCCTTTCTTTCCTTTTGTAGCTTGGCGACCCTTTCTATAGCTTTCCTCCTAGAGGTATCTTGATTTGTTATCATGTTAGCTACATGGTCTGCTACTGTGGATATGTCTTCCTGTATTCCCAGCCCTAAGTCCATTGGGGTGGCTGGGTTTCTTCCATGGAGTAGGAAGAAAGGGGTGAATCCTGTGGTTTGGGATTCAGTGTTGTTTAATGCAAAGGTTATGGGTTCAATAAATGAATCCCAATTGTTTTGGTGCTTTGAGCAGAATGCTCTGAGTGCTGTGCCTATGCTAGCATTGAATCTCTCTACAAGCCCATTTGATTGTGGCCTGTATGGTGAGGAGAATTTATGTTTGATCTTGAGGTGTTTAGTTAACTTTGTGAACTTTGCACCTGTATAACATGTCCCATTGTCTGTTTGAAGAGTGGCTGGTGTTCCATGATGACAAATTATATTCTTGTAGAACTCTGCTGCTGTTGTCTCAGCTTTTAAGTCAGTAGTAGCCCAAGCTGTTGCATATCTGGTAGCATAATCTATGCAGACTTGTATATGTTTGTTTCCCCTGGCAGTTGTGGGAAGTGGTCCCACCGCGTCTAGGTTTAGGAACTTCATTGGTGAAGTCATGTACTCTCTCACTGTCATTGGTGTTTTGTGTGAGTGTACTTGCCTTTTTGCTGTGAGGCATGTGTGGCAGGTGGAAACATATTTTGTTGTGTCTGCTAGCATAGACTTCCAATATACCCTAGGTCGGAGTGCTGACAGCATCCTACTTGAACCAAGATGGCCGCCAGTAGGTGAGTCATGGAAATACTGTAGTGTACTTGTTACCCATTGCTGTGGTATAACAATTTGAAGTGGTACAGTATTGGTTTTTCTCCAATTTATGGGGCATATATGGACTAATGTACCATTTACCAAGGTGTATGTCTGGCCTTGGTTGATGATTCTATTTCCTTGTGCTTTTGGTGCAGGCAAGGTTCCATCCTCAAGATACTGTATGAGGGGCAATAGGTCCTTGTCTTTCCTTTGTTCCAAGCCAAGGTTTGTACCTGAGATGGATGTGTCGGGAATCTGATCCAGTAGTTGATTTATATCTAGCACATGTTGTTTTATTCTGTCTCTTTCTTTTTCTTTTTCATCGACTATTGGCCTATCTTGTGCCTTTTGTTGGGGTGTGTCACTCTTGTTTTGGTGTGTAGGCTCCTTTGGAGGGCCTATTCTCGCCTTGATGGGAGTGGCAACCTTCTTCTTTAAAGGCACAATTTGCTTTTTGTCATTCTTCTTTGTCTCAGAGTTCTTTGACTTAGTAGATGCAGTGTCTTTTGTGACATTTTTCCTGGCAGGTGGGGTTTTGGTAGGTTTGTTTCCTGTGACCTTTTTCTCATTTAGAATAGTTTGTGATTGTGTGGGGGGTTTTGGTGTGCCCTCCTGAATCATTTCTCTAGTCTTTGAGCGTGTGGTCATAGGACACAAATGGTTTGATGTTTCCTCTCCCTGCATTGGTTCAAAGAATCTGACTGATTTAGAAGTTGCTTGAGTAATAGCATATATTGTGTCTTCTGGATCTTCATCATCTGAGTCAGGTGGGGTGAAGGGTGGCTCCTTAGGAGTTGCCTTCACTATCTGATTGAGTGATGAGAATTCAATAGGCTCGAAGTCATTATCTGGAAAGAGTTGTGAGTATTCTCTCTCACAGTGGCAAAACACATAGTGTGTAGATTGCTTCAAGATACCCCTAATGGGTGTCTCTGGCCTTTCAATGGTGTTGGGTGGATCATCCCTTTTGAATGGTACTTTCTTTGTTACTTTTGCAAACTTGGTTCTACTGGCTGCTCTAACTCTCCTTGGTGGGGGTGGAGGGTTAGTCATGGGTCCAGAATCTGGGTATTCTCTTCTAGACATAGCATCTGGTGGTGTGTTATCATCACCTTTCACATGTTGGATGGTGAATGAAAATTGTTGTATGTCTAGAGCCCATCTGGCCCATCTATGTGTGAGTCCTGTATTGGTTAGTAGTGGGATTAGGGCTGCATGGTCTGTGTATAATTGGAAATGTCTAGTCTCTAGATAGTGTCTGAAGTGTAATACTCCATACACTACTCCCAGTAGTTCTCTCTCTGTGGTATTGTAATTTCTCTCATGTTTTGAGAGGGTTCTACCTGCAAAGGCTACTGGTCTGAGCACTCCTTCATTATCTCTCTGTGAGAGTACAGCTCCTAAACTCACATTGGAAGCATCAGTTGCCAAACTGAACTCTTTCTCATAGTTTGGATATCTGAGAAGAGCATTGGTACAGAGGGCATGCTTTAATGTTTTGAAAGCATTATCTGCCTCTTCTGTCCAGACAAATGCTTTGAGATGTGTCTGTAGATCATACAATGGTCTAGCAATTTGGGCATAACCTTTGATAAACTTTTTGAAGTATTGGCATAGGCCTGTGAAGGATCGGACATTTTTGACTGATTTTGGTGTTGGGAAGGTTTTGATTGACTCCACCTTTGTGGGAGATGGTTGTAGTCCCATGGGTGTGACTCTCATTCCCAAGAAGTCTATTCTGTCTATGAAGTATTCACATTTTGATTTCTTCAGTTTGAGTTTACCAACTCTTAGGCTGTTGAACACATCTTCCAGGTCATGGAAGTGTTGTTCGATTGATGGTGATAATACCAATATGTCATCTAGGTATGGTAGGGCACATTTGTACTTGAGTTTGTTCAGAATTAATGTGACTAGATGGCAGAATCCTGCCGGTGCCGTCGCTAAACCCATCGGCATCCTTTCATAGACATATTTTTTGTCATTTGCTATGAATGCGGTTTTATGCTGATCCTCCTGTCTTATAGGAATTTGAAAAAATCCCTGTTGGGCATCTAGCTTACTGAATACTCTTGGTCTGAGTGACCCTATCATGTCTAGAGTGTCATCGGCCCGGGGTGTAGATAAGGCTTGATTTATCGTGTTCTGGTTCAAATAACGAAAATCTGTGACGAGCCGATGGCCTCCCGATGATTTTTGTACTAAAAAGGATCTGGAGGCCCAGGGGCCCTCGGCACATTCTCTCAGAATGCCCTGTTGCACTAGCCTTTCACACTCTTCCCCTATTGCGGCCTGTTTTTCTGGTGTTTGTCTATATGGTAGGAAATGACATGGTACTGCCTCAGGTTTTACATGTATTGAGTGTGTATACAGGTGTGTGGCACCAATGTCTCCATCTTTTCCTACAAATACATCATCATACTTGGTCAGCAGTGATTTTAATCTATCATGCTGATCTTTGGATGTGAGCACAGATTTTGGTGGAACATTCTCTTCCAATTCTGGCTCGAGGTCATGTGCCTCACTATGTATAGCAGCTATTTCAGAGAGTCTGATTGAGTTGGGTTCAGGGTCAGCATATGTGGACTCACAGTCTGAGTCTGTGTCACTGAATTGAGTTACATCCTCAGGCCGTATGGCTGAGATGGATTGATCAGTGTGTGGGGTAGTGTCTGACACCTGTTGAGGTTTTTCTAAATCAGATTCCTTGACTTCCTGAAATAGAGCTATGATGGCACCCTTTTTGATTTTATGTGGGCGCCTGCTGGTGTTGAGTAACACTAGGGGATGTTTGTTATTTTCCCTGGGGGTTACTGCTGCCCTTTGAACTAGATATGGGGCATTGTTATTTCTTTGGAGGTTATCTACTACTCCAGTTTTGCCTTGCAGTGATTGAGTAGATGTTACTTTACCCAATACTGCAAGTTCAGAGAATGGAGGGATGGTAAAATCCCTCACTGCCCTAATGGGTTTGAGAATTTGTTCAGGATCAACATTAAATTCAATTTGAGATTTTGTAGTGCTTAAGAAATCTGTGCCGAGTACAATGGGCTGTGTGAGGTTGGGTATTACAGCAAATTGGTATTGGAATCTGACACCTTGGATTCTAAAGTTCAGCATGGCTGAATGTCTAACATGACACACCGATCCATCTGCCAAATGGATGTTGATTTTAGATTTCCTCCGTTGGATATGGAATCTCTTTTGGAGATCCATGAGGAATGATTGTCTGACACAGGTGATAGTAGCACCTGTATCAACCAAACATTGTACATCTGAAACATCATATAGATTTGCATTGATACAGCCATTTTGAAGAAGTACAATAGAAAGCTTGGTACTCTCACCTGTATCCTTTGATGATGAATCTGGTGGGGTGATGTGTATCACTGATGGACGTCTCTGTCTGTTAGATGGTAGATTGGCACTAGCAATTGTCTCTGGTTGGATCTTTGTTAATCCTGATTGATTGTTTGTATTTGGGGTGTCACAGTGCACTGGCCCATCAGCACTGTGACATCCTAGTTTTCCTGGTTCTGTGGGGTGGTTGAGATGCTTGCCACCAGGAGCTTAGAGATTTGATCCATCACGTGAGGTTGTATTTGGGGGTTACTTTGTTGGTTCCCCTGGTAACCTCTTGTGTCAGGTTTGTAATCCTCCTGGCGTGGGTTGGAACCCTGGTTATATTGACCAGAGTTGCTGTATTGACCGGAGTTGTTGGATCTCTGGTTGTTGTAGGCGCCATTGTTGTTGTAGGATCCACTGTTGTAGTTCCTATGTGGACTCTGGCCCCTACTGTTGGATCCTTGACTATAGGATCCAGAGTTGTTTGAACCCTGGCTGTTGTTGTAGGATCCAGAGTTGTTGTAGGATCCAGAGTTGTAGTTCCTATGTGGACTCTGGCTCCTACTGTTGGATCCTTGATTATTATAGGATCTGCCATTGCTTGGGGTTCTGTCTCTCCTATCACTGTATGAAGAGTTACCATTGTTGGAGTTGGAAGAGCTGTTGTCTTTCCTACTGTTGTGACCCCCCCGGTTGTTGTTGTTGCCCCCTCTACCTCTACCTCTATTGGATTGGTAGTTGGGGTCATAGTTATTTCCTCTGTATCTACCGGTAGGGTCTCTTGATGCAACCTTAGCTTCCTGTTGCCTTACATGGGCACTAGACATTAGGTTAACATCTTCATCTGAACTAGTGCTGATTTCCTGGACCTTTTTCTTAGTAGGCTGTGGGTTGGTTTCTGCATCCCTTACCTTCCTAGATCTCTCTTGGGTCTCAACCTCTAGGGCTAGGTCTAGGGCTTGGTCAAAAGAGTCTATTTTCTTGTTCTCAAGAGCTATAGAGATCCAGGGCCTCATGCCTTGGGTAAATGCCTTGCTTAGGGTTTCATCATTCTGGCGTTGGGCATTACACACTTTCCTGAGATGGCATGCATAGTCTAGAACAGGTTCATCTATCTTTTGTGCACGGAGTGCAGTCCTTGAGATTATATTGTCTCGAGTAGCAAAATACTCTTTTAATTTATTCACTACATTGGTCCATGTCAACATATCAGGTGTGGCACTCTCCCTGAAGGATTCAAACCAAGCTAGTGCTTGTCCTTCGAGGTACTTGGGTAAATATGTTACCATGGTGTCACTGTCTGTCACTTTGTACTTATCCTTCAGATATTCTGGGAATTTGTGATCAATGAATAATGCTGTTGACATGAGTGGTGATGGGTGTGAAAAGGTTTTGGGTTTTGTTACCTCATGTATCCTGATCTTTCTGTCGTCCTGCTGTTTATTGTCTATGAGCTTGGTCATGTTGGACACCATGGAGATTATGATGTCATCTTTGGATCCAGAGGCAGATGGTGTGACAACAGGTGTGATGGCAGGTGTGTGAGGTTGTGGGGTCTGGGATGATACCATCTTCATGAGATCTGCTATCTGTTGTTGTTGTCTCTCTAGGGACTTCCGCTGATCTTCCATGGCCTTCTGTTGAGCATCTATTGCTGCATTCCTCTCTGCCAGTTGTTGGTTGAGGATCCTCTCCCTTTCCTCCTGCTGGGACTTGTTGGTCTCTAGGGCAGTAACTGCATCTTGGATGGCCTTCTCATAGGCCCTTATCTTCTCAGCTGTCTGATTAGGTTGGGGGCCTTCATCGGTGTCCATGATGGAGGGTGTGGGGGAGGTGTCTCTGGAGGAGTGGCTGTCAAAGGCTGGAGCTGGGGTGGAGGATCTAGATGAGGGTGTGGATCCACCCCCTGAGGCAGATCCTTCTTCCCCTGAGGTAGATAGGGTGAGTTGGGCGTCCTGTAGAGATCCCTGGGAAATGTTGGATCCCTGAGAACTGGTTGTTCCCTGAGTAGACAGGGTGGGTGGTGTGGGGTCTACTGAGTGTGGGTCTGTTGTATTGGAGGCTGGTTTGCCTCCTGTGGGCCTCCTAGATCTTGGTGGGAGGGAGACCTCTTCAACAGGCCCCTGACTACATAAGGTCTTTGTGTGTTGTTCTGCCAGCTTGACTGATAAGGCCTTGATGTGTGTGGTGGACCTCACTGACGTGTGGGAGACCTCACTGACGTGTGGGAGACCTCACTGACGTTTGGGAGACCTCACTGACGTTTGGGAGACCTCACTGACGTTTGGGAGACCTCACTGACGTTTTGGGAGACCTCACTGACGTTTTGGGAGACCTCACTGATGTATGAGAGATCTTACTGTTGTGTGAGAGATCTCATTGATGTGTGGGAGATCTCACTGATGTGTGGGAGATCTCATTGATGTGTGGGGGATCTCACTGATGTGTGGGAGATCTCACTGGTATGTGGGAGATCTCACTGGTATGTGGGAGATCTCACTGGTGACCTTGGTGGGTATGGTGTCAAGGTCAAGGTCACTGGGTGGGTGGAGTGGGTCTAACTGTGTGTATGCGGTACCAGCTTTAATTTACTGTGTGCATGATTGTTCCCAGTTGCGGTACCAGCTTTAACTTACTGTGTGCATGATTGTTTTTAGTTGTGTTACCAGCTTTAAATTTTATGAGCCTGTAAGGGATGGGATCTTAGTAGGATGTTCTCCACCACTTTGTCATGGTAGAGTTTGGCATGATCAAGTTGTCATATGAGAAATATCATAAGACTAGTGGTATATAGTGTAATTATCTCAAGGCTCTTATAAATAATGTTATTTCCAGTTGTCACTGGTTTATTCAGCTTTAGGCAACATGTAAGAAATATCAATCATACAGTAGTTGGTATGTAGGTAATTTGTACACACAGTAAACATACAGTAATTTATAAAGTATAATGTTCAGTTCCACTCCACCTGTGAGGTATTAATAATACAGTGTCCAGCATAGTTCTAGGTGGGTTCCCACACCTAGCTCCTGACCTGCTGCTTAGAGGAATAATGTAATAATGAATAACTTTACCCTCTGGTGGAAGTCTTGAAGAAGATAGCCCCTGGCCACTAATGGTAGAAAACCAATGCCTGTCTAGCATAGTTTCACCATAGTGCAGTGGTATAGCAGGTAGCAGGAGATGACTGGAGATGTTACCTCTAGAGCGGTTCTTGGTGATGTGTCTTCCTGGAGGTGCAGACAGGCTATTTGTAGCAAATCTTGGAAAAGCACCTCCAGACTGACTGGAGCCAGCAGCATCTGCCTAACTGTACAATTGTTTGAGGGGACCCTTTCAAGTGTCACAGGGGGACAAAGGACCCCCATGGACGCCGCTATGGCCCCCATTGTCTTGGTCGGTTCTGCATCTTCAAACCCTCATAACTCGGTCGTTTATGCTTGTATAACCGCCATTTTGAGCATGCGCGGAGCTGAATGTGCCAAGATTATAATGCCCGCTGGGTAGGCGCGTAACTCTCGCCGGTTTGTCTGTAGCTCACTCGAAGGTCGATTCAGTCTCCATAGCGTAACTTCCTTAATACTGGGAGTTCCGCCTTGATCTTGGGCTCGTTCTGACCGTCTAATTATGGGCTTTCCATAGAATTTTTGATATTTGACCTAGGTCGCTCAGAAGCGACGCTAGAGCGACCGGAAGGTTATGGCATCGTGCTTATGTAACCCATTGTTCAGTCCTTAGAGTGCTCAGACACTCATGACGGCGTCAGCGGTGCTCAGGCACCCGTGACGGCCGGTTGCATTCACTTACAAGTTATTAATTTGTGCATTGAACCATGAGGTCGCACACTGAGACCCTCATTTTTATTATATTGTGCAGTGAACCATTAGGTCGGAGCCTTTGATGTCATAAACTCTGTCTAACTGACTGTGGCTGGTGTGCAGTGGGGCATGAACGCTCTTATACAAAGTTTGAGCGCTCTTATAGCTCTTAGAACCAACCTATGTATTAATTTCATAGATATTTCTTTGATTAATACAAAATATGTTAGAATTTATGGAACAATAAAATGGTATATCATATTATGACCATAGTATATCAGCTGTGGTTAAATCCAAGTATGCGGGTTGTTACTAAATCAGGCCTCTATATCCAGTGGACGTAGGGAGAATATCTTATCGGTTCCATCGGGTCTTCCCAAAGGAGGAATGGCTGTGGAAAGTTTTTCCTTATGAATCATTATCAAAGTATTGGCATACAATTTTTGAAAAGAATACATTTTAGAAGAAAAGAGGACGTTTTGGGGTGGTACCCCAGAACATTCTTGTTTTATCGATATGGGCTAATGACCAGTGATGACAAGATATTTCATGATACAAAGACGTGCAAATTTCATTTTCTGGTTCTTCTTTTACGATTTTGCTCCATAAAAATGCTGGACTGCTCTCATTCCACCTGTAAAAGAAAAAGAAAATAAAACATCCTATACCACTCTTTATTTTATCACAGGATGTGATAAAAAGAGAGTAAGAGATACCAGAAAAGAGGAATTGAGCAATAGTCACAGTACAGCTGTCCTTTTTTGCATCCTTCCAAGGTGCCCGAGGACAGTCGATGTTTGCGGATCGTGCCTGCCGCCATGTTGTGGGGGCTGGGGGAGGGGGCTGTGTGGGTGTAGGTGTTCTATAGTACAGTGGGCCCTGTCTAGGGGGGCACCTCTAGCTCAGTCTTATCCGTTCAGCATTCTAGGGAATACGTCTCTTGTGTTTAGGCATGATGGTCCCCATTTTCTGCCAACCAATAAGCACTACAGCAACCAGCACACAAAACTACATTTACCCAGCATCCCTGTAAGCCAGCGATGACTCACGCTAGTGGTTGAGTTCGGGCCAGTTTGCCTCCAGGACACAGATTTCGATGGACCACTCTAGGCATGGGACTTGGAGGGTTTGTTATTAGGGACTGAATACAAGCTTTTTCAGGTCCATTAAGTATAGTATGGGAACTCCCCTTATTTGTTTTATCACTAGATCTCGTTTTGGTAACTGCTAGGGGTTAGGAGGCATTTCTAGTGATGTCACCCTTAATTTGGACGTAGGTTTTTAAAAATACGACTCCAGAAATGTTCAAATCTGATGCATGTGTACCTTTGATTAGCCCTTCAAGAGGCACTGATGTATTGATACCCTCCCTCTGGAGGGTGTTGCTCCTATTGTAAAAAGAGCTGTGAGTATGTGCCCTCTTTTCTAAACAAGTCGTCCACTGCTTCACCAAAGTACTTGCACTCTTCACATCAGTCTGAAAGTCACCTGCCTTGTTTAAAATAGAGAGAGCTGCAATGCCAGGTACCAACTCATGTCACACTATCTTTAGTTTATTATACTGACTGACTTCTGCCACTCAAATCCCCCTTTTTAGCACCATACTTGAATGCCCACTTGTGAGCAACAAAAGGGACAAGTTATAGCTACATAAAAAGAAAGGACTGGAAATGAGGGCATTTTTAGCCAGCTCTTCCTTTTACTATAGGAGCAACACCCTCCCGGAGGGTTTGCATGAACCATCTACAATGAAGTGCTGATGCGCATCTTTGCAGGGACTTCATTGCCACATCGTTACTGGTTAGGGTGCTACATCGCAAGAACATGCTCACATGAACTAAGCAGTGCCTCCCCCATCCCGTTACTGGGTTGCACAGATATAACACTGTCAGGAAAGGAGAAAAGAAACTGTACCCCCAGGTGGACCCTTAGGGACGTGCTGATATGTTAAAGGACACAAGCGCCTTATATAACATCTCTAAGCCACTTCTCTGGGGTTTTTCATGGGGACTTTGATGAATTAAGACTTCATATGAGATTAAAAAGTGGCAAAGGCTTCCCTAAGGTTTGGGAAGATAGGGTATGAAAAACAGCCCCCTCAAGCTATAGGAGGAGGGGACTTCTTGAGTCTGTCCTCCAGTCAATATGTAAAAGCAGGCTGATAGGGTGTTTGGTGTACCATATCGTGGAATACCCTTTTGGATTGTCTACTTACTTGCTTTGATACGAAAGGGGTTGACACATGAAAGGTGCGGACAGAGACATGGTTTTATGACAACATAGATGTAGAGGAGCCCCTGGATTGGAGCTACCCAGCAAAGAGAAAAGAAAATATCTCCAACTTGGTAAATAGATGTTAGAATATACCTAATCTACGTTAGTTTGCAATGAGGTATCTATTTCCTATGTATTCTAGATCACATTTTTTGGGTGCAAACTATTTGAGTAAGTAGGCCACAAAATCCCTTTTTATCCAATCCATTAGCAGTACAATAGCCTCACAGGTTCAGAAATTATGCTGTAGGCCTCCAGGTGGGATGCCTACTAGATCGCCGAGTGGGCATCCCAGACTTCAAATCAGATTAAAATTTGCCAAAGGCTCCCTATTTAGTCTCTTCTCTATGTAAAATGGCAATAAAATGATACAAAATGCTTCCTAAAAATATGCAAAGCAAACATATTATGGATCCGAAGTCATAACACCTTAAAACCCATCCATCTCCTCCCTGCCCAACCCACCCCATCTTAGTAGCCTAGTAACAAAGTGGAGACATGTTTCCTTAGTAGCCAAGTGTTCTCAATACTTCAGGTGAACACTCCAAACCACTCATATCACCATCTCCTTATCTCTCCACATCCTCATCACACCCCCTTTATCCTTACAATCTACAACTCACCATAACCCATTAAGGGCCACTGATGCAGAAGTGCATCATGTCCACTGGTCGTCATGATGCACCAATTAAGTGCTGGTGAGACTGTTTGTCAGCACTTTATCGGAGCATCATATTGGCCCTCCGGGAGGGTTCCATAAGGTTGGGTTGTTTTCCCAGGAGCTAGTCACCAGGGCTTTATGATCAATGTAGCCTGATGACCATTTGACATGATACATTGATGCAAACACTGTAAGCCCTTAAAGGGTTGACAACAAATGACGGAAGGGACTGACAGCATCAAAGAGATAAATGCCCAAGTTATCGGTCATAAGTTGTTGTTCCTTTCTTGCCCAATTCTCAACCCTTTAAAGGCAGGATAATGATACTTCTTTAATACTATTCCTAATCGGTTAGACCCCCTACATAGCAGAACAGTATTTAAAAAAGGGTGGTTGGCTGGGTCTATTATATGGTCCCCCATCAAAATTTTGCCATGATCTTATGACATAATGCACAGTCCTCTCACACCTTACCACTCACTTAAGTTTAGAAAGCATTATTTCGGAGTATAGCGAGGAATACTTCACTATAATGATAATATTATATATCGGCGTAAGAATACTAAAATTGATGAGTCACCATACAGAAGATCTCTTTAGGGATTCAGGATAATTGTTTTGCTGGTAAGCTAATTGCAGAGTGATAACGTCACTCTAGGTGCAATGTATCTTTTATCTATCGATTTTCCCTTAATTTATGTGTAAAGAGGCCTTTTCCAGAATGTATAATTTACAAGTTGTATACCTCTAGCTGATGATTCCCCTGATGTGACCTATGCCACTACTGGTACAAGTTGCAGTACACTGCAAATGATATCTTTACTACCTTAGCGATTAGGTTTTTGTACAGCATTCAAATAGGTGTATCATACAACATTCAAATACATAACCAAAACAGTCAAGTGGGGAGCATACACTAATGATATGGTATATATATATATATATATATATATATATATATATATATATATATATATATATATATATGGGTCAATCCACTGAAAGTGGGCACTTGTCCATGGTAGAGGGTCATTTTTTTAAAAAAAAGAATTAGATCATAAAACTTAATTTTATTGATAGCCCTATATCTTGGCTCTTAGGAAAGGTTCATTCAAGTCACTAACTCCCAAGCGGTCAGTTTTTATTGCAAATATTCAACATTATGAAAATGTAATGGGCGTGAGCAAAATGAATTCTTCTCTACATCACAGAAATATTTGTCAGAACTACATGATTTTCAGTTAGGATATTTGACAAAAGGTCCCAAAGCCACACTATGAAGAAAATAGGAAAAAAAGATGGATATTTACAATACATAAGGAAATGATATGAATGTAATGGGCGTGAGCGTAATGGGTGTGAACGAAACAACTTTCCCAGGCTTCAGACAGCAACTCAGCAATATAACCTCACCCAGAATTAATCTAGGCAATAAAAATAATCTAAGAATACTTATAGGATGCATTTGGAATGCATCAAGCCTGCCAACTGGCTTGCAATGCATTTTACTCACGCCCATTACGCTCACGCCCATTACGCTCACGCCCATTACGCTCATGCCCATTACATCTGTCAGTTAATCCCTCTTTTTGGCATAACCAAGGCATGTAGAGACTCCAGTCTTTTTTTAAAATGACTTATTAACAATAGATCTTCAAGTTAGGCTGGTTGAAAGAAAGAAAACTTTGATAGTATTTGTCCTGGATGCAGAAATTTGAATGTAATGGGCGTGAGCAAAATGGACTTGAAAATACTTGAATATGTACTGCACAGTCATGCCTGCAAGTAGAACCTAGGTTTCTGTACCAGAAAATCCCCTATGATGAACCTAATCTTGGTGGGAAATAACAAGATTGAGGGTAGTGTTTTAGTAGGCTTACCAGTGTACTTTCATTTTGCTCACGCCCATTACAGCACCTGTATTTGGTTATAGAAATGAACAGGGGAAAATGAATGCCAACCAGAGCACCTCCAAACAACATGAAAATGTTAGATAGGACCCCCCACTAAGGAATAGATAAAATTATATTGGTCTGTTGCTGTTTGGCTTGATGGTATAGACCCTGGGATGAGGTGGAAATTGAATAAAAAGGCAATTTTTGGCCATTTTTGAACTTTGGGCCACCATATCTAAAAAAATAGCAGGCCGACATATGTAAACTTGCCCTTCTTTTGAAGCCCAAGGTGTTTTCTTTGAGATGAAACCAGAAATAAGAAGAATGTTTACTTACATTTTATTTTACAGCCCCCTGTATCCAAAAAAGACCAAAAAAGACCCAGGTGCCCATTTTCGGTGGATTGACCCATATATATATATATATATATATATATATATATATATATATATTATATATATATTTGATCTTATACATTCTATTCAATCAGACATCCCTGCGATGTAAAATATAACTGTTGAATCTACCAGAGATCCTTGTAAAACTGAACAGTGAACTACTATCATATTGCAGTGAGCCAGTATAGCTTTACAAGAAGCTCCAGGAGGTCGTTACACAATGAAAGAGGACTCGTTATGATGCTTCCTCGTACATGGGCGAGAAAAGATACGAGCATTTTTCACACCCGTTACACAATACCTTCTGCCTTTCCCGAGCGAGTCTCGTAGCCGAAACGAGACGAGGAAAGTAATCGTCGTTCCGATTTCCTCGTAAGAGCAACGAGGGTTCAGCACAGCGAGAAAAAAGGGCGGGACACCAGCGAAACTTGACCTATATACTGCTGAACGTCACTTCCGGGTAGTCCACTGCCGCCAAAACAAAGAACGGTGGAGAGTTACTTGACTGCGGCTTGCACCATGTATTTCGACGAAACACAGGTAATTAAAGTTTACTGATGAAAGCAATCTTGTTTCATCTATTCCGATCTTCAGCATAACAGTGGTATTCAAAGTTGTTCTGTCTTTTCTTTTCTGTTATCTCCATTTCTCCGCCAGCCGGCATGAGCGATAATAGAGTAAAAGCACACGCCCTTCTCTCTTGTGTCTATATGGCTGTCTCTCTCTTCCTCCCTGTAGGACTGGCTAGTTTCCTTGTGCCTATAGAGCATTTTTCTTCTTCTTTTACCTATCCTACCCTGACTTCTTTTAAAAGAAGATTCCAAATTTGTGTCTTAAAGTTTAATTATGACAGAAAATGTCCCCCCCCCCTCTGCTTCCTGTCGTTTCCTCCAGAAGTAATATAATATTAGTGTAATTTTTTTTTTATTTATCAGTACCAAAAAGGTTACGACTTGAGCTCCACTGATGAGGACGACAGTTATATGGAATTCGTCCAGGAGAGGAGGAATCGGAGCATCACCAAAGTTTTGAGCTGCCCGAGATACTGACCATGTCTAAAGTTAAGCAGGAATATGTGGTGGAAGACTCAAGTGAAATCAGCGACGAGGAAAACACAGAACACGTACCTGGCCCTGTCACTCCTCGAAAAACCACACGAGGAACTATAAGCAAGAAGGAGTCTGTTTGGAACGACAGGGAACACAGGGCTCTGTTTTACTCGTGCTATAACCAAAAGCACTTGTTGAAAGCTCGAGGTAAAAACTCTGCTCAATTGAGGAAGGAAGGCTCGGACACTGTCCTAGGTGAGTCTTTTTTTTGTCTTCATTTTTTACTTTGGTTTATGTCTAATGTGTCCTTAAATTAATAGAGGTCTTCCCTTTAATATTTTTTATATTTATCTCTTCATTCCTTGCCTTTTTTTTTTTAAACAAGATAAACCAAGCATAGACATAGAAATTTTTTTTTCTTCCATATCAAAGAAGCTTTTCTTTAAATTTTTCAGCCACTGTGAACAGTGTGAAGAACGAGGACCGCAACATAGACAAGATGAGGAACCATATAAACGATTACTTCTGGAAGGTCAAAGCTAAGGTAAAAGAAATGTTTCAACTCTCTTTTCTTTTTCTCTTAGTGATTCTTTCCTAAAAATCATCACATGGTACGAAAAAATAATTTTATATGTTAGAACCTGCTTCTTCTCGTCTTTTGAAATCAATGAACTTATTTTTCAAAGGAGGATATTTAAACTGAAACTATAAAAAATGCAAACTATTTTATGTTCCTTCTTCCTTTCAGAACGAGCAAATGCTTGCGGCTATAGACAAGGGTCGTAAAGTGGATGGTGTGACGCTGACCGAGGCTCTATGCCTTAAGTACAAGGGGGTGTCGCGCATAGCAGGTAAGCAATCATCTTCTCTTAGAGACCATTCTTTCTGTCCTTATCATTTAGTGCTGTACGTTTTGTTGTCTTCTTCTTCCAAGAAGCTCTTGGTTCAATTTATTAAATAATTGAGGCCGAATAAAAAACTTTTCTCTTTTCCTTAGTGTGAAAGCGTGTCACCATAAATTTTGCTTTAATCTGTTGTTTGTTTTGACTTATTTTCCTGAAGGTGAAGGCGGCGTAGTGATACATCACACCGACAAGGTCGAGGAAGAGAAACAAAGACGCCACAAAGCTAAAGAACAGAGAAAACCCCAGCCTAAGGCTTCTCCCCACCAAGCAGCTTCCCCCAGGCACATTCCCACCCCCAAAAAGATTATTGTAGTGCCTTCTGAGGAGGACATAAAGGCTGAACATCAGCTTTTTTCTGCCGTGAAGACAGTTAAGGCAACCTCGGCTAAAAGTAACAAAACATCAACCCCCCCCTCTTCCAAGGCTTCTACCTCAGGTGTTCAAAAGAAATCCCCTCCTGTTAAGCCACCCGTTGCTAAGCGTCCTGCTGCGGCAAGTTCTTCTGCCAAAGAGCACAAGCCATTCGTGAAGCCGGGGAAGAAAGGTGTGAAAGGGGCAGCTTCTAGGGAGGTCCATATTGACCTCACCGGGGAAGCCCACTTCAAAGACGATTTGTCAGATGACATGGTAGTGAACATTGTAGACGACGACGATATAGTAGATATGACTGGGTGTGAGAACCCCGTGACCTCCACTCCTAAAGGATCAGAACTGAAATCATCTTTGGGTAGGAGCCCACGGCTGCAAGAGAAGGATAAGCCACCAAAAAGTGAAAAAAAAGAAGGCAGGAAACTGAGCTTCGAAGATGAGACAGAACAGGAAAGTGGAACACAGGAACATAATCCCAAGGACCTTCCCCCCCCCTTTCTCGTTAGACCATGACTTGAGGATAGCCAAGATAGAGTCTCTTCTCTCCACGATAGAAGTGAACAGGCGGCAGACAGATGAGCACCTTCAGTCTCTCCTGTACCGTAACACTGAGGTAAATGAAAGGATGCTATCAGTATTAGAGAGAATCGCCAGCGATCGACACCTGCTGTTGGAGTCGCATGCCCTTTCTACTAAAAATTCAACCCAGGTCGTACAAGGTCGTACAAGGTACTAGTAAAATCTTTTTCTCTCTAAACATAAAGAATTATATCTTTTCTCTCTCTTTCATGTGAACAAGAGAAAAAAGATATGTCTTAACTTAAAAATTTCACTTGAAGCAAAAAATTAGATGTCCCTGTCCTTTCGAGATTAAAACTTGACATCGCTTCCTTGTTTACTGCAGAGTACTATGATTCCTCTCAATTAATTCTTCCCTCCTCCTTTCCTTCAGCCCTCGGGAAGCTGATATATGTGACAGAGGGACTCGTGTTCAAGACTCCCCAGAAGCAAGAGGCCCCTCTTCCGCAAAATTGGGAAGTACGGCCCTTAGGTCTCCAGCCAAACCCCCGTACTGGCGATTTACAAAGTAAGACTTCATTCTTCTTCTAAAGTTATTTTCTCTGTTAAGATGATAGAATATTAATAACAAATCTGACTAGACCAAACTAAGCTAAATATGAAATTTTGTCTTCTTTTCTCTTCTTGTTTTTCTTTTAAAAAAAATTACCTTATTCTTTTTTTTTTTCTGACAGTCGTGTCCCTGGATCCTAACTCTGCAGACACCAACAACCTGCTGCACCTGAACCCTGATGGATCTCTTGTGGTGGGTCCTACTCCGTCCGCTGCCCGCCCAGTCACCCTTACCCGTAGCCCACCTAAAGTTCACTCACAACCCGCTGATGACACTCGAGGAGCAAAGCCTCGTTCAGAGGAGCAATTGCCTTGTGAGAAGCCAACAACAGAGGCCACAGAGAGACGGCAGGAAGAAGGGGACGACGAAAAGGAAGGAGACGGGGGAGAAAACCTAGAACATAACGCTAAAACTCAAGAGGATGTACAAGATGATGCCGAAAGAGAGAAAGAGGAAGAAGTAAATCAGACAGAAGAAAAAGAGCCTGCAGGAAACAACAATGAAGCAGAAAATGGTGACCACAATGAAACTCAAGTTAATGAGGGTACAGATAAGAAGTCTGAACTCAGCCCACCTGAAGAGAAACAAACTGAAGGAAATGAGGCTACAGACAACAACTGTCAACCTAACCAGGCCCAGCTGAAAGAAAATGAATCAAATGACTGTAGAAAGAATAGCTGTGAACCTAACGAGGACCACCTGAAAGAAATAGAAGGAAACGAGGCTACAGAGGAGGGCTCTGAACCACAGGAAGAGGATGGACTCAAAGAGACGACTGAGAAGGAGGACTTTCAAAAGGTGCCTGTTATTTTATCAGAAGAAGCTATAGAGGAAAGAGGTTCAAATGAGGACAATCGAAATAATCAGGGAGGGGATCAACAGGGGCTGTCTCAGCAGGCTGAAAAAAACCATGACTCTGTCATAGACATAGTGAATGAAGACCTCCCTGAAGAACCTTTAAACCTTCATCTTGATGTTCTTTCTTCTGCCCGTACTAGGGGAGAACATGTCAGAAAGCCTGCCCCTTCCGGCTCTTCTGTCCGACATGAAGTAGATGTGTCAAAAGGTGGAGTCAGGATCCATGTTAAAAGACAACCAGACTCGGACCCGGAAAAAACTAAGGAACCAAAACAAGATGCTGATATTTCAGACAAAGTTATGGAAGCAGCTAATGTGCTGCATAACATGCACATGTATGAAGAAAAACGCGTACCAAAGGAAAAGTCCCGGCCCCCCCCTGTCGTGCCAGGTCCCCCCACTACTAGGAAACGCGCAGCAGTTGCTAATGCTGCAGCTTCTGGCAAAAGCAAGAAACCCAAGAAAGGGTTCCCCAAAAAGAACTAGACTGATATATGTGAAGACTATATTTATGTCAAAGGACATCCTTTCTTTTTAATCCTGTTTAAAAATTTTCCGATCTAGTCAACTTGTACATGAACAGCAAAAATCAAAACAGATTTTTCATGCAGAAGGAGCAAGAAAATGTCAAGAGATTATATGCTATTCTTTTTCTCTTTATCTTATGCATGTATGTGTTAAAAGTTAATTACCCTAGTGAAGTAGGAAATCATATCTTTATACAGCTTGGCTCCAGAAGAGATAGCACAATTAATGTGTATCTTCCATATAGAGATAAGAGAAGAAAAAATTGCCATGTTCAACTTTTTTTTATGAAGTATTACGGTGCTGATGTGAGTTCTCAAAGAGAATAAGCATGTTATTTATCCAAGACCCCATATGTCTTAGTCTCAGAAGGAAAGAGGACATTAAGGTCATAGTTATGAGAGACAATAAAGAGTTTATTCACCTTCAGACCTGTTTATTTCCCTTTATGGTAATTATTATAAAAATAAAAAGGCTACAAAACAACAGAAAAAAAGATTCATCTTCTTCTGAAAATCCCATCCTGATAAAAGATGGCTGACTATGATCCGAACCATTTAAATATCAATATTGAACATCTCTTATCAAACAGAGAATGAGACAAAGGATAAAAAAGGTTTTCTCCCCTGTCATAAATGCCATGCAGCACAACGAGAAAAGGGCAATTTTTCTTGTGCGAAGGTGGAGCCACTGAAACACAAGTAGTGTGACGTCATCTTTCACCCAACGTCGTGACTTCAACTCCTAAGAAAATGGACGATAACCAAGCTAACAAGGTTCAAGTGGGTGTATTTCATTATAAATTTACTGCTATATATATTCAGGCCTATAAAAGCAGTCTTTAAATAAGGAGTTTGTTATAAATAAAAGGGAACATCCGTTTTGTTAGACGTCGCTGCGCGGGAGGCAAGGCGACGAAGCACAACGAGAAAAGGATGTTAACCCTCGTTACTAGAGTTTTTGTCTCGTTCTGCTGTACGGTAACATAAAAGACATATTCTTTGCTTTCATTCTACTTGTCTTTATTTTTTGTTCTCCCTTTTCTGTCACAGGTTACCCGCCCAAAGAAAAAGAAAAGGCAGATGACATTAAAACCCTTAGACAACCAGTCAGTCGACTCAGCTGCCTCTACAGTGCTCTATGTACCAGATGTAAATAACACTAATAGACCCTTGAATGAGACTCTGTACGGCAAACAAGGAGCTGCGGATGATAATTCTAATGCCAGTTCATCTGAGAGCGAGGCAGACGACACACCCCTGAGAGAGGACATGCCTGTGTCGACTGATAGGTGGAAAAAGAGGGAGGTAGATGCCTTAATGGACGCTGTCAACCATAACAGAGCAGCCCTTAAGTACCACTTCAGTGGGACAGGGGGTGGAAAGGACATCAGGAGGCAGGCATGGAGGGATGTAGCTTGTGAGTAACCTAAGAGATATCAAATGGCCTCTTTTTTTCTGTCTGTGTCGGTTTTCTATAAGAACAAGATATATTTGAACTGAAATAATTTTTAAGAATTAATAGCTCAATTAAATCCCTTCTTTTTTTGCAGTGTACGTTAATACAGAAGCTAAAACCCATCGCACAGTAAAACAATGTTCCCATAAAACCTCTGATTTCACCCAGAAGAACAAGCAAAAGGTGAGACACAAATTCAGAAATGTAAACTTATAAAGAGATTTTCAAAGTAAAAAGGTGCCCTTGTCTAGCATAAACCTTATCTTAAGAGTAGGGTACTTTAATTATTTTCTTGTTTTGTTCTAGTACAACAAGCTGAGGAGGGAATTGAGCAAGACTGGCAGTGGCCCTGTGGACAAGAAAAAGAAGTTAACCGAGACACAGGAAAAGGCACTGGAATACCTGAAGCCCGAGGCAGTGAGAGGTAACCTGTGGCTCTTGTCTTACACCTTATTTGTGGCCGGAATTTAGAATAAATTTCTTAACAGAAATAAAATTGAAGGATAATGTTTAATTACTCAATTATTTATTTCGTAAAGGTATTCCTGGCATAAAACCGATGGCTTTGAACCCAGGGGACCACAAAGAGGCCTTCGATGAGGACGCTCTCTGGAAACCTGGGTCCTGTGATTTCACTAAAGTTCAGGGATCAATGAAAGTTACTAAGATGCCAAGGAAAGATAAAGACAAGGAAAAAAGGAGGAAAGAAAGGATGAGGAAAGAGGAAAGAAAGAGGGCCCATGAGAAAAAAATGAAAGAGGAGAGAAGAAAAGAGGAAATAGATGCCAGAATACAGAAAGAGGTGAATCACATGTCCATGAAAAAAGAGGAGGAGAGGAAGAGACTTTTGGGTCAACAAAAGCAGGAAGTCAAACCCAAACCAGGACTGAAGGTCATCCAGTGCACTGAGGAAGAGTGGAAAATAATATGCGCAGAAAAGGCTAAGAGGAAAGCTGAAAGAGCAGCCATTAGGGCAGAAAGAAAGGCAAGAAAGATGAAACAAGGAAAATGAGCTCATTCTGTTTAAAAAAACTAAACAAGAAGAGAATTAAGGCCTATAATTACATTTCCTTTATTAAAGACAGTGCGTGGATAGACTTTCGTGGTTACATATTAAACAAAAACACAAAAATCTTTTTTCTTCTTTCTTTGAACAAAAATCTTTCTGTAATGAAAATACAGGTAATTTAGGTGGCACATAGAATAACAACTACATGGCTATAAAAGAATACTGCCAGGACTAGGTCAGTTTTTGGACATCTAGAAATACTTCTCAGCATAGTCTTTCCTGAACTTCTTGACATAGTCACTTTGTTCCAGCTGACTCCTCTGTGGAGGCTGGACAAGGGGGGCTCTCTTGGGCCTCCAAGGATCAGAGGGGCTGTTCTCAATCCGTATCCCGTGGTCAAGGGCCACGTTGTGGAGACACGCACAAGCCGTTATGATCCACGAACTCCTCTTAGGTGAATGCCGTATGTACCCAGCCGAAGAGTCCAGTATCCTGAATATTCAAAAGAGAGTTTTTTACTTTTCAGTTAAACCTTATTTTTCCTCTTAATATTCAAACATGTGTAACTGTAAAATGCTTTATTTTTTTCAAGGGAGGACCATCTCGTTATTTTTGAGTTCCTTCGATAAATAAAAATATGTTTACAATCAAAAAAAGATTCAATTTTTCTCACCTCCAACGCTGCTTGAGTATCCCAATGCAGTGCTCTACTCGTACTCTGCTCCTCTTGTGCCACACATTGAAGGAGCGCTGTTTAGGAGTCTCCTCATCTTTGAAGGGGGTGAAGAGATTTCTCCTGAGACCGTATCTGAGAAAGGAGCCAAAAGATAATAAGAAGAAGAGAAAAAAAGAAGAAGGTGCACTAACTGTGTTAAGAAATTTTTGTTTTCCTCTCTGAAAAAAAAAAAATGGGGGAGCACGTTCATATAGGAAGCCCTTGAGTATCCTTTTAAGTAACTCCAGAGTACGAATAAAAAAAAAGAAGAATAAAAAAAACAACTCACCCAGAGTCCCCTAAGAGGACAAAGTCCTCCCAAGCCTCCGCCTCCAATTAGTCTCCTACCGGGCTGGAATTCAGGGAATATGCGTCGTGCACCGATCCAGGCCAGCGGGGGTCCACAAAGAGGATTCTTTTGTCGTAGTCACAGATCACCTAGAACAAAGAATAAAAATTAATTTGGGAAAAGAGAAAACTATGTAAGAGAACTTGTTCATGCACACTTATGAAGACTCTTACTTAAGAGAAGAAATTTTCTCAGCCAGTAAGATATATTGTTTTATATGTATAAAGAACTACTATTACTACAACAACTACAACAACAACAACAACAACAACAACTTACGGTGGTGTTAATAGAATGGTACCCTTTCCTGTTCACATACACGCTCTCGTTCTGGTATTCAGTAGGGGTTTTAACAGGTACATGAGTCCCATCTACGTATCCAAAAACGTATGGTGTCTTCTGCTCCTCTTCCTCCGTCCCAGGCTTCGGATGGCGATACAGCTTCAGTGCGAGATGGAGCTTCTCCTCGAAAGAGTGAGGCCATTGTATGAAGAGATGGCTGTTCCTGTAAAAGAAACCGGCTACATCCTTCACAGCACGGCATACGGCAGTTCTTGACAACTTCTGGGAATCACCTGTGAGCGCATAGAAGCTACCTGTCGCAAAATAACGGAGGACCAGGCAAAACTGAAAAGAAAGATGAAAAGTTACTTGCAAGAAGACAAGGGTGAAGGGGGGGGTCTTATAAAGAGGAGAGGAGGGAAGGAGTAAGAAGAATATATCCTGAATCAGTCTCCTTCTCTTCACCTTTAATATATGTGTGTTTAGCTATTAATTCGACATGGTGACATGGTCAGTTCTTAATATCTACATGTGACATGGGCATTAGTGAGATGAGGGAAAAAATTAGGTACATGAGATAGGTGTTTTCTTATGTTTGACATGGGACATGACAGGTTGTAAGAGGAGACATGTGACATGGGGATTCAAGTCACATGTGACATGACCATTTTTTAAAATCGACATGTGACATGGGGGACACACCATGCACACCCCCTTACATGAAAAGAAACCTAAGAGACATGAGTGACATAAGTGGGCTGCTGAAACTTTTTTATTCAAAAAGAGAATAAGACAGAGAGGAAAGGGGAGGGGAATAGGATGTCTGATAAGAGTTTCATTTAGATTGAAGAGAAAAATTTTTACCCTGTCAATATGTGTCAAGCCTCCTGCCCTCTTGGTGCCCTTGAAAGAACTGTGCTTCTTGTATTCTTCTACTAGTTTCCTGACTACGTCTTTGCTGAGGCGATACCTTGCCACAAATTCCTCATCGTTGAACAAAGAAAAAGGCGACTCCCTAGGCTTACACTTGCGGGTTTTCCTGCCCAAGCGATCCCTTAAAGGAGGCATGATGTCTTCTTCCTTCAAATTTACCTCAGAAAACAGAGTCTACACTGGTACCCAACTTGTCAGGATCAAAACGATGGTCCCCATTGAAAACAATGCTGAAGAAGTAAAAGGCAGAACATCTAGAGCAACTGCCTTTTTTTATCTCGTGAGAGACTCAAAGAGGACACAAAACGAGACTTTAACAACGAGACTTTATTTGTGTTACGCTTTTTTCCTCGTTCTGAGGTCACACCAGGCAAAACACAACGAGATTTCTTTTGTGTAACGGTTGCACGGGAGCGGTACGAGAAAAACTGCATTCTCGTGGATTCTGTAACGACCTCCAGGTGGCAGTATTGTGATGCAAGGAATCACTGTGAAAAATAATAACGGTTCTCTGGCGACTTTTACAGTGTGGGTACCTACTGAATCTGGACCTTGTCTGTGATTCCCTAAAGCTGCAGCTTGTATGTAGGGTTTTAGGGTGGTAAGTGATTCACGGCAGGTGTCAATGCTATCTTTCTTTTAAAATTAAACTTCATAGTTTATTCCCGTAAACTATGATTATCTCTGACTGCATACATTATGTACAAGCTGTACAAAAGACAATATATAAATTTGCACTTTTAACTATATTTTGAAATAACCTTGTATGCACCTGGGAGAGAGTGGTATTGTAGACTATGAGTGTTGAAATACTTAAATTGGCCACTATGGTACATGGGTGAAAATCTGAGATCTGCGCCAATTGCAAAACGGAATAATCGATGCACTGTGTCCATTACCATGTGGACCATACTGAATTGACGATGATGATACCTCCTTTCATCTGTTGTAGACATCCATTTATATACCCAGATATATAATTTGTCAAGCATTTTGACATTTACAAAGCATTAGTGACAAAATGAATCTTAAAATCAGGCAAAAGGGCTGTGTCTTTTCATAGAAAATAAAATTGCCCTCCTATCTTTTAACATAGGGATCCTTTTTTATCAGTCTCTCATTTCTCAAATATGGAACAACACGGTAAAAGGTACGCCAGTGAGGGGGTGCACGGGCGTACCTTTTACCATGTTGATCCACAAATAATGATTTCGATCTTGTCCCCGTCTAGAATAGGATAGTCCATCAAATGTATGAACATGTTCTGGAGTGAAATACATACATTTTAAAATTTTATTTTTTAGTTCATTTTCCATCCATTTAGCACGGATCTCAGATTTTTACCCACTATGACTGCTTCCTTCAAGTCGACCTGACCTTGCCATAGGGATAGCACCTGAATTCTTAGTTATAGTACAGTGTGCAATCTACTTTTGTCAGAAATAAACTCCAGTGTTCAGTTGGGAGCCCCATTCTGTTCCATCATAGTTCATTTTGCTCTCTTAAATCTAGAATTCAGCCAAAGTTTGGGCCTTACAGAAGGCACGCCCCCATCTTTTCAAATGCTGGATCTGTTGCTGGACCCTAATTATGGATGTCCAAAGGGTCACTTATGGTCCATGTTGACAACAGAGAAATAGAGAGAACTAAACGACCATGGTATACAAGGTGGCCGATCCACCACGTGGGGTGGATCGGCCACCAAAGACACCAGGGGAGTTTAGTTCTTTATTTATTTCATGTTTTTAGAGGGTTTAATTAACTGAAAATTAACAAAATCCGCTACCATAGTTCCCCGTACGAGTGGCGGTCTGCCATTTTGAATGTTTACATGCACCCAGAACAAGGCTGCAGTACTGGATTGGCCGCTGTGGGGGATCGGCACACGTTACGCCACTGGGGGTGTGGCAATCGGCGGTTCAACGTTAAAATTATTAAAATTATTCACATAAAATAAAGGTGCTTGCCTTGACAGGGTTCACCATGTAAACCAGAGAGTTAGCCTAAGACGAATTACAATGTTAAGAATTACAAAGCATCTACTGACAACTGGAAGGCATTTCTGAACATGTTACGACTACACACAACCACTTAAATGTGAAACCCTCAAAATTAGAGTGGTTGATCGAAGGTAACAAATGACCACTGCCCTGTACGATTATAACTTATTATAAATCAGGTTTAGTCAGGCTGTCGTACCAGTGCAATCATTTGTGACCACTAGATGCGGGGCTGTAAATGCATTAGAATGCGGGATCCCACTATGATTTGAAAAGGTCTAGTCTTGAGAAATGCCTTCCTGGGCACCTCTTCTGGTGGTTTTATGAGGAATAGGGCACAGGAAAAAGCCACTGAAGAAAGGCCCAAAGACAAAACTTGCTCTGCTTTCTTCTCTCTGGTTCTGGTGCAAAGGAGGAGCAGAAGTTTCAATCTCAGTTTTTTCTTCTTGCAAATGAATTAGTCTTTTCACTTAAGCTCTGTTGACATTTTGTCGATAATCTCTCTGATAGTGAAATATGACTCATTGAAGATGTTGAGAAACCATATCGCCAAATGGGAGATGTCTGTCTGTATTGAATTCACAAGTAGATGGAGTGGAGAACATGGGAAACCTTTACAGGGTCTTGATGGCCGAATTATGTCATGCTCCTCCTCCACCAATTTCAGCCCTGATTACATTGTGTGTTGTTTGTTTTTCTTTTTTTTTTGGAGGGGGGGGGGCAAAAAGGTGATGGTGAAGGAATGATCATTCCATGCACCAAATTAAATAGAGTAGTAATGTGGAAGAATTTTGGCAGATATAGACAGATATCGATATATGCCTGACACACACAAGTGTCACATGTTCACAAGTGCCCCATTTGTGTATAAACACGGTAAAACATACCTCTGTAGGTGCCTGCTATTACTTTCAAGACAAGAAGGAAACTATCCCCATTACCTATTGCTCAGCATTAAGTATGTAAGTAGGTCGTAGTGGAAAAGGTAATGCAAAAGTATGATAAGAGTGTGATAGATTCCCAAGGTACAGTGGAAGTTTGGATCAGTAGGCCATTTCAGAACGATAGCTATAAATATCTTGAAATGCCCTGCTGATCTCCTTGACTCAAGAGTCAGTGATCTTTTGCACTGGTAGCAGGGTATCTTCACTAATGATAAGCAGAAATTGAGAGAACATTGAAAATTTCCATAGAACTTGTCATAATTCATTTTTCATTTGCAGTAGATTCCATCAGTGGATAGGTTAGAGATGTCGATTCTCATGATATCTCTCGTTTCTGAATGACAACTTTTGAAAATGCAATCGACTCAACTTTACTCTCTGAGGTTTTTTTGACCACCAATGGAAATGACCATATGTGGTGTATTTCTGACATTGAAATAAATTCATAGAAATGACAATATAGATGAAGTATTTCCTTTGAAGAACAGGCATAAATCTATTTAACTGAAACATACAGCTAACTCTGTACGGTTCTAGGAGATTTCCCCCACTTCTTTGTAACACAGGTACATTCAAAAATGGCTGCATTTCAATTTCATTGCGGAATAAAGATTCTAATCCTATCCATAACCCTATCACTAACCCTAACCCTATCACTAACCCTAACGTTATCGCTAACCCTAACTCTATCACTAACCCTATCCCTAATCCTAACCCAATCCCTAATCTTATCGCTGACTGTATCCCTAACCCTAATCCCATCGATATCCTTAACCCCATCCCTCACTCATCCCCCACCCTAATTAGACCCTATCCATTTACAAACCTGGAGGTGGGTAATTTCCAGGGGGTAAATTTCCTGGGAGGGAATTATTCCAGGGGGGTTATCTCCTGACACCCTCTGTACTGTTGAAACTTCTTCCAGCCAATCACAACTCCCCTGTTCTTGTGAATGATCATCAGACTTCTTATAGCAAGGCATATTCTGTGTGTCTCTTATCATACAAAACCAGAGAGGATTTGCTTGGTAATTAGAGACAGCCAGTGGTCAAAGAAATTCATAGAGGCTGATTATGAACTGTTCACAAAGGGTGATTTTATCTCGACCTGCCCTTTAATAATGCCATTATAAATGGCTGAATGGAATGCAGTCTAACAGGGGTAAATACAGACCAAAAATATTTTTTGGAAGTGAATGCTTGTATTTATGTCGCGGCTCCACCATGACGTAAATTCATGAATGATGATGGCTTGGAGGGCATTTTTCAAAATAGTACTATGATTACAGCCTCTACGATTTAAAATTATCAAAATCAACTTGACTAATAGTAGTGTAATCTGTACGATCAGCACTTACCTTTAGAACAGTTATTACACAGGGTTTGGTAGAGAAGTCATACCAGTGCAATGGTTAAGCATATCAGGACTAGGTGCTGGGATTTAATGGCTCTCGAATAAGGTATCCCACTACAAGTATAATATGAAGGGTTCTAAAATGGTAAAGGTGAACGATGATTAGTTTGAGCCGACAGTTTCATCACGAGCGGGTCCTGCCCGTTTCGCACGAGGCCGGTAGGTTGATAATTAATCGATAATTCATCAATATAATCCATAATTAACTCCTTTTTACCCATCTTCATCGCAAAATCCTGACCGCCGCCATTTTGAATGTTTACGTTTAAAAAATGCTGCGCATGCACGGTGGACCTATGACGTCATCGTGCGGATTTCCCGCAGGTTATTTAACGCAGGGGTGCAATATGGGGGTTCAGTGCTTTCTCTATCTCTACTCGCCTTGACATAAAGTATAATATGAAGGGTTCTATTCATATCAGCTAGCTATTTTCTACTCTGGAATTGTCCATGTTGTTAATCAGGGTAGCATAGTGATGTTGGCATCAGTGTTCTTATTAAAGCTCCCACAAAGGGCGCATCTCTATTTTAACCCATACTATGCATTGTTCTAATGACATGGAACCAACAAAAAGCCTGTCATGCATATAGTCTAAAAACCTCCAAATTAATCAGCATCTGTTTGAGATAGCATCCTCAGACAATAGCTACATACATAGAGGCCTACTTCTCTATTAGGCTTATCTTCATCAAGCAAGGTTAACTATATGTGACAGTTTTTCAACCCCTGGATGTGTGGTATACATGACACTTATTTGCAATTTGCTTTGTGACAGTCAATAAATGCAACCATGTTTGCTATGTCACTGCCCTCATGCATTTTGCTAACAGTTCATAGTTGAACCAAGTCTAGAAGAGGGGGATGCCTTGGTTCATCACACACTGAAAGCACCAAGGTCGTCAGACTGACGATACCTAAAACTACAAGCTTAGGTACTCAGATTGAGCACCCATGGCAGTCAACCTAATGGGTTTAGGTCAACACACTCACCCAAGGTAGTCAAACTGAGTACATATTTTTGTTAGAGTGACAACCTTGGTGCTGACTGCCTTGGGTCCTCAATCTGACTACTTAAAGCTGTAGATTTGGGTATCGTCAACTTGAGCATGTAAAGTCCTCAGCGGTGAAGACCTTCAGTTGAAGACTGAAGGCCTGATCATTAAACATGAGTGGCACACCTGCCATCTTGTGAGTATGTTAGTTTTTGTCAACAGAATGCCATAGACTCATACTGGGGAGAGGTGGACTAAGGGAGTTCACTCCCTGTAAGGTGCTGCCCCCTGTCTGTACCTCTTCTGACGACTATAGGTCCTCAATCTGACGAGTTTAAAGATCTGCAGGGTTTTCAGTGCAAGGACTAGTATAAAGCCCTTGTTAAGTGGGAGCAGGCAAATACCCTGACATAGACACCTGATTACCTGGTCATAAGGGTGAACCACCTTAAAAGGTTACGTTATGGACATATACAAGCCTGGGTCTCAGTACATTTTTCGCAGACATCTTCTTCAACAACATCATTTTAACTAAAAAAATAACCCATCTTTACACCATCGGGCTTTGTCTTGTTAGTTCGACAACTTACCTTTTCTTCACAATAACCATAAAACATAGATAACAAAGAGTGTTAAGTAATTACGTCAGTATGGGGGTAAGATTATAGGTTATTGATTAGGTAGAGAAGATGTATGAAGATACATAATCCTGCTAATGAGAATGGTGAATGAGGTGACAAGAGTAGCAAAGCAAACGAGATAGCAGTAAGTGCTTTTGTACGATAAAGAGAATACTCCATAATGAATACACCATTGTTAAGCTAAATGTAATAATGATAATCATGACTGCCATCAACATAATCATGAGAAATGGAAAATGTGCTCCATTAGCAAATGTCCACGACCATGGGATATTTTTACATCGTATTCCCGAGGTGAGACTGGTCGTATCCCACGAAGCTATTATAGGGGAATACGATGTAAAAAAAATATCCCATGGAAGTGGACATTTGCATTTATGTCATGGCCTAGGGGGTTAATTTGCTTTTAAATGAAGAAAAACAGCTCAGATCTGTTCAAAATCCAAGATGGCCGACACCCATTGAATACGGACACATTGTGTTCAATGCCCCCCATTGAATACAGCAGTTATAGTACTAATCTATAGTGACGTTCGTATTAGCTATGACATAAGATTAAGTATTTACTATGAGTTATCTTCTACTTTGCGGAAGGACCTTAGTATGATTACTGGGGTTACAGAATTAGTCATTATATCTCTCTTCTTTTCATTAACCTAAAATATGAGTGCTTAGGTAAATAACATCAATTTAATCCATCATTGCACATCTTCCCTGGAGGGTGTTGCTCCTATTGTAAAAAGAGCTGTGAGTATGTGCCCTCTTTTCTAAACAAGTCATGCACTGCTTCACCTAAGTACATGCACTCACTATATTAGTCTAAAAAGTCACCTGCCTTGTTTAAAATAGAGAGAGCTTCACTACCAGGTACCTACTCATGTCACACGCTCTATGGTTTATTATACTGACTGACTTCTCCCAACTAGGTACCTACTCAAATCCCCCTCTTTTAGCACCGTACTTGAATGACCACTTGTGAGCAACAAAAGGGACAAGTTATAGCTACATGAAAAGAAAGGACTGGAAATGAGGGCATTTTTAGCCAGCTGTTCCTTTTACTATAGGAGCAACACCCTCCAGAAATCACTTCGATTCAAAAGCCACAAAGTTTGGATGGTCATATGCACTATGACTGCTTTGTATAATCAACACTTAATGTAATAGTTATAGAGGGTTTGATAGTGCAACAGTGTAATCATTAGTGACCATTAGCTGCAGTAATGTAAATGACAGATCCTGTGACAATCTAAATTGTACTGCTAGGTCCTGTCTTTCCCTATGTTAAAATGTAATAAACAAGGATAAAATATGATAGAGAGACATGCAAACACTTATGAACGTCCATCTGTGACATACAGACGTCCATATATGTGTATATTAGGGAAAAATAGGCCCCTGGGGAATTAAGGAAAATAGGTAAGGAGAAAATAGCCACCACAACTTGTATGGAGAAGAAATACACACTTCTTAAATCACACCTCGCATATATGGAGCACCTCGCATATATGGGGCAAACCTAGAGTTTTTGGATTTGGTCCCAAAGATAAAAGGTGTCATAACTTTGTTTTTTTTTTTCTATGGATTTTCAGAATTCTGAAAGCTTTGTGCAGGTAAGGCCCTCCTGGCTCCGGTAGACCCCCTATAATTCTATACGAGTTAAGGGTGTGATATATGTCCGCCTTGCAGACCCATTATTATGCTAGTTTGGACGTGAAGTCATGATACTTTGATATCCCCCCAAACATCCTACCCGACCTCCATCTTAGTATCTCCTTATCTTTCGACATCCCTATCACACCCCCTTTATCATTTTAATCTAAACCTTCCCTCAACCCTATAAGGGCTGCTGATGCAGAAATGCATCATTAACATTGGTCGTCGTGATGCACCAATGAAGCACTGGTGAAACTGTTCGCCAGCACTTCGTTGGTACATCATGTCGACCCTACAGGGCTGCACTAATCTCCTGATGCTTGGTTGTGATCTTCAGGAGGTAGTCACCAGGGCTACATTCATGCATCATGACGACCAATGGGCATGATGGCAGTATTGCAAGCAAAATCTGGTGTTCCTCAGTTTTTTTGTAATGACTTAAATTATGCATGCCCTGCTTGGTTATTAGTCACCTTATCTTTGTACTGGTGTTTTCCAAGTGTTGTTGGGGTGGTGAGACCTGGTTCCCTTGTCTAATCTAGGAGTGTTCAGTACGCACATTTAGGACTCCTTCACTATAGTATCACACACCCTCCCTCTTTAATCACTGAACTCTTTACAGACTGATAAAGTGATGATTTAGGAATCATGGCCATCGGTTATATTGATGCATGAATGCAGCTCTGTCAGGTTAATTGCCAGGACTGCACTCATGCATCATATTGACCCAATGCGTTTGATAAAGGAGCCCCTAAGGGTAGGATCAAACTTATTAACTGAGGGGGAGGCAAGGGTCTCGGTTGTGGGCCCACTATACCTTTTTATAAAGATAGAAGTGACCTTGAGTGCATAAATAGGAGTTTACTGCACACCTGAGCAAGGTTGTAAACAAGTCAAGGGCCATTAATTGGTCTAGACATACCTTAATTGGGTACTTAAGTGATTAGAATGAAATGTACAACGTTTTATAAAGACAATAGACAACTCCTTCTTCACATCTCGACTGCCTGTTGTCCTATAATGCACGAATGCATCTGAGTCTCGATGTGAATAAGATCCTTGTCTATTCTCTAAATATAGGCTTATATAAGACACCCTCCCATCATTGCCTCCCCCTTTCTTATGTCACTGTAGGGTTGACGAGTCACTAGACAAGGCTACACTCAGGCACATCAGAATATTATGTATATATTCATTATGCACCATTATAAAACGGCTGGCAGTGCTCTGCTGCACAGTAGAAGAGACCTTGAGTGCATTATAGGAGTGCAGTGCACACCTCAGCAAGGTCAGCATAGTCATAAACAAGTCAAGGGCCAATAATTGGTCCAGACATACCTTAATTTGGTGATTGATTGTTCGGAATGAAAAGTACAACATTTTATAAAGACAATAGACAACTCCTTCTTCACATCTTAACTGTCCGTTGTCTATAATGCACGAATGCAACAGACAGTCTTGATGTGAAGAAAGTCGTCGTCTATTTTCTAAATGTAACTCACCAGCACTGTGTTGAAGCACCATGGTAGGCCTCTGGGAGTGTATCAGGCTAAAACCGAAGCTTCCGAAGCTGTTGGTCCAACAAATTTTAGCACGTCTGAAAATCTTTCCCTACACATCTATTAAATAAGAAAATGGATTAGCAAAGATTTGCCTAATTGATGGTGACCAGCCTCTTAATCCTAATGCCATGATTCAGGAACGTATGACCAACTAAAGGGACTCCTTTAATATTTTCAATTGAAATATGATGAAAAGAAGATGCAAAATACATAAGCAAATGTCCACGACCCGTGAATAATTTCGCATCGTATTCACAGAGGTGAGGCGTCCGTATTCAACGAAGCCGTTATACGGCTTAAATTGCTTTTAAATAAAGGATTTCAACAATATTTACTGGTTTTGAAGGCATAGACTCGTCCCGGTTTGTTTTGATCCGCCATGACACCTTGCTCGACGAAGTAGGTCACGTGATACAGAGCTAGCCGCTGCTTTTAGTTTCGATATAAATGTTCCTTGCGCAGGACAATATCTCCTTTTTTAACATGGCGCTAACACATAGATATACCTTAAACAATTCATAACATATTATTTAACTAGTTTAATCATAGTTTCACCGTAAAACTTCTAATAACCATACCTAAATACGAAACTAGTTAGCTCTGTATAAATTTCAAAATGGCGCTGCCAAATATGCGAGGATCGTATTCCACCCCCCCATTGAATACGGAGTAAGTAGTACTAATCTATAGTGTCATCGATATTAGCCATATAATAAAAAGCTTTATACACTGCATGGTTGTTAGATGGTTAAGGCATAAGAGTAAGATAAGACCGTGAGGCCGAACCATGTAAAGATGGTAAGGTCCTCACCTGCACTTGACAGGTCCACGATTCCTGGTAATCTGTGCTCAGGTGGACCATTACCTACTGTAAAACCCAGCGTATAAGCTGCAACCACATACAAGCCACACTCTAAATTTGGGAGAAAGATATGAACCACACCTACATACCTAGAAAGGCTGCCATTCCTTACTAGAATCTATATGATTTAAACCCCACAAAAAAGGTACCCACAGTTTGGGATGGTCTTTCAAGCCACCCAATTAAAAAGGCCTATGAACTGTGGTTTATGTACGAGGCTCTAGGATACTCATGTTTCTCAGTCCTGAGTGACTGAGGATAAAAATTAAGTTCTTGGTTTTACATCACCAGGAATCTTATTGTGCTTCCCAGCTGGAACCTAATGCAGCATCTGATGTTTAAGTGTTGGAGCAGATTTCTGCGAAGACCAATATAGCATACTAGGCTGAAATGTTATTTATCATGAGTTTAAGATGGAGAGGTGTATGGGAATGCTGAAAATTGGCTACACATTGTCATACATGTTAAAAGAGGGCAATTCCTATACTACCTAGTATGTTTATCTGATAAAGGTTGCTGTAATATTGGAGAGTTTAATATATGGGAACGTGTACTTGTACAATTAGGGCAAGGGCCACAGGTAGAAGTCGTGGTACACACTGGTACAAGTATAAGGCTACAATGTATAAACAAAAGCTAATTACAGAGTGATAAAATCACTCTAGGTTCAATATATCTTTAATCTATCGATTTCCCCTTCATGTATGTGTTAAGTGGCCTTTACACTTCTAAAATGTGTATACCTACAAGTTGTATACCTCTAGCTCAGCATTCCTCTGATCCCATGTAGCAAGCCCACTCGGGGCCAAATTGGTTTTACCCGGGATAAGGTGGTTCAAAGCGGGCAGTATTCAGTACATGGGTTTTAGGTTCGGCAGATGCTGGGTTTCCAGTCAGGGCCACACAGGGCAGACCAAATCGGGCAAACCCACTTGAGCCTGTTGGGCTCCCAATGGGCTTTGTCCTCAGCATACGGTCTGGGCCACATTGGGCCGCCCGATTTGGGCACTGGTCAGCTTTAAAATGGGCAACCACATTGGGCCCAGGATGGTTTCAAAATGGGCATCCTAAGATGGGTACTTAGCTGCATAAAGTCTTCCCAGTCTGGGGTGAGAGTGGGTTTGGACAGGGCAGCCTCATCTTCTGAACTGTTCTAAACTCTGTGATGAGTGTTCCCCCTGCGTTTGTTCGTCCCTCCCCTATCCATTCCCTACCCCTTCCATCTCCTCCTCATTCCACTCAACCTGCCCTTCCCTTTCCCCCTCTTACCCCGCTCTGCCCTGCCCTTCTGTCACCCTGCCCTCCCTGGGCCTCCCTAGCCCACTTAAAAGGGTCTATTTCTCCTCTTTCCTATCCTCCCCTCAGGATGTGTGTGGTGCACATATGCACAGGCACTGACACATTCCTCTGTGAATTTGTGTAATGAGGATCTCACAATGAATATGACCTTAGCTGTCGAAATGGCGTTAAACATCTATTACTCACTCACTCTCACTCCCAGCCCTCACCCTGCCTTGCCCTGCCCTGCTCTCACCCTGCCCTGCCCTGCTCTCACCCTGCCCTGCTCTCGCCCTGCCCTGCCCTACTCTCATCCTGCCCTGCCCTCCTCTCACCCTGCCCTGCCCTGCTCTCACCCTTGCCCTGTCCTGCTCTCACCCTGCCCTGACCTGCTCTCGCCCTGCCATGCCCAGCTCTCACCTTGCCATGCCCTACTCTCACCCTGCACTGCCCTGGCATCTCCTTCGCTCACATGCCCTGCCCTGCCGTGCTCTCAACCTGCCCTGCCCTGCTCTCACCCTGCCCTGCCCTCTCACCCTGCCCTGTCTTACTCTCACCCTGCACTGCCCTGGCATCTCCTTTGCTCACATGCCCTGCCCTGCTCTCAGCCTGCCCTGCCCTGCCCTCATCTCACCCTGCCTTGCCCTCTTCTCACCCTGCCCTGCCCTCCTCTCACCCTGCCCTGCCCTCCCCCCTCCCTTCCCTCCACCACTGCTGTAGGACACTTTCCCTATACCATTAATACACAGGTAGGTTCATAGTAGGGATCCAGATATTTAATGTAAAAGGCAACACTGACTAGTCCTGGAAAGAACAGCTTCATGTCTTTCTTTGTACTAGTAGGCTTGCAAGGTATATTTGTGGTGTGGGGGCAAACAGGTCCCACACTTGGCCAGGTATAAGAGGACTAAATATAGAGGCAATTGAGAAACCAATATCCCCTGCCCCTGTAGGCCAGTCCATGGCAGACTCACTACAAAGTGGTTTCATAGCACTCCAGGCAGAATTCTACTACCCATACCAAACTTATTTCTTTTAGATATAGGACAACTGGAATAGACTACTAAATCAGATATGAAGTAATGATGTGCAGATTTCTCATAGTCTGGAAATACCTAGATGTTTCTAGTCAAAAGTGCATATCAAGGTCATCTGAGTAGTAGTGGAATAGCAACACCATTTCTATTGCACTGAACTTGGAACAAGAGCAGATATGCAGAGGTACATTCATTATGAACTTGAAGGCTCTCTTCTCTACTCCTACATGGGAATTAGTGGGGGAAGATTGAGGCCAGAATGTCACCTTAATGAATCAAAGTGCCTTGTGTTGGCTGAATGAGTTTGATTCAAATGAATGGTACTGCTCTGCCTTTCCACTTGGGTAGATATTGCATTTACTGCTTTGGTGATGGGGGGGGGTAGATTAGCTCAAGGATTTGTTGCTTATTGACTTTTTAAAAAAAAGAAAAGATTTTGGATAAATTTCTCAAAAAGAATTTTTAACATGTCACCACTAATTTTTCATCAAATCGGGCAGCCCACTTTAGGCCACACCAAAAACCCATGTTAAACTCACTTTGAGCCCAAATCGGTGAGCCCAATTTCAAACAGATCTGTGCCCGAATCGGTTAGCCCAGTGTGGCCCAGACCCTTTGCTGAGGACAAAACCCATCGGGCGCCCACTGTGTTAACCCAGTGTGGCCCACATCAGGAGCCCGCTCTGGCCCAGACTCGGGCCAAACCATTTTTGCTACCTGGGATGTGACCTATGACGCTTCTGGTACAAGTTGCCATACACTTCAAATGATAATTATTATCTTTACTAAAAGTCTTCCTTATTGATGAGGTTTTTACAGCACCCAAATAGGTGTATCATACAACATTCAAATACGTAACTAGTGATATGGAATTCATATTGGTCTAAATTTGAATCAAGCTCAATAAAAACCCACTGATACACTATGACATATATCTCCTTGATTTGATTTTCATGCTCAATTTGCGGGTGTTAAATCACTGTGGGTTGTATAGGATTAGATGTGCAGACAAGCATTCAGATATTGACCTATACACAGGCTCACACCTAGGACGAGCTGCTATGTACTTACAGTTTGCCCTTGTTTGTCTTGGTCAGGGATGAATTATAGTCCATGTACCCTGTCTGCTAAGGTGTGTGTGTGCAGCCTTAGCGGGTAACCCTCTAAAGGCCACCAATTTATTAGGACATCCTGACTAGCGATCGGCAGAATGCACCAATGGAGTGCTGGCAAGCAGACTTGACAGCATCCATTGCCACATCATGCAGAAGCTCAGGAAGTGAACCAATCACATAAGGTTGGCATGATGCATGAATGCAGTGCTATGATTTACTCTCCATTTGTGGATCATGCCAACTAACAGGCATTATCAATTGCTGCTCTATCCTTCAGAGGGTTAATATGATGAGTTGGTGGAAAGGCAGTGTGACAGCTTAGTGGGGGCCTGTATATCACCTGTAAGGACCTGACCACAAGACTTACCTTCACTATGGCACCTTGTCCTTCCAGGAGGCTGATTTTTACTTATATATAGAAGATAAAGACCTTGTTTACACAATTTAAGGAAAGCATTAAGAAGTTATTAAATGGCTGTATTTCCTCAGGCTATAATAACCCTGAATCAACTTCAAACACAGAATTGCCTCTAGACAACGCACAAGGTACATTGGGGAGAATTGCAAGATACATAGCCATTGATTCGTCCTTTGGATTCTCAAATGATCACCAATAGCACATTTTAGTCAATAGTTCTGCATCTTGTTAACTCCTGACAGAAAAAAAAAATTGTTGAAATGCAATGAAAAGATCCTGTTTAGAAAAATATCATGAAATATTACTGTCAAAAAGGACTTATGATCATTTTCTATTTTCATCTATCGTTTTCTGTTTGTAGGATTCATTCTCAGCCTGGACATTTATTCTTATGTGACACCCTAGAATGGTTATGCTGGTTTTGCTCCAGATAAGACAATATTCCACTAGACAGACCATTGAGTGGAAAAGATGTTGCCCGTCCAATAAGCAGAGTACAGACAGGGTCAGCGTGAGGTGAGGGTAGGGATTAGGGTTAGTTTTTGAGCAGTCAATGCCATGAGGAGAATCCGACAATGCCTATTGAGCAGCAAAGCCCTCTACTCGTTTGGGAGGAAATTGCATCATCGAGTCGGTTTTATGGAAAGGAAAACCAAGTTAGTCATTTTGGCAACCATATCTTAATTTGTTATATAGGAAACTACCTTTAGTTGGGCAGCCATGAAACCAGAAATGTAAACATTAGAAGAGGCCGCTAAGGTACTATAACTATTTACAATGTAACCAAAGATGTATACCCCTCATACCTGTGGGACATTTACACTCGACCTTGTTGCCCCTCTAAGGTCTAATAGTATTCAGCTTAAAAGGTATGGTGAGACCAATTCAAATCACTTAGCTAAACATTTATACACAGGTGAAAACTATGTTTGCAATCAACACATATCATGGGCCCTTTAGTGAGTGCCTCCAGACACCACTTCTGTTTATTATTCTTGCAGCACTAGTGCATGGTAATAACTGGTCGGGAATTCAGGCACACCTTCAGATGTTTGATTGACGTCTAAAGAGTATAGGAAATGTTTGACTGGCAGTACTTAGTACAAATGTGTATAACGATGTCATAACGATGTTAAAAAAAAAAGAAAGGTAGGTGTAGCTACTGCGCCACCTGAGTATTTTCTTCTATTTATAATTACACATTTAGCTTCATATATATATGTAAAGGCTAGGTTGTGGATTTCTGGTGTATTGTATAATCAGGGAATACTGCTTTTATTTTGATAACTATCTATGTTTTTCTATTCATATTAATATTCATAGTACATGGTATTGTTATGACATATTTTAGAGTCAACACCAGCCCCCTAATGACATAGAAGTGTATATATTGTCAATTGACATAAAGTGCTTATCGTTCCACATTATATAATCTTTTTCTTTCATTATTAAAAAGGCAAAATGCAAATTGATAATATTCAATAATATGTTATATTATGATACTCAATCACATATACATATAAAACGGTTAGGTTTCTATAGTGATATATACTTAAATGAATGTCAAAATTCATTATCACCTAATAAACACGTCCAAAAAAGGCCACAACCATATATCAGATGCAATCATAGGTAGTGAATGAGCTATTAATGGTACCTTTGTCTTGAAATACGCAAATGGCCTGGTTAAGTGCTGGTTTCTTAACCCTTTAAAGGCAGAGCAAAAATTGTTGCCCTGGCTATGGGGACAGCCTCTGAAAAAAGTATAGTTCCTAGAGGACGAGCCTATTTTCAATTCCTATACTAATCCTATATAACTGGCATCGACTATAGTCGACGCTAGGGCTGCCATGGTGTCGACTATAGTCGATGCTAGGCCTACCATGGTGTCGACTATAGTTGATGCTAGGCCCACCATGGTGTCGACTATAGTCGATGCTAGGCTTACCATGGTGTCGACTATAGTCGATGCTAGGCCTACCATGGTGTCGACTATAGTCGATGCTAGGCCTACCATGGTGTCCACTATAGTTGATGCTAGGCCTACCATGGTGTCGACTATAGTCGATGCTAGGCCTACCATGGTGTCGACTATAGTTGATGCTAGGCCTACCATGGTGTCGACTATAGTTGATGCTAGGCCTCAATGGGTTAACAAGAACCAGTGCTTAATAAGTGCTGGGTGCAGAGAGTGGTGATTTATACTGTATGAGCGGCACTTAATGTAGTAATTACATGGCGCTCGGGTAGGGCAGTCATACCAGTGAGATAGTAAGTTGCCACTAGGCGGAGGGTTTTAATGGCATTAGAATAAGGGATCCCACTATGATATGAAAGGGTCTATTCATATGATCTAAATGTTTTCTACGATGGAAATATGAATGTAATTTTCTGTGCAGTTAATTAGGGTAGCATAGTGCTATTGGCATGAGTGTCCTCATTAAAACCCCAACATAGAGCATATCTCTTATTCAGGCCTTACTATGCATTGTTCTAATGAAAACTAACAAAAAGCCTGCCATACACAGTGTGTACAAACCTACATGATCATCAGCATCCCTTTTAAATGGCATCCTCAGACAATAGCGCCATACATAGAGGCTTAGTTCTCTATTACTCCATCTTCATTAAGCACATTTTAATCATGTGTGACTGTTTGTCAGCCCTTGGAAGAATCATATATAAGGGTCAATCCACCGAAAGTGGCCACCTGGGTCTTTTTTGGATACAGGGGGCTGTAAAATAAAAAGTAAGTAACCATTCTTCTTATTTCTGGTTTCATTTCAAAGAAAACACCTTGGGCTTCAAAAGAAGGGCAAGTTTACATATGTCGGCCTGCTATTTTTTTAGATATGGTGGCCAAAAGTTCAAAAATGGCCAAAAATTGCCTTTTTATTCAATTTCCACCACATCCCAGGGTCTATACCATCAAGCCAAACAGCAACATACCAATATAATTTTATCTATTCCTTAGTGGGGGGTCCTATCTAACATTTTCATGTTGTTTGGAGGTGCTCTGGTTGGCATTCCTTTTCCCCTGTTCATTTCCATAACCAAATACAGGTGCTGTAATGGGCGTGAGCAAAATGAAAGTACACTGGTAGGCCTACTAAAACACTACCCTCAATCTTCTTATTTCTCACCAAGATTAGGGCCATCATAGGGTATTTTCTGGTACAGAAACTTAGGGTCTACTTGCAGGCATGACTGTGCAGTACATATTCGAGTATTTTCAAGTCCATTTTGCTCACGCCCATTACATTCAAATTTCTGCATCCAGGACAAATACTATCAAAGTTTTCTTTCTTTCAACCAGCCTAACTTGAAGATCTATTGTTAATAAGTCATTTTAAAAAAAGACTGGAGTCTCTACATGCCTTGGTTATGCCAAAAAGAGGGGTTAACTGTCAGATGTAATGGGCGTGAGCGTAATGGGCGTGAGCGTAATGGGCGTGAGTAAAATGCACTGCAAGCATGTTGGCAGGCTTGATGCATTCCAAATGCATCCTATAAGTATTCTTAGATTATTTTTATTGCCTAGATTAATTCTGGGTGAGGTTATATTGCTGAGTTGCTGTCTGAAGCCTGGGAAAGTTGTTTCGCTCACGCCCATTACGCTCACGCCCATTACATTCATATTATTTCCTTATGTATTGTAAATATCCATCTTTTTTTTCCTATTTTCTTCATAGTGTGGCTTTGGGACCTTTTGTCAAATATCCTAACTGAAAATCATGTAGTTCTGACAAATATTTCTGTGATGTAGAGAAGAATTCATTTTGCTCACGCCCATTACATTTTCATAATTTTGAATATTTGCAATAAAAACTGACCGCTTGGGAGTTAGTGACTTGAATGAACCTTTCCTAAATAAAATTAAGTTTCATGATCTAATTCTTAGTTTTTAAAAATGACCCTCTACCATGGACAAGTGCCCACTTTCAGTGGATTGACCCATAAACATGTTATTCACTATGCCTTTGCGACAGTAGTCAATAAATGTGACCATTTTCGCTATGCCACTGCCCTCATGCATTTTGCTAATAGTTTATTGTTGAACAATCCCGGGAAGAGGAGGATGCCTTGGTGCACAACAAGGACTGGTATAATGCCCTTATTAAGTTGGAGCAGGTGAAGGATCATCCAATTTTCCCAACAAAGACACCTGATTAGTTGCTCATGAGTGTGAAGCACGTTAAAGGGTATAGACGTATATACCTTTCCTGCAATCCATGTTTCATAGACACTTTCTTCAACAACCTCATTAACAAAACAATAGGCCATCCTTACACCATTGGTCTTTGACTTCTATAGTTCTGCAACATACATGTTCTTCCCTGTAGCCATAAAGTATACAGAACAAAGAGTGAAAAGTAATTACTTGAGTATTGAGGTAAGAATGTGATTATATTATTGATTAGGTAGAGAAGATGTATGAAGATGTAATCCTTCTAATTAGAATAGTGAATGAGGGAACCTAACAAGACGGGCAAAGCACATGAGGTAGCTGTGGGTGCGTTTGTGCGATGATGCGAATACTTAATAATGAATACTACAAAGTTAAGCTAAATTTAATAATGGTAATTGCATTAATACCATTTACATAATCATTCAAAATGGTAGATTTGCTCTAATGAAGTACCTGTATATGGGTTATCATCAAGGTGTTATGTCTACTCTGCCGAAGGATTTCAGTATAATAAAATGATTGAGTGCAAAATCTTCACATCACTGGTGGTACAAAATTAGTCATCATAGCTCTTTTCATGTCATGAACCTAAAATGTGCCTGCCAAGGTCAATAACATAATCAGGAGGCCATTTCTTAATACACTACGACTGCTCAGCTTCAATTTGTAGTAGGGTCCCTTAATTTAGTGACATTACAGCCCAGCAGTATTGGTCATGTAACACCTGCAGCACTACGATTGCCGTACCAAAGGCTATGTAATATCTACATAACTGCTGATCTTACAGAGCAGTCGTAGGGCACTACCTACGATTGCTGACACTAAGTATTGGGGTCTCAAATCGTAGTGACTGTGTGCAGTCGTAGTGCCTTAAGAAATGGCCTCCAGAGAAGGTTTGATAGGGCAGCTGTCACAGTGTTATCTTTAGTGACCACTAGTTGCAGGGTAGTAATGGCGTTAGATTGACGGATCCTACTACAATCTTAAAAGTCTTGCTGGGTTCTGTCTTTCCCTATGTTAAAATCTATTCATATAATACAAAATGATTGAGAGACATGCAGACACTTATGGACCTCTGTGTGTGACAAACAGATGTCCATATATGTGTATATGTGTTTATTAGGGGAAAACTGAGGGATTACGGAAGCTAGTTAATGAAAACAGGCACTTTTACCTATGTGGAGAAGGAGAGGGGTGTATGTGCCCTTCCTAAAAAAAACACGCAAAAAAAAACATACCAGTAGTTTGGACCTATAGCCATAATACCTTGATACCGACCGCTCCCCCATTCCCCACCTTCCCCATCTTAGTATCCTAGTAACAAAGTGGAGACATGGTTTCTTAGTACCCAAGTGTTCTCAATACTTCAAGGTGAACACTCCAAACCACTCATATCCCCATCTCCTTATCTCTCCACATCCCTATCACACCCCCCGTTATCCTTACAATCTACAAGTTGCCTTAACCCTGTACGGGCTGCTGATGCAGGACTGCACCAGGCCTATTGGTCGTCATGATGCATCAATGAAGTGCTCGTGAGCCTGTACTACAGTCCTTCATTCGAGCATCATGTTGACCTTCCGTGAGTGTAACAACCCCATAGGGTGGGGCTGTTTTCCCAGGAATTAGTCACCAGGCCTGCATTCATCACTGTATCCTGATAACCATGCAGTGGTCATTATACATTGATGCAAACACTGTAGGCCCCTAAAGGGTTGGCTACAACTGACTGTCGGAAAGAAAAGGACAGCATCAAAGAGATAAATGCCCAAGCTATCGGTTATAAGTCGTTGTTCCTTTCTTGCCTTGTTCTCAACCCTTTAAAGAGAGGATAGGGATACTCCTGTGACACTATTCCTACACTGCAAAAATGGTGTTTACATCCTAAACACAATTCTAAACATATTCTTGCAACGTTTTTGTAATCACATTAATTTCCTAAACATGTTTAGCCAAACAATGTGCTTAGCTCAAGTGTTTAGAAATCTAGGTGTTTAGGTTCAAAATTTGTGTTTAGATATCAATGGAATTTTGCGTTTAGATGTTTATGAATTTTTTTTGTGTTTAGATGTCTAAGTGATTTGGTGGGAAGTAAGGGTTTGCAGACATTGTATCCATTAAAAAGATAAAGGATTATCTTTTGTTTGTTTTCTCATTTACTGGAGGACATCAGCAGGTATTTACACTGCAAAGTCTCCAAAGATGTTAGCTTCAGCTATATACACATATATGTAGACACTGCATTAGAATAGGAGACTTGAGAAAGTACAACTGTTGGCAGGAAGGACATTGCTTTATGTTTTACAAAATAACATGACATAGGTGTAAGTCATGGAGCTTGTTGATTATTTTATGGTAATGATGGTGGTGTAAGTTGAATTTAGTTAATTTTCTATTGTTGTGTCTATTTTCATAGCATTTAATGAAATGACACTATGATAAACAAGGAGTTTGGGGATATTTGTCACAACAATTGATTATAACTGTGTCCAGATAGTCCATTCAGAGGTAGTGCTGCTACCTGGTGTGGATTTGACATCTAACTATCTAAACATATTGATGTTTAAATCTAAACACCTAATATTCAACTGTTTAAACTCTAAACATCTGAACATGTTTAGCAAAAATGTTTATGTATTTAGAATAAAAGTGTTATTTTCCTAAATGTGTAGTCGATGATACACCTAACTGACATATATGTTTAGGTTTTAAACATGTTTAGACCTAAACATGTTTAAAATCTAAACACCATTTTTGCAGTGTAATCATTGAGACTCCTACATAGCAGACCGCTATCCAAAGGGTGCATGGAATTCTTACACTTTACCCCTAAATATAGCAATATCGAGAGGACTATGTTACTATAATATGATATTAGACATGTATCAGTGTAAACCTACTGACATTGATGAGTCAACCTGCCCCGACCCCTCCCCCCAAATTGCTTCCTATGCCGCCACACAGCCGATCATCATACTTACATTATTTCGAGTATTATGAATACCAAGCAAATCATACCGTCAGTCTAAATCATTATGATATATATCAGAAAACCGAAAGTCTTATGACTAGGCCTAGTAGTTGTCACTAGGGAAGACTATTTAATGGGAAACACTCTGGTGTTGCCTATTTTGGCATCAACACCTCATCTATAGTACTGGTAAGATAGGAACTAAAATCAACCAACATAATGGCAAGACTTATTTCCAGTGCAATCTGACGAAGCATTTATTTCTGGTCCAGCTCAAAAGCTTGTCATGAAAAACTGGTCTTGATAAATGCCTGTCCTACTTGGTCATGAGTCACCTTATCTTGGTACCGGTGACTCTTAGTGTTGTTGGGGTGGTCAGTCCTGCTTCTCTTGTCTAATCTAGGAGCATTCAGTAGACACATAGAGGACCCCTTCACTAGCTGCACCACAGCCTCCCTCTTTAACCACTAAACTCCTTATGGGCCAATAGCTACAGGAGGGTGTTGCTCCTATTGTAAAAAGAGCTGTGAGCATGTGCCCTCTTTTCTAAACAAGTCGTGCACTACTTCACCTAAGTACTTACACTCCCCACATTAGTCTGAAAAGTCACCTGCCTTGGTTAAAACAGAGAGAGCAGCACTATCAGGTACCTACTCATGTCACACGCTCTATAGTTTATTATACTGACTGACTTCTAGTAACTAGGTACCTACTCAAATCCCCCTTTTTTAGCATCGTACTTGAATGACCACTTGTGAGCAACAAAAGGGACAAGTTATAGCTACATGAAAAGAAAGGACTGGAAATGAGGGCATTTTTAAGCAGCTCTTCCTTTTACTATAGGAGCAACACCCTCCAGCAATGATTGAGGAATCAGGCCTATTGGTGATCTTGCTGCATGGGTGCAGGCCTGGAATGGATGCAGACCTGGCAGTTTACTTATTACCCGGATTACATTCATCTGTTCATATTGACCCTAAGGTTTTAATAAAGGCGCTCACTGTACTTTTATATCAAGGATTATATAGGAGACCCTCCCATCATTGCAACTCCCCCCTCCCTCTTTCTCTCTCCTATGCCACTGTATGGTCGATGAGTCACTCGACAAGGCTGCATTCAGAATGACTTATTGGTATGATTCATTGAACTTGTTGCATGTTATTATTTGATATCAGGCACAAGTCATGACATATCCATTAACTACTTATTTTATTACACAATTAATCAATAGATAATCAATAGAATATCAATAAATTCAATTAAAAAAAAAAGAAATTCTTCACCTCCCCATGGGAGTCAAAGCCTGCCTTAGTGTGTGTACACACAAGGTTTGACAGCTTGCACTGCAAAAAAGATGAACCAGACCTGGATGCAAACGCCTGTACCCAGGGTAAGGAGCATGACCTGCTATCGCGGTGTGATACTGGTGTGATTGCCTCTATAATTACAAAGCCATTCTCACCGTGCGCATGTGACAAGCTGGGGTTGCTACTGACCAGGCCAAACCTATGGCATTATGGATATACAGGCAAACACACACTGTTACTCGTCAGCCCCTGTGGCGCAATCCATAGGACACTGGCATAGAGAGTAGTAGGGTATGGGTTCAACCCCTATCTGTGGCAATTAAATTCATGTAGGTTTTAACATGTGACATGTAAGGTGTGCCTGTTATCCTTGGATCACAGCACTGGTTGCCTGTTATCAATGGATAACAGCACACCTTACAAAGGTCATGATGCATGCATCATGGCATGCAATATCAACAGGTATCAGAATGGGAATATCCAGACTATATAATGCCTCCAATTTAAGTTACATAGTACATACTGTATTTCCTCGTGTAGAGGCCCGGCCCCGTGAATAAGCCTGGCCCTTGTATAAGCACGGGGAAAAGCTCTGTAGTCTAATAAAGGCCGGGCCCCGTGTATAGGCCCGGGGGTGGAATATCTGTTCCATCAAAATCACCTTTTAGACGATAACTCCACTATTACATGGAATTTTAACATAATTCTTTCAGTTCTATAAACCCGATTCATTGTACAACCCCATTCATTGTACAACCATCAAATGATAATCAAAACATTGAAAATATTAACCTAAATGTTATATTATCAGGAAATTGTCATGAGATGCCAGAGTAATTATAATTCAAGTATAGGAATAGAGGCCAGCCCCGTGTGTAGGCCTGGCCCGTGTATATGCCTGGTCAATTTGCCACTTAGTGCTATTACAAGCCTGGCCTTCTACACGGCGAAATATGGTATTCATGATACATCAATGTAGCACTGGTGCGTTACTCACCAGCACTGTATTGAAGCATCATGGTAGGCCTCTGGGAGTGTATCAGCCTAAAACCTAGGCTCCCTCTGCTGCCGGTCCAACAAATCTTTGCTAGTCTGAAGATTTTTTATTACACATCTACTAGATAAGAATATGGATTAGCAAAAAACTGCCTGATTGATGGCGATGGAATCAGCCTCTTAATACCAAGATTCAGGAATATATGGCTACTGTAATCAACTCATTTAATCTTCTCAAATAAAATATGACGGAAAGAAGATGCAAAATGCAAAGCTTTATACACTGCACGGGTGGTAAAGGGTTAAGGCATAAGAGGGAGAATAAGATAACAACATGAGGCCGTCCCAGATAAAGTTGGTAAGGTCCTCACCTGCACATGACAGGTCCAGGATTCTTGGTAATCTGTACTCAGTTGGACCATTATCTACCATAAAACCCAATACATAAGCCACTAGCACATTAGTGAGTTTAAGATGTGTCTACTTCTAACCTTAAACTCACTTATAAGGCACACCATTGCTTTAGAGAATGCTGAAAGCTGCAAATGGGACTGTAAAGGTTGTCATTCCTTACCACAATCTATAGACTCTCAGATGGAACTATAAATACCCCTATAAATAGGCAGTAGAAACACCTGTACCTACAGTAGGATGTACTTCTGGTACATTGGTTTTATAGGTACTACTGTCATTATATCAGAATAATAATTAAGGACTCGACTGTATATCCATGTAGTAGGCAGTGTATGATTTAAACCCGGGATTTAAACCCTAGATAAAAGAGCAACTTGAGTTTGGGATGGTCCAATCAGCCACCAATTTTTTTTTTTTTTTTTTTTTTTTGCGGTCCTCATAGAAATGACCTATGAGCCACCACTGATATGTGAGGCTTTACGGTACTCCTTTGGTTTCCCAAGTAAAGATTGATGATAAGAACTAAGTATTTGGTATTATATTATGAGTAATCGCATTGTGTTATAGTCTAAAAACTGATGCAGCAACTGACATTTAAGACCAATATAGCATACTGGGCTGAAATGTGGTCGGTAAAAAAGGCAAAACTCCCTAATGTGCTTTTTTTCTGACGTAGGTTGCATATCATTAAGAGAGGTTAAGATATGGAAAATATGTACCTGTATATATGGTTTAATAGGGTAAGGGCCACAGGTAGTCTTCTGAGTACCCATAAGATTGTATAGTACTTCATGCAGCAATCAACACCTGCAGTATGTGGTGTGAGCTGAGCGGAGTATAGGGAACAAACAAAAGCTAAATACCGAGTGATAAAATCACTCTAGGTGCAATGCAGGCCCCAGTAGGTGCAGGCAGACCTACACCAATAAATCCTATCTATTGATTTCCCTCTAGACTTTCCGAAGGTGTAATCTACATGTTCTATATCTCTTGCTTGGGAATCACCCGATGTGACCTATGATGTACACTACATTTATAAGTTGCCTTACACTTCAAATAATATCTTTACTTCCCTATTGATTATGTTTTGACAGCATATATTTAAAGAAGGACTCATGCCACACAGCACATTGAAATGATGGAAAACTACTTTTTGACACTGATTAATGAAAAAATGTTCATTACATGGAAGGTTGCTTTGCTCAGGTTTGAATAGAGTACAAGGATTGCTATCCTCATGAGCCCACTGATACAATATATATGCTATATTCCTCCTTAATATAATTACTATGCTCAATTTCCGGGTGTTAAATCACTGTGGGTTGTATAGATGTAGATCACTGAACTGAGTGATTGAACTAGATACACAATCTCACACCTAGAACAAGCTGCTATGTACTTAGAGCTTGCCCTTGTTTGTCTTGGTCAGGGATGAATTATGGTCCATGTCCCTCCGTCTGTAGTTGTATGTGTGCGTGTGTAGCCGTAGCGGTTAACACTTTAAGGGCCACCAATTTATTAGCCCATCATGCCTATAGCGATCAGCAGAATGCACCAATGGAGTGCTGGCAAGCAGACTTGACAGCATCCATTGCCACATCATGCAGAAGCTCAGGCAGTGAACCAATCACATAAGGTTGGCATGATGCATGAAAGCAGTGCTATGATTTACTCTCCATTCGTGGATCATGCCAACTAACGGGCATTATGAATTGCTGCTCTATCCTTCAAAGAGTTAACCTGAGGAGTTGGTGGAAAGGCAGTGTGACAGCTTAGTGGGGGCCTGTATATCACCTGTAAGGACCTGACCACAAGGCTTACCTTCACCATGGCACCTTTTCCTACCATGGGGTTGTTTTTACTTATATATTGAAGCTAAAGACCTTGTGTAGGCAACATAAAGAAAAAACATCAATTTAAGGTGATTGTTTTTTGAGGAAATGGCTGTATGGAGGTATGTTGTGGCCAATAGACCTGTCACATAAATCTCAAATCCCCCAATATACCAAGGGGGTTCTGTTTTGCTGGATTGTTGTTCACACATATAAGTGCCCCCCTTAAGCTCAGGCAATTTACCATATATAAAATTCCACAAGATTATTATAAGTAAAAAGAGTGCGTTCGTGCACGTTTTTCGGCTGCTTGAGAGGGGAGGGGAAAAAATTTTTCTGACCCTCACCAGGGCTGCATTCATGCATCATGCCAACCCGACAGAGTTAATTCACTCCCAAGTGGTCTGCATGATGCTCCAATGAAGTGCTAGCGAGTCTGCAAGCCAGCACACCAATGGGCATGATGCAGTCCTGCATTAGCAGCCCTGATAAGACACCCATATACCTTGGTAGCGGATTGTTAAATGGGCGCCGCCATTGCTGAAGCCTGTTCCCAGTGGTTATCACTGATAGCAGTTATCAAATGTGTAGAATCAGATGGGTACCAGCTGCTCCCGAGAGAGACTGCAGTGAATAGATGGTGTTATTTTATTTGCTGATAATCAAACCATCGAAGTCTGTCTAATTTTACAAGGTACATAGACAATGATTCATCCTTTGGATTCTCAAATGATCACCAATTACACATCCAATTATTAGTTCTGTAGCGTGATAACACCTTGCAGAAAAAAAAAACAAATTGTTGAAATGCAAAGAAAAGAGCTCTTTAGAGATATTGTGACAAAATGATGTGCATTAAAGCTATTCCAAATCAGCATGTCATATCATGCAAGATCTATGAACCTGTGATCATTGTGTGCATTTCGTATCAGTCTAAACGGTTCTTTTTTCTCCTCTTGACAATTTGAAGATATATTTCACTCTAATATGGTAATGCTAGTTTTTAGGAAAAGTAAATCAAGTAATTTTGCCCACCATATCTGAATGTGTAAAGAAAACTACTGTTACATGGAGAGTCATGAAACCCAAAATGTATACATTAGAAGAGGCCCCTAAGGTACTTTAACTATTTACAATTTAACCAAAGATGTATACCCCTCATACCTGTGGCATATTTACACTCGACCTTGTTGCCTCTCTAAGGTCTAATAGTATTCAGCCTTAAGGGTAAAATGAGGCCAATGTAAATCACTTAGCTAAACATTGGCACAGGTTCAAGCTATGTTTGCAACCAGCACATATCATGGACCATTTAGTGAGTGTCTTCAAACACCACTTGTGTTTATTATTCTTAGAGCACTAGTGCATGGTATTAACAGGGTGGGAATTCAGGCACACCTTCAGATGTTTGATTGACGTCTAGAGAGCATAGCTAATGTTTGACTGGGAGTACTAAGTATGAATACTACCATAAAACCCAGTCTATGTGCCATAGACTGGGTTTTATATAGTAGAAGCTACACCGATAGTTACCCAGTGAGGTATAAGCTGCACCTGGGTCTTTAAATTTGTCTGCCACATTTCTTTTCACCATAAAAAAGGTCAAAACATGTACTGAAAAACTGTTCTTTTAATGCTCCATAAATCATTATTTTATGTTAAATACCATAATTAAACATATAAAAAAACGTTTTACCAATCTTTGAAAAAAAAAAGCATTATAAAGAGTTTCATTATGTTCAAAAAGATTTTTCTCACAAACATTTTTTTTTACCAAATCCTTTGCTAAATGATTGCAAACCTTGAAAAAGAAATCGTTTTGTGACAAGTAGCACTGAACTATAATGCCAAAAACCTGCTTATTAGCCACACCCAGATGGCAATCCTACAACCATGAATCTGGTTGTCAGCACATGGAAACCTATGTCCTGCCTTACTACTTTAGCCTACATGCCTATCACTGTGGCTAGCTCAGGTGGTGCCAACCTCCAGAACACATGTTTGCGGGGTATGTCCGATCCTATCTGGCAATGTCAAACAAGTTCGATCGTCAGGACTCTATCCAATAGGGCATCTCTGGTAACCTACGAAATCCAGTTTGTCTGAGACCCCCTTAAGGGAGTGTTTCGGGTTTGTTAGGCTGAATATATTTTGAAGCATTATTTCCTACAGGGACATTTAAATTACATGTTTTATACACCACCATGACCAGAATTGATTTTCCTTCAAATAAGATCCATTTTATGAGGCGTTGCTAGGGGCAGAATGAAAATGGAACAAAAACATTCTTTTTTAGCTTCTCTTTTTTTGAACGGAACTATAGGATGGAAATTCTGTATGATTATCAGTTCTGACAATTGAAAATGTTTCTTGTAGTCATTTCCTGGGGAGGTTTTTTGAATTGTGAAGTTATCCTAATTATTAAAGTCAGGAGAGCTTCCCAAAGTTGCGTAGTTACTAAAAACGGTAAATTTTAGAGGAAAATGGGTGAATATAGAGGAAAATCACACTTTTTTTAGTAACTATGCAACTTTGAAGAGCTCTCCTGACCTTGTTAATTGGAGTATTGACAGAATTCAAAAAAAGTCCTCAGGTAATGCCTTCGAACTAAGTTTCCAATTGTCAGAACTAATAATCATACAGAATTTCTATCCTATAGTTCCGTTCAAAGAAAGAGAAGCTAAAAAAGAATGTTTCTGTTCCATTTTCATTCTGTCAATAGCAACGCCTCATAAAATGGATCTTATTTGAAGGAGGCATCATTGCTGGTCACAGTGGTGTATGATACATATAATCTTAACACTCCTGTAACAAATGATGCACTAAAATGCTGCCTTAAGCTGCAGCTTGTAAACATGTAAGGATTAAGGGTAGTTAGTGATTCAGGTGCTGCAGGTCTGGAATTTTATTGATCTTAAAGGTGAATAAGTGCAGCAGGTGTGTACACTGAAAGCTTGATACAAGAGTCAATATAAATCTGTATTGATCACTGTTGATAAAGCCAGAAATTCTCCTGCATCATCTGGCCAACTCAAAAATACTGTTTTGATTATCATCTCAACAGTTGTTGATTAACATATTCTGAATTACCCATCAATTTTTCTTCCTTTTTCATCAGATGTGTTTTATTCCCCTAAATAATTCTCTCTGACTGCATACAAACAAAATGATATTATGCTCTAGCCAGTAAATTTCTAAGAATGAGAAGATTGCACTTTAAACTATGTCTTGAATAAGCGCCATTGATATCACAAGCACCTGTGATAATTTGGTATTGAAATACAAGAGGGCCCAGGTGCCTAAACAGGACACTAAGACTGGTCGCTTTAACTTGCCTGAAGTAGCACTGGAATTTTCAGTCGCAGTACTGTGTGTGTTTATTTGGCTCTTTTAAGCCTGGAATCAAGCCAAAAGTAGGGGCTTAACAAGGGCTTCCCACCTTTTCAACTGCCAAATCGAGAATAGAGAAAAATGCTGAGCTTAGTATGCACTGAAAACCCTCCAGATCTTTAAACTCGTCAGATTGAGGACCTATGGTCATCAGAAGAGGTACAGAGAGAGGGCAGCACCTTACAGGGAGTGAAATCCCTCAGTCTACATCTCCCCAGTATGAGTCTATGGCATTTTGTTGACAATATGTAACAAATACACAAGGTGGCAGGTATGTGCCACTCATGTTTGATGATTAGGCCTTTAGTTTTCAACTGAAGGTCTTCACCGCTGGGGACTTTAGGTGCTCAAGTTGACGATACCCAAATCTACAGCTTTGGGTAGTCAGATTGAGGACCCATGGTAGTCAGCACCAAGGTTGTCACTCTAACAACATTATGTAATCAGTTTGACTACCTTGGGTGAGTGTGTTGACCTAAACCCATCAGGTTGACTACCCTGGGCGCTCAATCTGATGACCTTAGGTTGTAGATTTGGGTATCCTCAGTCTGACGACCTTGGGGCTTTCAGTGTGGATACGCCTGAAAACAGAGAGTTTGCTCTAGAGCAATCACAATGTTTGACACCTTGAAGGCATTTCTCAACATGTTATGACTAGACACAGCCACTATGATTTGAAAGCCTCTAAATCAGACAGTGTGATCGTAGGTTATGAACTGTGAGTACTCTGTATGATTGGCATTTGATATAGTAAACACATAGAATCTGGAAGGGCTTCCCTAGCCCACTTAAAAGGGTCTATATCTCCTCTTTCCTATCCCCTCAGGATGTGTGTGGTGCACATATGTGCGGGCACTGACACATTCCTCTGTTAAATTATCAACCTGTGAAGCACGGGATAGCCACTTAGTGCCGCTAAAGTGCTGTAAAACACAAATCAATCAATCAACATAGAATCTGGAAGGGCAGTTGTACCAGTGCAATCCTCAGTGACTACTATAGATGCATTGCTGTAATTGTAATAGAGTCATAAAATCTTGAGGAATGTCTTTCTTAGTAGCTCTTCTGGAGATGGTGGTTCTATGAAGAATATGACACAGAAAAAACCCACTAAAGAAAGACCTGAAGGCAATGCATGCTCTGTTTTTCTTCTCCCTGTTTTATTTTGTGCAAAGGAGGTGGAGAATCAGTTTCAATCTCAGTTTATTTTTGCAAATGAATAAGTCTTTTCACTTAAGTTCCGTGGCATTTTGAAGGTAATCTGTCTGATAGTGAAATGTGGCTGATTGAAGAGAAAAAGCACATCCCCAAATGGGACAACTCTGTATGGAATGCACAATTTAAGGGGGGTTGGAGAAAGTCGGAAACATTACTGTAACAAAATGTAGTTGAAATCCTTGTACCAGAGTTGTCAAAGATCCATCATTATCTTCAGGGGTTTCTTGTACAAAGTGTGTACTTTACTGCTTCATTGTAGAAACTACACTGCGTAACTGTAATCCAATTAAGGAATTTCAGTTTTTTTAAGGATCCCTGCTAGGTTCAATGGATATTTGGTAGAGTGCTTTAGATGCACTTGAATCACCACAAGGGAGCAAATAAATCATGTTCTATGTTGGATAGGGTATGATAGATTTCCAAAGTATTGCAGAAGTGTGGGTCCTAAATCAGCAAATATGCTGTTCTCTATCTCACATGGAATAGTAACACCACTCATTGATAGTGTAGCTTGTATGCCTCTTATTACTTGCACTGATGCCACAGTTGAACTGTACCTTTTAGATGAATGGACAGACACCGGCACTGTAAAAACTAACTGTTGAATTTACCAGGGATCTCCATAAAACTGAACAGTAAATCACCATAATTGAATCGTAGTTAACTTGTGAAGCATTTACAATAAGCCCCAGGTGGTAGTACAATGGTACTTGTAAGGATTGTGCTGTCATCTTTAAGGCTTTTTTTTACAATGTGAACTTGAACAGAAACATAGAGTGTATAGCTTTCTCTATATACCCATCACACCTCCCCTCTTCTTGTGAGTGATTATCATAGTACATCATCATACTTCTAATAACAAGGCCTTTGTGATGAGAGAAAGTAATTGAGGCTAATTATGGACTGTTCATAGGTGCAGTAGGTAATTCATCAGTGATACATTCATCAATCATTATTGCCTGGAGGGCAATTCTCAATATGGCACTACTGATTACAGCCACTACGATTTGAAATTCTCAAAATCAAGGTGGGTGAGAGTAGGTCGTGCCCTACGACTACCCTGTATGAGCAGCCTTGATATAGTAATTACATGGCCATTGGGTAGGAAAGTTGTACCAGTGAAATAGTAAGTTGCCACTAGGTGCAGGGTTGTAAGGGCATTAGAATAAGGGATGCCACTTTGATATGAAGGGGTTATTCATATAATCGTAATGCTTTCTACTAAGGAAATGTGAAATTAATTTTACCTGTAGGGTAGCATAGTGCTATTGTCATGAGTGTCCTCATTAAAACGCCAACAGAGGGCACATCTCCTTTTCAAGCCATACTATGCATTGTTCTATTGACATGGAACCAAGAAAACATTGTGTAAAAACCTACATGCTAATTAGCATCCCTTTGAGATGGCTTCCTCAAGCAATCGCTATATATACATAGGGGATTACTTTTCTAATACGCCCATCTTCATTAAGCAAGTTTTAATCATGTGTGACAGTTTTTCAACTCCTGAAAATGTGGCATACATGATGTTAATTCACTATGCCTTTGTTGCCGTAGTTAATAAATGCAGCCCTGTTCACTATGTCACTGCTCTCATGAATGCACTTCCACGATAGCGCACAGTTGAAACTCTGTTGGAAGAAAATGCCCTGGTACATCATCCGGACTGATATGATGCCCTTACTAGGTGAGAGCAGGCAAAGAGAAAGGATCATCCGCGTACCCCAAAACAAACACCTGATTGTGTGCTCACAAGTGTGAGAATTTTAAAGGGTGAGGCACTGCACTGTTGAAAGTAGGCGACCCACGTTGCAGGTTTAATCAGAATGAACTAAGGAACCCAACACTCTACTAGACAATAGGTCTTCATCTATAGGTCATGTGGCTCCACTGCTGTTACTCCACAGCATTGAAATAGTGCAGCAATATGCCTGGTAAATATGTTGTCCTAAAAGTGATAATCAACCACATGACCTACAGGAACTGGAGGGTTTGCAGCTAGGCAATCACAGCTTTTTGGCACCTCCGAGAACTGAGGAGCACTTATGGAGATCTCGCCCCCTGGAGGGTGTTGCTCCTATAGTAAAATGAAGAGCTGGCTAAAAATGCCCTCATTTCCAGTCCTTTCTTTTCATGTAGCTATAACTTGTCCCTTTTGTTGCTCAAAAGTGGTCATTCAAGTATGGTGCTCAAAAAGGTGGATTTGAGTAGGTACCTAGTTGGGAGAAGTCAGTCAGTACTATAAATCATAAATAAACTAGAGAGAGTGTGACATGAGTAGGTACCTTTTAGTGCAGCTCTATCTATTTTAAACAAGGCAGGTGACTTTTCAGACTAATGCGGTGAGTGCAAGTACTTAGGTGAAGCAGTGCACGACTTGTTTAGAAAAGAGGGCACATACTCACAGCTCTTTTTACAATAGGAGCAACAGCCTACTGGTGATTTTATGAGGAATATGGCACAAGGAGAAAAGGGAGACATTTAAGCAAAGCCTGAAGGTACTGCTGTTGGAGGCCCAAACAGCCTGGTGGTTTCATAAAGAATAAAACCTATGAAAAGGCCATTTTGATAAAGACTGAAAACTGTGTGATTCGTTCTCTCCCATTTCTTTGCTGTTGTGTAAAGTGTGTGTGGGATCTGATCTGGGGGCTGTCTCAAAACATTTAGACATTTAGTAGAGCTATTAGCGCTTAGTATAACCAATTTAAAAGTGCCAATTTCCTAATAAATCAATCTGTTTCAGAACTAAATATTTAACACAAATAGGGCAACACCAATATTAAATATTATGGTGTGTATCTCTCCTATACTCAGCACCTTTAAACCATTAACATTCTCTATTGGCTAATTGTATGCTAATATTTCCCTAATAGATCTTTATAGGCAATTTGATAATGAATTGGAATAACTACCGAGCTAAAAGATATTAAGTTACTGAATTCTGGGGGATATATGTGTAACATACATACTTTACCCCTTATAAATAATTTTATCAGAATTACATTTTTAATTTCCTCAATATGTTTCATGTGTACCTCAGAGATGTACATAGAAATCCAGTTTTGAAACAGGCAAAAATATAATATTTCAGTTAATATAACAACTTTTGGTGACCTTAAATCCATTCTGAAACAGATTGACTTTGGTTATAATAGAAAGATACCAGCGCCTATGGCGCTGTGATAATGGACAAAAAAGGACAACAAAGGAAATAAAAGAATAAAGGAAAGGAAAGGAAGCTGGAAAACTCTGACTTTAGTCCAAAACTATGAACTGAACAATAGTCTGAAACTATAAATTGAATAATACCCTAGAAAGGTAGGGCTACGTGATTTTCTTTCTGTAGAAGGTCTTATTTATACTTCTTTGTAGCATCAAATTCTGAAACCCTCTTGGCTTGCAGAGAATACATATGCATAAAAATAATGGTAAAATAAAGGAAGAAGAACTAAAGGAATAATCAAAATTATGGGTAATTATCTTTATTATCCATAAGCTTTTACTAATCACACCATCAATACTACTTCCGTTTGACAGTTCCGGTGGCCAGCATTCGAGGGCCGAGGTATTTTATATATGGTAGTTTAATTAGGCACTAGGCCATAATTTGATATAGCAGACATTAAAATATCAAATATAGCACCAAAAGCCAATATAGCAACTTTGGAAACAGATTTGCCTAATATGTCTACTGATAGAGGTTTTGAAACAGGCCCCTGGGATCACGCTTTGCTTTTAGAGAGGAATTGATAATGTCCCATCAATCCTTTTAAGATTTAGCAAGATGGTTAATCTGTCAACAGTAAAGTATGGCTGATTGATGTTGCTGAAAAACATGTCGCTTAATGGGGGAGTTCTGTCTGTATTGAATTCACAATTCGATTGCAGATGTAAATGTGAAGTAAGGCTTCCAAGAAGACAGATGGAAGATGCTTAGGGGCAGCCTTTTTTTCTTTTGGGGGGGGGCCCTTGACATGCCCTTTGATGGTCCTTTCAAAGAATCATAAGTGTAGGGAGGAAGTGCAAAAGGAGGGTGAAGATAATCAAGGTTATCCTGATTAAAATATGTAATGTTCCGATTCTGGTATCCTAACATCAGTGTGAGTCTAGAGTGTAGGAAAACTTTGTTTCAGATTGATATGAGTAGGAAAGGCCAAGTACAGGGCCACTCATGACATTATTATCAGCATTATTAATGCATGCACACTTGTCCTATTTTAGAATTATCTGTTGAATTCCTAGAAATTGCAATTTAGACAATGTGTATGCTTAGATACGTGCCTTGTTTCTTAATGCATCTGTCAACAACACCTAACATATCACTGAAAAAAGTCTTCCTGACAAAATGACATGTATACCCATGTCAACTTGATTTAACACAGAGAGCACACGTCACTGGGACATGTGCACATTTGTCACCATGACAACTGTAGCACACAGTAATCCTCATATGATTTGACATGCCTTAAAATGCCATGTCATCTGTGAGTTGACTAGGGTCACGGCCATGTCAAAGGCACATGACATGTGATGGTTTGACATACATAATTGTTCTAGGATATTCCACTAGATGGAGCAAACAACCATTTTGGTACTTCTCTCTGTGTATTTTTCTCGCAAATGATCATCCTATATATTAGTCCTGTGGTTCATATAATAGGCTCTATCATTTATACTTGTGATTATACAAAATCAGACAAGATTTAACTTTAGAGTGGACACAGCACATGATCAAAGAAAGGCCCCAAGAATCTTCTGAAGTCATTGTCTACCATCTACTGTTTTTACCTTACATTCAATTACTGAGAAAATATCACATGCTGTCTTCCCGCTCACAATCAATGAAGAAATTAACACAGTATGAATCAGCTTGTTTTGCTAGATCGGGTCCCTATGAGTTCTCGACAAATATGGAACAGACTAATAACAGGAGATGTATGTGCTGTCAATGAGCCTGAATGAATGCCAGAAATAATCAAAGCTGCTAAAAAGCACAGCCATTCACCACATCCTGTCCAACACTAATGCAATCAGAAAACATCATAATGTATTCAGGCAAGCAGCATTAGAGATCGCTGTTTTTGCATTCTGGTGAAAATCTAAAGTTACATTTCTGTGTTGGTAATAGAAGTAGACATGGCCGCTGGAATCAGTGTTATCATCAAATCACAAACAGAGAGCACATCTGTCCTGTAAGCCATAAAATGCATTGTTTTAGAGAGCGGAAATGAGAAGACAAACAAAAACCTGCAGACTAATAAGCTAGTACTTTTACCCAAGTGTTATGATAAAAACAATACACACATCTGAAGGCACTGAGCACACTGTTTTAATGACATGAAATCAGAAAACACCTCATGCACGTGTGGGTAAAATATGGATGCTGTTTATAGTAATCAGCATCTTTTTGAGATGGCAATTCCAGACAAGAGCTAGATAGACAGAGGCTTACTTTATATTACACCCATCTCCCTTGAGTAAACTCTAATTAAATGTGATCATATTCATATTCATCAGACATCACTTTCCGTTGGACCACACTTCCTTGTCAGAATATCTAGCCCTGTTCAGTCAGTCACTCCATTCATATATTTTACTGACCATGCAGAATTGAAATACAGCTGAGGAAAGAGAAGGATGAAGCGATACACCTATAATTATATGTCACAAGTGAGATACCGCAGGGCTGCAGCGATGCATCACAGACAGAAGAGCAGATCTATGCATTGTGAGGCATCATGTGGTCATAGAAAGGTCAACCATTTAAAATGACATAGTCTGATTTTTTTCACTTTTCAAATCCTGTTCAAATGTGTTCCACGTACTGCACAAACACCATATTTAGGTGTTGGTGGACCATTTACTGTTATGTTTATCTAATACAAGCTTTGTAAGGGGGTCCCATGAACATCGCCATAGGCATTTTATAATGTATTTCCAATGGAGGGAGTTTTGGCGTTCATTCCAAAACTAGGAAATTGGTTATAATTCTGACAATACCTTCAAATATGAGCTTAAATATGGGGAAGGAGAGCAAATAAAGTAGGTACCATAGGAAGTTTGAGCTATGTGAACATCCTGGTTTATTTTTGAGAAGATTGATTTTTTGGCCCCAACCATCGGACTATGCCACTTTAACGTCTATTGGTGCACCATGACCATTGGCCACCATGATGCATGGATGCAGGTCTGGTAAGATGGCATCTATAACCTGCATCATGATGCTCCAATTAACTATATGAAAGACTTATTTCCAGCCAGCACGACCACATGGGACCCAGATGGGATTCTTCTGGGTTTTCTGGGCTGGCGCAGATGGTTTGAAGCTGGTAGATGTCAGGGCTATGACAGGATGGGAACAGTAGCGATCCTATGCTCGGACTAGATCCATCAATCTTCTGATCATACAATGAACTGTGGTTTCTGGGCTAACCCACCCGGGCCCCACCTAGTTGCCCTGGCACCTATCGGCTTCAACCCAGAAAGCCCAGAGGAAACCCATCTGGGTCCCATGTGGCCATCTTGGCTTCTATTTGGTTTTTACTTTACATACACACTTTCTTCAATAACCACATTAACCCAGAAAGAAAACTTATAAGTTACCCTACTGCTATAATTGTTTTTATTCTTAGCCATACATTTTAAACGTGTAGTCTTAAAATATGCTTACAAATGACTGTTGAATAATTAGATGAGTATGGACCTCAGAAGTTGAATTAGGCTATAGAGTTTATATTGAAGATACAGATGCAACTCTATCAGAGATATAAAGGGGGGAGGAGAGGCTGGGAAGTACATGAGATACTAGTCTGTTAAGGGGGGGAGTTATCAGTCACATCTTCTTGGGAACAAGACAGAGAATCTTATTTCTAAATTTATTAAAGCTGGGCAATTAGCTATAAAACACTCTAGAATGAAAATGTATTGTATATTTTGGTTTATATTTATTCATTACATTGTTGGTGTTCTCAGTAGTACAAAGTTCTTCTCAATAAATCATGTATTACACAAAAGTAGATCACATGTCAGTCATATGTAAAATGCTTAATGTATAATGCATATAGCAAAGGCTGCTTCTCAAGCTTATGAAAGCTAGTTACCACTCACCTTCACCATCTCTGAAGACTATGTAGAGCTTAATGTTTGGGTGAATATAAAAACAACATTGTTGTTTTTATGATTATTGTTATTGCTGGTGCACAGGTCCAATCTCTGAGACAATAATGACTACCAAGTCATACGAGAACTGGTTAATATGTATGATTTGTTCTAAATCAACTGCTCATAATTATAGTGGTTTAATCAAAATACTATATTCTGCAGAGGACTCTGACCTTGATCCATTACAAGAAACACACAATCAGAACATTAATGTCACCGTTGTGAGAAATTAGTCAGTGCATTATTGCCTCTCTCAAACTCGTTAGATTATAATGAGCCTGCCCAGGTCATTGACACATTTTAAATTGACTGATTACTGGTTGTAGAACGACTCAATGATTGTTTTATTGACATCAAGAGGAACCAGTGTATTGTTGCTGAGTCTTCCTGCAAGCTATTTATTGACGGACCATGTTGACAATGTGGAAGCATTGGTTTAATGCACGAATGCGAAGAAATGATCCCAACCCAGCAAATTGGCGTGACTCCTCGTCAACCTGTGTGAAGTGGCTCACACATGTCGCTAGATGGAACACGACGTCGCTATAGCACAAGATCACCAGGAATAGCAATGGTGGTGATCACATGGCCTCACCTCAGATGGCGAGGATGGTGATCACTCAGACTCACCAGGGATGGCGACGCGGGTGATCACTCACCTCGCTAGATGAAACACGCACCTCATCATAGCACATGTTCACCAGGGATGGCGAGGATCGTGATCACTCATCCTCACCAGGGATGGCGACATGAGTGATCACTCATCCTCACCAGGGATGGCAACATGAGTGATCACTCACTTCGCTAGATGAGACGCACACCACGTCATAATGCACATCCTCACGGATGGCAAGGATTGTGATCAGTCACCTTGCTAGATAAAACACGTACCTCGTGATAGCACAGGTTCACCACAGATGGTGAGGATCTTGATCACCCACACTCACCAGGGATGGCGACACGAGTGATCACTCACCTCGCTAGATGAAACGCACACCATGCCATAGCGCATGTTCACCACGGTTGGCGAGGATCGTGATGAATCACACTCACCAGGGATGGCAAGGCGGTTGATCACTCACCTCGCTAGATGAAAAGCGCACCACGTCATAGCGCAGGTTCACCATGGATGGCGAGAGTGGTGATCACTCAGACTCACCAGTGATGGTGATGCTGGTGATCACTCACCTTGTTAGATGAAAAGCTCATGATCATCGACATTGGTAATCATGCAGCCTCACATCTGCCAGATCAAAGTATGTTTTGCCAGAGAGGGTATTGCCATATGTATCTTCCCTCTAACCACAGACAAGGTGTTCATGTTGATATTTCCCTATGTATTTTTCCTGTAACCAGAGAAAAGGTGTTTATGGATAGTTGCTTTCATTTTAGAGATACCTCTATCTAAATTAAATTGATATTCTCTCTATATAATCTTGTTTGAGTCAACTCTGAAGTATTACATGGAAATCAGTGTGAAACAAAGCACATTTGATACGTATGGGACTTATACTTCATGCCCACACTTCCTAGATAGGCTACATGTTGAACAGTGGTGCTGTCTCACCAACTTTGGCAATGGTGGTGATAAGTTGCCACTGTGAGTGAGAGTGACTGACAGATGATGCAATCCTCAGAGAGCATTGACTTGGAGTGACACAAATTCACGCATTGAGTGAGACAAAGGCTGGCAATGGTGGTGATAAGTTGCCATTCTGAGTGAGAGTGAGTGACAGATGATGCAATTCTTAGAGAGCATTGACATGGAGTGACACAAGTTCATGCATTGAGTGAGACCAATGTTGGCAATGGTAGTGATAAGTCGCCATTTTGTGTGAGAGTTGATGCCAGTGGCACGGGAGTGGTACATAATCACACAGTGAGTCAGATCCATGTTGGCGATGCTTGTGATAAGCCGCCATTCTGAGTGAGAGTTGACAGGCAGTGGCACGTTCTCATGCAGTGAGTTAGATCCATGTTGGCGATGGTGGTGATAAGTCACCATGCTTTGTGAGGGATGACAAGGGGCGGCACATACTCACGCAGTGAGTGAGATCATGTTGGTGACTGTTGTGATAAATTGCCATGCCATGTGAGACTGACACACAGTGGCGAAAGATGACGCAGTGAGTTATCACTCAGAAAGGAGTCACCATTGATGACCAATCATGGCGACAGATAACGACAATTTGCTGGGAAATGTGTGCCTTGATGTATAAATGCAGTGGTCATTCATTTTTGTAAAAGAAAACGAATACAGCTTATCCAACTCTGAAAAATGGCAGTGCAGGTATTGAATTAAATAGATGTAGTGACACGGATGAGCCAACAGCAGTAGGGACCTTGTGAGAAGGAGAAAAAGGGTAAATGAGTCTAATGCATTACTGATTGTACTAACAATAAGCTAACCAAGATTTAATGTGCTCATAATTAGCTGCTCTATTGCAATGCCACAGTTCTCAATAACAAACAAGATGTCCTGTTTGATTTTGTAATTGCAAGTACATTCTATATCTAGTGTACGCTAAGATCACACCTATAAATGTTTATCTGAATATGGGAAGTCACAGGAGATTTAAATAAATAATAGTTGGAGATACAAAATAAAGGGACAGAGGGATAATCTGGCACAATACAACTTTTGGGTATATCTTACTTCTTACTATTTTTGAAATTATTCGAGACTTACCTGTAAGTTGAGGTATAATTAAGATTATACCGAGGGAACCTAGCGGTTCAGGGAATATACGAGAGGTGGAGTCGCGCATGCGCAGTCAGTCCTTAAGAGCCTGTTGGGGGATGAAAGCCTACAACTGATAAAATATATATACTGGGATGTGTAGGCCATATCCCCCTGATTGTATTCATTATTATAAATAATGTCTACTTGACGAGTTTACGAGAAAGTTGAGGGAGGGTGGGTAGGGCGTATATTCCCTGAACCGCTAGGTTCCCTCGGTATAATCTTAATTATACCTCAACTTACAGGTAAGTCTCGAATAATTTCAAAATTATCCCTCGGAAACCTTAAGCGTTTCCGGAAACCTACGAGAGTTTCAGAGCAATTGAATCCCCCAACAGAAAACCAAACACAATCTTTTTAGTATCCAATCTATATTTAACAGAAGGTGTAGCTTGAAATAAGAGGTATATGCAGTCTCTAGAAACAGTCACTGCTCGAGGAGTGCATTTCCCCCTACCACGTCCTCGATTGGTTTGTGGTAGTACTTCGCAAAGGACTCCGCCTGCCTCCAACCCGCTCTCCTCATGAGGGTGTTGAGGTTTCCTCCCACTTTAAGGATGCCTGAGGCCGAGGCCCCTCGGGTGGAGTGTAGCTTGTATTGGTTGACATCAATGCCAGCCTTTTTAAGTACGACCATGACCCAACGGCTAAGTGTATCGCGGGAGATGCCACGGTGAGGCGAGACGAAGCTGACCAAGAGGTTTTTCTCACTCTTCCCCTAAATAGGGATGGCAGCTTAGCTTCAGAATCTTCATTTTTCTGATTCTGAGCTTAGTTGTTTCTGGCAGCCTCACCGACGTTTTTTTTGCTCACGATTTCCTTAATAATTGAATTAGAGAGATGGGACCAGCATCACAATGAGGCCCAGAGCAAGCTTGTCATCCCCAAGTCCTGTTTTGATGGTTATCTCATTTGCATAATTTGAATATTCATAGATTTTTAAGAAATATTTTATAATATTCCACTTTCTCAATGCATAAAACCCAAGCAAACAGGTTTAGCCATTCATAACCATTACGAGAAAATACCCTAACATATTCCTTGCTAGAAAGAAATTACTTTTGATAAATAGCTCTTACATAAAGTGTGTGAATAATACTAAATCCTTGGAGAAACTGGTGTTTTGGTCACAGTTTCCCTAATAATTGACATAGAGACACACAAATGGTACCAAAATGTGGCTTATCATATGAGCTAGACACCCTGCTTATATCAGAGTTATTCAAAACATACCTTTCAATATTCACGGAAAATTGAATTCTCTGCCATGGTCTATAGCAAATTAGCAGCCTATATAATATGATTTGTAACATAAGAATTATAAGAATGACCTCCAAAGGCATCAAGGTGTTGATTATGATACTTGGATATGGTTCAACACTTTACAACACAGATATGATAAACTTTATATATGTCTGAGTGATCACCACTCTCGCCATCCATGGTGAACCTGCGCTATGACGTGGTGCGCGTTTCATCTAGCGAGGTGAGTGATCAACCGCCTTGCCATCCCTGGTGAGTGTGATTCATCACGATCCTCGCCAACCGTGGTGAACATGCGCTATGGCATGGTGTGCGTTTCATCTAGCGAGGTGAGTGATCACTCATGTCGCCATCCCTGGTGACAGAGGGATAATCTGGCACAATACAACTTTTGGGTATATCTTACTTCTTACTATTTTTGAAATTATTCGAGACTTACCTGTAAGTTGAGGTATAATTAAGATTATACCGAGGGAACCTAGCGGTTCAGGGAATATACGAGAGGTGGAGTCGCGCATGCGCAGTCAGTCCTTAAGAGCCTGTTGGGGGATGAAAGCCTACAACTGATAAAATATATATACTGGGATGTGTAGGCCATATCCCCCTGATTGTATTCATTATTATAAATAATGTCTACTTGACGAGTTTACGAGAAAGTTGAGGGAGGGTGGGTAGGGCGTATATTCCCTGAACCGCTAGGTTCCCTCGGTATAATCTTAATTATACCTCAACTTACAGGTAAGTCTCGAATAATTTCAAAATTATCCCTCGGAAACCTTAAGCGTTTCCGGAAACCTACGAGAGTTTCAGAGCAATTGAATCCCCCAACAGAAAACCAAACACAATCTTTTTAGTATCCAATCTATATTTAACAGAAGGTGTAGCTTGAAATAAGAGGTATATGCAGTCTCTAGAAACAGTCACTGCTCGAGGAGTGCATTTCCCCCTACCACGTCCTCGATTGGTTTGTGGTAGTACTTCGCAAAGGACTCCGCCTGCCTCCAACCCGCTCTCCTCATGAGGGTGTTGAGGTTTCCTCCCACTTTAAGGATGCCTGAGGCCGAGGCCCCTCGGGTGGAGTGTAGCTTGTATTGGTTGACATCAATGCCAGCCTTTTTAAGTACGACCATGACCCAACGGCTAAGTGTATCGCGGGAGATGCCACAGTGGGGCGAGACGAAGCTGACCAAGAGGTTTTTCTCACTCTTCCTTTTGATTTGGGTGCGTTTCAGATACTCTTCTAGGCACCTAACAACGCACACCCTCGGGTTCTGGTCGAACTTCCTCAGGACTATCGTGTTGAGAGGGTCCCCCAACCTGTTAGACTTTAGGAGTCTTGTCATTTTGAACACCACCTTGTCTCCCATTTTCAAACCTTGGATGGAAAGGTTGACAATGGTCTGGCCTCTTTGTGATGTGACTAAGAGGAGCAAAGTGGCCAGTTTCATGGAAAGCTCCCTGAGTGCGGTGGTGCCATTGTCCCAGGTCTGCAGGTCTAGAACCCTCCTCACATCCCAGAACTCCTGGTATCTAGGGGCCGGTGGGTTCATCTCATAAGCCCCCTTCAGAAGCAGCTTTACATAGGGGTGCTGGCCCACTGATTGGCCTTGGAAGTCGCCCAGAATGGCCGATAGCGCACAACGAGCAGCGTTTAGCGCTGTGTATCCATTTTTGTCCTTGGCCAATTTCGCCAGGAACTTGCACACTCGTTGGATCGACGGTTGGAGGATTTGCGTGTCAGTGTCTGCACAGAAGGCGTACCACTTACGAAGGTATGTGTTGTACGTCTTCCGTGTGGCAGGCCTACGGGCTTGCGTGATGAGTTCGATGGCGTGGCCGTCAAATCCCTGGCGAGATAGTTCTGCTTTCAGAATGTCCGAAATGCCAGGAGTGGTGTCGCCGACAGTCGCTCTTTGTTGGCCGGCTTCCCCGGGTGACAAAGGTTGCCCTTGGCCTTCCTGAACCTGAGCATCCGCCACCCAGACCGCTGTAGTCCGCCGTACCAGGGCTGTCCCAGCCAGTCTGGTGTTATCAGGATAGCCCTCACCTGCTCCAGCCGGATCCGCTGTATCACGGGCCCCAAGAGGCTGAAAGGAGGAAACATGTACATATAGTTATTCCTCCAAGTAATTGACATAGCGTCAATTTCCCAGGCGCCTGGTTGAGGCCCCCAAGAAACAAAAGTTTCTAACTTTTTGTTTGCTCGAGAAGCGAAGAGATCTATCTCAGGCTTGCTAAAGATATTAAACACCCGTTTGAAAATCTTTTCACTTAGTTCCCACTCTAGGTCATGCGAGAAGTGTCTAGACAGGTAGTCAGCCAGAATGTTATCCTTCCCCGGGATGTGGTTTATTGTTAGCCATATGTCCCGTTCTTCACACCATTCCCAAATTTCTTTGGCTATCTTATTGCATGGTTCAGACTTAACCCCACCCATTTTCCTGACATAAGCCAGTGATGTAGTGTTGTCAGTCCTGATTTTCACATTGACCCCGTTCTCTGTGACTAGTGCATCGAGGCCTAATTTTATGGCTGTTAGCTCATGAAAGTTACTGTGGAGGTCTACCTCCTCCTCCTTCCAAATACCTTTAGTGGAAGTGGCACCCCTGTGGGCGCCCCACCCTGTACCAGAGGCATCTGTTATAATTTCAAAATCTGCCCCCTCATTTCGAATGCGCTTGGAAGCTGTGGGGAGGTGTTCCAGCCACCAACTGATATCCTCTAAGCCTTCCTCACCAATAACTATGGGTGAGTCGAAGTTTCCCTTGTGCCTTTCCAGAGCAAGGTTCTTTTCTCTTTCTAGGCCCTTAATATGTGCCGGGCCATATTGGACCCCCGGTGAGAGAGAAGTCATGAGGCCCACAATCCCCGCTATATCCCTGACGGTGTAGGGGTCATCGGTATTGGCTAGGTTCCAGATAGCCATGTTGAATTTTTCAACCTTCTCTTTAGTGGGCCGGACTGTCATAGTGACAGAGTCTAGGTGGAACCCTAAGAAAATTATATTTTGCGTAGGTGCAAAAACCGATTTTCCTGTATGCACTACGAACCCCAACCCATCTAGTTCTTGGGCTAGTTTGTGGGTCGTCACCCTGCATTGTGCCTCTGTCTCCCCCAGTACGAAGGAATCATCTATGTACTGGAAACACTCATGTCCCATCTCCCTGAGATTGGAGAACACTGGGGTAAGAATCTTAGTGAATATGCGAGGAGCACAAGCTAGCCCATTGGGCATAGCTTGGAATTCATAGAGGTTATCTTTCCAAAGGAATCTAAGGAATTTTCGATCTTCATCTCTGACTGATACAGAGTAATAAGCGTCTTTAAGGTCAATGGACGACATGTAACAGCTGGGTCTCAGCATCTCTATCGCTGTATTCAGGCTGGTCATTTTAAAATGTTCATACTGAACCGATTCGTTCATTTTCGAGAGATCTAAAATGAGTCTAAAGTCACCATTTGGTTTTGGCCTGACAAAGACATTCGAGATGAATTGACCCTCTGTCGGTTCGACCATTTTTACTACCCCTTTGTCTAGCAGTTTTGCTATTTCTTTGTCGACATGGACCTCCTTATCCGGGCCTAAGACATAAGGGAAGGGTGTTCTGTCCTGACAGGATACGAGGTCTTCGAATGGTATGGAAATCCCTTTCACCATGCCCAGTACTCAGGGGTCTCTAGTTATTCCCATCCACTGGCTGACATATCTAGATATGCTCCCAGCTACCAAGTTTTTAGCAGCGTGAATAAACATAAGGGGACTTGCCTGCTCCTCCAAGGGCCCTATTTCTGAAAACCCGGCTTCTTTCCGGCTGCTGCAGCGGGTGGGGCTGGGGGCCGAGGGTTGCGCGGGGCGCTGAACCGTGGTGCCGCGTTGTAGCCCGTCTTTGGGAAGACCATGGGCATTCGGGGGAAGTTCATCCCCTGCATGCCCATGGCCATTTGAACGTTGTTAGGCCGTTTAGGTGGGTACGGCCTTCGTTGCTGCGGCTTCGGAGCGGGTTTGGCCTTTCCGGGGGCGGTCTTCGGCTGAGACTTTTCCAGCTTCTCCGCCATCTTATGGGCTGCATCCACTTCCTTGATGGCCTCTTCAAGGTTACCACCGTGCAGGTATTTAGGATCATTGCCTGCCTTCTTTAGGAGGTGTTCCCCATACTTGGGCATGATGACGGGCTTGAGGAGATCCTTTCGGCGAGCCGTAATAGCGTTGATTGTGCTGACGATCAGCTGCAAGCCATCTATGAATGACTCTCCGCAGTCATCCAACTTAGAGTCAGACGCTCCTCGAGAAAGCCACAGTTCGATGACTGGCTGGAAAGCTAGCATCGCTTTCACCAGATGCATCTGGAGCTTCTTCAGCGCTTCGTCCCTCTTGAGGTATTCAGCGCTGCCTGGCCTGTTCAGCAGTGCCTGCAGTGCAGGTTCCAGGTCAGGTGCTACCAGCTTGGCCGCGTTGTCTGGCTGCGGATACGACCCGTGGACGAGGTCGAGGTCCACCCATGTGCTCTTCTCCGAGAAGAGCGACCCCAGAAAGTCACTCACTAGTGGCGAGAGGTCCTTCCCTTTCTTGGACTTCTCCTTCTCCTTGACGATCCTTTCCGTCATCAGGTCATGGAGTTTGCCCGGTGGCAGTGCGTTGGAAGCTGCTGGTTCCAGCTCCAACTCTTCCGCCACGTCTTCCTCTTCCTGGGTCGTGGCCTGAGCCTGACCCTGCATCATCTGCATCATCATTGATGACAGCATCTGGCCCATGAGCATACCCGAATTCGGCCCCTCAAGCATGGCCGAGAGGTCGAACGGCGTTGGTGTCGCCGTGTTACTCCCAGCCCCGACACCTTGAGTGTCAGTGGTGTCGGCGCTAGGGCTCGTCGTCACCGGAGCCTCGGTGGCGGCATCACCATTGGTGGAGCTCGTGTCACTCATAGCATGGCTGCGGGTAGCACGTCTTCCGGTCTTCCTTCCACTCATTTTCTGTAAAAAACCAGGGAAGGCTCTATCAGTAAATAGAAGACAATACTTCTACAATTACTTTTCTAATATATATATATATATATATATATATATATATATATATATTTCATCAGATATCTAACATATAGTTATACCCTGATGTAACCGTGGCGAAGGTTCGTGCGCCTAACTGCGCCGCCAGCAGGATTCGAACCCACGACGCCTGTATGTGCGCCGAGGGTGGGCTTCGAACCTGCGTTTTCCGACCGCGAAACGCGTCCGTGCGCCTAACTACGCCGCCAGCAGGATTCAAACCCACGACGCCCGTATGTGCGCCCCCGATGGGGTTCGAACCAGCGTTTTCCGACAGCGAAATGCGTCCGTGCGCCTAACTGCGCCGACAGCAGGATTCGAACCCACGACGTCTTGATGTACACTAGCGACCCTGCCAAAAGACGGCGAGTGGAGGAACCATTCCAGCGCCTTAACCCGCTCGGCCACGGCGGCGAGGGTCTGGCCCGGCCGTGCGTGAGGGGTGTCGCTCCAGCTCAGTTCGTCCGGGGACGCGGTCAACTGAGCAATTTCTGAGCGAATGTGAGCGATTTAGAGGCTATCAGGGCGAATAACTCATCCTAGACTGATCTGTGAGCTGCCGGGGGGCAGCAAATCGATCATTAAGGCTCTAATAAGTGTAAAACTGGACAGTTTGGCACCAGGGGATGCAGGTTAGTCCAGAGCTGGGGCAGCCCAGCTAGAAGGATGCCACCGTGACCTAGTTCCCGGCGTCGATCCGGGCACGAGGGGAGGCAGTACAAAAAACTTAAATAATTAAGAATCTGCTGAACATCCGAGGTTCCGGGGGGAACCAAGGGCTGCAGAATACTTTTATACAGGTTCCCTGAAACAGGGAGTGCTAGATAATAAGAAGAACCATACTTACCAGGCTAAAAACAGTGGTGAACTGTAAGAACTGACTGTTGTTGTTGCTGCGTTTTCCTGAACTGACTGCGCATGCGCGACTCCACCTCTTGTAGGTTTCCGGAAACGCTTAAGGTTTCCGAGGGATAACTATAATTCCACACAACAGACTTCCAGGCTGACACCTTATATTCAGTAGTCTTTTCCCAAAGGGTCCAGACAGTCTTCCGTCGGACACTTCCACTTCTTCCTCTCAGGGCCGACAATTAGTGGTGCATGTTTTGTAAAGTCTATAAGAACACAAGAAGGAGACACCTGTGGTATAAGCCCAGTGCACGCTACTCTAACTGACAGGGGCCCACAAGCCCTTCACTCTAAGCATAATCCATAAATTTATACGGTCTTCAATGTATTAAGTTGAAAAGAATTGCTAATATGTGTTAAAAGTAGTAAGAATTTAACTGACCTTCAAAAATGGAAAATTGTTAGTGATTTCTAGGCTAAAATGTGGGCAAAAAGGGGTTGTGTCTCTTTATCATGGTATGAGCTAATTGCATTAAAAATGGTACAAACACCTGTCTTGCTGTACATGAGGACAATGAAAGATGCTGTCCTGAAAATAACACAACTTAAAGGAAACAGAGAGTTTGCCATAAGGTGATTACAGCTTTTTTTACCAACTCCTGATAGTTTAGCAGCTCTTATGGAGATCCAGATGCACTGCTAGTTTTACGGAGATCAAAACACATTAAAAAGAACTGTTACAGTTAAGCTCATAGGCTGTGTAGGCTCTGTGTTCCCTTAGGCCTGTTTGGCCTACGAGTACAATGTATCATTGGCCAGGAGCGTGTTGCTCCTATGGTAAAAAGAGCTGTCAGTAGGTACCCTCTTTTCAAAAGAAGTCACGCTCTGCTTCACCATTCAACTTGCACTCACCACATTAGTCTGAAAAGTCACCTACCTTGTTTAAAACAGAGAGAGCTGCACTATCAGGTACCTACTCATGTCACACACTCTATAGTATATTATACTGACTGACTTCTCCCAACTAGGTACCTACTCAAATCCCCCTTTTTTAGCACCATACTTGAATGAACACTTGTAAGCACCGAAAGGGACAAGTTATAGCTACATGAAAAGAAAAGACTGGAAACGAGGGCATTTTTAGCCAACTCTTCCTTTTACTATAGGAGCAACACCCTCCCGGCTTCTCTATACAGCAAAATGTCAAAGTGCCTACCTTGTCCACTTCACTCTCTTCAATTTCTGTAATGGTAGCACTAGATATTATAACATTTCCTCATATGTTATCCTAGAATAGTCCTCTTTAATCCCTCTGTTGTTATTTCATAAATTTCTATCTAAAATGATGGTATTTTGGATAAATATTATGAGGAGATGTCCAGAATTTCCTTTTCAAACTTGGCACAATGGAACCGGAAGTAGAACTCAAATCACAACACATCTGCTTTGATTTGTGTACACAGAACTGTCAACAAGGGGGCATTGTACTCAGTTTGGCCACCTGTTGGTTCATTTTGTAATCTTAACAAACATGGCGCTGGATTTAAAAGTTGTAGATCCAATTTGGATTTGGACCAGCCATTAATTACAGGTAGTGCCAGTTATTTATCTTATAATACCAAGACCCAGATTATTATCTGAAGATACCAACAACATACACAGGGAGACCGAAAGGGGGGCCAGCCACACCTTATAGACTCTCAAATCTCAGCCCATTAACGAAACCAGAACCCAAAGAAGCTGTGTTTGGGTTCGTAACAGAACTACGTGTTCCCTCTACCTTTGCTTTTGTGCAAAGTAGATGTGGAACTTGTTTCAAACACACTTTCTTAAATTGTAGTTCCTTTACTAGAGATTTCTTTTTGTGCTTTTGCAATGTGGATAATAGATCTGTTCAATGGTGAAAAACTGCAGATTAAAAATGTTGCTAGCATTGTGCTTACAAGTCTCAAAGAACCAATTATGCGATCAAAGCATATTTATAACTGCACACCCACTGACCACATTCAGCTTAATTGATCAGGATATTCTTTTTTTTATATATTTTTTTTTAATTCTAATGGAAATGTGAAATTCTCTTTGTCTGCGGGTAATCGGCACAGTTGAATGGTTTAGTCTAAGTTGTTATATATGGCACGGAATTAGACAAAAAGCCCTTTAGGTGCAAGTTGTAAAAACCTACATGGCAGCCCTAGACAAAAGCTTGGTAGATAAAGGCATAGACCTAGCTCAAAATTGCACCCATCTCCCCTACACAGGTATTAATTACATGTGCTCTCATTTGCCCCTCCTTGCATAGGTGGCGTCGTAACCATATCCCTTTTTAGCACCTCCAGAACACTAAGCACCCCATATGGAGATCCCATAGGTGTCTTTTTAGAGAACAAAAAACACTAAGAAGACTGTTGTTAAGATAAGCTCATGGGTATGTGGGCTCTGTTTTTTTTCGTCTTCCTTTGCTGTTGTGCAAATTAGGCGTAGACATAACTTCAAGCACACCTTCCTCTTGCAAATGGAGCAGTTCTTTTTTACTTGAGGTCCTTTGAGATTCTGCATGGTGGATAATCTGTCTGTATTGAATACACAATTCCAGCAATGGGGGTTTTAGGAAAACCCTTATAAGGTCCTGGAATGTGGAAAGTCACAAAATGTGAATGGAAGCATGTATATTTAAGGTATGCTGAACTATGCATCCATCCATCAGAAATACCATTATTACCTCCATGAAGTTGAGGCCAAATGCAATGAAGTGATATCAAACCTCCCTTCCCTTCTTTGCATCCCTACTGTCTACTGAAAACATTAAAAGGTCAGAGCTGCCAGACCTCTTCCCTGAAGCTTGATCCAAGAGAAGAGCAACATTAATAAATATTTTCAATTAAATGACCCGACAAAAGCCCAGCATTTGCTTGAAGTCACTCCCGAGATGTAACAGCTGATTCCAATAGTAACACTAATCACCATCCATCAACTTCTAACATTTTCTCAAAGTCTACCCTTAACTTTGGATTAAGCTAAGGGTTTACAGTAGTTTATGCAGTTGATGACCCCTCCTCAAAGTTGATAAAAGCTCTAATTTCTATTAAGGAGAGCTATGATATAGAACGTCAGAGATGATTTTCTTTTTTCTAAACACCACGAATGATTAAAAAGGGTTCTGAAGCTAATGCAGAGGATTGACGGAAGCATACACACTGAATCAACCCCATAGAGTGAATAGCAGTGCTATATCATGAAAACCAAGGCGCGTGTTGCATCAGTGCTTTCTCAGCCTTTACTATGGCTTGGGCACAGTCAAAATATTTTTCTTCATTCAGTATTTCGCCAGGTCAATGACGATTTACTTTCTACAAGGGCTAAGTCTCCCAAAGCCATTCCCTTTCAGTTCCTGTGTTTACCTCCAATTACAACAGCTATAGCAGGCTTTTAGTCAGAGTTAGTCTTTCCTGCTGCATGCAATTAGTTAAAAAAAAAAACAAAGTGCATGTTGTGCTCTGGAGGCCATTTCTTAACACACTACGACTGCTGTCCTTCAAGTCGTAGTGAGAAGCCTAGAGTTAATGCCATTACAGTATTATGCACTAGTAGTGACTAATGTCTGCACCATTACGATTGCTCTACTAAACCTTATGTAATTACTGCATAGGTGCTGATCGTATAGAGCATTCCTGGGATCTCACCTACGATAGCCTGGCTTATTCTTGGCAGTTTTAAATCGTAGTGCATGTGTGTAGTCGTAGTACATTAAGAAATGGCCTCCAGCGGTGCACGTGCAAGTTGCTCGCGATGTTTAGAACTCCCTGAACACAGGCAGTTGATGGTCAGAGCGAGTCTGCAAGAACCACAGATGTAATCAAAGCACACGCACAGCACACTAACCGACCACCTCCCATCCAATTCCTATTTAATTGAAAGTAATGACACATGTGGATCAACACAGTAAAAGGTACATCCGTGAGGGGGTGCGCGGCCGTACCTTTTACCGTGTTGATCCACATATATGGATTCAGGCAGACAGCGCAGGGAATCCTTTATGGGCAGGTTTTTTTTTATGGATTTGGAAAATCCAATTAGTCTGCTGGTAATCAAAGCATCTCTAACAGTGGCATTAGTCTTGTCATTAAGGTGGTCATAGAAACCTGACAGATCCCTCCTTGAAGCCATACAAAACAAATATATTTACTTTATGTGTAATAAAAGTTTTTAAGTACTTGAAAAAAAATGATTAACAAACCAATTTCCTCGCTGCATATATTCCAGAGTACCTATGATACTGGCCATTTTGCTCAGTTTTCTGTGCCCATAGCTCAAATCATTGTAGTAGATCCACAATTCCTTTTCTATATGCAGCATCTTATCTATTTACCCTTGAGGTAGATAACAAGCCTCTCGGCTTTATGAGTAGCTTTATGTCAATATTTTTCTTCAAAATTGCCTGTTGTCCTGTAGATCTTTCACACATATCTTACTGCTCTGTCGATCACTGCGTAAAAAGTGCCTTCATTATATATCATGATGATAGAAAGTGCAGCTAGCATGCTAGGATAGACCCCTGGTGCCTTATAGAAGAGGGCATAACATTATAAAACTATAGGTCGGGCTTCAGTTAGAAGTGTGCTTTAAATATGGAATATTTACTTCAACTAGCATGTTTTTTGACAAAACTATCTATTTTCAATTTCACTGGTTATATGCATTACACAGATTCTGTCATGAGTAAGATACACTACGTGGCTCAATGTGAAAAGTAGTAGTACACCCAATGCACAGGGGCTAGCATTATGTACACAGTAGGAGATACTTTTGTATAATCCATACATGTAGAGCTACATAGAAAATATAGGCATAAAATGTTAATGAAGTCCAGGAGATGTGCATCTTCATTCAATGCATAGACATGTAATTCAATAGGCCTGCAATGTAGCCTTCCCTTGATTGACTTACATTTTCTCACCCATACATTGACTACCTCACTCATCTCATATCGCTCGCTCACTCACTTATTCAATTACTCAATCCCTTATTCAGATGGTCAGTCACTGTTTCAACTATACTGCCCTTAATTGTACTCACTCAGTATTTCTTTTGAATCACTGCACTATCATTTTATAAAATTTTTGGTGGTATATTATGCCTTAGTTCCATGTTTCCAAGTTAAGTCACATAGGTGTAGCAATTAGAAATTATCTTACTACATAATCTTTGTTTTCACTGATGCTGGCTCCTTCGGTGTGTCTGAACTTACCATTATAGCTAGGCAATGATACTCATAAAACTAAATTGTCCAACATCAAACACTTTCTGTCAGGGCTAACATTTAGATTTGAGTAATAAACTGACCACCATATTATACCAAAACTAGGTAGTTCGATATCTTTTCCAAATAAGGTCCTTGCATATTGGTTTCATAACAACACATACAGTCTGGTATAGAAAAAAAGCACTTTGGCCTTATAAAAATAAAGAAATATGGTGCAGGTTCCTGCCAGGAAACAATCACCTATTACTTTATCGCCTCTCTTGATCCCATTAACCTATAATGGCCCTGCCCGGCATGATAACACTAGTCTCAACCCTTTAAGGTTCCTATTCAGGTTCATGTCTTTTCATCATCAGGATGCACCATTCAACTTGACTGCATTATTGAATCATTTTGACCATGCATATGTGGATCTTTTATCACTGGTTTGATGCATGAATGCAGTGCTGGCAAGTTACTCATGCTTACTGCATTCAGACATTTTGAAAAGACACTAACATAGTACATTAAGGCACTCTCCAATGTGTACCTTCAATTCTGTCAGGGCATTAAAGCATCATGCCCATTGGTTGCCATAATGCTTGAATAGCAGCCCTAGTGAATGAACCACCTGGGGTATACGATACCCTCCTGGAACGTTTACATTATGCGACAATGAAGTACTTGTGACAAGACTTGTAAACATTCAATTGGGGCATCATACCAACCAATGGACATGATTCATCCCTGCATAGGCACCCCTTAAAGGAGATCATACAGCAGACTTAATGAAAACACACAGCTGTGTGCCAGGGTCTCCTGGAGGCCATTTCACAAGGCACTACGACTACTTACAGCCACAACGACTTCACAACCTAAAAGTTAATGCCACTTATGGTAGGTAAGCCCCTACGAGCCCTGTACGATCAGGCCTTATGTAGCAATCACATAGCTTTTGGTAGGGCTGTCATAGTGCTGCAGGTACTACATGACCATTACTATTGGGCTGTGTTTTCACTAAGTTAAGGCTTCTCACTACGACTTGAAAGTGGGCAGTCATAGCCTGTTTAGTTCTGGCCTCCTGATATTTGTGGGTCATGGTGCAGCCGATTATGACCTTACAACCTCATATAAAAAAGCCACCTGTAATAAAGGCACTGGGTGCTGGAGTGCAGGGATGATGGGAGATCACACTTTCCTATCAACAGGATTTCATTATCATCTATTGTGGTTTATCAACCTAAAGTAAAGGTGTTGTTTACAATGTAAGAGAGCATAGAACAATGTTAAGACTGAATTTCTCAAGCACCAGACACAACTTTGACATAAACACAAATACTTTTTACATACCCCAACAAGGCAGGTCATAATAGCTTTACTTTCATGCCGATGCTGGACTCTGAATAGTCCATAACTAATTATTGCTCTCATGCATTGATTTACTACATGCACTAAACCCCTCAAGGGTGTCTAATGCAGGAGCGAATTAGCCTTCTTGATGTACTATTTGAAGTACTGGTGAGTCTGCTCTCCAGCACTATATTGAATCATGATGCTGACCCTCCGCTTGGTGCATCAACCCAATAAGGCTGCATTCATCAATCCTGACAGCCAATAGGCATAAGGCATTTAGTGAACCTTAAAGGGTCAGAAAATTGTCGTGACAGTCTCGGTAGGCCTATTCCGCTGTGACATCTGTTGGCATAACATGGGACAGCAGGGGAGCATGAGGCCATGTTAAACATGTTATACATCACCTCCTGATGTGTGAGGTTATCCACCCAGGCAGGGGGGAGCGGTTGGGGGTATAGGGGGTGGGGATATACAAGGTAGAGGTAGAAGATGGGCAGGAGGAGGGGGGTGCGATATAGCTTCCCATGTCACCACCTGTTACACCTTCCAACAGCACCGTTATAGCACATAGAATATCTATCCTGCCCCGATCTTTCATCTAAATGTACAATTTTTTTCATCTGTAGATCATTGTCAATCTACATGTTCTTTTCTCATATCATTCCAAAGGTTGGCATAATACATCAATGAAGCCCTGGCATACATAATAATGAAGCCTTAGTGAGTTAATTCACAGGTCTACATTCATGCATCATGATGACCAATGGGCATGATGCACTCCTGCATAAGCGGCCCTTGAAGGGTTAAGGGTTAAAGCCGCTCTGTTATAGCAGCTTAAGGAATAAGGTATAATGTCGCTCAGACTGCCACTAGGGGGCAGTAGTAGCATCCATTGTGTAAGTGAGTGAGCAGTCCATGCTCAAAGAACATCCCCAGATGCAGCTCAAGGATGCCATATATTAGGCATGGTTTGTATGTTTAGATGCCTCAAGCCATCACAGACATCTTACAAACAGTGCTATTATACCTCTCATATCTATTAGGTGTACCTCCGATTTGAGAAAGAAGCCCAAGGAGCATCTGGGGCTTAAGGTTGAGCATATGAGTATATAGGGCTATCTATATTAGATGTTCAAGCCCTGAAGCTTTCAACATATGATACACAACCTCAGTTCACAACGGTTATAAGCACCTACCATTGACTATAATATCACAGACTGCCCCCTCAGCCTTGTCACATTTTCCATTATTGCTATCCGAAGGCACTACCCTTATCTGTTACCTCTGGCTGCTTGTGTGGCGGCGTCATTGGTCAGGAGAGCCTGGAGGGGCACTGTGGTAAATGGTCTTTGGAAGCCAAGGACCACCTCGATTACTAGCCCTTAAAGTCCTGCATACAGTCAACCCTCACATTCTGAGAATGTTGAGAAAATGCCTGAGAAAGCAAATTTTTAGTTCACATATAATGGAAATATACAGAGAAATGAAGATTCCCAGTCTAAGGTTGTGAGGGGTGTAAGGTTTTAAAGCTTTAAGGAAACGGGTGTCAGCTGTAGAACTTCAATATATCTTGTAATCCGGTGCATCAATGTAGCTCTGGTGAGAACATCACAGGTACTGCCTCATGCTTTACCCCCACACTACCGTGATCATAAGGATACCCATGACGTAGCTATGCAAATACAAGTGATTTATCAGCAGTGAATCAGTGTATCATGATGGCAAATTAACATGCCAACTAACGCATTAGCCACCACAAAATACTTTTAGATTCATACCCCTCAGTTGAAAGTGATGCACCAGTTCAGTGCTAGTATCTCTGCTATTGTTCAAGCTGACCCTTCAGGAGGCCATTTCTCAATGTACTACGACTGCACACAGCCACTACGATTTAAAAATGCCAAGAATAAGCCAGCCTATCGTAGGAACAGCCCTACGACTGCTCACTACGATTAGCAGCTATGCAGTAATTACATAAGGTTTAGTAGGGCAGTCATACTGGTGCAGACATTAGGGACTACTAGTGCATGGTGCTGTTAAGGCCAAATTATTAGGTTCTCACTACGCTTTTAAGGACAGCAGTCGTAGTGTGTTAAGAAATGGACTCCTGGCATATATTAAAACCATAAAAACAGTGCTTTGAATATAGCTGTTGTAACTTACTGAGTCACTCACCAGAGCTTTATCACAAATGCAGGTCTTATTTCATACACTGCTAAACCACTTCATTGATGAGAAAAATGTCCCTGACATGTTTTATTTTTCAATTGATTATTTCATGATTAATGCCCATTTTTAAATCCTAATCTTTTTTGATAATTTCTAATCTAAAAAATAAGTACCCTATAATCATTTTATGTAATTTTTTGAAAGATTTATTTTGTCTTAAAAAAAATACCACTTACTTTTAGGTCAAGACCAAAAGGTAACCCAATCCATCAGCAAGACTGTATAGTCATCATACAACTGTAAAATCTGGTTGTGGAACTATAATAACATCATCAAAACCATAATTGAGACTCTCATTATAATCTTTGTGACGATTATAAATGGTCCCCATTTTTACACAATTATCAAAAAAGAAACACATTTTCTCTACGACTATGTAAAGAATTAACTTTTCCAAAACAGAAAAAGGCGCCAGGATAGGTAAACAGGAGCCCTGTGTAAAGGCTGATGGTAAAAAGAAAGATATGAAAGCTGTGTGAACAATTCAAAGAGATTGCAAGAATAAGATGCACTTTTAGGTTTATTAGTGGCTCTCATATGGACCATCAAAGTTTCCTTCCTCACAAGTTATCATTCCACCAAATAAACCTACAGGCTGATGCTCTATGCTCAGTAGTCATTTCCCAAAAGGTTCAGACAGTCCTCCTTCTGACACTTCCACTTCTTCCTTTCAGGGCTGACAGTTAGTGATGCATGTTTTGTAAAGTCTAAGGAAAAAAGAAGGAGATAGCTACGGTATAAGCCCACTGCAGGGACCCACAATCACTTGATTCTAAGCAAACTTCCCAAATAAGGTATTTGACATAATACGTTGAAAGGAATCGCTAAAATGAATTAAAAATAGTTTAACTGAGCTTTGAAAATAAAAAAAAAGAGTGCTTGTGAGCCATTAATAGAGTATGTGCTATTTGCATCAAATACAGTACATAGACCTGTCTTGCTAAAAATGTATAAATATAGCCTCGTGGAATAGTTTGCTTATCCGGAATTTACATTATGATAATTATGCATCTATATAGACTCTCTTATGTTTAATGTAATACAATAGTTGTAGGTACTCACCAGCATTCTAATGGTACATCATGATGACGATGAAAGATGCTGTCCTGAAAGAGATAAAAATTTGCACAACTTAAAGGAAACAGAGAGTCTGCCATGGCGTAATTACAGCTTTTTTAGCACTTCCTGATAGTTGTGCAGCTCTTATGAGCAGAACCCGATGAGCTATTGGTTTCATGGAGAATGAGTCATTAAAAAGAACTGTTACGGGCTGTGTGGGCTCTCTGTTGCCCGTCTTCCTTTGCTGTGATATAAAGAAGGTGTGGATGTAATTTGAAGCATACTTTCTTCTTCCAAAGAAATCATTTCTTTCACTTCAGGTCTTTCGAGCTTTTGAAATGTAGATAATCCTACCAATGGTGAGATACTTCTGATTAAAAATGTTGAAAAACCTCTCTCTTAACGGGAGAGGGCTGTCTGTATTGAATACACAGCTCCTGGGATGACGATATTAGAGAAAACCCCAACTTTTGACTATTTGACTAAAGTGGAGGACCACTCATCGAAATTTATGTAACTTATATTGATGATAATTAAAATGTCGAATATCAGAGAGAATGTGCTTCTTTGAAGATGACTAGTTTTACCTGTATAGTGTGAACCTGATAGTTGCTGAATTGGGCATAGACGGGTAACTGTCAGTCTGTTTTCTGATACTGCAATCAGTATTTCTTTTGAATCACCACCAAATACAGTTTTTTTTCTGTATATGCTTAAGCGCTAGGTTTCTTAGATAGGTGCAAGAGGTACAGATGTTTTTCTAATTGGAGATTTACTCTGTCATTTGTGATATTGACTGGCAGTGTGTCTCATCTTACCATTACAGCTAGACATGATATTCATAAAATGCTCCAAATGAAATCTTTCTGTCTGGGCTAACATTTAGATTAAGGTAATATACTGACCACCAGATTGTAATAAAACTAGTTGCCTGATATCTTGTCCCAAAAAGGTGCTCTTATATTGGTTTCATCAGCAACACATAAAGTCTGGTCTAGAAATAAGTACTTTGGACTTTCACCATAAAAAAAAAGAAATATGGTGCAACATATCACCGTTCCTGCGGGGAAACAATCAGCTATTACCTTATTGCCTCTCTTGATCCCGCTAGCCTATAATGGCCCTGCCTGGCATGATAACACTAGTCTTAACCCTTTAAGGGCTTGCCAGTTACTCACCAGGGCTGCATTCAAGGGTTGACCCTTCAGGACGGAGGGTTCTCTCCAATAAAGCCGGGCCTCCCCAGCCCCAGGCCATCTTTAAAAGGGGTCTATGTCTTGCTTTTCTATCCTCTCTGAGTGTGGGTGGTGTCCATATGCACGGGCACTGGCACATATTCGTTCCTTGAATCTCCTCTTTCCTGTCCCCTCTTTCTTACATGTGTCTGGTGTCCATATGCACGGCCACAGGCACATGTATTCCTTTGTGACGTGATGTCTAATGGACTTTTTCCGCCATGAATATGACCTTAGCTGTCGGCTTGGCGTTAAACAACAATTACTCACTCACTCTCTCTCTCCAATAAAGTGTTGGTGAGGAGTCTCAACAGCACTTCATTGGCAATTTAAGGGCTGATTAATGAGTGCATCATGCCCATTGGTTGGCATGATGCACTCATGCATCAACCCCTAAGAGTTAAGGGCTCTATCCAGGTTCATGTATCATTCTCATCATGATGCACTAATAAATGGTGCCATGGTGAGTGTACTGCTTTTTTGAATCATTCAGACCATCAAAGGATTGTATTATATTTTTGAAATTATTCAAGACTTACCTGTAAGTTGAGATATAACTAAGAATAGTGCTAAGTAACCCACCAGGGCTACCTTCATGCATCATGCCAATCCTTAAAGGTTGATACACTCCCAGAGGTTCAGCATGATGCATCAATGAAGTACTTCATTGGTGGATCGTAATGACAAATCATCCTGTGCTCCTACCTTAATGGCCCTTAAAGGATTGAAACATTAACAGCAGACTTAATGAAAACACACTGCTGTGTGCCAGGGTGTCCTAATATTTGTGGGTCATGGTGCAACAGATTATGACCTTACCACACCATATATATGGCCACACCTTTAATAAAGACATTATGGGTTAAAAAGGGGTGGGGCTTTGGCAGTTGGCATTGGCATTGGCATAAAGGTAGTAGACTATATCTACTACCCTCACCGAAAAACTACAGGGGCCAGATCTCGTCAATGATGGCGACTTAAGGTCGTCTGGTTGACAATACCTAAATCTACAGCCTTAGGTCATCAAAGGGTCATCATAGGTAACCACTATAGCTGAGGGTAATGGCTGTATTGTAATGTGTAGAAATTACATAATCCTAGCTTTGTCTTTCAAGATATTTTTTAATTCGTTTTTAAATTATCCCCTTTCGATCCCATCCCCTCCTCCACACCACAGTGTTTATAAGGGATGCTTCCAGCCCACTATCATGGTTCAGCCGGTATTATGCAGTACTGTGTGAGTGCACTTGCACTGTATGTTAGGGAGTCTCATTGAATAAGGAGTTATAATTTAACTGTATATAAGAGAGGTGTAGACCTGGATGTTTTACCTTCTTTTCTACATTTCTGCTCAGACATTTACATCTTTTTACAGGTAAATTCGTATCAAATGATGCATTAATTCTGCTTTCCATAGCAGATTATAAAACAAGTACAATGTATAGATGTTAGCATAACTCCAGGGTACAGGATATCTATTACAAAAATGCATATAGTGGGGACCTCTTATGGCACACACACAAACTGGTATTACAGCCAAGGTGGTCAGTATGACGACTTAGAGTAGTCATAAAGGTCTGACGACCCTCTGACGATCCTGAACTCGTCAAATATGACGACTTTCCAGTAGTGGCATGTTTTTAGTGTTTAAGATGACTCTTTTGTGTCTCATGATGAAAAGTAGTCAGGATTTCAGTGTTAGCATTACCATCTACTGTGCCATATCAACATAAGGTAAAGATTTATAATATAAGAGAGTGTATAACGATATTGAGAGAGTGTATAACGATATTGAGAGAGTGTATAACGATATTGAGAGAGTGTATAACGATATTGAGCCTAAATTTCTCAAGCTCCAGACACAACTTTGATATGAATACAACTCTTTTTCACTTACCTCAATGAGGTAGGCTCTAATCTCTGTACTTTTATGCCCATGCTTAACTCTGAATCTTCCATAAAAGCATGATGAACAATCATCCCTATTGACATACTACATGCCCTAAACCCTTCGAGGGCTTCTAATGCAGGAGTGCATCAGTCATCATGATACACTAATGAAGTGCTGCTGTGGCGGCTCACCAGCACTACTCACCAGCACAACATCGGTGATGCTGACCCTCCTCTTGGTGTATGAACTCAATAAGGTGCGCTTGACATATTACTGCAACTCCGTTGCAGAACTCACCAAGGCTGCATTCTTGCAGCATGAAGACAATTGGGCATAATGTATAATGTATTTAGTGAACCATAAATGGTCAAAAAGGTGTCTTGACAGACATGGTAAGGCTATTCCCATACCCCTGTGACATCTAGTTGGTGTTGGCATCACGTGGGACAGCAGGGCATCACAGGGCCATGTTTAACATGTTATACATCACCTCCTGATGTGTGAGGTTATCCACCCTGGCAGGGGGGAGGGGATATACAAGGTAGATGTAGGGGATATGCTGGAGGGGTGGTGCAATATAGCTTCCACTGTCACCATCTGTTACACCTTCCATTAGCACTGTTATAGCACACAGATTATCACTCCTGCCTCACTCTTTCTTCTTAATGTACATTTTTGTTCCTAGGTAGATTGTTGTCAATCTACATGTTCTATTTTATATCATTCTACTGGTGTTTCCCTAAATTGTCCTGAAAGTATGGTATTCTTAGATTAAAAAAAAAAAAAATGGAATGGTATTTGATATTTTGTTTCAAATACATTTAGGACTTTCACATAATTTCTCTGAATGTAAGATATTCTCTTAAAGTCCAGTGCCTAAACACATTTGTTAAGGCACTGGATAGGCACATTTGTCAAGGCACTGATTAGATGTAATTTATATTTCCAGAACAATTATCAAGAAGGATGATTTCAGACAGTGCTGGGAATTGTAAGTCCAAAACAATTTATTTTCCAAGGTTGCTCAACGGGATTTAATTAATTTACCAAACTTTTTGACCTAGCTCTGCCACATTTTTCTAGGGATTAGACCAGACGATCTTACAATATCAGAGAGAATTAAAATAAAAACAAAAGTAAGTTGATTATTCCCCCGACATAATCAGATTCATTTAGACATTTAACCCTTTTAGTATCTTGTCATGGTGGTTTAACCATTCATGGTTATCAGTTATCATGATACATGCTGTTGTTATACATCCATATCAGGTATACTCAGAAAGGGTCACCATGATGCACAAATGGGCCGGATGCATGCCTATACTTATTCAAGACCAGTGCTTATTTGAGACCCGAGCGTTCAATCAGGCCATTACGGTACCCTTTATCCCTTTATAAACGCTGCCCAAGTGAGCAGGTCCTTGATACCTTGCCAGTGCTGCATCTGATATTACACTAGGCTGAAGTAACATGGAACCTTGATCCACTTTGGATCAATAGCCTGATACACAGCTGTATAATATTTTGATATACTTGTTTAAGCCCTGAGGCTGTACCATATGGTACAAAACCTCAGCCCAGCACATGCTATAAGCATCTACCATTCACCATAGTATCACAGACTTGTCCCATTTTCCATTATTGATATCCTAAGGCAGCCCTTTACAACCACCAACACTACCCCTTAAAGGTATTTTTGGTCAGGAGAGCATGGAGGGATGCTCTGGTAAATGGTTTTTGGAAACCAAGGACCACCTGGAGCACAAGTCCTTTAAGTCCTGCATACAGTAAACCCCTACTTCCTCTCATTCTGAAAGTTTAATAAAATATCTGTTTCTAAGTTCACATATGGTCAATTGGCACCACTTGTTAGGATTTGGGATGTATGGGACCAAAAATAAATATGGTAGCATATATAAAAGGTTTTATGGGGATAGGTTGAATATGAAAACTGAAGATACAGCACAGCAGCAAAGATGAACTGTAAAAGGAGGGGGCTGATTCGTCTCACGCCCTATTCCTTTGCACCAAGGCATCCCTTTATATCAGGCAACATTAAATTGGCCGTCAAATCGTGAAAGGTAATTAAGTAGACACCTTACAATATATTATGAACTATAGAACACCTTCATTGGCTCTTATTTCCAAGAGAAAAAATTATGTGCAGTATTGCTAGGGCGTGAGAAAAATCCCCCGGGCCTGGGATGAATCTCCCGGGCCTGAGACGATTCTCCCTCTCATCATAATAGGTAAATCTAGAAAAACGCCATTCACAGGTACCATATAGAGGCACCTGGGTATTATTAAGAGGATATTTAAATAGGTATAATGACTGCAAAAAACAGGGCGTGAGATGAATCTCCAAGGCGTGAGATTAATCTCCTATCCATTATAATAGGTATATCGGTGGCCAATGAAGTAGTAGGAGCATGTCATTCACAGGTATAATACTTTCAGGGACGATGATTAAGATGGTTAAATATAAAAATCCTACCAGTCATATGTGCATATATGTGCATGGAGGGGTTTGAGAAGAATCTCCACGTAAAACTACCCCAGTATGCTTCCATCCATCTGTGCTGCTTTCTTTGTGTATGACCCAGGCCCCCAATTATTTTATGCATATATACAGGAACAAGTTAAGGATTAATATGCCATATTTTATTAGTCCATGTTGTATGTGCATTTATATGAGAGCTAAGCCCCATCTTTGGGCATGAATCAAATCACACAATCACATTTTTGCATTGGTAAAAGAATATATCAGACTATACATATCCACATGAATACCTCAACTAATGCTAAACATACCTAGAAATAGATATTATGCCCTCCTAACTTTTAATTATTTTTTATTCCTCTCCATATGCGTAATCTTATTGATAAGAAAGACAAGTCTTTTAGGATGCGTAAAACAGGGGTTGCCTTTCTAGCTGTAACCCAGGGCTATCAAAAGATGATAATAGCTTCCATACATCACAAGTACTGCACAGAGAAAAGAACATTGATCGCTTTGACGCATACTGCACAGGTCAAAATCTGTCTCCCACATGACATGTATGAAGGCATGTCGAATGAGGTTGACCCTCTCATATTTGGTTCGTCAACTCCACTTGACATGCATAATGAAGACACATCACACATTTCTGATCCATTCACCTGAGTGCTAGGTAATACTGTGAGACAATTATGTAAGGGTCAAGAGCAGTCAATAGCTATGTACTAATGGTTCAATCAAGGCAGGCCTATAATAGAAGGCAGGGGATATCATAGTCCCACAGGCCTGCACACCAAGGCACTTTTTCCTATCTACAGAACTTCTACTTGACTGAGGACCTCTATGCAGTCCGTAAGACAAGAGCATGGAGGTGCATGGCAATGCCATCTGTCTCCATGCAATGAAGATACTGAAATTATAGACTGTGGGTTAGCATACAATCTTTTGGTATTTTCACTGACCCACACGCAAGGTGTCTAACCTCTCCAGTTGAAGAATTCAGGATTGTGGATGTCTATTTTGATATTCAATAACAAGTGCAAATTTAACAATGAAATAGAATTCACTACCATTCGTTGATAGTATTTACAGACCTTAGTGATCTATTCTTCATGAAAACAAAATGACACAGATACATAAAATGTCTCAAGTGTTGGTAGTACCTCTTGGTAGTGATTAATCCTGGTACCAAAATGGTTGTTTGCCCCATCTAGTGGAATATCCTAGAACAATGATGTATGTCAAACCATCACATGTCAAGAGCCTTTGACATGGCTGTACCCTAGTCAACTCACAGATGACGTGGCATTTTAAGGCATGTCAAATCATATGATGGTTACTGTGTGCTACAGTTGTCATGGTGACATATGTGCACATGTCCCAATGACGTGTGCTCTCTGTGTCAAATCAAGTTGACATGGGTATACATGTCACTTTGTCAGGAAGACTTTTTTCAGTGTGCATTCATGCTTCACACCCAAACTGCAATGTTAAGACACTCTTGAAGATGATTTAACAATGCAATAGGGTAGTTTATTACACGACTTCTGTGATTTTGGGTGCTTTTTCTGGATATTCCCATTCTGATACCTGTTGATATTGCACACCATGATGCATGCATCATGACTTTATATGGCATGCCTGATATCCATGGATATCAGGCACACCTTACAAATTTGAGACTTGTCATATGTCACATGTTAAAACCTACGAGAATTCCGTTGCCAAGGGCAGGGGTCGAACCCATACACTACTGATTTAGATGCTGGCTCCCTATGCAGTGCGCAACAGGGACTGTCGAGAAACAGTGTGTGTTTGCATGCATATATACAATGTCATAGGTTAGGTCTGTTTAGGATTGACCCCAACTTTGTCACAGGTGTAAGGTGAGAATTATAATTATAGAGGCAAACACACCAGTAAGACAGGCTATCAGAGTTATATACTGCTGGACACATTTTTCAACCTGACATGCTGACTTATATAGACTTCAATGTCACAGCTTAGCATACAAGCCCTGGTGGCCTAATGGATAGAGCTTGGGACTCTGTGGTTTAACCATTCATGGTTATCAACCTAAAAAAAAACAATGCAATTTAACCTTTTTTTCAAAATTATATTTCAACGTTAAAAAAGGTTTAACCGGTGGTCTGTAACTCACAGTGGACGTTCTCTTTCCACTGAATGCATGATGCATTCTGATGCATTAATCATGTAATAAAAAAAGTACTTAATGGATAATTCATGATGAGTGCCCGATATCAAAGGATATTAGATGGGCCCACAGGGCGAGTTTAATATCCATTGATATCGGGCACTCGTCATGAATCATCCATTAATTACTTGTTCAATATCAGCACTGCGTCAATGTACCATGACACCAAATGATCAAACCCACTAACCCATTAAGGGAGTGGTAATTATTTTAACAACAAGGGGGGTTGGTGGGTTTGGGGGGGGGGGCAAATTTCAGACCCCTCTAAGGGGGGGACAAAAAATATTCGCCCCTTTTGAGCGAAAAAGCCTGTGCGCGACTATAGAATAAAAGGGCGGGACAAAAAAATTTCAGACCCCTCGGAGGAGGGGGACGGAGATTTTTTTCACTGTGCACGCCCGGAATTTCACCAACCCCACTGTTATTAAAAAATGACCACTCCCTAACCACCAAATGATGCTTGTGATGCACCATGTCAGTCGTGGCCCTCAAAGGTTTGCATAAGTTGAGGGACCCTGTGGCCCTTGAACAGCTACACAGTTTTAGTGTTGGTGACAGGCCATTGGGAATCCCGTTCAATCCTCTAACCCCCATTTTCTGCTAACACGACCCAGTGCCACTCCCCACCAATATGGTGGTGAAGTTGACAGTGGTTGGGAGCTCTGTGAGCACGTGAGGGCACAAATCCACACACAGTTTACACTGTAAGCTCTTTTCTCCTGGCAGAGTTTTTTCAGCTGGTCCCTAATGGCCCATGTTAGGCACTGTTAGGGCCCTAGGGTGGTATTACAAAGGGATTTGGGGCAAGTAAACAGGGGTCCTGTGTAAAGGCTGATGATTAGAAGAAAAAGATAAAAACTGGGTGAACAATTCAAAGAGAATGCAAGAATAAGGTGCAGGTTTACGTTTATTAGTACCCCCCTTATGAGCCATGAAAGTTTCGTTTTGCTAGGTACAATGTAATTCTTACAAGTTATCATTGCAAGCAATATAGACTTCCAGACTGATGCTCTATACTCAGTAGACTTTTCTCACAAGGTCCAGAGAGTCTTCCTTCCGACACTTCCACTCCTTCCTCTCAGGGCTGACAATTAGTGGTGCATGTTTTGTAAAGTCTAAGGGCACAAGAAGGAGACACCTATGGCATAGGCCCACTGCATTGTACCCTTAGTGACAGGGGCCCATACATCCTTCACTCAAAGCATAATCTACAAATACTGAATTCAATGTAATTAGCACACAGTGTCCTTAAAATGTATGCATATTAGTTAAGAGTTTAACTGGCCTTCAAAAATGGAAAATTGTAAGTGATTTCTAGTCTAAATTATGGCCAAAAAAGAGGCACTGTGCCCCATTAGGGTATATTTACAGTTCTTGCTATACATAATAAATACAGACTTAGGGTATATCAAAGAGGCATAATGTAGTATAAGAGATCCCACTCCGCCGTATTGGGTGACGAGAGATTGAGCCCCTGAACCGCGTTAATCATAGGAGATGGGGCCAGCTTGCACCAGGGTGTAAACGCGAGGGCTCCCATAGAGCGCAATGTTAAACATCGCAACTTGATCGGCAATTTTGAAATGGAAATCTTTGGAATTAAAAATTAATTCTGGTATCTGTAGATAGCTATTGACATGAACTAAATCAGTATCGAGATCATTTAAAAGAAAAGTGAGATGTGCAGTGATCAGCATTCCCGAAACGAAGGACACTTTTGACAATTTGACCCCTCTGTGCTAGGCCTTTCCTCTCACGAAGCACAGAGTGCTCAGATTCGTAACTTCACTTTCCACTGTCAGTGTGGTTAAACTGAGCCAATAAATAAAAATCTAAGTACATACAATTTATATTTAGGTCATTCTCTGTCATATACTATGATATGGAAGTTGTGGAAGGAATACAAATAATTATTTTGATAGGGTGAACATGGGTTGTTTTCATGTGTTTCGGTAGAAAATGCCCAAAATTGACAAGTTGCGTGGGCTATCCAAGGCTCCCCCGACAAGACAGTTCACATAAATAATATCTAAACCTAAGAATAAACATCTTTGAGTCCTGCCCTTTCACCCAGTGGTCGAATTATTTCATTATTCCAAGGATTAATATTTTTAAATAGGTTTGGAAAATGTGTTGTTTAACATTGCGCCCCCACATCTACACCCTGGCTGCACACTGGGTCCCTGGGCGTGCCGAGAACCCCGTCACAACGTAAAACCTATGGGAGGCAGCGGGAGTACTCCGTCTTACTAACCCCAAAATTCATCTGTCGGTCTTTGGGTATATTTACAGTTCTTGCTATACATAATAAATACAGACTTAGGATATATTTACAGTTCTTGCTATACATAATAAATACAGACTTAGGATATATTTACAGTTCTTGCTATACATAATAAATACAGACTTAGGATATATTTACGTTCTTGCTATGATACATAATAAATACAGACTTTGGGTATATTTACAGTTCTTGCTATGATACATAATAAATACAGACTTTGGGTATATTTACAGTTCTTGCTATACATAATAAATACACTTAGTGAGTAACTTGCTGACCTAAATATGCAACATAAAATGGTAAAGGTGAACGATGATCAGTTTAAGCTGACCGTTTCTTCACAACCGCTTCCTGCCCGTTCCGCTGCGCATGTGCGGTGGGCGTATGACAGCGTCATGCAGAATTGGCCAGGTTATTTAATGCAGGGGTACAATACGCGGTCTCAGTGCTTTCTCTATGGAGCATCCATATTCACCTTGACATAACTATTGTAACTGCATCATCATGACCTATAGACTCCCTAACAGCCAATGTTACAACGTTCTGAGAAAGTACCTACCAGTATTAGAATGGTGTATCATAAAGACAATAAAATATCCTGTGCTGGAAGAGATGACAATTCGTACAGCTTGAGGAAAGAGAAAGTTTGTCACAAGGTCAAGTTCATAGGTTGTGTGGCCTCTTTGTTTCCTGTCTTCCTTTGCTGTGAAGTAAAGTAGGTGCTGATGCATTTCCAAGCACACTTTCTTCTTGCAAATGAATCATTTCTTTCACTCCAGGTCTTTTGAGATTTTGCAATGTGGATAATCTGTTCGATGGTGAGATGCACTGATTGAAACTGCTGAAAAACATATCCCTTGATGGGAGAGGGATGTCTGTATTGAATACACAGTTCCTGGGATAACAAAGGAGAAGTATCCATATTGTCTTCCTGAAGTTGTGGCCAACTGCAATGAATTCATATCAAACTGCTTGCATTCCTACCCTCCTCTGAAACATTGATAGCTGGCTAACTTTTGACTTTATGACTAGTGGAGGACCCCTCCATGAAATTTATCCAAACTTATATCAATGAGAATTGTAATGTTGAATATTGAACAAGTAACCAATGGATAACTTATGACGAGTGTGTGTTAGTGAAGGATAATGACACGAGGCCGTAGGCCGAGTGTTATTAGCCTTTGCTTACACACACAAAATCAATAAATAATCAATATAATACCAATAAATTCAAGTTGAAAACAAAAATTATTTCCCCTCCCCAGGACTCGATGCCAGCCATTGTGTGTACACGATCGGTACATACACCTCCTCGCCCGGCAGCGGACAGCGACAGCCCCCGTCTCGGCTAGGCTTGGCAGCGGCACACAGCGAATAATGGTGTTTGTACACGATCGTACACCTCGTTGCCCGGCATCGGACAGCGACAGCGCACACAGCAAAAAAAGACGCGTCTCGCTGTTATGTTTGTGAATAATACACCTCGTCGCCCGGCAGCGGACAGTGACAGCGCACACGGCGAAAAAAGATGCGAGCCAGCCGGGATTCGATCCACGGACCTCTCACGGCTGAGCGCAACGTGCTAACCGCTAGACCACCGCGTCTCCTCCATTCAACGCGTCTCACGGTTGTGTTTGTGTATAATACACCTCGTCGCCCGACAGTGACAGCGCACACAGCGAAAAAAGCTGCATCTCGCGGTTATGTTTGTGTATAATACACCTCCTCGCCCGGCAGCGGACAGCACCAGCGCACACGGCTTTGTATTATATCCAGAGGTGGTTCGAACCGAGCATTTCTCGTCAGTCCCTGTGGCGCACTGCATAGGGAGTTGGACTAGGAATCTTAGGCTGCAGGTTCAAGCCCTGCCCTGGTCAAGTCTATCATGGGTTTTAACATGTAACATATGACATGGAAGGACATGAGAGGCATGCGGTTATCCTGGATAACTGCACAGGGTGCGGGTTGTCCTTGGATAATCGCACGCCTTACAAAATTGATGTTACAGCCTATAGGGTGTGCAATATTGACAGATATGTGTATGGGAATAGCCACCAAAAAGCACTGAGTAACCAAGAAATCGTGGTATAACAGAGAGAATATGCTTCTTTGAAGATTACCAGGGATTAAACAATAACCCATTAAGGGAATGGTATTTTTTTAATAACAGGGGGGGTCGGTGAGTTTGGGGGGGGGGAAATTTCAGACCCCTCTAAGAGGGGAACAAAATATTTTTTGCCCCTTTTGAGCGAAAAAGCCTGCACGCGACTATAGAATGAAAGGGGGACAGAAAAATTCAGACCCCTCGGAGGGGGGGATGAAAAAATTACCCCTGAGCCTGAGGCACGGAAGTATAGAGACTGAATCAAACCCAGGGATTGACCATGAATACCAGGGCTGCATTCCTGCACCATGCAGCAATGTCCTATTAGCCTTTCTGATATTTCTTCTTTATCTAATATTTGGTCAAATCCACGATCATTTTACTTCTACATGGGCTAAGTTCCCCAAAGTCATTGCCTCACAGTTTCTCTGTTTACCTCCAATTACAACAGCTATGGTGAACTTTTAGTCAAAGGCTTAGTCTCCTGCTGCTTGCAATTAGTGCAGAAATTACCGCAGTACAACATAGGTAGGTTAGTTGTGCTCTGCCGGGGACCTGCGAGTGTCTTGCCATGTAAAGAGCTTCCTGAACACAGGCTGTAGATGTTCAGAGTGAGAAGAACCTGCAGATGTAATCAAAATACACAAACAGCACATGATCTGGCCACCTCCTGTCCACGTCCAATCCAATCAAAAGTAATTACATATATGGATTCAGGCAGACAGTGCAGGGAATCATTATTAAGAAGGTGTTTTGTTTAGGTTCTGACAGGAATGCAAATTTGACTAGGTCTGCTGGTAATTAAAGTAGCTCTGATAGTGACATTAGCCTTGTCATTCAGACAACAATAAACAGCCAACAGATCCGCCCTTAGAGCCATACAAAGCATTTTTCAATGAAATGAGGCAAAAAGTCCTTTATGTACAAAGCTTAAAACATTACTGCTGTTCATCGTGAGATGGCTGTCCTAGATTATGGTATACTTCACGCCTACACACTTCTGCCATTAGCAAGTTTTAATGACATTGTGTTTATAATGCCAAACCTCTACAAGTTGCACGATGCTCTACTAAACCATTACACCTTGCAGGGTCAGCATAATGCATCTTGGGGGGGGGGTACTCAATGTCTTTTATTACATACACCATGAAGTACTCAGTGGGTCAGTAATTAAATCATTGGTACACACTGCTTTTCTACTGTTCTAATGAATGTCTGTCTTTTGAAATATCTTGCTTATTATCATAAGCAGCTCCGTAAGCATGCACTGATAAGGAGTGCTATTGTGCAAAATCAACGTCATGCCTAGGGAAGATATGACTATTTTCTGTCCTAAAAAAACAACATTTTGACAGTGTGCTCTTAATACTTGCAACATATAATAATACATGTTTTAAGTAGTAAGAGCTTAAAAGTTTGAAATAATAAAGAGAAGTATGAGAAATCAATTTCCTTGCTGCATATATTCCAGAAGAGATGCCTTGCCTTGCATCTCTTCCCTTGCCTTGAGCCTATTTGGCGGTAGTACACCCAATGACAGATGGATCAGCATTTCACAATAGGAGATGCATTTATAAAATCCATACATTTATAGTTTCTTATAAACGAGATGTGCATCCCTATTTAAGAGGCATTAGCCTCAATGAATAACACTCTCTGGATAAGGCATTGGGAAGTAACCTACGAGGGCTGCAGTCAGCCATCATGGTGACCAATGGCCATAAAGCATTAGTGTAGCTATCATATTCACTCAATTAGCTTACAAATTAACTTTCCCACCCATACATTAATTACCTCACTCATCTCAACTGCAGTGTGTCTGAACTTACCATTAAAGCTAAACAATGCTATTCATAAAATGCTCCAAATGAAAAACTTTCTGTCTGGGATAACAGTTAGATTGAGATAATGTGCTGGCCACCAGATTGTATCAAAACTAGTTGCTTGATATCTTGTCCCAAAAAGGTGCCTTTATATTGGTTTCATCAGCAACACATAAAGTCTGGTCTAGAAATAAGTACTTTGGTCTTTCACCATAAAAAAAGAAAAGAAGTATGGTGCAACATATTGCAGTTCCTGTTGGGAAACAATAACCTGTTACCTTATTGCCTCTTTTAATCCTATTAACCTATAACGACCCTGCTGGCATGATAGCACTGGTCTCAACCCTTTAAGGCTCCTATCCAGGTCCATGTCTTTTGGTCGTCATGATGCACTTTAATACATTATTGAATCATTTTGACCATGCATTTGTGGATCTTTTATAATTGGTTTGATGCATGAATGCAGTGCTGGCAAGCTACTCATCTTGGTTGCCTGCTGGCGTCAAGGCAGGATTCATAGTACAATAAGGATCTGTCTGATGCTTAACCCCATTAGTACTGCCGGTACATTAAAGCATCATGCCCATTAGTTGCTATGATGCTTTGATTGCAGCCCTCGTAAATAGTGCACCAGGCTAAATTCATGCATCATGCCAAACCCTGAGGGTTCATACAACCCCACAGCATCAGCACAATGTATCAATGAAGTACTTGTTAGCAGTACTTCATAACAACAAATGGGCATGATGTCTTCTCCTTCATTGGCAGCCTTTAAAGGCCTAAAGTGTTAACAGCAGACTTAATGAAAACACACGGCTGTGTGGCAGGATGTTCTAACATTTGTAGGACATGGTGCAGCAGATTATGACCTTGCCACCCCATATATATGGGCCCACCTACAATGAAGGCATCTGGGTGTTGGAGTGGTGAGGTGATAGGTTAAATGGGGGATGGGAACTGGGGGGGGCTTGGTGGTTGGCACTGGCTTAAGGTAATAGACTAGCTACTGCCTTTGAGATCACTCTGTTCTATCCTCTTCGTAGAAAAGAGCAAAATCTCAGGATTTCATTATCATCTACTTGTAAACTGTTGCATAAAAGCAATGACCAATCAATGCCAGGTAGAGGCGTTGCTTTATAATATAAGAGAATGTAGAACAATATTGAGCCTGAATCTTCAAGCTGCAGACACAACCTATGAATACAAAAACCTTTCACATACTCAAACAAGGTTCTAATGTCTCTACTTTGATGACAATGCTAAACTCAGAATAGTCAATGAAAGTAAAATTGCCATTGGTCACCATCATGCTTTAATGCATCAGTTGCCCCTAAGCCTCCAAGTGATACTAATGCAGGAGTGCATCTTGCCCATTGGTCACAATCCAATTGGTCACAATGCACGGATGACGTGCTGGTGACTCTGATCTCAGCACTTCACAGGAGCACGATGCTTACCCACCATGGGTGTATTAACCAGGATTGGCTTGATGTATGGATTAACCCCTTGGGAGTTACTTACCAGGGCTGCATTTACTGAACCTCAACGGGTTAAACTGTTGTAATGACAGACTTGGTACATCTATTCCCATATCCATGTAACATCACATGGCACAGCAGGGCATCACGGGGCCATGTTAAGCATGTTATACTTCACCTCCTGATGTGTAAAGCTATCCACCCTGGAAGGGGAGTTGGGGTTGGGGTATAGAGTGTGGGGATATATGAGGTAGAGGTAGGGGATGGGCAGGAGGAGGGGTGGGGGTGATATAGTTTCCCATGGCACCACCTGTTACAACTTCCATCACCACAGTTATAGCACACAGAGTAGCTCTCCTGTCTCAATCTTTCTTCTAAATGTATATTTCTGTTCATATGTAGATCATTTTCAATCTACATACATGTTCTATTCTCCTGTACTGCTGTTTTCATTATTTTGTCCTGAAAGTATGGTATTCTTACATTTGATCAAAAAGAGAAAAGAAATTGAATGGTGTTTTTATATTTTGTTTTAAATACATTTAGGATTTTCATGTAATTTCTTTGAATGTAAGATATTCTCTTAAAGGTAACAAACACATTTGTTTAGGCATTGGATAGACAAATTTGTTAAGGCACTGATTTGATGCAGTTTGATATATTCCAGAACAATTATCGAGAAGGATGATTTCAGACAGTTCTGGGAATTGTAAGTCCAAAGCAATTTATTTTCCAATTTTCCCCGTGCAAGTTAATTAATTTACCAAACTTGTTGACCTAGCTCTGCCACATCTTTCTAGGGATTAGACCGGACAATCTGACAATATCGGACAGAATTAAAATAAAAATAAAATTAAGTCGATTATTCTCCCGAAATAATCACATTCATTTAGACATTTAACCCTTTTAGTATCTTGTCATGGTGGTTTAACCATTCATGATACATGCTATTGTTATACATCCATATAAGGTATGCATACTCAGCATGATGCATAAATCGGCCCGATGCATGCCTGTACTTATTCAAGTGCTTATTTGAAACCCGAGCATTCAAACAGGCCATTACGGTACCCTTTATCCCTGTTTATAACACAGCTGGGCAAATTCATAGCATTTTGGATAATGCTGCATTCTGATTGGCTGATTGACCGTGTATTATCTAGATGGATAGTGCACTCCCAGTATAGGAGGTTAACTTAATCTCACCTTTAGACTTCACTATTGATGTCCCTATGATATTCGGTGGCTGATGTGTGATTTTTAGATCTGTGAATAAGGCACTTGGTCATGGCCATGGTCATGCTCTAGACTGTATTGAGACATCTCGGAGACTACAAGGCCCCTCGATGTCTCAATACAGTCTAGAGCACTCTCATAGTCATGCTCACAGTCTAGAGCCCTCCCATAGGCATGCCCCGTGCCTTATTCCCCAACTAAACACTGCCCAAGTGAGCAGGTCCTTGCCAGCGCTGCATCTGATGTTACACTAGGCTGACCTTACATGGAACCTTGATTTACTTTCGATCAATTGCCTGATATACAACTGTAGTACTAGCGAGTTACATGACAGCTGCCACAACGGTGTATCATAACAGCAAATAAACATGATGATTCAGCTTGTAATGTTATCCATGCAGGGTTTAAGCTATTGCAGATGGCATTGGCAGATTTAGGCGGTAATCTTATTAAAGAGAGAGGAGAGGTCTCACCAGGATATTAAGTTCCGTTCTGTATCCACAAGTTGTAGCAGCCACAGCAACATAGATCATAGCCCATAGTGCACGTAAACCACCTGATTACCACCGTGTATGGAGCAGTTGAGCAGGGCCGAAGACAGTGCCCCCACAGTTCAACCCTGACACACAGGGAGTGGTCAGTGTTCTACTATAATAGGAACAGGAGAGGAATTTTAGAATCCATCTAATAATTCTGATGTCATAATATCTGTTTCTCCATGCAATCCATGGTCCAAATCAGTTTTTCTTTTAGTTTCAAGTTACCTAGAAGCTGATAAAATTAAATTGCAAATATTGGATATGGGTGTTTTGGGAACACTAGTTTGTAGTGTGAATGGTGTCTGAAACTGTGATCTGGGAGTTAGTGTCTGCAGGCAGTCTGACAGGCCTGAGGGCCAGTTCAGGCTGAATAACAACTTGGCCTGCACACTCCAGCTAAGAGTGGGCAGGGTTGCTAGCACACTAGGGTGTGTAAATAGATCATGTCACGAAAAGAGCAGTCTGCACAGGTGCAGAGGGTTGTCTGGTCACACTGTAACTAGCACCAATTAAGACACATGTTTGAGTTTGCCTGTACAAAAATAAACCATTGAAGGGGACCCCGGGAGGCCCCTCACAGAGGTCCCTTTTCCTGTGTTGATCCACATATGCACATCAAATCCTCATTAGCTTGTAGGGGCTTGCATCAAATTACTTCTCCATAAGATGTGTGTTGTAGGTCATACTTAGGTACACTCCTGTTATGTGAATAATATTGGATGGTGACTATTGGGTTCAGTATGTACCATGAAAGGTATACCAAGTGAAAAATCACATTCAATATGCTACATAGCACAGCTTGATCTTTTTACAGATGGTTTGTCTTTGACATCCATTTCATTGTCCTTCAAATAAGCCATATAACACTCTGTAATCTAGTAAATTAAGGTCACTGTTAGACCAAAACTAGGGTGTGTGTGGGAACTCCTCTGTGCACAAAATATAAATGCCTTACCTGTTAGCCTGCTACCTAGTGCCCTCTCCTGTACTTAACTATAGCTTTCTTGGCCCTATCCAGTTATATTCACAGAAATTAAAAAATATTTCTATGAAAAGAATTGAGTTGAGCACTCTGGTTTGAGAGTATTTATACTTCTGGGTTTGTGGTCTGGCATATCTACAAGCCAGTGCCTCGTTCTGGGGTTCAAGGGGAAATGTTATGATACACCGATTATTCAGCTAGAGAAGCATGCTGTTACAACAAATTTCTCCCCATCTAATTATGTATATGATCAGTCAAAACATTTTGAGCACTGATGTTGGGCTGTTTATTGTCATGCATGGTGGTCTTCCTAGTGATTTGAATCATATGTTGTCGTCAGCAAGCCTCAAATAAATGCAGGTAATTAATATAGTATGTGTTCAAGCCCCGAAGCCTTCAACATATGGAACACAACCTCAGCTCACAATGGCTATAAGCATCTACCATTGACCACAGTATCACAGAGTGCCCCCTTATCCTTGTTGCATTTTTCCATTCTTCCTATGCTAAGACATTACCCTTATCTCTTCCCTCTGGCTGGTTGCATAGCAGCGTAATTGGCCAGGAGAGCCTGGAGGGCGCTCTGGTAAATGGTCTTTGGAAGCCAAGGACCACCTCGATTACTAGCCCTTAAAGTCCTGCATACAGTCAACCCTCACGTTCTGAGAATGTTGAGAAAATGTCTGAGAAAGCAAATTTTTAGTTCACATGTGATGAAAATATATAGAGAAATAAAGATTCCCTGTCTAAGGTTGTGAGGGGTCTAAGGTTTTAAAAATTAAAGAAAGCGGGCGTCAGCTTTAGAACTTCAATAAATCTTGTAATCCTGGTGCATGAATAACGTTGTGGTAAGTAAATCACAGGTACTGCATTGATGTTTGACATGCACTCTGCACTGCCCAATAATACAAATACAGGTGATCTATAATCATGAGCACTGTGTCAGCGTATCATGATTGCAAACATTCCAACTAACGCATAAACCACCACACGAGACCTCTAGGTTCATAACCCTCAGTTGTTAGTAATGCACCTATTCTGTGCTAGTATTTCTGCTTAACATTATGCCGTTATTGTTCAAGCTGATCCTTCAGGCATATATTTATACCATAGAATTGGGACAATGCTTTGAATATCACCTGGGCTGCATGAATGTGGCCCTTATTATTACTAGGCGAATAGTCATGCATCATGGGGTGGATACACTGCTGAAGCACCTCATTAAGGGTGTGGACCACTAAAATCAACATGGCGACATGGGATATTTTAGGCTTAGTGACACAGGACATGAACAATTTCTTAAAATTGACATGGTGACATGAACAATTATTAAAATCGACATGGTGACATGACCATTTCTTAAAATTGACATGGGGACATAGCCATTTTTTAAATCGGCATGTGACATGGGGGACCCCCCATCCACACCCCTCATTGGTGCATCATGGCAGCACTTCATTGGTGTATCATCCTGACCAATCGGCGTGATGCCCTTTTGCATCAGTGGCCGTAAAAGGTTTGAATAGGTTCAGGGACTCAGTCCTTAAACAGCTTCACAGTGGCAGTGTTGGTGACAGCCCCTGGAGGATCCTGCCCAATCCTCAAACCCCCATTTCCTGATAACACAACCTGGAGCACTCCCCACCAATATGGTGGTAGAGTTCACCGTGCCGGGCGGCTCTGTAAGCACGCGAGGGTACAACTCCACACACAGTTTACACTGTAAGCTCTTTTCCAATGGCAAAGACGTTTACCCATTCCCTAATGGCCGATGTTAGGCACTGTTAAGGCCCAAGGGTGGTATCAATAAGGTATTAGGAGAACAGCAGGGGGTTTGGGTAAAGGCTAATGGCTAGAAGAAAAACAGGATATGTGGACACTGGTAATGGAATCCTTATAATTTTATTGGCTTTCGAAACTCTGCCAGGCATGTGGTCCGCTAATTTCTCACTGCTACTTCATATTTAGATTGCAAGAGATCCTTGCATCACAGCCTCTAGAATAATGTGCTCTATCGCAGTAGAAGTCAAAAGACGTATATAATGTAATATATTCATATCTAATTCCTCCTTTTAATTAAGTGAAGTATGGGTGATGAATGAGCCTACTAGAATATAAGCTCTACTCGAATTAAAAAAAGACAGGTGCATGGCATTCAATTATTAGGGAGTGAGCAGATAGCTAAGTCAGTGCTAGGGTTATATAAAGTCATGGACCTTACATGGTGGACCACCTGGGAATTAGACGGGGCCCATCATATAAAACAGCTCTACATTCACATTTGCTATTGGATGGTTTCTAGAGGGAGAGGCCCTGAGCCATTTACAGATTTAGAGGAGGATATTATACTAATGTTCCAAACAATTTACTCTGAGCTTTGATGGTGCGCAATCTGAAGAAAAATACCTGTTATTGGTTGGAAGCATATCAGCTGAGATGAGATTACTGTAGGCAATTTGGAGATAAGTGCCATGGTTAAAGCAAGATGTAGACTTTGGTGGTTTGATCCAGACAGACATAAAGCAGGTATTCCACTGTGTTGGTCGGCCGAACAATCTTTTCTACACTATCAACAATTTTGTTTAGTTTTGTTTTAGAAGTGGATTATCTATAAAAGCTAATTTGTCAGCATCTAATCTTAGAGCAATCATCCTTCAGGAGAAAGGCTTTTTTTCTGACTATTCTTTCTGGCCTTTACCAAAGTCTATTTGATATGACTGTTATTATCATAACTTTTGAAGTGAGTCATGCATTGTCAATGTTTGATCTTTGCTTTGTTTTCTATATATTATCCAGCCTATACTCTTACAGTATTACAACTGCTCTCAAAAGTGGAACTCCCCTTTTTTGTGCCATAAGTGTACCGCTTTGGTGTTAAATTAGAGAGATAAAGAGAGATTGAAAACTAATGGATTTAATGGTTTGCCATATCCTGTACTTCTATTACCGCGAACCTTCGTTAGTGGTAGCAAGTCAGATGCAAAGGAGGAGAAAGGGATAAAAATGGGTGGTTGGGGGTGTGCCTATCAGAATTAATTTCTGAATGAGGTTTGGCACATCTTGTGAAAAACTAATTCCCACACCAGTGCGATCCTTGGCCGAATCATTCCAGGAGCATACATTGGGTACAAACGGTACGAGTGGACTCAAGCAGATAAACATGATTGAATTTGTTTGCAGTTTAATGGCTGGCAGACCTTTTGAATGTACATTAGGACATTTAGGTTCAATTATAGCAGCTCATGCTGAACTCATCAGTTGAAAAGCAGAGGTCATTAGAGAATAATTATAAGGGAAAAGGCACCCCAAAGTGACATTGATATTTTTGGACTTACATCCAAATTGAATCACTGGATTCTTCAATTCGTATTGATGAAACAAAGAATAACATCTCAATATTATCAGCTGGTCGGGGTAGATTATTTCCCACTGTGCACCACGAATAACATATGTAATTATGATTGTTATGACCAATAAATAATTCAAACTCAAACTCACACCATAGCACTATGTAGAATGGCTCCCAACTCTCATCATAATCATTTGTCAATCTTTTAACAGCAGGACGTTTTGATTGTTATCTCAAACATCAAAGCTGGCATAAAGCCAGCTCAGGTATATGAAGCAAATTCTCAAACAGACTGATAATTGGGTTCACTGGACACCCACGATGGTTCCTATAAGCCAAAGCTCCACTAGGTGACACAGGGCGGCAGCGTTACTTGTGACACAGGTTTTTCTTTGTTCTATTTGATTTTGTTTTCATAACGCATCAGTTACGCATGAATGTTCCAGCAATTTTATAGAAATATTGCACCATTGAATCAGCTGTGTCACCTGCAACAATGGATGGCCTCTCTGTGCTGCCTAGTTTAGCCCTGGCAATCTCTGGCACCATATTTGATGGTATAGCGAGGACATGGGTTACATGGCGTGCGAAGGTTAGTGCAATTCTGGCGTTGAAATCAACATGCCAAACACTGTTACCAGCCAACACGGTGCCAAAGTCACCGCCCAGTTCACGGATGCCGCTGTTTCCCTGTAGTGTCAACACAGTTATTGTGTCAGGCCTGTGCGGTGTTTCACAAGCCAAAGATAATAATAGTAATAAAATATCCATTTCTAAAACCAAATTATGACTGTTGCAAAGTTGCAACCACCCCTATCTTAGCATGGTCATACAGAGAAATACATTAGAACATACTGATAACTTTTATAGAAACACCTGCCATTGTAAGCGTACAACCAATCTTAAAACTAGTTATGACCGGTTGTAAATATTGCCAACTTGTGAAACACCACACCATAATGTTCGCGAGGGAAAATATGAGAAGGCTGAGACCTGTTTCATAAGGATTCTTTATTTAAGATCGATCTTTCCACTCTATGAGTGACCACTTAAGATCAGTCATTTGGGAATGACTACTAGTGTTTCAGAACAAGCTGTTACTCATATTGGAACTTAAGACTGGTCCTTTAGAAACAGCTGTCAATCAGACATAGGGGCAGTAATCAAGATCAGTTTTAAGGTCACTCATAGGCCAATTATCCAGCTAGTAAGATCGATCACCTAGGTGCAGAATATGGCTTTACTTCATAATTCCATGATAGAAAATGGTATTAAAAGGGGGGATTTCCATTTGATATAGTCTGACTTCATGTATTAGAAAATGTTGTGGGCTTCCACTTGTTGATAGGATTTTTCACATTTTATGTGTACCCTCAACCTTCCCTATAAATCAGCTACTTTATGTTGGTCGTAAGGCACTCTTACATTGACCCTTTACTAGTAAGTTTCACTCCCTATTTACTTTTGAAACACTTTCCCTAAGCCTAAGAAGCCTAAGATCAATGATAGGAGTGATCTTGCTCATACACCAATCTTACTCGTACATGGTCCTTGAGAAACAGGTCTCTGGTGGCATGTCTGCGCCCACACACCCTCCCGTTTTATCGCTATAGGTATAATATACCTTAAGTAATTAACCTACTCTGTCACATAAGTGCATTGGCATTGGCAGCCCTCAAATGGTTAAAGAAACGCCAAAATGAAAACTGCAGTCCTGGTGAGCAACTCACAATATTGGTAGATTATACAAAATGAGAGCATCAACTTCAAGGGACTAATTAGCATGGTGCAAAAATGAATTGATAGAAAGGATAAGACGAGTATGTTTCAGATTACCAGAGTCCTACCCCTCCTACAAAGGAGGCTATAATGTAGTCTGTACTGCTATGACTGCTCTTTTTGGAGGCCTTTAATGTCTTTCAGATAGCTCTAAAGCTGCCCCTGGAGGTTGATTTAAAACATCCTGGGATCGCAACCTCAGCAATCTTAGGAATTATTCTACCTTATCCTATTAAGCAATCTTAAGATAAGACTGCATTCACATTTCCTAGCCAGCACTAAGATTGTATCGATCTTAGCCTCAGCCCTCCTACACTATTCCAAGAAGTACTGACTGGGCACAGGGGTAAGAGTCCCAAAATAAAGGAATAGCTGTGGAGCCACTCTTTATAACAGTGTTTATACCATCGTTCCCCGTCCCCATATGGGTTAACAAAAGTGCACAGGGTGCAGTTGAACCCCGTACAGTATTCAAGAGTTGTTCCCATGAATGTATGATTTATGCTTGCCTATTAGAAGCATTGTGCCCTCCCCCCAGGACAAAGAGAGAGAAGGGAGGAAACATCAGCAAACATCTTCCCTCCGCTCTATATATGTATGCAGCAGGGTATTCACTCTTTTAATGAGGAGTGTTCCCTGTAAGTGCTCTTGTACTCAGGTGAAACCACTATGCAATTCCTTCAATAAGGTCGCAGTGATGTTAGTGCTGGAAAATGAATAGTGAAGTGATCACAGGACTTGCTATTCCTGACAGGCCTGCAACCACTGCATTAGATAGGGTAGACCGGCCAGGTCTTATGATATGTGCCTACACTAAGATCGCTGGGGTTGCGATCCCAGGATGTTTTGAATTAAGCTCCAGCAATGCCCTCCATATGTTGCCTTTTATGCACTGTACCCCTTGTGTCAATATTCAGTTACCCAGTCTGACTCAACTCCATATAGTTGTGTTTTGACGACCTATATCAATAATAGGTGGGGGTCCATAACACCAGAGAATCCAAATCCAAGTGTTTTCATTGCACCCATTGTTTGAATGGGTAGCAGCTTTTGGGTGATATAACATATGACCTTTAGCCTACAGCTGTCTATGAAAAACACAAGAGATTATATAAAGTCAATATCATGGTGTTTATCTTAGTCCTTTAAGGGTCACTAATGCATGTTATAACACTGCTGGGCGCATTATCCTGAATACTGCGTTCTGAATGGCTGTTTGACAGTGCATTATCTAGATGGATAATGCACTCCTTGCAAAGGAAATTAACTTCATCTCACCTTTAGACTGCACCATTGCTATTCATGTGTTGTCAGGTGGCTGATGGGTGATTTTTCTGTGTTATAATGGGAATAATGCACTTGGTCATGGCTGCCGTCGTGCTCTAGACTGTATTGAGACATCTCACAGCCTATAAGGCCCCTCAATGTCTCAATACAGTCTAGACCATTCCCAGAGCCATGCCCCGTGCATTATTCCCTAAATAATAATTGATTCACTTAGTCAGTTAAAGCCTGGATCTGGAAGTCACAGATCTCAGCTTAAGAGTTGTACTCTTGGGACGCAGACCCATTTAGAAAAGGGTCGGCTCTGGTGTGGTATTTGACAAGGTTGCCCACATGCAGTTAGAGTGTATCATTAAAGAACTCCACAAGGATGGAAGGGTTAATGTCAGCTGCTCTATCTGGGAAGTTTAAGTGTCCATGAGGTCATGAAACAAGTCATTATCTTTATTATCTTTATTTTATGATGACAATGTTACTGTCGACCTCCACAAAGGCACCAATGTTGGAAATAAAGAATACAAGTGTCATATCTGGGTTTACAACCACCTTAATCTCCAACATAGGGCACTCATAGCCCACCTGGCGACAGGGAAGTAACCAGATATCTTCTATGATCAAGGGGAAGAAAGAAGAATAACTCTCTCAGGAATGCATAATCAGTGGGGATTTTGCCTACTAGTCTTATCCTTAATATGGTTGGCTTTGATGCGTCTGTAAGGGGATAACGACTGTCTCTAGATTTTTAAATGAGAGGTCAAAATCAGGAGATATTTTAATGTGCTACAACTATATATATATATTAAAAGGAGAGAAAATAATTCATATAATGGCTTAAAGGGATGTGATGTAGTTTGGCAGTTTCGTCATTATTTTCATGGAAATTCCTTGTACCCCTGTTCTGCCCTTTGTGGCTTCATTGTAGAAACTACACTGCTTTACAGTAATATAATAACGGTCTGTGCCTTCTAGATTCAACAGTTATCTTTAAGGTGTTCTGTAAAAGAGAGTGTATCGACTTCAGAGGATTCGCAATAAGCATGCATGTATAAATAGCATTGTCAAAAAGGGAATGTTACAAATTTCCTGTTCTAGATAAGCAAACGAGGAACGTCTCTTGCTTTTTTTCTGTTTTAACACTGCTGGGCGAAGTCAGAGTGCATTATCCTGAATACTTCTGAATGGCTGTTTGACAGTGCATTATCTAGATGGATAATGCACTCCTGGCTTCATCTCACCTTTAGACTGCACAATTGATATTCATGTGTTGTTGGGTGGTTGATGGGTGATTTTTCTGTGTTATAACGGGAATAATGCACTTGTTCATGGCTGTGATCTTGCTCTAGACTGTATTGAGACATCTCGCAGCCTATAAGGCCCCTCGATGTCTCAATACAGTCTAGACCACTGTGCCTTCTAGATTCAACAGTTATCTTTAAGGTGTTCTGTAAAAGGGAGTGTATCGACTTCAGAGGATTAGCAATAAATATGCATGTATAAATAGATAAGCAAACGAGGAACGTCTCTTGCTTTTTTTCTGTTTTGTAAACAATTACAAATGTTACTCGTTCTTGGCTGATTTCTTAGTCAGTTCCACCAGCAACCCTTCATCACCAAAACTTTCATGATAATGCGAGTTTATGTCAGGCTACATTATAATACCAGTGATAGAAATAATGAAAGAAAAAAAAACCCTTTAAGGTTACTCACTAGAGCTCTACGAACCCATACTAAGGTTATGTTGACGGTGCATTAACATAGCATACCAGCTTCAAAGGGCTTTACTAAAAATAACCTGTGTAAGGCTTCTGGTACTGGCATCAGGGTGTGGCCGCTGTCTAAACCCTGCAAGTGCCACTTATAAGGCAGAAGTGCCCATTGGTCCTCACGATGCACCATTATAAAGTACTGGAGGGTGTTGCTCCTATTGTAAAAAGAGCTGTGAGTATGTGCCCTCTTTTCAAAAAAAGTCATGCCCTGCTTCACCATTCAATTTGCACTCACCATATAAGTCTGAAAAGTCACATACCTTGTTTAAAATAGAGAGAGCTGCACTACCAGGTACCTACTCATGTCACACACCCCATACTATACTATACTGACTGCCTTCTCCTGACTAGGTACCTACTCAAATCACCCTTTTATAGCACCGTACTAGCATGACCACTTGTGAGCAACACAAGTGACAAGTTATTACAACATGAAAAGCCAGTTCTGCAGAAAAGGCACTTCGTAGCCAGTACCATACCTTTTCCCATAGGAGCAACACCCTCTTGCTTGTACTGGAGGGACTACAGGAGGGTGTTGCTCCTACTGTAAAAAGAACTGTGAGTATGTGCCTTCTTTTCTAAACAAGTCATGCACTGCTTCACCATTCAACTTGCATTCACCTCATTAGTCTGAAAAGCCACCTGCCTTGTTTAAAATAGAGAGAGCTGCACACCAGGTACCTACTCATGACACATGCTCTATAGTTTATCATACTGACTGACTTCTCCCAACTAGGTACCTACTCAAATCCCCCTTTTTTAGCACCATACTTGAACGACCACTTGTGAGCAACACAAGTGACAAGTTATTACAACATGAAAAGCCAATTCTGCAGAAAAGGCACTTCTTAGCCAGTACTTTACCTTTTTCTCATAGGAGCAACACCCTCCAGCTTGCATTGGTGCATCATGCCGACCTTCCAGGAGTGTATCAACCCCGTAGGGTCTGTATGATACATGAACGCAGTCCCGACAAGCTAGGTTACCAGCCAAAGCTTCATTCGCACCACAAGACGACTAATGGCCATGATACCTGGAGTGCAGCTCATAAAGGACTACAGGGGTCCATTAACAACACCCACTGTCAGGACTGTTAGGGTGATGCATTGCGGCTGTCTTAACGTGTGGTATTGCTGTCACCAGGGTTAACCCTTTAAGGGTTGCTGATGCATTATTGCATCATGCTCATTGGTCATCATGATGCACCAATGCAGTGCTGGTGAAACTGCTTGCCAGCACTTCATTGGAGCATCATGCCGACCTTCAAGGACTATATCCATGAACCCTGCAGGGTCAGCATGATGCTCCAATGAAGTGCTTGCGATCACTCTCACCAGCACTTCATTGGTGCATCATGACGACCAATGGGGATCATGCACTTCTACATCTGCAGCCCTTAAAGGGTATGGTTGTCACTGGGGTTAATGCATCCATCCAGCTTGCCTTTAGATACTCTATCAATGGTAGCTGTATAAGATGTATGACAGGGGAGTCTTGTCCTGTGATATTTTACCTTATTGTGTGGATATGCTGATTCTAGTGCACGATCCTTGTGGTGCACGGTATCAGCATATTTGGGTGGTAAGTAGCTCCTGAGGATTTACTGGAAAACATCTCTTCAATTGAAAAAAAAAGATATTGAAGGTTTGCTTAAATCTTCTTCTACCACATTCTACATAAATATAGGTTTACCAAAACCAAATATTTTTAGACTTTATTAAGGTGGAAGTTTTGTGAATATGAGATTTGAGCTGTGTTTCCAGAGACTGAAAGAATATGATGTCCCTAGTAATCAAAAAGTAAGACTATGGGCAAGCATTTTCTCAAGAATTTCATTGGCCCTTTCAAAAATGACCTAATTCATAAAACCTCCTGCTATGCCTTTATTTCACAAAATCTCCCTCGCGACCTGACCCAACTCACAAAACCTCCTGCCAGATCTGACTTATTCATAAAACCTCTCGCAGGCCCCTTCCTAAAGACTATGGAAATGTACCTACAGTATGAGCAATGGGGTGCACAGCCAGGAGGCTGTTGCGAAAAGATTTGGAATTCAATTCTCACTGTAACTAATGCATCTTCCAGTTCCTCCCGATTCTCCACCCAGGGAGACCAATTCCCACCTTATACTGTAATGGAATTGACTTACTCTGAATTAGACTGCATTGCAAAAAGTTGAGGAACTGGTTCCATGATTAATTCCACCTGAATGCTTCCCATAGTCGAAAGGTCAGGGAATTGGAGAAAGGAACTGTCTGGGAATTGGTTCTCAATTAGGAAGTATTCACCAGTTCCTGACCACTCCTAAACTACTTCTATGACCAATTATCTTTTGGCAACCCAACAGGGAATTGATTCCCTGAGGTCAGTCAGTTCAATTTTGGGAATACCACCTCCGACAAAATCGTTTCCAAATCTTTTTGCAATAGCCTGCTGGTGGAGTATAAGCAGTGGTATAGTGGTGTCATGTGCCATTGTAGCACCTTAAGAAATTAGCTACGAGAGGTTAGTTCAGAGGAGACTCATTATATAAGTTACAGCCCCTGTGTTTATAATCGCTTACATGGTCTTGACAGGGCAATTGCACAGCTGCAAATGAAATGAATATAATTAGTAGTCAGTAATAGTCTGTAGTAGTCTGTAATGGCATCATCATGAATCATTGGTACAGCATTCACTGCAATTTGAGGTGTATTCATATTGGGTCTTGAAAGTGGCCTATTTGACCAATCCTACCAGTACATAAGTCGACAGCTTTACATTTTAAACTCGTGAAAGCTGAATCACTGTATACCCTTCAGGAGCTGCTTTGACTGTTGATTCATGGTCTCTAACCTGGCAGTAGTGGTTAGTGTATCGTGGGTGTAAAGTGGTGGTAGTGTGTTTGTATTAACTTCAAATTCAAATAGAGTCACTTTATAATGCCGTCACTATCGATCACCTACCAACATACACAATATTATCACTAGCACCCAAAGTGAATTACAATGTGTTTTACCAACTGTTTAACACTTAAAACTAACTGTAAATATACAATAAATTAGACTCTGACCTCATCAACAATGAAACAACTTGGATTGACATGGGTACACAGGAAAAGGGCAGTTAAAGTTATCCCTGCAGGGTGACCCCCTTAGGGGTAGAGTCATCCAGAGTTCTTCTGGAGGCCATTTCTTAATGTACTACGACTACACACATGCACTACGATTTTAATCTGACAAGAATAAGCCAGGCTATCACAGGTAAGGCCCTACGACTGCTCTGTACGATCAGCACCTATGCAGTAATTACATAAGATTTGGTAGACTAGTCGTACTGGTGCAGGTATTAGTAACAACTAGTGCATAATACTGGAATGGCATTAAATCAAGGCTTCTCACTACGACTGGAAGGACAGCAATAGTAGTGTGTTAAGAAATGGCCTCCTGGTATAGTTTGAGTAGCCCAGGTAGGCATTTCTCAACATGTTACAGCTGGTGCAGTCACTACAATTTGAATTCCTCAGAATTAGAGTGGGGGGTTGTAAGCAATGCAATACAACTGCACTTAATGCTGTATTTATATAGGGTCTGGAGGCCATTTCTTAACACACTACAACTGCTGTCGTTTAAATCATAGTGAGAACCTAACAATTTGGCCATAACGGCACCATGAAATAGTAGTCCCTAATGTCTGCACCAGTGCGACTGCCCTACTAAACCTTATGTAATTACCGCATAGCTGCTAATCATAGCGAGCAGTCGTAGGGCAGTTCCTACGATAGCGTGGCTTATTCCTAGCATTTTTAAATCGTAGTGGCTGCGTGTAGTCATAGTACATTGAGATATGGCCTCAAGGTAGGTCAGTCATACCAGTTCAACCTTTAGTGTCCACTATATGCAGGGCTGTAATGGCCTTACCGTGAGGGATTCCACTATGATTTGAAGGGGGTCTAGTCGTACCATCTTGAGGAATTTCTTCCAGAGGTGTATATTGGGTCTTGGAAGCGATCTTTTGCACAAAGCCTACCAGTATATATAAGTCAATACCTTTACATTTTAAACTCATTAAAAGCTGAAACCCTGTGGATTCATGATCTATGGTGTCCAATGTGGGAGTAGTGGTTTGTGTATTGTGAGTGTAAAGTGGCAGTAGTATGTTTGTATTAACTTAAAAATCAAATAGAGCTACTTCAAGTGAATTAAAATGTATATTGTGAGCTGTTTAACACTTAAAACTGTAGATTTAGATTTTGACCTGAACAAGCAGGGGAAGAGGGGTATTCTATGACCATAAAACAACAAAATGCCGCTTACATTGACATGGGCACAAAGGTAGGCGGCAGTTTTAGTTCATATTCCTGCAGCTTGGATAAAAGACCATTTGCATAATGCTCTCCTTTTGCACATTGATTGGGGCACATAGTTTACTTAGAAACCTGTACATGGTGATATCAAGGACCTGGGAATTCTTTTAAAGTATTCAGACCTAGAGAGAAAGAGGCTTTTCCAGATCGTACGACTAGACCCCTTTAAATCACAGTGGGATCCTTCACTCTAGTGCCAATATACCCTGCATGTGTACTAATGATTTCACCAATACACTGAAAACCTGGAAGATCCGAAATTAGTCAGTGGTGAAGACTTTGGGTCCTCAGGTTGACAGTACCTAAGACAACTACTTTAGGCGGTCAGAATGACGACTTAAGGTTGTCATACTGACCACCTTAGTCGTCAGGAGGGTGTTGCTCCTATAGTAAAAGGAAGAGCTGGCTAAAAATGCCCTCATTTCCAGTCCTTTCTTTTCATGCAGCTATAACTTGTCCCTTTTGTTGCTCACAAGTGGTCATTCGAGTATGGTGCTAAAAAAAGGGGGATTTGCATAGGTACCTAGTTGGGAGAAGTCAGTCAGTAATAAACTATAGAGTGTGTGATATGAGTAGGTACCTGATAGTGCAGCTCTCTCTCTGTTTTAAACAAGGCAGGTGACTTTTTAGACTGATGTGGTAAGTACAAATACTTTGGTGAAGCAGTGCACGACTTGTTTAGAAAAGAGGGCACATACCCACATACTGGAGCAACACCCTCCAGTATGACAGTACTAACAATACCGCGTCATCATACTGAGGACCGAAAGTCTTCACCATTGACTAGTTTCGGATCTTCCAGGTTTTCAGTGTATGACTGCCCTACCTCATTCTTTATACAAAACGTAACTACATAAGTGCTGATCTTACAGAGCAGTTGCAGTACATTACCTACCATCATCCACTCTAACTTTGAGGCTTTCAATTCATAGTTGTAATATGCAGTCATACCATGACCATGTTTGGGGAGTGTACCAGGTGCATTAATATTTATGCTTCTCTTTAAAATTAGAAAATAATCTGGACTTACAGGTTTTTTTCAGTATGGATTGAGATGGGCAGGTCGCACCATATTATGAAATAATGTCCTGTAGGTTCAGTCGTAACATACTACTGCCCCCTTCAAGTCGTACCAATATTGTCATCGGAATATTATTTTACTTTTAGTCTAACTCTTCCCTACATTTTATAGCTTTTAACTTCATTGCCACGGGAAGTAGTTGTTTCACACAGTGGCTCTTTAAACAGCTTTCTTTTCCCTTCCAAGCTCATTAAAACTTCTCAGCAGTCCATTTGCATGATTAGAGTGTGTAAATAGTGCCCTATTCAAGGAGGCTGACAGGATCTTGTGGTTGCATTGTCTATATTGGCTGTTATAACAAAGACATTACTGTACCTAACAACAGTCTATGATAAAATTAGGCTGGTGTAATCATTTTATCTATACAGTGAATGAGGGGAGTTTCAAAAAGATACACTGCAAAAAATAACCGTTGCAGTGAACCAGTGTAGTTTTTACATCAAACTACAGGTGGCAGTACAGTGGTACAAGGAAGCTTTTTAAATAATAATGATGAAGATATGTGCCGTTATGTTGAAGTCATTATAAGTGCAGTTCAGGTTGAGACAGTGCACGAGAGGAGTCTAATAAAGATGGTCATAATGAGCTTCCTAATAACTTCAAGGTTAACAAAAGAGAGGACATCCTTTTCAAGCCTGTATTCTCGGTTTATACCAAAATGTCTTGCTTTTTCCTTAATGTGGGCATGTTTTTCTCATAAAAATATCTCCATGACGGGAGAAAGTTTTTAAGAAAAACATTTTTAAGGCTAGCTAACACAATTATTTGAATAATCGTTGGCTCCTTTCGCCTCCCCGCCTAATGTTGACACATCAGGTGCCAGTGTTAGCTTTACATGGTAATTAGGACATTCTGCCAATTGGCGACTGGGAAGGTAAGGTACAGATTGCTATAATTCTACAAGGGCCGCCAATACATTAAAGCATCATGCAGTGATGCATTGGCGGCCCTTGAAGGATTATAAAAATCTGGATGGCATTTGACTCTTATGCCATAGCAGATACGACTGTTACTATAGATTAGAACTAGAACAGCTGTATTCCATGGGGGCATGAAATACAATATGCTTGTATTCAATGGGGTCCGCCATCTTGGAATTTGAATGGAGCTGAGCTGTTTTTCTTTATCTAAAAGCAAATTAACCCCATAGGCCATGACATAAATGTAAATGTCCACTCCCATGGAACATTTTTGCATTCACCTCGGTGAGGCCTCTTCAACTCCGCCTATAAGGCGTTGTAAAAAAAAAGGGACAGCCTCACCTCGGTGAATATGATGCAAAAATATTCAATGATCGTGGACATTTGCTTATTTATTGGGTGAGTATAAAGCAAGGCTGAAGATACTTGACAAGGGATATGTCATGATGGCATCCTTACTTTATAAGCATATAATTAGGATCATGAAGCAGGTGTAGTAATCAATAAGCCTTTGAGTGTGTGCGTTGGTTGAGAGGTTTGTTTTTAATTACCATTTGTAGCATAGCATATTTATACTATAGGGCCATGTGAGATTGAGGATTAAAACATCAGCCATATGACAATGTGCTTGATAAAGTCCTTACAACGATTTCTGCTGGTACTGTATCCCCGTGTGCAAGCAAGGGGTCTCTATATGGCACCAGTTTCAATAAAAGGCAAATTAAATGTGGAATGGAAATTGTAAAATAAATGATAATGTAAGTCTTAGAAAAGCATCAATCCTATATAAGATTTGGGGGTGTAAACTGCATGAAATCAATGAGCACACTGGTCTAATACAATTTTCATCAAATTTTATGCGACATCCCTTAGGCTATCATAAAGATAGTCTGACACTGTTTTTCACTTCTAGGTAATAGGAGAAATGAGCTTCGATTAAGTGAGCCCACATCCCTGAAATGACAAAACCAGCCACAAGATTTCTCACTCTTAGAACAAGAGGCACCAAATCACAATTGAAACGTGCAGTTCAATTTCTCCTCCAAAACATAAACTGGACAATGCAGATTGAAACTCGGATTCACTTCACTGAAATACTTTTTAAGAATCCTCTGGTGCAATTAATGGAGAGACGCTAAATGATGGCCGCCAATTAATGCCAGCTGGAGGCAATGGGGAGTTTGTGAGAGGTGTCTTGATTTTGGCGGAGGATGGAGGGGGGGGGGGTGTCCCAAAGAATCAAGTTAAGTGTTGACGCAATTCAATAAACATTTTCTTGTTTTTTTTCCGGCTCTTGGCCCTTTCATGCCTGTTTGTTGACATGATGCATTTACCCTTTAAATCCCGCTGATGCATGAGTGCATCATGCCCATTGGACGTCATGAAGTGCATTTGAGCATCATGCTGACCCTATGAGGTTGATACATATACTCCTGAAGGGTCAGCATGATGCTCCAATGAAGTGCTGGCGAGCAGTTTTACCAGCGCTTCATTAGTGCATCGTGATGACTAATGGGCATGATGCATCAATGCATCAGCGGCCCTTAATGTGTTTTAGAAGGCATTTCTCAAGTTGATATTTCTCAACTTTAGGGTAGGTGATCATAGGTGATGTGTTACAACTACCATGTAGTTTGACTTGCATGTGGTTTGATGGATCAGTTTTACCAGTGCATTCATTATTGACCACTAGATGCGGGCCTGTGATGGCATCAGATTAGAGGATCAAACTAGAATTTTAAGCGGTCTAGTCATACCGTCTTGAGAAATGCCTTCCTAGTGAGTATCTCACAAGTGACACTCAAGGCATTCATGTATCTTGCTGCTCCTAAAGGCTTTAGCATCTTGTCATTTATTTTATGTGAATAACTTCTTCCCGTAGCGATAGCATTGCACGGCCGATCGCCACACCCCCAGTGGCGTAACGTGTGTCGATCCACCACAGCGGCAGATCCACCACTGCAGCCTCGTTCTGGGTGCATGTAAACATTCAAAATGGCAGACCGGCGCTTGTACGGGACACTACGGTAACAGATTTTGTTAATTTTCAGTTAATTAAATACTCTAAAAACATAAAATAAATATAGAACTAACCTCCCCTGGTGCCCGCGGTGGACGATCCACCACACAACTCCCTCGTGGTGGATCGACCACCTAGTACACCACGGTCGTTTAGTTCTATCTATATCTAGTATGGCGTTTAATAGCTACCATACAGAGATAGTTATACAAGAAGTCAGCATTATAGTGGATAATTGATGGTAGGTGGCCATAGATATAGACCCAAGTAATGACTGCTGCTGGAAGACCACCCGCTGAGACATATACCATGAAACACCTAGTGGCTGGTTTAGGAAGGTTATCAGTTCTAGACCAGCACCACAAAGTGGGCAAAAGATGAGGGTATATTAAAAAACAATATAATGAATGAGCTAAAAGATCGAGTTCTCTACTTGTCACATTGCTTTGTTGCAACATAACAAACAATGGGCAAGACTCACCCTAGTGCTAGCATCCCTTAAAGGATCAAGCCATAAGAACACCCCCACAGTGTCTCAAAAAGATGCCAAATCCTGACACATTACTGACGTGCCAGCGCATACAAACAGAAACTGATCCCCAAATAAATCCATCTTTTTACCCTTGTCATTAGGATCTGAAATTACCAACCCCACTGTGTTCAGTAGAAAAAGGAAAAGAAAGAAATGGATTGTGAATTGAGATGCAGTGCTGATTCCCCTTTGATTGCACCTCTGATTGTCTCTGAGATCAGGCAGGCCTATGAACAAACGAAAATGCACTCTGCAATCAAGGAGTCTTTGACAGGATGGCAATCTTGTGTAGCCAAATTGGGCTGTGGATATAATCCCTTTTTTCATTGGTTTATTCTGTAAAACATCTGCAATATGGGAGCCCACACCCACTGAACAACATCTCGTGAATTACTCAGGAAATTCTCGAGTCCCGACTTGTGAATACAACAAGAATAGAGAACGTGTTTTTCCCTGGAAATTTGGACACACCATAACATCTTATACTTGAGAAAGTTCTCTGGTCTAGATCTCAAGAATGGCCTGGGAATTTCTTGGGAAAGACTCGGGATATTCCCAGGAACTTGACATTATTTTTTCTTGAGTATAGGATATATGTATTCTGACATGTCCAAATTTCCAGGGAAAATCATGTTCTCCTTGTCCAAGTTGTGAGCGTTCCCAACACAAGTCCTGTTCAGTGGGACACCAATTAATATAATCTGACCTTAATAGTCCAGATGGTTCTTTTTCTAAACAGGATACGACTGCACAAAATTACTGTGATTTGAAACTGTAGGTCTTAATTTTACATGCACACTTATAATAGGATAATAGGGTACGCAAGGTACTAAATTAACCATATCAAAGCCTTTCCACTATGATCTGAACTGGAGCATTGTGAACGTTGTTCATAAATTACCTCCTAAAGTCCTAGTCATACTTGTTTTGAAGTAGAACAAAGTTTTATGTAATTTTTTGAATGTTAGTGCGAAATCCTACAAGTTGTTTTTGTCTTGGAAAGCATTTTCTTTTGGTTTGGAAAATATTACCTTTTGTTGTTTTGCGCCATTGGTGTGTGACTTGAAAACAAAATGAATTGTTGACCAAACCAAAATATCTATGCTATTGTATCAAGACAAGTTTGATAGGACCTTGACAATTAACTGCATTTATTCTGAGGATTGATAAGGGTATCAACAACTTATACATCCACAATGGATGTTTATATATATATGATTATAGTGAAAAGCCACATTCTTACTCTAATCAAGGAAATGGGAATTTTTTGGAGAATAATTGTGTTAAGACAATTGAACACATTTTATAATGACATTGGTGTTCATGTTATAAACCGTTGTCATCAGCAACTGATATGAAAATGTGAATTTTAGATAAGTCTAGCAGGAGGAGACCATGTGTGCAGTGCACTCTGTTTACACTCTATAATTACTTTGTTCTTTGCAGTTATCATACAAGTGCTTTAATGCTTAAGTAACTCCAATATCAGTATACAAACATCAGATAAACCTATGAACCTATATTTAGTATGTAGTTTACAGTGCCTCAGGTTACAGATCAGAAACCCACTCTGGTACGCAATAAAAGAGGTCTACTTCAACTGTGGTTAGACTAACATGTCAGGAACAGAGTGATTAACTTGATATTGACAATAAACATTGTGTTCCAGCCTTCAGGCAGAAATAATAAACATACCGGCTGAGGCAGGACCTCAGTGCATTGTACATGTAATAGATTCAGAATAATTTGGTCACTATATTTGATATTATTATTTTTACAGGGTGTTGTATGTTTTAGTGTTAACCAGTTAATTTCAAGTCTCCTCAAAAGGTAAGGGCCATCCTAATAATCTGCCAAATTCAAATTTAATCGGCCTCTATCTTTCTGATGTCAATTAAAGAAGAAAGGTCAGATCGATAATATTGTTAATGGGCTAATCATTATTAAGTCATCAATAATGCACACCAAGCATTTTGATTGTGCAATGGTTACTGTGAGAAAAGTGAAATATTGACCATTTTCTTCATTGTCTTAAAGCACCCTGGAGTCCAGCATACATATATACTCACAGAGTGCAGCTTATACACAAGAGCCTATGGTAGCCAGCTTTTCTAGAATTCCCATGCAGCTTAAGCAGCATCTTTCATCTTTTTAGCCTTATTAAGCCATAAGTGTCAGATTGGCACCTCCGGCACCATGACATGTCGGACCTAAAACACAGCTCTCAGATAATCAAGTAGGGTCAGTGTTGACACTCTGAAGAAATGTCAACACCCCCTTCCTCCAGTCTCATCACGTTCTGCTTCCGTACCCAGACCCAGCATCTGACACTAAAGCTAGGGATCCACTGGTGCGAGTTTCTTGCGACTTGCACTCGTGCGTGTCTTCTCGCAGAAGACGTTCCAGCAGTGGATCTGCTGCTGCGAGAAACCTCATGCGACGTTGGAGCGGCGTGCGACAACATTCGCAAAAATCAAAATAATTTGATTTTTGCGAATGCTCTGCGAGTAGGCACGCACGACTACAATTCGCAAGTAACTCGCGGCAGTGGATCTGTACCTTAATAGTCTTTAGTAGCCCTGTAAAGAACACTAGTGCATTATTCCATCATGCTGGTTGGTTGCCACGATGCACCATTGAAGTGATGTTACTTAATGGCACTTCAATGCTGCATCATTATATACATTAGACATGCCTTGCTGCTTTCTGTATCATGTAGACCAATAGGGACAAAGTAGTAATGTCCTAGTGCCCCTTAATTGGTGGATACCTATCATAGTGCATCAATCTTCAGTACGACACTTTTATGTCAAGGTGAATATCGATGTCCCATAGATAATGCACTAAGCCCCCGTATTGCACCCCTCCGTTGAATAACCAGCGCCAAACTTGCACGATGATGTCATAGGTCCATCGCGCATGCAAAGCCTTTTTGAAATGCAAACATTCAAGATGGCAGCGCCCGTCATTTCGCGTTGGCGATAGGTAAATATGGGTTTATTCTGTAAGAAATTGAACATCTATGGCTGGAAACACCTTGACATAAATGTAAAGATGAACTCTGATTAGTTTGAGCCTCTTAGTTTGAGTTTCTTCACTCACTGAAGGAAAGGTCCGCTCAAACTGCACTGAAAACATGGAAGATCCGTAACTAGTCAGTGGAGTGACCACTTTAGGTCCTCAAGTTCACGATACCTAAAACTACAGCTTTAGGTAGTCAAAATGAGGCCTTTAGGTCGTCATCCCGACGACCTGAGTCATCAGGATGACAATACTGACAGTACAGAGTCGTCATATCCGTCAGGATGAAGAATTAAAGTCATCATTTTGACTAACTAAAGTTGTAGTTTTAGGTATCGTCAACTTGAGGACCAAAAGTGGTCACCGCAGACTAGTTTCAGAACTTCTAGGTTTTCAGTGTAATCATCGTTCACCTTTACCATTGTATTCATGGTGCACTCCTGTATGGTCAGCATGGTGCACTTGTTTAACCTCAAAGGGTAACATGCCAATACTGATCTACATTTCCCAGGGATTTTTACATTTTTCCACAGAATCAAATTGTTTAAGTGTGATCCAGATGGTTGATTGAATTCTTAGTTCTCCTGTGTTGCACCTGTAGGGGAACGTGACTAAGTGAGTCCCCGCACCCAGGGTGGCCGACCTGAGAAGGCGGGTCACCGGGTAGTCACATGTCCCCTATCGGTATCACACCGATCCAGGCGTGGGTGGAAGGCAGAAAGCGTTGTACGGGGAAGTAGCTCAGTGGTAGAGCAATCGTCTGAAGGCTGAGAGGTCCCGGGTTCGAATCCCGTTTTCCCTAAAATGTTTTCGCCGACCCCTACACACCTATACAGAGTGACATATGTTTGGCCATTGTATCATCTTTACAGTTTTTAACAGTTTTAAGGCTGATTGTAGATTACTGAATCACTCCGATTGGTCATCATGATGCCTGAATACTGGGGCTGCATTCATGCAGCAGGGTTGGAATGATACATCAGTAAAGTGCTGGCAGGCAGAGCTTATTTGTGCAACTCCCTGGCTCTGGCAAAGTACTGTTGGTCAAGGGTTAAAATGGCCATTTATACCACATGACGTGTGCTGAAGGGTTGTGTCTCTGCAAAGTAAGCTATCGAGTGACACCAAGTGTCTCTAGTTAAATTTGACTGGCAAACCGACTGTTACCAATCTCCTTTTTATAGGTTTACGTCCGGAATTATTTGCAACCTCTTTAAGACGGGCTGTCTCCTGCAGATCTTAAATTTGGTGGCCAGTCTGTTTGGTGCTGGAACTTTAGTTGTAGTAGTCAGCAAAGCCGGTTTCTGCATACAAAGTGACAGTGCTGATTATCTACTATTACCTCAGGAGGGTGTTGCTCCTATAGTAAAAGGAAGAGCTGGCTAAAAATGCCCTCGTTTCCAGTACTTTCTTTCCATGTAGCTATAACTTGTCCCTTTTGTTGCTCACAAGTGGTCATTCAAGCACGGTGCTAAAAAAGGAGGATTTGAGTAGGTACCTAGTTAGGAGAAGTCAGTCAGTATAATATACTATAGAGTGTGTCACATGAGTACGTACCTGATAGTGCAGCTCTTTCTGTTTTAAACAAGGCAGATGACTTTTCAGAATAATGTGGTGAGTGCAAGTTGAATGGTGAAGCAGAACTGGACTTCCTTTGAAAAGAGGGTACCTACTGACACCTATTTTTACCATAGGAGCAACATGATCATGCATTCTCATGTATCCAACTGACAATGATATAAAAGTGACATTGTCTGCTTTTCTTCACTTTCAATTTTACTTAGATGTGTTCCAGACAACACAAGAACATCATATCTAGAGGAGGATCGACTGCAAAATGTAATTTCTAGAAACTCAATCAATAAGAACTTTTCTACAGTGGCTTCAGGACCGTAGTGGATGTGGGAATTCCACACTTTCACAGGTTAGACAATAGCTTGAAAAATACATTGGTGACTGCCCCACTTCTACATGATGTGCTGTTTTTCAGAGCAGTCGTGAGCAATGCATTACCTAAAATCACCCACTCTGATTTTTAGGGTTTGAAATTGTAGTATCTGTATTCCCTCATAGCACCTTGAGAAATGCCTTGCTTATAAGGGATAAGAAAATACGAAGGCCAACATGACATCTAAAGCACCAAGCACGTTGATGCTTAAATTGTCCAATACTGTTGCCATATTACCGACCGACCTTAAGCCACTATGACTACCTCTTAGGGCCGTTTTCCACCACCTGATATGCACCCTCTATCAGCCATCAGGTACAGCACACTACATGTCGGCCGAGGTGGCTGCCATTGGCGTCAAGGGTGGGGCAAGGGCCTCTCTCAGCCGACGATAGCATGTACTTTGGGTCTAGCGGCTGTTAGAAGGGCTGTATCAGGTGTTAAACCATGGTTATCACGTTCTTGAATGATAATGACGTTCGAATAGTACGCGCTAAGTGAACGGATGTTGACACTTGGATTGAAACGAGATGACAGCAAATTGACAGTGACCATTTTAATTCGATATTAAAAAAACTATAGCAATAAGACCTTAATGCGTATAGAGGATGAATCTAGATATTAATATCTATCACCTACCTTTAATTCGCCATAATTTTAGCTGTATATTCAACAGGATTGAAGATACAAAAATCGAATCGAGCGACATTGCTCCTTCGTGTTGACTGTGTAGCGGACGGATTGTTTACCTCAACGAGACACACGTTGTCACGTTGGCCTATGGTCTGAAGCCATTCCGCACGGTGTATGCGCTACTTAGCAGCAGTTCTTCTATGAAAATGCCCCTAGGACACACATCAACGTAACACTTTGCGTCCAGGCAGTGCTGTCGCAACTCGCAACATATAACATTGATTTTCATGGCTTTTTAAGGTAAATACAGTTAATTTAATGGTTGAAACCATGGTATAAACGACATAGACAACAAATAGAGGTGCACACGGTGATTCTATGGGCTACATAAAAAGCACTTGGCCTACGGCCTTGTGCTTCTTATCTGCCCCTAGAATCACCTCGTGCACCTCTATTTGTTGTATATATATGCCCTTAGTGGAAAATGGGCCTAACATGCTGTTAGGATCCCTGCTTCTTATCTTCATGCCAAGTGTTCTGGAAACCCTTCCTATGAAAATCAATGGTAGGCATATATTGCAATGCTGGCTCGTTTGTAATGAAATTGAAAGGAAATTTACAAAGTGGGATAATTAAGCAATGCAAAATGAAGGTAGAAATGAGTATCTGCCAGTTACCTGTACTATTGAAACTAGTAAATTAATGACCAGAAGGTTTGTTTTGCATTGGAATATATGAAGGATGCTTACCCATCAACAATGGGCTATAACTCACAGTTTGTTTCAAAGAATATATCAATTATCTTAACGCTATCCTTCATACAAGCTATAGAATCTTCAACAGGTGTATTAGTGGTATAATGTGATGGAATAAATCACTCATTCTTCATCGAATGACCTCGACCAGTGTCACAATTGAGAATATTTCACATTTTAAATAGTAATTGCTGCAAATTGAGGTCCTCCACATATAATAGTCATTTTCAAATTTTCAAAGCATGAGGCAGTTTTCATGCCCAAAGCATTGAATTCTCTCTATTCAAATCATAATTCTCCCTATTCAAATCATAATGTGCCATGCCCCATGGGATTCGTGGCAGGAACTGTGCATTATCTCTTACCTGTCACACTGCCATTACATAAGTAGGTGAGTTGAGCGAAAGATACCCCTTAGGGGCTGCTTGATGCATCATGGTGTGCATTGCTTGGGTCTAATAAATAGAGAGAACTAAACGACCGTGGTATACGAGGTGGCCGATCCACCACGTGGGGGTCGTCTCCCCCGAGGGCGTTAGCCCAAGGGGAAGATGACCCCGAGGGGTGGATCAGCCACCGAGGACACCAGGGGAGTTTAGTTCTCTATTTATTTTATGTTTTTAGAGGGTTTAAATAAGGAAAAATTAACCAAATCCGTTACCATAGTTCCCCGTACGAGCGGCGGTCCGCCATTTTGAATGTTTACATGCGCCCGGAACGAGGCTGCCGAACCGGACCAGCCGCTGTGGTGGATCGGCACACGTTACGCCATTGGGGGTGTGGCGATCAGCTCCGCAATGCTATCTCTACCCAAAGAAGAAGTTATTCACATCAAATAAAATACAAATGCAGCACAGGCATGTGAGTTACCGGCACTCCATTGGTGCGTCATGACGGCACTGCAGGGCCATGGAGCAGAAATTCTGACAGGGCTGAAGCCATCAAATTGTAGATACCTGTAGGGGACGTAGTGAAATTACCAACTAGAAGTGAACCTGGTTAGCAAGTTGCAGATAAAGTTAGATTAGTGGTCTGTTAATATACATGCTGTCATCACCACCTAAATTTATCCTTTGCTCGGTTACATAAATTCAAAAATTTAATTAGCGTTATTGGAGAAACCTCTTCAGTGAAGTGAAATGTGATATCACAACTGAATAATAATTGAAAACATGTAGAACCTTAGTGTCCATATTTTTTTCTTTTTTAGGTAAAGGCCAAATAGAAGGCAAAACGTCAGAATTTGAATATAACCCTGATATTGCTTCACTAAATGCTTAACTATCGACTACCACTGCATTGTTTTGGGCACCAGTATGGCTACAGAAGCAGTTGTGGGGGCAGCACCTGTTGCTTGTTTGCTTGGAGAGCAGTGGAATAGATATTGTATAAATGATGCTTTGCAAGATTACAAGACCAGAATTTCATTTCCGTTGGAGGCATCTGTGACAAAAATCATTTCTGCACTTCGGTGCTTGTTGTGACCAAATAAGTAAAAGGGTTCTAATCATAACACATGCAATTGATGTACAGGAGTACAAAGCATCATATCAACCACAGAAAAGTAAATTGAATACCCAAATTCCATGTACAGGTGAGAAATTCTGGAGCAATTCGAGGCACTTTTTTGGTCAAACACAAGTTTAGACCCACCAACTCTTGACTAAAATCAATCCATATTTGACCTTAGGGCAGCATAAATGATGATCACTAGAGAGAACTCTGTTAAACAGGAGTTTTCATCACAGATGCCTCACAAATATGAGTCTGTATCCAATATTGCCCACCTGCCCAGTCGAAGAGGCTTGCTAATTCAATCAAGCTATACTGTTCCCATCAGAATTAGGCCAATTTAACCAAATCTAACCACATCAGCAAGTACTAGGGATTATAATCTTTGGGCTGCAAAAGAAATATGATCGGATTCCTAAACTTTGAAACGAAATTTGTCAAAGTCTGACGAGAATATCCAGAAAATCTTCGATAAACAACCAGAAGTAACACTTATGTAATAAAAACAAGGCTCCCCCAAGTAATAGATTTCCACTGGGTAACACCAGCCGATTCCAACTTTGCAACAAACAAAATCCTCAGGCATCTGTGACAAAAACCCCCTTCATGAGAAATGGTATTGAAAATGCTACACTGCCGGCCCAGAGCCTACCAATGCTTGTCAGAATTGATGAGCATGCTGTGTTGGTTGATTGACATTTAAGAAAAGCAAATGGATACTTAAATAAATTAACAACATAATAACATATAGTTGAGGGGTCTGTGACAGAAAAACCCAGTCCACATTAACATTCTGATCCACAAATCAGGGACCATTTGACCGATGGCTAAAATCTTCAGACAGAAGTGACCATAGCGAAAAATCTTCAATCAACATTCACATAAACTGACATAAATAGTGTAGGCCTAACATATACCTACAACCACAGGCAACTTTGGATGGGATTTTAGTCTTTGAGTGGACAATAGGACATGTACAAAATGACCTAAATCGAAAAAAACAAAACAGAATCTTTAGTGATTTTAGGACTTTGGGACTCGTTAACTCAAAGAATTTTTACATGACAGACGCAAATTGATATTTTTCTAAAAGGCTAGAATGAGACCATGGAAAACAAGATTGGATAAGCATATAATTTATTCTATGGCTGCATAATGGCCAAAACCCATGGTTTTCCAGGTTTTGTACACTTATTCTGACACTGACCCTCCTAGCACTTAGTAAAAGCCTTTTCTTGGCTATCATCAAGTTAGGCTGACATACACTACTCTGTCAGTTTTAAAGGGGGAATGTCGCTATACCTAAAGCTATAAAACCTAACCAACAGCTTCCTGCTTATCTTTATAGGACACACTTTCCCAATTAATGAAGACACATTACATGAAGGCAACCATTTAATGCCAGCCCAAGGTAGTGAGATATTGGGGAGTTTGTGAGAGGTGTTTTGATATTGACTGAGGAGGGGGTAGTGTCCAAAAGCATTGATGAAGCAATTCAATGATCATTATCCGGCTTTTTTCAGTTTATGACTTTTGACCCTTTCATGCCTGTTTGTTAACATGCATTAAGGCAGTCCTGAGATTTTAAGGCCCCCTTCAAACCCACCACCGCCCTCTTGATTAATAAAGAACACAGCAGGTGATCCCAGATTATGTATTACGACTAACATGTAGGGTAACTGGAGAAGTGAGTACCAGGGAGAAGCGAACCCCAAGAGATGTGAGTACCAGGGAGAAGTGACCCCATAGGAGAACTGGGTACCAGGGAGAAGTGAACCCATAGGTTAAGTGGATACCACGGAGAGGTGAATACCAGTCAATACCAAAACCCACTGGACACCTTCACAAATCAAAATAAACTGCAGACTGATGGACGTCAGTCACTGATAGATGGCGTAGGGACAGTATCCATAGGGTTCCGGGCTTTCTAGTTCTATCAGAGCTTGGAGTTAGTTATATTGGTTCCTAGTTCAACGCAAATCTTTTAAATTCCATTATCACTGCACACCGGGGAAGGGGCAATGGACAGCTCGCAGGTGGCTGCCACCACCTCTTGACATTATTTGCAGTCATGTCACCATTCTGGCCACAGTGGTCACTAATGATTGAAGTGGTACAACTGCCATAACAAACCCCCTACAACTACTACTACATGTGACAACCAATGGGGGTGACTAACGCTTGGGTGAGCATCCCTTAAAGGATCAAACAGTAAGAACACACCCACAGTGTCTCAAAAAGAAGACGAATCCTGATGTATTACCAACGTACCAGCGCATACAAACAGACATTGATCCCCAAATAAATCAATCTTATTGTCCTTGTCATTAGGGTCTGAGATTACCATGCCCGTTAATTGGATAAAAAAGGACTATGAAATGAGACGCAGTACTGATTCCTCTTTGATTGCCTCAGATTGTCTCTGAGATGAGGCAGGCATTTGAATAAAGTAAATGCACTCCCCATTCCAGGAGTCTTTGATAGAATAACAATCTTGTGTAGCTTAATCAGGTTGTGGATATCATCTTCTTTTTAAAGGTTATTCTGTTATCTGATACATGGAACCCTACACTTCACTTACAAAATATGGACAGGAGTGGGCCACAACTGCACACAAAATGATTAGGAGCTGTATGAATAGAAGTTGGTGATCCTAGGTTATTACCTCACAACTACAATAACTCCAGGCACTCATAATAGAGTATGGAAGGTACTGATATAACCCAGCAAATTGTCGTGAGTCCTCGTCAACCTGTGTGAAGTGGCTCACACATGTCGCTAGATGGAACACGATGTCGTTATAGCACAAGATCACCAGGAATAGCAATTGCTATGGCATGTGAGTCTAACACACAGTGGCGAAAGATGACGGAATGAGTTATCACTCAAAAAGGAGTCACCATTGATGACCAATCATGGCGACAGATGACGACAATTTGCTGGGAACCATATTAAAGGTTTCCCACTAGGATCCGAACTAGGGATGTTGTACCTTGATCTGAGGGTCAAGTCATACTTGCCTTAACGTTTAAGAGACATCTTTTGTGATTTGCGGGATTAAATGCAAAATCTTTTCTGGCAGTTATATTTGGTCTTGAAATATATATATTTTTTTTTGCTTCTTCCCCAGTCAAAAGTCTCTTGATAGCCAAACAAATCATCTAATTACAATAATCATCTCAAACGAACTGTCTAATCACAATAATCGTCTCTTTGCCTCAAACAAGTTCAAACCAGCTTTGAGAATCACAGGAATGACATGGCACTTCTCTCCACAATGGACGGTCAGTAATATATGATTATAGTGAAAAGTCACATGCTTACATCAATCAAGGCGAGGGGTAGATTTGGGAATAATGAAATGTTTAAAATCATATAGACCACTGTATGTCTTTTAAAACTAAATTTTCTCAATATTAGTACCTTTATCAGAAGCATAAGAGAATTTTAAGGTAATAAGTAAAATATGTATATAAAAAATGTGTATATAAAGGTAAAGGTCAGTCAGGTCACAAGGGTGTTGCTCCTATAGTAAAAGGAAGAGCTGGCTAAAAATGCCCTCATTTCCAGTCCTTTCTTTTCATGTAGCTATAACTTGTCCCTTTTGTTGCTCACAAGTGCTCATTCAGGTATGGTGCTAAAAAAGGGGGATTTGAGTGGGTACCTTTGGAGAATCAGTCAGTATAATAATAGAGTGTGTGACATGAGTAGGTACCTGATAGTGCAGCTCTCTCTGTTTTAAACAAGGCAGGTGACTCTTCAGACTAATGTGGTGAGTGCAAGTTGAATGGTGAAGCAGAGCGTGACTTCTTTTGGAAAGAGGGTATATACTAACAGCTCTTTTTACCATAGGAGCAACACGCTCCAGGTCTTTTCAGAAAGCCTAGTAGAAGAAGGCCATCTTTGCAGTGCACTCTGTGTACAGGTCTATAATTAATTTGTTATATGTGACATGTACTGGGAATAGGGACCTTTATGCACCCTGCACTAAGGGCCTTTTTCACAGATCATGTCACATATGTAGTTGTTATGTGCTTCATCCCACAAGTGTACTCCAATATTAGTAAACAGGAGGGTGTTGCTCCTATAGTAAAATGATGAGCTGCCTAAAAATGCCTTTGTTTCCAGTCCTTTCTTTTCATGTAGCTATAACTTGTCCCTTTTGTTGTCACAAGTGGACATTCAAGTACGGTGCTCAAAAAGGGGGATTTGAGTAGGTACCTAGTTGGAAGAAGTCAGTCAGTATAATATACTATAGAGTGTGTGACATGAGTAGGTACCTGATAGTGCAGCTCTCTCTGTTTTAAACAAGGCAGGTGACTTTTCAGACTAATGTGGTGAGTGCAAGTTGAATGGTGAAGCAGAGCGTGACTTCTTTTGAAAAGAGGGTACCTACTGACAGCTCTTTTTACCATAGGAGCAACACGCTCCAGACATCATATAGATATAGTTATGAACCTAGTGCACTTAGTATGTAGCTCACAGTGCCTGGGTTTATACATCAGAAACTTGGAATGCAATAAAAGGGCTCCTAATACCTAGGGTCTACTGGGCCTCTTCAGACAATTTTGGCCAAACATTTCCTACACAAAGGTCGGCCGAAGAGGCCCAGTGGACTATAGGTATCAACAGCCATAATCAGGAACAGAAAGGGTGATTAAACTTGAAATTGACACTATGCATTGTTTTCCAACTGTAAGGCATTAGCAAATGTTATAGACCAATTTTGTCACCACATTCAGTCTTTTCAGTACAGGCTTCTAAATATATAAGTAGTATTTGAAGTCAGTTTAACACCATAAGGGCCATCCGAAAAGTCTGTCAAAAAGCCAAGAAACAATTCCTTTTTTATTTTGATAAAGCCCTATTTGCCTAATGTCAATATAAGAGGAAAGGTCAAATCAGCAATATTGGCAATGGACTAGTTGAAATCCCAATGATGGAAAAGAGATTCAACATATAATCATTCTGCTGTTAATCCTTCATACCATCGTTAATGCACAACATGTACCTCTGTTGATACATAGGAGAATCTACGTCATTTTGGTAGAACAGTATCAACGGGAAATCTTTCATTGTGTAACGATTATTTGGTTGTTGTAGAATAGTGATTCAAAGCCAATAAAGAAATGGTAACATTTTGAGTGTGCATTGGCGCCTGCGAAAAAAAGAGTGAAATAGTGACTATCTTTCTCCTTGTGTTAAGCCTGCCTGGAGGACGGCATGGTGCAGCTTATACATAGAAGTCTATGAAACTTACCTTTCCTAGAGTGTTCATGTAACTTGCACAGCGTCTTTAATCATTTTACCCCCATTAAGCCATCAGTGTCAGGCTGGCATCTCAGGCACTATGACATGGGGACCTAAAACACAGCTCCTTGGTAATCAATTAGGCTGGGTGTGGAGGGCCTGGAGGACCCGGAGCGGACATCTGTCACAAACAGTCTTAGCCCTGTGAAAACTGCTAATGTGTTAGCGCATCATGTCCATTAGTCACCGTGATGCACTAATAAAGAGCCGTTCACTTTGCACTTCATGGATGTATCTTCACATGATACAGTTCTCACTGAGAAAATATTCTTACTCACATGAGTCTAGATCCAGACTCAGGCAATGTCGCCAAAATGAGTATTGTTTGAGACTCAGCCTGATCCTTGGATGATACTCAAGCAAAGCGAGAGTATCACCCCAGAATCAGCCTCAGGATCTGCCTGAGTATCTTCCAAGGATCAGGCTGAGTCTTAAATCATACTCATGTTGGCGGCATTGCCTGAGTCTGGATCTAGACTCATGTAAGTAAGAATATTTTCTCAGTGATGGCAAGTCCACTGATTTCATGAGTTAGGCTGACCAATAGGGATGATAAACTCATGGACTAGTGCCCCTTAACCGGTTTATACCAATCATAATGTATCAATGCTATACCCTCAAACAGACACTTACATTCATGATACACTCCTGCATTGTCTGTGTGATGCACTAGTTTCAAATACAAAGGGGTGCCATTGTGCCACACTTCTCACCTTTGCAGGGATTCTAACTTTATCAGCAGAATCAAATTATGTAAATGTGATGCAGATGGTTGATTAAATTCTGTTTTGGACTGCCGCAGAGTGACATGTGCCTGACCTGTGTATCGTCATTACCAGCTTTGACACGCTAAAGGCTGATAATGTAATACTGTATTAGGCTATTTGGAAAGCATGATGCATGAATGTTGGGCTACATCCTTTCATAATGGCAATCTTTTAGGACAAACATAATATACAGCAGGATTGGCATGATCCATCACTAAATTGTTGGCAGGCAGAGCTCATTTCTGCAGCACCCCTGCTTTAGCAAAGTACAGTTGACAATGGGTTAAGATGGCAATTACCACGTGACGCATGCTCAAGTGGTGTCCCTCTACAAAGGAATCCACCAAGTGTGTGCTGTTAAATTTGACTGGCAACCCGACTGTTAGCAATCTCCTTTTTATATGCTTACGTCTGGAATTAATGGCTTCCCAAATGAGATTGGTTGTCTGCTACAAGCACTGCTGGGTTTTGAAATGTCCATTATAGTAGCCAGCAAAGTCTATTTTTGCATAGAGGAAACTAAGAAATCAAATGGTAGTTTCCATGCCCAAATCATTGAGTTCTCCCTATAAATTTGCATTGTAATATGAAGAATAGTTATCAGTAAAAGCATGCCAGCAAAATATCCTCTTTGCATTAACTTGCCATACCCCATGGGGCCCTGTGCATTAACTCTTACCTGTATCACTGCCATTACAGTAGCAGGTGAGTCGAGCGGAGGACAACCCTTTCGGGCTGCTTGAGGCATCACAGTGCACATTGCTTGCCTGTATAAGATACCTATGCAGCAGATGCATGTGAGTTACCAGCACTTCATTGGTGCATCATGATGGCACTGCAGGAGGGTATCAATCTAATATGGTTAGCATGATGCGCAAATGCAGTTCTTGAGAGTTACTCATCGATTCTACATTCATTGATCATGATGATAAATGTGGGTAGTATTAATCAACGAATCCCTCAGCAGAAGCGAGTTTCTCATAGAACAACATTGATAGGATCAAGGCACCAAGATGTATTGTGTATTGTATTGTGATGGCTTATGACAGTTGATACATCTTTTTGGATAGGAGAATCTTCTATACATTGTATAAACACATATCTACAAACCAATATGTGGATCAACACGGTAAAAGGAACGCCTGCGAGGGGGTGCGTTGGCAGACATATATCATCCTCATACAGCGAAGCCTACTGAAATATGTATTATAACCAATAGGAGATAAGAAATAACTGTTTTTCAGCGTATTGCAAATCAGGCCTTTGTGTCATTTCACATTAGTGTTGTAGAAGGCCACATTTATAGCTATAAAAGAAAGAAAAAAATCTCCAAGGTTACTTTCTGGCAAAGGCTAACATAATGCAATACAAAACATGTACAATCACTCTAGGTGACAATATGACACAAATAAAACAAAGATAAGTTCTAGATTTTGCAAATAGATAGAAATGGGGATTTACCATATGAGACATATAGATGTAAGACAAGGAGAAGTTCCTTTACTCTGGGAAGAGTCGAGACCATTATGGGCCTGGGAGAATCAATACATTCACCAGACATCCCACTGTCAACAGTCCATCAAAGGTATCAGGGGAAAGTCAGCGGTACAGTGTGATTACAGACAGATGGCAGAGTACACAGAACAAAATTTGTGACCTTGACCTAGATCTATTCAATAAAAAAATAGCTCAGTGCTGCCATAAAGCAAAGATTCTGACAGGGCAGAAGTCATCAAATTGTACATAACTGTAGGGAACGTAGTAAAATTACCAACCAGAAGTGAACCTGGAGGTTAATTCAAAAGGTCCTGGGATCACTACCTCAGTGATCTTAGGAGTTATTCTGCCTTATCCAATTAAGCGATCTTACAATTAGACTGTCTTGCCTTTTCCCAGCCAGCACTAAGATCGCAGTGATCTTAGCCTCAGCCCTCCTACACCATTCCAAGTAGAACACACTGTGCACAGGGGCAAGAGGCCCATAGTGAAAGAATAGCAGTAGAAACACTCCTTCTCACAAGAGTGATAACACAAGCATTCCCATTCCCTATATGAGCTACTTATAGAGTATAGGGTGCAGTTGACCTCGTACAGTATTCAAGTGCAATTCATGCATGAGTAGCCTGAAGAGCCCTCAAGGACTCTCAGCAAACATTCTCCCTCACCTCTATATGTATACAGCAGGGACATTCACTGTTGGGACCACGAGTGTTCCCTGTGAGTGCTCTTGTACTCAAGTGAAACCACTACGCAATTATTTCACTAAGATTGCAGTGATCTTACGACTGAAAAATGAATAGTAAAGGGATCTCAGGACTTACTGTGCCTGACTGGCCTGCAACCACTGCATTCGATAGGGTGGACTGGTTAGGTCTTATGATATGTGCATACACTAAGATTGCAGGGATTGAAATCCCTGGACCTTTTGAATTAACCTCCAGGTTAGGCAAGTTGCAGCTGGAATTAGATCTGTCTAATTAGAAGGGTCTGTTCAAAAATATCAATTAGCATAATGGAGCAAGGCTTTTCAGTAAAGTGAAATGTGATTTTAAAATGGAAAATCAAAAGAAAACCTCCAGAAGCTGATTAGATAAATTTATATCCTTTTGATAAGAGGCTTGAAGGAAAGCAAAATGTCAGAAGTTGAATATAGCCCTGGTTACCCTATATATAAAAATGGGTTATTAGATCGCTGATTACTTTTGCAAAGGTAATGACTACTTGAGCCTAGGATACTCGTGGGGTACCAGATGAAGCAACATTTTTAGGCTGTGAAGAAGTTAAAAAGGTTCCAGCTAACTCGACCTGTAATCTACTCATTAAAACAAAATTATTTCCAAGACTTTGTTTTACCAATTATATTGTACCTACTATTTTACTATTAGAGTTTCCTTCCATTGATATTTTAGTAAAACATTTTATAGCCCCATAAAATCGTCAGTCAAGCTGAAATGGCTGCCATTTAGGATATCAGTTCAGGTAGATCGGGGCTTTTTCTGGTGATATTCATGGCCAAATTATCTCGATCTTTGCAGATCTAGATTGTACTCTCTGATAGCTTTAATCTTAAGGTTACTTGTTAATATCTGATCAGTAGTTGCAGAGACATTCACAGAAACTCATACCTCTGGGAGAATCAGCTTGGAGAGTGGTTGCTAACCATCATATTTCCTGATAAAATCACGTCACTAGGCAACATCTGTGGCGTTGTTAAACAGGCCACAATTTGCCATAAAAAGGGTACTATTGCTTCAATATCTAGTGGCGAAGCCACTAGTATTGCTTAAGTTTGATATCACTTGTTAGACACCAGTTGTGTGGGGGGAGAGGACCTGTTCCTTGTTTGCATGTCGAGCATTGCTCTCATTGCTCTACCTGCATTTATTGAACAGTGGATTATTCATTTGCTATCACTTTAAATCAACTGAAATGTTTTGGCCATATACAACAATGAGCTAGGTACCAGTACCAGGAGCATAAAAAGAAATATCGATATTCATCAGCACCGATATTCAGATGTGTCATAATATGAGCGTAATTCACATAGATGTTTGCTACTAAATCCAATACCACTTTTAGCTAGTGGCGACATTGCCAGAGTCTGGATACAGATTCGAGTGAGTTAGAATATTTTCTCAGTGTCGGTATGAACATACATACCAGACTTAGATACTGCTGTAGCTAAAGGTGGATGTACTGCCTACCTGCAGGGGTATTTATAGCCCATTTACAATTGTGGCTTAGAGTGTATTAGATCAGATTGGACACATTAGAGAGCAGACTTGCCTGTAACTTGGTTAGCTAGGTTTTTTAATGTTTCTTAGATATCCTATTATTGCTAAAAGGTATATGGGAATTTATCATCTTGAGAAGCAATGTACATCACAACCATGTTGAAATTATCAGTGACAATACGCATGTTGCCTTTTGCAGAAGATAGGGTGTTTCAGAAGGAAATAATGTCTACAACCAGTTGTAGGGAGATATTATTGCAGTTTTAATAGTGATCATAGGCTTAAAACTGCAGGTGTTTCTGAACGATGATTATTATCTTACTGAGTTTATAACCTAAAATCAGTGCTATAGCTAAAGTTGTTGTGAAACAGACAGTGGTTGTAAGTCCCGACTTATGACTGAACCAGTTGTAGACTGTAACTTCCACTATAACTCTGGTTGTAAGTTATAATTTCAATCGCAGACGGCAGGAAAGCAGTGTATAACATGGGGAACCCCCCTCTTACGCCATAGTTCAGAGGGAAATCCATCTGAGTCACGTGAGGTACATATATTTGACCATTCATACCCGGCACGATGGGATCAGAGACCTGTTTCACAATCATTCTTTATTTAAGATCAATCTTTCCACTCTATGAGTAACCACTTAAGATCAGTCATTTGGGAATTACTACAAGTGTTTCAGAACAAGCTGTTACTCCAATTGGAACATAAGACTGGTCCTTTAGAAACAGCTGTCAAATAGACATAGGGGCAGAAATCAAGATCAGTTCTAATGTCACTCACAGGCCAATTATCCAGCTAATAAGATCAATCACCTTGGTGCAGATTATGGCTTTACTTAATAATTCCATGATAGAAAATGGTATTAAAAGGGGGAATTTCCAGTTGATATATGCCTGACTTCATGCATCAGAGAATTTTGTGGGATTCCACTTGTTGATAGGATTTTTCACATTTATGTGTACCATCATCCTTCCCCGTAAATCAGCTACTTTATGTTGGTCATAAGTCACTCTTACATTGACCCTTTACTTGTAAGTTTCACTCCCCATTTACTTTTGAAACACTTCCCCTAAGCCTAAGAAGCCTAAGTTCAATCTTAGGATGACCATAGGAGTGATCTTGCTGGTACACCAATCTTACTTGTACTTGGTCCTTGTGAAACAGGCCTCAGGCCGCTGTTGGGCACTATAGCACAGGGGGCTAAAAATATAGAGTGATATGTAGTTGTAAGTTTAGCTGTAGCTGTAAGTTTAATTACAACTGCACTACACTGCAAAAATGGTGTTCAGGTATAAACATGTTTAAAATCTAGACATTTTGGTTCAATAGGTGTTTAGCCAACATGAGTTTAGGATTAAAATATTTAAATTATAAACACCTAAACAGTTACATTACATATGTTTACATGTGCAGACTGTAAACAGACAGAAAACTAGGTGTTTAGCTTTTAAACACTAATATTTCTTGGTGTTTAGACATAAAAATATACACCAGGTGTAAGCTCTAATCTATAGTTGACCTTATGCTTGCAATCATCTGTTATTGCTTGGTTGCAATATATTGCAGTATTCTCCTAAATCACAGTTTTACCTACTGGAGTATGTATATTACATTAACAATAAGAGGCTATGCAATTACACCCTATGGCATTGCTACTAGTGCACCAGTGGGGTGTTTCAGAAGCAGATAATGTTTACAACCGGTCATAAGGAGATATGATAACAGTTTTAATAGTGATTGTAGGCTTATACCTGCATGTGTTTCTAAAGCATTACCATTACCTTACTGTGTCTATAACTATATGACTGGTGAGAGATGATAATGGTTGCAGTTGTAAGTTTAGAATCTAACAGTTTTAGAAACAGATATTTAATGTTCATTATCATGTCCGGCTTCTGAAACACCCCACAGGGGGAAGCAACTAGTGCTTGGACACCCATTTAGTGAATTAAGAAAATATATAAGGTAAAATCCTTTCCGTGTGTCTATTGTATTTTACAATGGGGCCCTGGCACTGACGTGATATGGGTTCAATACAGAATAGATGAAATACTTGGACAATATTATAGCTGTCCCTGTAGATGAAGGTGCATTGAACCCCTTCAGAAAGTGGGCATGAATGATGCAAAGGGTCCTCAACCTAAATCCATTCATAAGCCCATCCCCAAATACAATATTATAGTATGCATAGAGAAGCAAATCAAATATCTAAGCAAAATTTTTCAAATCAGAAAAAAACTAGTATAAACCTAAACAATTTATAGCATAAACACATTAATTAGCTAAACATGTCATTTCTCTAAACACTTTTCATGTGTTTAGGATGATATTGTGTTCAGAAAAACAGGACAAGATTATGTTTAGAATTATGTTTAAGATCTAAACACCATTTTTGCAGTGTAGATGACCTACTTTAACTGTTGTAGACTGTAAAAGTTATGACTGACATAAGAGTGACCTCTTACGTACCATAGGTGGAAACTTTAAATTTACTCCATTTCAAGGTCTAAAGGGATATATATTTCAACAAAAATCGATATATGATATATCCTTACCATGCAGAAAAGATGGAACCCTTTTTTTCCCTCTGAATAAGTCATATTTCTTGTTTGATGTGGTTGAAATAGGTCCACACAGATCAGCCTCTAGAAACAGCTGCCACCGGTTGCAGACCGGTTGTAAGTATTTATGACTGTAGTTATAACTTCAGTTGTATCTTGTTGTGAAACACCTAAAGTTATAGTCTACGACTGAGATATGACTGGAGAGACATAATAACGGTTGCAGTTGTAAGTTTAGAGGCCAGCAGTTTTAGAAACAGATATTTAATGTTCATTATCATGTCCGGCTTCTGAAACACCCCACTGTGGTGAGAGATGTGATGTCTGTATTGAATTCTTTCTGACTAAGGTGAATGCGGTTTTGTCACTTGTGGTGTCCTTTCGGTAACATGGTGCCTATACAAGATTTATTTAATCAAGCAAAACAGATCTATATATTTGATTTTTCTAAAATAATCTACTTTGGACAAGGTGTTTGTCTGCTAAGATTATATTGCCATAGAAATTATCCAATGAATAAATATAGGGCTCTCTGTGGTTCTATTCACTGGCTATATATGCATACCAGTTTCAAATTACCAAGCCTTAGGCCAAGAAAAAATAAAGTTGTGTTTCCATTCACTTGAAATGGTAGGGTCGTTAGGTCTGATTTTGTTTTTTGATTTTTCTTTTTTTTTTTACATTTACATAGGAAATATTTGGGCACATATCAATGGATGTATCAAATTCCTTGATTTCATTGTAAAATAATGATGGGAAAATGATAACTGCGAGAGAGGGGAAGAACACAAAAAGGGTACAGGAAAAATCCTTATAAAGTAATGAAAAAATTCTTTAAAATATGAAAAAAATGAGACAAAATCCTTCAAAATCATAAAAAAAAGTTTTTTGCCGCTGTTTTGCTAGGGTCAGTCGGGTTACTGGAAACAAACCTTTTTTTTTATTTGGCCTCAGTTTGGTGTGGCACTTAACCTTGTACATTTCTAAGGATCTTAATGCATCTCGTGTTAAAGGAACAATGCGCAAAGCTGTTACTAAAACGTAGTGGGTGCTAAGAGCTGTTTAGCTGCGACACAGTCCATCCATCCACATGGACTATTGGCAGGTGGCTGAGAACACAGCCAATACTTCTTCGAAAAGCTTCAATACGACCAACACATATTCTGGTAGGGGTACACATGCATGAATGACAGTTCAGTTGGGTCGAATAGTCTTTAATATATATTGTAGCCTAGAATTCTAATACCCATGATCCTATATAGGAAAGGAGTGTGTCCTGCTATTTGCTATTCACCTTTAAAGAAAAAACCTACTCTATTTTCATGATAGTGTACTTTGATAGCCTTTGGATCAAATGAGATTCTGCCATGGTAGTTGATATATGTATAACTATAGAGGAGAGCAGGAGGTTTATCTGATGCAGATCTGATGACGTCACAATTGACAAAATGCATCCCAATTGTGCATGCACAGTACTGCAAGGCTGTAAGCAGATGCTGTTTGTAGCTTTTACTCTGTCATGATTTACTATATACTTCAGGAAATTAAATAAATAAAGCACCAAAAGGTACCTGTGAAGTATGATAACCTTGTACTTCTCACTATTTTAGATACCATACATTTTGCAATACCTTATATGCAAGCAATGCAGTACCTGATGTAGTTTTCTCAATCATGACTTCACCAGATGCATCAGATAAACCTGCTACTCTATGGTGACACATATTTCAATAATCATTCCTGAACCATTTTATATGACCTAAAGGCAATCAAAATACACTATAATGAAAATAGAGTAGGGGGTTTCTTTAAGCTGGGGCACTCTATCCTGGCGCAAATTAGCTATAAAGCTTATATGCTACACCATGTCCATGGCCGATCAACTCATGCATAGCTGTTTACTCTGAGAAAATTACCATTTTTATGAATATTATTCCATTTCGTGTTGATATGCCCGAGATACTCACAGCTAATAGGCTTAACAGCGCAGCTCCGTATCACACACCCAACGTGAGATAACTACCTCCCGTATTTCATGGCCACTTGTACCACCCAAAATAATTATAAAACATTCAAGTTTTGAACATTTCTCACTCAGATAACATGAAATAAATACAAAGGTTCACTCGTGTTGGGTCAGACTGAGGGTTATCTCACTCGGCTTCATCTCGTGAGATAACCCGCAGGTAGACCCAATACTTGTGAACCTTTGTCTATATATGCATCAACTATAAAAGGATAGTTAGAAAAGTGAGCAGTAACTTTATGAGAATGGCTCCGGCATTCCATGCCGGGTATCCCTTAAAGCCATGCTTACAGTCTGGTTATGTCGGCAGTGCAGGATCCCAGCAAATTGTCGTCAACTGTCACCATGATTGGTCATCAATGGTGACTCCTTTTTGAGTGATAACTCATTCCGTCATCTTTCACCACTGTGTGTTAGACTCACGTGGCAGAGCAATTGCTATTCCTGGTGATCTTGTGCTATAACGATGTCGTGTTCCATCTAGTGACATGTGTGAGCCACTTCACACAGGTTGACGAGGACTCACGACAATTTGCTGGGATGTAGAGCATGAAATAGTTAGACTTTTCACCGTATCAGAACCTCCAATTCCTTGTTTAACTTTACCTTGCTTCACTTTCTCATGGGCTGTCTAAAAAGGGAATGAATGATTATTTGTATGATAACCCTTTTGATATCACTTAATAAGTTTGCCACCTTATTGTTAAGAGAAAGATGGGTTGGGGGTTTAACCTGGTATACGTAAGAGTTGAGCATGTAGTAGACTGCTTATACCAGTCGCCTCTGCTACGAGGGTAACTTGTGGTAGGGGGTTTTGTAAATATTGTATTTTGATAATGGCTTTTGGTAATTGCTATGCCATTTTATTGATGTATTTCACCTTGTACATTATCTAATTAATATCTTTCCATTATTTGATATAGTACGAAACATAGAGAAATTTAACAACAGTAGGGGGCTGGTGATTTCCTCAATTAATTGTCGCAGTTTACAAGACAAACATGAAGAGATTTATAAATTATTAAGTCATAGTAATATTATCTGTCTTTGTGAAACCTGGTTAAGGCCTACTTCACCAGTGGGAATTATAAATATACCTGATGCCATTCTATATAAAAATGATAGAATTGGAAAGAATTGTGGTGGAATGGGCTTTAGTTGTAGATCTGGTTTAGGTCGCTTTATTAGGATTGTAAATGAATTGACTTTACAAATGATAGACTTTGAAAGTATTGCCATCATGTTATGCTTACCAGGTGAGAAAGAGCAGCTCATTGTATCTATCTATAGAATACCTAATACTAATGCCCCAAACGTTCTTGCTTTTCTCCATAAGATAGCCAGTTTTGAATATAATGATAATCAGGGTCGACATGAGACATGGGTATTAGGAGATATTAATTTAAATATGTTTGATGATGTTGATCTGGGTTGTGAAAGTTTTAGGTCATTATGCAAAGATTTAGGGTGGGAAATTTTAACACATGAGGTAACACGCCCTTTTTAGCGCCACCTGTATTGACAATTTCCTGACAAATTGTGTTGATATAACAGCTGCTAGCACAGTTGAAGCATTTATTCCAGATCACATACATGTATTTGGCTGTACGGGTCGTGAGAATATTAAATACACCACTACCACTTACAGTGAGAGACACTAGAAATTTCAATGAAAACAACTTAAAAGAACATTCTGCAATCGTGTGATTGGACAATGTATTATGAAAATGATGTTAATGTTGATACATTGTGGAACATGCTTATAACACCTATAACTCAGTATCTGGATAAATATCACCCTTTTGTTAATAGAATAGTTAAAAGGACACGAAAAAGCTGGATTGATGATGAGGTAATGGACCTTGTCTTTGAAAGGGGAGGGTGGTTAAGACTATATAGGGTTAATAAGAGTAAACAGGCCATTAAAGATTGTAGCATCACATTAGCAGTATTGACATCCCATCTAAACATGCCCGTAAATATATCGATCAATGTTTTTGCAATATTGGACATAATTTACATCTAGCATCCGTTGGTAAGGTACAATGTGATTTAGATAATAATGTGGGCATAGAAGAGGTATGTGGATCAACACGGTAAAAGGTAAGCCCGCGTACCCCCTACTGGGCATACCTTTTACCGTGTTGATCCACATATGTCAAGGCGGTATCTTCTCTCACTCATCCAGTAAAGTGAATTCATGGAATATTTATTATGCAGTTAAGGAAATTGATGAAAATAAATGATCGGGGATAGAAGGGATCAGAAGAGATATATTACAGTGTGCAATTATCTCTCAGCCAGAACAATTCACATTTTTGGTTCAAAAAGGTTTTGATACCTGCTGCTTTCCTACTAGATGGGCTTCTGCACTTGTTAATTAGTGCCATGAAGAATCACAATGCCTTCTCAGATGAACAGTATGGTTATAAGAAAGGCAGTGGCACAGGTGATGCCACCTTTGATTTTGTAAATAATCTATATGAGAACAGAAATGATGGTTTAATAACAGGGGCCCTCTTTATTGATTTGACTAAGGCTTTTGACAGTGTTATTCATGTTAAATTATTGGAAAATATTTGTAAATTAGGTTTCAGTAAAAATAACTTCCTTTGGTTTAGTAGTTATCTGAGAAATCGTAGACAAAAGACTAGTTATGATAATAATGTTTCCAAAGAATCTGAAATTAAATATGGAGTCCCACTAGGGTCTCTTTTAGGTCCCCTGTTATTTGTTTTATATGTAAATGATGTGGTTAGAATATTGAATAACTGTAGAATAAAATTGTATGCAGACGACATTGCTACATATTATGCAGCAAAGAAAGCTCAGGATGTTATGCGAGTGTTAAAAGAGGATTTTGAAATGTTTAAAACATGGGTTATACAAAACAGGTTAACTGTGAATCCTAATAAAACAAAATTTTGTAGTGCTCATAAATTGAGGAATTGCCCTGACTCAGATATTGTAATAAATGGTATTACAGTTGAAACAGTTGATGTTTCTCCTACCTAGGGGTAATAATGGGTAGTAGGTTAGGTTTTGATAAGCAAATTAAACTAATTAAAGGAAATATCTGTAATAAATTGTTCAGATTTTCCAAACTGAGGAAACATCTCACACGAGAACAAAGCATAAAAATCTATTGTCGTATAATACGACCTATTACCAGTACCAGTTGTAATGAAGAGGGTCTTAAGGCATTGCAGCGTCTACGAAACAGGGCTTTGAGAATCTGTGTAATATAGTAAGATATAGTGTTGATGATCTACATGCAATTTGTAAAGTGGAAAGATTTAAGCAAAGTTTTGACATGTTATTATTAAGTTTGATGTATAAGAAATCAAAAATTGAGTCTTATCATGGTCATGCATATAATACTAGGTCTCAAAATAAGATGTGTTTTAAATTACCTAGAACTACTTGTCGTCATTATAAAAGGTCAGGGGGTAGTCCTCTGGGATCTTCTACTAGAAGAGGTTCAGAGAGCTAGACTGAAAGTTAAGTTTAAAAGTGAGGTTAAGAAGCTAAAAAATCTGAGATCTAAATTAAAGGTTGGTTATAATTAATACACAGAGCTCACTGGAGTTGGTGTAGTCATCGCACCACTCCAAAATCTTACATATTATGTGAGTATTATTTTATATATTTAATATTATTGCCTGGGTTATTTCTATATTTATCATATTTGATTTTTACATTGATGTTTAATGTAAATGATGTCACGCCATATAGTTATATGTCGCTAAAAACCTGTGCGGTTGACTTGATACACTTGCCAGCTTCCTAACTGTTATTGTATATTATGACCAATGTCTGGTTTGTGAAGTCTATATTTACTTCAATTGTTAAACAGTTTGTTGGAAAAATATAAATAAAACTGGTCGGCTGTATAGCGTTACATAAATGAACCTGACAGTTCATTAACGCAATGAGCTAGTCCAAAAAAAAAGAAAATTATAGTTAAAGGCTAATTAAGAGACTTGAAGAGCGGTGTTTGCAGCTGGTTTCAAGAAAAAGACCTGCTATAGTTTTATTGGCTCTTGTTGTACCTCGGATCAGGCAGAAAGACAATTGGTAGAGACTACACATAATGAGTAGTGTAAGTGCAAAATGTCAAGGCCATCCAGGAGGCTATTGCGAAAAGAATCAGATGCCGATTCTCACTGTCACAACTCACCTTCCAGTTCCTGGCTGTTCTGCTGCTCAGAACCAACTTCCCACCTTACACTCAGAATCAATCCTCTTAGTGTGAGTCATACTGGGAAGCATTCCCAAATTCATGAAATCTTAAGAATCAATTCTATAAGCTATTACCTTGCTGCAAAACAGGGGAGAAGTCATTGCCTGAGGGTAGTCAGTTCCCATTTGGGAATAGCACCTCCGACAGAATTGAATTCCTGTCCTTTCGCAACACCCTCCTGCTGTGTCCAACCAGGGTGACCCAGTTCTACATGTCACCTCACTCTTCCCTCACCTGCACAAGCAGGCCCACAACAGTCATTCAGTCATCCCACCGGTGCAGAGACAGTTCAGTTCAATAATGAAATAATAATTGTAAAATAAAACGTGTCGGGGACATTTCTCTGTTTTTCAACGATTATCTGATGATTATTTTTCATCTGAGGATTATCTCCACAACTAGGCATTTCTAAAAAGAAAATTGTGTGATTTTCTCAATAGGAACTTGAAACACAATCTCACGATTTTCTTTTAGAAAGGCCTTATCTTGGATGTTTGAAAATAGTCTTTAGGTAATCGTTGATTAATTGTTGAAAAAAAGAGAATAATTTCCGCGACATTTTTATCATCATATTTATTATTTAATGATTATTTTTAATTTTTATGAGATTAGAATATAATCTCAAGTGATCAAAATGGTACAAAAATCTTTGGAAATCTTTTTTTTTTTTTCATTCTAACTAAGTACCCCATAACCATTTAGTGTCACTTTTTGAAAGAATCATCACGTTTTAGAAAGAAATACCACTTACCTTTAGGTCTAGACCGAAAAGTAAACCCACCCATCAGCAAGACTGTATAGTCGTCATATGATCTTAAAATATTGTCGTGGAACTATGACATTATCCTCAAAACCACAATAGAAATGAAATGATCTCTAGTTTTTGAGACTCTCATAATGATGGTTGAGATTCTCCTCATGATCTTTGTGACGATTATAAATGGTCCCCATTTTTACACAATTATCAAAATAGAAACACTTTTGCTCTTTCACTATGTAAGAACTATCTTCTCCAAATCAAACAAAAAAACCAGTTCACTCTTTTTCTGTTTTTGCAACGATTATTCAGATTAATTGGGATTATTTGACGATCATCTGACAATTATTTTGAAATCTCACGATTTTTCTTTTAGAAGCCATTTCTAAAAGCAAAATCATGAGAATTTCTGAGAGGTAGCTTGAAACACAATCTCACGATTTTCCTTTTAGAAATGGCTAGCCGTGGAGGTTTGGAGATAATCATCAGATAATCTTTAAATAATCTCAGTCAATCCAAAGACATTTCCTAGACATGTTTTACTATTGAATCAATTATTTCACGATTATTGATTGTTTTTGTCATGATCATAGAATAGTCCCATTTTGAAACAACATGGATAGAATGAATAAAATTCAAATTAAATTCATGTTGGGCTATTAATATCTGTCTTAAAACACATAGTAACTTTTTTTTAAAGATAAACCAAATAGTTAAAAAAATGAGTCTCTTACTTTTAGGTCAGAAGAAAAAGTAAGCCCCCTCCTTCAGCACTGTACAGAAAGACTTTAAAGTCGTAGAGTAGTTATCAAAGATTATCTGGAATGCTCAGTATCATTGTGAAAACCCTTTCAGAAATACAAAAGTCGTTTACTTTGGTGACTCTCCTTAATATTGTTTTTAATCTCCTTAAAATCGTTTTTGAGATTATATATAATCCCCAAACTGTCACAATTTTCAATATAGAAACACTTTTCCTATACAACAGAAAAAGCCCCCAGGGGGCTTTTTCTGTTTTAGGAACGATTATTTTTCACGAAGTCGTATAGGAAAATGATCGTCAAATAATCCCAATTAATCTGAATAATCGTTGCAAAAACAGAAAAAGGTCCCTGGAGGATGATGATTGGTATGATTTTTAATGATTATTTGACTATTATTTGAAGATTATCCGCAAACCTCCACGACTAGGTATTTCTAAAAGAAAAATTGTGACATTGTGTTTCAAACTCCCTCTGAGAAATATCTGATGGTACCCTTTAGAAAAATCGTGAGATTTGAAAATAATCACCAGATGATCATCAAGTAATCCCAATCAGTCTGAAAAATCGTTGGAAAAGGAGAAAAAAGCCCCTGGTAAGATAGGCTTAACATTGGGAAGGCAGCCCCATCATCAACTACGTGTTTACACATGGTGTTTACCCACGAGGCCAAGGCCGTGTGGGTTAGTCAGGGGATCCAACACTCCAACCCCATGTGTAAACATGGTTCCATCATTGTCTCACATTATCTGCAGAGGCGTAGGAAGCAAATCTTCATGGGGGGCCTGACCTCAACCATATTGAAACATCAGCTCAATAGCGCCTACACATACCTAAACAAAATTTGTGTAGAAAAGTAATTTTTGATGAATTTTAGATCTGATTTGATGACCAGGCCCCCGTTTTCTTTATCTTATTGCTATATCAATATAATTTGAGATGCAAAGTTTTAGACTTTTGCTCAATTTATCATAAACTCTTGGCAAATTTTTTTGGGGGGCCCAGACATACTCAGGCCCCACCTCCTTTCTGGTTGGGGGGCCCAGGCCCCCCTGCCCCCCCCCATTTTCCTACGCCCCTGTATCTGAATAAATTATAACAAACCTACAGATGTTCTTGAATTCCCATTCAATAGCTATATCATGTAGTAGAATTAAAGTATCTGCTGGGAGAGTGAGGGAATGACAGTCATCACAGTGCGTTGGTCCTCTGACCAACACTATGAACGTTGGTCCACTGTTTCTTATGGGAACTGCACTGTCGACTATGATAGAACAGGCAATCAATGGTAAAAGAGGAACTTGGTAATGGATGATTAGAGTCAGATGAAAAGGTCCAATGTAAAGAGCTTTGCGAACTTTGCACAGGAATCCATGATTAGAACCTGGGTTCTTCTTTGATAGGGGAAGGCCCTTTTGACAAGGGGTATTCAACAGCCTATGTTCCTGGTCTGCAATTAGGGCCCATTGAAATCAAAGGGGAATGCCTGGGATAAAAAGGTAGAGCTCGCTATTTTAGCTACCTTCCTTTATAGCAAAGGCAGCCTTGGTGATGAGGCCATGTCTGGCACCAAGAGAATTCTAAGGTGTGTTTAGTTTGCAGTGTTCAGACCCTCACGTTCAAATACACATCTACCAGTAGTTTTATGTATGGAAATCTTTTATCTTTATATACATAGACAAAGGTGCACGAGAATTGGTCAGTACTGAGGGTTATCACACTCGGCTTCGCCTCGTGTGATAATCCTCAGTGCTGACCAATTTGAGTGCTCCTCTGTATTTATCTCAAGTTATTTTAGTCAGATATGTTCAAAATTCTATTTATTTGGCATTGGAAATTATTTTATCATCAGTTATTTGACCATTTTGGATGTTTTCCCTAGCAGTGTGATACGGGGGAGGGTTATCACACTGTGGGGTGTGATACAGAGGTTCTTGGTTAAACCTATGGGGCTCTTGTATTCAACTTGAGATAAATGATAACGCTATACATATTTCTATCACTATACATTGTATATCATAGTGCTATGTGTACACTGTACACACACACCCCCTCAGATCAGCATAGACCGCCTACCTATACACTACTTATATCCATTAAGAATCCATACGATATGCTGGAATAAATACATAAGCAAATGTCAACGACCATGGAATATTTTTGCATCTTATTCCCCGAAGTGAGTCTGCCGTATTCAACGAGGGAGTTGAATGCAGGCAGACTCACCGAGGGGAATGCGATGCAAAAATATTCCATGGGAGTTGACATTTGCATTTATGTCATGGCCCTACGGGGTTAATTTGCTTTAAAATAGAGAAACACAGCTCAAATCTGTTCAGAATCCAAGATGGCAGACACCCATTGAATACGGCCACATTGTATTCCATCCCCCCATTGAATACGGCATATCCAGTACTGTTCTATAGTAACGGTCGTATCTGCCATGACATAAAACTGCATTAGGAACTTACTCAAGGTCTTGCCTTTTAGTCAAATCATTATTAGCACATCAAGATATGACACCACTAGTAAACCCAATAACATAGCCAACAGGGTCACTGACAACCTCGTCGTCAACACAGGATCAACACACACAGAAAATGGGACTCCCAGGAAGCCCCTTACGGAGATCCCTTTCCCTTTGTGCAAACGGCTATATTTATAATGTACCAAACTATTCAAATGAAATTCCAATTCCATCATGACCAGTCCCAGGGAGTTATTTCCTAATAGCACACTATTCACACTGTAAAAAAAATGTTGTCGAAATAACAAAGGATCTCTCGTCCCAAAGTTGCCAAAGATCCTTCATTATTTTTACATCGTTTTCATAGAGATTCCTTGTACCACCACACTGCCACCTGGAGATTATACACTGGCTTCCAGTTGTGTAATTATGGTGGTTCATTGTTCAGTTTTGACAAGGACCCCTTGTAGATTCAACAGTTATTTCTTACAGTGCAGTCCAGAGTGACGTCCCTACTAGAGGTTACCATACTAGAGTTGCGTCCTATAGTAGCCATGACTGTTTCACAATGAACAATAGTATAGATCACTTTTTTTACCTCTAGGAAGAGACACTACTATTTACTGGTAATCATTTGCCTCCAGTAGGCTACTAGTAGATCATACTGAAGTTAAAATACACTCTCAGACTGCGCAACTCTATTTACAGCACAATGCGGTGTATTTTTGGAAAACACCAGAACCTGCTGTTAGTACAAATCCAATGATTCTACAGTAGATTGCCCTGTACGCAGTACTCTGGTATTTACTGCTGGGTTACATTTCGGGATGAGAGTGTAGTGATCCAGCAGTGGTAAGAAAATCTTGAAGAAATGTACAGGAATACCCTCTGTGACATCACCCTACTAATTATGCGTATTACCATAATATCTCACATTGAAGGCATACCTGAGGTACAAGCTGTAACCTGAGAGTAGAGCCTATAGGGTGCACCTGAGGCATACCTTTGATCATTTTGATGTAAAATGTCCCTGCCTGTAAGATGCAAAGTCAGAAACTCTATAAGGTTATGCAAGGGCTATGGCACGGGCAATGAAGTAGCCTGCAATGCATTCTCAGTGTTGCTCTCTCTATAGCTATAGGGTGTGACATTCACCAAAGTCCCCTGTCTCCCCTGTGTCAACACACCCCACCCTATCCACATGGCTACTTTGCATATGCATATTTACTAGAGATCCAACATCTAACCATAACAGTCTTACACTGAGCTTCATGGTAGGATACACCTCATGATTGGTTCTATATAGGCCATGGCAGGCAAACAATCTAATCAACTACAGTGGCCTATGGGTATATGTTGGGTAAGATGACAATATCTCACTCTCTTGCATTTCATATTCACATGGTATATCGGCTGTTAATGTCTATTGTCTAGGTTCAGCCATGCCACTTAATTACTTTTAAAAGAAAGTTAGAAAATGTATAAGCTCTGTATAGCTCTAACTATGTCTAATTTGGGATATGCTATATTTCTCATAGAATTTCTACTAATGGTGTAGCTACCTGACCATGTGTAGGCAATGCCTACCCGCTCTTACCACCCTCTAGCATAGTAAGGGTTTCTAACCACAACCTGAAGGCTCACAGGCAAGATGTTACTAGTGAGGCAATTATAAGGTGATTAATGACTCGGCCATACAGACTTCAGAACTGTGTATACAGTGTTTTGATCCCTAGCAATAATGCATATGCAAAGTAGCCATGTGGATAGGGTGGGTTGTGTTGTTACAGGGAACACAGGGGACTTTGGGTACTGTCACACCCTGGGGAGCTATAGAGAGAACAACACTGAGAATGCAGACTAGTTTATGGCCCATGGGTTATGAGGCCCTTGATGTGGGTCGGGTCCCCCATGTCCATGTCACGGTTGATTTTAAGAAAACGCCATGTCCCCATGTCGATTTCAAGAAAATGCTTATGTCTCATGTTACTAACCTCAAAAATGCCCATGTTGCGATGTCAATTTTAGGAGTCTAGAGCCATGCGTATGTTTGGGTATTTTTAACCTACACCTTATAATGTGTGGAGTATTACTCATATCAGGCCGAGTTCTTTGTTGCATTAGGGGGGCGGAATTATAATCACTAACACCATTCCCTTATTATATCTTCAAATCAGACATTGAAAAATGAGTGTCATAGCTATGGTAGCTATTTTAATACCTACCTTCTTATCTTTTTAGAATAAGTCAGTGCACCCTATACTTCCCAAACAATTTAAACATCGATGCTTATTCTGCACCATGCTCATGACCTTATAGGATCTTATAATTGAGTTGCTCACAGCTGCTCCCTATACTTCATGGGTGCCTTTGCTCAACCATGACCCAGTGTTTCCATCAGGTCTGGCTGTAGCCACGCAAGGAACACAACCAAGAATATCAATGACCTCCCTCCCTCTTATTCCTTGAAAGGACTACAGTGAAGATCGCACATAGACACACTGTCCTAGGAGGGCACAGGATCAGGGATAGGTATTATACAAGCTTTTACTTAGCTGAGTTTTATTGCCTCATCCATTGAAGACCAACAATCTAGGTTGTCCCTCCTCCATAAACAATATTGTAACCCTACTCTTAGCTATTCATTGCACACATATCCAACAATTCATTACACCTGTGAAGCTGGTGTTTCTGGTTGTCCATAAATGCTTTTTATGCTCAACTGAATTCCCTGTTTCAGCAAACCTCTTTTTATCAATACCATGAATGCAAGAATCCTCTGAGAGATTGTCTAGAAGGTCTTCATAATGACTTTATGAAACTGCTCCTGTGCTCCTGCCAGATTGCCTTGAAAGGAAAGCCTACTGTTTGCTTATGTAGAACAATGACTGTTGGCTCTGCAGGATGCAGAACGTAAAATATTCACTGTATAACACTTTGGCAACTTCCTTGTTTGACCCTTACTGGCTTTATTTTCATAAGGACTCTCTGAAAAGAAAATGAATTGCTTTTTTTGATAATAAGTAAGGGTGAAAATGTGGACTGAAGGGATTCTATTACAGCTGTGCTATATATTTTGAGAATGTGTGGAGGCTGCCCATAGGTCACCAGCTACCCTTCTCTACTGCCACCCAGGTCATGCTCAGGGGTCTAATAAGTGGTGAAAGGTTAAGGAACAGTCAATTTGCCAACACCATCATACATACAAGGTTAATACCATTGGCTGATGCCAGGTGGTTGATTATGTTTGAATAGTGTTAACTACTTCCTTTTCCCTCTGCTCCCAATTCATACTTTTAAATTTTATACATTTATAGAAGTAGAGGAAGATAATAGAAACAATGTCATGATGTTATCATTTTAAGTCTTTTGGAGCATGTGGGAGACTAAGTAATTATCATACAGTGTCACGGTGGGGGCAGAGCCATGTTTTTTTTTTAGCGCCCCCCACGCCGCTTTGCGGCGGTACGGGAGTGCGCTATGATGATTGCATTTGCCCCATGTGATGAGGTCTCACAATACAAAATTACTGTATAGAGAAATTGATAATTGTGAAATCTTCTTTGTCTGCTTATATGAGACATGTCATCAAACACTGGTATACCGACATTAACGGCGGGAGGCGTTTTTTTACGCGGTCACAACCGCATTTCTTGTTTCAGGATGGACCTATAGTTAATTACAAAATGGCCGCCTGGCCATTACTAATATCCTGTAATAAGAAGAAGACGAAAGAGTCTACAGAGGAAAGTGTCTACAGAAAAGAACTATGAATGGGATGCCATCTATTATGCCTCAGTTGTCATATGACAGATAAATCACCTTCTAACACGGGACATTCATTAGATTAAGGCTTCAATTGTATCAGAATAGAAAAGCAAGGAAAGATCCAGGATGGGCAAAATTTCCTCTCTCTAACCCCCTCCCTTTTAAATGAAAGGCAGCCACAAACTGACAAAGTGAGGAAGGTGCTTCCAAGAATTCCTCTAGAACCTAGGATCTTTTTTGCTGACCCAGACGTTAGAACTTAATTAGACACATTATGTATAAATTAGATTGATGCTCCATATATATCCATGCTGCCATATGTGGTTAATTCTTAAAATATCATTTCATAATATCCAATCATTGAAACTTATAGGGTTGCTGACATCCTCAGCATATGTATGTAGCCAAGCACCAGGGCTATTAACTCACAAGGTAGTAGAGCTGATAAGTAGGTCCAAAGGAAGGCTTCAGCAGACATAGAATGACAGATTTATGCTCAGGAGGTAACATTACTAACATACTACCTATCTTTTTATTATCGAGTCAACTGTCACCTACACTGATGGCATCATCAGCTTTATTTAAACAGCTGCCAGTAATTTAGCTTTTTATTGAGCGAGACTGAGAATGATTCATTTCATACCACTTTGAGTTACAGAACAGAGTAAATCAAACGGTTAACCATAAAGAACAGAACATTCAATGCTGCAATAGTATGCAACCTCCTCTGACACTTTTTTGATGTAGAGCTTACTGAATCAGTATAATGTAATTCATCATTACTGATTGGCTTAGCACAGGTCCTAGGAGATCCTACTGGTCTCAGTCTAAATTGAAAGGGCATATTATCACAATGACAAAATCGGGTAACAAATTGCCCTTGCTTCATGGTATTTGTTTCAGCATTTATTGTATTTCTCTCCTATAAGCACCCAGATTTCCCTGGCACCTTAAATAACAAAGTATACATTTGACTTCCTCGTCGATTTTGCATCCACTTAGGCAGGCGCTATTGCCTCTGGCATCTCGGACTAAATTTCTGCCCCATTGCACACTGTCCAATCAATTTTTCCCCCATGGTTTCAACATCATTATACGCTATGGAAATGCTGATCGAGCAAGGCAGGCAAATGTAACAAAATATTGTTGGATTCATCAATGAAAAAAGACTCAGTATGCATGAAGGCTTGATACACTCAGGTTTGTAATCATTATATGCACTAAGCTGACTCCCTGGTTCTATTATTGTGTGCAATCTAATGGACATGATGCTTCAGATAAATCTTCTAATGGGTCAAATGACATAGTATTAAGTGTGAGTCACTCAAAGCTGCTACCAATACTTTTAGAGTTGTTTAGACCTGCTCAGCAATGACCCAATAAATCAAACATATTAAATTTTGTTAAATATTTGATGAAGATATTTAAATAAAAATGTTTAAATTGAAAGTATTTGTTAAATATTTTATAAAGACAGTCCATAGATATAACTTTAGACTGACAATCTCCACACTGGCTTTCTCTAAAAAGGAAAGACCACTTTGGGTATAGCCATCATATTTCAGGTCAATATACAGTAGCTCTAGTTACCTAGAGTAAACGCTGAGCCGAGAGATAAGCAAATTCTGATTTCTGGAAACCCATTAGGTAGAGAACCTGCTTTATTCAGACCATTTCATTAATAGTCAAGATCATTTTATGCTTTCTCTTAAAACAAAAATAAATGAACAAAAAAATTTAAAAAAGGCATATCACAACAACGTCCTGTCTGAATGAGTTCCCTTATGATGTTGTAGTAACAGTTATGTGTTAAAAGGGTCCTGTCTGGCGGACAAAACATTATGAGTTAAATCTAGCCATATTATAGCCAGCTCCACACAATGTATAGGGTCCATGCTTTTTTTCATTAGTTTTTTTTTCAACAAGACAAGAATGCATCTACCTTGTAATGTAATTTATGCAGAACTGGTAGCGTACTCACCAGGTCAGAATTCTCATGCATATTCATGCATCCTATATGCTCATGATAGGAACCAATATACTGGTTCATACTGGATTATTCAATACATCCCTCATCTATCAGAAGTTGGTTTCACTCACTGCACAGAGTTGACAGGATGGAAACGCCAAGATGAAAGAGACATGTATTGCATACATTAGTGGCAGGTGCCCCATGTGATAATACAGCTAGTCAGATATTCTGGTCATTAAATATAATATTATAGGTGATACGATATATGAAGAGTGTAACGGTGAATATATAATAATGAATGATCTCATCAAAGAAACACATGAGTTTGGTTGGTTACTGACCTTGGGGCTATCAGCACCGTACATGCCTTTATTATTGAGACAACCATGATAATTAGTTGACAAAGGTATAAGTCAGTAAAAGAACAATATAATAATCTGCTCCTTATATACTGGAGGACTGTTTACCATGACGTCATAGTATGACGTCATGGTATCATAGATACCACTACGCTCTGCAAGTAGTCCCTAACCGTCCGCAGCTAATTATATATATATATACACGAGTGTATATAGTTCCATATATATATATATATATATATATATATATATATATATATATATATATATATGGCTCATTCCAAGATTTACTGGACATGGGGGGCCTGGGTCTGGAATTAACAAACTCAGTATTTCTTAATAACATTATTTTTCATTGATAGCTCTATATCTTGGCTTATTAAAAAGTTTCATTCAAGGATCAAACTCCTAACATGTCAGTTTTTATCACAGATGCCGTAAAACCTTCTAAAAGCATGAGGCGTGAGTGAACAAAAACAGTTGCAGCATGATTATAACTACTAAATATAGGTCTAGCTGCACCAAATTCTTTGTGCAAACTGATACAATATATATCCTTATGTATACCAAAAAGTTAGAGTAAGAGTTGGAAACTCTTGAAATTAAGTGTCGGTGAACATTTTGGAAATGCTTAAAAATTAGGGATTATTTCTCCAATTTCCTAATTTTAGCCGAGCTCAGTAATAAAAACTTATACAGTTATGATTATAGCTCTCCATTGTCTCCAATATGTGTACTTTATATAACAATGGCAGTTTACCTCCTATATAATACCAGTACTGTGTCTTCAGTGCCTGTGTTGAGACTAATATATTCAACAAAATTCACTCACGTCTCATCAATCTTTACTAGAATGACCACAGCTCAGCAATACACAATCATATACCACTAAATACACTCAGACAATAAGTTAAGAGGTTGTACTACCCACCTAGAGTCATTTAAACATATATAAGGACCATCTTGAGCTTCAACCATGACTTTGAAATTCACAATATTTCTACACTTCTCGGAAACAAGTGCTTAACATGCAGTACAGAGTAATATCTTAACATACACCAAATACACTTTTTTGATAACTCACTTATGTCTATTATGGAATAGAAATGATAGGAACACCACACAAGATGATAGGTTGGCCTATTAACACTTTAACTTTAACCATCCAAAAAAAACACGAAAATGGACATGGTTCACTCACGCCTCACATTTCATTAATCTTTACGAGAAGGGCCATACCTCAGCTGTACATCATCATATACCAATGGGGTTGGGTCACAAAATGAAAAATATGGTTGTAGTACCTATCTAGAGTCATTTTTACACACATAAGGCCCATCTTCAGTGTCCATCATGACTTTGAAAATATAAATTCGCAAAATTTCTACACTTCACGCAAATGCGTGCTTGACATGTGGTACAGAATAATACCTTAACATACACCCAATAATCTTTTTTAATAACTCACATGTTCCTATATATACTTAAAACTGATGGTTAATAACCCCCCCCCCCAGAAAAAAAAAGAAAAAATTAGAACCAATTAGGATATTATGACAATTCTTAGTGACCCCCTATATATCAGAAACCTAGAATTTCAGCCACCACAAAAATTCTTTGAAAATAAATCATCCAGAATCTAACCATTGACAATTGTGTGAGGTACCATAGGAGCATATCATAGTGAAATATGATAGAGCTGTGTGCATTGGATGTGCCATTCCTGGCCAAAATACAGAAAATGAGGCGTGAGTGAATTTAAGAAATATAGTATTAGAGTAGTGTGGACTTTGTGCAAAGGTGAACTCACCTGGTTAATATAATAGACATATCTAACATACCAAACACAAAAAGTTTACTTCAAACCTACATGATGACCAGTGGGTGGCCATCTTCTCTTACATGAGGCGTGAGTGAACGCGTGAGCCGTGAGTGAACGGTACCACTAAAAGTGGTCAATATGGCTGTGTGTTTGATCCCAGAGGAGGGTTAACACACTAAAACAAAGGAAACAATGGTAAAAAAAGGAATATAAGCTCAGAAAACCAAGGAAAAAGGCCAAATTTGGCCGTCAGAGGGCCTTAAAGCCAAAATTTTGCCGTACAGACCCGTATTGGAGAGGGGGGTCATCTCAAAACACCTAAACATGGCCAAAGATGCATCTTACACACGTAGGGAACTCTATTCTAATTATCATCAATTTAGACCCAAGGATACATGAATTGGACCATAAGAAGGCAAAATCTGGCCGGGGAAACGATCCTTCACTCACGCCTCACTTTTCTGCAAAAGGAAAATTCTTGCCCCTATGCATCCAAAATGGCTCAAGCGGTATCCCAAGTGTCTCCCGGTGGCACATTTTACCCCCTAGCACCTAAAATACATCGTTTCAGTACACAAAAAGGCATCTACAGACACCCACACACATCTTTAACAATATTTCGGGGCAATTTCATTGAATTTTCTGAGTTTTTATGTGTAGTTGATGAACAATTTGCAGTGAAATTTTGTGTGGAATTTTCTTCAAGCTCCGTGCGCAATCCTCTGAGTTGATTTTGCTGAGACCTGGATTTGGGCCACCTCCAGCAGAGAACAGGAAGTCGTCTTCCTGTTCCCACGCTGTTTTTCCTGCCGCGGTTCACTCATGCCTCACTTTGCAATGAAACACCCCATACACCCCAACCAGGTGGTATATATATATGATCATAATTCTTTTTCAGACATGATACATACAGCCTAAAAGTGGGTATAGAGAACAGAAACTGTATGTAGTAATGAAATTTACTTCTGTTTACAGGTAAAAGACCATGAGGCGTGAGTGAATTTGGTGTGCATTAAAAATCACTATTATCTACCTGGCTTGGGTAATTCTCGAAGTGCATCAAAAAAATTTCTTAAATTTTGCCATTCTGTTGATTTCCAGACGGCTCTATGTAGGGGAATAGAACATATTATTATAAATAAACAGGGATGAATGACACTGGGATGCATTTACATCGATCAAAGTGTGGCTCACACCAGTATAACAATGAATAGGAAGACTGACCATCTCCGCACAATTATTATAGGTCTTTTTGCAAGAAGATTAACTAAAAAATGTTACTCGACTGACGTAAACACAAAAAGTTTGCCCATCTCATAAAGTGTCAATTGTCTGACGTTGTTAGACATTTTCATGAATGATGATTCCATTAAAACGTCTTAATGTAAACCTCTGACATTTCTATAGATCAATCTGGTTAAAGGAAGCCACTCAATACTTGCCATAAATGGCATCATTATAGCCACTTTAGTTATAATTTTGAAAGCCGCAGCTGAGCATTTTAAGCAATATCCTTATAGATATCTTAGTCCCATTATGACCAGTCCCAGACCTGACAGATCTAAGGCAGTAGCACAACTAAATGTAAGAGAAGCTGACATGTCTTTCCATGTTGATAAGAAATATTTATCCCATGGGAAACATGACCTCTGAAATGGAAGGCAACCTTTGTGATAGCTGATATTGCCTGTGACTAGGTCCAGCAGGTAGGACATTGCTTCACATAGGGAGAGTGGTAAACTGGGAATTCTTTTCTCAGGTTGCTAGAACTTTGACACACCCTGGTATATAGTGACATATACAACTTTCCTCAATTGAAGGCAGCAGCATAATATAGAACTGCGTTTTAACAATATACAGTTCATGAAAGACTACTGTGACCCTATGCAATGTGAAGTGATCCTGGTACAACTACAAAGGGTAACGCTGTTACTAATCTAAAGAGTGGCTCATTTATTGTTTGAATGCATCAAGAGATATTATACATTGCATAAACACTGACTGTGTCTATTCTTGCACTGCATGATTGTTGGGTTACAGTAGATTTCTGATTGCTTAAAGTAATTATTCACAAGTAAATGCCAACCAAATTTGATATAAAATGATATAACAAAAAATGTCTCCAGATGAGACATACAGATAGATAGCAAGGGGATAAAATAAAAACCTTAGACCTGACATTAATTTCATAAGGATAAGTTCTAAATTTAGCACTGAAGTAGAAAGTGCTATTGACAACACAATACATAGGCAGGTGACAGGGAGAAGTTCTTTCATCTGAGGCCATAATGGGTCTGGAAGAATCAATTTATTTACAAGACAGCCCACTGTCGACAGTCAGTCAAAGGTAGTGGGGAGACGTCAGTGGTATTGTGTAATTTCAACCAGATGGTGGACCTAACAAAAAAAGAAACATTGTGAACCTTGACCTCTATTCGATCAATAATACTTCAGTACCACCAGGATTCAGGATCAGTCATTCGATTAGAGGTCTGGACCCTCAGGGAAGTTAAAAAAAGAAAAACACCAGCTTAGCAAATAAAGATTCTACATCAAAGCCATGCTTCTTGTTCCCTCTCACATCAAAGAAGTAAGAACCAACTATTTAAGTCCTTGATAGTGGCTTAGAAAAGCTCTGTTAACTACATATTGTTCTAGTGATCTACCTTATAAGAGAAAAAGTTAACTTATGAGCATAGTTACCAGAAATGGTTTTTAGAACAATGTTGACTTTCATTACTAAAGCACGCTTTCCAAATCTAACAAGTACAATACATTAACTGAAAAAGGTAAGTACAGGCTTCATGACTATTCTCCTTGCCAGAGTCCTGGTAAAAGTAAGAATATGAGAATTAGAACAAGGCTTAGATATTTCTTTCCTACATGTAAAACAATTGATCATCAATGTAGGTTCTTATCACTTGTTGATTACCAATATTGCTGCAGAACCAGCTATGAGAGGTGCCACCTGTGTTTTGTTTACATAGCAGGGTAGTTGTCTACCAGAACTTATTGATAGAGAACAGTGGTTTATTCATTTGTCTCATTTTAAATAAGTTAGTATTTTATGACTGAATACACAGAAGAGGTGACTGATAGGGTCAATATAGGATCATTAAAGCTCTTAAAGCCTTAACATACTGCAGACATTATACACAAAAGGACCCCTGTTTCACTGCTGTAACATATGATATGCCATTTACGTTGCACAGGAAGGATGGAAAAAGCACGCCAACGTGTGTAGGGTAGGATTATAGACACTATGATAGCTTTTCATAGCTAGCCTCTGATATATGGTGTTTATGGTATGACTTGGACATGCACCCATTAAGGAACATGATACTGCTTAAATATACAACTCAGGGGTCTGTTACACAATCGGAATTTGTGGTCCCTAATTATAATTTATTAGAAAATGTGTTACAAGTATAAATCTAGTTGGTGTTCACTAATTTTCATGCTCTTTAGTAGATGAGCAAGATCACCTTATTTCTATAGGAATTGTTAGGTGTTTCATAACTATTCTTTAATATTTTGATGGTGTTCTGGTGGTCATTAAGGGGTTTATCCTGTGGTAAATAAATAAAAGTTATACAGACCTAAATGGGGTACTAAGGTTTTTAATAAATTGAAAACAATGTAATTTTGTTATAGTTATATAAGTCCCAAAATACACACATAAAGATAACAACTTGTTTGATTAGGATATTATTCCAATAGTTTTGGCCCTATAAAAGCAGATCCTGTTAAATACTGGCAAGCTATTAGAAAACTACTACCAACCAAAACACCATCCACTTTAATTAAGCTAAGAAACAATACAAATGGGTTATTAATTCCTCCTGAAGACTGTGCTGAATACATGAACAACTTCCTTTCAAATATAGGCGAACAGCTAGCCAATGCACAACCTCAAGCAGTTAATCAGGGTAATAGATTGTTAGATCAGGGTGCGACAGCACATAATCATAACATCTTTGAACCTGTATCCTTCTTAGATATAGTGAAGTTAATCAAAGGTATTAAGACATCTATACCAACATTTAAAGGTTAATGTATTAAAAGAATTTGATGCTTTTATGTCTATACCAGATGTTATTCACTGTCTGTATAATAGATGCCTGGAAAAGGTTTGCTTCCCTGACCGTTGGAAATGTGCTGTAATTATTCCGCATGAAAAGAAAAATTCGACACAGGTCGGCGATTTAAGGCGTATTAGTTTTTTGCCTGCATCTGGGAAGATCCTTGAGAAAATAGTATGTAATAGATTACAAGGTTCCTTACAACAATATACACTGTAAGCACGGATACCACAGGGAACACCCAACGCAAACTGCTGTTAATGAATACCTTAGAGACATGATTGAAAACACTATTTTAAAGAAAACAACATACAGTCTATATTTGGATTATAAAAAAACTTTTGATACAACATCACGCTTTATTACTAACTACTTAACAAACAGAATACAGCAAACAGTGGCTAATAACATTATCTCAACACCTGCTCCTATAAAATATGGCGTCCCCAAAGGGTCGTGCTGGGACCTGTGTTTTTTTTCTTCTATTCACATTCACCCGATATCCAGATTGTCTGATTATAATATTACTTTGTATGCAGATGATGCAGTCATAAGTACTGATAATCTAGGTGATGTACATAGTAATCTTACTGATAATGTAGGTGATGTACATAGAAATCTTACTGATAATGTAGGTGATGCACATAGCAATCTTACTGATAATGTAGGTGATGCACATAGAAATCTTACTGATAATGTAGGTGATGTACATAGACATCTTACTGATAATCTAGGTGATGTACATAGAAATCTTACTGATAATGTAGGTGATGCACATAGAAATCTTACTAATAATGTAGGTGATGTACATAGAAATCTTACTGATAATGTAGGAGATGTACAAGGAAATCTTACTGATAATGTAGGTGATGTACATAGAAATCTTACTAATAATGTAGGTGATGTACATAGAAATCTTACTGATAATATAGGAGATGTACAAGGAAATCTTACTGATAATGTAGGTGATGTACATAGAAATCTTACTGTCCTGTCAAACTGTATAAAAACTGTGTAAACAAAAGAGTCTGACGATTAATGTTGCAAAAACAAAATGGATGATTTATAATGAAAAATCTAATCCAGCTTTACCTGTCTTTAAGCTGAATGGTTAGGAAGCATATTGATGTAGACACAGCTCTGATAATATATAAAATTATGGTGTTGCCAACGTCTGATTATATGGATTATGTTTGGGATAGGGAGTATAGGGGGGAGACAAAGGCAGTACAACTTTCACAAAACAAGGGGTTAAGGTCAGTGTACAAGGTTAGACTTGAGGAACATCCACTGTACGATACTATACAGTTACATGCTCTAAGTGGTTGTGAAGGGTTGTTTATTAGAAGATATATGCATCTATTGTTCTATACTTTTACACTCAAGAATATAGAGGAATATATTGATAATAGACACCTCCCCACACAAAGAAACCAGGGTATTAGGCTTAATACCCCACGCTCCCTAAAACCCGTTGTCCTTAAGGTGGGTCGCTACTATTGGATCCTACTGCGCAGGTTATCTTCATATAGGTTATCTGCATATAGGTTATCTTCATCAGAATCACCCCACTTTTTTGTATGCACATACTTATATCAGCCATAAATGTTTGGGACATTTGAATCTAGATTTTTCTCATGATTCTCTAACATTCTTTTGCACCTTGGAATTATAGCACTTACAATAACAAGACAATGCCCTAGAAGTGATAGGGTAATCACAATGACTGAGAGCATATAATGAAGCAGTCTAATGACAAGGAATTGCATATTTCACCCATCATGCATTGGTTTAAATATGAATGTTTGTTAATTTTTCAATACCTCTTTAATTCAAAAGCCCAAAACTATAAAATAATGCATGGGACCCCATATCAGAATTACTCCTATTAAAAGGCAAAATATCTGAACAATATTCTGAAGAAGTTTAAGAAAAATCTAGAAGTTGAAAATATGAATTTTATTTGTTTTTGTTATAAAATAATAAAAAATTGACTCCTTTCTTTTCCAAAAAAATTAATAAATGAGGATATCAGACCGTTCACCATGTGAGGTTTCATATCTGTGTTTTAAATAGTTATGACAGAAAGAAATTCTCAAAATCTGAGACACATTTTCTCTAATTTCTAGGTGAAGATTAAAATACTTTCACTTTTCAAGAATCTGTAGAAAAAAGTAGCTCGGGACCCCCTACTTTTCTTTTCATATTCTACATAATTTTTGTACCTCTGGGAGAAAAATAAAGAAAATCTAGGATCTTTGATTGAATGGTAGTGACCCACCTTAAGAGAGCTTTCTATCGCACCATACAAAGATGTAACTGTCTCAAAGCAGATGTAACCACAATCGAATCCTTAGGAGACTTTAAAAAGAAAATTATAGAACAATACGATGATTGCTTCGTGTAGTGTGCCATGTTAAACCGATGCACCCAGAAGTAATGTAACAAATCACAACTATATTAATGACCTTTCTCTTTTTTTCAGATGTACTTGTATACTCCTTCCCAGAGACCATCCAGCCTGACAGGCGAGTTTAATCTTTGCTGCTATTAGAGTCACACCATGCTCAGCAAGCACAATTATAGGTCATTTAAGAACAATAGGTCTATATTTTTCTCATTTTCTTTTTAGAGTAAGTCTATGAATCCCATAATTCCAAATTGATTTAGACGACAATGCATCAGGGGATTTGGAATCAATATAAAGAGATCACTTGTTCCAGAGAAAACAATGATCCTATTCTGCTTCCCGCCTCAGGCGAACCTATCAATCAATGATGGCTTACTGCTGGAAATTTAATTATCCAATCACTAGTGCAGAAAATCAATGTAAATCATTGGTCAAAAACATAACTTCATAAATTGACTGAAAAAAGGGCCAGACAAATATCTTATTCAAGAGAAGATTTATTCCCAAGGAATCCTGTTTCTGAAAATGATTCTATTTGGATATGGTGTTTGCCAGCTTACAAGATTTTATTCTTAGGATAAGTGAGGACCTAATTCTGTACAATGCTTAGGACATTATAGCATCTTGAATTAAGGGTAACGAGCTCAAAACTGCTACATTATACTTAGTTGGTGCTTAGAGCTGCTCAACAATAACTGGTCAATCCATCAAGTCTGGCCTGTAGACGAGCAACTGGGAACATAGCCCAGAATAACCTCCCTCTTATATTGAAATGGCTACAGTGGAGATCACACATAGACAATCTGCCTTAGGAGGGCTGCCTGTGATTTTAGCTGGCACGTAGCTATGCTTTATTGCCTCATACATTATAAATCATACTTCTGGGTCTCCCATCCTCCATAGACAAGGTTGTTACCCTACTCATAGCTATTCAATGCTCACATATCCAGCAATTCATTATACCCATAAAGCTGTTGTTACTGGTTATCCATAAATACTGATTATGCTCAACTGAATTTCAAGTTTCAGCAATCCTCCTTTTATCAATTTCATGAATCCAAGAATCCTCCGAGAGTGTCTAAAAGGTCTTTGCAATAACTGTATCAGACTGCTCCTGCCAGATGGCCTTTAAAGGAATGCCTATAGCCTCGTTATGTGAAAAAACGACTGTTGGCTCTGCTGGATACAGAGCATAAAATATTCACATTATAACACTTTGGCAACTTCTGTGTTTCACCATTACTGGCTTTATTCTCCCAAGGACTTTCAGTAATCAATAGGGCTAAAGTGTAAAATAAATGGAGGATTCAGCAGGCACTTGATCTAAAAGAATTTTGCCTGCACCTGAGTAGGAATTCCCTCCAATACACAAGATAATGATATCATGGTGTAAAATGTAAAAACGAGATTTTACCATTTTTACCTCACTTGGAGCATGTGGCAGACCGGGCATTGATTGGCCAGTGCCAATGTTATATCAATGCCTCCTTGGAAACTTACCGATGTTGTATGGTGAGGGCTAGATGAAAGAGTTCTGAGAAAGAACTTTATTAACTTTGAATGGGTCAGAAACGACAGGAAAATCACCTTCTAACATGGGACATTCATTGGATTAAAGTCTATGTCTATGTTCTTGGTTTGATTGATTTGGGTGTGTATCAACATAAAATAACGTTCATGTGTGAGGTGTTTCTACGAAGAGGAATTTTTTACATAAACCATCAAAGAAGATTTGGTCACTTTCCCACCAAACCTCTCCCAAACGTTCATTCTATGTAGTTTTTGGTTCAGTCACTCTATACGGTATAACAAGCCTACACTGAAAAGCTACAGGGGCCAGATCTCGTCAATAATGAGGACTTAAGATTGTCTGGTTGAGAATACCTAAATCTACAGCCTCAGGTTGTCAAGGGGTCATCATAGGTGACGTCTTTAGGTCGCCACTGACGACCTAAAGGCGTCACTATAGCTGAGGGTAAAGGCTGTATTGTAATGTGTTGAAATTACATAATCCTAGCTTTGTCTTTCAAGATATTTTTGATTTCGTTTTAAGATTATCCCATTTCGATCCCATCCCCTCCTCCACACCACAGTGTTTATAAGGGATGCTTCCAGCCCACTATCATGGTTTCAGTCTGCATTATGCAGTACTGTGTGAGTGCACTCACCTACTTGCACTGTATGTTAGGGAGTCTCATTGAATAAGGAGTTATAATTTAACCGTATATAAGAGAGGTGTAGACCTGGATGTTTTACCTTCTTTTCTACATTTCTGCACAAACATTTACATCTTTTTACAAGTAAATTCGTATCAAATGATGCATTTATTCTGCTTTCCATAGCAGATTATAAAACAAGTACAATGTATAGATGTTAGCATAACTCCAGGGTACAGGATATCTATTACAGAAATGCATGTAGCGGGGACCTCTTATGACACACACACAAACTGGTATTACAGCCAAGGTGGTCAGTATGACGACTTAGGGTAGTCATAAAGGTCTGACAACCCTAAACTCGTCATATATGACGATTTTCCAGTAGCAGCATTTTTTCAGTATAAGTCTATTTGAAATCAAGTAAATTGGGGTGCTTATTGCCTTCAACAAATATATGTGACACATGATTAACACATAATTAACCATACGTTGATAGATAATATATTCACTAGCTGATTGAATATGATGTGTACATGGGAATTTAGAGAACGGTGAAACAATCAAATTTATATCACCATTTAAGTAATAAAATCAATCTTTTATGCCTACGAGGGTCACTGACGACCTAAAGTCGTCTTCTATGACTACCCCATGACGACCTAAAGCTGTAGGTATAGTCAACCTGAGCACCTACAATCATCAGTACTGACTAGTTTAGGTTGAAGCAAGTTTCCAGTGTGGGAAGCCTCAGCATAGAGTCTTATACAAAATAACCTTACAGACATCTCTGTTACATGATGACCAGTCATGGACTGAGAGAACTGAGTCAGTAGCACAGCTAACTGTAAGACAACCTTCCATGTTGACAAGAACACTCCATCTAATGAGGGGGACATTGCTTCTGATATGAAAGGCAACCTCTGTGATGGACGATACCACATGTGTCTAGGTCAAACAGGAAGGACATTGCTTCACACAAGGACATTGGTAATCTAGGATTTTTTTAACTAACAGCTATGGTAGCTATGTTAATACCTACCTTCTTATATCTAAAATCTTCCTTCTTCTTGTACCTGGCTAAAAGAGAAAACATATACATATTCAGAGGGGCATATCTCAACAATGTGGATTATCATATCTAAGGTATGCTTCCCAGATCATATGACATGTGTTGCCAAGTAGGACACATTAACTGAAAGGTTTGTAGAGGGCCATTGACTATTCTCATGGCCATAAATTATGAGAATAAGGATATAGCTAAGATAATTGTTTTGATACTTGTACAGCTTCCTGTACAGCCATTGATTACAATTGTAGGTTACTTTCACTTGTTGATTACCAATGTGGCTACATGACCAGCTGTGTGAGGTGTCACCTGTATTTTATATGCATAGCAGGGTAGTCGTCTACCTGTAATTGTTGATATCTATAGAATGGTGGATTATTCATTTGTTCTAATTATACTAAGGAGTATAATGGAAGGCGAGCTGGAGATAAAATATTTATTACAATATATCGAGCTCATTTGAAGTGTTAAAACAATGTGATGCCTACGGCTTTAATAATGTTATTAGTAATCTTGTTTGAAGGGATGGTGGGTGGGGAACTTCAACCAGTTGCTCTGGTATTCTTTGGCAATGGCAGCGGTGGCCTTGTTTGTGTGTTATATACTCGGTGAGTGGTGCCCTGACCTCGATCCAGATGGCGTTACTGCATACGGAGGTACACTGGTGCTCGGTCACCTGTCCTAACAGATACATAGGTTAAGTATAGAACAATGTCTCCAGCTCATTTACCAAAGAGGTGTTTAATGTGTTGTGATAATGAACTGTTCCATTCTCATTAAATTAAGAATAATCTACATTATATATCATTTCAGATCAATCTGTATTTTAGGACTGAACACTCAGAGACATGACTGATAGGGTCAATATAGTATCATAAAAGCTATTCAAGCCTTAACATACTGTGGCTAGACACTAGACACAGAAGGCCTCCTGTTTCACTGTCCAATTGTATCATATATGCCATTTACCTTGTATAGGAAGGATGAGAATAGCACGCTGACATGTCTAGTGTAAGATTATAGACATTAAGAAGCTTGTCATAACTAGACTGTGATGTAATATGCTTCTGGTATGACTTGCTGAAAAGGAAATTAACCTCTGGGTCCATTTTGTAGTAATCGAGAATTTGAGAAAGTACACTATTGATGAAACTGGTATCTTAAAAGACTAAAATGTGTAGTGTTTTAAATGGGTAGGCTAATTAAATCCTTTGATTATCCTGCATGAATTCAATTATCACAAGTGCATCACAGAAGCTAATGCAGCTAAAAGAAATGTAACAAATCACAACTATGTTAACATTCGTTCTTTCTTTACAGAAAACACTTTGCCAGCAGTGAGCAATGCAATGCACATACTCCTCAAAAACATCATCCTCTCTGATATGTGAGTTAAGTTTTGCTGCTTATAGGTCAATTAAGAACAATTTATCTTTTTTTTTCTGCTTTTCCTTTTTAGAAAAAAATCTATGCACCCTATACTCCCCAAACAATTTAAACATCGATGCTTGTTCTGCACCATGATCATCTTACATTTGAAGGGGGAGATGCTCAAAGGTGCTCCGTATACTTAATGGATGCTTTCGCCCAACAATGATCCAGTATATCCATCAAGTGTGGGCTGTAGATGAGTACGCTGTAGGGGATCGTGAATTCACACGCACGATGTACCGACTCTCAGGAGCCAGTCCTTGGGTAATCCCAGTTCCCCTCTCTGTATCACCCCAGTCCAGGTGTGGGTGGAAGGTAGGAAACATTGTAAGGGGAAGTAGCTCAGAGGTAGAGCAATCGTCTGAAGGCAAAGAGGTCCCGGGTTGGACTCCCAGTTTCCCTAAACGTTTTCAACAATCCCTACTCAGCCAAGAATAAGAAATACCTTTCTTCCTCTTCTTAAGCTTCAAAAGAGCTACAGTAAAGATCATAAGGCTGCTTTGGAGGGCACAGACACAGGGATGGCTGTGATATAAGCATACAGTTAGCCAAGTTTTAAAGTGTGTCATGCATTCTAGACCAATGTTCTGAGTCCCTCATCCTTCATAGACAAGGTTGGTACCCTACTCCTAGCTATTCATTGCACACATATCAAGTGTTTTACCATCCTCATAAAGCTAATAGCTCTGACCATTTGTGGATCAACACGGTAAAAGGTATGCCCGTGCACCCCCTCATGGCCATACCTTTTACTGTGTTGATCCACATTTATTAATGCCAATCTAAACTTTCTTTCTTGACAATTTTATGAATGTCAGAATCCTCAGAGATTGTCTAAAAAGGTCATTGCAATAACTGTATGAGATGGCTCCTGTCAGATGGCCTTTAAAGGAATGCCTACAGTCTCATTATGTGGGGTAATGACTGTTGGCTCTGCAGGATGCAGAACATAAAATATTCACTGTATAACACTCTGGCAACTTCCTTGTCTGAGACTTACTGGCTTTATTTTCCTAAGGACTCACTGAAAAAAGGGTTGCTTGTGACATAATCAGTAAGGGATATAGTTGAAAAAAGATAATGGCAGCTGTGTCACCTATTACAAGGAACAGGTACTCTGCCAACACCTTGGTCATAGTCATACAAGGTTAATATAATTGGCTGATGCCAGGTGGTAGATTATTGATGGAATATAGCATAAATATGGCAGCACAAGTGTGGTATATTGACGAATATTGCATGAGGCCGTTAGGCCGAGTGCAATATCGTCAATATACCACCTGTGTGCTGGCATATTTATGCGATATTGCATTTATACCACCTTTTCCTCCATTTTGTATTAATTTCTTAGCTGATATCCACAGAATATAGCCACGAGAAGGCATTTTGTAAAAGCAAGCGATACGGCCTGGGTCAGCGCTCTGCGCGAAGCCATTGATTTTGTTCCTTGCCGGGAGAGGTACCGCTGTGTATACAGTCACTTTTCGTATCGAATCCAACCATGACAAGTTTTCAAATTAAAACATACATATCCTTAGACATTCTAGATGAGTACTCCATGCTTGATATGTCTGATATATTCAAAATAAATAAGAATCCATTGATTTTCAAAAATGGTCCGAAATTTTCGGCGTCTTTCTTGTACAGCGAGCAGTTGACCTATATCTACATCCGGCCAATGACACACTTTCGTCGGACAAGAAGGCGGGTGGGAATGGCCGGACCGCGACTCGCGTACGTTGGGAAAATCAATGGATTCTTATTTATATCGAAGAAAATGGAGAAAATTAGCACGCATTCCTCTTCTATGGATCAAAAACTTCTTGGGATTTCGATATTATAACATGTCAAGGTTGGATCAAGACGAAAACTGAGTGCAAACATAGGACTAGGACCTCAGGTTAGAACTTACTTATTTTCGCATTGGATTTTCATCACCGTTCAGTGTGGCGCTATGGCTAAGGCCTTCGCCTACCACCACTGCGGCCGGGGTTCAATCCTCATACAAGTTGGGACGATTTTTCACCTTGAAACAATGGCGAGACTAAATTTCTATGTCCGCCAGCGTCTCCCAAAATATTCTAAGTCCAACTTGACCTCGAAAAAGTATATCCAAAAATCCCAAAAATGCACATGTGCGTATATGCTCTCATAATGCACTGGTAGGAGAGGGCATAACAGTAAGCCAGGTGGCCGAATAGTGGTATAAGAGTCCATAGTCTAAACAACTTCCTCTTTTCTCTGTTTCAAACTGAGACTTTATGAGTCCAATGCATTTATAGAATTTTGTTTAGACCCAATTAGAAAAGAATTCGCAATAAAACCAGTAAGTAGAATAAGATGATGGTGACATTATTGTGTAGAAATATCATATCATAGTTTATAAGCCACTAGAAGCTGTAAGCAATCAGTGGCATTGATCTACTGGTACAAGGGCCAGATGAAGGAGTATACTTTGTGGACTTTGAATTGGATTCCATCAATGAACAATCAGTCTTTATGTGGCAGGCAAATCACCTTCTAACAAGGGACATTTACCAGATTAGAACTTCAACTATGTCACAAAGAAAGGCTAGGGAAGGACTGGGGTAGGCAGAAATTCCCTCCATAGCTACTGTCATTTTATGTTAAAGGCATTACTAAAGGATAAGGCTATGGCTGGCAGAGAGAAAGTGTTGAAATTGCCTCCAGGCATTCCTCTAGAGGCTGCACTGCAAAAATGGTGTTTAGATTTTAAACATGTTGAGGTCTAAACACGTTTAAAACCTAAACATATAGGTCAGTTAGTTGTCTCATCGACTACACATTTAGGAAATGAACACTTTTATTCTAACTACATAAACATTTATGCTAAACATGTTTAGATGTTTAGAGTTGAGACAGTTGAATAATAGGTGTTTAGATTTAAACATCAATATGTTTAGATACTTGGATGTTGAATCCACATCAGCTAGCAGCACTACCTTTGACTGGACTATCTGCACACAGTTATATTCAATTGTTGTGACAAATGTCCCCAAATCCCATGTTTATCATGGTTTCATTTCATAGAATGTCATGTGAATAGAAAGGGCAATAAAAAGTTGACTAGATTCACCTCATGCCACCATCATTACCATGAAATAATCAATAAACTCCATGACTGACACCTATTTGATGTTATTCTGGAATACATAAGGCAATGTCCTTCCTGCCAAGCTGTTGTACTTTCTCAAGTCTCTCATTCTGATGCAGTGTGTAATTAATGTACACGTATATAGCTTTGGCTGACATCTTTGGAGACTTTGACAAGTAAATACCTGCTGATGTCCCCCCAGTAAATGAGAAAACAAACAAAATATATCTCTGTTTTTTAATGCATACATTTCTGCAAACCTTAAGTCTCCATCAAATCATTTAAACATCTAAACACAAAAATTCATAAACACCTAAACACAAAAATTCATATATCTAAACACAAAGTTTTAACCTAAACACCTACATTTCTAAACACTTGAGCTAAGCACATTGTTCGGCAAAACATGTTTAGGAAATTAATGTGATTACAAAAACGTTGCAAGAATATGTTTAGAATTGTGTTTAGGATCTAAACACCATTTTTGCAGTGTAGCACCCATTAGAACGACGCTCCATTCTGCCATATGTGGTTAGGTTCTTACAGTGCTTATCAGTGCTATATGTCCAATCTCATAACTCATGGGGTCGCTGACATCCTATGCAACCGAGCACCAGGGCTATTAACTCACAAGGTAGTGGAGCTGATAAGTAGGTCCAAAGGAAGGCTTCAGCAGACATAAAATGACAGATTTATGCTGAGCAGGTAGTGTTACTTACTTACTCACTACCTATCTATCTATACTCATTATTAAGTCTGCTCTCACCGACACTGACTGCAAAAGCAGCCTTATCTATATACCAACCAACTACCTACCAATGAGAGAGGCCAGCAAATGAAAGCTGCCATACTAGTATATCAAGCAGTTGACCACAGGGGACAGTACATTCATTGTTGATAAAATGGTGTATTCAAACACACGAAATCTCCCACCCATGGTCCCAACTACCTTCTATCGATCAATCACTGAAATATTATCGATAGCAGAGCACAGGAGGTATTATTGCATCTGATTCTCATTATACGGTATGAACAGCTGCTTTTAAGGTCATTAGACATGCATTGCTAGGTGGCCTTCTCTCAGATATATACTGTCTTGTTATATGTACTTCTGTCTGGGCTGGATGTAGAGTATGAAATATTAAACAATTCCAAGTCTGAAACTTTTTTTTATGTACTCGTGCTCGGAAAGTTTTGAAAAGACAAATTACTCTGACCTTTTAATAATAAGTAGTATAACAAAAACAAAATCAGCATACGGCTTTTAGATCTATATACCTCGATAGTATGTATACAATTTACATCTTAGCTCCTTTTTAATGTGTAGAATCAATTGTGATTGATTAGAGTGTTGAGAGAGTTAATAGAGATCTCCACTGTCAAGTTCAGCAGAGCCAACTGGTGAGTATTAACTTTGTTAGTCAGATCACCCAGTTCAGGGACGCTCATGCAGAGCAGCTTCATACTGTGTGATCATTACCATGAAATTGCTTATATTTCTTTTTATATATTCATGTGATGCACCCCAAAGTTATCGCGAATCTGCTCTGGTATATATGGAACATTGTGTATGGGCTGAGACTATCCGATGTGGTGACTCAGCGGCTACAGCAAGCAGAAGCGGCTGCATGAAATACTACTCATAATGAATAACAATGTCATGTTTGGGCAGAAAACACAAGAATGACTTCCCAATAGTAACAATAAGAACACAAAGCCAGTGATGATGTATGATGTAGAAACGTGAAGCGAGGAGAGTGCTCTTTGTTACACTGTTTGAGACCTGAGAGAGGCTACACTTCTAGCAGACAGCCCCACTCTCAAAAGACAATCGATAGTGTCGGGAAAAAGTCAGCGGTATTGTGTAAACACTGCCAGATGGTGGCTTTTACAGAGAAAAGACCATGTGAGCTTGAAGCAGGATTCTATCGATGCTGGCTTTCTCTGAAAAGGAAACACCACTTCGGGTATAGCCATTATATTTCAGGTCAATGTACAACAGCTCTACTACCCTGAGCACAGACATAAGGTGCATTTTTACTTTAAAGTGGCATAGTCCGATTTTTAAGATTTTTCAAATTCTGTTCAAATGTTTTCTACATAATGTAATAACACCATATTTAGACATTTGTGGACTATTTATTGTTATCTCAAGCCCATACATGCTTTGAAAGGCAGTCCCATGGACCTTATCATAGGCATTTTACAGTGTATTTCCAATGGATGGAGTTTTGGTGTGCACTCCAAAACTACGAAATAGGGTATAAATCTGACAATTCTTTCAAATATGAGCCTAATTATGGGGAAGGAGCGCCAATAAAGTAGTCATCATAGGAACTATGATCTATGTGAACATCCTGGTTCATTTTGGAGAAGATTGATTTTTTTGGCCCCAACCATCGGACTATGCCACTTTAAAAGAAACCCATTAGGTAGAGGTAGCATTTTTTCTAGACCAGGTTTTTATGTTTATCAGAACGGTCTTAAAAGTGTCAGATAAATTATTATTATCTGGTTGAAACTTTTCAGTATCAGTTCGAGGGAGTTAAATGACTGACAACTGAAACTGCAAAAGTTGAAACCTGATATCTAGTCATACGTTGACACTTTACCATTCTTACATTTATCAATAAATGTTTCAATGTCAAGAAAATAAGGCCAAAAATAATTTACGTTACTTCAGGTCACAGATCTATTCCAGGTCCGCCATGACACCTTTTCCCCAGACCTTTTCACAATCCATAATTCTAGCTCCAAGCATTCACCCAGTAAAAAACATAGTCCATCCCATACAATTCACATAAAGTGTTGTGTTCGTAAAAAGAAGCATTACTCTTCATTTAAAATATACCATTTCAGCGATATGGAAAGCCCCTGAAGTAAAAAACATCTTAAAGTATTAACATTGCTGTCACAGATTTATCTGCGCTTACAACAAACACACCTTGTGCATTACTCTCCTTGAACAGGGAGTGCTGTGATTAGTGCCACCAATGACCTGAAAGCTCTGCTTGAAGATTGTTGCCACAAGGTGCCGTTTTTTTTTGTTTATTTGCAAATATAAAGCAACATTTATTTACATGATATTTGTTACAATACTCTATTTTCTATTCATAGTCAATAACGGATAATAAGTTAATTTTGAATTGACCACAGCCAACATTTTCATCATTGTGGATGGCCACTCAATACACAAAGTCAAAAGATTCAGTTAAATAACCAATGAGATTGAAGCCTGCAGCTACGGCTGCCATTTCTCCTGTCAGATGACCGCGGGTGTTTGTGATGAGCGCGATGAAAACATGAAAGCAAGGGTATGGTTTCTCTTAGAAGAATGACGTCTGCAAGCATGACAGAGGGGGGTTACAGGACAAATACCATGTAGTAGTATGCTTGCCTGGCTTGTTTTGATACAATTTGATATAACTGGGATTCAATTGATGTGATTTTAAGCTCAGTGCCCTCATCTTTCAAAAGTGGACCTCGTTCACTGCACAAGTGTGACATGATCAGAACACCAAGATAAAGACACGAATTGTGTATAACAGTGACAGGTGCCTTATGTGATGATACAGCTAGTCGGATATTCCAGCATTATTGGGGGAAGGAGAAGATACTCCCATGAAATCCACAGTATCTATTTGTGCAAAGAGCTTCATTCATACTGTCCCCCACTATTCAAACACACAACAACCACTGTGGTCTAGAAATGGCTCAATAAATGGTCTATGGAAAGTGTTTGTACACATGGAATAGGGGCTTCGTGCAAAACATGTTGAAAGCTACTATGATTTGACCCATCCTCTACACATTAAACTAAAGTAATTTACCCACAATACTCACTACAGTTAAGGCACATATCATGGTAAGGTTTGGAGGACTGACCATAGCACCACAACCACTATAAGTTTTATTCCATTGCTGTTAATAAAAAGGAAGTGGTTTCCACAAAGGTTAACTGAAAAGACTTTACTTCACTGATGTAAATGACATAAAAAATTGATTTTCCAACCCTCTGAAGTCTCACCTCATCTGACTTTGTCATTTCCATGACTGATAATTCCATTAAGACTTTTTCAGTCAAAATTTAGACATTTCCCCTTGATCTGGTCAATGGAATCCTTCCTTGATTTTGGCCACAACTTTCTTTATGATACTGACTTTATAGAATATAGAAAAACCCAGCTTATCATCTCATGCGATGTCCTTACTGAGATCTCTGTTACATGATGACCAGTCATGGACTGACAGATCTAAGGCAGTAGCACAACTGAATGTAAGACAACCTGCCCTGAAGGGCTTGTTGACAGGAACCAATCATCCAAGCCAAATGGAAGGCAACCACTGTAATGACTGACACTGCCTGTGTCAGCAATTTCATGTCTTATATGAGATCACATATAGTATAAGCACTCAGTGCTGTACCTATTTGTAGATGCCTTCTCAATAGCTATACTACCCGAGAAAAATGATAATACCCTAGAAAATGTCTCAGCTGAGACAGAAAACAGGGAAATACATGGACAATCACTCAGTCGGACAGGAATTCCAAGGTCCTGACCTTAATATTGGAAGGATTAGTTCCTGATTTTTCACAAAGGTAGAAAGTGGCATTCACAACATGAGATATAGAATTTTGAGCAGGAGTAGGTCCTCCATCCAAGACCATAATGGGCCTGTAAGAATCAATACATTTAGCAGACAGCCAACTGTCAACAGTCAGTCAAAGGTATCGGGTAGAAGTCTCTGACAGGTACTGTCTGATTACAGAGAGATTGCGGACTTCACAAAAAAAGAAACGTTTGTGAATTTTGACCTGGATTAGATAAAAAATAAAACAGGGCTGTCTGGATGCAGTAGCTTTCTTTCTGAAAGTCTAGAGGCATATGATGCACCTCAACATCAACATCTCTAGGCAGCCTAGAGAACACCCAGGGCCATGCCCAATGCCTTATTCCCTAAACAACAGGTCTATATTCTTCACATCTTCCTTTTCGTCACCCTACACACCCCATACACTCCACAAATGAATAAGATGAGGCAAAAGTCAAAACAGATCACTTATCCTAGAGTAAAGAGTGATCCTCTATTATTTTCCACCTGGAGCAAACCTATTTATTAAATTGGCAGACAGCTGGAAGTTTAATTATTTAATCATTGGTACAGGGAAACATCAATGGAAGAAAACATTACTAATCGACTGAAAAAGAACCAGACTAATATTTTATTTAAGAAAGGTTTTATTATGTGCCAAGGAATCCTTTTCCTCAAAGTAATCTCTTTTGGACAGATTGTTTGCGTACTGAGGAGGTTTTACTACCACACATTTTCTGAAAGAATTTAAAGTTATTTCTGGTTTAATGTCGAGTTGCTCAAAGTCACTCCATATACTTGTTGGGTGCTTAGATTTGCTCAACGATGGGGCCATCTACAAATGACGTCATGCTGGAGCGGGGGAGGGGGGTCACGCCCGGATGGAATTAATTAAGTCTTGCCTATAGACAAGCAAAAACGAATACAGCCAAGAATGAAAAAGACCCCCCCTCCCTCTTTTCATGCACCCTACTGTTTGCTATTCATTGCACAAGTATCCATTAGTGTATTACACACATTAAGCTGGTGTTATTGGTTGTCTATAAATGCATATTATGCTCATCTGAATTTCTTTTATCAGTTTCGGGAATGCAGGAACCCTTCGAGATTGTGTGAAAGGTCTTTACAATAACTGTATCATACTGCTCCTTCCAGATGGCCTTTTAAAGAACACCTACAGTCTGGTTGTGTGGAGTAATGACTGTTGGGTCTGCATGACATGAAATATTCACTGTATAACAAAGTCTGTGTTTGACAAAGTCCGTGTTTCACCATAACGGGGTCTATTCTCCTAAGGACTTTCTGAAAAGAAAGCCTACTACTTTTTCAATCAGTAGGGGCTAAAGTGTAGAATAAATCGAGGTTTCCGCATGTACTTGACCTATAAAGAAAATCTATATATTATGAGAACATTTAGAAGCAGCCAATAGACCACCAGCTGCCTTAAGCTATGTTAACCCTCATGTGCTGTCAGGTTTGTAGAGGGAACTCAGGTCATGCTTAGAGAGACTAATGAGAGGTAATAAGTGGTGTAAGGTTAAGAAACAGTCAATTTGCCAACACATTTGCCATAGGTACTAGGTCCATACCATTGGCTGGAGCCAGGTGGTGGTTTATGAGTAAATAGGGTTAACTACTTCCTTCTTGTTCTGCTCCCAAGTTATATTTTAGAACATAAAATTTTGCTTACACCTGACTAAGAAAGACCTCTCAATAAAAGGGTGAGTATAGGAATCTGGTGATGACATTGTAGCGTTCTACCCCTCGATGTTATATCGAATCTTTCGATAAACAACGAAGAACAACTATTCAGGTTCCAGTTAAAACTTTATTGTCAAATAACACATAGGCATCAGCCGTTCTCGATCACAGTTACAGGTGGCAGAGTTTTGAACTCTATTGCAGGTTCGACACTAGGCCTTCTAGTGTCTAGAGTTAATATTCCACATGAACCCCCTCTGTGCAGGAGCACAGAGGAGTATTAGAATATGGTAGCCGGGCAGCCGCCGACCATTGCTCACAATGGTCAGTCGGGGCTGGACTGACCCTGAGGAAGGCCGTACAACGGCCTTATATACACCGGAGTCGAGGGCCACGTGACCAAGTGGTGACGTGGCGCTGGACTCCAGCGCCCCCAGGCGTCGGGTAATAGAGGTGCTCTCGACGTCGCCCACGAGGACCACGAAGGTACCTCGAAGATGACGCGGGACCACCACACCACCCCCCACTAGACTGAAACGAGGTCTCTGAAAATTCAGAGATCCCGGATCAGTCTAAACAATTAGATAATAATATGAACTACTGGATCCGTCGACACAGTCGACAGAAACAGTAGAGGAATATATAGAAATATAGTTTCTACTGTACTGTAGAAAAAAATTATTATCACAGTTAAATTATAAGGCGTTGCTCCATCCAACGTAGGAGACCAGTGTCGAAACACTGCTTCACGACCTGCTCCTGGTCGATCCGAGGGAGGCACGACCGGGTATGGCAACCGGGGTCGTGTCGTTTCCTCCCTGTCTCGTTGAGAAGCTCCTTCCAGCGTAGGAAGCCCATCGATAGCGTACTATACTACTATGATGGTCCTTCGACCGTGAGGCCGAGGATGTGTGGCACCACCGGGCCCTAAGACCAAGGTGGCGTCGGATCCACACAGCTTCGCAGGGAGGTCCGGGGACAGGAAAGGTACCCCCACTCGTGGAGGGTACACCGTCGTCCGGGAACGAGTTCCCGGGGGTTCCGTGCTGACATCGAGACTCTGTTCGATGTCAGCGATCCAGACTGACGAGGAGGAGCAGTAGTTTCATACTACTGATCCTCCGAGATGGACCCTGTAGCGGCGTCGATTTCGGCCTGCTCTCCGTCAGTGCGCTCCTCTCCATGTGGAGCGCTGGCGGCTAGCTGGCCCGAAAACGTCGGGGACTCCGGCAATGGGGCCTCGCGGTCCATTGTCGTACTCCAAGCCTCGTTAGAGGTCTCGGGTGCATCCCGGGAGTCCCCCTCAGCATCTGAGTGGAGAACAGCCGAGTCTGCTGAGTCGCTTCCGTCGTCGTCGTCGCTCTCCTGACCTTCATGGTCGTCCTTGTCTCCCTGGTCAGGGGGAGGCTTTGGAGAATGATCGACGACATCGACGTCCCCGTCTATATCCATCGACTGTTCCACCTCGGCAGGTTCTACTGCTTGGGCGGAAGCCGACGGGTCCGGACAGACGGCTACGTTCGCCGGGGCCAGGGGAGTGATGCCCTGAAGATCCGGATGGATCCTCGGTGACACCATTCTCTGGACCGGTGGCGGCGTAGGCTCGGTGGTTCCCGAGAGGGTTATCAAGGGAACCGAGGAGGAAGACGGGGCTGCCGGCGGGTAGACGGAGGCACCGAGAGACCTACCCGGGGTGTCAGGCTTGTCCTGCACCACCTGCTCTCGGCCCAACATCGTCATAGCCGAGCTCAGACTGTCAATCTTTGGAGACAACTCTCTCAAAGGATTCGTCTGAGCCGCCAGCGTCCTGACGTCAGGAATCTCTCCACCCTCGACGAGGTACCTCTGCGCTTCGCGAGAGGGCTCGGTTCGAACGGGCTTCAGGGTTCGGACGCCATGGTGTTTGTCCCTCATCCATTCCGAGAGTTGGACCCCGAAGACTCTAAAGAATTCGCGGTCGATTTCCTCCCAGCCTTCTATGATACTGTCCCTCTTGGTAATATCATATTGGGCCTGTGCCTCAAAGTTATTGAGACGCGTTCGGACGTCGGTCAGACGAGAGTCCATCTCCATCTGAACGGTCTGGCGCGCCTCATTCCTAAGAGCCGGAAGGAGCTCGTTACGGATGGCCATGTTTGTTCTATCAAACAGGCCGAACAAGTAGGCACTCGCTTCCTCACGGAATGCCTCACCGAACTTGTCGATAGCGGGGCTGCCTGTCATCTGTAGAAGTCCCTTACAACGTTCCACGAACGTCTTCGGGACCCCACATTCGACGCCATCGCCGTATGCAGGCTGTGCCAATTCCCAACGCAAGGTTGCTGTCGGGGTGTCGGCGCCTGTCACGACGTTGGAGAAGCTAGCTCCTGCTGCCGAGGTCAATGTCGCGCCTCCTACGTGGACACGCGGCGTGGCAGCTGGGGTGCTGCCCTCTGCCGCTGTAGGGGGCTTGACAGGAGACGAGTTGGTGGTCACCTTGGGTTGTCGATCACGACCACTCCGGGTTTCCACCGTCTTGCCTCCAGTTTTAGCACCACTGGTGCTTGGTTTGGCTGAACCGGTCGAAGCAGTCTTCGACTTTTTAGGAGCCGGGGCGGCTTTCGATGCCTTTTCGGGCTTCGAGGGAGCAGCCTGCGGCTTAGGCTTCTTAGGTTCAGTCGAACCGGCAGACTTTCCAGCTTCTGTAGAGTGGGGCCTCTTGTTCCCACTCGTAGAGGCTGTAGGTCCTGGGTCCCGAGGACGACTGGCCTCCCGCTTCTTCCGTTGCTCTACCCTGAACTCGGGGTAGGCACCGTAGAAAGCGGGCATCAGCTCCGGTCTGATATACAGGCGCTTCGTAGACGGGGGTGCGGGGGCCATCCGCATCCAGTGTCTAGTCGGCGCGCCTGTCTTCTCATTCCGTTCGCACTTTCCAACCAGTGTCTCCACTAGCTGGATAGCGCCCTCGGCGTTGTACTTATGGGGCTGCTTGTACGACTTGAGATGACGCGCCATCAAGCCCCTTCGTGAGGTCACGAAAGGAGGAGAGGTCGGGTCATCAGGGTCCTGATAACATGGAATGGTCTTTTCCACCTTAACACAACCGAACTGCGGACGGATGGCTCGATGCTCTTCAACCAAGTGTCGAGCATACCTGCCGTCAGTCGCGTATACGCGAGGGGGAAACCCCTTACGTGTGCAGTTCTCGAAAGCACACTGCTGCCCTGGATTGAAGATGCGCCATGCGAACCCAATCCGCTGTCGCTCGGGCAGCGACACCCCCGACGAGTCTGAGGCATTCGTAACATTCTCGATCATCGAGACATACCAGTCGATGGCATGACTGTCGTCCGAATACCATTCCTCGTCGTCACTACCGTCCTTTCCGACGAGACTTGGGAGTACCACTTGACCATTCTTGCGGTAGTCCTGAAGCTTTGTCAGTGGCCTGTCATCGACGTACTCAGCACGTCGTTTGGCAGTGATCGCTGACAGTTGCTTCCACTCGTCGACAGCCCTGGCCGTGTCTGGGGGTGAGGATACGGTGCTCTCCACGGCACCGGCATCGACCTCCGACGGCTCGGTTCCAGGTTCCGGTGGAGCAGTAGACTCGCTACTCCTCTCCCGGGCTGGAGCCTTCTTGGCTGCGGACTCTTTCTTGCTACTTTCCTTCTTGGGCACCCTAGGGATCTTGAAATCCTTCAAGGTACCCTTGGATGCCTTCGATTCAGTCGGCTTCTTGCCTTTAGAACCTGAAGGGGTAGCACTTTTCGATGGAGCAGGCGTCGACGGCTCGTCGACCTCCATCTCATCGGGAGAAGAGTCTCTCGAGGCGGCAGCAGCTGCGACCTTCAAGTCGCGCTTCTGCTGCTTAGCTGCCTCCTTCGCCTTCCGGCGGAGCTCCTTCTCCCGCTCCTGGGACTCAGCCAAGGCTTTCTGTGCATCCTCGATCTGCTTCAGAAGGGCTGCACTCTTAGCCGAGGTAGACTCGAGCTCTTGCTCGGGTCTGGTCCTCTTGGACTTCTTCTTCTTCTTCTGCGACTTGTGGCTCGCCGAAGAGCTGTACCCTGACTGCTCATCGGACGAGGACCCCATGGTTCTTCCTGAACTGCCGGGTTCCACCAGGGAGAGAAGACTCCGGGTCTCGAACCGTTCTCAGACGGGACGAGACGTCGAAGAGGATCTTCGAGGTTTTTCGATCCGCACTCTGGCGGGTCGAAGCCTCGAAGGTGTCTTCGATGTACCTCGAACCGCACTCAGGCGGCTCGAGGGACCGAAGACTGGAGTCTCGAGTGAACACGAACCTGCGCTCACACAGGTCGTGTCCCTCGACACTAGGCAGGGGAGACCTCCTACACTCAGGTAGGAAGTCCCCAGACGGGGCGTACCAGCTGGAATAAGCTAGGCTTAGTCCAGCTTATCTGCGTCCGACTCTCACGAGAAGGGCGCAGATGTGACCTCCGTGGTGGGCGACGCGGCCTTTTATCCCTGTGGCGCACGTCTCTGATTGGAGGAAGGGACTACGTGACCGAGGAGGGCGAACCCTATTGGTCCACCGCGCATCACGCCATGACCAAATATGGTATTGCTCAAAAAATAGAACGACTCACTCTCCCCTCACCGTCACGCTCTGCTTCTCCAGTCGCAATGTTTGCATATGCCGTTATTTCCTATGCGGTCTATGGGTTCCAACACTATTAACATGGATTAATCTGGGCACCCCCTCCTTCATCAGACTACCGGGATTAAAAAAATGGTTCCAATATGGATCTACCCTTCGGGCAGTATCCACCAGCCTATGCTGGGAACCCGTCCTCACAGTCAATAAAATCAGAGGCTCCAAATTTCCATGTTTCCAGTATTAGTTTGTCTCAAACTAAGAGGCAATCGTACGACTTCTCGTTGTGTAATTTTTTATTCACCGTCGGCTTCACGTCCACAGACAGATTTACTCAAGAACGGCACCCGTTATTTTAAAGTCTCATTAAAAACACAGGTTAGTAAAGCTGCTGCTTGGTATTGTGCGAAACATCGATTACTGAGTAGGGTTTAATCTAGGGCTTTTCCTGATTTTAACCTTTACTACAGGAACGAGTGTTGAGCCTCGGGGCGGGTTACTATCACCCCCTCCTAGCCCGCCGTCCTTTGATGTGGCCGGGCCGACCGGGCTATTAACCCGTTTCCGTCGGCGTCTGCCTCCCATCACTTGTGACGGTGTGGATGCAGGAGCCAGAGTGTTTGCTCTGGGTTTCCTTTTATCCTCGACACTCGCTGACCGTTCCTTTGATGAGCCTTGGCGCTTAAGCCTCGCTCGAGTCATAGGTCCGGACTGGAGTGACTGATCTTTCACTTCAATCGAAACGTTTCGATGTGAAGTTTGTTCAGTCGTTCGCACCTTCGAGGGGGGGTCGGGCTTCCGACATCCCTTCAAAGGCTGTTTAGATGTTTTCGACTTATCTCGACGGGCCGGTCGACCACGGCGCCGCTTTGATGGTTTACTGGCATCCAACACCTCCACCTCGCTCAGTTTTCGAGCTTTTTGCTGTCGTTTTCGATGACCCTGCTTAGTTTGTTCTTTAGACTGGACTTCCGGCCGCGACCTTTCGACCTCTATTTCGACCTGTCCAGAAACAGACTTAGCCCTTTTCGTAGCCCTACGAGAAGGTGAATCATCATCAAGTTGTGGTTGCAACAACTCGACAGTTTGTGATAGTTCTACGCCCAACCACCGGCGCACTCTATCAACATTGCTCTTTTGCAACCGTCCGCGGGATGATCGAAGTAATAATGTCGACTCAGAGAGGACAGAATCTACAACGAACGGCCCATCCCAGTTGGGGGCAAGCTTCATAGCTGCCTGGGGGGTGTGGTACCTCACCACCTGTTCACCAACTGAGTATCTTCTCTGCTTTAGCCCATAGTCATACCCGACCTTCTGGCGTTCCGCAGATTTCCCTTACCATGCTATAACTCTCCCTCAATCGGTCACGAAGTTGTTCCACGAAGGTGACGGAACAAGGGACTTCGAGTGGGTTCTCGATTGAGCCGAAAATCACATCCGCTGGCATGAGAATTTCTTCCCCGAATACCATCATATTTGGACTGCATCCAGTAGAACTGTGCTCAGAGCTGTTATATGCGGACACCACATATTTAGCCTGTTCATCCCAGTCGTCCATATGTTTGTCTACCAACATAGTCAGACTCTGAATCAACGTTCTATTGAACCTTTCCACCTGACCATCACTCTGTGGTCTGTATGGATTGGTTCTCTGTTTTACAATCGTTAAATATTCACACATCTCAGAGAAGAGTCGAGATTCGAATTCTCGACCTTGGTCGGAATGCAGAAGCAACGGGACTCCAAAGGTCAAAACCCATTCGTCCACGAAGGCCTCTGCACAGGTCTCTGCCGTGTGATTTGGTAGGGGAATAGCGCGTACATACTTGGTGAAGTAATCTTGGATTACTAACATGCAAGTATTCTTGTTTGGCGTGGGTGCAAATCCCGAGATGATATCCATAGCTATCCTCCCGAATCTCACCCCGAACAACTCTTGGTGCAGAGGAGACTTACCCATGCCCTCGCCGGGCTTTACCAGGCAACAGGTAGGACAGTGTCGAACCCAACGACCTATGTCCTTTCCCATCCCGGGCCAGTAATATCTCCTTTTCACCTTTTCGAGCGTTCGTTTACGACCAAAATGTGCCGCTGTTCGGTGTCCGTGGCAAAAGGAGAGTACCTCACCCCTCAGTTGGCGTGGTACAACTACTTGAATCGTGCGCCTAGCTCGACCCGCCTCGACTTTCCAGCGACACAACAAGCCTTCACGGAAGGTTAGTAGAGGCCATTGCCCTACTAATTTCCGTACCTCGGCGTTCTCGATCGATACATCAGGCCTAGTGGGTTTAGCCCCCTTAACTAGCCATTCAGCAACTCGTTTGATGTCAGCGTCCGCTTTCTGAGCATCAATGAGTTCATCGAGAGACCAAAATGCAACACCCACCCGGCTGTCTACTAAACCACTTACAGCTGCCAAAACAGCATTATGACTGCCGCAGTCTGTGCAATCCGACCTCTGGCATAGCCGCACAGGGATACGACTAAGGCCATCGGCGTTTAGATGCTTGGCCCCACTTCGATGTTCGATCTTAGAGTTTTCGAGACCGAACTCCGAAAGGTGGGCCAGCCACCTACCCATCATTCCCTCAGCCTCTTTGAAATTTAGGAGCCATTTCAAAGACGAATGATCAGTGCGGATAGTGAAGTTACCACCATAAAGGTAGTGTCTAAACTTCCTGGTGTACACGACAACTGCCAACAGTTCCCTTTTGGTAGTGCAGTAGTTCCGTTGTGTTTTACTTAGAGTGTTGCTGGCAAATGAGATCGGGACCTCCATTCCATCCTGCACCTGGGATAGAACAGCCCCGATCGCTGTGTTGCCAGCATCAGTGTCCAAGATAAAACGACCGTCGGGTGTGGGGAATCGAAGAACAGGTGTCTCCCTGAAACTTCGTTTTAACTCGACAAAAGCATGTTCGGCTTTCTCCGTCCACGCGAATGCCTCGTAACGACCTCTACTACCTTTAGGTTTTTGGATCACTAAGTCCTGCAAAGGACTGACGAGTTCTGCAAACCCCGGGATGAACTCTCGGTAGTAGGAACAAAAACCTATGAAGGATTGGATTTCCTTCACTGTAGTGGGCCTAGCCCAAGTCATTACATCGCTAATTTTCCCCGGGTTGGCTTCTATACCCTGTTCAGACACGATTCGGCCCAGGTACTCGACTGAAGTCCTAAAAAGTTGACATTTTTTAGGTTTCAACTTCAGTCCCCACGCCCGAATCCTGTTGAAGACTTCTGCCAGATTCGCCATTGCTTCATCCGTCGTTTTGCCGAAGACGATGATATCATCGAGGTAAACCAGGCAACTTTTACCTAGCAAACCTCTCAACATCTCCTCCATCATTCGCTCGAATGTGGCGGGGGCGTTACACAAACCAAACGCCATGCGATCGAACTCGTAGAGCCCCCTCTGGTAGGAAAAAGCGGTTTTCTCGACATCGTCGGGATTCATCCCGATCTGCCAATATCCAGATTGGAGATCGAGACAACTAAACCACTTGTTTCCTCCTAGGGCATCCAAGGATTCGTCGATGCGCGGGAGGGGGTAAGCATTTTTCTTAGTCACTCCATTCAGACATCGATAATCGACGCAGAATCTCATGGTCCCATCCTTCTTCGTCACCATCTGGACGGGACTGGACCAGGGACTAGTACTTGGCCTAACCACCCCCGTATCCAACATCTCCTTAAGTTGTTCATCCGCCGCAGCCTTCTTGCTGAGCGGAATCCTTCTATAAGGGACTCGGATAGGTTGTGCGTCACCCGTGTCGATGTTATGCAGACATCGATCGGTGCGCCCTAACGGCTCATCTGGGGATTTAAAGACATCCACATGCTTACGTAGTAAGGCGGACAGCTTCAGTCTTTCCTCTGGCTGGGTCAGGTGGGTGTCGCCATACATGTCTAACAGCCAGGTAGGGAGCTCCCCCGTGTGGGTGCTCGCGATTTCTGCCGTCTCGATGTCTGCAGCTTCTTGCTCGAGACGCATCATCACGGATCCTACCTCCGGTGACGAGAGTTCACCGTTTCTGTCAGCATACTGTATAGTACCGACCACCTGGCCTTTCTCCAGGACAATGTCTCGATTCAGTGGATTACAGACGGGAAACACTGTTCGACGAACATTGCTGACAAGGGCAGCCTCACCAACCAACCCAAAACATCTCAGAGTGTTCAGGTCGGGTTCGACTATGCCCTGTCGGTCTCTTTCCAGACCTTCGGATGTTACCAAGACATCGCACCGATGTCTGGCAGGTATCCTAGTGGTCTGTGCTACTGAGGCTATCGATGACACTCTCTTCAGTTTACACTGATGGTGCTCTTCTACCGGCTCGGTCATGACCAATTGACCCGTCCTTGGGTTCAGGATCATACCGTATAATGCCGCGAAGTCGAGCCCCAGAATGCCATCGTCAGCCACATCGGCCACTATTGGGCTAAACACATAGTGGGTCGATGCGACCTTAAGAGGTAGAACCAATCGACCATAGGTCCGCATTTCGGCTCCAGACGCAGTGCACGCCGTTATTCCCTCGTAGAGATTATCTGACGGCACCACTAACGTTTTCACGAGTTCTCGAGAGACAATGGTGTGGCTGGCACCAGTATCTATCAGGAAGTCCAGAGAACGCCCTCGAATCTCTGCAGACAGGTACCATCGTTTCCCCGACAAGGGGGCGGTTCCTGCTAGCATTCTCAACCCTACGTCAGTACTCAGATCGATCCCCCTCCTCTTCAGAAAAGAGAGACAGGGATCATCTGAGGGAAGCTCTGTTGCGCAGACTCTGGCCAGCTGCCGCATCAGGGCTTCTCTCCCGGCGTCGACTTTCACTTTCGATCCAGTCGAACCCTCGACCTCGGAGTTCGGGCTGCCAGCGCCCTGTTCCTTGGCCATTGAGGCTTTTTCTACACCGACATCTTCGGAACCCGACCGGTGATCAACCGGTGCCGCTGTGGTAAAGGGCTGGGACGGCCCTACCGGGACCTTACCTAGTTCCCTCGAATCTACTGTCGTCTGATCAGGAGTGCCAGAGGTGCTGATACCTTGGCTTTTCGATGGTCGGGCAGCTCGATTGCCACGTCGAGCCGCCCGCCTCAGTTTTCCGTCGCGTCAGGTGGTAGTCCTTTAATCGGCTCGGGGCAGGTTCGTGCGAAATGCCCCTGCTTTTTGCAGTTCCAACACTTGGCGTCAGACGGAGGGGTACTCGGCTTCTCCGAGCTAGTACCAGGGACATCCCCCCCCTCGATAACCCTGAGTAAATTCTTCAATTGACTCAGCGAGAAGGTCTGCTCCTGTACCTTGGGTTTGGAGGCCTTGTTTGGTGTTTTCGATTTACCAGCGGATTTCTGACCTTTCTTAGTCTTACTCCCCGCCCCGGGCTTCGAGTATGAGGAGACTTCGCCCTGTCCTTCCTCAACCAAAGCGGCGTCGGCCAACGCCGACAATGCATTTGTTGAGGTAGGATTCACTAACTTCGGCAGGAGTTGTCGTTTCCGCAACAACTCGTCTGCCAAGTCCATGAGATCCTTTAGGGACATGTAAGTACGCCACTCCCGAAGAACGTCTTGTTGTAAATCAACGTCATACAATCCTCCTATGAACAACTGGTTGACTTTGGTTATGAGCCATTCAACCGAGAAGTCCACACCTGGATAGGCATCGCCGGCAAGACGTCTCAAAGCAAAGCCATAGGCTCTAATGCTTTCGTTCTTGCCTTGGCGTCTCTTCTCCATTGTAACAATGGGGTCTTGCAGGCTAGAAGTCATGGCTTCCGTTACCATGTCGACCAGTCCCTCCAAAGTCCCATCTCCATGCTCCTCCCATAGCCACACAGTATCAGCTGCCGGGCCATTCTGGAGTAACATGAGGAGTTGAGCTAATGCCATACTCGAGGTCCATACATTTACTCGACGGACGTGATTGAATCCGTGGTACCAACGGAGCCAATCGTCCTTCCATGTAAATGGAGGGCACTCGACTGACCTAGTTCGGGCTGGTTCATGCCCGATAGAGGTATTTTCAAACATTCTGCTTGATCTCCTGACCTGATCAAGGGCGAATGTTGTGCCTCTTCTAGGTATTTGATGGTCCATCCCCATGTTTCTCATAGTCGTGTCTGCACGACTGTGATTCATCCCCCAGGGGTTACCAGACTCGGCGTCACTCAGGCGTGAAGCTTCGAACCTGATATCCCTATATTTGGGTGGATCAACATGTTGTTGGGTCGTGATAGGGGTCGAGAACTGCCCGATCACTTCACTTAGACCATCGGTGCGCGGCATTGAAGGAACTGGTTGGGTCCGGCGCGACCTCGAATCTACTTTCGAGATGTCGTCGATTGCTCCCACCATTCTATCTATCTCCGCCTGCTGTTTTGAACGTTCCGCCTGTCTCAATTCCGATACTAGGAATTCCAGGCGGGCATGTTCGGGTTTCGAGAGATCTCGTTGCTCGCTGATGGCAAAGAGTTGCTTGGCCTCCTTCATGGCATGGTCAAGCCACTCTCTGTAGTCAGGGTTTTCGACTAGATCCCCTTGAGTAGCAACTCTAGTAGTGCTGCATTCACTACCTTGTTGCTTATCTCGAAGTCTAGCGGTACGCAATTTCGATTCCGTCTGCTCCTTCAGACGTTCTTCGAGTGCGAGTTCATCACGAACTTCTTTATTCACCCTGGCTTCATCAGCCTTTCTGCGAGACAATATCTCTCGTCGGAGCTCATCGATTTCACCACGTATGGCTCCCAAAGTGTCCGAATCCTTCTGATCTTTCAGTGACTGGGCTACTAGGGATTCAGACTTCAAGGAATTAAGCTCGGCCTCATGCCTCGCTTTTTGTTCCATTAAGACCTGATATTCCGCCATTTTGTTTGCGTGTTCGATTCGTTCCTCACAGCGACGACGCATTTCTGCCTCGTCCCTGGCTCGAGCATCCTCGTCAGCTTGCATCTGACAGAGTAACGACTCTCGTTCCTGACGTAGCTGTTTCACCTGCTTTTCATAAGCCGTTAGGTGCTCAGCTACTTCTTCAGTATGCTCGGCTGATTGTTGGTTCAACTTATGCCACAACTCTTGCAGTTGTTCCTCCAACATAGTCTTTTCTACTTCTTGTAGTTTCAACTTATGTTTAAGGGACGTCTGCTCGTGCTGGGCATCCCGAAAATCGTTTCGAGCTCTCTCGACACATTCTCGGCGGCTTGTAGCAAGGCGATCGATCTTTGCTTTTAGCGATTGACAATCCATTGCTGTCAACCGACTACGCTCGATCTCTGACTTCGTTGCAAGCAAGGACTCCTTTTCGCTAGAGAGCTGCTTGACCTTCTCTTGAAGATCAGTAAGCTCTCTATTTGCGATCTGAGTCTTGTTCGAAGCCTCCAACGCCTGCTGCCTAAGCTGTTCCAACTTCAGCTCTATTTCTGTACTCTTCTCCTGAGCTTTCATGGTGTTACTCGCGAGAGCATCCAACTGTTGGCGACCCTGGCGCAGTTGGCGTTGCTGCTCTTGTAGCAACTCCTCGTTGAGTCCCCTGCCACTGTCAATACTTCCTTGTATCGACACGGGCGAGGGACCCTCGAAGGACCAACTGCCAAGGCCTATTGGAGTTCCCACGGGCGAGGCTGATTTTTCTACATAGGACAAACTCTGTGTCCTCAAGAAGTTCTCAGCCGCCGGAGAGAGTTGAGTCGATACTCGCCAATTGAGTAGCCGGCTCCTTTGATACAGGCCCAACGGGTCAGACGATGGACCTAATATCAGCGAGTGGTTCAAACCACCACCAATTAGTGGATCATTCCTATCCACTAAAGGGCCTGTAGTCACTTGATGTTGATGATTGGGGTCATCATCTTCATCCAAGTGACCCTGCATGTCGAACTTAAGCTCGCAGTACCTATGCGGACTAAAGTTAACAACTGGTCACGGCACCAGTGTAGCGTTCTACCCCTCGATGTTATATCGAATCTTTCGATAAACAACGAAGAACAACTATTCAGGTTCCAGTTAAAACTTTATTGTCTAATAACACATAGGCATCAGCCGTTCTCGATCACAGTTACAGGTGGCAGAGTTTTGAACTCTATTGCAGGTTCGACACTAGGCCTTCTAGTGTCTAGAGTTAATATTCCACATGAACCCCCTCTGTGCAGGAGCACAGAGGAGTATTAGAATATGGTAGCCGGGCAGCCGCCGACCATTGCTCACAATGGTCAGTCGGGGCTGGACTGACCCTGAGGAAGGCCGTACAACGGCCTTATATACACCGGAGTCGAGGGCCACGTGACCAAGTGGTGACGTGGCGCTGGACTCCAGCGCCCCCAGGCGTCGGGTAATAGAGGTGCTCTCGACGTCGCCCACGAGGACCACGAAGGTACCTCGAAGATGACGCGGGACCACCACAACATTATCGTATAAAAACATATTCATCTCTCTTGGAGCCTGTGGGAGACTAAGTATTGATCTGCCAGTGCCACTGTTATGGCACTGGTCTTACTAGTAGTATGTGTGAGTGCCAGATGAGTCCAAAGAAAAGAAATTAATGAGCTTTGAACAGGATTCCCTCAATAACGCCTCAGTAGTAATATGACAGGAAAGTCACTTTCCAACAAGACACATTCACCACATTAAGGCCTTTATTATGCAACATAGAAAAGCAATGGAAGGACTGGGATGGACAGAATTTCCAATTCCTAGCCACTTCTCCTTTATGTTAAATGCAGCATTGAGGACAGGGTGTTGTCTCGCGGCCACAAAGTGTTGAACTTGCTTCCATGCATTCCTCTAGCTTGCTTCCATGCATTCCTCTAGAAGCTAGGACCCATTTAGAGGCTGTCACTATGTATACATTAAATTGACTCATGGGGTTGCTGACATCATCAGCATATATAGATATGTGACCAAGCTCCACGGCTATTATTTAACTCACAATCTATAGGACTGTTAAGTAGGTCCAAGGGAAGGCTTCCGCAGACATAAAATGACAGATGTATGCTGGGGAGGTAACGTTTCTTACTTGCTACCTATCTATTTATAATCACTACTGTATCTGCTATTCCTACTCCATCATCAGCTTTATTTATGAAGCTGATAGTAGCTTAATAATTTTATTGAGTGAGACTGGGAATTATTTATTTAACGCCACTTTGAGTTTCAGTAGATTATATAGTTAACCATAACCCAGCAAATTGTCGTCATCTGTCGCCATGATTGGTCATCAATGGTGACTCCTTTTTGAGTGATAATTCATTCCGTCATCTTTCGCCACTTTGTGTTAGACTCATGTGGCATAGCAATTGCTATTCCTGGTGATCTTGTGCTATAACAGCGTTGTGTTTCATCTAGTGACATGTGTGAGCCACTTCACACAGGTCGACGAGTACTCACGACAATTTGCTGGGAAGGGACAGCACATTCAATGCTGTAGTAGTGAGCGACACTTCTTTGATGTATATCAATTCATTATTACTTTCTGGCTTAGAATAGGTCCTAGAGGATCCTGCTGGTATCATTTTAAATTGAAAGGCCATATTATCACAACACCAAAAACAGGGAACAGGTTTTCCTGGCTTCATGGTATCTGTTTCAGCATTCATTGCATTGCTATCCTACAAGCACACTGTTTCCCTTGGCACCTTGAATAACAAGTGCATTTTTGGTGGGTTATTGCATCTGCTCAGCCAGGCATTATTGCCTCTTGCATCTCAGACTATAAATCTGCTCCATTGCACACTATCCAATTAAGAGTAGCTATAAGTCTAATAAGGAAAAGCTAGATGGTTCGGAACAGATTGGTTCTTTACGAGGAATATAACAGGAGCTAACAATCACTGAACCAAATCAGCTAGTCAAGAGTGAATCCCAAGGTACCAAACATCCAGTTTTCCTCTATCAGTGAATACAGAACTAGAGTGCTCAATAGAAGCTGAAATCAATAAAAGGCTAAATGTAGTGGAAGCTTACTTTTTCTCTCTAATAAGCTCAGATGTGTGTGTGCTTCTTCTGTAAACAGCAGAACAAGGAAAATAACTAAACCACATAGGTATCCTCTCTGCACTCTCATTATGTCTTGTACAACATTGTCACAACAAATATATATTTATCTCCACAGAGTTGACAGAATAAAACTGACCAAAATAAAAGACAAATATTGCATACAGTATTGACAGGTGCCCTATCATCCTATGTCATGATACATCTGGAGGGTCTTGCCAAAAAAGCAAACGAGTACTGCTAAATAGTTTTCTCAAACTCATTTAAGTGAAATGTGCACATTTCTTACTATACTCTTTCCCATACAGGCTACTGTAAAAATATTTGTCAATACTATGAAAATGAGTTAGGCCATGCACGTTCTGCAGTGACTCTGGGAATATTTAAAAGGTTCATCCTCGTTATCTTTTGGCAAGACCCTCCTGGTCAGATATACCTAGTTAGGAGGTTGTAGAGGGGCATGTATATTCCCTTAATCCTGCAGTATCCCTTTGTGTGAACAGTTATATTTATGCTGAATTGGTTTATGTATGGGTTATTGTACGAGGGGGCCTTATACCTCGGTCTGTATGCAATATATAAGACATGTAAAATCCATTCTTCTCTATGCCCACTGTTGTACAATCAAACACACATATTTACCCGCTATGATCCCAGCTACATTCTATCTATCATTATCAATCACTGAAATACTATTGATAGTGCTCAGAGCATGGGAAATATTATAGATTGGTATAGTTGATTTTCCTATCCTGTGAAGTCTCACCTCATCTGACTTTGTTTGACATTTTCATGAATGATAATTCCATTAAGACCTTTTCAGTCAAAATTCAGACATTTCCCCTTGTTCTGGTCAATGGAATCCTCCCTTGATTTTGGCCACAGATTTCACTATGATAGTGACTTTATATGTAGAATATAGAAACACCCAGCTTATCATCACATGTGATGTCCTTACTGACATCTCTGGTACATGATAACTAGTCATAGACTGACAGATCTAAGGCAGTATCCCAAATAAATGTAAAACAACCTGTAGTGCACGTTGACAGGAACCAATCATCCAATGATGCCTGGAGGCCATTTCTTAAGGTACTATGATCACTCACAGCCCTACGACTACAAAATGCCAATGCTATTCCTATGGGGACTTTGGTACGACTTGAAGGGTGTAGTCATAGGGTGTTAAGAAATGGCGTCCTGAAATAGAAGGCAACCACTGTAATGACTTACACTGCCTCTGTCTTGGTCAACAAGAAGGGCATTTCTACAAAAAAAAAAAAGAGAGTGGTAAACCAGGATGCCACTTCTCAAAATGCTACACACATTGTTTCTAGTCTCATCAATTTCCTCAATTGACTTTAGAAATGCCCTTGTGAGGATTGATACAATGGCAGGAGTTCAACGAAAAAGGCCACTTCATTTTATGGTATCATTTTAACAAATATATGTAACAATCAGCAAGATCATTCTATACTTTCTAACATCAGTTTACGTATTATAGAACGTAATAGATGTCTGTATCACTGGTCTGCCCATAATGACTTCCATAGGGTAAAAAACTGGGTAATCAAATATGTCGTGCAATTTAATGTCTTATATGAGATCACACATAGTATAAGCACTCAGTGATGTATATATTCTTAGTTGCCTTCTAAATATCTATACTACCCTAGAAAAAATGATAATACCTCAAAAAATGTTTCAGCTGAGATAGAGAACAGAGAAATACATGGAAAATCACTCAGTTGGACAGGAATTCCAATATTGCAAGGATAAGTTCCTGATTTTACACATAGGTAGAAAGTGACATTCACAACATGAGAGAATTGTGAGCAGGAGTAGGTCCTCCATCCAGTGACGGGTACTGTGTGATAACAGACAGATGATGTATGTCTTATTCATTTGTGGAGTCTAGAGGCATATATGACGCCCCTCAATGTCTTTAGGCAGTCTACACTGTCAGCCTGCCCACATAAATAAACAGTGCAACGCTTTTTATTGTGCCTTACAGTATTACCTTGTATAGGCATGAAGGCTTATACTGGATGTATATAGTGCTGTAGCTACGGGAGGTTTGACTACCTACTTACAGGGGTAGTTAGCGCCGATCAGCAGTTGGGGCTGAGAGTGTAAAGAATGCTCAAGGCCATGCCCCATGCCTTATTCCCTAAACAACAGGTCTACTTACTTCTAATCTTCCTTTTCTTCACCCTACACACCCTACACACTTCACAAATGAGTAAGACATGAATGCATCAGATAAGATAAAAGTGAGAAAAACCGATCACTTATCCTGGAGTAAAGAGTGATCCTTTACTGTTTTCCACCTGGAGCAAACCAAATAATTAAATTGGCCGACAGCTGGAGGTCCAATTATTAAATCATTAGTATGCGGAAACATCAATGGAAGAAAAACATTACTAATTGACTGGAGAAGATGGAAAAGAGCCAGACTAATATTTTATTCAAGAAAGGTTTTATTATGTGCCAAAGAATCCTTTTCCTCAAAATAATGTCTTTTGGACAGATTACTGGTACTGAAGAGGTTTTATTACAACACATTTTCTGAAACAGTTTCATTTCCCTAAATACTAGTCAAGTGGGGATCAATTCCGAGGATTCCCGAGGATCTTATTCACTTCAAATTGTAGACCATAGTTATGGGTCTACCATCCTCCACAGACAAGGTTGTTACCCTACTCTTACCTATTAAGAGCACATACCTCCAGCCCTTTATCAACCCCATATAGCTGAAAGTAGTAGCTCCCTTCTTGACATAATAGCAAGAATCATCAGAGATTGTCTAAAAAATCTTCGCAATACTGTATGAGACTGCTCCCACCAGATGGCCTTTAAAGAAATGCCTACAGTCTCGTAATGTGGAGTAATGACTCTTGGCTCTGCCGGAAGCAGAACATTAAATATTCACTGTATAACACTCTGGCAGCTTCCTTGTTTCAACATTACTGGCCTAACTCTGCTAAGGACTTCCTGAAAAGAAAACCTATTACTCTTTCAATAATCAGTAAGGGCTAAATTATCAAATAAATGAAGGTTTTCGCAGGTACTTGACCTACAGCAAAGGGAAATCTGTATATTATTATATTTAGAAGCAGCCCATTGACCACCTGCTGCCTTCAGCTATGTTTACCCTTCTGTGCTGCCAGTGCTGCTGAGGGAACTCAAGATACTAATTAGAGGTAATATGTGGTGTAAGGTTAAGGAACGGTGAATTTGCCAACACCTTTGCCATAGGTACTGGGTTGATACCATTGGCTGAGGCCAGGTCGTGGTATATAAGCAAATAGTGTTAACTACTTCCTTGTTGTTCTGCTTTTAAATTATACTTTAGACTTTTGTGCAATCATAGATATTTGCTTAAACCTGGTTAGGAAAGACTTGAGTATAGGAAGCTGGTGATGACATTATGATAAAGAAACATATTCATCTCACTTGGAGCCTGTGGCAGACTAAGTATTGATCAGCCAGTACCATTGTTATAGCACTGATCTTACTTATATTATGTGTGAGTGCGCAGAATTTGCCCTTCCTAGCCACTTCACCTTTATGTTAAATGCAGCATTGAGGACAAGGCTTTGTCTGGCAGTGAAAAGTGCTGAAGTTGCTTCCATGCATTCCTCTAGAAACTAGGCCCCATTTAGACACTGACATATGCATAATGGGCCTAGGGAAACCAATACATTTATCAGACATCCCACTGTCAACGGTCAATCAAAATTACCTGGAGGCTGTTGCTCCTATAGTAAAAGGAAGAGCTGGCTAAAAATGCCCTCATTTCCAGTCCTTTCTTTTCATGTAGCTATAACTTGTCCCTTTTGTTGCTCACAAGTGGTCATTCAAGTACGGTGCTCAAAAAGGGGGATTTGAGTAGGTGCCTAGTTGGGAGAAGTCAGTCAGTACTATAAACTATAATTAAACTATAGAGCGTGTGACATGAGTAGGTACCTGGTAGTGCAGCTCTATCTATTTTAAACAAGGCAGTTGACTTTTCAGACTAATGTGGTGAGTGCAAGTACTTAGGTGAAGCAGTGCACAACTTGTTTAGAAAAGAGGGCATATACTCACAGCTCTTTTTACAATAGGAGCAACAGCCTACAGGGATAAGTCAGTGGTATGGTGTGATTACAGCCAGATGGCAGACTTCACAAGAAAAGAAACGTTGTGAACCTTGACCTAGATTTGATCAATAATACCTCAGTACCGCCAGAATGCAGGAAGTCTTATCTGACAGGGGCTGCAGTCATTCGATTAGAGGTTTGGACCTATCGATAGGGAAGTAGTAAAATTACTTAGCTTAGGAAATATAGATTCTACATCTAAGCCACCTTTCTTGTACCATGTTACATCAAAGACATGAGAACCAAGTTTTCCAATAGTCCTTGATAGAGGCCTCCCTATCTGTGTGTGATTTTGGAGAGGTTGAGGGAACATTGTTAGAAAAGTTGGCTCCTCCTAAATCATACTAAGATATGGGAGCTTCTTGTACCTGAGAAAACATGTATTCATAATCAGAGGACTGTTTCATAACTATATTACTTAGTGGCTCAGCTGTTACAACCGAATAAAAATGAAATGAATGTTTGTTTTTCACAGTAGGACGCCTGTGAGAATGCCGATATTTGTGGGGAGGGGGAGGCACCTGTATATTTCTATGCTCATACAATTAAAAGAAATATACTTATAAGCATATTCAGAGGGGTATTCCTCAGCAATGTTGATTGACCTTAATTTTTTTTGTTTGAGGAATGCTTTCCAGGTTAATCACATATGGTATGATGTAACAAAGAGGAGACACAAACTAAAAACTGTTGATTATTCTTTTGTCATAGACCAATTAAGAGCGGAAATATCTGACTTAGGGTATGGTTCAGATACTCTTTTACTACCTGTACAGCTATTGATCACTACTGTAGGTTCATATCACTTGCTAATCACCAGTGTAGCTGTAACACAAGTTGTTGGGCAGGGGGCAGCACCTGTATCTTATTTACACATCAGACTTGTCGTCTACCTGTAATTATTGATAGAGAACGGTGGATTATTCATTTGCTCTCACTTTAAATAAATTAAAGTTTTATGACTGAATACACAGATGTTTTTGCTAATGGGGTCAATAATAGGATCATAAAGGCTCTACAAGCCATTGGTTGAATAATTAATATGCTATACCTAGATACTGGATTAGTGGATACAATTAGAAAACTTGCACTAGCTAGTGAAACTGCTACCTTGTAAGTAGTATGTTGTGTTTTGACTACATAGGTTAACTAAAACCTGTATATAGCTTTTCAATTTATTCAGTCACATTCTATCTTTTTTATTCAGAAAACACTTCTGCACGATCCTGTCTGATAGTTGAGGCCTACTTTGTTGCTTATAGGGTTCTTCTGGTCACATGGAAATGATAACATACCCACAAATAGGGCAATCACAGAACAATAGGTCATTTCCTTTTCAAAATGAGTATACACCCTGTCCTCCACAATGGATTTCACATGAGGATTCAGTCCTCAATGTATCACAGGTAGGGTAAAATCTGTGTAAACAGTTCACTTATAATTCCAGAGAAAACAGTGATCTGTTTCTGTTTTTCCCGAGAGGAAACATATAAAATAATAATGGCCCATAGCTAGAAGTTCAATTATTTAATTACTAGTACAGGAATAATCAATGGAGGAAAACATTAGCCAGACAAATATCTTATTTGAGAGAAGCTACAATATGTGTCAAACAAGTGTTTTCCTCAAGGCAATTCTATCTGGACAAAGTGTTTACCTCCTTACGCTGTTTGAATAATATTAGCTCAGACGAACATGCTGTTAAATACGTTAATGTTTCTGATTTTTGTAAACGATCTACCTAACATAATTGTGAATTGTAAGCCTCTTCTATGTATGTAAATATGCTGATGATCTTGTACCACTAAGTAGCAGTGATTCCTGTGCACAATGTCATACTGTTCTTAATCAAGATGTTCAAAATGTTTATAAATGGTGAATAAATAATTGCATTACAATCAACAAGCGTAAAACCAAATTAAAGCATCTTGTTAGAAACTGAGCTCCAGGTATCCCCTCACCGCTCGTGATTAAATTAGATAACGACCCACTTGATGAGGTCACTGAATATCTTTAGTTAGGTGTCACAATTCATAATAGATTTACCTTTAACCTCACATGGATACGGTTATGAAGTCAGTAAGTAATAAAGTGTATTCATTGCCACATATTAGAAGATATTTGACCAAAGAACAAGCCTCTTTAATTTATAAACAAATGATACTTCCTATTTGTGACTATGCCAGTTTTGTCTTAGACAGTACTACCCAAGATTTAATGTAAACTACAAAGGTTGCAGAACCGAGCTCTCCGGGTATGCGCATTTGAAAACATGTACCAAAAATCTTCTGCAACTGCATTGCATGAAGAACTAGGTTTCGAGGTCTTGGAACTTCGGAGGCTGAAGCAGTTACTATTTTTTATGTACAGTCACATACCAAAGGCCGTTCCATCCCGTTACCGGACAGATGCTCATGGTGCCGACCATAAGATCAAGTTTGATCTACAAGTTAGTCATAATAAGAGTACTGATAAAGGCGCATGGTGGCGCGGTGTCCAGGCTTGGAATAAGCTAGATGCAGAAAGAGGTAACTCAATCGATGCTTTTAAAGCTAGAATTGTCAATGTCACTCTACCTATATAAATTTTATCAGTTGATGTTGCAATAGTCTTCTACCCAATTGGCCTGATCGCAGACCCACGGGTATATTCTTATCTATGGCTGGTCTGATTGCAGATCCCTAGTGACTACCGAGTTGGTCTGATTGCAGGCCCTGGACACCTTATCTTATTTGATGCTCTGAACATCAATTTTCTTTAAGCCTGAAACTAATACCCAGTTGGCTTGATAACAGGCTCTGGTCCATAGATTCCAAAAACTTAACAGTTCTTAAATTGTAGAATATACCAATGCCAGATAAGCGAGTGTACATTTTTGTATGCATCCAACTTGCCAAATATCTCTGTAGGCGGCCATCACGTATTTGGATGTCTTTGATATACTCATATGATGTAGCTGTGAACGATCATGCAAACCCAGAAAATCATAGGGAATGTTAGGATAAAGGTTTACGCATTGATCAATTAGTTGCTCTATTTTCACTTTGAATTGTTGGGATATACAGGGTTACTTCTTATTTCCATGTTATCATTCAAGGTCGTCTGATGTTTTGACATTCTACTTCCATTCGCATTTATTTTGCATATATTGACACATATAAACGATAAATGCGCTTATCTTCCCCCCCTGCAGTATTTGAAATACCTTTGCAGGATAACTTGATGTATTCTGATGTCACTAAGACATACACCTACATATTTTATTCAATTTATAGTTGTTGACCTATTATATAACAAAAAGGACTGAGACAACGAGTTAAATTGATTTAACGTTATAACTATATTGATTCTCGACCAATACTGTGTGGTCGTGCCGATATGTGAAATGTCTCCTTTCTTGTAAACATTATATTACTTTGCACCATTAAACTATATTTCTGTATGGGATCGGGCATCCCAGGTTCGCGAGTAGGGTAGACCAAGGAATTGAGAAAGCGAATAAAAATGTTGTCAAATTCAATGTTGTCAAATTTGATTGGCATTTTCGCAGAGATTCCTGTATCACTCTACTGCTATTTGGGGCTTCTTGTAAAAAGTACACTGGTTCCCTGCCATACAGTTACAGTGGTTCAGTGTTCAGTTTTACTAGGATCCCTGGTAGTTGTTTTTTACAGTGTACAGGTAGTGCATCCTGCTCGGGTGTTTGCGCCTGCCAGTTAATTGTTCATCGTGTCAGGCCTATTTATTACTGGTATGCAAGGCAGAAGTGCAATGAGGTATGTCCCAGATGGTCAATAACTATAACAGAGACAATATGCTGTTATTTTGGGAAGAAATATTCAGGTGTGAAGCATGAACGAAGGGTGATATGAGTTAGGGATGTGCTGACAATAGATATATCTTTTTTGTCTCAATGAGCTGCTTTTTATGTCCTTATTCAGAACCTTTAGAAGTGCCACTATAGCCTTTTCTCATTGGTTAAGGACTGCACCAGGAGCATGTTGCTCCTATAGTAAAAGGAAGAGCTGGCTAAAAATGCCCTCATTTCAAGTCCTTTCTTTTCATGTAGCTATAACTTGTCGCTTTTGTTGCTCACAAGTGGTCATTCAAGTATGGTGCTAAAAAAGGGGATTTGAGTAGGTACCTAGTTGGGAGAAGTCAGTCAGTATAATAAACTATTGAGGGTGTGACATGAGTAGGTACCTGGTAGTGCAGCTCTCTCTATTTTAAACAAGGCAGGTGACTAGTGTGGTGAGTGCAAGTACTTAGGTGAAGCAGTGCACGACTTGTTTAGAATAGAGGGCACATACTCACAGCTCTTTTTACAATAGGAGCAACACCCTCCAGAGGGCAGAGGCCACACTCATGTACGGCTCACTAGGAGGAAAGGACCTTATATGAATGTCAACCAAAACAGATTTCAAAACAATCTCGTTGACTTATTGCATCACATCATGGATAATTGTTGTTTGACTGAAGGAGCATGGTGCTGCATGCATGTCGAAGCTCACTATGCCCTCTTTGTTCTTGTGAAGATTAACTCAAATCATTTATATGATATTATAAATGTAGCATGATTCATAATGGAACGTGAAAACATTGCATTAAAAACACTATGTGGCCAGGAAATGTTGCCGTTATTTTTTTATCCAATACTGTCTATCTATTCGAACTGGGCTGGTAAGATGCCAGTCTTGTGAAGATTAACTCAAATCATTTATATGATATTATAAATGTAGCATGATTCATAATGGAACGTTAAAATGCCAGTCTTGTGAAGATTAACTCAAATCATTTATATGATATTATAAATGTAGTATGATTCATAATGGAACGTGAAAACATTGCATTAAAGACACTATGTGGCCAGGAAATGTTGCCGTTACTTTCTATCCAATACTGTCTATCTATTCGAACTGGGCTGGTATGATGTCAGTCTTGTGAAGATTAACTCAAATCATTTATAGGATATTATAAATGTAGCATGATTCATAATGGAACATGAAAACATTGCATTAAAGACACTATGTGGCCAGGAAATTTTGCGGGTTTTTTCTATCCAATACTGTCTATCTTTTCGAACTGGGCTGGTACGATGTCAGTCTTGTGAAGTTTAATTCAAATCATTTATATGATATTATAAATGCAGCATGATTCATAATGGAACGTGAAAACATTGCATTAAAAACACTATGTGGCCAGGAAATGTTGCCATTATTTTCTATCCAATACTTTCTATCTGTTCGAACTGGGCTGGTATGATGTCAGTCCAAAGTTCAGGCACTCATTTTCCCCCAAGGCAATCACACATAATTACTCTCCATATTTTGATGCATCCTGCACTGATGGACAGCTGAAAGTGTCATTCCGCTTCCTGTTAAAAGGCCTGGTTATTGTCTAAGTATTGGCAAGCCATGATCTCCATTAGCCGTTTGAAGGCTGATAGTGCCTTGAAGGCTGGTAGTGCATCAATACATTGCCCATGTCATCTCTCATTGATGTGGCCCTGATGTGTAATTTGCCAGGGATACATTAATACAGCATGAACAAATGATGGCGAATTCAAACAAAGTTGCATTCACAACCAACATAGATATTCTGCTAATGCAGTAGTACCTTGTTTCAAAGGGTTAGTCCATCCACAAGCATTTGTATTACTGCTTCACTCCCATTTATGGATTAAATCCACATGGGGATCAGGTTTCAAGGACACAGAACAAAGCAGGAGCTCAAGCAGCATATATTCTGTCCCTTAAAACTGTATCCTCAATACCGCTCCATTTTAAACACTGGTAACAATGGAACAATGTGTGCTTTTTAGAACTTTTGTTTACACGTTTTGGCATTTTCTGAAAGGGAATTCTTACTGTGTAACATCCAAAGTTCAGTGCAGAATTTCACCAACCACCCAGTTTCTTAATATTTCAGTAGGCTAGTCTTGAAAAATAATTTTGGGATTAGTCTTCAGCATTCTATATGCCAGCATCATGAATCTATACATCTGACTCCATTTGAAAATCACATTCTGCGGGGTAGGATTAATCTTGTCAGGACCGAACATATCAAGATTATTATTGCCAGCAAAGAAAACAAGAATTAGATCATTATTTGAAAAAAAGACAGTCTTGTCTTTCATTAACTAGAAAAGCCTAATAATAGCCCGATATGCATGTACAAAAAACAAAGTATAGCAAAAAACGGGTTCCAAGAGTACAGCAGAATATTCGATCCTGCATGCTGGCAATGTCCCCGGGCCCGGCAGCAATTTTGCTGGCAAAAACCTGTGTCCTGCGTGTTCTCGTATTGACTGCAACCATGGTCAGGCAATATATCTGACACTGTTATCACAGCTGGACAAGAGTCAAGAGCTGTATTGTTATGTCTCCTTTTGGTGCTCTGGGCCTGGTGCCCATTCTACAGTGACAATGGGCGTCGGCCTCCATTAAGATGAGCAATTATGAATTGCCTTGTTTCATAGAATCCGGTCAGCATTCAGTGACAGATGTTTGGAGAAGAAATCGGAGTCTATAGTAATCTATGTGTGTAGCACCATCCTCAAAATATGCACTCTCTATCCTGGCTGTTTAATAGTAAGCAATTAATGTATGGATATTCGAGTACGAGGTGAGGTTTGCTGGAAATAATCTATTTCCAGCTAACCTCACCTCACACTTATTCATCCATTATGTATTAATTTCTTACCTTATAACCCCAGAATTAATCCATGAGAAGACATTTTGTAAGTGCATGCGATCCGCTTGCTTTGCCCAGCCGTCGTGGCCATGTTGTCCCTCTGCCCGACATACCTCCACCTTTACACACATTTTTCGGGTATAATCCAAGCAGAATTGCACCTGTGCTATAAAAATAATCATGTCAACAATTGATTGGGCAACTGTTGACATGATGTTTCCCCTTGTAGCTCTGTACCTATACATGGCACAACTATGAAATTGGGGTGTACATTGGGGGAAGGTGGGTGCACAAAATGGACATACAGTAGATAGTTAGATAACAGAATTGTACATGTGCTGCAATTAGGTACGACAACCGAGCAATTGTTGACATGGTACCAAATTGCATTGGTAAACATGGCAACAGTTTACATATTTAAGAAAAAATACCTCTGCAATAGTAACCACCCACACCCATAGTACCCATGAAAGGAGAAATCACCCTACTCCAAAATTTCTTAGAGACCACCCAGCCCCTCAAATGCATCGAATTTGTGAAACCAGGTCTTTGAAACATTTTGGGTTGTTTTTTTCTGTAATAATTATCAGGTGCATCTTGCTCGGGTGTCAGGGTTGTTCAGGTCAAACCTTCAGGCCTAGTTATTGTTAAGATGTAGGACATGATGTGTATGTCAGGCATGTCCGACCAGTATTGCAATGGCTATAATTAGAGATAATATCCTATTATATTGGGTAGGTACATCCAGGTGTGAAGTGCACTCAAAGGTCGATGAGATAAGTTCTGGAGATGCTGACAATAGAAATAGCATTATTCTTTTCGATGAGAAAGTGCTGAAGTTCTTCTCTAAAATAGCCACTTTGGAAATGCTGATAAAAAAACACATAAAAGTGTTTAGTTATGGGATCAGTACAGAACCATGGGACAGAGGGCACTGTGGTACATGAGTCATAAAGGCATACTGGTCAGTATCTGTGACAGGTGTAGGGCTTACTGGGGGGAGAATGACATTATGTGATTGGGCATATCCCATTAAGTGAAAGGTCAGCCCTTTTTTCTAGCGTCCAAGGTGAAGTCTTAGTGGTCTCAAGTAAAAGCCACAGTCTGCCCTTTTCAGGACAATAAATTGCATAAGGGCACTACCATCTTCCATGTTATATGCACATATGATCAGAATGAGACATGTCTAAACTATATCAAGTACTTAACAATCAAATAAGTCACCACATTTTTAGCTTTCTAGTCTAAAAGATTGGCCAAAAATGAGGGCCGCCCTTATGAGGGTACGTGAACTTGATAAGTGTATTACCAGTCTTGACATGTAGTTCATCACGGTTGATGCTTTGAGAATAGACAACGATCTTCTTCACATCGAAACTGACTGTTGTCCTATAATGCATGAATGCATCTGAGTGCATTATAGGCCAACAGACAGTCAAGTTGTGAAGAAGGAATTGTCTATTGTCTTTATGAAACGTTTTATGTTTCATTCCAATCAATCAAGTACCCATTCAAGGTATATCTAGAAGAATTAAGGGTGCCTGACTGGTTTACAACTATCGTGACCTTGCTCAGCCGTGCACTGTATTCCTATAATGCACTGAAATTGCCCCCCCATCCCAAGGGAATCACACTTAATTATCAACCTTATCTGTTGATGCATGCTGCTATGAGGGACGGCTAAAAGTGCCTTTCTGCTTAATGTTAATTTTAGTCAAATTCACACAAAAGGTCCTGTTATTGTTTTGGCAAGCGATGATCTTGTACAGCCCTTTCGAAGCTGAATATGCATTATTTGCTGTTAGCGATGCAGCCTGTTGAGTCACTTGACGAGGTTACATTACTGAGTCATGCCAATATGTAAAATACTTTAAGTCTGCATAATGCAACGGAGGATACAGGCAAGTGCAATGTTGTGGCCCCTTATCAGTTATTCATTAACACCGATAGGGATATTTCTTTGTCAGATAATCATCCTGCAAAGGATTAATCCATCTGCTAGTACTTGTATTTCAGCTTCACCTGCTTTAATGGATTAAATCCACCTGGGGATTAGGCTTGATGGGGAAAGGACCACAGAACAAAGGTGCAGCTGAAACAGCATCCAATCCTGTATATTGTACACTCAATGCTGAAAGATTATGATCAAAACTGGAGAGTTTGGCAAGCTCTCCTACTTAGAGGTCACAATCACCCAATATTGGCACCATCTTGAAAACATCAGTTACTATTACCTTGCACCATTTAAATAATCTATATCAACATTACTCATGCACTGCTGTCAAAACACCCTGGGAGTACTCTAGATGACCATAGGGGTCTGGTGGCACCCTCTCCTGTAAAAATATAGTTTCGTCTTCAGAGATGTACTTTGTTAGCCACACCACATTCTCCAGTCTCGACAACAAGCTCAAATGTGTTGATTTGTTGTGGATGAATAGACAACATGTAAGTACAGTAAACCCTAGAAGCTGCACCCTGAGTGTGGATTACCTTTAAAATTAAGAATTCAAAAAACTATTCGACCCTCATGGCTCCGCTAATGCCCCTGTACCAAAAGAGATGTAGGGGGAAGCTATGGAAAGGTGCTACAGCTACCTACACCCCAGCTCCCCTACCCTCCCCCTCAGCCTGGAATTGTAAATAATCCGTGTTATACACAAAGATTTATAATACTTTTTTCACTGGTTCATTCTTGAGTTGGTTTTGGAGGAGTGGAATTCCTTTTTTGGTACGTATTCAAACCAATAAAATATAATAATAAAGGAAATAATCCCCAACCTACCAGCAATCAATTTTTAGACCGTGCAACTTGAACTGCAAAGGGAATGGCTTTAGTATAGCAAGGGGCCTCCATCCATGCATTAATTTACCCAGTTTTTGGGAGTTAAGTGGTAGCTGCCAGTTTTTTTTTCTATCTGTAATTTATCAGAGTTTATTTGTAGTGATTGATAAGCCATGCACTTTGTGTAATGTAACATGGAGGAACAATTAGCTTGACAGAGGACTAAATGTCTGGCCGTACACTCAAATGACATTTTAAAGGCTCTCCTAGTCTGACTCAATCAAAATTTCAATCTTTCAGGATAGATCTATATTACCTTGTTTATTGAATCATTCAATGGCACATCTTTTCTTCTTTTGGGTGATTACAATAGTAAACAATTCATAAACAAATGTTTCGTTGAATCCTTAAGCCCTTTGGATGCATTGGTATATATCACTGGCTGATGTATATAGAAATTAGGTTTTTGCTATCTTGCACTTCATAAGTGCATCATGCTTAGCCCCAGGGAGTGAAGGCTTAACACTGCATTATAAATGTAGTATGTTAGATGCAGTGCTCATAATGTTCTTATAACAGGCGGGCTATATGTCCAACACTGACGGGTGCTCCTGGTAAATCACATAAAAGATGACATATAGCTGTTGTGCACTTGCTTGAGAATGCAATGAAAAGGGAATTGCACAAAGAGAAGGATAGATCCCATGCAGCAAATCTATGCACTTGGTCGCTTGAGATAATTCACCAAATCATTGTATGCTTACAAAAATGGATAGTCTGAAACTGCCTGCAAAGTTCTGAAGATCCAAGAAGTTAATGATTTGAAAGCTGCTTATAAATATGAAGTACATCAATGCACTATGTCAACTTTCTGGTCGATAAATGCTGCCATGTCAAGTAATCTACCTGTTCCAGAATCCACACATGCCTAGCCCACACTCATAGGCTCAAGACAACGACCTGCTTCATACTAAGACTGTCTTAGAAACACTCACATCCATTCTTGCATTATTTGACAACAGACTGCTAGCATATGAATGAGGTCATTGTCTATCCTCTAAACAGAACAACGCTGTCTATTCTCTCGATTCTCCTAGATATAAGTGCATCCTGAAATAAACTTCATTGTATAAGCTTCAGGTGGGCGCCACCTAAAGCATAATTCATATTAAGCTAATAGATCATGATTATGGGAGCCCGCGGGCCTTACATGCTGAATATACCCGAGCCGCGGAGGGGCGAGGGTATATCGAGCATGTAAGGCCCGCGGGCTCCCATATCCATGACCTATTAGGTTTATACCACCATTTCCTCCATTTTTTATAAATTTCTTACCTGATATCAAAAGAATATAGCCAGGAGAAGACATTTTGTAAGTGCAAGCGATACGGCCCGGGTCCGCTCTGTGTGAAGCCATTGTTTTTGTTCCTGGCCGGGAGAGGTACCGCTGTGTTTACACACACATTTCGTATTGAATCCAACCATGACAATTTGAGAAATTAACAGGTTCATGTCCTTAGACAGTCTAGATGATCCCTCCATACGTATTAGGTCCAATATATTCAAAATAAAGAAGAATCCATTGATTTTCCAAAACGGTCGGAAATTCTGGCATCTTCCTCGTACGGCGAGCAGATGACCTATATCTACATCCGGGCCACTGACACACTTTTGTCGGACAAGGAGGGAGACGCGAATGGCGGACCGCGAATTGCTTGCAATATAAAAATCTTTGGATTCTTATTTATATTGAGGAAAATGGAGAAAATTAGCACGCATTACTCATCTATGGATCGAATACTTCTTGGGATTTTAATATTATAACATGACAAGCTTGGAATCAAGACGAAAACTGAGTGGAAACATAGGACTAGGACCTCAGGTTAGAACTTATTTACTTTTGATTGGATTTCATCACTGTACAGTGTGGCGCTATTGCTAAGGCCTTCGCCTACCTCCACTGCGGCCGGGGTTCAATTCTAAGTCCAACTTGACCCCGAAAAAGTATATACCAAAAATTTCAAAAATGCACATGGGTGGTGTATGCAGAATAATGCACGGCTAAATTGCATATAAAAGCACCGGAAGTCCCCAAATCATGGTATAAAGTATAATATCTTGAAAACTGTCACCCTGGGTGTTGAGGAATGGGAAGCACGCACCGTAAGTATATATATATGATCATAGTGTAGGTTGATAGGCTGCCAGCTGGACCTGCCTGCACCACTAGGCTAATCAAACAGATCAATCAGCCTCACTCTAACACTATATTACGTCTGTGCAGTAGGAGTCAGTTTGGGCACAACTATTTAACCAATATAAGGCTAATATACATTGAGGACAATCGGGAAAGATTCCTTTTCCTATTTTTATTCGAGCCATCAGCAGCCTTCAAATGTTGAGATGGTACCATGGGAATGTCGAGTGGTTCAAGGCTCCTGCCACCACTTTAGAGCTATTCAATGGTGACCCAGTCAATCTGTCAAGTGATCGCCGCACACAGGGGGCTGAGGTAGGAGATACGTCCAGTCCCCTTCCTCTATGGACAACCATTGGCAGATTCAGACAGCAATGAAATCAGGGAGAGACAAAGCTGCCTTAGAAGTGAGGATTCTGGGGGGTGACAGTAATTTAGGGAGACATTCACTTTGGCATTATTACCTCATTCAAAGTAGACTAAAGTTTTGGCCAAGCAGACTTTTTATGTCCTGGACACAAAGGAGTCATGCTTCCTGGATCCCCTGCCCTAGCCCTCATCTATTGAGCAGAAGGAAGAGTCTATTTACTATAATCCAAATTGGGCAATTTACTGAAATTCTACATTTTCTTACCTAATCCTTCTTCCTCTTGTCCTGATAAAAGTAGGCCTATAGATACTTTTTACAGTTTAATGAATCTAAATGTGATCGGGGAATGTCTAAGGCCTTTGAAAGTCATAAGACTAGCTTGCCAGGTGTCTTTTTTTTCTCAGGCCTGCAGTCTGGCTATATGTACTATATATGTAAGGTGAAGAGAATGAAATATTTAGAAGATCAAAATCCCATTTCTATTTTCTTTCTTATTTGATGTGCTTGTGCCCTGGAAATTTTGAAAACACAAAAAAAAGTCTCATTTCTTTTGGACAAAAGGTTAAAGTCATAAGGAGTCAAAAGGAGGGAAGTAGTGAATCCCAAGGACTTTCTGTGAAGTCATTTCTGTAAGTAATGATATTTGAGACAGGATTTATTCAGACCAGTTCACTACCAGTTTAATATAGCGTAATCTTTATTTTACCCTGCTTTGGGATATTCTATCAAATACACATTCATAAACTTGCAGATGATGAAAGGTTTCTTCATATGTTTCTTAATAGGATATGAGAGAGATGAGATGGGTGCATAATAACTGCACAATCTGCACTCAGCTATAGCTCTGTGACCATGACCCACTCTATCAAGCTGCCACTGTAGGCAGACAAGCCAAGACTGACCTGCCTTGACAGGAGGCCATTGCGAAAAAATTTGGAATTGGTTCTGTAGGAGGTGCTATTCTCAAAATGGAACTGACTCACCTCAAGGAATTGATTCCTTTGTATGTTGCGAAAAGAGAATCGGTCAGAGGAGTGGTATAGGAGTGGTCCAGAGTCAGGATGTAATTCTCAAGTAGGAACCAATTCTCTGGGGAAGTAGATTCTCATGGCGGGGAAGAGCCAAGAATTGGAAGATCAAATAGCTACAGTGAGAATTTAATTTCATTTCTTTTAGCAACAGCCTCCAAGTTGTCTTGGTTTTCTCTGGCAGCCACAGTGTACTGGAGGGGAGGCAAGCACACTGAAAAACTGAGAGGCATGAAACTAGTCAGTGCAGACGACTTTAGGTCCTCAGGTTGACAATACCTAAAACTACACTTTAGGTCGTCAAAGTGACGACTTTAGGTCGTCATCCTGACCACCTTAGTCGTCAGTATGACGACTTTCTATTGTCAGTTTGACGAGTTTAGGTGGTCATTTGACCTTGACTACCCTAAACTTGTCTGTATTGATGAGTTTTAGGCGGCAGCATGTTTTCTGTGCAGAAAAGGTAGAACAGGCTCATTCATGGTCTATTATTCCTGTCTGCTCTTCACAGTGGATCATCCTTAGACTAGTTGCTTTGGGAGGCAGGGGGCAGGCCAATGACTGTGATTCAAATGTACATTTAGCTGGGTATTATTGCCTCATTTTTCTTAGACTGATACTTGTCCAACTGCACAAAACTAACTCCAAACACAAGCTGATCACCCTCACAGCTCTTTTCTATTTATCACACACATTCCCTGCCTCATCCTTCAACAACTTAGCAGATAGAAAGAGGATCTCTTGACCCCTCCTTCCCTCATAATGATGCTTCTTCATTCAAGAACACATTAATATCGGTTCTTGAAAGGTACTTTTAGAGAAGTCCTTTTAGCCGATGGCTGCTACCATGCCTTTTCAAACTGTGCATCAGGTTGTGGCTACTTATGACACAATGAAATGTACAAAATAAAAATGATTATGGTTATTGGATAATGAGCATGGGTCCAATTAGCAGAAGAAACTGTAGAGGACATAATATGTCATGTAGGTTTTCATGACAAATGGCAGACGAAGGAGGCTCTAGTAGAGCATGCCTCTAATTGACAGCCCATGTTTTTACCTGTCTACTTCTTTTCCTCGACAACAAGTCAACTTTATCTGATTATAGGATTCTTCCATGATATTGCATCTCTGTCTTGATTAATGCTTAAATATTGTGATGGAAAATAATACTCTAACGAATAATATAATTATTGCTATCATTATAATCAGGCCCTAAGCACTGGGGTTATTATGAGCACCTATCTTAATTGAACACAAGGGGTTGAAATTCAGAAATTCAGCACTATACTTTTGAATAGGTATCGGCACTCGGCACTTAACCAAATACTAAGTTCCTTAAATCAAAATACAATAACTGTCAATACATCTAAATTGTTCGTAGCTGTTCAAATTGTAGTATAAATAATTATTAAGTGCCCAATTTGCCATTATTTTACATCAGTTCTTGGTTCCCTAGGAGACAAGGCTAATGAGATGGCCCTTAACCCTGCAAAGACTGCTGATTCAGGAGTGCATCATGTCCATTGGTCGTCATGATGCGCCAATGAAGTGCTGGCGAGACTGCTTGCCATCACTTCATTGGAGCAACAAGCTAACCTTACAACCTTTATACACAAACTCCTGAAGGGTCGGCATGATGCTTAAAAGAAGTGCTGGTGAGAAGTCTTGCCAACACTTCATTGATGCATTATGACGACCAAAGGGCATGATGCATTAATGCATCAGTGGTCATAAAAAGGGTCAAGAAATAACACATTTCTGAGTTGTTTTTCCTATAATTTCTTCTCAATATTTATTGTGTACATGTTGCTCAGGAGTCAGAGTTGTTCAGGTAATTAGTCAAACCTTCAAGCCTAGTTATTGTTTTATTCAGGGCTATTGTATTAATGCATCACATCCATTTGTTATCACATTATGTAAATGCAGCCCTATCAGTGGACCCACTGTGCATCATGCCGACCAGTGGCCCGTCCAAGATGTGACTGCTTATATACCAATCAATCATCTATAACAGGGTGTTAACTGGCTTAAACCTTGGGTACAGAAAATAACCACAGCTTTCTTTTCCTTTGTTCTAAGGTGTCACCCTGATTTAATGTATGATGTGTTAGCATGTAGGAAAGGTATTGAACCTGTAGGGTAGGTACAAAGAATTTATACAATACTGGCCTCTTAAAGGGTCATTGCGCTATGTCGATGATGAATGGTAAATCAATACCTGAGTTAGCAAGTCTGGGTGAGAAATGATGGCTCAGCTAGTGTCATGTCATACAACACAAATTCAATCTCTGTCATGAGGGATGATAAAATGATGTAGTTAGTGCAAAATTAACCCAGAATGGGGGCAGGAGGTGACTCAGTCTAGGTATGAGAACCTACTTTTGTTGTTTCATAATAGAAAAGGATGGGTTCCGGGGTGCAGGGCATTTCCTAACAATGGTAGTTAGCCTTGTAAAGAAGTGTCCTCCATTGTAGGTAAGAGTACAGACCTTTGTCCATTTGTGGCAAGCTAGTCATAAAACTAGCTTGCCAGGTGTCTCTTTTTTTCTCAAGCCTGCAGTCTGGCTGTATGCACTATATATGTAAGGTGAAGAGAATGGAATATTTAGAAGGTCACAATCCCATTTCTATTTTCTTTCTTATTTGATGTTCTTGTGCCCTGGAAATTTTGAAAACACAAGAAAGTCTCATTTCTGTTGGACAAAAGGTTAAAGTCATAAGGAGTCAAAAGGAGGGAAGTAGTGAATCTCAAGGACTTTCTGTGAAGTCATTTCTGTAGGTAATGATAGTTGAGACAGGATTTATTCAGACCAGTTCACTACCAGTTTAATATAGCGTAATCTTTATTTTACCCTGCTTTGGGATATTCTATCAAATACACATTCATAAACTTGCAGATGATGAAAGGTTTCTTCATATGTTTCTTAATAGGATATGAGAGAGATGAGATGGGTGCATAATAACTGCACAATCTGCACTCAGCTATAGCTCTGTGACCATGACCCACTCTATCAAGCTGCCACTGTAGACATACAAGCCAAGACTGACCTGCCTTGACAGGTTGTCTTGGTTTTCTCTGGCAGCCACAGTGTACTGGAGGGGAGGCAAGCACACTGAAAAACTGAGAGGCATGAAACTAGTCAGTGCAGACGACTTTAGGTCCTCAGCTTGACGATACCTAAAACTACAGCTTTAGGTTGTCAAAGTGACGACTTTAGGTCGTCATCCTGACCACCTTAGTCGTCAGTATGACGACTTTCTATTGTCAGTTTGACGAGTTTATGTGGTCATTTGACCTTGACTACCCTAAACTTGTCTGTATTGACGAGTTTAAGGCGGCGGCATGTTTTCTGTGCAGAAAAGGTAGAACAGGCTCATTCATGGTCTATTATTTCTGTCTGCTCTTCACAGTGGATCATCGTTAGACTAGCTGCTTTGGGAGGCAGGAGGCAGGCCAATGACTGTGATTCAAATGTACATTTAGCTGGGTATTATTGCCTCATTTTTCTTAGACTGATATTTGTCCAACTACACAAACTAACTCCAAACACAAGCTGATCACCCTCACAGCTCTTTTCTATTTATCACACACATTCCCTGCCTCATCCCTCAACAACTTAGCAGATAGAAAGAGGATCTCTTGACCCCTCCTTCCCTCATAATGATGCTTCTTCATTCAAGAACACAGTAATATCGGTTCTTGAAAGGTGCTTTTAGAGAAGTCCTTTTAGCCGATGGCTGCTACCATGCCTTTTCAAACTGTGCATCAGGTTGTGGCTACTTATGACACAATGAAATGTACAAAATAAAAATGATTATGGTTATTGGATAATGAGCATGGGTCCAATTAGCAGAAGAAACTGTAGAGCACATAATATGTCATGTAGGTTTTCATGACAAATGGCAGACGAAGGAGGCTCTAGTAGAGCATGCCTCTAATTGACAGCCCATGTTTTTACCTGTCTAATTCTTTTCTTCGACAACAAGTCAACTTTATCTGACTATAGGATTCTTCCATGATATTGCATCTCTGTCTTGATTAATGCTTAAATATTGTGATGGAAAATAAAACTCTAACGAATAATATAATTATTGCCATCATTATAATCAGGCCCTAAGCACTGGGGTTATTATGAGCACCTATCTTAATTGAACACAAGGGGTTGAAATTCAGAAATTCAGCACTATACTTTTGAAAAGGTATAGGCACTCGGCACTAAAACAAATACAAGGTTCCTTAAATCAAAATACAATAACTGTCAATACATCTAAATTGTTCGTAGCTGTTCAAATTGTAGTATAAATAATTATTAAGTGCCCAATTTGCCATTATTTTACATCAGTTCTTGGTTCCCTAGGAGACAAGGCTACTGAGATGGCCCTTAAACCTGCAAAGACTGCTGACTCAGGAGTGCATCATGTCCATTGGTCGTCATGATGCGCCAATGAAGTGCTGGCGAGACTGCTTGCCATCACTTCATTGGAGCAACAAGCCAACCTTACAACCTTGATACACATACTCCTGAAGGGTCGGCATGATGCGTAAAAGAAGTGCTGGTGAGAAGTCTTGCCAACACTTCATTGATGCATCATGACGACCAAAGGGGATGATGCATTAATGCATCAATGGCCGTAAAAAGGGTCAAGGAATAACACATTTTTGAGTTGTTTTTATTATAATTTCTTCTCAATATTTATTGTGTACATGTTGCTCAGGAGTCAGAGTTGTTCAGGTAATTAGTCAAACCTTCAGGCCTAGTTATTGTTTTATTCAGGGCTATTGTATTAATGCATCACATCCATTTGTTATCACATTATGTAAATGCAGCCCTATCAGTGGACCCACTGTGCATCATGCCGACCAGTGGCCCGTCCAAGATGTGACTGCTTAATATACCAATCAATCATATATAACAGGGTGTTAACTGGCTTCAACCTTGGGTACTGGAAATAACCACAGCTTTTTTCCTTTGTTCTAAGGTGTTACCCTGATTTAATATATGATGTGTTAGCATGTAGGAAAGGTATTGAACCTGTAGGGTAGGTACAAAGAATTTATACAATACTGGCCTCTTAAATGGTCATTGCGCTATGTCGATGATGAATGGTAAATCAATACCTGAGTTAGCAAGACTGGGTGAGAAATGATGGCTCAGCTAGTGTCATGTCATACAACACAAATTCAATCTCTGTCATGAGGGATGATAAAATGATGTAGTTAGTGCAAAATTAACCCAGAATGGGGGCAGGAGGTGACTCAGTCTAGGTATGAGAACCTACTTTTGTTGTTTCATAATAGAAAAGGATGGGTTCCGGGGTGCAGGGCATTTCCTAACAATGGTAGTTAGCCTTGTAAAGAAGTGTCCTCCATTGTAGGTAAGAGTACAGACCTTTGTCCATTTGTGGCAAGCTAGTCATAAAACTAGCTTGCCAGGTGTCTCTTTTTTTCTCAAGCCTGCAGTCTGGCTGTATGCACTATATATGTAAGGTGAAGAGAATGGAATATTTAGAAGGTCACAATCCCATTTCTATTTTCTTTCTTATTTGATGTTCTTGTGCCCTGGAAATTTTGAAAACACAAGAAAGTCTCATTTCTGTTGGACAAAAGGTTAAAGTCATAAGGAGTCAAAAGGAGGGAAGTAGTGAATCTCAAGGACTTTCTGTGAAGTCATTTCTGTAGGTAATGATAGTTGAGACAGGATTTATTCAGACCAGTTCACTACCAGTTTAATATAGCGTAATCTTTATTTTACCCTGCTTTGGGATATTCTATCAAATACACATTCATAAACTTGCAGATGATGAAAGGTTTCTTCATATGTTTCTTAATAGGATATGAGAGAGATGAGATGGGTGCATAATAACTGCACAATCTGCACTCAGCTATAGCTCTGTGACCATGACCCACTCTATCAAGCTGCCACTGTAGACATACAAGCCAAGACTGACCTGCCTTGACAGGTTGTCTTGGTTTTCTCTGGCAGCCACAGTTACTGGAGGGGAGGCAAGCACACTGAAAAACTGAGAGGCATGAAACTAGTCAGTGCAGACGACTTTAGGTCCTCAGCTTGACGATACCTAAAACTACAGCTTTAGGTTGTCAAAGTGACGACTTTAGGTCGTCATCCTGACCACCTTAGTCGTCAGTATGACGACTTTCTATTGTCAGTTTGACGAGTTTATGTGGTCATTTGACCTTGACTACCCTAAACTTGTCTGTATTGACGAGTTTAAGGCGGCGGCATGTTTTCTGTGCAGAAAAGGTAGAACAGGCTCATTCATGGTCTATTATTTCTGTCTGCTCTTCACAGTGGATCATCGTTAGACTAGCTGCTTTGGGAGGCAGGAGGCAGGCCAATGACTGTGATTCAAATGTACATTTAGCTGGGTATTATTGCCTCATTTTTCTTAGACTGATATTTGTCCAACTACACAAACTAACTCCAAACACAAGCTGATCACCCTCACAGCTCTTTTCTATTTATCACACACATTCCCTGCCTCATCCCTCAACAACTTAGCAGATAGAAAGAGGATCTCTTGACCCCTCCTTCCCTCATAATGATGCTTCTTCATTCAAGAACACAGTAATATCGGTTCTTGAAAGGTGCTTTTAGAGAAGTCCTTTTAGCCGATGGCTGCTACCATGCCTTTTCAAACTGTGCATCAGGTTGTGGCTACTTATGACACAATGAAATGTACAAAATAAAAATGATTATGGTTATTGGATAATGAGCATGGGTCCAATTAGCAGAAGAAACTGTAGAGCACATAATATGTCATGTAGGTTTTCATGACAAATGGCAGACGAAGGAGGCTCTAGTAGAGCATGCCTCTAATTGACAGCCCATGTTTTTACCTGTCTAATTCTTTTCTTCGACAACAAGTCAACTTTATCTGACTATAGGATTCTTCCATGATATTGCATCTCTGTCTTGATTAATGCTTAAATATTGTGATGGAAAATAAAACTCTAACGAATAATATAATTATTGCCATCATTATAATCAGGCCCTAAGCACTGGGGTTATTATGAGCACCTATCTTAATTGAACACAAGGGGTTGAAATTCAGAAATTCAGCACTATACTTTTGAAAAGGTATCGGCACTCGGCACTAAAACAAATACAAGGTTCCTTAAATCAAAATACAATAACTGTCAATACATCTAAATTGTTCGTAGCTGTTCAAATTGTAGTATAAATAATTATTAAGTGCCCAATTTGCCATTATTTTACATCAGTTCTTGGTTCCCTAGGAGACAAGGCTACTGAGATGGCCCTTAAACCTGCAAAGACTGCTGACTCAGGAGTGCATCATGTCCATTGGTCGTCATGATGCGCCAATGAAGTGCTGGCGAGACTGCTTGCCATCACTTCATTGGAGCAACAAGCCAACCTTACAACCTTGATAAACATACTCCTGAAGGGTCGGCATGATGCGTAAAAGAAGTGCCGGTGAGAAGTCTTGCCAACACTTCATTGATGCATCATGACAACCAAAGGGGATGATGCATTAATGCATCAATGGCCGTAAAAAGGGTCAAGGAATAACACATTTTTGAGTTGTTTTTATTATAATTTCTTCTCAATATTTATTGTGTACATGTTGCTCAGGAGTCAGAGTTGTTCAGGTAATTAGTCAAACCTTCAGGCCTAGTTATTGTTTTATTCAGGGCTGTTGTATTAATGCATCACATCCATTTGTTATCACATTATGTAAATGCAGCCTTATCAGTGGACCCACTGTGCATCATGCCGACCAGTGGCCCGTCCAAGATGTGACTGCTTATATACCAATCAATCATATATAACAGGGTGTTAACTGGCTTCAACCTTGGGTACTGGAAATAACCACAGCTTTTTTCCTTTGTTCTAAGGTGTTACCCTGATTTAATGTATGATGTGTTAGCATGTAGGAAAGGTATTGAACCTTTAGGGTAGGTACAAAGAATGTATACAATACTGGCCTTTTAAAGGGTCATTGCGCTATGTCGATGATGAATGGTAAATCAATACCTGAGTTAGCAAGTCTGGGTGAGAAATGATGGCTCAGCTAGTGTCATGTCATACAACACAAATTCAATCTCTGTCATGAGGGATGATAAAATGATGTAGTTAGTGCAAAATTAACCAGAATGGGGGCAGGAGGTGACTCAGTCTAGGTATGAGAACCAAGTGTTGTTGTTTCATAATAGAAAAGGATGGGTTCCGGGGTGCAGGGGGTGACTGTTAGGATTGATGTAAAAATAAAGGCCTTTTTCTTATACATTCATCCGGGAGAAATCAACTTCCTGAATATTATTGCAAAACATCTTTATTCTAAATCAGGAGGCCCCAATCCGAGTGCCCTGTTTCATCAACAAACATAGGTATGTTTCTCTATGCACCAGTAAAGGGTGAATTTCACCCAGTAACTTACTGAACATCTTAAAACAATTATTAACAATTTTATTATTAATAAGCCAACTTATTGTCTATATATTGATTTCAAAAAAGCTTTTGATACAGTTTAACACCTCAAATTATTCCATAAATTACAGGCCCTATGACTGAGTAACAAAGCATGTGAGTTTTTCAAAAATTATCTAGCAAATCATTTACAGTGTACTTTAGCAAATGATATTGTTTCATCATTGAAACCCATCACATACGGGGTTCCTCAGGGTTCAGTTTTGGGTCCAGTATTGTTTTCTATATATATTAATTCTCTAGCCAAAGCAGTAGACTGTGAAATTACGTTATACGCTGATGATGCTGTTGTATCAGTGGACTCACCGTATAAAATGAACCAAGTTATTCAGAAGGTCGTATCATGGTGTCTAAACAATACCCTTACTATCAAAGTGCAAAAAACCAAATGGATGTCTTTAACACTAACCCTAATGATGGAACCCAATTCTTTATGAACAATACGACTCTTGAAAAAGTAGACAAATTTGCTTATCTAGGTTTAAGAATGGATACTGAGATGAAATTTGTAAAACATAGAGAAAATACTATGCGAATTGTTAGACATAGGATTTTCCAAATGGGTCGAGTAAGAGCCCTACTTGATGAAAATGCCTCACTAATTGTATTCAAATCTATGATATTACCCATATTTGACTATTGTGATTATATTTGGGATAGGGATTATAGAAGAGAAAATAGAGATCTACAAATGTTACAGAACAGAGCCTTAAGGATGGTATATAAAGTTAAATTAGAAGAAAATCCTGTTATGACTACTAAACAAGATAGGAGCAATTGCTCGAAACTCTATGTTAGACGAGACCTACATCTATTATCTTATGGTTTTATGTTAGCTCAGAACATAAGCCTTGTGGATAGGAGGAATATAGCTACACGATATCATCAGGGTAAAAGATTGATGGTCCCGCATAGCCTGAAACCGATTGTACAACGAAGTGCTTAATACAGAGCCATTATAAGATGGAACCAGTTAAAACCAGAATATACTGTTATCAACAATATCTATAAATTCAAAAATAGTGTTAGAAAAGTCTACCCAAACTGTTTTGTATGATTAGGTATTTTGTAATAGACCTATGCTATCTGTTACTTAGGGTAGTCTACAATTATCATAACCCTAGTAGGCTAAGTTAAACAAACTATGTAATGTGACTGCTATTATTGTTCAATGAAAACATGTATCATGAATTGAACCTATGGCATATAGTGGGTCCTAGCGTGAGCACTACAATGCGTAGATGCTAGGTTAAACATCTTACATTTTATTATGTACTTTGTTTTTGCCCAATAAACAACTTCAAACAAAATTTCTATGGGTTAGAACTCTGCAGGTGTTATACCAGTCTAACATTCAAGTAAAATGCCTCCATCCCAAGGGAATCACACTTAATTACCAACCTTATCTTTTGGTGCATGCTGCTCTGAGTGACAGATAAAGGTGCTTTTCTGCTTCCTTTTACTTCAAGTCAAATTTGCACTGATGTCTGGTGATTGTACTGGTAAGCCATGCAAGACTTTAGCCTTTTGAAGGCTGAATGTGCAATATCTGCTTTTAGCGATGCATCCCTGTTGAGTAACTTGCCAGGGCTACATTACTGAGTCATGTCAATGTACAGTTAATACACTGTCCACGTAATGCACTGAAAAATACAATATTGTGGTCCCTTATCAGTTGACAATTAATAACAATAGGGAAATCTTTTCTGTGGATTATCACCCTGTACAGGGTTAATCCATTTGCTAGTATTTCAATTTTACTCTTCATAATGGATTATATTCACAAGGGGATTAAGCCTGACGGAATAAGGGCCACAGAACAAAGGTACAGCTCAAATAGCCCCCTTTCCTTTATCTGCACACTTAATGCATAACTTCTTTAGAATTTGGCAAGCTCTCCTACTGAGAGATCATTCTCCCCCAATTTTGGCAGTATTTTGATGTGAGGGTTTACCATCATCTAACACCACTTAAACAATCTATTGATATAGGATTGTAGTACTCATGTTGGAGCAGTTTGAGGGAGAGGAATCGTTTTTTGGTATGTAGGCGACAGAATGAAAGATAATTAAAAAAGAAAACCTCCTGACCTACTCACTCCAGGAACTGCCTCCAGTGTAGCAAGGTACCATCCATCCATGCATGAATGCAATATTTTTGGTGGTTATTAGGTAGCTGCCTGTTTCTATCAGTAATTTATCAGAGTTTATTCTTAGTGATTGATAAGCCATGTGCTCCATGTAATCTAATGCAGATGAACAATTTACTTTACAAGGGACTGCATGTTCGGCCGTACATTCAGATATCATTTAAAACACTCTCCTAGTCTGATTCAATAAAAAATCCAATCTTTCAGGAGAAATTCATATTACCTTATTTATTGAATCATTCAGAGACACATCTTTTCTCCTTTTGGATGATTACAATTGTAAGCAAATTGATGTTGAGTCCTATAGCCCTTTGGGTGCATTTATATATATATATATATATATATATATATATATATATATATATATATATATATATATATATGTAAATGGCTGGTATATCAATGGTTAATGTATATAAAAATTAGGTTTTTGCTCTCTTGCACTTCATTAGTGCATTATGCCTAGCCCCAGGGAGTAAATTAGCCTTGAAGGCTCAGAGTTGAAGGCTTAACACTGCAGTAAAAATACAGTGTTAAGCCTTCACCTCTTGATTGATAAGCAAATGGTGAATCCTTTAGCTCATTGTGTGCATTAGGTTATAATCATGTCTGTGCCCCATGACTATTAATGCAGTCCATCACTTGTGGCATACCATGATCAGTGATGATGCGCCATTGAATTGCCTGTGTTGCGTGTCTGGCAGAGCTATACATGACCCAACATTACACAATAACATGAATTTATTGTCTGCCTGAGAAACATCCTGTATTGTGTCTTCAGTGAGGGACAGAACCCAACAGCTGAGCCACATGTCCAACAATGACAGGTTCTCCTATTACATGAAACAAAGGACAACATATAGCTGTGAAATGCTATGAATGCTATGAAAAGGGAATACACAAGGAAAGGAATAGATAGTCTTCAACTGCCTGAAAGTTTCTGAAGCCTCCAGAAGTTGATTATTTGAAAGCTGCTAAATGTAAAGTACATCTATGCACTATGCCAACATTCTCCAATAGTTCATACCTACACTGTTAATAAAAAATTTTAGTTGTTACTATAGGAAAAAGGAATGGTCTGTAGCCATAGTACTACACATCATACCCCCACCCCCGCGCGGGAAATAGGCTACTCCACATCTTTGCCCCCTCCACTCCCCCCACCCTTTCCCCCCGCAGGAAATAGCCTACACATATTTGCCCCCTTCACAACCACCACCCCCTCCCCAACCCCGCGCAGGAAACCATAGAGCTGAATGGTACGTCTCTAAGCCCTACATTGTCACATAAACAGACACAAATGACGTCGCTATGGTGACTTGTCTCCAAGCAACCTACCATCGGCACTAGTGCAGTGACATCATAAAACGCTGCGACGTCACAGTTAAAATCTGATTGAAGAATGTGAAAATGATACACAAAAAATTTTCTTAGAAAAAACGAAGAATCATTGGCAACAATGGCTGCCAATCTTTAACCATTTTATTTAATGGTCACTGTTTTTTCAATGTCACTGTAATTTTTATGGAATTTCACCATTATTTCTAAACGATGATTAAAGGTAATTAATTACACATTGTTTTGGTTTCAATGCCAGACACCATTAACTTTTCATAGCAATATTCAGCCTCTGGCTTGACATTTTAGAAATTCCACTGTAAATCCACAATGGACTAGGTTATCTTTATACATTTGGTCGCATATACAGTTCATCTGGACATCCTAGTGTAAGGACATTCTAATCATTATAATTATAAATTAGTCCTTGAGAGGCACATCATGCCCTTCATACCTTTGGAGGAATAATCTAAGTAAATAGATTACTTTAGAATTGTGATGAATTAAAAACTGCAGTGATGTGCCTATGTATTTTCTTCTATTACCACATGATGAGTGTTTATGACATCCCTGCTACTCCCCTTTGCCACAGAAAGTTGGATTACTTTTTGAATATCTGAAATCTATGAAACTACAATGTTGACTTGCATTTTGATGACATGGTGCATAAACCAAAGTGGATACACTTTGAATTTTGTGACAATATGAGCTGTTTAGGGTGTAGGGCTTTGAAGAAAGTCTCAGTGAGCCCCAAGTCCACCTAGTTGGAAGATATGAAACTTCCGAAAGGACAAACATTCACTATAAATAAAATAACTGTACTTTTCCATAGTGTTTTACACAGATTCACTGTAACATCACCTAATCTAAGGGTGTTTCATTGTAATAGAAATAACAATGGTTCTCTGTAAAATCTATTGAAATTTCTGATAGTGTACCTAGCCTACAATCAAATGGTCAGGACAACAACCTTCTTCACATCAAGACAGTATCATATGCACTCAGATGCATTCATGCATTATTGGAAATCTTGATGTTAGTAAGGTTGTTGTCTATTCTCTAGACAGTAAAGATTCCCTACCTCTAAGATTCATCCTGTGATAAGCTACAGTATGTAAGGAACCACCTCATGCATATGCCACATTGTATGTTATATATGGTAACTTCTGGGAAATACCATCCTGTATGTGGAGGAACGTGCCAAGTTCTAAAAATATGTATGTGACCATAGTGTAGGTTGATAGGCTGCCAGCTGGACCTGCCTGCACCACTAGGCTAATCAAATAGATCAATTACCCGGTCTCTAGGTTACATTACATTTGTGAAGTACACTGAAAACATGGAAGATCCGAAACTAGTCAGCGGTGACCACATTAGGTCCTCAAGTTGACGATACCTAAAACTACAACTTTAGGTAGTCAAAATGATGACTTTAGGTCGTCATCCTGATGACCTGAGTCATCAGTATGACAATACTGACAGTACAGAGTCGTCATACTGACAACTTAGGACCTAAAGTCGTCATTTTGAATACCTAAAGTTGTAGTTTTAGGTATCGTCAACTTGAGGACCTTAAGTGGTCTCTACTGACTAGTTTCGGATCTTCCATATTTTCAGTGTAGAGGCCAGTGTGGCTATAACCCACTAGCCCTTTAAAGGTCAAAATGCATTGAAGATTCTTTTGACACAGGATCCCTGTCCTTTTGGCCATGTGAATGGTTGAACAAGGATGTGTAAAAAGGGAGGATTTATTTTTACTATAAACCAATCAGCACCCATTTAAGGTTTAAATGCTACCATTTTAAAGTTGAGCTTCTACCAATACTAAGTGCTATTCAGAGCTGCTCATTGGTGACCCAGTCAATATCTCAAGTGAACCCTATTGACAGGGTACAGAGAGCAAGCCAAAGAGTGGGGACACAATGAGTCCCTTTCCAGTGCAGCCGGCCCTTGGCATCTTCAGACAGATTTCAATTCCAACGGGGAACTTAATCTTGAAGACATGGGGGGAGGGTGCTCCTGGTCTTTTGTATTGTCTGCACACATACCTAGCTCGTTGGGTAAAGGTAAAGAGCCGAAGTCTATAATGTCGATTGCGTAAGGTACTTAATTAGCACTCCTTCAACTCAGTTAATCCTTCTTACACTAAAACTTGGTGAAGGTTTTCCTTTACGTCTTATATCTATGACCCTCAAATGTTCTAAACAGAATTATGGAAGTGATTACAATGCTCAGAATATCCAAGGTGTCGATGGACCGTTACAAGTCATGAACATGAGCAACTCAGGAGTCCAGAGAATACAGTTGATGAATCCACTTTATTGTAGTGCTAGGCAGGTACATGTTGGCATGGTGATGTACAATGTGTATGCTGCCCACCTGATCAAGCTAGCTCTATACCGAGGCACTGTGTGTCATAGAGACTAGGTATGGAGAGAGGAAGGTAAAGAATAAGAGTATCCCAAGCTAGTCCTGTATTCATATATATAGGAGCAGCTCGGGGTAGGCATGACGTCAGTCTTGGGAGAAGCATGACGTCATGCTTAGGGATTGGCAAGACCCGGCGTGCCTTGCATCATCTCACCCTGGAGGGGGGAGGGGGCTTGCCTAAAGGTGGGTCGAGCTGGCCACCTGTTGGAGGAGCAGCTCGATCCCTGATTGGCTAGGAAGGGAGGTGGGTGTGAGCACACTCCCACCCTGTACCTAGGGTTAGTGGGGGTCGAGGTCATGACCCCTGGCCAGGATCCGGAGGTGAATCTGAGGTCACTGGCCAGGAGAGGCAGAGCTGGGTAGAGATACCCGGCTCTGTCAGATCCAAAGGTTTGGTAAAGGGAGCCTTATAGGCGAGCTTGATCATTCGGCTTAAAATATTTCATATAATAATAAATGAACCTTGAATACCCCATTGACATATCCCCACATTCCTATTCGATTCTACGCGAATGCAAAAGGTAGAGAACAAGTTCTTATAATCATCATTGGTACATTCAAGGTTTGGCAAAACTTTACAAGGTGACTCAAAACTTGGTGAACGTTGTGTATACTTGGCTTGATACCGGTATAAATGTCTTAACTTACATTCTTGAATCATCAACTGTGTGTATAGATCTACTTCTAAGAACAATAACATCCTCAATGGTGAGGCAGGTTTCGTTGGAAAAACACATACAAAATATAGTCGAGCCCACAAGGTTGTGGTGACAGTCTCTACTATGCACTAATTGCTATAAAAATCTTAAAGATACATGCAAATCAAGAAAATACACATGGATGAGAAATACTTCGAGAAACCTGGTGGCAACAGTTATACTGGTTGCTGTGTCCTGCCTTGAGCAATCAGGGCAGAAAACAGCAGTGATACTCTGTCACATATACCGGTTACTAAATGAGATCAAGTGTACATGGTTAACAAGTTTCATATAAAAATACATGCTTCAAAAATATATCCTCTACATAGTCGGATATTGACTAGGGCAGTAGTCATATTCTGTCCCGTATGCTGCCTTGGGTAATCAGGGCAGCCACAGCGTTTTCATTCAACGAGGCTTGCTGCAAGTGTACTTGAGTTTGACTAGTTGACAAATATTCATCATTAAACTCAATAGAAAACATGTAAACTCTGAAAACTGTCTTGTCGTTTTTAGACGATTGGCAGTAATCTTGCGATACAATAAATACAAAGGAAAAATGTAACACGCTGGCTAAGACTTAAACCCATAAATACAAATGCAAACTGTTTTGGGCTTGAAAAACAGGTATGGTCCTTTTTAGAGAAAAAGGTAACTTATTGGGGGGGGGGGCTCTGTGGCACCTAGGTTTCTGAATTGACTCAGTATCCTCACAGAGTGGGTTAGCATTAAAGGGAAACTTACATGAGGTTTCAAAGTTTTCACAGTAATAAATTTGAACGCTTTATATCAACTTTCTTGAGAATGAATCAGCATATAAATTTGTAAATATGTGGTGACTCTGGGAGTCCCATGGGTGGGGGGTGGGAAAAATTGTGTCCCTACAATGTCAGATCAAGGAGATATAAAGTTCTTGTATTTTATTTTATGTGTATATAGTCCTAGTATTTATATTTTCTTAATTTTGTGCCAATGCTGCTTGGTGGTAAATTGTAGTGTTCCATAGGGGATCTACAGAAATTTTTTCCAGCAGCCGACTTTCTCCTCTGTTTGGCTTCCATGCTGTAGTCGTCATCAAAGGAGTCTATTCTAAATTTTGAGAATGAGACTTCCATAAAAGCCATGTCTCCAACTTCAGGGGAAGTTGAGGAGGAGGAGGATGAGCTGCTTTCATCAAGGGGTGAGTCTAATGTTATGTTGCTTCTTGGTGGTGGTCTTGGCCTGACTGAACGTCTTTTTGAATTTCTGTTGATGGGCCTGAAGGTGGTAAAGGAAGGTGAACTGTGTGCTGTGGCTTGTTCCTGGCTTTGATAATAAGCACAGGGGCATGCAAAGGTTCCTGGACCGTCCATACACAAGGTACACAGGTTTAAGGTGGCTGGCCTGGTTGGGTGTACAGGCTTGGGGGAGAAATAACTGTCCTTTCAAGCTGCATATCCTGGGGGAATTGGAGTCCCAGGCCTGTTGGTTGCAAGTCCTATTTGCGTATAGGACCTGCCGGTGCGGCTTATTAGGTGGCTGGTGGTGTTGCTCGGGGGCCTTGGGTCTATTGGGCCTGCTTGGAAATCTTCTTGGTGGGGTTTGCTATTTCTTTTGCTGGTCCGGTTGGTCCAGCTGCTGTGGCACCACCTGCTGTAGGGGCTTGGCCTGGGTCTGTAGATGGAGGCGAATCTGTTCCCAGGCTGCGCTTGCCTTCCTTGCTCTTCTTCTTCTGTGCTCCTGCAGATAGAGACAAAAACAGAGGGGTGTCTGACGTTAGAAAAGGCTGAAAAACATTGTATGGTTCACAAGGCGGTCCACAAAAATACCGAATTTGACCAAAAAGGTCAATTTTGTCTGTGTGTCGACCATGAAACAAAATACAGTAGCATTGGTATTGTATGGCTGTGGGGCGGTAGTTGTGACTAGGAAAAATAATTTAGTTCATGGACCTATAGTTTGTTTGTTTTGGGTTGCAGGCAGACCACGGTCAATACGGAGAAAGGACATGATGTCAATATCATTTCGTGAATGTACAAAACTTGATCACAGGGCTCAACTGATTCACTTGGCTTAGCGCGGGTCCTGTATCCAGGGACGCTATTGTTAGTTTATCTAAGTTCTACCAGGTGGTAGTAGTGAGCTGGAGCTGCACCGTAATGGCTAGGAATCAAAATAAGTTATGGGGAATAAATACAGGTATGACCTGCTCAGGTCGACTCCTACCTGTCTCGATTGTCTTGAGAGGTATTGTGTTTGGGTTGATTGAAGGAAAAATTGTTTTTGCCCCGGAATGGGGGGGTGGGTCGGAAAAGGAAAGAAAAAAGGAAAAGAAGGAAAAGAAATTTGTCTTGTGTCGCCAAAATTTTGATCCGGGCTGCTATAAAAGGGGGGCTACGTGATGTCATAATGTTATATCATCATGGAGGTCTACGAGGTCGACCTCGTTCTGCCTAACGGGACGATTTTGCACGTGGAAATCACGATGACAGGCGGATTGTGAGTATATTTTGATTCACAAAGGGGTGATACTTGAATTTTTGATAATTTTGAAGGTCGAGACGTGGGGCATTTTGGTCTAATCCGCTTTTTTCTTTGGATTGTATTTCAGCATAACGCAGATACAATGGCTGATCATCCCTCCTGGTGGGGCTGTCAATGGATATTGAGGTAAGTTTGATCTGAGCAAGTTAAAGTCTGAACATGTGCTAATGTTGTTGTTGTGGTAGAGATGCCACGTGCGGGTGTCACATGACCGATTGTAGTCATGGTGACGGCCGTGACGTCCGTCAGTTTCGGTATTTGGAATGAAACCAAGATGGCGCCGGGCTGCCGCGTATGGCGCGAAAGTGGTCGGGCCAGACGCTGCAACCGGTGATAATACCGATGAACATTAATGTAAGCCGATCTATTGTGCTGGTTAGGTTAGCTGTGGTTATCATGCTGTTTTAGCTCAGTGTTGGTAATGATGGCTGTGTGTGGGTGTGTTTTGGGCGTCTTTCGGGGGGTTGGGGGGTTCGGTGTTGGGTGGGGGGGAGGGGGGGTAAAGGGTAGGCTAGGTGGGCGGGGGGGGCGATCCCCACATAAGCGTCTTTGCGGCGTATGTGTAAAGGCTACCTGCCATCCCCACATAAGTGTGATGGTACCTTCCAAACGCTACTGACATTTGGGTATAACCTCGGGACGGTCCTAAGTTATATGATTGTGGGGGTGGCCGGTAGTCGCTGGGTTGGGACGGTGTTCTCCGTCATGAACCGAAACTCGGCCATGTTGGAATGGTGAGTCGAAATTTTACTTACCATAGATTATGAAATAGGCCCTCTCAGCCAGTTTGAAATTAAACACATATAGGCAGTTGGGATGCTGGGCTTTTGGGGTTCAGGGGAGTCGATATAGTGAGCTCGGATTACTTTGCCGCTGCCTGGGCCCGAGCTTTCTTTCTGCTATGATCTCCTGGATCGGGGAACAGTGCCGTGGCTGAATTCGCCGGGCGTTCACTATCAACGCGCGGGGACACCTGTTCTATAAATAGAGTGGGTGGTTCCCCCGTTGTTATGGTTACGGGTATACTGATAACATCGTTTGTTTTGATTTTAGCCAGTGCACATGTGCTCTGCTGAAAATGGTGACCTATATGAATTATGATTTGGGGGGGGGGGTAATGGGGTTTGGGTTTTTGGTTGGGTTAGGGGCCGTGGGAAGATGGTGTGGAGCATTGGGCTCGGAGTAGCCGGGCTGAGTTGTTTATGGGCTTATCCCCACATAAAAAGGTGATCTCCTCCAGGGTGGGGCTATCCGGTGGGTCGTTCATGGAAAGGGGTTGGGGTCTGTTTACATGATTTTAACAGGGTGCAAGGTGGCCTAATTGCCGCCTGATTTCCAATTGATGATCCCCACATGTGGCTTGTTGTGGGTTTCTAGATTAAAAACAAATAAACTTACCGATGGGCGATGACTTTTTGGGCCTTTCATCCGATGTGGTGGGGTCAAACAGATATTTGTCTGACCCCGGTTGTAGCTCTAGGTTAGTAAACTTAGTGAGTTCCACCAGACTCCTAGATGTAGAGGGGACTTCCATTTTTGGGCATAAGGAGGATCTATATCTTGTGGGTGGTGACAGCTGGGGCATTGGGACAGTGTCTGATGGTGAGAGCTGGAAGTCCGGCTGTCCCTTTTCCTTAATCACCAGGGTCAAGACATGGGGGCTGGATGTTAGAGCCTTGTGGAGTCGTAGCCTCCAGAACAGAGGGCATCTGGGGTAGCGCTCCAACTTAACCTGCTTGATCTTTCCGGCGATTATGAAGGTCACTTCCCCCTTCCACTCCACTTCCAGGTGGCGGCCGAAGGGGCTGGTCAGTTGGGGCTTAGCCACCTTGGGTGCCATGATGGAAAAGGGCCACAGGTTTCTGCCGAAAATCATCCTGCCGACGATGAAGTCGTAGGTCCTACCCTCTGAGTGGATTTGGAGGACGAATTTTGGCATCTCCGTGATATCATCCACCCTGGTTAGGTAGGGCCAGTGTTGCCAGCATCTCCTGGCCAAGGCGCGGGCCAGGTATAAGGCCAGGAAAACCAGGATCCAGGCCCACATGGTATCATACCTGCCGGCCTGGTATGGAGACTGGTATTCCTCCATGCCGCTCTCTGGATGTGGCGAAGTTGTTGCCTGAGGCGGCCACAAGCTGCTGATGTTCAGTACTAACTTTCTTAGTGTGTCGAACTTTGCCGCGTCCGCCATGGTTGGTGTCTTCAGCGCAATGTGCATGGTGACTAGCTGCGCCAGTCTCGTCACGCGCAGTTGACCGTGGCACGTGATTGCACAACACAAGATGGCCAGTAGCGGGGACAGAAGATGTAGCCAGGGGGAATACTCCAGGTGGTAGCCAAGATGCATTAATGTATTTACTGACAAGAAGGGTTTTGACTTGGTCAAACCTAGGGCGGCTTTCCTGAGGGCGATTACTTCTTTAAATATAGGCAATAATCTTTGGTTGTGGAGGTGTTTTAAGTATTCAAAATTTGGTAGATCTAGGGTCTGGGGAATGGTTGTCATGGTGACGCCTGAAACATTGGCTGGTGGGTTGCCAAAATGGTGCCATAGAGGGAGGTTGATGGGTATCTTAACAAGGGGCTGTAGTGTAGTGTTATGCATGCATGAAAGGTTTGAATTTATCATTATCATTCCAGCATTTCTAATTGAGCACATGCATGGTACTGATATTACTGAAGAGGCTGCGTTTTTAAGCTCAATTTGGCCTTCATTGGGACATAGCATAAGTGAGGGTGATTCATTGGTGATTAACAGGTAGTCTGAATGTGATATAGACTTAACTAAGCGTGGGATGGGGGCGGACATGTGTGCAGCAAAGCTGCATGTGTGGTGTACTGCATCTGGTGTGTCTAACAGTAGTGACAGGGAGCATGTGGGGTGTAGGGGAGATAACAAGGGTAGGGGCAGGTCACAACTGATAAAGGTATCATATGTACACAGGTCCATGTCGGCTTGTTGTAGCTCAATGTAGTGTGAGTGGGTTGATGGTAATGCTATAAATGGGGGTAGTTTTTGTAAGAGGGTGTATCCTATTGAATGGGGGTCGGAGGTATCGAAAGGGATGGGGAAGGTCTCTGTTCTATATATAGAATAGGTATTTTCCCCTAGGCCTATGGGTACCGGTATGGTTATAAGTAATGTGGTATTATCATTCCACTGTGCCCTAACTTTCCTTTTGTAGTAGAAATCTACCGGTAATTTCAGAATATTTATTTCTGGGTGCTTGCTACTGAGGGCGTCTGAAAGGTTATTCAGTCCTATTTCTAATGTGTCGTGTGGAATGAGGGTAAGGGGTAGCTCGCCCTCCATGAGTGAATTTAGAGCAGATAATAGGTTGCTTAAGTCATCATGGACATCGATGAGTGATTCTATTTGTGAATTTGCGGCCGAAAATAGCATGGAGTAGAAAGTGTCTTGTTTGGTTTGTGATTCCAAATTCAGAAAAATGTCAGAAAGGTTTGAGTCTAAATTTTGAAATTTGTTTGCTAACAGTGATAAGGCATCATCTGTGTCATTTTGGAATTCTGAGAAGGCGGTGAGTGTGTGATAATTATATTCTGACATATTTAAGAGGAAATGTGTGGCTAATTCAACTACATGCATTTTGGTAGCGAATCTTTTATCCAATTCTGACATCTCTGAATTTAGGATATCAATTTCAGGCTGTGTTCCCAAACCTACCAGGATTCTCAGGATATCTCCTATGGGCTGGCCTGGGGCATTTCTTGGATATCTCATGCTGGGCGGGCCTACCATTTTGATTAGCTCGTTCAGTAGGGTTTGTGATTTGTAGAAAAGGTTATCTAACATGTGATCCAAATTTGTGGCTGTTTGGGTTATGTATGGGGGTGCGCTGGGTTTCACTGCAGCCCTAAAAAAAAAAATTTTTCAAAGAATATGTAGGGTCTTAGAAAAATGGTTTTTGAAAAGACATGAGGGAGTAGCGGTTTGTGTCTGTGTGTGTGTGTGGCGGGGGGGGGGGTCTTGCACTGGGTGTTTGTTTGTGTGTGGGTGGTTAGGTGTGGGGTATTGGTGAGATAACAGGTTTGGGGGAAAAAGGGGTGTGGGGTAGGGTGGTGTCTTTGCGTAATATTGGTTAGTAAAATGTTAAGAAAAATTATAAAAATATAATATGTGAGTGTTGGTAGCTTACCCCTGCGTGAGTCTAAGCCGGGTACTTGGAGCCGGAAATATCTGGACCTGCCTGACCAGTAATACCATTCAAAGATGGCCTGTTGGAGAACCAGATCTATCGAATTTTTGATTGCTAGACTCCTGCCGACACTTGTGTAGTGTCTAGGCAGATTAGCTAGCGGCTTCTCTGAAGCCAGGAGCGTCCTTGCGCTCAATAGGGCTAAGTAACTAGCCACATGCTGGTCAAACCTCGCCCAGATAGGTTTAGTGGGTGTGTCGGAGCACACCATGGTAAGTACTGTTTTTATGACAGTTTGAACACGATCATTGGTTAAATCCATTTGCTTTAATACAGCAGGGTTTGTCAAGTAGAAAGCCACGTCACAGGGAGATATTCCCAGGACCAAGTTCCTGTACCGGCAGATGAGAGATCTTAATTCAAGGATTTCTCTATCAGCATTCAATAATCCCACAGGACCCAATAGGTCATGTATGGTCCAGCAATCAATGGTGTCCAGTCTGTGGTTGGAAAGAATGAAATTTTGCGGGGTAAGTCTACCTGTGTAATAAGTTGGTTAAGTGTACTGAGATGTTAGGTTCACACGAGATGGAGGATTCAGCAGGCACAAATATTGGACAGTGAAGAGTGATGATCATTCAACTTTTTCTAGATACTCTGAGCTCACACTACCATTGGTGAATTGAGGAGTCTGGGCAGTATGACAACAAATATGTCATTACCAAATACAAGAACGACTGATGGTCTATGTACTGAGATGGACACTTAAGACAGGCCTACCTGGGCTGGCTGCATGCCCTGTTCGCCATGGTTATCTTCAATCAGGCACTTGCTCTCAGAAAAACAGGAAGTGGTTGGATGTGGTGTATTGTTGAGAATGGATAAGATTTGGGGTGGGTCAAGGCTTATAAACCTGGTTGTGAGGGAAGCTAACCCTCAGTTGCAGATCTCCCATGTAGGTATGTCTTGCCCTTAAAAGGCTAGGCCTTATCTTATTGGATATATGCAGTGGGGGCAGGCCTGCCCCGTATGCAAATTTCTGGTGGCCTCAGCGCTGAGGCCTGGTATGTATTGATTAAAAATTGGAATTTTTAGGTCAAGAAGGTTGGTAGATGCAGGTCAAGGTTATGATTGAATTCTGACCAGGTGGGTTGCCTGCTTTGTGGAAGCTTGGCGTGAAATTGGGGCTGTGGTTGATTACAGCCAATCAATATGGTATTCCACCTGCATTACTGGATCTGAGAAAAACAGAGGTGCAAACATGGTTGGAGCATGGGAGACAGGGACTCCTACAGTAGGCGTGTCGGTGGCAAGAATACCGAATTTAACAGGAGTCCTGACAAGCCATCAAACCGGTGCAAGAATATATAAAATAAAATTTTATATATATACCCTAGAATGCGCTGCTGCCTTGGGTAGTATATGTGGCGTATCGAACCATTAAATGTGGGTGTGCTGAGAACGTCCATGGGCGCGGAAAAACTAAATCTACAAAACTCATGTGAGTGTTGTGTAATTTTAACAACGTACAACGAGAGGAAAAAAAAAAAAAAAGGGGGTGTATTGGTGTTTTGAGAAGGAAAAATTGATAAATTGAAAACAGAAAGTAAAGAAAGGAAATAAGGAATGGTGTTTGGATATTGGGAGGTTTCTGGGAGGTGGTCAGTATTTAGTGTTGGACAGGTGGCGTGTGAGGCGTTGGGTGCAATGTGGTTGGTATGTATATGTTCTGAGGGTAATATGTTTGGTAAATTAAAAGGGGGGGGGCGGTGTTGGATGCGGATTCTGCACTTGATCAGGGATCAAGGTGTAGGCACGTGGTGGTTATCCAGGTCACTGATGCATAGGATGGAGGTATGTTTGACTTGCAGTGTATTTGGTTGTGGTTTTTTGGGGGGGGGCTGTGCTTTTGGTGTGTGAGAGTGTGTAGTTTGTGTATTTATTTTTGCTGATGGCGCTTTTTGGCCTTTTTAGGTGGTGAGAAGCTGACAATACCCTTTTTGGCTGGTCTCCCTCTCTTTCTTTTTGGAGGGGGAGTGGGGGTATTGGTAGAAGATGTTAAGTTCAAATCTGGGTCGTAGAGAGATAAAGCCGGGCCAGTCTGTAGTCTTTTGACTATGGCTTTGGCGCTGGCTCTGGATGTTGGTGTTCTCAATCTGGACACATGTATTGCTTTTTTGAAAACTTTGCCATCCTGCAATCTTTTGATAATTGCAGTTACTGATGAGGTCATTTTTACGATGATATATGGGCCAGAGTAGGTAGGCTGCAGCTTTTTGCTTGTATGTTTTACCAACAGGTTGGGAATGTGTAAATACACGAGCTGACCTGTGGTATATGTACTAAGTTCTGCTGAGGCATCATGTTTCGCCTTCATCTTTTTGTGAACTTTGATCATGTTTTCTGCTGCCTTCAATTGAATATCATCCCTGAGGTTGAGCAGATGTAGGGCCATACCTTCCCTTTGTTTGACATCACTTAGTGATGTGCCTAGTGCTAGGGCTGCTTCTGTTGGCAAGTGAGATTGCTTGCCAAATACCAAAAGGTTTGGTGAGTAGCCTAGGGCACTGGAGACTGTATTGTTCATACTGAAGATTACAGCCTGTAAGAAGGTAGACCAGTGTTTTTGTGATTTTAACACAAAAGCTCTCAGGGAGGATTCAATAGTCTGGTGTTGGCGCTCACATAGAGCTTGTGATCTACTCCAATGTGCTGACCCTGTGACATGTTTAATGCCAAATTTCTTGCAGAACAGTGCAAAGAATTTTGAGGTGAATTGTTTGGCATTATTAGTGTTAAGTACTGATGGTGTACCGTGGATGCAGATGACTCTTTGGAAGAATCCAAGTGCCACAATGGCGCTTGTGTTTTCCTCAGTTGACCATGCAGTGACATGCCTGGTGGCATGGTCCGTCACCACATGTATGTAGTGTGAGCCATCTACAGCCTTGGAGAAAGGGCCTATAGTGTCCATAGTTAAATGGGAATAGGCAGTCAGTACCGGTTCACGAAGGGTCATAGGTGTTTTGAGATTTTTGGGCTTCTTTTTGGTTGTGAGGCATGCATGACATGTGCCACAAAAATCAAACACCTGTTTGAACATTGAGCGCCAGTAGTAACGTGACCTTATGGCTGCATAGGTCTTCACTGAACCCAGGTGGCCACCTAGAGGTGAGCAGTGGGTGGATTCAATGAGGGACTCTGCCCAGATTTCTGGGATCACGATTTGCAATGTGGGATCCAATGAGTGGCCCATTACAGTATCTGTGACCATGAAAAGTACCTCGTCAAGAATGATGAACTGATCATGGTTTCTTAGAATCTGATTTATTAAACCAGAGTCATGTGGCAATTGACCTTTTTCAATGTAATTTAGCATGGATGAGGCAAAAATGTCTTTTTGTTGAGCCTCAATTAATGCTTCTCTTGATGGGGTGAGGGAGTGATGTTTGCAAATTTTGGTGATGGCGCTTTCAGCTATAGGTAGTACCTTCTGGGATAACTTGACCCTTCTAGCATTGGCGGCCTTCACTGAAACCCTGGGTGACCTGGACGCACTGGGTCGACCCCTTGACCTAGTTTTGGTGGTTTTGACCTCCTTAGGTCGGGCCGGCTTGGTGTGCTTGGTGCTGGGTTCTGATTGGTCGATGGTCGGGGGTGTGTCTTGTGTGTTCCCGGACTGGGCCCTGGTCAAGACGCACAGCTCTGAATATCCCTTGGGTGTTTCGGAATATATTCTTTCAGAGCTATTTTTCTTTGCAACCACTCCTCTTGGTAATTTTCCTGTACTTCCCCAAATCCTTCCTCCCTTTAATATTGATCTGGGAGGTCCCATTAAAACAGGATTATTTGGTACTGGCGCATTTGATTTGAAAACCTTGGTCATGGTGATATCAGAGAAAGTCACTTTCTTAGGGGGGAGGATGATCTGTCCCTTTGATCTTATTGGCACTGGATCATCAGAGCCTGGTGGGTATTTTCTCCTGGAGAGAAAATCAGCCACAATATTGGCTCTGCCCTGCAGGTATTTTATTTCAAAATCATATGACATGACTGTATCCACCCATCTAGCCAATCTACCATTTGTGATGTTCTCTTTTTTATTAAAAAGAGAGACTAGGGCTGTATGGTCTGAGTACACTTTGAAGTGGGTTCCATCCACATAGTGGTGGAATTTCTTTACCGCATAGACAATGCCTAAGAGTTCCTTGTCTGGTATACCATATCTGGTTTCTTGAGGGGTCAAACCTCTTCCTGCGAATTCTATTGGCCTGTAGAAACCATGTTCATCAACCTGAGTGATCACGGCTCCTAGGCTGTAATTACTTGAGTCAGTGAAGATCACGAAGGGCTTCCTGTAATCAGGGAATTTGAGGATGGCTTCAGTGCAGATTGAGGCCTTGATTTTCTCAAAGGCTCTTTGACAGTCTGCGGTCCATACAAAAGCACTCTTGGTGGCATCATAGAGGGGCTTCATTATGTGGGCAAAACCCTTAATGAATCTTTTGTAGAATTGTGCCATGCCATTAAAACACCTAAGGTCATGGATGTTTTTAGGTGGTGGGAAGGTTTTGACTGGCCAGATTTTGTCTGGGGAAGGTGACACACCATGTTGGTCTACAGAAAAATCCCAAGAAATCCATCTTGGTTGTGCCAAATTCACATTTTTCAGATTTCAGTTTGATATTTCCCTTTATGAAAAGTTTGAGTACCTCATCTAGATCTTTTAGATGTCTCTCCCAGGTGGGACTGTATATGGCTACATCATCGACATAGGCCACAGCGTTTCTGTATTTACATTTCATGAGTAGCTGCTCCATAACATTCATGAAGGATAAGCCTGATGTTTTGAGTCCCATAGGCAATACTTTTGCCATGTATTTGGTTTCATTTGCAGAGAAGGTGGTGATTGGTCTGGATTCTTCCGCTAGGGGGATCTGGTGGTAGGCACTGTAGACATCCAGTTTAGAGAAAAACTTGTTCTACCAATTTGCTGCATAAGATCGTCTGCCCTAGGGAAGGAGTATGAGAAAGACTTGAGGTTTTGATTAACCCATCTGTAGTCCACTACAATTCTCCACCCTGATGCTACAGATCTGTCGCCTTGGGGTTTTGGTACCAAGAAGGCTGGAGAGTTCCACTCACAAGGTTTTGTACATTCTTCAATTACACCCTGTTTCAGGTGCTTCTCTAGGAGCTCTCTTTGAAAAATTTCCTTGTGTGGGGACATTCTGTATGACGGTCTGTTACAGGGTTTGAAGTCTGGGATCAGTTCAAGTTTGATCTCATTCTCTACATTTAGACCAATAGCACTGTCGTTAAGTACAAAAGCCTGCCTGTTTTCGATGTTGCGGATTTGCTCCTTCTGTTTGTCACTGAGCTGCTCACAGATTTTATACTTTAGAGGCTCGTTGCTTTTAGGGAGCTGTTGCAATGGATCATCCCCACAATTAATTGGGAAAGGATCTTTGGCAGGTCTGCTGTCCTTTTTTGAAGGTTGCTGGTTGTCAAGGGAACCTATGGGCACAGCTTTTTCAATGTTGAAAAGCTTAAAGGTACCTAGGGTGGTATGTCTTTTCAATGGTACGGGAAAATCATTTGGATTTGCCATAGTTACCGGTATTAATTTTGATTCTGTCTTGGGTTTAACCAAGGCATGTTTGATCAGTATTGGTAATCATAGACCAATGTTTTCAGTGATGCCTGTTGAGTTAATAATTTCCTGTGGCCCAGCTACAAAGGCATTTAAAGTTGCTTCGGAATTTGGTGGGATGATTGAATCTTCAGTAGGTCTGATTGGGTACCCCATGGGGGGTTTTGGTCCAAAACTGAGCCTGGCCTTGTATTTGGTCATAAAATTTACGCCAAGGATGAGTGGGTGGTTCAGTTTGGGGACGATATGGAATTTACAAGAGAATTCTGCTCCCTGAATCAAGAATTTTAGTGTTATTGAGTTGTTTACCTGTACTGAGGATTTGTCTGCTAGGAGTACAACCAGTCTGGATCTTTTACCATGGAGGAAGTTAGGGCTGTTTGACACTCTATCTGCCATTTTCTGGCTGATAAAGGATAGGGAGGCACCTGAGTCTATCAATGCTCTGTATAGATGGTCATTTATATCGACAAACACAGATCCCTTAGTCAAATCAGTATTAATGTAAGAGACCTTACCTTGCTGCCCATACTTATCTGTTTTGATCCTGAGACGCAGTCTGGACACCCTCCTGCTGTCGTCCTCGCAGCAGTCCTCACTGTCTGAAGATGAGCTGTAATCCAATTTTGGGTGGTATTTTCTTTTGTTGTAGCTGGTAGGGGGCCGTAGTGAATTGATTTCTGCATCACTGTGAACACCAGTAAGTTGATGGCTTGTGGGGGGCGTTCCAGGTTTCTTTTTCACTGAGGTGGGGGTGGGGTTGCTAGGTGCAAGGTAGCCTTCCCCTGAAACCTATTCATTGTCGTTTGTATCGTGGTCATCCTCCTCATGGTCATCCTCTTCTGGGTTGCTGTCCATATTATTGAGGTTGGCTTCACTTTCTGACTCAGAGGTGTATTTGTTTGAGTCCCTTTTTGGGTATCTGCCAGGGGTTCTGTCTCTGGGCTTCCTTTTGGCCTGAGATATGTTGTCAGTGATGGTGAAGTCAGAGGGGACCATGAGTTTCTTGAAGGATACCTGATTGTTGTCAGTGGGGGTGGTGGCTACAGGGATGAAAAATACATTCCTGTTGCTGTCACTGGACTGAGATCTCCTGTAGTTACTTGGAGAGGTGCCCCTGTTGCTGTAGGGCTGGTTGTTTCTGTTGTAAGACTCAGACCTGTCGCCAGAAGGGGTTCTAAATCTGGTCCTCCTGTTGTTGGGGTCAGATTGATTGTTGAAACCACTTCTGTATTTGGCTTCATATTGCTTGTTATAGCTGCCACTGGGGAGTCTGTCTTCCTTCTTTTGGTTGTTATTTTGGTAGTTGTCTTTTCTGGATCTCTGATAGCTATTTTTCGTGTTGTTGTTCTTGTTATTATTGTAGCTGTTGTTGTGGCCCATGGCGCAGAGGTCTGCTGAGTGGCTGGAGGCCTGGGCGATGTTATTTGCTTCTATGTTCAGCTCCTGCTTGAGTGCCAAACGTTCAACATCAGCTATTTTCTCAGGAGTGTCAGACAGAACCACATTTTTAATTTCTGGTCTGAGGCCATTGAGCAGGTAGTCTACCTGAACAGACTCATCTAGGTTACTGTTGGCCAGTAGTAGAGTCATGTCTGAGATGTAGTCCTCCACTGACTCTTTTGGTTGCTGTTTTCTGGTTCTGTACCCTTTAATGATAGTTGCAGGGTCAAGCTGGCCAAAACGCTTCAGGAAAGCTGTGTAAACAGCTTCAGCATCATAGATGATGGGCTTATCAAATATGTTGGCGTAGAACCATTGAGCAGCTCTACCTTTGAGGAAGGTATACATGCATGATGCATGTAGGTCTGGCCTAGTGGCGTGGACATTCCTGATCCAGAATTTAAACTCTGCTATGAATATGGAGGCAGATCTGTATGGAGATGGTTTGTCAAAAGGCTCCGGTTTGTTAAAGGAGCTCATTTGAACTGAGGTGAGTTTGTCATGATTTAAACTCATGTTGCCCATGTTTCCAGTGATGTGTGCAGGTGCCTGTGGGTATGGGGTTGAGTGTTGTGTTGGTTGTTGGCTTGTAGCACTCATTGTTGTTGGAGTGTGTGAGTGCAGGGTCTGCATAGGGATGGGCTGATGGCTGGGGTTTTGCCCTTGAGGTGTGTAGTATACACCCCTGTAGACCGAGCTCAGGTTTGTTTCAGCGGCTGGTGGTCTCTGAGGCGGCGCGCCTGCTGCCATCTGATGTGAAAAAGGGACACTATTCATTCTGTCTTGGCCCTGATGATGAGAAATGGGCGTGGCACCTGTAGCACCTCGAACTGTGTTGTTTTGAAAGGCGCAGGGTGGTATTAAGGTGTTTCCTGGTGTGAGGGCTGTTGGGTTTGAACTACCAGTTGTTCTGTTCAATCCCTGTTGGAGACCATGTTGTTGGCGTTGAGGGGGATTTGCTGGGTTGGATAGACTTTGGTGGAGGAGGCGCTGTTTGTTGCCGGTCAAGTATTGTGAAGATGTCTGACTTCATGTCGTCAAGATTTCTGGCTATCCTGTCAGAGATTTCCACAGTCATGGCTTCAGTCTGCCGTAGGGTAGCTTCACTCCTTTCTACTGCAGATCTGTGGACAGCTGTCATGCCGCGCTCTATATTTGACTTCCAAGTATCCATTGTATCCAGTCTGTCATTCACCTTGGAGAGCTGTTCTGCATTGCTGTCTCCAATCCTTCTGATTTCAGTGGAGATAAGGCTGATGTGACCAGCTAGTGCATTAGATAGTGTATCACTGACGGCTGCAGTGCACTCTCTTATGATATCTCTGGTCACAGCTTGGGTGTCATTTGGTGGGGGTTGTGCAGAGGACATATTTCTGGTGTTTTTATGTCTGTTGAGATGTGGGAAGGTTATCTCTGGATCTTCCTCTGATGTGCTGGAGCTGGTTAGTGTGTTGTTGGGTGCTTGCAGCGTTGTATTGAACACACCAGATGTAGCTCTGATGTTTCCCCTGATGGCGTTATCTATGCTCCTATTAAGTCTGTAATATGGAGGTCTGCCTCTAGGTCTGGGTGAGCAGGACCTGGCTCTTCTCCTGGGGCTAGGGGTGTGTAGGGGCAGGGAAAAGTATGATGTATTCCTGCTGCTAGCGCCAGAAGATAGGTTATCAGAAGTGGCAATGCCTTCTGGGTTAGAAGGATTGTAGTATGTGCTAAAACAGTCAGTGGGTGGTCTTGAGCTGGGCCAATCTTCATATAGCAGATTGTTGATTCTGGCTGCGAAAGCTGAGGGGGATTCCTCAGATTGGTTGCTCCGAAAACTGCAGGGGTTTGCCTCTACAGCTCGTCCTACAGTGTGACTTGGTGCTAGTCTCCACCTGGCGAAAGCTGACCTTATTCTGTCTCCCCAATAATCAGCGTCAAGCTGTGTAGGTGTATTTGGCTCTTGGACTATATAGTTGTCCCAAGTCAAGTCAGTAGGACTGGTGTTTATGGAGTTTGTTGAAGATGGGCCAGTACCGGTATTGTGCTGCTCAGGGTGAGTGGGAATGCTTTCCAAAGCAGCTTGTAGGTGGGGTGACCTGGCTTCCAGGTGGGAGTCAAGTTCTAGGTGACTCTGTGTGTGGCACACAGGTGAAAGGGTAGTATTGCCTGGTATTCCAGCAAGTCTTAAAGGTGGAGAGTCAGAGGCAGACAGGCCAGGTAATGTTAGATTTAACTCTGGGGCGGTCGATGCCACTGGTGTGCTGGTCTGTCCTCTGGTATTGTCTCCAATATGAGTAGGTGAAAAGGTGGTTTTTGTTTTACTCACAGGTGTTGATTTTTGTAGAGATGCTGGCAATATTGGGTCTAGAGTCAGTGCATCAGGTGATGAGTCTCTCTGGGTGGGCTCCTGATTTGGTGCTGCTTCTGCTGCTGCTGCTGCTAGCTGGTTTTGGGTCGTGTCTCGTCCCGGGGTTGTAATGGCACGTTCAGGAGTTGGCTCTTTGGGTGTTGTCTCACTTTTATTCATGGCTCATGAGAGGTGATAACAATGGAATCTTCTGAGGGTTTCTCCACCATTGTCGACGGACCGTTACAAATCATGAACATGAGCAACTCAGGAGTCCAGAGAATACAGTTGATGAATCCACTTTATTGTAGTGCTAGGCAGGTACATGTTGGCATGATGATGTACAATGTGTATGCTGCCCACCTGATCAAGCTAGCTCTATACCGAGGCACTGTGTGTCATAGAGACTAGGTATGGAGAGAGGAAGGTAAAGAATAAGAGTATCCCAAGCTAGTCCTGTATTCATATATATAGGAGCAGCTCGGGGTAGGCATGACGTCAGTCTTGGGAGAAGCATGACGTCATGCTTAGGGATTGGCAAGACCCGGCGTGCCTTGCATCATCTCACCCTGGAGGGGGGAGGGGGCTTGCCTAAAGGTGGGTCGAGCTGGCCACCTGTTGGAGGAGCAGCTCGATCCCTGATTGGCTAGGAAGGGAGGTGGGTGTGAGCACACTCCCACCCTGTACCTAGGGTTAGTGGGGGTCGAGGTCATGACCCCTGGCCAGGATCCGGAGGTGAATCTGAGGTCACTGGCCAGGAGAGGCAGAGCTGGGTAGAGATACCCGGCTCTGTCAGATCCAAAGGTTTGGTAAAGGGAGCCTTATAGGCGAGCTTGATCATTCGGCTTAAAATATTTCATATAATAATAAATGAACCTTGAATACCCCATTGACAAAGGGTATATCTAGAAACCATTTTATATGATGATTGGTGCCATTTTACCCATAATGCAATGCACCAAATGTAAGATTTTGTTCATTTTTGGAGTACTCGTTTATTTCAAGGGTCAAAAACCCTAAAATTATGTCTGGGACATTTGTCAAAATCATTTTCATAAGAAAGGTATTTATATAAGTTGTTTTCTAAGAAAGTATAAAAAAATCTAGTGACTTTCAATACTACTTTTTCTTTTATATTAGAGGGAAAAGAATAAAATACTTTTATTTTTAAAAATTCTATATTTTAAAAAGGTGCTTGGGATCCCCCATTTCTCTTTTCATTTTTCAATTGCATATGATGTTAGCTGCCTCTTAACGAAAAATGTAGATTTTCTGATGGCTTTAGGTAAAGAGTAGCGACCAACCTTAAATAACTCAACATACAACCTGTCTGTAAATACATTTATATGCTTGGAGCCTTGGGTTACATCTAGTTTTACTTTGTTTAACTTCAGAGATAGGTTTAATTTTTGTGTGTTTTGGTGTTATTTATTGTGGTACTACAACTTTCTCCTTAAATTTGGAGCATTGTAGCTTCTTGGCTTTGATCCACTCCATCTATCAAGGTGCCCCTGTAGACAGCCAACTGGCATCACAGCAAAGCGTGGCTTTCCTTCAAGGTGACCTTAGTGCTACAGCACAGGAGAGCTGGCTAGCAGAAAGGATACCCTATGTGCTGTCTCATCAGCTATTGTTGTTGTGTAGCCTGATGCAGATCATTCACAGACAAGCTGCTTTGGCAGAAAGTTGAATGGGAGATGACATTGATTTAAGTGTACACTTAGTTGGGTATTATTACCTCCTTTGTCTTACACTAAAGTTGTGTCCCAGTGGATCACATAATCTAGAAGGTGGTCAACCTTCCTGCTCCTTGCTGTTCTTTACACAAAATCTTTGAGCTCTACCCTTCAACCACCAAACGGATAGAAAGAGCATTTCAGCTATGAAGATCACATTGCAAGCAACCTTCCTAGCCCTCCTCTCCTCTCAATGCTATTTCTTATAATTCAAGAACTTTCCAAAGACCAGCTTTTGCCAATTCAAAAGTATTTTCCTTTTCTAGTGTAATGGTTCCTATCGACTTATATGTTGGGTGGCTCGTTGGCTTGCTTATCACTAGAGATACCAACACAACACGAGTAGTTCGGGTTGGGCAAAGCCCCGGATACCCCTACCTCTCGGGTAGGACTTTATTTAATGTTTCAATAGATTATACTGAGCGTCTTGACTGGACCACGTCCAGTCCCCTTCTGCCGCTCGTCCGGCTTCTTAGTAGAAGCTGGACGCGAGGCATGGTGCTGCCCCCTCTTGTACCAACGGGGTATCGCAAAGCGACACCTAGCTGGCATAGAAGGAACAAGCACCACACGAACACGTCTCTCGGATGAACGGCACTAATATATATACAACGATGCCGGCCCCTACACCACCCCCACTAGACTATACCTAGGGTTGGGTGTATTTAATAAATACCTATTGTTAACTTTATACAATAATAAATTATACACGAATAGGTAAGTCTATACATAAGTGTTCGTATAGAATATAGAACATTAAGGGGCATAATAAATAATATGTACATGATGAGGCATCGTCGCATATAACCCGAAGTAACTAATAATAACAATTAGGAAGTGGTGCCTTATGCACCATCGACCTAGGGTAGTAGATGGTAACAATGCCGGGGCGGGTGGAGCAGCCGGAACGGGCGGAGCAGCTGGAACTGGTGGAGCAGCCGGAACCGGTGGAGCAGCTGGGACCGGTGGGGCAGCCGGAGCGAAGCATAGGGACGATGGAAAGCCGTCCCACTCGTCTAAGTGCTTCCCGAATGCTAGGAAGAACTTGAGGTCAGCCTCCTTGTACCTGCGGATGTACCCGGCGTTCTCAGCGCGGTGGAACTCCTTAAGCTTTTCAGCTTCCAACTGCTGGCGCCGGCAGGATTGGATTGCCTCCTCGACATTCTTCCTTTCCTGCACCTGAATTTTCTCTTCCTCCCTCTTCTGGACCTCGTAGACCAGGTTGAAGGTGGCTTCAGTCATCGCATGCCAGTAGTCGACTGACTTCTGGCGATGCAATGCCTGCCATTCCACCATCAGGTCATTCTGGATCTGAGCCGTTTGGACATCGCGGTGGTCAACAAATGTGTTCGGATCCTGAATACCTGACAGGGTACCTGAGATTAGTTCCATAACGGGCACCCGAGGGGCCGTTGGTGGAACTATAACTGGTGGGGGCGCGGCGGCCTCCACAGTGGCAGACGGAGCGCCTGCTGGAGGGACAGACGGGCCCTCAACTGTAATACCTCCTCGGCCTCGGCCACCGCCCGGGGGAGCTCGGGTGGACTCCATTCCACCACGGCCTCTACCCCGGGGTTTAGACTGGCCCAAGGGGGTTAGGACCTGAGATTCGGGTCCCGCTGGTCCCATGGAAGGGAACTTCGCCGCGTACTCACTGTACGTGGGGCGCTTGCGGGAAGATCCCTCACCAGCCCACCAAGATGTATACCCAGATGGGGGAGCAAAGAGCTCACCCCCATCATCCTGGCTGCCAGAGGCTTCGCCCGGGGGTTGCTCCGTGGGCGCAGGTGTTGTGGATGTGGCCGGGGTGGCCGCCTGGCTAACCGCCCTACGGGTTTGGTTGCTGGGCATATCCAGAGCCGAGACCTGTTGTCCCGACTCGCGACGATCAGCTGGGTTGGCTGGTCTAGGCTGGTCCTTATTACCCGAAGGGCTTACGGACCGGTCTGCGCGGGTCCTTTTGGAAGCACCGGTAGCCGTGGCTGTGCCTCTGTTAGGACCCTTCGAGCAGGCTTTGGCCTTCTCCTGCTTGTCATCTCCCCTCCACTTCTTCACCTTCAGGTGCACCTCACTGGGCATCCCGAACTTGGTGGAGGAGAAGTTGATCTGGAAGAAGGCCAGCAAGTTGCCACTCTTCCATGAGCAGAATCCGGTCTCGAATGCCTGCTCCTTGATGTCTTTGACGCTCAACGAGGCCCAGTTAGCTAGGAGCTCCTTGAAGCACTTGAGGGCCCATTTCCTCGCCTTTTCCAGGCCGGTACCATGGGCTTTCTGCAGATGCAGAGCCATGTCCCGGCGCCGGTTAGTTGAGAACGAATGGTCAGTTCTTAAAGTGAAGTCACTTCCCCAGAGGAAATGCTTAAACTTCTTCGTATACACCACTACCGCGAGAAGTTCCCACTTGGTAGTACAATAATTATGCTGGGTCTTGCTTAGCGTGTTGCTAGCGAATGCTATTGGGACTTCGACTCCCTCCTGGACCTGAGAGAGAGCTGCCCCTATTGCATCATTGCTCGCATCTGTGTCTAAGATGAAATGTCCCTCGGGAGTGGGATATTTCAACACGGGTGTGTTCCTAAACAAATCTTTTATTTTATTAAAAGATTCTTCTTGCTCGCTGGTCCATGGGAATGGGTCCCGTGCCCTACCCGGGGTCCAGTGAGCTAAGCACTGCATGGGAAAGCTGACACGAGAGTAATTCGGTATGAAATCACGGTAATAGGAACAAAATCCTAGAAATGATCTCACCTCCTTAGCACTCGTGGGTCTTTCCCCAATTCTCTACAGCTTCTAATTTCTCCGGATCTGCGCTCACCCCGTTGGGGGTGATGATCCTTCCCAAGTATGTAATTGTTTTCTTAAACAGGTTACATTTCTTGGGTTTGAGTTTTAGACCGTTTGATAGTATCCGGTCGAGTACCAATTGCAGATTTGCATGGCATTCCCTAAACGACTTGCCGAACACGACAACATCGTCTAAGTAGACCAAACACTTCTTCCACAAAAGATCACTCAACAAGGATTCCATCATGGCCTCGAATGTAGCGGGGGCATTACACAATCCGAAGGGTAAGACATTATACTTGAATAGCCCCATATGACTGGAGAACGCTGTTTTCTCCATGTCATCAGGGTGCATCGGTATCTGCCAATACCCGGATTGTAAGTCCAAGGTACAGAACCATTGGTTCCCACCCAAGCTATCTAACGTCTCGTCTATCCTTGGTAAAGGATATGAGTTTTTCTTTGGCATACCGTTCAGTTTTCGGTAGTCGACACAAAAGCGGATTGTACCGTCTTTCTTAGTGGTCATACAAACAGGGCTGGACCAGGGACTCGAGCTCGGCACGATGACCCCTAGGTCCAACTGTTTTTGTATTTCCTGTTCGCAAATTAACTTCTTCTTGAGAGGAAGTCTACGATACAGGATTTTAAAAGGTTTCTCGTTGCCCACATCTATGGTGTGCAACACCTTGTCGTATCTACCCACCGGTCCTCCTTCCCTACCAAAAGCACTCTCGTACTTTTGTAGGAGTTTCGCTAGGCAATCCTTATCCTCCGTATTCTGTAGATCTGATTGGTCAATCAGCTTTTGGAATTCTTCATCCAATGGATGCTTACTAACGGGGTTTAGTGGTTTATTGAACCTAGCCTCGGCGACGTGTTCAACCGAACTCATCCTACCCACACTGTCGCCTCGCTTCAAGTAGACCACTGAACCACTTCTGTTAGTCATGGGTAATACAGTCCAAGCTGCATTAGCCACTAATGTATCCACTGAGTCCAACCCGATACTCGACAAATACACCGTGTCGGGTTCATAGACTCCAGTTTCATTCCTTTGGGCCATTGATCCGCCACAAAGGACATCGCAAGTGGTACCCGGTGGGATCTTCACCGTGTGTATCACTGATGCAACCGAAGACACTTGTCTCAATACGCATTGGACATGCAAGCCATACGGGTTCTGTATACTCATCATACCATCCCTCGGGTCCAAGACGGCCCCATATAAGCTTGCAAAATCCAGTCCGAGGATTCCGTCATCACTAACCTCTGCTATAGTTGGCGAAAGAACAAATTCTTTGCCTCCTATACGGATAGGCATAAACGTCCTACCAAAAGTATGCATACTGCTTCCGTCGGCTGTGCAAGCATTTACCCCCGTTTTGAGGTTCTCATGGCTGCCGGCCACCGAGTCGAAGAATCTTTTGGACACACAGGAGTGGCTGGCTCCAGTATCCACCAAGAATTCACCTACCTGGCCTTCCACAGATATGGGTACATACCACCGTCTCCCCCCTAAAGGAGAGGGGTTACTGGTAAACTGGTGAAAGTCTCCCGAATCACCAAGATTCAATCCAAGTCCTCTCAAAAATTCCAGACACGGATGACTTGGGGGAAGGCATGTCCCACACACTCGGATCAACTCTTTGATCCATCCTTCCTCTCCCCCAGTGCGGCCACTCGCCTCCATATGTTCACTCCCATACACATAAGCACTGGGGTCCCTGGCCCCGGCCAAGGTGCAGGGGTGCGCACCCACAGCCACCCGGCCTCCAGGTGAATTTGATTCGAAATCTTCCACCGGGTCACCCCCGGTAGCATTTTGGCATTCGTTCCTCCCCGGGGTTATACCCAATGCCGTGGATACAACCCCCACTAGTTTTCCACATCAGTGGAATCCGTAGCGTTCTCCCTTCATTCGCCGTTGTCCTCGGCTTCATAGAAGGCGGCCATTACCGGCTTAGCAGCGGTACATTCGGAGGAGTAGTGTCCCATGCGCTGGCACCTGAAACACTTAACCGTTCGGCGATCCACTCTGGGTCTTTGCCGACTGGCTTGGAGGGCATCTGTAATTTTCTTACACATATCCTCCATAAGTTTGGTCATGTCCGGAGACCCTTCGCTTTATCAGTGCTTACAAGAGGCTTGGCTGCCTTCTCGCCAACTTTCGGGTCGCTCTTGACCTCGGATGATGGTCTAGAATCCCTTGGCTTATTGAACGCCTTCCTTGGAATATACTTCCTACCTGAAGCATTTTTCCTTAGTTGCATCGAACAGAAGGTGCCGTCCTCCTGTTCGATTTCAATCAATTCAAAGTCGTCAGAGGTAATATTTACCTCAGACTGCTGGACTACTGATGCTAGGGGAGCCGAGCCGCTGGCATTCGGTATGTCCCCGGCTAACATCGTTCGCTTCTTCACGGCCATATCTATACCATTAAATATGCCGTGCAATGTTATGCCTTCTTTCCAGGCATCTCTCGCAGCAATCTGCTCTTCTCGGTCTCTCAAACCCTTGACGAATTGTGTAATCAAATCGTCCATATAACAGTCCTGGTTTTCAGTACCGGGTCTGGCCTTGCTTAGCAGGGCATGGAGTTCCATACCGTATGCTCTGAAAGCTTCATTAGGCTTCTGCGTACGTTTTTTAAAGTGGACCATCGGATCCTCCTTGACCATGTTACATAACAGTCCACTAGCAGATTCCACTAACTGCTCGAAACTCCCTACGAGACCGTACCAGGTCCACCATTGCTCTACAGCCATGCGACCCGGCCCGCCTTTCAAGCATCTCACGAGATGCGGCTTGGCCTCGTATGGGGTCCACCCATTACAATTCATCACATCGATGAAATCTTCAAACCACTCTTTCCATGGTCGAGTACCGTCATATTCCTTAGGAATCACGGCTACCCTTCGGGCAGAATTATGAGCATACATCAATCTAGTGCATTGTTGTTTGCTCCACTCAATAGCCTTGGTTTCGTTCAAGGTTCAATTGCCCCCTATTCCACCGAAGCTTGTGTTGCCCGGTGGAGGTGGTGGTGGCGGCTGTGTATATGTCCACTGTGAACCACTGTGGTTCGTATAGCCCCCACCACTCTGGTTAGGGCCGGTACCCGAGGTACTACTGCTACCTGTAGTACCCGTAGCACCGCCCCCCCCTTGTGCACCTTGGTGGCCACCATCGGATGGCTGGTTCCCCGTTGGTTGACTACCATCGTTTGATGGAGTTTGTTGACTGCTGTCATTACCAGCTCCCAACCCAACACTTTCGGTCTGATCCACATGTATGTGGAAACCACTAGTCTCCGCGCTACTGTCAGAAGCATCCCGGGGTGCATAGTCCGGGTCTAAGTTGTGGACTATGGGGACTTCACTTATCCGGACTCTACTAGTTCGGCCATGCTTATCTTGGGTTCTGATATAGACTCCCCCTTGATCTACATTCCGCGTCGCATTGTCATTGACAAAAGGATTGTATTGCGGATGCTTAGGTGTAGAACAGGAGACTGGGTCACCCTGTTTAACAAACGTCGAGTTCGGGTTTGCGTCCTTACTCGCAGGAGGAGCATTCGCCTGCTCTTGCTCATGTAAATAACTCTCCATAGCAGACTTATTTATTGAGAGGGTAGCTACATCCGTAGTCAGATTTCGCTGTTCCTCCCTTAGCTGTGCGTTTTCTGATAAGATCTCGGATCGAATCTTCTCATTTTCTGCAACAGCTCGGTTTCGCTCCTCTTGAGCGGCCAATGCCTCTCGCTTAAAAGTATCCTTCAGTGGACGGTACTTTTCACCTTTCTCCTTCTGAGACCGCTGGTACTCATTGGTCTCTCTCCTGATCTCGGAATGTTCCGAGAGCAGCTTGGCCTCTGTCTCTGCCTTTCGGAGTTGAAGTTTCTTTAACTTCTCCTCCATGGCATGCAACTCGGATTGTAGTTTGTTTACATCCCGGGCCTTAGCAACCTCCTCGGCTCTAGCCTTTTCGATTGCTCTGAGCTTATTGGCTTCTTCGAGTTCCAACTGAGCCAATCTTTTCTCCTTTTCACGTTCGTCTTTCTCCTTTCGCTCCAATCAATGGGCTACGGAAGTTAGACGATATTTTAGGTCGGATTCTTTTAGAATCGCCTCCTGTTCAACGGATCGTAATTTGCCGATCCGAGATTTAGTTTCCTCTTCTATTTTCAATTGGGCTGCCATGAATTGTTCATGTTGCCTCTTAGCCTGTAACTCTACCTGCTCTTTGGCTTTCAAATAGGCCGAGGTAGTTTTATACCCGGGGCCCATCCGACGTCCGTAAATCGACTTGCGGCTGCCTCCAGGGTTGAACATGGAGTCAGACAAGCCTTCGTCCAAAGATAGGCCCAGGAAATGCTTTTCCGAGTTTCTCGGTTCGGCATCCTGAGGCTTAGTCTTCGGGTTTGCTTTCGGGACCAATGGGTCCTTTATAGCTTTACCATCGTCGCTATCGTGGTCCGACGATGTCATTAATGGGGCTACTCCATTTGCTCCTTCTGGTACCGCTCCCGGGGGGGTCGCGGTACGCTGCATAGGGCTTTGTGCCATTGGGGTACCCAAGCTACTAGCCGAGCCTGCTGGTACAATAGGACCCAGCTAGCGCCTGCTAGTTATCACTTGGGACCAATCGCTCAAGTCCAAAGTTGGGGGTCTTAATACTCCCCTAAACAATCCTGTATCCGGTGCCCCCATTCGGGGTGTACCCGGATACAATCTTACGATGCCACTTCCATCAGTGGTGGCACCATCCATCAGACCGGGTGTCGAGAAAACATTGTGGACACCCTCTGGATTGTACATTTGTTGTTGACCGGGTTTCCAGTCTAACAACAGATGCTGGGATGTAAAGTCATCCTCTTCGAATCCCTCTAGCCCAGGGCTGGGGCGATCCGCTTCGGGTTTCCCGAGGCTTTCGGCCAATGTGGCCGCGCTCCACCCCCGAACCAACTGGTCACGGCACCAGTGTAATGGTTCATATCGACTTATATGTTGGGTGGCTCGTTGGCTCACTTATCACTAGAGATACCAACACAACACGAGTAGTTCGGGTTGGGCAAAGCCCCGGATACCCCTACCTCTCGGGTAGGACTTTATTTAATGTTTCAATAGATTATACTGAGCGTCTTGACTGGACCACGTCCAGTCCCCTTCTGCCGCTCGTCCGGCTTCTTAGTAGAAGCTGGACGCGAGGCATGGTGCTGCCCCCTCTTGTACCAACGGGGTATCGGAAAGCGACACCTAGCTGGCATAGAAGGAACAAGCACCACACGAACACGTCTCTCGGATGAACGGCACTAATATATATACAACGATGCCGGCCCCTACACCAGTATTGATTGGGTGAGTAACATTTATTGATGTACACCCATAGGGTCCATATGTAGAATGATTGAAATGCCGGTGACCTGATTTTCCGATACTTGTTTGGTGCATTAGTAGCCCTTAAATTGACCTGCGCCATCCTAGATTTTCATTGATCATTACTGTCATAACGTACCTAGACAACGCCGAACTTATAACATTCGACAGCACAACTAACCTGAAAACAGTTAGGGCTGGTATGATACAAATGTCATAAGCTGTCATTGTAGATTTACCTTGTTTTTCTCTTACACAGTGGACCATCTTTGTAGATTGATGATGGTCTTTATATTATAAAATGAGGGCAAATGGATAATATGGCCCTCAAAGAGGTAAAGGGTTAAAAACATGCAAGAAGATATATAATATAATAGTATGACAAGAACTGAGATTGCCTCATTAAAATGTTCCTGGTGTGAAGGACTTCCTGCAGGCTTCCAGAGCTCAGTGTGTGACTGAGTGCAGAATATACCTTTATAGTCATTATGGCCATCTAGGATACATCTGGGTATGACCGGAATTATCTCAGCTGTGCAGAGTGGAAGAAAACCGGGAGGGTGGCAGGTGAGCTAAAAGGCATTTCTCAAGAGGGAAGAATAGACCCCTTCAAATTTTAGTGGGACCCCTTACTCTAGATACCATGAACTATGATTCTAGTGGTCACTAATGATTGCACATCTGCAACTGCCCTATCAAACTCTATTTGATGTCTACATTAAGTGTAGATTGTACTCTAGTCTGTAGTGGTTGCCTTCAGATGTTCAATCGTGAGAAATACCTCCCTGCAAGCCCCAAGAACTTAAGTTATCTACTTGAAGCCCCGGGTGTTATCAAGTTCTAATTTGGCTTACCTTCAGCTAGAATAGGCTCAGACTCATCTTCTGGTGACCCGGAGGTCACATTTTGTACTGTTGACAGAATAAGTCCTGACAAGTTCCCGCAGGATTTGTCTGTGGCCGCCAGCATGAGTTTCTCTCTCACCTCATTCATGGTTGAAGCCATAGAATGTGATGTCCGGGGCCTAAAGGATGATGAGATGTCAAATTATAATGTCAACATGTAACATGTCTATAAATGCATTTATATGCTTTGAGCCTTGGTTTTCATCAGGTGGTATTTTTCTATCTTCAGAGATAGGTTTTAGTTTTCTGTGCATTTTTATCATTGCCCTACATATTTCTCCTTATTGTAGGGGAAAGGGGAATATTCATCCCCCCCCTCCACCACAAGATCTGTGATTGATAGGCCTAAACTGACCCGATAGATGACATTACTTAACACTGTATGACATGAAATGTACAAGTAAATACTAGTGTAGATATGTAATAGTTAATCTGAAATTGTGACAATAATGGCTACTGCTATATTTTGCAGTATCTTCTACATACGATGTACTTCTAGGTCCATTTGTGAATAGAAGATGGGAAATATCATTGGGGCGTCTTAGAAGGCTCCACAATGTTTATTACCTTTAACTAAAATAATGCTTCACAAAAGCTACATATCCCTTCTGATGGAAACCACAAAATGGGGTGGCTAGTATAATCATAGCAGTCCGTGCTAATGCACTAGGATTAGTATAAGAACAAGTATTTAATGAGTCACTATTGGGTGCTTGGAGAACATTGGTGTTTTATTTCTAAAATATGGCACTATGTCATTATTGACTGTTTGGAGAACATTGCTGTTTTAATTCTGAAATAAGCCACTATGTCATTATTGGGTGCTTGGAGAACATTGGTGTTTTAATTAAAAAATATGGCACTATGTCATTATTGACTGCTTGGAGAACATTGCTGTATTAATTCTGAAATATGGCACTATGTCATTATTGGGTGCTTGGAGAACATTAGTGTTTTAATTCTGAAATAAGCCACCATGTCATCATTGGGTGCTTGGAGAACATTGGTGTTTTATTTCTAAAATATGGTACTATGTCATTATTGACTGCTTGGAGAACATCGGTGTTTAATTCTGAAATATGGCACTATGTCATTATAGAGTGCTTGGAGAACATTGGTGTTTAATTCTGAAATATGGCACTATGTCATTATTGAGTGCTTGGAGAAAATTGGTGTTTAATTCTGAAATGTGGCACTATTCTTGAATAAATCTCAGGAGATGGTCACCAATAAACCCTTCCCAGATTTGATTTGAAATGGTCTCACTTTCATGTTTGTTGTCATGTCCATTTTTTTCAATGCAAGTGGTTGTAGCTCTTAGTATGAATAATTAATGAATGTTGAGCTTGCACTGAGCAGTGCCTCACTTGCTGTTGTTGGGCATTAACATTTGGTTTGTGAAGGAACTGATTATGATGGAAATGCCTTATAATTCAAGTTCTATACTTCTATGCAAAGGAAACGAACGTCACTCAGGTGCATGCAAGTTAATCATTTAAACCTTGACAGTGCTTGAGGCCTAGTTATTGTTGGTATGTAGGCCTGGAGTGCCAATAGATATGTCATATATGGGGCCAGAATAGATATGTATGGAGAGAATAATTATGAAGCTATTTTAGCTACAGACATGATTCAGGTATGTAGCACATAATTATAAAGGGTGATAGGATGGGATTTGGAGATAAAGGGTGATAGGATGGGATTTGGAGATAAGTAGAAGAGAATACATAAATCCCTGTGTTATAGTCTCTTTTTTTTTCATTTTATCAACGAGAAGATTTATAGTTATCAGGAAATCCCTTCGGAAACCATTCCAAACTGTGGAGAAATTTTACTAGCTGGTCTTCTATAATAATATTTTTACATATACAGAAATTCCAATATAGAAGTTCAAGGGTAAAAACAGAACCAACGGTTGAAGTCCACTGTGATTTAAGAGTCCCAAAGGTCCAATGGTCAGCATCAATGACATGCCTGGTGTAGTGCTCGCCCAAAGATAAATGACATTATATGATTGGGTTTATCCCATTGAGTACCAAATCGGCCCTCTTTCTGCATCCAGGGCCTAGTCCCATTGATCTGAAGGCGAAACTGGAGTCTACCCCTCTCAGTGCCGCATCGTGCATAAATGCACCGTTTGCAGTGCAAGCATCTACTATCCCTTAATGTAAAAGTGCCAGGGGTATTTATATCAGTGCTGGGGGTAAGAGTTGTAAATCTATAGGCACAATTGAGGTTGGCTATTCCTAGGCTCCTAATGATGAGTGTAAATAATGATGTATATGTAAATTCATCAGTACTGATGCTTGGTTGATGAACTAGTGAATGGTCAGTGTGATGCACTGATGTAGGAGCCATGAGTTACTCACATACGCTGCACAATGCGTCATCGATATCAAAATGAGGATGAGGCTCATCGATATTAAAACGAGGATGAGGGTTAAGATACCATGCAGTATTCAAAGGGCCACTGTGGTCACTGATTTACATCTACACTCTCATTCTTCTTTTTCATCTTATCCTATTTCTCACAAATGGTTGCTTTCATAACACTAGATATCACTGTATCACCACTCATACTCATAGATAAACCTGTACAAGGTCACAAAGGTCACAAAAATTGATAATCGGCAAGGACATAAAGTGAGATTACTACTTCGACAGTTTTTCGGGTTGCAAGTGCATTACTTCATTATGTCCATTGGCTGTTATAGCTCTGGTGAGTCAGGAGGCCATTTCTCAATGTACTATGACTACACACAGCCACTACGATTTAAAAATGCCAAGAATAAGCCAGGCTATCGTAGGAACTGCCCTACGACTACTCACTATGATTAGGAGCTATGCAGTAATTACATAAGGTTTAGTAGGGCAGTCGTACTGGTGCAGACATTAGGGACTACTAGTCCATGGTGCTGTTATGGCCAAATTGTTAGGTTCTCACTACGATTAAAAGGACAGCAGTCGTAGTGTGTTAAGAAATGGCCTTTCAAATAGCCTACCAGGGTCACATAAGTGCATCAGACAAATGACTTTGATGCTTTTATGCATTATTGGCCTTTACTGATAAATGGTAAGTCAGTAGATAGGTTAGCAGTTTGGGTGAGAGACCATGACTCGGTCAGTGTCGTGTAATAACATGAAAATCCAATAACTACCACGAGATGGTAAAATGATGTCGTCAATACTAGTGGGATAGTAACCTTACATGGCCAGATAGATGTATGTTTCCAGTGCTTTGGTGACATACCTGAAAAGCAGTGACATGTTCATTTCTGTTAGAAAAGGGCTGTCAATAACTGTCAGAATTTATGTACTTTGACCCTTCTTCCATTTGGATGTTTTATCATCTTCCTCCATTCAAACATTATTTTAAGCAGTCCAACCAAAAATTCAGGACAAATGTAGATTTTAACCCCTGCACATTGCTTAAAAAATTATGCAGCCAGGAATGGGTGAATTTTAGACAGTTGTTTTGACAGTCTCACTTTGCTGACATTATTGCAGTTCAACTATTTCCCCTTAGGGATTCACACTTAATTATTGACCTCAAACCCATCGAGGCTATCCTTTACTTTTAGGTAAATTTCATGTCTTTCATGTTCCAATTGTTATTGAAATTCACACAAAACGTCTCGTTAGTCTCTGACTATTGGCAAGTCATGAACTCCCCAGCAAATTGTCGTGACTCCTTGTCAGCCTGTGTGAAGTGGGTCACACATGTCGCTAGATGGAACACAACTTCGCTTTTGCACAAGATCACCAGGAATAGCAATGGTGGGGATCACATGGCCTCACCTCAGATGGCGAGGATGGTTATCACTCATCCTCACCAGGAACGGTGACATGAGTGATCACTCATCCTCACCAAGGTTGGCAACATGAGTGCTCCCTCACTTCGCTAGATGAGACACACGTCATAATGCACGTTCACCACGGATGGCAAGGATCGTGATCACTCACACTCTTGGTGGATGGTCACTCGGGTGATCACACACCTCGCTAGATGAAACGCGTACCTTGTGATAGCAGAGGTTCACCACAAATGGTAAGGATCTTGATTGCCAACACTCACCAGGGATGGCGACACGAGTGATCACCCACCTCGCAAGATGAAACGCACACCATACCATAACGAACATTCACCACGGTTGGCGAGGATCGTAATGACTCACACTCACCAGGGATGGCAAGGCAGTTGATCACTCACCTCGCTAGATGAAACACGCTGCAGGTCATAGCGCAGGTTCACCATGGATGGCGAGACTCAGACTCACCAGTGATGGCGACACTGGTGATAACCCACCTTGTTAGATGAAAAGCTCATGATCATCCACATTGGTAATCATGCAGCCTCTCATCTGCCAGATCAAAGTATGTTTTGCCAGAGAAGGTATTGCCATATGTATTTTCCCTCTAACCACAGACAAGGTGTTCATGTAGATATTTCCCTATGTATTTTTCCTGTAACCAGAGAAAAGGTGTTTATGGATAGTTGCCTTCATTTTAGAGATACCTCTATCTAAATCCAATTGATATTTTCTCTATATAATCTTGTTTGATTCAACTCTGAAGTATTACATGGAAATCAGTCTGAAACAAAGCACATTTGATACGTTTGGGACTTGTACTTCATGCCCACACTTCCTAGATAGGCTACATGTTGAACAGTGGTGCTGTCTCAACAACTTTGTCTATAGTGGTGATAAGTTGCCATTCTGAGTGAGAGTAAGTGACAGATGATGCAATCCTCAGAGAGCATTAACTTGGAGTGACAGAAATTCACGCATTGAGTGAGACCAATGTTGGCAATGATGGTGATAAGTCGCCATTTTGTGTGAGAGTTAATGACAGTGGCACACACTCACATAGTGAGTGACATCCATGTCAGCGATGGTGGTGATAAGTCACCATTTTGAGAGAAGATTAACTAGGAGTGACACAAACTCATGCAGTGAGTGAGAGCCATGTGGCAATGCAGGTGAAACGTCGCCATTCTGAGTGAGAGTTGACAGACAGTGGCACATATAGACAGACTGAGTGAGATCCATGTTGGCTATAGTGGTGATAAGCTGATATTCTGAGTGAGAGTTGACTGGGAGTGGCACATACTCACGCAGGGAGTGAGATCCATGTTGGTGATGGTGGTGATAAGTCACCATGCTTTTCGAGGGATGACAAGGGGTGGTACATACTTATGCAGTGAGTGAGATCATGTTGGCGGCTGTTGTGATAAATCACCATGCCATGTGAGACTGACACTCAGTGGGAAAGACGATGCAGTGAGTTATCACTCAAAAAGGAGTCACCATTGATGACCAATCATGGCAACAGATAACGACAATTTGCTGGGTCCTTTAGCCCCTTGAAGGCTGATTGTGCATTCATAAAAAGAACAAAGGAGAACTGGAAAAGACATGTTAATAGTGATTTAGGTCAAGAACAATTTACCGTTTCATCATGAAAACATGTAACAAACATGCAAATAGTAAACATGAAACAAACATGAATCATGACAGCAGGGCCAACAGACACACAACAGTTTAAATATTTAGGAGCACCTTCCTACACAAGGCAACTGCATATCAGTTGAATGTCAGTGACAGCTTGCAATTATCATATATGAATAAAATAGTCCAAATACTTTGAGGGGTGAGTAAGAGATCATGTGTGGGGTTAGATAGGTGAGCCTGCATGTTCCTAAACTAGAGGCCAATAGCACATTACAATCCAATGTATCCTCTGATTGGTTCTTAGCAATGCAGCCCTGGTGAGTGACTTTAAGATAATGTGTGTTTTGTGGAACCTTTGTAACTATTAATTTTGAAAATTTGCGAAGTAATTTGACTTTCAAAATTGTCCTCTTCCTAGCCATCCAAATGAGTCTTGCCTTAACAATGATAGAATTACATATTTAGGACCACTATTGAGTCAAACCCTGTTAATTGTTGCAGAAATGTGTCAACCAGATTAGAATAAAAAAAAAATGCATGGTTGAGAAAGATAATAACATCCCTAGAATTCGTACCAAGTAGCTAATAATAATAATAATAATAATAATAATAATAATAATAATAATAATAATAATAATAGGTTACTTCCTGCCTTATCTGTGATTTATCTTTATCTTAGATTGGAGTTGCAATAACTAATAGGTGATGTGCCTCATGTATTCCAATATCCAGGAGCATTGACTTGACAAAGGATTGAAGATTAAGTTGTACTCAAATATTAAGAAGCTCCCAATGTCCCATTCAATCTAAACTTTAATCTTTCAGGATTAAGAAACATCATTTCTCCTGTTAGATGATTGCAATAGAAATTTAGTGATGGAGGGAATCCCATGTTGGCTGGAAGGATGCATAATAAGATTTTCTGCTTGCCGGAAAATCATGTAGGGTACATTAGCTCTGAAGCTTGGTAGGGTGCTTAACAGTATGTAAGATGCAATGTGCATTGGTCATAAGGTTCTATCTGCCATGACTATGAATGCGCTATGATACTTGTGATGTACCACAATGTGTCATTGCATTCCCTTATTCCTTATTGTAGGGGAAAGGGGAATATTCATCCCCCCCTCCCCCACAAAATCTGTGATTGATAGGCCTTAACTGACCCCATAGATGACATTACTTAACACTGTATGACATGAACTGTACAAGTAAATACTAGTGTAGATATGTAATAGTTAATCTGAAATTGTGACAATAATTTGGATGTCATGGCTACTGCTATATTTTGCAGTATCTTCTACATACGATGTACTTCTAGGTCCATTTGTGAATAGAAGATGGGAAATATCATTGGGGCGTCTTAGAAGGCTCCACAATGTTTATTACCTTTAACTAAAATAATGCTTTACAAAAGCTACATATCCCTTCTGATGGAAACCACAAAATGGGGTGGCTAGTATAATCATAGCAGTCAGTGTTTAATTCTGAAATATGGCACTATGTCATTATAGAGTGCATTGAGTGCTTGGAGAAAATTGGTGTTTAATTCTGAGATGTGGCACTATTCTTGAATAAATCTCAGGAGATGGTCACCAATAAACCCTTCCCAGATTTGATTTGAAATGGTCTCACTTTCATGTTTGTTGTCATGTCCATTTTTTTCAATGCAAGTGGTTGTAGCTCTTAGTATGAATAATTAATGAATGTTGAGCTTGCACTGAGCAGTGCCTCACTTGCTGTTGTTGGGCATTAACATTTGGTTTGTGAAGGAACTGATTACGATGGAAATGCCTTATAATTCAAGTTCTATACTTCTATGCAAAGGAAACGTCACTCAGGTGCATGCAAGGTAATCATTTAAACCTTGACAGTGCCTGAGGCCTAGTTATTGTTGGTATGTAGGCCTGGAGTGCCAATAGATATGTCATATATGGGGCCAGAATATCTATGTATGGAGAGAATAATTATGAAGCTATTTTAGCTACAGACATGATTCAGGTATATAGCACATAATTATAAAGGGTGATAGGATGGGATTTGGAGATAAAGGGTGATAGGATGGGATTTGGAGATAAGTAGAAGAGAATACATAAATCCTGTGTTATAGTCTATTTTTTTTTCATTTTATCAACGAGAAAATTTATAGTTATCAGGAAATCCCTTCGGAAACCATTCCAAACTGTGGGGAAATTTTACTAGCTGGTCTTCTATAATAATATTTTTACATATACATAAATTCCAATATAGAAGTTCAAGGGTAAAAACAGAACCAACGGTTGAAGTCCACTGTGATTTAAGAGTCCCAAAGGTCCAATGGTCAGCATCAATGACATGCCTGGTGTAGTGCTCGCCCAAAGATAAATGACATTATATGATTGGGTTTATCCCATTGAGTACCAAATCGGCCCTCTTTCTGCATCCAGGGCCTAGTCCCATTGATCTGAAGGCGAAACTGGAGTCTACCCCTCTCAGTGCCGCATCGTGCATAAATGCACCGTTTGCAGTGCAAGCATCTACTATCCCTTAATGTAAAAGTGCCAGGGGTATTTATATCAGTGCTGGAGGTAAGAGTTGTAAATCTATAGGCACAATTGAGGTTGGCTATTCCTAGGCTCCTAATGATGAGTGTAAATAATGATGTATATGTAAATTCATCAGTACTGATGCTTGGTTGATGAACTAGTGAATGGTCAGTGTGATGCACTGATGTAGGAGCCATGAGTTACTCACCTACACTGCACAATGCGTCATCGATATCAAAATGAGGATGAGGCTCATCGATATTAAAACGAGGATGAGGGTTAAGACACCATGCAGTATTCAAAGGGCCACTGTGGTCACTGTCTGCTGATTTACATCTACACTCTCATTCTTCTTTTTCATCTTATCCTATTTCTCACAAATGGTTGCTTTCATAACACTAGATATCACTGTATCACCACTCATACTCATAGATAAACCTGTACAAGGTCACAAAGGTCACAAAAATGGATAATCGGCAATGATATAAAGTGAGATTACTACTTCGACAGTTTTTCGGGTTGCAAGTGCATTACTTTATTATGTCCATTGGCTGTTATAGCCCTGGCGAGTCAGGCGATCCTATCAAATAGCCTACCAGGGTCACATAAGTGCATCAGACAAATGACTTTGATGCTTTTATGCATTATTGGCCTTTACTGGGTGTGGTTGCTGATAAATGGTAAGTCAATAGATAGGTTAGCAGTTTGGGTGAGAGACCATGACTCGGTCAGTGTCGTGTAATAACATGAAAATCCAATAACTACCACGAGATGGTAAAATGATGTCGTCAGTACTAGTGGGATAGTAACCTTACATGGACAGATAGATGTATGTTTCCAGTGCTTTGGTGCCATACCTGAAAAGCAGTGACATGTTCATTTGTGTTAGAAAAGGGCTGTCAATAACTGTCAGAATTTATGTACTTTGACCCTTCTTCCATTTGGATGTTTTATCATCTACCTCCATTCAAACATTATTTTAAGCAGTCCAACCAAAAATTCAGGACAAATGTAGATTTTAACCCCTGCACATTGCATAAAAAATTATGCAGCCAGGAATGGGTGAATTTTAGACAGTTGTTTTGACAGTCTCACTTTGCTGACATTATTGCAGTCCAACTTTTTCCCCTTAGGGATTCACACTTAATTATTGACCTCAAACCCATCGATGCTATCCTTTACTTTTATGTAAATTTCATGTCTTTCATGTTCCAATTGTTATTGAAATTCACACAAAATGTCTCGTTAGTCTCTGACTATTGGCAAGTCATGAACTCCCCAGCAAATTGTCGTGACTCCTCGTCAGCCTGTGTGAAGTGGGTCACACATGTCACTAGATGGAACACGACTTCGCTTTTGCACAAGATCACCAGGAATAGCAATGGTGGGGATCACATGGCCTCACCTCAGATGGCGAGGATGGTTATCACTCGTCCTCACCAGGAATGGTGACATGAGTGATCACTCATCCTCACCAAGGTTGGCAACATGAGTGATCACTCACTTCCCTAGATGAGACACACGTCATAATGCAAGTTCACCACGGATGGCAAGGATAGTGATCACTCACACTCTTGGTGGATGGTCACTTGGGTGATCACACACCTCGCTAGATGAAACGCGTACCTTGTGATAGCAGAGGTTCACCACAAATGGTAAGGATCTTGATTGCCAACACTCACCAGGGATGGCGACACGAGTGATCACCCACCTCGCAAGATGAAACGCACACCATGCCATAACGAACATTCACCACGGTTGGCGAGGAATGTAATGACTCGCACTCACCAGGGATGGCAAGGCAGTTGATCACTCACCTCGCTAGATGAAACGCGCAGCAGGTCATAGCGCAGGTTCACCATGGATGGCGAGAGTGGTGATTACTCAGACTCACCAGTGATGGCGACACTGGTGATAACTCACCTTGTTAGATGGAAAGCTCATGATCATCCACATTGGTAATCATGCAGCCTCTCATCTGCCAGATCAAAGTATGTTTTACCAGAGAAGGTATTGCCATATGTATTTTCCCTCTAACCACAGACAAGGTGTTCATGTAGATATTTCCCTATGTATTTTTCCTGTAACCAGAGAAAAGGTGTTTATGGATAGTTGCTTTCATTTTAGAGATACCTCTATCTAAATCCAATTGATATTTTCTCTATATAATCTTGTTTGATTCAACTCTGAAGTATTACATGGAAATCAGTCTGAAACAAAGCACATTTGATACGTTTGGGACTTCATGCCCACACTTCCTAGATAGGCTACATGTTGAACAGTGGTGCTGTCTCAACAACTTTGTCTATAGTGGTGATAAGTTGCCATTCTGAGTGAGAGTAAGTGACAGATGATGCAATCCTCAGAGAGCATTAACTTGGAGTGACAGAAATTCATGCATTGAGTGAGACCAATGTTGGCAATGATGGTGATAAGTCGCCATTTTGTGTGAGAGTGACAGTGGCACACACTCACATAGTGAGTGACATCCATGTCAGCGATGGTGGTGATAAGTCACCATTTTGAGAGAAGATTAACTAGGAGTGACACAAACTCATGCAGTGAGTGAGAGCCATGTGGCAATGCAGGTGAAACATCGCCATTCTGAGTGAGAGTTGACAGACAGTGGCACATATAGACAGACTGAGTGAGATCCATGTTGGCGATAGTGGTGATAAGCTGATATTCTGAGTGAGAGTTGACTGGGAGTGGCACATACTCACGCAGGGAGTGAGATCCATGTTGGTGATGGTGGTGATAAGTCACCATGCTTTTCGAGGGATGTCAAGGGGTGGTACATACTCACACAGTGAGTGAGATCATGTTGGCGGCTGTTGTGATAAATCACCATGCCATGTGAGACTGACACTGACTGGCAGTGAGTTATCACTCAAAAAGGAGTCACCATTGATGACCAATCATGGCAACAGATAACGACAATTTGCTGGGTCCTTTAGCCCCTTGAAGGCTGATTGTGCATTCATAAAAAGAACAAAGGAGAACTGGAAAAGACATGTTAATAGTGATTTAGGTCAAGAACAATTTACCTTTTCATCATGAAAACATGTAACAAACATGCAAATAGTAAACATGAAACAAACATGAATCATGACAGCAGGGCCAACAGACACACAACAGTTTAAATATTTAGGAGCACCTTCCTACACAAGGCAACTGCATATCAGTTGAATGTCAGTGACAGCTTGCAATTATCATATATGAATAAAATAGTCCATATACTTTGAGAGGTGAGTAAGAGATCATGTGTGGGGTTAGATAGGTGAGCCTGCATGTTCCTAAACTAGAGGCCAATAGCACATTACAATCCAATGTATCCTCTGATTGGTTCTTAGCAATGCAGCCCTGGTGAGTGACTTTAAGATAATGTGTGTTTTGTGGAACCTTTGTAACTATTAATTTTGAAAATTTGCGAATTGTCCTCTTCCTAGCCATCCAAATGAGTCTTGCCTTAACAATAATAGAATTACATATTTAGGACCACTATTGAGTCAAACCCTGTTAATTGTTGCAGAAATGTGTCAACCAGATTAGAATAAAAAAAATGCATGGTTGAGAAAGATAATAACATCCCTAGAATTCGTACCAAGTAGCTAATAATAATAATAATAATAATAATAATAATAATAATAATAATAATAATAATAATAATAGGTTACTTCCTGCCTTATCTGTGATTTATCTTTATCTTAGATTGGAGTTGCAATAACTAATAGGTGATGTGCCTCATGTATTCCAATATCCAGGAGCATTGACTTGACAAAGGATTGAAGATTAAGTTGTACTCAAATATTAAGAAGCTCCCAATGTCCCATTCAATCTAACCTTTAATCTTTCAGGATTAAGAAACATCATTTCTCCTGTTAGATGATTGCAATAGAAATTTAGTGACGAGGGAATCCCATGTTGGCTGGAAGGATGCATAATGAGATTTTCTGCTTGCCGGAAAATCATGTAGGGTACATTAGCTCTGAAGCTTGGTAGGGTGCTTAACAGTATGTTAGATGCAATGTGCATTGGCCATAAGGTTCTATCTGCCATGACTATGAATGCGCTATGATACTTGTGATGTACCACAATGTGTCATTGCATTCCCTGTGCTGGTCTTCTGGCGGTGCCGAACATGACTCAACGTTGCACAATGATGTGAATGTATTATCTGCCTGAGAAACATCTTGTATTGTGTCTGTAGTGAGGGATGGAATGCAACAGCTGATACATACTTCCAACAATGGAGAGTATCCCTGGTAGGCCTACCTGGTACATACAATAAATTGCAACATATGCATGCTGTACCCTTGCTTAGAAATAGAAAGAAAGGGGACAAAGGGAGAAAGGTATAGAATTAATTGTGCAGCCATTCAATGCCGTGCGCCCCCTAAGACAATTGACCAAATTGTTGCATTGCATGCACTCAACAAAAGGCATTCAACAAGACATTGCTAGTACAAGACCAACATTCCTGAAGCTTCCAAAGGTTTAGACCTTTGAAGGCGTCATATAGATATCTTTGCACTGTGGATCCTTTTCACCTGTAATGAACAAAGGCATAGGTGTATCTATCATAAAGGTGTAAGTTCACCACAGGTAAAGCAAAATAACTGGAAAAATGTAGCAAAGGAAAGTAAAGAATGAAAAAGAACAGGGATGTAGTTATGAGGGAATTGTACTTTTCTTTCAGAAAGACATTGAAAGTACAATTACCTCTTTGACACAACCATAGATGTTGCTTCCCGTCTAACAACCCCTGGGATTTCAAGCATAGTATGACAATATATTTTGACACAACCATAACCGTTGGGCAAGAGTCGAGAATGGGTATGGCTAAACAAATCATCTTGAATGGTTGAACAAGGAGGTGAAAAGAAGGAGGATTTATTATTAGTATTAACCCATCGGTACCCATTAAAGGTTTAACTGCTACCATGTTAGGGTTGAGTTGCTAAAAACTGCTGCCAATACTTAGTGGTGTTTACAGCTGCTCAGTGGTGACCCAGTAAATCCCTCAAGTGATCCACATTGACAGGACACAGAGAGCACAGCCAAGAGTGGAAAAACCTCCAGCCCACTTCCGCCACAGCTGACCCTTGGCATCTTCAGACAGCTACAATATGGGTCAGTGACAACCTTGGTAGGTAGGATGCTGAGGGATGAATGTGATACATTCAGATGGTATTATTGCTTCATTCATCATAGGCTAGACTTAGGTACCAGCAGTCAGCCTACATCTTGAACACAAGGGGAGGGGTGGCATGTCTTCTAGTATTTTCTCTGAACTTACCCTTTGCCTTTGTCCTTTACCTAGAGGGAAAAAAGTAAAATGCCAAAAGCAGTAATCCTAATTGTGTAAGGTACTTTTCACTCCTCCAACTCAGGTAATCCTTCTTACACTAAAACTTTACTTTTAGAATCTACACTTTTAAGCTACAGCTGCATGTGATGGTCATTAGACTGATTATGCCTGGTGGTCTTACAGCTCAGTTCTGCCCATTAGCAGGTGTCCAAACCATGTTCAGATCATTGAGTGGCAAGTGATGAGTAGCTTAAAAATAAGAAACAGTCACAGTGCCTGACATGAGAGATATGTACCGGGGTTAATCTATGTCAAATTTATGATCATGTCTGATTGTTTTTTCTTGGATTTGTATACATATATCTGGACCTTGTGAGGCAGGTGACCCAAATACTTGATAGGTTCTCAAAACAGTCAAGCTAGTAAGGGACACTATGAATGCAGAATTTAGTTGCTTATTTTAGCCTGCACCTTACCGGCTGAAACCAGGAGATTTTTAGCTTTATTCCTATATTATACATTACTAGCAAGTAATGCAGTTTGTGAAACAGATACCTATGTTGGTAAATGAGAGACAAGATAGGATAGGGAGGATCACAAGCCTCACAATACCTCCTTGACTGTGATCCACTCCATCAATCAAGGTGCCTCTGTACACAGCCAACTGGCATCACAGCAAAGCCTGGCGTTCCTTCACAGGTGACCTTGGTGCTACAGCACAGGAGAGCTGGCTAGCAGAAAGGATACCCTATGTGCTGTCCCATCAGCTATCCCTGCTTTCTACCCTGTCGAAGACAGGCTACTTTGGTAGAACGATGGGTGAGAGATGACTTTGATATAAGTGTTCACCTAGTTGGGTATCACTACCTCCTTTGTCTTACACTAAAGTTGTGTCCCAGTGGACAACAAAAGCTATGAGGTGGTCAACCTTCCTGCCCTTTGCTATTCATTACATGAATTCCTTAAGCGTTACCCTTCAACCACCAAACAGATAGAAGAGCATTTCAGCAATGAAGCTGACAGTACAAGGTTCCTCCTAGCCTCTCCTCCCCTCTCAATGTTTTCTTTATCATATGATTAAAGAACTTACAGAATAAATGCTTTTGCCAATTCAAAAGTGTTGTTATAGAAGCTAAAATGTTAAGTTAATGACCTCTGTTCACAGCTGGTAAGGGGCACTATGAATGCATCAGATTTAAACAGTTCAGACAGTGAATGTCATTTTAGCCAACTTCATCAATCATCTAATGGGCAATAAATGCAAAAATAAACATGGCTATTTGATGATGAGAATCATTAAAATTAGTAGAAAGAAAGGAAGTGGGTCACTTTACTTGTAGGCTTGTCTGACAAAGTGTCAGACTGATAAGAGGGGAATGAATCTGTGAATCATGGCCTGTCTGTTCACCTGTCTACCTCCGTTTTTGCGGGCTTCCCTAGCCCACTTAAATGGGTCTATCTCCTCTTTCCTATCCCCTCGGATGTGTGTGGTGCACATGTACGGGCACCAACACATTCCTCTGTGAAATTGCGTAATATAGTTCTCGCCAGGAATATGACCATAGCTGTCGAAATGGCGTTAAACATCTATTACTCACTCACTCACTCACCTCCGTTTTTGCTGCTGGTAGTGCACCTGAAAGAATATCGGTCACACTGGAGAGTGTTGCTCCTATTGTTAAAAGAGCTGTGGGTATGTGCCCTCTTTTCCAAACAAGTCATGCACTGCTTCACCAAAGTACTTGCACTTACCACATCAGTCTGAAAAGTCACCTGCCTTGTTTAAAAGAGAGAGCTGCACTATCAGGTACCTACTCATGTCACACACTCTATAGTATATTATACTGACTGACTTCTCCTAACTAGGTACCTACTCAAATCCCCCTTTTTTAGCACCATACTTGAATGACCACTTGTGAGCAACAAAAGGGACAAGTTATAGCTACATGAAAAGAAAGGACTGGAAACAAGGGCATTTTTAGCCAGCTCTTCCCTTTACTATAGAAGCAACACCCTCCTGAGTCAGGTTAATCCAAAAGTGTATTAACAGGAGAGCAAAGTGTCCTTTTCTTGTATTGATGCAGTTAGTAGCATTCATTGATGTACTTCCAGACGGTCTATATGGTGCATAATTGAAGTGCTGCCTAGCTGATTTTTCAGTACTTAATTGGTGATTATGCAAATCCTACACTGCAAAAATGGTGTTTAGATTTTAAACATGTTTAGGTCTAAACACGTTTAAAACCTAAACATATATAGGTCAATTAGGTGTCTCATCGACTACACATTTAGGAAATGAACACTTTTATTCTAACTACATAAACATTTATGCTAAACATGTTTAGATGTTTAGAGTTGAGACAGTTGAATAATAGATGTTTAGATTTAAACATCAATATGTTTAGATACTTGGATGTTGAATCCACACCAGGTAGCAGCACTACCTTTGACTGGACTATCTGCACACAGTTATAATCAATTGTTGTGACAAATGTCCCCAAATCCAATGTTTATCATGGTTTCATTTCATAGAATGTCATGTGAATAGAAAGGGCAATAGAAATTTGACTAGATTCACCTCATGCCACATCATTACCATAAAATAATGAATAAACTCCATGACTGACACCTATTTGATGTTATTCCGTAATAGATAAGGCAATGTCCTTCCTGCTAAGCTGTTGTACTTTCTCAAGTCTCTCATTCTGATGCAGTGTGTAATATATGTACACATATATAGCTGTGGCTGACATATTTGGAGACTTTGACAAGTAAATACATGCTGATGTCCCCCCCCCCCAGTAAATGAGAAAACAAACAAAATATATCTTTGTTTTTAATGCATACATGTCTGCAAGCCTTAACTCTCCATCAAATCATTTAAACATCTAAACACAAAAATTCATAAACACCTAAACACAAAAATTCATATATCTAAACACAAAGTTTTAACCTTAACACCTACATTTCTAAACACTTGAGCTAAGCACATTGTTTGGCTAAACATGTTTAGGAAATTAATTTGATTACAAAAACGCTGCAAGAATATGTTTAGAATTGTGTTTAGAATCTAAACACCATTTTTGCAGTGTAGATTTTCATAGATCATCGTTAAAATCCACCTAGATTACCTGTCATAATCCACCTAGAAAAAAGGGGGGGAAAAAGCTGAACTATATAACTCAACAGTACAACTCATTTGTATACCGAATTTGCACGGTTCTAATGACACATTTATGGAGCTATCACTGTAGATTTAATGTGGTATTCATACACAGTAAGGACAAATGGGTTTATGTGGTTGCAAAGGATTGACAACAAGATACATAATATGATGGTATGACAGGAACTGAGATTATCCCACTAAAATATTCCTGGTGTGAAGCACTTCCTGCAGGCTTCTAGAGCTCTGTGTGTGACTGAGTGCAGAATATACCTGCATTATGCCCTGCATCTAGGATACATTTTGCATGAATTGTCTGGAGGCCATTTCTCAATGTACTACGACTGCACATAGCCACTACGATTTAAAAATGCCAAGAATAAGGCAGGCTATCCTAGGAACAGCTCTACGACTGCTCACTACGGTTAGCAGCTATGCAATAATTACATAAGGTTTAGTAGGGCAGTCGTACTGGTGCAGACATTAGGGACTACTAGTTCATGGTGCTGTTAAGGCCAAATTCTTAGCCTCTCACTACAATTTTAAGGACAGCAGTCCTAGTGTGTTAAGAAATGGCCTCATGAGCTGTGCAGAGGGGAAAAAAGCAGGGAGGGTGTCAGATGCAAGCCAAAACATGTGGGTTCATCTGCTTGTTGCCTTGGGTTACATCAAGTTATAACTTGGTCTGCTTTCTGAAGTAAGTCTTGGTGTTTTTGTACATTGTTTTTGTCACTCACAGACCCTCCCACACATTCCTCTGTAAACCTCCTCAGGAGGCTATTTCTTAACACACTAGGACTGCTGTCCCTTAAATCGTAGTGAGAACCTAATAATTTGGCCTTAACAGCACCATGAACTAGTAGTCCATAATGTCTGCACCAGTATGACTGCCCTACTAAACCTTATATAATTACTGCATAGCTGCTAATCGTAGTGAGCAATCATAGGGCAGTTCCTACGATAGCCTGGCTTATTCTTGGCATTTTTAAATTGTAGTGCCTGTGTGCAGTCGTAGTACATTGAGAAATGGCCTCCAGACTCAACCCTGAGGAGACATTTCATACTGTTGACAGAAAGAGTACTGACAAGTTCCCATCAGGATTGATGTCAGGGGACTGAATAGTGACATTTGGTCTATGTTCACTGTTAGTAGTAGCCAGGGTTATTTTACAGCAAAACCCCTTGGCAACTTTGGTTCCAATACATTTTGCTGTAAATCTACAGGAGGTAAGTTGCTGTAATTCTACAATACAATCCACAGTAATTATACAGTAACAGCCACTATAACCATACAGCAAGATTATTCAGATCTAAAGAAACATATGTTGTAAATTAACAGGAAATTATGTTGTAGAATTACAAAAATATGTCTTGTAAAATAACAGTGATATTTTCTTTTTGTAATTGAACAGCAGGTTTTGCTGTAAATTAACAGCAGAAAATACTGAAAGTTTACAGAAACCTTTGCTGGCAATTGAGGTTCCAGCAACTATTGCTGTAAATGTACAGAAACGTTGAGTGTAGAATTACAGCTAGAGGTGCTGTTAATCTACAAGAACTGTATTGTATAGTATGTATAGGCACTGCTATATATACTCTACCAGTGAGGTGAGTTTATGACATAGTCCCCATAATATTTTTTATGTGTGCACTCTGAAGGTTAATTCAAAAGGTCCTGGGATTTCTACCCCTGCGATCTTAGCATAGACACATATCATAAGACATAGCCAGTCTACCCTATCTAATTCAGTGGTTGCAGGCCAGTCAGGCACAGCAAGTCCTGAGATCCCTGCACTATTCCTTTTCCAGCCGTAAGATCACTGCAATCTTAGTGAAATAATTGTATGGTGGTTTCACCTGAGTACAAGAGCACTCACAGGAAACGCTCCTGCTGCTAAGAGTGAATGCCCCTGCTGTATACATATAAAGGGGAGGGAGGACATTTGCTGAGAGTCCTTGATGGCTCTTCAGGCTACTCGGGCATAAAGTGCACTTGAATCCTGTACAAGGTCAATTGCACCCTATACTCTATAAGTAGCTCATATAAGGGAGGGGGACGCTTGTGTAATCACTCTTGTGAGAAGGAGTGTTTCCACTGCTATTTTTTTACTTTGGGCCTCTTGCCCCTGTGCACAGTGTGTTCTACTTGGAATGGTGTAGGAGGGCTGAGGCTAAGATCACTGCGATCTTAGTGCTGGCTGTGAAAAGGCAAGACAGTCTAATGTTAAGATCACTTAATTGGATAAGGCAGAATAATACCTAAGATCGCTGAGGTAGTGATCCCAGGACCTTTTGAATTAACCTCCAGGTCAGGCATTGATACCATAAACCATGCATGCCTGATGAAGACAAGAAAGTCTCCAATCCCAGTGAAGTGCCATCACTGAGAGCAAGAGAAGTAGACAACTCTCTTTCCCAAACCATTTCATGGTCAGTCAGTTTTAACACTGGACTAACCGAAAGGCAATTAGGCCTATGTTAGCTTCAAGTTCAGAATCCAGGCACTTTTATATACAATTTAGACACAGGTGTGGTGTATGTTATTGGCTGTTTCTAGTTTCTTCTCAGATATCTCTATACATTATAAATTGTGCACAATGTTAGATTGAACCCATTGAGGTTATTGTTGTATTACAATTATTTGATAAGCTCTGCGAAAAATTTCGGATTATGATGGCACTATACGCATATACCATATTTCCTCGAATATAAGCCCAGGCCCAAATATAAGCCTGCCCCGATTATAAGCCTGGTCAAAAAGGCCCACTGGGTGTAATATAAGCCGGGGCCCGAATATAAGCCTGGTCAGAACTAGCAAATCCATTAGAAGTCCCATACAGGGACATAATTCCACTTGAAATAGGAATATTTTCACAATTTTTTCAGTCTTATGAAGCTTAAGTCCTTTATTTTACACCAAATACGTATTTAATACAATTAGAGTTTACATTTATCTAAATAATGTAAGAATTACTTCCGAGAGATGAGTAGAAATAGGACATATATATTGAAATTTTTGACAGGTTTCAATGGGGATTTTTCGAGTGTATAAATTATAAGCCTGCCCCGTTTTTAAGCCCGGTCAATTTACTATTTGAAATCAGTATAAGCCTGGGTTTATAATCGGGGATATACGGTACATTCTTAACAAATGGTGGATACTGCTGTCCCCGAGTAGCAGAACCTAGAGGTAAGGCTATTTTGGTAAAGCCTTTGTGGGTCACTCTGGTACAGGTAGAAGCTTGTCACTAAACAGTGACAGTCAGTCTATTTGAGAATACTGCTCTCTCCCCTGTTGATTTACATAGAACTACCCTGTTATATAACCACAACTCTTTACAGTGACGATACTCTAGAAAAATTCTCGTCTATAATTCCACACAAATAAAAGGGAGAGCTTACAGGTATGCCATCCATGGGGCATTGGTCATGTGATAGCCATGTATAGAGACAATATTGTATGTGTTATTTTAGGTGCAGGCACAATTCAGGTATGAAGCACATGATATAGAGTTAGATTTGGAAATACCTGGTTAATGCACTAGCTCTGCAAAACAGAATACTATGGCATTGATTGCTAGGTTATTGCTTTCCTTTTTGGTTTTGTTTTTCTTAATAAAAGAGTACCCTTCAGAAACCATATCTACAAATCTACTCTGAAGCAGCTACACTTTATATGAATCATATTTCCCTATATGTACAGACATAGCAATATACAAGTCTATGTTAAGGGGTAAAAACAGAGCCAGAGGTTGAAGGCCACTGTGATATAAGAGTCCGAAAGGTCCACTGGTCAGTATCTATGACAGGACAGCTGTAGTGGTCACCTAGGGAAAAATGGCATTATATGATTGGGTATATCGTATTAAGTGCCCTCTTTCTACTATCAACGTCCTAGTCTTATTGATCTCAAAGAGGTCCACAGACTGCCCCTCTCAGTGCAGCATGGTGAATTATTGCGCTTGTCACGGTCCTAGTATCTACTGTCTCATTGGTTTGAAGTGCCAGGTTTGGAAAATGCTCCGTTATTGTATACGCACCAGGGTTGTTTTTAAGTACCAGCTTTGTATAATGGTTAGGGGGTAAAGGTATGTAAATACATCAGTATTAATCTCATAGGGATTGATGCTAGGTTTATGTGATAGTGAATGGTCAGCTTGATACACTGATGCCGGATTTTACTTGCACAAACTGCATCAATGTATCAAGCTTGAAGCATAATGCAGCATTCAAAAGATCACTGTGGTCACTCTCCATATCTGTCTTATCCATACTGTCTGCTGCTTTACGTCTCCACTCTCATTTTTCTATTTTATCTCTGCCTATCTCCTTTCCCACAAATGGTTGCCTTCATAACACTTGATCTCACTGTGGCTCTGCCCACCGCTGTGCTTTTCCAGGGTATCTAATCCAAAATGTCATCCTAGATGCAAAAGGTGCTGATAAGTAGATGTGGTGCACTCTATCAGTACATCATGCTCATTATGCAATATGATGTTCTAATGCACTAACCCTAAGGTTGTGTATTAGAGTCAGCATGATCTGCAAATACAGGCCATTGTGTTTGCTTTGGCAGGAGGCTGTTGCGAAAAGATTGAGTTGTTGCTTTTCAGGTTAGGTACCTCACTTCTGACGTCCCTCCTCTACTTAACCACTCAGAATCACTTTCGACACTGTAGTCCAGAAATAGTCACCTTCCCACAAATCAAACTGTGTTGCGAAAAGTGGTCACACCTGAGTGCTTCCCAGACTGCCCATGCCTACATACTTATGCGACAGAGTGTAGGAAGCAACTTCCAGTTGAGGTGTTGTTTCTGACCATTTTCGGACCACTTCTGTTAGGAAGTGATATTTTGCAATGCAAAAGAGAAGAGACTACCAAAGATGAGTGCCTTCCATTTTTGGAAGTACACCTCCGACAGAAGTGACTTCCAATGGTTTAGCAACAGCCACCAGGGCTACCCACAAATATCATGACAACCCTAGCCTATGCTGTTACTGTAACATATGGGTCAGCCAGAACTAGTGATGGGAAGCAAATTTGACTGATTCATCACAGTGACCAATGGGCATGACAGCTCAACACATCTATGGCCGTTAGAGGGTAATCTATGCTCGTACTTGTATTTCTGCTTCACTCTTAGAAGTGGATTAAATCCACATGGGATGAAGGTTTCTCAAGGACACAGAAGAAAAGTAGTTCAAACAGGATATCATGTCATTTAAAGCTGTACTGTGAGCACTAAGCCCTTTGAACCACCACAAGAGCAACAAGCGACAAAATGTGGACATTCTGTGGTGCTTAGTAACAAACACAATATTTGCTTTGTGGCACTTTTGTAACAATGATCTTTTTTTTTTATCTTTACAGGAGGCCATTTCTTAAGCCACTGTGACAGCATACAGCCACTGCGACTTCACAACCTTAAGGTTAGTGCCAGTAATCGTAGGTAAACCCCTATGACTACTCTGTACAATCAGGCCTCATGTGGCAATCACTTCCCAGCAAATTGTCGTGAGTCCTCGTCAACCTGTGTGAAATGGCTCACACATGTCGCTAGATGGAACACAACGACGTTATAGCACAAGATCACCAGGAATAGCAATTGCTATGCCATATGAGTTTAATACACAGTAGCGAAAGATGATGGAATGAGTTCTCACTCAAAAAGGAGTCACCATCGATGACCAATCATGGTGACAGATGACGACAATTTGCTGGGTTAGCATTTGGCAGAACAGTTATAGTGCTGCACTTCTACTTTGCCAAAACTATTGGGCTGTAATGTCACAAAATTAAGGGTTCCCACCACGATCTGAAAGTAAACAGTTGTAGCTTGTCAAGAAATGGCCTCCTGCCAAGGAGACTCCTTGTTCCTGGTATGGTTTTATTGTATTGTCAAATCCCTGTGGTTCCTTTTCCTAGTAGCCAACCTAAGGAGTCGTTCCTCAATATTTATATAATTATACATTTTAGACCAATTTTGGACCAATTTTGGACCAAGTTGTCAGGGAAATTAGTCAACCAGATTAAAGAGATGTATTTTAGAAAAAAAAAAAACTCTCTCTAGATTCCCGAACCATTAAACACACATCTAGGGGGCTAGATTTTTTTGGGGGGTTCTTTCTAGCCTGTTGCTAGAATATGGATATTGCAAATACTTTCAGAAGGAGATACTCTAGAAGAGGGTGTAGTCATTGGGTGTTCACTCCTAGCCCTACTTCCTCTTCTTTCTTCTGTTGACACATTGCACCGAGAAATGACTGTATGTAGTTTTGGTAAATAATAGATTGCTTCCTATTATTATCTGGGATTTATCAGAGAGTGAATTTGCAATGATTGAGAAGCCATGTGCCTCATGTAATCTAATATAGGGAACAATTTACTGACAAATGACTGAATGTTCAGTTGTGGACTCAAATATCACCCAGGAAGCTTTCGCGGTCACATTCAATCAAAACTTCAACCTTTCAGGAGAACTTTTCCTACCTTATTCATTGAATTATTTAACTCGTTGACTGCTATAGTTCGATGCAGCAAGTTGGGAACCTAAAACTTTTCCCTGAATTTTCGCTAAGAATTGCTGTAGTTTAGCCAGAAATTATCCAATTTAAACAAGATTTGCAGCAAATGAAAGATAGAACTCATGGCTTTCAGGCCAGAATAGATGTTTCTGCATCCATGTAGTGCAGTTTACCACTGAGGTACAAAGTATACATTTGAAAATCATTAGTTTAAAAAGTTTGCTGTTTTTCAAAGTTTGGCCCTATATATTTGTGAAGAATTATTCTAACCGTCAGCTTTTCATAGATAGCACATTAGAGTGACCAATCAAGTTTACAAATGAGTATGCTTTATTTTCCTACCTCCATGGTGACCCATTAAACTATGGGAGACATGTGATTTTTGTTAGTTTGTAAAAACAGTGATTTTCAGCACAATTTTTGCCTGGTTTTTGATGCGGGACCACACAGATCGCCATATATGGACATGTGACAACCCAGTGATACCACAATTATCCATTTTTGTATTCTACTTGATCATTTTTAAAGGCATGTGGAATATCTAAGTGATATAATAAATGTGAGAAGAATTAGGCACATCTCATTATTTTAGTCTGTGGTGCCAACAATGCTTTTGTTGCTATTTACAACTAAATAGCTCGATAGAGCAACCTTATAGGTCTCACATGCCTAATATGGGGTTCTAATAGCATTTCAATATGATTTTCAATGAATCATCAGGTCAAGACAACATTTGATAATGAAATATAATAGAAACAAAAGGTTTTTGCACCATGGACCTGTTCATATTGTTTAGGTCCTGAGATATTGGAATCTTCAAAATGATGAAGGTATTTACGAGCATTTTGCTTTTCCAGTGTGTATCAGGCATATGGGACCTACAGAGGGCATTTTGTTTAATCTGACATGTACTATGAGGGAATAATGCATGGCAAATGCTTCTATTTTCATATTTTGTTATGATTTTTGAGATAAAATCATTCACAAGACTTGTCTTCTGCCACATATATGCAAAAAAGTCCCTTCAATATGGACATTTTGCATGCACAGCTGCCTCCTAAACTGGAAAACACTCAAGTTCCCAACTTGCTCTGTCGAGCTATAGATGATTGCAATAAAAATCTGATGATGAGAAAATGATGAACTCCTTAACTCATGTTTACATAGTCCATGAATAATCTTTCTGCTCACCAGCACCTTATTTGTAACTGATGTTCGGGCTGTCTCAGCTTTGAAGGAGCAGGGTAGAATGCTTATTATTATGTCAGATGTGATGTGGAGAACCCCTAATATACCTTATGCAGTGACCGTGACTGCAGTAATATAATTGCTACGTACCACAATGCTCTATTGCATTCCCTGTGCTGCTTTCCTGGCAGTGCTGAACATGACTCAACATTGCACAATTAGGTGCATGTATCCTCTGCCTGGGAAACGTCTTATATTGTGTCTGTAGTGAGGGATGGGGCCCAACAGCTGAGCCATACTTCCAACGATGATGGATATCCCTGGGTAGGCCTACCCAGTACATACAATAAATGGCAACATATGGCTGCTGTAGAAATGCAATGAAAGGGGACAAAGGAAGAAAAGCATAGAGCCGGTTGTGCAGTAATGCAAAGCACTGCTTCCCTTGAGACAATTCACTGAATTGTTACATTGCATTCCTAGAACAAAAGGCAGTCTGGAGAAATTTATTAGAACAAAAACATTTCTCGTTTCTGAATAGAAAACTAAACTGTTTCCCCGATTATGGTCTAACGCAGCAGCCTCAACATGTTATTAACCTGTTGTATGCCTGCACTCAAAGCGCGTGTGTGTGTGTGTGTGTGTGTGTGTGTGTGTGTGTGTGTGTGTGTGTGTGGGAACGAAGTGCAGAAGAGTTATTGCCTGGCAACAAATCTATTGTGGCAGTGAAGAACAGAGGCATAGACAAAACAAAATAAACAAACAGGCTGTAGTTATGATACAATTGGCAACCATAGAAGGGCATGGGAATTTATTTACAAGGAGACAGTACACAAAGCATGAAACTCAAATCAATTTGTCCACAATGAAAAGTGCACTGTTATGAAAAGATAAAGGCAAGTTTATTGAGGCTTAAGTGTACACTGTTATATTAAAAATCATCTTATTTTGGCAAGGCAATTCGCAGCATACTGTTTTCAAAGCCATTGTTAATTGAATAACTGCTCTAATTCATTTTCAAGATTATTATGTGCATAAATCTAAGCTCGAATCATAGTAACTTCTTTAATAGAGCCATACATGTTGCCTCCCCTCTAACAACCCCAGGTTCTTTAAGCATTGTATTGGATATTGGACACACCCATTACCAGTGGGCAAAAGTCAAGAGCTGTGGTGTTATGTCTGCTCATGTGTCCTCAGTCTGGTGCCCATTTGTCTGGAGTGGTAATTGGTATCAGTCCACATTGAGATGAACAATCACAAATTACCACCTTTCATTTCACAGAATCCGGTCAGCAATTTAGTGACAGATGTAGCCCTCTGGAACAGGAAGATGAGGACTTGAGTAATTTATACTAGTTTGATTCACCATAGGTCACCCCTAATGAATCATTCCTACATGATGCATGGATAAAAAGCTTGGAAAATACCCAGCAAATTGTCGTTATCTGTCGCCATGATTGGTCATCAATGGTGACTCCTTTCTGAGTGATAACTCACTGCGTCATCTTTGGCCACTGTGTGTCAGTCTCACATGGCATGGCGATTTATCACAACAGTCGCCAACATGATCTCACTCTCTGCGTGAGTATGTGCCACCCCTTGTCATCCTTCACAAAGCATGGTCACTTATCACCATCGCCAACATGGATCTAACTCACTGCGTGAGTATGTGCCACTGCCTGTCAACTCTCACTCAGAATGGCTGCTTATCACAAACATCGCCAAAATGGATCTGACTCATTGTGTGGTTATGTGCCACTCCCAGTCAGTTCTCACTCAGAATGGCAGCTTATCACCAACATCGCTAATATGGATCTCACTCCCTGAATGATTATGCGCCACTCCCAGTCAACTCTCACTCAGAATGGCAGCTTATCACCACTATCGCCAACATGGATCTCACTCACTCCGTCGATATGTGCCACTGTCTGTCAACTCTCATTCAGAATGGCAACTTTTCACCTGCATTGCCACCTGCGTGAGTTTGTGTCACTCCTAGTTAATCTTCTCTCAAAATGGCGACTTATCACCACCATCACTGACATGGATGTCACTCGCTGTGTGAGTGTGTACCACTGTCATCAACTCTCACACAAAATGGCAACTTATCACCACCATTGCCAACATTGGTCTCACTAAATGCATGAATTTGTGTCACTCCAAGTCAATGCTCTCTGAGGATTGCATCATCTGTCACTCACTCTCACTCACAGTGGCAACTTATCACCACCATTGCCAAAGTTGTTGAGACAGCACCACTGTTCAACATGTAGCCTATCGAGGAAGTGTGGGCATGAAGTATAAGTCCCATACGTATCAAATGTGCTTTGTTTCACACTGCTTTCCATGTAATACTTCAGAGTTTAATCAAACAAGATTATATAGAAAGAATATCAATTGAATTTAGATAGACGTATCTTTAAAATAAAAGCAACTATCCATAAACGACTTTTCTCTGGTTACAGGAAAAATACATAGGGAAATATCTACATGAACACCTTGTCTGTGGTTAGAGGGAAGATACATATGGCAATACCTTCTCTGGCAGATGTGAGGCTGCATGATTACCAATGCCGATGATCATGAGCTTTTCATCTAACAAGGTGGGTGATCACCAGCATCGCCATCACTGGTGAGTCTGAGTGATCACCACTCTCGCCATCCATAGTGAACCTGCGCTATGGCATGGTGTGCGTTTCATCTAGTGAGGTGAGTGATCACTCGTGTCGCCATCCCTGGTGAGTGTGGGTGATCAAGATCCTCACCATTTGTGGTGAACCTGTGCTATCACGAGGTACGCGTTTTATCTAGCGAGGTGAGTGATCACAATCCTTGTCATCCATGGTGAATGTGCGTTATGACATGATGTGCGTCTCATCTAGCGAACTGAGTGATCACTCATGTCGCCATCCCTGGTGAGGATGAGTGATCCCTGGTTAACATGCGCTATGATGAGGTGCGTGTTTCATCTAGCGAGGTGAGTGATCACCTGTGTTGCCATCCCTGGTGAGTCTGAGTGATCACCATCCTCGCCATCTGAGGTGAGGTCATGTGATCATCACCATTGCTATTCCTGGTGATCTTGTGCTATAGCGACGTCGTGTTCCATCTAGCGACATGTGTGAGCCACTTCACACAGGTTGACGAGGAGTCACGACAATTTGCTGGGTACCCACGGTTCAGGTAACATTGTTTTAAGGGAATGATGTAGGGTTTTGAGTCAGAGGTTTGCTGGAAGATTAGGTAAATTAATAGTTAGGTAAAAAGACACCTCCACCAAATGCTATCATATTGAAAAGTAAGGAAATAGAAACTTCCATGGAATTTCATTTTTTTGCAGAGAGAACATCCCCTTTACAAACAAAGTAAATTATTGATATGCATATTTCAAAGAAACGAAAAAGCGTAACCTCACTTTGCTTTGATCTAGGTAGATGATGCAATCTGTTGCATATCCCACTATCATCATAGCCATTTCTTGTTGTTCATTTCCTAATTGATGACACTAAAATTACTGGATATTCTTGATGGACTTCATGATAGCTAAATGCGATCACTAATACTTGTACATAACTACTACTAGATGTCTCAACCCCAGTATAATATAAACCCAATGTAAGCTTACATGCTGGATAGCAGCGAGACCTATGAGGTGCATCTAAGGCTTGATTCTGCATACCTTCATAGTCATGTTGTGTAAATGCTACTATGCCTAAGGGACGGTGAGTTGAGAACCATGCCTTTATGTCAAGGTGAATATCGTAGTTCCATAGAGAAAGCACTGAACCCCCGTATTGCACCCCTGCGTTAAATAACCCGTGGGAAATCCGCACGATGACGTCATAGGTCCACCAGGCATGTGCAGCCTTTTTGAAACGTAAACATCCAATATGGCGGCAGTCATGATTTCGGGATGAAGATGGGTAAATAAGAGGTAATTATGGATTATATTGATGAAATATCGATTAATTATCAACCCAAACACCTTGACATAAATGTAAAGATGAACTCTAAGCCGTTTGAGCTGACCGCTTCTTCACTCAGCTCAAACTGCTCATCGTTCACCTTTACCATTATATTCACAGCAGGAATTTATAGATCTTGTCTTATAAACCCTGCTTTCACCATTGCTTTGTCTAATTCCCTACATGATAACTATTAATAAAAACCTGCATGATGGATACCAGTTGTTAGGTAATGCACCTCAAACCTTTGCACTAAATGCACTGATTATCTCATCTGTTGATAATATATCCTGATAGGTTGGTTTAGTAATCCTGCCTTCTGTCAGAAGAGTCATTTTAAATAATAGCATCTTGTGAAACACCATCCCAGATGTCGAGGAATGTGCCAAGCACTGAGATTGTATGTGACCATAGTGTAGCTTGATAGGCTGCCAGCTGGACCTGGCTGCACCACTAGGCTAATCAAACAGATCAATCAGTCTCACTCTAACATTACATCGGGTCTGTGAGGGCCAAACCATTATAACCCTTTATAAAACGGCAGCCCGTGCACTGCTGCACAATAGAGTGACCTTGAGTGCATTATAGGAGTACAGTGCACACCTGAGCAAGGTCAAATCTTGTCTATCATTCCTGTGGGATATCAGAGGCTTTAGACTTTTGATGAAAAGGGTAACATGTTTTATAAAGACAATAGACAACTCATTCTTCATGTCTTGACTCTCTGTTGGACTATAACGCACAATGGTCGAAGGCCTCCATAAGCCCGAGACCATCATGCGTTATAGTCCAACAGAGAGTCTTGACATGAAGAATATTGTTGTTTATTCTCTAATTAAAGACGGATAGTACATCATTGCATTACTCTCACAGGAAGCCGAAGTATTCACTGGGGAATGCGTCAAACTGACTTGGTTGAAAAATAGTCTCAGGCCATGCCAGGCAGGAGCCGGTCACAGGGCTGAACGATTCGTAAATAGTTTATTGCGGTTGTTTTCTTTTTTATATATTTTTACTTTTCTCTCAGAATATCATGGTTCTACATGTCAACCCCATACACCTAGCTTTTATTTAGAATTTGAGTAGACATTTTGATGAAATCTGCAAGTAGGTTAAATCCTTACTATCCATGCTTACCCCTACAACATTTGCAGGTAAGATTTTAGACTTAGAATACCTGGAATAGACAGATATAACGCTGATTTTCCAGACATTATCAATATTAGCTCAAATTTCTCAAGAAAATGCAACTTGAAGGAAGCCTCCAATTTTCCTAGAGCCAGGACACATAATTAATGCCCATTTTTAGCAACATACCAATGAGTAATTTGCTGGTGAGCGATTTTACAGCATTTGTACATCAAGTGTATCAACCCTAACTGGTAAGTGAGTGAGTGAGTAATAGAGGTTTAACGCCATTTCGACAGCTAAGGTCATATTCATGGCGAGAACTACATTACACAATTTCACAGAGGAATGTGTCAGAGCCCACGCATATGTGCACCACACACATCCTGAGGGGATAGGAAAGAGGAGAAATAGACCCTTTTAAGTGGGCTAGGGAGGCCCTTGAGAATGAAGAACAGATAAAAGAGAGGACAGAAAAGGGAGATCAGACCCCTTTTAAAAATGGGTTGGGGAGACCCGCCTAACTGGTGAGCATGATGCCTGGATACAGTGCAGGTGAGTTACTCGCCGTGCATCATCTTGGAAAAAGGCCAAACAGTAGAGTAAGCACTCTGTGACCTTTAAAGGACAAGGCAGTGGGTTGTGTCTATAGACAAAGCCATGTTAAGTGCAGTGATGGTCAAACAGTTGCCTAATCTGTATAGGTTATTAAGTGGGGCAATTAACATGCGCCCCACACCAGGGTACTGTAGACCCCGCACACCGTATTGGTCCATACTATAAGTAGCATGTTCGGTGGTCCCACACTTTCGCGACTCCCCACCTGTCACAGTGTTAAAGAAGGCGTTCCTTTCTAGATCTTTATGGTCTGTTATTTTAAAGCAACCAGTATGTGTGATACCTTATTGGAAACATATACGTTATCCTCCCTTTAGATTTGATCACAAATATTTCCAAATAACATGTGAAATTTATTTGTCATCCCCTTTACTTTCTTGAAAAGACGACAAACCCTGTGTTTTGTGCTCTACGTGTCAATGCAACATGGGGTGCATCCCCGGGTGAAATATGAGTCTAAAGTTGTTATATGTGGATGATATTTTATAGACTGATAGCAAATAAGCTGGGCTTTCCAATGGTATCAATATTTCTTTGTTTTCTTTTGACTACATGACATGATACAGTGCTAATATAGCCCAACTTTGATGATTTGCCAGTTATTAAATTACCGCTAGTATAACCCAGGACTACTACAGCATGTACATGCGACATAGCTTTTATCATCTCCATTTATGCATTTCCCATGAGTATACACGTATTTTGGCGCATAGAGATGATATATACCCTATATTAGTCCATTTGGGACCAGGAGGGTCTTGCCAAAAAAACAAACGTGAACCCAAAAGGAAAATGTGCACATATTTGTGTTGCTTAAAGATTGTTTGGATAAACCTTTATATGAAACGTGCACATTTTCTTACATCTCTAAAGAGTTTTCCATTGATTCTTCTGTACTTTCTTTGTCAATACAATGAAAACGAGTTGGGCCATACACGTTTTCCTCAGCACTCTCTGAAAAGATTTACAGACATACATCGTCGTTTGCTTTTGACAAGACCCTCTGGGCTAGGGGGCTCACCCACACCCGGGGCAGTACCTCACGCCACGTGAGTGGTCAGGCCGGCCCTGTATACCTGGAGGCTGTTGCTCCTATAGTAAAAGAAAGAGCTGGCTAAAAATGCCCTCATTTCCAGTCCTTTCTTTTCATATAGCTATAACTTGTCCCTTTTGTTGCTCACAAGTGGTCATTCAAGTACGGTGCTCAAAAAGGGGGATTTGAGTAGGTGCCTAGTTGGGAGAAGTCAGTCAGTACTATAAATTATACCACGATTTCTTGGTTACTCAGTGCTTTTTGGTGGCTATTCCCATCCACATATCTGTCGATATTGCACACCCTATAGGCTGTAACATCAATTTTGGAAGGCGTGCGGTTATCCAGGTAAGGCGTGCGGTTATCCAGGTAAGGCATGCGGTTATCCAGGATAACCGCACGCCTCTCATGTCCTCCCATGTCATATGTTACATGTTAAAACCAACAGACTATTTCATAGCCATGGTAAGGCTCGAACCTGCAACCTAAGATTCCTAGTCCAACCCCCTATGCATTGCGCCACAGGGACTGACGAGAAATACTTGGTTCGAACCACGTCTCGATATGATATGGGAAGGAGTTGACTGTGGGCTGTCCGCTACCATAACCGCGGGACACATTCACATATAGACAACCCGAGACGGGCGCAGAAGGAGGAGACGCGGTGGTCTAGCGGTTAGCGCGTTGCGCCAAGCCGTCAGAGGTACACGGTTCAAATCCCGGCCAGGACGCATCTTTTTTCGCCGTGTGCGCTATCGCTGTCCGCTGCCGGGCGAGGAGGTGTATTTTATACACAAACATAACAGCGAGACGCATTGAAATCTGTTTTCACCGTGTGCGCTGCCGCTGTCCGCTGCCGGGCGAGGAGGTGTATGTACACTATTTTTCGCCGTGTGCCGCTGCTAAGCCTAGCCGAGACCGGGGCTGTCGCTGTCCGCTGCCGGGCGAGGCGGTGTATGTACCTGTGCAGAGGCGTAGGAAGTAAATCTTCATTGGGGGGGCCCAGCTGGTCCCCACCTTGACCACCTTGACCACCAAGCCCAATAGCGCACTATTTCGGGTATGCGTACATTATATAAGATTTGTATAGAAAATTAATTTTCAATGAATTTTAGATTTTGATTTCATTTGAGGCCCAGGCCCCCATTTTCCCTATCCCATTACTATATCAATCTAATTTGAGATGCAAAGTTTTAGCTTCTTGTTCAATTAATTATGAATCTTTGGCAAATTTTGGGGGGGGGGCCCAGACATACTCAGGCCCCACCTCCTTTGGGATTGGGGGTGCCCAGGCCCCCTGGCCCCCCCTTTTCCTACGCCCCTGCTGTGTACACACACTATGGCTGGCATCGAGTCCCGGGTAGGGGGAATAATTTTTGTTTTCAACTTGAATTTATTGGTATAATATTGATTATTTATTGGTTTCGTGGTATAAAATAAGTAGACAATGGATAACTCATGACTCGTGGGTGTTATCGACGATAATAACACTCGGCCTACGGCCTCCTGTCATTATTCGTCGATAACACCCACTCGTCATGAGTTATCCATTGGTTACTTGTTCACTATAAATAAACTATAGAGCGTGTGACATGAGTAGGTACCTGGTAGTGCAGCTCTATCTATTTTAAACAAGGCAGTTGACTTTTCAGACTAATGTGGTGAGTGCAAGTACTTAGGTGAAGCAGTGCACGACTTGTTTAGAAAAGAAGGCACATACTCACAGCTCTTTTTACAATAGGAGCAACACCCTCCTGGGGCTAGCTGTAGTACCTCACCTACCACCTGCTGCAGGGCTAAAACTGACAGACGTATGGGGGAATTAAAATCAAATAAAAGAGACTAAAACCATGTTACTTACCTACAAGGTCATTAATTGTTTATCTATATGAGTATCTGCATAGGTATACTTCATTTAAACAATAACTACTTTGATATATTGAAAATACACATTCACTGCCGAACTTGCTAGTATAAGCACCAGAGTGCTCGGCATTCACTGCACAGAGATGGACCATCCATAGGCTCCCTGCTTTTCTTATCATTCATATCTATGGGGATGAAGGGACATAGATGTCCCTTTGTAGGCAGGGGATGCCACCATTTAGACCACATGCTACCTTTTGGACGTACACATGTAAGAAACAAACCCTTATCTAAAGCCTTGAAAGGAATATAAATTCTTTTTTTTCAATACCATAAACCCCTGGGTTTGGTCAAGATTAGTACTTATCTGAGCGCTGTTACTATGTATATATATGGCGAAATATAGTATGCTGAATTTGGGCCAATGGATACCGCCATTTTCTCTGCATGAATCGTCAGATCTAAGCAGCATAAAATTAATAAAATGTGTATCATTAGCACCAATACACAACTTAAAGCAACTTTAAGTGCGGATTAAAGCCACTTTACACTGCTTAATTCTGAAGTGTCCATGCAGTGATTATAATGCAGCCACTATTACGTCTCCTACATCTTGATAATTTCTGTATTATTTTTTTATAAACATTTTGTCTTTTAATACACACTGTAGGTACAGAAGCATTTGTACCCTATAAGTCTTGAATAATATTCAACAATGGTTTTAAATAGAGAAGGGTTTAGATGTAAAAAGCAAAATAAGTATGGTGTGATTAATAAAACCTGTGTTTAGCCCAGATGGGTCGACAGCCTACCTATATGTAGTGACTTATTTCTAATGCAATGACATGTATGTAAATGAATATCTATTTTAGTACACCCTCAACATTTCCAAGTTATTGCCGTATCACTTCTTATTGCCATATCAATTCTTATTACCATACATCCTTAGCAAAAACCCATATCACTTATTAACTTGCTTTTCTTTCTTTCCATATTTGCAGGTAGCACTCTCGATGAAATGCACCTGAAAAGGTTAATCTGGAGAAATGTTCTGCATAGGAGGCAATAAACGAGGATAGATCTGGTTCGACCGACCTCCTCCGGCTTAACGTTTTTGAAGTAGCTGGAAATTGTTGTGATAATATTGCACCAGTTCAGGTTTCCAGTCCATGAACTGCCTTTCACAATATCACGACCTGGACAGTAAGTAAGTACTGCTTAAGTAAGCAAAAGTGGTTCTTGATAGTCTATGACTACCAGGAGGCCATTTCTTAATGTACTACGACTACACACAGCCACTACGAATTAAAGATGCCAAGAATAAGTCAGGCTATGTAGGAAGTGCCCTACGACTGCTCACTACGATTAGCAGCTATGCAGTAATCACATAAGGTTAGGTAGGTCAGTCGTACTGGTGCAGATATTAGGGACTACTAGTGCATGGTACTGTTATGGCCAAATTGTCAGGTTCTCACTACAATTTAAAGGACAGCAGTCATAGTGTGTGAGGAAAAGGCCTCCTGTTATGTATGATCGATAGAACAAGACCTTGTATCAGTTAGCAGTAAAGATGTATTTATTCCAGCATATTGTACAGAGTCTTAAGGTATGGATGATGGTAGTATATATACAACGTGTGTAGGTCATGTCCCCTGGTATAGGTATGTGTACATATAGGGTGCAGTATAGGCATCTCTATAATACATGGCACAGTATATGGTTTAATGTATAAAGCGATGAAATATATGTGATATTGATTAACTTATTTAGATGGAGGTTTCAATATATAACTCAAAGTCTTCTTGCATCTGAAATGATTGACTGATTTCTAAATGTAAACAATGAAGCAATGATTACCTGGAGGGTGTTGCTCCTATAGTAAAAGGAAGAGCTGGCTAAAAAATGCCCTCGTTTCAAGTCCTTTCTTTTCATGTAGCTATAACTTGTCCCTTTTGTTGCTCACAAGTGGTCATTCAAGTATGGTGCTAAAAGAGGGGGATTTGAGTAGGTACCTAGTTGGAAGAAGTCAGTCAGTACAATATACTATAGAGTGTGTGACATGAGTAGGAACCTGATAGTGCAGCTCTCTCTGTTTTAAACAAGGCAGGTGACTTTTCAGACTAATGTGGTGAGTGCAATGTAAATGGTAAAACAGAATGTGACTTCTTTTGAAAAGAGGGTACCTACTGAAAGCTTTTTTTACTATATGAGCAACATGCTCCTAGCAACTTTCATGAGAAATTCAAAGATGGATACTGTTCAAGTTAAGTGCTATAGCCAACACTAAACTGGCACAGTTTGGGGCTTAAACATCAATCTTTTCAAAAATGAACCAGGATGTTCACATAGATCATACTTCTTATGGTACCTACTTTATTTGCTCTACTTACCTATAATTAAGCCCATATTTCAATGAAATGTTATATCTATACCCAATATTCTAGTTCATCCATTTAAAATACACTGGAAAAGTGGGAAGGCAGTAATCCTGACAGCAGGTGGAGTTCGGGCAGCAACACGAGTGTGGCTATTATCTGTAGCTCTTCACTCTCTGGTGGCACTCCTTGTTACACATCCTTTAAACAGCTTTGACCCACACACTAAACCCAATCTGCATATTCAATGACAACCTGCCCCAAACGCCAAAACACTGACAGGCCTTTAACCATCAAGGTCAAGGAAAAGGTGACCAAGATGTCAGAGGATGACCTGGATGTCGATAGTGCCCGGTGGCTAATGCTTGGTTCAGATGTTGCCTCCGGGACATGCATGATACCATGAAATTACCTCCTTATTTGTCCTCCAGCAGCCCCTGCAGCCCGCAGGCACCTCCAGCCGCTGACCCAGCAGCACCGGAGGATTTATAACCGGCCGCCCCAAGCGTGCTGACATGGTAGGACCTTGGACGCTAATAGTTTACACCAGCTTGAAGAGGTCAGGCTAAAAACCATGGAGGACACCCTTGCCAGCATCATAATGGTGAAAGGCGGTACTTTTTTCCCAAAACTTTATGTGATTCTTTTCTTTTTGATCAAGGGTAAAGCCATTTTCTCGTGGTTGGACGAGATTCAATTACTCGTCACTTAATGTCACAGCTCTGCCGGAGGTGTCCCTATCATGGGTGAAAATCGACAGGAACATGGTTACACAGTGGTTTTAAAATTGACACTGGTATCAGAGCCTTTTTTTCCTAAATCAACTAAAAAGCCAGTTTGTTTTAGTACATGCACCAATGCATCATGCTCATTGGTTGTAATGATGACCCATGATCGCAAGCTCTTCATCGGACCATCATGTCGACCCGCAGGGAATATATTTATCAATCCCGTAGGGTCAGCATGCTGCTCCAATGAAGTGCTAGAGAACAGTAACGCCAGCACTTCATTGGTGCATCATGACAACCAGTCGGCATGATGCACTACTCCATCAGCGGCCTTTAAAGGGATAAGAAAAACGTCATCTTTCCCAAAGAGTGACTTTCTGAAACACTTCAGTAACTGTCTGTCAACAGATTCCTATAGTGGCCGAGGAGTAGCCCGTTTGCCCATCACTTGATGGAAATTGTGTCTACAATCTACAAAATGACAAAGGGTTATCAAAGAGTGACCATGGGTTATAAAAAGTGACAGAGTAACAATGGGTTATCAAAGATTAAAAGAGTAACAAAGGGTTATCGAAGCACTACAAATAGACAAAGTCACTGCAAAATATCAAATATTGTGAGAGTGACAGAGGATCATATATCAAAGAACAACAGAGTGACGAAGATTTATCAAAGATCGACAGAATGACAAAGGGTTATAAATGAGCTACAAAGTGACAAAGTCACTGCAAAATATCAAAGATTGACATAAGCAATCGATTGACAGCGACAGTTTTATTTATAAGTTTTCAGTAGAATCCTTTATGCACAAATACGGGCAAAGAGGTGGCACTCCATCCTTCCTTATAAAGTTAAAGAGCAACACCCCAGTACATCCGCAGTTTGCTGAAAATGCAAGTACCGGCAAATATGCCAGTGAATACATCACAACACTGATCAGTACTGTTGTGGTGTTATCACTGGCGTAAGGTGTAACAACTTTCCGGGGAAAAACACTCTGCTCTCTGTACATGTAGTCTGGGAAAACATACCTTTTCTTTAGGAACGTCACAGACATTTTGGGCTCTTCCTTTCTTCCTCCCTTTCTTCCCTCAAAGATGCAGAGACCTGATGACAATTGTCAGCATGCAGTAGCTGTCAACAGATTTTGAAAACCTGTAATCTTCTCAAAGTCCCTTTGAAATCAGAAATCAAGTGTGCAAAAGGGAAGACAATTCTAAAGTCTGAAAGCTCATTTATATATAATGGCCCATCTAGGTGCCAGGTTCTCCAGTATCGAATAAATGTGGATCAACACGGTAAAAGGTATGCCCACGCACCCCCTCGTGGGCGTACCTTCTACCGTGTTGATCCACAAATAAGCAAATGTCAATTACCATGCAATATAATGGCTTCGTGGAATACGCCAGCCCCACCTCGGGGAATACGATGCAAAAGTATGTAATGGGAATTGACATTTGCATTTATGTCATGGCCATGGGTATACTTTGATTTTAATCTAGAGAAAAACAACTCAGCTCTGTTCAAAATCCAAGATGGCGGACCCATTGAATACGACCACATTGTATTCCACCCCCCAATTGAATATGATATGTCCAGTACTGTTCTATAGTGATGGTCGTATCTGCTATGACATAAGCGCTAGGGGTATACAAGGGTATTGAAATGAATCTTAAGCAGTACCATATTTCCTCGAATATAAGCCCGGGGGTAGTGATACGTCTGGCCAACAAGACAACATTCATGGGCCACACCTGCACATTTTACATAATTCGTCCAGGTATAATAGTTATATCCATATCTTCTATGCCTATACTAAAGTGATTCCAAACAGAAATGAAATATCAGTAGATAGGGAAATTATTTAAGTATCAGGGTAAATCAATAGATAAATCTAAAAATTTTGTAGAGAAATGTAGAGAAATATAAGACTGCCCCATGAATTGGCCTGCCTCGTGTGTAGCCTGGTCAATTTGACTCTTAGTGCTTGTATAAGCATGGGCTTATGCACCGGGAAATGCGGTGCTCTGTTGATATAAGTGCTGGTCTCAGTTAAGGGTCTGTTATTACATGGTGCACATTGGAGTTGAAACAGGCCACTAAATTTTCCATAATCAGGGGCGTAGGAAAAGGGGGGGCAAGGGGGGCCCGGGCCCCCCAATCGCAGAGGAGGTGGGGCCTGAATATGTCTGGGCCCCCCAAAAAAATGAGTCAAGCCCCCCTATAAAATGTACAAGATTCCCACAGCTCAGCACTAAAATTTGACAAATATGTGATTAAAATAGGGAAAACGGCAGATTTGTTTAAAGATAAGTCATCAAGGAGTATTCTTTTATATATATATATATCAAATACAGTGATGCATCAACACCAGCGCGTGCAAGCTGACAATTTATGGTGGCTGTGGTGGGGCCCCCCTGGTCCCCCCAATGAAGATTTGCTTCCTACGCCTCTGATAATACAGATGATGCCTGTTTTGAAATACAAGTGCAGACAGACACACTGTTCTCACCGTCCGCTGTCCACACCCGGACATTGCTAATACCAGTGTGTACGGAGTGTCAGAGGACGGTGAGCGGGTTGACGCCTTTCTGTCTGAGGTGCTCTCAAAGCTAGTCTGACGCAACCCGACATGAGCAGGCTGCTCGGAAGCTTGCTGTGAGAGAAGCTCTCAACCACCACAGGGAGTGGGGGACTAGTCTTTGAGAGTACGAGAAGTGTGTAGTAGCCGCAGGGGTGCTGTAAATTAGCGGTAGGTAGCAGTAGGTAGGCAGGAAGGACCTACTGCCCGGCATTTCTGAAGGTACTACTATCGTTCAAACCACTGTGGTTGCAAAGTCCAGTGCTACTTCCAAGTTCTATGGAAACTTTGGGTCATTTTAAAAGGGGAGGTCGAAGTATGTTAGAAAATACCATAGAGAGATCCTAGGGTTCTCTCCTAATAAATCCTTTGAGCACCAAATTATCTATGCTCTAAAATCAACAAAATACTATTGAAATCACAGAATTTAGATTTCATCTCAAGTCTTATATTTCATGCAGTTTGATACCAAGCTAATTGTTACAAACCTTACTACTCCACTGTTTATTCTTTAACACTTGACAATTACTTGAACAATTTCCCCTAATGCCACAACATAGTGCCCTTTGTTGTGGCATATTGGGATTGCCCAAGTCAAGGTCACGCTCACCAGGACTAGAAAACATAAATCACAAGAGGTGATCTCACATATTGGTTTACTGCATCTCCTAATGTGTTCTTTTATATAGGATTTATTAGAGTATTTTTAGTGCTTGCAGTCATAATACTCACTACTGACGCAATATATTTGCATCATAATGAGAACCCCCCCCCCCACCAAGATGCAATACGATCTGGTCTGATCATAGGATGTTTTGAACTGCCCTCCATGGTCCCTGGGTCCACCACCATTTCTAAGTATGAGCATGAAACTGCCACCAGAGCTGCCACCACCGTGCAACACGAGCAGCATACCAAACAGTGGGAGTGACTAAATGAGGAGGGACTCCGTGAGTGGAGCGGCTCCACAGTGTTAGTGGAGCAGCTCGGTGTGAGGGAGCAGCTCACCCAGTGTGGGCACTGGGGGAGGAGGAAGAGGACCTGTCACAGTGAGCAGCTGGATGAGCAGAACAGCTCTTAGTACATAGTGGTGGACAGCCACAGGTAGTGAAGACCTCTTTAAAGCCTAGGATAGGAGTACAGCAAGTCACTTTTATTAATATTGGTGCGCCATGCCCATTGGTTGGCATGATGCACCAATGAAGTGGCAGCGAGTCTGCTCACCATCAATTCATTGGAGCATCATGCCGACCCTTCTACAGGGTCGGCATGATGCATGAATGCAGCTCAGGCGAGTTACTTGTCATAGCTCTGCATTCAAGTATCATGACGACCAATGGACATGAGGCATTGATATTATAGGGGAACGCAGAGGAGGAGGGGTTGTGAGAAGTGTGAGAAACTGTTAGAAGTATACAACAGTAGGGAGTTTGTCACTCAGTCTATGACTTTGGGTTGGTACCAGTGAGTAGTGCTAGAGTGACACATAATACATTATCTGGCCACAAGACTGTCTCTGTTACAGACTCAGGTAAAGTTGGTGATTGTTAAATCTGATCTAGTTATTGACGGACAACTGAATTATACATACTTCATAGTCTGATTGAAGTATATTATTAGACTGATGGAGAATTGATGCATGTTTTTGATATATTTCTTTGATCTTTTTCTTTTGCAGAAACGTGCCAACATCTCGTGGACCCTGCGTATGCTGGACTATTAAGGGACCGTACAAGAGTTAAATTACCAAGGAGATATAATAACGTTGACCTAAAGGAATACATTGATAACCCTGCTACCCATGCTACAGGTAGAAGGTATTTGGAGGCATATATGAAAACTTTAGCAGAATACCTTTGGAGCTCTCACTGTAAAGGTGAATAGTACTTGTGGCCACTGCAGGCCATTGGCAGCAAAGTCAAAGGCCAAATGAACATCCATAAGTTAGTACCCAGGGTGTCAGCTGATTACCAGGAGGTCAGGCTACCCTAACGAACTGTTTAAGGCACCTCAGTGCAATTCAACAATCATCCCATAGTCTGGTCCTCATATAGACTGCTGCTTATCTAAGACAGTTTTGATGATTTGAGTTATTTGAACACTCCTACTATCAGTGCTTATGTACAAACAGGTGCTTATTTAACTCACAGGCGCTCATACAAATCGATACGGTAGGTCAGTAGTGGCTACCAGCACCACCCCAAGGCTGCAAATTACCTAACTAACTACCCCCTAGGGGGAGCAACTCAAGGGGGCAGCAGCTCAAGTTTACAGGCTAGCACCAAGCACCACCCCTCCCACCCACCCCCACACACCCACACACCATGTGTACAGGGAAAGGGGCTTGTTTGACTTGAGGATTACCAGATTGACTTATCTCCGGTCTGTGAGTGGTAGGTAGGAGACTTTATCAGTATCCAAGTGTGAGGCAGTGCCGGCCGCCTGTCATCACCCGGTCAGCCTTAGTGAGTGCCTCAGAGGTGCTCAATGTAGTGTGTTGTGGTAGGAGTCAAGGAGCAGGGAGATCAAGTCATAATGAGGAGCTACATAACAAGGAACTAACAGTTTGCTGCTGAGTGAGTGGTATTTCCAGATGACAACGTGTACCACAGCACCTACAAGTGGTATCATACGGTCTAGTGTTAATTAGATATAGTGTCTCTATGTCTTGGACTACTCAGTAGCATATGGGAGCACAATCAGTGGCTCCAGTGTCTTCATGGACCCTCTGTAGTACCAACAGCTGCTATACAAGTGTATGTACAAATTGGTGTCTGTGATTTACATAGGAGCATCTCGGGATCAACGCCAGAGGAATTAGGGACCATTTGATCTAAGCCTCTGTGCAGAATCCCTTATGAATAGAGTGGTCTCAAAATGTGAAATGGAGAATGTACACTGGTATTACGGAATGTTATAAATCTATACAATTATCTATATGGTTAGGTATTCTACATAACATAGGGGCATTTCCACCTTTTATCATAACCTGATAGAGAGATTCGCCTACAAACTGTTTTTTTTTGTGATTTACATAGGGGCATCTTCTGTGGATTCCCTTAAAATTATAAATAGAACAGTTTCACCACTTAAATAAGCCCTGTGAACCTTAACAAAGGATTTAATCTATTTCCTAACATAGTAATATCTATGTCATTCACACTGGAGCACCATCTTAGGTGGCGTTAGGGACTGTAAGCTACCACAAACACTGACTATTATTTGCACAGGAGCATCTTCAGTGGCATTGGTATATTTACACAGTTGAATCATCTTTTTTGCCTGGGACAAAAAACAAGAGAGGTCTGTACATGTTTCCACACAAACTGGCATCATTTACACTGGAACATCTACAGACGTGTAGGAGTATTTTCCAGTGGCACCATAGAAACTGCACTATATATTCTGTAAAGGAACATCTCCGATCCCCATTTTCATAGGCTGGAGGATTATTGAAGAATATCTAAATAAGACAATTTAGGAATTATCCTAGCAACAACCTGACCGGATCCAGTGTACGACAGAGTATCAAGGGACTGACAATTTTACACTCACTTTGTGCATTGCACGCTGGTCTCTGTGATACTAGTTCTGTCTCTATTGGTAGGTACCTCTGCCAGGAGACCAGTCTACTCCCTTAAATCTCCATGGATTATGGAGTACTGCTCATTCTAATGGCTAAGTACACAGAAGTAGACAGTGCCTCAATGTAGTGGATAGTTGGGCACACACACAACTGTGTAGATTAGCAGTATCAACACACTGCAGATCCGCGTAGCATTAGCACAGGATAACCGATTGACAGACTCCCGAATGATTGATCCCCATGTTGACTCAGCCCCGAGGCTGGAATTCCCATGCCTAGGCACTCGGTCAGCAAATTGAACTTGAGAATTGATTTGTATATTTTATTAGCTTGTTGGTGTATTTAACTAAGCACACTGGAGCCATATGGTATGGGCTAACACGCCGATGTGTGAAGTAATCGAAATGCCTAGGACCTAATATACAGCATATTATCGACAAACACATTAGACATGGAACATATTGGATCACAGCAGCTGAACTGCCAACTGTTGCCATAGTTAGAAAGATTATACTTTTTTCTAATTTATTTTCCACCTATTTGAGAGTGATTAACAAAGTTATATTGGTTAAATAACACTGTGTCAATCTATCTCAGTGTAGTATACATAGCCATAGTGAATGTTCATTCATAGCACACAATGACCGTGGAGATGGAGCTGATTAATAATTCTACTACCTCCATGGAGGAGGTCTTTCCTACAGGCCTTAATAACCTAACCAGTGTGAACCCAGATGAGGAATGCAGACATTTTGTGTTCATCATCTATGTGCCGATTTTTGGGTTCATCTGCCTGTTCGGGCTGCTCGGGAACACGCTGAGCTTCATCGTCCTACAATGGGAGAAGAAGAATCAGGTGGCGTCATTTCTCTTACAGGCCTTGGCCATGGCTGATAACCTATTCTTGTTGACCACAGGCTTTGCACAGATCTCGTCAGCTTTAAGCGTGTATTACCACCTGACAGCTTACGACAAGGCGAGTCCCTACATAAGAGTCTTCCTCTGGCCTCTGGTTCATATAACCCAGTTCAATACTATTTGGATGACCGTGCTTATTGCGGCCAGCCGGTGGATAGCCATCTGCAGGCCATTCAAGGCACACAAACTGTGCACAATGACCAAAGTGAGAATACAGGTGGCCTTGGTCGCTGTCTTCTCAGTGCTTTACAACTTCTCGCATTTCTTCGAGTTTGAATTAACCACCGGCCAGGGTGAGCCAACGGAACTTAAAAAGGACCGAGTGTATCAGTTGGTGTATGAGAGTGCATTGTACTGTCTGTTTGTCTTCCTAGGACCACTTATTATCTTAATATGGCTCAATGCAGGGCTTATACGAGAATTATGGACAGCGCGGCAGCGGCTTATTGCACGACAGCTGCCAATGGCTGGGGAGGAGGAGGAGCATAATATAACACTAGTAATGGTGGTGATAGTACTAACCTTTGTTGTGTGTCAAACACCTGCATTTATCAACCAACTCTTATATTACATCCTTGATAATGACACCCACTACCAATGTCACCAACCCTATTATTACTACTACCACCTCAGTAACCTCCTCATATCCGCCAACTCAGCCACTAACTTTATCGTTTATTGCGTGTTCCGCCAGCAATTCAGGGAGCGCCTGTACAAATTCTGCCATCGGAGCCGGGCGCTGAAATACTTAGACACCTACTCACATAACGGTAGGACTGCTTCAGTCTATTCCAAGAACTGTAAGTGTGATGCTGTCTAACGCAAACCTCCACATACAGAACCTAAACCCAAGCCTGCTTTTTTTAACCCTTTAATGGCTGCTGAAGCATTGATACATCATGCTCAGCGGACATCATGACACACCAATTAAAAGCTGGCAAGTACTTCACCAAGGCTACATTTATTGATATAATTCTATTCTATGGGGTTGATAAACTCCTGGAGGGCTGCTGTGATGCCCTGATAAAGTGCTGGTGAGCAGTCCTGTCAGCACCTTATTGGACCAGTGCATCATGCAAACCAATGGGCATGATGCACTCCAACAATTAAGGGGTTAACCGATCTCATGCACATCATTCTAGGAAATCTGCTGTTAATCTTGTGAACTGATGCTGGTATTGACAACGCAGATCCCTTCCAGGGGCGTAGGAAAAGGGGGGGCCAGGGGGGCCCGGGCCCCCCCAATCATGAAGGAGGTGGGGCCTGGGTATGTCTGGGCCCCCCAAATATTTTCCAAGAACTCATAAACACAATGGAAAAGAAGCTAAAACTTTACATCTCAATTTAGATTATTATGGTGATGTCATAGGGAGAATGGGGGTCTGAGCCTAAAGTCATATCCAAAATGTACCAAAAATCACTTCTCTATATGAATTCTAAATACACATATATATAGACGCCATCACGCATCAGCAGACAATTCAAGGTGGTCGCGATGGTGCCCTCGCTGGGCCCCCTCAATGAAGATTTGCTTCCTACGCCTCTGCCTTCCCATGATGATTTAATGTACCCAGCCATAAGAAAATTCCTGTGCTATTCATTTGAGGCTTATGGTGTTATTTGAAAAGTCCAGTAACAGTATGTTAAGAAATAACCTCCAGATAAACTGATACCATTATGGACGATATAAAGTCATTTCCCTGGCCTACCTTGTGTGTATTTGGCTATTGGGATCTAGTCCTACATCCAAATATTTACAAAGTGGGCGTTACATCAATATTACTAGAATGTCCCAGTAGTCTTTTGAGATACGATGTTAGAGCCTGGCTGTTGTACTCTATACACTGCCGGCTATATGGCTCGAGTGTAAACTGCCGCCTATATGGCTTGAGTGTAAGATAAACAGATTATTACCGCAGCCAAGCTACTGCATGCCATGGCACATTGCTGGATTTCCATCTCTTCCGCTGAACTGCATTTAAAGGAGGTAAGGACATATCGGCTGTGCTGTCCAAGAGTCAACAGTATATATGCTGGAAATAAGTATCTAATAGAAACCGTCTGAGATGTTATTGAGAACGGATAAGTAGAAATGATAAACCGTGCAGGGTCCATGGAGTATTGCTTCTGCTTGGCTGTTCACTTAAATGTGAATGTTGCCTCTCCTGTTGTATTTACAAAGGTATCTCCTGACTGACTCACAGTTTGGAGTTAATTGGAACAATTAAATATATAAGAATGCACTGTATAAGTAATCACGTACGTGCATGAGTATCTACTGCAGCAAGCTTTATCGACTTGACACAGAAACACACCGCCAGAAGTAATTATCTCATTTCAGGATTTAAGCGAGTGGTCATCTTTTAAGGGGGGCCGGTGGATTTTTGTACAAATCATTGTCTGACCTATCCCTTCCATTGGGTTGGAATCTGCCCCCCCTCCCTATTTTGTTCTAAAATAACATGTGAGGTTTACGTGGCTCAAAATGTTTAATGATTTCCTTTCTTCCCCGAACAGAGCCCTGAAATTCTTCGGTACCATAAAAATCCACCTGCCACCTGCCCACTTCTGTTATCAAAATGATTGCTCCAAAATATACATGATCTTTCCCTGTTTGGGAAATCTTAAAGTAATCTTAGAACCAGTTTCATATCCGCCATTTATGATGACCATCTTGTTCGGAAATTAGTTCTGGTTGTTTAGAATTGAAGTATGATATTGTATAGTACATAATGCCAAGTGATCATATATGATTTATATTTCACCACCTTTTCCAGGAGTGAGATTCATTATTTGTACATACCGTAATGATGTGAAACTGATACTATAAGTAAGAAGAAATAATAAAACAATAACGGAATGTTAATGGTAATGCTTTATCTTACCCGTCTTGCAGTTAAATGCGATGGTACCTCACTTATGATCATGGCTTACTAATGAAGTGCTGGAAGCTGTTGCGCAAAAATTGAGTTGTTGCTTTTCAGGGTAGGTACCTCACTTCCTGCATCCCTCCTCCACTTACCCACTCCGAATCACTTCTGACACTGTAGTCCAGAAGTAGTGACTTTCCCACAAATCAAACTGTGTTGCGAAAAGTGGTCAAACCTGAGTGCCTCCCAGAATGCCCATCCCTATATACTTATGTGACAGAGTGTAGGAAGCAACCTCGAGTTGACGGGTTGTTACTAACCACTTCTGGGCCACTTCTGTTGGGAAGTGCCATTTGGCAATGCAATAGAGCAGAGACTACCAAAGATGAGTGCCTTCCGTTTTCTGGTTTTGTAACAGCCACCTGTTTTCTCGGGAAGTCATTTTGTGAGTGACGTCACGATCACCGTGTGATGCAATATGTTACATCAGATGCAGGCTGTGACATCACAAAGGGGCCAGCGATTCGTTGAGATGGAAAGTCGTGTATCTAAGGCACCGCTCCGACATCCGTCCCGGGGGTTCCAGGGAGTATACTGAGTTTCGTCTGTATCACGGGTTTGCCATTGGTAGGCCTTCGAGAGTGGCTCGCCAGGGAGCAGCTGCAATGGCAGCCTCCCGGGGAGAGGGTCGTCCCTTAGAAATGGGCTAGGCTACATGGGATGGGCATGAACCTTACTCAGGTCCCTCATCCTGCTCCCCCCCCCCTCTCGAGCTCAAGAAAACTGGGGCTTAGACCACGGATAGGAGTGGCAACTCCTATCCGTGTTCCTTGCCACATTTTTCTTGTTGGTTCACGTTTCTTTTTATGCAAGACCCTTCTGTGTGGTCTGGCAACCACGTGGATATTACAGTAGAGTACCTATTATATTGAAGCGCAGCTGTACCTGTTGTAGATATACAAAACCAATGATTGGAAGTGCATTCTTTAGCTAAAACAGGGGCATTTATATCATAGCCCATTTACAATTGCCGCTCAGAGTGTGCAGGGTTAGCATAATTAGGAATTGATGTTTATAATCAATATGGGGTGGGGGAGTGTTGAGTATAATCCTACATCAAGAATAGAAAGTATTACATTTATCATTTTTTTTTCCATTAAACAATACAATCGTTCAGCTGTGGGTTATGCAGAATTTAAAGATAGCAAAGTTGCAATCTGGCGTTTGCAAACTTATAAAAGTGTTGGGAAATAGTCAAGACCATTGTGCATTTTGCGAATACCTTGCCCTGTGGTACATATCTTGCTCCAAGACCAGCCTCCTAACTTCACAAACTACCCTTTCTCCTTAATCTTAAGATGGCCAGTCTACAATTCAACTCACAAATTATGATGAATTGAATTCAAGCATCCTGTTTACCAAAAGCATCACACTGCAATTAAGGTCCACATAATTCTAACTGAGAAAAATGTGGACCGTAGTGGTCCATGCAGCCCTATGGACACACCAGGGCCTGCCTGAACCACTGCGGTGATGAAGGCATCACATGCTTTGAGGCAGCTGATGAAGCAATTATGCCCATGCTTCAGGAGAGTAATGCTGGTGAAGGTCACATGACCATTCCTTTTGTAGGCTCTGTATTTAAACCAAATAAACTGACTACCGACTGACAGCGATCAGTCACTGATGAACGGTGTTGGGACAAGATAAATTAGGGTCCCTGGCTCTCTAGTTCTATTAGACCTTGAAGTTTGTTATCTTGGCTCAAAATTAAGCCCTAATCTTTTTTATTCCAATACCACTGTACATTGGTGGCCGACAGACAGCGGCCATCACTGCGTGACATCATGACCTCATGACCTAATTGGATTCAGAATGAGGTTAGCCGCCATCACTGGCCTGAATCACGGTATCAGTGTGTTGTCAGCTGCCACAAAGCATGTCATATCATCATCACTGGCGTGCTTCAGGCACTGATTTTCTGTCCATAAGCCAAGAATTGGATTTCTTTGGGTAAAGGATATTCATCGCATATTCCTCCCATGAAAAACATAAAAAATGATCTGACTTTATTGTCATTTTACATACTGGAACACCAGTAGTGCCTGCCCAAGGGCATTGGAAAAGGTCGAGATTGGAGAACTGTCACCTAATGAAAATAGGTAATGGGTTAATTATAATCTCACTGGAGCATTGTTCTTGATGATTTAATTCATTTCAAACAAAGAAAAAGGGGTTCAATGAAGGAAGAATCTGCATGAGTGAAATTATTAAGTAAATAACAAGGATCATCAACTCAACATATAACACCTGGATGTACTAGTTAAATGTTTAAAAGAAAACTGTATCCTATTTCCATAATGTTATCAAATGCTACAGCTATCCAGCACTTCAACTTTGTAATATTATTTAAATAGATATAGGCACATCGGCCAGGATCTCATGAACCCCTTGGATTTGTTTTCATGATGCATCAGTGCAACAGAAGTAAGTTATTTGTGGATGTACAATTCCCGTCTGCATCATGTTGACGCTTCAGTATGCATGTACCCTGAAGTATATAAACCCTCCAACTTTCATTTTGTATTACCTAGTGAATCCGCCATTTTGAATTTTGCTGGTTCTACCAGAGGTGGCAAAACATACTGATAAGGCATTGTTATGATGGGTACCTTGTCCCTGAAGGTGGATGTTATCCAGGGACATGATGGTTGTCATCTTATCTGCTTATCAGTGCATGTCGCCCGAACCAGCTCCACTCCCGCTTACACCCAATAGGCCTACATGGTACATGGATCCAGCACGTGTACAGTGCTTGCCGCAGCTGCATATAGGCATCATGACACCAAATGGACATGATACACTAACTCTTTAACTGCTGCATTAATGCATCATGCCCATTGATGATGCACCAATGAAGCACTCTACTCATCAGCATTTCATTGGAGCATCATGCCGACCCTCTGGGATGGTCAAGTATTCTGACTTAGGGTTCATATGTCTAATCCGGAAAGAACTACCGAACGACAATCTCCGGTACAGAAGAGGCAACAAGGTTTATTCAGAATCCTGCTTACAATCTAACTAAGGGCTCCCGAGTTCAAGTGTATTCATATCAGGGTATTCAGACAATGAGTTACTAGGTAACTTCTCGTAACCAGAGGAGGGAAGTGCTTACTGATGGTACAGAGCCCGTGAGGGTTCTGTCTCCAGCAGCTACCGACCTGGCCTTATATAGCCGAAGGTTGGGTGGTGACCTCTCGAGTCTAAGGCAGGAAGCTCGGACAGCAGTGCTGCCACCGCTCGCCCCAGCATACCCTTCTCAGACCCGAGTGTACACCCCACTCGGGAACTGCCCAACTTGTACCTATGTGACGCTTATTATAAACCGTGCCCCTACAGTATCAAGCAAGTAGAGTCAGCATGATGCTTGAATGAAATAAGTTATTCAACAGGGCTGCATTCATGTATTGTCACGACCAATGGGCATGGTGCATTAATACTTCAGTTGCCCTTAAAGGTTTAATAAGCATTTGATTTGTAAAGGATAAAACACTTTACAGTAATTAACCCTTACAAATAGCCCTGACATTATATTCATGAATGCATCATGCCCATTTTTGTCGGCTCGATGCATGAATGCATTATGCTGACTGTACAGGGTTGATGCGACAGTGAAGCTACGTAGCACTTCATCGGTACAGCATTCCGAACATCGATGTACGACTGATTTATGGGCCCTTTAAGGGTTAACATAAAAAGTGTTTTAACAGGAGGGAACATGATATTCACACATAAATATCATCACGTTTCCTGAGGAGCCAATCCACATCCACATCCGTTATTTCTGATGGATCATGTTATTTGGCAGGTTGTTCCTTCGCTCACTGCCATCTTTGTCACTGCCAAATCTCAAGCACTGCCCCTCTGTACTGTTGGGCCACTCAAAAATAATTTGTTTCTTTTCACCGCCTTCCTCAGAAAAATCATCATTTGAGATTTCATTTTAAAACCTTTTCTGAGAAAAATTAACAAAGGTAGCCAAATTTGGTTTTAAATTTGATCTTTGGAATGAAGCTGGCTATCAATGATATGTAGCCTTTCCCATAATTTTAAAGTATTAATGATAACCTAACCAATATAATGCAGTTTCTTCTTATGCATGGCCATCCGCGACCGACCTGTGATGCATTGATATTGCACCCTATTGAACTGCTTAGGCAAAATAAAAATAATTAAAATTATTCCTGATCACCTCTTTCATGACTTGGTATAACCTCTATAAGTGGCTGTCTGGGGACAGCCACTGATCACTCCACAGGGATTTACCATTGAGTGATCTCAGTCTCAATTTGCCAATATTGAGACAATACTCTGTCTAGACTCGGTGATGACAAACAACTTTTTTTTGGATTGGGCTTATCATCTTGGTGAAAAGTGGGGGTGCAGCGGGTAGGGATTCAGGGGTTCATTTTACCTAGGCAAGACATGTGCGTCGCTGATCCAGAGGGGTTTGATATCCTGATACTTTCTAGGTGGTGACGGATGAGGAAGAAGACACAGAAGAGAGAAAAACATTTACTTTAGAGCTACCTTAGAGATGTTATCTGGTTCAATATTTGTAAAAAACTATAAAATGATATTTTCGACAATTGTATAAAAAAATATTTTCGACATTTATTAACCGCTTTGTAAACAATGGTTTAGTATAATTTGCATTAACTCTCCAGCATCATTCAATTACCAGTTATCTATCAAGAATGTCCCCACGGCAGTTTCATCTATGATCAATCTAAACTCAACTAATGACACAATACTATAGAATATCTGTTTGTAAGGTATACACAACAGTTCTAAATGTCTAGCCTCTATTTATATAACTCAACATAGGTTTAACTGATTATTTCCATTCAGAAGGACATCGTTCTGTGCGGCCGATGATACTCGCATGGGCATCTCATGCAAGTAAGATTCTTATTCGCACGAAATTTTCTAGGAAACGGGACATTTGAGAAACAGGACAAAACCAAGAAATCTTGGAAACAGGACATTCGAAAAACAGGACAAAAGCCATAATACTTTGGAAACGGGACTACACCAGGATATCTTGTACAGGACAATAATATTTTTCTGCACTAGATTTTCTAGGACACTGGATACCAAAAGTCCCTTTTACCGAAATTATTAGTGTGCCTTATTTCCTATATTTCTAGATGTCCTGTTTCCTAAATGTCCTGTTTCCCGAATTCCGGGGACTTTCTTCATCCCATGGTACTATGGCAGATGACATTGTCCTGTCTATGGGATATTAATCCCTGTGCTAAAAATCCCATTCCCTTAATGAGCAGTCCTGTTTCCCAAACAAATTGCAGTCCCATTTCCCAAATAATTATTCTGGGAAACCTGTCAGGTTTCCCAGAATTGCTGCGTAGTCCCGTTTCTCAGAACTTATCATGGAAACCTGTTTCCCAGAATTCTAGGTCCTGTGTACTAGAAAATCCTGTGTGAATAGGAGTGTTATTCTCACGGGATAACCATGCGAATATCGCTTCCTGTTTTGTGCCCAACATCTATCTCACACTATTTGGATTTGGTTGAGTTAAATATAAGAGATAAAAAAATAATTATTATCTTCAGTTTTCTAGCTACCCAGTGCATGTCACTCCCCTGCAAATAGAAGTCCAGTAAATAAAGACCTCTGGAGCCAGTGGGTATTTAGAAACGGCCTTTCATAACCCTCCCCTTTACCCCCTACCAGTCCTTACCACCATAGCAGACCATAGCATCTATCCTAAGCAACATTCTCTATATAAGGGCAAATGGGGCGACTATGACAGCTGGTAACAGCTGGGGAAGCCGATGCCAGGGAGTTAAAATACAAATCAAATAAATTTAACTTCAAGGTCTTATCCAACCCCCAAAAAAAGCAACAATCTTGTTTTCTATTCATTTTCTTTGCTTAGTAGCATAAAGCTATTAGATTAGGCAATCTTTGATAGGTGTCTACTAAGCATGCTGTTAGAGTCCAGCTAGGGTCTTGTAAGGATGTTTTCTGACAGGTCCCCTGCAATCGTTTAAAGACAAACGCTACCCAGAAGCAACCTGGTCGAAGTAATCAAAACTCATCAGTTATGCTATTTTAATGAGTTTTATCACCCTACCTGGACTGCCTTACCTGTACATATTTTTTTTCAGTTCATTTCCGATCAATATAGTTTCATGAAAGATATTTATATGCCATTTCAATTCCCATAGTACCCTATAGTTAAGGGGAAACAAATATTTTTGAAGAATTCACAAGCATTCTTTCCTTCATTACCCAAGGCCATTACCCCCAATTTTCTTCTTTTAAAGTGTTTGTGAAGATGTCCTTTATATACTGTGGGAGTTTCATAAATGAATCAACAGAATGTCATTCACTATGATGCAGAATATGAAAATTTTTTTTTTTTTCCATTCATTTCTATAATTGAGGATCTTTCAATTAAGTGGTCATAAAATGAAAATAAGCTACGTGAGATAGAGATTCCTTTCCATTTTCTTATTCTTTATATATCAAACTAATACCATCCAGAGTTATATGAGATTATTATTAGAAGATTTAACATTGGTCAGTCTGTAATGTTTGTCTATAATTTTAGGCTCTGTACACTTGCTCCAAAATACCAACCACAATGAAACCGTGACACGACATGAGGTTAACCTTAGGAATGATGCAAAAAGAAAAACGGCTTCCCAGTCCAGTTTGGTACCTAAGACTTCTATATAAGGTTAGTCAGCTAAAGGCTGGGTGATTTCACAGCCTAGTTTGGTACCTAAGACTTCTATAGGGTTTCTCAGCTAAAGACTGGGTCAATTTCCCTGCCCTGTTTGATTACTAAGAATGGTACATTGGGTTTGTCAGCTAACACGTCAATTACGCAGTCCAGTTTGGTACCTAGTAAGACCTCTCGATGGGGTTTGTCAGGTTAAGATGGTCGATATCCCGGCCTATTTTGGTACCTTTGAAGGGTATATATTATTTGTCAGCTAAAGATGGGTCGATTTCAAAGCCTAGTTTGGTGTATATATATGGTGTATATGGATGCGCTCATTGGTGTAAGAGGAAGACTTCAGGCTACTGCAAAAAAATCTTTGCGGCAGCCTAACCACCCTAGTGCCCCTCAATTCTGAGCAGAGTAAGGATAAAGTATTAACTGTCTTAGTTTAAAATAAGGGAAGGTTTTAGTTTTACTGTCGGATGGACATTTGAGTGTCATTTTACACTGAATGTTACACAAACAAATACTTATGCTCTACAATACCCAAAAAACCTTCTGAATCATTAACACAACAGATATATCAATGTGAAAAAGCTATATCTGAGGTTCTGGAACCCCTCTGGGATATATGCCAGGGCAGTAAAAAACCTGCTTTTTCGTCAAATTTGCCTTTTTCACCATTTTTCAACTTTGGAAGCCAACTTATCCAACTTTTATAGTTGGATATGCAAGAGAGTACATGCATTTGAAAGGTTTTAGTGTTCCCTTCCTATTGAGACTAAAAGGCAGGATATTGGTTCATAAGTTTTTATTCTGTAGGTGCATAAGCATACAAAAGTGTGAAAAATGCCAATTGTACGTGCCCAAAAAATCTAGCCCATATATAAGACTTCTGTATAAGGTTTGTTAGGTTAAGCCTTTTATGGCCTAAAGCCTTTTGTCAGATATAGCTTTTTGTCAGGTAAAGATGTTTATGCTTTAAAGCGACTTTTGTCATGTAAAGTGCCGATTTTAGCTGACAAAAGGGTGCCATTTTGTCAGCTCAAGGTCCCTGTAGGAATTCTGAACTATGGAGCTGAAAAACATATTCAGAGCTAATTAATAAAGCAAAATGATATAGAATTGCTATCATATATCATGATGGATCTCTGCAAGGAACAAATCATCATTCCCCATGGGCATGACAAGCTCATTTAATAATACCAGTAAAGAAGACCTACCTGGAGATATAGTAAGACCAGATTGTCATTTCAGATATAGCTAATTGACCACACTGTAAAAAAAAACCTGTTGAATCTACCAGGGATCCTCGTAAAACTGAACAGTGAACCACTGTAATTGTCTTGCAGAGAACCATTGTAGTTTTTATTCCAAGAGGCCATGGGTGGCATTAGGGAGTGGTCGTTATTTATCAACACGGGGGGCTGGTAGTTTTTTTACGCCCCCCCCCTCGACAGAGGTCAAAATTCTTTGCGCCCCCCCTCGACGGGGGCATGGAGAATTGATCTATAGTAGCACGCTGGCTTTTTCTTAGCCTCCCCCCTCAAGAGAGGTCAAAATGTTTTTAGCCACCCCCACGATAGGGGTCTCAAATTTTTACGCCCCCCCTCAAACACACCAGCCCCCCCCCCCCTCTGTTGATAAATAATGATTACTCCCTTAGGGCGATACAAAAAACATCTGTGAAAATGATAACTGATCTCTGGCGACGTTGGGACAAGGATTGAGCCATTGTTTCGACAACATTTTTTTTCCCAGTGCAGTATTGATGTAGGAGGTTGTGCCATGGCAGCAGAGTGGGTAGCGACTAACTTAATATCATCACTATTCTTGCATTCTGCAGAAGTCTGCACCGACCGAGTAACCTGGATAATTCCTGAAGGGCTGGTTCCACAGACATAAATTGGTGGGATTAGCACTATTTCAACTGCTTATTTTCTAGGCTTTTGATGAATAATAAATCGCCGGATTAAGGCTATTATGACCGAGTGTACACCTGTGCAACCAGCGCTTAAGGAATCTATGCTTATTTCTCATAATCACAAATGAAATGTGTGCTGGAGGTCATTTGTTATCACGCTACGGCTTCTGATCTTCACATCCTAGTGGAGACCCTCAATTTAATGGCACCACAGTCTAATATTTACAGCCATGCTGTGCCTACAGTTCCAGGACTGCCATAGAATATCATATTTGCTGACTCACACAGAGCAGTTGAATGCCGCTACGTACAATTACTGACTCAAATTTTCGGGGTTTCAGTTCAAAGTGATTACTGCAGTGGTAGTGCCTTAGGAACTAGCCTCCAGTGATAGTCAATACTATTGCACTGATGCATCAAACCTGGCATGTGTGTCGAGTTGGTGAATAGACGTCTGTGCTTGAAACACAGTAGCTTAGGGAGTGATCAATTTTTAACAACAGGGGGGGGCTGGTGGGTTTGCGCGGGGACGTGCGAAAAAAATTTCGACCCCCCCCTCTCGAGGGGGTAAAATTTTTTCGACCCCCCCATAAGGGACAAAAATCGCGCGCGAACGTCCCCTTTTAGCCTATAGTAACACGCGGGGTTTTCCACTGAAAACAGGTGCAATTATTTTGACCCCCCCCATCAGAGGTATTGAAAAAATTCTGACCCCCCCGGTCAAGGGGTTGAAAAAATTCTGACCCCCCCTCAAACCCACCGCCCCCCCCCTGTTGTTAAAAAATGATCACTCCCTTAGAAGTCTAAACTCTCATCCCTGTGCCGCCGTGAGAGTTTAGAAAAGCTCTCGTTTTTTGGTGGGTGACGTGGTGCGTATCCCCCAGAACAACACACATTTTCGGCAACTCCTACTTGGAAATTCTTGAAAGTTTACAGTTCGCTGGATCGTCTGATTAGTTGCCTACAAACTCATCAATTTTGGAAATCGAATGGCCAATAATAAATATTTTACAGTAGTTCTCCCAAACTCATTCCAAAACGGCCGTTGACATCGCCATCCTCGCGGGAAAGTGGTGGAGGTATAAATAGAGTGAGAAGTAGGTCGGAACTCTCTGCTTTCTCCCCTCCGTTTTCCTAAACTCTCAAGGCGGCACAGAGATGAGAGTTTAGATTTCTAAGCTAGAAACACAGATTACCGGTATGTCAACTTTTCAGTAGGGTGAATTGAAACACTGTGGCTCTCCTCGGCCATAATGAGCTACAAGCTATATATTACCTTATGATGATGGCAGGAACATCATTTGCCTGAAGCTTGCTGGTGACGACAGCATCACATGGCTAAAGGCAAGTGACGATGCACTGACGCCCCTGCTTCAGGCCAATTAGGTCATGAGGTCACTGTGTGTGATGGCGGCCGGCCCTTGGCTGTAGTTGTACAGTGATAGTGGAATCTAAAAGCATAGGGCCAAGAACCAAGATAACAAACTTGAAGAGCCGGGGTGACTGACGGCTGTCAGTCAGCAGTTTATTTTGTTAAAAAATATACCGTCATCACTGACCTGAAGCATGAGCATCATTGCGTTGTCACATGCCTTCAGCCATGTGATGCTGTCATCACCGGGGTGCTCCAGGTATGTTACAGAGTGTCCAGGGAACTCTTATAACACAGAGCTTTTTATACCAGACCTTCGCCCTACCAACAGACGTCATGAATAACCACGGTAAGAATCACTAATGATACAGTTGAGGTTAATTTCAAGGCAAAAGCTTTTGCTAAATAGTTGACAGTTCCTTTTGCTTCTTTTGTCATTTTCCTTTCCTTTTTGTAAAGAAATCTACAACTTGGTATCAAAATGATATGAGAAAAGGAAATGTGAAAACTGTGGCAGAGATGAGCAAGCAGCTGGTTATGACAGAATACAGTCGGAAGCCTTGTGAAAGCGATGTAGGTTAGCAGAGGAATAACAAGCTGGTGTGGGACAGAGGTTTTTCATCATTTGCCTACAATTGCCACAAAATTTGAACATCTTGGACAACCCCAGTACTAAAAAGTCAGTCCCACCTCTCAATAAATCCAAAAGTTAGTTCACCTTTGTAATGTCCAGGTAAAAGAGAATTTTAGATGGAGCAGCTTAGCATATTTGAACCCCGACTTTTACATTTACTGGGTATAGATATGGTCTCAGGGAATGTGATACAGCCTTCAAATGGGTAAATATTACTTAGGTAAAAAAACACTTTTGAAATAATATGTGACAGGATCTGCAAAAAGGTACCTTATTACTGGAGGCGCTAAGGTCTCTTTTACCTATACTTATACCATGGTTATCACGTTCTTGAATGATTTTACAGTGCCTGGAGCGGATATTGAAGTTCCAATAGTATGCACTTAATGAACCCATGTTGACACTTGGATTGAGACGACATGACAGCAAGTTGACATCAAAGAATTTAATTCGATATAAAAAAACTATAGCAGTAGGAGCTTTATGTGTATAGAGGATGAATCTAGACATTATATTCTATCACCTAACTTTAATTTGCCATGATTTGACCTGTATATGTAACAGGATTGAAGATAGAAAAATCGAATCGAGCGAAATTTTCACCGTCATGTTGACTGCGTAGCAGACGGATTGTTTACCGCGGCGAGACACAAGTTGTCATGTTGGCATATGCTCTAAGGGTATTCTGACCGTCGCGCACACTCCTTACCAGTGGTAGCTCTATGAAAATGCCTGTAGGACACATGCCGACGTAACGCTTTGCGTCCAGGTAGTCTGGCCGAGAAACCAATATGGCGGAGGAACTTGAACAAGACGATCGCTTGGATTTTTATATCTTCACGTTCTTTTATGGTGGAAACCCTGGTATAAACGCCATATATAACAAATAGAGGTGCACACCGTGATTCTAGAGGCTAGATGAGAAGGCACTCAGCCTATGGCCTTGTGCTTCTTTTCTGCCCCTAAAATCACCTAGTGCACCTCTATTTGTTATATATGCCCTTAATAATTATCATTGTCATGTCCCGCATGTGCTCACGTCAGGAGGCCATTTCTGAACACACTACGACTGCTGTCCTTCAGATTGTAGTGTTAAGCCTTATAATATTGCCATTACAGTATCACACAATAGAAATCACTGTTGCCTGCAACACTCCAACCGCCCTACCAAACCAAAGATAATCTCTGCATAGCTGCTAATCGTACTGTGCAGTCGTAGGGCAGTACCTACGATTACCTTATTATCTTAATTTCAGACCATGGGTCTTTAAAATGAATAAGCAGCCCTGAATCGTTTTTACCACAGAGAGAAATGGGATACCGTCTCAAATAAGCACCGGTCTCGAATAAGCACCAGAGGTACAGGGGCGTTAAGTACAATCATAAGCACTAAAGGCCGTATTGAAATAAGCACCTATCTGAAATAAGGGCTTGGGGTACAGAGGATTCGAAAAAGGCGCCCAAGCATCTAGACCGGCCACTACAGTTTTCTGCCATTAAGGGGGCTTACACCTGAGTTGCTAGTTCCCCCCCCCAGATACCCTCCATCTCACCGTTTCTACTTATTTCCTCATTTTCTCTTAGGTAATGGTTTCCTGCCTTCATTATCTCTAAGCTTAATGTTCTACATTAGGTTACCTCTCACATTAGGTTATTGGATTAGTAGAAACAGAGTCACTAAGTACCACTTAATCTTATTGGTACCTACTAGCTAATTTAATCATGGAATAAGGAATTGATTAAATTATAGAAGTCAACATATCATCCACTGAAAAAAACCCATTTTGTATAGCCTCACTCAGAACCAAACCTTGCTTCAGAGAATAGGGCTGAGGGTAAGATTAAGTATGTGGCTAAGGTTGAAGCTGATGGTAAGGGTTTAGAGGTTTACTATTACTATACCTTAGAGTATTGAGCATGTTATTCATTATTCACCCCTCCTCCAGTGTATACATGGTCAGGGAGGCCATGAAAGGATCCTTGTGGATTAGAATCTCCAAAATGCAATAGGGTATCTTTTTGCGTAGACCACACTGAAAACCCTCCAGATCTTTAAACTCGTCACATTGAGGACCTATAGTCATCAGAAGAGGTCCAGACAGAGGGCAGCACCTTATAGGGAGTTAAAGCCCTCAGTATACCTTTACCCAGTATGTGTCTATGGCATTATGTTGACAATATGTAACAAACTCACAAGGTGGCAGGTATGTGCCACTCATGTTTGATGATCAGGCCTTCAGTTTTCAACTGAAGGTCTTCACCGCTGAGGACTTTAGGTGCTCAAGTTGACGATACCCAAATCTACAGCTTTGGGTAGTCAGATTGAGCACCCAAGGTAGTCAGCACCAAGGTTGTCACTCTAACAACATTATGTAATCCGTTTGACTACCTTGGTTGAGTGTATTGACCTAATCCCATCAGGTTGACTACCCTAGGTGCTCAATCTGATGACCCAAGGTTGTAGATTTGGGTATCGTCAGTCTGACGACCTTGGGACTTTCAGTGCAGAAGCAATTTCACGCCTTTGATAGATTTACATCGGGGCATTTCTTAGAGGCAGTCTCTTATAAGTTCTTGATTCAGACATGTACTATTCTATATATATGTTGTGTTGACATGTTTTATATAAATCTCCTAGATTTGATATTTCTGTTTTACCTTAAAACCTCTTAATACTTCAAAGCAGAGCAGGTTGTTCCTTCCTGTTCCGAAACTATACCTTTTTGGCATCCGTTTCAGCATTGCAACAGTTTGAACTTTCAAGCCAACATCAACAAAAGGAACCCTCAGTACAGTGCATGCATGAATAGTATAGTAGAGTACTCTGTGAACTCCCAGTGTAGTAATCAGGTGCTCTCTGCACTAAAAAACTAACTGTTGAATATACCAGGTTTCCTAGTCAAACTGAGGAGTGAGCCAAGGTATTGCAGTGAACCAGTGCAGGTTTTACAAACAGCCCCGGCTGGTGGCAGTACAAGGAACCTCTGTAAAAAAACAATGGATCTCTGGAAACATTGAGACAAGGATTGTGCTGTTACTTCGACAATATTTTCCACAGTCACATACAAGTAGCTCGTGAGGCACACATGAGTGCGCTCCCACCGACCACAGTCAACAGGTCAAAGTACCAAGGAGACTCTAGGCTGTTCAGCAGGCTGTTGCATGAAGGCTAAAGAGAGCACTAAGTTAAAAATGTGACACTCTGCTTCACCTATCAAATTGTACTCACCAATTTAGACTGAAAAGCCACCTGCATTGTTCAAAATTAGTGTAGGTGCATTGCTGTGTAACTTCTTTTTACTGCTCTTGTTTGGAGTAGACTCTTAGCCCTGATTGTAAATATGGGTATAGGGCAATCTACTGTAGAGTCAATAGATTTGTACTAACAGCGGCTCTTACTGTTTTCTAAAAATACAGTAGAATATCCTGTAAATAGCTCGGCGCAGTATGACAGTGTAGGCCTAGCTATCATCTTCATTGAAAGGTTATTGTACCTGACTGACATGAGCACATCTGCGCAGCATGCGCAAAGTCAGGACTTGAATGAAAGCGACTGCTGCAGGTGAGGCACTTCTTAAGGCAAAACTGCATTTTCCCCTATATGCAACACCCTCCTGTATGGTAAGGGAGTGGCCATCATTAATGGAATCCATGAAAGTGGGAGAATGGTGAGACCATGTATAGAAACACATGCATTGCCTAGTATCATAATGATTAACAAATTATCTAGAGAATATCACATAATAAAACTAGAGAGTCCATTTTTATAGGCTCCTTGTTATACTTGAAAACCTGATGCCCCTAAATAATATGTTCTCTTATTAATCTGCATTAGAATTTTTTTTAGACCATTCAAATAAAAAGGTTGCATTAATTCTATTCAGGTAGTAATTTATTTTATACGCAATGTTGGAATTACATCTAAAAAAAAGGGGGGGGAGTGTGAAATATGTAACAAGGACAAATCGTGTGCAGGAAACAAATCATTTTTCTTTATATAGAAATACAGACTAATATAAGAATACCAGTAAAGAATATGTACCTGGAGACAAATTGATTGACATATCATATATAGCTCCCCTATCAGTATCTGGTGTATGAGGTAGTGCCATGGCAGCAGAGTGGGTGGAGGTTAACTTAATACCACCACCTATGTTATACTATTTAGGGGCGTGGGAAGCAGTTTCAGAGTGGGTGGAACCAGGGGGGTTTTCTGCAATTTTTGACCTCCCTTTGCTTGACCTTTTAGTTTTGACCTTTTGAGGAGTTGGCCAAAAGTGGGGGAGACATGTCCCCCCTGCTTTCCACGCCCATGCTATTTATTATTGCATTCCACAGCACCAAGGTCAACACCAACCTATACTAAGAGGTCCCAGCAAATTGTTGTGAGTCCTCGTCAACCTGTGTGAAGTGGCTCACACATGTCGCTAGATGGAACACGACATCGTTATAACACAAGATCACCAGGAATAGCAATTGCTATGCCATGTGAGTCTAACACACAGTGGCGAAAGATGACGGAATGAGTTATCACTCAAAAAGGAGTCACCATTGATGACCAATCATGGCGACAGATGACGACAATTTGCTGGGGTAATTCCTCATAAGTTACACTATAGTGTGCAGATCAATCTGATTCATTGTTAATTTGACATTATAGTAGCCTTAGAGACAAATTTATCAGTGCATCAACAGCTTGACATGATCCATGAATGTAGACTTCACACGTGCATTTCACGGCTGCACTTTATCAACTTAGTAACGTATATAGTTATTTAATTGAACCACTGTGAGCCCGTGTGCACTGTTCCTGCAGGGGTAAATGAGGTACAGTGAACTACTAATTATGATGTTACCTTCACTCACAAGGACAGAGGAATGTTATTTATCCTATTGCAGCACGAACTTATAACACCGCAAAGGAGTTCCCCAACTTGGTGTGACTGCACTCAGCCACGACGACTTGAAACCTTAAAAATTGTAGTGGGTCATCCTAGGTTATGTCCTATTATTCAACGATTTCTGGGATTCTCTGTGCTTTTCCTGGATATTCCCATGCACATACCTGTCGATATTGCACACCATGAAGGCTGTAGCATCAATTTTGTAAGCAGTGTGGTTATCCATGGATAACCTGCATGCTATGTGGTTATTGATGGATAACCTGCATGCCTCTCATGTCCTATGTCATATGTTACATGTTAAAACCCACGAAATTTTCAAGGCCAGGGCAGGGCTCAAACCTGCAGTCTCAGATCCCTAGTCCAACTCCCTATGCATTGCGCCACAGGGACTGACGAGAGAAGCTTGGTTAGAACCACGTCTTGCAAAGCCCGGGGAGGCGACGACTGTGGGCTGTCCACTACCATAACCACAAGACACATTCAAACATAGCTAAGCCAAGACAGGTGCTGAAGGAGGAGAGGCGGTGGTCTAGTGGTTAGCGCATTGCGCTCAGCTGTCAAAGGTAGGCGGGTCGAGTCCTGGTCCGGGCAAAGCCAAGCCTAGCCGGGCGCCAAGGTGTGTGTACCGGTCGTGTATGAACACTTTTTTTCGCCATGTGCCCTGCCATAACCACAAAGCAAGCCAAGCCGAGATGGGCGCTGTCGCTGTCCGCTGCCGGGCAAAGAGGTGTTTGTACCAATCGTGTAGGCCTACACACTATGGCTGGCATCGAGTCCCGGGGAGGGGGAACAATTTTTGTTTTCAACTTGAATTAATTGATCTTCTATTGATTATCTATTGGGATCGTGGAATAAAATAAATAGTCAATGGATAATTGATGACTTATTTGTGTTAGCAAAGGCTAATTACACTTGGGCTACGCCCTCGTGTAATTATCCTTCACTAACACACACTCGTCATGAATTATCCATTGATTACTTGTTCACGATACCTCTGTAGGATCAGCACTTAATGTTGTAATTACATAAGGTTTGGTAAGCCATACATACAAGTGCAATCTTTAGTGATTACTTGATGCATGGCTGTAATGGCAATAGAGTGTGGGATTCCACTACGATTTGAAGAGGTCTGGTCGTACCATCTTGAGAAATGCCTTCCAGAGTGTCAGCCTGCCAACAGACACCATGGATTAATACAGGTAGGAATACACTAATCTATGACTGGAGCTGATTTGTAAATAGTTGTAGCTTACATTCAATGATATATGATTTTCACACATTAGCATCACCCATAAATGCACTACCAGTCCTTCCAATCAGTAACAGGTTACAATGCACCCCTAACTATAGTGGTTACAACAACCATGCACTGTAAAAAAGATGTTGTTGAAAAAATGGCAGATTCCTTGTCTCAAATTTGCCAGAGATCCATTGTTATTTTACAGAGATTCCCTGTACATTTGTGTACCGGTTACCACTATACTGCTACCTGGGGCTTCTTGTAAAACACACTGGTGCAATGCTTTTCAATTATGGTGGTCCACTGTTCAGTTTTACCTGGACCCTTGGTAGATTCAACAGTTATTTTTTTTTATAGTCCTTCCCATAGATGTCATGGATAGTTATAGCTAGGCCTCTATAATTATGTCTGGTTATCACTTTGCAGTTTTCCTGTTGTGCTTCAGTTGTCACTTTCTGTTCTTAAAAAAAAAAAAATAGATAAAAAAAAGTCAAAACATGAAAGCTCTTATATGCATGGTAAGGCAGGCTAGTCATGACTTACAAGCACTTATTTCACCATTACCATCACCATAATCATTAAGGTGTGCCAACTATGTAAGGTGGGTACTTTGCTTGATACGTTCCTCAACTTAACTGTTGCCCCCCAACATCCTACCGTAAATCCTCGCGTATAGGACGCCCCTCGCATATAGGACGCACCCAGAGCTTAAGGAAATGCTTTGAGGCATATCTGGGGTTATTTTTTGGTTATTTGAGTACTGATCTATAATAGAAAATCCTCGCATATAGGACGCACCCAAAACTTCTGACCATCCTATAGGACGCCCCTATGGTAGTTTTAGTGTATAAGACGCGTCCTATACGCGAGGGTTTACGGTATATTGATTTCCTTTCAAGTCCAGAGCCTATATCTATTGGGTGTGTCTAATTATAGACATGTAACCACTAATACTTGAGCTAGTTTGATTATTGAGTCAGAAATGAGTTAAACCAGGGGAATGATAGTGGGAAGGAATAGGGTGAGAGGTTCTAATATTGGAAACTTCACTTTATTTCACTGTAAATCCGTTGAAATACTTGTATGATAGAGGAATAAGACAGTGCATGCGATAACCCTAAGACAGTTCCCACACTTGTGTATTACTTTCATAGAGTTTGCCTTGTTATTCATTTTTCCACCCTATCCTGCAACTGTATACCTTCTATATCAGAAATCTAGGGGTAGATATCAACATAGGGTGGTGGAGATTCAATGGGGCAGGGTTGATCGCTGAGTGTAGCTTCTCCATAATGAATGGCATGCTGGCAATGAAATCACCACCCAAGATGAGGTAAACCTTACTTCAAGGTACAATGGTAAAGGTGAACGATGATCAGTTTGAGCTGTCTGGCCCGTTCCGCACGAGGCCGTTAGGCCGAGTGCGGAGCGGGCCGGACACGCGAGTGAAGAAACAGGAAGCTCAAACTGGTCAGAGTTCATCTTTACATTTATGTCAAGGTGTTTGGGTAGATAATTAATCGATATTTCATCAATATAATCCATAATTAACTCTAATTTACCTGTCGTCTAACCGAAAATGCCGTGTGCCACCATCTTGGATGTTTACGTTTCAAAAGGGCTGCCCATGCGCGATAGACCTATGACGTCATCGTGCGGATTTGGCGCTGGTTATTTAACGCAGGGGTGCAATACGGGGGTTTAGTGCATTGTCAATGGAGCATCGATATTCACCTTTACATAAAGTTTTAGTTTTCATTGTACTTTCTGTACTAAAGCGTACTAAGTAAACTCCCAGTGTACTAATCTTCTGCTCTCTGAGCTGCTCATTTGAACTGACTGCTTCAGAATACAAGATGGAGGAGCTCTTCAAAGGTTATTTCAATATGGCCTAAAAGCTCACCCAGTGCAATTTCACTGGAACACTGTAAAACCTAACTGTTAGATCTACCAGAGATCCCTGAAGGACTGAACAGTGAACCACCATAATTATAAATCAGGGAGCTGGTGTATTTTCTTGCAAGAAACCCCAGGTGGCGGTATGGTGGTACAAGAAATCTCTGTAACAATAAAGCCATCGCTGCGAAAAAAACGACTCCTTTGTTCCTGGCTGGAGAATTAATGCAGCTATTAGAATCTAGAGACAGAACTTTATATTGAACTCTTAAAGCTGTGGCGGGCCCCCTCCTTTTTGAAATTTTTGATCTATGAATGGGAGCAGAGTGGGTTTGGGCTAACTCAACACCACTGTTATTGCATTCCAAATCATCAAAGTCTGCACCACCCTACAGTACTCTGTATAAGCTGTACAGGTCTATTGTTAATTAGTAACCATGGCAGCTTCATAGAAATAATATCTCTTTGAGCATTGACCATATGAGATTAACATGGGACATGCCTGTTGACTTGGCAAGTAACAAGTTAGGGCTGGAACCGTGTTATACGGAGGCAGGGGACCCCTCAATCCAATAGTAGAAGGGCATTATTATACCGACCCCCCCCCCCCCAACAACAAAATATATCGCAAGACCTATAATAAAATGCCTAAGTTTTCAAAGTTCATATATCACCAGAGTACATTAAAGCATTGTGGGGCTGTTCAGGAGTTAATGAGGTGCAAAGAACCAGTCACCACGTGTTACTTTTATGATGAGGACAGAGGAATTTGATGTGTCCTGTTACAAGCCAGGATTACAATACCAGGAGGTTAATTCAAAACATCCTGGGATCGCAACCCCAGCGATCTTAGGAATTATTCTACCTTATCCTATTAAGCGATCTTGAGATCAGAATGCGTTCACATTTCCTAGCCAGCACTAAGATTGCATCAATCTTAGCCTCAGCCCTCCTACACTATTCCAAGAAGTACTGACTAGGCACAGGGGTAAGAGTCCCAAAATAAAGCAATAGCTGTGGAGTCACTCTTCTTCACAAGAGTGCTTATACCATCGTTCCCCGTCCCCATATGGGCTAAGAAATATATTAGATTCCATCTGTAAATAAGGTAACTTTAATGCAAATGTTCAACCAGGATAAAATAAAAATATCTTACCTCAATAGAGAGAGACAGATGAAATTCCCCGAAGACAGAGTCAGGCTTGCAGCAAGAGGATACCAAAGGGAGTGGGGTAGGACTTCACTTCAAAAGTTGAGAAGGAAGAATTACCTTACAGTGCCCTTAACACATGAGTAGGCCTAAGGGCCCTCAAAGACTCTCAGTAAACGTCCTCCCCTGTTTATGTATGCAGCAGGCTATTCACTCTTTCAATCAGGAGTGTTCCCTGTAAGTGCTCTTGTACTCAGGTGAAACCACTATGCAATTCTTTCACTAAGATCGCAGTGATCTTAGTGCTGGACAAGGAATAGTAAAGTGATCCCAGGACTTACTATTCCTGAGAGGCCTGCAACCACTGCATTAGATAGGGTCGACTGGCCAGGTCTTATGATATGTGCCTACACTAAGATCGCTGGGGTTGCGATCCATGGATGTGTTGAATTAAGCTCCAGACCATCACCCTACCAATAGACATCATGATTACTACAGGTAGGAATCCACTAAATACATGCTCGGAGTACCTCCCTTGTTATACTTTGCGTTCACTAATAGGAAGTTCTTTGTTCGATTTCTTTAGTCATTCTACCCTTCCTGGCCATCTCCCCCCCAAAAAAGCTTGGTATGCAATAAATTTAAGAGAAAATGATGTATAAATTGTGACATGATGAGCAATTCGGGTGCCAAAGTTTTCATTTGAGATCTTTTATATTAATCACCATGCAGAGGGTACTAGGGTAACTGACAGTTACCCCATCCAACATGGCGATCCTACATATAGTATAGAGAATTAAAAAGGGAGATTACACAGTGTTTATACTGCTTTGAGTGATGCTTTAATGTTAGGATGTGCTATACAACTTTTACAATCAACTGTTGCAAAAACTCTAACCTGACATTGTCTAGAATTGTAGTATAGAGAGGCTTTTAATTTGTCAGTACTAGGGTAACTTAGTGTGTTTACAATAACAAATACTAGGGTAACTTCATTAAGAGTACTATGGTAATTGCATTATTGTAAAGGGAGGATTCAACTTAGATCTCCAATAAATGGCTAGTTATGGCTGTTGTGTATTCATGATGTTTGAATCATATCTGGTGGGAGTAACAGCAAAATCCCACCGGAAATTGCTAACATGAGAAAAGCATTTTACCACATGGGCCATATGACTGGTACCAGGGTAACTACAAAGTGCTTGAAACAGCTGGGACAATAAGGACAGTTTGAGAACTTTCACATGCACAATAACTGCACCTAGAGGTCGTTTCATCTTATTTGATTATGCGATTGCGGACGTTTGTATTTGAAACTTAGGTCCATATTTGAATACCACCTGCCCTATACCCCCTCCATATATTTGAAAAACACACCTTATTTTAGATGGACGTCCATTCTTCATATTGACAGTCTTATCAATTTTGAATACAGAAGGGCTGTAAGCCACATAATGTTCTAATACCAACATAATTTCAAATACGGATGTCTGTATTTGCAAATATGGATGTCCATATTTATTAATCATAATCATAATCTGGTTGAAACTGCTGAAATGAGGGTATAATGTACCATAAAAGGGTTACATGGGTGAAAAAAAAAGTAAACTTCACAACATCACAGTTCCCTGGTAACTTTTCTCTCTGTATATAGAAACAAGGATCAGTTACCCTGGTACATTTTTGATAAGTTAACCTAGAACTGCTCATATAACAAACAGCCAGTTACCCTAGTACTGCCCATAACAAAAATAGTGAGTTACCATAGTACCACACAAGGAGTTACCCTAGTACCCATTTTTTTTAATTTGGTCTGATTTCTATGTAATCCAAGTAATGTAGTAGGTCCATGCCTTGTCCATATAGGTATTTATGCCCTAGCTATGACTCTGTAATACTATTATGACTTAGAGTGGGCGATTAACAGCACAGAATGATGAAAATGCTTACAAATGTTTACTTACTCTCTGCCATGTTGATTAGGGTAACTGCCAGTTACCCTAGTACCTTCTGCATGGTGAATAATGAAGCAGACTAGAAAACAAAACAAAGGTCAGTAGTTGTAACAAAAGGACCATATTTGGAGAAGGGAAGGGGATTTAGCCACTGAGGGATTCAACGAGGTCCCAATCTCAAATGACGTGCCAAATAAGTGAAAGGAAATATTTCGCCAAACATAACCTACAACTCTTGTGGTTTGCTGCCCCTGCAGCTTTTTGTCTTGCAATGTCTACCATAGCGTTCCTCATAGAAAGCAACCCAGGTATAAGATGTTCCCAGAGTTCAAGCCATAAGGTGTATTCTAGGGCTTCTTTTTGCCACTTTAAGTCAAATTTAACATAATTTTACCCCACCTTTCAGGTACACCCCCACTTTTCAAAAGTTCTGTAAGTGCAGTTTGTGCATAAGTCACTATGATATTGATCTATTGGCTATCTATCAGGTGATGGTTCCCTACCTTAATTATCCCTAGTCTTAATCTGCTATGTTGGTTTCCTCTCATGACTAGAGCCTGCAGCCATCTGATTTGTAAAATCTCAGTCACAAAGCACTGTTAATTACTGGACGTGCCTATGGGCTCATTTAAATACATATGCCAAACACTGATTCACCTATGACGTCTTGTCCAGGGACTGCACCTGCCTTCATTGTCAACTTATTTGTCAATGGGCCTTTTTCTCTTTTTGCAACGATTACTCAGATTGATTGGGGTTATTTGAAGATCATCTGGTGATTATTTTCAAATCTCAGGATTTTTCTTTTGGAAGGCATTTCTAAAGGGAAAACCATAAGATGTTTCATAGAGGGAGCTTGAAACACAATCTCACACTTTTCGTTTTGGAAATGCCTAGTCGTGGAGGTTTGAAGATAATCCTCAGATAATCTTCAAATAATCTCAATCAATCCAAAGGAATCCCCTGGACATGTTTTACTATTGAATCAATTGTTTCACGATTATTGCCTGTTTTTATGAGGATTAGAATATGACCTTAAGTGACCAAAAAGGTACAAACAAGTTTAGAAATCTAAATCTTTCATTATAACTTGGAGGAATAAATATCCTAAAATCATTTTGTGTTACTTCCTTTTGATGAAATAATCTCAATGATTAGTTCTATTCCGATAAAGAGTGAACACATGATCACTTGTGAAGGAATAAACCATTTAATCCATGTCATGCAAAGAGTAAGTTTGGGAGGCATAACAGATGTAGTCCTCATATTATTAACCATCCTATGTCTTTTATGTAATCTCTTGACCTTTAGAGAGGAAATAAAAGATTTTAAAAGATTTATTTTTGGTGGGGGAGGGGGTGTGGATAACATTACTCAGGATGTCCAATCAGTAAAGTGCTTAATAAGCAGATGAGCAGATGATAACCATATTATGACCTATAGCTTTGCAAGAAGTTGTTCAAGTGCTTTCTCGGAGCTGTGCAGATATGACATACCTGCAGACATGGTGATAGCTGATTGTCATTTCAGATAGGTTCATAAATACTTCGCCTCCATCTGGTGTATGAGGCAGTGCCATGGTAGCAGAGGGGGCGGAGGCGAACTCAATATCACCGCTACTCTTATACTCTTATTGCATTCCATAGCACCATGTTCCGCACCAACCTATAGTATGAGTCAGCTCTTTACAAGCCACACGAAACCTTGCAGATACATACAGTTAGTTTATCAACAATAGGCACCAGTTAACGACCAGTAGATTTGTAGCAATGTATTTGTCCATCAACCTGATGGGCTTGGTATGATGGATGATTGTAGACTTGGCAAGTAAGATGTAAGCATGCATTATAATCAAACATTAGTATTATCGATGGAAGCACTAGATCTATGTGTCCTTCACAAGACACAATTAACGACTAACTACATGTTGAGTCTATGCGAAGGACAGAAAAATGTGATTTGCCCTGTTCCAACACAGGGTTACAATACCAGACCACAACTCTACCAATAGATATCATGGATAACTAGAGGTAGGAATCCACTAATAGAGTCTTAGAGCCTGTTTCTATTTGTAGCTTTAATACACTGATATAAAGTGTTTTGTGGTTGATTCTTACCTTGTCCTTGTTCAGAGAGTTGATAAAGTATGGTAGGTTCTACAGAGATAGGGAAGCTGGAGACATTTAAATGTCCTGTCTGACTGGTTTGTAATGATGTGGAACAGGATGCTTCAGGTGTGACTTGAATAGTTTGAATTCTAGAATACCCATTCTCTAAAACTTAGGGAAGGACTAGTGATATTGTGATTCACAAAAAAAGGTTACTAAGATGATCATGCACCACTAGATCGTACAGAATAATTTTCAGACTCGTAGGGTATAAACCTCAATAACAAACCCTGAGCCCTACAGTTGTACCTTATAAATGAGTCTACCACTATCTGTTGCCTCTGTTGCAGAAGCAAACATGATTATAGAAACAGCCCCATTTATATGTAAGTTCTTTTATAACATGAAAGCCCAACACAACTCTATGACATTCTTAATATACTAATAATAACAACTGGTTGGCTCATATTTCCCATTAAACGACTGAACCAGGTGAGACGCTACAGTCGGGGCATGGCTTTCCCATAACTCAAGTGATTCATAAACTTCTTATATCTATACAGATGATGAAAATAGGTACATAATTCCCCAGGTTATCTGAGCCTTGCTACCTATAATATTTAGTGGCGCTATATGCATGAGCCCCTCGTGAATATATCATCGGCCTTACTGAACAGTCTTGTCATCAATGTGATCTTACATGGTTCGCTCATGAAAACGTCTGTCTTCATGATGCTCCTCTTGGTCCTGGCAGTGTTTGATAATTTATCCTTATTGCTTGTTTTTATATCACAGGTTGTAATTCCTCACTTTGCATCAAAATGGCTTTGCAGAATAAGTTTATTTGTCTTTTACATGGCAACAAGTGGTTCTTCATGGATAATTGTGGTTATTTCAGCTGAACACACAATTGCAGTATATGTCCTATTAAAATCTCACATCTACTGCAAAGAAAGAAAAGTTTGTTTTACAATTCTGATACTGGTAATAACAATGTGTATTGTTTGCATCCCAATCTTGTTCACTGGCTCTATTACCGGAACAGCTATAGGAATTATTTGTAAGTCTCATGGACCTGTCTCTCTACTTGAGATAATATTCTCAAGTTTCCTTGGACTTGTATACTGTTTTATTCCAGTCTGCGTAATATCAGTCTTAAATGCGTTAACACTAAAAAAGATTCATTCTAGAAGAAACTCAAAAATGAAACATCATACATTTCTGCTCAGGAAATCTAGCACTGCGTCCACAAAGCTGACCATGACAATGTATGCTGTTTGCATTGCCTTTGCATTGACAACTTTACCACCTCGGGTTCTTTTAGTAATTATAACAATATCAGAATACCTTGGGACTGGCTTGTCTAGCTATTTACAGGAATCTGTGTACATTGAATATAATATAAACTTCCACAGCATGAATTTTCTTCTCTATTGTATGGCTGAAGCTAAGTTTAGACAGTAATTTCTTATTCTACTTCAATCCTGCTAGGTTAGAAAGACAGAGCGGCCTACGCATACTGAACAGTTTGAAATGAAAGGCCCCACCACAGATGCACAGATATGATAGCTTACAGAGAAGGCCAGAATATAAAATTCCATGGCAAAATTCTAGATGTTTATATTTCCACACCTAATCTTTTGCTTCATGGGTTCGTTGCTAAGGCTTCATGGCATGTTGTTGGTACTGTATTACTGTAACTAGATTTCTTACATTACTTCATCTATTGTATGAAAATTGATTCTTCTAGAAATTACATGTGCAGGGCTGTGTGCTGTGTGCTGTTTGCTCTCTTGGGGTAAAAGACTAAGGATAATACCATAATTTTTTATACCATAAGCAAGTGACAGTATCAATAATGCAAGGACCCAGAGTTTGGTGAATAAGTTTGATGAATCACCTTTGTAGTATCATTATGTAAATCACCAACTACGTTTAGTTAACATCAGTGTAATGCACGTGTGGGAAGAAGAGCACTTGGTGGATCCCAATGCACTAATTACCTGATCTCTGAGCTGCTCACCTTCTCCTCCCAACTCACAATATGAGCAACTCACATCCCACACATGAGTGGCCTCCTACAGACTGCTGCCAAAGTACAAGATGAAGGAGCGCCCAGAGCATTCAATGCTTCTGGGATTGCGATTCAGATTAATGATCAGGGAAGTAGGGTCATGAGTCACTGACAAATTTATTATTATTAATATACCCATCCACTCCTCAGGGTATTTCTTTTATTTTCCTCTGACTCCAGAGGTAAGGTACATTTTCAAATTTCAGCCTCAAGTCACACACCAATAAAGGGTCAGGGAGGAGAAACAACCTGGTAATTATACTGGTTCATCATAGCGTCACAATAGAAATACCTATTCCATTTCTAAGATCAATATTTGCAATATCCACTGGGAATTCCTGGTATTCCTTTTTTACTACCTACGAGAAATCTAGGATACACAATAAACCTTCACAATTTAGGCATAATTACGATATTTATTGTCGACTAAAAGGAATGCCTAAAAGGTAGCATTACCTAAAGACATCAATGTCCTTTTCTAGGGTGCATGCAGAGCACTGGAAATCTGCTACATACATGCTCATTTGCCTTTGATGTTTTGTCAATTTAGGCAACTTTTTTGTCCATGTATGATTATATCAGAATACAAATGTCAATTTAGCTAGCAGTTTTTGCATACCATGTAAATGAATTCAACTGACTGCTGTATTCTGCTCATCCTACATGGTGTTATGGTATCATAAATTCCTATTTTAAATTGTTAACGAGTTTTGTTCCATTGACCTTATGACAATAAGTGAATGGAAAGGAAAACCCTGAATGCATGCCACCAAATTGGTAAGCTGGACTGCGTAGCCTAAAAGATAATGTCTACAGATAATGCTACCTATCATCTGTTTTATACAATCTCTTTCTATTTTTGGAGAGGAAGAATAATGTAAAACATCTGAAATGATGAAGAATATTCAAATAGTTAAATCTTTAAAGAAAATCCTACCTACCTTGTGAATAATGACTAAGAAAGAAGTCATTTCTATTTGTTTAAGTACAGTCTCAGTGTCCGCGAAGTACGCCTGCCACACCGGACATTTTGGGCCTAAGTCAAAAATGTCCAGTGTAGGCCATTTCCACACAAGCCAATTTGGGCGGTGTTGAATTTTCCATTACTCTACAAAATAAAATGTATTCATTAAACTGTTAAAAAATTGATTGCCTCATTCCATTTCCATAATCAACCACAAAGGTGTATTTTAGAGTGCCCAATTCTAACCATACACACTAGAAATTTTTATAACATTGGCTGGTGTATGGAAAAAAATGTCCTGTGTAGTGGGCTTCAACACCAGCCAAATTGGCCCGTGTAAGATTTTTGACTTTGCGGACACTGCAGTCTGAGAGCAGCAGCGGATATGACATACCCAGATATGATACCTGCAGACATGGTAATATCTGATTGTCATTTCAGATATATTCATAGATACTTCACCTCCGTCTGGTGTATGAGGCAGTGCCATGGCAGCAGAGTGGGTGGAGGTTAACTCAATACCTCCACCAATGTTATACCTTTATTGCATTCCACAGCACCAAGGTCCGCACCAACCTATAGGATGAGGTAACTCTTTACAAGCCACAGGGTGCCTTGTAGATACATGTAAGCCTATCATGACAATGCACGAGTTAATTGCTGGTAGATTTAAAGCAATATATTCGTGCATCAACCTCATGGGCTTTCATAATCGATGATTGTAGACTTGGCAAGTAACATGTAAGCCATATTTAAACATAAGTATCATCCATGTACTGTAATTGGTATGTGACCTTCGACGGATTAACCAGACACAATTGACCACTAACTACATGCCGAATTTATGAGAAGCACAGAGGAATGTGATTTGTCCTGTTATAACACAGGGTTACAACACCAGGAGGCCATTTCTCAATGTACTACGACTGCACACAGCCACTACAATTTAAAAATGCAATGAATATGCCAGGCTATCGTAGGAACTGCCCTACGACTGCTCACTACGATAAGCAGCTATGCAGTAATTACATAAGGTTTAGTAGGGCAGTTGTACTGGTGCAGACATTAGGGACTACTAGTGCATGGTACTGTTAAGGCCAAATTGTTAGGTTTTCACTACGATTTAAAGGACAGCAGTCGTAGTGTGTTAAGAAATGGCCTCCTGACCTATAGACATCATGAGGTAGAAATCACTATTAAATATAGGCTTAGAGAAAATTTGTAGTTTCCATTCATCCATTCACTAATATATATATAGTCAGAACATTGAAGACTCATCCCAAAGTTGCCAGAGATGTCATTATTTTCAAAGAGATTCCATATACACTTGTGTACCGTCGTACTGCCACCTGGGGCTTCTTGTAAAAACTACACTGGTTCAATTGTTTACAATCACGATGGTCCACTCTGCAGTTTTATAAAGAACCCTGATAGATTGAACAGATTTGGTAGAGCAGCAATAGCACTCATTTGTTTGTTTTTTATTCAGAGATAGTGCATCTCTTGATTATTGAACCTGTTAAGGGCCGCTGATGCAGGGACGCATCATGCGCATTGGTCATCATAATGCACCAATGCACTTTATTAGAGCATCACACTGACCAGAGAACCAAAATCACTTCATTAGACATTGAAGTCAAGCGGCCTAGCTAAGAAGTACATAGAATGGCCAATGGTGAAGTATTGGCACATGTTAAGAATGACCTGATGGCCTGTCTATATGATACTTCGTGTCAATTCCCAATTCATTGGCTACATGTAAACTTTGGAGTCAACCAAAGTCTTGAAACTGACAGCAATGCCCAGACAGCTGCTGTGTGAAGCTGATTCCTGTATGTTATGGATGGATGATTGGAACATGGCTAAGATGATAGACTTACATATTACAGGCTAATGCCGCCTCTGATTTAACTGTTAGTATGAGGTTTCAGCTGGTCTATCCTAACTTGGATTTGTTGAGCTTCATCCTCCTTACTCAGCAGTTTGTACTAGCAGTTTTCTGGTTTATTATCGTACCCTTCTTACCCTTCATCCTTTGATGGATTTGATATATGAGTTTCTGAGGGGACGTGTATTTCCTACTTATGTAGAATGTAATGAAGTGAGACAAAATACTAGCTATAAGTAAGATTTAATCATTCTGCTCCTATTATATCTTATCCCCAACAAGTATACTGGAACCAATGCACAAAATAAGAAAAGAGAGTTAAACTCATAGATAAGGGAAGAGAGTTAAACTCATTATATCCCATTTTAAATGACAACAGCCGCCACTGATGTAACATTTAGTGAAAGGTTTCACCTGATGTCTTCGCTGGTACTTGTTGGGCTTCAATGTGATTACCACACCCCATGTCTTACTCAGCAGTCTGTATTGAGAGGTTTCTAGTTTTATTAACTTTTCTCTCAGTGCTTACTTTGAAAGGGATTAGCTGTAAGTATATATGTACAAATTGATTTTCTAATGATATGTTTTTCTTCTTTAGTAAAATGTACTATGTAGTAAGGTTTCACTTCATGTTACAATATATTGTGAATATGAGAACATTGTTTTATTGACTGTATTTGGACGAAAGTTGGACAAAAAAGAACTTATGGTAAAACTGTTCTCATTAGGTCCATAATTGCAGAGCAATGATTATCACATTTGAGGTGACAGGAAAAGGCAAAGCATATTTACTACAGAACAATATGGGACCACCAACGTAAATTCCGAAATAACACCAAAAACACAACAAAAACCACTAAAACCGAACAAACATTTCAGTGCGGACTGCAGATTTAGTGGCATAGTGAGTTCTCGGTACTGGAGTGCAGGTAGGTGTCAGCCGGATGTACCCTACTCCCTCTGGCTACCATTTCCGATATATCTCTAGAATCAGAAAGAGGCTGGAGGCAATAGAGAGAGTCTTACCACTTGGCTTATCTTCCCCAAATGGCATCCCAACAAGAACTATTCACTGACACCACCTTTACACAGCTGGGACTTACCAACCGCCTCCTACACTGACATAAACTACTCAGAACCTCCCCACCCACACCCAGCTCTCACCATAAAAGATGATAACAGCAAATAAACTTTATAGAACCTGTAGGATGTAGTAAACACAACCCTTGCGTCTGTTTCTGGGTAGGATGTACTAGGAAGAATTTAAACATTTGAAATTTTATCTCCAAGTGGGTGCCTTGGTGGAGTGCCAACTTACAGTAGGATTTACACATTGCCCTTTTTTAGTCAGGAGTGACGAACGGTTGTCTTTCCTTTGGAAACAGTTCAATGAGAAAATCCAAAAGTCGTAGATGTTTATGGCCAGTGAAAATATCTGACTGAAAATCAGCAGACCAACCAGAGGGGGAAACCACCTTTTGTAGTTTAGATAAAAAAAAAAAATTATTCCACCAATGGTGTGTAGTTAACTAATCAAGTTTTAGTGACCATCATTTATCTTAATATAAAATTGAACCTGTTCGTTTGAAATCAACCAAGGTAAACATTGAACTTCAAAACGCTTGTGGTAAAACAATAATTGAGACTGTGGGAATGAATGATAGATATATGGGAATGCCTGGGCAGGAAGATTGATAGAAGAACCAGTTATCTATGTTGGTTTAATGTCCTAACGTTGGGGGTGATTGACTTAAAGTACCAGGTACCAACCTGTCTAGTTCTCTGCTAGTAATAGTATATTTCCGTAGTGACCTCACTGCACTGTCTATTTATTTGGTCCGTGGTGCACTTTAAGTTAGTTAGAGATAGCAGGCCATGTTCTGCAGCCAAAGTCAACAGTAAACCATTATCCCTATACCGTAGCCTGCATAGCTCAATTATCTTAGCACTAATAGGGTTGCAGATTACATAAATGCATGACAGCTTTTACTTGCATAAATGGTATTCTGGGAAGTACATCACTACTAATGCAGCTCAGGTAAGTTACTCACCAGGGTTGCATTCATGCATTTCGATGACCAAAAGGCTCTGATGCACAGTAAGGGCTGTCTGTGTATGAATGTATCAATCTCATCGGTTGTCATGAGTAACCCACCAGGGCTGACATTATGCATCACCGACCCTATGGGATTGATTTCCCAAACAGTCTTGCCTGCACTTCATTGTTGCATCATGGTGTTTAATTGGCATTGTGCACTCCTGCATCAGCCCCCTTGAATGGTTAAATGGTTAAAGTGCTAACATGGTGTAGACTAAGATAGGGTTAACAACCTTAAGCGTCTACAAGTGTACAACCACTATCTGTGTAAGAATGAACACTATGTAGTGCCCATCCAACTACTATCTGGCAATGTTTCATATAGGTGATGCAAGTAGGAAATCTGTTTCTGACTGGCATCTGATCGTGTCTAACTATATAGAGCAGTTGTTTGAATTCGAGCACAAATAGGAAGCCCCTGTAGCCTCAAAAGGATATTTAATATGTTTCTTTTTCTACTTCATATCTGGTCAGAAACCTCTCGTCAGAGATCGGTCAGAAACCTTCACACTCAGACTTGCATCATAGTGGTTAGACATAGCCGTCTGATTAGTTTAACACTATAACTTTTTAGAAAATGTTAAGGCACATGCGCTATGTTGATACACATAATTTCAGGGGGATACTGATGTGTCTTTGATACTGATAACCGTCATTTTACAAACATAGCTCGATACAGATGGTGTTACTTTTACACAGTAAGCGGTTAGATAGTCAGCCTCTACCTGTAGAAGGCTTCTCTATCCCACTTAAAGAGGTATATATCTCCTCTTTCCTATCCCCTCAGATATGTGTTCTGCACATATATGTGTGCAGGCACCAACAAAATTCCTCAGTGAAATTGTGTTTTGAGTTCTAGTCATGAATATGACCTATGATGTCGAAATGGCATTAAACATCTGTTACTCACTCACTCTGACTGTATTACTACAAATTGTGGCTCAGATATGGGTTGTACACCCCCCCTGTACCCGCTCTAAGGCCCTCCCCCTTCCGCTTGCCCCTCACCCCATCATGGAGGTAATTGTCAGGAGCAACTCGCGGTCAGCGTGAGATGACTTAGCAGCTCACTGGGGAGTCCTGCCCAAATTGGTTTTAGACAGGTAGATAAGGAGGAGCTCAAAATACCACCTTCTTAACCATTTACAGGCCGCAGATGCATAAACGAGTAAATCACCAGGGCTACATTCTTGTATCATGCTGACCTTACGGGTTTGATACACAGATTCCCGGAGGGTCAGCATGTGTTACGGTACAAATTCACCCCCATAATGTTGTAGTCAAATATAGTTCCTATGAAAAATAGCACTACCCTGCCTATAATCAGTAGTAGGAGGCCTTAAAATCGACATAGAATCATAATTTTGATACCAAAATGTTTGTTAGGGCTTAAGTAAAAGAACAGAAAAAAGAGGTTGTCATAGTTACATGAGGTGACCTTTGGAGGGGTTAAAGGTCAAGGTCAGAGGTCATTGGGGCACCTGTATGAGCTATTGAGATCAGGTAGGTCAGTTTCCATGGCAACTGGCGTAGAATCCAAACACACTTTATTTGGTGGGATGTATTTTAAGAGTTCAGGCATGTCATTATCTTTAATTTAAGGGGTCATTGATGTCTGTACACTGAATACATTTCCCATCCTATTTGTACCGTGACACGAAGTCCTTCATTGTTGGATCATGAAAATCCAATGGGCATGATGCATTAATCCATTGACTGACATCAATGAATTGGTGGCGGGTCTGCTCGCCAATGCTTTAGTACATTATTCCCGCACTAAACTTTTTAAGGACTATATGACATCGTACCTTAAAAGGCTACTAGTGGTTCTGCTTGCCCACACTTCTTTAGAGTTTCAGCCCCATGACCCATTTCAGGACTAATACACATTAATTTTAACCCTTTGAGCACCACTTATAATGCATACATCAGTGTACCATATCCATTGGATGTTATGAATGCAGAACTGGTGAGTATTTTTTTGGAGTTGCTTGCCGCGTAGCGGCCCCGAGCGCAGCAACTTCATTATTTTTTGTTTGTCAGTGACATTACTGTCATCTTGTGACGCAATTTGTGACGTCATACGTCGGCTGTGACATCACACGTCGGCCGCAGAGTGGCAACTCCTATCCGTGGTCCTTGCTACATTTTTCTTGTTACTCTAGGGCTCCAGTGAAGTGCTTTCCAGCAGAATATCATTAATACATCATGACGATCAAAGGGCATGATATACTGATGCATTAGTGGCCTTAAAGGGTAAATGTTTGGATTCTCTGGCACCTTTAGGATGATCCATTATTGGCAAAAATTGACTTTTGCTTGCTTTGCACTGATTTGGCCTCCAATAGATACAGTAAAATCCCACGTCCCAGGCCCCCACTTATAAATATGCCGTGGCCTTTACACCCCTTCAGACCCTTAGTTTGGCTTATGCAACCATCCTGAATTCAGGGTAGATTTTCTATGGAGGGTTTGAGTAGCCTATAGCAAGGAATGACCAGTCAGGCCTTGGACGATCTCTCAGTTAGGTGCGGCTTATATATATATATATATATATATATATATATATATATATATATATATATATATTATATATATAAAATCTTTTGTACAAATGCCACACATGCATATATATATATATATATATATATTATATATATATAAATATATATATATTATATATATATATATATATTATATATATATAAATATATATATATTATATATATATATATATATATATATATATATTTATATATATTTATATATATGCATGTGTGGCATTTGTACAAAAGATTTTATGGCAGCTGATGCATATTGAGTATGGTATGGTTTGGTAACAGTTCCTGTTGTTTTTTGTTTTCTTTTTATTCTTTTTAGTTGCTTTTGTATTAATTTCATTTTTTCTTTCCTCATTTCCTCGTAAATGAGCTGTGACAAGTCGCATCACCTGTATCATGTACTGGACCGAGCTGTGGACATGATGCACTCCTTCAATAGAGGCCCTTAAAGGCTTAATGATAAGCCATGTGGCAAGGTAAACAGATCCTGGGCAAGAAAGGCAATATATTTCCTAGGTCATCCAAGGGTCAATAGAGAAGTAGAAAGTCCATTCCTACGATCATACTGCAATTTCCAATGGCAATGCTCATTATCACATTGGCTAACCAATAAGGGTATGAGAAATGAAGCCTTGAACAAGGAAATACCTTGTTCGAGGCTTCATGCAGAGCAATAAAATCATACCACATAAACATTCACATGTGACACCTTGTCAATCCAGGGACTGCACCTACCTTCTTCACATTTTCTACCTATTTGTCTATGTATGATATTTGGAAAATTAAAAATTAGCTTGTTCCACAGTTGCAGTGCTAGCATAACATATACAAATGAATTCTAAACCCATGTGTTTTGCTCATCTTACAAGCAGAAGTATTTCTTTGCTCCTAAGGAAACATGTATGTCTATTCTAAATTATATTTTACAATTTCCTCCTTTTGTTGATATTATCTTAATGACTAGTTCAGTTCTATTCCAATAAAGAGTTATCCCATGACCATTCATGAACAAATATTTATTGCATTCCATTCTGAGACAAACCAGGGATTTGAGGTGTTTGACAGTGTCTTCAGACATATCATATCATATGTCTTATATGTCTTATATATAATCTCTTCCCCTTTTGGAGAGGAAATCAAAGATTTTAAAAGATCCTGTTTTTTGTTGGGAGGGGGATGGATAACATTATTCAGTAAATCCTAGCAGTTAATGCTTAGAACAAATCCAACCTACCTTATGCAGATTATGACCATTTTATGACCCAAATTTGCAAGAAAAAAGTGCTGTCTGAGAGCAGCAGTAGATACAATATTCCTGCAGACATGGTAAGCTGGTGGTGATTATAGATATATCAATAAATACTTCACACCCAATTGGTGTGTGAGGCAGTGCTGTGGCAGCAGAGTGGGTACAGGCTAACTCAATACCACCACCACTCTTATATTATTATTGCATTCTGCTGCATCAAGGGCCGCACCAACTTATTGTACGAGCCAACCCTCTACAAGCAACATGATGCCTTAAGATAAATACAGTTAGTTTATCATGATGATGCACCAGTTCATTTATATATTTGCGTATCAACCTCATAGGCTTGCATGATCAATGATTGTAAACTTAGCAAGTAACATGTAAGCCATGTAAGCATGAATTATGTTAGATTACAGAATATGATAAATAATAGCCCAACATTGTCTAAAAATAACGCTAGCAAGCAAGTGGGATATTATTTGTCAAATTCTATAGTCTAACAGTAACACATCTAAAGATTATTATCATCCATGTACTGTAATTGTTATGTGTCCTTTCAAGGATTAACGACACACAATTGACCAATAACTATATGTTCAGTTTACGAGATGGACAGAGGAATATGATTGGGCCTGTTATAACACAGGGTTACAACACCAGACCATCACCCTACCAGTAGACATCATGGATAACTACAGGTAGGGACTCACAAATATTGGCTGAGAGCAAGTTTCTTTCTAGTTGTAACTTTCATTTACTGATATATAATGTTTTGTGGTTGATTCCTACCTTGCTTGGAGAGTGGAGAAAGTGTGGAGGAAGGGAAGCAGGAGACATTAGTCTGCAATGATGTTGAATTGGATGCTTGATGAGTGACTTGAATAGTTCAAGTTCTAGAAGTGCCATCCTCTAAAACATAGGGAAAAACTAGTCTATCATGCGGCACTTAAACTTACAGAATGATTTCTAGACTTTGGGGTTTAAACTCCAGTAGCAAAACCTGAGTCCTAAAGTTGTACATCACATGTCAGCTGTTGCAAACATGATTATGCAAACATGCCCATAAGTTCTTTTATTATAACATGAGAGCCTCAACACAACTCAATGACATACTCAATATACTTATAATTACAAATGGTTGGCTCATATTTCCCATTAAATGTTCATCTGCAGAAGGTGAGCTGCTACAGTCAGGGCATTCCTTGGCAGTATCAAGTTGACCTTTGGCAGCCCTAGTTTAAGGGATCACCCTTTTAGGTCTTGTGACAAGGCTGCATGACAGGAAGCTAGCCAAAGGTCACTAAGAGCACGGCTGTCATCTGATAAAATAATTGTCGACACACATAGTGTAAACAACCATGAATACCCTATAGCATCACACATAAGCCTTCATGACTCTCAAAAGTTTGATTTAGTGTAGGCATATAGCCTTATAGACAGTTTAGTATGCAAACACCAAGCTGCAACTTGCCATTACGTCAGATGTTTTTTTTTAATGTTTAAGTGACCCATCCACTGTGCAAAAGAGGGGATAAAAATGCAATAACTAAATTTAGGCATAGTTTCACTCGTATTTCTATGCAAAAGTTATAAATATCATGAGTGAAACTGGGCCTAATCTTTAAAGCTGAATTTACTTGCAATTACTAGATAGAGAAACAAAGAGTATCAGAAGTTTTTACATTGATAAAAAGGCCATATAGCCTTGAAAGAATTCTACTAAGAGAGTCAGGTGGAGATTTTTGGCTTTCTTACTGTAGAAGAATGCCGTTTTCAGAATTTCCACACTTTAAAAAAATGTCATTGAAATAACAGCAAATTCAGGATTCCAACGCTTCATGATGTGGGTGGATGATTGGAACATGGCTAAGGAGCTGAGGTATAGGCACTAGCCACCACTGATGTAACTGTTATAGCTCGATGCAGCAAGTTGGGAACCTAAAACTTAGTTTTTCCTGAATTTTCGCTAAGAAATGCTGTAGTTTAGCCAAAGATTATCCGATTTACATAATATTTGCAGCAAATAAAAGATAAAACTCATTGCTTTCAGGCCAGGGTAGATGGTATTACAATAATATAGTGCACAGTTTACCACTGAAGTACAAATTATAAATTTAAAAATCATTAGTTTAAAAAAATCGCTGTTTTTCAAAGTTTGGCCCTATATATTTTGTGAAAAAATATTCTAACCATCAGTTTTTGATAGATAGTGCATAATACTGACCCATCAAGTTTATAAATGAGTATGCTTTTTTTCCCCTACCTCTATGGTGGCTTATTACACTATGGGAGACATGTGATTTTTGTTAGTTTGCAAAAACTGTGATTTTCAGCAAAATTTCTGCTTGTTTTTTTATGTGGGACCACATAGATCACCATATATGGATGCATGATCACCCACTGATACCAGAATTATCCATTTTTATGTTCTACTCGATCATCTTTAAAGGCATATTAAATATCTAAGTGATACAATAAGTGTGAGAAGAATAAGCCACATCTTATGATTCTAGTCTTTGGTGCCGACAACGCTTTTGTTGCTATTTACAGCTAAATAGCTCAAGAGTGCATTATAATAGGGCTCACATGCCTTATATGGGGTTCTAATAGCATTTCAATATGGTTTTCAATGGGTCATCAGGTCAAAACAACAATGGATGATGGAATTTAATAGAAACAAAAGGGTTTTGCACCATGGACCTGTTCACATTGTTCAGGTCTTCAGATATTCTTATCTTGAAAATGATGAAGACATTTATGAGCATGGTGCTTTTCCAGCCCATATGGGACCTACAGAGGTCATTTTGTCTAGTCTGACATGTATTATGAGGGAATAATGCATAGCAAATGATTCTATTTTCATATTTTGTTATGATTTTTGAGATAGAATCATACACAAGACTTGTCTTGTGCATCATATACAAAAATGTCCCTTGAATGAAGGCATTTTACATGCACAGCTGCCTCCAAAACTGGAAAACACTCAGGTTCCAAACTTGCTGCATCGAGCTATAGTATAAGGCTTCAGCTGATGTGTCCTCACTGGAATTTGTTGGGATTTATCCTCCTTAATCAGCAGTCTGTACTTGCCGATTTCTAGTAGATGATAACAGCAGCAAATTGTCGTGAGTCCTCGTCAACCTGTGTGAAGTGGCTCACACATGTCGCTAGATGGAACATGACGTGGTTATGGCACAAGATCACCAGGAATAGCAATTGCTATGCCACGTGAGTCTAACACACAGTGACGAAAGATGACGGAATGAGTTATCACTCAAAAAGGAGTCACCATTGATGACCAATCATGGCAACAGATGACAACAATTTGCTGGGATCTTACCCTTCTTCCATAACTTTGAAGGATTGGATCTATTTATATATATATATATATATATATATATATATATATATATATATATATATATATATATATGAAACCAGAATTGTGTTTCTGAGGGGACATGTATTTTCTACTTTGGTAGAATGTAATGAAGTGAGAAAAAAGTATGATTTTGTCATTCTGCCCCTATTGAATCCTACCTCCCACTAATATGTTGGAATCAATGAACAAAATAAGAAGGTCAGGAGGCCATTTCTTGATGTACTACGACTACACACAGCAAGTTCGATTTGAAAGGCTAAAGTTAAGTGTCAGTGATCATAGGTAGTGTCCTACGACTGCTCTGTACGATTAGCACTTTTGCAATAATAACATAAGATTTGGTAGGGCAGTCGTAGTGCTGCATGCACAGCATAACCTGTACTATAGGTCTGTAATGTCAATATAGCGAATGATCTCCACTATGATTCGAAGGTGAGCAGTCAAAATTTGTTAGGAAATGGCCTCCACAGTCATTGCTTCCCACACTGTAAAAGAAATAACTGGTGAATCTACGAGGGATCCTCATAAACCTGCACAGTGAACCACCATATTTGTAAAGCAGTAGGTGGACCTGTGTAATAAAGAAACCCAAGGTGGCAGTACAGTGGTACACAAATTTACAAGGAGTCTCTGTAAAAATAATGACAGATCTAGCAAATTTGGCTAGAGGAATGCAACGTTCTTTCAACGATATTTATTTACATTGCATCTTAGGTAATAACAGCCACCACTGATGTAACCCTTAGTGTAAGGTTTCACCTGATGTCTTTGCTGGTACTTGTTGGGCTTCAATGTGCTTACCACACCCATGTCTTACTCAGCAGTCTGTACCAAGAGGTTTCTAGTTTATTATCTTTCCCTTCAGCGCCAACCTTGAAGGGGATTAGCTGTATGTACACTGAAAAAATGAAAGATCGAAAACTAGTCAGCGGTGACCACTTTATGTCCTCAAGTTGACGATACCTAAAACTACAACTTTAGGTAGTAAAAATGATGACTTTAGGTCGTAATCCTGATGACCTGAGTCGTCAATATGATGACTCTGTACTGTCAGTATTGTCATCCTGACAACTCACGTCGTCAGGATGACGACCTAAAGTCGTCATTTTGACTACCTAAAGTTGTAGTTTTAGGTATCGTCAACTTGAGGACCTAAAGTGGTCACAGCTGACTAGTTCCGGATCTTCCATGTTTTCAATGTATAATACACAGCCAAAATTGATTTTCTAAGGACATGCTTTTCTTCTTAAGTAATATGTAGTAAGCTTCCACTTCACATGGGAGAATATATTGTGTATGTAAGGACATTGTTTTCTTGACTGTATTTGGATGAAGGTTTCATTAGATGCAAGTCCAAACCCTATTACAGGATCTTGAGTAACATTACCTTGATAATACCTTTTACTGTAAAACCTTTCTATGAGCCGCACCTATCCAGAGCCTAAAAACTGCAGATTTAGTGCTGTTCAATACTGTTTAAAACCCTCATATAAGTCGCGTCCCTTGTTAAGGTCAATGCCAACAGCTTTAGCAAGTGTCCGAATTGGACTATAAACTGAGGTTTCAACAAAATTAGTTTTTTTATATGTTTATGATTGTCACACTCTCTAGTTCCTTTGTAGGACAAACTTATCATGATTGTAGAAGAATTTGTGGCAAAACTCTGCTCATCAGCTGAATTAACTCATAACTGATAAACGTTTGTCACACTTGAGGTGATAGAAAATTCGAAGCACAGACACTACATATCAATAATTCCTGATCATCGATTTAAATTGTGAAACAAAAAAAAAATTAAATGGGACCAAACATTTCATTGCAGACTGGAGATTTAGTGACACAGCAAGTTCCATCTACTGGAGTGCAGGTAGGTGTCAACCGGATGTACCCTACTACCTCTGGCTACCATTTCCGGTATATCTCTCTAGACTCAGAAAGAGGCTGGAGGCATTAGAGACAGTCTGACCACTTGGCACCTCCTACACTGAAATAAATTACTCAGAACCTCCTCACCCACACCCAGTCCCCACCATAAAAGATGATAACAGCAGATAAACTGTATAGAAGATATAGGATGCAGTTGACACAACCCTAAAGTCTGTTTCCAAACATCTTTGTAAGACGTACCAGGCAGAATTCAAACCTTTGATATAATCTCCAAGTGGGTGCTTTGGTGAAGTGCCAACTTACAGCAGGATTTACACATCGCTCCTTTTTAGCTGGGAACGAAAGGGAGGGCTGATTTTTCTTGGGAGTCAGTTTATAATATGAGAAAATTCAAAAGCTTGAATGAGCGCCATTCATCTTAACAAAAAATTGTACTGGTTCTTTTTAACTCAACCAAGGGAAATGTTGGACTTCAAAAAGCTTCTGTTTAAACATTAATTGTGACTGTGGTGATGAATGATAAATGGGAATGCCTGGGCAGGAAGATCTTGGTAGAACTAGCAGTTAACAAAGATTAATTGAAAGTACCAACATGGCCAGTTGTCTGTGGCAAGTTGCTTCTACTCTCTTATAGTACACTCCCTTAGAGACCTTGCTGCACTGTCTATTTATTTGGTCCTTGGTGCACTTTAAGCTAGTTAGAGATAGCAGGCCATGTTCTAGAGCCAAAGTCAACAGTAATCCACTATTCCTATACCCGAGCCTGCACACCTCAATTACCTTAGCACTATTAGGAATGCAAAGTACTTAAATACATCACATCATTCAGTCGCCATGGTCCTTAAATGCATCACGGCCTTTAGTTGTAGTGATGCGTAAATGCATCATGGCCTTCAGTCCCCTTGATGCATAATTGCATCACAGCCTTTAGCCCCCATGATGCAGTTCTGGGAAGTACACTACTGGTGATGCATAAAGGATGGCATTAAAGGAAAAGACCAGCCAATTTTGATGATAAAGTCTTTTGGTCCTATTTACATTGAATAAAAAGATTCTGACATTCATTTCAGCACATCTGCTTTTGTAAAGGAAGGAGGGAGTCTTATCTGTTGCAGCCTATGATGTCAGAATAGACCACAATGCAGTCTGGCAGTGACTGCACAGTACTATCTGTCTACTTACATGTGCTGCATTATGTTTTTTTTTGGAGTTGCAAGCTGCGTCAGTGGCCGGGAGCGTAGCGACCATAGCAACTCCATAATGTTTTTGGTTTTCTCCCTGTCACCTATGACGTCATTGGTGACATCATGCTGCACGTCACCCGCAGTGGCTAGCGATGTTGCCATGATCTATGAGCACAACTCCTATCTGTGGTCCTTGCCACATTCTTCTTGTTTATAGTGCTTGCCTATCTCTTTTGATTGTTACCACTATATAGCTCCACTGAATTGTATTTTCAAGATCAACCTTTACACTAATCTTTCTACAATTAAAACATCCTTTGGAACAGTACCCATGCTAGAACAATGCAGCACCTGATGCATTTGGTCTATTGTGACGTCATACACTGTAAAAATGAAGTTTAGATTTTAAGCATGTTTAGGTCTAAACATGTTTAAAACCTAAACATATAGGTCAGCTAGGTGTCTCATCGACTACACATTTAGGAAATGAACACTTAACTGCATAAACGTTTACGCTAAACATGTTTAGATGTTTAGAGTTGAAACAGTTGAATAATAGGTGTTTAGATTTAAACATCAATATGTTTAGATACTTGGATGTTGAATCCACACCAAGTAGCAGCACTACCTTTGAATGGACTATCTGCACACAGTTATAATCAATTGTTGTGACAAAAATGTCCCCAAATCCCATGTTTATCATGGTTTCATTTCATATGTCATGTGAATAGAAAGGGCAATAGAAAATTGACTAGATTCACCTTGTGTCACCATCATTAGCATAAAATAATCAATAAGTTCCATGACTGACACCTATTTGATGTTATTCTGGAATAGATAAGGCAATGTCCTGACATCTTTGGAGACTTTGACAAGTAAATACCTGCTGATGCCCCCCCCCCCTGAAATGAGAAAACAAACAAAACATATCACTTTTTTAATGCATACAATCATGTCTGCAAACCTTAACTCTCCATCAAATCATTCAAACACCTAAACACAAAAATTCATAGACATCTAAACACAAAGTTTTAACCTAAACACCTACATTTCTAAACACTTGAGCTAAGCAGATTGTTTGGCTAAACATGTTTAGGAAATTAATGTGATTACAAAAACGTTGCAAGAATATGTTTAGAATTGTGTTTAGGATCTAAACACCATTTTTGCAGTGTAGGCTTACAATAACAGACATGTTAGAATGTATGTCAGAATCTTTTTATTCAATGTAAAGGCTGCCAAATGAAGTCATCATGGAAATAGGGTGGTCTTTTCCTTTATAAGGACAAGCATGATGCACCCATGTAGTGCTGATTATTTATTCACCACTTTAAGGGTGTGTCAAGGCAAACATGAACATGGTGACATTATGCAGTTAGAGGTCCTTAGCCTGCATTGCACAGCAGCCAATTGGAATATCCTAATATTCTAATTTCTGACAGTTTATGATGCTTTTCATTACGATTAAATTTTTGGATTTCATCACGAAGCACTAGCTAACGATTCAAAAATTAGAAATGAATGAACTCTGGCATAAGACTCTACAGGGACATGGATAATGCCCTTTTTTATCAGTCATCTTACTTCTCCAAGGGGCGGATCCAGAAGGGGGTGGTCTAGCAGAGGGTCTACAGGTGGGGGGAGGATCTAGATCTATAGAGGGGGCACAGCTGGGGTCCAGAACCTGATTTCCTATAGTTAGATTCTTAGCTTTTCCCATTTTCAGAGGGGAGGGGGAGGGGCACATGCCCCCCTAGGCCCCTCTTTGGATCCGCCCCTGCCTCTTGAATGAACAGAAATGCAGCTTAGGTTACTTACCAGGGTTACATTCATACTGTCATATATATTGATGTGCTAATAATGATACGACTTAAATGCAAGACCTTCAGTAAGTTGATAATGCAGTTGTATATATTCCAGCATATTGTACATGCTTAATGGTTACTAGTGTATGTGAAGGCGGCCTCTGCTGGTGTTTGAATACAGGTAGGACGCTGCTGGCAGGTAAGGTAGTGACTATGGCCACCCCTATGATCGGTATGTGTAACTATGAGGTGTGTGTGTACAGTGTACATGTAGCACTATGATACACAATGTATAGCGCTAGAAATATGTATAGAATTATCATGTATATAAAGATTTCCATACATAATACATTTTGATGACCAAAACGCTCTGATGCACGATCAGGGCTGTTTATGCATAAATGTATCATTATTATCGGTTGTCATGTATCATGATGACCCTATGGGGTTTATTTCCTAACCAGTCTTGCCTGCACTTCATTTTTGCATCATGATGATTACTGTTGCATCATGGTGCATCAATGCTTAAAAGGGTGGGGGATCTGATGTGCCTTTAATAGAGACAACAACTTTTGACACTGAATTCAACCCTGGGAACAGTTGTTACAGCCCTGATGCCTGCAGCACTAATGGCATAACGCTATGAGATTTTGTTGTCAGTTCAGAGGCTTTAGGGGGTTGAAGGCCAAAAATGGTCACATGATCGCGAATAAGGTGAAGAAGTCACACACAGTGATGGCTGCCGCCCATTAGCCATTCCTCGGCCACCCCTCGGCTGCCTGTCTGGCTGAATTAGGAACATGTTGGGCTGAAATGGGAACCTGTTGGTCATCCATTGAATTAGGAACCAAAATAACAATGTCCAAGCTCTAATAGACCTAGAGAGCTAGGGACCCTAAGGATACCCACCATACGCCCCCCTTAAGTGAACACATCGATAAACACATGTATTATATGTTATTATGATTGGATTTGGATGATCTTTCCAAAATCTTTTAAAATGATTTTTAGTTTACATTACTTTGATAATACCTTTTCCTGTATACTGTATAACCCTTCGTTTAAGGCACACCTGTGTTTGAGATTCCTGACTTGGGGAAGAAATTATTAGCCAAACCTAGAGCCTGAAATTACCCATTTGGATACTGGAAAATATCCTCATAAGAGCCACATCAAATAAACCAAGGTTTTGTATGGAGGTCTTTGTTCAACAAAAGTAGTTTTAATACATACAATCTCTGTGACACACACTAACTCCTTTATTAGGAAAAATTGCTGAAAACCCTGATCATCAGCTGCCAAATACATGCATAGGCTATAAATGATTGGAGACAACCAGATCCTCCCCTCAAGGACTTTTTTGGCATAATGGATATATATATATATATATATATATATATATATATATATATATATATATATATATATATATATATTTACAGAAACTGGCTTGTCAATTGCAGAGCAACTATTCTGATATTTCAGGTGATAGGAAATTCAAAGCACATACACAATAGATCAATATATCTGGATGACCAAATCAATTTGTCAAACAACACCAAAAACAACACCAAAAACAATGAAAACCGAACAAATATTTTAATGTGGACTGGCGATTTAGGGGAATAGTGAGCTCTCTGTACTGGAGTGCAAGGTGTCAGCCGGATGTACCCTACTCCCTCTGGCTACCATTTCCGGTGTGTATCTCTAGCCTCAGAAAGAGGCTGGAGGCATTAGAGAGAGTCTGACCACTGGGCTTATCTTCCTCCATTGGGTCCCAACAAAACCTATTCACTGACACCACTTTTACACCGCTGGGACCTACGCACCGCCTCCTACACTGAAATAAACTACTCAGAGGATCCTCACCCACACCCAGTCGTCATCATAAAAGATGAAAACAGCAGTTAACTTTATAGAAGCTGCTGGATGCAGTGAACACAACCTCAGGTCTGTTTCCAAACATCTACGTAGGAAGAATTAGGCAGAAGTTACACATTTGAAATAATCTCCAAGTGGGTGCTTCAGTGAAGTGCCAACTAACAGGATTTGGATGCTAACAATGCTTCTTTTTAGCCAGGAAAAAAAGGGGGAGCTGTCTCTCATGGGGAGTCAGTTTATAATATGAGAAAATCCAAAACTTGGAGATAATGGCCAGTGAAAATATTTGACTGAGAACCAGCAGGGAAAACAGAAGGGGAAACCACCTATAGATCTAAAAAAACACAAAAAGAACCAACAACAACAACAACAACAAACATGATAACCTGGTTACACCAATGGTGTGTTAACTAATTGAGTTTGAGTGAGCGTCATTCATCTTGATAAGAAATTGTACAGATTCATTTGAACTCAACCAAGGGAAACATTGGATTTCAAATGCTTCTGGCAAAAAGTAAATTAAGACTGTGGTGATGAATGATAGATCATGTAAATTCTCCTGCATAAGAGGCTTATGTACCAAAGATACACCTTCTGAATCCTATAGGATCATGCCAAACTTAGAGTGTGTCTTAAATGCAAGATTTTACACTATAAATTATAAAATGAACAAAATTTAACCAAAGATCCATCCTATGTCACTTTTCCTAACACAGGGTGTGTCCTATATACGAGGGGTGTCCTATACGCAAGAATTTACCATATATGGAAAGGGATGGGCAGGAAGATTTGTAGAAGAACCAGTTATCTATGTTGGTTTAATGTCCTGAAAGTGGGGGCGATTGACTCAAAGTACCATGTACCAACCTGCCTAGTTCTCTGTTAGTAATAGTATATTCCCCTAGAGACCTTGCACTATTTATTTTGTCCTTGGTGCACTTAAAGTTAGTTAGAGATAGCAGGCCATGTTCTAGAGCCAAAGTCAACAATAAACCACTTTTCATATACAAGAGCCTGCACAGCTCAATTACCAAAGCAAAATTAGGACTGCAGAGTGTATAAATGCATCACTGCCTTTAGTCGCCATGATCCATAAATGCACTGCTGGGAAGTACATGTATCACTAATGATGCATCAATGCATTGGTTAAAAAAGGGCCAGTATGATGCACTCATATTGTGCTGATGAGTAATTCACCAGCATTTTAGGGGTGTGTCAACGCAAACGCACATGTGCCCCCTAACTCCTCCTTGGATCTGCCCCTGTCTCCTGAATGAATGAATACAGCTTAGGTAGGTTATTCACCAGGACTGTATACATGCATTTTGGTGAGAGGCATTGATGTACGATCAGCGCTGTTTGTGCATAAATGTATCATTGAGGTCATGACCAACTCACCAGGGCCGCATTCATACATCATGCCAACCCTGTGGGGGTCATTCCACCAGCCTTATCTGCACTTCAATGTTGCATCATAAATATTAATTGGCATTGTGCACTCAGCACTCAGCTGCCCTATAGTGGTTAAATGGTTAAAGTGCTAACATGGTGTTAGAGACGTGGCAGGTGTGCTTCCTTCTAACACTACACTCCAAAGGACCCAGGTAGGTGGCCTTTTGCCGCTCCACACCTGCGTGACAGGTCACATGATCCTAAAGTAGACTTATGATTGGCTCAGCCTCTAATGAGGTCAGTCGTTTTTCTATTAGAATCCACTAAAGTGCCTTTTTACCTATGATTATTTCTTAATGTGCTCCTTCAGTCTGTCACCTACCCTCCTGTAGGTTTCTCCAACATATCTGCAGCAACAGTCTTTGTACTGAATGCAGTAGATCACATTAGAGCAGCTGCAATTGATATTGTGTTTAGTCTCTCTTTACTCTTTGTTTGACAGTTTTATTTTGCCTGATCTATTGAAATGGGGACATACCCTGTGCAGTCTTTTCAGTTTTATTTTTTCCAAGATCTTTCTCCTTCTCTTTCTCCTTTTTCGATTCTGTTGGGTTGAAATTTGTTCTAGAGCACACCAAATAGTCTCTAAGATTTTTTGGTCATTTAAACCCAGTTACCAATTTCATTCTTTGCAATTGTCTGGTGGCACTTGATTGTGAGAAATTATCCCAGTTTCTTTTTACAAACTTCTGCATTTTGTTGTAATTTGGTCTGAATGTGGTTGTCAGGAATACCTTATCCTGCTCAGCTTCAGGTATGACATCACCAGCTTTTCTTCTTTTCAACATTGTTTTTCTGATTAGCTTTTTCGCTGCTGTTTTTTTTCTGGAACAGTAAAGTTTCCCTTGGAATTTTATCTATAGGGTATCCCCTCTCAAGGAATTGTTTTATTTTCATTTCCACACAATGTTCATAATCGGTGTTCAGTTGGCATATGACCAATAGCCACGGATCATCGTCAACTAGATTGTCTTTGCCTCCCTTTCCATAAATTCTTCAAAATAAGAGATGTAGTAATGCTTTTCATGTTTTCTGGTCTGCATGGCTTAGGGCTTCGAGAGCCAGGGTTTTGCCTATCTGTGAGACATAATAAGTGATCTACAGGGCTTCAAAGGGCAAAAAAGAGTCATTTTTGGGGCAAAAAACAATGAACTAATATTTTCCACTTGCTGCAAATATAAAATAAAGAGCCAAATGCTTGTTCATTGTATTTGGTAAATCCCCCCTTGGGTAGAGAATATTTTTGTAACAGTTTGGGGCCCATGCAAAATCTATTGTGAACACTGGGTACATAAAACCTTTTGTGTAATTACTGAGTGGTCACGTCTACGACCTTTTTTGTGTCCCCTTGCACTATGAAAGACACAGCACATGGACTAGTAATATCTACCATGCAGAGACCTTACATATACCTATATAACCCACAAAAAGAAATGAATCTACCTGTAGAACTGTATGACCCAGAGGCCATGATTTAATTTTTCGGGTAGTTTATGTGTGGTCACGTCTACGACTTTACATGCAGCATAACTGCTAGGTGTATCATATTTAACTATCTTTATTATGTGTCCCTTATACCTTCATATAAAAGTAACAAGCCCTATAAGTTTGGTGGAAATGTACCGTATTGTCCCAGATATATCATACAAAAAGTAAAAATGTGGTCACATCTACGACCGTGGTCACATCTACGACCATGGATATGTCTACAGTTTTCTTACAAGGTGCTTGATACATAGCTGTCCTTGTTATGTGTTTATTATACCTTATTATGAAAGGAACATTGAAGGTTAATGAGATTCTTCTATCTTAATGCAATGCTGAGCTATGGCATTGAATAGAAATGTGTGGTCACGTCTACGACCGTGGTCACGTCTACAACCATACATGCAGTCCTACTGCAAGGTGCTTGGTATTTGAGTATAACCATTATATGTTAGTTGTTCCTTGATATGAAAGGAACATTGCAAGTTACTGAGGACAATCTGCCTGACTGCAGCTATGGTATTGAATATAAATTGCATGGTCATGTCTGTGACCATGTAATAAGGTATTGTACTGTGGACATCCTGTCTTGTTCATAAAAGATAATACATGGAACCCCCACTATTATGAAAAGTTTCTTCACCCTAGGGGAGATTTACCGGATAAAATGAATGAGCATTTGGCTCTTTTTTTCTTTTTACTTGCAGCAAGTTGAATAAATTATTTCATTATTTTGCCCCCGAATGATTCTTTTTTGCCCTTTGAAGCCCTCTAGTTCACTTATTATGCCTCACAAATAGGCAAAACCATGGTTCCCCTCGAAGCCCTAAGCCATGCAGACCAGAATAGATGAAAAACACCACTGCATCTCTAATTTTGAAAGATATACTTAATCAATTATAAGCATTTTCTCTGTATTTTGCCTCCACTTCGGGAGCATATGGTCACGTCTACAACCTCTTCTGTTAGTTCTAACACCCACACATCAATCCCAGACCCCTACCTCTATATACCAGGCTGAAGCTGAAGGGATCTTTTATCTGTTAATGATAAAATATATTGTGTATTACCCCTTTTCAAGGAGTGGTGATAACTAGAAAGTAGCATGTTACTTTCTACTAGGCATTTTTCCAAGTAGGATTATTCTTTCCTGAGCCAAAAATATCATAAGCCGTCCAAAAGTGTAGAAGAAAAGTGGTTTCCCTTTACGCTTATGGTGTTTCCTTAAATATTATTAACAATTTTTCAGGTGAAGTAACTGTGGTACATCTACATTCTTTGAAACTCTGCATAGGATAAGGTCGTAGACGTGACCACACACTATTTGACATACATCACTTGACCAGGCTGGTACAGAAATACTGAACATATTTATCTAACTATCTGAGCCTCAGGAGTGCTTTTTTGCTCATAACCCCAGTGCGTTATCCAGCCATAACGCACTCTCAGACCTTTTCTTCGTCTTCAAGAAGCTGCTGGTTTCAATCCGGACATGTTATTAAATTGGAGAAGTATACAAAGTCAACTCCTCCATACGTTTCCAGTTAAAACCGTTTAGGTTCAACGGGGAATCGATCCCCGGCCGCTGGGGCAGGAGGCGAGCTCGCTGTCCACTATACCAAGCCGACCGGTGCTAGAAACCACTGCACATGGAGGATTTGAAAAAGTTTTCCGACATACCTGAAGTTTACACACCTCGATAGCCTAGAATATATGGATCCTGGTGGAGTTATTAACACAGAACCATCCTTAGATATCCTAGATGAACATGCCATGCCTAATTTCTCCATTTTGTTCGAAATAAATAAGAATCCATTGATTTTCCACATCGATACGAGTCGGGACCCGCCCCGTTTGGCCATTCTTGCTCGACGCGTGGCTGACCTAGTTTTTACATCCGGGCACCTCCCCGCTATGTCAACAAGACGAAATGGCTGTGTAGCGGGCCGTGTGCGTTGGATCGGTATGGAAAATCAATGGATTCTTATTTATTTCGAAGAAAATGGATACAAAATGTAAGCGAACACCAACTAGAGATCGTATATTTGGCGCTGCTAGAAGTATGGGACTTGACATGCTTGGATTATACCCGAAAAATGAGTGTAAGGGTGGAGCTTTGTCGTCGAGTGACAACATGGCCACGGCGGGTTGCCAAAGCGAGCCGATCGCATGTACTTACAAAATGTCTTCTCCTGGATTAAATCTTGGATTATAAGGTAAGAAATTGATACAAAATGGAGAAATATGTTCGATAAACGCTTTAATCAACGTTATGAGAGAGCACTTGTGGGTCTATGGTTCAATATTCCACGACCGCGAAGACCCACGCGTGCTCTCTCATAACGTTGATTAAACGCTAATTAACCTTCCCTCATATATGGGCCCTAAGCACCAACACCTGTAGTTATTGTACCCAAAAGGAATGGATCATACAGCTATCTTTTTTTGGCACCCCTGGACCAGGCCACTTGACGATGATCCATGGCTATTGGTCATATCTGTTTCAATCTCAAAAGTTGACTGTAGGGGAGACTGGATTTTACAGAAGGTAGAACCTAAGATAACTGTTCGTGTCAGTGGGTTTTATGTACAGGGATGTATACAGACCCCCATCAGGAGTTTTTTGGACAGTGGTATCTAAGAAATCAATTCTTTCTTTAGAAGATTCTAGAGTTAATTTGATACTATGGTGTTCGCTGTTCAGAAAATTGAACCATTTATTGAGTTCTTCTTTTTCATAATCCCGGATGAAAAAGATGTTATCAATATATCTAAACCACATCCGTGGTTTGAAGGTAGATTTTTCTAATAACTTAGACTCTAAAATACTCATGAATAGGTTGGCATATGACGGTGCTACTCTGGTACCCATCGCTGTGCCACCTATTTGTAGCTAATTTGTGTTATTAAATTGCAGGTTGTTTTTTTTTACACTGTTTCCAGAAGGTCTATAAGGGACTCATTTTTGGAGTTTTGAACCCCCTTCCTTTCTTGATCTAGAATTTCCTGTGGACTAAGATTATGGACTAAGATTATAGTTAACTACATTTAATGTCTAAATGTGCACAACCACTACCTGTGTAAATGGGCGCTATCTTATCACCCAACCACTATCTGTGTGAAAGTTGAACACTATCTGTAACAAGAAATGCGGTTGTGACCGCGTAAAAAAACGCCTCCCGCCGTTAATGTCGGTATTCAGTAATTTTGTATTGTAAGACCTCATCACATGGGGCAAATGAAATCATCATAGCGCACTCCTGTACCGCTTCGCGGTACCGCCGCTTCACGGCGTGGGAGGCGCTAAAAAACTGTTCAATCAAAATATCAAGGAACATAACCTATACACATAATTTCAGGGGTGAGGAGTCTGATGTGTTTTTGACACACTGAATTTGATACACATAATGCTATTTTTTGTTAAATGCATAGCGGCTGAATGGTCATCCACTAACTGTAGTAATACTGAAAGTGGCTCTTAACACAGATGGTGGTTTACCCCCCTCCCCCCTGCCCCAAGCCCCACCCACTCCCCTTGTCCCCAACCCCATCATGGAGGTTATTGTCTGGAGCAGCTCGCGGTCAGCATGAGATGACGGAGCAGCTCACTGGGGAGTCCTGCCCAAATTGGTTTTAGAATCTAACAGGTAGTGCATCATGCATCTGGAGTGCATCATGCCTATTGGTAGTCATGATGCACCAACAAAGTGCTGGCGAGCAGTCTCATGAGCACTTCATTGGTGCATCATGACAAGCTTCAGCAGCCCCTAAAGGGTTAATAAATTGAGGCGCTTTGACCCTTTAAGGCCCTTTAAAAACTGGAGTGTATCATACCCATTGATCAGCATGATGCATTAATGAAGTGTGGTGGTAGTTCTGCTTGCCAGGGAGCCGGTGCGTCATTCCAGTCCTAAGGAAAGGGGGGTTGTACTTCAGCCCAATAAACTATGAGGACTAATAGTGCATAAATGCATCATGCCATTATGTGCATTGCTCATTATCAGGTTCTGTAAAACCCCAAAAATGATCCTGGGTGAAAAATGACCCAGGGTGAAAAATGACCCTGCTCTGTCTGCTATGGAAAAATCAATTTTAATTTGCTTTTTGGGGTCATTTTTCTTTATCTATTCATCATAAAACCATCATATATGAAAAGAGGAGGATTGATAATGGTAGTCTAGAATACCAAACTACTTTTTAGCCATCTTATTTTGCATTCTGTTTTAATTATTGCAGTGGGTATGAGGGAAAATAGCTCTCTTGGCTCACAATAATACAAATGATAAGTTTGTATCACATTTGAGATTGATCAATCATACATCGCTGGAAAGACCAATATGTATCCTAGTTAAATCTAAAATAACTTTTGGATATGAACTATAGCAGTTGAGAAAACACAATTTGAAACTTAATCTGCTGCCCATTCATAACTGAAAGTCAGTATAGGGGAGAGGCCACTTATCTAGGTCAACTGATAAGGCAGAGAGAGGGGGAAGGGGAGGGGTGGGGGACAAGGTCATAAATGACTCTGGGTCAAAAATGACCCAGGGTCAAAAATGACTCTGGGGTGAAAATTCTTCAAGTAGGGTAAGTGGGGGGATGGTGGGGGGCAGGGTCAAAAATGACTCCGGGTCAAAAATCACCCAGGGTCATTTCTATACTTTTGCTTAGACCTGATTATGAATGCAGCCCTGGTGAGTAACTCGCCAGGCTACATGCACAAAGTTCTCTGGTCCTGGTTGCAAGCACCTCTTATATGAGCATCAAGTTCCAGCCCTATAAACTATTTGAGGACTGGGCTTCCCTAACCCACTTAAAAGGGTCTATTTCTCCTCTTTCCTATCCCCTCGGATGTGTTGATGCACATATATGCGTGGGCACTGACACATTCCTCTGTGAAATTATGTAATATAGTTCTCATCATGAATATGACCTTAGTTGTCAGAATGGTGTTAAACATCTTTTACTCACTCATTCACTCACTCATTCACTCACTCACTCATTCACTCACTCACTCACTCACTCACTCATTCACTCACTCACACACTCACTCATTCACTCACTCACTCACTCACTCATTCACTCACTCACTCATTCACTCACTCACTCACTCACTCACTCATTCACTCACTCACTCACTCATTCACTCACTCACTCACTCACTCATTCACTCACTCACTCATTCACTCACTCACTCATTCACTCACTCACTCATTCACTCACTCACTCACTCACTCACTCATTCACTCACTCACTCACTCACTCACCCACTCACTCACTCACTCACTCACTCACTCACTGACTCACTATTTGAGGACTAATAGTTCATTATTCCATCATGACCTAAAGGGATGGTAATGAATTAAAACATCATATCCATTGGTCACATGAATGGAGAACTGGTGAGTAACTCGCCAGGGCTGCTTTCATGTTCTGGCCCTCAAAGGGTTAAAGGTTATGATGTCTTCACTGCACCTGACATTTTCTGGCCGCTACAGGGTCATCCATCATTGCCGAAGAATTGATGTGTCTTTTATGGGTGTGGACCACTAAAATCGACTTGGGCTATTTTAGGCTTAGGGACATGAACAATTTCTTAAAATAGACATGGTGACATGGCCATTTTTAAAAATCGACAAATGACATGGGAGAACCCCCATCCACACCCCCTCTTTTATTTGATTTGCTCAGATTGGCCCCAATTAGATACCTCTGGATCCTTCCAGATGCTTGGTGTGCCTTATAGCGAGGACATGGGATATGTGGCGTCCGCAAAAGTCAGTGCCCGTATGGCAATGAAATGTACACTTCAATCACCATTCCCAGCCAATGCGGTGCTCAAGTCTCACCGGGCTGCTCATTCCCGAAATGTACAAGTGTCTAAGAATTGTGAGGTTAGGAATTTCTCGTCAGAAATGGTAAGATGGCTGGCTCATGTCTGCATACACATGACCTCCAGAATGGTCGCAATAGAACCATCCTGCATTCATGGTGGAGTTTGTATGGAGGGTTTGACATATAGAGTATAGTATGGAATGCCAGGTCGGGCTAAAGGCAATCTCTCAGAGTCAGGTGCTGCTTAGATATGCCCGTGTGACGTATACACCAGGAGGGTGTTGCTCCTATAGTAAAAGAAAGAGCTGGATAAAAATGCCCTCATTTCCAGTCCTTTCTTTTCATGTCGTTATAACTTGTCCCTTTTGTTGCTCACAAGTGGTCATTCAAGTACGGTGCTAAAAAAGGGGGATTTGAGTAGGTACCTAGTTGGGAGAAGTCAGTCAGTATAATAAAATATAGAGCGTGTGACATGAGTAGGTACCTGGTAGTTCAGCTCTCTCTATTGTAAACAAGGCAGGTGACTTTTCAGACTAATGTGGTGAGTGCAAGTTGAATGGTGAAGCAGTGCACGACTTGTTTAGAAAAAAGGGTACCTACTGACAGCTCGTTTTACAATAGGAGCAACACCCTCCTGATTTTATGGTAGCTGATACATTTCGGACCGCTGATTAAATTCATTCAACGGGTATTGGGTATGGTTACAGCTCCTGTCTTCTTTCTGTTGTTAATTTCGTGTATTTTTTTCTATTAACCTTTGCTCAATAAGTGGAGTTGCTGAATAAGTTATTACAATGACAGTAAAGCATCCCAAATGGATATGTTACTGATTATAAATCATTTCTTTTCTTGATAATCCAATTACTAAGGCCCATAGGGTTACATCTATTCAAAGTTGCAAAATTCTAAAAATAAATAAGAATCCATTGATTTTCCATAGCGATATGTGTCGGCACCCGCCCGACAGGGACCTTCCCACACTGTCAACACGAAGCCAAGCATGATGGAGGCGGTGGCAAAACATATCACTGTGGAAAATCAATGGATTCTTATTCATTCATAAGAAAATTGATACAAAATATAGGCAACCACCAACTAGAGATCGTATATTTGTTGGTGCTAGAAGTAGAGGACTCGACAAGCTTGGATTTTACCCGAAAAGTGTTTGGAAAGACGAGGGTATGACGGTTGGAGTAAAAACAATGGCTATGGTGGCTTGGCAAACCATGCGGATCGCATGCACTTAGAAAATGTCTTCTCCTGGATTAATTCTGGGGTTATACGGTAAGAAATTCATACATAATGGATGATTGAGTGCGATAAACGCATTAATGCATTGATATTCTAGGACTCGGGGAGGTTAGCTGGAAATATTTCCAGCAAACCTCACCTCGTCCTAGAATATCAATACATTAATAGCTTAATATATATATATATATATATATATATATATATACCCGGGTATATATACATATATATATATATATATATATATATATATATATATATATATATATATATCATCATTTCTCAAGTAAATGGGCAGCTTTGAACAGCTCTGTGATGCTTGGTGATTGGAATATTAGGAAAGGAAAAAAGGTAGCGGCTTCAATTATGCACTTCAAATGATAAAATCTACACAGATTCTGTTCCATAATGCTGTTCAATATCGTAGAAGCCAGAGAGAAAATAAAAAGTTTTTCATTCTATTTATATTCCATAGGGTGCAACATAATGGGATTTAAATACAAATACATCAAAGTGGGCACGATATAGTGCAAGGCATTTATCCCTTTTAAATAAAAATGCTCTTTCTCACTTTTGCCTGCATATTCACTTTAAAAAAAAAAAAAAAAAAAAAAATGTTGTGAATATATGGCATGCTTGAACCTATGTTAACTTTGGTAAAAGACATACCAGTACATATATCAGGTCCAAGTTGACTCATGTACTCCAAGGACATACATACTTCTGTCCATCTTCTCTTCCTGACTCCTCCATCTCAGGTCACCATGGTAACCAGTGGTGATGGGGTAAACATCCCAGCATGCCTCACCACTAAATGAAGTTCCGGCTGGTTATGTCACCCTGGCTAGCACTATGCTGAGGGGTGGTGTTAAGTTTCGTGAGTGCATACCACAAGTGCGGAAGGCCATAGGAAATAAGCTGACTGGGCGCTTGGTCCTAGCAACAAAGTGTAATGTGTGTCTGACCTTAGGGTCAACGGCTGAACTCAGACCTTGGTTCTTTGTTAAACCTTTAAGGGTTCCTAATGCATTAATGCATCCTGCCAATCGGTCATCATGATGCACCAATGAAGTGCTTTGGAACCTGCTCACCAGCACTTCATTCGAGCATCATGCCAATTGGTCGTCATGATGCACCAATGAAGTGCTGGGGAGCCTGCTCACCAGCACTTCATTCGAGCATCATGCCTCCGGGAGTATATGTGTCAGCCCCGTAGGGTCGTCATGATGCGCCAATCGGTTGTCACGACGCACGTCTGCATCAGAAGCCTTTAGAGGGTTACCTCATTCAGAGCTGAATGCTATGTTAATGTTTTAGTGATATTTGTTTTCAACGGGGGAAGGGCTTGAGGGGGGAGAAAAATACTTTTGAACCCTTGACCGGGCAGGGGGTGGGGCATAATCTTTCAACTCTTCCAAGTAATTTCTATTGTTTTAGTGAAAAAAAAACACATATAACGCCACCTAGCTGAAACATTTATTTCTACATTAACTTTAAAAATATCTTACTGTAGGCATATGTTTTGTTTTATTTCATGTTTGGAACAGAGGAATATGGACGCTCCATATATATGTGACATGTACTGGGAATAGGGACCTTAATGTATCTTGCACTAGGGGCCTTTTCGCAGATCCTGTCACATATATATAGGTTTAATCTAGGAGCTCTGTATCTCACACCCCTTTGAGATAACCCTGACCCGTATCTCACGGCCAGTAACAACATTCTAAATGGTCTTAAAACTTGTCATTTAATGGTTTTGTACATTTCTGACTGAGGTAACATGAAATAAAAACAAAGGTTCACTCGTAGCTTCGCATACCCAGCAAATTGTCGTGAGTCCTCATCAACCTGTGTGAAGTGGCTCACACATGTCGCTAGATGGAACACAACGTCGTTATAGCACAAGATCACCAGGAATTACAATTGCTATGCCACGTGAGTCTAACACACAGTGGTGAGAGATGACAGAATGAGTTATCACTCAAAAAGGAGTCACCATTGATGACCAATCATGGCGACAGATGACGACAATTTGCTGGGTAGTGAGATTCACAGACTCACTACTCATGGACCTTTGTCTATGTACCAAGTGGCATGCTACTGGTCAGCATGTGGCCCTATAATGGTTCCTCCCTAGAGTCTAGACAAAAGACATTGCTAAGTAAAGCGTACATGGGGTATACAGTGATCTAGTGTATCTAAGAAAGATCAATGTCGGTAAACATGGTTCCCCCCCACACACAGAGGTACCCCATTGGTCTCTTTTATCACTCACATCTTAAATAGATAAAGGCGCTGGTCTCAAACAAGTACTTGGGCTGAGTTGGTACTGAAATCAAATTTTTAATATTGAAAGCAGTCTCCAAATGAGCACTCTTTTCATGTAAGGCCCGGGGGTAAAGTGATCTTAAAATCTATTGATGGCAGAGTGCGTTAAGCATCTTACTATACGTTGGCTTTCAGTTGAAAGAATAATAGAGGCAAGGAGAAAGGGTGTTCCGTGCTAAAAGTCAACTTTAAAATTCAAATCACCAGCTTTACAGTGATATATTGCATGAGAAGATAGTCCTATATTTGTGCTAATTAGCTAAATTAGCATAATTTTGTTATTCTTTTGCCCATAACTTTTGATCTAGAAATGGTCTTTTTCATTCTGTTTTCACCATAGTAAACCTTGTGAGAGGTTCCTTAAAATGGGATCATTGGTTTTCCTATTTAGAATGAAAATCATGTTTCCAAAGCAAAAGAAATCAACATAAATGCCTATTTTGGCCCAAAAACATTATTTTTACATGCCAAATTTGGAACTTTTCCATCCAAAATAGAACGTTTTAACAAACACCATTGATTACTCCATAAAGAGGTAGCCTGTAACAGTTTTAGGCATATTTGTCCTATTCCAGCCCATAGTGGTGCCCCCTGGTGATTAAAGGAACTGTCCTTTCTGCTTGCTGACTCACAGATGTGGTCAATATGATCACTATTTTGCACCATGTGAGGGAGCACCTCAAGTCAGCACCAAAGATCTAATGTGTAGACTTTATCCATTATCTAGTAGTGATGAACCCATGAGGGTTTAGAGCCCACATTAAATTTATGCCCAGCCCTCACCTAGTTCATTGTGGACAACCCAAGGGGTCCAATTCACATTAGCCCAAATAATTGGCAAATGTAAGGGTCTCTTAAGATGCTCTTACATTGTCAATCTATTCCGACGGAGCCACAGAGAACGAGACCCCAGAGAAGGACACAGAAATAACTTTCATTTATCTACCAAGGTTAGGAACCATTCTGCAATAGAGTCTCTGGAGGGTGTTGCTCCTATTGTAAAAAGAGCTGTCAGTATGTGCCCTCTTTTCTAAACAAGTTGTGCACTGCTTCACCTAAGTACTTGCACTCACCACATTAGTCTGAACAGTCACCTGCCTTTAAAATAGAGAGAGCTGCACTACCGGGTACCTACTCATGTCACACGCTCTATTGTTTGTTATACTGACTGACTTTTCCCAACTAGGTACCTACTCAAATCCCCCTTTTTTTAGCACCGTACTTGAATGACCACTTGTCAGCAACAAAAGGGACAGGTTATAGCTACATGAAAAGAAAGGACTGGAAATGAGGGCATTTTTAGCCAGCTCGCCATTTTACTATAGGAACAACACCCTCCTGCAATAATGAGTACACTGGAATAGTGTATATTGGTACCATATGGAATACAATGGCTCATTCTTCTAACCGCCTAGAATAACCCACTTTTGAACAGCATAGTGGCAACTGAACCACATATACCACTACTCATCAAATTATAATCTTTGGTTATGCTAATTAATTTGAATTTTCCATATATTTATGTACAAACAGAGTTACTCTCAGTTTCTAACACATGGGTTAATTTGACTCGGCCCTACCTTGTGGAACAGTCCTCAATTAGGAACTACCTAGTATTCTCACAGGCATCCATCTCTTTCTTGTTGCTGGATTAGATCATGCAGGGGTGAGGTAGGCACGTGTCTGTACCTGATAGACCTGATCATTTTTGAACAGGGGGGGGGACTGGTGGGTTTGCTTGTGGATGTGCGAAAAATGTTTTGACCCCCCCCCCGGTCAAGGGGTTGAAAAGATTCTGGCTCCCCCTCAAACCCACCGCCCCCCCCCTTGTTGTTACAAAAATTATCACTGCCTAACCATTGGCTGTAATTAGCTACGTGCAATATTCGCTCCCATCGGTAATCCAGGTTTATGATGGATTTTTCTCATTACCGGATTTGGGGATTCAACCCTTTTACATTATAAGCCGTATAGTATCAGAGATGTTGTAGAAAATGCACTAGAAAATGACCAATTGTGACTGTCCATTGAGATCGATGAAAGTTCATGGGGAAGGTAAGGCACAATGTCTAATATCATCATTTGGACTAGATTATGACATTTCGATCAGGAGGAAACCATATTTTGCATTTGCCTTTTCATTTTGATTGACTCAACCGAGTGTGGATGGGTGTAAAAGGAGATCGAATGACATCAGAAGAAGCCTGGTATTGGCCTGGTGGGTGTTGCTCCAATGCTAAATAGAGCTCGGAGTAGGCACCCTCTTTTTCAAAGAAGTTACGCTCTGCTTCACCCTTCAACTTCCACTCACGAAATAATGTGTGCTGCTGTATGAGATACTTACTTTTGTCACACTCTTAAAATGCTCTTTTGCTCACCACTTGTGTGCAACACAACAATAGTTAGGGCTACAACGAAAGGGACTTCTCCAGGTTAGGCACTTCTTAGGCAAAACTACCTTTTCCCATAGGAGCAACATCCTCCAGATCTAACCAGTGATCTAATGCCCACTGCACTAAGCACCGCCATCAGCAAGCACCTACTGACCCTCACTGTAAAAAATAACTGTTGAATCTTCCTGGTAAAACTGAAAAGTGAACTACTGTAATTATATAACAGGTGGCAGTATGGTGGTATCTGTGAAAATAACGATAGCTCTGTGAAAATAACGATGGATCTCTGGCAACTTTGGTCAAGGAATCCTTCGTTTTTTCAACATATTTTTACAGTGCTTGGCGGTCAGCCATATCACTTATTGAAAATCTAATTTCATGCTTCTGATACTGATACGGTGCATTCTAGTGAATATCCATTACAATTGCAAGGTCATTTTTACTCTAATGCTAGTAAATGAGAATTCTAATATGAAAAGTACTCGCAATGCAAAGGTAATTGCTGCTCTTTGGGCAACGTGATTTCCGAGTAGTCTTGAATAAAACATATTCAAATTTGAAACAGTTGTAAGGCATTTATGAGGAGAGGTTGTGAAAGGTGACAGGTCATTGGAGGGATGGATGTGTGAACAGACTTTGCACCGGACCTTCTGACATGGCGGCAAGCTGTGGCTGGGTAGGTTCAGTGTGCGAGGGGACGGCAAGGTGGTAATGAGTGGATTGGCAAATGCCCGCCATGATTGATCATATGATAGAGCAGCAGGTTTCGATGACTGGTTACAATCCCATGCTCTGGCAGCCTGCTTAATTACCAGTGCTTTATGAGACTGTTAGAGATTACTTACATGACCCTTAATGGTCAGAGGCCATTTGAGCATGACTAGAATCATGATTGTGATTTTCTGAGTGTGTATCTGCTGTAAACTGTTAGATCCATCGCGATCTACCCATCCATGATAATATTTTATGTGGTTTACTGGTTTCATATCACTACATCTCATACATAAATTGTGAGGGAGCTGGTTAATTACCCATAATGCATCATATTGTATATCACTCTGCTCATGTACTGAGATAACTGACAAATGTTAAAAGATTCCTCACATCTGTCATGATCATAATCAGGTAGATAATGAGAATGAGATCTAACTGCCAACTTATATCATGGTAATACATTAGAATAAAGTGATGCCATAGGTGCAATACAATGGTTCTCAATTCTTATCCTCCTAGAATCACCCAATCCTGCAACATGTGACCATGCAGTAACCGAGCCCCAAATGCTCATGTAACACTACAGTTTCTAAGGATACATGAGGTAATTTGAGTCATGCCTTGCGAACAATCCTCCATTTGGAACTCTCAGGTATCCTCTCAGACATCCGTTTCTTTCTTGTTTTTGGATAAGCTCCTAGAGGCAAGGTAGGCGCGTTCCTGTACCTGATAGGTCAGGGGTAGGACCTTAACCACTGGCTGTAGTGAGGTATGCGCACTATCTGCTCCAAGTGGTAATCCATGATAATGATGGACATTCCTCCGGACCGGGTTTTGGGTTTCAAACCTCTTACAATATTAGCCTTACATTGTCAGTTTAGGGAAGGTAACACTACATAAGCTGCTCTTTAATGTATATCCTGCTACATAAAGTTAATACCAAAGGATTCGACGCCGTAACACATTACATTAGTATCAAAAACCATTTGACCACACCGAGTTATATCCTACCACTGAATTAACCAAACAATGTGTTTACAATGAGCAGCTCTGTTTTGAGCAGTGATTATTTATGACCTTGAGGTGATTAAGCTGCCCGCAGTACCATGATGAGTATCCCACTCTGTGAACGTTACACACTGTGTACAACCTCTGATGACTCCCTGCGGGTTTATCGATTTACTTTCCCTTTGGCGATGACACCTAATCCTTACGGGCTTCCCTAGCCCACTTAAAAGGGTCTATTTCTCCTCTTTCCTATCCCCTCGGGATGTGTGTGGTGCACATTATGCGCGGGCACTGACACATTCCCCTGTGAAATAGTGTAATGTAGTTCTCGCCATGAATATGACCTTAGCTGTCGAAATGGCGTTAAACATCTATTACTCACTCACTCCTTAGGTATTAACTTTAGCTGGCAGGCCAACCTTGCCATTTCAATTGTTCCTAGTAAGTCTAAAGAAGTCTTTTCATAATGACAAATGTGTACCAAAATGTCAATCAAACACTTTCTAAGGGAATTGCAACATTAAATGATGACTACTGGCCCTCCTTTGAAATGGATGAACGTTAAGGGGTAAGTAATGCACAATCAGCAATAGCTAATTGCTAATGTCACCCTTTGGCCTGGGTCGTCACTTTTCCATCAGCAGAAGAAGGAAATATATCTATAAACCTCTATTTAAATTTGCCTTCTCATTCTAATCCACTAAGCTGAGTGTGGATAGGTGTAAAAGGAGATAGAATGACATGAGATGAGGCTCAATATTGAACATCTGACCACAATATTATAATGACAACTGTACGAAGCCCCACCATCAAGGAGCACCTACTGTTCTTAGGAGAGCCAGCATATATCAGTAATTTGCACTTAAATTCATGCTCATGGAATTAACATGATTATTTGGTAAGATATCTTCATATGAAGAAGGCAATATAAGAGCAGACAATGTTATGTAGAAAGAATCATCAGTGTTCCCAAGATGGAGGTCCCTTTCTCCCGGCCTGACCACATAGTGTGCAACAGACCTGGGTGCATATAGTATAAAGAACTCAGGAGGTGTGAGCTGACAAGACCTACATTCCAATTTTATTTTATGTGAATAACTTCTTCCCATAGAGATAGCATTGCAAGGCCGATCGCCACACCAACAGTGGCGTAACATGTGCCGATCCACCACAGCGGCCGATCCACCGCTGCAGCCTTGTTCCGGGTGGCTGTAAACATTCAAAATGGCAGACGGACACTCGTACTGGGCACTACAGTAACAAATTTTGTTAATTTTTCCTTATTTAAACCCGTTAAAAACATAAAATAAATAGAGAACTAAACTCCCCTGGTGTCCTCGGTGGCCGATCCATCCCTTGGGAGGTGTCTCCCCCGAGGGCGTTAAACACCCCCTTCATGGTGGATTGGCCACCTCGTACACCACGGTCGTTTAGTTCTCTCTATGTACATTTGGCTATCAATGCTGCTGAAGTAGTCATCATTTTCATCATAAACCAGCCCCTCCCAAAGCTGATATCCATATCTGTATGCACTGTTGCAGAGTCATAATCATTATTGTTCTCAATCAAGAATTACTGGTGAGTATGCAACAATCTGCAATTAATTGCAATAGCAATTGCTCCTGTGATCTTTCTCTGCTTCAATTTTTTTTTGTTTGACCAGCTGAAACAAAGAGATGTCAGAAGTTGATAAGGAGAAATTGTGTCCGTAAGGTGACAGGTCATTGGAGGGCTGGCATTGTGAACACACTGTGCAGTGGCCCCACTTCTGACATGGAGGCAAGCTGTGGCTGGGAAGGTTCTATGTGTGTGAAAATGGAAGTTGGTGGTGGGTTTTTGAAAGTAAGCAGTCAGGGCAAATGGTTGCCATGATTGATCATTTTGATACAGAAATCAGGTTTTAGTGACTGGTTACAATCTCATGCCCTGTCAGTCTGCTTAATAACCACCACTTTATAAAGGCTGTTAGAGATTAATTACTTGACCCTCTTGTGGTCAGAGACCATTTCAGCATGGCAAGTTGTTTATATATATAGATTTCCTGTTAATTGTAGGCTTCAGATGCCATCACCACATTTGCCCAGGCACAAGATATGCCATTTCCATTTTTTATCGCTCTGTCCCATCGATAATTTCTGATATAGCCAATTCATAACCCATAATACATTGTTCTACTATATCTCTGCTCATGGATTGATACACGCCACGATATTGATAAATGGCTTCTTCTGCTATGTATTTATCACTTCTCACATAATTTGTGATGTATCCAGTCCATTACCCATAATGTGTCATACCATGGGTACATATGGCTTATTTAGTAGTGTTATCATATGATTCATGTGGAAATGAAATACTTTTTTAGCTTTTTAGATAGGGCATGTGTATGGGACATTTTAGATGTACAGTCTATATATATATATATATATATATATATATATATATATATATATATATATATATATGATATTTATGTATTGATAACTCTATCTTTCATTCTTAGGTTATTTGTAACAAGATTGGAAAGCAGTGCAGGAAACCTGTAATCCGAATTGAATAAACAAGAACTACCCATTCTTAATGCTATCAAAATAATCCTACTTTTTTGCAAATTAGAGAAAAAAAATAATGTTGATGGTTTATCTTACTTCTTGCCGCCACTGCTGGCAAAATTTGTATTGAGACAATAGTGATCATGACTGTGTAAAATGTGCTCCTGAATAAAATCATAAAACAGCAACCTGTGGCAACCTTTCTTTGTTTTCTCTGTCTAGCAGGCATAGATAATCTACTATGAATCATGTAGGGGCAACTGATAGACATATGCTCAATACATCATCCCATTTCACGGACAGTACCATGTTATTATTCCACTACATCAATGTTGATGTTTGACCTAGACTTGCCCCACATACTGCAATGGAACTGTCCACACATAAGCAGGCAGTAAGGTTATTCAATCAGAGAATCTAAATTTTCACATGTAAGTTGACATTTGGATTTAGCAGATTTTTGGATTTAGCGTTACAGGCATGGTTATTAGAAGTATTTTTACAGTAAATAAATGATTGAAATGGTTAATTAATATCATGTTATGAGTTGTTTGATGTATATACTAGAGTAAAGCGCAATATCAAAAGAAGAATCTTCCCAAAGCTAACAGGGTTTGGTACCAACGGCTAGCTCTGTACAAATTTCAAAATGGTGGCATTGAATATGCAAGCATCATATCCCCCCCCCCCTTTGAATATGGCGTGAGTAGGTTTATTCTATAGTAACGCTCATATTGGCCATTGCATCATTTGAAGGAAAAAGTTAATGTCACCTTTTGGACTGCCTCATCACATCGGTGATGAAGAAAATAAACCACATTAAGCATTTCCACTTTTATGCTGGTCAACTAAGGGTGATGGGGACAAATGCAAAAGGAGCATTAGACGAGGCTCAATATTGGACAGACGTTACCAGTAATTTAACTCCCACTGCACTAAGCCCACCATCGGGAAGCACCTACTGACCCCTGGACAGACAGCCATATCAGTAATTTGGCTTTTAATTTTTCTCCATTGTCCATATGGGTAAGGGAGTAGCATTGATGACCACTGGTGTCATAATATTTTGACCCCCCCCCCTCCTTGTGTCCCATTCTCCTCACAACACACCTTCACTAATTCGCCCTCATTTTACTGCTGTGTGCCTATCACCATACATCAACATTTTCACCCACCTGTCCACACCTCATTTATCAAATTTTTAAAACATGAGAATCACTTCTCTAATTTGTCAATCATATTTCAATGACAGATCAATTGTTTTTTATCTATATGTTATCACATTATAATAATATTATGGTTGTCACTACTAAATAAGACCTAAAGCTTATCACAACTAAGATCCATTATTTACCCAAACCTGCCTCATTTCTTTATACCAGTGGGGATCAATAATGTCATGCCTATTGAACTAAAACTGTTATTCTGTGGAATGTCCATTTCACATGCAAGGTCATTTCGTTTTAAGGCTAGTAATTTACAATTATGTAAAAGTCCTGGCAATGAAAAAGTGAATTCTTCTCTTTGCAACTCAATTTCCAAGCAATTTTAAATGAGATCCATTTAAATTTGAAAGGTTTGATATTTGCCTGTAGTATATCAGTCCAGCTCAAGGATTCATTATTTCCATCACACATCAGCCTATAATAATCTTTACCAATGTCTTTATGTACTGTTTCAGATTCATAGTCATTAGTGTTAGGAATGACAGGTGAGTGTGCGATAATCTGCAATTAATTGCATTGGTATTTGCTGTTGTGATCTTTCTGATTCAGTTTTTCACTTTACTATCACTCAACCAAGGCAGTGTTGTACACTTTCTGATTGGTTGGGACAGAATGTGTTCATGAGGTTACAGGCCATTGGACAGCTGGCAACAAGCTGTGACTGGGAAGGTGCCATGTGTGAGGGAATAATAAGTTGGCGGTGGTTCATCGGGGGAAGCAGACACGGCAAAACATGGCCATAATTGATCAATTTGATACAGCAGCAGGTTTTGATGACTGGTTACAATCCCACCCCTGCCAGTCTGCTTAATTACCATTGCTTTATCAGACTGTTAGAGATTAATCACTTGGCCCTCTTGTGGTCAGAGAGCATTTCAGAAGGCAAGATTTATGATTGTGATATTCTGAGTGTGTATCTGCTATCAATTATATGCTTCAGATGCCATTACCACAATTGCCCAGGCACAAGATATGCTTTTCTATTTCTTATCACTCTGTCCCATACGTAATTGCTGATATAGCCAGTTCATTACCCATAATGCATTGTGCTAAATATCCCTACTCATGGACTGATATACACCACAGAATAGATAAATGGCTTCCTCTGCTATGTTTCTATCACCCCCCCCCCCTCACATAGTTGTTAATGTCTTCAGTCCATTACCCATAATGCGTTGTACCATTGGTATATGCCTTCTTCTGTTGTGGTATCATATGATTCGTGCGGAAATGTAATACTTTTTTGCTTTTTAGATAGGGCCCATTTCCAGGACATTTTAGATGTACACTGAAAACCTGGATATTCCGAAACTTGTCAGTGGTGAAGTCTTTAGGTCCTCAGGTTGACAATACCTAAAACAACTACCTTGGGTGGACAAAATTACGACTTTAGGTCATCAACCTGACAACCTTAGTCATCAGTATGATGTATTGTCTGTGTTGTCATACTGATGACTTAGGTTGTCAGGATGACAACCTAAAGTCATCCCAGCAAATTGTCGTGTCCCCTCGTCAACCTGTGTGAAGTGGCTCTCACATGTCGCTAGATGGAACACGACGTCATTATAGCACAAGATCACCAGGAATAGCAATTGCTATACCAAGTGGGTTTAACACACAGTGGCGAAAGATGACAGAATGAGTTATGACTCAAAAAGGAGTCACCATTGATGTCCAATCATGGTGACAGATGACGACAATTTGCTAGGATCATTTTGACCACCTAAGGTAGTTTTTTAGGTCAACCTGAGGACCAAAAGTCGTCACCACTGACTAGTTTTAGATCTTCCAGGTTTTCAGCGTACAGTTTATTTAATATTTGTGCATTGGTAACTTTATCTTTCATTCCTAGGTTCCTTGTAAAATTATTGGAATGCAGTGCAGGAAACCTGTAATCTAAATGAAGTGGTCGGACTATCCATTCTAAATGCTATCTATAAAATCCTAATATTTACAAAATTGAGAAAAAAAACTCAATTTTGATGGGTTTTCTTACTTCTTGCTGGCACTGCCGGCAAAATTTGTATTGAGCCAATAGTGACCATAGCCTTGTGAAATGTACTCCCAAAGAAAATCATAAAACAGCAACCTTTTGGTAAAATGTCTTTGTTTACTCTGCCTAGCACCCATAGATAATCTACTATGAATCCTGTAGCTTATACCAGGGGCAGGGGTGACTAATACATATATATGCTCAATACATCATCCCATTTCACGGACAGTACCGTGTTATTCTTCCACTATGTCAATGTTGGTGTTAGCCAGGGACTCGCCCCACATACTGCAATGGAACTGTCCACATAAGCAGAGAGTAAGGTTATTCAATCAGAGAATTTGTGACACTGGTGGGTATCCCTACATAGTAGAGAGAAATGTATAGGCCAACCATGAATAGGAGGCTTTTTGACTGGAAGCAGTAGTCTATCCAAGAGATCGACTGCATGTCAACACTGAATAGCTTTATCACTGAAAGAGAATGGGTGTAGCAGGCAAATAGTATTAGTTCTGTCTCAGCCACCAGTGAGTACTTAAATGCTCAGTCACTGTCCATCTCCCTATTGATGTACAGAATAATTTGTCCATGTTCCTGCCCAAATGTTATTTGGCAGCATTCTTCCATCTATGGGACAAGTGCAACAATGTCATGTGATAGTGTGCATTTGGCAGCCATAATATGAATAGTCATTCAAAGGCTGCTTACTGCATTTAGGTTCAAATGTGCTATTGTGCCTCTGACCTGAGGTTCATAATGCAACAGTGCAGCGCTAAAAAAGATATAATCAAACAGGAGTGCCACCTTTCAATTTAGCTGCTGCAAAACATACATTTTCATTACAATACATCACCATCAACAGTAACATTATATTGTATATTTATGTAAGACACTTATTCTTTTTTGAAATTATGGCTTAATGAAAATGTCCCCATTCAAAGGCTGTGTATCAAGTGGTCGTCTAAAGGTGCAAAGTGGTCATCTCAAGGCTTTAATATTGGGATACTAACTTAAGACCATTTATCTTCATGACAGTACTCTCTACCTTTATGGATTTCTACTAAATCTATTCATGAGATGGATGCATATCAATTGCCAATCACCATTTCATCATGGTAGATTACCTTCTCCAACCCTGGCACATCTCAATGTAAGGCCTTTGAAGCATCTGTACCAACAGTTATTCAAACCTTGAAAGTAATTTTGTGTACTCTAGGTTAGTCAGTATTGGTCACATACAACTGAGGTCTGAGATATAATGTCAATTTTGTAATAAGGCAAATGCTCTCATAATCATGAATATGAAAGTTCTTACATCAAAAACTCTATTTGCAGAAATAAATTCCACATGTAACGCCGGCTGAAACTATAGCTCGATGCAGCAAGTTGGGAACCTAAAACTTAGTTTTTCCTGAATTTTCGCTAAGAAATGCTGTGGTTTAGCCAAAAATTATCCGATTTACACAATATTTGCAGCAAATGAAAGATGAAACTCATTGCTTTCAGGCCAGGGTAGATGGTATTACAATAATATAGTGCACAGTTTACCACTGAAGTACAAATTATAAATTTAAAAATCATTACTTTGAAAAAATTGCTGTTTTTCAAAGTTTGGCCCTATATATTTTGTGAGAAAAATATTCTAATCATCAGTTTTTGAAAGATAGTGCATAATACTGACCCATCAAGTTTATAAATGAGTATGCTTTTTTTCCCTACCTCTAGGATGGCTTATTACACTATGGGGGACATGTGATTTTTGTTAGTTCGCAAAAACTGTGATTTTCAGCAAGATTTCTGCTTGGTTTTTGATGTGGGACCACATAGATCACCATATATGGATGCGTGATCACCCACTGATACTGGAATTATCCATTTTTATGGTCTACTTGATCATCTTTAAAGGCATGGGAAATATCTAAGTGATACAATAAGTGTGAGAAGAATTAGCCCCATCTTATGATTCTAGTCTTTGGTGCCAACAATGCTTTTGTTGCTATTTGCAGCTAAATAGCTCAATAGTGCATTATAATAGGCCTAACATGCCTAATATGGGGTTCTAATAGCATTTCAATATGGTTTTCAATGGGTCATTAGGTCAAAACAACAATTGATGATGGAATTTAATAGAAACAAAAGTGTTTTGCACCATGGACCTGTTGACATTGTTCAGGTCTTCAGATATTCTTATCTTGAAAATGATAAAGGCATTTATGAGCATGGTGCTTTTCCAGCCCATATGGGACCTATGGAAGGCATTTTGTCTAGTCTGACATGTATTATGAGGGAATAATGCATAGCAAATGATTCTATTTTCACATTTTGTTATGATTTTTGAGAGAGAATCATACACAAGACTTGTCTTCTGCTGCATATACAAAAATGTCCCTTGAATGAAGGCATTTTACATGCAGAGCTGCCTCCAAAACTGGAAAACACTCAGGTTCCCAACTTGCTGCATTGAGCTTTTTATAGTGTATTCTTTCTCAGAATAAGAGCAAAAGGCCTCGGCTTGGTCCTGTTTTTCCACCAGGTCAGGTCAACTGAACCTCACCTATGCCAAGCCAAAGCATCCAAATCACCTCTCTTTTAATCAGTACTTCAGAAACACACCTGGTTTCATGATGAGGTTAATTGTGGTTTAATTTGCACCTTCCTGAACTTGACATTCCCATACAAAATAGACTAGGTGGGAGGGTCAGTATTACACTTCGAACAGGCTACTGTAGAGAACCCTGTGACCATTGGGGAGGGATTACCCTTTACAGGACTATTTCTCTACAAATGTTTTGCACAAGTCTTAATTCTACCTTGGGCTAGATGATGAAAACTAGAGTGACCTGCATACCTGACCATACCTAATAAGGTTTTGTACTAAGAGGTGAACAATCTGCAAACTAACAAAAGTCTGCCTAATAAGGGCACGGACCCTGGGATTGTTAGGTTGAAGAATGCCACTCCCCCTCCCTTCAGTTCCTCTGCTCACCACGTTTCCACATACTGGACCAGTTTCCTCTGTTTGCCTTCTTCCCCCAAGTAGAATCAACATACCAGAGGAGATGTAAATTGCTAGTAGGAGTAGAACGTTTATCAACCACTATTAATTTTTAGATGCACTTTCTGTTATGGCAGCATGGCCTCCTTAATGATCTACATGTTGCTACATATCCACTCTAACCATCTCCATGCATGATCCTGGGATATTGCTGCATCCCGAATTTGTATGGTACGGAAGAATCCATGATTGGGTAAACAGTTATCAGGTTATCTGGTTATGACAATAGATGCCTACAATCAACAGCAGATACACACTCTAGAAATACTGATTCTTGACATGATCAAATGGCCTCTGACCACTGAGGGCCACATGATTAATCTCTAACAGCCTGATTAAACAGCGGTAATTAAGTAGGCTGACAGGATGTGGGATTGTAACAAGTCATCTAAACCTGATATTGTATCTAAGAATCATCAGCCATGGCTGGTATTTGCCCCAACCACTTCCCACCACCCATCCACCACAAACTTACCATTCCTTGACATATGGTACCTTCCAAGCAACAGCTTGCTGCCAGGTCAAAAGGTCCACTGCACTGCCTGTTCATGCAGCCAGCCCTACAATAACCTGTAATAATAGCCTCACAACCACAATCTCTCCTTAGCAATTAGAAGGCTTTTAACACTGCTTTTGGTTTAGCTGGTAGATTGAACTGAACCAGGATTACAGCAGTAACTACCATGGCAATTAATTGCAGATTATCACATACACACCTGTCATTCCAATTTAGATGTATAGAAAACTATAATGGCCCTGAATCTGTATTAGCCCATACAGATTTTTATATTCTATAGCCAAACATTAACTTGGAATGTAGACAGCGGCTAATTTTAGTAGGGGGGTCTAGGGGTGAGCACCCCTTCTCTTTGTCAGTTCTTATGGGTTTATGGGCACATATGAGACACTGAAGTTTCAACCAAAAGAGGAGGCCCATCACTCCCTTTTGGCCCCTCCTCTTCCAAGTCCTGGATCTGTCACTGGTAGATCTTGCCAGTACATGTTTTCCCAAGTTCTTTATACTGCCAGGGTCTACAGCACACCGGGTAAGCAGACATTGATAAAGAGACGTCGAGGTTTCATTCAAAACTACTTGTGTTGCACAAAGAGCAGCATTTACATTTTCATGGTTGTGACTATTTACACAATTCTCATTTGCTAGCCACATGACCTTGCATGTAAAAAGGACATTTGATAGAGTAATTGTATTTGTATAAGAAGTATGAAATTGAATGAAATTAAGCAGTGCAAACTGCATCCAGTCAAAAGAGTGACAGTAGCCAATGTGCATTTCTTTCCCCATGAAGATTCATCCATTTGAAAGGAGGGACATTTAATGACCATGACTTTTGTGGTATTAAGAAGTCGTTATGTATAGGAACAGTTTTGATTTGCCAATGCAGACCTGCAAGCTATGTAGTGGAACAACTTTTCTTTTCTAGATACTCTCACATAATCCATAAATGCATTAAATATAAGCACTTCATTGGAGCATCATGCTGTTCCTACAGGAATATATCAACCCTGTAGGTTTGGCATGATGCATTAATATAGCCCTGGAAGGCATTTCTCAAGGTAGTACGACTAGACCCCCTTCAAGTCGTCGTGAGATCCCTCAGTTAAATGACATTATAGCCTTGCATCTAGTGGTCGCTAATGATTACACTGGTATGACTGCCCTACCAAACCCTCTGTAATTACTGCCTTAAGTGCTGATCATACAGAGTAGATCTAGTTGTAGTGTGTTTCAAGTCATACTGGTTGTGTCTAGTTGTACCATCTTGAGAAATGCCCTCCTGGTGAGCTACTCGTCGGGGCCACATTCATGCATAATGACATCAATAGGGATGATGCATTAATGCATCAGCAGCCTTAAAAGGGTGAAGGCCTAGGGATAAAGAAGCTGAAAGGTGCTTCTAAAAATTGCCACATCAGAGATACCATAAAGGTATTATGTTGAAATACATTTTGAAGGAATACATAATATGTGAGCAATTTAGCTGAAATGTTCATCAGTACACTCCAAAGTTGGAGTCCCTTTAGCATGCCTCATCACAATCATTTTGCAGTCAACTTTTGTGGTGTGAATTGGGGAGGAGACGCTAACTTGTGAGAACTAAATTCCATATTAAGCATTGGCTGTAGATTGTGAGTACATATCAAGAAATATTTATACCACTAATCAGCACCTCACAAGATCTATCACTGTCTCTATGTATGGCTCATGATTTAAAGTCATTAGCATTCTTCGCACAAAACTGAATGACAGGCACACATCCACAGTAACTTCATATGGTAATTGCTGCTGTGATCCTTCTCCGGCTCTGTATTTCACTCACCCCACCAAATCTGGGCTGTGTTAGAAACCTGTGGATTGGTTAGTTGACATTTGTGACAGTAAATTGGAGGGCTGGCTTCTGACCAGGTTGCTCTGTGGACCTGGGTAGGTTCCATGAATGAGGTAAAGCTGGGCAGTGGTGTTGGATGGGTGGTAGAGGCAGTCAGGGCAAATGGTGATTAAAGTTTGATTATTTTTGCTACAGAAGCATGTTTGATGACTGGTTACAATCCCACGCCTTACGTAGAATAGTCCATTGACAATGTATTGAATCTGAATCATCCTGGCTTCGCTGTAGATTAAATGATCCTTTTGTCTTAAAGTACCAGACATATTTTAAGTGCATCAAATTAAGGATGATAGAATTATGAAACTACAGATCTAATGTAGAGAGAACATCTGAGGAAAGAAATTAAAGAAGACTCCACCAGAATATGTATGTGTGCCATTGCACGTAGCTATGTGAATATTAGAAAATCAAATTGAAGTCTATATTTGGAGAGCAAGAAAACTCAATCTTCTTAAATATGAATATGATATTATGAATATGATAAGTGATTAGTTACAGTGGTATGGACAGTATGCCCTGAAGTATTGGAAACTTTAAATGTTTTAAACTACCATGTATAAGCCAATGATCTCCTGGTTTAATATTTACATTAACTGTACTTATTGAACTCATGAGTCAGTTATTAAAGGAAGACAACCTATATATCTTAATTATGTTAAGATATATGAATTATTACATAGGCAGTACAGATCAGGTTGTACATTCAATTGATGAGCATAGTAGATTTTCTATCAATTAACAAATAAAAAACAACTATATAATCACTTTCTGTATGACACTTTCTTTATTTAGAGCTTATTGAAATTTTATTTTTATTTTGGAATGGTTACTTCTGAATGGGATTATTTATCCAGTACTTATCAACACTGCTAATTGAAAAGTCAAGGCCAGGTGCCTCATCACCGCCTGGGCTTGACTTTGATACCTTAATCCTTAATGGTATTTCGTAGCTGCATGGCATTTCAACTTCTGTACGACAAACTTAACCAACACTTCCCTTAACCCTTCAAGATATCTTATTATTGTATTAAGCTCATTTTCTATTTAAAAGGGCATTCAACATCAACCAATATGAGGTTATCTAACTGGTCTTGATTCAAACATCACACCTTCTGGAGTAAGAAGAAGTCTTGAATATATATAATTTGCCAATTTATCCTGACACCTTTTAACCTCGACACATATTAATGAACAAGGTTAACACATAGGCCATGAGACACAACCAGTGCGACTTGAAACCCCTTAATATCAGAGTGGGTGATCAAAGGTAACACACTCTGACTACTCTGTATGATCAGCACTTATGGCAGTAATTACATAGGGTTTGTTAGGGCAGTCGTACCAGTGCAATTACTAGCGACCACGGCTGGAATGGCATTTAACTGAGGGATATCACTACAACTTGAAGGGGGTCTAGACGTATCACCTTGAGAAATGCCTTCCTGAGACCAGTAAAGCATAATACTTGACTGGAACTTTATAGTGGTTGCTTTTCAAGGTAGTGCAGAAACAGGGTACTGTCTAGAATCACCCAAACCTGCACTGTGTGACCAAATGCTCATAAAACACTACTCATAGTTTCTAGTACATGGGGTAATATGTAACCTGCCTTGTGGAACGAACCCCAAATAGGAACTACCTTCAGACAGTCATCCCTTTTTTCTTATTGCATTAGCTCTTTTAGAGGTGAAGTAGGCACAGAGTAGGTCCATAACCATTAGTAGTATATACATGCAAACTGAGCGCAATGGATTAGCTACTAACTAGGTCATGACCTACTGGTAGACCGGAAGTGACCTAGTTTCAGCCAATCAGAGGGCTGGATTTGACAGGAAGTGACGTCATAAGGTCATGACCTAGTTTTTTCGACCAATCAGAGAGCTGGATTCCATTTGACCTAGTGACCTGACCTAGTTACATAAATTAAAAGAATTGTGCAATACCTAGAGCTGACCTACTTGCAAACCGGAAGTGACCTACTAACCTAGTTGCAAAAACGTATGACCTACGTATGAGGGTGCATTGCGCAATGCTTGTAAGAATTTACACAATGTTCTGATGCAATACTTTTATGGATTTACGCAATACTTATGACTCATTTTGTTATGTCTCTTCATTTCATGCATTAAAATAAAACACAACTCATTTATTTCACATAACAGATTATATTTTTATTAGACACAATATTTACAGATGAAGACAGATTTTCCATTTCCGGGGCGTGCACATATACTACAAAAACATCTGTTGTGTGTGAATTTACTTGCTTGATACCAGCTTTGACCAGTGAGACTAGTTTTCCATGTGTTGTGGAAACAATAACTGTTAAGTTTGGCTATGTTAGATATAGCATGCTCGAACAAAGCCTGGGCCAGGAAGTAAGTTTGACTGTTTTTGGGTCCAGGTAAAAGACCAGATAAAAAACCATCCTTAAAGTTTACCTCAAAGGAGAAATGATTTTTCACTCCAGGTATACTTAAGGCATGAAGTTCCAGTGAGACCTGCAGACATGTGAAACAAATAGTTTTAGCAATAGCAGATACTTCCAGTTTACAATTACACTGACAAAACACTCCTACTATGGGATTACATTCTAACTCTTGGAGAGTAAGAGCAAACTTTCTTACACTTCCTAAAGTGTACCTTGTGTAGTGTCTTTGGCAGCCAGGTTCAGTGTGCAATTGATATACTCCTATACACCAATCATGCATTATCAAGTTAACTTTTTTCACTCGACAATAGTACATGCAGTTTCTGTAGGCGTCCCAAAAAGCTGAAGAGAAATATTTGTACATTTTAACACTAGTTATACAGTGGTCAACAGTGTCTGGTTCAGCTCCTCTAAAATAACCAATGTTTTCTCCAGGTATTATTTCCCAAAAGAAATTCTCTGAACATCCACATGCTACAGAACTTATATCATTGTCAGGTGTTATAGAAGAAGCTTGATTATATGAAGCAACACTTTGTAAAACTGGATGCATGTAATAGTCATAAGGTGGAGTTTCTGTGGTTTGCTCCACAAGCATAGCTTCTAAACTTTCCATGTTAAAATGGTTGCTTAAATCTAACCAGATACTAATAATCTGGTGAACGTGACGCTATGAGTTAAGAAATCTGGTACCACTTTTTTTCTGTTCCAACTTAATTTCTTCAGTGCTGGATTTTTTATTTTTGTCGTGAACATGTACAGCGTTCACTTTTGTGAAAAGTTTTTTTTTATTTTTTGAGTGATACAGTTCACTTTTCTTACTTTTTTATTACTTTTTTTTTCATGATACAGTACACATTTTTTTACCTTTGTTTTTTATTTGAAAAATGTTCATTTGAACAAAAAATATTTTCCAGTTTAACACTGTTTTCTATGGAAAAAAATGTTCATTTGAACAAATGTTCGTTTGAACAATTGTTCAAATGAACATTTTCCATTTTAACACTGTTTTCTATGGAAAAAAATGTTTATTTGAACAAATGTTCGTTTGAACAATTGTTCAAATGAACATTTTCCATTTTAACACTGTTTTCTATGGGAAAAAATGTTCATTTGAACAAATGTTCGTTTGAACAATTGTTCAAATGAACATTTTCCATTTTAACACTGTTTTCTATGGGAAAAAATGTTCATTTGAACAAATGTTCGTTTGAACAATTGTTCAAATGAACATTTTCCATTTTAACACTGTTTTCTATGGGGAAAAATGTTCATTTGAACAAATGTTCGTTTGAACAATTGTTCAAATGAACATTTTCCATTTTAACACTGTTTTCTATGAGAAAAAATGTTGATTTGAACAAATGTTCGTTTGAACAATTTTTCAAATGAACATTTTCCATTTTAACACTGTTTTCTATGAAGGAAATTTGTTCATTTGAACAATTTGTTTAACATTTTTTCTTTCAACGAAATGTACAACTGGAAGTGAAACTAGAAAAAGAAACCATTTTTTTATATAGAAAGGGGTAGGGTGCTTACACCGTCTTCACATACTTGTCTCTTTATGTACTGATAGGTTAGACCTTGTTTCCTTTGAGAGTAAGTCGTAACGCTGTGGTTAACTACTTTAAATCCTTTGTTGACTACCGTGACAACATTTTCACTGTCCAGTACTTCTTTGTACTTGTCAGTGGTCAGGGGGTTTTGTTTTTGAATTACACCTTTGCAACTCATTTTAACGGGCACATTTACTCCTGTGCCTATGTAACATTTGGAGTTCAAGGCAGTCATTTCATCACCTTCCCACTCCACTTTGAATAACCCGGGGGTTCTCTTGTCAAACGCCAGACGGCTCTTACAGCATGGTTGAGGCAGCCACAGCTCACCCAAAACTTTGGTCTGAACATAGGTCTCTCTGTGGTGACTGTTGTCACATGATTCAGAGGGCAACCATTTGTGACGTTCTCTGAAGAAAGCTTCACGTTTTTCAGGAATAATTAGGTCTTCTATTTTCTCTGCACTTAAAGCAAAGTAAAAACTGTCAGTGTCCATTTCACACATTTCAAAATCTTTCTCGTCTATGTATTCAAGGAGAAAGTCGTAATAGAAAGCCAACATTTTAAGTTTGGCATATTGGTATACCATGAACCCTATTTGAACTGGGAGGTCGTAGGTGATGGAGGTGGGCAAACAGGACAGTTCTACCGTGTTGTCACTTATGTCTTGCACATCTTGCACTGACCAGTGCATGGCCAAACGTCTTGCCTTAGAGGGGTGAAGATACTTTGTTTGAACAAAGTTTTGTTTGTTGCATATGGTTTTTCCGTATGAACCATTTCCCAAAAGTTTGTACAGATCTGACAAAATCTTACAGTCTATATTTTCGTCTCCCTTCCTCCTAGCTTTGGTTACTTCGTCCATGAAGGGTAAAAAAGTCTGTTCTGGTGTGTATTCTACGAGAAGGTGTACTGTCGTAACTACCAAACCTTTCTCCAGGTACCACTTCAAGAGAGGAGTTCCCAACAAAATTCCCTCTGCGTGGTAGCTGCCTATAAGTTGGCGTTGCAGTTGTTTTAGCTTACCTGCTGCTTCCAGGTAACGTTTCATATGTTCACCTACGTCTTTTTTTCCTACTAAACAGTTTTTGAAAATAGGTGTCATTTCACTGAATTTTTCTTTCAAGGATTCAGGTGTTTCTATGTCTACCTGGATAAGTCCAAAAGTTGTTCCTTTAGAAACTCCTCTCAGTATTTCATCCTGACTTTTTCTGCCTTGGCACAACGGTCTTTTAATTTCCCATTCACTTTTTGTTTCTCTGCACAAGTTTTCATTTTTTTCTTTCAACCACATACACTTATACTTTTCCTCTACTTGGTAACCTAACGACTGAAGATATAGGGTAGTCAAAATGGTATTTTGGTTTTTTTCTTCTAACCATGCCTTTCCATTGGGGTCTCTCAAAACTGATTTAGTGAGGTGACATATGTGACCATGCCAGTAGCACCTGTGAAACTGGTATACTTTTTTTGAAGCTGGATCATAGCCGTCCACTTTTATTTTCCTTGAACCCAATACTACTTCCCCGTAGTTGTATTGGTGTAATATCTTCACTTTGTCTGTCACAGTTTTGTATCGCAACCATTCTGTGGCTGAGTAGCTAATTTGTTGACTGCAGACAGCTTGAAAATCGTTTTCTTTCCTGCGCACCACATAATAACCTGTGCAGTGCTCTTCACCCATGCACTTGAGGTACAAGCTGTTAGCATCTACCCCTACTATGTGTCTGCATACTTTGCTTTGTGACCCGTATTTTTTTTGTCTTATTCTTGTTTCTCCACTTTTGTGATGTCTGTGAAAAATAATAGAGGGACCCCCTACTAAGTTGCGTCTGAGCAAGGAGTGAACATCCTTTTCTTTCTCACCAAAAAGAATGTAAGGAGTGGCATTAGGTGCAGTGTTGTTGAAAAGAAACTTCAAGGTTAAACCTGGCAAAGTTAAACCGTCTTTGAACATGTCTACCCCACGATCTATAAAAAATTTTGTGTGCTCGTTTATGGCTAAAACAAAGGGTTTAACATCCAGGTTGTTGTAATATATCAAGTAGTCCTTCATAGTTTTCATTTTGTTTTCTGTCCAGACCTTTTTACATTCAAGATAATCTTCTTTGCTTATTCCACCACCCGACAAAGAACTGTAGAAGCAGTGGCGTGGAGGAAGAGCTTTGTTGTTCAGTTTTCTTATGTTGTCCATCCACTCGTAGGGAAAAAAACCTTTTTCAGCTTTCCCTTTTAGAAAGGCTTTCAGGTAGTTTGCGTAGGAATAACCTGGTGCCAAATAGTTAAACATGTCAAGGAAAAGAAGATGGTCTGTGTACACTGCTATGTACTTGTTGCATTTTTTTATGGTTTTCATTTCTGTTTTGTCTGTGTCTATAAAAAAAGAATGAAATTCCTTTTTTATCAAATTAATGTCATACTTTCCAGAGTTGAAACCTAGAACAGGGACTCTTTCTATGTAGGTAAGAAGTTTTTCCTTCACTTCAAGAACATGGGAGATTTTTTTTTTTGGATTTTTTTTGTTCTTTGCTGGAAAAACTTTGCTAGCTTTATGTTCTAGTTCCTTTTGTTTTTCTTCTAGAGAGTCTAGTTCGTCTAAAACATCTCTAAAATTCCCTTTCACCTGTTCTCCTATCAACTGCCCCAAGTTGTTTATGTGTTCCAACACATTTTTAACCAAAGGATCGTCGTCCCTGTTGGAATTTCTGACAAAACACACTGGTTCTGTATGCCCAGGAAAATCAGAAGCTACACTGGCAGAAAGGGGTATGTGAGTTTTTTCTATCACAGTGTTAGCATTTTCTGGGGACGAATTTTCAGGTTGGACGAAATAGCTTTCAAAGTCAAAAACAATTTTATAGGGGTATATTTTTTTCTCAGGTGAACAAACTATTCCCAGTTCCTCTAAAACTTGAAAAACTGTTTTGGATGGATTGTATGCTCCACCTTTGTACCTGAAGCTGACTTTGGTGCAATCTTTTTTCACCCCATTGTGTTGTTTCAAAAGGAAGCTACGAGTGAAAACTTTATGACACTTTTCACAGGGGTACATTTTACCATACAGTCCCATGTTAGTTATTAAACTTACATGGTTTCTGTGTAAGTTCAAGTTCATGATTTTTTTGGATGAACACATGTTTGACCTTATAATTTTAGGTCGCCCCTTTCTTTTACCAAAAGAGGGAAGGTAAAAAATTCTTATGTTAACTTCAAACATTTTTTCTAACCTGTCTAAATCTCTTATGTTAACACCCTCAAAAGTCTCCTTGTTCACCCCTGGATAGGCTTCAAGGAAAAGCTCTTGAGTTTTTTCTAAAGATTCATACAGGAAGAAAGACAGACATCTAAAGAAACACAAGTTGTCCTTGTACGCCCTTTTGGTTTTAGGGTCTCTGTGAAAGTGTTGCATTCCTCTTTGTCTTAAACCTGGTGGAACAGTTTTCATTTTACCTAAAAGATATTCTCCTCCCGTAGCCCTTATGAGTGTGATGTTGGCGTTCACGTTGCCTATTACACTCCATTTAGTAGAGGGTCTTTGAGTGTCTTCTTTTATGTTGTTTTCTATTAAATCTAAACACTCTGCAAAGTCTTTGTCGTCCCTTATAAAAATGTAAGGGTCTCTATGACTTTCACTGTCATAGAACAAAGACGAGTTGTTGGCAGAAGCATGAAAGTACATGACTTTCTCTTCTTCTTCCTCCTTAGAGGAAGACAACAACCTTCCAAAAGAGACAGCCACTTTGTAAGCCATAACTTGATTTCTATGAATAGAGGTAAGCGCCTCTATTACCTGTTTGGCTCCCAAGTCTTTGTTGAAACTTGTCATTCTGATGTTGAAAATGGACTGAAGCTTACCAAGCACAGCCAAACCTGAAGCTATGGACTTGAAGTTGTCACGGTAACTGCTTTTATGCAAAGAATTTTTTTCTATTTCTTTTGGAAGTTCTAAGCTGTCGGAAAAAGTTTCTCTTCTACAAGAATCTGAGTTACATAAAGTTTTTCCACTGTTTTCTACAGTAACCAAACATGGAGGTCTAGGGGTGTTACACATTGGACAGTTGACGGTGTAAAGTTGTTTTACCTTTTTGGGCGGCATTTTTTTAAGGTTTCTTTTTCTTGTTACACTTTATGTTCAATATACAAACTTATAACTAAAACCTAACCTAAGTATACATGGAGTACATATGGAACTTAAACCTACGCTGGGCTATGTTGACTAAAAACGGAGTACATCTAAATCTAACTACAAATTAGCTGATATACATGATAATGTAAAAGCACTGAACAAGGAGCTGTTGACCAGACACTATACAAAGTTGACCACTTACCCAGAGTAGAAATCGGTCGTTTCGTCTAGGAAGGGACCAACTCGTGATTTTATGTCCTCCAGAATGAAGGGGGACACAGTGTGTCCGCAGTGTGTGGCTGAGGGGGGCATTCTGAAGCTGGAAGACACCGAGGCGTTCATTTCCTCCACGTAGCTGGTTGTTCCTATGTGAACTTTAGGAGTTCCCTTGTACAAGTTTACCAGGACCATAGCCCGGCCTCCACTGGGGTCGGTGCAGTCTTGGTTCAAGGACAACAAAAGATTATCCACCTTCCTCTCTCCAAGGGCAGCTAGGCGGTGTAACTCCTTGTACTTTCCTAGGATGCACTCTATCTGGTCCACTAAGTTCCTGAATTCACGCGCCTCTAGGTTTAAGCACCGCTCGTAAGGTTTGTCCAGGTAGGTTCTCAAGCATACTCCCCTGATGCTAGGTTCCCTGTATATTTCTATGCAGGCGTTGTTATCCCCTTCCGGATAAAAAACTTGGTTGGGGGCAGGTGACTTTTCTTGGAAACCAAATCGAGCAGGCCACTTTTTTGCCACCAAAGGCACTGACCTAAAGCCCACAAGCTTGCTGGAAGAACTGGGGGCAGTGCCCTCCCCAAACTTTTGCCTGTGTGACTTGTCTTTAGAAGAAGGAACACCTGGGACAGAACCAATTGGCTCGGCACCATAGGATGAAGTCGCTGAGGAAACTGAAGCAGGGGTAGAGACAGGGGTTTTCTTGTGGTAGGCGCGCTTCTGTCTTTTTTTCTTAGGCTCCCCTTCTCTCTCACTGGAACAGTTTCTTTTTTCCGGCGGGCTTTTAAGAAGCAGCTCCTCTACCGGAACCGGGAGAGAGTACAGAGGAGAAGGGCCGGTTAAATCTATAACCTCTACCTGCGAATACCCCCCGCGGTGAGCAGGTGAAGGTGTCCCTTGTGTTAAGTCCACCACTTCTATGGGTTTGACTGCCGGTGATGAGGTTGTAAGGTCTATAACCTTTATTGGACTGACCTGGGGAGAAGGTTCCTCCGGAGTCACGGGCGAGTAAGAGGCGGACGTAGGTGCTTCAGTGGGGGGTTGGTAGTTTTAAAGGTGCCGGGGGATCGATGTATTCCCTGATGTCAAAATCACCGTCGCCAGCTTCCTGAGGAGAGCGATCCCGGACGCGATCCAGGAAATCAGTGATTTCGCCATGAAGAGCTGCAAGAGCGGCTTCCTGTTCTCCTGCATCAGGCACTTCAGTTGGAAGCCGAGCAGGAGTTGCAGGTGGTTTATCAGGTGAGGCTGGAGAGGTAGGAGGAGGGGCGATGCCCGACGCCTTTTCCACTGTCTGTTTAGAAGTAGTAAAAGTTAGTGGAGCCAGTTTTTTAGCTCCTCCTCTCCTGACACTAAGTCCCGTCTTCATGCGACCAGGCATTGTTCTCCTTGAAGATGAAAGGGTGGCAGGGCTGGAAGGTGCAGGAGCAGGACGGCGAACAGCAGACAAACGTCAGAAAAGGTTTGATGAAGATTGAGCAGCTCAAGCCTACTTTATAGTAACTATCCTGATACGATGCTGGGACGTTCCCTTGTCGTTCAGATAACGTACAACCACGTCCATGAGTCGTAGATAACCGTGCTTTTCCATTCATAGTATGTTTTACACTTAGTCAGTGTTGTTTTGGAAAAAAGTAAAAAGCTTAACTCAAATAAAAAAACGTGATAACGCTCAGTCAACGTTCAGGGTGAGGCTTGTAAAACGAATCTTGTTGTTACCATTCTGTGATTAACGCAGACCATTCGTCATTTATCAGAACTAGCTTCTCTCAAGCAGACATGGCTAACTTTTGTCCTTTGCCTTTGTCTTTGACCGTAGGTCACAAAAGGCGTCAGGAGGTGTTTATTTCAGACATCAGGAGGGGCGTAGAAGAAGGTAAGGTGTGGGCTGTGTGGAAATTCTGTCCTGAAAATTTGAACAGGGATCTTTACATCCCTCCTAACTGTAACTTCAAACAATGCTTTTTGCACAACCAAACCACTGCATTGGTTCCTAGTGGACCCTCTCTGAAAAAACTTATCTCAGAAAATGGGGAAAGTTTTTTTTCAGGTGTTCTTTTGGGACATGGTGCCATGGTACACTTGATGTCTAGACATTCCATTTCCTCTGGAAGTTCAAAGAAATTCATTTCAGACAGACAAAAACCCTTTTTTCTAAGGGATCAACCTTTGGGGGGAGGGCCTGGTAATTCAGTTTTCATCGATTCTACTATGGTGAAGGCTTTAATTAAAGCCACTTTACTTCACCCAGACAAAATTACACACTCTTTAGGTTCAAAAATTTTCTATGAAAGAGGATTCAGGACAGAGATTGGACACAATTACCATGGATGCTGTCATGTTGTGAGAGTTATAACTGAAATAACTACCTCCCATGAAAAAGGTCAGCTGAAGGTGGTAACAGCCTACCCCGTATCTAATTTTTGGTCCTCCTAATAAAACTGAACTAAAATAAACGATGATCCTCCGGGTAAGGCCCCTGGGCCAAACCCACCCTTCCACATGTTTTCCCCTCTTTTCAAAACGCTCAGGCACTGACCCTGACGTTTGTTTCGTCCTTGAGCAATAAATCATTTCAGGAAAGTGCGATAAGGAAAGACTGACAGGTTTCCTATAACGGTTAAACGGGGACTAAACCATCGTTATTTGACACAACAACCTTCGCCCTACTATGTCGCGTTACTCCCTGCAGCGTGTATTAGAACAACGTCACCCCGACGACACTCAAGTTCTGACATACGTGAGGGAAAGAAATGAAATTATATGTTGCTCTTCAATTTGTTTCAGGTAAGTGTGCAAATACTTGAAAGAATGTGTTCTTCACCGGAAAAAATTATACTTAGTTTTTTCTTCAGTGCAATCAAGTTTTACATCCAAAGACAGAAAAACCTTGAGGAAAATGGTTTTGAGTCATAACTTGTCGAAATTTTCAGCGGTGGAAACCTTGGGTTATGCCCTGAAGCATGGAAGAAAGGGAAAGGGCCCACTGAAAAACCCCTTCCATTTGGAAGCATTGAAAGCGGCAGAAGAGCATCACGCCAAAGAAAATCCCCGCCTACTTAACCAGCGTCTTCATTTCTTCATGTCTATTTTGGAACTTCTAGCTGAGTGCTTAGAAACCAAAACTTTGTTTTCCTCCTGCCCCATATTTCACATCCCATCATCGTCCCTGGATCGTTTCAGTGTAGAGGAGAAAGAAAAAGTTTGGTTTTATCTGGCTATGTGGTGCACCCAGCTTATCTCCCTTACTCACTGTTTTCACCACAATCAGCTCGCTTTACACTCAACGTCATAACAAATTTAAACGAACGAAGAACGATGTAACATGCTTACCTAAACAGGGGGAAGGGAATGGAAGAGATATATAGAATAGGATAGAATAGGGTAGGATAATATAGGGTAGGGTAGGGTAGGGTAGGGTAGGGTAGGAAAGGGTGGGGGTGGGTTTAAAAAACTATGGGGTGGGGGGGTGGGGGCACCCCTCAAGTATGGGGGGTTTGGGGCTTGTTGGCCCGGGCTGGCCGCCCAAATAACCCACCTAACCCACCCACCCACCCACCCACCTAAACCACCTACCCACCTACCCTACCCTACCCTACCCTACCCTACCCTACCCTACCCTATATAAGTTAACTGTATGCTTTCTAGCCTGTCATAACCTACCTGCCTTCCTACCTGCCTACCTTACTTGCTGAACACCTTTTATTTGGTTGCTATGGAGTTTCACCTTTCGGACGAGTTGTTATTCAAGGTCAGTGAAAAAATATCTGAAAAAGACTACCCTCGATTAGGGGTTTACTTAGGACTTAGACTAAGTTTAATGGATTACATGGAAAAAATACCGTCTCTTCGTTCTATGGGGAGAGAAATGCTTATTTCATGGAGCAGAAAGAACGTGCGTTGCAAGTGGATGGTATTGAGACATGCATTAAGTGACATAGGTCGTTACGATCTAACTGATTATTGTAGATGGTACATGGGATATTACAACGTAGTGGACCATTGTGAAATTCCTCCAGAACAGTGGAAAGTTGATACTTTGTTCGTCAACCTGGCAGACAAGTTCAAAATGCTTGACTGGAGGAAACTGGGAACTCAACTTGGATTGAGCGACCACGAACTTAACCTCATATCCACCCCTGTTCCAGGGAAAAAAGGTGTCACAAATCCTGTTTTCGAAGTTCTGATGGTTTGGAAATATAGAGAAATATCTCATCCAAGCTGCCTTATAGCCAGTCTATACAACATGGGACTTTCTAATGTAGCTCTTTACGTGGAAGGTTTGAACAAGGGTTCAACTGGTTTAAAAGAGGACGAGGTTGCTCCTTTGGTCACTTTGGTTTAAGATATCGTCCAACATGGATCACAAGGAAAAGGAGATCATTTTTGACCCACGTCTACAAAGCCCCTTCACAATGATCATAGCTGGACCTACTTCTTGTGGAAAAAGTCAACTTGTTTTCAAGTTGATTAAAGGTGTAGACGAGCTTGTTACTCCAAAAATACACGACATATACTACTGCTACAGTCAATGGCAAGATGGATTCGACGAAATGGTGAAGTTGGGGGTTAAGTTTAACAAAGGTCTTCTTTCAGAAGACTTTTTGTTCGAGGATGAAAGAGACGTGACTAAACATGGACTGGTCGTAATAGACGATCTCATGGATCCCGAGTACGTTCCCACCATAATGAAACTTTTCACTGTGGGCTCTCATCATCGCAGTTTAAGTGTAATTTTTATTACTCAAAACTTGTTTTTCAACAATCCTGCCTTCAGAACCTTGAGCTTAAATGCACACTACCTAGTTGTTTTTAAAAACCCTAGAGACATGAGTCAGATAGGGCACATTAGCAAACAGGCCTTTCCAGGACAGAAATCCTTTTTGACGGAGGTATATAACTCAGAAACCAAAGAGAAACATTTATACATCCTATTGGACTTTAAGCAGAGCACACCTAACGAGCTTAGGGTAAGAAACAGCATAACAACTCCTTGGAACACCTTGGTTTTCATTCCTCAAGCTTCAGCTTCGAAAAGAAAAAGATAGAATGGTGACCAAAAGATCTCCTTCTGGAGGAAAATTTAAAACAATAAGGAAACATTACCACTTGTTGAAACACATATCCAAGTGTTCCTCGGCAGAGTGTTCCCACATTATCAAAGGTCTCAGCGATGAGGTCATTAGGTTGATGAGTCAAATTTGCGTCAACGTAATGAACAAAAACCTGTTGTGTAACGAGTCCGACGCAGTCAAACGTTTATCACCCTACAAGAAAGAACTCAAGTCAGTCACAAGGCACAAGGCTACCGTTAAGCAGAAGAGGAAAACCTTTGAGCAAAAGGGTGGATTTTTGGGAACCATTTTGGGTCTCGCCTTACCCCTGATAACAGGTCTCATAGGAGCACGTCGATAAAAATCATGTCTTATTCAAGGATGGCCCTCGTAAGGGCGGATCTTGTTCCCCGAGAAAAAAACCCTTCTTTTGTTAGTCCTTCCTCTCCTCCCCAGCCTGGACCTAGTGTTCAAGACCAGTACTACAGGACTCAACTTTTAAGAGAAGGTTTAACTCCTGATTCCAGCCTGGTTCAAGTCCTGAACCACCTTCAAAGTAAAGCACATGAGGTGCTTAACTCTCCTAACCTCAAACTGAAGGAAAAGTTAAGGCAGTACAATCAACTTATGATAAAGTCGGGAATTTTAACTAAAAAAGCGAAGGCCTTAGGACAACGTAGGGAAGGTCCCTATCCTGGTCGAGCAGTAGGACAAGGCCCTGCAGGAGCAGCAGCAGTAGCTAGGGGTGTAAACAATTCTTTAGAAGACACCGACGACGGCGACGACGATGACCACACTTTCACAGAGACTAGAGACGATCCACCACTTCCTGACGATTCAGACGGAGAGAGTGTAGACGAATTCAAAGGGGAGGAAGGATTTAAACCTCGTGCAAGAGACAACACAGAGGGTATGGACGCCGACATAAAAGAAAGAATACCCGCAAGTTACAGAACGACTGCTAAAAATCTCTACAGAGAATTATCTCGTCACGGAAGTGAAATTTTGAATTGGAACAGAGACGGAGAAATATATGCTAACGGGGAACGTGTGCCTGGAACTGACATAACAGATTTGTTAGCTTTTGCTGCCCGACCAAAGTCTTTGAAAAAGGACCAACCTAAAGGAAGCCAGGTTTTCATGAGAGCAGTTAAAAGGCTGAACCCCACCTTAAAATTTGTCAAAAACAAGTCGGCTTTTGCAGGGCACAGTCCTTCCTTTGCTGCCAGTCCCTTGAAAAGAGCTTCCCCTATAAAGAAGAGGAAAGTAAGTCAAAAAGGAACTGGACGTAAGTTTATATGGCGCACAAGGCTTTGAAAAAAGATGTCCTCAGGTTTTACACAGATCCTGAACAACCTGGAAGTTTCACCAGTGTATCTAAACTTCAACGTCATCACTTCAAGAAAACAAAGAAAAAAAACATAGAACAAGCTTTGGAAGATGTAGACGCTTACACCAGACACAAACCTTACAAGAGAAGATTTCCAAGAAGAAAAACACAAACATGGGGGATAGACAAACAGTGGCAACTTGACCTCATAGACATGTGAGAATTTTCAAAGGAAAACAAAGGATACCAGTACATTCTAGCGGGAATAGATGTTTTTTCAAGGTATGGTTTTGGACAACCTGTGAAAAGTAAGAGAGCTGATGACGTGACAGAGGCTTTCAAAAAAATGAGCAAAGAAAGAAAACCTCAACAAATTCAAACTGACAAGGGCAAAGAGTTTGTCAACAAAATTTTCAAAAAACACTGTGAAGATCAAAAAATCAATTTTTTCACAGGAGAGAACGACGACGTGAAGTGTGCCTTAGCCGAAAGGTTCAACTCTACTTTACAAGGAAAAATGTGGAGATGTTTCTCTCATTTCAATAACTACAAATGGGTTGACTTGCTGCCCGACTTGGTTAAGTCCTACAATTTGACTTACCACAAATCCTTAGGAGCTGCCCCTTCAGACATAAATAAAGACAACTCTGAAGTCTTGTTCTACAGGTTGTACGATCAACCTCAAAAGAAAAAAGTTCCTGTCCTTCAGTTGAAGAGAAAAAATCAAGTGCGAATGTTGAAAACAAAGAAAACATTTAACAGAGGGTACGAACCTAACTGGACTGAGGAAATATACACAGTCGACAACATTTCGCCCAAAGGATACAACCTGAAAGATCTCCTTGGAGAAGAGATAAAAGGAAGCTTCTACGAACCTGAAGTTCAGAAGGTGCAAGTCCGTCACGGAAGACGCTACAACATAGAAAAAATAGTAAAATACAGAGGAAAAGGCAAGAAAAGAGAAGCCTTGATCAAGTGGAAGGGTTATGGAGACAAGTTTAACTCTTGGGAACCTGTCAAGAACATAAACAAATGGCGTTTACCTTAACTTTACCTAGTAACTCATCTATGAACGTTTTTCCTGACAACACTTTAACTAGTTACAATACAATTTTGGCAGAATACATTAACTCTCCTACTCAGTTAGAGTGTGCTCTTCAAGAAATAACCTGTCCTACCACGTGGTACAACGTCAAAGAAGAACCCATTCTCTTGGTACAGGGAGAAAACGACCTGACAAACAATCTTCGCTCTGTAGTAGCTTTATTGAACAAACGCAGAAGAGAATTTTTTCCTCTGGAAAAACCAGGAGCCCATAGTGTCTTCAGTAGAGCTTCAAGCTCTACATCAAATTTATCAGCCCAATCTGCTTTGAAGAGAGGAGTAAAAATAACAAAAAACCTACGTCATGTCAACCCTGTGGGATCGACTGAAACCATTCCTCCTGCTGGTCCTGAAAGTGAAAGTCCACCAACTCCTGCTGCTGCGACTGAGACGCCATCTGGAGGATTCACTTCTAACCAACCCACGCCAGAGAAGGAGGAAAAGGAAGAGGAGGAGGCTGAGGGGGAGCGTGACACGGCAGGCAGAGAGAAAAGGGAAATATCGTCGGCTGTGGCTGAAGTGATGTCTATGGATGACAGGGAAAAAAGGTCTCTTTCTTTTTTTGAAGAAAAGGCCGTCTTCACAGACTCTGCTAATGTTTCTCCTCTCTCTCCCAGTCAGTTACAGGCTGTGAAAATATGTACACGCTTCAAGGAAATTAGCAGATACCTGTCTAAGTATTACTTCAAGGAAGGTAGTATCTACAATATGTTTGCCTTAGAAGGTGTGAACCTGGAAAGCAACTCAGAGTTGATAGGATACTTGAACAGGACCATAAATAAACTACAGAGCATGTTGGTGAGAAAACTAAGAAACTACAGGAAAAACAACAAAGCCACCGTGTTTCACTACAACAAATACACAATAAAAAGTGTAGTTTCCTTGCCTCCTGGTGTGGTCATGCAACTCCCAGAAAACTTAGGGAAACAATTAGGTTTTGACGGAAGTGTTTTCCTAAGTGGAAAAACACAAAGCCCCTACGTGGTAGACCTTCAGTACAAAAGTCGATGTGCTTTCGTGTACTCTGACATAGTCAAGCACAGTCTTGTGGGTGACTCTAAAGCACCCCTTCTGAGGCAAATCAACATAAATCGCTACAACGGTGACATGCAGACCATAAGTTTCCAGAACTTGATATATCTGCCAGTCACTAAAACCACCTTCAGACAGATAGGGATATACTTAAAAGACAAGACTGGGGAACCGATACCATTTGAAAGCGGATCAGTGTCGGTGGTACTTGCCTTCAGACCTCTTCAAGGATAGGAGTATATTACCATGCTTCACTACTATGGAACACCTCCATACCTGGCCCCTAGGGGTCAGTACGCTGAATACTACAGAAAATCACAGTTTGGGAACGGTGCTTTACCAGCGTACGGTGGCAGGGGCAGACAAAGAGGGCACGGACTTGGTTCGTTAATAGGTGGTTTACTGAGAGGAGCTGTTCCCCTCTTAAGTAAAATAGGACGCTCAGCTGCCAAATCTGCAGGCAAAGCCTTGCTTACTACAGGAGCTGGAGTCTTGTCCGACGTGGTATCAGGAAAAGGCTTCAAGAAAAGTGTAGTTAGGAGAAGTAAAGCAACAGGGAAGAACTTACTCAAAAGGGCTGCTTCTTCTGCTCAAGGATACATAAAAGGTACATCTGAACCTCCTCCAGTCAAATGACGAGCAACCGGCAAGCGCGGAGGACGTAAGGGGCAACGCGGCAGAGGTAGAGGACAAGCTAGAGGAAGGACCTTGTTCTAGTCATGAGTCTCCTTCATCCCAAGGGTCAGGTATGTGCAGTAGGTGAACTAGACCTACACGCCTTGCCTGTCACTCAAAAGGACATATTAAAGTGTCAAAAAATAACCAAAACTACCAACAATGCCCTGACTCCACACACTGAATCATTTGACTTCACCTTCGAACCAAGCAACCTGTACACAGACCTCTCAGAAACTGAGCTGTACATGGAACTGGAAGCCGTGGCGGCAGACGGAACAACTCACCTTGCCGTAGGCATAGAAGCTGCTCCAGTCAACAACTTGGCACACGCTCTCTTTGCTTCCTGTCAGTTGCTGATAAATGGGGAGAAAGTCACCGGCAACAATGAAGACTATGGTCTCAAGGCCTACATTTTGGACACAATTTGTTGCAACAAAGAAGACAAAGAGACTCGGTTGAAAGGGTGTCAAAAGTACATGAAAGACACCTGTGGTCACATGGAAGCCAGAGCGGGCGAAAATGCTGGATGGACGGCACGGAGAGCAGAGTTCAGTGCCCGCAACAAACATGCCTTAGTAATGAAGCCGCACCTGGATTTAATTAAACAGTGCAAGGTGCTGCCTCCGAACTGTGAAATCAAGTTCATATTTGAAAAAAATCAGCCCAATTACTACATGATGCAAGCAGCCGATCAAAACTACTGGGTCAAAATCACCAAAGCTGAAATGACACTTCTCCAAAAATGTGTCGACGACGAGGTGGTGAAAACTCACGTCAGCAGTGTCAGGAATCCACATTGGGGCCCTTTCAACTATCACATAGCCAGGTGTAAAGTAACTAAACACACTTTGGACGGCGGCTCACAAGACTACAGTTGGACTCAACCTAACACTACTCAGATCCCCACCAGGATAGTCTTGTGTATGATAAAGGAAACAGCAGCTGCTGGGACTAAGACAGAAAATCCTTTCAACTGCAGGCATTTCAACGTGAAGGAAATATGCGTGAGATATGACGATCAAAAGTTTGAGTTGAAGACCGACTTCGAAACAGGCAACTGCATCAGAGCCTACAGTCAAATGTTCATAGACAGTGGGCTGTCGGCTTTGGGGCAAGACTGTGGCATAACTTTGGAAGATTTCAAAGATGGATATTTTCCTTCTTTGTTTTCGACCTCACCCCAGACAGAGCACCTGAAGACAGTCGTATAAATCTCATCAAGCAAGGAAAGCTGGGCATTTCCCTTAGGTTTGCCGCCCCGACTACTCATGCCATATCTGCCGTCTTGTGTTCCTTCTACGACAACAACATCCAACTAACGGCTGACTGTCTTCCTGTCACAGACTACCACATGAACTGAGAAAAAAAATGAGAACTTCAGACATAACAGGTGCACTGGGAAACCATCCACACACAAGGCGTTTCTACCTGGGAACTTTTGCCAGTAATCAATGTCCTAAAAAACCAATTCCCTCTACATGTTTCGTCAGTAACACAGATCCAAGCTCTAAACCTGGTCAGCACTGGGTGGCATTTTACGTTTCTCATAACGGGAATGTATTCTACTTTGATCCCTATGGCTTACCTCCATTTACTATATATCACCAGAGGTTCATGCAAAAGTCGTCAGATGGTCACGGGTCGTTCAGCAGAAAACAAGTACAAAACTTTTACGCTAAAACGTGTGGAGCCCACTGCATTAACTTCCTCATAGAAACATGTCGGACCAAGGATCCACACCACACTGTGAAAAGGTTTTCTCAGGTCCCCTTCAACTTAATGGACAAAATAGTCAGGCCCTTCCGGAGAAAAAGAGAGAAGAAGAGGCAATGAATTTCGAGATGAGTCCAGAAGAAGTAGCAGTCAAAGCAGACGTGAGCAATCTTTTGGTGAAAGGAAAAGTTAAACGTGAACTGGACGTGATAGACGGGCTTCAGAGCACGGCGGAAGTAATAGACAAGATTCTCATGATCATGGCCGAGTTAATGGACAAAGTGGTAGCCCTGGAGGAGAACGACATAGGAAGAAAGGCCTTGAAGGATTTAATGGAGAGAATGCGGGCCTTAGAGGACCGTAGTCAAAGTCCTACTCCAGCCAAGACCGGGTGCAGTTGGTACTGCAACAAGAATTCATTTTCCATATAATATCCATGTACTCTGCTTGCAAAGCATATCTGATTATAATGATTCATACCTAGCATGTACTCTGATAGGAAGAAAAAATAAAAAGATTGAATTAAAAAACCGAGTTGTGTCTTTGTTGCATTTAATCTCATATCAAAATAATGAGTCATAAGTATTGCGTAAATTCATAGGAACATTGCATCAGAAAATGAGTCATGGTTATTGTGTAATTTCTTTCAAGGATTGCACAATACACCCTCATACGTAGGTCATACGTTTTTGCAAGTAGGTTAGTAGGTCACTTCCGGTTTGTAAGTAGGTCAGCTCTAGGTATTGCACAATTCTTTTAATTTATGCATCTAGGTCAGGTCACTAGGTCAAATGAAATCCAGCTCTCTGATTGGTCGAAAAAACTAGGTCATGACCTTATGACGTCACTTCCTGTCAAATCCAGCCCTCTGATTTGTTAAAACTAGGTCACTTTCGGTCTACCAGTAGGTCATGACCTAGTTAGTAGCTAATCCATTGCGCTCAGTTTGCATGTATATACTACTACCATTGGCTGTAATTATGTAAATTCACTATCCGCTCCCTTTGACAATCCTGGTAATGATGCACATTTCTTCTCACTGGGTTTTGAGATCCAAAGCTTTTACATTATTAGTCTTACATTGTCAGTTAAGGAAGGGTTGTACTACATGAAATATTCATAAATGAAACCTTTAATGTTATAGAAAGTTTGGGACTTTTGGACATGTCACTATATATATAGATATTTTTTACATGGTCCTGTCAGCCATGCATATATCTAATAGCAAACACATACTACCAGAATATAAATGGACAGATGGTGTATGCTTACGCAATAGAAATTACTATTTCAAAGATCTTCTAGTCAGTAGGCTCCATTGTTAAGATATTGGGTCTGTGTGAGAGTACCCAGGATGCTGCAGTCCACAACAAACATTCATTTGCTGCATTAATAAAAGCTAAAAAAAGTAAGAACCCTTCTCTTAATCACAAATGTCTGCTGAAACATAAGCCAAGTAGTTTCTGAAGAGATTTATGCATCACAAAATAACCAACGCTGGCCATCCTTTGAAATGAAATAAGTTGCTGTCGTGTTTTAGACTTCCTCATCATATCGGTGGTGAAGAAAGTAAACCACATTTTGCATTTGCACTTTCATGCTGCTCAACTAATCTTGAAGGGGATGAATGCAAACTAGATAGAATGAGATGAGGCTCTATGTTGTACAGATTTTACCTGTAATTTAACGCCCACTTCACTAAGTGGATGCACCTACTGACCCCGGGACAGCCTGCCATATCAGTAATTTGGCTTTGAATTTCATGCCAATGGAACAAAAACCCTTATTCTGTTCAATGCCAATTTCACATGCAAGGTCGTTTGGTTTTAAGGCTAGTAATTAAGAATTATATAAACTAATTGATGTCCTGGCAATGAAAAAGTAAATTATGCTTCGACAGGTTTGATACTTGGCTGTAGGATATATTAGTGCAGCTCAAGAATTCATTATTCCCTTGACAAATTAGCCTCTCAAATCCTTTATCAGCATCTCTATGTACTGTTGCAGATTCATTAGTTTTCTGCAACAGTACATAGTTTTAGGAAGTATACATAATCTGAAATCAATTGCAATGGTAATTGCTGCTTTCTTTAATTCAATTTAACTAGCTCAACCAAGGCCATGTTTTGATTTGTCAGGAAGGATTGTGTTCATGAGGGTATAGGTCATTGGAAGGCTGGCAGTATGAGCAGGCTGTGCAGTAATCCTTCTGACACGGCGCCAAGCTGTGGCTGTAAATAGGTATACCACAGATTTCTCAGATACCTAACACAATCAGGGGCCTGGATAGGTCTGGGCCCCCCAAAATTTGCCAAGACCCATGATAAGATGCAAAAAATTCCCTCACATCCTGGCAATATGGTAGGAGAATAGGGAAAAAATTGGAGTCTGGGCTTCACATCACAGGGAAAAGTCACCAAAGCCAGCATACTCTAGCCAGTGAATTATGATGAATGCCCCCCAATCAAGATCTGGTTCCTATGCCTCTGCACAAGTAGTTGAGACTCTATCAATTAGAAAGCCTGATAAGTTTAAAATTCAACAGTATAAGTCCCTTTTAAATCCATATGGAACTCGCTACAGGATGATAGTCTTCATGGGTGAACCTCAAATTAACACCTTTTGCTCATAGCCACTGGAGCATTTTCAGAATGCTCATACAGCAGGAACATTATAGCTATATGATGGGAAACATTTTACTGATACTCTTTTATATGGGTCTTGATTTGGTTTTGATTACATTTATGTTCTTGCAAGTTAAAATAAGACACCTCTAAAAGTGCAAAACCATTCAATAAATTCCAAACTAACAACACATACAGCCATTCTTCTACATTCAGGCCATGTACAACTTGATAAATATCTAGCTGAGGGGTGGGATATTCAATGTATGACATCTCCCATATATAGAGGATAGCCTAATTTTTTTGGGGCTAATCTCACACAGTATATGTTCAGTTGGTTCAGGCGTTGTTCATGGAACCAGTCAGGATATGCTACATACAAGGCCATAAATGGTTAACCATATATTATATCGGATTACTTTGAAATCTGAAATACGAAATCCCAGTACAATGATAGTTTTGGGCATTTATTGAAATATGTAGTTATGCAGACTTAGATGCCCCCTGGTGGCGGAGTCCAGAACTGCTGAAAATCATTCCCTTTGTGATAATGTCTATTCCTATATGGATTATTCTTTAAGATGGCACATTCCCATTTCATATCTCATCATTACACCAGTGTTTCATCCTTCTGTTGGCCGTCTTGGTGTCCATTGAAACCCATAGTTAAGGTAACCTGACAGAATTACCTCCCAATACATACTGGTTTGACCTATAATAATACTGGCCCACTTTCCAAAAGGGGACTGTGACACCCTTGATTGGATGGACTCTCACATTTTTGCCATTCAATAGAATGCTTAGGTGTTTAAAAATATCATTTCTAGACCTTCATAGGTTCTTTGTCAGGTGTGGTATGTTTTGTCATTTTCACAGATACTGCTTTTTTTGAGTTATCTTATTATTGTCAATTTCACCTAACTGGGATTTCTTTGATATCTCAAAAGGTGCCACATATCATGCTGAAGCTTAAACACTTTCCTAATTAACTATGCTGATACTGTCAATGTATGTGCCATGGCCATTTTGCAAGGCCACCATAAAGGATACATTATAAATTATTTATTAAGACAGTGTAGGGGCCGGCATCGTTGTATATATATTAGTGCGCTTCATCTGAGAGACGCGCTCGTGTGGTGCTCGTTCCTTCTATGCCAACCAGGTGTCGCTTCGTGAAACCAGTTTGGTACAAGAGGGGGGAGCACCATGCCTCGCGTCCAGCTTCTACTAAGAAGCCGGACGATCCGCAGAAGGAGACTGGACATAGTCCAGTCCAGACGTATGTTCTAAACCAGAGAGAATTTAATAAAGTCCTACCCGAGCGGTAGGGGAGTTTGGGGCTTTGCCCAACCCGAACTACTCGTGTTGTGTTGGTATCTTTAGTGATAAGCGAGCCAACGAGCCACCCAACATATAAGTCGATATGAACCATTACAACAGCATGGGACAAAAACTGGAATTGTCTGAAAATAGACTCCTAGAAACCTTCCATTTGTGGTCATAAAGTGAAGGCCCACCATAGATGTATTGGTTGGATAGAGTAAATGTGTAGGATTCTGGCAAGGGGTCTGCCATTCCTGCATCTTAATTAGTTTGCTCTCTAGGGCCATGGCAAGATACCGATATTCTTTTGCAGAGTATCGCGATTTTCACTTACACGGCATTGCAACTGTAAAGGTGCCATGTGTGTGGGTATGGTAAGTTGGTGGTGGGTGATCGGGGGAAGCAGACATGGCAGAAGGTGGCACAGAAGCAGGTTTTGATAACTGGTTACAATCCCATACCCTGCCAGTCTGCTTAATTACCACCACTTGATCAGGCTGTTAAGAGATTAATTATTTAGCCCTCTAGTGATCAGAGAGCATGACAAGATTTATGATTGTGATATTCTGAGTGTGTATCTGCTGTTGAGGCTTCAGATGCCATTACCACATTTACCCAGCCACAAAATATGTTCTTTTCCCTCTTTACCCTCTGTAACAGCCATAGATAATCTACTAATACTATTAATTCTGTAGCTTATACCAAGGGGAAAGGGCAGCTGATGCACATATATATCATGCCATTTCACAGACAGTACCATGTGATTCTTCCACTATGTCAAGGTTGGTTTTCGACATAGACCTGCCACACAATACAGAACTCAGTGAATAAAAACTGTTTGTCTATGTCCACCCCAAGATAACAGAAGCAATCTACAGCCTCCAGTGTCTCGCCATTCAGGTACACATCACGATTGTCTAAATCCAGATTTTTGTTCACATTATTTTCGTTTTGTTGGTATTGATTGTCAGCCTGCGCTGAATACACTAAGCACTGATTCGGTTCAGATCATCTTGCAGAGGCTCCCTGAGTTCAGACCTGTTTCTACCAGAGACGTACATCACCAGGTCGTCTGCATGTGACAGATATCGGCAATTCTCGATCACAGCTGTGATCTTGTTGACATATGTCATAAACAGGAGTGGACCCAGCACAGAGCCCTGTGGCACTCCACAGGTCACTGTAATGTCCATTAGCTCTGGTTCATTGAATCCTACGGATCAGGTAGCTTCGAAACCACCCTACCGTGTCATCAGCACAACCAAGCAGTTTTAGCTCATCAAGGAGCAGGGGGTGACTTATAGTGTCGAACACCTTACTCAGGTCAAGGAAGGTCATCACAGTTAAGTCACCCTAATTGCATGCCTCTTAAAGATCCTGCACCAATGATAACACTGCATAGTAGTAACAATATTTGAATGCAGTGCAGGAAACCTGTAATCCGAATTAAATGAAAAAGCCTCCATGCTGAAGTGGTAGGACTATCCCGCTCTAAATGCTTTCTAATTAATCCTACTATTTGCAAATTTGAGAGGAAAAAAAAATCAATATTGATGGTTTATCTTACTTCTTGCTGGCACTGCTGGCAAAATTTGTGTCGAGCCAATACTGACCATAACCTTGTGAAATGTACTCCTGACGAAAAAAAATAAAACAGCAACCTTTGGCTAAATTTCTTTTTTCTTTACTCTGCCTAGCAGCCATAGATAATCTACTATGAATCCTGTAGTTCATACCAGGGGCAACAGATAAACATGCTCAATACGTCATCCATTTTACAGATAATACCATGTTATTCTTCCACTACATCAATGTTGATGTTTGACCTAGACTTGCCCCAAATACTGCAATTGAACTGTCCACACATAACCAGGCAGTAAGGTTATTCAATCAGAGAATGTGTGAGACTGGTGAGTCTCCCTACATAATAAACAGGAATCAGCCAATCATGAAAGCTTTGTGACTGGAAGCAGTAGTCTATCCAAGAGATCGACCACATGTCAACGCTGAATCCCTTTATCACTGACAGAGAATGGGTGTAGCAGGCCAATAGTTTTCGTTCTGTATTCATGAGTACTCACTTCCCAGTCACTGTCCATCTCCCTATTGAAGTACAGAATAATGTGTCCATGTTCCTGCCCAAATGTTATTTGGCTGCATTCCTCTATCTATAGGATAGGTGCAACACTGTCATGTGATAGTGTGCATTTGGTAGCCATAAAATGTGTGACCCTTCAAAGGCTGCTTACTGCATTTAGGTTCAAATGTGCTATTTTGCCTCTAACCTGAGGTTCATAATGCAAAAGTGCAATACTAGAAACTATATATAGTCAAACAGCAGTGCCACCTTCAAACATCAGGCTGATTTCTTGGGAATTTTCATCAACCCTGAAGTATGTCCTACCCTGTGATCAATTTTGGCCCGATTTTACAATCAGAAACCTTTGGCTCTATAGGGGATATCTGTAATTAGGGTATTTTGTCAATGCTCACAAAAAATTGAAATATTTTCCTTTACAATAGATCAATACAATTTCTGCTTACTAACTAGCAACCACACTGGATGAACCAATTAATTTAGCACTACAGAACTGGCTGCAAAAGAGACATCATATACAATGATGAATGGACACAAGGACACCCAAAAAGGTTTGTATCCATGGTAGATTCTCACCATTATTCATACACAAGCATGTCTGCTGCAGGTCTCCAGACAGAGACTACATTCAATCTAGTAGCTACTGAAGCCCACCCTCTGAGCCATATATAATAAGCTAATAGATGATGGCTGTCGGGGCCCTAGGGCTGTATATGCTGTATATACCTGAGCCGCGAAGCGGCGAGGGTATATACAGCATATACAGCACGTGGGCCCCGACAGCCATCAACTAATAGGTTTATACCACGATTTCCTCCATTTTGTATTAATTTCTTACCTGAAATCCAAAGATTATAGCCAGGAGAATACATTTTGTAAAAGCAAGCGATACGGCCCGGGTCCGCTCTGCGCGAAGCCATTGTTTTTGTTCCTTGCCGGGAGAGGTACCGCTGTGTATACAGTCACTTTTCGTATGGAATCCAACCATGACAAGTCTTCAAATTAATACATACATATCCTTAGACATTCTAGATGAGTACTCCATGCTTGATATGTCCGATATATGCAAAATAAATAAGAATCCATTGATTTTCCAAAACGGTCCGAAATTTTCGGCGTCTTCCTCGTTCGGCGAGCGGATGACCTATATCTACATCCGGGGAACTGACACACTTTCGCCGAACAAGGAGGCGGGTGGGAATGGCCGGACCGCGACTCGTGTACGATCGAAAAATCACTGGATTCTTATTTATATCGAAGGAAATGGAGAAAATTAGCACGCATTCCTCTTCTATGGATCGAAAACTTCTTGGGATTTCAATATTATAACATGTCATGGTTGGATTCCATACGAAAACTGACTGGAAACATAGCAGGTTAGAACTTATTTATTTTCGCATTGGATTTCATCACTGTTCCGTGTGGCGCTATGGCTAAGGCCTTCGCCTACCACCACTGCGGCCGGGGTTCAATCCTCATACGAGTTTGGACGATTTTTCACCTTGAAACAATGGCGAGGCTAAATTTCTATGTCCGCCAACGTCTCCAAAAATATTCTAAGTCCAACTTGACCCCGAAAAAGTATATACCAAAAATTCTAAAAACGCACAAGGGTGGTATATGCAGAATATACCACGTATATATCGCATATAAAACCACCGGAAGTGCCAGAATAGTGGTATAAATATATACATATATATATATATATATATATATATACCATTATTTGTGGCCTGTTCCATAGTATGATAATTGGACCTGTGGACCCAATTCACCCAAGTATAAGGGCTTCCTACTTCCAGACTGAATCCAAAGTAGAAGCTCTTGCTACCAACAGTGGCTTGTTCAATTCCCTATGTGCTGCTTGATCTGATTCTTTAAAGGCTAATAATGCATTAATGCATCATGCTCATCGGTCATCATGATGGAAGAATGCTGTCAATAATCAAGAGTTATGCACCATGGCCTCTGTTCTAACTAGTCAATTCAGCATTCAGATCGATACACAAGCTGCAGTATTTACCATGGGCATTGGAACTATAGGAGATCGGGGTTAAGTCACCCCATCACTTCATTCTTCCAAAACTTATTTTAATTAACCAAAAAATAGGTGAAACCTAAGCATGGTTACCATAGTTCACAGAATTGAAAAGGGAGCTGTTGCAATGAGATCCCAGCTTAAGGCCGTTTATCTCCAAGATAGCAGTCTCTACCTCTATGGATTTCTTCTAATTCTTTTTACAAGATGGATGCATGTCAATTGCCCATTGCCATATCATCACAGTAGATTTGTTGCCCCAAACCTTGCAGGTCATCCAATTTCCTCTTTCATTTCAAATGGTCGTACAAAACCACATCATTTTTTCAGAGAATCCATTACCTGCAGTTGGATAAAGCACTAATCATTTAAAGGTTTGGTCATGTACAGATGTGTTCATTAAAAACAATTGATGCCAATTTGAAGGCAATTTTCAGGTCAAATGGTCTATCAATATAGAGTAAGGGTAAAAAACATATTTTTTACATCAAAATCTAGATGTAGACTCAAATGTCATCATCAAAAATCACCGAAAAATAAAACTTGGGTGTTTTTTTATTTTTTTTTATATTGAAGCAGAAGGCTGAATTAGGTCCTATTTTGTTCCTTCTAGCCAAATCATGCATTGTAACTCTCCTTATCTAATCAATGCTGCACATACAATCCGTTTTTTTATCTCCCAATGATAATTATTGTGTTTCAATCTCTACTTTGACTAGCAAAACAGCTCCTAAGAAAAGAAAATATGGAGGAGGGCCAACATCAAACTTTGAACAGGTGACTGTAGAGGACCCCGTGACTATTGGAGAGGGATTACCCTTAACTTCACCATTTCTCTGCAAATATTTTGCAAGAGACTACCTTGGGCTAGATAATGAGAGTTGAGATAACCAGCATGTCTGACCATACATAAGTAGGTTTTGCAAACAAATAAAGGCCTGCCTAATGAAACCTGGGATATATATAAAGGGCGAGGAATGCCCCCCGTATATCTTTCAGCTCCTCTGCTCGCACAGGTTTCCACATACTGGACCACTTTCCTTTGTTTGCCTTCCTCTCCCAGGTTGATTCAACATACCAGATCAATGTTTCTGGACCATTATTAAGTGTTAGATGTGGTTTTAATGTGATAGCACGTCTGCTCAACAATCTACAGCTCACTACACACCAACTCTAACCATCTCCTTTTGTGACCATGAGATTGGTTTTGGTACAGAGTAATGATAAAAGGGAAAACCACATATCTCATGGCTTGGAAAAATGGTTATGACAGTTGAGGCCTACAATCAACAACATATACACTCAGATATTCAGATTATGAATCTTGACATTCTCAAATTGCCTCTGACCACTAAGAGCCGCAACATTAATCTCTAAATGTCTGATAAAGCATCAGTAATTAGGCCTAGGTCTGCTGCCAGGGATTTGGATCAAAACCTGCTGCTGTATCAAAATGATCAAGTTTGGCTGCCATTTGCCCTGACTGTTCCCCCTCATCGACCCAGTAAGCCCACTTCCCTTTACCTAACACATGGTACCTTCTGTAGGGGCTCGTAGATCGTGATATAGTGTAAGCGTCTCCCTCGAGAGGGCGTTTCGAGCGGTGCACCCATCACCGGTAGTCACTAGAGGTCTCTTCGACCCCTGGTCTCTGCGGGGTGGTGGCAGCACTGTTCGCCTCGCTCCAGCTCCTACCTGGGGCCGGGGAAGGCTATAGTCTGGCTCTGCCTGCCAACGGAGTCGGACCACCTTTACCTGAGCTTGCTCGATAGCTAAGCAGTACACTTCGAGGTGGACGTAAAACATATACCGCAATAAATACGTGCCAGTTGCACTAACCCGAGATACCTTGTCTGGTTTTCACTTCAAACTAGTCGAGGCATTAATCCGAACCACTACACTGGTGCCGTGACCAGTCCTTGGTGTTAGTGCGCGGCCCTGGAGGCCCAACACGAGCACGATGGATCTCGAGATGAAACATCGAACATCTCGGGATCCACACCGAATGACACTGCTCATGCTAACAACTCCAACAGAACACAAATGAGGGGATATACTTCCATAGCTGGACCCAAAGTGGAGAGGGTAGTTCGATTACAATGATGACCCTCGATGCTCAACGAGCAGCCTCAGGCCGAGCAGTAACAAAGACAACGAGTCCTCGCCGATCCCTAGACAACGTAGACATCTCTGTATTCGACATGGGAGGTTCGAAAAAAGTTACTGAATCGGCAGCAGAATACTTACGCGAGCAGGCCAAGCTGAGCTTCGACGCCATGAATAGAGTTCGCCTATATCAAGGGTTACCGAAGCTGGAAGACTCCAAACATAAAATTCTGAGGCTTAGAAACCTGGAGAAACAATGTCACCAGTATCAGACCGAGAAAGAATGAATGTTTAATGACATGAAGAAGCTTGAGGAAGAAACCGAACTGAAAGAACAAGCCAATCGCGACCTTGAACAACAGGCACATGTTATGCAAAGGAAAATAGAACTTGCTAAAGCCGAGTGGGAGAACGAGAAGCTAAGAAAGTAAGTTGACCTGGAGGAACAAGAAGCTAGCTCCACTATTAGGAATCTCGAACTAAAGAAAGAGGCTGAGCGAATAAAGGCCGAAATGGAAGTACGAGGCAAATAAGTTGCTGGAGATTCGGGATCAATGTATATTGAAGAATGAGGACGTGATGGAATCCATTAAAGACAGCAATCAGGACTGAAGCAACATGAGCTATGCCTTGAAATAGCCAATCTGACTAAGCGAAAGACGGCCCTCGACACATACGTGTCGGGAATAGAGAGTAATGGTCATATTGATAAAGTGGACCCTGTTGCGGGGAAAGATAAATCTTTCGAAACAGACACGAGTGCATTTGTAACACAGTTAGATATGCTTTATCAACAAGGATTATCTAATAACAAAATACCAACTGATGCTACATTCGTGAAGGGACCCTCACCTTTAGCAACATCAACACCAGCCGAGGCTCTGAAGAAGCCGGACCAATACGATCCGTTCATGTTCGAAATGATGGTGTCTATGACCCGAAGCATGAACCAAGGGCAACTGAACCCGAAAAACGGAGAATACGATTCAGTGTCACCACTGCCATGCCACACCAAGAAACCGAATACAGCACTACTGATGGACAGGAAGGCCACTTCGAGTTGTCTTACGATGACAACCCGGTAGATGAGTCAGAACCTTTAGGCACCAGAAACCAAGGTGCGACAGGAGGCAGTGCATCGGGTACTACCCAGGGATCGACTGCACCCCCTACCGGGGCTGGGGGCGCTACAGGGGGCGCCGGTCCCGAAGTAGCGTGTTAGAAGACATGCTGAATCAATCAGCTAATACCTCGAACACCGCACACAGTGAGGAGACCATTCGAGAATGGAGTGTTAACCAATGCCAAAAATTGGTACGGACGAATAACGCGGCCAGGCGTCAGGCCATTCTACCAAAGATATACGAGGGTGTGAAAACTTGGAAAGAATGGTTCTTGAACTTCACTGATGACATGAGGTGCAATGCATGGACCCCCAAGGAGGCTTTGCCTCATCTGATCCGATGCCTTAAACACGGCCCCGGCCGAATAGCTGTCGAAAAGTGGAACGAAATGTACTTCGAAAGGGGTACTTTCCAACAGCTAGTTGAGATTGCCAGCATCTTGCTGTACAACTTGGTGACTGAGGACCCTTTCATGCTCTTCAAGAAACGAACGCCGAAGCCACAAGAATCATTTCTAGCCTACGGGTATGAGCTGCAATCCTTGTTACAGAGGGCACGACCGGGAATCAATCCTTCCGATAAATCTTTCCTGAACGACTTGCTACCACAATTCGTGAGCGAACTTCGAGACGAGGATCAGCAGCAAGCAGCTTTGGATGCTTATAAAGGACGAAACCCTATGTTAACGGACCTGTTCGAGGGAATCGAATGCTGGACAGTAAAGAAGACCCTCATGGCGGGAAAAGTAGAAATGAAGACCTCAAATACTAAGGTTTGCGCGAGTACTAATACTAGTACAGCCTCCATCTGGCTACCGTCGGCCGTGCAAGCATTAACACCAACAGGTAGCGTTTCATGGTTGCTGGCGCTCGAGCAATGGCCATCTCAGGTGCACGACTGTCTGAGTTAGGCCTTGGTTCCACTTGAGGTTCATTAGACCGTCGGTTATATATCCGCCGAGGGATATATTTGCGTTTGACGTCTTTCTTAACCTGTACTGCAGAGATACTGCCGTCTTCCTCCTCGATCTCTATGATCTCGAAGTCGTTATCAGTCGTTTCAGTGTATGTCGGTTGGCACACCTCCCCCCAAACCATCAGTGTGTAACCTTCTTGAAGGGTTTCGGATGGGAGATCGGTGATTCCAAGGGACAACTCCGATTCGCCCAGAACTCCTCACCCTTGGGGGGAAACGATGGTACATTGCTGTATCGGTGAAGAGGCGGACTGGGGAATTTTTGATTGACACAGGTGCCAGCCATTCGTGTGTCTCGAGAAAATTCTTCAGTCTGGTGTCCGGCAACCATGAAACGCTACCTGTTGGTGTTAATGCTTGCACGGCCGACAGTAGCCAGATGCAGACTTTTGGCAACACTTTCATACAGATCGGGATGGGGGGCTACAAGTATGTAATGAGCCCTTCCATAGCCGAGATAAGTGATGATGGGATAATTGGCCTGGATTTCGCAAGTTTGTATGGTGCTGTATTGGACCCCCGATTCGGGATGTTGAAAATAAGGCAACCCTACAATTGCCAGATCCCATGCATATTGAGACATGTATCCTCGGTAGCCACCGTGGTGCAGACAGTGAAAATTCCGCCAGGAACAACTGGTGACGTTTTGTGTTCTTCGAACCATGCATTTCGAGGCTCGGACGCTGTCTTCGAACCTAATTTTGAAACACTATCTAGCTTACAGCTAGATTCAGTTGACACTCTTGTGGGAAGTGGATCTTGGACAGTAGTCCCGATTATGAACAGGGGATTGAAACCTGTGTATCTGAGAAAGAATGAGAAGATCGGAGATATGTCCCTGATAGAACACGTCTCGGAAGCCAGATTTCGAACTGATTTACCCGATGGGACAGTTCGGGGGCTACAAGACGACCTAAAGAAGTTGGTTAATGAATCTTCCCTGAGAAGGAATCCAGAGAAAGAGAAACTACAACGATGCCTTCGGGAAACCGGGGGGCGCGGTAGGTCGCACTAGCAAGGTATTACACACGATTGACACCGGTGACTCGAAGCCATTCAAAATACCCTATAGGAGGTTACCACTGAAAAAGAAGGTGGAGGCGGAGAAACAAATTCTCGAACAGCTGGAGAAAGGGGTCATAGTGCCGAGCACGAGCCCTTGGTCTAGCCCTGTGTGCATGACCACGAAGAAGGATGGGTCTATTCGATTTTGCATCGATTATAGAAAGCTGAATGGCTTGACGAAGAAAAACTCCTATCCCTTACCAAGGATAGATGAGACCTTAGACTCATTGGGGGGGAATAAATATTTTTGTACCCTCGACCTTCAATCCGGGTATTGGCAAATCGGGATGGACCCTAAGGATATGGAGAAGACAGCCTTCTCGAGCCATATGGGCCTATTCCAATACAATGTCTTACCTTTTGGGCTGTGTAATGCACCGGCCACTTTCGAAGCTATGATGGAGGAGATGCTAAGTGACCTTCTTTGGAAGAGTTGTCTGGTGTACCTCGATGATGTCATAGTATTTGGAAAGACTTTTGAGGATTGCATGAGCAACCTCGAACTAGTCTTGAAAAGGATCGTAGCAAATGGGCTGAAATTAAAAGCAAAGAAATGTAATTTATTTAAATCATCTATTACATATCTCGGCCTTATAATAACTCCTGACGGCGTAGAAAGCAGACCCTGAAAAACTCCAGACAGTATCCGAATGGCAGAAACCCATATGTGCGAAGGAGGTAAGATCCTTCCTGGGCTTCTGCTCATACTATCGAGATTTCCTCCCGAATTACTCCAAAGTAAGTTACCCCTTACAAATATTGGCACATTGGACCCAAGGTCGAGCAAAAGAACGTTTTCCATGGAGAGACGAACAAGATATACCCTTCGAGCAAATAAAACACTTTTTTGTTAACACGCCAACTGCGGATGATCATTTCATATTGGACACAGACGCTAGCAATGATAGTATTGGTGCAGCCCTGTCTCAGGTCCAGGACGGGGTCGAAGTACCAATCACCTTTGCTAGTAATACTTTGAATAGGGCACAACGAAACTACTGCACCACCAAACTTGAGTTGCTGGCTGTGGTGGTGTATACCAAAAAGTTTTGACACTTCCTATGGGGTACCGACTTCACTCTCCGAACTGACCACTCATCCCTGAGGTGGCTACTTAACTTTAAGGACGCCGAAGGTATGATTGGCCGTTGGCTGGCACACTTGTCAGAATTTGGGTTGGAGCATAGCCAGATCCAACATAGACCGGGTTTGAAGCATATCAATGCAGACGCCCTTTCCCAGAGGCCTATTAGAAAGTGCCAGAAAATCGATTGCGATGATTGCGGGGCTCACAACGCGGTGGCTGCAATGGTTCGAACTAGACAGTCGAGGCCATTGCCTAGCGCCAGTATGGAAAATGTAATAGAATGGCCAGAAGAAACCATCCTGCATTTCCAACAAAACGACCCCACTATCAAGAGAGTGATTAATTACCTGAACAAGAATGCCAAGCCCGAACGGCCGGCATTGTCCCTCGAAGACAGAGAAACCCGCAAATTTCTAGCCCAATGGACCGAGCTAAAGGTTCGAGATGGTCTACTGTGTCGATGGAAAACCTGTCCCACAAAGGACAAGGTTCTACAGATAGTGATTCCTATGTCACTAAGATGAGATATTATGTTTTATTGCCACGGGCATAAAACGAGTGGACACTTCGGAAAGAAGAGGACCTTAGAACGCCTAGCCAGGAGGTACTACTGGCCAGGAATGCACAACAACATCATAAGGTGGGTGATGACTTGTCCCGAATGCGGCAGGAATAAACCCGGTCCAGAAAAGGGAAAGATGCCCCTGATGCAAGAGCTACTCGGAGTTCGATTCGCCCGGGTAGCTATTGACATCATCAGCGGAATCGAACCCACACCCCAGGGCAATACTTGCATGATGGTAGTAACTGATTACTACACCAAAAACACTCGAGTATATCCTTTACCTGACCACAAGGCAGCCACTTGCGCTATTGCCTTTGTGAAATGATGGGTGTTACATCTAGGTGCACCTTTGATGATGCATAGCGACCAAGGACGCGAATTCGAGTCCAGCCTGTGGCAAGAAATGTGCCACTATTTGGCCATTTGTAAAACTCGAACTAACCCATACAGACCACAGTCTGATGGCCAAGTAGAGAGATTCAATCGAACATTGATACAAGTCCTTAAACCCTTGGTAAATTCTTGCCAGGACGACTGGGACGAACAATGTGACTTCGTGGTCCACGCTTATAATAGCACCGTGCACGCTGCAACAAACTGCTCCCCGAATTTGTTAGTATTTGGGGAGGACATCATAATGCCGCCAACTCCGAGTGTGAGGACATTTCCAAACGGATGAATGAACAGAAGGACGAGATCCTGATGAAGACCAACAAATTATCGGGGAAAATGAAGGGTATGGCTCCGAAGAAGAGAAGAGGCCGACCTGCTAAAGTGGCGAACGAGAAGAAGCCGAAGAGAGGATGACCCCGAAAGGTCGAAACTGACACAAATTTAAAATCTAATCGTGATAAAATTGTCTCGGCAGAACGGAGAACTCGAGGTAGGGGGAAAGCGTTGGCACGTTCCACTGGACCTTCTCGAGAATCTTTTTTGAGGTTTGAAAATGTTTTATTGTCAAGTCACTATTCATACAGAAAGTGGTAAAATTAGACAATAATGTGAATCCTCGTTAAGTTATTACATTAAGTGGTTGTTTGCACATAGATCAATGAATAAAGATGGGAATTTATACAATGAAGAATGAGAACAATAATATAAACAGAAAAAATAAAATCTATATAACAAACAGTATATACTATGTACACAAATAGCAACCTCTATAATCTTACAATAAAATTTCAAAAAGAAGGGCAGCAGGCATGGTACACCAGTTTGTTACTATCAACAAGTTTTATACTAGCATGTATTACACTATACCAATAGGATATATATGGACAGATCAGTAGGTACAAAACATATCTTAAACAGATGATCAGCAGATATACAGTATGAGAGTATAGTCACTGTGAGCTCATGGATGAAATTCATGCAGTGTAGTCTTTCAACAGCTCCACATGAATAAATTCTAATTTCAGTTGAACAACAATGGAAGAGAGGTGAGACGCAGTCCCAGAATTGCCGGGCGGACTGCCGTTACTTAATGTTCCGAAATCACAACGAGTGTATTGTCCTGTTAATGTGTCTTGTTATGTGTTTGGAGGTTGAGATACCTCGAGTATGATTCGAAATACGACCACGCCGGACATTACCACCCTACTCATGGTTCCTGTGGGTGGCAGACAGCTTGGCTGACGTGTACGCATGATGCTACATGTTATTCTGCCGAACTCCTGTCGAGATGAGTAGCGGAGGGGGTAAGTCCAACAACGGCCTATGGAGAAAACTAACCCCGCCCCCGGGTTATCCGGGGTAGTACAGACGCCTGCCACGAGCGGGAAGGGGGGGCGCTAGCGAGCGGAATGTCGGAGTGGCGCAGTGCAGTCGCGCATGCATCGCTTGTTGCATCGCTTGTTGTGCCTCTAATAACGCTCACAGCACGCGGCACGCGGCACGTCTTACCGAGGTAAGACGTGCCGCTGTTTTCTCTGCCACTTGTAGTGACATAGCCCTTCTTAGCTGACTGCCATTGACTCCTTCTGTTCCTTGAACGAAGGAGGATAACTCCCTGAGGCATCTGAGACCGAAATATGGCTCAGTCAGAGGTGATGGCGACCATAACGGCCAACCCTGAAGGACACCCGATTCCACTTCGAGCCCAAGACGAGGCACCCCGAAGTCCAGTAGTGGAACTAATGGACACCACCGAAATGGAGTGATCTATCCCCGAAACGGCTCCAGACACCCTGAGCATCCCGAGAGGTGCAGAACTGATTGCCCCGAGAACCCCACGCCCGAGTACGACTGAAGGAACCACCCCTTCAGTCATCATCGAAGTACCCGTGACTTTCACCGACCGACCACCAGCTGTTGGGTATGTGAACGTGACCAAAGGATTCATCCGGACGGCCACAGGCAAGAATCGGTACTGCCCACCGAAGTACCTGGGCCTTAAAGGCGAACCTCCACGGCTGATACCCTACGATTTACAATCTAGGATCTGCTGTGGATGCACCGATACCGGAGTCACTGACGTTTCCGACATCTGGTTCGAAAACTACTTCTGACTGGCTGAAGCGATGTGCATCAGCGATGGCCTAGTTGCCGTTGTTGACGCCATCTGCGAGGACGACCGAATTAGGTCACAGACAGCATACCCCCTGCTGTATGGCCTAATCAGGTTCGAGGAGCGCCTTCCCAGCATCCACTCCCACGAAGTCCTCCTCCCACAAGGACCACCCCGAGAACGCACCTATGCATTCATGTCCGACTCGCAGAGGAACTCTCCTGTTCGCGAGGAAGAAGACGCTTTGTTGGCTGATCCCGAGCTCGAAAAAGAAGAGCAGAGAATGGCCAACGAGACCGCTCGCGACGGAGACGTGGCCAGCAAGATCCCCGAAGCTGCCTCGAGCCTTGAGGGTGGAGCCTGCTTCTCCACCAAGGTAAACACGGCCAAGGAAATGAGCCTCGAGGAGCTTGATGCCCGTCAAGAGGCCATTGAACGCGAGCGCAAAGACCTAATGAAGCGCAAGTCGAAATTGAAGAAGGAGGTTGAAAAAGCCAAGAATGAGTCCACGGACAAGCCCGAGGGTCAACCCAAATCGAGCCGCCGTAAGAAGAAGGTGGTAGAGGAGAAAGCTGAAGAGAGCGACGACTCCGCAGCCTCGACTTCGTCTCGAAGCTCGCGGAGTCGAACCCGAAGTGGTAAAACCACCAAGGAGGAGGACGCCCCATCCCCCTCAAAATCTACCCGGACGAGACCCTCTCGGAAAACAACCCCTCTTGCCCCCGAGCCGGTCAGTAGCACTGCGGTCGAGGAGGAAGAGATCCAAGAAGAGGGTAATGGAGACCGTGACCGGCAGGTTGCCGAAATGAGTCGGCACCTGCTGGAGAACATCGACTCGTTGGAGGAACCCCTGGGGGACGCCCCTGACGAGACCTGCCTAAATAAGTGGGTCAACGCTCGAACCGGATTCCCGGATTATACCCCGAAATGTTTTATGGACTGTCAGCGTCACACTGACAGCTACTCGATTCCTCCCGCCACCAATCGCGACGGCGATAGTGACGACGAGGAATGGATGAAAATCCTAAAGAAGGACTCTGGCCCCGCGAAATTCTATCGCGTGTGGATAGCCTCGCTCGGAGACACAGCTAAGACACCCAAGTCTTACTATGGCTTCGAGCACCGGACGAAGCTGCAGTATGCCGCTTCGAGCTGGACACACACAAACCCGACCTGCCCGTTCGAGATCTGCGTCAACGCCGCAGAGACTGAGAGAGTCTGGCCTTCCAAGGACTCGTTCTTTAGACACCTCGTGGAGCATCATATGCACCACGCACCAGTGTACCGGTGTTCCAATGAAAAGAATGAAAACAAGAAATGCCAAGGGCTAAGAACCACGAGGCAGGGACGGATGGCTGAGCACTTAGCTCAGGTCCATGGTCTCAAGGCCAGCGGCGCTAGACTGAAAGCCCTGAAACTCCATGAACGACTTATGTCGAAGTGGGACCAGATGACCTCAGAGGAGCGATCGAACATCACCATGAGGACCGACCACCTTTGCCACACGGTCGAGGGGAAGCAGGACGCCTACTTCCTCAAGAATGTGCGTTCTCATCGACATTGACATGTCATCGACATTGACATGTCTGCCGAAATGCACTGGCGTGTCAAAGTCCAGAGGAGAGATCCTGACGTGGTCGACCGTCATGGAAGACCCCGACCACACCCCGGTAGGGATCCCCGACGGGACGCCAAGCAGCCAAGGTCGGAGTCACAGTCTCCAGCCCCAGCTCCTGAACACAAGAAAAGGTCCCCCGATCCCAGCACGATTGCGGGTGCTACATCCCGAGACCCCTCGAGCCTCGAGCACGTCTTGCCCTTGACCTCGACCTGTAGCAGGGACCTCGACTGGTAACCACCAGACCTGGTTCGAGGGACGGAACACCCTCTCACACTCTGACTGGTTTGCCGGTTACTCTGGGTCTACCCTTCGGTACCAGGGCACCCCAGAGGATGACGCTTTGCTCGCCAAACTCAAGGCGCAAACGGCCGAAGCTGACGCATTCCCCACTCTGTCTGAAACCCAGACACCAGGCCCCGAGTCCCAGACCCTATTGCCTTCAGGGAAACCAAACCCAATGGGCCCCCCGGCTGCTCCTGCTACTGCTTCCTCTCGAGGGCGGGTCCGACCTGTGGACCCAAAACGACCCGGACATGAACTCGTCCTGAAAGACCCCAGTCAACCTCTCCCCGAGGTTGGTAGGGGCCGAGGCCTGACCATCGATGAGAGTGGAGCGGTAGTTGGGTCGTCTCGACGGACCAACACCGCTACCCCATCCCCGAGCGCCACTGAGAGTGGTTCTGATACTCACACGACCCCTGTGCCGAGCCCTCCAGCACGAAACATGAGGACCACCAATGTGTTACACTTGGTGAAATCTAACTTCGAGCTGGAGGATCCCGATGACTACATCAGAAACCGGACACAGGAATCCTGTGATATTCAGGCCGATGTCTTCCAGGCTGAGCACCCCTCTTTTTTGTATGTAGGTACAAGTTTTTCACCTTATTTGATAGCCAAAATTTGCAGGAGGGGGGGGGGATAAACCCCTCCCTCTGACTATAGATACTCTGTCCTTTTCTGACGCCTGGATCCGCCAAACATAGGGGTGAGAATCTGAGATCTGCAAAAATTGCAAAACGGAAGAATCGATGCACTGTGTCCATTAACCTGTGAACCATACTGAATTGACGATGATGATACCTCCTTTCATCTGTTGTAGACATCCATATCTATACCCAGATATACAATTTGTCATGCATTTTGACATTTACAAAGCATCAGTGACAGATTGAATCTTAAAATCAGGCAAAAGGGCTGTGTCTTTTCATAGAAAATAAAAGTAGATATTTATTAAAAAAAGAATATGTGTTCGACCACTGTTTAAATTAGTTACCCTTTGAAAATAACTTCAAACGTTTTACTGAAGTAAGCTATGAAGATTACAGTGTTAATTATCTCATAGGTAAAAATTATGATAATTAATATTCCTTTTAAGATACGTCCGTTACCATGAAAATAGAGCTATGAACAAAAGGTATAATAATGTCTTAATGCTGAAATATATATACCAGAATGTAGAGCTATTATTACTCACTTTGACCTGTTAATATCATACTGCTACCATCAATAGGTTTTATAAAGCACTCACCTATGCAAGTGCCTTTATGGATGTCCAAAATCATGGTGACGGACATATTGCCCTCCTATCTTTTAACATAGGCATCATTTTTTATCAGTCTCTGATTTCTCAAATAGTGATTTTGATCCTGTCCCCGTCTGGAATAAGATAGTCCATCATATATATGAACATGTTCTGGAGTCAATTACATACATTTTCAAATTTAATTTTTTAGTTCATTTTCCATCCATTTGGCACTTTTTCATTGTGAGGACTCATTTGCTAGCCAAATGACCTTGCATGTAAAAAGGTAATTTAATTGAATAGCTGTTTTTGTACCATTTGCAGGATATTAAATTACACATTATTACTGATATGGCCAGCTGTCCTGGGCACAGTAGGTACTTCCTGGTGGTGGGGTTTTCAGTGGCAGGCGTTGAGTTTATATTACTTGTCAGATCTGTCCAGCAGTATCAATCTCTTAGCCTAGTCAGCAAGAATGAAGAAGCAAATGTAAAATTTGGTTTATTTTTCATCTTCTACTAATTGGAATATGATGATCCTGTCAGAAGGGTGCCATTCACCTTTGTGCATCACTGACCCTTTGAACTTTTATCCATTTCAAAGGACGGCCACCATTGGTGTCGCATTGTCTTGAGAGTGTGCTTCAATGACATTTTCGTAGACATTAGTGGTCATAAAAAGACTTCTTGACTGTATAAATATGAACAATGTCAAATTGGCAGTGCAGGCCTTTAAACTATGTACAGGGTTATCTTTCTTTCTTTTTTAAGGACACTCTTACTCTCGCAGCGCTTCAAAAACATTCTGACCCCCAAGGACAATATCAACCCTGTAGGGTTGGCATGATGCATTAATGTAGCCTTGGCAACTCACTCGCTAAGCCTGCATCCATGTATAATGACGACCAATAGGCATGATGCATCAGTGGCCCTTAAAGGATAAAGATATAAAGCAGTTGATGGGGGTCTCTAGGTCATCACAATTATTGTGCATCACAATTATTGTGCAGCTTTAGTGTTAATCAATAGGGCAAGAACTAAATTTATTGTTAGAAACTGTTAATTACCATATATCAGCAGATTTAACACCATACAACTGCTGTTAATATTTCGACGTATCATTGAATATTTAAAATTATCAACATTTTCCATCCTAAAAGCAACAACAGGCAAACAGGCTGTTATCATCAATTATGTATATCACATGGTAATTGCTGCTGGGATCCTTCTCCAGCTCTGTAATTCACTTACCCATCCCAAACTGGATGGTGTTAGAAACTTCTGGATTGGTCATGTGAGATATGTGACAGTTATTTGGAGGCCTGGCTTCATGACAAGGCTGTGCAGTGGACCTGGGAAGGTTCCATGAGTGACCTAAGCTGGGTGGTGGGTTGGTGGCGAAGGTGATCAGGGCAAACTATGTCCAAGATGGATTATTTCCGATACAGAAGCAGGTTTATCACACTGCCAGCCCACTTAATTACAATAACTAGATGTTAATTACATGAAACCCATTAAAAGATCAGAGGGCATGTCAGCATAGCAAGATTAACGGATTTTTTTTTGTTCGAGTGGGTATCTCCTGTCAACTGTAGGCTTCAATTGCCATTTACGTTTATCCAATCAACAGATGGAGTTTTCTGTTATTTATCACACCATGCTATACATAATTTGTGCTGTAGACCATTCATTACCCATAATGCATCATACCACAAAAATGCTCTGCGCCTAGACTGATATACACTATGGAATAGATGCATGGGTTCTTCTGATATGTTAATACAAAATTCATATACAAATATGGTAGTGCAGGGCTTATCTCCATTGGCCAATAAAAAGAACATCTGTATGAAAGCTGATGAGGTTTAGATATGAAATCTTCTGTCATCCCCTGACAGTGTATCTAACCACAGTGTGGTCCATTGAGAGAAACGCCAGAACTGCTGCTTAAAATTGCTGAATTATGTTTAATCTAATTATACATAGAAATTTCACATTAAATTGCCAATTTTCAAACATGTTTTGATGAAGACAAATGAGGGGCCTCGTGGGCCTTTTACCATGTTGATGCACTAAGGTCACCAATTGGCTAGTTCATCTATGCACCATTCACCTTTAAAGGATCACCTCATGTCAGCAAGTCAAATACGATAAACCGCTAATCCACCCAGCCAGCCTCTCACTGCTAAAGAAACCAAAATAATTTCTGCCAGTCTTGATTAAATTCCACCTTTAGCTGGTCTTTCAAGGATTTAGCCCCACAGCTAGATTGATTACTCACAGAAAATCTCATTTCCCAACCCTATTTATTTCTCATTCCTTTGACAGGGCTATTTAAAGCAGGATGAAAGTGTTTGTAGGAATACCATTTGCAGGGAACTTAATGGTTTAGGTGTTGCAATTGAATTGTAAGAATAGTGAAGGATTGAAGAGAAACCTTGCTGCTAATTGCATGGCAATCAATCTAACCAATACATCTACTGGATTTTGTTGCTGGTTCTTTGGATTGAGAGACCAAGTACAAGATAGGGTCACAAAAGAATGGAATTACAAATTGGTCACTTGTAATCTGAAGGCAGTGCAGAAAACATGTATTGATAGAATCCGAATTAATTGAGCAAACAGACAATGCCCTTGTTGCACTCAGTCTGGCTTCGCTACAGCCTCATTCAGAAGTTTTAATGACTTCTTTGTCTTCAATTATCAGATACATTTTAAGCATATCAAATTAAGAATTATCAAACTATAGATCTAATGTAGAGAGAAGATCTGAGGATAGAAATTAAAGGAAAGTTCATCGAAGTGAAAAAAATCTAAATGCCTGTGTGGCACAGCACTAGGCTATCTAAAGACCAGAAAATCAAATTGGAATTTATTATGGACAACAAGAAAAATTAATCCTTTTAAAGATGATCTTAGATAAGTGATTAGTGATAGTGGTATGAACAGCATGCATTGAAGTACTGGAAACTTAAATTGCTTTAAACTAACATGTATAAGGGACCTCATGTTTTAATGTTTACATTAACTATATCTATTTGACTACTTAGTTTAAAGAAACTCGGAAATATGAAAAATTTAAGATATATGAAGTATTACATAGACAGTAAAACTCCTGTTGTACATCAAACTGATCAGCAAAACATCTTTTGTACCATTTAACAAATAACAAAAAAAATATAATCACTTTTTGTATGAAACTTTCTTAGTTAAGGAGTTCATTCAGAGCTCATTGAAAAGAAAATGCGGGGGAGTTCAGACAAACATTTTTATTTCTTGGAATTGCTACTTCTGGATGGGATTATTCATCCAGCACCTGTCAACACTACTAATTGAAATCTCAGGGCCAGGTGTCTCATTACCACCTGGCCTTTACTTTAATACTTTAATCCCTACTGGTGCTTCATGACATTTCAATTTCTGTACTGTCACTTCCCTTATCACTTCAAGAGTAGAATACCATATTTTGAATTATGCTCTTTTGCTATCAGGGCATTTAAAGTCAACCAATATGAGGTTATCTAACTGGTCTTGATTCAAACATCAAGCCTTATGGAATAAGAAGAAGTTTTAAGTATAAAATGTGTCAATTTATTCTGACAGTTTTAGCCTTTACATATTAATGGAAAAAGGTTGGCAAATAGGCCAGAGACCAGCTAAGCATAACATAGAATCAAAATACTTGACTGGAACTTTAAAACGGGTGCTTTTCAAGGTAGTTCAGAAAACATGTTTTATAGAATCTGAAATAAATCTCTGTGGCTTGGGACTTTACAATAATTATCTTTTAAGTGGGAGGCAATATTTAATGAAGCCGGGCTCAGTGCCCAGCAATGAATGGTTATTTAACAACATTCAATCAAGCGTGGTCTTATTGATGTTGGGACAATAACATAAAATACCAGAGGAGAGAGAAATGTGTGTGATCATAAGCAGCCACAGAAAAGGAATAGAACATAAGGTAAGAAAAAACATCCCCCAGCAATTAAGGAACTATGGAATGTAACTAAATGATCTCGCTGATCAATTTAGGTGGTTCAAAGAAGATGTTTGAGTTCAAAATACTCTTAACATTTGCAACCCTTGTATCTTATGCCCTTTTCCATACGGCTATCCTTTGATTGGAAAATGAATTCATTTGAAATAGAAAAAATTGGGTTAGGGAATGATTAAAGAAATTATCGGAAAAAAAGATGAAAAACGAAAATTAATTTCATTTTGATAATGATTTATTTGAAGTTGTTACTGGTCACCAAGTTTTTAAAAGATTGGTTTGTTCTATGACTGCCTCATGATACCGCTCATAGCAACATACATGATAATGCTTATGGGCAGTGGCAGACAAAAAGTGGCTGGGGAAGAATGTTTTAATTACAGGAACAATAATAACTGTAAAAGCTTTGAAATGAGCTCTTTAATTTTCTCAAACTTTTCAAACCACAAATGAAAAAGCAAAGGCAAGTGTTCTTAACTTGGCTGAAACAGACGGAAAAAATGCATATAAATTGAACCTGGACGTTTACATGCATGTGGACTTGCTCTGTTTTCCTTGGAAGGCAGAACATCTGTTTTCCCTGGAAGGCAGAGCACTTAATGGTGAGAAAAACAAAGTCAGACAAAATTATTATAATGCTTAATAAGATTTGATTTTCTCTCAAGAACAAGGGTGAAATCACAAAACACTGTCTTTATTGTGTCAAAAGTGTTTTGATCTACCAAAAGATATTGCTATCATTTGAATCACATTTTGAAGTGTGACTAGTATTTAGTACTCCATAGTGATTCTAGACTTTATATCTTACAGAGTGGGCCTGTGGTTCATAAAAATCACTCCACTACAAAATTCTGTCGGAATAGACCCTGGTCAAATAGCCCCCAAGGTGGGCATCCCATGGATCTATCAGCAAATAGTGTATAGAAACCAGAATGAGGAAAAAATAGCCTTACGACTTACCATTGATGAAGACATCTGGAGCTTAATTCAAAACATCCTGGGATCACGACCCCAGCGATCTTAGGAATAAATCACCCTTATCCTATTAAGCGATCTTAAGAGTTGACTAGCTTCACATATCCTAGCCAGCACTAAGATCGCATCGATCTTAGCCTCAGCCCTCCTACACTATTCCAAGAAGAACTGACTAGGCACAGGGGTAAGAGTCCAAAAATAAAGGAATAGCTGTGGAGTCACTCTTCTTCACAAGAGTGCTTATACCATTGTTCCCCGTCCCCATATGGGCTAACAACAGAGCACAGGGTGCAGTTGACCCCCGTACAGTATTCAAGAGTTGTTCCCATGAATGTATGATTTATGCTTGCCTATTAGAAGCATTGTGCCCTCCCCCCAGGACAAAGAGAGAGAAGGGAAGAATTACCTTACAGTGCACTTAACGCATGAGTAACCCTAAGAGCCCTCAAGGACACTCAGCAAACGTCCTCCCTCCCCTCTTTATGTATGCAGCAGGCTATTCACTCTTTCAATCAGGAGTGTTCCCTGTAAGTGCTCTTGTACTCAGGTGAAACCACTATGCATTTCTTTCACTAAGATCGCAGTGATCTTAGTGGTGGAAATGGAATAGTGAAGTGATCCCAGGACTAGCTATTCTGGACAGGCCTGCAACCACTGCATTAGATAGGGTAGACCAGCCAGGTCTTATGATATGTGCCTACACTAAGATCGCTAGGGTTGGGATCCCAGGATGTTTTGAATTAAGCTCCAGCTGAGGGTGAATGCTGAGTAATCTAATGTGTAAGAAAGAAATTACTTATAACATTTTGTAATGCATCCGATATGATGGTTCTAGTGGGCATTTCTAAAGATGCATTGACTAGACACAGCCAGTACGACCTAAAACCCTCCATATCAGAGTGGGTAACTCACTACGACTACTCTGTACGATCAGCACTTAAGGATGTAATTACATAGGGTTTAGTCGAGCAGTCGTGCCAGTGCAATTATTAGCGACCACTAGTTGCAGGGCTGTAATGGCATTTAATTGAGGGCTCTCACTACGACTTGAAGGGGGTCTGGTCGTACCATCTTGATAAATGCCTTCCAGAGGTTTGTGGTTAGTAGGGCAAGGCTGACATGTTTAAAGGGGAACTCGTAATCAGTTAATTTGGCGTTAGTATTTAGAGGGATTGATGTAGTTTTATGCCACTGTCTATAATGAGCGAGGATATTGGATAACCTGCCAAAGTTCTTAGCAGCAAACCTACTATGATTAAAGCTGATTGATATGCATGAACCTTTTCAATAGAATGAGTAGAACTCAGTAAAGGAAGAAAGGCGTTAAGTCAGTAATAGAAGCTTGAAGTTAATAATTCCATTGCTGTAGTCACTGATTTCATTTCACAAGGGCCATAATAATCGTGTTACTTGGAAGAACTAAAAATAGATAAATCTGGGGCTAGATCTTTGAGTACATTTTGGAGTGGACATTTTTTAACAAAGACGGGCTGAGTGGTTGGTCTGATATATGTGAACGCTGTTTGTGAACTATGAAAATTACTGATAACAGTAATTGAATTTCTTGCGTTCTTAAAAATATCAAAATGAAAATGGTAATTTGTGTTTGCAAAGGCATTACATTACTCCAAATAACATAAAACATAGTAAAATGGATATGACATAAAGGTTGAAATGAATGACAAGTGAATTGCTCTTATTGTTATTGATTTGTATCCTATATAATAAAGCCTAACTGAAATAATTCATCACTAAATAAGTGCATTGTATAAAAAGAAACAGTGACAGAATCGACTGATTCAAAAATTAGACGTCCCTTATACATATAAAGGTGAACTTAAATTAATAATCCTTCAGGATCTGTGAAAAAGACCTAATTTCAGGGGAATAAGGTGCATTTTGCCAGCACAGGTCACATATGAATTCTCCACATTACATTTGTAAACCTATAGCAACTTTCATATTTTTGCACATTCACACAAAGCTATTCATAGTGCCTTATAGGACCAATATCTACCAATAACCAAGTATATAACTGGTAGAATTTCCTTTCTCAAACACATACTTTAATGTATTGAGCCCATCGCTTTCTGGATGGCGGTTATAATAGAGGAGATTCAACATGACTGTTCTATTTGGTTGAATATTACCCTGATCCCTCTTATGTTTTATGACTTTGTATCCACTTACTTCACGAGGGTTTCAGAGGATTGATAATGAAGAATGTATACATAGGGACATATCATCATCTTCTCCACCCAACCAAAATACAGATTGGAGAAACCATTACCATTTTCAAATTGTTCTGGAGTGAATGCAGTCACCCCCCCCCCAAATATCCACTTATATATGACTTTATAATTGTGACTGTTGTGGAAAGCACTGAGGTGTGTAGGTTTGTTACTGCACCTGTACAAATACCGGCCATTTTCTGGTATAAAGTCTACATCATGAAAGATGACACAGTCAGTATTGTCTTTCGTTCTACCAAAACGGTAACCAACATTCATTAAAACTGCTTCGTTGAATATTTTTGGGCGGTCCTGTTCGACAACAACGATGGTATACTTTATTTGCTGCGCCTGTAGAACAGGATTTAGGTAGTGGAGTAAAAAAGCTAAGTGTTCCTGTCGGTCTCGGAAAGGGATGACAACAACAACATTGTGACAAGGGATACAGCTTCGAGGTTCCCAATGCCCACCTGGCTTTAACCTGGCATCATTAAGAAATTTTCCCTCTAAAGGAACAGGATGCAAACTTACATTGAGTCTACCTAAAAGGGTTCTTGGAACACAGTCACACAAATGTCTTGAGTGAATTCATTATACGCCTTTGTTTTCTTAGGTAGCTTTTAATTATTTTGTCTTCGTTAATTCTTTCCCTGGACTCTACTTCACTTGCAGTGATATCTTTTGGTCGAATTGGTGTAAGAGCATTCCAAACAATTTTGATAACCATCGATGTGGATTTGGGAACTGGGAGCTGATTTTCTCTGTGGAGTATGTGAGGATATGGAATTGAAGATATAAAAGCCCAAATAAAGATACAACCTACAAGAGGGATGAACCATGTCTGTGGTGACCATATCTTGAAATTTTACATATATACCTCCTCACCTATATCAACTCATTATTTCCATCTTGTGACAAGTATATGCTGTTGCTTTAGAATAAATCCTCCGTCCGTTTGAAACTTCTGTTCATAACACCCCAAGTAAATAGAGAGATATTAGGCTGCTCTATCCTTTGAAAATCCATCAATTTACAGTCACTTTTAGCCATAGTTTAAATATTACAAACGTCATCTGAAAAGTCATGGTCAATATCAGGTTATCTGCCAGCGGAATTATTTTAGACATTCTAAAATGTGCAATGTATTAAGGAATCACACACAGTATCCTTCTATTATTTCTGGAGAAGTGAGTATCCTGGAGAGGTGTAACTCAGCACAAGTGAATGCCAGCGGTAAATCTCAATATCAAGGAGAGGAGTGAACTGCTAAGAAATCTGCAGAAAAGTGAATACCTTATTCCATCACAATTGTAAAATTTGTCTAAAAGCAGAGTTGAATCACTAATGATCTACGTAGGTTAAGAACACAGAACGTATTGGCCACTAGCTGGTCTTGAGCTGGTTCCAGCGACACACACTGATAAGATGGGATCAGCATGTCCCTGGAAGTGGGTGTTACCCAGGGACAAAGTACCCATCATGGTATGTCTTATCAGTGGGGTTTACCTCAACCAGCAAAATTCAAAATGGTGGCTCCACTAGGCCTCCATACTGAGTCCTATATAAAACACTATTATCGGGCTTGGAAAACGCTGGCCACTCTCTACATGATGAGGCAAAAAGTTTGGCAAATCCCACAACATTTCTGTTTGAATTTCATATGCTCTAATGCTGTAAGGTTAAGAATACAAAAGGCAATTTGTGCAATATAATAATGATTTGTGCAAAGAGTTGGACCTGTATAGTGGTAGACCTTATAATGGTCCAGGTATGTGTATGGACACATCCAAAACAGTGTGTATGAAAAGATATATGCTGCATTTGCTGTTTCAAAAAAATTTCAAATTATGCATTTTCAGTAGTCTTCATACCGCCTGCCTCACCTCCGCACCTGCATTACTCCCACTGTTGGGGGATGGCCTAACACCTGCACTAATGATTAAGCATGATATGGCCAACGTTTTTCTCCAGTCTATATATATATATATATATATATATATATATATATAAGTTAATGCGTTGATCGATGTACCGGTAATATTAATACATATATCATTATATTAATAACGAACATTATGATAATAAATATGGAATAATTAAGAAGACATTGGGTTTGGTGAGAATTGAGTTTGTCAATATCAATCCTATACATGCCAACAACCGCCAAACACAATGTAACACATTCCATAGCAGGTATAGCATTAAATTATTACATCAAAAGCCAGCAATCTGTCCTTAGACTCTTTGAACTGCGGTTGTGGTAACGTACAGGCAAGGTCTATATACATTCTGTCCTTAGACCCATGCAAATATTTAAAAATAACATTAGATTTCCAATTGGCTCGCCTCATAATATCTTGAACACTCAAACCTGCATTATTTAATAGAGTTGCACCACCATGTCTAAGAGAGTGACTAGAAACCCTATTAGACAAACCACACTGAAAGGCAATTGATTTTAACCTCATATTTACATAGTTATATTGCAACGGTCTAGACTGAATAGAAAAAAGAAATCTGTTATCTCACACATGTTGATATATCTAGCTGGGCACAGGTCAGAACTATCATCTCTTTTAAGATACACAACATATGGAGACTTGCCAAACTGATCAGTTTTAGACGAAATAACTCTGACCTCTATACAGTCAGAAGAAACTTTAACATTCCTCTTTAAGAAATTATGGGGTGACCGGACTACATGTCCAATCCTGAAAACACCCCTGTAACATAGCAATATAGCAGACCAAAATACCACATCTTCCATAAGATCCAAATTAAGTTTTGATTTAATTTGAACCATATCGCTAGGACTAAGCGGGTAGGCTGTACTACCAGACCCCTTACACATCCTCTCTATCCCATCAAGGGTTTTCTTTACCATAAAGTTACCACTATAATCAATATAACCTTTTAATTTCTGGTGATACCACACAGCAGACAAATAATTCCTGACTGAAATCGGTTTCATAAAATCAGACAGGTACACACAATACAAGGAAGCTTGAGAAGGAGAACACGGAAAAGGGGTGAAATTCAATTTCTTACAAAATTTTTGTACCTACTAAGTTGCTGTCTACGAGTATTACGAGTGGATTCAGCCACACCCCTATACAAGAATTTTTCCTTCTCTTCTCCAACTTCTTGAGGTCTGCAATCATAACAGCACATTTTATATTCACTCAAAACATTTTTGCATTTCTGTGGAACACCCCTGTAATTTAGCCTAGACAAATGATCAGCTAAAATGTTGTCCTCAGACCTAATATACGTGGAATATATTTCAATATTATGAACAAAACATAGCCAGAAAATCTCTCTTAACCAAGCCATGCACAATTTATTCTTGGATCTACCGGTATTTAACATAGCCAAGACCTGCATGTTATCAGTGATACAATGAACTCTAGTGTTACTAAACTCCTTCAACCATCGTTTCAGACCCACCATTACCGGGTAGAGCTCGTATACATTAATATTCCTGTGATGAACCTTGAGATTATCCAATTTGGGAGCATGAGTAAAATGATCCACACACTCTAGCATAGGATTAGTATCATTCCAAGTACCATACAAATAATCTCTACCAAACCAGGCACCAAAGCCCTGTATAGATGAATCTGAATACATAGGGGTACATGCATTATCATTTAAAATGATATTTCTACAGTTGAAAACTCCACAAAAGTCCCTCCACCACAACAGATCCTTCTGCGTCCCCTCGTCTAGTCTAACAACACCTCTATTTTTAGCTCTGGCACATAGATCAAACAGTCTCCTGCTGAAGGTCCTACCACCACGTACTACTTGTGAACAGAAAGACATTAAACCACCAATTTTCTGGAGGGTCTTCTTAGATACAAACTTTTTACCTAAACAATCATTAAGGGCTAGACTCATTTTATCCAATTTCTTTTGTGGTAAGGACAGCTCCATACTAGTAGAATCAATGGTTATACCCAGGAATACACACACCTGACTAGGTTCAGTCACCTTTTCCTTCGACACAATGAAACCCATTTATTCCATACATTCAATAAGGATATTCCTCTTACGTAAACACTCCTCTTCAGTTTGAGCTATGACAATAAAATCGTCTAGGTAATTAACTATCCTATCAACACCATAAAATTTAGCTACTGCAGTCAAAAAATCAGATATTCTATTAAATATATATGGAGCACACTTCAACCCAAATGTCAAGCGATTGCTTTAAAAAAATTCCTCTCCATCACCAAAGTCCCAACTGAAACCCTGATAGCCCACATGCGGACCATACACATTGATACTCCTGTAGGCAGATTTCAAATCTACCACACACATAAAGTCATTTTTATCTAGTTGACATGTAACCATGTTTATGGAGTTATAGGAGAAGCTTTTCAACGTAGTGTTCATAAAGTTATTGATAGATATCTCTGCCGGCATGCTACAATCAGTGATAGGTCTCAATTTACCATTAGACTTTTCTACACCACCTAAGGAATGAATACATTTTGGTTTATAGACTGTCTTTGTAACCAAGCCCTGGGCCAGCTCGTCCATAATAATATCACACATTTCTCTATAAAACCTACCTTCTACAATAGATTTATAATTTTTACAAACATAGGCTGTATCACAGCCTGGGTCAACTATTTTGAACCCCTCAGTAAAACCACACCATAGAAAATCTGAATCTATCTGGTTAATACTAATAACATCTGACTGCCTCAAAAACCAGCTAGTCTGCAAGGTAAAATTTGAGCTTTTCTACCATAAATAAAATGCTCACATTCGCAAATACCATTGACACAACTATCATAAACCCTGATGCTGGGTCTATTAACACACTCCACCGTAAACAGTGGTTCGAACTCACCCTGTACTGGGCCACTATAAGTCATAAAAAGATTCTTGTTATTCCTACAAGACTCATTAATATCATTTTTATTATTTTCACCCGAAATGATAGGAACGGGGGGCTCAGGAAGGTCTACCACATGTACTATATTAAAATCAGGCACCAATATATCAGATTCTAACACAGGACCCTGCCTAAGAACAAAATCCTAGTCCTTCTTATTCTTCTGGCATTTATCTTTGCCATGCTTAGACATGCCACACACATCACAAGCATGTCGATACCTACACGGGTCCTCTTTGCAACCTTCGGCCCTGTTAAAAGCATAGCAGGTGCGGTTGGATTGTTTAGACTTGAAACTTTTAGGTTTGACTACACCTGCCTTCTGGGCCTGAACCGTCCCGTCATAGGATAAATGCCTAAGAATGTCTTCACTTCTAACATCACTGAAAGACTCTACACCGTCAGAACTTGCCCTGTTTTTAACAGATGAGTCGTATGCCACCAGGGCTTTGAGAGTGTATATCTTCGTTGAGGATTTTTCCACCAACACCTCTATATGTTTAACTACATCGAAAACATCCTCCCCCTCCTCTATCAACTGTTTCATCATTCTTACGTTAACCAACAGTAATTTCTCAATGCTATCAAGTTTTTCTCCCTTTTTAAGAAAGTTCTTCTGATCAAACATACCTCTGGTTCTATGTGTACGACGACGACCACTTCTAGAGGAGGTTGAATCAATAGACACCGAGGAACTTGATGAAATACTACGGTAAGACGACGACCCTCTCCTGGATCCAAGATGTCGCTGTGTTTTCCTGTTGCTATGGAGCCCGCGGTAGTCAGGCGACCGCTGCCGGCCACGCCCCCGTTGCTTGGTTACTGCGTCGCCAGTCGAATGTTTACAAACATCGCCATGTGCCCGAGCTGTCCCCGTCTCGCCACTCGCTGTAGTAGTTGTACGATTCAGCGCCTGTCCCTCCAATAGGAACTTGATATCCGCTAACTGCCTTTCCATACGAGCAGTACGATCCTCCAAATCCTCAATCATCTGGTCAACGGCTGAGTCCAATGTAACCCCTATAGCAGTTGGGGAAGATGGTCCTTGACCACCCCATTGGATCTCACACCGCTCGAATTCCTCGAATTGGCTATATTTTTAGTTTTTCTAGGAGATTTCTTGGTTTTAGACCTTGGTCCACCACCAGCTGCTCCTTTCCTACCCATAGTATTAAGGTAGATACCCTATTTACTCGACAAACTGGAGAAACAGTTTAAAAATTCCAGCACCACCCAGCGTGGTGTATGCTGTCCGAGTATATGAAGCCAATTGACCGTTAGTTCAACTGCTGGAGCTTATATACTGGAGGAAAAGTTATGTGTGACGTCATCGAAAATCATGCGCCCCAGATAAAGTAGTACCAACGTATCACTCATTAATTATATATATATACCTGGGAGTATATAGTCCCATATATATAAAATGCTGGCGCAACACCCTCAACACTCCAAGAGGTATCGAGCTATAAGCTGAGCTTGGTGTTGTACAAAATATAGGCATGATTTTTTTGTTATATTACAAAGTTTTACACAGCTTATAATATAGATATTGTACTAGCATGAACTTAAGCATTAAGTATAAGACTTAACGCCAATATCACCTTGAACTTCAAACTAACATTTAATAACAGGGATGTACATTTAAATACTAACCACCTAGAATAAAAACTTTTCTTACTTAACTCATATATCTGTTTTGATAACTTTATGTGTTTAGTTTTAGGTTATTAGATTCATCTGTTGGTAAACTATCGTAATTGTAATTATAGATTTACAGATCAATAATCAATGATCTTTGTCTCAACGTTTTACTCTAGATCAGAATGATTAACATATTTCAGTATTGTAATATTGTAAGCTCCAAAAATAATATTGTCTCGCATAATACATGATCTCAACAGAACCTGCATCTGTAAATTGTATTATTAACATAAAAAATTGTATGTTTAACAATTGTTTTGTATTTTGTGAACCCACCTGTGTGTATGTACATCAGAAATATATGCCAGTGTGTAATCCTTGTTGTTCAATTCTAAACCTACAGCTAACCTTTGGAACACCATCTTGACCAGAGTGCTTACCGCTGCCCACCGTCTCGTGGGGCCACCTGTTGTAGGGAAGGCTAACTACAAGTCTGCTACCACCACGTTCAAACCTAACTCTATCCGCAGTGACTTTGAATATTGGCCTGGATTGACATACTCATATACCAACAGTCTGGAGGACGTTTCAGACCGGGAGCAAACTGCTATAAAACCATATGAAATTTGGTGTGATATCTAGGACACAAGGTCCTATATTTATGAGCAGTTTTATTTAATACACCATACTCTTCCAATAACCACCAAAGCCAATAGTGATTACCAATCAACCATAGACATTCCTGTATATATATACATGTATATATATCTAGATTTTTCTGGCACTGATCGAGCCAAACCTGAGTGTACTGATGTCTTTATGAGCTGCAGGAATTATACTTCAGGATGTAAAATATCACACTATGACATTATACTGAACTCCTTCCACATTTACGATCTCCCTTCATCCCTCACCCCCTTCTCCCTTCCCCAAGACCACTGAGTGGTTTCACCAATATTATAATGCGAGTGCCTGGAGTCTTGAACTTCTCTGATTTTTCTGATTTATCATGTGTGAACACATGATAATTACAATTACGATAGTTTACCACATGATAAGTCCTTCAACAACTCCCAATCTTTTGGGGTTCTCTCAAATGAGTGGGAGAAAGGCTGACAGTGAACTGTCAAGCAGGAGGAAAATGAGATTCATTTTTTCCTTATTTTGGATGTATAAGGAGTAAACAAAGGTGGATATCACGTTCGCTTATTTGGCATGTGCTGTCATGAAATTTCACTAACATTACTATAAACCTCTTATGTTTACAATTTTGATATGTTTTGAAATCTATTGCTCACATTATGATTGGTAAATTTACTACTTTCAAAAATAATTTGTGAAGCTGTTTTCCTGCTTGGTTCACTTCAAAATTTTGTATTGAAGTTCTCTTGAATTGATACTTTTGTAAAAAAAAACAACTATGGCTTGAAAAATCATCAGTCAAGCTGCAATGGTCGCAATCTTGGATCCCGATCCAAAGTTATCGGCGCCGTTATTACAATTACACTTAAGGGGAACTGCTGGACGATGAGATATCTAAATTGTGTTCGTCAAGACCTTTAATTTGATAGGCTATATGCTAAGATCTGATGAGTAGTTCCAGATATTTCACTAAAACTCAAACATTCAAGAGAATCTGATGGGAGAGTGTCATATTGTTTGACGTTGCTATGACACTAGTTGCTAAGTTAAGCGCCGCTAAGATAAGCGCTTCTGGTGTAAGACACCAGGGGGCTGCACTGAACAGCTGAAGCTGTGGCATAAAGCTCTATGCCCAGTTGGGGACATGGGGGGGGATTACAAAAGTATAAATTTAAACAAAAGTATAAAACTAAATAGCCATTATTGAACGAACATGACGAGTATGGTACGGATGGCTCGAGAGTCATGCGAGTTATACGAGTATGCCTCGACAAATTATTCAATAGGTTTGCTCGTGTATCTCATTTTGTGTTTGACTTAAGGTCTTTTTGTATATAAGCACATCCACATTATTATGTCTCCAAAAAGGAAGAAAATGAGTATAAATACGTTTCATTAGCTCTGCTCCTGTAATCCCCAAAGGCATTTCTCCCTCAAACACAAGAAGCTATAAAGGGACCTTTATGAACAAGTAGCTCACCTTACGGCCTGTATTAATCCCCCTGGCTGAGTGGTGGTCAAATGTAGACACAGGAGCAGGCCATATGTACACAGGACAATAATGTTCTCTCCTCCTGACCAAAGCAAGCTGGGGATGGCAAAGGCAATGATGGGATTTGACATGTGGGCAGGGTTGACATGGGAGAGGTAGGGAACTTTAAGAGTGGTGCCATGAACTGTTAGTAATTGAGGAATAGATATGCAAAGGTTCACGGGTAGGGGTAGGTTTCCAAGGTTTACAAGGGAAGACAAAATAATTTATCATTTTATATACATTGGTAACTTGGTAAAGATGCTTGTTTACATCGCCTTTTTCAAGAGTGCCAAATCTATGGCACCCGAGCATTTCAACATAATTTACTATGAGATAAAGGGAAGTTTCAAACACTCAAAAACCTGAACTCCACTAGTCTAACACTGTATCCATGAAATGCCACGTTCCTTTTAATCCTTTGCTCTCGATGTTTTGTTTTTTTTTTACATTCAACCTTGACCATGCAAGCTTAAAGGATAATCCAATGCCATACATAATGTAACCAATAACACAGAGAAAAAGATGGATTTAAAAGTAGGCTTAGTGGAACTCCATCAAAAGCTCACTCTCAGCCTTGATTGTAAATGGGCAGTAGCTTGTCCTGTACTGAGTACGGGACAAGGTACTGATTTGTACTAACAGTAGCTCCTACTGCTTTCCAAAAGTAAAAGCAATGTACTGTAAATATCTTGGCGCAGTCTTGGCGACAGTGCTCTTGACACATGTCATCTACGGATTATGTTCTAAGGCAGGACAACATTATCAGAAAACCTATGAGTGGCAAAGATATATCAATGCTAAGCCTATTCCATCTTGGTATCCGCCCTGAAGTCCCCATAAGTCTTCCATCCATCAAAGATGAAGTGTTAAAATGGAATCAGACTTGACACAAATGGTGGCAGTGGCAGAAGGAAAATGGATTTTGATAAAAGTGCTGCACCTGGTGACAGGAACTGCATGGTATTTCAATGTACCAGTAGTGATGTATAAATGCTACAGATGGCCCCGCTCTTTCATATAAATATCTATCAAGTTGGATGTATGGAGATGTGGCTGTGTTCTTCATGCATTATTCTTCAATTTAAACTCAAGATGCTCATACCGGTGTCACAGCCCCATCCATGTATGTATATTAATGAAGCAAGCCTTTTTATATCGTGTGGGGATCAGCGTCTATAGTATAGCATAGGGAGGGCGTTCTCTGCAAGGACGTGAGGAAAATTGAATTTTATTCTGCACGCCCACATCTCCACTGCAATGTAATCAAAGGAAATACTCATTATAAACACTATCCCCGAGTTTGAGACCCTAATTCTGCGAGTGAAGAAACTGAGACTTTGGATAGATTTGAGTGAATCATGTAAGAACCACATTGTCCCACACTCAGTTCTCCATGGCGGCCGCATGGTGGCCAGGTAGAGTCAATATATTCATACTACCTCTGAGTCCCCAGGCATAGGCATAGAGCAGATATATATATATATATATATATATATATATATATATATATATATATATATATATAAAGTCAGACAGTATAATACTATAGAGTTTGTTACATGAGTAGGTACCTGCTAGTGCAGCTCTCTCCCCAGCAAATTGTCGTGACTCCTCGTCAACCTGTGTGAAGTGGCTCACACATGTTGCTAGATGGAACATGACGTCGCTATAGCACAAGATCACCAGGAATAGCAATGGTGGTGATCACATGGCCTCACCTCAGATGGCTAGAATGGTGATCACTCAGACTCAACAGGGATGGCGACATGAGTGATTACTCATCCTCACCAGGGATGGTGACATGAGTGATCACTCACTTCGCTAGATGAGACTCACTCCATGTCATAACGCATGTTCACCATGGATGGCAAGGATCGTGATCAATCACACTCACGGGGTATGGTCACTCGGGTGATCACTCACCTTGCTAGATGAAACGCGTACCTTGTGATAGCACAGGTTCACCACAGATGGTGAGGATCTTTATCACCAACACTCACCAGGGATGGCGACACGAGTGATCACTCACCTCGCTAGATGAAACGCACACCATGCCATAGCGCATGTTCACCACAGTTGGCGAGGATCGTGATGACTCACACTCACCAGGGATGGCAAGGCGGTTGATCCCTCACCTCGCTAGATGAAACATGCACCACATCATAGCACAGGTTCACCATGGATGCCGAGAGTGGTGATCACTCAGACTCACCAGTGATGGCAACACTGGTGTTCACTCATCTTGTTAGATGAAAAGCTCATGATCATCGACATTGGTAATCATGCAGCCTCACATCTACCAGGTCAAAGTATGTTTGGCCAGAGAAGGTATTGCCATATGTATCTTCCCTCTAACCACAGACAAGGTGTTCATGTAGATATTTCCCTATGTATTTTTCCTGTAACCAGAGAAAAGGTGTTTATGGATAGTTGCTTTTATTTAAAAGATACCTCTATCTAAATTCAATTGATATTTTCTCTCTGAAGTATTACATGGAAATCAGTGTGAAACAAAGGACATTTGATACGTATGGGACTTATACTTCATGCCCACACTTCCTAGGTAGGCTACATGTTGAACAGTGGTGCTGTCTCAAGAACTTTGGCAATGGTGGTGATAAGTTGCCATTCTGAGTGAGAGTGAGTGACAGATGATGCAATCCTCAGAGAGCATTGACTTAGAGTGACACAAATTCACGCATTGAGTGAGACCTATGTTGGCAATGGTGGTGATACGTCACCATTTTGTGTGAGAGTTGATGCCAGTGGCACACACTCACACAACAAGTGAGATCCATGTCAGCGATGGTGGTGATAAGTCGCCATTTTGAGAGAAGATTAACTAGGAGTGACACAAACTCACCCAGTGAGTGAGATCCATGTTGGTGATGTTGGTGATAAGTCACCATTCTGAGTGAGAGTTGACAGGCAGTGGCACATACTCATGCAGTGAGTTAGATCCATGTTGGCGATGGTGGTGATAAGTCACCATGCTTTGTGAGGGAAGACAAGGGGTGGCACATACTCACACAGTGAGTGAGATCATGTTGGCGACTGTTGTGATAAATCGCCATGCCATGTGAGACTGACACACAGTGGTGAAAGATGAAGCACTGAGTTATCACTCACAAAGGAGTCACCATTGATGACCAATCATGGCGACAGATAATGACAATTTGCTAGGACTGTTTTAAACAAGGCAGGTGACTTTTCAGACTAATGTGGTGAGTGCAAGTTGAATGGTGAAGCAGGGTGCGACTTCTTTTGAAAAGAGGGTACCTACTGACAGCTCTTTTTACCATAGGAGCAACACGCCCAGTGTCAGTCTCACGTCACTTTGGTGATATCACCATGACGACAGGCGATGCAGCAACACAATGTCGCACAATCAACACTGTCAACCTGCCCTTGTAGATAATAACCAGAAACACCACGGCATGGGCATATGACTATGAGTATGTCCATGTACTGGTGTTTCTGTTTTTATTATACCTAGCGTATATGATACTGCTATTCCTACACATATATTTCCTTTTTTATTTTCAAAATATTGTCTAAAAGTTGCAGGTAGTTAGTTCCGTATATTAGTTATAAATACTAAATGGCCGCTAGATGTCCCCCGATTTTGTACACTCGATTTCTATCTAAAATCATTATCTTCAGTCCGATTTGGATGCTGCAAAGTACTACAGGGATGCCCTTACAAAGTACCTACCCATTCCCACCATAGATATATCATTATTCTGCTTATTATTTCCTAAAGTCATGGTCGAATTTTCCGATCTGCATTTGTTTTTAATTCACAGTTCCAACTATGTCTGCTAGATGTCTCCCGATTTTCTCCCTGCAGATTTTGGTCTAAAATCCTTATTTATGGTCTGATTTACAAGCTGTAAAGTTCCTTATGCTTGCCTACATTCACTATCTTTCTTCCATAGAAATATCAAAATCTTACTGATTACTTGATATTGGCGATTTAGTTCTGATTTTCCCCATCAGATAGCAAAAAATCCCATATGCACCCTAGTGGGCATACAGCAGAAATAGGGTAAAATTGGGAAGTATCGCGCACCTAGGCACGGTACAACCAAAAGAAATGCTCCCACGAGTAGCAGGCATGGCCGGGGGACGCAGTTCTGACATTAATGGAATATAGCATAAATATGGCAGCACAAGGGTGGTATATTGACGAATATTGCACGAGGCCGTTAGGCCGAGTGCAATATCGTCAATATACCACCCGTGTGCTGGCATATTTATGCCATATTGCATTTATACCACCTTTTCCTCCATTTTGTATTAATTTCTTACCTGATATCCACAGAATATAGCCACGAGAAAACATTTTGTAAAAGCAAGCGATACGGCCCGGGTCACCGCTCTGCACGAAGCCATTGTTTTTGTTCCTTGCCGGGAGAGGTACCGCCGTGTTCACACTCACTTTTCGTATGGAATCCAACCATGACAAGTTTTCAAATTAAAACATACACATCCTTAGATAGTCTAGATGATCCCTCCATACGTATTATGTCCAATATATTCAAAATAAAGGAGAATCCATTGATTTTCTAAACGGGTCCGACATTTTCGGCGTCTTCCTCGTACGGCGAGCGGATGACCTATATCCACATCCGGGCCACTGACACACTTTCGCCGGACAAGGAGGCGGGTGGGAATGGCCGGACCGCGACTAGCTTACGATGGAAAAATCAATGGATTCTTATTTATATCGAAGAAAATGGAGAAAATTAGCACGCATTCCTTGTCTATGGATCGAAAACTTCTTGGGATTTCAATATTATAACATGAAAAGCTTGGATTCAGGACGAAAACTGATTGAAAACATACGGCTAGGACTCCAGGTTAGAACTTATTTACCTTCGCATTGGGTTTCATCACCGTTCAGTGTAGCGCAATGGCTAAGGCCTTCGCCTACCACCACTGCGGCCGGGGTTCAATCCTTGTACGAGTTTGGACGATTTTTCACCATTGAAACAATGGCGAGACTAAATTTCTATGTCCGCCAGCGTCTCCCAAAATATTCTAAGTCCAACTTGACCTCGAAAAAGTATATCCAAAAATCCCAAAAATGCACATGTGCGTATATGCTCTCATAATGCACTGGTAGGAGAGGGCATAACAGTAAGGCAGGTGCCAGAATAGTGGTATAAGTACCGATATAGACCTTTGCCACGCTCCCTACCCGTGGGAAACAGCACTGGTTAAACTGCTGCATGGTGAGAGGTGGACATGCTAGAGACTATTTAATTCTTTGGGTTGTATCATGGCCCTTCTTGTTATATCGCGCATTTGCCAGGAACAGATAAACCAAAAGAGGCTAGATAAAACAATGTAATTTTTTCAAAGTTAACTCAATTTTTCCCTAAAATTTGAAGAATTTTAATATTTTCAGGTCACTCTACTAAATAAAACTTCTCTTTATTAACCAAATTGTAGGATTCAAAGGCAAATAAAAATAAACAGCATTTACACAATGCCTCAAATCGTCATAGCTATCTTTTTCTCCAATTTCCGCCATTTTGGATCTCGATTCAAAGAGATCGGCGCCCGCCGTCCTGTTAATACTTGATGAAACTGCTGATTGATAGTAAATCTGAACTACCCATACTTAGAGCTTAATTTGATATGTCATACATTAAAATCAGACCATTAGTTCCAGAGATATAACTGATAAACTAACCCTGAGAGAATCTGCTGGGAGAGTGCAAAATTGTTTAATGTTGCTATGAGATTAGTTGCTAAGATAGGCACCGATAAGAGGCGCTTCTATGGTAAGACACCAGGGGGCAGCATTGAAGTACCAGGTACATGTATTTGATAATGGCTATTGGGGGGGGGGCACAGAGTAAGGGGTAGGACCAGTCAAGTTAGTAAAACTTTAGGCTTTAGACCTACCCATTGTCAAAGCCCTTGCCCCCACTATCTAGTGGCGAAGCCACTAGTCTATGTTATAAAAAATAGCAAGGACTGAAGAATCTGCTTAATGGCTATAGAGAATATGTGTTCCCCCCCCCCTTTGGTAATATAATAAGCTCTGTCTATGAGCTGTAGGCATAGACAGAGCTTGTAGAATGGAAATTGTCCAAGTCTCAATACCCCGACAGCGTCAAGTCTTGTAGACTGAAATTCTCCAAACAGTCTCTGTATGCAAAAATGCACTGCAATGCGTACATGTAAAAATGATTAGAGAATGTGAAAATGAGAGACAAAATGGTGGGCTGCTATCTCTAGAGTTATTCAATCAATATGTGAGTATTTCCTGATATAATGTACTAGCTTATGTAGGTAAACCCTCAAGTAATTTAGTGACAGAGTTTGGTCTTTCAGCAAATATGGGGGAGGGATATCATTTTATTTGCTGCAAATTCGACTAAAGATTCTGTTGACTGTATAGGAATGGTCTACCAACAAAGCTGGAAACATTGCTTGTAGACCATTCCTAAAAAAAGAAAGCAACCATCTCATCTATTTAGTCATATCTTAGTGATCAGTCCGGTGAATGCACACTGGTGGTGTTCTGATGCCGTTCTAATGTAGGCCCTTATAGATGTGATCCAAACTATATTTCCTAAGGGCCTATATCTTATGGATTCATTATTAAATTAGGTACTTTTCAGTTGCATGTGCATCATGCTATTTGCCCTTTACAATTTCCCACTGGATACATGTGATATATAAAACAACCAAAGTGGAATTAAAATGTTATTGGACTGACCTCTTGATTAAGATATCAAACAATTATATATCACTGTTAACATCATAATTAAACCATCTTATTAAACCCTTACACAATCTTTCCTACACATTGGTAGATTGCTGATTTACAGTGTTGCCCTGACCTTTGTATCATCAGCATCTTGTACTTAAGTAAAGATTGTCATTCCCAGGTTTATTATCTACAAAATGCAAAGCTCCCTATCCATCACACCTCATGTTTATACATTAGAAAAGAAGATGAAATAACTGACCTACTTAAGTTGAATAATTAATATAATACAACACCTATGACTTGGCTTTGATTGAGGTTTTTAAGGTTTCCAATCAGGTCTTTTGCAAACCCCATGCAAATGTTTGATAGGACCCCCCCCCCCCCCACTAAGAAATGAACAAAATTATGGTGGTCTCTTACTACTTGGCTTGATGGTATAGGGGGTGGAATGAGGTGGAAATTGAAAGAAAAGGCTATTTTGGGCCATTTTTCAACTTTGGACGGTCATATCTCGAAATATTGTGGTCTGGAATATGCAAATTTGCCCTATGTGTGATCCCCAGGATGTTTACCTTCGAATAACACCAAAAATAGGAAGAATGGTTCAAAGGTTTTTATTCTGCAGCCCCCTAACCCCAAAAAGACCCCCCCCCAAAAAAAAAAAAAAAAAGTAGGAGCTTTGGCAAGAATCGCCCACAAAGAGAGACCTGATGGTGAGTTTGCAACTGTAAATGGTCAGGCCTAGTGCCGTATTCTTTCATCCCACCAGCTGATTGATTTTTTACCGAATACCTGGGACCAAGCACACGCACACTAATATTTCCCTTTTGTCCTAAAGACTAATAGAAAAGAGGGTATGGCCTGGGGCAGCTGATGTATCCTAGTCACAAATGGGGTTATATCAGGGTCTCTGCAGCAGGCTGGCCATCAGACATGACACAAAGGGCTTCCAAAATGCTGTTACTGGCATTAAACCCTGGCTTTGTGCACTGGTGAGATTATAAGTAGAAGGAAACATGTTGCCATTTATGTCTACACCAATTTCTTTGTGCTTTATATATTTTCCACTAAGGGATGAGAGGTGTTAAAAGTTGTCTTCTTATTGACTGTTCCTAAAGCACTCAAGTGTTTGGATTTGGGCTTCTTTCCAGCGGGCAGCCAGACATTAAGATGCTATTAGCACAGCTTAGCATTGGACAGTTGGGCCTGAAGCTTTTTTCAAAGACCACAGTGAACTAATTAGGTCCTATTAGAGAAACCTCCAGTTCACAGCATGACTCAAGCTTGATTGGCTTTGGATATAGAGCACGGTCTAGCAAAGAACTGACTTTTTCACTTTAGTGATAAATTCTTTTATATTTGCCTTGCTATTATGATATACCATTTTATTATTCCATAAATTGTAACATATTTTGTATTAATCAAAGGATATCTATGAAATTAATACATGGGTTGGTTCTAAGAGCTATAAGAGCGCTCAAACTTTGTATAAGAGCGTTCATGCCCCACTGCACACCAGCCAGGTCAGTTACAAACACTCTCTCTGACATCAAAGGCTCCGACCTAATGGTTCACTGCACAATATAATAAAAATGAGGGTCTCAGTGTGCGACCTCATGGTTCAATGCACAAATTAATAACTTGTAAGTGAATGCAACCGGCCGTCACGGGTGCCTGAGCACCGCTGACGCCGTCGTGAGTGTCTGAGCACTCTAAGGACTGAACAATGGGTTACATAAGCACAACGCCATAACCTTCCGGTCGCTCTAGCGTCGCTCCTGAGCAAGCTAGGTCAAATATCAAAGCATTTATGGAAAGCCCATAATTAGATGGTCAAAATGAGCCCAAGATCAAGGCAGAACTCCCATTATTAAGGAAGTTATGCCATGGAGACTGAAAGGAGCTCCGAGTGCACTACAGACAAACCGGCGCGAGTTACGCGCTTATCCAGCGGGCATTATAAACTTGACATATTCAACTCCGCGCATGCCCAAAATGGCGGTTATAAACGCATAAACAACCGAGATATGAGGGTCTAAAGATGCAGAACCGACCAAGACAATGGGGGGCATAGCGGCGTCCATGGGGGTCCTTTGTCCCCCTGTGACACTTGAAAGAGTCCCCTCAAACAATTGTAGAGTTAGGCAGATGCTGCTGGCTCCAGTCAGTCTGGAGGTGCTTTTCCAAGATTTGCTACAAATAGCCTGTCTGCACCTCCAGGAAGACACATCACCAAGAACCGCTCTAGAGGTAACATCTCCAGTCATCTCCTGCTACCTGCTATACCACTGCACTATGGTGAAACTATGCTAGACAGGCATTGGTTTTCTACCATTAGTGGCCAGGGGCTATCTTCTTCAAGACTTCCACCAGAGGGTAAAGTTATTCATTATTACATTATTCCTCTAAGCAGCAGGTCAGGAGCTAGGTGTGGGAACCCACCTAGAACTATGCTGGACACTGTATTATTAATACCTCACAGGTGGAGTGGAACTGAACATTGTACTTTATAAATTACTGTATGTTTACTGTATGTACAAATTACCTACATACTAACTACTGTATGATTGATATTTCTTACATGTTGCCTAAAGCTGAATAAACCAGTGACAACTGGAAATAACACTATTTTATATGAGCCTGATGTATTTACACCATATACCACTAGTCTTATGATATTTCTCATATGACAACTTGATCATGCCAATCACTGGTATGACACTATCATCACTCAATAAATCTCATTTCAATGTTCCTTCTAAGATGAAGTCTGGATTTCTAAATAAAGAAGAGAAAACTAGATTACCAGCTGATACATGTACAGTTTTAGGTACATATATTGGTACAGGACATTAATCTCAATAACACATACACAGAGAAAAGAAGACTGATCGCTTTGACACATACTGCACAGGTCACGATTGTCTCCCACATGACATGCGTGAAAGGCATGTTGAATGAGGTTGACACTCTCACATTTGGTTTGTCAACTCCACTTGACATGTGTAATGAAGACAGTTGTCATGGTGACATATGTGCCATGTCCCAATGACATGTGCTCTATGTGTCAAATCAAGTTGACATGGATATACATGTCATTTTGTCCGGAAGACCTTTTTCAGTGTAGGTACTGTGAGTCTACCTTTGATCTCAAGCACTATTGTAACATCTGTTTTCCATTTTTCCATCTACAGATCAGCCTTCTGACCAAGATTGATGAAATTCCACTGTCACATTTGTCATTGTGCATTCGCTTTCAATATCTCATCTTTTATCAATTGGACACAGACTAGCCATGATGGATGGGTGGCAATATAAAAGTAGCTTGGCTATTGAATTTATTCATATTATTGGATAAAGTCTCCCTCTGCCCACCCTCTGCCCACCCCATGCCCTATGCTACTTGAATTATTCGGTACCTTACAGGCTGGCTATCTAGTTTTACAGAGGTTTAGAATCCATTGAGTGACAAAATGTTTTTTTGCATTTATGACCACTGCCAAAAACTGCTCATAAAATAGTTCTATAAAGAATATCACTGCAGAGCTGTTGCACATGATCATTATGCAAATTGGATATCTCAACATGGAATCAGAGTTGATGAACATCATCATCATTCTGCTCCTCTCTTCCCCTCACCCAACACCATATAAAGCTCTAAACAGTGCCTTTTATAAAAAGGTCAGACTCATAGCTTCCAGTCTAACATTATATCCAAAGGTAGGATAATGCTTCTGATAAGGCAAATGTGCATTTTATGCCAATACAGAGATGGATGATGTGGGTGGATTTAAACATCAATTTTTTAATCTTGCTGAGGGATGATTACTGTTGAATCACATATCATGTAAAGGGAGGCACTTTCATTCTTATGGAAAGCCTTATGTTAGCAGATTGATGACCTTTCTGATGCTAAAAATGGTAATGCCTTGATGTTGTGATATACCTTTCAAGTAATTGCATATGAAAGGTCAGATCATTGACAGACAACTCAACTAAACCTACATTTGTACTGCAAATGGTGATGAGGTATATGAAGGACTGTCTGGTGATTACTTTTTATAGTTCTGTTACACCATGCTCTACCCATCTCTGTCCCTCGATAGATCTGAGAAAATATATGTACATCCTTTCTGCATTGACAGCTTTTCTACAATGTCTATGTGCTTATATTATTAATCTAAAAGCAGCAACATAGGCACTTTCAGAACAGCCAGATTTCTTCATGATTTTGTCTTATATATGCTTGGCTGAAAATCCATTCTTCATGTAGTCTATAATAACATATCTCACTGACATTTTAACAGAAAGGTAGTCTAATATCATACACCTATTTTGATGCCACTCTTCCCATATCTGGCCCAGACTGTCCACCAACCATATATACCTGTTATTGAAGTACTGAATCTCTGTCTATGATATATGCTTCTCCTGCAAAACATGAAATATGCAGATACAACCTTATTGCACTGAGGCGATGACATACAGACCTCCCTTGGAGCCACATTTGGCAGACAGGACCATTGGGGCAAAGGAACAGGAATGTTGCCTTGAATAGCTGCCCCTTGGGATCGTTCCTCTGAACCCCCTGTGCATACATTATTACTGCCCTCCTTCATGCTTGGACATCTGTCAACATAGCCTAGTAACACACAGGTCCTCTTGCCACTGCACTAATGCCTAAACCTCCTCCCTTCATGTCCCTGGAGGAGTGGTTGCCATTGTTCTTCTGTGCAGACAAGGTCCCTTGTTGTATCTTTGTTTGATCACCAAATATCCAGACAGACTGTCACTAGCCACAAAGTGAGCTACTGGTGCATTATGAGCCAAATTGGCCATTGCGTCTAGCTGAATACTATCTAGGAAATATTGGATAAATTAGGTGGGCACAGATAACTAATAATAAAAATAAACTTTATTCAACATAATAAGGCCAGTGTAAGTTCCCTGTAACATAGTCCAAAAAGTTGAAGTAGGTAGGCTCACGCCAAAAATAACTTTCTTACTTTAGGAAATTATTTCTCATTTTGAGTAAAATCAACTTAAAACAAGTTTGTCTGCCATGTAACAAATTTTACTTGAAATCTTGCTATGTTGAGCTTACTTGAATTAAGAAATACAATCTTAAGAAATAAATTCTTAAATCAAGTAATCAAGTAATCTATTCTCAAATCTATTATGGAAATGCCTTAGATAGAACAGATAGATCAGTAGAGGCTACCTCAGTGACAGAGGTTCATCAGATTGTGTGCAGCTCTTTGAAGCCACAATTTCAAAAGTGAATCACACCTTTATTCAAAGTCTTTGACTTAGTGAAAGGCTATGGCACATCCCACCCTTATATTATCATATATTATCTACACAAAAGTTGTTTAGGTTCCATTATGCCTTGAATTCCCCATAATCAACTATCAGACCAATGGACCTGTTACTAAATTAATTCCAAACATGTTTCCTTCCTTTCACTCTAATTTTACCACATCTATAACGTTTTAGGATCAAGTTTAAGCTAGGAATCTGTACTTTGTATTGCAAATAATTCACCATAACAGATAGTGCTGCCACCTAGTGGCAGACTATGTAATTTCCTCATATTAAGAAAATATTACTGATGGACAAAACTACCAATTTTGAGAGATCTTCTTAAGAAAACAAATCTTGAAAACGTAAATCGAGAAGGCTGCTAAACTTGATTTTTTTTTAAAGACAAGATCTTATAACCAGAATTTTCCTCATAACTAGACACATTTTATTATATCAAGTTTATTTTCTTGGATAAGAAAAAATATTTTTAGCTGTGTAGGATTCCTTTTCTTTTTTATTTGATTGAAGCTTGAAAACGTTTCCCCAGCCGTGCCTTATATAGGTTTATGGACTCCTACAAATTCATGTAAATGGTCACAATCTACCAATTCGTTTTGGCAAATGTATAATCTGATATATATATATATATATATATATATATATATATATATATATATATATATATATATATATATATATAATCCCCTGGTTTTATTCATGGCCAACTGGATATCAGCGAATTTTGTGAGGCGTCTGTGACGAAAACTCTAGGATTGCTCTAAAACAAGTTAGGACAATCACAGCAACTTGAAATTTGGGCTGCAAGTAGCTATTACTAAATGGATTAAGCATACAAGAATGCAAAAACTGTATCTTTAAAAAAATTTTGTGAGAGCCCGGACATAATTATCAAAATATTGAAAAATTGGACAATTTTGTTTTCAAATCACTAACTTTACTGTAGTTCTGTCAATAATGCCCTGATTAGCTCCAGAATTGCTCTAACTAATCCTCATTATGTCTAGTTTGGCAAAAATAAAACAGTAGAGGCCTCACTAAAACCAATTTTGTACCCTTGAGTGTTGAATGTCTGCCGAGGTGGAAAAAAATGAGGAAAATCCAAATTTCACACAGGTAAAGGGGCCCCCAAAAGGCTTTTTTCAGCAGCTGCAAAGCTGCTCTGTACCTATATGGACTTAGAGTAGGGGCATCTTGTGGTAAAGTATTAGTTGGTTATATCGACTGAAAATATTTTTTTGGGGGGAAAATGTTGAAATGAGGTGTCTGACAAAAACTAAAAATGCAATAAATTTAGATAAATATGCTGGAAATGTAATTATTTTAGGTCAGGACATTGAATAATAATGTATCATAGTCTACCAAGAATAAATATTGTATAGATGATGCTTTGCAAGATTACAAGAACAGAATTTCATTTCTGTCGGAGGCGTCTGTGACGAAAACTCATTTCTGCGCTTTGGTGCTTGTTGTGGCCAAATAAGTAATGTGATTTTAATTATAACACACACAATTGATGAAGAGGAGTACAAAACATCATATCAACCACAGAAAAGTCAATTGAATGCCCTGATTTCATGTACAGGTAGGAATTTCTGGAACAATTTGAGGCAATTTAGGTCAAACACAATTTTAGACCCACCAACTCTTGAATAAAATCAACAGAACATGTAGCAAATGCCCTAAAATAATTGGGGCACATCATTTCTGCACATTTCAATCCATTTTTGACCTTAGGGCAGCATATGGTGCTCGCCAGAGAGAATTTTGTTCAACAGGAGTTTTACGTCACAGACGCCTCACGAATATGTCTGTATCAAATATCGCCCAAAATCAACATGGCAGCCACCTGCCAAGTCCAAGAGGCTTGCTGATTCAATCAAGCTATACTGTTTTCATCAAAATAAGACCAAATTAACCAAATCTAACCACATCAGCAAGTACTAGGGGATATAATCTTTGGACTGCGAAAGAAATTTGATCGGATTCCTAAACTTTGATGGCAAAATTTGTCAAAGTCTGCAGAGAATCTTCAGAAAATCTTTGATACACAACCAGTTGTAACACTTATTTGACAAAAACAAGGCTCTCCCAAGTAATTGACTTCCACTGGGTAACAGCAGATGATTCTGACTTTGCAACAAACAAAATCGTGAGGCGTCTGTGACGAAAACCCCCTATATGAGAAATGGTACTCAAAATGCTACACTGCAAGCCCACAGCCTACCAATGCTTGTCAGAATTGATAAGCTGGCTGTGATGGTTGATATGACATGTAAGAAACACAAATAGATACTTAAATAGATAAGCAACATTATAACATGTAGTTGAGGCGTCTGTGACGAAAACCCAGTCCACATGAACATTCTGACCCACAAATCAGGGACAATTTGACCGATGGCTAAAATCTTTATACCAACTTCACCCCTTTATAAGTTCTTTATGTGATATGTAATAGAGACATTATATCACTATTATTGATAGAGTTATTCTGACCTAAGAGTTATTGTCACAGACACCTCGAAGAGTAAAATTCGACACATGAGTGACCATAGTAAAAAATTCTCAATGAACATCCACCTAAACTGACATAAATAGTGTAGGCCTAATATATGCCTAATACCACAGGCAATTTTGGATGGGTTTCTAGTCTTTGAGTGGACAATAGGATATGTGCAAAATGACATAAACTGCAAAAAAAACAGAATTTTTAGTGATTTTGGGACTTTGGGTCACCTTAACTCAAAGAATATTTACCCGACAGACACAAATGGATATTTTTCTGAAAGGCCAGAATGTCTTCTGTAAGATGAGACCATGGAAGACAAGATTAGATAAGCATAATTTATTCTATGGCTGCATAAAGGCCAAAAACCATGGTTTTCCAGGTTTTGTAGCCTTATTCTGACACTGACCCATATATATATATATATATATATATATATATATATATATATATATATATATATATATATATTCAGAATGACTGGAATCTTGGAATTAAATGACCTGACAGTCAAAATGGAGATTTGCAGTAAGGGACAAAGGAGTAGATGGTTAGGTGAGTTTGGTTACTCTCTTTGAGACCCTAAGGTGATCATGGAAGCCACTGCTCAGGCAACCTATAGTTATAGAACTAGCTTAACAGCAAGTTTTTTCTTTAAGCATGATCTTCTCTGAAACCTTCTATGAAAATTAGGCAGCATGACCCACATCCATGCCTCCTTAACTGTTTGAGGTTATAACTGTATTTAAGTAAAGCAGACTCTAGTGGCTTCGCCACTAGAATCTGGAGCAATAGCATCTATAATAGCAATGCCACTAATTAATATGCCCAGTCTATGGCCTGTAATAACAACAAAACTGATTCTCCCTGCAAACTATCGATGGCCTAGTGGTGTGATGTTGCTTAGTGACGTGACATTGCATAGTGATATGATGTTGCTTAGTGATGGGACATTTGACCCCATTTTTGTTTCCACTCTCCCAGCAGATTCTCTTGGAGGTTCGCGGAGGTGTCCAATTCAGAAGTTTAGACTCAGATATTTAAGCAAATATTCACACCCTTAGTATGATATACAAGATGTATATGCTTCGGACCTATCCCTATTAATTGTTATCGTTTTTACCCATTATTCATCAGTGGATACTCTTTATTCATGGCTTATTATAGGTGAAAATAATGGCAGACATTTTAGCTGTTTCTACATCATGTTTCTAAGCAGTCAGTCGGGAGATTATGTGCAGGCATGTCGATTTTCTCTCAAATGAAATCTAATTTAGAAAATCAACTTATGACAAAGGATATTATTTAATTTTGGAACCTCAAAATATGAAATAAGAGTAGATTTGCTTTGAAAATCGAGTTGACTCAGACTTTCCTAATTGTTTCACAGCCTAAAAAATTTGCTTCATCTGGTATCCCAAGGGTACTCAATGCTGAAGCAGTCAAACAATTAGAAATTATAACCAGCGAACCAATATTGGCTTTTTTAATATAGTGTAAATAAAGTTGTATGAAACATGTTCATTTGTATTGACATACTGACCAACATGCAGTCCATGGCCTTGATACCCAGGACCAGGCCCCTGCTTCCCAGCAGCCCCCACGGGTTGACCCTACCCCTCCTCCAGTCATGCTTGTGTCATACTAGTGATTGGCATGATCAAGTTGTCATATGAGAAATATCATAAGACTAGTGGTATATAGTGTAATTATCTCAAGGCTCTTATAAATAGTGTTATTTCCAGTTGTCACTGGTTTATTCAGCTTTAGGCAACATGTAAGAAATATCAATCATACAGTAGTTAGTATGTAGGTAATTTGTACATACAGTAAACATACAGTAATTTATAAAGTACAATGTTCAGTTCCACTCCACCTGTGAGGTATTAATAATACAGTGTCCAGCATACTTCTAGGTGGGTTCCCACACCTAGCTCCTGACCTGTTGCTTAGAGGAATAATGTAATAATGGATAACTTTACCCTCTGGTGGAAGTCTTGAAGAAGATAGCCTCTGGCCACTAAAGGTAGGAAACCAATGCCTGTCTAGCATAGTTTCACCATAGTGCAGTGGTATAGCAGGTAGCAGGAGATGACTGGAGATGTTACCTCTAGAGCGGTTCTTGGTGATGTGTCTTCCTGGAGGTGCAGACAGGCTATTTGTAGCAAATCTTGGAAAAGCACCTCCAGACTGACTGGAGCCAGCAGCATCTGCCTAACTCTACAATTGTTTGAGGGGACCCTTTCAAGTGTCACAGGGGGACAAAGGACCCCCATGGACGCCGCTATGGCCCCCATTGTCTTGGTCGGTTCTGCATCTTTAGACCCTCATATCTCGGCCGTTTATGCTTGTATAACCGCCATTTTGGGCATGCGCGGAGCTGAATGTGCCAAGATTATAATGCCCGCTGGATAGGCGCGTAACTCCCGCCGGTTTGTCTGTAGCTTACTCGGAGGTCGATTCAGTCTCCATGGCGTAACTTCCTTAATACTGGGAGTTCCGCCTTGATCTTGGACTCATTCTGATCGTCTAATTATGGGCTTTCCATAGAATTTTTGATATTTGACCTAGGTCGCTCAGGAGCGACGCTAGAGCGACCGGAAGGTTATGGCGTCGTGCTTATGTAACCCATTGTTCAGTCCTTAGAGTGCTCAGACACTCATGACGGCGTCAGCGGTGCTCAGGCACCCGTGACGGCCGGTTGCATTCACTTACAAGTTATTAATTTGTGCATTGAACCATGAGGTCGCACACTGAGACCCTCATTATTATTATATTGTGCAGTGAACCATTAGGTCGGAGCCTTTGATGTCAGAGAGTGTATGTAACTGACCTGGCTGGTGTGCAGTGGGGCATGAACGCTCTTATGTAAAGTTTGAGCGCTCTTATAGCTCTTAGAACCAACCTATGTATTAATTTCATAGATATTTCTTTGATTAATACAAAATATGTTAGAATTTATGGAACAATAAAATGGTATATCATAGAATACTCCCTCTCCCCCGAAAGAATGCGAAACTCCGTCATTTCGCTGAGGGAATGTACAATTTATACAATTTTTACCTTATTTTGGAGTTATATACTGTTTTGTAAGAGGATTTGAAGTAATGGGGAGTGCTTCAAATGCAATTTTTGTGGTAGAGCTTTGTCAGTATAAACAATTTTCTCCTGGGTATAAGTACATTTCCGAGTTTCTATATCTTACCATACCTGAGCTTATTTGCTTATGTAACATCAATTTTGGGTACAATTTTCCATTTTTATGTACAACATACAATTTGGCAAATAGTGTGCAATTTTGGCATCCAATATTCAATTTAGCGTGCAAATTGAACATAAATGACAATTTTAGTGTGCAAATTTACAATTTCGCGTGTAATTGCGTTCAATTGACAATTTCAGTATGCAAATATATAATTTTTGCGTACATTTGGCAATTTGAGTGTGCAAATATATAATTTTCGCGTATATTTGGCAATTTTAGTGTGCAAATATATAATTTCGCGTACATTTGGCAATTTTAGTGTGCAAATATATAATTTCGCATGCATTTGGCAATTTTAGTGTGCAAATATATAATTTCGCGTGCATTTGGCAATTTTAGTATGCAAATATATAATTTTTGCGTACATTTGATAGTTTCTGTATGTACAAATATAATTCTGCGTACAGCTTGGATACACATAGCAATGTTGATTTTCTAAAAAAAATCTGACTTCAGTGTATGAATTGGGTACAGACATACAGTATAATGTGCAACATATAATTCAAATGTAAATTGGATGCAACTTACAATCTAGTGTGCAAACATACAATTTTAGTGTGCAAATTGGGTACGAGCGTACAATCTGGTGTGCAAATATACAATTTTTAGTGTGCAAATTGGGTACGAGCGTACAATCTGGTGTGCAAACATACAATTTTTAGTGTGCAAATTGGGTACGAGCGTACAATCTGGTGTGCAAACGTACAATTAGTGTGCAAATTGGGTACAAACGTACAATCTAGATTACACTTTTCAATTTTATGGGATTTGAGACAAATTTTTCCGAGGGCCGGAAAAACAAAGTACTTCATGTACAATAGGCTTGTTTGTCTCCGAGTTACTCATTGATTTTGCTATATGGGTGTATTAATTGGCAATTTCGGCAGTGGGCCGCTGCTTAATTGACTATTCCCCTAGCCTTTGAGTATGTGTCCCTGAAAGAGATTTATTTGGTGAGTATCTTAAGTAAACATGTTTTATGTCAACAATTTTCTCAACAAAAATTTTTTTTTTTTTTTCTTTTTCCAACAATTTTCTTGGATACCTAAAGTGTGTTACTTTAAGTAAACCTTGGCATAGTATACAAGTGCTAGTGGGTACAAAAACTGTCTTAGTTATCTACCTGCATTCATGTATATTAATGTTAGATTTGTACAATTTTACAATTTGTAATTTGCAATTTCGCAATTTTGCGCGTATATGTGCGCATTAATCATTGATTTTTGTGAGAATACCATAGATTTTCATATTATACATCAACAAGTGGCTGTGTATATAATTTTTTTTTTTTTTCTAATACTTTGATAATTTCATTGACAGTGGAGGTGTGTCAGGAGTGAGATGTGAGTCTCCTCCCTGGTGTGCTCATGCAGTGGTGGCACTTGAGGTGTTAGGTGCCAGATTTTGGCATGTGTCTGTGGCAGTGCCTAGCTTGGTGTCAGTGGACAGTTCAGGGTGGGGGGGGGGGGGTGTGTGTGTGTCCATTTAAGGAGTGTGTGGCTGGTATTGGAGCATCAGTTCCTCTCTGGAAGTCACTGCTGTAGTACCATGGCCCACCTACAAGCTCTCTTTGCTCTGCCTGTCCCCCAGGTGATAGAGGTGGGGAGTCCAGCTAGGGCCCTGGTTGAGTCTAACCAGACCATCCATTATGGGTACATAGTGAGTAATTTCAAAGAGATCATTGAGCATGGTGATGTGATGGTCTGTAATTACTCCTGCCATTATTTCCTGGGCTCAGCCTTGCGTCGGGGGGCCACTGTGGCCCTTCTGACTAGGGCCTTGGGCAGTATGGGTTTCTGGCCCATGGATTATAACCTAGGGCCGCGGGAGCGAGTGCTATGGGATTATTTGTTGAAGGCATCCCTCCTCGATCTTGCGGCATCCGGGAATCCATCCACGGCTGCCGAGTATGGACTGGGGATGCTGGAGGCCCGGCTCGCTGAGTGGGAGCAGGATCACGGCCATATGTATGGCTCGGACTCGGCCCCGGACTCTCCCATTGATGTTGAACCCGAGGATCTGTGGTAGGATCCCGACTGACTGAAACCTAGGGTGTAAAAACCCGCCATCCCAAAGGCCCTTTTCAGGGCCGGCAAATTGTCCGAAAAGTTCTGAATACTGTCTCTGATGTGTTGTCTCCTGGTGGTGGACTGGGGGCAGCCTAGGCTGTGGGCAGTCTAGGCTGTTTCCACAGTCACCGGGGAGGGCTGGTGGTTTAGAAAATTAGCAATAGTCTGCATGTTTGACCCTGCGGTCTCCTCCTGTTGTTCGTCAATAATTATATCTGTTGTATTTTCCAGTGCTGTCATGGTCACCGGGCTGGTGCCACAATCATTCTGGAGAAGCATGGAGTAGTACAGTCCTTTGTTTTTAAGGGCTGGTATAGTGCTGAACCTAGTGCGCCAAGGTAGGTGTATCACCTGAGGGAGGTGATAAGCAAATTCTCCTCTCTGTGTTGTTATAACTGCTGGTCCATTCCAGGTAAATATAGCCTTAGGTAGTGGGAAGGTTTTAACCACTATATCCTTATAGGTAGGGGCAGCTGCTGATTTAATCTCATCAAATTCATGTGGTATTGGCCTCAAGGGTAGCGCGAAGTTTGAGTCTCCACAATATATTTTAAAATATATTGTGGGGTTTGTGCGCTTGGCCACATTTTTCTTGCCACAGTGTGTCTGTGCAAATTTCTTAAGGTACTTCATTATTCTGTAGGCTGAGTAGATGGTCAGGGTGAATAATATAGCAATTATCAGGGTGTGGGTTTCCTGAATTGTGAGGAAGGGGGTGTGGGTTTCCTCTGTAGGGGTTAATTTGGTAGGATTCTTATCTGGGAGCAATTTGTGTAGGGGCAGCTCGGTGACTAGTCTGAATGCTTTGGCTGTAGGCAGGTAGGCTACAGTCCCTCCTAGTCTGTATAATTTGAGTAGTATGTATACTATAAAAATGTGAGCTGATATCCCTAGGATGAGTGCTAAGCTTTGGAAGATTGGATGCTCTGTAACTCGACGTAGGTATGATTCCTCGTAGCGCGTTTCCATTTCCTTATTAAGGTTGGAGGCATCTTTTAATACTGTTTTGGCAAAGGGCTCTAAATTTAGTTGAGTAATATCATCCATGATTGGATTTTCCCGTAGTTTTTCTAAGGTTCTAGAAAGGTTTACTACTGGGAAATTTGGAAGATTCTCTCTTTCATCTGGTTTGGTTTCAGAAATTTTGTTAAGTGCTGCCATGAATGGTAAATTAATTGTCTTGAGAATGTAATGAAATGATAAGGTTGAGTTACAGGGCAACCTTGTGTTTGGAAGAGAAAATTCTCCTACACTGATCGTGCACCCACAGGGTACACCTATGATTGAGTAGGACTGGGCCTTCCGAGTTTCAGACGTTTTACCATGGCAGTTGATAAAGTAATGGGGTTCATTAGTAGTGACCAGATACTCATCTTCAGAAATGGAAATAGCATGGGTGGTAGGTGCTTGCAGTGGTGAAACTGTAAACTTGCAATGTTCCTTAATCTGTTGAGCCTGGTTAGTAAAAATGGCTACAGGGCATGTAGGCCTGTGTTTATAGATTCTACCATTTACATCTCTGCATACCTTTACTGTAGTACCTTCACATGCCTGCATATCTGCTGAGTCCAATTCGATAAATAATGATTCATCGTAAGATACTGCTAGAAACTCAGTTGTGGTTTGCAACTTGGTGACTCCTCTGGTGGGGGTCTCCTGTGTGTCTATAGGCATGGGTGATGTAATCATTTGGTATAGTTTGAAGGTTGAGGTGGTAGATTGAATTATAATGTCCAGATGAATATATATATGGTGAGCTGAGTAAGTATATGAAGTCAGCTTCTGTGAATAATAGAAATCTAAGTCATTAATTGCGACTTGTGCTCCAGGGTGTGTAATCCTAAGTTTGTTATTAATGTCAATTAGGTATCTAGCAAGGTCTGAGGGTGGCACTATATCAGGGGTTAGGATCCCTGATGATAGCATCCTCAGGGCTGCATTTGTCCTTTGCAGTGATTGAACTGTATTCATTCTTGCTGCTATGATAATTAATGCATCATTTAATACTTGCATTTTCTCCCTTTGAGTTTTCTCGTGCCTTGAATATGAGTCAAGTGACCTGGACAAGTTAGAGGCCCACAGGTTGACGGTGTCACCTATGGTGTTGATCGTGCTGTCCAGTACCTTCTTATCTTGGATGTATGCTTTGACAAACTTATCTTGTCTGTCTGTGATCTTTTCAATGAGATTAGCTGCTTCCTGATCCTGTTTAGCAAATTTTCTTAGTATTTCATCTATGTTCTTGAGCTGTCCCATTACTTGGTTTACATCTTCTACTGTGGCTAGACCTAGCACACCGCGAAACAGGGGTGCTAGAAAACCCAGTATGGCCTCTCTTTTGGCCTTGTCCAATGTGTTTATGGGGTTGGATAAGAACAATTTGATGGAGGCTAGTGTTTCATTTATCTCCTTGTCTGCAATTTCCAGCAAGGTGTCTAGCTCCTTAGCTTGTTGGATAATTTGGCCAGAGGTATGATCTTGTAGAGTAGGAGTGGTCAAATGGAGTATTCTATCCCTTATGGATCCTTGGGTAACGGGTGCCCGAGGTATCTTGTAGGGAATAGCTAACAACAGTGTTGTGGTTGTATGTCCATTGACCAATGGTTGAGGGCTAGGTTTGAATACTACTCCTATGTTTTGTCTCACCACAGGTGTATAACCTGCAGTAAGTGGTTCAATAGTATATAATAACAGCATAGTTAGCAGTATGGGTGAAACTCTCAGTGTCCCCATGGTGCTTGTGTAAAGCAAGTTTGCTGTTTAAAGTCTTGTCAAATTTGTAGTGATTTGGTGCTGGTAAAGTCTAAGTGTATGGTGTAACACTTTAAATGAAGTGGTTCAAACTGTACCTTTGCAAGATTGAGCTGTCTTGGCAATATGTCCGGTGAGTCTATAGAGGTTGACCAGTAAATGGTAAGGTCAGGTTGAAGGTGAAGTAGGTGTGTTCTTTATCCTAGTGCAGTCTCTCCTAATGGAGAAGTGGGCTGGCTAATTCCCAAGTGGGGTCCTGTAGACTTGTGTTCCAGACTGCAGCTGGATGAAGACTGATGGTGGGCTATGGTCCACAGTGCTTCTTATGTAGCCTACCCTACCCACATCCATTGTGGGCCTGGTATTGTTTCTCTGGAGACAATGCATTAATCTCCAGTGTCTGCTACCTGTGGGGTCTATTGTGTAGTCTGTGTACTGGTAATTAGCTCCTCCTGTCATCCAGGACAGCCATTCATGACCGTCTAGACAGTTGTCTGAGGGTAGCTTATAAGGTCAATTGATCTCTATAGACTGCTGTGTTGGCATAGCGCGCTCTTTCATGTGGGGATTAGGCTTTAGACACTCCACTGTGTTACCCTTACTCTTCTTAGACTTCATGTCTGCTTTACTTGGGGGGTCCCAGTCTTTGACCCTTTCAGAGGCAATAACCTACTGATATATTTACAAATTTGATTGGCTTTATATACATAGTAATTCATTATCAGTCACACATGTCTTATGTGTGGATGAAGAGAATTTGTAATACATTTTGAAAATCTTATGTCTTTTGGTATCTCAATCCTGTTTCTAATTTCTTGAAACTGCACCACACCTAGATGTCTTTCTTAGTATGTGGTGTGCAGGCCTAGGCTTGATAGGGCCTATGCCTGTGGTTTCTCTTGTAAGGGTGATATCATTTTTGTTCCTTACAATTTTGCTGTAGTATTTGGCCTCATGTGGAATAAGCCTGTGTGCAAATTCATTGTTTCTGACAGCCACAACCTTTTTCAGTCTGTCTATGTGCACTGGTCTGGCCACCAATAGATTGGTGTCCAAGTTTTTTGAGTTTGGCACTTGTCAAACTAGGTCTATCTACTACAACATATGGTCCCATAAAAAGGGGTTGAAGTTTCTTACACTCTGTGTTGGTCAGGATTCTTGGTATGTTAAGGTACACCATGTCGGTGACCTTGATTTCCTGTGGTGTAAGTTTCTTATCATATCTATCCTTCCTTTCCTTTTGTAGCTTGGCGACCCTTTCTATAGCTTTCCTCCTAGAGGTATCTTGATTTGTTATCATGTTAGCTACATGGTCTGCTACTGTGGATATGTCTTCCTGTATTCCCAGCCCTAAGTCCATTGGGGTGGCTGGGTTTCTCCCATGGAGTAGGAAGAAAGGGGTGAATCCTGTGGTTTGGGATTCAGTGTTGTTTAATGCAAAGGTTATGGGTTCAATAAATGAATCCCAATTGTTTTGGTGCTTTGAGCAGAATGCTCTGAGTGCTGTGCCTATGCTAGCATTGAATCTCTCTACAAGCCCATTTGATTGTGGCCTGTATGGTGAGGAGAATTTATGTTTGATCTTGAGGTGTTTAGTTAACTTTGTGAACTTTGCACCTGTATAACATGTCCCATTGTCTGTTTGAAGAGTGGCTGGTGTTCCATGATGACAAATTATATTCTTGTAGAACTCTGCTGCTGTTGTCTCAGCTTTTAAGTCAGTAGTAGCCCAAGCTGTTGCATATCTGGTAGCATAATCTATGCAGACTTGTATATGTTTGTTTCCCCTGGCAGTTGTGGGAAGTGGTCCCACCGCGTCTAGGTTTAGGAACTTCATTGGTGAAGTCATGTACTCTCTCACTGTCATTGGTGTTTTGTGTGAGTGTACTTGCCTTTTTGCTGTGAGGCATGTGTGGCAGGTGGAAACATATTTTGTTGTGTCTGCTAGCATAGACTTCCAATATACCCTAGGTCGGAGTGCTGACAGCATCCTACTTGAACCAAGATGGCCGCCAGTAGGTGAGTCATGAAAATACTGTAGTGTACTTGTTACCCATTGCTGTGGTATAACAATTTGAAGTGGTACAGTATTGGTTTTTCTCCAATTTATGGGGCATATATTAAGCTAATAGATGATGGCTGTCGGGGCCCTAGGGCTGTATATGCTGTATATACCTGAGCCGCGAAGCGGCGAGGGTATATACAGCATATACAGCCCGTGGGCCCCGACAGCCATCAACTAATAGGTTTATACCACGATTTCCTCCATTTTGTATCAATTTCTTACCTCAAATCCAAAGAATATAGCCAGGCGAAGACATTTTGTAAAAGCAAGCGACACGGCCCGGGTCAGCGCTCTGCGCGAAGCCATTGTTTTTGTTCCTGCGGGACAGGTACCGCCGTGTTTACACTCACTTTTCGTATGGAATCCAACCATGACGAGTCTTCAAATTAAAACATACACATCCTTAGATAGTCTAGATGATCCCTCCATACGTATTATGTCCAATATATTCAAAATAAATGAGAATCCATTGATTTTCCAAACCGGTCCGAAATTTTCGGCGTCTTCCTCGTACAGCGAGCGGATGACCTATATCTACATCCGGGCCACTGACACACTTTCGCCGGACAAGGAGGCGGGTGGGAATGGCTGCACCGCGACTCGCTTACGATAGAAAAATCATTGGATTCTTATTTATATCGAAGAAAATGGAGAAAATTAGCACGCATTCCTCGTCTATGGATCGAAAACTTCTTGGGATTTCAATATTATAACATGTCATAGTTGGATTCCATACGAAAACTGACTGCAAACTTACCACTAGGACCCAGGTTAGAACTTATTTATTTTCGCATTGATTTCCATCACCGTTCAGTGTGGCGCTATGGCTAAGGCCTTCGCCTACCACCACTGCGGCCGGGGTTCAATTCTCATACGAGTTGGCACGATTTTTCAATATGGAAAATGGCTAGATTAACTTTGTATAGCTGCCATAATTTCCAAAAATATTCTAAGTCCAACTTGACCCCGAAAAAGTATATACCAAAAATTCTAAAAATGCACAAGGGTAGTATATGCAGAATATACCACGTATATATCGCATATAAAACCACCGGAAGTGCCAGAATAGTGGTATAAGGACTAATGTACCGTTTACCAAGGTGTATGTCTGGCCTTGGTTGATGATTCTATTTCCTTGTGCTTTTGGTGCAGGCAAGGTTCCATCCTCTAGATATTGTATGAGGGGCAATAGGTCCTTGTCCTTCCTTTGTTCCAAGCCAAGGTTTGTACCTGAGATGGATGTGTCGGGAATCTGATCCAGTAGTTGATTTATATCTAGCACATGTTGTTTTATTCTGTCTCTTTCTTTTTCTTTTTCATCGACTATTGGCCTATCTTGTGCCTTTTGTTGGGGTGTGTCACTCTTGTTTTGGTGTGTAGGCTCCTTTGGAGGGCCTATTCTCGCCTTGATGGGAGTGGCAACCTTTTTCTTTAGAGGCACAATTTGCTTATTGTCATTCTTCTTTGTCTCAGAGTTCTTTGACTTAGTAGATGCAGTGTCTTTTGTGACATTTTTTTTCTGGCAGGTGGGGTTTTGGTAGGTTTGTTTCCTGTGACCTTTTTCTCATTTAGAATAGTTTGCGATTGTGTGGGGGGTTTTGGTGTGCCCTCCTGAATCATTTCTCTAGTCTTTGAGCGTGTGGTCATAGGGCACAAATGGTTTGATGTTTCCTCTCCCTGCATTGGTTCAAAGAATCTGACTGATTTAGAAGTTGCTTGAGTAATAGCATATATTGTGTCTTCTGGATCTTCATCATCTGAGTCAGGTGGGGTGAAGGGTGGCTCCTTAGGAGTTGCCTTCACTATCTGATTGAGTGATGAGAATTCAATAGGCTCGAAGTCATTATCTGGAAAGAGTTGTGAGTATTCTCTCTCACAGTGGCAAAACACATAGTGTGTAGATTGCTTCAAGATACCCCTAATGGGTGTCTCTGGCCTTTCAATGGTGTTGGGTGGATCATCCCTTCTGAATGGTACTTTCTTTGTTACTTTTGCAAACTTGGTTCTACTGGCTGCTCTAACTCTCCTTGGTGGGGGTGGAGGGTTAGTCATGGGTCCAGAGTCTGGGTATTCTCTTCTAGACATAGCATCTGGTGGTGTGTTATCATCACCTTTCACGTGTTGGATGGTGAATGAAAATTGCTGTATGTCTAGAGCCCATCTGGCCCATCTATGTGTGAGTCCTGTATTGGTTAGCAGTGGGATTAGGGCTGCATGGTCTGTGTATAATTGGAAGTGTCTAGTCTCTAGATAGTGTCTGAAGTGTAATACTCCATACACTACTCCCAGTAGTTCTCTCTCTGTGGTATTGTAATTTCTCTCATGTTTTGAGAGGGTTCTACCTGCAAAGGCTACTGGTCTGAGCACTCCTTCATTATCTCTCTGTGAGAGTACAGCTCCTAAACTCACATTGGAAGCATCAGTTGCCAAACTGAACTCTTTCTCATAGTTTGGATATCTGAGAAGAGCATTGGTACAGAGGGCATGCTTTAATGTTTTGAAAGCATTATCTGCCTCTTCTGTCCAGACAAATGCTTTGAGATGTGTCTGTAGATCATATAATGGTCTAGCAATTTGGGCATAACCTTTGATAAACTTTTTGAAGTATTGGCATAGGCCTGTGAAGGATCTGACATTTTTGACTGATTTTGGTGTTGGGAAGGTTTTGATTGACTCCACCTTTGTGGGAGATGGTTGCAGTCCCATGGGTGTGACTCTCATTCCCAAGAAGTCTATTCTGTCTATGAAGTATTCACATTTTGATTTCTTCAGTTTGAGTTTACCAACTCTTAGGCTGTTGAACACGTCTTCCAGGTCATGGAAGTGTTGTTCGATTGATGGTGATAATACCAATATGTCATCTAGGTATGGTAGGGCACATTTGTACTTGAGTTTGTTCAGAATTAATGTGACTAGATGGCAGAATCCCGCCGGTGCCGTCGCTAAACCCATCGGCATCCTTTCATAGACATATTTTTTGTCATTTGCTATGAATGCGGTTTTATGCTGATCCTCCTGTCTTATAGGAATTTGAAAAAATCCCTGTTGGGCATCTAGCTTACTGAATACTCTTGGTCTGAGTGACCCTATCATGTCTAGAGTGTCATCGGCCCGGGGTGTAGATAAGGCTTGATTTATCGTGTTCTGGTTCAAATAACGAAAATCTGTGACGAGCCGATGGCCTCCCGATGATTTTTGTACTAAAAAGGATCTGGAGGCCCAGGGGCCCTCGGCACATTCTCTCAGAATGCCCTGTTGTACTAGCCTTTCACACTCTTCCCCTATTGCGGCCTGTTTTTCTGGTGTTTGTCTATATGGTAGGAAATGACATGGTACTGCCTCAGGCTTTACATGTATTGAGTGTGTATACAGGTGTGTGGCACCAATGTCTCCATCTTTTCCTACAAATACATCATCATACTTGGTCAGCAGTGATTTTAATCTATCATGCTGATCTTTGGATGTGAGCACAGATTTTGGTGGAACATTCTCTTCCAATTCTGGCTCGAGGTCATGTGCCTCACTATGTATAGCAGCTATTTCAGAGAGTCTGATTGAGTTGGGTTCAGGGTCAGCATATGTGGACTCACAGTCTGAGTCTGTGTCACTGAATTGAGTTACGTCCTCAGGCCTTATGGCTGAGACGGATTGATCAGTGTGTGGGGTAGTGTCTGACACCTGTTGAGGTTTTTCTAAATCAGATTCCTTGACTTCCTGAAATAGAGCTATGATGGCACCCTTTTTGATTTTATGTGGGCGCCTGCTGGTGTTGAGTAACACTAGGGGATGTTTGTTATTTTCCCTGGGGGTTACTGCTGCCCTTTGAACTAGATATGGGGCATTGTTGTTTCTTTGGAGGTTATCTACTACTCCAGTTTTGCCTTGCAGTGATTGAGTAGATGTGACCTTACCCAATACTGCAAGTTCAGAGAATGGAGGGATGGTAAAATCCCTCACTGCCCTAATGGGTTTGAGAATTTGTTCAGGATCAACATTAAATTCAATTTGAGATTTTGTAGTGCTTAGGAAATCTGTGCCGAGTACAATGGGCTGTGTGAGGTTGGGTATTACAGCAAATTGGTATTGGAATCTGACACCTTGGATTCTAAAGTTCAGCATAGCTGAATGTCTAACATGACACACCGATCCATCTGCCAAGTGGATGTTGATTTTAGATTTCCTCAGTTGGATATGGAATCTCTTTTGGAGATCCATGAGGAATGATTGTCTGACACAGGTGATAGTAGCACCTGTATCAACCAAACATTGTACATCTGAAACATCATATAGATTTGCATTGATACAGCCATTTTGAAGAAGTACAATAGAAAGCTTGGTACTCTCACCTGTATCCTTTGATGATGAATCTGGTGGGGTGATGTGTATCACTGATGGACGTCTCTGTCTGTTAGATGGTAGATTGGCACTAGCAATTGTCTCTGGTTGGATCTTTGTTAATCCTGATTGATTGTTTGTATTTGGGGTGTCACAGTGCACTGGCCCATCGGCACTGTGACATCCTAGTTTTCCTGGTTCTGTGGGGTGGTTGAGATGCTTGCCACCAGGAGTTTGGAGATTTGATCCATGACATGAGGTGGTATTTGGGGGTTACTCTGTTGGTTCCCTTGGTAACCTCTTGTGTCAGGTTTGTAATCCTCCTGGCGTGGGTTGGAACCCTGGTTATATTGACCAGAGTTGCTGTATTGACCGGAGTTGTTGGATCTCTGGTTGTTGTAGGCGCCATTGTTGTTGTAGGATCCACTGTTGTAGTTCCTATGTGGACTCTGGCCCCTACTGTTGGATCCTTGACTATAGGATCCAGAGTTGTTTGAACCCTGGCTGTTGTTGTAGGATCCAGAGTTGTTGTAGGATCCAGAGTTGTAGTTCCTATGTGGACTCTGGCTCCTACTGTTGGATCCTTGATTATTATAGGATCTGCCATTACTTGGGGTTCTGTCTCTCCTATCACTGTATGAAGAGTTACCATTGTTGGAGTTGGAAGAGCTGTTGTCTTTCCTGCTGTTGTGACCCCCCCGGTTGTTGTTGTTGCCCCCTCTACCTCTACCTCTATTGGATTGGTAGTTGGGGTCATAGTTATTTCCTCTGTATCTACCGGTAGGGTCTCTTGATGCAACCTTAGCTTCCTGTTGCCTTACATGGGCACTAGACATTAGGTTAACATCTTCATCTGGACTAGTGCTGATTTCCTGGACCTTTTTCTTAGTAGGCTGTGGGTTGGTTTCTGCATCCCTTACCTTCCTAGATCTCTCTTGGGTCTCAACCTCTAGGGCTAGGTCTAGGGCTTGGTCAAAAGAGTCTATTTTCTTGTTCTCAAGAGCTATGGAGATCCAGGGCCTCATGCCTTGGGTAAATGCCTTGCTTAGGGTTTCATCATTCTGGCGTTGGGCATTACACACTTTCCTGAGATGGCATGCATAGTCTAGAACAGGTTCATCTATCTTTTGTGCACGGAGTGCAGTCCTTGAGATTATATTGTCTCGAGTAGCAAAATACTCTTTTAATTTATTCACTACATTGGTCCATGTCAACATATCAGGTGTGGCACTCTCCCTGAAGGATTCAAACCAAGCTAGTGCTTGTCCTTCGAGGTACTTGGGTAAATATGTTACCATGGTGTCACTGTCTGTCACTTTGTACTTATCCTTCAGATATTCTGGGAATTTGTGATCAATGAATAATGCTGTTGACATGAGTGGTGATGGGTGTGAAAAGGTTTTGGGTTTTGTTACCTCATGTATCCTGATCTTTCTGTCGTCCTGCTGTTTATTGTCTATGAGCTTGGTCATGTTGGACACCATGGAGATTATGATGTCATCTTTGGATCCAGAGGCAGATGGTGTGACAACAGGTGTGATGGCAGGTGTGTGAGGTTGTGGGGTCTGGGATGATACCATCTTCATGAGATCTGCTATCTGTTGTTGTTGTCTCTCTAGGGACTTCCGCTGATCTTCCATGGCCTTCTGTTGAGCATCTATTGCTGCATTCCTCTCTGCCAGTTGTTGGTTGAGGATCCTCTCCCTTTCCTCCTGCTGGGACTTGTTGGTCTCTAGGGCAGTAACTGCATCTTGGATGGCCTTCTCATAGGCCCTTATCTTCTCAGCTGTCTGATTAGGTTGGGGGCCTTCATCGGTGTCCATGATGGAGGGTGTGGGGGAGGTGTCTCTGGAGGAGTGGCTGTCAAAGGCTGGAGCTGGGGTGGAGGATCTAGATGAGGGTGTGGATCCACCCCCTGAGGCAGATCCTTCTTCCCCTGAGGTAGATAGCGTGAGTTGGGCGTCCTGTAGAGATCCCTGGGAAATGTTGGATCCCTGAGAACTGGTTGTTCCCTGAGTAGACAGGGTGGGTGGTGTGGGGTCTACTGAGTGTGGGTCTGTTGTATTGGAGGCTGGTTTGCCTCCTGTGGGCCTCCTAGATCTTGGTGGGAGGGAGACCTCTTCAACAGGCCCCTGACTACGTAAGGTCTTTGTGTGTTGTTCTGCCAGCTTGACTGATAAGGCCTTGATGTGTGTGGTGGACCTCACTGACGTGTGGGAGACCTCACTGACGTGTGGGAGACCTCACTGACGTGTGGGAGACCTCACTGACGTGTGGGAGACCTCTCTGACGTGTGGGAGACCTCACTGACGTGTGGGAGACCTCACTGACGTTTGGGAGACCTCACTGACGTTTGGGAGACCTCACTGACGTTTGGGAGACCTCACTGACGTTTTGGGAGACCTCACTGACATATGAGAGATCTTACTGTTGTGTGAGAGATCTCATTGATGTGTGGGAGATCTCACTGATGTGTGGGAGATCTCATTGATGTGTGGGAGATCTCACTGATGTGTGGGAGATCTCATTGATGTGTGGGAGATCTCACTGATGTGTGGGAGATCTCATTGATGTGTGGGGGATCTCACTGATGTGTGGGAGATCTCACTGGTATGTGGGAGATCTCACTGGTGACCTTGGTGGGTATGGTGTCAAGGTCAAGGTCACTGGGTGGGTGGAGTGGGTCTAACTGTGTGTATGCGGTACCAGCTTTAATTTACTGTGTGCATGATTGTTCCCAGTTGCGGTACCAGCTTTAACTTACTGTGTGCATGATTGTTTTTAGTTGTGTTACCAGCTTTAAATTTTATGAGCCTGTGAGATATGGGATCTTAGTAGGATGTTCTCCACCACTTTGTCATACTAGTGATTGGCATGATCAAGTTGTCATATGAGAAATATCATAAGACTAGTGGTATATAGTGTAATTATCTCAAGGCTCTTATAAATAGTGTTATTTCCAGTTGTCACTGGTTTATTCAGCTTTAGGCAACATGTAAGAAATATCAATCATACAGTAGTTAGTATGTAGGTAATTTGTACATACAGTAAACATACAGTAATTTATAAAGTACAATGTTCAGTTCCACTCCACCTGTGAGGTATTAATAATACAGTGTCCAGCATACTTCTAGGTGGGTTCCCACACCTAGCTCCTGACCTGTTGCTTAGAGGAATAATGTAATAATGGATAACTTTACCCTCTGGTGGAAGTCTTGAAGAAGATAGCCTCTGGCCACTAAAGGTAGGAAACCAATGCCTGTCTAGCATAGTTTCACCATAGTGCAGTGGTATAGCAGGTAGCAGGAGATGACTGGAGATGTTACCTCTAGAGCGGTTCTTGGTGATGTGTCTTCCTGGAGGTGCAGACAGGCTATTTGTAGCAAATCTTGGAAAAGCACCTCCAGACTGACTGGAGCCAGCAGCATCTGCCTAACTCTACAATTGTTTGAGGGGACCCTTTCAAGTGTCACAGGGGGACAAAGGACCCCCATGGACGCCGCTATGGCCCCCATTGTCTTGGTCGGTTCTGCATCTTTAGACCCTCATATCTCGGCCGTTTATGCTTGTATAACCGCCATTTTGGGCATGCGCGGAGCTGAATGTGCCAAGATTATAATGCCCGCTGGATAGGCGCGTAACTCCCGCCGGTTTGTCTGTAGCTTACTCGGAGGTCGATTCAGTCTTCATGGCGTAACTTCCTTAATACTGGGAGTTCCGCCTTGATCTTGGACTCATTCTGACCGTCTAATTATGGGCTTTCCATAGAATTTTTGATATTTGACCTAGGTCGCTCAGGAGCGACGCTAGAGCGACCGGAAGGTTATGGCGTCGTGCTTATGTAACCCATTGTTCAGTCCTTAGAGTGCTCAGACACTCATGACGGCGTCAGCGGTGCTCAGGCACCCGTGACGGCCGGTTGCATTCACTTACAAGTTATTAATTTGTGCATTGAACCATGAGGTCGCACACTGAGACCCTCATTTTTATTATATTGTGCAGTGAACCATTAGGTCGGAGCCTTTGATGTCAGAGAGTGTATGTAACTGACCTGGCTGGTGTGCAGTGGGGCATGAACGCTCTTATGTAAAGTTTGAGCGCTCTTATAGCTCTTAGAACCAACCTATGTATTAATTTCATAGATATTTCTTTGATTAATACAAAATATGTTAGAATTTATGGAACAATAAAATGGTATATCATACTTGTACCAGAGGTCCCTGGCTCTCAACATGCAGGTCACCCAGCGGTCGTTTCTTAGGAAGCATAGTAAATCTTACCATCTTTATGGATCCGGCTGTTGACACCCCATGACAAGGTAACAAAAGATCACACCAAGAGCTGCTCTTTGACCTGTCATGTACAGATAAGGAATAAATGAGCAGCTCAGGGAGGGTGTCAGAGAATGTAAAGGAGTCTCTGGACATTTTTGTTGCCAAGCAGTGTGAGCACTGTGCCATAAAAGCCTGCCATTGAGAAGGATGTAAGGTAGAGTGGTAGGTGCCAAAGAGGAGGAGTTACCCCTTGGTTAGTGCTTAGGTCCTTTGAGGACACCAGGATTAAGATATCAGGCCTTCTTGTGCAAAGGTGACTACTACTTGCAGTTCGGCATGGCCTAGTAGTAGCCCCTAGAGTGTATTTAGTCTTGAAGGGGTCGCCACCTACCCTATTACATCTTGGACAAGGCTGCATGACCAGAAGGTAGGCAAAGGTCACTGAGAGCGCTACTGTCATCTGATAAAATTGCCGTCAACCTGCATATCATGAACAACCATAAATACACGTATAGCATCATACATCAGCTTTATGATTCTGAAAACCTGTTTGAATTGAGTGTGATTTCACCAACAATTACTAAATTATAGAGAAACAAAGATCATTATTTTATCTTCCCAACATTAAGAAATAGGCCATAGACTTGCAGGCATTCATCTTGTGAAATGGTGTCCACTCCTTAGCATTGCAAATTCTGAAAAACCCTGCATATAAGGTTGACCCTGACTTCCTGAAGGTCCTACAAGTCACACAAAGGGTCTGGGATGGTCAGACACAATGTTTTATAGTTACTGTGTAATTAAGATACTTGTGATGGCTGCTTTGTAAAATGACCAGAGATTAAAATGGGACGCGTGGAAAATATGTCCAGTCCCATTCTGCTAGAACATATAGGGCCTGTCAGTCTCGTGCTTCAAAATTTCATTGCGGCAAACTCAAGCTTGGGATGACAGCATGACGGTTCACACAATAATTCCACAAGATTATGTTCAGTAAATAACAGGGAATAACAGGGAATCTCAAATAATAACAGCTCGTACCCATAAAATCAAAGGAATGATGCATTGCTGCTGGTTAAATGGGGAAAAAATCTTGCCAGCCTTTTGATGGAGTGTAGTACGTATTTGAAAATTTTAAAGTAACAGACGTATTGATCTGTAAAACAAATAGAGTATCAATCATACCATATGCCCAAGGGTTCCCGAGGAATAACTGAGAAAATGATTGTGGAAGCCAACCATCTGACAATGAATGATATGGAGCCTCTTGAGAGAGCAGGACAAATTGTGCCATTTAATGGGACTGAAATGCTGTCTGATTGTCAGCAGATAAAGTAAATAGACTGATACTGCCCACGTCTGTGAATGATCAATCATGCCATATTGGTTCACCAAGACTTATTTCAGTTTAAGCCAGTGTTTGGTGCGTATAGTATGGTTGTGTTGAATCTTCCAAGGATACTATAATTGTACTGCAGTGAACCAGTGTAGCTTTTTCAAGAAGCCGCAGGTGGCAGCAAGGTAGAATGAGGAATCTCTGTGAAAATGATGGATCATCTCTGGCAACTTTGCGAGAAGGATTCCGCCATTATTTCAACATTTCTTTTTACAGTGTACACGCCTTAAATAAATTTGAAGAGTTTGGTTCCAAAACGCAATAAATCCATTCCAGATTTTCATCACATACCCATTTTTGTATTGCTTTCCTGAAGTTAGTTTTCATGCTATCATGATGAAATTTTTACTCAACAAAATCTGGGCACGAGAAAATTATATTTTTTCAAAGAAAATAGTTTTTGTATTACACTTAAGTATCTCTGATCAGTAGGCTTTTGAAAAATTGGCCTCTTTTTCAAAATTGCGTTTATTGCGTTTTGGAACCAAACTCTTCCTTTCTTCTCTGTGTTGAAACTAAATTTAACATGAAATTGAGTGTCAGCCTTGTGGAAGTGCCAAGGGCACAGCTCGGTTTAAATCAACAAGCACCATGTTGCTTTCAAATGCTAATGATGTATGTCTGTGGAAAACATTTTTTTATACAATAATGTTGTACTGCTGAGCCTAGCGTTATACATGTCTGGTATGAGGCTTGGGCGTAGGAAAAAATATATAGAATGGATCTCTGAGTAATTGCCTGTTTTGTAGGATTGTCAGGCATAATCAGGCTTCCAGATCTTTAACGACTTGGTGCTAATTCTCAGGGTGCATTTCATAGATATTACAGTGAATTCTTGGTGAAATTCATTTGCAGCGATGCTGAGACAGTTGCTGTTTGACGCTGATCCCTGTATAGTGTGAGTGGGTGATTAGAACATCGCTAGGGTGATGGGCTTGGTAATGTAAGGTTTCTAGTCCAAGGCTTTAACCACTACACTACATTGACCAGTCAAACTTCAATAGTGAAAGTGCCCTGTTTAACTTCAATCTGTTACTCAGTCATAGTCGTAGCATACCACCATTCAGTAGAATGGTACCCACAGTATCAGCTGAGGACTCATGGTGTAATGGTTAGCACATGAGATTCAGAATCCCAGCACTGTCTGATGCATTAGCACTGAAACGCATATGGGACAGTATTTTCTCAAGAATTCTATCTGCTCTTCAAAATTGACCTGATTCATAAAACCTCCTGCTATGCTTGACCTCTTTCACAAAACCCCCTCCCAGACCTGACCCAATTCACAAAACCTCCTGCCAGAACTGACATAATTCATAAAAACTATCCCTATCCATCCCAACTGTAGAAATAAACCTACAGTAGGAACAATGGGGTTCAGAGCCAGGTGTGAAATCAGCATTGAGAGGAAAACAAATTGTCTTCATGAAATGTGACCTGCACTGGGAAAAGGGACCTTATTCCCCCTGAAATAAGGTGCCTTTTCGCAGATCCTGTCACATATGGTCTTACATATTTCTGGCCTAAAGGTGCGCCTGGGGGTCTCTGTCAGGAATCTAGATCTAAATTCATAACGGACTTTGTATCAGCAGTATCATGAAAAGCTGCACATAGCTGTATCCTCAACTCTCAGCAGCTGTTCCAAGGGCCCATTATTTTGCACGGAGCAGTCCCAGCAATCTAATCAGCCAACGACAGAGACCTCCTTCCCTAGGGGCCACAGTTGGCAGACATGGCTGTTAGGTCAGCAAAACAGGCATGTTGTCTTGTATGGGTCTCCATCCCGGGTCTCCCTGTGTGTAGCCTTTCCCTGTGCATCCATCCCAAACTGCCCTCCTCTAGGTCTGGTCATTTTACATTGGACAATATACACAGCAGGGAAACATGCATGTCAGTATACCTTGACCTGCATCAAAAATAAGAGTCCATCCTCCACCAATCAATACCAAGTAGGGCAACCAATCAATAACAGGTATGGCCACTGCTGGCCAAAAGGGGGCACTTTTGTGGTAGTGGTGAGAATGCTTGAACCGTTCATCTAAAGTCATTTCTCGTTTCATGATACTTGTCGAAGACACTTGTGAGAGTGAGAGAGGGGGGACTTGGCAGCTCACCTGGAATATATTATGTGGTTAGGTTGAGAACAGTTATTCATATAAATTGGTTCATCTGTGAGGTTGAAAGGTGAGCAGCAAAAGGATCCACCCCTTGACACACCTGGAGGCTGTTGCTCCTATAGTAAAATGAAGAGCTGGCTAAAAATGCCCTCATTTCCAGTCCTTTCTTTTCATGTCGCTATAACTTGTCCCTTTTGTTGCTTACAAGTGGTCATTCAAGTATGGTGCTAAATAAGGGGGATTTGAGTAGGTACCTAGTTGGGGAAAGTCAGTCAGTATAATGAACTATAGAGCAAGCGACATGAGTAGGTACCTGGTAGTGCAACTCTCTCTGTTTTAAACAGGGCAGCTGATTTTTCAGACTGATGTTGTCTTATCAAAAAGTGAAAATGTGCATGGATGCTTGATCCTCAAAGAGTGCACATTTGCTATAATGTATGTGTTATACTCGGGGTTGTTTGGCAATGCAGTCCAAACGATTTAGACCATGCTCCCACAGATCAGTGATCTCTGAAAGTTTTTAGTCAGGTTTTTCCTCGTTTTCTTTTGGCAAGACCCTCCAGAGGAAATTAGCCTCCTTATCGAATTTCTACCCAAGTGAAATCACCCATAATAGCATTACATTCAAGAGCGTCGAGCAAGGCTTTGGTTATGCTAAGGCTATATACACTGGCCGTAAAATTAAGGCTAAAAAATCCTGGATGCTGAGAAACCAATCGATGCAAAAAGACAAATTTGATTGCGAAGGCTGGAAATTGATAGATGAGAATGTGCTGAAGTGCAAGCAAATAAATCTCTCCTAAAAATGCTACTAGGCACAGGACATAAGCAACTGTTGGAATGTGTGGGGTCCCTTCATTGGGGGACTGAAGCCTCAATTAATTCAAGATCAGTTAAGAATGGGACCTTCACTGGTAGAAACAATGGAGGAAAAATCCTTATGGAAGTAAGGAGGGTATTGAGAGAGAAATATCCAGAAATTTCCCAGACAGTAATGTCAGACACTAATCCCACTCCTGATGCTTCAGGGGCTAACACCCCTCCCCCCATCTACAGCTAAGTCCCTTCACTCCTCCTGAAACTATGACAGTTCCCAATGACAATGTGATAGCAACAGTATCTGACACAGCTCATAACACTACTACATCAGCTGCACCGGCAATCACAACCAATGCTACTATGAGCACTGCTACGACAGATCCAATCCAAGCGCCTACAACCAGCACTGTGACAACACCGATGCAGCCTGCCTCTTCTACTGCTAATGTGATACCTCAGGCATCCATATCCAATACTGGTACTGCAGCAGCTACTATAACCACTAGCAGCATCCTATACACAACAAGTTTCACAGACCCAAGCCCAAACACTGCTACGACAGCTCCAATTCAGCCAATAATACCAACCGTTGCAACGACTGCTGGTAGCCCCGCTGTAGTTACATGCAGCAAGTTAACAACTCCAACAACGACCAACCAAACCATCACTATTGACCAGCTCCAAGCAGCTTTAAGCATCACATGGACCCACATCACCCAGGTCTAATACAAGTACAACCACAAATACATCCATACAACATCCAATTATGTCATCAGGGCATAGAAGCATCAGTCAGCAAGAAAAGAGCAAGAAAATGGCAGTTATAGAAAGGGAAGTGAAAAGTAAAGGCAAAAACGCGCTCCAAAAATGTTCAGTGCTCTCAGTCCCAATAAGAAATGATTGTAAAACACTACATAGCATGAAGTCATAACATACCTAGTTCCCTAAAGGAGCAGTTTGTCTAATGAATATTCTCTCTGATATGGAACAATGTGTATGTCCTTCTGTATGTGACTCAATGTAAATGTTATGTAATATGTATGAAATTGAACTATAAAATGTTTTGTGATCCCCTCTCTGAGTAGTACTACATTAAGTCTATGGCGTCCAAAAATAGACGCGGGCCTCCCCAGCCCCAGGCCATCTTTAAAAGGGGTCTATGTCTTGCTTTTCTATCCTCTCTGAGTGTGGGTGGTGTCCATATGCGCGGGCACTGGCACATATTCGTTCCTTGAATCTCCTCTTTCCTGTCCCCTCTTTCTTACATGTGTCTGGTGTCCATATGCACGGGCACAGGCACATGTATTCCTTTGTGACGTGATGTCTAATGTACTTTTTCCGCCATGAATATGACCTTAGCTGTCGGCTTGGCGTTAAACAACCATTACTCACTCACTCACTCTCTCCAAAAATAGACCAATTTCTATAATAAGCCTACAGCAACCGGGCAGGACGCAACGCTCCTGGCCTATATGGCAATCAATCAAAGTTGAGTATGTTGTCCTAGTGACATACTGAGGTTCCATAATATAAACATACACAGCTGACTATATGCCACTGAGAAGTACATGAAACCACACGGACAGACATGGTATATCACATGAAATCAGTACTATCACTGTTACTTTTTATATTATATATTTTCTGCGGGTTATACATACTTGCAGACAAATGAGTTCACAATTTCCTACCTCTAAAGTGATGCACTTAAACTGTGTATATATTATTTATAATCTAGAGCGTGCTCCAACCCCCTCCATGATTGCCATAAAGCCAATAACAGTTAATTCTACAGCGGTCATCCTCATACTAGGTATCACCTGACATCACCTCATCTACTATTCACAAATGTACATGATCATACAGAATGGTCTTATTAAATGAAGCAAAAGAAGTAAGAGGCCTGAAAGTATTTTGTACAAATACAAGATCGATTCATGGTAAATGTACAGGATCGTGTTTCAATAGTTTCCATGACTAGACTCCCTCAAATCATAGTGGGAGGTGTAAGAAATGACTCCATACCAGTGACTACATAGTGAGCTACAGTACAGGCCTCAAAATAGCAGCTACTATTTATTCAACTACTGGCTCAATACACACCACTATGAAGTCATAGCACCCAGTCATAGGAGCCACTATTGGCTACATAGTGACCAGTCATACCTCCTTCATGGTCTAGTATGCACTCCTGTGTTCAAATGAGCATAGGGCTGCAGTAACTACCGTAATGTCTCATATAGGAGCCGGGCCTTGAATAGCAGTCTCCCTTGAATAGGGGCCGGGGTAGGAGGGCTGTCAAATCAATAGGGGATGGGCCTTGAACAGGGCCCTGGTGGGGCCAGTTTTAGGTGTTTTTAGGAAGACAACCCCCCAGCCCAAATGATGTATAATTGTTCTAGATAATCCCCTTTCAAATCACATATGATAGATCTATATCTAATGACCTAATTGTATCTAAAACAATGTATGCTCTGTTACTCTTTCTTAATAGTAGGGCTGAGGTGTCAGCTATGTGTGATATCCTTTGTAATTTTATTAGAAAGTCATGGTGGGTGAGGGTTGGGTATGAGAGGCATGACAGCTTTGTAAGGCCTAGTGCTCTATATCTACACCACTGTATACTAGTAACTACATAGGTGGCCCATGTGGCCGTAATGCTCAATTTCGTAGGTGAAACACCACACTTTTCCAATATTATTTTATTCTTTTGAAAAAAAACCCTGCCATCCCAGAGCCAAAGGCGCTGGCCACAGGGTTATAGGTAGTAGTGTAAAGAGCCAAGATTGGGTACATTTGAGCAAAGGAGTGCAGAGGGCAGCAGCTAAGGCTAACCACTAATTATTCACATGAAGGGTTGTCATACCAGGATCCCTTATTGAGTCACTGCTGTGGTGGCTATTTAGCCAGCAGGCAGTACGATCACCCAGTAAGGTAGCCAGCTATTTAGTCACCAAGGCCAAAATCCTAAGACCAGCTGCTAAGATTTGACCTATCTCCAGTCATAGCTGGCTGAACCTGTCGTGGAAACTATTGAAACATGATCCTGATGTGTTTAGATAGATATCTCTTTCTGGATGGTGTTTCAATAGTTTCCACGACAGGTTCAGCCAGCTACGACCGGAGATGGGTCAAATCATAGCAGGTTATCTTAGAATTTTGGCCTTGGAGACTAAATAGCTGGCTACATTACTGGGTGATAGTACTGCCTGCTGCCTAAATAGCCACCACAGCAGTGACTCAATAAGGGATCCTGCAGGGCATTTCAAAACGATATCTATAGCTATGGTTTTGAAATGCCCTTCTGGTATGACAACCCTCCATGTGAATAATTAGTGGGTAGCCTTAGCTGCTGCCCTCTGCACTCCTTTGCTCAAATGTACCCAATCTGGGCTCTTTACACTACTACCTATAACCCTGTGGCCAGCGCCTTTGGCTCTTGGATGGCATTTTTTTCCCCTTAAGAATAAAATATCATTTGGAAAAGTGTGATGTTTCACCTAAGAATTGAGCATTACATCCACACATGGGCCAACTATGTAGTTACTACTATGCAGTGCTGTAGATAGAGCACTAGGCCTTACAAAGCTGTCATGCCTGTCATACCCAACCCTTACCCACCATGGCTTTCTAATAAAATACAAAGGATATCACACCTAGCTGACACCTCAGCACTACTATTAAGAAAGAATAACAGAGTGTTTTCGATACAACTAGGTCATTAGATATAGATCTATTATATGTGATTTGAAAGGGAATTATCTAGAACAATTATTCATCATTTGGGCTGGGGGGTCTCGGTTGTCTTCCTAAAACCACCTAAAACCGGCCCCACCAGGACCCTATTCAAGGCCCGGCCCCTATTGATTTGACAGCCCTCCTACCCCAGCCCCTATTCAATGGAGGCTGCTATTCAAGGCCCGACTCCTATATGAGACATCACAGTAGTTACTGCAGCCCTATGCTCATTTGAACACAGGAGTGCATACTAGACCATGAAGGAGGTATGACTGGTCACTATGTAGCCAATAGTAGCCCCTATGACTGGGTGCTATGACTTCATAGTGGTGTGTATTGAGCCAGTAGTTGAATAAATAGCAGCTGCTATTTTGAGGCCTCTACTGGAGCTCACTATGTAGTCACTGGTATGGAGTCATTTCTTACATCTCCCACTACGATTTGAGGGTGTCCAGTCGTGGAAACTATTGAAACACGATCCTGATATGACAGGCATTGTTGAGTCATGGTTAAAGCCGTCTATAAAGGATGCAGATCTATTCACTCTTGGCTATCAGTATATAAGGTTGGAAAGATTCCTCAGTCGTGAAAAGAATGCTGGTGGCCTTATGCTATATTTAAAGGATCATTATATTGCTGTCTCAGACCTAACGAGGTCTTTTATTGAAGAACAATATGAAATATTACACATGTGTCGATGTAGAAATAGGCGTCATTAAATACAAAGTGCATGCTATAGACACCCTGATTGTAAGGAGAAGGCCAACTCCTTAAAGAGGTTTAGAAAACTGATTGTAATGGACGATTTTAATGTTAATCTTTTGAGTAAAAAAGATGTGGAGGCTTCAGCTGTCAGCTGTAGATGAATTTTGTCAATATAGGCTCATATCTTGCTAAAGCACTCCCACCTGCTGAGGGGGAGGGCCAGGCTGCGGCGCCTTATGGGATACTGGGTGTTGATGTGAATCTATTAAATGATGTCTCATATGTGGAACTTATTAAGCTAATAAAACCCATAAATATAAAGAAGCCCTCAGCTATAAAGCACCATAAAGGTTTTGTTATAAAAGATGCCTTTTTTTGCCATCGCTGACATCGTTCAGATATTGTATAATAAATGTTTAAGTTCAACCCCTTTTCCTGATGCATGGAAGGCAGGTACAGTCGTACCCCTCTATGAAATACCCAAGTCTCTCGATGTAAATGATTTAAGGCCTATAAGTCTTTTGCAAATACCTGGTAAACTATTAGAAAAGATGAGAATATATGAGTGAGTACCAACTACTCTGTCCATCACAACATGGGTACAGGTCTGGACGCTCGATCCAAACAGCTATTACTGAACACCTTCACACTATTTTAAACAAGCCTGCTTATTGATTATATTTAGATTATAAAAAGGCTTTCGACACGGTCTCTTATTCAAAATTAATTAGAAAATTATTTGCTTTTGGTTTGAACCTCCAGACTTGTAATTTATTTCAAATATTATCTCACAGATAGAACACAATGTACTATAGCCAATGATTGTCTATCTAAGTCTGAAAGGGTATCATATGGAGTCCCTCAGGGCTCAGTATAAGGCCTGTCCTCTTTTCCATCTATATAAATTCTCTCCCAAAAGCGGGTAATTTTGATATAACTCTATATGCTGACGATGCTGTTATTACTGCTGAGAATTCAAATGATATGAGGACTTTCATAACAGCTATTCACAAATGGTGTATAAACAGCCTTACAAATAATGAGGGGAAGACTATACGGATGTCGTTTAATGATATCCAAAATGATAACAGTATTTTCACTCTTAATAACGAATTGCTTTGAAAGAGTGTATGTGTTTACATATTTAGGTGTAAATTTAGATCCCAAATTGAAGTTTGTAGAACACAGAGCCATCTGCACACGTTATATAAAACATAAGATCTTTCAACTGGCCAGGGTTAGAAAATTCGTAGACAAATGTACAGCCTTAGATATTTTTAAAACAATGATTTTACCGACTTTTGATTATTGTAATTTTATATGGGACAAGGACTAAAGAGGGGAAACTGAGGAATTACAATTATTACAAAATTAGGCATTAAGGGTGGCTTTGATAGAAGAAAATCCTATAATGACAACGAGACAAATATGTGATGCAAGTGGCTGCTCAGAAAAGACTGATAGGAGGGATCTGCTCTTTTATGCTTATGTACTTGCCCAATGTGATGTCTTTGTTGATAATAGAGCCTTACCCACTAGATTCCACATAGGGAAAAGGCTGATAGTACCACATTGTCTTAAACCTATAGTAATAAGAAGTGCATTTCATGAGCTTGTATAAGGTGGAACCAATTAAAGGCCTCCTGCACTATTATCAACATGTTGCAAAAGTTTAAAACTGCTATTAACAAGAAATGCAGTTGTGACCACGTAAAAAAACGCCTCCCACCGTTAATGTCGGTATACCTGTGTTTGATGACATGTCTCATAAAAGCAGACATAAAGAAGATTTCACAATTATCAATTTCTCAATTCAGTAATTTTGCATTGTGAGACCTCATCACATGGGGCAAATGCAATCATCATAGCGCTCTCCCGTACCGCTTCGCGGTACCGCCGCTACGCGGCGTGGGAGGTGCTAAAAAAGGATAACCCTGAATGTTTTATGTAATTACTGTGAAGTGTTAAGCAAATAACTCATCATCATCATCTCATCTCATCACTCTGACTACTTTATAAAATGTACATTAAGAACAGTTTTTTTTTATTTTTTTTATGATGATCATTATAACATCTGTGAAATAAGCTCTGCTGGCTGCTACTGATTGTAATATATATACCAATTGCGACATGGCAGGGGGCTTGGCTTAATACCACAATGAGTGGGCGCCAGGTTTAAATTACACTTACTCTGTAATTGTAACTTTTCTCAATAAATAATTTCAAAAAAGCTGGCAAGGAATATATGTCCAGCTTGGCTTTAACTGAAGAACATCAGCATAGAATATCAAGAATTGTTAATTACCATCATGAACCAGCACCTCAAACATCTATTAATATCTCTATGCATGGTTGAAGATTCTACGTTCATTAGTGGTCTCTATCTAAAAGCAAATGACAAGAGAACAGGTCCTAATCCACAATCAATTGCCATTATAATTGCTTATGTTATATTTCTCCCGCTCAGTCTTTTGACTCCTATTGGCCAGGATTGTGTTTGTAAGATGACAGAACATATTTTCAAGCTGTGGTTGGGGCTGGAACCTAGCACTCTGCTCTCCTCTATACACCATCCACATTACAAAAATTGTGGAAATATGGTTGTATTTTTCTATCTCTGCATGTCAGCATTTTTGAGGATTAGGGGAATATGTTTTACCCATAAGGATTCAAAGAATAATTTCAACTTTGCATTAGGGAAATTAAAATATGATAATAAACGTAGTATTTCCATACTAGAAACCTGAAAAAAAATGGAAGGGAAAAAACATGATATAATGGGAATATGTAAAAAGAAAATGTCAGTGGAACTTTATGTAGGAGGCATGTTTACCAGCCATCAGTATTTTCCTGAAAAATGAACCCCAGGGTTTTAGGGTCCAAAACTCAGTGATCGTATGTATACAGAGCGTGGGGGATGGGGGTATTCTGTGGTTAGGGAAGGGTAGGTTGTGGTGCTGATATGTGTTGGGGTAGACGGTCAGGGCAAATGGCGGCCATGATTCATCATTTTCGATAGAGAAGCAGGTTTTGGTGACTGGTAACAATCCCACGCCCTGCCAGTCTGCTTAATTACCATAACTTTATCAGGGGCTAGAGAATAATTACACCGACCTATTGAATGGTCAGAGGACATCTCAGCATGGCAGGATTTAGGATGGTGATTTAGTGAGTATGTATCTGCTGTCAATTATAGCCTTCAACCACTGTTGCCATTTATCAATAACCAGATAGGTAGTTTTCTGTTTATCCTTGTCCCGTACCATACATAATTTGTGATGTAGCCAGTTCATTCCTCGTATTGCTTCATATGATATCACTTTACTTATGGACTGATATAAAGACTAACATGTAAACCCTTCAAAGGCCACTTCAAAGGCTACATTAAGGTATTGGCCTATGCATGTTCATAAAACAGAAATGCATCCTTTGCTCGTCTACTTAGGGAACCTGTTCAATACTAGAAAAGTTAAGAGGATTCCACTAAAACTAGCCTTATCACAACTTTATTCATGAAAAAGTCACCCCTTCTTGCTATAATGAAAACTTAAACTCAATTAACCTACAAATTGAAGTGCAGCAAAGAGGAAGAAAAACATGATTGACGCTAATGGTGTGCAGTTAACCGCCCAGGTAACTAATTGCGTCAATGTGAGTGTCATATAAGGCTTCCTTATTTAGGAAAATTAAATATTATCCTGTATTTAATGGTAATGTTTTATATCCTATATTAGCATCAATGATATTTTGTGGCCTTTAACTCAGGAAAGCTCACAAGATCATTTTGTGTGGGCATATTTTTAAACGTCAGCTGATTTTAAGTGTAAGCAAAGGTTTTACTTTTTATTGGACAAATAGTTTGTTTTTTTTTTGTTGTTTTTTTTTGGCAAACCCCTTTTCAAAATTATTTTATTATGAGACAGTATATACAAACCTAACCAGCATGACCACATTGGCCCCAGATGTGAAGCCTATGGGCTTTGTGGTCTGGCCCAGATGGGTAAAAGCTGGTAAATGTCAGGGTAGCCAGCTGCGGCCCTTGTGGGCTAGCCCAGTTCACTTTATGATCCGAAGGTTGATGGATCTAGTCTGAGCATGTGATGGCTACTCTTCCCATCCTCTCATAGCATTACCAATATTCCTAAATATTTCTCTTGATCCCATTATATTTAAAAAAAAATAAAAGAAATGTAAACACCAAAATATGAAAAATCATTTTGTTCTATTCTTTTAAAAGTGGGCATGGGTCTCCAGCTGAAAAAAAAATAGTGTGGACATGCACAGAGTAGATCCATCAACCTTCAAATGAATAGTCCATTGCTCTTCCTACTGAGCTAACCAAGCAGCTGTGATAGTCATAGTCACAATCTTAGAGGGATAGCTAAGAGGGAGGCACTATTACTCATCACATTGGACAGGGTGAAGTCCTGATGCCTCAATATGTTATATGATGTGATAACCAGTGATGCATTCAGCTTTATATCTAAACCATCATAACATGAATCTATTTAATTCATAATATACATCTGATTATCCAGAACAGATGGTCTAGTGGGGCACAACGCAAGAAAACCTGCTCTAGGGAGAGAACAGCTCTGATTCAGTACCATTTTCCCTATTGTTACGGGTGTTTGCAGGAAGTCTAAGGGACCACATGCTCCCAGGCCACCCCCTGGATCTGTTTCTGTTCCCTGAAAGCTAACATGTTGGGGTTTCTAGTCAATGTGATGAAGTAATAGGGCCTCTCTCTAAGCTACCTCTCTTCTCTTGTAATCGCAAGTATGATAGTGCCTCCCTCCGAGTCCTGCTTTCCCAATTCATCTTCTATCAGAGAATGAAGACTGTGCCCTGTTTACATGTTATTTTTAAGAAGTTGGGGTGTAAACATATGTCTCTTTAAGCCATCTGCTTTGATAAATCCTTTACCACATTGTAAACACACATGTAGTTTTTTTTCTCCTGTGTGGGTCATCATGTGAGTTTTTAGTTTATCCGGCTCTCTGAATCCTTTACCACAGTGTAAATACACACAGGGTTTCATCCTGTGTGGGTCATAATGTGTCTCTTAAAATTACCTGTATCTGTGAACCCTTTACCACAGTTTGAATGTACGTGAGATTCCTCCCCTGTGTGGGTCATCATGTGTTTCTTTAGGTTACCTGACTGACTCAATCCTTTATGCACAGTATGAACATACAGGAGGTTACTCCCCTGTGTGGGTCATCATATGTGTCTTCAGGTTACTAGGGAGATTACAGCTGCACAGTTAGCTCAGTAGGAAGAGCACTGGAATGGAACCTTTATTTTTAGGTATAATGGGATCATTAGAGATATTAGGAATATTGGTAATGCTATGAGAGGATGGTAAAAGTAGCCATCACATGCTCAGACTAGATCCATCAACCTTTGGATCATTATAGTGAACTGGGCTAGCCCACATGGGCCCCAGCTGGCTGCTCTGACATTTACCAGCTTTTACCCATCTGGGCCAGCCCACAAAGCCTGGAGAAATCCAATCTGGCGCCCATGATTTTGGTGACTGGTTACAACCCCATGCCCTGCCAGCCTGCTCAATAAACATTATCAGGAGGATGTTTCACCTCATAGGTATTGAATTATACATATACGGCCTCCACATGCGGACGTCATGTGGGAGAAAAAATATTTATCTCAAAAAGTGTTTCTCAAAGGTGGCCGTGTCCTGTCCGTATGTGAGACACAGGATACGGACTTTTATCTCTAAATGTGGCCTTTTATTTTAACATACGGCTCCCCACATACGGACAGTCCGTATACACATGCGGACCCTCCGTATGTTTGCTCCGCGAAGTTTTTTTTTTCGTAAAAGCCGCGTTCAACTTATGAGAACGGGGGAACCCCTTTCCGGTTTCCCCGTATGACGTCATAACGCAACTTCCGCTTTCTCCTTTATCGCTCATCAAACCGCCGACAAACAATACTAAGATGGGGAAGAAAAAACCCACTAAGGTGAGATACTTAAAGTTCTCTCTTTTTCTTGTCTTAAATATGATACCTCTTTTCTTTGTGGTCTTTATGAGGTCAAAAACAAGGCATGTCTTCACGTTTTTCATTCAAAACTTCGGTCCCCTCTCGACGCTCCCTCCTTCTGAAAGTGTTTTTTGGTTCAAGCAGACGCCTTCCCCCCTTTCTGTTCTTCATGTCGTGACTTAATCCTTTCAATAAAAGGAAGAAGGGATCTCCCTGTTCTTAGAAATATACCCCCCTTTCCACTACCCAGCTTAATTTGACTCTTACTGTCATCTAAGTAACAAAATATTAAATTTTGCATGACGTTAAGCAATTTCCATCAGGTAATTTTCTAGGTTGTACATGTTGCCATGTTTTTACCTTTTCTTGCACCGTAAGCTGTAATCTTATTCCAAATATGCCCCCCTTTTGTTTTTCCTGCGATGTCCAAATTGATAAAGATAACTTCTTCAAATTTTTATTAAGAATAAAGAAATTTTCTAATGCTGTCCCTTCCAAGGCATATGGCCGGTGTACGTTAAAATACAAAGTAATTTCCATTGGCTTCATATAGAGCTTTTCTTTTGTTTCTCCCTTCTTTTTATTCTAATTTTCAGAATTTCAATGAGTTAATGGAGAATGTGACGAATCTTAAAGCCCTCCTCCGAGAAAACAGAAGGCTTACGGGTCAAGAAAGTGACCCTGACTTAGAGGTATGAGTCTAAAATTACTCCCTGAATACATTTTTTCTCTCTTTTCTCTTATGGCATTGAAAAAAACTAAATTTATTTTTTGTAAACATATTCCTCTTCTTTTTTTAAGTATATATTTAAAGTAGAATAACAAATAGTTCTTCAGCTCTCAGACTATATTTTATTTTCCCTTATACTATATTACAATATGTCTATAAAACTTTATTTCTTTTTTCTTTTCCAGGAATCTGACAAAGACGAGGACGAAGATGAGGGAGTAGAAACTATGTACGAGGACGACGAGTTGAACGATGACGAAGAGCGACCTGAGAACTACCCGGGCGATGCTGGAGAGCAAGCAATAGCATACATGTGCGGCTTGCTTAAGCGGCAGAATCTCAGCATGAAGAGGCAAAAGGGAAAGCCTCCAAGCTCATCCCATCCATCCTTTTCTTCTTCCAAACCCAGCTCCTACAGTCAACGAAAAAAAGACTCTGAAAAGGTAGACCCCACATATTTTCCGGTCCCTGAATCCTCTGTTCCTAGAGGTAGAGGTAACAAAAGATCACGAGGCAGGGCTAGAGGATCCACTACTTCTGGCCGGGGGAGGGGACGTGGGTCACCTTCTCCTGACATATCAGGACGCGGTAGATCATCTCTGAACCAAAGTAATCGAAGGGGACGTGGTAGGTCTCCTGGAGTAAGTCTTCCTGCAGCTTCTGTTAGCGGTTCCATGCCTAAAAGTGCCACAAAAGGGGGGGTCCCTACCCCTAAGAAAGGAGAACACTGGAGGGAAGACGAGCTTGATTCCTTGTTGAAGGGTGCTAACCATCTTAAGCCAGTACTTAAAGGGCGCTTCAAACATAGCTCTGACGGAAAGGAACTAAAGAAAATGGCGTGGGAGGAACTAAGAGGTGAGGTTATATTCCTTTAAAATTTTTTTCTTTTTATATATTCCTCTTATGTTCAGTCTGATATGCATGTCGTCTGACATTGGTAGAATACATATTTTGCCTTTCCTTTTTTGGTAGAAATATAACTAATCTGTTGACGTAAAGGTGATATCTTTAACATGTAAGTTCACCTTCCTATATTTCAGACTATGTTAATTCTAATGGAGGAAGGCATAGGACACGTGAGCAGTGTCAGGACAAGCTTGGGTATTTTGTTCAAAAGGCTAAGAAAAAGGTAGGAATACCCTGTCCCTTTTAGATTCTACTGTATCATTATGCTCTATATATCTGTGATTTGTTAGTATCTCTGAAAATAATGAATTATGTTATTTAAAGAATAATATTTCGGAAAAATCTTCAGAGAGATGTATTGTCTGTTATGTGTACCTTTCCACCTTTTTTTTTTAGAGACAGGTGATAGACTCTAAGTATAAAAGCGGGAGTGGTCAGCGTGACGAGGAGGATTATCTGACCTCTTTGGAGCAGCAGGCATGTGACTATGCAGGCCAAGATGTTGTGCTAGGTGAGAACTGAATTTCCGTCTATACATCTGTCTTTATTTCATCTATATTCCACATAATACCATATATGCGACATCTGTTATCCATCACTATGCTGTACTTATGTATGTAGTAGTGCGACACCCTGCTCATGTTCAGGCATTGCCAACCATACCCTTCACCTACATATGACGATATATTGTATGGAACAGATATATATAAATCTTATTTTGGTTCCAGGAATACCCGGACTGAAGCCCCCTGGATTAGACGGTGGTCCTCGGTCGGACCTGAAGTCCTGCTATGACCCAAACCGTTCAGAAAAACCAAATTATGCTGACATCCCAATGCCGAGTTCAGCTATGGCTGCAGTAAGGGAGGGGGATCTACTCGAGGAAGGTATATACTTTTCCATTTTTCCATATACATATAAATATATATATATAGACGGTGTATGTATATATATATATATATATATATATATATATATATATATATATACATGTACATACATATGTGGACCACTATCACTTTATTTTTCAAGAAATTTGATACAGAAATAGAAATGTATATCTTAACATATATATATATGGTGAACATATACCTACTATAAAGTAGATATATCTATGTGTCCTTACATGAAGTTAATACAAATCTTTTCAGCGACTGTTCTCGTATGTTGTGATCTATTCAAATTTTTCAGGGGATGACGAGAGCTCTTCACACCCCCCACCAGGCTCCCAGGACGAAAGAGAACTGTACGAGGAAGATCCAGATGAGGTACCCGAGGACGATTACCACAAAACCCTACCAGAGCAGGATATACCTGAGGATGACAACGATCCTGTGACAGTCGAAGACATACAGGAAAAGGTTCCTCTTGAACCCCGCATATCACGGACTGACATGTTAAACATCTGCAAAGGATTTAACAACCTTATTAATGATGCTGATCCACAAAAGAGGGCTGCTGCGTCACTTATTTTTGCCTCAGACCCTCAACGCACAGAAAAGATTTCCATGCTAAGGAGGGCTTTGAAAACTTTGACTTCGGAGGAAAATGCTTCTGAAGCAACATCCGAAGTAGGAACAGCTCAACCTGCTGAATGCAGGACAAAAGCATATACGTCTAAACCCCAAGCTAGTCAGCCACATATCTCCCAACCCCAAGCCTCTGCCAGTCGGGTGCAGGCTACTTCTAGCAGAAGTCGGGTCAACGATATACCTAAAAAATCTTCCACAAATATATCGCCTTTTCGCAGAATGACCTCCCACATTCCCCAAAATAAAAAAAGGACTGCAGATGACGAAGGTATACAAGAGCAAACCCATAAAAAGCCCCGACATGCCCCCTCCTTCTCCAAGTTGCTCGAGGAGGAAGAGGAATGCTATGCAGAAATAATGGGGTCAGAAGAAATGGAGACTGAATCATATCAGCCTTCTAACAGTACACCTCTCAGTTCTCCTTCCGCTATGAACGTTGTTAACATCTCAGGTTTATCCCGTATCCAACGGGCTTCTGCCTCCAAGAAGAAAGAACTATTTGCTAAACCAAGGGAAGAGGATAAGATAATGAAAGAAATAGCTAAGTTCCAGAGCGATTATGTTAATGGTTTAAAAGACATCAGTCAGAGGATAAATGAGCATATGGACACCACGTCCACTAAAATAAAAGATACCCAGACCAGCTACGCAGAGGGCATACGGGAAATGGCTGAGAAAATGTCTTCCCACATGGCGAGAACTTGTGAACAAGCCGAGAAATGTAGGCGTCAGTGCCTGGAAGCCATTCAGGCAATGACCAACGACCTGCATGAGAAACTGGAGGAGACTAGAAATACTGCAGTAGCGTTCGAACGTCAGCACATAGCCCGCATTAAGGCTACAAATGAGACAATGTCAAATAACCAGTCAGAATTTGTGGAAGGAATAAATCTGGTAGGTACTGCAATACATGCCACATTCAAAAGAATGCAGAAAGGACAAGACTGTTTGGCCACTGGATTGTTAGGTATGACTGAAAGTGCCACAAAGCTATCAAGTAGTCTATCGGTCATCCTGGAAAATCAAAAAAGTTTTTCAGATGCACAGAAACAGTTACATTTGCAAAACTTGAAGTTAAATCAGGAGATTCAGGAAAACCGGAACCTTCAACTGTCAGCCCAAAAAGAGGCGGAGAAAGTTTGGAAAGAAATGACTAAGATGTCTGTGTTCTTTGCTGCTCAGTTAAACGCAAAATCAACTAAAGATATTTCAACATGTACCCCGACGGACAATCAGATAATTTCACAAGAGGATGAACCTCCACATGGGGATCAAATACCCCAACCTGGCCTACCACCCGTCCCGGAGAAAAATCCAAAAGCTGACCTACCTCCATGTGCAGATGAGGGTGAGACAGCAGGAGACAAACCTGTTTCCCCCAATGTCCAGGAAGACAATATATCCGTTAAATCTGACAAGGAAGAATGTTTGCCTGATAAGATGACAGTTAAATTAACTCACAACGACCCATCAGAAGGTTCAGCACGTGGTCCCTATTTTTTTTTGGACGCAAAGGACATAGCGGCCATGGAAGTGTCCGACAGCCAAGGTAAAAATGTTGTGTTCCTAAATATATTTCAACTGAAATTAATTCCACCTGTATTCTTTTCTGTACCATTGATATGTCATTCATCTTTTGAACTATAGAATTTCATTCCTTGTGTATCAAATTTGGTTCTCCATGGGTTTTCTGTTTCCATAATGTTTAGTTAATCTTTGTATTTACTTGAAATAAATAAGAACTATGTGTATTAATATGTATTCCTCTTTAAAACAGAGGAGCTGAACACTGGTGAAGGGGAGATACACACAGACGTCCAAGCCATGCAGGGTGCAACGATTGCCATTCCACCCGACACGGAGGTTGTACACGGTTCAGCTGTCTTTGTTCCATGTCAAAATGTACAGGGAGGTGAAGGCCCGTTAATCGTCCCTGCATCAGGTATAGGCCTAATATGTGCTTTATCTTTTCTAATGAACTTATTCTGATAAGTAACAAACCAGGATATATGATATTTATCAAACATGCTACATGTTTTAGCAGTTGTTCTTGAAGCCTGAAGTTTAAGACGCCCAAAGGTACCCCCCTTAATGCATGATCTTATATCCTTATAAAAAAATGACATGATAAAGAAACATGTGATTATATTTCCTGTGTGGCCGATTTATAGCGGTTACAGATGTTTTCACCTTCTCCTTTTTTCAAGCTATTGAAGCAATAGACCCAGATTCTAATTCATTGCCAGCCTACAATGTCATGTCAAATGAAGAAGTGGTATTTGTCCGGGAGGAGAACTTATGCGACGACAATCCTGAGCTGGTTTTAAGGAGGTCCCGTCGTGACAAGAAACCTATCAAAAAGGACTAATTTCATTTGTGTGATATATAAGAAATTAAAAACGGTGCTGTAGTTCAAAGTTATATCATATTTTATTGTTAGGCTATTTTGAATGCCTTAGCTTCAAGTATGTTACCTTAGTTAGGAGAATGTAATATACAATTTGAAGATATCACGTTCGAAGTTTCCACCTAGACAACATCATTTCATAGAATTGTACAGTAAAGGTAGAAAATGAAAGACAGAAATCTATAATAGAATCGTATATGTTCGAAGATAAAAAAAAGTTTAAAGCAAGGCATATTTAAGTTCATCACTTTAACTTTGGAGTCTACCTTCAGGACTAAATGAAAACTTGTATTCGTTAAGCAGAAATGATACATCTATATGCATGGTTGGAGTTATTTTCACTTTAAGGTAAATGGATGCCTCTTTTGAAAATTTCCTATGTACGCTCGTCATGTATACCGTTCATCAAAGACAGACATTTTTTATGTTAAGTTGAGTGAAATGGTACATGAGCAAAGATACTGGAAAACAAAAGATAAACTGATTTTTGATGTCCCATATACATAATAGTACTCGTTGCAAACTATTGAACAAAGACTTAACTTCAGGATGAATACATGTATGTATCAAGATATATTGATGCCAAACAGGCATTTTTGTTTCAGCTTCATGACATGTTTTAAAAAAGTCTGTTTCTTGTTATGGAAGTTCTCAGAATTAATATAATACATGGTGCATTCTAAGTAACAGATTATTCTCTATACATGCTAGGCAAAGAAAAACATTTCAGCACAGGATGTGGAAATAAAAAAAAAAGAGGTTATTTTAAATTTTATTCATTAAATTTTGCATGTTAGCTTAATTCATTACATGACATGGTTATGTAACCCATGTTTGTTTTCTTCAAGTCATTAGAATAAAAGTTTGCCATCAGAATTTTTTTCTTGTCCTTCTAATTGTCTTAATATCACATAACAGAATTACACTATTTAGTCAAATTGATTTCATTTAACTTATTCAGCGGGGATTGAAGTTATCTTGGATGAAACCCTTCCGCAGGTTCTCAAACTTAGCCGGGGGCTTACGGGAGACATTGTCTGGCTGGGTGATGCGTGGGAATCTTTGCTTGAACGAGTCCTTTTCCATACTGTCCTTCAATAGGGGATTGCGTGCCACCTTGGCGCAGTTATGTAGTGCCACACAGGACTCGATGACTTTTCCTGCTGTGGTAGGAGGATGGGCCAGATATCCCCCGCTGCTGTCCAGACAACTGAAAACAAAGAGAGAGACAAAATGGGAAAAATTAAAAATTGTACCAAGTGACTGCTTAAAGAGGATGATAGTTTTGACAGGAAAAAAGATATAAAGGATAAATGTAGGAAAATAAATAAATAAATGACTTACCGCCAACGCTGCTTCAACTGGCCTATAGTCCTCTCTACCCGACTCCTAGTCTTTCGGTGCCACTTGTTGTACGCCACATCAGCGTTTGTTGTCTCCACACGGACAGGGGTGAGGAGGTAGTCAGTGAGAGGATATCTGAAGGGAAAATATTTGGTTATTGTATATGGATTTCATATATATTTTTTCCTTAAGGATGTATTCCGAAAGGAGTTATGTTCAGCTAAGTTTGGCCAAAAAATATATAAATGACTTACCCAGAATCTCCCAAGAGGTAATATCCCCCGAACTGTTTTCTCTCTCCCAAGATTTTGATGTCAGACCCGTTGAGGCAGTAGATGTCGTTCTGAGACCCAGGATTACTGGCATCTACGTGTGTGATGAGGTACTCAAAGTCGCAGACAATCTGGGAGGAGTAAAAAAGGGACAAAAATCTTAATATATATATATGTATAAACTGATAGACATATCAAGAAAGAAATTCAATGAAAAAAAATGTACATAAGATATCCTGGTTCTTAGAAATATATTAGGAAAAGTAATTTACCATGGTATTTATGCTGTAGTATCCTTTGTAACAAAAGAATTGATTTTCGTCTGCCACTACCCCTCGCGGACACTGTATAGGTACATGTGTCCCATCTATGAGTCCGAACAGCTTGGGCATTCTGTGTTTCCGATAGAAGAGCATCGCCTTGCTGTTCTTTTCCTCCCGGGAGTGTGGCCAATGGACATACTCTTGTAGGTGTTCATGGAAATAGTCAGTCACCTTCTCTACAGACCTACACACAGTGGATTTGGAGACGCCGTGAATGTCTCCTATGGAGTTGTAGCTGGCTCCAGTGGCGAAATACCTTAGGGCAATCAGGAACTGAAGAAAGCAAAGAAAAGAATATTGTTTTAACATGCCATAATAAAGTCAAAAGAGGTACAGTAAGGAAAAAATAGGAAAATAAAAGGATAAAAGAAGGATGGACTCCCACCTTAAGCCTATGTGGAACGGCATGCTTGCCCCTCAGGACCTTCTTTTTCTTCGTAGCGACATAGTTTTTGATGAGAATTCGGGCTACCTCTTTACTGAGACGGTAGCGCTGAAGAAATTTTTTCTCAGTGTAGAAGGACAAAGGATCCTTTCTCTCGTAATACTGCCTAGTAGTGTTCAGGATGTACCCAGGCATTTCTTTCCCTGGTGTAGTACGGCCAAACATAGGTCACATGACTTGGATTGAAAAGGAAGGTCACGACCTACTTAGGAGATATTCATGGGATGCGGGCTTAAAAAAGGCCGCATGTTACTTATTTCCCCCGTATGTGACATATGGAGGGGTACCTGACCCCTCCACATTCTAACCTGAAAATACGGAAGACATGTGGAAAACAGGTTGTCCGCATCTTGAGGTGAAACGCCCAATAAGCCGTATATGAATGCGGCCCTCCGTATGTGAAAAAAATGAATGCGGAAAATAGAACAGAAACGGTTTTTTTATATACGGCCCCCGCATGTCATATACGGCCCCCGTATGTTATGAGGTGAAACATCCTCCTGGTGGTTGAAGAATAATTACATACCCCACATGAATGGTCCAAGGCCATTTCAGCATGGCAAGATTTATGATTATGATTTTGTGAGTGTATATCTACTGTCAATTGTATACATACGCTTCAAATGCCATTCCAATTTATCCAATCACTAGGTGTGTGGTTTCATGTTCATTATCACCCCATACCATACATAAATTGTGATGTAGGCAGTTCATTTCTCATATTTCATCCTATTATATATTGCGGTACTCATGGACTGAAATACAAAATAAACACTAGGGTATCAATATATGTAGATGGTACAACTGAATATATCTAAATATAATTAAAAACTCTTAAAATTAGAGTTGGTGATCGTAGGTTATACACTAAGATAGGCACTTCAACAAAATTTCTAATAATCCCTTATATCACATTCTATTAAGCTCATGGAGACATTTTTAAAACTTTTGAAATTATCTTATCTAGAACCAGAGAAAGAAGAAAAACTGTGCCCAAAATTCTGAGGCAAGTAGCACTATAGAAATGGTAGAAATAGATGTCAGTTTTTGTGATGTGAGTGCAGTCATGCAGTGGCCACCTCCAGTGGCCCACCTGCTTGGCCACCACCTACCCACTATTGTATGCTTCCTTTTCAATTTGTAAGTGTCTGGAAAAATAGGATCACAGGATCCATCCTTCACAAACTATAGATTTCTGAAACCGTTCAGTATTAACAAGTTTACTGACAGAGTTTCTTGTGTGTAGGTCATTGATGTCCACTCCTCGGGGGTCCCTGATTTGCTCACAAGCCCTTAGGCAATGGTTCTGGTATGTTTAGATCTTCTATTGATGATCTCACATAACTTTGAATAGTATTAGTTTGACATATAAAGAATAGAAATATGCGAAAAAAAAATCCCTATGTCACGGTGCTCATTTCCATTTTATGACCACTTAATCGAAAATGCATTAACTAAAGAAATGAATGGGACAAAAAACATTTTTTTCATCATAGTGAATGACCTTTTATTTATTCATCTACGAGGCTCTCTGAATATATAAAGGGCATGTTTACATACATTTTAAAAGAAGAAAAAAGGAGGGTCACGGTTAAATGTATCTAAAATGATCAGCAATTAACTGAATAAAATAAGTACATGTAAAGCGGTTCAGTTAGGGTGAGAAAAATCCTTAAAGTAGTATAACTGATGAGTTCTGATTTCTGCCACCAGATGGCTTCTGTGTACCGGATAGTGTTTGTCTTTAAGAGCTGCATTGTGCTTTAAAGTATTAGTCTGTATATATGCATTACCAAAAAGCATGAATGCACCCTTCGTTAGTCTATACTTAGTAGGACTTCATTTGCCCCATTAAATCTTTTATCGGCTCCTAGCCCATTGGTGCATCATGCCCGTTAGTTACTTAGCATGATGCATTAACCCTTTAAAGGTAGTTGATGCATTGATGCATCATGCCCATTGGGCGTCATGATGCACAAATGAAATGCTAGCAAGACTGCTTGCCAGCACTTCATTAGAGCTTCATGCCGAGCCTATAGGGTTAATACAATGGTAAAGGTGATCAGTTTGAGCTGACCGTTTCTTCACGAGTGGGTCCACACGAGGCGGATAGGCGGAGTGTGGATTGGCTCAGACCCGCGAGGGAAGAAACAGGAAACTCAAACTGGTCAGAGTTCATCTTTACATTTATGTCAAGGTGTTTCCAGCCATAGATATTTACCTATTGTCAACGTGATATGACAGGCGCCGCCATCTTGAATGTTTACATTTCAAAAAGGCTGTGCATGCGCGATGAACCTATGATGTCATCGTGCAGATTTGGCACTGGTTATTCAACGCAGTGGTGCAATATGGGGGCTTAGTGCATTGTCAATGGGGCATTGATATTCACCTTGACATAAAGACATAAATATATATATATATATATATATATATATATATATATATATATATATATATATATATATATATATGTGTGTGTGAATCATATATGTTGATACATATATGACGCTCCATGCTGCATCATGACGACCAATGGGCACTATGTTTAGGGGTTCAGAAGTGCTGGAAAGGCTAACCAGCATCCGTTGCTGCATCGTTCCAGCCTCCTGTAGGTGCACCAGGCTGCAACAGTTGACATGAAACATGTATAAATGCAGTCCTGTTGAGTCACTCAAAAGTGCTGCCAGTCCTGATTAAATTCCAATTCCAGCTGGTCTTCAAGTTGTGATGCATTTCCTATGATAGCCCACTCTAAATTTGAGGGTTTCAAATTGCAGAGCATGTGTGCATTTGTACCATCTTGACAAATGTCTTCTAGATTTAATTCCAATTCGAGTTGGTCTTCAAGGGATTTAGGCCCAAAGACCGATTGATTAAGCTCCTCTATCTTGCTGTAGATCTGATTTCTCATCTATATTTGAAAGCAAGATGAAAATGTTTGAGTACTTGTAGAAATGCCATCTGCAAAGAACCAAATTGGTTAGAGCGCTATTGGACTTCAAGAGAACTGAAGTGTCAAAGGGAATCCCACCTCCTAGCTGCATGGATATCAAATCCTCCAATATATGGACTGGATTCCATTCTTGGTTCTATGGGCTGAGAGACCAATTAGGGATACGACAGAGTGCCTGATATGTAATTGTTTAGTTGTGATTTCAAGGCAGTGCATGCAGGAAACTGGTATTAATAGCATCCAAATTGAATGGGAGAGTCTCCATGCTTAAGTGCTAATGAAGTGATATTTGATTAAGCGAAGTCACAAGTACGAGTGAGGGAGAAATCTTAAATTGAATTTTTGAATTTGCTAATTTGAATGGCTACCTTTAGAATGTAGGTGTGTTACCTTCCACAAGATGGTTCTAGTCTAGAAAATGATTATTCATCTTACGTTACATAGTATATTTTCAATTTCTTTTGTACAGATGGGAAGTACTTTTGCGATGTTTTATTGCTAGATTGAGAAACATGTGTCCATCTTTCCATCATGCCAGGTGTGTGTGAGAGTGTGGATGATAGTCAATTATTTTTTGCTTGTATTAAAGTGTTAAACATAATTCTCAACTCTTAAATTACAAAGTACTGGTTGACTTAACCGTGCTGAGGGATCCTCGTAAAATTGAACAGGGACCACTGTAACCCAGTGGGCACACAATGTTGCATCAACATTGACAACCAGTTGATGTTATGTTGATGGTGTTGATCAACCTGTTTTCAACACTTTTTCAATATTTGTATTTCAACGTTGTCAACCATCACCATTTAAACATCCGGTCAACAGTTGACATATCAATGTTGAAATATTGTTGTCAACTCAACGTTGATTCAACATTGATTTGTCAATGTTGAATCAACAATATTGATTTCAATGTTGATACAATGTTGATTCAACATTGATATGTCAACAAAACAACTGTCAACGTTGTTTCAACATTGTTGAAACAATGTTGAGTCAACATAGAAACACAAACATTGAATCAGCGCTGATGGTTAGATGTTGAATCACAGTTGATTTTGAGTATGTTGTTTCAACTTTCAATTTCAACTCTATTTCAACCCTAAATCAATGTTGATATGCAAACATTGCAAACGTTGATTTAACGCTGAATCAACATTGATGTGCCCACTGGGAATATGAAAAAGCACTGAACAGTTGCTGAAACAGTTTAGTTCTTAAAAGAAACCCCAGGTGGCAGTACGGAGGTACACAAATATAAAAATATCCTCTCTGGCAATTTTGGGACAAGGAATGCGTTTATTTTGTTGACATATTTTTAATAGTGCAGAGTACACCAACGCCTAAAACATTGAAGATATTGAGATAAAGTTTAATGCACTCACGAACACGTAGTCAATACCACTAATAGAATGTCCACTACAGAAGTATGATCTGAATTTGAAAGTGAGTTATCCTATGGGCACATGGCCTTGACCATCTTTCTCACACGATTCAATCTTTTTAAGATATTTCAATTCTCACATGTCAAACAAAACTTCCCTTGAACCTTTAGGGCTACATCCTATACGGAGATCAGCCTATGTTTATTTGCTATCATGATACGTGAATGCAGGCTTTGTGAGTCTAATTGCGAATGCTACATTTAGCCCAATATACCTTTTATCAGCAGCTAATCCATAGGTTCATCTTGCCCATTGGTCAACATAATGAACTAAAAATGACTGCTAAAGGTGAATACAGACGAGGCTGGTTTGGCAGACTGGAGCGGTAGTTGTTAGTGCCAGACTAGATTAGCCAAAACCAAACATAATTGTTTGATCATCCAGACTCGATTAGGACAATGTGCCGACTCTGTCAGCGAGGAGCACTCACGAGGCCGATCCTAGGTTCCAACCCAGTTGGCTGGTCGAGTCAGGCCTGTCTGCGGTCGCCTTCACAAGCACTTTATTTGAGCATCATGCCAGTCTTTGAAGATTGTATCAAGGTGTACAATTGACATTATGCATCTATAATGCACTCCTGGAGGCAATTTCTTAAGTTACTACGATTACCCACCACCACTACGATCTGAGAATCCAAGGAACGAGCGCAGTTGATTGTAGGGACTGCACTCTGACTGCTCTTTACGATTAGCACATTATGCAGTAATTAGGAATTAGTAACCACTAGTGTATTGTATTGTTGTAAGGCTCCTCGCTACGATTTGAAGGACAGCAGTCGTAGTGTGTTAAGAAATGCACTCCTGGTGAGCTACTTAAAAGGGTCGTGTTTGTGCATCACGGTGCATTTATATGCCATCAGCCTCTGAAGGGTTGACTCTTTTCTGGATATTTTTTGGAGTTGCAAGCTGCGTCAGCAGCCGGGAGCGTAGTGACCGTAGCAACTCCATAATGTTTTCGGTTTTCTCCCTATGATGTCACCTATGACGTCATTGGTGACGTCATGCTGTCTCAGTGACGTCACCCGCAGTGGCTAGTGATGAAGTGGTAACTCCTATTCGTGGTCCTTGCCACATTTTTCTTGTTAGATAACCCACTGGCCGTGATTGACCAAGACATCACTAATTAATACATAGAAAAGAAAAGAATCCCCAGCCAGTCATCCGAGGCTTTCTCTCAAGAGGGTATGACTAGACCCCTTCAGATTGTCCAATGGCCAGATATGTTGTTTTCCGTTCATTTCTTGGGGGCTCAACAGTCACTGACTATTTGAATGCTGTGTGTGTGCTCCAGGGATTGGCACATACCGCCTTCTCCACTAGGGGGAGTGGAAGTGAAGCTCTGGAGATCGTGAACCCTTTCGGGGAGAAACGGTATGATCGGAAGTGTGTCCCTGGTACCGGTGAATATGCGAAAGTTTACTGCTCATATTTGACAAGCGAAATTGGCGCCACGTTAGCGCTTCTCCTCGAAAGATGTAACCTCTGGAGATAGCTCCTGACAACACACCACAATCTACATATTCTATTTTATATGCAGATAGACCTGGCGCTCTATCTGCAAAAAAGGAAGATCCAAATTTATGTTTGTCTATGCACATTTGCTGTAGTCCTCAGTGTTACAAGAAACTGTTGAATCTATCAGGGATCCTTGTAAAATAGAACAGTAAACCACTGTGATTGTATAGCATTGAACCATTGTAATTTTTAGAAGACGTTCCAGGTGGCAGTACGATGGTACACCAATGTAGAAGGAATCACTTTGAAAATAATAACGGCTTTAACCCTTTCAGTTTTTATATGTTCCTGTGGCACAACAAATATTCAAAGACCTTTTTATTATGTTTTGGGTAGGGGTGTAATGCTTGGGCCTAATGCTTTTCGTCAGCATTATTATGGTCATGCAATCTTAAAGTCCTTCTGAATTTGCTAATTTGAAGGTGTACGTTTTACATGTAGGTGTTTTACCTTCGTAAGGATTTTTCTAGTCTATAAATTAATAATCTTGTGCTACATTTTCAATTTCCAAACAGATGGGAAATACTTTTGTGATGTTTTGCTCTAAGAATTACCTAATTAATCTAGGCGAAAATATTTATAATACCAATAAACTACTTCCTCGGGTGTATGTGGAAATAAGGCTCATGGAATTGTAAAAATTAAAGATCCAATTGACAGGGACGGACTGAGGATAGAGATGAGGGTGAGATCACCAAATGATCTGTACAAAGAGTCGAAATGTAACTAAATGCTCTAGATCCATTGTCCTATCGCAAGAATGTTTGGAGTAGGAATAATCAATCAAACCACCTATTGAATATGAATTTGATGATATGAAGGTCAATTCAAACTTCAGATGAAGTCTCATGCGTTTCAAATGTCATTGGAACTTTAACTTAGGAGTGTTATTACTTTTCCAGTTACAGCTAATGACAGGGCTTTCAACCTTATTTCATTAGAGATCCCTTTTTACGCTGAGATTCATTAAATTATATGTCTGGCCCGTACAAAAGGTCAGAGACTTCATATTATTTATATGATCTCTATGACCGTAGGCTGCCATTTAATCGTACTTTTCACAAAGTGATCTTACTGTAAATCATGGTGTTTTATGTTGATTGATTTTCACTTATAAAACCTGGAGTATGTTTCATAATGATTTGGTACATTTCTACACTTTGTACAATCACAATTGTAAGATTTGTACAGTCATGATCATAGTTTTCAATTTCACAACAAAAAAAAAACATTACAGATCCCTGGAGAAGGCCACAGACTATCTACAACTATATACACTAAGTAACGCAGTCGCATATTTTGTAGGCATATTTGTACAATCACCTTGTACAATTTGATTTGTACTAGATACTTGCTGATCATCTAGAGGACTTACTACATACTAGAATCTAAAAGTGCTGATTGTCTGGCTAATTTGTGATCATTGATCGTTCTGAAACATACCCCTGTTCTTGCCACTGCTAGTGGAATTGGCCTTATTTATAATTGTTATACTGGTCAGCTCGTGTATATCGTGAATCTTGTGAGACGTACTACTGATCATTTATGAACCATCTAACTTTTATAGTGTGGAATAAACTTAGTTTTTGATCCTACCTAAGTACCAGCCACACATTTATATACAGCTATAAATCTAATCTACCATTGAACATGAAGTCTATATGAAAAACAATATGCACCTGTGGCCATATGTTGATGCATCACATATCCCAATTTCCAGACAGTACTATGTTATTCATCCACTAAGTCAATCTAGGTGTTAGGCATAGACTAGGCCCCTAGGACTGTCCATATCAGTGAATTGTAAGTGAATTCAACCTGAATGTATGTGAGACTACTGGTTGGTCCATAGATGGCTGATATAAAAAAAGGCAACAGGAAACAGTCGCCCATTGAAAAGATGGACCATGTGTCAACACTGAATCCCTTTGTCAGTTAGTGAGAATATGCGTCGCAGGCAAATATAGTGTTAGTTCCATCTTAGCCACCAGGGAGCGCTGGCTACCCGGTCTCTGTCCATCTCCCTATTGATATACAGAATAACATGTCCACGTTCCTGGTCCTACACGATAGAGCCCCATTGTAATGTGGCTGCGTGCACTTATTCATATGGTAGAGACGGCAAAATATTGTGACTGTATTCAGCAGGTCCATAACAGTGGGTTTACCCTTGTAAGGCTACATGGGGCCCTTTGAACAGTGGTTTATCTTGGCAAGACCCCTCAATGCTGACAACAGTGCTGCAATAGGGAGGTTAAGCAAGCCATGTCACCCATAGCTCATTTAACGCAGATGTATCAGTGCTGTAGATATGCTGCATGTGGACGTTATATAGGTGGTGCAGTGGTTGCTTAAACCTCGCTAATATGTCTTAGTACACTAAGCTACTCACCGTCATGCAGTGCAGCGATATCACTAGGTGCACAGCATGTTGGTTCATTTCCAACCCTATTATGGTAATACAGTTAAGGTTGCTCAGGGGACCAGGGAAATGGGGGACATACCCTCTGCCCCAAAGAATTTGTGCCCCCACCCCAATAGGTGCAAGCCTAGTTCAAGGTCAAGCCATGAAACTCCTTCAAACAGGAATTTACTGATTATCTGACACATTAATCATAATTTCACAAAGCTTATCATGTTTCCCGAAATTGAAATCGAGGACCTGTAGCAATGGGAGGACTTCCTGGAGATCCTTTATCTTCATCATAAAAACTCCTTCCTTGTTTAATGGATTTGCACCCATTCTAGATATTAATAGGATGAATGGGAAATAATCACCATTTCATCTCTGGAGAAGATTTGCTGTTCTGACCTCAGGAAGGCATTCTCAAGATAGTACGACTGGATGCAGCCACTACAATATGAAATCCTCAAAGTTATAGTTGGTGATTGTAGGTAATGCACTTCGACTGCTCTGTATGATCAGCATTTACTGTAGTATTTACAAAGTGTTTGGTAGGACAGTCGTACCAGAGCAATCCTTAGTGACCACCAGATGCAGGGCTGTAATCGCATTAGAATGAGGGATCCTACTACGATTTGAAGGCGTCTAGTTGTACCATCTTGAGAAATGCCTTCCTGAAGCTTTTAACCTAGTCTGCAATATTTTAAATGATAAATGTGTATCAGGGCAGAGTTATTCTAATGATACAGTCAGCTAGATAAATTTACTATTTTGTCGACCATTGAGATAATTCCCTCTATTGGTTGAAGACTCCTCAGGGGAAACTGATACCAAAATCTTATCAGTGATACCTATCAGTTCAGGTAATAGCTGTACTCAGTTGGGGTTCCACAACTTTGGTATACACAGGAAGATTTGATGACCCATCCTGACAAAAAATGTTTAATGGTTCGGAAGGCGCACATAGACAATAATTAGATATTGTCATTTTCAAATACAGCTCATCAATAGCTTTCATTTGGTATATTGTCATATCTTGATGTGCTAATGATGATATGATTAAAAGGCAAGACCTTGAGTAAGTTGATAATGCAGTTGTATTTATGCCAGCATATTCTACAGAGTCTTAATGGATACTAGTTTATCTCAAGTTGAATATGAGAGCCCCATAGGCTTAACCAAGAAACTCTGTATCACACCCCACAGTGTGATAACCCTTCCCCATATCACACTCCCTGGGAAAACATCCAAAACGGTCAAATAACTGATGATAAAATCACTTCTAATGCCAAATAAATCGAATTTTGAACATATCTGACTAAATTAATTTGAGATAAATACAAAGGAGCACTTGAATTGGTCAGCACTGAGGGTTATCACACTCGGCTTCGCCTCATGTGATAACCCTCAGTGCTGACCAATTCTCGTGCACCTTTGTCTATGTATGTGAAGGCGGCCTATGCTGGTCTGAGCATACAGGTAGGATGCAGCCGGCAGGTAGGGTAGCGAATAGGGCAACCCCTATAATCGGTATGTGTAACTATGGGGAGGTGTATGTACAGTGCACACGCAGCACTATGATATACAACATATAGCGATAGAAATATGCATAGAGTTATCATGTATGTAAAGATTTCCATATATAACATAACTGAAAAATAATTTAACTATGCGACAGTGTATTGCACTATAAGTTGCTTTTACACAAACATGTTATATATTTTACACATTTATCTAAGTACATAAGGTAACCTTAAAACAACACAAAGTGTCCTCTTGTAAATGTTCCTAAAATTAGTTTTGAACCTCCATACAACATGTAAAAGTATGAGTTGAAAACCATCTTAGATTTTGGGTGTGGGTAGCTAGTCATTGATAGAGTAAGGTCTTTTTAGAAATCTTTGTAGTTTTAACTCTGGTCATTCCAAACTCTTTTTAAAGTTTAGCGAAACTTGTACAACTTGTTATCTTGGCTAACTAATACAAAGATCCATCTTACTAAATTTTATAAATCCTTGTGTGCCTATCGATAACATCAAACTTTTTGTTTTTTAATCTAAGCTTAAATCTACTCTGAAATTGAAGAAGTAGAATTAACAACTATAAATCAGTCACTCAGCGATTATGTGTTTACCCTAAGAGTAAACACATAAGAAGAAGTCAGCGCAAAACTGCTTGACGATATTGGTGGCTGTCTCTAGTTGGTCATTTTCTGAATTGTTTTCAATATTTTGCATGCAGCTAGTGATGGTGCCATAGATTTCTTCAAAACGAGCCAAGGTGAATTTGAATTTCTTGTGACAGTATCTGCCTCTACTAAGTTGCAGTTTGAAAAACTCTCCATACAGAATTCCATGTCATGTGATCTTATTAAATTTAGCAGCCTAGCCTCGAGGGCCTAAGTGGAAACAATCCCTCTATGGGATCTTTCCCCAAAGAAACCATTATTGGATCGGTTGCTGTTGAACATAATTTATCAATACGCTATAAAAGACAATAAAAATGATACAATACAATACCTAGATAAGAGCAAGATGCTATGAAACCTGAGGTAAAAAAATTGAAAAAATCTTGGTTTTTGCCAAAATGGCTGGCGCGAGCGCTGCTACATCGTATTTACACTGAGGTCTCTTTATTATAATGCACCTTGCAGCCACACACAACACTTGTGTTGTTTGGCTTAAATAAATTTGTCAAAATATACTTTCATGAAAATATGAACCAACTATGCAACGTTGGTGTTAGTGCAGTAGATAGAGCCTGGATTTTGACCAACATTGGCACATTTGGCAGCAAGCATCAAAGTTTGCACATAGGGGCTTTTTGACGTGCTGAATCCATTTCTAAGAGGAAACATCATTTTCGAATAAAGTTTCTGCTCATAAGTTGACATTGAAAATAAAAAGTATTAATTAATTATTTAATTCAATGAAAAACACCCAATGAATTTTAAAAGAAGTTGAAAGGCTTCAAACCTAGAAAGAATACCTGAAACACACCTGTATTTATCATCTTATGTCCTGATGAGTCATTTTTGCATCCATTGTCTGCATATCAATGACCTAATTTGCATATTTTTATTAGGTAGCTTCACAAGCTGGCCTGAAGCAGTACACATCTTAGAGACAAAGGCATAGTGATAGCTTCACTAGTATATATAGTTCCAATTTTGATATAGTCATGCATATCATTAGACTTAAACACATATACTGTTAACTCTAATTTGCATAATTTATGCAAAATAGAACTACTGGATATAAATGTTCTATCATATACCCGGTAGTAAACATAAATTTACATATCAATCCATCTCAGCTTATACCATAATTCCTTGAACAATAATTGATTTATTTTAAGAAGAAGAATATAAATAACCATTGGTGTTAAACATTGATCATGATGAGGATTAATATTAATTCATTCAAATCTATGAAAAATACTGATAAATACTAAAAAAAAAGAAATTAAAAGTTTTAAGGCACTCAAAATAGTTGGACCGGACCAACAACTTATTATCATCTTAAGTCTAAATAGGTATTATGTACATGTTGTATGTTGATTGTTTGCAGATTAATGACCTAATTTGCATATTATTATTACTTAATTCCACATGCCAACCTGGACTGCCAGACCTTTTTGAAAGATTAAGGCAGAAAATATCTATTTCTCTAGCATTTAGATATTGTCTTTGCATTTAGATATTGTCTTTGCATACTGGCTAAAGCTTTACACATAGAAATTGCTAACCCTAATTAGAATGATCTATGCAAAATAGAAATTTAAGGACTATTGGGTAAATGTATCAAGCTTTCAGCAATACAGTAATCACAGTATATCAATCCATCATAGCATCTTTTATGATAGTAACCAAACATGAACCTCATGATAACCATGTTTGAAAGGTATGTTAAATGTGATATACCTAATTTGCATAATTAATGATCTATGCAATAGCACAGGAAGCAGTATTGCATACTAATATATCTATTGTATTTCCCCTTTATACCCATTATCAATACATACTTTTATTGTATGTATATTGATGACTAGTTTAGTACCCTACAATCATACAGTATAGGTCTGCCTGATACATTCATGGCCATAGTTCATGGGTTTATTCATCAAGCACTGTTTCAATTGGCACTATGACTGAACCCCCTGAAACCATGGTACAGATCCTCATAACAACAAAATGATCCTCCATTGGTGCCTGTCTGAAGTAGTCTGCTAATGCTAATGTAATGATAGGTTGTACTATACATGTACCACAGTTCAAAGAGGCTGCTCTATGAAATTCTTCAATCTTCAATACAGGACATACACTCTCCTCTTATGACGCCACTTCCAGGATGATGGACAGCTATTTATAGTCACCTGCAATTATTTTGCAGGCTCAAGTCAGAGAAAGTGTCTGATAGTAGCATGTCTCTAGATAAAGTTGTAGGCTATGTATAAAACATTGAGGCCTTGGGTGGGAATCAGGGCTTCCCCACTATCCTAACCACTGGGGATAGAAAATCAGGGCTTCCCCCACTCCCCTGACCATATATATGCAACTTGGAGGTGTTGGCCTGACACTCCTCCTCACTTCCCCACTTTTCTAAATACCCTTGAGCAAGGTTATAGGCAAACTGCAGCATTCAACACCTAATAATGATATCATACTGTCCTTTACTTTTACCTAAGTAAGGACTCACAGGCGGGCACTACTTTTACCTAAGTAAGGACTCACAGGCGGGCATTAGCCCACATACCTTTCAACAACCATAGTAAAGTTGTATAAAGTTACTTAGGGGAAATACCCATCACATCACCTCACTTGAGTAGTGAGAATATCAAACTCCAGTAAGGGAAACATGCCCAAATAACAAAGAGGAATAGGAATGCCATAAGTGGTGACCCTTTTTCAAGCACTAATCACTCTGACCCACCTCTGTCTCTGTTTCAAGAGAGTAGCTGAACAAAAATGACACCTTTCTACTTATTACGACCCCTCCCCAAAGAATTTATAGCTTATATATCATTTTCATTAGTGGGGTAGAAAATCATCACTGTTTCAATTGTCTCGAGACTTTAATCTGGGGGAACAGGGGATGGAATAGCTTCATATGACCCGGAATTGCAAGAAGCCCCTCACCCTCTTTACCTGACCAAGGTCAGTGATAGGAGGGGAGAAACCCTGTCCTGCATATGTTCCCTGTTACTGTGGTCCTCCCAGTAGGTATCCAACCTTAGTAGGAGAAGCCCCTTCACTAAACTGACCAGCAGTTGAGGATGAAAGGGCAGAGGACCCTTGACTCAAAGGTCCAAGAATCAAAGTTTCAGGCTTTCAGGGAAGCAGGCAGATAGGCATAACAGTAAGACTTCCTATAAACCTTCAATCCCCCCAGCACTACCATATACTGCTATTTTTGACACATACTGACCCTTACTAATTAATCCCCCCTCCCGTCACCGTCCAGCAAGCTGTCATCACATTACCCCATTGTTCATACATACAGCACCTCTAATAGATAATGTGGGGGGAGATACTTTGTAATAAAGAGATCTATTTACGATAGAAGCTTTTTTTAGTCTGCTCTACTACTGTTTATGCTAAATATGGCTACCAACAGTTATCTTTCGGAATTCCAGCTGACATCTATACTTTCCTCCTAGTGTGACATATAGGGCTTCTTAATCACAATATGCAATTGAGTCATTGATATGCAGACAATCAATATATACTGTTGGTTTATATGAAGGGAAAATACAAGCAATATTTGCATGCCTTAGTTCCTCATATCCAGTGGTACCTATTCATATTACAACCTTTCATGCTCTGACATTACACATTAGCATACCATATTTTTTCCCCATGATTTTGCATAAATTATGCTAATCAGACACAGCATCATGAACTAAATCAATCAAATAATGATTGGTCATCATGGAATGTATATCCAAGCTGAGATGGATTGATATATTTATGATTACTATATGACTTGAAAGCTTGACACATACACCTAGTCCATTCTATTTTGCATAAATTATGCTAATTAGGGTCAGCAGTATATGTGGGAAGGTCTAATTATATCTATGACTTTATCTCAATTGAAACTAAATGCTAGTGAAAGAACTACCACTAGGCCAAGTATCAAAGAGAGGCTTTGAGTGACTCAGGTCTGCTTGTAGAGCTACCTGATTGAAATATGCAAATTAGGTCATCAATATGTAAACAGCCAATTAAAACATTACTGATTTGGACCTTAGATAATCAATACTGATGGGTTGTAGCTATTCTATGTGGGTTTGAAGGCTCATAAATTCTTTTAAAATGTATTGGGTTTTTTTCATGGAATTTAATAATTATTTAATACTTTTTATTTTCAATGTCAATTTATGAGCAGAAACGTTACTCGAAAATGATGTTTCCTCTTAGAAATGGATTCAGCACGCCAAAAAGCCCCTACGTACAAACTTTGATGCTTGCTGCCAAATGTGCCAATCTTTATGCTCTATCTACTGGACTATGTATAAAAATACACAAAACATATACAAGGATATCCTACAGTAAAGATGATATGAGAGATTATTGAACAAGTAACCAATGGATAATTCATGACTAGTGTGTGTTATTAGCCTTTGCTAACACACACGAGTCATGAATTATCCATTGACTACTTATTTTATACCACGAAACCAATAAATAATCAATAGAATACCAATAAATTCAAGTTGAAAACAAAAACAATTCCCCCTCCCCAGGACTCGATCGAAGCCAGCCATAGTGTGTGTACAGGTACATACACCTCCTCGCCCGGCAGCGGACAGCGACAGCGCCCGTCTCGGCTCAGACTGACAGCGGCACATGTCGGATTGACATGGAAGGACAAGAGAGGCGTGCGGGTTATCCATGGATAACTGCACTGGGTGCGGGTTATCAATGGATAACCGCACGCCTTACAAAATTGATGTTACAGCCTACAGGGTCTGCAATATCGACAAATATGTGGATGGGAATAGCCACCAAAAAGCACTGAGCAACCCAGAAATCGTGGTATAAATACAACTATACAGCTTTTGCTGTAGGGTGAGTCTGCTCCATGTTCTGATATTATAAATGATTAGGAAAATATTTCAGTGACTTTTAAAATGAATGTAAGACGTTGTCCAATGTCAAAGTTCTTAATGTGAATATTTATATATTTTCCTTTTTGTGTATGTGACATCTCCTGGTGTAAAGTTCATGTATCGTCAGGTAGGTTGTATTTGCCTCCCTTTCAACATATCCCACACAAAATATTGAACTTACCTGTAGAAATGTATGACCCAGAGGCTATGATTTGATTTTGGGGTAGTTTACCCGTGGTCACGTCTACAACCTTACATACAGCCATGTTTAATATTTAACTATCCTTATTATGTGGGCCTTATACCATTATATAACAGCAATAAGCCCTGTAAGTTTGGTTAGTAGATTCCACATAGCACCAGAGATATCATAAGAAAAGTATAGGTGTGGTCACATCTACAACAGCGTGGTCACATCTACAACCTCATGGTCATGTCTACGACCCCATATAACCCTCTCAGCCAAAACTGTATGGCCTCCAACCCTGATGTCAGATTCAATGGCACTTATAACACAGGCACTGAGGTGTCAACGAACCGTTACAAGTCGATGTTGTAATGAACACTAGATCCAGAGAAGTTCTTTGATCCTTGTTTATTGCATGATGACAGAGTGTACATATAGGTGGTAACAATAATACACTTGCCAGCGTGCAGGCTCTGCCCCTAAGCTCCTAGCTCAACCTGTCGTAGGTCCTAGATACTAGGGAGGTTGTACGTGGAATAATGTAAGTAGAAAAGATGAGCTTAGAATAGATGAAGACTGGGGGCTGCTCACCGGTCTTATATACCTAGGTGAGCAGCTCACAGGATGATGAAATGTACCAGTAGGAGCAGGTCAGATCTGGTGAGATCTGGTTGGGTCTGGTCAGATCTGATGCGTCACCATACCTGGTAATGATTCTATTTATAAGTGGACCAATCAGGATGAGGGGGGATTGTCGAATTTCCCTGCATCCTAGAAATGCGTCCACAGGTATGTCGGTATGTTGTGATACTCCCAGTGAGTCAGTGCCCAGAAATAGGATGGGTCCGGCTCTCACAACATCCTGGTATGGGTGATGTAAGAGCAGCTCACTGTACACACTGGGGGGGAATGAGCTGTGAGCTTGTGAGCAGGTCCTGAACATGTGTGGCGAAGTATACAGTTTACTATGTTTTCAATGGCATATGAATCACTTCTATGAGCTCTACCACCCAGATCTCAAAGCTAGACCCCCACATCTATATACCGGGCCTAAAAAAAAAAAATTCCGGTAACATGGTCCAAAAAGTTGAGGGAAGTAGGTCGGATTTTTTTTTTTTTTTTTACTGGATCATATTTTGGCCCATATATTCCATTGCTAATATTGATAATTGAGTCATGGAGAATCGATTTTTCTATCACACCAGCAGAAAACTTAAGAGTACTTGGCGAGAATGTTGGATTCTTTACTTGGATACAAGTAATCCTAAAGAATATTAGAAATATGATGTCAAATTGCAAGAATTATGAAAAATAGGAAAAATTAAAATTAAAATATGAAAATTTTCCTGAAAAAATCTGAGGTCGGCCCTTTTAGGCTGAGGTAGGTCAGGTGACAGGAAACAAAACTTCTTTTTTATTTTGACTCCAGGGTAAAACTGAAGGGAAATGCCATCTGTTAATGATAAAGACATATTGCCTATGCCTGAGGGGTGCAATTGACTACATTTTCAATGGCATAGGAATCAATTATAAGCATTTTGCCTGTCCGCAAAATTGCATGGTCATGTCTACAACCTATTTTCATGAGTTCTACCACCAAGATCTCAAAGCTAGATCCCCATATACATCCATATACCAGGGTGAAGTTGAAATGAAATGTTATCTGATAATGATAAAATATATTGCCTCTACACCATACCTCTGACAAGAGATTATGCAGCTTATTGACAGTTTGTAAAAATTCTACAATTAGAATGTTAAGGAAGTATAGCTAAAAATGGTTATGAGCCACACACTCTTTTAGCAAAATGCCACATTTTGCCTTAGCTTGATCTTAGAAGATAAAATTGAAATTTTGTGAAACTACTCTTTATCACTATAGAAACAAAGATGCATGTTAAAACCAAAAGAAACCAAGACAAATATTCCAAATCACAAAACACACGCATTGCAAGATCATACTGAATGAGAGCATCTTCATTGTAGAATGATTTCTTGTCAGTTAGGAATTTAACATGTTTACCATAGTTCTTACATGGAAAGTTTCTAGCCAACATGCTATTCAAGAGACCCATGCTAGCAGAAATAACATCATTTAAGGCGGGTTTTTTTACTTTGTCATGCGGCATGTGCTGTTCAATGTCATAGGTCACAAACTTACTGCCACTGGCATTGTTCGGTGAAAATATCACCATTGGGGCGCCTTGAGCCTGATGTTGTAGTTGTTGGTTAGGATACCATGCTGATGGGTTTTGTAGAAACTGAGATTGCACAGACTGAACCCCGGGAGCCTGGAACAGGGGTTGTTGACTAGGTAGAATTCCCGCAGCCTGGTACTGTTGTTGTGGGTTACGAATAACACCAAACTGATATGAAGCCTGCTGCTGATGGGATGTTGGGACAGGAACCCCATACATATGAGAAGTAGTCGGGGTACCATATACCATAGGTGTAGGTGGGAACTTTAGTCTGCCGTCTGATGCCCTAAATTGACCCACACCAGGCCAATTGACAGTCTGACTAACAGGTGTGCCAGGTGGGGAATAAGGTGTACCATCTATGTAGAACAGCTGAGGAACATTTCCCTTATTTATATCAGTATCAGTACCAACACCAGACCTACTTTCCCTCCAGGCAAGGTACTCTTGATATGAAGGGTCTCCGTTGAGCGTGCGGCCACCGGAGCCTTTGTTGACACCCAAACCTCCGCTGAGCAATGGATCTCCTGAGCTTTTTTGCACATTATTGGGCATGTTTGGGTTGGAAACCTCATGGAACTTACCAAATGAGTCCTTGCGGTAAAGTTTGTCGACAATTGGGGCCTGCGGAAGGCCTGTTTGGCCTGTAATAGCTGTGCCAGATGCCTGAACACTGTCAACAGGAAGGACCGGTCGGCCATCTTGGCCTCCGCAGCAAATATTTAGTTTCGCTTGTGCTTGGCTTGCCAATGCATGGTCGCCAGGTACCAGCGGTGGACCGGAGACATTTGGACCCATATTAGACTTTTGGCCCTCTTGTAGTGAATAGTCTACGGCATTGGGACCATCTGCTGGACTGAGTGTACCAGTGCCCATACTGTTACCATTGGGGCCAAGTGTACCTGCCAGACGATTGGCACCATTGGAATAAATTGACATTGCTCCCTGCCAAGCATGGACCCCATCGTCCAAATCTCTCAAGGTACGTTTATTTTCTGCTCTAAGTGTCGCTAGCTCCAATTCTAACTCACGTCTCTTAGAAATAGCCTCGATGTAAGTCTTGTGGGCCCGTTCAGCTTCAATTTGGGCCTGTAGGTCCGCATTTGGGTCGTTTGGGTCTATCGCCGAAGCTGTGGGGGTCGTGCCTTGTTGACGGGGGCTGCTGTTGCTTTCCCCGGGCGCGTCGTCCTGGTGGCCGTCCCCGTGGTCGTCCTGCATGACTGACTTCTGATCCACCGGCTTCGTTTGGTTCACCATGTATTCCCCCGACTTCCATCTGGGGTTGGGGCACGTACATTCTGGGCAAGCGCGCTTGTTACCATGATATTCATGTTTACAAGCCCCGCATGTAACCCCCATAGTGAACTCTACGAAAGAAAAAATCTCCAATGTGAGACCGGTGGTCCTTCCTGGGGCTAGGCAATATGGCCGACTTCAAAGGCCACCAGTGAAGGAACCTGTTACATAACACCTGAATGGAGGTGGTGACATCTGGTAATACATTGGGAACTGCTACTGCCCATTTATCACCACTTATATGCGCGCATATAAGTAGCTTGAAAACATGTGTGCCAGAAAATGCATCATTTGAGGTAGCTCTTTCTCTTGAATAGGTATGCATTATAGGCCAAATCCCAAGAACCCTTGCCAAAGTGTTGTTATTTCAGGAGTGGAATACATCAAAAGTTTTTGATATTTTTCTCACAAGAGGCTAGAAATCTCTGTGATATAGGGAAATTCCCTGTGATTTAGAGGACAACAAGAATCTTTAGTAAATCATAAGAGGTCTGTATATTCTTCATAAATCAGGACCCAAGTTCCACACACTATTGCCATAAGAATGTTGTACTTGTGAATCAAAGTAGCAACTAGTCAGTACAGAGATGAATATCACAGACATTTCCCTTCCCATATTGGCTAGTAGTGGGGTTTGAGAAAGGTAGGAGTGGTATGGGAACCCTTGTGAATTTTGTTTTTGACAAGACTCCAAGGCTGCCGATATCCAGAATCACAGGCGTTTTAGACCAATTTTTTGCGTAATGGGAGTTGGCCTTATAGTATCATGCAAGGTGCTTCATGACCATACTAGGTACAATGGTCGTCAGATTTTCTGAATCGCCTTATTTTAGCATGGATTCAAGTAAAACACCAGTATAATCAGGTAAAGAAGCAAAGCAAAGCATGATAAAACAAATGTATGATATACCAGTCATCCTCAAAACACAAAGACTCTTCTACAAAGTACCTTTACCTACAATACTAGAAGGAGCACATAAAGAATAGCAGCTTTTCATGTTTTGACCAATTTGCCCTCAGCCCTACAGTAGGAAGGACCGGAGATTTGGACACTGCTGGAACAATTGGGCCCTTGGGCATTAGAACTTTTTAAGATTAGATTTAGTGAGAGTCTTGTAGAGCCAATATGGCCTGCTCAGGAAACTCCCCATTGTGCTTTCTATGCAGCTGTGGTAGTTAAATGAGGAATTACATTTAGAAAGAAAAAGAAAAGATCAAGGCATTCCCTTCTGTCTAAAGGAGGAATTTTAATATATTAGAAAAGATATATGACCTTTGGGCATCCATTGGTATAAAAAAGTGATACACGCTGAAAGCTTTGATATTCGGACAACAACTAATCCTGAAGATGAAAGATATTTCAACTTCAAACACTCTGATTTAACTGTAACTCAGTCATTTGTCTGCGGTCAGAGAGAACATTCCAGCAGTGGACCTCCTGTATGAGGGGAACATCAGAGGGATGGATAAGTGACACGTATAACATAGACTCACAGTACTTAAAAACCTTTGACGGTTGTTAATCGATTCCCAGCAAATTGTCATCATCTGTCGCCATGATTGGTCATCAATGGTGACTCCTTTTTGAGTGATAACTCATTCCGTCATCTTTCGCCACTGTGTGTTAGACTCACTTGGCATAGCAATTGCTATTCCTGGTGATCTTGTGCTATAACGACGTCGTGTTCCATCTAGTGACATGTGTGAGCCACTTCACACAGGTTGACGAGGACTCACGACAATTTGCTGGGTTCTTATGTTACCCTTGTGACAGCATTCCGAGTTTGTGGCAGTGTATTCCTATATCGGGTTTATATATCCTTGCTTAGTTGGTTGGGCTCTATTCAATGATATCTCTCCTCTAAAAGGAGTACACTGTAAAGGTATTCGAGTTACTGTTTCCGGTTGCCATGCACATGTATAGTATACAGTGACACGCATCAAGTGATGGGTCTGAGTTCCATGGGTGTATGAACGAGTGTAATAATAGAGGGTTTAAGATTCGGGAACTTGTACCTGTACGGGAATGCCAAGGGCTAGAAGTACAAGTTGCAGTACAAGTAGAGGTATTGTGGTTAAGAATTCCATCTCTTTGTAGGACTTGTTTGTGCAGAAGTAGCAGGTCAGCAGTCAGGGAATGCCAGGGTGGATTGATTGAGTAATTATAGTGGCATATAGTTAACCTAGGACCAATTAGCACCTCCCAATGCTACATATATACCTGACAAGCATGTACCTTTAGTCACTTCTCTTAGGGAAATATATAAGTAATAAATGATTACAATTTCACTGACAGTACTCGTAGAGAGGGGTCTACAAGTCCAAAACTTCAAGCCTAGAAGTTACATACTGCTAGATGGGGATACCCCCACGTGACCTATGACGTTACACGTTGCAGTTGCCATACACATCCATATCTTAAACTCCCTAATATAAAACCATACGCATACACAATCATGGCTTATACTGAAATATGACAATATGATAAATATTAAGAGATGGAGGCAATTTTACACAATCATGTACATCCTCACTTGTTCCTTTTACTAATCCAAGATGAAATCTTACCACTGCCTGATAAGGAAAACCAATATCAGTCTTTTTCTTGTATACTATCATATATATATATATATATATATATATATATATATATATATATATATATATATATATATATGTTTAAGTATTGCCTGAGAACCAATACACACACATTATGGTGTCCTGCATATAGTATGAGTGATTACAGTTGTATTGATGCCTTTTATTCAATCCGAATGAGTGACACTAATAGGCAGCTATGGTCCTCGTTTGTGTAATGCACAGGGATAAGACAACCCTGGAGATCCAGTATGACAGAGTTAACGTTTTTTGCATTTCTTTCTTTATATAGGCATAACATTTATGTATGATAAATCCTATTCATAATTGAACCAAAATAAACCAATTAAACTCAGTCAGATGCAATTCATATTGCTAGATGAATTGTTGATGGAAAATCAAAATATCCAGGTGTCAATGCAATGTATTCTTGATCTCTTGTAGGGAGTTATACTGTTCTGCCTCTAGCAGAGCAGGAAATTGAAAGGGTTGTTTAACCTTCAATAATTGACTGCAACTAATTTAAACAGGCTTTGTGGCCTTGAGTTAATCTTGAGTTAACTTTGAGTTAAATACTTTGCTTACCAAGCAGGTTCCTTGTTTCTCTTGAACCCGACATCCAATCTGCATGTAGAGTCAATGAGACAATTTATACTGCCAGTGGTCTGTACCTGGGAGGATGCAGGAGACTGGTGGCCACAGGCAGGATCATTACCAGCCACCTGACCATTTCCAGCTGAAAAGAAAGGAATTAAGCACAGAGCTTGCTATTTACAAGTAGTGGCAGTAATGTAAATCTAGGTGCAAAAGAATTAGAAAAAAAATTCATTTTGTTTATTTATTGTGAAAACAGTATGTAATGAAATAGATGCTAATGTGTGTATGTCAATCTAGAGCTTAAGGCTATTGAAATGTTACTGCACATAAATCTGTTAGCCTTATTCTGGAGAGATGGGGACATTCAATGTAAATAACAACCCTAAATATTGTACAAAAGATGATACATAATGACAATTATTGTTGGATAGCTGCCATGGAGGGCTATGTCAAAAGCAACAATGTAGAATATGGTAAAGTACATTTGATGATCTCCGAGTGAGTGCCAGGTCATTAAAGCCTGGACATAGAAGGGACTGGTTAGATAAGGAGAGGGAGCAGCTCACATTGAGTGGTAAGAGCTGCTCTGTCATCCCCCAGGGACCTTCAGGACACCAGGATTGATGACTGTTGGTTCCGGCACAGCCTGGCCAGCCTTCCCTTTTCCATCATTATCTCTGTCTGTTGGTCTTGGTACAGAACCAAGTCAATGATTAGCTCCATCTCATCTCTTACCAACTTTATCCTGGAAGTTGTATGATATTGTTACAGGAAGTAGGGTGACATAAGTGAGTGGTCATGATGCATATTCTGGTACATCATGAAGATAAGTGTATGAAGGCAATTTTCCTGTTGCAACCCTGAGTTTTGCACAGGACCTTACCAACCAAGGTCCACAATATAGAGACTATTTAAGACTTAACCCCATATTTCTTCAGTCTTATATTGCATCATGAAGAAAATAACCATGGAATGCATATAGGAGGATGGATGCTTTGCAATGAATTGCAAGTCTTATGGATAGAAAAAAAGGATTTATACAAAAGGTTGCTATCTCAGTTTAAATTTAGTTCCTTTATTTTGGCAAGCAGGCCTGCAAGGTTTGTCAAAATTACTGAGCCAAAGGCAAGAGGTTATTAGCAAAACGTGTCACTAAAGCATAGTCTTTAACAAGGCTTAATCATAGGGAGGCATAGCTTGATGCCCTCTCGTTACCTGTTCATAAAAATGTCATCTTATATCCAGCCATTCAAGGGGGAAGTAATCTTATCATAGAAAAAGTGAAAGCCACTTCTCTTTGAAGCTTATTTGGAAAATTGGTCATGAAAAAAGCTTTTCTTCTGTATCTAAGGTAAAGTACATGTAGTTTTCATTTGACTCACACAATGTCCTTTTAAGTTCTATGGCAATATAAAAGAAGGAACATATAACCTTAAAGACATCATTTCCAATAGGGGAAACGTACATTAAAGGTGCATATAAGAAAATGGTTATCCCTAATGATGCAAAATAAGCAGCTCGAATGTCCAGATGTTGACACCTCAATTGATCAGCAGTAAAGTCCCAGGCACGAAAGGACTCCTTGAGCTGCTCTTTGACCTGTCATGTACAGTTTGAGAATAAACAAGTAGCTCAGGGAGGGTGGAGGAGTCGGTGCACAAGTGGGATGTCAAGAAGAGTCTGTTTCGTGTAGGTTAAGCTAGGTTGGAGAAGGTGCTAAGAGTGAGGGAGGAGGGACTGGGCAACTTACATTGAGTAGTCGGAGCCCCTCTCTTGTCTCCAGGGACCTTTCATCACACCATACAGGATTGATGACTGTTGGTTCCTGCACAGCATGGTAAGGTGTTCTCCGTTACATTGCCATTTCTGTCTGATAGTTTTGTTTCAGAACAAAGTCAATGATTAGACTTATTCCTTCTTCAGTTAGCCAAATCTAGGTATTTTTGACATTGCGCAGAAGAAAAATTACATATTATGTCCAGTCATGATGTTACTACTCTGCTACGTTCTAGAGATAAGTCAAGTGTGTGTAGATATGGGAAACCCTTAGGTCTGTGTTTGATACTGAAGGGGTCATGGTTTTGGACCTGATGGAGCTACATGCCACATGACCAGAAGGAGAATAAAGTCACTGAGGATTTCTGATCAAAATCCCTGTTTGCATGCACAGGATACACACACACACACACACATATATATATATATATATATATATATATATATATATATATATATATATATGTATATATATATATATATATATATATATATATATGTATATATTATAAGTCTTATATCTTTTGGATGGTGACAGTTTCAAAGAAACGAAAAATTAGGACACTGGTTAGCACAGCTTTGCCTTTGAAACAGTACCTATGGTACTGGTATATACACTGAGAAAAGTCTTCCTGACAAAATGACATGTATACCCATGTCAACTTGATTTGACACAGAGAGCACACGTCATTGGGACATGTGCACATATGTCACCATGACAACTGTAGCACACAGTAATCCTCATATGATTTGACATGCCTTAAAATGCCATGTCATCTGTGAGTTGACTAGGGTCACGGCCATGTCGAAGGCACTTGACATGTGATGGTTTGACATACATAATTGTTCTAGGATATTCCACTAGATGGAGCAAACAACCATTTTGGTACCAGGACTAATCACTACCAAGAAGTACTACCAACACTTGAGACATTTGATGTATCTGTGTCATTTTGTTTTCATGAAGAATAGATCACTAAGGTCTGTGAATACTATCAATGTATGGTAGTGAATTCTATTTCATTGTTAAATCTGCATTTGTCATTGAATATCAAAATAGACACACACCACCCTGAATACTCCGACTGGAGTGGTTAGACACCTTATGTGTGGGTCAGTGAAAATACCAAAGGACTGTATTCTAACCCACAATCTATAATCTCAGTATCTACAGTACAGGGAGACATATGGCATTGCCATGCACCTCCATGCCCTTGTCTTATGGACTGCATAGAGGTCCTCAGTCAAGTAGGAGTTCTGTAGATAGGAAAAAGTGCCTTAGTGTTGCAGGCCTGTGGGACTATGATATCCCCTGCCTTCTATTATAGGCCTCCCTTGATTGAACCATTGGTACATAGTTATTGACTGCTCTTGACCTTTACATAATTGTCTCACAGTATTACCTAGCACTCAGGTGAATGGATCAGAAATATGTGACGTGTCTTCATTACGCATGTCAAATGAAGTTGACGAACCAAATATGAGAGGGTCAACCTCATTTGACATGCCTTCATACATGTCATGTGGGAGACAAATTGTGACCTGTGCAGTATGCGTCAAAGCGATCACTGTTCTTCTCTCTGTGTAGTTTAGACCCCTTGGGAGAATATAAGGTAGACGGAGGGTACCACTGGCATACCCCACCACTGAATCTACACAGTTAAAAAATTCACTTAAATAGCGGTGATTCACTGGCACCTGCATTGCCAGTAATTCACCATAAAAATACAGTGAATTCCCTTTGAAAACTGCGGAGAATCCCCATACAGACTGTGAATCTTACGAGGGGGAAACACTGTCATCATAGATGAAATCACCATTATTTTAAACTATGGTGAGTTACCATAAAATTTTACGGAGTTTCCATGTTAAATTTAGGGATTTTTTTAAAAGTGTATGGCAAAAGTAGGCAGTCCCAGCAGCATGGTGATAGTGAACTTTTGGCCTATAGATACAGTCATACCTAGCACCATATTATGGCACCAGTACTCTGCAAGCATATGTTACAGAAAACAAAACTGCAACCTGTGCTTTAAGAGTGAGAAGTATTTCCGATTCCTTTAGTACTGCCATTTCCTGTTCCTGTGACTGCCACGCGCTGTTTCCTTTTCAGGTAGTGGGGCCGGAAAAGGAAAGGGGGTAGTGAGTAAAAGCGTATGAAGGGTGCCCCTGGTGTGTGCATGAGGAACTAATTTAGTCCCCACTCTCCTTTGTCCACCCAGAAATCCAATATATTTTTACCAAATCAAGCCTGTTTTGGTCTTTTTGGACCAAAATATAACAACACTAGGCCACAAATTGTATGTTTGTGCTGTTTGAAAAAAAAGTTTCTAGTCCCCACTCTCCTTTGTCCACACAAAAGCACATGGCTGTTGTGTTGTGTATAACGAAGTGGTCATTATATGTACAAGAGGGGAGGTGGTGGGTTTTCATTGATGTGGGAAAACTACCTAACAGCATTTAGATTCTTTTACTGCCCCTCACTTAGAACTGATTTTGCAAAATGAGCCCCCACCCCCCAAATTAGGTTATAGGCGACCGCAGACGGGCCAGATTCGATCGGTAACCAGGGAGTACCGACCCGATCTGATCGGGAAGATCAAACTTGTTTGATATTGACCAACTGGATCGGAGGTCCACGCAGACGTTTCTGATTGTCAGGATGTCGACCCATTTGGGGCCGTTTGCGGTCACCTTATTCGTGCGGACGGTAACCACGGAATGTAGCAAATCACCAAGGTAACCTGTCACATGTGCACGGACGATGCCATTCTGTCCGGGGGACAAATTTGTATGCTTCATCCTTGCCCTCACTATTGAAGGTCCAAATTCTCCAGAAATATGGCACTCAAGGCAATATTATCCGCACTGTATAACATGATGACCGAGAAGACAACACCATGTCTGTCAGTAAGAGATTGGGGCAGTATTACAGCCGTAATCTGTATTTAAAAATGTGCAGGGCTCCAGTGTAGCATTTTTATCATGGTACGTAACAGGGAGTGCCGAACGTCAGAGCACCACTTTGTCCCCGGCATCCGGTGTGCCGACGTCGGCACGTTACCAAGGTTACCGGACTTTTCGTCTCAATGAATGGGTTGGACCAGTCTACAGTTGTTTTTATCGTGACTGACCTGCGCAAGTGGAAGGGGGGGGGGGGACTTTTGCCTACAAAAGCTATGACATGTGAGGAGCACAGAATACCATATATGACTTAGTTTACTACTAAAAGAGGGCTAGCATGGCGATTTTCAAAGCCCCCTATAAAATGTCGTTCTACTGTTAAGCTGACCGCAGATGGGCCTGACTGGATCGGCCGATCGAGAAGTCGGGAAGGTCTGCGGAGGACATCCGATCCAGTCTGTCAATATCAAACATGTTCGATGTCCCCCGATCCAATCGGCTACCTTTCCCTAACTACCGACCGAATCGGCCCTGTCTGCGGTCGCCTTTACCGGGTACTAGCTGGTACCGTATACAAAAACAAGGGTACCGGCACCGGTACCGGTACCTGCATCAATTACGCGTTTCTGCATGCGTGCCAAGATGTTCATGTTAGCAAATCCTGAAGCTGTGGTTTGGGTTTGCCAACAGGCAGTACATCCACTTTGGGATTTTGCCCCACTGAAAGGGTTCTTTTCCAAATGCCCCCCCCCCCTCCCCACTGGCAATAAATGACTCAGCCCTTTATATTGTTGTAATATGTTTGTCAGCTTGCACTGCCATCTGGTGTCTACATAGAAATACTGTATGTTGCGCCATCTAGAGGATGGGAAATTAGACTGACACAAGCCTGTCCCGAGTATGAGAGTTGCAGCAGGTTGCCAGCTAAGTTAGCTTCTCTCCCTGTACTGTTATATTACTCTACTGTCACTCTCCGAGCACAGGCCGGTCAAACCGTGGTGACTCCCATACTCAGGACAGGCTTGTGTCAGTCTAATTTCCCATCCTCTAGATGGCGCAACATACAGTATTTATATGTAGATACCAGATGGCAATGCAAGCTGGCAAACATATTATAACAATAAAGGGCTGAGTCATTTATTACCAGTAGGGGGGGGGGGCATTTGGAAGAACCCCTTTCAGTGGGGCAAAATCCCAAGGAGGATGCGATACAGGTACTGCCTGTTGGCAAACCAAAACTGCAGCTTCAAGATTTGCTAATATGAACATCATTGGCATGCATGCAGAAACGCGTAATCGATGCGGGCACCCTTGGTTTTGTATATGGTACCAGCTAGTACCCGGTAGCAGTAGACCTACATTTTAAAGGGGGCTTTGAAAAAGTCCCCCCCCTCCCACTTGTGCAGGTCGGTCACAATTAAAACCACTATAGACTGGTCCAACCCATAACCTAATTTTGGGTCGGGGGGGGGGCTCATTTTGCAAAATCAGTTCTTAGTAAGGGGCGGTAAAAGAATCTGAATGCTGATTAATAGGTAGTTTTCCCCATGTCCATGAAAACCCACCACCTCCCCTCTTGTACATATAATGATCACTTTGTTATACACAACACAACACCCATGTGCTTTTGTGTGGACAAAGGAGAGTGGGGACTAGAAAACATTTTTTTCCAACAGCACAAACATACAACTTGTGGCCTAGTGTTGATATATTTTTGTCCAAAATGACCAAAACAGGCTTGATTTGGTAAAGATATATTCATTTCTGGGTGGACAAAGGAGAGTTGGGACTAAATTAGTTCCTCATGCACACACCAGGGGCACCCTCCACATGCTCTTACTCACTACCCCCTTTCCTTTTCCGGCCAAAATACTGGAACCGGAAACAGCGCGTGGTGACTGCAGACATGGTAGTTTTATATACAATTTGATCACTGTTTATGGGGATTTTGAATAAGTATGTGAGTAACAATTGTCCAAATAAAGGCATGTATACAAGCCAACGGGTAAATAAGTTCCACTATCATTGTTCACCAGAGCCAATCAGTAAAGGTTAGAATATCCTACAGGCTTTGGGTAGACTTGTTATGTTTCTGGTTGTGACTGCATTCTGTGGCTACTAAAGAAAGTAAGTGGCATCAAAAACCCAGACTTGATGATACATTTTAAATCAGTGTAGGGACAGTAATTCCCATACTCGGTTGACCAACCCCCAGGGGCGGGTCTCTGGGTAATCACTGCCCCCTAGTGTGTATCATTCCGATCCACGTGTGGTTAGAAGGTGAGAATGTCAGGCCAGGGGAAGTAGCTAAGAGGTAGAGCAGCCGCTTCGAAGTTGGAGGGCCCCGGGTTCGAGTCTCGGTTTTCTAAAAAATTTTCATCAACCTCTACATCTCCATACCTCAAAAAACATCCAGAAATCCCAAACTGATATAGCCATGTATTACCAAAATAACAATTGCTTGCCCCTGACATCAGTACTCAGAATGGATTTAGCCCTGCAAGTGACCATTAGTTCAAGTGGGCAGCATGCTGTGTGACTTGCTAAAGGCTTTTGAGGCCATTGACATTATTTGATAACATTGTTGTTGATATATGATGACACAAAAGGGTAAAACCACAATGGACACATAGAGCAAAAGAATTTCATACCTCTATATATTCAGGGGCGTAGGAAAAGGGGGGCCAGGGGGGCCTGGGACCCCCCAATCATGAAGGAGGTGGGGCCTGAGTATGTCTGGGCCCCCCAATATTTTCCAAAAACTCATAAACACAATGGAAAAGAAGCTAAAACTTTACATCTCAAATTAGATTATTATGGTGATGTCATAGGGAAAATGGGGGTCTGAGCCTAAAGTCAGATCCAAAATTTACCAAAAATCACTTTTCTATATGAATTCTAAATATGCATATATAGACGCCATCACGCATCAGCCTATAATTCAAGGTAGTCGCAATGGTGCCCTCGCCGGGCCCCCCCCCATGAAGATTTGCTTCCTACGCCTCTGATATTGCATACAGCACACTATTGGCTTAAGTAAGGATCACTGTAAAAGAACGTTGTTGAAAAAACAACGGAATCCTCATCCCGAAGTTGCCAGAGATCCATCATTATTCTCACAGATGTCGTTATTTTCATAGAGATTCCTCGCACCACCTTACTACCACCTCGGGTTTCTTATAAAAAGAACACAGGCTTTCTGCTATATGATTATAGTTATCTACTGTTCGGTTTGTACAGTGTTGGAGACCTTGTGGCTGTGTATAGGTAGTGTGGCAACAAGTAATGACAATCCCTATTGTTTATATTCCTCTTACAGACAGACACAGTGTTTAATCATGTACTTCACCTTAGAGTAATACCAGGAATAAGAGTACTACTGTACTTCCCTTTAATCAGGTTGAAAACCTTAACTGAAAGTCCAAACAATTCTGAGGAAAATGATGTATTAAGATTAAAAAGGAAGTAGGTGTACAGTATAATATAACACAATCTTCAGAGACAATGTCGCTATTGAGACTTTTCCATACCCTCTCAAGGTGTGATATCCCTAATCTTTACCAAGTTAGTCAGAATAAGCATAAAGGTCAAGGCACACTCTTTCATATCCTGTAAATATCTTTTTAGAAAATAGGATCTAGATCCATTACTACCTGTAACTAAAAAGGTCGCTTCCATGAGTTTGTTCAATTCATCTCAAATGGACATAAAATGCTGGGTTTTTCTTAGTGGTCTTTTCCCTGTTTTGGTTTTCATTAAACCCCAAATACATTATGCATGGTTAATGAGACAATCTGTCTTGGAGTACACTGTAAAATATGACTGTTGAATCTGAAAAGGAGCGTCGTAAACCTCAACAGTGAACAGTAATTTTACAATGTAAACAGTAATTTTTACAAGGTGGCAGTACAGTGGTACACAGATGTACAAGGAATGCCTTTGAAAATAACATTGGATCTCTGGCAACTTTAGGACAAGGATTCCAACATTTTTCTGACATTCTTTTACAGTGAAGTTTTCTCCCAGACAGATGCAGAAAACTAACTGGTGGCCACATACAGAATCATTACCAGCCACCTGACCAAGGAAATAAAACAGTTTTACTTTCATAAAGAGGGAAACGAATTTACAAGTGTATGGTACATTCCTACTAGTTGTGTAAATATCTAAAAGCAATATTCTAGCTAGACTATTGCTATAATACCCAAGTACAAAGTAAGTCTTTCTTTTCATTATCAGATCATATTTTAGCTGAGTTTCCTTTTTAGAAATAAATATTTTATGTTTGTATGTTGAATCATAGGAACAGAGTGACAATAGCTAGTGGAAAATTGAGCTATCATTTCCTGTAAGCTAATATTCATGAAAAGAAGCAAAAAGTACCAAATAAATAACATAGAAAGGGTCTACTGGTTTATATTTATAACTTAATTACATATTTTCCAGAAGGTCAATGGGAAAGGCAAGGGGTGCCTGCTTCCTATTACAAAAGCTTACTAAGTTTTTTCTATTAATTTAACCTTAAGGCAGGGGTGTGTACAAATTCGTTTTATGGATTAAGGGAAGTGAAAGGGGAAGTAAATTGCCCAGGTGACCTACAAAAAGATATTAAGTCTTTACTGCTAACAACAGGTCATTAGGTTCCGGCTGGCCCCTTTTTATGTGGACACGTACATTTTGAAGGCTACATAATGACTCTAGGTTACTGTTTTTTTCTCAGTGTTCCGCATCAACAATAGACTGCAACACAGGTACATGTAAATCATATCCAACCTTTGGGCATGTACCACTCGATCCACACAACTCTGTATTTGGCCATCACAACAGCAATTTAGTATATAGGTATATATTGAAGTATATTGTCCTTAAATGGTCGAGCTGCTTTCCCTGAAAGGGGATCCCAAGGGAATCGTGTATCAAAAAGATGACCTGCACCTTAGCTAGGCAATATTCAGTTCAAAGACATGTAACTTACTCCAAATGATGACGTATCAATCACAGGCCTTTGTACCACTCACAAGAGTAACCACCATAAATTCTCCTTCAGGTCCTAAAATGGAATTTACAGGCATGTCCTTTTAGCACGGATTTAAGTTATACTTGCAGGAACAGATTCTCCATTATTTCTAACAATCACCACAAATATGCAGATCTTGACTGTGTTAATTGGAGTAATGCCCAATGCCACGTCACATGTGCTAACCTTGAACTGCTCTCAAACAGGCAAGACTGCATCAGCGGCCTTTAAATGATTAATTAAAATTGACATTAAATGGTGAATAAGCTTCAAAATGCAAAGCTCCCTACCCATCACACCTCAAGATAAATATTACCTATACTAGCTATGCCCCATTCCTTAGCTTGCCTGAAAAGCTAGGTTATATAATCAGCCCTTTGCCTAAAGAGATAGCTTGTGGTCAGATTGCATATTGCAATTTGTGATTTCCTCATTCCATCACCCCATCAGCTGGTCTTCACATATTTATTCTTGGGGTCAAGCACTAAACATGTTTCCCTTTTGTCATAATGAATGGCCACAAAGAAAGTATGGCCTGAGCAGCTGGGGGTGTTACTTATATGCTAAATAGAGCTGGGAGTAGATGCCCTCTGTTCCAAAGAAGTTATGCTCTGCTTCACCAATCAACTTCGACATACAATAAAAGGTCACCTGCCTTGCTTAAAATTAGTGTGTGCTGCTCTATGAGATACCTACTTTGTCACACGCTCATTCAAATTCTCTTGTGTTGTCAAAAGTTACAACTACAAAGAAAGAGACTAATCCAGGTGAGGCACTTCTTAGGTAGAACTGCCTTTTCCCATAGGAGCAACACCCTCCAAATATATCACTTAGTCACAAATGGGGCTCCCTCAGGGCCTCTGCAGCATGGTATGGGCACTGAAAACCTAGAAGTTCTGAAACTAGTCAGCGGTGACCACTTTAGGTCCTCAAGTTGACGATACCTAAAACTACAACTTTAGATAGTCAAAATGACGACTTTAAGTCGTCATCCTGACGACCTTAGTTGTCAATATGATGACTCTGTACTGTCAGTATTGTCATCCTGATGACTCAGGTCATTAGGATGATGACCTAAAGTCGTCATTTTGACTACCTAAAGCTGTAGTTTTCGGTATCGTCAACTTGAGGACCTAAAGTGGTCACCGCTGACTAGTTTCGGATCTTCCATGTTTTCAGTGTGGCTGGCCATCAGAGTTTACAGAAAAGATGCACTTACATAGAGAATATTGCCTTTCTACTCTGGCTTTGTTTACTGGTGAGATAATGAGTAAGAGGAAATATTTAGCTATATTGAGTCTATATTTACATCAATATAGTCGTGCTTAATATTCTTTACACTATTTCCTCCACTTAAGGTAAGGGGTGCATCCACTTCCGATGGATTGACCATCCGTCGGTTTCATCCGTCCCATTTATCACTGATTTCTATGGAGAAATAGACGGATGAAGGATGCAGCCCTATAGGAGGTCATTTCTTAACAGAATATAAATACTCACTTTTAATGGTATTGGAAACCCTCATTTTAGTGACAATACAGTCCAAAAGTATCGGCCATGTAGTACCTCCAGCACTACTACTGCCCTAACAAACTCTGATTGCTAGATAAGTGCTGATCGTACAAAACAGTCATAGGGCATTACCTACAATTACTGACAGTAACATTTAGGCTGTCAAATCGTAGTGGCTGTATGCAGTTGTAGTACCTTCAGAAATGCCTCCTGCTAAGGGTTATGGGTACCAGCCAAAGGATGAAAAGTGTATAAGGTTCCTCTTCCTAATGACTGTTCCTAATGCCCTCAGATGTTTGGATCTGTGCCCCTTCCCTGAGGGAAGACAGACATTAAGACACTATTAGCACAGGTAAGCATTGGGGAATTGGACTTCTCTCAAGGACCCCTGGGAGGCTAATTAGGTCCTTTTATCACAGCAAATTCTAGTACACAGGCAGACCCAAGCTTGATTGACCATTATACATGTATAGGTCAAGGACTTTGTCAAAAATGATCGAGGTTCTTCGGTTGTAGACCTTTTTATCTACACTGAAGATATAGCATGTTCTGTCTGAGATCAATTCTGCTGATATTCAAATCAGAATTTCTAGTTAAGAGGAGAAAACTTGTATTACCAGTCGATGCTTAGGTACATAGATTGATGCAGTACATTTACCTTAATAAGACATAGATCTGTACTGTGAGTCTACCACTGATCCCAAGCACTATTATATAACATCCATTTCCCATAATGTCCATCTACAGATCAGCCTTCTGACCAAGATTGGTTATCATGCTGCAACTACTCTCAATATGTCATCTTTCATTGATTGGACACGGACATGACATGATGAATAAGACCAATATGAAAGTAGCATGGCTTTTGAATTGTTCATACTGAATAAAACCCCCAGTGTCATATTGCTTTTTGAGTTTTTTGGAGTTGCTTGCTGCGTAGCGGCCGGGAGCACAGCGACCGTAGTAATTTCATTATGTTTTTGGTGTGTCATTGACGTCACCTTGTGATGCAATTTGTGACGTCTTTTGTCAGCCATGACGTCACATGCCGGCTGCAGAGTGGCAAGTTGTGCAGGAGGGATAGGAGTGGCAACTCCTATCCGTGGTCCTGGCCACATTTTTCTTGTTACAGAACATGCATAATACTTGCAAGATGCATAATACTCGAAAGATGTATCCAACAATGATATTCCCTGCATTTCTCACATTGGGTTTGTTAGATCAGTAGTAGTTGTTATTTTCATCGAGATTCCTTGTATATTTTTGTACCACCATACTGCGACCTGGGGCTTTTTTGTAAAAACTACACTGATTTCATGTTTTTCAATTATGTTAGTCCACTGTTGAGTTTTTAGAGGATCCCTGATAGATTCAAAAGTTATTTTTTACAGTGTAGCTATATCACCAGCATTCTACCCTTTTGTGTCATTATATATCAACAGCAATGTCATCAAATAATGTCAGTGGCCTCAATAGCATTTAGCAAGTCACGTAGCCTGCTGCCCACTTGAACTAGATGTAATGGGGCAGGATCAGGGGTAAAATCCATCCTAAGTACTGCTGCCAGGGGGCATCTGACCTAACCCTGCCAAAACATGTCTGTCCCACACTGCCAACTTTTGCATGGCTATATCTATTATGGGATTTTGGAAGATTTTAAGAGGTATGGAGATTTGAAATGTATCATAAAGTCTGGGTTTTTGATGCCATTTGATTTCTTTGGTAGCCACAGAATGTAATCATAACCAAAAAATATAACAAGTCTTCTTAAAGCCTGTAGGAATTTCTAACCTTCACTGATTTGCTCTGGTGAACAATAACATGACCAATAGTGTATTAAGATAATAATGGATTCCATTAAATGACAGTGGAACTTATTTACCCGATGACTTGTATACATGCCTTTATTTGGGAAATCGTTACTCACATGTTTATGCAAAATCTCCATAAATCAATAGTTGGGCAGATTCACTGAGTGATGTTTGGGCCGATTTTGAGAGGATTTTAGCTTTGGGGAGCTAGAGTAAAAAATGTAGACTAATATTCTTCATTATTTTAGTCACAACTGATAGAAAACATCGTGAGCATTAAGAAGAGGGCAAATTTATGCATATCGGCCTATAATTTGACGAGTTACGGAGACTCAAAGTTGGACAATACACCAAAAATGTCCTTTTCTGTCCAATTTTCCATCATTCCCACCTATATTGTTAAGCTAGGCAGTGTTAGAGTTTGATAAACCCATTTTGCCTTTGGTGAGAGGTCATAGCTATCTATTGAAAATACTTTGGCCATGTCCTTACCTCAACTGTCTTTCACACATGTGTTACAGTATCGAACTGTGAGCATCCTCACATATGTAACACTTTTTTTATGCCTTAAAATCTATGCAAAAAAAGGATCCTCACTGTTCTTATTACCTGTGTTGAGAAGGGTCCCTAGGGGGGTTTTGATTGTAAATAAATGAAAGTGCTGGTTTGCTGCAGATACGAGCTTGGTCTCATAAATCAAAATTCAACTCCCGAAAACGTTACGTATGTGAGGTACACTTTTATATATCTGTAGGCTATCTAAATAAAATAATTCTTATTTCTAGTCTATTCTAGTGTGGTATGTATATGAATTGAATGATTAAAACAAAAATCATGGCTCAAGTCTGCATAGTAATGCCACAGAGGGGGTCTTTTGGTATTGGTGTGGAAATCCTCAAATACGTAACGAAAATATGTGGGGGAGAAAGGAAATGTTTCCAGTTGCCCTGGCAGAAATGACTGACCACTGGAAGTCACTCAGAGGATCTCAAATTAGCTAAGCGCACAGTCTACTGTGATATATGTTATATATGTGAGGGTCTGGAAGTGTCTTAGATTGCATGGAAATGATGTATTTTGGGTTATATTTCCCTCTGATTGAAAGTCCCAAGCCATAGACCGTCCATAGCAGCTTGGTAATGCCATTTAATTTGGCCAGGAAGCCCCATACTCTTTAAAGCTTGATTTTCCTCACATACGTAACATTTTCACTGGGGAATGGAAATTGCCCTTCCTGAGCTACTCCTGCTGTATATTTATCCCCCAAATCATTGTTATTTGTTGAAATTATGGCCTACCTTTACTGCTAGGGTTCATTAGGTTCAGTCTGAATATTTTTAAATGACACCCCAGCCTGTCTGGGGTGAGAAGTGTTGATTATTTTTCGAAATTTTCACCTCCCACATCCCAAAAGTGCATTAGTTTGCAAGATTACCTGCTCTTACCATTGTTTATTTACTCCTAGACCTACAATCAATCATTTCAGTACATATAACCTCTCTTTTGGTATGTACTTTGCACCACACACCTCCAAATAGAATTTTTCAAATACATCGGTTGATAATCTTATAATAGTGGCCCTATCTAATATCCTGGATAGAATTAAGGCACTTACCATTTAAATTTCTGCAAGTTTCCCACAAATTTGAAAACGTTACGTATGTGAGGTTTTGTTCATTTTGGTAACAATGTGTACTTTAGACCCACCCAGCCTATACATAATTCATCATTAAATGCGCATATGGTTCCCCAAACTAAAATAGTAGTGAATGTAGCAATCCTGTAATTTTTTTTCAAAATTCTTTTATGGTTGCTATATTCTAGGGTAAGGCTGAACTGCTGGTCAGTAATGATATTTATGGGGTTCTATCCATACACAATTTTCTGGTCCTACTTACTTCTCATCCCCCATTGAGAAACTGTAAATATTAGAGCATAATTGCTTGATATTTCTCACCTTAGTTGTTCAACAATTGTATTCAATCTTTTGCAGTCTGCATGTTTCTGAGGAGGACAGGCTGCCCAATGAGGATGTCATGCGCCCAGAGTGAGATGGAAATGACCCATAATATAGTCTAATGTGTTAAGATATACCTTTGAAATACTAGTTAACAAGTCCTGTATAAGAAATAGTGATACAGATGATCTGTGATGTTTATTAGTACTGCTCTATCCAAATCCTCACATACGTAACATTTTTTTCTTTGGTATTCAGAAGTGCCTTTGCATATCTGGACCAGAATGTATATATTGTTGGAAAAGAGTGACATCTTTTGAAAGTAGGGACACTTTAGATAATAGAGAGTGTTTTTCATTAAGATCTAGTTATTTTTAAATGTATGAGGGAAAAGTCAAGAATGCTAGGCTACATTCAAAACTTTCACTGATCTCCATATTTAGCGATGAGGTGTAAGAAAAAGTTCTTGGTGCAGGGATTTCATTTTTGCTACACCCTAAGACATGTATTGTAACATTTTGGACATGAAATCTGATGAACATAGGATGATATTTAACAGCTTTTATGACTGTTTTTTTTAAAAACATTACGTATGTGAGGGTAAAAAATTATGGTTTTACACCACAGGCTATAAAAACTGACGCATTAGGAGTTAGTGACTTGAATCAACCTTTCTAACAATCCAAGATATAGGACTTTTAATAATATAAAGTGTTGTCAAATAATATTGAGTTTGTGATTTCATTGGTTTTCAGGCTGGTGAACATCCTTCACTGAATCAGCCCAGTTGTACTATACACATTTAGGAATATCCTATCAGTGACATAGCATTACATGGGAGTAAGAGCATGAAAGCTAAAGAAAGAAAGAAACTAATAAAAGGTTATCCCTCAATCCCACGATCTCCACCTAGGCACTACCCTTCTTGTTTCCCCTCACACAGTATTGCCAATCATTATTGGACATCCTTATAGATGTACATGTTGGCAATAAAGGGCATTCTAACCTTTTTGAGGTAGTTCATTTGTGGGTTGCTAACCCTTTCAGGGTGACTGATGCATTATGCCCAGTTGTTGTCCTGACCCAGTGGGCACACAATGTTGCATCAACATTGACAACCAGTTGATGTTATGTTGATGGTGTTGATCAACCTGTTTTCAACACTTTTTCAATATTTGTTTTTCAACGTTGTCAACCATCACCATTTCAACATCCAGTCAACAGTTGACATATCAATGTTGAAATATTGTTGTCAACTCAACGTTGATTCAACATTGATTTGTCAATGTTGAATCAACAATATTGATTTCAATGTTGATACAATGCTGATTCAACATTGATATGTCAACAAAACAACTGTCAATGTTGTTTCAACATTGTTGAAACAATGTTGAGTCAACATAGAAACACAAACATTGAATCAGCGCTGATGGTTAGATGTTGAATCACAGTTGATTTTGAGTATGTTGTTTCAACTTTCAATTTCAACTCTATTTCAACCCTAAATCAATGTTGATATGCAAACATTGCAAACGTTGATTCAACGCTGAATCAACATTGATGTGCCCACTGGGGATGCGTGAAGGCAGCGTGAGTATCTTGCCAGAGCTGCATTCAGGCATCATGCCAACAATACAGGGATTGTAGTGTTCTCAAATCCTGTTAATTTCAAAAGACACGATAAATAGCTTGTATCAGGAAGAGGACCTACTGTTTATGCCCTTTTGTGAAAAGGAGTTATTCCACACCTACTGATATATTTTGGCCCTCTTGCCACTATGCACAGTGTGTTCTGCTTATGATAGTGTATGCAGGGCGCAGCCTACTACCAGGAAAGTCATGCACTGCCTGTGCATATGCATGCCAGTCACATCCTACCATCAGATAAATCAATAGAGCTGGAAAATCTTGGGGACTGAAGGTAGGATGTTTTGAATTAACCTCCTGGAGTGATACCCCCATGGGTCAGCATTATACTCTAATGAAGTGCTTGCAAACAGTCTTGCCAGCACTTTATTGGTGCATCATGACGACCAATGGGCATGATGCACTCCTCCATCAGCGGCACCTAAAGGGTTAAGAGGGTGAAGCTGAAGCCAATGCTTACCAAGCTGAAATCAGGGCAACCTTTTAGGCACTTTTTAACCTTATCCAGGTAGTTACCTTGCCACACATACGGGCACTGCCTGTAAAGGCCATGGCAGCCCGGGCCAGATTGGCACTCTGTGACCAGTCCGTCTAACCACTCTCATGAAGATTGTCCTTTAATGTATACATTACATCTTTCTGCCTACATTTTGAGGCCAGTCCTAAGTCTGATAAAGGGATTATGCTGGTTAAAGTATGTTTTGACTAAAGATTGCTGCTAAGCCACAAGGGCTTCATCTCCCTTGGGGTTCAAAATTAAACATGCCTATTAAACAGGTGCCGTTCCAACAGGCAAAGTTGTGCTAACCATTTTCCTATTTTTCTGGTCTCGTGGGAACTGTCAATTAAAATTTTAGTTATCACCACTGGAGAAAACGAATGGTCCATCATAGTAACAGAGCATGAGGTAGGCTAAAAGGTAGACTGAGCATCATCTGTGTCACAAGTTTGCCATTCAAGCCTACTTTGTAATACTTTGTAATGGCTACAAGAGTGCCTAGGCTAAAGGAAGCTTTGCACCCCCCCACGACTAGATCGGAGAGGCTTGAACTGTGGGGCCCTTCCCTCAGTTACTGTGGGGTGGGGGCTCTCGACCTATTCATGACATGCCCAGACAAGTTGGAAAGATGATACCTAGTCTACCCTCTCTCCTCACCTGGATCTCGAATTTTGCATTCCCACAAAGAAAGCTCTTGAAAGATGCTGTGCATTCATGGGATTCAACAGGAGTGTAAACAAGGTCAGTAAGTAACTTAGGCCTACATCAGTAACATGCCGGGTGATCAGTTACCAGGCAACACTCTGCTGATTACAGTAGGAGTGATGTCACTAGCACAGTGACGCCACCCCAACTCCTTTCCAAACAGAACCTGTGTGTAGAGATCTTTGGATTAACTTCCCTAGTAAAATCTGATTGGAGAATGTGAAAATGGTACACAAAATGGCGGACTCCTGTTATTTGGATAGTTTTGCAGCAATTACTGTGGAAATTTATCAGGGAAATACTGAGTATTAATGAGCAAGGTTGCGTATAATTCTTGGTATATTATGTAAGTATTTGCTAACGAAATCTGTTTGAAAACAAGAAGCATTTATGCTTAGAAGAAATGTGGACAAAATCCTAAAACAGGTACTGTAAATTCAACGACAGATTCTGAGGACCATTGCTTAAAAAGGAGTCCAGGTTTTAGGATTGATTCTATTGAACAAGAGCCTTCCAAGCAAGCCGTCTATTGTGTCGAACAGAATATAAAGATGTATTGGACTTTTTTTTTGTTTCCCTTTCCTTTTTTACCTTTTCCCCATTACCCTATAAATGTATATGAAATAAAAACATCCCTATACCAGCATAAAACTCTAATTGACTCATGAACAGCATATAGATAGGTCTTTGTCTTTAATGTAAAACAACCGACTTGTTATTTCCTGATTTTGGGGGCCTTTGTCGAAAACCTCCTTCTATTTATGTCACTGTGTAAACTAACCCTAGATAAAACCTGATGACTTATGACTAATCACAATGTATTTGTGCCCTATATGTTTATTTGTCTTTTGATAACTACATAACTATTGCGATTTTCATGGCTTTGTAGTCATGCAAAATACAAGTTGTTGTTGCAACAGGAACAATTACAGGATCACATATATGCAATTGAAATAAACATCTTTGAGTTGAATTTAATTGAATCCTGTGCATGCCAACATCAGCTTTATTAGATGAAGACATAAACCCTCAGTGACCTTCTGCCAACTTCTGGTGATGTACCTGGGTCACGTGAGATAAAATGGCATGTGGTAGCCCCATCAAAATACACAGCTTAGAGTGTCCCCTTCCTTTAGACATGTGGCTACCTTCAGGAATGTGTATATCATGACAAGGCAAAAACTCATTATCTTTCTTCCTGCCATCCAATGTCTAAAGTTCCTGGATTTGGCTAACTGACAAAGAGATGGGTTAATCATTGACTTGTTCTGTATCAGAAAGCTGCAGTCTGTGCAGGGACCAACAGTCATCAATCCTGTATGGTGTGTCGAAGGGACCCTGGAAACAAAAGAGCAGCTCCCACCACTCAAGGTAAGCCGCCCCAGCATCACTCTCACCACCACCTTCTCCAATCTCGATTTAGTTACATAACACAGACTATGCTTGACATCCCACTTGTGCACCGACTAATTCACCCTCCCTGAGCTGCTCGTTTATTCTCAAACAGGTCTAGGAGCAGCTCAAGGAGTCGTGTCATGCCTGTGGATCTACTTCTGATCAATTGAGATGTCAACATCTGGGTATTCAAGCTACACTCTCAAATTCAAATAAGCTTCAAAGAGAAGTAGCTTTCCCTTTTCCTATTTTATAACATTACTTCCCTTTTAGATGGCTGGATATAAGATGACAATTTCAAGACACATAACATCCATCCATTTGGAATCACAACCATCTGGAGACTGCATATAAAAATTACTTCTCTACCATGTCAGCAATTTTCCAACACATCAATACTGATTTCCTCTCTCTGTTGCCACCTTCAGATCCTGGCCTCATGCATGAACCCCATTTTGCTACATCTAGGTACAATGAATACAGACCCATACATTAAAGTGATGAATAAAACGATTTATGTTTGTTCTTTTCATGGTAATAGCAAGTTCATCATATGACAACAGTGACCACAGTGACTTGACCCCGTATTTATAACTGACACTTCATTTATACAAATCAGGTACACAGAAAAAAACCCATGTTAGTAAATCTAATTTAACTTAATTAGGGTCAAAAACCATAGAAACAGAGCATATCCTATTTTTGGCACTTCCGTCGGCCCCTGTACTTAGATTTTTGATTTTTTCTTGGATTTTTTTTGCTAATATCATCGGGCTCGATGAGTTCTTGATGTTACATATAGGTTTTTGGGGTGGGAAATTGATATTTCAGTCTCCAGGGCCTCAAAATAGGCCAAAATTGACCCTAAATGAGCAAAATAATCCCCCAAAATATATAAAAAAAAAATATTTTCAGGAAATCGTACCAAATATGTGAGTTTCCATTTAAGTTACATACATTTGGTGGTTGGACATTGTATCAGAGCCAAACATCCCCCACCTGGCCTCATTTCTTGTATATTATGGGAGCATTTGAAGTTTGGTGAATGTCTGTGTCTTGGCGAGTGTTTCAGCCTTATACACCCCCCCTAAAAAATCACAGAGGTCAATGGGTTCAAAAATGCCTTTAAAAATTAGAATAAGGTTATATTTAATGCGTGTGAAAAAAAAAAAAAATCCATTGATAAACATGGAAATAATAGACCCATACCTAATTTCTGTAAGAGAAGGCAGTCTCGCCAAGACATTTTCGACAAGACAGAATATAATAATTTTTTCCTCCTCCTGTTCAGGATTTGAATATTTAACTCTTCTAAACATGTCAGTAATTTTCCCCTATCACATACCTAAGTGACCAATGTGTAAAATGATTATTTATTGCCTATCCTCTGCAACAGCAGAGCTTGGAAGGAGATTTTTGTCTGGGCGAGATAGTGTCTTGGCGAGTGATTTTTGAGTAATATGCCAAGTTTAGGGCTTGATTTTTTAAATAAATAATTATCATATCATCACAAAAGTCTCAGATCTGGACCATTTTGACCTGTAGATTATGGAAATCAAGTTTATATTAATGGCAGAGGTGTCCTTATTGTCATAAAATCCACATACTTTTGATAAATGATTATCACAATTCCATTGCCATTTCTGTCTTACCAAGGAAATAAATGATTTTGACCCCGCTGTATACAGTTGGTATACTTAACTATTCTAAATATGTCAATAATGTTCCCCTATCACAAACCTAAGTAAACAATGTGTAAAATAGTTACTTATTCCCCATCCTCTGCAACAGCAGAGCTTGGAAGGAGATTTTTGTCTGGGCGAGATAGTGTCTTGGCGAGTGATTTTTGAGTAATATGCCAAGTTTAGGGCTTGATTTTTTGAATAAATAATTATCATATCATCACAAAAGTCTCAGATCTGGACCATTTTGCCCTGAAGATTATGAAAATCACGTTTTTATTAATGGCAGAGGTGTCCTTATTGTCATAAAATCCATGTAGTTTTGATAAATGATTATCACGATTCCATTCCCATTTCTGTCTTACCAAGGAAATGAATGATTTTGATCCTGCTGTATACAGTTGGTATATTTTTATCTATTCTACATATGTTAGTAATTTTCCCCTATCACATACCTAAGTAAACAATGTGTAAAATAGTTACTTATTGCCCATCCTCTGCAACAGCAGAGCTTGTAAGGAGATTTTTGTCTTGGCGAGAGAGTGTCTTGGCGAGTGATTTTTGAGAATCATGCCATGTTCAATTGAAATTTCTTAGGTATACAAAGATTTTTCCCCCATTAAAGGTATATACCATCTGAAAGTAGATGTATTGGGCATTCTCCTCCATATGATTGATAGTTCCTATCTATCTCTCTCTCTCTTTTATGAAGAATGACAGATAATGAACATTTTCTTCCCTCAATTTTACCTAAAATCCAAGTGTCAGCACTGGAGGGAAATGCCCCATTGCCAAAGAAAAATCACAGAATATCTTATCACAACTCTCTAAACCCAACATTTAGACCCAGTTGTACAAGAATAATAACATAAAAGACCATTATTAATATATGAAAGCACATATAGGAGGCCTTAGGGGTATTTACCCCCAATTATCACTCGCCAAGACACTGTTTCCAGGGTATGTACCTTTGGGGCATTGCCATGGCAACCGTTTTCATATTTAACTAATAATATCTCGTGAGGAGGTACCCCAACACCTATACACTATCCACAAAAAAAATCTTTAAGATAGTCCTAGGTTTGGTTCCAGACCCCCCCCCCCAGCCCAAGGGGGGGGATATGCTCTGTTTCTATGACTTATGACCTTAGGCAAAACCCCTAACACATGAATAACATTCAACTAATATGTTAGCAGTATTGACTAAACTATTCAGGCAAGGTTACTTGCAAAAATTGGTTACTTTGTCTAAGGGGTAGTAGTCTTTTGTCTAAGGGATAGTAGTTTCCTTCACACCAGGTGGCAGTGTGGATTGCATGAGGATTTAAGTGTGCATCAAGCCCATAGATATCAAAATAATGGTGATTTCAATGACTATTGACATGTAATAGCTTTTACATTTCAACCTGACATAATAGTTAGCAACATATCCCTGTTAAGTTAACATATACTCATATATGTAATGATGAGTCTATGACCATATAATAAACCGCAAGCAATTTAGCTTGGAGGCTGAAAATAATGTGAAGCATTGAACATGCTTCTTGAGTGATGAGGCACTGCTGCAGGTGTCTAAACTGTAACATAGAGTTAACACTGACTGCCTTTATAATTGAATTTAAGGAAAGGCCAAGTAACCCCTACATCAAAGATGCACCTTTGGCTTAATGAGGCTGGTGAGTGCTACTTTTATGTGTTACGATCCCATCTTTAAATGTCACTCTGAGTTTAGGAATAATATATAAATGAGAGCAGGCCTATGAAAATGGTGTATGAAACTGAAGCCAACTCAGGCAAGTTAGGAGTTTTTCCTAATAGTTAGCTGTAAACTCATAAGAAAAGTTTGGTGGTTTGGGCATGTGCAACTCCTAACTTGGGTTATGCATTTCAGATAATGTTTGCCTAAGATAATCAGGTTCATTCTTTTCTATGTAAACAATAGTCTCTATATTGTGGATCTTGGTTGGTAAGGTCATGTCCAAAACTCAGAGTTCCAAAAGGAAAATTGCCTTCTTACACTTATCTCGGTGATGTAAATGGATGTGCATCATGGCCAATCACTAATGTCACCCTACTTCCTGTAACAATATCCTGCAACCTCCAGGATTGAGTTGGTGAGAGATGAGATGGAGCTAATCATTGACTTGGTTCTGTACCAAGATAGACAGACAGAGATAACAATGGAATAGGGAGCAGCTGGTGAGGCTGTGCAGGAACCATCAGTCATCAATCATGGTTTCCTGAAGGTCCCTCGGGATGACAGAGCAGCTTCTACCACTCAAGGTGAGCTGCTCCCTCTCCTTATCCAATCAGGGGGCACCAGTCCCTTGTATATCCAGGCTTTAATGACTTGGCACTCACTCTGCTTGATACCCGAAGTATACGCCAACTCCTTTACACTCTCCTGCACCCTCGCTGAGCTGCTCATTTATTCCCAATCTGTAAATGACAGGTCAAAGAACAGCTCAAGCTCAGTGTTAATAGTGCTTGGCCTGTGGCTGCATCATTGTTTTTTTTGTCCTAAGTGCTACACTTGCCCATATTGAGTCATTAAAGATCATTATATCACTTCTAATTAAGGTACATGGTATATTGATCATGTTATTATTACTTTGTTACATCATCATGTTGTAAATTTATGCTTATCTGTACTTGAAGGTACTGCCTTTCTATTTTACATAACTGCCTAGATTGGAAATCCATATCAGTTGAAGTATGTTTGTAGATTCATTGTTCTTGCCATTGGGAGTAAACTATTATGGCTTTACTCTGGAAACCATTGATGTTGCTGCCTTTTAGAATGGAAATTCTTCAAGAGGCATCCATGACAGAACATATGTCTCTCTCTCACCACAATCTTACTACAGCAAACAGCATATTACACAATGCCAATTCAAATTTGTAAGGCATTGGGGAGTGATTGGAAACTAAGAGAGTGTGTATAGGCCATGGCTGATACACCAACTCGCTATGCTTTATAAAGTCCACAAAAGGTCTAGGTGCACGGTTCACAGTACATGTTGTAATGTAGTATAAGGCTACATAGACAGATGACCATATTGGGAGGAATGTCTGTAGGGAATGGGGTAGGGGGAGCAGGCCTAGGGGTAGACAAAAAAAACATCTGTACAAGACAACAATGGGGTAGGGGGAGCAGGCCTAGGGGTAGACAAAAAAAAACATCTGTACAAGACAACATGCTTACTTCGCTGTCGCACCATCATCAGTGGTCTCTGGGGTGGTGTCTACAAATGAATTTCTGCCACTATGTGACCATTAGAGACAAGGCTATGAGCTTATAGATTAGATTAGCAGTAGCATCATATGCATGTATTAAGAAGGGAAAGGCTTTAATGCAACTATATGACAGCTAAACAACACACAGATTACACACATCTTGAATCTTTGCCCAATCCCATACCTCGCAGAGTTCCCTAACTTGCATATGATTATGCTGCCACCTTCGGGCTTACCTTAAAAAAGGGATGACGTAGAACATTTTAGATCTGTGAATAACCAGCACATAAAAGAATATACACTGCTAACCACTTTCTGACTTATAATATGCTATAGTGAGGGTAAGATGCCAATAGTCCCTTTAAGGGGATATCAACCTTGGCGGAGACCCTTATATGAGATGGCTGGGCTTTGCCATGAAGAAATTCAGTTATATTTTTGGGAATTAATCATAACAAAGCACATCATTCTACTGTTTTCTAGGGCTCCATTTTAGAAATCACCTTTCTTCACTGTCTTTTTTCTGGATCCCCGGTAGTTTCAGCAGACACTTTTTAGAGTTAACAGACCGCCATGAGGGAGAGCATCATTTGTGACCAACTGTTACACCCACAGCCTCAAGCCATGTCCATAATATCTTCTTTGTGGTGAGTATTTATGTCAGAAGGGAAGAGTAACGACCCAATAGGTGGACAGTTAATAGTCATCTCCCAATATATCCATCAATAGAAGGCTGATGAAATCCAAACCTGGACAGAAGATAGCCATAATACCTATATTATATATGTGTAAATCAAGCTGAGAAAAGGCTTGATTGGGCACCTAATAGCGGACACAGGTACCTAATAGTGGACAGTGGACTTGCCTTAGAGATAGTATGTAGGAAGTACATCATTATGCATTAATCCTTCCATGTATACATTTTATACATGTATCTTATAAATGGTATATCATTAGATGTGATCTTGACAATAAAAATCAGGTTAAGAGATGTGAGTAGTATATAGGGGTAGACTCAGCACATAGCTACAGCTACTGAAATCCGCTTGTCCTACTTACAAACCAGAGTTTTGAAGACAGGAAATTTGAAATCTTGAGCTTTGATTGGTTGAGAGATCGGAAGTGACATCATGACCTAGTTTCTTGAGCTCTGATTGACTGAGAGTTTCAAAGGCGGGAAATCTGAAAATTTGCAATTGAAGGTGTGAGAGATGGTTGCCATGTCAACAACAAAGCATAAACAAATGTGTTGTTTTCATAGAACAATGATGTAACCTTGACCTTGACAAACATCATTTTGATCTGACACCTAGCGGATATTATTGAAACTTGTTTTAGCTAAACCTAGTGGAACCCTCTTGTGGTTGAAAAAAACTAGTGGCGCTCTGACACCTAGGGGATATTATTGGAACTACTCATAGCTGCGTTTAGTGGAGCCCCCTTGTGGTTTAAAAAAGGTGACGACTTTAAACCTGACACCTAGTGGTTGTTATTGGAACTACTTATAGGTGGGTTTAGTGCAGCCTTTTTAATCGCTGATTGCTTTATCCATGATCTAATTTTCTTAAGTTTTTATTGGTTGTTGACATTTGTGTAATACCTATGGAATTTCAGGGGAGACGTGATATTGATGTAATTTAACCGGTACGAAAAGAAAATGAAATGTGTAATGAACTCAACACAACACAACACAACAGAGGGTTTTTTTCACTTGTATTTCATTTTTATTTTACAGACAACCTTGACATACGAATGTGCTTTTACCAGGTGTGAGCAACTCAACCAGGATTAGGCTTACTGTTCAGATTTGGTGCACACACATTACCATCTATTCCACCTCGTATGTATACACTCCTATAATGAAAATTTTATATTTAAATTCTTTAGTACATAGATTTGTGCTACTGTCACTACTTTTAAAGAGCCAGTTGTGTGTTTATTCTTTTCTATAAAATCGGTAGAACTTCCTTACTTCTCTGGTCAGGTGGCTGCTAATGATTCTGCTTTTGGCCACCAGGGACGATTTCCTGCACCCTCAAAGGTAGAGAACACTGCTAGGTTAGATTTACTCATTAACCCTACATGCAGTATGTGTGGTTTAAGGACAATTAGGAACCTGCTTAGCAAGCAAAGTAAGACAAGCTTGCTGACATTAATTCAAGGCAACAAATCATGTCCAAATTAGTACTGAGAAACCTCACAAGTTTCTTTGTAATAATATCTGAGTCAAACCTAAGCTGAAATAGCAACCGTTTGTCTCATATTTATTTTTCTGTATTCAGATGCCTTGTAATGAGGCATTATAAAGCATCCATCCTCCTATGTTGAACAGAGGTCCACGGCTACTGGTTGAATTAACAGGTGTAATATCTTTACCAGAGGCGTAGGAAGAAAATCTATATTTGGGGGCCCAGCAGCGGCCTCACCTCGACCACGTTGAACTTTCGGCTGAAGCGCAATAGCGCCAATACATACCTATATAAGACTTTTTTGGGGGCCAGACATACTCAGGCCCCACCTTTATAATTGGGGGGTCCAGGCCCCCCTGGCCCCACCTTTTCCTACGCCCCTGATCTTTACAAATTTGTCATATTCAGTACGTGTAGATCATAAACCTTGAAACAAGTACACTCCAGTAGGTGGATTTTTGAAATAATATATCTGATATGCAGATATAGAAAGAGTGTTTGTGTAACATTTTCCCAGAGAATCCAGCTCCAGAGAAGGTAAGGTTCCAGTGAATATATCAAATATGTACCGATAAGAATAAGAGTACATATAAGGCAATAAAGTGGGAGTTGGACCTCATCCCCACTCAAGCAGTGTAAAGGGTTGATACTTCTGTTCTATCCTGATATTTGTTCTATGCATATATAGCAGCAAGCACACATTATTAGTAAATTATAATAGTAGGTGTGTAGAGGGATACAGTGCAAAATCCATATATAATTATAGTTCCAAGGTAAATCAAGTATATAAGACCCCTAACCATAAGGCAGAAGAGATCATTGATAATCTTGGCTTTCAGTTTTAAAAATTTCCAGAGTTGCAGCATTTCTCCTGTGAGTGGGAAGGGCATCCCAAAGTTGAGCACCAGTGAACTCCACCCTTCTGGCATAAGATGGGGTTATTTTGATACAAGAAGGAGCGTCATGTTGACAAGTGTTTCTAAGATTTACAGCTTTTTATTTGATAGATCCAGATCGGCTGTACACATAATTAATCAGATATACAAAACGTCTGTCACACAGGTAATTACAATGAGCTTCATTATGTATCTCCATAGTATGAGTCAAATGAGGTACTTTCAAACATATTTTAATGCACCTGTTTTGTGAATATTGGAGTGGATCGAAATATTTGTCATAGGTAGTACCAAAACATATACCAGCATAATCCATATAAGGTAACATGGTGGTTTTATATAAATTCAAAGAGATTTTAACATCCAAGTATCTTCTAAGTTGACATAGTTTGTACGTTTTATAAGCAATGGTTTTGAGATGCAGATTATAAGATAGCAAAGGATCAAGTGTGACACCTAGGTATTTGTAACTTGGAACGACTTGTAAAAGTTGGTTGTTCACTTCCAGGGTTTTAAGTCTATAGGCCGAGGTTGAGAAGATCATAACTTTGGTTTTAGTAACATCGAAACTGTGATTTGATGAATAAATAACCGTATCATCTGCATAAAGGGGTACCTCACATGATTTAATACATTTAATAACATCATTGACGTACATGAGAAAAGCTAAGGGCCTAGAATTGAGCCCTGAGGGACACCGCAGACCACTCTCTCCCATTTGGATACCATACCATTGGCCTGTCAGACCTGGTATCTTTCATCTAAAAAGTTTTTAAAAACAGTGGTAATTGTTCAAGCAGATACCATAATGGTTAAGTTTAATTACTAGGACAGAGTGGTCTATGGTGTCGAAAGCCTTCCTTAGATCTATAAAAGCAGCTACAGTAGAATTCGCAACATTTAATTCCCTCTTTATATCATCAGTGAATTTTGACAATGTGTCAACAGTGCTGAACCCTGCACGAAAACCTCCCTGTTTTGCGGTCAGTATATTTTCTTTAACCAAAATACCATAAACCCTGTTATGAACAATTTTTTTCTAGTAATTTACAAGGTAGTGGAAGTTTTTGGTATTGGCGATTCTTCAAGGTACAATATTTATAATTTTTAACCCCTTGTTTATTATTGTCCCCTTTTTTATACATATAATGTAGATGATACTTTTAGTCTCTATATTGTGGACCTTGGCCAGTGATGTCCTGTACAAAACTCAGAGTAGCAATAGGAAAACCGTCTTCATCTCCATGACATAGCAGAATGCGCATCATGACCACTCACTAATGTCACCCTGCTTCATGTAACAATTAAACCTCCAGGATTGAGTTGGTTAGAGATGAGATGAAGCTAATCATTGACTTGGTTCTGTACCATGAACAACACACAGAGATTTTAATTGAATAGGGAGCAGCTGGCTGGGCTGTGTAGGAACCAACAGTCATCAATCCGGATGTCCTGAAGGTCCCTCGGGATGACAAAGCAACTCCTACCACTCAAAGTCAGCTGCCCCATCTCCTAATCCGATCAGTGGGCACCATTCCCTTGTATAGCCAGGCCTTAAAGAGTTGGCACTCACTCTGCTTGATATCTCAAGGATACACCAACTCCTTTACACTCTCTGGGACAATCCATGAGCTGCTCATTTATTCCAAATCTGTACATGACAGGTCAAAGAGCAGCTCAAGCTTGGCACCACTAGTCTATTAGTGTTCCAAAGTGTTGTAAGCTGAGCATTCACTCACATTGAAACATTACATGGTACATCGATCATGTAAGATAAACGTACTTATCTGCTCCAAACACCTCCTTGAGGTCCAGGCCCCATTCCTGAATAAGCACCGGCAGTATTCAAATAAACGCCTGTCACATACAAGTGCCTGCGGTACCAGGTGCTTAAAACCGGGCCACTTCAGTATGTCTGTAGAGTCATTATGCAGGCATTCAGTAATTTCGCTTTGTAGAACAACAAAAATGTCCCTGGCATCCTCTCTGCCTAAATATCCATCTTCCTCTAAGTGGCGGCATTATGATCATAATCATGCTCTGGGTTACTTTAGAATCACTTTGAGTATGCCCCCAAGTTGGAGTGCTTTTTATTTGTGGGTTGTGTCTCATAGACAGGGTATTACGGTACGTGCTGACCCTCTAGCACAATGGCATTCTTATAGAGCAGAATACCGGCAAAAGGTCCTGTTGAGTGGTGTAGTACTAGGCTACATAGACAGATGACCATAGTCGAAGGAATTGGTCTGTAGGGAATGATGTTGAGGGAACGCAGTTGGAAAAAAGCACCCTGAGGGACACAGATGCCTGTACAGGACAACAAGGGTGGTGTCAGGAATAGATGTTTGCACTATGTGACCAAAGGAGACAGGATTAGCAGTCTACAGATTAGATAATCAGTAACATTATAATATAAAGAAGGGAAAACCTTTAATGCACTTGTATGACAGCTACACAAAATACAGATATTACAATCTTAAATCTGGACATACTTTCATACATAAAAACCGATGATGAAGAGCATTTTGGGACATAGCATTTATTAACCAGCACATACTTGAAAATATACCTGTGACCCCTTGTTCTCTTGCATACAATATACAAAGCCTTGGAGGAATCCCTTTTATGAGTTGGCCATAATACCTTCTTTCTGTCTTTCTGTCAGAAGGATACTGTGAGTGTGTTAGAGGTTGGTCTGAAGAAGAGGTTAGGACTTTATCTGTAAGGACCAGCTGCTGAGGTCACAAAACATGAGCAATATAACTAGTGTCTTTGCAGGGATCTGACCAAGAGGGAACCATATCAGTGGTGTATTTCAATGGCATGGCTCATAATGTCGCAAGGTAGATTCAAATGTGCTTGACATTGTTTTTTTCTTATGAGGGGCCTCATTTGTAGTGCATTTTAAGTCCTTTATCAGGTTCAGGACTAACCTGTTTCTTAGTATGCCCTAAGATTGAATGATAGTCCCTGGATCATGGTGTGTATTAAGAACTTAGTACCCTTCATGTTCAAATTTCTCTTACTTTCTTATCAAAATACATAATTTTGATGTCACCATAGGTAGCAAAGGTCTATATTTTACATAATTTTATATACACTTTTTTACAGAACTAAAATTGGAATATTTTCTGAGAAATGGCTACATTTACAATCTTCCCCCCAGTCTTGCTATACTTAAATTGATTTGCCAATTTTTTGTTTAATTTGGTAATAAATCTGAACCCACAAGATTAAACAATAAATAAATGCCTACAAACTGATGTTTTCATTTTAGCTAAGCACTGTTCAATAAAGGAGTAAGTGTATCATTTAATGTAAATATATCCCACCTTTGACCCTAATAATGTATGCACAGGTAGGTGTCATGTTCCAGTGAGCAGGGCTCTGATTGGCCCATACACCTGTAGAGGTGAGTGTCATGGTCCAGTGCACACACAAGGGTACTAAGATCCCAGTACATCCTAAGACTGTGAATGGTATCAAAATCTTAATACAGACTAAAATCAGACTGTTGCACTATGATCCCGGTGTGTCCCAATAAGATATTCCTGTCCCCAACCTGTTTATGAGCAAAACTTTATGAGGGCTAAGAGCTGATTAGGAGGGCATTTCTCAATAGTGCATATGCTTATTATTGAGACAGCAGTGTTGGTAATTTCAATCTGATATCAAATCAATGTGGAGTGAGCTTATTCTGAAAGCCTAATATTCAGTATGTAATAATAAATTTAAAATGGATTCCTTAAAAAAAACAGATTCAGACACATAATTTCAGATCTATCATATATACATTACAAAGATCTTTATCTATAGCAAAGGAATGTAGATCAAAAAACCTGCTTGATGTTGTAAGACTATTATCTGATAATTTTACCTCTGTTTCAAGAACCATGTAGTTGAAGTATAGAGATTGTAAATAGTCTAGATACAAAGATGTTCAAGTGTCCCTTCCATCAGCTGTAGTACTGGAGAGTGCAATCTGGTGATAGGTTGGTAGGTAGGCCAGCTTTTCAGCCAAATTGGTGTACCCTGTCACCGAACAGATCACTTGATGGGCAATAGATAGAGGATAACTCGGGGGGGGGGGGGGTATCAGGAGGCTATGGTGGTATCTGACAGCCAGAATGAAGTATAACCACCTTTGGCTTTGTGTCATGACAGTCTTTAGGTCTGCCCACTGCTTCAGCGGTGCTATCAGCACAGCTACTGGATATTAAGTGCCTCCACTGAGAAGGCCCACCTTGTATCACATCAGATAATGACTGATTAATTATAGACTGAAATGGTCTGTTCTGACCCAACTGCCTGCTGAGACTAGATTATGTCACATACGTGTAAGTTTTATTTTATATGGCCTGAGATCTAGCAAAGCTGGTGCTGACTTTTGTTTTCTTTATCCTTGTTTTTTTTTAATTTCAACTCTACATTGCTCTAATTTCGGGGGTTTAATTAACTGAAACATTCAAGGCCTCCCTGTTGCGAGGCAATGTCAGGTAGCTTGAAATAAACACAATGAATATCACCATGTGTACTTTACAAGACTTAGTATTACATGTATATTTTTGTTGAAATAATCTTCCATAAAATCTCTATCCAACAATGATTTCCTACAGCTCTATCCAACAATGTAAGTATGTAAGTTTGTTGTTACAAAGTTTAGGTTCACTAAATACCTTGAGCAACTCAACCAGGATTAGGCATATTGTTCAGATTTGCTGCACACACATTCTTTTCTTTAAAATCGGATGTAGAACTTCTTTACTTCTCTGGTCAGGTGGCTGGTAATGATTCTGCTTTTGGCCACCAGGGACGGTTTCCTGCACCCTCCAAGGTACAGAACACTGCTAGGTTAGATTGACTCATTAACCCTCCATGCAGTATGTGAGGTTTAAGGACAATTAGGAACCTGCTTAGCAAGCAAAGATTAATTCGAGGAAACAAATCATGTCCAAATTAGTACTGACAAACCTCACAGGCTTTTTTGTCATAATAGATGAGTTGAATCTGAGCTGAATTAGCAACCTTTTGTCTCATGTTTATTTTTCTATATTCGAATGCCTTGTAATGAAGCATTACAAAGCATTCATTGTCCTATGTTGCATGGAAGTCTATGGCTACTTTCTTCAAGGTACAATATTTATGATATCTAAGCCCTTGTTTATTATTGCCCCCCCTGTTTAAACATACCATGTAAATGATACTTCTAATCTCTACATTCTGGATCTTGGTCACTGAGGTCTTGTGCGAAACCCAGAGTGGCAATAGGAAATTTGCCTTCATACATTTATCTCCATGATGTAGCAGAATGTGCATTATGACCAATCACTAATGTCACCCCCTACTTCCTGTGACAAATCCTACAACTTCCAGGAATGAGTTGCTTAGAGATGAGATGGAGCTAATCATTGACTTGGTTTTGTACCAAGACCAACGGACATTTATAACAATGGAATAGGAAGCAGCTGGTGAGGCTGTGCAGGAACATACAGTCATCAATCCTGGTGTCCCGAAGGTCTCTGGGGATGACGGAGCAGCTCCTACTGCTGAAGGTACCCTGCTCCCCCTCATTATCCAACCAGTGGGAACCAGTCCCTTGTATATCCAGGCTTTAACAACTTGGCACTCACTCTGCTTGATATTCCAGGTATAGGCCAACACCTTTAGACTATGTGACACCCTCCCTGAGCGGGTCATTTATTCCCAATCTGTACATGACAGGTCAAAGAGCAGCTCAAGCTCCCTCTTAATGATGCTGTGCCTGTTGCTGTGGTTTTCTCAGGCATCACAAGCTCAACACTACTGTCTTGTGCATATTTGATAATGTATTTATTGCACAAAGTGATTTTCAAAATACAATACATTCAAAATGAGATAGGTACTGAGTCCTTGTAATTGACTTTAATAGCATGGCATAACAGTAATCCATAGTGTGATGAGGTAACTTTGAAAGAAGTAGCACTGTACATCAAGCACTTGAAATTATTGAATCATTAATGACGATTACTTCTCTTGAAGATACATGGCACATTGATCATGTAATGTTTTCTTTGTTACTTTATTATGTTTTATATCTCTATACTTGAAAGTCTTGCCTTTTTGTTTTATGTTAGTGCTAAGACCAGTTAATTGCATCAAGGTAAAACACCCCTCCGCGGGGGATTTTAAATTCCCCATTTGGTCACCAGGGGGCATTGGAGGGGCAAAATTACTCTAGAATCATTATAAAAAAAATGCTAATTTTTGAAATGTTAATTTAAAATACACCATTTTCAGTAGAAATGGCCCATATTTGGATGGTAAAATGAACATTTTTCATGAAAAATCAATCTATATGCCTGTTCCTGGTTGCCATGGCAACCATTCCAATAATCAGAATTTCCAGATTTTTAAGCCAATTTACGGGGATAATCACCAAAAATCCAAAACTGAAAACAGAAATGGAAAATTCCTTCTAGATCGAAATCTATCATCAAAATCACCATGTTGTTATGTATTTTCTTTTTAAAAAGGCTGATTTATTGTGTTTTTAGACATTATTATGGTTAATAATGTATTTAGAGCTTAATCCTTGATTTCAAATATGAATAATGACCTATGTTCAAGGAGGGGTTCTGACATAACTACTTGGAATATTTAAGCCAATAATGTCTCATTTCAAAGATCTTGGGATGAACTTTGATAATGAATTTCCCTGCAGAGGGGTGTTTTTGCTTGCCTGGTCACAGTTATCCACACCAGCTGAAGTAAATTTGTAGAGCCACTGTTATTGCCATCCGGATTAACTATAATGGTTTTACTCTAGATACCACTGATGTTGCTGCCTGACACTGAAATGCCCCCATGGTCATCCATGACAGATCATATGTCTCCCTCTCAGCACAGCTTTACCACAAGAAATACCACAAGCATATTACAAAATGCTGATTCAAATTTGTAAGGCTTTAGGGAGTGATTAGAATAATATGAGCATATGTAAAACTAAGACAGTGTATATAGGCCACAGCCTAGGGACCAACTCAGGGGTTTGCTATAGATGGCTAATAGACCCTGCACAAAGTCTCGTTGCAAGGTTTACAGTACATGTAGTATTAAAGTCTTAGGCTACATAGACACATGACCATAGTGGGAGGAATAGGTCTGTAGGGAACCATGTTGTTGGAGCGGGGTCGGAGAAAAACACCCCAAGGGACACAGATGCCTGTACAGGAGAGCATGCCTACTTGGCCGTTGCACCATCACCAGTGGTCTCTAGGGTGGTGTCTACAATGAATTTCTGCCACTATGTGACCATTAGAGACAAGGCTATGAGCTTATATATAGATTAGTTTAGTAGTAGCATCATTCACATTTATTAAGAAGTGAAAGGCTTTAATGCAACTATATGACAGCTTAACAGCACACAGATATCACACATCTTGAATCTTTGCCCACTCCAAAACCCCTGAGAGTTTCCTAACTTGCATCTAATTATGCTACCACCTTCAACCAAAATCGGGCTAGCCTTAAACAAGGGATAACCCTGATCATTTTAGGACTGTGCATAACCAGCATATAGAAGAATATACACTGCTAACCTCTCCCTTTCTGACTTATAATATGCATTTTACCACGATTCGGGCCATTACAGTGCCCAGTTCGTCATATCTGGCGTGCATTATGAGAGCATATACTTACTGTTTTGAATTTTGGTTGCTTTGGTAATTTTCGGATATACTTTTTCGAGGTAAAGTGAATTTTTGAAGTGTAAGTTTAAGTGTTACACTTATTTTCTTAAGTCTAACACTTATATCTTACATATTAAAACCACCGAGAAATGTATTGCCTGAGTTGGACTTAAAGACGCAGAAACTAAAGTCCTGCTTGCTAGCCACAAGGCCAGCTCATCAGGTGAGAGAACACCCTGGAGGCTGTTGTGAAAAGATTGAGTTGTTGCTTTTCAGGGTAGGTACCTCACTTCCCACATCCCTCCTCTACTTAACCACTCAGAATCACTACTGACACTGTAGTCCAGAAGTGGTCACTTTCCCACAAATCAAACTGTGTTGCAAAAAGTGGTCACACATGAGTGCTTCCCAGACTGCCCACACCTATATACTTATGCAACAGAGTGTAGGAAGCAACTTCCAGTTGAGGGGTTGTTACTAACCACTTCTGGAACACTTCTTTTGGGAAGTCCCATTTTGCAATGCAATAGAGAAGAGACTACCAAAGATGAGTGCCTTCCATTTTTGGAAGTAAACCTCCGACAGAAGTGACTTCCAATGGTTTAGCAACAGCCACCTGCTGTCGTATCCTTTACCATGAGTGCAGTAGTGGTGGTGGGTGTCTGGCCTGGTTAGGGTCAAGTCGCAGCATTCTATTGCTGCAGACGTTCACACATGTACATTGTATGCATGTAAGTGCCACCTACTACTAATGATGTAGTCGGAGATGAAGTATGTGTGGCGAAAGTTACATGGTGATTTATGTGGTAGATAAACACCGAGTTTGGTCACTGTATTCACTATATAGACAACAGGCTGTCATACAGCCTGTTGTCTATATACTGGCTACACTGCCCAACGAGGTGTTTATCTCACTTATGCCACACTTGTCACCAACTCAAAACCATTCCCAAGCTGGGCAATAGTGGAGGGTGTGTGTGCTCAGTGGACCGCATCAACTTACAACAGCTATACACAATATATAACCTGTGCTTTTCCATTGTCTTTCCACCCAAGTGTGGTATAATGTACATTAAAAATGCATAATAATGCACAGAGCACCAAGTACTGATACTTGAGAGTGGTCATTTCCAGTGGCTGCACCAGGGTTTATATCCCAACCCTGGGGCAACACAGGAAGTCAATGTCTTCATGGTGACTGGCAGGTAAATAATGATACATGGATGATTTTTGGCTGAACCAAGCTTAAAAGTGTGAAAGCAGTTGGTTCTTTGCAGCAGAAAAAATGTCCATATATGGTAAGTATATATAAATCATTAAGGTATGAAAGCTGTTGTCTTGTGACAGCAGAGAAAATGTAAGGATGTCCATATATGGTAAGTATATAACTCATTAATGTGTGAAATCTGTCATCTTCTGACAGCAGAGAAAATGTAAAGATGTCCATATTTGTATTATGTAAGGCATAATGGCGTGTGACAACAGGTAGCATCTTCAGTCAGCTAGCCTCACGCGCCAGTGGCCACATAGGTATGACATGGCAGGCTGAGTTTGGCGCAGGCATTCGCGTTCTGGCCAGTGCAAACTTTTCCTATCCTGCCATCATGGGATTCATTAACATCCTATTGATTATTTATTGAATATTTATTGAATATTGATTGGTAAATGGTGATATATAGCTCGTGCTATATTCTCCAAAAAACAAACCTTGTTGCCTCATATCTATAATATATTTCATTATTTTTATATGTTTAGTAAGATTCTGTACTTGTGTAGACTTCAGCATTGGTACCTGTATTCTTATTATTTACGATACACAGGTTCGTATTCAGCAAAAAGTTATTTGACATTTTCTCTGTATTGCCCCTTCTTTTGGCCTTATCACATGGGAGCAGGACTTTCAACAAATGCAGGGACTATTTCTGTCATCTGCAGGCCACACTTACAAAGTATTTAGGTCCACATTCAATCAAATATGATGTATATAACTGATTATAGGCCTCATGGCATGAAAGATACCTTATATATTCACGTCCTAGCCTGGTACAAGCTGTATATTTCTGGTTATCCTGTAATTTGACATTTAATCCAGTTGGGTAGACTACGACATGCTTTGATTTCGGGCCATTTGGACTCAGTGACCAGGTGCCCAATCCCCAATGGGAGGCCACGTCTGCTCTTTGATGATTGCATGCATTTAAAGTAAAATTCTATTCTGTAATGAATGGCCTCATAACTTTGCTTTTTAACTATAAATTGTGTAAACAAATCATGTAAATGCGAATTTAAAGTTAAATCAGTGATTCTTCAAGAGGGAACAATTTTTTTGTGGCGTAGTCACAAAACAGGAAGTGAGTAGTTGAGCAAGCTACGTTCGATAACTCCCTCGAGGGAAATATGACTGCCTCTCAATGTCAATACAGATATCCAATACAGGCAAATCAGCATTCCTGTGTACTTAATATTGAGGGCTGGATGTCAGTAGTCACTTTAAGGGGATATCAGGCTTGAAGGAGGCCTTTATATGAGTTGGCTGGGCTTTGCAAAGCTGCACTTTAAAGAGGAAATTCAGTTATATTTTTGGGAATTAATCATAACAAAACACATCACTCTACTGTTTTCTGGGGCTTCATTGGAGAAATCCCTTTTCTTTACTTTCTTTTTTCTGAATGCCTGGTACTTTCAGCAGACACCTTTTAGAGTAAACAAAGTTCCGTGAGAGAGAGCATCATTTGTGACCAACTGTTAGACCCACTGCCCCAGGCCATGTCCATAATACCTTCTTTGTGGTCAGTCTTTATGTCCGAAGGGTACTGTGAGTGTGTTAGTGGTTGTTCTGAAGAAGAGGTTAGGAATTGATCTGTAAGGACCAGCTGCTGAGATCACAAAACATGGGGTAATATAACTGATCTCTTTGCAGGGATCTAACGATGAGGAAACCATTTTGATGGCACATTTCAAAGACATCTCTCATAAGGTAAGGTCTAAGTATTGGGAAGGATATATAATTCCATTTGATGTGGGGATAAAAGTACAAAATAAAAGAAAGAAAGTACAAAATAAAAACTGTTATATGTTGCAAAACAAAAACTGTTATGTGTTTGTTGCAAATGGGATGTCATTATGCTTGACATTAAGAAACCTTTTTTTAACATATGAGGGGCCTTGAAGTCCTTCAGGAACAAAACTTATACTTTAGCTAAGAGTTGATTAGGAGGTAATTTCTCAATAAATATCGAAACTGGTTAATGATACATTTAAAACTACTGTGTTTTGATTTTACCTCTTTTTGAACAACTAAGAGGTAATATTGAAACCACATTTAAGGACAAGGGCTCCAGGTGACCCAAAAATTAATTTACCAGGAATTTTCTTGTAACTTTATTGTAAATATTTGTTCCTTACATGATGTGGAATTGAAATGTGGAATAAAACGTTTGGGTAGCAACACTACTTTCTTCAGTCCTACTTTTGTAGGATGCTTTAGCATTGAGTCCAATGGGCTGACAGCTAGGCATTAAGGATTTTGGAGGAACTTTGGTGAATAATTCCCAAACTGGACAAACTTTTTTTTTTTTAAAACCTACAAATATGTCCATTGACATGTGTTAATCAAGATAGAAATGCAAAATCATATTGTTTCAACACCAGTTTTTTGCACAAGATGCAAGGTGGGTGGGAACACTAATGCATTTATAAGCCTATGGACCACAGCCAGAGGGGGGTAGAGGGGGTTTGTAGACTTTTGGCAAAGTTTCTTCAAACTTCATCGAAATGCACATTTATATTATTAGGCATAACTTTTGAACTAATAATGATAGAAACTTGCTTCAAAAACCAACAGATTCCTCTTATTGAGCAGAATGCACTAGTTCCAGACATGGCCGCTACGCGCCGGCCGCTCTCGTCCTTAAGACACATGGAAATATTAGCTATGACCCCCTTCCACTAAGCAATGACAATGATAAGTGGTGGCCTTACATTGTTTTTATGCCCTGTTATCTCCCAATGGGCCAAATGTTCAGGATTTCTGAGAATGACCCATATATGACTTTAAATGATAATCGATATTGATGTTAAAGTGTCCTTTCCAATACGGTAAAGCTTGTGGTGTGCACTGCACGACTCTTTGCATAAATGTACATGGTGGGTAGAGGATAAATGTACAATAGATCAGGAGGCTATGGTGGTATCCAAGAGCCAGAATGAAGCATAGCTACCTATGACTTTGTGTCCTGAATAATTATTCATAGTTTTATAGACTGCTTCACTGGCACTATCAGCTGGATATTAAGTGCCTCCACCGAACAAGTGCACCTTGAATGAGATCTGATGACAGCTGATGAAGTACAGACTGAGGTGGTCTGTTGTGGCACCATTGTCTGCTTTGACTAGATAATGCCAAACGAGAAGAATGGTTTGTTGTATGTGGCTTGAAGGTCTATGAAAGCAACTTGAGGCTTTTGTTTCTTTATGTTTATCTTTTTCCTTTTTATTTCGACTCTAATTTGGGGAATACAAATTTATACTTGAAATTAACCATAAATGACATAAAATCAGGATTATTCCTTTGCTACACTAGGTACCTCACCAGCGCATTAGGGTCACCACTTGTAAAGAGCCAGCTGTTTGCGTAGTATTTTCTTTTAAACCTGAAACAGAACTGCTTTACTTCCTTGACTGGTAATGATTCTGCCTGTGGCCACCAGGGAGAGTTTCCTGCACCTTCCAAGGTACAGACCACTGCTAGGATAAATTGCCTCATTAACCCTACATCTATGAGAGAAACTAGGAACCTGCTTGGCAAACAAATTCAAATTATTTACAGGCAATCATTGAAGTTTAATCAATCCATTTAATCTATTATTGTGCTAGAGACAGAATGGTACGAGTCCACAATAGATATTAAGGATATGTTATATTGGCACTGGGATATTTTGATTTTCCATCAATGAGTCATCTAGCATTGAATCTCGTCTGAGTGACCTTAATTTGTTTTATTTTAGTTCAATTATCAAAGTGATTTACTAAGCATAAATCATATGCCTATATAAAAAATGGAAGATTCAAAAGTACAGTGAGCTGCTGATATATAACTCATGTCATGCTGGCCCTCCAACAGTGCATTAACCCTGTGCTATCTGTTAAATGAACCTGAAAGAAAGTACAAAAGCAAAAACCTCTTTGAAAAGTGTTCTTGGCATAGGAACTGTATCAATACAAATGTATACCACTTCATGCAAAATATATATGTATAGCACACAATAATGGGTGCTTATAAGTGCTCAGGCAATAATGATATATGCATATTGGATGGTATACAAGATAAATAATGATATTGGTTTTCCTTATCAAGCAGGGGCATGATTTCAGCTCCGATTTGTAAAAGGAACTAATTTGTGTACAATTACCTCCATCCCACAATATTTATACACTATCATATATCAGTATAAACCATTTATATATTTATACCTGGCAGTATAGGACCATACATATTATCATTTTCTTCAAGAAAGCACCAGTAAAATAATGATAATGATAAGAATACCATTATCAGGTATAATACCTTCCTTGAATTAGATTAGGAATACTAGTATACACTTGACTCCTTTTATAAGAGGGATTTAATACCCCAACTAACTAAGTGTGAATATAAACCCCCAAACCAGGAATCCATTACCACAAGTTCTATCTTGAAATTTTGTCACAAGGTGACACAAGACTTGAATATTACACAATGAAGTGCTACAGATGGCTCCAAAAATAATTGACGGGGAATTTTCTTCAAACTTGCTCTAAAAGTTCTTTATACCTTTTGTAATCAAAATATGAAATAAAAAGTTTGGGTCCCAGCGCTAGTTTTCTCGGGGCTGGCCAATGTATGAAGATGGCTTCACTATGGGCTTCAATGGGCGAGCACCTAAGATCAGTGATTTCTGGGGAGTTTTCCTCAATAAATCCCAAACTAGACAATGATTTTTTTCTTGAAAACTAAGATAAATGTAAAAATCTACATCAGTTAAAATGGTCACATAAAATCATATGGTTGCAGAGCTACTTTCTGCTCTAGATGCACACGAATGCAGATGGGGTGGGCCCTTAAGCATTGGGTCTATGGACCACATCTGGAGGGGGGTAGAGGGGGGTGAATATGCTGTCTGTAGAAAAATGCTTGAATAATTCATTGAATGAAGAAATTGTCAATTTAAGGCTACCTTTTGAATAAATAATGATTAAAATGAGCTTAGAAACTGCCCAATTCCGCTTAAAAAGATTTTAGCTGTACTTTACAAAATGACCAATAGGTGTCTGTAGCACTTGGCCTTAATCTCTGACACTTATTGTCTAATTCTCTGATCATCTCCCTGACTACCACCATAGAAGGTCCACTGCTGGAACATTTTCTGTGACCACAGATAAACAACTGCTAGATGGAAGATGTAGATGAGTTACAGTTTTTTTTTAATTTGGAATGACTTTAATCATCATGATTAGTTGTAGTCAGAATGTTAAAGTCCATTGTTAAGTTTGTTGTTATGCCCATAGATGTCAAACAGACAATTGCGCTCAATAAACCACCATCATTATAACCTGATAAAGGTCACTGATCCTTTCTTTTATGAGGAGTTACTCCTTTAGAAAAACAATTCCAGATCTGTCGCTGATGGAAGAGAACACTTTGGTTTTTTACATATATGTAAATCCTCATTTAACTACTGCAGCTGCACAGAAAGCACAATGTGGAGTTTCCTGGTAAGGTCTGATTGCCTCCCCAGGGTTCTTACTAAATAACCTTAAAAAAGCTCCAATGCCCAAGGGCCTCATTGTTCTAGCAGTGTCCAAATCTCCGGTCCAGTGGGAGGCACTTTGTATTGTAGGGCTAAGGGCGAATTGGTCGAAACAAGCAAAGCTTCTAATCTTTAAGGTGCATTTACTTTGCAGAAGAGGCTTTTGTATTTTAACACATTCAGGTCTATATTGTTTTACACTAATTTCAGGCCTTAGGGGGTGTCATTACCTTTCAAAATCTGTTTGAATCATGTTGATATTCCTACTAGAAGTGAAATGGTGGTGGTCTAAGCTAAACACATGGGTATAAAATCCCGGAATCCTGATTGTCCATATCTATCATGATAAGGGAGATACAGCTTTGATAACATAGCATTCATATTCTCAAAAATAATGATTTGATCAAACTTTAAACATGCATATTTCAGGAACCCCTTTATTAATTGAGATGAACTAAAATGCATATTGTAGCAATTCTTTTTAATTTTCAAATTCTGAAAATAGAATGATCTGCATCGCCACATGGTACCATTTCTATTTGGTTACCATGGCAACCAAATTCATGCAAAATCACTATTTTTAGAACTTTGGTTGCCATGGCAACCAGTATATTTGTTGAAAATGGACCAAATACACGGAAAATTCTTCTATCCTATTTTTTTGTATGGAAAAATCTTAAAAGTAGGTTTTGACTTAAAAAAATTAATTATTTAACATTTTTTGTGATTTTTTTGATTAAATATTGTTTAAATTGGGATGATATTTCTTGTATTTTCCATCATGTTTGGAAGCTCACCATATCTAAGAAATTAAAGATAGACTCCAATAATTCAAGTTTCCCATATGTCAGACTTAGAAAAAATGGTAAAGTTTGACATATTCTTTAAGAAATGCGAGGATTCCGAAAATAGGCCAAAAATAGGCCTTCATGTCAACTTTTAGGAACATTAGGCCTGAATAGGTTAAGGAAGAGTGATATTTCATACATTTGTTTAATCATTGTTTGCTTTGCTACTTTATCTGATCCTACTAGCAGGGATTGGTGTCTTACTTGATTTCATACTCCAGGATACTATATTATATCATCTCATAGTGTTTTGGGTTATTTTTCTTGGTTTCATTTAAGATTTCTTTTCATGATTTTGTTTATTTTTGTATTGATAAAGAGTAGCTTTGCAGAATTTCAATTTTATTTTAGATCAAACTAAGGTAAATTGACAAGCAGTATAGGCTCAATGATTTAGCATTTAAATGTGGCATTTTGCTAAATGATTGTGTGACTCATAGCCATTGTATGTAATTCCTTAAAGTTCTAATTCTAGATATTATTCAACTAGATATTATTATCTGTCATGCAGGGAGAAATTAGGTTTATTTTCATTTATTTTGGCCATAGCAAGATGAAGGCAGATATCACCTTTGCGTATTTTTCACATAGATACAAGCCTGTATTCTTTCATATTTGATATGTTTGAAATCTATTGTTTTGGTACCAGTGCTGCTGTGTATATGTACCCAGCCACATTGTGGATGATATACACTGCAAAAATGGTGTTTAGATTTTTAACATGTTTAGGTCTAAACACGTTTAAAACCTAAACATATAGGTCAGTTAGGTGTCTCATCGACTACACATTTAGGAAATGAACACTTTTATTCTAACTGCATAAACGTTTACGCTAAACACGTTTAAATGTTTGGAGTTTAAACAGTTGAATGATAGGTGTTTAGATTTAAACGTCATTATGTTTACATACTTGGATGTTGAATCCACACCAGGTAGCACCACTACCTTTGAATGGACTATCTTTACACAATTATAATCAATTTTTGTGACAAATGTACCCAAACCCCATGTTTATTATAGTTTCTATTCATTGAATGTCATGAGAATAAAAAGGGCAATAGAAGGTTGACTAGATTCACCTTTCACCAACATCATTAGCATGAAATAATCAATAAGCTCAATGACTGACACCTATTCCATGTTATTCTGGAATAGACAAAGCAATTTCCTTCCTGCCAAGCTGTTGTACTTTATCAAGTCTCTCATTCTGATGCAGTGTGCACATACATGCACACGTAAATAGGTGTGGCTGACATCTTTGGAGACTTTGAAATTTAAATACCCCCCCAGTACATGAGAAAACAAACAAAAGACATCTTTTTTTTTAAATGTATACATGTCTGCACACCCTAACTCTCCGTCAAAGCATTTAGACATCTAAACACAAAAATTCATAAACATCTAAACACACAAATTCATAGATATCTAAACACAAAGTTTAAACCTAAACACCTAGATTTCTAAACACTTGACCTAAGCACATTGTTTGGCTAAACATGTGTAGGAAATTAATGTGATTACAAAAACGTTGCAAGAATATGTTTAGAATTGTGTTTAGGATCTAAACACCATTTTTGCAGTGTCCTGTAGATGTCCGGGAGAAGATCCTGTCTGTCAGCTCACCCCTCACACTAACAGCAGACAGGTTAAGTACTTTGAACATCTCTAGGTTCATCAACTGCTGAAGATCTGGGCAGATCACTGTCATACTTTGTGTATAGATTAACTTAGGCATCTCAGCGATGATGAAGATTACCTTATGTGCCTTATGTCACTCAGCAGTCTGACAGGAACTCTCGGTCAGTGGCAGTTCTCTCAAATAAGTGGGATAAAGGCTGACAGCAAACTTGCATGTAGAAGGGAAATCAGATTTATTTTTCCCAATTTAGGATGTATCAGGACTATATATATAGGTAGATATCACTTTTGCTTATTTGGCACATGGTGTCATGAATTTCATTAACATGACTATGAACCACTTATGTTTTCATTTTTCATAGGTTTAGAAAATTATTGATCACATCACGATGGGTTAAGTCACTATTCTCATGGCTTCACATTGTCACAAAGAAGAACTTTAATTTTCCCTAACCACAATGAAACGGCAACTCAAAATTGTCCATATGTATGGGCAATTTTGTGTATAAAAGAAATCAAACCGCTAATAACTTTGACCCAGAAATCATAAATCCACTATCCCACTAGCAGATGAGCTGTGCCAGCAGATATATTTATCAATATGACCATATCTCACTTGTTACAGGTGAGGAACTTCATGATAAAAGCAGTCTTCCTCTTCAAGAAGCATTGGATAGGTTCACTCAAATATCTCATTTTGTGCATGACTTAGGGTTAATTTGTAATAGATCTTTGCAATTGAGCAGTAATGTATATATTCTGCCCTTTTCTTCTTCGAGTCAGAATTTACAATATAAAAAAAAATGGGTTTCTCATTACTGTGTTACCACAGTACTGTGTCACTGTGTCCTACCGGTACACCAGGAAGACATTTCTCAAGATGGAACGACTGGACCACCTAACGTCTTAGTAGGATCACTCAGACTAATGCCATTATATATCCCTGCATTTAGTGATCACTGAAAGATTCACTGGTACGACTGCCTTACGGAACCTTGTGTAACAACTACATTAACTACTGATAGTGGAGAGCAGGCGTAGTGAGCATTTACATATACGTACCAGCGCCTGCAGCGGTGCTCGCATGAAAAGAAGTGGCGCCACCACGTGCCAAAAGCATTGCAACTCCTACTGTTGTAACTCTGTGCTTGTCAGACAGCTTCTACTGTTTTCTAATTCCCTGGGTCACTTTTGCTGGTTGCTATCAGATAGAGTGTGAGTGGCCAACTACGGGAACATCCCATGTCAAAGGGGACAACTTCCGGGGTAGCCATTTTGGTAAAGTTAGTGGAATCAGAACAGGGGTATGAGAGGAATGGCTGTACCCATATAACCCTCAAACACAAGAAGCTACAAAGGGGCCCATAACACTAGGCCCTAATGGGTGAGTAGCTTACCTTGTGGTCAGTGGCAATACCTCAGGAGGGCATTTCAAAACCATAGCTATAGATATCGTTTTGAAATGACCTGCTGGTCGAGTGGTGGTCAAATGTAGACACAGGAGCAGGCCATATGTACACAGAGCAATAATGCTCTCTCCTCCGGACCAAAGCAAGCTGGCAATGGCTGCCCTACTATGACTGCCCTAGCAACCTCTATGTAATGACAAGTAAGTCTTAATCGTACAGAACACTTGTAAGGCTCTACCTACGATCACTGACACTATTCTTTGGGGTGGGGGGTTCAAATCATTAGGGTTGTGTGGAGTCGTAGTGCCTTAAGAAATGGTCTCAAGATGTACCCTACATAACCTAATAACAGAGGTTTCAAAAACCCAGTAGCCGGAGCTCAATTACCACAACACTGTCATCCAGGGAATGCTGTATTTCTTTTTTAAATCCTTCATTCTCCATGATTTTATTTACATTCAGGCAAGCAGAAAGGATAATCTAATGCATAATATAATATGAACAATAAGCTCATTACAAATAGCATACATGGATATAGTCAAGTTAGGACAATACATCAGAAAACATATAAGTGGTAAAAATATGTCATTGCTAAGCCCATTTCGCCTTCGTATCTGCCCTACAATCCTCATAAGCTCTCATCCATCAATGGGGAGGGAAATTGCAGCTTGACAAAATGTGGTGGCAGAAGAATAATCAATCTGGATTAAAATGCAGCCCCTCGGTGACAGAAGATGTACTCTACCTAATGAAGTATATTTAAGCCACATCTGGCCTTACTGTGATGAAAATATCCATCAAGTGGATGATAAACAGTTACATCATTTGCAGAGATGTGGCTTTTTTCTTCATGCATTGTTCTTCAATTTAAACTCAACGCTTATTCCGGTGTCGCAGCTGCATGCATGTGTATATAGACTTAGTGAGATTAATCATCAGCCAATGAAATAATTCCAACTATTCACTGCAAGCTTCTTTTGGGGCAGATGGTACCCATCTGACAACCACTGGCCAACAAGCTTCAGCAATGACTGCAGACCTGGTTTCACAAATTTGATGCATTTGATGGGTGGGATGGTCTCCGGGAAATTTTGGAGTAGCGTGATTCATCGTTTTATGGGTATAGTATGGGTGTGGATGGTTACTATTGCGCTTGTAATTTTTCTTGTATATGTAAACTGTTGCCATGGTTACCAATGCAATTTGGTACCATGTCAACAATTGTCCGGTTGCCGTACCTAGTTGCAGCACAGGTACAATTCTGTTATCTAACTATCTACTGTATGTCCATTTTGTGCACCCACACCCCGTCTATGTACACCACTAATTTCACTGTAGTGTTTAGGTACAAGGGGAAACATGTATTTGCGTTACATGCACCTATATATCCCCCATTTACACCCCTAATTTTATAGTTGTCCCAGGTATAGTGACAGAGTTAAAGAAGGGCATGTCAATTTTTGCCCGAGCAATTGTTCACATGTGAACAATTGCCCAGTTAAGCACATTACTGTCGAGCTCAATTAGTTATGCTAAAAATCCTCTCAAAACTGTATTGTAGGATGGATAATTGTGTATTTCAACTATTCACTACAAATACTGCCTCTTCCCCCTAAAATAATTTGTCAGAATGGCCTCTTTAGTTATGTCCAGGTATGTCAACAATTGCCCGGGCAATTGTTGACATGATGGTCAAAAAACATAGAAACAGAGATTTTTGATTTTTTTCTTGGTTTCTTTTTTTGCTACATATAGGTTTTTGTTACATATAGGTTTTTGGGGTGGGAAATTTATATTTTAGCCTCCAGGGCCTCAAAATAGGCCAAAATTGACCCTAAATGAACAGAAAAATCTCCAAAAAATATATAAAAAAAACTTCGCTCAGGGAATGGTACCAAATATGTGTGTTTCCATTTATGTTACATATATTTGGTAGTTGGGCATTGTATCAGAGCCAAACATCCCCCACCTGGCCTGACTTCTTGTATAGTATGGGAGCATTTGAAGTTTGGTGAAGGTGTGTGTCTTGGCGAGTGATTCAGCCTTATACCCCCCTCCCCTAAAAAATCAGAGAAGTCAATGGGTTCAAAAATGCCTTTAAAAAATGGAGTAAGGTTATAGCTAATGTGTGTAAAAAAATGGGAGGGATCCATTGATAAAAATGGAAATGAGAGGCTCATACCTCTTCTCAGCAAGACAAGCCATTCTAGGGAAAACAATTTCGGGAAGACAGAATAAAAAGATTTTTCCTCCTCCTGTTCATGATTTGAATATTTAACTCTTCTAAACATGTCAGTAATTTTCCCTTATCACATACCTAAGTGACCAATGTGTAAAATGATTATTTATTGCCCATCCTCTGCAACAGCAGAGCTTGAAAGGAGATTTTTGTCTGGGCAAGATAGTGTCTTGGCGAGTGATTTTTGAGTAATATGCCAAGTTTAGGGCTCGATATTTTTAAATGAATAATTATCATATCATCACAAAAGTCTCAGATCCGGACCATTTTGACCTGTAGATTATGAAAATCACGTTTTTATTAATAAGAGAGGTGTCCTTATTGTCATAAAATCCAAACACTTTTGATAAATGATTATCACGATTCCATTGCCATTTCTGTCTTACCAAGGATAAGAAGGATTTTGACTATATTTAACTATTCTAAATATGTCAGTAATGTTCCCCTATCACATACCTTAGTAAACAATGTGTAAAATAGCTACTTATTCCCCATCCTCTGCAACAGCAGAGCTCGGAAGGAGATTTTTGTCTATTCTAAATACGTCAGTAATTTTCCCCTATCACTTATCTAAGTGACCAATGTGTAAAATAGTTACTTATTGCCCATCCTCTGCAACAGCAGAGCTTGTAAGGAGATTTTTGTCTGGGGAAGAGAGTGTCTTGGGGAGTGATTTTTGAGAATCATGGAATGTTCAATTGAAATTCTTAGGTATACAAGGATTTTTCCCCTATTAAAGGTATATGCCATCTGAAAGTAGATGTCTTGGGCATTCTCTTCTTACCTATCTCTCTCTACCTTTTATGAAGAATGACAGATAATGAACATTTTCTTCCCTCAATTTTACTTAAAATCCAAGTGTCAGCCCTGGAGCTTAATTCAAAAGATCCTGGGATCACGACCCCAGCGATCTTAGGAATAAATCAGCCTTATCCTATTAAGCGATCTTAAGAGTTGACTGGGTTCACATATCCTAGCACTAAGATCGCATCGATCTTAGCCTCAGCCCTCCTACACTATTCCAAGAAGTACTGACTAGGCACAGGGGTAAGAGTCCCAAAATAAAGGAATAGCTGTGGAGTCACTCTTCTTCACAAGAGTGCTTATACCATCGTTCCCCATCCCCATATAGGCTAACAAAAGAGCACAGGGTGCAGTTGACACCCATACAGTATTCAAGAGTTGTTCCCATGAATGTATGATTTATGCTTGCCTATTAGAAGCATTGTGCCCTCCCCCCAGGACAAAGAGAGAGAAGGGAAGAATTACCTTACAGTGCACTTAACGCATGAGTAGCCATAACAGCCCTCAAGGACACTCACCAAACGTCCTCCCTCCCCTCTTTATGTATGCAGCAGGCTATTCACTCTTTCAATCAGGAGTGTTCCCTGTAATTGCCCTTGTACCCTGGTGAAACCACTATGCATTTCTTTCACTAAGATCGCAGTGATCTTAGTGGTGGAAATGGAATAGGGAAGTGATCCCAGGACTAGCTATTCTGGACAGGCCTGCAACCACTGCATTACATAGGGTAGACCAGCCAGGTCTTATAATATGTGCCTACACTAAGATCGCTGGGGTTGGGATCCCAGGATCTTTTGAATTAAGCTCCAGGAGGGAAATGCCCCATTACCAAAGAAAAATCACAGAATATCTTGTCACAACTCTCTAAACCCAACATTTAGACCCAGTTGTACAAGAAGGGTAACATAAAAGACCATTATTAATATATAAAAGCGCATATGGGAGGCCTTAAGGGTATTTACCCCCAATTGTCACTCACCAAGACACTGTTTCTAGGCTATATACCTTTAGGGTGTTTCCATAGCAACCGTTTTCATATTTAACTAATAATATTTCATAAGGAGGTAGTCCAACACCTATATACTATACACAAAAAAAATCGTTGAGATACTCCTAGGTTTGGTCTCAGACCCCCCACCCCAGCTACAGGGGGGGATATGCTCTGTTTCTATGACTTTCGATCTGATGTTTCCCCTTGTAGCTCTGTACCTATGCATGACACAACTGTGAAATTAGGGGTGTACATAGAGGGTATATGGGTGCACAAAATGGACATACAGTAGATAGTTAGATAACAGAATTGTACCTGTGCTGCAACTAGGTATGTCAACTGAGCAATTGTTGACATGGTACCAAATTGCATTGGTAACCATGGTAACAGTTTACGTATTTAAGAAAAAAAATACCTCCGCAATAGTAACCACCCACACCTATAGTGTACCCATAAAAAGATAAATAACACTACTCCAAAATTTCTCAGAGACCACCCCGCCCCTCAAATGCATCAAATTGGCGAAAAACCAGGTCTGCACCGATTTGACATCCTGATACCTTGGTATACTATGAACTAAACATATGCATGATGTTAGACATAGTAACTGCATAATCACCGCATTCATACATCAGGAAATCCAATGGAGTCATCGTTGACTCAACCACTTGATATATTGGCACCTTAAGGGTTACACCTGAAGGCAGAAATATATTATAATCTATGAGTGGGGCTTAGACATGTGCAAGATTTGTCATTCAGTTAATGAGAAACACTCAAATACTACTTTTGTCTTACTTAGTGGTGAGTTACTTGTCACAGCTGCCTTCATTGATGAGCAACTCATGTCATTTACATAATTATGTATTGTGCTCCTGTAATAAACTTCTCTCGTGTATACACACTAATACATATTAAAACTATAATAGGTTTACACATTTATGAATATACATTCATCATTTTTGTTGGAAAAAGCCTCAGCCTACCCTACTGAATTTATATGGTAATTAATGGAAAGAAAAAAAGATTTTCATGGTAATGCCCTACAGTTCCACATTTGCTCCATATCGGTCATGTTTATTTATCTCGAGAGTACTGCTGTTTCATTGATCATGCAATCTTATGAAGATCATTTATTTACTCTCAGTACAGTCTCTCAAGGAACACTCTAAAGAGGGAACATTTTGTTGGCTGCTAAGGAGAAATGTGTGTTCTATTGGATAACTAAAAGATCTACCAACATGTAGAATGTTAAGGCAGAAAGATCTGATACTTAACATCCAATAAAAGTTTGCATTAATTCATGCCAAATGATCCCCTTTACTTTAGGCAGCCTGATAACAGACTCTGATTGCCATTGGATTGGTGCAGATTTGAAAGACGGGAAGTTTAATTGGTGTAGTATGATTTAAGCTGATGTCAGTGGCAGCTGTCTTCCTTTAGGGGCTGCTGACTGCTGGAGGAGAAATACTGAATATACACGTCTTTTAACTCTGAATATACACGTCTTTTAACTCACAGGAATCCTTCAGTCTTAACCCTTTAAGGGTCGCTGATGCATTAATGCATCATGCCCATTGGTTGTCATGATGCACCTTCATTGGAGCATCATGCTAACCCTCCAGGAGTTTGTGTATCAATGCCGTAAGGTCAGCATGAAGCGAGGAACTCTCCATGCCTGCAGTCATGCATCATGACGACCAATGGGCATGATGCATTTTAGAGGTGATATAATTGAATATTTTCTTTTCTTTGGATGTCAAACTAGATAAGGAGATGGCTAAAATGAAATCAAAATGACTGTGTTGGGTTTTGTGTGCATATGACCTTTAGTAATTTGTCTACTAGCTCACACTACATTAACTCTTCAAGGGCATCCGATGCATTAAGGGAGCGTTTCAGATTTGTTAGGCTGAATATATTTTGATGCATCATTTGCTACAAGGACATTAAAATTCTATGTATTATGCATCACTGTCACCGGAATTGATATTTCCTTCAAATAAGGTCTATTTTATAAGACGTTGATAAGTACAGAATTAAAATGCAACAAAAATGTTCATTTTTAGCTTCTCTTTTTTTTTTTTAATGGAAATATGGGAAGGAAATTTGGTTTGATTATCACCTCTGACAATTGGGAACTTATCTTGAAGCCATTTCCTGAGCGGGTTATTTGCATTGTGTCATTATTCCAATTACTAAGGTCAGGAGAGCTTTCCAAAGTTGCATAGTTACTAAAAACTAGTAAATCCTAGAGGAAAATGAGTGAAAATAGAGAAATATCACACGTTTCTAGTAACTATGCACCTTTAAAAAGCTCCACTGACCTTAATATTTGGAATAATTACACAATTCAAAAAACCGCCTCAGGTAATGACTTCAAGATAATGATGCGGCAATGAAGTGCTAGCAAGCAGACTTCCCAGCACTTCATTGGTGCATCGTGATGAACAATGGGCATGATGCACTGCTCCATCAGCGGCATTTAAAGGGTAAAACCTTTATTCTCTCAAAGCCTTCCTCATCATCTTTAACCTAGTATAATCAGGAATAATGACAACCCACAGATGATTTCAGAAATTCGGTCATTCTTTCTTTTGCCATTATATCCCCAAACTCAATGAGTATAAAATCTGTCACCAATATAACTGCATATAATAGTGTAGACTAAAGGAAAATGTCCTTACATCCATTTACTAGATGGACTGCTGGGAATGTCACGTGTAAATAGAGAATAATGGGAATGGTGACCTTTTCTATGTGTAGGCTATTCATAATTTTAGTCTGTAGGATGGTCTGATGTGCTTGGACATGACATGTTTTTGTTTTGGATGGCTGAGGATACATTCAATTTCACCAGTAGCTAGATCTGAGATTAATGTGACCTCTGTAAATGCAATCACAACCCAGATATGTTTTAGAGGTTCTGCCATATTCAAAATTTATTTTTCTACAATTATATTTAAATACAAAGAGTTAGCGTATAGAGGTTGGGTGTCAGTATTTAAATAAGAGGCTTTGTCTTCAGTCATCCCCATGACCGAGAGACCATACATTACTTAGTTTACTGACATTACATTATTAATGTATGAAGTGAACAATATTATAAGTGAACTTTTTTTCCATGTAAAAATAGCAACCACGCTTACGAGCTAATTCAGGTAATGTCTTATTGTGGAAAGCAAATTTATACGCATTCAATTATCATGCTGAGCATATGTTCCTATGTACCCAAGAAACTGTCATCATTTGGCACAAGCTAAAATGATGTTTAAACTCAACTCAGGATAAATATTTTGTAAATACTGACTGATGTATCATGATCATTGGGGTCAATAGTTCCCATATGAACACTCTTTAACATCTTTACTCGCAAAGATTTATATAAGAAATGTATGGCGCAATCGAGCTACAGAGGCCAGATGGACTATTAACATTATTATAGGCGTGAGTCGACTGTGAGAGTAAATATTGTTGCAACTAGAGCTTGCGCTGGGTCTGCAGTCATATGAGACTAACACGTATATGATAATCATTGCACAATTGCAGGAATAACAAATCTAATAGTAGGGTCCACTATGCAATAGACCATACAACTCCCTCCATGTGTATCTATTTCTATGCAACTAGCTCAACATTGCATCCGATATTGCAGAGTGGACCTGTGGTTTTAATTCGTGCAGAAGTGAATATCTTCCTTGATTAATGCTATGGGTATGTTTCAGTAAGTTGTAGGCCTCATGAACCAAGGCTGTACACGATTACTGTTCACTAGGCTGTCGGGCTTCCCTAGCCCACTTAAAAGGGTCTATTTCTCCTCTTTCCTATCCCCTCAGGATGTGTGTGGTGCACATATGCGCGGGCACTGACACATTCCTCTGTGAAATTGTGTAATGTAGTTCTCGCCATGAATATGACCTTAGCTGTCGAAATGGCGTTAAACATCTATTACTCACTCACTCACTAGGCTGTCAATGACACCCTCCCCTAATAATGGAGCTTTGCTAGGACTAACATGCCCTTTATAAATATTCATCCAATTAGCTTCAGAGTATGAGTGATTCTCATTTTTACCATATACATAAGGGATTAACATTTTAACCATTAAATCTACAAAATCATGTTGTTTATTCCTCTACTGATTTTAAAAATTCCCCATTTCATGATGCATATAAAAACCTTACATAATTTACAGATCTGTGAATGTTCAACAATAGATTTTTACTACAAAACCCAGCCTTCAATTGTCTCACTTCGTACACTAAATTATTAAGACCACTTTATATGTTGTCTTTATATACAGTCTATATATGTAATCAGAGTATGTATATCTGTTTTTGTTTTTTTTAAATATGATTTCAACTAATCAGCACTGTAATATTAGGAAGAACATTTACTTAAATATGACAGAGATAAATAAGTGCATATCAATTAATAGTTTAAGGTGGTCGGAACCCAAAAATACCCAATGTTGCTCCACTACTAATCTCAACATGCCCAATATGTACAATTTATCTCAGGTACTGCTCCTTTGAAGCCCATAAGTGTCTTTCTACGCTGATCCTTTTCGCCTCTCTGATAACCCCTGAGAGATTCTTGACCCAGAAAAGCTGATTCATTTACCAATGACCTCGCATATTGTGAGGCAAAAGTTCAATTTAAGCATTCAGAAATAAAGTTTAATGGCCACACTAGCTAGTCCAAGATCATTGACTACATTCCTCTGCTGCACCCATATGTCCATAATCCTCTTTCATTAGAAAGACTGACCACATGAAAGACAGACCTAAAGGGGATACATGGAATGAGCTGTTTGGTGTATCGCCTGGAGGGTCTTGTAAAAAAAAAAAGAAATGAGAACCAAAAACGAAGTGCACGTTTTTGTATTGCTAGATAAGCTTCATAAGATACATGAGGCGTACACCATAAAACGCTGCATACGAGCTGCCACCCGCATATATATATATATATATATATATATATATATATATATCCAATGTTATATGTATATATATATATATATATATATATATATAAGCCACAGACTTAGTTTGTGAGGATGCTTTAAGCTGTACCAGGGTGTCTGAAAATGTTGCCATTTTCTTACCAAAATCTATATATGTAAAACCCCTCGTATAAGCTGCACCTGAGGGTGCACATATAAGCCACACTAAGGGTCTGGAATGGCCAATAAGCTGCAGCTTATATGGAGGTCTTTACTGTAAAGCCTTCGCTGGTGTCGGCAGGACATCCCAGCGGACCGGAAATTAAAGCATCGGTAGCCAGTTATCAAACCTTGGCCTTTGGCTCTATGGGACCTTTCCAAGGTTTCCATTAAGAGGCCCCTCAAAGGGAATAATTAGCCATTTTCATGGACAGCCCCATGGACAGCCCTTCCCATCTTAGACCATTATGAGGTTTAATCAGCTTAATTCACAATATGCATCTAACTCTTACAGCCAAATGAGAATCTCACATTTAAGGGCTGGTTCCACAGAGTCGGTCGGGTCCATTTTTTGCTAATCCGACTGATTTTTATATAGGAAACGTATGAAGAAAATCGTCGGATTAGCCAAAAATGGAACCAACCGATGCTGTGGAACCAGCCCTTTAAAAAGAAAGACAATGTATAACCCACATCTCCAAAATAATCCCCTCTAATGAAGTGGTGGCGAGCCTACTCACCAGCACTTTAGAGCGTCATGCCAAGCCTCTAAGACTGTATCAACCACATAGGGTCGGCACGATGCATGAATGTAGTATTCATGCATCATGCTGACGAATGGGCATGGTGCACCCCTGCATTGGCGGCCCTTGGCGGTTTAATTTACTCAATCTGTATGACGCTTAGAGCATATAGAATATGGCTATTGTCATTATCACTGCTAACCACAATAACAGCAAAATGCAACAACTACGCTTAGGACCCAACTAGATTCTACATCAAAATTGCAGTAAATGCTGTAACTTAACCATTGGAATGTGTGATAATTGTATCAAATTGCTGCACTCATTGCTCTCCTGCTAGTTAGTACTTGGAGGAGGACAGGAGGGTGTTGCTCCTACTGTAAAAAGAGTTCTGAGTATGTGCCCTCTTTTCTAAACAAGTCGTGCACTGCTTCACCTAAGTACTTGCACTCACCTCATTAGTCTGAAAAGTCACCTGCCTTGTTTAAAAAAGAGAGAGCTGCACTACCAGGTACCTACTCATGTCACACGCTCTATAGTTTATTATACTGACTGACTTCTCCCAACTAGGTATCTATTCAAATCCCCCTTTTTGAGCACTGTACTTGAATGACCACTTGTGAGCAACAGAAGGGACAAGTTATAGCTACATGAAAAGAAAGGACTGGAAATGAGGGCATTTTTAGCCAGCTCTTCCTTTTGATATAGGAGCAACACCCTCCTGACAGAGTCACTCCTTTTGCGCTGCTTTATACACGCAATAGTGAGGTTAAGATTTGCCTACTTGCAAAGTGTATGGCAACATCTAGCCTACCATTTCAGGAATGATAACACGTAGTGATCTTAACCTCTCTAATAGTTCTACATGGCCACCTGTAACTTCACTCTTCACCACTGCAGTAAGCTTGATAGCGCTGTATAGTTTTTGTTGCTGAGAAATGGCATTTTAATCCAGATCTATTTTTCCTCTGCCACAACATACATTTGTTCAGATACCAGCTCAAATGTAAAAAAATATGGGTGGTACATAATGAAACTTTAAGCCAAAGCTCAGTATGCTAGAGATAAATGAATTGAATTGATTTGACATAAGGGCACAAACCTCATCTTACCTACAATATGAAATGCTGTAATTCTGGAGGAATGTCCCCCTGAACCCAAATATATGCTACTGTATCAAATTGTCTTCTGCAAAGTTACCTGTCAAGAGTTAACACAACCTCCCTGGGTCTGTTACCTTACAGTCTAAAAGGTAAGCCTCATTTCATACAAATGCCCACTATACTTTTACATTTAGCACCCCATAATTCCAATGCCTGCACAGTGGTGTGCACAGTTTGCAGGTTCTAGTACATGACCTTTTAATTATAGCTTTATGTGTCTGTATGTGAGTAACAGCCCTGTGCATAGGTGTTATATAAGCTGTTTACAGTCACAGTGCCTGATGTTATCCGGAATAAAAACTACACTGAAAGCCCCAAGGTCGTCAGACTGACGATACCCAAATCTACAACCTAGGGTCATCAGACTGAGCACCCAGGGTAATCAACCTGATGGGTTTAGGTCAACACACTCATCGAAGGTAGTCAAACTGATTACATAATGTTGTTAGAGTGACAACCTTGGTGCTGACTACCTTGGGTCCTCAATCTGACTACCCAAAGCTGTAGTTTTGGGTATCGTCAACTTGAGCACCTAAAGTCCTCAGCGGTGAAGACCTTCAGTTGAAAACTGAAGGCCTAATAATCAAACATGAGTGGCACATACCTGCCACCTTGTGTATTTGTTACATATTGTCAACAGAATGCCATAGACTCATACTGGGGAGATGTAGACTAAGGGATTTCACTCCCTGTAAGGTGCTGCCCTCTCTCTGTACCTCTTCTGATGACCATAGGTCCTCAATCTGACGAGTTTAAAGATCTGGAGGGTTTTCAGTGTAGGAATAAATCAACCTATAAGTTTTCAGCTAGTTTTCCATAGAAAAAGCTCAAATTAAGTCTTGATATTTTAACACCTTGTTCGGGGCACTAGATACATCACATCCATCAGCAAAATAGAAAATTATTCACACATTAGCGGACTTTAAAAGAACTGCCACTGGTTAAGGCTGATGTAAGCCTGCTGAATGACTTAAGCGCTATTAGGTTATCTACACTATGGCTAAGATGCTCAAGTAGTTCTTCATACAAAGTTTGACAGCCAACCACCCAAAAAACATTGTCACACCAGCCAATAAACCAGGGATGTTCACAGTAACTTATCTGTCTTTTGTTGAGGGGTACTAGCAGACGGGATTATATCCAAGACACCTTATGTATCCACAAAACTGAGGTTCATTCCATTAGGAGCTGAAGCAGTATTGAAACCAAAGTTAGCATATCTGGTGATAGGAACTTAAAAACAGAGTCACCTGAAAATGAGCCCTGATGTTCAAAATAACCATAATTCAAATAGACTTTACAAAGATTAATGTTTGGATGCACTAGCGTCAATAGATAAAATTGTAAGACTGATCAAGTCTTCTGCACACAACTTCTAAGACGGCCATGGTTATCATGTTACTTCCGCATGCTACAATAGCGTATATATAAAGATCCATCTTGAATAAGTACCAAATGCAGAGGGGGATAGAAATAGATTTAAGTAGTTATATAAAACTATATAAATTGACCAGCACAGTGCAGTAATAGAAGAGCATGATTTCTTTCTAATTAGAAAACTGCACCACCCTTGGTCATTTTGTCTGGAATTGCTTAGGTCATAAGAAACGATTAAGTATCAAACAATGCCGGTTTAGCGTCAGTTTTGATCGCACAGATTGAGAACTCCTCTGTCTGCTTCACTTTATTCTTAGAAACTTTCCACTCCCAACAGATCCCAATCTTTTCATCATGCTCAGATCCAATGTCCAATGAAATAACCAGTGACTATGGCAAAACCATCAAAGTTGAGCAAGAAGAGAGAATCCTGGTGGGTAATTATCATATCATACTTGGCAATGTTGCAGATGGGAAGAGGTAGGTCAGTGGTGACATCAAATTCAAACCAAACCTCAAGGCTTGGGCTGTAGTAGGTCACCTGCAAGTGTCTATTTATGATAACTGGGACTTGTTCACTGCCCATTGTCAATACTGCCATTCTGTGGTAGGTTAGTTTATGCAGGCAGTTTGCTTTTTCCTCCCAGATGGTGGGTGGAGAAGATAAATCGAGACAGATAAACCTGTCTGATGGTGAAAAGTTATTGTCATAACCACCGCTGACGTAAAGGATGTCCCCAACTACACATGCTGCATGGGCAGTGACTGAGTAGGGCAGGTGTCTGTAGGTCTTCCATGTATTGGTTCTAAAGCTGTATTGTTGTACCTTAGTACAGCTGTCAAGGTAGTTAGGGACATATTAACGTTCTATAACATAGAGATGTTCCTCATGGTGAACCAAGCCAAACCTACATCTTGGTTTGGCCATCCCAGCTATCCTTGACCATGTTAGGGAGTGAGGGCTGAATATGTGCCATTCCTGGCTGGCATCTCGTCAAGTGCAGACAACATAGAAGTTATTGACACCGATGCCAAGAGGCCGTTTATTCATCTTGAACATTGGCACATTTATCGACTTATTATTAAGCTTCTTCCAGCAGTTTTCCTCATCCAAACCTAAGAGGGTTGGAGCCTCCTCATAAAAGCCTGTTGTGATAAAAACAGGTCTGGGCTTAGCCCTCAGCTTTGCCTGTTCTGATTTGTCAAGGACTTTCAGGTTTACTGGGAGATTGTGGTAGGCAATAGCCTTCTCCACCAAATCTTTCCATGGACCCTCACCTTCAGATAAGATGCTCATCTTCTTGATAGAAGTAATCTGCTTTTGACAAATCAATCAAAACCTTATCTGGCTCATTATATAATTAGTAGATTTACATAATCTTTACGGTTCTCATGATCTTGATTTATCCAGTTCTCCATGAACAAGAACAAACTCCCAGCACTCAACAATAACTTTAAGTACCTCGTATGAGACAATGTCTAGCTCAATCAGCATCTCCCACTTTTCTTTGATGAAGTCCTTTACCTTCAGAATACCAGTGTGAAACGAGTATTCCATGAAAATGGCAAGTAGCACTTCACAGTTGCTAACAGTCATACATTTGAGGAGTTTCTATACACAAATTAAGGATACAAGAGGCATCTGGAGGTACATACTGCAGCATAGAACCTTAGCCTCCTTACCCTTGATGGCTTCTTCATCCTCTGTATAGATAAAATCCAGCAGTTTAGACATGGCGTATGGATCACAATCCTTCAGCTCAAACTTGTCTGCCCAGGCCTCTATGAAGCCATTGCTGAACATGGCCCAGAAGTACTTGCTGGTGGCGGCCAGTATGACTTTGTGCACTCTGAACTCCCAGTCTTCTACTTGGAGGATGAAGTCATAGAACATGCCCTTCTGCTGCCACATGGCTTTCACGCCACTCTTCAATCCAACATCAACCATTTTGCTGTTGCAATGTCTTGATTTCACTGACACTGGTGCTTGCAAGAAAATATTAAAAAGATGAGAGCTACTTGATTTTCCAAAAGTCTCCTCGAAGCTAGCTTTGGATAACAGCCTCAAATTGTCAATTTGAAAAAAAGCATAATAGCAGGCACATAGTGCGAAAAATTAAAGTTATAACTACATGAATTTAGGAGTGCTTAGCAGACTATGCATTGCACTTTCCCTCATCCTCCTCTAGAATGGAAAGGTTATTAATAGGTTCGGTTTTAGGTTCCACTGACAAAATAAGGAAAATAATTTAGAATCTATGCATAACTGGTGGCTATATCCTACCGCATTGTCTCCTCTTCTACATTATATGAGACTTCAAAATATTGAGCTGAGTGTGACAAACACTTGTTTTTGTCTACAACAGTGCTGGCCACCACATAGGAATGCCATGTAGACCATGGCAACATCTAAATATCCGGGTATCAGTATCTCCATTATTGTTTTGTAATAATTTTGGTTTTTGAGTTTTCAAAAAATCGACCAAGAAATAAATGTTTTAGAGGTAATATAAAGGTTGCAGGAGATTGCAAACCTTGGCCCTAGTGCAGCTTAGCTTATGGCCAGCTGACGCCACACTCACAGGCATATGGGGGCTCAGTGGTTAAAATATTTATGATTTCCTGATGCCTAGTTCTTGTAAGTAGTATAATATGGAGTGTCTATTAAGAAGATGCTATTGGACATTGGACATCCCTGTCTACAAGGGATCAATCCCTGTGTACAAGTTGCACCTTACACACTGGGTATCAATATATAGAGAAACAATCTTCAATACTCACGGATCTCTAGTTTCAATCAGTTCATGTGAGTCAGGTACACTGACTGCCTTTCTGTCTATGTCTCTGTATGTTCCCCATACCACAGCTGTGGCATATATGTGACCCATCCTTTCAAAGTGAGTATACGTCACAGAGGAAGAAATACTGGATAGACCTAGGTTCATAAAGATTCCAAATAAATGCTGCCTTCTATTGACGAGATCATTTGCAAGATAGGGTGCGCCATTTCTTTGGATATTACACAGTTCCTGTCTTGAAAATAAAGAAAAACCTATTTTGATATGTCAGAAGCTAGCTATATGACTATTCCCAAACCACCAACCCATCCCCTCCCTCAGATCTTCTGTGGAAATAAATTGAGAATCACTAACCCTTATTTTGGCCTGGATTACAATTTAAAAGGTCAATGCAACGGTCAGATGTACTCATCATAGATTCAATTATTGATATAAAGAACAGTGACTTTACTTTACAAATAGCAAATCAAGATCACATGTTATAATGCATTGATACAATGCAAGTGACCCGTCAATATTATGACTATACATGAATCTATGAGGCAAATAATCAAAAAAAAAAAATAAAATAAAAGTAAAGATTAGAACCATTGTGAAATATTATGTTCTTTCCTTCTTATTACAGGCACAAAATAAAAATTAGGTTAAATAATGGGTTTAGAGTTTAGAGTGATGTGCATGAAATGATGTACACTACTAAATAACCACTATTTTAGGCATTTTCTGGGTAGAAAAGGTTCCTCATGGAATTGTTTCTAGTGTTTTTCAAAAGGGCATGATCCTTCCTGCAGCAATAAGCAGTCAGGTGAGGACAGCTGCCACTGACGTCGGCTTAAATCATGCAGGAGGGTGTTGCGAAAGGACAGGAATTCAAATCTGTCGGAGGTGCTCTTCCCAAATGGGAACTGACTACCCCTAAGCAATGACTTCTCCTGTTTTGCAGAAAGGTAATAGGTTGTAAAATTGATTCTTAAGTTTTCATGAATTGGGGAATGCTTTCCAGTATGACTCACACTAAGAGGATTGATTCTGAGTGTAAGGTGAGAAGTTTGTTCTGAGCAGCAGAACAGTCAGGAACTGGAAGGTGAGTTACATCAGTAAGAATCCGTTTTTGATTCTTTTCGCAAAAGCCTCCTGCTCCAATTAAACTTCCCGTCATTCAAATCCGCACCAATCCAACTGCAATCAGAGTCTGTTATTAGGCTGGCTAAAGTCAAGTGGATCATGTGGCATGAATTAATGAGAACTTTGATTGGCAGTGATAAATCAGATGTTTCAGTGAAGGAGGAGGATTCTTAAGGCACTACGACTGCACACAGTCACTACGATTTGAAACCCTAATACTAAGTGTAAGCAATCATAGGTATTGCCCTACGACTGCTTTGTACAATCAATGTTATAATTACTTAGCATTTTGTAGGGAAGACGTAGTGATATAGGCCTTACATGACCAAAACCTACTTAGCGGGATTAATTATCAGCCAATCATATAATCCCAACTATTCACTGTGGTCCTGTCGGGGGGCAGCTGGTACCCATCTGATAGCTCTTATCAGTAGAACTCACTGGTAACAAGCTCCAGCAACGGCCATGTCCACTGGACAATCCACTACCTCAGTACGCTATTTGGCTTAATCGAGGGTGTCCTCACTGCAATTTGAAGGTAAGCAGTCGTAGGGTGTTAGAAAATAGCCTCATGGCAGAATTCACATAAATGGCTCATTCCAACCCTTGTATTCCCAATGATGCCAATAATCATTCAAACAATATCGGCACTATCAACTGAAGATGGATGACCTGTGTACAAGAAACTGCGTACAAAGGGAATGTGCCACTGATCAGCACTGAAAAGCTAACACAACAAGTGGGCAGATGAGGAGAAAGGTATCTTACTAGGCGATTTTAGTACTTGGTATGGCCACTTAGAGAGCCACGCTGGTCAGAAATGTGAAAAATAGGCCAGAAATTGTGTTTAGGTGGGTTTTTTTTTTCACGGAGAAGAGGCAATAGCTCCAAGACTAGATACCCGGTAGGCTATCTGCAAGTGTTCTCCCTCAATTCAAAGCTGATGACTTCAACTTGTTATGCAACTTGAAATATTATGTTTTACCTTGAGGGGCCTTTTCTCCATAACATAAAGCTGCAAAAAGAGTCTGTACATTTTGTTTCAAATAAAATCTGTCTATGTGCCAAGGGCATGCAGTACATAACTTTGTCGCTAGGTGTCACTAATGGGCCATTAGCATTCCAATCTACACAGTTGATCAATTATCCATGAAGTACAAAACACTTCTCATGTTATCCTACAGTAAAATCTTTGGCTGAACATATGCATATTTCTTGCTGAAATACATTGCATATTGTTTTAAAACTTCAGAAGCATTTACAGGAGGTTATACCTCATACAAATGTGGCATAACTGGAAAATGGCAGAATTTTAGTTGGGATACGATCTTTAATAATTAACTACCCTCGGAACATTTATTTGTGTATCTAAGATTGACAGAAGTGAAGACTTTTCAAGATTTTTTATGAATTACATTGGGCACCTTGAATACCTTCATTTCCCGAAGGATTTCCACTGTCTAAGATTTAACCACCCAGGACCTTATTTCAATAGTTTCTACAACAGGTTCAGGCAGCTACGCCTTGAGATGGGTCATATCTAAAGCATTAAATCCACTAGGATGCACGTCTGGTCGTGCGTCTTTAAAAAAAACTTAGCTTCATGGGTCTGCGTCTACAGACGCAGACCCATGAGTCACCTCTAAAGGCCATGAGTGTGCATCTGTAGCAGACGCGTGGAAGACGCACGCCTGACACAATGCATGCGTCTGTCTGTGCATGTGGTCATGTGACCCCTGTTTGGGTCTTTCGTGGAGAGGAAAGTCAGTGGTGTTTGGAAATCTTTGCTACTGAAAACATCATGTCACGCAAAAGAAAACAGGTTGAGATTCAGGCACAGGCACAGTCTATAGAAGAGGAACGTCTGCAGAATCTGAGGAACCTGGCAGCCTATGTCATCATGGATGATGACTTGGATGACGACTACATCTTGCACAACCACAAGGTGCAGAGGTCACACACGTATTGGATGCACCCATATCTGCGTTCAAGGAAGGAGGAAAGGATGAAAAGATCCCTTGCCAGGCTGGAAGAGGATTTTCTGAGGGTGAGACTTTTTTATGCTGTTTTACCAGTACATTTATTGTCATCCCCATGTCACAGGTCAATGTCGACATAAGGCCTAGTCTCATGCCTCTGTTATTTTTTATTTTCATGGAATTAAAACATGTCAATAAAAAGAATTGGCCATGCCCTCAAAAACAATTTCAGATGCACACTTATGAGATGGATTCTATATGGACCTCTATGTAAAAAGTGTCATCTCTTTAAAACCATAAACCTAAAAATAAAAAAAAGAAGACTACACGCATATCACCAGAGGTGTACAAGGACCTGCTAGAGATGGTGCGACCGTACATCACATACCAGGACACATCTTTCCGTGATGCAGTCACAGCTGAGGAGAGGCTGAGCTTGACTATCAGGTATCTGACACGAGGTAAGAAGTTTGAGTCTGTACAGATACAAAAGGGTGAAATTTTTCCATCTCGTTTATCTCAAGTTCAGAATTAGATGAATACATTTTCTTTTATTTATGGCCAAAAAGTTGTGAGTCGCTTTATATCAAAATAATTTGATTAACTTCACACAATATTTCAGTCAATTATTTTTAATTATGTGTTTTTCCTCTCCAGGAGACAGTGTTACAACTCTTCACCAGGGTTACCTTGTAGGTGAGTCGATGGTGCTACCCATAATGAGAGACACTTGCAAAGCCAGGGAATATGACACACGGCTAGAAGACGTCGGCGAAAAGGGGCTCCCGGGGAATCTTGCTGATTTACCAGCACTGAGTCATTGCTCACCCACTATTTTTGAACATTTCCTTCATGAATACACACCAAACCGTTCAACATCTTAAATGAATCCGACTAGCACGGTATCGACCAGAAAAAATAGCCAACAACCGCTGCTCTGCCTCAATGACAAAGGCATACCCAAGATGGCGGACATGATGAAGGTAAACAAACCGGACAGCGAGCAAACCACACCGCTCCTACCTCCATTAACCTACAACTCTAAATCTAAAGACATTATAGACAAGATAAACGAAATAGATAGTAGGTTAAAACTCCAAGCTTCCATTAGCCAACGTACACTTGAAATACTACAAGGACTGGAAACTCGTATTTATGGCGAAGAAGGCGCTGTCAAGTCCAAAGTGACTCTACCTCAACTGGAATCTCGCATTGACAATATTGACACCACGTTAACGGACCATAGTGACAGCATAACTAAAAATGCTAACGACGTCAACAAAGTCAAATCAAACTGTGACAGCTACTCTGAAAACTTCTTAAAAATGGAAGCTGACAGGAAAAGGAAAATTCTCGTAATCGATGGTATTAGTGAAGATTCCCCAGTCACCCTAAGAGATAAGCTTGACCAGCTAATCCAAGATGTAGGACTGTCTTTTGACAATACCTGTGATGAGGCAGTCTACCGAAGAGGTAGGAAATTTGAACCAACCCCACGACAAAAGAATAACCCTAATTTCAAGCCAAGAAATAGGCCTGTAATTATAGTTTTCACGGCTACACACTACAAATCCCTGATCTTTGCCAACATCAATAAACTGAGAAATAATCCCACATGGAAAGGGGTACATCTTTCAGACGACTTGTCTCCTAAAGAAAAACAGATGCAGAAAGATCTACGGTCTATCCAGGCCCTGGCCAGGAGCAAACAGATTAATGCAATCGTAAGAGGTAACACTATTATTATTGAGGGTCTAACCTACTTCTTTATACTATACATATTACTGGACTCGATCTACATTAACAAATATAGAAACAATATATATTGTACCGGTACCAACTGAACTTAACTTCACTTTTCTACACATTGAACACTACTATATATACCATATTGATTTGATTTAATTGAAAATTTTCCCTGGGATTCCCAATCCCCACTGAATCTAGTAGAAGACTTAATCCTATACCGGTACCATGGGTGGCATTAAGGCCTATACCCGTCTTAGAGTACCTAAATCAGTAACTACAACATTGTACCAAATATTTTTTATTGGTCACATTTGTAATTATTTTTTCAAATTAATATTGAGGGGAAATGAAAGAGATTTGGAATGCCAGGTTGTACTCCATGTTCTAACATGTCTCAAGACGTAATTGACTGGCTGGCACCAAAGGTATTCATTTTGTTCACTTAAACGCTAGAAGCCTAAGAGCTAACTACCCTACTATATGTACAGAGTTATATAATGATAAGATTGAAATATTTTCCTTCTCTGAAACTTGGTTAAAGTGTGAGGATCCGGAAACTTCGTACCAATTTTGTAATTATACCAGATATAGACTAGACAGGCAAACTCTAGATGGTAAGGGTAATATTAAAACTGGTGGTGGCTTATGTTTTTACATACGACATGATGTACCCCATGATTATTGTGCTTTTGAACATTTAAATCTCTCTGAAGACCATATTGAAATCCAAAGTATTTTAGTTAACAAGGAACATATGAAGCCCATAATTGTATTCAATGTATACAGACCGCCAGAAGAAGGTTTAAAACAAATGTTTATTGATTCGCTATTAAATATTATCGATAGTATTAATGATACTACAGATATCAATAATTATGAAATTATTATAATGGGTGACTTCAACTTTAACATAAAAGATGACAATGACCTGGTAAATCAGCTACTAAATAAAATGAAAGGTCATGGTTTTATGCAAGAAATTAAACACTCTACTCGCAAAAATGCTATACTAGATCTACTCTTTACAAACCTAAGAAGAAACTACATTCAAACAGGAGTTTTTTTAGAATCATATATTTCAGACCATCTTCCTATCTACCTGGTTAGAAAGAAATGGCATATCAAACCCGAAAAAACTGATATTACTGGTCGTTCCTACTTGAAACTTTCTGATGATATATTAACTTCTACATTTGATAATTATGACTGGACAGTATTTAATCAGACTAATAGTGTAGAGACTGCCTGGGATGAATATGAAAAAGCAGTACGCTCAATCGTTGACACCTATTGTCCAGTCCACAAATTTACTGTTAATAAGTTGAGAGATCCCTGGATTACTCCTCAAGTTATTGAACTCATAAGAGACAAAAATTTAAAACTAAGGGCTGCCCGTAGATCTGGAACTGATGAGGATTGGAAAACTGCTGATAAATTAAGGAATAAATCAAATAAATTGATCAATAAAGCACGCAGATTATTTTATAAAGAACAAGCTGAAGTCTATAAAAATGACCATCGTAAATTCTGGCGTATTATAAACAAATTAATCCCTGGTCATGAGAACAGACCCAGTGATATAACTCTAATGGATCACAAAAATAATAATAAGACTATCCCTAGAGATGAAACTTCTGATTTTATTAATGAATACTTCTCTAATATTGGACCCAAATTAGCTACTAACATGCACACACCATGGAAAAGTTATGATCCACCCACTGCTAATATCATGGAAAACTTCCAAACCAATGCACAAGAAGTTATAAAATTAGTCCACGACATTAACCCACTTAAATCTTTAGCCATTGAGCAGATATCATCGAAAATCCTAAAAAAACTTTTCTCTCACGACCCTCATAAACTAGTCAAAATTTTCAATTTATCTTTTACAACTGCCTCGGTTCCTGCCAAATGGAAAATTTCTCAAGTTACCCCCATACCAAAATCTGGTAATCCAAAGATGGTAAATATCTATAGGCCTATCTCATTAATTCCTCTACCCTGTAAATTAATTGAGAAAATTGTTCACAATAGATTATATGGTTTCTTAAAAAATGAAAATATTTTAACAAATTTTCAAGGTGGTTTCCGCCCTGGTTTTAGCACTGTAGATACTCTAGCTAAATTCACTGATGATATTAAAAGAGACCTGAACGTTGGTAATTCCACTGTTGCTGCTTTCATAGATTTGAGGAAGGCGTTTGATACTGTAGATCATTCAGTACTTCTTATTAAACTACATAATTATGGTATAAGATCTGATACATATCACTGGTTTAAAAATTATCTTGCTGATAGGAAACAAATTGTTAAGGCAAATGGTATCTCCTCTAGAATGTGTAGTGTGGTATGTGGTGTTCCTCAAGGTTCAATATTGGTACCTTTACTATTTCTGGTATATGTGAATGATGTAATTAAGTGTATAAAAAACTGTAAAATTCGACTATATGCTGATGACACTGTAATTTATACCTCTCATAATAATTTCGAAACTGCTAAAATGAGTTTGCAGGAAGATTTAGAAATTTATAACACCTGGTGTGAACAAAATAAGCTATCTGTTAATATTGCTAAAACAAAAATAATGATCTTTTCTTCATGTACCATGAAGCTTAACACCCTGTCTGCTAACATCACCATGAACAACCTGATGTTACAAATTGTACCCAGTTATAAATACCTTGGGGTCATATTGGATCAGTTATTGAATTATAGTTTTCATATAAAAAATCAGGTTAAAACAATTGCTCATAAAACATACCTGTTATGTTCATTAAGGAAATATATTGATACTAAGTTATCCCTGAGAATTTATAAAAACACTATTCTACCTTATATGGACTATGCTGATATTATATTTCATACCACCTATGATAAATACCTAGAAATGCTTCAATATGCACAAAACCTTGCTTGAAAATCTGTCTCCAAGTGCCACATCTTACTAATACCCGTTATGTTCATAATATATCCAATTGTAATTTCTTATCTGATAGAAGACAAATACACCTACTGAACTACATGTATACAAGATCTAGATGTAATGATTATATTGACCATAGACTGATAAGAACAAGACAGCATCTGGCCCCAACTTGTAAGGTATTATTCCCTAATACTGTATCATATATGAAAAGTATTGAATATTTTGGTGCTATAAGTTGGAATGCTCTCCCAGCAATAAGACGAAATACCGAGACTTTATCAATTTTTAAATCTAATAATAAAAAATTACTAAAGGAACTTGTTCCTAGAATCGGGTGAGCGTCCCAACTATTGAACCTTCTCCCATATCCTGATTTACTACCCAATCAAATCATACTCTGGCTTCTCTCTCTCTATTTCCTCCTACCAATTACTCTAAATTTGAACTTGATTTAATTTTGTTCTATACTGTTATTATTTTTATTATGTTGGTACATTTTCCTCATTTATATCTCTGATACGTGTGTCAACGTAATACATATATATTGACAGTGTAGGCTGGACCAGAATTATCAACCCATACACCCTAGTGGTGGGGATGAGGTCCTTAGCCTTCTTTAGTCTCAATTTCTACTTTCTTCTTACTTTACATGTATATGACATGATGTACTCCCAATAATGCTGTAATAGAAACTTTGAGACAATAAAGAAAACTTAACCTAGAAAAAAAAAAAAAAATCTTCAGAGCCCTGCATGAAACCTACTTGAAGGTATGTGTCATTAGACTATGTTGATGTTCCGCCCCAAAAAAAAGAAAATAAAGTACATCTCTGCTAAAAGATGTAATAAAAGGAACCACTTTAATACTGTCTGTGACATGGTAATAGACCTTTCATTCCATATAAAACTCTTCAATAAAAAAAGATTCCTGAAGTCTAAGTGTGGGAGAAAAAAAATTACCCATCTGAAGAAGCGCAAGTCTAAGCCTGCTTCTATCTGACTGTGATATTTTTTTTATGTTTCAGCCGCCTACCACGAGGGTGGCTCCTAAGACTGGGTGCTATGACTTCATAGTGGTGGGTATGTCCTGTAGCTCACTATGTAGTCGCTGCTATGGAGCCATTTCTTACACCTCTCACTACGATTTGAGGCCATCCTGTCGTGGAAACTATTGAAACACAATCCACGTGATCCTAGGATTTTGGCCATAGTGACCAAATTTTCATCAAGGGGGCCCTACTGGGCCCCCACCCAGACCACCTTGGGCTGGGTGCTCAAGCACAACGAAGTCTGTAATGCTAATAATAGAATTTATATAGAGGGGTTATTTTTTGTAACTTTTAGATCTGCTTTGGGGCTCAGGATCGTGTTTCAATAGTTTGCAAGTCACAGTGCAAGTGGAGATACCTGATGCTCATTTGAACACAGGAGTGCAAACTACACCATGAAGGAGGTATGCTTGATCACCATTTAGCCAATAGTGGCTCCTACGACTGAGTGCTATGACTTCATAGTGGTGTGTATTGAGTCAGTAGTTGAATAAATAGCAGCTCCTATTTTGAGGCCTGTACTGTAGCTCACTATGTAGTCACTGGTATGGAGCCATTTCTTATACCTCCCACCATGATTTGAGGGCATCCTGTCATAGAAACTATTGAAACACGATCCAGAACCTATATATAGATAGAGAATAAGTCAACAGAGAGAAAAAAAACTAAATAACAGAGGCCAGGATCGTGTTTCAATAGTTTCCACGACAGGTACAGCCAGCTACGACTGGAGATGGGTGATCTTAGGATTTTTGCCTTGGTGACTAAATAGCTGGCTACATTACTGGGTGATCGTACTGCCTGCTGGCTGAATAGCCACGACAGCAGTGACTCAATAAGGGATCCTGTATGACAACCCTCCATGTGAATAATAAGTGGATGGCCTTAGCTGCTGCCCTCTGCACTCCTTTGCTCAAATGTACCCAATCTGGGCTCTTTACACTGCTACCTATAACCCTGTGGCCAGCACCTTTGGTGCTGGGATGGTATTTTTCTTTCTAAAGAATAAAATATCATTTTGAAAAGTGTGGTGTTTCACCTAAGGATTGAGTATTACATTATGCTGTCATACCCAACCCTCACCCACCATGGTTTTCTAATAATATTACAAAGGATATTACACTTAGCTGACACCTCAGCCCTACTATCAAGAAAGAATAACAGAGCATACATTGTTTTAGATACACTTAGGTCATCAGATATAGATCTATCATATATGTGATTTTAAAGGGAACTATCTAGAACAAGTATGCATCATTTGGGCTGGGGGTCTTGATTGACTTCCTAAAACCAACTAAAACTGGCCCCATCAGGTGCCTATTCAATGCCCGACCCCTAAAGATTTCAAAGCCCTCCTACCCCAGTCCCTATTCAAGGGAGGCTGCTATTCAAGGCCCAGCTCCTATATGAGACATTACGGTAGATGCTGCGGCCCTATGTTCATTTGAACACAGGAGTGCATACTAGACCATGAAGGAGGTATGCCTGGTCACTATGTAGCCAATAGTGGCCCCTACGACTGGGTGCTATGTCTTCATAGTGGTGTGTATTGAGCCAGGAGTTGAATAAATAGCAGCTGCTATTTTGAGGCCTCTACTGGAGCTCACTATGTAGTCACTGGTAAGGAGTCATTTCTTACACCTCCATCTATGATTTGAGGGTGTCCAGTCGTGGAAACTATTGAAACACGATCCTGCCATATTAACACAGACTTATCATCGGTAAAGCACTTTTGGATTTGGATTGGTTTAGATTCCTCCTACTCATATTACAGAAGCTGTAGAATGAATGTATTATAGAATTAAGCAGATTTTAAGGTGCACCTTACGATTGATCAATCATTTTCTTTTTTATATTCTAAAGAACCTATAAATATCAAAGGTTCAGTTGCAGCCACTGGACCGGTGCAGCAGTAGTTGCGCAGTTATGCTACTAGGGGGCGCCATAGTGGTGATGTGTGACGTCATAGCCATCGCAGTCGGTGTACTAAGCCAGACAGGGTGGTTGTCTCAGTTTAAGATAACATTGATGATTGATAAGAAGAGAAAGCATCAGCCTGTTAAGATTAAGACCCCGTCAAGAAACAACAACTCACATTGATATTTGACAATTTTATTCGCTAGTTGACTTCAATCTAATCATTACAATCTTACATACCAAACGTCCCAAGCTCAAGCCCAGTTGCACCTCAAAGCACTTCCTTCAACTCTCAACTCTATAATATTGACATAGACAGATACTGGATTATTACATATTCTATTAATGACGCTAATATAGCTGTCAGAGATGCATGCGTATGTGAAATAAGCTCATTAATCTACTTCTGCCAAGACATTGGAAAAAGTCTCATGACACCCTTGGGGGGTTAATACATCCTACATCCAATGACAAAGCTTTAAACAGCAATTACCGGTCCAGTGTAAGGTAGATATTATTTCATTTAGTAAATTTATGTGACATGTACTGGGAATATGGACCTTAATGCACCCTGCACTAAGGGCCCTTTTCGTAGATCCTGTCACAAATACTATTGGTAAACTGTAAAAATAAATGAACAGTAAAAAACCGTAATTGAGTGGCAGGGAACCAATGTAGTGTTTACAAGAAGCCCCAGGTGGCAGTAAGGTGGTACACAAATGTACAAGGAATCTGTGAATATTACAACAGATCTCTGGCAACTTGGGGATGAGGATTCTATTGCTATTTCAACAACATTTTATTACAGGTAACCTATTAATTTATCTGAGCAGGCACTACCATGGGCTCCTCATCCCAGGGAACAAGCAACACGTGCTTCAAGCCTGGTGACGACGGCACCGTCAGCTGCTTCGAGGCTGAGGACGATGCACTGAAAACATGCATCAGGCCAGGGATGGCAGTGAAGAGGTCACATGACCACATGTTATATGGGCGAAAGAGGTCATGATATTATGACGTCACATGCAGCAATGGCAGCCGCCTAGCAGCCGCTCATCGGCCACCATTGTGTAGTGATAATATAATTTTAAAGATTTGGGCTGAATTAGGAACCAAGATAACAAACTACGAGCTCTAATAGAACTAGAGAGACGGGGACCTTATCAAGGATACTGCCCCTACGCCATCCATCAGTGACTGAGGCAGGTGACGATAACACTGATGACATGCTCCTGCATATAAGCTGCACTCGTGTATACGCCGAACCCTGAGTTTTGGATAACACTAAAAGCTGCAATTCCTTACCATATTTACAATACCATGTGTGTAGGCCACACTAGGCTTTTAAGAACATACTATGAGCCACATGATGGATGTCAACACCTTGCCATTAAGGAAAATTTTCGGTTTTGGTAGCTTCTTAAGCTTTTTTGACGAAGCAAATACCATATAACTTTAGTTTTCCCCTCGTTTATGGTAAGCGTATAAATAGAGGACCAGTAGTAAAAGTTTTCTAAAGTTTTCTGTTTGCATATAACATAGTACTATGGATATCATTCACAAAAATACAATAATGTGTGTAAAGTAAAAAGAATAACGGGCCTAGAATGGAGCCCTGGGGGACACCATAGGCCAAGGGGAGTAGACAAGATTTTTTGTGTTTGGCTAGAGAACACTGTTGTCTACGAGACAAATAATTCTTGATAAGGGTGAGAGTTCTTTTTCTAATTCCATATTGTTCTTATTTTTTAATCAAAATTACAAAATTTGCATAATCATTTTTAATACCAATAAAGATGGCTATTGAAATGTGTCCATTGTTTCTATTTTCTTAAACATCATCAACAAGTTTTTCAATAGAGTCCAGGGTGGATTTACCTTTCTGATACCCACCCTTATTTTTAGACAAAATGTTATTTCTTTCTTAATGGTCAGAAATTGCAGTAAGAACTATGCGTTCTAAAATTTTGCCAGGTACAGGTTAAGACACTAATTGGTTGGTAGTTTGACACATTAGTGGGATCACCCCCCTTGGGCAGTGGTGTGAGAGTTGCCATTTTCCATTCATCTGATATAGAGCAAGTGTCGATACCAAGCTTAATAATCTTAATAAATCTATGGGGAAAACGTAGACAAGCTTCTTTAAAAGATATTAGTAGGCAGGTAATCAATGGATGATGACTTAGTAGTGTCAATATCCTTGACAGCTTTAATAATTTCCTCATCATTGAAATCTAAATTTGGCATATCAACATTACACCATTAAGCAGATTTTAAGGTGCACCTTACGATTGATCAATCATTTTCTTTTTTATATTCTAAAGAACCTATAAATATCAAAGGTTCAGTTGCAGCCACTGGACCGGTGCAGCAGTAGTTGCGCAGTTATGCTACTAGGGGGCGCCATAGTGGTGATGTGTGACGTCATAGCCATCGCAGTCGGTGTACTAAGCCAGACAGGGTGGTTGTCTCAGTTTAAGATAACATTGATGATTGATAAGAAGAGAAAGCATCAGCCTGTTAAGATTAAGACCCCGTCAAGAAACAACAACTCACATTGATATTTGACAATTTTATTCGCTAGTTGACTTCAATCTAATCATTACAATCTTACATACCAAACGTCCCAAGCTCAAGCCCAGTTGCACCTCAAAGCACTTCCTTCAACTCTCAACTCTATAATATTGACATAGACAGATACTGGATTATTACATATTCTATTAATGACGCTAATTTAGCTGTCAGAGATGCATGCGTATGTGAAATAAGCTCATTAACCTACTTCTGCCAAGACATTGGAAAAAGTCTCATGACACCCTTGGGGGGTTAATACATCCTACATCCAATGACAAAGCTTTAAACAGCAATTACCGGTCCAGTGTAAGGTAGATATTATTTCATTTAGTAAATTTATGTGACATGTACTGGGAATATGGACCTTAATGCACCCTGCACTAAGGGCCCTTTTCGTAGATCCTGTCACAAATACTATTGGTAAACTGTAAAAATAAATGAACAGTAAAAAACCGTAATTGAGTGGCAGGGAACCAATGTAGTGTTCACAAGAAGCCCCAGGTGGCAGTAAGGTGGTACACAAATGTACAAGGAATCTGTGAATATTACAACAGATCTCTGGCAACTTGGGGATGAGGATTCTATTGCTATTTCAACAACATTTTATTACAGGTAACCTATTAATTTATCTGAGCAGGCACTACCATGGGCTCCTCATCCCAGGGAACAAGCAACACGTGCTTCAAGCCTGGTGACGACGGCACCGTCAGCTGCTTCGAGGCTGAGGACGATGCACTGAAAACATGCATCAGGCCAGGGATGGCAGTGAAGAGGTCACATGACCACATGTTATATGGGCGAAAGAGGTCATGATATTATGACGTCACATGCAGCAATGGCAGCCGCCTAGCAGCCGCTCATCGGCCACCATTGTGTAGTGATAATATAATTTCAAAGATTTGGGCTGAATTAGGAACCAAGATAACAAAGTACGAGCTCTAATAGAACTAGAGAGACGGGGACCTTATCAAGGATACTGCCCCTACGCTATCCATCAGTGACTGAGGCAGGTGACGATAACACTGATGACATGCTCCTGCATATAAGCTGCACTCGTGTATACGCCGAACCCTGAGTTTTGGATAACACTAAAAGCTGAAATTCCTTACCATATTTACAATACCATGTGTGTAGGCCACACTAGGCTTTTAAGAACATACTATGAGCCACATGATGGATGTCAACACCTTGCCATTAAGGAAAATTTTCGGTTTTGGTAGCTTCTTAAGCTTTTTTGACGAAGCAAATACCATATAACTTTAGTTTTCCCCTCGTTTATGGTAAGCGTATAAATAGAGGACCAGTAGTAAAAGTTTTCTAAAGTTTTCTGTTTGCATATAACATAGTACTATGGACATCATTCACAGAAATACAATAATGTGTGTAAAGTAAAAAGAATAACGGGCCTAGAATGGAGCCCTGGGGGACACCATAGGCCAAGGGGAGTAGACAAGATTTTTTGTGTTTGGCTAGAGAACACTGTTGTCTACGAGACAAATAATTCTTGATAAGGGTGAGAGTTCTTTTTCTAATTCCATATTGTTCTTATTTTTTAATCAAAATTACAAAATTTGCATAATCATTTTTAATACCAATAAAGATGGCTATTGAAATGTGTCTATTGTTTCTATTTTCTAAAACATCATCAACAAGTTTTTCAATAGAGTCCAGGGTGGATTTACCTTTCTGATACCCACCCTGATTTTTAGACAAAATGTTATTTCTTTCTTAATGGTCAGAAATTGCAGTAAGAACTATGCGTTCTAAAATTTTGCCAGGTACAAGTTAAGACACTAATTGGTCGGTAGTTTGACACATTAGTGGGATCACCCCCCTTGGGCAGTGGTGTGAGAGTTGCCATTTTCCATTCATCTGGTATAGAGCAAGTGTCGATACCAAGCTTAATAATCTTAATAAATCTATGGGGAAAACATAGACAAGCTTCTTTAAAAGATATTAGTAGGCAGGTAATCAATGGATGATGACTTAGTAGTGTCAATATCCTTGACAGCTTTAATAATTTCCTCATCATTGAAATCTAAATTTGGCATATCAACATTAAACCGTTAACCATTAAACTGAGAAACTAAGTTGTGGGCATTTGGAAGATTTGTGCCAATCTCAGAAAAAGACTATTAATAAACCCGGAAGTCTCAGTTAGACCAGTATAGTATTACCATTATTAACTAAATGTATACTCTTAGTACCAGTAGTATTACCATTATTAACTAAATGTATACTCTTAGTACCACTCTTATTGGAAGGAAGGGCAAAAACCTTTAGAAAACCAAAAACCTTTAGAATCATTAATTAAATTATCAGATAACTCTGAGTAATATAATTCTTTAGCAATATTGACTTCCTCATTTACAGCATTTCTTAGGTCCCTAGCATCATGCGAATCTCCAATGGATGTGGAGACACGAGCAGCTAATAACACATTGTTTTTATCAGTGATTCGCTCAAGAAGGTAATTTGTCATCCAAGGAGATGCCTTATTCTGTACCTTAAATAATTTAACAGGGCATTGTACATCTAACATGTTTAAGGAGATTCTCAAATATATCCCACCATTCAGCAGCATCATTACATTGATCAAAATAATTACAATTACAATTTTCAAGGTCATTCAAATATCTATCTAAGTTGAAATCTTTATAAGATCTACCTAAGAAGGTATGATAAGTTTTTTTGAGATAAACATGGTATTTATTAGTGTGAACAGGAAGGTGGTCACTTCAATGTATTTTAATGGTCCAGATGAAATCACAGTATTACAATTAGTAAAAATCAGATCAATACTTTTGTTAGATCCCGATGTAGTTGTAATTTCCTTAACGAGATGTTTTAGCTCTTCATTTAGCAAAGTGTTTTGAGCTGATTTTTGGCCTGAAGGGGATGTCATTATCTTTTAAAAACTGTTGGAATCATGTTGATATCCCTATTAGAAGCCAAGTAGTGATAGTATAACCTAAGCATATTAAGCTAATAGATCATGGATATGGGGGCCCCAGGGCTGTATATACAGCATATACAGCCCGTGGGGCCCCCATATCCATGACCTAATAGGGTTATACCACCATTTCCTCCATTTTGTATCAATTTCTTACCTGAAATCCAAAGAATATAGCCAGGAGAAGACATTTTGTAAGTGCAAGCGACATGGCCCGTGTCTGCTCTGCGCGAAGCCATTGTTTTGGTTCCTTGCCGGGAGAGGTACCGCCGTGTTTATGACCATTTGTCATGAATCTTCCAGAAGTGGGCTGTTCTTGTTCCCCTTTTGATAAATTCTTCAAACAAAGTTATATATGTGTCTTTATCATTTATTCTGGTCAGGATGTGATAGAGCTACAAGTGGTATATGGGTTTTGCCTATCTATGATCCATATTTAGAGAGCTGGGGGCCTAAAACTGCCCAAAATGAGGGTTTTTCAATAAGAAAAAATAAAAATCTGTACTGCAAAGTTGCAAAAAATAAAAATTAAAGGTCACTGGGTCCCCTAATTTGTTTTGGTATTTCCCCTATAGCAAATGGAAAATTTTAAGACCATAAAGGTGTATGTAGCCAAATAATGTTTTATACTGGGGCCAGAAATGTATTTGGGCAGTTTAGCGTGGCTCCCGTCAGAGACTCTAACATGGCTCCCTTACTCTATTTTAAATATAGCAGGGGTATGAGAGAGATATACCATGCAAAGCCTTAACATGTCTATATATGCATACAAAAAAAAATTGGGCATATCTCTAATATCCTACCTTGGGTGCACCAATGATACATTTGGGGTAGTTTTTTTGCGGCACCCATCAGAGACCCTACAGCTCCCGTCAGAGACCCTACTAGCAGTCCATCTCTCCATAATATATATAACATATTTAACTAATGTGTTATATATGATAAATGACCTTGTTACCAAGGTATTTCACACAGTAAGGATCAACCCCATCCTACACCATTGGACAGAGCTATGCCAACATCACCTAGTGGCGCTGGCGGCTCCCGTCAGAGACCCGGCACCCGTCAGATACCCTAGCAACTTCGCCGCTCTACCCTGGATCCCAAAACGATATTTAACCTACCCAAATATATGGAGCCTATGCCCCAACACCTATACTATATGTACCCAAAAACTTTTTAGGCTGGTCCTGATTTGATTTTGGACCCCCCTGCCAGCCTACTTCTGGATGATTCATGACAATTGGTCTTACACTCACTTTTCGTATGGAATCCAACCATGACATGTTATAATATCAAAGTCCCAAGAACTATTCGATCCATAGACGAGGAATGCGTGCTAATTTTCTCCATTTTCTTCAATATAAATAAGAATCCATTGATTTTCCAAACCGGTCCGAAATTTTCGGCGTCTTCCTTGCATGACGAGCAGATGACCTATATCTACATTCGGGCCACTGACACAATTTCATCGGACAGGGAGGCGGGTGGGAATGGCCAGACCGCGACTCGTGTACGTTGGAAAAATCAATGGATTCTTATTTATATCGAAGAAAATGGAGAAAATTAGCATGCATTACTCGTCTATGGATCGAAAACTTCTTGGGATTTAGATATTATAACATGCCATGGTTGGATTCCATACAAAAAGTGAGTGTGAACATGCCGTACCTCTCCGGTCAAGGTCTTATTTATATTCGCATTTAATTTCATCACCGTTCAGTGTAGCGCAATGGCTAAGGCCTTCGCCTACCACCACTGCGGCCGGGGTTCAATCCTCATACGAGTCCAACTTGACCTCGAAAAAGTATATACCAAAAATTTCAAAAATGCACAAGGGTGGTATATGCAGAATATACCACGTATATATCGCATATAAAACCACTGGAAGTGCCGAAATCGTGGTATAAGGACAAATATTCATAAGATCCTGATTTCCTGTATCTATTTCAATAAGGGAGATATGATAGTAAAACCACAGCATGGGTATTCCAAAAATTGGTGATTTAATCAAACTTCAAACGTTAATATTTCAGGATTCCATTTACCAATTGAGGTGATATAAAGTACACATTGTAGATTCTTTTGGATATTTTCGGACTTTTCAAATTCAATGGTAAACTGGTACACCTTCCATTTGGTAACCATGGCAATCATAACTATGAAAATTCACTGGTTTTAGTGATTATGCTGGCATGGAAACCAATATATTGGCCTAGAACACACCAAGTACACTAAGATCATTGGTGCCATCTTTTTCGTCATGGAAAACTGCCTAAAGTAGATTTTGACTGAAAAACCATAATTACTTTGCATTTTTCATGATTTTTGCCTTAAATACTGATTAAAATCGGCCTTAACCTTCCTTAATTCTCTGCTATCTTTAGAGGCTCACCAAATTGCAGCAAATAATATAAGGAACTAATGGTTTGAGGTATGCAGAGACCAAATCTTATACAACAACTTCTGAGAAAACATTGAGGGAGATGTGGGATGCTAAAAATCGGCCAAAAATCTTTTGCAGAAATGCGCGTTCGGTAAAGGAAGAGTTAAATTAAACTGGTCTAGTGCCTCGTATAATTTTTTTTTTCTAACTTATTCTGCAATGTGTTTACATTGAAATCGCCTATGATAAACAAATCCATATTATTTAATTCATCTAGTTGAAATAGCAAAGCCTGAAGTGCATTACAGAACTCATTAAGACTGTATAAGTTACAAATTACAGTTTTCTTTGAGCTGCCTTTGATAACCATTGCACTTTCTATTAAGGTGTTTATATGAATCAATTGAACATGTGATAGACATATCTACATGTGCACATAGACCACCTCCTCTATATATAGTAATCCTATCTTATCTAAAGAAATTATATCTAGGAAAGCTATAGACAGCATCGCTATCAGTATGGTTTAACCAGGTCTCTGAAAAACTAATAATATTGATGCCTTTATTATCCCATTCTTTACGAATAGAAGGCATTTTATTACGTACAGACCTTGCATTCAAATGTACTGTTGAAAAGCCTTTCTTAAACTGGTTTTGTAAAACCATGGCTGTAAACTGTGCTAAGCATCATAAATGAATAATATAGCAAGTACCGGTACATGATATTGATACACACACTCCATCACAAGGCTACTTCAGCAGGTGAATGGTAGGTTGAGTACATTCAATGCAATCAAAAATAATATTTCCAAGCCCCATTTTACCCCATACCCAATATCTACCCCCCCCTCCCCATATCACCCACATAAGTATGTACGGCTCTTAAGGCCTACCATGTATATGCACATCGTGTGGATGAATATTACTGAGCATAGCATACAGAACAACATTATATGAAATTTATCAAAAGAAACCAATTTAGTTCACATGTTTGAATGTAAGAATGCTGTAGAGTTATACATAATAATGATATTAACAAACCGAGTTAGATCAACACGCCTGTACAATGCAGATCTCAGCTTTTCCATTACATAATAACTTGACTGGGTCAAAACAATCTGCAGGGCATTTCAAAACGATATCTATAGCTATGGTTTTGAATCGCCCTCCAGGTGCAATTTCAGAGTGTTTATAGCCACGTCCAAATTTAGGACATAGCAGTGTTAAGCCAACCTCAACTCTAAGGGTCAGGGCGCCATAAGGATTACATACAAACACAATCAAATTTAGCACACAAGGTATGCTACACTCTGTCCATATTGGCTGGTCACTATGTAATATAGCGTATGACAAATGTCTCCACCTGAACGAGCCAGGGTATAGATTCGATAATCTATTGTGTACTGAACAAAACATTATTTCGTCGGGGGTCAACTCGGTGGTGGCAAACTCTAGTGTTACATTTTTAAATGCTATTTTAGCCAGGTTGGCATGAGTGTATATTTTTCCCTCTATTATGACTGACCTCTGTCTCAGTTGGGTTTTTAGGCCCAGATTTTAGGCCTGGAAGTAGATCGCCCTTTAGTCAGTGAACTCTTTTGCATCCAATTGATCACCGATTGATACATTTTTCCATGTACCATTGTTCTTTAAGTTCTTAAGAAGTGCCATAATCCTGGGATTAATCGATGATCTAACTAAGCCTACCTCACTTCATGTATCCTTTCTCTAGGAATGACACCTTGATTGTTTGGTTTGGGCTTCAAGCCCAACACGCTCAATGTATTCTACGACTTCCATAACAAACTCAGCCTTAATATCCACCAGGAAAGTAGCAAACATTGCTTTTAGGTCTTCCTTTCCCTTTTCCTAACTTTTCCTTTCAGTTCCCTTTCCATGGCTTCAAACCTATGACAGTGTTCAGTGAGTAACCTTGTTTGTGCCATAGCTACGAGTTGGTGACTTTGCATGGCGGTATCATTTGCTGTCAATGAGTTGGTTAACTTTGTAAGGGTGGACTCAGTGGAAGTAATGGAATCCCTAATAACAACTAGAGCTTCTGCAGTAGTCTCACAAGTAGTTTTCACTGTCCCTAAAGTCTCCTGAACACCACCTAATGTTTCAAGGATATCGCTAGTTTTTCACTCACAATTATTCATACGATGGCCGAGGCTATTAATGGCGACTATTACCTCAAGTAGTGAAGCGCTGCCCAGCAGAAGGTCTTTCAGATATTTTCTGGTGTTCTGATTTCCCTGACGAAATGATGAAAAGATGAAATAATGTTCCTGTGGCTGGGAGCAAGGCATGGTGGTAGACCATTACCAAATAACGATGGATCTCTGGCAACTTTGGGACGAGGAACCCTTCTTTATTTCATCAACATTTCTTTTTGCAGTGTATATAAATGAACACCAAACAGCCTCTAGTGATGACCAATGTTAGGTGAGTAGTACCCTCTCCAATGGAAGCCAAATATGTACTGTATAGGGCACTTGTTCCCAAGTGACCATTACCAAATGGCCATGTGCGCTGATGAAACATCAGTATGGAAATACCCAGATAACAGAAATAGTCTATATCACTGTAGAAAGGGTTATATACGGGTAATAAGATATCGTTTGTAGACATCAAATGACATGAAACCTCAAAATAATTCCCATCAATCAGTTCATTCTACTCTGAAAGGGCTGTATCGTGTATCACAATCTCAGTTTGAATTGGATATTGTTATGTGTCCATAATAGATATCAAAATTGCTCTCATTTTCATATAGATGTGCTGAGTATATTAGGTAATGAAGTATTGCAAATACAAAATAAAGAAATTAAAATGTGATATTGATGGCAGAGTGACACAGATTTTGTACAATTATGTACCTATGGGTTTAGAGTTGCCATTTACCATTTACATCTGATCTGAACTAAAATGAACATGGCTCACCTAGGTCTATTTGATAAGCTGAATGATTATTCACGACAATTGAGTTGAATCAAATATTTGTTTATTGGCAAATAATGGACAGCATGGCAGTGGCGGATCCAGGATTTTGAAAGGGAGGCACTGCGACCCAAAAGGAGTTGATGCATTCCCTGATTTTTAGACAATTTTGGGGTTGAAAGTATGCAATTTAACTCTTAAAGCCTAGTCCCAGGGACTTGACTCCAAATTCAGAGGACTTGACGCTTAGTCCTGAGGACTTGATGCTCAGCCCCGAGGACTTCATATGGGACAGCATAGTTTTACACCTTTATTGCTACAGAGTAAGATATTCGGAAAGTCCGTCCTAAGAGAGTGATCATTTTTGAGCAACAGGGAGGTTGATGGTTTTGCGTGCGGATGTGAGGGGATAACATTTTCTTTACTTAGAAATCTGCAGGACCCAATGTCCTGCATGGTGAAAAGCTTTTCGCAAAGACTGGTCAGAGATGAAAATCACACGCGAACGTGCCACTTTAACCTATAATAACACGTGGGGTTTCCCTTTAAAAACAGGTGAAATCCTTTTGACCCCTTCTCCCCTCAGAGGGGTTGTAAAAATTCTGACCCCCCTCAAACCCACCAGCCCCCAACCCCCCTCTCCATTGTTAAAAAATGATCAATCCCTAAATCTGCCGCTGGCCTGTTGTTCACTCCCCACGGTGGCAGGGTGTATGCCGCGTAGGGGGCAGCAGCATATGACCCGGCAGCCACTTGCACAGACCCATATAGATGCTGTCCACAGCAGCTCTAAGTCCTCCAGACTTGGTTGGCAGATGCAATCGCACTCCTGCTCAATAAGTTGGCATAAGTCAGTATTGGCAAACAGTTTGCAAATTCAATATCCTGAAAAAATGGCAGTTCGATTGTACCTGTGCTTCCCTAAAATGGTCTGCCAATGTTGGGGCTTATTAAGCCTAATGTGTGCACCTTTGAGGTATGACAAATGTACTGCCATTCCAAGTCATTTAAAGTATTTGGTCATTTTTCAATAATATGAGGGTAGTGGATTTCTGGGTGTAGCCTGCATATTTTCTGTCCTTCCTTCAGAGGAGACTGAGACTTGTCCGTCCCCCTCCTTTTGTTTTATATTTGCATGCTGACTTTTTCTCTAAAAATCTAAGAATTTACCTCTGCTATCCCCCCCCCCTTGAAAACGGGTCCTGATTTAAAGCTATGTTCGAGTAATAATGCGCTCATTTTCCCTTTTGATATGTTAAGTATACAAACACTCATTACTAAAAGGTTCTCAAGAAGTTGAAATAAGTCATAGTGCATACACATGTTCTAGGCTGTTCCTTATCCACTATAGATGATACAGAACCATAATCCACACATAACTTATAGTTCGGATCCTGGACTTCCAACACAAAAACAACAGGTTTTTGTTTAGCCAGCTGTACAAAAACCCCTCCATTCACACCGGATTTTGCTGACTCTGTATCAATAAAAGGATCCGAAAACCGACAATGGCTGAACAAGACAAACCTTTAAAAAACACCACAACACCAAGCAATGTTGACATGGCAGAACCAGAAAAAAACTACACCAACACTGGAAATTCCGAAATGAACACAGGACAAAAAAAAATGAAGTCCCCATCACTCGCATCCCAACAGATGTTGTACCCTACTTCAAAGTAGCACGAAAATTAGCTCTAAGTTACAACATAGCTCTTCACCACCAAAAATATCTCCAAGAGTGCTTAGAAAAGCACAAAATACCTAAAGGGCTACAACTTAAAGTTGCAGCCCAAGTACCGGAAAGTAATTTGGACTTCACTCTGAAGTGGGAAACCGCCCACTTGAACTTCAGCAAGGAACTAACGAAACTCCTTTCAGAATACTACCAAAACCATTCCAAAACAATACATGAATCAATTGAAACAACAAAACAACAACTCACCAAACTAGAATCAACCCTGCCTGAATCACTATGACAACGACGCTTCAAAAAAGTAAGCCCAAACAACACCAAAGACAAGGGAACAGTTCCACCTCAGAGTGGAACCAACCCCAACCAAGTCTAAAAAACATAACAAAACAAAAAAACACCAAAACATGACAAGGAACCCTCAACATTTAAAAACACACACTTGTCTCTCCCACTACACCGCCATCCTCCAACTCAAATAAACAACTAGCACCAAAACATCGCCTAAATCAAACAACACCAAGACAACTAAAACACATATTACCAAGCTACCAACCTTCACCACCAAATCATAAACATGTATCACCGCAACAACACAACAAAAACAAAACAAAACCACTCACCAAGCGTTGTCTAGCGCTAGCGCGGCACCCGGCAACCTGTTGCTAGGCAATGCGCCAACAACGGCGAGCACGCCTTGTGACGTCACTCTGTGACGTCATAGAACGTAACAACAATGAATCACAGATTACTTAAGCCAGAAAGAAGATGATCAACGTCGCCAGCACTAAAACAACAATTTCTTCACTACAAAAACATAAACCAACACCAAAACAGAGCTAATATGAATGGATGGGAGTCATGTCCCGTTTGTGGGCACTGGGAGAGAAACCGCTCACTGAAAACCCACATGAATGCCGTCCATGGGACCAAATCGCCAACTTCAACAGCTGAAAGTAGCACTCTTGCACAATTTGGCCCTCAACCTTTCACCATGCTTACAATCTTAAAAAACTACCAGCAGGCCCTTTGGTCATGGTAACAAAAATTTATCGCTAAGCAAACAACACCAACAAAAATCTTCCAAAACCACACCAACAAAAATTTCTACAAAACCCCTCCAGAATAGAATTCAATGTTGTTTACAACTATTCCTTCTCTTACTGGAGCTTGCTCGTTGCCATCTGCAATAGGCAAGGCCTCCCCTACCAACACCTCCTCCAGGGTCCCCAAAACAACCAACAACCAGAAACCCCAGAAAAGCTGTCACAACCACCCCTCGGTCACCAAAACAACAAGCCACTCAAGCCAAGGATACGTTGATCTTCCAAATCGCCAAGCCTGCTAAAGCAGCACGACGCCAGAAAACCCTGGCTAAGAAAACACCTGCTAAGAAAACAACCACCCAAAGACAATCCACCTCAAGAGACGTCCAGCTGCAGAACTACCAGGATGACCAAGATCCAACCATCAGAAAAAAAAACGCCATGCTACACACACTCAATCTGATTACTTTCAAACCAAAACCCAAAAACAACACACCCAAAAGCACACCAGAAAAAAACACCAACATCAAGTACATCAACACCCATATCTGAACAAAACACCACACCACAGAATAAAAAAAACACACTCTAGCAGCACCACACCCAGCTCAAGTTCTAGAAGCTCCTCAGGGTCATCCAATTCATCCAAAACAACAACACCACCAAAAACAACAGCACAACCACCCTCCAGAAAATGCCCATTGTCACCAATGTTTGACATAGCAGCTGACCTTGCTATGTCCGATGATGATGATGATGATGCCCATAATGCATCTTTAGCATTATTGACATGTAACGACTCACGAACTACCATAACCTTTGATATGGGATAATTTTGAAAAATAAAAAAAAAATCCAATATTTTTCTGAAAGCCCGTACTGTTTACCTTTGAATGAGTCCAAGACAGACAAGATGGATTGTCCACTGTTGAGCCGCAAGAGTGCGCCGGGACCTGAAAAAAACACTGAAATTGATGGTTCCTGGCGACCTGACCCAGCTATCCTGTCTCTCTGGGTAGACTTGGTACTCAATCGTTATTTGATAAATCGCAAAATACTTAAGTTTAATGTGATTTGTTTAATGCTCACCAGTAGCATGGCTGGACAGGTAGATGAGGTGTGCTCACACAGGATGACTTGGAATAGAACCACTACTAACTAGTGAGCAGAGTTTGACAGTCCAGTAGTATTTACAGACAGCACACTGTCGCCCCCTTGTGTGGTATGAAGGAGGCTTGATGATTATCATAAATACCCACATATGAGCGACAGCTTATACATGGGCAACTTATAAAATGTGCCCTAGGTCAGGAGGGGGTTTCCCTCCCTCTATGTATACATAGGGGGAGGGAAACCACCAAGTGAACAGTCCTCTGTCTGCGAGGCATCTGCACACCCAAGGGGGGAACGAACCCCTACACTCCTCCCCATCAGCTTCAACCACCATCCATTAGTAAAGGCATAAATAACAAATAGAGGTTCACGAGTTGATTCTAGGGGGAGATAAGAAGCACGAGGCCGTAGGCCGAGTGTCTTCTTATCTAGCCCCCTAGAATCAACGAGTGAACTTCTATTTGTTATGTATGGCGTTTATACCAGGGTTTCCTCCATTTTCTTAAGTAATTACCTTATAAAATAAAAAAATTTACAACCAAGCGATACGTCTTGTCCAACCTCCTCCGCCATCTTGGTTTCTCGGCGAGACGACAACACTGCCTGGACGCAAAGTGTTACGTTGATGTGTGTCCTAGGGGCATTTTCATAGAAGAACCGCTGCTAAGTAGTGCATACACCGTGCGGAATGGCTTCAGACCATAGGCCAACGTGACAACGTGTGTCTCGCCGTGGTAAATAATCCGTGCGCTACGCAGTCAACTCGACGGAGAAATTTCACTCGATTCGATTTTTATATCTTCAATCCTTCTAAATATACATGTCAAATCATGGCGAATTAAGGGTAGTTGCTAGAATATAATGTCTTCTTTCATCCTCTATACGCATTAAGCTTCTAATGCTATAGTTTTTTTATTATCGAATTAAATCTATCATGTCAACTTGCTGTCATCTCGTTTCAATCCAAGTGTCAACATCCGTTCACTTAGCGGGTACTATTCGAACGTCATTATCCGCTCCAGGCATCGTAAATTCATTCAAGAACGTGATAACCATGGTATAACACCTGGCATTCCCCCTCAATCCAGTTACCTGGAAATTGAGGCTTTATCAAGTAGTGTTGGGGCACTCCTGACTTCCCAGTTGATGTACTAGTACAATTACCAGATTGGTCGAAGCGTCATCTATATCACACCGGCCCAGGGACCGAGCTCTATAAAGATCCCCCTCACGAGGCGGGACCACTCCGTATCTCCACCAACCGAGCATCCTTATGCAATCATGAGATCAAAAGATGCGAGTGCCTGCCTGTATCTTAACGTAATCACGACAGCTTGAGGACTCGGGACTGGGCTGGTATGATACAGATAATGCTTCAACCTGCTAGTTGTTGTGGACTAGTTACCTGCTGGCGGTTGGGTTGGAGGAGCAGGGTTGGTTGAAGCTGATGGGGAGGAGTGTAGGGGCAGTAATTCCCCATACCCAGTGGCAGACCCCCAGGGGCAGGTCTCCGGGTAATCACTGCCCACTACTGTGTATCATACTGATCCAGGTGTGCTTGGAAGGTGAGAACGTCAGGCCAGGGAAAAAAGCTCAGCAGGGCATTTCAAACCCATAGCTATAGCTATGGTTTTGAAATGCCCTCCAGAGGTAGAGCAGCCGCTTCGAAGTTGGAGGGCCCCGTGTTCGAGTCCCAGTTTCTCCACTAATGTAGAGGTCAGTGAAAACGTTCTGGAGAATCTTGAAACTCAAACCCAGGGGGAGGGACACCACCAACTGATCAGTCCTCTGTCCGCGAGGCATCTGTGCACCCAAGGGGAAAACAAACCCCTACAACATCATAACCTCTTTGGAAGGTGAGGTGGGACCAGAGGGAACAACCCATACACTATAACCAGTATAGCCAGGATAAGGTCCTTTGCCTGCTTTTTTTCTGTTGTAAATTCATAAACTGTTGGTGAGATTGTTCTATATGGATAGGTGATAGATGTGATTGTTAGGTCAACCACTTGTTTTAGGCTAACACAAAGGAGCAGATAGCTATTCCATGCTATATACCAGCCTTGTGAACACACTGCCAATACAGGGAATAGCATCTACCTTAAGCATTACTGGAGGGTGTTGCTCCTATTGGGAAAAGGTAGTTTTGCCTAAATAATGCATTACCTGCAGTAGTCTCTTTCCTTGTAGTCATAATTCCTCTTTTGGTCAACACAAGAGCACTTGAAAGAGTGTGTGACAAAAGTAGGTATCTCATAGTGTAGCACACAGTATTATTTCAGCAGGGCAGGTGCCTGTGCAGACTTATATTGTGAATGAAAGTTGAATGGTGAAGCAGAATGTAACATTTTTGTAAAAAAAGAGGGCATCTGCTTCCAGTTCTATTTAGCATAGGAGCAACACCCTCCTGTTAATAGTTGGGCAAATGAGATTACCATGTCAAGCTGTAACAACTTAATAACTTCTAATAATAGATAACTTCTGATCCAAATAGAAAAAAAAAACGATTTTGTTTTTTATTTGTTTTCTTTGCTGAACAGGATGAAGCTTTATTTTTAGGCCATCCTTTCAGACTATATGATAGAGGTTGAATTTATATGCATCACTTTTTACTTTATACCATAATACCTCAGGTTTAAAGGCACATTTTATATGGGAGGATCGACTGTTGGTGCACTTTATAGAAGCAGCAAAGGTTGAGGGTGCATTTTGTAGGCAGGGATGAATTACTAATTTATATCTTTAAGGTTCTCTATGCAAATCCATTCAAATAAAAAGTAAAGTTGATTATACAAAAAAAAAACAGAAAAAAAACATGGCTCCACTTCAAATCTCCATTGTCATCTTCCACATTGGCTTCACGCTGTTTTTTCTCTACCTCCTTCTATGCGGCAACCACAGACATATCCCACACTACCACCTTGCAGCAAACCTTACAATTGGACACCTACCAGCAGCACTTTTCTTCTACCCAGCATATATTTGGATGTATTTGTTAAATCAACCAGTGCCTTCTGAATACTGTAAGTCCACTGAATCTATGGATGCTATATCTCAGGTAGTTGTCCCATGGTTACTGTTCATGTTCAGTATAGAGAGACTAATGTACATACGAGACCCTATAGCGCATGAGCAAAAGATCAGCCGTGCTGGTTCCATAACACTTGTAGTGTTCTCATGGATCTTCAGTGTGGTACTAATAATCATAACGATTCTGCCATTTGATAATTTGGTCATGACAAGCCAAAATTTTAGCAAGACTCAGTAAAATGCTACTGTATATGCTTGTGATTATGATCTTGACTTTTTTGTTCATTCATGGTACACAGGATACAACATCAGGGTGTTTTTTTTGGTAATATGCTTCCTTTTTTCATGTGTATTAATACAGTTCTTATCCTGTGGTGTTGCTACTAACAAAAACATACACATGGTAGGGACTACTCCCTAATGGGAGATGAGGTCGTAAAGGAAGTCCGGAATTCCGTCATAACTATTGCATTATTGAATACCCTGGACATCGCAGAGCTGGTTTTCCAAGATATCAACTTTCACCTAACTGTTATGTATATTGATACTACTTTAAATATCATAGAAGGTATCCTATGGATGACAACGTTACAAAGGGTACAGGCCAAATTAGTCCAACTGGTCAAGCCATGCTGCTGCAAAACAAGACCTGGACCTGAGACTTCAATGGCCTACCAATTTAACAAACATAAAGCGGAATAATTTTCCTCTGCTAGCTTAGCTGTTCCTGAGCAGGATTTTTAATAGTTCTGTCTTATTGCTGAAACAGTATCATATACTCTTAGATTATATACAGAATCAAAAAAATGACACGACAAGACCAGATTTAAGCAAATATATAGAGAACATGGATAACTATGTTAGATTAGTGAAGAATGTTCTCACATCAGCAATTGTGTGTACTTTTATTTCACTCGTCATTATGGATTAGTTAAGTTGAAACCTTCTTGAAAGCTCGGCATTGTTGATAATATATGAGTAGAGGTACCTGCCATAATCTCCCCTAGAACTCAATGCTACTCAAACAGTAAACATAATATGGCAAGAAATGTTCCATTTATGTCTATTACATTTTGAGTTTTGTTAGAGATAGTTGTCATTCTAAGGTGTGTACATGTAAAAAAGCATGTGTAAATCCTGCTTGAAATGTAATATAATACACCACTTATAAAGTATACCATGTGCATATACCTCGACCCACATAATGTAAGGCTACTCAAAAAAAAACTTGTTCCTCATCACCGCCCTTGTCAGAAATATCATCTATTGAGATTTATTTACTAAACAATGAACAAAGTTAGTCAAGTTTGGTATCAGATGAAAGTTTTTTGTTGAGGGAAAGCAGCTTGGCATCAATAATAGACATTCTCACAATTTAAAAATGCCAAAAATGTTTTTCTTACACACGGCCATCTGTGACGAGTCCATAGATACATGACAAACATGACCTGGCACCCAGGTGTTCATCTCCACTTTAAATCTCCATTGTCATCTTCCACATCGGCTTCACGCTGTTTTTTTCTCTACCTCCTTCTATGCGGCAACCACAGACGTATCCCACGCTACCAACTTGCAGCAAACCTTACCATTGGACACCTACCAGCAGCACTTTTCCTCTTCCCAGCATATATTTGGATGTATTTGTTAAATCAACCAGTGCCTTCTGAATACTGTAAGTTCACTGAATCTATGGATGGTATACCTCAGGTAGTTGTCCCATGGTTACTGTTCATGTTCAGTGTAGAGAGACTAATGTACATACGAGACCCTATAGCACATGAGCAGAAGATCAGCCGTGCTGATTCCATAACACTTGTAGTGTTCTCATGGATCTTCAGTGTGGTACTAATAATCATAACGATTCTGCCATTTGATAATTTGGTCATGACAAGCCAAAAATTTAGCAAGACTCAGTGAAATGCTACTGTATATGCTTGTGATTATGATCTTGACTTTTTTGTTCATTCATAGTACACAGGATACAACATCAGGGTGTTTTTTTTGGTAATATGCTTCCTTTTTTCATTTGTGTTAATACAGTTCTTATCATGTGGTGTTGCTACTAACAAAAACATACACATGGTAGGGACTACTCCCTAATGGGAGATGAGGTCGTAAAGGAAGTCCAGAATTCTGTCATAACTATTGCATTGTTGAATACCCTGGGCATCGCAGAGCTGGTTTTTCAAGATATCCACTTTCACCTAACTGTTATGTATATTGATACTACTTTAAATATCATAGAAGGTATCCTATGGATGACAACGCTACAAAGGGTACAGGCCAAATTAGTCCAACTGGTCAAGCCATGCTGCTGCAAAACAAGACCTGGACCTGAGACTTCAATGGCCTACCAATTTAACAAACATAAAGCGGAATAATTTTCCTCTGCTAGCTTAGCTGTGTCTGAGCAGGATTTTTAATAGTTCTGTCTTATTGCTGAAACAGTATCATATACTCTTAGATTATATACAGAATCAAAAAAATGACACGACAAGACCAGATGTAAGCAAATATATAGAGAACATGGATAACTATGTTAGATTAGTGAAGAATGTTCTCACATCAGCAATTGTGTGTACTTTTATTTCACTCGTCATTATGGATTAGTTAAGTTGAAACCTTCTTGAAAGCTCGGCATTGTTGATAATATATGAGTAGAGGTACCTGCCATAATCTCCCCTAGAACTCAATGCTACTCAAACAGTAAACATAATATGGCAAGAAATGTTCCATTTATGTCTATTACATTTTGAGTTTTGTTAGAGATAGTTGTCATTCTAAGGTGTGTACATGTAAAAAAGCATGTGTAAATCCTGCTTGAAATGTAATATAATACACCACTTATAAAGTATACCATGTGCATATATTTCGACCCACATAATGTAAGGCTACTCAAAAAAAAAAAACTTGTTCCTCATCACCGCCCTTGTCAGAAATATCATCTATTGAGATTTATTTACTAAAGATAGATATAGTATATAGATATAATCAGACCCTAATGAACTGCTTAGGTGAAAAAGGATTTAATTCCTCTTTCGTCACTTTTTCATGACTTGATGAGAAACAATTTCTTTTTCTGAGTGGCCACATCTAATGTTTTGCACCTGGGACTTGACCTGGACCAGTGGTACTTTGGTGTGTAATATTCTTGTACCCCACACTCTGGCTACTTCTGTGAGGCATGGTCGCATAGGGATCTACGCTCATATGTGTGGTGGTTACTACATTAGTACTGAACTAATCTAATTAGTCATAGTTATGCATGCATCATAGCTGATTATAGTAACATGCATGTATTTGAGATGGAGGCAGATATATGTCATACTTATATACAATGATACTAGCTACGTGAGTAGGCCTACCCAGTGGGCACAGAACGTTGCATCAACGTTGACAACCTGCTGATATTGTGTTGATGATGTTGATCAACCTGTCTTCAACACCTTTTCAATGATCCTATTTCAATGTTGTCAACCAACACCGTTTCAACATCCAATCAACAGTTGACATATCAATGTTGAAATATTGTTCACAATTAAATGTTGACTCAACATTGATTTGTCAATGTTGAATCAACAATATTGGTTTCAATGTTGATTCAACGTTGACATGTCAACATAAAATGCCCTAACAAATATCAACATTGTTTCAACACCATGTCAATCTTGTGTCAATGTTGAATCAACATGTCAACATAAAATGCCCTAACAAATATCAACATTGTTTCAACACCATGTCAATCTTGTGTCAATGTTGAATCAACATGGAAATACAAACGTTGAATCAGTGCTGATGGTTAGCTGTTGAATCACAGTTGAAACTGATTATGTTGTTTCAACTTTCAAATTCAACTATATTTCAACCCTATATCAACCGTTGATATTCAAACAATGCAAACATTGTTTCAATGCTGAATCAACATTGATGTGTCCAATGGGATGGTGCCCTTTAAGCAAACATTTCTGCTATAACTAGCAGCTGCACACTTCTAACCTCCCCTTCTCTAATGTCTCACAGAAAAAGAATCCCTGGCCGGATTTTCTTGCTATAAAGTGTAGATTAGAGAGCAACTATTACTTAATGCTCATATGTGTGGTGGTTACTACATTAGTACTGAACTAATCTAATTAGTCATAGTTATGCATACATCATAGCTAATTATAATAACATGCATGTATTTGAGATGGAGGCAGATATATGTCATACTTAGATACAATAATACTAGCTACGTGAGTAGGCCTGTGGAGGGGGAGGCAAACATTTCTGCTATAACCAGCAGCCGCACACTCCTAACCTCCCCTTCTCTAATGTGTCACAGAAAAAGACTCCCTGGACAGATTTTCTTGCTATAAAGTGTATATTAGAGAGCAACTATTACTTAATGCTCATATGTGTGGTGGTTACTACATTAGTACTGAACTAATCTAATTAGTCATAGTTATGCATACATCATAGCTGATTGTAATAACATGCATGTATTTTAGATGAAGGCAGATATATGTCATACTTATATACAATGATACTAGCTACGTGAGTAGGCCTGTGGAGGGGGAGGCAAACAATTTTTCTATAACCAGCAGCCGCACACTCCTAACCTCCGCTTCTCTAATGTCTCACAGATAAAGAATTCCTGTACATAGGATTTTCTTGCTATGAAGTGTATATTACAGGGCAACTATTACTTTATCACAGGGTATATCGATTTACCCATGTGTCAATTAACAGCATAAACAGGATTGGAAAAGTGGAGGGTTGTGTCTTTATCTCTGGTTAAACAGTGACCCCCTGGTATCAGGGTATGGACCACTGCCACCACACCCCCTTGGTCTATCAAAGCATATGGCGACCAAAAGTGAGGTTGGCGGAGACGATAAGCTAACAGCCATATATCCAGTCACACAGAGGGGATTTTGGCCTATCTATCACTGAATAGGGAATCTTGATATTCCAATAAGAAGTTGGAAATCCATGATTAAAGCGTCTTTTACACCGCCCTTGGTTGACAGAATTATCACTAATCCACCTTTTTTTGATAATGCTAAAGTATAAAAAAATTTGGTCGGATTAGCCAAAATTCGGTTGGCTGATGGCAATGGAATTCCTTCTTAATTACCACATAATGTAAGCGAACTCAAAAAAAAAACTTGTTCCTCTTCACAGCCCTTGTCAGAAATATCATCTATTGGGATTTGTTTACTAAAGAACGAACAAAGTTAATCAAGTTTGGTATCAAATGAAAGCTTTAGGTTCAAGGAAAACAGCATGGCATCAATAATAGACATTCTCACAATTTAAAAATGCCAAAAATCTTTTTCTTACACACGGCCATCTGTGACGGGTCCATAGATATAATATATAGATATAATCAGACACTAATGAACTGCTTAGGTGAAAAAGGATTTAATTCCTCCTTCGTCACTTCTTCATGACTTGATGAGAAACAATTTCTTTTTCTGAGTGGCCTCATCTAATGTTTTGCACCTGGGACTTGACCTGGGCCAGTGATACTTTGGTGTGCAGTATTCTTGTACCCCACACTCTGGCTACTTCTGTGAGGCATGGTCGCATAGGGATCCACGCTCACATGTGTGGTGGTTAGTACATTAGTACTGAAATAATCTAATTAGTCATAGTTATGCATATATCATAGCTGATTATAATAACATGCATGTATTTTAGATGAAGGCAGATATATGTCATACTTATATACAATTATACTAGCTACGTGAGTAGGCCTGTGGAGGGGGAGGCAAACATTTCTGCTATAACCAGCAGCCACACACTCCTAACCTCCCCTTCTCTAATGTCTCACAGAAAAAGAATCCCTGGACGGATTTTCTTGCTATGAAGTGTATATTAGAGAGCAACTATTACCTAATGCTCATATGTGTGGTGGTTACTACATTAGTACTGAACTAATCTAATTAGTCATAGTTATGCATACATCATAGCTGATTATAGTAACATGCATGTATTTGAGATGGAGGCAGATATATGTCATACTTATATACAATGATACTAGTTATGCGAGTAGGCCTGTGGAGGGGGAGCGAACATTTCTGCTATAATCAGCAGCCACACACTCCTAACCTCCCCTTCTCTAATGTCTCACAGATAAAGAATCCCTGTACGGATTTTCTTGCTATGAAGTGTATATTACAGGGCAACTATTACTTTATCACAGGGTATATTGATTTACCCATGTGTCAATTAACAGCATAAACAGGGTTGGGAAAGTGGTGGGTTGTGTCTTTATCTCTGGTTATCCCTCGGAAACCTAAGCGTTTCCGGAAACGTACGAGAGGTGGAGTCGCACATGCGCAGTCACTGGCTTATGTCAGAAAAATGGGTGGGGTTAAGTCTGAACCATGCAATAAGATAGCCAAAGAAATTTGGGAATGGTGTAAAGAACGGGACTTTTGGCTAACAATAAACCACATCCCGGGGAAGGACAACGTCCTGGCTGACTACCTATCTAGACACTTCTCGCATGACCTAGAGTGGGAACTAAGTGAAAAGATTTTCAAAAAGGTGTGTAATATCTTTAGCAAGCCTGAAATAGATCTCTTCGCTTCTCGAGCAAATAAAAAGTGAGAAACTTTTGTCTCCTGGGGGCCTCAACCAGGCGCCTTGGAAATTGACGCTATGTCAATAACTTGGATGAATAACTATATGTACATTTTTCCTCCTTTCAGCCAATAATTTCAAAATTAAACAGTGACCCCTGGTATCAGGGTATGGACCACTGCCACCACACCCCCTTGGTCTATCAAAGCATACGGCGACCAAAAGTGAGGTTGGCGGAGGCGATAAGCTAACAGCCATATATCCAGTCACACAGAGGGGGTTTTGGCCTATCTATCACTAAATAGGGAATCTTGATATTCCAATAAGAAGTTGGAAATCCATGATTAAAGGACCAGTGATACTTTGGTGTGTAGTATTCGTGTACCCCACACTCTGGCTACTTCTGTGACGCATGGTCGCATAGGGATCCACGCTCACATAAGTGATGGTTAGTACATTAGTACTGAAATAATCTAATTAGTCATAGTTATGCATACATCATAGCTGATTATAATAACATGCATGTATTTGAGATGGAGGCAGATATATATCATACATACATACAATGATACTAGCTACGTGAGTAGGCCTGTGGAGGGGGAGGCAAACAATTCTGCTATAACCAGCAGCCGCACACTCCTAACCTCCCCTTCTCTAATGTGTCACAGAAAAAGACTCCCTGGACAGATTTTCTTGCTATAAAGTGTATATAAGAGAGCAACTATTACTTAATGCTCATATGTGCGGTGGTTACTACATTAGTACTGAAATAATCTAATTAGTCATAGTAATTCATACATCATAGCTGGTTATAATGACGTGCATGTATTTGAGTTGGAGGCAGATATATGTCATACTTATTTACAATGATACTAGCTACGTGAGTAGGTCTGTGGAGGGGGAGGTAAAAAATTCTGCTATAACCAGCAGCCGCACACTCCTAACCTCCCCTTCTCTAATGTCTCACAGAAAAAGAATCCCTGGATGGATTTTCTTGCTATAAAGTGTATATTAGAGGGCAACTATTACTTTATCACAGGGTATATCGATTTACCCATGTGTCAATTAACAGCATAAACAGGGGTGGGAAAGTGGAAGGTTGTGTCTTCATCTCTGGTTAAACTGTGACTCCTGGTATGGACCACTGCCATCACACCCCCTTTGTCTATCAAAGCATATGGCGACCAAAAGTGAGGTGGGATGGAGGCGATAAGCTAACAGGCATATATTCAGTCACACAGAAGGGAGTTTGGCATATCTATCACTGAATAGGGAATCTTGATATTCTAATAAGAAATTGGAAATCCATGATTAAAGCATCTTTTACACTGCCCTTGGTTATCTGAATTTTCACTTATCCACTTTTTTTTGATAGTGCAAAAGTATAGAAAAAAAATCGGTCAGATTAGCAAAATTCCAGCTGACTGATGGCAATGGAATTCCTGCTTAATTGCCACATAATGTAAGGCTACTCAAAATAAAACAAAAATTGCCAAAAATCTTTTTCTTACACACAGCCATCTGTGACGGGTCCACAATGCATTGATATAATCAGGCCCTAATGAACTGCTTATATGATAAAGGATTGAATTCCTCCTTTGTCACTTTTTCATGACTTGATGATGAGAAACAAGTTCTTTTTTTCAGTGGCCTAATCTAATGTTTTGCACCTGGTACTTGATTTGGACCAGTGGTACTTTGGTGAGTAGTATTCTTCAGGGGCTTAGGAAAAGGGGGGGCAGGCGGTCCTGCCCCCCCCCCCAATCCTAAAGGAGGTGGGGCCTGAGTATGTCTGGACCCCCCAAAAAAAATTTACCAAGAATTCATAATGAATTTAACAAGAAGCTAAAATTTCGCATCTCAAATTAGATTGATATACTAATGGTATAGGGGAAATGGGGGCCTAGACCTCAAATCAGATCTAAAATTCATCAAAAATTACTTTTCTATACAGATTTTATATAGGTATGTATAGGCGCTATTGCACTTGTGCCATCAATTCAAGGTGGATGAGGTGGGGCCCATGCTGGGCCCCCACAATGAAGATTCGCTTCCTACGCCTCTGTTATTGTACCCCACACTCTGGCTACTTCTGTGAGGCATGCTCATATGTGTGGTGGTTACTACATTAGTACTGAACTAATCTAATTAGTCATAGTTATGCATACATCATAGCTGATTATAATAACATGCATGTATTTGAGATGGAGGCAGATATATGTCATACTTATATACAATGATACTAGTTATGCGAGTAGGCCTGTGGAGGGGGAGGCGAACATTTCTGCTATAATCAGCAGCCACACACTCCTAACCTCCCCTTCTCTAATGTCTCACAGATAAAGAATCCCTGGACGGATTTTCTTGCTATAAAGTGTATATTAGAGGGCAAGCATTACTTTATCACAGGGTATATTGATTTATCCACACTGAAAACCTACGAGATCCAGAACTCGTCAATACTGATTACTTTAGGTCCTCAGGTTGACAATACCTAAATCTACAGCATTAGGTTGTCATGGGGTCCTCATAAGTGATGACTTTGGGTCGTCACTGACGAATTAAAGTCGTCACATAGGAGTGAGTGAGTAATAGATGTTTAACGCCATTTCGACAGCTAAGGTCATATTCATGGCGAGAACTACATTACACAATTTCACAGAGGAATGTGTCAGTGCCCACGCATATGTGCACCACACACATCCTGAGGGGATAGGAAAGATGAGAAGTAGACCCTTTTAAGTGGGCTAGGGAATCCCACGTCACATAGGCTGTCCTCTACAGCCACAATGCCCTGCACAGAAATGACATTTTCATTGAGTTTGTTTTTGTAAATTATTTTGTACCGCCCCCCCCCTACATCAGTCAGTGTTTATTAGGGGTATTCCCAACCCACTAACATGGGCTAAGTTGAATCTTACATAGTACTGTAATGGAACTATAGTCTACATGTATGCACTCAATAAATAAGGACTATTACTATAGATATATCCATAAGAGTGGTGTCATTACTGGAATGATCTAATTTCTTTGCTCTGTGTTAACTTACAGTTTCCCATCGTTTTACTAATGCATCTGTATCAAACGATGCTTTTATTCCCCTATTCATAGTATACTATACAATAAATACAATATAGATATCAGCCTATTAACGCTCCAGGGAATATCATATGTATGGGGCTGTGTACAAATGACGTCATGCAGGAGGGGGGGAGGGGGGGTCCCACTTCCCATGACCAAGCATGACAAGGGGGGAGGGGGGTCATGGGCTGCATGACATCATGTCATCAAGAAATCAAAATTTGCTTTGGCTCTGGCAAGAAAAGAAAAATTGTAAAGGTAGGGAGATATAATACCTATAGTAGGCACTTACCTACCCCCAGTGCATGCTTCTGTTGCAGTGGAGGTGTGAAACTGATAAAGCTGAAACTGGGGAGTGCTAAACTCTCCTTTCTTTGCAAGCTCATTGTGTAGCTATTTATTGGAGGATCTTAACAAAGATGGGCTCATTTTAAAGGGATTGATTAGGGGTTTAATATAAATCTATTTGAGAAATAATTGATTCAGATAAACATCCCATTCTCCCCAACTGAAGTTACCCCATTAACTTTGAAAGCATTTTTTGGTATAAAGGCAAAATCTCACATAAAAGAGAATAGTTCCCACACTTTCTACAGAAAAAAATGATTTAGAAACTGTCTAGGGTTTCTCATTTCATAGGGGAACAGGATGTTTGCCAGACCCCACAAAAATTTTAGCGTGCCATTCGCTATCACCCTTCCACCAGCTTCTCCATGTTAGGTCCTTGTCTGTTTGCTAGAATCCAATCCTATGTATATCATTTATATAACAATGGATAGAGCCGATAAAAATAAGTGGATTTCCTTTTTAATTAAATGAAGTGTTTACATCAATTTAAAGGGAAATTCTGACCGTTTAAAGATCTCATATCAACTCCATAATTTTGCATCAATTCTGTGAGATCGCTAAATCACAGATGATATTAGATTAAATTGTTAAATTTTGATATGATACATTGATTTTCAACCTTTTATGGGGAACTTATACACGAAAAAGAAAATAGTCCAAAATAATGATTTAAGAGATGTAGCTACACCTGTATCAGATATGCTTGATCACAAATCTGGGCCCTATTTAAACTCCTAACAGTGACAGAATTTTGGCTTTGATTTGGGGTCTTTGATCATTCATAACTTCCCTTATACTTGGCATAATACTTCATTTAAAGAGCAAATCCATTTCTTCTGATGAGATCTATCCATTGCTTTAAAAAAAATGCATGGGACAAAGTCTTGAAAACTAGGTAAGTGCCTACCTATAGGCCCTACATGCATGCCTTCCTAAGACATCTCACTCAATGAGTGTCACTGCCATCAATGTCAGTGTAAAGTCAAGTTGATGTCCAGGCCAGGGTGCACTACTCTCACCCCTAATCTAGGCCCCATACTGATTTAACCCTTTTTGAAAAGGACCCCACTGAATCTCCGCTGCTGCCTCAGGGCAGCATCGATAGTTATCCACAGGCTTTGTTTTGCTGAAAAGGCATGAATCTTTTTACCCCTCCCCCTCCCACTCCTTGAGGTATCAAAATTATTTTTCCTCCTCCCCCAATCCACACCCTCCCTTTGTTGAACTTGGAGGGGGGGGGGTATCTCTCTGCATGACGTCATGCTGAGGGGGGGGGTCAAGTGTTGTATGACGAAACATGACAAGGGGGGGAGGGGGGTCGAAAATGGTCCAAAAATGCATGACGTCATTTGTACACAGCCCCTATGACTGAAATGCATAGTAGAGACATCTTCTGGCATACAAACAGACTAATAGTAAAGCCAAAGTAGTCAGCATGACGACTTAGGGTAGGCATAATAGCCTGACGACCCTAAACTCGTCATATGTGACGACTTTCTAATGGTGGCATGTTTTCAGTGCATGTGTTAATTAACAGGGGTGGGAAAGTTGAAGGTTGTGCCTTCATCTCTGGTTAAAGTGTGACCCCTGGTATAGACCACTGCCATTTTTGATGGTGAATAAAACAACAGTTTTTATGGTTATTTCTGTGTCTTATTAGCCTTTCTTTCTGGTACAAGACTAATATCAATGCCGCCAGTGTTCTCCACACATAGGAAGTACACTGGCGGCACTACCGTGTACTTTTCACTGCCGTGTATTATCATTGAAAAGCACCGCCTGTGTGCTTTCCAGCTCACCATAAGCTTTTTATGCTCTTTTGAATTTTGTAAATCGGCCTAATAGAACAGAAGTTAGGCCCTTTTTCTTCAAAATCCCAACCAAACCTTATTTTTGGGCACAATTATCTTCTAAATTTTCAGAAAATCTCTTTGCGGTTTGCCTCCCATTTGTTGTGTTTGGAAAGCGCCTGTGTGCTTTTTCGCCCTGTGGAGAACCCTATGCTACATTCTAGACCTGTAGGCAGTTCATCTAGAGTAGGTTGTAAACATGTAGGCAGGCCAATGTAACATTAGAGGGTCAAAGTGTACCATGGCTTACGGAGCATCATCTTTGTGGAGAATGCTGAGTTGCAATAACCAGTTCGAGGTTGCCAGTTCACTCCATCACCAAAAGCAGTAGTTCCCCAAAGACCGTTGAGGTTGGCCTGATGACAGCCTCCATACCAAAAGGCTCCAATGTGTATAACGGCGCAGTTGTCAGCCTCCGATCAATCGTTATCTCTGTCATGAGTGGTGAACTGTGTTTGATTATGGTGTTTTTTTAGTGAGAGCATCTCCTGGAAAACAAAGGCCTGAAACCATGAATTAAGGAAAACAGAAAGATGAGACAGAATCTTGTAATTAAATGCCCGTTTGACTCCTGTTAGTTGTCACAGGAAGCAGTACCATTCACCCAAAGTCCCTATTGCATAGGTGTCCAATAACAAATCCTAAAATATCTGTGTGGATACATTTCCTCCAACAGAACTTATTTTTGAACAAGACTTTGAGAATACAAGCACATATTACTGACTTCTGTGATGCCCGAGTATGTGCAGTTCATTGATATTTTGTTACTGTTCTATAAAGAATGTAGCCCACATGAATGGCATACCGCCTACTTTAGCAGATGCTATATAGTTGAATACTTTATACAGTACTCAACCTTATAATTGTCCTGCCCTTTAGGAGCGCCCTCCGCCCTCTTTGGAGCCTTTTACAGACGAGAAAGATTCATAATTTTCATGATTCTAGGCAGTTAAATTTGTCAGTACTAAACTACGAGAAAAATGAGTTTTAAGATTATTGTTCAATACGGTAAGTCACACTCGGAGTACCTCCTTGCATGTATGTGCAACACCCTGTACGTGAGTTACAAGGAGAATTAGGAATATTGAACTAACCTGCAGGTGGCAAAAGGGAGCTAGAATACCCTGAGAGGATGTAGTCAGAATTAGAATCACCAACAATGAATGTATTGTACTCAGAATCTGCAAAGAGCCCTGCAGGGTATTCTACAAACACTTTCATCTCCTTATATAACAATGTGGACAGGAGGTTGATATTCTCCAGCCCTAACCAGTAGTTGGTAGCTGGATCACCAAAACTTGCAGTGTAGTTCACCCAGTCCAAGTTGAAGTCTGAGTCGCTGATTCTCTTCTGGAAAACCTGTGATAAAAAGACAAAGGTTCACAAGTGGTTGGTCTGACAGAGCTCTCCTCGTGAGATAACCCTCAGTCAGACCCCCTACGAGTGAACCTTTGTATTCATATCATGTTATCAGAATCAGAAATGTTCAAAACCTTTTTGAAATTACAAAAAAAAAGAGATAAATATTTACATGTTTTATGATCATTTTGGGTGGTTTTAGTGGCCATGAGAAACGGGGGTGGGTTATCTAAGGGTTCCATTGGTACAGCCGATCAAATGTGCATAACAGGATGACTCAGGAAGTCAAAAAGATAGATGACTCCTTGAATAGTGTTCAACAACACTTGACTGGGAAAAAAGACTGAATGAGAAAAACTTGAATGAATTGACTAGACAAGTAGCCAATAAGCAATTTGGTGTGCATGACAGAGCATCCTACAGCCTGGTCCTATCAAAAATGAGGACAGTAAGACATGCCAAAAGCTCCCCAGACAGGAACATAGTTATTTATTGACTGTAGACCAGACAGGATGACAAACTGCTTCTAGTGCTCTATGACTTGTTCAAAAGGCTAGATATCAGAAATAATGATGGTGATTTTGTAGAGGTGGTTCGCATGAAAAAAACAGTTCTGATCAAACAGGGTGAGCAGGCTCCAAAAGAAAAAGTGCCGCTGATGGTTTGCTGCAGCAACTCTGCAATCAAGTCAGCGATTCTGTCTAAACGCTGGGATCTCAATAAGGTGGAAAATCAGCTCAACACAAAGATGCCCTTAATGAGTGCAAAGAGATGAGGGATGCAAAAAAACATGGCAGGGCCATTGTAGCATCAGCCAAAAGAAGGGGAATCAATGCTGGCCTAGAAAGATGGAATTAAACTAGATGGAAAATCATACAAAGTTGATCATGCCCCTTATGAACCCCCAAAGGGGGATAGGGCAGCCAAGAGCAAACCAAATAAAGCTGATGACGTAGTTTGTATTATCGAAACAAATAGCATTGTCTACTAGGGTGTCAAGGCATACATGTCTAACTGGTATCCCTGCAAGATTGCCTTTGACTAAAAGGGACAACCTGCACTTATGACAGCATGGAACAAGGCTACTTCCACATTCGATTACTCGAGCTGGGCCATTTGTCAGAGGCATGAGAAATCTTGGCAATGTCTGATCCTAGAAGATACCCCCAACCATCCCTTCCTAGATTTCGAACCTGTACTGATGGAGAATTTAATCAAGGCCAAATTTGGGCAAAATGGAACTGAACATGGCCTATTGTTGGCCACTGACTCAAGGTTGTTAGTTGAAGGGACGGGATCTGAGAAGTGGGCTTCTGGGTGGGCATGGTCTAAAGTGGCAAATGCCAAGTATGATACTGAGGATCCTTACCCAGGTAAGGATCTTCATGGAAAGATGACCATGAAAGTGAGAGAACATTATAGCAATGTTTAAAGGTTGTGTCAAAGATGGTTAATGGTGAATTTGTACTCAAATGGTTGCACTAATGCGACTTAGATCATTTACAGCATAGACCATATAATAGTATGTGCAGGAACTGACATTTACACTGTGTCATAACAAACTGTGATACTTGTCTTAATCCTGATGTGTCCTATCCAATCAAGCTGTATTATGATCTCTGATATACAGTATGGGCTTAAACCAGGACCTGTCATTATTTGAGGTATTAGAAGCACTGCCCTGTACCACCACGCTGACACCAAAATGGCGACGCTCTTATCTGGGGACTCCAGAGCGGAGGGAATGGGGAAGCTAGTAGAAGAATCCCTTGATGATGAGGCAAATTATGAGGTGGGTGAGTGTGCCAAAAAGTCCTGGTCTATTGCAACAATTGAAAAGGAGGTTCTGAAGAGGCTAGAGACAGAGGCATATGATCTGGTTATACTCATGGCGGAGGCATGTGATGTAACATCCAAAAGATATATACAAGGAAAACATGATATTTTCTTCCCTCATGCAGATGCAGCGACCTGTAGGGCCGTTGTGGCTGTGAGGTTAAGTAGAATGCTCAGCAAATTATCGAAGCAGCACCCAGAAACAAAGTTTGTACTCTGTACGATATTTGGCATGGACCTGCAGAGGTTCAACCGCAACTCTTTGCCTGACCCCAACCAAGCCCCACTGAACAGAAGCATCAAACTTCTGAAAGGTGATATTCAATTTCTGAATAAGATTAGGGGAATGCCTACTGTTAAACTACACATGATCTTCCATAAGAACCGTTGGAATCAAGGAAAAAAGGGGAGGAAGGTAGGCAAGGCCCTAAAATTTACATGTCAGTATGGGCCAAAAAAGATGTGTGATGGACTACATGCAACTGGAGATGTGAATAAAATAAATGCAGCTAGAATTGCAGACGTCATCAAAGAGATCTTACCACCTGACAGTGAGCATGTTGCCAATGGGGCTGAAGATGGGGGCCAGAATCTAGGACAAAACCTGGGTTCTGACTATGGATGACGATGATTATGAATGGGATGATGTAACAGAACAGATCAACAACATCTGTTTACATGATGATGACCCTATGCAGCAGGATCAGCTGTGAGACCCTGTGACTGTCTAAACAAATGGACAATCATAAAAGTTGGGCGTAATTCAATTTGATTAAACCAAATATCAGTATCAGTACCAGTGACAGATTTGAAGACTGATAGTTCAATAGACACTTCAGGATATCTGATGTTAAATCAGTCCCCTTTCCTCTTTTCCTATTTACTATGAGATTTACTCTATACCTTCTATTATTAAATGGTCAGGTATTCATAGCCCTAGGCTATAATGCACTAGGATTAAAATTTGATTATTTAGCTGCCTATAAAGCTATTCCAAATCAAATAGCTATGGGAGAGATTTGCTAGGATCAAACTTGGGGCTGTTCTGATTCATGCAAGATACAAGATTTACGAGAATCAAACTTATGTATTGAAATATATTATGGTAGTTAAGTCTGTATTAACTGTGGTTGGATTGCTTTGCTTGGATCAAACCTCCCATGTATATGTATATACTGTATTAGGCTTACATTGTCTTAAATACTCTTGTATTAACTTTAATTAAGATATGGGATCATATGCATCTGTTTGATACTGAATTTCGAATATTGCATTTTTGAGAGTTAAAATATATGCACATAAAATTGATTATACACCTTGTCTGTTTTTAATATAGTGGATTATTCTCTATGGTTCCTTTTCTGTTTTCTTTTTTTAGGTTGGCATTATAAGTATGATACCATAACAGACTCCCTAACAGCATGGCTATGTTCAGAAGAGTTTTCAAGGTGTAAGGTTTCTTCAGGTGATTGGTTTCTGCATGGTTGAATTTCTTTGGTGAGTCTGTTAGAATTAAGCTACTAATAAACATTTGATGTCTACTACTTTCTACCATATAATTTAATAATATATAAAATATAATAGAATGAATAAAATATAAAAATTAAACTAAAATTATAAATTAAATAATACCATGTAACCTAATTTTGCAAAGGCTATTGTTGATTGTTGTGTTGGCTTTTAGTTTCTAACCTTTTTTAACTCCTTGGCAACTCGCATCCTGAAAGATGTGGTTCAAGCCATGTGTTTTTTATCCGAAAGGTAAAATTGGTGATGTTAAGTATAATATTTCTAACTTTTAAATTTCTGTTTTTCTAAGTCTTCTCCTATCTTAATATATAATGCTAATGTAAAACAATTAAATTATTTACAGTATACTAATAATTAGAGTTTAATTAACAGTATCTGCCAACCATATATAAGGTGTGTTCTCGAAATTGAATATTGGAACTCTGACTGTGTGTTGATGCTTAAATGTCAAACACAAGTAAATTGTTTTGTTCTTTTCTTTTGCTTCCCTTATTATGGCAGATTTTGTCTTACTACTCCTTTTTGTGGTTGAACCTGGAGCTGAGATCAATAAAAAATCGGTACCAGCTCTCTCTCTATTTAATTACCCGGAGTACATTTAGTTGGGGAATCTGTTGGGTAATTCTCTAAGCCATCAGCTGAATTAGCTGGTGGCTTATTTAAATTTGTATAAATTTTATTTTATCTTTTTCTCTTGTTTGCATGATGACATGGGAGGGCATGAATCTATTTAGGCAGGATAGGCAAAGAAAAAAAGGGGGGGGGCTGGCTGTATATGTATTTGATGATATTAAAGCTGATATTACTGTTAGGAAGGAATTGAGATGTAGTAATAAGCATGTTGACCCAGTGGGCACAGAACGTTGCATCAACGTTGACAACCCGCTGATATTGTGTTGATGATGCTGATCAACCTGTCTTCAACACCTTTTCAATGATACTATTTCAATTTTGTCAACCAACACCCTTTCAACATCCAATCAACAGTTGACATATCAATGTTGAAATATTGTTCTCAATTCAATGTTGACTAAAAATTGATTTGTCAATGTTGAATAAACAATATTGATTTCAATGTTGATTCAATGTTGATTCAACATTGACATGTCAACAAAGACTGCCCTAACAAATATCAACATTGTTTCAACATCATATCAATGTTGTGTCAACATTGTGTCAATGTTGAATCAACATAGAAATGCAAACATTGAATCAGCTCTGATGGTTAGATGTTGAATCACAGTTGATTTTGATTATGTTGTGTCAACTTTCAAATTCAACTATATTTCAAGCCTATATCAACCATTGATATGCAAACATTGCAAACCTTGTTTCAACGCTGAATCAATGTTGATGTGCCCAGTGGGGAGTGCCTAGTGTTCGATATGCATTTTGAGAACACTGTTATACGCTTGTCAACCTTGTATAGGCCTCCATCTGGTAAACATGTTGAATTCTTTGAATATCTTGATATGTTAATGAAAAGGCTTCCAAAGTGAATATGGAGCAGTGGATAATGAGTGATATAAATATTAATACCCTACGTAAGAAGCAAAGTGATACCATCAAGCTAAATGATGCTTGCAGATTTGAAGGTTATCATAAGCTAATACATTAATGTACTAGACCGTACAAGAAGATATTCGCATGTCTGGATAACATATGGACAAACTCTAATGATGATGTAAATCTTGGTGTTCTCAATTTCTTAGTCAGTGACCATCTGCCTGTTTATGCTGTGAAAACAAAGGAAAAGATAATTTATACCAAAAAAAAAGGGGTGGGTATGGAAGTATAGGGGTTTCAATGAACAATTATTCCTAGATTGGCATGGCTGATTGGGATTATTACTATAACCTTAGAGATCCAGATGGTGCGTGGATGTTTGTGCAGGATCATATCATTTCCTTCCTTGATGAGCATTGTCCTTGGTAAGAAGTTGAGGTGGTGTATCATAGAAATAAATGGATGACACAAGAAATCCTAAGTATGATACATGAATTTGAAGATTATGTTAACCCAGGATGAATTTTATTTAAATAGGGCAAGGAGTATGAGATGCAGAAAAATCAAAGCTGTAAATTATGCTAAGTCAAATAACATCAAAACAGCCCTCTATGAAGCCAAATATGACCCGAAGAAATTTTGGAGGGTTATAAATGGTATTCTAAAACCAAAACTTGAGGTGTCACCACCAGAATTAGTAGGGCATGACGGTTTTGTTAAATCTTAACAAGAGTTAGGTGACTACTTAAATAGGTATTTTTCTAATATTGGCAGTGTGTTATCAAATGACATCACAGCTAGAGGCTATCATGAACATGTCATCATAGATGTTGAGACTAGGGTAAAGGTGGATAAGTATCACTGAAAAATGTCTTCCTGACAAAATGACATGTATACCCATGTCAACTTGATATGACACAGAGAGCACACGTCATTGGGACATGTGCACATATGTCACCATGACAACTGTAGCATACAGTAATCCTCATATGATTTGACATGCCTTAAAATGCCATGTCATCTGTGAGTTGACTAGGGTCACGGCCATGTCAAAGGCACTTGACATGTGATGGTTTGACATACATAATTGTTCTAGGATATTCCACTAGATGGAGCAAACAACCATTTTGGTACCAGGACTAATCACTACCAAGAAGTACTACCAACACTTGAGACATTTGATGTATCTGTGTCATTTTGTTTTCATGAAGAATAGATCACTAAGGTCTGTAAATATTATCAATGAATGGTAGTGAATTCTATTTCATTGTTAAATCTGCATTTGTTATTGAATATCAAAATAGACACCCACCATCTTGAATACTCCAACTGGAGTGGTTAGACACCTTATGTGTTGGTCAGTGAAAATACCAAAGGACTGTATTCTAACCCACAATCTCACAATCTCAGTATCTACAGTACAGGGAGACATATGGCATTGCCATGCATCTCCATGCCCTTGTCTTATGGACTGCATAGAGGTCCTCAGTCAAGTAGGAGTTCTGTAGATAGGAAAAAGTGCCTTAGTGTTGCAGGCCTGTGGGACTATGATATCCCCTGCCTTCTATTATAGGCCTCCCTTGATTGAACCATTGGTACATAGTTATTGACTGCTCTTGACCCTTACATAATTGTCTCACAGTATTACCTAGCACTCAGGTGAATGGATCAGAAATATGTGACGTGTCTTCATTACGCATGTCAAATGGAGTTGACGAACCAAATATGAGAGGGTCAACCTCATTTGACATGCCTTCATACATGTGGGAGACAAATTGTGACCTGTGCAGTATGCGTCAAAGCGATCAGTGTTCTTCTCTCTGTATACATGGTTGAACTGCTGTTCCAGGAAATTAATGTAAAAAAAACGTCTGGTTTTATTGGAATCAGATGTGATATCTTAAAAAGTGCCTGATTAAAGGTTTGATGGGCGGTGATATGCACTGTAATCCTCCAATAGACTTCACTCAGTGTCCACAATCCGCTTACATGTATAGGATCACTAATGCCTAAATCAATCAATATGGATATATTCCTTTTTAGCTGCTTCAAAAAGCTTGTTTGTATTTTTACTGCAGACAGGAGAGTGTATGGGATTTTTAAATCCAAGGTAGTATCCTATCTCAACTGTATGAAGGTGGAGAAAAACACTTAATGTAAGCCCTACTTCAATTCCTTGGGGGATATGATTTATGTTGCAGTATGTTTCCAGTATCTCATCTGTTACAATTAATGACTATATTGACACACGTGACTGACATCTCTGAATCCATCTATTGAATATGTGCTAAAAGAAATACTTCTCTTTCATTCTGCTAATTGAATTGCAGCAAGTATTGATCAATAATCTCAACAAGACATTCTTCCGTGGCCAATCACAAAATCATGTCAGTCCACCAGTCCTGTTCTCATTTTGTTTTGATCATATGACCATCGTATTCATTAACTTTCTCAGGAGTATTTACCAATGGAAGCCCCATAGAAAATCTTTACTGATGAAAGATATAAGCCAAGTGAACAACTGTTTTATATGGAGCATATGTTTGATAGTAGTTGTAGTCTTTTCAACCCATCCCACCTTTATTTTGATAAGACAAGGAAACTTCAGAGTTTCATATAATATAGTGTTTATTGTTGATTTTTTAGTTCTTTTAGTTTGTGGTATGATTACATTATACCACAATGCTGAATAAGACACTTCAGTTACACCGCACTGATTTATATTTTATTCACTCTATATGTTTATTTTTAATACAAAATTCTACTTAATAATTGTCAATTGTTGTGCCTTCTTATAACAATATTAGGAAATATACTCCAGTATTTATTTGTCCTCATTTATTATGTCATTATGAGTCAGTGCATGGCATAACACATTTAATTAGGATCATAAAAGAATGATGAAAAAATGTCAGCCCTCACATTTTCTATCCCAGGACCAAAAGAAAAGCAAGGGTATCCCCGCTCTTTTTGTTTCAATGGTATTCAAGGATCGATATGAAATTTTATCAGTATGCATGTATCTGAATTCCAATTTCAGCGGATTGTTTATAGATAAACACTGTATCAGATTACCTCCTGCACTAGGTAGACTTAGGGCTACTAACCTGCCATACTAACATGCTCCACTTGTTAGAGACTCTTGACATACACCTTTTAATATTAGGAAGTCCCATATCTAGGTTACAGTAGTATAGTACATCATGACCTATTTGGTTCTCAAGAGCATTAAGGCAACACAGGAACACTGAACTGGAAGCACGAGTAAGCTCTTGAAGATTGACTAGGGACAGCATTGTCCTTGTCACTGTAATGAAATGTACTGCCTTTGTGAAATTTTCATGAATAGACTAGTCCATTCCATCAGTGAACCAACCCAAGTAACATGTCCAACTGGGCCCCAATTGGGTTTACCCTGGGAAATGTTGGGCTAGGGGTGGGTTGGTCTGCATTTAGTTGTAGGTTTTGACACCAGGTGTCCCCAGAATGCCATATGAAGAGAATGTGTCACAATGTATGATGACATTTCATCTCTGTAATGCAGTCCAAATAACATAGTTAGTTGACGAATATGCACAAACAAACATATTTTATAAATGCTGTTTCAGGAAAAAGAGATATTTCCATTACATGATGTAAATTAAAGGAAAGGCTTTGAATCAACCTGAAAACACCTATCCTGTGGTTTGAAACTAAATATAAGTATGGCCATACACTCCGAACACTTATCATCAACAAAATGTATGGCTGTGATGAAGAAAGTCACTGGGCAGACTGTAAATAATCACTTGTCTTTGCTGACTTAAACCTGATGAAACTTTTTCTACCACATGAGTGGAAATGTCTTCACCATTTGGGTCAAACTTGTGGCAGCTAATAGGAGCCCACTCCAAGCCCACTTCTGATGATTTAATCATATTATCAAAATGCATAAAGCATATGATATAAGCATATGATCAAGGATCCAATTAATGCCTACAGTATATACCATATAAGTTAATGTGTTAATGTTAATTGATAATAGCATAACAATAAATGTGGATAAAAGAGGAGACATTTGGTTTGGTGAGAATTGACTTTGTCAATATCAATCCTATACATGCCTTTATTATAAGACAATAATCACAATTTACAATAAATAACAATACAATATAATATATACATATAATCACAATACTATAATAACAATTAAAGTTTAAAATTGTTGGCACCACCCTGCGTAGTGTGTGCCCCTTGAGCATATGAAGCCAATTGACCATTAGTTCAACTGTTGGGGCTTATATACTGGAGGAAATGTTATGTGTGACGTCATTGATATACATGCATCCTGGTGTGAAGTAGTACCTACGTATCACTCATTAATTATATATATATATATATATATATATATATATATATATATATATATATATATATATATACCTGGGAGTATCACTGAGTATATAGTCCCATAATTAATTAAGTGCCCATGGGGTCCCTGCCGGGGCCCACTTGGAGCCCATCTTGGGCTAGCCAGATGGATTCCCTCTGTTGCCCAGTGCCCATTCTCGCAGGGCCCCAACTGGGCTGCCCATATGGGGCCCAGTGGGCCAGCCCAAATGGGGAACATGTTACCTGGAAATATAACACAGGAGCTGGGAGCATGTCCAGTTAGCAAGTTTCCTGCCAAAATAAGTGTTTTACCAAAAAGAGCGGGAAATTCATTGACGAGAGATGAGGACATGAAATGGATAAAACTCATGAAGAAAAGTGCCCCCAACTATGATACAGCCTTTGGCCAACTATAATGATCAGTCTTATAGTGCACTACAAAAATTACCTTTTATCTATTATGCAATGTTATGGAAAAGAAAGTGGGTTGGTTGCTTTTACCATGGTGAAACCATTTCCCATTGGCAAGTCTCTTGGCAAAATGCATGTTGTCCCTAAAAGAGCCGGAAATCCATTGACAACAGATGAGAACATGACATTGGTGAAATTCATGAAGGAATGTATACCTCCTGTGCCCATCCCCTTTCTCCTGTACCCATCTCCTACCTGTTGTATCTTTCCCCTACCTGATTGTATCTTTCCCCAACCTGCTGTAGCCATCCCCTACCTCATATACCTATCTCCTACCTGCTGTGCCAATCCCCTACCTCCTGTACTCATCCCCTACCTCTTGAACCAATCCCCTACCTCCTGTACCTGTCCCCTACCTGCTGTAATCATCCCCTACCTGCTGTACCCATCCCCTATCTGATGTACCCAACCCCTACCAGCTGTACCCATTCCCTACCTGCTGTACCTTTCCCCTACCTCCTGTACATATCCCCTCTTGTACTTATTCTCTAGGCTAGGTGTGTGTCACTACTGGTATCCCTATGAGGTAGAGTAGCAGTAGACTGGCATGGGAAACTTTGCCCTATACTGTAAACATAGATATTTTCGCGCTGTACATATTTTCGCGAATTTCGCGGAAATAAAAAATCCGCGAATTTAAGTACATCGTGAATATTTATCCCCTCCAGTACAGGCAGTCCAATATGTGGAGGGGGGGGGCTAATGTTGACATCTCCCTGCCCTGATATGGTACCAAGGGGATAATCTAAGTTCCAACCCACAAATGTGTTGATAAAATATGTACCAGTAATATTACACATGCAAATAGATAATTTTCACCAGCAAACTCTAAGCATATAGGTTACTGGTGGGGGCAGGGTTGGGGGGATTGTATCTTGTTCAGACAGGCTGGGGGGTTAAGAAAATTGGAAATTCGTGAATTTAAATACACGCGAAAATGCAATTTAATGCAAAGTCGCGAAAATTTATACACGCGAAAATATGTATGTTTGCAGTACCAGAAAACCATCTGTTACTCATTACTGAGATACATATCTTACACAAGATAGTCAGGATGACCTGCATTACATGAGTCCTGTAGTTTATATAGATAAGCCAGCAGGTTTAGGACATTGGTGAGAGGTCACAGGGCTGACCTAGATAATATTGTGTCTTTTAACCAATAGAACCTGATAAGGTAGATGTTACTGTGTGTGAGTACAACTATATTACATAGACTTCTCCTGCCACTCCTCCTCAGAGGCTCCAGTGCATCATACCCATAGCTCCCTATACCCACTCCAATCTTTAACTTTCCAAGTTCATGATGCATGCAGTGGGGAAATCTATGAACCAATGATCCTATATTTCAAGAATTAAACAATAACATTGTGGTGAGAGTTCTATGTTATGAGCTATTCCCCTCCCTAACCACTACTCCTGCCCCTCCTCCTGTGCATCATGCCCCTAAGGCAACCCTCTACCCCCTCCTCCCATGCATCAGGCCACCCTTATCTCCCCCTAACCCCTCCTCCCATGTATCAGGCCACCCTTACCTCCCTCTACCCCCTCCTCCCATGTATCAGGCCACCCTTACCTCCCTCTACCCCCTCCTCCCATGTATCAGGCCACCCTTACCTCCCCCTAACCCCTCCTCCCATGTATCAGGCCACCCTTACCTCCCTCTACCCCCTCCTCCCATGTATCAGGCCACCCTTACCTTCCTCTACCCCCTCCTCCCATGCATCAGGCCACCCTTACCTCCCTCTACCGCCTCCTCCCATGTATCAGGCCACCCATACCTCCCTCTACCCCCTCCTCCCATGTATCAGGCCACCCTTACCTCCCTCTACCCCCTCCTCCCATTTATCATGCCACCCTTACCTCCCCCTACCCCCTCCTCCCATGTATCACGCCACCCTTACCTCCCTCTACCCCCTCCTCCCATGTATCAGGCCACCCTTACCTCCACCTACCCCTCCTCCCATGTATCAGGCCGCCCTTACCTCCCCCTAACCCCTCCTCCATGTATCACGCCACCCTTACCTCCCCCTACCCCCTCCTCCCATGTATCACGCCACCCTTACCTCCCTCTACCCCCTCCTCCATGTATCAGGCCACCCTTACCTCCCCCTAACCCCTCCTCCCATGTATCAGGCCACCCTTACCTCCCTCTACCCCCTCCTCCCATGTATCAGGCTACCCTTACCTCCCTCTACCCCCTCCTCCGATGTATCAGGCCACCTGTTAAGAAATCATCTCCAGTAGAGGGTAGGATGGTTGAGCCACAACTTTACATTATTTTCAAATGTAAGACTTCTAATAACGCACATCATTAGTAAAGATTACTCAGAGTATGGGTACTTTTCAATAATGCTCAGCATTCTGATCATAATAAAATGCTTCATTTGCTGTTAGGAACAGTGGGATACAAACGCCCCATAAGTTTAACCTTGTAGCTCCATATATCTCACATCCCCCATGAGAAAATACAGCCCGGCTTCCGATAGCCAAGTGACTCGCCTTGCTTGGCGTGCCAGACGCAGGGAGCGGTTATTATTTCTATCGTGTGTTCAACCATGGCAAGTTGACCTCAGTGTCTCCCTTTGTCTTCCACACAGAACTATACATTAGTTTGATAAGAAATCAATTTTAATATGTTATTCTTTCATTGTTTAATCATTTTATAGCTTAGTTATGTCCTGTTAACTTAGAAAAGATATGTACAGCGAGGGCGGTAAAGGACAACAAATATATTTTAAAAACAATGTATGCTCCCTACCCAAACCAGAACGAGGCCACGCCAAGAGGACGCTGCTTCAGGGAGCGCTATGGCGTAGGCAACTCGCATGCCAAGCTGTAGGGTAGATTAACCTAAAGACGACCACATACCTAGAGTCAACCACCTGTCAGCTTGTTTTTATCACTTTCAAATATGATGCATTGGTCTTAAACCCTCATATTATTGAAATAGAGGTGTTATAGTACCCCATAGAATGACGTCCTGGAATATATGAAGTAATTGTCATTGCATGATACTGCACTAAAGTTCCTATGTTTGAAAAATTTTTACCATGACCAGCTAGTCATTTCATCAATATTCTCCAACTTTGGTTCGATAATTTGAAGATGACAAGTGCTCACATATACAACATTTTGACTCTAGACATAGATAAATATCTTTGGTAAATGATAGCATAAGGAAAAGTGCAGAAATGTTAAATACTTTCTGTATAGGACTTATTTCCTAGAAAAGACCAATTTCACCTTGAGATGACCACCATTTCACCTTGAGATGAACACTCCTTATACACCTATTTGTGCATTTAATCGAATAGAAACCATTGATTATGTAGGATTACATCGCGAGATTCATGGCCAGAATAGTTTGGGATAGAAATCTTCACTGGATTATGCTCTGATGCATACATCTCAATCTCTACTGTAATGCTACAGTTATTACTATATAGAGGAACTATTTGATAATGAGAGTGTGATGATAAAGTTAAGTAATTGATTATTATAGTCCATGTTGAAGGTTTATCAAAGTACATTAAAAACAAACCCTCTATAATGCAGGGTTGAAAATACCACCTCTATTTTACAGAGATTTACAATAACCATGGTCATAAAATTGCCTCCGATTTCCATTCTAATTGAATCACTATGAAACATACATTTTCTTATGATGTAATAGTTTTGATTACACCATTTTACTGCATATCTATAGAAGACACTAATTTTTTTTTCAAATGATAGTTTAATGAAAATAGCCCCATTAAAAGGGTAGCTATCAAGTGGTCAGAATTACCTCACAACAATTGGGATATCATGGCATCATTCACAACTGCTAACAGAGGAACAATTCTCTTTCACTGGGGGAGTTTCAATAATAAGGGTTATGATATCATGTGGGTCCATTTAAAGATCGTATCCCAACTAAAATTCTGCCATTTTCCAGTTATGCCACATTTGTATGAGGTATAACCTCCTGTAAATGCTTTTGAAGTTTTGAAACAATATGCAATGTATTTCAGCAAGAAATATGCATATGTTCAGCCAAAATTTTTACTGTAGGTCGACACTAAAACCACCAGATAACATGACAAGTGTTTTGTACTTCATGGATGAATGATCACCTGTGTAGATTGGAATGCTAATGGCCCATTAGTGGCACCTAGCGACAAAGTTATGCACTGCATGCCCTTGGCACATAGACAGATTTTATTTGAAACAAAATGTTAAGACAAATTGTTTGTCTTATATTCCAAAAAGGTAATGGGAATAATATGACATAGAATGCAACACATTATAAATTACAACAGACAACACATAAAGGCAAGTAGTGGGACAGTTGGAACTGTTCATTGTAGGGGCCAACTGGTGGTGCCCCCTTCTGTTATAGCCCTTACCAGCCCCGACCTATTAAAACACCTGTTTTACATTTCCCGCCATTAGCTGCATGCTAGCCACAAGGCGCTTGCCACAGGTGCATCTCCTCTGGTAGCTGGAGTGCGAGCGCGTTTGCTGCCAGGTGGAGAGACTGAGTGTATGCTGCCATGCTCTGAAAGATTCATATGAGGAGGAGTGAGGTGCTGCCCTCTTCTAAACAACAGATATCTACTACTCCCTTTCTGTAAGCAAATTCTGATAATTATGCAACAGAACAGCCCAAGCTTTTGTTTTCACGAGATATGGTGCATTGCCCTATCCTTTCTGCTTGTATCCTCAATGTCTGATGTCAACAATAACACTTGAAACAAACAGTTTAAGAATGTCACACCATTGTCACGTAATGGAGCTTCGGCTTGTATTTGGGAGCAGTTGCAATGCCTATACCACAAGTTGTTGAGAAATATGAATTTTGTCACAGTTGTGGATCCACTGCTGCAACTTTTTGTATATTTCCACACGTACATGTATAAGAAGGCACGCCACATCCATTACCTTGTAGAAAAAAGACAAATGATATTAAAAAATGCAGTGACCTTAAAAAATTACCCAATAAATTACCCTTCTAATACCCTTTAATTGATGTTTTATCAATAATGAACATCAATTCATTAAGAACAAGGGGTTGAAATTAAAGTCATTAATGTTGCTGTGATTAATTAAGTTATAATGGAATTATCTTCTCTGATCATGATGCATTTGCCCATTAATTGGCAGGCAGGAATCGTGTTGCTAATTATGAGATTATTCTTAATTTGTTTCTTTCACCACAGAAAAGCAATAGCCTCATTATATCAACCGAGGATCTTTTATTTTTCACAAAGTGTATGTAACAACCATAAGCAATATTTTGTCATCAAGAATACGATTGATATCAATAGTCCGCTGGGCATATTCGGCCGACCATTATGTAGGAAATGAAACCAAGAGTCTTAATATTCTCAGGATTGGCTGAAATTCGATAGGTCTGTTAACCAATGCTGGTCAAAAAACAAATTAGTTTTAAAGCATGTGCCATAGATCTAACACGAATCAAATGACCACAAATCATTGCTCACATTTTCAAGCAACAAAAGGCCAGTGACTGAATAGGAATCCTGCTTCCCACCAGCAATAGGGTCGTTGAGTGCCATAACCCAAGGTCCACTTGAGCGATATCAACATCAGCGTTTTGTGTGGCACTGGTACACTGAAGGGAGTCCCAGGTATTTCCCAAGTCCTGACTTATGAACACAACAAGAATTGAGAACTTAATTATCTCCTGGAAATGTGAACTTGCCAAAACATCTTACACAAAAAAGTTCTCAAGACTACATCGCCAGATGATCTCAAGATACATATGAGCACATTTCCTGTACCTCTAGAGTAAACAACTTGTTTCTGTTCTTGTAGAAGGTGATGTATCCAATTAAACCCACGCAGTCACGCAAATCATCCTATAAGATTTGGAGCCCCCAATTAGAAAATCAAATCCAGTGTAAGGTCTAGGCTAACTGGTGATAGTGTAGGTATTGCTATTTCGAGATACACTTTAATATCAAGACAACTATATTATCGAAGCAATAACTAGTCAGTTCGAGTAGGTTTCAGAATCACTTTATTACAGTACTTGTTACAGAAGGACTGCGAACACTGGGGCTGTGCGGATCGGCCCTTCAACGTTTTTTTTTTTTAAAGTTGTTTATTGGGCAAAAACAGGTACAAAATAAAAATGTAAAGTTTAACCTAGCACCTACGCACTGTAGTGCTTATGCTATGACCCCTAAGATGGCTTGAATTCAGCAATTGCATAAATTTAAGAGATTAAGCAGTCACTTTGCATAGATAATATGTACCTCTCTTTGCAGGGTTATAAAAGTTTGGACTACCCTACATATTCCAGTATAAACACGCTATTTCCTTATGATGATGATGAGATGAGATGATGGATGTTTAACAATATCACAGAGTCTTTTATATCACAAAATAAATTAAATAAAGCAGTTTCGATATATATTCCTCATACTAGTTTTGAACTTATAAATATCATCCATATGGTTATATTCAGTTTTAAGTAGATTCCACCTTGTCGCTGCTCTATAAGCGGCACTTCCCAATACAATGGGTTTTAAGCTACGAGGAATTATTAGTCTTTTACCTTGATAGAAGCAGGTAGCAATATCTCTATTATCAACAAATTGATCATTTTGTGACAATGTAAAACCATATGCTAATAAATGCAAGTCCCTTCTGACACATAGATCCCGAGGTTAATTCAAAAGAGCAATTACTCTGGAGGTCAATTCAAAAGATCCTGGGATTTCTACCCCTGCGATCTTAGTGTTGGCACATATCATAAGACCTGGAGGTTAATGAACCCAGCGGAGGGAATCTAATGGAATCTAATGGGTTCGTAAGACCTATGTATGTAATGTGTAGTATTCACCAGGTGGCAGCACCATTGCAAAAGGGAATTATTATTCATAATCACCTGTCATTCTTGGAGCATATAATGTTACAGTGTTGTATTAAATCAGATTTTCACTTAATAATACACACACACAATATCAGCAATAAAAGGCTGTGAAGGAAAACCCTGTGAAAATACTACTCATGCACTATAAGGAAGCAGCTGGTGCTCTGACAAACAGAATTGTAGAATTGTATAAACAATTCTTGTAGATAACAATCATCATCATGAGCCCAATTTGGACGTGCTTTCGAAAGCAAGTCCTGTAGCTCCAAACCAAAGACTTTGTGTGATTCTTTAGGTTTTTGTGTTCTCTTCTTGAAGCTTACCCACGGATCTTCTCTAACGATTGATCCGAAAAGGTATGCGGCACATTCGACCAATTGATCATAGGTACCATATATTCCGTAAGCTGCTCTCCATTGGTTGAGAGCTACTTTTCCGCCTTTATTTAACCAACAAATCAAATATGGCAGAGCTTCTTCTTTTGTCCATCCACTACAATTGACTTCGTCGACAAAAGCTTGGTACCTGTCCTTCCATGGATCATTAGAATCATATGGAGGGGGTATCCGTGCCTGTCTACGTGCCGGATTATTACATCCGCGTAGTCTATCTGCTTCTCGCATGCTCCAGTTCATGACTTCCATGCCGTCCGCTCCCTTTCGGTAGCAGTCAATGCCAAGGTTTTGTATACATTGGCTTCTATCAAAGATGGTTTGCATCCCTGCAGGCATAGAAGTTCTCCTGTTAGGTTTCCTGCCATCTCCTCCTGATCCTGATCCTCCGAATCCGGATCCTCCTGGGCCGCCTGGAGGGTTTCCTCCTGGTGGACCATTATTATTATAGCTTCCGGATGAACCGACAGGGCATCCACCATTGTAACCGGTGTTTCCAGAAGGTGCATATCTAGGGTAAGAATTATTTTGATTCCATCCCTGGTTATAGCTGTTACCATTTTGGTAATTACCACTTCCTGATGGATTATAATTAGTTCTATATCCATAGGAAGATGTTCTAGGTTGATACGTACCGCCATTAATATTGTTTTGTGGCGGGTTTGATCTCGGAAGACGTCCATCAGTAGGACCATTACCAGAACCTAGGGTTGGATTCGGTAATCTTGGTACTGCTGGTGTACTGTGGCCGGGTTGGGGGAAATATGAAGGTGGTGTCAACATATGCCTCATTGGTCCGGGTGCTCTTGGTTGTGCCACGGGTGTATTATTATTATTCCCTGTAGCGCCATCGTGAGTCGCTTTGATTTTGTGACTCAAATCGAGTTCGGAAGGCTCTTGGTTATCTCAGAGCACCTTTTGATGTTCTCTGAATATGTCTTATTGTTGATAAGCTCCTCAATACTTGAGACAATGACTTCTTCAGACAGCTTCAAACGATCCAAGATGAGACCAAATCCCTTTGTTTTGGCCTGTAACGCATTGTATTGCTGGTCACCATTGAAGGGCATAGTAAGGACTGGAACACCATGATAGACTGCCTCTAGTTGGCCATTGTTTCCGCCATGAGTAATGAATAGTTTGGTATTTGGATGACCAAGGAGGTCATTCTGGGGCAGCCATTTTACCAGTTTTACATTCTCTGGGATTCCTGAAACATCTTCCAAAGCATATTGAACAATGACCCGTTGGCGGAGCTGACCAAATGCGTTCATGATGATTGGTTTTATTTCTTTCCAGGCAAGCTGAATTGCTTCATGCGAACCAAAACCAAGTATGATCAGCCCATCTTTAGCTCCATTAGCAAATTCCTGCAGGTCTTGTGGTAGAGGCTTGGCAGGTTTGGCACTTGATCCCCCAATGTATCGATAATGGGGTGCAGAGACCCGTGGATATCCACCACATATGATATCATGGTTTATGAGGACCATTTCAGACTCAGTGACAAGTTGCTTGAAACTCTTATATGGCTTTTCAGGTACAAATTCCTGCATATGTTCTTTACTCCAGAACCATGAAGGTGGATGGATTGTGAATACCACAGTGACAATTGTGTTCATTACGCTCTGTAAGAATGTCATCCTATTTGTCTGAATCAATATCTGGGATGGCTCGATGGAAGGCATACCACTCACGCCAAAGGTCCAGGGTTCATGAACAGCAGACATGGACATGTACTTTATTCTATTTCTATACGGAATCATGTACAGACATGTGTAGAACATGGTCGCATCATTAATTACCAAATCAAACCTGAGTTCCTGAATCAACTTCATAAGTTTATCATTTTTGTTGATATCCTTGCAGAGGTCGGACATTGAGGAGAAAGCAGCATGGAAAAAGTATATGATATTTATGTCACCTGCAGCATATTTTTTTAAAAGAGGATCCATTTTCTTATGTGGATCATTTTCCTCAGCTCTATGGATCAGTCGGTTCAGAGCATGTTTCTTAACGTTAGACTCGAACTTATCGATGGTTAAAACATAAACTTCATGTCCGTCATCTTGGAGTGCTTTACCAGCAGTTGAGAAGAAATTAACGTGGCTGTAGTGTGGACCTGGTATGAGAAGAATCTTGGCTGGGCGGACAATTGTACCAAGGCAGCAGATCACTAATACAGCCAGGAGAATGTGGTTGCAAAGAGCCATTGTTTCCCAGTGTGGAATTCTGTAATGAGAAAATGCATAAGACGTTGTATTCATTAAAACTGTTTTTCTTTTTACGTCAATAATCAGAGGCCATGAGAGAACATGCATTTGAAGGACCTGCATTTCAAGGAAATCAAGAGGCTTTCTCCCTCATAAAGCTAAGCATATTCTAACAAAAATATTCTTGATAATTGCTTGACTTATGAATCGCCATCAAGATTGTACTAGACGTTTTTGTGATGGCCCCCATCCTTTTGTCTATTGTTAAGTCCATTATCATGATTATTGCGGAGTAGGAGAGTATAAACTGGAGTCTTATTTTTTTTTTAAACTGGGATATAGGAGAGAAAATCATTACTTTGATTGATATGACATCTGAAGGTTATATCGGGGGCCATCCATAAATGACATCATGCAAAATTTGACCATTTTTGACACCCCTCCACCCTTGTTATGTTTTTTGACAATTTTGCAATGCTTGAGGTATATAGAAATTTAATTCCGTCATGCCGTTATATCTCACTATTTTGATATAACCTACTCCCCTCCCCCAGGTTACTGACAGGTCAATCATATTAGTATGCCATATGTATTTTCAAATACACTGTAACCTTACATTTCTGATGTAAGTAGGAGGACATACATAGAGAGAACTAAACGACCACGGTGTACATTGTGGCCGATCCACCACGACGGGGGTGTCTGGGGCTGTGCGGATCGGCCCTTCAACGTTTTTTTTTTTTAAAGTTGTTTATTGGGCAAAAACAGGTACAAAATAAAAATGTAAAGTTTAACCTAGCACCTACGCACTGTAGTGCTTATGCTATGACCCCTAAGATGGCTTGAATTCAGCAATTGCATAAATTTAAGAGATTAAGCAGTCACTTTGCATAGATAATATGTACCTCTCTTTGCAGGGTTATAAAAGTTTGGACTACCCTACATATTCCAGTATAAACACGCTATTTCCTTATGATGATGATGAGATGAGATGATGGATGTTTAACAATATCACAGAGTCTTTTATATCACAAAATAAATTAAATAAAGCAGTTTCGATATATATTCCTCATACTAGTTTTGAACTTATAAATATCATCCATATGGTTATATTCAGTTTTAAGTAGATTCCACCTTGTCGCTGCTCTATAAGCGGCACTTCCCAATACAATGGGTTTTAAGCTACGAGGAATTATTAGTCTTTTACCTTGATAGAAGCAGGTAGCAATATCTCTATTATCAACAAATTGATCATTTTGTGACAATGTAAAACCATATGCTAATAAATGCAAGTCCCTTCTGACACATAGATCCCGAGGTTAATTCAAAAGAGCAATTACTCTGGAGGTCAATTCAAAAGATCCTGGGATTTCTACCCCTGCGATCTTAGTGTTGGCACATATCATAAGACCTGGAGGTTAATGAACCCAGCGGAGGGAATCTAATGGAATCTAATGGGTTCGTAAGACCTATGTATGTAATGTGTAGTATTCACCAGGTGGCAGCACCATTGCAAAAGGGAATTATTATTCATAATCACCTGTCATTCTTGGAGCATATAATGTTACAGTGTTGTATTAAATCAGATTTTCACTTAATAATACACACACACAATATCAGCAATAAAAGGCTGTGAAGGAAAACCCTGTGAAAATACTACTCATGCACTATAAGGAAGCAGCTGGTGCTCTGACAAACATTTTATGACTTTCAAGAATTAATGAAGGAGTATAGTCTGCTGGGTTCAGTGTTAGTCGGGAGGCGTGGTGCAGTCGGTAGCGCGTCCGCTCACAGGCCGTAAGGTCGTGGGTTCGGTTCCCGGCCCAGCCGGAGCACAGTGGTGGTTCCAAACGTCGCCGTAAGGTGTCGTTTGAGTTCCTCCCTGCTCTGGCTAGGCTGTGCTGGAAAGTCTCTCGGCGGTCATGGCAGACAAATGACTTAAAACAGGCCTGTCCATCTCTCACTATGCCTATGTAGTGACGGATGTTAAAGAACCATTGCCTCGGTAAATGTGTAGGGGCCTGCTTTCTATTTTCCCATAGATTCGGTCGCCATCATCCCCCCTCCCCATTAGACTAGGGTCTGGGTAACAACGCCACAAGGGTAATCTCACTTCGGTGTGGATACAACCCGCGGGACCTCTCGCCCTTGAGTGTCGGCCGTAAGGAAGGCACGAGGTGAGATAAAAATTCAATCAATCATCATCGGGTTCAGTGGCCGGGAGGCGTGGCGCAGTCAGTAGCGTGTCCGCTCATGGGCCGTAAGGTCGTGGGCTCGGTTCCCGGCCCGGCCGGAGCACAGTGGTGGTTCCAAACGTCGCCGTAAGGTGTCGTTTGAGTTCCTCCCTGCTCTGGCTAGGCTGTGCTGAAAAGTCTCTTGGCGGTCATGGCAGACAAATGACTTAAAACAGGCCTGTCCATCTCTCACTATGCCTATGTAGTGACGGATGTTAAAGAACCATTGCCTCGGTAAATGTGTAGGGGCCTGCTTTCTATCTTCCCATAGATTCGGTCGCCATCACCCCCCTCCCCATTAGACTAGGGTCCGGGCAACAACGCCACAAGGGTAATCTCACTTCGGTGTGGATACAACCCGCGGGACCTCTCGCCCTTGAGTGTCGGCCGTAAGGAAGGCACGAGGTGAGATAAAAATTCAATCAATGGGTTCAGTATCCCAACTACCGCTGTCAGAATTGGTGGTGGTGGGAGTCTTGAATTGATGGCCCGATAGTTGGGCCCCCCGATTCTCACCCGATTTTTTATGTCTGAACAGAAAAAATCGGGTCCAAAGTAAAACCGTCGGTGATCATTCCCGATGTGTTTCCGATGGTCTTCGATTTATTTCAGGACCTCTTCCACTGCACCCGATTCTTGGCCAATGATACCCTGATTTCCACCCGATTTGGGTCCAATCATCAATTTCTGTCGGAGATGCATCGGAGATGGACTATCAGCCAAGAATCAGTTTCAGTGGAATACGGCCATTAGGTCAATGTAATCTCATTAAGTCTAGGATGTCTTCAGTTAGCCATAGAGGGATGTGTTCAGGGATGACAATAATTCTCACTGGGCACATAATGTCTAGGGTATTTGTAATCACCTTAAATATGCTCCTCCATATATCATTGGGGTTAGGTTGCAACAGTACATCTTCCCAATTATAGTTAACTAGAACATTTTTCAACATTAGAAAATCATATACCCTATAGGACCTCACCTTCACCCTCTTCTTCTTGATTTTGTGTCTCTCACACTTTATAAAAATGGTAACGGTGAACGATGAGCAGTTTGAGCTGACCGTTTCTTCACGAGCGTGTCCTGCTTGTTCTGCATGAGGCCGGTAGGCCGAGTGCGGAGCGGGCAGGACACACGAGTGAAGAAACAGGAAGCTCAAACTGATCAGAGTTCATCTATACATTTATGTCAAAGTGTTTGAGTGGAAAATCAATCGATATTTCATCAATAAGATTGAAATTAAACCATTATTCACCTATCGTCTACCCGAAAATGCCGTGTCCCGCCATCTTGTTTGTTTACGATTTGAAGCAGTCGCGCATGGGCGGTGGGCGTATGACGTCATCGTGCGGATTTGGCGCTGGTGATTTAACGCAGGGATGCAATACGCGGTTTCAGTGCTTTCTCTATGGAGCTTCGATATTCACCTTGACATAATAAGGAATATAGGACTGTGATCAGAAATATGAAAATCCAGCGTACCATATTCAGCTGCATTGTGGACAATGGTATAGAAATGATCTAACAATGTGCAAGATTTAGGGTGTGTTACCTCGTTAATTAGTTGGAAAACATTATTATCAGTACAAATATCATCAACTTTGGATTCTTCCACATCTTTTTTTGAGAAAGGATTGACATTAAAGTCACACATAAAAAATTAACTTTCTATTTCTTGTAACATTGTTTCCTAGTTCACCTAACTTTCTATAGATGGCGTTAAGGTCCTTACAATCAGGAGGTCTATTACAATGTCATACAAATATTTTATACTTTTACAATAACATTTATCTCAACATCCACACACAATATTTCATATTTATCGGTGATGAACGAGGAGTGGAGATCAGGATGAACTATATAGTGATCCCTCAGATATAACATAAGGCCACCTGCTGTCTTATCCCTTTTTGGGAATCTATCAAGACGTACATGTATACTGATATCCCGGTACATATAGGTCGGTGTCTAAGTTTGAGGGAGTAAGCCAAGACTCAACTATACCAGTAATATCTGCTCCAGTTACCAACTTAAAAGTATTTACCCTTTTATGATACATTAATCTAGTGTTTGTGCAAATAATTTTAAGCCCCTTCTTAGGGGTCAGGTCATGTAGAAAAACCATTACATATCAATCTATTTTACCAAACATAATGAAGTTGAGGATGAGGTTGATAATGAATGATACCTAAAATGAACAGTGTAGAGGGGGGATGGCTGGCGCGCTCCCAGGCATCTGGTTCTCTTCTTGGGATTTTAACCTGGCCGGAAGTAGAATGACGTCACACTGGAGACAAACATTCACGCCGCCTCAGTTCCTCAGGGATGTGGTGGGACCATGCTGTCACACACTTCTGACTGTTTTCAGATGAGATCTCATCTGAATAATGATCTTCCATTTAAGTTTCCATAAATTTCAGATGATCTCATCTGAATGTTATTCAAATTCAGATGAGTTCTGGCATATATCCTTGATAGGGGGCTCTGCCCCCAAACCCCCCTTTGGCCGGCCACCCCGGGAACTGCGGTGGCGTCAACATTTGTCTCCATGGAGGGCCAGGTTAATTCTACAAGAAGTGACTCTTTTGCCGCTCCCAGTGTAAGGGACATAGCATAGGTGTACTACCGGTAGTGGCAGTAAACAACTTAACATGAGAGATTTACAGTAATATAATTAAAGATAGATAGAGAAACATGATATAACATGGAGGTAACATTAAAAAACATGCATAGCATAGTTTACTGAACAAGCATAGCATAGTTTACTGAACTCATGTGTGTTAGCGAAGGCTAATTACACTCGGCCCACGGCCTCGTGTAATTATCCTTCACTAACACACACTCGTCATGAATTATCCATTGACTACTTATTTTATACCACGAAACCAATAAATAATCAATAGAATGCCAATAAATTCAAGTTGAAAACAAAAATTATTCCCCCTCCCCGGGACTCGAAGCCAGCCATAGTGTGTGTACACAGGTACATACACCTCCTCGTCGCCCGGCAGCAGACAGCGACAGCGCCCGTCTCGGCTAGCCTTGGCAGCGGCACACGGCGAAAAATAGTGTACATACACCTCGTCACCCGGCAGCGGACAGCGACAGCGCCGTCTCGGCTTGGCTTTGTTTGAATGCGTCTTGCGGTTATGTTTGTGTATTATACACCTCGGCGCCCGGCAGCGGACATTGACAGCGCTCGTCTCGGCTTGGCTTGCTTTGAATGCGTCGCGCGGTTATGTTTGTGTACAATTGGTACATACACCTCGTCGCCCGGCAGTGGACGGATACAGCGCACACGGCGAAAAAAGATGCGCCCGGACCGGGACTCAAGCCGCGTGCCTCTGACGGCTGAGCGCAATGTGCTAACCACTAGACCACTGCGTCTCCTCCTTCAGCGCCCATCTCGGCTTGGCTATGTTTTAATGCGTCCCGCAGTTATGGTATCGGACAGCCCGCAGTCGGCGCCTGCCCGGGCTTTGTATCATATAAAGACCTGGTTATAGCCAGCCACTACCAGCCAGTCCCTGTGGCGCAATGCATAGGGAGTTGGACTAGGGATCTGAGACTGCAGGTTCAAGCCCTGCCCAGGGAATAAGATTCCGTGGGTTTTAACATGTAACATATGACATGGAGGGACATGAGAGGCGTGCGGGTTATCCATGGATAACTGCACGCCTTACAAAATTGATGTTACAGCCTACAGGGTGTGCAATATCGACAGGTATGTGAATGGGAATATCCAGCAAAAAGCACTGAGAAACCCAGAAATCGTGGTATAAATTGGGATAAGTCACCCCAGAATATATATACACCACCCACTGCCATGCATCAGCTGATTTACACAACAGTAGGTCAACCTATAAAATATATATATAGCGTCACCTTCTGGCTGGTCGCTGTAGACTACCCATTGACCCAGTTCAAAAAATTTCCAACTATAACTGTGGCTATAAATCAAGCCCATGCCCAGGGGGGGGGGCTGGGGGAGACTCAACTCCCCCCCCCCATGGCCCAACAGACAAAAAAGGTCCATATTTTAGGCCCCATGATATGGTTCAATTTTGGATATAGTGGACCTCAATTAGTTTAATGGAGAAAATAAGGAATTATCATATTGCACTTTTTAAAGGGTAATAAAACCCTCATTGAACTTCCTGAGCTGTGGTTATGTTCATTATATATTTTATAAACATCAATGTTGATTTGACCCTTGAGTTACAATGAGACAGACCCCTACCCCCTGCCAACTCCCTACCTCCTGCCACCACCCCACCATGACCAACGGGCGTGACCAGTGTACAGGGCTGTGGTACCCAGAAAAAGCTTGCAGCCTCTCCACTCTGTCCCTCCCACTCTCCAAGCAGGAGCGGCCTCACTGAGCTGCTCACTTCAGTGCCCTTTACTCTGCTTGGAGCTGAATCTTACTCCTGTTAGTGTGGAAGCCATTTTGTGGAGGATAATTTGGGCATTTACTTCTTCAAATTAAAGGATTAATCAAGAAACACTTCTTCAATTTGGATTCTCTGACTCCTCGTGGCCCACGCTGAAGGACCGGAAGTACCACTTTATTAAGTTGTCTCCAGTTAAAACAACAATGCCTGTTACTTCTCTCACCACAGAGGGCGGCACAGTAGCGCTGTTCCCGCGCTCATTTACCGAGGATCGTGGGTTTACACTCTAACACCCCCACTTAAACTTACGATCGATACATTACTTATGTATACAACTTTGAATAACATATATCAGATATGATCAATACAATATTTATGATAACACATCAGGTTATCAATACATGATGATTTAGATTTATGTACCCATTAGTACACTCAGGAACTTCACAAGCCTGGGTTTTGCAACCGGCTTTGTGAAAACATCGGCAATGTTTTCTGCTGTGGGTACATACTCTAGCTTGAGAGAATTATTCTGCACTTCATTTCTCACAAAATGATATCTGATATCAATATGCTTAGACCTTTGATGATGTACAGGATTTTTAGCTAGTGCCAATGCACCTTGGTTGTCCCCATACAAAACAACACTCTCTGTTTGTTTAATACCAGTCATGTCGGTAAAAAGTTGATTAAGGAACTTTACCTCTTGGGTAGCAGCTGACAGAGCCATATATTCAGCTTCACAAGTGGAAAGTGCAACTGTCTGTTGCTTTCTACTTTTGTACGAAATGAGTGGACCATTGTTGGTCAACCTGAATGCATAACCAGTTATGCTCTTTCTGTCATCAGATGCACCCCAATCGGCATCACAAAAGCCACTGAGTTCTAACTCAGCATCAGATTTCTGAAATCTTAGTCCATAATCAAGTGTACCTCTGATATACCGTAGTACCTGCTTGGCTCTACCAAGATCAGCTTTGGTGGGATTCACCATATGTTGAGATAGTTTTGTTACAACATAACACAGATCAGGTCTTGTGATTGACATACAATAGATGAGGCTTCCCACTATTTCTCGATACTGCTTAGCGTCAGCTAGCTCTTCGGAATCCTCATCCTTTGTAGTATTGGACCCTACATCACAAGGAGTCGATCTGGGTTTACAATCTTCCATTTTGAACCTTTTCAACAACTTCTCGACATATTTGGTTTGGTTCATTTCAATAGATCCATCTTCACATTTGAACTCAATACCTAGGAACCATGATAACTTACCAAGATCCTTCATTTTGAATCTGGTGGACAGAGACTGTTTGACTGTGTTGAGTGTCTTCTCATCGCTTGCTGCAATTATAATATCATCAACCCAAACTACAACAACAGTCTTGGAATTTTGTTCAAACTTAGTATATACACATGAATCAGTCTCAGACTGTTGGAAACCTTCCTCCTCAAGGTAAGTGTCCAACATGTTGTTCCAGTTCCTACCACTTTGCTTTAAACCATACAGAGATTTATTAAGCTTGCAATACAATTTCTCACCATTTTTACCTTTCACCTCATAGCCTTCTGGTTGTTCGATATAGAGTTCACAGTCTATCGGCGCATTCAGATAGGCTGTCTTAACATCCATCTGGTGAACAACCATGTCCTCTTGGACGGCCAACTGCATAAGCATGCGAATCGATGTGATACGGGCAGTGGGTGAAAAAGTCTCATGATAGTCAATATTTGGGACCTGAGAATATCCTTTGGCAACAAACCGTGCCTTGTACTGTTCATCAACGTTTTGTCCCATTTTCATTGCATACACCCATCTACCCCCCACTGCAGATCTACCCTCAGGTAGTGTGGTGAGTTCAAAAGTATCATTGTCAATTAACGCATCCATTTCTACATCCATGGCTTTCTGCCATTTTTGCGCATTGTCCGAGTTCATAGCATCAGTATATGAGTTCGGGATGTGTGACATACGATAACAATAGTCCACAGTGGTGGTTACATAGTCCTGCAAATAGCCAGGCGGGTTACGTCCTCTGCGGGGATACCTAGCATTGTCCCTATTACCCTGCAGGTTTAGATCGGGTTCACCACCAACCCCATTCTGAGGAGCATCATCAGCTACATCCGGAGCTGGGTAAAGTTCAGGTTCTACCTGCGGTGTGGTATACACCGGTTCATCACAACTGTCTGTTACCTCCTCAAACTTATCAAAGAACTTCACACATCTTACTCTACGCACAATGTTACGCTCGGGAATATACACAAGATATGCTGGGCTACACTTATCATAACCTACAAAGATACCCTTCTCGCCGCGATCATCCAGCTTCTTCTTTTCCTGTACATAGGCATAACACACAGTACCGAATACATGCATACCGCTCAAGTCTGGTTTCTTACCTGTGAGCGCTTCGAATGGTGTCATATTGACCCTGTCATTGAAACATCTGTTTCTGATGTATACACTACACATAACAGCATAAGTCCACATTTCTTTAGGTAATTTGGCTTCTAATAACAGACATCTTGCCATATCAAATATTGTGCGCCACGATCTTTCTACTGTACCATTTTGGTGAGGTGAATAGGGAGCTGTTTTCTCATGTTTAATCTGATTTTTGACCAACAGAGCTTCGAAACTTGCACTAGTAAATTCGCCCCCATTATCTGAACGAATACACTTCACCTTACCATATGGTGCACAATCAGCAAGGAACTTCTCTGTAGCTGTTACGGTGTCGCTCTTCTGCTTCAGAAAATAAACCATGTTTACCCCTGAATAGTCATCTACAAAAGATAAGGCATACCTGAAACCGTCTCTTGCTGTAGGATCAATTGGGCCTGCGAGATCACAATAAACAACATCAAGTGGGGCCTCTGCCCGTTTATCTGGATCATGATTTCTGAACTGCGACATTTTACCTTTAACACAGGTATCACAATCAAAACTGTTCTTATCGCTGATTTTCATACCATCAACTACTGACTCGAGTTTCATGCAATCTCTTACATTACAGTGACCAAGAATTTTATGCCACTCTTCCACTGGGTGGGATCGAACACTAGATTTACTAGTTTTGTTGAGAAAATATAATCTACCATATTTCTCTATTTCAAAGCGAGTACCATCTGGCGCATTTAATTCAGCTGAGTCGGGACTGAATTTAACACTGGCGCCTTTTTCAGTTGCCGCTTGCACTGAAAATATATCCTGCTTATAGGATGGGACATAGAGGGCATTCTCTAAAAGAATGTTGTGTGGCCTACCTGTACTGTCCTGAATTTGTACACTGGCTGTACCTCTACCTGCCACAACACCGTTTGTACGGCTGCCATCCGCCAACTCTATGTAGTGTTTCTCTGGAACAAAACTTTCATCAAATTTGACAAATTTGGATTTTTCGGTAACAATATGAGTAGTTGCACCACAATCAACCAATAAACTATACAGGCTAGTTGTATTACAAACATCCGCATAATCAACGCTAACCTTGAACGCAAATGCATGACCCGGTTTCGAACTATCGTCGCTGGCTACTTTAGCCGAGTCCTTCTTCCTACACTGATTTGTATAGTGAGTTTTGGTTTTGCAGTTATTGCACCACTTGTTACCCTGCTTTTTATTTTTACACTCAAAAGATCTGTGTCCTGGTTTTCCGCAAGCATAACATGTATAACTCGGTTTGCTGGGGTTGTCGCTCTTCCCGGCATCGGACACAGTTTTCATCACATTCTCCTGTCTCGAGTTAAACTCAGCGTCACTCGACCGGCACTTTTCCGTCTCCTCAAAATTTCTAAGTGCCACTTTAAAGTCACTGAACCTATGGTCATCCTTTTGGGTGGTAACAGTTCCAAAAGTATTATATTCAGCTGGAAGACCTTTCAGAACCATAGCAACAAGTAAACTGTCACTCACTTCTTCCCCTGCTTCTTTCAGCGCATTTGAAGCGGTCTCCGCACGGATGACGTAGTCGGTGATACACTCATCAGTACCTTTTCTCAATGATGTCAGTTCAGTGTAAAGGGAAATAACCCTGGGCTTACTTTTGCCTTTGTAATGGTCTCTGAGAATTTTAAGAGCCTGTCTGCCATCATCCTTAGCATCTCTCATGATAAGGGATAAGCTCCTATCATCCAAATACTGTACAATTTCTGCATATGCCTCTGCCTTCTTATCTGCAGCTGCAATACCATTCCCAGCAATTGTATCCAGTAACTTCATTTGCCTCATGTGGCCTAAAAATCTACATTCCCAGAGTTCATACTTGCCCTCATCTCCATCAAACATCAACCTGTGCCTGGGCCCATGACCTGTTAGTGTGGAAGCCATTTTGTGGAGGATAATTTGGGCATTTACTTCTTCAAATTAAAGGATTAATCAAGAAACACTTCTTCAATTTGGATTCTCTGACTCCTCGTGGCCCACGCTGAAGGACCGGAAGTACCACTTTATTAAGTTGTCTCCAGTTAAAACAACAATGCTAGTTTACTTCTCTCACCACAGAGGGCGGCACAGTAGCGCTGTTCCCGCGCTCATTTACCGAGGATCGTGGGTTTACACTCTAACAACTCCAGCCTCCAGAGTCCAGTGCATGATTTCATGATAAAATATTCAATTTCCACCCATAAACATGTCCGAAGAGGGGTTCCCGAGGATGGACCCACCCCCTTTGGACCTACCCTAGATGTCGAATTTGTATACCCCCACTCAAGTACCCTATTCCTCTTCGATAATTTTTTTATATTGTTTGTCAATTGGACAATTAATGATTCTACAGCATCTACAGTATATTCTCAAAATCTTCTAACATGAGCCAGTCTTGAAAAAAAAATACACCAGAGTGCCGTTGTATCATGCATATAGATAATGCTCAGCTGATATGTAAGGCGTAGCTTATACCTAAAACCCATCCTAGGTGAGCCTTTAAGTTGTACTATAGAAATGGGCTGAAGTCAGGGATGTAGGGTATAATTACATTAGATTAGTAATAAGCTACTAAAAATCACCCCCCCCCCCACCCAGTATGCAGAAGTGACCTTATATGATTCTAGTCATTGGCCATACCTTATACATATTAAACTATTTGGGGTTCCCCAGGTATTTTTCTATCAGATTTCCATCCCATTTATTCATCCCTTAGGGAGCATCAAAATACTCAAAAGATTGAGTTGACTTCCTTATTTTAAAATTTCAAAGTTTTCTTGCACCTGGGGGGCAGGTTTAAATAACATTCAAATAACAACACATCATCACATAAGATTTGCATTCCTTTTCTAAAATCATCCCTAAGGTTACATCAAAATGCTTTGAACTACACAGTTTGAGATGCATTTTTCAAAAATTTTCTAGGGGGGCAAGCCCTCCAAACCCTATCAAAGAACAATGTGTCAGGATATCAATTGGTGTCCTCTATCTGAAAATCCTTGCCTTTACAAAAATGATTTGAATAAAAGTTTGATGGTTATGTCTTAATACTTTCTTTGGGCATGCCCCCCCCCCCAATCACCATTGCATAACATGCTCCTGAGGGGACACCAAAATGCTTTAAACTTCAAGCTCAAGGTTTGACATCTATATTTCAAATCTTTTCCTGGGGGGATGGGGACAGGCCCCAACAGTCCCTTGCACAACAATATATGAAAATTTATACTAGATTCACACCTGAGGCTACCAGAATGATGAAATTCCCTTGATTTACTTGAACTAGAGTGTTTGACGTCTTTTTTTTTTGGGACCAGCCTCCCTAACCCTCTCAAGAACAATGCATTACCACATAAGATTTGCATCCTCTTTCTGAAAACCCTCACCACCCAGGGTTACACTAAAAATGCTTTAAACTATGGAATTTGATGTTTATATTTCAAGAATTTTCTAGGGGACATGTCCAAATGCATCCCTCAAACACTATTGTGTGATCAATTATGGTTTTCATTTCCTGTTCTCACAATCTTAGACTTACTGCTGATGGTACACCAAAATGCATCAAACTATATATTGTAACATTATTCAATTTTTCTTTAACATTAACAGTCTAAGCATGTTGCGCACGACATGCAGTAGTCAACTCCTGGATCCGTCACTACCGGGTCTGTCGCTGTGCTTCACTTGCAATGGCAAAAAGGTCCACATTTCAAGCAATGGTCTCCCCCCCCATGGGGAAGGCTGGGCACAGGCTTGTAAATATAAGTAGTGTTAAGTTGTCTATTTCCTAGCCCCTGTATAATGGCCGCCTAGGTATGCCATACCAGCATAACATAGTAGTATATTAAGCTACTAATGTATTGATAACCTAGGACTCGGTGAGGTTTGCTGGAAATATTCGCCCCACCGCGCATCGGGAGGGCGAATATTTCCAGCTAACCTCACCGAGTTCTAGGTTATCAATACATTGATGCATTTATCGCACTTATTCCTCCATTTTGTATCAATTTCTTACCTTATAACCCCAGAATTAATCCAGGAGAAGACATTTTCAAAGGGTATGCGATCCGCACGGTTTGCCAAGCCGTCGTGGCCATGTTGTCACTCTGCCTGACATACCTCCACCTTTACACACATTTTTCGGGTAGAATCCAACCATGTTAAGTCCTGTACTTCTAGCACCGACAAATATATGATCTCTATTCCCTGTTAATAACTCGACATGGCACCATTGGATTTTATGCTAGTGAGGTGTGCAAACATGAGGTATGTCGGAAAACTTGTTCAAATCATGTACATTGGTTTCTAATACCTTTCGGCTTGGTATAGTGGAACAGCGGCCGGGGATCGATTCCCCATAGAACCCTGAACAGTTTTAACTTGAAATGTATGGTGAGGGTGACTTTGTATCCTTCTCCAATTTATTAACATGTCCAGGTAGAAACCAGCACCTTCTTGAAGATGAAGAAAAGGTTAAACCCCGATAACGGAATGGGGTTATGACAAAAAAAAAAGCACGCTGTTGGGTCTGAATCGTGAGATAAAGTCTGACAACAATAACAGTGTGAGATCTATATACTAAGGTACATCTTGGGGGACAAAGTCACACGTTAATCCTATGGGAAGAAGTTATTCGCATAAAATAAATATCCTAAGAACTATGCTGTTACCATTCTTTTTTTTCAGCCATTATGAATGCTATATCATTGTATGCCTTTAAATTGAAAGACTTCCTTACCTTTCCTTAATTTCCTTTCTTTTTTCCAGATGCCTCCGGGATATGAGTTAAATGTAAATCGTCTTCAGCCTCCACACCAAGTGTAGAGTGGTGTCAGTTGTACACCCATCTGGATTGAGTAGCCAAGTTGACATAATAGAGACAGCTGAAAGGGAGAGATCATTTTCAACAAGAGTGGGTGTCGGGCTTGAGTGGGGAGAGGCTGATAAGGGAGAGATCATTTTTACGACCAGAGGGGGTGGTGGGTTTGAGGGAGGGAGGCAGAATCTTGTCAACCCTCTGACGGGGGCTCAAATCTCATCAACTTGTATTACAGAATGTGCCCCAGTTACTGCAGATAACAAGGGCATATTAGGGTTAGGGTTAGGTGGGAGAATTCTTTTCCTCTCTTTTTTTGTGCGAAAAACTAACCACCAACCCTGTCTTTGAAAATGATCAGTGAGTGAGTGAGTAATAGATGTTTAACGCCATTTCGACAGCTAAGGTCATATTCATGGCGAAAACTACATTACACAATTTCACAGAGGAATGTGTCAGTGCCCGCGCATATGTGCACCACACACATCCTGAGGGGATAGGAAAGAGGAGAAATAGACCCTTTTAAGTGGGCTAGGGAAGCCCAATTGAAAATGATCACTCCCATGACAGGGAGTAAAAGTAGCATATATATGGGTCAGAACCTGGACTGTGCCCGACAGACATGTGACATGTATACAGTGATAGCAGGGTAGGTCAGGGGGATAGTTCACAACATACTGAAGTAGCACATAGGCCCTACGATTTAAAACATCCCAAATTATAGAAGGTAAGCAATTCCCCATGACCATTTAATTGTCATCCTGTGGTCCTCTGACCTCCCCTCGTCCTGTGCTCATGTGACCTCCCTTTCCTCGTGTTGTCCTGTGACCTCCCTTTCCTTGTGTTGTCCTGTGACATCCCTTTTCTTGAATTGTCCCGTGACCTCACTTTCCTCATGCCCCGTGACCTCCCCTTCCTCATGTGGTCCTGTGACTTCCCTTTCCACGTGTTGTCCTGTGACCTCCCTATCTTCGTGTTGTCCTGTGTCTTCCCTTTCCTTGTGTTGTCCTGTGACCTCCCTTTCCTTGTGTTGTCCTGTGTCCTCCCTTTCCTTGTGTTGTCCCATGACCTCCCTTAACCTCCCTTTCCTCATGCTGTCCTCATGTCACCTACCCTCCCCCGTACAAGATTTCTTCTTAATAGAGTCAGAAAGTGGTGCTCATTTGGTGAACGTTGATCATTCTTAAACATACCCCAAGTATGGGTCATTTTTTTTTGGGGGGGGGGGGGCACCTGTAACACTACGTTTCAGCCACAGGTTACAAAATGTCTATGTGGACCATATGTCCAGCGTACACTTTAATATTGTTGGATGATAGCAAGAATGTCTGGTTTCAATACAAATACAAGATAATGGGTCTAGACCCCTAAAATCGACAGTGTGACATGGCCTTTTCTTAAAATCGACAAGGGACATGGAGTTCTAGTGACAATGACAGGCCAGAAAAAAAAGATAGTGACATGGGACATGGGTTTTTCTTAAAATCGACATGTGACATGGAGCTTAGTGACAAGGACAGGGGAAATGGCAAATTTAGTGATATGTGACATGGGCTTCTCTTAAAATCGACAAGTGACATGGGAACCCCCCATCTAGACCCCCAAGATATATGTTATAGGGTTTTGTAGTCAAAGTAAGAAAGCAAGAATTATGGTAATGTCTAATCGTACTACCTTGTGCAGTAACGTCCTGTTGTGGGTCATGTCCACAAAGGGAAAATAGGTTGTGCTGTACACACAGAACCCCTCGTGGCTTTGGATTATAAACCCACTTATGTAAAAACAAAAAGGGGGAGAGAGAGTTTTTATTTTCTTAATGACCCCAACAATTGAGAAAAAAGTGTCATCATTTCAAAGTTAACTGTCTATTTGGAGGTTGAGAGGCAGGGGAAAACCTTATAGAATAATTTCATGGTATATAAAGAAAAAAAAAGATGAAATGATAATTTTGAGTTTATAATAGCTTTTATTGACAACAAAAAGTGAGGTCATTGCTGATCTATGTGTCATACAGTAAGTCCACTACAATAATGTATATGCTCTATGTTCTACAAAATACATGCATAGTATACAGTACTACATAACTAAATCTATGAAAACAGATACTTCTGTATAAGACAGATCACTCACACAATCACTCACACAGTCACACACACAAAAATCCCTACAGAGATACACAAATACAGACACGGCATACATAACCTAGGTGGGTCAACTGGACTCATACAACCGTACATTATACCACGATTATCGAGTTTAGGCACTGATTTGAGTTCCTAAAGTGGATAATATTAGTTCTGATATCTAGCGATATAAGAACTGTATTCGACATAGATTGAAAACAATGGTGACAGCGAGTTGACAGTGTTTGATTTTGTCTAATTTCTCGGAAAGTATCTAATGCACAGGTTTGTCGGTTGTAAGAATAATAAATAACAAAAAGTTTTACCTTATAACTTAGTAATTGAATGCCTACCTGTTCTTAATTCGCTGTATTAATCCAAAATAGATTCGAATCGATGCGGCAATAAGTCGCCATTTTGTTTTCGTTCCAGCAAGCTGGACGGACTCACATAAGAATATAGAGAGATACAAAAAGTTCGGTTGGGAAATAGGTCTGCGGACGCGATGCGCGTGCCATCTGCTGGGAATTTTCGAAGGGACCGGTTATTATTTTTGTCGTTCCGAACTCGTTTCCTGCCTAGATGTTTAAACTGTAATATATAGAGAAAAACCTGTAACAAGAAGTTAGAACAAACAATAAATTTATTTTAACAATATTTTAACAGATTCTCTCTATAAATAGAAGTATATGATAGAAAAATATATTCAAATCACATAAATGTCATATGATAAATTAGACTTCATTTGTCTTTGAACACATAGGAATGTAATATGGGAATACATAGAGTTTGGTGAGTCTTCACTTGTTTACATTCACATTTATTGTACAATTCTCGAACGACACATTTGAGAAGATCAATCCAGTGCTATGGGCAGACTGGAGATGCATGACATTCATCTGAGAGATCGAAATATCATCGCTTTGTGGACCTCCAGCAGATTTTGTGAGGGCTCCCACAGGTTTTTTGGGGACTCCAACTGATTTTTTGGGGACTCCAGCTAGCATTCGGGACATGTCCTCCCGGACATTATCGGGAGTCTTCGAGTAGAAATCTATCGAGGACTCAGCACGATGTCCAGTAACAGCCTTGATGTCCTTAGATGGGACACCTTGTTTCCTCAGCTTTGTGATACAAGTCGCTCTTGTACAATGGTTAGTAAACATCCTACTTAGTTGAGCCTTCACACTTATGGTAGGCATAAATTTGCCGATAGTATTCACACCAACTGGGGTCTTCTTGTACCATGTAGTAGACAGAGCAAAATTCTTCGGCTTTGGAGTCTGGAAGAAAGAGTCGAGCTCTGGATGCAATTTCGAGAGGTAACTCTTCAGACTCTTGACTGGACAGTCAGGATCTCAGGACAGTAGGATACATTCTCATCTCATGTTCACCCTCTTTGTCACTGAGACCTTGGTGGTTTTTCTCTAGTGCATTGAAGGATAGGGTAGCATATTCATTGTTGTTCGAATCCTTCTCAAAGACAAAATGTTGCTTTTTGAGATCATATAATCCTTCCCTGGCCCTCCTCCCAAAGTGTAATGCCATTTCATAGTATACCTTATACTGTAAGGCGCTGGGATTTTTGTTAGAGAGAGTCCCACTACTGTACATTTCCTTTTCATCCGCATCAGTTATAGGCTGGTAGCTAGTTGATAGGTCAAGACCAGCCCTTTTGTTCACTTTAATATGACCAATGAGTGTGCTGTTGGCTTGAGAAAATTGTACATCAGACATGATATTGTAGTTGACTGAGTAGGGGGTGGTTGTTAGATGTCTGTGTAGAGCTGCCCTTATGCACAGCAGGGATTTCTTCTGATACTCTTTACCATTTTGTTGACGAACCTCTGCATAGAATCTTCTTAGCAGACCTGCTAAAGTATCGGGCATTAGTTCCTCAAAAGCTGGGGGCTCTCCAACCTCGATAAGCCATTCTTTAAATAAAAACAAAAATTTCAATTATTATTCACTGAATTTATTCTAATATAGTGTCAACGAACCGTTACAAGTTGATGCTGTAATGAACACTTAATCCAGAGAAGTTCTTTGATCCTTGTTTATTGCATGATGACAGAGTGTACATATAGGTGGTAACAATGATACACTCGCCAGCGTGCAGGCTCTACCCCTAAGCTTGTAGCTCAACCTGTTGTAGGTTCTAGATACCAGGGGGGTTGTGTGTAGAATAAGAGAAATAAAGAGATAGAATAGATGCCTGGGAGCTGCTCATAGGGTCTTATATACCCAAGTGAGAAGCTCACAGGGTGATGAAATGTACCAGTAGGAGCAGGTCAGATCTGGTCAGGTCTGGTTGGATCTGGTCAGATCTGACGCGTCGTCATGCCTGGTAATGATTCTATTTATATGTGGGCCAATCAGGGTGAAGGGAAATTGTGAAATTTCCCTGCATCCTAGAAATGGCGTCCACCGTGTGTTGTGATACTCCCAGTGAGTCAGTGCCCAGAAATGGAATGGGTATGGTTCTCATAACATCCTGGTATGGGTGATGTAAGAGTAGCTCACTGTACACACGGGGGGGGACAAGTTGTAAGCTTGTGAGCAGGGCCTGAGCATGTGTGGCGAAGAATTTAATAAATGTGTAAAATAATGAATAATACCCAGAATAGTCCATTGACAATAGCTGGAGAAATGGACTAATATTAATAGTGGCGGATATCATGTCAACTACAATCCTGGAACTTGATTAAAATAATAATCGCTCCCTATGTACATAGCACACGGACTACTTTCTCGCTGTCAGATGTTGACAGCAATGATATGTAAACAAAGACGAACTTACCGCGGAAAATTTTCACTCCCCAGCGGGTCTGGTCTATGGTTCTCTTTGCCTTTGGAGTCGTTTCTATAGCTGCCACATCCTCTTCAAGTAATTTTGCAAACCTTTTAGGCTTTGGAGCTGGAGTGGGTATGGGTGCATGTAATGGACCGGCTGCAGGCTCTGGTTGTGGAGGTGTCAATATAATTTCTTCAAAGGATTCGTCAACTGTCAATGTCTGGACTACAACATCAGATTTCTTCATGTTCCTTGCCACTTCTCACTACTGTACCATCAGACAGAAGTGTAATATCATATTCATTCCATCCCTTGAATATAACCTCGGTTGCAACACCTGTTATCCACTCCTCTCCTATTTTCACGTCTACAAAATCATTCTCTTCAAAGAGAGACATCAGAGGTTGCGTCGCCATGATTGCAAATGCGAAGCCAACAGGTAGAACTCTCTCCTCCTGGAGGTTGGATTAGTGGTTTGTATTCATACGCCGCCCGTTTCCGCTATGCATGGCGGTGATATGTCAACGTAACATTTTGTATATAGGACGCAGCGACTGAGGAAGACGACGATCCAAAATGGCAGAGATCAACGCAAAACTTTTCATCAAAATTAAGGTAAATTCTTCATATTATGGTGGAAATCGTGGTATAAATGCAATATGTAATGTATAGAGTTGCACTCGTTGGCTTCATGGGTTTGATAGAAGCATTCGCCTTCGGCTCATGCTTCTATCACCCCCTGAAGCCAACGAGTGCAAGTCTATTCATTATATATTACATTCCTATACATAGCACCTAGGATAATAGTTGGATTCCACAGAGGGTAGTCTAAAGCTGCTGCTGCCTCTGCTTAAATGCAGTATACACATTGGCTACATAGTGACCAGTCATACCTCCTTCATGGTCTAGTATGCACTCCTGTGTTCAAATGAGTATAGGGCTGCAGTAAGGGATGAATCATTTATTGCCAGGTGGGTGTGCTTGTTAAATATAGGAGGGTCATGGGGGCAAAACCCAATAAACCTTCACACTGGGGGGGGGGGGTCAAAACTAAATATGGGCAGTTCAAATACCCATCGCAAGGCGTCAACATGTGTATCTGATTTTTGGGGGGTCATTTTGGCCCCCCCACCTGGCAATAAATGACTCATCCCTAACTATATAATGGTGATCCCACCTGGTTACAGGGTCACACACATGGTCAATTCTCATGAAAATGGATCATAGTTTTAAATGAGGTCAGTGGTCATGATTCTGCATACTGCTTATTTTTTCTAGGAGTCCATATATTCAATGTACAACACAATTAATTGGAATAATCTTGCAAAATCAATTTATAGGCTAGATCAAAAATGCATAGATGTTATGATCCCACAATCTCTCAGAGGATGATTGAGGCCAGGGATGCTATATAGGAAGGCTCCTCAACCTCTGTGAGTGGCCTTGGGTCAAGACCTTTTGGATCATTAGTCTATATAATATATATCTATATTATAGAGAATAGTTATATGTTTACAAAGCAAAGAGCACAGATTAGCTACATTTGAGCAAAGGAGTGCAGAGGGCAGCAGCTAAGACTACCCACTAATTATTCACACAGAGGGCTATCATACAAGCACCCCTTATTGAGTCACTGCTCTGGTGGCTATTTAGCCAGTAGGCAGTACGATCACCCAGTAATGTAGCCAGCCATTGGTCACTATGGCCAAAATCCTAAGATCAGCTGGTAAGATTTGGCCCATCTCCAGTCGTACCTGGCTGAACCTGTCGTAGAATCTATTGAAACAAGGTCCTGAGATCTATCATATGTGATTTGAAAGGGAATTATCTAGAACAATTATACATCATCATGTCTTCCTAAAACCACCTAAAACTGGGTCCACCAGGCCCCTATTCAAGGCCCAGCCCCTATTGATTTGACAGCCCTCCTACCCGGCCCCTATTCAAGGGAGGCTGCTTTTCAAGGCCTGGCTCCTATATGAGACATTATGGTAGTTACTGCAGCCCTATGCTCATTTGAAGACAGGAGTGCATACTAGACCATGAAGGAGGTATGACTGGTCACTATGTAGCCAATAGTGGCCCCTACGACTGGGTGCTATGACTTCATAGTGGTGTGTATTGAGCCAGTAGTCGAGAAAATAGCAGTTGTTATACTTGAGCTCACTATGTAGTCACTGGTATGGAGTCATTTCTTACACCTCCCACTATGATTTGAGGGTGCCCAGATGTGGAAACTATTGAAACACGATCCTGTTTGGCATGTAAGATCAGTAGATACTGTAGAGGTCTGACCAGTAAATACTGTACAGGTCTTACATGGATCAACATCATATACCTTCACCATTGGAGGCAAAAAGTGTCTTATGGTTGCCAACCAACTGACTCTGTAGAATATAGACAATTACTCAAAATTTACAATTGTTGGTACTGAAATACCTTTTCCTGCAAGACCCCTACATCTCTTTTAATGGCACTACAAATTCATTAAGTAATTCTGCCTCTTATACATAAAATTTCCTTCTTTTTTTTTTTATACTAATTCACACCACCAAAATGACTGAAAATGAGGGGACCCTAGTCGTCTCCTATAACTCTTTTCGAGTTAATAAATGACTTAAACTTTTAAAGTTAAAGGAGGGACTGGATTCTGCAGTGGCGGATTTTGATGGGGGCACGGGGGTGTGCCCCTTTTTTTGCCAGTATAGTTTACAGTTTATTTTCCCCTATATTTGACCTCAAATTTAACTTGAAATAGAGACTAGATAAGCGATTTATGTGTTAACATCCACTCAGGGCCAGTACAGGTCATACTTCGTGCTCGGTGTGGATGCCACTCCCTAACATTCCATCCCTAATCTTTAGGCCCTTTTTGAGATTCTGCCAGTTCACCATATATAAATTATATAAAGAGAACAGATGAAAAAGACGTCTTCAAGATTCAAATGATACCTGAAAATAGTTACATATCCAGTACCTACCTTACTCCTACGTGCTCTGCTTTACCAAGGAGTATCATCAGGCATATAAAGAAGGGTGTAAATCCCTCTGTTGGTGGTTCCTTTTCATCCTGTTGTATACTATGACTGTATACTGGGAGGAATATAAATTTGGTACCACCCACCTGAGGCGATGCCACCCCCTGCTATGTAAGACAGAGACAACAAACCTTATCTGCCTGTTTCAGATAACAAAATAATACATTTTGTGATTTTATTTTCCTACTCTGTTTGGAAAAAAAAATATCATAAAAATATGCTACTTATCCTTGGCTTAGTGATAGGGCCCGCATACTGGTATTCAAAGGGTGAATGTGAGTGTGGGAGAAAATAACACATTTCCTTCTTAAAAATAATATAGAAATATGTGTAAAAACTTGATATGTACATGAAATACATCAAACAAATGAAGTTTGAAGCATGATGTATTAAGGGGGCACAATAGGGTGGTTGGAGCAGAACACTTTAGCGTTAATGGTTTAGAAGAAATGGTTCATACCCAAGCATATCATACACCATTATGACTGTCTAAAATAGTTTTGTAATTTTTTTCCCATATCAATGTGTTTCCATGGTTACAGAGTCAGAATGGAACAAAAACTTTCTTTTTTGGCCTCTTTGGCTTTGAACAGCACTATGAGATGGAATTTCTATACATTTCTGAGATTTGATGAATTAGAATTGAAAAAGAAGTCATTTTCTAGGGTGCTTTTTTTTCGTTAGCTGATACTCCAATTATTAGGGTCTACAGAGCCATTTGAATTTCCATAGTTACCAAAAAACAGTGATTTTTTTGGATTTTTTCCAATTTTTCGGTAACTATGGAAATTCAAATGGCTCTGCAGGCCTTTAATAATTGGAGTATCTGCTAACGAAAAAAAAGCACCCTCATCAATGACTTCTTTTTGAATTCTAATTTATCAAATCTTGGAAAAATGCAATAATTCCATTTCATAGTGCTGTTCAAAGCCAAAGAACCAAAAAAAAAGATTGTTTTCATTCCATTTTGGCTCTGTAACCATGGAAACATATCGATATGGGAAAAAAATTTATAAAACTATTTTAGATGTCATAATGGTGTAAGATATGCATGGGTATGAAACATTTCTTCTAAATCATTTGGGCTAAAGGTCCTGTTTAAACCACCCTATTGTGCCCCCTTAATGCATATGCATTAATACATCAAAGGATGAATGGGCTTCCCTAGCCCACTTAAAAGGGTCTATATCTCCTCTTTCCTATCCCTCAGGATGTGTGTGGTGCACATATGCACGGGCACTGACACATTCCTCTCTGTTAAATTATCAACCTGTGAAGCACAGGATAGCCACTTAGTGCCACTAAAGTGCTGTAAAACACAAATCAATCAATCAAAGGATGAAGTGGTAATAAATGTCATACCATATGTTTGCGCCGCGGTGTGAGTCAGCAGAGCAAGAGGGAAGCCGTTTCATTGAGTGAACCTTAAGGCTGCATTTGCGTTCAAATAGTTCGGGGGGGGGTGTCCTCAATAATAAAACAGTTTTTTTCTGCTCAAATGGGGTGATTTTTTTTGTGCCCCCCCCCCCCAAGAGGAGTCTGAAATCTGTTTGCCCCCCCCCACACCCACCAACCCCCCTGTTGTTAAAAAGTGGTCACTCTCTTTGGGACGAAATAAATGACCGAACAAAATGTTACTTATACTCATTTAATAAAACCAGTCGACCAGTAATATTTTAATTTTCATAAATAACACAAATGCAAGAAGTCGTTTGCTCCCTTTTTATTTATAAAACCCTATCTCTATCCAATCACAACTGAAACCTCCGTCTTTATTTCTCATCTTTGTTGAATCAAAATTTAAAGACATTACCACTTCCCTCTCCATCATATACCAACCATCATATCAATTTTCATCATACACTTTTACTCGATAGCCCTGGGCTTTCCCTTTTTTTTTAAAAAATCCCTTTCATACTTATGAGCGTGCACACATGCTTGATTACTTATACATATCACTGATATCAAGTTACACTCACGTCCTTTATCTATACATTATCATCATGTACATTACAGATTTTAATATCACAAAACATAACCTTTCTCTTTACATTCATCAATCATGATCAGTTCTAATGTATGAAAATAACTTATGAATATTTCCGGTTTGATAGGTAATTAAAAGTTACACCGTATATTTGTGAAGAAGAAACTCCAGCAAACACATTTGGAGGGATAACCTCACTGATACATATGTTTAACTCTTCATCTTAGGGCCGCTGATGCATTAATGCATCAGGCACATTGGTCGCCATGATGCATCATACAGGGGTGTGAAATGCCGAAACTCATTTCCTCTGAAGCGTAATATACCAACTCGCGGGGACTCATACTTAATATGTTCACATTAGATTAAATTGGCCAAACAGTACTTTGGACATATCAAACCACCTTCTGATGTTGTGAAAAGCTTGGAATTACCATTGGGACAATATCTCTATTCCATTTGGCAAATGATTTGGAATGAAACTTTGAATCTCAGGAAATTCTATTTCAGACCCCCCCCCCAATAAATGGTAATTTATTTTCTCAGTGGATTTGCAGAGATCTCAAGAATGGTCCTGGTGAGCATTAAAACCGCGGATTTCCGCGTTTCCGCGGAAATTTCACACCCCTGATTAATGCCTCCCAGGCCCGTAACTCACCAGGGCTGCATTCATGCATCATGCCGACCGTATCTACCGTAAATCCCCGGTCATAAGCCGGATTTTTTTTTTCTATTTTAGGCCCAAACCGGCTTCTAAATTTTTCCCAAATTCCCCCCCGCTTATGACCGTGGCCGGCTTCTGACCGGGGATTTGCGGTATGCAGTTGGCACACTCTGGGAGGGTCGGCATGATGCTCCAATGAAGTGCTGGTGAGCAGACTCACCAGCACTTCATTGGTGCATCATGACGACCAGTGGGCATGATACACTCTTGCATCAGCATCCCTTAAAGGGTTAAGATATATGTAGTTCAACACTGTTTCGCCGGGATGGCTATATGATAAAAGCTCTTATTAATATTCATCGATTGAATACATATATATGGCATTACAATGATGGAATGATTGTAAACTGCATTATAAGATTGTCATAAAGTACCTAAGCAAATTACATTCTATATCTCCACAGATATAGTTAGTTGTAAATACACATTTTCTAAGATTATTGACTCAAGGGGCTTCCATATGAAGTACGTACGCTCATTCTTTCCAGAAATTGTTTTCCCAGCCCATATTGTACAACTCTTGAAAATCAAGAGCATTCGACAATAGCTAGTACCGAGAACATCAACCTATTGGTCACCAATTCCTAAAGTTATCGTGTTTCACAAAGTGTCAGTTTGGTTCTTTTCAAGGTGATTTTTAGAAAGATAAAATTTGACCGTGTGCATTGTAATCGTTCAATGCTATTTCTATTTTGATAGTGATTATTCTATCTTAAGACCGACGAATAACAGATATTGTGTTAAGCCTTTCAGCCATTTGCCAACAAGGTCAGCTAAATTGAAAATGAACAGTGAAGGCGAAAAAAGTCTAAAAGCTCCCTCTTCTGAATCAATATTTCCAGGCATCCTATTTTCCAAGGCAATATATATCTCAGCATTCCATTCTCTTTTTCAATGATAACGATACGCTCCTGGAGGGTCTGCATGATGCACCAATGAAGTGCTGGCGAGCAGACCTGCCAGCACTTATCAATGCGACCATTGGGTATGACATACTACTGCATCAGCGGCCCTGAAAAGGGTTAGAGTCTTGACTCCATTCATCTCTTATCCTATACCACACTGCTGGTTGACTCAATTCTCTGAGACACCCATCGTCATAATTCATCCTAAATTCCCAGAAAACTACGGTGACCTAGCTATATCTAGTCCTCTCCATGCATAGTTTTAGCTGTGCAGGTCTAGTTCCTTCATCTCCATGTTTACCTGTGCCTCTATACTGGCCGGTATAATGTCTAGTCCTATATCGTACTGTTGGTCCAACCCTAGGTAAGAGTCGCTCATAACATACAGTGTGTACACCACGCGCCCTGTCTGTGACGGTGTATAGAAGGACACTTGTGCCTTGGTGTGGTCACCTTTGACGCTGACTCGCTTCAGCGCCAGGACCTCTCGGTTTTCTACCTCGCCGAGAATCAAGAACCACCCCTCGTCTTTCGGCTTGGGGAAGCGTGGTGTGAACGCCTTCGTGTCCCTCTTCTGAAAAGATAATTTAGATTTTCTTTTTTAGATAAATTAGAAGAATGCAAAGCATCTCAAAAACGTAGGCTTGTAATTAATTGTTTAAACAAGACGGGACACATTCTAGATAATTGACTCAACTGCAAAAAAATGACTTTTTGCTGGGGATAGTTTCAAGCGATTTGTCTGAAAAGCATAGCCTATGAAGCTCTTTTTCTTCTTAAAAAGCTGGCTGGCAAGTGTACCCTTTGAGCAAAATCCTTGTAAGCAAGGCCCAATTTTTGAGGAGAAAAGAAACCCAAAGTCACGTTTTGACAATATTCATCTGCTGCTCAACATTTGACCAGGATTATCACGTCCCAAATGCGGCTCTTAATCATTAAAATACCCTTAAATCAAGGATCAGCTTCCTTCCAGCCATCAATGTTTTTATAAGATTTTCTATACATAGTGATTTTCAAATAATAGAAAAAAAAATGCAGTAAACATTGTGTTCTACATTGATCAAAGTTTTCTAAATAAATATGACTGAAAAGCCTTTTAGGCAAGGCAGAGAATATCTGAGATCCAGCCACACCTCTGTAAAAGAAATAAAAGGAAAAAAAAACAACAAAAAAACACATACCCTGTTAGCCTTGTAGCGGTTGAGGTTGACAATCAGGACATACTCCTGGTCAGCGTGTGCTGGTAACCAGGCATCTGCAGGGCGTGCGCCACCTGGTGTGATTTAAGTATATTAAAGTCTATCAGAGCTGTTTTCTGATGATATCCACGTCCTACTGCTATCAGCATCACACGCTGTACGCTATTTTAATTCAAATTCCATTAGATCTTTAAGAGGTATCAATTATGGTTCTAACCAAAGTGAGCAGCGTTGCACAGAGAATGCTCCCAGTAGACCGAAGTATCTCTACCATTTTATCTAACACATACTAGCGGCTAGATCGGATTGGCTGAAATCCTTCACTAGTATGGTGGGATTGTGGGTAAAGTGTGACCTATATCTGACAAGATTTTTATTCCTACGCCACAGTGCTGGGGGAATGCTGAAAGTAGTCCCGGCCAGATATCCCAGTATCCAACCACGTCAGAGAAGGATTCGCCGGAGAATACGAGCTGAGGTTAGATCTAACAGTCAAAGTTGATGCACACTGAGGACACCTAGTGGACACAAAGTGTATCATTTGGTATTATTCTAAAAGGCTCATTTACACCTTAACATACATCTCTGTTAGAGGCCCTGAAGTATTGATGTTTCAAGAGCGTACATTTCATGTTTGAGCTTCTTATTCAATTGATTAGAATTTTCTTTCGGTTGTCTAAGATTATTTTCATAATTACCGTAATCTCCACTATATAAATACGCATCCTGTGCATAAGACGCACCTAGAGCTTTAGAATATGGTGAAAAAAAATCATAAATTTTGTTCTACTGAATGGATTTTCAAAATTCAAAAAGCTATGCATAGCTAGGGGCCCCCGGACCCCCCATGTCATTTTACGACTTAGGGGGAGTGTAACATATAAAAAGAAACATTGTTTTGTTCCCATTGTGGATCCAGGGAGAACTAATACCCACATATATAAGACGAGTCTTATAGCAACCTTACGGAACCGGAGTGGTTCCCGGGAGCGCCACTTGCATGCTGACATTAGCGACTTCTGGATCTTATCTTGTACCAGACTTGTTCCTGGCATGTCATGCTACTAGCAAGTCTGGTACCTACATGATCTCACGAAACATTCCGTGAACAAAACAAACATGGCCGCCCACACAGCATAAACAAGAAACCTCGCTATACACGGAAGATTAGGGTAGGAAGAACCTACTGTAGTGGTTCATGTTGATGGTTCGTCGTTCTTCACTCCCGGTGCCTCCCTCCCAGTAACCGCGTACATCCATACTGAGTGTCAACACGGGCAGACTGCACAATGCATTGAACACCTAATAATGAAACACATTATATACGGTTAGAAGATTTCATTGTGAACAGTTTAAAGACCAAGTTCAAGGTTTAAGAGTTTTTCATTCCAGTTCTAAAAACCTTTTCCACTGTGCTTTTCCCCATAATGAATTCGCTATGTTCTCACTTTTCAAATTCCATGCTTTTTTTCTATATATTTTCTCTTTTTTCCCCAGCTATTTTCACATTTCCCTGTGCAATGGTGATGCTGAAAATGCCACTTTAATTGTCTAGAGGCTACGGTTTTAAAGGAATTGAGAGTGGAAAATTTGGGTATTGTTACCTCTTCTAGTTGTGTCCTGTCCATCTCGGTACCTAACATGGAGTGGAGCACGTCTCGGTGTCCGTTCACCACATACATCAGTTCTGGTAGACTGTCAATAGGACCGCGAATAGACCCACTACACTTCTGCCGTGCTCCGCCCTGAGACGTCTGAGAACTGTCAAGTGTAAAATTGAACATCATTACTGGTATGTCTTATGTCTGGTAGACGCTCAGAAAGATCATGGGTAGACTACCGTAATCTCTCAGTATAAGGCGCGTCTTATACGCAAGGTTTTAGTTTTCCCTGGATCCACCAGGGGGACACCATACCATTCTTTTAACATGTTACCCCCCCCCCCCCTTAGTTATAATATGCTATGGGGGGCAGGAGGGCCTGGGGGGCCCTAGCTATACATATCTATTGAATTTTCAAAATCCATTCAGTAGAACAAAATTTATGAATTTTTTTAATTTCTTTTGACCATTTTCTTAAACTCTAGGTACATCTAATAGGGAGCAGTCTCGCCAGCACTTCATTGGTGCATCATGACGACCAATGGGCTTGATGCATTAACGGAAGTGTTCAATACTATACCTGAAACAGTCTAGGTGATAGGTCTGTATGTGAGGCAGACAGAGCAGCGTGTTGTCCGTCACCCACCGCCCCTGGAGGATCTGCTGTATCAACTGGATGATGCGGAGCGACGTCACCAACCAACCCGCGTCACAGCACACGTCCAGCATAGCCTGCAAGAAAAATAGGTACAAGTTAAGCGGAATGTTAGAAAAATCAGGAAAAATAGAAAACTCCCTTTCCCACAAGGTGAGGGACAAGGCAGTAATACTGTTTCTGAGGGTAAATCTGCAATATATTCTAATCATACTCTGCACATTAGTTCGGAAACAGATGTTTGTACTTACCTGTAGGATATGTATGGCCTGGTCTAGTACTTACCTGTAGGATACATATGGCCTGGTCTAGTACTTACCTGTAGGATACATATGGCCTGGTCTAGTACTTACCTGTAGGATACGTATGGCCTGGTCTAGTACTTACCTGTAGGATATGTATGGCCTGGTCTAGTACTTACCTGTAGGATACATATGGCCTGGTCTAGTACTTACCTGTAGGATAGGTATGGCCTGGTCTAGTACTTACCTGTAGGATAGGTATGGCCTGGTCTAGTACTTACCTGTAGGATATGTATGGCCTGGTCTAGTACTTACCTGTAGGATATGTATAGCCTGGTCTAGTACATGTAGGATATGTATGGCCTGGTCTAGTACTTACCTGTAGGATACATATGGCCTGGTCTAGTACTTACCTGTAGGATACGTATGGCCTGATCTAGTACACATAAGATACGTATGGCCTGGTCTAGTACTTACCTGTAGGATACGTATGGCCTGGTCTAGTACATGTAGGATACGTATGGACTGGTCTAGTACATGTAGGATATGTATGGACTGGTCTAGTACTTACCTGTAGGATATGTATGGCCTGGTCTAGTACATGTAGGATATGTATGGCCTGGTCTAGTACTTACCTGTAGGATACATATGGCCTGGTCTAGTACTTACCTGTAGGATACGTATGGCCTGGTCTAGTACTTACCTGTAGGATACGTATGGCCTGGTCTAGTACTTACCTGTAGGATACGTATGGCCTGGTCTAGTACTTACCTGTAGGATACGTATGGCCTGGTCTAGTACTTACCTGTAGGATACATATGGCCTGGTCTAGTACTTACCTGTAGGATACGTATGGCCTGGTCTAGTACTTACCTGTAGGATACGTATGGCCTGGTCTAGTACTTACCTGTAGGATATGTATGGACTGGTCTAGTACTTACCTATAGGATATGTATGGACTGGTCTAGTACTTACCTGTAGGATACATATGGCCTGGTCTAGTACTTACCTGTAGGATATGTATGGCCTGATCTAGTACACATAGGATACGTATGGCCTGATCTAGTACTTACCTGTAGGATACATATGGCCTGGTCTAGTACTTACCTGTAGGATATGTATGGACTGGTCTAGTACTTACCTATAGGATATGTATGGACTGGTCTAGTACTTACCTGTAGGATACATATGGCCTGGTCTAGTACTTACCTGTAGGATATGTATGGCCTGGTCTAGTACTTACCTGTAGGATATGTATGGCCTGGTCTAGTACTTACCTGTAGGATACGTATGGCCTGGTCTAGTACTTACCTGTAGGATATGTATGGCCTGGTCTAGTACACATAGGATACATATGGCCTGGTCTAGTACTTACCTGTAGGATACATATGGCCTGGTCTAGTACTTACCTATAGGATACATATTGCCTGGTCTAGTACTTACCTGTAGGATACATATGGCCTGGTCTAGTACTTACCTGTAGGATACATATGGCCTGGTCTAGTACTTACCTGTAGGATATGTATGGCCTGGTCTAGTACTTACCTGTAGGATAAGTATGGCCTGGTCTAGTACTTACCTGTAGGATACATATGGCCTGGTCTAGTACTTACCTGTAGGATACATATGGCCTGGTCTAGTACTTACTTGTAGGATATGTATGGCCTGGTCTAGTACTTACCTGTAGGATAAGTATGGCCTGGTCTAGTACTTACCTGTAGGATACATATGGCCTGGTCTAGTACTTACCTGTAGGATACGTATGGCCTGGTCTAGTACTTACCTATAGGATACATATGGCCTAGTCTAGTACACATAGGATATGTATGGCCTGATCTAGTACTTACCTGTAGGATACGTATGGCCTGGTCTAGTACTTACCTGTAGGATACATATGGCCTGGTCTAGTACTTACCTGTAGGATATGTATGGACTGGTCTAGTACTTACCTGTAGGATACATATGGCCTGGTCTAGTACTTACCTGTATGATATGTATGGCCTGGTCTAGTACTTACCTGTAGGATACATATGGCCTGGTCTAGTACTTACCTGTAGGATATGTATGGACTGGTCTAGTACTTACCTGTAGGATACATATGGCCTGGTCTAGTACTTACCTGTAGGATATGTATGGACTGGTCTAGTACTTACCTGTAGGATATGTATGGACTGGTCTAGTACTTACCTGTAGGATACATATGGCCTGGTCTAGTACTTACCTGTAGGATACATATGGCCTGGTCTAGTACATGTAGGATATGTATGGCCTGGTCTAGTACACATAGGATACGTATGGCCTGGTCTAGTACTTACCTGTAGGATACATATGGCCTGGTCTAGTACTTACCTGTAGGATATGTATGGCCTGGTCTAGTACACATAGGATACGTATGGCCTGGTCTAGTACTTACCTGTAGGATACATATGGCCTGGTCTAGTACTTACCTGTAGGATATGTATGGCCTGGTCTAGTACTTACCTGTAGGATATGTATGGCCTGGTCTAGTACACATAGGATACGTATGGCCTGGTCTAGTACTTACCTGTAGGATACATATGGCCTGGTCTAGTACTTACCTGTAGGATATGTATGGCCTGGTCTAGTACTTACCTGTAGGATATGTATGGACTGATCTAGTACTTACCTGTAGGATATGTATGGCCTGGTCTAGTACTTACCTGTAGGATACATATGGCCTGGTCTAGTACTTACCTGTAGGATATGTATGGCCTGGTCTAGTACACATAGGATACGTATGGCCTGGTATAGTACTTACCTGTAGGATACATATGGCCTGGTCTAGTACTTACCTGTAGGATATGTATGGCCTGGTCTAGTACTTACCTGTAGGATACATATGGCCTGGTCTAGTACTTACCTGTAGGATATGTATGGCCTGGTCTAGTACTTACCTGTAGGATACGTATGGCCTGGTCTAGTACTTACCTGTAGGATATGTATGGCCTGGTCTAGTACTTACCTGTAGGATACGTATGGCCTGGTCGAGGACAGACTTAAGGTCGGTGACGTAGTCGGAGGAGGGTAGTTGTGTATCAGAGAAGTGGGCCTGTAGGAGGAGATGTGCCTTGGTGTGTGCACTGTCCATGGTGTGGGGGCTCACCTCCAGGGGCACCTTCTTAGCCAACTCTCTGTGTATAAAGTATATGGGAATTAGTGTCAAAGTTCATATGGGTAAATTTATTTATGTAAGGCCATACTTTTTTTTTTATTTGGGTTACTGGCCTGCCGACTTGGAAAAGTCGAAAACCAAAATAAATAAACTTTAAAAAATCAACTTTTTATTTTTATTTCCCCCGACATCCCCGGCACATCTATGACACTTGTTATAGAAAAAATAGGTGTATTTGGTATCAAATTGAAGCTTAAAATGTAGGAGTGTATTAATAGTGGTGTCATGAACATCTACATGCAGATTATAGACGTGCCATAACAATCATATTCCCTTTACCTAAAGGTAAAATAAAAAAATTTAAAAAATTCGTATAATGCCCATGAGCTTTTATTTTATTTTTATCTTTTTTTTCATTTCGTCCTCCGACCTGGCGTTTGAATTTTTAGTGCCCGTAACCCAAATTAAAAAAAAGTGTGGCCTAAACTAAAGTATGCATATTTAGCATAATTGCTACGAGGCTTTGTAGTGGTGCTAATATATTTACTATGATTATCTATATTGTGCAATCACAACAAGATAATTTCATTCTCCTGGCGCTTGTTTAAGACATAGTTTAAAGTACCGTAAATCCCCGGTCATAAGCTGGCCCCGGTCATAAGCCGGGGGGCGAGTTCAGCAGAAATATAGAAGCCGGTTTTGGTCCATTTTAGACTTTTGCAAAAAAAAACCTTACCCCCCTAAAACTAAAAAGTCTCACCAATTTTTGAGGAAAATTAGCCATATTTCTATCAATATTTTATTGATTTCTCATATTAAAGTAATGGAGGGTCTCTGGTTTTTAAGCTGTTATTTTCTATTGATTTCTATTGAAATTTGGTTAACAATATCTTAAACTTTTTAAAAACCACGGTCATAAGCCGGGGGGGGGACTTTGGGAAAAATTTAGAAGCCAGTTTGGGCCCAAAATAGAAAAAAAAATCCAGCTTATGACCGGGGATTTACGGTACATTTTATAAAAACTCCAACACCTTGATAATTATATGATTTATAGGTTGAAAAATCTACTTACGTGTTAACAATGTCTTCATTGTGACGTACAGGCAGCTCTGCATACTCATGGACGTTCTGTGACAGAAAAAAACCGTATCACTTGTTATCTTAATAGTATTACATTTGAAGTTTCACGGATATCTAAATTCAGAGGGCTAACTGTTCATTACTTTTACTCCACACAGCCATACGTTACTTTTATATAAATATTTCCCGATTTTTTTAAAACAAGAAGCTAAGGGAAAGCTCTTGTAACAAATGATACCTGTTCTTTGAGTACTTAATGAATGAGTAACTCACGGTGAGTATTTCTAGTAGCTCGGGTATGGTGTTGTCTGCGGTGAGGGTGTCCTTAAAGCTGCGTACAGTCTCATGGTGAAGGTAGTAGTAGGAGGCGATACGACCCAACACCGTCGAGAACAGACCCACATTGTCCTGTAATTAAACGAAATTATCATCATTAAACTACTGTCATGGTTTGTCTTTATATAACTGTCTTGTTCGAAGTAAAACCAGACAAGGTATCTCAGGTTAGTGCAACCGGCACATATTTATTCTGTATTCAATTTTATCCACTTAGAAGTCAATGCTAAAGTAGAATTTAGCTCAGTGGAAAGGGTGGTCTAACCTTGACAGCAGTCAAGATCTGACTAACATCTTCCCCAGCTCCAGGTAGGAGCTGGAGGAGGATGAACAGTGCTGCCACCACCCCGCAGAGGCCAGTGGTCTTAGCGACCTCTAGTAGCTACCAGTGATGGGCGCACTGCTCGAACTGCCCTCTCGAGGAAGACGCTAAATACTATATCACGATCTACGAGCCCCTATACTATTACTGTAAACAGGTCTGAACCGAGGCTGAGAAGAGAACCCAGACTTGGAACATAGCCTGTACTCAAGAGTATCAACATGGATATATCTCTAGACAGGATTTTAAATTATACCCAGGGCCATTTCCGACCCTGCTTGCATGTGATCAATAGACCATGACCATCCTCTACTAGTGTGCATCCAAGCAGTACATGAGTTGATATTACTTGGTGTGTGCTACTGAGGTGTGCGTACAGCCCCAATACACCTATACTTAAAGTTTGCATCAAAAATGTTAATATTTTCGTGTAGAAAACGTTTTGCTTTTTTACATAGACTACACATTTTCTTTAGGAAAGTTAATGTAAAATTGAAAATGTGTTTTAGTGATACTTTCTGTCAATTTTTACAGTCATATATTAATGAATGCATAATTTATTAGATATTTTCCTCATATCAAGATTATATGTTGCGTACTGACTGATAGAAGAATGCTCTTTCAGCGGATGTGAATATGAAAATTACCAGACTAATGGAAAATTGGGAGATATACACTTTTGAATTGGACTTTGAAATCATCCTCAGATCTGACTATGGCCCCAGTATTATGTCCTATGCAGGGCTAGAAATGGCCATGGTATTGCAACTGAGTCTAGCTTGAGAAAGGGTGTAATCCTCAACCTGGTAAAACCCTGCGTATAGGCTGAACCTGTGCATAGGCCGTACTCTGACAACTGCTGTAAGCTGCACAAGGAGCCTGAAATGGTCTATAAGTCTATCAAAACCCCTCGTATAGGCCGCACCATGAGTTCATGGCAATGCTGTAAGCCGCACCAAGGGCTTGGAATGGTACAAGCCATGGCTTATAAAATATGCAGGGATTATGGTAAGCCAAACTCCAGAATTTACTTTTTTCTCGACAATTACCCTGAAACCTGTTAAAAGCTGACCCAGCTGACTTGAGGAAAATACATATACTGAATGTGGAACTGTATTCATAAAATCATGATTTAAAAGCTGTAAGTCACTTGATGAAAAACCTTCATCAGAAGCCGTCCTCCCAACTTCAATACATTCTATGAGCCAAATCTGACATAACGTTCCCAGTTTTGGTCGGTTTCTCAGGGAGGCTTTAAACTTGACTAGTTTACAGACAAAATACAGGACGCGTTTCTCACCTCAGCCACCTCTACACAGTAGGCATTCTCCAACTCGAACACGGCTCGTTCTACGAGGGACGACAGGAACCGGTTGACTGTGTTGTGGTCGGTATCATCCAAGTTGTAGTAACTACAATGATACAAAGAGGAGAAAAGCTGTTATTAGTTATCTACACAATCAAAAACTTAAGTCTTCAAATGAGTCTGATTTACTCTTAATGTCCGTTGATGCAGGAGTGCATGGTGCGCATTAGTTAGACAACGATCTTCACATCGAGACTGTCTGTTGTCCTATAATGCACGAATGCATCTGAGTACATTATAGGACAACAGCCGGTCAAGATGTGAAGAAGGAGTTGTCTATTGTCTTTATAAAACAATGTAGATATAATTCCAATCAATCAAGTACCCAATCAAGGTATTTTAGACCAATTAATGATCCTTGACTGGTTTACAGCTATGGTGACCTTGCTCAGCCATGCACGGTACTCCTATAATGCACTCAAGGTCACTTCTATCGTGCAGCAGAGCACTGCCAGCCGTGTTATAATCACCAATGAAGTCCTGATGACACTGCTCGCCAGCACTCCTGCATCGATCCTCAAAGGGTTACAAGCATTAACGCAATATGCTGTACTTATAGGGTAAACACTAAGTAATCCATTGACCACCAGGTGGAGACATGGTATAGCAGTACAAGCTGTTACAAGCTACACTGAATTAGAGGTAAACTGGAGGTCGTTCTACTTCAAGTTGAGAACGAGCTTTACTATAGATGTGCATTGGAAGCCTCAAACCCCATACTAAAATGTGACATTTTGTGGACATTTACAAAGAAAATATAGAATAAATACAGATATTAATTTGATTTGCTCCAATTTGAATACTTCTTTTATAGAGGTATACGATGTGAATGCACTTTCCTATCACTGCCATTGGCTGGTAAATGGAGTGACCTGACAGACAGGGAATGGATAAGACCCTCCCCCACCAATCCAAGAATACCTGAAATCAGGGAAAACCCTGAAGACTTCCTTCCCTGTATGATGGTACATTTTCTTGTGTATTGAGGCATGTAACAGAACAGTTTGATGTTAACCTTGAGGTCCCTGTGTAGTCTAGTAGCAGCTGGCCATGTCATACTACAATATGAACTTTCACACGCCCTGTTTTGATGCTCACAACTCACTCCATCATAATTCTCACACAGGGTTCAGACATCAGTTGACATATTCTTCATAATCAAGGACAGCACCAGATGTAGACTTAGGCCTTATATTGGCACAGAAGGTCCACGGACGAAAGTCACTGACCACAAAAATCCCTGAAATTCTCGATAAGAACCCCCTTAAGTTAAATATAGCTTTTCTTTAAGAATGCATAGGCCTTTGGATCTAAATAATTCCTAAATTCGTGGAAAAACCTGAAGACTTCCATCCCTGCAGTTTAGATCCATTTGAGATGTAGCAGTGGAATACGGGGTTCCCTCTAATAAGCGCACCTGCTCCAATCAGCGCACCTATTTGTGGGCTATAAGCACACTCCCCTGGTGTCAAATCATAAAAAATAAGTGTAAAAGTAAGATTTTTTCGGGCAAAAATAATATATTATAGGCTTCAGAGGGTGACCTTATTAGAATCAATTTTTGTTTTAGAATTTGAGCAGCTCAAAAATCTGCCCAATGGTCGTCATGATGCATGAATGCAGCCCTGGCAAGTAACTCTCCACGGCTGCCGGGATTGATACAGTCCCAGAAGGTCGGCATGATGCTCCAATGAAGTGCTGGCGCGCAGACTGGCCAGCACTTCATAGGCACATCGTGTTGACCAATGGGCATGATGCACTCGCCGACCCTTAAACTTAAAGGTTTCTCTCAAGTAAGCGGTGTGTTTTAGATATGCAGTGTGCACCTTATACGTGGAGTTTTTACATTAGGACGGGATCCTTATATGCGAGGATTTAACCCTCCAAGGGCCTCTGATACATTAATACCCATTGGTCGTCATCATTGGAGCATCATGCTGACCCTACAGGGCTGACACATATACTGCCGGAGGGTCGTCATGATGCTCCGATGAAGTGCGGGCGAGCAGTCTCGCCAGCATTTTATTGGTGCATCATGACAACCAATGGCATGATGCACTCCTGCACCAGCAGCCTTTAACGGGTTAAGGTAGGATGGGACGTCATCAGCTGGTACAGGAGGAAGACGCCACAGCAGGCTCACTACCACACCTGGACACTGCCTGGGCACCTGGAGGGGGGGGGGAAGGAAACAGCTTGAACATCTTCTTTCTCTTTCTAATATACTTCTGCATCTAAGGCCAACAAATTTGATTGTTTCGAGTAGCATGCTGAAAAGGTTGATGAAGTTCCTTATTTTCTTTTTTCCATGGGTCGGATTTATTTTTCATTTACATAATTTCATCTTTACCCCCCCCCTCCACATCTTAGACAGATTCTTCCTGCCTCCTTTCCCTTGCATAGAGGAGTGACGACTATTTCTTTCTATATGACAAGTAAAATCCTCCCTCCCTCCTACCCTGACTCTCTCTTCCCTATTCCCCCCCCCCCACTCCCCTCCCTTTGCCACTTCCATCCCCCTCTCCCCCCAGCCCCCTCCCCTACAGTCCAGAGGTGTTAGGACCACCTCTTCCCACATGAGAATTCCCCTTCCCTCCCTCCCCCTCCCCCTGTACCTACCAGAGGTGTGAACAGCACTCCCCTGTCCCCTGTGTTAGTCGTGGAGGGGCCGGCTATGGGTCATGGTGACTACCGGCATAAGGACCATACACCCCGGGTGTAGGAGGGATAATAACCCTGGGGGAAGTAACCCTGGAGGTACCACACCTGCTGGGCAGTGCAGCAGGGATAATACTAGAAGGCCTACTGCTGGAGACAGATCTATACCATGGAGGGGTTTTATCAGAGGGGGATGTGTGGCAGGACCAGGGGTGGTTTTATTATTGGTGATCCTGCTTGCTGCATGGATGGTAGGAATGGTACATGGCAACCTCCCTGAACATATAGGTAAGTGTGAGAAATATTCTAGAAGTAATAAGGTTAAACCCAGCTTTTTATGTCACACCCTGTGTTTGCATACTACTTATAGGTAACTTGTTCTAAATCACCAATGGACCTTCAAAATTGAGGTTTGCATTTAAGTGCATGTGCAGCATATCAGGGAAGAAATTCTGAAAAAAAAACAGGTGATTTAGTCTTACAGAGAGTAGCGCCTTTGAGACATATATCCCGGACCAAAAGACAGTAGACAAAAAGTGGAGAAAAAGCTGTGCCTTATAGGGCTCAGTATTGAAGTCCAGTCGATCCGCCATTGCTTGATCTGGGACCTGGCGAGATAAGCACTGATAACAGCCCACATGATGGGTACCTAGTGTTACATAATGTACCCAAAAATTCTGCAGGGAATGGAGGGAATTATCTCATTGGTTGATAATGTTTCCCAGGTCAGACCTATATGCTCCTCTCAAAGGCGGGGAGTGTCTTATACGCAGGATACTGTGGTACGCTAAATTGATGGTAAAATAGCATAAATCAAGCCCTGGAACACTGTATGCTGGTTTGATTATAAGCCAATGAAATAGCACTAACTATTCACTGCGGTCCTCTCGGGGGGGGGGCAGGTGGTACCTATCTGATAATGGCTATCAGTTATAACCGCTGGCAATCAGCTTCAGCAATGGCTGCGCCCATTGGGCAATTCGTTACATACTGAAACTTCTAAAACTCACTACACTACCGTAATCTCCCGCGTCAAGGCCAGCCCGCGTTTAAGGCGCACCTAGAGTTTTGGAAAATTCTCAAAAAAATGAAAAATTCATAACTTTGGTTCTACTGAATGAATTTTCAAAATTCAAAAACCTATGGGTAGCTTGGGCCACCTTGGGCCCCATTTTGTCCTATTATGACCAAGGGGGCATGTAAGATATCAAAAGAAAGGCCTTCGTGTCCCCCTTGTGGATCCAATGAGAACTAAACCCCCCGTATAAGACGCGCCTTATACGTGGGAGATTACAGTATATTAAAGACGCTGCTTATAGACCATTTCAGACACTCTTACAGCTTATAGGATGTTCCTGAACTCAGGGTGCAGCTTATGGCATTCTCCCAAAGTCAGGGTGCATTTTTAATGCAGGGTTTTTATGGTACCGTAAATCCCCGGTCATAAGCCGGCCCCGGTCATAAGCCGGGGGGTGAGTTCAGGGAAATCCTATAAGCCGATTTTGGTGTCAAATTTTTCCCATTTTCTCTTTATTCTATAGTAAAGAAAACCCGGTCATAAGCTGGGGGGGATTTCGGGAAAAATTTAGAAGCCGGTTTGGGCCCAAAATAGAAAAAAAATCCGGCTTATGACCGGGGATTTACGGTACATGATAAATGGTTTCTACATCTGTACACATCCCATTATATAGAGACTGTTAATTAACAGCACCAATTAATGAGAGTCAATCAGCCCTCAAGCCTCTAGCCTACATACCCAACACCTGTGGTGCCATAATTACATACAGCCACTTATCCATATAGTGGTATGCAAAAAGGGGAAATGGAAGGTCAGCTAACAAAATTACTGGAAATATAACAGCACATGGTTCCCAGAAAAATCTTGGATCGAAATTCACTCACTTTTCCTGACCAAATCAATCCTTTTCCCTGACTAAATTCTGAATACCAATGAACATAAGCAACAAGCATTTGACCTTGTTTAAATAAAAATACCACATGCTACAACATGTATAAACCATTGCCTATAATATGCTGAACCCTCAGTTTTTGGAAATGAGGGGCTATTTGGGAAACTAGTGGCAAAACAATGCATGCCACATCCCTTTTTTAGCCCCGTCCTATTCAGTGGCAGATTTAGAGGAGGCGCGGGGGCACGCACCCCCTCCTTTTTTGCCAGTACTTAAGAGTACATTTTGTGTATTTGCCCCTCCTTTTGGGCGCGCCCCCTCCTTTTTTAGATCCTGGATCCGCCACTGCTATTAGCTGCAATAAGGCACTGGTTCACATATCAGCTGCGGCTCATACACAGGAATTTATTGTAGTTATAGTTTACAGCGTGTACCATAAGGTGTATACTCTGTTTAACTTGTGTATAAGGCACAGTTTATATCTTAGGATAGTCTCTCACTGCGCCTTATTGAATCTGCCTGAAGTCAGTGTGCACCTTATAGGTTAGGTTAGAAGAGTATTAAAATGACCATAACCTGGCCACAGGTAAGCCTTTCTCACAGAAACTCACACTGTCTCAGCGCCGATTGTGTGAGGATCCCTGATTTTGTCCTCTCTATCATGACATTGTCTAAGTGCAAGATTGATTGATTGATTGTTTAACTTCCTAACGCTCTTACACCTCATAGGACTGCCTCATTACTTTACAGACATTAAGTCCTTTATTTCTCAGTTTGGACAAGTATTTAAAAGCTGCTTGTCCATACAGCTAGCCAGGTATTTATATGCTGCTTGTCCATCACAGCGGTGGCCAAATCTATGGATGACCGAATCTATGAGATGAATGATCGAATCTATGAGGAGGAGTGAGGGGGAAAGCTGCTACCGGGGCTTCATTCCCAATCTCTTCTTGAAGGATAGCAAGCCTTGTAGAGCGGGTGGACAAAAATATGGTACAAACCCAAGCGTAATCCTCTGAATATACATAAGATATAGTGATAAGCAATACAGTGTTCTTGTCAGGGTGATACCTGGTGGCTCTCTTACCATCTGGGCTGCCCACAGAGTCTGGGACTTTTTGTAACCTTCATATACTTTACTTTCTACCTTTGGATACCCGAAAAATCTTTCTCCTCTCCTTTAACTTAATCTCTAATTCTACTTCCAGATAAGCGTTTTGAACCGCGTACAGTGGACCAGTGCTTCGGTCAGACCATTCCCATACAGTGCGAGATGGGACAGATGGTTCAGGTCACCAAAGTCTTCTACCGACAATCTCAGCAGTGTCGGGGCAGCTTCCATAGTAACTTCTGTACCCGGGAGGAGGCGAGTAACCCGGCGTGTGTCGGTAACGATACATGTCAGTTTACGACACCTTATATCTACTTATCACCTGAGTGTGGTTACAGTAACAACTTCCTAGTCACCTACAAGTGTATACCAGGTAGGTGGAAAACCAGAGAAAATCATCCCTTTTATTTCATGGTGAATACTACAGTCCCATAGGCTTAACCAAGGACTTTTGTATTACATGAGACCATGGAATATGACATCCTTGTATTCGATGATGAGGTCACATGGCATTCTGATGATGTAAACAAGCTAATCTTAGCTGCACTTCCGTACAATATACTTGTTTTGGGATTGTAAAACAATGAAATAAATGCAAATGTCCATGACCATGGAATATTTTTGCACTTTATCCCCTGTGCCTTATAGGCAAAGTGTGATACAGACAATCGCACCACGGGGAATACAATGCAATATTCCATGGTCATGGACATTTGCTTATATCTTCAGATCAGCAGCGTAAAATACCGAAAATCACTTTCGCTGAAGCGCAACATAAGGATTCCCAACATGATAGTCAAGTTAGTTAAAGGGGCAAGTCAATCCATCTGTTAAAACTCTTTTGGTGTCTATAGATTACAATTTGCCATTGAGGGAATGAAATATCCAACATTTGGAAAGGGGAAATACAATTTGCTTCTCCCTCCTTCTATCTTTCTAATCCCTATAACAATCGAACTGTACTCTAAAACAAGGGTTCTAAAAAATGTGAATTCTTCTAAATTCTCAGCGCACTTACCAAGGGATATCTGTTTGGAGGGTACGATAACTGCTAACTCAGGTTATGTGGTTTCACCCTTCTACCCGGCCAAGTACCCGGCAGGTAAAAACTGCAAGGTCACCATCAACACAACTCCAGGTACTCTAATACAGGTAGGTTACAGCCAGGGGAAAGGGTATAGACCGTATGTAAATTGTCAAGATTATCTGCCCTTAATCTATTAGAACTGCCTACACTGTCAATCCCCTATCTCAAAGATTGTAACAGTATCGATATGAGTTACAATTTCTGACTATAAGGTATGACTGCAATGGTTTTTATTTTATGGCACTTGTACAAGGCGATAATTCCAGCCTTGTGATACAATTCAACACCGAAGAAGTATACCTGAAACAGAGATCCCACTCCCTGGTTATCAAAAGTTTTTTTTTTTTTACTTTTTAACAAAAATCTCTTACAGGAAATTTGTATAAAGTCCAAAAGAAAAAATTGGAATTATCAGACAATTACAACAAGTGGTACCTCTATTCACAAAGTGGGCCTTCGGTTTTACATCTTTGAAAATACATGTAGTTATTATTGATGTGTCAAACATTAAAAACCTGTCTGTACCTTCATCTACACCAGTTTTACTTCATCCATCCAGGTATACCTGATAGATCTGTACCTGGCCTACTACAACTATGACGTCACCAAACAGTGCGTCGACACGCTGTGGATCGTGGGACAGGGCGAGAAGGACCGGACGGGTTACCTGTGTTCAGGGAAACAGCGAGGGTTGATATTCACCAGCCAGACAAACCAGATCACGATATATTTTACAAGTAAAGGACATCGCTTTCTGAATGCTAAAGGCTTCTGGCTTTTCTTCCAAGGTAGGGTGACATACTAATTTTTGCTCTTAAAACACCATTCGTGTTCATGTTATTAAAGACTCAGTTGTGATTGTTATGACTGATCATCTGTTATATCATGTAGATGGAGAATGACCTTGAAGGAATATGTCTCTCTAAAGCTATAAGGATAATTCCAGTCAATGAAAAGTGGGATAAGTCACTCAGTTCCACGAACCCATATTTACAAAAAAAAGGAAACTACACTTTTACTTTTGCTTCAGCTGTGACCAAAGTGACTCGAAGTATTACTGTACCTCCGCGGGTAAACGGGCTTGTAACAGAGCGACCGGAAACCAGCATCCTTAACACTGATGTTGTACACAGTCTACAACCGACCGAACCACAGCCGACACGCGCCTCCCCCGAACCTCCAAATCACACCAAACCAAACGGACACAAAATTGAACCAAAGACAGTGAAAAAGGACAAGGTTAGAACAGCCAGCAAGGCAGGCTTAAAGGGCAAAGCTGCTAAGATGGTGACAAAAAGTAAGGGTTTTATTGAGATGACTACTACAGGGACAGCAGCTCAAACCCCACTGCCATTGATAACATACCAACCAGCCCCTTATACACTTCCACTAGACTACACTGAGGTCCATCATGGAAAGCCTGATAAACCAATACAGGTTACTCCAGCTGTTAGAACAGTGACAATAAAGGCCACTCCTTTGCTGCATAGCTCTCAGGTAGTACAGCATACCCTTCCAGAGACCTCTCATTTCCAGGAGAGTTTAGAGACCCAGGTGGAACCGTTAAGATCTTCAAGTTACCCAACAAAGCCAACATTCATGACTACTACCACTACTGCTAGCACAGTTGAACACACGGAGCCCACACAGAGCTCAACTAAAAACACTATAATGACTGGGTACACTCATATCAAAGCAGGTACTCAATGGGTGAAAGCCACAGATGCCACACGTAAAGTTCAAGAATTTATAACAACAAAGCCAGGAGTCATCAGTGGCGAAGTGGACTTATCACAAAATGCGACTGCGGAGAAAGCGAATCCTGATATGTCTGATAATAAGTTAAAACCTGAGACTGTCCCAGACACAAAGAGAGAAAATAAGACTGACAATGTAACTGTAGTAGAGAATACTGCCATCTTGAGAGGGACTCCGACCACTACCGGGCGCCTCAAGGTGCCGCTATGGGCGAAGGAGCCACCATCACAAAGTGCTGTATTCTTCAGAAAGATTTCTGACACTACCCGAAGTGAGTGTGACTTTCCCTTTTATGGAGATACAAATAAAGTTCATTATACATTTCATAGGTTAACCCTTTAAGGGCAGAGCAAAAATGGTTGCCCTGGCCATGGGGACAGCCTCTGAAAAAAGTATTTCCTAGAGGACAAGCCTATTTCCAATTCCTATACAAATCCTATATAATGGGCGTCGACTATAGTCGACGCTAGGCCTACTAAGGGTGTTGACTATAGTCGACGCTAGGCCTCAATGGGTTTTAAATTAACTTAAGGAAAAGCTAATACTAAGGTGCAGATGAGTGACTTCAATCATGACTTATGTCATGGCCCAAAGGCTTATTGCTCTTGAATTGAGGAAATTGTTGCCAGCACTTGCATAATCTAAAGGATTAGATTAGAGTATGAGGTAAAATACTACGAGAAACATCTAATCAATCTCTTTAAATACTTCGCCTTCTTTTTACCATCCTATGCAGTGTTTATATTTCAAAGATGCTAAATTGAAATGAACTGTTTTCCCTTCATTTACATTTTCTATTTCTTCTCGTGATAGAAGGTATAGTTGGTGGTGCAGGTGGTTTCCTTGTCTTGATGTTGGCTGTCACCGTACTGGTAATACTGCTTAAAAGGTGAGTGAACCCTTGTTTCTTTAAATCTTGATTTTAAGATATTATTAAGCAGTAATATTACAGCTTGCAATGTCCTTTTATATTTGGCTTTAGTTGCTAAATGATCGTCTCGTTCTCACACAAAATACCAGCCTGGCTCTGGATGGAGTTTAATTCACCAAACCCTCAAATTTAGCAAACAGAACGCCAATTTTAGCTGAGGAACCATATAAGGGGTAATATAGGGAAATCATGATCTTGGTGAAGTTATATGGAGAGGGTAGACTGTTGACATGAAACTGTTATTTGATGATATCATTATTCATTACTTTGCAGGCGACAAAGTAATAAATGTGCATCACCACCGATAATGCCCTCTGGTGTCAAACCCGAGAACTATGATGATATCATTTTGGCATACGGATCGAACGACTCAACCAAGGGCTTTGTCAATGTGGGCTTTGAGAATGAATCCCTGCAGGACTTCCCTCTGGATAACACATCTAACTGTGGCTCCTTCAGTGCCTGGGGAGGCACTCTAGGTAGGTAGGAGAGTTTGAAGCTGTGTTAATTACCTGCATAAAAGTCAGCCCGTGTGTGCCTCATAGACAACCCTAAATTTCGACTTAGCGGGATACATTATTGACCAATGAGAAAATTCCTTTCATTCAGTGCCGACTTTTCAGGGTGCATTACGTAATACCTGGTACCCATCAGCTCGCTGTCATCAGTCCTTATCTCACAAGGTATCAGCTTCAGCAGGGGTCGGCCCACTAAGGAACACGTTAAGGCCATATAGGGGATGCACCTAAATGGTGTAGCTATACTGATCCAAAACACTGTAAAACCCTGGGTATAAGCCACTGCTTATGGACCTATTTACGCCCTTGGTGTGGCTTATAGAATGTTCCTTAGTTCTGGATGCGGCTTCTAGGCGGGGTTTTCACATCACAGAACAGTAATAAAATCATAATTTTGAAGCCCTTGGTGCAGCCTATAGCTTTCTCCCAAACTCAGGGTGCGGCTTAAAAGTGGGTGTCTTATGCACGGGATTTTACGGTAAAGTAACTGTGCATCTTGTCTTATACGTCGATTTGTCCTGCAGGTGTGGTACTTTGGTAGTTATCAACGAGGACAAAAATATAGAATAATATTAAAAAGATCCATGTTCAAGATCTATATATTTCTTAAAAAATTTCTGTACATTACAGTCGAAAATCATATATTTGAATATTTCTTAGATCCTATGTGCAATTGTATTAAGATGAAAAAAAAGGAGGGTAAAGATTTAGCTAATCCATCATAATTGTGACAGGATCTGCGAAAAGGGCTCTTAGTGCAGGGTGCATTAAGGTCCCTATTCCCAGTACATGTCACAGTATATAGCCTCTTGAGGAATACATGATTATTTTCCAACTCCAGCCTCCAGTCGAGGCCTTAATCCGATTGATGAGGGCCCTGAAATCGTCTACATGGATGCCAAAACGGCAATGAACAACACCACAGGAACAGTCGATGGCAAAAAGGCCAAGAGAGGAAACAAAGTACGGTGGGTGAAATCAAAGAGTTTGGATGACATCCGTCACACCATCCGCTACACTCAGCGACAGATGACTCGGGCAAGCCTCAAACCAGCGATACGACAAGAAGAACAGACCAACGACAAAGAACCGTTCACCGTCAGCCTTGGGTGGCTTGACGAGGAAGGGGACAGCTCATCAGGAAGTAATCGGAGTTTCGTTGGTGAGCCGGGTTCTCGCTTACAAGCGCATCTTGCGGCGGGAAAGCAGTACCACACGATGGCTAACCTGAACCTGAATAGTGTGTCGGAGACCACGCTCTACTCCAACCCGTCCACCATCGACACCACCGCCTCCTTCAATTTCACTGAGAGTGAGAAGGCAGAGTCATCTCCGTATGAGACGGTGCACTTCCAGCATCAGGATGAGGTAGCGCTGTGATAGGAGGAACTCACTGCTGAAGTGCAACATTCCCATTGGTCGTCATCAAGTGCTGGTCCGACCGCTCACCGGCACTTTAAGGGGGCCGCAAACGGACTGTTTCAGTCATCTGACTGGACCAGTAGACAAGGAGGAGCTCTGTGTGCGGGGACGTCCATCTGATCGAGTCAGGACGGATCAAACATGTTTGAATAATATGCTCTGATCCGATCAGATGTCTCAGTCAGATGATCGAGACAGGCCGTTTGCGGTCCCCTTTACTGGAGCATCATGCGAACCCTCCAGGGATGAGTCAATCCTGTGGGCTAGGCAAGTTACTCACCAGGTCATGACGACCAGTGGGCGTGATGTGATTAATCCATTAGCGGCCATTAAAGGGTTAGACTGAGAATTTGAATATGGCTACCGTATTCATTCTAATAAGCGCACATGCTCTAATAAGCGCACACTCCTCCTTCTGGGTCCCACACCGGTGTAAAATCAATTAAATGAAGTGTAAAAATAAAGTTTTAGGAAAAAAAACAACGATTTTAGGCTCTTGGGCGTGCACTAATTAGAATTAATTTGTTTTATAAGGGTTTGAGCACCTAACAATTAATTTTCCGCACATGTGCGCTTATTAGAACGAATACGGTATTTATATGTGACGATAATCTCAGATGTGCCTTATGTCGTGTGCCTAAACTGAGAATGCACATTATAGGCGAGGAATGTATAATATTTACTAAAGTGGCCACAAGCAAAACCTAATTGTATCATACAGCATTTTCTCAAATCAATGTGCACCTTATATGTGTGCCATGCCTTATGAAATAGTGCGGCTGCTTTTCACAGGTGTGCAATGGATTAGTGACTGGTCATAACATAGGAATATATCTATTGAATGGATAACATTGTCTGAGAGGGAGAGAGATTTTCTCAATTTTGGGGAGGCTATAGCCATGTACACAAACATAATTTAATGGTGGTATATATCACAGCAAGCTATCACTGTTAGCCCAGAGGTAATCATGACTCCATCAACCTCGTTTTGTGTGATATTTCACGTACTTGTGGGTCATATTAACATCCCCTTAGCCCACACCAAATTAAAATATTGGTCTATGGATTTCCCGCACCTTATTTTCAAAAAAAACAAATTTTAATTTTTTAAGAAAATTTATTGGTCTATGGATTCCGCCCGCATCATTTTCTGGAAAATTACAATTTTTTTCCCCAAGGAGCTTACAGTATCGATCAATAAAAGTACAGAAATGGTAGACCACTTATTGGATAGGTAAAGATGCCATCGGCTTCATTATATAGGCCTATTCTGCACTCAGGAAAAAAAGAGAACATTTTCAGCCACCAAAAAAAAATAAAAAAATCACCCTATCCGCATTTTGGCTATGCAAAATCCATAGACAAATAAATTTTCCTAGAAAAATAAAATAAAAATTTCGCCCTTCCGCCTCTTTTTCTATAACAGAAAATCCATAGACCAATTTTTTAATTTGGTGTGGCCTTAATTGTTTTTTTGTATGCTTTTAGATACATTCCATTACAAATTATATAGTTTGATTCAGCAATGTGCCAAAATATGTATTAATGCTGTAAATGTGTGCTTAGATATATACCATTACTTACATTATCAATAGAATGGTTGTCAGACCATGGGAATTTTAATGAATCAATCAACTTTAGGTTTAAAACAAAGTTACATGTACAATTTCATGATAGGTTTCAATTATCTAGGCCTATGACGATAATGAGCATTGTAGGAAAATACATGTGTACACCAACCGACATAAAAAGTACAACTTACACAATATACATGTATATTTATTGTTTTTTTTTTACTACTGAGGTGCTATAATAAAATATAGCTTAACATTGTTAATTATGCTGATATTTATATATTTATACCAATTATTTTGTAAAACATTCTCCACACCAAAGTGTCCAAATCCCTAGAAATGTTTGAAGATAATAGTTTGACCATTGTTCATTTTCCTACCGGTATCAAGAGGTCAAAATGACCAGAAGACACTACCGTATCGTCAAGGATAACCTCCCCGAGTTCTTAGAGAATCGGGTTGATCTTTCCTGGAAGCCGTTTCACCACATTTATTCAATAAAAGCAGACGTCCGTCTTTGCAAGATGGACGTCCGTACTTGGGTTTTAGGGTCGGTATAGGCCCTATTGAGGTTTCCCATAATACACTCTGTTCGTGGAGGGTTCCTGCTAATTACCATAAGTAGGTCAGTCACGTGACCAATGCCATTGGCAAGACCAGGTCACATGACTGACCTACTTAGGTAATTAGCAGGAACCCTCCACAAACAGTGTATTAGGGGAAACCTCAATAGGGCCTATTTTAAATATAGATGGGGTATGGGGCAGGTGGTGTTCAAATAAGGAGACACAAAAATCAAATATGGAAGTCCATCTTTGCAAAGATGGACATCCGTGTTGCAAAGACAGACATCCATTTTTATTGAATAAATCGGTCAAAAATGGCTTCCGGGAAGGGGCTCATTCAAGCTCCAGTTTTAGTGCTTAAGATATATACCGTCCTAGCGGAATACAATATTGACCAATGGGATAATTCCCTTCATTCAGTGCAGACTTTTAAGAGTACATTAAATAACACCCGGGACCCATCATGCTGGCTGTTATCAGTGCTTATCTTGCAAGGTACCAGATAAAGCAATGGTACCCCCTACTGAGGAACCTGTAACCTTGGTATACATATCATGAGCCCTGTGCATCCGGTGCTTATTTAAGGCTAGTGCAATTTTGAAATGTTGCGCTTTAATGTGAAAATATGGTACGCATCACAAAGGTGTTAATCACATAGAGTGACCTAAATACCTGATTTAAGGAGGACATGATAGACGTGTGAGTTTTATATGAATAAATCTGCTGCTATAATTTAGGATCCCTATTGACTTGTTAATTCTCTGACTACTAAGAGATGGGAATACCTTTGTCATTAGTCACATGAATGACAGTTATTACTACAATAGCTTAAGGTCATATATGATCTAAGTTTCAAACCTAATTTCTACGGTATACATGTTCAAAGTGAAGCAAAAGGGAAGAATCTCTGATATCAGACTAAAAATGGGACAAAAATTATTTTTTTATCATACCTCCCCACTAGGAAATCTGTTACAAATTTGTCCAACGATACGATACAATACAACGCACACACACTGTACATTCCTGAAAATTCAGGTCACAGACACTCTTCGACCTTTAAGGCCCACTAAGGGAGTGATCATTTTTTAACAAAGGGGGGGGGGGGGCTGGTGGGTTTGAGTGCAGACGCGCAAAATAAATTTCGTACCCCTCTCAAGGTGGTAAAATTTTTTCATCCCCCATAATGGGCAAAAATCGCACGCGAACGTTCCCTTTTAGCCTATAGTAACGCGCGCGGTTTTCCACTGAAAACAGGTGAAATTATTTTGACCCCCCCATTAGAGGTGTTGAAAAAATTCTGACCCCCCGGTCAGGGGGTTGAAAAAATTCTGACCCCCCCTCAAACCCACCAGCCCCCCCCCCGTTGTTAAAAAATGATCACTCCCTAATGCGGGAGCGCATCATGCCCATTGGTCGGCATGATGCACCAATCTGCTTGCCAATACTTCATTAGTGCATCATGCAGACCCTTGGAGAGTGTATTGAGCCCGGAGGGTCGGCATGATGCTTGAATGTAGCCCTGCACCAATGCAGTAGTCATCCTTAAAAGGTTAATGACTCTAAAACTGATGAGTCATACTTAAGAATATAAAGTTGGTCAAAGGTCATTCACTAGCTTTTAAAGACAGCGCATCACTTTGAAATACTACCATAATCAGGGCCCCAGACGGGTTAAATCGACAAGGGGACAAAGCCATTTCTTAAAATCGGCAATGGACATGGGACCTCCCTGTCTAGGGCCCTAAAATCACCCGCATGTAAGGTGTGAGGTCCCCTGCACTTAATAGAATTATCCCAAACTGAGGGTGCATCTTATAGTACAGTATTAAACCTTCAGAATTCAGGTCATAGATGCTTTTTATAGCTCTTTTATGTCCCTCCCATGTATAAGACTCAGCATCATTTTGTTTGGCGTATAAGACGCGCCTTATAAGTGCGAGATTACGGTATATGCTTTAATGCTTTGGGTTAAGGTACACCATAAGGAATATATGAAAAAAGGAAATGTGTTACTGTGGTCGTAGTTAATTTCGTTGGTATTAATTTTTGCGGATCTACCCAAAAAAACATTTTCACGGATACTTAAATTTGAGGTACCGTAATCTCCCGCGTATAAGGGGGGGGGGTATTTTTACTATAGAACAGTACTAAATTAGCAAGAATTTGCCATTAGAGGTGCGCCTTATACGTGGACTTGCATTCTCTGAGTTGTGGGTGCGCCTTATACGCGAGCTGCGCCTTATACGCGGGAGATTATGGTATTTCCATTCCCGTACCTTAAGTTAGGGGAAAGCATGAATGGGAAAGCATCAGTGTAGCCATGCTTGGCCATGCTTGTGTGTTGATGCAGTATAATTGGAGGTATTTTGAGGCTAGCATCTTAAAAAATAATTATCCCAACATTATATGATTGATTTAATAAGACTTAAGGCATGACTCAAAACACTGAACTCCATACAAAGGTTATGAGGTTCTAGACAGCAATATATTGCACAAAATTTCACTGAAGACATAAATTCGCAGCCTTTTCATTTCCGTGAAATCCGCGAAATTATGTACAGCGCGAAATTAACTATGACTACAAATAGTTGGAGCAAGCTTTGAGAAAATCCAAGGAGAATTTTGTGCAGCTCACAGTAAATGGCCATGTCTCTATTTTAAGTAAAATTTTGGCATATCTCATGATAATTGACCATTTCCGTAGTGTCCAATGATGAGGGAGACAGGACAGCACGCACACACGGCACGGGTCATATCACCATAATCATTCTACACACATAACTCATTCAGCCCGTGGGTCATGCAATCTATGGCAGGCCAAAATTCCTCCTTATTTCCACTTGTATCCAACAGGGTGACAATTATTGTGTGTATTCTCTGACCAATATTTTTACGGTATGCATACCAGACGGGGGGAAACCGCCTGCGCCATTCATTGGAACTCGACAATCACAAGAGTGACCTAGGATCTTGTTGCCTGTCCAAATTATCTAAAGAAAACAGAAAATCTTGGGTTTTCACTTGCTGGTATATGCAACTGAAATATATTGCGTTCCTTAAGTGAAATTCAATGTATTAAAGGAAATAAAAATCAAGAGAGAAAACGGCTTGTGAGAAATAAAAATCAAAACGGAAAATTGCTTGTGAGAAATAAAATTGAGAGGGAAAAACAGCTCACGGGAAATAACAATTGAGAAGAGAAAACAGCTTGTGAGAAGTAAAGTTGAAAGAAAACGGCATGCGAGAAACAAAAATCAAGAGGGAAAACGGCTTGTGAGAAATAAAAATTAAAAGAGAAAATGGCTTGGGCGAAAAAGAATTAAGAGAGAAAACGGCTCGCGAGAAATGAGAGGAAAACTAAGAGAGAAAATGGCTTGCGAGAAATAAAAAGAGAGAAAATAGATTGTGAGAAAAAAAAAATATGGGAGGAAACGGCTTGTGATAGAGCTGAGGACATTTGCCACCTGTAGAGTACTGTAATACAGGTGATCACTATCCATGGTGACTGGTGTCTACAGGTGTATGGAGCCTACCAGGAGGCGGCACCTGCAGGTACTGATAACAAGGTACCTGATAACAGTCTTATCTACTATGGGGCAACATGGGGTACACGCAGGTGAGTCCAGCTATTTTATAGCCTTAGTTGAATCTGTGAAATGGTACAATTTTATCGAGCATAACCTTGTGGTTGCTCCAAACTTGGTCCCAAAGCTGCATGTGATATTGATCCTTACACGGCCTAAAGAACACGTCATACCTCTTTTTGGTCACAGTTTGTTCAAATCAGGCACCATACCCTCTTTGGGGGTGGGAGTAAAAGAAGAACATTTTAGTTATTTTATGACCGTTTCCTTTTGGTTTAGATAAAATAGTAATCTCAGTAGTCGGATTCAACGTTCATTTAACAAAGAAATCCACAGCCTTAAGAGTTGTTTGGCTGTGAAAGGGTCACGAGGGGTAATAAGTAAGAAAACAAGGGAAACTTCAAGTATGAAGTCCCATGCTAAGTGTCTATAAAATATATTGTATACTCTTGACATTAATGGTTGCAAAAAAGGTTGTAAAGGCTTTAGGAAATTAGGGTTTATCGACCATAGCGATGATCGTCATATACATGTGAATTCCCAAGTCAACTTCACAACAGCTAGTTGTAGTTTTTCTTTTTCAAATAAAAAAACTCCCATTAACCTATTCAGATTTAGGTCAGTATTAAACAAAGGCAATCACTATGTCATATCCACATATTAATTTCAGTTGTACAAGGAGGAGGGGAGGGGGGCAATTAGCATGCACACAAGAATGTACCGTAAATTCTTGTGTAAAAGCCGCACCCTGAGTTTGTGGACAAGTGAAAAAAAAATCACAATATATTTAACCATTTTTTTCCAGATGAATGAATCTTTTAACTTCAAAAGGCAATCAATGTGAAATACACCAAATATATTGCAGGATTCTTACACATGAGAACTGTTTGTTTGTTTAGTTTTTTTAGATTTACGTCCGGGGACCATCGAGGAACTCAGACATTCAAGGGTTCTCGGACATTAAGTGCGTTTCTTTTCTGTTTGGACAGGTATTTATATGCTGCTTGCCCGACACAGCAGTGACCGTATCTATGAATGACCGAATCTATGAGATGAATGACCGAATCTATGAGGAGGGGTGAGGGGGAAAACCGCTACCGGGGCTTGGAGCCTTGGTGCACCTTATGACAGTAGCCAAAGTTAGGGGGTCTGCCTTATAGGCGAGGATTTCATACATTGACTTAGTAGTAAACTTATCCAAATCAAGACCTCCCGGTAGATGCTCCATAGGGATGCATTTTATCTGTTGGCCAAATGATGATGTTGAGAAACTATTTTCCTTTGATCTTAGTTCTCTTTTTAATAGTAATTTTATAATATTTTGGCATATTTTTTTTTAAATGGGGACTCAAAATTGTTTTCCCTGTGTTTTCTATGTAATATGTTTCATTCAGCTTTTCCAATTCCCTGTGCGTGTTTTTGATACCTCCCCCCCCCTATTAAGAGACTCACTCTGCCGAACTTAAGGCAGGAATTGCAACTTTAAACCCATCTTCTCTTGCATGTAATACATGAGCCTCAGGCTTATGGAAGCTTATAGGAACTTCCTTATATCAGAGACCGCCTTATAGTTGGGCACTTTTACTATAGAACAGTACTAGAACTCGATGTGTACCTTATAACATTTGCATTTGTGGGGTGTGTACTAGGGTTATGGCACCTATTGCAAGGGAATGATTTTATACATGGTCTCCACTCTAAATTCATTTTTAAACATACCTCCATTTAACTTTATCCAGAGGGATTTTAGATAACATTAATATGACATATCTCCTTGCCCAGGCTCTACAGGTCGTACATGTGTAGGAGAGCTGCTTGGACTGACGTGTCCGGCTGATGCACGACTTGTGGTCACCAGGTCTTACTACGGACGAGCTGCTGGAGGATGTCAGTCTCACTCGAACCAGGTAAATAATGCCATACCAAAAAAACAAAAAAACGTAGTTGCTCTATAGATCGCCCTCTCCATATTTTCGGAAAGAAAAATTGTTTTTTTTTAATTTTCTTAGAAAAGAAAAATTGTCTACAGATTTTGCTCGCCTCATATATATATGGACAAATCAATTTCTGAAAAATTTCAATTTAGACAATTTTCAGAAAACTTATATCCCGATTTAATTTTTTTTCATTAATCATATGTTTTGGTTCACACCACGCAGGTGTGTGGAGTGAGTGACACATCGTTCCACCCGTGTACAGGACTCAGGGCGTGTTTGTGGAAGGTACCCCCTCAGGTACTGGACGGATGTGGGGCAGCCGACTACATCACCATCCACCACGACTGTGTCAAAGGTGGGTCAAATATCTAAAGACCAATAATAAACAAGGCTGTCTGTGGTCAGCAGGATACAAATGGAGTTCTGCTGAGACTGCTCTGCTGTGAATGTAGACTGGACGAGTTTCTCCTTATTTGTGCGTCATGACGACTGATGTGTAGGATGTATTTAGAAGTGCTTTTATAATACAGCCATAATTTGCAAGTGGGGAGTAATGGCTACCGGGTACTATTAAGTCATTAGCCCACCACTGCTCTATCTACCATAATCTCCCGCGTATAAGACACGTCTTATACGCCAAACAAAAGGCTGGTGCGTCTTATAGCTTTCTCTCAAGTTGGGGGTGCGTCTTATACGCGAGGTATATTTATTATAGAAATGTACTAATCTTTCAAAAATCACCCCTAAGAGGTGCGTCTTATACGCGAAACAGAATACTTGCATCCACTCCATTCTCCTGTGCCCCTCTCTTTGAGCTATAGTAGCGCACTGGATTTTTTGCTCAAAAGAGGGTAAATTTTTTAAGCCCCCCCTCAAGAGGGGTCAAATTTTTTTTAGCCCCTCCTTGGGAGAGGTCTGAAATTTTTCCGCCCCCCCTCAAACCCACCATCCCCCCCCCCGTTGATAAATAATGACCACTCCCTTAGCATACATGTGTGACAGTTTTCGTTTGAACACACAGTCACACCTATAAAATGCCTGTTAAGGAGTTATGGGAAATAGAATGAGGAAACTATCAAATTAGTTATCCTACATTCCTCTTGATGACATCCCATAGAGGATTAGCATACATTGGACTCAGAATGTTATACCTCAATCTACTCATCTTCAAGTTTGGCATTCATGTATAATGAAAACCCTGGGACATAAAGTAATGTCGGATAGCTAAGTACAATGGAATTCAAGGCCACAAAGGGCATCTAACATGTGTGTAAGGCTTGGTCAATAGAGTCGCGAAATGTCACAAACATAACTTTTAATTCTTTTCTAATTTCGTCCTCTATGGTGGAGTTTTTGATTTGGATGCCCATAACCCAAAGAAAAATATTGTGTGGTTGAGGTGGTGTTGGGAACGGATCTCTTACTCTAATTATGTACAAGTTCAGGGAAGGGACTGAGCATAATCCTCCCGGGAATGCTAAAATAAAAAAACCCTAGATATAGGTTTTGCATAGTATATTGGGTATGTATGTCTGAAATTTCCTGAAATCAGGGAACAGCCTGAAGAATCCCATCCCTATAATTACTGTGGTGCTGACATGTAAAGGTAGAGATAGGGTATACCCTGTGTGTATTATGGTTCTTTGGCGCGGTGGGCGAGTCAGCCAGCCGGGTTCCACCCTCCACTTGTCGGATAGGTGGCAGCACCGATCCGGGAGGTGAGAGGGTAGCACGGTGTGGCGCCACTGCTCCTACTTATAAGACGTGAACCCTTTCGAGGAGAAACGGTATGATCGGAAGTGTGTCCCTGGTACCGGCGAAAGTTTATTGCTCATATTTTACAAGCGAAAATGGCGCCACGTTAGCGCTTCTCCCCCAAAGACGTAACCCTTATAAGAAGGACAGGGCTCAGTCGCCGCGTCAGAGTTAGCTCAGCCGTCTCTAGGTACACATACACAAAGCTACCAAAAACATTTGGTACATGACAAGGACGTTTTCCGCTACCTCCGGGTAGCCGCTGATTGTGTGTCGAATAAATCCTGTTAGCATACACACAAACTATCTTTTGTTGATTTGTCTGTCCAAACGAAACCGAAACCACACATAAACATAACCTCATCTAGTCTGCCTGCATGATGTCCTCTGGGTCTGTCCCACTCACACTCTAGTAGTGGTATGTGTCACATATTAAAGTCTAATGATGATCAATCAATTGGATCTGTGGCATGCACTTAATTAGAGTGAGAGATCCGTTCCCGACACCACCTGGGCCAGACTTGTCTTTATTTTTATATTTGTGTTATGGGCACCCAAAATACTCACCGAGGAGGACGAAAGAAGAAAATAATTAAAAGTTACATTTGTGGCGTTTCAAGACTTTGCTGGCTGAGTCTTACACACACACACATTAAAGGCCATTTGTATACTGGTACCTCAGGTAGCAGAGACACTTAGGGTGCAGACACTTAGGGTACATGCAGGTGGACACTTAGGGTGCTAGGACATGTAGGGTGCAAACCACAGGACATGTAGGGTGCAAGGACACATAGGGTGCAACGGCAGGACATTTAGGGTGCAAAACAAACTGGTCTAGATTTGTAAACTGTGAACTATTCTGCCCCCCTCAGAGTGTCTGCCCCCCTCCCCCCCAGGGCTGGCGGCCAGGAGTCGGCTTTCTGCCGGCAGTGATAGTGGAATTAAAAAGATTTGGGATTAATAGTGAACCAAATAATCATACTCCAAGCTCTAATAGAACTAGAAACAATTAAAGGTCTAAGGATACTGTCCCTATGCTGTCAGTCGGCAGTTTTGTTATGTATACAAAGATGAAATCACCAGCCTCTAGCCCTACCACTGATTTTATTCCCCATAGCCTAATACGCATAGAGACGAGATCACGCTTGGTTGAGGACATTATTAAGAGTGAATTGTACATCACAGATGTAATGGCCGAGTGATCGTAGTAGAGACATCTAATTATGAAGTGATTGAACAAACACTCAGAGACTCTAGGGGACAGAGCTGTGGTGCTGTTGGATGACCTGGGACAATAGCAATTGACTACAGGTACTTAGAGGTGCCTAGAGTGGGTGTGGAAGCTATCAGCCTGTCCCAGAATGACCTGGAATAATAGCAATTCACTGGTACACTGGTACTGGTACACTGGTACACCACAGTCTTCGTCATGGTTGACTGATTTCAGTAGCTGATCTATAGTAGAGGGCTTTTGGCTGTTTTTGACATGACCTGCTGTCCCCCTTCTACATGATGTACATATGGCCGAGGAGACAAGTCTCTCGGCCAATAAAATCAGTGGTGTGAGCTAGAGGCATGTGATGTCTGTTCAGAGGGGCCTCCCTACAGACAGAGGGGCTATAGACCGACTGCACCCTAAGTGTCTTGGTATTTTCACCCTGCACCCTACCTGTCCTTTTTGTGCACCCTAAGTGTCTGCTACCTAAGTATCTTCGCACACTACATGTCTGCACCCTAAGTGTCCTTGCACCCTAAAGTACCTGTTACCGACCACTTATGGTCAATGAGGTGGCCTTCAGTTTGGCTACAGCTTATTATGAGCATGATATGAGTTGTTTTGTACTTGAAAATAAGGGAATTTTTTTGGGGTCCTTTTCTATGGGCCAAACCTATCCTTTAATGCAGATGGTACCATGATGAAGGCCTCCCTGTGCCTTTCGATGTATTAATGAAGTTTTAGTGTTAAGCAAGGGAGAAATTTGATAATGACGAAATCACACAGTCAAGGCTATAATTATATGCATTTATATCTGAAACTCTGCGTAAAAGCTGCGGCTTATGGACCGTTTTTTTTACACAATGTACTATGAATTTTTTTTTTAGCCAAGACATGATAATCATCACATGTCATAAAATGACAAGATGACAGGAGTAAATGGAAAACTTACTGGTACTTGTTTCAAAGGGTCAGTTCATGAGTAAAAACCGACACGCGCGGTGACCCCCGCATATCATTCTCATGATCCATGTAAGGGCATGCGGTGTGTTAACCCTTAAATCCCCCTGATGAACTCATGCATCATGCTCATTGGTGTCAGGACGCATGAACGCAGCCCTCGCCAGGGCTACATTCATGCATCATGCCGACCCTATAAGATTGATACACAAACTCCCGGAGGGTCAGCATGATGCTTCAATGAAGTGCTGGCAAGCAGTATAGCCAGTACTTCATTGGTGTATTACCGTAAATCCCCGGTCACAAGCCGGCCCCGGTCATAAGCCGGGGGGCAAGTTCAGGAAAAAACTAAAAGCCGGTTTTGGGGTCAAATTTTTACCATTTTCTCTTTATTCTATAGTAAAAAAAAACGGTCATAATCCGGGGGGACTTTGGGAAAAATTTAGAAGCCGGTTTGGGCCCAAAATAGAAAAAAAAATCCGGCTTATGACCGGGGATTTACGGTATGACGACTAATGGGCATGGCGCATGAATGCATTAACAGCTCTTAAAGGGTTAATATGAGGAGGTGCGGCTTATAGACAGACTTTTATGGTACTTTCCAGGATAATACATTACTGGTGTATACATGTGTGTGTGTGTCATATGGGTAGGAGGGGGAGTGGGGGTAGAGTAGGGTGGGAGTGAGACAGCTTCCAAAGTCAAGATGGTGGTCAGTGTCAAGACGGTCCTATCTTTACCTGCCTGTCACTAGTCCATGCAGTCTCCACAGCTGTGCATGTAAACATTTACTGTGGTCGTAGATATTTTCACTGGTATAAAATTTCGCGGAATTGCCAAAAAACGCTAATTCCTGTGTACTTAAATTCACGGATTTTCATAGCCTAGATATGTTTTAATTAAATCTGTTTAAATTTTCACTTAGGACATAAATTTGCGCATTTATATTTCCGTGAAATACGCGAAAATATGTACAGCGCGAAATAAAGTACGACCACAGTACTTGGTGCATAGTTCATTGATGCATCATGTCTATTGGTCATGATGCATGAATGCACCCCTGGCTGACTGATACACTCCCTAGGGCTTGGCATGATGCAATGAATGCAGTGCTGCTCATCAGCACAGCATTCATGCATCAAGACTGGAGGGGCCAAGGAACATATACCTGGTGGTGGTCCCTAAACGGTTATGTAGCCAGGTGGTGACATGACCCCCCCACCCCCTCCCACCTTGACTCCCGTAAAGCCTAGTGTGTATGCTGCAGCTTATATGTCATTATATAAAGTCTTCTTTAACTCAGTTGGTGGTTTATATAAGCAGAGATGCCACTCACTGGCCAACAAAAACCAGGAAAACTGAACTTTGTGGACACATTTTTCCAGGAATTTAACAATTTAATACAGAAATCTTGAAATAAAAACCAGGATTTCCTGGTAAACCTGGAAAAGTGGCATCTCTGTATAAGGGAGAAATATAGACTATAGTAAGAAATGACAACATTTTCAGACCAACAGTGCGGCTCCTATTGGAAAGCCACAATCTCTGAGTGTGACTTATATATGTGGTGGTGGTGGCAGCCTTTACGTGAGGTTTCACTGACCAGACGGTATTAAAGGCCATACACAGTGGGTCAGGCACACATCTGGGAAGAAGGTGAAAGGTGACATTACCACCATCTTGAATCTACTACCGTAAAAAGCCTGCTTATAAATTGTGGCAGAGACTTATTTCAGAAAATTGGCTGCAGCTCACGCCTATAGCATTGCACTGATATAAGGGTATGGCCTATAAGTTTTGACATTCCGGCAAATAGCCCAAGTTTTCACGTATAGGACGCCCCACGCATAGAGGACGCACCCAGGATGTAATTTTCGTAATTTCAGTAGTGTTCTCTAGTGTATACTCCGCGCTCATAAGGTGCACCCTGAATTAATCTAAATCCTAAACCTATAGGAGGCAGATGATGTAATTCTGGTCTATAAGCCGCATCTTGTGTGTGAGTGAGTAATAGATATTTAACGCCATTTCGACAGCTAAGGTCATATTCATGGCGAGAACGACATTACACAATTTCACAGAGGAATATGTCAGTGCCCGTACATATGTGCACCAGACACATCCTGAGGGGAGAGGAAAGAGGAGATATAGACCCTTTTAAGTGAGCTAGGGAAGCCCGCATCTTGTGTGTGAGGATTTACGGTAGTTTCAAGGTTGAGTGCAGCGTATACGCAGGTGCGGCTTCTACACAGGGATTTATGGTACTAGACCTCCTCACCCCCCCAAACTGGTGACCATCTTGACGTTGCCCCCCCTCCAACTCACACACACACACACCCCTCCCCGCTATATCACTGTCCTTTCTATAACACTCAAGGATACACCTACTCAGCCCTTAGCTTCCGTAAGGCCTGCAAAATTCTTCTAAAATTTTACCATCGACCCCCGCCCCCCACTACCCAAACTGAAATCACCCTGTCATCTACCACCCCTCCCCCCCCCCACACACACATGCACAACCCCCCCCCCCTACCCCATTATCTTCAGACCCTCTTCACAGTCTCCAAGGTCAATTCTTCACGTCCTTGATATTGTTGAAACAGTCATTATGAAAGGTGTGACAATATAACACCATCACCTCATCCTATCACCCCCCCTCCTCCAAAGCTGCCAAGATACTAGTCACAACACGGAAAGAAGGACACATATCTTTAGGACACATCCACAGACTTTGTGAGAAAGTTGACATTTGTCACTGACTGGACTAGATCTACACAACTTTTGTTTATGGAAAATCACCATGTGATTAACATGTAAGTTGTAACAGGCTTATATCCTCTTCACTATTATAATTGAGGCACACAATTCGTCGCCTAAGTGCAAGAAGGTTGTAACTGCATTTTTCAAGTTTTGCATCAGTGGCAAAAGAAGTGTTCCATTTACTATAGAACAAAGAGGAAACCGAAATATTGCACTGGGGCCTGTAGGCACACATATCGCAGAGCTCCAGTACGTTAATAGTATAGGTTCCTAGGGCCAATATATATTATAACAGAAGAAAACCCATTTGATAATACATAATGGATATAGCCTAGGTGAACAGTGACTACACATATTGGACATTACACATTACTAGTCTGTAAACCATTGCACATATGGCTACAAAGCATGGATCTTATGTGGTCACGTTTCTGACCTCATTATGCTGGTGTAAAGGAGTGATCACTTTTTAAGAACGGGGGAGGGGGGCTGGTGGGTTTGCGCGCTGAGGCGCGAAAAAAATTATGACCCCCCCTCTCGAGGGACAAAAATTGTGCGCGAACGTCCCCTTTTAGCCTATAGTAACGCGCGCGGTTTTCCACTGAAAACAGGTGAAATTATTTTGACCCCCCCTCAAACCCACCAGCCCCCCCCCGTTGTTAAAAAATGATCACTCCCTACGTAGCAAAGATTAACCTGTGTCTCAAATCAGCCTATACCCCTGCTACTAAAATTTTAAACTGCTAAAATTTCAAATTCATCTAAAATATAGTGCACGTTTCCATATCGATGCACCCCCTAGCAGGTAGCCCATCATGCAGTTATTCATTCATGCATCATGCTGGCATTATGGGTCACAGGCATCTTAGATTGGTTGGCATGATGCACCGATATAGTGATTCATTCACGCATCATGCTGGCATTATGGGTCACAGGCATCTAAGATCTTAGATTGGTTGGCATGATGCACCGATATAGTGATTCATTCATGCATCATGCTGGCATTATGGGTCACAGGCATCTTAGATTGGTTGGCATGATGCACCGATATAGTGATTCATTCATGCATCATGCTGGCATTATGGGTCACAGGCATCTTAGATTGGTTGGCATGATGCACCGATAAAGGGATCCATTCATGCATCATGCTGGCATTATGGGTCGCAGGCATCTTAGATTGGTTGGCATGATGCACCGATATAGGGATTCATTCATGCATCATGCTGGCATTATGGGTCACAGCCATCCAAGATTGGCTGCCATTTAGATAGTCGCTTTGTGGCATTACCTTGTCTTTTCAAGTTTTGATATCTGGCATCTTTTTAGAAACAAGACTGCATGAACCTATGGATTTACAGAGTATTAAGCTGACTAACATGTGCAATTTAAGTGCAGTATTCTGGTGTGGTAGATTTTCATGGAATTTAATAGGATTTACTGCAATTTAAATCTGAAACTCCAGCGATTATTGATTGGTGAGAAACGTCATTGCACTACTTTGCAAATTCTATGGAAACATTTTCAGGCTTCGATAGGAATACTGTGAGCCGTGTTGAGCCTTTCCGATAGATAATACCCTTTTCAGCCACAACTATCTGACATCTATGCCCAAACTCTAGCCCTTCTGACAAGTATTTATTATATCTTCAGCCACAGATACATCTAAAATATATGCACAAAGCTTAGCTCTATTCACACCTATTGTCCTTAATTTTCAGCCATAGATATCTCTTGACATCTTTGATCTCTTGACATGGTTGCCCCCGTACTGTTTACAGCGCCACCCTCTCCTGGAGTGCGTCACTGTCTTGGTGCCGGCCATGGCGTACATCTGTACTTATATTATTGTGCAAGTGATGCGGCTGAGTTGTTAGGCTTATAACCTGCTGCAAAATATAGTCCTCTAGAAATTCACCTTAAGCTTCTTGTAAATTATAAATATGGCATGTTTTTATTTTTTAGAAGTTTGCCCTCTGGACAAATCTTAACTGTTTTAACTTTGAATAACTAGAAAATGTTGTGAAATGAAAATAAAATGCTATACTGTCCGTTGCTGCTCTCCCGACCTCCTCACCGATAGAAATGCATTGTTTTGGTCTGGGTTTGGGTATTTAGAGAAGGTTTGGGTGCAAATTGAGGTAACAAGGGTTTTAATCTCATCTATCTCAAGTTATTTGTAAAAAAACATAGCACATCTTTGTATAAATTGTTAGATATTCAGCCTGAAACTTTACAACCGGACCAGGGAGAAGACATGACGGCAGCCATGACAGGGGGCTTGACACACTTTCATTTCATTGGTTGGTTTGATTCTCCCAGAGTAACACGGCATCAGAGATACATTCAATAAGAAAGTGAGCTTGTATTAGAGTGGTTTGCCCCAGTTCAGCTCTTCTGACACTACTGCCACCAGTTCAACACTTTTGACTCCTATTGTGTTAAATCCACAAATCATCTCTGACCGCTGTGTTACCATTTTAGCACTTTTGAGACCTATTGTGCTTAATTTTTAGCCACAGATCTATATCTCAGGCAACATTTTTGACAGATACTGTGCTATATTTTCAGCCACAGATATTTCTGACATCTGTGCCCCCAGTTCAACCCTACTGAGACCTATAGTGCTTAATTTTCAGCCACAGATACTTCTGACATATGTGCCCTCAGTTCAACATTTTTCACATCTATAATGCTTTATATTCAGCCACAGATATTTCTGACATCTGTGCCCCCAGTTCAACATTTTTGACATCTATAATGCTTAATTTTCAGCCACAGATATTTCTGACATATGTGCCCCCAGTTCAACATTTTTCACATCTATAATGCTTTATATTCAGCCACAGATATTTCTGACATATGTGCCCCCAGTTCAACATTTTTCACATCTATAATGCTTAATTTTCAGCCACAGATACTTCTGACATATGTCCCCCAGTTCAACATTTTTCACATCTGTAATCCCGGACCAGAAGGCAGTATCTACTTCTCCTATCAGTAGCTACTGAGAATATACTGATCAACAACTGCATTTTGCAGTAGGTACTGCTGAAATACTTCCAAAAACAGCTGACTCTACACTGCATTTTCAGTATAGACTCAGTAGTGTACTGACTATCAACTGAGTATGCACTGCATTTTCAGGCTAGAATCAGTAGTCTACTGACTCACAACTGAATCTTAATAGATACCAAAAATGTCACACTCTGTGCAGCAGCATAGATGCAGTAGTCTACTGACTATCTACTGGTATCACTCTGTTCATTCATCGATTATTTATTGGGCTACTGACCTGATTCTTCTGAGACAGTCCATAGTGTAAATGTCAGTATGGTTGTGAACAGTAATCAAAAGATTCAGTTATGAAATTCTGAAACTATCCAGTGTTTGTTAAGAAAAGCATAATTATACCTTTGCATATGATTGTTATTGAGTGCCAGTAATGGATACACATGGATGTTGGGGTGTGTGAAGACGAGGAATTAGTCCCTGACTTTATGTAGGGCATAAATGTACTGAATCATCAAGTATTATTTTGGTAACCATCATGCCACTTATTTTTTTTACATAGTATACATGTAATATTGATAATTACAAAGCTGCTGTCTTATGACCTTAACATCAATAAAATGCAAGGCATTCTACTATAGCAGTACTTTATCAGACATGCCTACTCTTACCTTCTTGCTATGATAGAAGTTACCCTGTACTACTGAATCAATACTGCCCCCTCCTATATGAGTTGCATGCACTACTAGGGAGTAATGACAGCTCCACATATCTGATGGGGTGGTGGCTCAGGGGGCTAATGCGTTGGTTCAGTAATCAGAAGATCCCAAGTTCAAATCTAGCAGGGACCACCTAGAAAGGCATTGGTAGTGCCAGTACTAAAGCAGCGGCTGCTCCTTTTATGCTTGTACCTGCCCCCAGCAGTAGTTTTCAGTATGATCTACTGCTCACCTACTGCTATAGCAGCAGTCATGCGGTAGTGCTGATTGAACACTGCCCCAACCCCATATATGGTCATGCAGCATTAAATAAGTAGATACTGTTTAAATGCTGCCATCTCATTTACATAATTGGGACAACTGATTCAATACTGCTTGCATGCTGCTAATACTACTGTTCTGCTACTGAACCACTGCTGCCATGTTCTGTGTGCTGAGCAGTAGAATGCCAGTAGATGCTGATATGGTACTGTTGCTGATGCTGCTTTCACAATGAATGACTGTCACACCACACTGTTTTTCTACTGTTTAAATACTGATTTTCTACTGCATTTTGGTCCGGGATGCTTATATTCAGCCACAGATATTTCTGACATATGTGCCCCCAGTTCAACATTTTTGACATCTATGATGCTTAATTTTCAGCCACAGATATCTCTGATATCTGTGCCCCTGGTTCAGCCCTACTGACAGCACCTTCCGGCTATGTGGCATCCCCACGGTACCCGACAGACCTGCCTGGCACTGGTTCACACTGCAGCATCACAGTCCAGACGCAGGTTCCGGCTGTGGTAAGCGTCTACGTTCTGGATGTTGGACAAGGCGATTGTCATGGTGCCTTGAGTATATTGGGGGAAAACAGCCGCGGACTACCCAGCTCCAATGTGAGGCTGTGCGCTGCTGGATTAGATGGACGGGGGAACGAGGTGTACAAGAGTCGGACAGATAGAGTAACAATCACTTATACACATAATGGGGCTGGTCGTAACGCAAAAGGCTTCCTGCTCTATTATAACGGTGAGTAGGTTTGTGATATAAATACACCATTTGATGGCCACTATTTTCAGGATAAGGGATGCTGCTCACTGTTTACCAAAAAATTCAGAAACCATCCTAACTAATCCTTACAATATCCAATAGGAAATGCCTAGGAATGAAAGCCGGAAATTTGGAATTCCTGAAAAGTTGGCATATCAATCTCTCTCTTTTTAAATCTTTAAGGACAGCATTGTGCTTGCACCTTCAATGAGAATGTGCATTATTTTGTTGTAATTGAATCATTTTGCAAGTCAATTCCAATTAGCCAGACTCTTCAGCATGGAGCTTCAGTGTTTATGCTGATCCAAATTGTTACTCGCATTCATAGAGATTTTTTTTTTCTGCTTCACTATGAAAATTGGAATCTTTAAAGGTTAGTAATAATTTCTTACATTTGGCCTTACAGTAACAGCCATAGGACCTCAGATCATTAAGGACAGACCAGGACCGACAACCCAACCACCCGGAGGCTTCAACATATGGAGGAACCAACACACAAAAACCACTTCGCCAATCACGACAACCCTACCAACCACTACCACCATTAGTACAACTACCACAACTACAACTACCACCCCTAAACCCACCACACAACCCACACAGCCTACTACTAAACCTATCCCAGATCCCTCTCTTCAGGCCACAGTAGAAATGCCTTCTCCCAGGCCCAGGCCCAGGCCCCCATCTAGGAGGCCCCCAACTGTAAGGGCACCTGTTAGGAAACCTCCTCTTGTAATTCAGCCTCCTCCTGTGGGAAATTCCTCTCCGAATGGGAATCCCCCTTCTGTAAGGAATCCCCCTTCTTTAAGGCATCCCCCTGCTGTAAGGCATCCCCCTGCTGTAACTAGGAAGGTCCCTCATGGGTATATGACCAGATTAAAGGTTCCCCCTGGATATGTAATAAAGTCAAAGCCTATCCCTACCCATGGAGCCAACTCAGAGGGGCCTAAAGGGTCAGGGGTCATGGCAGTTACCCCTCCATGGGTATACAGGGGTACTACAGAGTCTAAGGGTGGAGGGAAGGGGTTTGAGAGGGACAGTGTAGAGGACCCTACTACAATGTATAGCTCCATACCCCCTACCCATCCTGCCCTAAACAACACAGCCATGACACTACACAACACAAGTCTACTCAGCAGAGACAGCGCTCGCATAGCCGGACCATGGGGTAGGCTACCACTGAGATCAAGATATAAATAGTTTCTTTGGACATAGAGAGTCTAATATTGATCATATTCAGCATCATAAATTGCTATAGCAGATATTATCAAACTTACTCTTTGATCAGAACCATATGCTATAAATGTAGCCTTAGTGTTTCCGCATAAACTGGGGTTCACTTTTGTATACTACTGACTCTTTGAGATTCTCTTTTATAGTAACACTATTTGGTGTAGCAATTAGCAGCTTATGATTGAGTTTATGAATAAGACAGCTTATTAGTTTAGATTGTGTCTGTTTATTCATTCATCAAATAGGTCTAGAGTGTTACAGAGCAACCTCAGAGAAGCAGCCATACAAGACACCATATTTCTGTTTTTCTACTCTGATTTTAACACCTTCTTGTATCTTTTTATCCACCATTTTTCAAAGCAGCAGCCATCATTGGGGGAGTGATTGCCAGCATTGCAGCCATCTTGCTTTTCGTTATCATCGCAATTATGGTTTGGGAAAAGCGGAAGAAGAAAAGCGCCCGCACACAAGTCTATGACGAGGTTATGTTCGGCGAGAGAGCAGAGTCCCCGTCCCCCAATGCCCGGCCGGGACCTCTCCTCCCATCCCACCGCCCTGGGGTCTATGAAAATGTACAAACCAATGGTGGTTTTGTTTTAGACTTCATTGCCTCTAGGTTCCGGCAACCGGAACCTAGCTCGATTACCGCACCAATTGGTAGAAGCTCTGGTAGTGGGGTAACTGATGGCAAGAAATTGTATCAAAATGCTGATGTTAATGATAGTAAAGGTGGCGATGGGGGAAAACATGAGAATGGGACACAAAGAAATGATAACAATACATGGAGATCTCGCAGCGGGGATGTAGTTGTTGTGAGTCGTGACAAGGAAAGTGGTAAAGGCGGGACATTGATGCGGGAGGCCTATGATGATGTGTTTGTGAGTGGTAGTGGCAGCACACTCATGCTTCCACCTCGCACGGTCTCCACATCAAGTTCCACAGCCACCCCGGTCCAAGCAGCTTCCCAAAGACCAGTCCCTGCTCAGCGCTTGAGTATCTCTCTAAGACGACTGGATCAGCTGGCAACCAGTGATGACACATACTGCGAGGTTGGAGAACAGGTTAAAGATGGCGATACCCTACAAGCCGTCGGACCCACTCCACCAATCAGACGAAGCAGCCGTCAGATACAGCGGCCTAAAGTCAAACCGCCAATCATGCCCAAACCAGTGGCTGGGTTGAAAGGTTGGTTGGGAAGGGCGGCGGGGAAGGTGCGACGGGAACTCCCGCCACCCCCACTCCCTGACACTGCACCTCCCGATGTTATGATGGTGGACAATGAGGTGTATGAGACTGAGGAGCTTAGAAGGTCATGAATAGACACTCAGTGCAGTGGCGGATCAAGGATCTGGAAAAGGAGGGGGCGGGGCCAAAAAGGAGGGGGCGCACCCCCTACTTTTGAATAAATTCTGGAGTCCTAAATATTAAAATAAACTCTAAAGTACTGACTAAAAGGAGGGAGTGCGTGCCCTCGTGCCCCAACTTCTCCGGCGACCTAGTTTGGTGGGCAAACTAAGCCTTCTCCCCTAGGTTACCATTTTGACATAAAATCGTCGTATTCATACACCGCTGGTGTTGGACCTACTTTGACCCCAATAATGAGTGCTTGTGGGAACCAGCATTTGCTGTTATCCATCTGCCAGCTTGACTCACCAGCAACAAGCTAAGAAAAATAGTACCTCCCAGCGAGGCAGTGACATAATCGTGAGACTACGAGATGGGGCCAGTGTGCTCGTGCCCCAGTCTAGGTCCGCCACTGCCCAGACACGGAATTGGTTAGAAATGGAATGTAATTATCTAAACAGAAGATTATTATTTCTTACACAAAGGCTCAACATTTCCATTTTTTCATAAATTACATAATTCTTATGTGTGAGGACTCGATTTACTTTAAAGGCCCTTTTTCCCTGAATTTACATGCAGAGACCACTGGAACAAAGTTTCTGATAGTGCCCATACACCAAATCTATATCAGTGCTTGAGTTTTAATCAAAGACTTGTGTGTTTTGGCCATTTCCTTGATACTCTCAGTTTTATGATTAACAATGAACTGTTGTAATTAAAACAAGTTATTTTGTAAAGGCTCATCAATTATGGCTGTTTATTGTGTTTGTTATAATGGACATGATAAATCCTGTAATGGTATAGACAACTCATGAACCTTAGGACACCTAATATGTTAGAAATCATGTATAATAATATATGTAAATGTACATTCTCAGCATATGCTCATTTATTTATGCTATTTTGCAAGAATACATATCCATGTGTATATAGTTTGAATCTAATAAAAATCATTACAAGTACAACATTTTGTCTCTTTCTTTCAAGAAAATATGAATTGGAATATACTGTCTATTGATAGGTTGGGATTTTCTATTAACTAAAATGTCTTATTCAATTGGCCAACAGAACTGCGGACCAAAAAAAAAAAAAGAAGATAATAATAAAATGGGGGGGGGGACGATGTTTTCAATTATAAGGCATGTGTGCTGAATATGAAAATCGAATATAATAATGACCGAAAAACACTTTACTCCATCGAAACTGGCCTTAATACAGTTTATCTTTCTTCCGACTACTGTACTCTCCTGCATATTAGGTGCATCCCACATATAAGACACACCTAGAGTTAAAGAATATAGTCAGAAAAATAAAAAAAATTGTTAACTTTTGCTCTACTGAATGGATTTTAAAAATTCAAGAAGCTATGTGTAGATAGGGCCCCCTGGACCCCCCAATGTTCTATTAAAACTTAGGGGGAGTGTAACATACCAAAAGAAAGGTCTTGGCGTCCCCCCTTGTAGGTCCAGGGAGAACTAAAGCCTGGCATATATGACACGCCTTATACGCGAGAGGTTACGGTAGTACTTTATCACTTTGGCTTACTGGCAAGAAATACATCATGGGGCTGAGTTTTGAAGAAATTTCCGGGATGGTGTCTCGAGCCCTTCTTTAGGTGAATAACTGCGGTGTCCCAGAAATATTCATTTCGAGAAGGAAAATGACCCATTCTGGTGCTTTTTGAGGATGGCTGATACCCTTTGTATTCAAAAGTTTTTTTTTAAGATCACCCCTACATATCAATGGTAAAATGATATCTCATTGGATTTGGATGAATCACAAGATTGACCCTGACTGATCTTAGAAAGACTGGGAAAACTGAGGGTTTCCACGTTTAAAATCTTCAATTTCCAAGCCCCAGGTTGAGGTATGGCTTACAGCAGCTTTATATAGGCACTTACCTACCCCCAGTGCATGGTTCTGCTGCAGTGGAGGTGTTAAACTGTGATAAAGCTGAAACTGGGGAGTGCTAAACTCTACTTTTTTGCAAGCTCATTGTGTAGCTATTTATTGGAGGATCTTAACAAACATGGGCTCATTTTAAAGGGATTGATTAGGGGTTTAATAAGAATCTATTTGAGAAATAATTGATTCAGATAAACATCCCATTCTCCCCAAGTGAAGTTACCCCATAACTTTGAAATCATTTTTTGGTATAAAGGCCAAATCTCACATAAAAGAGAATAGTTCCCACACTTTCTACAGAAAAAAATGGTTTAGAAACTGTCTAGGTTTTTTCATTTCATAGGGGAACAGGATGTTTGCCAGACCCCAACAAAATTTTAACATGCCATTCGAAATCACCCTTCCACCAGCTTCTCCATGTTAGGTCCTTGTCTGTTTGCTAGAATCCAATCCTATGTATATCATTTATATAGCAATGGATAGAGCTGATAAAAATAAGTGGATTTCCTTTTTAAATGAAGTATTTACATCAATTTAAAGGGAAATTCTGACCGATTAAAGATCTCATATCAACTCCATAATTTTGCGCCAATTCTGTGAGATCGCTAAACCGCAGGTGATATTAGGTCAAGATAAAATCCCTTTAAATTGTTAAATTTTGATATGATACATTGATTTTCAACCTTTTATGGGGAACTCTTCCATACATGAAAAGAAAATAGTCAAAAATAATGATTTAAGAGATGTAGCCACTCCTGTATCAGATATGCTTGATCACAAATCTGGGCCCTATTCAAACTCCTAATAGTGGCAGAATTTTTGGTTCGATTTGGGGTCTTTGATCATTCATAACTTCCCTTATACTTGGCATAAAGACTTCATTTAAAGAGCAAATCCATTTCTTTTGATGAGATCTATCCATTGCTTAAAAGATAAAATGCATGGGACAAAGTCTTGAAAACTAGGTAAGTGCCTACTTTATACACAACAGTAAATGCCACAGTCTTCAGTCAATTCATTCTCGGTGAGCCAGTAAATGAACGTATTGGGGTCATCTCTGGGAGATAAGAACTTTCCTACTAAGAGGAGGAAAACAACTACCAGGACATGTCCCCATCTCTTATTTTTTCTCTTAAGTGGCAAAAATGTCGCTCCTTGTGTGCCTTATACTACCGTAATCTCCCGCGTAGAAGACGCGCTGCGCGTATAAGACGCACCCCAAACTCAGCACATGCATTTTCGCGTATAAGATGCACATTTTAACGCTGAAATGTGTAAGATTAGTACATTTCTATAGAAAAATTACCCCTCGTATAAGACGCCCCCCCAACTTGAGAGAAAGCTATAAGACTCCCCAGCATTTTGTTTGGCGTAGAGGACGCGTCTTATACGCGGGAGTTTACGGTATACGTTATAGCCCCTCAATCAACTAAGTCAGTGAGTGAGTAATAGATGCTTGCCGTTTTGACAGCTAAGGTCATACTCATGGCGAGAACTACATAACACAATTTCAGAGGAATGTAGATATGAATTTAGACCATCATAAGTGGGCTAGGGAAGCCCGCCATCAACTAAGGGTGCGTTCCTTTTATATATGTGAGGTACACCTTACACGTGCAGTAGTACTCTTCAACCCCTGTTTTTATCCCTGGCTGGGACGATCCCCTCACTCAGTCTCCATGTATTCCCTGCAGATCTTGTCAACTCAGGATATAGGATATAGGATATCCCCATCCCCCAATGCCTGGCCAGGACCTCTCCTCCCATCCCACCGCCCTGGGGTCTATGAAAATGTACAAACCAATGGTGGTTTTGTTTTAGACTTCATTGCTTCTAGGTTCCGGCAACCGGATCCAAGCTTGATTACCGCACCAATTGGTAGAAGCTCTGGTAGTGGGGTAACTGATGGCAAGAAATTGTATCAAAATGCTGATGTTAATGATAGTAAAGGTGGCGATGGGGGAAAACGTGAGAATGGGACACAAAGAAATGACAACAATACATGGAGATCTCACAGTGGGGATGTAGTTGTTGTGAGTCGTGACAAGGAAAGTGGTAAAGGCGGGACATTGATGCGGGAGGCCTATGATGATGTGTTTGTGAGTGGTAGTGGCAGCACACTCATGCTTCCACCTCGCACGGTCTACACATCAAGTTCCACAGCCCCCCCCCCCCAGTCCAAGCAGCTTCCCAAAGACCAGTCCCTGCTCAGCGCTTGAGTATCCTCAGCAAAAGTTGAGAGTGCGCCTTATAGCAGAGATGTCAGTTGGGTGTTGGTCCAATCTCAAAAAATTTGAGCGCTTGAAGACTTTGCATGCGGAAGGTTTTCTTCACACATGAAACTGCACTTGTCTAAATTTGAGGGGCCTCTGTAAACCTCTGAAAATTGTTGAACTTCTGAGGGTCTGACATCTCTGTTGTATGCAGTGATAAATTACATTAGATTAGTTCAACCGTACCATATTCGACCTAATAAGCGCTCAGGGTACTTTAAAAATCATTATGATAGTTCACTACTTAAGAGGTTAACTGCCTCTAAAAATAGTCCATTAACCCTTTAAGGGCCGCTGATGCATTAATGCATCATGACCATTGGTCGTCTCATGATGCACTACTCGCCACCACTTCATTGGAGCATCATGCAGACTCTCCTGGAGTATATGTATCAAACCCGTAGGGTCGGCATGATGCCCCAATGAAGTGCTGGCTAGTAGTCTACAGTACCGTAAATCCCCGGTCATAAGCCGTTTTTTTTTTCTATTTTGGGCCCAAACCGGCTTCTAAATTTTTCCCAAAGTCCCCCCCCGGCTTATGACCGTTTTTTTTTACTATAGATTAAAGAGAAAATGATAAAAATTTGACCCAAAAACCGTCTTTTATTTTTTTCCTGAACTCACCCCCCGGCTTATGACCGGGGCCGGCTTGTGACCGGGGATTTACGGTAGGTCCAATACGGTAAATCAAACCTCAGGTACGCCTTATAGCCTGTTTCATAACTCGTGTTTATCCTTTAAGTGGGATGCGTCGTATATGTGTAGTTTGATGATAAGCAAGCCTTTAACTAAGATGCACTTAACAGATACCGTAAAAACCCAGTGCATAAGCCGCAGCTTTTTCAAGTGATATTTTAGCATATTTCTAACATATGGGTAGATATCTTTCAGAATACATGCTTATTAAACTGAATTTAAGCCCCAAATGCCTAAAAGACATAGCTATATTCTTCATGGTTATATAGAATTGCATAGGAATAATACAGGGTTCATGAATCATTATATGTTTAATATGTCAATTATCTCAGTTTAATGAATTTTTATTTTTTTTTTAAAGATCTGTAGAGGACAACCTGGTTCAAATATACGACTGTTATATACCAAATTAAAGCTCTTGATGAGCTGTAAATAAATATGCCAATAACTAAACATTTTGCATGTGCGACTTCCGTACCATTTTGTCAGGATGGGTCACATATAGACTTTAGTAAGAAATGGGGACCATTTCAGTTCCCTCCTGCTGCTTATATCAATCTCCCAAAGGATTGTGTGACTTACACTCAGGTGCGGCTTATACGCTGGATGTTTACGGTAGTATAACAGACTTCTAGTTATTATTGTGTGAGTTCTGTGTGACAGCTGTGACTCCTATATGTACAAAGTAACATCTTCTGCTGTTACATCTAACCCTTCTGGCACTGTCAACTCTGATCCTTGTTTTCTTTTTGTCACTCTGACATCTGGATCCTACATAACATCGGCACAGCTGGGGGAGTCTTGTAATTCCCACTGGGCCTACTCTAATAGGACACAATAGGTAATCTTGGTACTGCCCCTCTGTAGTTTTGTTCTGATAAAAACTTGGTTTGGCACTGTTCACTTTCAAGTATTCTATAGTTTCTAAGGACATGGAATTACCTGAAAGCTATAATCTCATTGAATGGGTCTTACCGGGTAGTATTGTCCAGTACTACTACAGTATCCCCCTCATCCACAAAAAAAAAAAAAAAAATACAAACAAACAACAACAACAACAACAACAACAACAACAACAACAACAACAAACACTTAAAGTAGGAGGATGATAAGCCATATGCTCTGGTTCCATAAGGAATGCCTCACACATATGGTGAAATTGATGATACTATGACCCAAGACCTTTTTTGACCATTAATACCTGAGTCTTTAAAAATTTGAATAAAACTTACGCCCCCCCCCCCCCACCCAAAACCATCTGTCCTATGTGTGTGGCCCCCACATACCTGGTCACACGACCTCCCTGCCCCCTCAGCTGCTGCTTCAGGACGCCGCCACCAGGTGTCTCCACAACCCGTCTGTGTCACGTGACAGCCGGGCGTCCGTCCTGCGTCCCTCTGTCTCCCTGGTGGCCAATACCGGCTGTTTCCTGGATTATCGCCCCCCCCCCTTTTCCTGTTCCTGTTGTTCGTCGGGCGTACTAAGATTGCTACCTAGTCTTTCTGGATATGCAGCATAACGGCCGGAATACCAAATATCATAATCAAGTATAGTAATTTTTGGATACATGATGGACATTATTTTATCAACTTTCAGGATTCTGTAACTTTGAGTGTTAAATGGATAATGTGATAGAGGCCGGCACTGAGGGAGTGTTTCATGGCTTCGTGATGCAGTTCTACACTTGGACTAAAATCAAAAGGATTATAAGAATGAATTCATGTATGTTTTATAATGAAAACTAACGAGACTTGACTTCTGTAGGAACTTCACACATTAACTTAAGGCACACGTTAAGGAACATCACCCTATATCTCCACGTCCCTGATAAAACACACCAACTCAGGAATAATTTGACTTAGATAGGTTTTCTATGTCATAGCCCCCAGACCATGGATAATCTTTTAATCAGAGATAACATACTGGCAGAGAAAACACAGGAATTTTGGAGACCTTTACCCAAGAAATTAAAAGAATTCAATACAGGAATATAGCTCTACCCTAAACAGGGAATTCCTTGCAAAACAGGAAAAGTGACATTTCTGTATTTAATTTCTAAATCATCCTCTTTTCATACTATAGACAGAGGTATGAAGGACAATACAGTGTGTGGATTAATAAATTAATCCAACCACTGTGCCCATTACTAGGACAAAGTAAAAGTAAGCACATCACGGGGAGCCTACACCTGCTACAAGAAGCCCTGGACCCAGAACGGAACACCTCCCGGGATATCAACAGCAATCTTCGTGGTAGTTTGAGACAAGTAAGATTAGACACAGGAAAGATTACAGTTACAAGTTTCTGGAGTGAACATATCTCTCTGTGTAATAATAATGAACACTGCTATACATGGTACAAGCAAACTTAATGCAGCGCCTCGCATATCAGCCAAACCTCAGGCTTGTTGGAGCTTACTCTGAGGGTAGGACATTCTCATAATCAGAGTGCACCCATGGGAAGGGAGTTTCTCTACTATAGAAGAGCAGGAAAGAACAATCTAGCCCAAAGTGCTCATTTACATCGACTCAATGTACACTGGAAGACCTATCGATATCCACAGCTTAAAGCTGAAAGCTACTGTTATTGGAAAGAGTCAGATGGCACTAAGATAATAGTCTATGAGATTTGAAGCAACTGTAGACGTTTAGACTACACACTCAGAGTAGAATAAAATGTGCACATTAATTATCACATGTGGATCTTCTAATCTGATATCAAAGCCTCCAGTATGGAAGAGGGAGGAACTAAGGGGGAAGCACCTAAACGATATATTGGTGGGGTTACCTAGCCCAGAAAAGGGAATAAATACCTACAGGGATTCTCAATTTCTTTTGAAATGAAGAGACCATTTTAGATATTGTATGCATTAAACAGATTCAACGGTCAAATCAAAACAATTTCACCAGAGCAGTTAGAGTCAGCCTATACAAGTAAAGATATGCAACTTATCAGGAAGAATTGAAAAGAAAGTAATCCGGGTTTGTAATCACCGGGTAGATGTGTCAGATTGATCTAAAACAGAAAAAAAACTTCTGCACTTCTAAAAAGCTCCAAGACATGGCGCCCTAAAAGACGACTTCGTGATGGGAGAAGACATGTGGAACCATTCTAAATTCTGAATTTCACAAGGAGAAAGATCACAAGGAATTATAAACTAATCCTAAAATGGCGATGATCCAGTACGTCTACACCCTAGTACTAACCCTGCCCCTGCTCCACCACCAAACCTATAGCAGTGAGGTGGCTGTCATGCACTACGGCCATTTTGGGGGTCTGAGTCTCACGTGTCACAGAGATGAACTGATTCTGATGGAGAGTGAAGTCCTGGGGTATTCTAGAAATAGAGGGTGTGCACCCCAGCCCCAGTGTTCTGTACCCTATACACTGGCTAAGTGGTACTGTAGGGGTAAGAGCACCTGTGGCGGCATGCAGGTGAGTGGGGTTTCCAGCTCTTCTAGATTGGTTTGGTTGATTTTATAATGTAATATATGATGATTATGGATGCACTCATTAACTTTTGGGCCTAGATAAAAGCGCTCGGCAAATCACACATTTCATTTATACCACGGTCTGCATCTTAAGGATGCATCGAAATGCATCAGAATGCATTCTGCATTCGCTGACATACAAATGTATATATGGTATCCATAGGGTCCCAGAGATAAGACTCATCTAACTGAACACACATCATCTGGCCCTGTGGCCTCATGCACAAGGTGTAGCAGTTTGGATCAGAAGATTGCTGGTTCTATTCCCACCCATGCTGAGCCTTTTCGGTACCTACTACTTTCAAAGCTTTATAGGTATACCTGAGCTGCTGTCATATGTAAGAATGGTATAGAAAAACAACACTGTCAATGTTTAAGTGTCAGCTCAGTGCCTTTATCTGGGAAAAGCACTGAGATTATCCAGTTTGGGCTAACCAGAATCATTCTGAAAAGTGATAACTGTGGTATAACCTCCACTAATAGTACTTAAAAGTTAGCAAAGTTACTGTGTTTGATCGGACACTCAGTCCTTACATTTCTCAGTTTTGCCAGGTATTTAAAAGCTGCTTGTCCAAACTGTTAGACGGGTATTAATTTATGTACTGCGTGCCCAACACAGGAATGACTGAGTCTATAGGGGGTGAGGGGGGAAACCGCTACTTCTTGAAGGAGAGCAAGTGTTCTTTTATTTGCCTGGTCCCATAGGTAGGGCTTTTTAGGCGAGTACTTTTTGAGCCTTATAGGCGAGGGTATTTAAGCAGAAGAGTAATAATATGATCAAAATGTTACCTCAGGGGACGTTCAACAATTACGTCACCGGTATTTAGGCATTTTTCAGGACCCACTTGTTACTGTTTTTGTATGGAACATATAGAGGAACACAAAGACCCCCCCCCCCCCCAAGGAATTGTTGAATGCTCCGTCAGATGCACCTTATATATTCTGCCCGAGTTGGGGTGCATTTTATCCGTTAGGGGCATCATACACAAAGGATTCAGTGGCGGATTTATTTAGATGGTGGGCACTCCCCCTCCTTTTTGCCAGTATTTGAGAGTTTATTTGCCTCTATTTAGTGTAAAATTTAGCTAGAAACAGAGTAAAGGGAGTGCCCCCCTCTTTTCAAAATGCTGGATCTGACTGGGATTTTACACTATTTTATTACCTTATTTCAGGTGGAGAGGAGACCGTTACATAAAAGGACGTGCGGCTCAGAGTTTACTAACTGTCTCAGGGTCCAGTACCAGTGTGTACCTAGTAAGTAGACCTACACTAAAAAACTGTCATCGAAATAACGACGGAATCCTCGTCCCAAAGTTGCCAGAGATCCGTTATTATTTTAACATAGATTCCTTTTATATGTCTGTACCACTGTATTGCCACCTGGGGCTTCTTGTAAAAACTACACTGGTTCAGTGCAATACAAGTACAGTGGTTCACCGTTCAGTTTTATGAGGATCCCTGATAGATTCAACAGTAACTGTGACCCATCAAGGTAAAAAAAAAAACCTCAGCGGGGGATTTTTGATTTCCTATTTGGCCACCAGGGGGCATTGGAGGGGCAAAATTACTCTAAAATCCTTATAAAAATATGTTAAGCTAATTGTTGATGCAGAATTCAATGGTCTCATTTAAAATGCACCATTTTCAGTAGGAATGGCCAATATTTGGATGGTAAAATGAACATTTTTCATGAAAAATTAACCTATATACCTGTTCCTGGTTGCCATAGCAACCATTCCAATATTCAAAATTTGCAGATGTTTATGCAAATTTTTGGGGATATTCACCAAAACCCAAAAACTGAAAACAGAAATGGAAAACTCCTTCTAGATCAAAACCTATCATAAAAATCACCATATTGTTATGTATTTTTCATGAAAAAGGCTGATTTATTGTGTTTTTGGATATTATTATGGTTAATAATGTATTTAGAGCTTAATCCTCGATTTCAAATATGAATAATGACCTATGTTCAAGGAGAGGTTCTGACATAACTACTGGGAATATCTAAGTCAATGATGTCTCATTTTAAACATCTTCAGATGAACTTTGATAACCAATTTCCCTGCAGAGGGTTGTTTTTGCTTGCCTGGTCACAGTTATGTTTAGAGTGTACCTTGCTTTTGTCTTTTTTCTTTTCATTTTGAGATAAAAAAAAGTTTTGATATTCAGGAATTTATTTCAGACAAATTATAATCATTCAGATTCTAGTTAAATAGAATATATCAACAAAAATCTTGAATAATGTTCTGGCTAAAGCTTCGATCTATGGTCAGAAGAATAAAATTATGGCTTAGGTAGTATTCGTAATTCTGATCCTGGTCCTGGGGTCAATTTTGATTTGATACCCCCAGAAATAGATTATTTTGGCAGAGTGTTTACAAAACAGATAGTACCACTTTGGTGTCCCTATGTGACATACACTGGTACAGTGATGGCAGTGCCTCTGGTGGTAACAGGTGGTACTGTTGGCACCTGTTCATGGGCCTCTACATAGTGCCCATACCGATACCACTACACAAACAAGGTGCCCTGATTTTTTTTATCTCTATTTCTTTTTCTCAATAATACCACATTGATTATTGGTTCAGTTTGGTTTGGTTCAAAACACATTGCAATAGAGCAATGTCCAGAGATAAATGCAGCAATTACTAATCACCCTCTAACCGTCATACCCATTGGTCGTCATGACCAATGAATGACGCCCTGGTGAGTAACTCGCCAGGGCTGAATTCAAGCATTATGCCGACTCTACGGGGTTGATCAGAGATGCCACTCACTGACCGACAAAAACCAGGAAAACTGGACTTTGGACACATTTTCCCAGGAATTAAACATGACTTAATACAGAAATCATGGAATCAAAACCAGGAATTCCTGGTAAACCAGGAAATGTGGCATCTCTGGTTGAAGCAGACCCGGAGGGTCGGCATGATGCAACCATGAAGGGCAGGGGAAGCAGACTCGCCAGCACCTCATCGGTGCATCACGACAACCAATATGCATGATGCACTCCTACATCAGCAGCCCTGAGAGGGTTTACACAATTTACCACAGAATTCAAAGATAACAAAAGGAAATCCCCCCAAAACATCATCTTGCACTACCAACTTTTACACATTTTCTTTCACTTTTTTTCCTACAGTGTCCAAACTGACGGATGTGTGTAGTGATGCGCTCTATGAGGCGGAGGACGGATACATCCGCTCTCCATCCTTCCCTGAGATGTACCCGCCCGACAAAAACTGCAGCTGTGCTGTCAGTGCGGCCGATGGACAGCACGTCCAAGTTAGTACATCAGATATCAGATGGTTTGGACTAATCTAATTCTTTAAAATCAATCGAGAATGTGTTGATTTTCCCTTCATTCTTATTCCCTAATTTTCTTTTTAACCTATCTGAGCTATAGGCTATTTCAAAGTTATGCTAAATATTTAAATATCCCACTTTATTCAAGGAATGATAACATTTGTTCTACTCAATTACTTCTTAAAATCCATTAAGCTATGCTAATCTAGGACCACGGCCACCCCCTGTGGAGGCAATGGGTGTGTTCAAGATGTCCATCTAGATGCTGTAGTAATTTAAAAAAAAAAACCTGTGTATAAGGCCACACTAAATTAAACGATTGGTCTATGGATTTCCCGCCCCTGTTTTTCAGAAATTAAAATTTTATTTTTATTTGAAAAATAACATGTCTATGGATCTCGCCCGCCTCATTTGCAGGGGTTTTCATTTTTTTTTTTTTTTTTTTTGATCAAGCAATAAATATATCATTAATAATAAAGGTACAGGAATGGCAGACCCCTCATAAGGCTCATTGGAGAGGCATAAATATGCAATGGCAAAAAAAAAAAAAAAAAAAAAAAAAAAAAAATCGCCCTCTCCATATTTATGATGTTCAGAATCCATAGACAATAATTAATTTCTAGAAAATAAAAATAAAAATTTCGCCCTCCCGCACCATATTCTCAAAATGAAAATCCATAGACCAATTTTTTTATTTGGTGTGGCCTAAGTCTCATGGGGCACTAGGATAAAAAAGTGCCTTAATGAACATCTCAGCTCTAGATGGCAGACTTCCTATAAAGTACATTGTGGCCGATCTTAATGTGTTAGTGCAGGGAACACACTTCAATAGAATTAATTTTTGGATGCCTTTTAACTTTCAGATAGACTCAGCCTTCTTCTTGCTCAAGTCGAGTCGCCCATGCAAGGACTGGCTACGTATTAATGTGGATAACGACGAGGAGACAACTCGCTGCGGGTACATACCAGAACAGAAGCGCTTCATTGGACATAACATGAACATCAACTTTGTATCTGATAGCCATGATACAGAGATGGGGTTCTGGTTACGCTTCTCTGGTAAGTACGTTCTACTCTGCATCAACACTTTAACGATCAGGGGCGGGGAAGCATTTTCAGAGTGGGTGGGACCAGGGGGGGTTTTCTGCAATTTTTTACCTCCCTTGGCTTGACCTTTTAGTTTTGAACTTTTGAGGAGTCCCCCTGCTTTCCACGCCCATGAAGACCGTAAAGTTGCAGCATTATGATGATCTGTCACAAGAACCAGTGTTGAGCTTGTACATGCATGAATTAATCAATCATGTCACCCTAATGGGTACATTAAAAGTAACTAGTGGCCTCGCCACTACAGGCAGGGCAAGCTCTAAAATCAGGGTGAACTGTGCATACTTTTTACTGCAAACTGTGCCCACTTTTCACGGCAAACTGTGTCTACTTTTCAGGGCAAACTGTGCCTACTTTCCACAGCAAACTGTGTCTACTTTTTCACGGCAAACTGTGCCTACTTTCCACAGCAAACTGTGCCTACTTTTCACGGCAAACTGTACCTACTTTCCACAGCAAACTGTGTCTACTTTTTCACGGCAAACTGTGCCTACATTTCACAGAAAACTGTGCCTACCTTTCAGGGCACACTGTGCATTGTCTATCTGGCAACATCATACATGTAGGCCTATGTGCAGCACTTTTCATGGCAAACAGAGTCAATTCCTCACGGCAAGTCGGCCTAGGCCCTACTTGTTGTGGTTTATGACGTTGCTTAGTGATGTGACGTTGCTTAGTGATATGACGTTGCTTAGGAACATGATATTACCCCAAAAATAAGCCAGCAACTTTCCAAGCAGATCTTCTCGGAAGACTCCACCTCAAAAGTTTAGGGAGGGATATCTCCGTTAATTCAATGAATTCTAGCAAAATATTTCAGGGGATGATGGTATGGATTCATACAGGAACAATACTCTGTATTATTTGCGGGTGGTTCCTGTGGGAAATACTTATTTCAATACTCAGGTTTATAAGAAAATGATGGCGAATTTCTGTTGGGTTGTTCACTTCCTGTTGCTAAGTTCTGTCGAGAGTATATGTATTAAATAATACTTTTCCTCTAAAATACACATTCATTTTGAAGATGGGTGAGATTTTGAAGAACTTTTAAATATGTCAAACCATGAAAATATAAAATGTAGTATGATTAAAGAAATAAATCGAGTTAACTCAGAGTTTCCTAACTGCTTCACAGCCTGAATTTTTTTTTGCTTCATCTGGTACCCCAAGGGTACTCAAGGCTGGAGTAGTCAAATATCCAGATTCCATAACCAGCGATCCAATAATGCCTTTTTTAATACAGTGTAATGGTGCACTACTGCATTCCTTATAAGCTTAGTGACTAAAATAAAAATCTGTGCATTCAAATAGGTATTAATTGATGAACAAAATCAATAAGTCCCCTTTTCCTAGATTTAAGAGCCATGCCATGCTCTAATTTTTAAGTCTCACTCTAACTACAACTGAAAGCATAAATTCATGCAAAAGTAATCTTAATAAGGCGCAACCTTCGATTTGGCATGTTTCACTATTTCAGGAGCAGGCGGAGGTCCCGTGAAGGTGCGCTGTGGCCGGTATTTTAACACAGACGATACAGTCACACCGACAACTAAAGCCGCAACTACCACAACCACCACCCCTGTCCCTACTACCACAACCACCCCTGTATCCACTACAACAGACAGTGCCTCTACAACAACACCACTACCCAGCACTGTAATAGACACTGATACAACAACCTATACAAGCCCTGAGGAGGCTCTCACAACAACGCCAATAACCCTTGAAAGCAGTTCTGAGAGTACGGGGACAAATGTGGATATCGTCTTTTTAGGTGGCGGGACCACTACAACCACGAGTTATATGACAACTACCAAGGATATTGTCGATCTGGATGAAAGTACTTTTAGTAGAGAATATGGGCCAAGAATAGACCTGGTGACTACATCGGTGGTGTCATCGAGCGTTCCTTCCAAGGCAACTGAGAAGCGCCTGATCCCGGTAGAAACGGTTCACGACATGGTTTTCACATCATTCCCTTCTACCTATACACCACCAGCCACAACAACTTCATATCACACACTAGGAGTGGACACTTCTAGCACTGTACCACCAACAGATATAGACACCACAACTCCTGCCACCACTACTATAGAAAACATGCATCAGGAGGACAACAGTTTAATAACAGAGGAAATTCATTCTGTAGAGGCAGGTCCAACTGAAGAACTAACCATCCTTGGTGAGGATGAGGACATTCTGGCTGAAAACAAGGCTGATGTGGTTGATAAAACTATACCTGACACTTTTAGTAGTCATCTAGAGGTTATTGATGATGTTAATGATGGTATATCGAGTGTAGAACCTGTGCAAGGTCCTGACACTGAGGTAAGTAGCCCTGACGAGGTGGATATTGGCGTGTTTGTTCAACCCGCCGATGCAAATAGGGAGGACTCAGATGACAATTTAGCACCTACAGGGACACCAGAAGGAAAGTTCTTACTGCCTGTTGGCGACGGGGACGAAGTTCTATGGACAAATGCAGAATATGTCGATTTAGACGCTGATTATGAAAACGATCAGATGCTGGAGCCAATAGAAATGACTCGTCAACCTAGTACCATACCACCGCCACCTATGACAACTATCGGTAAGCCAACAGTGCCAACTATATCTCCTATGGTGCATTATGTTCACAATGAGCCAGCTGGGGTACCGTTCGAGACATCGACTCTCGAAGCGACAGTGGAGAATCTGGATATGCTGATTAAGGAGATCAATGAGGAAGAACAAAATCCCAACACTGAGAAATCTAAGGATATCTTTACAAGACCCTCAAGTACAAGTAGACCAACTACTCAGGAACCTGAGACAGTGGTGGAAAATGATGCTGAGTCAGGATTGAGTACAATTGATACTTCTACAATTGAAGCAGATACATCAGATGAGGAAGTGGATGAGGTTATCAGAGGGCTGGATGATAAGTATGTACACAAGGCCACAGATGAACCAATCATACAGGGGGAGACAACTCTAAAACCAAATCCAGAAGTTCTTGTGCCGCCTACAGATACTCAAGATGTTGATAAAAAGGAGGAAGCTGAACCTGATATTCCTTTCTTTTCACCAAACGAGATTGCTGACACGATCGGGGAGCTCCTGCTTGCACCAACAGACTATCCTCTCACCATTCGGGAATCCTTCAGGACCTCCCCTGAGGTCCACTCTGTGGACACTGTTGACTTTCGCTCTGTCTTCAACAAGTACAAAACATCAAATCCAAGGAGCACAGTGACTCCATTTGATTGGCGATTATCGCTTTCAAAAGCTGGGTTTCCTTATTATGGGTCAACAGATGGATTTGGGACAACAACAACAACCCCAGATGAGATACTTCATTATGTTCCCTCGCAGGCCGCCAAGGAGTCCATTGCGACCGGCGAATTCCATCCTATTGGGGACATAATTTCTCTAATTGACGAGAAAGACTTATCCACTACCACAACAACGCCAGCCACAACAACGGTAACGCCTGAGATATTTACTCTCCGAGGAGCATTTGCACCCAAGAATCCCATCAACACCATTGGACAGCCACTTAGACCTTTCCCTTTCCCAAAGATGAACTCAAATAGATTTGATCCCACTCAGAAATCAGAGAAAACTACAACTACTACCCCTATGCCTAATTCTGACCCAGCTGACATGGAAACTGACAATAAATGGAGGTCTATAGGGTTCAATAGAAGTTGGATTCCTCATATGGTGCCTGCAGAGGAGCCTGGCGCCATGCCGCCTTTTGGCGGGAAGGCGACATCTAAACCGCCAAAGGTGGTTCCTGTGGCTGTTAAGCATAAGGCAGGGAGCAAAGATCTTATGTGGGGTATGTTTGATTGCATAGTGACATCATTTTGATTCTCTTATATTCAGAAATTTATCTAACAATCATGAATATTATTGTGGGATACATAATTCATTCAGTAATGCTTGGCTTTGATTGTAATTGACCACACATGCAATCTATCATGCAGGATTTAGTCTTAAGTTTAAATCTGAAATACATTTATTGCCTCGTAAACTACGCAATGCACTTGTAAACCCACATTTACAAATTCAACATTTATCTACCTTTCAGTACTGATTGTAATCGCCATCGTGTTGTGGGTCGTGTTTGTTGCTCTACTCACACTATTGATCTACCATCGGAGGTAAGATATACATTACTGTATAAGCTTTGGTCTATGCATCTTGAAACATACCAGTATTACATATATGACCATGATAGTACAGGACCAAAGCAATTTAGATGACATAAAACAGAGATGTCATTAGTGTGCTCTTGCGTAATATCTCAAAAAGAAATCAAATGTTTTGATCCAATCTTTAACAGATCATTTAACTCTTGTCAATGCTAGAGGCTGCACTAGTGGCTTAAAAATGGTTAAAGATTTAGGCAGAGATGCCATTCACTGGCTGACAAAAACCAGGAAAACTGGACCTTTGGACACATTTTCCCAGGAATTTAACATAATACCGTAATCTCCCGCGTATAAGGTGCAGCTCGCGTATAAGGCGCATCCCCAACTAGGAGAATGCAATTCCATGTATAAGGCGCACCTCTAAGGGCAGATTTTTGTTAATTTAGTACTGTTCTATAGTAAAATTACCCCCCCTATAAGGCGTACCCCAAACTCAAGGCAATGTCCCTCCCACGTATAAGACTCAGCAGCATTTTGTTTGGCGTATAAGACGCGCCTTATACGCAGGAGATTACGGTAGGAGTGAAAACCAGGAATTCCTGGTAAACCAGGAAAAGTGGCATCACTGTTTAGGACTACATTATACCTGTAAAACCCTGCCTATAGGCCCCCCTGCCCTCAAGAAAGTTCTATAAGCTGCAGTAGCACTCTGAAAAGTCGATAAAATGTGGCTTGTAATGTATGCAGAGTTTTACTGTCTTGAGACTTAAGCAGGGTTTCCACAAAATCCTGAGACTAAAATTCCCTGACATTTCCATGACAAAAATTCAGATTTTCCATGTCATTTTTAACTAATCTTGGACATGATTGGGTTCAATCCCCCAGCAAAATTTCTGCAATTCAAGTGGAAAATATGGCACGTTCCGATGGATTTTGCTATAAATATTCAGTTTCCCCATATTTCATGTATTTCCATGACTCATGATAAAAATTTGAGAAATGACATTCGATGACTTTCTCTGACAACATTTTGTTCTATGAATTTCCATGACGCATGGGATTCTTTTGCAAAGGCACATTATTCTTAGTGATACTTTATCATACCATAACATATCAAGTGGACATACTTACATTAACAGTACCCTATCAAACAGCTCTTCAACAAAGCAAAACACTAAACATCTTCATTTCATAATTATTTCACAGGAGACGTTTGACATGTCTGCGTGGTGAGGATGCAGCAGCCGCGCATCGTGACCCACGCGCCCCGTTCTCCAAGAACATGCTTCTCCCCACGCTCTCTGCCCCACTAACACCAGGAATGCGCACACAGTACAGCAAGCCTTCACAGGCGGAGACTGGCACACAAACTGGCAACAGTCGATTGAGCTCTGCTCTAAGCTGGTCTAGTGTGTCGAGCCTGCCATCCACTGGTGCTGGTCCGAGTAACCAGCGGCGGGCTACGGACAGTGGGGGACAGAATTTGAGGAATGGGCAGAGCACGTCGCTCTGGTCTCTGCCACGGAATGTTCAAATCCACCATACACCAAAATCGCTTAGGTCAGAGCAGGGTTCACTGTCTCCATCATTGGCAACAGGGCATAGAACTGCAGTGGCAACGCAGACTCCCAGGACCCGCAAAAGGCAGAAATCATGCTCCTCACAAACTGTTGTTTCTGGGAGCATTAAGGTGCGGTCACATTCACACCGACAGGAGCCTGGATGCCGCCGCAATGCCCCGCTGCCACCAGTGCCTCCGCCACATTGGGATGGTACTCAGAGCAGGAGGAGCCCAATGGTTGGCCTTAATCATGTGGAACCAGTTCACTATGTGCATACTATCATGAGGGCCATGCCCAAAGGTAGCAATGGCAGCTTGAGACATCCGCCGTATGCAGAATCATCGACAGACCTGACAAAGGCGGAACTGAACGATGATAATGTCTGTAATTGGGCCGCCACCAACATGTCTTACCCACTAAGTGTCCAAACTTTAAATACTAGGACAGTGAGTAATTCTCCAAGGTCCAGGCCTAATGGTGCAAGTGGTCACCATAGGCACAATAACCATAACAGCCACCAGAATTCAACCATGCCCGAGGTCAAGCTGCGTAATAAACCAAAATCTCAAGCGGTGCGAATCAGTGATCTACCACTGCCACCACCGCCTCCAGAGTGCCTCCCATCACCAGCTTCAACAATCAGCTCAAGGAAGTCCTCCTTTGGAAATTGCACTTATTCCACTATAAAGCCACGGCAGCGACATCGGGCGGCGTCCAATGCTAGTTCTGTACAGGAGTATCCTGGTTATCTGCTGGATAGTACATGCAGTCTGGGCTCTGGGTCCACAGGGGGTCCTTTCTACAGCAACACTGCCAGCATGGCTACACTATACTCTGGTAAGTAAGCTTACGCAAAAACAAAAAAAAAAAAGTTGTGTTTCCACTTACCTGACCGACCCTAGCAAAGCAGGGCCGACCCTAGAATTTCTTTCTCGTGTTGAAGATTTTTTGTTAATTTTTTTTTTAGTACTTTTCACATTTTTTTCTGGATCCCCCCAATACTGCTCGAGGACATTTTTCATCATTTTTTCTGTTCTTCTATCATATTCTTCTCCTCTTACACGTTTGTCCTTTCTTATTTCACAATAAAACCAAAGAACTTGATACACCTTATGCTAACATTTCCTATATTATATAATTGTAGAAAAAAAAAGAAGAAAATCTGACCTACCGAACTTGACTTTTTAAGTTGTGTAACTGGAAACAAAAAATCTATTTTCTTTTTTTTTGCCTTACTCGATTTTTCGTACCGCTTGGCTTTAAACTGATTGACCAATGCTGCTCTTTTGAGTTCTACTATGTCAAAACCAGTCAGGCTCAGTTGGTTGGGATACAGCCTAGTGGGACACCTGCTTTACTTGACTTAACTTTTTTTTTGTCTTATGTACAAATTGTAGGCCATTGAAGATCAGGTCGTCGCCTTAGTGAAAGAAGGTTGAAACTGACATTTTGGCAAAAATGATTTAACATGTACTGATGACCCTTATCTAACTACTATGAAAGTACTAAAGCTCCGTCTATGATATGTGTGCCTACAGTCCCCATTGCAATGTTTGCTGTTTCCACTTTGTGCTATGGTAAGTGTAACTTTCTTTTACCTCTTCTGCAAAACTTGAAAAAATGCAGTTACAACCTTCTTGCACTAAGGCGACGAGGAGATATGAAGCCCATTTTCTTGTCTGTAAGACTCTTAGACTAAATGTCTTGTTAATTGGTAAGTCATATCTCGGATTACCTTTAGTGACAGGCTATTCTATACCAAATGGAAACGAAAATAAGTACTGAAATATAAATTTACATGATTTTTTTTCTTTCAGATCTAAACTCATACGCCAATACAAACTCAGCGCCAGCGTCTTTGAGGGAAGTTAACGCAAACCGGGGCAAACCACCTATCCTTACGTTCCCTCCTCCACCTCCACCACTGCCTCCCACCCCTCCGCCCTTACCCGCCCGCAACCCCACACCTAGTAACAAGCCTCTACCCAATAGAAACCCCTTACTAAATAATAAGCATCAAACCAATAACACCCCCTTACCAGATAGCAAATCCTTGGCCAATGGTACCATTCACATAAATACTAATACCCTATCTATTAACACAGCATCTGCCAATAATGACCCATTACCAAATAATCTGGGAACATCTAATGGTGGTGAGGATGTTCGGACATTGCCCGTTGGCTGCGAGGACCCAAAGGAGACGACGACTCCTTGTATGACTCGGGGTAAATTGGCTCCCGATGTCGCTTCGTCTTCCAACACAGACAATGTCAATATACTGCGCATGGAGTCGGCACCAAATATGAACAAAGACTCTCCCTCGGAGAAACTCAAAGGTTTGGTGCCTCAACAAGCATTTTTCTTCAATGACAAGGTGCAGCCCGAGTTGAGGAGGATCCTGTCTAAAAGGCGGTTTGGGAACTTGCCAGTGGAAGTGTGATTTAATGGTGTACATACAATTATTGCATGTAAACTAAAGTACCCTGGCTGTAAATGGCTTAGCACACTAAATAGGAAAGTACATATTCATTTTACATTTCATCTAAGTTTCTACCCCAGATTTTGATATTGCAAATCACAGCATTTATCTAGTTCTGCCTATCAGAAAGCATAAGTCGCACTCTGAAATTTTTAAACTTTGTCGTAAAAGGAAAGAGAATTTGCCATAAATAGAAAAAAAAGAAGAAATGTGCAAAACCTGTATGCGAATAGGCGGATATTTAGAATTAAAAAAAAAACAAAACATAAAATAACTAAAAATCATGCATCTATTGATGATAAGTGCACGGCTTTGAGTTAAGGGAAATATCACTGGGCACTGATAAAAATACTGACATGGTAATTCTAAAAATATGTATTTAACATAGAAAGTGAATAAATCATATACATGTTCATGGCAAGCTCATCATACCAGAAAAATCCATATATTTATCAAAATATAAACGATCTTCCAACATATGACTTGACTCTTTATATAATTGTTCATATCTCAGCTCTCATGATTGTGATTGCCTTCAGATAACTAGACGCAGTAGAGGAATATGATGTAACCATCAGAATCCAAATGTACAATAGATTTTGTATTTTTCTACTGTACATTCTATTAACCCCTTCTGTACCCATATTTATAACCTCTACAGGCAATGACAGACACGTCTCGTTTTATAGCAGTTATCTTTTCAATGTACCGTAAATACTCTCGTATGAGCCGCACCCTCGTATGAGCCGCACCCTCGTATGAGCCGCACCCTCGTATAAGCCACACCCCGACTTTAGAGAAGGCTATAAAAACACCTTAATTGATTGAAAGTTGTGAGTGAGTGAGTGAATGAGTGAGTAATAGATGTTTAAAGCCATTTCGACAGCTGAGGTCATATTCATGGCGAGAACTACATTACACAATTTCACAGAGGAATGTGTCAGTGCCCGCGCATATGTGCACCACACACATCCGAGGGAATAGGAAAGAGGAGAAATAGACCCTTTTAAGTGGGCTAGGGAAACCCGATTGAAAGTTGTAGTTTTAGTTCTGTTCTATAGTGTCAAATACCCTCCTATAAGCCGCACCCCTTCTTTTGGCTGATAATATGAGCCTAATTTGGACTTGGATTTTGGTAGAAGCCGCGGCTTATACGAGAGAATTTACAGTAGTGTACACGTATCTTTCATAAGCACACCCCCTGCCTTTTATCTTTTGCTGCCTGAGTGCACCTCTACCTAGATTGTAGGCATAAATAAAAGTTTTTCGGCTTGTACTTATTGGAATTGATTTTTGGTTTTTCTCCACACATGTGCGCTCTTAAGAATGACAGTGTTGTAAAACTGATCATGTGGTTTCCAGCTTATTTCCTAAAAGCGATATTCTGGTCATTATCAATACATTAATTTGAGCAGTGCCGTTGAGCAGTGGGGGATTTGAGGGATGATCCCCCACACTTTTTCCGTATGGGCCTATAGATTATGTCGAAAATAACCATAATCCACACTCCCATCCCCAACACCTTTTCAACATAATATAATTTCCTTACCTTGGGTTCATGACGAGTCGTCTAAAGAAGTAGGTCCACGTGATGTAGTCCATAGCGTCTTGTTTGGAGTTGACGGTTCCCGCCACAATCTCAGCGTTAACATGTTCAGCCAGGACGGCCAGTAAACTGCACAGAGGAAATTAATATAACATTAAGTTGGCATTATGTAAAGGTTAGACCACAGTATTTTATCATACTTTCAGAATGTGGTCATTTATTTAGGAGCAGGGGGAGGGTGCTTGAGAAATTCCTGTGGACGCGCAAATATATTTTTGAAAATTCTCTAGGCCAGGGTCAAAAATATACCGAGACTGCCTTAAGGAGTAATCATTCATGGTTTTTGATTTTATGAAATCAGATATGTCGCTCACTGATCAGTGAAAACTCAGACATTATTCTTATTTTCTGCTTTGTCAAAGGATAATGCTTCTAGAAATAACAGCTTATAATGTAGGCTTATAAAAACCTGTAGAGGCGTGGTATCCCTACTCAGTAAAATGAAACAAAAGGTGGTTTTTGCTGCAAACATTCGTTGATATACTTCCTGTTAGCAAGATTGTATTTTTTTCTAATGTAAAATACATCAAATGTTTTAAGATACCTGTTTTTAGTATCACTCACTTAGATTCCACAGGGAAGGGTTCGTACAAGAACTTCTTGTAGAAGTGTTTCTTCACGTCGTGAACGAGGATGACTGCTTTACCCTGGTCGTCAAACTGTGGCCGCCCGGCGCGCCCCATCATTTGAAGCACATCTGGTTAGAATAGAGTAGGGGTTTTTATCTAAGATACCTACTTTACATGATTCTACAATGGTGAGACTTAATAGTATGGCCATATCTAGGGGTTAGGTCGCTAATACAGAATATAGTGGTCGCAATTTTCTGGTATGGAATAAGCCGCAATTCTGGTCGCCAAAACTGGTCGCTATAGTATTAGCCACCTAATCTAAGATGATGCAAACAATTATTCATAATCTTTTACCTCCATTCAGAAAAAGTTTGGTTAGATTAAAGAGAAAAAAAAAAATCCACATTTCTCTCAAAGAATAAACAGTCTGGAGACTCAAAACCGACTTTATTTCTTCACATCCTGGACCCTGCATATAAGCTGTGGCGCACAGACCATTTCAGGAGTCTACAGCTGCTTTTAGTCTTCCTGAACTCTGGGTCTGATTTATTTGCCGAGTTTTACATACCATATTCATTCTAATAAGCGCACATGTGCGGAAATTTAATTGTTAGATGCTCAAAACATTAATGCAAAATTAATTCTAATAAGTGCACCCCCCTAGAGCCTAAGAATGTTTTTGTCCTCAGAATCGATGGTTTTGCCGTTAAAATCATTGTTTTTGCCCTCAAAATCTTTGATATTGCACTGCATTTGTATGATTTGAGGTCCCAAAAGAGGGGGTGTGCGCTTATTAGAGCATGTGCGCTTATTAGAATGAATACAGTATATATAGATTTAAGTACGGAATGGGGACCATTTCAGACCCTTCCTGCGGTTAACTTCCTGAAAAACTCAGGGTGTGGCTTATACAAGAGGCATTCTATACGTGTTGCGGTTCTGGTGAGTAACAATCATTTATCAATGCCAACCCTACAGGGTGGATATGATCTCGGAGTGTCGGCATGGTGCACCTATGAAGTGCTGGTGAGCAGTCTCGCCATCACTTTATTGGTGCATCATGCCGATCAATGGGCATGATGCACTCCTGCATCAGCACATATCTTACCTGTGATGGGGAAGTCGACATAGCGGCACGTTTTGCCGTCGAAGTACTCAGTTCCCTTGACGACTACCAAGTGGGCGGGGAAGTTGACGCCCCAGGCCAGCGTGCTTGTAGCCACCAGCACCTACATGTACACATATTACTTTGGTATTGACACAACAGGGATGTAAGTCAGGGTGTATGAAAAATTCTGAAGATATAAATTGAACGTCTGAATTCTTTGTATAATACTACAAAATCATGCTCCATGAAAGGAAATCGATAGACATGCCTAAACTCTGAAAATTCTGAAATCATTTTTTTTCTTTTTTTTTTTTTCTGAAATCAGACAAAATTCAGAAAACTTACATCCCCGACACAAACATTCTCCATGGTTTATAGTATTTGTGGACAATAAATGAATTAGATTTCACGGCTCAGTTTTTTTTCTAATATTTATTTATTGGGTACTGACGGCAAGGTGTACGTAGGCCTACATACAACGCAGAGACATTAAATGATTCCTTTGGAGAGAGGATGTGTCACTTTTAAATGACAGTCAGTTTGGTTGACTTTTGTGCAAGTGTGTCCAGATTCAAAACAACCATGTTTTTTTTCTCTTACCCCCCCTCCCCCCCGCCTCCGTTCCACAAAGATGATATGTAATGAACATCAAAACAAATCTAAGACGAACCTGTATCTTTGAGTTGACGAAGAGTTCTTCGACTGACTTCCTATCGCGCTCCTGTAGACCCGCGTGATGCAGACCTATGCCGAATGCTAGCGTCAACTTGAGGTTTGTGTCTTTGATACCGGAGATGATGTTCTCCATCTGCAAGAAAAAATAATAAACTTTTTTTTTTACAACAAATTGAATAATCTTTTTATTCATTTTTATTTCTGTAGTCATATGAGATTTGCTTAATTTGAGCCTGAGATAATGTACATGGAAGAATAACACCTAAGTACCTTGCGTGTAAGCCGCGGCTTTTAGACAAGGATGGGCCCTAACTGTATCTTATAGAATGCAATTTAATTGAACTTAGGGTGCACCTTGTAGGCGGGGAATTACCATTTTAAGTCAGTGCTAAAACTGCTAGAATCAAGCACTAGCTGTGCTTATTGGCCACTAGCTGGTCTGGAGCTTGTCCCGGCGACGCACACTGATAAGATGGGACCAGCATGTCCCTGGAAATGGTTGTTAAATAGGGACAAGGTACCTGTCATGGTATGTGTTATCAGTGGGTTTTACCTCAACCAGCGAAATTCAAAATGGCGGCTCCACTAGGCCTCCATACTAAGTCCTATAGCATTAGGTTGAACCCTGGGTGCGTTTATACACCAGGTGCGCCTTATACTGTAAACATATTTATTTTTGCAGAGTTCATATATTCGCACACCTATGTAGTGCGTGAAAATAAGATTTGCGCGAAAATTTTACACTAAAGCCCACTGAACCATTCAACCTGTCCCTGCACGAAAATATGATTGCACAAAAAGGTCTCACTATGCCAGGTGTGCGAAAATTTAGCTTCATGAAAATATGTACGTTTACAATACATGGAGAATTAGGCTGCAAAACACTAATTATTTTTCCACTGTTGGCCTATATAGCATATTGGCAAAAATAAAACATTCATGCACATTTCTGGGCTTAGCCACTATTATTTTCTTGTAGGCAAACATTTCTCCCATTAATTTAGGGCCATGAGATGTGGTACAATGTAATTAACTTTTCCGCTATCGGCCGTAGAGTGCGGACATACCCAAATTTGGGGGTTTTGCAGTGAATGATTTCAATAAATTCTCTAATTAAATAGAGTGCACCCCCCTCAACTTACCATCAAATATCAGCCTGAATAACACTCAAATCGATTAATATACACCCTAAGGATTAATTTGGTGCCTGGTTTGCCTACCCACTGTCAGATTTTAGACCAATAATCTTTGTACAACACCCTTCAGTGCAGAGCTAAAAAGTGTCTCCTGCTGCCACCTCCCGTCAATTGGTGTACCTGGTGAAAACCTGGTGCTGACATAAGTGTACCTGTACATTAGTCAATAAAGCCATCTTGAATCTTGTACTGCAACCATTACTCTACATCTCTCAGCAAGCTCACTAGGTGGCAGTCAAGTCCTGGTGCGTGACTGCCTAGTTACATCGTCAGCCTGTAGGTGGTAGTAACGTAGCTCCACCCAATGTGCAACTGAAATAGTTTGTCACAAGCCTCCTATCAAAGTCTACCATATTCCATAACTTGACTCCAATAAATGTAAAGAATACGTCTGGACAGGCAATGGGCAGCTAGCTGGAACGACATAATTCCCTGTATCTCGCCAGAACCAGCTTCAACAATGGGGCTGTGTACAAATGACGTCATGCAGGAGGGGGGGAGGGGGGGTCCCACTTGCCATGACCAAGCATGACAAGGGGCGGAGGGGGGGTCATGGGCTGCATGACATCATGTCAAGAAATCACAATATGCTTTGGTTTTGGCACAAAAACTTTTGTAAAAAGATTTTTAAATGTAGGGAAGTTTAATGCATTCATCTGACATAAATTTATTACCTATAGGCCCTACATGCATGCATTCCTCAGACATCTCACTCAATGAGTGTCACTGCCATCAATGTCAGTGTAAAATCAAGGTGATGTCCAGGCCACTATAAGGGGGCACTACTACTCTATCCTACCTATACCAATTTAACCCTTTTTGAAAAGGGCCACTGCTGCCCTCAGGATCTAAATGATGCATCTAAAATGCCCCTGAACTGCTCCTGTTGCCTCAGGGCAGCATCCATAGTCATCCACAGATTTCTTTTTGAAAAGGTGTGATACCCCCCCCCCTCCTTCTTGAGGTGTCAAGGGAGATGTAAAGGGGACCTCCCCCAAGCTTACTCTCCACATCTTTGTCTGAATGGAACTCTATCGGACTCAACTTATTTTCAGATTCTAGAGTAAAATGCTGAGGTGACTCGATTGCTTTGTAAGATCACAAATTGGAACTATGATTGCAATCGATGGTCTCCTGAGAATTTGTGATGCTTTCTGAGTTTTTTTTTCTATTAGGCCACTCACTAAGTTCAGAGTGTTCTCCCTGAAACCTATTTCTAGTACACTTGTATATGGTTAAAGTTACAGATTAAATCAATACATTCAATATATCAATACATTCAAGCTCTTGAACTATATGATCCTTAATAATAACTGTTCTTGATTTTCTCTTCGCTGACAAGTGTACAACTTTCACTGTAAAGAAGGCAGACTATTAACTGTATTGGACTATTGATCTAGACAGTTTTTAAGCCCTTTTGTGACAGGAAATACATGTGTATGATCACTACCATAGTACTCCGTGTATAACTATGGTTCGAGTTCTTATATAACTTGGGTTTAATTCGAGATATGTCAATATCAAGTAAAACCAGACAAGTTAGCTTGGGTTAGTGCAACCGGCACATAGCGGCCAGAGATCGAAGCGACCTCTTGTCCTACCGGTGGTAACCGCACCGATCGACCCGCCCTCTCGAATAGGGAGCTAACACTATATATAACACTCCATGAGCCCCTACAACCACAAGGCACGGAAATGGTACATCCTGCATATAGGGACCCATACATTATATAAGCTGACAGTGTTTGGCATGTTTCTCTGTTCATTTGTTGATCAGTGCTAGTTCTTTTTTCACTTTGCATGCATTTTATCCTTTATTGGCAATTCACACCCACTATATGTCCCTTTGAACCATTTTAATTTGTTTATAGCCTATAGGCCTTCACTATTCATGCACTTTGGGGGGGGGGGGATATCTCTCTGCATGACGTCATGCTGAGGGGGAGGTCAAGTGTTGTATGACGAAACATGACAAGGGGGGGAGGGGGGGTCAAAAATGGTCCAAAAATGCATGACGTCATTTGTACACAGCCCCAATGGATGCGTCCATTAGATTAGGGGTCCCGCAAAAAGTGAATGTTTTGGACATCTTACAGACGCTACTTTGGACTCTTTGCACTTTAGAGGCCCCTAATGCATCAGTGCATCATGTCCATTGGTCGACACGATGCATGAATGCTGGCCTGGCGAGTAACTCACCTTTGGGGTCAACAGATGCCAAGAGGGGTAGTAGCATAATGGTTCACTTAAGTTGTGGCTAGCAGAAAAGGCTGCCCTGAGTTGGGGGTGCGCCTTCTACGTGAGAGATTACGGTGGTACTGGTTGAGTGTATCAAGGTCTTTTAGAGTGTATCAAGGACATAGTTTCACATGATGCATGAATGGAGCACTGGCGAGTTACTCACCAGAATGCATCCATGCATCATGACGACTAGTGGGCACGACATAATGATGAACTAAATAGGTCTACAGCGTTCAAGGTAGAATCTTTATCAGGTACAATAAGAGGTTCCTTTAACATTAAGGATATCGTAAGCTTTAACCCTTCACAGGCCGCTAATGTATTTATGCATCATACCCATTGGTCGTCATGATGCATAAATGCAGCATTGGCGACCAACTTGCCAGGGGCTGCATCTATGCATCATGCCGACCCTATGGGGTTGATACCCTTCCGTATGGTCGACATGATGCACCAATGAAGTGCTGACGAGCAATATTGCCAGTACTTCATTGGTGTATCATGCTGACCACCTGGCATGATGCACTCCTGCATGAGCGACCCTTTGAGGAGTTGTTTGATGTTTACCTTTGAACATTGGCACCTGGTTCTGAGATGCAACAATACCACATACACAACCTTCACCTGCCAAAATAACGCAGTATGGACACACGCACACACACAATAGATCATCAAGGTTGTAACTAACAGTTTGGCAAAACTGAGTTTTCTTCTGTTTTAACATGTATTGGCCCTTATCCACGTACTATGAAGGTACCAACGCTGTCTGTGATATGAGTGCCGCAGGCCCCCGTGCAAAAAGGTTGTGTCAACTTAGTGTCATAGTGATTGAAACGCTTCTTTTGTTTTTCGTGAAAACCTGAAAAATGCAGTTACAATCTTATTACGTGAGGCGAGGACAGAGTCTCCAGTTGCATTCCCAGTACACAAAAGAAATCTAAGCAAAAAAATCTTGCCTACAGATTACGCTCGCCTCACTTTGTGGCACTTGGCTATATTCTTTTAATGAAATGATGAATGTGTTAATATGTTGAAATCACATGAGTGCTATTTTCTGTCACATTACAAGGAATATTGTTTCAAGATGAGAAGGAACTACGGTACTGGGAGAGGAAAAATAAAGAAAATACAAAAACATGAAATAAAGGAATCGCCCCTATAGATGTTAGCCAACATAGTCGATAAAAAGGAACAAGAGTCATTTTAAACCTACAGAATATTTACAGGTAGGAAATCATGAAAAAGTGGAGAAATTCTATCCTTGACTTGGAATCTATTTTGTACGAAACAGGTGCACACGTCCCGCCAGTATCACGTAAATGCTGTTTGAATATAACCATAATGACCTTTTAAGGCCGGCTAATACTTCAATGTATCATGCCTATTAGTCATGATGCATTAATGCGGCCCTGGCGAGTAACTCGCCAGGGCTGCATTCAAGCATTATACAACGCTACTCCAGCTCCAGCGGCGCTTAGAGGGTTTGAGTACGTGGCCGTTTACCTTGGAGTACAGCATCAGCGGCATTTAAAGTGTTAATATACTACAAACAGGTATGATGTTTCCTCTATTTTAGTTTTTACCACTGGTACCAGTCATTACCTGTAACCAACAGGTGGTGAAGTAGAGACACTCCTAGTGCTTCAACATGGCCACAGTCAGGCCAACCCTATGGCGCTGATATAAATACTCCCAGAGCATGATGCACTAATGCAGTGCTGGTATGTCTGCTTGCTAGCACTTCATTGGTGCATCCATGATACACACCCCAGGGGGCATCATGCACACCATGGTGCAGGCTTCTATATTTAGATATAAAAAAGAATGATAGGGGATCCATCAGATGTTTTATATACTACTGTAAAAATGGTTCCCACAGGAATCTCAGATTACTATTTCCCGTCTATCCCTGACCAATTCCAAACGCCGCAGAATATCACACCGCATCGTTTAACCTCAATCCATACAAAACGTCTTATTTACAACTGTACATTGTGAGTGTTAGTTTTCTACAGTGAATCAAAACTTACCTTTCAGAAAATAAATGTGGTACCGTAAAACCTCACTTATAAGTCAACCGAACTTTTAAGTCGACCCCCAAATCAATGATTGTACAGTATAGGATAGGTCAGTCCATACAGTCCTATAGTGAAGGCCAACCCCCCTCTACCCCCCATGAAACTAGGTGACCCTGTGTGTTCAGTATTGGGCAATATATAGGATAAGGGGGTTTATGGAGCTATCATGTATCTTCCTGAAAGGGATACCAAATGAAATGAAGAGACCATCTAAGCCAAAAAATCCTGCTGAATCCAAAAATGTTGGTCTTTCTTATCAAAATTTGACCAAAAGTACCCGAAAATGATGTTTGATGAGGGAAATACTTTTAAAAATGTACAAAAATGATATTGAAAATGATTGCAAATCTTTAAATATAGAACACATAAATCAGAGTTAATACCTCAATCCACATACCCAAATGTCTGCCTATCTCTCAGTCAGGCAAGTTCTGGGCTTGTGCATTACTCTGCCTATCCCACATACAGCATATCAATGGTGTACCTATCACTCATCCTGCCTATCTCTTCAATCTGAAACATTGACAGTTCAATCTGGTTATCTCTTAAAAGGCCTAACTTATAATGCTTACCCCTCACCTTACCTTATCTCATTTGTTCTTTCTTTCCTTTAGTCTACCTATCCTCAATCTGCCTATCATTCATTTTACCTATCCCTCATGGTGATTATCCCTCAGACCATCATGTTTAATCTGCGCTGTTTGTCTGCTATATAAGCCTTTATTGTTTAACGGTACATTCCTTACCATGTCTACTATTTCAATTTTACCTATCCCTGATAATGCCTATCATGTAGCCTACCTATCCCTCATTGTGCCTATCCCCCAACTCTGCACATCCCTCATATTTGACTTGCATATCTGTCCCTAGGATGCATGTTTTCTTCTTTTTTTTTATGTTTGCTCATCTTACAAGGTACTCTGTGCCTATTCCTTAAATTGCTAATTGCTCATACTGCCTATCCCTCTTGCTACCCATCCTTACCTATCCCCCATGCACTCTATACAGCTCTCTTACCCATCTCACCTCTCTTACCTACCTATGTCACAACCAACCTTCATTATGATGACCATTTCTTAGTCACCCTATCACCTTACATACTGGTTACAGTCCACCTTATTCATACATCTACCTAACATTCATGCTGCATATCTTTCAGTTTACCTATATAATGATATGAATGGAGGATAGGCATAATGGGGGATAGGTATATTTCACAAGGCATAGACCTGGAGACAGGTGGAAGAAATTGAACACAAGCTGAGATATGTATAGAGAGAGCGAGTTAGATTGACTGAGCTGACATGGTAAGAAAACCATATGCAGAGCATGAGGGATAGGTATTCAAAAGGATTGGTAGCAAGGGGGATAGGTAGCATGTGCAATATCTAGTTTGAGGGATAGGCACAGGGAGTACCTTGTAAGATGAGCAAATGTTAAACAAGAAAACATGGGTGGTAGCGACAGATGGGCAAGTCAAATATGAGGGATATGCAGAGTTGGGGGATAGGTATAATGAAGGATAGGTAGGCTTTATGATAGGCATTGTTAAGGATAGGTAGGATCAAAATGTTAGACATGATAAGCAATGTAACTGTTAACCATTAGGGCCTAAATAAACAGATGAACAATACAGTTTAAACATGGTGGTCTTAGGGATAGTCACATGAGGGATAGGTAAAATGAATGATAGGAAGACTGAGGATAGGTATACTATGGGAAACTTGGACCAGAGAAGATTAGCTTAAGTAAGGAGTAAGCTTTAGTATCTAGGTCTTTTGGGATATAGCCTTACTTCAAGATGCTTTAGATTTAAGAGATAGGCAGTATGAGTGATAGGTAGACTAAGGGATAGGCAGTATGTGAGATAGGCAGAATAATGCACAGTTAGAATACTTGTCAAATTGGGAGATAGGCAGACATTTGGAAATGTGCATTGAGGTACTAACTCTGGTTTACGTGTGTCTATAAAGACTTCTCATTATTTTGAATATTATTTTTGTACATCTTTAAAATATTTTCTTCATCAAACCTCATTTTCGGGTACTTTTAGTCAATTTCTGAGAATCATGATAAAAAATTTGGATTCATCAGGATTTTCTGGTCCAGGTGGTTTCTTCTTCCCCTTTAGTATCACCCTGATAAAGGAATACCACAGCTCCATAAACCACCTAATCCTCTACAGAAATCAACAATGAAAACCCAGGGGCACCTAGTTTCATGGGGGGGTAGAGGGGGGTGGCCTGTCACACTCTACCCATAGACTATGCTCTCAGTGACCTCTCCTATAGTATAATCTTCTTGCCCAAATGGCGAATTTTTAGGGTCCCAGACCCTCATCTCACAACCATTTTCAGACATTTTCAATGAGTTTTTGGCTTCTTTTTCGGGTATATAAAATGCTGAATATACTTGGAATACGGTAATAGATACTCCTTGAAACCAGCTGTAAAGATAATGAATGTCAATAAGATTTTGTATATGCCCTCTAGAAAATTCAAGCCCAAAAAATCTATTTGGACCATTTACATTCATATAACTTTTTTCAAAGCCTCACATAAAAGTCGACCCCCCAACTTGTAGCCAGTAGGATCGCTAATGCATTAATGCTTCATTCATGTATCAGTCCACCACTACAGGTGTGATACACTTACAGAGGGTCGGCATGATGCACCAATGAAGTGCATCATGCCGACCATCATCATCATCGTCATCGCCATCGCCATCATCATCGCCATCATCATCATCATCATCATCATCATCATCATCATCATCATCATCATCATCATCATCATCATCATCATCATCATCACACATGTGCGGAAATTTAATTGTTAGATTCCCAAAACATCAATGCAAAATTAATTCTAATAAGCGCACCCCCTAAAGCCTAAAAATCGATGTTTTTGCCCTCAAAAATGATGCTTTTGCCCTCAAAATCGATGTTTTTGCCCACAAAACCTTGTGTTATTGCACTGTATTTGCATAATTTTAGGTCCCAATAGTTGGGGTGTGCGCTTATTAGAGCATGTGCGCTTATTAGAACGAATACAGTAATGTAAATCCTCTTGTATAATAAGGTCATACCTAAGGGTTGGAAATTGATACTTTATAGAGGGTTTTATTATTTTCAGTAGGTAGATAGCATCAATGTTAAAACAGAAGAAAACTCAATTTTGCCAAAATGTCGGCTACAGCCTTATTGCACTAAGGCGATGATGGATGCGCCTTATACACAGGAGTTGACTGTATAATAAAACCTGGTGAATGTATACAACAGAGATGCCACTCGCTCGCCGACAAAAACCAGGAAAACTGGAATTTGGACAAATTTTCCAAGGAATTTAACATAGTTTAATACAGAAATCTTGGAATCAAAACCAGGAATTCCTGGTAAATCAGGAAAAGTGGGATCTCTGATACAAACTTCGGTTTATGTGCAAATATGTTAAAACCTCACTATAGCTAATCATAACTGCAAAACGAACATTATGTAAAAACCTTATAGATGTATATTCTGTAGTGGCATGGTGTGTATAAACCACGCCATAACTGGGGAAACTTCTAAGCCGCACCTGGGGCTTCAAAATACACTTTAAGGGCCACAAATGCATTCATGCATCATGCCCATTGGTCGTCATGATGCATCTATGTAGTAACTCGCCAGGGCTGCATTCGTGCATTATTTTATGTGAATAACTTCTTCCCGTAGAGATAGCATTGGGGGACCAATGCCCACACCCCCAGTGGCGTAACATGTGCCGATCCACCACAGCGGCCGATCCGGTACCGCAGCCTTGTTCAGGGTGCATGTAAACATTCAAAATGGTGGACCGGTGCTCGTACGGAACTACGGTAACGGATTTTGTTAATTTTCAGTTAATTAAACACTCTAAAAACATAAAATAAATAGAGAACTAAACTCCCCTGGTGTCCTCAGTGGCCGATCCACCCCTCGGGGATATCTCCCCCTCATGATGGATCGGCCACCTCGTACACCATGGTCGTTTAGTTCTCTCTATTTATGACGACCCTATGGGGATCATACCGTCCCAAAGGTTCGGCTTTATGCACCAATGAAGTACCAGCAAACAGTATGACCAGCACTTCATTGGTGTATCATGATCATGAGGCATGATGCACCAATGAAGTACCAGCAAACAGTATGGCCAGCACTTCATTGGTGTATCATGATCATGAGGCATGATGCACCAATGAAGTACCAGCAAACAGTATGGCCAGCACTTCATTGGTGTATCATGATCATGAGGCATGATGCACCAATGAAGTACCAGCAAACAGTATGGCCAGCACTTCATTGGTGCATCATGATCATGAGGCATGATGCACCAATGAAGTACCAGCAAACAGTATGGCCAGCACTTCATTGGTGCATCATGATCATGAGGCATGATGCACCAATGAAGTGCCAGCAAACAGTATGACCAGCACTTCATTGCTGTATCATGATCATGATGCACTCCTACATCAGCGGCCCTTAAAGGGTTGTAATACGTGGCAGTCGGCTGTGGAGAGGAGCCTCATGTGAGACACTAACTGAAGTAGCAACTTGAGATACTTGACTCAAAACGCCAGGTGTGTTCAAACCAATATAGATTTGTGAACGAGTGTTCGGTTTTAACCCTTTAAAAACATCAAATCTTATGGTGCTTGATCGTCATGAGCATCATGCTGAACTACCATATAACAGCCCCATAGACAGTGGCGGATTTAGACGGCGGGTACAGGGGAGCTCAAAATTAGCTTAAAATCAGGGGCTGCACCCGCCACTGTCATAGAGCTGACATGATAGATGAAACACCACACAGGCGAGTTACTCACCTAGATGCCAAAAATAGGACTGAACCATTGTTGCATTACGGGGCCATGAGCCTTTATCAGTTTGACCCTTTAAAAGCCGCTAATGCCACGTTAAATCGTGCCGCCAGCACTACATTGGAGGATCATGCAGACCCTCCGCACATGTATCGACCCTGTAGGGTTGGCGTAATGCTTGGACTCAGCCCTGGCGATTCACACAGCTATGCTGCATTCATGCATCATGATGACCGCTGGGCATGATGCACTGATGTAGTATCAGCTTTTTAAAGGGTTAAAGCAGGGATAGTATAATGGTAAAGGTAAACGATGATCAGTTTGAGCTGACCGTTTCTTCACGAGCATGTCAGGCCCGTTCTGCACAAGGCCGTTAGGCCGAGTGGGGAGCGGGCCTGACGCGCGAGTGAAGAAACAGGAAGCTCAAACTGGTCAGAGTTCATCTTTACATTTATGCAAAGGTGTTTGGGTGTATATTTAATCTATTAAATGGACAAAAGCTCACATTAATAAGGTTTTCCGACATTGTTTTGATGTGACTGTCACCATCTTGAATTCGAAAAGTGCAGTGCGCATGCACGATGGACCTATGATGTCATCCTGCAGAATTGGCGCAGGTAATTTCACGGCAGGGCGCAATACGCGGTCTCAGTGCTTTCTCTATGGAGCATCAATATTCACCTTGACATAAAGGTATATATCCTTGGTTAAAGGTCTCAGGGATGTGTATCACAATGTGTATCATAATACCAGAGATGTCAGTTGGGTATGGGCTCAACCTCTGTAGGCAAAGCACCCATTTCCCTCAATTTATTATACTAAAAGCACCCATCTCATCTTCATTTCAACCTGTTCCCCTCATTAAATACCTTTAAATCCATCTCTAGATTGGTTGGTGATAGCAAAACAATTAAAAGACTGCATTTGAATTTCAGCCAATCAGAAGCTAGCATAGATTCATGTCCTCTGAAATGAGATTTCAGAGATCCTCTGATCTCTGAAATGTGGTTTGTCTAGAAAAGGCTAGAGGGCAGCACAAGGCATGCTTAATTTCACCTGCTGAAGCCCGCACTATGCTCAGCCTTATGCTCCATAGAAGTAGAAAGGGCATGTTGTAAGGATATCTATGATTAATGTAATTCCCTCTATCTATATTATGACCACAAGATGGAAGTAGCCTCTGAGATGTCTGACTTTTGGGAAAGTTTGAACATCTGAAAATAGACGGACCTCTGAAGGTCTGCCATCTCTGTAATACTGTATAATACATTAAGAGGTAGTCAAACATGCTACCCATGGTGGTGAATACACGACAAACAAGTGGTTAAGTGTATATATACTCAGAGGACATAATATAACACAATCTCGCATATGGATAAACAGTTATATTCATGGACTTTTTTGGAATATGTACGCTTTGGGAATTTAACCTGGGTTTATGTCAGTTTTTTATGCATCAAACCCTAGATTACGATATGCCTAACTAATATCATAGCCCTTCATGGATCAAAGGATTTTAGATGTCTTCTCTCTGGCCCTAAATCAGAAAATACCATAAGCGATATACAGTCAGGTGTCAATATATCGGTCGGTCCATGCTGTTAATGTACTAGGTGTCTTTTAAGCACTGCTTCCATCAGTGTATAATCAGCCGGAATAGCCCTAATCTGACGATTTATAATAATGCAAAAGTATGGGAAAAAATCTGATAAGTAAAAGTTTGCCTGACCAACAACAGTGGAATCAACGCTATAGAGAAGCTAAAGTTGAGGAGAGTTTAGTAGTCTGATGTATCTGGAACAGGAGACTACAACATTCAGTGTGATTCAGTCACTTGGTTTAACCCTTCCATTGGCACTAAGGGAGTGGTCATTATTTATCAACAGGGGGTGGGTGGTGGGTTTTCGCGCGGATGCACGATTTTTTTTTGCGCCCCCCCCCCCTCGACGGCAGTCAAAATTTTTTGTGCCCCCCCCACGCTGGAGGTGGGGAGAGTTTTCTCGCCCCTCTTTGATCTATAGTAGCGTGCGGGCTTTTTTGCAAAAAAAGAGGGTGAATCTTTTTTAGCCCCCCTCAAGAGGAGTCAAATTTTTTTAAGCCCCCCCCCTCAGGAGGGGTCTGAAAATTTTACACCCCCCCCTCAAACCCACCACCTCCCCCCTGTTGATAAATAACGACCACTCCCTAATGCAGGAGTGCATCATACCTATTGGTCGTTATGATACATCAATGAAGTCCTGCAATTCATTGGAGCATCTTGCCGACCCTCCGGGAGTTTGCGTATCAATCCCGTAGGGTCGGCATGATGCATGAATGTAGCCCTGGCGAGTTACATGCCAGGGCTACATTCATGCATCATGATGATCAATGGGCATCATGCACTAATGCATTAGCGATCCCTAAAAGCTTTAACATGGGGGAGCTAAAGTCAGTGTGACACAACCCTCAGGCGGCGTTTTGCCATTTGTCTTAGACTAAAACACTGCCGTGTGTGATACACATCCCTCACTGCCTATTGTTATAATCCCTTATACTACTGATCTACCTAGGACTCTTATTGTACATAGAAAATTACTCAGCAAAACCTAGATGGACAAAATCGTCACCTTAGTGCCAGAAGGTTGAAAATGCATCTGGGTCGGTAAAGGTACCTACTGTAAATCCCCGGTCATAAGCCGACCCCGGTCATAAGCCGGGGGGTGAGTTTAGGGAAAAAATAAAAGCCGGTTTTTGGGTCAAATTTTTACCATTTTCTCTTTATTCTATAGTAAAAAAAACCCAAAAAAAAACAGTCATAAGCCGGGGGGGGGGACTTTGGGAAAATTTTAGAAGCTGGTTTGGGCCCAAAATAGAAAAAAAAAATCCGGCTTATGACCGGGGATTTACGGTACATAAAAATCCTAACAGGTGTGTCTTTTAGCTTGCTGAACCAGTTGCAGTTACGACTTTTTTGCACTAAGGCAGCAAAAAACTATGTTGGAGCAGTTCTCACCGTAAATTCTCAGGTACAAGCTGCTGCTTATGTGAGAACCTAATCTAGCTTATAGAAATTGCCCAAGTCAGAGTGTACCTTATACAATTTATAGAACAATATAAAACCTTCATGTTTCAACCCTTGGGTGCAGCTTGTAGCTTCTCCCGAAGTCAGGGGTGAGGCATATATGCTAGAATTTATTGTAAGCCATCCATACAAGTTTAAATAAAATCTATGAATCTAATCCTTTACTTGTTGAGCAGCTAGATATTTGAAATGACTTGCTCATTCACAGATCATGGCTGTGTACAAATGACCTAGCCTGCTGATGTTAGTGCCACCTAATCTGACAACATTCACAGAAGACTACCACCTGACCAATATCTCCAAGACAACACAAACCAGTGCTGGCCGCATAAAAAGAAACACACCAATCCCCAATGGCCGCTATCAATCTTGGGAATCCAAGATGGCCGCCGCAAAATCCAACTCCAATTTGTAGTCATGCTGCGGTCTCAGCGGGCCACATCCATCACAGCCTCAGGGGGGAGAGTGTCTATTTACACACTGTAGGATTGGTATCTACCAAGGCTGTCATGGAGAGTGATGAAGGAGAGAAAAGATATTGAATGTGTCTGGGGGAGGGGTGGGGCTGGGTGTATCTTGTAGACAATTAGGTTGGACAGAATTGAGAAGTGTTCAACTGGGTCAGTACAGCAGTATAGCAGTATTTCAATGACCGTAAAACCCTGCGTATAAGCTGCAGCTTATACAACCCTTTCATTGGCTATGATACAGCAGATGGCGCTAGTGGTGACCAAGCCCCTTTACTCCTCCTACAGGGGCATGGCTGACTTGGACTCGAGTACCTGTTAAAGGCCCACATGTTTGTAATGGTCTGCCTTATGTTTGGCTCACTATTTTCTTTCAATATTGATTGTGGGTATAAACACATTATTTCTCTGTGTGCTGCCTTGATTTCTAAGACCTAGGGGTCTTTTTACATTGAAAGTGGGTATCTTTGTGAGGGGTGTCTGGGCACCAAGGGTGACCCTATGGAGGCCCGGGAGTAAATACTGGACATGCCCATGTGAGCAGCTGGGCTACTGGAGCGTCATCTGGTGTATTAAGCTGATCAAACTAATGTATAGAACATTTAGGGTGCTGGTGCGGCTTATGCGGCCCTTGATGTGGGCCCCTCAATGTCGCATGTCAATTTGAAGAAAAGCCTATGTCACATGTCACTATTAAAGAAACCTAACCTGTCACTACTAGTGTTAGTAATATCTTTTTGAGAATTACTCTGATACCTCACATATAACTGATAAGTCACACACTGGTATAAGGTGCACCCTGAGTTGAACAAAACTCTGTACATTGCACCTGGTGGTTGTATTTGCATAGTTTGACGCCGATTACCCAAAACTCCACCTTTAAAGTCTGCAGTTTGTATTGCCTACTACCCTGGCCACATTTGGCCTGCCTGCTGGTAATATCTAGGTCATACAGACAGGAAACTGAAAACATCTTGTTTACATGTGGCCAGCCGATATATTTGAAGAAAGAGTTGGGCTTAATGACATGCAATGCTGGTAAAATATGTCTATACCTGCAACATTTCTAAAAACGGAACCACAATTCCCCCAAATGGTACCGTAAAACCCCGGTCATAAGCCGGATTTTATTTTCCATTTTTGACCAAAATCGGCTTCTAAATTTCTCCCAAAGTCTACCCCCGGCTTATGAGTGGGGTTTTATTATTATAGAATAAAGAGAAAATGGTTAAAATTTGACCCCAAAATCGGCTTATAATATTTCTTCAAACTCTACCCCCGGCTTATGACTGGGGTCGGCTTATGACCGGGGTTTTACGGTAGATCGGTAGGCAATAATACAGAGGTCACATATGGACGTCCATAATTATGTGTCCATATGTATTGTCCGTATCTGATATTATTTTTTTCTCATTTTAGTACGTTTTGACATAGGGAAAAACAGGGCCCTGGTGATCTTGATTAAGGCTAGTACCGGTAGCTTGGGCAATTTAGAACACCAGCCAACCATGTTGGGTGACCTGAATTTTTGCTGCCTGCAAGTCACTCTGAAATAAGTTGCAATTCATTGAAGAATAAAACAAGATTCACAAAATAAAAGTAAAATGATGCATAATTACAGTACTGGCATGTCTATCTACTAGTACTGAGTCACAGTGTGTAGACCGTAGGCCCGGATCATAGGGGAAAACATATATCATGATAAAACATGGACCCTATAGATCTACTCATGAGTACTTTCTTTTAGTTGTATGGGGGTGGGGGGAGTCCTGTGCTGTTGGTGGCCTACACAATTTAAGCCTACTGTATAGAATTTCTAAGGGGCACTCAAACTGTATTCAGTTAGATTTCATGTCAATAAGCTCTATGTCACATGTTATATTGAAGAAATGCCCTATGTCCCCATTTCGAATTTAAAAAATGGTCATGTCACTGTTTTGATTTAGCCGTGTAGGGCCATGCTTATTCCAAGTTAGCAGCTCGCCGCCATTACTGGAGCTTGTTACCAGCGAGTTCTACTGATAAGACATATCAGATGGGTACCAGTCGGCCCAGAGAGGACCGCAGTGAATCGTTGGGTTTATCTCATTGGCTAATAAATAATCCTGCTAAGTCCGTATACCATCTGCTGATACTGAGGGCGTGCCTTATAATACATGGGGCTTAACTCACCGTAAACCCTCCCTCAGAAGCAGACCTCCCTTAGAAGCCGACCCCCTAACTGGAGAAAAATTAGAAGCCGAATTCAAAGCCATCTAATAAGAGTCAAACTTAAATTCACTTGATGTAAAACCTCCCTCATATGTCGACCACCCATGTTGAGAAGATGCTATAAGCCGAATTTCACTCAGTTAAAATCCCACAATGTAGTTGGCTTCTGAGGGAGGTTTTATGGTAGTAAGGACTGGGGGCCATTTCAGCTGCAGCTTAAAGTAAAACCCTGAACTCATGCCGACATGGTGCAGCTTATATGCAGGTGTGGCTAATATGCAGGTGCGGCCTGTGGCCACTTAGGGTTATACATCTTAGATTACCGTAATCTCCCGCGTAGAAGGCGCGTCTTCTACGCCAAACAAAATGCTGCTGGGTCTTATACGCAGGAGGGGCATTGCCTTGAGTTTGGGGTGCGCCTTATAGGGGGGTATTTTTTACTATAGAACAGTACTAAATTGACAAAAATTTGCCCTCAGGGGGGCGCCTTCTACACGAAACAGCCCCCCTGTGAATTTTGGGGGGGGGGGCCTTATACGCGAGCTGCGCCTTGTATGCGGGAGATTACGGTATTAGTACATGGTTCTCTGATGTGCCTGTATTTCATGTATTTAAGCAGTGCCTAACACGTGTATACGGTAATTCATATCACAGCTATTATGAGAGGGAGTGGGTATTGATAGGAGGGGTTGCTGAGGGGTGGGGAATGGGTCTTTGAGGTGGGGTGGAGGGGTGGCTGGATACACTCGTCCCTTTAGAGTGCCCCAGGCTTCCCCTCCCATCACCCTAACACAAAATGACAGTTTTAAAATACAAACCAACAATATATATACATATATATTCCAATATGTGCAATATGCCCGCTTTCGCCCACCATCCATCATAGTTTTTTACTGAAGCCGGCCATAAAATAGATCCATAAATTCAGCATAAATCACAAAGCGCATAAACCATCAGCTCACGGCCACATATAAAGTATCATTTCTGACATCGACTAAGCCCGCGGGTGCTCTATTTCTCACCCTATGTTGAGCCCTACAGCTTTAGTAGTCTAAGGCTAGGCAGTTAAAGGTCACCTTCTACCAACAAAATACAAAAAAACAAAAAAACAGGGGTCGAGCTGTTCCAAAATGCCTGAAAATGCAGTTTTTTACAGCTATTTTAAGGAGAGGAATAAAGAAATTCGCAATTTCTACTATTACCATCAGCATTAGAATTTGCAAAATAAATTAACACAGGTTTCAATGGTAACGCAATTCAGGTTAAAGATCCAGACATTTAAAATGTACACGTTTATGGCCAAGTGATGTCTTAACGTCAAAGTTTCTGTCTGGTCATGATACATCGATGAAGCAGGGGCGTAGGAAAAGGGGGGGCCAGGGGGGCCTGGGCCCTCCCAATCATGAAGGAGGTAGGGCCTGAGTATGTCTGGGCCCCCCCCCAATATTTTCCAAGAACTCATAAACAAAATGGAAAAGAAGCTAAAACTTTACATCTCAAATTAGATTATTATGGTGATGTCATAGGGAGAATGGGGGTCTGAGCCTAAAGTCAGATCCAAAATTTACCAAAAATCACTTTTCTATATGAATTATAAATACACATATATAGACGCCATCACGCATCAGCCTACAATTCAAGGTAGTCACGATGGTGCCCTCAACGGGCCCCCCCAATGAAGATTTGCTTCCTACGCCTCTGTGAAGTGGTAGCAGGTTTACAGGCCAGCACTTCATTGGTGCATCATGACATCTCTGAGAGTGTATCAAGCACTGTAGGATCGGCATGATTGGTCTGTGAAGAGTTGACCTCGAGTTACAAGATGGGGACCAGACGTGGAGCAGTATTTGAGTTTAACCCTTCAAAGGCCACTGAGGCAGTAATGCATCACGCTCATTTTGGCCCCCAATGGGGACCCCCCCCCCGATGTCACAATGTCACAAAAATTCAAGGCTTCAGGTCACATGTCACTTTAGGAAAAGGGTGCAATGTCAGAATGTCCCCTCAAAATGGCCAAATGTCGACATGTCATTTTTTACCCTCATTGGTTGAATGACAACTAATGCTGCATGAACGTCTCTAAGCATCATGCCAAACTTAAAGGCTTGATACATTCCTAAAGGGTCGGCAAGATGCTCCAATGAAGTGCTGGAAAGCAGTCTTGCAAGCACTTCATTCGTGTGTAGGGGCCGGCATCGTCATGTATATATTAGTGTGCCTCAGCCGAGAGATGTGTTCGTGTGGTGCTCGTTCCTTCTATGCCAACCAGGTGTCGCTTCGCGATACCCGTTTGGTACAAGAGGGGGCAGTACCACGCCTCGCATCCAGCTCCTACTAAGGAGCCGGATGATCTGCAGAAGGGGACTGGACCTGGTCCAGTCCAGACATACAGTTAACTTCTCCGATAAAAGCATACCCGAACAGGTGGGAAGTCTGAAGGGCTTTGCCCAACCCGAACTACGCGTGTTGTGTTAATACATCTAGTGTTAACCGAGCCTAAGAGCCACCCAACATAAAGACGTAATACGAGCCGTTACACGTGCATCATGCCGACCAATGGGCATGATGCACTCCTGCATCAGTGGCCCTTGAAGGGTTATCGACTACCAGGCCCAGTCTTGATAGGGCTTCACAATCAGTTTACACACTCCACAGTCTTCAATTACAGTAGAGCTTTGAGCTTAAGCTGCGGCTTATACACAGAGTCAAATAATTGTCCTCTGTCGACCTGACCCCAAGACAACCCAAACTGGCAATGGCCGCATTATAAGGAACTCCAATCTGACTGCAGAAGACATCATAGAGCATATCAATACATAGAATGTCCTTAGAGCTGGTCCCAACCATCTAACGGCCATGTCCATTGGTCGTCATGATGCATGTAGCCCTGGTGAGTAACTCACCAGGGCTACATTCATGCTTCATGTCGACCCTACAGCCTGAGGCTAGTTGCAGCCAGAGGGTCGTCACCAAACAGTACTGGTGAGCAGTCTTGTCAGTTCATTGACACATCATGACGACCTCATGATACATCAGCGGTACCTGAAGGGTTAACGTCTACCTCCACCCACACCTGTGGGAGTGAGTACAGGTGACAGCTGAGACAGCTACCTTAGATGTCTCATTAAGTACTGTATTACCGTGTTTGATTAACCCTTTAAGGGCCGCTGATGCATTAATGCATCATGTCCACTGGTCGTCATGATGCACCAATGAAGTGCTTGCGCGGCTGCTCGCCAGCACTTCATTGGAGCATCATGCTGACCCTACAGGAGTATATGTATCAGCCCTATAGGGTCGGAATGATGCTCCAATGGAGTGCTGGTGATACTGCTAGCCAGCACTTCATTGGTGCATCATGACGACCAGTGGGCATGATGCACTCCTGCATCAGCGGCCCATCCAGGAGTAAGCAGTGGGTTTTAAATAGGCGCCGGTCTCAAATAGGCACCAGGGGTCTAGGGGTGTCAAAAGAAGTCTCAAACATTAATAATATACCTAAGATTATAAGCACCTGTCTCACAGCCTGATCAGAGGCAATCTGACTTTGTAACGGGCCAACGTGAATCAGCAGCTGTCGAAATAGCGTCTTTCCCCCTGAACCCAAAGGGTTGGTTCCCTCAGAATAACTATAATTCTACTTCAACTTAGGAGAGAGGTAAGTATGGGTTAGACCACCTTAACCCAGTGTCTACAGGGTTTTATTGGCTGGAAGCGGGTCTGGAGCTGGTTTCTGGTGACATGCACTGATAAGAACTGATAACATGGGACCAGCATGTCCCTGGAAGTAGGTGTTACCCAGGGACAAGGTACCCATCATAACATGTCTTATCAGTGGGGTTTACCTCAACCAGCAAAATTCAAAATGGTGGACCCACAGGACGTCAATACTAAGCCCTATAGTACCCGACGAAGGAGGGGACTATATAACCCTGTAGACATTGGGTTAAGGTGGTCTTATCTTACAGGGATGAAAGTCAACAATGACAAAAAACCTTGAAAAAGGAAACAACTTTAAATACACTGTATATGCCCTCCAACCCCATCCATAAGTGTGTGACAGGGTTTGTGTGGTTGGGGGGGGGGGTGCAGTAGGGGTTGTATAAGGATGTAGTTTGTCCTCAAATAACAGGAAAAGCTGTTTTTCAAGATGTTGTTCAGATACTATACCCAAAATGTGTACATTATGGCCCTTTTGCAGAGTATGACCTAGGATACCTTCAGAATGCTACTGTATAGCTGTTTTCTAAGGTCTTGTTGGGATAGCATACCCAAAATATGCACACACACACATTCAAATTACATACAATATAGAGTAAATAAGCACAAGGCACGTATGATGTTCTTCTAGCACCATTTTGCCTGCTAAGGTCATATTCATGGCGAGAACTACATAACACATTTTCACGGAAGCGATGTGTTGGTGCCTGCGCTTATATGCACCACACACATCCCGAGGGGAGAGGAAAGAGGAGACAGACCCTTTCAAGTGGGCTGGGGAAGCCCTCCGGAGCGGGATGGGGAAAGGGAATTCCAAGGGGGAAACCCGATTGAGAACCCATGTGTCCCTGACATGCAAAGATTAGTCCATGTTGTTAGAAATATTCTACAGCTAACATGTATGCCTGGCTATGTTCTGTTGAAAATAATGATTAGCTACTTTTAATAGAGACTGAATTAGGCAGACCTAGCTATAATGGGCGCTGTCACATAACGAAAATCAATATGGCGTCGTCTGGTAAATTGTACCAGACAAGAAACGACCTCTCTTTACAAATTGGTACACTGTACTAGACGCCCATCAATCCCTTTAAAGGCTGCTGATGCAATCATGCATCATGCCCATTGGTCGACATGATGCACCAATGAAGTGCTAGTGAGACTGCTCGCTAGCACTTCATTGGAGCATCATGCCGATCCTCCGGGAGTTTCTGTATCAGTCCCATAGGGTCGTCATGATGCATGAATGTAGCCCTGGCGAGTAACTCGCCAGGGCTGCATTCATGCATCATGCCGACCAATGGGTTTCATGCAGTTCTGCATTAAACAGCGATCATTAAAAGGTTTAACCAAGTGCCTATCAGCACACATGGCATAAGCCCTTTGATGTAGGATATACCATGACAGGCTACAGCTCACTTATAATTCATAGCTCCCTGATCAGTGGCAGCCACATGGTGCTGGCTCTGCATACAAACCTACAGCTTTTATTTGTAATACAAGCATTCAACCTTTACATCATGCCCATTGGTACACCAATCAAGTGTTGGTGAGGCTGTCCCAGCCCAGGGGGGGGGGGGCTACTCTTCAATGCTTTGGTACAAGTCTAAGGAGCTGTTGCTATGGATTGTGTGGGACCCTGAAAAGCAGGGGCAGTCCGGTCCCATAATGACTTAAAAATGGGGACTGTTTGTGTCATTATGACTGAAAATGGGGGGCTGTCAAAGTTTACAACCTTCAAGAAGGTGGGCTGTAAGGCGGCAATCTGTGACTTTCGTTGCAGCCACTAGTGCCCCCCCCCCGGGTCCCAGCACTTTGTTGAGGCCCCAATTGTACCCTTATCTTATCTCGTATCTGCAATCTAACTCTTCACGTCTGATCATATAGGGAACAGAGCCATTCCTGTATGGAGGTGGCCATCTTGAAATTAGTTATGTAACTGGCCCCCGACGGCCATCTTAGATCTGGCAGAGGATTGTGGGTAATCTCTTATCTTCCCCTCCACCCACAGAAAACAATGGGAATAGATGAGACTAATAAGCTGTCCCTGCCTCTGTCTTATTCACCTGAAGTACCTGTCCATTGTTTTAGGTGTGAATGGAGGGGATTAGCCTAATAGGGAGACAATGGCTTGGTTTTACTCAGCCTGGATTATATGTTCCCTCTAAGAAAACTTATAAAGTTTAATTTCTCTTGTATTTGAAGTACTAAGTCTATATAAAGCTAATATTGTTTAAGTTTAAAGTATTTGCTCTCCAAAGGTATATATTTTAGAATATACCTTCATATAGACTATTAGGAAGGGCCAACCAAAGTAAACTGTACAAAGAGGCCAACTGCTGATCTAGCCCCTGACTACATGAGCCACCTAGGAAATTTGTTTGGTACTAGCAATGGCTCTGTCCCGTATACTGTGCGGTAAAATAGCCCCCCACCCACCACCCCCCCATCCCCCACCCGGCCGCTTCATCTAATCTGCGTCTATAATCACTAATGCCTCCGACATAATGCCCCTTTGAGCTCTCCCATCCTTCATGTTCAATATGACAGACCTTTTAAATATTTAATACCTGGAATGTTTTTTTTGGGTTGCCTTTCACTTTTGGCTAAGTGCACTTGCCTGATTGGCTTGTCATTTACTAAATGGCCTGTCAGTGGTGCTTACATCTGCTGTAGAAGCAGTACTATGACTGCAGCTCCCGGGGGGGGGGGCACTCTCAAATTTATGGAAACCATGTGCGTACATCACCTTGGAGGTGGTACCCCTTTTAGTGGGGCAAATTTTCAGAAAAACACCCCCCTTTGGACGGGTTCCCCCCAAATTTTTCCAGAAATCATACCCCTTTTGGTGGGATACCACTTGGTTTACAAAAACTGTACCCCTTATGATGTGTTGCCTCTTAAAAAATTGGGGGAAAATGACCAAAATGTGCCTCTTTTTCATTGAAAGGTTTGAAGAATGGGTTCACTTTTTAGACCTAAATTCCTACCCCTTTTAGCCCAAAATGGCCAAAAATGTACCCCTTTTAAGGGATCCGGCCGTATCCGCCCACAAACCCCAAAAGATACCCCTTTCCCTCTACTTTTTGTACGCACATGGTTACTATAGTTCATATAGAGAGTGCCCCCCCCCGGGCTGCAGCTCTGGGGCTTATTTCATGTGAATAACAACTCTCCATAGAACACTGGAGTGGCGTACGCCACAGCCCCAGTTGCGTAATATGTCTCGATCCACAATACTGATCACGTGACTAATTTACATGCTAAATTCATTGATTCTAAGCATCTTTATATCAATATAACATGTAATAGACACAGAACTAAACTTCAATGGCATACATTGGGGTTGATCCACCCCTCGGGGAGCTGTCTCCTCTCAGACAGCCCCCCCCCTCTGGTTGTATCGACCACAATGTATGCCATGGTCGTTTAGTTCTGTCTATGTATTTCAACATCCCTGACGACAACACAGGCCTCAAAATGTGAATAACCTCACTTTATTAATTTCATCTTGAGAACGAGCGACAGTTTCTGTAGTAAAGTATAGGCAGAGCCATTCTCCACAGGGGCATGAAAAATACATATCCCATTCTCCACTGTCCTATTGTTCATTGCAATGGCATCCAAATGGCCCCGAACTCCTAATCAAAAAGTGATTTTGTTCAAAAATTTACTCTGTAACAACATGAAATAAATACAGAGATACACTTTAATCTGTCCAAAATCCTAGTTCCTTCATTCACAGAAGGTTAAATTCCATCACATGTAACCCCTTGTATAAGCCGCACCCTGAGATCAGGAAGTCTACATAAGCCACAGTAGGATGTGGCTTATACGTTGGGTTTTAGGGTAGGAGTAGAGCTGCAGCTAAGGGTGTAGGGAAATACATAGATGTAGGGGGCTCGGGGATATTCTCTCTACAGTGCAATGAGATGTAGCGTAATGTGTATTACTTCTGACGACTTAACTGCCATACAAGAAAGCGAAGCGGGAATGATAGCTCCCCGCGGGCTTAAACTGCGTGAGGCAGATTGAATCTTACAACAAGCTGAGATCATAGAATATATAGAGAAATGTTCTCCATATCTTTCCTTAGATTATGGTTGCTCTTTTTCTTTGATAAATGGCATTAGATAACACAGGACAGGGTTTGTGAATGATATCATAATGTTGTGCACTTTAATATTCTATTTATAAACATGTTTTACAACAGCCTCCATACATATTCAATGCAGTACCTTCTGCATTTGGTCAAAGGTGACGTCATACAATGCAGCAGAAATGCCTGATGCTCTCCCTTATAGTCGTGCCTTTTTTGGGAAGTATGCCAAAATCTTGTTTATTAGCACAAAAACTATCAAAATAAATCAACATGAAAAAAGGTGGTCATTTCTTTTAAGTGCTGCTGAACAGACCGGTCAGCACTTTATCAGTTCATGGCCAGATGCCACTCACTTCCTGACAAAAACCTGAAACTTCGCACAGAATTTAAACATGGGGAATTGTAAACCAGAATTTAATGCAGAAAATCTCAATCCAAAAGCAGGAATATCTTGCAAATCAGGGAAAGTAAACCATCTCTGGATGATGACCTCCTGTTCACCAAGTGTCATGATGCACTGTGGCACACAAAGTGTCATGATGCACTCCTGCACACAAAGTGTCATGATGCACTGCGGCTCACCAAGTGTCATGATGCACTGCGATTCACCAAGTGTCATGATGCACTCCTGCACACCAAGTGTCATGATGCACTGCAGCTCACCAAGTGTCATGATGCACTCCTGCTCACCAAGTGTCATGATGCACTCCTGCTCACCAAGTGTCATGATGCACTCCTGCTCACCAAGTGTCATGATGCACTCCTGTTCACCAAGTGTCATGATGCACTCCTGCTCACCAAGTGTCATGATGCACTGCGGCTCACCAAGTGTCATGATGCACTGCGGCTCACCAAGTGTCATGATGCACTGCGGCTCACCAAGTGTCATGATGCACTCCTGCTCACCAAGTGTCATGATGCACTCCTGCTCACCAAGTGTCATGATGCACTCCTGCTCACCAAGTGTCATGATGCACTCCTGCTCACCAAGTGTCATGATGCACTGCGGCTCACCAAGTGTCATGATGCACTTCGCTCACCAAGTGTCATGATGCACTCCTACTCACCAAGTGTCATGATGCAGTGCGACTCACCAAGTGTCATGATGCACTCCTGCTCACCAAGTGTCATGATGCACTGCGGCTCACCAAGTGTCATGATGCACTCCTGCTCACCAAGTGTCATGATGCACTCCTGCTCACCAAGTGTCATGATGCACTCCTTCTAACCAAGTGTCATGATGCACTCCTGCTCACCAAGTGTCATGATGCACTCCTTCTAACCAAGTGTCATGATGCACTCCTGCTCACCAAGTGTCATGATGCACTCCTACTCACCAAGTGTCATGATGCACTCCTGCTCACCAAGTGTCATGATGCACTCCTGCTCACCAAGTGTCATGATGCACTCCTGCACACCAAGTGTCATGATGCACTCCTGCTCACCAAGTGTCATGATGCACTGCGGCTCACCAAGTGTCATGATGCACTCCTGCTCACCAAGTGTCATGATGCACTCCTGCTCACCAAGTGTCATGATGCACTCCTGCTCACCAAGTGTCATGATGCACTCCTGCTCACCAAGTGTCATGATGCACTCCTGCTCACCAAGTGTCATGATGCACTGCGGGTCACCAAGTGTCATGATGCACTGCGGCACACCAAGTGTCATGATGCACTCCTGCTCACCAAGTGTCATGATGCACTCCTGCTCACCAAGTGTCATGATGCACTCCTGCACACCAAGTGTCATGATGCACTGCGGCTCACCAAGTGTCATGATGCACTCCTGTTCACCAAGTGTCATGATGCACTCCTGCTCACCAAGTGTCATGATGCACTCCTGCTCACCAAGTGTCATGATGCACTCCTGCACACCAAGTGTCATGATGCACTGCGGCTCACCAAGTGTCATGATGCACTCCTACTCACCAAGTGTCATGATGCACTCCTACTCACCAAGTGTCATGATGCACTCCTGCTCACCAAGTGTCATGATGCACTGCGACTCACCAAGTGTCATGATGCACTGCGGCTCACCAAGTGTCATGATGCACTCCTGTTCACCAAGTGTCATGATGCACTCCTGCTCACCAAGTGTCATGATGCACTGCGACTCACCAAGTGTCATGATGCACTCCTACTCACCAAGTGTCATGATGCACTCCTGCACACCAAGTGTCATGATGCACTCCTGCTCACCAAGTGTCATGATGCACTCCTGCACACCAAGTGTCATGATGCACTCCTGCACACCAAGTGTCATGATGCACTCCTGCTCACCAAGTGTCATGATGCACTGCGACTCACCAAGTGTCATGATGCACTCCTGCTCACCAAGTGTCATGATGCACTCCTGCTCACCAAGTGTCATGATGCACTCCTGCACACCAAGTGTCATGATGCACTCCTGCTCACCAAGTGTCATGATGCACTCCTGCACACCAAGTGTCATGATGCACTGCGACTCACCAAGTGTCATGATGCACTCCTGCTCACCAAGTGTCATGATGCACTCCTGCACACCAAGTGTCATGATGCAGTGCGACTCACCAAGTGTCATGATGCACTGCGACTCACCAAGTGTCATGATGCACTCCTGCTCACCAAGTGTCATGATGCACTCCTGTTCACCAAGTGTCATGATGCACTCCTGCTCACCAAGTGTCATGATGCACTCCTACTCACCAAGTGTCATGATGCACTCCTGCTCACCAAGTGTCATGATGCACTGCGACTCACCAAGTGTCATGATGCACTCCTGCACACCAAGTGTCATGATGCAGTGCGACTCACCAAGTGTCATGATGCACTGCGGCTCACCAAGTGTCATGATGCACTCCTGCTCACCAAGTGTCATGATGCACTCCTGTTCACCAAGTGTCATGATGCACTCCTGCTCACCAAGTGTCATGATGCACTCCTGCTCACCAAGTGTCATGATGCACTCCTGCACACCAAGTGTCATGATGCACTCCTGCACACCAAGTGTCATGATGCACTCCTGCTCACCAAGTGTCATGATGCACTCCTGCTCACCAAGTGTCATGATGCACTGCGTCTCACCAAGTGTCATGATGAACTCCTGCTCACCAAGTGTCATGATGCACTGCGACTCACCAAGTGTCATGATGCACTGCGTCTCACCAAGTGTCATGATGCACTCCTGCTCACCAAGTGTCATGATGCACACCTGCTCACCAAGTGTCATGATGCACTCCTACTCACCAAGTGTCATGATGCACTCCTGCTCACCAAGTGTCATGATGCACTGCGACTCACCAAGTGTCATGATGCACTGCGACTCACCAAGTGTCATGATGCACTCCTGCTCACCAAGTGTCATGATGCACTGCGACTCACCAAGTGTCATGATGCACTCCTGCTCACCAAGTGTCATGATGCACTCCTGCTCACCAAGTGTCATGATGCACTGCGGCACACCAAGTGTCATGATGCACTCCTGCTCACCAAGTGTCATGATGCACTCCTACTCACCACGTGTCATGATGCACTCCTACTCACCAAGTGTCATGATGCACTCCTGCTCACCAAGTGTCATGATGCACTCCTGCTCACCAAGTGTCATGATCCACTCCTGCTCACCAAGTGTCATGATGCACTGTGGCTCACCAAGTGTCATGATGCACTCCTGCTCACCAAGTGTCATGATGCACTCCTGCTCACCAAGTGTCATGATGCACTCCTGCTCACCAAGTGTCATGATGCACTGTGGCTCACCAAGTGTCATGATGCACTGTGGCTCACCAAGTGTCATGATGCACTCCTACTCACCAAGTGTCATGATGCACTCCTGCTCACCAAGTGTCATGATGCACTCCTACTCACCAAGTGTCATGATGCACTCCTACTCACCAAGTGTCATGATGCACTCCTGCTCACCAAGTGTCATGATGCACTCCTGCTCACCAAGTTTCATGATGCACTCCTGCACACCAAGTGTCATGATGCAGTGCGGCTCACCAAGTGTCATGATGCACTCCTGCTCACCAAGTGTCATGATGCACTGCGGCTCACCAAGTGTCATGATGCACTCCTGCTCACCAAGTGTCATGATGCAGTGCGGCTCACCAAGTGTCATGATGCAATGCGGCACACCAAGTGTCATAATGCACTCCTGCACACCAAGTGTCATGATGCACTGCGGCTCACCAAGTGTCATGATGCACTCCTGCTCACCAAGTGTCATGATGCACTGCGGCTCACCAAGTGTCATGATGCACTCCTGCTTACCAAGTGTCATGATGCACTCCTTCTAACCAAGTGTCATGATGCACTGCGGCTCACCAAGTGTCATGATGCACTGCTGCCCACCAAGTGATATGATGCACTCCTTCTAACCAAGTGTCATGATGCTCTGCGTCTCACCAAGTGTCATGATGCACTCCTGCTCACCAAGTGTCATGATGCACTGCGTCTCACCAAGTGTCATGATGCACTCCTGCTCACCAAGTGTCATGATGCACTCCTGCTCACCAAGTGTCATGATGCACTGCGGCTCACCAAGTGTCATGATGCACTGCGATTCACCAAGTGTCATGATGCGCTTCTGTTCACTAAGTGTCATGATGCACTCCTGCTCACCAAGTGTCATGATGCACTCCTGCTCACCAAGTGTCATGATGCACTCCTGCTCACCAAGTGTCATGATGCACTCCTGCCCACCAAGTGTCATGATGCACTCCTGCTCACCAAGTGTCATGATGCACTCCTGCACACCAAGTGTCATGATGCACTCCTACTCACCAAGTGTCATGATGCACTCCTGCTTACCAAGTGTCATGATGCACTGCGGCTCACCAAGTGTCATGATGCACTGCGGCTCACCAAGTGTCATGATGCACTCCTGCACACCAAGTGTCATGATGCACTGCGGCTCACCAAGTGTCATGATGCACTCCTGCACACCAAGTGTCATGATGCACTCCTGCACACCAAGTGCCATGATGCACTCCTGCACACCAAGTGTCATGATGCACTGCGGCTCACCAAGTGTCATGATGCACTCCTGCTCACCAAGTGTCATGATGCACTCCTACTCACCAAGTGTCATGATGCACTCCTGCACACCAAGTGTCATGATGCACTGCGGCTCACCAAGTGTCATGATGCACTCCTACTCACCAAGTGTCATGATGCACTCCTACTCACCAAGTGTCATGATGCACTCCTACTCACCAAGTGTCATGATGCACTCCTACTCACCAAGTGTCATGATGCACTCCTACTCACCAAGTGTCATGATGCACTCCTACTCACCAAGTGTCATGATGCACTCCTACTCACCAAGTGTCATGATGCACTGCGACTCACCAAGTGTCATGATGCACTCCTACTCACCAAGTGTCATGATGCACTGCGACTCACCAAGTGTCATGATGCACTCCTGCTCACCAAGTGTCATGATGCACTCCTGCTCACCAAGTGTCATGATGCACTGCGACTCACCAAGTGTCATGATGCACTGCGGCTCACCAAGTGTCATGATGCACTCCTGCTCACCAAGTGTCATGATGCACTCCTGCTCACCAAGTGTCATGATGCACTCCTGCACACCAAGTGTCATGATGCACTCCTACTCACCAAGTGTCATGATGCACTCCTGCACACCAAGTGTCATGATGCACTCCTGCACACCAAGTGTCATGATGCACTGCGGCTCACCAAGTGTCATGATGCACTCCTGCACACCAAGTGTCATGATGCACTCCTGCTCACCAAGTGTCATGATGCACTGCCGCTCACCAAGTGTCATGATGCACTGCGGCTCACCAAGTGTTATGATGCACTCCTACTCACCAAGTGTCATGATGCACTGCGACTCACCAAGTGTCATGATGCACTCCTACTCACCAAGTGTCATGATGCACTGCGACTCACCAAGTGTCATGATGCACTCCTGCTCACCAAGTGTCATGATGCACTCCTGCTCACCAAGTGTCATGATTCACTGCGACTCACTAAGTGTCATGATGCACTGCGGCTCACCAAGTGTCATGATGCACTCCTGCTCACCAAGTGTCATGATGCACTCCTGCTCACCAAGTGTCATGATGCACTCCTGCACACCAAGTGTCATGATGCACTCCTACTCACCAAGTGTCATGATGCACTCCTGCACACCAAGTGTCATGATGCACTCCTGCACACCAAGTGTCATGATGCACTGCGGCTCACCAAGTGTCATGATGCACTCCTGCACACCAAGTGTCATGATGCACTCCTGCTCACCAAGTGTCATGATGCACTGCGGCTCACCAAGTGTCATGATGCACTGCGGCTCACCAAGTGTCATGATGCACTGCGTCTCACCAAGTGTCATGATGCACTCCTGCACACCAAGTGTCATGATGCACTCCTACTCACCAAGTGTCATGATGCACTCCTGCTCACCAAGTGTCATGATGCACTCCTACTCACCAAGTGTCATGATGCACTCCTGCACACCAAGTGTCATGATGCACTGCGGCTCACCAAGTGTCATGATGCACTCCTACTCACCAAGTGTCATGATGCACTCCTACTCACCAAGTGTCATGATGCACTCCTACTCACCAAGTGTCATGATGCACTCCTACTCACCAAGTGTCATGATGCACTGCGACTCACCAAGTGTCATGATGCACTCCTACTCACCAAGTGTCATGATGCACTGCGACTCACCAAGTGTCATGATGCACTCCTGCTCACCAAGTGTCATGATGCACTCCTGCTCACCAAGTGTCATGATGCACTGCGACTCACCAAGTGTCATGATGCACTGCGGCTCACCAAGTGTCATGATGCACTCCTGCTCACTAAGTGTCATGATGCACTCCTGCTCACCAAGTGTCATGATGCACTCCTGCTCACCAAGTGTCATGATGCACTCCTGCTCACCAAGTGTCATGATGCACTCCTGCTCACCAAGTGTCATGATGCACTGCGACTCACCAAGTGTCATGATGCACTCCTGCACACCAAGTGTCACGATGCACTCCTACTCACCAAGTGTCATGATGCACTGCGACTCACCAAGTGTCATGATGCACTCCTGCTCACCAAGTGTCATGATGCACTGCGACTCACCAAGTGTCATGATGCACTCCTGCTCACCAAGTGTCATGATGCACTCCTGCTCACCAAGTGTCATGATTCACTGCGACTCACCAAGTGTCATGATGCACTGCGGCTCACCAAGTGTCATGATGCACTCCTGCTCACCAAGTGTCATGATGCACTCCTGCTCACCAAGTGTCATGATGCACTCCTGCACACCAAGTGTCATGATGCACTCCTACTCACCAAGTGTCATGATGCACTCCTGCACACCAAGTGTCATGATGCACTCCTGCACACCAAGTGTCATGATGCACTGCGGCTCACCAAGTGTCATGATGCACTCCTGCACACCAAGTGTCATGATGCACTCCTGCTCACCAAGTGTCATGATGCACTGCGGCTCACCAAGTGTCATGATGCACTGCGGCTCACCAAGTGTCATGATGCACTGCGTCTCACCAAGTGTCATGATGCACTCCTGCACACCAAGTGTCATGATGCACTCCTACTCACCAAGTGTCATGATGCACTCCTGCTCACCAAGTGTCATGATGCACTCCTACTCACCAAGTGTCATGATGCACTCCTGCACACCAAGTGTCATGATGCACTGCGGCTCACCAAGTGTCATGATGCACTCCTACTCACCAAGTGTCATGATGCACTCCTACTCACCAAGTGTCATGATGCACTCCTACTCACCAAGTGTCATGATGCACTCCTACTCACCAAGTGTCATGATGCACTGCGACTCACCAAGTGTCATGATGCACTCCTACTCACCAAGTGTCATGATGCACTGCGACTCACCAAGTGTCATGATGCACTCCTGCTCACCAAGTGTCATGATGCACTCCTGCTCACCAAGTGTCATGATGCACTGCGACTCACCAAGTGTCATGATGCACTGCGGCTCACCAAGTGTCATGATGCACTCCTGCTCACTAAGTGTCATGATGCACTCCTGCTCACCAAGTGTCATGATGCACTCCTGCTCACCAAGTGTCATGATGCACTCCTGCTCACCAAGTGTCATGATGCACTCCTGCTCACCAAGTGTCATGATGCACTGCGACTCACCAAGTGTCATGATGCACTCCTGCACACCAAGTGTCACGATGCACTCCTACTCACCAAGTGTCATGATGCACTGCGACTCACCAAGTGTCATGATGCACTCCTGCTCACCAAGTGTCATGATGCACTGCGACTCACCAAGTGTCATGATGCACTCCTGCTCACCAAGTGTCATGATGCACTCCTGCTCACCAAGTGTCATGATTCACTGCGACTCACCAAGTGTCATGATGCACTGCGGCTCACCAAGTGTCATGATGCACTCCTGCTCACCAAGTGTCATGATGCACTCCTGCTCACCAAGTGTCATGATGCACTCCTGCACACCAAGTGTCATGATGCACTCCTACTCACCAAGTGTCATGATGCACTCCTGCACACCAAGTGTCATGATGCACTCCTGCACACCAAGTGTCATGATGCACTGCGGCTCACCAAGTGTCATGATGCACTCCTGCACACCAAGTGTCATGATGCACTCCTGCTCACCAAGTGTCATGATGCACTGCGGCTCACCAAGTGTCATGATGCACTGCGGCTCACCAAGTGTCATGATGCACTGCGTCTCACCAAGTGTCATGATGCACTCCTGCACACCAAGTGTCATGATGCACTCCTACTCACCAAGTGTCATGATGCACTCCTGCTCACCAAGTGTCATGATGCACTCCTACTCACCAAGTGTCATGATGCACTCCTGCACACCAAGTGTCATGATGCACTGCGGCTCACCAAGTGTCATGATGCACTCCTACTCACCAAGTGTCATGATGCACTCCTACTCACCAAGTGTCATGATGCACTGCGACTCACCAAGTGTCATGATGCACTCCTACTCACCAAGTGTCATGATGCACTGCGACTCACCAAGTGTCATGATGCACTCCTGCTCACCAAGTGTCATGATGCACTCCTGCTCACCAAGTGTCATGATGCACTGCGACTCACCAAGTGTCATGATGCACTGCGGCTCACCAAGTGTCATGATGCACTCCTGCTCACTAAGTGTCATGATGCACTCCTGCTCACCAAGTGTCATGATGCACTCCTGCTCACCAAGTGTCATGATGCACTCCTGCTCACCAAGTGTCATGATGCACTCCTGCTCACCAAGTGTCATGATGCACTGCGACTCACCAAGTGTCATGATGCACTCCTGCACACCAAGTGTCACGATGCACTCCTACTCACCAAGTGTCATGATGCACTGCGACTCACCAAGTGTCATGATGCACTCCTGCTCACCAAGTGTCATGATGCACTGCGACTCACCAAGTGTCATGATGCACTCCTGCACACCAAGTGTCATGATGCACTCCTGCTCACTAAGTGTCATGATGCACTCCTGCTCACCAAGTGTCATGATGCACTCCTGCTCACCAAGTGTCATGATGCACTCCTGCTCACCAAGTGTCATGATGCACTCCTGCTCACCAAGTGTCATGATGCACTGCGACTCACCAAGTGTCATGATGCACTCCTGCACACCAAGTGTCACGATGCACTCCTACTCACCAAGTGTCCTGATGCACTGCGACTCACCAAGTGTCATGATGCACTCCTGCTCACCAAGTGTCATGATGCACTGCGACTCACCAAGTGTCATGATGCACTCCTGCACACCAAGTGTCATGATGCACTCCTGCTCACCAAGTGTCATGATGCACTCCTACTCACCAAGTGTCATGATGCACTGCGACTCACCAAGTGTCATGATGCACTCCTACTCACCAAGTGTCATGATGCACTGCGACTCACCAAGTGTCATGATGCACTGCGGCTCACCAAGTGTCATGATGCACTCCTGCTCACCAAGTGTCATGATGCACTCCTGCTCACCAAGTGTCATGATGCACTCCTGCACACCAAGTGTCATGATGCACTCCTACTCACCAAGTGTCATGATGCACTCCTGCACACCAAGTGTCATGATGCACTCCTGCACACCAAGTGTCATGATGCACTGCGGCTCACCAAGTGTCATGATGCACTCCTGCACACCAAGTGTCATGATGCACTCCTGCTCACCAAGTGTCATGATGCACTCCTGCTCACCAAGTGTCATGATGCACTGTGGCTCACCAAGTGTCATGATGCACTGTGGCTCACCAAGTGTCATGATGCACTCCTACTCACCAAGTGTCATGATGCACTCCTGCTCACCAAGTGTCATGATGCACTCCTACTCACCAAGTGTCATGATGCACTCCTACTCACCAAGTGTCATGATGCACTCCTGCTCACCAAGTGTCATGATGCACTCCTGCTCACCAAGTTTCATGATGCACTCCTGCACACCAAGTGTCATGATGCAGTGCGGCTCACCAAGTGTCATGATGCACTCCTGCTCACCAAGTGTCATGATGCACTGCGGCTCACCAAGTGTCATGATGCACTCCTGCTCACCAAGTGTCATGATGCAGTGCGGCTCACCAAGTGTCATGATGCAATGCGGCACACCAAGTGTCATAATGCACTCCTGCACACCAAGTGTCATGATGCACTGCGGCTCACCAAGTGTCATGATGCACTCCTGCTCACCAAGTGTCATGATGCACTGCGGCTCACCAAGTGTCATGATGCACTCCTGCTTACCAAGTGTCATGATGCACTCCTTCTAACCAAGTGTCATGATGCACTGCGGCTCACCAAGTGTCATGATGCACTGCTGCCCACCAAGTGATATGATGCACTCCTTCTAACCAAGTGTCATGATGCTCTGCGTCTCACCAAGTGTCATGATGCACTCCTGCTCACCAAGTGTCATGATGCACTGCGTCTCACCAAGTGTCATGATGCACTCCTGCTCACCAAGTGTCATGATGCACTCCTGCTCACCAAGTGTCATGATGCACTGCGGCTCACCAAGTGTCATGATGCACTGCGATTCACCAAGTGTCATGATGCGCTTCTGTTCACTAAGTGTCATGATGCACTCCTGCTCACCAAGTGTCATGATGCACTCCTGCTCACCAAGTGTCATGATGCACTCCTGCTCACCAAGTGTCATGATGCACTCCTGCCCACCAAGTGTCATGATGCACTCCTGCTCACCAAGTGTCATGATGCACTCCTGCACACCAAGTGTCATGATGCACTCCTACTCACCAAGTGTCATGATGCACTCCTGCTTACCAAGTGTCATGATGCACTGCGGCTCACCAAGTGTCATGATGCACTGCGGCTCACCAAGTGTCATGATGCACTCCTGCACACCAAGTGTCATGATGCACTGCGGCTCACCAAGTGTCATGATGCACTCCTGCACACCAAGTGTCATGATGCACTCCTGCACACCAAGTGCCATGATGCACTCCTGCACACCAAGTGTCATGATGCACTGCGGCTCACCAAGTGTCATGATGCACTCCTGCTCACCAAGTGTCATGATGCACTCCTACTCACCAAGTGTCATGATGCACTCCTGCACACCAAGTGTCATGATGCACTGCGGCTCACCAAGTGTCATGATGCACTCCTACTCACCAAGTGTCATGATGCACTCCTACTCACCAAGTGTCATGATGCACTCCTACTCACCAAGTGTCATGATGCACTCCTACTCACCAAGTGTCATGATGCACTCCTACTCACCAAGTGTCATGATGCACTCCTACTCACCAAGTGTCATGATGCACTCCTACTCACCAAGTGTCATGATGCACTGCGACTCACCAAGTGTCATGATGCACTCCTACTCACCAAGTGTCATGATGCACTGCGACTCACCAAGTGTCATGATGCACTCCTGCTCACCAAGTGTCATGATGCACTCCTGCTCACCAAGTGTCATGATGCACTGCGACTCACCAAGTGTCATGATGCACTGCGGCTCACCAAGTGTCATGATGCACTCCTGCTCACCAAGTGTCATGATGCACTCCTGCTCACCAAGTGTCATGATGCACTCCTGCACACCAAGTGTCATGATGCACTCCTACTCACCAAGTGTCATGATGCACTCCTGCACACCAAGTGTCATGATGCACTCCTGCACACCAAGTGTCATGATGCACTGCGGCTCACCAAGTGTCATGATGCACTCCTGCACACCAAGTGTCATGATGCACTCCTGCTCACCAAGTGTCATGATGCACTGCCGCTCACCAAGTGTCATGATGCACTGCGGCTCACCAAGTGTTATGATGCACTCCTACTCACCAAGTGTCATGATGCACTGCGACTCACCAAGTGTCATGATGCACTCCTACTCACCAAGTGTCATGATGCACTGCGACTCACCAAGTGTCATGATGCACTCCTGCTCACCAAGTGTCATGATGCACTCCTGCTCACCAAGTGTCATGATTCACTGCGACTCACTAAGTGTCATGATGCACTGCGGCTCACCAAGTGTCATGATGCACTCCTGCTCACCAAGTGTCATGATGCACTCCTGCTCACCAAGTGTCATGATGCACTCCTGCACACCAAGTGTCATGATGCACTCCTACTCACCAAGTGTCATGATGCACTCCTGCACACCAAGTGTCATGATGCACTCCTGCACACCAAGTGTCATGATGCACTGCGGCTCACCAAGTGTCATGATGCACTCCTGCACACCAAGTGTCATGATGCACTCCTGCTCACCAAGTGTCATGATGCACTGCGGCTCACCAAGTGTCATGATGCACTGCGGCTCACCAAGTGTCATGATGCACTGCGTCTCACCAAGTGTCATGATGCACTCCTGCACACCAAGTGTCATGATGCACTCCTACTCACCAAGTGTCATGATGCACTCCTGCTCACCAAGTGTCATGATGCACTCCTACTCACCAAGTGTCATGATGCACTCCTGCACACCAAGTGTCATGATGCACTGCGGCTCACCAAGTGTCATGATGCACTCCTACTCACCAAGTGTCATGATGCACTCCTACTCACCAAGTGTCATGATGCACTCCTACTCACCAAGTGTCATGATGCACTCCTACTCACCAAGTGTCATGATGCACTGCGACTCACCAAGTGTCATGATGCACTCCTACTCACCAAGTGTCATGATGCACTGCGACTCACCAAGTGTCATGATGCACTCCTGCTCACCAAGTGTCATGATGCACTCCTGCTCACCAAGTGTCATGATGCACTGCGACTCACCAAGTGTCATGATGCACTGCGGCTCACCAAGTGTCATGATGCACTCCTGCTCACTAAGTGTCATGATGCACTCCTGCTCACCAAGTGTCATGATGCACTCCTGCTCACCAAGTGTCATGATGCACTCCTGCTCACCAAGTGTCATGATGCACTCCTGCTCACCAAGTGTCATGATGCACTGCGACTCACCAAGTGTCATGATGCACTCCTGCACACCAAGTGTCACGATGCACTCCTACTCACCAAGTGTCATGATGCACTGCGACTCACCAAGTGTCATGATGCACTCCTGCTCACCAAGTGTCATGATGCACTGCGACTCACCAAGTGTCATGATGCACTCCTGCTCACCAAGTGTCATGATGCACTCCTGCTCACCAAGTGTCATGATTCACTGCGACTCACCAAGTGTCATGATGCACTGCGGCTCACCAAGTGTCATGATGCACTCCTGCTCACCAAGTGTCATGATGCACTCCTGCTCACCAAGTGTCATGATGCACTCCTGCACACCAAGTGTCATGATGCACTCCTACTCACCAAGTGTCATGATGCACTCCTGCACACCAAGTGTCATGATGCACTCCTGCACACCAAGTGTCATGATGCACTGCGGCTCACCAAGTGTCATGATGCACTCCTGCACACCAAGTGTCATGATGCACTCCTGCTCACCAAGTGTCATGATGCACTGCGGCTCACCAAGTGTCATGATGCACTGCGGCTCACCAAGTGTCATGATGCACTGCGTCTCACCAAGTGTCATGATGCACTCCTGCACACCAAGTGTCATGATGCACTCCTACTCACCAAGTGTCATGATGCACTCCTGCTCACCAAGTGTCATGATGCACTCCTACTCACCAAGTGTCATGATGCACTCCTGCACACCAAGTGTCATGATGCACTGCGGCTCACCAAGTGTCATGATGCACTCCTACTCACCAAGTGTCATGATGCACTCCTACTCACCAAGTGTCATGATGCACTCCTACTCACCAAGTGTCATGATGCACTCCTACTCACCAAGTGTCATGATGCACTGCGACTCACCAAGTGTCATGATGCACTCCTACTCACCAAGTGTCATGATGCACTGCGACTCACCAAGTGTCATGATGCACTCCTGCTCACCAAGTGTCATGATGCACTCCTGCTCACCAAGTGTCATGATGCACTGCGACTCACCAAGTGTCATGATGCACTGCGGCTCACCAAGTGTCATGATGCACTCCTGCTCACTAAGTGTCATGATGCACTCCTGCTCACCAAGTGTCATGATGCACTCCTGCTCACCAAGTGTCATGATGCACTCCTGCTCACCAAGTGTCATGATGCACTCCTGCTCACCAAGTGTCATGATGCACTGCGACTCACCAAGTGTCATGATGCACTCCTGCACACCAAGTGTCACGATGCACTCCTACTCACCAAGTGTCATGATGCACTGCGACTCACCAAGTGTCATGATGCACTCCTGCTCACCAAGTGTCATGATGCACTGCGACTCACCAAGTGTCATGATGCACTCCTGCTCACCAAGTGTCATGATGCACTCCTGCTCACCAAGTGTCATGATTCACTGCGACTCACCAAGTGTCATGATGCACTGCGGCTCACCAAGTGTCATGATGCACTCCTGCTCACCAAGTGTCATGATGCACTCCTGCTCACCAAGTGTCATGATGCACTCCTGCACACCAAGTGTCATGATGCACTCCTACTCACCAAGTGTCATGATGCACTCCTGCACACCAAGTGTCATGATGCACTCCTGCACACCAAGTGTCATGATGCACTGCGGCTCACCAAGTGTCATGATGCACTCCTGCACACCAAGTGTCATGATGCACTCCTGCTCACCAAGTGTCATGATGCACTGCGGCTCACCAAGTGTCATGATGCACTGCGGCTCACCAAGTGTCATGATGCACTGCGTCTCACCAAGTGTCATGATGCACTCCTGCACACCAAGTGTCATGATGCACTCCTACTCACCAAGTGTCATGATGCACTCCTGCTCACCAAGTGTCATGATGCACTCCTACTCACCAAGTGTCATGATGCACTCCTGCACACCAAGTGTCATGATGCACTGCGGCTCACCAAGTGTCATGATGCACTCCTACTCACCAAGTGTCATGATGCACTCCTACTCACCAAGTGTCATGATGCACTCCTACTCACCAAGTGTCATGATGCACTGCGACTCACCAAGTGTCATGATGCACTCCTACTCACCAAGTGTCATGATGCACTGCGACTCACCAAGTGTCATGATGCACTCCTGCTCACCAAGTGTCATGATGCACTCCTGCTCACCAAGTGTCATGATGCACTGCGACTCACCAAGTGTCATGATGCACTGCGGCTCACCAAGTGTCATGATGCACTCCTGCTCACTAAGTGTCATGATGCACTCCTGCTCACCAAGTGTCATGATGCACTCCTGCTCACCAAGTGTCATGATGCACTCCTGCTCACCAAGTGTCATGATGCACTCCTGCTCACCAAGTGTCATGATGCACTGCGACTCACCAAGTGTCATGATGCACTCCTGCACACCAAGTGTCACGATGCACTCCTACTCACCAAGTGTCATGATGCACTGCGACTCACCAAGTGTCATGATGCACTCCTGCTCACCAAGTGTCATGATGCACTGCGACTCACCAAGTGTCATGATGCACTCCTGCACACCAAGTGTCATGATGCACTCCTGCTCACTAAGTGTCATGATGCACTCCTGCTCACCAAGTGTCATGATGCACTCCTGCTCACCAAGTGTCATGATGCACTCCTGCTCACCAAGTGTCATGATGCACTCCTGCTCACCAAGTGTCATGATGCACTGCGACTCACCAAGTGTCATGATGCACTCCTGCACACCAAGTGTCACGATGCACTCCTACTCACCAAGTGTCCTGATGCACTGCGACTCACCAAGTGTCATGATGCACTCCTGCTCACCAAGTGTCATGATGCACTGCGACTCACCAAGTGTCATGATGCACTCCTGCACACCAAGTGTCATGATGCACTCCTGCTCACCAAGTGTCATGATGCACTCCTACTCACCAAGTGTCATGATGCACTGCGACTCACCAAGTGTCATGATGCACTCCTACTCACCAAGTGTCATGATGCACTGCGACTCACCAAGTGTCATGATGCACTGCGGCTCACCAAGTGTCATGATGCACTCCTGCTCACCAAGTGTCATGATGCACTCCTGCTCACCAAGTGTCATGATGCACTCCTGCACACCAAGTGTCATGATGCACTCCTACTCACCAAGTGTCATGATGCACTCCTGCACACCAAGTGTCATGATGCACTCCTGCACACCAAGTGTCATGATGCACTGCGGCTCACCAAGTGTCATGATGCACTCCTGCACACCAAGTGTCATGATGCACTCCTGCTCACCAAGTGTCATGATGCACTGCGGCTCACCAAGTGTCATGATGCACTGCGGCTCACCAAGTGTCATGATGCACTGCGTCTCACCAAGTGTCATGATGCACTCCTGCACACCAAGTGTCATGATGCACTCCTACTCACCAAGTGTCATGATGCACTCCTGCTCACCAAGTGTCATGATGCACTCCTACTCACCAAGTGTCATGATGCACTCCTGCACACCAAGTGTCATGATGCACTGCGGCTCACCAAGTGTCATGATGCACTCCTACTCACCAAGTGTCATGATGCACTCCTACTCACCAAGTGTCATGATGCACTCCTACTCACCAAGTGTCATGATGCACTCCTACTCACCAAGTGTCATGATGCACTGCGACTCACCAAGTGTCATGATGCACTCCTACTCACCAAGTGTCATGATGCACTGCGACTCACCAAGTGTCATGATGCACTCCTGCTCACCAAGTGTCATGATGCACTCCTGCTCACCAAGTGTCATGATGCACTGCGACTCACCAAGTGTCATGATGCACTGCGGCTCACCAAGTGTCATGATGCACTCCTGCTCACTAAGTGTCATGATGCACTCCTGCTCACCAAGTGTCATGATGCACTCCTGCTCACCAAGTGTCATGATGCACTCCTGCTCACCAAGTGTCATGATGCACTCCTGCTCACCAAGTGTCATGATGCACTGCGACTCACCAAGTGTCATGATGCACTCCTGCACACCAAGTGTCACGATGCACTCCTACTCACCAAGTGTCATGATGCACTGCGACTCACCAAGTGTCATGATGCACTCCTGCTCACCAAGTGTCATGATGCACTGCGACTCACCAAGTGTCATGATGCACTCCTGCACACCAAGTGTCATGATGCACTCCTGCTCACTAAGTGTCATGATGCACTCCTGCTCACCAAGTGTCATGATGCACTCCTGCTCACCAAGTGTCATGATGCACTCCTGCTCACCAAGTGTCATGATGCACTCCTGCTCACCAAGTGTCATGATGCACTGCGACTCACCAAGTGTCATGATGCACTCCTGCACACCAAGTGTCACGATGCACTCCTACTCACCAAGTGTCCTGATGTACTGCGACTCACCAAGTGTCATGATGCACTCCTGCTCACCAAGTGTCATGATGCACTGCGACTCACCAAGTGTCATGATGCACTCCTGCACACCAAGTGTCATGATGCACTCCTGCACACCAAGTGTCATGATGCACTGCGACTCACCAAGTGTCATGATGCACTCCTGGTCACCAAGTGTCATGATGCACTCCTGCTCACCAAGTGTCATGATGCACTGCGGCTCACCAAGTGTCATGATGCACTCCTGCTCACCAAGTGTCATGATGCACTCCTGCTCACCAAGTGTCATGATGCACTCCTGCACACCAAGTGTCATGATGCACTCCTGCACACCAAGTGTCATGATGCACTCCTGCTCACCAAGTGTCATGATGCACTGCGACTCACCAAGTGTCATGATGCACTGCGACTCACCAAGTGTCATGATGCACTGCGACTCACCAAGTGTCATGATGCACTGCGACTCACCAAGTGTCATGATGCACTCCTGCTCACCAAGTGTCATGATGCACTCCTGCACACCAAGTGTCATGATGCACTCCTGCACACCAAGTGTCATGATGCACTCCTGCACACCAAGTGTCATGATGCACTGCGACTCACCAAGTGTCATGATGCACTCCTGCTCACCAAGTGTCATGATGCACTCCTGCTCACCAAGTGTCATGATGCACTGCGACTCACCAAGTGTCATGATGCACTCCTGCTCACCAAGTGTCATGATGCACTCCTGCTCACCAAGTGTCATGATGCACTCCTGCTCACCAAGTGTCACGATGCACTCCTGCACACCAAGTGTCATGATGTACTCCTACTCACCAAGTGTCATGATGCACTCCTTCTAACCAAGTGTCATGATGCACTCCTGCTCACCAAGTGTCATGATGCACTCCTGCTCACCAAGTGTCATGATGCACTGCGGCTCACCAAGTGTCATGATGCACTCCTGCTCACCAAGTGTCATGATGCACTCCTGCTCACCAAGTGTCATGATGCACTGCGACTCACCAAGTGTCATGATGCACTCCTGCACACCAAGTGTCATGATGCACTCCAGCACACCAAGTGTCATGATGCACTCCTGCCCACCAAGTGTCATGATGCACTGCGGCTCACCAAGTGTCATGATGCACTCCTCAGAGGGTTAAACCACATGGGGATTCTCTAGGAACTAGCATATTAAATCTTATAACATGCAGGGATGAGTTATTGACACCGCGGGGCATTTTCCAGCGACGCTTTAGAGAAATAAAAGAGGCAGTGGACTTTGGAGGATGGAAATCTCTAATTTAAAATCCCATTAGCTGGTAGATCTGTCTCAGATGCTGGTAAGTCAAGTGAGAGCAAACTCCTGTACTTTGAGTATCGGTGAATGGCCTAACACTTTACAGGATGATAATGCAGGAGTGCATCATGCCAATAGAGCAGCATGGTGCACCAGTACGGGTGCTAGAGAGCCAGAAATGGGGCATCATGCCAACCCTCAGAAACGTCGTTATGATGCATGAATGCAGCAGTCCTGGCGAGTTACACCCCAGCGCTGCATAATGCACACATGCAGGCCTGGTGAGTAACTCGCCAGTGCTGCCTAGTTAGATCATGGCGACCAATGGGCATAATGCATTGATCTACTATGCAGCCTTTCAATGATCACAGGTCCCAATGAAGGGTAGAATTACCCTTATCATTATGTCTACACCATTTAATGATGTAGACATAAGGGTAATTCTAGACGCCTATTAGGCCTAGAAAAACATTGTTTCATGTAATGCTACCTACCGTAATATCTCACGGATAAGGTGCGGCTTATACACGAGGATAGAGCCATGGTGCGCCTTATAAAAGCAGCCAAAGTTAGGGGTGCACCTTATAGGCGAGGATATGATATCATACATTGAATTTGTACTAAACTCGTCCAAATTCAAGCCTCAGATGCGCCATTTCTTTCTTTCTCTCTCTCTTTTTTTTTTATACATATCCTTATCTTTCTATCGGCCGCATGGAAAAAAAAAGAAATTCATTTCTGGAGAAAAATGACCAAAATAACAAAAAAGAAACCTGAAGATCCTGAGCATCAAATTAGCTTCAAAATGCACTAGCATTTCCGTTCAAATGAAACAATACAATAAAATACAATAACATACCTTCACCCCCCCCCCCTCTCAACCCCCACCATATGATATGTGACCTAAATCCAACAGTATAGTATTCCATGCCTTGTGTAGCTATATGGAGGTCTGGGATCCATGAGTATGTGGGGGTCATAATGCACCAACAAATGGGTAAATACACTGTACAGAAAACAGCTATAGGTTGAACAAATACAGAACATTGTCAGTATTGACAGCATATTGAACCGGTCTCTAATGTTACAGCTATTAAAATCTTAATGGGGTTTTGTATTACTTTGCATGTGCAATGCGGGTTCAGTCCGATTTACGATGTAGGCCGGGTTGTTTGTCACGGAACACGGAACCATTTTTATCAATTCAATACCTGTATTTTACTTGCAATATTTTGTTGAAACTCTTCTCTATGGAGGATATTCATTTTTACATACTAGCAGACAAGTAAGTAGATTAGATTTCAATTGGCCCTATTCTAATAAATATGTTGAAATAACTCTTTTTTTTTACATTTGATTAATAGTGTAGATCTTAAATTTGATTGCCCAATATATAAAAAGGCATTAGTTCGTCGCTGGTCCCTACCCCATTAAAATAAGCTTGACTGCTTGCCAGGAACAGATAAACCAAAAGAGGCTACCGAAAATAATGTACTTCAAGTTAACTCGTTTTTGTTTTTACTCTGAACTTATTTAATATTTGGAGATCTTCAAATATGATAAAACTTTCCCTGTTCCAAATAATTCCTGGATATTTGATGTTCTGAAGAAATCTGAAGAAAATATCTTCAAATAAAATGTATAATCTCGATAGACTGCTTAGCAACAAAAATGATACTAAATGTAGGTAAATCCTCCATTGTTATCTCATTAATCAAATCTGTTAAATAAGCTACTAATGACAGATTTGTGTGAGTATCGGATGGTATTCAATAGTTGATACCCGTACTAAAATGCATCCTCAAAAAGATAACATAACACCCCCAAATAATTAAGTTATGTGATTGTAAACTTTGCAATCGGCGATTCCCGGCTGTCCATGGTCGTATCTAGGTCACAGGTCAAAGGTCAAGACCGCAGGACGCCACAGATGCAACCACAGATCATCAGATGACACCAACAAAAATGATACTAAATGTAACTAAATGTAGGTATGTATGTATTGAAAGCAGGGGGCAAGGGGAGGGGGGCATGGAATCGACCAAACTTTCCGTGGGTACTGGCTGCCCCCCCCCCCTAGTGCCGAAGGCACTAGTATACATATGCTAAGAAATATTTTCTGCCATACATTTGTATGGTATGTCAGTACATTGTTTTGATTTGCCATCTGAACACCCAAGAGTCACTCTACCAGCACAGACTATATGATTCATATATGACATAGGCATTGATGAGGGATCTGCTTGGAGAGTGGCCTAGAGGCTGTCATGTCTGTTGACATCAGCATCTGTGGTGACTATTCGCACCACCTGCCTCTCTTTGGGCCTCATTTACATAAATCTGCACCCCCAATGCCTGTTCGCACCACCTCATTAAAAAAAGGCAGATCAACATCCCATAGCCTCAGCACTAAAGGCCAAAAGCGTCTCCACTGCACTGCAGACAGACAGTGGATGACGAGTTAACATTTATCAATCAATATTTCCTGAAATATATAAAAAAACAACTTCATTCTTACTATATCATAAAATAGACATTCCAATGTCAAATACCATGAAGAATTTGATAACTTTATGTTCTCTTTTGGTACTTTATTTCCTGACTTTAGTCCACCCACTCTCCTCCCTCAATGAGCATTTTAAAATCTGGTTTTTCTACTTGGCTCTTATGACTCTTTGTGAGTTAATAATAGAGAGTTTAAGATATGAATGTGTATGGCAACGCGTACGTGTAACGTCATAGGTCACGTTGGGGGAATCCCAAGCTTGCAGTATACAACTTGTAGGCTAGAAGTTTTGGACTTGTAGGAGGCTATCTACACGTACATGAAGGGGAAAATTGATATACAGTGTGTAGTCTAACGCAGAGCTATGATAGGGTCGCCGGTCCACCCAGCACCTACATCTGAGATAAGAAAAGATAAGAGCTTCTTGATACCTGCATTGGGGCTCCCTACTAGTGGCCACTGGGTTACCCAGTATGGATTTATCTTAAAGGGACCCTAGCATGGTAATGCATGCCTGCATTAAAAATGGTTAAGGCGAGGGCACAGCTCTAAGATACCTATGGTCAACTGTGTTCTATGTGCTATGCTAAACTATGCCATAACTAAATGCTGACAAATAGTGCATAATTGCTGCCATATTTTGACTAATTACTGACAAATAGTGAGTAATTACTAGCATAATTAATAATTATATTGACTAACTGCTGATAAATAATGACATAGTGGATGTCCTTCCATTTCTCCATTCTCTGGTGTTTGATTGAAAAATGTTGATGCCATTCTGTGTTTTAATTTGTGTTTTAATCTGTGTTTTTATGGTACATGTATTGAGTATTGGCTATAACAGGTTAGTATTAGTGCTATGGTATGATAGTAATTACTCACTATTTGTCAGTGGTTAATCAACATATGTTAGTAATTAATCACCATTTGTTAGCAATTAGTCAATATACGTCAGTACTTAGTCATTATAAGTAACACAGGGATCCAGGCCATATATGGTGAATTTTGATCTTTAAAAGTTATCAGATTGATCCCTGCTAGCACTACTCATCCAAATAATGTCTTTTTTACGTAGGGAAAGTTGCCTAATTTGGCCCCCCTTAGAACTTTTTCCTGTCCAGTGATTATTTCTATGAATTTGAATGTAAAATGTATACATTTTGTGATGGTACCTTATAGCTTTATGGTCATAGCATAGAAATCTAGGAATTTGAATTTCTCTAGTCAGGGTGTGCAATTAAAAATGAAAGCTTAATGGTCCAATTTAGGCACCTGGTTGCCTAAATTGGACCAGTTGGTATCCTAATTTGGACCAATATGCACTATTGTTCTGTATTTCCTTATACTTTCATTATATTGAAAATTATATAAAACTAAGGAACTTTTGATATATGATATCAGATGTCCTCTTAGTGTTTCTACCAATATCCTGTGAATTTGCTCTCTATTGGAGTAAGAAAAAGGTTACACGTTGATCCAACTTAGAAAACTAGGCATAGGCCCCACCGGGTGGTCCAATTTAGGCAACTAAATTGGATCCAATATTACAACTATGGTCCAATTTAGGCAACTCAAGCTGGTCCAATTTAGGCAACTTTTCATCTTTCTCATTGATAATTTGTTTTCTAAAACTTGACAATGGTTTTTATCAAATTTCATTTTAGTCTAAAAGTATAATATGACATCTAAAAATTTTAAAGGATTTTGAACAAAAAAATGTTGCCTAGCAACCAGGAGGGCTTAAGTATGTGGTGACGCAAATAAGATCAAGAGGTCCAAAAACCATTTTCCACGAAAAATGTGTATAAAATTACAGAAAAATTACATTTTTGGAAGTTATTAGGAATTTAGTGATCTTGACTAAAAAATGGCAGCATTGGAACCTAGTTCCTATTACTGCCACTAGGGGAAACAAGGGTGGTCCAATTTAGGAGCCGGTCCAAATTAGGCAACCTTCCCCTAAATCACACGAGTTTTCACGTAAGAATGATGTAAATTGCACAAGTTGTGCTAGCTGGGATATTAGTGACCATTAGGAAACCTCAACTACCCTAATTCTTTGTTTTCCATGTGTGTCTGCCATTTTGGTTTTCGGAAACACAGGGATCCAGGCCATATACATGTATGGTGAATTTTGATCTTCAAAAGTTATGAGATGGATGTTAGTGACTGGAGGGACACCTCAACTACCCAATTCTATTGTTTTCCATGAGTGTCGGCCATCTTGGTTTTTGGAAACACAGGGATCCAGGCCATATATAGTGAATTTTGATCTTCAAAAGTTATCAGATGGATGTTAGTGACCAACTATTCAATATATATTAATCACTATTTGTCAGCACTCAGTCAATATATGCCAGTTCTTAGTCATTATATAACAACACTTAGTCCACATTTGTCAGTAATTACTCACAATTTAGCAGATGTTAGTCAATATATGTCAGTAATTACTCGCCATTTATCAGCAATTAGTCAATATATGTTAGTAATTACTCACCATTTGTTAGCAATAAGTCAAAATATGTCAGTATTTACTCACAATTTGTCAGCAATTAGTCAATATATGTCAGTACTTAGTCACTCTATGTCAGTAATTATCAATACATGTCACAATCTGTCAACAATTAGTCAATATATAACAGAGAAATAGCCATTGATTCCTCCTCCTGTGCATCCTACCTTGACTGGTATTTGTCAAAATTAGTATGTCAGTATCTATGGACTATTTGTCAGCAATAAGTTAATATATGCTAGTAACTATTCACTATTAATTTTGTCAGCAATTAGTCAATACATGATAGTAGTTACTTACATTTTATCAGCATTTAGTCAATATATGTTAGTAATTGCTCACTATTGACGAATAAATGACGAATTGTGAGTAATTACTGACAGAAAAACAACAAAAAACGGACCCACCTTATTAAAGGTATAGAGCCCCACTACACCCACCTGGTGTGAAGGTGGGGCAGGGGGTAGGGCGGGGGGCAACAGACCGTGACCTCCCCGTTGGGGACGTCTACACTGTCGTTAGACTACACACTGTATAGATAAGAAGTCCCTTCATATTTAAATATGGCAACTCTCTAATGATGAATCTCTGGCAACTTTGGGACTAGGATTGCACCGTTACTTTGACAACACAGTCAGTCGTCTGTCGTTTTTGAAACCTCCCCAGCCGGGAGGGTGATGCGGGCAGGGACAGTGGGGCTCTAAACATCTGGGCCTCAGAGCATGAGAGAAACATTTCTCAAAATCCCAAAATCATTTCAAGATTAGATGGAAAGAGAACAGAAAAATAAAAAATAAACATGTATTTCTAAACCTGAGGATATGTAGAAAAAATAGTGCTAATTTAGTAAAAGAAATAACTCCTTAATAGAGAGATTTGTAAATCAGGGATCAGAAGTAAGAGGCCTCAATTGGACCTTTATCTTATCTCTTATCTCCGATCTTCTGAAACTATTCCCGACTGACCACTGACTGAACATTCTTTTTGCAGTGATTAAGCTGCACTTTAAAACTGAAAATGGTGCCACTACTAATCATAATCCATATTGGTACCTCCCCCCCAAAAAAAAACACAAAACAACAACAACAACAAACAAACAACAAAACTGTCACTTTCTGGAGACCCAATAAGCCACCCCAGATCCCTGAGGTGTTGTATGCAGGGTTTTACAGTCTGCAGCCATACTCAGTGGGTCCATTATTTTGAAGTACCGGGTACGCTGGATTGCCAAAACACACTGATAAAACATGACATGATCGGTAACTTGTCCCTGGACATGCTACCCCTTCCAGGGACATGATGGTTCCCATATTATCAAGTCTCAATAGTGCATGCACCAGAACCAGCTACAGCCCCGCCTGGTGCCTATATGTTTTTTTTTTCTTCAGTCTGATTCTAGCTAATTATGTGAGTACCACATACTAACTTAGTCTATGTCACCTGCCCAGATGTTATAACTCTGGTCTAGGAAGGAGTAGTATCGTGGACCGTAACCGCGTCAGGGCTGTGACACACTCTCCTAGCACCACTGTAGATGCATACCAGATCTTGACTGGAGAGTGGTAACTAGTAGATAAGGCCAGAGATCAAAGTAGGGAGGCAGGCAGCAGAATACACATCCACTAATTACCACCAATTAAGGGATTATGATAAGGGGCTACTCTCTGATTTTGGTAGAAGTGTCAAGAACAAACACTTGAATGGGGCTATAGTGCTGTATCAGATGTTATTTGATTTTCCAAAAGTGTGAAGTACAAATTTATTACCCTGTTGTCTCCATACATATACCTTGATCAGTGGTTCATGATATGCTTGGAGAGTAGGAATAGAAGTGACTGCTTCACCCCAGTCTCGACCTCTGCTTTCGAGACTGGTGCCCGAGTCTAGTACTAACTTGGCTCTAATCAGACATCATTGACATGGGGCTGAGTAATGAGTCCATGGCATGACAACAACAGGTAGATCTAGCCAGTACTTTAACCCTTTATGCACTGAGGCGACGATACAGCTTAAAGAAAAACCCTACCCTATTTTCATGATAAGCTATTTTGAAGGCTTTTCAATCAAATAAAAAGATTCGGTCACAATTATTGAAATATGAGTCCCCAAAGAGGAGAGCAGCAGCTTTATATGATGCATCTTATGACGTCACGATTGACAAAATACATCAGGTGCTGCATGGCTTATACATAGAAGGTGGTACGTCGTAATGTCTTTTATCTAGAGACGTATAAGGTAGAGGATAATGATACTGCACAGGAACCTTCAGTTAGGTTATTTATTTATATTTGTTGAGATAAATGGCATGGAATTTGAGAGAAAAGGTTACAAAGAGCATCTGGTTGCACATCTACACTGCCGTGAAGCACAACTGTGGTGCATTTTGTCAATCGTGACGTCATCAAATTCATCACTTTAACACGCTGCTGTGCTCTATAGAGACACATGTATTAATAGTGATGTCAGAATCTTTTCATTTAATTGAAATGCCATCAAAATGTGCTGTCATGAAAATAGGGTAGAGTTAGGGGTGAGTCTTACAGGCGAGGATACTATACATTCAATTATAAAACGGCTGGCAGTGCTCTGCTGCACGATAGAAGTGACCTTGAGTGCATTATAGGAGTACCGTGCACGCCTGAGCAAGGTCACCATAGCTGTAAACCAGTCAAGGATCATTAATTGGTCTAAAATACCTTGATTGGGTCCTTGATTGGTTGGAATGAAATGTACAAGGTTTTATAAAGACAATAGACAACTCCTTCTTCACATCTTGACTGCCTGTTGTCCTATAATGCACTCAGATGCATTCGTGCATTATAGGACAACAGACAGTCTCGATGTGAAGAAGATCGTTGTCTATTCTCTAAATAGCACCAAATCATCCATATCAAGCCTTATGTGCCCCCGATATGATCCTCTCAAGTTCTGGGTGCAACCTATATGCGGCCGGTGAGGGGGGAGGGGCAGAGCAGCCAAAAAGTGTGAGGCATGGGAGTTTATTTTTTTATCCCTATATAATTCCTGAAAAAAAAATGGGGGGGGGGGGTTGCATCACCGCTGTGCCTTGTATACGGGGTGCATCTTATATGTGAGGTAGTATGGTCTATTTGTTACTGTGGGTAAAAAGCTGCTGTGACCAAGACGCCATGTGGAGTACCAACAACAAGAGAAGAAGGGGCACAGGACCAGGATGTGGAATGTAGAGCACACATCCTGGGTCAATAGATAAAGGATATTTGTCCCACATATATATACAGACTCGGACCACCGGAATCGGATTCTGACTGTTACTTTGTTTTGTTAACTTTCTTTATGAGTGAGTGAGAGTTATTTAACACCATTTCGACAGATAAGATCATATTCATGTTGAAGAAACTACATTAGACATCTTTTGAACAATAGTTGAATCTGCCGGTGTCTGTATGTGCACCAGTCAGGCAGAGGACAGCAAGGACGCGATTAAGATGGGCTAGGAAAGCCCGGGCGTTTCTATAATGTTCAAGAGAGTGAATGAGCGAGTGAATAATGGTTGTTTAATGACATTTCAAAAGATATCCTTAGTGAGTGGTCATTATTGATCAACATATTGAGGGGGGGGGGGTTATGCGGAGGCACGGAAATATTTCACTAGGTCACACCCTTACAATAACCAGAAAAAAAAACTAGCAAATTATGACTATACGAGGCCTAAGATATTAAAAAAAAATCCGACCTACCGACCTCAACAGTTTTGACCATGCTACCGGAAATTCACATTTTTTTTTTTTTTTTTTTTTTTTTTGGGGGGGGGGGGGCCGAAGCAATCTTAAATGGAGTTTATTTCTTTATTTATGAATGTGTTGAAGAGAAAGACTTTTGTTAGGAGTGGCCTTACCATTGAACAGACGCGACCTTTATTCTACAAATACCTTACCTTATAAAATGAAACCAGCAGGAAACATAAAACCATGGTTTGGTACAAATAATTATCCACTTCCTCCTCACTTATATTCCCCCTTCCGTGTTTTCCTTGTCTTCAGACTTTCCCAAACTATTCATACTACTAATTCTTTTTATCTTCTGACCATAGACTACACTTCCTGTTCCTCTGGTATTTCAATCAGAAACATTCATTTTACAGGAAGTTTGAAAATGATTTCAAATACCCGATACATATAAAGTTTAGCTCTATTTTGAGACTATCATTTAAAGATCCTATCCCAACTAAAATTCTGCCATTTTCCAGTTATGCCACATTTGTATGAGGTATAACCTCCTGTAAATGCTTCTGAAGTTTTGAAACAATATGTAATGTATTTCAGCAAGAAATATGCATATGTTCAGCCAAAAGTTTTACTGTAGGTTGACACTAAAACCACCGGATAACATGACAAGTGTTTTGTACTTCATGGATGATTGATCACCTGTGTAGATTGGAATGCTAATGGCCCATTAGTGGCACCTAGCGACAAAGTTATGCACTGCATGCCCTTGGCACATAGACAGATTTTATTTGAAACAAAATGTTCAGACACATTGTTTGTCTTATATTCCAAAAAGGTAATCGAAATTATATGACATAGAATGCAACACATTACAAATTACAACAGACAACACATAAAGCAGGGGTGTGAAATCCCAAAACCTATTTCCTCTGAAGCGTAATATACGGCTTGTTAGTTAATGTTTTAATGTTGGATAAAAGTGATCTAAATGTTCTTTGGGCAGAATATAACAAACTCTGTTGTACAAGTATGTTTGGAACTACCATTGGGATGCCCACATTTTTCAATCTGGAATGGTATTGGCAGAAATTCTAAGTCAGACCCCCCCCCCCCTACAAATGGTAAATTCTTTTTCTCAGTGGATTTGCATAGATCTCAAGAATGGTCTTTCTGAGCATCAAAAACGTGGATTTCCGCGTTTCCACGGAAATTTCACACCCCTGATAAAGGCAAGTAGTGGGACAGGTGGAACTGTTCATTGTAGGGGCCAGCTGGTGGTGCCCCCTTCTGTTATAGCGGCGGCGCTGCCCTGACCTATTAAAACACCTGTTTTACATTTCCCGCCATAGAGAAGAGGTATCCCAAAGCTAGATGTCCCTTATTTACACATACAGGGAGTTTGCATGCCAAAATGGTATACACCATATGTTTGGAGAATAGATACCAGTGACCATCACGTAATTCATTGATCACTTCCCACCAAGTCATTTTAGTTGAAATTGCATATTTAAATAGATCTCCTTTACATGCACAGAGAATGATTGTTCCGTTAAATCCATTCACTTCAACTTGGTCATATATTTCACAGTATTTTTTTTTATTAGACTACGTCATTTTGTTCACGCAAGTGATTGTATCTGACTGCAGTATATACTCGGTTTTTACAATATACCGGTACTCAAGGTTTAAGGTCTAGGCTTTCCATGTATCCTATTGTATTTGATCTGGAGTAAGATAACAATCTGTTCCAAACAAAGAGCCCCACCTCAAAATTAGAATATGTTCTCAAGGAGGGGAGGATAACACTATTCCGCTGTTGAAACTATGGGAGAATCTCAGAAGTCGACAGACATTAATTACGAGTCGATTGTGGTGTTTGGTTTATGGCTACCACAGAGCATGTTATAAAAGCTTTGTATAATGGTCCTGTTATACAATATTTTATCATACAACACAAATAATGGTATTAGGTGTGGTATTATACAACAAAAATAATGGTATTACCGTAATCTCTCGCGTATAAGACGCGTCCTCTACGCCAAACAAAATGCTGGTGCGTCTTATAGCATACTCTCAAGAAGGGGGTGCGTCTTTTACGAGGGGTAATTTTACTATAGAAATGTACTAAATTTACAAAATTGAGCCCTAAGAGGTGCGTCTCATACGCGAAAATGCTTCTCCCAAGAAGGGGGTGCGTCCTATACGCGCAACGCGTCTTCTACGCGGGAGATTACGGTAGGTGTCATATTATACAACACAAATAATGGTATTAGATGTGGTATTATACAACAAAAATAATGGTATTACCGTAATCTCTCACGTATAAGACGCGTCCTCTACGCCAAACAAAATGCTGGTGCGTCTTATAGCATACTCTCAAGAAGGGGGTGCGTCTTATACGAGGGGTAATTTTACTATAGAAATGTACTAAATTTATAAAATTGAGCCCTAAGAGGTGCGTCTTATACGCGAAAATGCTCCTCCCAAGAAGGGGGTGCGTCCTATACACGCAATGCGTCTTCTACGTGGGAGATTACGGTAGGTGTCATATTATACAACACAAATAATGGTATTAGGTGTGGTATTATACAAAACAAATAAAGGTATCATGTAGCAAATGCTGTGAAGTCAACTAACCCAAGCCTTTAAACCTTTCAAGGTCCCTCATATTGGTCGGCCGGGGTACATATCCCAGCCAGTCATACCGAGAAGTGTGGTCATCATTTGGAGGGGCGTGGGTCTATCCTACCTTCCAGTGAGGGAATGGCATATGGGTTTCGTTTTTTTTTCTCTCTGTGGTATACACCTAGGGAATGGGAGTTTTAATTGGTGGTATTACTTTTGATCACAATGGTTGATAGAACAATCAAAATGAAACCTTAAGGCTGAATCCCAATATGCGAAAAGGCGCTTATAGGGCACTAGCATATCAGGTCATGGAGGCCGCCATCTTGTTTTGCATCATGGGTAGGCCCCCGACTCCACAGCAGTGCATTCTGGGTAAATTTCTTATCAGCCACTGTTCATACCTCTAAACAATGGTGATTGATAACACTGATAAGGGTGACAATCTGCACCCTGCCCCTTTCTTAATCACCTTAAGTACCTCCCTATTGTTCAGGTGTGAGGGGAGTGGATTAGCTTGATAGGGAGACAATGGCTTTGATGTACTCAATGTGGGTGATATGTGACCTTTTATTGGAATCTTAAAGCATTATTTCTAATGTATTTGAACTAGTAGGTTTAAACTAATCTTATCTAGTTAAAGTTGGCAGTATTTGCTATAGATCTACAGAGATATAAATCTCAGAAAATAGTTACAAGTAGTTAATGAGGAAGGGAGCATCAAAATAAACTATGCAAAGAGGCCAATTGTTGATCTAGCCCCCGACCACATGAGCCACCTAGCTGATTCTCTCAGTACTAGCAATATGCTAGTGCCGTATACAGGACATGCACTCATTTGGGACCATTTAAAGAGACCTATGATTTGACCCCAGCGCTTAAAAAACACTTATGGTGGCCATGTATTGTGGACGTGGCGATCAATCTCCGCTCACCATCTGTCCAATTAGCACTCCCTCCGTCATTACCTGCCAATTCTCCCACTAATGCTGGACACCGCTCTCTGCTATTGGTATGCACACTATTCTGCAGCTATTGATGCCGTTGTGGCTGTCTGGCGCTGGTTAGTCATGCCAATGGTCATCAAGATGCACCAATACAGTGCTGGTGTGTTTGTTCGCCAGCACCACATTAGATCAAAATTCGGACCCGCGCGAGTGTATCAAGCCCAAATGACTGGCATGCATGATGATGCATGATTGTAACCCTGACAAATTACTCACCAGGGCTGCATTCATGCATCATGACGACCAATGGGCATGATGCTTTATGACTGGTTAAAGATGCCAAATCGAACCTATAATTCTGCCATAGTTAAGAGTTAAATAGGGTCCAAATGAGTGAACCACACATCACAATTTTGGGGCTGTCTGTGAAACATCCGGGGGCCCTTAAGAAAAAATAAATCTAAACATTTTCTAGACCATTTTTAACCAGAGAATGCGTGCAAACCATTCTTTTTTATGTGCTATGTCATCTTCATATCATAAAATGGTTTTAAAATTTTGGTTCAACTTAAGTGTGGAGAATGATTTTCTTCTCTGTACCTGATCTTAAATTAAAAATATGCATCCAATAGATCTCTTCAAGCCCTTTAAAATGGTAGCTTGGTTGTACTGATACTGATAATGAATAGCTTTAGAATCAATTAGGAAAGACAAGTGAGGTTACAGCTGTGGCTGATCACAACTTTCACACCTAGCAGACCCGCACACAGCAGATAGGTCAGTGCCTAATTAATGCATTAGCGGCCCTTAGAGGGTTACAATGAAGTGCCCAACTACCATGAGCCTGCTGGAATCCCATTACCTATAGAGGCTTGATGGTACCAGCCCTGGGTGGCACCTGGCTATATGTGCAGCAATAAGGCAATATGTATGCCACAAATGACAGTGTATAAGCAGCTAACTGGAAGCACCAGGTGACAAATCGTCACCTTACTAGGATTAGTGTAAGAAGGTTGTAACTGACATTTTGGATGTTTTCTTCTGTTTTATTAAACATCTATTGACCCTTATCTAGCTACTATCAAAAATACTGAAGCTCTGTCTATGATATGTGTGCCTACAGGACAATTTTCTATAGTAATTGGAACACTTCTTTTGTAGTCCAGAGAGGCTCGGACTGTAGGGAGGGCCTACAGTCCGAGATAGGTCTATGCAAACTCTGGGAGGCACATTGAAGCAGCAGTCCAATACATCTAAATGCCATCTGTTGACAGCGGTATTTCATATGTAGGTTTTAATCACAATTATACATTAACTTCTCTCAGTTGACTTAAAATCAGTGTCTGATTTCAATTGTAATTAAAGAATTTAAACTGGAAATTCCAGGAGTGCTGTCCTTTTGAGAATAAAAGATATAAAAGAGTATTCCTTGATGGCTTATCTCTATCCAATGCTGCCATTTTCCCTATCTTAATGATATATTTGGCCAATATTAGTGGTGAGCTGGGAGAATATTGTACATTTATGATGAGACTTGAAAAGTTTTTGGGGGGCCCAGACATATTCAGGCCCCACCTCCTCTGTGATTGGGCCCCCCCCCCCCTTTTCCTTCGCCCCTGGGAAGGGGGAGGGGCTGAGTCTGGGTGTGCAGTAGTCTATAGTGGGCCTACTGATTGACAGCTGTACAATTAGCACAGTAGGTGTGTGGATTGTAGTTCACACTTGATTACAGTCAGCTCAGTAAGCTGTTAACCTGTAGTGTCTGTGTGGCCTAGGTATACAGGTACTAGTACTACAGGGGTGCTTCCAGGTTTGTTTGGTTAGTTTTACGTCCAGGGGCCATTGAGGAACTTAGACATTCAAGGGTTCTCGGACATGAAGTCCTTTCTTTTCTTTTTGGACAGGTATTTATATGCTGCTTGCCCGACACAGCAGTGACCGAATCTATGAGGAGGGGTGAGGGAGAAAACCACTACTGGGGCTTCATTCCCCTACTCTTTTCGAAGGATAGCAAGTGTTCTTTTATTTGCCTGGTCCCATAGGCAGGGCCAGACAAACCACGGCCTTTGATCACTCAGACATGGTTCACTGAGGGGGAATCCCATGGCAAAAGACAAGCATGTAGACCCAGGCCCGCGCATATGGACACCAGCTGCCCACATGCTCACCCCAAGCCACAAGAAACCCCAGCTTTGTCGCCTTTTACGAATCTGGTATGCCCACTGTCAGTATTGAAGGAGATTTCTCCTTGTGGACTCCCAATGAAGTTATTCTGCTCCTCCATGCCCTCACATGAAGGTCCCCACTCCACAGGGGGTTGCTTCCAGGTGGACTGTTACATTGGTATACAATCCACAATTTACACACAACAAAAACAAGATGATGGTCATCTGCTTCACTTTGGAGAAATCTACCTAACACAAAGTCTGGATTACTGCATAGTAAGAGGAGTTGGGTTGTTTTATGCATAAAGTGAGGAAGGTATGTCAACATAGGTATACTTGTGCAACTTTGACAACCAGACAATCAATCGTTAGGGAGTAGGGCCTACTCAAGCATTTTGAAGCTGTAATTAAATAGAAACAGACAGAAGATAAGTCTGGCTGAGGGAGCCTCTCCTCCCCTCCCTCAGCCAGAATGTCCGGGCTATTCTTTTGCCTCTCCTGCAGAACCTGAAAAAATGCAGTTACAACCTTCTTGCACTCAGGTGATGAAATGATGATATACGCCTCATTATGATGCACAGGAAAATTTTCTGGTTGTTGTGCTCATTTATTAGACAGGTTGCTGTGCATCTGGTCGCTCATTTGAATAATATCATGGCCACACTATGGGCTCGATACACTCTTAGACATAAGGCGTGATTAAAAAGGTGGTAGTTCAACCAAGAACTCTCATAAAACTGAACAGTGAACCACCGTAACTATATAGCAGGGACCCAGTGTAGATTTTACAAGAAGCCCCAGGTGGCAGTCCGAGGTACAAGGGATCTCTGTGGAAATAATGACTGAACGGTGGCAACTTTGGGACGAGGATTCCTCCGTTATTTCGACTTTTTTTCTTTTTTTTTTTACCTTGTAGGTAAAGACTCACACATGCATCATGCCAACTGATGGGAATAATGAATGAATAGCTTACAGCAATAAAACAAAAGACATAATAAAACAAGAATACTAGCCAGTGCCAGACAGCCAAAAAGCCATCAATAGCTGCACAATAGCGTGCATACCAATAGCAGAGAGCGGTGTCCACCATTAGTGTGAGAATTGGCAGGTCATGACGGATGGAGTGCTAAATGGGCAGAGGGTGAGTAGAGATGGATCGACCTCGTCCACAATACATAATGCTTTTTGTAACACTGTGTGGACTGCATTGTGCTTAAAATCATTAGTAAATCATAGGAACTTTCAAAATTGGAAAATCTTGAGGAAATTTTTACAGGGTTAGTAGACACTCACACTGGCCCGTGAACCAATGGTCTGTAATTCTTGGCATGGGCTCGCAGTTTAACACAGCATTGTCTCCCTAGGGGCCCATGTGGCCCACAGGAGTGGCTGAAATAGTTTTGTCAATTAGTAACGTACTATATCAATATAGTAATGACTGTATCAAACCAGAAGATGCCCACACCACAATGCTCTATGCAGATGACTCTGTCCTATATATGCCTCAGGAATATCAATAGACGCAATTTCGGCCACTTTAACTACTGTCATACTAGTAATTGGCATGATCAAGTTGTCATATGAGAAATATCATATGACTAGTGGTGTAAGGAGTAAATACATCAGGCTCATATAAAATAGTGTTATTTCCAGTTGTCACTGGTTTATTCAGCTTTAGGCAACATGTAAGAAATATCAATCATACAGTAGTTAGTATGTAGGTAATTAGTACATACAGTAAACATACAGTAATTTATAAAGTACAATGTTCAGTTCCACTCCACCTGTGAGGTATTAATAATACAGTGTCCAGCATACTTCTAGGTGGGTTCCTACACCTAGCTCCTGACCTGCTGCTTAGAGGAATAATGTAATAATGGATAACTTTACCCTCTGGTGGAAGTCTTGAAGAAGATAGCCTCTGGCCACTAATGGTAGGAAACCAATGCCTGTCTAGCATAGTTTCACCATAGTGCAGTGGTATAGCAGGTAGCAGGAGATGACTGGAGATGTTACCTCTAGAGCGGTTCTTGGTGATGTGTGTTCCTGGAGGTGCAGGCAGGCTATTTGTAGCAAATCTTGGAAAAGCACCTCCAGACTGACTGGAGCCAGCAGCATCTGCCTAACTCTACAATTGTTTGAGGGGACCCTTTCAAGTGTCACAGGGGGACAAAGGGCCCCCATGGACGCCGCTATGGCCCCCATTGTCTTGGTCGGTTCTGCATCTTTAGACCCTCATATCTCGGCCGTTTATGCTTGTATAACCGCCATTTTGGGCATGCGCAGAGCTGAATGTGCCAAGATTATAATGCCCGCTGGATAGGCGCGTAACTCCCGCCGGTTTGTCTGTAGCTCACTCGGAGGTCGATTCAGTCTCCATGGCGTAACTTCCTTAATACTGGGAGTTCAGCCTTGATCTTGGGCTCATTCTGACCGTCTAATTATGGGCTTTCCATAGAATTTTTGATATTTGACCTAGGTCGCTCAGGAGCGACGCTAGAGCGACCGGAAGGTTATGGCGTCGTGCTTATATAACCCATTGTTCAGTCCTTAGAGTGCTCAGACACTCATGACGGCGTCAGCGGTGCTCAGGCACCCGTGACGGCCGGTTGCATTCACTTACAAGTTATTAATTTGTGCATTGAACCATGAGGTCGCACACTGAGACCCTTATTCTTATTATATTGTGCAGTGAACCATTAGGTCGGACCTTTTGATGTCATAAACTCAGTCTAACTGACTGTGGCTGGTGTGCAGTGGGGCATGAACGCTCTTATGTAAAGTTTGAGCGCTCTTTATAGCTCTTAGAACCAACCTATGTATTAATTTCATAGATATTTCTTTGATTAATACAAAATATGTTACAATTTATGGAATAATAAAATGGTATATGATAGAATACTCCCTCTCCCCCGAAAGAATGCGAAACTCCGTCATTTCGCCGAGGGAATGTACAATTTATACAATTTTTACCTTATTTTGGAGTTATATACTGTTTTGTAAGAGGATTTTGAAGTAATGGGGAGTGCTTCAAATGCAATTTTTGTGGTAGAGCTTTGTCAGTATAAACAATTTTCTCCTGGGTATAAGTACATTTCCGAGTTTCTATATCTTACTATACCAGAGCTTATTTGCTTATGTAACATCAATTTTGGGTACAATTTTCCATTTTTATGTACAACATACAATTTGGCAAATAGTGTGCAATTTTGGCATTTAATATTCAATTTAGCGTGCAAATTGAACATAAATGACAATTTCAGTGTGCAAATTTACAATTTCGCGTGTAATTGCATTCAATTGACAATTTCAGTATGCAAATATATAATTTTTGCGTACATTTGGCAATTTGAGTGTGCAAATATATAATTTTCGCGTATATTTGGCAATTTTAGTGTGCAAATATATAATTTCGCGTGCATTTGGCAATTTTAGTATGCCAATGTATAATTTTCGCGTATATTTGGCAATTTTAGTGTGCAAATATATAATTTCGCGTACATTTGGCAATTTTAGTATGCAAATATATAATTTTGCGTTCAATTGATAGTTTCTGTATGTACATATATAATTTTGCGTACAGCTTGGATACACATAGAAATGTTGATTTTCTAAAAATCTGACTTCAGTGTATGAATTGGGTACAGACATACAGTATAATGTGCAACATATAATTCAAATGTAAATTGGATACAACTTACAATCTAGTGTGCAAACATACAATTTTAGTGTGCAAATTGGGTACGAGCGTACAATCTGGTGTGCAAACATACAATTTTGGTGTGCAAATTGGGTACGAGCGTACAATCTGGTGTGCAAACATACAATTTTGGTGTGCAAATTGGGTACGAGCGTACAATCTGGTGTGCAAACATACAACTTAGTGTGCAAATTGGGTACGAGCGTACAATCTGGTGTGCAAACATACAATTTTGTGTGCAAATTGGGTACAAACGTACAATCTAGATTACACTATTCAATTTATGGGATTTGAGACAAGTTTTTCCGAGGGCCGGAAAAACAAAGTACTTCATGTACAATAGGCTTGTTTGTCTCTGAGTTACTCATTGATTTTGCTATATGGGTGTATTAATTGGCAATTTCGGCAGTGGGCCGCTGCTTAATTGACTTTTCCCCTAGCCTTTTGAGTATGTGTCCCTGAAAGAGATTTATTTGGTGAGTATCTTAAGTAAACATGTTTTATGTCAACAATTTTCTCAACAATTTTTTTTTTTTTTTTTTTTTTTTTTCATTCATTTTTCCAACAATTTTCTTGGATACCTAAAGTGTGTTACTTTAAGTAAACCTTGGCATAGTATACAAGTGCTAGTGGGTACAAAACTGTCTTAGTTATCTACCTGCATTCATGTATATTAATGTTAGATTTGTATAATTTTACAATTTGTAATTTGCAATTTCGCAATTTTGCGCGTATATGCGCGCATTAATCATTGATTTTGTGAGAATACCATAGATTTTCATATTATACATCAACAAGTGGCTGTGTATATAATTTTTTTTTTTCTCTAATACTTTGATAATTTCATTGACAGTGGAGGTGTGTCAGGAGTGAGATGTGAGTCTCCTCCCTGGTGTGCTCATGCAGTGGTGGCACTTGAGGTGTTAGGTGCCAGATTTTGGCATGTGTCTGTGGCAGTGCCTAGCTTGGTGTCAGTGGACAGTTCAGGGTGGGGGGGGGGGTGTGTGTGTGTCCATTTAAGGAGTGTGTGGCTGGTATTGGAGCATCAGTTCCTCTCTGGAAGTCACTGCTGTAGTACCATGGCCCACCTACAAGCTCTCTTTGCTCTGCCTGTCCCCCAGGTGATGGAGGTGGGGAGTCCAGCTAGGGCCCTGGTTGAGTCTAACCAGACCATCCATTATGGGTACATAGTGAGTAACTTCAAAGAGATCATAGAGCATGGTGATGTGATGGTCTGTAATTACTCCTGCCATTATTTCCTGGGCTCAGCCTTGCGTCGGGGGGCCACTGTGGCCCTTCTGACTAGGGCCTTGGGCAGTATGGGTTTCTGGCCCATGGATTATAACCTAGGGCCGCGGGAGCGAGTGCTATGGGATTATTTGTTGGCGGCATCCCTCCTCGATCTTGCGGCATCCGGGAATCCATCCACGGCTGCCGAGTATGGACTGGGGATGCTGGAGGCCCGGCTCGCTGAGTGGGAGCAGGATCACGGCCATATGTATGGCTCGGACTCGGCCCCGGACTCTCCCATTGATGTTGAACCCGAGGATCTGTGGTAGGATCCCGACTGACTGAAACCTAGGGTGTAAAAACCCGCCATCCCAAAGGCCCTTTTCAGGGCCGGCAAATTGTCCGAAAAGTTCTGAATACTGTCTCTGATGTGTTGTCTCCTGGTGGTGGACTGGGGGCAGCCTAGGCTGTGGGCAGTCTAGGCTGTTTCCACAGTCACCGGGGAGGGCTGGTGGTTTAGAAAATTAGCAATAGTCTGCATGTTTGACCTTGCGGTCTCCTCCTGTTGTTCGTCAATAATTATATCTGTTGTATTTTCCAGTGCTGTCATGGTCACCGGGCTGGTGCCACAATCATTCTGGAGAAGCATGGAGTAGTACAGTCCTTTGTTTTTAAGGGCTGGTATAGTGCTGAACCTAGTGCGCCAAGGTAGGTGTATCACCTGAGGGAGGTGATAAGCAAATTCTCCTCTCTGTGTTGTTATAACTGCTGGTCCATTCCAGGTAAATATAGCCTTAGGTAGTGGGAAGGTTTTAACCACTATATCCTTATAGGTAGGGGCAGCTGCTGATTTAATCTCGTCAAATTCATGTGGTATTGGCCTCAAGGGTAGCGCGAAGTTTGAGTCTCCACAATATATTTTAAAATATATTGTGGGGTTTGTGCGCTTGGCCACATTTTTCTTGCCACAGTGTGTCTGTGCAAATTTCTTAAGGTACTTCATTATTCTGTAGGCTGAGTAGATGGTCAGGGTGAATAATATAGCAATTATCAGGGTGTGGGTTTCCTGAATTGTGAGGAAGGGGGTGTGGGTTTCCTCTGTAGGGGTTAGTTTGGTAGGATTCTTATCTGGGAGCAATTTGTGTAGGGGCAGCTCGGTGACTAGTCTGAATGCTTTGGCTGTAGGCAGGTAGGCTACAGTCCCTCCTAGTCTGTATAATTTGAGTAGTATGTATACTATAAAAATGTGAGCTGATATCCCTAAGATGAGTGCTAAGCTTTGGAAGATTGGATGCTCTGTAACTCGACGTAGGTATGATTCCTCGTAGCGCGTTTCCATTTCCTTATTAAGGTTGGAGGCATCTTTTAATACTGTTTTAGCAAAGGGGCTCTAAATTTAGTTGAGTAATATCATCCATGATTGGATTTTCCTGTAGTTTTTCTAAGGTTCTAGAAAGGTTTACTACTGGGAAATTTGGAAGATTCTCTCTTTCATCTGGTTTGGTTTCAGAAATTTTGTTAAGTGCTGCCATGAATGGTAAATTAATTGTCTTGAGAATGTAATGAAATGATAAGGTTGAGTTACAGGGCAACCTTGTGTTTGGAAGAGAAAATTCTCCTACACTGATCGTGCACCCACAGGGTACACCTATGATTGAGTAGGACTGGGCCTTCCGAGTTTCAGACGTTTTACCATGGCAGTTGATAAAGTAATGGGGTTCATTAGTAGTGACCAGATACTCATCTTCAGAAATGGAAATAGCATGGGTGGTAGGTGTTTGCAGTGGTGAAACTGTAAACTTGCAATGTTCCTTAATCTGTTGAGCCTGGTTAGTAAAAATGGCTACAGGGCATGTAGGCCTGTGTTTATAGATTCTACCATTTACATCTCTGCATACCTTTACTGTAGTACCTTCACATGCCTGCATATCTGCTGAGTCCAATTCGATAAATAATGATTCATCGTAAGATACTGCTAGAAACTCAGTTGTGGTTTGTAGTTTGGTGACTCCTCTGGTGGGGGTCTCCTGTGTGTCTATAGGCATGGGTGATGTAATCATTTGGTACAGTTTGAAGGTTGAGGTGGTAGATTGAATTATAATGTCCAGATGAATATATATATGGTGAGCTGAGTAAGTGTATGAGGTCAGCTTCTGTGAATAATAGAAATCTAAGTCATTAATTGCGACTTGTGCTCCAGGGTGTGTAATCCTAAGTTTGTTATTAATGTCAACTAGGTATCTAGCGAGGTCTGAGGGTGGTACTATATCAGGGGTTAGGATTCCTGATGATAGCATCCTCAGGGCTGCATTTGTCCTTTGCAGTGATTGAACTGTATTCATTCTTGCTGCTATGATAACTAGTGCATTATTTAATACTTGCATTTTCTCCCTTTGAGTTTTCTCGTGCCTTGAATATGAGTCAAGTGACCTGGACATGTTAGAGGCCCACAGGTTGACGGTGTCACCTATGGTGTTGATTGTGCTGTCCAGTACCTTCTTATCTTGGATGTATGCTTTAACAAACTTATCTTGTCTGTCTGTGATCTTTTCAATGAGATTAGCTGCTTCCTGATCCTGTTTAGCAAATTTTCTTAGTATTTCATCTATGTTCTTGAGCTGTCCCATTACTTGGTTTACATCTTCTACTGTGGCTAGACCTAGCACACCGCGAAACAGGGGTGCTAGAAAACCCAGTATGGCCTCTCTTTTGGCCTTGTCCAATGTGTTTATGGGGTTGGATAAGAACAATTTGATGGAGGCTAGTGTTTCATTTATCTCCTTGTCTGCAATTTCCAGCAAGGTGTCTAGCTCCTTAGCTTGTTGGATAATTTGGCCAGAGGTATGATCTTGTAGAGTAGGAGTGGTCAAATGGAGTATTCTATCCCTTATGGATCCTTGGGTAACGGGTGCCCGAGGTATCTTGTAGGGAATAGCTAACAACAGTGTTGTGGTTGTATGTCCATTGACCAATGGTTGAGGGCTAGGTTTGAATACTACTCCTATGTTTTGTCTCACCACAGGTGTATAGCCTGCAGTAAGTGGTTTTATAGTATATAATAACAGCATAGTTAGCAGTATGGGTGAAACTCTCAGTCTCCCCATGGTGCTTGTGTAAAGCAAGTTTGCTGTTTAAAGTCTTGTCAAATTTGTAGTGATTTGGTGCTGGTAAAGTCTAAGTGTATGGTGTAACACTTTAAATGAAGTGGTTCAAACTGTACCTTTGCAAGATTGAGCTGTCTTGGCAATATGTCCGGTGAGTCTATAGAGGTTGACCAGTAAATGGTAAGGTCAGGTTGAAGGTGAAGTAGGTGTGTTCTTTATCCTAGTGCAGTCTCTCCTAATGGAGAAGTGGGCTGGCTAATTCCCAAGTGGGGTCCTGTAGACTTGTGTTCCAGACTGCAGCTGGATGAAGACTGATGGTGGGCTATGGTCCACAGTGCTTCTTATGTAGCCTACCCTACCCACATCCATTGTGGGCCTGGTATTGTTTCTCTGGAGTCATGTACCTAATCTCCAGTGTCTGCAACTGAGGGGTTCTATTGTGTAATCTGTGTACTGGTAATTAGCTCCTCCTGTCATCCAGGACAGCCATTCATGACCGTCTAGACAGTTGTCTGAGTGTAGCTTATAAGGTCAATTGATCTCTATAGACTGCTGTGTTGGCATAGCGCGCTCTTTCATGTGGGGATTAGGCTTTAGACACTCCATTGTGTTACCCTTACTCTTCTTAGACTTCATGTCTGCTTTACTTGGGGGGTCCCAGTCTTTGACCCTTTCAGAGGCAATAACCTACTGATATATTTACAAATTTGATTGGCTTTATATACATAGTAATTCATTATCAGTCACACATGTCTTATGTGTGGATGAAGAGAATTTGTAATACATTTTGAAAATCTTATGTCTTTTGGTATCTCAATCTTGTTTCTAATTTCTTGAAACTGCACCACACCTGGATGTCTTCCTTAGTATGTGGTGTGCAGGCCTAGGCTTGATAGGGCCTATGCCTGTGGTTTCTCTTGTAAGGGTGATATCATTTTTGTTCCTTACAATTTTGCTGTAGTATTTGGCCTCATGTGGAATAAGCCTGTGTGCAAATTCATTATTTCTGACAGCAAGGTATTACGGGGTAGATGTGAACAGTTTCGCAGTTACCGCTGGAATGGCACTTTTTTGAAAAAGTGCCCTTTTATAGTGCCTGACATGTGACCACTGTTGACCAATCATAGCAGGGTTGTGTTGCTATGGTTTGTTGGTAGAGGAACGGTTGCCAAGGAGGCAAGTACCGGGTCCTCTGATTGGTTCCTTGTCCCTGGGGATTAATTAGAGGAACCGGGCGGTTTCACCTTAGGGGATCTTCAGACTGCTTTGAAATAAAAATTATTTCTACATCATGGGTAGGCCTACTGATGCAGAAAAATAATTTTGCGGTACCTTCGTCTCTGGGATGAAGGATAATTTTAGTTTGCAGTGAAATAATGTTATTTTTGGGCAAAATAAAATTAATTTATTTGCAGAAAAAAACAAAGTACTGTGACAGTGGTTTTTAGTGCGAATAAATATTAAAGAATGATTATGGATCATTTTTTGTAAATTTGCTGACCACTTCTGGGTAAAGTAGTCAGTGGTGTGGTCTGGGTTAATTCATCTAGGTGAATTAAGAATTATGTCAGGTTGGATATTTTATGGAAAAATATCCCGGCTATAAGAAAAATATGTTGTTTGATTGTGGGAGCACCTCCACCTGGGAGATTGGGTAACTCTACGTGGCAATCACCCACTTTCAAACAGATGATGTCATCTAATGGATTCCAGGGTCACTCACATTTATGCCACCAGGGGCATTTGTGTGTAGTCTCTGGATCCAGTTAAATTCAATCAAGTCTCGAAGCTTTTTGCCTTTCTGGGACTTGGGATGGGCATGGATAAAGTCCACAACATGGATGGTCAAGTCCCTGTGTTTGTCATCTTTACCTCTTTTAGAGCAAGAATTCATGTGACGCGCTACTTCACTCTTGGAGAATTCTTTTCTGCTAATTTTGCCATAATGGTCAGAAAATCTGGTTTTGATGGCATTTTCAGTTTGACCCACATACTGAATGCCACAGATTTTACAGGTGATGCAGTAAATTAAATTAGTGCTTGAGCAGCACACATTATATTTACTCGTGTAGGATCTACCAGTGACAGTGCATGTGATCCTACCGCTTTTGTCTATCTGTGGACAATATCTGCATTTTGGCCACGATAGACACCTGTTTGAATTAGGCTTGGGGGAGAGGGGTGCCTCAGGCCTAAGTTTGGCATGGACTAGAAGGTCACGCAGACTTTTGGGTTTCCTGAATGACATTTTCAGTCCCTGTCCATGGATTTGCCTGGTGCTGCATGATTTACCGAGTAAATCCCAGTTCCTGGTGGCTAATCTGTGGATCTCATTGAACCCTGGGTTAAATGTGGTGACCAGATAATTACCTACATTGGGGTCTAGGGATTTTTCTGGTTTTGGGATCAGCAGTGATTTTCTATCCCGTTGACTGGCTCGGTGATAGCTCTCTGCTATGAAGGCAGCAGGGTAGCCTCGGAGGACAAATTGTTTGCCTCTTTGGATACAATGTTGCCTAAATTTTTCGTCATCTGAACATACACGACGTATCCGTAGGAATTGACCGTAAGGAATTCCCCTGATGCTGTGTCTTGTATGAGCAGATTGGAAATGTAGGTATGAGAAGCTGTCAGTAGCTTTGGTGTACAAGTCAGTTTCTATTTTACCTTCAGCATTTATTGAGACAGTGGTGTCCAAAAAATCCACTTGGGTAGTTGAGGTTACTACTGTGAATTTTATTGTGGAATGCACCTTGTTTAAATAAATGGTGAATTCATCTAATTCTTTTTGGCCATGTGGCCAGATGAAAAAGATGTCGTCTATAAACCTCACCCATATAAGTGGTTGGAGTTTATAGGTGTATACTTTGGACTCTTCAAATTGTGCCATGAAAAGATTTGCATATGTGGGTGCAACCCTTGTCCCCATGGCTGTACCCCCCACCTGGAGGTATTATTTCTGACAGCCATAACCTTTTTCAGTCTGTCTATGTGCACTGGTCTGGCCACCAATAGATTGGTGTCCAAGTTTTTGAGTTTGGCACTTGTCAAACTAGGTCTATCTACTACAACATATGGTCCCATAAAAAGGGGTTGAAGTTTCTTACACTCTGTATTGGTCAGGATTCTTGGTATGTTTAGGTACACCATGTCGGTGACCTTGATTTCCTGTGGTGTAAGTTTCTTATCATATCTATCCTTTCTTTCCTTTTGTAGCTTGGCGACCCTTTCTATAGCTTTCCTCCTAGAGGTATCTTGATTTGTTATCATGTTGGCTACGTGGTCTGCTACTGTGGATATGTCTTCCTGTATTCCCAGCCCTAAGTCCATTGGGGTGGCTGGGTTTCTTCCATGGAGTAAGAAGAAAGGGGTGAATCCTGTGGTTTGGGATTCAGTGTTGTTTAATGCAAAGGTTATGGGTTCAATAAATGAATCCCAATTGTTTTGGTGCTTTGAGCAGAATGCTCTGAGTGCTGTGCCTATGCTAGCATTGAATCTCTCTACAAGCCCATTTGATTGTGGCCTGTATGGTGAGGAGAATTTATGTTTGATCTTGAGGTGTTTAGTTAACTTTGTGAACTTTGCACCTGTATAACATGTCCCATTGTCTGTTTGAAGAGTGGCTGGTGTTCCATGATGACAAATTATATTCTTGTAGAACTCTGCTGCTGTTGTCTCAGCTTTTAAGTCAGTAGTAGCCCAAGCTGTTGCATATCTGGTAGCATAATCTATGCAGACTTGTATATGTTTGTTTCCCCTGGCAGTTGTGGGAAGTGGTCCCACCGCGTCTAGGTTTAGGAACTTCATTGGTGAAGTCATGTACTCTCTCGCTGTCATTGGTGTTTTGTGTGAGTGTACTTGCCTTTTTGCTGTGAGGCATGTGTGGCAGGTGGAAACATATTTTGTTGTGTCTGCTAGCATAGACTTCCAATATACCCTAGGTCGGAGTGCTGACAGCATCCTACTTGAACCAAGATGGCCGCCGGTAGGTGAGTCATGGAAATACTGTAGTGTACTTGTTACCCATTGCTGTGGTATAACAATTTGAAGTGGTACAGTATTGGTTTTTCTCCAATTTATGGGGCATATATGGACTAATGTACCATTTACCAAGGTGTATGTCTGGCCTTGGTTGATGATTCTATTTCCTTGTGCTTTTGGTGCAGGCAAGGTCCCATCCTCAAGATACTGTATGAGGGGCAATAGGTCCTTGTCTTTCCTTTGTTCCAAGCCAAGGTTTGTTCCTGAGATGGATGTGTCGGGAATCTGATCCAGTAGTTGATTTATATCTAGCACATGTTGTTTTATTCTGTCTCTTTCTTTTTCTTTTTCATCGACTATTGGCCTATCTTGTGCCTTTTGTTGGGGTGTGTCACTCTTGTTTTGGTGTGTAGGATCCTTTGGAGGGCCTATTTTCGCCTTAATGGGAGTGGCAACCTTTTTCTTTAAAGGCACAATTTGCTTTTTGTCATTCTTCTTTGTCTCAGAGTTCTTTGACTTAGTAGATGCAGTGTCTTTTGTGACATTTTTCCTGGCAGGTGGGGTTTTGGTAGGTTTGTTTCCTGTGACCTTTTTCTCATTTAGAATAGTTTGTGATTGTGTGGGGGGTTTTGGTGTGCCCTCCTGAATCATTTCTCTAGTCTTTGAGCGTGTGGTCATAGGACACAAATGGTTTGGTGTTTCCTCTCCCTGCATTGGTTCAAAGAATCTGACTGATTTAGAAGTTGCTTGAGTAATAGCATATATTGTGTCTTCTGGATCTTCATCGTCTGAGTCAGGTGGGGTGAAGGGTGGCTCCTTCGGAGTTGCCTTCACTATCTGATTGAGTGATGAGAATTCAATAGGCTCGAAGTCATTATCTGGAAAGAGTTGTGAGTATTCTCTCTCACAGTGGCAAAACACATAGTGTGTAGATTGCTTCAAGATACCCCTAATGGGTGTCTCTGGCCTCTCAATGGTGTTGGGTGGATCATCCCTTTTGAATGGTACTTTCTTTGTTACTTTTGCAAACTTGGTTCTACTGGCTGCTCTAACTCTCCTTGGTGGAGGTGGAGGGTTAGTCATGGGTCCAGAGTCTGGGTATTCTCTTCTAGACATAGCATCTGGTGGTGTGTTATCATCACCCTTCACGTGTTGGATGGTGAATGAAAATTGTTGTATGTCTAGAGCCCATCTGGCCCATCTATGTGTGAGTCCTGTATTGGTTAATAGTGGGATTAGGGCTGCATGGTCTGTGTATAGTTGGAAGTGTCTGGTCTCTAGATAGTGTCTGAAGTGTAATACTCCATACACTACTCCCAGTAGTTCTCTCTCTGTGGTATTGTAATTTCTCTCATGTTTGGAGAGGGTTCTACCTGCAAAGGCTACTGCTCTGAGCACACCTTCACTATCTCTCTGTGAGAGTACAGCTCCTAAACTCACATTGGAAGCATCAGTTGCCAAACTGAACTCTTTCTCATAGTTTGGATATCTGAGAAGAGCATTGGTACAGAGGGCATGCTTTAATGTTTTGAAAGCATTATCTGCCTCTTCTGTCCAGACAAAAGCTTTGAGATGTGTCTGTAGATCATATAATGGTCTAGCAATTTGGGCATAACCTTTGATAAACTTTTTGAAGTATTGGCATAAGCCTGTGAAGGATCTGACATTTTTGACTGATTTTGGTGTTGGGAAGGTTTTGATTGACTCCACCTTTGTGGGAGATGGTTGCAGTCCCATGGGTGTGACTCTCATTCCCAAGAAGTCTATTCTGTCTATGAAGTATTCACATTTTGATTTCTTCAGTTTGAGTTTACCAACTCTTAGGCTGTTGAACACGTCTTCCAGGTCATGGAAGTGTTGTTCGATTGATGGTGATAATACCAATATGTCATCTAGGTATGGTAGGGCACATTTGTACTTGAGTTTGTTCAGAATTAATGTGACTAGATGGCAGAATCCCGCCGGTGCCGTCGCTAAACCCATCGGCATCCTTTCATAGACATATTTTTTGTCATTTGCTATGAATGCGGTTTTATGCTGATCCTCCTGTCTTATAGGAATTTGAAAAAATCCCTGTTGGGCATCTAGCTTACTGAATACTCTTGGTCTGAGTGACCCTATCATGTCTAGAGTGTCATCGGCCCGGGGTGTAGATAAGGCTTGATTTATCGTGTTCTGGTTCAAATAACGAAAATCTGTGACGAGCCGATGGCCTCCCGATGATTTTTGTACTAAAAAGGATCTGGAGGCCCAGGGGCCCTCGGCACATTCTCTCAGAATGCCCTGTTGTACTAGCCTTTCACACTCTTCCCCTATTGCGGCCTGTTTTTCTGGTGTTTGTCTATATGGTAGGAAATGACATGGTACTGCCTCAGGTTTTACATGTATTGAGTGTGTATACAGGTGTGTGGCACCAATGTCTCCATCTTTTCCTACGAATACAGCATCATACTTGGTCAGCAGTGATTTTAATCTATCATGCTGATCTTTGGATGTGAGCACAGATTTTGGTGGAACATTCTCTTCCAATTCTGGCTCGAGGTCATGTGCCTCACTATGTATAGCAGCTATTTCAGAGAGTCTGATTGAGTTGGGTTCAGGGTCAGCATATGTGGACTCACAGTCTGAGTCTGTGTCACTGAATTGAGTTACATCCTCAGGCCGTATGGCTGAGATGGATTGATCAGTGTGTGGGGTTGTGTCTGACACCTGTTGAGGTTTTTCTAAATCAGATTCCTTGACTTCCTGAAATAGAGCTATGATGGCACCCTTTTTGATTTTATGTGGGCGCCTGCTGGTGTTGAGTAACACTAGGGGATGTTTGTTATTTTCCCTGGGGGTTACTGCTGCCCTTTGAACTAGATATGGGGCATTGTTGTTTCTTTGGAGGTTATCTACTACTCCAGTTTTCCCTTGCAGTGATTGAGTAGATGTGACCTTACCCAATACTGCAAGTTCAGAGAATGGAGGGATGGTAAAATCCCTCACTGCCCTAATGGGTTTGAGAATTTGTTCAGGATCAACATTAAATTCAATTTGAGATTTTGTAGTGCTTAAGAAATCTGTGCCGAGTACAATGGGCTGTGTGAGGTTGGGTATTACAGCAAATTGGTATTGGAATCTGACACCTTGGATTCTAAAGTTCAGCATAGCTGAATGTCTAACATGACACACCGATCCATCTGCCAAGTGGATGTTGATTTTAGATTTCCTCAGTTGGATATGGAATCTCTTTTGGAGATCCATGAGGAATGATTGTCTGACACAGGTGATAGTAGCACCTGTATCAACCAAACATTGTACATCTGAAACATCATATAGATTTGCATTGATACAGCCATTTTGAAGAAGTACAATAGAAAGCTTGGTACTCCCACCTGTATCCTTTGATGATGAATCTGGTGGGGTGATGTGTATCACTGATGGACGTCTCTGTCTGTTAGATGGTAGATTGGCACTAGCAATTGTCTCTGGTTGGATCTTTGTTAATCCTGATTGATTGTTTGTATTTGGGGTGTCACAGTGCACTGGCCCATCGGCACTGTGACATCCTAGTTTTCCTGGTTCTGTGGGGTGGTTGAGATGCTTGCCACCAGGAGCTTAGAGATTTGATCCATCACGTGAGGTGGTATTTGGGGGTTACTTTGTTGGTTCCCCTGGTAACCTCTTGTGTCCGGTTTGTAATCCTCCTGGCGTGGGTTGGAACCCTGGTTATATTGACCAGAGTTGCTGTATTGACCGGAGTTGTTGGATCTCTGGTTGTTGTAGGCGCCATTGTTGTTGTAGGATCCACTGTTGTAGTTCCTATGTGGACTCTGGCCCCTACTGTTGGATCCTTGACTATAGGATCCAGTGTTGTTTGAACCCTGGCTGTTGTTGTAGGATCCACTGTTGTTGTAGGATCCAGAGTTGTAGTTCCTATGTGGACTCTGGCTCCTACTGTTGGATCCTTGATTATTATAGGATCTGCCATTACTTGGGGTTCTGTCTCTCCTATCACTGTATGAAGAGTTACCATTGTTGGAGTTGGAAGAGCTGTTGTCTTTCCTACTGTTGTGACCCCCCCGGTTGTTGTTGTTGCCCCCTCTACCTCTGCCTCTATTGGATTGGTAGTTGGGGTCATAGTTATTTCCTCTGTATCTACCGGTAGGGTCTCTTGATGCAACCTTAGCTTCCTGTTGCCTTACATGGGCACTAGACATTAGGTTAACATCTTCATCTGAACTAGTGCTGATTTCCTGGACCTTTTTCTTAGTAGGCTGTGGGTTGGTTTCTGCATCCCTTACCTTCCTAGATCTCTCTTGGGTCTCAACCTCTAGGGCTAGGTCTAGGGCTTGGTCAAAAGAGTCTATTTTCTTGTTCTCAAGAGCTATAGAGATCCAGGGCCTCATGCCTTGGGTAAATGCCTTGCTTAGGGTTTCATCGTTCTGGCGTTGGGCATTACACACTTTCCTGAGATGGCATGCATAGTCTAGAACAGGTTCGTCTATCTTTTGTGCACGGAGTGCAGTCCTTGAGATTATATTGTCTCGAGTAGCAAAATACTCTTTTAATTTATTCACTACATTGGTCCATGTCAACATATCAGGTGTGGCACTCTCCCTGAAGGATTCAAACCAAGCTAGTGCTTGTCCTTCGAGGTACTTGGGTAAATATGTTACCATGGTGTCACTGTCTGTCACTTTGTACTTATCCTTCAGATATTCTGGGAATTTGTGATCAATGAATAATGCTGTTGACATGAGTGGTGATGGGTGTGAAAAGGTTTTGGGTTTTGTTACCTCATGTATCCTGATCTTTCTGTCGTCCTGCTGTTTATTGTCTATGAGCTTGGTCATGTTGGACACCATGGAGATTATGATGTCATCTTTGGATCCAGAGGCAGATGGTGTGACAACAGGTGTGATGGCAGGTGTGGGAGGTTGTGGGGTCTGGGATGATACCATCTTCATGAGATCTGCTATCTGTTGTTGTTGTCTCTCTAGGGACTTCCGCTGATCTTCCATGGCCTTCTGTTGAGCATCTATTGCTGCATTCCTCTCTGCCAGTTGTTGGTTGAGGGTCCTCTCCCTTTCCTCCTGCTGGGACTTGTTGGTCTCTAGGGCAGTAACTGCATCTTGGATGGCCTTCTCATAGGCCCTTATCTTCTCAGCTGTCTGATTAGGTTGGGGGCCTTCATCGGTGTCCATTATGGAGGGTGTGGGGGAGGTGTCTCTGGAGGAGTGGCTGTCAAAGGCTGGAGCTGGGGTGGAGGATCTAGATGAGGGTGTGGATCCACCCCCTGAGGCAGATCCTTCTTCCCCTGAGGTAGATAGCGTGAGTTGGGCGTCCTGTAGAGATCCCTGGGAAATGTTGGATCCCTGAGAACTGGTTGTTCCCTGAGTAGACAGGGTGGGTGGTGTGGGGTCTACTGAGTGTGGGTCTGTTGTATTGGAGGCTGGTTTGCCTCCTGTGGGCCTCCTAGATCTTGGTGGGAGGGAGACCTCTTCAACAGGCCCCTGACTACGTAAGGTCTTTGTGTGTTGTTCTGCCAGCTTGACTGATAAGGCTTTGATGTGTGTGTGGTGGACCTCACTGACGTGTGGGAGACCTCACTGACGTGTGGGAGACCTCACTGACGTGTGGGAGACCTCACTGACGTGTGGGAGACCTCACTGACGTGTGGGAGACCTCACTGACGTGTGGGAGACCTCACTGACGTGTGGGAGACCTCTCTGACGTGTGGGAGACCTCACTGACGTGTGGGAGACCTCACTGACGTTTGGGAGACCTCACTGACGTTTGGGAGACCTCACTGACGTTTTGGGAGACCTCACTGATATATGAGAGATCTTACTGTTGTGTGAGAGGTCTCATTGATGTGTGGGAGATCTCACTGATGTGTGGGAGATCTCATTGATGTGTGGGAGATCTCACTGATGTGTGGGAGATCTCATTGATGTGTGGAGGATCTCACTGGTATGTGGGAGATCTCACTGGTATGTGGGAGATCTCACTGGTATGTGGGAGATCTCACTGGTATGTGGGAGATCTCACTGGTGACCTTGGTGGGTATGGTGTCAAGGTCAAGGTCACTGGGTGGGTGGAGTGGGTCTAACTGTGTGTATGCGGTACCAGCTTTAATTTACTGTGTGCATGATTGTTCCCAGTTGCGGTACCAGCTTTAACTTACTGTGTGCATGATTGTTTTTAGTTGTGTTACCAGCTCTAAATTTTATGAGCCTGTGAGATATGGGATCTTAGTAGGATGTTCTCCACCACTTTGTCATACTAGTAATTGGCATGATCAAGTTGTCATATGAGAAATATCATATGACTAGTGGTGTAAGGAGTAAATACATCAGGCTCATATAAAATAGTGTTATTTCCAGTTGTCACTGGTTTATTCAGCTTTAGGCAACATGTAAGAAATATCAATCATACAGTAGTTAGTATGTAGGTAATTAGTACATACAGTAAACATACAGTAATTTATAAAGTACAATGTTCAGTTCCACTCCACCTGTGAGGTATTAATAATACAGTGTCCAGCATACTTCTAGGTGGGTTCCCACACCTAGCTCCTGACCTGCTGCTTAGAGGAATAATGTAATAATGGATAACTTTACCCTCTGGTGGAAGTCTTGAAGAAGATAGCCTCTGGCCACTAATGGTAGGAAACCAATGCCTGTCTAGCATAGTTTCACCATAGTGCAGTGGTATAGCAGGTAGCAGGAGATGACTGGAGATGTTACCTCTAGAGCGGTTCTTGGTGATGTGTGTTCCTGGAGGTGCAGGCAGGCTATTTGTAGCAAATCTTGGAAAAGCACCTCCAGACTGACTGGAGCCAGCAGCATCTGCCTAACTCTACAATTGTTTGAGGGGACCCTTTCAAGTGTCACAGGGGGACAAAGGGCCCCCATGGACGCCGCTATGGCCCCCATTGTCTTGGTCGGTTCTGCATCTTTAGACCCTCATATCTCGGCCGTTTATGCTTGTATAACCGCCATTTTGGGCATGCGCAGAGCTGAATGTGCCAAGATTATAATGCCCGCTGGATAGGCGCGTAACTCCCGCCGGTTTGTCTGTAGCTCACTCGGAGGTCGATTCAGTCTCCATGGCGTAACTTCCTTAATACTGGGAGTTCAGCCTTGATCTTGGGCTCATTCTGACCGTCTAATTATGGGCTTTCCATAGAATTTTTGATATTTGACCTAGGTCGCTCAGGAGCGACGCTAGAGCGACCGGAAGGTTATGGCGTCGTGCTTATGTAACCCATTGTTCAGTCCTTAGAGTGCTCAGACACTCATGACGGCGTCAGCGGTGCTCAGGCACCCGTGACGGCCGGTTGCATTCACTTACAAGTTATTAATTTGTGCATTGAACCATGAGGTCGCACACTGAGACCCTTATTCTTATTATATTGTGCAGTGAACCATTAGGTCGGACCTTTTGATGTCATAAACTCAGTCTAACTGACTGTGGCTGGTGTGCAGTGGGGCATGAACGCTCTTATGTAAAGTTTGAGCGCTCTTTATAGCTCTTAGAACCAACCTATGTATTAATTTCATAGATATTTCTTTGATTAATACAAAATATGTTACAATTTATGGAATAATAAAATGGTATATGATACTACAGCTCTGGATAGATTTTACCACTGGTCTTCAAAAAGATAAACTTACTATTAACGGATCTAAAACCAAAGTCATGATATTTGCATCAAAGAATAAATTGAAAAATATCAGAAAACCCCAAATCAAATTAAATGGCAAAATTTTTAAAAATGTTATTTCTTGATCAGGAGCTGAATTTCAACATGTAGGTAAGAAATATCATAAATAGGTTACGTTATAAGACTTTTCTTATGTACAAAACTAGAAAGTATATTATGTCTGAAGATGTCAGGTTGAAAATTTACAAAAGTTATATGTTGCCTATTATTGACTACTGTGATATTTTATATACGGGTGCCAGTAACACGAATCTAGAGGAATTGCAACGCATGCAGAACAAATGTATCAAAACATGTTTATCTCTTCATATCCTAACCCCTACAGTCCAAATTCACAAAGAAGCTTCAATACCTACCCTAGAGACGAGGAGATTATTCCATATTAAAACCTTTGCACACAAAAGATCCAAAAATGCCCAATATGTTTAGCCAATAGCTAGACCTACAAGATTAAATCAAGCCCCATTATTACACTACCCTATTCCTAAATGCACAGTGTTTGCACATTCTCCTTTGGTTACAAGTGCCCAGACATGGAACAATTTAAGTGTATTTGAAAGGAACATGGAAAATTATGATGAATTCAAAAATGCTGCTAAAAATCTGATGATGGCTCCAATATCCACTTAAAGGCTGATAATTAGAAAAAAAAATCTTTTTTTTTTTCCTTAAGGGGTGTCATACTGTGTTAACTGTACAATGATGGTTGCCATTGCCTTTTTCTCAGCGTTAATTGTTATTTCTTCTACATATTGCTTCATCTGTGTTTATCATACCTATTAATGATAGCATTGCCCAAACAGTTCAATGATGATGCTATCATTAACTTTGTTGACCAGTATACTTACATGAATCCACAATGATCGACTTTATATCTAGAATTCCTTATGTATGATATTGTTTGGTCAAATAAAGTTTAAATTGTTCAAAAAAAGTAATGTTTAATATATCAGGTCTAATGGTCGCATCAATGAAGTGCTCCCTGGAGGGCAGACTCGCCAGCCTTATTTGGAGCATCATGCAGACCCTCCGGGAGTCTTTCCACCCTGTAGGGTTGTCGTGATGCATGAATGCAGCAGCCCTCGCGAGTTCCTTACCAGGGCTGCATTTCCGCATCATAACGACTAATGGGCAAGATGTGCATCAATGCAATAGTGGCTCTTAAAGGGTTGGGTTGAAGGTACCTGGACCTGGGTGGCACCTGGATATATGGGCTGCAATAAGGCAATATAGATGACACAATGAGGGAGTATTAGCAGCTAACTGGGCCAAATAAAAAAAAAAAAAGAAGGTTTGTTTCCAGTAACCCCACCGACCCTAGCAAAACAGGGGCAAAAAAAACACTTTTTTTGTGATTTTGAAGAATTTTGTCTCAGTTTTTCATATTTGAAAGAAATTTGTCACTACTTTTTGAGGATTTTTCCTGTATCCTTTTCATGTTCTTCCCCTCTCCCACATTGTCATTTTACCATCATTATTTTACAATGGATTCAAACAATTTGATACATCCATTGAAATGTGCCCTAACATTTCCTATATAAATGTAAAAAAGAAATTAAAAAAAAAAAAAAAAAAATCCGACCTACCGACCCTAGCTCTTTGAGCTATGTTACTGGAAACACACCTTTTTATTTTTCTTGGCCCTGGCAGCGCAAGGTGACAAATGGTGATAGCTGTTTTGCTATACACCTCATTATGAGATATAGAAACAATTGTGATGGTGGATTTATGCTAGTCTAGGGGATTTGTTTAGTCAAAGGGAATTAAAGCTGTCAAAAGCAGGGGTGAAAGAAAGTGTATTTGCTGTAGACAGCGGATGGTGACACGTCTTCCAGTAAGCCAGTAAACCAGACACCAGAACACACACAGTCTGTTTACCCACACCATCACAGGATAATGGACACTTCACCCTCTCCCCGCCCCATACACGCATACACACCTACACACACTGGCCTTTACTCTGGTGCCCTGAGATCATGAACCCTAAGGAAACCACCTTTACAGAAATAGCCAGGGCATGCAGGTGGGTGCATCAATGGCGGATCCAGGGGGGTGGCCCAGGGGGCCTGCCCCCCCAAAAAAAACAAACAAAAACAACAAAAAACGAGATCATGCTTGGTTGAGGACATTATTAAGAGTGAATTGTACATCACAGATGTAATGGCCGAGAGATCGTAGTAGAGATGTGTAATTATGAAGTGATTGAACAAACACTCAGGGACTCTAGGGGACAAAGCTGCGGCGCTGTTAGATGACCTGGGACAATAGCAATTGACTACAGGTACTTAGAGGCGCCTAGAGTGGGTGTGGAAGTTATCAGCCCGTCCCAGAACGACCTGGAATAATAGCAATTCAATGGTACACTGGTACTGGTACACTGGTACACCACAGTCTTCGTCATGGTTGACTGATTTCAGTAGCTGATCTATAGAAGAGGACTTTTGGCTGTTTTTGACATGACCTGCTGTTCCCCTCCTACATGATGTATATATGGCCGAGGAGACAAGTCTCTCGGCCAAAAAACAGGAGAGAGGGGGAAAAAGAGGGGAAAGAAAATCGTAGAGGGGGCCCTAATCAGGGGGCTTGCGGTGTTCGGGGCCACATATAGTAACTCATCACCTTTCACCAAGTCTTGCCCCCCCCTTCTAGAAAATCCTGGATCCGCCACTGTGTATGGTGGTCATGGTATCCCACCATACATCTCTTCCAGTCAGCAGGAACAGGGAATTTTGGTTCTTCTTCAAGTAGAGGTCCAAATTTTCTATTCATACTCTTTCAGCCCCGAAATGCAGCTTATAGCAAAACTAGCTCAGCTTATAAATACATGGGAGCGGCTTGTATGCTGGGTTTGATGGTATGACTGTTCCTCCCTAATGTGTGCAGATAATATTATTCACAATTAAGTCGTGTATATTCAAGTATAGCGAATGACTATTCATAATACATGTAGAGAAGCTTTCATTAAGGAATAGATTTGACTTGGCACAGAAAAAGAGCTCGTTGATACAAATGGAGTGCATATGGGAGAACAGATCAAGTCTTGACTGCCTTGAACCTTAACCTGTGAATGCATTAATGCATCATGCCCTTTGGTCATTATGATGCATAAATGCAGCGCTGGCGAGTAACATGCATCATGCCAAACTTAGGGGTTTGATACTTACATTCAAGGAGGATTGTCATGATGCACAAATGAAGTGCTGGCAAGCACACTCGCCAGCACTTCATTGGTGCATCATGACGACCAATGGGCATCATACACTCCTGCATCAGCTGCTCTTGAAGGGTTTAAAATCTAATGGAGCAGCATGGTGACAATGTAATAGGCTGTGGGCTATACGGTCTTTGGCAGTGTTGCCAGAGACAACTAGTAATTCACTACAGCGGGTATTCCACTGCCGTCGGTCGGCCAGAATTTCGCTAATCCCATTATTTTTGATTATACAAAAGTATAGAAAAAATCGGTCAGATTAGTAAAATTTCGGCCGACCGACGGCAGTGGAATACCCGCTTACACCACATGTGTTGGGGGTAATAAACTACAACAGATTAGTGTGGGAAGGAAACTGCATCTTCTGAAGTAGAAACATCCCTATTCTTAATCAGCACCCTTTTTAACACAAGAATCAGACCAACTGATAAAGTGGGAGTCTATTGAAATGGAACAGCATCGTATTGGCTCAAGGTAGTGTCCTCGCGTTCAAAACAATAACATTAATTATATTCATCAAGGACTGCAGCAAAACGTCTCATATTACCGTAATCTCCCGCATAGAAGGCGCACCCCCAACTCAGATAAGGCTGGTTCACATAAAAGGCGCACCCATAAAGGCTGAATTTTGTAAGACGCGCCTTCTACAAGAGAGATTACGGTATTCAGAAAGGTCTAGCCTACAAGAATCATATGAGATACTGTGGTTAGAAGGGGGATAAGCATAAGTTTAATGCATGTATCTGGAGTGCATTGAGATTTTTCAGTAAAAAAAAAAAGAACTTTGTGATTTCAATCTTCCGTTTTCTCGAACCTCTGGTACACTTAAATCTGAACTTATGAACACATATTAGGGCTTAACAAAAAGGTTATTATGTCCTCTTTCCAACAAGACCAAAAGCTTTAAGATCCACTCAGGGTAGGGTAGTATTAGAGCCTAGGGATTAAGCATACCCCTTGAATAACATGGTACCAGAATTGACCCAAAAGTGGTCTGAACTCGCACATGGATATTGAGCAAAAACCTGTAGTGCATCCCAAGATAATCAATGTTAACATCTCGAATCTTATTTAGAGGACCCTATGGAACAAACAAAAAAATACCATTTTCGCTGAGTGGTGGCGGGGGGTGCATGGTGGGCCATCTCAGCCCACGGGCTATAACAGTGTATTGATTACAGACAACTCCCACACTCCCTTTCCTCCATGGAGAAGAAGGAGTGTTATTGACCATACGTCCGCTGAGTGTGCTCTGAAAGCCGACAGCAGGGAAAACCAAACAAACACACTGTTTGGGGGCTATTTGAGATGGGAGCTGTGGGGAGAGGAGGGGTGGGAGTTGGCTCTTGAGATGGGGGAGGAGGCGGAAAAGAGAGATGAGGGTATGGGTTTGAGGAGAGAGTGGAGGGGGCCAGGGGTGGATCCAGGAAGTATTTCAGCAGTACCTACTGCAATATGCAGTTGTTGATCAGCATATTCTCAGGGAGTCATTCAAAGCAAAGCACACTGAATTTGCAACCCGATTTGCAAGCACCTCCTACCCTCACCCCAGTCCCACCATTGAGGTTAGGTGGAGAGGGGCAGTAGGGGAATGGTGGGACCGGGACTGGGGTAGGAGGAGAGGAGAGAGGCAGTACCGAGGGGAATGGTAGGGCTGGGGTGAGGGTAAAAGGAAAGAGGCAGTAGGGGAACGGTAGGGCTGGGGTGAGGGCCCGGGGGGGGGGGCAATGATAAAAAAAAAAATCAAATCACATTTTGAAAATTGACTCAAAAATGTTGGTTTGCTGGGAAAATCTTCTTGAAAAACAAGCGAAATTTGCCCGAAATGCTTGCTGTTTGCTCAAAAGTAGACTCTTGTTAGGGAGATTTTCTGAAAAGTAGACCCTTTGAGAATTTTCTTTAAAATAGGACCCTTTAAGAGGATTTAGGTCAAAAAGTGGCCTTGCGGGCCACCCACATGTGGTACCAACACATATGAAGTGCCCCACCCCCGGGGGTTGAGGGTAGAAGGAGAGAGGCAGTATGGGAACGGTGGGACAAGGGCTGTTGGTAGGATGATGAATTCTGATGTAAACTTGAATATTCCATATTTCATGTGATGGCTGTATATAACATGTATATAACAATTAAAATGTCATTGTTCATATATAATGTCGTTCAGGATTCAAGCCATGTGAACAAATGAAATACCACCAATCAAAATGGATTCTGCTATGCGGGCGTTTAGGTCAACAATGAAGAAAGAGAGGACCTTCATTCCCACTGACAAGTTCAGCATCAGTGGATTGATAAACTGATCCTCCCTAACATATGACTCAACATTCCATTCTTATACTGTTTCACAAATTAACAAAATAATCCAGGCCACCCCAGCCTGTAGGTTTAGAAATCTATGGTAGGCACTTTAACAAAAAAAAAAAAACCCGAATACTCTAAGATTTCTTTGGCCACATGCGATAGTGCTCATTGAGACATTTCAAATTCTTTTGAATTAGGTTTTTATCTTCTCTAGAACCAGAGATACAGGGCAAATAGTGTCCAAAATATTAAGGCAAGTAGCACTATAGGAATGGTAGGAAAGGTGTTATAATATCTGTGATGTGAGTTCAGCTGCATATTGGGCCCAGTGTGTGGTAGCTTGTACAGGTGCCTTTTTTTCTGTTTGAACTTGATATCTGAGGACACAGAAAGCAATGTTCTAGTGGTCCCATCTACATAAAAGTTAGTTTTATACAATATTTAGGATCACAGCTTTGATAGGATATCTTTGTTTAGTTCCCAAGTTAAATCTAAGTAGGGGTCAAATGCTGATAAAAAATAGTAACATAGCAGCAATGTACACAGCAATTTCATTCATATTTTGGTCCTCTCAAAAGTATCAGTGGGCAAAATCGTACATACATGAAAATTCATATCCTGCTACATTATTATGCCCTAAAGCTGTGTCTGGTGTTATTTTTTTGGTGTCTCCATTGGTTAAGGTATTTTTTAAAGCTTCAATATCACCTTCATATTCAAGTTACTTTAAAATGCTTATTACCGTAATCTCCCGCGTATAAGGCGCATCCCGCGTATAAGGCGCACCCAGAGTTTCAGAATATGGTAAAAAAAAAAAAAAATTCATAACTTTTGTTCTAATGAATGGATTTTCAAAATTCAAAAAGCTATGTGCTGTTTGGACCCCCGTGACCCTCCTGGACCCCAAATGCAGCAGATGAGCTTATATGGTAGTGTAACATATCAAAAGAAAGGTCTTGGTGTCCCCCTTGTGGATCCAATTAGAACTAACCCCCCCCATATAAGACGCACCTTATACACGGGAGATTACGGTAATTGGAATTTTTTCTCCCTCATTTCGCTGGTGGTTAGCTTTATATCTAACCATCAAGAATAACTATTGAAACATATTGAAAACAGTCTAATTAGGCCCCAAATCGGTGATAGAGATTCAGCCCAAGATTCAGTACCACAAGATTGCTTTATGGCTTATAATCAGTGGCTGTGGAACCAGGGGGGAGGCAACTTTTATGTTGGGGGATATGTTTTTGCCCGCCCCCAACTTTTTTTCATATTTTTACTTTTTAGGACAGTATCACTGCACCATTATAGGGCCTACATTATCAATCCAATGGAGTAGGCAAATCATGCTATAAGAACTCATCAAACTGCAACATTTACTTCTAAAATTTCAAAAGATTTCTGTACGGGGTGGTGGTAGAGAATAATGTTGGGGGATAGCATTGGTGTGGGGAAAGATATGGGGGCCTAGGACAATAAGGTCCCTGGTAGATCTGGGTTTCTTGGATAAGAGAGAGAAGGAAATTGTGTGCTAAGTTGCATCAGAATGCATCATTTACTTTCCAGACTTTCAAAATTTTTCCACCACCCTCACCCCTAAGTACTATGCTTTTTCAATATGGGTGCCCTCAGCCTAGACACTACTATCGTAAAAAAATCATTTGAATGTAGCAAGTTTTCCTGGGGAAACCCCGCTATGACAATAAGTCTATTCAGTCTATTATTTAGTATCTTTGCAAGTATCAGCAGAAATTACCCACCCATCCCCCTTTGCACCCCCCCCCCAAACTTTCAAATGGTTCCGCTGCCTTTATATGCAAGGTTTTAGATCCTCGGCTACAGCCCGGCTAGCATTGGCTCCAGGATTTTCAAATATGCCCAGCCCTGTAACGGTTGAACACTGTCCCACAAACAGTGACGAGGAAAAGGGGGCAGTGGGAACAGGTATACAGTTCCCCCCTACATACACGCCCGAGAGGCATGCATGGCACAGGCAATAAATAGGCGGGGGGAGCTGTTAAAGGTGGCCTGGTGCACAGTAACTTTGCAGCCCCCCCCCCCCATTCCCTTCCACCTCCACATGGATAGACCTTACAATCTTATACGCACCCTCGCCCCTCTCCACCACTCATCCACCCCCCCCCCCCCACTAATTTGAGTACACTCAGTTGTCATCATGAATGCAAGACTAGGGAAAATGCGCTGGTTAGCCTTTTGTTGACTGGAGTATTAATGATGTTAATATGTCTATTAAACATCGCTGTTATAGCACTGAGACACTGAATTGACAGTTCTGTAGTATAGAAGGTAGTCACGCAGTTAGATAGGAGTGGGCATGGGATAGGCATCTGAGCATGTGATTATTTCATTCATGTGTATTGATTATTGAATTGATCATATCCTTGATAAAATGATATTGTGAATCCGTGCGCACTGATTTAATGTAAGACAGATACATCTTATAAATTACAAAATTGCTGGTAGCAATAGCTATATCTTTTTTATTATAAGTGTTCCTGACATGTTTATCGGCAGACTGTTTTGACAAAAGATGAAGTTATACTCATTTTCTTCCTCGTTTGTAATTTCATGAATTTATTATCAACATGCCATCTTATTGATGAGACAGACATGTACTTATCATTATATAACTTGATTGTCACATTACGCATAATATGTATGCTATGTTTACCGTTAGTGCTTGGTCAGCACAGATTCACAACATGCACTGAAAACATAGAAGATCCGAAACTAGTCAGCGGTGACCACTTTAGGTCCTCAAGTTGACGATACCTAAAACTCAGTTTAAGGTAGTCAAAATGAGGACTTTAGGTCGTCATCCTGACGACCTGAGTCATCAGGATGACAATACTGACAGTACAGAGTCGTCATATTGACGACTCAGGTCGTCAGGATGACGACTTAAAGTCGTCATTTTGACTGGAGTGAGTGAGTGATAAATGTTTAACGCCATTTCGACAGCTAGTAAGGTCATATTCATGGTGAGAAATACATTGCACAATTTCACAGAGGAATGTGGTGGTGCCCGCGCATATGTGCACCACACACATCCTGAGGGGATAGGAAAGAAGGGAAATAGACCCTTTTAAGTGGGCTAGGGAAGCCCGCGTCATTTTGACTACCTAAAGTTGTAGTTTTAGGTATCGTAAACTTGAGGACCTAAAGTGGTCACTGCTGACTAGTTTCAGAACTTCTAGGTTTTCAGTGTGGCTAGACCACAATTTTTCTGTGATGTGTGAATAAAAACATTAAAACTCAACTCAACCCTAGGTGTGACAAATCTGACCACGGTTTAAAGCAGAGATACCATGGTATCAATCATATTCTGTAATATACCCATGGCTAATAACATTCTCCCCAAGTTCAGAGTGTGGCTTATACATGGGTGTGGCTTATACGTCCATGTGGTTTTAACGGTATATTTCATACGACCTGATAACCCTATGGCATATCTCCTACATATAGGGTAGAGGAGTGAGTGAGTAATAGATGTTTAACTGTATATTTCACAAAGGAATGTGTCAGTGCACCACACACATCTGAGGGGATTGGAAAGAGGAGAAATAGACCCTTTTTAAGTGGACTAGGGAAACCCAAAGGGTAGAGGGGGAAGGATCTGAGAGAAGGGTAAATGATATACCTAGTGGTCAGTAGGGGATAGCTCAGCCTGTACGTTTTATGTGGCTGGTATCCAAGCAGTCTCAGACGAGCCCAGACTGTACTATATACAGTCTGGGAGATTTATCATAGATCCATTGACGTTCAAACAGGTTGAAGCAGGTGTCAATAATTTACCTATGTTGTATCCTGACCCTAACCCTACAACCACGAGAATATGCTGTTCCCTTGGCTGCTGGTAAATCGATTGCCTGACTACCTCAGTTGGGAGAGCAGAGGTTTCCAAATCCAAGGGTCATGAGTTCAATCCCACCCTAAGCCCAAATTTTGTAGTTGCATTGGGCCTGCTGGTTCTAGTAATGAAGTTGCAACAGGTATGGTCACAGGGGAACAAGCTTCATTCATAAATATTCATTAGCACATAGGGGAATGCACCAATCAGTGAGGCCACTACCTTATGCGAAAATGATCCAGGATCCTGGATCATTTTAGAGGAGGCATTGGTATGATTTGGTAAGAAATCTTCCAGGCCCAATATAGGGCGTGGAAGATCGAGGCTGGTATCCAAGGTGCTCCCCTCACCCCTTCCCCAGTATGGTGAATTAAACATAGCTATGGGGAACTAGCGTGCCTTTACACACACAGTCAGTATAGGCTTAACCCTTACAATGCCTATACCGACCTAACAGGATACATTATTGACCAATGAGATATTCCCTTCATTAAGTCCGCATGTTTTTTAGGGTACATAACACCTGGTACCCATCATGCTGGCTGTTATCAGTCAGAGATGTCACTCACTGGCCGACAAAAACCAGGAAAACTGGACTTTGGACACAATTTACGCAGGAATTTAACATAATCTAATACGGAAGAATAAAAACCAGGAATTCCTGGTAAACCAGGAAAGTGGCATCTTTGAATTCAGTGCAAAGCTCTCCGGGTACCAGATCAGGCAATGGTACCCCCTTATAAGGAACCTGTGGCCTCGGTATAGTGCACCAACACTTCATGCCCATTGGTCGACATGATGCATGAATGCAGCCCTGGTGGGTGCGGGCTACATTCATGCATCATGCCAACCCTGCGGGATTGATACACTTCCTTTGGGTCACCATGATGCAGTCTCTCCAGCACTTTATTGGTAGTTGTATAATACATGAATGCAGTGATTTCCGTAAATCCCCGGTCACAAGCCGGCCCCGGTCATAAGCCGGGGGGTGAGTTCAGGAAAAAAATAAAAGCCGGTTTTTGGGTCAAATTTTTACCATGTTCTCTTTATTCTATAGTAAAAAAAACCCGGTCATAAGCCAGGGGGGGGGGACTTTGGGAAATATTTAGAAGCCGGTTTGGGCCCAAAATAGAAAAAAATCTGGCTTATGACCGGGGATTTACGGTAAATCGCATACATTCATGCATCATAAGAACATGTACCAGTAGCCACATATTCATTAAAGTATGAAACTGGCTATAGGCCCATGCAGCAAGAAAGGGTGACTTTTTCATGAAAAGGTTTTGTTAAGGTAAATTTTGGAATGCTCAAAATGTTGTCTGTAGTGTCCACTTATACAAACAACTTACATCAGGAGATTCACAAGACAATTATCTTTTAAATGATGTGTATTACATGGCAGACCTGCAAATGAAAATTTGCATTCTCATTGGGTCAACCTAAGAAAAGTTCAAAGACCTCATAAAAAAAAATTCTCTGAAAAGTGACCCTTTCTTGCCACACTGATCTACCCTAGTGGCCCTGGCGCTCATTAATACCCCTGTGCCCCCAGGCCTTATTTGAGACAGGCACTTATTTTTGTAATAATGTTTACCCCTCCCCCTGCGCTTATTTGAGACAGGCGCTTAATTTTGTAATACTGTTCACCCCTTCCCCCTGCGCTTATTTGAGGCCCCGGCACTTGAAACAGGCGACTAGCTAATGTAGGTGGGTTGACATGTTTTTATCCAAATTCATACAATTCCTTGTGGTTGGAAGGGTAGTGTAGAGACATGACTGTGCTTAAAATCCTGAGTGGTTACTGTTTTACTTGTGTAAACGCTATGTGAGCGTCAGTTTCTCACCTTGTACGACCTAGAGGGAACATCTCGGTGTAGATTACCGTAAAAAAAAACCTGCGGATTAGCCAATCGGCTTAAGACCATACCCTGCAGCTTATACAATGGATATGCCATTTTTTTTCTCTTTTTCTTCTTTCTTGTTACAATAATTAACTACTTAAGAAATAGGCGGGTTTAAACCATATAGACCTCTCTCGCATCGTCCAGTGGACGCATCCATTGCTAAAACTCTAATAAATCCGGTAAGATAAATGCTCATCCATTGCTAAAGATCTTATTTGCTGTCACGTTTTGTACCAGTTGCACCCTACCGTAATCTCCCGCGTATAAGGCACGTCTTATACGGGGGGTTTTAGTTCTCATTGCATCCATAAGGGGGACACCAGGACCTTTGTTTTGATATCTTACATGCCCCCTCGGTCATAATAGGACATAAGGGGGCCCAGGAGGGTCCGGGGTGGCCCAAGCTACCCATAGGTTTTTGAATTTTGAAAATTCATTCAGTAGAACCAAAGTTATTAATTTTCATTTTTTTTTGAGAATTTTCCAAAATTCTATGTGCGCCTTATACGTGGGCTGCGCCTTATATGCGGGAGATTACGGTAATTAACTTGCAGTGAATGGAGGGGATTAACTCAATGGTTGAGAATACATGTACATCCCATAACCTGCCTATATGATAGAAAGGTACTTATTCAGTGATTATCAAGCATCAACAGTAAGTACTCCTTTAAGGGCCGCTGATGCTTTAAGGTGAGTGAGTGAGTGAGTGAGTGAGTGAGTGAGTGAGTGAGTGAGTGAGTGATGTTTAACGCCATTTCGACAGCTGAGGTCATATTCATGGCGAGAACTACATTACACAATTTCACAGAGGAATGTGTCAGTGCCCACGCATATGTGCACCACACACATCCCGAGGGATAGGAAAGAGGAGATATAGACCCTTTTAAGTGGGCTAGGGAAGCCTAATGCTTTAAGGCATCATACCAATTGGTCATCATGATGCATCCGCACCTCATGCCGACCCTACAGGGTTGATACACAAACTCCCAGACGGTCGTCATGATGCTCCAATGAAGTGCTGGTGAGCAGTCTTGCTGGCACTTCATTGGTGCATCATGACGACCAACGGGCATGATACAATAATGCATCAGCTGCCCTTAAAGGATTATAGCCTTCTCATAGAGTCAGAATGCGCCCTATACTTGGGTGCGGCTTATAATGTGAGGGTTCACAGTGGGGTGTGGGACCAGATTCACCAAAAGGATAAGACTACAAGTCTGGGGTGGGGAGATTTGTCTGAGAGGGACCATTTAAATTATACCTCCTTTTATATGGGATGAATGTAACGTAACAGGATCCAAGAATGGCTGAAATGTGGATCTTATTTCTGTTTGAGGAGAGCAAACATTTGTCAGTGTACCTCCTTGGCATTAAAGACACATCGTCGCCTCAGTGCAACAAGGTTGTATCTGCATTTTTTCAAGTTTGCAGGAGAGGCAAAAGAAGTGTTGCAATTACTATAACACACAGTCGACACATTGCACTGGGGCCTGTAGGCACATCATAGACAGAACTTCAGTACTTTTATAGTAAGTAGATAGGGTCAATAGATGTTAAAACAGAAGAACTCAATTTTGCCAAAATGTCAGTTACAACCTTGTTGCACTGAATTGGAGACAAGTAGCCTTACTAGGTTTGTATTTTATGGTGAAGAGTGGAAGAAGAGCCTAGTGAAGGAAACGTGACAAGACATAAGAATGGCACTGAATATGGAGAAAAAATGTCTTCAACTTTTTAAGGGCAAACTAGAGTTTGGGGCAGTAGTGTCAATGAAAAAATAGTATATACATCTGTAATGCTAGCTCACCCCTATCCCCATATGTGCTCTCTAATGAGGCGGCAAAATCCGCGGCGCCCTCTGAAGATCCGCGGCCGCATCTGTGACGTCATAAGGCCGTGACCTTTGACCTGTGCCTTAGTTACGGCCACACCCATCTAAGGATCGTCAATTTGGAACTTTCTATATGTGTATTTCTATTGTTTGAAGTAATTTTGATATGATACTTTAGATAGGGATCTAGAGAGACATTCATTGATGAATGCTAGCATCTTGTACCATGAGTCTGCCATAGTTTCCTTAATTTAGATGCGGGTTTAATGGGGAAACAATGGCGGATTTACTTTTTGTGTCATGGACGTTGTAACCAAGAACTCTTGCGGGAGTACATGCTTATTTTTAAGTTTCTTCTTTGTTCAATAGAGATATGAGAATTACTTGGGGGAGAAAGAGTTTTATTTCACGAGGGCTCCTTAAAATATTAATTCAAATAGAATTTGTGTCAAAAATCGAGTTCATTTTGAATTTAGTACATGAATCTTGGTAGCCTCTTTTGGTTTATCTGTTCCTGGCAAGCATTCAAGCTTATTTCAATGATGTGGGGACCAGCGACGAGGCAATGCCTTTATATATATATAGGGTAAAAAAACATTGATGCCTGTAAGGCGCCCCCAACTTTGGGTGCTTCTATTAGGTGCACCAGTTCTCCACCCTCGTGTATAAGCCACCTTAGGCCACACCAAATAAAAAAATTGGTCTATGGATTTTCATTTTGAGAATATGGTGCGGGAGGGCGAAATTTTTATTTTTATTTTCTAGAAATTAATTATTGTCTATGGATTCTGAACATCATAAATATGGAGAGGGCGACTTTTTTTTTTTTTTTTTGCCATTGCATATTTATGCTAGGCCGAAATACCTGCCTGCTCCCTCAGAGTGTCCACGGAGTAATTTATGCCTATCCAATGAGGGGTCTGCCATTCCTGTACCTTTATTATTAATCATATATTTATTGCTTGATCAAAAAAAAAAAAAAATATAAAAAAAAATTCTGAAAAACAGGGGCGGGAAATCCATAGACCAATCTTTTAATTTGGTGTGGCCTTATATGCGAGATATAAAAGCGTGAATGGAATTTGTTAAGGGGAAAAAAAGAGACAGTAATCCACAGCAGATAAGAGTTATTTTCCACTCTTGATCGCAGGGCTAGACTAGCTACTGTAGCTACTTTCTAAAAGGGTAGGCAGGGTTCTACTGTGGGAGTAAAATGAGGCAGCATCTAGAAATGAGGTGTGACAAATCTGTGATGGAGTCGCCGCCCTGTGTACATTGTACTAGGTTAGGCCAAAAAAATTGTTTGTCTCAGGTCACCCGACCCTACCTAGCTAAACAGGGCCGACCCTAGAACTTTGTCTTCATTTTTGAAGAAATTATACATTTTTTTTTGGCTATTTCGTAATTAATTTACTCTTCTGTGAGTCACTATGACTCGTTTTGTGTCACCGTGACTCAGTTTCTCTTTGTAGCAGTTAAAAAGGATTTACAAAATAAGAAACTTCGTCCTACCCTAATTTTTTCAAGCATGTTACCTGAAACACACATCTTCATTTTTGGCCTTATGAGAGGTGAGGTGATGGGGGTGGGTGAGGTGAGATTGGTTGTTTCTATTTGGAGCTGGGTGATTTGTCTGGAGAACCAATAGTGGCATGTATAGGAGACTTTTTACCGACTCTTCAGACTACTGTAATACCTCACACACATGGCGAACCCCACGTATAACATGCAGATTATATACAAGGATGGAACTCTTTAGCCAAGATTAGGGGTGTGCTTCTACGCGAGAATTTTACACTATAGAACAGTACTATCGAGGCCAGAATATCACTGATTGCACCTTATAGGGTGTCCTTGACCCCAGGATGCATCTTATACATGGGGTGCACCTTATACGCGAGGAATTACAGCAAGGATAGTGTTATACTATTCTTAATGACAGTGCAGGCCAAGAGCCGGAACTACATCTATAAATCGGGTAGGAGAATAAAGCTATATATAGTATAGGGTATGTCACTCTTGGAGCCACCATATTGGTACCCAGTGCTTGACAGGCTCAAAGCAGCCATGGAACATTGCAGACACAGTGCAAACCCTATGGGCTGAAAGCAGACATGGGACTACAGTGACTAACACTTTTCTACCCTCCTTTCCACAACCTCTGTATGGACACTGACTCAAGTTGGCACGCATAGTGCAGGCCTAGGACAGACATTTATGAAAACAAACTCCCCAGTGGAGAGGGTAAAAGAAATTACCTCTTCAAAAAAAAGAGAGAGATTTGGGGTCAGAAGTAGGGGGCCTCAATTGGACCCTTATCTCATCTCTTATCTTCTCAAAACTGCTCCCGTCTGACAACTAACTAAGTGGTAGAAGGTTCTCGTTACTCTTCTATACCCCATGTTCCAAATCATTACTTTTCCTTTTCTTCACGACTCTACACAACCGAACATGCCCAGGCAAAAAAAAAAAAAAAAATGGTGTGTTTCCAGTTACATAGCTAAAATCTCTAGGGTCGGTAGGACGGATTTTTTTAAAAATGCCTGAAAATTCCCCAAAAATATATATAATTACCAAAATAAAAAATTTCCATGGTCAGCCCTGTTTTGCTAGGGTCGGTCAGGTAACTGGAAACAAACCTTTTTTTCTTTTTTTTAGGCCCTGGCATCCCTCCTCTAGTATCTGTGCTGAATGATCGTTCACAATAGATTCCATAGCACCTCACAATTGCTAGAGATCCGTTATTATTTTCACAAAAATATCTTGTATCACTGTACTGCCACCTGGGGCCTTTGTAAAAACTACGGCGGTTCACACTATTCACTTTAATTTAACAAGGATCCCTGGTAGATTCAACAGTTTTTCTTTACACTGTGTGGCATTGATCAGGTGTAAGGACCTATCATGACAGGGTGTATGTAGTGATTTGTTTGTTTGTTTGTTAAGTTTTACGTCCGGAGGCCATCAAGGAACTCATTCGATTTCGGACATGAAGTCCTTTCTTTTCTTTTTGGACAGGTATTTATATGCTGCTTGCCCGACAGCAGTGACCGAATCTATGAATGACCGAATCTATGAGATGAATGACCGAATCTATGAGGAGGGGTGAGGGGGAAAACTGCTACCGGGGCTTCATTCCCCTACTCTTTTCGAAGGATAGCAAGTGTTCTTTTATTTGCCTGGTCCCATAGGCAGGGCCAGACAAACCACGGCCTTTGATCACTCAGACGTGGTTCACTGAGGGGGAATCCCATGGCAAATGACAAGCACACGGGCCTGGGCCCACACATATGGACACCAGCTGCCCACATGCTCACCCCAAGCCACAAGACACCCCAAGTTTGTCGCCTTCTACGAATCTGGTATGCCCACTGGTAAAATGGAAGGAGAATTCTGTATGTAGTGAGGATGTGCCAGAACTCTGTCAGCTCTCCCTATCTGCCACATCAAAGTAGCATTCACAATCATACTCCACGCCCTTTAAGGGCCGCTGGTGCAGGAGTGCATCATGCTCATTGGTCATCATGATGCACCAATGAAGTGCTGGTGAGACTGCTTGCCAGTACTTTAGTTCAGCATTGCAAAAAGAGGGTTGTTAGGTCAGATTTCTTTCCTCATTTTGTATAGAAATCTATGGGTAGATATGCCAGTTCATTTGATTTTACGGTAAACAAGAAAAGCATTGTGAAATGTGAAAAACATTTCAAGGACATATACATTTAAATGTATTAGCTATTGAATTGATACCCCTTAAAAAATGGATAAAATCTACGAAAAATATGAAAAGAAATATAAAAAGTAGATGGAAATTCATTAAAAAATTCTTAATAATTCTCCAAAATTTCCAAATTAAAAAAAGTGCACGGTCGGGGCCCTGTTATGTTAGGTTCGGTTGGGTGACTGGAAGCAAACCCATTTTTTTCTTTTTCAAGCCCAATAACAATTTGTAACCAATGCCTACTGGGTGTGTAAAAAAGACACCCAGTAGGCACTTGGGGGCCTGTGTTTTATCCCAGCACGGCTTGCGACCATTGTTTTGGTCCACTCACCCCAGATTAGGGAGTGCTCGTGTGGAATGGAGAATTGGCTTTTTCTGGTGACAGCCAACCCTTTACGGGTTTGTTTGTTTGTTTAGTTTCACGTCCGGGGGCCATCGAGGAACTCAGACATTCAAGGTTTCTCGGACATTAAGTCCTTTCTTTTCTGTTTGGACAGGTATTTATATGCTGCTTGCCCGACACAGCAGTGACAGAATCTATGAATGACCGAATCTATGAGATGAATGACCGAATCTATGAGGAGGGGTGAGGGGGAAAACCGCTACCGGGGCTTCATTCCCCTACTCTTTTCGAAGGATAGCAAGTGTTCTTTTATTTGCCTGGTCCCATAGGCAGGGCCAGACAAACCACGGCCTTTGATCACTCAGACATGGTTCACTGAGGGGGAATCCCATGGCAGAAGACAAGCATGTAGACCCGCACATATGGACACCAGCTGCCCACATGAGCTGGATTGGGAATGCATCATTACAAACAGTGGGCATGATGAGTTGAGTTTTGAAATCTTTTATTTCTCACATCACATCACATGATGCACTAATGCAGTCAGTCTCTAAAGGGTTAATCCTTTAAGGCTGATGCATTAATGCATCATGCCCATCGGTCGACAAGATGCATAAATGCATTCATGCATCATGCCGACCCTATGGGGTTGATAGTCCCATAGGGTTGGCATGATGCTTCAATGAAGTGTTCATTGGTACATCATGATGACCAATGAGCATGATGCACTCCTGCATCAGCGGCCCTTAAAGGGTTAATCCCCGACTGTGATTAATCCGTCTAATCGGGGCTCGGTCAGACACTAGACGTTACCATGGACACTGGCACAAAGAAGGAGGGATGTAGCCTGGGCTCAGCTAATGAAGGGTGATGTCACCATAGCAACTCATCAACAAACATAACCCTTTAAGGGCAGCTGATGCATTAATGCATCATACCCATTGGTCGGCTTGATACACCGATGAAGTGCTGTCGAGGCTGCTCACAAGCACTTCATTTAAGCATCATGCTGACCCTTAGGGAGTTTTTTTTTTATCAACCCCGCCGGCATGATGCACCAATGAAGTGCTGGTGAGTCTGCATGCCAGCACTTCATTGGTGCATCATGACGACCAATGGGCATGATGCACTCCTGCATCAGCGGCCTTTAAAGTGTTAGCTCAATAAGATTTGAGATGCGGGGTCTGGAGTTGCACGGCTTCACCATTCTGCTTCATTCACCATGGTGTCTGAATTAACTTGGCTCAAATGTAAAATAAGGCTTCAACAAAGTGTAAAAGGCATTTTCAAGCAGACAGTGTTCCCAATTCCATTCACAGTAGCGGTTCCATGAATAACCATAGCCCTTACCGTAACTTCCCCCATTTTTTTCAATGGTGCGTTTTTGAAAATGAATCTGAGGCTCCTATGCCTTATAGATTCAGCCCAAAGTCTGTGTGGGTCTTAATGAAGATGGGTACTGGTACTATTACTAAAGAACAGTATTAAACCTTCAAAAATAAAGCCCAAGCTGCGCCTTATAGCATTTCCTTCAACTCAGTGTGCCCCTAATATGTGGGATGCGCCTTATATGCTGGAGATTATGGTATATTGTAATGACCGTGGACTCAAAGCCCATACTTAATTTAACCAATGGCATGGCAGTATGACAGGTCTGCCTATAGGAATCTCATACATACCACAGACCAATATACATTTATACATGTCACACTGATAGGGTGGGGTAAGTCGCCCCTGACTCGACCACCAGGCATGGTGGTACCTTGAATTAGACATCATACAGAAACACCCTGTCTATAAGTCGCACCTCGTGCATAAGACACACTCAGAGATTTTGGATATAATAGAAAAACATGTCATAATCGTCCTAATCAATCGACTTTCAAAATTCAAAAACCTATGGGCAGTTTGGAGCTACTGCTACCCCCTATACCAATATACGGAGTGAGGGAGTCTTCCGTAAATTTGATAAAAAAAAAAAAAAAAAAAAAAAAAAAGCACCCAAGTGAGCCCATCCTCACATATGAGCTGTGTCCTATAGGATTCTAGACCCATAGCCAGTGGACCCACTATTTTGAATTTTGCTGGTGATTCTAAAATCGACAAAACACACTGATAAGGCATTGTTATGATGGGTATACCTTGTCTCTGGATGACAAACACCTCCAGGGACAACAAGCTGGTTCAGCTCTTTAATATCAGTGGCGAGTCATGGGTGACTTACCCTACAAGAAAATAAATACCCAGTGCAATGTGAGGTGCCGCTGTCATTCTGTCCAGAAGTCATGTCAAGCCTCCCTCTACAGCCACCATACCGGGCTGGGGGCTGGTGTAGGGGCAATAGGGAATAAGGGGTGGATTCTATGGGGTTGGACTTAATATGTTTGACGTAAAAGGCAATTGGGATGATAGTACATTTCATGTATCAAGCCCATTGGCTGTCATGATGCATGAATGCAGCCCTGAGGGGTAACCTTACCAGGGGTGCCTGCATTAATGCATCATGCCAACCCTACAGGGTTGATACACTCGTCTCCCCGAGAGGCGGCATGATGTTCCAATGAAATGCTTGACATTGGTGGCTGTAGAGGGAGGATTGGCATGATACACCAATGACGTCATTGTGAGCTTCATTGGCACAGTATGACTACTATTGGATAAGATGTACTCCTTCATTAAGAATCCTAAAACGTTTAAATCCTGCTTGTTGTTACCAGACCACCTACCTCAGGTAATTACCCGATATGAAGATGGGAAACGGATTTTACTCACCTAAAAAGAAAACAAATACGTTAGTTTAGTGGGGGTCTAGATGGGGGGTCCCCATGTCACATGTCGATTTTAAGAAAAGACAATGTCACATGTCATTAAATTTCTATTTTCCCATGTCCTTGTCACTAAGCTCCATGTCACATGTCGATTTTAAGATAAGGCCATGTCTCATGTCACTAAATTTTTACTCCTTCATGTCCTTGTCACTAAGCTCCATGTCACATGTCGAATTTAAGAAATGACCATGTCACCCTGTCGAATTTAGGGGTCCAGACCCATTTTAGTCAGTATTTTAAGTTGATAACACATCTTATAAACATTTTACAGAGTTTAGCGTACACAGCTCCATATCAACAGAGACGCTACAGAAGATAAGAAAGGAGAAGGAATGAAGGGTACCAAAGTGTGTGTGTGTGGGGGGGGGGGGTGTTGTCAAAGTGTGCTTTTTATCTCAAGTTGAATATGAGAGCACCATAGGTTTAACCAAGAACTTCTGTATCACACCCCCCAGTGTGATAACCCTCCCCCGTATCACACTGCCAGGTAAAAATGGTCAAATAAGTGATGATAAAATCATTTCTAATGCCAAATAAATGGAATTAATAACATATCTGACTTAATTCACTAGAGATAAATACAAAGGAGCACGAGAATTGGTCAGCACTGAGGGTTATCACACTCGGCTTCATCTCGTGTGATAACCCTCAGTGCTGACCAATTCTCGTGCACCTTTGTCTATGTAGCACCTTCTGTGGTCATTTTGTAAGAGGAGTGTCTATACGAGTTTGTTATGTGGATATGTATACTGTGTGGCTAACCTCCCCTCCCCTCTTTGCCTGAATGTAAGCGCCAATCCATACTACTACTTACAGCCCACAGAGCCGGCCTTCTACGTGACGACCTTTAGCCCCTATTGGTCATAATGGCTAGTTAAGACTGGGCAATTTGGCAAGACCTCCTACAGGGAGGTCGTAATCCCCCAGTAGAGGGTGTTCATATCAGATACTATCACCAAACACTAGTGAAAATCAGGATGCGACTCATGTGCAAGGCTCACCTGATACACGATGTACCACAGATTCTCTCGTATAAGCCGCACTCTGGGTTAGAGAGGGAGAGTGAGTAATAGATGTTTAACGCCCTTTCGACAGCTAAGGTCATATTTATGGCAAGAACTACATTACACAATTTCACAGGGGAATGTGTCAGTGCCCGGGCATATGTGCACTACACACATCCTGAGGGGATAGGAAAGAGGAGAAATAGACCCTTTTAAGTGGGCTAGGGAAGCCCGGGTTAGAGAGGAAGCTATAGGCCACACCCAAGGGGTGAAAATTGATGTTTTAGTACTGTTTTATAGGGTTACATATCGCGCTATGTGCAGCATCCTCCACTTCAAGCCGATCCTATAAGCCGCATTTTGATTAGGGTTCTGGTACCAGCTGCAGCTTATACAATAGAATTTACGGTTAAAGTGTCGGGAGGGGGTGGTGGTTGTTGGCACTTGTTTACCCGGTACTATACAACCGCACCTTATGGCCTTGGCCTGCCCTGGCACCTTACCAGTAGTTAGTGTATACACTCTCTATATGCACCCTGTACTCTACTTTCTAGTCTCTGGCCTATTAATGGGACCTAAAACCCAATCTGCCTTTTTTTTCTATTTTCATTTCGGCTATCGAGTAGGAAATGAGGCCCATTAAATACTTGGCCAGCATTAAATACATTTGTCGTTAACGTTTAAGAAATTCTCAAAGGATCTTTTCAAAGTGTAAAGTAAACTTTTGGACTAAAGTGCAGAACATTTTTAAAACGTAGGAGAAATCACATCGTTTAAAAATGGGACTATATCATAATCAGTAAAGTTGGGAGTACGATCCAACTTATACTCCACCTGGCCCTGCACCCTATTGTCCCTACTGTAGGTTTATTTCCACATTCTACAGTTTGGGGGCCAACAGGAGGTTTTATGAATTAGGTCAGTTCTAGCAGGAGGTTTTGTGAATTGGGTCAGGTCTAGGAGGAGGTTTTGTGAAATAGGCCAAGCGTAGCAGGAGGTTTTATGAATAAGGTCATTTTTGAACAGCAGATGTAATTCTTGGGAAAATTCTGTCCCGTATGGGATTCGTACCCACGCACCAGACAATGCTGGGATCCTGAGTCGCATGTGCTAACCATTACACCATGAGTCCTCAGCTGATACTATGGGTGTTAGAACATCTACTGAAGGGCAATATGCTACTTCTATGACTGAGTAATCAATTATAGATAATCAGGGTGATTTCACTTTGAAAGTTTGTCTGGTCAATCTAGTGTAGTGGTTAAGGCCTGGGACTAGAAATCTAGACCACACAGGTTCAAACCCTTGGTGTAATTTTGTTTTATTCTCAGTTGACCACTGTCATTTTTGCAACTAATTCTAAAAATAATGTACTATAATGAACATCCTCTGATTGCCAAAATGATAGAGGGGGGCTTCAGGGGGGTCTTTTACAAAGACTCCTTTAACCTTGTATGTGTAAGTTAAAAACACTTTCCCCATGCAGTCTTGAACCCACATTCTGTGATTCAAAGTCAGACATGCTAACCATTATACTATTGCAACTGCTGGTGATTGTAGACTGAAACACCATATATTTATCATAGCTTTGTATCACAGCCAGTGCAGAAGGTTCAAATCCTCTTCTAGGCCTCTACAGTTTATGTCAAGATATGCTTATATTTATGGTTTTACTGTTACATAAACTTCAGTGGATGGAGTATAAGTCAGAAAACCTCCAGCTCTAAGGAGGTTTTCCATGATACCCCACTGACCGCGGGCAGTGTAGGGGCAGTATTTCCCTGTACTCGGTGGCAGACCCCCAGGGGCGGGTTTCCGGGTAATCACTGCCCCCCCTAGTGTGTATCATACCGATCAAGGTGTGGATGGAAGGTGGAAATGTCAGGCAAAGGGGATGTAGCTCAGTGGTAGAGCGCTCGCTTGCAAGTTGAGAGGTCCCGGGTTCGAAACCCGGTGTTTCCAAGTACGTTTTCGCCGACCTCTACATCTACGAGCTCAATCCAATAACACACCCGATGAAACATTGTGAACATGCTAGAACAGATACAGTGCATGAAGTGTTGACCATATTGTTAACCCTTAATGTGGAAATATTGTGTAGTGCACCAAGCCACCCTCTTGTGGGCATACTACGCAGGTCCCCCACCAAATTTGGATTCATGATTTCATTTTGGTAGTGAGGTTTTCTTACTCTGGTTTCAAAATTATTTTCCATGTGTCAATTTTTCCAGGGCTGTAAGTCAAGAGTGTAAGAAGAGAAATCTGTAGCCGCACACAGAAAGTCTGAAGTCAATATAGAGTACTCAGGCATGGGACTGGATTTTGAAGAGATTTCCAAGAGGGTGATCAAGTACCACTTGTAGGTGGTATCTGAGAGCAATTTTATGGGATGAGGACCCTCAAATATCCAAGATCCCCTTCCCCCTTAATATAGAAATATTTACTCAATGGATCTGCGCAAACCACAAAAGTGACCCATCTGACCTTCAAAGTTATAAATTTCCGGAAATCTCCTGAAGAATCCCATACCTGAACTGTACTACGAACTGAGGAATTTCTGAAATCAGACAAGATTGTGAAAACTTACATCCCTCTTGCAATTTTCCTGTTTTTGCTACATGTATTTTATTTCCCTTTCCCTGTATGGTGGTGATTACTTGTGTACATTCTTGGTGAGTCTACTCACCAGTCCTCAGGTTCATCCATGCATCTTTACGACTACATCCTTCTCAGGGTTGCCATGATGCATAAATGCACTGCTCACAAATGGTCATGATGCATCAAAGCATTGATATATCACGTGACGGGGTGATACAGGTACAATGTTACCTGTAGGCCTACTCATAAAGGATGGGTATGATGCATGCAAGCATGGGATTTGGTAAAGAAATATCCACGTTGGCCCCTAAATTCCTCATCCAGCTGGTTTTTGAGATGAAATATGTGGGCAGATGCAGTTAACACGAAAGCTCATGGGACACCACCTTTTGCTGGCAAAATCGCTGCCGGTCCCGAAGAAATTGCCAGACTGCAGGACCGAATGTCCTGCTGCAATCTTGGTACTTTGGGCTACATTCTGGTTTTTAGGGCTTGGAAATCGGACGATTTAATAATGTAGGAGAAATCACATCGTTTAAAAATGGGACTATATCATAATCAGTAAAGTTGGGAGTACGATCCAACTTATACTCCACCTGGCCCTGCACCCCATTGTTCCTACTGTAGGTTTATTTCCACATTCTACAGTTTGGGGGCCAACAGGAGGTTTTATGAATAAGGTCAGTTCTAGCAGGAGGTTTTGTGAATTGGGTCAGGTCTAGGAGGAGGTTTTGTGAAATAGGCCAAGCGTAGCAGGAGGTTTTATGAATAAGGTCATTTTTGAACAGCAGATGTAATTCTTGGGAAAATTCTGTCCCGTATGGGATTCGTACCCACGCACCAGACAGTGCTGGGATCCTGAGTCGCATGTGCTAACCATTACACCATGAGTACTCAGCTGATACTATGGGTGTTAGAACATCTACTGAAGGGCAATATGCTACTTCTATGACTGAGTAATCAATTATAGATAATCAGGGTGATTTCACTTTGAAAGTTTGTCTGGTCAATCTAGTGTAGTGGTTAAGGCCTGGGACTAGAAATTTAGACCACACAGGTTCAAACCCTTGGTGTAATTTTGTTTTATTCTCAGTTGACCACTATCATTTTTGCAACTAATTCTAAAAATAATGTACTACAATGAACATCCTCTGATTGCCAAAATGATAGAGGGGGGCTTCAGGGGGGTCTTTTACAAAGACTCCTTTAACCTTGTATGTGTAAGTTAAAAACACTTTCCCCATGCAGTCTTGAACCCACATTCTGTGATTCAAAGTCAGACATGCTAACCATTATACTATTGCAACTGCTGGTGATTGTAGACTGAAACACCATATATTTATCATAGCTTTGTATCACAGCCAGTGCAGAAGGTTCAAATCCTCTTCTAGGCCTCTACAGTTTATGTCAAAATATGCTTATATTTATGGTTTTACTGTTACATAAACTTCAGTGGATGGAGTATAAGTCAGAAAACCTCCAGCTCTAAGGAGGTTTTCCATGATACCCCACTGACCGCGGGCAGTATTTCCCTGTACTCGGTGGCAGACCCCCAGGGGCGGGTTTCCGGGTAATCACTGCCCCCCCTAGTGTGTATCATACCGATCAAGGTGTGGATGGAAGGTGGAAATGTCAGGCAAAGGGGATGTAGCTCAGTGGTAGAGCGCTCGCTTGCAAGTTGAGAGGTCCCGGGTTCGAAACCCGGTGTTTCCAAGTACGTTTTCGCCGACCTCTACATCTACGAGCTCAATCCAATAACACACCCGATGAAACATTGTGAACATGCTAGAACAGATACAGTGCATGAAGTGTTGACCATATTGTTAACCCTTAATGTGGAAATATTGTGTAGTGCACCAAGCCACCCTCTTGTGGGCATACTACGCAGGTCCCCCACCAAATTTGGATTCATGATTTCATTTTGGTAGTGAGGTTTTCTTACTCTGGTTTCAAAATTATTTTCCATGTGTCAATTTTTCCAGGGCTGTAAGTCAAGAGTGTAAGAAGAGAAATCTGTAGCCGCACACAGAAAGTCTGAAGTCAATATAGAGTACTCAGGCATGGGACTGGATTTTGAAGAGATTTCCAAGAGGGTGATCAAGTACCACTTGTAGGTGGTATCTGAGAGCAATTTTATGGGATGAGGACCCTCAAATATCCAAGATCCCCTTCCCCCTTAATATAGAAATATTTACTCAATGGATCTGCGCAAACCACAAAAGTGACCCATCTGACCTTCAAAGTTATAAATTTCCGGAAATCTCCTGAAGAATCCCATACCTGAACTGTACTACGAACTGAGGAATTTCTGAAATCAGACAAGATTGTGAAAACTTACATCCCTCTTGCAATTTTCCTGTTTTTGCTACATGTATTTTATTTCCCTTTCCCTGTATGGTGGTGATTACTTGTGTACATTCTTGGTGAGTCTACTCACCAGTCCTCAGGTTCATCCATGCATCTTTACGACTACATCCTTCTCAGGGTTGCCATGATGCATAAATGCACTGCTCACAAATGGTCATGATGCATCAAAGCATTGATATATCACGTGACGGGGTGATACAGGTACAATGTTACCTGTAGGCCTACTCATAAAGGATGGGTATGATGCATGCAAGCATGGGATTTGGTAAAGAAATATCCACGTTGGCCCCTAAATTCCTCATCCAGCTGGTTTTTGAGATGAAATATGTGGGCAGATGCAGTTAACACGAGAGCTCATGGGACACCACCTTTTGCTGGCAAAATCGCTGCCGGTCCCGAAGAAATTGCCAGACTGCAGGACCGAATGTCCTGCTGCAATCTTGGTACTTTGGGCTACATTCTGGTTTTTAGGGCTTGGAAATCGGACGATTTAATAATGTTTTTTTACAGCCTATAATAAAAGACATTTTTGTTTGTTAAGATTTAAAGAATAAAATGATCGTGTTTTCATTGCTGACAATAATGATCTTGAGGTATTAGGTCCTGCCAAGATCAATCCGGGCCTGCTGAATGATAAAATCTGCAGGACCGAATGGCCTGTGAGGGGAAAAGCTTTTCGTATAGACTGTAGATGAAGGAAAAGGGCCCTCCCTACGGAATATTTAGTACTGGATTTGGCCACTAGGGCAGCTACAGAGGCTAAAATTATGAAAAAATAGACCAGAATGTGCTAATATGTACAATTTTTATACAGAAAAAGATGGTTTTCTCAAAAACATTTTATTTTCTGGCACTTTCCTGCATATTTGGAATGTAAATGGAACATTTTGAATCCAAAACAAGGCCTAAAAATGGTTCTCAGAGATATGTGATGCCATAAGCAACCAAAATTATATTCCAAATAGAAAGAATATTAATGTTGATTGATGGAATGATTAATTGAGATTCATATGCTAAAAAAAGCATCATTTCACGATACAAAGCTACCGTATCGTCGTGAAAAACCGCCCAGGCGCTTATAGATTTGGAGAGGTGGTTACCCCTGGCCCTTATACAAAACAGGCGCTTATTCAAGGTCTATGTTCAGTGCTTAAGAGATATTTCAACACCCGCTTACCCCCGGCGCTTATACAAGACCGGCACTTATTCAAAACCCGGTGGTTTTTCATGACGATACGGTATTCCCAAATCTATGGAAAGGGTTGGTAATTTTTTAATTGATTATTTTAATCATAAGACCTGTGCTAATGAGATGCCTCATTTAATTAAAACAATTAATTATAGAGCTTATTGGCTGTTTTGCTGTAGTTATGCTATTCCATTTTCGTGAAGCAATATCTCCAAGACCAGAGGGGCTATCTGAATGTGTTGTACCTCATTTTAAAGCTGATAGCAACAATTTTAAATGTCACATTTTACCTCGAAGGACCCTTTCCCCTCATCTGTTCACATATATGGATTGGGTCCCTACAAGAGTCTAAGACCGGCCCACCCTGTTAATGCTAAAATGTTTTCTCATTGGATTAGTGCTACTCTCCATAACCATCTCTGGATATTCTCTGTTCACTATTACTCTGAGTTCACGGTTATTCTGATAACATTTTGTTTACAGAGCATGGTTGAGATTCCAGTAAGAAAAGGAATTTATTTCTGGAAATAACTGGGCGAGGACAATCAAATTGGGAAACTCTTCGTAACTCGCTGTTCTGCAAAGCCATTACAGAAGGGATGACAATTTTTCTGCAGATTAATCATCCAAATTCAGTCTTAACACTCCAAGGGTCACTAATGTATTAATGCATCATGCCCATTGGTTGTCATGATGCACCAATGAAGTGCTGGCGAGACTGCTCTCCAGTACTTCATTAGAGCATCATGACGACCCTCCAGGAGTATATATGTATCAACCCCATAGGGTCGGCATGATGCTCCAAAGAAGTGCTGATGAGCAGTCTCCCCAGCACTTCAATGGTGCATCATGACGAACAACGAGCACTCCTGCATCATCGGCCTTTAATGGGTTAAAGCTTCAAGGGCAATCTACCAGTTTACCACATGTAAGAGAACAACCAATAAGGGTGGCCCGTGGATTGTCTCACGCACTATCCCCTTTGTTTGCCTATAGTAGTTTGCCTACTCAAATTATTTGTTGTCATAATCCATGGATAATACAGTGGGTAACTCGCTAGTGATGCATGCATTCATGCATCATGAACACCCTATTGGAATGATACTCTCTCAAGGGGCTTTTATCTTGCACTGATGCAATATGGCATGGAGAGTCACTCGCCCGGATCTTGAATACAAAGTAGGGTGAGCCTAAATACAGCGTGCTACCGTTAGCCCGTTTAGGCCTGCCAATGCAGGATTGCATCGTGCCAACCCTCCATGAGTGTATCAACACTGTGGCATGATACTTGAATGCAGCCTGACAAGTCACTTCCTGTGAGCTGCATAAGTGCACCATGCATGGCGTAATAATGCATTATCTGCCCTTAACAGGGTTTAATATCCATGCTTATGGTCCAATCCAATCACGACCATTCTCTTCCTTCATTTCTTCTGTTTTTAAAATCTCATTTTTTGTCAATCGTGTTAATTTGAATATTTGCAGTCCACTGCCAGGAGGCCGTTTCACCGCATTTAATACAATAAACACTGACGTCCGTATTTTAAACACGGACGTCCCTGTATCACATTTATGTCCATATTTAAACCCCTACTGCCACCTCCCCCCTCCGTATTTACAATGATGTCCATATTGTAAATACGGAGGGGGGGGGAGGGGGCAGTAGGTGTTCAAATATGGACATTTATGTGAAACACGGACGTCCGTGTTTAAAATACGGACGTCCATGATTATTGTAATAAATGCGGTGAAACGGCCTCCATGGTTGATACACTCTCAGATGGAGCAGTCTCACCAGCACTTCATTAGTGCATCAAGCAGAACATTGGACATGATGCAAAGCGGCCCTCGAAGAGTTAAAAGTTGAATGGCTTGGAGTATGTCTGAACATGGCCTGAGGAAATGTATGTAGGCAGTCTTACAGCTAAAACAGTTCAGTGATATATCTCAGAGTTCAGTAAACACAATTGATGCTGGCATTCTCCTTCACAATAGGCCCTAAGTGGCTAAGGAGCCATATTAAATCTTACAAACTGAATCTGACAAAGGCTCTTATCGTCCTCTCGATATTTGTTTTAGTGCCTTTGAGACGTAACACTGACTACACAGCTTATCCCTTTAAAGGCCGTTGATGCAGGAGTGCATCATGCCCATTGGTCGTCATGATGCACCAATGAAGTGCTGGTAAGTCTACTCACCAACACTTCATTGGTGCATCATGCCGACCCTCCAGGAGTTTATGTATCAGCCCCATAGAGTCATGATGATGATGATGCTCCAATGGGCATGATGCATTAATGCATCAGCGGCATTTAAAGGACTAGGAATGTATTTGTCCTCTTCTTCCCCGTGTTGTCAGTTTCCTGTGTCTCAGGCTTTCTCTACTATATATGTAAATATTCTGAGAGGAAAGCTGCCGTTTAAAACTGGGGGGAAGGTGTGCTCACATGGGCTTGTTTGCCACTAATTTCTTTTTGTGATTTTTTTTTTCTCAACGGTGCCAGATAGCAAAACATGTCTTCATTGCAATCCATCCCATTTGGAAAGCAGTTGGGTGAAATTCAATATTCTAGAATGCAGTCACTCTCCAGGGCTACCCATTAGAGCATTATGATCACCATGACCAATGGGCGTGATGCAGTAATGCACTGCCGACTCTTTAAGGGTTCAAGGCCTGTTACTCAATGGAGTTGATTGTCAGCAAGTGACATGCCGTATAGTTAATAGGTACATGCCCTGGAGTCAGCCCACAGGCAGCTATTAAGCTTTTTTTGGAGTTGCTTGCCGTGTAGCGGCCGGGAGCGCAGCGACCGTAGCAACTTCATTATGTTTTTGGTTTGTCAGTGACGTCACGGTCACCTTGTGACGCAATTTGTGGCGTTATGCGTCGGCTGTGACGTCACACGTCAGCCGCAGAGTGGCAACTCCTATCCGTGGTACTTGCCACATTTTTCTTGTTTTAAAGGGAACTCATAATAGCTCCAGGTTTAAGTAGAGATGCTACGTTTCCTAGACTACTAATACAGGAACTTAAGTGCAAAGCTATTACTTTTCTAGGATAATTCAATGTTGGTAAACACAAGGCTTATCAAATCTTAACAATTATAAAAGATAATGAGAAATACCGTAATCTCCCGCGTATAAGATGCGTCCGCTATGCCAAACAAAATGCTGGTGCGTCTTATAGATTAATCTCAACTTGGGGGTGCGTCTTATACGAGGGGTAATTTTACTATAGAACAGTACTGGATTGACAAAAATCACCCCTAAGAGGTGCGTCTTATACGCGAAAATGCTTCTGCTGAGTTTGGGGTACGTCCTAAACGTGCAATGCGTCTTCTACACGGGAGATTACGGTAGGAATATGACCCTGGTGAGTAAAGGGCCCATGAATTGTAAGAATACTTACCATTCATGGGCTGCATCATGCTCATTGGTCAGCATGAATGAATGCAGCCTTTCAACGACGCTCATACATCCAAGCCTCTGCTACCGTAATCTCCCGCGTATAAGGCGCGTCTTATACACCAAACAAAATCCTGCTGAGTCTTATACATGGGAGGGACATTGCCTTGAGTTTGGGGTGCGCCTTATAGGGGAGGTATTTTTACTATAGAGCAGTACTAAATTAACAAAAATCTGCCCTTAAAGGTGCGCCTTATGCGTGGACTTACATTATCTGAGTTGGGGGTGCGCCTTATACGCGAGCTGCGCCTTATACGCGGGAGATTACGGTAAAAGTAATGTGGTAATGGGATAGGGAAAACGGGGGCCTTAGCTTCTAGTCATAATATTATGTAAAATTCACCAAAAATTATCTTTCTATACAAATTTTATGTAGACCATGTATGTATAGACGTCATCACGCTTGAGCTGACAATTCAAGGTGGCCGTGGTGGGCCCCCACCACCCCCCCCCCCTAAATGAAGATTTGGTTCCTACGCGTCCGCTGATGTACTCCTGAAGAATGATCAAAGCTTCTATGTCAGGCATTGCGGCGTCGAAAGAAGAAAATCGCTGAGTTGGGATTGCATCTTATATATGCGGGATGCACATTAAAGATGTGAGATAAAAATAAAATCTTTTTTTTCTTCTTTTTTCTTTGTCTGTGGATGTGTATAAATGGGTGAAATCATTAGAACTGCGCCGGGAGGCTGAATCATTCATGAAACAATTCATGAATGTGTTCTACCGATGCAAAAGGTTGCTTGCAATCCTACCCCGGACCAAAATGCAGTAGAAATGCAGCACTAAAGCAGCTGGGAAACAGTGTGGTGTGACAGTAGTGATTCAGTGTGAAAGCAGCATCAGAAACAGTATTGTATCAGCATCTACTGTCATTCTACTGCTCAGCACCACAAAACTTGCAGCAGTGGTACAGTAGTAGAACAGTAGTATTAGCAGCATGAAAGCAGTATTGAATCAGTTGTCCCAATTATGTAAATTAGATGGCAGCATTTGAACAGTATCTACTTATTTAATGCTGCATGACCATATATGGGGTTGGGGCAGTGTTAAATCAGCACTACTGCATGGCTGCTGCTATAGCAGTAGTTGAGCAGTAGATCATACTGAAAACTACTGCTGGGGGCAGGTAGAAGCATAAAAGAAGCAGCCGCTGTTCTAGTACTGGCACTACCAATGCCTCTCTAGGTGGTCCTTGCTGGATTTGAACTTGGGATCTTCTGATTACTCTACCAACGCATTAGCCCCTGAGCCACCGCCTCATCAGCTATGTGGAGCGGTTACTACTTCCTAGTAGTGCATGCAAATCATGTAGGAGGGGACTAGGGCAGTATTGATTCAGTAGTACTGGGTAACTCTTACCATAGCAAAAGGGTAAGATTAGACATATATATAGAGTGCTGCTATAGTATAATGCCTTTCGGTTTACTGATGTTAAGGTGACGAGACAAGCACTTTGCAATTATCAATGATACATGGATACTATGTAAAAAAAATATGTCATGATTGGGACCAAAAGATTCAGTATATTTGTACCCTATATAAAGTCAGCGAGTAATTCCTCACTTTCATACACCCCAACATCCATGTGTATCCATTACTGGCACTGAATAAGATATTCATATGCAAATGGGTGAAGTATGCTTGTCTCCACAAACACTGGATAGTTTCATTATTACATTACTGAATCTTTTGATTGCTGTTCACAACCATACTGACATTCACACTATGGACTGTCTTAGAAGCATCAGGTAAATAATCCGTGAATGGACAGAGTCATACCAGTAGATGGTCAGTAGACTACTGCATCTATGCTGCTGCACAGAGTGTATAATTTCTGGAATCTATTAACATTCAGTTGAGAGTCAGTAGACTACTAATTCTAGTCTGAAATGCAGTGCATATTCAGTTGATAGTCAGTACACTACTGAGTGTAGACTGAAAATGCAGTGTGGAGTCAGCTGTTTCGGAAGTATTTCAACAGTACCTACTGCAATATGCAGTTGTTGATCAGCATATTCTCAGTAGCCACTGATAGGAGAAGTAGATACTGCCTTCTGGTCCGGGACATCAAATTGACATTAATACACAGTGCAGATGTCTAGCCAGATATCAGATTTATTCAAATGTATACAGTCTACAATTTCTTTCTTAAAGAGCCACTACCGTAATCTCCCGCGTATAAGGCGCAGCCCGCGTATAAGGCGCACCCCCAACTCAGGGAGGCCTGTCCCACGTATAAGGCGCACCCCTAAGGGCAGATTTTTGTTAATTTAGTACTGTTCTATAGTAAAAATACCCCCCCCCCTATAAGGCGCACCCCAAACTCAAGGGAATGTCCCTCCCACGTATAAGACTCAGCAGCATTTTGTTTGGCGTATAAGACGCACCTTATACGCGGGAGATTACGGTAACACAGGATTGCATCAAGTCCATCGGTCGGGTTGGCATGATGCACTAAAGAGGTGGTGGCGAGACTGCTCGGCAGTACTTCATTGGAGCATCATACTGATCATCCGGGCCTGTATCAACCTCTTAGAATCGGCTGATGCATGCAGCCCTGGTGAGTGACTCGCGTTGTGTCTTCCAATGGGTGTGATGCATTAATGCATCAGCGGCCATGGCTAAGCTGTATAACTCATTATAACACGGCTGGCAGTGATCTGCTGCACGATACAAGTGACCTTGAGTGCATTATAGGAGTACCGTGCACGCCTGAGCAAGGTCACCATAGCTGTAAACCAGTCAAGGATCATTAATTGGTCTAAAATACCTTGATTGGGTCCTTGATTGGTTGGAATGAAATGTACAATGTTTTACAAAGACAATAGACAACTCCTTCTTCACATCGAGACATTAACTCAGATGCATTCGTGCATTATAGGACAACAGACAGTCTCGATGTGAAGAAGATCGTTGTCTATTCTCTTATCAATTTTAAGAATTTGCAATGGAAATGGTCTATTCAACTCCCTTTTCATCCATATCAATTCATTTTCCATTTATCTTTGGATTACCTTCATTCTGAAATGAAAACGGGGCGGGTAAATATCCTGACTTTTGTATTGGGACTAGATTAATTGGATTAAAATCACGCATACTTGTAGCGTTGGTAAAAAGATACACACTAAAATCCACTATTTTTTTTTCTTATTTATTTATTCTCTTTTTTTCGTGGCTGGCAACGTTTCTTCATAAACAGTATGTATAATGATTCTTTAAAAATGGAAGCAGCAGCTTTTGTAAAACGCTCAGACAATAATCAATACAAAATCAAAGTCCATTGTGACTGAACTATTTGAGTTATTGGCCACATACTTCAAGGCCCGCTTAACAGATAGACACAGGTGTACAGAGAGACTCAAGGACCCTCTACACAGCCTGCTGCAAACCACTCCTAAATTACCACATGCTCAAATTAACCCTTTAAAGGCCGCTGGTGCAGGAGTGCATCATGCCCATTGGTCATTATGATGCACCAAATAAGTGCTGGCGAGACTGCTCGCCAGCACTTCATTAGAGCATCATGCTGACCCTATGGGGTTGATACATGTACTCTCGGAGGGTCGGCATGATGCTCCAATAAAGTGCTGGCAAGCAATCTTGCCAGCACTTCATTGGTGCATCATGACGACCAATCAGCACGATGCATTAATGAATCAGCGGCCTTTAAAGGGTGAACCCTTCAGGGCCCGACATCCCTGCCCAATGCACATGAAATCATTTCTCTGGACAGAAATTTTTTTAAACCAGCCTTATGCTAATTTACCGGGCCGGGCACACAGCATTTACCTACTGGACACATCTTTGGTATGTTTCTGTGTCCAGTGGACACACTGGTTCAAAACTGATTTGTTCAGCCCTGCCTTTCGCAGAACACATCATGCCTATTGGTCGTCATGATGCACCAATGAAGTGCTGGTGAGTCTGCTCACCAGCACTTCATTGGAGCATCATGCCGACCTATTGGGACTGTATCAAGCCTGTAGGGTTAGTATGCAGCCCTGGCGAGTTACTTGCCTGGGCTGCATTCATGCATCATGACGACCAGTGGAAATGATGTCATGCACATCTTGACCCTTTACAGGATACATGATGCCCTCAGGTTCATTGTCCTTGGTCGTCACGATGCACTGAGTGAATCTACTCGACAGCACTAAATTGGTGCATCACGCCAATCTTAACGGGAGTGTATCAATCCCATAGAGTCGCCTTGATGTATGAGTGAGTGAGTAAGTAATAGATGTTTAACGCCATTTCGACAGCTAAGGTCATATTCATGGCGAGAACGACATTACACAATTTCACAGAGGAATGTGTCAGTGCCCGTGCACATGTGCACCACACACATCCGAGGGGATAGGAAAGAGGAGATATAGACCTTTTTAAGTGGGCTAGAGAAACCCGCCTTGATGTATGAAGTATATGTCTAGTTGAATTCCTGGTGAGAGACTCACCAGCTTTCATGGCGATTAATGGGCATGATGCATTGGAACTTTGAAAATTAATTGAATAGAGCATAAGTAATGTCGTTTTTAAACCTTTCAACCATATAACTACCGTAATCTCCGGCGTAGAAGGCGCAGCCCGCGTAGAAGGCGCACCCCCAACTCAGGGAAGGCAGATCCGCATAGAAGGCGCATCTGCTGCTCCTGAGTCTAATATTTGAAAAACCCGCGTATAAGGCGCCCCCCCAACTCACAGGGGGGCTGTTTCGCGTAGAAGGTGCCCCCCCCCCCACCTCTATGAGTTCAAACTGTCATCGGCGCATGGTGGGCCTTATCCGCGGCAAGCGCATCGACACCTCCTGGTCTGCCGCGCTTCTGGCTCTATGAGTTCAAGCTGTCATCGGCACACGGTCAGCGTATTCCCCGCCGAGCAAATCTACAGTGACCAGTCTGCCGCGCTGCTGGCGCTATGAGTTCAAGCTGTCATCGGCACACGGTCAGCGTATTGCCCGCCAAGCAAATCTACAGCGACCGGGCTGCCGCGCTGCTGGCTATATGAGTTCAAGCTGTCATCGGTACACGGTCGGCGTATTGTCCGCTGAGCGCCTGTACACCGACCGGTCTGCCGCGCTGCTGGCGCTATGAGTTCAAGCTGTCATCGGCACACACGGTCAGCGTATTGCCCACCGAGCAAATCTACAGCGACCGGGCTGCCGCGCTGCTGGCTATATGAGTTCAAGCTGTCATCGGCGCATGGTGGGCGTACACCGACTGCCCTAAAGTACACAACTATACATGTTAAGAACTCAAAATTAATATTAGATTGATATATAAAGGTTAGCTAATGATTTTGGGTTATTTTCCTTGGCCACATCAATAAGTCTCCCAATTGAAAGTCAGAAAAACCCGCGTATAAGGCGCACCCCCAACTCAAGGCAATTACCCTCCCGCGTATAAGACCCAGCAGCATTTTGTTTGGCGTAGAAGACACACCTTCTACGCGGGAGATAATGGTAGTATATAATTATGGTCACATATGAAATGTTTTGAGAAGATTGCAGATAAGAGATAAGATAATGGTCCGATGTGGGCTCTCTACTACTGGCCCCTGGATCACTATCCTACCCACTTGCATTATATAGAAGTTATTTCTTCATGCATTATATAGAAGTTATTTCTTCAATCATTGAATGTTTTTTTCTAACTTGAAAATAATCCCAGATTTAATTATTGTTTTAAAGCAGTTATCATCCTGATTTTTCAGGACTTTTTAAATTTTTAGATAATTTCTTGAAATTCTTTTACTGCCCATAAGTTTAGAGCCCCACTGCATCAGCCAGCACCACCGTCCCCTGTGGGGGCCACTTGGGGATATTTGGAAACCATGTGCGTACACAAACTAGCGGGAAAGGGGTACTTTTTGGGTCCTGGGAGCGGACCCGCCCGGACCCGTTAAAAGGGGCTGACAGGGGTACATTTTTGAAGGGCTATCCAACGGTGAAAGAATTTTTTAAATATTCCAACTAGAACCAGAGTGCCGTGTTATGGTACCTGTCCATAGTACAGTGGCCAACCTAACATATATGATGGCTGAATTGATTTATTGGACATAATGTCATCCTCAAAGTATTGGATATAGAAATCAAGCTAACGTGAAGCTAACGTGTAACCAAACTATGGCCTTCTTAAGGTAGGCACTTTAACAAAAAATTAAAACTGAATACTGAAAGATCTCTGTGATCACATTCGCTAGAGCTCATTGAGAAATTTCAAATTCTTTTTGAATTAGGCTCTTATCTTGTCTAGAACCAAAGATATAGGGCAAATGGTGTCCAAAATATTAAGGCAAGTAGCACTGTAGAAATGGTAGAAACAGGTGTTAGTTTTTGTGATGTGAGTACAGCCTTGCAGTGACTACTGCCAGTGGCCACCTGTGCAGGTGTCACTGTTGTGTGCTTTTTACAATTTGTAAGTGACTGTAATTAAACATTCTCAAAATGCCATTTCTACAAAATTTGGATTTCCTACATATTTGAAATCTTGGCTTTTCATTGGTATTCTTAAATATTTTCTAAGTAGATTCTAAATAGGTTTAAAATGCTCATAAAAAAATGTAACATGACAGATGTTGGTAGATTTTTATGTCCTAAACCTGTGTCTGGTGTTATTTTTTTGGTGTCTCTAGAGGTTAATGTGTTTTTCAAGGCTTCAATATTACCTTCACATTCAATTTCGTGTAAAATGGTTAATAATTGTTATTTTTCTTCCCAAATTTGTCTGGTGGGTAGTTTTATATCTACATTTCATAATTACTATCTAAACCCAATGAAAAGAAACTAATAATGCCCTATATCAATGAAATCGGCAAGGCCACAAACACTGGCTGCACTCACACCTGACAAAAAGTGTCAAACCAGCCTGCCAGCTTTTCTCACCCTCCACTCTGCCGATGTCAAAGTGCCTACTTAAGGCCACTACAAAAGGAAATTTGTTTCTCATTACCAAGAGATGAAAAAAAAAATGACGAGGGACCGTAGCCACTCCATTATGTTTTCGTTTTTCTCCATGGGCACCGCCATCATGTCTTTGACGTCATTGAGCACTTGTGATGTCATGCAACACTTGTGACGTAGCATGGAGAGGCTGCCTAGAGATGCCCGGGTAGAGATGCGTCATGAATTCGCTGCTGTCTGCTGTGCTCAATCTAACCTCAGCTGGTATTCTCCAGCGATTCCTTTTCTAACGTGGTGGGATACTGGGATAGCTGGCCGGGACTACTTTCAGCATTCCCCTAGCACTGCGGCGTAGGGATAAAAATCTTGTCAGATATAGGTCACGCCTTACCCACAATCCCACCATACTAGTGAAGGATTTCAGCCAATCCGAGCTAGCCGCTGGTATGTGCTGTGCTTTCCCACGCTGCTTTTCCCGAGGATGGGATGGGCAGCTTATGGCTCTAGACCCCTAAAATCGACATGGCGACATGAGCATTTTTTGGCCTAGTGACATGTGACATGGCCACTTCCTTAAAATCGACAGTGACATGGCAATTTCTTAAAATCGACATGGTGACATGGCAATTTCTTAAAATCGACATGGGGACATGGCAATTTCTTAAAATCGACATGGGACATGGGGACCCCCCATCAAGGGCCCCCAGCTTGAGGGAGGTGTGTGTGTGTGTGTGGGGGGGGGTTTAGTCAGTTCATGCCCGACTGATGCAAAGCAGAGAGATGCATACCTCGGATAGGTCACAGGATGACATAGCGTTTGGCTTGGCTGGCTGGGTGGCAAGGGGAAGGGCCAGTTCATATGGGGCCATCCATAAATGACGTCATGTGAAATTTGACCATTTTTGATCCCCCCCTCCCCCCCCATGTCATGTTTTTTGCTAATTTTGCAATGCTGAAGGTATATGGAAAATTGATCTCGTCATGCCAGGCCTGACCCCTCCCCCCTCGAGTATGACGTCATTTGTGGATGGCCCCTATGGGTAGGGCCTACCAATGCTGTGTAGGACTATACCTCGCTTCCCCCCCCCCCCAAAAAAAAAACTCAAGAAAAGAGTGGCAACTTCTATCCATGGGCCTTGCCACATTTTTCTTGTTTGATAAGTAATTGATAATGATTGAAACCTATGGGTCAACGTTGTTCGCGGGTATGAAGAAATGCCTTTTGAAAGTAAAGTTTTCAATAGCATTTAGAAATTGTAAAAAAGGTTGTTATTCACAGCTAGCTGCATTGCTGGAGCCTAAGCTTTAATTTGATACCAAACTTGACCACCCGTTTCCATTTTAAATGTATTTTTATCAGAAAATTCTGAAAAAAAATCTCAAATGACGATTTTTCTGACGAGGGCGGTCATGAGAAACAAGTTTTTTTTTTGGAGTGGCCTAACCATGGGGGACTAAAGTATCATTGGTCTGAAACTATATGAGCCACATAAATTTTAAACTGACATAGATAAAAAAGCTACTTGTAAAAGATCCAGATTAGAATTTGATGAATGGCATATGAGCAGACTGATACAGGTCTTTGCATAAGGCCTAAAAAACATGATGCTTTCGGGTAAGAGGGTCGAAAAAGATTAGGGTAGGTAGAGGGGAAAATATTTTTATTCTAAAGAATTATTTTCAGGCTGACTTGTGAATTACCGTACGTTTGGACATGGATCGAACGCAGTGATCCTAAAAAAACACAAAAAAAACCCATTAAAGTGCCAACAAATTATATTTTCCCCAATAAAAGACCTATAAAAGGATTTAGGGTATGGCCAAAAAAGGGGTACCGTAATCTCTCGTGTATAAGGCGCAGCTCGCCTATAAGGCGCACCCCCAACTCAGGGAGGTCTATTTCACGTACAAGGCACACCGCTGAGGGCAGAATTTTGTTAGTTTAGTACTGTTCTATAGTAAAAATACCCCCCCCCCCTATAAGGCGCACCCCAAACTCAAGGCAATGTCCCTCCCACATATAAGACTCAGCATCATTTTGTTGGTGTATAAGACGCGCCTTATACGCGAGAGATTACGGTAGGTGGCTTTAATCTGAACACAGCGAATTATTTCTCGAGGTCTAAAAACCCATACGGACTTGTTATATAATAGGGGCTGTAATATAGAAACTGAAACAACATAGTGTGATGAGTCCACTTATCCTATTGTGAAGCATGTTTTATTTAAACTGAACGACTTGAATCAAAACAATCAATACATAATTAAGTCTCGACATGATCTGACTGATATCACACAAAGAGGAGAAAAAAATCGACAAAACACACACATATTCCAGAAAAAGGAAAATGTTTACACAACCAAAAGGCGTGCAGAAAAACATGTTAAAATCCATAACAGTTGCACAGAGGCTTAAGAACATGGGTTCAATGGCTGCAGACGCCCAATACTCTCAGAACCCCTGATTCAGGAGTGTATTATGGTCGTCACGATGCACCAATGAAGTGCTGGCGAGATTTTTTGCCAGCACTTCATTGGTGCATCATGCCGACCCTTCAGGTAAGTCTCAGCCCAGTAGGGTCAGTCAGCATGATGCATGAGTGTAGCCTCGGTGAGTAACTCACCAGGGCTGCATTCATGCATAATAACCAACAGATAGGATGCTTCATGAAATGCACCTTTGGCTCTGGAATGGTTAAGAACATGGGATCAATAGAACTGAACATGTGGCATTTAGTATTACATAACATTGTATATTGTAGTGTAAGCATTGAACAAAGTCTCAATAAGAAGTCTGGGATGCCCCCCCCCCCCACCCCATCTGCAAGTACTGCCTGTCTTGGCTAGTTAACCTTTTAAAAGTCGGTGGTGCATTAATGCATCATGCCTCCTGATCGACAAGATGCATCAATGAATGCAGTCATGGTGAGTTACTCATCAATGAATGCAGTCATGGTGAGTTACTCGTTAATGAATGCAACCATGGTGAGTTACTCGTTAATGAATGCAGCCATGGTGAGTTAATCGTTAATGAATGCAGCCATGGTGTGTTACTCGTTAATGAATGCAGTCATGGTGAGTTACTCGTTAATGAATGCAGTCATGGTGAGTTACTCGTTAATGAATGCAGCCATGGTGAGTTACTCGTTAATGAATGCAGTCATGGTGAGTTACTCGTTAATGAATGCAGCCATGGTGTGTTACTCGTTAATGAATGCAGTCATGGTGAGTTACTCGTTAATGAATGCAGCCATGGTGAGTTACTCGTTAATGAATGCAGTCATGGTGTGTTACTCGTTAATGAATGCAGTCATGGTGTGTTACTCGTTAATGAATGCAGTCATGGTGAGTTACTCTTTAATGAATGCAGTCACGGTGAGTTACTCGTTAATGAATGCAGTCATGGTGAGTTACTCGCCAGGGTTACATTCATACGAATCCATGCAGGCATCATGCCAGCCCAATAGGATGGATTCACTCCCGGAGGGATGTAATGATACACCAATGAAGTGCTGGCGAGCAGACGCACTAGCACTTCATTGGTGCATCATGGAGACCAACAGGCATGATACACTCCTGCATCGACAGTCTTTAAAAGATCAACTACCAGGACGGTTGTTTATGATTTATACATATACTAAGATACTCTGAGACAACAAGGAATTATGTCCAAATCAAAGAGAACTTTTTTGTTGTTTATAGATTCTCATATCACAAATCGTAAAACACAGTTCGTAACCCTTTAAGGGCCGCTGATGCATTAATGCATCATGCCCATTTGTCCTCATGATGCACCAATGAAGTGTTGGCAAGACTGCTCGCCAGCACTTCATTGGTGGATCATGGTGACCAATTGGCATGATGCACTTCTGCGTCAGCGGCCTTTAAAGCATACCTGCAAAGTCCAGGAGAGAAAAAAAACTGAGCCCGCAAATCCCACATTTTTTACATTGAAAATGTGGCAGGAGAATGTTAACATAGGGTGGTCTGGGGTGTGTCCCCCCAGGGGCCCAAGCAATATTGAAAATCTAGAGGCCAAATATGTGTATTTTAGTGTCTGTTGTCCTCAGTTTAGAATTTTACAAAGACCCCCTCCCCATATAAAGGTTAAAATGAGATCTCCTTGGATCTCAATGAATCACAAGAATGACTCTGGTGGATCTTTAAAACACTGAAAAAAATGAAAAAAAAACTGAGGAGTTTGCAGGTATGTTAAAGGGTTAATGACACATGCAGCACTTTGCTTAGATAATAATAGGGACTATAATGTTTTACCGTAATACCCCACGTATAAGGCGCATCTTATACACAAGGATGGAATCCTTGTGCGCCTTAATATAGAAGCAGAATAATTTAATGAAATGTCATTTTGAAAATCCATTGACTAGAACTGAAGTTTTATTTTATTTAGAGTTTTTATATTTTCTCTATCACATTTACAAAGCCTGGGTGCCCCTTATATATGTGGGGTATTATGGTTGAAGTAATACTAAGGCGGCAAGTTAGACTGGCTGCAGTCCATTGATATTATTATGAGATAATTGAAATAGAATGGGAAAATGAAAATTGAAAACATTTCTAGTGAATCTATTTCTAGTGAATAAATCTTAAGCCCAGCAGAGGAGGAGAGGCATGGAGGGGGTATAGTGGGCTTGGGAGGAGAGCTCAAGGACTGCAGCCAGTCTAGTGGCAAGTATGCTGGAAAGTCCACTGTTTTGGTCATAGTTACATCTGGTTGTTTGAATATATACAGACAGTATTTATATAAATATTACTAGAATTATACTGTAGTGTAAGTCAATTGAAGTCAGAGATGGAATGTAGTCAGGAATGTTCTGAGGTTTAATATAAAACAAAATGGTAGATTTGGATTGTGAGGGAGAATTTACCTCACACTTTTTTTTTATATATTATTTTGAAGAATGGTTTTAGGATGCGATTTTCACATGCAGGATCCAATTTTTCCCCTCATTCCTGCCAGAGAATCAGATTTTTTTTCTACATATATAAAATGATAAGGGTAGGGCAAAAAATAAAAGAAGCAGTGTAGGTAGCGTTAGCTGAACACAACAATTTTTAGGCCCTAGTCTAAGTTAACATTTATGAGGTTTCTTTTCAGAAAGCGTATGTATTGTTTTATAGTTGTCACAATATACTAGTGCCCAAGCATAGTTTTATCAAATAGCATCTATTAAATTGTTCCCTCATTATAAGCATTAAACAATCTATAGCAGGTGACAGTGATACACACAGTATGAATGCTGTCAGCACACCTCCCTTGTCTCTTACACTAAAATATGGAGTCAATGATTGTCTGTCACAATATTGCATACATGACGTCACACTGTCAGCCCAAATAGGCTGAACACTGTCACACCTGTCACACTTGGTGTCTTATATGTTGAATGTCTGTCACACTTGGTGTCTTACTGTCAATCCTCTGTCACACTTGGTGTCTTACTGTCAGACCTCTGTCACACTTGGTGTCTTACTGTCAGCCCTCTGTCACATGTGGTGTCTTACCGTCTACCCTCTGTCAAAATTGGTGTATTACTGTCAACCCTCTGTCACTTTTGGCGTCTTACTGTCAACCTTCTGTCACACTTGGTATCTTACTGTCAACCCCATGTCACACTTGGTGTCTTACTGTCAACCCTGTCACATTGTGTGTCTTACTGTCAACTCTCTCTCAAACTTGGTGTCTTACTGTCAACCCTCTTTCACTTTTGGCGTCTTACTGTCAACCCTCTTTCACTTTTGGCGTCTTACTGTCAACCCTCTGTCACACTTGGTGTCTTACTGTCAACCCTCTCAGACTCTGTCTGTCACATTTGGTGTCTTACTGTCAACCCCCTGTCACTCTTGGTGTCTTACTGTCAACCTTCTGTCACACTTGGTGTCTTACATGTTGAATGTCTGTCAAACAATGTTGGGCATCTGTCACACTTTGAGTCTGTCACAATGACCACCTGGGATACTTTCACACTTGGAGTCTGTCATGTCTAATATTGGTCACACTGCTACATTTGGTGTGAATGGCACTGTGTCCCCATGGGGCAGATTGTCAGTTACTGTGTTCAAATAATCTACTGAGTGTCTGTCACAATGATAATGAGTATCTGTCACAACTCTGACGGATTTATGTCACAACTGTACCTACAATAGTGCTTACATATATCAAGTTACCCTGGTATTGCTAACCTGTAGTGTCTCCGACACTTAGTGCCGCCATATTTTATACATGTGAATTATAGTCAGAACCCTTTTTACATCACAGAACCTGTGGCCAAGCTTAGCTGGTCTTGCATTTCAAGATATATATCCTTATATCATGTACCTAACATTCACAGGTAATAGTCCAAATTATTCACACACATTCATAAAAATACATTATATTAACCACACACATATTTGGATGTATTTACAATAAGGTAATAAATTATCACAGTCCTGCTACTTGTGTAGGGGATGTCAACGTTAACCATAGCCCGAATCGTACTTTATCATCATTTTTCTATAATGTGATGTAGCGATAAAACAAAAGAATAATCTTGAAGATAGGCACAGCCACATCAAAAATAATCTCTCTGCAATAGAGTTGTAAGTCTGTTGACTTTTTTTTTTTGGAATAAAACCTCATAAAATTGTGTTGAAAACAACTTTTTTTTTTAAATCGTGGAATGTTCCAAATAATTTTTTTATACAAGTATACATGATGTCGAGCAATACCATAAAATTATAATTCTTTTCATGAAATCATGATGACCACATAATGAGTTAAAATTAGAATAAAAATTGTCACACATGGCATCATCCATGTTAGTGAGCATACTAGGAGCCTGGCAATGCGAGCTGGGCAGGTAAACCGGGGTTAGCTTGCCGAACTCTTACTAGAGTGTTGCATATGCGCATCCTTCGTGCGTTGTAACACTTTGCGCACACGGGTGTACAAACTCGGTCCGTAGCGGAGTGCGGTGTCGTCTTGAATTTGGTCCCTACACTTCATACCAAAGCCAGCCAGACAGGGGCGGTAATGATGCAACACGGCTACTCCTGCGTCCACATTCACCCCACCCAGCGATGCCAAGATCGGCTTACTAATATGATGTATACCCATTTCAAAAATCTTACTCGGTTTAACCATACATTTAGTCCGAACTTGACTCAGCATAGCAGAGCGCTGGTTAATGGCGATCATAAGACTTGGAATTTGTTGGATGTTGGGCTGAAGGGGCGGAAGCAGTGAAGAGCGTGGATTAAAGAAGGCACTTTTGAATTTGAAGCCACACATGCGGTCATTATTCAGTTTGGGTATAACATCATCCCATACTGTGCCTGTATGTGGAATGATTAGTTCATCTATATCCTGGAATGAAAGGAAATATGTCCGTCCCATATTCCTATACAAGCAGTCTTCCACGGCTACAATTTGCCCGTGATACCACATACCCTTGTCGAGTTCTGTCGGTAAGCGCCACGGTATGACTGTAACGACCCCCTGGTCCTTGTAGTACTGGATGGTCTTATCAATGTTAGCATTAACACTATAATTGTACAACATAACATGTTGCACGCCCAACATCAGCGACATCTCGAGGAACTCGACTAACCGTGCTGCTGTCACTTTACCAAACATAGGCGGCACACACATGGCATACTTATACTGTTTTGTATTTTCCTTATGTGTTGTTGAATATACAGGAAGACGCACATGGTTTGATCCTGAACTTGATGAACCGGTGATTTCTACAGAACAGAGTTGGCGCTTTTGGATCTCTGGCGGGACTTCACAGGATAGAATGAAGCCGCCCCATCGCCTGTTATGGTTTTCACACATCTCATAGTAAGTGATAAGTGATGACTGTTCTTTACCGTGGACATCAAACATACACTGTAGGGTTGGACGGTAACCTTTACCTTGGACTACACCCATAATACGGATCTTCACACCCCCGTACCGATTATCAAAGTCATTTGGGCGCTCATCCCAATAAGCAGACTGCAACTGAACCCCTTGCAATGGAGACTGGAAATCGTACTCCGACCCCGGTCGTCGCCCCACACAATCCTGGAAATGGTCACCATCGAATAAATTATCTATTTTCTCAGGTGTTAAATTACTCGTATTAAGAGCATTGTGTGCTAACCGGAGTGTGGAGTTTATCTGTATCTGAGGGTGATTTTTAACCTCATTATTTAGTTTAGGAGGTATTTGAGTCCGAAAACCTTCAGTCATTGTGCTTTTTTGTCTTGTTTCTCCACTGTCGTCTTTGGTGTGATGGACAACAAGCTCGTCCACATCTTGAGCTATAGGCGCGACACGGAACTGGAGTCTCGAGTGGAAGACGAGGACCACCAGGAGGTAACACACGCAAAGCGCGATTGTGTACTTGCGCACTGATGGCCGCATGAGCATCCGCATCAACGACATGCTGCTTTAGATGGCTCCACAGATGATCTAGATGAAAACCAGGAGGCACCACAGGCACCAGAGTTCCCCTGGGCTACGATGACAGGTGATTATTCATATAACGTGCTGATCGCTTTGCTATATACAATGGCATGGTACTCCGATCACTCTTTGTGCACACTCTAAGTCCTTGAGTAAAGTGTGGTTTTGACAGTTAATACACACCATTCAATCACCCTATGCACAGGCGTCCAATGATCACTGCAGCCACCTTCAAATGAACTACATCTTTACCCTACAATGTCCAGTGGCACTTTGCTTCGGTATCCTACACGTATGCACATACAAGTTACTCTGACTGATGACTCGCTCCAATATGCAAACACACCGTAGACCAAACTCAGATCATACTCCTGTGTGCCAACATATTATATAAGTTAAGAAGGCGCTTCATGTACTGTTACAGTATTGTCACGTATAACCGCCCTTGTGCTTTTAGATGAGTTTGGTGGATTAAACCCTGTTCTCACAAAAGCCAGGTACTTATAAATTCAAGATTTCTTTTCAGTGTTTCAAGAGGCTAATTCCCTCAAGCGCTTTTAATACAAGACTGGCGCTTTTTCAAAAACCATGCGCTTAAATGTGATTATATGGTATGTCGACTGGAGTCGGTGTGTGTACTCTCTCGTGTCGACTTACTCTACTCCTGTGCCCCCAATCACAGCAGGCCACGTCCTACAACATTAGGGACGTCCTTCCAACTATTAAGTCTCCACCTTAATGGTTGCCAATTTACCTGATTATAGTAGTAGTGCTTATATAACATACTGCTGGCAATCACATTCATGTAACATAACACCTATTATAATAATATGAACACAGTAATGTTCAATTGTCCAGTATCACTTGTTATTATATTAGTATTGTTGTGTTCAATTGCCCAGTTGGTATCATATAATTAGATGGTACATCAGATGTGGCTACATGTCCTTGGTGGTATTGTACCCGGTACTTATTATCATCAAGACTCACCAGTTTCTATTGACATTTCTATGTTCAATAGTCTTAGATTATCACCACAACAAGTATAGATATGATAGATGGAGTTTCCTCGTGGAATCAAAGTCTAAAAGTCAACTTGCAAGAGGAATAGTATAACACCAGTTGAAGGTGTTTTCTCACTAGAATATAAATAAAACTCCACTTGAATTCATGGTCTCCAATGTTCCTGGTTGTTTTTCACAAGAATAAAATAAAAATTCGCATGCACTTCATTCTTCAATCCACGCTCTGTTCCTGGTCGTTTCTCACAACAATATAGTTTAAAATCCACTTAGCAATAGCCTGGGAAATGCCCTCAATATTCTCAGTCACAGGGAAATTGCCCTCAGCTCGAGGAAATTCCGTCTCATGAAGTGGTAGGGCAGGCTGGCTGTAGAGTAGGCGTGTCCTGGTATTAAGCTATGTACTGTATGTAACAACTCATGTACGTATTTAGCACAAGGATAAGACACTGTATTGTTTTATCAGTGGTTCTCAGCTGTCAAAGCTGTCTCGTCTCATAGATGTGACCTGACCTGGGAGGATAGATGCGTCTATACAGGTCATGTGAATCAGGGCGTGACGTAGTTAGCTTTACCCAAGGTGCTAAGAATAGACTGGGACCGGGCATTAAATTGTAGTACACTGTTCACTGTGGTAGCTGCACTGCCAAAGACCAAATGGAAGTTTTGTTGTAACATGGGATTTGTCCTTAATGTAAACATTGGAGTCAGGCCTAAATTGTGGAGTTCAGTCGTTTAGTATAGAAAGAATCTGGCAGGTCCAAACTAGGCTAGCTCCAGTATAGAAAGAATCTGGCAGGTCCAATCTAGGCTAGCTCCAGTATAGAAAGAATCTGGCAGGTCCAAACTAGGCTAGCTCCAGTATAGAAAGAATCTTTTGTTTGTTTGTTTAGTTTTACATCGGGGGGCCATCAAGGAGCTCAGACATTCAAGAAAGAATCTGGCAGGTCCAAACTAGGCTAGCTCCAGTATAGAAAGAATCTGGCAGGTCCAATCTAGGCTAGCTCCAGTATAGAAAGAATCTGGCAGGTCCAAACTAGGCTAGCTCCAGTATAGAAAGAATCTGGCAGGTCCAATCTAGGCTAGCTCCAGTATAGAAAGAATCTGGCAGGTCCAATCTAGGCTAGCTCCAGTATAGAAAGAATCTGGCAGGTCCAATCTAGGCTAGCTCCAGTATAGAAAGAATCTGGCAGGTCCAATCTAGGCTAGCTCCAGTATAGAAAGAATCTGGCAGGTCCAATCTAGGCTAGCTCCAGTATAGAAAGAATCTGGCAGGTCCAAACTAGGCTAGCTCCACAGGGCATGTATATATGTATGTAGGTTCAATAGAGATGTCAGTCCATGGGTGATATCAGAATAGTGGTATAGTGTCAATACCACTAGTGGTTGTGACATCAGTGTAAGCACGTCGGGGAGTACTTACACAATCATATCCTGGCTCCTGGCCAATACACATATATAGAAAAAGTCTGTAAGTCCCATGGCATGAATGGCAGGTCTCTACAGATGCCAATTACTCAATCCTGAAAATTCAGAAATTATCTTAAAATTTCCTCAGTGTTTCATGATAGGAAATGCCAATATAGGAATTACAGGAGAAGATACTGGTATTCCTAAACAGTTGATAAAAGTGGCATTTCTGTAGTGAAGTGATGTGTCCAGTGTACCAGTAGCAGATGTGTAAGTCTTAATACTAATAAAGGGCACTGATGGGTCAGTCACTCAGTGTTAGTAGTACTGGCAGTTGTGGGCCTTACTGTGGCTATCTAATGTATCCACAGAGTGTTATCATCAAATCACACAACAGCAGACCACTATCCTTATCTACTGATGGAGAAAGGTCACCCAACACTATCAGTGGTAGTACCCTGTGCCTTACTCGGGGAAGCTCCAGTCCTCATATGATCTGGAAGTCACGTTGAAGACACATGTATGATATCAGTGGTAGTTCCAATGTGCGTGTGTCCATGTATCATCTGAAGTTAGGATCAGCTCAGCTAGCTCATATGAAGCCCCTGTCAATGTGTACATGTATGTACATACTAGTACTATGGCATTATGGTAGTTATAGTTTATCCTTGCCTGTATACATACATGACGTGTAGGTCAGCATATAGGGTAGTAGTAGTAGTAGGAGGCTGTCCATCCATGTATATATAGCATGTCATGAAGTAATTATCATAATAGCAGAAACAGAACTTCTACTGCTCTGGTCGGAGTAACCATCGATGAATCTGTATTGTTAATCCAAAAGTGAGCTCCATCAATGGGTCACACAAGGTCAATAGGGATTATATTAATACTAGAATTCTGAGTTTACCTAGGCAGTAGGGAACTCCTTTTTGGTAATGTATAAGTCTTAAGGTTGGTCGACACTTCCTTGTTATAAAGGCCGTATACCTAGCAGTAGTCCCAGAGTTCCATATTTGATAGAGTAATGTGAGTGAGTATTTGAGTCGTGGATATCACCAGTCCCAGTCAGTGGTCCCTAACTGTACCTGCCGTGTCTCCACATAGGTACCACACAGCCAGGTGTGCATAGGGACGTACAGTGAGGCCTTAATGCCAGGTGGGCACTGTGCTTAGTACGTTTAAAGTAGTAGTACCCTCAGGCTCGCCCCCTCCAGCCCGACGCAGTATCATCCCAGGCTATTGAACTGGTAGTGGTATCATTAGACGTTGGCCGAGGCTGGTGTACCCGAGGTGTGCTCTGTGCAGATGTGCTGATTGGACTGAGAGATAGGACCCAGTGCTAGGATAGGTCACCACGTGTGTGAGTGCGTGTGTTATCATGTGAGTGTGTGCATCCTACACATGGGTGATAACACATACCACTCACACACACGCACCCACACACTCTGCCGCAATCTAACCTCAGCTTGTATTCTCCGGATTTCAGCCGATCCGAGCTAGCGGCTAGTATGACTCTTCCCGGCCTCCCTGTGTGAACTGTGGCAGGACCTGTCACAGCCTTCTAGCTATATAATAATACTCAGAGTGCACACTGGCTCTCTGCTCCCTCCTACAGTATGCCATCCAGTGTTAGCAGGGGCCACCTGTGCGTTCTCAGACTCCGTCACGCTCTGATGCACAAGACGGTTCTACTGCACAGGGCCCAGGTAACTCTAAATATGGAAATACAAAAAATACTGGGTACGTCTGGCATGCTCACTCACGTTGAACACCCCTAGTGGTAGACATCCGGCTTGGATGAAGTTCAGAGGAGGACATAGCGTTCCGGTTGGCTGACCTTCTAACTACTTGATATATATGACACTTGTACATCCTTTAATAGAAGTACCTAGGTGTCCTTATGAGGTGATTTGGTACGCTCCAGCGCACATCCAGATTTAAACCTCTGAGTATCTCGGGCTCCAGATGGTTATTATCATGATAAAAGATCCATGGTTAAATCTGTACAAGCGGTAAGACCAATGCACATCTTTACTCTTGACTTTATAATACATAGCGTCAGTTTAAGTAACCATCGCGGTATTATTATAGCAGAGACTAGGTCCATACGTACCTGTCTACATTTATTATTATCCTGATCCAAGAAACACACATCCCAGGCACACATACAAACCACAACAGCACAAGAACACTATATTATGGGTTTTGTGTATATAGTAGAATTAATGGCTATCTTCCAGGGCTCTTTGTTATCCATGGTTGTGGGTGCTATATGTCTTATTGATAGATGTGCGTGTAGAGTAGGCTACAGTTCAGTAGTCAGAGCATGTATGTATACACACATACAGACATATATGGCAAGGTCCGTGTACTTTTGTGGCTAGGGGCAGTTGCAGCATAATGAAACTGTCAATGGCACAGACTCTTTGTCGAGAAGTCACTGTATTCAACAAATGTCCAGCATCTTTACATCTTTACATATTAAGTGCCGGCATTAAGTCCTCCTTTTTACAGCTACATCAATAGCAGTTGAAGTTCAACTGTTCAATCAGTGTACGGCATCCTTATGTTATCTACAAGTCTTTTACAGCTACATCAATAGCAGTTGAAGTTCAACTGTTCAATCAGTGTACGGCATCCTTATGTTATCTACAAGTCTTTTACAGCTACATCAATAGCAGTAGAAGTTCAACTGTTCAATCAGTGTACGGCATCCTTATGTTATCTACAAGTCTTTTACAGCTACATCAATAGCAGTTGAAGTTCACCTGTTCAATCAGTGTACGGCATCCTTATGTTATCTACAAGTCTTTTACAGCTACATCAATAGCAGTTGAAGTTCACCTGTTCAATCAGTGTACGGCATCCTTATGTTATCTACAAGTCTTTTTACAGCTACATCAATAGCAGTTGAAGTTCAACTGTTCTATCAGTGTACGGCATCCTTATGTTATCTACAAGTCTTTTTACAGCTACATCAATAGCAGTTGAAGTTCAACTGTTCTATCAGTGTACGGCATCCTTATGTTATCTACAAGTCTTTTACAGCTACATCAATAGCAGTAGAAGTTCACCTGTTCAATCAGTGTACGGCATCCTTATGTTATCTACAAGTCTTTTACTGCTACATCAATAGCAGTAGAAGTTCACCTGTTCAATCAGTGTACGGCATCCTTATGTTATCTACAAGTCTTTTACAGCTACATCAATAGCAGTTGAAGTTCACCTGTTCAATCAGTGTACGGCATCCTTATGTTATCTACAAGTCTTTTTACTGCTTTATCTATTGGAATGCTGCGACAAAAAACAAGATCGATTGACTTGCCTGCCAGGATTTTCAATCAATCAAATTCAATCAATTAATCAATCAATCAATCAATCAATCAATCAATTAAAACTATTATATTAACTCCTGTATGTTCCCCTTATTATGACATAGAAGTGCTTGTCCCCCAATCTGCTTGTGCCTATAATATCAAGTATTGGGTAACCTGTGTGTTCACCCTAATCTTCTCCCTCATTAGACTTGGGGGGGGGGATCAGGGGGGCCTGAGCCCCCCAATCATATAGGAGGTGGGGCCTGAGTATGTCTGCCCCCCCCCCCCAAGATTTGCCAAGAACTCATAACAAAATGTGAAAAAACAGCTGTGGAGGAACGAGGTGAGTAATCCCAACACTACACTCTGAATGACCCAGGAAAGTCGTTTTTACCGCCTCTGGAGGTTCTGACAGGTCACATGACACCTTTTAGGCAATCTGTTTAGTGCCTAACCTATAATTTTAATATAAAAAAAAAATTATAGGGTAACTGGGTTAGACAAAGTCGCAGTTTTTGGCTAGGTTGCTTGGATCAATGTGATTTTTTTCTTTCCAACTCGATCCTACATGGACTGAGAATTAAGAGGATACATTGTGTACCGGTACACTGACCGGCCTTCTCTACCTCACTCAGAGTTAAGGTACAGAAGGCCGGTCAGTGTACCGGTACACAATGTATCCTCTTAATTCTCAGTCCATGTAGGATCGAGTTGGAAAGAAAAAATCAAAATGTGAAAAAACACTTTGCATCTGAAATTAGATTGATATGGTGATGGGATAGGGGAAATGCAGGCCTGAGCCTAAAGTCAGGTCCAAAATTTACTTTTTTTTATACAAATTCTATATACATATGTATAGGCGTCATCACGCTTGAGCCGACAATTCAAGATGGTTGTGAGGGGCCCTCGCTGCCCCCCCCCCAATGAAAAAATTCCTTCCTTTGCATCTGTAATGTGGTCTCCATGAATACAGGATGGGTTTCATATCATTGGCTATATATTAAGGAATTGGCACCCTGTCAGAGGTCAATTGTGGCATGGAACACAGATGGAAAACCAACAACTCAGGGCGTGCCTTATGCATGGGTGCGGCTTATACAAGGCGTTTTACGGTAGGCAGAGTGAGTGTGAGAGTGTTAGGAGGCGGTGGGGGTCGGCTGTATGTCACCTGTTGCAGTAGTAGCTGTACAGGGGGGTGTTACATAATGTAATACATGTAGTCATGTTCGGGCCTGGTACTAGCGTAGTATGGTGTGAAATCACAGTCCCGCCTACTGACTGTGTCATCTAATACCCACCTATTATATTCACACAACAAACGTGCTACTAACCCTTTATGGGCAGCTGATACAGGAGTGCATCATGCCCATTGGTCGGCATGATGCACCAATGAAGTACTTCATTGGTGCATCATGCCGACCCTCTGAGAGTGTATCAACACCATGATGCATTTATTCAGCCCCGGAATGAATGCATCAAGACAACCAATGGGCATGATGCATTCATGCATTAGCGGCGGCCCTTAACGGGTTTAAGGCCTCGATACCCACTGAACAATATTATAGATGGGGAATTAAGTCTCAGGATTAAGGTCACGTTGTGCACTCTAGAAAGTGGTAATCTATTACCATTGGTTGTGGGGGATTGGAAGAGGGAGGGAAATTTAGACCCCTCTGCTGGGTGGGCTGACCTGTCCTGTGTGATCCAAAACCACCTATTGTATTCAAAGAATAAAAGCATCAAGGCCTGGTCACCCGGTGGACAATGCTTGATTAGATACAAATTGAGGGATTATTAACCCACTGGTCATGCATAAACGCACCAGCAACCCTTAAAGGGTTAATCAAGCGGTGGGATTAAGGTTGCAGGGTGCACTTTAGCCATTAAACCATTCCCCTGTCCTAGATTCAAATATACAGCAGCAATGTGCATTGCTCGTAACTCGAAAAGAAATAAATCAATAGCCTTGAGCAAGTCTAGCTTGTGGTCTGACATCAGCACTCCCTCACCCAGGTTATTGGCACCACCAAGCCACTGTTCGCATAACTCCTGCCAAAACTGCCCTATTCGCAACACATTGCCAAAAAAGGCGGGAAAGTTGATACATGGATCAACATCATATACCTTCACCATTGCAGGCAAAAAGCGTCTTATGGCCGCCAACCAACTGACTCTGTAGAATATAGACAATTACTCAAAATTTACAATAGTTGGTACTGAAATACCTTTTCCTGCAAGACCCCTAAATCTCCTCCTTTAATGACACTACAAATTCATTAAGTAATTCTGCCTCTTATATATAAAATTTCCATCTTTTTTTAAACTTATTCGCACCACCAAAATGACTGAAAATAAGGGGACCCATAGGCGTCTCCTATAACTCTTTTCGAGTTAATTATTGCATCATTACTACAACTGTTGTGGTCAAGATACATGAATGCAGCAGCCATTGTGAGTAACTCGCCAATGCTGGATTCATGTACCTGTGCCATGGTCGTCATGATACAAGTATGCAACAGAAATAGTGAGTAACTCGCTGATGCTGCATTCATGTACCTGTGCCGTGGTCGTCATGATACAAGTATGCAACAGAAATAGCGAGTAACTCGCCAATGCTGGATTCATGTACCTGTGCCGTGGTCGTCATGATAGAAGTATGCAACAGAAATAGCGAGTAACTCGCTGATGCTGCATTCATGTACCTGTGCCGTGGTCGTCATGATACAAGTATGCAACAGAAATAGTGAGTAACTCGCCAATGCTGGATTCATGTACCTGTGCCGTGGTCGTCATGATACAAGTATGCAACAGAAATAGCGAGTAACTCGCCAATGCTGGATTCATGTACCTGTGCCGTGGTCGTCATGATACAAGTATGCAACAGAAATAGCGAGTAACTCGCCAATGCTGCATTCATGTACCTGTGCCGTGGTCGTCATGATACATGTATGCAACAGAAATAGCGAGTAACTCGCCAATGCTGGATTCATGTACCTGTGCCGTGGTCGTCATGATACATGTATGCAACAGAAATAGCGACTAACTCGCCAATGCTGGATTCATGTACCTGTGCCGTGGTCGTCATGATACAAGTATGCAACAGAAATAGCGAGTAACTCGCCAATGCTGGATTCATGTACCTGTGCCGTGGTCGTCATGATACAAGTATGCAACAGAAATAGCGAGTAACTCGCCAATGCTGCATTCATGTACCTGTGCCGTGGTCGTCATGATACAAGTATGCAGCAGAAATAGCGAGTAACTCGCTGATGCTGCATTCATGTACCTGTGCCGTGGTCGTCATGATACAAGTATGCAACAGAAATAGTGAGTAACTCGCTGATGCTGCATTCATGTACCTGTGCCGTGGTCGTCATGATACAAGTATGCAACAGAAATAGCGAGTAACTCGCCAATGCTGCATTCATGTACCTGTGGCCGTCATGATAGAGAACTGAAGTGAAGCCATGGTGAGTAACTCACAAGTTCTGCAGAACCATACCTTCAATCATCGTATACTCTGTATACAAGAAGCGGCTTATATGCTGAGGTTTATGTTATCAGTTAAAGCCTATGTTTCCCAGACGGCTGACAGAATCCACCAATGCAACACATGTAGACTACAAATGTACTTGTAGACTGGTCCTCAAAACTGATGTGTATTGGACAGGTCATAGTAGACGGGTCCTCTCACTAACAAGTATGAGACAGATCGTAGTAGATTGGTCTCCTGATTGGTAACTAGGGGGCAGGTCCCAGTGGCCTGCTGACTGTCATGTTGGTAACAGATTATAATCAACTGAAATTATGACTGGTAAGTCTGTAGCTGCTTCTGTAGGGAATCGTATTTACCGTGTATTGAGGTCCGTATGTACTATGTACCATATCGTAGTAGAATAGGCGCTCCGAAGAGCCCTTCTATGTCTCTTGTAAGAGGGCAACACTGGTGGCCTCGAGCAGTGTGACGTAGGAGGCGGTCCAGAGGGCACTCAGTGCGGAACCAATCAACCTTAACGAGAGGTATATATTCCGCCATCCTCCTACGATCGGGGGATTTGCAGTCCTACCGAGCTGGTAGACTGATCTTGTCTCTAAAGGGCCTAATGGTTATCTAAACGAGAGTACTAACACCTTACGGGGTATTGGCTATAGGCATATGCAAGGTTGAAACGCATTTGCAAGTCTTCTTGTAAAAGTACCATAATAAAGTGATTCTGAAACCTACATGAACCGACTAGTTATTCCTTCGATAATATAGTCATCTGGATATCAGAGTAGATCTCAAAATGGCAATACCTATACTTCTAATAAATAATCTGGTACCAGTACCCTGACTGACAAGTATGGGACAGTTCCTTACAGTCAGGGGCCCAGTCTATTAGGAGCTGTGCCATACCTATCAGTCAGGACACCAGCCTACTAGAGGCTGTCCCATACCTATCAGCCCTGAGCCCAGTCTACTAGGAGCTGTCCTATATCTATCAGTCAGGGCACCAGTCTACTAGGAGGTGCCTCATACCTATCGGTCAGAAGCCCAGTCTACTAGGAGCTGCACCATGATTATCAGTCATGAGCCCAGTCTACTACTGTATTACTAGGAGCTGTCCCATAACTATCAGTCATGAGCCCAGTCTACTAGGAGCTGTCCCATACCTATCGGTCAGAAGTCCAGTCTACTAGGAGCTGTCCCATAACTATTAGCACCCAGAGAGCCAGAGTCCATATGGATTATGGGCAGTTATTAGTGTTACGTCACCTTATCTAATGTACAGACTGAGAGAGGTAGATACACATGTCCACGTCACAGGGTGGGGAGTGGAGAGGTGGGGTCACCACCTAGACACTCAATACACTACCTAAGCTTCCTACATATAAGCTGCAGCTTATACACGAGTCAAAGGCCTAGTCTGCTGAGGCTTTTACAATGACGCCTAGGTTAGGCTGAGCTTATACACAGGTGTTTTCTATGAAACAGTCCAATTTCAGAGCTTACAGGACCAGCCCAAATAACTCTGGGGTGCAGTTTACAGGTCTTACTAAATCTGTAATTTCCAAGCCCCACACACAGCTTATAGCTCTCTTCAATGTTTGAGGTGCAGCTTACAAGCGAGTGCGATACAGATTTGGACAGATAAGCACTCACCATTGGTTCATGGGGTAAGTAAGAACAAATAGTAAGCGTAAAGCAAGGAAGCGCAGTAAGGAAGGAAGGCCGGGAAGGAAGGAGACGAGGAAGTTAAGAAGGAAGGAATCAAAGAAGAGAAGACAAAAAGAAGGAATGAAAGGAGGGAACAAAGAAGGAAGGAATCAAATAAAAGAAGGAAAGAAGGAGGGAAGGAAAGAAGATATCATACGGTAGTGCCTGACCTTATGAGATATAAACAAATACAAATTGATTTCCGGGTATCAATAACCGTCTGTGTCTGTGTCTGTGTGCGTGCGTGCGTGCGTGCGTGCGTGCGTGCGTGCGTGCGTGCGTGCGTGCGTGCGTGGGTGGACCTTATGAGGTACTCTACGGGAATGGGGATACCTTGTGAGGTACTTCATCCTTGTGAGGTAACCTCACAAGGAAATGCCCTTATTTGGGCATTTTAGGTCAAACACAGTATTCTAAGTCGTTCCACACACACTCACTAGGTGGCTCTTCAGTGCCATGGTAGTTATCCAACCTGCTGTCCTGGCACAATACCTCATAAGGGCACCTCAGGCAATATAAGGAAACACCATCAGGTTGTCTATAGATAAACGCAGTATCAGATAACCTCCTGCACTAGATAACTCTGACATGTAGACTGAGGGCTACTAACTTGCCATACTAACATGCCCCATTTGTTAGATATGGGACTTACATTCTATCAAAGTTATCTTGCAAAAGGTGTATGTTAAGAGTCTCTAAGTTACAATGGTATCAATTTTGCCTGGTTTACCTACAGTTATTAGTCAATCTAAAACAATATATCCACATTCTCTCCAAACAGCAGGCTGTCTCAAATTATAATACAATATTGGATGAATATGGAACGCAGTAGTTGCAGAATATATTTGTTGTCCTTGTATTTTTTTCAGTTTAACTAGTAACATCAACCTTTGAGTATTTATTCAACACAAAGACCACCTGTGTGTGATGCCCTATATTGATATAACCTCACGAGGAGTTGTATATAACTGTGTGTCTAACATAGATAGGATGACAGTGTCTGTCTAACATAGATATAGAGAGATAACCTTTCAGTAGTATGACCTTTATTACTGTGTTAGGACAAAAATGTGTCAATGAACCTCACGATCCTATTCATGTCAATGAACCTCACAATCCTATCCATATCAGACACACACAGTACCTGGGTACTCCTTATGAGGTCCTATCCATATCAGACACACACAGTACAAGGGTACTGCTTATGAAGTCCTATCCATATCAGACACACACAGTACATGGGTACACCTTATGAGGTCATATAACATGGTTATTGAGTTTAGGCACTGATTTCAGTTCCTAAAATGGATAATATGAGTTCTGATACCTGGCGATATAAGAACCCAAAATTGACAGTGGAGCGGACATACCTTGACAATGAGTTGACACGAAAGTAAATTCTCCATTTTTTAAGCTTATAGACCAAATCTGACGAAATAATTTCAGCAGTATATCCTTTACATGTTATTCTAACTCCCTGTTGGGTAGATTTCTTGATATTATGGCTGAATTTAACATAAAAAAATCATAAAGATTCGAAGCGGGCGACTGGCCATCCGTGTTCGCCATTCTGTCAACACTACAGGTGCCACCGCCATTCTTAGAAAACATAAAATGTGTTTTGTGGTCAATTTGATTTTTAGTTACAGAAGGACATCAAGTGCATCTCAGGTATGATCATGATGGTTTGATGGTTTGTCACTAATAGACACAGAGGGGGTTCTGTCAATGTTGGGTTCAGACACACCAGATATACCTAGGTTGGCCCTGTGAGGTTGTATCCATGTAATATTCACACACATAATTTTATATAGGTCACCTTTGTGAGGTCTCCCAAAATGTCAGTCATAAAGTTGATCTTACTTAAGTTGTATTCTTGTATACTGAAACCCTGGTTACTCTGGTAACTAGGTCATCTCTGCTGTAGTGTGATGTTTATCTGACTAATGATTGCCAGATGTTCTCTGAGAGGGGAAGCCTTCACTCTACCTCATAAGGAGAAACACTCCATCTCAGTGAGACACACATATTTCTGTACATAATTCTAAACAAAGCTCTTTAAACAATATTTTAGGGATAATGTGTAATGATCTTTCATCTGACCATGGGAACATCATATAGATGGTATATGAGTTAGTGTTAGGAAAAAAGTGTACAAATGGCAGAGAACCATGGTTTTGGCCTTTAGCTATAGAAAAAAATATGCCTATCCTATCTAATTATATCAGTTTGGGTGGATGTTGGTTGATTTTTTTTTGCTACAGTCAGTTGAGTGTAGAAATTTACTCTTTGAAGTGTCTGTGACAATGGCTCTTAAGTCAGAATAAATCTATCAATAATAGTGATATATTGTCCCTAATACACACCACATAAAAAACCTTGTAAGGGGTTGAAATTGGTATCAAGATTTTAGCTGTCAGTCCAAGGGTCCCTGATTTGTGGTTCAGAATGGGTGCTACCATGTCCGCCAATATTTATGCATGTTTCAATGAAAGAGCGGGAAAAACTGTGAAGACAGATTAAGACAATGTCTTCAGTCTTCACCATCTTTGGGTGCACTGCAAAAATCAAGTTAAATCTATAGAGTGTCAAGTTATATCAATTATGCACTGTTACTTTTGGAATTCCAAGCCAATTCCAATGCTTGAGGATTGGTTATTTTGAGCATGGGTAGTATCATCTCTGGTAGGCAATTTCCCTCCAAAATACATGTTTCACCAAAAAGAGCGGGAAAACTGTTGATTAGAGATGAGGACATAAAATTGGTGAAAGTCATCAAGAAAATTTGCCCCAAATATGAGACAGCCTTTGGTCATCTATATAGAGTGTTTTTTTTTTTTGCAGTTTTTGGGCATACTGCAATAATCAAGTTTTATCTATTATGCAATGTTCTGTTTGGAATTCCAAGCCAATTTCAATGCCTCAGGATACCCAATTGTGGGGGGAAAGAAAGTGGATTGGTTATTTTGAGCATGCTTGCTACCATGTCCAGTAGGCAAGTTTCCCTCCAAAATGCATGTTTCATCAAAAACAGCTGGAAAACTGTTGATTAGAGATGAGTACATGAAATGGGTGAAGGTCATTAAGATAAGTGGCCCCAAATATGATACAGCCTTTGGCCATCCATATAGAGTGCTTTTTTGCAGTTTTTCTTTTGTGCACTGCAAAAATCAAGTTTATCTATTTTGCAATGTTATGCTTGGAATTCCAAGCCAATTCCAATGCCTCAGGATACCCAATTATCCCTTCTAGTCTGTATGAAAGCCTCATGTGCCATCTACAGCCATGTCACTCCATATGCTATTAGATATACCAGCACTGTGATGCATAGTATGCTGCCTCTTCATGAAGCCTTCTCTGATATCATCCGCCATTTCATATATGAACCTTGAATAGTGCATCCCTTGCATAATGAATGTTACCAGCACCAAAAAGCATTGGAATAATCTCATCTCATTATACAGGGCATAACACAAAATTAATTCGAAATTCTAACTAGCATAAAAAGTTCCAATTACCTGAGAAATGCACTTTTGGAACTTTAAGTTGATTCAAAGTAAAGATACCCTTTTCGATATCTTCATAGTATTACACTCATTCAAGCCTAGATTTTGTATGGTTTCTTCCAGGTTTCTTCCAGAAGAGACTGGAAGAATGTCAGAACACTCTTGGAAAAAAGTATGTAAGCCATGACTTTTGCTAAATTCACCTGCTATGGTGAAGAGACAGACTGATGAGGATCTATAAAAGCAAGACCGGACATAAGAATACTAGTTTTCTTGCAACTGTAACTCAATTCCCTTCAAAATTTGGATCAATTTAGTGTCTACAACACCTCTCTCAAAAGACCATTCCCATAGTGTTAAAGTGTTAGCTCTAGCTTAGATAAGTGTATTAAATACGCTGCATGTTCAGTAGATGACATGACAAACAGATATTGAAATAATAGTTTGGTAATTAACCCAGGGTAATTCACCTGTATAGAATGAGACTCAATCTATTGTGTATAACAGAAGGGGTAACTATATAGCTTTATCTACAGAAATATTATTTGACTCTGTGTTAATCAGAGCAAGTTATTATCTGTTACATTCTGTACTAGGTTGTAGTTAAGTACATGACGTGACTATGTTTACTGCACCTCTATATTGACCTTGCTATTCATCTTTCACTTTCAGTATCTTAACATTTATGTAATGATTATCTAGCCTTTACTTATAAAAGGGAAGAAAAAGACACAATTAGTGGCCACACATACTAAATTCAGAGTGATTAACATGCTGAGGCTTTTCAAAGAAGGGATATGCCTGTTTAAGTGCTGTGCCTGTGCCCTAGAGCAGGACATGGCATTGTTTCAGAATTGTCTATTCAAGACTACAACATAGTGTGACTTTTTTAACTGGAGAACCCTGTGGGGTAAATGAAGCTAAATAGCAGCCAATATTAGTGGCAACTTTTTTTTTTTTACATATTAAGGGCTGATTATACTGACCAGTAGTGGGTCGCTCCTGATGATTTTCCTAGTCATAGGGGTCGTAAGCTACAGTATAATGTTGTGCAGTGTCCCCCAGATGTTAGCCTTATAAGGTACACATGTGCGTGCGTGCGTGCGTGCGTGCGCACGCACAGTATAATGTTGTGCAGTGTCCCCCAGATGTTAGCCTTATAAGGTACACACAGTTACACAGAGTGTTCTTATGAGGTACACACACAGTTACATTGTGTCTCTATGAGGTACACACACACACGCACGCGCGCGCGCACGCACGCACGCACGCACGTTAGCCTAAGATAAACAGAGGTCGATATCGATAACAGATATCGCTATAATAATGTATACTGGCATTCACTAACTAGACTGCACTGATAATGTAGAAGGTATGAATTGTGCCGCAGCCAGAGCAGAACATCTCTTCAAAAAATGATTTGCATGATTTACATATCCCTCCCATATAAATGGCAAACTTCCCATTGATGAGTTAAGGGTGCGGCTTATATCCAGATCATTTATGCTGTTATTAGCTAACCAATGTTTCTGGTCTGTTTGTTTAGTTTTACGTCCGGGGGCCATTGAGGAACTCAGACATTCGATTTCGGACATGAAGTCCTTTCTTTTCTCTTAGGACAGGTATTTATATGCTGCTTGCCCGACACAGCAGTGACCGCATCTATGCATGAACGAATCTATGAGATGAATGACTGCATCTATGAGGAGGGGTGAGAGGGAAAACCGCTATGGGGGCTTCATTCCCCTACTATTTTCGAAGGATAGCAAGTCTTCTTTTATTTGCCTGGTCCCATAGGCAGGGCCAGACAAACCAGGGCCTTTGATCACTCAGACGTGGTTCACTGACAAAAGACAAGTATGTAGACCTGGGCCTGCCAATATGGACACCAGCTGCCCACATGCCTATCCCAAGCCACAAGAAACCCCAAGTTTGTCGCCTTTTACGAATCTGGTATGCCCACTGGTAGAATGGAAGGAGAATTCCTCCTTCGTGGACTCCCAATGAAGTTATTCTGCTCCTCCATGCCCTCTCATGAAGGTCCCCACTCCACAGGGGGAGTTTCTGGTCTAATTTCATATGTATAGAAATTAAACCGATGAAATATGAGAACATGATTAACATTGCTCCGATGTGATAAGGAACTACATTTGTAATTTGAACTGGCCTACAGTCCTAGCCTGAGCTCCCTTCTACTAAACACAATAAATCATCGTCAACCAGTACCTAATGTATTTATTGGTAACCATATATCTTATATGTAATGGCAACAGGTTGCCATAGAGGTCTACATGTATGTATGTAGGATATGTATTACCATGCTCAGCTGCTATCAGAATAGGGCATACAGAATCCCTCAATGGAGCAGTAAGTATACCAAGGTAGCGGATTGTCCTATGGGTGCCGCCATTGCTGAAGCTAATTACCAGCAGTTATCAGGTGGGTACTACCTGCCCCAAGAGAGGACCGCAGTGATTGATTGATTGATTTGTGTTTTACAGCACTTTAGCGGCACTAAGTGGCTATCCCGTGCTTCACAGGTTGATAATTTAACAGAGGAATGTGTCAGTGCCCGCGCACATGTGCACCACACACATCCTGAGGGGATAGGAAAGAGGAGATATAGACCCTTTTAAGTGGGCTAGGGAAGCCCGAGGACCGCAGTGAGTGAGTAATAGTTGTTTAATGCCATTTTGACAGCTAAGGTCACATTCATGGCGAGAACTACATTACACAATTTCACAAGGGAATGCGTCAGTGCCCACGCATATGTGGACCACACACATCCGAGGGGATAGAAAAGAGGAGAAATAGACCCTTTTAAGTTGGCTAGGGAAGCCCGCTATATTTAGTGGCTTGATTCCACAGTCGGTAGTAGGTAGAGAGATAGTAAGAATAGTGGAGACCCATTTGCGAAGGGCTAGGGAAGCCCATTGAATGAGAATGAAGGACAGAGGATAAGAGAGGACAGAAAAGGGAGACAAAGACCCCTTTAAAAATGGGTTGGGGAGACCCAATGACCGCAGTGAATACTTGGTGTTATTTCATTGGCTGATAATTAAACCAGCTAAGTCGGTATACAGGAACGGCTGTGTTCCTATAATCAGAGCTCAACACTTGGCAATATCGCTTTTAGGGCCACATGATCATGTATGATTCCTTTGTCGTTTTGATCCAAGGACTGCATCATGCCCGCCATTTGGAAGTGTATCGAACCTTATATTGGGTTGGCATGATGCATGAATGCAGAACTGGTGAGTAACTCATCATGGCTGCATTCACCCATTGTGAAGATCAAAGGGCATTAAGACACTATGTGGTCCTTTAAGTGTTAAATCTTTAAGGGTTGTTAATGCAGGAGTGCATCATGCCCATTTGTCGTCATGATGCACCAATGAAGTGCTGGCAAAACTGCTCGGCAGCAAGATGCTTGAATACAACCCTGGTGGTTCATCACATTTATGGTTAATTATCACGACGCACCAATTATAGGGATGGAGGCCACAGAGCATGAAAATCTCTGAAATGGTCCAATATTTGCTCAAAAACTGGATTTTTATATGAATGTATAGTGTCTGGGAACTTCAAAATCCCTGAAATCAGGGAAATCCCTAAAGACTTTCCTCCCTGCAATTAAGTGCTGGCACTTCATTGGTGCACCTCATAGGGTTTGTTGTGATACATGAATGTAGCCCTAGCGAGTTTCTTACCACGGCTACATTCACACATCATTCCGACCAATGTGTATAATGCATTAGCGGCCCTTCAAGTATTAAGAAGTACATGTGCCTCCCCCCCCGCCCGAGCCGCTATGGTCTAATCAATACAGCAGTCCATTGCTGGAGTAAGCTCCATATGCCAATAGTCTCCTGGATGGGCGCCTCCAGGAATCTGCAATCAACTCTCTCTCACTCTTGTCTGCCAATGGTTAATAATGCATTAACCCTTGAAGGCCGACAGTGTATAAGTGGATCATGCCCATTGATGTCATGATGCATGAATGAGCATGGTGAGTGAGTTGTCACAGCTGCATGTATACATCATACCTACCCTATAATTATGCAGAGGCGTAGGAAGCAAATCTTCATTGGGGGGGCCCGGTGAGGGCACCATCGCGACCACCTTGAATTGTCGCCTGATGCGTGATGGCGTCTATATATGCGTATTTAGAATTCATATAGAAAAGTGATTTTTGGTAAATTTTGGATCTGACCCTCATTCTCCCTATGACATCACCATAATAATATAATTTGAGATGTAAAGTTTTAGCTTCTTTTCCATTGTGTTTATGAGTTCTTGGAAAATATTTGGGGGGCCCAGACATACTCAGGCCCCACCTCCTTCATGATTGGGGGGGGGCAGGCCTACGCCCCTGATATGGGGCTGATACACTCTTTGAGGGTCGGCATATATGCATGATGATCCAATGGAGTGCTCGTGAACAGACTCAGATCGTCCAATGGGCATGATACATTCATGCATCATGAGTTATAGCAGTTGTTCCACTGCAGTCGGTCAGGCGAATTCTCACTAATCTGATTATTTTTGATATTGCAAAAGTATATAAAAAAAAAATCGGTTGGATAACCGACAACAGTGGAAACCATGTACCCCTTAACGCTTTAAAGGTAACTGATGCAGGAGTGCATCATGCCCATTGGTCGTCATGATGCAGTCTTTAAAGGTAACTAATGGAGGAATGCATCATGCCCATTGGTCGTCATGATGCAGCAATGAAGTGCTGGCGAGTAGTCTTTGCCAGCATTTCATTGGAGCATCAGGCCGACCCTACGGGGTTGACGACTCTGTATTGTCAGTATTGTCATACTGACGACTTAGGTCTTCGGGATGACGACCTCAGGTCGTCATTTTGATCACCTAAGGTAGTTGTTTTAGGTATTGTCAAACTGAGGACCTAAAGTCATCACCACTGACTAGTTTCGGAACTTCCATGTTTTCAGTGCAGCTCTTCATTGGTGCATCATGCCGCTAAATGGGCTTGACGCGCTCCTGCATTGGCCGCCTTTAAAGGGTTAAATGCCACAGTCCATGCCTGATGTACCTTATATGTGTGCAGAGTAAGACGTGTGGTAGACTGGGTGTACAGTGCCTATGGTAATTGGTCTCTTGTGCAATCCACGTAATATAATTACACCACTGGCAGTATTTCACCTAGGGGTGCATAGAGATTGAATATTCCCTCTGTGTCTGTAGCATCAGAGATACAAGCATGTAACTAAGCGCATAAGGCCACCCTTTAAAATATTTCCGATTCTGTCCAGAGGTTGGGATTTTTCAGACCCATGAGGGAGGGAGGGAAACATTTTTTTTTTAGGAAAATAGTTTTATTTGTCATGAACATTGTAAGCGAGGATGGCGTGAATTTGCCATCATGTTCTAGGATTTAGTCATTGGAAGCCTAGATTCTTATGCTGATGCATGTAAAAAAATTCTTTTCAGAACTCAGGAAAAAATTTCCCATTCTCACAAAAAAAAATCCACCTGGCCTCTGGACAGGAAATAAACATATTTTTAAGGGTGGCCTAAGCCATACCTACGTTTGACTGAGTATCGTCTCAATATTGGCAAATTAAGACTGAGATCACTCAATGGTAAAATATGGAGTAGCCAGAGTAAAAGAAAGTCTGTAGTTTCAGTTACACCTCATGGCAATGTCTTTCCCCTTAGCTTTCTATAGCATGACATCTTATGTCATGTATCTAATGATACTCATTTCCCCTAGTTATCAATAACAGAAACTGCTTGGAGCTTGAGAGTACAGAATGGCAGCCAGGGTTTTGGGAACTTGGGAAAGGTGACTAACATACAAAATTGCTGATATCAAATCTATGGCAATGTGTGTACTTCTGACTTGGTGTGAGCCACATACAGTGGCAGATTTAGCGCCCCCCCCCCTCCCTTTTTCCCTGTACGTAAGAATTTATCTTTTTATCCTAGAATTTAGCCAAAATTAGGGTTAAATAAGGGGCGTGCCCCCCCCTTTTCAAAATCCTTGCTCCGACCCTGCCATCCATCATACTTCATAAGACACCCCTTTGCTTAGGCTATATGTGAGCCAGTTTCACTCCGTAAATGCCTATGGAGTGATCAGTGGCTGTCCACAGACAGCCACTTATAGAAGCTATACCCACGTATAAGTCACAACAGCGTATAAGCCGCACCCTGAGTTTGTGGATACTTATATCATCGTGAATAACTGCCCTGGTGCTTATATATTTGGAGGGGACCCCTTATTAGTGTATTAGTTCATAGGACCCAATGGTATTAAAAGGGCTAACTCCTCCTATGTGCTGAACCTCAGCTGTGCTGGATATCCTCCCAAGCCCCCCCCCCCCTCTGTATCATGATACGATTCCTGTCTATGACATGTGAGGAAACCATTGGCATGCTGGACACGGGCCTTGGATTGTCATCTCAATATACAACTGTCACCTGTGGCCTAGGATTACCCCCCCCCCCCTTCCTGATCCCCTTGTCTACCACATACTTAGTGTGCCCTAGGATCTCTAACACTGAGTGTGGAATCAGATATGGCTCCTATTCTGACTTAGTAGCAGGGTCAATAAAACCAATAAATCAATCCAAACCTTTCACTGCGGACTTCTCTGGGGGGCAGGGGATAAAAGATAACTGCTGGTAACCGGCATGAGCTTCATTAGTTTATGTGGACTGTAAATGCATCACGCCTATTCACCGTCATGATGCATGAATGCGGCCATAGAAAGTAACTCGTCAGGGCTACATTCATGCATCATGTCGACTCTATGCAGCTGAAACCCTCCAAAAGTGTCGGCATGATGCACCACTGAAGTGCAGGGATGAAAGTCACTGACCACCAAAATCTCTGTAATACTTAGTTAGAGCCCTAAAATGTAGGTTTTTACAGTAATGTAAAAGTCTTTGGAACTTGAAAATCCCTGAATTAAGGGAAAATCCTGAAGACCTCCATTCCTGGAAGGGCCAGCATTTCATTGGTACATGATACCATTAGCGAGTCTTAAAGGGTAGGTACATCTATTGAGTGTCAGGAAGTCCCCCGCTGGAATCCCCCCCCCCCCCGAAATTCTCCCTTCGGAAATCTCCCCCCCCCCTAGAATCCTCCCCTCCAGAAAATCTCCCCCTGGAATTCCCCTCCGGAATTCTCCCGTCGGAAATCTCCCCCCTGGAATTATCCCCTCCTGGAAATCTCCCCCCTGGGACCCCCCCCCCTATCCATATAGGACATATACTTAATTTGTGTTCATTTTCTATATACCATATGTAAGTTGAAAGTATGCAGGATGTTATAGGGTTAGGGTTTGGTTTAGGGTTAGGGATACTGTTAGGGTTAGGGTAAGGGATATGGTTAAGGTTAGGGCTAGAGTTAGGGATACAGTTCTAAGGGTTAGGGATACAGTTAGGGTTAGGGATACAGTTAGGGTTAGAGATACAGTTAGGGTTAGGGATACAGTTCTAAGGGTTAGGGATACAGTTAGGGTTAGGGATACAGTTAGGGTTGGGGATAGGGATAGGGAGAGTGATAGTGACAGGTTAGGGTGAGGCTCATTGTGGTAAAACCTGATAGGGGGGAAAATTCCTAGTGGGGAGATTACCTAGGGGAGAGATTTCCAGGGGGGGTTCCAGGCGGGGAAATTCCTAGCATCCTTCTATTGTTAGCCATGAGGGCTTCTCATACAATATGGCATACACTAAGCAATATTTTCTTCCAAAAGTCTATGGTACCATGCATTCTTGCTTATGCTCCAAAGGGAGTCAGTGGGAATTCCTTAGACGTTTGGGTTATACCTTGAAGCTTTGCGTTTCATTTTTTTTTGGCTCATAGTGTAACTACCGTAAACTCCCGCGTATAAGACCCGCCGTGCGGATAAGACGCACCCCAAACTCAGCACATGCATTTTCGCGTATAAGACACACATTTTAAGGCTGAAATTTGTAAGATTAGTACATTTCTATAGTAAAATTACCCCTCGTATAAGACGCACCCCAAACTTCAGTAGATCCTATAAGATGCACCAGGCATTTGTTTGGTGTAGAGGACGCGTCTTATACGCGGGAGTTTACGGTATGTACAGTGGAAATATCCACTGGTATGGTGGTTCCCAATGTATATCACTCCCTGTGTAGCACTATAAATGTCACCTTAGTGCCCTTCTACTGTGTGCATACACACCTCATTAGGATGGGTAAATCCGTTTTATTCTCTGTGAATTTTGTCCTCTCAATGACACTGGTCCTGTACAATCCTTATACATGTAAGCATACAGACCCTCAGGATTGTCACGTTAAGATTGTGTGGGCTCAGGTTCTCAGTGACTTAACACAAGAAATCCCTAAAATGCCCAATCAAAACCATTCAAATATATAGGTTTTGTATGAGAACACATATATAGTTCCTTGGTCCTAAAATATCTATGAAATCAGGGAAAACCTTGAAGACTTCCATCCCTGTAAGGGTATCCTTCAGAATCCTCTGCTGGCAGACCACTTTGGTGGGTGGGTGGCTGTGTGTCCTTAGATTGCAGTCTGCAGGCATGCCTCTGACAGATTGTGTGTCCCTTTTTAACAAGGCTGTGGTAAAGGCTGGTGCAGCCCTCAGATCTCCAGTGGCATTGGATGTGGTCAGTTAACAACCTCAGCCAGTCAGGTTAAGAGGAGACAGCAAGTCAGTCAGTATGGGAGACAGCCAGAGGCATGAGGTGAGTGGAGGAGGGGTTCAAAACCAAGAGACAGTTCGGGTTATCTCGGGGAGCTCGTTAGCTAGCTAGGTAACCCCTTCACATGGTCACCATGGTAAACCATCCCTAGTTCCTCACTACCACATCCCTCCTACCCCTCCTCATGGCAGCAAACTACCACATGTGGCCACTCCTACCATGACCTCCATTGCCTGCGTCCCCAAATCTCCAATTGCCTTTCTTGTCTTATTTCCTGAAGTGCTCCTATTAGCATGCTCCTATTGCAGAGGTTGCTAGTCTACATGATGGGAAGGCTGTGTGTTGACATCCTGCTGCTGGTGTGGTGGTTGGGAGGTTCATGGAGACTGGTTCGCCCTATAACCAGTCCGGCCTCTCCTACCCCGCTAACGGTGCCACTGCTGCTGCTGCTGTTAGCGTTAGTGCTGCTCTTATGACGGGTGCCACTGCTAGCCTTATGGAGGTCCGAACGAGATAGGAATCACCATCAAATATCTCTCTGTGGGGCCTAATCCCCACACTGCTTAAAAGCAGATGCCATGCTCTCTCTACACAGTTGAGACCCTTATACTGGGACTTTTGAAGATAGGATAGCCATTGCTGGGGAAGGTCTGCTAATGCACGAGTGCATCGTGCCTATTGGTCATGATGCACCAAATGAAGCGCTGGCGAGCATAGGACAAATTAGCAGCCTTTAAAGGGTGACGCTGGCGAAGAAGTCACTGGTGATCCATCATGCCAATGCCTAGTTCCTGGGCAGAGCTACATTCACTTGTTTGACGACCAAAGTGCACAGCCTTTATTAACAATTGTACTTTGTTGTAGTTAACATCTGAAAGGCTGATGCTGCACTCACACATTATGACAACTATATATTGGAGTGAAACACTCCCGGAGGGTCAGCACTATGAACCACATAAGTGTTGGCAAGTCAGACAATGGGCATAATGGATCAGATTCAATACATGCGCAGCCCTTACAGTGTTGGGGACTAGAGGGAACAGCACGATGTGTCGATCCTCTATTATTGTTATTTGCCAAGAACTGGATATCTTCACGAATGTTCCCAAATTCAGAGTGTGGCTTATACACAGGTAGTTAACCCTAGGATGACTAATCAGTTGTTAGGTCCCAGGTGAGGCTTTAAATCGCCCAAAGGCAGGGTGCACCTTTACACACAGGAGATACCAGTAGTGGTGCACAGTAATTTTCTCCATCAATCAGTATTTGTCCATTTGGCTTGCCATAGCCTCTTGTTGTCCTGGGTGGCTGGGCAGGATACTGGTCCAATGCTGCTGCTGCTGCTTCAGGCTCGATAACCCACCCCGACACCCCTCCTCTCTACAGTCTGGCCAAAGAGCTGGCCGAGAGTTGATCAACGCCACGGCAGCGGCGAAATCACTCTCCCAACACAGGTAGCATCATTAGAAGTGCTCACATTAACAGAGACTCACCCTGGAGATACACATTCACCTTCAGTCAGATTCTTATCTTGAGCAAACGTGGATAATTAAGGGCTGCTAATGAATTTGTGCATCATGCCCATTTGTCGTCATGATGGCTGAATGTAACTCAACAAGTAACTCGTCATGGCTGCATTCATCCATCATGCCAACCCTATGGGGTTGATACAGTCGCAGAGGGTTGGCATGATGCTCCGAATAAAGTGTAGGTGCGCAGACTCACCAGCACTTCATTGGTGCATTGTGACAACTAATGGGCATGATGCACTCCTGCATCAGAGGCCTTTAAAGAGTTAAAGGATGACGTGTATATATGCACACCTCTAGTGGGCTGTAGGGCCGACCCCAGGCTATCATACTGGTGTTAGAGGCTGGTCGAGGCTGCTGCTGCTGCTCTTACTGTTGATGCTGTTTGGAACAGACAGAGGGACAGACAGTGAGGTCAGACCCAGGGGATTATTGGGCACCCACTGTGTCTCTCTTCTACCCACTATAATGGGTGGCAGCATGTCCTCCCTAGTCCGCCCCTACTACCGTAATCTCCCGCGCATCTTATATGCCAAACAAAATGCTGCTGGGTCTTATACGTGGGAGGTAAATTGCCTTGAGTTTGGGGTGCGCCTTATAGGGGGGGGGGTATTTTTACTATAGAACAATACTAAATTGACAAAAATCTCCCCTCAGGGGGGCGCCTTATATGCGAAACAGCCCCCCTGTGAGTTGGGGGGGCGCCTTATATGCGAGCTGCGCCTTATACGCGGGATTGATTGATTGATTGATTTGTGTTTTACAGCACTTTAGCAGCACTAAGTGGCTATCCCATGCTTCACAGGTTGATAATTTAACAGAGGAATGTGTCAGTGCCCGCGCATATGTGCACCACACACATCCTGAGGGATAGGAAAGAGGAGAAATAGACCCTTTTAAGTGGGCTAGGGAAGCCCGCTTATACGCGGGAGATTACGGTACCCTCCCATGCCCTCATTGTCCACTCCTCCCACCCTGGCTCCGTCCTTAAACCTAGTGTATCAGATGCACCTCCAAACTTGGAAAGAGCTATGAGCCACATATGCGGCTTGAGAAATGCTGTTTAGCTTAGTTAAAAACCTTTATCTCACTCATCAGTTTGCACCACAAGAGTTGAAAAAAAGTTGGCTAAAAAGTGAGGTTCTGAAGGGTTAAAGTCCTCCTACAAGCTGCACCCCTACCCCTGGCCAGTCTCAGTCCCATTTTTCTCAGTACTTAAGAGATTAATTAGATATTTTGGACCTCAAAATTTGCTCAAAAATAGGGCTGCGCCCCCTCCTTTCGGGCTGCGCCCCCTCCTTTTTCAGATCCTGGATCTGCCACTTCGGCCAGATCTTACTAATCGCACATGGTCTGGTATAAGTTGTGGCTTATACGCAGGGTTTTACTGCAATAATCAGTGCTATAAAATAGGAATGGGAGAAGCTAACAAAGGTAGGGGGCAATAGATGCTCATATGGCCGTGAGCTATATTGATAGCCTTAAGGGTGCGGTGAGATGCTGCTTTTAGACTGGTTCCCGCCTCTAATAGAAAGACACAGGGGGTCTGTGAGGCACTAGCAGTAAGCCTGTCAGCGCTCCCAGGGGCGGAACCCAGAACTACCATAAAGCCTCATGTTTGAGAGGCACCAAGCGAATAAGGCTCACCCCTTATCGACTGATTGACACAACCATGGCTATATTTTGTTTATTTTATTATTGTTTCTACAGGGGGAGAGGTCAACCTTATTGTCCAATCTATGCAGCCACTGGTTCATTCAGTACTGGTGAGAAAAGCTCTGATATTAAACAGCTATCATTATTGGCATCAGTTGCACCCTAAGAATACAATATACAGCAGTGAATGAGAGCATTATTTCATTGGGCAGAAATCTATCCGGCCAGGCCCTTATAGTTTTATGTCCTTGCGTATAATGCTCACCCGAAATTGTAGCGTGCCTATTACGTGCATCGGGGGACCATCCTTGCATGCGAGACAAAATGACTTTTCAGGTCACCTGACCCTACCTAGCAGAACAGGGCCGAGCCTAGAATTTCCTTCTCCATTTTTGAAGAAATAAAACATTTTTTGCTCTTCAACGAGAGAGACACTGTGTGTTGCTGCGACTCGTCACATGTCTTTATAGCAGTTCAAAAAAAATTACAAAAGAAGAAATAAAATTCAATCTACCTTACTTAATTTTTACTTTTTCAACATGTTACCTAGAACACACTACCTTCTTTTTTTCTTTATCTTTTTTTTTTTTTTTTTTGGGGGGGGGGGGGTGGTGGTCTTAACCATGGCTCACACAAGGGGTATTCTGGTAGTGAGCCAGACAGGGGGTTGTGGGGGTAGGGTGAGGGGAGGGACTCAGTGGGTGAGTGAGTCAGTGGCTTAGGGCACAGGCCTCAGTAGAGCCTAGTAGCATAGGAAAAGGCCCATGGCTCCGGCTATCAGAATATGGGTGGCTTCACGACTAAAGAACACCCTGCCAGGAGGTGGGTTAAGGCTAAGACTGCCACTACCGCAAAGCCATGTAAAACATGCATCCCAAGTATACCATACTCTACGTAATAAGCACCCCCGCCCTACTAAACTTACATACTCCCCTTTTCTCCCAAATGGGAAAAAGGACATCTTTTTTACGATTTTTGAGTCAGTTAAAATCTTAAATACTAGATCACTATCAATATGACTTTTAAATACAGTACGGGAAACTCTGAGTTCATTCCAGATATTTTACCTGCATCTTTTAGAAAATTTACTACTGTTCTATAGTTCTAAATACTGACATTGTAGGCGGAGCCCAAACTTATCATGCCTCATGCCAACACTACAGGGTTAATACACGTGATCTCAGAGGGTCGGCATGATGCACCAATGAAGATACTGTTCGTCAGCACTTCATTAGTGCATCATGACAACCAAAGGGCATGATGCACTCCTACATCAGCGCCCATTAGGTGTAACACTGATCATATAAAGCACACAAGGTGTACATCCTAACATATACGCTGCACCTTAGACGTGGGGTATAGCAGTAGAGATTATATGCAGTATTTGGCTGCATTCTCTGGCACTATTCCTACCTACCGTAATACATTATTGACCAATCAGAAAATTCTCTTCATTCAGTGCGAACTTTAGGGTGCATAATGTAACAACTGGTCCCCATCATGTTGGCTGTTATCAGTCCTTATCACTCAAGGTACCAGATTCAGCAGGGGGTCACCCCACTAAGGATCACGCTAACCAGGAATATTGGATTGGGCTTATGTCATTTTGGACGGTAGGGGAAAGGGACTAGGTCTAGAAGAAGTCATTGGGTTTGGCAGTAGTCTAGAATAGCATTGATGTTACTGGCAACTGACTGGTTGTGCGGATTCAGGGGTTGGCGTATGATAATTGACTTTTGGGGTTGACTCGGTGGGGGCGGGGCAGTGGCGGATTTAGACGTGGGGGGGGGCGCCCTCACCTTTTACCCTGTAGTGAAGAGTTTATTTACTTCTTTTCAGCCTAGAATTTAGACAAAATTAGGGGCTAAATAAGGGTTACAGCCAATCGTTTTCAAAATCCTGGTTCTGGCCCTGGGGCAGGGGGTGTTAGGGTGGCAATGTGGGGGGGGTGCACACAAGAACTGTACGGCATGGGTGAAACAATAGCTTGTCTCTGTGATGGGGTTCTTATGTCATTTAGGAACAGGTCATATATCGAATTTTCACACCAATATGTAAAAAAAAATAAAAAAAAAATGGTGGAATACTACCGTAATCTGCCGCGTATAAGGCGCATCCCACCTATAAGACACACCTAGAGTTCAAGAATATGGTCAGAAAAATAAAAAAATCATAATTTTTGTTCTACTAAATGAATTTAAAAAATTCAAAAAGCTAAGTGTAGATAGGGCCTCCCCAGGACCCCGAAATGTTCTATTATAACTTTGCAGGAGTGTAACATATCAAAATAAAGGTCTCAGTGTCCCCCTTGCAGATCTAGGGGGAACTAAAACCTCGCGTATATAAGACGCGCCTTATACGTGAGAGATTACAGTACCTTTAATGGAATTGTAACATGGTCATTTTGATGTGACTTACAGGTACTCTTGATAGATGCCGTAATCTCCCGCGTATAAGGCGCGATTTATAGGGGGATTTTAGTTCTCATTGGATCCACAAGGGGGACACCAAGACCATTCTTTTGATATCTTACATGCCCCCTTGGTTATAATAGGACATAAGGGGATCAGGAGGGTCCGGGGTGGCCCAAGCTACACATAGGTTTTTGAATTTTGAAAATTCATTCAGTAGAACCAAAGTAATGAATTTTTCATTTTTTTGAGAATTTTCCAAAACTCTAGGTGCACCTTATACGCGGGCTGCGCCTTATACGCGGGAGATTACGGTACTTAGCATTTGGACTTTGGTATAGATTTATGGTTAAACGTTGGTTAGATTTATTCTGGAGCCTTGTATTTTGGTCAGGAAAATGATTACATTTGGTCAGGGAGAGACAGGCAATTTGGATTCGAGATTCTTTTGGAACCATGCACTGTATTGGAAAAGGGATCCTAGGACCTTAAAACCCTGCATATACGCCTCAGCTTATGGACCATGTAGGAGGTCTATCAAGTTTTTTAGAATATACCTTAAGGCAGGGTGCGGCTTATACGCGGGGTTTTAAATATAGACTTTAGTCAGGAATGGCAACCATTCCAGCCCTCTGTTGCAGCTTATAGCATTCTCTCAAAGTCAGGGTGCGGCATATACGAGGGTGCAGCTTAAATACTGGGTTTTACGTTAGTATTAGGTGGTCCATATAAATGTGCGCTGATTGAAACCTGGCATCATACGGCATGATATGATAACTGGCTGGGGTGAGGTTAGGGAGCAGGAGGTTAGTGGGGGCCCGTTAGTGGGTGGTGTGGACACTGTAAAAAATAACTGTTGAACCTCATAAAACTGAACAGCGAATTTTGGAATTTTGGGAAACTTACCGTAGGGTAACCGATGAGATACGACCAAAAACTCACCTGGAAGTTTTGAAACCGTCTGCCAAACACGGACGCTCGATCCAAACTGTCGTCACGTGACCAGCTTTGGTCGTATCTCATCGGTTACGGAAATACCCGAAGTATTCCCGAGGTAAAACCACTGTATAGATTGTATTGCGGTAATAGTTTTTCTACAAGAAGCCCCAGGTGGCAGTATGGTACTACAAGGAATCTCTGACAGACCTCTGGGAACTTTGGGGCAAGGGTTCGGTGGTTATTTCGACAACTTTTTTTTCTCACAGCGTAGTGTTTGCTCACATCTGTGAGGACGTGACATCGGGATCATGACACCGGGATCATGACACCGGGATTAGATCATTCACACCACACCATCATCTACCACATCCTCTAACCCTATAGGGGCCGCTAATACATTGGTGCATCATGCACATTGGTCTTCATGATGCATGAATGCAGCCCTGGCGAGTAACTCACCAGTACTGCATTCATGCATCATGCCGACCTTACAAGGTTGATACAGCCCTAAAGGGTTGGCGTGATGCTCCAATGAAGTATTGGCGAGTCTGTTCGCCAGCACTTCACTGGTGCAACATGACAACCAATTGACATGATGCACTCCTGAAATAACGGCCCTTAAAGTATTAACTTAAGGGCTGCTTCAACATTTATGCAAAATGCCCCCCCCCCCCATAAGGGACAAAAATCGCGCGCGAACGTCCCCTTTTAGCTTATAGTAACGTGCGGGGTTTTCCACTGAAAACAGGTGAAATTATTTTGACCCCCCCCCCATCAGAGGTATTGAAAAAATTCTGACCCCCCCTCAAACCCACCAGCCCCCCCTGTTGTTAAAAAATGATCACTCCCTAAGTGGTTTTTGATTTATGACCAGGAACACTGGAGACTGTGACAGAATCATTCATGTAGGGGCCAACTGACAGTGGAGGTGAGATTATAAGTGGAGGAGGAGCAGCTGAAAAAGTGTCGAGGATCAGTTGTGTAAATTCTACTACATTTGATCATAATCTTTAGTGAAACATGAGCAAGTGTGTGGGACGGTATACACAGGATAAGACGTGTCTTATATGCATACATGCAAACTCCAGACGAGAAAAAACTGAGCCCATAAAAGTGATGAGATTTTTCCTTAGAAATGTGATTAAATGGTGAAAATTGGGGGTCTTCCCAAAATGGTGCATTGTAAACCAACCCCCCCATATAAATGGTAAAACGATATCTCATGTGATCTGGATGAATCACAAGATTGACCCTAACAGATCATAGAAAAGCTGAGAAAACTGAATAAACTGCATGTATGTATATGAGCAGAGGATGCCACCTACTGCGCCTTATAGATAGAATCATCCTGAACTCAGGGTGCGCCTTATAGATGGGTCAAACGTAGTTAAAAAAGAGGGGACGCACGTCTCCCTTCTAAATCCCCCACTGTTCTTTTTAACTACCGTAAATTCTCTCGTATAAGCCCCATCCTCATATAAGCCGCACCCCTCATCTGTTGCTTGAAAATTGTAGTTTTAGTACTGTTCTATAGTGCCAAATACCCTCCTATAAGCCGCACCCCTTCTGTTGGTTTCTATAAGCCTAATTATGATTTGGGTTCTGGTACTATAGACTCATGCGGCAAGAAAGGGTGACTTTTTCATGAATAAAGTTGTGTTTAGGCCAATTTTCTTTTGGAATGCTTCTAACTTTGCTCAATATATTTATTTCCTAAAGAAAAGTCCAAAAACATTATCAACAACTTCCCTGAAAAGTCACCCTTTAGTGCGGTACTGATCTTTTAGCCGCGGCTTATATGAGAGAATTTACGGTACTCGGAGTGCACCTCATTCACAGAATGTGGGACATAACGGTAAAAGGACTCCACACCAGTCAATACAATGATTCCTACAACAATCTATTGAGATCACCTCTGAATGATAGTACCCACATTACATAACTGCTTATCCCCGTTATACAACATTATAGGGTCATTGTTCAAAGTGAACAGATTGCTGACTTCTATTAGTAGCCATGGAATATGCATACGTGCACAAAGGCCAGTGACTCAATGCCAGCAGTGGCGGATCCAAGATTTGAAAAGGAGGGGCCGTGCCCCTTATTTTGCCCCTAATATTTCGCATGATGCATTGGGCTGACATGCTGAGCCCTCGGGACTTATTGACCCGATAGCGTCGGTGCGTAAACGTAGTCCTGGCCGGTTACTTACCAGGGCTGTGACGACCAATGGACATTAATGTGACATAGTCCGATTTTTTCCCCTTCATTTTCACATCCTATTAAAATGTGTTCCATACACTATTAAAACATGATATTTGTGTGTGACTGGACATCTCTTGGTATCTTAAGCTCATACAAGCCTAGAAATGGGGTCAAATGGATCTATCCATAGACATTCAACAGTGTATTTCCAATGGTGTGCACTCTAAAAGTAGGAAATTGGGTATATCTGACAAGTCCTTCAAATATGAGCTTAATTATGAGTAAGGAGAGCAAATAAAGAGGGTAGCATAGGATGTATGGTCTATGTGAACATCCTGGTTCATTTTTGAGGAGATCGATTTTTGAGCCCCAGCCATCAGACTATGCCATTTTAATGCATCAGCAGCCCTTGAAAAGTTACAGCGTTACACTTGCCAATTACCAGCTTGGTATCAATCATTGAAAAGCCAACAGTTGGGCCTGCCTTGACAGAGAAAAGGCAAGATAAAGTTATATACTAGTTCTGCATGTCGGTATGTTGTGTCCAGTAATGAGATGTTTTCTATGTTATTACCCTTTTACGGGCCGACAATGTCTGATGAATGGATCCATCCCTATTGACTAACTCACAAGGGCTACATTCAGGCTCCAGGCTGACCCTACATAGTTGATACATCATCCTGACCAACGGGCTCGATGCATTAATACATTGTCAGCCCCTTAACGCTTAATAACATAGACAATATCTCATTACGGGACACGATATACTGACATACAGAACCAATATATGACGGTATCTGGCTGTCTCTCTGTCAAGGCAGGCCCAACTGTTGGCTTCTATATGATTGTATAGTCTGATACCAAGCTGGTAATTGGCAAGTGTAACGCTGTAAGCCTTCAAGGGCTGCTGATGCATTAACATATGGTCGTCACGATGCATGATACAGCCCTGGCGAGTCACCCTCGAGGACTAGATCCATGCATCATCCCGACCCCATAGGTTTATACACTTATACACTACGGGGGGTAGGCATGATGGGAGTGCTGGCAAGAAGACTTGTCAGCACTTCATTGGAGGTTTGGCTGGATTGAGATAAGAATACCACTGGAGAACAACCATTGTAGAGAACCAGCGTGCTCTGGGCGATAATGAGAGACAGTGGAAGACTAATGAGGGGCAATGCTTTTGTCTGGGGGCAGGGAGTGGTATGCATTCACATACATCCATATATAGTGGGTTACCTATAGCCCATGAGTGGCATTTTTTTTTGCAGTAAATCTAGCGATGTTTTTTTAATTGGATCAAAACAAAAAAGAGTTGTGTGCTTCAGTTAACACACTGAAAAGAAAATAGGTAGATTAGGTCGAATCCTTTTTTTTTTTATTTAAATTTTGCTAAAAAAAAAAAAAAAACCCAAAAAAACACTGGTACAGCGACTTGTGTTGATGACTAGCAGACGACTAAATGGGTCAGCACTACTTTGCTAGCTAGGTTCGGGTTACCTGAAACACACAACTTTTTTGTTTAGCCTTGCTTACCTAAAGACACCAAATCAATTTCGTAGACATCTACCATGCCAAGCTTTACTTGAGAATCCTACCAGATTTGGAGCAGCATCAGAAATATTACGAGTTTTGGATTTAGTTTTGATATCTGACACATACCGTAATCTCTTGCGTAGAAGGCGCGTCTTATACGCGAATCAGATCGTTCATGGGTCTTATACGCGGGAGGTAAATTGCCTTGAGTTTGGGGTGCGCCTTATACGCGGGTTTTTCCAACATCTCATTTGGGAAAATGCGCCGATGACAGCTTGAACTCATAGTGCCAGCACCGCGGCAGACCGGGAGGTGTTGACGCGCTCGCCGGGGATAAGGCCCACCATGCGCCGATGACAGCTTGAACTCATATAGCCAGCAATTCGGCAGCCCGGTCACTGTAGATTTGCTCGGCGGGTTTGACGCCGATCGTCACACCGTGTGCCGATGACAGCTTGAACTCATAAAGCCAGCACTGCGGCAGACCGGGAGGTGTCGACGGGCGCTCGGCGGGTTTGACGCCGACCGTGTGCCGATGACAGCTTGAACTCATATAGCCAGCACCGCGGCAGACCGGGAGGTGTCGACCGGCGCTCGGCGGGTTTGACGCCGACCATGTGCCGCTGACAGCTTGAACTCATAGCGCCAAGCACGGCAGACCGATCGCTGTAGATTTGCTCGCCGTTTTTTTACGCCGACCGTGTGCCGATGACAGCTTGAACTCATATAGGGGGGTGGGGAGGGGGGACGCCTTCTACGCGAAACAGCCCCCCTGTGAGTTGGGGGGGGCGCCTTATACGCGGGTTTTTCCAGAAATCGATCCAGAGGAGGTACGTGCGCCTTCTACGTGAAAAGGCCTTCTCTGAGTTGGGGGTGCGCCTTCTACGCGAGCTGCGCCTTCTACGCGGGAGATTACGGTAGTGGCTGCATCATACAGAGAGGTCTCTAACGTAATCTCTCGCGTATAAGGCGCACCTCGCCTATAAGGCGCACCCCCAACTCAGGGAGGTCTGTTTCACGTATAAGGCGCACCTCTAAGGGCAGATTTTTGGTACTTTAGTACTGTTCTATAGTAAAAATATCCCCCCTATAAGGCGCACCCCAAAACTCAAGGCAATGTCCTTCCCACGTATAAGACTCAGCATAATTTTGTTTGGCGTATAAGACGCTTCTTATACGCGGGAGATTACGGTAGGTCAGTTTAGACGTGTCCTAACTGCTATTTCTATTGATCAGAAGGACACATAGGGAGCGTGACCAGGGGCTAATCCATGAAATATTTAATTCCCACAGCCACTAGCTTTATTTGTCTGTTTGAGTGGTTACCTAGCAACCACAGCTAACATTGTTTGCCGTTTCTATGCAAACCACCACGAATGTGGAATTGGTCTATCCTCAAGCTATTAACAGGACATTAAAAGCCTATGGTGTAATTAATGCATCGTGCTAATTGCAGTGATGCCACTGATTCATTGCTGACAAATCGGAAAGCATTCAAATTATCTGAATGTTCAATAGGACATAAATATAGGAACTACAGTCAGAAATTCGGAATCCAGAAAAGGCTAGGAAGAGTGGCATCTCTGTAAAATGAATGCAGTCATGGTGAGTAGCTCGCCAGAGGCTACAGTCATTGATTATGGCAATCCACTAATGCACGTACCATAATCTCCCGCGTATAAGGCGCGTCTTATACGCCAAACAAAAGGCTGCTGGGTCTTATACGTGGGAGGAAAATTGCCTTGAGTTTGGGGTGCGCCTTATAGGGGGGTTATTTGTACTATAGAACAGTACTAAATTAACAAAAATCTGCTCTTAGAGGTGCGCCTTATATGTGGACTTGCATTCTCTGAGTTGGGGGTGCGCCTTATACGTGAGCTGCGCCTTATACGCGGGAGATTATGGTACTAATAATACATTAGTAAACATTAGCGACCCATATAGTCAGGGCCCGTATTCAGAATATGTGAAAGGTTGAAGCATTTTTGGATAGAAATGTTTTCAGAGTTGAATTAGGGTAATTTGAGCATGCTGAATTCAAATCTGTCGTATGCCTACACCTAATCCTTTGGCATATGACCCAAATCCAAGATGGCTGCCACCAAGGCATATTTCCCAGCAAGAATCCTATAATCTGAAGGGAAAATATGCCTCGGTAGTGGCCATCTTGGATATGGGGCATATGCCAAAGGATTAGGTGTGGGCATACGACAGATTTGAATTCGGCAAGCTCAAATTACCCTAATTCAACTCTGAAAACATTTCTACCCAAAAATGCCTAGCACCTCTTTACAAAGCCTCTTTACCACATTTGGCTCTAGACTAATGAAAGATTAACATTTTACGCCCAACAACCAAGAAAATGAGGCAGGAGGTATGACAGGTTATAAATGGATAAATAAGTAGACTACCATTATAAACCATGGATTGTAAATGTGTTTTTGTATTTTGTGAACACACCTTAAATTCCAACCTCCACCAACCCTACGTCTACTGGTATTTTATGACCACAAATCAACAATGATTACGAAGCGTCTAAAGGTTTAACACCACAAGCTTCAAGAAGTTCTGCCAATTTTCTTAGAAGTAACCTAGTCAGTCCACTCAGAAAACTAAATCAAGCAGCACACTTCAAAGTTGGCATGCTTCTTGCCTCCCAAGGGCCACAGATTGTCGTAATGTCGACTGTTTTTTGTGGTCATGATACATAAAGGAAGCCGTGGAATGTAACTCGCCAGGGGTTGTATCCACCGATTATGCCGGCCGTGCATAATTTATGTATTCCAGGCTAGGCATGGGTGTCAGATGCAGTGCTGGTGAGTAACTCACCAGTAATGCATTTGTGCATCATGCACATGGACCAGCAGGCATCATGCCACCCTCATAGGGTTAACCATTTAAGGGCCGCTGGTGCAGGAGTGCATCATGCCCATTGGTCGTCATGATGCGCCAATGCAGTGCTGGTGAGTCTGCTCGCCAGTACTGCATTAGAGCGTTATGCCAACCCTCTGGGACTGTATCAACCCCGTAGGGTCGGCATGATGCATGAATGTAGCCCTGGCAAGTTATGCGCCAGGGCTGCATTCATGCATCATGACGAGCAATGGGCACGATGCACTCCTGCTTCATTCAGCCCTTGTAGGTTTAATGTAGGTTCATAAATTACATTGGGTTGTGGCAGTAAGAGCTGCCCCTCACCCCTCCCACTGCATTAAGCCAAGGAGCTGCTCCCCTCTACAGGGCACCTCGCCCACTGCTCTATTAAGATGTAAGACAGACATTGCAAGGCATGATACAGACAAGAAGTGCTGACGAGTTGGCTCACCAATTGGGTCGCCAACACTTCTTTGGTGCATCATGTCAACTTCAGGGGCGTAGGAAAAGGGGGGCCAGGGGGGCCTGGGCCCCCCCAATCATGAAGGAGGTGGGGCCTGAGTATGTCTGGGCCCCCCCAATATTTTTCAAGAACTCATAAACACAATGGAAAAGAAGCTAAAACTTTACATCTCAAATTAGATTATTATGGTGATTTCATAGGGAGAATGGGGGTCTAAGCCTAAAGTCAGATCCAAAATTTACCAAAAATCACTTTTCCATATAAATTCTAAATATGCATATATAGACGCCATCACGCATCAGCCGACAATTCAAGGTGGTTGCAATGGTGCCCTCACCAGGGCCCCCCCAAATATACAGCAGCAATGTGCATTGCTCGTAACTCAAAAAGAAATAAATCAATAGCCTTGAGCAAGTCTAGCTTGTGGTCTGACATCAGCACTCCCTCACCCAGATTATTGGCACCACCAAGCCACTATTCGCATAACTCCCGCCAAAACTGCCCTATTTGCACCACATTGCCAAAAAAGGCAGGAAAATTGATACATGGATCAACATCATATACCTTCACCATTGCAGGCAAAAAGCGTCTTATGGCCGCCAACCAACTGACTCTGTAGAATATAGACAATTACTCAAAATTTACAATAGTTTGTACTGAAATACCTTTTCCTGCAAGACCCCTACATCTCCTCCTTTAATGACACTACAAATTCATTAAGTAATTCTGCCTCCTATATATAAAATTTCCATCTTTTTTTAAACTTATTCGCACCACCAAAATGACTGAAAATGAGGGGACCCATAGGTGTCTCCTATAACTCTTTTTGAGTTAATGAACATTTGCTTCCTACGCCTCTGAACTTGATCGAGTTGATGAACTCCTGAGTGAAGGCATGATGCACAAATGAAGTGCTGAAAGGATAATTTTCAACTGATTATCTGGAAGAGCCTACTCGTGTGAGCAGTGGGAAAGGAAAATGAAAAAATGTAAGATCCCACCAGATAGGCCACATTAGTATGTGTTCAAGAAAGGTTTTCGTCGACGGCAGTCAGCTCTCTCTAGCCTGGGAGAAGACTTGTCGTATTGGCCTGTAAAACGGCCGCTTCTTAAATAAGCCGGGTCTTGAAAAGGCGCAGGGGTTATAGGGGTGTTGACATTTTAAAATACACTTTAATCTAAGTCTTAAATAAGCGCCCGTCTTGAATAAGCGTGCGGGTAGAACCTGTTGAAAAGAATGAGAACCTGAGCGCTTAAACAGACTCTTGAAGGTGTACTTAAGTACCAATATCCTTTTTCACCTGTCTTGTATACAATAAACCAGGTGCGCAGCCTAGTTACTTAGCGATAGGCAATGTGATGGTGAGTGGCTTTCCCGGTTGGGGGGGGGGCACCTCTGGCAGCTTTGGATAACGGGTGAAGGGAAGGTGCAATGTTCTACGCATTTAGCTTAGTGCAGGCTTAGTGTCACTTTCTAGGCTTGGGATTGCATTTTTTTTTTGAGAATTCACCTAAAGATCAGGCTACCAAAGTTTCAATATTTACTCCCATAATTAGGTGCCATGTTACGCCATGTGCAGTAAATGTGAGAGCCGGAATCTTTCACTGGTTTTGAAATTTGCTAGATTCAGTGTGGGTTGGGGTGTGAAAACGTCTCATTTCCAGACGCTTTGCAATCATTTTCTGACTTTTACTAGGCTATAGGTTTATATGAAGAACTTAGGAGAGCGAGAATAGACTCAGACATAGGATCCTATGGGAGACAAGAAAGTTTGAAAATGAGGGGTTTTGGTCAGTCATTTTTCAACTGCCATTTCCAGTATGAATAATTGTTTCTCAGTTATAGGTGGTGGACTGTGAACTTTGGACTGTTTACTTGAGGTCTGATGCATCATATGTAACATAAATATTGAAGATTTGTCATTCTAATTGGAGATCTAAAATTCACTTCTTCCTTGTTGAAACTGATGCCGCCACCCAGCAGCTCTGCTTCAGGGAGAGCATGAGCCAAATAGAGAGGTGCCAAGTTGGTCATAGCCAAAATTTTAATTTTTAATAATATTTGATGTAAAAAATCGTAGTTTTCTGGGAGAAATATAGAAGAGTGCCCCCCGGGTTTAACTCAGCGGGTGAGCAGCTCTACTACAGAAACTAATAAGGTACAGCCGCTATAGGCACTTAGCCGCCGCCACCAGTCTCTACATCCACCCGCCTCCAATCTGCGCCAACATCAAATTGTAAATTACTACAGCTTCTTTAGCCCTTTATGGGCAGGTCATGCATTGATGCATCATGCCAATTAGTCATCATGATGCATCAATGCAGCCCTGGTGAGGGCTATATTCGTGCATCATGCCGACCGTACCAGGTAGATGCTGCTCCTGGAGGGTCGTCATGATGCACAAATGAAGCACTTCATCGGTGCATCATGATGACCCATGGGCATGATGCACTTCTTCATTAGCACACCTTAAAAGATTTATTTAACCCAATAGATACCGCATGAATTTAGCATCATGCAGACAAATGGTATTACATTTGTCTACATGATGCTTAATTCATGGCTCGTAGTACTGTTAGTAACAATGGCCTTCATCCATGCGTTATGCCCACTGATTGGGGAGTCCATTGACCTTATAACATAGCCTCTTTACAGGGATGAAAGTAAACCCTTTGAATTCTGAATAGAAATATATCTAGGCCTGTGGAGCTTAGAAATAAACCTGAAATATGTTGAAGACCCCCTCCCCTGATTTACAGCACTATAGACAACTATGGCCATATCTGTGCTGACTGAGCTCTTTAACACTTTTGCCGCCCATGCAATATTGCATCAGCAGTGGAGGATCCAGAGGGGGGGCCCGGGGGGCCTCCCCCCCCCACAAAAAAAAAAAAAGGGGAGGGAAAAAGGAGAAAGAGGGGAAAAAGAGAGAAAAGAAAAGGGTAGAAGGGGCCCAAAACACGGGGCTTGTGGTGCTCGGACCACACACAGTACCTCATCAGCTTGCATCAAGTCTTGCCACCCCCCCCTTCTAGACAATCCTGGATCCGCCACTGTGCCATCATGTCCATTGGTCGTCATGATACACCAATGAAGTATTGGTGAGACCAGTACTTCATTGGTGTATCATGACGACCCTCCGAGATTGAGTGTATTGACCCCGTAGGGTCGGCTTGATATATGAATGTACCATAATCTCCCGCGTATAAGGCTCAGCCCGCGTATAAGGTGTTCCTAGAGTTTTGGAAAATTCTTAAAAAAATGAAAAATTCATAACTCTTGTTCTATTTAATGAATTTTCAAAATTCAAAAACCTATGGGTAGCTTGGGCCACCCCGGACCCTTCTGGGCCCCATTATGTCCTATTATAACCAAGGGGGCATGTAAGATATCACAAGAAAGGTCTTGGTGTCCCCCTTGTGGATCCAATAAGAACTAAAAACCCCCCATATAAGACGCGCCTTATACAAGGGAGATTACGGTAGGTAGCTCAGGCCAGTTACCCACCAGGGCTGCATTCATACATCATGACAACGAATGGGCTTGATGCATTAATGCATCAGTGGCCTTTAAAGGGTTAAGTTAAAGTTTAAGAGGTGCTTTAATATATTGAAGTTGTACTGCTGTGTCTACCAGTGCTGCTGAAATGAAGCTGGGAAAGGCCTGCCACTATCTCAGCTTTCTAATGGTGAAAAAATTTCATCTTTTTTTTTTTTTAAATAGATCAGCTATTTAGAACACACGATAGGGCCATTTTGGTCAAGTTGTAAACATTTTTCATTCGAATTTTTATACACTATAAAACCAGTTATAATGCAATTAATACGGGTACCTTACGGGTATCAAAATATCAATATGGCCTGCTAAATGAAATGGCCCATGTAAGATGCAAATACGAATTCCAATTTATTGTGAAAAAAAATGACAGCAACACTGGTCATCAGTTCTGTACTGTTACTTGCTGACCCTACCACAGCGTAACAAACCTTCAGGGGTCTGCATGATGCATGGCATGAATATCCATGAATGGGGTACCCATCTCTATCTTTTATCCCTCTCAATGGAAATGCATCTCTATGAAGTGAGCGTATCCCTTTAACATTCTCTTTACCATGATACAAACATCAGTATAAAAACTGTACTTATTTCCACTAATTACTATCATTATGCGCCCTCTCATAATAGCCTCCCTCCTAATACCAATCTCCTTACAAACTCTGTAAGGGCGTGTCATTCATTATCAACAGGGGGTGGTGTTGGTTGCTATTTCTGATACAGGACGATGAATATATTGACCCTTTCTGGGTGGGGGGGGCTATAAAAAGGTTTGATCCGTTTTGAGGAGGGCATAGAAAAATTTGCCCCTTCTGAGTAAAAAAAAAGAGCAAAAAAGCAAACTCAGCACTAGAGTACTGGTAATGGAAAAGGCAATGAAAATTTGCCATGACTTGAGGACAGGGAGGTTGGGCATGTGAATGCTCGTTTCTTTTTTAATCACGTAAAAAAATGTTGGTGCGTCCATACAAAATCTCATTCTTCATTTTGATAACAAATGAGCACTCTAAGCGGTAAATGCTGCGTCAGCGATGCCATGCGTCTCTGTAAACATGCCTCTGTTGTCTACCATATTCTCGTGCAGTAGTACATTGTATGTTGGGCTTACAATGATCTGTTGTGGTGACAGAAAGCAACTAGCAAAATGACAGAGCCCCAGTCCTCATTCTACACACACAGACCTAGCAGTGTGGTATTCACCATCAGGACCCTACTGATGCCATGTAGGGTCTACTTTAAACCCTAGCTATTTCAACCTGGCACAAGAAGCAAAAATCAAAGCTTATACCTGCCTTATATGATGTTTCTCCCCTCCCCCCCCCCCAAGATTCCACAATCCTTCTTTGGCCATTATACTGTGGCCAGTGGGGTGGGGGTGGTGGGGAGAGGGTTTGAAGCAGAGCTGAAACAGGTGTGTGATAGGGAATATATACAATACCATCCCTTACATAGTTGTGGCAGGAGTCCCGCTAGGACTAGGTACCATTTTGACATTGACCTAATTGTGGCAGGAGTCCGGGTAGGACTAGGTACCATTTTGACATTGACCTAGTAGTGGCAGGAGTCTGGGTAGGACTAGGTACCATCAGGACCTTTTCCTAGTAGTGGCAGGAGTCTGGGTAGGTCTAGGTACCATCTGCCCACTTGCATAGTTGTAACAGGAGTCTGGGTATGACTGGGTACCATCAGCACCCTTACCTAGTTGTGTCAGGAGTCTGGGTAGGACTAGGTACCATCAGGACACTTACCTTGTTGTGGCAGGAGTCTGGGTAGGACCAAGCACAACCAGCACCCTTAAATAGTTGTAACAGGATGCTTGGTAGGGCTGGGTACCACCAGGACCCTTACCTAGTTGTGGCAGGAGTCTGGGTAGGACTAGGTACCATCAGGACCTTTAACCTAGTTGTGGCAGGATTCTGGGCAGGTCTAGGTACCATCAGGACCGTTACCAAGTTGTAAAAGGACTCTGGGTAGGACTAGGTACCATCAGCACCCTTACATAGTTATAACAGGAGTCTGGGTAGGACTAGGTATCATTATAACCCTTACCTAGTTATGGCAGGATTCTGGGTAGGACTAGGTACCACCAGGACCTTTACATAGTTGTGACAGGAAAACTGGGTACCATCAGGACCCTTACCTAGTTGTGGCAGGATTCTGATCTGGGTTGGATACCCCCTACACCCAATCCCCAACCCAGGTCTAATCCATCAGAATGAAGGTAGTGGGGCTTGAGGCAAGCAAATGAGTCTGGCCCTAGCCTCTTTGACCTCAGTCCTTATTGGTCCTACTTCCGCAACTAGGGAAGGGTCCTGGATATAATGTGAATTTCTGCTCAGCTGGCTTACTTTATTATGTACATCCCTGTATTAAGTTTATGCCTTTTGAGGTTTAAATGAAAAATGTCATCCATGTGACACTATTTCGGATATCTACTTGCACCCAAAACGAGGCTGCAATGGCTATAGGCCCAGAGGGTGAATGGGAAGCACTGCAGGGGGGAGCAGATCAATTCATTCACATAAAGGGTGTGGTCATTTTTTATCAGCACGAAATAAAGAGTTTTATTTTCTTCATTTACATGAGGAAATTTCCCCTCTGGATCTGGATCTGTCACTGCATAATGTACCAATATAGCAAATGGCAGTTAATCCTTTATGTATTAATGCATCATGCCGACCCTATGGGATTGATACACCAACGTCCGAAGGGTCGGCATGATGCTCCAATGAAGTGATGGCAAGCTGTGTCACCGGCACTTCATTGGTGCATCACAACAACCAATGGGCATGATGCATTAATGCATCAATGGCCCTTAAAGGATTACCTCACTTGAAGTATAGAAGCATAATGATGGCAGGCTTATAAAATTTGTTTTATCTCAGATGATTTCAACTACAGCATTGCTTCCGTCTGATCCTTATACAACCAGCAAATGTTGGAGCAACCCGAGATTCAAACAACCCCTCCTGTCCCTGGGCCCCTACATCATGACTTGACTGGCCAAACAACACCCAGCAATTAGGCCCATTTATATCAGTGCCCACCATGCCTGTGGGCCCACTACCCCCAATCAGCGACCGCCCCCCTAATGAGGATTGCCTGTGACAACGGCTGAGCCTACTCGCTCAATTTGTTTGGGGAGAAAGCAAGTTGTGTCAGGCATTTTCATTATTCAGCCATTTGTGGTGGTAATGTATCGGGTGAAAGTTACAGAAGTTTCCATACCGTAAATTCCCTCTATAAGCCGCGCCCTCGTATAAGCCGCACCCCCTACTTTAGAGGGAGCCATAAGCCACATCTGCTGTCTGAAAATTGTAGTTGTAGTACTGTACTATAGTGGAAAATACTTAGAGAATAGACAACGATCTTCTTCACATCTAGACTGTCTGTTGTCCTATAATGCACAAATGCATCTGAGTGCATTATAGGCCAACAGGCAGTCAAGATGTGTCCGGGCCGCTCGTGAAGAAACGGTCAGCTCAAACTGTTCATCGTTCACCTTTACCATTATACTGATAAATCTTGATACAATAATCCAAAGAAAAACACCCTCAAAGTAAGTGTTTCCTGTTCAGCTAATGCTATAAGTATAGGCAGCCTGACCAGTGGGACACACCTTAGGGTCTCCCAGAGCAACCTCTGGTGGTAAGCGGCAACAATGTCCGTCTTCGCGTACCTCGGACCTCAAGTATTGAGCAAATACTTGGCCAGAAGGGGGGCTAAAAGAGGAAGGCAGAGGCCTCAAGACGATTGCTTTTAAACATTTGCAGGCCATGCCCCGGGGGACCTTTTTGTGCTCTCAGCTATGAACAGGGCCGCATAATGAATTACACTGGGCTTGACAAATCCCTGTGTCCAGTGCCTGGGACCTAAAAATATTTCCCTGGACACAACTCATTTCCCAAGTTGTGTCTAATGGTCACAGATGCCAAGCTAGGCCTATACATTGAGTAAAGGGGCTTGGCATATTACAGTTACCTGCTTGACACAACTTTTCTTTGCCCTTGTGTCCAGTCGACACACTTTTTTTTTAACTGATTTGTCAAGCCATGATTACATTACACGGGGCACTGTTGGCACAGGATTACTAGGGACATGAGACTTTGTTGTCTTCCCTACTGGTCTGTGAGCGCTAGGTCTCTAAGTATGTGAATTGCCATTTTGGACCTAGAATAAACAACTGCACCAATAACATTTGCTATTTGCTCCAGTCATTAGGCTGCCAATGTTAAGAGGGATGGAAGTGACTGAGAATGAAAATCCCTGAAATGCTTGATTATAACCCCTTAAACATTTATGTTTTGTATACAGTAGTAATGTATAGTTCTTTTGAACGTGAAAATTCCTGAAATGAGGGAAATCCTGTAGATTTCCATCCCTGAATGTAGCAAAGACCCGAATTGTGATTTGAGTAAATACTAGGCCAGTCTGTATGGCTGACAGAGGAAGGCAGAAGCTGTCCTCAGACTACCGCTTGTCAGGTCAGTATTGGCCGGCTGCACCCTGGGGGACCTTTTCTGCGCTCTCAGCTGTGGACACAGCCCCATAATGAATTACATTACATGCGGCTGGTGTACTGATGGAACTGACCTTGGGGTCCAGGAGTGCCACTGACCCAAGGGATTGGTTTCTTGTTTATAAGGCTTCCACTTCATAGACAGCATACAATATGCCATCTATGTGGCCAGCAATTTAAGCCCTGAGAAGGTCCCCCGCGATGTGATTCTATTTTGATCATTGAGTGGGAGATTAGATGACAACAGCTCAGTTACAATGTGATCTTGTCCATATTATCCAATTACCCCCCCCCTCCATCACAAAAATTAAGTTTATCAATGCATTTTCTAAAAGTCAGTTCTAAACACAATTTATGTTCATATTTTTGTCCTCTTTCTCATATTCCTCCCTCCCTCCCTTTAATAATACTGTTTCTCTGTGACTGATGATCAACAATGGCCTGTGAAATTTTTTCATGCAACCAACACAAGAAATTCCCCAGGGGACATGATGGTGGACTACTCAATTAAAACTGGTTCAACACACCAGGATCATCAACCTGGGCCTTATTCAATCCATTTTTGTTGACCAGCTGAGTGAACCCCTGGATGACCCCCATGGACCCCTGACCTCCTTAGTGATTACCAGCCAATCCATGCTTAATTATTCTATCCTAAGCGAATCAACTGGACATGAAACCAGAGAAAGTGAAGGCACAGCAAGGATTTTAGGAATTTGTTGGGAGTCTTATTTTCTTGCATCTGTTATTCCTTTCACCCTTTAAAGGAGGCCAATGAATGGATCAGTGCAGCATGCCAACTTTCCAGAAGTGCATCAACTCAATAGGGATTTTATGATTGACTAATTTAATGCAATATCTACCTTTAAAGACTTAATAAATTATAAGCTACTTGGTGATTTGAATGCAATAAATGCATACGTGTCTGCAAACCCTGTGAGATTGCAGCATGATGCATCAATGTGTGCAGCGTGAGGCATCAATGTGTGCAGCGTGAGGCATCAATGTGTGCAGCGTGAGGCATCAATGTGTGCAGCGTGATGCATCAAGTGTGCAGCATGATGCATCAACGTGTGCAGCGTGATGCATCAACGTGTGCAGCGTGAGGCATCAACGTGTGCAGCGTGAGGCATCAACGTGTGCAGCGTGATGCATCAACGTGTGCAGCGTGATGCATCAACGTGTGCAGCGTGATGCATCAACGTGTGCAGCGTGATGCATCAACGTGTGCAGCATGATGCATCAAGGTGTGCAGCATGAGGCATCAAGGTGTGCAGCATGATGCATCAAGGTGTGCAGCATGAGGCATCAAGGTGTGCAGCATGATGCATCAAGGTGTGCAGCGTGATGCATCAATGTGTGCAGCGTGATGCATCAATGTGTGCAGCGTGATGCATCAATGTGTGCAGCGTGATGCATCAATGCGTGCAGCGTGATGCATCAATGCGTGCAGCGTGATGCATCAATGCGTGCAGCGTGATGCATCAATGCGTGCAGCGTGATGCATCAATGTGTGCAGCGTGATGCATCAAACATGAGGAGTTCATGCTTATCCGTGTCCTGATGCACCAATGCAGCTCTAGAGTGTACCAGGGCCGCATTCGTACAACATGAAAACATGGTGTAGGTGAGCACACTAAGTGGTCAAGTAAAAGGTTTGAAATTGGAAATCAGATTTTGAATTACATCAATAAATATTGTCAAGATGTTGATGTTTACATTAAACCACAAGCCACCTTCATCCAAAGTCTCCATTTCCTCGCCAACATTTCTCTGATAGAACAGAAGCTTTCCCATCACACAACTAATTTACTATTGCTGCAAAGTGGATTCCAGTCACATACCATCTCGTCCTGGAGGACCGCCGCAGAAAGCGAATTGTCAATTGTGCAAACAAGATGGCTGTGGGTCACTTTAGGTGAGGTTTTGCAGAGCGGGAAAAGATACAGATCAATGTCTGGTTTTGGGGTAACATGAACAGAATGCCGGAGGAGTGCTTAGTTGGGGCTAGATAAAGCTCTAATGATTATTGTAGGGTTTATCTTTTTTAATAAAGAAAAAAGAAATTCAATGTTAAGTTCTGGATTTACTGCTATCAGTCTGTCAATAGTCACCATTCCATCACCTTTCCGTGGACCTTTATAGATGGAATGGGCATTTCATCATGGCTCCATCCAATATAGACCACAGAATGATGACAAAATGGTAACTGACGAAACAGGCAAATGGCAGTGGATTCAACGCTTAACACTCTCCATGTACCATGCATTGTTTTTAAGAGAGTGGTCATGTTTTAACAACAGGAAGGGGTTGGTGAAATCCAGCATGCATGTTGTGAAAAGAATTTTGCACCCCCCTTAGGAGGGCTCTGAAATTTGTCTGCACCCCCCTCCCTTATTACATGCAGGCGTTTTTGCTCAAAAGGGGTGACATTTTTTTTGTCCCCCCCCCCCCTCCTAACAGGGGTCTGGACTTTTCTTGTCCCCCCACCTCGTTGTTAAAAAATGACCAATCCAGAAGTTGCACTCCTACAGTGTGGACCATGCTATGAGGTCTAAGGTCAATACGGCCTTTTCTCAGCTCTGATATAGCCTCTCCATATTTCCTTTGATAGAGCATTCAAACAACATGAATGTTGCTGAGGGCCGGATTAACAGTGATAAGAGCCGGCATTTCTAAATATTGGAGGCTTGGAGCTAAAAAGAACTCTTGGTGAATTTTTCTTACCTTTATATATCCTTTTCTTCTCACATGTAGTGATCTAAGAAAAAATGTCATATCTACCACATGTTTCACTCCCGGTCATAAGCCGGCCCCGGTCACAAGCCGGCCCCGGTCATAAGCCGGGGGGTGAGTTCAGAAAAAAATAAAAGCTGGTTTTTGGGTCAAATTTTTACCATTTTCTCTTTAATCTATAGTAAAAAACCCGGGTCATAAGCCAGGGGGGGGGACTTTGGGAAAAATTTAGAAGCCGGTTTGGGCCCAAAATAGAAAAAAAAATCCGGCTTATGACCGGGGATTTACGGTAGTAATATACAGAATTTCTATCCACAGCTTCAATGGTGCTTCTGGAATGAAGTCCTGAAATTCACTCTCACAGGAGGCAGGGGCCTGGTCAACGGGAGCCAGCGCAGCCACTAAATGTGGGTCAGTGTGTCAATATAAATGCATTCATTTCTAGAGTTCTTATTAATGTAAAAATGAAAAATTCATACCATCTTATGAGGAGCGCACTTCGGTCATGCTGATAAAATTTCAATCAATAATTAAAAAAAAAACACACCCTCAAAGTAAGTACTTCCTCTCCAGCTAATGCTACAAGTATAGGCAGCCTGACCAGTGGGACCCACCTTAGGGTCTCCCAGAGCAACTTATGGTGATGGTCAGCAGCGAAAACAGCCGCCTTGACCTGAGACCTCATGTATTGAACAAATACTTGGCCAGACAGGTGACAAAAACAGGAAGGCAGAGGCCATAAGACCATTGCTTTTAAATATTTGCAGGCCATTGCCCCAGGGGACATTTTTGTGCTCTGAGCTATGGACAGGGGCCCATAATGAATTACACAGGGCTTGACAAATCCCTGTGTCCAGTGAGTGCCTGGGACATAAAAATATTTCCTTGGACATGAATCATTTCCCAAGTTTTGTCCAGTGGTCACAGCTGCCAAGCCAGCGTTATACATTAAGTTTGTTTGCCCTAGTGTCCAGTCGACACACTAATTCCAAACTGATTTGTTGAGCCCCTGAGCACAAAATAAATGGCTGCACCAATAACATCTGTTCATTCATTTGCTCCAGTCATTTGGCTGTCAATTTATTCAAGACCTGAATTGCTATTTGCTCAAATACTAGCTCAGTGTGGGTGGCTGACAGAGAAAGGCAGAAGCTGTCACGGGACTATCACTTGTCAGGTAAGTACTTGCCCACTGCCCCAAGGGGACCTTTTTTGCACTCTCAGCTGTGTATCCAGCCACATAATGAATAACATTACATGCGGCTGGTGTACTGATGGAACTGACCTAAGCAGTACTGGGGACATAAGGAATTGGTTTCCTGAGTATAAGGCTTAGTGTATGCAATTCTCTGACAAAAGCCTTGGAATACGCCTAAAGAAAGGTCAATACTGGAGACAGACTTTATCTATATGTTTGTTTTCTTTATTTCCATTCCTTTCTTTGATACAATTACATGTATAATATTGTTACTCTCTGAGTGATGATAAAACCAACAATGGCCTGTGAAATCTCTCATGCAACCAACCACATGAAATTTCCCAGGGGGCATGATGGTGGACTACTCAACTAAAACCAAATAAAAGTGGTTTAACACTCGAGGATGAATCTGGCCCTACCGTAAAACCCCGCGTATAAGCCGACCCCCGCGTATAAGCCGCACCCTGAATTCATAACTTTTTTTCTGACCAATGGATTTTCAAAATTTAAAAACCTATGTGCCTCTGAGGTGTACCCCTACCCTCCTAGACCAATGAAAAAGTTGAGGGAAGGTATGAGGAGGAGCTGCAGCTATCTACCCCCCACCCTCCCTCCCCCTGTGCTTGAAATGGCCGCGGCTTATACGCGAGGTTTTACGGTAATTTTCTTGTTGATCAGCTCTGTGAACCCCTGGATGGCCGCATTGAAGCCCGACCAGCTCTGTGATTACCGACAAATCCATGCTTAATTTTTTTTACCTAATTGAATTAACTGGACACAACACCAGAGAAAGACACTGACCTGAGTCATGGCAAGGATTGCAGGAATTGAGTTGGGAGTTTTAATATTTTCTTTTGCCTTTGATCCTTGAAAGGCTTCCAATGAATAGATAAGGGCTTCATGCCAATCCTCCAGAAGAGTTTCACTATGATGCACAAATTGAGACTACCGGTAATTGCAACAATAAAATAATTATTAAAGAGATATGCTGATGTTTGCACACTAGCCATTTTCATCCCAAGTCTCCATTTCCTGGCCATCATCCCTCTGATCGAATAGCTTTCCCATCACACAACTATTGCTGCAAAGTGGATTCCAGTCACATGCCGGCTCGTCCCGGAGGACCACTGCAGAAAGCGAATTGCCGATTGTGCAAACAAGATGGCCACGGGGCACTTTAGGCGATGTTTTGGCAAGCGGGAAAAGATCAATGTCAGGTTTTGGGGGAACATGGACCGAATGACGGAGGAGTGCTTTCTTGGGTAGATAAAGCTCTAATGAATATTGCAGAGTTTGTTTGTTTAGTTTTATGTCCTTGCAGGATAGAGTAAAGGCTTTACCAGCCACCTATTTCAGATGAAAAATGACTGGTTCCTCAATTGACTGGTTCTTTGATTTAAAATTTGGTTGGTGAAATCAGTCGACTTTTTGAAGACCGATATATTGAGAGACTACATGTCAATCAGTCATCATTTTACCATCATTCAGTCATCCTTCCATCACCTTTCTGTGAACTTATATAGATGGAATAGGCATTTGTAACTACTCCAACCAAAATAGACCACAGAATGGTGACAGAATGGCAATAGCAGCCAAACAACAGTGGATTCAACACACAAAACCACGCATTGGTTATAAGCTATACTCCTACATTGGGGACCTTGCTATAAGGCCTAAAGGTAACCTCAAATATACAATCAATACAGCCTTTTCCCACGCTCACTCGAGTAAAGTGACCAAAATACCGGGAACATTACCCCTGTACCGGTAATACAGGTAGTACCGGGAGAGTAGGTCACATTTAAAAGCTTGAGCCACCCTGGAAAGGGCCTGGAAAAGAAAAAAGCGCATAATCAATACAGCCTTTTCCCAGCTCTGATATGGCCTTTCTATGTTTCCTTTAATAGAGCGTTCAAACATTATGAATAATTTAGCTGAGTGCCCGATTAGCAGCAATAATAAGAGCTATCAATAGATAGCCATCTGACAGAGGCAATGCTGAATGATGAACTCCTCTGTCCTCCTTGGTCTAAAACAAACCTGGCATTTCTGAATGAAGGCAGGGCTACAATGGCTAGTAGTAAAACAGATAACTCCTGGTGAACTATCCCTACCTCTTATCATCCTTTTCTACTTACCATAAATCCCCGGTCATAAGCCAGATTTTTTTTTCTATTTTGGGCCCAAACCGGCTTATAAATTTTTCCCAAAGCCCCCCCCCCGGCTTATGACCGGGTTTTTTAATACTATAGAATAAAGAGAAAATGGGAAAAATTTGGCCCTAAAATCGGCTTATAGGATTTCCCTAAACTCACCCCCCGGCTTATGACCGGGGCCGGCTTATGACCGGGGATTTACGGTATATAGTTACCTCATAAAATGACATCATATCTCTACCTGTCTACCATATCCTATTCACTCCCAAGTCACTCTTATTTACATAGAAAAAGAAGATAATATATGAAAGCAATACTTGAAGTGACCATCCAGCATTTATCCCCCACAGTTCACACATGAATCGTTATATCACGGACGAATAAAAGTCTATGGTTATATATAGATAGTATTTCAATGCACAGCTTCAATGGTGCTCCAGGAATAAAGTCCAAGAAATTCACATATAAATCTCACAGTCTTACTATTAAGTGCCCTCACCAGAATCTTTGGAACACATTGGCCCTTATTACACATAAATGCGACACTCAAAATTACTATAACCACATTAGGCCATGAGAATGAAAATTTCAGTATACTATCCATGTCAAACTTTAAAGTAAAAGAACTGTCCTTTCAAAACAAATTCTTAGAAGGGTTTTGGTTAGTTTTCTAATTATTGAAGAGCATTCTGGCTTAATTTCGGGTAGTCAGTGGATGATAACCCACATTTTGATTCTCGTAGCCCAATGTAATATAGACTGAGTACTTACCTCAGCCTCTGGTAGGTGGAGCCACTGTTTGGGGTTGTCATCAGCCGCGAGGAAAGCGATCATATCTAGCGCGGTAAGACGGGTCTGACGACGGGACGAGACAAAGATCATAACTGGCTTGTCTGGGGAGTGGGTGCGGATACCTGGTGTAAGAGAAAAGTGATTCATCAATGTGATGATGGATATTCAGAGATAAAAATGCCCAATCGGAAATCCTGAGAACTACTAAAATCTCCAAACTGAAGCCCCTGAATGAAGGTTTTCTATATGTACCATAATACACTCTGTATGAAGGATGGCTTATACACAAGGAAGAATGCTTGGTTCACCCTTTTCACTTCCCAAAGCCAGGATGCGTTTTAAAGGCAGGGTATATTCATATTACCGTAAAACCCCGGTCATAAGCCGGATTTTTTTTTCTATTTTTGTCCAAAACCGGCTTCTAAATTTCCCCTTTAACTCTACCCCCGGCTTATGAGTGGGGTTTTATTACAATTGATTAAAGAAGAATTAGGGAAGATTATGCACCAAAATCGGCTTATGACATTTCCTCAAACTCTACCCCTGGCTTATGACTGGGGTCGGCTTAAGAGCTGGGTTTTACGGTAGATTAGTATCAGACTGCTAAATATCAAGCCAGAGGTGAACCGTATAGTGTCTTCTTCAACTGTAAATGTAGATCCTTGAAACTTAAAATAAGAAACACACACATAAATCTGAAATCCAGGAAAACATGAAAACTGTTATCCCTAGACACTTTTATATCCATTTCATTTGATCACACACCAATGTATTTGGTGCACTATTACTAGGTAGGATAACATAATTCTAAACAATTCACTGAATGCAATGTGAGAATAGTGTGTCGTATATAAAATCTAGTCCAATCCACATCTGCAATCCGTTCATTTCTATCTCTCTTTGTTGATTTATCATCATTTTTCAAAAAAATATTTCTAATCATATAGACCCTGTCAAAAATCCTCAGCAATCAGTGGTCAGTCGGGGAAAGTTTTGAGAAGATCAGGGATAAGAGATGAGATAAGGGTCCAATTGAGGCCTCCTACTTCTGACCCTTGGTTTACTAATCTCTCTATTTTTCATAAAGGAGTTATTTCTTTTACTCAATTGGCTGTATTTTTTCGACATATCCTAAGGTTTAAAAATTCCTGATTATTTTCGATTTTTCTGTTCATTTTCTATCTAATCTTTAAATAATTTTGTGATTTTGAGAAATCTCTCTTATTTTCTATGACCCATATGTTTAGAGCCCCACTGCCCATGCCCACATCACCCTCCTGGCTGGGGAGGTTTCAGAAACGACTGACGACTGACTGTCAGGTCAAACATAGGCAATCAGCTGTCTTCTTTTGACTAGGGATAAGGAGGTGCCGACCCCTATTGCATACATAAGCCATTAATACACCAGGTCTCCTAACAAACCTATAGTCCTATAGATCCACCAATGTCTCATGGACATAAATATGTGTGCAAATATCACTTCAAATATGCCCCTTGCCTGAAAGTCCGGCAATACATATTGCTATGTAGCATATCACATGTTGATAAATAGTGGTTGGTCTATGTGTTGATGGTGGTTCAATGGTGGTGGTCTGTGATAATTAGCTAGTTACACCTTAATCCTATTAGAAAAACTGTCCCAGGTCACAGAGAAATGTCAGTTTCAGAATTTTCCTAACTCTTTAAGTGGCTATGTCCATTGAGTGAAACAATTGCAATATTACATGTTTATAAAGATTTAGACTCCTCATGTACTACTTATATACCGTAATCTCTCGCGTATAAGGCGCACCTCGCGTATAAGACGCACCTAGAGTTTAAGAATATGGTCCAAAAATTAAAAAACCTAACTTTTGTTCAACTTAATGGATTTTCAAAATTCAAAAAGCTATGTGTAGCTAAAACATCCTGGAACCTCCTGAACCCCTCTATGTCATAGTATGACTTAGTGGGAGTGTAACATATCAAAATGAAGGAGAGTGAGTGAGTAATGGTTGTTTAACGCCAAGCCGACAGCTAAGGTCATATTCATGGCGGAAAAAGTACATTAGACATCACGTCACAAAGGAATACATGTGCCTGTGCCCGTGCATATGGACACCAGACACATAAGAAAGAGGGGACAGGAAAGAGGAGATTCAAGGAACGAATATGTGCCAGTGCCCACGCATATGGACACCACCCACACTCAGAGAGGATAGAAAAGCAAGACATAGACCCCTTTTAAAGATGGCCTGGGGCTGGGGAGGCCCGTCAAAATGAAGGTCTTGGTGTCCGTCCCCCTTCTGGATCCAGTGATAACTAAAACCTCGCGTATAAGACGCGCCCTGTACGCGAGAGATTACGGTACTATAATGCACCATACAGCCGTTCAAGACAGTTCAGGGCATGTTTAATGACTAGGTTTTTAGCACTGTGACACATATGGTGGCGACAGTTGATCGTAGGGCTGGCCAGCCTACTATTACAATATCTCAGTTCTGCTGCTCACTGGGGAGAGATGGAGCCACAATGATAAAGAATCAATTAAAGTGCAAGGCCACTTAGATGCTATCCTATCTTACATATATAGCAGGACTGAGAGTCTGATACTAACTTTGGTAACATGGCTTGTTCATGGTGGCCATACGTGGACAGTAGTGCTTCCCCGGGAATCCGGCAATGTGAACCTCCAGTGGTACCGGCCGCACCGACGGACGGAAGTTGAACAGCCCCATCTGGAAATGGAAAATACCCTAAAATTATCAACGAACAGGTAGATTTACTTCATGTTATATGTATTTCTTAGGGCTTTTCTAGGTTAGGAGCAACTTATATTTATTCAAAAAGTGTCAGAAACGACTTTGTCTCTCTAAAAAAAATCATAAAGGTGGTTTAGAAAGCAATCTCAATGTCACCCATGTTCACAACAGAATATGATCTACAGAGAGATAGATGCCACTTGCTGGTCGACAAAAATAACTGAAACCTAAGATTTTCGACATATTTTCTCTCTCAAATACCAGAATTTCCTGGTAAAATTTTCTGCTAATCCTACCAATTTTTATATAGCAAACGTATAGAGAAAAATAGTCGAATTAGCAAGAAATGGACCTGAACGAAGCAGTGGACCAAGCCATTTAACTAGGGAAATTTGCAATTTGACCGACTTTTACTTACACTCTTGATACCAAGCCAGTCGGCTAGGTCGCGTGCGTTGGAGAGCGCGGTGGACAGTCCAACGACCCTGACTTTGCGCTCGGTGTGGGACGAGATGAAGTTAGTTCTTGACACGATCACCTCCAATACCGGACCTCTGTCATTACCTGCGAGGGGAAGTCATTCATTTATTAAACCCATACATTCATTTACTTCATATTTCGATATAGAATTCATTATTTCAAGAGATGTCGACCTTTCTTGGATATTTCCAATCATACTTGATAGCAGTATTATGTTGTATCTCACCACCATTTTCTCAAGTCTGTGGGGAGTATGAGAACTACCGTAATCTCCCGCGTATAAGACGCGTCCTCTACGCCAAACAAAATCCTGGGGGGTCTTATAGCTTTCTCTCAAGTTGGGTGTGCGTCTTATACGAGGGGTAATTTTACTATAGAAATGTACTGATCTTACAAATTTCAGCCTTAAAATGTGGGTCTTATACGCGAAAATGCATGTGCTGAGTTTGGGGTGCGTCTTATACGCGCAGCGCGTCTTCTACGCAGGAGTTTACGGTAAGTGTGTAGGGATTCCTGACATTTCAATGTGAGTTTCGATGTGTAGCCATGTAACGTATATTTTCAGCTTTAGATATGCAATAGGCGTGAGAATTTCTCCTGTCAAACACATAAAGACATGTGTGGTATGCCCCATTGAATAGTGGCCCTCCTCCATATCCCTCAACAGTCTCTCAAAAAGTATATTATCAATTTTTCTCAGCACATCTCTTTAACTGACCTCTAAAAGTAAAATGATTACAACTGCGACATTATAACTGACTGGTAGGAACCCTACTCATTACCACTTACCTAGAAGATGTATCTCATCTATGACAAGGAGGGAGACGGCTTTGACGTAGCCTCGTGTCTGCCAGCTACGACTGATTCCGTCCCATTTTTCTGGCGTTGTTACGATCAGGTCGGCAGCTGCTACTGCCCTCATGTCAGGGGCCGTGTCACCCGTCAACTCTACTACCCTGAAAAATGCAAGAATGCGGAACATTAATTACCCTTTATTGACTGCTTAATGCATGAGTGCATCATGCCAATTGGTCGTCATGATGCACCAATGAAGTGCTGGTGAGCACAGCAGCACTTCATTGGTGCATCATGACGACCCTCTGGGAGAGTGTATTGACCCCAAATGATGCATGGATGCATCCCTGGCAGGTTACCGTAAACTCCCGCGTAGAAGACGCGCTGCGCGTAGAAGACGCACCCCAAACTCAGCACATGCATTTTCACGTATAAGACACACATTTTAAGGCTGAAATTTGTAAGATTAGTACATTTCTATAATAAAATTACCCCTCGTATAAGACGCACCCCAAACTTAAGGAAATCCTATAAGACGCAGTAGGGATTTGTTTGGCGTAGAGGACGCGTCTTATACGCGGGAGTTTACGGTACTTGTCAAGGCTGCATTCATGCATCATGACGACAGACCAGCACGGGGGATTATCAGCCTTTAACTTATATGGGGTAAAATGGGTCAAATTCTGTCAAGAAGACACGGTGGGAATCTACTTCTCATCATCCTGTTTTCTGAGACACAGTTTAGATATTTTTGCATGTTTAGAACAAAATTACTTTTTGCCGAGTTTCTTCTCGATGCGTATCTTCCAGTCGTCCATACGCTCCCTGACCAGGGCCTTCAGTGGGGCGATGTAGACCGCCTAATGACAAATACAAAGACCAACAATCAGAGTGAGGCCACATAAGGAGCGTGATGCACTGAACCTTCATCATGTCTGGCTGATGCACCAATGAAGCACAGGCGAGTTACTGGCCTGAACTGCATTGGTGCATCATGGTAACCTTTATATATGTGAGTACACCCTTAGAGACCAGTTTGTAAGATGTATGAATTCAGCCCAGTATAAACACCGCTTCTTCTATCATGACATTCGTTACACTGATAAGGGCGTTATTTCGTATTGCATTATGGTTACAGACCGCCTTATCACATACAGGGTTGACATGTTTAAATAGTTAGTCTACAATCGACACACAAGTAAGTTTTAACCTTGCCTACCGTATTCGACATAATAAGCATTATGGCACTCCAGTACTTAAGCGTTTAACTGACTGTAAAATTGCCAAAATTTGGCCTTTTTCTAGTCTGAAGAAGCCCCCAAAGGGGCGCTTATTACAGGGTTGATACATATACTCCCGAAGGGTCGGCATGATGCACCAATGAAGTGCTGGTGAGCAGTCTCGCCAGCACTTCATTGGTGCATCATGACGACCAATGGGCATGATGCACTTCTGCACCAGCAGCCTTCAAAGACTTAATAACCCATACCTTGGTGCCCGGTTTCTCCCTGAACACCCTGAAAATGGCCATTTCAGCAGCGACTGTTTTCCCAGAGCCTGTCGGTGCACCAAGTAGTACGTTAACGTCTGTGTGGTATAACGTGTGGAATATCTGAGTCTGGATCGGGTTGAAGTGCGTGAACTTGTAGAGAACCTTGTACCGCGCGTCACGCAGTGCTTGTACCGGCAATGGTTGGAGGTTCAACAACTCTGTATAAAAACAAAGTGTAATTCCAACATCATATTATTTTTAGGCCTTGGGACCTTTGCTTTTCAGAGATGCAACACCCAAGTCACCTAGTGCATGGGAATATCATGACAAAAAGGGACTCTGATCTTAACCACTAATCATGAGTCAGTATCTAATGATGGCCCACAGTGACAATAGCTTAAATCCCGATCACCATTTGGCCAAAGGAATCGGGTCTCACGTTTCATATTGTTGGAAGTCTCTCATAGATTTAAGGGCCACAGATTTCACAAACTGCTGGCCCAGGTGGATGGTCCAAAAGAAACAAGTTTTAGTATACCCAAACTTTGGGGAATGAATCAAAGAGTCTACCCCTGATGCAGAGAGTATCCCCTTTTTTTGTTTTATTATGACATACCTGTGTGTGGCGGGTGTCGTTCTGGTAGAATTAGGTGTTTAAACGAGATGGCGCACTGAGAGTCGGACCCTAACCACCGGTCTGACATGGCCCTTACAATGTACTGTGTCGGGAGTGGCTCCACGATGGGAATAGTGAAGACGAGGTTCTGCGCCTCTCTTGATACAGCCTGTAAGTGAAAAAGATACACACGGGTAAATGTAAGATCAGGGTTCCCACTTTTTTTCAGTCACAGTTTTATTAACTGACCAATAGTCAGAAAATATGGTCTACCATAATTATTCTCAAGGGGTGCCTTATATATGAGCTGACCATATATCTGGGATTTATTGGTACAGTAGTCGAAAATCTTATGAGGTTAGTCAATTCTCGATAGGAAATACTTGTAAAAAATAGGAAAGCCGCACATAAGATCTAAAAAAAAACAAAAACCATTAAGACCATATTCCCCCCTACCTGTTTCTTGTGTATCATGAAGTATTCTGAGTGATATATCCGGTTTGTGTCCGGGTCCTCCACCCAGATCCAGAACGGCTCCGTCCCGTTTCCGTGCACACGGTCGTTCCAGTTAAAGTCAGCAGTGATGGTGAGCCTCACCCGGAGGACTGTACGGGTGATGGGTTGTATGGAGGCCTCGATGTCAAGTTGCGGGATTTGGTGAGCGCACTGTTTGACTTTACTCCCCATACGGACATGGTGGATCATGTGACCTGAGTGAAAATGGTGATGTTGTTAGTTACAAATATTTTGTTTTTTTTTCTTTCTATGATTTAATTGATTTTATTGAATTTCAATGATTTGATGATTGACAATAGATCTATATGTTTTTGTGACTATGACAATTTCTTAGAAAATATTGTGAGCACTTAAAATGTAAATAAATGTATTTTAGGCCACTCCAAAAAAAGAATCTTGTTTCAGATCACCGCCCTTGTCAGAAAAAAAAACCACCATTTGAGATTTTCTTTCTTTTTTTTAGAGAGAGAATTTTCCGAGAAAAATGTACTAAACAATGAGCAGAAGTACCGCAATCTCCCGCGTATAAGGCGCAGTTCGCGTATAAGGCGCATCCCCAACTAAGAGAATGCAATTCCACGTATAAGGCGCACCTCTAAGGGCAGATTTTTGTTAATTTAGTACTGTTCTAAAGTAAAATTACCCCCCCTATAACGCGCACCCCAAACTCAAGGCAATGTCCCTCCTGCGTATAAGACTAAGCATTTTGTTTGGCGTATAAGACGCGCCTTATACGCCGGAGATTACGGTAGTCAAGTTTAGTACCAAATGAAAGCTTATGGTCCAGGGAATGCAGCTGGCTATCAATAATAGACATTATCACTTTTATAATGTCAATGATAACGTTCCCTTTAAATTGCTGTTTTTCTTACACACGGCTGTTCGTGATGCACTCGCAATGCATTCACTCAAATTGTTATGGCAAAAAAAAAAAAAATTAAAATTCTCCCTCGTCACTTTTTTCATGACTTGGTGATGAGAAACAAGTTTGTTTTTTTTGGAGTGGCCTTAATATAAATCTCAGGAGACTTTTAATTCTTTTGATTACACACTCTAATATTGGTGCTACCATCAAGAAAGTGACGCATCAGACCCAATGCGTATGACACTTTTTTGTTCATGAATTATCTCATCAAAACCCTATTTTTAAGGAATGAATACCTAATACGTGATCATAACCTACCGATTTCCTGTGGTTCTAGTTCCCTGAGTTTGTTGATAGTGAGGTTTCTGGCCTCCAGTTTGTTAAAGATCTCGTATGTAAGCACCGAGAACTGCCGCAGGGGGTTCTCAAAGCCCCACAGACGCTTCTCAACAGTTTTACTCAGTGTCAGGAGACGACCGGCCATGATGGGCCAACCCTTACGTAGTGACATCTCAAACAGCGCCCGCAGAATACGTGCAGCGTTCTATAATGAGCAAAACAGGTATAACTTTAGGTTTTATGTTATTCATTTAGATTTTTTGTGTCATATTTTGTTACTATGCATGTCTGCGAATACTAGAGCTGGATGCATAACAAAACATACTATGGGCTAATATTGTTTCAGGGTAAATGAAAGAATATTCATACCATTTCTTGATTTATTTCTCTGCTGTGAATGAGCGAAATTGTTTGTATTGTTTGCATTCAATCATTTTTCTATTCCCTGCATGTAGCAAACTAAAACTGGTAGCGGTCAGGTAACAGGATTGAGAAAAGTAAATTTTCTTAATATTTTGACATAAATCTTTTTCCCAGGATCCGAAATCTTTGCCGTTTCTCTTTGTATACCGCCAAGAAATAACTAATTTTCAGTAAAAACCCCATAGAAATTCAGGTAGATGGGGCCGAGAGCATTACCTGATGTATCATTGTATGCAACTACAGACATGGGACTGGGTTTTGAAGAAATTTCCGAGAGGGTGATTAAATTCCTCTTCAAGGTGGTATTTGAGAGCAACTTTATGGGATGAGGCCCCTCGAACATCTAAGACTCTCCATTAATGTTAAAATAGTTTCTCAGTGGACCTGTGCAAATCACATGAGTGACCCGTCTCGCATTCAAATTTCTTGAAATTTCCCATGCCTGCAACTACTTCATTCTTACCTGTGCTACGTAGGCCTGGTCAGACACGAGTGAGAAGTTGTCGACAGAGCCGCGTGAGATGTAGGTCTGCAGTAGAATATTGACTTTACCGTACGTGTTCTCCGAGCCACCCGCCACGGGGAGCTCACATGTGTCAGAGATGTGACGGTCCAACTCCTCCATCTCCTCATCTCGCACCTGGAGTATTTGGCATAAATGTTCAGAGACACACACTTTGAGTATAGCAATGATCAAAGTTCATCTAATTATACCGAAGGGGTCTATTTCAGCTAACCCACGCTAATATATTTTCATGTGTGACCTGTGCTTATTCAAAGTATAAACATGTGTGAACTTTAATGTTTTGAAACTGTCATCACTGTCATTGTTTTAGCGCTAATTTGAATCAGCGCAGAGTTGGTTCTACATGATATTTTCAGTACCATTTGAAATCAAACCTAGATGAAATTTCCTTGCAAAAAGGAATGTGCAATTAATAACTTAATTGGTTTGCTCACCTTGATTTGGTCAAATTCTTGAGCTTTTGAGACCATCTCAAAGACCTTGTCCTCCGTCATCATAGACTTGAACAGCTCATTGAACACCTGGGCAGAAAATATACATGAAGTTAATATGTAAACCTTTGCCGAAACTTTAATATTAAGAGTGGCATACCTCAACTTCTAACGATTATATTTATGAACGTTTTCAGATTCATCAAATTCATCAAATTCTGCCAGAGGTTAAAAAGAGGAATTAAAACCAGTGAGACACTAACCCTATAAGGCCTGATTATGCATTAATGCCCATTGGTCTTCATGATGCACCAATGAAATGCTGGCGAGACCTCGCCAGCACTTCATTGGTGCATCATGATGACCCTCCGGGTGTATATGTATCAACCCAGCAGGGTCGGCATGATGCTTCAATGAAGTGCTGCGAGCAGTCTCGCCAGCATTTCATTGGTGCAACATGACAACCATTGGGCATGAAGCACTCCTGCATCAGCGGCCTTTAATTGGGTAAAGGTTTCTTACCTCTACAGTATCATGTTTGATGTAGAAGTGGCTGGCAGTACGTCCCAGGTCCGTCGGGTGCAGGTAACCCGTCCGCTCGTCAAACCTGATCATGAACGCCTTGTCTAGTGACCGTGCTGCCGCCGTGATTAACTCCTTACGATGATTCTCCAACTGGGGGTCTTCCTGAAATATCATGGGGAAATTTGACTTTAGACCCAGCGGTAGGAGTGACTGATTACCAAAACACAGAAATTTTCAAATTGAGGCCCCTGACGGGAGCTTTTTGATTGGTAATTGCAGGTCTTAAGGTTTTTATAAAAAAAGAAAATTGAAATCCAGGAAAACCTTTAAGGATTTCATGCTTGTAAACAGAAAAGTAGGCTTGGTCTTTAATGAGTTACTGTAGCCAATGATACTACTCGCTCTTCAACGAAATCAGAGAATCCTGGCATTTTGGGCACCCTTCCCTAAGAATTTAATATACCGCTAATTCAATACAGATCTCTCTGGCTTTGGTTTTGTTTTGACCGTATATGGTGAGTTACTTGCCAGGACTGCATTAAAGCATCATGACAACCAATGGCCATGATGCATCCATGCACGAATGCTCAAATGAAGTTGGTGCATCATGACGACAAATGGGCATGACACACTCCTGCATCAGGGGCCCTTAAAGGGTTAAAGCTGACACTACCCTTACCTGTAGTTCAGCGTAGGGGATGCCATACACAAGCAGGTTAAAGCTGACACTACCCTTACCTGTAGTTTAGCGTAGGGGATGCCGTACACAAGCGGGTTAAAGCTGACACTACCCTTACCTGTAGTTTAGCGTAGGGGATGCCTTACACAAGCGGGTTAAAGCTGACACTGTCCTTACCTGTAGTTCAGCGTAGGGGATGCCGTACACAAGCAGGTTAAAGCTGACACTACCCTTACCTGTAGTTTAGCGTAGGGGATGCCTTACACAAGCAGGTTAAAGCTGACACTGTCCTTACCTGTAGTTTAGCGTAGGGGATGCCTTACACAAGCGGGTTAAAGCTGACACTGTCCTTACCTGTAGTTCAGCATAGGGGATGCCATACACAAGCAGGTTAAAGCTGACACTGTCCTTACCTGTAGTTTAGCGTAGGGGATGCCGTACACAAGCAGGTTAAAGCTGACACTGTCCTTACCTGTAGTTTAGCGTAGGGGATGCCTTACACAAGCAGGTTAAAGCTGACACTGTCCTTACCTGTAGTTTAGCGTAGGGGATGCCTTACACAAGCGGGTTAAAGCTGACACTGTCCTTACCTGTAGTTCAGCATAGGGGATGCCATACACAAGCAGGTTAAAGCTGACACTGTCCTTACCTGTAGTTTAGCGTAGGGGATGCCGTACACAAGCAGGTTAAAGCTGACACTGCCCTTACCTGTAGTTTAGCGTAGGGGATGCCATACACAAGCAGGTTAAAGCTGACACTACCCTTACCTGTAGTTTAGCGTAGGGGATGCCGTACACAAACGGGTTAAAGCTAACACTGCCCTTACCTGTAGTTTAGCGTAGGGGATGCCATACACAAGCAGGTTAAAGCTGACACTGTCCTTACCTGTAGTTCAGCGTAGGGGATGCCGTACACAAGCAGGTTAAAGCTGACACTGTCCTTACCTGTAGTTTAGCGTAGGGGATGCCGTACACAAGCAGGTTAAAGCTGACACTGTCCTTACCTGTAGTTCAGCGTAGGGGATGCCGTACACAAACTGGTTAAAGCTGACACTGTCCTTACCTGTAGTTCAGCGTAGGGGATGCCGTACACAAACTGGTTAAAGCTGACACTGTCCTTACCTGTAGTTCAGCGTAGGGGATGCCGTACACAAGCAGGTTAAAGCTGACACTGTCCTTACCTGTAGTTTAGCGTAGGGGATGCCGTACACAAGCAGGTTAAAGCTGACACTGTCCTTACCTGTAGTTCAGCGTAGGGGATGCCGTACACAAGCAGGTTAAAGCTGACACTGTCCTTACCTGTAGTTTAGCGTAGGGGATGCCGTACACAAGCAGGTTAAAGCTGACACTACCCTTACCTGTAGTTCAGCGTAGGGGATGCCGTACACAAGCGGATTCTTCCTCATACGAACAAAAAGGTACGTGTAACTAAGCCACTTCACCGCCTCCTCCACATTAGTCACTGTACCCAGCGAGATCTGAAAATTAGAGTCAGAAAAAATAATCCGATAGGAAATTCAGTCTAAAATTTATAGTAAAATATTATAAAATGCCACATATAAAGCATACGTCGCGCAAAATTTTGGTCATTCTAATTATGTTCTGTAAAAACCTCGCCTCTGCGCCCTACACGCTAGGTATTAGCATAAAATGGAAAGATGCTATCATTCATGTCACATAACTGACTCTCTAACAGATAATATGGGACATAACACTAAATAATGTGACTAGGGTAGAGGCCTGTACAGGCACCCCAGAGCTCAAACATTTCAACCTAGCTCTACCCCAGGGCCCTTTTTAAGACCGGCTCTTTGGTTCAAGACTTACCGTAGTTTGTATTGATTTCTTCAAATTCAAAGCTACTGTGCTCCCTGCTCTCATTCCTTCCTGGAGCACATACAAAGACCCGGTGCATATAATAGAGACCATTACAGTATAAGAAAATTGCATACCTCAGCATTCAGGTTGTCGACCATGGCGCGTACAAATTGACTCTCTATCGGGTTCTGCTGGGTGAGAAGTGACAGGTAATGAGAGAGTTTGTCATGGGTCGTGATGATCGTACCGTGTCCAAACGTGTCAAACTGCGGCCGTCCGGCACGACCAAAGATCTGCATCACGTCTAGGATACCGAGGTCCACAAAGGAACCCACCTTAGCATTGTAGATTTGTGTACCCTGTAAGGATAGGAGACAAGAACATCAGTACAATATCAAGTTGACAACAATTTCCAGATCAGACCCCAAGTTCAGAGCATGACAAATTCTTGTACACTGATCTTCTCAAAAAAAAGAGGAAAGAATTAAGAAAAGAAATCGTCTTTACACAGAGTTGTTGAACCTCTACTTATTGGCAGTCCATAGGACTCCAAGCAACTTTCCAAATTTTTTGTTAACTTTCTCATTTCAATCGATTTTCAATATTGGCAGTAAAAGAGACCAAGACAGACCTTAATGATGACAGCATGAGCGGGTAGATTGACTCCCCAGGCGAGGGTGGCAGTACAGACCAGTACTCGTATTAACCCGCTCTCAAAGTTACGCTCCACCAGGTTACGATCTGAGCGCAGCATTCCCGCGTGATGGATGCCAAACCCGTCCGCAAACAGCTCCTTCATCTGTTTGTTACGTGAACGTGCGATCTGAAATAGATATTAATGGGTTTTTACACCATTGAATCCTCGTACAAGCCACACCCCGAGTTTGTGGATAAGGTGTAAGCTGGACTAATCTCCGGGCTTGAGATTTGGCAATGTTGTACTGTTCTATGGCATCAGGTATTCTTGTATAACAGCACCCTGACTTTGGGAACCTCCTCCAAGCTGCAATAAGGATCCAGTTCTCGTATAAGTATGAGGGAATATATGGGGATCAACACGGCAAAAGGTATACCCGCGAGGGGGTGCGCGGGCGTACCTTTTACCGTGTTGATCCACATATTCCGAAATTCAAAGAAAAAGTTTTAGAAGTCGTGAAGGTCATGTAGCATACATTGATAACTATCAATTGACTTTTTATGGTTATGATTCACAAGTTCTAACAATCTCTTATAGCCAAAGAAGTTAGAAACATATACAGAAAATGAATTACCGTAAATCCCCGGTCATAAGCCGGCCCCGGTCATAAGCCGGGGGGTGAGTTCAGGAAAAAAATAAAAGCCGGTTTTTGGGTCAAATTTTTACCATTTTCTCTTTATTCTATAGTAAAAAAAGCCCGGTCATAAGCCGGGGGGAGACTTTGGGAAAAATTTAGAAGCCGGTTTGGGCCCAAAATAGAAAAAAAAATCTGGCTTATGACCGGGGATTTACGGTAACTAAAACAACTACCAAAAAAAAACATAGAAAAAAATCAATTAAAAAACCCAGGTTACTCCGTTGAAGTGAACCTAGATGGGAGAGAGTTGAATGCTAGAAAGAATATCAAGAAGCTGTGGTTCAGGTCAGCAACTTTTTGAATACCTCAAACTGAGAAATAAGGCATTTTTAGGGACACTTCTGGTGCGGCATTATGGCAAATAACTTATATTCCAAAATTTTCAGTGGCCCTGAGAGTAACCCGTTAAGCCTAAGGGCCGCGATTAAATGTATTAACTTCAAATTTGGTGTTTATGCAATCTGGTCTATAATGCATCATATGCCCATTGGACGCCAGGCCTACCTTCATGCACCATGCCGACCCTACAGGGTTGATTTAGTCCCGGAGGGTCGGCATGATGCACCAATGAAGTGCTGGCGAGCAGACTCACCAACACTTCATTGGTGCATCATGCTGACTGATGGGCATGATGCACCCCTGCATTAGCGGCGTACCTGTCTCTGTGCCTCGCCCAGTTTGGGTCCGGGCTGCGGCTGGAACAGTGTGATGTCTCCCGTGTTCTTGGCCATCTCCACGAGCACCATGGCTGTGCGCACAGTCTCGTTACGCGCATGGACGAACACCATCACCTACAAAACATATTACAAACATTATGGTATCAACTACAAACACAACAAACCTTATAGTAAATGTGGTTTTATTCAAACACGTATCTCGGGTGTAAGTTATGTTCTCAGAAGAATTATGAGCTTAAAAATGGAAAATCTGAAAAATGCTACAAAAACTTGATCCAAGTATTGGACTTCAAATGAATCTACAAGGCATGTACGGAATAAGACCAAATTCTGGAAACTCAGGTCCCTGAAGTACACAACCAATGCTTGTCTTATCTACTAAGGTCACTTGTACCGTAATCTCCCGTGTATAAGGCGCGTCTTATACGGGGGGTTTTAGTTCTCATTGGATCCACAAGGGGGACACCAAGACCTTTCTTTTGATATATTACACTCCCATATAAGCTCATCTGCTGCATTTGGGGTCCAGGAGGGTCACGGGGGTCAAAACAACACATAGCTTTTTGAATTTTGAAAATCCATTCATTAGAACAAAAGTTATGAATTTTTATTTTTTTTGACCATATTCTGAAACTCTGGGTGCGCCTTATACGCAGGATGCGCCTTATACACGGGAGATTACGGTAAGTTAGCTTGTTTTCCTGTGCGTCTCGTGTTGGTTGTGCGGTTCCTAGCAACGGCCCTGGTTACTATCATATACTTCTAATCAAACTTGGTACGGATTTGAGAGAATAAATTGATATTAACAGGTCTTTTTCCTTTTAGATACATTATGAATCTTAGATGTTAAATTGGTGTTGGACGTACCTGTTGTCCGTCCCTGATCTGCTTCTTGACCTTGTTGTAGGTCACGGTGTTAAAGTCCTGGAGCTGCTGCATGCGGTTTGTCGTCTTCACACCTGGCGGTACAACATAATTCTTGATGCGCTGCTGGTGCAGAAGTGCATCATGCTCATTGGTCGTAATGATGCACCAATGAAGTGCTGGGAAGACAGACTGCACGCCAGCACTTCCTTGGAGCATTCTGCTGACCCTCTGGGGTTATACCGACCCCATATGGTAGGCATGATGCATACCGGTAAATGTAGGCCTTACAATCTCACCAGAGCTACATTCATGCATCATGATGCCCAATGGGCGTGATGCATTAACACCTGAATACGGTAGTGAACCTATGGAAATCACATTTAATGTCAGATTTTATCACTTATTGTACGATTTGTGACTTGGCAATAAAACTTTCAAACCTTAAAAATTAAGGTTAAAATGCTCTGACTTTAACTACAGGCAGCCTGTATGTTTGATAGGGTGCGCCTTATGCTATTCGTCCTGCATCCATGCATTACGCCATTCCTATAAAGGATGAGGGTCAGTGCTTCAACACAGAATAATTAGTACTCAATCTAGTAAATTCAAAATTTTTATGTTCAGAATTGGCCAAGACATCAATTCATAGTTTAATGGGAAAAAAAAGACAGCCAAACCATATTGAAACATTCTTATAGATTGAAGTGTAAAAGGCAACTAACAGAGAACGTGCTAAGGTAGGCGACAAGTCGTAAGTCATACTCACCGATAAAAGTTTGTTGTAGAGGGACTGGCCTGAATCGTCCGTCAAAGAAGAAGAGACCGCTCATGGGGTTCACGTTGAGGAAACGCGCCACATCGATGTAGTTAGGGAGAGTGGCAGACAGACCCACGATACGGATCATCATCTGGGAACTCTCCACCTGATAAAAAGTTGGGGGAAACAATTTTTTACTCAGAGTTCATGGACAAGTATCACTGTGTCTGAATGATGTACTCAAGGAGTTAAAGTCCAATTGCACCCTTGTATAAGCCGCACCCTGACCTTGAGAGGAAAGTTTAACCCACCCTTAGGGCATGAAAATAGGTTAAATAACTACTACCGGTTTTCTATAGTGCCAAATACCCTCATGAAAGCTGACTTGGGGAGCTCCCATAAGCCGCAATAAGGATATGGTTCTTGTATATGCCATTGCTTATAATATACAAGGAAATTTACGGTTTTATATAAGATATGTGAAACAAAAGAGATTCAGTGCAATGGCGGGCTATCTATTTCAATTCCCATGACGAAACTCGCCTTGGAGCATATTGCATTTGTGCAGTCTTATCCATTATATCATGATCAATTTGAGAAAAGTTAGAAGCAGATTTTGGTCTGAAATCCCCAAATAAAATTTTGATATAGAGCCTGTTGAGGTTCCCGAAACCGTAGCTCTTTCTCACCTCCTTCCGCGGAAACAGTTGAATTCCGGTGACGTCACCCGCGCATTTCATGTTTATTTACACCAAGCATTACAAAATAAGAGCACATATCTAGATGATGCAGCAATTATGAATAAATGGTGGTTTCTTTATTTATATCAATCAGTGTTTCACATAGAGGACAGAAATGAAAAGTTTTATGACAATAGCCAATCTAACTGAAATGCGCCGCCTGACGCCACCGGAATTCAATTGTTTCCGTGAAAGGAGGCGAGTAAGTGCTACGGTTTCGGGAACCTCAACAGGCTCTATAACTAAGGTTTTTACAACAAATTTTTTGAAAGCAGCCATTATCACTATAAATTCGCTTGCATAAGACGCAGCTAGTACCAGAACCCAAATGAATATGAGGCTCATAGGAAAGCCCCAAAGTCGGGGAGTGGCTTAATTTTAAACTAGGATATTTTACACTATTAAACAGTACTTAACTGCAAATTTCCAGCCCTTGGCTATGGCTTTAAGGTCCTACAGAAGTCGGTGTGCGGCCTATATGAGGGTGCAGCTAATACGAAAGAATTTACGGTAAGTCCTACCTGTCTGAGTGTCCTGGCTACGAGGCTCTCTATAACGGCACCTCGGTCGTCGTGTAGGAGATGGACCTCGTCTATAATGAGCAGCTTCACGATCTGTGTCAGTGCCACGTCTCCCGTACTTTTACGTGTGACCACGTCCCACTTCTCTGGTGTCGTCACCAGCATCTGTTATACAGAGAGGATTGTTTTGGTGGTTATAAAGCGCTCATCTATTTGATTATAAGAGGTTTTAAAATTTTCAGTCTCCATGATCAAATGATTAATTTATTGAAAACGCCTGCACAGATCAATCAACAAAATATTGATGATTTTGACATTGAACTGTCAGTTAAATCTTTTATTGTGTATCGGCATGTTTCATAATGTTAACACAATGTATGTATGTATAAAGACCAGCTGTAAAAATAGCTACAATAAACTCAAAAAAAAACAGGAAAAAACGCTCTATTATAGGGCTAAGCACGAATTATGAAGCTGATGCCTGATTAGAGAACTGGTGAGTAACTCGCCAAATGTGAATCTACAGTATCATTTGGCCGTAATCGCTAACAATGTCACCAACCTGAGTCTTCATGATTTCCGCCTTGGTGAGCTGCATGTCTCCCGTCAGTTCTCGTACTGAGATACCCAGCGGTTCTAGCCGTCCACCAAAGTTACGCACCATCTCAGCCGCCAGGGCCTTCATAGGCGCCACATAGACAACCTGTGGTACAGCAAGAGGTCAGAGATGATTACCAAGAAATATAAAGGTCAAAATACTGGGTATCTAAGATTCAAACTTCATACCTTATCTTTCACTAATCATTTTACCAGTGTAATGAAAATCAAACATTGATTAAACCTGGACTGTCCTCTTTTTGACCTTGATTTACTTGTACTTGTACCTGGATATAGGCTCGAAAACAATCGGGGATTTTCATTTTTATTTGAGTATATTCATCTTTTTCTGTTTGATTTGAACATGAACTAAATTTCAAGTCTTATTTGAACCTGAATTAACCTATAATTCTGATTACATTGATTTTATCTAGATTTGACCTTGATTTGACCTTGTACATTGTTTTTATCTAGATTTGACCTTGATTTGACCTTGTACTTACCTTGAACTCGTCCTTCTTGATAACCCCCTGAGCGATGTGTTGTTTGATAGTCTGTAGGATACACAACATGGCCACGTTTGTTTTACCCGCACCCGTTGGAGCGCAAATCAGTAGATTCTGGTTGGTTTTATACGCCTTTTCAAACACAATGGACTGGACGCGGTTCAGTGACTTTGTCGCACGGAATGCCATTTGACCAACCTGTAAATGAGACATTTTGATTAAATATTGAAGGTGTTCAGTCCTGACTTCTCTTACTTATGGGTCATCCAGATTTTCTAATTAATAAATATTTCCTGTAATTACAATGTTACAGCAAAACTCACAAAACTACATTGTACAAAAAAAAAACTCAAAAAACTTTTCTTTTCTCCTCAACAAGTGACGGATTTGGTTTGGTTACACAATTAACTTGCTCAGATTTACATCGCAAAACCACGGTTTAATTCTCATAAAGAAAATTTTAAAAAAAATATACATTAATGGGGGCATCGCCTGAATGTTAACGATTTAAGGGCTGCATTTAAGCATCATGAAAACCAATGGGCATGATACATAAAATCACTATTGCCCATTTCAGGGTAAAGAACTTAATGCTTAACTTACATCATCCAGTGTGTTGATGGGGACCAGTTTAGCAATGTTAACCGGTAACTTCTCGCTTGCAGGTATCGTGACTTCTTCAGATATTTTATCGGATTCCCGCTCAAAGCCCTCAGGCAGCAACATCTAAAGTAGTAAAATTGTACATTGAGAAGATTAAAAAGTGGAATAAATGTAAATGTATTAAAGGGGCACTGAGTTGACGGTATTCAGGTCGCCACAGACCCGCCGATCTGTGGCCAGGCCGCAGCACTGCACCACTCCCAGGTCACTCAGACCACTGTGCTGCTTGACTAGTGAGCTCTCACTGTGACCTGGTTCCAGCCACCCAACCCCTCTGCACCCCATACACTTAGCCTCACCACCAAAACAACTGCACACAGAGCAGGAGTGAGAGCTTCATGGTACTGTAAGGTCCAACTGTTTACTCTGAGATTCACCTACTCTAAACTGAAGTGAGGCCCTAGTCACACCACAGAGCAAGTCACTGACCAGCCAACAAAGGTGAGTTTATTTCTAGCATTTTAGTTTTGATAGGCCTATGGGAGAACTGTATGTAAACAAACAGGAGTCAGAGTCTCAAAGTCAGTTACCCTGCTGACACCTGTCAGTGTCACTCAGGGAGTGATCATTTTCTAACAGGGTAGGGGGGGGGGTGCAACATTTTTTCATCCCCTCTCTTGGGGGGGGGGGCAAATTTTGTCAACTCCTCTGAGTGGGGAGGCAGACTTTTCCCACCCCCTCCTTGGGGGGGGGGTGTGGGGGCAATTTTGTTCAAACACTCTAAGGGGGGGGGGATTTTTTTTCAATCCCTCTGAGGGGGACAAAATAATTTTACCTGTCAAAAATAAAAGGCCCCTCCGACAAGGGGTGTGGGCCAAAAAGAAAATTGATTCAAGAAGGGGGGGGCCAAATTTTTGTTGTTGTGCCTGCATAAATTACAATTCTCATGTTTTTTTGGGGGACATTTTGTTCAACCTGTCTCTGTGGGGGGGGAGGGGCAAACACTCTGAGGGGGCAATTTTTTTCAATCCCACTGAAGAAGGGGACAAAATAATTTTACCTGTCAAAAATAAAAGGCCCCTCCAGCCAGGGGTGTGGGCCAAAAAAAAAATTGATTCAAGAAGGGGGGGGCAAATTTTTGTTGTTGTGCCCGCATAAATTGCAATTCTCATGTTTTTTTGGGGGACATTTTGTTCAACCTGTCTCTGTGGGGGGGGGGGGGCAAACACTCTGAGGGGCCAATTTTTTTCAATCCCTCTGGGGAACAAATAATTTTACCTGTCATAAATAAAAAGCCCCTCCGACCATGGGTGTGGGCCAAATAAAAATTGATTCAAGAAGGGGGGGGGCAAATCTTTTTTGTTGTGCCCGCATAAATTGCAATCCTCATGTTTTTTTTGGGGGACATTTTGTTCAACCTGTCTCTGTAGGGGGGGGGGGCAAATACTCTGAGGGGGCAATTTTTTTCAATCCCTCTGAACAAGGGGACAAAATAATTTTACCTGTTATAGATAAAAGGGCCCCTTCGTCCAGGGGTGGGGCAAAAAAAAATTGATTCAAGAGGGAGGGGGGAGCAATTTTTTTTTGTCATGCCCAAGAAAAGTGCAAACCTATTGTTTTTTTTGGGGGACCCCTCTCGAGGGGGGGGCGGGTAAAAAATTCTGAGGGGGGGTCTTTTTCAAGGAGGGGGCAAAATAATTTTACCTACTAAACATATTAGGCCCCCCCTTGATAAATGATGAGCACTCCCACTCTCTCGAGGATATCTATCATTCACAGCTAGCTACATTCTCTGGATCATGAGCATTTGGTACCAAACTCAAATACCGTAATCTCCCGCGTATAAGACGCGTCCTCTACGCCAAACAAAATGCTGGGGAGTCTTATAGGATGTATTGAAATTGGGGGTGCATCTTATACGAGGGGTAATTTTACTATAGAAATGTATTGAATTTACAAATATCAGCATTAAAATGTGCGTCTTATACGCGAAAATGCATGTGCTGAGTTTGGGGTGCGTCCTATACGCGCAACGCGTCTTCTATGCGGGAGATTATGGTAGTTCGGTTCAATTTTTTATAACATTTGCATAAATTTTTTTTTATCTAATTAAGTGCCACTGATACATTAATGCATCATACTCATTCTTCATTTTGATGTATGAATGCAGCTGTGGCGAGTAACTCGCCAGGGCTGCATTCATGCATGATGATGCTCCTCTGGTGTTGATATATCCTTGGTGGGTCAGCATGATGCTCCAATGAAGTGCTTGTGAACAGTCTTGCAAGCACTTCATTAGTGCATCGTGACAACTTTTTGGCATGATGCACTCCTGTATCGCAGCCCTTGAAGGGTTAAAGCTTATGGCATGGAATGGTGGTATGAATAAAATACTGTATTCATTCTAATAATCGCACCTGCTCTAACAACCACACCCCCTTTTTTGGGCCATATGCACATCCCCTTCTTGTAAAAAACCATGCAAATAATGAAATTTGTGGCTATTTTTACCGTAAACCTCCATCCAAATCCCCTGAGAGGTTTAATGGTAGTATTTTCACCTTACATGCAAAGAAGATGGAAACAATTCAATGAAAAGGTCGGACATAGGGTGCCCTTATTAGAATTATTTTTTGGATTGATTTTTGAGCATCTCAGAAATATTTTTTCGGCACATGTGCGCTTATTAGAATGAATATGGTAAGTTATGGATAAGGGGAAACTCAGATTCAGAGTGTGATATGGCCGACTCAAGGTACTTGTGGGTCGACTCATGGTACTGATAATGAAAATACACATCCACCAGATAATGGAGGCCTATATAGCCTGATGGATATACATTTTGAAATTTGTTTCAATATTGGCTTGAAAGCCTAAGACTTTGAGATAATTTTCATGGGATTCTCTTCAACTCAGGGTGCGCCTTGTACGTGAGGTGCGCCTTATATGTGGGAGACAGTAGTTTCCCCATATCCATAATGTATTTTCATTATTATAAGCAGCATACAAGTGTGTTCTAAAATGTGAATTACCGTAATCTTCCGCATATAAAGCGTGTCTTATACGCGGATCAGATCGTGACTGGGTCTTATACACGGGAGGGTAATTGCCTTGAGTTTGGGGTGCGCCTTATAGGGGGGGTAATTTTACTATAAAACAGTACTAAATTAACAAAAATCTGCCCTTAGAGGTGTGCCTTATACGTGGAATTGCATTCTCTTAGTTGGGGGTGCGCCTTATACGCGAGCTTCGCCTTATATGCGGGAGATTACGGTATCACAATTTCACAATATCTTTTTGTAAATTGTACACATGTATTTTCTTTTTCTCTAGATGGCAACTGCAGCTGCAGACCCAGTGGTGTGTTGGTGCAAGAACAACTGCATACGGAAGCCAGGGCGAGCAGGAGAGAACACAAGGGGTATATGCCCTTGCTACGTCAATGGCACCGTCTGTACAGATTTTTGTAAATGTGGACGGGGGAATATTGAGTGCCAGAACACCATTGACGCTCATATTGATGCCGAGGTAGAACTGTATGGCACTGTTCCCGATGATCCGCAGGACTTCCTCTTTCAGTGTGAGGAACCAACAGCAAACAATGAAATGGTAAGGAATTATTTTCCAGTCTCCTTTCACTTTTTGACCAGGGGTCCATCATCACATATAAGGCGCACCTTATACCGAGAGGTATTACAGTATAACAAAGTAGCTGATTGTCCTATAGGTGGGGCCATTGATGAAGCTGATTCCCAGCGATAATCACTGAAAACTGATAGCTCTCAGATGGGTACCAACTGCCCCCCTCCCCCCGACGACTGCAGTGAATAAAGTTGGGGTTATTTCATTAACTTATAATTACACCTGCTAAGGTGGTATAGCAATTTGACCAGTTTCCTCTAATCCTAGGCATTACAATGACTGTTCTAATGAAAGGCATCATTCCCTTTTCTGTATTTCTTCTAGTCACTAGCTGTTTATTACCTGGACCACGATGAAGAGGTACAAGTTAATGTGGCTGAAAATGACCTAGATGTCAGTCTTCAAGCAGTAGCAGAGGAGCATGTTGAACTCACCCGGAGTATGATGGTGAGAATCTTTATTTGGAAAAATATACTATCACCTATGTGGTAAGAGTAACTGCTTCTGGGCCAACATCTGAATGAACAGGTATCAGGCACCTCCATATGTATATAATTGATGATAGGCTTGGGAATATAAAATAACTGATTGAAAATGACTTAAAAACCATTAAACATGTGCATTCTGTTCATAGGGGAGACCGATTACAGAAAATCCACTAACGTAACAAAAATATTGATATAGAGTAATCCATCTTGCCTTTAGGAAAGTGATGAAGAAGAAAGTGCCAAGGCCAAAGCCAAGGCTAATGAAAAACGCCAGACCAGACGCAAAGCTAAGACACGTTTTTCGCGGGTAAGTTGAGTTCTGTTATCAATGTTGAGGCCACTTTATCTCTCATAAATAGCATCAGTGGGTTTACCAGAAACTTACCATATCCACATTGTGTGTGCACCAACACATTCACTTGTGATATTGTGAGGTTTTCTTGCCATAGATATGACCTCAGCTGGGAAAATGGCATTAAACCTCTATTAATCAATCACTCTCACTTATCTTACTCAAATTTTGACATGCTGATGAACTTCAGTACTTTGCATAGACAGCTAAATCATGTTAACACTTATTTATGATTACATCTTTTCAGGCTGAAATGGATGCGGATCGGGAAGCACTGGCACTGAAGGTATTTATGATTTTATATATATAAAAAATTTGGAAACCTCATTGTCCCCCCCCTTTGTAACATAAATTACATTGGACACTGTATAAAAGTACTGAGAGATCAACCTTTATCAGCCCTGAGTTTCTAGGATCATGCTAAGTAGGAGGCTTACCAGTGGATGTTCCTTTAGAAACATTAATTTTTTCCCTTATCCCATTTTTTCAGGTTACCCAATTGTCATCGCATGGCTTACAAACTTTGATGCTGAAGATGGTGCGTCTGTATCCAGAACTTGTAGAAATGGCAATGGATCCAGATGGTGAAGGTCCACTACCAGGGACACCATTACGTTGGTGTCATTGTGACAGATGTCGACCAATGCCAACTACAAAGGAGCAGCTTTGTTGCCGATTAGAAGATGGTGACTGCATTCTCATTGAACATGCTGGCCCCATCAACCAGCTGGTGCTCTCACGACGAGCACTTGAAGTTGCAGTTCACAACCACAACGAATATTGTGTGCAGAACGATGACCCAAACAGCAACAACACTTTGCGACACATGGCCTACAGAAAATTCATTCTGTGGCGTCGTGGGTACCTTGGTGCAGGTAACCGTGTGGTAATTCCAAGTTGTGTTGTGTGGGCTATTCGGGATAGATACCCTTCAGCTGATGGCAACTACACAGGATTTATTCCCTCAAGAGACCAAATTTTTCAGTGATTCTCACAATTCAGACTATAGTCTGAACATGAAGGTAAACATGTACTACAGACATTCATGGAAACTGAAGCAGTAATTACATTTTTCGACCTATTTGTCAAGCAGGAAGGCACAAATCTATTAGGCAAAATAACGCAGACATATCTTTACACAGTCAAAAACTTTATTTACTTAACCATGATATATCAAATACCTCCTTATATCTTATCAATGATTAAGTTCCATGATAACACAATACTCCTGATAAGCATACAATGCTTGTGAGAAACGTTTGTACTGGGTGCCTATACCCATACATCTCCTAGGGTACACACTGATAGCTTGCCCGACCCTTTTCTGTTGCCAGGGGCGACGGGTGACCCGCGGTCTTCTCGCACGTAGGTTACTGTTACAGCATAACCTTATGCTTTTGAGCATATATCTAGCGTGGTGCAAATCTGCTGATCTTCTCTGATATGAGTTGAGACATGGGGGGCTTTGGGACTGGTGCAATGTTTGGAGCGATGTGCTTTGGATCGTCCTCATCAAGTGGTACGGGATCTTGGAGACGGTTCACACCAACGTCTGCTGCTCTGAGTTTCATAACTGCAGCCATGATGATTGGGATGTATGTGTACTGCTTTGGCTCTTTCACTGGAACAGCAGTCCAACGCTTTGAGAACTTGCTCCAGTGGCTGTCGTACCTGTTGAACAATGAATAGTCATCATCACAACAAATAAGCATTGGGCTTATTCTAATGGATAACACTTGAAAACAGCATTTCTATATCAATAAGTAGTGATTGTATACCAGGTTGAATAAAGCTTGTTTGACTGAAATGCTTCTCTGTGCTCATTGATTGTACTTATTGTTAGTGAAGTTACATCACATGTTAGTATCAATAAAGTAGATTTAGAATACCTTTCATTTCCATCTTTGTCCACTGCCACCTTTCTATCGCAATGCTCATTGCAGTCGATCACTGCTAGTTCGTTCCGCATTCTGTACCCTTTGAACCTTTTCATAGAAAATACTAGTGTATTATGTACAAAGGAAGACAGTGTTGCTGAATCATGTCAAACATGTCTCATACATGAGAATTAGGTAGATTTGTAGAGAGGCTCTCTACTATCCCATATTTTCAAGGTACATCTCCATATTGTAAGGTCCTAATAGGTGGGACGTCACTAAAGTAACACTTAACACAATGCATAGTAGCAAAATGAATGATGAAAAAGGCTACTCACGTGAATGGCATACGTTTCGGGCAGTACATCAGAAGATGACTGTGGAACAGCTCTAGTCCACCTGTGTGCCTATGAAAAGAGCATGTAATAAGTCGTGACTAACCAGTGCTACGGAGAAAGAAAAGTAACACAATAATACAATCTAATGAATTCAGGGTCATCATAATCAACTATTTGAACTAAATTCCCAAATCCAACTTTCCTTAGGTTTAGAGGTTCGACCTACAGGTGGGATATTACTTTATGACATTTTCTTTGTTTTCAAAGTTTATTGAGGTCGACTTAGTGGTGTGCTTAACTTATGCAGGGGCTCTTAGGGTAATTCTCAGTTTTTTTCCAACAATACCTGAAGTTCCGCAAGAAGTCAAGTTGACCATTGAAGTTCTTGTTGTGCACAAGATTGTACAACTTCTGTTGCGGGGGTGAGCCTGGTTTCAGCCATGGCTTCGTACGCGCATCATCCTCAGGAAGTGGGGTGTCGTGTTGACAGTGGCCAGGTGTGAGCCCAGTTGTGTCAATCCAAGTGTGTTTGTTTGACACATGGTTCACAACTGATTGCCAGGTCATCTGCAAATGAATGTTTCAGGGCATTCTAAGTCTAAAGAGTGCACAGTATTTTTTTATGCTCAATACCTGAAACAAACAATTCTAATAAGTGCACATCCCAACTGACAAATGTTTATCGAAAGAAATCTCCATTCTTAATTTAAAAGTCTGCAGAAATGTTTAGAATCAGGGGGATGTGCACTAATTAGAGCATGTGTGCCCTTTAGCTTGAATACGGTATGAAGAGTATACAAACCCTTTCAAAGTTCACATAATTTGGATGAATATTTCAATCATCATGATATGGCATATATATATAGTTCTTGTAATTTTTTGTTTTCTTACTTACTCTCAATTTGTCTGGATTGCCGTCACATGTTCGTGACGAAAACCAGAGATGATTTTTCACAGCTGGGATCCATGCCAAGAGAGCATCCATACCTTTCTCTTTGGCTGCCTATAATCATCAAAAGGAATTCTAATTTGAATTCAAATGACAATTATGCATGCATGTTTTACCACCTAAAGGCCTTCTGTTCTCTGTTGTCACACCAATGCAGAATTAATCAACTGTACATGCAGAAACTATATGACTATGTTGGCTAAGGAAGGGAGTTATGTATGCATGCAGCTTGGCTGATGTTCAAAGTTTACATTCCATATTGGACATCAACATGCATAAATCTAAAACATGTGCTTATGGGTCGACAGTCCTTATGACATACTTTATGTGGACTTCCAGATGAACATGCACAGATTTTTACTGTATTGCATGCTACCATTGGCATACCAAGACATGTTTAGAAATGTAATAAGAGCTTTATGATGATTGAATATCAAGGAATATTCAAGGTAATGAATGATTTCTCAATCAATGTATACATCTTTAGTGTACATGCATCATGGCATTCCTGTTGTACCTACTGCACTCACATGCTGTTCATGGATCAACAAGCAAGCAAGCATATACACATACTCACAGCAACAAGCTTCTTAGCAAAATTTTTTGCAACATGCCACACATCGAACTGATGTGTGATGTTTGCGTAGCGAGAGTCTGTTCCTAGAGTGCAATGGATATGCTTTAAGACTGGGGACACATCAGCCTCACAGACATCTTTAATCGGTTCACCAAATTCCTGCGGCCCATATTTTTATCTCAAAAAGTGATTTAGGACTTTAGATTTTTAGATGATGTTAAAGTTGGTGGTAAATAGGAAAATAGATTAGTGTTTTATACTTACTCATCAGCTTACGTATCTGTGGGTGTGCGTCAGTCACTACCTCGGCCACCTCAATCTTATCCATGACTTGGGACATGGCTCGCTGGAATCCCAGTCTCTCCATGATTACGCTGTTAAGATTCGTTGAGCGACAGTCAACAACTGCCATGGCTATTATCTTTTTTGTGGCCATATCCATCAAACAGTAGGTGCAATGCTGGCAGTTGTGTCCTGGTGAGTCACACCTAGCTGTAATAATTGTACGGAAAAATATGGGCTACAAATTATTCAAAACTATGACACTTTGGTGACTTAGTCATAGCAATGAACCTAGCAATATTTCAATTTTATACGGGGAGGTATTATACATGGGATACTATTCTACAATTTTTTAAGCATGCACCGTCTAAAGGAATTACCTTTAGGGCGAGCTATGAGAGTACTTTGGTAGGTTAGGGGACTGGATTTTGAGTAGGATGTTTAGCAGGGGACAAGGCCTTGCAAAATATTATGTAGTGTTCATGGTTTTGATCTCATTCTTAATGCATTTTCAAGGCCAGTATCATTCGAAACACACCAGATTCTAATTCCTCATCCCAAAAATATGCCTACAAGTGTCAAGAATTCTCAACATCAGTCCCTGCATAGTGTTCAGAATTCTCATCAGCCACTGCATGGATGTTTAGTGTACTCAACATCAGCCATCAATGGGTTATTTGAGAATTTGTCCACAAAATCTTTTTTTTTGTACATACCATCCCCCATCAAAATTCTGCGACCTCTGAATGAACGCAGCAAGTCAGACTGCATATCCAGCCAGTGGGTGTGTACAGCTTCAATAACATACCTCCTCTGCACACTGGATAGAAAAAAGATATACTGCACTTTTAAGAAGGAATTTTTTCCCCATGCTTCAATATCTGTAACTACTGGTAAATGAAATTTGGTGACTCTGTGTCTTATAAAAACATTGAAGCGGGCATCTCTATTTAGAGAAAAAGTCATTGTTAACATTCACACCTCCAATTACTTTTCAATTGCTAGTAATAGTCTAGTAAAATTTTCTTCAAGATGTTGTGAACTCACCTGTAATATGTGTTTTCGCTGACAAGGTAGAGGTTTAGGAACTTGGCCATCAGGGCAATCTTAGTATAGTTGTTTCCAGACAGAGCTATTGCTGTAGATGTAAGGAGGTTCCCAGCATACATATTGTGGATTCGAGGTTGCGAGCTCCATGTGCCTGATGAGTGACCCCGACCAATGCCTGCACAATGCCATGTTATAACAAGGCATGTCCCATATTTCTTATGGGCAAATTTGAGAGGCTCTTGGCATTTCTTGCACTTGTCCCCAATGGCTGCCTTCAGCAGCTTTTCCAGGACATCATTAAAGGCAATGCACTTGCCTGCTGCTATTGCCTCCTCATCTGTCATGCGAACCCGCAACTTTCGGAAATTAGTTTCAGGTACGGTTTTCCCATCCATAGAGTTGTCATCAGTTGGATGGGCCATATCTGTCACTCCCCGTATGCTGAAAACCAGTTACAATTGATTTTTTTTAGAAATCATCATAGGTGTATGCTGTTGGCATGCTAAAAAGTTGCAAGTACTGGTATACATATACAAATAACTCACAGCAGATAGTCACTACTCAACTAGTAGGATTGGGGGGGGGGGGAAATACTGCAACATTCACAAAAATGTTACTGATATTCATGCTTATGGCAGTAGTATTATAATGAAAAACCAGCAATATGATACTTACAGTTCCTCTTCCTCTTGCTCCTGTGCTTCAGCTGCATCTGTATCCCCAAGCTCTTCAAAGAGCTTTGGGGAATGGGTGACATCCATTGCCAATTTTCTTGATGCTCCTGGTCCAGAATCCTTGATTGGAGTTAGGACCTCGACCACATCGTTTGGAATAACTCCTGTAATGACAAAGAATAATTGCTTCATATCACTGGCAACCACTATGAAATAGCCTAATTTTCCGCCTACCGTATTCGTTCTAATAAGCGCACATGCTCTAATAAGCGCACACCCTACCTATTGGGACCTAAAACTATGCAAATACAGTGCAATTTGTGGACAAAAACATAGATTTTGAGGGCAAAAACATCGATTTTGAGGGCAAAAACATCAATTTTTAGGCTTTAGGGGATGCGCTTATTAGAATTAATTTTGTATTGATGTTTTGAAATCTAACAATTAAATTTCCCCACATGTGCACTTATTAGAACGAATACTGTATAATGCACAGTTCATGTATAAAGCTCACCCATGACTCACCCAGGGTTGGTTCATATATGACACACCTACTGCCTCTGAATCAATATTGGGGGTTGGGGAAGTGTTACTGCCACAGTTTCAAAACTTTTAAACACTTAGTGTATAGTCCTTCACATGACAACCATGGACCAGTCACTTGGTCTTACTGGGTTGAGAAACCCAATTCCCAAAATAACCTACAACTAGGGAGTACAATTACCTTTGATAAGTCTCCAAATGCAAGGTTTTTGGAGGAACAGATTCTCTCTTCATGACTATTAGTTACTCACCATGAAATGTACTTCTGCGGTCTGGATGCACTGGAGTGCTACTTTGCACGTGTTGCCCCCAACCAGATGTGCCTGTAAATTTATAAAGTATGATATGATAATGTTTTGTTTTGTCCAATATTACCTCAACACCATGTATTATGGCCACCCCTCAGAATATGCCAGACCTATACAGTGAACAACTATTCTTATGCTTAGTAGAATTAATTTTGTATTGATATTTTGAGCATCTAATAATTAAATTTCAGCAAATGTGCACTTATCACAATGTATACGTTATCTGGGATCTCTAAAATCATCTAGAAAAACACATACCTTGTTTATATGGTGGAATTTCTGGAGATCCTATGTCAGTCCCAAAAGTGGTATCAGTGTTTGTGTTACTGAAAAGAAAATCCGTTTGAAAAATTAAATATAATTAGACACCCAGGATAAATCACAGCATTAAAAATTGATCAAAATACTCAGAAGCAGATTGCCATGGTGGATATTTTAGATATGTTGATCATAGTTATTTATTATATGTAATTCTATACCTTTTTCTTTCAGGGGTTTCGGGCACATACCCCACTTGCTGTTGAGCGGAATCACTGAAATAATTGAAAGGGATTATGGGTAAATAATGCACCATGTCCATTGGTTGACAAGAGCACTCATTAGCACTTCATTGATGCATCCTGACAATCAATATGCGTGATGTACTACTGGATCAGCAGTCCTTAATTTAAGGGTTCAACAGCCCTCCACCCCCTGTTCTTCTTCAAAAGTGATGCTTATTTGAGACCTGGACCCTAACACAAACCATTACGGCACCCCTCTGTCTACCTTATGTGAATGCGAGTTATTTGCTTCAAAAATGCATTTGTGGCCTGCTTTATACCAAAGAGGACCACTGGACTTTTTTCATGGATACACACTGCAGTGTACCTCAGGTAGACAAGGGTTCAATAGAGTACCTTAGGTAGACAAGTATTAGTGTACATCAGGTAGATAAGGAGTACATAGTGTACCTCAGGTAGACAAGCAGTCTCATAGTGTACCTCAGGTTGGCAGAGTCCCCCACAAGGGGGGGCTAGGTGTGAGGGAGGGGGGTGAAAAATTCAGACCCCTCATGAGGGGACCGCAACCACTTTTTGACCCCTCTTGAGGGGGGCTTAAAAAAATGACGCGAACATTCTCTGCAGCTCTGCCATCAAGGGGAGGTTGCCCAAATAATTTCTGCGCGTCTGCATGATAAACCCACAAACACCCTGTTGATAAATGAGTGAGTCATTGTTTATCAAGGGGGAGCATAAAAAATTCAGACCCCTCCTGAGGGCTGGGCCTGTAGAATGACAAGGGACACGTGAAAACCTTTTCACACCACCCCCGCAATGACAGTCAAATCTTTTTGCGCCATTTCACGTCACTCTTTGATCAATACGCAAACAGGGTTTTTTTTTTGCTCAAACGCACCCCCCTTGATAAATAATTAGCACTCCCTCAGGGGAGTGATCTTTTTTTTTTTTGATAAAATGGGGGAGGAGCTTGAGGGGGTCAGAATTTTTTCGGCCTCTTGACCAGGGACGTCAGAATTTTTTTGCCCCCTTGGGGGGTCAAAATAATTTCACTTATTTTCAGTGGAAAAGCGTGCGCATTTCTAAAGGTCAAAAGGGGATGTTCGCACATAATTTTCGGCCCTTGGGGGGTCAATAAAATGTCGAGAGGGGGAGGCAAAATTTTTTTCGCACGTCCATGCACAAATCCCCCAGCCCCCCTGTTGTTAAAAAATTATCACTCCCTAATGACACTTTCAGAAAATGCCGGAGCATTTTTGCTAAAAAGAGGCTAAATTTTTATAGCCCCCCCCATAGGAGGGGTCTGAATTATTTATACCCCCCCTCAAATGCACCCCCCTTGATAAATAATAACCACTACCTCAGGCAGTGATCATTTTTTTGATAAAATGGGGGGGGGAGCTGGTGGGTTCGAGGGGGTCAGAATTTTTTCGGCCCCTTGACCAGGGAGGTCAGAATTTTTTTGCCCCCTTGACCAGGGGGTCAAAATAATTTCACTTATTTTCAGTAGAAAAGTGTGCGCATTTCTAAAGGTCAAAAGGGGATGTTCGCACATAATTTTCGACCCTTGGGGGGGACAACAAAATGTCAAGGGGGGGCAGAATTTTTTTCGCACGTCCATGCCAAATCCCCCAGCCCCCCCCTGTTGTTAAAAAATTATCACTCCCTAATGACACTTTCAGAAAATGCCGGAGCATTTTTGCTTAAAAGAGGGTAAATTTTTATAGCCCCCCCCATAGGAGGGGTCTGAATTATTTATGCCCCCCCTCAAATGCACCCCCCTTGATAAATAATAACCACTACCTCAGGCAGTGATCATTTTTTTGATAAAATGGGGGGGGGGGAGCTGGTGGGTTTGAGGGGGTCAGAATTTTTTTGGCCCCTTGACCAGGGAGGTCAGAATTTTTTTGCCCCCTTGACCAGGGGGGTCAAAATAATTTCACTTATTTTCAGTGAAAAAGCGTGCGCATTTCTAAAGGTCAAAAGGGGATGTTCGCACATAATTTTCGGCCCTTGGGGGGGTCAACAAAATGTCAAGGGGGGGGCAAATTTTTTTTCGCACGTCCATGCACAAATCCCCCAGCCCCCCCCCCCCTGTTGTTAAAAAATTATCACTCCCTAATGACACTTTCAGAAAATGCCAGAGCATTTTTGCTAAAAAGAGGGTAAATTTTTATAGCACCCCTGTAGTGGAAAAAAGGTGAGCATTTCTAAAGGTCAAGAGGGGATGTTCGCACATAATTTTCAGCCCTTGGGGGTCAACAAAATGTTGAGAGGGGGGGGCAAATCTTTTTTCGCACATCTGTGCGCGAATACAGCCCCCCCCCTTTGTTAAAAAATTAGCACTCCCTGATGACACTTTCATTTTTGCTAAAAAGAGGGTAAATTTTTATAGCCCCCCCCACAAGAGGGGTCAAAATTGTTTACACCCCTCTCAGGAGGACCCTGAATTTTTTATGACCCCCCCCCTATTGATAAATAATTACCACTCCCTAATGACACTTTCAGAAAATGATACATCAATCCTAGACCTACCTTCCTGAGAGGGCCTCCAAGCAACTGCTCCTTATTAGAAAACTTGAGCACTGCCCTTTGTGTAGTCCCAATAGATGTTGGATAAAGTCACTGTTGGGCATTCCACACATGAGCCTCTGCTTCTCCCACTCAGCATGGTGTACTCCCAAGGCAATCCTGCTATTGTCATACTTTTTCTTGGCCTCCTTCTTGGCTGCAGCTCTCTCATTGTCACTGCTAAATTTCCGTTTTCCCTTCTTAGTTGTTGTTTTCTTCTCTAAAGTGTCTGATTTACTGGCCATGATGTTCCATGTGGCTGCCACTGTTTGTATGGATGGAAATAGGTCATGTGACCTGTAGAAGTCACATGACTGCTAGTTGCCTTTTGCCACTGCAGAGGTCTCTGTGGTACTGGCCCCCTAGTGTTAAGTTGTGGAACTCGCTTTTCAGTCAACTCAGACCTCCTTTAAAGATGTTAGGGTCTCATCCCATCTCTATGTTTCTCAGCAGCAATTTTGTAATGATTCTAACTGATTTAGTCACCCTTGTCCCGAGTACCGTAGCGGCCCATATAAGTGCCCGGGCACACATTGATTTCAACCCCAGTGTTCCAATACTGTGTTTAGTGCATAACCCATTGAGGGCTAGCATCGACTATAGTCGACACCATGGTAGGCCTAGCATCGACTAAAATCGACACCATGGCAGGCCTAGCATCGACTATAGTCGATGCCAGTTATATAGGATTAGTATAGGAATTGAAAATAGGCTCGTCCTCTAGGAACTATACTTTTTTCAGAGGCCGTCCCCATAGCCAGGGCAACAATTTTTGCTCTGCCCTTAAAGGGTTAAGATTAATTCTAATACCCCTGGTACTTATGAGAGACTGGTGCTTATGGAGGCCATTGAATAGGCCACTATGGTAATTGTTATATTTTGTACAAATTTTCAAATTTCCTTACCTTACTACCAGCTATAAATGATGAAGTCTGTCTTGCCTCGGCAAACGAGTCAAAGACATAAGGATACCGTTCTGTGGTACCAGTGTTCCGTGGTTGGTTGGAGGAGAAGAGCGGACTCCTCGCGGCAGATATCAATGCTGCCTCTCTAGATGAAGAAATTAAATCGAACTATTTTGAAATAAAAGTTGGTAAAGAGGTTCAATGAGGCAGAGGGCTTTAAGAGCCACAAGAGTGTTTGAATATACATGTACAGAGAAAGACACACCAGCAGTGTATATTTTTGGGACATCTAGGGACTTGATTTATCTGTGCAAGGTTCACATTAACATAGAAAAGTAATCAAAACCATAGAACAAAAACATCAATAGACAGGGTAGACTTTTTAGAAATTATTAGATACTGTCGTTACGGGTAGACAAAAATAGGAAAATGAAGATTAGCTCAGGGTGTCATGTTGAGAGGGCAGCTCACCGTTTGGCGCGGAGCTCCTCGGGGTTAAACCCGAGCGCCTTCATAAACTCGTCCTGCTCGGGGTCATCTTGATTACGTTTGTTTGCCCGTCGCTCCTCCTTACGATACTGTTTCAGTAGCCGCTTCTCCTGCTCAGACTGGAACACATAAAATATCATCAGAGTTACTGTAAATGTTGACGCTTATTGCAGCTTAAAGTAGATTCCCAAAGGCAGGGTGTGGTTTATATGAGGGTGTTTGACACTATAGAACAGTATTAAACTGTCAAATTTTCAAGACCAAAAAAAAAAAAAAAAGATATATGGATGCAGCTTATAGCTTACCCACAAACTTAGGGTGCGGCTTATACGGTAATACTGTAGTCTACACACAAGCTCATAATCCTATTCTATTAAATAGCTGTCTATGTTATGTATACCCTCCGTCATATACATGTGTTCTCTATGAAAAGCTGAAAGCTCTCAATGTACCCCACTTTATTAAGACACCTCTGAATTTTTTAGTCATGTTCCTGTCAGACCCCACCTCCCCCTCAAAATAAATGAATAAACAAAGAAAAAGTCTCTTTGTTTATCTTTTTTCTTTTTTTTTTTTTACCTGAATAGTGACTTGGCAACCATATGCTGGTCGGAGCTCTTCCTTCTGGCGACTTGCTCCAGCTGGAGAAAATTGAATTTGATTTAAATGAGTTTTATTGATATACATTTAACGTATCGTTGTGGTAAAGCGCCTCAATTACCAGGCGCTTATACAAGATCCAGTTTTAGTGCTTAAGAAAAGATTTAGCCAGAGATGCCACTCACTGGCCGAGAAAAACCAGGAAAACTGAACTTTCGACACTTTTTCTGAGGAATTTAACATAATCTATTTAAAAAATCTCGGAATAAAAACCAGGAATTCCTGGTAAACCAGGAAAAATGGCATTTCTGTTTAGCACCCCTTTATCCCTGGTGCTTCTACGAGAGGCGGTTGTTCAAATACTGGCGCTCAAACAATACAGTATTCATTACTTCTTGTCGTATTGCTTGCAAATGTGTTATGATGACATTTTCATCTCTATCCCAACACTTTGAATTATCAGATAGCTGTGAATTCAGTATTAGTAAAAGACAAAATACAATTATTACAGCTTAATTAAGTATCCCAGTATCCATTTTTGGTATATTCTTTTCTGTATTAATTAACTTAGGTTCCACTGTACTTACAGTTACCAGTGGTGGCCATATTAGTCGCTTTGTCAAACGTCACCGACACTAGTTCTTGTCGCTTGGATAATAAACTCTCGATCAGCTCAAATCTGTCAAATCCAAGCAGCTCAAACAGCTGAAAGTATAGACATTAGGAGTTATATCAATGAGGGACTTGTTTGATAATCTGATAATACTTTTTTCACCTGACCATGAGCCATGGCTATACACGAATCAGGGCCCTCTTACAGTTTAGAGGATGTTTCATACATTAGAGATGCAGGGTGTCTGGCAGACCCCTTTGAAAAAGTAGGACAAAAGTAGGAAAATATAATAAAAATAGGACATATGTAGAATAAATAATGCATGTGTAACAAACCTATTTATCCTCAGAATTGATAAGCTTATATGTAGAATCTATTAGGATAATATTGCAGAACATTTTCAAATGGTGAAAAATGATGTACAGTTACCATGTTGGAGCACAATGTGTGAAATAAAACAGTAAATTTTTTTTGGTCATGAATTTTTGCCAATGTATTCAGATTACTGACCATAGATTGAGATTGAGAAATTGGTTAGTTTTTTCAGCACACTAACAGGTCAAACTTCTAATGATAAGTCTATGGCAAAAGTTTTGCCTCAACATGGCTGCCATACAAAATCAGTGAGGTACTAATTTTGTGAAACCCCTCTATAGAACTTACTTAAGAGACACAGTTTTTGTACAATGTATTCATCTACTACACAGAGGCTATGTCACAATATCACTCTCTATGTGTACCCCTGGCTTTCACTCTCTCTGTGGTGACCCCTCATCTCCATCTGACTGAAATTCCCATCTATTTGAACCTGTGACTGCCTGTACATCCAAACCCTGTCAGATCCAAAACCTTCACTCAATAAAACTACTATCCACAGGTCGCCGAATGACCCATTAATATAGCTTAATTCATACCCCATAACCATTGTAATCCAATCCCCACTACTCTAAACTGTTGCCTTGCAAAAACAGGTACTCCTAAATAATTTACCATGCCTGTGATAAGTTCCCTCAGGTACCTCATTGGGAACTACAATAGCCTATGCATGGCACACATTAAGACTTAAGGGTTGATTTCACTTGACATAAGTTACTATAAACATGTACTGACACAAGCAAGATGTGCTTCAAAGCAAAAATGTATCAGTATTTTTATATTGCATGCGCCAAAGCAAAATAAAAAAGTAGGAAAATGTAGGAAAAATTAGGAAAAGTAGGATCGCGGGACACCCTGGAGATGCCACTCACTGGCCGACAAAAAAACGGAAAACTAAACTTTGGAAACATACATGCAAACTTCAGACGAGAAAAAAAAAAAAAAAACTGAGCCCAAAAAAGTGATGAGATTTTTCCTTGAAAGTGTGATTAAACAGTGAATATTGGGGGATCTGGTGGTCTCACCCAGAAAAATTTTGAATTTTGAGAAGTCAAATGGTGCTTTTTGTGAATGGCAGATACCCTTGCATCAGAAGACCACCCCCTTTATAAATAGTAAAATGATATCTCATTGAATCTGGGTGAATAACAAGATTGACCCTGACAGATCATAGAAAAACTGAGAAAACTGAATAAACTGAGGAGTTTGCATGTATGCAGAAATCTTGAAATCAAAACCAGGAATTCCTGGTTATCAGGAAAAGTGGCATCTCTGATACAAAATGTCTAAGGCTGTGCCACAGGCACAAGTATGATTGACTATCATGTATTATGGCCATAACTCACCAGGGCTGCAATGTTAGACATTAACGTCTAGTCAATGAGATAATAAGAGTGTGTAAGTGATCCTGTTCTTAAAGGGCTTAAAGTCAGTGATGCATATGTGCAAGGTTTAAAGGTTCCCTTCAGAGAGGCACCTGGCCAGACGTGGGAGTTTGGAAGTTTTTTTTTTTTTTTTTTTTTTTTTGGGGGGGGGGGGGGGGCTAAGAGTGCCAGTGGGGACTGAACAACACTCTTGTAGTGTTGTTTTGAGATTGGCTAGAGCAGAACTAGATAAGTACCTCAAGGGACACAGAGTGTACAGTTGCCTATTTCTCTGATGTAATATACAGGGGTATAAATAAGGGCCTCTACACCATCTCCACCTTTGTCGACCTGAAAAAAGCTTTCGACACTGTGAATCATTTAATTCTCTTAGAAAAATTGAAGAAAATTGGTATTGGAGGTCAACTCAAAGTTTGGCTTGAAGACTACCTGGAGGGCAGGAAGCAAAGGTCACTGGTGAATGGGCTAATGTCAAAGGAAGGTGTAGTAGCCTGTGGGGTGCCACAAGGCTCTATATTAGGTCCTACTTTATTTTTGATATATGTAAATGATTTGGCAAATGCTATAAAAAACTGTTCAGTTTTTCTTTATGCTGATGACACGGTGGTATCGATACAAGGTAATAATCTCCAACATATGACTACTATAATTCAAGATGACTTAAAGGCCTTAAAAGGTTGGTTTCAAAAAAATCAACTAACATTAAATACCAAAAAAAAAAAATTACATGATTTTTGGTTTGAGGCCTTGGCTGAAAAAAATTGAAAATCATACACTCTTATTCGACAATATCCAAATTGAGAGAGTATTAAGTTTCAGACGAGTTTATTTAGACCCTATATTAAATTTTAATAAACATGCTGAAGAAATGTGTCGTAAAATGTTGCATAAGGTATGGATGTTATCTAAACTTAGACCTTTCCTGATAACAACTCAGTACTAAGAATTTATAAATCGATGGTGTTACCGTTTGCAGATTATGGGGATATATTATATGATGTGGCTGGGGTATACATACTAGACAAACTACAGATTACTCAGAATAAGGCCTTAAGATTAGCAATGGGTCTGGATAATAGATATCCTACATATTTGACTCATCAGCAGGCAATGTTGTCCCCACTAGCCCCTTGTAGAGGAATGCACTTATTGAATTTTATGTATAAACAACAAGATAATATGTCCCTACTGAATAATAGAGAAATATTTACTAGGGCCCATGATGCAAATGTGTTCCTTACTGTTAAACCAAAGTATGAAACTTCCAAGAAAAGTGTTATATATAGGGGAGGAATGGCCTGGAATGCACTTCCCACAGCAACAAGAAATTTACCATCATACGATGTATTCCAATTAAATCAGAAGAAATGCTTGGGAAGGTCACTTTTTGCCTAAAATAATACCAAGATCTGTATCTCCAAATCATCCCTTACTGCACTCATTCAACTATGATGTTAACAAACTGTTTAGTATTTGGATATACATAAGATTAGAAATAACAAGGGGTGCCCGCCCCAAAAATCTCATGCACAGGTTAGGCTTAATGATAGTTATTTCCGAGAGGTTAAGTACACCGGTTTTACAGAGATTGTATTGTTTAAACAAATTAATGTATTTAATTAGTTAAGTGAACTTGGTAGAGAATGTCATAATACGTATTGCTATAATAAATCATGATGTATCTTATTTGTTATATATATATACTACTTGAAATTATGTGGATAGGCTGGTTGCAAGGAATATTTTTCAAGCTGAACAAGCTTTTTCCTATTGTAACCAGGATAATATAAAATAAACTGGCTGGTGCTTTGCATCAATACCCATACCCAAAAAAAAAATCATACCAACCTTAGGGTATTAAGGCCTTTGTATGGTTGTACATATATGTAGGTGGCCTGTTAAAGGGTTAAGGATTACCCGGAGGTGTGACAACATCAATAGTCTATTCCCATGTGTAAATAATCTGCTGGTAGCCCTCTTAATATGCCTTGTCAGCACAATAGATTTATACAGGGTCTCTGTTCTATAAGGTAACAGCTTTGCAATGCTCATGAAGACACTGTATCGGCAAAATATGGTAAGGTTTAGAAAGAAGTAAATACTTGATTGACGTCTAGTCAATTAAGTAATAAGTGTGCAGCTCATATGCTGCTACTCAACCATTCAAGCCTCAGGTACAGCCTAGACCTTCTCCCAAAGTTGTGGGTGCGTCTTATTAGTGGGTCCAGATTACAATTTCAGGGCAATCTCATTATTTTGATTCTCTCTGGATCAGAAAATGTGATATGATTTGAATATGCTTGAAATAAAGTGGTGAAACTTACATCATTTTGTAGCGCTGAGTCAGACTTGGGAGAACAGAGGAGGTCAAAGATGGTGCTGCACATGTCCATGACCGACATACCCATTGTGGTTGGGCTGAACGACTTCTCCACCTTTAGAAATTGTCAAATTAATTAGGATATGGTAATTTACCTATGGGTGTACATCGCTTATAAGATGCGGCTTCTACTTCTACTGCACCTTAAAAATGCATTCTCATTACATTACAAATATTAACTCAGTCTAAAACTGCTCAAGACTAAGGCGATTGTGGTTCTATCAATGTCAGGGTGCAGTCTATACACAAAGAAATATGGTTTTATATTATCAAGGTATGAATGTCTGTTTGCTTAATGATTTGAACAGGTGGTTGGAAATCTTTGCCCTTTGACGTTCCTTGTACTGAACAGCTTTGTAATCGGAATTATAGCCAGTGTTGCTGAAATGACAGCACCCTGGCTTATGCCATTATCTCAGCTTTCTTATGAAAAAGAATTTCTCAAATACTAATTAGAAGCAAGGTAATTTCAAATTTATTTTCTTAAAAATATTCCAAGATTTCTTGCATAAAAATGGCCTCCAAGGCACATATCTTTGCATTGAAAAAAAGCTTTCAGCGACACTGTTTAGAGTGTACATTTTTAGCAATGGTGATTACTAAGTTTCTAACCTGTTTCTTCAACCAGCCGGCATCCACCACTGAGCCCCTGGCTCCTGCACTCGCTGCCTTCTCGTCATATCTCATATCAAACTGTTCTTCTATCGTCGGTGCGTCATCATCCTCAGAATCCAACCACTCCAACTCCTCATCCCTGCTGTCATCCTCAGTCATCATGTTGAATTTAAGTCCTGTCCCAAACTCTTTTGTCTTCTCTGCCGCCCCCTCAGAGTGCGATCGAGACCCGCCGGTGAGAGATTCTAGGACGCGCTCAGGTAACCATGTGGCCATTTGGTGGACCACTTGGCAGGCTTTTGTGGCGGCGCTGGCCGGGAATGGTCCAAAGATGGCACGTAGACGGCATGTTTCTGTGTTTGAGACTGTGGCAGAGTCTTTAAATGTCTCAAATAGAAGAGCTGCCCCAGCCTCTACGTACTCCGGGCTAGACTCATCCCCAACTGGAATGTAAAAGTAGAATATTTAATCATGTAGTACCTAGCAAGTATGTCGTGGCAGGGCTCGACAAATCAGTTCAGAACAATTGTATCCACTGGGCACAATGATGAATCAGAGTTGTGTCCACTAGAGAAATATTGCATGCTCAGTATATTGAACTCTATGTAAGAGCCTGGCGTGGCAGTTGTATCCACCGGACACAACTTTAAAAAGTTGTTGTGTCCAGAGAAATATTTTAGTGTCCAGGGCACTGGACACATGGATTTATTGAGCCCTGTGTCGCGCCTTATTCAAGAACTTTAGGTCTATTGTACTCAGAGATGCCTCTCAGCGGCCACCAAAAACAAAAACAAAAAAGGACTTTAGACACCCTTTCCTACGAAATTAGAAATATTTAGTGCAGGAATTCTGACCAACAGACCCCACAAATTCCTGGTAAACCACGAAAAGTGGTATCTCTGGTTCACTCCCCTGAACCTTATAGAAGTTCAGAAAAAGAGGGGGCGTACCTTACAGGCGGGTTAACTTAGAGTGGATTGGTGCTAAGCTGCCAAAAATAAAGGTCCAGGTAGGCCTTACACATATATTTCCTAACTCAGGGTGCGCCTTATACGTGGGATGTGCCTTATATTAACTTATACATGAGATACTGCGGTAGAATTAATCCTTCATTGAAACTGTTAATGGTGCAGGCACATAGTTTTCAATCTATCTGAGGTCTACTATGATAATGTAATTCTTAACATCTTGAGAACGTTACTACATCTAAACATACCGGTACCCTAAATTCTCTCATATAAGCCGCGGCTTATACCAGAACACAATTAAATGTGAGGCTTATAAGGTCCTCCTGTACTCAGGGTGCGGCTTATAGGAGGGGTTTTGACACCATAGAATAGTATTAAAACGATGCACCAATGACTTTATTGGAGCATGATTGGCGACCCTCCAGGAGTATATGTATCAACCCCGTAGGGTCAGCATGATGCTCCAATGAAGTGCTAGTGAGTAGTCTCACCAGCACCCTGGTCCCTGCACTCAGCAAGCAGCTGGACATTCCTCACTGGCAAAAAAGACCCCCTATTTCCGCGTTTTTTTAACGTGGATGCTGTCACACGTTGAGCCCGAGTGCAGGGACCTGGACCAGCACTTCATTGGTGCATTATGACGACCAGTGGACATGATGCATCAGCGGCCTTTAAAGAGTCCCCTGGGGTTATTAGACATGAAGTATATGAATTAAACTTTTACCTATTTCTCTGGATATCTTGGTGAGTTCCCGGAGACAATTTGTCACGGTATCATCACTGACCCCAGTTGCTCTCTTCCGTAATGCGTCAACAAGAGTTTTCCATGACAATCCCTCCTCAGACTGTTTTTGCGTCCTTGAGAGGCGTTTATTTGCAATTTCCTGTCTCATGTCGTCGATGGAGACATGTTGACCTCCCGAATCTCCGCTCATCCCGGAGAAGGCTCTCAGCGCCCCCGTTAACCGGGGTAGCGCCATTATGTTGTTCTTGAATAAACTCTTTTTGTGCCTGTAAAGTGTAAGGATCAATAAATGACAAGGTAATTCATAATGATGTCCCGGTATCTTTCAGGGATCTATGGGAACATTTCTCAGCCCGCACTTGTCCAGTGCCTGGAAAGGTCAAACCATTTTTTTTTCCTTTTGTAAAAGTGGGTTGATTTTTCTTTGCCCCTATTTGGAGGGACAAAACTTATTGAGGATTCCCTTTAGCTGACCACAGAGGGGCCCAATCCAGTCAGCTGATCATAGAGTAGGGGGCGTCTGCTGTGAACGTACGATCCAGTCATCTAATCTCAAACATGTTTTGATTTCCCCAATGTGATCGGCCAGCGTTCGTTCCTTAACTACTGACTGAATTGGCCGCGTCTGTGGCCAGCTTTAGTTCAGCATCTTGTTTAATCCCAGATCAGACTGGTAGACTATTAATTTAAGATGACCATAGGGGTAGATGGGGCCAACTCGATCAACAGATTGTGATGATCGTTAACGTCCTCGCATCTATCCCATCGAGTTTGACATTACGAATATCAAACATGCTTTGACCCTTTTTGCAGTAAGTATTATTTAAGTACTGGACCTTGGCTTTAAAAAAAGCAGGGGCTAGTAGAACTTAGACCCGGGAACTTAGGAGAGACTCAAAATGTACATCGTGTTGATGAGCATACAGAGATATTCTGCAGCCGCCTTAGCCTTTTTAGGGAAGAAACCAATGGATTCTGTCTGTTCACAATGTAATGCAACTCAAGATGTGAAACATATTGTATTACCGTAATCGCCCGCGTATAAGGCACGTCTTATACGGGGGGTTTTAGTTCTCATTGGATCCACAACCTTTTTTTTGATATGTTACACTCCCATATAAGCTCATTTGCTGCATTTGGGGTCCAGGAGGGTCACGGGGGTCCAAAGAGCACATAGCTTTTTGAATTTTGAAAATCCATTCATTAGAACAAAAATTATGAATTTTTTATTTTTTTGACCATATTCTGAAACTCTGGGTGCGCCTTATACGCGGGATGCGCCTTATACGCGGGAGATTACCGTATTTTGCTCTGTAACAATAATCAATACAAAATGCCAGGGAAAGCTTTGAAGGGGAATACCGGGGCGGGGAAATACCTGAAGTTTGTGGACTACTACAAAAACCATAACGATAACAGAAAACTTTCCCAGATATTATTGGTAAACCCCTACTGCAAATCATCAAGTAAGCCTGGTGCGATAAATTGTATTCTGTCATATATAAAAACACTATATAACTTAATCAATGTTCATCTGGTGCTGACAACTGACATGAATGACAGAATGTATCCTTATATTTATAGTCGATAAAGCTTTCTTGAATCTTGAATCTTTTAATAATAAGATTTAATAGTGAAATCGAATTTAAAATAATATACTGTTGTAAACCACAGGTTCGCCATGCTATGTTGTGAACTATTATACCGCCGCCGGCCTTTGAGGCTTTTTCAACTATAGATACCAAAACGGCGCCGACAAGTTTGTTGACATTTCTCTACAGCCTACAGTATTCAATATGTCTCTAGCTCCAATCCTTCTCCCGTCAATGTTTCTTCCACTAAAATAATATCTTTGTCACAGTACCACAGTGTCAAGGACTAGAAAACTCGTGTTTGTTGACGTTTTTCGGCCAGGGAATGGCAATGCCAGTGCCAATGCCAGTAGGCTGAGTAACTTTTAAGTTTGACACTGTCACAGTGTCAGGGAATAGAAAAATCGTGTTTGTTGACATTTTTCGGCAAGGAAATGACAGTGCTCATACAGGGAGTGATTCTTTTTTTTAAGTTTGACATTTTCTTTTTTTAAGTTTGACACTGTCACACTCACAGTGTCAAGGAATAGAAAACTTGTGTTTGTTAACGTTTTTCGGCCAGGGAATGACAGTGCCAGTAGCACACTGCTCATCAGGGAGTGACTTTTTTTAAAAGTTTGACACTGTCAGGGAATATATACTCATATTTGTTGATGTTTTTTTTTTACCTGGGGTCACACATAGAGCTGGTGGAGGGGTCACGCGTAGAGTGGCTAGAGGGTGTCGGGACACACGCCAGGCGGACGGAGGATGCCAGGGACACATGTGGGGCTGGCAGTGCAGAGACTATCTATATTAGTCTATGGGCAGTAGGTGCCGGGGACAAACACAGGGTCTGCGGGATGCGTAAAAGTGAGACCAGGGGTGAGGGGAGGGTGGGGGAGTGAAACACAGAGGCTGCGGAAGGCATAAAAGTGAGACACGGGGTAAGGGGAGGGTGGGGGCGCAGGGTGGCTGGAGGGTGTAGGGACACACGCCAGGCGGACAGAGGATGCCAGGGACACATGTGGGGCTGGCAGTGGGTGCCGGGGACAAACAAAGGGTCTGCGGGAGGCGTAAAAGTGAGACAAGGGGTGAGGGAGGGGAGGGTGGGGGAGTGAGACACAGGGGCTGCTGAAGGCATAAAAGTGACACGCGAGGTAAGGGGAGGGTGGGGGAGTGAGACGCAGGGTCTGCGGAAAGCGTATAGCACTATAGGTGAGACGCTGGGTGGGGGAGGGGGTTGGAATGAGACGCAGGGTCTGCGGAAGGCTTAAAAGTGAGACGCGGGGTAAGGGGAGGGTGGGAGAGTGAGACGCAGGGTCTGCGGAAGTCGTAGAAGTGAGACGCTGGGTGGGGGAGAGTGTTGGAGTGAGACACAGGGTTTGCGGAAGGCATAAAAGTGAGACGCTGGGTGGGGGAAGGGTGTTGGAGTGAGATGCAGGATCTGTGGAAGGTGTAAAAGTGAGATGCGGGGTAAGGGGTGAGGGTGTTGGGAGTGAGGACACAGGGTGTATAGAACGTGTAGGAGTGAAACACAGGGATGCAGAGTGTATAGGAGTGACATGTACTAGGCTGGGTAGACGGAGTATAAGGCAGATGTAAGTGCAAGGGGACAGTTTAGGACTGCCTTTACCTCTCCCCCAAAACACCCCCCCCCCTTCCGTTAAATAAATAGACAGAGTTCAATGATGATTTGTCCTTTCAGGTTGTTTCTTCACGTGTGGGTTTCAGGCTGTCTCCCAAGAGGCTGTAGGCCAAGTAGGAGACAGGCTGACACCCACGTGTGAAGAAACAGCCTAAAATGACAAATCTGAATTCTATTTTGATGACATCAGAGTGGAGAATGGGGGTGTGGAGAATGAGATTCAGTTTTTTCATGCCCTGATGGGGAATGGCTTTGCCTATGCTTTACTATAGGTACTGTCGTTCTCAACATGAAATAAAGACCTCCCTCCCCACTTGGCGTAAAAACGTTTTTTTACGTTAAAAAAAACCGTTTTTTTAGCGCCTCCCACGCCGCGTAGCGGCGGTACCGCGAAGCGGTACAGGAGTGCCCTATGATGATTGCATTTGCCCCATGTGATGAGGTCTCACAATACAAAATTACTGAATAGAGAAATTGATAATTGTGAAATCTTCTTTATGTCTGCTTTTATGAGACATGTCATCAAACACTGGTATACCGACATTAATGGCGGGAGGCGTTTTTTTACGCGGTCACAACCGCATTTCTTGTTATTGGTTTCCCTATTGGTTATTTGGTTGAAAAATTGGTTAAAAAAGCGTTTAAAACGTTTTTTGCCAAGTGGGTCATTCCTGTGTATCCTTAATCCCAGCGCCGAAGGCGCTGGTATGATATGAAACTGAAAATGTGAAACCTGTTGACCGGCTGTTCACTGTTGTGGACCACCCTCACTCAGTACCGGTACTGCTCAGTGTTCTTCTGCCCACGGACACACAGATTAAATTCCCCCTCTCCTGTCCTACGGACTAGTGAACCTTTTTTACACCCACTGTCATTCATTAATACCCTATATAAACCTCTCTAACTCACCTTTTTTGTTGTCTGATGTGTGTTTACAACCTTTCGTGGGAGCTCCAGATGGTGCAACCGGAAGTCGGTACAGACGATTTTAACGGTGCTGCCCTCTGATGGGAAAAGTATGCAAAATACTTCAGTTGTTTAAACACCAGAGAGCAGCACCAGAAAAAGGGACGCTCCCGCGTGATTTGTGATCAAGCAAGTTGAATACAGGAGAATGTAGTTCAGTCAAGAAGCTTCAATAGATAGGAGATGAAACTCAGAGCTTTACCTATGGACACAGTGTAACAGCCCCCCCTCTACCCCCCTTAAAAGTAGGCTCCCTTTTGTGTTCAGTATTGAGTCCTATGTAGGATAAGGGGGTTTATACAGATGTCAGGAATCTTTATCAGAGTGATATCAAATGGAAAAAATGGGCCACCTATACCAAAAAATCCTGCTGAATTCAAAATTTGTGATCTTGATTCTCAAAATTTGACCAAAAGTACCTAAAAAGGAGGTTTTTGATGATGAGAATATTTTAAAATTGTACAAAGGTAGTGTAGGGGTATGGTATTTACACTTTACGTTCATGTACCCGTGAGACTCAGAACTAGGTCCTTCGGGTGTAGTGGGGGAATCCGGATGGCAGGTGGCAGCACCTGCCTCTGGGTTTGTATCCTACCACTCGTCCGCCACACGTCACGTGGCCGGTCTGAGTTTCGCGGGCTTTTCCCCTATATAAAGGCTGGTCCTAGCCCATGTTCTTCAGTAGTGGTTTACCCACTGCTCAACCAGGTCGTTACCCGAAAGGGTAACCGAATGTCCTAGTAGCATGTAGTCCCCTGAGGCTGTGATCGTATGTAACATAAGCTATGAAATAAAAGCTCGGTTGCCTACCCGGAAACTTTTCTCTCTCTTCGTTTTGATTTAATCTAACTTAACAAGACGAACCATTACACTGGTGCCGTGACCAGTTGGTCTTCGGGTAAGCGCAGTCAGAAATGACTGAGCTGAGCCCAGTCAGGGGAAATGGCCCAAATCATGAGCTAAACACCCCGATGGAGGATGGTGAAATCAAGTCACCACCCCAAAGTACAGAGTGGAGAGATCCACTGGAACACTACCCTGATGGGTTAGAGGATGTAAGAAAAAACTTACATGATGAACTGGATGAATTAGGAGACTCCTTATTCATGCCAGGAGGTACTTCGAAACCTGCACCAATGCCTAAAAGTACTGCTCAATTTGGTAAACTACCATTTGAGGTACCAAAGCCTAGTGTAGGTATGTTTGAAACTCCATATAGTTCTCGAATTAAACACCAGAAATGTGGATTCGAAAGGAACAAAATGGACGAGCTTGAAGACATGAGAGCTGAATACGAGGAGATCCAGAAGGATCTTATTACACTGACCGGAACCCGAGACAAGATTCTGACTGAAAACAAACAGTTGATATCAGAACGTCTTGATTACGATCAAAGTTGTAGACGCCAACAACGATTGTTATTGGATCAGATGGAGAAAGAAAAACAAGATTTTCAACTCCAGCACGAACAGTATCGTGATGCACTCTACACGGCGGATCTGGAATACAGAGCCTCGTGTGATGAGTTGAATAGAACTAAACAGGAGTTAAATTCAACTCAATCGGCCTATGGTAAGTACCAAGAAGAGCTGATGAAAATTGAATCAGTCTTCAAGGATGCTCAGCAAACGTATCAAAAACAAACCGATGAGCATGAAAAACTCAAAGGTCAATGGATACGTGAATCCACAGATTTGGCTGCCAAACAGACAAAGATGATGGATGATTATTCCGAACTGGAAGCTAAAGCTATCCAGATGTCACAGTATCTAGAAGATACTGGTCGTGCAGTAGGCACTCTTGAATCAGACTTCACTGTTTCAGGAATTGCCCTAAACACGACGAGTAATCAGATGAACTCTTTGAGGGGCGATGACGGGGTAACAGAGACAACTGTACCTCGTTATGAAGGAGTAAAGAGTCATCAGGTTAGATTTACGGTTATACCATGGTTATCACGTTCTTGAATGAATTTACGATGCCTGGAGCGGATAATGACGTTCGAATAGTACGCGCTAAGTGAACGGATGTTGACACTTGAGACGAGACGACGTGACAGCAAGTTGACAGCGAAGAATTTAATTCAATAATAAAAAAACTATACGATTATAAGCTTAATGCGTATGGAGGATGAATGTAGATATTATAATCTATCATTTACCTTAAATTCGCCATGATTTAAAGTGTATTTTCAACAGGATTGAAGAAATAAAAATCGAATCGAGCGAAATTTCTCCGTCGTGTTGACTGCGTAGCGGACGGATTGTTTACAGCGGCGAGACACACGTTGTCACGTTGGCATATGCTCTAAGGGTATTCTGGCTGTCGCGCGCAGTCCTTACCAGCGGTTCTACTATGAAAATGCCTGTAGGACACACGCCGAGGTAACACTTTGCGTCCAACCGGCTTTGTTGTCTCGCTGAGAAACCAAGATGGCGGAGGAGCTTGAACAAGACGTATCGCTTGGATTTTTATTTCTTCAATTTATAAGGTAATTACTTAAAAAAATGGTGGAAACCCTGGTATAAACGTCATATATAACAAATATAGATGCACACGATGATTCTATGGGCTAGATAAGAAGGCACTCGGCCTACGGCCTCGTGCTTCTTATCTGCCCATAGAATCACCTAGTGCAACTCTATTTGTTATATATGCCCTTAATAATACCTTCAAACCTCTTGGTTTAGGTACGGGGAATAGTGGGGGTGACTCTGCGAGTGGAACTAAACAAAGCCACTCGGCAAAAACCTCCACCTTTGACGGCGGATGGCCACAACAGTCACCTTTAGGGGGACCAAATGGCCCGTATGCCCAGTATGGATGGAGTCAGTCCCAAACAGGAGCGAATCCGTCCAAAGATAACACCCGGAACATGTCCGGAGGAACAACCGGACAATCATCCGGGAATTACAGTCTAGCTGGAGGGCAATCCGGATGTGACCAAGGATCCGGACCTTCAGGAGATCGTTCCAGAAGCAGACCCTCTGCTGGTGGGACTGGTTCCAATAATGGAAATCAGTCGTATGGAACAGGAGGAAACACTAATCCCAATAGTGGTTTCTTTAGCTTTGGTGGAAATACACAACCCACCAATAATCCAGGGCCAACTCCTCAACCCGGCGGATACACCTTCTCACAGGTGCCTCCATACGGACCAGGGGGATCAGGGGTGGAGGAGGACCACCGTCCGGAGGCTTTGGAGGTACGTATGGTACAAACCCTCCAAGGAAAAAGAGACTCAGTCACCGAGTATCTCTTTCTCCAGGGTTACAAGCGCTGCATGACTCTAATGCAGCGATTGCTAACTTAGGTGTTGATTGTTACAATCAAGGTCTGGACGATACGGAGATCATGGAATGGAGTAAGGGTTTAACCCTTACTGGATCCACGAATCCGGCTCGTAGAGTAGCTAAGATACCTACCCCCTTTAATGCCAAGAACCCTTGGAAGGAGGAGTATCAAGGCTGCACGGATGTCTTTAACTGCAATGGATGGGGTAAAGCGGAAGCTCTCCCTTATTTAGTATGCTGGTTAAAGGAAGGCGACAGAAAAGGAGCCGTGGAACAATGGAGGGATTCTCAAATAGTAGGACTCTCAGCCCATATGAAATATGATGAACTCATAGAGATTGCTTCATATCTATATGGGAATATAGTTGGAGAAGACCCTTGGCTGACGTTCACTAAAAGAACGCAGAAGCCTAAGGAATCTGCCAAAGTGTTTGGCTTAGAATGTCAACGACTGTTGCATAAAGCCAGACCTCAATGGAGACTAGATGATGAATGCTTCCTAGATGAAATGTTTAAACAATTCATTGAAGGATTGCGGAATCAGGAACACAGGACAGTAGCCTGTGAAGCTTGGAAGAATGATGCCTCCCTGACAGATTTGTTCCAGTCCCTAGATCATTATGATCGAAAGGCCCGTATCTTTGCCGGGAAGGTACCTCAATGGATGTCAGCAATGATAATCCCGGAAGGAATACCCGAAACCGATTCATCCGAATCAGGGGAACCTGACGAAAATGAAAACGTTGGGGCCATTGGCCAAGGGAAACCCCAGTATAACCGGAACTGGGGAAAGAAACCGGGTTACGTCAAGGAGAAAGTGATTACCTCTAAACCTCCTGTGACTCAACCCGATACCAAACCTACTACCAGTCCGTCTTTATCAGAGGACCTGGTTAACAATTTGGTAAAAAAGATTACTGAAAATCTTAGGAGGCCTAAGCCTGATAGGAGCGTTGTGACATGCTTCCGATGTCAGGAAACTGGGCATTATGCTGCTGAATGTGAGGCAGATAAGCCAGTTTATAGAAACACTCGTTACCGGAACAATCCGGGTAAGGAGGACTCAGTGAAGAAGGAAAACTGAGAGGGGGTGTCCATGAAGGCAACCGGATTACCCCCCGAATGAGTGATTGCCATGACTGCCAGCCTATCGCCGCTTGCGGTACTGGTGAGAATCCTCTAGCGATTTCGCCCAGCAGTGAAGCTAAGGAGCCTGATCAGTTCCTTACTCATGAGGCTGGGGAGACTGATAGTACACCAGGTGTCAAGAACCGGCAGAAGAACACAGAGGGGAAACCCGATATCAGTCCAGAGGGAGCGGCCAACGAGTTGGCCAGGGTGGGGTGTGCCCAGTTCCCCCCGGGTCATCCTTGTCTCGAGTTTTTGAAGGGATGTGGATTTGACCTCGGCGCTAAGACGGAACTTGCTAAGTACGCAAGTAGTCCTACCTACTTGAAAGGTAGGAGGTGGTACGCAGTTGTATCTGTGAGTGGTAGATCCGCTGAGTTTCTTATCGATACGGGTGCTAGCCACTCCTGTATTGCTAAGAGATTCTACGATCTTTTGCCTACGAATCATGAAACTTTCACAACGGAAGGAAATGCTCGTACGGCCGACGGTAGCATGATACAAACGTTCGGTAGAACATGTATGAGGTTCAGTCTACAGGAAGATAAGGACTTTATCCTTACTCCTACTGTGGCGAACATCGCGGATGATGGTATACTTGGTCTGGATTTTGCTGCATTATATGGAGCAAGGTTAGATTCCCAGAGGGGAATATTGGAAGTGAGAGACCCGTATCATCTCGAAGTACAATGTGTACTTAGGCAAGTAAGCAGTGTAGCCAGTGTAGCCCAGACTGTTAAGATACCACCGGGCACAGCCTGTGATGTCTTATGTCGAGCGGACAGACAGTTTTCAGGAAAAACTGGAGTTGTAGAGCCAGACATGGCCATGTTGTCAAGTATCGGATTGGAATCCGCCGACGTTCTAGTAGCTAATGCTGCTTGGACGGTGGTTCCTATATCCAATACCGGTAATAAGACTGTCTACGTACAGAAGGATACGATCCTCGGGTCGGTTGTCCTGTCTGAATTAGTAGAAGACTGTAAACATGTTTCGGCACCCGGAGCCCCTTCCTCACCTGAAAGGAGCCCGGAACTAGACACTCTAGTAGCCGAAAGCCATGTAGAAAGTGATGAACAACGTGAAGCTCTAACCGACTTGTTATACAAGTACCGTAAAGCTTTTGCAGCACCAAGTGAAAAATTGGGGCGTACCGATAAGGTACTGCATACGATTGACACTGGTGAGAATGAACCTTTTAAGATTCCTTATAGAAGACTCCCACTAGCCAAAAAAAGGGTAGCTGAGGAGGAGATAGCTAAAATGCTTGAACAGGATGTAATAATTCCATCAACCAGTCCTTGGTCTAGCCCTGTGTGCATGGTGACTAAGAAAGATGGTACCATCCGTTTCTGCATAGATTATCGGAAATTGAATGGTATGACCAAGAAGAATTCATATCCCTTACCACGGATTGATGAGACTATAGACTCCCTTGGAGGTAAGCAATGGTATTGCTCTCTAGACTTACAATCTGGGTACTGGCAAGTGGGTATGCATCCGAAAGACATGGAGAAGACGGCCTTTTCCAGTCATGTTGGGTTATTCCAATATAATGTGATGCCGTTTGGATTGTACAATGCACCGGCGACATTTGAAGCCATGATGGAAACCTTATTAAGTGACCTATTATGGAAGAAATGTCTCGTCTATCTAGATGATGTGATTGTCTTTGGGAAGACATACGAAGAATGCTTGGAAAATTTAGGTATGGTCCTGGAAAGGATCATAACTAATGGTTTGAAGCTGAAGCCCAAGAAATGCGATCTTTTTAAAAGATCTATTAATTACTTGGGGCGAATAATCTCGAATGAAGGGATTAAAGCCGATCCGGAGAAACTGGATGCCGTGTCAAATTGGCAGGCACCCACGAATGCGAAAGAAGTCAGATCCTTCCTCGGATTCTGTTCCTATTACCGGGACTTTATCCCAGGATATTCGAGGGTTGCCTTTCCTATCCAGAGCTTGTCCCACTGGACACCCGGGATAAGAAAGGAACGATTCCCTTGGGGATCCGAGCAAGACGAGGCCTTTATGAAAATAAAGGATTTGTTTGCAAGTACACCTGTGTTGAAGTACCCTACGGAGAATGATCATTTCATTCTAGATACTGATGCTAGTAATGAAAGCATAGGAGCCGCCCTTTCTTAGGTCCAGGATGGGGTTGAAGTTCCTATAGCCTTCGCTAGTAACACGTTGAGTAAATCTCAAAGAAACTATTGTACCACTAAACGTGAGTTGTTGGCTGTGGTGGTCTATACGAAGAAGTTCAAGCACTTTTTGTGGGGGAGTGATTTCACTCTACGGACTGACCACTCTTCCCTCAGATGGTTATTGAACTTCAAAGATGCAGAGGGGATGATAGGTCGCTGGTTAGCGCACCTATCCGAATTCGGTCTAAATCACAGCCAGATTGAACACCGAGCCGGGGCAAAGCATTTGAATGCAGATGCTTTGTCTAGAATCCCGGTGAGGAAATGTGCAAATGCTGAGTGCACTGATTGTGGAGCACACAATGCTGTGTTGGCAGGGGTTCGAGTTCCATTCGAAACCCATCCGGAACATGTCTTGAATTGGTCCTTGGAGACCATCCAGCAGTTCCAGGAGTCTGATGCAGTCACATCACGTTTGATTAAATTCCTTAATCAGGGTATCTGTCCTCCAAGACCCGAGGTGTCATTGGAAAACAGAGAGATGAGACGATTCTTAGCTCAATGGGCTGAGCTAAAAGTCCGGGAAGGTATTCTGTTTCGATGAAAGAACCATTCTAATAGGAAGAAAACCTTGCAAGTTGTCATACCTAGTGCTATGCGACGAGATATTATGTATTTCTGTCATGGACATAGAACTAGTGGACACTTTGGAAAGAAACGGTCTCTAGAACGTCTAACCAGACGATACTATTGGCCCGGCATGAGTGCAGATCTCACCCGATGGGTGGAGACCTGTCCCGAGTGCTGTAAGAACAAACCAGGACCCGGGTTAGGCAAACTGCCATTATCCCAGGAACTGTTTGGTGTAAGGTTTGCTAGAATAGCTGTTGACATTATTAGTGGGATTCCCCCCACTCCTAGTGGCAACACGTGTATGATGGTCGTGTCTGATTATTATACCAAGTACACCCGAGTGTTTCCTCTACCGGATCATAAGGCTGTTACTTGTGCTATGGCCTTTGTTAAAGGGTGGGTGCTGCACCTAGGTGTCCCACTCATGTTACATAGTGACCAGGGCAGAGAATTTGAGTCTAGTCTGTGGCAAGAGATGTGTAATTGTCTGGCGATCTGCAAGACAAGAACTAATCCCTATAGGCCACAGAGCGATGGACAGGTAGAGAGATTCAATAGGACTTTGATCCAAGTATTGAAGTCTCTAGTAAATGAGCAGATGGATGATTGCATGAGTGCAGATCTCACCCGATGGGTGGAGACCTGTCCCGAGTGCTGTAAGAACAAACCAGGACCCGGGTTAGGCAAACTGCCATTATCCCAGGAACTGTTTGGTGTAAGGTTTGCTAGAAAAGCTGTTGACATTATTAGTGGGATTCCCCCCACTCCTAGTGGCAACACGTGTATGATGGTCGTGTCTGATTATTATACCAAGTACACCCGAGTGTTTCCTCTACCGGATCATAAGGCTGTTACTTGTGCTATGGCCTTTGTAAAAGGGTGGGTGCTGCACCTAGGTGTCCCACTCATGTTACATAGTGACCAGGGCAGAGAATTTGAGTCTAGTCTGTGGCAAGAGATGTGTAATTGTCTGGCGATCTGCAAGACAAGAACTAATCCCTATAGGCCACACAGCGATGGACAGGTAGAGAGTCAATAGGACTTTGATCCAAGTATTGAAGTCTCTAGTAAATGAGCAGATGGATGATTGGGATGAACAATGTGAATTTGTGGTACATGCCTATAATGGCACTGTACATTCGAGCACAAACTGTTCCCCTAATCTCCTCGTTTTTGGAGAGGATTTGATTATGCCAGCAGATTTGGTGTTTGGCGTAATAAGAATGAATCCGGAAACCCCTTGCCAGGTGATGTTTGTAAAATCCCTACGGGATAATTTCAAACAAGCCTATGAGAGGGTTAGAGACGAGTTGCAGAAAACTGCACGGTGGCAGAAAGTTGGCTATGACACAGGTCTAAAAGCTAGATTTTTTAATCTAGGGGATAGAGTACTGCGTCTACACCAACCTCTAGCCAACCTGAAATTAGCCAGCAATTGGGATGGACCTTTCACTATAACTCAGGTTATTAGTGATTGCACAGTGATTATTAAATCACAGCTTGGTAAATGTTACAAGTCAAATGTAGCGAGACTACGCCCATGGAGAGGGAGGGATACCTCCACCGAAATGTATGGCGATGGTCTATTGGAAGTAATGGAACAGAGACGTGTTAAGCAACTCGAAGTGGTACGGACCCGAAAGCGAGGACCCGGGCGGCCACGGAAGGTTGCAGACCCGAAGAGGGTGGTGCCCCCTGTCGTAACATCCGGAAAACAGGGGAAGATACAAAAAGTCTCGGCAGGCGCAGGTAAAAATAAGAGGAAAGGTCCTTCTAAGGCTAAGAAGACCTTGGAAAAGGCTCTTATGGATACCAGGTCAATAAAAGAGGCCTCAAAACCTCTTAGACGCAGTCCAAGGTTGCTAAAGACTGCCGTAACCTAGCCTGTTAACACAACGAGTGTGTTGTCCTGTACTGTGTACTGTTATATGTTGTAACCTAGTTCAATGTATATTTGAGCCGGTCATGAGTTTCTGGAAAAGGTCCTATGACAATGTACCCATGGTTTTGGACGGATAATCCGGTGGATATGCTTATGCTATCCATAAACTCCATAATACCTAGCGAGTTGTCATGGTTGAACCCTGAGTACGAACGGACGACCGATCGGGTATTGTATTGTCTTTTTATGTAAGGGCGCGTGACCTAATTAAGGGCACGCGGGAAAGTTGTTGACCCATTTTCGAATGGTCACGTGAGGCGCCGGTTTGATCATGCGCAGCGATTCAAGTTCGAGTATCCCGCCATATTGTCTTATTCCTGCGAAGGAAGAAGACGTGGCCGAGGGTGGTCTTACTCTTGTTGGAGTCTGATAGCCCGTGACAGCCATATTCCGAGGTGTGCCCTCGTTAAAAGGCACCCGCCTTTCACTGGGTAAGCAGTACTTACTGCTTATCCGGTGGATTGGGATATTTTATCCCCGAACAGCCACTTCTGTCGATGGCAGAAGAGGCTGTCCGCCTTGGCGGTGGTGCCGGTGCCAGCACCCCGCCGGAGTATGGAAGTGGTTCTCCCCAGAGTCCCACTTATACATACGACGATCAGCAATACGATGCTGATTGTGATCAGATGGATCAACAAATGAATGTTGATCAGTACTTCTCTGGAGTAGACGATAGCAACGTAGAATCGTTCTATGACGCATCCGATAACTCTAGACAAGTTAGTCCTGAACGCCGAGGTGTTCAACAACGAACTGATGTAGTTGAGCCTTATGTAGCCCCGCCATCCGAAGGTTTGAGTGGAGAGCCGGCAGGAATCCAGTCTCATGACAGGGCTCTGATGCCACCTCCCCCTCAATTGCCGCCCCGTCTTGGTGGGAGTACCTCATTCGGTGCTTTGGGACCTGCTTCTCCGGTTGACAGGCCAATGTACCTAGAGCTGCCCCTCCCAGACAGTCCAGAATGGCACGATGTAGCCGGTCCCTATGACGGACGGATGTTAGCAATTTCTGAGGAAATGCTGATACCCACCTGTTATGGGACGTCCAGAGAGGTTGACGAGCGTGTCGTCAACGCAATCTGGGAATGCGCTCATCCGCAATGGGCTAATACCTTTCCGGAGTCCTGGTTGATGGATTACCATCAGATGGCCAAAGGATTGGTAGTCCACTTATGGTTTCGTAAAGCCGTCTGGGACGCAGAAATGGCTTTCCGAAGGAATACCTCTTATAGGCCTTCCTATGTGTCTGACAAAACGGGTTACACCGGTGTCAAGGCAGATGAGGTCTCTAGATACATAGATAGAGACCAGATCCTATTGTTAGGCACAGCGGATGAGTATGAAGCAGCAGGTAACGCTGTTGTGGATTACTGTCCAGGGGTCCCCATTACGTCTCAAACCATTGAGGCGGAAGAGGCCCGTATTGGTGTGTCTCCACTAGACAGACTCGGGGTAATACAGGACCTCGTAGTACGTCTATTGGAGAGGCAGTATGCACTGGCGCATCCGGAGCTAGTACCCGGACCCACACCTGTGCACGTAACAGCCAAGATGGCCGATCGGATGGACCGTCTCATGTCTCCTGCTGAAACTCCTACCTTGGGAGACGCAGCGGTAGTACCTGAGAAGGCCCTACCCGATGCAGATGGTTCACCTAAAACTGCTCAGTCTACCCCTACGAAGACTGAGCAAGTAAAAGGGAAAGCAGCTGGTGGAAAGGGTAAAGCAACCCCCACCAAAGGTAAGGGTAAAGGGAAGCGGTCAGGAACCGAACCCTCTACCAGCACGAGTGTGGCCGACAGTACCCGAACCCGTCGGGTGTCTCCACGCTCGGCCAATAAGAAGGGCGCTAAGGCTTCGGATGTCTCCGGCAGCGAGACGGACGCATCCGAGTCTGGCACTTCTACTAATGGCAGATCCCGCAGGCGGAATAGGAAGAAGGTTGACCAACGCAAACCTGAACCTATCGAGGTAGACCTTCAAGCTGATAATACAGAAGCTGAACCGGCTGTCCCAACCGTAAAAGTTGAGCTCGGTGTGCCAATCGTCAAGCTACACGACGTAATGGCCGATTTGAGTGGAGACGCTCAAGATGCCGCAGCCCAGGTTCTTGCGGGTCAACAACCCGTTGTGCAACCTGTGGATGTACCATCCGACCAGGAGGGAGAGGAGTCGGTTGACCCAGTTGTGGATGCCACTCCGACTGACGAGCAAGAGGCTGCTATCTGGGCTAACGCCAATAGCAACTTTGCCGACTTCATTCCTCTACACAGGGGACACCTGAAGGGGAGTAAATCCGTATGGAGACTGCCCCCTCGGATCACCTGTGAGAAGCGTGAAGCAAGAAGCTCTCCGATAGAAAGCCGGCCAATATGTACTGGATCTATTGGGAATTCGTTAAGAATTCGCCCAATGGTCTGTACAATTATGACCAGAAGGGCAAGCTCAAGTTTGCTCTAGATGAGTACTACGGGGAGGATCGTAAGGATTGTCCCTTTCAACGTTGTACTCAAAGTGAGGGTGAGGTTGAATTCTTCATAGAGAAAGACGAGTTCCTTCGTCATCTCGTGGAGGTTCATATGCACCAGAGGCCAGAATATGTCTGCGACCGGGAGGTTGGCAAGAAATGTGCTAAATGCACAGGATGTGTCACTCCCCGACGCGGAGACATGGTCCGGCACTATGTGACTTCGCATGGAGAGGGCCTGGAGGCAGCCATAGATCGGGTGATGAAAATTCACTCTGAACTCTATGGTAGCCTTAAGGGCCTCAATGCAGAGAAGTTGGCTTCCCTCACACCGAGTACGAAGCAGTTTGTGTCTACGGTTCCTGGTACTAACCAGAAACTAAAGGCTCGGTTTGCCCAGACTCCCAGGTCCGGCAAACTAGAGTACGCTCAGGAGGAGTACGATCTGTTGAACGAATGGAGGAGCAACAAGGCCCGCCGCCGTGGTGGGGCTTATGTAACTCCATCCGGAGAACAGGTCCGAAGCCGTAGGGATTACCGCCAGGGACCCTCCGCGGCAGATAGGAAGAGACAGGCGTCTGAATCTCCAAGCCGAGCCAGGTCACCACTGGAGGCGTTGGAGAGACAGACGAATGAGGGAAGGAAGAAGCCACATCTTCCATCTCCTACTGGAACTCCTTCCCATTATGGACGAGCACCAACCCCAATAGGTGCACAGAACCCGACATTCTTTGGTGTCAGTGGACCGAGTGGCCAGTCCTCTCGGAAACATGCGCCTTTGAATGTCAAAGACCCGAAGCAGTACCCTGCTATGGGCCCACCCGGACCAGAGATACAAATCTTTGATCAGTACGGGAGGGTCAAGCAGGAACTACCGACAGTAGGAGGTCAAGCTCCCCGACCAACAATGAGTGCTGTGGTGAGACAACATCCACCCGCGCCGTTGTTGACAGCCAAAGACCTTAGAAGGGAATTGTCGCGGTTGCCCCTAGCTCAGGGATTACCAACTCAAGGCCCTTCTTTGACCACTGCTAGTGCAGCTACTACTGCAGTTGCTTCTTCGCATACGCGTGTAGCTGTCACTGCGAGTGGGTCTGGAGCACAGCCGAAGCCTCAGGGTCAGGTACCCCCACCTAGTGCTGTGGTTCATCGGCCTAAGCTGATCCAGACAGTGGAGACCTTCTTCAAGAAGGAGGACAAATTGTCTTGCAATATTCAGAGCAAGCAATTTGAGACGTTACAGCACCATCTGGAAAACCTCCACCTGGATATGTATCGTCGGACCGTGTCGAGCACTCTCCAGTGCATTGACGCGATCCAGAAGTCAGAGATCAACCGGATCTCAACTCAGATAAAGGCGGATGTTGCCAAAGATAAGCAGGAAGCTGCTAATCTGCGGCAGGAGGCCCTATCCGAGAAGGAAACAGCTTCTCAGATGCTCGACCTAGAACGAGCAACGAACATGAAGAACCAGCAAAAGTTCTTCAAGGTCTTCGGAGTTATCATGGATAACTGGGACGGCACACCTGAGCATGCTTTGAACCTGTTCGAAGCACGCCAAAAGGTGAAACTAACACCTGCTGTCCCCGCATTGGCACCTACGGATGGAACCGGTGTGGACCCCCCCGTTCAGCCACAGGCTCAACAACCGGGTCCAAACCAGCCACCCGAGGAGAACATGGAACAGTGAAAACTGTTGCATGAAGATTGGACATAATTGTGTGTCCCGAGGTGCTATTACCTAGGTACTGTTGGATAGGAAACCATTTTTTATCCAACCCGTATTGATTCGGGTACCAAACTGTACCCTAATCCGGAAACTGAAAACAGAAGGAGAAACGAACACGTCACTCTGGAGGAGGAGTACGAATGCTGTAAACACCATAATTGTACCGTGCTATAACATAATGACTGTGCCTATTGTAAAATCATGGACATTTTATGCTAATATGGACTTTTTGAACCATAAACCGGATTTACTACTACACCACTACTATTTGTGAGCTAGCACTACAGGCATCAGGGTTTAGCTACGCCCATAAAGTCCATCAACAGTCTACAACTGGATCTACTATTACCTCCAGTTAGCTAGCACTACAGGCATCAGGGTTTAGCTACGCCCATTAAGTTCTTCAATTATCTACAAATGGATCTATTATTATCTCCAGTTAGCTAGCACTACAGGCATCAGGGTTCATCTACACCCACCAACAAGTTCTTCTATAGCACTTCAGGCATCAGGGTTCAGCTCGCCCATACCAAGACATCAGCAGCATCTGACTCCTGTTACATCCTCCAACCATAAGAACAAGTAACTTTGTTGATAATATTATATTGTATGTAAGATTGTATTTATAACTATAAAATATCTTTTATAAAGATATATTATTATATAAGGGTACTTACCTATAAATATACTGGATCTGCGAATCCTAAAAGTTGTTTAAGGTAATCCTAGACCTATAACTGTCTATATAGGTCATTCCTGGTCTCAATATATTAAGAGACTATAATTCTTCTGTAACTTGTAAATACAAAACACTAAGGTATAAATTGAGCTGCGTCTCAAAAATATAAATATTTTTCTATAAAATAAGAGAAGGTCCAACGGATTTCTCTAAACTTAGTATTATATTACTCAGGTCAATACCTTATTGTGTTCATATAGTATCAGATTAATTGTTCATATCTGATCATTAATATTCAATTCACTTTGTAAAGTGGACAGAGTTGTTAATTTAAAAAGTCGAAAATTTTTTTCCCAGGTTTAATAACTGTAATACGATCATTATTCACAACCACCGGTCCTTTTCAGGACCCTACTGTTGTCAAAACGTTACTATAAATCTGTGATAATTGTGTATTTATCATTTGTGGTTGTTATAAGCTACTGGTGGAAATGAAATGAACGACACTCGATGCTATTATTGTATAATTTTTCAGAAATAGGATAGTCTTATACTATAGCCTATTTCACATCGAGCAAGTGTAATTAATACCCCTTTTTTAGTATTATAAACAATCACTTACTAGGTTATTAATACACTGTGGTTTAATTACCCCCAAGTTATTGTCTAAGGGGGGCAGTGTAGGGGTATGGTATTTACACTTTACGTTCATGTACTCGTGAGACTCAGACCTAGGTCCTTCGGGTGTAGTGGGGGAATCCGGATGGCAGGTGGCAGCACCTGCCTCTGGGTTCGTATTCATTACACCAGGGGGCCTACCACTCGTCCGCCACACGTCACGTGGCCGGTCTGAGTTTCGCGGGCTTTTCCCCTATATAAAGGCTGGTCCTAGCCCATGTTCTTCAGTAATGGTTTACCCACTGCTCAACCAGGTCGTTACCCGAAAGGGTAACCGAATGCCCTAGTAGCATGTAGTCCCCTGAGGCTGTGATCGTATGTAACATAAGCTATGAAATAAAAGCTCGGTTGCCTACCCGGAAACTTTTCTCTCTCCTCGTTATGATTTAATCTAACTTAACGAGACGAACCATTACAGTTATAATGAAAATGATTGGAACTTTTTATAGATGCAACATGCTAATCAAAGTCAATACCTCAATCTACATATCCCAGTGTCTGCCTATGTCAACCTGACAAATACTCTACCTGTGTATGGCTCTGCCTCTCCCACATACTGCCTATCCCTTAGTCTACCTATCACTCATAATACCTATCCCTTGAAACATCTAGAGTTTAATTAGGTCTTCCCTCAAATGGCTTAAAGGATTAAAGTTTACCCCTCACCTTTGTACCTAATTTTCTCTCTACATTCTTACCATTAGTCTACCTATCCTCAATCTGCCTATCATTCACTTTACCTATCCCTCATGGTGACTATCCCCCAACTCTTCACATCCCTCATGTTTGAAATATTGGAAAACAGGAAACTCCCTAACATTGGGAAGCTTGAGCAAGTCTCTGAGTGAACCACACAATTTTAGGGCTGTCTGTCAAACATCTGGGGGCGCTTTAGATAAAATAAATCTAAACACTTTCTAGACCATTTTTAACCAGAGAATGCAAGCAAACCATTCTTTATTATGTGCTATGCCATCTTCATATCATAAAATCCTTTTGAAATTTTGGTTCAACTCAAGTGTGCTTAATGGTTTTGTTCTCTGTACCTGAACTTAAATTAAAAATATGCATCCAATAGATCTCTTCAAGCCCTTTAAAATAGTACCTTGGATGTCCTGATACTCCTATGATTAGCTTCAAAATCAATTTGGAAAGACAAGTGAGGTTACAGCTGTGCATGATCACAGTATGACGTACCATTTTATTGTTCCAATAATCTTAACATATTACTGTATTAATCAAAGAATATATATGAAATTAATACATTGAATTTCCATATGAGCATTCATGCTCCACTGAACACCAGCTATGTCAAATATACATAAGTTATAAGACCAAAGGAACCGACCTCATGGTCCACTTCACAATATAATGATTTAATGGTCAAAGCAGACCTACCTAATGGTTCACTGAGCACAAACAATAGTGTATATAATGTTCTAAAGTCAATGCAACCGACTGTCCTGGGTGGCTGAGCACCGCTGACGCCGTCACGGGTGTCTGAGCACCAAAGACTGAACAATAGGTTACTAAAGTAACAATGCCATAACCTTCCGGTCGCTCTAGCGTCGCTCCAGAGCAATCCAGGTCAAATATGAAAACAGTTATGTAACCGCCATAATAAGACGGTCAAAATGAGCCAAGATCAAGGCCGTACTCCCATTATTAAGGAAGTTATGCAACCGGGACTGTTTCAACTTCCGAATGCGCCACAGACAAACTGGCGCAAGTTATGCACCCGGAAAGCAAGGAGTGGAAATCTGACATATTCAACTCCGCGCATGCGCAATATGAAGGTTGTAGATGCAGAAACAACCGAGTTATGAGGTCTGAACATGCCAAAATGGCCGAGACAATGGGGGACGCGGCGGCGTCTATGGGGGTCCTTTGTGCGCCCACTAAGACCTGAATAACTCCCCACTAACAACCAGACACTGGGGCTGATGCTACTGGCTCCAGTCAGTCTGAGTGGCCAAGCCAGGAGGGGGTACTTATACCCCTGGTGGGCACCTCTAGAAATCAGAATCTCCAGAACCACCACTGAAGAAACATCTCCAGTCCAGCTCTCCTGATACCTACTATAGCTCTGCACTATGCTGGGTTAGACTATGCCAGACAGGCATAGGACTACACCCCTCTAGTGGCCAGAGGCTATCTTCTACCAGTCAACTACCAGACATCAGTATGACAACAGTGCCTACATAATGACAAGCAGTTATGGTCTTTTCCCAAAGAAAAAATGGACACAGGGCTAAGAGATTTGACATGCTGATTGCTAAAGGACACCACATGAGGCACTGAGTGTGTTTTTCTCTCTAGGTGCTATAAAAAATACAAAATTTTGGGTAAAATGTATGAAAAACCCTCGGAAATATTATGTTATAAAGGAAAATATTCAACAAAATGCATCTTTACTCCATATGCAATGGCATAAATAGTAATTTACACATTATTCAAGTCCCCCCATGTAAGGAGGAAAAAATAAACCAGATATGGTGAATACAAGGACATTTTATTAAGTGTCAGTAGACATTCATTGGCTGTATAGATCGGGGAGAGAAAAATGATGTTTTTACGCAATGCATGAAAAGGCCTCCCAGGGGTAGAGTCAACTGCTACCTGCCACCAGGTGTCAAATTAAAGAACTACCCTATCTTTCCAGAGTTAGCCAGTGTGTTACTGCATACTGGTCCCAGAGTTAAGTACTAGCGTCCTAGACTCTGGTCTTCTGCCCTATGTCTGATGGGAAGGGACAGAAAAGTAGTCCTTCATGGTATGGGTGAAACACTAGAGGGGGCTGTGTTTCTGAGGAGTGGGTAAGGACTGATCTTGGTGTTGTAAATGAGGTGCGGACGTTACACCCTGTATGCAACCTATCCAGAATAGGGTAGTGGTTAGAATGCTGGACTGGTAATGCAGGGTAACTGAGTTCTAGTCTCACCAGATGCTTTTTTTTCGTTGAACCAAAAGGGTTTTTTGTGCTGCCAATTTTTATTTCATTTTGCTCTGCTGCTCTTACCAAGCATGTATAACTGCTCACAGAAAGTAAGATATACATAGCAGAGGTGATGTTTTTGGTTATGTCGTAATAGATCTATACATTTCTTACAAAAAATCATAGTATTGACTTGCTGGGCCCATGGTGACTTGAATCCAATCCCCTCACATTGGGAGTCCAACTCTCTACTGCTTGAGCTAGCAGGACTGTTGTTGATTTGTGGTAGACAATTTCCTTATATTCCCATATCGGTCTTCAGCTCAAGTTCTATTTAGCTGAATGCCTAGTCACAGGGTGATTGTGTATGGTATATGTTGTTGTCAGGTAAGTATACTATACTGCTGCAGCATGGCTGAGCTTCGAGCTCTTTTTCAGGTTGTACCCATCACCAAAGAAAAACAAAACATGCTATACACCAAATTAAAGCTTAGAATCTCAGAATTACAGATATGCCAGGTGTAAAAAAATTCAAAAACAGTATTTTTCACAATGTGAATTTAAAAAAAAAAGTAATTAAATCATTTTTAATTCAAATTAATTCGTCTAATCCTAGAATTGACAACATTTTCATCAAAATATGCAACTATATATAATTGAATCAGTGTAAAAACATGTGTTTAACATGGGGATCATAATTTGAGATGAATTAGGTCAGTAGGTCAAAGGTCAGAGTCCTAAAATAGGCCATCTTCTGCTTACTATATATGTATGTACTTTAGACCTTGTGACAGGTCTATTCGGAGTTCTATTAGGGGTGCAAACCTGTACTGGTAATTCTTATTGATGCAGCATTGGCAACTAGTAGGGATGTCATTGACATCAACCTTTTTCCTATGGCGATTATCACGATTTTTCTCTCAATATTGTGATTTATTGTAAATAATTATTAATTTTGATGCATTTGAAAAGTGTATGCAAAAAAGTCTTGAACATCATGGCAACCAGCATTGTATATTTGCATCTTTCAATAAATAGACAAAGGTTCATGAGGGTTGGATCTGACAAAGGGTTGTCTTACTAGGTGAAGCCAAGTGAGATAACCCTCAGTCAGATCGAATCCGAGTTGAAACTCAAAACTTAGTTTCTTAGTTAATGGTCAAATTACAATTTGACCTTTACATACAAGTAACTCAAATGATATTGGAAAATACAATTATGTTGATAATTCCATGGGTTAATAAGTCTCTTTACTCCATGCAATATACACCAGAAGTTCAGTCAGCAGACGCAAACTAGTCAATACGAAAACTTGTGGGACTGAGGCCATCACTGCCGGGCCTGCAGAATTGACCAGACTGTGGGATCTTGGGACCTTTGCTACATTTTGGGTTTCATGGATTGCAATTATTAAGGGTTTTACAGCATAAAACAAAAGGCATTACTGTTTATTAAGATTTGAAGGGGTAAAAGAAAGCGTTTTGCTGCACATGGCTCCTTATGGGCTGTTTCTTTATAAAGACCAATATGTATAATACCTTATAAGGAACATACAGTATCACTCTTTAATGTTTGGTGTTATGCATTCTTCAAGATTTATTTACAATTCATTTATTATCCTATTTATATTTTGATGCAGGTGACAATCCCTGCAGTGTGTGCTCTGTGTTTTAGTGCAGTGCAGAGATATGGGGTGCATCCTGAGGTGAAATAAGGGCCTAATGTTGTTATATATGAATGATATTACATGGGTTGACAGAAGAAACTATGATCTTTGCATTCATATGAATATTTTGAGATTTCTTATGACCACATGGTACAATACTAAAGTAGCCCAACTTTGATGTTCTGTCACTAATTAAATTGCCACCAATACAATCAGAATTAACACAGGATGTACTTCTCGTATAGGTTGTAAGAATCCCATTCATAGATCTGCACTAAGTATAGTGCATTTTTGCACATAGACATGATGTGTACCTTATATTAATCTATTTGGGACCAGGGCTGTAGAGCTCACCCCCAGGAGCTCACCCGGGCCTTCCATCAAAGCTGAGTGGGTATGGCCCTGTGTGTGATTATGACTCAATGTGGTAGCCCTCACTGCACCTGTAGAAATTAGAGACTGAGGGGGTAACCAAAAAAATAGAAAAAAAAAGTCTGGAACTCCCTTTAAATGCAATATATTCAAAATTTTCTGTCAGCAATCTAAATATCTGCAGTGGTCTGAAAGTTTAAATAGTAGTAAATGTGAAATATCCGAAAAATGTATTTTCTGTCGACATCCTCTATATTTAGTGCTACTTGTCAGAGGTATAAGTAAATCACAGGAGAAAAAAAAAGATACAGACAGCATCTGATTGCATCCTATCAATGCTGTGCAAGTATTAGAGATGCATTTTGACCAATCAAAGTTTTAACACTGTTTATTGGCTAAAGAAAACACCCCAAATGGAGGTGTTACAATCAGTCGCCTGATGAGTTATAAATATTCACCACCGAAGTCATAATCATAGGTTGAGTTTTCTATAGTACCAAGTGGTTTCCATGAACTTATCGTAACATTTTCTATGTTATTAACATACAGATCTTTACAATAATCACAATCTACCCAGTGTCACAAGTACATCTCCTCTCAGACACGATTTAAAAGCACTCATAGTTGGTTTCAGTTGTATATCAGCATACAACACTTCCCATGTTTGGTTGCCTCTATATAGAGGACTACCCCTTTAAGATTCTGTTTTTGGTCTGTTTACTTTCAATTTTCTCTTCCCATTCCCTCTTAGTTCACGACTAGGGATTATAATATTATTGTCATCTTGTGAATAACGGTACATAATACATGCTAGTGCCTTTTTCCTTCTTATACTTAGTCCACTTTACACCTAGTTAGGAGGTCATTTATTTGTACATCCTGGGCATTTCTCAACCTTACGCAAGCTCTAAGGCAGTGGTTTTGTACAATGTCTATATGATCTACCATGGTTTTTGGACAAGAGTCTAGAACAAAACTACAATATTCTAGTATGGGCAAAACCATTTGTTTGTAGATACATAGAGCATTTTCATGATTCAAATATTTTACAATATTACGCAACTGTTTCAACTTTGATATACCCATCGGCTCAACCTGTTTACAGTGCACCTTAAAATTTAAGTCGCTATCGATAATTACACCCAGATAGTGGAAACTCTCCATATTTGATAGAACAGAACCTTGTATAATAATATTGTATTGTGCAATATTCTGTCGTACTGAGTGACACCATAGTATGATGATGTCATCAAATGCATCAGATAAGTCTGGTGCATTGCTCTAGGAGGACTACCTCACTAGCATACTCTTTTCAATTTATATAAATCCTATCAAAAAACGCTAACATGAAAATAGGTTGACCTTTATCTCCGATATGAAAGTCAACATACTGACCTAATTAGACTCAAATATTTTATCTCTGGAAGAAGTTGATTGGTCCATGTTCCATGACTAAGTTGCTCTTAGTTATGATGCGGAAGTAAAAAATTTTCAGTGCCCAGGCCACTTATTAGATCGAATATGGTATATACGGATATTTGCATCATGACCTTTGACCTAATTAGTCTGAGATGTTACATTGATGATTATGATGCCTTTTATATTTTAAATCATAAGACACAAAGGTAGAGGTATTATTTTTGTGGTAAAACAATTTTTCTGAAAATTAAATGATTCATTTTGAATTAAAAATTATTAAAAACTTTTTTTCTCAGGATCTAATTCACCAAAAATACTGTTTTTTGATTTTATTACACCTACCATATCTGAAATCTACAAGTTTAGAGCTTTCCAATGGTGTATGGTGTATAATGTTTTTTCTTGGTGATGGGTGTTCACCTTTTGGGGCCTTCATGCAGCAGCAGTACTAGGTGAAACCTCTATACTGCTGGGACAGTGCACACCTGTACCACTGCACCTACTAGTATATGCAGGTATGACATAATACATGTATTGGACTGTAATAAAGATAGGGTCTACTTCTTGTGTTGCCCAATGATATGTGCATCTAATTAGCTAGGACAGGCTCTATCCCACAATGCAGGGTGCAGAAGATCAGGGGTTACTAGGAGTGAGCTAGTGACACCTGGTATCAGGTTGTGTGTTACAGTCTCCCACAGGCCAGCCGACTCTCATGGCAGCAGGCGTGTGAGAGCGTCTGGCCATGCTCATATCTGGAAGTGAGATCACTTGGGGGAGCCACCCTGCCAATCTTCAGGATCCCGGAGAAATCATGCTGGCCCCAACTCTGTTGAAATGGCATAGGAACAGAGATTGACCTTTGTTTGCCAGCAGCATAGAGGTGGTTTCAAACAAGGTGTACAGGTAGGTGACTTGTACATACAGCATATTGTATACACACACATGTTTAAGTACATGAGAAATATTCTACACATTCTAGTATAATAGTCCATCTAGAGCATGTAAAACACTCCAATTTTAGTCTAAACCACATTGTTAGTACAGGAACACAGCCCAAGTATGCATATATGCGTATGGGGCCCTTGATGGGGGGTCCCAATGTCCCATGTCGATTTTAAGAAATGGCCATGTCACCATGTCGATTTTAAGAAATGGCCATGTCACCATGTCGATTTTAAGGAATGGCTATGTCACCATGTCGATTTTAAGGAATTGGTCATGTCTTATGTCACTAGGCCAAAAAATTCTCATGTCGCCATGTCGATTTTAGGGGTCTAGAGCCATATATATAATATACAGATAGAAGTACTACGACAACTTCCTGTATATATGCAGACGTAGTACTACTACTACCTGTACAAATGTACTGCTACTAGGCCTGCCACCCCACATAGCTCTCCCATTGTTATACATGTGGCTAAGGACTATAAATGTAGATCTAGTAGGGCTTTCTGTGGTGTATATGGGAATAGCTAAGGGAGTGGTCATTATCTATCAACAGGAGGGGGTGGGTTTCCTGGGGGGGGGGGCTTAAAAACTTTTGTACCCTGTGGAGGGGGGGGGCAGCTTAAAGTATTGAGCCTCCTTTTAGCCAAAAGCCCACGCACTATTATAGGCCAAAGAGGGGCTTGAAAATTGTCCGCACCCCAGGAGTGAGGGGGGGGGGGGGGAAGCACAAACGATTTTGACTGCCTTTGATGGGGGGGGGTAAAGATTTCTGTGCATCCATGTGGAATCTCACCACCACCAGTTGATAAATATGACCACTCCCTAACATGGCCAGGGGTATAAGATTGTGTTTTACCTTTATAAGTTTTAGGTGCACCCTCACTTCTCTCAGATTCTACTTTAATAGTCCTCTGGTTCATGTAAATGTCATGCTATGAATTTAGGTATTATCTTTCATTTCTAATTTCTAATTTCAGCATCTTCCATGTAAACACGATTATAAATTTACTTCTTATATTTCAGATCACCAGTACATACCAGACTTCTGACTGTTGGATTAACACATGAACCCAAATGACCAACCATAATCTGAAGGGGCTGAATCTAAAGAATTACAATTTCAGAAATGTATAAAGCTCCTCGATTCTTGTCTCCATGAATGGAGTAATTTGACAAATGTATTCTGATTCCCCCTTGATTCTTGACTCCAAAGATTGAGTCTAAATGAAAATTAATTGTAGCCGCTTTTCTTGGAAGAAGCCCATTCACCTTATATGTACACAAAATTTAGAGCAGGAATACATTTAGTCAGAGATAATTTGGATATAAAAAAAATAGGCTACAGATAGGTAGCAGTGTAGAGAACAGCCCAGTCTGTAAAAAGGTCAGAACACAGCACCTCCTGCTTCCTACCCAATACAACTATCAGCACTGCCACCAAGTGGACAAAGTGGCTGGAATGAGTATTCCCAGACTGTACTATTGATACAGTTGGGCGCCAGTGACTGGTGAAAATACAGCACAGTAGAGACATGGTGTGAGTAATGTGGGAGCTAGTTTTCATTGTCTACCATTCAGCTCTATACCAGATTGACTTCACAGACTCCAAAATAGTGGTTCTTTTAGGAATATTTTTCACCCACTAGAAGTGGGTCTCTAATGTTCTCTACTGTACTTGACTGTAAATTTCATACTGATATAGATCTGACCAATGGTCCTTATGTTCAAACTCAACCCAATGATTAATGAAGAATTTACAAATTTGGTCAATTCTAGGTTTTCAGAAGAACTCAAAGTAAGCCAGATAGGATAAATGTCTACCTTCTTACACAATGGCAAGCCCATTAAATGCAGCCCATGCAAAGCCCAAAGTATTTTTGAGGTAGATGTATCATTGAATGATTGTCATATTTGCTAGTATATTTGCATTATGGGATTTCCCAGGCCAAGTTTGCCAAGTTTGCAATGCTGAAGGTATATGGAAAATTAATTCTGTCACACCGAGCCTGACCCCCCCCCCTTCAGCTTGACGTCATTTGTGAATGGCTCCATTGAGAAAGTGTGTGACAAAGAAGGAAACACCTTTTTTTGTTGTTTTGAATGTAACATAGTATAGAAAAACGGTCTTAAATGAGCCTATTATCAATAAGGCCCTATCTTTAGGAAGTGGTCATTATTTATCAACAGAGGGTAAATATTTTACACCCCCTAGGAGGGGTCTGAAATTTTGACACCCCCCTCAGGAGGGGTCTGACATTTTTACTCCCCCCCCCCATCTTGATAAATAATGACCACTCCCTTAGGTTGAAAAAGAAAAAAAAAAAAAAAAAAAAATCTACCCGGTTAATGGCCTATACCTGAATAATGATGTGATAACAATCTTTGTGAAAAGATTTTCACCAAGTCTTGCAGATTCTTTTATTCTGCAGGCCTGCTACGATCTTTGAAGGACTGAAACGTGAAAAGTACCTAACGACAATTATTGTTTAAAAGGAAAAATCAAATATATGGACACTAATTTTATCAATGATTATTATTAATTCATTAAGTTTTATAAATTCACAAAATGTTGATGCTTTATATTTGTGCAGTAAAAACCATAATGGCCTGATTTGAAAGCTGTAAAAGAAAACCTGGTCAAGTGTCAAGGACTCTATAATTGACAACTAAAAGGATAGTCAATCTGCCACACTCCATCAAGCTCCCCCATCTGGCAGTAAAATATCTCGGCCCATATTTTTGCTCCAATCACTGTGTTGGTTCCCTGACCATCATTTTACAGGAGACCACAGGGTTATAATTGGGGACAAGAATGGCCCAGCTGAGGCCTTGTGCAAATCCAGCATTTGTGAACAGCCCGTTCAGGTTAACAAGATGACAGTTGTTGTACCACCATCCACCCTTGAAGCTCATTGCACAGCTCGCTGAGGAACGGTGATCGTTATCCTTGTCCCGGGTGGAGAACTTCTGACCATTGTGGTAGATGAGAGAATCTCCTGAAATAGGTATTTTGATTCATTTAGAATGGAGCTACGGCCCCACTAGCGTCACACATGCATACTCATTACCCGTGACACTTTATTTCTATTTTTCTTTTTACTCTTGTTTATTTTGAAAATCACATAATTATATGCATCGATATCACATCAATATCACACCAGTATTGGAAAAAAAATGTAAACAAAAGCAAAGTATTTAAGAGTGTCGCAGGGCACCCATGCACACTTGTGATGCTTTTCAACCTCCAGCAATACTATTTCAAGGGATTTGTCCCTATAAAAAGTTATTTTCCAGCTTTATAGTCCTGATTATCAATTTCCACATCATATAAAGATGCATGATAAGCATTCATCAGTGAACTTTTATTTGCCGATGAATCTTACAGGCTGCAAGTCACTTCTTGTGAATCCTACCAAAATTCGAAAATTATTTCCTGCTGTTAAAGTGGCATAGCCCAATGATTAGGGTCAAAAGAATCAATCTTCTCAAAAAGTGAACTAGGATGTTCATATACATTAAACTCCCTTTAGGGACCTGCTTTAATTTGCTCTCCTTCCCCATAATCAAGCTCATATTTGAAGGAATTGTCAGATTTATACACAGTTTCCTACTTTTGGAGTGCATGCCAAAAGTCTATCCATTGGAAATGCATTATTAAATGCCTATGACAAGGTTTATGGGAACCCCTTTCTAAAATTGTATGAGCTATATATAACAATGAATGGTCCACAAACACCAAAATATAGTGTTATTACAGTGTGTGGAACACATTTGAACAAGATTTGAAAAATGAAAATTAGCCCAAATGAATTTAATCAAATTCTAAAACAAGAAACATTTTGACTCTTTATGATAGGGTATCTCAAAGAGTGTGCATTTCATACCAACCTGGGGGTGGTGTAGAAGTGCTTGAATAGCCTGACACCCACAAGGTGTAATCTGTACTAGAATCCCAAACCACAAATGAACTGTAGTCAGCATCAGTGAACGTCCCTTCAGGGTACTCCAGCACAACCTTCAGTTCTGTGTATGACAATGTGGACAGGAGGTGGATGTTGTCCAGCCCTAACCAGTAGTTGGTAACGGGATCACCAAAACCTGCAGTGTAGTTCGCCCAGTCCAAATAGAAGTCTGAGTCACTGATTCTCTTCTGGAAAACCTATGTAAGATGAATGTATTGAATTATGGACCTAAACCCATCTAATCTCCAAGTAGGAGCAAACTTATGTGTATAGACTAAAAATGGGTTTGAAATATCCAACTCAACAAGGTAGAGTCTGAGGTCAAGCCCCTTTAAATCTGTGAGAAAACCTGGGCCACAAACAGGACTTTCACATAATTTTCATAATGGCACAATTTGAATGGGATTGCTCCAAGGAAGGCATGGGTCTACACCAAAGTAAACCGTTCCGCATTTAAAGTGGGCACGTCCGCTAATGTGTGAATGATTTTCTATTTTGCTGATGGATGTGATGTATCTAGTGCCCCGAACAAGCTGTTAAAATATCAAGATTTAATTTGAGCTTTTTCTATGGAAAACTAGCGGAAAACTTATAGGTTGATTTATTCCTATTCTAGTTTTTATTCCGGATAACATCAGGCCCTGTGATGACTGTAAACAGCTTATATAACACCAGTGCACAGGGCTGGTACTCACATACACACACATAAAGCTATAATTAACAGGTCAGGCACTAGAACCTGCAAACTGTGCACAGCACTCTGTGCAGGCATTGGAATTATGGGGTGCTGAATGTAAAAGTATAGAGGGCATTTGTATGAAATGAGGTTTACTTTTTAGACTGTAAGGTAACAGACTGAGGGAGGTTGTGTTGACTCTTGACAGGTAACTTCGCAGAAGACAATTTGATACAGCAGCATATATTTGGGTTCATGGGGACATTCCTCTAGACTTACAGCATTTCATATTGTAGGTAAGATGAGGTTTGTTCCCTTATGTCAAATCAATTCACTTCATTTATCTCTAGCATACTGAGCTTTGGCTTAAAGTTTCATCATGTACCACCCATATTTTTTTATATTTCCTATGTTTTTGGATCCAGATGCATAGTTTGAGGTGGTATCTGAACAAAAGTAGATGTATCCCCCCTTATCATCAGAAAGGGAAATATGTTGTTTGGGGACACATATAATATGCACTATTGAGAGGATATGATAAAACCCACAGTGTCAAAGGAAGATCACCTCTATGATATATTCACTGTAACAAATCAGACAGATTGGATATAGTCCAGTTGCAACATTTGGCACAGCAACCCTGGCTGTTGTTCAGGGGACAAAGGACAGGCGAGGGCAGTTGTTGGTACCCCAGGGAGTGGTCATTTGTCAAAATGGGAGACAAAGTCTTCAGATTTGGATCAGATCTGGTATATTTCCTCTCCTTTCCTTTGTATCAAAGGAAAGGTTCTATCCCCTCTAACCTAGGGTGATGGCTTATCTCCTGCCCCTTACATGTATATGTGTCTTTCTATCTGTCCATCTTAACTTGTTTGGGTTGGGCATGATGGGTGTGAATTTCTATAATCAATCCATCCTCTTGTTATTATATATGATACTTTCTCACTAGCCCCAATGCATCCGGGTGTCACAGCCTGGAAATAAGGACCTCAGCACTGCTTTGCTAGTAAGGGGTATTTCTAACCTTTGAACCCAGATATACCCTCCCATGATAGATTTTTAAAACAGAACGCAGTTACATCATGTTGCTAAGTGTTAATCAAATGACCTTCCCCATGAATGTATACCTAGGTTATGGGCGATTGGTTTGACTATCAGAAGGTGGATAGGAGGTACTCTGGTGCCCTGAGGTATAAACACTCAGGCTACCAGCATAGAGGAAGCAACAAGGCACAGTGGGAGTAGACTATATATAACTACCACCATGCCTTGCTTCCAGCCACAGGAACATTGAATGGAACTGGAAATACTGCTCACTCTTCACGCATAGGTTGTATTTTTGCAGACTGAAATATCTGCTTCAAGTTCAGGATTATGCTAGTGTTTACCAGTGTCATTTTATATGATGCTAGGTACTAGTGTATTTAGGACTGAAGTTAGTGTGACTAGCACAGGGTGGGAAGGAAGATCCAAATGCCCCTGTACTCTGATGCCCTGAGGTATAAACCCTCAGCGTACCACTGTGCAGGAAGCAGCAAGGCAAGACTAATAGTTAACTCCAACCATGCCCCTAGCTCAGTTACAAGAACAGGAAATGGACCTGCAAATGCTGCTCACTCTTCAATCAAAGGTTGAAGATATCTAGGCTGAAACATATGCTTGCAGAGTTACAAGCTCCAAGTCATGTTGGTGCTCACTAGTGCTATAATAGGGCACTTGGTACAAGTGTAATGCCACTGGGTCACTAACCAGAGACCTTTCTTGGTCTCCCTCCTGAGCAGTGCTGCCATCTGGTGGAAATAACATGCAAACTCCAACTTTGGTCAAGCAATGTCCTTTTTCCTGCCATAAACCCTTTTTTGTGGTATTTGGGGCTATCAAGTTGAATACTATAGACCAGCTGTTGGTAGATGTAGTGCACACAATGGACAATAGGTTCATGTATAGAAGTGTTTTAGCCATGTTTCCATTGAATTTCAAATTGGTCATTTTAGCGGACGTGCCCACTTTAATCAATGATCAAATATAGTATCAATTATTTTGGAACCAACTGTTAACAAACATGAGGTAGAAATCAAGGTTAGGCTATAGTGGAAGATATTGGGTATAAGTAAAATGATGTAGTGAATTGGTTCAGATAACTTACAATCCAGCCTCCCCCATCTGTGTCCTGGTCACAGTAAACCTCCATAGGCGGCATCCTGTGAGGGACGATGGTTGTCACACCAGTCGGTATCCCATTTTCCAGAGCATCTGCACAGTCTCGTAGGCCATCTAACATAAAGCATGTAGGCATATTGATAGATCTTTCATGATTTTTTCAAGTAATTATCTTATTTATAAACAATTTTAAAAATGGTGTTCTCAGACTTAAATTTTACTATTTCTGGCCATACAGGTCATATTGTGAAGGTTATCCTTCCTACAGCCTGGTATTTCTAAAACATAATAAGGTGATTTGTTTTGTTATATATCTTGTTATGTACAGACATACATGCACATAGAGCATAAACAATAACTATACCTATGATCTCTACAAAGTTGCACCAAATATTTGCCTCGTAACCAGTCAGAGTTACCCTCCGGTAGGAAATGCCTGAAGTAAATGAAGACCATGCGCTCCATGTCCAACCTGTCAAGTATGGCATTATCATAAAATGTATGTACAACCATTATATTAATATCAGGGTTCTCACAACTAAGAATTATACCATAACATCTAGTAATTAAAAATCAGTAATGATAGACCCTGACTGAGAAAAAAAGACTTTGGACACCGCACTATCCAAATACAAAGAAATGAGTATATATATCATCATAATTTTCCTCTACTTTTTTCACATTCAAAACCCTCTAAATAGTGTCTCTATTGATGATCTAGGAAACTGTAGTATACAATCAGTTCTACTTACCTACAGAGTTATCAGCCACTAGAGGTGCAAAGACACATTCTGCCGTCTGGTTATTGTTCCACCTGGGGGCACATATCATGGGTTCTGTCACACCTAGCGCTCGGTAAAAGTATTTGATCTAAAAAAAGAAACAGAAGCCAGGGCAAACAATCTAAGTATACTAGATTAAAAAGCAGTGCTTCTTTAATACTACTACAGAGGTTTACACCTTTTCAGCTATGGGCCATCCTGGATCACAGTAATCACGTATTTATTCTGCAGGCTAGAAGAATAATCAGAAAAAAAGGATAGGTATTCTTTGTTAGCTAGACATGAGGAAGTAGATATGATATACAGATTCCCATTGAATTTCTCTTTCTAATTTTCTTCATAACACCGGCATTATTTATCATGTCTGCTCATTCTTAATTGTACACACCCCATTCCTATATTCCACCTGAGCCCAAAGGAAATTAAACGTAAATAACTGTTATTGGCTTCGGGCCCAGTGTTAGTGTCCAATTTCTATACCACTTTACACCTCAGCTCAATGTGTATCTTACCTCGGCATCCTTTAAGTATTGTTCATCAGCAGGAGTGGACACCATACACGGCCTTTTATGTAGAGTAGACAGACTCTGACAGGGAGTACGGAATTCATGGTGTAGCAGCACCCTCCTACAGGCTTCATGGTCACTAGCTTCTACTGTACACAAATTAATGCCATGGCAAACAACTAGTAGAAGGATACCGAGTCTTGTTTTCTGCATCATGTCTACACAGAAACTACTGTTATTAAATAGCCCAAACATTGTAGGGATTCAGGATGTGTTAGCTGCAGCTTCATCAAATACTACACAGGGAATATGATTTAGTTCACATTTATTGATCCTAGGCATGGATTGGTAAAAATAATTCATTGTATTATTGACTTTTCCTTTGACTCATGCAGACTACTCCTCTATGCACAGGCAAGAGAAGTTGACTATGGTCTCCCTTGAAACAAGACACGGGAAAATCCCGTGACCGACTGGTGAATCTGTGAGCACATATTCTTGGGAAGATCCTGGGAATAGTACCTACAATCCCGTAAATTACCCCGATATTCCCCAGTATTTAACAGGGCCCTCTAGTGAGATTTATACACATAAGTCTGATTCTTCAGCATAAAGTGAAGATGCCAGAGTCCACCAGGGGCCTCTGTGTGAGCATGGAATCCTGGTTTGGTCCAAAGAACAGAGAGAGGGAGTGAGGTGGAAAGAAATGAGAGGGCAAGAGAGGCACAGAGAGGGCAAGAGAGATAGATATAAAGAGAGAAAGAGAGAGAGAGATATAAAGAGAGGGAAAGGAGAGAGAGAGAGAAAGAGAGAGGGAAAAGGGAGAAAGAGAGGAAGGCAATAGAGGGAGGGAAGAGAGAAAGAGAGAAAAATAGAAAGAGAGTGAGGCAGAAAAAAAAAGAGGGAGAGCCTTGCCCCCCCAAAAAAAGGAAAATTGATTGACTTAAGCTACTGACATAATTGATACATAAAGTTTATTGAATCATAATGTTATGTGTCCCGTTCTAATAATTATGACCCTTGTTGATATCTCACTAAATGTGCATGTTTGCTAGACATGTCTTGAACAGAGTTGAACCCTTTAAGGGCTAACCCTAATGCATTAATGCATTTTGGTTGTCATGATGCATTAATGCAGCTAGGGCTACTTTCAAGTGTCATGCTTACGCTTTGGGAAGATCAGCATGATGCCCCAAATGAAGTGCTGGCAAGGGGGCATCCATTAATTATGTACGCATCTAGGGGGGTGGGGGGTCAGGCCAAATGCATACAGATGTGTACAGGGTGGGGGAGGGGGGTCAGAGGCTATGAGTATGTATGCATAGGGCCTAATGAATTAGGAGAAATTGAGGCATTTTTGGGGGGTAGAGGGACGTTGATGGTAGGTCTCTTGGTCCAAATATGGTGACTGTAGGAGAACCACCCCTCATTCAAGTATTCAATAAGGCTACAAAAGTAAGGGGTATACTTACAAAGTATGCATACCATTTTACATTTACCAGAGGGTTAAGGAAATTTTCCTGCAAGCAGAAAAGGGGGAAGGCTCCATGTGGCTTGAGTATGTATGCATAGGGGGAGGGGGTAGGCCAAATGCGTACAGGGTGCAAAATGGGGGGTGGGGGGGTCAATTTCCGGCAAATTTGTGCGTACATAATTAATGGAAGCCCCCAAGCAGACTCCCCAACTCTTCATTGGTAAAACATGCCAGCCAATGGGCATGTTACACTACTGCATCAGCAGACCTTAAAGAGTTAGGTAGCATTTAGAGGCCTGGCAAATAGGCACTCAATGATTATAGGGCATGCTAAGTTGTTTACGGGCACTAGGTAAAGAGTCAGCTAAATTTAGACTGTCAAGGTGGTAGGGTGCAGGCAAACCACCTGTGGTTGATTGATTGATTGATTTGTGTTTTACAGCACTTTAGCGGCACTAAGTGGCTATCCCGTGCTTCACAGGTTGATAATTTAACAGAGGAATGTGTCAGTGCCCACGCATATGTGCACCACACACATCCTGAGGGGATAGGAAAGAGGAGATATAGACCCTTTTAAGTGGGCTAGGGAAGCCCGCACCACCTGTGGTACACACTTACAGAACAGGTCATTTTAGTCAGATGGGGAGGGGGATTTCTGGGGCATAAGTGGGTGAATGTAAAAGCATATCTAAACTCAACCTCCCATGAAAACTATACTGGCATCATTTAACACTGTCTGTGCTGTCTACTTAACCGTGTAAAAGCGCCCAAAATCTCACTGTGCCTTATTCACTGTACTAAATAAATACCCAGACATTTGCTTTGGTCTTTACCCCTGGTCCATTGTGGGCCTGGTATTGTTTCTCTGGAGTCAATGCATTGATCTCCAGTGTCTGCAACTGTGGGGGTCTATTGTGTAATCTGTGTACTGGTAATTAGCTCCTCCTGTCATCCAGGACAGCCATTCATGACCGTCTAGACAGTTGTCTGAGGGTAGCTTATAAGGTCAATTGATCTCTATAGACTGCTGTGTTGGCATAGCGCTCTCTTTCATGTGGGGATTAGGCTTTAGACACTCCATTGTGTTACCCTTACTCTTCTTAGACTTCATGTCTGCTTTTCTTGGAGGGTCCCAGTCTTTGACCATTCAGTGGCAATAACCTACTGATATGTCTACAAATTTGATGGCTTTATATATATAAGTAATTCATTATCAGTCACACATGCCTATGTGTGGATGAAGAGAATTTGTAATAAATTTTGAAAATCTTATGTTCTTTAGGTATCTCAATATGTTTCTAATTTCTTGAAACTGCACCACATTTAGATGTTTTTCTTACCATGTGGTGTGCAGGCCTAGGTTTAATATGGCCTATACCTGTGGTTTCTCTTGTAAGGGTGATATCCTTTTTGTTCCTTACAATTTTGTTGTAGTATTTGGCTTCATGTGGAATAAGCCTGTGTGTAAATTCATTGTTCCTGACAGCTACAACCTTTTTCAGTCTGTCTATGTGTACAGGTCTGGCCACCAATAGATTGGTGTCCAAGTTTTTGAGTTTGGCACTTGTCAAACTAGGTCTATCTACTACAACATATGGTCCCATAAAAAGGGGTTGAAGCTTCTTACACTCTGTGTTGGTCAGGATTCTTGGTATGTTGAGGTACACCATGTTGGTGACCTTGATTTCCTGTGGTGTAAGATTCTTATCATATCTATCCTTCCTTTCCTTCTGTAGCTTGGCGACCCTTTGTATAGCTTTCCTCCTAGAGGTATCTTGATTTGTTATCATGTTAGCTACATGGTCTGCTACAGTGGATATGTCTTCCTGTATTCCCAGCCCTAAGTCCATTGGGGTGGCTGGGTTTCTTCCATGGAGTAGGAAGAAAGGGGTGAATCCTGTGGTTTGGGATTCGGTGTTATTTAATGCAAAGGTTATGGGTTCAATAAATGAATCCCAATTATTCTGATGCTTTGAGCAGAATGCTCTGAGCGCTGTGCCAATGCTAGCATTGAATCTCTCTACAAGCCCATTGGATTGTGGCCTGTATGGTGAGGAGAATTTATGTTTGATCTTGAGGTGTTTAGTTAGCTTTGTGAACTTTGCACCTGTATAACATGTTCCATTGTCTGTTTGAAGAGTGGCTGGTGTTCCATGATGACAAATTATATTCTTGTAGAACTCTGCTGCTGTTGTTTCAGCTTTTAAGTCAGTAGTAGCCCAAGCTGTTGCATATCTGGTAGCATAATCTATGCAGACTTGTATATGTTTGTTTCCCCTGGCAGTTGTGGGAAGTGGTCCCACCGCATCGAGGTTCAGGAACTTCATTGGTGAAGCCATGTACTCTCTCACTGTCATTGGTGTTTTGTGTGAATGTACTTGCCTTTTTGCTGTGAGGCATGTGTGGCAGGTGGAAACTTTGTTGTGTCTGCTAGCATAGACTTCCAATATACCCTAGGTCGGAGTGCTGACAGCATCCTACTTGAACCAAGATGGCCACCAGTAGGTGAGTCATGGAAATACTGTAGTGTACTTGTTACCCATTGCTGTGGTATAACAATTTGAAGTGGTACAGTATTGGTTTTTCTCCAATTTATGGGGCATATATGGACTAATGTACCATTTACCAAGGTGTATGTCTGGCCTTGGTTGATGATTCTATTTCCTTGTGCTTTTGGTGTAGGCAAGGTCCCATCCTCGAGATATTGTATGAGGGGCAATAGTTCCTTGTCCTTCCTTTGTTCCAAGCCAAGGTTTGTACCTGAGATGGATGTGTCGGGAATCTGATCCAGCAGTTGGTTTATATCTAGCACATGTTGTTTTATTCTGTCTCTTTCCTTTTCTTTTTCATCGACTATTGGCCTATCTTGTGCCTTTTGTTGGGGTGTGTCACTCTTGTTTTGGTGTGTAGGCTCCTTTGGAGGGCCTATTCTCGCCTTGATGGGAGTGGCAACCTTTTTCTTTAAAGGCACATTTTGCTTATTCTTCTGTCTCTCAGAATTCTTTGATTTATTAGATGCAGTGTCTTTTGTGACATTTTTCTTGGCAGGTGGGGTTTTGGTAGGTTTGTTTTCTGTGACCTTTTTCTCTTTTAGAATAGTTTGTGATTGTGTGGGGGGCTTTGGTGTGCCCTCCTGAATCATTTCTCTAGTCTTTGAGCGTGTGGTCATAGGACACAAATGGTTTGATGTTTCCTCTCCCTGCATTGATTCAAAGAATCTGACTGATTTGGAAGTTGCTTGAGTAATAGCATATAATGTGTCTTCTGAATCTTCATCATCTGAGTCAGGTGGGGTGAAGGGTGGCTCCTTAGGAGTTGCCTTCAGCATCTGATTGAGTGATGAGAATTCAATAGGCTCGAAGTCATTATCTGGAAAGAGTTGTGAGTATTCTCTCTCACAATGGCAAAACACATAGTGTGTAGATTGCTTCAAGATACCCCTAATGGGTGTCTCTGGCCTTTCAATGGTGTCGGGTGGATCATCCCTTTTGAATGGTACTTTCTTTGTTAGTTTTGCAAACTTGGTTCTACGGGCTGCTCTAACTCTCCTTGGTGGGGGTGGAGGGTTAGTCATGGGTCCAGAATCTGGGTATTCCCTTCTAGACATAGCATCTGGTGGTGTGTTATCATCACCTTTCACGTGTTGGATGGTGAATGAAAATTGCTGTATGTCTAGAGCCCATCTGACCCATCTATGTGTGAGTCCTGTATTGGTTAATAGTGGGATTAGGGCTGCATGGTCTGTGTATAATTGGAAGTGTCTAGTTTCTAGGTAGTGTCTGAAGTGTAACACTCCATACACTACTCCCAGTAGTTCTTTCTCTGTGGTATTATAATTTCTCTCATGTTTGGAGAGGGTTCTACCTGCAAAGGCTACTGGTCTGAGCACTCCTTCATTATCTCTCTGTGAGAGTACAGCTCCTAAACTCACATTGGAAGCATCAGTTGCCAAACTGAACTCTTTCTCATAGTTTGGATATCTGAGAAGAGCATTGGTACAGAGGGCATGTTTCAGTGTTTTGAAAGCATTATCTGCATCCTCTGTCCAGACAAATGCTTTGGGATGTGTCTGTAGATCATACAATGGTCTAGCAATTTGGGCATAACCTTTGATAAACCTTTTGAAGTATTGGCATAGGCCTGTGAAGGATCTGACATTTTTGACTGATTTCGGTGTTGGGAAAGTTTTGATTGATTCCACCTTTGTGGGAGATGGTTGCAGTCCCATGGGTGTGACTCTCATTCCCAAGAAGTCTATTCTGTCTATGAAGTATTCACATTTTGATTTCTTCAATTTGAGTTTACCAACTCTTAAGCTGTTGAAAACATCTTCCAGGTCATGGAAGTGTTGTTCGATCGATGGTGATAATACTAATATGTCGTCTAGGTATGGTAGGGCGCATTTGTATTTGAGTTTGTTCAGAATTAATGTTACTAGATGGCAAAACCCCACCGGGGCGGTCGCTAATCCCATCGGCATCCTTTGGTAGACATATTTTTTGTCATTTGCTATGAATGCGGTTTTATGCTGGTCCTCCTCTCTTATAGGAATTTGAAAAAATCCCTGTTGGGCATCCAGCTTACTGAATACTCTTGGTCTGAGTGACCCTATCACGTCTAGAGTGTCATCGGCCCGGGGTGTAGATAAGGCTTGATTGATCGTGTTTTGGTTCAAATGACGAAAATCTCTTACGAGCCTATGGCCTCCTGATGATTTTTGTACTAAAAAGGATCTGGAAGCCCAGGGGCCCTCAGCACATTCTCTCAGAATGCCCTGCTGTACTAGCCTTTCACATTCTTCCCCTATTGCGGCCTGTTTTTCTGGTGTTTGTCTATATGGTAGGAAATGACATGGTACTGCTTCAGATTTTACATGTATCGAGTGGGTATACAGGTGTGTAGCACCAATGTCTCCATCTTTTTCTACAAATATATCATCATACTTGGTCAGCAGTGATTCTAACCTATCATGCTGATCCTTTGATGTGAGCACAGATTTTGGTGGAACATTCTCTTCCAATTCTGGCTCGAGGTCATGTGCCTCACTATGTATAGCAGCTATTTCGGAGAGTCTGATTGAGTTAGGTTCAGGGTCAGCATATGTAGACTCACAGTCTGAGTCTGTGTCACTGAATGGAGTTTCATCCTCAGGCCGTATGGCTGAGATGGATTGATCAGTGTGTGGGGTAGTGTCTGACACCTGTTGGGGTTTTTCTAAATCAGATTCCTTGACTTCCTGAAATAGAGCTATGATGGCACCCTTTTTGATTTTATGTGGGCGCCTGCTGGTGTTGAGTAACACTAGGGGGTGTTTGTTATTTTCCCTGGGGGTTACTGCTGCCCTTTGAACTAGATATGGGGCATTGTTATTTCTTTGGAGGTTATCTACTACTCCAGTTTTGCCTTGCAGTGATTGAGTAGAGGTGACTTTACCCAATACTGCAAGTTCAGAGAATGGAGGGATGGTAAAATCCCTCACTGCCCTAATGGGTTTGAGAATTTGTTCAGGATCAACATTAAATTCAATTTGAGATTTTGTAGTGCTTAAGAAATCTGTGCCGAGAACAACGGGCTGTGTGAGGTTGGGTATTACAGCAAATTGGTATTGGAATCTGACACCTTGGATTCTAAAGTTCAGCATAGCTGTCTAACATGACACACCGATCCATCTGCCAAATGGATGTTGATTTTTGATTTCCTCAGTTGGATATGGAATCTCTTTTGGAGATCCATGAGGAATGATTGTCTGACACAGGTGATAGTAGCACCTGTATCAACCAAACATTGTACATCTGAAACATCATACAGATTTGCATTGATACAGCCATTTTGAAGAAGTACAATAGAAAGCTTGGTACTCTCACCTGTATCCTTTGATGATGAATCTGGTGGGGTGATGTGTATCACTGATGGACGTCTCTGTCTGTTAGATGGTAGATTGGCACTAGCAATTGTCTCTGGTTGGATCTTTGTTAATCCTGTTTGATTGTTTGTATTTGGGGTGTCACAGTGCACTGGCCCATCGGCACTGTGACATCCTAGTTTTCCTGGTTCTGTGGGGCGGTTGCGATGCTTGCCACCAGGAGCTTGGAGAGTTGGTCCATCACGTGAGGTATTGTTTGGGGGTTACTGTGTTGGTTCCCCTGGTAACCTCTTGTGTTGGGTTTGTGATCCTCCTGATGTGAGTTGGAACCCTGGTTAGGGAGTGGTCATTATTTATCAACAGGGGGGGAGGGTGGGTTTGAGGGGGGGGCGTAAAATTTTCAGACCCCTCCCGAGGGGGAGGCTAAAAAAATTTTGACCCCTCTTGAGGGGGGGGCTAAAAAAATCCACCCTCTTTTTAGCAAAAAAGCCCGCGCGCTACTATAGATCTAAGAGGGGCGCGAAAACTCTCCGCGCCTGCGGCGCGGGGGGGCGCAAAAAATTTTGACTGCCGTCGAGGGGGGGGCGTAAAAAATTTCCGCGCGTCCACGCGAAAACCCACCACCCCCCCCCTGTTGATAAATAATGACCACTCCCTTATATTGACCAGAGTTGCTGTATTGCCCAGGGTTATTAGAACCCTGGTTGCTGTAGGATCCAGAGTTGTTGGATCCCTGATTGTTGTAGGCACCATAGTTGTTGTAGGATCAACTGTTGTAGTTCCTATGTGGACTATGGCTCCTACCGTTGGATCCTTGACTATAGGATCCAGAGTTGTTGGAACCCTGGTTGTTGTAGGAACCATTGTTGTTGTAGGATCCATTGTTGTAGTTCCTATGTGGACTATGGCTCCTACCGTTGGATCCTTGACTATAGGATCCAGAGTTGTTGGAACCCTGGTTGTTGTAGGAACCATTGTTGTTGTAGGATCCACTGTTGTAGTTCCTATGTGGACTATGGCTCCTACTGTTGGATCCTTGGTTATTATAGGATCTGCCATTACTTGGGGTTCTGTCTCTCCTATCACTGTATGAAGAGTTACCATTGTTGGAGTTGGATGAGCTGTTGTCTTTTCTACTGTTGTGACCCCCCCCGGTTGTTCCTGTTGCCCCCTCTACCTCTACCTCTACTGGAGCGGTAGTTGGGGTCATAGTTATTTCCTCTATATCTACTGGTAGGGTCTTTGGATGCAGCCTTAGCCTCCTGTTGCCTTACATGGGCACTAGACATTAGGTTAACATCTTCATCTGAACTAGTGGTGATTTCCTGGACCTTTTTCTTAGTAGGCTGTGGGTTAGACTCTGCATCCCTTGTTTTCCTAGATCTTTCTTGGGTCTCAACCTCTAAGGCTAGGTCTAGGGCTTGGTCAAAAGAGTCTTTTTTCTTGTTTTCAAGAGCTACAGAGATCCAGGGCCTCATGCCTTGGGTGAATGCTTTGCTTAAGGTTTCATCGTTTTGGCGTTGGGCATTACACACTTTTCTGAGATGGCATGCATAGTCTAGGACAGGTTCATCTATCTTTTGTGCACGGAGTGCAGTCCTGGAGATGATATTGTCTCGAGTAGCAAAATACTCTTTTAGTTTATACACTACATTGGTCCATGTCAACATATCAGGTGTGGCACTTTCCCTGAAGGATTCAAACCAAGCTAGTGCTTGTCCTTCAAGGTACTTGGGTAAATATGTAACCATGGTGTCACTGTCTGTTACTTTGTACTTGTCCTTCAGATATTCTGGGAATTTGTGATCAATGAATAATGCTGTTGACATGAGTGGTGATGGATGAGAAAAAGTTTTGGGTTTTGTTACCTCATGTTGCCTGATCTTTCTGTCGTCATGTTGTTGTCTGTCTATTAGCTTGGTCACGTTGGACACCATAGAGATTATGATGTCATCCTTGGATCCAGAGGCAGATGGTCTGACAACAGGTGTGGTTGTGGGTGTGGGAGGCTGTGAGGTCTGGAATGCTACCATCTTCATGAGATCTGCTATATGTTGTTGTTGTCTATCCAGGGCCTTCTGATGGGTGTCTATCGCCGCATTCCTCTCTGCCAATTGTTGGTTGAGGATCCTCTCCCTCTCCTCCTGCTGGGACTTGTTGGTCTCTAGGGCAGTAACGGCATCTTGGATGGCCTTCTCATAGGCCCTTATCTTCTCAGCTGTCTGATTTGGTTGGGGGCCTTCATCGGTGTCCATGGTGGAGGGTGTGGGAGATGTGTTTCTGGAGGAGTGGCTGTCAGAGGCAGGTGCTGGGGTGGAAGATCTAGATGAGGGCATGGATCCGCCCCCTGAGGCAGATCCTTCTTCCCCAGAGGTAGATAGCGTTAGTTGGGCGTCCTGTAGAGATCCCTGGGAGATGTTGGATCCCTGAGAACTGGTTGTACCCTGAGTAGACAGGGTGGGAGGTGTGGGGTCTACTGAGTGTGGGTCTGCTGTATCGGAGGCTGAGTTGCCCCCTGTAGGTCTCCTAGATCTAGGTGGAAGGGAGACCTCTTCAGCAGGTCCTGACTACGTAAGGTCTTTGTGTGTTGTTCTGCCAGCTTGACTGATAAGCACTTGATGTGTGGGGAGACCTTACTGAAGTGTGGGAGATCTCACTGACTTGTGGGAGACCTCACTGACGTGTGGGAGACCTCACTGACGTGTGGGAGACCTCACTGACGTGTGGGAGACCTCACTGACGTGTGGGAGACCTCACTGACGTGTGGGAGACCTCACTGATGTGTGGGAGACCTCACTGACGTGTGGGAGACCTCTCTGACATGTGGGAGACACCTCACTGACGTGTGGGAGATCTCATTGATATGTGGGAGATCTCACTGATATGTGGGAGATCTCACTGTCGTGTGGGAGATCTCATTGATGTGTGGGAGATCTCATTGATATGTGGGAGATCTCACTGATATGTGGGAGATCTCACTGGTGACCTTATTGAACATGGTGTCAAGGTCACTGGGTGGGTGGAGTGGGATTTACTGTGTGTGTGATTGCTTTTAGTAATGTTGCCAGCTTAATTTTTGATGAGCTTGTGAGATTTGGGATCTTAGTAGGATGTTCTCCACCACTTTGTCATACTAGTAATTATGCATGATCAAGTTGTCATATGAGAAATATCATATGACTAGTGGTATATAGTGTAAATCCAACAAGCTCTTATAAATAGTGTTAATTCCAGTTATCACTGGTTTATTCAGCTTTAGGCAACATGTAAGAAATATCAATCACACAGCTGTTAGTATGCAGGTAATTTCCACATACAGTAAATATACAATTGTTCATAAAGTATAATGTTCTGTTCCACTCCACCTGTGAGGTAATAATAATAACACAATGTCTAGTATAGTTCTAGGTGGGTTCCCACACCTAGCTCCTGACCTGCTGCTTAGAGGAATAATATAATAATGTATAACTTTACCCTCTAGTAGATGTCTTGTAGGAGATAGCCTCTGGCCACTAGTGGTTCAGCCCTATGCCTGTCTGGCATAGTCTAACCATAGTGTAGAGCTATAGCAGGTAGCAGGAGTGATGACTGGAGATGTTACCTCTAGGGTGGTTCTGGTGATTCTGATTTCTAGGAGGAGCAGCCAGTGCTATTTGTACCATTTCTTGGCTTTGCTCCTCAGACTGACTGGAGCCAGTGGCATCTGCCTAACTCTGCAATTGTTGAGGGGAGTCTTTCATGTGTCACTGGGTGCACAAAGGACCCCCATGGACGCCACCATGTTCCCCATTGTCTTGGTCGGTACTGCCACTTCAGACCCTCATATCTCGGTCGTTTACGCCGTTACAACCGCCATTTTGCGCATGTGCGGACTTGAATATGCCAAGTTACCAATGCCCGCTTCCTGGGCGCATAACTTATGCTGGTTTGTCTGTAGCACATTCTGAGGTTGAATTAGTCTACATGGCGTAACTTCCTTAATAATAAGAGTTCCGCCTTGTTCTTGGGCTCATTTTGACAGTTTAATTATGGGCTTTTTATAAATGCTTTGATATTTGACCTAGGTTGCTCAGGAGCGACGCTAGAGCGACTGGAAGGTTATGGCATCGTGACTTATGTAAGCTATTGTTCAGTGTTTGGGTGCTCAGACACCCGTGACGGCGTCAGCGGTGCCCAGGCACCCCTAACGGCCGGTTGCATTCACTTACAAGTTATTAAATTGTGCACTGAACCATGAGGTCGGTCTCTTAGACCCTTACAAGCATTATATTATGCAGTGGACCATGAGGTCGGTTCCTTTGGTGATGTAACTTATGTATATTTGATATAGCTGGTGTGCCGTGAAGCATGAACGCTCTTCTAGAATGTTTGAGCGCTCTTCTAGCCAATCAATGTATTAATTTCTTATGTATTCTTTGATTAATACAAAAATATGTTACAATTTATGGAATAATAAAATGGTATATGATACTAGTATCTCAATATTACCAATGGCATTGTACCTTGTTGTCGGCAATATTCATGAATGCTAATTCAAGCACTTTACCAGCATTTGCAATGATCCATAAAAGAAATCCTAAGTACTTGACTGGATCTTTATTTGCAATAATATGTGATATTGTACATCTGAAGGCATGATTGCAACCCTATACATGTAATTGTGCGGCCACTGGCTGTGTTCAGAAATAGCCCTCCTGCAAATGAGTATATATATCACCATAATTTTCCTCTACTTTTTTCACATTCAAAACCCTCTAAATAGTGTCTCTATTGATGATCTAGGAAACTGTAGTATACAATCAGTTCTACTTACCTACAGAGTTATCAGTCACTAGAGGTGCAAAGACACATTCTGCCGTTTGGTTATTGTTCCACCAGGGGGCACATATCATGGGTTCTGTCACACCTAGCGCTCGGTAAAAGTATTTGATCTAAAAAAAGAAACAGAAGCCAGGGCAAACAATCTAAGTATACTAGATTAAAAAGCAGTGCTTCTTTAATACTACTACAGAGGTTTACACCTTTTCAGCTATGGGCCATCCTGGATCACAGTAATCATGTATTTATTCTGCAGGCTAGAAGAATAATCAGAAAAAAAGGATAGGTATTATTTGTTAGCTAGACATGAGGAAGTAGATATGATATACAGATTCTCATTGATATTCTCTTTCTAATTTTCTCCATAACACCGGCATTATTTATCATGTCTGCTCATTCTTAATTGTACACACCCCATTCCTATACTCCACCTGAGCCCAAAGGAAATTAAACGTAAAGAAACTGTTATTGGCTTCGGGCCCAGTGTTAGTGTCCAATTTCTATACCACTTTACACCTCAGCTCATGTGTATCTTACCTCGGCATCCTTTAAGTATTGTTCATCAGCAGGAGTGGACACCACCCATGTAGCAAGCCCGCTCGGGGCCAAATTGGTTTTACCCGGGATAAGGTGGTTCAAAGCGGGCAGTATTCAGTACATGGGTTTTAGGTTCGGCAGATGCTGGGTTTCCAGTCAGGGCCACACAGGGCAGTCCAAATCGGGCAAACCCACTTGAGCCCGTTGGGCTCCCAACGGGTTTTGTCCTCAGCATACGGTCTGGGCCACATTGGGCCGCCCGATTTGGGCACTGGTCAGCTTTAAAATGGGCAACCACATTGGGCCCAGGATGGTTTCAAAATGGGCATCCCAAGATGGGTACTTAGCTGCATAAAGTCTTCCCAGTCTGGTGTGAGAGTGGGTTTGGACAGGGCAGCCTCATCTTCTGAACAGTTCTAAACTCTGTGATGAGTGTTCCCCCTCCCTCTCTCTTTTTTGTTCGTCCCTCCCCTATCCATTCCCTACCCCTTCCATCTCCTCCTCATTCCACTCAACCTGCCCTGCCCTTTCCCCCTCTCACCCCGCTCTGCCCTGCCCTTCTGTCACCCTGCCCTCCCTGGGCCTCCCTAGCCCACTTAAAAGGGTCTATTTCTCCTCTTTCCTATCCCCTCAGGATGTGTGTGGTGCACATATGCGCAGGCACTGACACATTCCTCTATTACTCACTCACTCTTACTCCCAGCCCTCACCCTGCCTTGCCCTGCCCTGCTCTCACCCTGCCCTGCCCTGCTCTCACCCTGCCCTGCTCTCACCCTGCCCTGCCCTGCTCTCACCCTGCCCTGCTCTCACCCTGCCCTGCCCTGCTCTCACCCTTGCCCTGCCCTGCTCTCACCCTGCCCTGACCTGCTCTCGCCCTGCCATGCCCAGCTCTCACTCTGCCATGCACTACTCTCATCCTGCACTGCCCTGGCATCTCCTTCGCTCACATGCCCTGCCCTGCCCTGCTCTCACCCTGCCCTGCCCTGCTCTTACCCTGCCCTGCTCTCACCCTGCCCTGCCCTCTCACCCTGCCCTGTCCTACTCTCACCCTGCACTGCCCTGGCATCTCCTTTGTTCACATGCCCTGCCCTGCTCTCACCCTGCCCTGCCCTGCCCTCATCTCACCCTGCCTTGCCCTCTTCTCACCCTGCCCTGCCCTCCTCTCACCCTGCCCTGCCCTCCCCCCTCCCTTCCCTCCACCACTGCTGTAGGACACTTTCCCTATACTATTAATACACAGGTAGGTTCATAGTAGGGATCCAGATATTTAATGTAAAAGGCAACACTGACTAGTCCTGGAAAGAACAGCTTAATGTCTTTCTTTGTACTAGTAGGCTTGCAAGGTGTATTTGTGGTGTGGGGGCAAACAGGTCCCACACCTGGCCAGGTATAAGAGGACTATATATAGAGGCAATTGAGAAACCAAAAATATCCCCTGCCCCTGTAGGCCAGTCCATGGCAGACTCACTACAAAGTGGTTTCACAGCACTCTAGGCAGAATTCTACTACCCATACCAAACTTATTTCTTTTAGACATAGGATAACTGGAATAGACTACTAAATCAGATATGAAGTAATAATGTGCAGACTTTCTCATAGTCTGGAAATACTTAGATGTTTCTAGTCAAAAGTGCAAATCAAGGTAATCTGAGTAGTAGTGGAATGGCAACACCATTTCTATTGCACTGAACTTGGAACAAGAGCAGACATGCAGAGGTACAGTCATTATGAACTTGAAGGCTCTCTTCTCTACTCCTACATAGGGAATTAGTGGTAGAAGATTGAGGCCAGAATGTCACTTTAATGAATCAAAGTGCCTTGTGTTGGCTGAATGAGTTTGATTCAAATGAATGGTACTGCTCTGCCTTTCCACTTGGGTAGATATTGCATTTACTGCTTTGGTGATGGGGGGGGGGGTAGATTAGCTCAAGGATTTGTTGCTTATTGACTTTTAAAAAAAAAGAAAAGATTTTGGATAAATTTCTCAAAAAGAATTTTTAACATGTCACCACTAATTTTTCATCAAATCGGGCAGCCCACTTTAGGCCACACCAAAAATCCATGTTAAATTCAATTTGAGCCCAAATCGGTGAGCCCAATTTAAAACAGATCTGTGCCCGAATCGGTTAGCCCAGTGTGGCCCAGACCCTTTGCTGAGGACAAAACCCATCGGGCGCCCACTGTGTTAACCCAGTGTGGCCCACATCAGGAGCCCGCTCTGGCCCAGACTCGGGCCACACCATTTTTGCTACCTGGGCATACACGGCCTTTTATGTAGAGTAGACAGACTCTGACAGGGAGTACGGAATTCATGGTGTAGCAGCACCCTCCTACAGGCTTCATGGTCACTAGCTTCTACTGTACACAAATTAATGCCATGGCAAACAACTAGTAGAAGGATACCGAGTCTTGTTTTCTGCATCATGTCTACACAGAAACTACTGTTATTAGATAGCCCAAACATTGTAGGGATTCAGGATGTGTTAGCTGTACCTTCATCAAATACTACACAGGGAATATGATTTAGTTCACATTTATTGATCCTAGGCAAGGATTGGTAAAAATTATTCATTGTATTATTGACTTTTCCTTTGACTCATGCAGACTACTCCTCTATGCACAGGCAAGAGAAGTTGACTATGGTCTCCCTTGAAACAAGACACGGGAAAATCCCGTGACCGACTGGTGAATCTGTGAGCACATATTCTCGGGAAGATCCTGGGAATAGTACCTACAATCCTGTGAATTACCCTGATATTCCCCAGTTTTTAACAGGGCCCTCTAGTGAGATTTATACACATAAGTCTGATTCTTCAGCATAAAGTGAAGATGCCAGAGTCCACCAGGGGCCTCTGTGTGATCATGGAATCCTGGTTTGGTCCAAAGAACAGAGAGAGGGAGTGAGATGGAAAGAAATGAGAGGGCAAGAGAGGCACAGAGAGAGCAAGAGAGATAGATATAAAGAGAGAAAGAGAGAGAGATAGATATAAAGAGAGGGAAAGGAGAGAGAGATAAAGGGAGAGGGAAAAGGGAGAAAGAGAGACTTAAGCTACTGACATAACTGATACATAAAGTTGATTGAATCATAATGTTATGTGTCCTGTTCTAATAATTATGACCCTTGTTGATATCTCACTAAATGTGCATGTTTGCTAGACATGTCTTGAACAGAGTTGAACCCTTTAATGGCTAACCCTAATGCATTAATGCATTTTGGTTGTCATGATGCATTAATGCAGCCAGGGCTACATTCAAGCGTCATGCTTACGCTTTGGGAAGATCAGCATGATGCCCCAATGAAGTGCTGGCAAGGGGGCATCCATTAATTATGTACGCATCTAGGGGGGTGGGGGGTCAGGCCCTGGATATTCCCATTCTGATACCTGTCGATATTGCAGGTCTTAGGAGTGCTGATATCCTGGATATCGGCACTCCTTACATGTCCTATGTCACATGTCACATGTCACATGTCCTAACATGTCATATGTTACATGTTAAAACCCACAAAATTTTCATTGCCAGGGTAGGGGTCAAACCTGCAGTCTCCTGATCCCAAATCCAACTCCCTATGCATTGCACCACAGGGACTGATGAGTGGTGGTTGGCTAGAACCAGGTCTCTATGATATAAAGCCACCGAGCAGTAGTGTAGTGTGAACGCGTCCAGCACCTTGACCCATAACCAGGCCAGTTGCGCACAGTACCAAACCAATGGCTGCCGGGCGCCGAGGTGTGTGGCCCGGTGGTCTAGTAGTTAGTACATTGCGCTCAGCTGCTAGAGGTAGGCGGGACGAGTCCCGAACAGGGCGAATCTTTTTTTTCCGCGTCCAAACCAAACCAATGGCTGCCGGGCGCCGAGGTGTGTCTACCGTTGGTCTATTGGTTAGAATGCCACCAGGAGCTGTCATGTACACACACTATGGCAGGCTTTGCGTCACAGGGAGGGGGAACAATTTTTGTTTTCAACTTTATTTATATTGATATTCTATTGATTATCTATTGATTATTTATTGATTAATCGTGTAATAAAGACAGTAAGGAATGGGCACCTCATTCAGTGTACCGTAGGCCACTCGTTACGATATCCTATGATACACTGAATTCGGTGCCCGTTAGCCTATTCATTACTCTCTTATTATTACATGATTTCTGAGACTCAGGGTGCTTTTCCTGGATATTCTCATTCTGATACCTGTCGATATTGCATGCACCATTGGAAGAAATGTGACAGGGTAGGATATCCAGGATATCAGGCATCCAGTGCTTGATATACAGGATATCAGGCACCCTTTACATGTCATATGTCACATGTTAAAACCTACGAGAATTGCATTGCCAAGGGCAAGGGTCGAACCAATACCCTACTGATCAAAGTGCCAAAGTGCTGCCTATGAGGCCATGGCTCCAGACGTTCATAGCAGTAGTAGAGGTTGGTTAGAATGCTGGAGCTGCCTCTCTCATAACGGAATGTTCAACAATTACGTCACTGCTTAGGGGGTGGGGGGGTTTGGGTAACTCTATATTTTCTATACAAAAAACAGTGACAAGGGGGTAGGTGGGTCTTGAAAATTGCCTAAATAACAGATGTCTACTGCTGGACGCATTCAGACCAAACCTATGGCTGCCAAGTGGCAAGGTGTGTGTACCAATGGTATAGTGGACAGCATGTCATGCTCCAAACCCCAGGTGCAGGCATACATGTCCCGGCCTGGCCCACCCTTTTTCCTCTATAGAAGGAATGGATCAGTCAGTAGCTCATCGAGTCCCGGTCCCAGCATGGATTTTTTTTTTTTCAAATTGAATTTATTGATTTTCTTTTGATTATTTATGGATAATTGATTGATAAATCATGTAATAAAGCCAGTAAGGTATGGGCTAATGGGCACCTCAAGCGATTCAGTGCCCGTTAGCCCATACATTACTCCCTTAATGTATGTTGTACATACTGCATTTCAATGAGAGACTTGAGGAAGTACAACAGTTTGGCAGGAAGGACATTACTTTATACTTTACAGAATAACATGAAATAGGTGTCAGTCATGGAACTTATTGATAAGTTTATAGTAATGATGGTGGTGTAAGGTGAATTAAGTCATTTCTCTATTGCCATTTCTATTCTCTTGACATTCTATGAAATGAAACAAAGATCAATATGGGATTTGGGGACATTTGCCACAACAATTGATTGTGATTCTGTGCTTATAGTCTATTTAAAGAAAGTGCTGCTACCTGATGTGAATCTAAAAAACAAGTATCTAAACATACTGAACATCTAAACATGTTTAACAAAATTGTTTATGTATTTAAAATAAAAGTATTTATTTACTAAATACTTAGTTAATGAAAAACCTAACTGACATAACATGTTTAGACCTAAACATGTTTAAAGTGTAAACACCATTTTTGCAGTGTAGCCTGGGGCTCTCTTCTCACCATTTTTGTAGTTCAGCAGTGAATCTTTTGAAGATTTCAGAAAAAATGGGAAAAACAAAGAAGATGGCATCAAGCAACAGAGAGAAAAACTTAATTGATGATGAGGAAAATGATTGATAAATAAATGATAACAAATAAAGATGAAAAATATATGCATGTAGATCCCAGTCCCATCTGTATTTCCAGCAACCAATTAAGTACCTTCTAGACCTAAATACCTCCTAAAGCTAAACATTTTGTATCTAAATGCCTCTCAAAGCTAAACACTATGTTTGACAACGCCCCCCAAAAGCTAAACACTATATATCTAAATCTCCCTAAGCTAAACACCATATATCTAAACACATCCTCTAATCTAAACACTATGTACCTAAACACTTGCTAGTGCTACACACCTAATATTTAAACACCTCCGAAAACTAAACACTTCCTTAGCTACATACATTTTACCTGAATACATTTTTAGCAAAATAAAGTGTTTAGAAATAAAGTGTTTAGAAAAGTGGGACAAGAAAGTGTTTAGATCCTAAACATTGGTGTTTGAAATCTTAACACCTAATTGCCTGTGATACTTAGTTAATGAAACACCTAGCAGGCATATATGTTTAAGTTTCTAACATGTTTGGACCTAAACACCATTTTTGCAGTGTAGCCTGAGGCTATCTTCTGGTCATTCTTGAGTTCAGCGGTGAATACCTCAGCTCCCTATGGGTGCCGGTTAGATTACAGCACATTACAGCATCTGCATCTGGGACATTCCCAGTCATCATTATGAAACAGGATACAGCCTCAAGAACAGGATACAGCTTCAAGTACACCTTGCACATGGCAACACCCTCAAAACCCCTACAAGCACATTGGACGTATTAGTTCAGCAGAATTACTAGGTAGGTGTCCTATCCTGCTGTCCTCCACAGTCCCCATTCAGCAGGCCTTTTCATCACATTTATTGAATAAATATAGACGTCAGTATTTGCAAATATATACGTCCGTATTTTATATTTAGGTCTGTTTCAATTTTACATAAGGAGGAGGTATAGGGCAGGTGGTATTCAAATATGGAAATGAATTTGAAATAAGGATATCAGTAATTGCAAATATGGTCGTCCGTATTTATTGAATAGATGTGATGAAATAACCTTTAAATAACAGGGTAGAAACAGGTGACCCAAGGGTAGTCAGGTAGAAATTTCTCTTTTATAACTGAACATAAACCCTTAAGCTTAGTATGGCACTACTTTGTATAGGACCCAAAACAATAGCATGGGTAGAAAATAACAATGACATGGGTTGTATTGATAGAAAATATTTGAAATCATATGTCTGAGCAGGTTGTGCCTTATCCAAATAGTGTTATGGCCTTCAAGGTTAGGCCCAAGCCCAGCTATCACAAAAATAAGTGTAAAATAAGTACAGTAAAACCCTGTGTATAAGCTGTGCCCGCGTATAAGCCACACCCTAAGTCTGTGGATTGCTTTGAAAATGTTAAAAATTCATAGCTTTTTTCTAACCAATGACTTTCAAAATTCAAAAGGCTGTGGGGCCCTGTAGGGCTACCCCCACGCCTATTCCAACAGAATTCTTGGGGAAGCTACCGTAAATCCCCGGTCATAAGCCGGATTTTTCTTTCTATTTTGGGCCCAAACCGGCTTCTAAATTTTTCCCAAAGTCCCCCCCCCCCCGGCTTATGACCGGTTTTCTTTTACTATAGAATAAAGAGAAAATGAGAAAAATTTGACACCAAAACCAGCTTATAGGATTTCCCTGAACTCACCCCTCGGTTTATGACCGGGGCCGGCTTATGACCAGGGATTTACGGTATATATGGGAAGGTGCTACAGCTATAACTACTCCACCCTACCTCCACTCTCCCTGTGTCTATAATGTGCGGCCTATATGCAGGATTTTAAGGAATTTATGGTGAGACCAAAGATATGCTTGAACAATAGGCCTAATCATATCATATCATTTTTGGATATTTCCACATGCTTTCCCAAAATTTTAGGCTTCCTGGTATCAAATAAGAAATGAAGTATATTTTGCCATAATGATCACTTCAATAGGGCAAAATCCCCCCCCCCCCTTACTAAAGCACCACTGCCATTAATGCTGCATTATTGCAATAAACATGTAAAGAAAAAAGAATTGGTAGGGAGAAATTTCACTAAACTTATAGTTTATGCTATTGCAAAAGTAGGGAAAAAGTCAGCCGGATTGGCAAAAAGCTGCCTGACCAATGGCAGTGTAACCAGTGCTAAGTGCTCTTGATGACTACCCTCCTTCGATGGTTCAGTGAAATTAAAGACAAATGCTACCCGGTACATAGAAGCCACCTGGTAGCAGAAATCAGAATTCATCCCATAGGACCCTAAGTGGTCATAAAATGAAAATAAGCATGGTGACATAGGGATTTTTTTTTTTTGCATTTTCCTATTCTTTATATATGAAGCTAATACTATCCAGAGTTATTTGAGATTATCCATAGAAGATCTAACATTGGGCAGCCTGTAGCCTTTGTCTTTAATAGCCCAGAATGATTTCATACTTTACTATATTTCAGGTTAGAGAGTGTTGACCAATCAGCAAGATGCAGGTTGCGGGATGGCTGACAGCTGTCCTCATCCTGGGCGTTCTGTCTGTCTCACAGGCACGGAGGATATCTGCATCTGAACAACAGAAAATGCAGAAAGCAATGTCTGCCGGCTACAGGTTCACTGCAGCCCTGAGACAGGAAGATTTCCAACCATGCATGGATAGTGTACTAGGATTTTCTATATCCTGGACGATGGGATTCAAAATATTCTCAGCATTCCTTGGCACTTATGAACCTGAAGATGCACTGATTCTGGACGCAATATCCGATGATTTCACAAAGGTCAACAAGAATTTGGACCATGTCAAGGACCGACTGATACCAATTAAGAATATTATTAAATGGAGAGATATGGAGATAAAATTTGATGAAATTGAAAACCAAATAAGAGTAATGGATGGAAAGCTAATGAGTGTCATGAATGCTCAGAACAAGAAAGGTGGTATACATGATTTCCTTCGTACATACAATGATGTGTATAAACTGGCAGGGTTAAGGCTGTTTGAGGCAATTGCAAGGAATAGCCATCTCACCAGTAAAAACCTGCTGACTGCAGCCATGCAGTATTCAGACAATCACCGTCCAAATGTTCGCCGCTTCATGCAGGGGTTAATGTCTCTAGTTGTCAAAGCTGTCAATATTGAGATTGCCCATCAAGAATTCAGTGGGGCAAGCCGTGGTGAAGGTGAAAAATGGAGACGACGCTTTTTGTATATCCGGGATGCCATGCAGAAGGCTGATGACCATCTTGGTGTGGTGTGGAAATTTCAGGTCAGAAGGGAAATTGAACAGCAATGTAAGAAGTTTAAGCATGTAAAGCATCATTATCAATTCACGCATGCCATCTATTATGGGGTTCTACATGACAAATACAGCTTTATGAACTGGCATGTCATGTCCTATGATCCTGTTGCTGGGAATGATCAGCACAGAGTTGCTGTACGCAGCCAAGTTAGTTATCTCAGCTTTGGCAAGTATGGGCGCAATATTGTCATTGTAAGCAGTGAAAAGAAGGCAGAATTTGATCGTAATTATGCACAAGGTTTGATCAAAGACCGTCAATGCCCATTTGATGTAGATTATTGTGGTAAAAATGGAGCTAAAGTAATATATGACCAGACACCAATGTATGGCAATAGCAAGGTGTTTATTCAGAATGATATAAAGAACCATGTACGTTCATCAAGATACGTAACGGGAGTGGCTTCTCTCTATAAAGGGAGCACAAGGATTGACCAATACATCGGGCTCTTATTTGGATAGACAAAGATTCTAGGCTAAACATGCAAGCAGTGGACCCCCAACATCAATTTCAGCAAAATTAACATATATTCTACCCACTTGAAAATAAACAGAACTTCATTGCTGTCTCTCATATATGATATTAATAAGGACAATTTCAGATGATTAGAATCTATTACTTCAGCAAAACATTTATGAAATTTTTTATACTTTGTGTAATAACGTAGTTTCCAGCATTCACAACTGAGTGTCAGGTAGTCTGAATGTTTGTCTAAGTTTCCCATTAAGAGTATATAAATCCTTGGATCCAAATAGACACCCTTCTTATTCAAGCTATTCTGCACTGCTCTGCTAGATCCCTGCATATAACCACTATCAGATTTTAAAGGCACTATCTGTAAGTTGACCATTAAACCTCCATCTGTGTAAAAGATAATGCTATCTTTACAACATTTAATGTGCCAAAAAGCTTGTATCAGTAATAAAAACAAATTGGATCCCCCTTACATTAGCATTGTCATTGTGCATTGAATTAATAATGTTTACTTTACTACAGACAGTGTTAATCTTTGCAGGTTTTGGTTTTGGAAGGGTACTACAGAAAATGTTCATTCTTACACAGATAGTGGTCAGATGGTCAGCCTTCATTTATTCAGATAGTGGAAGTACATCCCTCCACTACTTCTAGATGTATGTTTAAATGTTGCATTATATGCGAAGCATAACAGTGGTATCATTAAATGATTACCCCTTAAAGGACTTTGTACCTATCATACCTATTTGCCATCAATACATATAAATGATTCCTGGGTGAGCAAGCACTTTCATTCATCCTGCTAACCCAATATGATCTGGAGGCATAATGTAATGTGTGTTACGGCCAGCGGCACATTTTCGCATGATGCCTTCAGAATGAATGCAGCCCTACTTAATAAGCACTCTTCAATGCCGACCAACGGGGTTGATGCATATATATGCCCTCAAAGGATTGAGGTGTTGAAGGATTGAGCTTATCATCGGTTGTAATATTTTTTATTTCATTGTGATGTCTACTGATGTGGAAATATACATAAACAATAGTGAAAGTCTTGGTAGCAGTCTGGGTAGTTTCGTGAGGTCCCTATCACCAAGAATCCTGGAGAAGTGCAGGGAACCCAAGGTTGACAAATATATAAGGTATTATGACATTGGTCACGTTGTCTTGAAAGTAAGTGTTATGGATTCTGTGGTATTGGAAAACACTGGAGTTGAGTTAGAGAATCCAGTGGTAGCATTGGTTTGTGTCACTAGACGGATGATGACTCCAACTATGGGCATGAGAATGAAGACAGTTATGGTCACCACACGTGTGATGTACAAACTCTTGGGAATGTAAACAACATCTGAGACACGTCCAGACATCCAGTTGCTTTGAAGGAGAGCTGTAAATAACAATACTCATTGTCATGAATAGAATATAGAATTTAGATTTGTTAGTATTCAGAGGCCAAAGTTAATCTACAGCTCCAAAATGTTGTAATGTTGTTGCCCAATAAACACTGTTGAAACTTCATTTTGCGACAGGACACAAGATATATTTTATTTTAAGATTTTGGTGCAACACCAGTTCCTTAATGGATCTACTGGTCCCTTAATGTTCCATTTTCATGAGTCTAGGGCATGTAAAAAACCCACATAAATCCTTTAGATAGAACTTGATTACATATGCAATGTGAAAATTATATGTTTAAAATCACAAGGTCATCAAATATTGATAAGTGTGAATAGACACAAGGAAAACCTACGTTTTTTCTCGTCTTCCATGAGGGATTCATCTTGCTGCTCCTTTGCACTGACCCTTTCTAATGCCTGTAGATTTAAGGATTAAGTACACCATTTAAAAATCAAGTACAGCAGCCCCAGCTTTCTATTTTCCACATATTCTGCTCTTTGAAATCTGAATCTTTATAGAAATGTTATTTGAACTTTCTGAAAATGAAACCCCACTTACCTCCTTTTCAAGCTTTTCCCAGTTTAGTCCAAAGTTTATGAGGAAGAAGTAAATCAAAGCACAGATAATCATCGACACTAGGAATCCAATCCAGATGCCTTTGATTTGTAAAGGTGTAAGGAAGGTGAGAGGAATACCTACAGGAAGCGCCACCATGTAGTAGGCAAAGAATATAATAACCGTCCCCCACTTCTGTTTGCCTGTTCCCCTAAGCACACCACGACCAATCACCTGCAAAAGATAACTTAGCCAACTCACCAAGACCACATTCATGTATCTTTGAGCCCTACAGGATAACAGTTGGTTTTCCCAAAGGAATATGATGCTTAGATATAGTTATAGTGAGTAGACTGCATTAAGGCATTTTATGTTAAAATATCAAATAACCTGAATGGTTAGAATAGTTAAGACCATTCTGTACATCAAAATGTGATCTTACAGATATAGCGTCACAGAATATGTATCCTGTAATTATAGGCAGAAGCTCAGACACCAACTGTATTACGTCACTGGAAAAGAAACTTATTGGTTTACAGAGAATTACAAAGAGACTATGAGAGATAAGTTTGACAAAATGAAGACAATTATGAAATATTATATAGTTTTTGCATCACTGGTTCTGCATTAAACTTTTTTTTTGTTCAAATCATACAATCCATGCACTTAAGTAAATGTATGTGTTATTTTTACGTTTTCAATAGGATCATTGTTTAATTGGCTTTTTTTCGACCTTCTTTTCAAACAAAGGCCAAAGTGTATCTTTACAAGTACTTACATGTCACCTGTGAATATCTTTGGGAGTTCAGACTTTGTGCTTAACAGGAGAACCACCCAGAGGAGTGCATGGACACCTTTAAGGCATAAACGATTGAACGATTGAAATTCGAATTTAAATGACCACAATATTTGCAGTTTTCCAGATGAGATCATCTTCTTGATCTTTTTTGGAGAGTATAAACCCTATCTGGTCAACATGATGCATGTATGTAGTGCTGCATTTGTGCATCATGCTGACCAATTTGAATGATGCACTATTGCACTAATCCTTACCCAGTTGACACAAAACATGGAATCAACATTGGCATCTAGTTAATGTAGGGGTATGGTATTTTACACTTTAACGTTCATGCACCCGTGAGACTCAGACCTAGGTCCTTCGGGTGTGGTGGGGGAATCCGGATGGCAGGTGGCAGCACCTGCCTCTGGGTTCGTATCCACTACACCAGGGGGCCTACCACTCGTCCGCCACACGTCACGTGGCCGGTCTGAGTTTCGCGGGCTTTTCCCCTATATAAGGCTGGTCCTAGCCCTAGGTTCCTCAGTAGTGGTTTACCCACTGCTCAACCAGGTTGTTACCCGAAAGGGTAACCGAATGCACTAGCAGCATGTAGTCCTCTGAGGCTGTGATCGTATGTAACGCAAGCTCTGAAATAAAAGCTCGGTTGCCTACCCGGAAACTTTTCTCTCTCTTCGTTATGATTTAATCTAACTTAACGAGACGAACCACTACACTGGTGCCGTGACCAGTTGGTCTTCGGGTAAGCGCAGTCAGAAATGACTGAGCTGAGCCCAGTTAGGGGAAATGGCTCAAATCGTGAGCTAGACTCCCCGATGGAGGATGGTGAAATCAAGTCACCACCCCAAGGTACGGAGTGGAGGGATCCACTAGAACACTACCCTGATGGGTTAGAAGATGTAAGAAGAAACTTACATCATGAACTGGATGAATTTGGAGACTCCTTATTCATGCCAGGAGGTACTTCGAAACCTGCACCAATGCATAAAAGTACTGCTCAATTTGGTAAATTACCATTTGAGGTACCAAAGCCTAGTGCAGGTATGTTTGAAACTCCATACAGTTCTCGAATTAAACACCAAAAATGTGGATTCGAAAAGAACAAAATGGACGAGCTTGAAGACATGAGAGCTGAATACGAGAAGATCCAGAAGGATCTTATTACACTGACCGGAACCCGAGACAAGATTCTGACTGAAAACAAACAGTTGATATCGGAACGTCTCGATTACGATCAGAGTTGTAGACGCCAACAACAATTGTTGTTGGATCAGATGGAGAAAGAAAAGCAAGATTTTCAACTCCAGCACGAACAGTATCGTGATGCACTATATACGGCGGATCTGGAATACAGAGCCTCGTATGATGAGTTGAATAGAACTAAACAAGAGTTAAATTCAACTCAATCGGCCTACGGCAAGTATCAAGAAGAGCTGAAGAAAATAGAATCAGCCTTCAAAGATGCTCGGGAAACGTACCAAAAACAGACCGATGAGCATGAAAAACTCAAAGATCAATTGATACGCGAATCCACAGATTTGGCTGTTAAACAGACTAAAATGATGGATGATTATTCCGAACTGGAGGCTAAAGCTATCCAGATGTCAAAGTATCTAGAAGATACTGGTCGTGCAGTAGGCACTCTTGAATCAGACTTCACTGTTTCAGGAATTGCCCTAAACACGACAAGTAACCAGATGTTCTCTTTGAGGGGCAATGACGGGGTAACAGAGACAACTGTACCTCGTTATGAAGGAGTAAAGAGTCATCAGGTTAGATTTACAGATAATACCTCTATACCTCTTGGTCTAGGTACGGGAAATAAAGGGGATAATTCTGCGAGTGGAGCTAAACAAAGCCGCTCGGCAGGAAGCTCCACCTTTGACGGCGGATGGCCACAACAGTCACCTTTAGGGGGACCAAATGGCCCGTATGCCCAGTATGGATGGAATCAGTCCCAAACAGGAACGAATCCGTCCAATGGTAACACCCGGAACACGTCCGGAGGAACAACCGGACGAGCACCCGGAGGTTCCAGTACAGCTGGGGGGCAATCCGGATGTGATCAAGGATCCGGACCCTCAAGCGATCGTTCCAGGAGCAGACCCTCTGCCAGTGGGACTGGTTTCAATAATGGAAATCAGTCGTATGGAACAGGAGGAAACACTAATCCCAATAGTGGTTTCTTTAGCTTTGGTGGAAATACACAACCCACCAATGGTCCAGGGCCGGCTCCCCAAACCAGTGGATACACCTTTTCACAGGTGCCTCCATACGGAGCAGGGGGATCAGGAGGTGGAGGAGGACCACCATCCGGAGGCTTTGGAAGTACTTATGGTACGAATCCTCCAAGGAAAAAGAGACTCAGTCGCCGAGTATCTCTTTCTCCAGGGTTACAAGCGCTGCATGATTCTAATGCAGCGATTGCTAACTTAGGTGTTGATTGTTACAATCAAGGTCTGGACGATACGGAGATCATGGAATGGAGTAAGGGTTTAACCCTTACTGGATCCACGAATCCGGCTCGTAGAGTAGCTAAGATACCTACCCCCTTTAATGCCAAGAACCCTTGGAAGGAGGAGTATCAAGGCTGCGCGGATGTCTTTAACTGCAATGGATGGGGTAAAGCGGAAGCTCTGCCTTATTTAGTATGCTGGTTAAAGGAAGGCGACGGAAAAGGAGCCGTGGAACAATGGAGAGATTCTCAAATAACAGGACTCTCAGCCCATATGAAGTATGATGAACTCATAGAGATTGCTTCATATTTATATGGGAATATAGTTGGAGAAGACCCTTGGCTGACGTTCACTAAAAGAACACAGAAGCCCAAGGAGTCTGCCAAAGTGTTCGGCTTAGAATGTCAACGACTGTTGCATAAAGCCAGACCTCAATGGAGACTAGATGATGAATGCTTCCTAGATGAGATGTTTAAACAATTCATTGAAGGATTGCGGAATCAAGAACACAGGACAGTAGCCTGTGAAGCTTGGAAGAATGATGCCTCTTTGACAGATTTGTTCCAGTCCCTAGATCATTATGATCGAAAGGCCCGTATCTTTGCCGGGAAGGTACCCCAACGGATGTCAGCAATGATAATCCCGGAGGGAATACCCGAAACCGATTCATCCGAATCAGGGGAACCTGACGAAGATGAAAACGTTGGGGCCATTGGCCAAGGGAACCCCCGGTACAACCGGAACTGGGGAAAGAAACCGGGTTACGTCAAGGAGAAAGTGATCACTTCTAAACCTCCTGTGACTCAACCCGATACCAAACCCACGACGGGTCCTTCTTTATCAGAGGACCTGGTTAACAATTTGGTAAAGAAGATTACTGAAAATCTTAGGAGGCCTAAGCCTGATAGGACTGTTGTGACATGCTTCCGATGTCAGGAAACTGGGCATTATGCTGCCGAGTGTGAGGCAGATAAGCCAGTTTATAGAAACACTCGTTACCGGAGCAATCCGGGTAAGGAGGACTCAGTGAAGAAGGAAAACTGAGAGGGGGTGTCCACAATGGCAACCGGATTACCCCCAGAGTGAGTGATTGCCATGACTGCCAGCCTATCGCAGCTTGCGGTACTGGCAAGAATCCCCTAGCGATTTCGCCCAGCAGTGAAGCTAAGGAGCCTGATCAGTTCCTTACTCATGAGGCTGGGGAGACTGATAGTACACCAGGTGTCAAGAACCGGCAGAAGAACACAGAGGGGAAACCCGATATCAGTCCAGAGGGAGCGGCCAATGAGTTGGCCAGGGTGGGGTGTGCCCAGTTCCCCCCGGGTCATCCTTGTCTCGAATTCTTAAAGGGATGTGGATTTGACCTCGGCGCTAAGACGGAACTTGCTAAGTATGCAAGTAGTCCTACCTACTTGAAAGGTAGGAGGTGGTACGCAGTTGTATCTGTGAGTGGTAGATCCGCTGAGTTTCTTGTCGATACGGGTGCTAGCCACTCCTGTATTGCTAAGAGATTCTACGATCTTTTGCCTACGAATCATGAAACTTTCACAACGGAAGGAAATGCTCGTACGGCCGACGGTAGCATGATACAAACGTTCGGTAGAACATGTATGAGGTTCAGTCTACAGGAAGATAAGGACTTCATCCTTACCCCTACTGTGGCGAACATCGCGGATGATGGTATACTCGGTCTGGATTTTGCTGCATTATATGGAGCAAGGTTAGATTCCCAGAGGGGAATATTGGAAGTGAGAGACCCGTACCATCTCGAAGTACAATGTGTACTTAGGCAAGTAAGCAGTGTAGCCAGTGTAGCCCAGACTGTTAAGATACCACCAGGCACAGCCTGTGATGTCTTATGTCGAGCGGACAGACAGTTTTCAGGAAAAACTGGAGTTGTAGAGCCAGACATGGCCATGTTGTCAAGTATCGGATTGGAATCCGCTGATGTTCTAGTAGCTAACGCTGCTTGGACGGTGGTTCCTATATCCAATACCGGTAACAAGACTGTCTATGTACAGAAGGATACGATCCTTGGATCGGTTGTCTTATCCGAATTGATAGAAGACTGTAAACATGTTTCGGCACCCGGAGCCCCTTCCTCACCCGAAAGGAGCCCGGAACTAGACACTCTAGTAGCCGAAAGCCATGTAGAAAGTGATGAACAACGTGAAGCTCTAACTGACTTGTTGTACAAGTACCGTAAAGCTTTTGCAGCACCGAGTGAACAATTGGGGCGTACCGATAAAGTACTGCATACGATTGACACTGGTGAGAATGAACCTTTTAAGATTCCTTATAGAAGACTCCCACTAGCCAAAAAAAAGGTAGCTGAGGAGGAGATAGCTAAAATGCTTGAACAGGATGTAATAATTCCATCAACCAGTCCTTGGTCTAGCCCTGTGTGCATGGTGACCAAGAAAGATGGTAGCATCCGTTTCTGCATAGATTACCGGAAATTGAATGGTATGACCAAGAAGAATTCATATCCCTTACCACGGATCGATGAGACTATAGACTCCCTTGGAGGTAAGCAATGGTATTGCTCTCTAGACTTACAATCCGGGTACTGGCAAGTGGGTATGCATCCGAAAGATATGGAGAAGACGGCCTTTTCCAGTCATATTGGATTATTCCAGTATAATGTGATGCCGTTTGGATTGTGCAATGCACCGGCGACATTTGAAGCCATGATGGAAACTTTATTAAGTGACCTTTTATGGAAGAAATGTCTCGTCTATCTAGACGATGTGATTGTCTTTGGAAAGACATACGAAGAATGCTTGGAAAATTTAGGTATGGTCCTGGAAAGGATCATAACTAATGGTTTGAAGCTGAAACCCAAGAAGTGCGATCTTTTCAAAAGATCTATTAATTACTTGGGGCGAATAATCTCGAATGAAGGGATTAAAGCCGATCCGGAGAAACTGGATGCCGTGTCAAATTGGCAAGCACCCACGAATGCGAAAGAAGTTAGGTCCTTCCTCGGATTCTGTTCCTACTACCGGGACTTTATCCCAGGATATTCAAGGGTTGCCTTTCCTATCCAGAGTTTGTCCCACTGGACACCCGGGATCAGAAAGGAACGATTCCCTTGGGGACCCGAGCAAGACGAGGCCTTTATGAAAATAAAGGATTTGTTTGCTATCACACCTGTGTTGAGATACCCCACGGAGAATGATCATTTCATTCTAGATACTGATGCTAGTAATGAAAGCATAGGAGCCGCCCTTTCTCAGGTCCAGGATGGGGTCGAAGTTCCTATAGCCTTCGCTAGTAACACGTTGAGTAAATCTCAAAGAAACTATTGTACCACTAAACGTGAGTTGTTGGCTGTGGTGGTCTATACGAAGAAGTTCAAGCACTTTTTGTGGGGGAGTGATTTCACTCTACGGACTGATCACTCTTCCCTCAGATGGTTATTGAACTTCAAAGATGCAGAGGGGATGATAGGTCGCTGGTTAGCGCACCTATCCGAATTCGGTCTAAATCACAGCCAGATTGAACACCGAGCCGGGGCAAAGCATTTGAATGCAGATGCTTTGTCTAGAATCCCAGTGAGGAAATGTGCAAATGCTGAGTGCACTGATTGTGGAGCACACAATGCTGTGTTGGCAGGGGTTCGAGTTCCATTCGAAACCCATCCGGAACATGTCTTGAATTGGTCCTTGGAGACCATCAGGCAGTTCCAGAAGTCTGATGCAGTCACATCACGTTTGATTAAATTCCTTAATCAGGGTATCTGTCCCCCAAGACCCGTAGTGTCATTGGAGAACAGAGAGATGAGACGATTCTTAGCTCAATGGGCCGAGCTAAAAGTCCGGGATGGTATTCTGTTTCGATGGAAGAACCATTCTAATAGGAACAAAACCTTGCAAGTTGTCATACCTAGTGCTATGCGACGAGATATTATGTATTTCTGTCATGGACATAGAACTAGTGGGCACTTTGGAAAGAAAAGGTCTCTAGAACGTCTGACCAGACGATACTATTGGCCCGGCATGAGTACAGATCTCACCCGATGGGTGGAGACCTGTCCCGAGTGCTGTAAGAACAAACCAGGACCCGGGTTAGGCAAGCTGCCATTATCCCAGGAACTGTTTGGTGTAAGGTTTGCTAGAATAGCTGTTGACATTATTAGTGGGATTCCCCCCACTCCTAGTGGCAACACGTGTATGATGGTCGTGTCTGATTATTATACCAAGTACACCCGAGTGTTCCCTTTACCGGATCATAAGGCTGTTACTTGTGCTATGGCCTTTGTAAAAGGGTGGGTGCTGCACCTAGGTGTCCCACTCATGTTACATAGTGACCAAGGCAGAGAATTTGAGTCTAGTCTGTGGCAGGAGATGTGTAATTGTCTGGCGATCTGCAAGACAAGAACTAATCCCTATAGACCACAGAGCGATGGACAAGTAGAGAGATTCAATAGGACTTTGATCCAAGTATTGAAGTCTCTGGTAAATGAGCAGATGGATGATTGGGATGAACAATGTGAATTCGTGGTACATGCCTATAATGGCACTGTGCATTCGAGCACAAACTGTTCTCCTAATCTCCTCGTTTTTGGAGAGGATTTGATTATGCCAGCCGATTTGGTGTTCGGCGTAATAAGAATGAATCCGGAAGCCCCTTGCCAGGTGATGTTTGTAGAATCCCTACGGGATAATTTCAAACAAGCCTATGAGAGGGTTAGAGACGAGTTGCAGAAAACTGCGCGTTGGCAGAAAGTTGGCTATGACACAGGTCTAAAAGCTAGATTTTTTAATCTAGGGGATAGAGTACTGCGTCTACACCAACCTCTAGCTAACCTGAAATTAGCCAGTAATTGGGATGGACCTTTCACTATAACTCAGGTTATTAGTGATTGCACAGTGATTATTAAATCACAGCTTGGTAAATGTTACAAGTCAAATGTAGCGAGACTACGCCCATGGAGGGGGAGGGATACCTCCACCGAAATGTACGGCGATGGTCTATTGGAAGTAATGGAACAGAGTCGTGTTAAGCAACTCGAAGTGGTACCGACCCGAAAGCGAGGACCCGGGCGGCCACGGAAGGTTGCAGACCCGAAGAGGGTGGTGCCCCCTGTCGTAACATCCGGAAAGCAGGGGAAGATACAAAAAGTCTCGGCAGGCGCAGGTAAAAATAAGAGGAAAGGTCCCTCTAAGGCTAAGAAGACCTTGGAAAAGGCTCTTATGGATACCAGGTCAATAAAAGAGGCCTCAAAACCTCTTAGACGCAGTCCAAGGTTGCTACAGACTGCCGTAACCTAGCCTGTTAACACAACGAGTGTGTTGTCCTGTACTGTGTACTGTTATATGTTGTAACCTAGTTCAATGTATATTTGAGCCGGTCAAGAGTCTCTGGAAAAGGTCCTATGACAATGAACCCATGGTTTTGGACGGATAATCCGGTGGATATGCTTATGCTATCCATAAACTCCAGAATACCTAGCGAATTGTCATAGTCGAACCCTGAGTACGGACGGACGACCGATCGGGTATTGTATTGTTTTTATGTAAGGGCGCGTGACCTAATTAAGGGCACGCGGGAAAGTTGTTGACCCATTTTCGAATGGTCACGTGAGGCGCCGGTTTGATCATGCGCAGCGATTCAAGTTCGAGTATCCCGCCATATTGTCTTATTCCTGCGAAGGAAGAAGACGTGGCCGAGGGTGGTCTTGCTCTTGTTGGAGTCTGATAGCCCGTGACAGCCATATTCCGAGGTGTGCCCTCGTTAAAAGGCACCCGCCTTTCACTGGGTAAGCAGTACTCACTGCTTATCCGGTGGATTGGGATATTTTATCCCCGAACAGCCACTTCTGTCGATGGCAGAAGAGGCCGTCCGTCTTGGCGGCGGTGCCGGTGCCAGCACCCCGCCAGAGTATGGAAGTGGTTCTCCCAAGAGTCCCACTTATACATACGACGATCAGCAATACGATGCTGATTGTGATCAAATGGATCAACAAATGAATGTTGATCAGTACTTCTCTGGAGTAGACGATAGCGACGTAGAATCGTTCTACGACGCATCCGACAACTCCAGACAAGTTAGTCCTGAACGCCGAGGCGTTCAACAACAAATTGATGTAGGTGAGCCTTATGTAGCCCCTCCATCCGAAGGTTTGAGTGGAGAACCGGCAGGAGCCCAGTCTCTTGACAGGGCTCTGATGCCACCTCCCCCTCAACTGCCGCCCCGTCTTGGTGGGAGTACCTCATTCGGTGCTTTGGGACCTGCTTCTCCGGTTGACAGGCCAATGCACCTAGAGCTGCCCTTCCCAGACAGTCCCGAATGGCATGATGTAGCCGGTCCATATGACGGACGGATGTTAGCAATTTCCGAGGAAATGCTGATACCCACCTGTTATGGGACGCCCAGAGAGGTTGACGAGCGTGTTGTCAACGCAATCTGGGAATGTGCTCATCCGCAGTGGGCTAATACCTTTCCGGAGTCCTGGTTGATGGATTACCATCAGATGGCCAAAGGATTGGTAGTCCACTTATGGTTTCGTAAAGCCGTCTGGGACGCAGAAATGGCTTTCCGAAGGAATACCTCTTATAGGCCTTCCTATGTGTCTGACAAAACGGGTTACACCGGTGTCAAGGCAGATGAGGTCTCTAGATACATAGACAGAGACCAGATCCTACTGTTAAGCACAGCGGATGAGTATGAAGCAGCAGGTAACGCTGTTGTGGATTACTGTCCAGGGGTCCCTATTACGTCTCAAACCATTGAGGCAGAAGAGGCCCGTATTGGTGTGTCTCCACTAGACAGACTCGGGGTAATACAAGACCTCGTAGTACGTCTATTGGAGAGACAGTATGCACTGGCGCATCCGGAGTTAGTACCCGGACCCGCACCCGTGCAAGTAACAGCCAAGATGGCCGATCGGATGGACCGTCTCATGTCTCCTGCTGAAGCTCCCACCTTGGGAGGCGCAGCAGTAGTACCTGAGAAGGCCCTACCTGATGCAGATGTTTCCCTTAAAACTGCTCAGTCTACCCCTACGAAGACTGAGCAAGTAAAGGAGAAAGCAGCTGGTGGAAAGGGTAAAACAACCCCCACCAAAGGTAAGGGTAAAGGGAAGCGGTCAGGAACCGAACCCTCTACCAGCACGAGTGTGGACGACAGTACCCGAACCCGTCGGGTGTCTCCACGCTCGGCCAATAAGAAGGGCGCTAAGGCTTCGGATGTCTCCGGCAACGAGACGGACGCATCCGAGCCTGGCACTTCTACTAACGGCAGATCCCGCAGGAGGAATAAGAAGAAGGTTGACCAACGCAAACCTGAACCTATCGAGGTAGACGTTAAAGCTGATAATACAGAAGCTGAACCGGCTGTCCCAACCGTAAAAGTTGAGCTCGGTGTGCCAATCGTCAAGCTACACGACGTAATGGCCGATTTGAGTGGAGACGCTCAAGATGCTGCAGCCCAGGTCCTCGCGGGTCAACAACCCGTTGCGCAACCTGTGGATGTACCATCCGACCCGGAGGGAGAGGAGCCGGTTGACCCAGTTGTGGATGTCACTCCGACTGACGAGCAAGAGGCTGCTATCTGGGCTAACGCCAATAGCAACTTTGCCGACTTCATTCCTCTACACAGGGGACACCTGAAGGGGAGTAAATCCGTATGGAGACTGCCCCCTCGGATCACCTGTGAGAGGCAGGAAGATATGGAGGAGTGGCTTCGCAAGAAGCTCTCTGATAGAAAGCCGGCCAATATGTACTGGATCTATTGGGAATTCGTTAAGAATTCGCCCAATGGTCTGTACAATTATGACCAGAAGGGCAAGCTCAAGTTTGCTCTAGATGAGTACTACGGGGAGGATCGTAAGGATTGTCCCTTCCAACGTTGTACTCAAAGTGAGGGTGAGGTTGAATTCTTCATCGAGAAAGACGCGTTCCTTCGTCATCTCGTGGAGGTTCATATGCACCAGAGGCCGGAATATGTCTGCGACCGAGAGGTTGGCAAGAAATGTGCTAAATGCACAGGATGTGTCACCCCCCGACGCGGAGACATGGTCCGGCACTATGTGACTTCGCATGGAGAGGGCCTGGAGGCAGCCATAGATCGGGTGATGAAAATTCACTCCGAACTCTATGGCAACCTTAGGGGCCTCAATGCAGAGAAGTTGGCTTCCCTCACACCGAGTACGAAGCAGTTTGCGCCTACGGTTCCTGGTACTAACCAGAAACTAAAGGCTCGGTTTGCCCAGACTCCCGGGTCCGGCAAACTAGAGTACGCTCAGGAGGAGTACGATCTGTTAAACGAATGGAGAAGCAACAAGGCCCGCCGTCGTGGTGGGGCTTATGTAACTCCATCCGGAGAACAGGTCCGAAGCCGCAGGGATTACCGCCAGGGACCCTCTGTAGCAGATAGGAAGAGACAGGCGTCTGAATCTCCAAGCCGAGCCAGGTCACCACTGGAGGCGCTGGAGAGACAGACAAATGGGGGAAGGAAGAAGCCACATCTTCCATCTCCTACTGGAACTCCTTCCCATTATGGGCGAGCACCAACTCCACGAGGTGCACAGAACCCGACATTCTTTGGTGTCAGTGGACCGAGTGGCCAGTCCGCCCGGAAACACGCGCCTTTGAATGTCAAAGACCCGAAGCAGTACCCTGCTATAGGCCCACCCGGACCAGAGATGCAAATCTTTGATCAGTACGGGAGGGTCAAGCAGGAACTGCCGACAGTAGGAGGTCAAGCTCCCCGACCTACAATGAGTGCTGTGGTGAGACAACGTCCACCCGCACCATTGTTGACGGCCAAAGACCTTAGAAGGGAATTGTCACGGTTGCCCCTGGTTCAGGGATTACCAACTCAAGGCCCTTCTTCGACCACTGCTAGTGCGGTTACTACTGCGGTTGCTTCTTCGCACACGCAGGTAGCTGTCACTGCGAGTGGGTCTGGAGCACAGCCGAAGCCTCAGGGTCAGGTACCCCCACCTGGTGCTGTGGTTCATCGGCCTAAGCTGATCCAGACAGTGGAGACCTTCTTCAAGAAGGAGGACAAATTGTCTTGCAATATCCAGAGCAAACAATTTGAGACGCTACAGCACCATCTGGAAAACCTCCACCTGGACATGTATCGTCGGACCGTGTCGAGCACTCTCCAGTGTATTGACGCGATCCAGAAGTCAGAGATCAACCGAATCTCGACTCAGATCAAAGCGGATGTTGCCAAAGATAAGCAGGAAGCTGCTAATCTGCGGCAGGAGGCCCTATCCGAGAAGGAAACAGCTTCTCAGATGCTCGACCTAGAACGAGCAACGAACATGAAGAACCAGCAAAAGTTCTTCAAGGTCTTCGGAGTTATCATGGATAACTGGGACGGTACACCTGAGCATGCTTTGAAGCTGTTCGAAGCACGCCAAAAGGTGAAACTTACACCTGCTGTCCCCGCATTGGCACCTACGGATGGAACTGGTATGAACCCCCCTGTTCAGCCACTGGCTCAACAACCGGGTCCAAACCAGCCACCCGAGGAGAACATGGAACAGTAAAAAACTGTTGCATGAAGATCGGACATAATTGTGTGTCCCGGGGTTCTATTACCCATGCATTGTTGGATAAGAAACCATTTTTTTATCCAACCCGTATTGATTCGGGTACCAAACTGTACCCTAATCCGGAAACTGAAAACAGAAGGAGAAAACAAACAAGTCACTCTGGAGGAGGAGTACGAATGCTGTAAACACCATAATTGTACTGTGCCACAATGTAATGACTGTGCCTATTATAAAATCATGGACAATTTACACTAATATGGACTTTTGAACTACAAACCGGATTTACTACTACACCACTACTATTTGTGAGCTAGCACTACAGGCATCAGGGTTTAGCTACGCCCATAGAGTCCATCAACAGTCTACAACTGGATCTACTATAACCTCCAGTTAGCTAGCACTACAGGCATCAGGGTTTAGCTACACCCACCAACAAGTTTTACTATAGCACTTCAGGCATCAGGGTTCAGCTCGCCCATACCAAGCCATCAGCAGCATCCGACTCCTGTTACATCCTCCAATCATGAAAACAAGTAACTTTGTTGATATTATTATATTGTATGTAAAATTGTATTTATAACTATATAATATCTTTTATAAAGATATATTATTATATAAGGGTACCTATAAATATACTGGATCTGCGAATCCTAAAAGTTATTTAAGGTAATCCTAGACCTATAACTGTCTATATAGGTCATTCCTGGTCTCAATATATTAAGAGACTATAATTCTTCTGTAACTTGTAAATATAAAACACTAAGGTATAAACTGAGCTGCGTCTCAAAAGTATAAATATTTTTCTATAAAATAAGAGAAGGTCCAACGGATTTCTCTAAACTTAGTATTGTATTACTCAGGTTAATACCTAATTGTGTTCATATAGTATCAGATTAATTGTCCATATCTGATCATTAATATTTAATTCACTCTGTAAAGTAGACAGAGCTGTTAATTTAAAAAGTCGAAAATTTTTTTTCCGGGTTCAATAACCATAATACGATCATTGTTAACAACCACCGGTCCTTTTCAGGACCCTACTGTTGTCAAAACGTTACTATAAATCTGTGATAATTGTATATTTATCATTTATGGTTGTTATAAGCTAGTGATGGAAATAACATGAACGACACTCGATGCTATTATTGTATAATTTTTCAGAAATAGGATAGTCTTATACTATAGCCTATTTCACATCGAGCAAGTGTAATTAATACCCCTTTTTAGTATTGTAAACAATCACTTACTAGGTTATTAATACACTGCGGTTTAATTACCCCCAAGTTATTGTCTAAGGGGGGCAGTGTAGGGGTATGGTATTTTACACTTTAACGTTCATGCACCCGTGAGACTCAGACCTAGGTCCTTCGGGTGTGGTGGGGGAATCCGGATGGCAGGTGGCAGCACCTGCCTCTGGGTTCGTATCCACTACACCAGGGGGCCTACCACTCGTCCGCCACACGTCACGTGGCCGGTCTGAGTTTCGCGGGCTTTTCCCCTATATAAGGCTGGTCCTAGCCCTAGGTTCCTCAGTAGTGGTTTACCCACTGCTCAACCAGGTTGTTACCCGAAAGGGTAACCGAATGCACTAGCAGCATGTAGTCCTCTGAGGCTGTGATCGTATGTAACGCAAGCTCTGAAATAAAAGCTCGGTTGCCTACCCGGAAACTTTTCTCTCTCTTCGTTATGATTTAATCTAACTTAACGAGACGAACCACTACATTAATATGAATCTACAATCTTGATTATGAATCTGGTTTCAATTTTTTTTCACCTTCACTTTGCTCTCCCCTATTTCAATATCTGCCAATAGAAGGTATATCAAAATATTGCCATCAATTCAACATATATGTTTTCACCATTGAATCATCACTGTTATTTTTGCATTGATGAATGAAATCATGTTGAGCCTTTACGAGTTGATCAACCCAGAAGGGTCAGCATGATTCTAGAATTACTCACAAGGTCTGCAGTTATACAACATGGCAACCTATAAGCATCATACATTGATGTATCACCGACCATCAAAGGTTTAATGGTCAAGTCAATGGGGCACCAAAAGGGCCTGGAACCAGGAGTAATTGCAAATTTGTCTAGACTGCACTCATCCTATTCACTGATATGTCAACAACATCATACTAACTATCAAACAGATTCCATAAAGGAGCAACGGGTTAAATACAAGGTCAAAGGCACCTGTAAGGAACCAGAAAAACTATTGGAGATAAAATTTGCAATAATTATTAGTCGTAGGTACATCGAGAATATAAATGGACTATAAAGATAAATGACATAGGCCTACCTGTAATGGTCAGACCGACCCTGGCAGCACAAAGAGCAGCATCTTTCTGGGCTGCACCGAGGAACTGACCCATCCGGATGGAAGTCGCTATGGCGATCCCTGTAGACAACTGGAGTGCAAACAATTACATGGATTGATCCAACTTGTTCTAGCTTGCTCTGGGTGTGTATACCAGAAAGACAACAAACGTGGCTTGAAAAAAGCAGGGATGTCAAACTGTTATACATACATAGATCATAGTTCAGCACTTACACCAAATGCAGGACTCTCCAAATTGAAGGCGACAGACTGTGCTCCAAGCTCAGTGTCTCCCAAGTACCCGGCCAGAAGAATGGTTGCCTCAAATGCCCACCACTCTAAGCACATCATCAGCGTCCCATGTACTCCTAATACAGTCAGCGGACCCCAGTCCAGCAGACATTGCACACTCCATCCTACAATGGTACATGTAAGAAGTTATGAGTTGCCGTATTTCATGTAATAAATCCTCAATGCACTTTAGAAATACCTAAAATGTGTGCCTAGTAGTTTAATTGGGTTTGAAAATCAGAATATTTTGGGTTATTTTAAGTCAAATATATAAGCAAAAACATGGGATATGCATTTATTAGGCAAATCTTTGCTATTCTTTTTCTATTATATATTTGCAATATTATAAATCATTGGATTAACAAAAATCTGTCCGACCTACATCAGTCAGCGCCAGTGCTTTAGGGTGTCAAATTCGGTATTTGTGTAAAATTAGATATGCACATAGGCACTTGAAGATCTCTTGAAAACTTTAAATGTACTGCACAAAGCCTTGTATATATTCTTTACCTACTAGAGCAGTACATAAACATAACATTCCTTATCTGTTATGCCAGAAATGTACTACCTTGAGGGTCCTACACCAAAGCAATGTTCAATACAAGGGGTTTTCTATGCTTACCATTCCAACATAACTTGTATGCCTTTGAAAACAATGTGTAGATGATTGTCAGGACGCACATTAGTCCAAAGGTTGAGGCTTGTGCAATGGATGACCCCCTTCAAATAGAAGCATAGGCCTATCCCACAAACTGATAAATCTGTTCATATTTTTATTCAGGACCTTCTTGCAGTCAATAGTTCAAATTCAGTATTTTATATTTCCTCACATTATATTATATTTCAGTTATAGATTAAGTCATGGTATGAGAAATGGCTATTATATATGCAAAGGAAATGTGAATATATATGGTGGTGTATTTCCCCACCAGATGGACCAACATAACCTGAGTCAGGTGGTACTGTGCCCGCCACACCAGGAGCTTAATTCAAAAGGCTCTGCCATCGCTACCTATGAGATGTTAGTGATTTCCCTCCCATATTCTATATTGCTACGGTAAGGTACGCCTGCCTTCCTTTCTGATAGCCAGCTCCTTTTAGTGAGCAATGTTAGCCTCAGCCCTCCTTTCACTATTCCAAGCAGCTAACAACTGTGCAGAGTGGTAACAGGTCCACAGAGAAAAAAAAATAGCAGTGGAAGGTAAAAGAAAACAGAGGAAAAACTTGTTCTCTCAAGAGTGGATACACTGGGGTTCTGCTTAAAAATACAGTGCCCCCCCTCTGCACCAACTAAGAGAGAGAAGGGAAGCATGACGTTACTATGCCTTTAATGCATGAGTAGACTCAAGAGCCCTCAAGCAGTCTGAGGAAATGCATTCAAGTGCCCTTAACTCATGGGCAGCCTCAAGAGCCTCCAAGGACTATCCGCAGGTGCATTCACTTTTGTGACGAGGAATGTCTCCCCACCCAGGTGCACTTGCACTCATGAGGGGAAACCACTATCATTTCTCAGTATAAAATAAGGGGTGGTGTTAGTACTGAAGTGGAATAGTGAAGGACTGCATAGTATTTCTTATTAGTTACTGGCCTAACACCACCAGCTATTTTTTTTGTTGTAACAAAAGGCTCTGCGATGGCAGAGCCTTTTGAATTAACCTCCAGGTGGCACTGCACCAGTTTGAACAAAGGAACAGACTCATGCACCTTTGGTCATGGAATTTTTCGCAATCTAAGTATCCCAATTATATTCCTACCCAATTTAATTTGAACCAAAGCTATTTAGTAGAAATATAACTGAATCCTGGGTTTTATATTTCAAGCAATCTTTATGACTAGGATCTAGTAAAATTCATAGTATGAGACATCATATCAAAATACTAATGCTGTTATGGAGAAAAGGAATGAGATGATACTTTAAAGCAATGTTCTGATTTTAAAGACATATGTACATAAGCAATACTCACATAATGCCAAGGTTGAACTGGTAGAGCAGTAGGTATTGCAGAACAGCATGTACCGCATGTCCAATAAGACTTATGATGATGTGCGGACTCACTGCATTCTGACATTCTGTGAACTTCTTTAATGCTGTCCACATGAACATAAACTAGAAAATAAAGCACATGATAAGAATCTGTGCTTTTCTTTCTTTTTTTTTCTCATTGAGCAACACTCTTTTTCTCTCAGAGATGAGTTCAAAGATATTGTCTTCTCTGAGTTTTGCTTCTGATGTATGGTAAAATCTATGTCTTTTCTATATTCAAGTGCCTCATCAAATAGTGCATTCCAAGATCGCTGATTCTTGCTCAAAATGTGAGAAAAACACCATAAACAATAATGACCAATTGCCAATTACAGAATAAGTGATGAGAAAGGCTTACAGTAATAAAAACACCATTACCTACTATGGTCAGATGAATAAATGATATTTTGGATTGTGGTTAACTTACAAACATCCCTGGCATAAAGTACAAGAGGTATTGAGACGTCAGCCTGGAAAATAAAAGGGAAATGGCAGCTGAGGTCAGTTGCAATTAAGACACGTTGTGGGACTCAATTTCACAGCAAAACCTGCTGTTTCTGAACTTCCATTTCGTATACATCACAGCATGCCAAACATTTATTCACTACCGTAATTTCTTTCATATTGTTTCTTCATGATGATCAAATGGTATAAGGTATTAACAAACTATCAGCCGTCAAGAAGAGCTGAATCTGAGACTTACTCGACTACATGATGCTGTTGTCCTAGTGCCAGTAGGATAGGCTTGATATTAAGGTGTATGGCATAACATGGCATCAGCAGGAGGAAGTGCAGGATCAAACCTGGAAAAAAAAGAAAGTTTGTTTCTTGTTTCTTTAGACATCATACTAAAGAACAGTAATAAAAATCAAGACCTAGTTGGGCCTTAAATTGCTTCTCTTTGAACTCAAATGTTTTCAATTGATACATTATGCCCCATTATCACCATATGGGCATGGAGCCTTCAATAGCACCTCCTTTGGACACTTGCCATAGAAATCGAACTGGGAAAGATTCTATGCATAAGATTATTGCTTAAGCCCCCAAGCCTAATATAAACATCTAAAACAATACAGTAATATTTCAGAATGGCATATAGTACCTGTTTGAAGGTGGTTACCCAGCAGTTTGTAGTTACCATTACCGTAGGCTTGTGAGAATACTGTATCTAAACACGTCGCAAAACCTTGTACTAGTGAATTCCCCAAAACATTAATCAGCTGTAATGTAAGTTTACAATCAGATCAAGGTTCCAAAAGACCATATTGGTTCATTGTTTTTGCCTGAATTTTTAAGTGTTACACTATACCTTACAACATTCAGAAAATGTTTTGGAATATTGCCATGGCAGGCCCTCTTCAAAAATATGATAGTTACAAAGGGCATTACAGCATCAAGTGCAGTCATTACTAGGATAGAATACTGAAACCATGGTAGCTCGATGTACCAGGAGTAATTTGACATCATAACTGCCATTCCTCAAATCCATTAGCTGTCTTATTGGATGGTATGCTGTCGTCGGACATTCCTTTCAAAGATCTGTCTATATATGTCACTATTGATATATTAGTGCCTGAAGTGCCTGAAGTGCTTCCAAAACCTATATCTCAATCTGAGCAGCAAATAGTGAGTTTCTTTTTGATTTGAGGCTTAAGTTATCATGTTCTCACTGTGTTTGACAGGGCGATAGCATCCAGTTCCAGCTTCCCAAGATGGCCGCCAAACATGACGGCGACAGGCTGGAACAGTAGCTGACACATCATGGACAACATCTGAAAGTGATTAAATAAACTTCTAGGCATATATAAAGTTGGCATAATATTGTCAATTGATGATATATATGAAAGGTATATTCAAATTGACCACATTCAACCTAATGAGCCCCCTCCCACTGATAAGTACCTCCCCCTTTTTGGAACCTTTTACAAACTTTAAGAAAACCTACTTTCGTCGGTTTTGGTGTCAGTTACAATCGTAAGTATCAGACTAACAAAAATATCCTTTCAATCACCCTGGCCGCTTTACAGGTGGAATATGGTATATATCTTATCTCAATACGAGGGTTCAAAGGATGTCTAGATACCAAAAACCCTTCAAGTGCCGTAAGCAATTTCCATCTAGAGGGCTAAATATGTGACTTCTTCTGATGCTATATTCAAAGACCTTAAAACATTTAATCTTACATCAAATCAATACAGAATGAAATGAGTACAGTGATGCTCTTAGAGTGTTGCAATCTTTCAGATATCAACACTTAAGAGTTATCATCAGTTATCAATATCTAGTGATAAAACAGTGATGCTGATCCTTGAACCCTTATCACCCGGGGCCTGTTTCAATAAAGCTGGTCAACAATCCCAAAGTCTTTCTGGAGATGTGATTCTTCCCTAAGATTGATCTCTATGTAATCGTGTACTGTATCATTGTGTTTAAGCACCAGGATTAAATTAGCGTTGGTCTCGTATTCATGAACGCTAAGGGTATTGGGTCTTGAAATTCTCCTTGACCACTTGGCCCATTTTAGTGTAGGTCCTCAAATTAGTTTTAGTGCAGGGTAGGCAGAGGTTTTGAAATTTAGAAATTCACACCTTTTCATATTTCGAATGCACTCAGGTCTCATTTAAAAGCAGAGTAAATCAGGAGGTTGAAACTGGTTAGTGAAGGAATGCTAAAATTGGCCACTGAGGTATATATATGCAGTACTGTTTAGTTATTCGCAAACTTCATCCTGACATCATTATATTCTGATCGCATTAAGAAGTGTTAGACCTTACCAATGCCCATGCCAAAGACATGGTGCCCTTCAACTCCCAGAAGTAGCCGGTGGGAAATATCCGCCGCCACAGCCGCTGACAAAATGACCCATGTCCTGGACTGCTGTCTGATTAAAGAAGGAAATAAATCCTGTTATGAGTCACACAGGGTTAATTTCATTGCTGCAATGAAAACAATGTCAATCCACGCTGCTCACTGAAATCATAGTGCAATTTTGCATCATGGCATGAATTTTCATGATGCATGAATGCAGCAACCAGCTTACTGAAGTTGTATTACTGCATCATGCTTAGCCAATAGTAGAGACAAAAAAGGGGGATTATTTCGATCATGATAAATCCCTATGTGTAATGTGCACCTTATATGCAAGGATGGACCTCTGGTTTGCCTTGTAGGAGGGGGCAAACATTTCTTTCTAAATTCTCCCAAAGGGTGCCCCACCCTATCAACATGGTGTAAGGGGTTGGGGTCAGTACCTCGAACTTTGAAAATCTATTTGGTAGAACAGAAGTTGTGTCATTCTTAACTTTTGAAACAAGTCAACCAAGTGTGGTTGTGTCTTATATGTGGGGTGCGCCTCAAATGCAGGGATTTATGGTATTTGCAATTAGTAGAAGAACATATGGATGGACATTATTCTTTCAAACTATACATGTATACTACAAAAACATCTCCCACCTTCCACTGTCACCAGAGAACCCTTTGTAGGGGCCCATGTTTCTGCTTCTATGGAAATCCCCAACTTCCTCTCTGGTGCCATCACTGATATAAAGCAATCCTACTACCGGTACTTTCTGAGCCAACTCTACTTTCAGACTGCTGAGAGCCCTCTGGCACTGAGGCGCATGGTGAAGTGGCCAGTTTTCTGAGTGTGGTGAAATACCATGACATAAAAACATGCCCTACTTGTAAACCACCACCATCACAATGACCCTCTTAGGGCTGCAGGCTGCTTTTTAATCCGCTGATGCATTAATGCATCATGACCACTGGTCAGCATGATGCTCCAATGATGTGCTGGCGAGTAGTCTCGCCAGCACATCATTGGTGCATCACTGGGTTAATGCTGTGCCCCTACACAGGTGCTGAGGATAAGGGCTGTGTGTCGGCCACAAACAACCCGAAGGCTTCAAACAGGTATCTGCTTGAGCGCTAAGCTCAAACATAGGCCCTTATGCCACAAATAATTGTGGCCCAACGGGGGAGAACGCGCTTCCGGGGGGATTTTTAGTACTGGTTTTGGCCACCAGGGGGCAGTATATGGGTAAAACACTGGCAAATATGGTAAAAAAAAAAAGCCCAACTTTTGATAAGGAATTAAGTGGTATGTTTAAAATCATTCCAATTCGGAATATTTTTCAAAAAAAATTCCTTCAAGAACCCCTTAAAAGGCCATTTCCCCCCAGGAGACATGTTTTCCCTCACTTGGCCACATATAGCACTAATGCACAAACGCCCACCACAAATGCCCATATCCCACATATTATCCCTTTATACCACAAAAACCCTAATATTGCCGCTCATGAGAAGTGTAGGCCTATTATTTGGTGTGGAAATATTTAACGTATACTTGTAAAGAAAAACGAAGGCCAATTTACTCTCAGAACTGGGATTACAGGTCTACCCAGGACTTTTTGTCATCTTGAGAAAAAGGTGCTTAAGGTGCCCCAAAACGTTTTTTTTTTTTTTCTCTTATTTTTCATTTTCTGAGTCAACATGTCAGATTTTAGGAAAGTGCCATATTATGCATGTTGACTTTTGTTAAGGGGATTTTCATGACTTCTGCAATGTTTACGGACTGTTGAAATTGCTGTCACCCATGTCAATTTTTTTTTTTAAGTGTCTTGTAGCCAGTGTTGCAGATTGTGATTTTTACCCATGTACCTGTAGGCACAATATTAATAATACTGGTACCAACCAATTGTTGGGACTATCAGAGCTCCATGAAATTGGATAGATTTTAGAACATAGCGTTATGTAAGTAAATGCAAATGGCTACTCAATGGAAAACTTTTATTCACTTGGAAGATCCTGACAGTATGAAAGACTATAGGCTGCATGATCACCCAGGTGAAAAACAGAGTAAAACAGGCATTTCCTTAATTATAGGGCCATGGGGCCTTGCACAGGGGATCTCATCAAGGATTGTACAGGTTCCCTAGGATGTGTTACTTCATAGAGTCCTACAGTACAGACCACCCCCCTCTACCCCCCTTAAAGGTAGGCTCCCTTTCATGTTCAGTATTGAGTCCTATGTAAGATAAGGGGGTTTGTGGAGATGTAAGGACTCTTTATCAGACTGATATTAAATGCAAACAAGGTACCACCTATACCAGAAAATCCTGCCAAATCCACAATTTGTGATCTTGATTCTCAGAAATTGACCTAAAATTGAGGTTTGATGATGAGAATATTTTTAAAATGTACAAAAGTAATATTGAAAATTATTGGGACTTTTTATAAATGGAACATGCTAATCAAAGTCAGAACCTCAATCTACACATCCTCATATCTTCCTATCTCTCAACCTGACAACTACTGCCTGTGCATGGTTCTGCCTATCCCACATACTGCCTATCCCTTAGTCTACCTATCACTCATAATACCTCTCTCTTGGAATCTAGAGTTAATCAGGTTTTCCCTCAAAATGCTTAAAGGATCAAAGTTTATCTCTTACCTTTGTACTAAACTTTATCTGTACATTCCATTAGAATACCTATCCTCAATCTGCCTATCACTCATTTTACCTATCCCTCATGGTGACTATCCCCCAACTCTGCATATCCCTCACGTTTGTCTTCTGTCATATTACCTAGCATCCATCTTTAAATAATGTTCACCTTACAAGGTACTCTCTGTGCCTATCTCTTAAACTGTTCATTGCACATGCTACCTATCCCCCTTTTTGCCTATCCTTTTGAATACAGGTCCTATCCCACATGATCACTTTATAGTTTTCCTGGCCATCATGACCAATCTTCATTATGATGACCACATCTAAGTCAACCTATCCCCTAAGGTATCAATCCAACAGTCTACCCCAACCATACATCTACCTATCACCCGTACTACATATCCTTTACACAGTTTACATATCCTTCAGGTTGCCTATCCTTCAAGGTATATTTTCCACTGGGCAAAAAATGTTTTTTCAATGTTTGCAAACATTTCCATTAGGTTTGGGTAAAACTGTTGGTAAAAATCGTTGACAAAACATCAAAAACATGTTTTTAAACCAGTTTTCAATGTTTGTGCTTTCAACGTTAAAAATATGTTTTGTATAAACATTTTTATGTTATGTTTATTTTAGGCAAAAAAAAACAAACATTTTTTTAACCTGAAATAAACAAAACGTTTTTATGCTATGCGAAAAAATGTTTTTATGAGTACATGTTTTGAAGTTATTTCAATGTTGAAAAAGCATTTGGCAAACTTAGGAACCAAATAGAAACATTATTTTAACATTAAAAAATATTTTTTAGCCAAGTGGGATCCCTTAGTCTACCTAACCAAGTAGAGGTTTGTAAAATGTTTACTGGAGTACATGTTTTGTCTATGTTTAAAACAAACTTAAGATGCTGAAATGAAAGTTTGTTTTACATGAAAAATGTTTGAGTGGGATAGATCCCATATGGCAAAAAAACATTTTTTTAATGTTTTCAAATGTTTGAAAAAGGTTTGGGTTGAAAAAAATTCCAAAAGAAAAACATTTATTTTTAAGTTGAAAATGTGCATTTAAAAACTGTTTAATGTTGTAAAATGTTTTTTAATGAATGTTTTTGCTTTTTACCTAGTATAAAAACCTTCGATATAACATTAAAAAGGTTTTTAGTGCATGTTTTAAAAAAATATTTGACCAATTTAGGAACCTAGAGAGAACTTTTTAACCTTAAAAAAGCGTGTGTTTTTTTTTGCCACGTGGTATAGCATGAGTGATATGCAGCATGGGGGATAGGAAGAGAGGAATAGACATAAAGAGGGATGTGAAGCAAGTTGGATAGAAAGCCAGCATAATGATAAGCATGGTGAGGCATACACAGATAAGCATGGTAATTCAAGAGGCTGAGGGATATGTAAAGTAAGTATGAGTGATATGCAGGTTGGGGGATAGGTACCATGAGGGAAAGGCAGGCATTATGATAGGCATTATAAAGGTAGACCTGTAGACTTAAAATAATAGACACAATAAGGAATGCAGTGTTAACCATTAGGGCTCAGATGAATAATATAGAGTAGACATGAGGGCCTGAGGGATAGTCACCATGAGGGATAGCTAAACTGAATGATTGGAAGATTGAGGATAGGTAGACTAAGGGAAGTAGGCACAGAGAGGATTAGTTAAGGTAAGGAGTCAGCTTTAGCCTTTATGCCTTTTGGGGATAGCCTTACTTAACTCAAGGTGCTTTGAATTCAAGAGATAGGCAGTATGTTGGATAGGCAGAGTGATGCACAGGCACAGTCCTTGCTAAACATTTGGATATGTAGATTGGGTATGAACTTTGGTTTATGCGTTGTATCTATAAAGAGTTCCAATATTTTTCAATATTATTTTTGTACATTTTCAAAATATGCTCATCATCAAACCTTTTGGATTTATTTTGATCAATATCTCAGAATCAAGACTATAAATTTTGGATTCAGCAGAATCTTTTGGTTTAGTTGGTTCCTTCTTGCCATCTGGTATCAACCTGATAAAGGCGTACCACAGTTCCATAAACCACCTAATCCTCTATAGGAATCAACACTGAACACACAAAGCAGCCTACTTTTAAGGTGGCCTGTTACACTCTTCCCATAGACTATTCTTTCAGTAACACAACCTAAGGAACCTATACAATCCTTGGTCTCATGCCATGTGTTGCTTTGTCCCCATGTCAATTTAACATGTCTGTGGTCCTACCTATTGTGACAATGTCCAAATGGTCAGCAGGTTAATTTGATGAGTCACAAATGAATCATGATGATTCAAATGAGATTGATACACTTCAGGAGGTTGTCATGATGCATAAATGCAGTGCTGGAGAGGTGATACATTTATGCATCATTTGGTCCTTCATGCATGGGATAGCATGACCTAGATCTATACTGCTACCATCCCTGAGATATCACTGAGATGTATTATCAATTACTATTTGTGGTAGTCACTTACAAAAAGATAAGTTATATCTTATCAGATACAATGCTTTAGGAGGGAAGAGCTTGGTCATACCGTACTCTAATCATTTAAACACAGAGTAACCTTGTTCAGGCGAGGGGGGGGGGTTGGTATAGGCCTACTTTTTGAGCAAAATCTCTCTAAACAAGGGTAAACACTAAAGAATTAAAAAGTGAACCATCTTGTTTGTGATGCAGTTACATAGTGTATTTTTGTAGATGGCAGCACTCTATAGCATTTGTTCCAAGGAGTCTCTGTAAAAAAAAAAACACAGTGAAACCGTTATCTCAAAGTTGCCTAAGAACTGCCATCCATTTGCAGGCACCTCATTGGAGCGTAACTTATTTAAAAGGAAAACAAATAAACAATGCCTAGGGTGGTCAATCGCTTTTTGACAAAAATGCTGAAGGGATTGATAGATAGGGAAGTGTAAATCAACACATCCCGTGGCCCATCTCGTCACGTGTGTTACTTTCAGGAACGGCTTGTATTGCGCTGAATGTTGCCTATAGGTTATAACAAGATACTTAATCAGGAAATCCATGCACCGTAAAACCTTGCATTCAGACCATTGCCACTGATGCATTGATGAATCATGCCCATTTTTCGTCATGATGCACCAATGAAGTGCTGGCGAGACAGCCCACCAGCACTTCATTGGTGCATCATGAACACCCACTGGGAGTTTGTGTATTAATCCTATATAATCAGCACGATGTATGACTATAGCCCTGCATTCATGCATCGTGACAAAAAATCTGCATGATGCATTAATGCATCAGTGGCCCTTAAAAGGTTAAAGATTCCTATAGCTCGATGCAGCAAGTTGGGAACCTGAGTGTTTTCCAGTTTTGGAGGCAGCTGTGCATGTAAAATGCCTTCATTCAAGGGACATTTTTGCATATGCTGCAGAAGACAAGTATTGTGTATGATTCTATCTCAAAAATCACACGTCTATATATGATGATCTATGTGGTCCCACATCAAAAACCAAGCAGACATTTTGCTGAAAATCACAGTTTTTGCAAACTGACTAAAGTCACATGTCTCCCATAGTGTAATGAGCCACCATAGAGGTAGGGGAAAGAAGCATACTCATTTATAAACTTCATGGGTCAGTATTATGCACTATCTATGAAAAACTGATGGCTAGAATATTTTTTCACTAATGATTTTTAAATTCATAATTTGTACTTCAGTGGTAAACTGTGCACTATATTAATGTAATACCATCTACCATGGCCTGAAAGCAATGAGTTTCATCTTTCATTTGCTGCAAATATTGTGTAAATCGGATAAATTTTGGCTAAACTACAGCATTTCTTAGCGAAAATTCAGGAAAAAACTATATTATAGGTTCCCAACTTGCTGCATCGAGCTATACCAGTTATACAGCTGCATGATATTACCATAGATCAATAGTACCAATATCCCACGCCAGGTGGCAGCATTATTCAGGTTGCGCTTGGAGCCCAGGCTTGTTTTGATTTCTCCCCTCAAATCTAATAGTAATCTGCTACATTTAATCCTAACTATGAGTTAACTTTGCTGGTCCACTGTCTAGTGTTTAGTGCATTAGCAGCTGAATCAGTGGATCTGACTCACATTCAATCAATCAGGAAGCAATCTGCAGGTAACAGATTGTATAGGGTACACCAGACCAAAGCAATTCATATTGTACATGCATGTGTGCCACCTAGCGTTTTTAAGTAGAAGCTAAATGATTGACAAGTCATATCTTGGCGATCACTGGTGTCCTTATAAGAGAGAAATGTCTGTCTCCTTTTAACCATTACCACCATCACTGGTGTCTTTTGCAAAGAAGTGGAATCAGGAGGCGGGAATAGTGTAATCAGGTCAACCTGATGGGTAGAAAAGACAGTGTTCCCCATTAGGGTCCCCAGGTATAAAACAATCCATACTGCAACTGTCAAATTTATCATATAGGATTCCTACAGCAAATAATTATATTTCCAAACCATTGAAATCATTACAGAAATAGGTGCTTAATATGTTGAATTGCTGCATCATACTTTGGCAGCTGAATATTGAATGCTCCATATTAAGTAACTTGACTGGTTAATGATAATTTCCAAATGTTCATACTTACTTATTTCAATGATTATATAAACTGTTTATAAACTAATTTATGTTCCAAGGCACAAAGGATTATGGAACATCCCCGGGACATGTTGAGCATGAGAAGGGTTCACTTTTCTCTTTGGACACTGACGGACGATTACGTACACATGTCACTAAAATCAGTTTTTGAAGAGTTTGGTTCCAAAACGCCACAAATCCATTCCAGATTTTCAGCATATACCCATGTTTGCAGGGCTCCCCTGAAGTGAATTTTAGTGCAATCATGATACAATCTTTAATAAATAGATGCTGGACAGCTGAAAATCTTTTTTTATAACAATGAACAATATCTAACATGTAGGCATTTGAAATATTTGCCTCTTTTTTCAAAATGGCGTTTATTGCGTTTTGGAACCATACTCTTCATTTCTAACTGCCTAGCGTGGACAGCCGACCACAAGACCATGAACTACATAGATAGCATCCCGAGGAAGATATATGCCTTTGACTTTGATGTTACCACTGGCACAATGAGTAAATAGACACCCACAAAGCGATTTCCATACATCTATGTAGTATGAAACATTGAAATTTATTGCTATGGAATACACGATTCTTTTTTGAAAATATAGGCAGAACTGCCCCTAATTTGTGCAGAAACATCTAACCTAACTGATGAGACCACTTTAGAGTTTTTAAACTTCTGTTAAATGGTCATTCTGGCAATTTATGCTAGAATTAGGTAAAAATACATAAATTCTGAGCCTCAAAACATTCATGAATAGTAGCATGAACATGAATGCTAGTGTATGGATTTAATGAACTTCCATTGAGGGTAAAATGAATAAATATACCAAATGGTGAATACAAATGTTTCAAAAATTTCTGAATAATTTTTTAATGTAAACCATCACCTACATTTTGATAGCCTTTTCAATCAACGTGAATATTCACTCTGCCCTAGAGTCTCCAATTACGTTTTTGTAAAAAAAAAAAATTAATGTTGTTTTTAGTCATTTTTAGGAATGGTACACTGTAAATCATCTTTTATTTTTCATTTTTAAAGTCCAAACACTTCCTTTGGCAGCCAGTGTGCAACTATTCTGTTTGAAACAATAGCTGTGGCAAGGAAATGCCAATCAACGTATCCTAGTAAGTTGCTGGTCAGGCATCAGTGACATGGAGATTGATATATGCCAAGAAATATAGCTTTCTACTTTCTTATGATTGATGGCAAATCCCCATGCACCTGACAATAGTATCCTTTCTTCCTCTTCAATATATGAACCAGTGCAAAAGAAAAAAGAAAAAGAAGATATGAAAATATCTGTTCCCCATTTTTGAAGGGGCTATTTCTTAACATACTATGACTGCACCATCCAAGTTGTACCAAAATCTCCACAGTAATAACATGTAATTTAAATTCATATATGATCGCGCTCCATTAAGAAATAAACTCCTACTATACATCACACCGTCTTGTCCTTTGTTAAAGGTATGGCTTCATGATAAATCACCATATCATTACAAAAATATTTGAATGTAATCAGAGGATGTGTTGACTATGGTGAGAGTACAGACAAAGGCTGATGATATGTGTATAGACACAGACAACACCATATGGGTGGCCTGCTATGGGGGAGGCAAAGTCATCAAGTTTAACTCCCGCACAGGTGAGGAGATGTACTGTAAATATACCTGATTGGATGTTTTAACTGAGCTAATCCTAATGAAATGTGTATTTATATTGTTAATGTTGGACACTGGCCCTCAGTGAAGTTCTTATCTACTGGTTGCCATAGTGATGGCAGATAAGAATTAGTTAATGCAGGTGTTGTACAATGCCCCAATAGTAGCAGTAATGCAGGTTAGGAGGTGAGGGAGGATGTGTGGAGTCTAAAGAAAATGCATAATTTGAACCAGTTTTGATACAACAAATGCAAAATATCTCCTCATATACAGCTTTGTTGAATGTGTTCATGCATAATAAGCTATTAATGTATAGATATTCTGGGACGAGGTGTGGTTTGCTTGAAATATTCAAGCTAACCTCACCGAGTCCCAGAATATCTATGCATTAATGCGTTTTATCGCACTTATTCATCCATTATGTATTAATTTCTTACCTTATAACCCCAGAATTAATCCATGAGAAGACATTTTGTAAGTGCATGTGATCCGCTCAGTTTGCCATGCCGTCGTGGCCATGTTGTGACCCTGCCCAATATACCTCCACCTTTACACACATTTCGGGTATAATCCAAGCGTGTCAAGCCCTGTTCTTCTAGTACCGCCAAATATACAGTTGGTGTTCGCCTACATTTTGTATCCATTTTGTTATAAACAAATAAGAATCCATTGATTTTCCATAGCGATCCAATGTACACGGCCTGGTTCACGGCCATTTTGTCTTGTTGACGAAGCGGGAAGGTGCCTGGATGTAAAAAATAGGTCAAGACGCATCGAGCAAGGAATGGCCGGATGGGGCAGGTCCCGACCCTTATCCCTATGGAAAATCAATGGATTCTTATTTATTTCGAACCAAATGGCAAATTTAGGCATGTCATGTTCATATAGGATATCTAAGGATGTTTCTCTGTTAATAACTCCACCTGGCACCATTGAATTCTATGCTAACGAGGTCTGTAAACATCAGGTATGACGGACAACTTTTTTAAATTCTTGATGTACATTGCTTTGTATCACCGGTTGGCTTGGTATAGTGGACAGTGAGCTCGTCTCCTGCCACAGCGGCCGGGGAATGATTCCCCGTTGAACTCTAAACGGTTTTACCAGGAAATCAATGGCGTAGTTGACTTTGTATACTTTACCAATTTATTAACATGTCCAGGTTCTAACCAGGATCATCTTAGGAAAAAAAATGGACTCTGAGAATGCGGTTATACCCCAATAACAGAACGGGGTTATAACCAAAAAGGCACTGTAGAGGCCTGAATCGTGAGATAAACCAGGATAAGTATACAGCCAGGTTCATTTCTTTGCACAAATCATTGTTGCATTACACAAATAACCTTTTATTTTCTAAACCTTACATTATATAAATTTCAACCAAAAATGTTGGGGGATGGGCCAACATTTGCTCCCCCCCCCTTAATGGAGGAGGATTGCCTATGTTTTCCGAGCCTGTTGCAAAATCTATTCTTACCATTTGCTGAATGATGCTGATGCTGTGGGAGTGATAGACTCCCGATGGGTCAGCATAATCTATGTTTGAAGTTTATATGAATTATGACCCTTTAAAGACAAGGTATTCCTTCAGATTTTGTGTTCCCTGGTTTCAAAGTTACTTAACTTAAGGCTGCGTAAGGTTCACAGTTACTGAGCTGCATTGAAGCATCATGATGATATTGTAGGGGTCGGCGAAAACAAATCTGGAGAAACCTGGGATCGAACCTGGCACCTTCCAGCCTGCAGACCGTTGCTCTACTGTTGAGCTACTTCCCCGTCTTACATTTCCTACCTTCCACCCACACCTGGAGCTTAATTCAAAACATCCTGGGATCCCAACCCCAGCGATCTTAGTGTAGGCACATATCATAAGACCTGGCTGGTCTACCCAATGTAATGCAGTGGTTGCAGGCCTGTCCAGAATAGCTAGTCCTGGGATCACTTCACTATTCCATTTCCACCACTAAGATCACTGCGATCTTAGTGAAAGAAATGCATAGTGGTTTCACCTGAGTACAGAGCACTTACAGGGAACACTCCTGATCGAAAGAGTGAATAGCCTGCTGCATACATAAAGAGGGGAGGGAGGACGTTTGCTGAGTGTCCTTAAAGGGCTCTTAGGGCTACTCATGCGTTAAGTGCACTGTAAGGTAATTCTTCCCTTCTCTCTCTTTGTCCTGGAGGGAGGGCACAATGCTTCTAATAGGCAAGCATACTCTTGAATACTGTACCATGGTCAACTGCATCCTGTGCTCTTTTGTTAGCCCATATGGGGATGGGGAATGATGGTATAAGCACTCTTGTGAAGAAGAGTGACTCCACAGCTATTCCTTTATTTTGGGACTCTTACCCCTGTGCCTAGTCAGTTCTTCTTGGAATAGTGTAGGAGGGCTGAGGCTAAGATCGATGGGATCTTAGTGCTGGCTAGGATATGTGAACCCAGTCAACTCTTAAGATCACTTAATAGGATAAGGCTGATTTATTCCTAAGATCGCTGGGGTCGTGATCCCAGGATGTTTCGAATTAACCTCCTGGACTGGTATGATACCGATGGGGGACAAGTAATTGCCCGGATACCTGCCCCTGTGGGTCGGCCAACCGCGCATGGGAAATCACATTATTATATAATAGAATCAATCTTCTGAAGGGGCCATCATGATGCATGAACCAGGGCTGCATCCATACATTATGGTGACTATTTGGTGTTATACATCAAATCTCTCTGTGTAACCCTTATATTGATAAAGAAATAATTTAGCATGTATCATTGTGCACTATATTCAATACAGGTACAGAGCTACAGACTGTCTCCTTCCCTGCTGAATGTACCACGTCCTGCTGTTTTGGGGGCCCTAACTACAATGAGCTCTATGTGATGTCATGCTGTGCTGGTGTACCAGATGAACAATTCCAAAATGAGCAGCCACTCACAGGCTCTGTCTTCCAGGTCACTGGTCTAGGTGTCAAGGGCACACCTGCACCTGTCTACAATGCCCAGTAGACATTTTCAAAATGAGGCTTAGTTTCGGCATTTGTCTTTGGAATAAAGTTATGTTGTGTACATGCAAAAAATATGGTTGGGTGTTTTATTAAACACTCAAGGGCTATATTGAACTGTGCTATGATTGTTTCAGAGGTTAACAAAATGATGCAAAACTTAAAAAAAGCTATAAAATTTAAGAGACCGAGAAATTTTACTGCATTCCGAAAGATGGCCTGTTGCCATCTTGCTAGTGCATTAGTATTCACATGTTATAATGGGTACATTACTACAATCTGAGACATCATGCCTAAGAGAAGCAATACAGGGATGTTTCTAACAGGTTCTGAAAGAATCAAACATCATTTCGATACTTGGTTAGAGATTTTATTTTTCTCAATGAACTATTTTTCTGCTTACTTTCTACATGACATCTACATTGTAAGAAAATGTCTCAGTATCCTCATCCTCCTTCATGGTCTAGTATGCACTCCTGTGTTCAAAATAGCATAGGGCTGCAGTAACTACCATAATGTCTCATATAGGAGCCGGGCCTTGAATAGCAGCCTCCCTTGAATAGGGGCCTGGGTAGGAGGGCTGTCAAATCGGTGTCAAATAGGGGCCAGGCCTTGAATAGGGGTATGGTGGGGCCAGTTTTAGGTGGTTTTACGAAGACATGATGATGTATAATTGTTCTACATAATTCCCTTTCAAATTACATCTGATATATCTATATCTAATGACCTAATTGTATCTAAAACAATGTATGCTGTTATTCTTTCTTAATAGTAGGGCTGAGGTGTCAGCTAGGTGTGAAATCCTTTGTAATTTTATTGGAAAGCCATGGTGAGTGAGGGTTAGGTATGACAGGCATGACAGCTTTGTAAGGCCTAGTGCTCTATCTACACCACTGCATACTAGTAACTACATAGTTGGCCCATGTGTGGAAGTAATGCTCAATTCTTAGGTGAAACACCACACTTTTCCAAATGATATTTTATTTTTTAGAAAAAAACCTGCCATCCCAGAGTCAAAGGCGCTGGCCACAGGGTTATAGGTAGTAGTGTGAAGAACCCAGATTGGATACATTTGAGCAAAGGAGTGCAGAGGGCAGCAGCTAAGGCTACCCACTAATTATTCACACAGAGGGTTGTCATACCAGGGTCCCTCATTGAAGCACTGCTGTGGTGGCTATTTAGCCAGCAGGCACTACGATCACCCAGTAATGTAGCCAGCTATTTAGTCACCAAGGCCAAAATCCTAAGATCACCTGCTAAGATTTGACCCATCTCCAGTCGTAGCTGGCTGAACCTGTCGTGGAAACTATTGAAACACGATCCTGGTAGATTTAACAGTTATTTTTTAAAAAGTTTCCAACAGAGCATTAATTCCAAGCAGGAAGCGTCTTTAATGGGTTTTGGGACCATGCTGATCAGCAAGGTACACTCCATAAGGGTGTTTAATGGGTTTTGGGACCAGGCCGGTTATTGAGGTACTCGGCTATCCTGGGGTGAGTGTTTACGTTTTCCCTGACTGCCTTCAGCTTGGGGTGGTCATCCCAGTTTATCTTCAGTCTGAGTCGCGGAGCTCCAGTCAAGACGTGGGATGCGCTTATATCGGCCAATGTCATCTGTAAAATAAACACAGTGAAGGATTAGAATACTCACTTACTTTAGCACTAGGGTCAAGTTAATATGAACACTCGTTGGACATTGGCTTTTGACGGCAAAATCACTGCTGTGCCAGCAGAAATTGCGAGACTGCCAGACAAATATGTGGCTTTGATCTTGGGACCTTGGGCTACATTTTGTTTTTAACGTCTTGCAAATGGGCAACTATTAAGGTTTTTACAGCGTAAAACAAAAAGCATTACTGTTTTTTTAAGGTTTAAAGAGTTAAAATAATGAGTTAATTCTTGTTTTCTTTCCTAATAATGATGATCTTGAGGTATTCAATCCTGCCAAAACCAATCTGGGCTTGCAGAAAAATAAAATCCCCACAGACTGGGGGTTCACAATGAACCCCGATTTAGAATACGTTACTCTGGATCATGTACTCATGTTAGATCACGTTATCATGCCAAATAACCCCCTATTTAACATATAACAACTATGCTGTCTACTAATCTTATGTATAATGACGAGTTATATTTTCATATGATTTTCAATTTCCAATTTTGTATATGTATACATACGTGATATGCAGGGAATCAAATACACCAAATGACTGATAACAAACCACACATGGATAAATTTGCATTGGTCCAGTTAAATATGCTGCATTACCGAAGTGTTAATGCTACCCAGCCAAGGGCCGTATTACTGCCATGTTGTCATTAATCATTACTCAAGACCTTGGACCTGTGCTGCAATAACACAAGTTCTCTTTATTTCTATATCTTCTAGCCGACCTCATAACATTAATGTTGTATTTAGAAAGGGGTGAGAGCTAGGTGAAAATAGTTTTTTAGAAATGGGCAAGAGCTGGGTGAAAACATGTGACCCATCAAGGGAGAACACCCCTCCGTGGGGGATTATTAATTCCCCATTTGGCCACTAGGGGGCATTGGAGGGGCAAATTTACTCTAAAATCAATATAAAAATACATAAAGCTAACTTTTGATGCAGAATTCAATGGTTTCATTTGAAATGCACCATTTTCAGTAGAATTTGCCTTTATTTGGATGGTAAAATGAACATTTTTCATGAGAAATTGACCTATATGCCTGTTTCTGGTTGCCATGACAACCATTCCAATGATCAAAATTTGCAGATTTTTATGCAAATTTTCGGGGATACTCACCAAAAAACCAAAACTGAAAACAGAAATGCAAAATTCCTTCTAGATCAAAATTTATGATAAAAATCACCATGATATTATTCACCTTTTGTGAAAAAGGCTGATTTATTGTGTTTTTAGACATTATTACGGTTTATAATGTATCTAGGGTTTAATCCTCCATTTCAGATATAGATAACGACCTATGTTCAAGGAGGGGTTCTGACATAACAACTAGGAATATTTAAGCCAATGATGTCTCATTTTAAAGATCTTGAGATGCACTTTGATAATGAATTTCCCTGCAGAGGGATGTTTTTGCTTGCCTGGTCACACATATTTAAGTTATCGAGGTCAGGGAGCATCCTTGTTTTGTGTATCGTATAAATAACCGTCTCTATTGATAATCTACGATGTAGTCATAACTCGTATCTCTCTCATTATCATGATTATACCATATTATTTACCTCTCCAGTTAAATCCAGTTTCTAACTCTTTTCCTGTTTGTCAAGTACCCTACCTGGGATTGCGGAGTCCCCCCCCCCCCGAGAACACGTCATTGTACTCAACTTTACTTTGATTGGTACAATAAACCTGGTGCCAACCGTGGTAGAGTCTACTCCCTAGGTTGTCTCCCCCTTAGCAGACCCCCAGTGCTATAACTCGGGGGCTGACTCATATTACTACCTAAAATGGATGAAGCCACACGCAGACAGCTACTGGTCAATAATCAAAAGCTTATAAATAGTTTCAAAGGCATTGTTCTGGTAAGCTGTAATGCTAGGAGCCTAAATAGAAAGACTATGTTAGACATTAAACTAAGCCTTGACTGTGATAAATTATGCATTTGTGAGTCTTGGCTTGAGAGCCATAGCGATAATGCCTTTATACATTGGCCAGGTGAAACCATCTATAGAAATGACCGTATCAATCACACAGGGGGAGGCTTGCTGACTTACATAAACAATAGTTTAAGCCCCTACTGTAATATTGTCAGAAATCTACAGAGAATGGACCCTGCTATAGAGGTACAGGCCATAGCTATAGAGCAGCCTAAACATAAGAGTTTAATGATTCTCAATGTATATAGGCCACCGAAGGGAGACATAGCGGTCTTTGTAGACAATATACGTAACATCCTACATAGTATAGACCATGTTAAGTTCGAGCTATGGATATTGGGAGACTCGAACATAAATACCAGGGAGAGAAATCACAATCACACCAAGGAATTATTTGATATTTGTAGAGAATTTAGTATCAGAAGGTTAATAGAGGAAATTACCCACCCAAACCCATCTATGACTGGGGGAACATGCCTTGATCACATAATAACTAACTGCAATATTGTAAGTATGTCAGGAGCACTTAGTTGCTTGATTGCAGATCATTACAGTGTCTATGCATGTAGAAAAAAAGACAGGGAGGTTCATACCACACTAACTTTCACTGGAAGGTCCTATCGTGGATATGATCCTGATGATTTACGGGATAGACTAACAAACAGGGATTGGACTGATCTATATGAGTCTGATGACCCTGACTATCAAAGGTTGCTCATATATGAATTCCTAATCGACTACTTAAATAGAACATGCCCAATTAGGACTAGTATAATCAAGAAAAAATCTAAACCCTGGGTGACCGGAGAAATAATAGAATTAATTAATGACAGGCATGAGTTACTAAATGAAGTGCGTATTACTGGGAATAGGGATTTAATACATGACGTTAGGACCATAAGAAATAGAATTCAAAGGCAATTACTTAACGCAGAAAATGAGTATGTCCTGACAACACTGGAACAATGTGAGGGTGACCCACATCGTTTCTGGAGGGAGATCAATGAACTTGTAAATCCTGTAACCAAAAATCTCACGATACAATTAACCAACGACTTGCCTGGAGAGGTAATTCCCCAAGAGGAAACTGCGGCGCACATAAATAATTACTTTGCCAGCATCGGACAAGACTTGTTTAGTAAAATGCCTAGAAGTGGTATCATATTAGACGCCGCAGTCAATAACCACCTTGAGGAGGAAATAGATATAGGAGAGTTCTTCAATGAAGACGATGTATTATCCCTAATCCGCAAGATAAACATTGACAAATCTTGTGGTCTAAAAAATATCAATAGTAGAGTTCTCAAGGATGCACTAACTGTACTATACCGTGAGATGATGCACATTTTTAAAACATCCATTGTAAAAAGAATTTTCCCTCATTCCTGGTTTTGTGGTCTTCTTGTCCCGATTCCCAAGAAGGGCAATCTTAGTAATATTAAGAACTGGAGGCCCATTACATTGTTACCCTTACCCGGCAAACTACTAGAAAAACTAATCCATAGAGTACTCATAAAACACCTAGAAGAAGCCAATATATTCAAGCCAGCCCAATTTGGATTCAGGGCTGAAAAGGGAACTGCTGATGCAGTATTTAGAGTGCTTGAGGACCTATATACAGCAAGGGATGATGGCCTGGTTACAATTGCATGCTTCATCGACTTCTGCAAAGCTTTTGACAGTGTTCATCACCCGTCCCTCTTAAACAAAATTTATAGGCTCAATATACATGGTGCCCTGAAGAAATGGTTGACAGACTACCTGGCACATAGAGCCCATTCCACCATAGCTAATGATATGAGATCAGATGAACTCCCAGTCTGCTTTGGAGTACCACAAGGATCAGTTCTTGGTCCCCTGCTATTTTTGCTATTTATAAATGACTTACCTGACCAAATACAAAACTCAAAATATACCCTCTATGCGGACGACATTGTCATATACACCTCTCATGCTGAAGTTGATGAAGCAAGCAGATTGCTCCAGGATGACATTAGGCGAGTGGGTAAATGGTGCAACAACAACTACATGACGATGAACACCGCCAAAAGCATGATCATGATGTTTGGGTCAGGTAGCAAGTTATCTGGCATAAATGATCCAACGATAACCTTAAATGGTGCTCAGCTACCTACATGTCATACATACAACTATCGCGGTGTAGAGCTTGATCAAAAACTGAGTGTCGCACCTTACTTAGGGAAAATAAAAAAGAATTTTGGTAATAGACTTTTAAAGCTCACCAAGCTAAGGAAGGCTATGAGCTTAAGCATAAGTCTACGTGTATCTAAAACCATGATCCTACCAACAGTGGAGTATTGCTCATTCTATATGGGTAGCGCAAACCAAGCAGATCTGGTTAAATTGCAGCGTATGCAAAACCAAGCGCTGCGCACCTGCATGAATATAAGAATTAGGGACATAAGTATAGCAGACTTGCACCGTGCATGTCATGCAAATACATTGGAAACCAAAAGGAATCGACAGCTCCTTATTATGATGTGGAAAAGGGCTCAGAGAGGCGAATCCTTACAGCCTGTAAATATCAGAACCAGGGGGGATCTAAAAATTAAATTTTCAAAAAGAAGAGCAAAGACCACCTTTTATCAGAGAGGACCCTACTATAGAGGTGTTTGTTTATGGGAGAAGCTATCTGCTGACACTCAAAAACTCACTTCTCTATACAGTTTCAAAAGGGCCATAAAATTACATCTGGAAGAAGGCTGAATTGGTAGTACTCGACCCCTTGCCCACAATATCCACCTAGCCGCGCCCATCTCTCACTCACATATAACATCTACCATGTTGAGAATAACTCATGTCTACCGTCGTTATATTGTATTTGTATGTTGTCCTTATGACCTGTTAATATGTTGAGACACTGTCTTAAATCATGTAATGACTTAACTTATAGCGTTAGAATTAATCATGTTGCTTAATGCATCTTGGCATATGTATTTACTATTATTACACACAACACAACCAATGAACCGGGAGTGGATGGCATACAATGTAGAGCTCTTCTACCTCAAGTTGGAAATCTAAATTGTAACCACTGAGGTACACGGAAAACCGTCCCCTCGGGATGATTGTACCCTAATAAAGTAATAATAATAATAATAAGCACCAGGTCAATAGGGGTATTGAAAACAATCTGAGGCATAGAAAAGGTTCTGAATCTCAAATAAAGGCAGTGTTTACAGTGGTATTGACATTAATAAGTGCGTGGCCACTTCAACAAGTTATAATACCGGTATCTCTTAACATTAGTTAACTGAACCTTTGATACGTTTTTCCTTTACATGAAATTTTAGTACAACAATAATTGACAGATGTGATCAACTGTCAATACCAGGGATCATACGTCTCCACATATTGTTCAAAGAATGTGTTGTCTTTACAATGCATGGGACACAAGCCATACTGTAGAGGAGGGTATATTATAGAATTTACCTGGTTCCCTACAAAGTGCTTGTCACCCTCAACAAGCTTCTCCAACGTCTGTCTACGGATGGTTAGCTCCTCTTCCACCTCCTTCAACATTGCTTGCTAAAATGACAGAAAATGATGCAAGTGCAGGTTAGTTAATATTTTCATCTTTAAAGCATTTTCTGTATCTTTACTTTACATGTTTAACAAGAAAAATTGTTGCAAGGACCACGGATAGGAGTTGCCACTCTGCGGCCGACATGTGACGTCACAGCCGACGTATGACATCACAAATTGCGTCACAAGGTGACCGTGACGTCACTGACAAACCAAAAACATAATGAAGTTGCTACGGTCGCTGCGCTCCCGGCCGCTATGCGGCAACCAACTCCAAAAAATCTTCAGACTGTAAACAAAATCGATAGCATGTAAAATCGATTTTCTCTTTTTTCCCTTCTTCCTGCCATACGTTCTGCAAGTATTATCTTGTAGTGGTATGTTAACCAAGTCTGTATATAATTTTACTATTTTTCTCTTTTGTCATACTTTGTTGTAAACCATCATGTATGAATGTTTGTCAATAATCAATTCAATTCAATATAACTTGGTTTATGAATAGCGGAGGTGGAAATTATAATACCTTCTTATATTGAAAGTGCAGCTTAAATCTGAGCAGGTATGCATAAATGGGGGATGGGGGCTCTTTTGCTGGTGCTGGTGAGCAGACTCACCTTTACCTTATGGCTGCATCCTCAAGACCAATGGGCATGATGCATTATTGTATCAGCAGCCCTTAATGGGTTGAAGACTTTTACAGTAAAGAATGGGCACCATTTCAGGTTTCTGCTGCAGCTCGTAGTTTTCTCGCATATTTAGGGCCTTAGAGTAAGAGCTGAAAAATGACCCTGTATTTCAATGCTAAACCATCTATTCGTGTAGGTTCGAAAAAGATGAAAACACCTTCTGGCATTATGCTATCAATAAAGTAACAATGTGAAGATGAAAAATGATAGTAGGGACAATTTTGTCTATTTCTAAAAAAATAATGTAGTTGATACAAAATGGGAGCATACTGAAAAAAGCAGTCGAAATATAAACAGAAAAACTGTTGTTGAAATAATGACAGAAGCCTCTTCGAAGATTTGCCAGGGATTCATTTTTATTTTCATGGAGATTCCTTGTACCACCATACTGCCACCTGGGGCACTGCCATCTAACTACAGTGGTTCACTGTTCAGTTTTAAAAGGATCCCTGTTCAACAGTCAACAGGGATTTTTACAGTGTGCAAGGTTAAACAATGAAATGAGATGTCTTACCCTCTTTTCAGTGTCCCTCTCGGTGTAAAACCTGTTTAGTACTTGTGTGTAGTCGGTTAAACCATCAATGATCATGTTCACTTTTGCCTCCTCTATGTCCGTCTTCCCCATTAGGCCTTTAAGGTAGATGAAATGTATTTGTTGAGACAAAACAAAAGATGGACATGTTTCAAAATCTACAGACTGTGAACAGAATCTTAAATATACAGGGTGCAAATAGATTTTCTTTTTCTTTCTTCTTCAGGCTCAACTTTTGTCTAAAAATGACTTCAGGTCTAAAGGCTGACTGAAAAAAGAAAGGACAGAGAATTGTGATTTTCATGAGGACCAACAGAGTATGTATCGAGAAGTTGAAGTTGAAAATTCTTTTATTTATCCTGGATACAAATTTAGCCTATATATATATGGCATGTTTTGTATTCCATCCAGCCAAAGCCTTCACAAACATACAAGCATAGAAACCAATGTATAAAAAAGTAAATAGCTGACTTGATATAATGTTACATTTAAGTAAAGTGCCTAAAATGGTGTGTGATGTTAACACCATGATAACATAATTTGAAACTTGGAATAAAAGGCCCTTTGGCTAGGTAAGTACTATATCAGTGGTATGATAATAATGAGAGAAATGGAATGACAGTTAGTTTAGCCAGGATAAGTCAAGATGTCAGCAGGGGGGGGGGGAAGGTCAGGAGGCCATTTCTTAACAGACTATGGCTGCACCCTCCAAGTCGTACCAAAATTCCCATAGGAATAGCATTGAAATTTCAAGTCGTTTTGCTGTGTGCGATTGTAGCTCATTAAGAAATGGCCTCCTGACCCACCAGTTAAGGTGGGCATTCAATGTCAAGTTTTCCCGTATTTGTGTTGTATAACTATGGTTGTCAATCTGCCGAAACCTAATTTCCAAAGAGCTCTTTTGTGATTGCATATTTCGGTAGCCTTTAGGTCAAATATAAGGATTCTGATTGAAAAATGGTTATTGAAATACGTGCCATTATAGAGTAGAGCAGCAGGTTTATCTGATGCATCTGATGACGTCAGATTCATCAGATGACTGTTGCTTTGACTATAAGTAAAGATTAATCTACACAAAAATCACCCTGAATTATGAACACATGGATTAGTTTTTATTTTCACACTCAGTGGGAAATTCTGGGGATGACCCTGACTTTAAAGGCTGATTTTATGTTCCTATCATTGAAAATTGAAACCTGATCACTTTGTGCTCTTTCGGAATCTGTGCAAGTTTGAATTATATGTTGCTCATTTTAGCAAACTAATTCTCATACAAACCTAGCCCTTTAGGGGGTCCTAATACAGAAGTGTACCATACACATTATGTCAAGGTGAATATTGAGGCTCCATAGAAAACACACTAAGCCCTCGTATTGCACCCCTGCACATTATGTCAAGGTGAATATTGAGGCTCCATAGAAAACACACTAAGCCCTGGTATTGCACCCCTGCACATTATGTCAAGGTGAATATTGAGGCTCCATAGAAAACACACTAAGCCCTGGTATTGCACCCCTGCACATTATGTCAAGGTGAATATTGAGGCTCCATAGAAAACACACTAAGCCCTCGTATTGCACCCCTGCACATTATGTCAAGGTGAATATTGAGGCTCCATAGAAAACACAATAAGCCCTCTTATTGCACCCCTGCACATTATGTCAAGGTGAATATTGAGGCTCCATAGAAAACACACTAAGCCCTCGTATTGCACCCCTGCACATTATGTCAAGGTGAATATTGAGGCTCCATAGAAAACACACTAAGCCCTCGTATTGCACCCCTGCACATAATGTCAAGGTGAATATTGAGGCACCATAGAAAACACACTAAGCCCTCGTATTGCACCCCTGCACATAATGTCAAGGTGAATATGGAGGCTCCATAGAAAACACACTAAGCCCTCGTATTGCACCCCTGCACATTATGTCAAGGTGAATATGGAGGCTCCATAGAAAACACACTAAGTCCTCGTATTGCACCCCTGCACATTATGTCAAGGTGAATATGGAGGCTCCATAGAAAACACACTAAGCCCTCGTATTGCACCCCTGCACATTATGTCAAGGTGAATATTGAGGCTCCATAGAAAACACACTAAGCCCTCGTATTGCACCCCTGCACATTATGTCAAGGTGAATATTGAGGCTCCATAGAAAACACACTATAGCCCTCGTATTGCACCCCTGTATTAAATAACCCTTGGGAATTCCGCATGATGACGTCATAGACTCACCGCGCATGCGTGACCTTGGGAAAACGTAAACATCCAAGATGGTGTCGCATGGCATTTCGCATCAGTGATGGGTGAACACATATTGATTTTGAATGATATTGATAAGATATTGATAAATCATCCACTCAAACACCTTGACATAAATGTAAAGATGAACTCTGCTGAGTTTGCGGCTCCTGTTTCTTCACTCACGGGTCCGATCCAGCTCGTGAAGAAAGGGTCGCCGCAAACTCAACATCGTTCACCTTTACCATTATATCAGCAGCATAGTATTTTATGCTGTTTCAGCCTGTGTTTCATTGGTTTGACATTCTTTCTGTATCTTTCAGATGCTTTCATGAAAATCGACAGCAGTTCATGAGCATCCTTGGGACCATTGATATTACAGACATTCCATGTAGCACAGTGCTTTTCTGTGCTGCCATCTGGAGCTTCATCGAACAAACTACACTTTTTCATTGCATTACAAATATCAGCCCTGTGAACAGGTCCCTATCCCCATAGCAGGCCATAGAACCTATCCTAAGCATCCTTCTCCAACTAGTAACAATCAGGGAATCTGACACTAGTATGGTGGTTCAATGTTCAATTTCAAGACGACTCTTGGTAGATTAAACAGTCATTTCCTTGAATATAGACTAAGTGAATTTACCTGCTTTCTTGGCAAGGAAGCGCTCTATGGTATGACTCTGTGCTATCAGTACTCCATCCACATCAAGCACAGGTAACTGTCCAAATGGCATCTCTGAAATAAAGTCATGGTGTAGAATTATATAGATAGAATATGTAGTGGAATGCGAAACTGCCATTTGGATTCTCTGGTACTTGAACCCGGGACCTCCCACTATCGATGCGGATGCTCTACCACTGAGCTAGGAACCCATGCCTGTCATTCTCATTATCCACCTACATCTGGATTGGTATGATGCACAAAAGGGGCAGCCTACATCAGATGACCAGCCCCTTGGTGCATCATTGGTCCATTGGTCATCATGATGCATGAATGCAGCCTTGGTGAGTAACTTGCCAGGGCTATGTTCAACCATACTTGGTCAATACGGTCCTTGACAGTCAACATGATGCACAATGGGCATGATGCACTCTTTTATTAGCGGCATCATGGCAGGCATTCATCATGATGTGCCATCCGGGCATGTCACTCACCAGGGCTGCATTCATACTTGGCTGGTCCCACAGCCCAACCTCCCACGCTCGGTATAGGGCAGGTAGCTAGCAACTTCAAGCATTGGCAAAGTACAAAGCCTTGGTATTGGCGAGTGAAGCACGCGCATGGGCATGCACATGCGCGTGCTTCACTCGCCTATACCAAGGCTTTGTACTTTGCCAATGCTTGAAGAATGATATGCAAATCATAATTAATGATAATGATATTCTGGTCACGTGTTAGCTCTACTAGAACTCGTGATGTCATAAGGTCAGTTAGTAGCTACCAGCGGGCATATCGCATCGATCCCGCAGTGGTACCAGCGAACATTCATACCTTGTGCTGATACAGCCAAGTGGGTACATGACCCTGCTGGTAGAAAAATAAAGTTTTCCTGTAACTGGTAATGTATCTCTAAAAAGATGCATTAGCACGTAAAAGAATAGTAAGCAACACTAATATAATAGCATACTATGTTTGTAGTCGAGTTTGAATTCCTCAAGCGACAGCCGTTTGTCCTCGTACTTAAACCCAGCAAAGGCCATGATCATACGGCTCACTTCTCCACGAGCACGCCGGTCAAAGTAGATCAACTTGTAGTCTGGCTGTGTCATGGCGCCTTTAGCTGAAGCAGCAAAATAACCAAGTGTCTTTATTTGTGATAGAAGGTAAATCCCCTAAAAAACTTTAATTGAGTGAACTAAGATTACATAAATACCGCATGAATACAGTACTGGCATATCAATTCATTCAGACATGCCAATGTTAGACTTGAAATATATAAACTGTATTTGTTACATATGGAACAGAGAGTCTCTTCAATAATTAAACTTCACATTATTCACTTCAAAGCTTACATTATCCCTTGTCAAATTTCAGGTCTGAGGCTGATATTAGACTGGATTAGACAAGCGGGCTGATGAGTGACTAAAATTAGAAACAGATATCTTAAATACAAACCTGATACTCCTCCTGGTAGCTTGTCGAGAAGAGAATTTATAAATCCCATCTTGATATCAGTATTCACACAAGGGGCTAGGTAGTTCTGCTAGAAGTGATCTTAGAGTTGGGCAACAGCTTCCTGGACAAATATAAGAAAATATGACACATTTTAGCTCTGTTGAATACAACAGGCCCATACGTTCTACAAACGAGTTGTGCATTTCTGTATGAAAACCCTACCCTGTATCCTGGACAAATATGAGAAATTATGATATATAACATGTTAAAAACAACAGGAAGGCATTCCTCAAGATCGTGCATTCTACAATTAGACCCCTTCAAATTGTAGTGGGATCCCTCACTCTTAAAACCATTATAGGGTAGATTAACCTAAAGACGACCACATACCTAGAGTCAACCACCTTAAAGTCTTAAAGTCCATATTGAAGGTCTATTAAAGTACACTACAAACAAAGCCTCTATAATGCAGGGTTAGAAATACCACTTCTATTCTGATGAGATTTACAATATCTATGGCCATAAAATTGCCTCCAATTTCCATTCAAATGAGTCACTATAAAAACATACATTTTCTTATGATGCATTAGTTTGAATTACACCATTTTACTGCATATCTATAGAAAGACACTGATTCTTTTTTTTCTCAAAAGCTAGTTTAATGAACATAGCCCCATTAAAAGAGTAGTTATCAAGTGGTCAGCTCAAGGTCAAGATGGTCATCTCAAGGTGAAAATAGACTAACTGAGATGGTCTTAGAATTGATTAAAAAAAAGATAAACTTTACACATGGATTTGAGAAAGGTAATTGGTCCACAAGCCCAAATAATTGTCTTTCACTTAGTGCCTTGGGGAACCCTAAGGACCTATTAGACTCAAAGACATTAGCTACTACATATCCTTTATTGAGAACCTGCACAGGAACGGTCGTCTTTAGGTCAATCTACCCTAGCCCTACATCTAGTGGTTCGTATAATGATTGCAATCCCTTTGTGATTACTGCATTACTTGCTGATAGTACAGAGCAATGTATTACCTACAATCCCCAACCCTAATTCTGACGGTTCCAAATAGTAGTGGCCATGTTCAGTTGTACCATCTTGAGACCTCCAGACTCATATTTTCAACCAAGGTTTACTTTTTTACAATATGTAATATATATATATATATATATATATATATATATATATATATATATATATATATATATATATTGTGATATGATATGTCGCTCAAAAACTGAGAATAATCCTACAACTGATAGTTGACTACAACCTATATGAGAAGTGGAAGACAACTGAATTTTATTTTGAACCACCCAAAACCAAGTTTAATGTCATACTTAACAGTATACTCAAACATTAGACCTCTTCTAAGACATTCTACTGCTAATTTACTTAAATCAGTGATGTTATTTTTCTATGTGTTCTTTTTCTTTTCCGGTACTGGGGTAGACAGTGTTGCTTCTACATGTAATGGGCGCTGGTCGATATACGAAAAAGGTACACTGTATTTAGACGTGGTATTTAAGGTATATTTCACCATCTATGCCATCTGGTGGCCAAAATTGATGTCTGCTTTATATATGAGAAGTTTAGTTAAGTTAGCCATGGTCAATTTGTCAATATTAGAGAAAATGTTGAAAAATGGGGGTTTCTCCCATCAGCGGCTATAGTTTAGGATTCCCTATCTTCAGATATCAATTAACCTTGTTTTTTTTTGCTTTGGGTATCTCATAATATATATATAAAACTTACCGTATTTCCTCGATTAGAAGCCTAGGCTTATAATGATTTTAAATAGCAAACTGACCAGGTTTATATTCAGGGCAGGCTTATATTTGAGGCGGGCTTGTATTTATTTCACTAGAGGTTTTAGTTTGCTCCTTTACCATAATCTCAAGATTCATTCTATGTTTTTAAAAACTTAACAGGAATGTTCTGTTACTGGAACTCATTATAGAACTTAATGCCTATCTAAATATGTCTACCTGATAATTTGACGCTTAATTTGTATAAGGAATAGGTGGATATTTCATTTAATAGTCAAATTTTGACTGAATAAGTTATCTGAATTGGATTTCTGCCCCATACCCAGGCTTATATTCGGGGCCTGGCTTGTATTACACCCAGTGCCCCTTTTGACCAGGCTTATAAACGGGGCAGGCATATATTTGAGGCCAGGTTTGTATTCGAGGAAATACTGAATATGATCCCAAGTCATTTGGAAAAACTGATGGTAGTTTTTGAATTATGGAATAGTGGAATATACCTTTAAATGTCCCAAGTAGAATTGAGAGAAGTGGCTTACCTAAAGACTTTGTATCCAATAAGTGAGACCTCCCCAGACCTTACCACTATAAAATGTTTAAGGTTAGGGCTATTTCACAGCCCTAAGATGTTATTGGTTTCTATGTTCAAAGGGCTAGACTCTATATGAAATTACATGAACATGCAAAAGTGGTATGCTACATGCAAATATAATATAACACTTCACATCCTGCATCATAGCTACCGTCAATATAATACATGTATCATATGTTTATACTATTATACATGTAGGTGGCCCTGAAGGGGTTAATGGTCACAGGTAAACAGTACAACCCACTCAACCCCTTGTGCAGCAAGCTGGAACCTCTCCTTCCAATAAGCCAATGACATAATTACTACCTAATTAAGAGGATTATATCTGGTCCATCCAGATGTGTGAGCATGTACATGGCTATTTCTCTTAAGGCTAAACTCACCTTGAGACAATCTGTGCATTTTACTTTTTCATCCCAATACATGTATAACTTCCATCTAACAAAGGAGTTTTGTCATTATAATGACTAATGACTTTACCACATCCTGACATTTTAAAATCCTCTTGTAACATGACAAATACCTCTTTCAGATTTGAAATATTAAACTGAGTTTTGTCCTTAAAACTTTTAAGGAAGCTACCTCAACCCCTAGATCCAGGTACCTTAGACTTGTCCAAGCTACTTGTCTCAGTCTAATCCTATGTGAACACTAAGGACTTTTATGTGGGCAAGTCTACCCATTTTGCCACATTCCATTGCATCGACTCCCCTTACGTGACTATGTTATTGGCTAGCCAATAACATAATAACTGGGTGGGTCCATCCCAGCTGTGTACTGACATGATAGGGGTGGTACCCGGAGGGGGGGCACTTCATTTTCTACTGACATGGGTGTGCCGCTGGACCTGTGAATACTCTCACCCTGCGTCAGAGGGATTTTTCACTGAGTGTGACCTTTGGTGACAAGGGATTTTTCACTAAAATTGACCGTTGATGAGAGGGGTCTTCATGAAACGTGACCATTTATCATGTCTATTTTTAAAATGAAAACCCTGAAAATTGACACCAATTTTATTGTGGAACATTGAAATTCCAGAAAAATGATCCTTGGTGAGAGGGATTTTCCCAAAAAGTGACTCTTGGTGACAGGGATTTTCACAAAAAGTGACTCTTGGTGACAGGGATTTTCACAAAAAGTGACGCTTGGTGACAGGGATTTTCACAAAAAGTCAGACCCTTGGTGAGAGGGAGTTCACTGAAGAAGTGGCCTTGCCAGCCGCACACCCATGTCTCTCACATATAGTGAGTACCCCCCCCCCCAATGGGTTGTATTCTAAGTTAATCCCCTAAGGAGTTCATCATGCCCATTGGTCAAAATGATGCACAAATGAAGTGCTGGTAAGGTGGCTCAGCAAGAAGCACCCACAAATAAACCCCATAGTAATCGCTAAATTGTCGGCTAGGCACATGTAAAAAGAAACTGCATTGAAATTACTGCACACACAGTATACCCTATATCTGATTTGACCAAACTCTGACTGAAGAGATTTTTAGTTCCCCATAGTTGTAGAAAATACCCACACTGCTGGGAAAACAACTACCATTATCATCAACTTCTACTTCACCTCAACTCACCAAAATATCTACTATCTCACTGTCTGGTTGGCATCAGCAGTGTTTACTTTTACCTTTATCCTATCAACTCTCTACTCCAACTATTCTATGTCATTTGAAGTCTATCTGCATGATAAAAAAATAAAAAATAGGTTTGGCGCGATACATGAATGCATGCTTGCCATGGCTCTAATCATGCATGACATCATGACAACCAATGGGTATGACAACATGATTTAAGGCCTGCTAGTTGGTACCCACTTGGCAAAAATGATATTTTCAACATTTGCAAATGTTTTTATTAGGTTATGGTAAATAAAGACGTTTGGTAAACTTAGGAACCTAATAAACAGATATTTATTAAGGCCTAAAAAAAGTGTGTTTCCAGTTACCCGATCGACCCTAGCAAAACAGGGCTGACCCTAAGATTTTTTTTTTTATTTTGAGAATTTTTTTTGAGAAATTGTACATATTTTTCATAAATCTTTGGCTATTTTTTGTGCCTTTTTGTCGTATTTTCTTGGATTTTCATCCATTTTCTCTGGGTCTCGTGTCAATAGTTCATATATACACATTCTAACACATTTTTCACATTTCCCATATGTTTTTCATATTTTCTACTGTTAAATCAAAGAATCTGGCATAAAAACGTAAAAAGAAAAACGTAAATCTTTTTTTAAAAAAAAATTCCGACCTACCGACCCTAGCCCTTTGAGCCATGTAACTGGAAACACACCTTTTTTTTGCCTAATGTTAAAAAAAAAACACAAGTGGGTACCTTGCACATATATATGGCACCTCTCATACATGAGACTTTACTCCAAGTGGGTCTCACAGGATTGGCTAATGTTTGAGGTGCACCTTGTAAAAGGCAAGTATATATTTTGTTATAACTGTTCAAAATCAACCCAAAGCTGCACCTAATAGCATCTTAGTGTTGCTCCTTCTACACAACGTAGTAACTTTAATAGTCAAATTTTGACTGAATAAGTTATCTGAATTGGATTTCTGCCCCATACCCAGGCTTATATTCGGGGCCTGGCTTGTATTACACCCAGTGCCCCTTTTGACCAGGCTTATAAACGGGGCAGGCATATATTTGAGGCCAGGTTTGTATTCGAGGAAATACTGAATATGATCCCAAGTCATTTGGAAAAACTGATGGTAGTTTTTGAATTATGGAATAGTGGAATATACCTTTAAATGTCCCAAGTAGAACTGAGAGAAGTGGCTTACCTGAAGACTTTGTATCCAATAAGTGAGACCTCCCCAGACCTTACCACTATATAACTGGGTGGGTCCATCCCAGCTGTGTACTGACACGATAGGGGTGGTATCCGGAGGGGGGGGGCACTTCATTTTCTACTGACATGGGTGTGCCACTGGACCAATAGTTCATATATACACATTCTAACACATTTTTCACATTTCCCATATGTTTTTCATATTTTCTACCGTTAAATCAAAGAATCTGGCATAAAAACGTAAAAAGAAAAACGTAAATTTTTTTTTAAAAAAAATTCCGACCTACCGACCCTGGCCCTTTGAGCCATGTAACTGGAAACACACCTTTTTTTTGCCTAATGTTAAAAAAACCACAAGTGGGTACCTTGCACATATATATGGCACCTCTCATACATGAGACTTTACTCCAAGTGGGTCTCACAGGATTGGCTAATGTTTGAGGTGCACCTTGTAAAAGGCAAGTATATATTTTGTTATAACTGTTCAAAATCAACCCAAAGCTGCACCTAATAGCATCTTAGTGTTGCTCCTTCTACACAACGTAGTAACTGTCCATAGAGTCTTTGAAGGGTTAAAACAGGTCAGTTTACCTGACAGGCAATGCCTGAGCTGGACTGTTGTGGCAGGTATGTGGGTATATATAATGTGTATGAACAGGCCAGTCTACCATGTGTGGATGTATGGGGGTTCAGGGGGTGATGGAGGGATGTGGGGGATGAGGGAATGGGGGGCGGGAGGGATGAGATAGGGGGATGGGGGCCCATAGATGGCCGCATGTCCACCTACAGGTGCTTTGGGGGCCTGTACTTGAAGCAAGGTGATTGCACAACTAGTAGCCCCAATAACCTTAGCTATGTCTATGTTCAAAAGGAATTATTAGAAGAATGCTGTATAGAAAATGTATGATTTCCTGAGATAATCCTCCAAAAGGAGTAAAGAAAAATTGCAGAAAAGTCATTGTCACACGTTGCACAGGGCTAAATTCAACTGATTGGGAAAAGGTTATGCGACCCAATAGCAATCAAAAAGAAACAATTGTTTTCTTCTCTCTCGTACCTTTCTGGATGAGCACCCTCGTCTATACAATGAAATGAAAAAAATATAACAGCAAAACTTATAAAACAACACAAAAAAATCGCAATAAAAAACAAAGACCATGACCTACAATTGTGCTATTTGATAAAACTTAGTCACAGCAAATCCCTTGGGGCTAGAACCTTATTTTTTTTTGGCAAATATGGTAGTTCCCTTAGTATAACAAATTGACTCCCTATCCCAGCCTTCCACAAGACACTTATGACGGGGGTTGACTATGTCCCAAGTCACATGCTACCAGATAGACCCCTGGTGGCAAAAATCAGAAGTGGCCGATACCAAAGTTTTACTAAGTTCCACGCCTTTTATCGCCCATTTCTCCTTTTGTGTAGTATTTCCAGCTATTTTCTTTTTTATCATGATGCCTACATTTAAGTTAATTATTTGCTGTCTGAGGCGCCATAAGACACTATAGCAAAAAGAAAAGGAAAATTATTGAAAAAATCGTAACATTTCAACCGTGACCCCCAATATTCCTTCTATTAAAATGGTTGTATAGATGTCCTTTATATATTCTGGGAGTTTCATAAATGAATCAATATACGCTCATTAACTGTGACATGAAATTTGAAAAAAAAGTCACATTTGTTAAGGCCATTTCATGTAAATGAAAGTGTAGTGTTCTACCCCTCGATGTTCAATCGAATCTTTCGATAAACAACGAAGAACAACTATTCAGGTTCCAGTTAAAACTTTATTGTCTAATAACACATAGGCATCAGCTGTTCTCGATCACAGTTACAGGTGGCAGAGTTTGAACTCTAAAACAGGTTCGACACTAGGCCTTCTAGTGTCTACAGCTGATATTCCACATACACCTCCTCTGTGCAGCAGCACAGAGGAGTACTAGAATATGGTAGCCGGGCAGCCGCCAACCATCGCTCACGATGGTCAGTCGGGGCTGGACTGACCCTGAGGAAGGCCGTACAACGGCCTTATATACACTGGAGTCGAGGGCCACGTGACCAAGTGGTGACGTGGCGCCGGACTCCAGCGCCCCCAGGCGTCGGGTAATAGAGGTGCTCTCGACGTCGCCCACGAGGACCACGAAGGTACCTCGAAGACGACGCGGGACCACCACACCACCCCCCACTAGACTGAAACGAGGTCTCTGAAAATTCAGAGACCCCGGATCAGTCTAAACAATTAGATAATAATAGGAACTACTGGATCCGTCGACATAGTCGACAGAAACAGTAGAGGAATATATAGAAATATAGTTTCTACTGTACTGTAGAAAAAAATTATTATCACAGTTAATTATAAGGCGTTGCTCCATCCAACGTAGGAGACCAGTGTCGAAACACTGCTTCACGACCTGCTCCTGGTCGATCCGAGGGAGGCACGACCGGGTATGGCAACCGGGGTCGTGTCGTTTCCTCCCTGTCTCGTTGAGAAGCTCCTTCCAGCGTAGGAAGCCCATCGATAGTGTACAGTACTACTATGATGGTCCTTCGACCATGAGGCCGAGGATGTGTGGCACCACCGGGCCCTAAGGCCAGGGTGGCGTCGGATCCACACAGCTTCGCAGGAAGGTCCGGGGACTGGGAAGGTACCCCCACTCGTGGAGGGTACACCGTCGTCCAGGAACGAGTTCCCGGGGGTTCCGTGCTGACATCGAGACTCTGTTCGATGTCAGCGATCCAAGCTGAAGAGGAGGAGCAGTAGTATCATACTACTGATCCTCCGAGATGGACCCTGTAGCGGCGTCGATTTCAGCCTGCTCTCCGTCAGTGCGCTCCTCCTCATGTGAAGCACTGGCGGCTAGCTGGCCCGAAAACGTCGGCGACTCCGGCAATGGGGCCACACGGTCCATTGTCGTACTCCAAGCCTCGTTAGAGGTCTCGGGTGCATCCCGGGAGTCCCCCTCAGCATCTGAGTGGAGAACGGCCGAGTCTGCTGAGTCGCTTCCGTCGTCGTCGTCGCTCTCCCGACCTTCAAGGTCGTCCTTGTCTCCCTGGTCAGGGGGAGCCGTTGGAGATTGACCGACGACATCGACGTCCCCGTCTATATCCATCGACTGTTCCGCCTCGGCAGGTTCTACTGCTTGGGCGGAAGCCGACGGGTCCGGGCAGACGGCTACATTCGCCGTGGCCAGAGGCGTGATGCCGTGAAGATCCGGATGGATCCTCGGTGACACCACTCTCTGGACCGGTGGCGGTGTAGGCTCGGTGGCTTCCGAGAGGGTTATCAAGGGAACCGAGGAGGAAGAAGGGGCTGCTGGTGGGTAGACGGAGGCACCGAGAGACCTACCCGGGGTGTCAGGCTTGTCCTGCACCACCTGCTCTTGGCCCAACATCGTCATAGCCGAGCTCAGACTGTCCATTTTTGGAGACAATTCTCTCAAAGGATTCATCTGTGCCGCCAGCGTCCTGACGTCAGGGACCACTCCACCCTCGACGAGGTACCTCTGCGCTTGGCGAGAGGGCTCAGTTCGAACGGGCTTCAGGGTTCGGATGCCATGGTGCTTGTCCTTCATCCATTCCGAGAGTTGGACCCCGAAGACTCTAAAGAATTCGCGGTCGATTTCCTCCCAGCCTTCTATGATACTATCCCTCTTGGTAATATCATATTGGGCCTGTGACTCAAAGTTATTGAGACCGTTCGGACATCGGTCAGACGAGAGTCCATCTCCATCTGAACGGTCTGGCGCGCCTCATCCCTAAGAGCCGGAAGGAGCTCGTTACGGATGGCCATGTTTGTTCTATCAAACAGGCCGAACAAGTAGGCACTCGCTTCCTCACGAAATGCCTCACCGAATTTGTCGATAGCAGGGCTGCCCGTCATCTGTAGAAGTCCCTTACAACGTTCCACGAACGTCTTCGGGACCCCACGTTCGACGCCATTGCCGTAGGCAGGCTGTGCCAACTCCCAAGGCAAGGTTGCTGTCGGGGTGTCGGCGCCTGTCACGACGTTGGAGAAGCTAGCTCGTGCTGCCGAGGTCAGTGTCGCGCCTCCCACGTGAACAAGCGGCGTGGCAGCTGGGGTGCTGTCTTCCGCTGCCGCAGGGGGTTTGACAGGGGGAGACGAGTTGGTGGTCACCCTGGGTTGCCAGTCACGGCCACTCCGGGATTCCACCGTCTTGCCTCCAGTTTTAGCACCGCTGGTGCTTGGTTTGGCCGAACCGGTCGAAGCAGTCTTCGACTTTTTAGGAGCCGGGGCCGGGGCGGCTTTCGATGCCTTTTCGGGCTTTGAGGGAGCAGCCTGCGGCTTAGGCTTCTTGGGTTCAGTCGAACTGGCAGACTTCCCAGCCTCTGTAGAGTGGGGCCTCTTGTTCCCACTCGTAGAAGCTGTCGGTCCGGGGTCCCGAGGACGACTGGCCTCCCGCTTCTTCCGTTGCTCTACCCTGAACTCGGGGTAGGCACCGTAGAAAGCGGGCATCAGTTCCGGTCTGATGTACAGGCGCCGCGTAGACGGGGGTGCGGGGGCCATCCGCATCCAGTGTCTAGTCGGCGCGCCTGTCTTTTCATTCCGTTCACACTTTCCAACCAGTGTTTCCACTAGTTGGATAGCGCCCTCGGCATTGTACTTATGGGGCTGCTTGTACGACTTGAGATGACGCGCCATCAAACCCCTTCGTGAGGTCACGAAAGGAGGAGAGGTCGGGTCATCAGGGTCCTGATAACATGGAATGGTCTTTTCCACCTTAACACAACCCAACTGCGGACGGATGGCCCGGTGCTCTTCAACCAAGTGTCGAGCATACCTGCCGTCTGTCGCATATACGTGAGGGGGGAACCCCTTACGTGTGCAGTTCTCGAAAGCGACACCCCCGACGAGTCTGAGGCATTCGTGATATTCTCGATCATCGAGACTTACCAGTCAATGGCATGACTATCATCCGAATACCATTCCTCGTCATCACTACCATCCTTCCCGACGAGACTAGGGAGTACCACTTGACCGTTCTTGCGGTAGTCCTGAAGCTTGGTCAGTGGCCTGTCATCGACGTACTCAGTACGTCGTTTGGCAGTGATCGCTGACAGCCGCTTCCACTCGTCGACAGCCTTGGCCGTGTCTGGGGGTGAGGATACGGTGCTCTCCACGGCACCGGCATCGACCTCCGACGGCTCGGTTCCAGGTTCCGGTGGTGCAGTAGACTCGCTACTCCTTTCCCGGGCTGGAGCCTTCTTGGCTGCGGATTCCTTCTTGCTACCTTCCTTCTTGGGCACCTTAGGGATCTTGAAGTCTTTCAAGGTACCCTTGGATGCCTTCGATTCAGTGGGCTTCTTGCCCTTAGAACCTGAAGGGGTAGCACTTTTCGATGGAGCAGGTGTCGACGGCTCGTCGACCTCCATCTCATCGGGGGAGGAGTCCCTCAAGGCGGCAGCAGCTGCGACTTTCAAGTCACGGCACGAGACGTCGAAGAGGGTCTTCGAGGTGGTTCGATCCGCACTCTGGCGGGTCGAAGCCTCGAAGGTGCCTTCGATGTACCTCGAACCGCACTCAGGCGGCTCGAGGGACCGAAGACTGGAGCCTCGAGAGAACACGAACCTGCGCTCACGCAGGTCGTGTCCCCCGATACTTAGGCAGGGGAGACCTCCTACACTCAGGTAGGAAGTCCCCGGGGCGGAGCGTAACAGCTGGAATAAGCTAGGCTTAGTCCAGCTAATCTACGTCTGACTCTTACGAGAAGGCCGCAGATGTGACCTCCGTGGTGTGTGGCGCGGCCTTTTATCCCTGTGGCGCACGCCTCTGATTGGAGGAAGGGCCTACGTGACCGAGGAGGGCGTACCCTATTGGTCCATAGCGCATCACGCCATGACCAAATAAGGTAATGCTCAAAAAATAGAACGACTCACTCTCCCCTCACCGTCACGCTCTGGTTCTCCAGTCGCAATGTTTGCATATGCCGTTATTTACTATGCGGTCTATGGGTTCCAACACTATTAACATGGATAATTTGGGCACCCCCCCTTCATCAGACTACCGGGATTAAAAAAAATGGTTCCAATATGGATCTACCCTTCGGGCAGAATCCACCAGCCTATGCTGGGAACCCATCCTCACAGTCAGAATAAGTCGGAGGCCCCATATTTCCATGTTTCTAGCATCAGGTTGTCTCAAACTAAGAGGCAATCGTATGACTTCTCGTTGTGTAATTTTTTATTCACCATCGGCTTCACGTCCACAGACAGATTTACTCAAGAACGGCACCTGTTATTTTAAAGCCTCATTAAAAAAACAGGTTAGTAAAGCTGCTGCTTAGTATTGTGCGAATCATCGATTACTGAGTAGGGTTTAATCTAGGACTTTTCCTGATTCTAACCTTTACTATAGGAACGAGTGTTGAGCCTCGGGGCGGGTTACTATCACCCCCTCCTAGCCCGCCGTCCTTTGATGTGGCCGGGCCGACCGGGCTATTAACCCGTTTCCGTCGGCGTCTGCCTCCCATCACTTGTGACGGTGTGGATGTAGGAGCCAGAGTGTTTGCTCTGGATTTCCTTTCATCCTCGACACTCGCTGACCGTTCCTTTGATGAGCCTTGGCGCTTAAGCCTCGCTCGAGTCATAGGTCCGGACTGGAGTGACTGATCTTTGACTTCAATCGAGACGTTTCGATGTGAAGTTTGTTCAGTCGTTCGCACCTTCGAGGGGGGGGTCGGGCTCCCGACATCCCTTCAAAGGTTGTTTAGATGCTTTTGACTTATCTCGACGGGCCGGTCGACCACGGCGCCGCTTTGATGGTTTACTGGCATCCAACACCTCCACCTCGCTCAGTTTTCGAGCCATTTGCTGTCGTTTTCGATGACCCTGCGCAGTTTGTATTTTAGACTGAACTTCCGGCCGCGATCTTTCGATCTCTATTTCGACCTGTCCAGGAACAGACTTAGCCCTTTTCGTAGCCTTACGAGAAGGTGAATCATCATCAAGTTGTGGTTGCAACAACTCGACAGTTTGTGATAGCTCTACGCCCAACCACCGGCGCACTCTATCGACATTGCTCTTCTGCAACCGTCCGCGGGATGATCGAAGTAATAATGTCGACTCAGAGAGGACAGAATCTACTACGAACGGCCCATCCCAGTTGGGAGCAAGCTTCATAGCTGCCTGGGGGGTGTGGTACCTCACCACCTGTTCCCCAACTGAGTATCTTCTCTGCTTTAGCCCATAGTCATACCCGACCTTCTGGCGTTCCGCAGATTTACCTAGGTTTTCTCTTACCATGCTGTAACTCTCTCTCAATTGGTCATGAAGTTGTTCCACGAAAGTGATGGAACAAGGGACTTCGAGTGGGTTTTCGATTGAGCCGAAAATCACATCCGCTGGCATGAGAATTTCTTCCCCGAATACCATCATATTTGGACTGCATCCAGTAGAACTGTGTTCAGAGCTGTTATATGCGGACACCACATATTTAGCCTGTTCATCCCAGTCATCCATATGTTTGTCTACCAACATAGTCAGACTCTGAATCAATGTTCTATTGAACCTTTCTACCTGACCATCGCTCTGTGGTCTGTACGGATTGGTTCTCTGTTTTACAATCGTCAAATATTCACACATCTCAGAGAAGAGTCGAGACTCAAATTCTCGACCTTGGTCGGAATGCAGAAGCAACGGGACTCCAAAGGTCAAAACCCATTCGTCCACGAAGGCCTCTGCACAGGTCTCTGCTGTGTGATTTGGTAGGGGAATAGCGCGTACATACTTGGTGAAGTAATCCTGGATTACTAACATGCAAGTATTCTTGTTTGGCGTGGGTGCAAATCCCGAGATGATATCCATAGCTATCCTCCCGAATCTCACCCCGAACAACTCTTGGTGCAGAGGAGACTTACCCATGCCCTCGCCGGGCTTTACCAGGCAACAGGTAGGACAATGCCGAACCCACCGACCTATGTCCTTTCCCATTCCGGGCCAGTAATATCTCCTTTTCACTTTCTCGAGCGTTCGTTTACGACCAAAATGTGCCGCCGTTCGGTGTCCATGGCAAAAGGAGAGTACCTCACCCCTCAGTTGGCGTGGTACAACTACTTGAATCGTGCGTCTAGCTCGACCCGCCTCGACTTTCCAACGACACAACAAGCCTTCACGGAAGGTTAATAGAGGCCATTGCCCTATTAATTTCCGTACCTCGGCGCTCTCGATTGATACATCAGGCCTAGTGGGTTTAGCCCCCTTAACTAGCCATTCAGCAACTCGTTTGATGTCGGTGTCCGCTTTCTGAGCATCAATGACTTCATCGAGAGACCAAAATGCAACACCCACCCGGCTGTCTACTAAACTACCTACAGCTGCCAAAACAGCATTATGACTGCCACAGTCTGTGCAATCCGACCTCTGGCATAGCCGCACAGGGATACGACTAAGACCATCGGCGTTTAGATGCTTGGCCCCACTTCGATGTTCGATCTTAGAGTTTTCGAGACCGAACTCCGAAAGGTGGGCCAGCCACCTACCCATCATTCCTTCAGCCTCTTTGAAATTCAGGAGCCATTTCAAAGACGAATGATCGGTGCGGATAGTGAAGTTACCACCATAGAGGTAGTGCCTAAACTTCCTGGTGTACACGACAACTGCCAGCAGTTCCCTTTTGGTGGTGCAGTAGTTCCGTTGTGTTTTACTTAGAGTGTTGCTAGCAAACGAGATCGGGACCTCTGCTCCATCCTGCACTTGGGATAGAACAGCCCAGATCGCGGTATTACTGGCGTCAGTGTCCAAGATAAAACGACCGTCGGGTGTGGGGAATCGAAGCACAGGTGTCTCCCTGAAACTTCGTTTTAACTCGACAAAGGCATGTTCGGCTCTTTCCGTCCACGCGAATGCCTCGTAACGACCTCTACTACCTTTAGGTTTTTGGATCACTAAGTCCTGTAAAGGACTCACGAGTTCCGCGAACCCCGGGATGAACTCTCGGTAGTAGGAACAAAAACCAATGAAGGATCGAATTTCCTTCACTGTAGTGGGCCTAGCCCAAGTCATTACATCGCTAATTTTCCCCGGGTTGGCTTCTATACCCTGTTCAGACACGATTCGGCCCAGGTACTCGACTGAAGTCCTAAAAAGTTGACACTTTTTAGGTTTCAACTTCAGTCCCCATGCTCGAATCCTGTTGAAAACTTCTGCCAGATTCGCCATTGCTTCATCTGTCGTTTTGCCGAAGACGATGATATCATCGAGGTAAACCAGGCAACTTTTACCCAGCAAACCTCTCAACATCTCCTCCATCATTCGCTCGAATTTGGTGGGGGCGTTACACAAACCAAACGCCATTCGATCGAACTCGTAGAGCCCCCTCTGGTAGGAAAAAGCGGTTTTCTCGACGTCGTCGGGATTCATCCCGATCTGCCAATATCCAGATTGGAGATTGAGACAACTAAACCACTTGTTTCCTCCTAGGGCATCCAAGGATTCGTCGATGCGCGGGAGGGGGTAGGCATTTTTCTTAGTCACTCCATTCAGACATTGATAATCGACGCAGAATCTCATGGTCCCATCCTTCTTCGTCACCATCTGGACGGGACTGGACCAGGGACTAGTACTTGGCCTAACCACCCCCGTATCCAACATCTCCTTAAGTTGTTCATCCGCCGCAGCTTTCTTGCTGAGCGGAATCCTTCTATAAGGGACTCGGATAGGTTGTGCGTCGTCCGTGTCGATGTTATGCAGACATCGATCGGTGCGCCCTAACGGTTCATCTGGGGATTTAAAGACATCCACATGCTTACGTAGTAAAGCGGACAGCTTCAGTCTTTCTTCTGGCTGGGTCAGGTGGGTGTCGCCATACATGTCTAACAGCCAGGTAGGGAGCTCCCCCGTGCAGGTGCTCGCGATTTCCGCCGTCTCGATGTCTGCAGCTTCTTGCTCGAGACGCATGATCACAGATCCTACCTCCGGTGAAGAGAGTTCACCGTTTCTGTCAGCGTACTGTACAGTACCGACCACCTGCCCTTTCTCCAGGACAATGTCTCGATTCAGTGGATTACAGACGGGAAACACTGTTCGACGGACATTGCTGACAAGGGCAGCCTCACCAACCAACCCAAAACTTCTCAGAGTTTTCAGGTCGGGTTCGACTATGCCCTGTCGGTCTCTTTCCAGACCGTCGGATTTTACCAAGACATCGCACCGATGCCTGGCAGGTATCCTAGTGGTCTGTGCTACTGAGGCTATCGATGACACTCTCTTCAGCTTACTCTGATGGTGCTCTTCTACCGGCTCGGTCATGACCAATTGACCCGTCCTTGGGTTCAGGATCATACCGTATAATGCCGCGAAGTCGAGCCCCAGAATGCCATCGTCAGCCACATCGGCCACTATTGGGCTAAACACATAGTGGGTCGATGCGACCTTAAGAGGTAGAACCAATCGACCATAGGTCCGCATTTCGGCTCCAGACGCAGTGCACGCCGTTATTCCCTCGTAGAGATTATCTGACGGCACTACTAACGTTTTCGCGAGTTCCCGAGAGACAATGGTGTGGCTGGCACCAGTATCTATCAGGAAGTCTAGAGAACGCCCTCGAATCTCTGCAGACAGGTACCATCGTTTCCCCGATAAGGGGGCGGTTCCTGCTAGCATTCTCAACCCTACGTCAGTACTCAGATCGATCCCTCTCTTCTTCAGAAAAGAGAGACAGGGATCATCTGAGGGAAGCTCTGTTGCGCAGACTCTGGCCAGCTGCCGCATCCCGCCGTCGACTTTCACTTTCGATCCAGTCGAACCCTCGACCTCGGAGTTCGGGCTGCCAGCACCCTGTTCCTTGGCCATTGAGGCTTTTTCTACACCGACATCTTCGGAACCCGACCGGTGATCAACTGGTGCCGCTGTGGTAAAGGGCTGGGACGGCCCTACCGGGACCTTACCTAGTTCCCTCAAATCTACTGTTGTCTGATCAGGAGTGCCAGAGGTGCTGATACCTTGGCTTTTCGATGGTCGGGCAGCTCGATTGCCACGTCGAGCCGCCCGCCTCAGTTTTCCGTCGCGTCAGGTGGTAGACCTTTAATCGGCTCGGGGCAAGTTCGTGCGAAATGCCCCTGCTTCTTGCAGTTCCAACACTTGGCGTCGGACGGAGGGGTACTCGGCTTCTCCGAGTTAGTAACAGGGACATCCCCTCCCTCGATAACCCTGAGTAAATTCTTTAATTGACTCAGCGAGAAGGTCTGTTCCTGTACCTTGGGTTTGGAGGCCTTGTTTGGTGTTTTCGATTTACCAGCGGATTTCTGACTTTTCTTAGTCTTACTCCCCGCCCCGGGCTTCAAGTATGAGGACACTTCCCCCTGTCTCTCCTCGACCAAAGTGGCGTCGGCCAACGCCGACAATGCATTTGTCAAGGTAGGATTCACAAACTTCGGCAGGAGTTGTCGTTTCCGCAACAACTCGTCTGCCAAGTCCATGAGATCCTTGAGGGACATGTAAGTGCGCCACTCTCGAAGAACGTCTTGTTGTAAATCAACATCATACAATCCTCCTATGAACAACTGGTTGACTTTGGTTATGAGCCATTCAACCGAGAAGTCCACACCTGGATAGGCATCGCCGGCAAGACATCTCAAAGCAAAGCCATAGGCTCTAATGCTTTCGTTCTTGCCTTGGCGTCTCTTCTCCATTGTGACAATGGGATCTTGAAGGCTAGAAGTCATGGCTTCCGTTACCATGTCGACCAGTCCATCCAAAGTCCCATCTCCATGCTCCTCCCATAGCCACACAGTATCAGATGCGGGGCCATTTTGGAGTAACATGAGGAGTTGAGCTAATGCCATACTCGAGGTCCACACATTTACTCGACGGACGTGATTGAATCCGTGGTACCAACGGAGCCAATCGTCCTTCCATGTAAATGGAGGGCACTCGACTGACCTAGTTCGGGCTGGTTCATGCCCGATAGAGGTATTGTCAAACATTCTGCTTGATCTCCTGACCTGATCAAGAGCGAATGTTGTACCTCTTCTAGGTATTTGATGGTCCATCCCCATGTTTCTCATAGTCGTGTCTGCACGACTATGATTCATCCCCCAGGGGTTACCAGAATCAGCGTCACTCAGGCGCGAAGCCTCGAATCTGATATCCCTATATTTGGGTGGATCAACATGTTGTTGGGTCGTGGTAGGGGTCGAGAACTGTCCGATCACTCCACTTAGACCATTGGTGCGCGGCATCGAAGGAACAGGTTGGGTCCGACGTGACCTCGAATCCACTTTCGAGATGTCGTCGATTGCCCCCACCATTCTATCTATCTCAGCCTGCTGTTTTGAACGTTCCGCCTGTCTTAATTCCGACACTAGGAATTCCAGGCGGGCATGTTCAGGCTTCGAGAGATCTCGTTGCTCGCTGATGGCGAAGAGCTGCTTGACCTCCTTCATGGCACGATCAAGCCACTCTCTGTAGTCAGGGTTTTCGAGTAGGTCCTCTTGAGTAGCAACTCTAGTAGTGCTGCATTCACTACTTTGTTGCTTCTCTCGAAGTCTAGCGGCACGCAATTTCGATTCCGTCTGCTCCTTCAGACGTTCCTCGAGTGCGAGTTCATCACGAACTTCTTTATTCACCCTGGCTTCATCAGCCTTCCTGCGAGACGATATCTCTCGTCGGAGCTTATCGATTTCTCCACGCATGGCTCCCAGAGTATCCGAATCCTTCTGATCTTTCAGTGATTGGGCTACTAGGGATTCAGACTTCAAGGAATTAAGCTCGGCCTCGTGCCTCGCTTTTTGTTCCATTAGAACCTGATATTCCGCCATTTTATTTGCGTGTTCGATTCGTTCCTTACAGCGACGACGCATTTCTGCCTCGTCCCTGGCTCGAGCATTCTCGTCAGCTTGCATCTGACAGAGTAACGACTCCCGTTCCTGACGTAGCTGTTTGACCTGCTTTTCATAAGCCGTTAGGTGCTCAGCTACTTCTTCAGTATGCTCGGCTGATTGTTGGTTCAACTCATGCCGCAACTCTTGCAGTTGTTCCTCCAACATAGTCTTTTCTACTTCTTGTAGTTTCAACTTATATTTAAGGGACGTCTGCTCGTGTTGGGCATCCCGAAAATCGTTTCGAGCTCTCTCGACACATTCTCGGCAGCTATTAGCAAGGCGATCGATCTTCGCTTTTAGAGATTGACAATCCATTGCTGTCAATCGACTACGCTCGATCTCCGACTTCGTTGCAAGCAAGGACTCTTTTTCGCTAGAGAGCTGCTTGACCTTCTCCTGAAGATCAGTAAGTTCTCTATTCGCGATTTGAGTCTTGTTCGAAGCCTCTAGCGCTTGCCGCCTAAGCTGTTCCAATTTCAGCTCTATTTCTGTACTCTTCTCCTGAGCTTTCGTGGTGTTACTCGCAAGAGCATCCAACTGCTGGCGACCCTGGCGCAGTTGGCGTTGCTACTCTTGCAGCAACTCCTCGTTGAGTCCCCTGCCACTGTTAATACTTCCTTGTATCGACACGGGCGAGGGACCCTCGAAGGACCAACTGCCAAGGCCGATTGGAGTTCCCACGGGCGAGGCTGATTTTTCTACATAGGACAAACTCTGTGTCCTCAAGAAATTCTCAGCCGCCGGAGAGTTGAGTCGATACTCGCCAATTGAGTAGTCGGCTCCTTTGATACAGGCCCAACGGGTCAGACGATGGACCTATTATCAGAGAGTGGTTCAAACCACCACCGATTAGTGGATCATTTCCATCCACTAACGGCCCTGTAGTCACTTGATGTTGGTGATTGGGGTCATCACCTTCATCCAAGTGACCCTGCATGTCGAACTTAAGCTCGCAGTACCTATGCGGACTAAAGTTAACAACTGGTCACGGCACCAGTGTAGTGTTCTACCCCTCGATGTTCAATCGAATCTTTCGATAAACAACGAAGAACAACTATTCAGGTTCCAGTTAAAACTTTATTGTCTAATAACACATAGGCATCAGCCGTTCTCGATCACAGTTACAGGTGGCAGAGTTTGAACTCTAAAACAGGTTCGACACTAGGCCTTCTAGTGTCTACAGCTGATATTCCACATACACCTCCTCTGTGCAGCAGCACAGAGGAGTACTAGAATATGGTAGCCGGGCAGCCGCCAACCATCGCTCACGATGGTCAGTCGGGGCTGGACTGACCCTGAGGAAGGCCGTACAACGGCCTTATATACACTGGAGTCGAGGGCCACGTGACCAAGTGGTGACGTGGCGCCGGACTCCAGCGCCCCCAGGCGTCGGGTAATAGAGGTGCTCTCGACGTCGCCCACGAGGACCACGAAGGTACCTCGAAGACGACGCGGGACCACCACAAAAGTAAACACAGTGACAAAGCACTCTTTCTTTACTGTGTCCTATTCCTAGTGTACCAAACAAATATTATCGAGAGTTGTTTGAGATTATCAATAGAAGATCATATATACATAAAAGTTAGCCTGTAGCATTTGGTTTTAGGCCTCAGAAGCAAGTACAATCCTTGTCAAAAGGTCCATGTTGCCATTTCTATGATAAGCCGTCAAGGGCCACTACTGCATAAGTGACTTTTTAGATATCCTTTACCCAGAAAACATGAAATAAATACAGAGTTTCAAAGTAAAGTTTCTCCACTCCCAGTTTCCTCACTTGTGGGTATCAGGCTGTTCCAAACTCGGCCTCCGTCCTCGGCTTCATTTGGAACAGTCTGACACCATGTGTGAAGAAACTTGTCATGTTGACACTTTACTGTGTAACTCTGTCTATGTGTTTAGTTCTCAAACCATTTCTTGTAACATCTTGTGAAACAGTTTCTTGGCCAAAACACTTAAAACCTTTGCCAAAGGTATTTAAAAATAGCAATTCTTTAGATTAAAATATATAATGATAGTTTGCATAAAACTAAATTTTAAACAATTCCTGAAATTAACACTTTATGCCTCGAAGCACTTAGACTCTTTACTTTTTCATTTAAACACCTTTGATTTCAAACACTTTGGGCAAAAGTGTGAAGTTGTTTTTTTTTTACCAGAAATGTGTTTCACAAAATGTTAAAAGCTTAATACATTTTTTAGTGCTGATTCATGTCAATATAGTTTTGCTTTGTGCTTGAAATTATGGGTAGATTTCTCAGACTAGAAGTACACTCCTTCCAGCAAACGTGGAGTCACTGCTAGACATTGAGAAGTGGAGAATCTTAATGCCTTCAAATGAATATCAATGTGGCATCAAAATGAATCAGGACATTTATGGATCAAAACAATAAAACACACAATAAAAGCACATATCAATGTCAGCAACAGAGTCTTCCATAGAGGTACTTAAGGGAGTGGTCATTATTTATCAACAGGGGCGGTGGTGGGTTTGAGGGGGGGCGTAAAAATTTAGGACCCCTCCTCAGGAGGGGGGGGGTGATAAACATTTGACCCCTGTTGAGGGGGGGGGCAAAAAATGTTCCCTCGTTTTAGCAAAAAGCTTGCACACTACTATAGATCAAAGAAAGGAGCGAAAATTCTCCGTGCCTCTGGTACGGGGGGAGGGACAAAAAGTTTTGACTGCTGTCGAGGAGGGGTGTAACCCCCTCCCTGTTTATAAAATAACAATTCCCTAATTACTTAAACTACATCAGACGCCATCAAACCAGGGCAGACATTAAAAGTAACAACTGTCCAGAATCTGAAGAAGAGCAATTCGACTTTTGCATGTTTGGGTACCTTGCAGTTAACTGGTAAAGTGCAGTAGACTTAACTTAAATTACATTTAAAACACACACTCTGGATTTAATTCATGACTTTAATCTCCTGGCCATACAAAATAAATGTCAATGCAAAATGTAGTTATAGAGTTAATGACAGATTGTATCATAATATTCATCGTTCTTAAGGGCCATTTTCCACCACCCGATATGGCCCCTCTATTGGCCGCTAGACCCATAGTAGATGCTATTTTCGGCCGACAGAGACCATGCCTCACCATTGAACTCTATGGTAGACCCATCGGCCGAGGTGGTTGTGTGGGGCAGCTATCGGCCGATAGAGCACTCATATCGGGTGGTGGAAAACGGCCCTTAGCGAGAACCTTCTTCAAATCTGTATACTGTAAAATAAATGTCGCCAAAATAATGGGCAAACCCTTAGTTCTAAATTCATCATCATTTTGATGGAGATTCCTTGTACCACCATGCTGCCATCTGGGGTTTCTTTGTAGAAACCACACTACTTCACTGCATTATGATTATGGTGGATCACTGTTCAGTTTTACAAGGATCCCTGGTAGATTCAACAGTTGTTTTTACATGGTGTTAGATCTGTAAGATATATGAATGCAGGCCTGCAGCAAATAGCTTGCAAAGGGCGTAATTGGCCACCTTCCCTGAAAACTTCTTCTCTTACTTGGAGATAACTGTTTAGCTTCCTCGTGGGATGCTCCTACATGTCATAAAATTAAAAGAACTGTCTAGTACAGTGTTGTGCCATGCCATTTACCTTGATTCAACAAAACACATGACTTCAACATGTCAGCAGACTGATCTACTTTAAACGACTTTCCGCCACTGCTCTGCATTGCCCATGAACAGAACTTGGTGAATCCTGCCTCTTGCAACATCGCAGGAGACGGAGTAATGTCTTCCTAAACACAGAACCAGTCAGGCAGTACAGTAGAAAGTTCATGCTGTGATTGATAATTCTTGTAATGCTCCCTGCGACTCTTAGAACATAATTACATCTTGGTATGGACTTTGAGCCAGTATATTCAGTCAGGGTAGACAGAATAAAACAAATTCCATTTGGTAAAGTAGTCACTATAAAAACAATACTCACAGGTACTAGCATAAAAACTAAATCTACTTTGTTAGTGGATTTTGTATGCTGATGCTGTGCTCTGAAACGTTTTTCTAAAATGATCTTTTTCACTATCTTTATATTTAGTGTGAATATGACAAGGAAGGGAATGATGCTGTAAACCGAAAGAAAAGTTAGTATAAAAAGCATATCAAGTAGAGATACATTTCTGCGATTTTGACATACATAGGTTGTGCCTTTCTTCTGAACTTGAGCTCTGAGAATGACTGGAATGTGGATGATGGACATTGTGATAAGAAGTCCCAGAATTGCAAGTAAAGTCTTCTTCCTTGTACAATAAATATGTACCTTCAATGGATGATATACAGCAACAAACCGTTCCACTGATACAGATATAAGGATCCAAGAGGAAACAGCAAATGAAACATGTCTCATGTAAAGAATTATAGCACAATGCCATGACGACAAAGATAATCTCAGGAAGGTATATACAATATCATAACTCCTTAGAAACAAAAACAGCAGGGCAGTATTGTCTGCTACAGCTAGAACCAGCAGCAGTATCATAAATACAGACTTCTTCATGAGAGAGCCATAAATAATCACGATAATGATGAAGGTGTTCATCATGACTCCAGTGCAGATTAAAGCAAGCATTATCATTGCATTTGATGCAGGAACAGGAATTTCTGTAGTTATATGATAATTTGTTGTGTTCTCAAATAATGAATCGTTATCGTAGGTTGATGCATTTTCAAACGAGAACTCCATACTGATGACTTCTGTTTAATCAACAGATTGAGATTTCCTACATTAATGGAGTTGAAATACTAGTGATATTCTTGATCCTCAAAATGGTAGTTACCTAAGATCTTGTCCTAATATCTTAGGAAATATTTGTTTATGACATGATGGAGATAGCTGCTGCAGAGTGTGTCACAGTGTACCTCCATGCACTGGTCAGAAACCAACCTGACCCTTGGTTAAAGCAAACTACCTCTACATCATGAGCACTTATATGGTGGATTTGGTACATAGGCCAATATGGATCTTCTCTAAGTATCAGTAAATAGGCTGCTATGAATAGACAGCAGCAAACAATTTGAGGGTTCAGAGTAGAGTGTTCTTCTCCACCATGATTGCTTAGTTCACCGTGATAATGGTAGCACTTGGTATATTCAATGATTTATTAATGGAATGATCTTACATAACAGCATGACTTGATATTAGTGTAGCCTTTTAACAAGTCTGTCATATATATATATATATATATATATATATATATATATATATATATATATATATATATATATATATATGAGTGCAAATGCATCCACTTACTCACAGTAAACTCACAGATGTCCTCCACTATCAGTGTACATGCACTAACATGTTAATGACTATAGAAACTGCAACTCATGGCTTCAATCTGTCACGTCCATATTGGCCATTTTATTGTACCAGTGATAAATGGAAATTGAACTTGAATAGGGACAGGGATAGTTCTGAAATTAATATATGCATATGACTTTTCTTTATCCGACTCGAAATACAATAGAAATGTATCTTAAGGATGTTCTGTGGAGCCTAATGCAGGATTTGCTGAATCAGTGGCGGATTTAGAGGGGGCACGGGGCGCCCCCCCTTTTCCCCTGTCTTTTTACCCTAGAATATAACCAAAATTAGGGGCTAAATGAGGGGCGTCCCCCCCCCCTTTTCGAAATCCTGGATCCGACCCTGGACTGAAAGAACAGATAAATTTATCCAATAAAAATCACCTTCATTTGGCCTTTTAGTAGAGCATCGGTATTTTTTATCATATATGAATCAGAGATAATTATTTTCTTTATGTTGAGTGTGTGGCTGCCTTGTTGGGTTGTTTAAGCATGGAGGGGTCGTCAAATTTAGGCTTTATACACTCACTGCAAAATAGTCTTGGTAGAACATTTTGAATGTCTAGCATACAGTGGAGCACTTGTCAAACCGAACCGTCTGCCGGGTAAAGCTGGTGTTAGGTGGGTTTCATACTGCCTAACATAGATTAAGATCAGGGTAGGGTGATAATAAACCAACAGTCTTACATATTATCAAAATAAGGAATCTTACATATCCAAATAAGGAATCTGATAGAAAAGACATGTACTACCGCAATGTAAAAAAATAGAATGATGATATTTTCAATAGGGAGTGCTTGAGAGCTGTTCAAAGTTGAAAATGTGACTGATATTTTGTCCCCACTGCTCTATATAGATTAAGGGGCCAGTGGCACCTGTGTGAGTGCAGAGTGGGCCCAGAAGGCCATGATTTACATGGCAATCACACTACCTTTAGCCACAGAGCAACAAAGCAGACATTCCTTCATTTGGGGCATGTAGGGGTTATTGAATTTGGGAAAGGTAATGGTGTAAATAATGTGATTATATAACACTTCTGTTAGTATCATTTGCTTTGTGCATCTGTCACTTTATCCTTGTCCATAAGCACCTCAATGAATATCTCATTTGAAACAACTATAAAAATGGTGTTTCCAGACTTGAATTTTACTATTTCTAGCCATGCAGGTCACAGTGTGAAGGCTATCATCACTTTAGCCAGGTATTTTCAAAACATAATAATGTACTGTTTTTTTTTCATATATATCTCGCTATGGACAGACATGCATGCCCATAAAGCAGAAACAATATTTATACCTATGCTCTCTACAAAGTTGCACCATAAATCTGCCTCGAAACCAGTCAGAGTTATCTGTCGGGAGTAAATGCCTCTAGCAGATGAAGACCATGCACTTAATGTCCAACCTGTGAAGGATGGCACAAAGTATATCCAAACATTACATTATCAGGGTTCTTCTCACACTTCATACCACAAATTCTGGTCAATAAAAATCAGTAACGATAGACCCTGACTACATACAACAGACAACAGACTACCCAATATGAAAGAAGTGAATATATATCTATTCTCATAGGCACACGTTCTGTTCTAATAGGTATATTTTGCTGATTTACAAACCTCTAAACAGCCACTAGGAATGGTCTAGGAAACTGTATACCATTATGGAATGGTCTAGGAAACTGTATATCATTATGGAATAGTCTAGGAAACTGTATACCATTATGGAATAGTCTAGGAAACTGTATACCATTATGGAATAGTCTAGGAAACTGTATACCATTATGGAATAGTCTAAGAAACTGTATACCATAAATCATCATGTATAGGATATGGCCTATAAAACAGAATTACATCATCTACGTCCTATAAGATTCATAAGTGAGGATTTTAGACTGTAGAACGGTACAGAAATGACAAAAATTTAACCCTAGGTGTGTCCTATAGGATTTCAGCCTAACTCAGGATGTGTCATAGTGATGTTCTAGGAAACTATATTATTCAATCAGTTCTACATACCAAAAGAGTTATCAGCCACTAGAGGTGCAGAGACACAGTCAGCTGTCTTGTTATTGTTCCACCTGGGAGCACATATCATGGGTCCTGTCACATCTGGTGTACGGTAAAAGTATTTGATCTGGAAAAAAAAGACATAACCCTGGGCAAACAATCAAAAGTATTTTAGATTAAGAAATGGTGCATGTATAATACTCCTACAGGGGTAGACACCAACCTCTTCAGCGATGAACCACCCTTGATCAAAGTGTAGGGCATACATTTGTCATATCTTGATGTGCTCTAAATGCTATCAAGAATATATATGACTAAAAGCCTTGTGTTAGCTGATAATACAGTTATATTTATTCAAGCATATTGTACAGGGTCTTAATGATACTAGTGTATAGGTTAGCAGCCTATCCTGTTCGGAGGTTATAGGTAGGACACAGCAGGTAGGTATGGTAGTGCTTGGGGCGACCCCTATCAGTGATATGTGTAATTATACCACGATTTCTGGGTTACACAGTGCTTTTTGGTGGCTATTCCCATCCACATATCTGTCGATATTGCACATCCTGTAGGCTGTAACATCAATTTTGTAAGGCGTGCGGTTATCCATGCATAACCCGCACCCAGTGCAGTTATCCATGGATAACCGCACGCCTCTCATGTCCTTCCATGTCATATGTTACATGTTAAAACCCACGAAATCTTATGACCTGGGCAGGGCTTGAACCTGCAGTCTCAGATCCCTAATCCAACACCCTATGCATTGCGCCACAGGGACTGACGTGTGATGGTCTGGGTTTGCTTGGTAAGCTTGTAGAGGTAGGCGGGATGAGTCCTGGTCCGGGTGTATATTGTCAGCATTCAAAGATTGCCAAGCCGAGACGGCCGCTGAGGTGTGAGACGCCGTGGTCTAGTGGTTAGCACATTGCGCTCAGCCGTCAAAGGTAGGCGGGACGAATCCCGGCCCGGACGAGTCTTTTTTTCGCCGTGTGTGCTGTCGCTGTCCGCTGCCGGGCGAGGAGGTGTATTATACACAAACATAACCGCGAGAAGCATTCAAAGCTTTAGCTGTCCGCTGCCGGGTGACGAGGTGTATGTACAATATTTTTTTCGCTGTGTGCCGCTGCCAAGCCTAGCCGAGACGGGCGCTGTCGCTGTCCACTGCCGGGCGAGAAGGTGTATGTACCTGTAGACACACTATGGCTGGCTTTGATCGAGTCCTGGGGAGGGGGAATAATTTTTGTTTTCAACTTGAATTTATTGGTATTCTATTGATTATTTATTGGTTTCGTGGTATAAAATAAGTAGTCAATGGATAATTTATGACACTTGTGTGTTAGCAAAGGCTAATAACACTCGGCCTACCGCCTCGTGTCATTATCCTTCACTAACACACACTCGTCATGAATTATCCATTGGTTACTTGTTCACTAAGGGTGTGTGTGTGTACAGTGTTCACATGGCACTTATGATATACAACGTTTAGCGATAGAAATATGCATAGAGTTATCATGTATATAAAGATAAAAGATTTCCATATATATGACACATTTATATATATGAGGCTTAGAGGAATAATTTTGTTTAGGTGATGAAAGAAGGAGGGTTATTCTTTGTTAGCTACATATGAGGATGGAGATAAAAATTGATATTGATTTTGTCTTTTGTCTAGTACAGTGAGGTCTCAATAGTCTGCTATGCCAAAATCATTGTAAATATTAGTCATACCCTGAGACTGACAATTGAGTAGAAACGAAATTCATTCTTTGACAATGGGTCCCCTGTGAACCTTGTTATATAGAGGATGGTAGACTATTGGAGGTCGGATTAAAGAGATCTCACTGTAATGTGTAACATGACTGTCCATTCTTTATTGAATATCCCAAATTTGGCCTTAGATCTGTAAAAAAGAAATCTGTCTGCTGTTGTGGATTAGGTATAGAATAAATCAGAAACACCACTAGGCTACATGGGCATACTTGTACCCATACCATGATGTGTCTAGTTAGTATCTTACCGTAGCATCCTTTAAGTATTGTTCATCAGCAGGAGTGGACACCATACATGGCCTTTTATGTAGAACAGACAGACTCTGACAGGGAGTACGGAATTCACGGTGTATAGCAGCACCCTCCTACAGGCTTCATGGTGACTACCTTCTACTGTACACAAGTTGATACAATCGCAAACGACCAGCACCAGTATATAGAGTCTTGTTTTCTCTGTCTGTATTTAAAATAAGCTTACTAAAAAGTCACACTAGTATAGGAATTCAGCAAGTAGTAGCTGCAACTGCATGAAATACTTAACAAGGAATAGGCTAGTGCAGAAAATTATTGATTCTAGGCATCAGTTATGGGCTAGTAAAATAATTCATTATAGTATTGACTTTAACGTTGAACTCAAGCAGACTAATCCCTTGCACACGGGTTAGTGAATTTATAACATACCTAATGCTGCTTAGATAAAGTTGTAAAGACCTATATATAGCATCAGGAGGGTGTTGCTCCTATTGTAAAAAGAGCTGTGAGTATGTGCCCTCTTTTCTAAACAAGTCATGCACTGCTTCACCAAAGTACTTGCACTCACTACATCAGTCTAAAAAGTCACCTGCCTTGTTTAAAACAGAGAGAGCTCCACTATCAGGTACTTACTCACGTCACACACTCTATAGTATATTGTACTGACTGACTTCTCCCAACTAGGTACCTACTTAAATCCCCCTTTTTTAGCACCATACTTGAATGGCCACTTGTGAGCAACAAAAGGGACAAGTTATAGGTACATGAAAAGAAAGGACTGGAAAAGAGGGCATTTTTAGCCAGCTCTTCCTATTACTATAGGAGCAACACCCTCCAGGTGCATTGTAGGCATCACATACTGTTGCCAGCTAGCATCATATACAGAGACACCACCAGCCCACTTTTCTATATCAGGACTAACTCATATTATTGGCAGGTGGGGGGGGGGGTGGGGGGAGCGGGGTTTGGTAGATATAGGGGGGGGGGTCATTTTTAAACAGCTCCTTGGTGGGGGAACCCAATAATCTTTACCCGGGGGTCAAAAACCTGATAATTAACATTGAGTTTATTGAGTAAACTCAATATTCAAGTCATGCCAATCTGATTCATTTTTTCTTCTTCTTTTTCGTGTGTGTGCGGGGGGGGGGGCATTTTGCACAATCAGGGACGTGATAACCTTTCTTATATTAGGGCGGGTTAGAAAAAGAATTACAGTCTGCAGAAGTCCACCATGTCCGCGAGGTTTAGGGTTGACTTTGTATACTTCTCCAATTTATTAGCACGTCCAGATTCTAACCAAAGGCTTCTTGAAGAAGTACAAGAGGTGCTAGAGTAGGGTTATGGCCTGATAATGCACCGGGGTTATAAACAAAAAAAAACACTGTCAAAGCCAAAATCGTTAGATAATTACAAATAATCGCCCACTCTAAAGTGGTTATTGCACTGCCGACTAGGCAGAAAAGTATTTGCAATGTTTTGGAAGGTCTGAGATATCTTCCTACGTCCAAAACGTTCTAAACCATTTTTTTGAAGTTAAAAGATTTTAGGAAAGAATATGTTTCAAAAACATTGGAATAAAGTTTCACAGTTATACCTTTTGAGCACCAGAATTACGTTCTATAAACTATATTCTACTTTCTTTCTTTCTTTCTTTCTTTCTTTCTTTCTTTCTTTCCTTCTTTCATTGTATCTTTCTTTCAGTGATAAATGTCCCAATCTAAAACTGTCAGCCCTGAGCCCATCTCTTTTTGTAGTGGCTTTGTTACAGAACCATCTGTCTTCTCCCCCACTCATCATTCTAAGGTCACACTCACCCGATATTCCATAACCCTAGTAGGGTAGGTTGTCCATGACTTGACCACCCAGGCAAGCTGGTCCAGGGTTGTTTCATATATATCTAGCAATTGATTGTACCTAATGTTATACAATAGGAAGGCATTGCGTGTGTGTAAAACAATACCTCGGTAAAACGTGGTTAGTTGAGTTTTAGTTTTAGTTTGATTATTTTTATTGCTGATCTCACAGAAATAGTCAGAAGTATTTCATACCAGTACGTAAAGAGATGATGCAACATAGACATAATATTTTTATAACTAGTCTGTCCTAACTACAATAAATCAAGTGTATCATAAAAGCTGGGTACGCCGCCTTAGCTGAGATATCCAATGAGGATCCTTATATGAACAAATAATATACAATTACAGAACAAATACACACAACATACAAATTACCACATAATACATTAGTGACAGAAGTGACACTTATGATGCAGGGGTTTTGAAGATTGACGGAAGCAGACAATTTCAAAAAGTGTTCAGCATATTAGTATATGAATAAAAAGTGAGAAAGTGACACTCCATCCTTCCTAAAAAGGTGCTGAAGTCACATCCTGACATCCTGATATTTTTGATCACCCAAGTATAGACATAATATTCGTCATAGTGACTGAAATAATTTGCCTGTAGATGACATACCTCGAATCGGGTGCAACTTACCCTAAATCCTAAAACATTATACGGAATAAAATAAACACCAAACACTATAACTCGACCCACAAATCCTCAGCAGTATACAGGAAAGACCCATTTCTAAGAACGGGGGGGGGGAGTAGTAGGGTTGGCACAGTTAGTGTATGTGCCACTTACTCAGTCCCCAAACCATGAGCAGCTCAGTCTGCTAAATAACCAGTATAACATTACTACCTCCCTTTTACAGGATGATATTGGGTCAGACTGGTATATAGAACACACTTGATTGAGCAATATACGCACTCCGCAGAGACGTTAACTATTGGTGAGTCTATTCCTTTATCTAAAATCCATTCATGAAGCTTTCCTACTGTTATGTTAGTAAAGAAATACTCTTTATCCTTGGTCCACTCCCCTGACCTACTCTTGACACCAAGTGTCTCCTCTCTCTTTTTTTGTGGTTGCCTTTTTGTATAGTTATTGCTGTAGTATTTAAAGTGGCGAATCCAGGATTGGAAAAGAAGGGGGCGTGGCTCTAAGCGATGGGGTGCACCTCCAACCCAGCAAATTGTCGTTATCTGTCGCCATGATTGGTCATCAATGGTGACTCCTTTCTGAGTGATAACTCACTGCGTCATCTTTTGCCACTGTGTGTCAGTCTCACATGGCATGGCAATTTATCACAACAGTCACCAACATGATCTCACTCACTGCGTGAGTATGTGCCACCCCTTGTCATCCCTCACAAAGCATGGTGACTTATCACCACCATCGCCAACATGGATCTAACTCACTGCGTGAGTATGTGCCACTGCCTGTCAACTCTCACTCAGAATGGCGGCTTATCACAAGCATCGCCAACATGGATCTGACTCACTGTGTGATTATGTACCACTCCCATGCCACTGGCATCAACTCTCACACATAATGGCGACTTATCACTACCATTGCCAACATTGGTCTCACTCAATGCGTGAACTTGTGTCACTCCATGTCAATGCTCTCTAAGGATTGCATCATCTGTCACTCACTCTCACTCAGAATGGCAACTTATCACCACCATTGCCAGCCTTTGTCTCACTCAATGCGTGAATTTGTGTCACTCCAAGTCAATGCTCTCTGAGGATTGCATCATCTGTCACTCACTCTCACTCACAGTGGCAACTTATCACCACCATTGCCAAAGGTGTTGAGACAGCACCACTGTTCCACATGTAGCCTATCTAGGAAGTGTGGGCATGAAGTATAAGTCCCATACGTATCAAATGTGCTTTGTTTCACACTGATTTCCATGTAAAACTTCAGAGTTGAATCAAACAAGATTATATAGAGAGAATATCAATTGAATTTAGATAGAGGTATCTCTAAAATGAAAGCAACTATCCATAAACACCTTTTCTCTGGTTACAGGAAAAATACATAGGGAAATATCAACATGAACACCTTGTCTGTGGTTAGAGGGAAGATACATATGGCAATACCTTCTCTGGCAAAACATACTTTGATCTGGCAGATGTGAGGCTGCATGATGACCAATGTCGATGATCATGAGCTTTTCATCTAACAAGGTGAGTGATCACCAGCATCGCCATCACTGGTGAGTCTGAGTGATCACCACTCTCGCCATCCATGGTGAACCTGCGCTATGACGTGGTGCGTGTTTCATCTAGCAGGGTGAGTGATCAACCGCCTTGCCATCCCTGGTGAGTGTGAGTCATCACGATCCTCGCCAACCGTGGTGAACATGCGCTATGGCATGGTGTGCGTTTCATCTAGCGAGGTGAGTGATCACTCGTGTCGCCATCCCTGGTGAGTGTGGGTGATCAAGATCCTCACCATCTGTGGTGAACCTGTGCTATCACGAGGTACACGTTTTATCTAGCGAGGTGACTGATCACAATCCTTGCCATCCGTGGTGAATGTGCATTATGACGTGGTGTGCGTCTCATCTAGCGAAGTGAGTGATCACTCATGTCGCCATCCCTGGTGAGGATGAGTGATCACTCATGTCGCCATCCCTGGTGAGGATGAGTGATCACGATCCTCGCCATCCCTGGTGAACATGTGCTATGACGAGGTGCGTGTTTCATCTAGCGAGGTGAGTGATCACCCGCGTCGCCATCCCTGGTGAGTCTGAGTGATCACCATCCTCGCCATCTGAGGTGAGGCCATGTGATCACCACCATTGCTATTCCTGGTGATCTTGTGCTATAGCGACGTCGTGTTCCATCTAGCGACATGTGTGAGCCACTTCACACAGGTTGACGAGGAGTCACAACAATTTGCTGGGAATCTATTTGGGGTTCACAATAAGTGAAAAAGGGGGAGGGTAACCTTTCACAGTTTGATCCAACATTAGGCTTGGCAAAATGCACCAAATTGACCAAATTAACAGTGCACATTTTGCTCTATTCAATAAGACCTATTCAGTTGACTAACATATGATCAGATATGACTCAAACTGATCAATTTTGGATAGAACAACTTAAGAACACTATTGCAAATGGCACCATCCAAACCCACCTTTGAAACCTGCGGCTGGGGTACTTTGTTTTGCAACTTGTATAATTTGAAATGAGTCTTTTTTCTTTGATTTTTTTTTTTTCAGATTTGATTTGTCATCATGGCGTTTTACGTTCTGGCGTATCTGCCTCCTTTACATATCACCATCCTCACCCTATCAATCATCTTCGCGCTGTTCCTTCTCTACCTCCTCATATGCGGCGACCACAGACGTATCCTACGCCACCAACTAGCAGCTAACATTACCATAGGACACCTGCCCACCATGCTTTTTCTCTACCCAGCACTGATCCACATGGAACTATTGAATCAAGCAGTGCCTATTGGGTACTGCATGTTTATTCATCACATTGAAGAAATGTCTCAAATAGTTGCTCCATGGTTACTCTTCATGTTCAGTGTAGAGAGACTAATGTACATACGAGACCCTACAGTGCATGAGCAGAAGATCAGCTGTGCTGGTTCCATAACACTTGTAGTGTTCCCATGGATCTTCAGTATAGGACTAACACTCATGACGATTCTACCTTTGCAATATGATATGAAGAACCAATACCCTCGATCAAACCACACTCTCTACAGCTGCTTCCCAGATGAAGCTTCTGATTTAGTCCATATAGGATATAAGGTCAGGCGGTTTATCGGCGGCATTCTTCCATTTTTCATGGGTGGAATAATTGTCATCACTGTTCTCATCATGTGGTGCTGCTACAAACGTAAACATGCTCTTGGTAGGGACTACTCCATGATGGGAGATGAGGTCGTAAAGGAAGTCCGGAATTCTGTCATTGCTGTGGCATTGCTGAATGTTCTAGGCGTTGTGTTGCTTTTCTTTGAAGAATTCCGATATTACACCAGTGTTATGTTTGTTGATAGTGTTCTAAATGTTGTGGAAGGTATCCTGTGGATGACAACACTTCCAATGGTTCAGGCTAAAGTAGTTCGACTAATCCGGTTGTGCTGCTGCAGAAAGAGGTCAGCGACTCAGACTACAATGTCCTACCAGGTTAATGATCCTGTTGCAGAATAACCTTAAACTGAAAGAGATATTCTGTCATATCTCCCTATGGTGTTTATATTGAACACATGAATAAGTGAGTCAACAGGAAGTTGAAATTATAGTGGATAATTGATGATCGGTTAATTGTATACAAAGTAGTGAACTGGTCGGTGGTAACTCGGATAGTAGTACATAGTGTTGTTCTTTTAAGTTGTTTATTGGGAATTACATTTACAAAGTAAGTGCAATTAAAACCTGGTGCCCATGCATTGTGGTCAATTATACCAAGCCCCCTCCATATTGAAAAGTACATAAGTACAGATCGTATCTGTTGCAGCCAGCGGTGCTTTTTTCATTCTTAACAAGGTAAGTACGCACCCCAAACACCCACGGTCATACAGTTTCTTCTAGTGACCGGGAACAGTTGGTCAGCAGTTGTCTTCTTTTGACATTCTTGTTACTCGTCACGTCAAAGTTCTTTTCTATTCCAACTTGGTTATAAACCCTGTATACAACCAATAGGGACAGTATCATAAGGGTTTAGGGCTGTTCCTCTAGTTCTATAAGAAGAGAGGGATGTTATCATGGCTTGAAAAAAGCCATGATTTCTTTCAAAGAAACCATGATAACATCCTACTCTTCATATAGAACTAGAGGAACAGCCCTAAAACCTAATGATACTGTCCCTATTGGTTGTATACAGGGTTTTTAACCAATTTGGAATGTAATAGAATTTTTCCCTGCAGGGCTATATATATTTAGGATAGAAAAGAATCTTGCCACACAGGGCTAGCAAATTTAAGCTTTTATTGGATTTCTTATTAATAGCCCTGTGGGGCAAGCTTCTTTTCTATTCCTTATTAATAGCCCTGCGGGGCAAGCTTCTTTTCTATTCCACAAATATAGAATCATATTCTTATATAGAATAGAAGGTTATGTATAACACAAATACTAGTGATTATCCTGCCCTTATGTACTACCCACAGACTAAGAAACCACAGAACAGGTGTCAAGGGTATGTGGTGCAATGATTGCACCATAGAAAAAGTCATAAGGTGTCCTGCTGTCTGCCCATCACCAGTGACGGGTGACGGGAATGTCATAAGAAGAATGCTGCTGACCATGTGTTCCCCGTCACCAGAAAGAGCTGTATGACCACGGATGTATGGGCTCCATACAATGACCACGTATGTGGCCTGGTATGTCAGTAAAACATGATGGTTGAAGGCCACCATGGACTATAAACAATGACCAATCACATCCTCCTAGTGTCGGAGGTTGGTACCAATGGCATATAATGGTAAAGGTGAATGATGATCAGTTTGAGCTGACCGTTTCTTCACGAGCGCTTCCTGCCCGTTCCTGCCCAGGAAGCGCTCGTGGCCTTTGAAACACCTTGGCCTTTGAAAACGCCTTGACATTTATGTCAAGGGGTTTCAATCAATAATTAATCAATTTTCAATCATTATCATCCATAATTAGCTAATATTCACCTACCACCAACGAGAAATGCTGACCGCCGCCATCTTGGATATTTACGTTTCAAAAAGGTTGCGCATGCGCGATGGACCTATGATGTCATCGTGCAGATTTGGCACAGGTTGTTCAACGGTCTCAGTGCTTTCTCTATGGAGTATCGATATTCGCCTTGACATTAAATATAGCTGAGAACAGAGAAGAAGGCGAAAATGGATGCAATACAGTGTAAATGTACAATATAGTTATAAAGTTAAAGCAGTCAAGTACTCTACTTTAATATCACAATATTTACCCAGCAAATTGTCATTATCTGTCGCCATGATTGGTCATTAATGGTGACTCCTTTTTGAGTGATAACTCACTGTGTCATCTTTCGCCACTGTGTGTCAGTCTCACATGGCATGGCAATTTATCACAACAGTCACCAACATGATCTCACTCACTGCGTGAGTATGTGCCACCCCTTGTCATCCCTCACAAAGCATGGTGACTTATCACCACCATCGCCAACATGGATCTAACTCACTGCGTGAGTATGTGCCACTGCCTGTCAACTCTCCCTCAGAATGGCGGCTTATCACAAGCATCGCCAACATGGATCTCACTCACTGTGTGATTATGTACCACTCCTGGTCAGCTCTCACTCAGAATGGCAGCTTATCACCACCATCGCCAACATGGATCTCACTCACTCCGTCAATATGTGCCACTGCCTGTCAACTCTCACTCAGAATGGCGGCTTATCACAAGCATCGCCAACATGGATCTGACTCACTGTGTGATTATGTACCACTCCCGTGCCACTGGCATCAACTCTCACACAAAATGGTGACTTATCACTACCATTGCCAACATTGGTCTCACTCAATGTGTGAATTTGTGTCACTCCATGTCAATGCTCTCTGAGGATTGCATCATCTGTCACTCACTCTCACTCAGAATGGCAACTTATCACCACCATTGCCAGCCTTTGTCTCACTCAATGCGTGAATTTGTGTCACTCCAAGTCAATGCTCTCTGAGGATTGCATCATCTGTCACTCACTCTCACTCAGAATGGCAACTTATCACCACCATTGCCAGCCTTTGTCTCACTCAATGCGTGAATTTGTGTCACTCCAAGTCAATGCTCTCTGAGGATTGCATCATCTGTCACTCACTCTCACTCAGAATGGCAACTTATCACCACCATTGCCAAAGTTGTTGAGACAGCACCACTGTTCAACATGTAGCCTATCTAGGAAGTGTGGGCATGAAGTATAAGTCCCATACTTATCAAATGTGCTTTGTTTCACACTGATTTCCATGTAATACTTCAGAGTTGAATCAAACAAGATTATATAGAGAAAATATCAATTGAATTTAGATAGAGGTATCTCTAAAATAAAAGCAACTATCCATAAACACCTTTTCTCTGGTTACAGGAAAAATACATAAGGAAGTATCTACATGAACACCTTGTCTCTGGTTAGAGGGAAGATACATATGGCAATACCTTCTCTGGCAAAACATACATTGATCTGGCAGATGTGAGGCTGCATGATTACCAATGTCGATGATCATGAGCTTTTTATCTAACAAGATGAGTGATCACCAGCATTGCCATGACTGGTGAGTCTGAGTGATCACCACTCTCACCATCCATGGTAAACCTGCGCTATGATGTGGTGCGCATTTCATCTAGCGAGGTGAGTGATCAACCGCCTTGCCATCCCTGGTGAGTGTGAGTCATCACGCTCCTCGCTAACCATGGTGAATGTGCGCTATGGCATGGTGTGCATTTCATCTAGTGAGATGAATGATCACCTGAGTGACCATCCCCCGTGAGTGTGAGTGATCATGATCCTTGCCATCCGTGGTGAACGTGCGTTATGACGTGGTGTGTGTCTCATCTAGCGAAGTGAGTGATCACTCATGTTGCCATCCCTGGTGAGGATGAGTGATCACTCATGTCGCCATCCCTGGTGAGGATGAGTGATCACGATCCTCGCCATCCCTGGTGAACATGCACTATGACGAGGTGCGTGTTTCATCTAGCGAGCCGAGTGATCACCTGCGTCGCCATCCCTGGTGAGTCTGAGTGATCACCATCCTCGCCATCTGAGGTGAGGCCATGTGATCACCACCATTGCTATTCCTGGTGATCTTGTGCTATAGCGACGTCGTGTTCCATCTAGCGACATGTGTGAGCCACTTCACACAGGTTGACGAGGAATCACGACAATTTGCTGGTTAAATTGTGTGTATATGGGGCATAGAATTAAATAAATATTCAGTCTAGACACAAAGGTTGAGTTAGACCACGAGGTCATTTCTTAACGCACTATGACTGGAATCTTTATGTCATACCAAAAGTTCCATGGGAATAGCACAGGTATTTTTCAGTCATGGGGCTTAAAGTACACCAAGAAAAGGCCTCCAGGTAAATGCTTTCAAAATAACAATGGGTGTCTAGCAACTTTTGGACTCAGCTTTCCCTATAGTTTTCAGAGCGATTTCTTGTAACACTAGTATAAAAAAAACAATTACTGTATTGTAGATGTTAAATTGCTTTAAATTCCACCATAAATGTGGTGAATTGCTATGCAGCTTACAGTTATAACTGGGTAGATTCAACAGTTATTTCACACAGTGTATAACATTATAAAAATGGGAACACCAAAATTATTTTCTGTCTCAGATACTAATGTGAATATGTTGATTGTGGTGCAAATTACCTAATTTCCTTAACTATTTGCACAGGAGAGATCGATTTTGAGGTAATAGATTTAGCTTAAAATACTCACTGCCAACATAATATTCTATGTACAGTATCCTTGTATTTGGTATATTCAGTTTTGACTTCCATTGGTATCTATGCGTTTTAGCCAACATTTAAATGTTTTATGCAATGACAATAAAACCACATGCCGTATAGGGCGCCTTTCCAAAGGAACTTATCAAAACAGTGTCGAAATGACAGTTTTGCATCCATTTGAATTGCAACTTATCTCTGTATCATCTTGCACAAATGGTTAGTATGGGTCTTAAAGCAAGGACAATAGAGTTGGAAAAATCACTCTTTTAGCATCATATATTATACAAAATGTAGAAGGAGTCTACTGTGCCCCTAACCTATATCCAACATGTGTTGGGGAGGAGGTTAGGGGCTGCAGGGTGTTGTTAGAACGTGCAGTGCCATGAAATCAGCTGTCATTTTGAAGGTCACTGCTGCTGACACACAGGGCTTACCTCTGCATGTTACCAGAATATCCTTAGGGAGTGAGCATTTTGTAACAGTGGAGGGGGGGGGGCTGGTGGGTTTGAGGGGGGCATCAGAATTTTTCTGACCTTTAGACCGGGGGAGGGGGGCAGTCAAAATAATTTCATCTGTTTCCAGTGAAAAGGGCTGTGTGTTACTATAGGTTAAAAGGGTGTGTATGCGCTCGAATTTCGTCCCCTATAGGAGGGGTAAATAAAATTTACCAATTGAGAGGGTGGGAGGTCAAAATCCTTTTTACTCATCCGATAAAAGCAAATGTATGTATCGCCCCCCACAGGGAAGAGTTGGAACTGTGTAAGGCTTGATAACCAGTCTCTGACACCCGACTGTATCAATAGTACAGTCTGGGAGTACTCATTCCAGCCACTTTGACCACTTGGGGGTAGTGCTAATTGTTGCATTGGGTATGAAGCAGCAGATGCTGTGTTCTCCCACTTTTTAACAACCTGGGGTGCTCTCTTCTGTAGACTTTTCAGTTATATCCAAAATATCTCTGATTATGGATTCCCTTTCTCACTTCTGTGTCCATTTGTACACAGATAATGAAAAGGGGAATTTTTCTAGCAGGCTATAAATTATTTTGATATAGACTTTGACATTTTGAGGAGGGAGGAGGGAGTAATAGAGGTAAAACAAGTAACATATTCTACGTAGTTCATTGGTATACTGGGACAAAGGACATGAATTGTTCAAGGTTGTCACATATCACAACACACAAAATCAATATTTAAAAGTGCATTTTCAGCTTTATTGTCATCATTTTACAGTGTAAATGGGAAACATGGGAACATGACACGAAACCAAGATTCATGGAACTTAAAACACAAAAACTTCAAATTAATATGATTAGGTAATAGGCAAGAAATGCAGCAAATGGTTCAAAAACACTTGAATACCAATATACCCCCAGTGGTGGATCCAGGATTTGAAAAGGAGGGGGGTGCACCCCCTGTTTTTGAGCAAAGTCTGGGGTCCAAAATATGCAGTTAAACTCTTAAATACTGGCAAAAAGGAGGGGGGTGCGCCCCCGCCCCATCTAAATCCGCCACTGTACCCTATTCATTTTACATGATACTATGGTGTATACTGTAATACCTCACACATAAGCTATAGTCAGCATATAAGACTTGAATATTCCTGGATTTGCCTCAGAGATGCTTAAGTGTATAGCTGTGACTTACCATACCACAGGTTACCTTATTCATGAGGATGGACCTCTTGTGCACTTTAGAGGACTGGGGAAGTTGGATGTGTGTTTTATAGGTGAGAATAATCTACATAAAATTACTACTAAACTGGTCTAAATTATGTGCATGGCACACCTTGTATTATCTCCTGATCCTGGGGGTGAGCCTATTTGCGGGGTGCACCTTATATACAAGGTATTATAGTATATGCAGGGTTTTACTATTTTTAAAGTTTCTATTTGTTTATGTTATACAAGCATCCCACAATTCACAGAAAAGTATGTGTACATGATATAATGGGTAACGAACATTGCACGAGTTCAACGATTTGCATAGAATATGTATACTGAGCTTCAAAATCCCCCATTTACAGCTACTAAGATATACATATTTCCAAACTACCAACCAGCCTTTATTTGTGGCAATGGCCAACATTAAAATAGATTGAGACAACAATGATTCATTCCTTTATTGCAGGTACATACATCAATAAAATTGTTATCTTTTGCCATTGGCGATGAGTAAGAATTGAAATCATTCTTAGGGATAAAATCTAGGGGGCTGTCAAATCCATGAAGTACAATTACACTTGATCCTTGGAGACAAGAATTAATGGGCAGTACATTCTTCAAATTCTAATTACACTTGATCCTTGAAGACAAGAATCAAGGGGCAGTACATTCTTCATATTCCAATTACACTCGATCCTTGGAGACAAGAATCAAGGGGCAGTACATTCTTCAAATTCCAATTACACTCGATCCTTGGAGACAAGAATCAAGGGGCAGTACATTCTTCATATTCCAATTACACTCGATCCTTGGAGACAAGAATCGAGGGGCAGTACATTCTTCAAATTCCAATTACACTCGATCCTTGTAGACAAGAATCAAGGGGCAGTACATTCTTCATATTCCAATTACACTCGATCCTTAGAGACAAGAATCAAGGGGCAGTACATTCTTCATATTCCAATTACACTCGATCCTTTGAGACAAGAATCAAGGGGCAGTAAATTCTTCAATTTCCAATTACACTCGATCCTTGGAGACAAGAACCAAGGGGCTATACATTGATGGAAGTTGGTAATGATGATATTGTCACATCTTGAAACTGACACTACTGTTTGTATTCTTGCATTGACTTTCCACTGTATTATATCAGCTCTGAACAATCAAACTGAAATATAGAATAGAAACTGTGTTTTCATATCAAGATATTGATACACAATTTATACTGAAAAGTTGCAACCGTTCACAATAGGTGACCTGCCCTCTGTCCTAGTTCAAAACAAATTACACTTCTAACACATTCTTTTGTAACCAATGCTCCAGGTAATTTACATTTATTTTAAATTTTTATCATGTTTCTAGGCTTTATCTGTAATCTAAAGCTATTTCCAGCACAAGGTGTCATTGTGATAGTTACCTGTCACTTGTAGCTATTCTCCACATCTTCATAGATAATGTATGGCTAATGATGATGGCACTGAGATTATGTTAGATGACCGGAACAGATGACTGATGTTTGTTGACTGTTCCTGACAGCTGCCAAAAAGTAAAAAGAAAAAAGTTATATTTTTCACTAAGGATAAGAGTTATTTTAACAGTGGTTAAGTGCATTCAAATGTTGCCTGTAACAGACCTTTCTTCAATCATTTTGTTATATATCACTAATGTAGGTTCAGAGAAAAATATGTAAAATTCTTACTCTTAGTATGTAACCAGTGTCTGGTGTCAGTACACACATTCTGGCCAAAATCCAAGTTTTTCTGGGAGGTGGGGAAGGGGGCGCGCATAAAACATACCTGTCACTGGCAGTAGTATATACATGCAAACTGAGCGCAATGGATTAGTTACTAACTAGGTCATGACCTACTGGTAGACCGGAAGTGACCTAGTTTCAGCCGATCAGAGGGCTGGATTTGACAGGAAGTGAGGTCATAAGGTCATGACCTAGTTTTTTTCGACCAATCAGAGAGCTGGATTCCATTTCACCTAGTGACCTGACCTAGTTGCATAAATTAAGAGAATTGCGCAATACCTAGGGTTGACCTACTTGCAAACCGGAAATGCCCTACTAACCTACTAGAAAAACGTATACCCTACGTATGAAGGTGTATTGTGCAATGCTTGTAAGAAATTACACAATAACCATGTCTCATGACCCATAGAAAACAGTGTTAAAATGAAGAAAGTTTTTTTGAACAATTGTTCAAACGAACATTTGTTCAAATGAACATTTTTCCCCATAGAAAACAGTGTTAAACTGGAAAATGTTCAAATGAACAATTGTTCAATCGAACATTTGTTCAAATGAACATTTTTTCCCATAGAAAACAGTGTTAAACTGAAAAATGTTTTTTTTGAAAAATTGTTCAAACAAACATTTGTTCAAATGAACATTTTTTCCCATAGAAAACAGTGTTAAACTGGAAAATATTTTTTGTTCAAATGAACATTTGTTGAAATAAACAAAAAAGGTAGAAAAATGTGTACTATATCATGAAAAAAAAACTGACAAAAGTAAAAAAGTGAACTGTATTACCCAAAAAAATCCAAAAGAACTTTTCACAAAAGTGAACGCTATACATGTTCACAACAAAAATAAAAAATCCGACGCAAAAGAAATTAACTTGGAATTGAAAAAAGTGGTACCAAATTTCTTTACTCATAGCGTCACGTTCACCAGATTTTCAGTTTCTGGTTAGATTTAAGCTACCATTTTAGATGGAAAGTTTAGAAGCTATGCTTGTGGAGCAAACCACAGAAACTCCACCTTTTGACTATTACATGCGTCCAGTTTTACAAAGTGTTGCTTTATATAATCAAGCTTCTTCTATAACACCTGACAATGATATAAGTTCTGTAGCATGTGGATGTTCAGAGAATTTCTACCAGTAGGTCATGACCTAGTTAGTAGCTAATCCATTGGGCTCAGTTTGCATGTATATACTACTACTGGCTACACAAACATGTATAGAAAGTGTTAAATGCAGCTATCTATCTCATTGTGACCAATGGCATTGTCGGAAATTAAATCGACTCGTTCTCCGCAACTACTGAACCAATTTATATGAGAATTTAAATCTGGACTCCTTGTGACCAAAGCAAAAGTCGCTGCTAGTTACAGAATGATTTGAATTTTTTGTAAAAACGACCCCCTTCAAGCCTAGGCCTATGGGCATTGTCGGAAATTAAATTGACTCGTTCTCCGCAACTACTGAACGGAATCTTATAAGAATTTAAATCTGGATTCCTTGTGAGCAGAGCAAAAGTCGCTGCTAGTTACAGAATGATTTGAGTTTTTTTTTGTAAAAACGACCCCCTTCAAGCCTAGGCCTATGGGCATTGTCGGAAATTAAATTGACTCGTTCTCCGCAACTACTGAACAGATTCCTTTGAGAATTTAAATCTGGACTCCTTGTGAGCAGAGCAAAAGTCGCTGCTAGTTACAGAATGATTTGAATTTTTTTTGTAAAAACAACCCTCTTCAAGCCTAGGCCTATGGGCATTGTCGGAAATTAAATTGACTCGTTCTCCGCAACTACTGAACGGATTTCTCTGAGAATTTAAATCTGGACTCCTTGTGAGTATAGGAAAAGTCGCTGGTAGTTACAGAATGGTTAGAATTTTTTGTAAAAACGACCCCCTTCAAGCCTAGGCGTATGGGCATTGTCGGAAATTAAATTGACTCGTTCTCTGCAACTACTGAACCAATTTCTCTGAGAATTTAAATCTGGACTCCTTGTGAGCATAGGAAAAGTCGCTGGTAGTTACAGAATGGCTTGAATTTTTTGTAAAAACAACCCCCTTCAAGCCTAGGCGTATGGACATTGTCGGAAATTAAATTGACTCGTTCTCCGCAACTACTGAACGGATTCCTATGAGAATTTAAATCTGGACTCCTTGTGAGTATAGGAAAAGTTGCTGCTAGTTACAGAATGATTTGAATTTTTTGTAAAACAACCCTCTTCAAGCCTAGGCCTGTGGGCATTGTCGGAAATAAAATTGACTCGTTCTCTGCAACTACTGAACCGATTTCTCTGAGAATTTAAATCTGGACTCTTTGTGAGCATAGGAAAAGTCGCTGGTAGTTACAGAATGGTTAGAATTTTTTGTAAAAACGACCCCCTTCAAGCCTAGGCCTATGGGCATTGTCGGAAATAAAATTGACTCGTTCTCCGCAACTACTGAACCGATTTCTCTGAGAATTTAAATCTGGACTCTTTGTGAGCATAGGAAAAGTCGCTGCTAGTAACAGAATGATTTGAATTTTTTGTAAAACGACCCTCTTCAAGCCTAGGCCTATGGGCATTGTCGGAAATTAAATTGACTCGTTCTCCGCAACTACTGAACCGATTGCTATGAGAATTTAAATCTGGACTCTTTGTGAGCATAGGAAAAGTCGCTGGTAGTTACAGAATGGTTAGAATTTTTTTTAAAACGACCCCCTTCAAGCCTAGGCCTATGGGCATTGTCGGAAATTAAATTGACTCGTTCTCCGCAAGTACTGAACCGATTTCTATGAGAATTTAGGGAGTGGTCCTTATTTATCAACAGGAGGGGTGTTGGGTTTTCGCGCGGACGCACAAAAATATTTTACGCCCCCCCTTGACAGCAGTCAAAATTTTTTGCGCCCCCCCTGCGCCGGAGGCGTGGAGAGTTTTCGCGCCCCTCTTTGATCAATAGTAGCGCGCGGGCTTTTTTGGGTACATTTTTTTAGCCCCCCCTCAAGAGGGGTCAAATTTTTTTAGCCCCCCCTTCGAGAGGGGTCAAATTTTTTTAGCCCCCCTCGAGAGGGGTCTGAAAATTTTAGGCCCCCCCCTCAAACCCACCACTCCCCCCTGTTGATAAATAATGAGCACTCCCTTAAATCTGGTCATGCTTACACGGAATGCGTGTTTGGCCTAGTCACTGGGCGCGACTCAGTTAAGCCTAGGACTGACTCCCGTCAGGTAAGAGTCAGCGCCCGCCGGACAAGTTTGGCCGTGACTGTTGTCAGTGTTGACGTGTTGTTTATCGTGATTATAAAGCTCTAGGAGTCATAGTATGACGATGACAGATGAACAAACCCTTGTCAGTCAATGTATCTTTAAGCCTAGAATAAAATTATTTGTGATATGTAGAAATCATATCACCTTACCTTCACGATAAAGTGAAATCCACCGCCATGTTCAAGCCACAAGCAGTCGGCAAAAATCAATCTCAGAGATCTAGGTGTGTCATAGACTTTTGGAAAAGGTTGGGGCCAGCGTGGTTTCTGCGGGATCCTGAAGATCCGCTGGTGGCTGCTGGTTGCTGGCGAACCCCTAGTGACCAGTCCGGGATACGAGTCGGGCCAGACGCTCTCACACGCTTGCCGCCATGAGAGTCGACTGGCACGCGCGAGGCTGCTTGATAACTGGAGTCTGTACTGCCACCTACCAGGAAGAGGTGGAGTACTGGGCTGCACAACATCGTCAGTATGATTTGATCAGCCGCCAGGAACAAACTGTTCTCTATCTGTGCTAGAGCACAGTCTATAAAAAAGTATCACTCCCTTAGTTGTGCCAGGGTCCTTTGATCCTCCAGCTTGAGTGAGCGTCTCTAGGATCTATATTGAAGACAACCTAAACCACTGTGCCACCATAGGCTTGTTCAAGTTAAGTCTGTGATTAGGCTACATGGCCATTGATTAAAATTATGTCAGAGAAAAATAGTATAGTTATTGCTCTATGGGTGTTTATATCATGGTTATCAAAATTTTGCACTGATTTGCAGTCTGTATAGAATAATACATCTAAAATAGATACCAGTGATAGAAAAAACCGATAAGGTGAGTTCAGCCAGTATCCACTAAGACCAGGTAAAAGGTATCATGAATTTAGTGACATTTTTCAAGGGAAGGACCGGTTAAGCCAATGCAGTGTTCTGTTATGAAGAGGCGGTCTTGTGCTTTCTGACACAGGATGTGCACCGCCCTCAACATGCAGTGTGGCGTTATAGAGCAGTGCAGGAGGCCATCCCTTAAGGTACTACGACTACATACCACCACATCATTGCGCAGTAAAGGCCCTGCTGAACATAGGATGCCCCTAATATCAGTACGGCATTCCCATTGTCCTGGTCGGTTTGGCATGTTCAACAGCCCGTATCTCGGTGATGCATGTGCCTGTGCACTTCTAACTGCGCATGTGGAGACATGTACCTGTCAGCTACCTGTAGCCTGTCGTGTATCCTTGCAGTTTGCATCAGCGCCTCTGTGGCGCACTGAGAGTTTAAAACACTCTTGGAGGCCTAGCACCCTTAATAATAGGTCTTTTGACACCGGATTAAGACCATGATGTGTACCTTGTCTGGGCACACCCGTGCCATGTCTCTAATCTGGGCTGCGCCATCTGTTAAATGGCGTTAGTGCCGCTGAAAGTTTACAATGTCCACCTTTGTGGTCTATTGTTAGTGTATGGTGGTCAGTGGACCATGAGGTCGGTCTGAATTGTCTTTAAACAATTATATACACTATTGTCCATGGTCAGTGAACCATGTGGTCGATTACTTTGGTCCCTTACATTATATATGTGGAGCAACATGGTAAAAGGTACGCCAGCGAGGGGGTGCGCGAGTGTACCTTTTACTGTGTTGATCCACATATATATTCACATAGCTGGTGATCAGTGGACCGTGAACGCTCATATAGAGTTATATGTATTCATGCCTCATATTATATGCATTAATACTATCATATGTTACAATTGATGGCATTAATAAATACTTGGTAACAATATTCAATCAGCAAATAGCAGTTATTATTGTAAGCATTTCATACCATAGGACCGTCATCATGCCCCTCCAAACGAATATATGTGTTTCCCTAGCAGAAATAAACAAATAAATGGAAAAAAAAGAAAAAAGAAACAAATAAGTGGTCCGCCTCAACCAGTCACCCCACCCCCTGGTTAAATAATCAAGTATATGTTTAACATGCACATAGTTAATCTGGTAATCTATATCTATATCTACAGACAAGCGGTACATAGATAAGGAATAACTAACAGGGGTAGACATTAATGCTGGCCCGGGAGCCCCTGGCCCGTAATTCTTGGTCCGGGCCCACAGTTTTCTCAAATTATATCTTCCTATGGGCCTGGGTGGCCCGCAGAAGTTGCTGAAGGCATTTTTAAAAATTGATTCAGAGGTCAATATAGTCATGTAATATATCGGTGGAAAGAGAAATTTACCAGAAATTCAGGCATTCTAGTTAGATTTTAGTATAACTGGATTAGAAATACTCAGGATTAGCTTTTCATATAAAATGAAAATATTTTCTGGGCCCACAGATGTAGAAGTGGGCCCGTAAATCTTTGGAGGTGCGGGCCCGGGTGGCCCATGGCTCAAAAAGTTAGTGTCTACCCCTGGCTAACTACAACATAAAACTTGACATCCTTACTTTTCCAAATAGTCACCTTTATCCTAAGCCATTTTGCACCAATTGGCTTAATCATATTTATACCACGATTTCTTGGTTACTCAGTGCTTTTTGGTGGCTATTCCCATCCACATATCTGTCGATATTGCACACCCTGTAGGCTGTAACATCAATTTTGTAAAGCGTGCGGTTATCCATGGCTAACCTGCGCCCGGTGCGGGTTATCCATGGATAACCCGCACGCCTCTCATGTCCTTACATGTCACATGTTACATGTTAAAACCTACAGAATATTTCATTGCCATGGTAGGGGTCGAACCTGCAATCTCAGGTCCTTAGTCCAACTCCCTATGCACTGCGCCACAGGGACTGACATGTGATGGTCTGGAATTGCTTGGTAAGCTTGTAGAGGTAGGCAGGACGACTCCCGGTCCGGGCATATTTTTTTGTTCCCTACGGTCTGCAATCAAACATAGCCAAGCCGAGACGGCCGCTGAAGGAGGAGACGCGGTGGTCTAGTGGTTAGCACATTGCGCTCAGCCGCGTGAGGTACGCGGATCGAGCCCTGGTCCGGGCGCATCTTTTTTCGCCGTGTGTGTTGTCGCTGTCCGCTGCCGGGCGACAAGGTGTATTATACACAAACATAACCACGAGAAGCATATTTTTTTCGCCGTGTGTGCTGTAGCTGTCTGCTGCCAGGCGACAAGGTGTATGTATCGATTATACACAAACATAACCACGAGACGCATTCAAAGCTTTAGCTGTCCATTTTTTTCGCCATGTGCCACTGCCAAGCCTAGCCAAGACGGTCGCTGTCCGCTGCCGGGTGACGAGGTGTATGTACCTGTGTACACACACTATGGCTGGCTTTGAGTCCCGGGGAGGGGGAATAATTTTTGATTTCAACTTGAATTTATTGGTATTCTATTGATTAATTATTGGTTTCGTGGTATAAAATAAGTAGTCAATGGATAATTCATGACTTGTGTGTGTTAGCAAAGGCTAATTACACTCGGCCTATGGCCTCGTGTAATTATCCTTCACTAACACACTCGTCATGAATTATCCATTGATTACTTGTTCAATATTTATGAAAATAGAGAATAATATACTATGAGCACCACGGAGTATCGCCGGTATGGTTCTGCTGGCAGGAATATCATAAAGTCATTTCCATCAATAAGTCATGATCGGGCAAATGCTGGTCATGTGACTTGTTTAGATGCTGAATTCAGTTTATCTAAAAACTTTTACATTATTTCAACTTGGAGATAAGAGATAAATAGACAGAACTAAACAACCATGGCATACATTGCGCTCGATACAACATGAGGGGGGTGTCTCCTACGAAGGCAGAGGCCATAATGTATGCCTGGGAGTTTATTTCTGTATTTATTTAATGTTATTTTGATTTAAAACAGCTTAAATTCCCATGATTTAATATTTAAATAGGTGGAAATGACAGAAGTGTTGATCAAGACAATTTATGCCAGTGGGGGTTTGGCATACGCCATTCTAATGTTATAGTTGTTATTCACATGAAATAAAAAAAATGTATCACATAGTCATTCATCTATGTCCATTTCTCCCAGACTGCTCTTCACATTATTTCTTGCCATATATTACCATGCTCTACTAGTAGTATATGGGATGCTTGTCTGGGAAGTGCGAGTGTCTCCTGGGTTAGGGCTATGAAAATAATGCCATGTTTTTCCTGTTGTATTTATATTATAGAGTAATAGAGTACAATATTTTATTCTTATTGAAAGTCTTGTGTGTGCGTGTGTGTGTGAGTTTTCCCCTGAAAAGGGATGTCTTTTTCTATCCCCAAAGAGGGAAGGAGGTGATTTCTATCCTGCCTTAATGAGGAGTCTGTAATTTTTTTTGTCAGCCCCCTGAAATCCATCAAATCCCCTTGTTGTTAAAAATGACTGTCGCTAACCTTAACCTTATCACTTTCTCTCACCCCAGATTTGAGCCATCATCATGGGATTGGGCACTCCAGCACCAGTGAATGAGTCTCTACTTCATATCTGCACTATGCTGTTCCATGAGATATTAAAATAAACCCTTATTTTATTTTTATTCTATGTAGGAAAGCAGCTAGTTTTTGACAATTGCGAATTGCATGCATATTATTGATGTATTAATGTATAGGATAGTATGTGTTATATTGCATTGTTCCAAGATAATAAAGATTATTAGAGAACAAATAATCTCATGACAGAGATGTCTCTTGTAAGCTCACAGGGGAAAGTGCTGTACTCTCAAATACCGTGACTCTCACTGTAATATCAAGGCTTTGTAGGTGTAGATATAGGTGTACAGTGAGTGATCCTGTATAATTACTCTGTATGCAGTATGCCCTAGGCCAGCCAGTCACCTAATGGCCCTTCAAAGGGTTTACCAAAATAGCCTTACATGCACTGTCCCCCACTGGAGTGTTATTAGCCTTTGCTAACACACACGAGTCATGACTTATCCATTGACTGCTTATTTTATACCACGAAACCAATAAATAATCAATAGAATACCAATAAATTCAAGTTGAAAACAAAAATTATTCCCCCTCTCCGGGACTCGAAGCCAGCCATAGTGTGTGTACACAGGTACATACACCTCCTCGCCCGGCAGCGGACAGCGACAGCGCCAGTCTCAGCTAGCCTTGGCAGCGGCACATGGCAAAAAATAGTGTACATACACCTCGTCGCCTGGCAGCGGACAGCTAAAGCTTTGAATGCGTCTCGCGGTTATGTTTGTGTAGAATACACCTCGTCGCCCGGCAGCGGACAGTGACAGCGCACACAGCGAAAAAAGATGCGCCCGTACCGGGGCTTGAACCGCGTACCTCACGCGGCTGAGCGCAACGCGCTAGCCGCTAGGCCACGGCGTCTCCTCCTTTCAATGCATCTCACGGTTATGTTTGTGTATAATACACCTCGTCGCCCGGCAGCGGACAGCGACAGCGCACACGGCTTTGTATCATATCCAGACGTGGTTCGAACCGAGCGTTTCTCGTCAGTCCCTGTGGCGCAGTGCATAGGGAGTTGGATTTGGGATGTGAGACTGCAGGTTCGATCCCTACCCTGGCCTGGAGTATTTCGTGGGTTTTAACATGTAACATATGACATGGAAGGACATGTAAGGTGTGCTGGTTATCCATGGATAAAGGCACTGGGTGCGGGTTATCCATGGATAACCGCATGCCTTACAAAATTGATGTTACAGCCTACAGGGTGTGCAATATCGACAGATATGTGAATGGGAATAGCCACCAAAAAGCACTGTGTAACCCAGAAATCGTGGTATAATAGTATATACCATATGTTTAGTATCTATAGTCTTATATTGCAAACACCAATCAAATATTGTACCCAGAGCTTAATAATGAATTGCAATATGATAATAACCTCAACAGGTTCAATATAGCATTGTGCACCAATGATACTGTACAAGGTTACCTGAGAAGAAACTAGGAACAACCAATGATATGCGTACATGACACCATAACTGTGTCTAAATCTGAAATACAAGTCCCTGGACTCTGCGGTTGAAGCTAACATAGGCCTACCTGCCTTTAGGTTATTTCAGTGTTAAAACTGAATGACCATGAAATGGTTTGGGTGAGATGGTTCTCTACTTATCTTACCCTCAATAGTCTTCATTAGGCATGCATGATTTATAGTATCAATGCATGCATGAAGCACACACATAAATGATATCATGGGGATGATTACCAAGAACTGACCCCAATAGCAGAGTATATAGCAGTGCCTTTTATAACATACCTGTATATACAATACATTTGTTGCTGATTAACAGAACCCCTTGCTGTAATTCTACAATTCAAGTTTCTGTAATTTCACAGCAATAGTTGCTGGAACCTAATATTTCTGTAAATTTACAGTATATTTTATTGTTCATTGACAGCAAAATTTGCTGTCCATTTACAGAAAATATTGCTGTTTATTTACAAGCAATTTCTCTGTAATTCTACAACACATTTTGCTGTAAATTTACAGCATTATGTTTCTGTAGAACTGAATGAGCTTGCTGTATGAACACAGTGACTGTTACTGTATAATTACTCTGAATTGTTCTGTAAAATTACAGTGATTCACCTCCTGTAGATTTACAGCAAAATGTACTGGAACAAAAGTTGCCAAGGGATTTTGCTGTAAAATAACCCTGTCTACTTCTTACAGTGCTGGGGACCGATGTCCTGGATGTTTATCCACGGTGCTGCCTTTTTTTTGGGGGGGTAGGCAGCCCCATGGTTGCTGAGGTCCCGCTCTTTGATAGTATGGGAACTGCTCACAACTCACATCAGGAGATTTATAGGACAGTTGTCATTGGAATTACCATATTCGACCTAATAAGCGCCCAGAGTGCTTAAAAATTTGTACTCTTTGCCCTCCAGTAATTAAGAGTTTAAATGGCTCTAAAATCCGTAAAAATTGGCCTTCTTCTGGTCTGAATAAGGGGAGGGGCGCTTATTACGTCGAATATGGTATATAGATTATATGCCAGGACATCGAATGTATATTTTCACCATCATCATTTTAACCTCAGAGAAAGTACAACAACTTCTCTGAAAAGCCACTCTTTCTTGTTTTTATTGACCCATCATACATTGTATTTACAGCAGAATTTGTGAAGAATCTTGTAGCTAAGTATTACGTAATGCCCTGCAAAGTCCCCCAAAACCAGCGACTTTGCGGGAGTGGCACCCTCTGGGGCTAAATCAGTGAACTGTTGATGCATACCCAGTCTTGCAACACGTGTGGGCAAGGTGCATTATCCTCAATGTACATGAGGTTAACTTCATCTCACCTAAAGGTTAGACTTCACAATTGATATTCCTGTTTCATTAGGTGGCTGGTGTTATTACAGGAATAAGGCACTTGGTCATGGCTGTGGTCATGCTCTAGACTGAGACATTGAGGGGCCTCGACATCTACGGCACTCCCAAGGTCATGGCTCATGCCCTATTGCCTAATGCTAACAGAATATCACCACTGATAGAGTAAAACGAGTTTCATAATACAAGCTTGCTACTGGCAAGTTATTGAATTCCATCTCCTCCAAATATACCCCATGGAGTTCATTTTCAAGAGCGGGCAACAGGGAGGGAGCGTCTCAATCCATCAATCGCTGTTGGTCTTTTGGGAACCAAGGCAATCATTTCCTGCACATGGCATTGTTTTTTTTTCTGTTCTTAATTATCACCTCAGGGAGCAGTCAGTTTTTGCAGTGAACAGAGGGTATACATTGAGATGGTTGGAGATCATATTCATACATTCAATTTTATTTGATATCCTACATGGAATTTCACACCACATTATTTTTATCATGTACTAAAATTGAGCATTAATAAAAAAAATCATTAGGACTGCTGGAATACACTCTATAAGAAATATTTGTTGAACCTATCAGGGATCCCTGTAAGACTGAACAATGAACCACCGTAAAATTTGCATTGCAGTGAAGCAGTGTAGTTTCTACGATGAAGTACGTAGTACAGTGCACACTGTGATACAAGGAATTTCCACAAAAATAACAATGGATCTCTGGCAGCTTTTGGACAAGAATCTCATCATTATTTTGACATAATTTCTTTTACGGTACACTGATTTCGAAAGCTTGCAGTGCACCTCTTGTCCATCCTCTTGTCAAAAGATGACTCCTCCTTTAGGACACAGGTGTTACATACACAAAACATTCCTGTTTAACCCTAGTAAGGGCTCATGATGCATCAATGCATCATAGGCATGATGCACCAATGAAGTGCTGGTGAGACTGCTCACCAGCACTTCATTGGAGCATCATGCCCATTGGTCGTCATGATGCACCAATGAAGTGCTGGTGAGACTGCTCACCAACACTTCATTGGAGCACCATGCCGACCCTCCGGGAGTATATGTTTCAACGTAAGGTCGGCACTTCATTGGTGCATCATGACAACCAATAGGCATGATGCCTTAATACATCAGCAGCCTTTAAAGGGTTAGAAGGAGTAGCCTTTCATGACGTCATACGCAGTATACATACATGCCATTCCAATAAACATATTCCATTCCAACAACCATGCACCGACGTATTTTGGAGCCAACCTATGGTCAGGCAGACAATGCCTTTTGTAACTAACATCAGTTGGTCCAGAACTCTCTGTGAGGCAAGACACATGTAAACTCACTGCGCATCCATTGATTTTCCAAACCGGTCCGAAATTTTCGCCGTCTTCCTCGTACGGCAAGCGGATGACCTATATTTACATCCGGGCCACTGACACACTTTCGTCGGACAAGGAGGCGGGTGGGAATGGCTGCACCGCGACTCGCTTACGATAGAAAAATCATTGGATTCTTATTTATATTGAATAAAATGGAGAAAATTAGCACACATTCCTCGTCTATGGATCGAAAACTTCTTGGGATTTCGATATTATAACATGTCAAGGTTGGAATCAAGACAAAAACTGACTGGAAACATAGCACTAGGACCTCAGGTTAGAACTTATTTACTTTCGCATTGGACTTCATCACCGTTCAGTGTGGCGCAATGGCTAAGGCCTTCGCCTACCACCACTGCGGCCGGGGTTCAATTCACGTACGAGTTGGCACGATTTTTCACTGTGGAAAATGGCTAGATTAACTTTGTATAGCTGCCGTAATTTCCAAAAAAATTCTATGTCCAACTTGACCCCGAAAAAGTATATACCAAAAATTTCAAAAATGCACATGTGTGGTATATGCAGAATAATGCACGGCTAAACTGCATATAAACCCACCAGAAGTCCCGAAATCGTGGTATAATCATTATCTCGGCATGAATATGACCTTAGCTGTCGAAATGGCATCAAACATCTATTACTCACTCACGTCCATATACTGGACATATAGACCTACCCAACGCCTGAGTATAGACCTATCCAGTGTCCAAGTATAAAACTCCCCAATGTCCTATTTAAAACTACCGAACGCTCGAGTATAGGTCTACCCAATGTCCGAGTATACAGGCACTCAATACCCGAGTATAGGCCTATTCAATGTCTGAGTATATGCCTACCCAACGTCCGACTGTAGGCCTTTCCAATGTCTAAGTGTAGTTCATATATATATTGGCCCAACCAACAACTGCTTTCATAACCTGCTTGGATGTTGGTTCCTAGGCTTTTGAAGGACTAGAAATTGAGCGACATTCGACATTGGTTCCTGAATGTTAGAAATGATTATTTAGAGACAGACATGAAAAAGAGACAGGGGTATTGGATGTCGGGAATGGGTGTTGGATGAATGGATCTTCAGGGGTGCCTAACATCATCCGGGGTCTGCTACAAATTTTGAGGTCACTAATTAATGCATATTATAAAAGGCCTTTCTAGTAATTTCTTCTATAGTGTCCGGTAATATTTTGTATCATTAAATAACAGACAATATAAAGTATAAGAATTGTACAGCATTTAATAATTTTTTGTGCTCATAAAGGGGTTATACTGTGTTATATGACTAAATGATATACATACTTTTAAATAAGTTTTTTTTTAAACTGGGGAAAAGATTTTTCTTTAAAAACAACTATCTATATAAAGTGGTGTTATCCAAATGTAAACAACTAAAATGGGATGTAGCTTCAAATGAATATATCTGTAAATTATCTGTTGTCGATAACTTATATCTATAAGTTAGTCCTTTGGATATCATCATTACTATCTAACTTAATTATCATACTAGCTAATACTTTGTCAGGCTCGTTAATTGTCATCCTACTTGGTGCTCGTTAATTGGTGTTTGTTGATTAAATTATTTGCAAGATCATAATGGTTTTGCGTATTATTTTACATGTATTTGTGAGCCCAGGGGCCTGTTACACAAATGGTGCTCTTTAATTTGTGCTCTTAACTAAAAAAGAAAATGTTGAAAATAACGAGCATGAAGGAGAGTAAGAAATAATTGTGTTTCATGAAGTGTACTCTTCCAGACTAATACCAAATGCATTCATGCTCTTTGTTTTTCATGTTCTTTAATTATTTCCTGTCAGTTAATGTTTGTGCTCGTCCAGTAGTGGCCAGGTACATGGTAAAGTGCACATATTTGTGTACTACATCATCACAAGGCCCCATAACACCTGCAAAATCAGTGCAAACCCCATATGATGTTAAAAATAATCTAATTAACTAATACAAATTTAAGCTAAATATAGATTTAAAGGCCCTCTACAACAACTAAAATCCTGTAAAATAGCGCATAAAGGCAATTGAGAATATGTCCATAATAATAATGAGCATGACATTAAACTGAAATTAAAGAGCACAAAATAGTGAGCAAGATTTATGTGTTTTTATAATGCCAAAACTATTGGAATAATATTCTAATCAAACAAGTTGTTATATTTAGGCATGTATTTTGGGACCTCCTCATATATAACCATATCATAATTACATTGTTTTCATTTTTTTTAAAAGTTAGTACCCCCATTTTAGTTTGTATAACTTTTATTCATGTAACACTGGATAAACCCCTTTAAGGGCACCAGAAATAAATTAAAGAAGAAAAGTTATGAAACACCTACCAACTACTATAGAACTAACTGGATCTTGTTCATCTACTAAGGAGCATGGACAATTAGTGAACACCACCTAGATATATACTTATCCTAATATATTATAATTAATGATCACAATTGTTGATTGTGTAACAGACCCCAGGGGTCTGTTAAACAATCAAAATTCGTGATCGTTAATTATATTAGAAAATGTGCTACAAGTATAAATCTAGGTGGTGTTCATTCAATTTTCTTGCTCATCAGTAGATGAGCAAGATCCAGTTATTTCTATAAATATTGTTAGGTGTTTCATAACTGATCATTAATATATCTGTGGTGCTCTTTAATATTGGTTTGGTGCTTATAAAAAGGTTTATGCAGTGTAACATGGGGTACTAACTAAAAAATGTAAAAAATGTTGTTTTCTTTTCATAATCTTTCACTTGTAGGGTAGAACAATACATTAACAATAAGTATTAAAATGTACTTTATTATGTTATATTTTAGGCCATGAAAGTCTACCTTAAATGTGCTGACTATTTGGTGTTCGCCATTTTCTTAATCCTGATATTATGGTCAAGTGCTTTGGGTTAATTTTCAATTACATAAGGGGGTCATTTAACAGGATTTTAGTTGTTGTAAAGGGCCTTTTTCTGGTATTCGTTAATTAAATTATTTTCAACATCTTGTGGGGTTTGCATTTATTTTCTATGTGTTTTGTGGCCCTCCAGTGACGTAGTACACAAACATGTGCACTTTACCATGTACCTGACCACTATTTTACTAACACAACCAGCGCCTGCGGCGCTGCTCGCACGAAAAGTAGTGGCGCCACCACGCGCCAAAAGCATTGCAACTCCTACTGTTGTAACCCTATGCTTGTCACACAACTTCTACTGTTTTCTAATTCACTGGGTCACTTTCGCTGGTTGCACTACAGATAGAGTGTGAGTTGCCAACTACGGGAACATCCAAGGTCAAAGCCGACGACTTCCGGTGTAGCCGTTTTGGATAAGTAGTGCAAATATTAATTACCATGAAATTAATCAAGGAGCATGAAATTAAGGATCATGAATGTATTTGGTATTCATCTGGGCGAGCACTCTTTATGAAACACAATAATTCCTTACTCACCTTCATGATCGTAATTTTGATCATTTTTTTCACTTATGAGAAGAAAATAACGAGTATGATTTGTGTAACAGACCGCTGTAGTGACATAGCACACAAAAAATTTTAAATTTACTATGAACATCAAAAGGAACATGAAAACTAATGAGTATGAACATTATGGACAAGTATGACTCTCTTTCATACTTGTTATTTTCAAAGTATTTCCTATAACAAATATAATTTAGCGAGCACCATTTGTGTAATAGACCTCAGGGCCTATCATCAGGGGGCCTATATTCTGTAGGGTTGAAGTGAAGCTCAGGGGGCAAACATCAGGGAGTCTATGATGAGGATGCCTACATTCCTCAGGGGCTAGCATACAGACACCAGAGGATCGAGGGTTTATTCTCTACACTCATAAAATTACACATAGTTCTCTTAGCATTTAAGTAAAGCAAGGGGTTATTTATAGGATTGTTAATTGTTGGTTAGACCTTGTCATTTGAGGTCAAGGCCAACATGGTGTTTTGAATGAAATAGTTGTTTCTGAATTTTTAATTGTCAAATACTGAGGTTTCAACTGCCATATTGAAATATATGTAATGCGCATATCTAATTTCGCAGCATTTCTGATGAATATTGCTTTCCCTGCAGACAGATGCTGATGTCTGTGACTACCTTGACCTGATGCTGATGCTACACTCCATGTTCGGGTCCAACCACTCTGCCTGGGACAATGCACTGAAAACAGTAAAAAACAAAGACTGTCCTGGAAATACGACCAGTTACAACAGCTACCAACCACTAGAGAAAAGCTCACAGCAGGACATTGGCCGAGGTGTATATGCCTTTCTGACACCTTTCATAATTCTAATCGGTATTGTAGGTCATGGGATCAGCATGATGGTATTCACATCCCCTGCTCTCCGCAAACTTTCAGCTAGTCTATATCTGGCCTCTATCTCCATATCTGACATTTGTGTTCTGTTGACATATGTAATGCTAGACTGGTTCAAAAAGGGCCTCATTCATTGGCCGGGCAAGGTCGTTATCTCAATAATAGACCAGAGTGGCTTCTGTGAGCTATTTTTATTTCTCGCCTACACTTTCCGCTTCATCTCTGTATGGCTCATAGTCGTTTTTACAATGGAAAGATTCATTGCTGTTTGCAAGCCGCTACACCGGAGGTTAATATGCACCAAATCCTTCTCTTGTAAGACTATCAGTGGGGTAGTAGTAACAGCGGTACTGGTGAGTCTCTATAAGCCGCTACTTAGTGGAGTCCATAACATTGGTGGTAAAGAAGCATGCGGTGCAAACCCAAACCACAGCCAACTTAACTTCATCCTAGACTCTCTGTATGGCCTGTTTATAACTGCAGTGCCATTTCTAATCATCATCATGTTCAACTTTGTCATCTTCCATCGCCTCCTCGGTAGAGACATTTTGACGACACATGGAATGCAGGGAAGTGGTATGGTCTTTCGAGGGAAGATGCTACGGCTTGAATTCACATACATTCTTTTAGCAATCTCAAGTTGTTTCATATGTCTCAACATCCCTTACTTCATCGTCTGGGTCCAAACTGTCCTCCTCTGGGAGAACCCTCAAAGTAGCTTTAACAACTTGCTAGACTCCATTGATGTCTTATCTGAAGACACAGTTCTGGGCTCGAGCACCCAACTCTACCTCACCAGGACAGTGTTCTACTTCAACTACTGTGTGAACTTTTTCTTGTATTGTCTCACAGGGCGGCAGTACAGGGACAAGGTCAGATGTCTGTTCTATTGCTGCAGATAAATCTGCAAAAAAAAAAACTCACAAAGGATGAACACAGTATTAGATGTAATGAACACTCATGATGCTTACAAAAGATTAAGTTAACAGCACTATGTTAGTACTTAAGAATTTAATTGCCTGTATAAACGTGAAAGAATTTGTCCTGTTTGAGCCTGAAAAAATGGGTGGGCACTTATTAGGGGATGGATGCTAATTATGTTGAATACGGTAGATTCTCCACCCAGCACATTATCCAGGAGCGTGTCAAATGTATGCTAAATAGAGCTGTGAATAGGTGCCCTTTTTACCCTAAAAAGCAATGCTTTGCTTCACCAGCTAACTTCCACTCACCACATTAGTCTGAAACGTCACCTGCCTTGCTAAGAAATAGTTTGTGCTGCACTACTAGGGACCTAATTGTTTCCCACTCTTAGCCTTTGGATGCCTCTGTTCTATAATTAACCACTAAAGCAGGAAAGGTGTATGACAGTCAGAGGCAGACACCCTTTTCTAGCACCACCTATGTGCAACACAACATAAAAGTTAGGACTATACAAGGAAAGAGAGTACTGTAGGTTCTTAGGCAAAACTACCTTTTCCCATACATGCAAGACCCTCCTGCTCAGCCAAATATATTATTAGCACACTATTTACTGTGCAGAATTGCAAGCATCCAAGTGGCACAGAACGTTGTATCAACATTGCTAACCAGTTGATATTGTGTTGATTGTGTTGATCAACCTGTCTTCAACCCTTTTTCAATGATTCTATTTCAATGTTGTCAACTATCATATAACTATATATCCAATGTTTTACCCAGTTAATATATAACCCCTTGGTCCCCTATGGTCAGAATGTAAAGGTCCTAGAGCATGCCATCAGTGGGCGTTGTCACAGCCTTCGAGGGTCGTGATGGTTCTCTGACATCCTGCTTTAGGCCATTGATGTGACATGACCACTCCTAGGCCCTGGTTTCTGTCCGCGGGGCTGCCCCTTTATAGTTGCAGCTCCTGGAGACTTGGCATGATACAGCAATGAAGCTCCTTGAGAGTTGGCATGATGCAGCAATGAAGTGCCTCGAGAGTTGGCATGATACAGCAATGAAGTGCCTTGAGAGTTGGCATGATACAGCAATGAAGTGCCTTGAGAGTTGGCATGATGCAGCAATGAAGTGTCTTGAGAGTTGGCATGATACAGCAATGAAGTGCCTTGAGAGTTGGCATGATGCAGCAATGAAGTGTCTTGAGAGTTGGCATGATGCAGCAATGAAGTGCCTTGAGAGTTGGCATGATACAGCAATGAAGTGCCTTGAGAGTTGGCATGATACAGCAATGAAGTGCCTCGAGAGTTGGCATGATACCGCAATGAAGTGCCTTGGAGTTGGCATGATGCAGCAATGAAGTGCCTTGATGACCAGTGTGTGTGATGCATTAATGCACCAATAGCCCTTAAGGGAGTGGTCATTATTTATCAACGGGGGATGGGTGGTGGGTTTCCACGCGGATGCGCGAAAATTTTTTATGCCCCCCTCGACGCGCCTCCCCAAACCGGAGGCGCGGAGAATTTTCATGCCCCTCTTTGAGCTATAGTAGCGCGCTGGCTTTTTTGATCAAAAGAGGGTAAATTTTGTTAGCCCCCCCTCAAGACGGGTCAAAAGCTTGTTATTAAAGCAAGAAAATCCATAGAGTAGTAGTTTTTCACTTTTTATTAACTTTAACTTAAACAACTTTACTCTGCTTAAATCTGACACAGAACTAATGTGGCTCAAAACTTATTAAAACTGCAAAAGCTGGACTACTAATCTACTTAAAGCAAATTTAAGTGCAGATTTAAGTAACTTTAAGCTGCTTAGATCTGACGATTCATACAATGTTAGAGAAAAGGAGGTTAGGAGTCTGTGTACACTGGGAATTTATAGTCTTGGCTCCGCTGGTTGTAGCCGAAATGTTCGCCTCCCCCTCCAAGGGCCTACTCGCGTAACTAATATCATTGTATCTAAGTATGTTATTATAATTACATATTATGTATATATGATTATGACTAATTAGATTATTTCAGTACTAGCTTACTAACTGCCATTTATACATGATGGCCTTATATGCTACTATGCCTCACAGAAGTAGCCACACATTGTTACACATGTTGATAGCAGTAGATTTGTCAAAGTCAAGTCCCAGGTGCACCATATAAGATTAGGCCACTCAATAAAATAATTTGTTTCTCATCACCAGGTCATGAAAAAGTGACGCGGGAGGATCTAAACCCTTTTCTTTTGCCTAAGCAGTATATTAGGGCCTGATATAGATCTATACATTGTCCATCCATCACTGATGGTCTTGTATAAGAAAAACGTTATTGACATTTTAAAAGTGTGAGGATGCCGATTATTGAAAGCCAGCTGCTTTCCCCGGAATATAAGCTTTCATTTGATTTCACACTTGACTAACTTTGTTCAATCTTAATCAATAAATCTCAAAAAAAAATTCTGACAAGGGCAGTGATGAGGGAACAAGTTTTTTTTTTTTTTCTGTTGAGTAGCCTTACGTTATGTGGGTTATATTGAGGCATATGCACAGGGTATATTTTATATGTTGGGTATTAGATTATGTTTCAAATAACACAATTTACACATACTTAGATATATACACACTTATGAATGAAAATAATCCTTAACAAAACTAAAAATGTAAGAGACATTAATGGAACATTTTTCATGCCATGTGTTGGAGTGCATTGGTAAATTACAGTATTTACCTCCATTCATATATTCACAATGCCAAACTTTGAATATGGTTTCCACTTAACTAATCCATGATGACAAGTGAAATAAATGCAATTACATGTGTACAAGTGCATCCAAGAATTGCTGGCCAGCATGAGAACTTTCTTCACTATCTATCATAGTTATCCATATCCTCTATATATTTGCTTAAATATCATCTTGTATCGTCATTTATTTGATTCTGTACATAACCGAAGAGTGTATTATGCTATTTTAGCTATAAGAACTGTTAATAATTGTGCTCCATTTAAGGAACAACTTAGCTGACAGAGGAAAAAGTTATCAATTGTTTTATTTTTTGAGTGATTACAAATAAAACTCTTTGTACAAATGACCCTGCTTTAAAAATTTTGAAATTTTGACAGTTTGATTTTGTTTCCAATTACTCCATTGTCTTGTGCCAAGTTGTGGCTCTGTTGTAGCCATTTCATATTTCGGGTTGAATTCCGTGATTTGAGGATTATTCTGCGATCGGTTCATTAACTTGGTAGGACATTGAAGTCTCAGGTTCAGGCCTTTTTTTGCAGCAGCAAGACTTGACCAGTCGGACTAATTTAGCCTGTACTCTTTGTAGCGTTGTCATCCATAGGATACCTTCTATGATATTTAAAGTAGTATCAACATACATAGCAGTTATGTGAAAGTTGATATCTTGGAAAACCAGCTCTGCAATGCCCAGGGTATTCAACAATGCAATAGTGATGACAGAATTACGGACTTCCTTTACAACCTCATCCCCCATCATGGAGTAGTCCCTACCACGTGCATGTTTATGTTTGTAACAACACCACATGACAAGTACAGTGATTACTATGATTACACACATGAAAAAAGGAAGCACACCACCAATGAATGCCCTGATTTGGTATCCTGTGTACCATGAATAAACAAAAAGGTCAGGATCATAAACACAAGTATACAGAGTAGCATTTTGCTCACTTATACTAATGTATTGGTTTGTCATGTCCAAATTACCAAATGGCAGAATCGTTATGATTGTTAGTGCCACACTCAAGATCCATGGGAACACTAAAAGTGTTATGGAACCAGCACGGGTGATCTTCTGCTCATGGGCTGTAGGGTCTCGTATGTACATCAGTCTCTCTACACTGAACATGAAGAGTAACCATGGGACAACTACCCTTGATATAGCGTTCATAGATTCCATGAACTTACAGTATTCAGAAGGCACTGGTTGATTTAACAAATACATCCGAATATATGCCGGGTAGAGGAAAAGTGCAGCTGGTAGGTGTCCGATGGTAAGGTTAGCTGCAAGTTGGTAGCGTAGGATACGTCTGTGGTCGCCATGTAGGAGAAGGAAGAGAAGGAACAATGTGAAGCCAATGTGGAGGATAAGAATGGAGATGTGTAGCGGAGCCATGAATGGTGGAACATCTGGTTGCAAGTACATGTTTGCAAGGCCAATCTGGGGGAAACAAAATGCATTTGAATTAAGTCAAATTCTTTCTACTCGAATTTGGGCAAGCACATTTTATCTATTTTTATGTGTTTTTTTTTTTGTTTTCTTTTTCTTTGGGTTTTTGATTGATTGATTTGTGTTTTACAGCACTTTAGCGGCACTAAGTAGCTATCCCGTGCTTCATAGGTTGATAATTTAACAGAGGAATGTGTCAGTGCCCGCGCATATGTGCACCACACACATCCTGAGAGGATAGGAAAGAGGAGATATCTTTTTCTTTGGGGGCATATATATATATATATGTATATATATAAATTTTCTTTTCAATTGAAGACGTGTCTGGCTTATGTGAAAAGAGTACTTGGTGTAAGTAAAGGTAAATTTTTGCACCATATGCATGTGTGTGTAGCAACAAGTGTACACAAAGTTGTGATTTTTAATTTCCAAAGTTATATAAGACACCCAAGATAGGCCTTATGTATGTTTAAATGACTCTATATATGTAATACAATTTCTTTTATCATTGTTTATGTGATGCCAATGGTATATGATGATGCATAGATGAGCTGAGATCATTCTTTGAGAGGTTAATGAATAGGGAATGTTACTGATGGTACATGCAATATGGACTCTACGCAGGTACTGATTATGCAGTACGGGTACCTGTTAATTGTAATTATTCTGTACAGTAGCTTTACTAGAAACAATGGACAGTTAATATAGTCATTGTATGAAGGATTTTGAATGATCTAGGCTAAAATTAAGAAATGAGAGAATAAATTCCCATATTTTCAGAGTTTCCAATTTTTCCGCCAATGAGTAACTTCATGAGTTTTCGAGCCTCACTTTAGTTTTTTTGGTAAACATAAAGTCATACATTTACCAGTCTGGCCACAATATTTGGTGTTTCTAGGAGTCTTATTAGTGGTGTCATTCATGTTTGATTGATTACGATCAGTAACATTCCACTTTTTTTTAAGGTTTTACGGCATCTGCGATAAAAACTGACATGTTAGGAGTTGGATCCTTGAATGAACCTTTATAATAAGCCAAGTTATAGGGCTATCAATTAAATATAATGATATTAAGAAATGCTGAGTTTGTTAATTCCAGTATCAGCCCCCCATGTCTTATATATCTCGGAATGAGCCATATATATATATATATATATATATATATATATATATATATATATATATATATACAGTCGGTCGGACAGCTGAGACCAGAGATGACCCTAGAGTCAGACACTTTGTTATTCAATCGGTACTATGGGTAAATGTGCATGAAATATTCTATTATGGCCTGTATACATACCATGACACTTGAATGGCCTTAGGTACTCAAATGAACATGATCTCCATAAGCCAGAAGGGGACTAATTGAACTTTAGTGTGATATATTGGGTAAAATAAAATAAAATGTTAAATGTTGATGGCCAGGAGAAAGACAAAGCATAAAGGCTTCTCTTTGTGTAGAAAATGTGCATTGTAAATATATACAAGGCCTTATACATCTGTGTCCGAGACAGGTGTATTTAGTGTCCGACTCTAGATATAATTTGATGGTCATATACAAATAACTCCCAAACTATGATATGATCAGTGTATCCAGCTTTTCTATGTCAAAAAGTTAGCAAACATATATTGTAATGAATAGGTTGGACACAAGACCCGAGGCGTTTGTAGTAGAGTAAGGGAAAGTGACACCCGTATATTCTCTGTGTAATAAAAGGCGAGTACAAACAGCAGTTGTAATGTGTTATCAATCATCAAACATTCATCAACGTCGTTCCTAGAGCCAACTTCGCTAGGGAGACTGGATCGGTCCACACCCAGCGACAAGTCGAGGTTGACTAAAGGAGGCGGCCACCCCGCGGCTCCTTATATAGTCGCCACGGGCGGGGCGCCACCTTGCGGTGCGGGACCGAACCAGTCTGCCCCGCGAAGTCCCGCAGAAGTCGTTGACTCGAAGCGACTTCGCTACACTCTTCCCCCTTTAATTCAAACTCTATACATCGAGAAAAGAGGGGGGAGCATGAACTATTATAATTAATGAACTCGCAATAAGGCGCCCCTATACGCCAACTACTGAATAGGGCTATGCTATATGAACCTCCTAAATTAAATAGCCCTGCGACATCGAGCGCACTCAGGCTAAAGCTGGTGATTCCCACGGCGGTCCCCTCGAGGACAATATCAGCCAGAGTCGAATCGGTTCCCATAGTAACTTGCATAACTAGCCCAAACATCCTAAAGCCGAATAAGCAACAGGCGACAATAGGTTGAACCTGACTATGTAGTAGACTAAGTCCCCGGTCGTACAATAGTAGACGAAGAGTCGTTAACATTTCCCCAAGTCGAATTTCCATAGTAACAGGCAACGAGAACGCATTCCCCGTCCTGGTGGCACCCTCGGTTATCCCCGCATCCCAGGCCGCACAGGCCATGTCACACACAGCCGGTCTAGGTCTACAGGATAAATGAGTCGCGGTAGGCCCCTCAACAGATATCAGTAGTATGATCACCCCGAATAACGCTGTTGCCATGGCAACCTCAGCTATATAGACGAATACATTTTGAAGAGTCGTACATGTCATACATCGTAACACAAATAACAATGCAGCAATTGGGACTGCCCAAGTCGTAACCACACCGGCAAGTACAGTTGCCCTAGTAACTTCAGTCGTATAGGCGAACACAGTACAAAGGATCATACATGCCATATACAGCAACGCGAACATCAATGCAACAATAGGAACTGCACAAGTCGTAACCATACCGGCAGGTGCAGTTGCCATATACAGGAGTCCAAATATTAATATCAGAACAGGAACTTCACACGTTGCAAACTGTCTCTCCTGGGGGGCAACAGCCCCAGCGAGTGTCGGCCGAACCTGGGGGGCAACAGCCCCAGCGTCCTCCAAAAGGGCCTCCTGGGGGGCAACAGCCCCAGCGAGGGTGAGCATGACCTGGGGGGCGACAGCCCCAGCGTCATCTCGTCCGAGCCGCACGCCTCGGCTCGGAGGGTCCCGCACCGGCCTCACTGCTCCTCTGTTGCCGGTGAGTGCTGCAATCAACCACAAAAGAACATTGATTAACTGGTTAGTCGCAGCCCGGTGCGCATCCCCTGTGCTCCCCCATCCCACATGAGGGAAGCTGGTGTCGGGTCCTTCCTGAGCCTTCACAGTACTGATGACCCTAATTACGATAAGGCGAATCACATAAGAGGTTACTACAGACGACTCAGCCTGATATACTGCAGGCTGGCTCAATTCACAAGACGATACAAGTCGATAATACTTCCACCCCCTCCCCACCTCAATTACTGGTGAGGGGGGGCCTCCCCGAAAGGGTGTGTGGTTCTCAGGTCTGTCAACAGGCGAATTTCACTTACCGAAGCCGGGGAACCCTCCTGCGGATGAGACGTACGGCTCACCTCCTCCTCGTCGACAGTGGGGGGTTCACGGTCACCCGAGGCGTCTGAAGGTCGGGCGGCCGTAGGTTCCGGTGGCTCTGGGGCTCCCCGAGCCGCGGATGGTGCAGGATGACGTCGAGCTGGCTGGTCTGGTCCGCCTCGCGCTGTTGAGGTGGAGGGGCGTGGGGGTACCACGCGTCGGTATGTAGTGGATGTGGTGTTCGACAGAGTGTAGGTGTTTGCATCATGGACCTTGAGATGACTGTCGAGATCACCCGTTATGGCACCATAACCAGGACCTAGGTCCCTGGGAGGGATCATATAGGCCGCCCACCGTTCCAGCGGGTCGGGGTCTCTCCCTTTGACATGCCACCATGGCATGAACATGAATGGTGACCACGCTGGTGGCATATTAGATGGTGGGGGACGTCGGCGCCTACGGGCGCTAGGTGGGGTATGGCGGAACGATGACCAGGTGGGTGGCATCGGGTGAGGTCTAACCCCAGGGGCCGGTGGAGACTCCTCCCTGGCCGCGGTGTGTTGGTGCTCTGGAGCAGCATCCCTCGGGCGACGCCGGGGCGAGGCAGGGGGCGAATCCCACTCCGGGGGAAGGGGGTTCCCACACTCCTCATCCGATGGACAGAGGCGCGTTTTGGGGGTCGCAAGAGGTAAGGCGTCCAGGTCTGCTCTCTCGTCCGGGAGTATTTCCCCGCCCGGCCAGCGTGATGATGGGGTTTTGGCGTCGGGCTGGGTGGCTGGCTCGCCCCCCTCCGTTTGAGTCGACATGGAGACGACCGGTGTTAGCCTGACCAACTCCACCGGGCTGGTGCGGTCCCATACTCGTCCCAGCTCACCGACCTCCTCAGGTGTGAGAGTGATTACCGTGGGGATTAGTTCTACAGGCGTCTGTGCGGCTAACAGATGGTGTACGGCCACAGCGGCCTCATCCTCCCCGACATGCTGCAGTGCCACACCTCCCATGGTGGCGGCCGAAGTGCCCACTCGAGAGGGGTCACTGAGGGCGGGGACGTTAGAAGTCGATGGGAGGGCCAATGCGTTGTCCTGACCGATGGGTTTGGCCGGGGAGCTTGCCGACTGAGGGACGGCAGAAGTGTCCCCGGGAGGGATATGCTTCCCCCCTTGGGCTACCCCAGGCGCTGAAGGTACTGTCGACGAGGAGGTGGTGTCGGGAGGCGCTGACCCCGTACGGGTCCCCTCGTACCCCGAGCTTGGTACCTGCGCCTCTGACAGCGATGTGGTGCCGGCATCCGATGTTGCCTCGGGACATATAGGCGAGGGAAGGTCGGCGGCCGATGACTCTTGAGGCGCTGACCCCGTATGGGCCCCCTCGTCATCTTCGGACACAGGCGACTCTGCAGACGCTGTCGGTGGGCTACCTGGGAGTGCCTCCAGGAGAGGACTGAGATCCACTCCCGTGGGAGCACCCTCCGGTTCCTCCTCCGAAGACAGAGATACGCTCTGGTATTGTACCGGATCCTCAGTGGCCGTTGCGGTGGCCGTAACCGCGGGAGTATCCGCCACACTGGGTGCCGCTGACGCCTGCGGCGTAGCCTGAGTCGGGGCAGTAACGCTGGGAGCAGAGGTGACTGCTGTAGTAGGCACACCCCACATTGTCAGAAGGTCAGTCAGCCTCCTCGCCATGTCCTCCTTACTGGTTCCCTCGGCGACATACGCCGAGCTCAGGGACATCAGTAGTTCCTTGCTGACGGGCGTGCCGGCCGTGCTAGTTGCCGGACCCCAGCTGACTAGGGTGGGCGCGGGCAGCGTAGCAGGAGTCGGTGGTGCCACTCGGGTAGGCCCAGCAGGGGGAGGAGTCGTAGTAGGCTGTGACGCGGGTTCCAACACCGTCTCCCCCTGGGGGGCCTGGGGGGGGGCTACAGGGGGAGGAGTCGTAGTAGGCTGTAAAGCGGGTTCCAACACCGTCTCCCCCTGGGGGGCTCCCGTCTTCTTGGGCGCGGCAGCAGCAGGTGTAGCCAGCTTTTGCAGGGGGAACGACCCAGGGGGAGGAGTCGTAGTGAGCTGTGAAGCGGGTTCCAACACCGTCTCCCCCTGGGTGGCCGTCTCAGATGGAGGAGCTGGGGTGCCGATCGTCCTCTCTCTCTTCCGGCCCCGTGGCGAGCCGGAGTCAAGTCGGCGGCGTGTCCTCTCTAGGGTCGAGCTGCTAGAGCTCCTCGGGGAGGAGCGGGTAGGCCGGGCAGAGCTCGCCGAGGTGCTTCTAGGGGAACGATCCTGGCTCCTCTTCCGCTTCGACCCCTTCTTAGCGTCGGGGAGTAGTTTGGCGGGCGTCAAGACGGGTGATACGGCGGACCCCAAACTAATGGAAGGGCTGGCGCCGAAATCGCCACTTCTCCCGGGGCGGGGGGGAGCTGGTCTCTCCTGAGGTGGGAGGGCCTTCTTAGGCGGCACCGGAGACGGAGTTCGTTCCCCCTCGGACGGTTGGCTGGACTCTGGAGAGGAGGGGGCGGAGCCACCGGACTCGTCTTCGGGTTCCACGTCGTCGCTTTCGGACGATTCCGAGGGCACTGGTATGGCCACCTTTTTCCGAGGGGAGGGGGAGGACTGGGCGAGTCCGGGCACCACCCGAGGTTTGGGCATCCGCTTGCTGTCTCTCACCCAAGGATGATCTGCCCCCCCTTGCTTACGGTGTTTATTGCGGATGTGCCTGATCATATCCTCTTGGCGGTCGGTGGCGTAAGTGCACCCCGTCTTCCTATATGGACAGAACCATCCCTCTAGCTCTCCCTCGGGGTGCTGCCGGCTTCGGTGCCTGGTCATAGCCTGCCTCCGGGAGAAGTCGGCTCCGCAGATATCACAGGGAATGCGGGACCCCTTCATGATGCCGTGTGGACACTTGCGGGACCGTGCGGGACTGCGGGACCTTGCGGGACTGCGGGGACTGCGGGACCTGGCTCTTCCAGGGGCCCCCCTCCGGTCGTCGGCCGACGACCTGCGGTTCCTATACGATTTTTCAGGCGACTCTCGCCTCCCTCTCCCTTGTAGACGGGAGCCACCTCTCCCTGAACTCCCCCGAGGTTTAGGAGATGCAGAACTGGAGGATAACGACGAAACTCGGGGACTTTTGCGGGTCAGCTGTTCCTTCTTCCTCCCCTCCGCGGTTCCAGACAGTGCGGGACTCCCCTGTTTACCGTTTCTGCGGCCCTGCAGCGGTCCCGCGGCGGGACCCGGTGACAGCCGTCGCTTCTCTGAGGAGTTAGCCACTCGAGGAATCACGTAGGACGCTAATTTCTTAGATTTTCCTGGCATTTTTGGCTCCCTCCCTAGTCTGTTCCACACTGACATTTCCGGCTGAGCTTCCTCCCGTTCTTTTGTGACGTCAGAGGCGGCGTCCCGCTGCGGGACGCTACGTGATCTGCGGGACCCCCTTGTAGTCCAGTTTTCCCGCCTCCCGCTCCCGGGAGTGCTGCGGGACCGTTGGTCGCTCTGACAACCAAGGGGGTACCAGCCGCGGGCCCGGGGGGCACCTCCCCGTGACCAGTCGTTAACCTTTCCCGACGGCATTGTCCGTACCAGGGAAGACAAGGCGAGCCCCTCTACGGCCCCTTTTTCCAGAACCCGGAAGCCGTCCGGCCTTCTTGCTTTCACCTTCCAGGGGCCGTCCCAATTTATTTTAGACGGTGGTCGTCGACCCCCTTTGGCGGTTGGATGGTAAAAGACGGTGTCCCCTCCTTCCCACGGCCCCCCTCCAGGGGGGCCTCCTACCGTTCGAACGAACCCCTCTCCTTCTCTTTCCGGCGAGGGAGTGGCGGTGGCTTCCTCCGGTGGGGTCCGGGCGGGCAGCGGGTGAACCCCTTCCGGGGGGGGCGGTACCTCCTTCAACGAGTCGCAATGCACTATTTTCGTTTTTCGTCCCATGCGAATCTCATAGACGGAGCCGGCCAGGTGACGAGTAACTTCCCAGGGACCCGTCCAGAACCGTTGGAGCTTAGGGCTGACCCCTTTCTTCTTTATCGGGTGTAGATAATAGACGGTAGACCCAACTGCAATTGTTCGCTCCCTGGCGTGAAGATTGTAATTCCTCTCTTGCCGTGCCACTGAGGTACCCAGGTGCCCCAAGGCCACCTCGTGCGCAGATGCCATAGACCGCCGAAGACGGGCCACATAGCCTTCCGACCCCTCCCCGAGCTCTTCCTCCCCCTCTGGATACAGAACTGTCAGCGGAACCATAGTCTCCCTTCCCAACATCATCATGTTAGGAGAGACGCCCGTCGAGGAGTGAGAAGAGGCGCGGTAGGCCGCCATCACGAACGGAAGCTGTAAATCCCAATCGGATTGGTCCCGGGCCACCACGGCGGACAACAGGGCTTCGATGGTACGGTTGCTCCTCTCGACGAGACCATCCGACTTGGGGTTGAAGGCGCACGTGCGAGTTTGGAGGATGCCTAACAGTCGAATCGTCTCCCGGAACAGTCGGCTTTGAAAGTTCCTTCCCTGATCGGAGTGGAGCGTTGCTGGGGGACCAAGACGACAGACGATCGTTTCAACGAAGGCTCGGCCTACTGTGGAGGCTTCTTGGTCTGGGAGAGGGACCGCTTCGGCCCATTTCGTCAAATAGTCGATCATGACCAGAACGTACTTGTTAGCACGCGGCTCAGGCGTAGTCGGAAAAGGGCCCATAAGATCGACCGCCATACGTTCCATTGGAAGACCAACGGGGACATGCCCCATCCGGGTACGGTGTGGTGCATGAGGAGGTTTTCTCTCCAAGCACTCCGGGCAGGTGGCCACCCAGTAGGTCAAGTCACGCCTGAATTCCGGCCAATACCATCGCTCCGCACACTTCCGAATCGTTCGGGTGCAACCGAAGTGCCCCACGATGCCTGCCCCATGGCAAGACTCCCAGACCTCCCTCCTTCGCTTCTCAGGGACCACCAGCTGAAAGTGGCGCGTGGTGCCCGGAGCGAACCACCACCGACCTAGGAGACCCTGTCGGATCTCGAGACGTTGAAATTGTGCCGCCATAGACCGAAGCGGGTATGATTTTCCTCGTAGTTCTTCTACCGTAGGTGGGGTGCCACTCTCCACCCAAGGTATTACCTGAGAAAGTAGGGGATCCTCCCTCTGATCGGTTCGCCACTCGCCCCGTACCTCTTCCCCCCGGTCAGGGTCAGAAGCACCTTGGCGGGTTATGGCAAAGACGTGACTGGTCGAGACGGTAGCGTCATCTCCCTCTTCTTCGGAGCGACCGCACTGGCGACAAGGAATGCGCGAGAGGCCGTCAGCGTTGCCGTGGCGACTTCCTGGGCGATGTTCCACCGAAAAGTCGAACATGTCCATTACCTGTAGCCACCGTGCTATCTGCCCCTCGGGCTCCTTGAATGACATTACCCATTTCAAGGCCGCGTGATCTGTCCGAATCAATACGCGACGGCCCAATAAGTAGTGGCGGAATTTTTTTAAGCCGAAGACAACCGCTAGTAATTCCCGCCGGGTCACGCAATAATTGCGTTCAGCCTTGGTGAGGGTACGACTGCCATAAGACAGGACCACTTCGCGTTTGCTCTGTTCCTGCGACAGTACAGCCCCTAGACCCATGTCGGAGGCATCGGTGTCAAGGACTACCTGTCCTTCCTCTTGGGGGTATCCCAGAATAGGCGACTCAGTCAACAACTGCTTTATCCGGTTGAAGGCGGCCTCACAGTTGTGATCCCAGCGAAAGACTCTGCCCTTGTCCGCCAGGGTGGTTAGTGGTTTTGAGAGAGTAGCAAAGCCAGGGACGAAAGCCCTGTAATAGCCTGCTAAACCGAGGAAGCTGCGTACTTCCGTGAGTGAAGCAGGGGTAGGCCAGTCGCGCACCGCTTCTATCTTCTTTGGATCCGTGGAGATGCCCTCCCGACTCACAACATGGCCTAAGAAGGAAACCTCCCGCCTCGCCATCCGGCATTTAGTCGGTTTAACTTTCAGCCCTGCCTTCTGGAGTCGAGTTAGTACTTCCCCCAACCTCGCCAAGTGTTCGGAAAAGGTCTGGGAGAAGACCACAATGTCATCAAGATACACCAAACAAGAACTCCATTGGAGCCCTCGCATGGCAACCTCCATCAGGCGCTCGAAGGTGCCGGGGGCATTACAAAGCCCGAAGGGCATAACCGTAAACTGATACAATCCCCGATGGGTGGCAAAAGCCGTCTTTTCCCGGTCCTCTGGAGCCATAGCCACTTGCCAGTATCCGCTGACCAGATCCATGGTCGAAAACCATTCAGATCCGGCCAGTGTGTCCAGGCTGTCATCGATCCGTGGCAAGGGGTATGCGTCCTTTACTGTCGCCTTGTTAAGTCGTCTATAGTCGACACAGAAACGCATCGATCCATCTTTTTTTCGCACAAGGACCACGGGTGACGCCCAGGGGCCCTCGGCAGGCTCAATAGTCCCCGCTTCGAGCATCTTGTCAACTTCCTCGTCTACCAGGCCTCTACGATGGGGGGCCAGGCGGCGTGGTGGCTGCTTTATTGGCGGATGACTATCGGTCCTAATGTGGTGCTCCACGAGGTTAGCCCGGCCGATATCCCCTGGTTCCAGTTGAAAGGCGCCAGCGTGGGAGCGTAGCAACTCCTCTAGTTGCTCCCGCTCCTTGCCTTCTACCCCACTCACCAGGGACTGCACCATAGGCTCCACCCGAGGATCTTCAGTCGTAACTATCCGACAGTGAGAAGGGCTGTCTTCTTGCCCCTCTGCGGGGACCTCGCCTACTTCTTCCACCGTGGCCAACTCCATGTCACGATAGACTGTGACAGGGTCTTGACCTGGATTAAATAGTCGCAATGGAGCCACCTTCTCCCGGGGGTCTATCAGGCCTCTCCCCACCAAGAGTCCTCTTTTGTCCTCTTTCTCTCGTAGGCCCTCCACGAGACCTAGATTGGCACTGTTCCACGGTCCCACCACATAACCGTCAATGACGGTTTCGGAACCCGGGGCCAGAACTGTAGTCTTCTGGCTGACTATCCGGCAAACTAGAGTCGCGCTAGGAATGGCCCGCGGGGCAGCCGGGAGAACTAGCCGTTCGCCTGCCATGTCCACCATCATGCGGGCCTCCCTCAGAAAGTTAGACCCTAAAATCACTTCAGTCGGCATATCAGCTATGTGCAAGACGATGGGCCAGGCTCCCCTGGCCAAAGACAGTGCAGTTTCCCAACGTCCCCGTAGCTGCATAAGTCGGCCCTCTACAGAATAGACTCGCTCTTGGGAGGGGGGAAGCTCCCTGTCACCCCCATTTTTCTGCCACCAGGCTAGGGACACCAAATTTACTGTAGCACCCGTGTCCACCAAACACTGGACTGGTCTACCCTCAATGGTTCCCTCAACCAGGAGGCCCGCTCCTCCCATCTCAAGTCGTCCCTTAACCTCTGTAGTTGCCTCTTCTATCTGCCTATCTTCGGTCCTGACTTGGGAGTCAGTCAGGACCGAGTCTAGTTTTCCGCCGGCTTCACCTCGGTGGCCTTACGGCCCTGTCCTTCGGCCTCCTGGATTCTAGCCTTCCATTCAGGGCAATCGCGCCGGAAGTGCCCCTCTTTGGTGCAATGGAAACAACGGACAGGCGACCTGCTTCGAGTCGACTCCCTTCTCTTGCCTTCCTGAGGACGTCCCCATTTCTTGAGAGCCGCGTCAGTGCGAGCCAGCGAGGCCTCGGAGCGGGCCTGCCCGTCTTTCATCTCCTTCCGCAAGGCGGCAAGCTCCTCAGCCATAGTAGTCGATGACGCGCGGGCTGCGGCTGCTCCCCTCTCGGCCCCTCCCGACCGAAGGCACGCTTCCGCGTGTAGGGCGACCTGGATGGCGCCGGATAAGTCGTCTGGCATAGCCTGATAGATCCATTGACGCAGTCGTTCGTCGGGGAGGCTCTCTATAAAGCGATCACGGCACATGATATCCACCGTGGAATCGTCGGCACATGGGTATGCTAAGCGCATATATCTCTGTATCTCCTCAGCGTGTGACTGCAGACAGGTACCCTTGGCTCGCTCCAACGAACGTAGTTTAGACTTGTACACGGTGCTCTGATTTGGGGGCTGGAACCGGTTTACCAAGGCCTGCCTCAATCTCAGGTACCCGGCCTCCGTCCCCGTCTCGATCCCTGATATCAGACGTCGGGCCACTCCCGTCAGGCTAAGGCCTAGGAAAACGCCCGCGTCGGAGTTATTCCACCCATTGGCCCTTCTGCATAAGTCGAAGTGTGACAGGTATTCTGGTAAATGCCCTGTGCCGTCGAATTTACCAGGCATAAAGATCGGTTTGGACAACCTATCGCGGGGGCCCCACTCCTTCAAAGCGTCAGTGGACAGGCACCGAGGCGACGACGGGGGAAGGCGAGGTTCACCCACCATTCCTCCTATGTTGCTAGTCGAGCGACTTCCCATCAAGTTAGCATCCGCTGCCGGGCCAGATCGTGATGGTGGCCACAACCCATGTTCGGTTGCTGATCTTTTCCATTCTGCCAGAGCAGGCCCCCCTTCCGGTACCAGTTCTCGGGCAGTCGAGTCAATCAGCGGAGCGGGGTTAGAGGATGAAGGGGGATCCAGTTCACCAGGTGACATTGAGGACATTTGCTCCGTCAAAGACGCTAGCTCCCTTGCTTTCTCTTCGGCAAGGCGACGACTTCTCGCCTCCTCCTCGGACCGCTCCCGCTCCTTTTCTTCCGCTCGCAGAAGCTGCTGGGCCTGAGCCAGTCGTTCCCCCTCCCGGATGGCCAACCGGGACTCCTCCCGCCGCCTTTCCTCACTCAGTCGCCATTGTTGCACCCACAAGGCTTGTCGTCTCTCCTCATCCGGATCCACCCGTACCCCTCCCCAGACGGTGGGGATCGCGATATGTGCCCTCGGGTCAGGTGATGAGGAGACGTGGGGTGCTGGTATTGACCACGGAGAATTATTCCCGTGGTCCTCCGGCCAAGCACCCTGACTCACGGTCGATGGTCGGCCGTCGAACCCCGGGGGTGACCCTGTAGGGCGACCCTTGGGCCCCGCTGAGGGTAGTTGTTTTTTTTCTTCCGTCTCAGGATGGGGTGGGGAGGGACCACCCACCTTCTCCGGCCACCTCCCCATGGGGGGTTGTAGACCAGAATGGGGTGCCGGTCCCTTCCTCTCCCAAAGTCGACCAACTCCGAGTCCACCCATCGGGGCAAAGTCCCCGACTTTTCCCCGAGGTACCGGACTCCGACCGTTAGACTGGGGGCCACCCTCCGTCCCGGTCAGAACTTCCCCCGCGGGAGGCTGCTCGGTGCGGGGTTCCAACCCTCGCCCCCCTTGTTCCTTTAGGTTCCACCCGGGGGAACCCCCCAAGGTATGAGCCACCGCAACACTGGGGGCGAACAAAGTCGACTTGCCCAACGGTTCCTTTTTTTCTGCTCGCTCAGAAGACGGTGGGAGGATGTTATTCCCGGTGGTTGGCAGTTCCGATGGTTGAGGTGCCGGTGAACTGCGGGACCGCAGGTCTGCGGGACCTTGCGGGACTGCGGGACCTTGCGGGACTGCGGGACCTTGCGGGACTGCGGGACCTTGCGGGACTGCGGGACCTTGCGGGACTGCGGGACCCGGAGGTAACCGCAACATAACTTCTTCGTCGATCTGTACGACCGTCCCCCTCACCCCCGCCATCATCTCCTCCCTCTCTTCTCTTGTAAGGCCATCACTAGACGCACTAGTACTTGGCATTTTCCCGATTTCGTGACCAACTATCCGAATCAGTGGGTTCCCTTAGGAGAAAGTAATAAAAATTTCTACCAAGTTACCCGCTGTCACCACTGTAATGAATAGGTTGGACACAAGACCCGAGGCGTTTGTAGTAGAGTAAGGGAAAGTGACACCCGTATATTCTCTGTGTAATAAAAGGCGAGTACAAACAGCAGTTGTAATGTGTTATCAATCATCAAACATTCATCAACGTCGTTCCTAGAGCCAACTTCGCTAGGGAGACTGGATCGGTCCACACCCAGCGACAAGTCGAGGTTGACTAAAGGAGGCGGCCACCCCGCGGCTCCTTATATAGTCGCCACGGGCGGGGCGCCACCTTGCGGTGCGGGACCGAACCAGTCTGCCCCGCGAAGTCCCGCAGAAGTCGTTGACTCGAAGCGACTTCGCTACAATATGTTACCATTGTCATATATAGAAATTATACAAGTATTCAGGCTAGGACACAACAGACTGAACAATTAAACCAATAATCCCATTTGCTCATTATTTTGCACCATCAGATTATATCAAGATCACCCCTTGTTTGTGCAGGTGTTAAACCATGAATGCAGGGAATTACATCTGTTATCGAGTATCTGCTGAAGAGAATGATACTTCCATTTTTATTTCTATTTTTAAAAATAGGCAAAATTGTCATATTAACTAAGTTATTCAATGCAAAAGGTGTGTCCGACTTCAGGTGTTTGTCTGACTCAGGGTGCCTCTACCCTATAGGGCTTACCTAGGACATGATTTAAACACTTTAGTCAGAGACTAAAGATACCATTATTACATAATTTCGGTGATTCTGAGTGCCTTTCCTGGATTTCCCCTTTCTGATACCTGTAGTTATTACAAGATTTCTATGATTCTGAGTGCTTTTCCTGGATATTCCCATGCACATACCTGTCGATATTGCATGGCATGATGCATGTATCATGACTTTTGTAAGGTGTGTGGTTATCCAAGGATAACAGGCACCCAGTGCAGTTATCCATGGATAACAGGGACACCTTACATGTCATATGTTACATGTTAAAACCTACAAGAATTCTATTGCCAAGGGCAGGGGTCGAACCCATACCCTACTCATCCCAAATCCAACTCCCTATGCATTGCGCCACAGGGACTGACGAGAAGTGGTTGGCTAGAACCAGGTCTCTATGATATAAAGCCACCTAGCAGTAGTGTAGTGTGAACGCGTCCAGCACCTTGACCCATAACCAGGCCAGTCGCGCACAGTACTGCAAGCTGTCAGAGAGGTAGGGAGGGGAGGGGGTCAAAACCCAGACTGCCGGACATTTTCACACATTGATTGTATACTAGTTATATGTGAGTCACCTCCCCAGGCTTTATATCATATCATTGACTTGTAGAGACCTGGTTCTAGCCATCCACTGCTCGTCAGTTCCTGTGGCGCAATGCATAGGGAGTTGGTCTTCCAACCAGGAGATATGGGTTCGACCCCTGCCCTTGGCAATAGAATTCTAGTAGGTTTTTTATTGAATTTATTTATATTCTATTAATTATTTATTATTTTCGTGTAATAAATTAAGTAGTTAATGGATAATTCATGACTTGTGTTTGTTAACAAACGATAATTAAACACAGGCTGTGCCCTCGTTTAATTATTGAACAAGTAACCAATGGATAACTCATGACGAGTGTGTGTTAGTGAAGGATAATGACACGAGGCCGTAGGCCAAGTGTTATTAGCCTCTGCTAACACACACGAGTCATGAGTTATCCATTGTCTACTTATTTTATACCACAAAACCAATAAATAATCAATAGAATACCAATAAATTCAATTTGAAAACAAAAATTATTCCCCCTCCCCAGGACTCGATGCCAGCCATTGTGTGTACACAGGTACATACACCTCCTCGCCCGGCAGTGGACAGCGACAGCCCCCGTCTCGGCTAGGCTTGGCAGCGGCACACGGCGAAAAATAGTGTACATACACCTCCTCTCCCGGCAGCGGACAGCGACAGGGCACACGGCGAAAAAAGCTTCTCGCGGCTATGTTTGTGTATAATACACCTCCTCGCCCGGCAGCGGACAGCTACAGCGCACACGGCGAAAAAAGCTTCTCGCGGCTATGTTTGTGTATAATACACCTCGTCGCCCACCAGCGGACAGCTACAGTGCACATGGTGAAAAAAGAACCACCCAGACCGGGACGTGATCCATGTACCTCTCACCGCTTAGCGCAATGCGCTAACCGCTAGACCACCGCGTCTCCTCCACCAAATGCGTCTCGCTGTTATGTTTGGTACTAAATCCACCTCGTCGCTTGGCAGCGGACAGCAACAGCGCACACGGCTTTGTATCATATCCAGACTTGGTTTCAACCGAGCGTTTCTCATCAGTCCCTGTGGCGCACTGCATAGGGGGTTGGACTAGGGATCTTAGGCTGCAGTTATCCTGGATAACCGCACGCCTTCCATGGATAACCGCACGCCTTAGAAAATTGATGTTAGAGCCTACAGGGTGTGCAATATCGACAGATATGTGGATGGGAATAGCCACCAAAAAGCACTGTGTAACCCAGAAATTGTGGTATAACAAAGGTTATACCATGATTTCTGGGGTCTAATCCCATTCACATATCTGTCGATATTGCACACCCTGTAGGCTTTACCATCGATTAAACACAGGCTGTGCCCTCGTTTAATTATTGAACAAGTAACCAATGGATAACTCATGACAAGTGTGTGTTAGTGAAGGATAATGACACGAGGCCGTAGGCCAAGTGTTATTAGCCTTTGCTAACACACACGAGTCATGAGTTATCCATTGTCTACTTATTTTATACCACGAAACCAATAAATAATCAATAGAATACCAATAAATTCAATTTGAAAACAAAAATTATTCCCCCTCCCCAGGACTCGATGCCAGCCATTGTGTGTACACAGGTACATCCACCTCCTCGCCAGGCAGCGGACAGCGACAGCCCCCGTCTCGGCTAGGCTTGGCAGCGGCACACGGCGAAAAATAGTGTACATACACCTCCTCTCCCGGCAGCGGACAGCGACAGGGCACACGGCGAAAAAAGCTTCTCGCGGCTATGTTTGTGTATAATACACCTCCTTGCCCGGCAGTGGACAGCTACAGCGCACATGGCCAAAAAAGCTTCTCGCGGCTATGTTTGTGTATAATACACCTCGTCGCCCGCCAGCGGACAGCTACAGTGCACACAGTGAAAAAAGAACCACCCAGACCGGGACGTGATCCATGTACCTCTCACCGCTTAGTGCAATGCGCTAACCCCTAGACCACCACGTCTCCTCCACCAAATGCGTCTAGCTGTTATGTTTGGTACTAAATCCACCTCGTCGCTCTGCAGCGGACAGCGACAGCGCACACGGCTTTGTATCATATCCAGACTTGGTTTCAACCGAGCGTTTCTCGTCAGTCCCTGTGGCGCACTGCATAGGGGGTTGGACTAGGGATCTTAGGCTGCAGGTTCGAGCCCTGCCCTGGTCAAGTCTATCATGGGTTTAACATGTAACATATGACATGGGAGGACATGAGAGGGTGCGGTTATCCTGGATAACCGCACGCCTTCCATGGATAACTGCACGCCTTCCATGGATAACCGCATGCCTTCCATGGATAACCGCACGCCTTAGAAAATTGATGTTAGAGCCTACAGGGTGTGCAATATCGACAGATATGTGGATGGGAATAGCCACCAAAAAGCACTGTGTAACCCAGAAATCGTGGTATAACCTTTGTTATACCACGATTTCTGCTGTTATCCATCTAAGGCGTGCTGTTATCCAGGATAACACCACGCCTTAGATGGATGTCCTTCCATGTCCTTCCATGTCATATGTTACATGTTAAAACCCACGAAATTTTCCAGGCCAGGGTAGGGATCGAACCTGCAGTCTCACATCCCAAATCCCACTCCTTATGCACTGCGCCACAACCACTGACGAGAGAAGCTTGGTTAGAACCAGGTCTTGCTATGATACAAAGCCTGGCAAGGCGACGACTGCGGGCTGTCCGCTACCATAACCGCGGGACGCATTCAAACATAGCCAAGCCGACACGGCCACTGAAGGAGGAGACGCAGTGGTCTAGCGGTTAGCATGTTGCGCTCAGCCGTCAGAGGTACATGGATCGCGCCCCGGTCCGGGTGCATCTTTTTTCGCCGTGTGCGCTGTCGCTGTCCGCTGCCGGGCACTGAGGTGTATGTACCTGTGTACACACACAATGGCTGGCATTGAGTCCCGGGGAGGGGGAATAATTTTTGTTTTCAAATTGAATTTACTGGTATAATATTGTTTATTTATTGGTTTCGTGGTATAAAATAAGCAGTCAATGGATAACTCATGACTTGTATGTGTTAGCAAAGGCTAAGAACACTCGGCCTACGGCCTCGTGTCATTATCCTTCACTAACACACACGCGTCATGAGTTATCCATTGATTACTTGTTCAATAACACACACGCGTCATGAATTATCCATTAATTACTTGTTCAATATTGCTTGCACCATGTGGGGACATGTGAGGTGGATTTCAGGCACTGTTTGGTGGATATGAGGCACTGTTTAGTGTAGAAGAACATATTCAAAACCATTCCTCCTTTGAGAATTTCATTGCCAAAGGCAGGGTTCGAACTCATAGACTACTGATTTAAATGCCAGCACCCTATGGAGTGCACTACAAGGGCTGATGCGAAATGGTGTGTGTTTGCCTCTATATGTATAATGCCATAGGTTCCACCTGGTTAGGAGCATACCAAGTCTTCCCGCCTGCACAAGGTTAGGGAGTGATCATTTTTTAACAACAGGGGGGTGGGGGCTGGTGGGTTTGATGGGGGTCAGAATTTTGTTGCCCCCTTGACTAGGGGGGGGGGCAAAATAATTTCACCTGTTTTCAGCAAAAAAAGCCTGCGTGTTACTATAGGTTAAAAGGGTGCGTTTGCACACGATTTTCTCCTCCCGAGGGGGGGGCCAAAAAAAATTTGACCTGTCGAGAGGGGGGCTAGAATTTTTTTCGTGCATCCACGTGCAAACCCACCAGCCCCCCCTGTTGTTAAAAAATGATCACTCCCTTAGAATACCATTATAGTTAAACAGCTCTGTACTGCAGGAAGTCATTTCTCAGACACTAAGTTTCAGCCACTCCCAAATCGTACCAACCTGGCCTGGACCGGAAGGCAATTCTAGGTTACACTGGGTCAATCACTACGAGTGGTGCAGATATAGAGGGGAAAAGCCATGCATCTGAATAGGCAATCGTAGCTAATACATAATCACCCAGGGTCAATCACTACGATTGGACTGGATCGTAGGGGTAGTTGAAATCGGAGGGAGAGGGGTAGGATCGTAGCGTTTGAGAAATGACTAGCTGGACACGTTCACATCAAACCAACGGCTGCCGTGTGGCGAGGTGTGTGTATGGGCTACCGATAGTAGAGTGAAGCTTTTATGAGAAGGGCATTGTAATTATAGACGCCACAGTGGCTGGGGCTGCCTCTCCTATAGGGTAGGTTAACCTAAAGATGACCACATACCTAGAGTCAACCACCTGTCAGCTAGATTTTCTCACTTCCACATGTACTGCATTGGTCTTGAACCCTAATATTATTGAAATAGAGGTGTTATAGTACTAAATAGAATGATGTCCTGGAATATATAAGGTAATTGTCACTGCATGATAACACACTTAAATTCCCATGTTTGAATGGTTTTTACCATGACCAGCTGGCCATTTCATCAGAATTCTCCAATTTTGGTTTGATAATTTGAAGATGACAAGTGTTCACATATACAACATTTTGACTGTAGGAATTGATAAATATCTTTGCTAAATGATAGCATAAGGAAAAGTGCAGAAATGTTAAATACTTTCTGTATAGGACTTATTTCCAAGAACATACCAATTTCGCCTTGAGATGACCACCATTTCACCTTGAGTTGACCACTCCTTATACACCTATGTGTACATTTCATTGAAAAGAAACCAATGATTATGTAGGATTACATCACAAGATTCATGGCCAGAATAGTGTGGGATAGAAATCTTCACTGGATTATGCTCTGATGCATACATTTCAATCTTTACTGTAATACTATGGTTATTACTGTGGAGAGGAAGTATTTGATACTTAGATTGTGATGATAAAGTTAAGAAATGGATTATTATAGTCCATATTGGAGGTCTACACAATTATATTAAAAACAAACCCTCTATAATGCAGGGTTGGAAATACCACTTCTATTTTGATGAGATTTAGAATATCCATGGCCATAAAATTGCCTCAAATTTCCATTCTAATTGAGTCACTGTAAAAACATACATTTTCTTATGATGCATTAGTTTTAATTACGCCATTTTACTGCATATCTATAGAAGACACTTATTCTTTTTTTTTCAAATAATAGTTAAATAATCATAGCACTATTAAGGTGCAAGGTGGTCATCTCAAGGTGAAAATAGACTAACTAAGATGGTCTTAGAAATGAAGAAAAACAATAGATAAAATTAACACATCGAGTTGAGAAAGGTAATTGGTCCAAAAGACCAAATAATTGTCTTTCACTTAGTACCTTGGGGAACCCTAAGGACCTATTAGACTCAAAGATATTAGCTACTGCATTTCCCTTATTGAAAACCTGCACAGGAACGGTCATCTTTAGGTTAATCTACCCTAACCGCGACAACCGTGATGATACTCTATACTTCTCAGTAGCCACATGGATACAGCATCACGCTTAAGGTCTGGTGCAGGCATTTGCCTAGTTCACCTTTTTGCCTCTATAGAAAAACATCACGGCTGGGCAACTGTCGCCATGTAGCCAGAAAGTGGCGACAATAGCCTTGAATTTGGCAACAAGTACCTTGAGCTTTACATCCACATCCTGTGATTTCCAACAGTGAAAGAATTCTTCAAATATTTCTACTAGAAACAAAGTTATAAAGTTATTCCCAGAGGTCACCAGAATGCATGTTTGCACAATAACATTCAATTTTCTTTTTTAGTTGGACCATCAACCTACCACTAGTATTCATATACTCCTCCTTCACATCTTCCTCTGTCCACTGCTCATAGCCATTGCCTTTCTTAACCCCCATCCCTCCCATCTTACCGGTCTTGTGTCTTTCCTCTCTCTGATTTTGCTTTACTTGAAGTTGTACATGTACCCTATCCTGTGTGGGGTCTAGGGTAGCGGGATGTGAGGAGGAGAATTGACAGGATAGGCTAGTTACATCACTGATTGGGAAAGATATGCTGGATTGGTTTTATTCAGGGTGCCAATGGTGGTATAATTATATCAAGATATTATCAAGTTTTCAAAATCAGGCCCAAGCTGTGCCTTTTAGCTTTCTCTTCAACTCAGAGTGAGGCTTACACACAGGATGCGCCTTATACATGAGAGATTACAGGACTTCATTGGGTAGGTAATGAAGGATAGAAGAGAGAGGTACATTTGTAGGCAGAAGGGTGAAAGGGTGACAAAAATGAAGTTGCAGGGATGCAATTTTCTACATTTTGATCTAAAAAGTCGACCCTCATGATTTCCCCAGATCAATATACATGTAGAAAATATCTTACTGAAGGGGAAATCTGGTACTCTGGCTGATGGACTGAATCCTATACCTGCAAAAACCTGCTAAAAAAGCACCACATTGCAATATTTGGCCTCTGGATATTTAAAAATGTCTCCCCCCTTGAGGATACCTTCCTTCATTCACATAGTTCCTCCCCCCCCCCAAAAAAAAAAAAAGAATTTTTTTTATTGGTGTTGACAGGCTTTGGGATTCTGGAAATTTGAAGGTCAGAAAGGCCATTCTTGTGATATGCAGTCCCATGACTGCATGCATACTGGGACTGGAGATGATGGTAGGATGAGAGTGGCAATGAGGGTCCCCACCCCCACCCCCGGTCCAATCATTAGTCTACCCTCAGCATGAAATTAACTCCAGTCTCCAACAACCAATTTATGGTAAATTATACCAAAACAGCCAACAAATTGGGGTCTAGAAATGCACCAGAATGCACCAAATACCCTCTAGAATTCAAAATTTTCCCATAGTGGGTTTGCTGCAGTTGCATTTTCACTGCACTTGCAATTTCACTGCAGTGCTATCCCATTCAGCTAATCAATTACATAACAAAAATGTGTGCTCGGCCTTCTCTAAATCTTGGATCCGACCCTATTTATAGTTATACATGTAGCTGTTGTGAACAGGGCAAGGTGTGAGCTTCAAGAATAGTACCAGTGACCACAAAAGCACTGTAGGTGCTTCATCCATGTCAAGGTAGTGTGGCAAGAGGGAACAAGCTGCAACCCTAGCTCTGAGGTATAAAGCCCCAAATCCTAAGTTTATTAAAGGGGCGGGGTGGGGCTCTGGACCCTATGCTCCCCTATAGTCCATTTTGCAGAAAATTAAATATGCCCAGCCCTGAAACATTGGTCCTAGCATGGATGTCAACTCGACTTTTTTTATATTCTATTGATTATTTATTGACAATTCATTAATAATTCGTGTAATAAAGCCAGTAAGGTATAGATAATGGGCACCTCATTCCTTGTATCTTAGGACATCAAACGAGCCACATCCCGATATGGAGGTAAACTTGAATTCATTGATATCCAAGGATGTGATTATCTATGACAATCTGTTGACAATTCATCCCTGCCTACAAAATGCACCCTTAACCTTTACTGCTTCTATAAGTGTACCAAGAGTCAATCCTCCCACATATAAGCTGTGCCTTTAAACATGAGGCACTGAGGTATAATATATGCATGATTCACCCTCTAGTTTAACGTCTATCATATAGTTTGAAATTATGGCCTAAACAAATAGCCTTATCCTGCTAAGCAAAGAAAACAAATGAAAAACAAAATTGCTGGTTATTTTTTTTTCTATTTTGATCAGAAACTATCTGGGTGATTGTTAGCTGTCAGAGCCTGACATGGTAACCTCATTTGCCAAATTATTGACAGTAATGCTAAGGGTAGATGCTATGCCCTGCTATGGCGGTAAGGACTTGGTCACAAGGCTGGTATATAGCATGAAATAATTATCTGCTCCTTCATGCTGACCTAATACAAGTGGTTGACCTAACAATCACATAACTTGTGACGCAAGGGTTTTAGAAAATGATGGAGTGACGCTCCATCCTTCCTAAAAGGTGACAGGGTGGCATCCTGAGAATTTTGAGCACCCATGTATAAGCATGAAATAAGTAGAAAATATAAATGACTAATAAATGAATAGATAAAAATATTTAGGATAGAGGATCCAGGTCCCTATCAAAAGGAATTCTTGTTGGGACCCAGATAGTGCACTAGTTCCTAAACGAATAAAGGCTATACTTTACCTCTATGTTTCAGAACTCTATATTCCCAGACAGAACTGTCTATTAGGTGCTTGTAGTTTGTATTTATAACTTGACCCAATATGGACCTTTGTAGAAGTAGCGGTAAGAATACAGTGGAACAGTTATATTGAGCGCCTCCAGCTGGGGCGGGTGACCATGTGAGTTGTCGTACACCCACTAATGGGGTTTCTATACAGTGGTGAGCAGCACATCCCATGTTGTAAGGTAGTGGTCATTATTTATCAAAGGGGAGGGGGCTTTTGGCAAAATCTTTTGCAATGTCCCCTCCCCGCACCAGAGGCGCAGAGAATTTTCGCGCCCCTCTTTGATCTATAGTTCCACACTGCTTTTTTTTGGTCAAAAAGAGGGAACATTTTTTACGCCCCCTCCCCCTCAAGAGGGGTCTACAGTTTTTACGTGCCCCCCCCCCAATTAGAAGGGGTCATAATTTTTCGTGCCCCCCTCAAACCAACAACCCCCTGTTAATAAATAATGACCCCTCCCTATAAAGAGATGATGGTTCCATGCTGGAGGGGTGTAGTGCAGAGTGGAGGGTAAACAGGGGTCCAAATATAGTATGACCTGAAAATATTAATTGAGTCATTTATTATAGGGGTGGGGGTGAGTCTAGCTATCCTCCCATTCATGAAGGGGAAAATGGTCGATTTTACCAGTATCCGATATGCTAGCCTTATAATATCAAGCTTCATCTCAACCCAAACTACACCCCTCCCCGGAAAGAAAATAAAGAAAGGAAACAGGAAAGAATTATATTGTAAGTACTCCAATGGACCATAATTACTATTTACTATTTTACCTCTCCCCTAATGTAGACATTTCCACCATCACCACCACCCAACAAAGGCCCATGAAAGGACAGGATTTGAGTGTAGATGTGAGTTTTCAACCCATACGGTGAAACAGAGCCATTTTAATTGTAAATAAATTCTGCCCCCATCGCAGGGAGTTTCAAACCGCCCCCCCCCCACTTCCTAGCAGTATTCCCATACTCTCAAACCTATCACCCCTGTGTTGTTTAAATGTATCACTCTCTATATAATGATAAATGACTCAATGGGCAAACTCTGTTTCTACAGCCAACAGGATTGTGTGTACCCAATTTGCACTATTTACACAAAGGGATCATTGTGTCATCATCCATCACTATTCTCATGGGCATTTCTTGTACCAAAGTGTGTACTGTGATGATTTATTGTAGAAACTGGACTGCTTCACTGCAGTGCAATTATGATGATTCAATGTTTTATAAGGATCCCTGGTCGATTCAACAGTTATTTCTTAGAGGGTATCATGTGTTCAGGAATAATTTTCATGGATACATGCTCTGTACAGCTATGCAGACTGCTTAGGAATTAGACTAGAGACCCATTCCATATAAAAACCTATGCCTTATGAGCTATACCCTATATGCCTATGAACCAAGAAATGTGGTAAGCTCTCTTTTGCTTCGCTTGGAGCACATCAATTACACTCAATAAGTTTTGGTCTTGTTTTGCACTATGTTTATTCTGTTATTCTGTTTAGTCTGTTTTATGAATTTGTCTATGTAATGGCTATCTTTGGAGGATATATTCTATGTTATAAATGGTGCCAATAGAATTATTTACAATGACAACATCTCATCTCTATGACAAAAAGAGGTCATAATGACCTGTATTACCATATCATCCAATTATTTCTCTGAATTTCTCTTGATTACCACTATCGTTTTCACTGGTCTTCAATAAATACTTCAAATTACCGCTATTAGCTGCACTTATGTAGAAGCCCCTCCCTTGACTTTGGGAGCCCGCTTTAGGCTGCACCAAAAAGGCTTGACGGATTTTTCAAATCTGTTCTATATAGAATAATCACTATTGTGGAAGCCACATCCTGACTTTGGGGACATCAAATAAGCTGCAGTAGGTACCTACCCACATAGAAACTGTGGCCTACACGCTACATGTGGGTATTTATGGTAGTGGTTATCATTAAGCCTCCCTTACATCCCACAAGGAGGCTATAGTGTATACATGTAAATATTACAAAACTGTCAGGCTCATGTCATTAGTGGTTCTATTCAAGTTCACCATGATTGTGCCAGCGCATCTCATATACCTGTCCAGCAATGCCACAGGTGATCATTGGGTCTTAATTAAACAACTCACATTAAAGTCTTTTGCAATTTATCAAAAGAAATGATTGAGTGCCAAGTCTACCGAGAGAGACAGAGAGAGACAGAGAGAGAGAGACAGAGAGAGAGAGAGACAGAGAGAGACACACACAGAGACACAGAGACACAGAGAGAAAGAGAGAGAAACAGAATGAGAGACAGACAGAGGATTATACGGTCTCTTCTTTGTTAGATTATATTTATATGTTAGAAGGGTTGAAAGATGCAAGGTTTTCATGAAGATTACATACCTTTTATCATAAAAATGTAGGCTACATCTATATTATCAAAAGATCTGCAACACAGAATGACACAGAACAATTTCTAGCAAATTGTCGTCATCTGTCACCATGATTGGTCATCAATGGTGACTCCCTTTTGAGTGATAACTCATTCTGTCATCTTTCGCCACTGTGTGTTAGACTCACGTGGCATAGCAATTGCTATTCCTGGAGGTCGTTACACAATGAAAGAGGACTCGTTATGATGCTTCCTCGTACATGGGCGAGAAAAGATACGAGCATTTTTCACCCCCGTTACACAATCCCTTCTGCCTTTCCCGAGCGAGTCTCGTAGCCGAAACGAGACGAGGAAAGTCATCGTCGTTCCGATTTCCTCGTAAGAGCAACGAGGGTTCAGCACAGCGAGAAAAAAGTGTGGGACACCAGCGAAACTTGACCTATATACTGCTGAACGTCACTTCCGGCTAGTCCGCCGCCGCCAAAACAAAGAACAGTGGAGAGTTACTGGACTGCGGCTTGCACCATGTATTTCGACGAAACACAGGTAATTAAAGTTAACTAATGAAAGCAATCTTGTTTCATCTATTCCGATCTTCAGGATAATAGTGGTTTTCAAAGTTGTTCTGTCTTTCCTTTTCTGTTATCTCTGTTTCTCCGCCAGCCGGCATGAGCGATAATAGAGTAAAAGCCCACGCCCTTCTCTCTTGTGTCAAGATGGCTATCTCTCTCTTCCTCCCTGTAGCCCTGGCTAGTTTCCTTGTGCCTATAGAGGATTTTTCTTCTTCTTTTACCTTTCCTACCCTGACATCTATTAAATGAAGCGTCAAAATTTGTGTCTTAAAGTTTAATTATCACAGAAAATGTCCCCCCCTCTGCTTCCTGTGGTTTTCTTCAGAAGTAATATAATAATAGTGTAATTTTTTTTTTATTTATCAGTACCAAAAAGGTTACGACTTGAGCTCCACTGACGACGACAGTTATTTGGAAGTTCGTCCAGGAGAGGAGGTATTGGAGCATCACCAAAGTTTTGAGCTGCCCGAGATACTAACCATGTCTAAAGTTAAGCAGGAATATGTCGTGGAAGACTCAAGTGAAATCAGCGACAAGGAGAACACAGAACACGTACCTGGCCCTGTCACTCCTCGAAAAACCACACGAGGAACAATTAGCAAGAAGGAGTCTGTTTGGAACGACAGGGAACACAGGGCTCTGTTTTACTCGTGCTATAACCAAAAGCCCTTGTTGAAAGCTCGAGGTAAAAACTCTGCTCAATTGAGGAAGGAAGGCTGGGACACTGTGCTAGGTGAGTCTTTTTTTTTGTCTTACTTTTTTACTTTGGTTTATGTCTAATGTGTCCATGAATTAATTGAGGTCTTCCCTTTAATATTTTTTATATTTATCACTTCATACCTTGCCTTTTTTTTAAACAAGATAAACCAAGCATAGACATAGAAATTTTTTTTCATCCATATCAAAGAAGCTTTTCTTTCAATTTTTCAGCCACTGTGAACAGTGTGAAGAACGAGGACTGCAACATAGACAAGATGAGGAACCATATAAACGATTACTTCTGGAAGGTCATAGCTAAGGTAAAAAAAATGTTTCAACTCTCTTTTCTTTTTCTCTTAGTTATTCTTACCAAAAAATCATAACATGGTACGAAAAAATAAATTTATATGTAAGAACCTGCCTCTTCTCGTCTTTTGAAATCAATGAACTTATTTTTCAAAGGAGGATATTGATACTTAATTTATGAAAAATGCAAACTATTTTATGTTCTTTCTTCCTTTCAGAAGGAGCAAATGCTTGCGGCTATAGACAAGGGTCGTAAAGTGGATGGTGTGACGCTGACCGAGGCTCTATGCCTTAAGTACAAGGGGGTGTCGCGCATAGCAGGTAAGCAATCATCTTCTCTTAAAGAACATTGTTTCTGTCGTTATCATTTACTGCTGTACGTTTTGTTGTCTTCTTCTTCCAAAAAGCTTTTGGTTCAAGTTATTAAATAATTGAGGCCGAATAAAATACAGTTCTGTTTTCCTTAGTCTGAAAGCGTGTCACCATAAATTTTGCTGTAATCTGTTGTTTGTTTTGACTTATTTTCCTGAAGGTGAAGGCGGCGTAGTGATATATCACACCGACAAGGTCGAGGAAGAGAAACAAAGACGCCACAAAGCTAAAGAACAGAGAAAACCCCAGCCTAAGGCTTCTCCCCACCAAGCAGCTTCCCCCAGGCACATTCCCACCCCCAAAAAGGTTATTCTAGTGCCTTCTGAGGAGGACATAAAGGCAGAACATCAGCTTTTTTCTACCGTGAAGACAGTTAAGGCAACCTCTGCTAAAAGTAACAAAACATCAACCCCCCCCCCCCTTCCAAGGCTTCTACCTCAGGTGTTCAAAAGAAATCCCCTCCTGTTAAGCCACCCGTTGCTAAGCGTCCTGCTGCAGCAAGTTCTTCTGCCAAAGAGCACAAGCCATTCGTCAAGCCGGGGAAGAAAGGTGTGAGAGGGGCAGCTTCTAGGGAGGTCCAAATTGACCTCACTGGGGAAACCCACTTCAAAGACGACTTGTCAGATGACATGGTAGTGAACATTGTAGACGACGACGATATAGTAGATATGACTGGGTGTGAGAACCCCGTGACCTCCACTCCTAAAGGATCAGAACTGAAATCATCTTTGCGTAGGAGCCCACGGCTTCAAGAGAAGGATAAGACACCAAAAAGTGGAAAAAAGCAGCAGGAAACTGAGCTTCGAAGATGAGACAGAACAGGAATGTGGAACACAGGAACAGAATGCCAAGGACCTTCCCCCCCCCCCTTTCTCGTTAGACCATGACTTGAGGATAGCCAAGATAGAGTCTCTTCTGTCCACGATAGAAGTGAACAGGCGGCAGACAGATGAGCACCTTCAGTCTCTCCTGTACCGTAACACTGAGGTAAATGAAAGGACGTTATCAGTTTTAGAGAGAATCGCCAGCGATCGACACCTGCTATTGGAGTCGCATGCCCTTTCTACTAAAAATTCAACCCAGGTCGTACAAGGTACTAGTCCAAATTTTTTTAACTTTTTCTCTCAAAACATAAAGAATTATATGTTTTCTCTCTCTTTCATGTGAACAAAAGAAAAAAGAGATGTCTTAACTTAAAAATTTCAGTTGAAGCAAAAAATTAGATGTGCCTGTCCTTTTGACATTAAAACTTGACATCGCTTCCTTGTTTACGGCAGAGTACTGTGATTCCTCTCAATTCATTGTTCCCTCCTCCTTTCCTTCAGCCTTCGGGAAGCTGATATATGTGACAGAGGGACTCGTGTTCAAGACTCCCCAGAAGCAAGAGGCCCCTGTTCCGCAAAATTAGGAAGTACGGCCCTTAGGTCTGCAGCCAAACCCCCGTACCGGTGATTTACAAAGTAAGACTTTATTCTTCTTCAAAAGTTATTTTCTCTGTTAAGATGATAGAATATTAATCCCAAATCTGACTAGACCAAACGAAGCTAAAGATGAAATTTTGTCTTCTTTTCTCTTTTTGTTTTTCTTGAAAAAACCTTACCTTATTCATTTTCTTTTTCTGACAGTCGTGTCCCTGGATCCTAACTCTGCAGACACCAACAACCTGCTGCACCTGAACCCTGATGGATCTCTTGTGGTGGGTCCTTCTCCGTCCACTGCCCACCCAGTCACCCTTACCCGTAGCCCACCTAAAGGTGACTCCCAACCCGCTGATGACACTCGAGGAGCAAAGCCTCATTCAGAGGAGCAATTGCCTTGTGAGAAGCCAACAACAGAGGCCACAGAGAGACGGCAGGAAGAAGGGGACGACGAAAAGGAAGGAGACGGGGGAGAAAACCTAGAACATAACGCTGAAACACAAGAGGATGTACAAGATGATGCCGAAGGAGAGAAAGAGGAAGAAGTGAACGAGACAGAAGAAAAAGAGCCTGCAGGAAACAACAATGAAGCAGAAAATGGTGACGACAATGAACCTCAAGTTAATGAGGCTACAGATAACAAGTCTGAACTGAGCCCACCTGAAGAGAAACAAACTGAAGGAAATGAGGCTACAGACAACAACTGTGAACCTAACCAGGCCCAGCTGAAAGAAAATGAATCAAATGACTGTACAGAGAATAGCTCTGAACCTAACGAGGCCCACCTGAAAGAAACAGAAGGAAACGAGGCTACAGAGCACGGCTCTGAACAACAGAAAGAGGATGGACTCAAAGAGACTACTGAGAAGGAGGACATTCAAAAGGTGCCTGGTAATTTATCAGAAGAAGCTATAGAGGAGAGAGGTTCAAATGAGGACAATCCAAATAATCAGGTAGGGGATGAACAGGGGCTGTCTCAGCAGGCTGAAAAAAACCATGACTCTATCATAGACATAGTGAATGATGACCTCCCCAAAGAACCTTTAAACCTTCATCTTGATGTTCTTTCTTCTGCCCGTACTAGGGGAGAACATGTCAGAAAGCCTGCCCCTTCCAGCTCTTCTGTCCGACATGAAGTAGATGTGTCAAAAGGTGGAGTCATGATCCATGTTAAAACACAACCAGACTCGGACCCGGAAAAAACAAAGGAACCAAAACAAGATGCTGATATTTCAGACAAAGTTATGGAAGCAGCTAATGTGCTGCATAACATGCACATGTATGAAGAAAAACGCGTACAAAAGGAAAAGTCCCGTCCCCCCCCCCTGTCGTGCTAGGTCCCCCCACTACTAGGAAACGCGCAGCAGTTGCTAATGCTGCAGCTTCTGGCAAAAGCAAGAAACCCAAGAAAGGGTTCCCCAAAAAGAACTAGACTGATATATGTGAAGACTATATTTCTGTCAAAGGACATCCTTTCTTTTTAATCCTTTTTAAAAATTTTCCGTTCTAGTCAACTTGTACATGAACAGCAAAAATCAAAACAGATATTTCATGCAGAAGGAGCAAGAAAATGTCAAGAAATTATTTGCTATTCTTTTTCTCTTTATCTTATGCATGTATGTGTTAAAAGTTAATTACACTAGTGAAGAAGGAAATCATAACTTCATACAGCTTGGCTCCAGAAGAGATAGCACAATTAATGTGTGTCTTCTTTATAGATATAAGAGAAGAAAAAATTGCCATGTTCAGCTTTTTTTTATGAAGTTTTACGGTGCTGATGTGAGTTCTCAAAGAGAATAAGCATGTTATTTATCCAAGACGCCATATGTCTTCGTCTCAGAAGGAAAGAGGACATTAAGGTCATTGTTATGAGAGATAATAAAGAGTTTGTTCACCTTCAGACCTGTTTATTTCCCTTTATGGTATGTATTATAATAATAAAAAGGCTACAATACAAGAGAAATAAAGATTCATCTTCTTCTGAAAATCCCATCCTGAAAAAAGATGGCTGACTATGATCATAACCATTTAAATATCAAAATTGAACCTCTCTAATCAAACAGAGAATGAGATAAAGGATAAAAAAGGTTTTCTCCCCTGTCAGAAATGCCACGCAGCACAACGAGAAAAGGGAAATTTTTTTCGTTGTGCGAAGGTGGCGCCACTGATACACAACTAGTGTGACGTTATCTTTCACCCAACGTCGTGACTTCAACTCCTAACAAAATGGACGATAACCAAGCAAACAAGGGTCAGGTGGGTGTATTTCAGAATAAATTTACTGCTATATATATTCAGGCCTATAAAAGCAGTCTTTATATGAGGAGTTTGTCATAAAAAAAGGGAACATCCGTATTATAAGATGTCGCTGCACGGGAGGCAAGGCGACGAAGCACAACGAGAAAAGGATGTTAACCCTCGTTACTAGAGTTTTTGTCTCGTTCTGTTGTACGGTAATATAAAAGACATATTCTTTGCTGTTATTCTACTTCTCTTTATTTTTTGTTCTCCCTTTTCTGTCACAGGTTACCCGCCCAAAGAAAAAGAAAAGGCAGATGACATTAAAACCCTTAGACAACCAGTCAGTCGACTCTGCTGCCTCTACAGTGCTCTATGTTCCAGATTTAAATGACACTAATAGACCCTTGAATGAGACTCTGTATGGCAAACAAGGAGCTGCGGATGATAATTCTAATGCCAGTTCATCTGAGAGCGAGGCAGATGACACACCCCTGAGAGAGGACATGCCTGTGTCGACTGATAGGTGGAAAAAGAGGGAGGTAGATGCCTTAATGGACGCTGTGAACCATAACAGAGCAGCCCTTAAGTACCACTTCAGTGGGACAGGGGGTGGAAAGGACATCAGGAGGCAGGCATGGAGGGATGTAGCTTGTGAGTAACATAAGAGATATCAAATGGCCTCTTTTTTTCTGTCTGTGTTGGTTTTCTATAAGAACAAGATATTTTTAAACTGAATTAATTTTTAAGAATTAATTGCTCAATTAAATCCCTTCTTTTTTTGCAGTGTACGTTAATGCAGAAGCTAAAACCCATCGCACAGTGAAACAATGTTCCTATAAAACCTCTGATTTCACCCAGAAGAACAAGCAAAAGGTGAGACACAAATTTAGAACTGTAAACTTTCAAAGAGATTTTTAATATAAAAAGGTGCCCATGTCTTGCATAGACCTTCTCTTAAGAGTAGGAAACTTTGATTATTTTCTTGTTTTGTTCTAGTACAACAAGCTGAGGAGGGAATTGAGCAAGACTGGCAGTGACCCTGTGGACAAGAAAAAGAAATTAACCGAGACACAGGAAAAGGCACTGGAATACCTGAAGCCCGAGGCAGTGAGAGGTAAGCTGTGGCTCTTGTCTTACACCTTATTTGCGGCCGGAATTTAGAATAAATTTCTTAACAGAAATAAAATTGAAGGATAATGTTTAATTACTCAATTATTTATTTCGTAAAGGTATTCCTGGCATAAAACCGATGGCTTTGAATCCAGCAGAAGACAAAAAGGCCTTCGATGAGGACGCTCTCTGGAAACCTGGGTCCTGTGATTTCACTAAAGTTCAGGGATCAATGAAAGTTACAAAGATGCCAAGGAAAGATAAAGACAAGGAAAAAAGGAGGAAAGAAAGGATGAGGAAAGAGGAAAGAAAGAGGGCCCATGAGAAAAAAATGAAAGAGGAGAGAAGAAAAGAGGAAATAGATGCCAGAATACAGAAAGAGGTTAATGACATGTCGATGAAAAAAGAGGAGGAGAGGAAGAGACTTTTGGCTCAACAAAAGCAGGAAGTCAAACCCTAACCAGGACAAAAGGTCATCCAGTGCACTGAGGAAGAGTGGAAAATAATATGCGCCGAAAAGGCTAAGAGGAAAGCTGAAAGAGCAGCCATGAGGGCAGAAAGAATGGCAAGAAAGATGAAACAAGGAAACAATGAGCTCATTCTGTTTTAAAAAACAAAACAAGAAGAGAATTAAGGCCTATAATTACATTTCCTTTATTTAAGACAGTGCGTGGATAGACTATAATGGTTACATGTTAAACAAAAACACAAAAATCATTTTTTTCTTTCTTTAAACAAAAATCTTTCTGTTATGAAAATACCGGTAATTTAGGTGGCACATAGAAAAACAACTACATGGCTATAATAGAATACTGCCAGGACTAGGTCAGTTTTTGGACATCTAGAAATACTTCTCAGCATAGTCTTTCCTGAACTTCTTGACATAGTCACTTTGTTCCAGCTGAGTCCTCTGTGGAGGCTGGACAAGGGGGGCTCTCTTGGGCCTCCAAGGATCAGAGGGGCTGTTCACAATCCGTATCCCGTGATCCAGAGCCACGTTGTGGAGACATGCACAAGCCGTTATGATCCACGAACTCCTCTTTGGTGAATGCCGTATGTACCCAGCCGAAGAGTCCAGGATCCTGAATATTCAAAAGAGAGTTTTTTACTTTTCAGTTCCAGCTTATTTTTCCTCTTTATATTCAAACTTGTGTAACAGTAACATGCTTCATTATTTTTTTTAAGGGAGGACCATCTCCTTATCTTTGAGTTCCTTTGATAAATAAAAAGATGTTTACAATCAAATAAACATTCAATTTTTCTCACCTCCAACGCTGCTTGAGTATCCCAATGCAGTGCTCTACTCGTACTCTGCTCCTCTTGTGCCACACATTGAAGAAGCGCTGTTTAGGAGTCTCCTCATCCTTGAAGGGGGTGAAGAGATTTCTCCTCAGACCGTATCTGAGAAAGGAGCCAAAAGATAATAAGATGAAGAGAAACAAAGAAGAAGGTGCCCTAACTGTGTTAAGAAATTTTTGTTTTCCTCTCTGAAAAAAAAAGAAATGGGGGAGGACGTTCATATAGGAAGCCCTTGAGTCTCCATTTAAGTAACTCCAGAGTACCAATTAAAAAAAAAAAAAAGAATAAAAAAAAAAACTCACCCAGAGTCCCCTAAGAGGACAAAGTCCTCCCAAGCCTCCGCCTCCAATTCGTCTCTAACCGGGCTGGAATTCAGGGAATATGCGTCGTGCACCGATCCAGGCCAGCGGGGGTCCACAAAGAGGATTCTTTTGTCGTAGTCACAGATCACCTGATAGAACCAAGAATAAAAATTAATTTGGGAAAAGAGAAAACCATGTGAGAGAACTTGTTCATGCACACTTATGAAGACTCTTACTTAAGAGAAGAAATTTTCTGTGCCAGTAAGATATATTGTTTTATATGTATAAAGAACTACTATTACAACAACAACAACTTACGGTGGTGTTAATAGAATGGTACCCATTCCTGTTCACATACACGCTCTCGTTCTGGTATTCAGTAGGGGTTTTAACAGGTACATGAGTCCCAGATACGTATCCAAAAACGTATGCTGTCTTCTGCTCCTCTTCCTCCGTCCCAGGCTTTGGATGGCGATACAGCTTCAGTGCGAGATGGAGCTTCTCCTCGAAAGAGTGAGGCCATTGTATGAAGAGATGGCGGTTCCTGTAAAAGAAACCGGCTACATCCTTCACAGCACGGCATACAGCAGTTCTTGACACCTTCTGGGAATCACCTGTGAGCGCGTAGAAGCTGCCTGTCGCAAAATAACGGAGGACCAGGCAAAACTGAAAAGAAAGATGAAAAGTTACTTGCAAGAAGATAAGGGTGAAGGGGGGGGGGGTCTCATAAAGAGGAGAGGAGGGAAGGAGTAAGAAGCATATATCCTGAATCAGTCTCCTTCTCTTCACTTTTAATATATCTGTGTTTAGCAATTAATTCGACATGGTGACATGGTCAGTTCTTAAAATCTACATGTGACATGGGCATTAGTGAGATGAGGCAAAAAATTAGTGACATGAGATAGGTGTTTTCTTATATTTGACATGGGACATGACAGGTTGTTAGAGGTGACATGTGACATGGGGATTCAAGTGACATGTGACATGACCATTTTTTAAAATCGACATGTGACATGGGGGACACACCATCCACACCCCCTAACATGAACTGAAACCTAAGAGACATGAGTGACATCAGTGGGCTGCTGCAACTTTTTGATTCAAAAAGAGAATAAGACAGAGAAGAAAGGGGAGGGGAATAGGATGTCTGATAAAGAAAAAAAAAATGGAAAACAGTTTCTTTTAGATTGAAGAGAAAAATTTTTACCCTGTCAATATGTGTCATGCCTCCTCCCCTCTTGGTGCCCTTGAAAGCACTGTGCTTCTTGTATTCTTCAACTAGTTTCCTGACTACGTCTTTGCTGAGGCGATACCTTGCCACAAATTCCTCATCGTTGAACAAAGAAAAAGGCGACTCCCTTGGCTTACACTTGCGGGTATTCCTGCCCAAGCGATCCCTTAAAGGAGGCATGATGTCTTCTTCCTTCAAATTTACCTCCGAAAACAGAGTCTACACTGGTACCCAACTTGTCAGGATCAAAACGATGGTCCCCATTGAAAACAATGCTGAAGAAGTAAAAGGCAGAACATCTAGAGTAACTGCCTTTTTTTATCTCGTGACAGACTCAAAGAGGACACAAAACGAGACTTTCACAACGAGACTTTATTTGTGTTACGCTTTTTTCCTCATTCTGAGGTCACACCCGGCAAAACAGAACGAGATTTCTTTTGTGTAACGGTTGCACCGCAGCTCTACGAGAAAGACTGCATTCTTGTGGATTGTGTAACGACCTCCTGGTGATCTTGTGCTATAACGACGTCGTGTTCCATCTCGCGACATGTGTGAGCCACTTCACACAGGTTGACGAGGACTCACGACAATTTGCTGGGTTGCTATTTGACCTAGCCTTTGGGGCTATGCATGCCAGGACCAGTAACTCCCCCTGGATATATATTTAGTACTATTATTTGGTAGCACATGTCCACCACCCCCAGGTGGCATAAGTCATTCCCCAGACACTGCCATGGTAACAACCCACTGAACAAAAAAACGTTATTTAACGTCAAAAACCCGTTTTTAACGTTTAAAACATTTTTCCATGATACAGAGCCATAGGGAAACGTTCTGAAACGTTTTGCAACGTTTTTTGTTGACTGGGAATGCCTTTGGTTGTTTTGTTAATTTTGCATGGTTCCCTTTGCTGGATGTGAATAAATCAATTATGTAATGAATAATTGTTTAGGAAACATTTTCAGGATCAATAAAGTTTGTTATTTTAATATTCCTTATTTACACTTTGACTAGTGAGACGTGCAGCCCTCTACTTCCTGATTCAAATCATAGTGAGTGAATAAGGTCATAATAAATGCAAACTTAAATAAAGACATGATAGAGAAAACAAGACTCAGTATAATATATTGGTTCTGGTGATTTGTGAAGGTATTAGTTTGTATGCCCTTACATGTGCATAGAACTTTAATTTGCTTGAGTTCTAAATTCATCAATACAATGAATTATTTTCAACAATCCTTGCCTCAGATCAATAAATGTCTGCTCCGGCATAATCCTTGTTTAGTATTTAATGAAATTGTGGTCAATACTTCCTGAATCCCTATACTGTTCGGGCTATTTAGTAAAACCAGTTTATGAATAAAGCTCAGTTTAGATGTTGACATTACACAGAAAACAATACTCGGTTCTGTTGATTTGTGAAGGGGTTAATTTGTGTACAGTAGAAGCTAGTGACCATGAAGCCTGTAGGAGGGTGCTGCTACACCATGAATTCCGTACTCCCTGTCAGAGTCTGTCTACTCTACATAAAAGGCCATGTATGGTGTCCACTCCTGCTGATAAACAATACTTAAAGGATGCTACGGTAAGACTCTCAATGATTCTAGGGTGAGCTAAAAATGTAAGAATTTACAAAAGTAAAGCAGGATTATAGCCAGGTGTTTTTTTTTTTTCATCATTATATCACCTTTTTGCTATTTCAACAATTTCCACACTTTAGTCCACAGAAGGGACACAAAGGGCTGTGTGTACCAGTAGTTTCCCTGAAACAGCCATTGATACAAATTTTGGTGAATAATGTATGCCTATCAATGGTAATTTTTTCAAAGCATGTCTCCTATTGTTTGACATTGTTTTAAGCTCATCTTTGTTAAAAGATCAAAGTTTATCTGTGCCATGAGTAATATTAGACATCTGATAATAAGGCAATCAGGGTTGACAAAGGTCAATTTTCATTGATTTTGTTTAAGGTCTAAACTGTTATAGTAAAGTGTACATTACATTTTTACGATGAACATTCCAGATGAAATACTTTTACCGAGCGCCAGATGTGGCAGAACCCATGATATGTGCTCCCAGGTGGAACAATAACAAGACTGCAGAACGTGTCTCTGCACCTCAAGTGGCTGATAACTCTGTAGGTATGTAGAACTCCTGGGTAGTTTGGTGTTGAATATCTTGATTTCCTAGAACCGCCATGAGCACATTATTGTGGACATATTTCTAGAAACCCCATAGATGAATAATCAACTGAAAAAATAGTATATAAGATCAAACTATGGGGCCTATTTAGATATAACTGATTATAAAATTTCACTGATGAGTTGTCTAAATGAGAAGCATTTGTATGAATTTCTCATGTATATATATCGTTTGGTAGAGGGGTCATAGCCTTGCCAGCATTAGTAGAGGCCACTATGGTTGAGTTTCTTGACAATTTGAGGCCTCCGGTGTCAGCTATAGGGGGTGTATGTTGCCCCAATGCGACGAAAAAAATAGACGGATGCAAATAACCTTGAAATTGGTCAAGAAGTAGTGGCATTAATACTTTATGGCCATTCAAATTTGACAATTCTCAATATGAGGCATTTCTTATGGAAATCCCTTTATATGCCCATGTGTCAGACATATACAGAACTGATTATTATGAGCTTTAATTGTAGAGATGCATCTACTTTGAAAAAATTGATATCATACGAAACCGTGTATGCTTATAGTGCAACACGCCATGGCTTCTAGTGCAATCTAAAGGCTAGGGTGACTTATGCAGCCTATATTGAAATATGCCCCTGGAGAGGTATAAATGAATACAAAGGACAAGAGCACCTTTTTATCAAAATTTACCTGGCGCATAGGACCTGCAGAATAATGGTGCAACCCCTTTCTTTTCTTTTACATAAATTTTGGGTGAGATCCATAGGCCTACTTTATATTCATATAAATTGTAGATTGGACATGGAGTGAGAGGTAGTTAACTAATGATGGAATATCTACTAGGAGGGTCTTGCTAACTGGTGATGATACACATGTACCATGTACATATGCACAGAGTATAGTGTCAACAGGTCGTTACATGTCATGAAGTGAGGTAACAGGAGTACAGACAATTCAGTTGATGATCCAGCTTTATTGTAAGATTTGCATGAGAGTAATCAATACAGTGCAACAGTATGATTCTCGCCAGTCTGACCAAGCTATATCCTGGGGCCAAGGCACCTGAGTGTCGTAGGGTCTAGCTTTGGAGAAGAATAAGATACCCTGAGTGGGTTCTGCCTGTTTATAAAGGGAGTCCAACTCAGTGTTACTCATGTGCTATTTTTAGAAGTGCATGGTAACTCAGTCCGGGGTATGAGTAGCTCAGTCACTCTCTGGTTAGATCCAGTCTAATCCAGAGTTGGAGGAGGTAGCTGCTCTCAGGAGTGAGTCACCTGGGCAGGTGAGGCTAGAAATAGTATATGATATCATGTCTTCCAGTGGGGATCCACAGGTGGGACCTGGGGGTACTCACTGGAGGAGGACGGGGGTGAGTGAGTCACTCCCACTGTCAGGTTAAAAATAGGGTAGCCTTGGGTTCTACAGGGAGAAGCTTGGTCAGCTTGGTTTGAATATGTCGCTGATAATTATAATACATAGAATAGTCCATTGACATATCCCTACTTTCCCACTTCACCTCTGCACGAGGGGAAAGGGAAGATAATTATAAGGAATGAGAGGCTATACTAAGTCCATTGACATATGTAAAGGTTAAAAGAATAAGAAGGTTGGTTCATGGTTCAGAAAGGTTGACTTGCTGTCAAAAAAAGGGAGGGGGCCTGCAGATGTTAAATCTATATAAAAATATACACTCTATGTGAAATGTATCACCAAGGATTTACAAAAATATATATCCTGAGTAATGTGGGCAGCAGTGATACTTGCTGCTATATGCTGCCTTGGGTAATCAGGGCAGTAGCAGCAGTTACAAACCAATCCTAAACAATTAACCAATTAAAGCAAAAAAACACATGTACACGCTGTCCTGATATACAGAAATATAAAATGAGTAATTAAAGATGATGTTTAAAACAACAGTGATATTCACTGCTAATATGTATGCTGCCTTGGGCAACAACAGCAGTGATATTCCCTGAGATTTGACTGTTGAGCCTGTGGACTAGTTTGTACCGTAAAAATAAATGCATGCACAAAAATTGGTCCACCCAGAAACTGAGACTTCTTGGAAAGGTATATATATATATATATATATATATATATATATATATATATATATATATATATATATATATATATATATATATAAAATAATTGTACTCCGGGGAGGAATAGAACTTTTGACCCCAAGGTAGTATTCTTTGGGACTTTTGAGGTTGTTGTGTTTGTCAAAGGTGGTATTCTCTGGGACATTTGACAATAAAAAGGTTCTTTTCGGGTGGTGTTTTTCCATAAAAATGATTGGAGATTTTCACACAAAAACATTTTCTACTATGACTAAAACCCATAAATACATGAACACGGTTGGGCTTGAATAATGGTGAAAAATGGGAGCTTTGTGGCACATTAAAGATTTGGGACAAATGTTGACATAATGTTTCCCCTTGTAGATCTATACCTATGGATGGCACAACTCTGGAAGTAGGAGTGTAAATGGGTGATATATGGGTGCATATAATGCACATACAAAAGATAGTTAAATACCAGAATTGCACCTGTGCTATTAGAATAAGGGTAGTGATCAAATCACATGGTCGGTCTGTTTTTGTTTTTTGTTTTGATCAGATGATCATCACGTGATGATGTCACTGCTCTCAGCCAATCAGAGCTTGAGAAAGTAGGTCACATGGCTAATATGGTCACTTCCGGTCTTAAAACAAAGTCACTTCTGGTTCGTAAGTAGGTCAAACGGATTTCAGTAGCTGTAGCTATGCACTGAGTTTACCCCTATATACTACTGTCATCCATGCACATGTAGAGCATACATTTACTCAGTACAGGTCTCTTTTCACATTATCGTATTCAACGTAACAAGTGTACATCCCCTAAAATTCATGCACCCCTCTTGTTGGTGGCATTTTGGAATAAAAATGACCAAAAAGCTCAATTTAACTCTTAACTACTCAAAATATAATTATCAAATATTTTCTAAGTGCACTCTGTGCTGACTGCATCAAATATAATATGTAATTTCTGGCCAGCCTTAACCCTTTTAGGGCCGTTGATGCAGGAGTGCATCATGCCCATTGTTACCAATTATTTATTGATGCCATAAAATGTAACATAGGATTATATTAATGCATATAATATGAGGCATGAATACATATAACTTCCTATGAGTGTTCACGGTCCAGTGACCCGCTAGGATGCTATAGGGGGACAAAAGACATTAAGTGTCAGGTGTCGTGAACTTCCGATGGTGCTAACGCTGTCTCATGGATGCCGTAGCCCAAATAATGGACATAGCTCAGATGAGCCCATCCATGGAGTTAATCCGGTGTCAAAAGACCCATTATTAAGGGTGCTAGGCCACTGAGAGTGTTTGTAGCATGCGCACCAGATGCATTGGCGCATCTGTAGCACATGTGCGGCGGGCTACAGGTAGCTGACAGTTACTCCTCTGGAAATGTGCAGTTACAGGTGCGCAGGCGCACGCATCGCCAAGATACGGGCTGTTGAACATGCCACAACGAGCAAGACAATGGGCAAGCCGCACTGATGATAGGGGCATCCTATGTACCTCCATGGACATCAAAGACTCAGCACTAATGAACAATGGCAGTGGCAGTTGCTGTTGGCTCCAGCTAGTCTGGAGGGAGGAAGCTAGGGTAGGCCTTATAAGCTCAGCCCTAGCCTCCATCTGGTCAGTATCCAGTGGGACACCTCCAAAATCCATCTCCAGTCCAGCTCTCCTGAGCCTGCTATGCTCCTGCTACAAGAACTCTCTGCTGGGTTAGACTATGTATCATGTTTGCCAGGTTCTTCTGGGTGTTACGCTTCACTATAAAGGCGGCCAGTATGAGCAGTCCAACTGCAGCATACAGTCCACCTGTTGTGCTGAATGATACAGAGATGTCACCCGTAGTCTCCCAGATATAGGCTGAAATCATAGGATGAACATTTACTATTACTTTGATTCAAATAGACACATTTTCGTCCTCTATTTGACATCATCTGAAGGATATGTGATATGTCTCTTTATTTTACTGAACTATGGACTTGTGCAAGTCAACTGTCAAGTCTACTGGAGTTAGTGACAACTGTCTTAATTTCAGATGGTTGTCACAAATGCAGACGAGATTATATAGTAACAAAGAGAGAAATGTTTGCTTTCCAGCCAGAGAGGGAGTAGGGGCTATGGTGAAGTTGATGGGTGGTTATCACTTTTTGTGAAGGTTGTCTTTTTTTTTTAAATTGCACTTTTAAAGGGGAAGGCACTACTTTTAAAGATCAATTTTGATAACAATATTTCTATTATAAAGTTGGTGATCTGTATATGGATTGCCATATACAATAATTTCTATTTTTAATGAGTAATTTAAAAAATAAAATAAAAAAATGCTGGCGCGCCACCGCCTACCCGGTGGTATATCAGGGAGGGGCCCTGAACCAAAAAGATTGGGAGAAGATACTCATTGTAGGTACCTCACTCTCCACTTCCCCACTCTACTCCACCCTCAGAAGGCACTCCCCACCTTATACTGTAATGGAAGTAACTTTCTATAAATCAGACAGTGGTGAAAAAATGGTGGAAGTGGTTCCATGATTGGTCACACCTGAGCGCGTCCAGAGGAGGCACTTCTCCCATATATAGGGTTGATCCAAGGTGTATCATTAACCATACAGACAATTCCCTGTGTTCACTGCAGAATTTTTAGTACATTATATAACACCTGGTACCCATCATGCTGGTTCTTATCAGTGCCCATCTTTCTTGTCAGGTGCCTGGAGGCTATTGCGAAAAGAATCGGAATCGGATTCTCACTGACGCAACTCACCTTCCAGTTCCTGCCTGTTCTGCTGCTCAGAACAAACTTCTTACCTTACACTCAGAATCAATCCTCTTAATGTGAGTCATACTGGAAAGCATTCCCCAATTCATGAAAACTTAAGAATCAATTCTATAACCTATTACCTTGCTGCAAAACAGGGGAGAAGTCATTGCTTGGGGGAAGTCAGTTCCAATTTGAGAATAGCACCTCCGCCAGAATTGAATTCCTGTCCTTTCGCAACACCCTCCAGATCAAGGAATGGCGGACCCACTAGGCATACATACTGCGCCCTATATAGGGGGTACGGAACTACCCGGCAATGGGTTCTTACTTGGCAAGTACTCGCTGATTCTGGACCACTTCCGAACTGTTCTCATAATCATGGGTTTACTGCTGATGGTACACTAAAATGCTTACTGGATTGGGGTCTAGAAATGCCTCAGGATGAACCATTTGATGTCTAAATTTTAAAATTTTCTTGGGAGGGCATACCCCTAAACCCGCCTTTGTATATCACAGCGCTGGGCTTGCAACATCACAGTGATAGGCCCGAGGGTTGACCCCTCTTTTCAAAATCCTGGTGGGCTTCCCTAGTCCATTTAAAAGGGTCTATATCTCCTCTTTTCTATCCCCTCAGGATGTGTGTGGTGCACATACGCGCAGGCACTGACACATTCCTCTGTGAAATCGTGTAATGTTGTTCTCGCTATGAATATGACCTTAGCTGTCAAAATGGCGTTAAACCTCTATTACTCACTCACTCTCACTCAAAATCCTGGATCCGCCCCTTAACTATAGCATAGGTGAGTTACTCACCAGATCATGCATCATGATGACCGAAGGGCATGATGCATCATTAATGCATCAATGGCATATAAAGGGTCAGTGCAGCCCTGCTGACTAGAATCAGTGTTGCCACATGCCTTTGACTGAAATAAAGTAATGTCGCATTCGTATCAAATGCCTTATCAAATGTCTTATAAAATCCTGTATTTAAGTAATATCTACACTGTTAGCAATCATTTCACCTTAGGGGTGAAAGAGTAAATAGAATTTTATGTGAATTTTCAGCACCAAAAAATTGCTTTCTCATGAGAGTGAAAGTTTGGCATGGGGTACTTGCTGAAAAGTTGTTAGAACCCAGAATGTTGGAACTTTAATTGAAAACTAAAGCATCAATGTCTAAGATCCACTAAATCCTCTCAAATCTCTGGATTTTTCTTGCCATTTACAGCATATATTCATACTTGTCTAATGTAGTGTCTTCTTATATTTTTGTGTCCTAATAAATCCCGGGAATAAATCTCAGCATTGGACACATTAATGTTATATAGACGACCTATATATGAACCCTCGGTCTTGGTGAGTGCCGTGCCATATCCACTGAGGGATTTTAAAGTGAGAGAAAAGTCGGGGGGGGGGCACTTCATATGTATGTTGGTACCACATGTGTGCGGCTGGCAAGGGTACTTTTTGACCAAAATCTCCCTAACAAGGGTCCTATTTTTTAAGAAAAATCCCCCTAACAAGAGTCTACTTTTGAGCAAAAAGCTCATGTTTCAGGCACATTTTGATGGTTTTTTTTTGAGAAAATTCCCAACAAATGGACATTTTTGAGTCAAATTTCAACAGAAATTGGGTGCCCCCCGGGGAGAAAAGGTGTGACAGATGTCCTGCAATATAGCCTATAATACAGCCTATGAACCCCCACCATTTTTGTTTGAAAGGGAGGCAGGAGAATGTAAGTAAATTAAGGTTGTGAACAGAAATTTTGATAATCGAGAGGCCAAATGTGAAATTCTGTTGGTTTTTGAGGATGTCTGATTCCCTCTGTTAAAGATCATATCCCAACTAAAATTCTGACATTTTCCAGTTATGCCACATTTGTATGAGGTATAACCTCCTGTAAATGCTTCTGAAGTTTTGAAACAATATGCAATGTATTTCAGCAAGAAATATGCATATGTTCAGCCAAATTTTTACTGTAGGTCGACACTAAAAGCACCGGATAACATGACAAGTGTTTCGTACTTCATGGATGATTGATCACCTGTGTAGATTGGAATGCTAATGGCCCATTAGTGGCACCTAGCGACAAAGTTATGCACTGCATGCCCTTGGCAGATAGACAGATTTTATTTGAAACAAAATGTTCAGACACATTGTTTGTCTTATACACCCGTTTCACTAGTCACAATCACAAGGGGGAGCCCCTGTAGGTTAGCCAGCTAGGAGGGCTAGGCACTCATCTAGCTCCATAACCCTATGCAATCAATATAGAGAAAGAGATACCTCTCAGAGATGAGCCTTAATCTGGCAGAAGAAATGTCCCCTCACCTTAAAAATTACAGCTACATAGAGAGGAAATGTTCATCTACATATCCCTGCGATATTAGGGCATTATCTTTAGCTATAGACTTAAATAAATATTAGTGACCATACAATTTTGAAAGCTCAGAAAAGGGGACAGAAGGGGGTGCATGGGGGTGGTGTTGGTGGTCATAACAAACCACAAGACAGGTCCCTTGGGGGGCATTAAGCCAATTAAATATAGATTATCTCACCATGGAGGAGTGTGTTAATGGTTATCTCAGGCCTGGGTAGGGGGTGCTGTCTCTGATGTTTATTATCTCTCCTCCAGTGTCCACCATAGTAATGACAGGTGACAACCCTATTCTGACCACCCCCTTTTCCTTGAGAATCACCCCTCCAGTGGTGTCCCTGTAGCAGGGCCAAAATGGACAGGTCAACACTAGTGCCACCTGCTGTATTATGGTTGATGAAACTAGTGTATATTCCAAAAAGGTAATGGAAATTATATGACATAGAATGCAACACATTACAAATTACAACAGACAACACATAAAGGCAAGTAGTGGGACAGTTGGAACTGTTCATTGTAGGGGCCAGCTGGTGGTGCCCCCTTTTGTTATAGCCCTTACCTGCCCCGACCTATTAAAACACCTGTTTTACATTTCCCGCCATAGAGAAGAGGTATCCCAAAGCTAGATGTCCCTTATCTACACATACAGGGAGTTTGCATGACAAAATGGTATACACCATATTTTTTGAGAATAGATACCAGTGACCATCACGTAATTCATTGATCACTTCACACCAAGTCATTTTAGTTGAAATTGCATATTTAAGAGTTTTACTAAGACCCCCATTTCCATGTGAATATTGGAATAAGATCTCATTGGTTCTGGATGAACCCTAGTGGATCTAAAAAAAAAAAAAAACTGAGAAAAATGAAAAAAACTGAGTTTGCAGGTATCTTTATAGCTTATCCACAAACTCAGGGTGCGGCTTAGACGAGGGTGCGGCTTATACTAGGGAATTAAGCACCCAACCCCCTTTTGAGTCTTTTTTTTTCATAATGGAAAAGGTTAGATATTCACAATTTCGCAGTCAAACTCTTGGAGAGCACCAAACTACTGGAGAGCAATAAATTTACATTTCCAAATATCCATGGTTCATCACGTTGCAGACGGTAAGGACAAAATACATATTACGGTAAGAATTTTAAACAGGTCATTTTGTTTTCATTCATCATGTTTATTTCACCATTTTGATAGCTGAGTTTATATTTTTGGCGAGAAAACTATATTAGACAAACAAGTCGCCACCTCAGTGCAACAAGATTGCATCTGCAATTTTTCAGTTTTGTAGGTGAGGCAAAAGACATGTTTCAATTAATGTAGCACTCAGTTAACCTTAGTCAAGGAATACGCTAGTGTGGCATACGCCACACTCCCCAGTGACATGTCTCGATCCACACTGCTAGTCACGTGACCTATTTAGATGCTAAATTGAGTGAATTTAAGCCATTTAAATTCAATTTAACATAAAGTAAATACAGAACTAAACGACCATGGCGTACAATGTGGCCGATCCACCCTGTCTCCAGACTTGATACGCCCATTGGTACTTTATTGGTGTATCATGCCGGCATGATGCATGAATACAGCCCTTGACAATTTCCAATATTCTCACCAAGGCTGCATTAAAGATGGTATATCCACTAAAAAGACAGATTTGTGCATTTGTGACAAACACATCTAACAGGGATGTAAGTCAGGCATGGGCAAAAATCAGGAAGCCATATATTTACCTGATATAGCAACCTTCTTCTTTTTCCTAACAACCCTCCTTACCACTCATATAAGGAAAATACTAGTTCTGTTACGAACCCAGACAATAGCTTTTCTGGGTTCTGGTTTGGGTAATGGGCTGACAATTGAGGAGCCTGTAAAGTGTGGCTGGTCCACTTTTCAGTTTCCCTCTTTATACTGTTGGCATCTACACATAATAATCTGGGGCTTGGTATTATCAAATAAATGCCTGGTACTACCTTGAATTAGTAGCTGGTCAGAATCCAAGTTGAATGTATCACCTCCCTGCCTTTTAAATCCACCACCATTTTGTTTTGACTGGAAGTACCTCAGTGAGCATAAGCAAGGGTAAGTCCCGAAGCTGGTAACTGGCAAGGGTTACCTACTGTGTTAGGAGAGTTGCCAACACTGACCCATGGCCATGTCACCTGGCCCATGTGTGACCTTGGTCAGAATGTAAACATTGCCATGTGCTTTCTCACTCTCCAGGCACAACTCCCCAAAAGCAAAACTTCCCCTTGCACGCGTGCAGAACAGTACTTCCTCTGATGGCCATTCCCACAACAAAGTTTGAAAACCATTCTGACAATAACTATCCAAAAATGATTGAAAGGGATTAATAACACATGCTGACAACAAGGTAGGCTTGCAGAGAAGTGTTTTAGGAAGTGATTTGAGCAAAGTGTATAACATTTGGTGGTACCATCCCAGAGTTTGGAGACTGTGAAGTGGTAAAGGTAGGCATTCTGACTCATAGCTGTAAGGGGAAACCAGGCCTACGATACAGTGTACTCGTAGGCCAAACAGGCCTAGGAAAATACATGTCATTCAAAAATGTCGGTCCAAATAGATCACCCGGGTGATCTATTGGCCTATTGACTTTGAGACACTGCACCACCTCCACCTGGTGTAGTTTAGAACAGTTACCCCCTCACACTCTCCCCCCAACAGCAGGGGTGACAGCAGTTCAGCAAGCAGCAGCCGCACATGGCAGGCAGGACAAGAACTTTGATTTTCCTGTTCACCACAATACCACCTGTTAGCTAGTCTACTAGGCTCTGAGTAGTGCTTAATACACCTTGAGAATTAGGACTGGCTATTCATCCACAGCACATAGGCTCCCCCTATAGGAAATCAGACACACCCGATTTATTCCTAGGATAGGAATAAATACAGGATATGTATTATCTTTGTTTTGGAGCAGAAATACTTTATATAATCATTAGATATTCTAACACATGGTTTAGAATGTTGTCTAGATCACGGTTGATGAGAAACCCCAAACTTGATACTGTGATAGCGGACATGCCAACTTTAATCCATCACAATGAGTTAATCACAAGGGCTGTTTTTATGCATCATGGTGACCAAAGGGCATTAATGGCCCTCAAAGGGTTAACATAATAAGTGTGCTCAGGCTTATGACCTGTCAAATGTGTGTATCCTTGTATAAACATATTCTTCACATTGCACTGAAATCTGATTTACCTTTTTTAAATAGATAAAACAATTCATCAAAGACAGTTTCATTAAACGATACAAAATCTAAAGTATCACAGAATAAATGCAATTTATGGATACATATCAATAATATAACTAATTCTTGGGTAAATAAGGCAGTCATTGTTCTTATAAAATATAAATATTTGTATAATTCTCTTTTACCATGAGCGATTCATACTCAGTAGTCATTCCTAATACCGTAAGTCAATACTAAACAAATTAGTACCTCTTATATATTTAAATGTCTTCATATTGTCAAAGTGCACATGTATTTATTTCATATTTGGAACAGTGGAATACGCACACCCCATAGGTTTAACCTAGGAGCTCCGTATCGCACACCGCCATGAGATAATCCTCCCGTATCTCACGGCCAGAAACAACACTCAAAATAGCCATAACACATGTAAACAATCATCGTTTTTATATAGTATTTTGAAATGGTTTTGTACATTTCTTACCAAAATAACATGAAATAAATTCAAGATTCACTCGTATTGGGTCTGACTAAAGGTTATCTTGCTCAGCTTCGCCTCAATCAGACCCAATTCTCGTGAACCTTTGCCTATATATCTAACTTGAGTACCATAAAACCCCACATATAAGCACACCTCCTGATTTGGGACTTAAAAGCTTCAGACCCCTCCAAGGGAGTGGGGGGTGTTAGTGCAAAAATCCATCTTCAGGGTTTTACATTAGTCCTATCACAGACAATTCACCAATACTCCAAATCTGAGTCATTCTCACCGTCCGAGTCATCGCTATCGTCCAATCCCTCCATATTCTCATATTTCATTCTGTGAAACTGAGAAAACTTCCTGAACAGTGCCAACCTCAACAACTCAATGTCAATATGAATGAGGGAGCTCTGTGGCAACCCCAGCTGCTGTAAAATGTGATGTGTGATCCGCGAATCGACAACTTCTGAGAAGCCAGCGTTACTGTGGTGTTTGGAGATATAATATCCAAAGACAGCTCGGGCAGAAAGTTGTCGCAGCGAGGCAGAGACCCCACCAAATAGCATGTGTAGCAGGTCAGTACCGAATAGTTTGAGGTTACGGAATGCGGGGAAGTCAGTGTCTATGTAGTTGTGGAGCTCGGTAACAATCTCCGTACGTGAGAATAAGTCTGAAATAAAGCACAGGAACAGGTAGAGTTAAATTCTTATACTGGCTGCAAAATCTAAACCTCAGATTCATTTTTTCATTGATTTAATCCTTTAAAGGCCGCTGATGCATTAATGCCACTGCTTATAGACCTTATTTCTGAGGCCTCCTGACGGCTTATACTCAGTTGGAGCCTATACACAAAGTTTTATGGTTTGATTCATCAATATACCGTAATCTCCCGTGTATAAGGCGCGTCTTATACGTGAATCAGAGGCCTCCTTTGCCTTATAGAATAAGCCTGAAGTCTGGTTGCGTCTTATAGGCGAGGTACTTTTACTATAGAGCAGTACTAATCCTTCAAAATTCAGGCCCAGGTGAGCCTTATAGGTTTCTCTACAACTCAGGGTGCGCCTTATACGCAGGAGGCGCCTTATACGCGGGAGATTACGGATATATTGATACGGAGTGACCTGTGAGCACTGCATTGGTGCATCATGCCGATTTGATGCATCACCCCTATAGAGTAGCTGTCGACAAGGTCTAGGCTGACCCGAAGATCTTGATTCTACCGGTGTCACTCGGGATGACATTTGGGGCTCTTTTCCAACCTACCCTATCTACCATAAAACCTCAGCCATAAGCCTGCCCCCCGTCATAAGCCAAGGGTAGAGTTTAAGGAAAAGCTATAACCTGATTTTGCTACACTTTTTTCAAGGTTCTTACCATAATCTATAGTAGAACAAGTAAGACATTAGGGGTCTGTCCAATTGTAAACAATTGGGGGAGACGATAGAAATTACAAAAATTCCCCCAGCTGTGTTACTTACCGTAAATCCCCGGTCATAAGCCGGATTTTTTTTTCTATTTTGGGCCCAAACCGGCTTCTAAATTTTTCCCAAAGTCCCCCCCGGCTTATGACCGTTTTTTTTTACTCTAGATTAAAGAGGAAATGGTAAAAATCTGACCCAAAAACGGGCTTTTATTTTTTTCCTGAACTCACCCCCCGGCTTATGACCGGGGCCGGCTTGTGACCGGGGATTTACGGTATATAATATATGTAGCCTCATGAAATAAGGGGGTGTGGATGGGGGGTCCCCCATGTCATATGTCGATTTTAAAAATGGTCATGGCACTTGTCACTTAAATCCCCATGTCCCATATCACCTCTAAGAGCCTATCATGTCCAATGTCAAATTTAAGAAAGCACCTATGTCATGTCACTAATTGTTTTTGCCTCATGTCACTAAGGCCCATGTCACATGTCGATTTTAAGAATGGCCATGTTACCATGTCAAATTTATTGGTCCATACCCATAAACAAGCCAGTTTCCCATCAGAATAGGACCCAGTTTGCCAAGGGAATAGGCAGATAAGGTGAGTCTGCAGTGAGCACAGTGAGGTGGCACCATCTAGTGAGTATTGAAAGAAATAAGTCCCACCCAGGCCCTATCTGCCTGCTACCTATTGCAAAAAAAAGTCAACTAAAATGAACACATTTGATCAGAGAGAGAATAATCTTTTCAAACAATCACAGCACAGCAATAATTCAGTGCGGATCACCCCAATATTATGCAAATGAGCTGTATTTGAGTGTAAACTATAATGGGAACCGGCCTATGTTATGACTACTAAAGACCTGATTAGGTAATTAAGAAAAGTTATTCATAACAAACCGTCTCCCATAAAAATCTGTCACGAGCCAGGGGTGAGAGACTTTGGGAGAAATTTAGAAGCCGGTTTTGATAAAAAAAAAAAAGAAAAAAATCTGGCTTGTGGGTTTTTTCAGTAATGAAATTAGCGGTATAGTGTAGGCCGGATTTCCATTTCAGGTTTTTGTCTATGCAGATTACAACATTACAACTACTTGAAAAATTCTGAAGACACATTTATAAGTCCTGCATTTATTGTAAAACATTAACAAAACTTTGATGCAAGAAAAGAAATTTGGTTAAATCTATTAGACACGTCTGGTTAAAAAAATTCTGAAATCAGACAAAATTCTGAAAAATTACATCCCTAAATACCTGCAAACGCCAGGTGAGAAAAAACTGAGCAGGCAAAACTCACAGATTTTTCTTTGAAAACGAAGCAGGAGAATGTGAATATAGGGGGGTCTGGGGGCCCAAGAAATTGTGTAAATCTAAAGGCCAAAAATATATGTATTTCCGTGGGTTTTCAAAGTATCCGTTACCCTCAGTTTAGAATTTTACAAAGACCCCCCCCCCCATATATATTAAGGTTAAAATGAGATCTCACTGGATCTGGACGAATCACAAGAATGACCCTGGTGGATCTTTAATAAAGTGAGAAAACTGAAAAAAAAACTGAGGAGTTTGCAGGTATGCCATACAAATTTCTACATTGGTGATACTGACCTTGGTCTACAAGATGTGCGAGGAAGTGATGCGAGTCAGGTAGAGAGAGGAAGTCACGGTCTGTCGCCCAAACACGCATACTGAAGAGACTCGCAAACAGTGGTGAGATCTCCCTGTAGGGGAAATACATAGGGAACTTCACTAACTCCTTATCAATTTATTACTTAGCCACACCAAAAAGATAAGTTGGTCTAGGGATCACCCTCTCCATATTTTCGGAAATACTTTTTTTCTTAGATCAAGGAATCCATTGGACACCAAATATTTCTTAAAAAAAGATAAATCGCTTGATCACACCATTTCTTCAAAAACAAAATCCATAGACCAACTTAATTTTTTGGTATGGCTTTCTGCTATCAATAAATATTTTTTCTGTAATTTGCAAAATTAACAAAATAAGTAAGAAGTTTCTAGCAAGTAGGGTATTACATAGGGACTACACATGTACTACATAGGATAAATTCAAAATATGGAAATTTGACAAAGGTCACACGTGTGGAAGCCGAATAGATTATTTCGACCAAATCACCGGTTGGGTCCCTGTAATACACAAGGTGCACCTCATCATGTATATTTAAAAGTGCGCCTCACAATATAAAATGGTTAAGGTCACAGGCTAAGCCTGAGGCTTTCAGTGACATTCTATGTTCAATGTGCTATAGACAATGGTTATAAGGGGTTACAGTATGATACAACCGATATTATTCAATGTACCGTAAATTCTCTCATAGAAGCCGCATCCCTCATATAAGCCGCACCCTGACTATGGGAGGAGGCTATAAGCCACATCTGGGGCTTGAAAATAGGCAGTTTAGTACTGTTCTATGGTGTTAAAACCCCTCATATAAGCCGCACCCCTTCTTTTGGCTGATCCTATAAGCCTTATTTTTATTTGGATTTTGGTATAAGCCGCAGCTTATACGAGAGAATTTATGGTACCGGCTCCCTGACATTGTTGAGGCGTGACCAGGCAGTACACACTGGTACACACGGCCCAGACACAGCCAGGTCATCGTTCATGTCTGCCTGCCGCGGTGGTGCCGGCCTGTTCACAGTTTGTCAATAGACGTGCTTGATACTAAGGTTAAATTTATGGCATTGCTGTAATGGTTAAGCCTATGGGCCACAAAAAGAAAATAGTTCTAAGACCCAGAATCACGTCGTAGTAATTCGTTGTTCTTCCGTACTATCAACTAATCAGTGACTCAGGTCACTGAATAATAAGCTCACCCTGAGTTCAGTGAGGCAATATGGTGATTGGTCTATTTTGTACTATAAGGACCCTATAAGATTAACATTATGAGTCTTTACAATAAAACCATAGTGTTGTAGATTTAAATACAATAGTAGAGAATAGTCCTGTGAGACATGGCGCGGCGACTTGTAATCTTGTGTCTAGTTTCAGTTGTTGAGACAGATAGGGCATACTATCATCTGGGCTTTTGGTAGTATATAGCACACATTCAACCTGAACTACCCACTGCAGCTAAGTACTAATAGTTTGTAGACTGTCCATTCTGCATGCACCTCACTCAGCTGCCACAGGGACCTGTCTTATTCAATGTTCAATGCCATAGTCAACAGGTGTGTCATTATGAGTGTACACTGTCTCAGATTGCCAGGAGCCTGCTCTGCCCCCCCGCCCCCCCCCCCACACACACACCCAACTGCCAATCACTTGTAATAGTCTGTACCTGTCATGGGCCAGTGGTCAGCAAACCGGCCAGATCACTCCACCTCTCTGTAGAGGGGGAGCACAGTGTAAGTACCCCGGTGTACATACATGTTTTCAGTGTTCCACAAAATCGTTTATACAATGAAAGGAGTAATCAAATTAATCTTTCATCACCAATAGTAGATACATATTCTGAGATAGCATTATTTCAATGTAAACTAAAAATTTTACACAGAAAAGAATGTAGCAGTTCCACAAGGTGGCCTTACACTTCAACCTCCTCCGATTTACAAAACTGCACATATGGCAACACACACTTTAGCACTGATTTCTCCATAGAGATCTTTGACAGTGAATACTTTGTTCAAATACAGAAAATATGATCCAATTGTACCATAACCCACTGAGATAAAACCTGTACTACATATATATAGTAGTTTCAAAACGAACAATTCTTAAACAAAGGCTACAGGGATGCATTTCTGAATCTTAAAATGCTGTAATGCTAATCTGCCATAGGGCTCCAAATGATGAAATGTCTTATCTGCGAATAAAATCAAAAGTATGAGATATATTCTGAAAATTCCTTCACTGATAAGTAAAGTACACACACTCTTGTTATTACATTAGAATAGTGAGCAGGAATAGTCCATAGCAGAGGAGCCACAAACAAAAATAGATTGCAAGGCCTCCCTATTCCTTACACCGTGGCGACTGTGAACCATACACTAGTCTACTCATCTCACGAGTAGTACTCACTAGTCGCCGCGCTAATAAGTAGATTTACCTGGTATGTTTGGGTTCTACGATGACTTGTGCCTTTAAACATGGGTCGGCCCCTCGTACTAACAGATTGTGTGCAGCTGTTGTGTCCCCTCGTATCACCGCGTTAAACAGTGCCGTACAGCCGTACTTATTCTGTATATCTAACTGTAAAAGAATATGTTATAGATGGAATTCATTCACTGCCAGAGAGTTGGGAAGATGTACTTACCGTAATCTCCCGCGTATAAGGTGCGTCTTATACGCCAAACAAAATGCTGCTGAGTCTTATATGTGGGAGGGACATTGCCTTGAGTTTGGGGTGCGCCTTATAGGGGGGGGTATTTTTACTATAGAACAGTACTAAATTAACAAAAATCTGCCCTTAGGGGTGCGCCTTATACGTGGGACAGGCCTCCCTGAGTTGGGGGTGCGCCTTATACGCGGGCTGCGCCTTATACGCGGGAGATTACGGTATGCGTTAGAGGCCCCTCCAATGGTTAAATGATTGTTGTCCACTCTATCATCTTTTATCCTCAAGGAAGTCTACACCTTTTGCAGTTTTTTTATAATGTGAGCCTAGAACCACACACCCAATCCCCTTTTATCAGCCTTACATTCACTAGCTAAGAAAAAACAGATTTACTTGTATTGATCAAAATTAGAGGATTTGTTATAATTTGCTACAGAAATCGTATGAAAAAATTAGATACAAATGCATTTTTATATAAGAACCTAGAAGGGGAAAGTGGGGTCTGTAGTATTTCTCAAGTGGACTACAGGTAGTGTCTAAGTATTGGTGACTGCATCTCTGCAGATTCCCCTCAATCTTATATTACCTTAAGTCCCCTCTGTTCTAGTAACAATGTACAGAACTGCTCCTTTCCGTGTTGATAAGACGCTTTTACAGCGAGTACATCCAGCCAATCTTCATCTTCATCATCTTCATCGTCATCCGTGATCTGACTCAGTCCGAGCGGGAAAGCCTCACATAGTGCAGCCAGCGGGGTGTTCCCGAACACATCCTGAGCATTCAGGTCTGCACCCCACTGGGTGAGTAATTCTGTGAGGCGGATATCCCGACTGAAGACGACGGTTCGGTGTAGAGGCGTCATCCCGTACCAGTCCCGCACATGAAGGTCACCACCGTGTGCTGAATGATGGAGGAAATAGTATCATAACATAATAATTTGTCACACTGAAGTATGACTGAGTATGTATCACTGAGGAATAATGGCTACAAGCTAATGTAGCACCTGGTATCCATCACGCTGGTTGTTATTGGTGCTTATCTCACCAGGTGCCAGATCAAGTAATGGACGACCAACTGGGCCTCCATACTGAGCCCTATAGGCCATAAACCTACATAACTGTGGGTTAAGCCACAATCTTAGGTGTCACCTTGGGCTAAGCTGGCTTGGAGTCAGACATATATTCATCATCAATCAGAAAAAAATACTTTTGTGGTCAGGAAAAAACGATATAAATGTATATAATTTTTGTACATATTGATGGATTTTCAAAATTCAAAGACCTATGCTACAGATAGCTAAAATGACATTGGCAGGGATTTTGATGGAATTTGATGCCCCTGGCAATAAAGAATGAATAGATGGTGTGCTGTGAAGCATACATGGCTCAAGATTGGTGGTAGAAGTTCAGTGGTTTATTGATGTAGAAGTGTGCCAGACTGTCAAAACATAGCTTTATCAGAGGAAAATTTCATTTCCAGTCACTTTTGGACATCTTTGAGGCCTTTAACATAGAGTTCAATGAGTAATTGAATTGCGCAGGAATTGGCTTAGACATAAAATTCAATGGGGAACACGAAAGTTTGAAAATGAGGTGTTTTTCATGCCATATTTTCAATGGACCTTTAAGGCTGAGCCAATTACACCGGCGGCCCGGCAGGGGGAGAGAACCCTGAAGGCTGCATGCCTATACTTACATAAGAGTATAAGTAGAAGACTGAGTAGTTGGTCGACACACTGTTCATACCCAACAACCCGGTGACCATCCAACCCGACTATCTCGTAAGGTAGGGGCGGCCGGTAGTCACTGCAATTCAGGAAAGATGAATATTATATCTAACAATTACGGCAATTAAAAACTGATTAAATGAAATTTCAAATACGTGTACCATAATAAAAGCCAGCATATACCGTATCGTCGTGAAAAACCGCCGGCTTTTGAATAAGTGCCGGTCTTGTATAAGCGCCGGGGGTAAGCGGGTGTTGAAATATCTCTTAAGCACTGAACATAGACCTTGAATAAGCGCCTGTTTGGTAAAAGGGCCGGGGGTAACCACCCCTCCAAATCTATAAGCACCTGGTCGGTTTTTCACGACGATACGGTAATAAGCTGCAACTTACAGACCATTTCAGAAGCTTACTGCAGCTTATAGTCTTCCTAAAGTCAGGGTGCGGCTTATCTATGGGGTATTTCATTTATAGTCTATAGTAAGGTGTGGCAAATTATTCAGGCCCAAAGTGCGGCTTATAGCATTGTTGCAAACTCAGGAAAATATGCATGCTAGTGAAAATCCAATAAAGGTGAACAGGGTAGAAATGATCAAGGAGAAAATTCCTCATCACATCTAATACATGATCAGAAAATTTTCTTCCACTGTCTCAAATATTCCGTCCTGGCAGATAACATTTTAAGTCTTGGTAAACTCATTAAAAAGACTCCGGAAATAAACTTACTTAAGTTCATGCCTGTCTTCTGGTTGGTCGGTGAGGTCGTTGAATAGGTCTACAATGAGTTCCACCGCAGACTGTCCTGGGTCTACGTATTCTGCACCCATCGACATCTGCAACACAAGTACATGTATATTAGGTCACACCTAAGATATTAGTTTCTCTATGGATCAAGGGAATACAATTTTCTCTTTCCTTGAAAAAATCTTGCCTACGTATTTTGATTGAGTCATTGTCTACAAGTTCTCTCTTGATGAACTTTGGAAAAAATCCTAAAAAAGATTAAACATAGAAATATTTGCACACACATCAATTTTCTAGCAAGAATACCACTGGGCCAAAAAAATCTATAAAAATGAAAAAAAAAAGTTTTTCTTTTACATATTTTTTTTAAACCCCAAAACTGTACAACAAGTATTCCTTTTCTGTGGCCTTAGGCTAAAAAAAGTATGCATCAGGTACTTTATCAACTTATTCAAATCTTACAGCAGGGACTCTGTAGTTGACGTCAGCACCATTTTCTGCGAGTAGTTTGGCGAGGTAGAGGTTCCGAGGTGCCGGGTTGTCTATCTCGTTTTTCCCACACAGCACAATATAAAATGGGGTTCGCTGGTAACACCCTGTTACATACAGAATATTACAACATTATAAAACGGTGTCTTCATTTCTCAATAGGTATTTAGACAGGCGATCCACTAAACACTGAAGGGAACCAATGATGTGGAATGCACTGTTAGCCTCCAGTTTTACCGTTTATCACTGTAAAATCTTCTACAAAGTTTGACCTCCCTTCTTCAGCCCAAGAAAAGTTGTATGAACAATCTACAACAAGGAGAAATGGGCAGAGATTTAAAAGATTTGCCCTAACCTGGGGTTTTCTCTATGAGCTAGCCTCGAATGTTCCACAAGGCAGAGATCTTAGTAAAGCGCATTCTTAACATGGAATAATGACCATTGCTTAATAATATCGTTATCCTTTTATTTTCCCTACAGAAGAACGTTGCCTACCTTCATCCAGGTATGTTGAATGTGCATTGTCAGAGATCATGTCTTCTGCCTGGTCATAACATAGTCGGTCCAAAGCCTGCGTTAGTCGCGTCTCGTTGATCCCAAATGTTACATTGAAAACACCCGGTCCCGCCATGGAAACCAGATCAGTTTTCAACCTGAAAAAAAAAAGGATGTAGCATAGATTAACTTTAAGACCTCTGATATAACACCCCAGTGCCCACTCCCGGTGGCCCCTGTTCTGTCACTATACTAAATTGCTCAATATGATTTTCTATTTTCGGGCCGTTTTCCTTTGTCAGAATCAACTATATTACATCACTCTAGGTAAAAATAACCAAGGAACCAGAATCTGTGGGTTATTTTGCTGTACATCCAGTCATTGATTTAATATGTTATCAGAGCTCAAAGGGTATGGGCGAGCGAATAGTGAAATTTTCATATAACTTTGAAATGTAAACTATTGATATTTTACTTTAATAATACTCGGATGATTTTGATGATTGGCCCCTCTATGCGAAGCCAAAAACATAGCCACTCATCATGGATTAGAAAAGAATCGGATGTAATTGCTTATCATAGCTAGTTTGTAAGAGTTTGCACGTTGACCCTTTTATTTTTCAAGTTAATTGTTCATGACAGATTATCACACGTTCACATCATAATCCTCAATATGTTAACTTTCAAGATCTGCTTTTGTTGTAATTCCCTATCCTGGCGCAAATCAATATACTAAAGGTAAAATATAGCGGGGTGGGACTGGGGTTTGAAGAAATTTCCAAGGGGGCGCTTAAGATCGTCTTCTGGGTAGTCTTGTTGAGCAGTTTTATGGGATGTCGCGCCTCAAACATCTAGGCCACCCCCCATTAATGTTAAAATATTTTCGCAGTGGATCTGTGCAAATCACGAAAAATGAGCTGTCTGCCATTAAGATTTCTAAATTTCCGGAAATTTCCAGAAGAATCCCATGCCTAAAGTATTCAGTTAAAATTGAAGGGAACTCAAATGTGCAGAATGGGGATTATGGAAAAAAACGTTGACTTTCCATTGTGAAAGGAAATGCCAACATGGTCATATACTCTTAAAAAAATAGGAAACTCTTCTTTCTACACTGATGTCTTTGGATTTACTGTATCCCAATCTAAGGCAGAGTTATGGTGATTTATATGAAGGAAGTTCCAAAACCTGCCCTGCCCTCCAGTAGTGTGTCACGCTTTGCGCACAGAGATAAGGGAGTGATCATTTTTAGCAAGGGGGGGGGGTCGGTGTTTGTTTTTTTTATCCCCCCCATGAGAGCCAAAAATTGAGTGCGAATGCGCCCTTTTAACCTTTATTCAGGGGTGTGAAATGCTGAAATCGATTTAGGCTGAAGTATATTGTGAGGATTTATAGTCAATTTGACATTGGATAAAAGTTGTCCAAATAGCTATTAAGATACATTATAACACTTTCTGAGCCAATAAATATGATTAAGATAGTAGCAGAAACCAGTTTGGAAGGTATCAAACATTGTGAGACCATGTAATTTCAGTCACCCCCCCCCCATATAAATGGTATATAATTTTCTCAGTGAATTTACACAGATCTCAGGAATAGGCCAGGTGAACATAGAAAAGGCAATTTTCCGCCTAAAGGCGGAGATTTCACACCTCTGTTTATTGTTGCTTCTCATGGGTCGATTTTGATAATTTCAACTGCATTGCCTTTCCCAAGATCTCTGCTTGAACTTTCATAAAGCTGTGTAATTACTGTAAAAATCTTGGGAAAATTCCCCAAATTCAAGTTTGATGTTTATAAATGTTTTTTATCCCTAATTATGGTAATAAGACTATTAAGAGCTATAGTGGGGGGATCCACTGCCGTGATTCTGTTGGGAATTGGACTCATGCGTGTGTTCTCGCAGAAAACATTCCAGCAGTGGATCAGCTGATGCGACAACATTCATGCGACGTCTGAGCAACCTGCGACGACATTCGCAGAAATCAGAAAGTTTTGATATTTGCGACTGCTCTTAGACCGAACTCGCACGAGTGCAACTTGCAGCAGTGGATCCATAGCTAATGACTACGAATACTGGACACCTCGGAAGCAAGGACAGGTAGCAAGCAGACACCTCGGAAGCAGGCATTGAGACATCTCGGAAGGACAGTTTGGGTGCAAAAGGAACCATGATAATATCCCTCTCATCTTATAGAATTTGAAAAACAACAACCCTAATGATACTGTCCCTACGCCGTAGAACCATGGAATGGCCAAAACCTGTTTAAAAATTGTTAAAGCAATTATTTAAAAAAGTCATTTGCTTCCGAGATGTCTGCTTCCGACCTGTCCCTGCTTCAGTAGGCCGAAATACCTGCCTGCTCACAGGCAGGATCCAAGATGTATACAAGTCTATAGTGGCACAAACACATGGCTAGTCTGAACTAAGTACTCACTGTCAGTTCCTGGAAATTGTCCCTCCTATTCACAAACATGTAGTTTTCATGTACATCAGCTTATATTGACTGAAACATGAGATTTATCCAATAAATCTGACATGTTTATCTTGAGCTTAGATATCACTACCTCAATGGCCTCCATTGTCAACATGCTGGGGTGCTACCTGGTGTTAACCTGCTCTTAAAATCATAGGGCTAACCAACCAAGAATAGTGTAGTCTTCTTGGCACTAGGTGGCTACACCTGGCTTCAAGATGGCTGACAATGATTTGGAGTTAGGGAGGGAGATTTGAAAATCACCTGGATTATTAATTATCACAAGTATTTCAAGTGCTTTGTGTATTGTGAATCTTTGGATATACATTGAGGGAAGTGTTGGTGGAAGCATTGGACCTGACAGTAAGTACTTCTGTGAGAAATGGCCACTCTGCCAGATTGGCTGACCAAACAGACTACAACAAATACACTTGGTCTCTGAGGTTCCCTCAGAGTGTCTACGGAGTAGCTTCAGAGGTGTCTGCTTCCGACCTGTCCTTGCTTCCGAGGTGTCCAGTTACCATGACGACCACTTCAGATCTTAGCCTTAGCCTAGGCAAAGCTGCCCTTGATGGTCATCCAGAATTATTTAGGTTATCAACATGGGGGGGGGGGGGGGGTGACTTTGTCTTTGTTACTAACAATGTTAGGGAGTGGTCATTATTTATCAACAGGGGGGGTGGTGGGTTTTTCGCGCCCCCTCTTTGATCTATAGTAGCGTGCGGGCTTTTTTGCTAAAAAGAGGGTAAATTTTTTTAACCCCCCCTCAAGAGGGTTTTTTTAGCCCCCCCCCCTCGAGAGGGGTCAGAATTTTTTACGCCCCCCCCTCAAACCCACCACCCCCCTGTTGATAATAAATGACCACTCCCTTAGTTTGTATTTTTAGGTGGGTCGTGACTCGTGTGCCACTGCCCACTGGCACTGGCACTGCCAAATAATTTGAATGTTCAAACAACATAAAATCATCTCTAGAAGTCTATCATGTATTAAATGTCAGATACTCACAACTTAGGACACAAGTGATAAGAAATCTTCCAGTTGTGTGTTCCAGGCGAAAGAATAACTCAAGTTTTCACTAAATTTCAGACAAAATTCGTGTTTGTTTGTTGTTTGTGCGGATCAATGAAAGTTGTATCCGGCTACGTATAACACTTTTCCCTAGTACCAAACATTGACGACTGATGGCAGTAGCGGCGCCTAGCAGGAAACAACTTGTTACGTTGGCTACAGCCCTAGGATCATGTAGCCGCGCCGCCCGCAAACAAGTGACACAAGCATCAGGCGTCACTTTCCGAATGCCACCCATGGGAAGAGGTCAGGATGCCAGTACATGTGTTGGTTGATCATTATGCCCTAGGAGCATCACCAGTGCAATTTATACCCTGAAAAAAATTTTGATCTTAGTAGGCTACCCCCGGTACTTAAAATTTTAATTGTGTAAATGCACCCTATCTCTAGCCTACTTCACTGCTGACATGGTAAGTTCCCAGCAAACGATAAACTTTTTTTTTTATCGTTAAAAAACGTTTTTAAACGGTTATTACTCCGTTTTTAGGAAAAAAAAACGTATTCTTAACATTAAAAAACGTTTTTCTGCAAACCTTTCTGATCATAATGGTTTAGATATGGAATTTAAAAGGTTGAAGAGAAAACGATTTTTTCTTAACCTTTTCCACACCTTTTCTGAACGCTTTGAAATGTTATTTTTTAAGGTTCAGATAAAAACGTTTTCATCTGAACTTTTCCTGAACCTTTTCTGCACCTTTTTTTAACGTTAATTTTTTTTTTGTTTGCAGGGTTTGAATTGATATCAAATATGACCATCCTTCTCAATTTTTACCATGTTTCTAACTCAAAATTCTGACCGTATAGGTGACTGTGGACGGGCCAACTGGGTCGGTAGCCAAGGAATGGTGGTCTGATCCGATCTGGAATAATCAAACATGTTTGATATTGGTTGACCGGACCGGACATTCCCTGCAGACACCCCCGACGTCACGATCGTCTGACCCAGTCAGTCCCATCTGTGGTCGCATTTAAAGGTTTAATATGTTTAAGCACTGTAAAACCCTGCATATAAGTAATGACTTGTAGACCATTTCAGACAGTGGGGGGAGGGGGAGGGGGAGGGGGGAGTAGGTAGATGTAGTACCTATAGTTTCCCCCAACATTTCTATTGGTAATGATTCTATTGGTTTTTGAATTTTGAAAATTCATTGGTTAAAAAAAAAAATGAAGTTTTTAAAGCAATCCACAAACTCGGGGTACAGGTTTTACGGTAAGAGATAGCCTATTTGTGCAACCCCTGAGGCCCCCCATGCTGTACCATTTGGCCGCTGACACCTTCCAATGCCACACCCCTGCAGCTCCTTGGGGCCAGCTGAACCCCTGGGCCTGAACCACAGCTATGATGGGCCATATGCTCCATAATTGAATTACTCACTGTTATGGCAGTTTGTCTGTTTACAATGTATTTCACACTGCTCCAGACTAGAGGGAATCTGTGAAACTTGAGAAAATATCAAGTTTTTCATAGAAATTATTAATTTCAACTTATAAGAAGATGTCATTTATGGCAGCAGTTCATGTATTCTATTTCTTGTGGCCAATTTTATTTTGAGGATAAGTTTTTATCCAAATAGATTTTTTTTATGTGGCCATTCAATGCTTCCATAGCTTTCATGTGTCATGATGACCAACGGTATACAATATGGGCATGGACCACTAAATTCGACATGGTGACATGGCCATTTCTTAAAATCGACATGTGGCATGGGCCTTAGTGACATGAGGCAAAAACAATTAGTGACATGACAGAGATGCTTTCTTAAATTCGACATGGGACATGATAGGCTCTTAGAGGTCACATGGGACATGGGGATTTAAGTGACAATTGCCATGACCATTTTTTAAAATCGACATGTGACATGGGGGACCTCCCCATCCACACCCCCTACAATACCATAATATCGAGCGTATAAGGTATGTCGTATACCGAGGTAGAGGAGTGTCCCATGAGCGCCGCCATTGCTGAAGCTGATTACCAGTGGTTACCATTGATAGCTGTTATCAGATGGGTACCACCTGCCCCTCAAGAAGACTACATGCATTGAATAGGTGGTGTCATTTCATTGACTGATAATGAAACCAGCTAAGTCGGTATACCCACGCAAGGATATGCTCCTAGCACGCCTTATGGGATGGGAGAAAATTGAGAGCAAAATCTTCCCAAGGTCCTTCATAATTCGAAAATGGTTTTAGGTCAGAAAGGGGTGTCTTAGATACCCATAGCTTTTAGAATCTCGAAAATCCATCAAGTAGAACAAAAGTTATTTCATTCATTTTAAATTCTTGCAGCAGATTCATACAGTCTGGGTGCGTCTTATACACAATGTATAATGGTACATTGAAACACGATGTTTTCCTCCATGAGCTAAACACCATTAGGCCTATCCAAAAATTATACACATTTGAAAAAAAAAAACACAAAAAAAAAACACGCCTAGATACATCTACATGTATAATAAAGGTGCGTGCTTATTACCTTCTGCTGCCCTAAATCAATAATTCAGTGAATAATTCACCATTGGAGCGTGCACGTCTACCCAGCTGTGGTGTGTGATGCTAATGTGCAGTGAAGCGTGACCACCTGGTGGCTGCCACTGACACTAACCTCCACCCACCCTGCTCTCCCTTCAGTACACTCTCCACACATGTGCCTCCCCACACCACTCACCATTTCAGTCTCTGTTCCAAACTTCTACCAAACTTCTTGGCTGTGCCCCCTAGACCACCCTTTCTGGATCCGCCCCTGGTGTAACACACTACCGATCAATGCAGCAAGAAATGATAACTTTTCATAGAAGTTGTTGATATAGTTTTGGTGATTGAGAGTGTTGCCCACAAGTACACGCATATATGATATCAGGATAAAACACGTTTTTGAATGATAATTGTATTTTGAATCGCCTCATGCACGAGGTTTAGTGTGTAACCTTTGTACAGGGCGTTTAAAGAAGAAAGAAAAAAAAAGTAGATACATCTTCTTTTTTTTTTCTTTTTTTTTAAATCACCCTTTCTTGCGAGTCTTTGTGCTTTGTATGAGCAATGCACAAGTAATCAGTCTACTGAAAAAAAAACTTTCCCCTCGAAGATCATTCTGTCCCGCAAATTTTATTATACAGGATCAGATCGATCTTGGCAGGACCAAACACCTTGAGATTATTAGTTTCAGGAAAGAAAACACGAATTTACTCATAATCTTAATCATTTAACTCTTTTACTGTTAACAAACAATAGTACTTTTTATTCTTGGCAAAAACCTTAATAAAGCTCCGATTTTTGAACCTAATAGGACATTCCTTCCTCCACGGGCCCGGTAGCGATTTTGCCATCAAAAGCTGGTTTTCATATTTATTGAGTAAACTAATATACATGACTCTATTTACATGCATGCCATTCGTCTTAGTTTCAAATGTGTGCATTCTATCGTTTGTGGATCAACAAGATAAAAGGTATACGCTAGTCCAACCCGTCGCGGGTGTAACTTTCACGATGTTGAAGGTGCATAATTATGCCCGGCCCATTTTCATTCATTTTCTTTAACAAAATACAACACTGGTTAGTTTGTCATTCAAAGGAAAGAGACTTGTTAATCCAAAAGAACAAACATCGATTAGGTATTCCGATTTTAGTTCTTGGATAGGTACCCTACTTGAAATGAAATTCGAAATATAGCAGAATGCCCTGGAAGTAAATGAAACATGCCAGGTATTTTTTTTTTCACATGTTCGGCCATTATAGGGGATTGCTGTGGACTATCACATTCATTTTCATCATTTGTGCTCCACTCTGAGCTTGGGGTAGATATCAGCAAATTCTAGCAGAGGCGCGCTCCTCTGAGGGAAATGGGTTCTCCAGTCATTCGTCAGTCAGTTAGCAAAGAGAGAGGGGACCAGGCGGGACCAGTCTCCCTTTCCCGGCTCCTCCCCGTCCTCCTGACGGCCTCTGGAGGCACACATCCGGCCACCCCCCCCCTTCCCCCCTCCCCTGCTTTAACCATTGGATTATTAGTTCACATTGTTTACCATCATCTTCCTTACATATGGATCTGCAGGGGTATCTGACCTGAAGGTATTATCGACCCTGGAGGAGAGATGATAACAAACCCAGCTACCCTGGAGTGGACCGTGGAGGACGAGGCTACTATTAATGTACAGGCCTACCTGTAGAACAATTGAGGCAACATCCAGGATGTAAATTTATGTGGAATTGTTCTGCTATCATCATCTGGAGGAATGACGAGTTGATGCAAAGTTGCCAATGGTTAGAGACGTCCATAATTGCCTAGGGTCTAGGCTATTGGGTGATGTCAATTTTAATTTGGAAATACAGCAAAATACATATTAATGCTTCATTATAAATTATAGGTTGATGGTTTCAGACAACCTCCTGTCCTTCAGTGCACCCTTCTGTAGGACCCACAGAATAACAGTCTCAGAAAGAACTGGCATTTAAAGATGTTGGGGCTACAGAATTAGCAAACCCTGAGGAGTATTGCACATTATCATTGCATCATTAAAAGACTGTCTCCCCACACCTGTGTTGGATCACTTTCAGGTCGACCCTGGATAAGACAGGAGGTGCCATCATCATAGGAACCTGGGGGATTATTGCTTATACACCCATTGCATTATTGAAAGCCTGCCCTCCCCATACTTGGATTATTTGGATCAGTCTTAATCTAACCCTGGAGGAGATAGAAGGCTGTTGGCGTATTACTGTCGACTGATCGTCCATTACCATGAGCAGGATGGATTATTTTAAGTCTGGATGCTGGATGGAGATGTTGAGTGGAGCGGTGATGATGATGTTGTCAGTCTCCCTGGTTACCTCCTCTACAGGTAGGTTATGTACTATTAACCCTTTAAGGTCCGTGATGCAGGAGTGCATCATGCCCATTGGTCGTCATGATGCACCAATGAAGTGCTGGCGAGACTGCGCGCCAGCACGTCATTGGAGCATCATACCGACCCTACAGGATTGATAGATAGACCCCCGGAGGGTCGACATAATGCATCAATGAAGTGCTGGCGAGCAGTCTCGCCAGCACTTCATTGGCGCATCATGACGATGAATGGGCATAATGCGCTCCCTTGTACTATTCAGTATGTAATAAGGGAGCGGTCATTATTTATAGATATAGGGATGCTGTTTGGTGATGGGATTTTGTGCAGAGGCTCAAAAACGCTTTTGCTCTCCCCCCACGCCGATATTAGAAAAAAAATTTACACCCCTCTTTGGACCAGTTAGCATGCATCTTTTTTTTCTTTGTTGTTGTTTTCTTTCCACTAAAATGGGCAAGTGTCCTCAAAAGGGGTCAACCATTCTTAATATGCCTCTTTTCAGTAGGAATAAAAAAATAAAAATTTCGCCCTCCCCCAACCAAGCACCCCTGTTAGTCATGAACGACCACTCTCTTGTATGTGCTCCTGCTCTATAACCAAAATTGATTTCAGGATGTCTATAATTGTGTTCTTGTCAAACCTCAGATGAAATACGAATCCATTATCACCAACTTCTCTAGAAAGTCACTGATTCATTTGTACAAATATTTCATAGTGACTACCTTGTACATGTGACAAGATGCAAATCCTGAAGGTGGGACTTGGGAATATGATTTTACCACATATGCATACATAAGCGATGCCTATATAATAAATAATAATGTATATCAAAATCTCTATTGGCTGAGAGCATGTAGCCCTATGCGGATCTTTCCCTTCATCATGTTCAATTATTTTAGAGTGAGACGGGTGAGACTACAGTATAAAACACCTGTTGAATCTACCAGGGATCCTCGTAAAACTGAAAAGTGAACCATCATAATTGTATTCCAGTGAACCAGTGTAGTTTTTACAAGAAGCCCCAGGTGGCAGTGTAGTGGTACAAAATTGTAGAAGGAATCTCTGTGAAAATAACGATGGATCTCTGGCAACTTTGAGACAAGGATTCTGCCGTCATTGCGATGATATTAGGGAGTGATCATTTTTTAACAACAGGGGGGGGCTGGTGGGTTTGCGCGCGGACGCGCGAAAAAAATTTCGACCCCCCCCTCTCAAGGGGGTAAAATTTTTTCGACCCCCCCATAAGGGACAAAAATCACGCGCGAACGTCCCCTTTTAGCCTATAGTAACGCGCGGGGGTTTCCACTGAAAACAGGTGAAATTATTTTGACCCCCCCGTCAGAGGTATTGAAAAAATTCTGACCCCCCCGGTCAAGGGGTTGAAAAAATTCTGACCCCCCCTCAAACCCACCGGCACCCCCCTGTTGTTAAAAAATGATCACTCCCTTATCTTACCGTGTATAACATGGTGTCCACCACATGTGTATAGGTATACATGCTTAGTGAGGGGTAAATGAGGTGTGGGGTATAGGGGCGTGGTCCACATGTGGTCAGGGTCAGGGTAGGGTGTGTGTGTGGTCTCACCCCCAACATACAAACACTCACACACCCCTACTCCCAACTGTACTCCCAAACCCATGCATACATAGACACGTGCAGAAAAATGAAATAATTATCTGAGCAATTAAACAATCTCACCTAAAATGTAAATGGCTATATGTGCTGTTTAATCTCATCTACTTGTTTATTCTTATATGAATGATACAGAGGACACTCATGATACTCAAATCGTCAGTTTTATCGAATTAGTCCCTGGTAGCAGGCCCTCTCTGAACCGTCGGCTATGTTGAAATGCCCCCCCCCCCCATGGTGTCAGCTGTTACAGGGGGTATTTCTCCCCTTAATGAAACACGATCAATACAACACACTCTGTATTATTGCATACACATATGCATACTATACATACACTGGAATGGCGGTAACATTACGATACAGGTAATATTCCTCGAGACTAAATCTGGGCCGTAATCGTCGAAGCTGTTATACGGCTGAGACGATTGAACACCCAAATTTAGTAGAGAGGAATGTGACCTGTATCGTAACCTTGCTGACATTCCTGTACTTACTATTATATGGTCTTTAAAGAGACAAAAACTCACATTTTAATAGGTACGACACGAAGAATTCCCTCCCGTGACCGCCACCTGACTTTTATCTTATTGTTTATGCTGTGCAGCCAAAGAGCTAGAAGGGTACATAAGAGACTGCACAGACAGCAGATGTGGTAAGAGATTGAGCCCAAAAGCCACATTATCATTAGACACAGGCCAGCTTGCAATTTCACACCACTCCCCCTTAATTTTTTACCACTTTGATGGAGGTGTTTGGCATGACGTTCCCTTACTCTCCACCATAATGTTCTATCTGTTTGTGGCAAGAGCAGTATTCCCAAGCCTCTGCTGGGAGAGTGGACTAAGAAGGAACATTCGTATTGATGGCCCCAGCAATATGACGTCAGATATTGCGTGGGAAAGCAATATAATCATGACGCCCTGTAGCTACGTAATTTTTGACATCGTGCGTATGGCTGTTTTACCATGTAATAATAAATACACATATAATGGCTTTGATTATGGGCCTGGAATAGTCTCGAGGAATATTACCTGTATTGTATCATTGCCGCCAATCCAGGACTTATTATTATATGCTAACTACTAAGGCTAGACATTGTGTCTGGGTAGCTAGACATGGTGTCTGGTAGATAGATTGGATGTTGTCTACTCTTGATTGGGTACTCAACACTAGCAACACTGGTAATCTGTAGATTTCAAGAAAGTGCTCTGCCCTGATTGGTGCAGATGACAATGCTTGTATTGATGGGCCCAGCAATATGGGCTCAGATATTGGTGGGCAGAATGATATCATTATCTGCCTTTGTTGTTATGTAATTCTTAGGGTTTCATGTATCACTGTCTTAGCATATAATAATAAAATCATGTACATACGGGGGATTAGCCTACATGGTGTATACGTTCACTTTTAAAATAGCAATTACATGGTTATGCAATGAGAGAGACTTGGCCAATTTTAGGCATTGAGTGATTAAGGGTTTTCCAGCCATTAATCGACCTTGACTACCCTTACCCTTTCTGCGCAACACTGAAAACATGGAAGATCCGAAACTAGTCAGCGGTGACCACTTTAGGTCCTCAAGTTGACGTTACCTAAAACTACAGCTTTAGGTAGTCAAAATGATGACTTTAGGTCGTCATCCTGACGACCTGAGTCATCAGGATGACAATACTGACAGTACAGAGTCGTCATATTGATGACTCAGGTCATCAGGATGACGACTTAAAGTCGTCATTTTGACTACCTATAGCTGTAGTTTTAGGTATTGTCAACTTGAGGACCTAAAGTGGTCACCGCTGACTACTTTCAGAACTTCTAGGTTTTCAGTGAATGGCCATTGGATGGAATAGTCAATTTACATCACCTGTACCTAGTGTGTATGGTACAGTCGATAACAGTGTCCCATTCTATCAGTGGGGGCTGGGAAAGTCACTGAGTTTGAGGCATAAACACCCTAGTCTTGACCAATAAGGTGGGCTGATATGTAAAGTAATGTCCTATTGTGTGGTTGCCTGTACCTCTCATAGTTTCATATACTTAAATGTATGATTGTTGTAGCCTCAAAGGTGTCCCAGTTATCAAAATCCTGGATCCAAGTTGGCCATCTTTGGACTGTGTGGTGTGCTGAGGTGCATATTTGGCTGCCTTTCTGACCACTTTGGCCAGATGGAGACAATACATTCATACCAGTAGTGCCCTCTATGTATGTGGGTTGAACCTGTTTGCCCACTGCTAACCACCCTATCTGACAATCAGTGAAGTGTGAAGGCAGTACTAGACCAGTCTGAGGCAGTACTACCTCCCCCTGTAGGGGAGGGGGTGAGGCTAGCTGGATCTCAGCTCCACAGAGTGACACCACAACAAAGTGATAGAGGATTTAGTTGTGACCAGGGAACATTTTACAAATGGATATCTAGCAGAGTTTCATTCAATTGACAGGCAACAATGTAAGTGAATTTACACAGTAAAGTGTCTATACTTGAACATAGGACATTACTTAAACCTCCCAGTTCCCCATACTGCCTGAAACAATGACTTGTTTTTCGACCACCCTGGATTGAGTGGGATCTGTTACCAGCCAAGTCATACCCACTAGACTTGGCTGGCATGCTAGCTAGGCTGTATATCTACGTGCCGGGCTGAGAGTGTGGCTCCAAGTTATCATATGCATAGCATTACCATGACAACATAACCTCCCACGCATGGCACAAGTACCGTGCACAACAAGAGCACTTGAAATCACACCCAAAATTAAAAAAAAAAAAAAGATTGTTTATTGTATGCTGTTCAATTTGAAGACTGCATTTTTTCCAGTGATGAACCAAATGAGGTCATAGGCTCAATATGGCCTACACACAACAGTGATGCATTGGCGCATCATGATGACAAATAGCTACAACAGCTTTGGGGTATCATGTCACCTGTAACCTTTTAATTGATGCAGGAGTGCATCTTGCCCATTGGTCGCCATGATACACCAATATTTGGTGCATCATGCAAACCCTCCGGGAGGGTGTTGCTCCTATAGTAAAAGGAAGAGCTGGCTAAAAATGCCCTCGTTTCCAGTCCTTTCTTTTCATGTAGCTATAACTTGTCCCTTTTGTTGCTCACAAGTGGTCATTCAAATATGGTGCTAAAAAAGGGGGATTTTAGTAGGTACCTAGTTGGGAGAAGTCAGTCAGTATAATAAACTATAGAGCATGAGGCACGAGTAGGTACCTGGTAGTGCAGCTCTCTCTATTTTAAACAAGGCAGGTGACTTTTCAGACTAATGTGGTGAGTGCAAGTTGAATGGTGAAGCAGTGCACAACCTGTCTAGAAAAGAGGGCACATACTCACAGCTCTTTTTACAATAGGAGCAACACCCTCCGGGAGTGTAACCATTCAGTTACCATGGCGCACACATGTTTGGCGCGTTACACACCGGGGCTGGATTCGTTCATCATGACGACTAATGGGCATCATATCAGCCTTTTAAACGGTTAAATGGTAGTTGAAATTGGCAAAAGTCAATATATTCCGTGTCCCACCCAGGAAGTAAATAATGCGTCATCCTCATAGGCAGACTGTAAATGTACTTTATTGAACTCATCTAATAAAAACTCCCCATTTTGACAAAACAAACCCCATTCAGAACATTTATAATGCAATCAAGTTTCTATATTGAGGTTTAGAAGTACGAAAAGGAAAGCCCTGGTGAAATTTTTCTACTTATGCAGTTCCAAGACACAAAACAGATATGGAATGTGCTCTTAATTTGAGTAAGGGAGTAGTCTCAACAGGGGGGGTGGTGGGTTTGAGGGGGGGCGTAAAAAATTCTGACCCCTCTCGAGGGGGGCTAAAAAAATTTTGACCCCTCTTGAGGGGGGGGCTAAAAAAATTTACCCTCTTTTTAGCAAAAAAGCCTGCGCGCTACTATAGATCAAAGAGGGGGCGCGAAAACTCTCTGCGCCTCCGGCGCGGAGGGGGCGCAAATTTTTTTTACTGCCGTCGAGGGGGGGACGTAAAAAATGAAAGGGAGCAGTCTGTTCTTAATTAATAACACATGCTACCAGATACAGGAAGAAAACATTCTTAAGAGCGGAATGTACTCCAAAGAGCGAGAGGTAATTATAATAAAAACCATAGAGATATTGCTCCTTTCATGATAAATAATCTTTTAGCAGCAAATATTATACATTGACCCTTGATATTAAAGGTTACTATATATAGAGTGCATTGGAAACAGCAAAAAAGGCTGTTGCATGGCAACCTGATGCATCATAAGGTAAACATTACTCTAGAGTGAAAGCTAAACCTGTAGGACTGGTCCTGCACACACTCTTTTCAAACCTTGGCTAAGGTCCTGCCATTACGTGGAGTACTGGTTTACTGTGCAGGTTTCTGAGCAGTTGTACATAAAAGATATAGTATTCAAAAGGAGGTTTATGGTCCTTCAACACCAGCAGACCCTGGGGCTACTCTGCAGGCTCTTCCATTTCTAATCAGAAGGTTTGGAGTTTGATTCCCTTCCTTGTTACCCTAGACTGATGTTTTATCCATAAAATCACCATCTTTTGTCACAAAAAGAAAGTTTACAAGAAAAGGTAGTAAAAACGTTTATGACACATTTTCAGATAGGAGATCATTGAGAAACCTTTCTTATAAACCAGAAAACCCTTTCCTAACTTTACAAATATGAATGTTTGAAAAAGGTTTTACAGAGTTGCCCTGTGCAGGAAACATAGTTTTGAACAACTAGCATTTCAGAAACGTCCTTATTGATTATGAAAAGGAAAACATTGACAAACATTGAAAAACATTTTATGGTAGCCAAAAATAAATTTCCAAAATGTTCCCAAAACATGAAAAAATGTTTGTATAGATTTTCTAACACTGCCTACAGGTCCTGGTATGGAACCTAGGATCTCTTGATGCAGAGTCAAACATGTTACCACTTCACTAAGGAATCTGTCATAAGTGCTTCTATGGGAGTACATACTTAGCTACCCCTTCACCATATGTTTGGAGCTGATGTTCAATATTTTTGAAGCTCAAAAACAGTAGAAATATGCCTGAGACTATCATGGTGATATTTCATTCATTACAAAGATATGCTTATAATCTAAGTGCCGAGGAAGTTATGAAAGAATCTGTCCACTTTTGGATAAGAATATGGAGAATAATGTGACAAATTCCTCTATAATCCTGTGTAGTAATAAAGGTTCTGTGTCTCAGAAATATGCATGGGACCCCCACATTTTTATTGCATATATATATATATATATATATATATATATATATATATATATATATATATATATATATATATATATGTATGTATGCATAGTACCAATCATTTTGAGACATTGTTGAGAATATGGAGGAAATCCATCCACTTTTAATCTATCCCTGCCATCCACCATACAGATCTCAATACCAGTCTATCCCTGGCTCTTACACAAGACCGGCGCTTATTCAAGACATAGTTAATAGTGTAAATTTCAATTTTAAAACCATCATACACCCGGCGCTTATCCAAGATCGTCGCTCATTCAAAGACCCGGCGCTTAAACAGGCCAATACATATAGACTCCTAAGGGCCATGCTGATAAGCACAAGGGACTCTGGAGTAACACCTCTATACTTTGGAGGATGTTGTGAAATGAAATAAAAGGAAAGATGGTAATGGCAAGGTTCAGACATTCCACAATAACAGCGAATTGGTCAGAGAGAATCCCCCACTTCACAAATGTGCATGACTATACCTGGGGAAGGTGTATGTAGGGGAGTGGAGGATATATGGGTCGATCGACAGGTTGTGAGGAGGGTGCATCAATGATTAATGCTTGATCGATTTGTGAGACTAATCCTAGCCTCCTGACCTATACTACGTCACGGGGATTGCAAACTGGAGGCTATTGTAGAAAAGGGAATAGGTAGTATCTAATAACTCACCTGCAGTACCCTATAGTGCCTATACATGGGTGCTCAACATGTTTGCAGGATGTCATGTCGTCACCTTTTAGGAAGGATGGAGCGTCACTCTCTAATTTTTATGTATACGCCAATGTATCGGGAACCTTTGAAATCTGCATTGTCCATCATTTTCTAAAGCCCCTGGGTCGCAGAGGGACATGGACAGAGAAAGAGAGACAGAGAAAGAGAGACAACGAAAGAGAGACAGAGAAAGAGAGACAAAGAAAGAGAGACAGAGAAAGAGAGACAGAGAAAGAGAGACAAAGAAAGAGAGACAGAGAAAGAGAGACATAGAAAGAGAGACAGAGAAAGAGAGACAACGAAAGAGAGACAGAGAAAGAGAGACAAAGAAAGAGAGACAGAGAAAGAGAGACAGAGAAAGAGAGACAACGAAAGAGAGACAGAGAAAGAGAGACAAAGAAAGAGAGACAGAGAAAGAGAGACAGAGAAAGAGAGACAGAGAAAGAGAGGCAGCTCGTCCGACAAACAGACAGAGACAGACAGACAAAGAGAAAGAGAAAGAGAGACAGACAGACAGAGAAAATAAAAGAAACAAAGAAAGAGAGAGATAGAGAAAGAGAGAGAGAGAGAGACAGAGACAGATAGTGACAGATTAACAGACAGAGACATAGATAGAACTAAACGACCGTGGTGTACGAGGTGGTCGATCCACCACAAGGGAGTTGTCTCCCCCGAGGGCGTTAGCCCTCGGGGGAGACAACTCCCGAGGGGTGGATCGGCCACCGAGGACACCAGGGGAGTTTAGTTCTATATTTATTTTATGTTTTTAGAGGGTTTAATTAACTGAAAATTAACAAAATCCGTTACGTAATGCCCCATACGAGCGGCGGTCCGCCATTTTGAATGTTTACATGCACCCAGAACGAGGCTACGGTACCGGATCGGCCGCTGTGGTGGATCGACACACGTTACGCCACTGGGGGTGTGGCGATCGACGGCGCAATGCTATCTCTACGGGAAGAAGTTATTCACATAAAATAAAGCTCTAAGTTGTCTCTGTCTGACTCACCAACAGCACACTGGATGCAGTATAGCTCACATATTAAAGTTATTGACAACTGAAGTGGCACATGGGATAAAAGCCCTCCACCCCCCCCCCCCACCTTGCTAGGGGATTTACCGTATAGATCCTAGCTCCTCTCTCTCTCTCTATATATATAGATCTATAACACACCGGATACCTATAGGGATGTACCATACATAGGTTTAACCCCATACACACCGTCCAAATATGCCGTCGAAATAACGATGGAATCCTTGTCCCAAAGTTGTCAGAGATTTGTCATTATTTTCACATAGATTTCTTTTACATATGTGTACCACCATACTGCCACATTGGGCTTCTTGTAAAATCCTAGTTGTAAAAACTACACATGGCTTCACTGCAATACAATAACAGTGGTTCACTGTTCAGCTTTTTGAGGATCCCTGGTAGATCCAACAGTTACGTTTTACAATGTGTAGGCTGTCCCTGCAATTACCACCGTTATAACACTGCTGGGCAAAGTCAGAGTGCATTATCCTGAATGCTGCGTTCTGATTGGCTGATTGGATAATGCACTCCTGGCAAAGGAGGTTAACTTCATCTTGGCTGGTTCCCCGTCTGTATGCAGAACTCTCGTACCGTTGATGCCGGGGAACAGCATAAACTTCATCTCACCTTAAGACTGCACAATTGATATTCATGTATTGTCATGTGGCTGATGGGTGATTTTTCTGTGTTATAACGGGAATAATGCACTTGGTCATGGCTGTGGTCTTGCTCTAGACTGTATTGAGACATCGATGTCTCAATACAATCTAGAGCACGACCACAGCCTACCCCGTGCATTATTCCCTAAATGTACGTCATGCTGCTCAACAGTTTATGGTAGTCCAATCATATTTCCCTAAAGATATTGAAATGGTATTTAGATTTATTCCTGCTAGAATATTGGTTCTAACCAAATGATGGATATCAAAGAATCAGGAAACTGAAATATAATACCATATAAGACAGACTGAAGGCAAAGTGCATATATCATCTCATATCATCATTGCCTATCCCTCGGATCATATTGAACCATCTTTAGACTCCTATAGCTCCCTTTATAAAACCTAAAATCAAAATATATAAAATCTCAATCTACTAAATCTATAAAGTCTTCATTTATTGTCACTTTAGGGAGTGATCATTTTTTAACAACAGGGGGGTGGTGGGTTTGAGGGGGGGTCAGAATTTTTTCAACCCCTTGACCAGGGGGGTCAGAATTTTTCAACCCCCTCTGATGGGGGGTCAAAATAATTTCACCTGTTTTCAGTGGAAAACCCCGCGCGATACTATAGGTTAAAAGGGCTCGTTGCGCTCGATTTTTGGCCCTTATGGGGAGTCAAAAATTTTTTACCCCCTTGAGAGGGGGGATCAAAAAAATTTTCGCATGTCCGCGCGCAAACCCACCAGCACCCCCCACCTGTTGTTAAAAAATAATCACTCCCTTATCTGTAACTGATTCCACCCTCTATACCTAAAAGAAAAGAGGAAAGCCCTGTAGCTGTGCACATGATTAAGATCAGATCAGTGGTAAAGGACGAGGTTAAAAACCTCCAGTCATGTGCAGATCAGCTGTGTAAGGTGCTATACACATGTTGGTTAGGGAGTGGTCTGGTCGTTATTCATCAAGGGGGGGGGGGACTTTTGCAGAAATCCTTTGCACCCCCACCCCCTAAGCACAGGGGTGGAAATCTTTCGTAAAGCTCTTTTTAGACTCTAGGCAAGAGTCGGCCAATATCAGAGGCGTAGGAAGCAAATCTTCATGGGGGGGTGGGGCCCAGCGAGGGCCCCATAGAGACCACCTTGAATTGTCGGCTGAAGCACGATGACGTCTATACATATGTTTATAGAATTCGTATAGAAAAGTAATATTTGGTGAATTTTGGATCTGACTTTATGCTCAGACCCCCACTTTCCTTATCCCATTACCATCTAATTTGAGATGCAAAGTTTTAGCTCTTTTCCATATCGTGTATGGGTTCTTGGCGAATTTTGGGGAGGGCCCAGACATATTCAGGCCCCACCTCCTTCATGATTGGGGGGGCCAGCCCCCCCCCCTTTTCCTACGACCCTGAATATTTTCATGAACCCCTGAAGAATGGTCACCTCTTTTTTCAACTACCCCCCCTCCGCCTCCCCTTCCAGTGCCCGTAATAGATGGTTACTCCCTTATAAATGGGATATATACTAGTTATATGAGAAGTGTTGTTCTCTTTTTGTTTGTTACAATCATACCCTGTGGAAATGTCATGACACCCACACTGAACTTCCAACAGGGACTCACATGCATACACAGAGAGTTTTATGTTTCCCTACTCATTGTTCGGAACCCATGTCCACAGTTTAATGCCAGTAGGTCACGATTGAAATTATTTACCAAAGATTATGTTGAGAAACAATCTTGATGATATTACATAATTCACGATTTTTTCTTCTTTTTTTTTCATCTATTTATAATTGTTTTACTCTGGGCTGGTCTTCACCAATAGATGAATATCAACACTGAAATTAATCCCACAGAAGTCAGAGTAATTGGATATCAATAACAGACATCTACAAAGCTCACCGACCTAGACATTGGTTAAAATACCGATCCTGTAGCTACATTTGAAGCTATCTAGTAACACTCAAGTTACACAGAGAGGTTAAAGTGAGTCCTGGGCCGCCTCAGGCTCAGCTCTGTCCTTTCAATAGGATCAACTGTGTCAATGTCAGCAGGGTTAACCCTTTTAAGGCAGTCTTGTATTTAAGATAAACATTTAAGGCTAAGTGGTACAGGTGGCTCAAGAAATAATTTACATGGAGATGTCTTAAGGCCCACTATTGCAGTAGTGCATTATGCCCATTGGTCATCCAGGGGCGTAGGAAAAGGGGGGGGGGGGCAGGGGGGGCCTGGGCCCCCCCAATCACAAAGCAGGTGGGGCCTGAGTATGTCTGGGCCCGGCCAAAATTTGTCAAGACCTCATAATAAAATTCATAAGCATCAAAAATACTGCATTTCAGGATAGATTTATATGGTAATGGGATAGGGAAAATGGAGGCTAGAGCTTCAAATCAGACCTAAAAGTCATCAAAAATAACACTTCTACACAAAATCTACATAGATATGTATAGGTGTAGTCGCGATTATGCCGACAATACAAGGTGGTCATGCTGGGGTCCCGGCTGGACCCCCCACTGGGCCCCTCCAATGAAGATTTGCTTCCTACGCCTCTGTCATCATGATGCACCAATTGAGAGCTTGCTAACACTTCATCCAAGCATCGTGCTGACCCCCTTGGGGTGTATCAATTAGCATCAATGGGTTGGCATGATGCATGAGTGTATCAACCATGTAGTTTCAGTATGATGCGTGAAGTTAGCCCTGGCGAGTTACTCATAAAGGGGGTGTGGATGGGGGGTCCCCCGTGTGACATGTCGATTTCAAGAAATGGTCATGTCACATGTCACTTGAATCCCCATGTTCCATGTCACCTCTAAGACCCTGTCATGTCCCATGTCGATTTTAAGAAAGTCCCTATGTCATGTCACTAATTTTTTACCTCATGTCACTAAGGCCCATGTCACATGTCGATTTTAAGAAATGGCCATGTCACCATGTCGAATTTAGTGGTCCACACCCATCATAAAGCACCCTTTCACCCCTGAATTCCTATTACTCTATGGGATTTACGTGCAAATCCTGTTTTATGGGGTCGAAGGGGTTAATACACCTTTAAAGGGTTAAAGTGCAGTGTTTAAGGTTGGAGGGTATGGAGAGGTGTGGTGTAAGGTACGACCAGTGGTGGTACCAATCACCTTCCTGACAACCCCCCCCCCCCCTTCACAACCACACACCCCAACCCTTCTTCACCCACCATCTACTGATGTCTAAAATACAGTATATGTGTCAAAATTAGGACATGCACATGTCCAAATGTATTCCCCTATAAATGCGGCCCTTAAGACATCTTGAACACATATATTTTTTCATGATATCAAAAAGAAACTATATTCACGAGCCCATCAAGATTCATGAGCTCTTCTGAGTTGAGTTTTAACAAGTTTATTGGCAGAAATCATACATGTATGTTTTTCAGATCAGCCAAAACACGGCAACAGGAAAGAAATAGTGTAGCGCTCAATCAGGTTGTACAAAGTTACATCAGGCAGGCATAATTTTGGGTGTAGATCATTACGATATTACTAAAGACATAACTAAAGCCTCTTAGGGGCTGTATGTATCACCATGATTTGCACAAGTCGATTATCCGCAGGCAGCATGTATATTACATCTTTCAAAAATAATTGCATAGTCTATCAAGTGACGGTTATACAACAAATACATTCAGATTTTGTTCATGAATTCTTTCTTACTGCCTATCTGCTGAGTATTTGCATCCAATTTGTCCCAAAAGACACACCCCCTGTACAGTGGTGACTTATCATACGTCAAACACCTGGATCTGGATACCTTTAACTGTTTTTTAACATTGCCGCGCAAGTTCCTGGCAGGGAGTTTGACACAGTTTGGATCACAAGAAACATCATACATCATAGATAATAAGTTCTTATCACGTCTAACCTTTAGCATTTTATGTAAGTTCTAACATGGAGATCATATATAGATATATCCTGAGTATTAAAGATTCGAAGACATAACCGTAGGCAATGATTCTGCATAAGTTGTAAGCGGCCAACACTGGATTTAGGACCACTTTCATGTAGAAAATTTGCATGTTCCAGCACAGGTAGAACCATTTGTTTGTATAAGGTCAGACACAGCTTATTATCGACAAATTTCCTTAACTGTCTTAATTGGTACATCTTGTGGCGGAAACTTCACCATCTCACCCACCCTTACTCTTCCTTCCAGTCTCCCCTCCATGCAGCCACAGACAAATAAACTTTTATTGATGCATATATTTATAACTGAAAATAGAAATGAAAACTAAGTTGAAAATAATCTTGTCTGCCAGGCAAAATGACTATTATTTTAGGAAACTTTATAATCATGAAAAGTTAATTTGTTCACAAGGGAAAAGTCATAGGATTTTCCCTCTTTTCTTCTGAGCACCTCTTTTTCTCATCATTTTCTCCCAACTGATCACACCTCCCCCCATCCCCTTGTACAGCAGCTAAAAGCCTGCAGCGATTATCAAACCACCTCCTGGTGTATGGTGCCAGTAGCGGCTCTCTCCGTCCCACACAGGAAAAAATCACTCCTCGCCAAAAACTACAAACTTTCCTCAATTGAAGCTCTAGGTCATGCCTGTAAGGCATTTCTCAATATGGTACGAGAAGACCCCTTCAACTCGTAACAGGATCCCTCGGATGCCATTACAGCCCTGTACTCTCAGGCTCAAGTGTAAAATGGGCTATAGATACCACTGTATACTGAAAACCTGAAGGTGCAAAGGGTAGTCTATGCAGAAGACTTTAGGTCAGCAATTTGACTACTTTAGGTTGTCAAAATGACTGCCACAGGAGAGAGTACCGGGCCCTCTCATTGAGGACCCTAGAGTGGTCATATTGACAACTTAAGGTACTCAAATCGATCACCAACTTTAAGGCAGCTGGGCCATCACTATGACACGTTTTGGACCTCTATTTGATGATATATCTAATCTTCATTTATCATTATGACAATGATTGTATTTACTTTAGATTACCCCCCCCCCCACCCAAAGTGAGGGCCTCATCTTAAAGGCCTTGTCCTTCTTTTAGACCATATAAAGCCCCATATGCTCAAGCATGATGGTCAAGAGCCGATCCATAGGCTTTTACCTGTGACCCCAGGCACAGAAAAGGTGTCCATGCATACAGGTAGCCCATGGTTTCCTTTAAATTGTGTGAGCTAAATGCAATAACATTATTCATGTCCTACTTGCTTTTAATGCCATGGGTATTGCAACATCACTGGTGGAGATAAGAAGGTTCTTAATAAAAAAAAGGTACTGATGAGATAACCTTCAGTTTGCAAAATATACAACAATATATCATAGTAGGGACACCTAGTCGCAAAATTTATTGTACTGAAATAATGACCAGGTCCTCAAATTGATGACTTAGAGTCGTCAATTTTCAAAGACTACCTAAGGTAGTCTGCACAGACTACTTTCTCACATGCCTGGTTTTCAGTGTAGTGCATATAGCAGGATCCACATCAGGTCATTAGTTTTTTGCCTACAGCAGCTACAACTGTATTCCAGAATAAGAAGTACTCTGCTTTAAAACCCTTGTGGTGGGCTGACAGTGTAGTGGTGACTGATGATTGCACTGGTACAACCGCCCTACCAAACTCCATACAATTGCTACATCAGATGCTGATCGTACAGAACAGTTAAAATGTGTTACTCACTCCAACTTTGAGGGTTTCAACTCGTAGTGGATGTGTTCTGTCGTACTATGTTGAGAGATGCCTTCCTGCTCCATATATGAGTAATGACCTCAGCACCCCCATGTCTGTGTTGGTGTGCCCCGTGGGTACGATAGATCTTTAACCCTTTAAAGGGGCCCTGGCATCGTAATGCATGCCCGCATTAACGAGAAATGCGGTTGTGACCGCGTAAAAAAACCCCTCCCGCCGTTAATGTCGGTATTCAGTAATTTTGTATTGTGAGACCTCATCACATGGGGCAAATGCAATCATCATAGCGCACTCCCGTATCGCTTCGCGGTAAGTCACGTGATCACCCCTTGACCAATCAGGGCGCCGCGACTTTTCCGCTGGTACCCACGATTTTATGATCACTCTTTGAATCGATACCCATGTTGTTAATTTGCGGTGCTAGCCCCCCTTTCAGGATCGCTGATGCAGGAGTGCATCGTGTCCATTGGTCATCATGATGCTGGCGAGACTGCACACCAGCACTTCATTGGAGCATCATGCCGACCCTCCGGGAGTATCAACCCCACAAGGTCAGCATGGTGCCTCGAAGAAATGCCGACAAGCAGTCTCGCCAGCACTTCATTGGTGCATCATGACGACCAATGGGCGTGGTGCACTCCTGCTACAAACAGCCCTTAAAGGGTTAAAAATCCGCACAGTTAAATAAACGTCTGATACTTTGACAGCCGCTGATACATTAATGCATCATGCCCATTGGTCTGCATGAGTAACTCGCCAGGGCTGCATTCATGCATCATGACGAACAATGGGGCATGATGCATTAATGAATCATTGGCTCTTAAAGGTTTAAGGCACAGCATGACTCCCCACTATGTCATGATTCTAACCCAGCGGGCTTTTAAAAGGCTGTTTTGTTTCTGAACGTTAAGTGCCACAAGCAAACAAAACCGGTTTGTTTATGGTATTTTCTTTTTATCATTTCTATTACTTTTTGGACCCTTTTCCCGCACCTACAAAGAGCCGATATTCTAAATTACAAGACTGCGATGGCTCGCTCTGCATGGAATTTCAAAACACTTCAGACAGATCTACCCTTATATATTTACAAGGTGTATGTGCTTTTATTTGTTCATTGTGGAGAAGGCAGCTCCATTATTTCTAAAAAAAAAAAAGATAATAATAACAATGACTTAACACAACAACAACAACAACAACAACAACAACAACAACAACAATTACTTGTCACCTGTTGACTGAAAAGAAACAGGAAACGGAAGTTGCGATAAATAATCATGATACGGAATAAAGAAATACTATAAAAGAAATGGTTAGGCCAAAAAAATATTGTAAGTTTCCGGCAACATGCTCTAAAAAGTTGAGGTAGGTAGGTCGGATTTCTTCTTTTTTTTTGTATTTTTTTTTTTTTTTTTTTGCTAAGCCACATTTAGCCTATGTATTGAATTGTTATTATTGATAATTGGCCCACAGATGATTGGGTTTATCTCTAACACCAGCCAAAATGTAGGGATCTTAGGCAGAAATGTTGAATTCTTTGAACCAAAGATAACTCTCAAAATATTAGAAATATGAAATTGATAAAAAAAATTATGAAAATTTTCCTCAAAATACCTAAAGGTCGTTCCCCTTTGGCTCAGGTAGGTCGGGTGATCAGAAACCAAACTTCTTTTTCTTTTGGCCCTAAAACACCCCCGTGTGATATTTAAGACATTAATTTTCATTTAGATGGCATCAGTGGCATCATTTCCCCTTCCCCTATCTCAGTGTGAAAATGGCACAATACATGTATAAAAGTATGGGCCTAGACCACTAAATTCGACATGGTGACATGACTCATGGTCATTTCTTTTTCTAAATCGACATGTGACATGGACCTTATAGTGACATGAGGAAAAATATAGTGACATGCCACAGACACTTTCTTAAATTTGACATGGGACATGATGGGGTTCTCAGAGGTGACAGGGGATATTGAAACTTATAGGACATATCATTTGGGCATTTCGTAAAATTGACATGTGACATTTGGGCCCACATCTAGAGCCCCACAAGTAGAAAACAGAACGATGGTGGTGCCGCCTGGTGTTAGAGCGGCACCGGTCGGTGACGGCGCGGGGGCCGTCAGAGCGCCACCTCCCCCCGGGCCCGGCAGTGACGGCACCCCGGGGGCTGCCACATGGACACCGGGGGAGGCACGGTCTGGTACTGCCACCACCCGGCCCCATACTACTCACACGGCAGTACAACTACTATCTACACCAACACTGTTAACCGCTTCTTACCATAAAATACGCACCTGGAGTGTGAAAAGAATCTCTCACTGCCTGGGCTTTGGGAAAATACAATGAAACATGGTGAGGCAAATCACCTGAGGATTTAGGTCCAAATATAGAATGCTGTATATATCATATATGGTGTACCTTGAGTTGAACGTATCGTAATCGTATCTGGGGCAGTTAGGGGCTTAAGCTTGAAAAGGGTTTAGGAACTATATTAAAGCCACACTCTTATTTATGAACAATTTAATGTATCATATCTTACCTATTTGGGAACGTACAACAGTTATGTCACTGTTTTTGGGGGCATTTTTGTATGGAACATATATATAGCTTTGTCATCGGAACCCAAACACCCCCGCCCATACACACACACTAAGCACTAAGCACTAAGCAGTGACGTAATTGTTGAACGTTCCCTTATCATAGAAGGTCTAAAAGGGGCAACCCTACCGTTTGGCTTCATTATTAGAGGTGCACAATTGCAAGGAGTCCAGTCTGACATTTTATATTTGTAACCAATTGTTAGAATTAGTAGTGTTGATACAGTTAGCATTTGTACAGCTCCTCCAGTATACACCCCTCCAGGTCCTCACTGGTACATGTACTGGGGAAGGTCATTATTATAAAGGACAGTGAAGGGGTAGGACTAGAGGTACAGGCAGGGGAGGGAAGAACATGGAGGTGAAGGGAGATAAGGAGAGGAGGAAGGGGGTAGAAGTAGAGAGCAGGGAGGAAGGGGAGGAAGTAAGGAGGGAAGGAAGGAAGAAGAGAAAGAAGGCTAGAAGGAGGGAGGGAAGTAAAGGAATAAGAGGGGCAGGGAAGGAAGGAGGGAGGGAGGGGAGAAAGAGAATGAGAAGGGGGGAGGTGAGTGACTGAGTGAGTGAGTGGAACGGTGTGCAAAGTGGAGGGCAAAAAATGCATATATAGTTTTATTATAATGACAGCTCCGTTGGAGAGTGTGACGAGTGGGCAGGATTCAGAGAGGATCTTATTAGTAAACATACACTACCCTATCTGTACGTTAAGCTGTGCAGCATGCCCTATACTTAAAGGATATCTTTTTACTTAAAATTGTTCTTTTATTCAATCCCTCCTTCATTTTTCTTGCATTTTCTTTTATTTGTTAGTCATGATCTCATTTGCTCTCTTCTGCTTCCCTTCTAACGTGGCTACGTTCTCCCAACCTGCCCAATATCACAACTACTACCCCTCCCTCTTTCGAAATTGAAAATGTGAAGTTTGAATCCCAGGTAGAGAGAAAGGGAGTGGACCGGAAAGTCGTCTCATTTGAATAGATCTATAGGGATATTCAATAGTCTCACATCCTGAAGCTTTAAAGGTTATTCTCAAACACATGGTTCCAGCAGAGTAGAAAAATGAAATGGCATATATAAACAAACCGGTTTTTGTTTACTTGTATCACTTAACATGTGGAAACAAAGGAGGCCTTTAACCCTGGAGGGAGTGGGAGTATTATAACAAGGGCTCCCCTACTGTTTTCTAACCTTTAGCCATAGGGCTACACCATATGCACAGGGAGATAGGGGAAAGCGTCTTTAACCCTTTACCCACCATAGTGTTACAGGGAGATAGGGGAAAGCGTCTTTAACCCTTTACCCACCACAGTGTTACAGGGAGATAGGGGAAAGTGTCTTTAACCCTTTACCCACCACAGTGTTACAGGGAGATAGGGGAAAGTGTCTTTAACCCTTTACTCACCACAGTGTTACAGGGAGATAGGGGAAAGTGTCTTTAACCCTTTACCCACCACAGTGTTACAGGGAGATAGGGAAAAGCGTCTTTAACCCTTTACCCACCACAGTGTTACAGGGAGATAGGGAAAAGTGTCTTTAACCCTTTACCCACCACAGTGTTACAGGGAGATAGGGGAAAGTGTCTTTAACCCTTTACCCACCACAGTGTTACAGGGAGATAGGGAAAAGTGTCTTTAACCCTTTACCCACCACAGTGTTACAGGGAGATGGGGGAAAGTGTCTTTAACCCTTTACTCACCACAGTGTTACAGGGAGATAGGGAAAAGTGTCTTTAACCCTTTACCCACCACAGTGTTACAGGGAGATGGGGGAAAGTGTCTTTAACCCTTTACCCACCACAGTGTTACAGGGAGATAGGGAAAAGTGTCTTTAACCCTTTACCCACCACAGTGTTACAGGGAGATAGGGGAAAGTGTCTTTAACCCTTTACCCACCACAGTGTTACAGGGAGATAGGGAAAAGTGTCTTTAACCCTTTACCCGCCACAGTGTTACAGGGAGATGGGGGAAAGTGTCTTTAACCCTTTACCCACCACAGTGTTACAGGGAGATAGGGAAAAGTGTCTTTAACCCTTTACCCACCACAGTGTTACAGGGAGATGGGGGAAAGTGTCTTTAACCCTTTACCCACCACAGTGTTACAGGGAGATAGGGGAAAGTGTCTTTAACCCTTTACCCACCACAGTGTTTTAAGGTTATACACCTTTGCTCACTGCCACCTAACTAAATCATGAAGTGACCATATTCCCCTGGCCCCATTTAGCCCCCAAACTTCAGCAAAAATGAACAACAGCAATTTCACTGATACTTTACCCAGGTTAGCAGTAAGCACCCCCTCCTATTAAAAACATGGATCCACCGCCGACATTTATGCACAATGCTTTTCTATGCTATTCTAAGCTGCAAGGTTAATACTCCCCCAAAGGGCGGTAAAATGCACAAATGCAGGCTGTGTGAGGTGTGGATGCATTTATGATCGCATTGTCGCAATATGATTCCAATAAGCAAAATAACGGCCGGGCTATGTTGGAAAGGCTGTAAAAAGTGTGTTTCTCTTCTTTTTCTTTTTTCTTTTTTGAGGTGTGAATTTCTTTTTAAGGGAACGTTCAACAATTATTGAGGCATTTTTGAGGACCCACCTACCCCCTTGTCACGGCTTTTGTATGGAACATATAGAGGAACCCAAAGATCCCCCACCCACCCACCCCCTAAGCAGTGACGTAATTGTTCAACGTTCCCTTGATATCTTAGTGGACAGGAGGGAAAAACTGTTAGGCTTACACTGTTAGACTGCAGCAAGCTTTTTACTGTAGATTGCTTCTATTTTTGGAGAAACCGTAGTAGTTGCTATGTTAGTACAAATCCAATGACCTAACAGTGGGTTGCCCTGTACTTAGTACAGGGGTCTTTATAGCCCATTTACAATTGGGGCTGAGAGTGTATACTTGCACCATGAGACAATGGGAACCACCCAACTGGCATATAGTATAGGGTTAGGGAAATTTGATTTGAGTAATTTTTAGGGGAAATAATCGTGGATTGGGGAACGTTCAACAATTATGTCAATGTTATTTAGGCATTTTTCAGGACCCACCCCCTTGTCACTGTTTTTGTATGAAACATATAGAGGAACCCAAAGCCCCCCCCCCCGACCCCCTAAGCAGTGACGTAATTGTTGAACGTTCCCTTGTGAGTGAAAGGCAGCACTTTACCCCATATACCTACCTGCATGTGCCTACAGCGTTCATACTGTTCTTTACCCAAGCCTTCACACAGAACCCCCATATACCAGTGATGATCCCAGTGAGACTATAGTGAAATGACAGAGCAGTGTGCCTGAGGCTGAACACGACTCTCTCTAACCTCTCTATGTAATCTGAGTGCTCCAAATATGCCATACAATCTGATATTTTTTTCCTGTCTAGACTGCTTAGCTATAGACTATGCTGTATGTTGTGTTGTTTTTTTTTTTATGATTTTTCCCCTTTTTCAATCAGTTACCAGTGGATATATGTCGGAGGTTATAGAATGTATAACTAAGACTAGCGTCTAATATGTACACTGCAAAAAATAACTGTCCATTAATTTACCAGGGATCCTTGTAAAATTGAATAGTGAACCACTGTATTTGTATAGCAGTTAGCCTGTGTAGTTTTTACAAGAAGCCCCAGGTGGCAGTATGGTGGTACAAGGAATCTCTGTTAAAAGAACAACATATCTGTGAAAATAGCGATGAGGATTCTGGCATCATTTTGACGACATTTTTTTTTTTTTGCATTATACTCTTGATATTGGATGATGCTCACTATTAAATAGTTGTGCACATTGGAACCAGCCGTGCAGGAGGAGTTGAGCTGGATAGATTCAGGCAGATCTTAAATTGTTAGAGCATTCATTGCTGACATCCACAAAGCATCCACTGAAACTGCAGACAGGAAATGGATAGAAAAATAATGATTAAAATAAGAAACTCCAATACCTAGAATGGACAATTGAAATAGCTGAAAAGAGTCAGGTTTAGAGTGATATATTGTCAGTCTGTCCTTTGTTAGACCAACGGCCAGAAGATTTGCTCTTGGCTAAGGCTTCATTGACCATGGAAATATAATATCAAGATGATGCAAAACACACTGTACAACAGTATGTACATGCATATAGTGCTCTGAAATTAGACATTGTGGTGAACTGGACCTACGGGATGTGCAGATAGGCACACATGGGGATGTAAGGGGAAGCAAGCCAGCATCTGCAGTCAGGGGGGTTGTTGGATTTAGGGGAAGGAGCATTTTCTACTGCATTTTTTGCACAATCAGTTCTTCGGTGGGGGTCACCGGGGAGTGTGTGTGTGTGTGGGGGGGGGGCGGTCGCTATACACTGTTAGACTTGGACAAGGGTTGTACAGTAGATTGCGTCTATGGTTGGAAAACAGTAGTAGTTGCTGTATTTAAAGTACGAATCCAATGCCCCGATGTTGATTGCCCTGTACCCAGTACAGTGGTCCTTATAGCCATTTTACAATTTGGGCTGAGAGTGTAGCTATATGGAGTCCTATATAAACAAAAAGAAAAAAGAAAAGGTAGTCGATGCCCCAAACTTTCTCCCACATCCTAATAAATGGTTGGTCCCTGTACAGTACAAGGCAGAATGATGCGTGGACCGCCTGAGGCTGGTACCAAGTAGTATAGGTAGGTGGCAGTATGTGCCAGGTACACCCCCAGGGGGTACTCACCGTTATATTATAGACTACAGGGCACAGGCAGGAACAACGCAGTTTTAGCCGGCAGCTTGAGTTTTAGAAAAGGAAATTGGGAGTTGGGAGAGTGGCAGAGAAGAGCGAGGGAGTGAGAAAGAGACATAGAGAAACACACACACTGAAGGAGAGAGAGAAAGAGAAAGAGTGAGAGGGAGAAAGATAGAAAGACAGAGAGTCAGAGAGTCAGAGAGTGAGAGAGAGAGAGAGAGAGAGAGAGAGAGAGAGAGAGAGAGAGAAGACAGACGGACAGAGACAGACAGACAGAGACAGCCCGACAGACGAGAGTTACGTTGTGGGGAAAAATTTGGTCTGGGCACTGTGGGGTTGGGTAATGGGTACAATCGATCATTGTGGGGTGCACATTTCATACATGTACATATGTACATTATGGGGTTAAAATGTCTGAATATAGTGGGGTCATATTGTTATTCAGGAATATATTTCATTAAATAGCAAAACAAGAAAGTAGCTTTGATGGCCTTCGAAACGCACCTAAGATCAAGTCGATCGGACCAGCGGTTGCTGAGATATTTAGTTTTGAAAGTTTTAGCGGAAGTATCATAAAAGAGTCCCTATTCAAAATGCTAGTTTCTGGCTGTGCTATTGGGGGGTGGAGACTGGATCATGGTTCAGTGGGCATTAACTCTTGCACCTACATGATGCAGGCTTCATCTGCTCACTGTAGGACTATTTGGGAAAAAGTGCCTCCGCTGCGTGATGGGGCCAGTCAAAGAATTGTTTGTTTTTGCTCTAACCCGGGAACCGTTGCACTTAGAGACACGGGACCGGGTGCAAATCGATGCTTATCACAAGGGCTACCAGGCACTCTTCAAATTGGAATTAACTGTCTCAGTTACTGAATGCATGGGGTGCAATCATCTGTTGTTTTGGGGTTACTGTGTCTGAATATGTGGGGTGCAATGTCTGTCGCTATGGGGTTATTATGTCTGTGCATGTGGGGTGTTATGTCTGTCGTTATGGGGTCATTGCGTCTGAACATGTGGGGTGCAATGTGTATTACTCACTAGGGGGCAGTAGGTGGTGATACTGTCTGTATTATGCACAGACTAATGGAGTTTGTCTGACAGACACGATCATTGTGGGGTTGTACCACGATCTCTTCACGTGCACCCCACAAGGTCATTTTGAACCATTTTAAGGACATTGCTTGTGGGGTTAACCCCACAAGCAAAAAATGACCCCACAACGTAGCGTTGTACTTATAAAAACCCCACAGTGTAGCTCTAGTAAACACAGACAGACAGACAGACAGACAGAGAGGCAGACAGACAGACAGAGAGGAGACATGAAAACAGAGCCATGGGAAAGCACAAGTTGTTTAAGTCTTCTGTATACCTGGAGGGATAAAGAGTGAAGGAGTCCTGTTTTTACTGATTGACCCAAAGGGGACCATTCATCAGTCAGTGCCAAACTTTCCACTACATCTTTGCCCTTTACATCGTTCTTCTATTTCAATTTACAGAGTCTGTCTCTCCCCTTTTTTTCTAAGACTTCCTCCTCCCCCCCCCACACACACTACTTTATGACCTTCTCTCCTCTATACTCCTGCTTCGATCTCAGTCACTTCTTTGTCCCTCACATCTTCCATCCATATTGATATCAAGTTGAGAGAAAATGAGAACACTCATAGTTTTTGGGACGTGTTTATTGCATTAATGAACTATTATGTTCATTTAAATAATGTTCTTGATATATGAAATCATTCTTAAACGTTCCCAATGTGAGACATTGTTCTTCTGCCAAGTGGTTATACTCAGCCCTACGCCAGCACGTATTTTCGGGCTGCAAGATGCCTTAATGTTCATATTACTTTCTTACTAAGCACTGCCATCGAGGCTTAAAGCTAAAAAATGAACTTGCCACTGAATTCGACCATAGATTTTACACAAATGAATTCACAACTTTATATGCACTGACAGAAGGGATTGTGGTGGCAGGCCTACCTAAACTCCACAGCTCCACGTGGAATCTGCCTAAGGGTAGGGTGTACCTTATACATGTATTTACTTATAATCCCCTCTGAACGGAATGTAACCCGCCTCTAGCACACGCCACTGATCCTATTTAGGCAGTCACGCTATGGGGAATAAGATCACTATGTACTTGTATAGGCAGGTGATCTTATCTTCGTATACACAACAAACCCTCGATTCATGGCCAACTGCTGGCCATCAGTCACTGACGGAAGGCGTAGGGACAGTATCCTTAGCCCTTTAATTGTTTCTAGCTCTATTAGACCTTGGAGCATGATTATTTGGTTCACTTTTTATCCCAAATCTTTGTAATTCCACTATCACTGCACGCTGATGTGTGACGTCATGACCTCTCAACCTAGTTGGGCCTCAAAACGAGGCTCACGGAGATCACATGTCTCTAGCAGCAGCCTCATTCGGATCACTTGCCTATAGCACTACCTGTGATCTTTTTCCCATAGCATTACAGCCAAAATAGAATCAGTGGCGCGAGCTAGAGGCACGTGATTTCTGTTCACATGCAGGGCTGATCGATTCATGCTGTATCTGAAAGCACCAACCAAGGCTGACACAGAGTTTCTAGATTAATTTTGCGTGCATGATGAGGGTGTGAGTGGCGAGCAATGTGTCCATGGTAGTAGACCTACACAAGGCGGTTACCTTAGATCTCTTTGTATACTCTCTATATATACTGTGATCTGTCAGGTGGATCCCTGTGGCCGTAGGCCCCGCCTACAGTCAGCTGGTATACCTTTATCCCTGTACTAGTCCACCACCTTTAACTGTCTCTTAAAAGAAAAGACCACCCTATTTTCATGTCGACCTCATTTGGTAGGTTTTATAGTGAATAAAGCTACTGTGCTATACTTAGTGTCAGACCTGGTGTTATAAGGGCAGGAAGCAGGCCTATCTGATGCATTATATGATGTCACAATTGGTCAAATCCATCACATTCTTGACTGCACAGCACTGCCAATCTAGAAATAAGTGCTATACTAACAAGTGCCTTTTTAAACTTCATGTATACTCACGTTGATAATTAGCATTATATAACCCAGCTATCATCATCATTATATTTTATAATATAATGATGATGTACACTTTAGTATCAATAATACTATCACAGTTGCAACAGCCTCCAACCTTAAACAATGCACCACTTGATTCATTTGGACTAATTGTGACGTCATACAATGCATCAGATAGGCATGCTTCCTACAGGTGTAACACTAAATATAGCACAGTATCTTCTTCACTATAAAACCTACCAAATGAGATCGACAATAGGGTGGTCTTTTCTTTTAAAGCTTTAGGGTAAAGAGCGCTGATTATACTTGTACTTATAGTGATGCGACTGGGCATGTGTTTGGAAAAAAGGTGTGGTCTACGAAATTCTATTTAGAGACCTTTTTTCCGTTTGCACAAAGAAAAAGACATATCTCATTATTTTAAGAAAATCTGTTTTCCTTTATGGGACATGTGTCCTAAATATCATAATTGTGGGAAGACCATTTTGGTTTCAACAGCACCAGTTGTTTGATACCAGAGGAGTTTTACTTACATTATTTCCATTTAAATTGTTCATTTTATCATAAAGTATCAAATACTGTTTGGGTAGATTTAATCTATGCACTCATGCACAAAAAGAGAATGCCTGAGTATCTTTCCGTTGATAACACGGAAGAGGAAAAATGTGGAATCTAACAGCAAAGAGGAGGAATTTTCAATCCTTTTCAATTTTCTAGTTTTCAAAAGGTGGCATATACATATGCCCGCTGTGTATAGCTTGGGGTATGGAGGTTGTGACATGTCACTCATAGGTAGATATAGACACCTCAGTCAACTATCCAACTTCTGGAGGGTATTGCCAAAAGGTAATGAGGAAGAACCGCTGTAAATTTCTTCAGAGGGTACTGTGGAGAATGTGTATGGCCTAACTTGTTGTCATTGTATTGACAACAACAATACAGTAGAATGCATGTAAAACTCTCTTTGAGATGTACGAAAACGTGCAAATGTCATCTAAACGATTATCTTAACAATTATTTAGCAATACAAAAACGGACACCTTTTCCTTTTTGGTTCACGTTTCCTTTTTAGCAAGACCCTCCTGGTAGAAGCCAGAAGCTGTCTCTCACCTTCAACTCATATATAGGGGGGGGGGGGCTTCATGCTTTAATCATTTAAAAGGCTGATAGTGCATTAATGCATTATGCCCATTGGTAGTCATGATGTCATGATGGGTGAGTGAAACCCTGGCAGGTCAGCACTCCATTGGTGCATCATGATATAGTTAATGGTACAATAAGATAGAAGCGGTCCTTTAAGCCTTTAAGTGTCACCAGGGGCTGGAAGAGAGGGATTGGCAACAGGGCTGCCCCAGTGATATGTGTGCCTCGGGTGTTATGTAAATCAGGGGGCCATCATGCTTGGCTGCACATACCACTGTAGTGCTAAGTTTGACCCTCCTTTGATCAGAATTTGACAATGAACTCTGACAATGAACTACTCACCCATCATACTGATGCTATGTACCAGTAGAAAGCCCTTGATTTGAAGCATATTAATCAGTTGTTCCTTGTTTGAGTTTTGCAATAAGACATAATCAGGGCCCCAGATGGGTAAAATCGACAAAGGGACAAGGCCACTTTTTAATTTCGACAAGTGACATGGGGTTAAGAGTTAAGGGACAAATCCACTTCTTAAATTCGACAAGAGACATGGGCTTAGAGCCAAGGGACAAGGCCACTTCTTAAATTCGACAAAGGACATGGGGTTGAGAGACAAGTGACAATAACCATTTCTTAGAATCGACAATGGACATGGGACCCCCCTGTCTAGGGCCCTATAATCTGGGAATGGGATCCAGACACTACATCTCACGGTCTTCCAGCCCCTGGTGTCACTGATGCCTGAGTGCATCATGCCCATTGGTCGTCATGATGTACCAATGAAGTGCTGGCAAGACTGCTTGCCAGCACTTCATTGAAGCATCATGCCGGCCGTACCGGGCTGATACATATACTCCCGTAGGGTCGGCATGATGCACCAATGAAGTGCTGGTGAGCAGTCTCGCCTGCTCACTCCTTTGGTGCATCAAGACGACCGATGGACATAATGCATGAATGCATGAGCGGCCTTTAAAGGGTTAAAAACATCAATCCATAAAGTCCATTGGATAGAGGCTGTTATTGGGAGAAATGAGGACTTTTCACGGCGAGGAGCATTGATGCATACTCCAAGTTCTTTCTTATCTCAGTCAAACTTTAGCCAGATAGTAGGAGAACGTAGCAGGATGTAATTTGATGTAAAAATGACTTACACTATATATATATATATATATATATATATATATATATATATATATATATATATATATATATCACAAATATCGATACTGCGGGCTTCTAGGTGTATGGTCTTATATGAAAAGGAGATATTGAACCTGAAGGGATGAGAAACCGTTATAGGTTGTTGCCTATAACTGCATGGGCCAGAAAGAAGGAAATGTAGTACTGTGTAGACAACTGTATCTCATCATGGTGGTCATAAATAACCACATATTACCTCCAAGATAATCCCAGGCAATTATGCATAAGGACCCTTTATGGGCCAGTGATGCCATTAGTGCATCCTGCCCATTGGTTGTCATGATGCACGAATGCAGGCCTAAGGCCAAAAAAAAAAAGAAGATAAAGTTGTGTTTCCAGTTACATGCCTCAAATATATAGGGTTGGTATGTTGTTTTTTTTTTTAAAGTTTTTTTTTTTTTTTTTTACTTTTGTATAGAAATGTATGGGCAGACATGTTGGATTCTATGATTTTACAGAAGAATTATAAAAAAAACAAGAAATGTGAAGCACAAGTAAAGGGTATGAATGACTGTAATGAACTGTATACCAATAGATGAGAACCTAAATAAACTCCATGAAAAATTGATAAAAATATGAAAATTATGGGGGAAATGCCTAAAAATTGCAAAAAAAATGTAAAAAATTCACAAAAAAAAATTCCAGGATCGGCCCTGTTTTGCTAGGGTCGGTCGAGTAACTGGAAACAAACCTTTTTTTTGAGGCCTAATGAGTAACTTGCCACAAATATATTTATGCATCATGTCAAGCCTGTAGGGTTGCATGATGCACCAATGAAGCAGTAGTAAGATCGGCCCCCAATTCATTGATGCATCATGCTAAGGCCAAAAAAAAGAAGTTTTGTGTACGGTCATCCGACCTACCTCAGCCTAAATGGGCCGACCTCAGATTTTTTTCAAGGAAATTTTCATATATTGATTTTAATTTTTCATATTTTTTTTCTTAATTTTTGCACATTGATATCACATTTCTAATATTTTTCGGATCACTTGTGTTCAAGTATAGAATCTAACATTCTTGCCAAATACTCTTAGGTTTTGTGCTGGTGTGATAGAAAAATCGATTCTCCATGACTCAATTATCAATAATAACAATGGAATATATAGGCCAAAATAGGGTTTAGTAAAAAAAAAAAAAAATCCGATCTACCTACCTCAACCTTTTGGAGCATGTTACTGGAAACTTACAATTTATTTTAGGCCTAATCAATGGGCGTGTGTTGCAGTGCTGTTGCCGCATCACACTCCGCCCTGAACGTGAAATAGCTCTGAGACAATACCCACAGAAACTTTGCCCATTGTACTACAAGTTTAATTTTTGTGCTAAAAATTCCATTTTTACTCTTTCAGCCCCCACAGTGCACCATGCGGTGGTGTGTCTAGTATCAGACGGTCCTGATCTACTACAAGACGAGCTGTATCTACACTGTAAACAGGCGGGTGTCATTAATGTACTCAGTGCAAGACATGGCTACAGGGAACAGGTGAGGGCCAATTACACTAAATCATTTAACAACACCTCATGCAGCAGTGCATCATACTTATCAGTTGTCATGATGCACCAATGAAGTGCTGGTGAGCCAGTACTTCATTGGAGCATCATGCCGACCACGGGCGTGGACTGGTTACCAGGTTTAGTCTGTGTAGGTGTTATCCATATGCTATAGAAGGTTGAGAAACTAACCAAGTGGATAGGTGTCGGACACGCTATTTGCGCTTGTGTCAGCTTATTACCTGTGCTTGCCCACTCCCAGCTACCTCCTCATTTGCATATTTGGCTATAAAACTTACACCCTGTCCGACCGCCAGATCTTCCGAGAAAGCAAAGGGAACAGTGCTGCCCTCTGGTGCTTTTATTTACTTTGGCAAAGTCACCACTCACCTCCGTATTCAAGATCTGTGCATAGCAAATAAAAGCACCAGAGGGCAGCACTGTTCCCTTGAGTTTCTCACCCTTCTATAGCATATGGATAACACCTACACAGACTAAACCTGGTAACCAGTCAACGCCCGTGATGCCGACCCTCCAGGAATGTGTCAACCCTGTACAGTCATCATGATGCATGGATGTAGCCCAGGCAAATTACTCAACAGCGCTGCATCCATGCATCATGCCGACCAGGGGGAAAATGCGCTAATGCATTGACAACCTATTAAAGGTAAAACCCCAGATTCCTGAATGCCATACACTGTCTGTTAGTCTACGAAATAAAGAGATTGCTTCAAGGCAATTATGCACAATAGTTTCTTATCAAAAACAAAGTTTCAGTTCAGATTCGTCCCATATCAATAGCATTGATATGAAAAAAAAGACAGATATTTATCGTCTTTAGAAAGAACACGTCAAACCAGGCAACAACACTGGGAGAATAAATTTCAGATACTTTAAAACCTCTCTCAGCAGCAGAAAACAATTTAGGATTTCAAGTTTACTGTCCGCTTCAGATGGAGTATCAAGTAGATCATAGTGAAACTGTGTCCAAAAGTCAACGGTCTAAAAATTGGCTTTCCAGTTTTGCTCGAATCTTTGAGCCAGTTTCTGAGGGAGATTGGCTTTACTGTTTTTCGAGGCGTTCGGGGAATGGCCGAGGGATCAATGCTGGTTTGTAAGGCCACCCCCTATTGGTCCTCCCAATGTGGGTCAATGTTGATCCCTGAGTCAACTTACTACACTCCCAAGCATAGTTAATGATTGGTACCTACCCAGGGATGGCTGGGGTGGAAGGGGGTGGAGGGAACAAGCTAAGGTTGTGTAGTTAGCGTTCAAGGTCACCCCCACCCACAATGCACTGCATATGGTTAGAAAACAGCTGCCCAAACGCCCCGAGTATATTTCCTTGTATCATCCTCTTTTATTCTCTTCCAGGCAGTGGACACCAAGACATGTGGACCTACTACAGGACCTGGTGGTCCCTGTTCCTCTGCCCACCCTAACTTCATGGCAGAGGTGCTGAGACGGTGTATGGGGGTGTCCAAGTGTTATGTACCTGTGGTACAGGTTTACCTGGACGACTGTAAAGCTAACAGTAACTACGTACAGGTACAATATGAGTGTGTACCAGGTGAGATTTTCTTTGCTGTCTGGCCTTTTGTTTTTATCTCATGGTAAATGTTGAAATATTGCTGAAACACTGGGGTTCCGTAAGTTAAATGAAAGAGTCCCATACCGGTACCACACGGGATTATCAAAGTCATCAAAAAGTCACATGAACGGAGACTGTGATACAACCTGGTTGCATCACACTCTCCTTTCACATAATTTATATGAGAGTGTTAGCGTACTTGCACGTGCGAGAACACTCATTCCACATCGGGAACCTTTGCTTATGTATTTTTCCTTTTGATAAGCCCAGTGGTTACACCGTTGCCTAAACTTCCAACCTCTGTGTAATACAAATTTATATATAGAGAACTAATGGATGTCTGGGCTCAATCTGTCAATAGGAGAAGTGCCAGTCCTTGGGTATGGCCCATTCCTGGCACTGTGGGTTCGAATCCCACCCCAGAGTCCGCCATAACCATGGACGCTGCCCACCTTTTGGTACATGTTCCATGCCTCATTTCTCATAGACATTTCTTTTTGTTGCCGTACACAAGACCTTTGACAAAGTAAAGATTGTTTTATGAACTAGCATGATCAAAAAGGTGAGACTAAACAGGTTGCAAATTAATGGGGCAAAAAAGTAATATCATGTAGAAGTTTTTCCGATCATGACAACAAAATGGAAAAAAAGGACAAAATAAGTAGAACAAACAGATAGTACGGTGTGGCCTAGCCTACAAAAAGGAGGTCAAAGATTTAGTTTTTTCCGAGAATCGTCATATTTCAGCAATTTCTGGAGGTTTTAGAGTTCAGATAAGGACATTTTATTCTTATACTTTTTTTCTTTGAATGTCCTTCTTTTATAAAAGGAAAAAAAGTTATATGTGAAATGAATTAAACTGTATTATCTGCAGATAACAGTGTAGAACCAGACAACATAGTGGACGTATGTGGAGAGATGATGCAGGGGAGCCAGGTGAGCCGATTATCTGGCTACATCAAGACGCCCGACTACCCAGACCTCTACCCACCAGATATATCCTGTTCCTGTAACCTCACAGCATTAGACAGTCAGGCACAGATTACTCTCACATTACTGGACATACAGGTAAGGACTATGCACTTCAATCTTAAAAGAACACACAACCCTCTATTCATGATGCCTTCACTGAGAAAATATTCTTACTCACAAGAAAAGAATCCTGGTAGTAGTAATGGTGGTTCATAGCCAGTATTGGACGAGCGTGACAAGTATTTGGCATATGGCTCGAAAGACATATGGCCTCTATAACAATATTTGTTACACGATCTGAAGACATTATTTTACCTATTCCACTCTATTTTGATGTTGTATTGGCCATTTCGATGTTGAATTAAGCGCTGGTTCCACAGACCTAAATCAGTTGGATTAGCACTAATCCGACCGATTTTTTTCTATACTTTTGATAAATTATAAATCGTCGGATTAGGGCTATTCCGACCGATTGTATGGCTGTGGAACCAACGCTTTAACAACATTTTTATGTAAGATTGGCGGAAATTGTTTGTTTACACTGCCATTGCCCTTTTACGTCATCAGAAACATGCTGCATTCTGATTCATCAATGTAAATGGAGTGGGCGTGGCCTATTTAAATTGCTGGTTTCTGATTGGTTGAGAGCTCAGAAAAGCATGCCAGACGATCGTTTGGTATGCTCTGACATACCAGATGATCATACAAATAAACTAGGGTCTATTAATTCTTATATAAAATAACAGGAAAGTAAGTTATGAAGTGTTTGTGAGTGTAATAACAAACCTTATAATACTGGGGTTCCCCAGGGATCCATTTTGGATTCCTTTTTGACTTATCTTAATGCCCTGCATATTTACCAGGGTGATAATAGATTTTAACCAGGCACTATTTCTTTCTACATCGTCAGTGCACATTTAAGACCAGTGCTCATTCAAAGACCGAGCGGTTATAGAGACCGCCTAGTTATATTAGATGGGATGGTCAAAATAATTCATGAATACAGTACAAACCATAAAATCCTTATCAACTCATATACATTGTAGCTAGAAGATCCTCTTGACACATCCTGTAAGTGGGATTGGTTGGAGTATACTACAGCGGTCCATGGCTGGGGGCGGGGTGTGAGAGTCTGTCAACGACCGCACCACTCGGGCCATAATAGCACCTTCACCGGGAACAAGACAATACTACTCAACTTTAGGGCGGATAACAAGGTAGAGGATAGAGGCTTCTGGCTCAAATATGAAGGTAAGAGCAATTTATAATTTTATTCATAATTTCATTCATTAGATTCTAGATTTCCACGGTTGGTGGTTTGAGTTGAAATAGGTGTACAGGGGTATATTTATTTTTCTTATGGGGTCTCTGCTTAGATAATTCTGCTGGTTTATTATGTTTATTCAGCAAAGACTCGTTCCCTGTCTGAAAATAAATGTTTGGCTACGTTTATATTTCAAATGCAAATGAGGGTCGATACAATTGCTCTCCATGTATGTATTAAGTACAGCCTTTAAAGGTAGAAATAGTAAACGTTAGATACAAACATTAATTAAAACATGAAAAACATTGATGATCAATCACAAGTCATGCCAGCACATGAATTAGTGAAGCTGTGATCAATAGAGCACAGTGCTACACTTTCCGACTCCATTTGTAACAGATCAAGTATTGTCTGAGGCACTTTGGTCATGAGGCAGCTCATGGCTTTGCATCAGATGAGGCGTTTACTCTAATGCTTTTATTAAGGGATCCCCATGCACTGCTGGTGCATGCTAGCACCACACTGTAAGAAATAACTTTCTTAATCTTCCAGGAATCCTTGTAGAACTGAGCAGGGAACCGCCATGATTATATGTCAGAACCAGTGTAGTTCTTACAAAAATCCCCAGGTGGTACAAGGAATCTCTGTGAAAATGACAATGGATCTCTGGCAATTTTTGGACAGAAATTCCGTTGTTATTTCAATGACATTTCTTTTTACAATATGTGAAGAAGCTGTAAAGGGCTGCGTCTACTGCGACGGATGGACCATCCGTCTCCCTTCATCCGTGTCTTGCTCCATAGAAAACAATGATAAAATCGACGGATGAAACCGACAGATGGACCATCCGTCTCCCTTCATCTGTGTCTTGCTTCATAGAAAACAATGATAAAATCGACGGATGAAACCGACGGATGGCCCATCTGTCGGCAGTGGATGCACCCCTTAAGAAAGTAACTTAAAGGCAGACTCTGAGTATCCATACCAGATTGGCAAGTGGCCTTTTGGTGAGAGAGAACCTAGCCCAACTGGGCTAGGAAGCAAAGAAAATGGGCTATGTCGAGATATGAGAAGAAAGGTTTCATAGCCCAGAGGGACACTTGCATTCATTACCACACGTTGGGTACGGTGGGATAGCCCTTTGCTAATTGATTTGCATTGTTTTCAGGTCGCAATATGGTGGGCGATGAGGTAGAGGTTCTACTTCAATGTAAAAACTTCCAACCCAACAGTGAGTATCATCAATACAAGCCGTGCCATTCTGTCTTGTATGAAGTGGCAGGAACTTGCAAAATAATTGAACACCCAACACATAGTTTTAATAACAAATTCAAAGAAGTTAATATATGTGGGAGAGAAGGGCTTGAGAAATTCTGTTATGCTTGAATGGACATGCCGTCCCCCATCTTTCATTCTCTCTTTGTGATCGATAACTCCTTGGAATTTATTTAATTTAAATTTATTTAACTACAGCTTTGCAGCTCTTCAAAAGTTTACACAAAAGAAGACAACAAAAAAACATTGATTTGAAAGTATGCATGATACATGATAAATTATAACCTACTTAAAGTGGACATGAAATGTCATTTCAATTATGGCCTTTTTTTCAGTTTTACATCGTGAGGCAGCATGCATCGGTGACAGCGGCACATCCGAACTCTTCCTCGACTGTAATCAAGATGGCGTCATTAACATCCTCAGTGCTCAGCATGGCCTCCAACCTACAAGTGGCGCCACCAGTGGTAGTAGTGACCAGTGCCGCTACCAGGGGGCACCCCAGTGTGTGACGTCAGCAGAGGATGACCCAGAGCTACTGAGGAGGTGTATGGGGCAGGGGGCCTGTACCATCCCTGTGACACCCCAGCCTCTGCCCCCCTGTGCAGGGGGTGCTAGCAGTGATTACCTACAGGTCAAATACCAGTGTATCCCAGGTCAGTGCACGCCCTTTAATGGTTATTTGGAACATGGTCCCTTGAGTTCTTAGTTGCAGCAATTAAAAATCTTAAATTTGGTTTACTCATATAGATTTGATATTTTTCTTGTTTTAATGGCAGGTTTCTATCTGAAAATTCAGCATAGCTGAAAACCCCGGAAGCACATACACAAAATACAACACATGGCTGTTAGCACATAGAAAATGGCTTAGCCAATTCTTACCCAGAGTTATTATTCTTATCAGCTTTTGAAATTGAAAATTGGCAAGCATTCCTCAACCACCGTTATTGACAAATTATGATACTATTTATGCAATATTCTGGATTGTATTATGTCAAGATTTAAGTAAAACCATGCAAATGATGTGGTGAAGCTGGATCAAATAAAGGCCTATTTACCATTTCTAACCTTTTTGGAATAACCCCCATATCAATTCTCCTCTACAGCTGCCTATGAGCCTACCAATATTATCGATGTCTGTGGTGACATCCTGAATGGTGCAGCCACTTTCCGGCACAGCGGTTACATCCAGTCTCCAAACTACCCGCAGCGCTACCCTCCCAGCCTTCGCTGTCAATGTCTGCTGTCAACTGACAGTGATGCTGACATACTACTCAGCCTTCTGGACATCAACTTGGCTGGTGACACAGTGACAGCAGCGTGTGATGCTGATTGGTTGCGGTACACACTGTCACATGCGGCCGGTTGGGGCTCAGGAGAGGGTTTGTGTCACAAAGGAAGGGATCGAGTGATTAATACAGGGTCCAGTGAGATCAGACTAGACTTTAACTCAGATGACAGTGTGGAGGAAAGAGGTTTCTGGGTCCACTATAATGGTAGGTTCAGCATTTCTACTCTCTTCATCTTTTCCATATGAGGGTGTCTTGCCAATCTGCATCAATTTGCAAAAATCTAAATGAAAAAAAGGAGGAGGCTAAGAAAGATCAATATTTTGAGCAAAAATTTGAAATCCACTTTTCTTTTCATAAACAGCATTGCGACAAGATGGCCTACATGTAGGAGTACAGGTCATGTGTCATGAAGCCGACAAACAACAGTTCGTTGACACCTCACCAGTGGGCGCCACCCCTCTTAAACCAAGCACTATCAACACTGGTAAGTTTATTTTATAACATTTCTAAATTTGAAATATATATCATTATTCCAAGTTCTCCATTAATTTATAACATGCATGTGGGTAGACACTACCCAGCTAGCACCTTTAAATAAGACGTCCAAAACTTGTCATATCCATCTTATTACATGAAATCGACCAGCTAATTATGTCATTAGGAGGTAAACACTTTTACGTGATGAATTGACTGGATGTTGATGTAAAGGTTATGTCCTATATAGGATGTAAAAAAGACGTGTGCTATTCAATGGCATGATTATGTCATTATCTGGTGCAATCAAACACATCATATACTGTCACCAATATGTTGCCATGTTATAGATGTTAAGAAGATGCCATTCAACATCAATAATACATCTTGTAGTCATTATTCTGCAATGTTATTATAGTGACACATATCTAAATGACATCTTAATCTTGTTAAACTTGGGTCATTACAGAGCTTCATCTATTTCTTGTCTCTTTGGTATTGGAAGATAATGTCCTTGCCCCTTTCCCCTGAAATCATGTCATTATGATGTGAATTTAGAGATGATGTATTCTTGTAAGAATATGACGTCAATAATATGTCATCGTTACATCTCCTAGATAGTTCTGGTATCAGACACAAGGGGTCTCATCTAGCACATTCCCATGTAGCAAGCCCACTCGGGGCCAAATTGGTTTTACCCGGGATAAGGTGGTTCAAAGCGGGCAGTATTCAGTACATGGGTTTTAGGTTCGGCAGATGCTGGGTTTCCAGTCAGGGCCACACAGGGCAGCCCAAATCGGGCAAACCCACTTGAGCCCGTTGGGCTCCCAACGGGTTTTGTCCTCAGCATACGGTCTGGGCCACATTGGGCCGCCCGATTTGGGCACTGGTCAATTTTAAAATGGGCAACCACATTGGGCCCAGGATGGTTTCAAAATGGGCATCCCAAGATGGGTACTTAGCTGCATAAAGTCTTCCCAGTCTGGGGTGAGAGTGGGTTTGGACAGGGCAGCCTCATCTTCTGAACTGTTCTAAACTCTGTGATGAGTGTTCCCCCTCCCTCTCTCTTTTTTGTTCGTCCCTCCCCTATCCATCCCCTACCCCTTCCATCTCCTCCTCATTCCACTCAACCTGCCCTGCCCTTTCCCCCTCTCACCCCGCTCTGCCCTGCCCTTCTGTCACCCTGCCCTCCCTGGGCCTCCCTAGCCCACTTAAAAGGGTCTATTTCTCCTCTTTCCTATCCCCTCAGGATGTGTGTGGTGCACATATGCGCAGGCACTAACACATTCCTCTATGAATTTGTGTAATGAGGATCTCGCCATGAATATGACCTTAGCTGTTGAAATGGCGTTAAACATCTATTACTCACTCACTCTCACTCCCAGCCCTCACCCTGCCTTGCCCTGCCCTGCTCTCACCCTGCCCTGCCCTGCTCTCGCCCTGCCCTGCCCTGCTCTCGCCCTGCCTTGCCCTACTCTCATCTTGCCCTGCCCTCCTCTCACCCTGCCCTGCCCTGCTCTCACCCTTGCCCTGCCCTGCTCTCACCCTGCCCTGACCTGCTCTCGCCCTGTCATGCCCAGCTCTCACCCTGCCATGCCCTACTCTCACCCTGCACTGCCCTGGCATCTCCTTCACTCACATGCCCTGCCCTGCCCTGCTCTCACCCTGCCCTGCCCTGCTCTTACCCTGCCCTACTCTCACCCTGCACTGCCCTGGCATCTCCTTTGCTCACATGCCCTGCCCTGCTCTCACCCTGCCCTGCCCTGCCCTCATCTCACCCTGCCTTGCCCTCTTCTCACCCTGCCCTGCCCTCCTCTCACCCTGCCCTGCCCTCCCCCCTCCCTTCCCTCCACCACTGCTGTAGGACACTTTCCCTATACCATTAATACACAGGTAGGTTCATAGTAGGGATCCAGATATTTCATGTAAAAGGCAACACTGACTAGTCCTGGAAAGAACAGCTTCATGTCTTTCTTTGTACTAGTAGGCTTGCAAGGTGTATTTGTGGTGTGGGGGCAAACAGGTCCCACACTTGGCCAGGTATAAGAGGACTATATATAGAGGCAATTGAGAAACCAAAAATATCCCCTGCCCCTGTAGGCCAGTCCATGGCAGACTCACTACAAAGTGGTTTCACAGCACTCCAGGCAGAATTCTACTACCCATACCAAACTTATTTCTTTTAGACATAGGACAACTGGAATAGACTACTAAATCAGATATGAAGTAATAATGTGCAGACTTTCTCATAGTCTGGTAATACTTAGATGTTTCTAGTCAAAAGTGAAAATCAAGGTCATCTGAGTAGTAGTGGAATGGCAACACCATTTCTATTGCACTGAACTTAGAACAAGAGCAGATATGCAGAGGTACAGTCATTATGAACTTGAAGGCTCTCTTCTCTACTCCTACATAGGGAATTAGTGGGGGAAGATTGAGGCCAGAATGTCACTTTAATGAATCAAAGTGCCTTGTGTTGGCTGAATGAGTTTGATTCAAATGAATGGTACTCCTCTGCCTTTCCACTTGGGTAGATATTGCATTTACTGCTTTGGTGATGGGGGGGGGGGTTAGATTAGCTCAAGGATTTGTTGCTTATTGACTTTTAAAAAAAAAGAAAAGATTTTGGATAAATTTCTCAAAAAGAATTTTTAACATGTCACCACTAATTTTTCATCAAATCGGGCAGCCCACTTTAGGCCACACCAAAAACCCATGTTAAACTCACTTTGAGCCCAAATCGGTGAGCCCAATTTCAAACAGATCTGTGCCCGAATCGGTTAGCCCAGTGTGGCCCAGACCCTTTGCTGAGGACAAAACCCATCGGGCGCCCACTGTGTTAACCCAGTGTGGCCCACATCAGGAGCCCGCTCTGGCACAGACTCGGGCCACACCATTTTTGCTACCTGGGAATTACTGACTTTCTGATCTGCATTGCCACATTCCCAATCAAAAGTTGGATCAAAGTCAAACAATTTCCTGAAGCTATTGGAATAAACTGAAACTAAAGTCTTCTTCAATGTGTACTATGACAGTTCTGCAACATTTAAAGGAGAAATGATGACTGAACAAGCCATGCATATGATGAATACCTCTTTTGGGTCTTAAAAAATATATATAAGAACCAATATTGACTTCAAACAAACATCACACCCCAGCCTTTGGGTTAGGATGAATGCATGTTGCCCTCTCTGTGGATATAAAAAAAACCCTGTCAATACCTTTGACTAAACAGGTATTGTATGTATATCCTTTGCAGAGTGTGCATTAAGGATGCGATATTTGCATCTAATAGACATAATGTTTTTAATGTCTAAGATATGTCTCATTGAGTTATTCTAATCGGACTATAATTTGCGATCAGTATTCCGAGTGCAATAGTATCCTTTATGGAATAATGACATCATTATATCACGTTCTATTTGCATGGTTGTACTTACGTTGAAATCATGTCTACTGGCAACATCTTATTTATGAGATTTGTATCATAGTCAACTTACAAGTCAGGATTAACATCTTTTAGATGAATTTCAAGTATTTCATATTAACGTATGATAGGTATGTGCAAAGATGTCACATAGTGAAGTGAGAATGGTTTGCACATATGATGGGTTTTTTTCCCCCACAGAATTCGTGCAATAATATTATGTACAAGAAGATCAGCACATGATGTAAGAATGATGTGATTTACTACGAGTTTTGCTAGCTGGGTATCTATCAAGCTATGGGTTCTGGTGGCCCATACTGGTATTAATGAAATATATTTTATTAAAAGTAGAGCCTGTCAATGCAATTGGCCCCTGAGTGGCTAAATGATGAACTACTCTGGGTCTCAAAGAAGGAATTGGTCCCGCACTATGATTTAATATAGCTCAATCTGTGATAGCACCCATTGGAACATGTTCATTTTCTAAAAATCACCCTAGATCTAATAGATACATCATTCCTTCATAATATAGGCTGACCTAAAATATGCCTTGACCATGGAAATTTTGAGCACTGGACTATCGCGTAAAAACACCCTGATTCTGCCTAAATCTGCACTGAATAAAATGTAGATTCACTATTTCCAACCTAGCCCTTGAAAAAATGGGTAAGCATTCAGAGAAATACCCTCCTGGTATTTTATCCAAAGCAGCAAACATTCAACAACATGTGTACTAGTTTTATATTTATTGGCATTATTTTCAACATGGTCATTGACCATTCAGTGTGCCTGAAGTATTCACTTCTGACCACAATGGTATATAACTTCCGGTTTTCTGTGAGACCTACTAGAATTCTACTTATGGTAGGTCCATCTAGTGGTTAAATTGAACAAATCCCTCATTGTTACCTAATGATATCTACAGGTCTGGTGGCAGGACTGTCCAGTATCGGTGTTCTCATCTTCATCTTCCTTCTGGTACTGGCTGTGCTCAAATATAGAAGGTAAGTGAGTTGTCCCATACATTTATTTTACCAGGCTTATACACTAGATGGCGCTCAAGTAGCCTGACTGCTTACATCGGCATGTCCAAAGGTTTACCTTTAGTGCACAGATACCTTCACTAAAATGCAAATTTGCATTGTAAAATAGAGGATCAAGTCTTAGCTGCACACAGAGGAACAGTGTGTTTATACTCGCTATCAATATTTAAAGAAAATGGTAAGCGAAAGATAATGCAGACCAATATAAACATGTAGGCCTCTTACAGGTTCTGAGTCCAAAGCAGCCATTCCCCTATAAGAGTGGCATGGATATCTGGCACCATCTGCTGAATCAAAGCTAATGAAAGGGTGGTATAATGACACTGTGAATGATCTTGTATGAAAAGACTACTAAGCTTTATTGTAAAACCCTGTGTATAAGGTGCAACTCACGTAGTAGGCTCCAACATGGGCCTATCCTGTATATAAGGTGCAAACTTTGGCCATTTTAAGACTGTTCTTTTGTTTCAAAGTCCCACCTAATACCTCCGCCGACACTAATGGGCCCAGAAGCAGTCGATACATTATGTATATACACAGACTTGTGGGAGTTCCTAATCAGAGGCGTAGGAAGCAAATCTTCATGGGGGGGCCCAGCCGCTGGGGGCCCACCACGACAACCTTAAATTGCCGGCTCAAGCATGATGGCGCCTATACTTACCTGTATAGAATTTCTATAGAAAGAAAAATTTCTGGTGAACTTTTGATCTGAATTGAACCTCACCCCCCCCCCCATTTGCCCTATCCCATTACCAGATTAATCAAATTTGAGATGAAAGTTTTAGCTTCTTATCCATTTTATTTTGAATTCTTGGCAACTTTTTTTTTTTTGGGGGGGGGGGCGCCAGACATACTCAGGCCCCACCTCCTTTATGATTGGGAGGCCGGGCCCCCCTGCCCCCCCTTTCCTACGCCCCTGCCAATTGATTGCAGTGCTTGCCAAATGGTTTAACAAATAATACCAATATGCTCCCATTCAATATAACCAAAGGAATTTTAGAATATCAAATTACATCCCGATAATTTTATATTTCATCAACAGACAGCTGTGCTGCATACTATGGACATCTAGATGATGTTCTACTGTGCACTTTTTTTAATCTCAGTCACCTACTTTCAGAGTTCTCAAAGGAAAAATGACGGAATCCTCCTCAGTTGCCTCCTCCGTGATCTCCCAGGAGAAGATCCCTACCACTAGCACCACCTACAACAAGTACTCCAACTTTGGTCAATCTCCAAACCAGAACTACCGCACCCTCCATAACCCCAGCCCCCTCCCACCACCACTACAGTGCGACCCCCAGCGGGAGTATGTGGAACAACACCCTGACTATGACGTCACAGCAGGCCGTGATGATCTCTCAAAAATAGGTGGTGGGAATACCCCACCGCCGTCATATGTTAACCCGGCTTTTGATGGATCGCTGGAGCCATCGGCATATCACAATGTGGCATGTTAATTCCATCATGCTCAGAAGACATAAATTAAATTATGACATTGGCTCTTTAAGAAATGACATTATGACGAGAGCTCTTTAAGGGATACATAATGGATTTAAGTGTTTATTGCCGCAAACAAATCTGGTTAGATCAAAAACAGTTTAGTAGGGTACCATACCAAAGTAAAGGTAAGGGATGCAGCAAAGGGTGCAAAATGAAAAAAAAAACAACAAAAAAAACATATTGGTGCATACAAAATAATGGTGCGTGGTTGTATGGTTAACCATTGACTCGATGTGAAAATCAGCGCGCTTCCTCAAACACACCGACATTTATGAATTCAAATGAACTCTACATTATTTGAAGATATAATCCTTTGAAACAAATCAACCCATATGTAAAGTCTCTGCGTTTGGACAGTTTGAACAAGTTGGTTTCATATTGCAAAAAATACTCAATTGTCTGCATATTTCAGGTTTACAACCAAATTTATTGTAATGTCAATTGATAACATCCTCAATGATTCACTTAATGTTAGAATAGGATCACATTTTCCATCAGCTGTCTAGTATACATACATTTATAGGTACATGCATTGTATGTTAGTCTTCGAATTTACAACACATTTTCCACACATTGTTAAGATATTTCTAACATCATTCATAATAATTATGTGTGACGTAGTACTTGTATTAATAACTACACTGTAAAAAAGGTGTTTAGATATTAAACACTTATCTAAACACTTTCCTGTCCCACCTTTCTAAACACTTATTATATAAGTTTATAGGGAAGTGTTTAGGCAAAAAGTGTTTAGACAAGTGTTTAGACAGCCAAAAAGTGTTTAGATAAGTGTTTAATTTCTAAACACTTATCTAAATAAGTGTTTAGAATCTAAACACTTATTCAAATGTTCTAAACACTTTTTGAAATGTGTTTAGAAAGGAAACACTTTTCTAAACACTTTTTGGGAAAGTGTTTTGTGTGTAAACACTTTTTGACTAAACGCTTTTTGCTAAACACTTTTCAAAAAGTGTTTTGATTCTAAACACTTTTCAAAATAAGTGTTTACAATCTAAACACATTATTAATGTGTGTTTAAAATCTAAACACATATGGATGTGTTTAGGTGAAATGTGTTTAGAATGTAAACACTTATGCAATGTGTTTAAAAAACTGGGACAAATAAGTGTTTACAATCTAAACACTATTTTTTACAGTGTATTATATTGCTACCACCTGAGACACACTTAGGGAGTGGTCATTATTTATCCATAGGGGCTGGTGGGTTTGAGGGGCAGCGCAAAGTTTTGAACCCTCTTGGGGGGTGCAGCGTAAAACGATTACCCTCTTTTTAGCAAAAAAAAAAAAAAAGAAAGAAAGAAAGAAAGAAAGAAAAGAAAGAGCCTATAGATCAAAGAGGGGCACAAATATTCTCCTCTCTGCGCCTCTGGGGGAGGCAAAAATTTTGACTGCTATTGAAATTTTCGTGTGGCCGCTCGAAAACCCATCAGCCCCCCACCCCGTTGATAAAAAATGACCACTCACTTTTGTATAAATGTTAGCTATATCACAAAACAGCACCCTTACATATATAAAGATGATGTGTTTACATAATCATATCACGTAACAATTATAACGTAAATTGGCTTACATAACCTACTTACAAGTGTGGAATCTTGTGCATCATATTAAAGCCCCGGAGTGCGTCCCTCTTGTTGTTAAATTATCATAAAATGCAAGTTAGCTTTCCAAAGGAATATTGATTGCACAATCTTATATCTGCTGAATACATGCACGTGTGATAAATGGTGGTTGGATTGATGTTATATGCTTCAATGATGTTGCACATATTTGCACGTGTTATATTATTTATATGTAAAATGTAGAACAGTATACATGTATTTACCTAGCGGCCATTCATATAGGTCAACTTGATGCAGAACTTAAACACATCATATTCCATTGTAAGGTGTGATTGATTGATTGATTTGTGTTTTACAGCACTTTAGCGGCACTAAGTGGCTATCCTGTGCTTCACAGAATTGTAAGGTGTGAACACCAATATTCATTATACACTGTATTTCCAGGATACCTAACCAAAATGATAAAGTTTATCATTGATAATCCTCCCATTTGACAAATATATATGTGTGGCTGTGTGTTAGATTCAGTCTGATTTATATAGATGATTATTATAGTGATTCTAAAAGAAAGGACCGTATAATTGATATAGGATTCTAATACGAAAGGTAAGACACCGAACCATAGTGTGGAAGGTCCTGGGTTCAAATCATGGTGTAGGCAAAGAATGAATTATTATTATGTTAATGAAATTATATAACTTCATATCTAACATTGTGCATCAATATCTATACAACATATACCGCCCTTTGAGGGCCGCTGATGCATTGATGCATCGATCCCACAGGGTCGTCATGATGCACGAATGCAGCCCTGGCGAGTAACTCACAAGGGCTACATTCATGCATCGTGACGACTGCAGGATTGACACACAAACTCCCGGAGGGTCGGCATGATGCTCCAATGAAGTGCTAGTGAGCAATCTTGTCAGTACTTCATTCATGCATCGTGACGACTAATGAGCATGATGCATTAATGTATCAGCGGCCCTTAAAGGGTTAAACGTATCTATATAACAGTACACCGCAATGTACATTACAACTACGTATGGCTCGGGGTTATAATGTATAATAGTGCACTCAATCTGCTACTTTAACTTAGCTCTTTTTCTGATAAAATATATAAATGAGTTCTCATCAACGGGGCTGGTGGGATTTGGGGCTTGGGGGTAAAAGGCTTCAATGCCTCCCCCCATTTTTAAGTAAAAATCACATTTGGCACAAGAGGGAGGGGGTGGGCTTTTTTCACACCTTTGGTGCAAGGAAGGTGCAAATACTTCCAAGAGATCTCGAGTGCAAAGGATTTTGGCATATCTGCACAAACTCTCGACCCCCCCCCACCTTGATAAATAGTGGCCATCCCCCAATGTCTTTCTACGCACTCATACTTACCAGAGAATATAGAGAAACCTCTCTTTATGTTCCCTCTACTTACTAGATATCACTTACCCTTCCCTGTATGCTGCTTCCTCAATGCTATTGACTCAAGCCTTTAATCCTTCAAGTGCTGCTGATGCATTAATGCATCATGCCCACTTGTCGTCATGATGCATTAATGCAGCCTTGGTGAGTAACTCACAAGGGCTACATTCATGCATCATGCTGACTCTACGGGGTCAGTAAACTCGATTCCGGAGGGTCTGTATATATGATGCTTCAATGAAGTGCTGACGAGCAGACTCGCCAGCACTTCATTTGTGCATCATGCCGACCAATGGGCATGATGCAGTTCTGCATCAGTGGCCCTTAAAGGCTTAATGGCCACTGATGCAGGAGTGCATCATGCACATTGACCGTCATGATGCACCAATGAAGTGTTAGTGAGTCTGCTTGCCAACAGTTCATTGGTGACCACCCAGGAGAATATCAACCCAGTTAGGCTGACATGATGCATGAAAATAGCCTCCCCAGGGCTGCATTTATGCATCATGATGACCAATGGGCATTGAATGATGCATTAATGCACTATCGGCCTTTTAACCGGTTCATCATGGTGTGAGATGTTGAGAAAATACTCACGAGTTACATGTTAATTGTTGGTAAAAGGTCTTTGATTGTTTCTGTGTATTTTATTTCTTCACTGTGATACTTTCTACAAAGGGTATATAAAGCCTTCTGTCCATTTATCCACTGTATATTACCACTATTTAAATCATGTAATAAACAATTATGACAGACTTACTTGTGTTTCTTTGACAATCTTATGATACTGTTGAATAGGCCAAAAAAATGAATAAATTGTTTGTTTCAGGTCACCTGACCCTACCTAGCAAAATTTCTTCTTCATTTTTGAATAAATGATACATTTTTTGAGTCAATCTCGTCTTCCGGGAGCTGGTGTGACTCATTGCATGTCTTTGTAGCAGTTACAAAATTAAAAAAAAAAAATCCGACCTACCCTACCTAATTCTTTTCAGCATGTTACCTGAACCTAACAATTTGGGTTAATCCTTCCAAATTAAGGTATTGTCTCAAAGCTTATGTGGATTTAACTGCAAACAGATGGGGGTGGGGGGGGGGGTACGTCAGGGTGGTTCATCCTTGAAATGGATTCCTCCCTGCGTCATTTAAGTAATTTTAGCACCATTATAGTATTTGGCTTCAAACCAGGTTACACTTTACACACTGGTCAACACTAGGTGACAACAGTGTTCCCATTTTGATAAGTAGTTAGTTCCCTGTCCAATCCCAGGGGGCGACAGTGATACTCTATAAGACCATAGCGTTTTCATTCATACTTGTGTAGACAGTCATTCCTTGAAGACCTTTGATTAGAGAACCTCGACAATCGAGTCCTAACAAATCCTAGAGAAGGCAAGATAAGATCAAATAAGATGCAGTAATTAGATCATTTAGCATTTGTACATGCATATCCGTGTCAAGATAGAGTATGTCGCTGTACCTTGTCACTGCTCATCACAGACTTCCTGAGTTTACTTGTGTTTCTTTGACAATCTTATGATACTGTTAAATAGGCTAAAAAAATGAATAAATTGTTTGTTTCAGGTCACCTGACCCTACCTAGCAAAATAGGGATTTTCTGAATAAATGATACGCTGTGCGTGTGCAGGGAGTCTCAATGATTTATACTATAGAAAACCTTTAAATCAATAAACGTTCAAACACAAGAAAACAGACAATTCAGTTTTGTCACTTCTTTTTCCAGGGTAATTGACATCGAGAGTAGGGGGGCGGGGCAAATGTTATTTTACTCATAAAACAGCAAAATAATTCCATCCCTCTCAGGGGGAAGGGTACATCACTTCTCACTCATCCCATCGAAATTATACCAGCTGATTTTGTCAATATTATGCACCTCCCAAACTCTTCTATGTGGATATTTAATCTACGATTGTACCTTAAGTTAAGTGATGACACTACCGATAAATGTGGGGACTCGTTTAACCAGGCTATACCGTAGCCCTTATTCAATACCAGCTCTTATTCAAGATTTAAATTAGTGTACATTTTGAAAATTCAATACCCCCTATTCAATATTGACACTTATACTGGCCGATAAGGTATACCCACTTGCAAGCCCAGGCTTGGAACTGTCTGAATGAGAGTAGGGTACTTGCTTCCATATGCAGTGATCCGCATGTGTGTATATAGAAAGGTATAGATGGGGTTGCATTTAATAGAGATGAGTCAATTCAGTACGAGCCAACACCTTAAATAAAGGTCACAGGGAAACTAGAGACAAAGTCAACATGTCCTGGTCCCCTAGGTCCCTCCTCTGGTAGTGGTACCCTATATACACAAAAAGTGTAGGGTCACTATAGGGTAGGGTTTTTATCGGATCTTCTAAGTAAGAGAGTGGTCATCATTCACCAACAGTGGGGTGGCACATTTTCAACCGGACGCTCAAAATCTTATGTACGCCCCCCTTAACCCCAGTCAAAAGATTTCCCCCCCCCCCTACAAGAATTTTCGTGCCCCTCTTAGATCTATAGTAGCACGTGGGCATTTATGTTAAAAAGAGGGTAAATTTTCCATGCCTCCCCTATCAAGAGGGGTCAAAATCTTTTACGCCCCCCTCAGGAGGGGTCTGAAATTTACGCCCCCCCCCTCAACCCCCCCCCCCCCCTGTTGCTTAATAGTAACCAGTCTAAGTTTAAATCCTGACGAATTTATCTAGGCATAGGGCACTACTAAGGGAGGACCCTCACCCCCACCTCCTGGGCTCATTTGCATAATCGATATTTTGAATATATAATCACCCCCACTGAATATTAATGAGGGGGCCGACTTTTGCATATTAAATCAGCCCCACTGAATATTGATGAGGGTGTCGACTTTTGTATATTTAATGAACCCCACTGAATCTTAATGTGGGGGTGGTGATGAGTATTTCAGAATGATTGTGACAAAATACGGAATATACAGTTATCAGATTTTATTCAATGTTCAGCATAGTTCGAATTCAAAAACATTTTCTTTCTTTTGGGTGTTTAGTGCCACTTTTAAGTCAGCTAGCTTTAAGAAGTTTGTGATGTATCTTTTATTAAGATCATTCTCCAGGGCGTACTGTTCACACATGAAGTTTATACCTCTGGACAGTCTCCTAACAGATATTTTGCCATGACACTCAGGTCCATACAAGGAAACAAGGGTTTTTTTTTTATCACTTAGACAACCCATGAAACCCATATGGTGAGTTTGACTGTTTTGGTGTTGGGTTTTGGAACCATGAGGCATTTGAGACATTGTTTGAAGGATATTCATCCTGGTAGGATGACATCTTTTTTAGACAGTTATCCTTTGATAAGAATCGTACACAGTCATGAGTAGGGTTACCATTTATGGTTATACTATACTGATCCTGTGAGTTAGTGACAGGTGGTGAAGACGCTGTAATCACAGTTGGGGGTCCTGGGGGAGGGGGTGGTGGTGAGGTCGGTCTTTGAACCACATGGGAGGTGAGGAAGTGACTGGTAGTAACGTCACTCTGTTGTGTAAGGTCTATGTCCATGTGTACTACTTCCTCAGTCTCTGCAGTGGTCGCCACCTTTAGGCTTTGCTCCTGGAGTTGAGGGATGGTGATGGTGCAAAGGCAGTTAGTGACACATTAGAGCTGGTGATACTGTCTCTGTCATAGTTCCTGTTTTGAAAGGTTTTCCATTTTATGTAAAGTTCAAGACAAATGGTAAACACTATTATTAAACCAATAACACCAGATACACCGGATATAGCTATAGTTATTATAGGCTTGTCCCCTTCAGATTGAGTCAGTTGAGGATAGGGGAGGTTTGGGACCTTTTTTCCCATCTTTCTACTGTCAGACTCAATAGAAGACATGGTGGTGGTGGTATTGGTGGTTTCAAAAGTCATGTTAAACATACATGTATCCTGCATTACTATTCTGTTCGTGTAGGCTGTGATATTTTCACACTGCAAAGGGTTCCCCTTCATGTTAATGTACTGGAAACGTGATAAAAGCTCCTGGTGGGGGTACTGGGTAATCCTATATTGTTTGACAAGTCTAATTTAGTGCAGGTCTTTTGGCAGTCTTGGAAATCTCATAAGTTGCTTGTAAGCACAGCTAATTACATGTTGTGGTCTTATGCATTCACACACTCCCCCACACCTGTAACCATTAACAGGGGTGTGCATTATTGAATTAATCAGTAGTATGATCCACATGGCACCTCCAAGATGCATGACTGGTGAAGTGATGCATTCTTAATCCTCTATCAGCAACCAGTTACTTTCCTGTGACATACAGCTGTTGACTGACCGCGTGTGTATGTGTGTGTGTGTATGTCTGAGAGTGGTGGTGGTGCTGTTGCTGCTACTGCTGCTTCCTTTAGTACCCATATACTGACCTAGTGTCTGTGTGTAGGTCTGAGGCAGCTACAGTGCCGTTCAGTGTACACACATACACACCCCTCCCTTTTTTACCCGACCAGTTTATACATGTCAATAATAAAAAATCGTGATGGATATGTTCACATGAAGACATGAAGAAATTGTGATAAAGAATAAGTTGTTTTCATGTGGTTGTGTCATATGTACAATTTTATATTTACTTGAACAATAGCATTCATTTGCAAAGTTTTAGCATGTTGAAGGGTGTGAATTAATAAGGTCGTAACTGAACATTGCAGGCATATCTTTAATTGTTTCTGGGTCTTACTGGGTAGACTACTCATATCACCATGCCATCTAGTGTAAATGAAGTGAACTTGGTCCATGGAGGCAGGCGACAACAATGCCATCTGGTGGAGTTTTAATGAACTGGATGGTATTGAACCTAGGGACTTAATTTTTTATACCACCCCTACTGAGCACGTTATTTTTATGGTTAATACTGTGAATTTTTGCATTATGAATCCATGGTAATTGAGAACAAGGCTTTCTTTAAAAGCCTGTAAAGTGGTGTAAAGATTGGACGGATATTAAGGGGTGTTCTGAACTTAAATGCTACACATGGGTATAGGGTAACGTAAATGTGACGTTTTCTTTTCATATGAATACAGAATACAACCATACATGAAAGAGTGAATACTGTTAATTTCAACTTTATGGCTCCATAAGAATTTAGTAATGACATTCCTTTAACCACCTGTGCAATGGCTTATAGATTGGACGGATATTAAGGGGTGTTCTGAACTTAAATGCTATGGGTATAGGGTAACGAAAATGTGACGTTTTTTTTTCATATGAATACAGAATACAAGCCTACATGAAATAGTGGATACTGTAAAATTTCAACTTTATGGCTCCATAAGAATTTAGTAATGACATTCCTTTAACCACCTGTGCAATGGCTTAGAGATTGGACGGATATTAAGGGGTTTTCTGAACTTAAATGCTACGGGTATAGGGTAGCGGAAATGTCACTTTTTTTTATATGAATACAGAATACAACCATACAGGAAATAGTTGATACTGTAAATTTCAACTTTATGGCTCCATGAGAATTTAGAAATGACATTCCTTTAAAGGCCTGTGTAGTGGCATAAAGATTGGACTGGTATTAATGGGTGTTCTGAACTTAAATGCTATGCACAATCAATATGCAAACATGTGGTACATGTAGTTACAACATCATCATGTCAAATTTGCAAGTTAATTAGCTTTATGATCAGTATGAAAGCCACCCCCAAACCCCAAGTTTTTACCAGCTGTCTACTGAGTGCTCACCCAGTCACAGCTACCGCCACCAGCTCACCACCCAGCCTACAAGCTTTGTACTGAATCTATCTACAACGTTGCAATGGATCTCAATGATAGCCAACTTGACATAGCTGAACTAGACCGCATTCTGCAGGAAATTGCAAGAGGTGAAAACAATCAGGTATGTGGGGACTATTTCTATTAGACATTTGTAATAAAAAAAAAAGAAAAAAAAAGAGTCATGATACATGTACTAATGTGAATACTCTGTCATTATTTGCAGTTACCCACTGTGCAGGTCGACAGTATAGACGCCTTGTTGCAAGCACCGCCCAACTTACCAATACAGGATGCCAGTGGGTCTGAATCAGCACTCAATACGAGTTGGAGTGATATTGAAGGACTGGAGGACATGATGGCTCTGTTTGGAGAGGTATGTATATCTAACAATAGTTACTGTTCAATATAGTTGTCAGGGCATTTTCCACGAGTCTTAATGTGTCATTATTTATATTTTTAGTAGGACAACACTAAGCCTAATCAGAAGTGGAGGCTGGATGAAAGTGACCCCAACAGAAATATGGATGAAAATGCACTAGAGGACGTGGTCATTTTGTATGGACAGGTAAATAGAACAACTGTTCAATATAGTTTGAGAATTACACACCAGGTGTCATGGCATTTTCCATGAGTCATTGGTGAATGTGTGATTATTTTTATTTTTAGCAGGACGACACTAAGCCAAAGCGGAAGTGGCGGCTGGATGAGAGTGACCCCCATAGAAATCTGGACAAAAATGCACTAGAGGACATTGCCATTTTGTATGGAGAACCCCTGAGTCCCCAACAGGGTCCTAGTGGTTTGCAGGTTCCAGTCCCACAACCAGGTCCTAGTGGCATGCAACCCTTAAGTCCACAGCCAGGTCCTAGTGGTTTGCAGCGTGGTGGACTACTGGGTGACATTCGACCCGGTCCTAGTGGCATGCAAAATACTGTCTGTCTTGTATTGTCTAAAAACATTACCGTATTGTCCTGAATAAGTGCCCGGGCGCTCATTTATTTCATGTAGGCTCTACCCCAAGCGACTTAAATTTTAGTGTAATTTTGATGTATGACACCCCTGTACCCCTGGCACTTATTTAAGACCCAGCACTTATAAAGGCCAATACGGTACATGCCTATTTCCATAGTATTAATCATTAATGTTTAAAGTTTACTCAGTGTCTTTTATCATTTTCCATTTTACAGGGTACCAAAAGAAGTGGGTCTCCTGTTGGTAACAGTAGCAAGAAGCAGTTTACTGAATACATTGAAGAGCAGGAAGACCATGCACTGGCAGAGTTAGAGGACGGAGCTGCTGCCATAATACCTGCAGAGTTTGACATTGAAGCGGCCATAGGACAAGGTGAGAACCCCTATACTTTTCGCTTAAGATCAGTGAGACGGCTTAGAAATGGGGCTACTGATAACACCTATGAGGTAAACTTTAATAACCCATGGCAGGGTAGATACATTTCAGATTTAAATAAAGTTTTACCTAAAATGTTTAGAGACTTGATAGAACACACGATGCAGGACAACCACCCTAGTGACTTAGTATGTGAGTAATTCATCACCAAAGTCTATACCACCCTATCATTGTGCCCATAATGCTGCTTGAACATTTAACACCTGAGGTTATAATAGAAAAAATAGAAAACAACCTCCAGAGTAATGAAAACTTAAAGATAGATGAGACTTTTAGGATAGACATTGGAGTAATAGAAATACCATGTGGGGCAAGTAAATCATATATTTCGGTTCTTTTTGGCCCTGATTCAGACATTGGGAAAAAATCATCTATTATTCAAATTATAAATGAAGAAGACGAACTGTGTCTGGCAGGCTCGATTGCTGTGGGCTGGGCTAAATTAAATGTGGTATCTACAGCAGAATTCAATGAAGATGCAATTCATCTTGCGAATGAATGCAAAGAGATACAAATTCTCACCATAGGTAAAGTTCCCAAGTGGTATTACAGCAAACTGCTAGACAAGAGTAGAAGTACACAAGGAAAACTAGCAAGGGCTATATGTGCACTGGCAGGTGTATCTACTGACACTCAAGGCACCCTCCTAGATATTTCAAAATTCGAGGATGTCTTGAGTATTAATATTTCAGTCATAGGGTCAAGGCATTGTAATAAGTTTATGAGGGTTGGCAAAAACAATGGCCTTGGTAATGTGTACTTGTACTACATCGAACCAGAAAGTACTCCTAACAGTGTGGGCCACTTTCATTGTATTTCCTCCATAACAGGAATACTGAGAGTTAATTATTTCTGCCACTTTTGCAAGAAAGCTTTTAGCTCTAAGAGCAAACATAGGTGCGCAAATTATTGCGCCGTGTGTAAAACTGAAGGGTGTGTTCAAACACAGCAAGTTCAATGTCATCAATGTAACATGACTTGTAGAAACCTTCAATGTTTTTACAGGCATTTGACAAAAAAGATCACCAAATGTGCATTAAAAAAGAACAAACTTTCCAAATGTGATATATGGTGGAAATGCCCCTATTGTCATGCAATTTTGAACAGACTTACACATGCTCCTAATTCTCACAAATGCGGTGAATGGTTTTGTATGACTTGCAAAAATTACCAAGACCAACCAAACCACCCATTTTTTTAGAGGGCAAAAAAGCACACCAACACAGGGCAGTTTAAATACATCTTTTTCGACTATGAAAGTACTCTAAATGAGATCACTACCTGTGAGGAAGGGTATTTCCCATCAGGCCAGAGATGTAAACTGTGCATAGACGTTACTGATCCCTGTGTTAATTGTAGGAAATGTACCAATTGTAAACAAAGTTCTTGCGGTTCTTTAGAGCATCGTCCAAACTTCATAGTGGCCGAATCTGCTTGTCAGCATTGCCATGATTTTCCTGTTACAGAAAATTGTGGTAATTGTGGAACTTGATGCAGTCAGTGCAAAAAGAATAAAGAGGCATGTAATGGATGTGGTAAAAGACAGATCATATTTGAAGGTCCTGAAACAAATAACACATTCTGTAAATGGCTATTTCATAAAGCTCACAAGAACTATGTTGTCTTTGCTCATTCAATGTATGTTGCATGTAGTATCTATGTAGAGCTCATGTCAATCTGTTGTCTTGGATTGTCTGTGTTTGTGTGTATTTCTAAGTACTCAAGCCATGTTTTATTCCTGAGCCAACATGTACGAGTGTACCCGCATAAATAAATGATTGTTTAAGTTGTGAAGTTGTATAGTCAACAAACCTGTTGATTGAAAGTAATAAGAATTATTACTGCTAAATCTACCCTTCTTGTCAGTGCCTAATTTTAAGCATTGTTTACCAAAATTTGAATCTCATTTGTTGTAACATAGCTGACGGCAGTGCCCATGAATATGAATTTTGTACTTTCCTGAATTTATTATTGTATTGCTTGTGGAAGTTGTTGAGATGTTGAATCTGACATATCGACATTTTTGTGATTGTTTTTGGCTATTAATGTAAAGGATCATGCGTCAATTGTTGCCAAAATAAAAAAATTTACAAACTCAACTCAATGCGTTCCTATGATGGATATTTTTTGGCATCTTATTTGCTAAATAATGGTATTGCCATTAGAAATATTGTTTACAATCGGTTGAAAATTATGACAATGACAGTTGGAAATGGGTTGAATATTCGAGTGATAGATTCTCTCAATTTTTTGCCAATGAGGTTAGCAGCATTGCCAAAAGCTTGTGGCCTAACAGAACTGGCTAAAGGTTATTTCCCTCACTACTTTAATATTGCTGAAAATGCAAACTATGTGGGCGAGTATCCTGAGCCAAAGTTCTATGGAGTTGACAACATGTCTTCTAAAGACCGTGAAGACTTTTTAAAATGGCATGCTGGCCGGGTGGCATCAGGAGAACCTTTTGATTTCGGCAAAGAAATGAAGACTTACTGTGTTTCAGACGTTACTATTTTGCGTGAAGCTTGTTTGAGTTTTCAGAAAATAGTCTTAGATGTAACCATGAATTCTAAAAAACAGGTCGAAGAGAAGGAGGAAAGTGGTGATGATGAAAGCAATGATAATGAAAGTGACAATGATGAGGGTGACGGCGAAGAAACTTTCGAATCCAAAAAGAAAGACAAAAAGAAAGTAAAATTAAATGGTGTTGATCCCTTCAAATGTACAACCATTGCAGGCATGTGCATGCAGATTTTCAAGTCAAAGTTTCTAAGAGAAAAGCACACTGCATTCATAACTAGTGGTGCGGTCAACAAAAAAGTTCAGGCTGAAGTTTATAATGGGGATTCTTTCTTTCATTTAGATAATGTTTGGATGAAAGAGGAAGATTTGATCAAAGCAGGATGGAAAGTCAAACAATTGAAGTTTAACTCATCCGCAATTGCTCAAGTGCCCACTACGGGTTATACCTCTTCTCGACAACACAGTAAAATTGCCATCCAATGGCTTGAATGGATCATTAACACCACTGGTATTGACATTCGCCATGCATTAAACCATCCAAGGGGTGAGTTTAGAATAGGAAAATATAGCATAGACGGGTACTGTGAGGCAACAAAGATGGTATATAGTTTCTTAGGATGCATACACCATGGATGCCAAACATGTTTTCCAGCTCAAAGGCCTCAGGCCCCTTGGATAAATTCAGGAAAGTACAAAATTCATATTCATGGGCACTGCCGTCAGCTATGTTACAACAAATGAGATTCAAATTTTGGTAAACAATGCTTAAAATTAGGCACTGACAAGAAGGGTAGATTTAGCAGTAATAATTCTTATTACTTTCAATCAACAGGTTTGTTGACTATACAACTTCACAACTTAAACAATCATTTATTTATGCGGGTACACTCGTACATGTTGGCTCAGGAATAAAACATGGCTTGAGTACTTAGAAATACACACAAACACAGACAATCCAAGACAACAGATTGACATGAGCTCTACATAGATACTACATGCAACATACATTGAATGAGCAAAGACAACATAGTTCTTGTGAGCTTTATGAAATAGCCATTTACAGAATGAGTTATTTGTTTCAGGACCTTCAAATATGACCTGTCTTTTACCACATCCATTACATGCCTCTTTATTCTTTTTTGCACTGACTGCATCAAGTTCCACAATTACCACAATTTTCTGTAACAGGAAAATCATGGCAATGCTGACAAGCAGATTCGGCCACTATGAAGTTTGGACGATGCTCTAAAGAACCGCAAGAACTTTGTTTACAATTGGTACATTTCCTACAATTAACACAGGGATCAGTAACGTCTATGCACAGTTTACATCTCTGGCCTGATGGGAAATACCCTTCCTCACAGGTAGTGATCTCATTTAGAGTACTTTCATAGTCGAAAAAGATGTATTTAAACTGCCCTGTGTTGGTGTGCTTTTTTGCCCTCTAAAAAAATGGGTGGTTTGGTTGGTCTTGGTAATTTTTGCAAGTCATACAAAACCATTCACCGCATTTGTGAGAATTAGGAGCATGTGTAAGTCTGTTCAAAATTGCATGACAATAGGGGCATTTCCACCATATATCACATTTGGAAAGTTTGTTCTTTTTTAATGCACATTTGGTGATCTTTTTTGTCAAATGCCTGTAAAAACATTGAAGGTTTCTACAAGTCATGTTACATTGATGACATTGAACTTGCTGTGTTTGAACACACCCTTCAGTTTTACACACGGCGCAATAATTTGCGCACCTATGTTTGCTCTTAGAGCTAAAAGCTTTCTTGCAAAAGTGGCAGAAATAATTAACTCTCAGTATTCCTGTTATGGAGGAAATACAATGAAAGTGGCCCACACTGTTAGGAGTACTTTCTGGTTCGATGTAGTACAAGTACACATTACCAAGGCCATTGTTTTTGCCAACCCTCATAAACTTATTACAATGCCTTGACCCTATGACTGAAATATTAATACTCAAGACATCCTCGAATTTTGGAATATCTAGGAGGGTGCCTTGAGTGTCAGTAGATACACCTGCCAGTGCACATATAGCCCTTGCTAGTTTTCCTTGTGTACTTCTACTCTTGTCTAGCAGTTTGCTGTAATACCACTTGGGAACTTTACCTATGGTGAGAATTTGTATCTCTTTGCATTCATTCGCAAGATGAATTGCATCTTCATTGAATTCTGCTGTAGATACCACATTTAATTTAGCCCAGCCCACAGCAATCGAGCCTGCCAGACACAGTTCGTCTTCTTCATTTATAATTTGAATAATAGATGATTTTTTCCCAATGTCTGAATCAGGGCCAAAAAGAACCGAAATATATGATTTACTTGCCCCACATGGTATTTCTATTACTCCAATGTCTATCCTAAAAGTCTCATCTATCTTTAAGTTTTCATTACTCTGGAGGTTGTTTTCTATTTTTTCTATTATAACCTCAGGTGTTAAATGTTCAAGCAGCATTATGGGCACAATGATAGGGTGGTATAGACTTTGGTGATGAATTACTCACATACTAAGTCACTAGGGTGGTTGTCCTGCATCGTGTGTTCTATCAAGTCTCTAAACATTTTAGGTAAAACTTTATTTAAATCTGAAATGTATCTACCCTGCCATGGGTTATTAAAGTTTACCTCATAGGTGTTATCAGTAGCCCCATTTCTAAGCCGTCTCACTGATCTTAAGCGAAAAGTATAGGGGCTCTCACCTTGTCCTATGGCCGCTTCAATGTCAAACTCTGCAGGTATTATGGCAGCAGCTCCGTCCTCTAACTCTGCCAGTGCATGGTCTTCCTGCTCTTCAATGTATTCAGTAAACTGCTTCTTGCTACTGTTACCAACAGGAGACCCACTTCTTTTGGTACCCTGTAAAATGGAAAATGATAAAAGACACTGAGTAAACTTTAAACATTAATGATTAATACTATGGAAATAGGCATGTACCGTATTGGCCTTTATAAGTGCTGGGTCTTAAATAAGTGCCAGGGGTACAGGGGTGTCATACATCAAAATTACACTAAAATTTAAGTCGCTTGGGGTAGAGCCTACATGAAATAAATGAGCGCCCGGGCACTTATTCAGGACAATACGGTAATGTTTTTAGACAATACAAGACAGACAGTATTTTGCATGCCACTAGGACCGGGTCGAATGTCACCCAGTAGTCCACCACGCTGCAAACCACTAGGACCTGGCTGTGGACTTAAGGGTTGCATGCCACTAGGACCTGGTTGTGGGACTGGAACCTGCAAACCACTAGGACCCTGTTGGGGACTCAGGGGTTCTCCATACAAAATGGCAATGTCCTCTAGTGCATTTTTGTCCAGATTTCTATGGGGGTCACTCTCATCCAGCCGCCACTTCCGCTTTGGCTTAGTGTCGTCCTGCTAAAAATAAAAATAATCACACATTCACCAATGACTCATGGAAAATGCCATGACACCTGGTGTGTAATTCTCAAACTATATTGAACAGTTGTTCTATTTACCTGTCCATACAAAATGACCACGTCCTCTAGTGCATTTTCATCCATATTTCTGTTGGGGTCACTTTCATCCAGCCTCCACTTCTGATTAGGCTTAGTGTTGTCCTACTAAAAATATAAATAATGACACATTAAGACTCGTGGAAAATGCCCTGACAACTATATTGAACAGTAACTATTGTTAGATATACATACCTCTCCAAACAGAGCCATCATGTCCTCCAGTCCTTCAATATCACTCCAACTCGTATTGAGTGCTGATTCAGACCCACTGGCATCCTGTATTGGTAAGTTGGGCGGTGCTTGCAACAAGGCGTCTATACTGTCGACCTGCACAGTGGGTAACTGCAAATAATGACAGAGTATTCACATTAGTACATGTATCATGACTCTTTTTTTTTCTTTTTTTTTTATTACAAATGTCTAATAGAAATAGTCCCCACATACCTGATTGTTTTCACCTCTTGCAATTTCCTGCAGAATGCGGTCTAGTTCAGCTATGTCAAGTTGGCTATCATTGAGATCCATTGCAACGTTGTAGATAGATTCAGTACAAAGCTTGTAGGCTGGGTGGTGAGCTGGTGGCGGTAGCTGTGACTGGGTGAGCACTCAGTAGACAGCTGGTAAAAACTTGGGGTTTGGGGGTGGCTTTCATACTGATCATAAAGCTAATTAACTTACAAATTTGACATGATGATGTTGTAACTACATGTACCACATGTTTGCATATTGATTGTGCATAGCATTTAAGTTCAGAACACCCATTAATACCAGTCCAATCTTTATGCCACTACACAGGCCTTTAAAGGAATGTCATTTCTAAATTCTCATGGAGCCATAAAGTTGAAATTTACAGTATCAACTATTTCCTGTATGGTTGTATTCTGTATTCATATAAAAAAAAGTGACATTTCCGCTACCCTATACCCGTAGCATTTAAGTTCAGAAAACCCCTTAATATCCGTCCAATCTCTAAGCCATTGCACAGGTGGTTAAAGGAATGTCATTACTAAATTCTTATGGAGCCATAAAGTTGAAATTTTACAGTATCCACTATTTCATGTAGGCTTGTATTCTGTATTCATATGAAAAAAAAACGTCACATTTTCGTTACCCTATACCCATAGCATTTAAGTTCAGAACACCCCTTAATATCCGTCCAATCTATAAGCCATTGCACAGGTGGTTAAAGGAATGTCATTACTAAATTCTTATGGAGCCATAAAGTTGAAATTAACAGTATTCACTCTTTCATGTATGGTTGTATTCTGTATTCATATGAAAAGAAAACGTCACATTTACGTTACCCTATACCCATGTGTAGCATTTAAGTTCAGAACACCCCTTAATATCCGTCCAATCTTTACACCACTTTACAGGCTTTTAAAGAAAGCCTTGTTCTCAATTACCATGGATTCATAATGCAAAAATTCACAGTATTAACCATAAAAATAACGTGCTCAGTAGGGGTGGTATAAAAAATTAAGTCCCTAGGTTCAATACCATCCAGTTCATTAAAACTCCACCAGATGGCATTGTTGTCGCCTGCCTCCATGGACCAAGTTCACTTCATTTACACTAGATGGCATGGTGATATGAGTAGTCTACCCAGTAAGACCCAGAAACAATTAAAGATATGCCTGCAATGTTCAGTTACGACCTTATTAATTCACACCCTTCAACATGCTAAAACTTTGCAAATGAATGCTATTGTTCAAGTAAATATAAAATTGTACATATGACACAACCACATGAAAACAACTTATTCTTTATCACAATTTCTTCATGTCTTCATGTGAACATATCCATCACGATTTTTTATTATTGACATGTATAAACTGGTCGGGTAAAAAAGGGAGGGGTGTGTATGTGTGTACACTGAACGGCACTGTAGCTGCCTCAGACCTACACACAGACACTAGGTCAGTATATGGGTACTAAAGGAAGCAGCAGTAGCAGCAACAGCACCACCACCACTCTCAGACATACACACACACACATACACACGCGGTCAGTCAACAGCTGTATGTCACAGGAAAGTAACTGGTTGCTGATAGAGGATTAAGAATGCATCACTTCACCAGTCATGCATCTTGGAGGTGCCATGTGGATCATACTACTGATTAATTCAATAATGCACACCCCTGTTAATGGTTACAGGTGTGGGGGAGTGTGTGAATGCATAAGACCACAACATGTAATTAGCTGTGCTTACAAGCAACTTATGAGATTTCCAAGACTGCCAAAAGACCTGCACTAAATTAGACTTGTCAAACAATATAGGATTACCCAGTACCCCCACCAGGAGCTTTTATCACGTTTCCAGTACATTAACATGAAGGGGAACCCTTTGCAGTGTGAAAATATCACAGCCTACACGAACAGAATAGTAATGCAGGATACATGTATGTTTAACATGACTTTTGAAACCACCAATACCACCACCACCATGTCTTCTATTGAGTCTGACAGTAGAAAGATGGGAAAAAAGGTCCCAAACCTCCCCTATCCTCAACTGACTCAATCTGAAGGGGACAAGCCTATAATAACTATAGCTATATCCGGTGTATCTGGTGTTATTGGTTTAATAATAGTGTTTACCATTTGTCTTGAACTTTACATAAAATGGAAAACCTTTCAAAACAGGAACTATGACAGAGACAGTATCACCAGCTCTAATGTGTCACTAACTGCCTTTGCACCATCACCATCCCTCAACTCCAGGAGCAAAGCCTAAAGGTGGCGACCACTGCAGAGACTGAGGAAGTAGTACACATGGCCATAGACCTTACACAACAGAGTGACGTTACTTCCAGTCACTTCCTCACCTCCCATGTGGTTCAAAGACCGACCTCACCACCACCCCCTCCCCCAGGACCCCCAACTGTGATTACAGCGTCTTCACCACCTGTCACTAACTCACAGGATCAGTATAGTATAACCATAAATGGTAACCCTACTCATGACTGTGTATGATTCTTATCAAAGGATAACTGTCTAAAAAAGATGTCATCCTACCAGGATGAATATCCTTCAAACAATGTCTCAAATGCCTCATGGTTCCAAAACCCAACACCAAAACAGTCAAACTCACCATATGGGTTTCATGGGTTGTCTAAGTGATAAAAAAAAACCTTGTTTCCTTGTATGGACCTGAGTGTCATGGCAAAATATCTGTTAGGAGACTGTCCAGAGGTATAAACTTCATGTGTGAACAGTACGCCCTGGAGAATGATCTTAATAAAAGATACATCACAAACTTCTTAAAGCTAGCTGACTTAAAAGTGGCACTAAACACCCAAAAGAAAGAAAATGTTTTTGAATTCCAACTATGCTGAACATTGAATAAAATCTGATAACTGTATATTCCGTATTTTGTCACAATCATTCTGAAATACTCATCACCACCCCCACATTAAGATTCAGTGGGGTTCATTAAATATACAAAAGTCGACACCCTCATCAATATTCAGTGGGGCTGATTTAATATGCAAAAGTCGGCCCCCTCATTAATATTCAGTGGGGGTGATTATATATTCAAAATATCGATTATGCAAATGAGCCCAGGAGGTGGGGGTGAGGGTCCTCCCTTAGTAGTTAGGGCCTTAACACTGATAACTTTTAGGTGGGTCAGGTGGGTCAGGTGGGTAGTCTACCTGGTGATCCTTCAGTGACAGGCCCCAAAGTTTTCAATATAGTCTTTGGACCCAGACACTTTCCCCAAATCACTTTGCTAGATATTTGGGCTGTCCAGCTCAGCCTCAGGATCCTGCAAAATGCACAGCTGCATTGACTACAGCTATTGACCATACTGCCGATACCCAACACCAGGTGGCAGTATCATACAGACAGGGCACCAGGTCATTTTCAACATCTTCAACATTGGCCATTTATAAGTTCTCCTACACTGTTAAAAAATTCCGTAGATTTTACAGAGAATCATTGTTAAATTTTACGGGGTTTCACTGTGATTTCTATTACAATGAAACACCCTTAGATTAAGTGATTTTACTGTGAATCTGTGTAAAACACTACGGAAAAGTACCCTTATTTCGTAAACTGTGAATCTTTGTCTTTTTGGAAGTTTCATATCTTCCCACTAGGTGGCCTTGGGGCTTACGTTGAGACTTTCTTCAATGTCCTAGACCCTAAACAGATCAAATTGTTGCAAAATTTAAAAAGTAAACACTTTGGTTTATGTACCATGTTATCAAAATGCATGTCTACATTGTAGTTTCATATATTTCAGATATTCAAAAAAATAATCAATCTTTGTGTAGCAAAGGAGAGTAGCAGGGATATCATAAACACCCATTATGTGGTAATAGAAAATAATACATAGGCATACCACTACAGTTTTTAATTCATCACAATTCTGAGGTAATCTATGTTCTTAGATTGTTACTCTAAAGTTATGAAGGGCATAATGTGCCTCTCAAGGACTCATTTATAATCATAATGATTATGACCCCCCCCTCCCACTAGGATGTCTAGATGAACCAAACCATATATAAATACCACATCCATTTTGGATTAACAGTGGAAGTTCTAGAATGTCAAGCCAGAGGTTGAATATACATATGAAAAATTAATGGTGTATAGCATTGAAACCAAAACAATCTGTAATTAACTATCCTCAGGCATTGTTTAGAAATAACGGAAAAATTCCGTAAAAATTACGGTGACATTGAAAAAACGGTGACCGTTAAAAAAACGGTGAAAGATTGGCATCCACTGTTGCCAATGATTCTTCGTTTTTTCTACGGAAAATCTTTAGCAGTGTAGATATGTCAGGGTCGGCAACCCATATGTCTAGCAAAGTGATTTGGGTTCCCCAGAGATGTAGCAAAATGTATTGTCAGGTCTCAGATACAATAGAAGCACAACTTGGGCCCAAGGACTTATATGAAGAGACTGTGCTGTGGATGATAAGTTCAATTTGACAAGTTTTGTCTTGTTTATCTCGTAATGCTTATTCTTCCAGTGTAGGCCATGTGATGTGATACCCTATGTGGACCCTATATATATATATATATATATATATATATATATACATACATACATACATACATACATACATACATACATACATACATACATACATACATACATACATACATACATACATACATACATACATACATACATACATACATACATACATATATACAGGTGAAGGACAACCCAGAATATTTCCACAGCCAGTGTACACATGTCCACAGACGTACACCATATAAATGTAGTGCACCTTGCCAGTAAACTGTTACTACAGCTGTAGACGAAAGGGAGGGAACACTGAAAGGGGAATGCGACAATGTCCCGTTCCTATGACCTTTCTTTGATTTTCAGCCTTGCAATTATTATCCCACTGATGCGAGCGGATGATTGATATCATCCCCCGTCTCCCTACCACCTCTCACCAGAAGTCCTTAAAGGGCATACCGGCCTTACTGACAGAAAGTTGCTTCTTTTTTTCTAGGTATTTCTACCTTGTCAAATGCCTTTTACAAGTTTTTTTTTTTTATTATGATCAGAATTGATCCCCAGTGGATAGTAGGGTAGGGATTTTCTACCCTGAAAGGACCGAATACATAATCATTATTACCTTTTGCGGTCCGTATGTATGACTGGATTCATGCACAATGCAGATGCTGGGGTAAGGGTCGTGACAAAAAGGGACTCATTTCTGCCTTTGTTCTACTACAACTTTCATTTTCCAACACAATGTTTATAGCCCTATTAAGGAAATATTTGTGGTTACAGCAGCTGCTACCATTTTAACCCTCCAAAGGGTCGAAGTGCGTTATTACAGCATTGTTTGTCATGATAGACATTGGCTGCCTGCCTGCCTGTATAATTGGGGACATAACGATCATTTCATCAGCTATGATACAGCAGATGGCGCTAGTGGCGACCATGCCACTTTGCTACTCCAACAGGGGCATGGCTGGTTTGGACTCCAGTACTTGTAATATGCTCACATGTTTGTAATGATCTGCCTAATCTGTTGCTCATTATTTTCTTTCAATATTGATAGTGAATAAAACAGCACTATTTCTCTGTGTGCAGCTGTGATTTCTAAGACATGGAGTTGTATTTTACATTGCAAATGGGTATTTTAGTGAGGGGTGTCTGTGCTCTAAGGGTAAGCCTATGGTGCCCTGGGAGTGGATGCTGGATATGCCCTTGTAATCAGTGGGGCTACTGGAGCGCCATCTAGTGTATCAAACTGGTAAAACTAATGGCCATGTCTAAGAAGTTACCTGTCAATCATCCCCTGTTGTCTCACTCACTCACTCACTCACTCATTCACTCACTCACTCACTCACTCACTCACTCACTCACTCACTCACTCACTCACTCACAAGGGGGCAGCCTTTCACCCCAAAGGTCCACATGTCTCTCCTTTACAGATGTTTGGATATAGACTGTGATTGGAGATCTAAACTCTAGTTCTAGTGGAGTTCAAGTGAACTATAAACTTTCCAGAATTTGGGGAGAAAGCAATACCTGCAGGGCACCAGGGTATGATAGAAAAGCCGTGCGATGCTATACCTAATAGGGATATACTCATACATTTAAGCCGTCCACATAAAAAGAAGAAGAAACTTGAGACGCCCACCTCACTACCTGGCTATAAAAATTAATTTGGGGCTACATCAACATTGTAACCTGGCTGAATCAATGTTTGATCACCATTGGCCATAGGGTAAACCAACTCTGAGCCGTCCACAGTCTCTGAGACCCATCCCACTTATTGGCCAGAGAAATCAGAATGACACTGAATAATCATTGTGAAGAGATTGAATCAACGCTGATCAACCATATTTCAGAAGAAGTAAATTTTTTGGCTAATCATTTGTACAGTTGTAGGCTTTTCCATCGAGCCAAATGAGTAAACAAGAGGGTAGTCCAAAATATAATATACATAATATGCACGTGTACAAACACAAACACACGTTAGGCAATTTGATCGGCCTGATTCAACACCTAATTGATTTCCATGGCCAATTTCGGGTGGACGTCTCAAGGTATGTGGACGGCTCTGGGTTAATTTACCCTAACGCTGATGTAATGCACGAGTGTATCACGACCATTGAGTGGAATGATGCACCAATGAAGTGCAGATGAGTCTGATGGCCAGCACATCATTCGTGCAACATAGACACCTCTGGGAGTCAACCCGTATCAATGTGATCTAAGAAAGTAGCCCTGGCGAGTTACCCGCCTAGCATGTACTCATGCATCATGACAACGAATAGGTGTGGTGCATTATGACATTAGAGGTTTTTAAAGTGTTAAAGTAAGGGGTTAGCCGCCTGTTCACATGTTAAAGGCAATTTGGAAGTTCATCACCACGTTCATCATGGCCGAACAAGCTTGCAAAATTTTAATTACTTATGACTGTATGTAATTATTGAGACGGTTGGTTTGTAGTTTATTATAGCAGAAGAACAATTATAAGTGGCTCTGTTGTTACTCCTTAGAACTTAATTTGACTTTATTGTTTCTCTCATGTTCTCGGTAGCTTAAAAAACACTCGCTAATTTAATATGCAATCCTTAAAGTGTTAGATTTGAGAAAGCTGGGCCTTTTAAACCTTATGTGAGGTAATATAAATTTCCAGAATTTGAAACCAAATTTTCTCTACTAAAAAATCACAACAATACTAATATTGTCCAATATTCAATGACCTGAAATACGACTCACAACTGGCCCGTATCCATAACGAAACCTAAAACCGGAAGAGAACATGCCCTACTTCCAGTAACAATACCAGCACGCACCTAGTGGCAGAGGCCAGAACTAATACGCGTTGTCATATCGCATAAGGCCCCTGGGGGCATACATCTGTACTGGGGGTGTAGTGGTTCTAAATATGGAGGTCAAAAGGTCATATATTGGGGTTATGCCGACTTTTAGGGTCTGATGCTAGGGTCTTTAACATTCCATTAGTTAAAATAGGGGAAGGTAGTGTGATGGCAGGATGTACAAGAAAGACTGCTTCCAATACAAGGCATAAAACCAAAACCTATACACTTTTAAAAACAACTTCATAGGATTTTATATCTGATAGGATGGTGGCGAGTGACCACATGGAGTCCGCTGGTCAGGTAATAGCTACATATGCATTGCTGGTCCATGCATCCCTCCCCCCCCCCGCTCCAACGGGATAACCTAGAGGTAAAGAAAAGTGGAGAGGGTCAGAAAAGAGTAGGCCTACTATCAATGGGCTATACTATCAAATTTGGGGAGGGGGGGGGAGGGGTGGCCCCCCATATCCCGTTTCAGAAATGGCCATATGCATTTCCCCATGTCGATTCTATGAGATTATCATGTCCCGAAGTCAAGCGCCCCCCCCCTGTAAAAAAATGACAAAAAAAACCCCAAAAAAAACAAACAATCAAAAACAAAACAAAACAAAAGCTCGTGTTAGGACCACTTTGCTATCAATTTGAAGAGTGGTTACCCGGTAATAACATTTATTTCACATTAGCACAAGGAGCAGATCATGGTATGGCGTGACACCATTTTGCCGCCATCTGTGGACACGGTAAGCTTAGGGCATTATTTACATATCTACATACAGGTGTGTGAGTGTGCACCTTTACAGCAGGTGTGTTTAGGTATAGATAGAGCTGTCTACCTGTATCACTACACCTACAACATGGGAACATATACACTAATGGGAGGGGTGGGGTACACCCTACACTTTCTCTAGTTTCCATGTGCAAATATGTGCCCTGATTTGGTACCCTAATCAAGTGTGAAAAACACAAGAATGTCTACTATTGACAGCTGATTGAGTTTGCAGACTGCTTCCAAGGCGTAATGCCAAAAACTATACCCTTTTCTTTATAGGATTTTATATCTGTTAGGATGGTGGCGAGTGACCACATGGAGTCCCCTGGTCTCAGGTAATAGCTACCTGTGCATTGGTGGTCCATTCATATTACCCCCCCCCCTTTGCTCCCACAGGTTTTAACGGGACAACCTACTGTGTTGCTCAGTGTGTCTTAAGTTACATACATATTCACCCTTGTCCAGTGTTCAAGCTTTGGTCTCCCTCTCTCTCACAGCCCTCAGCCAGGTTCCATTTTCCCTCTTTGTGATGTTTGCTTATTTGGCCACTGCCAGATTATTTCTCACTGAATATCTCTCGTTATATTGTGAGAAAGGACTCCTGCTACACCTTTCTTCTTATAAATGTCAATTTGTAACAGGAGTTGCAAGAACAGTTGCAGACTTCAAATGTAGATTTAGTGAAGCGCATGCCCCACACTGTCTGTTTGCGCATGTATCACATGATACGACGAAACGGATCCCCAATGGCTAAAACATAGACATAGTCATACCCAGCAGCAGCTCTGTCCTGTTTAAACCTGTGCCTCCTACCCACCCTCCCACCATGCACCGCAAAAGGTTTGACCTGGCCCTCTGTAGAGACGAATGTTGACGCCGCCGCGGTTCCTGTGGTGCCCGGCCAAATGGGGGTTCGGGGGCAGAGCCCCCGATCAAGGATATATGCCAGAACTCATCTGAATTTGAATTACATTCAGATGAGATCATCTGAAACTTATGGAAACTTAAATGGAAGAATATTATTCAGATGAGATCTCATCTGAAAACAGTCAGAAGTGTGTGACAGCATGGTCCCACCACGTCCCTGAGGAACTGAGGCAGCGTGAATGTTTGTCTCCACACTGTAAAAATATTCCATTGAATAGACGGAGATTCACCGTTTAATTTTGCAATGAATCTCTGTAATTTCAAAACCGGTGTAACTCTGTAGATATTGACCATATAACACAGAAATCCTGTAATACAGTACAGAGAAACACCTTTTTCCTGAATACGGTGAAACCATGTATATATCAAAGCATTTACGGTGATGCACAATATGGCACACTTACAATGAATCTCCGTAATTTCAATTCAGGTAAAACTCTGTATATATTGACCATGTAACAGGGAAGTCCTGTAAACCAGTACATAAAAACACCTTTCTGCTGATCATTTACACTGAACCACAGTGTGGCATGACTTACAATTAATTCTGGTTAAACTCAGTAGACAATTGAGCATGTAACAAGGAAATGCAGAAAATCTGTTCTGAAAAATACCTTTTAACTGAATGCTGTGAAAGCTGGTATATATCAAAACACTTATGATAATGCACAGCATACTGCAGTTTCTCAAATTGAAAGTAGGTGGTGCCTTAGAAAACAATATCCCATTGATATAAAAAGTTAATTGTGTTGATTCAATATATGTGTGTCTCTAACCATTTATGGAGGATCACCGTAAAATTTTACGGGGAATTATCACAGTGATTAATTACAGTCAAGTACTGTGATATCCATCAACTATATGCTGATTATCCGTAGTCCACCTCAGTGAAACACCGTTTATCAATTTACGGGGAAGCACCGTTTTATGTATTGTTTAGGTTGATCACACCAGGTGGCACCCTCTTTCATGATGAGATTTTCTTATAGGCATTCTACTCTATTGACATTTTTGCATGTCCTAAAATAATATTAATTTAAAACTTCTCAATTAAATGCAGTATCAATGTTGATGGCTAAATATAGGGCTGTTAGAATATGCTTAATGGTGAGATAATCTATTTTTGTGTGATATTTTGATGAGACAAACACCTATTTTGTGGTGAAAAGAAATATATATGTCCACACTGTCATGCATGTAGCTTTGTACCAATCCTAGAGTGCCTTTTGCCACCAGGTTGAAATTACAAAGTGTGATGAATTATTATATGATGCTTTTATGGAGCAAAATATTGGATCACAAGTGAAAGCAATCATAGAAATACCATAATAATTCAATCTTTTGATACCATATCAAAATGACAGTGATTTCAAGTATTCAGGTAAAATTACGGTGATTCTCAGGCATACGTGGGTGCTGGACAATTTCTGCTATAGTAACAGTGATTTCAAAATAACGGTGACCGTCGTTATTACGGAGAATGGCTGGCACCACGGGTGCCAGTGAATCACTGTTTTTGGGGTAACTGAGAATTATTGTAAAGTCAAAAACGGTGAAACAATGTTTTTAGGTAACAGAGAAGTACCATTTAAAAAACGGTGACTTTAGGAAAAACGGTGACCGTAAAAAATACGGAGATTTGCTGGCACCGCGGGGTGCCAGAGAATCTCCGTTTTTTCAACGGAAATTTTTTTACAGTGCAGTGTGACGTCATTCTACTTCCGGCCAGGTCAAAATCCCAAGAAGTGGACCACATGCCCATGCACCCTATAATCAGCCTTATATAGTAGTGAGTACGGACCTACAAAGGCTGGAGGCTGTTGCACATAAGCAAGGAGAGCACTAAGTAAGTACTCTCTCATGTTAAAAAGGCACATTCTGCTTCACTATTGAACTTGTACTCACCATGTTAGACTGAAAAACCACCTACCTTGTTTAAAACTACATTTTCCTCTATGTGCAAGACCCTTAAGGTGTCTTACTGTGTGACTCTCTTTTAGTGCTCTTGTTTTGAGTAGCTATCATCTTCCTTGAAAGGTACTTATATCCAACTGACATGAGCACTTCTCTGCAAGACAACAAAATAGTCAGGACTGAAAAGAAAGGGACTGCTGCAGGTGATACACTTCTAAGGCAAAACTACTTTTTTCTCTTTGTGCAAACAGGGGGTTGTCTCAGTGAGTTTTTGATCTCAACTCTCCTCTTTTGAAATCGTAATTATACCAGAATGTGACTCCATGCAGAAAGTAGTCATCGTGTTGGAATGTGGGTATATTGTGGGTACTTTTCTCACAGTCACGGAGGGCTTTAAAATAGCTAATAAACAACATGCAGATAACTTTTCTTTGGGGTCATATTTTCTTTGAAGATGGTGAGTTTATAATGGAATCAATATACAAGGGAAATCTATGTACAAATCCTAATTCTTAATTGAATAAAGTGGAATTTACGCTTAAATGTGGGGGTTCTTTATCCTCACAAATACTGTTTTGTGATTTGGCCTCATGACGTCTAGATGGTTCTCTCACATCACATGATATAGATGTTTTTAAAATAAGAGTTTTATTGTGATTATTTCAATTTCTGCCTTGGCAGAAATGCTTAAATCTCAGATATAGACCCTTAGCGGATTGAACCATTGGAATTTCGATAATGGCAACTTCAGCCTGTGGATAATGCTAAAGTAAAATAAGAAGGGTAATTCTAAGTCCCTTCCTTTAAATTAGGCCTACACCCCACCTCATTAGAGTTAAAGACATAAAATTCTAACCCAATTGTAAGTTTCCTACCCCTAGGTTTGAATGGGGAAATGCCAGGTAGCCATAAGCTAGGGGGTGCAAGCTGGCAGGTACACACCTAATTAAGGCATCCATACCTATGGTACTGGCCTCAAAGTTCACCCACCTTTGTAGTTTTCAGGAATGGTCATATATCATAGGGATAAAATAGTTTGGTTGGAGCACTTAAAACTTTACTGCCGCTTGAAATGGATTTATTCTAACATTTTCATAAATGGTTACTTCATTTCGAAATAGTGTGAGATAGATGAAATAAGGCCTTATTCCTACTTGCATCTGCGGCTCCCTTAAGATACTTTCTTTTCAAATTAAGAAACGATGGTCTTTATCTAAAGAGGATGGTCTATCTTTACAAAAAGAATTTTACTTTAAATAATTCTGACTTAAAATAATCATAGTTCATTTAATTATTCATGGGGACACCCCAGTCTATCTACCACTGACAGTGATTGGATATTACAACACTTGAGGAGTAACCATTCTGCTTTAAGGTACAAATGAAAGCTTTTATGAAGCAATTTTATTGTTTAAATCATCCTTCATGTATAGAGATCAACCCTATTGTCCATTGCTTTGTCCAATGGGTGCTGACATTGCTGAAGCCTACTGGAAAAGGTATCAATACGAAGGGAATTTTTTATGATTAGTCCAAAATGTCTCCCGCCCAAACGCTATACTAAGGACTATGTAGAATAAAATAATATAGAAATAAAAATGGGATCATGTGAGTATACAGATCTTTATTCTTCCTTCTCTTATTTCAGTACCGTAATAGCCCGTTTAGGTGCCAGGGTTTCAAAAAAGCACCGGTCTTCAATAAGTGCCATGGGTGTAGGGTATTGAAACTGATCTTAAGCACTAAAAGCAGTATTCAAATAAGCGCCTGTCTCGTATAAGCGCCGGGGATACAGTGGGAATGAAATCAATGAGCGCCCGAGCGCCTATACAGGTCAATAGGTAGTTTATGTCATCACATCCATTCAGCTTGCCAACACTTTTGGTGGTATCTATATCAACCAATTCTGTAGCTCATAAACTTAACTTCATTTTGAAATAGACTTATTTTAACTTTTCGCCGTCCATTATCTGATTATTTCAAATAGAAATACACATGTATGTGAAATTAGCCCTTATTTCTTGGTCAGTGTGATGTACACATTATGGGGATAATTATTATCAATTTGAAACAGCATGAAAAAATGGAATAAAGCTTTATTCCTAAGTTAGCAGGCTTTACATCTAATCTCTAAAAGGTTTCCCAAAATTTGGTAACTGTTTCCATGGCAACCATGTAGAATTGTAGACCTACTTTTTTTTTAAATCTTGAAATGTCTTAAGGTCACATCCACAGTCATGGGCAAGTCTACCTTCTTCAACCTCTTATTCCCATCTCAACTTTCCCACAGTCTCCACCCTACCCCTCCCCTTACCCTCCCCCACACAGCCCCTCCCCTGGGGCCCCTCTATACACAATAATTACCTCTCTCGTCAGGGTCCACCAAAGGGCGGCGTTTGACACTGGGTTCCTGGCTGCCTATGGCCTTTAGGCTCTGGTTACTTTGCCCTACAGTCAATTTTACATAATCCCCTTATATTACTATAGGTAGTAAAGTTGTACTTCTGGTTGTAAACTTGTAGTGGTATGTATTGTATAGAATGACTCATTCACTGATGTAAATAATATTCTACCTGTTTATGTTTTAAAAATACTTGTTGAGCTGTAACATTCATTAACCATCATTTGCCTTAGGTTCACTCATAGTTGTGCAATTTTAGAAAAGCAGGGATTGAATATGTCTTTAGTAATTTTTGGATACATTGCTGACCTGTTTACATCAGCTGGCACAGAGGACATTTAAAAAGAGGTGTGGTATGCAGTTCATATAGTCCAGTGGGGCCTTAAAAGGGGTGGGGGTGGGGGTTGTACATGGACGCGGGAAAAATATTATATCCTTCATTCCGGAGGATTTGGAAACCATGTGCAAACACGCCCTGTTAACACTGAAAGCTGAAAGTTATTTTACCCCCCCCCCCTTAGAGGGATTGAAATAAAATTGCAATCCCCCTTCAATCCCCCCCCCCCCCAACCCCTGTTAAAATGGTCACTCCCTTAGAAGAGTTTAGGGAGTGGTCATTATTTATCAGCACAAAGATGCAGAAAATTGACGCGCCTCTCTTTGATCTAAAGTAGCTCATGGGCTATTTTGCTAAAAGGAGGGTTATTTCTTTTGGGGTCAAAATCCTTTTAGCCGCCCCCCCCTCCTTGAGAGGGGTCTGAAATCTTTACGCCAACCCCTCAAACCCACGACCCCCCCCCCCTCCTGTTGATAAATAATGACCACTCCCTTAGGGACTGGGTGCAGTGTAGGGGCGAGAGGGTGGAGCAGCTATATGTAGGAGGTCAGGGATGTGTGATGTGACACTAGTAGCAGACCTGCCACAATCTGATTCACATCAACCACTGCACCCCCCCCCCCCGAACCTGAATCATTCCCCCCAACCACACAGCAGTGCCCCAGCCCCAGCACTCTCCTGTCTGTAGGACACTATAATGTGGGTTGCGAAAAACGCACGTATTTTTAGGGACTTACAATGCTTTTTTAGTCAAGAATCCTGGAAATGGGGTATAAATAGTTGAAATTTGAGACAGTGACACTAGAGTGTGGGGGCCGGGAGCAGAACCGTATTACACAACAAGACGAGCTCCTTCAGAAATTGGGCCACATTGTCCATTGCGATTGCAGGTTCCTTGGCCAATCGAATAATCAGGGAGTCATCTTTGAATTACTCCACCAGCGCCTGCGGCGCTGCTCGCATGCAAAGAAGTGGCGCCACCACGTGCCAAAAGCATTGCAACTTCTACCGTTGCAACTCTGTACTTGACACACAACTTCTACTGTTTTCTTATTCACTGGGTCACTTTCGCTGGTTGCTATCAGATAGAGTGTGAGTGGCAAACTACAGGAACATCCCACGTGAAAGCGGACAACTTCCGGGGTAGCCGTTTTGGATAAGTAGTGCAACAATAATCCTCTTAACTGACCACTTCCCAGTAGCAGCTTCATTAGTTGTACACAAGGTTCTGCTTAAAAAAAAGACCCCTGGTATACTATATTTAATTTATAAAAATCAAAGTGAAAATGGAAAGAATAAATTAACAAATATATCAATTAAAATCCAAAAGATAGAATATAAAGAAACAGAGACATAACCAACCCTGAAGAAACAGTTTCAAATGCATACATTGAACATGCAATGCATGCTATCATTTTTCCAGGGCATGACTAGGAAGGAATTTTGGATTAAATGTCAACAGGAAGATCATTCCCTCCCTAAAACACATGGTACCCATTTCTCCGCCCCCCCCCCAACCCCTTTAGGCCTGTTGCCCTTGTTCACCACCTTTCACCACAGACATGTGCCACCTGGTGGGTGATGGGTGAACTGCTAGTGCCTGCTGTTTGATCCCTCATCCATAGCTGCTACCCACCTCTCTGACACATCACAACTGCTGCATTCTCGGGTGGGGGTCGGGAGGGGGAGGCTAGACACTCCCGTCCCTTTTCCCACCTGTCATGGTTCAATTTTCTACCCTGAAATCCCTTTAAAGGGGACAGAATTTTGCCTTCCCCTAAAATATGAGTTTCCAAACTTCCTAATACATGTATACGTAAAGTGAGGATAAGTGACTGAGTGATGCTCCAGCTTTGCTAAAAAGGACGGCGTGACAGCCTGCACCGGGGCCTGCACACTTTCAGCACCCATGTATAGGCACATGAGTGCCATCCTAAACACGACCACACCCTCCCCTTCCTCAATTTTGCTAATTCCTTCGGAATATATCTGGCTCTGGGTTTTAGCAGCACGTCCATGTATGTGCCCACCCCTGACAGGCGTGTACCAACGATCCCCTACAGACGTGTGTACGCATACACCCTGGTACAATATAATGTATTCATATCACCCTTTAAGGGCCAATGATCACTGGTGAAGAAGGAGCGCATCATGGCCATGTGTCATCTTGGTACCTGATGAGAAAATCGTCAGGGCTACATGCTGACCCTAAGCCTATGGGACTGATTCCCTCCCGGAGCGTTGTCATGATGCAGCAATGAAGTGCTGGTGAGCAGACTCACCAGCACTTCATTGGTGCATCATGGCGGCCAATGGGCATGATGCACTCCTGCGTTAGCGGCCATGGAAGGGTTATTTACAAGTAAATAGGACTCTAATGTAAATTGATCTATGGACTACAAGGTATATAATCAGGAGCAAAGTCACTCAACCAGAACGCACCCCAGCCAACGCGTGCTCCACTCGCGTCAGGCCTGGGGCCAGATCCCTGCAGCCACTAAAAACTACCAACTACCACCAAATTACATCCAATTTGAACCATTTAGGGTGGATCATAGATTGTCACTTTATAGGACTACAACTCCACCATACAATTCTGAAAATCAAGGTGCATTTTGTAGATTTACACGATTGATGTGTATGAAGTTGTGATGACTCTCACTCTGCTTGCAAAGGCCTTACTTTCTCTTTGGACATATGGAAGATATCAAATTCAAATACCATTAAAACAAGACCAACAAGTCTAGCCGTCCACTTGACAACGAACATAGCAACAGGTCTCTATGTAGCTATGCAGCCAGGCGTATCTCCAAGACCCCCCCCCCTCCCCCCGAATAAGGGCATCCCCCCGACCCCCACGAAGCATGTGGCCCCCACATGGCTGGCGCTGCAGACGCCTGCCACCCCCGACCCCAGCAACCCACATATCTAACTCCCTTACACTATACACTACATATGGGTGTAACAGGTCCAGTTTGAAAGTGCCCAAGGACCCCGGGCTAAGGACTAATTGAGTCTCATACAGTAAAGGTGGTGCTCACATGGGTGGATCCAAGAAACGATGGTTTTGGGTCTTTTCAGGTTCTAGGTGATACATTATACGTACATTAAAAATTCAGTGTATTATTCTTACTTTCTGCGTATCTCGGTCTATTGTTCTACGATATATTGGGTTTCAAATGTGAAAAATGGCAAATTCGTTTGTTATTTCTCTCCATTTTAGGTCATGTATTGCATAAGAAAGCAGTTTTTAAACACCATGTGTGTGTGTGTGTGTGTGTGTGTGTGTGTGTGTGTATGTGACAGATCTTATAAAGCTACTTTTTCACGAGGAGCAAGAAGACAGGTAATTTTTCTAGGGAACAAGGCAGTCAATTTGGGCTGATCCATAAAGTATGTCACACAAATTTTGGCAATTTCCAATACCCCCACCACTCTGTCACACCTTTTGCCATACCTTTGTAATCATTGTCTGTCACACTTTGACGAACACTCTCCCACTCCCACCCCTCTGGTATGATGTACTTAATGAATCATCCCTTTCTACCCGACAACATGTTTTTCTATACGGAACAAGATGGCAGCCATTGTTAGAGGAGGCAAGATGTTATACTTATAGCTCTCATCAGTGCGTGTTGCCAGAAGCAGGTCAAGTTCGGCTTGTGGCCTATAATTTAACTTTTGTAGGGAGACAGAATGGTGACCTTATAACAAGATGGCGGCCTCCATGTCGTGATGCCTTACATTGCTATATGTAGTCACCCTTCACCCCCTTTGCCCACTGGTAGATGACACGGGCCAGGGGGTGCACACATCCACCCCACCACACACCACCACTCACATACACCAGCACCTCAATAACCCAGGGGGGGCACTATCATTTTCTGTAGTTTCCAGGTGCAAAAAAGGTCCGAGGAAAAGGTACCTTGGATTTTAATAAAACCTTGTAACATCACGGGACATATCTTTGAAATTCAGCAACCTTCAAAAGGGGAGAATCCCTCCTCAAGTTCCCCATGAAAGCACCCTTAATCGACCGTGCAGAGCCCCGGGCCCAAAAGATGGCCCTTTCAGGAGCAACAGTTCAGTGTGAAACCATGACGAAGGGGAAGGCGGGGGGGGGGGCGGGGCAAATTCGGTCAAAATAAAAAGGTCACATCATTTAGATATTGATGGCCTGTTTCCCCTAAAACTCGTGTTCACAATGGTATCCAAAAGTTGTGTAGTGCCCCCCCCTCCCCCACGTCCGGGCTCCCCCACAGACTCCCAGTGAGTGGGGCTTGTGTCGGAGGGCACGAAGGGAGCCCACATACCCCCACATACATCACTCCTACACCACACACATGGTACCGGGACCAGGGGAAGAAGACACTGCCATTCCTGTGGGCGCTCACTATAAACATATATACAGCCTTTACATGAGATAGGAGGTTTGACACATAGGGATCATCTTCTCAGCATCTTCACATATATATTACAATACCGTGTAGGATGTGTCGTGGGCCATATGTCTGTCAGTATTGTCGTGATCAGAGACCATGCCTGGGTATGTATCCCTCTGCCTCTCAGTCATAGGGTTCAGCCACCCGACATACGCTGCTGCAGAAAGTTTGAGGAACATCTTACAAAATATGAACTTGGAGTGGAGGAGTCTTACATAGGATGTCACCAAAGATTTATTTAATAAGGGTATAGCAGGTATGATCACAACACTATTAACAGGATCAGTTGGGTGATAATGATAGGTGAGAGCTCATATGTCGGTGTGGAGAAAGAGATCATGCTGAGGACTGACTGCACCAAGTCGGAACCCTTTTGCTGCGGCTACTGCCAAATTGGCAAATGACAACACACAGACTGACAGAGATAGGCAGTGGTTCATTCTCCCACCCCTCTCTATACTACTAGTATAGGACACTGGAGCAGTGAGTGGTGATTGCAGAAGGCGGGAAAACAGCCACAGCCTCAGTAGCACCAGGAGGTCACCACATCACCACACACACGTGTTATCTGTTATGGTATGATACAGTTTTAACGTATGTGTGAATATCCACATGTAGTATCTGTATCCGTCTTCAACAAGCCCTAGTACCTCAATCATGAACTAAGTCTAACAGGCAGGCCTTGTCCCCCTTTTTGTGTTTAGATTAACATGTAAAATATACCCAGTCCTCGCCCTCAGATTTGACACAAAAAGTACTCATAATTAAACAAATTACAAAGGACTACTAGTGTTATCTTCAGCATGAAGGAATGACGGAGTATACACGGTTTTTGTGACTGTCTCTCTGAGCTGAGGATATCTTCTCAAGTGTTGCACTTTATCAACTGAAGTGTAGAGCAAGGATTACACAATCACGACATAAAGTGACATACACCACATATTGAGGTTCACCCTACATACATTGGTAGCACACCCCAAATAGTGACATACACTCAGCCCTTCTTTAAACCGTCAACTCCCCAACCCTACAGCTCTAATTGGCCACTAGCTGGTCTGGAGCTGGTTCCCGTGACCTACACTGATAAGGTGGGACCAGCATGTCCCTGGAAGTAGGTGTTAACCAGGGACAAGGTACCCATCATGGTATGTCTTATCAGTGGGTTTTAGCTCAACCAGCGAAATTCAAGATGGTGGCTCCACTAGGCCTCCATACTGAGTCCTATATACACACACCCTCCCCCCTACCCCCCTCTTCACCTCCCAAAGTCTGAGTGACCCCCCCCCATCTCTCCAACCCCTCCCCACATACAGCAGCCTCTTTGTATCGTCCTCCAGGGTGTACACAGGGTTACAGGATGGGTTCAGGCACCCTGGAGAGGCCCCTGGAGGGAGTGGTATAAGGGATGTGAGGGCATCAGGTCATGGCCTCGCTGGAGGACCTACTGGAGGGTGTGAGACAGCAAGTCAAGGGGGTACACAGTGAGTGAGCCATTCTGATACACTCCAGGACACTGGAGGAGTTATGTTTGTAACACTGGGGGTATTATATAGCACTATTTTGTTGATTATTGTGATACAGATGGGTGATGTATGGCACACAGCTTGGGAGTGACCGTGAGTAGGAAAGGGTTTTGTGTGCTGGATGGAACCAGACTTGATATAACACACCAATACAGCTGTGAATAGGCATTAGTGCTTGACTACGATTATACATGCACATCAGTCATCAAGAGGACACAGGAGCTGGAGGATCACAGCACAGACATAGGACATAACGCCCTGGTCTGGCCGGGATGCTGAAACTTTAACTCATATGGATCCCATCTACAAATTTCTGAAAGGCTCCAGGACTTTAAACGTTTAAGTGAAGTTTCTGCTTCAGTGAATTTTCTTCGGACCTGCATTCTCAGAAACACCCCAGACACATCACAATCCTGAACCTGAAGTGTCACACCGTGTTTTGAATGTTACACTGATAAGTGATGTTGGAACCAACAGTTGGAATAGAGACTTTTAGTATATCGCTGACACTGTGCAATACTGCATTACAAGAATATACAAAAAGTATTAACAATTATTTATTTCCTTACTGACCACTCCTTAAAACGAAGGCCTAAAATCAAGGATATAATTTCATCAAAAGTAACAGCCAGCACAGCAGGGAGGGAGGGCATCGTAAGTGGTCCAGGAGACTGGCAGCTCCCAGGATAAACAGACACACCGCCAGGGGTCAGCACCATCACCCCTCCCCCTCCTGGACCACTTCTTGTCCCTTTGTTACCAGATTCTCATCTGACCACTGTTGGAGCTAACTGACCACTAGACCAGTCTGGTGCACTAGGGGTGAGGGTGTTTAATGCTGGATGATGGTGGAGGGCCACAGAAACGGCCCAGCTGTCTAATGGGGTATAAAATGTCCGAGGATTAATAGGATTTGTCTGTAGAGCCCTCTGTGCCTGTCCATCTGAAGGGGAGGCACTGACTCTGAGACTGATGCGAGGTGGAGGAGCGTAGCCTTGCAACCTGGAAGCAAAGCCTGCATCTTGCCTGGAGTGTACAACAAAATTGAAATGGACTCAGATCTTGTGTCTCGTGGAGGTATCTTCAACTTTGGAACTGAAATTCTAAAGACACTGATTCCTTATATCCCACTTGTAATAGTAGTGGAAGATGATTATTAGAGGAAGGAAGTGATGATCGCCCAGTGAATGATTGAAATCTGAATTGAGTGTCCGACTCGTGGCGATATTACCTCATAATGCAAAGGATACTATGTACGTTTTACTGTATACAAAGGAGAAATACCTGGCCTAAAACAGAGTTTTCTGTTGGAGGAAGTGTTTATGATATCCTAAAGATGTCATCATCCTCACACGTGGATGGTCAGGGAGTAACAGATGTCTAATGACTATGAGGTCCATAATAATCTTTAGTCAGAATCCAGAGTCAATGACAGTCCTGAGTCAATTAGACATATTATTACATGCTTCACATGTGTGTTGCTTAGAATGTAGCAAAGGACCAAGTATATCACCAGTCTCAGTTAACATGTTATCATCTCATCTAGTGCCCCAGTAACCCACACACACGCCTGCCTTCATATCTACCTCATATCATGGCAAAGAGCCAATTTATTCTTCAATCACAACCAAATTCATGTCTTCTAATCCTTAAAGCTTAAAGGAAGACGTCGAAAGGAGAGAGATTCCATTAAATTTTCCCCTAAAAGTGACTAATAGACAGGTGTATTACTATTGGAGAGGTTGCTGTTGATATCATCAGAATGGCCAGGTTTACGTATTTGGTGTTCAAGATCTGCCTTCTCCTACTCATGGATGCCAGTGCTAAAGGTGGGTTGGAGATTTTTTTTTTTTTTTTTTTTTTACATTTTTCCTGATACATTATTTTCTAGTTTGTTCAGAAATTCATGATTCATTAATTCGCCATCATAATGTATCAATAGCAATTCAGCACCAACGAATAACTTGCTTGATAAATGTATCTATGCAAGATTGTTTGGTTTTGATTCATGTAACTTTAATTGGCTATTAACTTATTCTTACAAATGTAGGCTTTTCAAGTGAACCAAGGGAGTAAAAATGATACTGTACGTTCCCCGGGGTAAATTCTCTCGGATAAGCTGTGGCTTATACTTGAACCCAAGTCCAGATACCAAGGGCGGATCCAGAAGGGGTGGTCTAGGGGGGCACAGCCAAGAAAATTTGGTCTAGGGGGGCACAAGCGGGTTTTCAGGCCACGTGTCCTATAGTTAAGAGTCATAGAATGGCCCAATTTCAGGGGGTCTAGGGGGGCACATACCCTGATCCGCCCCTGGATACGGCTTATACAGTGTGCCCAAAGAAGGGGTACCTTATAGTAAGGTATTTGACACTTTGAATAGTATTGAACTGCCAATTTACAATCCTTGGATGCAGCTCATTCCCAAGTCGGGGTGCGACTTATATGAGGGTGCGGGTTTCAAGTGAGAATTTACGGCAGTGATATACATGTGACCCTCCAGAACTAGATTCGCAGAACTTGAAGTAGATATCTGACACAGTAAGCCTGCTAAGTTTTACCTCCACTAAGGCCTAAAAATTGTAAGTTTCCGGTAACATAGTCCAAAAAAATGAGGTAGGTAGGTCGGATTTTTTTTTTGATTTTTTTTTTTTTTTTTACTGGATCGTATTTTGGCCCATATATATTCCATTGTTATTATTGATAATTGAGTCATCGAGAATCAATTTTTCTATCACACCAGCACAAAACTTAAGAGTACTTGGCCAGAATGTTGAATTCTATACTTGGACACAAGTAATCCTAAAATATTTTAGAAATATGATGTCAATGTGCAAAAATTATGAAAAAATAGGAAAAATTGAAATTAAAATATGAAAATTTTCTTGAAAAAATCTGAGGTCGGTCCCTTTAGGCTGAGGTAGGTCGGGTGACCGGAAACAAACCTTTTTTTTCTTTTTTGGCCTAAGTACTATTAGTCAGGGGTAGACACTAACAATGGCCCGGTGGCCAATGGCCAGTAGTTTTGGCTGCGAGCCAGTGATCATTTCTAGATTTCCTTTGAAATTGGCCATTTGGCCAGTAGAATATTTGAAAATACATTGCTCTATACCAGACTACTGGCCCGGGTGGCCAAAGCCCCAGAATGTTAGCGTCTACCCCTGATTAGTGGAAGTAAAATCAACCAAACCAAGCGAATATCTGAAGTCACCAGTGGGGAAAAGCTTATTCTATCAAGGTGAATATCGATGTCCCATAGATGATGCACTAAGCCATTGTATTGCACTTCTCTGTGAAATAACCGGCGCCATAGGTACATCGCACATGCGCACTGCACTTTTCGAATTCAAGATGGCGACGGTCGCATCAAAACAATGTCGGAGAACCTTATTAAATGTGAGTTTTTGTCCATTTAAGAGATTAAATATACACCCAAACACCTTGACATAAATGTAAAGATGAACTCTGATAAGTTTGCGCCTCCTGTTTCTTCACTCGTGGGTCTGGGCTGATCCACACGAGGCCGTTAGGAAGAAACGGTCGGCTCAAACTCATCATCATTCACCTTTACCATTTCTGTATTGATAGCAGATATGTGGACCTCTATCTTACCCCTGCAGTTCAGATCCTATAAAACGCAGCTATCTTAAACATTAACTGACATTTTAATTCTTATCCAAACATTGGTGATAAAACTCCCATTATGTTACATAATGTAGAGTGCTTAGTGCTCTTATATCATGAAAAGAAAAATCACAACAATAATGACAAAGTATCAATAATGCTGGTGCATGCCCGGACCAAAATGCAGTAGAAATGCAGCACTAAAGCAGCTGGGAAACAGTGTGGTGTGACAGTAGTGATTCAGTGTGAAAGCAGCATCAGAAACAGTATTGTATCAGCATCTACTGTCATTCTACTGCTCAGCACCACAAAACTTGCAGCAGTGTACAGTAGTAGAACATTAGTATTAGCAGCATGAAAGCAGTATTGAAGCAGTTGTCCCAATTATGTAAATTAGATGGCAGCATTTGAACAGTATCTACTTATTTAATGCTGCATGACCATATATGGGGTTGGGGCAGTGTTCAATCAGCACTACTGCATGGCTGCTGCTATAGCAGTAGTTGAGCAGTAGATCATACTGAAAACTACTGCTGGGGGCAGGTAGAAGCATAAAAGAAGCAGCCGCTGTTCTAGTACTGGCACTACCAATGCCTCTCTAGGTGGTCCTTGCTGGATTTGAACTTGGGATCTTCTGATTACTCTACCAACGCATTAGCCCCCTGAGCCACCGCCCCATCAGCTATGTGGAGCAGTTACTACTTCCTAGTAGTGCATGCAAATCATGTAGGAGGGGGCTAGGGCAGTATTGATTCAGTAGTACTGGGTAACTCTTACCATAGCAAAAGGGTAAGATTAGACATATCTATAGAGTGCTGCTATAGTATAATGCCTTTCGTTTTACTGATGTTAAGGTGACAAGACAAGCACTTTGCAATTATCAATGATACATGGATACTATGTAAAAAAAATATGTCATGATTGGGACCAAAAGATTCAGTATATTTGTACCCTATATAAAGTCAGTGAGTAATTCCTCACTTTCATACACCCCAACATCCATGTGTATCCATTACTGGCACTGAATAAGATATTCATATGCAAAGGGGTGAAGTATGCTTGTCTCCACAAACACTGGATAGTTTCATTATTACATTACTGAATCCTTTGATTGCTGTTCACAACCATACTGACATTCACACTCTGGACTGTCTTAAAAGCATCAGGTAAATAATCCGTGAATGGACAGAGTCATACCAGTAGATGGTCAGTAGACTACTGCATCTATGCTGCTGCACAGAGTGTATAATTTCTGGAATCTATTAACATTCAGTTGAGAGTCAGTAGACTACTGATTCTAGTCTGAAATGCAGTGCATATTCAGTTGATAGTCAGTACACTACTGAGTGTAGACTGAAAATGCAGTGTGGAGTCAGCTGTTTCGGAAGTATTTCAACAGTACCTACTGCAATATGCAGTTGTTGATCAGCATATTCTCAGTAGCCACTGATAGGAGAAGTAGATACTGCCTTCTGGTCCGGGTGGGTAGGCTATCAGCTTCCTATCACCTTCTCGGTAAGGACTGCATAGGCTATGCATTAGTGCATTAATGCAAGATCCTCCCAGGCTTGTCAAACGATTCTCAACTACACCCCCGTGCTCATGGTCCTACAACCTTTATACACACCTTGAGGTCGACATGATGCACGTATATATGCAGCAGTGGCGGATCCAGAATTTTGAAAAGGAGGGGGCGCGGCCCAAAAGGAGTGGGCGCACCCCTTTTTTTTTTGAGGAAATCTTGGGGTGCAAAATATGTAATTAAACTCTGAAGTACTGGGGAAAGGGGGGAGGGCGCCCCCACCCCACTCTAAATCCGTCATTGTTATGCAGTATACTGATGAGTAGACCCGTAGTGTTTGTTTCCAATAGTACAGCATCAAAAAGGCACACGTGGGCATATTTCGCCACCCTCCTCTGTCTTTGGAGGGCCCAGTCCCCCCTCCCCTCCCTGCATGCCATCCCCTTTCCTACACCCCCTTCCATAAAGGGTTACGGACTCTTTCTTGCACAGACCAGAACAAAAAGTGTGTAGCACATGATTTGCATGTGCATGTGTGCTCCTGGTGGTGTGCACCCAACACACCCCAATATATGTGTGTCCCACCAAGCACCGTGACCACCACACACCAGTCTATATGTGTGCAGATGGAGGCTACTTAAAGTTGTTATATCTGCTATTTCATTTTGAAAATTTATTCGATTAATTCTTAAGAATTAATTTAGAGATTCTTCTGTTAGGGATGTCGTAAAAGGGGAATGCAAAGGGTGTGGCCCCCTTCAGTCCCAAACAAGGGGGAGGGGACAGACTCCGCTTTGCCCCCCTCCCCAATCTTGAAACCAATATGGTGAACGCAAGTACACACAAATGACCAGAGATAGCAGGAAAAGTCTCGATTTTTGAATTAATAATAGTGGGTTTTTTTATGAAGTTTTTTTTTTTCTCCGGCCATCACCCATACTGTCACACAGAGTCCCCAATGTGCCCCTGTAGATAATCAAAATCACATTAAGAAAAAAGGAGGAAAGAAACCAGTCTCAGCAGCATGAAAGAGGACTAAAGGTCTCAATGGTGAGTGCGGTGCACTGAAAACCTTGAAGGTTCAGGTTCAGATAGGTTCAGATTTATCAATTTAGGCTTTCATTATTGTTACACTTTTTTATTGTTTGGGATAGGTGTATTTGGTATCAAAATGAAGCTAATCATGTCAGGAATGTAGTCAATCTAGTGCCATATGCATAGAATACTTAGTTAAACCATAGGAAACCATAAATCCCCTACATCTAAAAACAATACAACAAAAATCAACTCCCATAATGGTTAGACAAGCTGCTTTCATAAGCTACTGGGTCATTTGATATGATGTGATTGGACGTTTTATTTCTTTTTTATTTCTTTATTTCATCCTCCGTTCTGGAGATTTCATTTTGGGTGCCCGTAACCCAAACAATAAACAAAGAGTGGTCTAGAAAAGATCTAGATCAAGCACATCATACGTGTTTTTTTGCTATCTTGACCTAGCACAACAATGATGTTTTTCTTCATAAATCTTCACTGTTGTAAAATTCAGGAGCTATTCAATAATGATGACATCATGTACTAGTATAGGAGGGGGGGTGGTGGCCTTTATAGGAATAGGGGCTGACTGATTGATGATGTCATCATATACTAGGTATAGGGGGGGTTGGTGGCCTTTATAGGAATAGGGGCTGACTGATGGATGATGTCATCATGTACTAGGTATAGGGGGGGTGGTGACCTTTATAGGAATAGGGGCTGACTGATGGATGATGTCATCATGTACTAGGTATAGGGGGGTGGCCTTTATAGGAATAGGGGCTGACTGATGGATGATGTCATCATGTACTAGGTATGGGGGGTGGTGACCTTTATAGGAATAGGGGCTGACTGATGGATGATGGCATCATGTACTAGGTATGGGGGGGGGGGTGGTAGCCTTTATAGGAATAGGGGCTGACTGATGGATGATGTCATCATGTACTAGGTATGGGGGGGGGTTGGTGGCCTTTATAGGAATAGGGGCTGACTGATGGATGATGTCATCATGTACTAGGTATAGGGGGGGTGGTAGCCTTTATAGGAATAGGGGCTGACTGATGGATGATGTCATCATGTACTAGGTATGGGGGGGGGGTTGGTGGCCTTTATAGGAATAGGGGCTGACTGATGGATGATGTCATCATGTACTAGGTATAGGGGGGGTTGGCGGCCTTTATAGGAATAGGGGCTGACTGATCGATAATGTCATCATGTACTAGGTATAGGGGGGGGGGTTGGTGGCCTTTATGGGAATAGGGGCTGACTGATGGATGATGTCATCATATACTAGGTATAGGGGGGTTGGTGGCCTTTATTGGAATAGGGGGTGACTGATGGATGATGTCATCATATACTAGGTATAGGGGGGTTGGTGGCCTTTATAGGAATAGGGGCTGACTGATGGATGATGTCATCATGTACTAGGTATAGGGGGGGGGGTTGGTGGCCTTTATAGGAATAGGGGCTGACTGATGGATGATGTCATCATGTACTAGGTATAGGGGGGGGTGGTAGCCTTTATAGGAATAGGGGCTGACTGATGGATGATGTCATCATGTACTAGGTATAGGGGGGGTTGGTGGCCTTTATAGGAATAGGGGCTGACTGATGGATGATGTCATCATGTACTAGGTATAGGGGGGGGTGGTAGCCTTTATAGGAATAGGGGCTGACTGATGGATGATGTCATCATGTACTAGGTATGGGGGGGTGTTGGTGGCCTTTATAGGAATAGGGGCTGACTGATGGATGATGTCATCATGTACTAGGTATAGGGGGGGGGGGGGTTGGTGGCCTTTATAGGAATAGGGGCTGACTGATGGATGATGTCATCATGTACTAGGTATAGGGGGGTTGGTGGCCTTTATAGGAATAGGGGCTGACTGATTGATGATGTCATCATGTACTAGGTATGGGGGGGGTTGGTGGCCTTTATAGGAATAGGGGCTGACTGATGGATAATGTCATCATGTACTAGTATAGGGGGGGGGGGTTGGTGGCCTTTATAGGAATAGGGGCTGACTGATTGATGATGTCATCATGTACTAGGCATGGGGGGGGGGGTTGGTGGCCTTTATAGGAATAGGGGCTGACTGATGGATGATGTCATCATGTACTAGTATAGGGGGGGGGGTTGGTGGCCTTTATAGGAATAGGGGCTGACTGATTGATGATGTCATCATGTACTAGGTATGGGGGGGGGGGGTTGGTGGCCTTTATAGGAATAGGGGCTGACTGATGGATGATGTCATCATGTACTAGTATAGGGGGGGGGGTTGGTGGCCTTTATAGGAATAGGGGCTGACTGATGGATGATGTCATCATGTACTAGGTATAGGGGGGGTTTGGTGGCCTTTATAGGAATAGGGGCTGACTGATGGATGATGTCATCATGTACTAGGTATAGGGGGGGTTTGGTGGCCTTTATAGGAATAGGGGCTGACTGATGGATGATGTCATCATGTACTAGGTATAGGGGGGGGGTTGGTGGCCTTTATAGGAATAGGGGCTGACTGATGGATGATGTCATCATGTACTAGGTATAGGGGGGGGGGTTGGTGGCCTTTATAGGAATAGGGGCTGACTGATGGATGATGTCATCATGTACTAGGTATAGGGGGGGGGTTGGTGGCCTTTATAGGAATAGGGGCTGACTGATGGATGATGTCATCATGTACTAGTATAGGGGGGGGGGGTTGGTGGCCTTTATAGGAATAGGGGCTGACTGATGGATGATGTCATCATGTACTAGGTATAGGGGGGGTTTGGTGGCCTTTATAGGAATAGGGGCTGACTGATGGATGATGTCATCATGTACTAGGTATAGGGGGGGTTTGGTGGCCTTTATAGGAATAGGGGCTGACTGATGGATGATGTCATCATGTACTAGGTATAGGGGGGGGGTTGGTGGCCTTTATAGGAATAGGGGCTGACTGATGGATGATGTCATCATGTACTAGGTATAGGGGGGGGGTTGGTGGCCTTTATAGGAATAGGGGCTGACTGATGGATGATGTCATCATGTACTAGGTATAGGGGGGGGGTTGGTGGCCTTTATAGGAATAGGGGCTGACTGATGGATGATGTCATCATCAGTGTATTCCAGCTCCTTACAGGTACCTGCGACATTTTCACCATCTGCATCAGCATGAGTGCATGTTTAGTGCCGGAAGTATAGTGACTGGTAGCAGGTGTCGTGGTGGTTATTACCCCCACACATTTACCCACTTACAAGGTGCACACGGTGTTACTTTAGGTGAAAGGAACTTGTTGAAAGGAGGGGGGAGGTGACATCATGGTGGGTGTAAGATTATATAAGAATGTAGTCACAGAATGGTTAGGCCAAAAAAAAAATGGTATGTTTCCGTTAACATGGTACAAAAGGTAGGTAGGTCGGATTTTTTTTTTTTTTTTTTTGCTGACAAATATGTTGGCCGAAATATTGAGTTTTTATCATTGATAATGATCAATATTAGCTATCATACCTGCCAAAATGTATAAAGCTTCAGTATAAATCTAGGATTCCTTGCTTGGATGGAAGGGAAATCTTAAGATACTAAAAATATGAAATGAATGTGAAAAATTATAAATAATATTGAAAAGATTATGAAAAATATGAAAAATTTTGAAGAATTATGAAAAATGTCTTCAAAAATTCTGAGGTCGGCCCTGTTTGGCTGAGGTAGGTCGGGCTACCGGAAACCAACCATTTTCTTTTTTTGGCCTTAGGTAGAGTGTACCAGTAGTATATTAGAGTATATGATATAATTGAGGATGGTAGGCTCCTTGGGGGCATCCTGGCAGTAGGAAGAGGCTAGATAAATCATCCAAGTCCTGTTACTCTTAACCATATAAACTAATACAGTGTACTTTCTATAGGGAGGGCTGAAGATCCATTTAGGGGGAGGGCATTTTTAAATTTTTAGGACAGGAGACCTTTTTACACCTCCTGTAGCTTGTATGGTATCAAACGCACCTAATTATTGCATGGGATAATCCCAGGATTGTGAAATTCCTAAATACTATTGTAGTGGTCAGCGGAAAATGTCATGGAGAAACCGGGTGAATCCGGGACCCTCCAACTTCGAAGCGGAAGCTCTACCCCTGAGCTACTTCCCCTGGCCTGACATTCTCTACCTTCCAACTACACCTGGATCGGTATGATACACACACTAGGGGGCAGTGATTACCTGGTACCGAGCTCTCTAGAGATCCCCCTCGCAAGGTGGGACCACTCGGTATCTCCACCAAGTACGGGGAATTACTGCCCCTACACTCCTCCCCATCAGCTTCAACCACCATCCACTAGCACCCGGCATTCCCCCTCAATCCAGTTACCTGAGAGTTGAGGCTTTATCAAGCAGTGTTGGGGCACTCCTGACTTCCCAGTGGGTGTACTGGTACAAGTACCGGATTGGTCGAAGCGTCATCTGTATCATATCGGCCCAGTTCCCGAGTCCTCAATCCATGATTACGTTAAGATACGGGGTTCCCGTACCTTCAATCCGTGATTGTGTTAGGATGCTCGGTTTCTCCACCAATGTAGTGGTCAGCGGAAAATGTCATGGAGAAACCGGGACTCGAACCCGGGACCCTCCAACTTCGAAGCGGAAGCTCTACCCCTGAGCTACTTCCCCTGGCCTGACATTCTCTACCTTCCAACTACACCTGGATCGGTATGATACACACACTAGGGGGCAGTGATTACCTGGTACCGAGCAAGGTGGGACCACTCGGTATCTCCACCAAGTAAGGGGAATTACTGCCCCTACACTATATTAATTCTGCATGGAAGAGGACCCCCAAAAGAGGGGCTGTTTTCTGAGTTCCTTGAAAACAGGGGGCTGTAAGAATTGAGTTACTTTTCATGGGCTGGAAAATAGCTGGAAAAGAGGTGCTGTAGTTTAGCAGTTGGTACTAACAATCAAAGAGTCAGAAGAACCCTCCCTGGGGCCTGGTAGGATATATCTTAATTGTTAAAGGAACAAAGTAGGCTATAGTTAGTCATTTCATTAGTCTTTTTTTTCTCATACCATTTTAATACAAGTTTAGGTTGATTATCATATTTGAAATGTCCACTTGCTATCCTACCAGTTAAATTTCATTGAAAAGATCATTTACATTCAATGATTCAAAATATGTAGAGTAGAGCTAATTTGTCACAATAAAAAATGTAAAAGATTGGTTTTGTCTCAGCTTCATTTCCTATATGCCTTTAGGCTACATCTGCAACTAGGAGATAACAGAATGTAAGAGAACAAAGCGAGTTCATGCGAGATTTTCGTTCCCTACGGGAGGGGGTGGGGTAAAAAAAATTGACCCTTGAGAGGGTGGGAAGGTCAAAATGTTTTCGCACTTCCGCACGCACCCCCCCCCCCCCTCCCGGTTGCTAAAAAATGGTCACTTCCTTATATAGAGCTGCATTGCTGGGTGGGTGCTACATAAGTGACTGTATGTTAAATATATACCACCGATAACTGACCCAGCCTCTCGTTCTCCCCGCCAGGGGGCAGGCGCCACTAGGGTGTGGCTAGGGACCTGGGGGGTCATCGGTCGGCCTGGGTCAGGAGCTATCTATGTAAGGATAGACTGGCTCAAGCCCCTTATTTGTCTTTTCTTGATATTTAAACTGGATACCTGAGGTGTTGGACAGACCAGGCAAAGACAAATTTACAGCATAATATGCATACTAGATACCTTAGAGAGACGTTTTATGAAGGGGCGGACATGAGAGGCCATGAGTTTCCTGTTGTGTTGGTACATGATGAGAGTCGTTAGCTTTTTTTTTTTTTATTAAGACATAATGTATAACTTTGTAGTTGTATATGCAGATGCAATATTTATTGAAATATAGTTCCTTAAGATACATAAGCAAATGTCAACGACCGAAGTGAGTCTGCCCGCATTCAACTTGGCCTATAAGGCCTCGTTGAATACGGCAGACTCACTTCGGGGAATACGATGCAAAAATATTCCATGGGAGTTGACATTTGCATTTATGTCATCTCAGGATGTGTGTGGTGCACATATGCGCGGGCACTGACACATTCCCTTGTGAAATTGTGTAATGTCATTCTCGCCATGAATATGACCTTAGCTGTCAAAATGGCATTAAACATCTATTACCAGGGGCGTGGGAAGCAGTTTCAGACTGGGTGGGACCAGGGGGGTTTTCTGCAATTTTTGACCTCCCTTTGCTTGACCTTTTAGTTTTGACCTTTTGAGGAGTTGGCCAAAAGTGCTTTCCACGCCCATGATTACTCACTCATTCCTAAAGATACAGAAAAAATAATGCTGATTATACAAACTCACTGAAAACCCTCCCGATCTTTAAACTCGTCAGATTGAGACCTATGGTCATCAGAAGAGGTACAGAGAGAGGGCAGCACCTTACAGGGAGTGAAATACCTTAGTCTACATCTCCCCAGTATGAGTCTATGGCATTCTGTTGACAATATGTAACAAATACACAAGGTGGCAGGTATGTGCCACTCATGTTTGATGATTAGACCTTCAGTTTTCAGCTGAAGGTCTTCACCGCTGAGGACTTTAGGTGCTCAAGTTGACGATACCCAAATCTACAGCTTTGGGTAGTCAGATTGAGGACCCAAGGTAGTCAGCACCAAGGTTGTCACTCTAACAATATTATGTAATCAGTTTGACTACCTTTGATGAGTGTGTTGACCTAAACCCATCAGGTTGATTACCCTGGGTGCTCAGTCTGATGACCCTAGCTTGTAGATTTGGGTATCGTCAGTCTGACGACCTTGGGGCTTTCAGTGCTGGACGTCTACTAAAGAGTCATGTAGACATGTTTTATGTGTATAAAATAAAAGACGAGGGGGCCGTATGGGGTATAAAGAAAACGAGGCTGTGTATGTCAAAGGTCTATTTTAGTGAGGTGTCAGATAGTACATGTATGTAGCCCTATTACAAAAGGCAATGCCTGATTCATGTACACATGCATGTTAACACGCTATCCCAGCTTCAAGAGAGCAAATTTGAACAATCTTTTAGCTTTATTGGAAAGAAATGACAGAGAAGGGGTGGTGAAAATTCACTCTCACGCCACGGCTACTACACACGAAAAACACCCATGTACATTAAACATTTAACTTCTGCATAGTGTTTTACTTATGCATTTTGGATAGCATAATGCATGAGTGTAGCACTGGTGAGTCTACTCATGCCATTTTTCCTAACGTTTCAGAAATTCTGAATTTCTGGCTGTAATTCTTTCCTATGAACATTTTCCATAAAGTAAGGATTGGTTTGGATAATTTCCAATTTTTTGGAGACCAGTGAGTTGCATCTTAGTTGCCTTTGTGAATCTGCAGGATACACCGGTGGACACATTAACACGTGGGCTTTTTTGCCTGAAAAGAGATAAAATCCTTCACCCCCTCCCCCCATTCAAAGGTAAAAAAAAAATCTCCTTTGGGCGCTTCCCAGCCCACCATCCCAGTAGTCCATGCAGTACATAAATGGTTAAATCTGACCTCTAGTACAGTAGAGAAAGGATAGAGTAAATTGGTCCTTTTGATGTAGGCGCCGGTCTACATTTGAGTCATGAGGCTTGTGTTAGATGGTGAAGGGTAGGACATCAGTATACATACGGGTCAGGTCGCCAGAAAGCAGTAGATTTTGTGTTTTGGGGTCATTTTGGACTTTTATTGCTCTGGAGAAATAAGTTTTGAACCAATGTTGTCGTACATAGACTCATTTGATAGAGGACACTTAGGGCTATCAGAAAGATGTAAATTTGTGGTCATTCATAAAAAAATCTAAGACTTATAGCCTGCCAAAGTGAAAAAAGACCAAATTTCTTCTTTTTATAATTTTTGTATTTTTTACAAGTGTCCTGTATTGAATAAATAACATCTGGAGTATCCCAAAGTTATTTTTTTGTATTGTATATGATCATAGGTATCATTTCCATGAGGTTTGAACATGTTACTGAGTGAGAATTTTTCATGATGCGTCTTTCAAAGTGGAAATCTGTAATTTGTAATGTTTGGTACCTATATCTAAATCAGTTATAAAACATGGAAAAATTGAAGCTTCAAAATCTTTGTTATTACCCATATGGAGGGCCCTATTGTCCCCCATATTGTCCCTCACTTTGGTGAAAAAATTGTGTTTCTGTCAGCATTTGTCTCTATGTGAGAGCAGCTTATGTGAAATAATTCTGATAAAAGTAACTGTTACGTAACGTCCGGTATTTTTATCATCATGTAGGAGGCAGTCTACCGTGCATGCATAACTCAAATGTTGTCCCATTTTGTAATTAAAGTCAATAATGGTTATATTGGTCTTGTTGTTTCATGTGTTTGTTTTGCATAATCGGACATTCTTCTATTAACGAGAGCAACTTCAATTACCTCCATATTTCATCATTTTGGAACCGGACGTTACATGACACAAAACAATCAATAAAAATGGAACCGGATGTCCTTGATCGGTACTATGTTTTTCTGAGCTGAGGATATATACCTTGACATATTTCTTAAAGTTACATAAAGTAATTATCAAATAAATTTTTCAGGGCCTTCAAGGGCAAAATTTTACACTTTCTGATGACCTGACCCATGATCATGTGTTTTCTATTTCCATTCAATCCTTTAAGGGCTGCTGATGCATTAATGCATCATGCCCAATGGTCGTCATGATGCACCAATGAAGTGCTGGCGAGACTGCTCCGATGCCAGCACTTCATTGGTGCATCATGCCCACCCTTTAAGTGGGACAGAGTGAATTTTGGATTATCCTTTATAGGTCGTATATTGCTTGTGAATCATGCTAATAGCATCATGATACATGGTTACAGTGACTGCTCATGGTGGCACATTGGGAGTGTATCAAGCCCCTGAATGTATCGTGATGCATATATTAACCCTTTAAAGACCGCTGATACAGGAGTGCATCATGCCCATTGGTCGGCATGATGCATGAATGCAGCCCTGGCGAGTAACTCGCCAGGGCTGCATGAATGCATTATGACGACCCTATGGGATTGATGCACAAACTCCTAGAGGGTCGGCATGATGCACCAATTAAGTGCTGGCGAGTAGTCTTGTCAGCACTTCATTGGTGCATCATGACGACCAATGGGCATGATGCATTAATGCGTCAGAGGCCCTTGAAGGGTTAACCCCCAGCAGCATCAGGAAATGTGCACAATATATTATTGTACTATCTGGCCGTGAAAAGTCATAAAAGGATCCTCTTCCTGATAAAAGTGCCACAGATAAGGCTGACTCTTCAAAGACGCCACAAGGCAAACACATAATACTGATAAGCTGTGATGAGAAAATAAAAACGAACAAAAAAACATAATGGTAGCTCTTGTTTGTGTCGCCATGTCTTCATGGGTGGGACCTTGTCACCGCCATGTATTATACACTGTACGAGAATGTTGTTGGAATAACAATGGAATCCTTGTCCCGAAGTTGCTAGAGATCTGTCGTTATTTTCACAGGCATTCCTTATACCACACTACTGCCACCTGGGGCTTCTTGTCAAAACTACACTGGTTCACTGCAAAATGAAAGCATTGGTTCACTGTTCAGTTTTACAAGGACCCCTGGTAGATTTATCAGTTATATTTAGACAGTGTATGTTATGTATGACATAGACTAGCCACAGTTCATACTCCTTGTTTTCAGACCATTCTGGTTTCTAAGTGAAAGTACATGTATCATAGGGTCACCATTTCCCTCTCTTTTACAACATCTCCCTTAACTGATCAAATATGTTTAAAATGTCCTCAGTGACCGGGCCTTAGACATAAACAACTAAGAAACTGAGGAAACCACTCTTGAATAATAGGATCCAAGATAAAATATAATAGAAGACATATGGGAATGATTTGAGATAAGGGCCTATGTACTGTTAATGAGAGAGTCAAGGATGGCAGTGCCACAAAAGGTGTGGGTTGAGTGGACCTGGATACTGGTCCAAGCTACAGTGTTAATTCATACTCAGAATAAATAAAGGTTTTCACGACTGAATCGAAGGCAATCCATACTTCAAGATTATTAATTTTTTCACACGTGAATTCAAAGTCAAATCAGCAAACTCAATTTGCCAATGCTATTTGCAGTTATACCACACAGAGAGTGTGTGGGTCAGTGACTGCAGTACGCAGCACCCAGACCGCACCCTGCACCCCTCCTGCCCCAATAAATAAATAAATGAATAAATAAATAAATAAATAAATAAATAAATAAAAGTGAATTTAATTGAATTTTCTTTGTTATTTTCCAGGTGTAGAGAACCACACAGTTAGTGTATGTACCAGTGACTACAACAATCAGCGCCCAGACCGCTCACTCCACCTCTCCTGTCCCTATGGAGGCCTCATCTACATCCTGCAGGCCATCCATGGACAGAGCAGCTCCCACACCTGTGCGTTCACCCCTACAGACACCTGTCTGAGTAACTCCCTTTACTGGGGTCCTGTGGTGGAGTGCCTGGGGAGCAGTGAGTGTGTGATACCTGCTGGTGTCAAGGTACTCAGTAGTTGTGGAGGGGTCAGTGATTATCTCCAGGTGGTCTACCAGTGTCTGGCAGGTGAGTTCATGGCTGCGTGTTTATAATTCATGTGAACATCAACATTCCATAGATATTGATGTTGCAGAACTAATCTGCGCACCTCTGTATAATTATTTCACTCCATCTGCACGCCTGGTGTAATGATTCAGGATTATTTATTGATCTGGTTTCTGTCAAAGCACTTACTCATGATGTCCAGTGTACTGTATTTAAGCTTCTACTTATCTTCGATAACTGAGGTTCCTACCACAAAAATGCATGTAGGCCCTATACATACTCAAATCCAAACATGTGTGGATCAACATGGTAAAAGGTAAGCCCGTTAGGGGTGCGCGGGCGTACCTTTTACCGTGTTGATCCACACGTGCTTTGGTTGAAATGCAATATACCTCAGTGTTAACAAATTGTAATCATCCCCTGTTTATGTATTTTTGACCATTATTTCCCCAGGTGACAGACGGACAAGCAGTCGTCGGTTCGACATCTGCGGCTCTCACCCTACACCAGGTGGTGGTTCGCTATCGGGAGTCCCCCTGGTGGAGGAGGGACATATCATGACTACAAACTTTCCCGCTCCATACCCAAGTCAGACTCAGTGTGACTGTCTGATCACTGCAGCGACACCTACACACACAAGGATAGAACTAGAACTGCTGGACTTCCACTTGGAGGCCAGCCCTGACTGCCGGTATGTTCTTTTTAAATGCTTTTTTTTTTTTTGCCTATGCCCGACGAGATTTTTGGAGTATTTTACAAAAAAAAATGGTTCTTCAAGAAAAATATAAGTTATCACTCATAAACACATCACATTTTGCCCTTCATATTCGGAAATTTCTCAATATTTCTCCTGAAAATGCCTAAAAATATGGTATTACCAGGCCTTTGTTTTTTGGTTTTTTTTTGCTCCGGCGGTGGTGTGTTTTGGTTGTGAGATACGAGAAATGTGAACTTTTTTTTTTTTTTTTTCCCCCTCTGCCCGACCAAAGTTGGAGGTGAAAACTCCTGTAGTCCAAGTAATCAAAATCAGGTGGCCTTAGTTTTACAAGCGGTGAATAAATTACTGGTCAGAACTACATAGGTGCATCCTGCAAACCCTCCTCAAATGCATCATAAACATTTAGTGGACTTGAATGCTTAAATACATCCATAGGTTAGGCACCCTAGTTCTTGATGAGAGACGAATTATTCCCAAATAGGCACATTTGCATCATATTGCCATCTTTGCATTTGTTCACAAATGTGATCTGCCTACTTGCTTCTTGTTTTACATTAATTTGCTCAGACATAATCATGATGTTATACAACCAAAAAAGTACCTGCAATGCCTGAAAGAGCAGCAAAGAAAAACAATTAGAATAATTTCAGTTGATTTCACTCAGAACCACATACCTGTAGGCCTACACTTCTTAATATGAAACTACATTATGTGCCTATACATGGGTAAAAAGTGACAGCCGTGACGCTTGTGATGGAGGGGTTTTAAAAAGTGAAGGTCATGAAGCAGGGGTTTTTAGAAAATGACTGACAGCAACAATTTCAAAGGTTCCCAGTACATTGGCATATATACATAAAAAGTGATAGAGTGACGCTCCATCCTTCCTAAAAGGTGACAGTGTGACATCCTGAAAGTTTTGAGCACCCATGTATATGCACAGAGCTGTAGTTCTTAATATGAAACTACATGTATAATACTATTTTTCCCTGGGCTATTTCCTACCTTGTCTTGTAATTTCAGGTATGACTTTGTGGAGGTGATACGAGGAGACGACACTTTCAGTTCTGATGACAGCAATGGTAGAGTGACCGTTCCAGCTGAGGAGCGACTGTGTGGTGGCAAACCGAGGTGGGAGCGAAGGACGGTAAACAGTACGTGGGCACGACTCCGGCTACAGACCAACCAGCATGGAGAGTACAGGGGATTCTGGATACGTGTCTGGGGTAGGTGGAACACAGAAATCTGATGATTTATTCAAAAATAAATATTATGTGTTTCCAGTAACATGACCTAAAGGTTTAGGGTCGGTAGGTTGGTGAACAATTATGAAAATTACAGAAATAAATTCCTCAAAATTCCCCCAAAATGTCAAAAATCCACAATGAAAAAGAAAAAAATTCCAGGGTCGGCCCTGTTTTTTAAGCCTTGGATCTTTTTATTTTACAAAAAAAATAATTTTTTTTATATTATTTTCATTGAATGTGTACTTCATACATCAATCGGTGTAAAATATAAGAAATCTTTAGACAATGCTTGGGACCAACCCTCTTGATTCTCCTTCCTCTTGCAGGGCTTCCCTAGCCCACTTAAAAGGGATGTGTGTGGTGCACATATGCGCGGGCACTGACACATTCCCCTGTGAAATTGTGTAATGTAGTTCTTGCCATGAATATGACCTTAGCTGTCGAAATGGCGTTAAACATCTATTACTCACTCACTCACTCCTTCCTCTTTCAAAAGATTTGCGTCATATTTTGGCAAGTAGCAAAATTAGTAAACTTAGGGAGTGATCGATCTTTTAATAACAGGGGGCTGGTGGGTTTGCGCATGGATCTGCGAAAATATTTTTGATCCCCCCATAAGGGCCGAAAATTGTTCACTCCATAAAGGTAGGTTTGTGTATACAAGTAGCAGATCATTGCATTTTTGGTATTGTGAAAGGTGGGGAGAAAGGTTACAGAAGAAAAAAGCCTCACCTTTTTGTGTCGCAAATTTGTATTTTACATTTTCTTATCCTTCGAACCAAAGTCGTTCAGCTAGCCTTAGACCATTTTGACATATTTATTTTTTATCCCCTTCCAGCCCTAAAACACGTCAACACTCAGGTCCCAGTAACAGTCACGTGTCAGAGTCACCTGGCACCCAGCCAACCCGATCTGCCCCCTGGTGTACAAAACGGGAACCACCCAGCGCCACCCACCCACACGCCACCTGGCGGGGATGTAACGAACGACCCCCGGGTGTGGTATGGGACGCTGCCTGCAGAGGGCAGCATTGGGCAGGTGTCAGGGAAAGTGGACACCACACAGCCTGGGATCTCCAAAAACACTGGTAAGTTTTAACCCTTTACCAGACATGCAAACCTCCTCAGTTTTTTTTTTTCAGTTTTCTCAGTTTTTCTGAGATCTGTTAGGGTTAATCCCATAACTTGTCCAGATTCAATGAGATATCATGTTACCATTTATATGGAAGGGTGGTCTTAGAAAAATTACCCAAAGAGTATCAGCCATCCTAAAAAAAGGACCTTAATGCACATTTTGGGCAGTAGGGGACATGATAGCCCAAGATGGTTGGGGGGGGGGTACTGACATGCAGAAATTCACTATGCCCCCACCCTCCAGCTAGCAATAAATGACCTGGCCCTAAAGCATTGATTAAACAAGTCAAATATAGCGAGGTACCAGGAACGATGGACAAAGTCCATATTTATAATGACACTGTGTGCAATGTATTATAAGAGGTACTATATAAAGTCATTATCATCTAAAATAGACAAAGATAGAGGTCAGAGGGACCATAGCGCTGTTATAGAGCCCAATAAAACTTGTTATAGTAAATCTCTGTACCCAATATACCATATCTATACTGCTGTAAAACCCTGCGTTTGAGCTACATATCTCTGACCCTATCATGCCAGACAATTATTGTTCAACCATTTCCTTACTTCAGGTAGATTCTACAAGGCACATGTATGACCAATCCCTATGTATATGTATGACACATAGGTCAGTAATGACCTCTTTTTTGCTGTCAATAGAAAATATTATTTTATTATAAACCACGCCTTATAAATACTTGAGGTATTACATTTTCAGTGTCTAGATTAAAGGCGGTTGTTGAAATTGAAAGGTTTAACAGTGACTCATTCACTGGTGGCTCTAAAAATAACTTATCGTCTCTTCCCACTCACTTGGTAGGCACTTGCATAAACCACTGCCGCGTCCGCGCTGCGTGTAGCGCCGTTACTGTTATCAAAACAACTTTCCATGCTGCTACATTACAAGCAGCAGATAATAGGGACTGGAGGGCTTAATATTTGGGCTAGAATAAAAGTTAATATACCAAATTGAAGCTTAGAATTAGGCGATTACAATGAGAGGTGTATATTTGATGTCCATAGAATATTTCTGTATTGTCATAGTTTTTGAATTTATTTTTTATTTTAAAATGACCAAAATTAAGAAAAAAAAAAGGTTCGCCAAAGTTCACCTAGATAGTTGTGTTCCTACAAATCCTTAGTATATTCCCTGCAAATTTCAAGTCTGAAGGAATAAGCCCAACGAAGCCCAAGCCATAACAGTTTACCCTTGTCAATGCAGCTTCAGTGCAGGCAACCTAGTCCTAGACACTGGGACTATAGCATAGTATAGGGACTGAGCCATTCTATGGGCATAAGATAATGTGTATATTATAGATATATTAACATCCCTTTGATGTTGTTTTAAAAGAAATGGTGCTTATGATGCCTTCACACCCACTCACACTTCTGAGGGGTGTGAACACATCTAAGAGAAATGCCCACTTTGATGCCTCCACACCCTCTCACACTTCTGAGGGGTGTAAAACACATCTAAGGGAAATGCTGTTATCTTTTACATTTGTTCTATTATGCTGTAGTGTATTAGTAAAGCATGTCTCCCCTTCGAATACTGTGGGATTAATTATTGAGTGGCTCCTATGGAGCCCCTCTATTCAACATGGTAGTATCAAAATGAAAGCCGTACTATACTGGCCCACAATAATAATTGACCTTCTCTTCTAGGTCAAATTTATTCAGAAATGGACATATACTTCTAGGTCAAAGGTCAATGTACACAAACACATTGAATTTTGACAAAGACAGACATTTATTAGTCCAGACCCTAGTAAAGAAGTTATCTACAATGTACCTTTCCCTGGTAATCCGCATTTCGACTTGCCCTATTTCAACTAGGTTGATCTATTTATGAACAGACCTTATTTTACTAGGTCAAAGGTCAATACACACAAACTTGATAGGTATCAAAATATGTACCTCTTGCTGTTGAAGCTTCATGCAAAAATTCAGTGTTATATCTGCAATTTCCTATGAATTGCGAGAAAACAATGTGATTAATTAGGTCATGCATGGATTAATCAGGTCAAAGGTCAAATTTAAGGTCAAGATATATAACATGCATGAGAATTCTGATAAATGAGAATACATTAGGGAGCATACAGATTCTCATCTCAACAGGTCCATTGTGTTCAGGTACTTAGCTATGTTTTGGCTTCATAGCCTGACCTTGAAGGTCAAAGGTCAATTATAGGTTCATAGAGGTTGACCTTAATATCATACATTATCATTTATCAGTAGGATAAATGTTAATTCTGATGGCAAGTACACAAATTATGAGAAACCTCTGGTAGTTATCATAGTTTGAACAAATTGACCTTGTTAAGTAGGTCAAAGGTCAATCATAAGTAGGTCACAGGTCAAATGGGCAAAGAGGAACAAGGGCACGATATCTGAATAATATATACTGAAAATTTCATGCAAAAATATGAATTATTGACTGAGTTATGTTAAAAAAAACCTCTTTCCTCTGTCTATTCTGGCCCTATCTGGATTCCATTTTGATAACAGTCCTCTTATCAGCTTAACCATTGTGTCAATGGGGATCAAGTGTCCATCAATTTTGGATCTTAGATTAAGATTGCTCGGGAACTATATACAGTAGAAAGACAATCTAAAGAGATCTGAAAAGCTGGCAATGAGCTCTACAGGACAGGGCCCATAATCAAATGTTTCAAACAATTTAAAAAATTTATGCAAGTCCCTACACTTGGTGTATGAGATAATATATATATATATATATATATATATATATATATATATATATATATATATATATATATATATAGTGGAAGTCTTTCTCTTCCTGTTGATGTACCAAAGTCAACTATGTTATCTCATGCACCAAGTGAGTGGGAAGAGACTACCGGGACCAGTATTAGCCCTGTCTCTACAGAATGCTCGTTTAATTTATCTCATGTTGAATACTGATGCTCCATAGGTTTAACCAAAGAGCCCCATGTTGCACATCCAATGCAATAACCCTATCCCATATTTCACGGCCATTTTAAGCATCTTAAATTGCCAGTTCACTATGATGAAATAATTTTTCTATGCCAACTGAATGTGATTTTGAACATACCTCACGAAAACAACATGAGATAAATGTAAAGGTTCACTTGAATTTTACAAAATCAGTGGAGCTCCTCCATTTACTCGACTCAATCACAGCCCATGCATGATTCTTGCACGGTGCCTCAAAATAGCCCCTGAAACCAAATCAGCCTGAAAATTGTCTACAGTGGGGGACCCTCTTAATGCCAAGGCTCGCTAGGAGTGTACAGCCATGTCTCTATAAACCGGCCACCTCTGTTTCAGACCAAAATTGGCTGGTTCCTGAATCAGCCGGTTCTCTGACGCAGCATTATTATAGAATTCAATGGCTGTAATTAAATCTGTGCAGTGAGATATGTGGCTGATAAGTGAATCAACCGACCTATTGAAGACCGATATATCGAGACTTGACTGTATCACGCCATTGGTCGTTATGAAGTACCAATACACTTGAATACACGCGAGTCTGCCCACCAGCACTTCATTGGGGCATCATGCTAACGCTCTTGGATTGCATCACCTGTGTAATGCCGGCATGATGCAAGGATACAGCTCTTGTGATTTGAATCTTACCGAGGGCTGCATTCATGCATCATGACCACTGGGCATGATGCACTGATATATAGCGGCCCTCAGATGGTTAAAGGTATGTGCAGTCTGGTATTTAGCAAGGTGATCAACTACCTACTATCAACTTGTCCCTACTATCTATCTACACGTCCAGTTCTGGAATCTATGTGAATGAGGAAAAACCTGGCCTATTTATCTAGTCCACGTTCTAAGTCATTGAGACCTGAAACACCTCTTCATCTGTTCTTCTTCCTTTGTGGCTCAGCTGATAAAATAACAGATAGGATATATAGACTGTTAAAAAAGGGGAAATAATAATAGAGATACCGTAATACCCCGTGCATAAGGCCCAGCCTATATATGCGAGAATAGACCTCTCTTCGGCCTTCTTGGGGAGGATATATTTTGTTTTGTATCATCAAAGAACAGTGCAAACTACTAAAAATGAGAAACAGGGCCCAAATGAACCATATAGCCTTCCTTTAACTCAGAGCTGTGTCGTATATACGAGGTATTACAGTAGAAAGAAACAGGAAGAAACAAAAGGGAAAAAAGGCTGGGTTATAAATCAGGTCTTCTAGATGACATACACCTTTAATAGTTTCACTGTGTTGTATTCCTATCCATATCATCGTTATCTCAAATGCACCTTATGTGCATGGATATTCCTTCGATATCACATCCTTATCCTATAATAGAGCCACCTAGTACTATAATCTGTAGTATTTCTCTATGGTTATGTCATGTTTGTTCTTAAAGGTGGCACAGGTTGTATCTGACGATGCCTTATAGGCAGAATGGAATGCGGCCAATTCTGCCTAGGAAGTGGACGTTTGCATTTATTTCATGCTTTGGGATGATGTTGTCCTCTTTTCTAAAGTGTATTAGGCCTATATGACATCATCATCAGGGCAAGGAATATAAGCTTATTGTATTCCATGGGGGGATGGAATATGGAGCCTCTTGGTTGAACCATAGAATTTAGAGAGACTGCCCTATACTCTATGATTAAACCTATGGGGCTGTCGTATTCACCATGAAATCAAGGGGCAATGTCAGAACCTAGACTTTACATAGGAAATGCAACCTTTTGGCTCTTTACATTGATGTAATTTGTCTTGGTATCATGTGACTCTCTGGAGCTATATTTAACATTATCAACACGGAAATGCTTGGGGGTGAATCTAGGATAAGAGGTCAAAAATCCTATCAAGTATCGATGCACACGTCAGGAATCTCCAATTTACTTTCACTATCTCTCCTAGTATAGAGTGTATCTACACTTCTAAACAAACCACCGTCATTGGGATTTCACCCAACCAATATTTAACAAACTACACTTAGATATTATGGGAATGATTATCAAGGGTTGAACTTGTTAAAGAAAAGAAAAAAAATGTTATACAATAGATAGTCTCACCGAATTTACAAACAGCATATATAATTCTCTCAATTCCAACAAATGTATGACTGCAATATTTTTAGATTTCAAGAAAGCATTCAACACTTCAGACCACAATATTTTAATAAAAAAAAAACTGACAAAATTGGGTTTTGATGTAAATTCTGCAAAATTAATAGAGGACCATCTTGTCCATAGAACACAAACCACTAAGGCCAATGGTGTGGTTTCAGAAGTGGAACTATTACCACATGGAGTCCCACAAGGATCTGTGTTAGGTCCCTTGCTTTTTCTCACATATATCAACGACCTAAGTAATCACCTTGCCTGTCAGCATTATGCAGATGACACTGTCCTATTTTTGGAACACCCCCTGATGATCCCACAGTTGAAGCACTATTAAATGATGACTTATCTAGGGTGTCTGATTGGTGCACAAAAAATAAGCTCTCCCTCAACACAAAGAAAACCAAGGCCATGAATTTCCATACTAAAGCACTGGAGAAAAAAAATTGTTTTCCCACAATTGAAAATCAGTAATGACAACATTCTCTTCTCACCAACCTATAACTATTTAGGCCTCCATCTGGACTCGAAGTTAGACTTAAAAAAACAGGTTGATAATATTGTTCACAAGCTCAAATACAAATCATATCTCTTCAGGAAAATTAGGAACAACCTCACTGACCAGGCTGCTAGGGCTGTACTGACCAAGATGCTTATCCCTATAGCTGACTATGGTGACATCATTTACTACCCCTGCATTAAGACACATCAAGATAAAATACAGCACATCCACCCCTCCCCCTCAGAACATGCCTTTGGAAAACCGGTACCACTAATACAGAAAAGCCTATGAAAATTGCTGGCATCAATTATAGGTATGTTAGGAGAGATAAACACCAGCTCCAAAAGGCTTTTGATTTGTCATTGGACATTGAAGCCTTGGACAGAAGAAGTATCAGAACTAGACAGCATGATGAATGTTTGCTTAAAGTTAAGAGGCCTAGGAATCCTATATATAGACATAGCCTTGGATACATTGCAGCCTCTTGTTGGAACAAACTAGATAATACTGTTAGGGCTATCAAATCAAGGGATCAATTCAAACAATGGAATGATGATAAATATAAGTTAATTGTAGCTGGGCTGCCAGACCACATTGCACCAAACAGAGGATGAGTCTCTGTATACCTCGGCCATCCCCCTTTGCCTCATACTACCAACCCTAGTGACAGACCCAATTGTGACCCATCCTTACAAAATGGTACGGAAGTCACACATAGAAAATGTTTAGTTATTGGTATATTCATTTACAGCTCATTAAGAGCTTTCATTTGGTATATAACACTTGCATATTTGAACTAGGTGTACCTCTGTGGATCTTCTGTCGGTAAATTCAGTCATATCAATTAAAAATTGATTAAACTTAGATAATTGACATATCAAACATATAATAATTTATGAATCCTATATAATTCCTATGTAATTCTATATAACCAAGAAAACTATAGCTATGTTTTTTCGGCATTGGAGGCTTAAATTCAGTTTAGTAGGCAAGGATTCTGAAAGATATCTACCCATATGTTAGAAAAAAAATCTGATATTTTTTTACACTATACCACTTAAGAAGCCTATATCTAGGCTTCTACATGTGCGACTTCAGTACCACTTTGTTAGGATGGGCCACAATTGATTGATTAGATCTTATGATCTTGTTAATATAAACCTGGCTATTTTAAGAAGAACATCGAGAAGAAAGGCCTTACTTGCAAACACCCCCCTTTTTTATTTCCCACTTGTGCACCTGTTTATATATGTGTATGTATATATGTGTATGGGTGCACATGTGGCTATCTAATTTACTTTTCTTTTTTCTTTACTCTTCTTTTCTTGATTTATCAGTTCTACTGATGCATACTTGACACCGGCACCTTATTCCTAGTACTTTAAAGACAATTTCGACTGTCATAGTATTGTTATTTTACTAACACTAATGATGGCAATAGGCCTTCGAATTCTAACACAATTTGCTTTACAAGTTAGGTGCATAAGGGACAAATTTATACGTCCCCGCTAATGCGGTGACCTATAACTTATTTTCCAGACCAATTTGGTCTCTGATTTTGTATTGCTTATCCATCTATGAGAATCAATCATATATGATTTTGACATTACAACAGGCTTTGTGTCAAAAAAGGTTATTACCCTCTACTATAGCCTACAAAAACAACAACAATGTCTTTCCTCTTAGCTTTCTATAGTATGACATCTTATGTTAAGTAGCTCATAACACCTCTTTCACCTAATCATCAAGTACAGAAACTGCTTGAAGCTTGAGAGTGCACAATGGCAGTCATATGAGGATAGGTGAACTATCATACAAAATCACTGGTAAAAATTCTATGGCTATGTGTGCACCTCTAATTTGGTGTGAGCCCCATTGGGCATACCTTGAACTATCAAAAGCAGTCAGAGGATTTGCTGAACACCCTTTTACTTATATGTGAGCCACAGTTTCACTCCATAAATCCCTATGGAGTGATCAGTGGCTGTCCCCAGACAGCCACCTATAGAGGCTAAGAATCTTATTGTATCTAGAATTGCTTAGAATAATGTACTTGAAGCCATAAAAACATCTTAACAAGTTTAACATTTCCTTGTTTATTTCAGCTATCATAATCGGCGTGTGTATAGCTGGTGTGGTTACTATGGTGATCATCAACATCGTTGGTATCATTATCTGTCGGAGGTGAGGATAAACATCTTAATAGTTATTTACTTGTGAAAATTATTATTATGTAATAGACACAACTAGGACAACAAAACTTTAATTTCATTTGGTATATATTGAACCATAATAATAATGTAGATGACAACGTTTCAGCACAAAGTTGCCCTCATCAGGTGATCTATTATTTACTTGCTTTCTAAAAGATTGGTTACTAGATATCTTTTTTAGACGTGATATAAATTATACAAAGATTAATATTCGTCCTCTGCAGCCTGATTCTAAATTATCCAAAACATTGTTGTCAGAAATATTTAAAAAGTCACACAGAATAAATAGGTGAATTCTGTATATGATTATGAGAAAACTTAAAGTCGATCCAGGTTCAATAGCTCCTCCCCCATCTTTGATAATTTATATTTCCATATTATGATGATTATCATTATCTAAATTTGGCATATCTGTATAAACAAACCTTACATATTCAGTATATTTTAAAATCAAATGGGAGGGTTCTGAGGATGCAAATGTCTTTGTTCTCATTTTTACCTGCTTTGTGAATTATTTTCAGGAATGTACAGGCTAATCGCACCAAGCGTGAACAAGCTGAGGCTGCGCGACATGCTGCTAACAGCGTCGACTCGTTCTCCTCTTTAGACACTGAGTATGTGTCGTTAAACGCTAACGGTGCTGCCACCTACCACACACACCATGTCCCCACCCTGTATGACACAAGCCCGCTCTACGCCCCTCTACCAGGGACCTCGCCCACTCACAGATCTCCTACCAATGACTTATCAACGGGAGACACAGGGGCGCGACCGATTGTGGAACGCACCCCAGGGGTTGGGCAGAGCAGTGTCACTCCTTCCAGTTATGATTACGGAATGCTCCCTGCAACATATACAAGGAAGAGTCATACAATTCCTGGAGCACATGTTCCAGACGAGGATGAGGATCCATATGCAGTGTTACGAGACCATATGAAAGTGCCATCCACTACTACTGCCACTGATGCTCATGGTCCTCCACCGCCTCCAAGGAGTTCGCATTCATCTGCATCTTCAGATGACAGAAATGTGTATTCATCCTTCAGGCGGCACAATCCCCACCATAACAATAATAATAACACTATCAAAATGGCGTCAGGCCGCCATACCCCTATTACAAACTTAGAAGAGCCTGAAGTGCCAAAATGGCATGCAACAGTTGCTGGACAGAGGGCACCAGCGTATGGAGATTACGAGGAAATAGACGATTACCCCATGGCTGGAATGGATGAAGTAGACCCAGTTGATCAAGATCTTATCATAGATCAAGTTCTCCGTAGATCAACCAGAGGTTCTAGCAGTAGTAGGCATCACCCTATTAGTAGTATAAGTCACGGGGAATCCGACTACCCTACCATTCCCTCCATTGGACAATACGACCCACCCGAGAGATCACAAGGCTCGGGTAGCTCGGGCGGGCGACCAAGCTGCTCCTCGATTGAAGACGCAGATCGGGATGCACTCAATGAGCATTTAAAGAAAGTAGGTCATAATGACCTAATTGACAAATGTTACCATGACCCTGGTGAGCAACTCAATCTGGGACAGAGATGCTCCTCATTTAGAGCAGCTCCTCCTGGGGGGTTTACTAAGGTTGGTGCAGAGACAGCGGAGTATGCGGGGAGTGAGGTGAGCACCACCCACAGTGAGTACAGTGAGTACTTATAGCAACTTGTTGGGTTGTGTACACTTGTCGAAATAACAGAGCAATCCTTGTCGCAAAGTTGCCAGACATCCTTCGTTATTTTCACAGAGATTCCTCGTACAGTTATGTACCACCGTACTGCCAGCTGTGGTTTCCGGTAAAAACTACACTGGTTGAGTGCTATACAATCACAGTGGTCCACTGTTCAGTTTGACAATGATCCCTTGTAGATTTAAAAGTTATTTTTAACCGTGTAGATGAGGACATTCTACCAGGTGGTATGGCACACCTAATCTGATGCACATTACTGAACCAAGCGAGAGCGCATCCAAAGTGTCACAAGCGCTACTAGTCCAGGAAATGAAAACAATGGTGCAGTGGCAGACTGATAAATTTTGCACAAGAAATTCCTTAAAGAGCACTGTCATGGCTGTGCATACACAACGTCCGGAATCAGCACTATAGCTCACCCTGTGTACATGTATGCCACCATGGAAAATGTGCTGGGACAACTTACAAGTTGTATTTTTAAAAGGGCATGTATAAGAATTCTATGATATAATGCACGCTGATGTAACCAGAAGATAGCTAGATGGTAAAGTGTCCAAAAACTCAGGCCTATTGAAAACGCATTTTATAAGTGGAAAAAATTAAAGGTATCCCCATGAACGCACAGGACCTCAGACCTCAAAAATATATCTACGTATTTAGCTTTACAGAAATGTCATGTTGTACAGTTAATTATATAAGCGAATTTTGCTAGTGTGTACATACATGTATGTTATTTCAATAGAAACTCTAACTATCCTCAGAGATCCAGGATTCAGAAACATATAGCCCCAGAGCATGATGCAGCAATGCAGCACATGATGCACTCAATGCAGCACATGATGCCGCAATGCAGGACATGATGCCGCAATGCAGCACATGATGCAGCAATGCAGGACATGATGCAGCAATGCAGCACATGATGCAGCAATGCAGCACATGATGCCGCAATGCAGCACATGATGCAGCAATGCAGGACATGATGCAGCACATGATACAGCAATGCAGCACATGATGCAGCAATGCAGCACATGATGCCGCAATGCAGGACATGATGCAGTAATGCAGCACATGATGCAGCAATGCAGGACATGATGCAGCAATGCAGCACATGATGCAGCAATGCAGCACATGATGCAGTAATGCAGCACATGATGCAGCAATGCAGCACATGATGCCGCAATGCAGCACATGATGCCGCAATGCAGCACATGATGCAGCACATGATGCACATGATGCAGCACATGATGCAGCACATGATGCACTCAATGCAGCACATGATGCAGCAATGCAGGACATGATGCAGCAATGTAGCACATGATGCAGCAATGCAGCACATGATGCCGCAATGCAGCACATGATGCAGCAATGCAGCACATGATGCAGCAATGCAGCACATGATGCAGCAATGCAGCACATGATGCCGCAATGCAGCACATGATGCCGCAATGCAGCACATGATGCAGCAATGCAGGACATGATGCAGCAATGCAGCACATGATGCCGCAATGCAGCACATGATGCAGCACATGATGCAGCAATGCAGGACATGATGCCGCAATGCAGCACATGATGCCGCAATGCAGCACATGATGCAGCAATGCAGCACATGATGCAGCAATGCAGCACATGATGCCGCAATGCAGCACATGATGCCGCAATGCAGCACATGATGCCGCAATGCAGCACATGATGCCGCAATGCAGCACATGATGCCGCAATGCAGCACATGATGCTGCAATGCAGCACATGATGCCGCAATGCAGCACATGATGCCGCAATGCAGCACATGATGCCGCAATGCAGCACATGATGCAGCAATGCATTGCAGGCAACTTCCTCATCCTCTCCAATGCTGCATTAATGCCTCATGAAGACTAGACTTGAGGCTTGATATTTACAGGTATTAACCCTTTAGCACGAGTGCACCATGCCCACCGGTCACCATGATACACCAATGAAGTGCCGAGGAGTAACTCTTAATTACCAGGATTATGTCAGAAGCATCATGCTGACATGGGTTGATACACTCCTGGACGGTCTGCATGATGCACCAATGAAGTACTAACAGGCAGATTCACACAAATGAAAGGCATTTTATTCACAGGTGCATCAAGACGAGCTGTGGGACTGATACAGGAATGCACATGCAGCCCTTAAAGAATTATTGAACGAGGTAACAAGGTGAAATGATCTGCCATGATGACTGTAAGATAAAAGGAATGTGCAGGACTGTATTCCAACCTAGCGGAATACATTATTGACCAATGAGAAAATCCCTTTCAGTCAGTGCCGACCATTCAGGGTGCATTACATAATACCTGCTACCCATCAGCTCGCTGTTATCAGTCCTTATCTTGCAAGGTATCAGCTTCATCAGGGGTCAGCCTACTAAGGAATCCGCTAACGCGGAATATGGCCTTAGCGTGTTCCTTAGTGGGCCGACCCCTGCTGAAACTTACAGTGTCAGGTCAAAATGAAATATTTGTGACTAGATTACAGAAACTAGAAATTTTGATGTGAAATAATGTCATTTCTCTTTTTTTCCACTTATCAAACACAATGTATGATTGAATTCTATCTGCCTAGTATGGATATGTTACGGGTATCTGTTTGTACATTGGGCATGAATTGAGGATTTATCCTTTGAAGAGATAAGATAAGGGCCGCTGTACTTAATAAGCTTGAACCAATGCTATTATATTTCATTTTAGTCAGAGTAGTCCTTATGTTTATGTTTGAAAAACTATAAATATTAAATTGTTCATTCCAATGACCAAAAAAATAAAATGATTTATGATAGATAAATGAACTTATTTTGTTTGTTCCTTTCCCATCCCTCAATCCTCGTTCCATCCCTCCCTTCTCCTTTTGGTCTGTTGGATTATATCTACTTTCTTTATAAGGGAGTGACCATTTTAACAACAAAGGGGGGGGGGGCTGATGGGTTTGACTGAGGGGGGGGGTCAACATTTTTCAACCCCTCTGAGGGTGGAGGGGGGGGGGTCTTCAGTGAAAAAGCCCACACTTTACTATGGACTAAAAGGGCGCGTTTGCACACGATTTTCGTCCCTTACAGGGGGATAAAATCATTTTTAACCTCAAGACGGTGAAGGTCAAAGTTTTATTTGTGCATTCATGTGCAAACCCACCAACCCCCCTGCCATTGAAAACTGATCACTCCCTAATTTCAATACCTCTTTCTTTGATCTGTTACTTCATTATCTGCTTTCTTACTTCCTCCCTTCCTCTATTCCTTCATTTCATTCCTTCATTTGTTCATTCGTTTGGTCTGAAATAGTCTATGGGCCGCAGCTAATAGGTCAGATTTTATGGGTCTAATTAGCCTAATTAATCTCTACTTCACCTCCCGCCTCTACCCTCTTTGAACAACTGCATCCTCCTTGCCATTCCAATGTTATGTTTACAAATACCTCAATAATGGACTCAATGGTATATAATATTATATCTTACCGTCAAAATGACCTTATTACAAGTACAAATGTACCTCTAGGACATAGACTGCATACTTGTACAATGCATTTATACCTTAGTGAACGTAGGAGAAAAAGTTTTAGCAAGAGGAAAAGAGAAACTCGGTCTAGTGTGGCTACTTCCTGGTCTATTTATAGATCTACCGTAGTGCCACAATGTATAAGCCGCACCTTAGGGAGTGATCATTTTTGAACAACAGGGGGGGAGCTGGTGGGTTTAAGGGGGGGGGCTCAGAATTTTGTCAACCCCTTGACCGGGGGGCGTTAAAAACTTTGCGCGAAAACTCACCACCCCCCTTTGTTGATAAATAATGACCACTCCCTAAGCGCATTGAAAGTTGTTGCACTTAATTTTTAATGCACCCTCCCCACTTGTTAGCTGCTCCTACATATACGGCACATGGCTATTGTATTATTGACCAATGGGAGGCATCCCTGGCATATACTGCGGAGTCGGGGGCTGAAGGTGTTAGTCATAGTGCCGTCGGGGTCTAATGGCGGCCCCCAGCTGATAATGGCTATGTGAGCTATATGCCAGGGCTCCAATAGGTGGCACGGGGTGACAGCGTCACAGGCGAAACGCCTTAAACGCCATTGTTGTAGGCAACACAGGTGCGTGAATGGCGCGATATTGATGCGACATTCACGCAAAATGCCACGGTCCTACTTTGGCAGGAAGAAAGGGTACCCCAATGCAAGGAAAACCTGTGCCGCCAGTGGGGTGTTTCAGAAGTCGGACATGATAATGAACATTAAATATCTGTTTCTAAAACTGTTAGATTCTAAACTTACAACTGCAACCATTATCATCTCTTGCCAGTCATATAGTTATAGACACAGTGAGGTAATGGTAATGCTTTAGAAACACATGCAGGTATAAGCCTACAATCACTATTAAAACTGTTATCATATCTCCTTATGACCGGTTGTAAACATTACCTGCTTCTGAAACACCCCACTGTAATGCTGCCACCCCATGCCGCCTAGTGGAGCTTGGGCTATAACTTAGCACAAGCTGCACCATGAGTTTCTGATGAAGCGATAAGCTGCAGAAATGGGCTGAAATTCAAATGGTTTATGTATATGTAAGACCCCTTAAATAAACTGCACACTGAGGTCAGGCTGATCCTGTAACCATGCACACCAAAGGTCTGGAATGGCCTATGCACTACGGGCTAACATGTACAGTCAGTGGTCATACGTTGAGACTGCTGATAAGATAGGTGTGACTTGTGAAGATAAGAGTCCATCTGGGGCTCCCTACCACTGGCCCCCATCTGCCCATTATTCTAATACAGGGTGATTTTACTGAATAACCTTATCTTTCTTTTCAATTGTCACATAAAAATTACCCTAGTTATATTGCAATGTTTCAGTGATCTTTCTCTCTGATTTTCATAACTTGTTGTATAATTTCTATATATCCTTTGACCTTTACTATGACCCAGAGGTATAGAGTCCCACTCTCTCAGCCCACCCCACCCTCCCCAGTTGGGGTGGGGGGGGGGGGGTCCAAAAACGATTGACCACTGACTGTGTAGGTTTTTATGGTAAGTCCATTCAATGAATCAATGAGTTCCAAACAGAGGACGGTGAGCTCTGTCTAGCGAGTTGTTTTGTAGATTATGGGTTCGATATATTTCTATGCGCTCCCAGATTATAAAATCTGTTTATAAAACTCTTTTAACTCCCGCAGACAATCCATGGGGTTTCTGCTGCAGGGCTATAGCCACTAACATTTTGGGACTTTGGTCAACCAAGGAAATCTAAAACAACAAAAGAGTGAAAAAAAAAAAAAAAAAAAGTAATTGTCTCCCCCTATACCAAGGCTGATTGTGAAAATATAGGCTATAATGTATATCCATTTCTAAAATATACTATACCCAGGTGACTTTAATTTGCATACCTTGTTATTGGTTTATCGTGGTGTAATCAGAATCAATACTCAATATAGATCTCCATGTCCCAAGACGGGCTTCCCTAGCGCATTTAAAAAGGTCAATATATTTTATGTATTAGTTCTCGCCATGGATATGACTTTAGTTGTCGAAATGGCGTTAAACATTTATTACATGCACTCACTAAATCCTTGCCCCAAGAATATTGAATTGTCCTTAACTGATGTTCATCTTTACAAGGCCAGAGGAAGAAAGACTTCCGAACGCGCATAATCGCAATGAGCATAATGACGCCTATGTATACCTATGTATAGGGTTTGATCTATAGAAAAGTTGCTTTTGTCTACTTTCAGTTCTGTTTTAAGGCCAAGGCCACCATTATTTCCTATCCCATTACAATATTGATCTATTTGAGAGGGAAGGTATTCGTGTACACTTTATCATGACGCCTTGGATAATTTTGCCCTCCTCCCTGTTTCTATAATATTGAGTGGGGGGGGGGGGCAGTGGAGCTCCCCCCTACCCCCTGTCTACCCCATCCCTTGAAGGGAACCTAATCATATTTTGGATACTCATACTTCACATGCAGCCTGAGAAGGATATACAGCATTAAGTAGGAGTGAAGGTCACGTATATCAACAAAGAGTGGGTTTAAGACAACAACAACACGCATCACAAACACTCGTCTACGTCCTTTATACATTGTTTGTAGTAGGAAACAGTAGGAGGAGAGTATTTACCACAATGTGTATAAAAACACTTTAAAGGCCGCTAATGCTGGAGTGCATCATGCCCATCGGTCGGCATGATGCACCATGCAGCAATGCACTGCTGCATCCCCAGGAGGGTCTTGCCAAAAAGGAAACGAGAACCGAAAAATTAAACATGAACATTTTGTATTGCTAAATAATTGTTTTGATAATCATTTATATGAAACGTGCATGTTTCTTTACTCCTCAAAAAGAGTTTTCCATACATTCTGCTATAATTATTTTGTCAATACTAAGAAAACCAGTTAGGCCATACACGTTTTTCTCAGCATTCTCTGAAAATATTTACAGAGGTTCTTCCTCGTTATCTTTTGGCAAGACCCTCCAAGCCTTCATCAGCGCATCATTCCGGTATCAACCATATGGCACGATACCTAAAGGTGACCACAGACGGACCCGACTCGGTCGGTAGTTAGGGTGAGGGGCGTCGATCCGATCGGGAAGATCAAACTTGTTGGATATTGACCGACTGGATCGGATGTCTGCGCAGACACTCCCGATCGTCAGGGTCTGCTGATCCAGTCGGGCCTGTCTGCGGTCAGCTTAAATGAATTCCTGCTGCCGGGGCTGCATCCATGCATCATGCTGACCAATGGGCATGGTGCATTAGTACACCATGAGCCCTTTAGGTGGTAATGTGAGGGTAAAGAAAGTGTCATTTTAACACTGTGGTTGGACATTTTGCTTAGTCATTGTTTACCCACACGTTTACGGGGTTAAACTACATGGACACCACTGGTGTGTGTTGTCACGTGTTACATCTTAACCCACATACAGGTCCTTTCCTTCTTCTTTGTCCCTGCCTTTTCTGGGCCAATCTGACTGCCCTTGTTTCCCCGCTTCTCTACCTCTGTTCCTCCCTTGACTGCTTTCTACTCCTAATGCTCCCCCTTCTACTTCCTTCCTTCCTCCTGTCCCAATTCTCTTTCTCTTCCTGTATTCTCATGTATTTTCCATTCCCTGTCAGTACTCCTAGGGCCCTAGACGGGGGGGGGGGGTCCCATGTCCCTTGTCGATTTTAAGAAATGGGTCTTGTCTCTTGTCAGCCAACCCAATGTCCCTTGTCGATTTTAAGAAGTGGACTTGTCCCCTTGTCGATTTTAAGAAGTGGTTTTGTTCCTTGTCACTCAACCCCATGTCCCTTGTCGATTTTAAAAAGTGGCCTTGTCCCCTTGTCGATTTTACCCGTCTTGGGCCCTACTCCTGTCATACCCTCCTATTTTCTCTTCTTCCTCTCCTCTTCCTATCCCCTTTGCCCCTGCCCCAGTCAACAGTCAATACGAAAACTCAGACTGACTAACCGTAACCTGGGGACGTTGTGCTACATTCTGGTTTTTACGGCTTGCAAATCGGACCATCATTACGGTTTTTACAGCATAAAACAAAATGTGTCAAAATAGCAAATTAATTCTGGCTTTCCACCATTTCTTTCCTGACAAGAATAATCTTGAGGTATTTGGTCCTGCCAAAATCAATCCGGGCTGACAGAATCATCTAATTTGTAGGACCGAATGGCCTGTGAGGAGAAAAATCTTTTGTATAGACTGGCCATTCTCGTATCCCTATCTTATACCCACATCCCCTACCCCACCCCTCTCAGTACACCATGTCCTCAGTAGACAGTCAGGTGAGGTAATAACTATGTCACCTGTCTAGTACATATGTGTACACATTTAGGAGGGCACCTGCTCCCCCCTACCACAACCTGACTCCTCTCCCAACATGTCAGGGATAATGCTAGCCACACGCCAAATCGCCACTGGCGAATCCAAACTTAATTTGGCTAATGCCAGACCCTCAAAATTCGCCAAATTGGCTAATTGTGGCTATGGATTTTTATGAACATGAAGTGTTAAAAGGTTGACAGTCATGACAAGCCTGTTGGCCCCAGCTCCCAAACTTGCAAATCTAAATGGCTTTTCTTTCTCAACTTTCAAGGACAATGAAAATGGAAGAAGGCCGCCCTATATAGATTCCTTCTCTGAAGGTTAATTGATTTCACATGCAAAAGATACGTTTGGCTAATAAGTTTTGAATTTGACTAATCAAGATATAATATAAGTCGCCAAATTGGCTGATAAAATACAAGCCTTAACATTATCCCTGCATACACTATACAGAGACCAAGCCTATGGGGATCGATCTAGACCATACACACATCATTCATATAGGAAGCTCCCTGGGCTTGCTGACCTTAAGCTGACCTCTCACTCATGTGTGAGGTGTAGGGCTCCCCCCACAGCACTGACCACCTGAGTACTGGACCACACTATCATCATATAACAGACACACCTGTGGGAAATCCCCAGGGGCTATTCTGGGATCTGTATGAGATAACTGGTGTTGTGGTAGGTATATGTACAGGTTGGTGGGACCTAGAGAATGGTCATTATTTAACAAGAAGGGGGGGGGGGTGTGGTGGGGTGTTTTTTTTTGCGTGGATGTACAAAAGGTGGCACGCTTGGGAGCAGCTGAAAAACCTTGTAGGGCTGCCAAAATTTCATCAGCCAGAATTTTTGTGGCTGACTGCTTTGTTCTTTAATAGTTCACTGACGTTTTTAATTAAAAGGATTTTTGTGGCAGGAGGAGATTGTGCAGCCAGAATTGATGTGTCCGGAATTCTTTTCGGTAACATGTTTTTGTGGCTGACACCTTTGTTTCATAGTAATTATATCGCTTTTCGTTGAAAAAGTATGAAATGTTTTTGCTCGCTTCTTTGAGTAGTCAACATTTTTTGCAGCACTCCCCGCCTCTTCTTTAATGGATTGAATTGAGTCCCCCTACCACCCATCCCCATATTGCCAAATAATGAGCACTTCCTTAATAGCAGGAGGAGAGGAGTGGAGTGGGGACCTAGATATGGTGGTGGTACACCCCTATCAGTGTCAGTTGGATCCTCGCCACTCATGGACTATAAACAGAGGTTAGTGGTGGAGACAGACATAGGGTCTGTACAGGTTGGATCTTTACCTGATTATACCATTACCAGACAAGGAGGAACTAACTACCAAAATACTGGATGATACTGTGTACTGGAACTGTTATACTGGATGAAAAGAATATACTAGAGGTTGGTAAAGTAAAACTTGAATAGGTCATTCATGTGTTAGAGGTATTTGGAGACATTCATTTCCAATTGACTTTTGTTAGTGTGTGCCTAATTTGACAGCAATTCTATTTCTTAACTAATTTATGACATAGACCTTATTAGTAATTTATAACGACAATGGCTCTAAACCCCTAAAATCAACATGGCGACATGGGAATTTTTGTGCTTAGTGACATGCGAAATTGGCATTTTCTTAAAATTGACATGGGGATATGACTTTTTCTTAAAATCCACACAGTGGCATGGGCATTTCTTAAAATGTATATTATATATTTACATCGAGCCAGAGGTGACATGGCTATAAATTTCTTCTAATCTGAAAGGAGGCATGCTATCTTCTTCATACAGGGCCATATATAGGTCTATCAAGACTCTACCGGGTTGAGGTAACATGGGTCAATTATTCCGAAGTGTTCAGCTTCAGTACCTTCTCCCTTTTGAAGAAAGTGCTGCATCTGCACTTTCCGCCGATCTCTGCAATTCATAAACTGGAGAGGCTTCAGATCCCCTGATTACATTCCCCAAATAGCAACATCTTACCTGACTGGTGGGGTAGGAGAGCTCGATGGAACAGCATACTTGGAGGGTGTTGCTCCTATAGTAAAAGGAAGAGCTGGCTAAAAATGCCCTTGTTTCCAGTCCTTTCTTTTCATGTAGCTATAACTTGTCCCTTTTGTTGCTCACAAGTGGTCATTCAAGTACGGTGCTAAAAAAGGGGGATTTGAGTAGGTACCTAGTTGGGAGAAGTCAGTCAGTATAATAAACTATAGAGCGTGTGAAATGAATAGGTACCTGATAGTGCAGCTCTCTCTACTTTAAATAAGGCAGGTGACTTTTCAGACTAATGTGGTGAGTGCAAGTACTTAGATGAAGCAGTGCACGACTTGTTTAGAAAAGAGGGCACATACTCACAGCTCTTTTTACAATAGGAGCAACACCCTCCAGTGCGTAGCAGCCTTGCCCAATCCACAATGCAAAATAGTACAGATTTTCTTTTATTGCGTGCAAATATAGTGACATCTGATGACTTCCAGTATATGCCTGGGTCTTTCATACACTGCGTGAAAATGGGGGAGGGGGCAAGAACTCGTCCAGAGGAAGGGGGTCTTTAGCAACAGGCTGAAAGGGGGAGAAGAAAGAAGAGGGTAGCAGGGGGAGAATGAGAAGGGGGGGGGAGAAGAGGGGAGGAGTAGGAGGAAGAGGCCAGAATGGGAGGATGAAGAAAAAAAACCCAGAATTTTGCAATATTTTATGAGGGGAGGTGGGGGGAAGGGTAAAATTGATGAAAGGGCACCGTGAAAAAGGTAGGGGATAGAAAAGAAGGTGTAGGATGGGAGGAGGAGGGAAAGGGAGAAACGAAAACTAGGAATAGGGGAGAAAAGCATGAGAGAGAGATGGGCCAGATGGGACAGGAACAAAAATAATGAAGAAAATGCTTGATCAATGTGATAAGAAAGGGTGACCCTTAAATATTCCTCATCCTATAAGGTGCGCCAAGGACACATCCTCGCGTATAAGGTGTGCCTTATACGTGGGGTAATTCGATTTTGAGTGATTTTCTTTTTTTTATAAATACCAGTACTTCTAAGTGTTAGAAATATATTCTAAGTGCAACACTTACATTTTTTCATGTTAAAACTGATGATAGTTTCATTGCCAAAGGTGGGGTTTGAACATGCAATTTAGAGAATACAAGTCCAATGCGCTATCCACTACATCATAAGGACCGCTGGTGGAAGCTGCACACAGCTTCTACTGTACAGTAGTATAGGGCTCAGTATTGAGGTCCAGTGGGTCCGCCATTGCTTGATCCGGCACTGGGCGAGATAAGCACTGATAACAACCAGCACAATGGGTACCAGGTATTACATAATGTACCCAATACATTCTGCAGTGAATACAGGGACTTATCTGATTGGTCAATAATGCAACTCGGGTAGACCCTATACTATTGTTCCCCTAACCGCGAACGCCTGGCTACCTCCAGTCAGGTAACACTATATATAGGGCTCAGTATTGAGGTCCAGTGGGTCCGCCATTGCTTGATCTGGGACCTGGCGAGATAAGCACTGATAACAGCCAGCATGATGGGTACCAGGTGTTACATAATGTACCCAAAAAATTCTGCAGTGAATGAAAGGTGTTTTCTCATTGGTTGATATTACGGAGGTTTAGCGCCGACTACGTGGGCAATAAAACGCAGACGTACAGCATACCTACAGCACCGGTACATTTGTGTTAAATGAGCTATGGGTGACGTACGTCGTTGTTGCTAAACCTCCCTAGTGTATCCCGGGTCAGCACTATAGAGCCATAACCAGGCCAGTCGCACCCAGGTGTCCCTGTGGAGCAATAGGGAGCTTTAGCAATCACGACATAAGTCATGCATAGCTGATTTTATGCAGACATAGCAATGCTGTACGTATGCTGTACATCTGCGTTATATTGCCCACACAGTGGGGGCTAAACCTCCCTATCGAGCATCGTGCAGAACCTGGGGCTGACAGCATTTTGGTACCTGATGGTGTAGGTTCGAGTCCCGGCCTGGTTGGTGAACGTTTCATAGTCAATCTGAATTTACTGATTTTTATTGATTTTTAATGCGAAAATCGTGGTATAAATGCATCAAAGGTTGATATGGGAAGGACTCAGGCTGGGTATCCTGAATATACCAGCCCTCGTGGGCGGATATCCAGCCCTCGTCCTTCCCATATCAACCATTACTGTGTTATTAACCACAGAGCATAGTATTTTCTTCATCTGAAATTCAACACGGAATATTACCCTGGATATAACATAAACATAAGACGGTTATTTATATGCTTTAAATGATACAAAAAAAAGCTTCTTCCATAGAAGGACATATAGTCCTACTTTCTTCCATAGTGTATCGGGGAGAATGGAGCCAAGGGAAGTCATTATTTAAAAGTGATACCCTGTGAAGGAGGAATGGCTTCTAGAATTAAGTTAAACTCCGGATGTGTCTTACAGGCAAGGAATTCCTACTATAGAAAAGTGTCAATGTGACTAACATATGAGCCTAGATGCACCATGTAAGACCACACCAAAGTGGGTTAGCGCCTTACATCCCACTAAACAGGACTCGAGTTGGGAACGTTCACAACTTGGGGCAAGAGAACGTGATTATCTCTGGAAATTTGGACACGCCAGAACACTCGAGAAAAAAAGACATGTCCAGTTCCTGGGAATATACTGAGTATTTCCTGAGAAATTCCAGAGAAATTCTCGAGAAGTTTCTTGAGTATAAGATATGTTATGGCGTGTTCAAATTTCCAGGGAAAATCATGTTCTCTATTCTTGTTGTATTCACAAGCAGAGACTCGAGAAATTCCCGAGTAATTCTCAAGATCTTGTTCAGTGGAATGTGAGATACCTCCTATACATTGGGTATCACAATGCAATCGGGTGATTGCGTGTCCTCTTATGAAGTCTGAAAACAGAGGATCATTTGCAGGTCATTTTCTTTGCCACATGGCCAGCCCATATATGTATATTTCTTGGAAACATATATAATCAGGATTATGTTTCCAACATACAAGTCGGTCACCAGCCAAGATGCCAAATCTACAGGATGCAATATTAAAAACCTAGTATTCTTTAATTTTGGTTGCTCTACAGGATATCATTGCTTATCTTTGAAGAAAAAAAAACATTGTCCCACAGCTCATGTGTCAATTCAGTTCTGATGCAATACTGCCAATAGTGGCTATTAAAGGCATGCACCCTTACTGTTTTCAGAGGAAGTCCAGCCTACAGCACAACCCTAGTAATACATTGTATAGGGCTACAAGAGGATGACAATGGCGGAGGAACTAGGAGAGGAGTCCAGTATGGACGTACTTAATGCTACCATGGGCTATGATAACTCTACCACTACCATCAAACCTACAGAAGATTCATACTCAGACCTCATGTTAGGGGCCATCAGTAAGTATACCTTTTTTAATACTTGTGGAGAATAGAAGTCTACTAGGTTAAGCACTGAAAGAAGACAATTCAGATAGTTTGGTGAATATTCTTGATTTTTAGGTTTCCTGAGTGTAAGGATGTGGTGCAATTCCAAAAGAAATACTTGTCAGACTTTAATCCTGGCAAGTTTCACATTCCGGCTGGCAAGTCTTCTGAAGTGTATAAAAAATAGAAAGTTTGACATTCTAAAGGATGGTTATTCACTTTTGGGCATCATAAATAACCATTTTCCCAGGGGAAAAAATAATTATTCACGCCGGTAAATTGAGATAGCCATTTCTCATGAACCATATATATCTATTTCCTGACGAGAACAAGGTTCTTCTTTGTAAAGCATAGGCAGAGCTATCCTCCACAGAGGTCTTGAGAAACTGAATATCATTCTCCATGTCCCTGTTCTCCACGGATTATCATCACAATAGCCTCAAACCCTCATGGGAAAGGTGATTTGTGCTGGAATTAAAGCAATAGTAACTTGGAAAAGCACGAAATCTTCTCATGTGACATTTTTTTCATCCTGTTTCTCCCATTCTTGTTCCAGTTGGTGCTGTAGTCGGTTTCATTGTACTTCTGTTAGTCTGCATCATCTGCTGCTCATGCAGAAGGTAAGTAGAACCCTTAACTCTCAGACGTGCCAATTGATCTTTATGCATCATGCATATTGGTCATGATGCATTCATGCATCATGCTGACCCTACTTGTTTGATACATCCCGTAGAGTTAGCATCATGCACCAATGAGGCATTTGCAAACAGATTTTTCAGCACTTCAATGGTATATCGGTCCATGACGACCAATGAGCATGTATCCCCCCACAACCTCATACCCCTGCAACCATTAGGGAGTGATCAATTTTTAACAACAGGGGGGAGGGGCTGGTGGGTTTGAGGGGGGGGTCAGAATTTTTTCAACCCCTTGACCGGAGGGGTCAGAATTTTTTCAACACCTCTGATGGGGGGGGTCAAAGTTATTTCACCTGTTTTCAGGGAAAACCCCGCGCGTTACTATATGCTAAAAGGGGACCTTCGCGCGCGATTTTTGTCCCTTATGGGGGGGGGGTCGAAAAGATTTTACCCCCTTGAGAGGGGGGGGGTCGAAATTTTTTCGCATGTCCACGCGCAAACCCACCAGCCCCCCTGTTGTTAAAAATGATCACTCCCTTAGAATGCACGGGGTTTATAGGGCTTAGTATGGAGGCCTAGTGAACCCGCCATTGCTTTATCTGGGACCTGGCAAGATAAGCACTGATAACAACCTGGTGGGTACCAGCTGTTACATAATGTACCCAAAAAATTCTGCAGTGAATGGAGGGAGGAATCTCATTGGTTAATATTGTTTCCCGGGTCAGCCCTATATTATCATGACGGGAAATTATAACCGTAATAAACTTTTTGGTTAACATAGTGTAAACATGGTATAATTCAAGCTTTCAAGTGGTTGGCAAAACAGATATCCAATAGTCAAGGTACAGAAATTTTAATATGACAGTACATGGTTATGAACTGCTATGTTCAAACTGTACAAACTGGGTGGTATCAAAAGTATAAGTGGAAAGGGTGTAGGTGGGTGGGAAAGTTTTTCAAGCCTGTCCTCAATAAAGGCATACAAATGCTTTAACCGTATATCATTTACTTCTTATTCCAGACGAAACAGAGGCCATCGTCCAATGAATCCAGCAGGAAGAAATCCAAGATTCAACCAAGACTTGAGGAGGCGGTTGCGAGCAAGCAGAAACTATGTCGCAGAGCGGGTCTCACGCATAATCAATCGGACTGCCAACACCAGTACCACAAGCTCAGACCGGGCTATAATTGATAAAGGAGCTCAGCGACAAGAGTCTGATATTGAGCAGGGAGTACCATCAACTGATATAGATGTGGCTGTAGCTGCTTCACCCCGAGGGAAAAGTGACCCTAGTTATGTTAACCAGGACCTAGTGGCCAAACTAAAAGGGGAGAGTAGACCAGGCTATGTCAAGCAGGCGTTAGCGGCAGAAAAGGGACAAAGACTTCAGAATGGGAGTCCAGGTTACATTAACCATCCTGGTGGCTTGGAGCAACCTGCACCACCTCCGAGCCATGCCCCGCTACAAAAAGATCATAGTTATGTTAATACTCCCAAAAGGGGCCACCAGGAGGACATAGACAGTGCAATTCATCCACCTGAACACCGCCCCACAGACCCTAAATATGTCAATCTGGGTAATGATGGGAAACCGATTGGGATTGAATCAGATTACATCAATACCCTAGCTGCCCATGATAATGAAGATGACAGTGACTATGAAAACAATGAAACTAAGAGACAAGAGGCTCTTGCAGATGAGCTGGGAGAAAGTAGGAATAGTGGCGAACATAATTATGAAAATTGTGAATTTCCTGAAGATGGGCGTGTGTTGTATGAAAATGGACAGCTTGCAGTTGAACAGAGTCATGGCACGGATTATATCCCACATACAGTACCTGCCAGCACTCCGACACCGCAGCACCCGAGACCACCAGTTACCGGTACTACCCCAATACCAGGGAGAATTTGAAGCCATTCTGGTAGACCTGACCCGGGGACCAGAAACTATATGTGCAAGGAAGGTTATAATATAATCCATAGAACCAGAGAATCTCTATTGTGCTACAAAGAAAGATGTATTGTCATCGCTAGGGTGTTCACTAAAATAAAAGTTATGAGAAGGCGGACCAGTTGCACATTAGGAAGTCTGCAGCGCGTGCAGGGAAGTATTTCATCATTTGATTGCCCTTCATGCTGGCTACCTATAGTCATATTTTCCCAGGATATGGAGCAGAATACCTAGACAGTCAAAATAATCTACCAATGCACACATACGAAAAATTACAAATGCTCGAGTAGAAGTCTATCTGCCTGGCATTTCTCAATCACAACCGATGGGATATTTCTGCTATTTCTGTTTGAAGTGGCAATCCATATCAGCCCTTTCGTACTGGAGGGTCTTGCCAAGGGGAAACGAGGAAGAACCTGTTAAATCTTTTAAAGACAGAACTCATAGAAACGTGCGAGGGCTAACTCATTTTCATAGTATTGACAAATAGTTTTACAGCAGAATGTATGAAAAAAAAAACACTTTTGGAGTTATATAAGTAGTATGCATATTTTATCAAAACGGGTTTATGAAAATTTATTTAGCAATACAAATATATGCACGTTTTACTTTATGGTTCTCGTTTTTCTTTTTGGCAAGGCCGTCCTGGTAAGAGGGTACTTCGTTATCCTCACCTTTCCCTGCAGTTGCATGGGGACCGTACTTGGCCCTTTCATCACTAGCTTAGATGGCATGATAAAAGCACACAGGGAGGAATCTGTAATACCTGCAAATAAGTAGCAGTGTGTGTGTGGGTCTGGTTTGGTTTGGTCCATTAAGTGAAAGTCATCTAGGAAATAAATAGACTGGTATCAATAAGAATGACCCTTAAAGACTCCAGGCTTACACAAGGAATAGAATGATCCCTGTGAACTCTAGAACTGATAACACTCTGAAAACAATGTAAGTGACCGAGGTAAAGCAGGAATACTGCACCTATACCTGACTCTGCTGAAATGCTCCATACTAAACTCATTTAATCGTACTTAACCTATAAGGTGCACTCTCACATTGGGAGCATCATACAAAGCATACACAGATTAATCCTTGCATATATACTGTACCTTATACGTGAGGTTTTGTGACAGTCCAATAGTGATATATAATATATGAGTACGCTTAGAACAATTTGAGGGAATCCTATTGGCCACTAGCTGGTCTAGAGCTGGTTCCGGCGACACACACTGATAAGACCTGATAAGTTGGGACCAGCATGTCCCTGGAAGTTGGTGTTAACCAGGGACAAGGTACCCATTATGGTATGTCTTATCAGTGGGGTTTACCTCAACCAGCGAAATTCAAAATGGCGGCTCCACTCGGCCTCCATACTGAGTCGTATAGCGGGCACACCAGTGGCACATGGGGTTTGATTGTAAGCAGTTTGATACTAATTTAACATGTTATAGCCAACGTTTGCTGATTGTACAAGGTGCCCAAGGCACTAATCTTCACACATAAGCCACCCCTTATACGCGGGATGTTACGGTAGTGGACATTTGGTGGATGAAACTGTTGCACTCATTGATCCACCAAACCCCAACACTTATTTAAATGATTTTAGGATGTATATATGCGATTGTATATATTTGTAAATATACCAATAAGATGGAAGCTCTTTCTGCATAATGCAAAAATAGGAGTAGAGGATAATTGAAAATGCGCATTATAAACAGCTGCACCCACACCTGGCTTAAGTCACTGAATGAAATTAATCAGGAATTCATCAATATATATATATATATATATATATATATATATATATATATATATATATATATATATATATATATATATATATATGTTCATTCGAAGTATCGTGCAATTAATGATAAGTATTGAAAATGCTTGAATATTGAATATTTCATTTTGTTTCCTAGTTATTGTATGTAAAACCACTGTACATTCTATTTATGTAATTATTATTAAACTGTTGGGTCATTTCCTAGAAATGAATTCAACAGGCAATTGGTATTCTTTAAACTGTAACCTTCATTGTATATTTGTATCAAATACAGAAATTCCAATTTCAATTCCAATTCCAATCCTCTTTGAAATATTTATCTAATTAATTATGACACGGCTACAGTGAAAACGTGACGTGACTGGCATGTGTGCCTTGCAAATCCCATGCACACTGTGTTCAACCAAATTACAAGAATAGCTCCATGAAAATATATATCACTTGGCTGAGTCCCACCCAAACTCACATCATTTTTCGTGCCTAGTATTTCCTGGTGTGAAGGAAATAAACAGCTGCCACACATATGATATATCTTATCAGATATATTAGCTACGTTGCGCCATGTTAAACCACGTAAATTCTACCTAAACGTTCACCTAATGTAACCAGGACATAACATTTTAAGTTGTTTAAACTTTTGATATCTACCAATTTGCTACGTTGGATAAGGTTTTGTGTTTGCTGGGTAGTAGCCTGTTCAATATGTCAATACATGTATCACTCGATCCCCGGGACTCTTATGAGACTGGATTTAATTTGAGACATATCATACTTCACCTTCCGTATAAGGCACAACTCCTCCACACATACCAGGCGCGGATTCAAGGGGTACCAGGCGTGGATTCAAGGGGGGGGGGGCAGACGCGGCGTGCGCCCCCCCCCCCTCTTTGGGGCGCCAATGGGGTTTTGGAAATCAGTGAACTCTTAGCTACATGCCATTTTTTACAACAGTTTGAATAGTTGGCCCTACGGGATAATCAGGGATTCCAGATATGAGGATAGAAGAATCAACCAGAACGCATGATTTTGCTTCTAGATTTGAGAATATTCTGGGGGCATGCCCCCCACAGAACATTTATGGAAAATAGAGTGGAAACAGCTTTATTTATAGCTGCAGATAACTAAGTCAGGATAGCCCTTAGTCTAGTCCCGCCCCACGCTACTCAGGCGGCACAGGCTTGCTCCGGGCAGTGTAGGTAGATGTAACAGCAGCACCATGATGGATTGAATGCCCTCAGAATCCACCAAAATGCACGATTTCCTCTAGATTTCAATTTTTTTGGAGGGACATACCCTGTAGTGTCCGTACGCGGGAATCAACGTTGTAACTGGTTACGTGCATTGCGCAGCTCTTACTGTTTTTCAAATATAGTACTTCCTGGTGAGACCGAGAACTGCGGGAACTGGGCAATTCACCAAACCAAGAAATGTGTTCAGCTATTTCTTCCTCAAACCCCACATTCTGGCGACGATGGATGCAAATCAATTAATATGCGAGGGAGTTGTTGAATCAGGGAGGAAATTGATGCAAAAAATTAGGTTCGACAAAGTTCAATCTGTGAAATATTTGAGCCCAAAGTGGAAGTAGGTCAAGCCTCAATGCAAAGTTAAATCTGACTGTGACAAGTTCCCAACTGAAGTTAAATTGTTACTGGCAAATGAAACTGTTCCCAATGCAAGTTAAATCTGCTCACTGGCTGAACTAAATTTGTGCCATACACTGCCCAAATTAAATTTGTGACATAAACTGTACCAAAAAGGAGTTTGCTGTGGGTGGAAATGCCATGTGTCCTATTCCTCAATTTGACATTGTGGGGGAATCTGAGACCCTAAATCAGAGATGGACCCTGGGGAAATGTGATTTTGACATTTGTGACATGTACTGGGAATAGGATCCTTAATGGATCCTGCACTAAGGGCCCTTTTCGCAGATCCTGTCATATTTATCTTACAGCAGCTGAAGTAAAAGATGCCAAAGTTATGCACGCGTGCATGTTGCTGTTTGGGGGTCTTAATTTAAGGGAAGTGTACAACAACTTTTCTGATGCTGAAAAAGCTGTGGGTCAAAACACTGAATTTACAAGGTTGCATCTGGCCTATTTGATGGCTACTTCAAATTGAAAACATGCATTCCCAAGGCCTGTCAAAATTTTCTCAAGACCGAACCAGAGCCCCGGTCTTAAAAGTAAGCTCTAAGGGGAGAATAACTTGACATTGGCTATGATGACAAAACTGATTTGCAAGTATCACGACAAGGCTGCCCTAGTATTGATATCGGCATCAGGTGCTAAAACGGAGGTGAACCACCTGAGCGGGGGCAGTATGTCAATCATCCAGGGGGAAATCATCCAACCGGAGTCGTGCAAACAGCGGCAGAAAATTCACAGGAAGCTGTTGAGTAGAGACTGTCACAAGGCGAGGGATCATGTATGTGACCGCTGTGGCTACACGGGCCATCTAGAGTCATGCTGTCGTACAAAACTCGAGGAAACTGACAACCAGCGACGCAGTCAGCCAAGTGGACGTGGTAGAGGCCATGGCCAAAGTAGGGGCCATGGTCGTCAAGGTTCACGAAATGTGCAAAATGTGACTGACGATAATAATGAACAATAGTGGCGAACAAGCCGAATATGATGCTTTTCATTTATTCAGCATGTGTGACAAGAAAAAAGCAAACATGCTGAAATTGTCTGTTGATGGTTCTTTGATTGATGTTATTGTGGATTCTGGTGCAAATTGTAATCTGATATCTGAAAGTGTACTGAATTCCATGTCAACAAAATCCCAGTTATGAATGTAACAAGAAGGTTTATCCATACGGTTCAAAGACACCTCTCAAGTAAGTCGGTAAAACTAAAAATGTTGTAGTTGTTCCGGAAACAGGTTTATCAAAAGAAGTAGAATTCTTCATTGTATCGGGTAACTATCCTACACTACTAGGTCATAAAATGTCAGAAGATTTGGGTGTTCGCAAAATTGGTGTTAACAGCTGTACCATAAAAGTGGGTGGAAGTCAATGGGATCAACTGAAAACAAAGTACCCAAGAGTTTTCAATGGGTTAGGTAATTTGAAGGACTTTCAATTAAAGCTGCACATTGATGAAAGTGTGTCACCAATCAGCCTATCAGGACGTAGAATTCCTTTTAGTCATAGAAAAAAGTAACAGAAAAACTTGAGGAACTAGAAAAACTGGATGTAGTTGAAAAGGTAAAAGGTCCTACACACTGGGTAAGTGCCATAGTATCTGTCCAAAAGCCAAATGGTAAAATAAGACTGTGTCTGGACATGCGGAGACCTAATGAGGCGATAATACGCGAGAGACATCCAGTGTCAGCTTCTAAGGAGACATTTCGGGAAATGAGTGGTGGTAAGGTATTCTCTACACTTGATTTAAAAATGGCCTATCACCAAGTTCAGCTCCATCCGGATTCTAGGCCCATAATGCTGGTCCACAGGGATTGTACCAGTATAAGCGACTTGTGTTCGATGTCAACATGGCAACAGAGAAATTCCAACAGTTGATCAGCCAGGTAATCAAAGACTGCCCTGGAGCATATAATATGTCTGATGACATCATAGAGCTGATCAGGCGGAACATGACCAGTGACTTGAACAAGTTATACAAAAACTCAATGATCATGGTCTAACCCTAAATGCGGCTATGTGTGAAATCAACTAGTCTGAAATCAAATACATGGGTCATGTTATAACAAAGGATGGGTTGCAAGTGTCAAGTGACAAAGTCAAAGTGGTTGTTGAAGCACCATATCCCAAGGATGCGGCAGAAACGCGGAGCTTCCTTGGTCTGGCGCAATTCTGTGCCAAGTTCATACTGCATTTTGCAACCATCACAGCTCCATTCTGGGAACTTACAAGAGATAAAGCAGAGTGGAAATGGACATCTCTGGAGGAGAAAGCATTCAATGATGTGAAAGACTGCCTAACTCGAGCTCCAGTGATGGCATACTTTACACCAGGAGCACCAACACGAATCACTACTGATGCTTCACCGGTAGGTCTGGGTGCGATCCTTGAGCAGAAACAAGAAGACGGTACATATGGACCAGTATATCACGCCAGTCAGAAGCTTACAAGCATAACCAGTCGTTACTCACAGTTCGAATGAGAGGCTTAGGTGTGTACTGGGCTTGTCAAAAATTTTACTTGTACCTGATAGGGATTGAATTCGAAATACTGACTGAACATAAACCTCTGGTATCAATCTAAGGTACATAGTCCAAGCCTCCTTCTGCAAGGATAGAGAAATGGTTGATGTACTTACAGCAGTACTCATTTTGTATAATACACATTCCAGGAAAAGAGAACAAAGCTGATGTGCTAAGTCGCCTACCAGTGCATGATAATGGAGTTTCTGACAGATCTGGAATATCAACCAGTGACTATGAATATTCAGTAGTCAAAGATGCTGTGCCAATCGCACTCTTACCAAAGGAAGTCGAGAAACTGTCCGAGACTGATGAAACACTGAATTTGGTAAGAGAAACGATCATATCAGGTGACAGGACCAAACTGAATGGTACCATATACAAGGCTCTGCAAGGTGATCTTTGGATAGCCGGACAATTTGTGATGCATGGGCATAGACTGGTACTGCCTGAGGTACTATGGGCCCGCACTGTTGAACTGGCACATGAGGGACACCAAGGCATAGTGCGAAAAAAGAGCCGACTCTGAGAGAAATGCTGGTGGCCTGAGGACAAAAACTGTCAGGAGCCCAGTCTTAGTTCAGTTTGCCCTATTAGGGCAACCCAATGTGGACCTGACTGGAAACCCACCATTTGCCCAACCTAAAACCATGAACAGTATTCTGTCCGCTTTGAACCAGCTTATCTGAGCTATAACTGAATTGGCCCTAAGTGGGCTTGCTACATGGGGAGTTAATGTGTAAAAGAAAGCTAAGGAACGAGTTACCTGTAGTCAGGATGACTGATCATGAACAGAGTGAATCGAGTGGTCTTGGTGTAGTGAGAGAATGTGATGCTCTCAAGAAGCTTAAAGGAAAGGAATATGCAGACTCACTCTGCTCTGTGAAAGTAAGTGACTTTGATGTTGGAGATCAAGTGTTGGTCAAGGAGTAACATAGATCTGACGAATTAACACATCCATTTGATCCCAATTCACACCAGGTGATTGAGAAACAAGGAAATGCTGTTATTGTTCAAAGTCCAGGTGGTCCACAGCGCATGAGCAATGCTGTTCATAAGAAAAAGGTTCAATCCACCTGAACCCCCTACTGTCAAGACACCCATTGTTACTATACCACCGACTACATCAGATTTTGAGATACCTGTTAATATCGCACCCACTCAACCTGTAGTGTCTCCATCGCCTAGACCCACTCGCGAAAGGCGCACTCCAACTTGGATGAATGATTTTGTGACTAAGTGAAACCATGATATGCACATATTTCATATTTGTGCCAAGTGAACTGTGGTGCCTTACATTGGATATTGAGTGTCATTGATAGCTACAAACAGAAAGAACTGACTTTAAGTTGATTATGGTTATATCAACATTGATATCATTTTAAAGGTATACATCTTAAATGCTCAATCAAAGACTCAAACAAAGTGACTTTCTTATCATACTTGTATTCATACAGAAAGTGTAAACCTGGTCTTCTCAAATAACAAGGGAAGGGATGTAGTGTAACTGGTTACGCGCATCGTGCAACTCTTACTGTTTTTCAAATATAGTATTCTTGGTGAGACCGAGAACCGCGGGAACTGGGCAATTCACCAAACCAAGAAATTTCTTCTTCAAACTCCACATACCCCCACAGGAAATTTGTGGAAACTAGAGGGGGACAGTCGTTACTTATAAATGTAGAAAACTAAGTCAGGAGAGCCCTCAGAATCCACCAAAATGCATGATTTCCCCTCTAGATTTCAAAATTCTTTTGGGACATACCCAAACAGGAAATTTGTGGAAACTAGAGGGGAAAAGGCGTTACTTATAAATGTAGATAACTTAGTAAAGGAGAACCCTCAGAATCCATTAGAATGCATGATTCCCCCCTCTAGATTTCAAAATTTTCCATGGGGTATGCCCAGACCCCCTTGTAAAGTCACTGTGTTGTGCTTCATCGTGCTGCCACACTTGCCCCCCCCCCATCAGGACCCAAATAACGCCCCCCCCCCACTTTCTGAAAATCCTGGATCCGCCCCTGCGTACACTAACATAGACAATTATTTGCATGTATCAGACTATTTGTAGATATAAACATGACCCATGCATATCAAACCCAGGATGGAACACTATGTACATGTGGACGTATGGAGGTTAGAGAAATATTATTACAGACACGTGTCAGTGTGTTGTCTAGGCACTCTATATATAGAACTAACCAGGCGTAGGTTATAATTGTTGTAAAGTCATAAAAAGGGTCAAAGCAAAGAGGATGTCCTAGATAGGAGGGGGAGGTCATATACCATATAGCACACTAGCGGTATATGACAGGTGAATGGCTAAGTGATCAAGGGAGAACGCCCGTCGAATTGAAAGGCTTGTCAATTTAAAATATCTAGATACAGACTTGTTTTTTTTTTCAGACACATAATGTACACTATAATCAATATTTTACACATTTTGACGAAGAAAATTTCCATAATCCTATGCCTGATAAAACTCCATGCATTAGCACATTAGGCTATGGAGGCCGCCATTAGACCCCGACTGCACTATGACATGACAATGACTATGACATGACTATGACAACACCTTCAGCCCCCGTCTCCGCAGTAAATGCCAGGGATGCTTCCCATTGGTCAATAATACAATAGCCATGTGCCGTATACGGCATGAGATATCCAGCACTAGTGCACGCAGGAGTGTTGAATCAATGCTGATGAAAACTTGTCAAGCAACCAATTATCAAAATCTGATTCAATTCAACATTCAATACCTATTGGAATTGCAGCTTGCAGCGTTCCCTTGAACCCATAATGTGGCTTATGGACAGCGTTTTACACTATAGAGGTGCACTAAGACATACAATTTTAAGACCCAAGAGTGGCTTTCTCACAAGACTCAGCATTGTGGACTAATTAAAAATTGGTTGTAATTTGCTACGGAGTCGACCTACTTTCACCCACGTCACAGGTGGGACTATCTATATTTCACCCTCACTCTCACCCACCTGATGCACTCAACACGAACAGGTAAAGTGAGTACATATATTTACGGTTTCCCACCCACCCACACCTTATTATACAGATTGACTCTTAAAAAGTGACTCCGGCGGGCCGTACAGAACAGTATGATAAGTATAGAATCAAGGGACTGTCAAATCTGATATGGTCATTTTAAGGTGTCTATTCATCTATTAATTCACATGTGTCATACATTTTACAATGTTTTAACCATGTTCTCATCTCATAACATTTAATTATTTATTTAATGTCGTAAATGACCAATAAATGTTATTTAGTCTACTGTTATCCAAACCGTAGTTGCTCTCTTTTTTTTTCTTCTTCTTCTTCTTTTTTTTTTTTTTTAAGTAAATTCAGCTTATAAATAGATGGGGATGGCTTATATGTGAGGTTTAATGGTAGGGATTATACGTTATAATTGGTCACACTATATATGTATGTTTAAATAGGGACTTGCAGGAGTGACATACATGCAGAATCTATAATTATAGGATGGGGAATACCCCAATAATGCTAATGTTATCTAGGAATGTACCCAATGATGTCATTCCCTGCACTTCCTAAACATTTCCACATATTATTGCACTTTAAGCATTAACCCTTCAAGTGCCACTTGAAGGGTTAATGCTTGAATGTTTGATGCCCATTAATCATCAAGATGCACCGATCCTGACACCACTGAGGTGGAGCATCATGCCGACCTGTAAGGAGTATAGCGACCCTGTAGGGTCGGCATGATGCTTGGATATAGGGATTAGTATGGACGTCCTGTGTGTCCACCATTTTGAATTTCGCTGGTTGAGGTAAACCCAACTGATAAGACATATAATGATGGGTACCTTGTCCCTGGATAACACCCACTTCCAGGGACATGCTGGTTCCATCCTATCAGGTCTTACCAGTGCCTGTCGCCAAGAACCAGCTCCAGTCCCGCTTACACCCAATAGCCCGGGTGGTTTACTCACCATGCATCATGACGTCCAATGAGTATGATGCATTAATGCATCATGACGTCCAATGAGTATGATGCATTAATGCATCATGACGTCCAGTGAGTATGATGCATTAATGCATCATGACGTCCAATGAGTATGATGCATTAATGCATCAGCGGCCTTTAAAGGGTTAAGGGTTAAAATTAATTGTAATTTCTCAGACCAACACACGTTTTGTTCTGTCATAGGCTGTCACACCATATTACTAATAATATTGACATAGATAACAACTCATTGGGTTCGATCACCTCATCTGGAGATTGTCTCATATTATTAAATGTCTAAGTGGTTTGACGTTTCCTGCATTGCTCAGTGTATTATACTCACAGTCACATATGTCCTCTTGTAGTATTATTAGTCTTGGAGTAAGCACTGATTTGCATGCCAAACTTCAGACTTTCTTTTCTTCTTAAGTTTGTGTCAGTAGAATGTTTCACAATAAAAGACAAAAAGACATCTTGTGGACGAGTTGGATGCCAAACATAAACTAGTTGCAGTCCCCATGAAAAACGTGTAATGACCAGTAATTCATTCACTTTTAAACTTAAAAACCTTTTATTGTATTCTTTTGTAAAACATGCTATTCACATATCTGCCACTACGCTGTAAAAAATGTTATTGAAATAACGGCGGAATCATTGATTGGGTACCGCCTGTGAACGACTGAGTTGCAGCTTCGAATTCCATAAAATGTTTGCAGTGCCGTGAAGTTGATTGATAAAGTCATAAGGACAGACAAAGGCAGTTGATGGATTTGAAATTCGGTCCATGGTTCAATTTTTTTCCAAATCATTCTTTTGTGAAATGGCCCCCTGTTAGGTCTTGGTTAGCACATACCTGTCACTGGAGAAACAGACAGTAAGTACATTTAATGGTATGCCATACATACCCAACAGAGGATTTGTAATAAAATAATAGTTACATTAATATTATCCTTTATAAGATAGATAATCTTTGCTTATCTTAGGATTTATCTTTTCTTAAAACCATGTTATGTTTCCTGGAAATTGACATAGTTTGGTCTTTTCAGGTGGGTTTCTTATATATATCTACTGTCGCATGTGCCATTATCATAAATGAGGTTTGATAAAATTCCTTGCGCAGTCCCAGCTCATATTTTGTACTTCTCATTCTGTATCAAAACAAGACTGGCATAGTTTGATTTTAATCACCAGAGGGCGTTCTTGTGCTGTCATCTTATGGGCCTATCTGTTTGGGGAGCTGTAACTCACCACGTGTAGGGGAGTTGCTGTAACAATTAGCTTGGCAGACATGATATACAGCCCTATGTTGAATTTCCTTCTTTCCTTTTTGACGACATGATTTGAGAGTACTCTAATGTTTGAATGTCTGTTCCAAATGTGGAGGCCCTCTGAGGTCCACTTTACTTTTGAACTCGGGGTGCGTCTTTTACACGAGGTGCGTCCTATCTGTGAAGACTTACGGTATATTTTGTATGTCTTCCACGCCGTTGTCTTATGAATAAAAAGTGTTTAAAGTTATTTTCTTTTCTTGTTTTTCTCTCTTTTTATAGCTGAACACCAGACGGATATATATGTACCTGCATGATCTAATTGTATTTAGAATAGAGGAAGCCTTTTTATGGCGCACACAGTCTGAAGATTTGGTGCACTGGAAATCCCAACGTTTTCTTACCTAGTGTATGCTATATATATATATATATATATATATATATATATATATATATATATATATATATATATATATATATATATATATATATATATATATCGGAATATGGCGGAATAATTCCGGCATTGCCCTTTAAATTGCCTTTTATACTGTGCGTCTCTAGAAAATTAAGAAAACCAAAACCTATTTCTGAAACCGTTCATTGATAGTACCCAGAAAATAAGGTGACCCCGTTTATAAGGTGAACCCCGGTACTTCTTATGTTTGCTGGAACATTTCAAAAGGTCTCTTCTAATGAAATTAATGAGTTTCTAAAATTTGAAAAAAAAAGATCTCTGGATAGCCAAGAGTCCCGCCCTCCCTAGGATAATAAACCATTATTTGGGGGGGGGGGGGTGGGGTTGTAGGTTTGAAAAGTAATTAAAAAAATGAAAACAACATAACCTACAAAGCTTTTTAAGTGTTTATGAAAACGTTTCCTTCCCAATGTCTCTTGGCGTTAAAATGGTGGCTTGAAAGCGTTTTAACGTTCCCAAATGTTATAAAAACGTTTTTGCCAAGTAAAGTAAACTGTATTAAAAATGACATTGAAATAACGACGGAATCCTTATCCCAATGTTGCCAGAGATCTCTCATTATTTTAACGGAGATTTCTTATACCACCGTACTGCCACCTAGGGCTTCCTGTAAGAACTACACTGGTTCACTGCATGATTACAGTCGATCACTTTTCAGTTTTATGAAGATCCCTGGTAAATTCATGAGTTACTTTTTCTACAGTGACGAGAAGGTGCATACTTTAGGCACGGCAAACTCAAACCACACTATAACACAATGCATTTAGACCCCTACTGTATTAACCATTTAAAGGCCGCATCCTGCCCATTGGTCATCATGATGCATGAATGTATCATGCCGACCCTATGGGGTTAATACACAAACTCCAGGAGGTTAATTCAAAACATCCTGGGATCGCAACCTCAGCGATCTTGGGAATTATTCTACCTTATCCTATTAAGCGATCTTAAGATTAGACTGCGTTCACATTTCCTAGCCAGCACTAAGATTGCATCGATCTTAGCCTTAGCCCTCGTACACTATTCCAAGAAGTACTGACTAGGCACAGGGGTAAGAGTCCCAAAATAAAGGAATAGCTGTGGAGCCACTCTTCTTCACAACAGTGTTTATATCATCGGTCCCCATCCCCATATGGGCTAACAAAAGAGCACAGGGTGCAGTTGACCCCCGTACAGTATTAAAGAGTTGTTCCCATGAATGTATGATTTATGCTTGTCTATTAGAAGCATTGTGCCCTCCCGCCAGGACAAAGAGAGAGAAGGAAAGAATTACCTTACAGCGCATGAGTAGCCCTACACTGCAAAAAAGGTGTGTGTTTATACATACCACACTATCTACATGGTGTGTGATTCCTACACATCTATGATATTCAAACACATACAGCTAAACACCATCAGATTCTAAACACTTATCCTGAAAATTACACAACTACTTCTCACACACCTAAACACTTACACACCATAGTGTTTAGGTGTATGAGTTTAAACACATCCAGTCTCTATGTGTTTAGTCTTAAACATGTATTTGAAAGATAAACATCAGGTGTTTAGCCATCTAATAAGAATCATAAGCAAATAAGATAAGTATAATATGTATGAAATGAGTAAAAGGGTAGTATCCTCGTTTTAATAGTTGTATATCACCCAGTTTCCCGATGACTCAGTAGTTTTTTGTGGTTTTTTTTCCTGTTTGTTGTTATTTTACCTAAGGGGCATGATGCATGGGAGGAGGGGGTATAGGGAGGTATGGGTGGCCTACCCCTCCTCCTGTGTCCAAGCCTCCAGGGACCACCCCCACCTCCCTACCCACTCTTCCTACCTCTCCTTATGTGTACAAGCCTCCAGGGACCGTCCCTACCTCCCTACCAACTCCTGCTACCTCTTCTCTTGTGTACAATCCTCCCGGGACCCTCCCTTCCCACTTCTCCTACCTCTTCTCACATGTACAAGCCTCCAGGGACCACCCCTACCTCCGTACCAACTCCTGCTACCTCTTCTCACATGTACAAGCCTCCAGGGACCACCCCTACCTTACTACCAACCCTGCCTCTTTTACACTTTAACTCCAATCTGTATTGTGTGTATCATTTCTATCTTGCAGTTTTACCATGGAAAATGAATATGGTGGTATCCAGCTAGAGTAATAAAGATGAAAAGATGATGAAAAATAAATGATGGAAATAATAAAAGTGAAACGATTCAGCCATAGCCCCCCTCCCACCCTGGTGAACAACCCTATGCCATGGCCCAAAGCTAGTGCCTCCCTAAGCTAAACACCATGTATCTAAATGCCTCCTGAAGCTAAACACTATGTATCTAAACACCCCCTAAGTTACACACTATGTATCTAAACACCTCCTAAAGCTAAACACTATGTATCTAAACACCTCCTAAAGCTAAACACTACCAATCTAAACATTTACTCATGCTGCAAACCTTGAAACTAAACACCTATCAAAACTAAACACTTGTTAAATTAAACGCCTGATAGCTAAACATGTTTAAAGTTAAACACGTTTAGCCAAAAAATGTGTTTAGAAAAGTGAGACAAGAATGTGTCTAGCTATGTGTTTAGATCCTAAACACTGGTGTTTGGTTGCTAAACACCAAATTAACAGTGTAAGAGTGCTCAAGGACACTCAGCAAACGTCCCCCCCCCCCTCTATATATGTATGCAGCAGGCTATTCACTCTTTCGATCAGGAGTGTTCCCTGTAAGTGCTCTTGTACTCAGGTGAAACCACTATGCAATTCTTTCACTAAGATCGCAGTGATCTTAGTGCTGGAAAAGGAATAGTGAAGTGATCCCAGGACTTGCTATTCCTGAGAGGCCTGCAACCACTGCATTAGATAGGGTAGACCGGCCAGGTCTTATGATATGTGCCTACACTAAGATCGCTGGGGTTGCGATCCCAGGATGTTTTGAATTAAGCTCCTGATGTGTCGGCATGATGCTCCAATGAAGTGCTTCTTCATTGGTGCTTCTTCATTGGTGCATCATGACGACCAATGGGCATGATGCATGAGTGGCAACAAACAAAAGAAGATGTTTTTATTCAGAAAACGGAAACCATGTCCTGATTGCACAGTCCTCTGGTTCACTACATCTATACAAATAGGAAATCCTTTTTGTGTTTTGCTGACAAATTCATTGCTCTTAACTCATGATCAGGAATATTTCCTTCTTGGTTCATTTCAATATCACGATTACTCGTGCCGGAAACATGTTGCATATTGTTAGCTCTACACCCATATCCCTTTCAAGGCCACTGATGCAGTCATTTCACTTCATTGGGGCATCATGCCGACCCTACAGGTTTGATACATATACTCCAGGAGGGTGTTGCTCCCATGGGAAAAGGTAGTTTTACCTAAGAAGTGCCTCACCTGCAGCAGTCTCTTTCTCCATAGTCCTAACCTTTTTTGTGTTGCACACAAGTGGTCAAAACAAGAGCACTTGAAAGAGTGTATGACAAAAGTAGGTACCTCATAGTGCAGCACACACTATTTGTAAGCAAGGTAGGTGCTTTTTCAGGAGGGTGTTGCTCCTTTTGTAAAAAGAGATGTGAGTATGTGCCCTCTTTTCTAAACAGGTTGTGCACTGCTTCACCAAAGTACTTGCACTCACCGCATCAGTCTGAAATGTCACCTGCCTTGTTTAAAATAGAGAGAGCTGCACTATCAGGTACCTACTAATGTCACACACTCTATAGTATATTATACTGACTGACATCTCCCAACTAGGTACCTACTCAAATCCCTCTTTTTTAGCACCATACTTGAATGACCACTTGTGAGCAACAAAGGGGACAAGTTATAGCTACATGAAAAAAAGGACTAGAAACGAGGGCATTTTTAGCCAGCTCTTCCTTTTACTATAGGAGCAACACCCTCCAGATGTATATGGTGAGTGGAAGTTGAATGGTTAACGCAGAGCATAACTTTTTTGGAAAAGAGGGCACCAACTCCCAGCTCTTTTTAGCATACGAGCAACACCCTCCTGGAGGGTCATCATGATACTCCCATGAAGTGCTGGCGAGCAGTCTCGCCAGCACTTCATTGGTTCATCATACCGACCAATGGACATGATGTATTAATGCATTAGCGGCCATTGAACAATTTCTTGCATTTTTTGGTGAAACTTCTCGTCCCTCAGCTCGCTAGAGGGGTGGTTTTCCACAATGTCCTTTTTTAGCGGCCCTTGGTGGGATATTGATACGTACCAATCTTAATACCTCATGTATGAGGTGCGGTTTATTTGCGACGATGGAGCCCACTTCGCTTTATAGTCAAATATTTAGGGGTGACCAAGATTTCACTCCAGGTGTGCCTTATGAATAGGCCTAAGCTTGGGGTGCACCTTATACACCTTTTACCATCCTATGTCTATGATAATACATTATTCTATGTTATATCCCTCTGCTCAATATATGCAAATGAAAACTTGCTTTATCTATTCATTTGTATCATTGATCTATATTTCATCTATGCATTTATTTCTTGCCTTTTCTTTATATTACGGTTTTTACACCCTAGTATAAGTTGCATTGTTCAGATTTTCAGGCGTAGCCAAATTTCCCCAGGGTATTTTGGTTTGAGGTGTATATACAACTACAGTGCGTCTCTGAATCCTTGATGGGCCTGAGAACTGCACATATTGCCATGGCAATACATGCTCCAGAAGAGGTTTCCATGGATGCTAAGAGGGACGATTCCTGAAAGAAAAAGGAAAAGGAGAAAAGAGGATGACCTATAAGACGCACTCTGGCTTTGTGCAGCTGAGCATTGTCCTTATGTATATTAACATGTACATATAAGCCACACCGTATAATCGAGAGCTCTGTCTATTACCTTGCGTACAAAAACACCCAGCGAAAAGGGCACACTCTGGAACATCATTTGGGTACTTTATTTTTTATCCCACGTCATTGTTCCAGCCTATAAGGTGCACCCCAACCTTTGCTGCTTCTATAAGGCTCACAAGGGGTCCATCCTCGCATGGATGCCACGCCTCGTACATGAGATCCTACAATAATTCCAGCAGTCTTATTGTGTGACCTTTCACACCCATGGTAACATAGTGTCAGAGACCTACAATAGTGTAGTCATGACGTGCGCCGTGACATGTGTCCTATATACAGGGTGTATAAGGAAAGAATGAATAGCTTACCTGGTGTTGTGTTGTATTCTCTATGCACAGGTCACATCTCAGTGCTTATTTAGATCATGTAGGGATCTAACCTGACTATAATACAATTGACTACAGCACCAAGCTGTACACAGCGGAGGACCCTACGTATAAGTTGTGCCTTACACACCAGGACGATGCTCTAAGTACTGTGCCTTATAGAGTCAGCAGAAGTTAGGGATGTGCCATATATATATATATATATATATATATATATATATATATATATATATATATATATATATATATATTTAAGTTATAATTTAAACCATGTAGGATACTATAATGAAAACCATGAATATTATGAAAATGATCAAAGGATGATTTCAGATGCCTGAGTTGGAGGCAAGCCCTATTGACAGGGCTTTAGGGTAGGCATGGTAGATAATGTACACTGAAAACTCAAGCCTTTGTGAAAGTCCTCTATGCAGAGGACCTTAGGTCCTCTTTAAGAAATGATGACCCTAAGCCATCAATTTGAGGATGGGGTCATCATTTTGAAGACACCATATTTTGCCACCAGATGGCTCCACTATGCTGTGGTGCAATTTTAAATGTATACAATCTTATAGGTAATTTCACTGATAAGTGATACACCTATCCACATCACAAATGTTGCAATAGCTATTTATATGTATGTTGGTAAGGCATGTATCAGGCTATTTCACTCAAGTAATTTAGAGGATGGTGTGCACTGTATGAATGCTTGAACACCTTTTGTGTGTCTAAAGGCAAAATTAGAAGGGCATGGATTGGCTGTCAGCTGATGTTCACATGTATTTACTGGGCCTGGCAAATGGACAACACCCCTAATAAAGGCCTGGCAATTGGGAGGGGGGTGATTCTAAAATTAGTCTACTTACTATATCAAAATTAATAAAAATCAAAAACAAGGTTCCATTAATCAAATTGACTACCCAGACCCATCATAATGATTGCATTGCTTCCCATGAAAAGTGATCAATTTGAGTACTTTGGGTCATCAATATGAGGACTTTAGGTCATCAATTTGAGGATCGGGTACTCCCCCCAGGACCCATCAATTTGAGGACTTTAGGTCCTCAAATTGATTCAAATTGATTCATTCATAGGTTTTCAGTGTAGGGTATTCATTTGTCAATTCAATAATTTCTGTTTTTCCTAATAAAAATTATTCTAAATTTTATGTAGCAATGTTTTTTTGGTTAAATCGCAATACCATAAGCTGCAAACTGATTGTATACTCATTCAGACTGGGACTGCTGCGTTCCCAGCTAGGACTCATATTGATAGGGGACAGGGTGGCTGCCTGCATAGGGTTACCCACTATTGCACTATATATCTTACACCTGAGGGTGTTGTGTGTTTTGGTCCAACAAGGATGTAGAATAAACCTTATTTTTCCACCATGACCAGAGGAAGGACAGGAACTTCTCTGTACACCTGAGGTCTATATAGACTCCTCCCTACCTCCCTACCTAACTGATATATAGAGTGAAGGGGGAATATCAAAGGACAACCAAAGACATTGGGAGAAGTGGCAGTGAAGAACTACTACTATATAGTCACTACATGGACTACAACAAGTAGATATAGTATGGCCGCAGCTGCTCAAGGCAATAATGGAGGTAGGCAAAATAACCTTATCTTCATCACTTCATGTCTAGGTTTTATTCTTCCTTTGTAATGCCACTGTCAAAGTCTTCTGGAGAGTGGAAATGAGTAGTTCTCAATAGCTTTAGTTTTACATGATGGTATCACATTGTTCATGATTTCTCTATCCAGATGTTGGACTTCCTACAACCTATGGAATACCCAGAGTGACACCACCTCCCAAGGGTAAGTTAAGTTGTCTGTTTGCAAACAAATGCAAGTCATTTTAGTTATCTAATACAATGTACACATGTAGACACTGGAGAATGATTTAATGACCATTACTATGCGGAAACCTGGATAGGGCATGGATGAATAATATTTTGTTTGAAAAAAAAAGATTTTCTCCCACAAAAATATTCTTTGTTCCGCAAAGATATTCTTGCGGCCGCTAAATATTCATGCGGTTGCACAATGTCATTCCTGCAGCAGGAAGACGGTTCCTGAGATAGGATTATGACAACCTATCATTTTTTTTTCAATTTTGAAAATCCATAGATTAGAACAAAGTTTATGGTATACCTAGGCTACACTAACTGACTCACAGATAAAAATAAATCAAGGTCCTGTTGTGCCTTTTAGCACCAACTTCAACTTCTATATCTATGCATCATGATGATGAAGGATTTTGCTGCACTGATATCTGACCCGTTATGGGTTTGAGGTCCAATCCAAAGTCATATTGACAAGATGGTGTGACTGGTGCACATTTAATTATAAATTTTAAAAAGTATAATTCCACTCTGTCTTTTAGGGTTGCCTATCAATAAAGTCCTGTATCTGGCAATGTTGATTATCAGTAATATATAATTTCTCTAGACTGTGGAACTTTCTTCTTTATAAATCAGATCTGGGTGAGAACAATCTGCCCTTTGTGATCGGATTGTCTGCAGCGGCTGGTGTCGGACTAATCATTATCACAATTGTGTGGTAAGAAGAAGAGAATTTAATAATATAAAGGCCCTTTTTTAGGTTAGGTTTTCTAATAATCTTTATATGTAATTATTTTTTGTGCAGGGTAATAAAGGGTTTGAAAATTTAAAATCCTTTGTTTCTATGCTTCGAATAAACACATGTCACAAACAAATACAGGGCAATTAAAAGAGGCATATGGTGCTATTGTGTTTAAAGTAAGACCAGGCGGCTATAGCCAAACTTACTTGAAGCTAGTAGAAAACGGATCAAAATTGGACTGATGTTTTTTAATATTTCAAGTAGGACTTGCATAGATAGAAAATAACTTTACTTGATATCATCTTCTAAAGGAGATTACTGTCAAATATCAGAACATGAATTTAAACAAAAAGTTAAAAAAAAAGAAGAACAAAACCCACTTCACTTTACCATACATGTACTTATTCAATGGATCTCCTCTTTCAGTGTAATATGGAGGATATCCAGGTCTAAAAACTCTAAGGAGACCAATACCACTATTGATGTCGAAACTGCTAACACTATTCAGAGCAGACCACAAAGAGGCAGCAAGTCGAGAAACACCACTGAAAATCTTGAGCGGCGTCTCTCGGAAATGAAGCGAAACTCAAGAAACCCCTATGAGACTACAAACAGGATACATCAAGAAGGTGCATGCAATTTTATCACTCAAACAAGCTACAATGAAGAGGAAGAAGATAACTTCAAGAAGAATCTGCTAGATGACGAGTATGATACACATGGGCACTATAAGACGGTTTCGCCGAACAAAGAAATACACACAGATGCAGCTGGGTATAGTCATCTCCCAACACCCTCATCTGGAAAGGTCATTGGACAAGGAAAGGACTTAGCCAAGGTTACGGGTAACGATGAAAGAGGGGATGCCAAATACGCTGATTTAGTTGAGGAAGAAGATCCATATGATATTCCTGCTGAGGTTAAAACTAGTGGAGATGGGGATGACCCATATTCTCTGGCAGATGAAGAATCACCATATATCATGGCCAAAGATGATGAAGACCCTTACGACTTAAGTGATGAGAAAACTGATGATCACAATAACCTTGGTAATAAAGTTTCTTTGTCAGAAATTTCAAATAAGGCAATTGACAAAGCAAATGAAGAGTGTCAATATGACATGCCGGAAGATGTAGTACCTGAGAAACTAGAGGACCTTTATACAATGGCAGGTGAAGAGGGAATAACAAATGAGTATGACTCCGTCGGTAAAAAAGCAGAGATTTCTAAATCAGGCGCTATCTGTGTTGATGAAAATGGATATGATCACATTAGAAATATCACTGGCGAGGTGAAAATGGTCGATATCCCTGTGGAAATACTCAAGAGATCAGCCGTCCAGGGCCAAATAACAGAGGAGTCTCCATATAGTTTGGCTGAAGATCCAGATGCTGATCTGTATGAGGATTTACCCGAAGATGTCGATCCATATGATTTGCCTGAAGATGAGGATCCTCATCCAAAGGATGAGAAAATCTATGAAAACGATGACGGTCAAATGTTGGCAGTAAATGGTCAAAGCGAATCACCTGGATTTTCCGCAGTGAAAAATGACATTTATGAGAACTGCTCAAATGAAAAGGCAGAGATAAACGGGACAAATGTAGTCGAGGGAGCTGGTTTGCCCTTAAACATGAAGAAGGGAGCTGGTAAAATTCATTTCGCAGAAAACGGTCTGTACGATAAAAGTCCTGACAATCTCCCAAAGCTGGTGATAAACAATAGCTATGAGCAAGCCGGACCTGTCACTAATTGGAAATACAAAGTCATTTCTGTGGAAAATGAATTATATGAGGAATCAAATACTGTATGCCCCCGTGTATAGTCCCAGGCTTATATGAACACTACTACTAGGTGGTGAATGGACCAGGGGTATGTTTCAGAATGATTAACGTTCATCAAATGGCCCTACAGCCACCACATTCATGTTCTTGTAAGATATAGGCCTCCTAGACGATCAGCAACTATCTTGCACAAATCAAATTGTACAAGCTGTTTGTACAAATAGGCCAACAAAATGTATGACAGCATTACTTATTCTATAGCTGTAAATAGTCTGTGTGAGAATTCAGTGCGATTTTGTGTTTTGCAAGTGAAAACTATGATCATGATTGTACAAATCGTACGATTGTGATTGTACAAAGTTTAAAATAGGACCAAATCATTAGGTCTTCTGAAACATACCCGTGGCCTACGCACACAGCGTGTCACGGGGCAGGCTAATACAATGTACTCGGATACTCTGGTTCCTGTTCTGATTTTCCTAAATCGTCTTTCATTTTTACACATTTATTTCAACAATCACATAATCAAGATATGATTATACGGTGATGAGTCAGAAAATGTAAAAACATTGTGTCAATCAAGATACTATGCAGGACTGATTAATTATGTATATTCAAGACTGCTTGTGAAGTATAAACGGAATATCATTAACATGACATTGGAAAGGTATCCAGTTTTCTTTAGTCGTGCATGTCTTATATCTGGGGTTACAAAAGCTATAACCAAGCTGATTATTTTATTTTGTATAATGGGTGTTTTGTATTTATATATGGAATGCATTTTCTTGTCCGTGTATCTATAAAATTCACAATTGAGAAGCCTTGTGGATAATAGGTGCCCAGCGGTGCCCCTAACTCTTTCTGATTCTATAAAGGCCTTATTCCATTTCAGTCAAGTTTGCAGAGCAGAAAGTCACAAAACGTTGACCAAAAAAGTCAATTTTGGGTGACTTTTCCCCACTTTCTGTGACTGAAAAAGTGGAATCCTGGCTTTTCCACTCCGCCCCCCACACTCACAAACTTTTCCTTTTTCATGATTCCATTTAGATATTTTCAGTCAAAGTTGACTAAAAAGGTCAACTTTTCCACATTATTTAGCAGTCTGACAGTCAGTGAAAGCAGTTTTCCAGTCAAAGTCAAACTTTTCCAGTGATATTACTTTTAATATTTCAAAAAGTCAATCTTTTTAGTCAGATTTTATTAGTTTAGGTCTGACTTTTGACTTTTTCAGTGAAGTCAGACTTTTCCAGTCAACTTTCCCATTGACTGATGGCTAGTGGAATCTGGTGTACTGGTCTTAAGTCAGAATTGGACTGAGGATGTTTGAGATCTGACTGGAAAAGTCTGAAAAATTGTCTGAAAAAGCCAACTTCACAATGGAATCAGGTACCACTTTTTCAGTTGACTAATCTGGATTTTGACTTTTACTGACTTTTAGCCTAATGACTGCTCTATTCGATAGACTTTCAAAATTCAAAAATCCCAAAACTTCTGAAATACCTCGCATATAAGGCACCCTGTGAATTTTAAGGTGCACGCTGAGTTGAAGGCTGTGTTATAAGGCCCAGCTGGGGTTTGATTTTGAGCAGCTTACCACTGTTCTAAAAGACGCACCCCTAACTTTGGACATTCCTATAGGGTGTAGTATAAGGCGCACACCTCGCCTATAAGCCACCCCTACCCTTTAAGGTATGATGAACCCCTGCATCAGCGGCCTTTATAGGTGTAATGGTTCGTATCGACTTAAATGTTGGGTGGCATGTTGGCTCGCTTATCACTAAAGGTACCAACACAACACGAGAGATTCGGGTTGGGCAAAGCCCCAGATCACCCCTACCGCTCGGGTAGGCCTTTTATTCACGTACTTTCAGTGTCTAGTATACGTCTTGACTGGACCAGGTCCAGTCCCCTTCTGCAGATCGTCCGGCTTCTTAGTAGAAGCTGGACGCGAGGCATGGTGCTGCCCCCCTTGTACCAAACGGGTATCGCGAAGCGACACCTGGTTGGCATAGAAGGAACGAGCACCACACGAGCACGTCTCTCGGATGAACTGCACTAATATATATACAACGATGCCGGCCCCTACACCGGGTTAAACATGAAGGCCTCTAGAGGCAGTTTCTACAATGTATAAGCTGCACCTTATATGCGGGCTATTCGGTACATGTGTACATAGATTCAATGGCCCATGACATTGAGCGTTTATAGTTCAAAATATTCATATTTTCTAGATATTTATAGAAGCGTTAAGTCCCGGCCACACTAACCCTTTTTGAGCAGACTCGATCAGAGCCACCAGATAAGACCAGAAGAGACCCGACAGTCTTACAGAGTTTGACATGCACAACTCTATCAGACTGGTCAGATATATTTTGACCCAACTGCCTTATCTAGTCTTCCCAAAACAACCTAGTGTGACCGGGCTTTAGTAGCAGGCACCATATGGAAAGAAATGTCTTCTAAACCAACGGGAGCCTAATTTCAAATGGTGCTTTCTTCAGAGGACCTATTTAATACTTTTGGGAAAATGTGAAGCCATTATCATAAATATTCATGAAAAATAGCAAAAAGTAATGTATACAGTATTTATGTTAATCAACCAATATGATATGACAAGCAAATGTGTTGTTGCTGTGATATATAGAAACCAGCGCCTACGGCGCTGTGATTATAATGGGACCAGCGGCAAAGTTTTCCGCCGCTCGGTCAACATACCGTAAAATACCTGTTATTTTTCCTCTTAAATAAATGACAAATTCAGATAGAAAAGAAGAATGGGTGGATTGAAAATGAATAATTATAGAGATTTCTTGATAAAAGCAGTCACGTCAGTGCGTGAAAACAGCAGACGAACAGACAGACTCTAGGTCCACTGCCGTCGGAGGCGGGGGAGGTTTCATAGATAAGGGGGGTAATCAAAATGTGTGTATGTAGAAATACAATTGTATTGTACAGGGTAGATAAACTGTGTGATAATGCATTATGACAAGCCATCATTCTATCAAAGTGTGTGTGTCCACCGGAAAGATAAAGGTCTCTTGACAAAATACTGAAAAAACCTTGTGTAAGGCCCAAAAAAATAAAGGTTTACTTCCAGTAATTGTTTTGGCCCCCCCTGCTGAATGATGATAGACTCCTCAAGCTCCAACATGAATGTTTCTGTACCCGCAAGAATCGTTTCTGTACCTGCAGGAATAGGTTCTGTACCTGCAAAAATATTTCTCTACCCACAAGAATAGTTGTTACTGAGAAAAAAATATTTTTTTTACATGTTTTAAACTCTCAAAATTTAAGAATGCTACTGTGTCTAAAGAATTCTCCTGTACATGCAGGAATATATTTTGCATGAAAAAAAAATCTTTTTAGTATGTTCCTCTACTGCAAAAGAAAATTATTCCTGTACCTGCAAGAATTCTTCAGTATCCGCAAGAATTCTTCAGTACCCGCAAGCATTCATCAGTATCCGCAAGAATTCTTCAGTACCCGCAAGAATATTTTTTCAGGGGAAAAATTATTTGTGGTATGTCCTTTTAGGGGCGCCGTACATTTCAGTTGATGTTACTGTAAACATTTTTTTTTTGCCTAAGGAAGCCACAACTTAAAGACAAACTCTAAGGTCTACTGTAGTTTATACCATTATCCAGGGAGGTTTTAATACCTGCAGCTCAGTTATTCCTCCTTTGGTGTAATCTAGGGTTGACCCCTACACATGCACAGCACAGTGGCTCCCTCTACAGGCAATTAAATGTACCTCACCTATGATAGATACAGGTCACAAGTGTCCTTGGTTTGGAGCAAATTATATTTTAATCATTCTGCCTACATATCTTACACATTTAGGAATACATTACCCGTACGAGGGCCTCGACGACAATGTATCGTTTACCTTTGTTCATATTAATAAAGATGTACAGCAAATTACGTTGATATTTTACAGCTTCGGAGAAGTATGTTGCGCAAATCCAATGATGCTTTGCCAATAAAGTATCTTTAATGACATTAGTTCTGTCTTTTCAATATCAAGGTAATTAAGAAGACGTGGTGAACTTCTCATAAGATCAACAAAAAAAGTATGTTACTGGTAACCCGACCGACCTCAGCTAAGGAGGTCCGACCTCAGAATTTCTTGAAGATGTTTTCAAAGTTTTCGAAGATTCTTTTTCCAAAATTGTTATTTGAAACATATACACGTATTTTCCAATCATTTTCTGAGTGAGTGAGTGAGTGAGTAATAGATATTTAACGCCATTTCGACAGCTAAGGTCATATTCATGGCGAGAACGACATTACACAATTTCACAGAGGAATGTGTCAGTGCCCACGCATATGTGCACCACACACATCCTGAGGGGAGAGGAAAGATGAGAAGTAGACCCTTTTAAGTTGGCTAGAAGCCCCCAATCATTTTCTCATTTCCCATCCAGGAAATGAACATTTCTAACACCCACCAATGAAAACCCAGCAAAAAATGATTATATGAGGCCTTGGACTTTTATGTCTCTTTTACCGACCCCATGCCACCGTGATAATGCCAATAAAAATAAAGGTCTGTTTCCAGTAACATGATTTGAAAAGGTAGGGTCGGTAGGTCGGATCTTTTTTTTCAATTTATTTTTACATTTATATCTATTGTAAACGTAGATATTTTGCGCTGTACATATTTTTGCTCATTTCGCGGAAATGGAAAATTCGCGAACATTAATCCATTGCAGATGGTCCAAATCTAATAATATGTCAAGGTGAGGGGGGGGTGTACCAGTAAAACAACATGAAAAATTATCCTTTGATAAATAGTCACTAAGACATCCTTTCTCTTTACACGCATCATACTTAGACATAACTTTTATGTAGCAGACAGGTAGTAACACGCAGTCTATAGATATCAGTAAGACCCATTGGGAATATGTGGGTGGGAGGTGGAGTGGTAGAGAAGCTGTGACATCGAAAATTCGCGAATTTAAATACACATGAAATTGCCTTTTTTTTTTTTTTTTTTTTTTTTTTTTTTTAGCAAATTCGCGAAAATTTATACACGTGAAAATATGTACATTTACAGTAGGAAATGTCAGGGCACATATCAATGGATGTATCAAATTCTTTGGTTTCATTGTGAAATAATGATGGAAAAAGGACTACTGTGAGAGAGGGGAAGAACACGAAAAGGATACAGGTAATTGATGAAAAAAATGCAAAATCTTCAAAGAGTAATGAAAGATTTCTTTAAGATATAACAAAATTAGACAACATTCTTCAAAATTACAACAAAAAAAAAATGTTGGCTCTGTTTTCCTAGGGTCGGTCGGGTGACCTAACGCACAGCGTATATATGCGAGAATGGCAAGGTTTTATATTCATGCTGTGTGTGCGGCCATGACAGACCTCATCTCGGAATATCTCGTGATATTCACATGGGTGCCATAGTTACAAACTGCCTGACCTACCAGGAACAGATGTGGCTATGAGATCAGAACCGGATATCACCGATGTCAGCATGCATGTGGTGGGCTCAGGATCCGGTCCACATGTGATTGGTCGCTATAGGACCCTAATGCACCTTGTACAGTCAGCAAAAGTCAGTGTGTGCCTTACAGGTGAGGGCGCATTGTATATAAGACTAGTTCTAAACTGGGCCAAATCAATCCCCAATCATACATATCGTAATCCCCCGCGTATAAGGCGCACCTAGAGTTTTAGAAAATTCTCAAAAAAAATTGAAAAATTCATAACTTTGATTCTACTGAATGAATTTTCAAAATTCAAAAACCTATGTGTAGCTTGGGCCACCCTGGACCCTCCTGGGCCCCCTTATGTCCTATTATGACCAAGGGGGCATGTGAGACATCAAAAGAAAGGTCTTGGTGTCCCCCTTGTGGATCCAATGAGAACTAACACCCCCCGTATAAGATGCGCCTTATACGCGGGAGATTAGAATACATGCCCTGTGCAGTCTTCACCCAAGTTGGAGGTGCGCCTTGTACGTGCTGCATTAGTAGACTGGCATTGCGTTAATAAAGTCGCTATGTCAAGTGTATGCATCACATATTGACATATTCTACATAATCAAGGTTTACCTCAGGTTGGACATGGTCAATGTATACCACATGCAGCAGGCAGTTGCATAATTGTTGTTAATCGATGGATACATATTGCTATAGCCACCAGTGAATATTTAACACCACAGTCAATCTTCAAATATGAGGCATATCTTCTATGCATGAATTGTACTAGCCCTCTCCAAACCCCCAATCCTATACTGCTCAGGACTTTGGCCATGACCGAACCCTGGAGCTGGTCACTTGGCTTGGGTTTGGGTACCAACTATGGTACCGACCCAAGGAGTGGTTGCTGTTGATGCACACGAAGGGGGAAAAAGGGGGCTGTCGATTGAATTGTATGTTGAGATTAGGGGGCTGTTAATACCAGTTATGACATGCATGAAAAGGAACTAACTTGAACATTCCATGTAATCACTCCAAGGCTGTAAAATTCCTGAATACTATTGTCAAAGAACTATAGTTTACATGAAAGAGGGGCCCGAAAAGGGTAGCTTGTGTCAGACTTCTTCAAAAAAAAAGGGGGGGGGGTTGTACAAATGAGCCTCCATTTTAAGGGGCAGTGAAATGACCAAAAAAAGGGGCTGTAGTTCCGCAGTTGGGTCCCATTCTCAAAGAGCCAGTGCCTCCCCCAGGGCCCGAACTACCCTAGTTTTACCAAAAGTCGTGTGCTTATGTGCCACTTAACGTGTTAATTAAGACTTTCGCTTCTCACTAAGCAGTCAATAGTAATATTGAACATCAATAAGTAGTTAGTGTGTTTAGTCTGAGAGTGAGACACATACACTGTTTGCTCAACTACTGGGGGGGGGGGGTAAACTGCCTACATAGTGTATTGTTCACTCACCAGATGGCGTAAGGTGCAAGACGTGCTACCACATGTCACACTGGCCCCATCTCGTAGTCTCACAATTACGTCACTGGTAAACAGGCATGCTGGGAGGTACTATTTTCTTAGCTTGTTGCTGGTGAGTCAAGCTGGCAGATGGATACCAGCGAATGCTGGTTCCCACAAGCACCCAGTATTGGTATCAAAGTAGGTCCAACACCAGCGGTGTATGAATACGGTGATTTTTGGTCAAAATGGTAACCTCGGGGAGAAGGCTTAGTTTGCCCACCAAACTAGGTCGCCGGAGAAGTTGACCACATGTAGCTGGGGTGAGAGGTGAGAAGAGAGCTAACCCTTTAGGGGCCATAGGCACAGGAGTCGGCATGACACACCAATGAAGTGCTGGCAAGTCTGCTCACCAGCACTTCATCGTAGCATCATGCCGGCCCTTTGGGACTATCTCAGTCTAGTAGGGCTAGCATGATACATGGATGTAGTCCTGGCGAGTTATTCCCCAGGGCTGCATTCATGCATCATGACGACCAATGGTCATGATGCCCTAATGCATTAGATTACATTTAATTGCTACAGTCTTATTTTATCTCATTATTTCATGTGAAAGTGGCTTTTTGTTGAAAAATAGAGAGAGAGAGGGAGAGAGAGAGAGAGATGGAAGAGAGAGAGAGGGGGAGAAAGAGAGAGAGAGAGAGAGAGAGAGAGAGAGAGAGAGAGAGAGAGAGAGAGAGAGAGAGAGAGAGGGAGAGAGAGAGAGAGGGGGGGGTTGTAGAGAAAATTTGTAGAGGGAGTGGAAATGAGACAAGGGGTCAAAAAGGGGGTCCATTGATCTGAAAAAATATGAGAGTCCCAAACAAAGTCACTCTGTATTGATATTACAAGGAAGGATCCACAAGTTGCATCAATATCCACGGCAGCTTTTTGAAAAGAAAAGGGAAAAAAGAGCAAACCCTGACAAAGGAAAAGGAAAGAATCACCGAAACACCAGTGGGAACTGCTAAATATGGCTTATACCATGTCCAAGCTCCCTCTTTGTGTAAAGCAAAGTGTTACCCTGTGTTACACATAGACCTTTGTCAATATGTTAACGTGCAGAGGGGATAAAGGTTTAAGAAGGGGTGAAGGTGGGGGGGGGGGGGCTGGGGGAGAGAAGGGAGGTCAATGTTTTCCAAAGCTTGAGAACAAGAGGTTTGGATTATAAATGGTGTAACGTATGTCTAACCCTTATAAGGTGGTGCGATGCATGGAGCTTCATATCACATGTCGTCATGATGCATTTAAGAGGCGACATGCATTGATGCATCATGCCAGACTTCTTTATGGCTGGAATGAATGCAGTGCCATTGTAATACCCCACGTACAAGATAAACAAGCCTACATTCATCCATACATCATGAAACTGTCATGATTGTGCAAAAAAGCAAAATGTTGCCATTTAATACATGGTCAATATGATTGACGTAAGAAGCATGCCTCCCTTCCAGGCTCCCTTCTCTGTATGCCCTTTCATCATCATGGGAGCACATTCTGCAATATCCCTCTTTATTCCACTGGCCTTTCCCCTGCGACATGTGACGGAACGCTTTTGAGGATGAGTGCAAAAAGAAAAGAAAGAAACATTCCTGAAATTACTTCTTTGGTCACAAGTAGGGACCTGTAGGGACCAAAGGGACCCTACAGTATTACGAAAGAGCAACTATGTATGTCCACATTTTCAGTCACGTTGGCACCTTCAGACACCATCCTGGTTAGAAAAAAAAAAAAACCCACAAATTTAGGGTCATATTTCAATGAGTTCGCACGTCTGCAATTTTTCAACGGAAGGGGTCATTTTTTCATGCAAATCCATGGAATCTGTAGAAAATGATATGTTTTTCTCAAAGTCTTTGTGGGAAATAAGAAGAAAGGGTTAAGGGCCTAAGACAGCTCATGTGTATGCTGCATTTTGATGAAAGATGATTTGATACACATCTAGAATTAAATCGATTCATAAAACATGTACATTTCATCATATATAAAAAGGGAAGTGTTCACAGAAATGTCAGCGTTTATCAAGAAAAATGGGTACTTTTAGGGATCCCAAAATCCGTGATTTCACTACAAAAAGGGTTGTTTGTTGGCTCAAAACCAGTGTGAATGGGTGATATTTTGAAAGTTTTAACGAGGATGGTGTCATGTTTGCAATGGGAGTGCGGGGACTGGGGTCCCAAGGCAACTGACAATCCAATGCATGGAAAAGTAGCCCCCCCCCGGGAAAACTACATTATAAATGCATCGGAAAAATGCCCCTTGGACATTTGTACGTCTGACTCCTTAAGCTACCTGACTTCCCCCACCTGCCCCCTTAACCCCCCCCCCCCCCTCCCCCTACACTCCCCCAGGCCCGTGCCACAGCTCAGACCCCCTGTCTGGGCCCGTCAACCCTAGACAAACAGTCCAACTATGTAATTAGTGGTGTATTATTCTCTGGTCGATTAACTAAATAAAGAGGATTTGTAATACTTTCACGGCTGACGCTAGACTGGTGGAAGGCTTCAGACCTTGGGTTCAAACAAAGCATGGATTTTATGGAATGCAGTTGTTCCTTTCCATGTGAGATGTTCACATTCAATTGCATTGTCTTCAAAATACTACGATGCCAATGAGCGAGTCTATGTTGATTCTTTATGAACTCTGCAAATTTGGTATGAGAAAGATATATGCTATGACTGTATTATCACAGCATTGATCTAGATAGTTCACTCATGTGGTATTTTCTTTTTGTACCCGGCAATGTAATGGCATAATGCTACAGTTACATCTACACCTAAATCACTACACATATATTCATCCAAGTTCCATACCCTCTGATTTTTGTTTTCTTAAATGACTTACATCATTTTTTTATGTGTAGGTGTAGTAGCCACTAGTATTACATGTATCCCTGATACACAATGGCCAGATAATATATGGAAAAATAGAGCCGCCAGTGACCAACACATTTCTGAGTATTATGGCAAATGTCATCTTCATCTGTGACTCCTTCATTACTATTGACCCTATAAGGGCCGCTTATGTATTAATGCCTTATGCCCATTGGTCATGATGCCTACATACAGTCTGGTCATGATGCCTACATACAGTCTGGTCATGATGCCTACATGCAGTCTGGTCATGATGCCTACATGCAGTCTGGTCATGATGCCTATGTGCAGTCTTGTCATGATGCCTACGTACAGTCTGGTCATGATGCCTACATGCAGTCTGGTCATGATGCCTACGTACAGTCTGGTCATGATGCCTACATGCAGTCTTGTCATGATGCCTACATGCAGTCTGGTCATGATGCCTACATACAGTCTGGTCATGATGCCTACATGCAGTCTGGTCATGATGCCTACATACAGTCTGGTCAGCATGCCTACATGCAGTCTAGTCATGATGCCTACGTACAGTCTGGTCATAATGCCTACATGCAGTCTTGTCATGATGCCTACATAGAGTCTTGTCATGATGCCTACAGACAGTCTGGTCATGCCTACGTGCAGTCTGGTCATGATGCCTACATACAGTCTGGTCATGATGCCTACATACAGTCTTGTCATGATGCCTACAGACAGTCTGGTCATGATGCCTACGTGCAGTCTGGTCATGATGCCTACATGCAGTCTGGTCATGATGCCTACATGCAGTCTGGTCATGATGCCTACGTACAGTCTGGTCATGATGCCTACGTGCAGTCTTGTCATGATGCCTACATGCAGTCTTGTCATGATGCCTACATGCAGTCTGGTCATGATGCCTACATGCAGTCTGGTCATGATGCCTACATGCAGTCTGGTCATGATGCCTACATGCAGTCTGGTCATGATGCCTACATAGAGTCTGGTCATGATGCCTACATAGAGTCTGGTCATGATGCCTACATAGAGTCTGGTCATGATGCCTACATAGAGTCTGGTCATGATGCCTACATAGAGTCTGGTCATGATGCCTACATGCAGTCTGGTCATGATGCCTACATAGAGTCTGGTCATGATGCCTACATAGAGTCTGGTCATGATGCCTACATAGAGTCTGGTCATGATGCCTACATGCAGTCTGGTCATGATGCCTACATAGAGTCTGGTCATGATGCCTACATAGAGTCTGGTCATGATGCCTACATAGAGTCTGGTCATGATGCCTACATAGAGTCTGGTCATGATGCCTACATGCAGTCTGGTCATGATGCCTACATAGAGTCTGGTCATGATGCCTACATAGAGTCTGGTCATGATGCCTACATAGAGTCTGGTCATGATGCCTACATAGAGTCTGGTCATGATGCCTACATAGAGTCTGGTCATGATGCCTACATGCAGTCTGGTCATGATGCCTACATAGAGTCTGGTGAGCATGCCTACATAGAGTCTGGTCATGATGCCTACATAGAGTCTGGTCATGATGCCTACATACAGTCTGGTCATGATGCCTACATGCAGTCTGGTCATGATGCCTACATAGAGTCTGGTCATGATGCCTACATACAGTCTGGTCATGATGCCTACATGCAGTCTGGTCATGATGCCTACATAGAGTCTGGTCATGATGCCTACATACAGTCTGGTCATGATGCCTACATGCAGTCTGGTCATGATGCCTACATAGAGTCTGGTCATGATGCCTACATAGAGTCTGGTCATGATGCCTACATGCAGTCTGGTCATGATGCCTACATGCAGTCTGGTCATGATGCCTACATGCAGTCTGGTCATGATGCCTACATGCAGTCTGGTCACGATGCCTACATGCAGTCTTGTCATGATGCCTACATAGAGTCTGGTCATGATGCCTACAGACAGTCTGGTCACGATGCCTACGTAGAGTCTGGTCACGATGCCTGCGAAGAGTCTGGTCATGATGCCTACATAGAGTCTGGTCATGATGCCTACATAGAGTCTGGTCATGATGCCTACATAGAGTCTGGTCATGATGCCTACATAGAGTCTGGTCATGATGCCTACATAGAGTCTGGTCAGCATGCCTACATGCAGTCTTGTCATGATGCCTACATAGAGTCTGGTCATGATGCCTACAGACAGTCTTGTCATGATGCCTACAGACAGTCTTGTCATGATGCCTACATGCAATCTGGTCATGATGCCTACATAGAGTCTGGTCATGATGCCTACATGCAGTCTGGTCATGACGTGCTGGCGAGCAGACTCGCCAGCACTTCATTGGTGCATCATGGCGACCAGTGGGCATGATACACTCCTGCATCAGCGGCCCTTAATGGGTTAAGTCAGCAGAGGTTAAATCATCATACTGGCATGACTTGTAAATCTCTGCATGACTATATATTTATACCATATTCATTCTGTCCGTGGAGTTATGAGTCCATTACCTACAAGCTGTATAAATAGCTCCATAAATATCCTTGTAATACCAGGATATTGTTCCAAACATCCGGAGTTAAACACCACGTGATTTGGAATCCCGGGTTTGGACTAATGACAAATGTTTGTGGGTGGCGGCAGCGGAACTAAATTGGAATAGCCCCCGCGCCCATGCCCCCTCCCCAATAATTGACCTACCTCTGTAATGACGTAACACCTCCAGGGGGAATTCCTTAAACTCCCTGAAGGGCCCCCCCCCCATCTACCTGTGGTATTTGTCAGCTCTTTTTAGTCCCCTCTGTTTGATGCAAATGTATGGATACTAACATCCCAGACTAACACAGAGGTGTGGACCATGTCACATGTCAATTCTAAGGAATTGCCATGTCACATGTCACTTAAAGCATCTATATCATATCACTAATTTTTTGCCTCATCATGCTCATGTCACTAAGGCTCATGTCACATGTCAATTTTAAGAAATGACCATGTCACCATGTTGAATTTAGTGGTCCTTACCCATTAACACACACTTATTCAGCTGTGACATTGTCTTATGTAGTTTTCTCGTTCTTGATATGACTTTTTTTCCATATGTCAAATTGGCTGTGTCAATACCTGGGTCTTTTGCCTTCCTCCCTATTGTAAATTACCCTCTCACGGGATATGCTGTTTTCCTGCCTGTATCTCTCTCTCAATTATTTCCATTTATTTCATTCGGAAGTTCCACTAACGTCAGCCTTTGAAAAATCGAAAAACGTTTTCCTGTACACTCAACTACATGTAGACTTTGTAGTCTAAATGAACATTTTCTCAATGTTTCACAAAAGTATCTTATTTCTAGGTTAACATAACTTAATTTTAACGTTAAAAGAACATAACTGTCAAACTTTTTAAAGAAAGTTTCAGAAACATTTTGTTTCCCACGATTAAAAATAAACTTCCTGACTCTCTTACAAAATTAAGACTTTTACTCTGGGCTTTTAATATACGTTACCGAACGTTATATATAGTCTGTCTGCCTGTGTGTCTCCCCGGCTCTCCCTGTCTTCTCTTTCCATTCCTTAAATACATGTACTGCTAACACCCACGTTTTCCATCCCAGAGGAATTCCCTCTGCAACTCCACCCCTGCCAGCAGGCGCCCCCCTTCCCCCACCACTCCACACCTGTTAGTCCCCCACTGTTCAGCCGACCAGAACCTCTCACCTGCAGCACGGCCTCATTCCCACTCCAATCTAGGTCACAGCACATGCGCACTACCAACTGTTTGGACTTACTGCGTCTGCTCACTCGACTATAGCCATTTTAAACCTGCCAGACGCCGTGTGGGCCTGACTGCAGTAGTGGAGTCACCAGTGGCTATCTAACTGTCCTTAATACATGTGGATTTGATACCTGAGGAGGAGATAGGAGTAGTATATACCTGTGTCAGGATGGAGAGGGACAGGAGGAGCCTCATCCAGGTGTTACTGGTGACTAGCAGTGTACTGACGGCCTGTACAGGTGAGTACTAATGTAAAGGTGTGTTATGGTTGGAGTAGGGAGGGAGGGAGGGGGTAGCACTAGCAGCATTTAGGCCGTAGTAAGGGTATACTTAATACCTACATGAATACCAACCCCTGGACGGCAAGCACAACTCAGCCGGTGGCACTGCATACCTGGCATTGCATTTGGTTCTAAAGTTTGTTGGTTCTAGGTGTTCTCCTGGTATGGCATTGTTGTGCTGTGTGTATTGGTTGCCTTTGTTCTTTTGATGTGTATTGGCTGCATTGTTTTTGTTGTGGAATACACATCTCATGTTCTTGTAGGAGAGGCAAGGACAGTTTAGTCATGTAACTTCTAAGTGTCATTGCCTGTTGCCTCCTGCCATTGGCATTACCTACGATTATGACTGTGCCATAAAATGATTGCCTTTTAGTTTTACTAGTAGTCTTACTACTCTTAGTCTAGTCTAATGAGTATGATGTCTGTCTCAATTGTCATCTCTTAATCGTTAACATTTATCTCACTCAGACAGCAAGTATAATGACAAAGGCAATACATGCAGTCATATTAAGCACCAATGATAGTCTGATGGCATCATCTGTCATTTATTATTTAAATTTTAATAGCCCCTTTCTTGTCTTCCCATCTTTACATGCCATCTGCCTCTACCCTGATACCCCTATCCCTTTTATCCTCATTCAAACCTCAAGTCTCAATATCTATCCATGTCTATGCAAAATATATTAGAAATAATTGACTCATGTCATTGAAATCCCTCTCCATCCTTTACTAATCATTAGTCTAATCAGACTTTATTATAATGTCATTCCTTAGTTAAAGGTGGACTTGGTTGATGGTCTTAGGCTTAGACCTGTAAATTCGGCATGGCAACATGACTTTTCTTTAAATCTGACAGAGGATAAGTCATTAATAAGATAAGCATTAATAAGGGGAGAAGTGACATGGAATATACTATTATTCTATAGGGGTTTATATTTTACATTCGTGGGGCTCTAACATTTTATATGGGACATGGCGATTCAAGTGATATGTGACATGTGCATTTCCTAAAATCGACATGTGACATGATTTCCACCCCCCCCCCTCCACACCCCACAATCCAGGGCCCCAAGTTGGTCTGTTTTCACCCCAGTTCACATCGTGAGAAAGTCAACCTACCCTCCTAACCCTCCATAGTAGTATGTAGTGTGTACCTGGACAGTTCCACTAACCCCCTTAACACTCAGTTCCCACCTGTCACAGGTGTGTCTTCCCACCTCTAGGCTAAACCATTACACCTGTAATCAGCCAACGGTCAGTGTCCCCATAGTATAGTATGCTGTCATGGTCAATGCTGTTTGAGCATACACCAGAAATGGGACCCTTCACCAGCACATAGTAAAATGTATACTATATGAAGGAATTTGGATGTTGCGTATTGGGTATTTAATTTTCTGTCCACTTTTAATGCATGTAGACTGTAGTACATGTATGCGTACATACATTTTGTATATCCCTCTGTCCAGGGTACTTTGGCATTGCCATTATCTTGGAGGCATTTATACTGGTTTCCAGAGTGACGAAGAAACGGCCGAATGGCCATAAACTAAATGAAGTGGGGATCCTACGAATACATTCGCCCGGGTATAATATATCATTGCCATATCGGCATATGAATTGTACCTGCGTTGCTCTATTTCCACACCTGAGTCCAAGTCTAGGGCCCTATTCATATATATATATATATATATATATATATATATATATATATATATATATATATATATATATATATATATATATATATGCAGGTCCAGGTGATTCTGCCATTTGTAATTGTCAGTGTTCTGAATATATCAGTGGTGTCACTCCATAGAGCAGAATGGCCAATCATTTTTTCCCCTACATCTAGGCCTCTATTGGTACTATGAAAAGGTTATACTATTACAGGTTCCAATAATAACTTGCCATTCAGTAGCATATATATGCATGAAGGGCCAGGCATATTAACAGAAATAATATACATACAATATCCTGTTAATAAAGGAACATGGCTGTATCCGTCAGCCACATACCATCTCCATGTTTACATCCTAAATACCAAGCCATTCATGACATATAAACATCATATACTCTTTCTAAGGTAACTCTAAAGGGGACTAGACAGGGAATGTAAGAGGCAAAGTCAGAGGAGACGGGGAGAGACCGATAGATAGAGAGAGACACACAAAGAGGGAGCAAGAAAGACACAGAGGAGAGAGACCGAGAGAGAGACAGAGACAGGGAAGGAGGGAGACAGGATAGACAGATACAGACAAAAATACCACGGGGGCCTGTATTCTACTCTCCATCTATTTCTAGAACCAACACATTTTTTTCACTGTTATCCACGTATGATCTAAACCACCAGACTACGGAAGTTCTCAGCTATAGTGACATCTCATGGTCATGACACACACATCTATCATTATGGACATTCTATTTAAAGTGTAAATGTGACAGTCATCAACCCCTCAATGGCCACACAATTCAGAAGGTTAGTGTTCCCTATCATTGACATGAAGTATGGAATACTAGTAGACCTAAAGCGGGTATTCCACTGCCTTAGGTCGGCCGTAATTTTGCTAATCCAATTATTTTTGATTATACAAAATTATAGAAAAAGGGCTGTATTCATGCATCATGTCATGACAGTTGAACATAATGCGTTAATTCCCTATACCGGTAATACAGTTCTATTAGTAGGCATGCTGACCAGGTACATGACTCACTGAGTTGTCATGTAAATAGAGAGAACTAAACTCCCCTGGTGTCCTCGGTGGCCGATCCACCCCTCGGGGTAGATCGGCCACCGAGGACACCTTCTCTATTTATTTTATGTTTTTAGAGGGTTTAAGTAAGGAAAAATTAACAAAATCCGTTACCGTAGTTCCCTGTACAAGCGGCAGTCTGCCATTTTGAATGTTTACATGCGTCCGAAACGAGGCTGCGGTACCGGATCGGCCGCTGTGGTGGAACGGCACAAGTTACGCCACTGTGGGTGTGGCAATCGGCCCTGCAATGCTATCTCTATAGGAAGAAGTTATTCACATAAAATAATGTAAAGTTTGTTATTGACAACATCCATCATGTAGTATACACTGGTCCCCTGTACTACATGTGTGACCAGGCAAGCAAAAACACCCCTCTGCAGGGAAATCCATTATCAAACTTCATCTCAAGATCTTGAAAATGAGACATCATTGGCTTAAATTATCCTAGTAGTTAGGTCAGAACCCCTTCTTGAACATAGGTTGTTATTCATATCTGAAATTGAAGATTAAGCTCTAATACAAAATAAACCATAATGATGTCTAAAACACACACAAAAAAAATCAGCCCTTTTCTTAAAAGTACATACCATTATGGTGATTTTTATCAAAAATTTTAATCTAGGTGGAATTTTCCATTTCTGTTTTCACTTTTGGGTTTTTGGTGAGTATCACCAAAAATTGGCATAAAAATCTGCAACCAGGAACAGACATATAGGTTGATTTCTCATGAAAAATGTTCATTTTGCCATCCAAATATGGGCCATTTCTACCGAAAATAGTGAATTTTAAATGAGACCATTGAATTATGCATAAAGAATTAGGTTAATGTATTTTTATAATGATTTTAGAGTAACTTTGCCCCTCCAATGCCCCCTGCTAAATGGGGAATTAAAAATCCCCCGCGGAGGGGTGTTTTCCCTTGATGGGTCACATGTATGTGTGAGGTCCCGCTTTAAGGGCTGCGTCCACTGCGACGGATGGACCATCTGTCGGCAGTGGATGCACCCCTTTAGCGATCGTAAAACCCTGCTTATAAGGCTGCTTATAAGTGGTGAACAGCCTATAGGACTCAGTATGGAGGCCTAGTGGAGCCTCCATTTTGAATTTCTCTAGTTGAGGTAAAACCCACTGATTAAAGACATACCATGATGGGTACCTTGTCCCTGGTTAACACCCACTTCCAGGGACATGCTGGTCCCATCTTATCAGTTCTTATCTGTGTGTGTCGCCGGAACCAGCTCCAGACCAGCTAGTGGCCAATACCCTAGTACCATACACAAGCCTTATACCTGAGAACAGGCCACTAGTGTGCCTAATAGCATTAGCATACGTTGGGATGTACCTTACAAGCGAACATTATTACATTATGTCAAAGAACAGTACCAGAGTGATCAAAATCTAGCTCCAAATGTGCCTTAAAGCTTTCTATCAAGTTGGCATGTGTCTTGAATATGGGGTGCGCCTAAATATGAGGTATTACAGTAGATCATCTCAGAGGTCTAATTATGCTTATAAATAATCTCGCTGAAAATCAGGGTGTGAGGTCTAACATTAAGGTATTGCAACTTTTCCATCCTGAATTCTTGCTCACGTGAAAGAAAGGGACTCCGTGTGTGGCTTTTACACAGGCGTGGCTTATACGGAGAGTTTTACTGTAATTACATAGAAGTCAGATACTATTGATTGGACCTACAGTCCACATTATTCATGCTACATATGGGGCTTAGTACCATGCAGTCTGCATGTACACGGGAGTATTTACAGATTAGCTTTTTATAGAATACTCATGAATTATTTAGTGTTATACAGGTCGTCTCTAGTTGAAACAATGCCAACTAGTCCGGTATAATGATTTACTACCGTAAACTCCCGTACATAAGTAGGCACTTACATAAAATGCTCAAAGTGTTTCGAAATTTATAGAATTAACTTGGCCATGTAGATTTAATTAATAACTTTTAAGATCCCTTCGAATCATCTTCCTATATTGCATGGATCCAGAGAAATACACAGTAGAGCTGGATAGTGAGATAGTCACCACTGTGATCACAGCCTACTGCACAGGCAGGCAGTGCAGTCAATGTTTACCCTACCAGAGGCCCACTCATATGCATTGGGCAGAAAAATACATGAGTATTTCATGTCTCTTGGGCAATGCTCCTCATTGAACTACATTAAAGCCATTTGCAGGGTCAGTTTACAACATAATATACAATACCCACAAATTCCAAATTTTTCCAAATCACATTATTTCATTATGTCCTGAAACATATCTGTACATAGCTGCAACAAGTGTACAGTTTATATATCTCTCCTCAAGCATGATTATACTCAGATTGACCACCATTCTCTTGTGGTGAAAATAAGACCCCAACCACCCCTGTAGACCAAATATTAAGGACAGGAGAGCCCTCAGAGTGGGAGAGGATCTTAGACAAGTTAGAGGCCCTGAGAGAATGCATAACAAAACTGGGACCTATGCGAGAGAGCGGCACACAGATATTTGCAAGTGCCTAACATAAGGCACCCCTTGGTATAAGGCGCACCCTGAGTTATAAGGTGCAAATGAGGCTTGAGTTTTGAATATTTAGAGTGAGTAATGGTTGTTTAACGCCAAGCCGACAGCTAAGGTCATATTCATGGCGGAAAAAGTACATTAGACATCACGTCACAAAGGAATACATGTGCCTGTGCCCTTGCATATGGACACCAGACACATGTAAGAAAGAGGGGACAGGAAAGAGGAGATTCAAGGAACGAATATGTCCCAGTGCCCGCGCATATGGACACCACCCACACTCAGAGAGGATAGAAAAGCAAGACATAGACCCCTTTTAAAGATGGCCTGGGGCTGGGGAGGCCCGTGAATATTTAGTACCTATGGTAAAGGAATGCCGCCTCTCAGGTGAACGCTGACTTTGAGCTGATTTTATAAGGCACAGGAGGTCTCACCTGGGCGTTTACAGTTCTCTAGTTACAGACTTCTAATATGCTTACATTGTAAAGAAACATATTAAATCTATAATGGTCTGACGACTCTGAGTGATTACGAACCATCACACAAACTAGATAAAAGGGCTAATAGAACAGGGGCATAGGAAAAAGGGGGAGGGGGCCCGGGCGCCCCCAATCATGAAGGAGATGAGGCCTGAATATGTCTGCCCCCCCCTAAATTTGCCAAGAGCTAAAACTTTGCATCTCAAATTAGATGTATATAGTGATGGGATAGGGAAAGTGGGGGTCTGAGCCTAAAGTCAGATCCAAAATTCACCAAATATTACTTTTCTATACAAATTCTATAAACATATGTATAGACGTCATCATGCTTCAGCCGACAATTCAAGGTGGTCTCGATGGGGCCCTCGTTGCCCCCCCCCCCAATGAAGATTTGCTTCCTACGCCTCTGTAGAATAATGTTAAAACAGAGGCAAACTGGATTTTTCCAAAATGTCAGTTGCAACCTTTTTGCACTGAGGCGATGGTATGACCTTTAATACCGTAATCTCCCGCGTATAAGACGCGTCCTCTAGGCCAAACAAAATGCTGGGGAGTCTTATAGCTTTCTCTCAAGTTGGGGGTGCGTCTTATACGAGGGGTACTTTTACTATAGAAATGTACTTATCTTACAAATATCAGCATTAAAATGTGCGTCTTATATGCGAAAATGCATGTGCTGAGTTTGGGGTGCGTCTTATACGCGCAACGCGTCTTCTACGTGGGAGATTACGGTAGTTGTCGAAATAGCATCCTCCTGCCTAGGTGCATCTCTCACACTCCCCTCTGTTGCTCTCTCTGTCTGTATCTGTCTCTTTCTCTCTGTCTCTTTCTCTGTCTCTGTCTGTCTGTCTCTGTCTGTCTCTCTCAATCTCTTTTCACACTTGCCCTCTTTCATTGCCTTATTACAAAAACATGGCTAAATTATTGCCACAGAGGCAGCAGGAAATATAACAACAGCAGCATTACACCAACAAAATGAGAAGAAAAAAAACAACAAAAAAAAATACAACAACAGACAGTTACAAGACTAACAAACAATTTGCTTTATGGATGTCTGATGCTATATGATGTGTCACGACCAATGAAGTACCTAAACAGCCACACGAACCTTTGACAGATAATCTGCTACCAGTAGGTACGAAATTGGTACCAGTTAGTTCAGCCATGCAGAAAACATAACTGAAGGAACCTTCACTGGGTAACCTTTTTGCCTGCATACCTGCCAACAACTACACACACCAATATTGTAGATTCGCCACGGTCCTCCTAGTGAGCATTATACAAATTAGTGAGTCAAAACCTGTCATATCTAATTTGTCATATCTGGCACAGACTCTTCATCTTGACAACTTAAAGTCTTTGATAAGTTCATCTTGACAACTTTGATAAGTTGGCCTCTGCGATGGACCTGGCTGAAGGCCCTTGAGTGATGGACCTGGCTGAAGGCCTTTGAGTGAGAGGCTGCTAAGCTCTTAACATAGACACCTAAATGGTCAAAATAAATAAGCATGGAATATTTTTGCATCGTATTCTTATATTGACAGGAGTGGACATTTGCATTTATGTCATGGCCTATGGGGTTAATTTGATTTTAGAGAAAGAAAAACAGCTCAGCTCCATTCAAAATCCAAGATGGTGGACCCCATTAAATACAAGCATATTGTATTCCATGCCCCCATGGAATACGGCTGTTCTAGTACTAATCTACATTAACGATCGTATCTGCCATGACAAAGAGTCTTTGCCAGGTCTGATAAGTTGAATTTGACTGGTTTTGCCTTGCATATTCTTTGCTGCTCATCCTGAATACCTTTTTCTGCCAGTGTAGTTGAGGCAGGTATTTGAATATCGCTCATCTCACCTGCTCTTCACCCTATACCCAGCTGACTACACATCACAGCACACATATGCATGTAAAGGAGGGTTATCCATATTTAATGTGAAATACCTGAGCAGGGAGAGAGAGAGAGGGGTGGGGGATGTAGGTTAATAGCTCTACCAATTTCTATACACAATCAAGTGGGCATTATATTGAACTGAAAAAAAAGCTTGTTAATATTGTCAAGTCATGATGGATGAAAATAAAGCAGGAAATACATGACTCATTGTTTATTGTAACACATTTTATTCACAATTGTTGTCTAGAATTAGTATTTCATACAAGTATGCCGACCGAATCAGTAAAGGCAGCTTATACCATTAGGTCTTAAATGATTGGTGCATTATTAAGATAACTTATCCTACTTTTTGACCCTACCCTTAACTTTTTTATGGGGTTTCGGACTATGGAAATTTAGGAGCTTAGGGGACAGGGATTTTCTAGGACCCAAAACATTAAATCAGGTCAAAATGTACTGGAATATTGCTGTTGATTTCGCTGGTAACAAGCTCCAGCAATTGCGGTGCCCATGGGACAACCTGCTACCCCGCCCCCAACCAAATATTAATTGGGGTTTTCATTTCACCATTCATGTAGTCAGTGCTGAGGACGGTGCAAAGTATGTCAGAAGTATGTATCTAGAAATTGATACATGTACAACCCCTATACATGCAGAGTTAACCCTTTAAGGGGCTGATAGTATTGATACATGGTGTCCACTGGTCGTCATGATGCACAGACGCACCCATTTATAATGCATCATGCCAGGGCATCATGCAGACCTTACACAACCCAGGTTTCCCTAGCCCACTTAAAAGGGTCCATTTCTCCTCTTTCCTATCCCCTCGGGATGTGTGTGGTGCACATATGCGTGGGCACTGACACGTTCCTCTGTGAAATAGTAATGTAGTTCTCGCCATGAATATGACCTTAGTTGTCGAAATGGTGTTAAACATCTATTACTCACTCACTCACTCACCTTTCACAACTAGCATGATACGCCAATGAGTCAATCAGTCTCCCCAGCTCCTCATTAGTATATGATTCCGACCAGTGGGCGGCATGATGATTTAACAGTCCTTACAGAGTTAATGTTATTTTAAACCATTTCTGTGATTTCTCTATATAACTGTAGGGGTCCTATTGTGCCCATAGTTAATAATGGTGGAATGTGACCCCGTATGGCTATTACATAACACATGGAAATAACACAGCTATTCTAATGTGTTCCCCACAGCCAGTCACACAGTACTGCTGGTCAACACATCCATAATGTCTACATAGAGAGGGCCAGAGGTGAGGTAGAAAGTAAACCTTATGCATAAGTTATGCCCCATGTGCCAATACAGGTTCATGCATGCATAGAAGTTAATATGCCATCATAGCTTTAGATTATATTGAAATGCACTGGCCATGAGATATGGTAGATTTTATGATTCTGGCCTAATTCATAGTCCATATTGTTAGACCTTAGATGTCAAAATGGCGTTACCCAGGTCATTCAGTTAATGACCTGGGCATAATGATAAAAGAGCTCGTTTCAGCAAGGTACTTTATAATCATTTTAGAATATGCTCTTTTTCACTTACCGTAGTGGCCTAATTAAGCGCCGGGAGAACAGTGGTCTTGAAATTAAAATGTACACTATAAACTATGTCTTGAATAAGCGCCGGTCTTGAATGAGCGTGGGGTAGAGTGGTATTGAAATCTATAAGCGCCTGGGCAGTTAAACAGGCCACTACGATATTTGTTACAGCCTCGTCCTTTTTAGCACCCCAAAAACGTGTAAGTTATGGCTTGGCTCACTGTATTTACATTCCCATTGATGGGTGGCTGGATAGGTGGTGGATCAGTTATAGGTGCAAGGTCATAAGGTGACCCATCCTGGTACCAACAGTGCCAAAGTACTAACGCACAAGGCATACAGCCAAGGCTGTCCCCCTGAGATGGCGATCCAAGGATGGTACATACAGTCTTGATACTGTTAGTGTTAGCTCTCTCCTGCCATTTATATGCACTCTGGTGTACCTCAAGGCTCAGCGTTTGGGGACTTAAATACTGTCAAAATCTCTCTGAGTTATCTGAGTCTAAATAATGCCCTCCAAAGTATTTGGGTTAAGTAAGTATACAGGAGACAGCTCTTGGTGGATGTGTGTGACCGTACCTAAGACATTTATGCATAGGACAAGACACACAGAAGAGGCAGAAAATATGAAATTCAGACCCTTTTAAGATGTGCTAGGGGACCCCCCCCCACACACCTCATATATATATATATATATATATATATATATATATATATATATATATATATATATATATATATATATACACATATATATATATATACATATATATATATATATATATATATATATATATATATATATATATATATATATATAGTCCCCCACCCACTTATCACGTTCTTGTCTATTACCTCTCTCTATATATAACTTAGTGTACATTTACATATACCTCACCTTATTTGTCTGGCCCCATTCCTGTGGATCTTGTAGACTCAGGATTACAATCACTCCTATTGGGTTACACGTTCTGTTTCTGTTTAGTGCTATTGGGCTATACCTGGATCTTAGACCTGTTTAAGTCTTCGCATTATGTAATAAGAATTAAAAGGATTAATTCATGTTTAAGGGATATTTAGTTGCAAGAAGCAAATAACTCAAGGACTATGGCCAGTATATAACATGTCAATGGCCTCTTTCACAAAATAAGTTAGGTATGATATGTTTTACAATTCCCATATTTGCCTAGGCCTGGTACACCTCCACTTTAAATCCCTGTTCCTGTCCTTGAGAAAAAATCTGAAAATGAGGTGCAAAAATAGAGCATTGTGCGGCACAATGGGCAGGTAGTAACACCACTCTAGAGGAAGGAAATGGCCGCCATGTCTTCTGTTTTCCCTTTTGCTGTGCGATGTATATATTCAGTATGATTTATTTGACAGGAAGGAAACAATACCACCACTTAGAAGTACAGAGGAATGAAACAGTCTCTATAGCTTTGATGTCCAAGCAACTATCTTTCAATTGAAAGACCTTTTCTGTTTTAAACTAACACCAGATCCTGAAATTTAAACTCCAGGCCCCTATTACACACAGATCTTATCTAAAGTCAACAGGGGGGTGGTGGGTTTTTGTGTGGACACGCGAACATTTTTTACGCCCCCCTCGGCGACAGTTCTATAGTAGCGCGCTGGCTTTTTTGCTAAAAAGAGGGTCATTTTTTAGCCCCCCCTCAAGAGGGGTCCAAATTTTTTTAGCCCCCCCACTCAAACCCACCACCCCCCCGTTGATAAACAATGACCACTCCCTTACTCCCAGTGAAAACAAAAAGGTTGGCTCATGCTTCCAGGGATAAGTGAAGAACTGTAATGTGAGTAGGAAATGAGAGGCAGAAGGGGGCAAGTCAAGTATTGTACTTTATGTATTGGAGGGGGCCTGGAGGATGCAGGGGGTCTGGACACCAAGTTATGAAGTTGAATTATTCTGTTGTACTGTCCTTTGGAAGCATGTGATGACGTCACGATTGCCAAAGTGCATCCAAGTTAGAGCTTGCACAACACTGTAACTTGTAAGAGTGCAGTCAGATGCTCTTTGTGACTTTTTTTCTTCTGATATGGTTTGCTATTTACCTTGAGAAATATCGATATATGACCTGATAGAAGATGCCCGTGACGTATCACTATCCTGCACCTTTTACTTTTGTAAATACAACACATTTTACAACACCTTCTATGTATAAGCAATGCAGCACCTGATGCATTTTGGCAATCATGACATCATCAGATGCATCAGAAAGAGCTGCTGCTCTCCCCTATAGTAACATATATTTCAATAACCATGCCAGAATCTTTTTATCTGATGGAAAGCCATCAAAATACGATATCATGAAAATAGAGTAGGGTTTTTCTATAAGTGCTGGGTTATGCAGTACGAAAAGATTATTTGTGGTGTTCAGGTGGACAAAGTGGCTGACCAGACCTGTACCATGGCTGGTTATTGACCTATTAAACAATAGGTACTGCCTACTGGTGTACCATTATATGGACCCTGGGCCTGGTCATCTAGGGTGGGAGGCCGGGTGGGAGGCCTCTGGGACAGCTGCACTCCACATGTTGGTTGGTCAGTCTATACAAAAAATGTTTTCCCTGGTAGGTCATTCAGTCCTGCAGATTTTATCATTTTTGCTGGCCTGGTTTCATCACAGTAGGACTGAACACCTCAAAATTATTATTCGAAATCGTTCAACTCTGTAAATCTTAACAAACAGTAATGCCTTTTATCTTAGGCTGTAAAAACCTTAATAATGGTCTGATTTGCAAGCCGTTATAACCAAAATGTAGACCAAGGTCCTAAACTTACAGCCTAACTTTCGGTCCAGGTGTCTGACAATTCGTGTGGGCCCAGCAGCAATTTTGCCTGCCAAAGCCAGTGTTCTGTGAGTTTTAATATTGACTGGTGTTGTCTTTGAATGACATACCTACAAGTCCATGTTCCTCGTTTGTTACATCAGTGCAAATTTAAATGTGATTTTTTCCAAGTTTATCTTATCCCTGTGAGTATTGGGAGCCCGAAAACACTTTACATGAGGAGGTGGATAATATATATTTAAAAAAAAACTATAGAATAGCCGTTTGTAAATAATATCGTCCATGGTATTCTGTACAATTCCTTCTTCTGAGTGAGCCCTATCTTCATGCCTCAGTCATCGGCTTCGGTTTTGACCCTAATACAATGAGTGAATGGAAAGAGGGAATTCAAAGACCTACAATCTATCAGCCTACAAGATTAGCCATGACCGCTCCATAAATAGTCCTCTACTGGACTCTACATGCAATATAGCACCCCTTCACCCCTGTACACACAATGGTGCATGTACAAAGGGTTAAAATAAGATGAGAACTGTCTGTGGTAGGGTTAACCATCAGCCAGCCGTTACAGTAGTGTGGTCATTACCAAGTACAGAACACTTTCCTTTCTATTACCTTAAGTTCTCCCACATAAGTTCGACCCTCATAAAAGCTGCACCCCCGACCTTGGAATGAGCTTTAAGCCGCACCCGAGGCTTCAGAAATTGAGATTTAGTACTGTTAGTGCCTAATACCCTCCTATAAGCCGCATCCCTTCATGGGCTGATCCCGTAAGCCGCACTTTGATTTTGGTCTGGTACTACAGCCGCGGCTTATACGAAAGAATTTATGATACTGTGAGTACTACCACGAACCCCTTCATACCCTTTTGTCACTGTTTAAACGAGAGTATTTTATGAGGAGTCAGTGGGAACCTTCCCCCCCATACCCAGACCCTCGGTGCTGTCTAATATACGTGTAAAGCTGTGAAAATCCACAACAAATAAAAAGGCCATTTTTAACGCCCATATATAAAAGCAACGTCCCCAAAAAGTGGCCCATTAGATTTTGGATGCTTCACTGATGATAAAATTAACTGACAACATCATTGAATGATAATTCTGAATTTCTTCAAATGCAGAAACCTGTCTCAAGATTCCCATTGAAGCTAGGTAGAGGACACATATGAAAGGTGCAATAGTAATCTTGTAGGGCTTTGTCCCATGTAGGTCAGCCTACATCAACCCTCCTGGAATATAATTCCAATATAATACACATGTACATACAGCGTACCTGAAGTATGCACAACTCCCACAACTTACTCAATGCAAACATTTATAGAAATCCATATTTAGCAAATGAGGACAAGTCAAGATGATATCACGTAACCGTTAGAGGGTCGGACATTGCATGAAAAAGACTTTGAAGCATGACCAGTGAGGTGGCAGTGTGCTCGCCAACACTTCATTGGTCCTTTCATGATGTCCTTTAATCCTTGGGGTGTGCTTTAGATGTGCCTTATATGCGAGGTATCACTATAATTACCTTTTATTTTTGCTAAATCTTCTACCATAGACGGGCTTCCCTAGCCCACTTAAAAAGGGTCTATTTCTCCTCTTTCCTATCCTCTCGGGAAGTGTGTAGTGCACATATGCGTGGGCACTGACACATTCCCCTGTGAAATGTAGTTCTCGCCATGAATATGACCTTAGCTGTCGAAATGGCGTTAAACATCTATTACTCACTCACTCTACCATGGAACGTTCTTAGGGAATCAGATATGCCACCTTTCTGGGTTCATTCAGGAGATACCTGTATATATTCGGTATAGATTCTCGTTTTAAAAATTGTGCTAACTTTCTAGGTAGAAAATGTGTCAAAACCCCTTTGTATTCCTTGATTCTGTAAACCGGTGAGTGACATCGCTGGGGAATTACCTCAAAGTCTTCTTGTGATATCCAGTCCTAAATATATCCCATTAACATAGCCAGGGTGGTACTGTCCACACTCTAGTCTAACAGTGAAGGGTCCTGTAGGTAGCCGAACAACTTAACCCTATAAGGGCCGCTGATGTATCATGGGCATTGGTGGTCATGATGCATGGATGCATGAACTACTCGCCAGGGCTACATTCATGCATCGTGACCACGGGGTCATGACGACCCTACAGAGCTTATATATCCCCGGAGGGTCGGCATGATGCACCAATGAAGTGCCGTCGAGTCTCCTTGCCAGCACTTCATTGGTGCATCATGACGACCATGATACACTCCTGAATCAGCGGCCCTTAAAGGGTTAATGTTGTCCCACACACAAATAGTACAAATGGTGCCTGGAGGAGGAAACCCCTCAGGCTGTTCCTAGAATAATCCTAAAGCCAACTCTACAAAGCTACTGGAGGTTTATAGTATAAGTAAGGGGATTTCATTCAATAGAGAAAAAGAGTCCCCACTTTGCTAAACACTAAGATTCAATTGAACAACCTAATCAAAGATTTAAATTAATTAATAGTTGAATAGTAGGAAGCACTCCTGGTGAATTGCGTGTATGGGCATCAAGCCGACCCCACAGGGTCAATAAAGTGCTGGCGATCATTGGAGCATCATGACGACCAATGGCAGTGGCGGATTTAGAGGGGGGGGGCACACCCCCCTTTTCCCCAGTACTTAAGAGTTTAACTACATATTTTGGACCCCAAAAGTTGCCCCAAAACAGGGGGTGCGCCCCCTCCTTTTAGGCCGCGCCCCCTCCTTTTCCAAATCCTGGATCCGCCACTGAATAAACATGATATACCAGTGCATTTGATAGGCCAAAAATGTATTTGTTTTATAAAAGCCAGCCCTACCTATCAACACAGGCTCGACCCTAGAATTTCTCAGATGTACACTCACTACATCTCGCTGACAGGGGTGTGCGGCTGCCAAGGCCACTTTTTGGCCAAAATCCCTCTCACCAAGGGTCTACTTTTGGTCAAAATCCCTCTCACCAAGGGTCACTTTTTGCATATTTTGACCCGCATGTCCAAATAATTGCCAGTTTTCAGAATTTTCATCAAAATTTCTGCCAAATGTCATCAGTTTTGATAGAGATTCACCACATCAAGGGTAAATTTCAAGATTAAAAAACTTAACCATGCACATTTTTGACTAAAATCCCTCTCACCAAGGGTCACCTTTTGCCCAAAATTCCTCTCACCGAGGGTAAGGGTTGTCAGAAGCCCAGCCGCACAACCCTGTCAGAAGAAATCCAAGTGTCCCCCCCCGGGCTTTTGGGCCATTTTAGTGACCCGTGTGTCGTTGCCTGCGCATCCCTCATTTTTCTGAGAGTGAGATATTGTCTCCCTTACTACCAGTGTATTGCACCACTGTAAATGCACACTAAATACCATCGGGCTTCCCTAGCCCACTTAAAAGGGTCTACTTCTCATCTTTCCTATCCCCTCAGGATGTGTGTGGTGCACATATGCGCGGGCACTAACACATTCCTCTGTCAAATTGTGTAATGTCGTTCTCGCCATGAATATGACCTTAGCTGTCGTAATGCCGTTAAACATCTATTACTCACTCACTCACTAAATACCATGAAGTCCGCCATTTGCTGCCTTTCACTGTCGATCAATCAGTATAGAGGATGGTTCAATAATTGAAACATCGACAACCTGGGAAGGAGGGATGCTCGGTTACATGTGCCTGGACTAGCATCGATCTCTCCAGTAGATCGACATATCAACTTGGGAAGTACTAGAACTATAAGATGTATTCAAAAACCACAGTCCAAAACCATGATATCCTCTAATTTGATTAGCGGTCACCCCCAAATGACAAATTTGAGGGAGTCTAATGTCACTAGTGCTACAGATTGTGTGACACTGCATCATTTCAAATAATCTAACTGGAATCAAAGTTACATAGGAGTAATATAATTATGCTTATTCTAGTTCAATATAAGCTTTGAGTTCCATTTTACCTTAAATTCCACGTGGAACTTATCCCTTATGCGATATCTAATGGTTAAATCTAAATGGTTCCAGGCAATTCGAAATCTTTACAATTTCTATGACCAAATGTCCTACAGTGCAACCGAATTTTCAATAAGAAACTGACAATGATTGGGGGATCTATTTCCATGTTATTGATCGGGTGATTACCTTTAACAACATCATAAAATACCACATTGAGGGGGTAGCTCCATAATATCACAAAGTCTGATGATGAAGCACTGGGATTAAATCAGAATTTTAGTTTACATATTATTAACACCCCAGTCCATAAATTCCGAATCGCCATCACAGAACCATGGGTGGATTTAGCCTGTTAGGATCATGCAATATCACAATTTGATCATAATTGTGTGAATTTAATGATGTTTGAATCACGTGTGTATTCCTCCCCACTAACACCCATCCGAACTCTTTAAAGGCCGCTGATGCATTATTACATCATGCCAACTGGTTGGCATGATGTATCAATGCATCATCGCAATTTGCTGGCGTGATGCACCTATGAATGGTGGATGAGTCTGCTTCCCAGCACTTCATTGGTGCATCATATCCCACCTTAAGTAGTGTAGCAACACCTAAGGATCGTCACGATTGTTGAACGAGTGGTAGTTGTAGACTACAATAAAGGAAGGTGAGAATCGCTGAATGATGATGATGATGATGATGATGATGATGACGACGACGACGACGACGACGACGACGACGAATTGAAGACAGGTTGATGCATTTGAATAAATCTGAGTGATTGCGTTACACAACAGACCAATTAGGTGTCTTTAATTCACCCATGGACATGTACAAGCCTATGTTGATAATTAACATCTTTATAGCCTGTAACTCAAGGGTCGACGTACGCGTCCCGGACCAAAGTTCAGTAGACATTAAGTATTGAATAAGTAGGGAAAGAGTATCCTCCGGAAGTATAGATAGAGTAGCCATTCAGGAGTATACTGCTATCCTACTAACACCTCACAGTTCTGAGCAGTATGTCCGAAATATGTAAATGAGTTAAGGGTATATGTTCAGTATGATACTTAAATGCTACTGTCAGTCAGTATACATTCAGTATTGCTTTAGCCTCTGGGCTTCTGGGTCAGCTCAGCTTGCCAAGCAGTATACTCTTATGCTACTTCTTCAGCCCCTGATGCCAACCACCCAGAATGACATTAGCTTTTTCTGTGTCACGGACTGTGCATGTCCAGCATTAGATATTGTAAGTGATCTACTTGCCATTAGTGAGCTCTTGTTTTCTGTTTCAATGTGCCCAGTGTGGGCATGGCATACTCATGCAACTATGTGCCCATTCCTGTCACATTGTGAAAGTTTCTTGATGGAATATCCCTGAGAAATGTGCTCCCTATATGTCCCTGTGTTAACCCCATTGCATTCTGGCGCCTTCTGTCTAACTGCCAGGTCCAGTGGCGGATTTAGAGGGGGGGCGCAGGGGTGCACCCCCCCTTTTCCTAGTTGTTAAGAGTTTAATTTAGATATTTTGGACCCCAAAATTTGCTCAGAAATAGGTTTTTTTCCCCCTCTTTTAGGGCGGCGCCCCACCTTTTCCAGATCCTGGATCCGACCCTGGACCAGGTCTAAGTATGTACACTAACCCAGATAATATGCACTAGGGTGACATTGGGAAATAAGTATAGAAGAAGTAGAATACTAAAGTTATACTTCTGTGCTGGCTGTGGACTATGTGTCAGGAGTATCAAAAGGAGTAGTCTTGAAGGGTGCTCAAATTAACCTATGTCAAAGGAGTATAGAATAAGTAGAATAGATGAAATGCCTATCTAATTTTAGTATACATTAAGTAGACTACTCTTTAAGGAGTAGTGAAGGGATAAAGTCTAGGAGTATTTGTTAAGTATACACTGAACATTTCAGTAGTCATATCAGTAGTGTTTTCAGTACTACTGACTGGTGAAGTAACTACTGCCTTCTGGTCCGGGTATAATCAAATCAATCATCTGCCTGGGCAAGAATCTGTGCTAGGGCTGACAAGTTAAGCATGAGAAGTTTTAACTATTTATTTTATGCTGTTCAATTAGAAGACACTAGGGACTCTCCAATTTTTTTTTGTGTGTGATAGGCTTAGAACTAATTTCTTGACTCCAGGTGGGGGAATATATTAGCACATACAGCATAATCTCCATGTAAAAGGCCATTTTGTCCTTTAACCTTTTAGATTGGAGATAATCTTCCCAGTTGGACATCTCTCCATAGTACAAATTGCCTTCTATAATCACCTCACCTTTTGTTTCTACATACTGGGTGGTATCATTGACTTTACTATTGATCTTATTTCAAAGTGCACCCCCTGGTGTGAGTTATACCTAACTAACCCTTCAAGGGTTGGTGAAGGAATGCATCTGTTAGTCGTCGCGATGCATGGATGCAGCCCTTGGCAAGTAACTCGCCACGACTGCATTTAGGCAAAAAAAAGGTTTGTTTCCGGTCACCCGGCCATCCTCAGCTAAAATGGGCCGACCTCAGATTCTTTTGAAGATTTGTTCAAAATTCTCCCGTTTTTGCCGTTCATTCTTAGGAATGAACGGCTATAGGAGGGGACCCATTCTTAAATACAAGCTCTCATAGTGGTGCTTCCTCGCTCTCCATGTATAATCCTGTCATAGGTACAGTATTGAGTATGCCTATACCTGGATTAAAATCTGCAAATCAGTCAAGCATAGAAGTGGTGGCAGTGGTGGTGTTGGTGGACCTGTTATTGTAGACCCTGGGGACAGAGTGGTGGTAGCCCTGGACAGCTCAGGCAGAGCCATGGTATATAGCATATATAGCCCCCCCCCCCCACCCACCTCTGAATAGTGGTGGTGGCTGTGCTCCTGTGGTGGCCCCATACCTGCCTGGCACCACCTCCCCCAGCACCATGTGGTTCTCTTCTGCTGGTGATGCATTTCTCAGCACCACTGACTATTAACCCACTAAAGGCCACCTACATGTATATTTATGTATACATGTACACATAAGTATGATGCACTTTTTTAGGAGTTTTAAGTGGCGTGGTATTGGATTATTTGGAGTCTTGGGACCGTTTTCCATGTGTGTTGGCCATCTTGGTTTTCGGAAACATAGGGATCCAGGCCATATATGGTCAATTTTGATCTTCAAATGTTATCAGATGGATATTAGTGACCATTGAAAGACCTCAACTACCTAATTCTATTGTTTTCCATATGTGTCGGCCATCTTTGTTTTAGGATACACAGGGATCCAGGCCATACATGGTCAATTTTGATCTTCAAAAATTATCAGATGGATGTTAGTGACCATTGGGGGACCTCAACTAGCCAATTTTGTTGTTTTCCATGTGTGTCGGCCATCTTTGTTTTAGGAAACACAGGGATCCAGCTCATATATGGTCAATTTTGATCTTCAAAAGTTATGAGATGGATGTTAGTGACCATTGAAAGACCTCAACTACCTAATTCTATTTTTTTCAATATGTGTCGGCCATCTTTGTTTTAGAAAACACAGGGATCCAGGCCATATATGGTCAACTTTGATTTTCAAAAATTATCAGATGGATGTTAGTGACCATTGGGAGACCTCAACTAGCCTATTTTATTGTTTTCCATGTGTGTCGGCCATCTTTATTTTAGGAAACACAGGGATCCAGGTCATATATGGTCAATTTTGATCTTCAAAAGTTATAAGATGGATGTTAGTGACCATTGAAAGACCTCAACTACCTAATTCTATTTTTTTCAATATGTGTCAGCCATCTTTGTTTTAGAAAACACAGCGATCCAGGCCATATATGGTCAACTTTGATCTTCAAAAATTATCAGATGGATGTTAGTGACCATTGGGAGACCTAAACTAGCCTATTTTATTGTTTTCCATGTGTGTCGGCTATCTTTGTTTTAGGAAACTCAGGGATCCAGCTCATATATTGTCAATTTTAATCTTCAAAAGTTATCAGATGGATGTTAGTGACCATTGGGACACCTCAACTAGCTAATTTCATTGTTCTCCATATATGTCGGCCATCTTTGTTTTAGGAAACACAGGGATCCAGGCCATATATGGTCAATTTCGATCTTCAAAAGTTATCAGATGGATGTTAGTGACCATTGGGAGACCTCAACTACCCAATTTTGTTGTTTTCCATGTGTGTCGGCCATCTTGGTTTCAGGAATCACAGGGATCCAGGTCATATATGGTCAACTTTGATCTTCAAAAGTTATCAGATGGATGTTAGTGACCATTGGGACACCTCAACTAGCTAATTTTATTGTTCTCCATATATGTCGGCCATTTTTGTTTTAGGAAACACAAGGATCCAGGCCATATATGGTCAACTTCGATCTTCAAAAGTTATCAGATGGATGTTAGTGACCATTGGGACACCTCAAGTACCTAATTTTATTGTTTTCCATGTGTGTCGGCCATCTTGGTTTTCGGAAACACAGGGATCCAGGTCATATGTGGTCAATTTTGATCTTCAAAAGTTATCAGATGGATGTTAGTGACCATTGGGAGACATCAAATAGCCTATTTTATTGTTTTCCATGTGTGTCGGCCATCTTTGTTTTAGGAAACACAGGGATCCAGGTCATATATGGTCAATTTTGATCTTCAAAAGTTATAAGATGGATGTTAGTGACCATTGAAAGACCTCAACTACCTAATTTTATTTTTTTCAATATGTGTCGGCCATCTTTGTTTTAGAAAACACAGCGATCCAGGCCATATATGGTCAACTTTGATCTTCAAAAATTATCAGATGGATGTTAGTGACCATTGGGAGACCTAAACTAGCCTATTTTATTCTTTTCCATGTGTGTCGGCCATCTTTGTTTTAGGAAACACAGGGATCCAGCTCATATATTGTCAATTTTAATCTTCAAAAGTTATCAGATGGATGTTAGTGACCATTGGGACACCTCAACTAGCTAATTTTATTGTTCTCCATATATGTCGGCCATCTTTGTTTTAGGAAACACAGGGATCCAGGCCATATATGGTAAATTTCTATCTTCAAAAGTTATCAGATGGATGTTAGTGACCATTGGGGGACCTCAACTACCCAATTTTGTTGTTTTTCATGTGTGTCGGACATCTTGGTTTCAGGAATCACAGGGATCCAGGTCATATATGGTCAATTTTGATCTTCAAAAGTTATAAGATGGATGTTAGTGACCATTGAAAGACCTCAACTACCTTATTCTTTTTTTTTTTCAATATGTGTCGGCCATCTTGGTTTCAGGGATCCAGGTCATATATGGTCAATTTTGATCTTCAAAAGTTATGAGATGGATGTTAGTGACCATTGGAAGACCTCAACTACCTAATTCTTTTTTTTTTTTTTTTAATATGTGTCGGCCATCTTTGTTTTAGAAAACACAGGGATCAAGGCCATATATGGTCAACTTTGATCTTCAAAAATTATTAGATGGATTTTAGTGACCATTGGGAGACCTCAACTAGCCTATTTTATCGTTTTCCATGTGTGTTGGCCATCTTTGTTTTAGGAAACACAGGGATCCAGCTCATATATTGTCAATTTTAATCTTCAAAAGTTATCAGATGGATGTTAGTGACCATTGGGACACCTCAACTAGCTAATTTTATTGTTCTCCATATATGTCGGCCATTTTTGTTTTAGGAAACACAGGGATCTAGGCCATATATGGTCAACTTCGATCTTCAAAAGTTTTCAGATGGATGTTAGTGACCATTGGGACACCTCAAGTACCTAATTTTATTGTTTTCCATGTGTGTCGGCCATCTTGGTTTTCGGAAACACAGGGATCCAGGTCATATGTGGTCAATTTTGATCTTCAAAAGTTATGAGATGGATGTTAGTGACCATTGGGACACCTCAACTAGCTAATTTTATTGTTCTCCATATATGTCGGCCATCTTTGTTTTAGGAAACACAGGGATCCAGGCCATATAGCTCACATAGCTATTATCAGCTGGGGGCCGCCATTAGACCCCGACGGCACTATGACTAACACCTTCAGCCCCCGACTCCGCAGTATATGCCAGGGATGCCTCCCATTGGTCAATAATACAATAGCCATGTGCCGTATATGGTCAACTTCGATCTTCAAAAGTTATCAGATGGATGTTAGTGACCATTGGGGGACCTCAACTACCCAATTTTGTTGTTTTCCATGTGTGTCGGCCATCTTTGTTTTAGGAAACACAGGGATCCAGGTCATATATGGTCAATTTTGATCTTCAAAAGTTATGGTTAGTGACCATTTGGACACCTCAACTACCCAATTTTATTGTTTTCCATGTGTGTCGGCCATCTTGGTTTTAGGAAACACAGGGATCCAGGTCATATGTGGTCAATTTTGATCTTCAAAAGTTATCAGATAGATGTTAGTGACCATTGGGACACCTCAACTACCTAATTCTTTTGTTTTCCTTGGGTGTCGGCCATCTTGGTTTCAGGAATCACAGGGATCCAGGCCATATATGGTCAATTTTGATCTTCAAAAGTTATCAGATGGATGTTAGTGACCATTGTGACACCACCACCACCAATACCACCACCACACTACTCCCAACCCTCACACACATTCCTTATTTGCATATTTTAATCCAGGCATAGGTTTACTCCATACTATAGCAATGGGGCAGGATTTTACATGGAGAGCAAGGAAGCACCACAATCAGAGCATATATTTAAGTATAGGTCCATTCCAAAGGCCATAGAGTTCATATATAATGATCTTTTTTCCTTGGATCATCATAGGAATATGCACGGCATTACAGCATTGCTGTGTTTACTTTCCTGAAAGTATGTTATAGATTAATAAATTGCAAAACACACAACATATGAAGGGCTTTTAGATTCCGTATTAAAATGATATTTGTTCTGAAAATTTTGATCTACTATCATATTAAAAATGTTGTAAATCAATTCTATACTTCTTAGAACATGATATGAATATGCACGGCATTACAGCTTTGCTGTGTTTACTTTGCCGAAAATATGGGATAAATTTCTAATCCGGGAAACGCACTGCAATTTAACTGCTTTTAGAATTGATATTAAACTCAGAATTGATCGTCAAATTTAAATATGAAACCCTAATATCTTGATCATAGATGACAGATCCTAAATTGAATCCTCTCAATTGCATCCTTAACACGGGCCTCTTGATCATAGGTCTTAGATTCTAAATTTTCAATTGAATCCTTAGCATAATTTCCTAACCATGGACCCCTTGTTTGACGACTTTTTCTTGTAGATTTTTTTAAACTTTTTTTTCAAATTTCTCTAACATTCCCTTCCAAAATTGTTATTTGAAATATATACACACATTTACCCATCGTTTTTTTTTTCATTTCCCATGCAGTATTTATTATTAAAGCAACGATTCTAACAAGTGTCAGTGAAAAACCAGCAATATCTGACTCTATAAAGTCCTGGGTAAAAAAAAAGAAAGAAATCCGACCTACCGACTTCAACTTTTTTGACCATGTTACCGAAAACACAGCTTTTTTTAGGCCTTAGGCGTCATGAGGACCCTACGAGTTTGATAGACTGCAGGAGGGTGCACACAATCTGCACTGATGAATTCCTGACAGGCAGACTCGAGCATCATGCCTACCAATGATATTATGTACTCTTACATTACAGGTCCGTAAAGGGTTAAGTGAAAGGCTCCCTGTGGATATTACTTGTTTTTTTACTCTGGTGTTAATGGCAGTAGTTGGGAGGACTGGTAGGGTGTGGATACTTCTGTTATAAAAGGGGAAATTATGTCAATCACTTCTAATTTGTGCATGAGATGGCTTTTGTATTGAAAATGTGATCATTCAGATTTTATCTCTACCCTGCAATTTCATATTGATTAAGATCGTAATTCTCATATGCTCTAAGGCAATACCTGGTCCTGAATCAAAGATTTCCCAACATGTAACAATTAAAGGAAAGCAGATTCAGACAGGGAAATGGCATTGGTTCATCAAGCTTTAATATGTACTGGGCGTTATAGAAACAACAACAGCAATAGCAAAGAAATATAGTCTACCTTAGGTAGCTTCTACAATTTGGGTAGGATTTCAAAGAAGCTTCTAAGTAGTTCACTGACTTCTCATGATATATTATTGAATAGTTGTCTCGAGAACTGCACAGTATCTACAACTTAAAATAAAGGCAAAGCAATAACAGTATAGTCAGCACAGGGTAAAATCGGGATCATGTAGGTGGAGTTTTTAGTTAGTTATTATTTTTATATTTAGTTTTCATGATGATTTTTGAGTCAGGTATTTCCCAGCGTGTACTGTATGGAATGTGCCTATGGGGTGACTAGTTATTACTCACGGCCCGATTGTCCCCCCTCCCCTCCCCTGCGTCATGTTGCCTTTACATTTAAACTATGGTCACACCTTAGAACAAAATAATCTCACTGTGAATATATCATGTAACCTGGTGTATAGAAATGCCTTCCATATACAAAAGGTGTGACAAACTTCGCACCAGGTATATATCCACGTAACCTTGTTAACCCATAGTTTATCTACTACGTACACCATATTATATCAATGTATTACATGGACCTCATGCCATATTCTCCTGGGTTTGAGGCACTTCTTATATGTGAATCTGATGCCTCCCCTGCCTTATAGAATCAGCGCTCCCCCGCCTTATAGAATCATTACTCCCCTGCCTTATAGAATCAGCACTCCCCCGCCTTATAGAATCATTACTCCCCCGCCTTATAGAATCAGCGCTCCCTCGCCTTATAGAATCAGCACTCCCCCGCCTTATAGAATCATTACTCCCCTGCCTTATAGAATCAGCGCTCCCTCGCCTTATAGAATCAGCACTCCCCCGCCTTATAGAATCATTACTCCCCTGCCTTATAGAATCAGCACTCCCCCGCCTTATAGTATCATTACTCCCCTGCCTTATAGAATCAGCACTCCCCCACCTTATAGAATCAGCACTCCCCTGCCTTATAGAATCAGCACTCCCCCGCCTTATAGAATCAGCACTCCCCCGCCTTATAGAATCAGCACTCCCCCACCTTATAGAATCAGCACTCCCCCGCCTTATAGAATCAGCACTCCCCCACCTTATAGAATCAGCACTCCCCCACCTTATAGAATCAGCACTCCCCCACCTTATAGAATCAGCACTCCCCCGTCTTATAGAATCATTACTCCCCCGCCTTATAGAATCAGCGCTCCCCCGCCTTATAGAATCAGCACTCCGCCCGCCTTATAGAATCAGCACTGCCCCGCCTTATAGTATCAGCACTCCCCCGCCTTATAGAATCAGCAAACCCAGCCTTATAGAATCAGTACTCCCCCGCCTTATAGAATCAACACTGCCCCGCCTTATAGAATCAGCGCTCCCTCGCCTTATAGAATCAGCACTCCCCCGCCTTATAGAATCAGCACTCCCCCGCCTTATAGAATCAACACTGCCCCGCCTTATAGAATCAACACTCCCCCGCCTTATAGAATCAGCACTCCCCCGCCTTATAGAATCAGCACTCCCAGCCTTATAGAATCAGTACTCCCCCGCCTTATAGAATCAGCAAACCCAGCCTTATAGAATCAGCACTGCCCCGCCTTATAGTATCAGCACTCCCCGCCTTATAGAATCAGCACTCCCTCGCCTTATAGAATCAGCACTCCCCCGCCTTATAGAATCAGCACTCCGCCCGCCTTATAGAATCAGCACTCCCCACCTTATAGAATCAGCACTCCCCCGCCTTATAGAATCAGCACTCCCCCGCCTTATAGAATCAGCACTCCCCTGCCTTATAGAATCAGCACTCCCCCGCCTTATAGAATCATCACTCCCCCGCCTTATAGAATCAGCACTCCCCCGCCTTATAGAATCAGCACTCCCCTGCCTTATAGAATCATCACTCCCCCGCCTTATAGAATCAGCACTCCCCCGCCTTATAGAATCAGCACTCCCCTGCCTTATAGAATCAGCGCTCCCCCGCCTTATAGAATCAGCGCTCCCTCGCCTTATAGAATCAGCGCTCCCCCGCCTTATAGAATCAGCACTCCCCTGCCTTATAGAATCAGCACTCCCCCGCCTTATAGAATCATCACTCCCCCGTCTTATAGAATCAGCACTCCCCGCCTTATAGAATCAGCACTCCCCCGCCTTATAGAATTAGCACTCCCCGCCTTATAGAATCAGCACTCCCCGCCTTATAGAATCAGCACTCCCCGCCTTATAGAAACAGCACTCCCCGCCTTATAGAATCAGCACTCCCCCGCCTTATAGAATCAGCACTCCCCGCCTTATAGAATCAGCACTCCCCGCCTTATAGAATCAGCACTCCCCCGCCTTATAGAATCAGCACTCCCCCGCCTTATAGAATCAGCACTCCGCCGCCTTATAGAATCAGCACTCCGCCCGCCTCATAGAATCAGCACTCCCCCGCCTTATAGAATCAGCACTCCCCCGCCTTATAGAATCAGCACAAAGACAAGGTGGGTGGGTCGTACATGTGGGGTATCTTTATTATAGAACATTACTAAACCTTCAAGCTTAGACTCTACATTATAGCATTTCATTCGGCTCAGGGTGTGCCTTTTGGAAGAGGTCTGACGGTAGATGCTTCTATGGGGCCACATAGTGTGTAGAAGCAAAATCGCTGTGAGGTGGTATTTGGTCGTCCGATTTCTGTTAAGAAGGTACTCCAGGGCGAAAGTTTGCCCGACCCACCGCATGTGAATACATGCTTTCCATGCATTACATTGCCAAGTCTACTCACCAGGTCTGCATCCGTGAAGAATCACTTACATGTCACTTACCAGCTCATGCGTTGATGCATCATGATGATGGCAAACGACTATGAACCTTATCTCGAAGATGATTGAACCTAAATCCAGGCAATTTCCCAGACCTGAAAGGATTAATTGTGGTTTCATGCTCTAAATGTATCTGAGAGGTTCCTGTTTAACAAAAATGGGAAGTAGGTTGACTCCTGTCGCGGTTGCCTGAACACAAAGTCACTCACTTGAGACCAAATGTACTAGGGATCAATTTTGGGAATGAACAGAACCTTTTACATCTTCGAAATGATCTCTGATCAATTCATTTCATGCAGTAAATAAATATGTCTGGTCCTATCACATACTCAATACCTTGTCGATAGATATTCTATCTTTTTTTTTATTCTTTTGTTATAGAACTGATCAATATTGGCATGGTCACGATTCTCTTGCTACTCATGTATAAATAACAATGTGGCAAACTTTTTCAAATGGAACTCATTTTTGACCTGCCAAAGCTTTCGAAGATATCCAGCTGCCAAGAGTACCTGACCGTGAACACTGAATTAACATATCCTACATGTATAATAACTCAATAATTAACATTAATGTTATTTGTTAGCTTGATGAAGAATTGTATGTGTGAATGGAGCAGTATTTATAAGTGTGTCTTGTCCTAAAATGGAATCCTATTGGTTCTAAACCCAGACACCATTTCTATACTTCTCGTACCCGGACCCACTCATGCATGACCGAGTGTAGCATATATTGGCTTAGACTGGCTGCAGTCCCTGAGCTCTCCTCCCAACGTCACTATACCCCCCATGCCTCTCCTCCTCTGGCTGCTGGGCTCAATTCACTAGGGGTCTTCTTAAATTTTCTGTTTAAAACGTGAAATCATTTCAATTTTTATTTCAATTCTTATGCATTAAAATTGAGGGACTTGAGCAAGTCTAGTATTGGATTGAAGTGAAGCCTTCCTCAGTTTCTGAAACTGTCAAGATTGTCTAAGTATTCAAAGTATGATGAAATGATATTATCTGCTCAGTAGAGAAATGATCTAGCTGACCCTCACAACCTTTTTGCACTGGCGGGACAATATTTTGTCGCCTTAGAGCAAGAAGGTTGTAACTCTATCTGGGTCAACAGGATAAAAGGTATGCCCGTGAGGGGCCTCACGGAGGTACCTTGTTGACCAGATGCAGTTACAACCTTCATGCACTATAGTGACGATGTATAGTTGTAGGCCTAGTATCGGGCCTACCGTAATCTCCCGCGTATAAGGCGCAGCCCACGTATAAGGCGCACCCCCAACTCAGGGAGGCCTGTTCCACGTATAAGACGCACCTCTAAGGGCAGATTTTTGTTAATTTAGTACTGTTCTATTGTAAAAATACCCCCCCCCCCCTATAAGGCGCTACCCAAACTCAAGGCAATGTCCCTCCTACGTATAAGACGGACTCAGCAGCATTTTGTTTGGCGTATAAGACGCGCCTTATATGCGGGAGATTACGGTAGTTCATACTATACATAGCCTCACCACTAGCCTTAACATAATATGGTTAAAAGAAGAATGTATTAAATCAAATAAAAAAAAACTATAGTAAGCAAACAATAAGAAAAGTAGCTCTGACTTGTAGCCAAGTGTGATAATAGAGTTCTGGCTTGTTTGGGAATGGGTTTCCACTCCCTCCATCCTTTCCTGTATGATAAATGACAACCTTGTCTGGTTCGAGCCAATCTGGCCCCAGCTCGACCACTAGCGTGAGTCGTCTCTGGCGACCAGCGTTTTTTTCTGTAAAAGTAGCTCTGGTAGCTGTAGTGGTTAAATGTAGGTAGGTACAGTGCGTAGTAATATTCCCCAGAATATGGGGACCCACAATCCCCAAACACGAGAGAGGGAGTTCCCTGAATCCCGACCGGACGAGACTGGGATTGAGCACTTCTCTAGTTATACCCTACAATCAATGACACCTGCGTTTTTGGTATAGCTTTCCACCAAAGACTAAAATTACAGTGAGGAGTTCTTGTGTGGTTCAGAACGTTGCTGTATGTTTTCTACGTTATGATTGCATCCAAAGGCTCATGGTTATCTCAGTGCTATTCAATAAGAGTTTGGCCTATAAGACGTGCCTTATACGCGGGAGATTACGGTACAGAGACTTGGTTAAACTGTAAATAGTCAATACTGCTGGGCTTTGTTAGATAATATCTAAAATCCTCCCTTCTCCCCATTCCCTCTTTAATTTGCTTATCTTTAAAGAAGCATGTACTTTTCTTGTGATTCATCTTTCCATTCCGGAGGACGACTTAACCATGGCTACCATTGTGCTGTATTTATCTCATGACAATTATCTATAATATAGACAATCTATTCATATTATGATCAGATAGTTTCTCCTCTGATTAAGTATTATCACCATGAATACGAAATATCATTTACGCACTCACTTCAATATTCAGCCTCATGTTCTTGGATTGAATAGAACTAAACCTATTCCTTTTCCCTCCCCAAGATTCGCAAACTGGTTAAACATGAAGAGCAATGCAGAAAATAAAACACACAAAAACACAGAAAATATCAATATTTCAAAGGTATAAAAAGGTGCTAGGCTAATTAAATATGCATATAGTGCATACTGTGCTAAGTAGAGCGAACCTAACGTGGACAAAGTGAGACACCATTTAGGATAACGCTGCATGGCGGTCGCCACAAATTGAGGTGTTTCATCCAAATTCCTCTCCCATGACAAAGATCTCTATCTACCCGTAAGGCCATGCAGGGAAGTGGTAGGTCAATGGGTTTCCCATATTGATTGCAATGAACTGAAATTACCTTTTTATTCAGGAGTCTAAAGCAATTGACGTTTCTAAAGCTTTCTGTAAAAAGTAGGAAAAGGTTGTACATGTCAATATGTACATGTCACACGGGCTTTTAGCACTAAAGGGTAGATTTAAATATTCTTCTTTTCTCTCTTCATACACCAGGCATTTGAAATTATGGGAAAATGATACAACCCATAATATATGGGAAAACCATAACTATCTAACCAATATGTTACTCTCTTCCATGCGTTAGAAAGAAGACAAGCAAAGCATCCATTTTAGAGAAAAAAAATTGAAATTGCACTTGCTTGCACCCATTTTGTAAGACAGGGTTCCAACAACCCAGTTTCCATTGGTCTTGCCTAATGATGACAGTAGAAAAGGTTGGAGGAGGGTGTAATGGAGGGGTAAACAAAGGGTAACCAGGGGGAGGGGGGAGGGTAGTAACCACACAGGATAAGGTGGCCTCATTCCCCTGTCTTTGTGCTTCCCATTGACAGACACACGCACACACACACACATACACACTATACATGCCTTAAGGAGGGGGGGCGCATGCACCTTCTACAAGCAGAAACAGAATCTTTTATTTATTTTCGCTATAACAACTTACAGTAAAGTCATGTCTCTATGCTGCACTCAAGTCTAATCCGCGCCCTGAGATCAGGATTACAATCTTATAAGCTGTATCTACATGGGACTTTAAATGAGTGTTTGGTTCATAAGCTAAAACTTCAATGATTTTCAAAGAAATTTTAGTGATAACATGGGGAATTTTATTATGCCAGTTACTAGGAGTTCTCAAGATCCTTTACATTACCTAATACTTTATCCCTGTAGTGCTGCCTAATGGAATTCCCCAAGAGCAAACCAAGTTAATCTAAGAAATCATATTAATGATTGAAATTAGCATTTAATAGTAGAAATAATATTTAAAAGTAATAATCTATCATTAGTTGAACTCACATAAAATGGTAATAAAAGCTTTTCTGCTTCATTCAGAGGGATTATAATGAGCGAAGTTGTCCATCTAAATAACAGAGTTTACTGTAGCTCGTCCTACAGGTATAAGACTTAAATGTAGGTCATTCAAACCTGATGCATTTACTTAGGTTATTGAAAGTCCTTATGACTTTTTACAAGCATTCCCCTTTCCAACCCCTCAGGTGAAAAGGACTCTCAGAAGTGTTGACTAACTTTCTTTCCATCTATTTGGATGTTGGTACATGTTATTTTTCACTATAAGCTTTTCAGTATCACATCCATTGAACGGTGTAACCCTTTAAGCCTTTATTGATCAGTTCATGCAGTTGCTATAGTTACCTTTAGAAATGTTGCTCCCGAGTACACAAAAAAGTTATCCATTTACCTATGTAACCTTTGGGATTTGGTGTCATACGTTGTGATAAAAAAGGTACTTGAATGGTGTATTGCTTGTCTATAAAAAAAGAGGTGTTGGCCAGTGTTTTAGAAGGGTGCAGCGATATTTCATATAAACCCTACCATGAAACCTACTTACTGAATCGATTTGCTCCATTACAATAAGTGTATTTTTATTAGTAGCAATGTAAAGGTATAACAAGTCATCCTCGAAGTTCAAGCCTTTTTTACAGAATCCATTGTGCATTAACACTATTGATAGCTATTGAATTGTTACTTTCAATTTTGGTTTTGATTGCACTACTTATGTCTGAAAGCACTGCTATGTCATTCAAGAAAAGTGAAGCTCTATGGTGTTAAATGTAAGGCTACTTCCCACCAAGCAAAGATCTATAAAAAGAAGCCCTACTATACACTGTAAGAAATAACTGCTGCATCTACAAGGGGTCCTTGTAAAAACTGTACAATGAATCACCGTAAAAACACAACGGGGAGCCAGTGCATAATCTCTAGATGACAGTGTGGTGGTACAAGTAATCTGTGAAAATGATGTGAAAATAGCGAAGCATCTCTGGCAACTTTGGGACGAGAGATCCTTCGTTATTTTTACGACATTATTGATTTATTTTCATGTATGAAAATAAATCATTTACATCTATAGCCAGGGGTTGAAATTTTGACCAATAGCTCATCTACTGAAATCCTAGGCATGGGCACTAACTTAATAGGTACTAATATCTGGGGCCAGCACACAGAACCCATAGACTTTAGCATAGGCAGTTTTCTGGCCTTACTACTTTATGCCCATGGATTATATCTGACCAAGACAAATGGTACTGCCCTCCTTACCCCTGGCTTTCCCTAGGCACACTCCAAACTTGTGGACAGGTAGATGATTATAGCCTCTAGGCTTTGCAGTCCCTATACACCATGGCAATCTGTCACAAACACTCCAAACTTGTGGACAGGTAGATGATTATAGCCTTTAGGCTGTGCAGTCCCTATACACCATAACAATCCCTCCCAAACACTCCAAACTCACTGACAAGTATATGATTATAGCCTCTAGGCTGTGCAGTGATGCACTAAAACAGTGCTGGTGAGTAGAATCCTTACCACTGCATTGGTGCATCATGATACATTGTACAGGGCCTCAGTTAGCTATTTAAGGGCATCATGATGCACTAAAACAGTGCTGGTGAGTAGAATCATTACCACTGCATTGGTGCATCATGATACATTGCGCAGTGCCTCAATTAGCTATTTAAGGGGGTCATGATGCACATCATGATGTCTTGCCAGCTCTTCATTAAAGCATCAAGACGAACATCTTCAAAAAAGCACAGTTAACCCTTTATGGATGGCATGATGAATTGATCAATGCACATTTAAACCTTTATGGATGGCATCATGCATTGATGCACTCTTAAACCTTTATGGATGGCATGATGCATTGATGCACATTTAAACCTTTATGGATGGCATGATGCATTGATGCCTATTTAAACCTTTATGGATGGCATGATGCATTGATGCACACTTAAACCTTTATGGATGGCATGATGCATTGATGCACATTTAAACCTTTATGGATGGCATGATGCACACTTAACCCTTTATGGATGTATTGATGCAACTTAACCCTTTGTAGATTGCATGATGCATTGATGCACACTTAACCCTTTATGGATGTATTGATGCACACTTAACCCTTTATGGATAACATGATGCATTGGTGCACACTTAGACCTTTATGGATAGCATGATGCATTGATGCACACTTAACCCTTTATAGATGGCATGATGCATTGATGCACACTTAACCCTTTAGGTATGTTTTGATGCACACTTAACCCTTTATAGATGGCATGATGCATTGATGCACACTTAACCCTTTAGGGATGTATTGATGCACACTTAACCCTTGAGGGATGGCATGATGCATTGATGCACACTTAACCCTTTATAGATTGCATGATGCATTGATGCACATTTAACCCTTCATGGATGCATTGATGCACACTTAACCCTTTATGGATGGCATGATGCATTGATGCACACTTAACCCTTTATGGATGGCATGAAGCATTGATGCACAATTAACCCTTTATGTGTGACCTGCTACATTGATGCATACTTTAAGCATTATCATTAACCATGACAAAATAAATCACCACGGCTATGCTGTGCTTAACTGATTTCCTTAATCCATCAAATACACGCCTCCTAGTAATGAGCGAAGTCGTCCATCTAAATAACAGAGTTTACTGTAGCATGTCCTACAGGTATAAGACTTAAATGTAGGTCATTCAAACCTGATGCATTTACTTAGGTCATTGAAAGTCCTTATGACTTTTTACAAGCATTCCCCTTTCCAACCCCTCAGGTGAAAAGGACTCTCACAAGTGTTGACTAACTTTCCTTTCCATCTATTTGGATGTTGGTACATGTTATTTTTCACTACCGTAATCTCCCACGTATAAGACGCGTCCTCTACGCCAAACAAAATGCTGGTGCGTCTTATAGATTAATCTCAACTTGGGGGTGCGTCTTATACGAGGGGTAATTTTACTATAGAACAGTACTGGATTGAAAAAATCACCCCTAAGAGGTGCGTCTTCTACGCGAAAATGCTTCTGCTGTGTTTGGGGTGCGTCCTATATGCGCAACGCGTCTTCTACGCGGGACCTTACGGTATAAGATTTTCAGTATCACATCCATAAAACGGTTTAACCCTTTAAGCCCTTATTGATCAGTTCATGCAGTTGCTATAGTTACCTTTAGAAATGTTGCTCCCGAGTACACAAAAAAGTTATCCATTTACCTATGTAACCTTTGGGATTTGGTGTCATACGTTGTGATAAAAAAGGTACTTGAATCGTGTATTGCTTGTGTTGGCCAGTGTTTTAGAAGGGTGCAGCGATATTTCATATAAACCCTACCATGAAACCTACTTACTGAATCAATTTGCTCCATTACAATAAGTGTATTTTTATTGGTAGCAATGTAAAGGTATAACAAGTCATCCTCGAAGTTCAAGCCTTTTTTACAGACTCCATTGTGCATTAACACTATTGATAGCTATTGAATTGTTACTTTCAATTTTGGTTTTGATTGCACTACTTATGTCTGAAAGCACTGCTATGTCATTCAAGAAAAGTGAAGCTCTATGGTGTTAAATGTAAGGCTACTTCCCACCAAGCAAAGATCTATAAAAAGAAGCCCTACTATACACTGTAAGAAATAACTGCTGCATCTACAAGGGGTCCTTGTAAAAACTGTACAATGAATCACCGTAATTACACAACGGGGAGCCAGTGCATAATCTCTAGATGACAGTGTGGTGGTACAAGTAATCTGTGAAAATGATGTGAAAATAGCGAAGCATCTCTGGCAACTTTGGGACGAGAGATCCTTCGTTATTTTTACGACATTATTGATTTATTTTCATGTATGAAAATAATTGATTTATTTTCATGTATGAAAATAAATCATTTACATCTATAGCCAGGGGTTCAAATTTTGACCAATAGCTCATCTACTGAAATCCTAGGCATGGGCACTAACTTAATAGGTACTAATATCTGGGGCCAGCACACAGAACCCATAGACTTTAGCATAGGCAGTTTTCTGGCCTTACTACTTTATGCCCATGGATTATAACTGACCAAGACAAATGGTACTGCCCTCCTTACCCCTGGCTTTCCCTAGGCACACTCCAAACTTGTGGACAGGTAGATGATTATAGCCTCTAGGCTTTGCAGTCCCTATACACCATGGCAATCTGTCACAAACACTCCAAACTTGTGCACAGGTAGATGATTATAGCCTTTAGGCTGTGCAGTCCCTATACACCATAACAATCCCTCCCAAACACTCCAAACTCACTGACAAGTATATGATTATAGCCTCTAGGCTGTGCAGTGGTGCACTAAAACAGTGCTGTTGAGTAGAATCCTTACCACTGCATTGGTGCATCATGATACATTGTGCAGGGCCTCAGTTAGCTATTTAAGGGCATCATGATGCACTAAAACAGTGCTGTTGAGTAGAATCCTTACCACTGCATTGGTGCATCATGATACATTGTGCAGGGCCTCAGTTAGCTATTTAAGGGCATCATGATGCACTAAAACAGTGCTGTTGAGTAGAATCCTTACCACTGCATTGGTGCATCATGATACATTGTGCAGGGCCTCAGTTAGCTATTTAAGGGCATCATGATGCACTAAAACAGTGCTGTTGAGTAGAATCCTTACCACTGCATTGGTGCATCATGATACATTGTGCAGGGCCTCAGTTAGCTATTTCAGGGCATCATGATGCACTAAAACAGTGCTGGTGAGTAGAATCCTTACCACTGCATTGGTGCATCATGATACATTGTGCAGGGCCTCAGTTAGCTATTTAAGGGCATCATGATGCACTAAAACAGTGCTGGTGAGTAGAATCATTACCACTGCATTGGTGCATCATGATACATTGCGCAGTGCCTCAATTAGCTATTTAAGGGGGTCATGATGCACGTCATGATGTCTCGCCAGCTCTTCATTGAGGCATCAAGACGAAAATCTTCAAAAAAGCACAGTTAACCCTTTAAGGATGACATGATGAATTGATGCACATTTAAACCTTTATGAATGGCATGATGCATTGATGCACACTTAAACCTTTATGGATGGCATGATGCATTGATGCACATTTAAACCTTTATGGATGGCATGATGCACACTTAACCCTTAATGGATGTATTGATGCACACTTAACCCTCTGTAGATTGCATGATGCATTGATGCACACTTAACCCTTTATGGATGTTTTGATGCACACTTAACCCTTTATGGATAACATGATGCATTGGTGCACACTTAGACCTTCATGGATAGCATGATGCATTGATGCACACTTAACCCTTGAGGGATGGCATGATGCATTGAGGCACACTTAACCCTTTAGGGATGTATTGATGCACACTTAACCCTTTATAGATGGCATGATGCATTGATGCACAATTAACCCTTTATGGGTGACCTGCTACATTGATGCACACTTTAAGCATTATCATTAACCATGACAAAATAAATCACCACGGCTATGCCGTGCTTAATTGATTTCCTTAATCCATCAAATACACGCCTCCTAGTTTTTACAGTGTAGTGTAATCTCCCACATATAAGGTGTGTCTTGTACATGAATCAAAGGCCCCCCCTCACTTTATAGAAATGGGCCAAAGTATGGGTGCATCTTATACATGAGATGCACCTTATGTGTGGGAGTTTACGATACTCTAGTCTAACACTGCTATACATTACTCTTATCTGTAACAATCTCTACTCTAGCCCCTACTTATGGAGACACACTGTATACATACATACTGGATGTCCTCACTGAATGCCACATTGGGATGCTATCCATGGCCCTAGTTCTATTAAACCTTAAAGGACAACATGTTTACCCTATATATAAAAAGGGGTTGGGTCGTCGCTGGTACGCACCCCATTGAAATAAGCTTGAGTGTTTGCCAGGAACAGATAAACCAAAAGAGACTAGATAAAAGTATGTACTTTTTTCAAAGTTAACTCAATTTTTTCCCAGGAATTCAAGAATTTTAATATTTTGAGGTACCACTATACAATAGAACTTCTCCTGCCTGACTGATTTGTACGATCCAATTAGAATTAAAAGCAAAATGTATTTGGCATAATAATCTCTAGCCCCATTCCATAACAACGAGAGGCAGAGAATAGTTCTAATGTCTGCCATTTTGATCTCATTAAATACCCCATTGCAATAAGTACTTTTGAAGTTTATGCATATTAAAAACACTGTATTAATGCCATACACCCATACTTTCACCATAAGAAATTTAGCATCAATATTCCATCCTAAACTTTTGAACTGAGACCTTCCGAGACAATCTGCTTGGAGAGTACTGTAACCGTCATGATTTATGATGCAACATCACGTCACTTAGCAACATCATTTTATCTGGCAACGTCATGTCACTAGGCGACGTCAGCGGCAATGTGAAATAGGCTACAGATTGCTGTGAATAGGGGCCAGACTGTACCGTCAATAGGGGCCTAAATTCGCTAAACAGGAGTTTGACGTGAATAGGGGCCATAGTTTGTCGTGAATAGGAGCCACAGATTGCCGTGAATAGGAGCCACGCTGTGCCGTTGATAGGGGGGGGGGACCATAGACACTACTGCCACACAATCTAGTGGCGAAGCCACTAGTTTATTTAACCCTTTAAGGGCAGAGCAAAAATTATTGCTCTGGGCATGAGGACGGCTTCTGAAAAAAGTACAGTTCCTAGAGGACGAGCCCATTTCCAATTCCTATACAAATCCTATATAATTTGTGTCGACTATAGTCGACGTTAGGCCTACCATGGTGTTGACTAAAGTCGACACTAGGCCTACCATGGTGTCGACTATAGTCGATGCTAGCCCTCAATGGGTTAAAAGAAGTATCAATTGTCTTCGCGATGCACAAAAACAGTTTCTTTCGATAAATTTACAATTTCACGTTGATGCTTCTCGAGTCCTCTTGAGCTTCTTACCAATGGTACATAATTCTGTGCAGCATAACCAAAAAGGGATATAAAGATACAGCACACCAGCATTCTCCCACATTGTAATGGTGCCGGCAGCCTGCCAGCATGATTTTCACTGATGTTATAACGGTATGCAAATCATCAAAAATCACCACAAGTGTCCCTCTAGCTATATTCATAGATTATGAACATTAATTAAAGAGTCCTTTGCCACACCCAAAGGAGGACAATTTGAATCAAAACACTGTAGATGTTATCAGAATAACATTTATGACTCTTTCTAAGTTTTCAAATTTTGAAAAGGAAAGAAGGATCTTATACAACCTTTTAATGCCCAGGGTTTGCGCTTGGGCATCCTGGAAGCAAAAAAAAAATGTGTCCAAAGAAAACCTCTGTCATACTATCCCTATAGGTTTGATCCTGGCACCTGGCATTAGACAACCAGAGTACCTTAATATAATGGACTGAGGCAGTGAGACAATGGGTGCCACATTGCATGTCAGTGCCAACCTATCTCACAACACACCTGCCCCAGTCATAAACAATATAACTCAAACCCACATGGAGACGTGCATAAAGCACTAGTTCCACGGTCATCGGTCGAGCAATTTTTTTGCTAATCCGATTTTTTTTTTCTCTATATTTTTGCAATATTATGAATCGTCTGATTGGCAAAAACTCACCCGACTGATGGCAGTGTAACCAGCTCTTATGCGTTGATTCCACTGCCATCGATCGGACGAATCTTTTATATTTGCAATATTATAAATCATCAGATTAGGGCTATTCCAACCGATAGTAAGCCTGTGGTACCAGCGATTTATGTCAGTTTCACATAATTATGAGCAGTACCTGCAACTTTTGAATACACTCCATGTGTATAAGCTGCACCTAGGGCTTGAAATATGATGGTTCTGTAGGGTTAGATACCCATGTATATGCCGCACCCAGACTTTGGAAATATCTATAAGCTGCAGTAGAACTCTGAAAAACAAGATAATGTCTTAGGATTTGTCTCACAAATGATATTAATTCCTTAGGATTTGTCTCACAAATAGTACAAGACTAAGAGAGAAGATGAAGCATTGCCTGATGGAAATTCAAATAATGTTGATATGTATGGAAAAGGCCATGGAAATGCTCATTCTCTATGTAATCTCCCATTGATACAAATCTGTACACGATCTGTTAAAAAGGTTTAGAGGAATACTAATGACACCTCTGTATTTCTATATAGAAGTGAATAATAGGTGTAATTAGCTTTTATGGGAGATGGAGATGATGAAAGAGCCGGGTCATTTGTAGCTAATTTAAATAAAATGAGCTTCCCTATGCCACTCACAAGGGTCTTTATCTCCTCTTTCATATCCCCTCGGATGTGTGTGGTGCACAAGAAAATGCAGTACTAAACTCTCTTTGTTATTGTAAAGAGGCAACTCTTATTCACAGCCAATGCATTTGTTTTTCAACCAGACTAATATACAATTGAGGAGAGGTACCACTTATATAAGATATGTGTTTTTCTTCGAAATTATCAGATGGTTTTAATGTGTTCATATATATATATATATATATATATATATATATATATATATATATATATATATATATATATATATATATATATATATATGTGTCTGTTATGGTATTCCTGTGAAACCTGTATTTAAAACTCTAGGATGATGCTAAATATACCTTAAAATTACAGAAAAAAAACAACAAATACTTAATAGTATATGAACTGATTTTGATCCTGATCCTTTCTATTTTTACAGGTGAAATGGCCTTCACTTTCTGTGACAACGTCTCACCGATCAGCGACACCGAAATTTCAATCAAGTTCTCGCAGGCCCAACAACCAGGATTACAATGTACCTGCAGTCTAATCCCCACCATGGGGCACAGCACCCTTCTCTCATTGTCCATGAGGTTGGACCAAGTCAGTGAGGAAAACCCCTCAGGCAGCATTGGCAGCTCAAATAGCAACTCAAATGTAACCTGCGAACCATTCACTGCAATCATATGGGGCCAGGGGTACCAGGTGGCACAGTGCGCGAGGAAGGAGGGAGATAACAATATGAATAGTAATAATGGGAACATGGTCATTGAGGAGGATTCCACATTCCAAATTCGCACACGAGGAGAGCAGGTGTCGCTGACGCTACATAATCATAAGATGTGGCAGATTTCTGCAAATGTTGATGTAAAAGGTTGGTGCAATATTCCTGAAATTTCACTTACATTACAATGTCATGATAATTATATGGATTATTTCACTCAAGACTTTGATTAAGAAGTGAAAATAGAGAATTCCTGAGACTCATCAAGCACTGCATTTGTTGAAGTAATTGTACCATCTAGTGCAGTGCGTTAAGACGTTCCCAGCCTCTCATCTCTGGCATCTCATCCTCTATTTCAGCAGTAGCCATTTGTGGCCTAATCAGGAAAATTTAACATGTTTGTTATTCAGAGATGTCACTTTTCCTAACCTTTTAGGAATTCCGAATTTTTTGCTTTCAATCCTGAAAGTATTTCCTTTTTGTAAGTTGAGAAAAATAAGGTGGATTTCCGAATTTTTAAGCTACTTATATGCGCGCATATAAGTGGTGATAAATGGGCAGTAGCAGTTCCCAATGTATTACCAGATGTCACCACTTCCATTTAGGTGTTATGTAACAGGTTCCTTCACTGGTGGCCTTTGTTGTCGGCCATATTGCCTAGCCCCAGGAAGGACCACCGGTCTCACATTGGAGATTTTTTTTCTTTCTTCTTGTGTTACTTAGGCCTGGTTATGTATGTTTATTGGCCAGGTCCAATAAAATATTCGCCCAAACTGGATTGGAGTTGTCGTACGTCTATTTATGGGGATCAGTGAGTGGCACCCCTGGAACTTTTATCACAATTAGAATGGCTGAATATACTGGCTCATATTTAACATTTGACTCATTTTAAGTTGGCATCACAGCTAAAATTGGCAACTGAGACTCAGTGTGTAGTGTGATTGGGAAGGAGTAACCAAAACAATGTATACAAACTATCATTAACTATCAAATATAAAAGTTTTTGATTCTGTATATGACTAAATTTTTCTTTTTTTTTCTATCTGATAGTTAATTCAAATTTATTTACAGTTATTGAGGGACGTGTAGAAGTCGAGTGTCATCCGGCTGAGTCATCCATGGTGTGGAATGCAGACACATGCCCGTGTGACCGGAACATGGTGCACCTCGGTGCAGGTATCAACCCGGACGATTTCGCACATAGCAATGTTAGTGACAGCTCAAGTAAGTACCTATAAGAACCTGATGCATCATATTGTAGACTTAGATAGATCACTTCAATCAGTCTTGAATAATTTCTAGAGCTAATACTCTGCACATTCTGATATTATGTTCTATGCTGGAATGGGTAGTTATAAATTGCTCGTCTTGTCAACTATGAGTATCTGGCTTGTTCATAGGCCTATATGAAAGTCATATTTGAAAGCTTAATCACTTAAGTCCTCACCCACCGTTCATATATATGGCATGAGTCCTTATCAATTATCGAATTTGCAGCTTCCCTTGGTGAAGAAATTCTAAAAGGGCAGTAGTTTTAGGCACATGGGTAAATAACAAGAATGCCTCTGCTTAGCCACTTGGCCAAACATTGGTTAGCCTTTGCTCGAATGATTTAATTAGAAATTCCTAATAGAGTGCAGGGATATAATCCTAAGAAGATTCAAAGTTTAGATAGTACAGAAATGAAGGTTAAAGTATGTACATTATGGTATTTAGAGCAGGACAGGAATGTGGTCACCATTCCTGTACAAGGCGGTGGAGACGGAGGTGAGTGGTATAGTAGCGACAAGGGTATCGAGGTTTAGCGCAGACCAACCTAACACTTCCTTCATGTTGACAAATGTCCTCACTAACTATTGACCATAATAAGTTTTATTGTCAAGCCATCACAAGTTTTCATTCCATTAGATAAAAAATCTGAAAAGAAATGACCTAAAACATTCTTAGCACTATGTTTAAAATTAACATTTGTATTATGATTACTCAAATTTGTTTTGCCTGTCCCCATCTCATTAATTTAATGGTAGTGATAACATCATTTTTACACCTTTGCATAACCTTTTGAGGTATGCATTAGAGGAGTGATTTAAAGATGTTTTGCTCTTTACAAGGATTGGGATGCTAATGGAATGATTGCTTATGATTTAGAAGTTTCTTAGTTGTCAAAGTCAGGTATTTTAGATTCGCTGTTATTGTTTTATTGCATGCATGCGAAGCATTTATATTCTTAGGGCGTTTAGACATGTTTATGTTGATTTTACTTTAATCTAGAAGCACACATATTTGTTAGATTCTAGGCTTACCAATGTTGTAATTGCAGTTACACTTTCTTAGTATGCACACTTCCTATTTTCAGCAGACATTTTTGAATAGATGTTCAGTTTCATAAATTACCTACTTTGTATGAGGCGCTTTGTACAAGGCAGGATGGACCCATTCTGCGCCTTATAGGATTGGCCAAAGTTGGGGGTGCACCTTATACCGAGGTAGCGCATTGTCTACTGGGTGCAGCCATTGCTGAAGCTGGTTACCAGCGGTTGTCAATGATAACAGCTATCAGATGGGTACCACCCGCCCCCAGAGAGGCCCGCACTGAAGTGATGGAATTATTTCATTGGCTGATAATTAAACACGCTAAGTCCGTATATAGCAAGGATATCATGTTGTGGTACTGACAACTGGACTTATAAATGATATTTCTATATACACTTTTTAAAAATTCTTGGGCTTTACCTATGGCTGTTTTAGAGACGCGAATGGTGGTTTACTGCCCTGCATGTAAGAAAGTAGGACTATGTCCTCTATCCTTTCAGTAATTAATGCTTTAGTAAAATTGCTTAAAACACCCCTTTTGAAGGGTCAGTGCCCCAAAAACGTACTTTTCCCCTGAGATCATGTTTCCGCATGGTATCCAGAATTTTGGGAATGTCCCCTCCCCCCAGGGGCCTATTCTCCCTGGTGTCCATGCTTGTTCTGATGGTACTGAACATGGTGATTCGTCTTCCAGCAGGAGCCATCGTGGCGGTCGTGGTGGTTGTCATCTTCTTACTCATCCTGGCGCTCATCGTGGGTGTGTGGTGGTGGAGGAAAAGGAGGTAAGGAAATGTTCTTGTGATTAATTTTTGTTTTATTTTCATATCATGGTTTTTGTAGGGCCAAAAAAAAGTTTGTTTCCAGTCACCCGACCGTGCTCAGCTCAAAGGGGCCGACCTCAGATTCTTCGTCAGATTTTTTGACGATTCACTTCCAAAATTGTTATTTGACATATATGCACACATTTCCCCATGGATTTCCATATCCCAATCAGGAAATCAACGTTTATAACAATCATCAGTGAAAAACCAGCAATATATAGTGAGACCTTGGATACAAAAAAAAAAAAATCCAAAAAAAATCCCAACTACCGATCTCAACTTTTTTGACCATGTTACCGGAAACACAGCTTTTTTTTTAGGCCTAAATAAGATTAGGGAGTGACCTTTTAATTACTTAAGAATCAGGTCCTCGGAAAGGGTATACTGAGCTCACCTGTTACCAAAGTATGAACTGACCTGACAAATAGTGGGTGCTACAATCTGAGGCCAAATAAAAAAAAAGGTTTGTTTCCAGTAACCTGACCGACCCTAGCAAAACAGGGACAAAAAAAAACTTTTTTTTTTGTGATTTTGAAGAATTTTGTCTCAGTTTTTTCATATTTTAAAGAAATTTTTCACTACTTTTTGAGGATTTTTTCTGTATCCTTTTTGTGGTCTTCCCCTCTCTCACATTGTCATTTTCCCATCATTATTTTACAATGAAATCAAAGAATTTGATACATCCATTGATATGTGCTGTAACATTTCCTATATCAATGTAAAAAAAAAATGTAAAAAAAAAGAGAAGAAAAAATCCGACCTACCGACCCTAGCTCTTTGAGCTATGTTACTGGAAACACACCTTTTATTTTTCTTGGCCTGAGGTGTCTTCCAGTGAGTCTCAAACCATAATACTCTATTCAAGGTCTCCAACGAATCAATCCCCGCAAAGGTCAGTATAGAGACACACCGTGTTGTTAACAGCAATGTTATTCGCGGTGTGGTCTTTGGAGACTCAGGATTTAGATTGCCTTTTTTTTTGCTTAGAGACACTCAATGCTGTTTGGTATTTGCTTCCTCTTATCATTTTTGAGCGCTTTCAGGTGAACAGTTGTCTTTACAGAAATCACATTGAGATAGGTAACCTGCTGTATCATCAATGACCAAATAATGATGAGGAAGGTTTGCAAGTTTTGTGTAGTGTCACTGAGTATAGCTCACATAGCCATTATCAGCTGGGGGCCGCCATTAGACCCCGACTCCACTATGACTAACACCTTCAGCCCCTGACTCCGCAGTTTATGCCAGGGATGCCTCCCATTGGTCAATAATACAATAGCCATGTGCCGTATAGCCCCATTGGCTATATAACATAGAGGTGCACCTAAACCTGGATCACACTGTGCTATACCAAGTTTCCTTCAATAGTCCATCAATAAAAATGATGTTTCTAAGGCCATATCAGATTCAAACAGACAGCATTCATTTCAGTTGTATATCAGATACACTGAAAACCCTCCAGATCTTTAAACTCGTCAGATTGAGGACCTATGGTCATCAGAAGAGGTACAGAGAGAGGGCAGCACCTTACAGGGAGTGAAATCCCTTAGTCTACATCTCCCCAGTATGAGTCTATGGCATTCTGTTGACAATATGTAACAAATACACAAGGTGGCAGGTATGTGCCACTCATGTTTGATGATTAGGCCTCCAGTTTTCAACTGAAGGTCTTCACCGCTGAGGACTTTAGGTGCTCAAGTTGACGATACCCAAAACTACAGCTTTGGGTAGTCAGATTGAGGACCCAAGGTAGTCAGCACCAAGGTTGTCACTCTAACAACATTATGTAATCAGTTTGACTACCTTCGATGAGTGTGTTGACCTAAACCCATCAGGTTGATTACCCTGGGTGCTCAATCTGATGACGCTAGGTTGTAGATTTGGGTATCGTCAGTCTGACGACCTTGGGGCTTTCAGTGTAACCTTTAAGCTATCACAGATCTTTTCCCTAACCCTTGAACATCCTTGCAAGGGTTGTCACAAAGCTCTTCACAATTGACTTGTTGAACTGTTTAAGTGCTCCTAAATCTATGCCTCTAGGCTCTCTTTAAATAATTCATTTCGTTATATTCTCAGAATATCGACTTTAAACTGTCATGCCATTACATAGGATTCCACTGACTAATGCATGCTATACAATCTGATCACACACAACCCTGAAGTGCATTTCTCAACAGGTTATGACTAGACACAGCCACTACCCCTCATACTCAGGTTAAGTGGTATGTTACTGGCCTATCTTGGTTTTAGAATACCAGCGGCCGACACTAACCTTTTGAGGGATGGTCATGCATCCACAGCTTCAAAGACACATTGACCTACACCAAAAACTGCAGGCCAAGAAGATTTCATTACTTCACTATTAAACGAGAAAACATATCAAGCCTGTCTTTTTCTCAGGGATATAGTATGTTGAGCTTTTGATGTTCAAGATATACTGGTGATGTGGACTAACAATGAATAAAATTAATTAATGGCTCAAATAATTCAAGCGATTGAAAAACACATATACATATATTATACAAAAGACCTAAAGCTTATCACAGAGATCCACACAGTGTTTCAAATCGCAATGTTTAAAAAGTCTCAGAAGTAATGAAATAAGGGAAAGGGGTCTTGTATTTATAAGCGTCTTATCATTAGATATACTTGTAACATGCATTAAAGCATCATGCCCATTGGTCATCATGATGCACTGATGAAGTGCTGGAGAGACTTCTCGCCAGCACTTCATGGGTGCATCATGCCAACCCCAGGGAGTATATGTATAGACCCTGTAGGGTCCATGATGCGCCCATGAAGTGCTGGTGAGCAGTCTTGCCGGCACTTGATTGGTGCATCATGATGACGACTGGGCATGATGCGCTCCTGCATCAGCAGCCTTTAAAGGGTTGAATAGGTGCCACAGAGGTCCATTTTAGCAAAGGTCTTCAAATCAGCACATGTCTAGCACAGGGTAGGTTCTAAGAAATGAATACTAACACCTTCTCTTACTTCAAACAAGCACAGGCTTCATTTGTATTCAGACACACAGGATTGATCAGAGGCTGAAATGCATTAGCGGAGTAGTGCCTAAACTGATCACTACAATATAATCATAATGTATATATCATAATGATGTATTTATTATTTACAGACAACCTGCTGGTGAGAAGGACTTGGAGAGGGTAACAGCAGACAATGCAGCCTACGCAGGCAGCACTACAGCCAGTCGTGCCTCAGGTATCGATAGGACTGCTGAAACACCGCAACAACCGAAATACACTAATGTACCCGGTCCAGGTCCCTACCCCAATGAGGAACTAGACCTCAGCCTTCGTACAGCTCCCAACAACAAACAGCAAGGATCTGTGGACTCAGGAGTCTACAGCATGCCAGCCGACAAGCATCCAAACCACCAGGGCAATAACAACTACTCCAATGTCCCACTTGGACCTGATCAGATGTACAACCCAATGTTAGCGAAGCAGCCCAGCACACACTCCCTAACTGGTGCCGGTGCGCTCCATGGTTCAGTCGATCATCTCAACCCACCTGATGTGGTCTATGCCCAGCCCAACAATAAGGATAAGCGAGGTGTCGGTCGGAATCCTGCACCAACAAGGTCTGCCTCTCATGATGCTCTGAACCAGAGGCCAGATGGCGCTCCGGTTGGAGGCAATATGGCTGGACAAAAGTCGAGGTCACATAATGCCAGTGCTGCCTCTCTAAGTGTTGAGACAGATGTATGAGGCAATAAGGTGAATGCCAGGAATTGTATGTCTGCAACAGACCCATGATGGTAGTGGTGTGTAACCAACTTATGACCACTACAGATCATTATCTAAGAAGTTATCAAACATCACATTATGGTTCTGTAACTAATAGTTGTCCAACTGAATTATAGATTATGCACATGATTGTGATGTCGCTGAATATGATGTTGTTGCCTTCTTTTCGACAAGACGGAAATTATACGGAAAATTGGCACGGCCATAACACCTTTTGGAAGTCAATCTACCATGGATTATAACTTAGAGTATAAGTTGTATAAGGCTGTTGTAATGGCACTGCCTGACTGCTGAGAATCATGAGTAAATGTACAATGCCTAAATGACTGCTGACAGAACAAATGTATACTTGACCAATTCAAAATCCCTCCATGCATTTTAATCAAAGATCTGTGCACTTATAGAGCATACTGAAATATTGTTATTGTGGTTGAGAAAGAAGCAGAATTTACCCATGTTTGGTTGATATTAACCTTTATTGTTTCACACTCCATGATTAGTTTAGAGGTGGGTATGTTCAGAGATGTGTCTTATTATCTCTGGTGGATATACCAATTTGGAGATCAGATATAGGAAGAGATCAACCAGCTCTTTGTAATAGTAGTTGGGCACTATCTTTAATGACCATTGGGTCAAATCTAAGACAAATAGAGAGCAGCTCTTAACATATTAATCATTAATAATGTCATGTTTCTTCATAATGGCTTTAAGGAATGAACAAAGAAATCCAAGGTTAGTTATGGTTATTTTAGATTGGGAATCAACACTGCAGAATTTGAGATAGATCTATACATACCTATAGAAATCAATGGATATCTCAGTACAAAATCAGCTGCTGTTATGATGTAAATTTATATACACAGCTTCCTAAGCTTACCTGTTTAACTGAATGGTGAATTTTGAACAATGATGTTGGTAGTATTACACCATAAGGAACTGAAAAGACAAAGCTTGAATGGCTATTTTCATGATGCTATATATATGTATGTGTTCATCAAGACAGTTTAAAGGCAGTAAATGAATATTTGACTAGTGGTAATGAGGGAATACATTCATAAAGTAAACCTAAAATTGCATCACATCTTTCATGATTTGCAAAGAACTGCCCTATAGAGTTGTGCCCCAAATGAATTCTGGCTTGCTTGTAGCCTGTAAACATGTCGATGCATTAGATGCAAGTATAAAATTGTTCCTATTGGCATGTAGATGAAGATATTAAAATTAACCCTTTATAAACAGTCCCTGGTAGGTTACTAGCTTTATGATTTAGCCCCTTTAGACAACCGACCATGAAGGGTTAAAATGATTATAGCATTTACTGGGCAGTGGTATGACAGTCATATTGTTGAGACACCTGGTGTCAAATACCAGAACTATTAATCAAATGCACATGGTACATATGCAGTTATAACACTTATGTTTGCAGATAGAATGTAATGGATTTGCATTGATTATCATTGGTTATAATAAATCACAGATGAAATAGGAGATTTCATGCTGAAAGGTATTCAGTTTTAGATTGAGAAAGTTCAAGCTGAAAACTACAATGATAGATAACATAAGTAAGGCAGTTGACTAATGAATGGGTACATGCTTACCGCACATAGAGATATCATAGACAGATCTTGTAGGATGCACAGACTAACTGTAAAGATTTACATATTAAGATAGAATCACACTGAATCTCATACAAGAATTTATGCATGTATTCTAACCACCAGTTGTGCCTGTGTTAGTTATGGAAATCCAATACTACTAGATTTGGTAGTTTTGGAATGCATGTACATTATGACCAATCTTAATTGGTATTTCACCAATCATTCATACATTTAAAGGTATTGTCAGTAAGTAGTCTGTTAACATATTAATCAAAAGTGCATATCATTAAGACAGAAAGTGTCATTGTCTAAGAAACTAATGAAATTAAGTTTGTATGAAATATGAAAGGCTGTAAAAAGTGAATGGAATGATGATCTGTCATTTTGAATGACAAATAGGCACTATGGGATTGGATAGAGTATGTTGAGTAAATATATGTTGAGTTGTGTGTCCTTGCCTTTCTGTCAGAACATGGCAATATGATGTGATCTCTGTTAGTTTAAAAAAAAATGATTGATTTATACAGAACTCCTAATTAATTTCTTAATTGATTAGAAATGACATAGTTTGTAGAAAGTGATGTTATTCATACTAAGTAAGTGTAAATAGTAATAACTTAGGAGGTTTCTATACTTTGGGTGACTTATGATATTATTCATGTATACAGGTATCTGTATTATTTCTACTATTTCCTTTTTGTTGTTAACTCATATTTCCCACTGTTTAGGGCGACAAACTAATACATGTGCAATTTAGTGTGAATCAAAGTACATTTCAGCTAGCACATTCTTGTAGATTTTGTACTGCATGAAGTAGATAAAATAGTGTGCTTGAGATATGGTGAGATTTGATAATGAATTATTATATGATATGCCTTGTTGAACTTGTCTAGTGTAAAATGTCTTGGTGACATGAAAGAAATGCAAGTTTCCTTGAATATGTACTCATGTATATTATGTATTAAAAGAACAATCAGGTGTACATACAAACACACATTTTTGAAAACAACTTTGAAAGTTAAAAGTTTCTGTAGGAAATTATCAATATCTGAAGTTAGAATTATTTCTGAACATATATTCATTTTTCATAAACAGGAGCACTAGTAGGTCAATCACGTTATAAGAACAATCAAACCCAATGACTTGATTCCCTTTTGAAATAGATTGCAAAGGTTTGCCAGATCTCACATTCATTTGGTGTTCTGCAGTTAGGAAAGTAAGATCTAACAAGAAATGCGGTTGTGACCTCGAAAAAAAAACGCCTCCCGCCGTTATACCCCATGGGTATACTAGTGTTTGATGACATGTCTCATAAAAGCAGACATAAAGAAGATTTCACAATTATCAATTTCTCTATTCAGTAATTTTGTATTGTGAGACCTCAACACATGGGGCAAATGCAATCATCATAGCGCACTCCTGTACCGCTTCGCGGTACCACCGCTGCGCGGCGTGGGAGGCGCTAAAAAACATTTTTCTCTATGTCATAAATGGACATAATAAGAAATAAATGACACCACAGATAATGAACAAGAACAGTTAAGATTCATTGTATATAAGAAAAATGCACCATTTATGACAAAATGCTGGCAGACATGTATATCCATCTTTAAACTTGTGTCATTCCTGTATTGACTAATAACAATATGTTCTGCTTTGTGTTGTGTAGATTACTACTACATCTGAACAGTCACCTTCATTGACATTATATATATATAGTCCTGTAAATAGTCTGTTCTACAATGTGAAGAGATTACAACAGATATTGATAATCTCTAAGGATTTCATATTTTGGATTGCGCTGTGTAATATACGATCAGTTGGCTGCGACATGACTATGTCCGCTATTGCTGTAGTTGGACTGTCTGTACTATAGGTTGTCTGAAATAAAACATCCATATTTTATGAATACATTTTGTACTCAGAATGTCTTTTGACTTCACTTTATTTACATTAATAGTGTAGCATATGGTATCTATAAAAGTGACAAGAATTATATCCCTAGTCTGGGTTTGGCCTCCTTTGGGGTATCCATGACGTCGTGATCAACACATAATTGCTGCTGTTACATTGCATGTATGGTATGGTATGGACGGTATTTTACTACAGATTTAATTTAAGACAGAAGTCACAAAGAATGAATAGTTAGACCAAGTATTCTTGCATTCCTGGGAAGTAGGCAGCAGCAAGTACCATTCCTGGACAGTATGGACAGAAACATGCTTCTGATTTAACTGTGGCCACCTGGTGTATTGCCTCAGAAGCTTCAGGGTAAGGTTATGCCTGTGCCCATGATAGCTCATGATCCAACCCCAAAGGCTGCTTGCTATAGACGAAGGATCTGTTTCTCGCTTTGATCAGGATAATACTTAGTTATTGATAACTCTACCAGAGGGTAGTGTCATATGCATGTGTTGATTGATGAATTAATCCAGATTGGGTTCTTCATATTTTATTAGGACAATAGATTCAGTGTGTGTGATCAAGTCAACTGCCAACTCCTCTGTGTGGTGGTATGTGAGCGGGAAATACTGGCCGGAAGTCTGTGACCAGAAGTTACGAGAGTATACGAAATACAATATGACATTTCCCCTTTGAGATTTTATTTCCAGACAATATAATTTGATACTACTTTTAAGTTATTACATGTGAACACACATATTAATTATCATAGGTGATTCAATGTCTCTTTGGAATCAGTGTCTTTGTTTTATTGTCTTTTCATTTAATCGTCTCTTTGTTTTATACTTCATAGTCTCTTTGTTTCATAGCTACATGTCCGAACCTACAGATTGAGTTTGTTGGGTGGTCGTGATGAGCGTCCTGAACGAGTGACCCTGAGAGCAACCTGGATTACCTCCTGAGCAGGAGCTTTGCTTCCATGTGGTGGTTCAGCAGGTTTATTTCTTACTACAACTGGCGATTCTAGTTTCTGCTGTACTGGCTCTGTCATTTGTTGTCTCTGAACTGGTTCTGCAGGTTGTTGCCTCGGAGCTTGACGTCTAGGAGTCTAATGGCTAGGCGCCAAATTCATTGTCAATCTTGCGGTGCTGGTTTATATGAATATGTGGTTGACCGCGGTGTGATCTTCAATAGGTCTCGACGAATTCTCCTGATTGTTGAGCCTGCTTCTGTTTGTACAACGTACAATCTTTGCGCATCATGTTTGGCTACCACCAGCCCGGGTTTGCATTTCCCATTTTCTCATATGCGCACAGTTTCAGATTTGTGTACTGGTGGGAGGTTCTTAGCATGTTGGTTGTACAAGCATAGATCTGAGTCGTCTGCTGTTCAACATCTGTGATGGAGAATATGTCATACCCTTTATAGGTGTTGTGGTACTCTAGCAGACCAAGACAAGGCTCATCAGCTTTACGGAAGATCTGCTTGACCGTTCCTATTGTTCTTTCAACCTGTCCGTTTGACTGAGCATAGGTTTGACTGCTCGTGGTTGTCTTGAACCTGTATTCAGCAGCAAATTTCCAGAACTCTGCACTAGAGAATGGCATATTATCAGACACTACCTGCCTTGTTCGCATACGATGGACCTCACGTGTACGACGACTGTCTTCGCTGTTTCGTCCTTGAGTAAACTTAAAAGTAATTCACAATACATACATAGTCTTCACCACCATAAGTAAATAAATCTACTCCTATTTTCTGGATTGGCCTTTTTGGGATCGGATGAGGTACCATCTTCTCCTTTTGCTGTTTTCTCGAATACTCAGCACATTTGCTGCAGTTCTTGATTCGATCTCCAATGTCTCTCGACCAGCACTCTGAATTTGCCACACCTCTCTGTGCCACTAGGGTGCTGTCTGGTGGTTCCCCCTGGAGAGAATTAGAAGTACTAATGACCACAAGAACATGTTCATACAGGTTGCTCCATTACCTGAATTTGTCTCCACCAGATGGCTTAGGATCCAGTGTATTTAAACCTGTACCCTGGTTCGACACTCGGGGGTAGCTCTCAACCCCCAGTGCTTAGCAACTGATGACCTTCACCTCAGGGTAATAAAACCCCAAATCAGTAGCAAGAAATTAATGTATGTACACATGTTTTAACACCTTGAAGGTGTCAAAACACATGTAGGTACACTGTTTTTTTTAGAGTTGCAAGCCGCGTAAGCGGACGGGAGGGTAGCAACCGTTGCAACTCTATAATGGTTTCGTTTTCAGCCATGGGAGTCTCGTCACTAAGGAGCCGAAAAGTAACGTAACCAAGGTGATGCTCCGACGTCAGCACCGATGGTACCTGGGACACATTTCTTGAAGCCCTTTGAATTCCAATGGGTAAATGTCCGTTTGTGGGGGGGGGGGAGGTCAGAGGCAACATAAATTCTAGATCACTGAGACGTTGGTGGACGGGCTGACTTTCCCGCGTTGATTTGGGGTTTGCGAGTGTAGACTAAAATGTGTGACCGTAAATTCTCTCGTATCAGCCGAACCCTTGTATAAGCTGCACCTAAAATTCATAGCCAAGTCTTGAAAATGAGCAATTTAATACTCTTTTATAATGTAAAATACCCTCGTATAAGCCGCACTAAAGGACTAATTTTTATTTGGGTTCTGCTATTAGCCACGGCTTATACGAGATAATTTACAGTATGTGGGGAGGGGACTGACATAGGGAAAAGGACCAGCCCAGTTAAGCACAGGCCTGCAATTTGTAGGCCTGTCCCCTCCCGATAGCTCAAGAAAAATGTGGCTTGGAGAGGAGTGGCAACTCGTATCCGTGGTTCTTGCCACATTTTTCTTGTTTAAGACAGTTATCAGTACATGAAGGAATTTAGTGCTACAGTACCATACAATGCCCACCTGATTCTTATCTCAATCCATTGATTGGGGGGGGGGGCAATTAGTGGATGTGGATTATACTTCCTGAGTAGAGCGGCGTCGTAAAGCGCCACTACAGTCTAGAGGCGGCGGTTCAGTAGATGAGCACTGTGCTGCACAGGGTATTACACCTGGTGCTTCCTTAAGGTGACTGGCGGGTGTCGTATCCCGAAAGTCGAGCATCCCAGAAGTTGGCCGTAATTTTCAAAATAACTTTACCCGTTTCATATTTCTACGGCGTAGGGACAGTATCATTAGAGTTGTTGTCCTTTCTATAAGAAGAGAGGGATGTTATCATGGTTTTTATGTTTTCAAAATATTATTTATTTTCATTGATGTTTGTGGCCCGTGAGCGATAATAGGCTTAAACAAGGATTGCGCATGCGCAGCCAACTTCTGGGATGCGCCAAATTCTGGGATACGACAGTGGGGATTGGTAGTTCAGCATTTAGACACCAGGGGTCCCTTTTTTACATTGGCATTATGGATGAGACATGGAGACTGCTGTATGTGACCACCTAGAAGAGGCAACGTAATCTACATACCACTAATCTAGCCATGTCCTTACATTTGTTATTTCAATCATCCAAAACAAGAAATATGCATGTGACCATATGTCAATATTGTATTTACTGCAAAGATATGTATAAAATCTAAGTGCTAACGAAGTTATGAAAAGATTTGATTACTTTTGGATATGAATCTGTGGATTTATGTGACAAATCACTGTATACTCCTATATAGGGTTGAAACTTCTGTATCTCAGAAATATGCATGGGACCCCCACATTATTTTTGCACATATGAAAAGTACATACCATTTTGGGACTCTGGTGAGAATATGGTGAGAATCTAATTAGTGTTAGCCTATCCCCGCCAGTCACCTTAAGAAGGCCTGTAGTCTGTACTACTAAATCTACACTCTATTAGGCAATATATGGCAGGTCAAGCAGTGGCACATTCAGGGAAATGAAATCATGGGGGTTTCAATAAACATTAAAACACCCAAAAGTTATCACACTATTCCATAATTTTGGGCCGAATGTACCCTGATCTTTAAATTGAATAAAAGGTACTGTAAATTAGTACATTCTCTCCAAAATGGGCTCTTTAGAACAGGTAATATATACATGGTGTTTTTATCATCATAGAATTATCATAGAATGATAGATGGTGTTTTGGAAAAGAATGTCCACGATTTGCAAAAGGGAAGGAACAAGCGTGAGTGTCACTTTTGCTCGGGAGTGCAGGGACCGGGCCACACCCCGACTTTGGGCAATTCATAAGCCTTTTTTTTTATTTTGGTGGGGGGGGGGGTGTTCTGGTAGTAGCAGTGGCATACACAGGAGAATTTACAGTAGTGGGTAAAAATGTTGATGAGAAATGAGTTTGAGTTTTGATAATTCTAATTGCAGTTCTCACGAAAACATGGTCTTTCGACCTAGAAAATGGCAACCAGAGAACATAGACTTGCTGTGAATGAACACATACAAGAGGAGGCTGTCGACCCGCTCCTAAAAATCAATACAAATAATAGGATAAGGGTAAACAGTGATGACTTAAACGGGGAGAGCATACATCAAAGTTTTCAAGGCTACTAGTTTTAATTCATTTAAATTATTTCAACCAGGAGTATTATTGACCTTGCATATTCTCTTTACCGGACAAGTACAAAGAAGGAGTAGTCATCAGCTTGCGCATACATACTATAGTGTGTTCTCCTTCAGCTAGTTAATCTCAGCAGTTTGCTGTAGATGCCATACATCTTGGCGCTAGACAATTAATCTAATTGCCTCATAGCATACATAATAAACAAACATTCCCCCTGTGGAGTGAGGACCTTCATGATGAGGGCATCAAGGAGAAGAATAACTTCATCGAGAGTCCAGGAAGGAGCGGTCCCCTTCCATACTGACATGTGGCATACCGGATTTGTAAAAGGCAACAAACCCGAGGTTTCTTGTGACATTAGGTGAGCATGTGGGAAGCTGGTGTCCATATGCACAGGCCCTGGCCTACATGCTGGTCTTTTTTCCATGGGATTCCCCCTCAGTGAACCATGTCTGAGTGATCAAAGGCTGTGGTTTGTCAGGCCCTGCTTATGAAACCAGGCAAATAAAAGAACATTAGGTATCCTTTGAGAAGAGTAGGGGAATGAAGCCCCCCTCATAGATTAGATCATTAATCTCATGGTAACCCACCTACCTCCCCCTTGTTACAAATGATGAATCCATAAGGCCACTGGAGGCAGCCCAGCAGGGACCACAACACTACAGCAGTGGGGCCTTTGACCCAGGCATCTTAGCCAAATATTGGGAGACCAATCATAGCCTTTACCGCCACCAACCCCCAGGTAAAGTGAACCTCCCATCAGTGTCAGCTGATAGCAGTTAACACCTTGGCAATGAACAGTTTACATTACATTTAAGGAAACAGACTCTCTTGCTGGTACACAACACTTTTACTCATTTAATGTGGCTAACTCACCCTAATGTGACCACTTGTCTTTAAAGTTACCATTGCAAGTCTGCATTGGTACCAACCTGGATTCACCTGCCGGGTTTGTTTATCAAGGCTGCCTTTGTCAGCCTCACCTCTAGATGGGAGAGTCACTACACCAGCTACCGCACATTAATTATCAGGGATGCTTTGCCAGCTAGTGGGAGACCAACTATAAGTATAGTCTGCCAACTGCTAACCACCAACTACCATGTCTTCATCACTGCCACACATAAAGGCCACTGGAAGCAGCCTGTCAGCGGGGACCACACCACTGTTTAATAGTGCAGGAGAAGGGCGGGAGCATACTATTAAAATACCTATGACCTTTAATAGACCCCTGTGATCTTCCAAGCCAGCTAGTGGGATACCAACTATAGCCTCCTACCGCCAACTGCTAACCACCAACTACCACACCTTCATCACATAGGCTTCCACATTAAGTCAGTGGAAGCAGCCCAGCAGGGACCACAACACTGCAGGAGCTGGGAGAGAGAACATACCTGTACACTCCTCCAGTACTAACTAATACACACCTCCAGCCTTACACCTAGTCACTGACAAACCCTACAGGATGGCCACACAGGCACGCAGAGCACCACACTGGAGTTTACTATCACACCCCTGGAGGAGGCTGCATGCTGACACATTGCTGACCTGGGCCTAAGACTGTTAGAGGCAGTTGGGGACATGGAGGGTGGGAGGAGGAGGAGCACGGAGTGGGGGTCGTCCACGTGTGCCGGCCCCCCCTCAGCACACCCCGGGAGGAGAGGAACACCTGGCCGGTGTCCTCCTACCCTGCAGGTAGTGCCTACAGGAGGGGGGCTGATGGTACTGCTGCTGTATGTGATGTCATTACTGGTACCAGGTAAGTGATACACCTGGTGTATGGAGAGGGGTGATATATGTGGCATTGATTGGGGTCAGGTTATGGAGGGGTATATATATATATATATATATATATATATATATATATATATATATATATATATATATATATATATATATATATATATATATATGACATGGGGCAGGTCAAGTTAAAATTTGTTATGAAGGAACAACTCTCAAATGTATGAGAATATAAATATTTGGGGGGAGGCAGAGAGAGAGAGAGAGAGAGAGAGAGAGAGAGAGAGAGAGAGAGGGGAATGGGAGTCAGAGAGAGAGAGAGAGAGAGAGAGAGAGAGAGAGAGAGAGAGAGAGAGAGTGAGTGAGAGACACAGACACAGACTGTCACAGTAGACCAGACACAGACAGGGTAACTAATACAGACAGTTTTGAGATATTTGATATTTCTATTGCCTTCATTTCATGTTCATCAAGAGATGGACCTCCTATGATATAAGATATAGAGGAGGTGAACGCAGATGAGCAAACTTGAGATTATAAGTTGAAGACTTGGAGTTAAATTAAACTGAGTTAACCTGCAGAGGTTTGGTATTTGACATTTTACTTTTATTCATAATAGCACACAAAGTGGGGGTGGTGAAGATGGGGAGTTGAGGGGGGGGGGTCAAGTGCAGTCAAGGGTAGTCAGGTGCACTTTATTCATCTCATGTTAATAGAGGCACTTACAAATATGACATGAACTGTAACGGTTTTAGAGAGTTTGTCTAGGGTTGGAGAGGGTTGTGTATAAATCTACATAGTATGTTATACATATTATATGTAGAACTCATGACAATGTATGCTTATTTCCTGCTTTCTCTGTCAGACAAATATCTAGGCCTACCTTTTGCAGTATTCCTCAAACAGATTACACAGCAATTCTGCCATATATATATAAGGCCCCAATGCAGCACATGTGATTAGGGCCTGGTCATTTTTTAACAACAGGGTGGGGGGGGGTGGTGGGTTTGGGGGGACAAACAAATTTCAGACCCCTCTTAGGGTGGGGGGACAAAAAGATTTTCGCCCCTTTTGAGCGGAAAAGCCAGCGCACCACTAAAGAATAGAAGGGACAGAAAAATTTCAGACCCCTCCGAGGGGGGGGGGACGGAAAGATTTTCGTCGTGCACACACAGAATTAAAATACAGATTTCAGGGTTTAACCCAGTATAAATGCCCACTGATGCAGGGTGCTTCATGCCCATTGCTCGTCATGATGCACCATTGAAGTGCTGGAAAGTCTGCTCGCCAGCACTTCATTGGTGCATCATGCTGACCCCCCGGGGATGTATCGATCCCATAGGGTCGGCTTGATGCTTGAAGGTAGCCCTGGTAAGCCACTCATGTGCACCAGGGCTACATTCACCATACAGCATGACGACCAATGGACATCATGCATTAATGCATCAACAGCCCTTAAAGGGTTAATGGAACTACAAATAGTTATACACAGGGGGATAAGTGAGTTAGTGAGTTGGAAGGACCTGTGACATGTTGTCTCACATGTCTAACGGTTCATGTGTGTCTGTTGGCAGCAGTCCACATGTACTCAGGTATATATAGGCTTAATGTGGTACACCTGGATCTCCATATATATAGGGGCCGTCTGTACACTGTACATCCTACAGTAACTAATGTATTATCAGAGAGAGAAAAGAATATCATTGACACAGAAACAATTTAAGTTTTGCTACCTTTGCTGTTGCAAAACGGATTATTTCAAACTGAATTGAGATTTTGTCAATACATCTTCTGCTGTACTCAGATCTAGGTTCCTGCATGATGGGCGAGGATGGATGATGCATGGGTGGAAGGAAAAGGACGAAGGAAAAAAGGGAGACAATAAGGGAAGGATGCAGAGAGAAGGGAAGGAATACAGAGATGTATTGAGGGGCACAATGATGTAAAAGCAGGGAGTGTAAAAACACAAAGGACGAAGGTGATATCTGGAACTGGCAATGTGAATAGGGCACGGCTATGCATGACAACAATAGGGAAGATGCCTCACTGGTCCCAAAACATGTCATTTAAGCAGATCAAATTGCGACTTCCTTACTGTCCTGGGATAACATTACTCAGGGGCTACTGTGGTAAAATACTCTTGACTACACTTTTGTTGGGCCTTTTTAAATTGATACTGGTGGTTGGGAGGAATTCCAGATCTACCAATTCATACAAAGTCCTGGTTTACCTTCGGTCAAACTACATCTGTGGAATGTGAATCTAACATGACTAGGTGGAGGTGGTGGGCAGTAGGGGTCTTCCTGTACCAGTTACAATTATGATTATTACCTTACATCAAATCATGATATTTAAGTAGACCACATTTTAATTAAAAAGAAAATGAGCAATCCTAGAGAGTTACAGAGGTACGTTTTAAACTTAACCTTAACCCGTGCACACTTGATGCACACTTGAGTTATTCCCTCCTCTTTGCATGCCACTCCTAATGGTACATATCTTTTTATGTAAAACGAACCATAAACAGAATGAATCATTCTCACCATCATGCTCCTGCACAGTAACACAGTCAATACAGCAGCCAACTATGGGAAAAAAAGATTCAAAAAGATATAAAATGAAATTGAATCAAATATAGATTGTGAGTCCACCCCTTACATGAAGTCGGTTATAAAACTAAATGTCAGCGTCAATATAAATGGCAGGCTGGGTGGTTGAATTGGGGAGGGTTTTTAACAGGGGGAAATACCTAACAGTGTGTGGTATAATAGGAATGGGAGACCGGGAGGGGTGCATGTACTCTCCATGCAGAATGTGAGTGGTTTTCCCAATAGCTATACTGATTCTTCATTTCAATGAATCCTATTTTCCTATAGCCCCTCTTATACGCTATTTCACCTGGAACGCCTACGGTCAACTGCTATAGATATTTGATGTGTCAGCATAATATGACCAGAATTTTGGGATATGAAGCTATGGTTCCCATATTATTATAATTGACCACTCATGGGTAGATTTTGTCTCCATTTTTTTTTTAAACTATAGATCATAGTTTTGGATATTCATGGGTATAATATCTTACAATCTGTTTTCAACCCAGATTATCATTAGACTATTTTTTACTGTTTATTTCAGGCTACCAGGCATAGCCTAGCAGGAACAGTGCCAACCCTGGACATTATTATTTTTTTTAATCAAAGATATTATAAACTTTAGCACTGGTTTGGGTGGTTTTAGAGTTGAATCAGTCATTACTAAGCCCTAGCAGTCTCTCCATATTCGCCTTCATTGAAAACACATTGAGGTCATGGCAATCCTGTGGCAAAATAGATTTACAAAAATCCAATTTTCATACATCTGGCTTTGTAAAGTACACACTTATTTCATGTTGAGAACGACAGTTCCTATAGTAAAGTAATCTACACGGCCCAATTCTCCAACGCGACGTCATCAAAATAGCCTCATACCCATTACCAAAAAGTAATTTTGGAGGGATTCTTACCAAGATATCTGAATATTTCTTCACTCGTTAGGCCAAAGCAGGAATCCACTTGAATCGGCCTCATGGAATCCTGCTTTGAGGCTAACTCGTGAAGAAACACTCAGTTTTGACCAAATCTCGTGAACCTCTGTCTATAAGGGTTGGAGCAGAGTCTCTGTAGAGGAGGATATATATATATATATATATATTTAAAAGTGTGGTAGACCTCAGTGGTTGGCTGGATGGATGAGAATGGGGGGGGGAGGGGTAAGAGCCATGATGTGGACCCAGTTCCCACGCTCCATACCTGTCCCCCATAAAAGCCCCTTAGCCTTAAGCTTACATGAAGAAAGCCAATGAGCTACCAATTATCCCCTCCTCCCTCTCACTCTCTCACACATCCTTGACACTAGACACACCACACCTAGCCAACTCTTCACAGTCTGGGGATGGCCCCAGAAGTCATGCTAAAGTTTCCTAATCAGGGGCGGATCCAGAGGGGCTGGTCAAGGGAAGGGGTACAACCAGGCGAATTTCGTCCGGGGGGGGGGGGCAAAGGGTCCTGTACTGCAATTCCTCTACTTTGATAGTCATGCTAAGGCCCATTTCCGCAGGGGGTCTAGGTATGGTCCCAGGCTACCCCCTGAATCTGCTAGTATTTGAGATACAGCATTCCAGCCAAGGTCATTGTTTTATCCATAGACGTACGTGCCCATCTTTGAGACACTAAAGAGGCGGCATGATACATGAATGCTGTCCTGGTGAGGAACTCACCCAGCATTTATTCAAACATCATGTTCACCAAATGCTATGATAAATAACAATGCTTTGTGGCTCTTAAAGTGTTAAGTCCTGGAAGCCCTCAGCTGTCTGGACACCTTTCATCTATAGCCAACTATAGACTAAGGACTCCTCCCCCCTCCACTTGCCTTCAACATACAACCAGGTCTGTCCTCCAGGACCTCCTGATCTTCCAGTTTGACACCTGTAGTAAATACTATAGAAACGTCCCTAAAGCCCGGCGCAAACAGTACAGATCGGACGCGGACCCGACGCAGACTGGACGCAAATCCAGTCCAGTCCGTGCTGTTTGCGGCACTCACAGAAGCAGATTGGACGCAGATTCAGCGTCCAGTCTGTGTCTGGAAGAAATCTGCAATATCAACAATGTTAGATATTCACGGATGCAGCACGGACGGTCCGTGATCATATAGGGTCAGAACAGGCCAGAATATGCCACAGACTGAGGGGGTGAAAAGGAGAGTGTGGGGGGGGGGAGGAAGGGGGGCTTCAACTGGGGATGGACGCCCCCCTAAATCTAGTCTGCGTCCGATCTGAGTCTAGTCTCACTGTTTGCGCCGGCCTTAACCATTCAAAAGCAGTATCTATACATCCTAAGTATAGAATAGAAAACTTTTTGGGGTTTCTACGGGACATAGATGCCCCATCGAGGGAGGGCATCTTTATTCCATAGGATTGTCCATAAATGTTTCTATCCTACTTAGAAACACGATGCTTTTATTACCAAGGTTTCTATAGCATGTCGGGCTTCCCTAGCCCACTTAAAAGGGTCTATTTCTCCTCTTTCCTATCCCCTCGGGATGTGTGTGGTGCACATATGCGCGGGCACTAACACATTCCCCTGTGAAATTGTGTAATGTAGTTCTCGCCATGAATATGACCTTAGCTGTCGAAATGGCGTTAAACATCTATTACTCACTCACACACTCTATAGCATGTAGACACCCCCAAATCGAGCTTTCTCTTTGGTTGTTTGAAATCATCATGTTCTAATATACTCTGCCCCCGCACTTCTTATGGTGGATGTTATGCATGCATTCCAGGAGAGTATCTAGACACACCCCATAGATAAAGCCTCCCCCCACAAAGATACACAGAAAATACCTGTTTAAGAGATTCACCATGCCCAGTACACTGAAAACCTGGGAGATCCGAAACTAGTCAGTGGTGACGACTTTGGGTCGTCAGGTTGACAATACTCAAAACAACGACTACAGGTGGTCAAAATGATGACTTTAGGTCGTCATCCTGATGACCTAAGTCGTCAGTATGACAATACAGAGTCGTCATATTGACGTTGTTTAAGGTATTGTCAATCTGAGGACCTAGGTCGTCACCATTGACGAGTTTGGGACCTTTTAATTTTCCATATACCTTCAGCATTGCAAAATTGGCAAAAAGCATGACAAGCGGGGGGGAGGGGGGGGGGTCAAAAATGGTCCAAAATGGTCCTACAGAGGGAAACTCCACTCACCAAATTTCCTTCTACCTGAAGACAACCAGATTTAGGGTCAGCCTCTCTAAGGTGAAAAAAATAAACACAAAGAAAAACACACCCTTTAATGGGGCGGAATGGTATCTGGTTGTTGTCGGCCTTCCAGTTCTCTCCACACCCCTAAACCCACTTACCTTCTCAGCCGTACACACTCACACTTCATTTAACGTTACTTAAAAAAGAAGATCTCCAGAAACCCTTTAAGGACAGCATGATGTTTCTATTTAGGCCCAGGTTCATTCATAATCATCACAGTATAAAAAAATAACTGTTGAATCTACCAGGGCTCCCCATAAAACTGAAAAGTGAACCACCATAATTGTATTGCAGTGAACCAGTGTAGTTTTTGCAAGAAGCACCAGGTGGCAATACGATGGTGCAAGGAATCTCGGTGAAAATAGCGACGGATCTCTGGCAACTTTGGGCCACAGATTACACCATTATTTCGAAGCCATTTTTATGGTGATACACTGAATTAGCGCTCATACATGCAATAAACTGTGTGTCTCTCTGAATCCTTGAAAGTGTACCAACCCCGACTTACATTGTAGGGCTGCAATCCCAGACTGGCTACATCTATGCATCAAGAATATACTGCCATTTTAGGAATCTAAAGGGTTAGAGAATAAATGGGTCGTCCTTTACAATGAGGAGGGAGGTATTTTGACCGCATAACATAATTTAGAATTAAGTGTCCATCGAACCATGTATATACAAAATGAAAGCAGCATGCCAAAAGCAGGTTGCATAATATTTTCTTATCAGTACCGTAATAGCCCGTGTTTGAGTTGCGACTTCTACACGAGGATAACGCCTGGTGCGCCTTATAGGATGAGCAAAAGTTGAGGGTAAAATCTGCATAAATTCTCCTATAAATTCCAATGTCATTCTTGGCCATAGAGGGACATCTTAGCTGAGTTTAGGAAGATTATATTAGCTGCAGTATTGCCTGCAGAGATTATTAGCTGATATTATCTGCGGCTTAGACGCAGGAACATCATGATAGCCATTATGCTGTCATGATGCAGTGGCGGGTCCAGGATTTGAAAAAGGAGGGGGCGTGCCCGAAAATGAGGGGCGCACCCTCTGTTTTTGGGCAAATTCTGGCGTCCAAAATATGCAGTTTAGCTCTTAAGTACTGGCAAAAATTAGGGGGCTCCCGCCCCCGCCCCCGCCCCCCTCTAAATCCGGATGATGGCTGGCTATATCTCATCATTTCAAGTTGAATACAACAGCTCCATAAGTTTAACCAAGAACCCCAGTATCAATCCACCCCCCCCCCTTCACTAGTGTGATAACCCTACTTCGTATCACACTGCCAGGTAAAGCGTCCCAAATGGTCACAAAATTGATGATAAAATATTTTATAATGCGAAATGAGTAATGCCAAATAAATGTGTGACTAAATGAACCTGAGATAAATAGAAAGGAGCACCTGGTTGGGCACCACTGAGGGTTATCACACAGGGTCTCACCTCGTGTAAGAGCTCCTTTGTCTATGTACTAAGTCAAAAGTACCCCAAGGCAGCATGCCTTCCCTCCATCCCTCCATCTATTAGCACAGGACTGTGCTGATGCTAACTGACATAAACTATTGAAGGGTGGCAGAATGCATTAAATGCTGTAGGCGTATTTGTTGCCACAAGAGCATCATTCCTAGCGAGTAACTCACCAATGCTGCAATGATGCATCATGAGCCTATATGGGATTAACCTTAGTCAGCAAGATGCAGTGGTTTGCATGAATCATCAAATGAACTGCTTTATTGCTTCGTGGTGGTTATTGTGGTTTGTGGTACACAAAATGTCATCCCTAAGGTTTAAAAAGCCTCCTGAACACACCTGGATGCCTCCAACAACACCACAACACCTGTCTGTGCTTCATGGATAGGGTTGTTCAGGGGCGTAGGAAAAGGGGGGGGGCAGGGGGGCCTGGGCCCCCCAATCATGAAGGAGGTGGGGCCTGAGTATGTCTGGGCCCCCCCAATATTTTCCAAGAACTCATAAACACAATGGAAAAGAAGCTAAAACTTTACATCTCAGATTAGATTATTATGGTGATGTCATAGGGAGAATGGGGGTCTGAGCCTAATGTCAGATCCAAAATTTACCAAAAATCACTTATCTTTATAAATTCTAAATACGCATATATAGATGCCATCACGCATCAGCTGACAATTCAAGGTAGTCGCGATGGTGCCCTCGTCGGGCCCCCCAATGAAGATTTGCTTCCTACGCCTCTGTTGTTTTCCTTGGATCAGTTATCTTATTAAGGAACAAGCAAATTTGAGGTAATTTTCATGTTGGTTGTTATGATTAGATATAATGTCAACATGAATATTCCACCCCAGAAATTTTAAGGGCGAAAAAAAAAAACAACATCAACAAAAAACACTGTTGCTATATAGCGAGGTCAAGCATTCATTGAGCAGTGCTAATCTTTCCACTATACTGAATATACTATATTCTATATGGTATTCTATATACTATGGCCCCCCCCCCCCCCCCCCAAGCAAAGGAATAGCCAGCGGCATGGGGACCAAGATCTTACCATTCATTAGGGACTGATCATTTTTTAACCACGGGGGGGGGGGGGGGGCTGGTGGGTTTGAGGGGGGCCCCCTCAACCCCTTGACTGGGGGCGTCAGAATTTTTCAACCCATCTGGGGGGGGGGGCGGGGGGGAGGTCAAAATAATTTCATCTGTTTTCAGTGGAAAACCAGGCACGTTGCTGTAAGTTAAAAGGGCATGTTCGTGCGCGATTTTCCTTCCCTATGGGGGGCAGGGATTTTTATGCGTGTCGATCTGTGCACAAACCCACCAACCCCCCCCCCCCCACCCCCACCCTGTTGTTAAAAAATGAGTACTCCCTTACATGTACACACCCAGCACGTATGTAGGCCCCATACATGCACATTGGATGTGTACTACTGTCTCACTGTAGATGGGTCAATAAGGTCATGTTATCGATCTCCCACTCACACAATACTCACCCACAACTCTGACCTCAAAAGGCCATGACAGCTCTATGTATTTGCCAAAACTACTGTAAACTCTGCGTATTGGCAATTTCAGAGGTCTACTCAAGCTTTTCAGGGTGCGGCTTACATGCTGGGTTTACATATATTGATTACAGTAAGGAATGACAACCTTTTCAAACCTAGTCCAGTATAGCTTATTTCAGAGTGAGGAAGCGGCTTAAATACATGGGTGCAGCTTATACACAGGATTTTAGGATAATATCCTGTCATTTTAGGGGCTAATTACCCACAACTGTATAACTCAAGGAGCTCTCTCTGTACCTTGTGTGACAATCAGAGCGAAGATACATGTATAGGTACAGATGAACCAATTCCATGATCGATTGATTTCAGCCCCAGATCAATGGTGTGCTTTCTACACAGCAGAACATTTAAGCTCCTTAGCGAGTATTCGCTTGACCCTGGTTTTAGAGGTCAAGGTGGGAATACTTGAGGCACTCAGTCAGTAGTGTTTAAATCATTGAATATCAACAAGTCAGGGTCGGCTGCTCCATAGCCCAGACTCAGGGGGTTGAAAACCTAGAGAATTGTATTCTGCTAACTAGAGGCCTCTCATCCCGGGTTTCTCTATACTCCAGGCTTCAACAGGGATGCATGGTTAATACCTACTCCACTCTAGGCCAACTGCTAACATCTACTACAATTGATATATACAGGCAAAACGAAGTAACCATGAAACAGTTATGTGTTTTATATACCTAGTCAGAGGAATAGGGAGCAAATCTTCATGGGGGGGGGGGTAGCGGGGGCCCCACCACAACCACCTTGAATTTTCGCCTTAAGCTCAATGATGCCTAGATACATACTTACATAGAATTTGTAGAGAAAAGTAATTTTTGGGGAATTTTAGATTATGATTTGAGGCTCAGGTCCACATTTTCCCTATCCCATAACCATATTAATCTAATTTGCGATGCAAGGTTTTGGGTTCTTGACCAATTTATTATGAATTCTTAGTAAATTTTTGGGGGGCCCAGACATACTCAGGCCCCCCCCCTCCTTTATGATTTAGGGGGCCCAGGCCCCCCTGCCCCACCCCCCTTTTCCTACGTCCCTGCTAGTCTTTCATCGCTGACCAGTCACTTTGTTTAGGCCTACCATAGCTTACTGGCCTTTTATATATTTATCAACACACATTTGCCACACATTTATCTTGTGACATAATGATAGATGTTTTGAAGGATATCATAATGGAAATCCCGATGTACGACGAGGTCGGCCAGCCCAGAATTACCTGAAATATTTCTAAGCAGCATAAGAAGCAACCTTGGAACTTTAGCTGTTTAGGCAAGACAAGAGAATTTCTGTTAGCTGGGAATCCATTCCCACTATGTACCATTTTACAACACACTTCAGCATATATCATAGCTTTACAATACAATAGCTAAGTGCTCCAGCTCAGATCCCCCCCCCCGTGCCCTCCCCACTATACAAGTACAGGTACAAATCCGCCCTGATCCAAACCGATTTAGAATAAGGCAGGTAGCTACATGCTTCACAATGCCTTTGTTAATTCAAACTTTATACCACATAATTGATGTGGCCAGGTGATCGACAACAAAACTAAACCTGCTTCTATTGTTTTGCCCTGTGAGGATTGCATTTCTCCATTTGAGACGCTTGTCCAACATTTCCTTTTTTTCTAGAGACTGTCTTGATATTTAGAAGTAATGTTTGGCTGCCTCTAGTTTTCTACCATTTAATGATGGCATTCTAAATTTCATTAAAGCATGTTCATTCCTCATTGGCTGGGAATGTTGCCTTGATATCTAGAGTAAGGCATTATGATTGACTGCAAAACTAATGCTGCTTCCACTTTTCTACCCTTGAAGGATAGTAATTTGTATTTGATTGCACCCTAAAGGTCAAATGTCAACTCAGGAGGCCATTTCTTAAGGTACTATACGACAGCACTTCTGTAGCAATCACATAGAGTTTGTTAGGGCAGTCGTAGTGTTACTATATCAGGAATACAGTTGGGCTGTATTGTCACTAAAATAATGGTTCTCACTGCGATTTGGAAGTGAGCTGCCGTCGCCTGTTAAGGAACAGCTTCCAGAACTCAGCCTTATATATGAGGTGCACCTTGTACACGAGGTTATTGTAATACTCAACAAAGCTTGCATAATAGTTTGATGCATCATCTGTTCAATAATGGGATAGGTAGGTAGTGGGTCAACCTTGCACTAAAGATAAGATTGATTTACTAGAGTGTATATATATACGTACTATGGCATTAAAATACAAGTAAACATAGGGGAGATGTTTAAAGGCAATAGGCCCATCTTTTAATCAATCAATTGATTTATAAATGCTCAAACAAATTGGCTTTACAATAATATGTACCCGTGCACATAGGCCGTGTTTTACAAGCTTGTAGACCATTACAATGGTATGCTGTAACTCTTGATCTTGATCTCAGGGTGCGGCAAATACGTGGGGTTTGAAAATAGAGAATAGCAATATATATGCTTTTTTGAAGCACTGCACCTCATAGCTCATTCACAAGGTGGGAATATGGGGAAAAGCATCGGTAGTTATTTTTTTTTGTCTCAAAATGTTAGTCATTTTTTTTTCTGATAGAAAAGGGCGATATAAAAATGACAATGCTAAAATTACAGGAGTCATAACAGATATTTTACAATTACTTTGCTTCTCATGCAATTATGGTGCATGATTTTCATGCTCTCATTCAATGCTAGCCAATAAGCCATTTAGAATGGTTTGATGCCTCAAGGCTTCATTTTTATTTCTTTTACTGATGCAATAACCCCAGTTAGTGGTCAGTTGGGAGTAGCCTTGAGAAGATCGGAGATAAGAGATAAGATAAGGGTCCAATTGAGGCCTCCTATGTCTGACCCCTGGTTTACAAATCTCTCTATTCTTCTTAAAGGAGTTATTTATTTGACTGAATTGGCTGTATTTTTTTCTACATATCCTCAGGTTTAAAAATTCCTGATCTATTTTTGATTTTTTTATGTTCGTTTTTCTTCTAACCTTTCAATGATTTTGTGATTTTCTATGGCCCAGATGTTTAGAACCACACTATATCCCTGCCCACATCACCCTCCCGGCTAGGTAGGTTTCAGAAATGACTGACGACAGACTGAAGGTTTGATGCCTCAAGGCTTCATTTTTATTTATTTTACTGATGCAATAACTCACCAATGCATTGGTGCATCATGCTGGCATTGAAGTTGTGTATCAACTCACATTCAGCTTGATGCAGGTATGCAGCACTGAGAGGTGGAGAGTTACTCACCAGGGTTTCCTTGTAGTAAACATACACCAAATAAGCATACACTCCCAGGCCTAACTGTAAATGGGATATAGGTATTCAGTAGATCCAGCTGTACCTACAGTAGAATGTACTTCTGGTAACGTGTACACATTGGGTTTTACCTACAGCAGCTACAACTGTATTGCAGAATAACATGGACTCTATTGTATAGTCACATAGTCCTGAAATAGCACAATTAAGGACCATGAGGGAGAGGAGAACCCCCTTACTCATGGCATGACAAAAACAAACCCCAAAAAAACCCCACCAAAAACAACACCAACAACAACAATAACAACAACAACAAAAACTGACCCTTATTTGGAACCCCTGAGCTTAAAATGACGTAGATCCGATCATTAGAAAGAGGGGCACTGCCTATGGTGGCTTGTGGTACTTTGACATTCCCTTGGCAACGGCAAGACAGTGTTGACTATAACAATGCCAGCCCCCCCACCCTACACACACATAGCTTCCCCTTGGAATGACAGGGACATGATTGACTACAATAGCAGTCATTGTCTATAGTAGTTAGGGCAGCATGTACTCTGATAGAGTATGTCTCCTCATATTTGGCTGGCACAGTTCCTGAGAGATGCTAGCAAGGATAAATGACACTTATTTGCATTCAATGCCAAAGGCATATCAGAAGTATCTCTCTGGTAGTTAGGGAGTTATTGACTACAATAGCAGTCATTGTCTATAGTAATTAGGGCAGCATGTACTCTGATAGAATATGTCTCCTCATATTTGGCTGGCACAGTTCCTGAGAGATGCTAGCAAGGATAAATGACACTTATTTGCATTCAATGCCAAAGGGATATCAGAAGTATCCCTCTGGTAGTTAGGGGGTGGTCATCATTTATCAACATGGGAGAGGCAGTAGTGACATCTTGCTGCATCGAAATCATTTACAGTGCTCTCTTCAGCACTTTCAAAATCTTTTAGGGCAAACCTTGTGCTCCTCTTTCTTTCTTTTTTTTTGGAGGGGGAACAAAATGCTTTATGCCCCCCCCCCCCACGAAGATCTTTGTTTCCTAAATGTACACTGATGGAAAAAAGAGCATCTGCCTGAGTTTCACCTAGTCTCTGGCGCTGCCTGAGTATCATGAGAGCCTCTGCTAGAGGCTCTCCCCTGACATGCCATACTCATGCTGAGCCTGTTTCAATGCCACACATTGGGAAAAAAGGATGAGCATGAGTATGGCACAAGGCTCAGGCATGGTGCCATACTCAGTCTGAATCTAACTGAATACTCCAGCAAAGCAGGGGTCTAGCCCCTACACTGATGTCTGAGATTATATCATATCCTAGCACCAACCACACCATGTGCCTCATTAGCTCAGTTGATATGGCACTGAACTCTGCATCTGAAGGTGGTAAGTTCAAGCCCCATTGAAAATTTTTGTAAAATCAATCTCGGTAAGTCAATCTTATTGCTACAATGTGAGCATGAATATGCATTCATATTGGGTTTGTGAGAAAATTGTTCCCTATTAAGACTCCCCCCCCTCACCCGTTTTATCCTCTAGTCCTTGTAATCATGATATCTAAGAATATAATCTTATCTATATAGGAATACAATAGGAATTAATCACTAAAACATTTAGAGTATGATCATATCTTTGCAGTAAATGTAAAAGTGACATATGGTCCCAGGCATATTTCTAATGTTTTGGGGCATGGAAAAAAGTAGAATACCAGCTTTCAACACACAGAGGGAGCAGATCATATGAGATTTCAAGTGGGGAACTTTCAGCACAGTCAAAATGGTGTAGTGGTAACATGTTTACCTTCATATGAGAAGGTCCTGAGTTTGATTCCAGCCCAGGGATGCTCTTCAAAAGCTGCAAGTTTTCAACCTGCTATTTACTGACTTGGCAGATGTTGAAGATTCTGTCAGTTTTCAAACAAGCATCTATTTCAATTAGTTACAAAGTTAGGTCTTAGAAAAATACACTGCAATAGATGAGATGTTTCCTCTTAAACTGAAAAAATGAAAAATGTTTCTCTGCACCACCGAGACTTGAACCTGAGACCCCTCACATGCAAAGTGAGAATCCTACCTCTGTGCTGCCTCTACAACTGGTGAGCCACGTTGCAATAGTCATATAAGTAGGACTGTGCCATACTTACTGAGGACATTGTGGACATTTGTCCCTAATATGGGCATTTTTCCTTACTATGGTCACTCCAGTCTGTGTTTCCTATTAGTCTACTGGGCCTCATATGACCAATGACATCTCACTGTAGTAGGTCTATGGTTAAAATATCATATTGATAGTGCCACTTTCAACACCTGCCCCGCTAGCACAGATAGGAGCACAAAGGAGTCACAATAAGGAGGTACCCGGTTCAAATCCCACCAAGGAGCAAAAAGGACACTGAAACCAGGAATGCACAAACTATTCATCGATTAATTAGACTGCCTTAGGAAGTTGAATGTTCTACCATCTGAAATCCTTGTGTGGATGAAATAATGGGCTTTTGTCATACGGTGACCTTAATTTCTATATTTCTTTATAGTGTTTAACAAACCACTCATGTGTTGGGCTTAATACACCCTACAGCATAGTAGTTCAATAAGGGCTACAAATGCAGGACTACATAACATTACAATTTAGACTGTCTGTAAGCCCTACAATGCAGTGCTGATTAGTAACTCATTAAGTGGGGTTGTGCCCACTGGGTGGTGTTGCTGGACTCACTCTGAAGGTAGAATCCAGCAAAGTGTGATCATATATTGAACAAGTAACCAATGGATAACTCATGACGCGTGTGTGTTAGAGAAGGATAATGACACGAGGCCGTAGGCCGAGTGTTATTAGCCTTTGCTAACACACACAAGTCATGAGTTATCCATTGACTACTTATTTTATACCACGAAACCAATAAATAATCAATAGAATACCAGTAAATTCAATTTGAAAACAAAAATTATTCCCCCTCCCCGGGACTCGATGCCAGCCATTGTGTGTGTACACAGGTACATGCACCTCGGTGCCCAGCAGCGGACAGCGACAGCGCCCGTCTCGGCTCGGACAGGCAGCGGCACACGGCTAAAGATTTCAATGCGTCTCGCTGTTATGTTTGTGTATAATACACCTCCTCGCCTGGCAGCAGACAGCGACAGCGCACACGGCGAAAAAAGATTTCAATGCGTCTCGCTGTTATGTTTGTGTAGAATACACCTCGTCGCCCCGCAGCGGACAGCGACAGCGCACACGGCTTCGTATCATAGCAAGACCTGGTTCGAACTGAGCGTATCTCGTCAGTCCCTGTGGCGCAGTGCATAGGGGGTTGGATTTGGGATGTGAGACTGCAGGTTCGATCCCTACCCTTGCCTGGAAAATTTCATGGGTTTTAACATGTAACATATGACATGGAAGGACATGAGAGGTGTGCGGTTATCCTGGATAACCGCACCTGGTGCGGGTTATTAAGCTAATAGATCATGGATATGGGGGCCCTAGGGCTGTATATGCTGTATATACAACCCGTGGGGCCCCCATATCCATGACCTAATAGGTTTATACCACCATTTCCTCCATTTTGTATCAATTTCTTACCTGAAATCCAAAGAATATAGCCAGGAGAAGACATTTTGTAAGTGCAAGCGACACGGCCCGTGCCCGCTCTGCGCGAAGCCATTGTTTTTGTTCCTTGCCGGGAGAGGTACCGCCGTGTTTACACCCACATTTCATATCGAATCCAACCATGACAAGTTTTCAAATTAAAACATACATATTCTTAGACATCCTAGATGAGTACTCCATGCTTGATATGTCCGATACATTCAAAATAAATAAGAATCCATTGATTTTCCAAAACGGTCCGAAATTTTCGGTGTCTTCCTCGTACAGCGAGCGGATGACCTATATCCACATCTGGGCCACTGACACACTTTCGCCGAACAAGGAGGTGGGTGGGAATGGCAGACCGCGACTCGCTTACGATGGAAAAATCAATGGATTCTTATTTATTTTGAATATATTGGACATATCAAGCATGGAGTACTCATCTAGAATGTCTAAGGATATGTATGTATTAATTTGAAGACGTGTCATGGTTGGATTCCATACGAAAAGTGAGTGTGAACACGGCGGTACCCCTCCCGGCAAGGAACAAAAACAATGGCTTCGCACAGAGGGAACCGGGCCGTGACTCGCGTACGTTGGGAAAATCAATGGATTCTTATTTATATCGAAGAAAATGGAGAAAATTAGCACGTATTCCTCATCTATGGATCGAATACTTCTTGGGATTTTAATATTATAACATGACAAGCTTGGACTCAATACGAAAACTGAATGGAAACGTACCACTAGGACCTCAGGTTAGAATTTATTTACTTTCGCATTGTGTTTCATCACCGTTCAGTGTGGCGCTATGGCTAAGGCCTTCGCCTACCACCACTGCGGCTGGGGTTCAATCCTCATACGAGTATGGACGATTTTTCACATTGAAACAATGGCAAGGCTAAATTTCTATGTCCGCCAGCGTCTCCAAAAATATTCTAAGTCCAACTTGACCCCGAAAAAGTATATACCAAAAATTTCAAAAATGCACAAGGGTGGTATATGCAGAATAATGCACGGCTAAACTGCATATAAACCCACCGGAAGAGCCAAAATCTGTGTAACCCAGAAATCATGGTATAAGTATTGGGATACTCTAGCAGTGCATTACACCATTGGTAAGAAAGACTCCTGCAATGTTGGAGCCTGTTCAGGTAGGATCCAGCATTGCCTGACCCTCTTCATAGAGATACTTAGCCAATGTCCTATTCTCTTCTATTATACTACTCCAGTTGGCCCTGAGCCTGTCTCTAAAGAGACTCCTGCACATTCTTTTGTTGCACATTCAACCATTGTATCATCCCTCACACCTACATTCGCTCAACACCCATTGCCAAAATATCAAAGGCATAGTTTAGCTCACAAGGCTAGACACTACCCTATGTGTCTCTGTACATACCTGCCTGTATATATATATATACACGTGTATTATTATGGACTTGCATTCCTCCATATACTAAAGGCCACCCTTAAGGGTATCATAATCACGCCTTTAGTTTCCAGCAGTGAAATAGGTGGAATTTTCAAAGGCATCTAGACTTTTTAGACATTGTTAAAGAGAATACACCACAAAATATGGGGAACTCAGGCTATAGCTGACACCAGGATTTTAACCATGGTTGTGGTTTACCTTTCGATCTTAAGACAGGAATGACACCCATGTGGCCACAAAAACAACTTATCTTCTCATGGTAATGGGACGCACATTTAAGCTATACGGTAGCACTGTGCAAATTTACATAATGTCTAAACGCCCACCCAACTTGACTAAGACATGATGTTTTTAAGTTGTTTTAACATTTAAAATCTACCATCTTGCTATGTTGGATAAAGTTTCATAAGGCGCACTAGGGGTCAGTATAAGGCATGGCTTATGTATACGAGGCCCCATAATACTTGTGTATAAGACACACATATAAGATGCACCCCGAGTTCAAGATCTATCTATCAGGTTGAGTTTAATCCTATTTTGGTACCCTTAGTACTGTTTCATATATTTTAATTGTCGCGTAAAAGGCACACTCTTACGGAGCCCCTAATAGGACATCCCAAATAAAAGATTTTCTGGAGAAAAAAATATTCTTGTAGGTACTGGACAATTCTTGCGGGTACAGGAATATTGTGGATGCAAAAAAATTCTTGCAGATGCACAAAACCTTCTTGCCGATGCACAAAAAATTCTAGCGGGTATGCAAACTAATTCTTGTGGATGCACAAAACACTTTTGTGGTACACAAAATAATTCTTGCGGGTACACAAAATAATTCTTGCGGATGCAGAAAACATTCTTGCAGGTACACAAAATAATTCTTGCAGGTCCACAAAACATTCTTGCCGATACTCAAAATAATTATTGTGGATGCACAAAGATTCTTACAGATGCACAAACATTTGTGTGGGTACACAAATCATCCTTTAACTGCATGAAATACTTCTGCATCTGCAAGAGTACTTTGTGTACCCGCAAGAATGTTTGTGCACACGCAAGAATGTTTGTGCACCCGCAAGAATGTTTGTGCACCCGCAAGAATTATTTGTGCACCTACAAGAATGTTTGTGCACCCACAAGAATTATTTGTGCACCCACAAGAATGTTTGTCCACCCACAAGAATTATTTGTGCACCCGCAAGAATGTTTGTGCACCTGCAAGAATTATTTGTGCACCCGCAAGAATGTTTGTGCACCCGCAAGAATTATTTGTGCACCCGCAAGAATTATTTGTGCACCCACAAGAATTATTTGTGCATCCGCAAGAATATTTTTTTTGGGAAAAAATTATTTTTGTTATGTCCTATTAGGGGCTCCGTACACTCTAATGCTGGCTGATTCTATATGGCGCAGCAGGTTTCGTATCATCTAAGCAATAAGGACAGAAATAAAGCGAAGCACATAGAGGCATATTCTAGCTTTAATAACAAGCTGCCATGCAAGGGATTCTATTGCATGGACTGTTTATAGGGGAGACTTCAGATCGCCTTGGATATGAGCCCATTTCATTTTAGTGCTGACCATAGTCAGTTTCAGGTTGTTTTCTATCCAGTAAGCCATGATGCCAACTTAGAAGAATGCGAAGCACTGTATCAGGAAAAACGGCATATTAATTAGAAAATAGACTAGTACTTTTTGTCCTCTCAAAAACTGCATAATGAATCAAACTGATTATTGTCCCAAGGGGTCTTCATGATGCATTCTCACTCCCAAGGGGTCTTCATGATGCATTCTCACTCCCAAGGGGTCTTCATGATGCATTCTCACTCCCAAGGGGTCTTCATGATGCATTCTCACTCCCAAGGTGTCATCTTGATGCATTCTCAATCTCAAGGGGTCATTGTGACGCATATATACACTCCCAAGGGGTCATCATGATGCCTCAATGCAGTTCTGACAACTCATGATGCATTGGTGCATCATGAGGACAAAGGAATATGGTATCATTCTAGAATTAGATATATTTAATTTCAGGGGAATTGCACATATGGATGCTTTCATGCCAATGTCAATATCACAAGCAATAACGTTCTAAAACCATACAACAATAATTGATGATTTTGTACCAATGAAATATGTTGATTTTAATCAAAATTCCTACAATGTTGGCTAAAAATATCTGCCCATGTACATATAATGCAAATAATACAAACACCTTGAAACAGGAGGTTCATAGAATGTTTAGTTACAAATGCTGTAGGTGAGAAAGAAGGACAGCTAGGGCAAAATGGGAAATGGTAAAATAACAAGAAATTCACCCAGACTGCAGGATATTTTCACACATTGAATGTATAGTAGTTATATGTGAGTACCTTCCCCGGGCTTTGTATCATATCAAGACCTGATTCTAGCCAGCCACTTCTCGTCAGTCCCTGTGGCGCAATGCATAGGGAGTTGGATTTGGGATCAGGAGACTGCAAGTTTGACCCCTACCCTGGCAATGAAAATTTCGTAGGTTTTAATATGTGCATGGGAATATCTAGAAAAAGCACCCCAAGTCACAGAAGTTGTGTAATAACGACAGGTATGTGCATGGGAATATCCAGGAAAAGCACCCAAAATCACAGAAGTTGTGTAATAATAAGGTATAAGGGGGATGAGGCCCTGGAGAAGGCTCCCATTACTTCATACATAATATAATCTCCTCCACCAGGCACCCACACCCATACACCTCTATTAGGCCACACCTAAAGAAGTAAGAGAGTGACCATTTCTTAACAACGGGGGGGGGGGGGGCTGGTGGGTTTGAGGGGGTCAGAACTTTTTCAACCCCTTGACCGGGGGGGTCAGAATTTTTTCAACACCTCTGATGGGGGGGTCAAAATAATTTCATCTGTTTTCATTGGAAAACCCTGCGCGTTACTGTAGGCTAAAAGGAGACGTCCCGCGCGATTTTTGTCCCTTATGGGGGGGGTCGATTTATTTTTCGCGCGTCCACGCGCAAACACACCAGCCCCCCCTGTTGTTAAAAAATGATTACTCCCTAAGTCTAACTCAGCCATACAAATTAATAAGGCAAGTTATTCCAAACATTTACATCGAAAGAATAAAGATAAAAATGTTTTGTGCTGTATAACCCTTAACTACACTGTAAAAAAAATGTCATCAAAATAACGAGGGATCTCTCATCCCAAACTTGCCAGAGATCCTTCATTATTTTCACATCATTTTCACAGAGATTCCTTGTACCACCACGCTGCCACCTGGAGATTATACACCGGCTCCCTGTTGTGTAATTACAGTGGTTCATTGTTCAGTTTTTACAAGGACGCCTTGTAGATTCAACAGTTGTTTCTTACAGTGTATAGTCTGATTTTAATGCAGTAAAAACCTTTCATAGCCATTGGTCTTATACCAAAAGTCTACTGGGCCTATTCGGCTGAATTTTGTGTAGGAAATGTATGGCCAAAGTCAACTGAAGGTGCCCAGTGGACTATTGGTATTAGGATCACAGCCAGACATTTGGTTTGACAATCTGACAATACCTGCCGGTCCTGCAGACGCCTATAGGTGTCCGGTGACCCAGGTAGCAATGTCGGCTTATATTGGGCCAATGTCGGCTTATGTTGGGCCAAGCATGACCAAGCATGGCCCAATGCTCCATTGCTGATTGGGCGAGTTTCTACCTCACATCTTCCTACTTTTACCCCTTACCCACACTTTCTCTGCTAGTCTATATCTCCGTTATTTCATGCGTACCTAAATCTTCCTCTTTCTCTCTTTCTTTTTTCCTTTTAACCTCTGTTCCCAGCTTACCCTCCCCCTCCTACCCGCTGTGTACAAGGATGTTCCCACACATGTCCATCTTCGTGACAGTAATGTTTTATACTACTTTAACTATTTGCACGCAATGGCTTACCATTAAACTGTTGCATCATAGTTAACTGTCTAAACTTTACAGGGAACTGCCCTCAGCACAGGACTATAGGAGAATACTAACATGACCAGAATATGGCCCCTGTGTGGTGTTTCACAAGCTGGCAATATTTACAACTGGTTATAACTAGATGTGATAGCAGTTTTAAGATTGGTTGTAGGCTTACAATAGCAGGTGTTTCTACAAAGGTCATCAGTATAATCTAATGCATTTCTGTCTATAATTGGACCAACCTAGGAGTGGTTGTAACTTTGCAACAGTCATAATTTGGTTTTAGAAAAGGATGATTTATGACTATTATTATCTTTGGCTTGTGAAACACCACACAGTGGGGTGTTTCAGAAGCAGGTAATGTTTACAACCGGTCATAAGGAGATATGATAACACTTTTAATAGTGATTGTAGGCTTATACCTGCATGTGTTTCTAAAGCATTACCATTATCTTACTGTGTCTATAACTATATGACTGGTGAGAGATGATAATGGTTGCAGTTGTAAGTTTAGAATCTAACAGTTTTAGAAACAGATATTTAATGTTCATTATCATGTCCGGCTTCTGAAACACCCCACTGGTGTGCCTTATGCGTATGAAAGCACCCCAAGGTTTGCCTTATGGGGATAAGGTGCACCTCCTGCTGGCTTCATTCTCGACCTAAGGAGGCTGATTTTCTGTTGTTTAAAATAGTAAAATCATTAATTCAACTCATTTTAGATACCCCCTTCAGGGTCAATCCAAAAATGTATTTACACTTATATTATAAAGCCGACATGGTAGACAAATACATCAAGTAGGATTCTAAATATGGACATGAACAAGTGAGTGAGTGAGTAATAGATGTTTAACGCCATTTCGACAGCTAAGGTCATATTCATGGCAACAACTACATTACAAAATTCACAGAGGAATATGTTGGTGCCCGCACACATATGCACCACACACATCCTGAAGGGATAGGAAAGAGGAGAAATAGACCCTTTTAAGTGGGCTAGGGAAGCCTGACATGAACAAGTCCACACACCAGTAGCAAACCCTAAATTCACATTGATTTCATTGATCACCCAGGAGGGCACTGACTTTGCCAAAGTTACCCCTCACCTCCGTAATCAAGGTCTGTGCATAGCAAATAAAAGCACCAGAGGGCAGCACTGTTCCCTTCAGTTTCTCACCCTTCTATAGCATATGGCTAACACCTACACAGACTAAACCTGGTAACCAGTCCACGCCCATGGGGCAGTCGTACCAGTGCAATCATTAGCGACCACTAGATGCAGGGCTGTAACGGCATTTTACTGAGGGATCTCACTACAACTTGAAGGGGATCTAGTCGTACCACCTTGAGAAATGCTTTCCAGGTTCATCAATTTGCCCTCCACAAGTGCAAACTTGATTGAAAGTATCTTTAAACCTGCACACAGAGGCTTACATCTCCAATGCACTAGGAGGGAGGTGTTGCCAACACACTGGTATTTGTTGGAACACAAAAAGACCTTGGCCTTTTGTGTGTGTCAAAGTAGACACAGTCTGCTTTTTGGAGCGATCCTATCGATTTGAAATTGGATATAGAAAACACAATTCCTTTCATATTCATTGGTAAGATGATCTATCTGAAAACATGCTAAATGTATCAAGTGAGACTCAGTCTATATGAAAAGTGAATTCCCCCCCTCACACACAGACCATTCAGTCCTACAGATTTTATTGTTCTGTAGGCCCGGAATGATTTTGGCAGGACCAGGAGGGTGTTGCTCCTATAGTAAAAGGAAGAGCTGGCTAAAAATGCCCTCATTTCCAGTCCTTTCTTTTCATGTAGCTATAATTTGTCCCTTTTGTTGCTCACAAGTGGTTATTCAAGTATGGTGCTAAAAAAGGGGGATTTGAGTAGGTACCTAGTTGGGAGAAGTCAGTCAGTATAATATATTATAGAGTGTCTGACATGAGTAGGTACCTGATAGTGTCTCTCTCTCTGTTTTAAACAAGGCAGATGACTTTTCAGAATAATGTGGTGAGTGCAAGTTGAATGGTGAAGCAGAGCGTGACTTCTTTTGAAAAGAGGGTACCTACTGACAGCTCTTTTTACCATAGGAGCAACACGCTCCTGAGGCCCGTCAACGATTTTGACAGCAATGGGCTTGGTCCGGCAAAACGAGTTCAAAGCTAAATCAATGTTGATAAGGTCTTGATAAATGTTGATCTAAGACTGTGCAACATTCATTCAAAATTGAATTGAATTTGGTGCCTATTAGAAAACCGTACTCCAGCTTTCTGAATTGTACTTTTTTTTTTTTATAAATATATATTCTAAATATTGTATAAAAAAGGTTATTTCTTGAAATTGCTAATTGGTAAAAGATTTCCTGTTACGTCTGGACGAGATATCGTCATTCTGATATTATTGATAGGTATGATAACGTGACAGTGTTGTTATGTAATTGGACCTAGCTTAAAAACCTCAATTCAAGGAGAGCTATAGGAGAGGGGGAATACTATGTACTGTTCTTCTAGATCCAATAAAACACTTTAAAAAATGTTAGGACCTACTTAGGGTACTACATTGTATTTACAACTGAAGACGGGTGGGTAATAAATTATTAGATCTATTTTAATCAAAGAAACCAACAAAAATAAAGAAAAAAACACAAAAAACAAACAAATAGCAAGAACAACAAAAAGGCAACACACATCCATGCATTTAATTGGTATAGCATAATGTACATGCAGTAATAATTCACATATCCCAGACACCCCAGACTCACAACCACCTGTTTTTAGCACTTCCGGTTCCGGTTGGAATACCACAGAGACAATCCCCACAATGGCTGTGGTCATGTGATCAGACAGAGGGGGCTGATGGGTAATTTCACTAAAAGGCCCTACCTTTCCCTTCACACGTGGGACCAAAGGCCCTAGGCATCCCTGGTAGTCTATGGTTATAATGATGTCTATTGTATGTGGCATCAACATCTGCAGAATAGCACATCCAATGACCATATAGATCTAAATGGTTATTTCTCAATGTGCCAGAGAAATAGATTTAATGGATCGCTTGACTTTACCAGTCAATTCCTGGTTCGCCTTTAGGCTGGGATCAGTGAAAGAGGCCAAATAAATCTGATCTGCCCCCCCTACAAGATTTCTACACCGGATGGTCTGAAAAAAAAGCAAACTCGATGAGGTTGATCAGGCCCTAGCTTTTATTTCATACAGCTACAAATTTAATTTGAGTAGTATATGTTTAACGCCATTTCGACAGCTAAGGTAATATTCATGGCGAGAACATTACAAAATTTCCTAGATAAATGTGTCGATGCCCGTGCATATGTGCACCACACACATCAGAGGGTATAGGAAAGAGGCGATATAGACCCTTTTAAGTGGGCTAGGGAAGCCCGTTTGCAGTATTGATGATAGTTCAGTAGAATATAGTGCCAGCATAAGCCGTTGTCCTTTTTTTTTCAGATAACAATGGAGGGCTGGGGGCTGCAATATAATTCATCCGAAAATGACTCTTGTGAGTGTTATATGCCATTCCCTGGAAGACACAGTTCCATACATACGTATGCATTCCTCTGCCATACACATTCATGATGTTTAGATCTAAGTGCTGGCCAGTGGAGGGTATCTCAAAAAGATTGGGAAACCAGTTCTCATCGTAACTATTTGATCCTGCAGTTCTCCTACATTTCTCACCCTAAGAACAGACTTCCCTGCTTGACCTCTGCTACAAGTGAACTGCACGGAAATAGGTCGAGTTGCAAAATAAGAGACTGGACCCCTCCTATACCACTCCTATAACTGACTCCCTCTTTACAATACAAGAGGGAATCCACTCCAGAAGGTCAGTGAGTTCAATTTTGGAATTATCACCTCCGACAGGATCAATTCCAAATCTTTTTGAGATACCCTCCTGCAGGTTCCCCTGTTAGTCAGCTAATGGTTAACTCACCCCCTGCCAAGTCTAAATACGTGCATCTTTGAAGTATTTAGAAATGCCATGGTAACTGCCAATTTGGAAACCCCCTGTTTGTGTAGGCATCCTGGAGGATATTGCGAAAAGAATCGGAAATGGATTCTCACTGCCGTAACTCACCTTCCAGTTCCTTGCTGTTCTGCTGCCCAGAACCCACATCCCACCTTACAATCAGAATCAATCCTCTTAGTGTGAGTCATACTGGGAAGCATTTCTATAACCTATAACCTATTACCTTGCTGCAAAACAGGGGAGAAGTCATTGCCTGAGGGTAGTCAGTTCCCATTTGGGAAAAGCACCTCTGACAGAATTGAATTCTTCTACTTTCGCAACACCCTCCAGGTTTAAAGAGGGAATTCCCAGTAGACGGGTGACTTATCGGTATAGGTCATTGCAGTTTTACATTTACCGGTGTTTTTTTACAAAACCTGACTGAACCACACATCAGAATTTCTGGTGTGCTCTCTGAAAATTCTCCTTCACGATTGCTATACGTTCAACCCGTTAAGTACAGGGAATTGCTAAAACTCATTGTTGTCATGACAAATGCAGTTGCAATGATGTATTTGCATCATATATGTCACATCTAGGTCTATTGACAGGGTCGGTCCATGCCCATGTGGACAAGAATGGTCCATCGAATCAGTTTGGTTTTCTTCATTACTTGAAATAACTTTTAAAAAAAAAAGATATTTGGTAACTTATAACAGTGGCCACTGTGAGAACATCCATCCCGGTGTGCTATTCATTTTGAGTCTACAGCGCCCAAACAATAACAGACATGTATCTTAGACTCGCCAACCATAAGATATCCATTCCAAAATATACTTTCCAAAGCCATCGAAAAGGTGCTATGTAGTTCAACATATGTTGCTAACACTAGTTACGCGATAACACTAGATCGACAACACCTCACCCCCCCGTGCAGTGGGAACTGCTTTCACATTGCCTCTATAATTAATTAAGGAACTAGACAACACAGGTACACCCCCCCCCTCATTGATGACCTCTATGACCCCAATCCATATCCGTAATGAAGTTATACTGAACTACCCCAGGACTGTTTATGGTAAAGTTTTATACTTAGTCAGATTCTTCATTACAGTGAAGTAAGACGAATGGGTATACATGTGGATCGATTTTGTGTTTAAGGAGAAACTGCAAATGAGGAGCCATGCAAAGAAATCAAACCATGACATGCAATAATCTTGTCATATTGTCAACAGAAGGGAATTTCACTGTACAAAGGTGATTACATTCTCACCAGGTTTTAAACTCCTTTTTTTTTTATCTCATTATCTATTTCTCCTCAGGAAGCCTTCACCACTGTATCTCCACATATGTCTCACATAACAATTCCTTCTCAGTTATTCATTGACCTTTATATTTGTCAACACGGGGGCTTATCGTGTGCACTGTAAAACCAAAAATAAAAAGTCAAAATAACGGCGCAATCCTTGTCTCAAAGATGCCAGAGAATTCTTGTACATTTATTCACCACTGTATTGCCACCTGGGGCTTCTTGCAGTAACTACACAGGTTCAATGCTGTTCAGCTTCACAAGGATCTCTGGGAGATTCAATAGCTACATTTTACAGTAGGGTTTAGATAGTAAGCCCTCTGTCAGCATTGTAGTTTTCTAATATTCATCAACGGAGGATTAAAACGGGGGAGTGCCTCCTCCTTTTAATCAGTATAGTTAGGTGTTCATTTAACCATTTTCGCCCTAATACTTAGCCAAAAATCGCATCTAAATTAAGGAGCGTCCCCCCTCCTCTTCAAAAACACACATGCGAAATGGCTGTGAAATCGTCAGTTTGTGAATTGCCATTATATGTGCAAAATGGGCATGAACTACACATAATCATCATATATGCGAAATTGATAGAACATTAGATCTCTGTATTCTGTTGAGGTATACAAACATACATGCCACAGAAAAAATGATAGGTATGCATATTCCATTCACATAAAGTTTTGTTTTATTTTAGGTTTTATTTCAGGTTAGAAAATGTTTTTTGACGGAAAAATAAACGTAACATAAAAAATGTTTATACATTGAATACTAACTTAATGTTGAAAACACAAACATTGAAAACTGGTTTAAAACAATTAAACGTCTTTTGACTTAGATTTGGTCATCACAATGAAGATTGGTCGTGATGGCCAGGAAAACTATAAAGTGAACATGAGGCATAGGACCTATATTCAAAAGGATGGGCAACATGGGGATAGGTAGCATGTGTAATGAACAGTTTTAGGGATAGGCACGTAGAGTACCTTGTAAGGTGAGCATTATTTAAAGGAAACATGGATGCTAGGTAATATGACAGAAGTCAAACATGAGGGATGTGCAGCGGTGGCGGATAATTACCATGAGGGATAGGTAAAATGAAGGATAGGCAGATTGAGGATAGGTAGACTAATGGAATGTGCAGGGAAAGTTAGGTACAAAGGTAAGAGGTAAACTTTGACCCTCTAAGCCTTTTGAGGGATAACCTGATTAAACTCTAGATTTTAAGAGAGAGGTATTATGAGTGATAGGTAGACTAAGGAATAGGCAGTATGTGGGATAGGCAGAACCATGCATAGGCAGTAGTTGTCAGGTTGAGGAAGACATCGGGATATGTAGATTGAGGTTCTGGCCTTGATTAGCATGTTGCATTTATAAAAAGTCCTAATAATTTTCAATATTACTTTTGTACATTTTTAAAATATTCTCATAATCAAACCTAATTTTTAGGTACTTTCAGTCAATTTCTGAGAATCAAGATCCCAAATTCTGGATTTGGCATGATCTTTTAGTATAGGTGGTACCTTGTTTGCATTTAATATCAGTCTGATAAAGAGTCCTTGCATCTCCATAACCCCCGTTATCTTACATAGGATTCAATACTGAACATAAAAGGGACCCTACTTTTAAGGGGGGGGGGTTGAGGGGGGTGGTCTGTACTATAGGACTCTATGAGGTAACACATCCTAGGGAACCTGTACTATCCTTGGAGAAACTCCAAACAATGAATTCTGGCTAGATAGCTATTCCATGATCTGTTGCGAAGAAATTGCTTTGTTTTTTCTTAAATTTTCTCATATTCAGTAAATGTGGATCAACACGGTAAAAGGTACGACCGTGAGGGGGTGCGCGGGTGTACCTTTTACCGCGTTGATCCACAAATGTTGGTCTAACTGATGAGAACTGGCTGAATGCTTACACCTCACCTATACAAAGTGTAAAACACCACACCCATAGGTCATTAATCATTGATGGTTATTTTAATTTGGCTGTGTGTGTGGCCATTTCAAACTTCCGCTGTACTCAGATGAGCCAGATCTAAAATCAATCAATTTCAGCTTTAGGAAGTCACGTCAATAACATATATATATATATATATATATATATATATATATATATATATATATATATATATATATATATATATATATTATTATTACCATTAACCATTTTATGGCTGCACAGTGTGTTAATCAACTGTGGTCTGGAATGATATAACGACCCTATGTATAAGCCGAAGTTAACATATAAGATGTGTCGAAGAAAAACCTACAAGGGGCATCTAAGCTTGATTCGTACTCACCTAAAGCCACAACAAGGACGCTTATGGTAGCATGCTAAAACAACATCTACCTTTAAAGGTTTAAGGGCCTCCTTGCATGTCACGCTATTCTCCTTTATATTTACAAACACATGTTCTGTGAAGCCTGGGAACCTGTTTCTGTTTTATGGCGACTTAATCTGGTTGCATGTCATAAGCCATTCCGCTCATTTTTTTTTTTACATCCCTTTTTTATGAAAAAGTTTTCTTCTTTTTATTTGTGCTTGCAAGTGTCTCCCAAAAAGGTGGGAAGAGCTCAAAAGATAAACAAGAACGTGTACTGTCCTAAAACTTTGATATCCGCCGTTTTCTGTAATGACTCTTCAAGTGGTGGAAAAGATCCCATCAGGTTCTCCAAGCTCTGATCCATTTAGAAAAAAAAAAACAAAACAAAAACAACAAAACAACAAAACACTTTTTGTCTTCTATTTGTCTTCTTCCGTTAGAAGCAATATTTCTTTTTCCATCCTTAGTCCCTACACTTTCACTCCCAAATGTAAAATGGGCTATAAAGACCACTGTAGTAGGTACAGTACAACCCACATAGGATCACTGGGTTTGGTCTGACAGCAACTACCACTGTTTTCCAAATTAGAGGCAATCTACTGTAAGAAGCTTGACACGGTATCACAGTGTACCTAGTAGATGCCGTTAGACTCCTGCTTGTCCTTGGTTAAGGATTTGTTCTGACGGAGATCTCCTATATTGTAGGCTCAAGGATTTGGTAGCAGAATACCACTTTATGTGAATTCGTTAGGATAATAGTCTATCCTAAAATAAATGTTTGCAATATTGAATGATTCCGGAACTTCAACTGCTATCGAATAATGGATATGTCTGTATATCTGAGCTATTGTCAACAGTTATATTCACAATCGACAGGTCCTAACCAGGCAAAATGAAAAAAAAGGTTTGTTTCCAGTTAACCGACCGACCCTTTCAAAACAGGGCCCACCCTACACTTTTCTTTTTAATTTTAGATAATTTCCATGAATTTTTGAGATTTTTCAGGGATACGTTCTTTGGATGTACAGTTAATAGCTTTATTAGACATTTCTTTTGCATATTTTTTTCACATTTCTCATATGTTTTCAATGTTCTTTCCGTTATTTCCAAGAATCAGATAGATCTGCCCATACATTCCTATGCAGAATCGAGAAAGAAAATTAAAAAATAAAAAAAAAAATCCGACCTACCGACCAATATTTAAATCATGTGACTGGAAACACACAAAGGTTTTTGACCCCAGACACTTTCCTAAAAACTATCCTTTAATGTGAAACTTTTTTAAAATTCTTTTTGAAAAGATGTAATGTTAGAAATGGTTGAGCAACCATTTTTCAACATTGACTTAGCATTTTAGTTCCACTGGGAATTGAAAATAAACCTTTGTTTAAACAATATGGCACCAGCTGTTTCCAGAAACCTCTATACACTGTTCGATACCATCCACATAGAGGCACTCACTGTGGCCTGTCATATCTGTGTTAGGTACTGAAACATTGAGTGGGAACAGACATGAATATGGATGAAGGCACCACCCATACCCCAAACATCAATACTATTTTTGGCTGGGTGGGTCAGGGTATAGGACTCAGTATGGAGGCCTAGTGGAGCCGCCATATTGAATTTCGCTGGTCGAGGTAAAACACACTGATTAGACAAGCCATGATGGGTACCTTGTCCCTGGTTAACACCCACTTCCAGGGACAACATGCTGGTCCCATCTTATCAGTTGTTATCAGTGTGTGTTGCCGGAACCAGCTCTAGACCAGCTTCGCAGAAACCATTCCAGCAGTGGATCTGTTGTGACAACGTTCATGTTACATCTGAGCAGCGTGCAACAACATTCGCAGAAATTAAAATAATTTGATATTTGCGACTGCTCTCAGACATTCCTGCTGCGAGAACAAGATTTGCAAGTAACTTGCAGTGCACAGTGGATCTGCCACTTACCACTTCGTCTTCCTGAGTAAGCGAGGGATCCACTAATGCGGATTTCTTGTGACTAGCAACTGTTTGTGTGTTCTCGGCGAGAGCAGTTGGAAATGTTAAACTGTTTTGATTTTAGTGAATGTTGTCACCTCTGCTTGGACGTCACATGAAAGTAGTCGCAGCAGCAGATCCTCTGCTTGAATGTTTGTTGCAAGAAATTCGCACTGGTTGATCCCCACTCATAGAGTTGTGTGTGAACCATATGATGGTATATCTCACACAGTCCCAGCTATGGCATGTATGTAGGCATGCCTGTTAGGGGCACCATTACTATGTCTAGGTATTGGATCTATGTACAGGAACCACATGTATGAATGTCTTTGTGTATGAAGGCTATACAGACCCCTCCCTCACATTCCAACACCCCTGTCTACCACTGTCTGTGAATATTGAAGGGCAGGCAGATAGGGTACTTCATGACAGGCTCAGTGGGTTACCCTTTTCGCTCGAATGTTCACTTGTATATGTACATGCATATTCAGGCAGAGTGAGGCAGAGTGAGACAGAGAGAGAGGCAGAGTGAGGCAGAGAGAGAGAGAGAGAGAGAGAGAGGGAGAGAAAGACAGAGACAGAGAGATAGAGACGGAGAGACAGAGACAGACAGACAGAGACAGACAGACAGACAAATATATAAATTAGGGCAATCTGAGAAAGGCCTACATACATCGGTATCATATCGAATTGTCTTTATTGTTTGTATTTCTACAAACACAGCTACCGGGGCTATATATCATTACTTGTTTCATTCATTGGACCAGTGTGTTGAGTGTGGACCGGGTGTTTCCACGCAGCATGCAATACAGGAGTTCCGAGATAGCTTTCCCGCGCTCACTTCGCTGATACCCAGCCTGTGAGCACACAGGAAGGAGGGGTTGGAGTAGATTTTACATATAGGAAAAGTACTAGCTCTGAAATTAAAACCCTCCTACTGAAGGAATTAATGGAAATATCTGATAGGGAATCCATACAGGTAGACACCATGCATGTATGGTCCTGTATCTTGAATGAATAAGCCATATCTTGTTGGATATGATAGATAGAAGGACTTTAATGATACACACAGTGACCTAGTTAGGTGATACAGTGAGTGTACCTTCCTCCTGCCGCTGCCCCTGGGCTGCCTCCCGGTCATTCCACCCCCTACTCCCTGTGGCTATCTTCTAACCCCTCCTTCCGGTCATTTACAGCGCCACCAACCGTTGGAATCCCCGCCTCTAGGGGCATTCGCGGCGAACTCGAAACTTGTGTATAGGGCCATCTGGCGTGTCAGCACTGAACCGTTCTGTTAGATGTGATAGGACTGAATAAAAAGTGCTAGAGGGCAGGATTATGGCAATTAACTTTATTTTTATCTTTGTTGATGAAATAACCTGCAATGAAATTATCATATAACTTGACTAGCATACAGTTAATAAATGATCGCTGTGGACTATGCAAGGTGACTTTGTAAGTTAGTATTCAACCACAATGTTTTCAACCAAATATACAAAAAGAAAGGATAATGATAAAATAATGATAAAAATGGAAAATCGAATAAATTGAAGAAAAAAAAAAGAAGAAGAAAAAAGGAATACAGAACTTTGGGCAGAAGGTTTCAAAGACAACACCTTTAACATTTTCACCTAGAGTAAACCATGTATTAATAAGTTACATAGAAGCTCAGGTGACTTTTCCTTTTTATACTTAGATGTAAAGAATCATTATAGGTTTCAAATCTAATACATTTGACACTTTCATCCAGAGTTAACTCATTTATTCATAAGTTCTATAGCAAATTATGACAACATTTCTCTTTTGTACTTGCAGGTTCCCAGGCAGTACCAATTGACATGTGTGGTGGCAGCAGCAGCAGCGGAATCGACAAGGACGGTAGTAGTCAGCCACCCAAACATGGAGTAGTCGCTAGTCAGGACTACCCCGAACACACCACCACTCTCCAAACACCAGGCCAATGTTCCTGTAACTTCTCATCCCCACAACAGACAACTCTTATCTCACTGAGATTGTTCCTGGAGAGCGCCATCTCAGATATGTGTGACCCGGTGTTATTGTTGATGCCGTACCAGATTTGTCCGGCGCTCAGAGCGAATCGCTCATTGAACATCTTGGTTCCAGCAAATGAGCAAATTCTTTTAACACTCAATAATCCAAATCATGTTAGGCATCGCTTCTACATAACATACTCAGGTGAGCAATTACATGACTAACTCCAATGAGTGGGACCTAGAGTGTTTATATTCCACAACCCCCCAAAAGTAGATTTGAACTGTAATATAAAATGAGGAAATTGTGCCGCGTAAAAAAACGCCTCCCACCGTTAATGTCGGTATACCAGTGTTTGATGACATGTCTCATAAAAGCAGACATAAAGAAGATTTCACAATTATCAATTTCTCTATTCAGTAATTTTGTATTGTGAGACCTCATCACATGGGGCAAAAGCAATCATCATAGCGCACTCCCATACTGCTTCGCGGTACCACCGCTACGCGGCGTGGGAGGCACTAAAAAAATGTGAAATGCACACATCCCTTTTAATAGAGCCCACTGCAAATCGATGCTGGTTCAACCACTAACTCTTGTCTTTTCTATCATAGCTGAGCGTCCCCTTCATGTTAAGTGTGGCCCGACATGGTTTGTGGACCTGCCCCCTATTTTACCCGCTGGTGGTTATGACGTCACAGCTACCATACCACCAGGTGCTGTGCTGCGGGATGACCGTGCTCATCTACCGGCCATCATTGCTTCTATCATCATTGTCGTTATAGTTGTCAGCCTCATCATTGCTGCAATTATTCGCTGGTATGTATTTCTGAACAATTAAAGAATCAGAATACTTCGGTAGATTTAGAATATGATACATGTATCATTCAAAAGATTAAAAATATAATTAATTGATCCATAGCCTTTATCATGTAATCAATGTAGATATTTGATTAATCATCACCATCTAGTCTGGGATGTCAAATGACGAGGCATAGATCTAGTTATGATATCAAGTTGCTATTAAGCTCAGGAGGCCATTTCTCAATGTAGTACGACTACACACAGCCACTATGATTTAAAAAAGCCAAGAATAAGCCAGTAGAATGGTGCACGAATGTAGAAGAAACCTCTGTGAAAATAACAACGGATCTCTGGCAACTTTGGGACAAGGTTTCCGCCATTATTTTGACAATATTTTTTTAAAGTGTAGCCTCTTGCTTCATTTGGGCATCATGAAAAAACCTATGGACTTGATGCATTAACATAGTTTTGGCCTTCTAAGGGTTATAAAGTCACTGATGCTCTTGGCTCTCTCGATTACAGTGTGCATGTTACGAGTCCCCCCAGTTAGCATCTGATCACACTGAGTACACTTAGTGGTAGCTAATGACAAATGAGGGATGGGCTTTTTAGGCCTGGTGGCCATTTCTCAATGTACTACGACTACACATAGCCACTACGATTTTAAAATGCCAAGAATAAGCCAGGCTATCGTAGGAACTGCCCTACAACTGCTCACTACGATTAGCAGCTATGCAGTAATTGCATAAGCTTTAGTAAGGCAGTTGTACTGGAAGTCATTTCTCAAACACAAAGATTACAGCCCTCCCAAATCGTACCAATCTGGCCTGGATCGGAAGGGTATTCTTGGTTACACTGGGTCAATCACTATGAATGGTGCATATATAGAGGGAAAGGGCATGCTGCTGTATAGCCAATCGTAGGTATTGTAGGGTCACTCACTCCCCCTCACTACGATCGGACTGGATCGTAGGGGGTGTACAATTCGGAGTGGGCAGTCTCAATTCTTAGGGTTTGAGAAATACCTAGCTGGTGCAGACATTAGGGACTACTAGTGCATGGTACTGTTAGAGCCAAATTATTAGTCTCTCACTACAATTTAAAGGACAGCAGTCGTAGTATGTTAAGAAATGGCCTCCTGACTATCTAAATGGGATTGCAGATAGTCCCAACTGGGTCAGACGATCATAATGTTGGGGATGTCTGCCGACACACCCAATCCAGTCGGTCAATGTCAAATAAGTTTGATGTTCCTGATCCGATTTGATCATACCAGTCGGATCAGCCAATCCTATACATGTTAATGTAGTTCCAAATGACAAGCAAGATGTAGTAATACATGTGCTAGCAAGTTTCCTGATGCTGAAACCTTGAAGTATTGAGAAAGTAACACAAATTAAACTTATTTATTCACAGGCGTTGTGTTGTGGCGAAGCGAAAGAAGAAAGGACTCGGAGCAAATATCACTGACACACAAGGTGACAATCCAGCCTTCCAGCACACCCCAAAGTCATCCATCTTTGATGTTAGAGCTCCTAGCGTGTCAAGCCTAGTCAGCCTTGGGAAGGACCTCCAACCGAACCAAGCTCCGATCACCGGAGTTGGTTCACTTGCAGCTCATTCAGAGCCTCATCTTCCACCCAGACCAAAGGTGTCCAATGGGGTGCCTTACTTTGGGAATGGTGGGCCATCGAGACAAGGGGATCCTAATAGTAGGGCACCCATGTTGGACAATCAACCTGAAGGCCTGAACCATGTTGGAAAAGGACCTCAACTGGGCTATGGACATCCTGGGGATAATATTGGCTATACTCCAAATTCGGGTTATCCAGACGATATAGGTGGTCACCCAAACCAAAGTGGTTATCCACAGAAAATACCTTATGATGGTCACGCAGGGCTAAATAACAATAACGTCCATGCACCTGAGCCTAGTCCAGGACAAAGAGGGAACCCTGGTCAAAGGGGAGACCGAAAACAAAGGGTTCCCCCGAGAAAGAGGAGTCAACCAGGACAGAAACATCATCCAAAAAGCAAGGGCCCTCCTGCACCTCGGGATGGTTACCCAAATTATGCATATGACCCTCAAGTATATGACCCTCAAGTAGAGCCGCATCATCAGCAACCGCAGTATTCCCAGCCACTCGGCACTGTACCCGGTGGTCCTTCTTCCACAGTTTCTTCAGGACTTCCACCTGCTAGAAATAGTCCTGGACTCAACCCACATGTCCCATCGGAGTATACAGCAACGCCACCGAGAACCCCACCAAGAGGAACCTCGAAGCACCCGCGAGGCACTGGCCAACCAGGACGTCCATTTGAGGAGGTGGGCGATCCCCCGACGTTGGCTGTTATGCTGACGCCCGACAAGGCTCGAGCGTTTAACATATCAGCTGACGACCTCCCATTTATGGATGATGTTGAGGATGAGGACGTGTTGTATAGAAGGGTACCACCAGGTGGGGCGGGGGCGGGGAAGACAACACGAGGGACGAGCAGGGTCTAATGGGGCAGTTTGATCATTTCTGTCATTGGTTGTCATGATCCTTTATTGCAACCCTGATTAGTCTAGTCGCCGGAGCTGGATAGTTTTGTGGGTCTTTATTGGGTAGGGTCTCAAATGAAGGATTGACATAATGTTCTAATACCTTGCTGGTGTGTATGGTCAGCAGCAGCAATGTATTGATGACTCATAATGGTCAAAGAACATGAGAATTAGCACATCATCTGAACCTTAGAGTTAAACCGAAGCGACTCCAGACTCAATCAATACCTTCTTTCCATTTTAGAATTTACCAGAGATATTTGACCAAATTTATGCTAGAAATCAGTAACAGCAATCAGTAAATTTGGTTGCTGTATTATCTTAAAAAGGCTTTTCAGACAGATTGCTAAGTTTTTGCTACGAACAGATGAAAAAAAAAACTAAGGGGCTTCATACCTTTCTTATCATGTGTTTTGTTTTTCTTTTAGAGAGGGTGATATGAACGTGATATCCCTAGATAGATGGGATAGCCTAGATAAAAATAAACTGGGTTGAATAATTATATACCAGAAGTTCCATTGAAAAACAGTATTTGGTATTCATATGATATGCAACACACTTACTTGCCATCTCTATTTATAAGTAAATAACCTCTTGTACAAAATTAACCGAATATGAAAGAGAAAATGAGTATATCATACTGTAGTATGTATGCTTCATACCACTGTCATTTCCTTTGAAAAACCACCATGTTACATATCAGTGGTTAGAATTTGTATCTTTATTATATCTGTTATGCACATCTTAAGGCTATCGATACAAAGAATTTAAAATGACAGAATATGTGGATCAACACGGTAAAAGGTATGCCTGCGAGGGACTGCGGGGGTGTACCTTTTAACATGTTGATCCACATATTAGCATAGTAGTCATTACAAGTCTATCTGTACTGTGACGCTTATAGAGGTAGACTTCAGTGATAGATGTCCAAGAAAAGACAGTATTTGTGCCACTCTAGTTGCATAAATACAATGATGAAGTAGATTGTAATACTGTTATTCGATATATCGTATCGTCGTATTTAAGCACCAGGTATTGAACTAGCACCAGTCTTGTATAGGTTCGGGGTTAAAAAGGAGTTGAAATACCTCTTTAGGGCGGTTTTCCACCACCCAATATGGCCCCTCTAGTGGCCGCTAGACCCATAGCAGATGCTATTTTCGGCCGACAGATACCATGCCCCACCATTGAACCCTATGGCAGCCCCCTCGGCCGAGCTGGTAGTGTGGGGCAGCTATCGGCCGATAGAGCACTCATATCGGGTGGTGGAAAATGGCTCTAAGCACTAAGGATTAGATATTGCATAAGTGCTAATATATATACAGACTGGGGTAACCATCTTCAAAATTGGTTAGCACTGGGACGATTATTCGCGATGATACAGTTACTGCATTTAACAGAACATGCAATTTTCTGTTAAATGATGAAGATTGTTATGATATCATCTTCCTATCGCCTTACAGTGGCAATTGTGTACACTACAAAGCTAGTGATTTCCTCTTTTCATATATACAAGTTTTATATGCATGTTTTCTATATCATCAATTATTTATTGAAAAGTGAAGTTGAAATAATGTGATGTGTATTTTGTGACTTCAGGATAACTTCCAAATTGATGTTACTCCTCAGCTGGAATCACTGCCACATCCTCTCACATTGCTAAGGCTTACCTCGTTACAAAATGATCATTCATCCTCCACAGTGGGATTTTATCTCAATATAACATTGCATTCTGAAGTCCAGAAGTTTTGATGGGGTTGCAGTTGATTAACATGCAAGTGTTGTTAAAATGAATGAATAAGACGAAATGTTTAATTTCAGCCAGCTTTTGTGAAACAATCCTCTGTGCTTTTTGCACATTTGTTGCATCTTCCTTTTTATTTTTATCACACATTTATCTTCCACATCTTGCAGAGCTTATAAATATCTTTACATACACTATGCCATTTCAAAAACCAATCAAACTTCCTCACCATTACAATAATATTACAGTCAATGTCAAATATAACCAATGTGAGTCATGACCACTGTAAATTTGATCATTGAACTTATAAATTAATGACTGTCAACTTGTCATCCAAATCACTTCCAGCTATGCAATGATGCAAGGGTAGATGCAAAGTGCAAACATGCAATGGTGCAAAATCTTGCCAGGCTACAGATGCTTTGGGTTCGAATGCTTCCCTCACAGATATCCCGCCCATTTACCTACACTCACCTCCCAATTTCTACACAACATAGGCAACATTCAAATAAGCACTGTATACATTTGTCTCAAATAGCATAGTATTTTTTTAATTTGATTAATGCAAGAAAGTGGTAAAAAAGGTACCCATTAAAGAAGTACTGGGATTTAGTCTAGGCAATTGCTCATTATTTGAGAGCATATACTCATTCTAATTATAGCTTTCAATCCTTTTAGGAGACCACTTATTGGCAAACTGATTTCTAAAATATGATACACACATACCAGAGACAGATGTATACATCTAAATATGAATTCAGGATCTATGAAATTATTTCCATGCCTTTTTCTTAGCAGGAATAGGTTCAAAGCCTACCATTTTCATCACCAAAAGACATTCCCTTTACTAACCACAATCCTCGCTAAACTATATCACCATATACCCTTCACTCTCCACACCAGTCAATGTTTTTGCCATCCAAAATGAGACATGTATATTAGGGCTAAACATGCTACTTCTTACAGGATATTATCAGGATATTGTACATCTTGACTAGACAGATAGTTAATAAACCTGTTATTAAATTCAGATTTTGTGGTTTTGAAAAGGTTCCTCTCAGGAATACAACCTAGGTCAACTTCAGGCACAATAGGCTAAATCCTTTCTCACAATTTGAATAATCAATGATCATCAATATGTACTAGCTCTGAGTTGCTGTCTTATATCTTGATATTGAAATCTTGGTGATGGCGGTCAGTTGATTTTCTAATGGTGACACAATTATTTACATTTTTGGCAAGATCTCTCATTTCAAAAGAACAGCATTTCATTCCTGCGTTTCTCATCGGACAATATTGCTTGGTTCTTGAAGAAAGCCCCTCTGTACTTCAAAAATAGTATTTCAAGATTGTTCCAAATATTTTTGCTAAGTCTTGAGGGGGTGAACTGGGCCTGCTAATTGACCTAGGAAAGTATTCATTTTGTGTGCATGTTTCAATACTTGGAGTGGTTTTTAAAAGTTGAAGCCAGAAGCCTTAATACAGCATGGAATACAATGGCAGTAGGCTATTGGGCGATAGGGCAGCGGTAAAGTTCAGCACAAGGGAATAAGTGCAATATAACAGGTAAATAACGTTGATTAGCCATATCCATTTTAAATGAATTAACCGTCTGCTATCTCAACGAGAGTCAACTGATAGATGCACATGTTAATGCAAATCATTTTAACATTACACATATTGCAAAAGCAGTAAGCGCTCGGTAACCCTCGGTAAATTGGGCAAAGTTAATACTGAAGCTAGCCTGCAGGAATTCACCAGCTGCATATACTACTAACATTAATCCTGGCACTGCATGCTTCAAAATTCTGCTCTTACTTAGAAGATGTGGCAACATTATGTAGAAGAATATTCCTAAGATGAGTTACTCAATAATGAGCCCACCTATTCAGTCCAAAGAGAGGTAAGTCAATCGTTGAGTTTAAGTTCTAATCTAGACCTTTGATCAATTTCAGGCCAATTTGGGCAGACCAAAAGATGGTGGTCAGAATGATATGTATGCATGTGCTTATTGTGACCAAACCGAGGCGCGGTATGGACGGATCATCTGCCACCTCGTGAAGGAGCATCCAGATAATGAGTTATCATTCAGTCGCCTGAGACCATTTAGTGGCAGCTGGCAGGGTGATCAATCTCCAGTATCCAGAGCTGAATGTCCAAGCCAGGACCCAAACCAGCCTACGGTAACATCCGCATTAAGCTCAACTCCAATTCTGAACCCAATTCAAAAGAGACCTTCACCTAAGAAAACAGAATTGGGATCCCACCCAGTTGATAACCCACTAAGGACTAGGTCTATTGCTCCTGGCCAAGGCCTTCTTGAAAAACAAATACCAGATGTGATCTTGGACCAGATTAGGGATCTGAATCTAACTCCGACGATGAATGCAGAGGTCCCTCTGAGTTCTCCTTCACCGGCACCTTCAAGTGCTTCTACGAGCCTCCCATCTTCACTAAGCCCACCTTCATCTTTGTCTTCTATCCAGCCAAAGACACTAAACTCCCTGAAAACACCATCTCCTGATCCAAACAATACACATTCAAAAGGGGTAATTTCTCTGATTAATTTCTTTGAGAGTGGGCCAATGACAGATTCTACAAAGAAAAACAAGGAGAATCAGAATAAGCGACCACAGAGTCCTAACTATGTAAAAGACAATGACCAGCAGTATAAAAAGGGACTAACAAATGGTCATCAGGAGTTTAAAAGTGAGGAGCACAGTATTCCACTTCCAGAGATAAATGGTAGGGCACATGCTCCGCATTCTCCCATTCTCGCACCTGAAATACCAGACACACATCAAGTGAATCAACCACCCACAAAAAATAAGGAATATTGTGATTTACCAAATGGCTCTCGCGAAGAACACGGGAGGACCCAGAAATCCCCAAAGAGGAGACGTAACAATTTCAAGGAGTTTATTAATGCGGAGCAAAAAGCAAATGATAGAGCCTTAGCTAATGGAATCCAGCACATCCCAAAGAGGCAACTTAATGGGGAGAAGATGCACCCAGACCAAGATCATGAAGAAAATGGCCATATGCCTTCAGTTTCTGAGGACTTACTAAGTTCAAACCATCATTCTAACGCCAAGAAAACACCAGATACACAGAATAGGAAACACAGGAGGAGCGACTCTCGTGATTACATGGCACACGAGTCTACACCATCGTGGAATCATCAAAATTCAGATGCAAAGCCCCCAATGCCTTCACCAAGGCTGTCAGTAACATTGGGTCAAGGCGGGAGTCAGAGACTAGGTCAGGGAAGGAGTCAACAACAAGATGACTCAGTAGGGAGTCATGAGGAAGAGAATGGTGACTCATGTGAGTCTAGTCCAGCTGCCTGTGGTAACCGGTGGATGGGGCGCTCATTGTCCTACACGAGTGATATTCCACTTAGTGTTTACTGAAGCAGTATTGGTATTGAATAAAGCGGGTATTCCACTGCCATCGGTCGGGCAAATGGAATACCTGCTGCATAAGGTATTGGCACATTCAAGTGTAAGGTCTTTGATAAGGACTAATCTCATATAAGCATATATTGAATAGGGTGACATGGAAATAATTATATTGTATAAAGGTAATGATATCTTTCATGATATAAGTATCAAGTTGCTTACGAATGGATATATCCTATGTGCTTGCTCTGCACTCTGAGCCCTGCTGGTAAATATGCAGGACATTGTTGTGTACTGTTGTGTACTCGGTATGGGGCAATCTGCTGTAGGGTCATAATTTTTGTATGAACAGCACTTCTTACTGTTTTCTAAAAATAAAAGCAATGTGCTGTAAATAGCTTGGCGCGGTATTACATTGTGTATAAGTAAAGTATTAGCGATATTGCAGTTTAAGGTGACAATGTATCTGAAGAATCTTAAAAAAGGACTCTTATCCAAACAAAAATGAATGCTTAAATATTGCAATAAGTTAAAAGGTGTTTATATCATGGTTGTGGCGAATTTGCATAAATTTGAGTTCAAGTTTAATGATAGAAGAAATGCATGTAATGGCAACTATAAAGAACGATGTTGACACTGGAGTGCGACACTCATTGACAGCGAGTCGACTCATATTATGTACCATAGCGGACAGCGGGCTGTGCGTCTACACGTAGTGTCAACCTCCCCTGTCACACTGCAGTTCCGCCGTCTGGTTTTTAGTGAATGGACTAGTCGTCGACTTGCAAGGCCTAGCGGTTACAAAGTTCTTCATCATATTCTGGCCATTTTGAAAAATTGTATCCTTCAAATCATGGATTCTAACCCAGCGGGACTTAATAAGATATATCTATGGTCACCAAATGAAAGGATTAAGATATTTCTGGTCTACAACATGTGTAAATTGATTGTTCTCTTAGCCTACCCGGCTGGCATGTTTAAAAACAAGAATCCAATATGGCGGAAGGCCACCCTCCTCGTCCGCTCTGACTCATAAATCATTGAATTTAAAGCTAAATACTTAATACCATGACATAAAGGCAATATCTGAGCTTCTTTGATGAACTCGTTGATTCATCCACTGGATGAAATCAACGAGTTCATCAATAAAGCTCATATATCCCCTAAATAGAACGTACCTGGGCAGGTGGTGGTGAATGAGAGCATCAAACTGACACACAGGTGGAAGGTTGTGATAATAAACAGCATTAACAGAAAAAAAATAGAAAATTTAACCTTCTGGGTACAACATGTACCTCTTTGCAATAGATGCTATGGGATATATGGAAAGTCAATATGATAACAGCATAGTCTCCAATAAGCAGGAAATAGCATCAGCGGTGCTTACTTTTGGTGTTACCGGTAAATACAGAGATAACACTACAGTAGTATTTCTATCATATGCTTACTATGTGCATTTTAGGTTAGGGGAAAATGTACACATTTAATGTATATATGTATTAGAATGCTCAGCATTCCTCCTTTTGCCATAAAATTGAAATGTATGTTGCCAAACATTTAGGCTTACAAACTCCAGGGCCCTGTTTATCCTTATGTTAAAATGTATTAAAATGATACAAAATAATATCAGATATGGACACTACATACAGACACATATGGACCTCCATATGTGACATATGGACGACTGTATTTCACATACAGATGTCTGTATGTGACCTATGGACGTCCGTATGTCACTTTTAGGATAGAACCTGGTACCCCCTAGCCGTATTTGATTTCCCAACATTTCGGGGTCATATGTGACATATGGACATCCATATCTGTCCGTAAGGGAAGAACAGGCCTCAGGAGCCTTTGGTTCAAGACCACAGCTGGACTGTGCAAACTTCATCTTTAGAAAAAATAAGAGATTACTTTGATGAAATCAATTATTGGTATTTATGTATTATAAAAGATAGCGTATAATCATGGAGAAATAGGTGATTGTAGATTCGTGTTTGAGAAGTCACTTAGTGAGAGAGAAGACGAAGTATGGATAATATACTGCATGATATATCATAATCTGACTGAGGACTGGTGACTGAGGCTGGGAACATTACACATGGTAGCATTAGACTGTTTATTATGATAGTTTTACCTTTGAGTGAGATGTTACGGTGCCTCCAATCATTACTTATATTGGTCAGTTTCTGTATCTCAGGTTCAAAGTTCCATGCGTAATTTTGGGCTTCTGTCCTATTGGATACCACAGAGATGCCTAGCACAGTCAATCTCCCACTCCATATAAGATCCTCCAGTCCAATCTGACTATTGTCAATACCACCAAGTGCAACATTTTGTGTCTATTTACCTTCAGACCAGAGTACCTCTTAAATCTTCTCAAGCAGTCCAGGTGATGAAGAGCTGTTACTGACTCAATAAAGCAAGTGGTGTCATCAGCATATTGACATATCTTTACTTCTCTAGTACCAAGTCTTATACCTTTAATATCTACATTCATGCGTAAATTTTGAGCTAACAATTCTACAGCAATAACAAACAAAAATGGCGATAGACACCTTCCTTGTCTTGAGGCCATTTCTTAACATACTACAACTGCCTACCTTCATATCGTAGTGGAAATCCTTATGGTAGTGACATTACAGCCACACAGTATTGGTCATGTATAGCATGCAGTACTGCGACTGCCCTACCAAATGCTATGTAATTACTACATAAGTGTTGATTGTACATCTTAGCTCATCAAATGCTTTTTCAAAATCAATTGCCATTAGAATATCTGGTTGGCTGAACTATTCTGGTGTATGCTACACTGAAAACCCTGCAGATCTTTAAACTCGTCAGATCGAGGACCTAGAGTCGTTGGAAGAGGTATAGACAGGGGGCAGCACCTTACAGGTAGTGAATTCCCTCAGTATACCTCTCCCCAGTATGAGTCTATGGCATTCTGTTGACAATATGTAACATACTCCCAAGGTGGCAGGTATGTGCCACTCATGTTTGATGATCAGGCCTTCAGTCTTCAACTGAAGCTCTTCACCGCTGAGGACTTTAGGTGCTCAAGTTGACGATACCCAAATCTACAGCTTTAGGTACTCAGATTGAGGACCCAAGGTAGTCAGCACCAAGGTTGTCACTCTAACAACCTTATGTAATCAGTTTGACTACCTTGGGTGAGTGTCTTGACCTAAACCCATTAGGTTGACTACCCTGGGTGCTCAATCTGAGTACCTAAGGTCGTAGTTTTGGGTATCGTCAGTCTGACGACGTTGGTGCTTTCAGTGTAGTACATCCTCAACTGTGCAAATACTTGTTCCTAATTACCTTGACCGAACAAATCCAGATTGATCTGAGCTTATAATACTAGGGAGGTAGGGTTTTATCCTTTCTGCCAGGGCCTTGTGTAGAACTTATAGTCTGTATTCAATAGGCTGATTGGCCTCCAGTTTCCTAGCTGTAATCTATCCTTTTCCTTTTTGGGATTAGGGTTATAATGCCACATTTTTGTTCTTGACTTAAGCTTCCCATTTCCATGGCATAAAGAAGACTTTGACTAACATCATCCCCAATATCAGTCCAAAAGAACTTATAAAACTCTGCACTTAGCCCATCTGTGCCTGGGCACTTCCCATTCTTTAAGGATTTTAGACTATTGAGAAAATCTGACTTCGATAAGGGTCTCTCTATTGTATCTCCCTGGTTGTCAGACAAGGTAGCCAAGTTGTTTGTATCTATAAAGGGACACCTGTCATCAATATCATCTAACTATATAGTTATCTGAGTATAGATTTTAATAGAATTGCTTTTGGAAATTAAGGATATCTTTACATTCTGTGAGTATATGTCCATTTTGATCTTTCAATTGAGTAATACGTTTATTCATAAAATTCTTATTTTGTAAATTCAAAAAGTATTTGGTAGGTTGTTCACCAACAAAGGCTGTGGTCAGCTTTTCTAGACTGTTTATTAATTCCCTCTCTACTTTTTTAGATTCTGCCTTCTTTTTTGCTATAACTGATTGAAAATTTTCTTATTTCATATTTCAGAATCTCCCACTTAGTATTGGGTTCTAGATCCTGGTATTCTATCTTGCATTTTCCAAGCATAGTCTTAGGTTACTTCACATAGTCATTATCTGAGAGAAGGGTTTTATTAAACTTCCACACACTTGGACCTCTGTCCTGGTCAGTACTGGAGATTCCCAGTGTTACCTTACTGTGGTCAGATAGTGTTCCAGGCCGGATATCTGTTTTATAAACAAAACCTGTCAAATGCTCAGACACTAGCCAGAAATATATCCTTGATGCTTGCTCTTGCCTTTAAAACTCTCCATATATCCACTAAGCTGAGAGTATATTGTAGATTGTATATTTGCTTCCTATATTGCTTATTAGCTGCCCTTATACTATTGGTTGCCCTTCTGTCTATACATAGGTCAGGGGTCTCATTAAAGTCACCTCCAAGGCGAAAGTTTTCAACTTCATAAACTGTCAATCTATCTGATATTTCATCTAATACATCCATCTGGTCTGTTTCATAGGTTTGTGTTGGAGCATAGATATTGCATAGGACATATTCCACTCCCCGAACCTCGATATGTAATATAATGTACCTCCTGTTGGCATCTATAGTCTTTTCTAGGCACTTGTAAGGGTAATTTCTACTGAAAAGTATGGCTACACCTTTAGACAATGAGCTACCATTTGCACATACCATATACCCATGCCACTCAGCCTTCCAAATCTTCTCTACTTCTGGTGTACAGTGGGTTTCCTGAAGGAAGATAATATTATGGCTTTCATCCTTTAGCTTCTTGAAAATAGCTCTTCGCTTATCTCTCACCCTTATACCATTGACATTGAGGGAACATAGGTCAATCACTCTCGTGTTATTGGTCATAGTCTTTTAGGTTCAGAATAAGGGCTATGTCATATTCAATTTGGGTCATTTTACAATCAGCCACCGCCATGCTGTAACAGGACAAAGTTCACATGTTATTTTATAAGCCTTGTTAACCTTATGTTTGTACATGGTAGAGACTAAATACAGTAACACAACTAGCAAAATGATGTACATAATCTTGCACACACAAATAACACATAAACCCAAAAAAAAAAGAAAGATAGAGCAACCACAATTAGTTGCTCCATAAACCATGTGTTTTATGTAACTCAGAATGTTATTTGATCATATGCTTATTTTAGTTGGGTATTTCACTTAAGACTATTGTGATCCATCCCTAAGTTGATTAAATCTTGAGCACCATGTAGTTATACCCAGTTGTAGTCACCAACCTCAATATGTATAGCAGCTTCTGCATAACTGTTTGGACGGAGTAAGTTAGGCACTGTTCCCGAATTCCTGTCGTACCTCTTGAAAAAGTTTACTAAGCAGGTTTTTTTCCGACCATAGCTCTTGGTTTAAGGTGTTCTTATCAGTCAGTTTCATCCCTATGCCCCATACAAAGTTTCTTGAGGCTTCACCAATGACCTTATTTCCTGTTCTGAGGAGATGCTGTTGAATGTTGGGATTTTGTTGGACCTTAGCCCTGATCCTTTCCTTTGCAATGGACTTGCATTTAGTTATCCACTCGTCCTTGTGCTCCTCCCTGCACTTGTGTAGTATGCTCTTTTGCTTGGCTGGCATGTCTAGCCACCATGCCTGCCTCTCTAAGTCTTCATGCCTTGCGATAATGCACCTTTGTATGGCAAGGTACTTTTCCATTGATGTGTAGGTTATATCTCCTATCTTAAATGTAGTGAGGTAGTGGTTGCTAAAAGCGGAGGCCTTACTGAACAAGATTACAGTGTCCTCATTCTCTAGTGTTGCCAACGCCTCTGGTCCAAGATATTCAGAAAGAGTGTCCCAGTTTTCCTTGTTGTAGAGCTTGCCATTAAGGTACAGTGAGGTGCCTGACATTCTCACTTCTCTGTAAGTGCCATGTTTCTTGGCAGGGATGTCCTCACTGAGCCTCAGTTGGGCACCATTCTCTTTGTATTCACTGTACATTGCTCTTCACACCCACACTTTATTTCTTGCATCCAGGAATTTCAGCCTTATTATTACAGGCCTTGTAGTGTGTCCGGGGTTCCTTAAAATGTGATGGGCCACATCTATACAGCTACTTTCCATCTTTGCATGGAGCCAGAAGATTCTTCCCAATTCTGCCTTCAAAATTTCAGACGTTTCATTTTCACTCTCAGGGAGTCCATCCAACAGAAAATTCAATTTCCTGGAATACGCTTCCTGATTTAGGGCTTTTTCCTCGTTTTTCTCAAGGTGGGCCTTATTTCCTTTTACCTGTGCTTCAGTTTCCTCCAGTTTGGTCTTCGTCTCAGATAGTTCATCCTTTGTTTCTGATAGATCCGTCTGGAGTCGCACAACTTGCCCCTTTAGCACTTGGATATCGCCCTTGTTAATTTCTACAACCTCTGCCACACTTGAAAGGTTTCCATTGAATTCTTTGATGTTATTTGCAGTAGTTTGACCTGTGTTATCGACTCTGATAAGCCACTCCTCAATCCTGGCTAAGGTTCTGGCCAGTGTAAGTAAACTCATCTCCTCAGGATCGATGTTTTGGGTTGATGTTGGTTTGCTAGGAGTGCCAGCTACCCCGCTGTTGGTGGGGTTCCTCAGTGACCCTTAGTTTTCTGTCGCTATCATCATCATCTGAGAGTCCAGCTTCTTCCGACATTTGTTTTTGCTGCTTTGTCAGTGTCTTTACAGTCCATAGGGGCCTCCCCTTCCCCAGACGGATGATCTTCCATTGTGACCAGTGGTGCACTGGGTGGAATGGATGCAGCACCCCCACATTGATCACAGACACTTGATTTTGACATATTATTTTATAACCTGGGCAAAGTCTGTAGATGCACAAGGTCAACCCCCAGAAACTGACAAAACCTTGACAAGTATTGGGTATTTAGTCACAATAGGGTTGGGGAGGGACAGCTAATGAGAAATTGACCTGTGCTAGATGTAGTTTACTGGGTTATATGTTCATAGTTCTAATTTTGAGTTGATGTTATACCAATTGAAAACACATGGACATGGAGCTATGTAAAGCCACTACATGTTACATAGGGCCCACCATCAGTGCTTTTCCATGTAGTGCTTGTTAGTTTTTTTTATGGTAACATTTTTTGGTACACTCGAACACACCCAGCCTAACGCTGTTATTGTCTCAGTTCAGGCCCTGTAGTTTGTTTCTCCTGATATTCTGTTCACTTATGTAGCTCCTAACTTAAATAATGATAGAAAGATGCAACAAAATTCCAGAGAATCACAGTAGCCTGCTGTATTCAAATCTGCTATGTTTGTGTACGAGGGGCACAGCGTTACGTAAACGGAATTCCCTATTTTCGCCCACTTTCATGATTCATTCAGTCTTTTTTTTTTGGCACACAGGAGGGTGTACGTTAAGTGTCTTAGAGCTTTGTTCTTGCCTGTCACAGAGTTCCAGCTCCTTTAGAAGTCTAGGAGAGTTCCTAATCTATGATAAACTTGAGAAGCCCTGATGGTGTGGTTTCTCCACTGGGTATGTTTGATCCCCTCCTCATTCGATGAATTTAAATGAGATTAAACTATTATCAGGGAGCTTAGGCCCATAGTCCACCGGGCCTCTGCGGCCAACTTTGGCCATACATTTCCTACACAAAAGTCGGCCGGAAAGACCCAGTGGACTATGGGTATATCAGAATAGATTCTACATAATTTGCAGGTGTCTCTGATCTGCTGATAATACAAAAGTGGAGGCTCCACTACACAATTTTTTGGTACATTCTCACAAACTGCTATCCCTAGAGTGCCTAAGGTATAGGGTGTTGAAATTCCTATATTGTAAACATGAGATTCAAAATTGTAAACATGAGGGGGTCATTTCATGGGTGATCTCTCTCCTTGTGTGCCATATTTACAAACTAACCTGTACCTGCATAGACTCTGTGATTGGGTTGGCGTTCAATATATAAACATCAACACAGCAAATTATAAATAACAACACAGCAGTCACACAGATTGCAGGGTCTTGTACTGTAAAAATCAAACCTGTCTGATATTGAGTTGCAGTGACTCCCCAATGTGATAGTCTGCAATGTTTACATAGCATCAGCTTGATTTAGTAAACAAAAACATCTTTTTGCCAATGGTAACAAATACCGTAATCTCCCGCGTATAAGGCGCATCTTATACGAGGGGTTTTAGTACTTCTTGGATCCACAAGGGGGACACCAAGAGCTTTCTTTTGATATCTTACACTCCCCCTAACTCAAAATCTGACATAGGGGGGTATTTTGAAAATACATTCAGTAGAACCAAACTTATGAATCTTTTATGTTTTTGACATTATTCTTGAACTCTAGGTGTGCCTTATACGCGAGGTGCGCCTTATACGTGGGAGATTACGGTACTACTCTTTTATCCATGTTTGTCTCCCATTTTCTGAGAATTGCTGCAATTCTCTGCAAGAATCGCGTAGTGGAGCCTCACCTAAACACCAGGTACTCCATAGATGAGACTGAAGGGTGGACTTTCGCACACAGACGAAATGTAGTTTTGCCTAGGACATGTCTCACCTGAAACAGTCTCCCTCTTTTAAGCACTGACTCTATTTATGTGTTGCACAGAAGTGTCAGGTACAAGAACCTTTCAAGAACAAGAGCGCTAAAAAGAGATTAAGTAAAGTACCTGCTTGTGCAATAATACTATTTTAGAACGAGGCAGGAGGCTTTTCTGTCTATTGTGGTGAGTATATAGACAAAGGTTCACGAGTAGTGGATCTGACTGAGGGTTATCGAATGAGGCGAAGGTGAGTGAGATAAACCTCAGTCAGATCCACTACTCGTGAACCTTTCAATTCATTTCAAGTTTTATAAGTCAGAACTGTTCAAGACTCATTTAGAATGAAAGAAAATCATGATTATCAACATGTTTTTAGATTTATGGTGCCTTGGGTTATCTCATGGTGGGCGTCAGATAAGGGGGCCTCTATGTTAAACCTATGGGATGCTTGTATTCCACTGCTTCTAACATGAAATAAATGTTGAACGGTGAATCAGAGTGTGACTTTTTAACGTCTGAGGGTACCTATTTAGTGCTCTCATTAGCTTATGTGCAACAATCATCTAATGTATAGCTACCGCTTCACCAGCTCAGGGGTCAGCACCTCCTTACCTTGTCACCAGTTTTCCGATCAGAGAAGTGGAGAGTGTATACACACTGTTAAAAATCTAACAGTCACCGTTTTTCAAAAGTCACCGTAATTTTTACAGACATTCACCGTTATTTCTAAATAATGACTAAAGGTAATTAATTACATATTGTTCTGGCTTAAATGTCATCCAATCTTGACTTTTCATGTAAATATTCAGCCTTTGATATGTCATTCTGTGAATTTCACTGTAAATCCACATTGGACTATGTTATCGTTATATATATGGCTTGGTTCCATGTACAGTCCATCAGGACATCTTACTGCCAGGACATCTTAATCATTATGAGCATAAATGAGTCTTTGACAGGCTCATCATGCCCTTGATAAGTTTAGAGTCACAACCTATGAACTTAGATTACCTCAGAACTATTATAATTCAAAGAACTGCAGTGGTATGGCTATGTATTTTCTCTATTCCCACATAATGGGTTTCCATGATACCTTTGCTACTCTCCTTTCCACAATTAAGATAGATTATCTTTTCATTATGAGAAATCTGTGAAACTACAATGTAGACTTGCATTTTGATAACATGGTGCATAAACCAAAGTTATCTTTGAATATTGATACAATTTGATCAGGTCCAGAACATTGAAGAAAATCTCAAAGTGAGACACAAGGCCACCTATTGGCAAAATATGAAACTTGAAAAATGACTGTAAAAGAAATAACAATATTTTTCCGTATTGACAAAAGGATTCTCTGACCTACTTACGCACTTCCGGCGTAACTGGGCAACGGAATCCCCGCGTCCTTAGCAACCATTGTATCCGCGCAACACTTTGGAACCCACATTCAAAAACATCTCTCACCGACCTGTCAAACCTCAACTGCCGATTCACAATCATGGACAAGTACACTCAGTGCCCCTACTGCGGCGATTTTATTAAGAAAACTGATTCTGCAATGTTGAAACACCTGAATTCTTACCACAAGACCAGCAAAACTGAGAAAAAACAAATCACGACCACCGCGGGTAAGTTCCCCTGTCTTTACCCCGATTGTCGCTCAGCACCGTCCACCGCTGGAAACCTAAAACGACATTATAGAAATGTTCACCGCACTAATGATTTCCAAATCCCACCACCAAGCCTACATACTAAAATCAGTAAGAAAAGGACCGGGTACAACTCCTCTATAAACATCAACAATGTGAGATTCAGGGTAATTTACACCGGTACTCCCTTTTGCAGTGTCTCACGCGGAGGGTGCACAAAACAACATCAACCCACTGAGTCCCATTGCCAAACCACAATGCAGCACATCCTCAAGCACAACAAGTGTGACACCAGGTCCAGACCCTGTAAGCAACCCCAAGGCAACCACAGTACATCAGACACCCAGTAACGACCACAAAAACCAGCCATCTACCAGCAGTATGGACGATGAAGAACAGTTTATCAGAAAACGTACCAACCCTCAACCACCACAGGCTGTGGTTAAGAAAACACGCCGCATCTTCAATGCCAAACCTAGACCCACTAGCCCAGTAAGGGACCACACCAGATCCACCACAGCAAGCTCATCTGACAGTGACAGTGATACACCCACACCCATCAATGTTGCCTACAACCCAAATGACCCCAATACTCGCCCATTTACTGACAATAAACTCAATGCTGCTCAAACTAGATACAACAGACTATTGGAGATTGATCTCCACCTCAGCGATGAGGATTACTTTGAACAGGAAGTACCAATGAAGCCAGACACACCTATAATTCCACCCGCTGCTGGCCATAACACAAACAGCACTACGTTTACCAGTACCAGTAACCCTACAGGTACAACATCTAGGCGGGCTACACAGGAACCCAACAAGGACAGTAGTAAAATCAACATCCATAAACTGAAACAGGACCACCGTGATCCCAAGGAATCTGCATTCAAACCCAACCCAAGTCCATCCAAGATCAAGCCAGAACCTTACATACCACCTGGCATTAATAACAACAACCACTTACCGGCATACCGCCCCACCCCGATTGCCAAACCAGAGAAGACTGTTCCAGCTGGGGACGTCCTCTTTGGGTTATACCAAATGATTTGGAACATCGACAACAAGTCGGAAATGAATTCCACTCTACGTTGCAACGTAGGGGATATACTAAGCGCAATATCAAGCATTCACCAAGAAAATACTGACTATAATTTCATGCTTGCATGTCTATTTTTTTAGACGCACTTACTTATTTGTATACCGGTACATAAAGATACAGGTACAACCGTACATATATTAACCCACTATATCTCACAGTATAATGTATCATTTAAGCTATATGATTCATATATGATTATCCCATAATTGCAAATACAATTAATAATAATTGAGACAACAACAGTTTATTAATGAACACCATTTTTTCGCCCCAACTTGATTCCATCATTTCCACATCCATAGAGTCCAGGAATTAATACACACATGGCCACCTAGGGGGCAGTACAGTACTGATTCTATCCCATAATTTAGTCCATTGTTCATACTGTCCATACAAGCTACCATGACAACCAACAGGAAATAATATATTTATCCTTTTGTTGATGTAACCGCTAACCAAGAATGAAAAGGTATCCTGATGAAGGACAATTAAAGTGCCCGAAACGTAGATCCTTACTTTTTAACTTCCAACAAGGCCACTTTAATGCCACTGTACACCTCAACCTTTGGTAATAAATACCAACTTGAATTTAAATTGACCGTGTTGGTTTTGTGTGATCTCTCCATCTAAGTATTTTTCCGTAGTGTTTTACACTGATTCACTGTAACCTCAGTCAATCTGACGGTGTTTTATTGTAATAAAAATAACGGTGAAATACCATAAAATTTAACAATGATTACTTGTAAAATCTACAGAATATTTTAACAGTGCATGGTTTAAGTGCATCCATTTAAGCACTCATTTATTCTTAAGGTACATATACAAAGCGCATGTCAAATAATCAGACATTCTGCGGTTATCAAGTTCAAACTTTAACAACAGTTATACTTTGAAGATGAACCAGATGTAATACAGCTCGGAATGTTAATTAGTTTTGTTGGGGCAGTCAGAAAATATGTGTGTTATCATTTTTTTGTGTTCCCAAAACACAGTTTTACAGTGTGGTGGGTCCTTGGTAATAATTGTCAACGGGAACCAACCAATCTTGCGAGAAAGCCAAAAATAGTATCTGATTTTATCTTACAGTGCTGTGCAAGCACTGCTAGGACGTATTTTGCCTGCTGTATTCCATTATAATAACACCTGTTTACTATCTATGTTAGAATGTTGATATTCAGTACAAAATACACAGTCATGAAATTGATTTAGGCCTCTCCCAAGGGGGCGCTAAAATTATTTTGACCCCTCCTGAGAAGGGGGGGGGGCTGAAAACAATTTACCCCATTTTTAGCAGAAAACCCCACGCGCTACTATAGATCAAAGAGGAGGTCGCAAAAAAAATTTGACTGCCATCGAGGGGGAGGGGCATAAAAAAATTTTATGCGTCCAGGCGAAGACCCATCACCCACCCCCTGTTGACAAATAATTACCTTAGATAAACCAAATGGCCACACAAAACCCAGATTCATTGAATTAAAATTGATTGTCTTTTATTGGGGAAATAGACATTGAGAGTAGGGGAACACTTTCAACAATTTTATTGTTCTTCTTCAGGCAGGATATGATAAAATTATGGTGATTGACAAAAAATATCAGTGACAATGTCTATCACCAAAAGGAAAGTAGCGAAACAACATCTCACAAGATAATGGCTCCAGGAAGGTGTAAGAAACATTGTGGTTAAAAATATGGAGGGCAGGACCCTGACTTCACAATATGTTAAATCATACTTTCTCATTCCATTTTATGTACATAGGCTGGGTAAACTACCACCATAAGGCGACGCAGTAGAGGAGACATCGTCCTCATCCAGTACCCAGCAGCTGGGATAGGGTGACGGTCAGTGGGAGAGCCCAGTGCTTTGGCGCCACCTTGTAGCAGACTAGAGTATGACCATGTCTGACAGAGCTAGAAGGCAAGGAAATGGTCAAAGTATGACACACTGGAGACATCGTGTGAGTGGCATGGGTACTAAGCAAACACGAAATGTACCAATGACTTCAATGAGCTCATATAAATGGTAATTGAAATATCTTTCTCACTCTCTAGGAGTGGTGCTCCAACGTTCTCTTCTGCACCCCCCTCATACATTAGACATTTTACAAAAAGTAGATTTAATGGATCTAAACTCAATTATTTTTATGAAATGCTCAAAGTTGACCTTTAGCACAGCCCATTATCAACTGAAACAGGATGGATTTCTCCATATTGATACATTGAAATGCAGCTAACCTGGACCCATTACATAGAGTGAAGTATATTTGATGTAAATGTATCATAGAATATTTGACACATGTGTTAATATAGCAAAATTGAAATATTTCCTCAGGCATACTGAGCTATACACACAAACATGAATGTTACAGTTGCCACGAGATTGTATGTGGTTTCCTACATTGAAGTGTATTGGGGCAATTATTTCTTTAATTACAGGAAAACTAGCCATTGCACTTCCAAACCCACATACATACAGTTAGGTATTGATATGATAATGTGTCTTACACATTTGTTTTCTTTCTCAAATGAAGCTGACTTGTCTCAAATTGATTTTTCTGTGTAGATGTGTCCTTAACCACAATTAATGTACACACAAAGCTGGTGAATAATGTAAGACATTGTACATGAGAAGACAACACCTTAACAAGCATATATGTGACAGAACTAGGGCTTATCTTTGTGTTAAAGTAATAAATAATAAAGAAAAATATGAGTTGAAACAGAAATAGTCACCCTGCCCCCTAGGTGTGTGATAACACGTCGTTCTACAATGCCACATCAATGTCTTCTCGAGGTAGTTTACAGTGCCTAAAGGAATTGAATCCCAGAGACCTTCATGCCTTCATGCAGTCATGACCATATGTAGGCTTTTGGGTCATCTAGCACAGCATCTATGCTGTTTGAGGTTTTGGTTGAATGACACAGTTTTTCGCATATATTTCATCTAGGATTTTTTATTGGGCATTCTTTTCCACATTCAGCGTTGGGATTTTTGGTATAATAGAAGAAAGCCCTGAATGTGCCGGATGCCAACCTTGAGAGAAGCCAGTCCCTAACAGTGTACACAAAAGTGTCATGCCATTCTGAAGCATCAATAACAAACCCCAGCGAGTTATTCACATGGTGTCACAATTTAACACTGCTATAGATAGGAGAGCAAAAATCAGCAGCCTTTTTGCGAATCATGTTGAAGTAATAAACTTCTCGATGGAAACCCTCTCCTTCTTTTGATATTTTCTCCCAGAATGTCTTGTTGAAATGTTCATATAGAAAGCACTCAGTTTTCCTCTATTTACAAAGTCTTCTATACAAGATTTCATTCCTTGTGGATCTCTTATAGTTGCTGATCCTAAGTGGGGAATAGAGAACATCTTGGAATGACCAACCTAGCTTCCGTCTCATTAGAATCAAGGACTCGCCATAGTATTCAGTAATTCCAACAAAGAACAGCTTCATTGCGTTAATGACACTATTATTTTGCTCAATATTATCAACATCATCCTCTATCATGAATCTGCGTCCATACTCATGTAGGAACATTTGCCTGAGTTCAGTTTCATGTTCTTTATACCAGCTTTTGTTATCAACGTTGTTTGATAAGGATTGGATGACATTGGTTTCTTTGAGGACCAACGGTTTGACCTGACGACAATGGTGACTAGCACTGTCCAGTTGGTGAAAAGGATCACGGAGCATGGTGATATAAGTTACTGGATGTTTAAGAATCCTTTCTATAGCATCCTGAACAAAGTAGGCATGACCAAGAAAGAGGTTGGCCTTATCACCTTTATCCCCTGTAAACGGTGGGTTCATGTGTCTTAAAAAGTCTGGTACGTTTACTCCAGGATATTCATGAAATGTGCAAACTGAAAGATTGTGCTTTACTGCTAAACGACTTAAGATACCAAACATTGTTGTAGACCCTGTCTTGGGGATTGTCAGGTAAAAGACACTGAAAGTCCTTTGGTTGATGGCAGATGGAGACCACGTGCGATCTTGTACAGCAGCCATCTCCAGTGAGGTTACCAACCTCAGCGTCTTTAGCCATGCACTGAAAAAAGTCTTCCTGACAAAATGACATGTATACCCATGTCAACTTGATTTGACACAGATAGCACACGTCATTGGGACATGTGCACATATGTCACCATGACAACTGTAGCACACAGTAATCCTCATATGATTTGACATGCCTTAAAATGCCATGTCATCTGTGAGTTGACTAGGGTCACGGCCATGTCGAAGGCACTTGACATGTGATGGTTTGACATACATAATTGTTCTAGGATATTCCACTAGATGGAGCAAACAACCATTTTGGTACCAGGACTAATCACTACCAAGAAGTACTACCAACACTTGAGACATTTGATGTATTTGTGTCATTTTGTTTTCGTGAAGAATAGATCACTAAGGTCTGTAAATACTGTCGATGAATGGTAGTGAATTCTATTTCATTGTTAAATCTGCATTTGTTATTAAATATCAAAAAAGACACCCACCATCCTGAATACTCCGACTGGAGTGGTTAGACACCCTATGTGTGGGTCAGTGAAAATACCAAAGGACTGTATTCTAACCCACAATCTATAATCTGAGTATCTACAGTACAGGGAGACATATGGCATTGCCATGCACCTTCATGCCCTTGTCTTATGGACTGCATAGAGGTCCTCAGTCAAGTAGGAGTTCTGTAGATAGAAAAAAGTGCCTTAGTGTTGAAGGCCTGTGGGACAATGATATCCCCTGCCTTCTATTATAGGCCTCCCTTGATTGAACCATTGGTACATAGTTATTGACTGCTCTTGACCCTTACATAATTGTCTCACAGTATTACCTAGCACTCAGGTGAATGGATCAGAAATATGTGACGTGTCTTTATTACGCATGTCAAATGGAGTTGACGAACCAAATTTGAGAGGGTCAACCTCATTTGACATGCCTTCATACATGTCATGTGGGAGACAAATTGTGACCTGTGCAGTATGCGTCAAAGCGATCAGTGTTCTTCTCTCTGTGCAGAGCCGCGATGTCTATGGGTTTAGGTGCGAGCAGCAGCAGCAGCAGCAGCAGCACCAGCAGCAGCACCAGCAGTAGTCAACCATCCGTACGGATCGAAATAAAATTCGTTGTTAGCGTCACCTGTGAACAGATCAGCAAGGATCTCGATATGCATGGGGGAATATGGTGATGGTGTAGTAGTCTGTAGAGAGGTTGGTGTTTCCATGATGAAGTTAGCAGAGAAAGTGTGAGGGCACAAAATTTCACCCTCCCTTATGTACCCGTCCGAGATAAGGCTCTCAACTGTGGTTTTTAAATCGATCAAAAACTTAAAAGAGATTTAAGCCCATTTTCACAGAGACCTTCGCTCGGTAGGGTATCTGTCTGTTTTGATTTTCACCTGCCGTTTGCTGTAGGCACGAATCCCTTAGATCATTAAGTGTGGTCGGTCCCAGAGGGAAAAGATAAAAGACTTAAAGGATCTGATTCACATAGTCACAGGGCATCTGTTTGTCACCCACCATTCACTGCAAGAGTGTTTTAACTTAGATCATCAAAGTGTTGTCTCATGGCGACAAGAGGAGCAGGAGGAAGGGGGATTAACTTGTTGATTTTGTTAGACTTAATCTACTTACCACACATGCACATTTGTAGTCACAGACAGAGTGGCAGACACACACCCTGGGGTATTTTCCTGTGATGCATAGACAGGTAGGTAGGTAGGTGCCGTAGAACCTCACTTAATAGGCTTACCTTATAGGTAGCGTTTACTATAAATCACTACTGAAATGTCCAAAAAATAAAGCTTGCAGATACACTTTATAGCATTCACTCAAGTTGGGGGCGTGTCTTATACGCGAGGTACTCCGGTAGGTGGGAGGTGTGCACATGTCCATTGGTGCATCATGCCAACCATTAGTGCATCATGCCAACCATTGGTGCATCATGCCAGCCATTGGGGCATCATGCCAACCATTGGCGCATCATGCCAGCCATTGGCGCATCATGCCAGCCATTGGCGCATCATGCCAGCCATTGGTGCATCATGCCAGCCATTGGTGCATCATGCCAACCATTGGTGCATCATGCCAACCATTGGTGCATCATGCCAACCATTGGTGCATCATGCCAACCATTGGTGCATCATGCCAGCCATTGGTGCATCATGCCAACCATTGGTGCATCATGCCAACCATTGGTGCATCATGCCAGCCATTGGTGCATCATGCCAACCATTGGTGCATCATGCCAGCCATTGGTGCATCATGCCAGCCATTGGTGCATCATGCCAACCATTGGTGCATCATGCCAACCATTGGCGCATCATGCCAGCCATTGGTGCATCATGCCAACCATTGGCGCATCATGCCAGCCATTGGTGCATCATGCCAGCCATTGGTGCATCATGCCAACCATTGGCGCATCATGCCAGCCATTGGTGCATCATGCTAACCATTGGGGCATCATGCTAACCATTGGTGCATCATGCCAGCCATTGGTGCATCATGCCAGCCATTGGTGCATCATGCCAACCATTGGCGCATCATGCCAGCCATTGGTGCATCATGCCAACCATTGGTGCATCATGCCAGCCATTGGGGCATCATGCTAACCATTGGGGCATCATGCCAGCCATTGGGGCATCATGCCAGCCATTGGGGCATCATGCTAACCATTGGTGCATCATGCCAACCATTGGCGCATCATGCCAGCCATTGGTGCATCATGCCAACCATTGGTGCATCATGCCAACCATTGGGGCATCATGCCAGCCATTGGGGCATCATGCTAACCATTGGTGCATCATGCCAACCATTGGTGCATCATGCCAGCCATTGGGGCATCATGCTAACCATTGGTGCATCATGCCAGCCATTGGGGCATCATGCCAGCCATTGGGGCATCATGCTAACCATTGGGGCATCATGCTAACCATTGGTGCATCATGCCAACCATTGGCGCATCATGCCAGCCATTGGCGCATCATGCCAGCCATTGGGGCATCATGCTAACCATTGGTGCATCATGCCAGCCATTGGTGCATCATGCCAACCATTGGTGCATCATGCCAACCATTGGCGCATCATGCCAACCATTAATGCATCATGCCAACCATTGGTGCATCATGCCAGCCATTGGTGCATCATGCCAGCCCTTGGTGCATCATGCCAACCATTGGCGCATCATGCCAGCCATTGGTGCATCATGCCAGCCATTGGTGCATCATGCCAGCCATTGGTGCATCATGCCAGCCATTGGTGCATCATGCCAACCATTGGTGCATCATGCCAGCCATTGGTGCATCATGCCAACCATTGGGGCATCATACCAACCATTGGCGCATCATGCCAGCCATTGGTGCATCATGCCAGCCATTGGTGCATCATGCCAACCATTGGCGCATCATGCCAGCCATTGGCGCATCATGCCAGCCATTGGTGCATCATGCCAGCCATTGGTGCATCATGCCAGCCATTGGCGCATCATGCCAGCCATTGGCGCATCATGCCAGCCATTGGTGCATCATGCCAGCCATTGGTGCATCATGCCAACCATTGGGGCATCATGCCGTGCTACTGCATCAGCAACCCTTAGGGAGTGGTAATTTTTTAACAACAGGGGGCACTCTTTCGCACGCAGAATTTCACCAACCCCCTCCCCTATTGTTAAAAAATGACCACTCCCTTAGGGTTTAAGGTGGGTCGCTACCATTGAATCAAAGTTCCTAGATTTTCGTAATTTTTCTCTCAGAGGTAGCTAAAATCATCTGGAATCAGAATATGAAAAGAAAAGTAGGGGGTCCCATGCTGTTTTTTTTATATTGATTTTTTGAAAAAAATAAAAGTATTTCCATTTTCACCTAAGATCAGAAAAAAAATTACTAAGATTTGAGATTTTTTTCTTTCACAACTATTAAACACAGACATATGGAAACTCACATGGTGAACGTTCTAATATCCTTATTTATCAAGAATTTTTCTTTTTTCTCCAATTACAAGGCATTACGGGTAAATCTATCACGTTTTGTCAAAAAGGCGGATAAATTTCCTATTATTTTATAATTAAAACTATTAGATCACCTATTTCTAGGTCCTAGATTTTTCTTAAATATTTTTGACATATTGTTCAGATAATTTGCCTTTAATTAAAGGTAATTTTGATGTGGGGTCCCGTGCATAATTTTGGAGTTTTGGCCATTTGAAATAAAAAAGAATTGGAAAAACTGAAGATAATCCATATTTAAAGCACTGCATAATTGGTAAAATATATAAATCTGTGGCAAAACATTGTTTTATTATATGCCCTCAATCATTGTGAGCAGCATATGTGACATGCATGTGACATGCACTGGAAAAAGGGCCCTTATTCTCCCCTGCACTAAGGGCTCTTTTTGCAGATCATGTCACATATCATGTTAAAAGCATCGTCTAAGTAGTATGAGGGGTATAATTGTAAGGTCCAAAAGAATGTCAGAGAATGAAGAAAATGATTCAGATGTAAATATGCAAAAATTTTAAATTGTCATAAAATGAACAATTTTGACCGGAATCCCCCGAATTTTTTCTAGATATTTAAGCCATATATAGGTATATGCCTACCAAAATTGATTTAATTCTGAATAAAATAACCTATATGCACAGAAACCTGTGCAGTAGGCTCAATTTCAATGGTAGCGACCCACCTTAAGGACAGAGTGGGTCACGATTCTTTGTGGATCACAATGTAGGCCACATATCACAAGACTTCTGTAAACATTGCATGTTGATTTGCTTTTTTTCTCATTTCTATTTTTATTTTAAAGAGAAAATAGGCTTTAGCAGGTGTTATTACAGGGAAATAATGCAAGTTTCAAAAGACGACTATGACTTATAAGCATTAAATTTCTTCACAACATACCGGTATAATTTGAAGAAGGCAAAGTAAATAGATGAAATAACAGCTGTGTTTCAATATTAATGATTTAGTAGAAAGAAGAGGATCAGTATATGGTAGACTTTTATACCGTATTTGACATAATAAGCGCGCACACCCCAATAAGCACACCCTCCCCTTTTTTGCTCGCATTTTAAGCCAGAAATTACCCAAAAAAAATCTGATTTACTAGACATAAATTGCAAATATTGTTCAAGCGCACTGTGCACTAATTACAGAAGGTAGTCTATAATATAATGTAAACACCTGAATATAAGCCACACCCTAAGTTCAAGGTGATCCTATAAGCTGCACTAAGGGAGTGGTCATTATTTATCAACAGGGGTGTGGTGGGTTTTTGCACAGATGTGCGAAATTTTTACACCCCCCCTTCAAACCCACCACCCCTGTGCTTAAAATTTTCAGGATGTCAGCCGTCACCTTTTAGAAAGGATGGAGCGTCACTCCATCACTTTTTATGTATATATATATATATATGGCAATGTACTGGGAACCTTTGAAATTGTTGCTGTCCGTCATTTTCTAAAACCCCTGCAGGTCTCAGAGAAGGAATTGGTTCCGCACTATAATTTAATGTAGCGCGAAATGCGATAGCACCCATTGGAACATGTTCATTTTCTAAAAATCACCCCAGAATTAATAGATACATCCTTCCTTCATAATATAGGCTGACTTAAAATATGAATTGACCACGAAAATTTTGAGCACTAGACTATAGCGTAAAAACACCCTGATTCTGCCTAAATCTGCACTGAATAAAATGTAGATTCACTTTTTCCAATTTAACCTTTGAAAAAATAGGTAAGCACTTTGAGAAATGCCCTCCTGGTATTTTATTCAAAGCAGCAAATGTTCAACAACATGTGTAGTGGTTTTATATTTATTGGCATTATTTTCAACATGGTTATTGACCATTCAGTGTGCCTGCAGTATTCACTTCTGACCACAATCGTATATGACTTCCGGTTTTCTGCGGGATTTCCTTCACTGAGACCTACTATTAATGGGCTGTGTGCATGTCTTGTCTATAATTGAGATTTTTATAATCCAATAGATGTTTTTACACAGGCCCCTAGGTTTTATGCTCCTTGGACCGCTCTATCTCATGATATAGGGTGCCTTTCAGGCCAAGTAATACCCAAAATCAGCCTGATTTCTATGTCTCTGTCCGAGGACACCGCCCTCTTCATCTTTGAGTCATTTTCATGACAAGCCGTGCCTCTAGGATTGTCAAATTTGGCATGGATATTCTTTTGATTTTTCTCTATATTGTGTAAGTGTCCTTGTTGCAGTTTACTGTGGATATAATTGACAAATTATGAAAAATTGTAGAAAAATACATAAAAATCACTGCAAAAAGTACACAATATTCACATGCCATGCCTGGGAAGATTTATGAGAGTATGTAACATGGATACTGGGTAATACAATCCTACATTTCTAGATGATTTCAAGGAAATGTCCCAAAATATTATACCCTGGATAGTTTTCTTGAAGCGGTAGATATACCATTTGCGGTGTCAGTGCCTAACTTAACTAATACAGATGATATGTCAAAGCGCAAAAATAACCCCTCTCTGTACTACCTAGACTAGCTGCAAGTGGCCAATACTACACAGATATGAAATGCCTACCCTGTTAAGAATAAGGTAAAAATAAATCGGGCCTATCAAAATAATCTGCACTATGCCAGTGGCCCTAGACTGAAATGAACCTGCAGGGCGGCCTGCGGACCACTCCGACATCAATAAAAACATGATTTTTCCTTGATTTTGGACACATTTTAGAGACCTATGAACACATTTTCCATAGAATTTGGCAAAAACAATCCTTCTTTAAATAATTAATATAGAAAAAAACTGATTTGAGGGGTATTTTCCTTTTTCATGCTAATCCCCCATATGCTTTAGGTCTCAGAGAAGGAATTGGTTCCGCACTATAATTTAATGTAGCGCGAAATGCGATAGCACCCATTGGAACATGTTCATTTTCTAAAAATCACCCCAGAATTAATAGATACATCCTTCCTTCATAATATAGGCTGACTTAAAATATGAATTGACCACGAAAATTTTGAGCACTAGACTATAGCGTAAAAACACCCTGATTCTGCCTAAATCTGCACTGAATAAAAGGTAGATTCACTTTTTCCAATTTAACCTTTGAAAAAATAGGTAAGCACTTTGAGAAATGCCCTCCTGGTATTTTATTCAAAGCAGCAAATGTTCAACAACATGTGTAGTGGTTTTATATTTATTGGCATTATTTTCAACATGGTTATTGACCATTCAGTGTGCCTGCAGTATTCACTTCTGACCACAATCGTATATGACTTCCGGTTTTCTGCGGGATTTCCTTCACTGAGACCTGCATCACACCCGTCACTTTTTAAAACCCCAGCGTCACAAGCGTCACCAGCGTCACCAGCGTCACCAGCGTCACAAGCGTCTCTTTTTACCCATGTATAGGCACACCCCTGATAAATAAATAGAGAGAAGTAAACGACCCTGGTGTACGAGGTGGCTGATCCACTATGAGGGGGTTGGACATCCCCCCGAGGGGTGGATCGGCCACCAAGTACACCAGGGAGTTTAGTTCTCTATTTATGTTATGATTTTACTAGGTTTAATTGACTAAAAATTAACATTTTGAATGTTTACATGCACCCAAAAGGAGGCTGCATTACTAGATCGGCTACAGTAGTGGATCGGCACGTGTTACGCCACGTGTTACGCCACTTGGGGTGTGCGGATTGGCCCTTCAACTTTAATCCCATGGGAAGAAGTTATTATCATAAAATAATAACCACTCCCTAAAGGTCTAAAATAGTCTATAAGTCGCGGCTTATAGGCAGAGGTTTACTGTAGGTGGTTCTACAGCATTCCCATGTCATCATGGATACTATAGGATTCAGTGAGGTCAGTGATGTCATCTCTTCTATACTCCATCCTCATCTTAAACTGCCCTGTGCTGCCCCCTCCCGGATCACACAACAACTACTACAGTAGCCACGACCAAGACTAGGCTTGCCACCACACCCTCGCTATCATCATAGGATGTTGCCTTAACTTTATTCCTCCTTTAAGGTCTGGTAATGCATTTTTAAGATTGATATTTCAGATTTGATCTGTTTTCGGAAAGGACTATGAAGAGACAGATATGCGGTTATAAAAGACGCAACAAGATCTAAGGATTTCCGAGTTCTGATGTATATCTCAATTATAAGGCTACAAGGGTAAATATTTGGAGCCAGAGATGATTTAACTCTCCTATATGTAGAGAATCCCTACAGATTCTAACACTGTCAATTTCCGACCCGACTATCATATTATATAGTCACAGGGGTTGGTTGGCGACCCCTTGTGTCTAAGCCAAGAAGCCCAGAGAACAGTGCTGCCACCATTTCCCAGGCGTCACTAACTCAGACTAGGACACACCACTCAGGAACTGGCCAACTCGTAAGCCATTGGACACTAACATAAACCGTGCCCCTACTATATTAACACATCGTGCCCATTGATCTTCTTAATGCATAAAGGCAGCCCTGGTGAGTAACTATCGGGAGTTACATTCATGCATAATTAATTCCGATTGTACATGTTGATACCCCTCGATCCCAAGGGTCAGAATAATGCTTCAATGAAGTGGAGGCGATCAGACTCGCCAGCATGTCATTGACCAGCATATTGACGACCAAGTGGTGTGATGCACTCCAATATCTGGGGCCCTTAAAGTGTTTTAATACAAAATTGCAATGTCAAGACTCTATTATTGATGATTATGCTAAAAACCCAAGGTAATAATCAACGTGGTTTTCATCATTAAATGAAAGAGAAGCAGCAAAGTGGACACAAATATACATGCAAAATATATCTCTCATACCTTTAAATGAAAAAAAAACAAAACTGGTAGACAAAACAACTAGATCATTCGTTCTCTAGAAAATCTAGTTTACCATCCAAAACAAGCCTTTAGGTTTTTATGTGTTTTTTTTTTTTTTATAAAAATGCAAAAGGACAGTGCAGAAAAGATTGTAAACATGATTGGACGTGGAGAAATGATTAGATACCGTGCAAAGACCTGAGAACGTCTACCCGTTCTGCCCCTTACCACGGTACCCTGGTGCCACCATTGCCTATTTGCAGACAGCCCCTTTACAGCAGCAGGGGGAACAAGAAGCTCCAGTACCAGGGACGGAGTAGAGCAGTCGGCACCCTGCCCCCATCCACCCAGGAGGACTAGTACCCTGCCTGCTGCCTCTCCTCCTGTGTCCTATCCTCCTCCTCCTCCATGGGGGCTTCTACAGCAGCTGGAGGCCTGCCTAGGGCCTTCCTGGGCTTTGTACTTCTCACTACAGCGACTTTGGTAAAAGGTAGGCTGATGGTTTTATGTGTTTCCTTTAGATAGGAATTGTATGTGTCATAAAAAATAATTACTGAAAGTGGTTTGCAAACAAATGTGTCCGTCCAAAAAACCTTAACAAGTAAACCCCTGAATATCGTGTATATGACGCTCTGCCTATTTCCGTAAAGGTAGACACAAATACGTATACAACTTCTTTAAGGAATACCCCTATTCATTTGAGTGGCACAAAATAGAAAATAGAAAAAAAAAAGAACAGAGAGGAAAGAAATAAGACAGGACGATACTAAACTCGCGTGGACAGAGACCAAGATGATACCAAAGAATCCTGAGACAAAGTCAATATATTTTTCAGGCATTCATGGAATCATCAAATACTCATGTGACTCGCCATGTCTGAGTTGGTCCCTTGGGGAGCGTATCAACCCTGTAGGGTCAGCATGATGCATGCGTGCAGCACTGGTAGTCAACTTAACCCTGCTGCCTCGAGGTATCATGTTGAAACAGTGGCATAGCTCACACAGTCAACCTCAACATTTTGGCTGTAGATATATTTAACTCTTTTAGGACTGCTGATAAACTAATGCTGCATTAATGCATCATGCCCATCGGTCATCATGATGCATAAATGCAGCCCTGGCAAGTAACTCACCGCCAGGACTGCATTTATGCCTCATGCCGACCCTACAGGATTAATATACTTGAGTCTGTATGGTCGGCATGATGCTCCAATGAAGTGCTGGCGAGCAGTCTCGCCAGCACTTCATTGGTGCATCATGACGACCAATAGGCATGATGTATTAATGCATCAGCGGCCCTTAAATGGTTAAACAAATTAGTTTAGAGAATTCTGTTAAATTCTATTGTTATCCTGTTACATGGTACCAACTAATTTAGTGCCAAGCTAATTGTTGTCTGAAAGTAAGGTGGCGGTATATTGAGACATGACTTTAAGTCGTTTTCAATACACCTACACTCCTATAAAATATGCACTTGAAGTATATGGTGCACCCAGGAGGTCATTTCTTAACAGGCTACAACTGCACCCTCCTAGTCGTACCAAAAGTCCCAAAGGAATGGCATTGACATTTTGCAATCGTAGTGCTGTGTGCGATCGTAATGCCTTAGGAAATGGCCTCCAGAGTTGTAGGAAATACCATGATGAGTAGCTGGGGCTTGATATTGGGCAGTGGTACATCCTAATGTATAAAGCACACCCTGACTTTAGACAGATTCCAAAAGGCAGCGGCGGTCATTCTCATGAATAAGCCATGCCTGAGAAATAAGTATGGCATTCTTTATATTTACCTCTATCATTTTGAAGTACAAAATGTCCATTGGATAGTATTTTAAGGAAAGGAAACGCTATGGGCAAAGGAAAATAGTCTGAAAGGAGAGAAAGGCAAAAGGAACCTGAGTAAACATTGCGATATGACCATTCATATTCATGATCAAGGAAATTGGAATACAGAACTAGGTGCATTTTAACTCCCTCCTACCAATAAACATTTCGAAAACCATCCATCTCGTATCATAAAGGTAACCAGGGCATTTGTCAATGTTCGAAGCTTTGTTCTCATAGACAGATGTGAAAGGCCAATTTGAATTTACCATTTCTCACTGCCATGTGACCAAGTGAACCCTACACAGATTCCTATTGGTATCCATTCCACAGAGGTTATGATGTATCCCACTGAACAAGATCTCGAGAATTACTCAGGAATTTCTCGAGTTCCGACTTGTGAATACAACAATAATAGAGAATGGGATTTTCCCTGGAAATTTGGACATGCCATAACATCTTATACCCGAGAAAGTTCTCTAGTCTAGATCTCAAGAATGGCTCAGGAATTTCTCGTGAAATACTCGGAATATTCCCAGGAACTGGGCATGTTTTTTTTTTTCTCGATTATAAGATGTTCTGGCATGTCCAAATTTCCGGAGATAATCACGTTCTCTTGCCCAAGTTGCGAACATTCCCAACTCGAGTCCTGTTCAGTGGAATAACATTGTTTTCACTTCAGGCATTTCCCTCTATTTACAAATGAAATAGACAGAATGTTACAATAATACCTGGTGACATGTCTTCATGATAATTGTACGGTAGCTTACCAATCATAGATTCAAGCATGATGATGATGATAATGATCGGTGTGATGCCTACCGTAATGCCTTGTTTAAGCACCTGGTTGCTCTTTCATTTCAATACCTTGTGCCCTCTATACAAAACCTATTTGAATACTGTTTTCAATGCTTGAGTTCCCCTGAACCCCTATTGCATATTTAAGGCTGACTCTTATTTGAGACCCCGGCGCTTAGAGGAGTCATAATGGTATGTGATATTGTCAAGTTACTGCACACACCAGAAGAAATGGTGATGGTGCATTAAACATCAACACTGCCACTGATGGTTAAGGCCACCTACCCAGAGTCAGAATGGGTTAGAATATGTAGTACTCCTGCCCATCTTCCCTCACACAGACACATTTAGATACAGCCACCTTTTAGATTAGGAGTGGTTAATAGTCATTAGTATTGGACACACACACACACACACATCCCCACAATTGGTCCTTGTGAGGTAAATTCCTTGTGAGGTACCCTTATGAGGTACCTCAATTACGGGGAGAGAAGCAGCTTATGAGGTTGGCCTTATGAGGTACTTTTCGGGTACCTCATAAGGTACTTTCAAAGTACCTCTTAAGGACACACTGTGAAAGGGCTGATGTAGAACACACCAGCTACAAGGGTTCAAGCCTACTTGTACAGTAAGTCTAACTCATTTAAAATACATGAGGTAGGTACACAAAAAAGATGTTAAAATATACACTCCAAATCTTGTCAATATCAGCATTTAAACACATTTATAAACACTTGAAGTGGTTAGGTGCTTAGCTTTTAATCACTGGACTCCCCAACACCTAAACACATGAAGTGTTTAAATGTTTAGCATTTAAACACCTTATAGGTGTTAAATGCATTTAAGATTGAACATATTTAGCACTAAGGAGGTGTTTAGAAAAGTGGGACAAATAAGCAGTGTCTAACCAAGTGTTTAAGTTCTAAACACTGGTGCTTAATCCCTAAACACTGCTTTTACAGTTTAGGCACCATCTCTTGTCCTCCTCAAAACTATAGCAAGTTTCTTTTATCATGAGTATGTACGGCCATGACAGTTCTCATCTCAGAACTTCTCACATTATTCACGTGGGTACGATAGGCACACACAAAACGTTCTGCCAAAATCAGCATCAGCACGAGACCAGAGCCAGAAGTCGCTGATGTCAGCATGCACATGGTGCTCCCAGGTGCTCGCTATCTGTCTATTTTGCATATATATTATATTCTTGCCTCATTTATGGCTGCAGTGCATGTCTCACTGGAGATGTTTTCAACATCTAGACTTTTTGTTTGCTGCTTTTCAATGTCAATTTGTGACTAAATGGGTTCATTACAAAAGAATATACTATCTTTATTGTCATTTCCTTACTTCTTTCTCTATTAATTTTGTATTTTTTTATGACCATTTGGGACTGTGTTGCAGTTGATCTCCTGACCAATAAGTATTATAGGGGTTGTATGATGCAGCAATGCTGTATAGCTCATTGCGAGTAACCGACCAGTAATCGATTGAAGCATCATGTTTGAAAATGAATATGAAGCCTTGGATGAGTATAAAACTGGAAATGGGGTAGGGGGCCATGCCAGATGAGCGATTCATAAATTATGAATGGTGCTTGTCCTATTTGTATGTGTTATCAGCTTAAAGCACCAATGACTTACTGACTCACCCGGACTTTGGTTTCTCTGGAGGCAGGTGACTTTTCAGACTAATGTGGTGAGTGCAAGTTGAATGGTGAAGCAGTGCACAATTTGTTTAGAAAAGAGGGCACATACTCACAGCTCTTTTTACAATAGGAGCAACACCCTCCTGGTATGGGCCTTCATGTCTATACAAGTTAATATTGTAGTGCACAATAAAAAGCGAGAGAGAGAGAGAGAGAGAGAGAGAGAGAGAGAGAGAGAGAGAGAGAGAGAGCTGCACTATCAGGTACCTACTCATGCCACACACTCGATACTATACTATACTGACTGACTTCTCCCAACTAGGACAGGAGGGTGTTGTTCCTATAATAAAAGGAAGAGCTGGCTAAAAATGCCCTCATTTCCAGTCCTTTCTTTTCATGTCGCTATAACTTGTCCGTTTTGTTGCTCACAAGTGGTCATTCAAGTACGGTGCACAACCTGTTTAGAAAAGAGGGCACATACTCACAGCTCTTTTTACAATAGGAGCAATGTTGACTGAGGATGGGTCTAGAATCCTATAACATGCTTTATGAATAGATTTAGGACTGAGGCGGGTCCATGTTGTGTTGTGATTCTCCCTAAGTCACGTGCCTTGTACACATATTGACAGCACCAGGTAGAGATGGAAGGGCACACTTCTAAGCCCTTTAAGGGCTGCTGATGCAGGATTGTATCATGGTCGTCATGATGCACTAATGAAGTGCTGGTGAGTCTGCTTGCCAGCACTTCATTGGAGCATCATGCCGGCCCTCCAGCCCTGTACGGTTGGCATGATGCATTAATGTAGCCCTGGCAAGTTACTCGCTAGAGCTGTATCCATGCATCATGACGAAGAATGAGCATGATGCATTAATGCATCAGCTGCCCTTACAGGGTTAGGTTAGACTATCTTGGGGCTGATCAACAGCACTTCATTGGTGCATCATGACGACCAATGGGCATGATGCACTCTTGCATCAGCGGCCCTTAAAGGATTTGTACAAATATTGACAGCACAAGGCAGTGATGGCACCACGCATTTTCTTTAACCTTTTACCATAGTTAGTATTTATTTTTATAGCAGGAGGGTCTTTTCAAAAGGGAACCGTGAACCAAAAAAATAAAACGTGCACATTTTTATATTGCTAAATAATTTTTCACAAAGTCGTTTAGATGATATGTGCACGTTTTATTCTACCTACAACAGCAAATCATATGGAAACTATATCTCTTAACCATTGTTTGTCATATCCGTGTGAGCGTGGCGTACGGCTTGCCATATTCAACTTGTCAGCTCAGCATTTCACAAACTCTTTAGGTTGACAACTTCATAGTCTATTACACAAAAGATATCAAGTAGAAGAATAAATAGGACCTTCTAAGATTGTCAATATGGATAGACAAAGGTTGACGAGTAGATCAGTCAGACCAACTACTCGTGAACCTTTGTCTATCCATATTGACAATCTTAGATGGTGAAAAGCTGAGCTGGCAAGTTGCCTGAGGGTTATCTCACGAGGTGATGCCAAGTGAGATAACCTTCACTCAGACCCACTACGAGTGAACCTCTCTATATGTTTCATGTTATCTGAGTCCAAAATGTTCAAAACTCATTTAAACGGACATAAAGTGATGAGAATTTCCATATTTTAAGACTATTTGGAGTGTTGTTACTGGCCATGAGATACGGGGCAACAGGGAAGCAGTTTTCGGCAATTTCTGACCTCCCTTTGCTTGACCTTTTAGTTTTGACCTTTTGAGGAGTTGGCCAAAGGTGGGGGCGGGGAGACATGTCCCCCCTGCTTTCCACGCCCATGGGCAAGGTTATCTCTCAGAGGGGTAGCAAATCGACTGTGGCAGACACTCGCTTTAGGGCAAGAATGAGACAACACCAACTTGGGAGTAAATGGAAAGCCCTTAACGCCCTGTGGCCTAAGTCCTTTAAATAACAGACCAATTACTGGCTTTTGGCTATTCCAAAAAGACAATGTTAGTAACAGCCCCTTATTCGGGAAGTTTGAGGATGTTCCTGTAAGCACCTTGAGGGCCATAAATATATCATTTCCTTTCGCCAAAATCCAGTTCTTGAGAGATTTAAGATTAGATTCAATTTTGACCCTTCTGATCTATCTTCAAGTCCAATTTTCCTTGCTTGGATTCCATTTTTCTTCTTTCGTTTCCCTCTTACTCCAAAATCTCTCTTTTTCCCCCCATCTTTTGACAAGAAGTACCCCATGTAGTAGAGCAGTGCTGGGTTTATGCTGAATGTCTACCATGGTGGTCACGTATTTAATTAGGTCCCTGGGGGTGGGCTCTATAATGGGCCCCTCCCCCGGCACCAGACCTGGCCTCTAAGTGTTAACTCATCAATTGTTTCCACTTGTTTCACAAACTGATACCAAAATTATACTGTGTCCTTTCTCTTCTGACATTTGTGGTGATGGCCCTTTGGCACACACTGAGCATTGAATAAACTTTGTCAAGTGGGTGACAAGTGTCTGCATTGTTGATCAATATCTTTTTCCTTAATGCAATTTGAATCTGGTTAGTCATTACCTAACTGCACATCTGATCAACAGTTGATCAATGTATCAACGCTGAAATATTGTTCTCGTTTCAACATTGATTCAGCGTTGAATTTGCCAGTCTTGAACAAATACTGTAACGTTTGCCTCTTTTCACAGAGATTCCTTGTACCTTTGTGGACTGCAGTATGACCACCATTCTTGATAAGGCTATAAGGGGCTGTGTACAAATGACGTCATGCTTTTTTTGGCCATTTTTGACCCCCCCTCCCCCCCTTGTCATGTTTCGTCATACAATGCTCGACCCCCTCTTAACATGACGTCATGCAGAGATACCCCCCCCCCGGCCCAAAGTACATGAAGAGAGTATAGCAAATTGAGATGGTTCAAAGGGACATATATTGGGTTAACTTAATGGTGCTGGAAACAGGTGGGGCTTTTTCCACCGTCCCTGGTCCAAAACCGTGCTGGGCTAATAATGGGTGTGAATTGGTAAGGCCTGTTGTGTTCAGGTAATCGGTCAAAAAAGAAATTAGAAGGTCTAGAAGCGCCATCCTCAAAAAAGTCCCTACCTACTACCTACCCTAATTTTTTCAACCTTTATTACATCCATAGGGGTAAATGGTTTGGGGTAGATGTCTGGGGGCAAATGTCCAGGGGGTAAAGGTCCTGTTACCTCACATCCTCATGAGAGGGAAAGGAAAGGAAATAAGAGAAGAAATCATATCTAGCCGACAGTTACAGTGGCTTCACTGAATTACAAGTGTAACATTACAAGTGTGGTAATATGATTACACATATATAAATATAGGACAGCATTTTGCAATGCAAGTAACACAAAAGGGCACTTAATCTCTACTTTTAGGCCCCTTCTGATACTAACCTCATGTTTTGTTCGAGCATTATCACTGTCAATGGTTAAGCCTATGGAGAATGCATCCATTATCGCTTGTATGTTTCATTGGCGAATAACTCCTCTCTTGGCGAGTTAAGCATTGCACAATGCCAGCAGGTCTTGAATAATGATCCATATTAACCATAAAAATGCATGAGACATTGTAATTCTCCTCCATTTTGTTATAATCCAGTTTTTGGGTTTTTGGATATAATCCATGCATCTTTGGCAATATCAATCGAATTGAATCGCATATATCCTATGTTTTTACTGTTATAGCCCCACAAGTCGATAGTCTCACTGTCCGCCATGTTGGATTTTGGTTCTATCTGCGCATGCCCGACCCAATTTTCATGGTTATTTGGGTCAATTTGCACGACCACGGCTTTGTGATGCGAATTAACAACAGGGCGAACACGTAATTTTTTTACATTTTTAATCAAACATATCGATTCAAATGATATGCTTTTGCTGTCCTGATATCATATTTCTACATTATAACAGAGAATAATTGAAAAAAATAATAATAACGAGGTCTTTTACGACAATAGAGACGCGCGGACGTATCGAATGATGGCAAATTCATCAACGTCGGATCAAATTTTTTACCCAAAATGCAATGGTCCGCACCATGTCAGTCCAAAAACGCGGGAATGTTGATTATTCGCACCTCCTATGGGGCCTTAACCATTGGAAACAAAAGCGTCTTAACTGCAATGGAGGATTATTCACCCCTACCCTTACCTGTTTTGATAAAGATTCTAGCTAATCTGCTGCACATAAGAATACAATCTCTGTATCAAGGTAAGCCTAACATATTTAGCTATCATTCTATTAGCAAGATTAGAAAACAAATGTTTGATTTTACCCATATTTTGCCAAAAAAAAAATTGGTTTGTCTGTTTGTTTTTTCAACCGGAAGTAGGCACTGAAAATGACCTAGTTTTTACCCAGCTCTAATAACCCTTTTGGATTGATTAAGATCACACTTACAAAACAATCATTTTACTGTAAGGCATAATATAAGGCATAACCCCTAGAGTCCCATTCAGAAAAAGGAGAGAATAAGCTGTTTGTTTCCAAGGGACAGTTTGTGATTCATCAATAGGGGGAGCAGGATGCAGGATAAGGGGGGAGGGAGGAAAAAGATTTTGACACCTCAAAGTGGGGAAGGGGGCAGAGAAAAATGTTGTGCCTTTTCTGTGAACTACTTTAGAACAGGAGGAATGACCAGGGTAATCTGTCCGAGGGGGAGGGGGTCATAAAATTTTCAGATTTCTGCACGTCTGTATGGCAATCTAACCCAACCCTCAGGCCTGTTGATGAGTAATGAGCAATCCCTAAATTACCAATGGGTTTTTGAATTGTGAAATTTATCAAATAGAATAGAAGTTGGGTGATTTTTATCTTTCTACTGAATTCTCAATGCCAGAGTACTTCTTACCCGCATAGATCAACCTATATATGGGGTCCTTTGGTTAAAAGAGTCCAACTAAAAGGGCATTTCAAAGTGGTATGGGGCCTGGGTTAGAGGTAGGATAGAGTAGTGGACCAACACTGACACTGATGGCAGTGACAATCATTGAGTGGGATTCTGAGGAAATCATGCCTGTATAGGTAATATATATTTCATAACAGATGAACGCATTAAACTTCCCCACCTTTACAAATCATTTTTTCTTGCCAAAACTGAAGCAACTTGCAGTTTTTTTCAAGACATGATGTCATGCAGCCTATGACACCCCCTCCCCCCCTTGTCATGCTTGGTCATGGGGAGTGGGACCCCCCTCCCCCCCTCCTGCATGACGTCATTTGTACACAGCCCCTAATACTAGGTCTCCTGCAATAAAAGTACAGTGGTTCACTGTTCAGTTTTACAAGGATCACTTTTGGCGAGTCGGGTTACTTTTAGTATTCACTGCGGTGCTGTTATCATGCCAGATTACCTCTACAAAGGGCTAATTGCAGGTTCTCCACAGTGAGACATGCTACATAGGGTTTATCTTAAAACAACTAATTTGCTGTGGGTATTAACTAGGTCTAATTAAAAATGAGTTAATATTTGGAATAGATTGAGGCCAAGGAGAAAGAAGAACACTCTAAAAAATGTCATCAAGATAACGGTGAAATCCTTGTCCCAAAGTTGCCAGAGATCTGTTAATTTCACGGAGATTCCTTGTACACTGAAAACCCTCCAGATCTTTGAACTCGCCAGTTTGAGGACCTATAGTCATCAGAAGAGGTACAGACAGGGGGATACACCTTACAAGGAGTGAAATTCCTCAGTCTACCTCTCCTCAGTATGAGTCTATGTCATTCTGTTGACAATATGTAACAAACTCACAAGGTGGCAGGTATGTGCCTCTCATGATTGATGATCAGGCCTTCAGTTTTCAACTGAAGGTCTTCACCGCTGAGGACTTTAGGTGCTCAAGTTGATGATACCCAAATCTACAGCTTTGGGTAGTCAGATTGAGGACCCAATGTAGTCACCACCAAGGTTATCACTCTAACAACATTATGTAATCAGTTTGACTACCTTGGGTGACTGTGTTGACCTAAACCCATCAGGTTGACTACCCTGGGTGCTCAATCTGATGACCTAAGGTTGTAGATTTGGGTATCGTCAGTGTGACGACCTTGGGGCTTTCAGTGTAGTGGACACTTGTACGACTGTGGTGTACTGGCACTTCATTGTAGAAAGTACACTGCTCACTACATTACATGTATTGTGGTTCACTGTTCAGCTTTATGAGGATTCCTGGTAGATTCAACAGTTATTTCTTAGAGTGAAGGAATACAAACCAACCTGGATTCTGGACAGCAAGCCACATTGACATTGCTGTTAAGACACTGGTCAAGACTTACAAAAAGTAGGATTGTGGTGACAATTAAGCTAGGAATTGCAAATTAATTTGGCTGTGTGAATAACTAAGACTTACACTTCGTGTGCAAATTCTGTTCAGAATTGAGGTTATAAATACATCCCAGGGTGGGAGGGCGGACACTCACTCTATTGTGGTCTCTACCAACTGCCAAACTACCGGCCCCTAAATCCAGGAGAAAGCACAGGTCCTAGGTTCCAGAAGTAATCCACCGGCTAATTTCAAGGTCCTTTAGCCACCGGTCCCCTAAGTTTAAGGAGTATGGAGTTGCTCTTCCCTCTGATCTACAGAGCAGCAGACAAGCCTAACCATGATATGATCAATTAGATGTGTAGACATCCATGCACATGTATGGGTGAATACATTTCTGAAAAGGTGAATTTTGTCCCTGGTACTGCTACGGGGGGGGGGCTAATATTTACCGCCACTCCTTTTTGAGGTGCACCTGGCCACCGGTTCCTGTTTTTGGGGCATCATCTTACTGGTCCCAGTTTTAAGGGCCATTTAACAGTGGTTACCCCCGTCCTTCATTCAGTGCCCCACCCCAGGTAATTCGCTTTCATTGGACCTGGTTTCTACTACCTTATGTCAGAAACTCAAGTTTTCAGGCTTAGCCTTGCAAAACTAGCAAACCATAGCATCTCCCTAGAGTCACAATTTGGGATAAAACATTTGATTTAGTCCACGATTTAAAACCTTGAGTCGCGGTTCTTCAGGGTAGTTCGGATGTTGATTTGTGGGTGGGGGGTAGATGTAGTCTGGATTAGAATAAAATGAAAACAACACAGACCACCTACCTACCTAAAGTCTGTATACCATGGAACCTTGACGAGACCTTTATTTCTTTGGCCTAAAAGCCTATTTCCTTCTGCCGACATTCTCTTAAAAGCAGTAATTGGAATTTCCTTTTCTAAATCCCTACTCATTTCTGCCCTAACTATGTCGGTTGACTTTTGGATAGTGGGGCATCAACAGAATCAAAATCCCTTAAAAACTGTGATGTTGTAACTGATTCAACTAATACTAAATCAACAGGTGTTGCATTTGCCAGGATTGAATGAACAACCTTTAGAAACGTGGTCTACAAAGGCTAACTGCTAAGATGTAAATCCCTTATTGCATTGTCTGTCTAATTGCCTTTGGCCACTGGAACACTAAATGTGGGTGAAACTGACTGCCCCAATTAATGCCAACACTACTGGAAAATATGATTTCACAGTACCCTCCAATTACATGAAGCTGGTACTGGGATTGGATGGGATTCAGTTGTTTTTTATTGAAAGTTGTTCTTCTAAAATGAAGACGTTTGCAGTGAATCAACTCACAGAGCAGACATTCATCAGTTTCAGTCTGTGGTAAAAGAAGACATAATCATACAAAGAACTTGTGTCTAGTAAAAAATCTTGTCTAAAAAAGGTGAATAAAATGCTTGTTTTCATATAAGTTCTTTTTGTGAAGGAAGAAGCTGCCTTAAACGAAAAAAAAGGGACATGTGTTCTGAAAATAGGGGAGTTAAATGATGAATCACATCTGGTAATTAAAATAATCCTCCAGACCCCTCTCCCGATAACTTTGAAGGCTGATAGCGTGAGTAACCGGCCAGGAGGGTGTTGCATCTATAGTAAAAGGAAGAGCTGGTTAAAAATGCCCTTGTTTCCAGTCCTTTCTTTTCATGTAGCTCACAATTGGTCATTCAAGTATGGTGCTAAAAAGGGGGGCTTTGAGTAGGTACCTAGTTGGGAGAAGTCAGTCAGTATAATAAACTATAGAGCGTGTGACATGAGTAGGTACCTGGTAGTGCAGCTCTCTCTATTTTAAACAAGGCAGGTGACTTTACAGACTAATGTGGTGAGTGCAAGTACTTAGGTGAAGCAGTGCACGACTTGTTTAGAATAGAGGGCACAAACTCACAGCTCTTTTTTCAATAGGAGCAACACCCACCTGGGCTACAATACACTTCTCAAGGGTTGGCGTGATGTACCAGTGACATTTTGCCTGGCAGCCCGACCATCAGGTCAATGGCACGATGCATGATAACATTAGGAGAAGCCCTTGAGGGGCTTCACGATACCTAAAGCGTGTGCCCTCATGATGCACTGTGATGCAGCATTAAATTGATGCATCCTGCCTTCATGTCTCATGATACAACAGTGCAGGAGGTTGTTGCTCCTATGCGAGAATGTAGTACAGGAGCGTGTTGCTCCTATGGTAAAAAGAGCTGTCATTAGGTACCCTCTTTTCAAAAGAAGTCATGCTCTGTTTCACCATTCAACTTGCACTCACCACATTAGTCTTAAAAGTCACCTGCCTTGTTTAAAACAGAGAGAGCTGCACTATCAGGTACCTACTCATGTCACACACTCTATAGTATATTATTGTCATACTAGTAATTGGCATGATCAAGTTGTCATATGAGAAATATCATATGGCTAGTGGTGTATGGAGTAAATACATCAGGCTCATATAAAATAGTGTTATTTCCAGTTGTCACTGGTTTATTCAGCTTTAGGCAACATGTAAGAAATATCAATCATACAGTAGTTAGTAGGTAATTTGTACATACAGTAAACATACAGTAATTTATAAAGTACAATGTTCTGTTCCACTCCACCTGTGAGGTATTAATAATACAGTGTCCAGCATAGTTCTAGGTGGGTTCCCACACCTAGCTCCTGACTTGCTGCTTAGAGGAATAATGTAATAAGGAATAACTTTACCCTCTGGTGGAAGTCTTGAAGGAGATAGCCCCTGGCCACTAATGATAGAAACCAATGCCTGTCTAGCATAGTTTCACCATAGTGCAGTGGTATAGCAGGTAGCAGGAGATGACTGGAGATGTTACCTCTAGAGCGGTTCTTGGTGATGTGTCTTCCTGGAGGTGCAGACAGGCTATTTGTAGCAAATCTTGGAAAAGCACCTCCAGACTGACTGGAGCCAGCAGCATCTGCCTAACTCTACAATTGTTTGAGGGGACTCTTTCAAGTGTCACAGGGGGACAAAGGACCCCCATGGACGCCGCTGTGTCCCCCTTTGTCTTGGTCGGTTCTGCATCTTCAGACCCTCATAACTCGGCCGTTTATGCGTTTATAACCGCCATTTTGCGCATGCGCGGAGTTGAATATGCCAAGTTTATAATGCCCGCTGGATAGGCGCGTAACTCGCGCCGGTTTGTCTGTAGTGCACTCGGAGCTCCTTTCAGTCTCCATGGCATAACTTCCTTAATAATGGGAGTTCCGCCTTGATCTTGGGCTCATTTTGACCGTCTAATTATGGGCTTTCCATAAATGCTTTGATATTTGACCTAGCTCGCTCAGGAGCGACGCTAGAGCGACCGGAAGGTTATGGCGTCGTGCTTATGTAACCCATTGTTCAGTTATTAGAGTGCTCAGACACTCATGACGGCGTCAGCGGTGCTCAGGCACCCATGACGGCCGGTTGCATTCACTTACAAGTTATTAGTTTGTGCACTGAACCATGAGGTCGCACACTGAGACCCTCATTTTTATTATATTGTGCAGTGGACCATTAGGTCGGACCCTTTGATGTCACAAACTCTGTCTAACTGACTCTGGCTGGTGTGCAGTGGGGCATGAACGCTCTTATACAAAGTTTGAGCGCTCTTATAGCTCTTAGAACCAACCTATGTATTAATTTCTTAGATATTCTTTGATTAATACAAAATATGTTAGAATTTATGGAATAAATAAAATGGTATATGATATTATACTGACTGACTTCTCCCAACTAGGTACCTACTCAAATCCCCCTTTTTTAGCACTTGAATGACCACTTGTGAGCAACAAAAGGGACAAGTTCGAGCTACATGAAAAGAAAGGATTGGAAACGAGGGCATTTTTAGCCAGCTCTTCCTTTTACTATAGGAGCAACACCCTCCTGGCTAAGAAATGCCACGTTTGCAGAACTGGCTTTCCATGTTGTGATAACTTTTCACTTCTGTTGCTCACAAGAGGCCATGCTAGTACTGTAAAAAAAAAGTTATCAAAATAACAGTGCAATACTCGTCCAAAAGTTCCCAGAGATCCATCATTATTTTCACAGAACCTTGTGTCACCGTACTGCCACCTGCTGCTTCTAGTACAAATTACGCTAGATCACTGCAATACAATTATAGTGGTTCACTATTCAGTTTTCCTATGATACCCAGTAGGTTCTACAGTTATTCTTTCCAATATAGGTAAAGACCTAGTATTATGGACAGGACGAGTACTTATTGTGACCACCAGGTGGCAGTCGGTGGCATTGATTGATGACGTGTCATGACCTACATTCACAATGAGGCTAGGGAGCAGCTCTTGTTTTACAAACACACAAAGGACCCCCCTTAAAGGAGCAGGTTGTCAACAATGAAGCCTCCCCTAAATATGAACTGACTGTGCTCCAGCCAATCACCCTCAAATGGAGAATACTTTATATGGTTTGCTAGTGAGGAGACATAGATGGAGGTTCACAAGAATTAGTCTTTTGGGTGATGCTGAGCAAGACAATCCTCAGCCAGAACACTCCGACCGAAACTTTAGTATAACATAGTAGCCCTTTTAAGTGCAATGGTCTCAAATAAGCTCTGGTATCAAATAAGGGCCGCGGGTACAGGGGTATTGAAATTGATGAAAGCCCGGGCGCTTAAACGGACTATTGTACTATGGCACATAATACTATCTAATCTTAGTCGAAAATGTTTTTCAATCCATTTATTTCAGAAGAGAATAAGCTATGTGGCAATTTAGGATCACTTTGCATATCGGGCACACCTTGGGGTTAAAACAGACCTATAGGGCCCACCCTTAGTACTATATTCCTCTTATAGTTTCCTCGCCCATACAGCGCACCCTAAGGCAAAGAAGAAGCAAACAGGAATCCATCCAGTGTAACTTTTACAAGAATTCCCAGGTGGTACACAAAATAATGTACAAAGAGTCTCTCTGAAAGTAATGTTGCAACTTTGGGACGAGAATTCTGTCATTATTTCAATGATATTTTTCTTCTACAGTGAAGTAACACCTTATACACAAGGCCTTCAATTTCTTTTTACTGCATCCCAGGCCCTAAGTATACCACTGAGCCATAACTCAACTATTTAATTAGTTTCACCAACTCTCTCCATACCTATTGACTTTATCCTACCTCCTTCTTCCACCATCCAACCTGCTCTTATTGACTCTAAGGGTAAAGATATCAAACCAGTGAGCTGCTCCCTCCACCAGTCAACTCACCGCTATTATTACACGTAACAGAAGGGGTCAGGCTTAAATGGAGTGGTTTCTGACCCTGCCACCAGGGGGAGATAAGGGGGATAGGGGCAGGGGAGGGTCATGGAGGGGTGGACACAAGTTACAGACGTCATTGACTCTGGTTGGAATAAGGGGGGTTGGTGGGTTGATGGACGGTTGTGGACAGGGGGGTATGACCAGATGGAATTGAAATGTCTCAAATTCTTACCATAGGAGTGGCTCTTGAAAACCAAACTGATAATGCACCATATAGCGGCATAATATACATATATGTTATACAATGTATACTCATGATGGCTTATACGGAAAATGGACAAAAGCGATTCACCATTCTCACTCTGCTACTCATGTGATTACCCTGTTATCTCTATACAACTCATCTGATTACCCTTTTCATTACACTACTTACATATATGTGATTGCCCCCTGCTCTTCATACTATGTGATTGTGCCATTTTCAATGTGTGATTACCCCATTTCTCTATACTGCTTATGTGATTACCCCGTTTCTCTATACTGCTTATGTAATTGCCCCATTTCTCTACACTGCTTATGTGATTACCCCATTTCTCTATACTGCTTATGTAATTGCCCCATTTCTCTATACTGCTTATGTGATTACCCCATTTCTCTATACTGCTTATGTGATTACCCCATTTCTCTATACTGCTTATGTGATTACCCCATTTCTCTATACTGCTTATGTGATTACCCCATTTCTCTATACTGCTTATGTAATTGCCCCATTTCTCTATACTACTTATGTGATTGCCCCGGTTCCTCTATACTACTACTGTGATTTCCCTAGTTCCTCTATATATTAGTTATGTCATTTCCCCTGTTCTCTATGCTACCTTCGTTATCATGGGCGTGGAGTGGTTACCAGGTTGAGTATGGGTAGGTGTTATCCATATAGTAAGGCCAACTAAAAAATAAAGGTTTGTTTCCAGTTCCATGACTTGAAAAGGTAGGGTCGGTAGGTCGGAATTCTTTTTTTCAAATACTTTTTTTACATTTATATAGGAAATGTTAGGGCACAAATCATTGGACTATCAAATTATACGATTTCATAGTAAAATAATGGACCGGAAAAATGATAACTGAGAGTGAGGGGAAGAATATGAAAAGGATACAGGACATAGATGAAAAACTTCTTTAAAGTATGAAAAAAATGAGACAAAATCTTTTTCGCCCTGTTTTCCTAGGGTTGGTTGGTAACTGGAAACACAACTTTTTGTTTTTAGGCCTAAGGGTGAGAAAGTAAAGGAATGGTGCTGCCCTCTGCCAGCACTATTTGCTATGCATAGACCTTGATTATGGAGGTGAGGGGGTACTCTGCAAAGTACCCCCTCACCTCCGTAATCAAGGTCTACTCTATGGGAAATAGAGCTGGCAGATGGCAGCACCCCTCCTTTACTGTCCCACCCTTACTATATGGATAACACCTACATAGACTCAACCTGGTAACCAGCCCATGCCCGTGTTCATTATAACCTGATTTTCACATCTTATGTGACTACTCATGTGATTATCCCTTTTTCCCTACGTATGAATGTGATTACCCATTTTCTCTATACTACTTATGTTATTGTGCCATTTTCTCTACACTACTAGCATGGTTGCCCCATTTTCCATATACTATACTTATGTTGATGGTGGACACCATAGTAGATCTCCTCTAGCTCCTACCCCCAAAACCCAATGTTGACCCTCCTGTTACTGTTACTGTTTCTTACAGTGATCCAAGCCAAGTGTATTACCTATAAGGAACCTCAAACCCATTTCTCCTGAACCATCTACTACAAAATGATGTACATTGTATTATATATAATGCCCTCTTGTCTCTGTCCACTTAACATTGGGTCCATGACATAGTAACCCTTGACACAAACCCATCCCTCAGGGAGTGAACAATTACACACTCATCCTTCAAATTAATGGCCAATCTTATCTGATGTGAACTGTGGAATCTGTGATTGCTATGGATACATATTGTGCATCTCTACCCCTCGTAGCGCAATGTGTACACAGTGAACATTGTACAGAACATGAAAAAGGGGTGGGCGGGGGACAAAACAAATAAGATTTCAACAATGAAATGTAGAGATAAGAAATAGGTAAAATTTGAGTAGGACATTTTGAATGCTGAATTATGTATAGGTAGAACCCCATTCAGAACTTTACTGAGTCCATATTATAGAAGCATATAATTATTATTTGCTTGGAATAATGCTTTAAAATTCAGATTACTCTCAAAAAACCTAACGGACATTACTAAGTCCATAATGCTCTCTTATTTGTAGCATGATGATCTTCAAAGTCCTAAACTCTTTATGGACCGCTGATGCATTAATACATCTACATCTGATGCATGAATGTAGCCCTGGCGAGTAACTCGCCAGGGCTACATTCAACCATTATAACGACCCTTAGGGATTTTTATATATGCGCAGGGTCGGCATGATGCACCAATGAAGAACTGGTGAGCAGTCTTGCCAGCACTTCATCGGTGCATCATGACGACCAATGTGAAAGATGCTCTGCTGCATTGATCAGTGACCCTAATAAAGGGTAAACCTCCTGCAGGCCCCAGTCTATGACTAGTACTGATAGGCAGTGACGGCCTGGTGGGGGTTCAGGAAGAGGGGTGGAAGATTGAATGACTATAGGATCCTCAGTCAGGAGCGTGTTGCTCCTATAGTAAAAGGAAGAGCTGGCTAAAAATGCCCTCATTTCCAGTCCTTTCTTTTCATGTAGCTATAACTTGTCCCTTTCGTTGCTCACAAGTGGTCATTCAAGTATGGTGCTATAAAAGGGGATTTGAGTAGGTACCTAGTTGGGAGAAGTCAGTCAGTAAAATAAAAAATTGAGGGTGTGACATGAGTAGGTACCTGGTAGTGCAGCTCTCTCTGTTTTAAACAAGGCAGGTGACTTTTCAGACTAATGTGGTGAGTGCAAGTACTTAGGTGAAGCAGTGCACGAATTGTTTAGAAAAGATGGCACATACTTACAGCTCTTTTTACAATAGGAGCAACACCCTCCAGAGAAGCATTCAGTCTCACAGCATAGTATCAGCTAGGGAGCACTGCAAGTCAGACATGGTTAGCTTCAGATAGCAAGTCTTTACAGTATCAATCTGTGGCTGGTACCGAGGAATGTTAGCTCATTTCCTTAAGAAAATAAGAAGCATGTGTACTAAATTCTCCCATTGTATATGGGTGATTGTATAAATACTGTTTTTATTTTTCAACCCCTCTGGGCTTTTCACACCTAATAGTATGACAACCTCTGCGAAAATATCCTATTTTGCGATCTCACTGAAGAGAAAACACCTTTAGCTTTCAAACGGAGGGCTGATTGAGCACAGGGTTCAAAGGTCAAACACCAGGAGGTTCTTGCCAAAAAGAAACGAAAATCAAAAAAATATAACGTGCACGATTTGTATTGCTAAATGATTTTTGATAAACTTGATAAAACAGGCACATCGCTTACAACTCAAAAGGTGTTTTTCCCATTCTACTGTGAAAGTATTTGTCAATTTTGTGGATTTAGGCCATGCATGTAACCTCTGAACATATTTACTTGTTCGTTATCTTTTGGCCCTCGTGGTCATGACCTATATTGAGCCCTTGTCTATCATATCAAAGAAATTATAGCTTAATCTTACTTTTAATGCCAGAGGGCCTGTTGTGAAAATGGTGAGTTGCCAGGCTATTCTGTGGGCACCATTCAACACAATTGAGTGCAAACAGTGTAAATGGGAGTCTCACCTGCAGGGTTTTGTTCTTTTATCTCCTAACAAGGGCTATTTCCCAGACTCTGTGAGACTTGTTACACTAAATAACTGCTGTAAGATTAACAGTTAGACTTTAGATGTTAGTGGGCTTGAGGCAAGAGTTACATGGCAAATGCTTTATTCTGGAGTATATAACCAGCAGGGCCTTCCATAAGAACTGACAATATAAGCCAGGGGAAACGACAACGACATGTAATTCTCGTCAATATATGGATAAAAACAATGATTGGATATGTTTATTAACTACACCGTTTTATTCACAATAATATTTACGTGATTCAAATTTTTTTACAGTTTAAATGCACATTTAAAATATAGACATCCTTTCCAACGGGTTCCTCGGACAATTTTCTGAGATGATCGTTTTAAAAACATTGTTAATTCCTAAAGATATCGTCAGCTTTTATGAATCGGCCTCCAGGGGAATAGACGTTTGTGTTGCGATAAGGCTTCCTGTCTTTAGCCATCTCGGTATTTATACACCTGTCACTAAATAAAATTTCTTCAGTACAGACCAGTTTAGGGTTGTCAAGGTCAAATGACGACCTGAACTCTTCATACTGACAATACAAAGTGGTCATACTGACGACGTAGGTGGTCAGGATGACGACCTAAATTCACCGTGGCAATGACCCAAAGCTGTAGATCTATAGGTGTTGTCAACCTGCAGATTTCATGTCGTCTGCACTGACGAGTTTTGGGCCTCTCAGGTTTTCAGTGTACCCCAATGCTGGCAATAGACTTGTGGCATTTGGTGCATCGTGCTAGATCTCCTGATACCCTCCTTCAGACCTCTAGTCAACAGTTGACAGATGAAAGCAACGGAAGTGTAGCTTAAAGTTCTGAATCCAATGGACGCCCATCCATCATCTGACTATGAACACAGTGACAGCAGAGATGAGCTGATGAATGACCCTCTGTTGGGCATTGGTGTTGCTGGATTTAACCCTAAATACTGGCATGATGCAATGAAACAGTATTTTGTCCTTAAATTGTGCCTGTTGGAAGGCATGCACATCTTCATGTCAAGACACGTCTACATGTCAAGACGTGCCTATTAAGAGAATAGGTCTTCCAAATGCTGGACCCACCACTGTAACCTTTGGTCCTTAATAGGTTGGAGGCTAAGACTATGTACCAGGCCACCCTTAAAAATGTGTTCGTTTCCTGTCCAGAGGACTAGTGGATTTTATTTTGTGAAAATGGGAAATCTTTTTCCTGAGTTCTGAAAAGAAATTTATTTCTTTTGTCCATCAGCACAAGAATCTAAGTTTCCAATCACAGAATCTTAAAATGTAACGAGAAATTTATGACATCCCCACTTATGATGTTCATGACAAATAAAAATATCTTCCTAAAAAAGATCTTCCCTCCCTCATGGGCTTGAAAATACCCATCCTCTGGACAGGAAACTAACATATTTTTAAGGATAACCCCACATAGCCCGTTTACCCTATTTCCTGGTTGACCTGCGATCAATTTCACCATATGACAGTGTGCCTTCTGACCATTTAAATCACGGGGGCGGTCACCATGCAGTATAGGCATCATTCCATTGTGTGACTCTAGGACTTTATAGTTGACGCTATACATAAAATAATGCTTTAATACTTTAAAGATTGCAAAGTACACCATTATTACACTCTAAAAGATATGTTGTTAAAAAAGTTACTTAAGTTGGGGCAAGGATTTCACACTAATGTTCATGGGGATTCCTTGTACAACAGTGCTTTATTATATATACTGTAATCTGGGGCAACATTGTAGAAACCTCATTGCTTCATTTTATTACAATATTGCAGTGGTTCTCTGTTCAGATTTGCGATGATGCCTGGTTTGACATTTTCTTTTTGTTGCTTTTTTTTTTTGGGGGGGGGGGAGTAAAATTCAGATGGTACTGATGGGTTACCTGAACGGACTGCACTAGCACAGCATGATACACACGAACATGACACTTTAGGCCTTATGGAATTGTTTAAGTGCCTGGGACTGAAAACCCACTGCTAATAGAAAGTCGTCATATATGACGAGTTTAGGGTCGTCAGGCCTTCATGACAACCCTAATTCATCATACTGACCACCTTGGCTTTACTCTTAGTTTGTCGGTATACCATAAGAGGGCCCCACTATGCATTACTCAAATACATTTGATAAGCCCTGTTGTGTATACAGGCTCATATCTATAAATTATACTTATTGTATGTATTTTTATGAATGGGGAATATAAGAATCATTTGATATAAATTTACTGGTAAAGGATGGGAATGTCGTAGTAGAAATTTAGAAAAGAAGATAGATCATTCTGGCAATGACACCTCTCTTATGGATAGTGCTAGAGTGACATAGATATTGAGTGTGCCTTAGTCTTAGATGAAATACATGTAAGTAGATGAGTGCCCTCACACTGTACTACACAATGTTCGACTGGAACCCATAATAGTTTGATGGATAAAGGGGATAAGATATATATATCTGTAACCTCTAAACAGGCCTTTAAAGGTTGGCCATAGTGATGACCTTAGGTTGTCAGTGACGACCTAAGGTCGTAATCTATGAGGACCCCATGACGACCTAAAGCTGTAGATTTGGGTATCGTCAACCTGAGGACCCAAAGTCGTCAGTAATGACGAGTTTTTGTTCCGTAGGTTTTCAGTGGAGGTATAGAAATTGATAAGCTCCCCATCCTTAAATGGACCACTATGGGAAGGGAAGTAGAAAGGTCAAGGTGAGGAGGATGACACCTGGATAGAAAACCTCCTAGTCAGAGTGGGACGGCCTTGGGTGGGTTGGGGCAGGGTGGAGGAAATCTTAACCCTCAAATGCATTAAAGGCACACACATCTTGGTTCAATTGTTCACATTTGACCAGCAATATATTTACAGGATTGATACACAAAGTCACAGAGGGTCAGCATGATGCTCCAATGCAGTGCTGGCGAGCAGTCTTGCCAGCACTTCATTGGTGCATCATGACGACCAATGGGCATGATGTTAAGTGAGTGTAGTTTATCCCACTTGATTGGTACATCATTCCGACTCCCCAGGAGTGTATTAACCTATAGAATCAATTTAATGTGTGAATTTGACATTGGGCAGTTCTCGGCCAGGGCTGCATTCACAGGCGTGGACTGGTTACCAGGTTTAGTCTGTGTAGGTGTTATCCATATGCTATAGAAGGGTGAGAAACTAAACGGAACAGTGCTATATAGCATATATGGATAACACCTACACAGACTAAACCTGGTAACCAGTCCACGCCCGTGACTGCATCGGTGCACCACGAAGACCAATGACCTTAATGCATTGCAGGACTTTGTCGCTCTTAAAGAGTTAAAGCCTTCTAACGGCCTTGTGCGAGACTTATCAGCAGGTCTTCATTTGGTCACGTGTTCTGCCTCTCTGACCACTTTGATGCTGGTCCAGGAGTCCTTCAGGGGTCATTACTAGGGATGATGGTGGGGGAGGGAGAGGTGACGGCCAAGATACTACTACTAGTTTTGTTTTCTTCTCTAATTCAGCCCGGGTTCTACCAACAGGTAGTCAAGTATAGAAAGTGGCCTGGTGGTATGGGCTAGAGTCCCTCTTATATTTGGCTATGTCCCCTCCAAATAAAACCTTGCAGGAGCTCCGTTAGATCAGACACCCATTACAGAGGATATAGGGGGGGGGGGAAGAGAGAGACAGAGAGAGAGTCAAGAGAGAGAGAGGCAGACAGAGACAAACAGACAGGGACACAGACAGACAGAGAGAGCGAGGAAGAGAGAGAGAGACACACACAGACAGAGACCGAAAGAAAGAGAGAGACACAGGGACAGACAGAGACAGATATTTAGGTATTTAAGAGGTACGTAAATTAGAAATAAAAGAATATCTTAGTTCTACTATTTTTGCTGTTGTGCATTTATTACTTTCATCTTTTTGAGAGGATGCCTCAAAGGAAGTACCGGTGAAACGAGTGTTCTAGATTTCTCAAAACCCTCCTTGTTAATAATCCTAAGGGCATGGATCCCAATTTAAACACAATTTTCTCTGATTCACTGCTCTATTTCCCACTCAAAATATTAGAATATGATCCATGGGAATACACTGACTTGGCAGCGAGAATTACACATCTCCATGAATTGGTGTCAAAATCCCGGTTGAACAAATCGGCCTCTACTTTAAACTAGGCCCCTCTATTTACTCACGGTCCCTGTTGATTCCCTGTGCACCAAACACCTTCCTATGGCATGGTTTACACATTACTTTGTGTCTCTGCTGCAACCTCCTATTCACACAAAATGGCACATAACCTTAAATGAACTCATGATGTCTATAGCCATGTATCATGCCGATTGTACAGGAAGTGGCATGATGCACAAAGGAAATGTACATGAGGTGCATCACGACGACCAATGCGCATGGTCACTTGTCATGATGCAAAGGTAGATCTCATCCTCCACTGACTCATTATCTAAGTCTTAGATAGAGTCATAATATTATAGTGTGCATGCAGTGGGAGCCTGAATCTGTCTGGAAAGTGGTAATACTAACTACACCAGCCCCTGCCCTTATTTCAAACTGAACACTAAATTAAGCCACTCACTAAACCACTGTTAACCCTTTAAGGGCCGCTGATGCATTAATGCATCATGCCCATTAGTCGGAATGATGCACCAATGAAGTGCTGGCGAGACTGCTCGCCAGCACTTCATTGGTGCATCATGCCGACCCTCCGGGAGTTTATGTATCTACCCCTACAGTCGGCATGATGCTCCAGTGAAGTGCTGTCGAGCAGTCTTGCGAGCACTTCACTGGTGCATCATGATGACCAATGGGCATGATGCATTAATCCGTCAGGGGCCCTTAAACGGTTAACATCTACAGATTCACGCTGTCATAGCAACTCCTGACACTGCTATCCTAGTCACATGTTTTCTTCATTTTCCTTTTTTATTCCTTTATATGATTTATCATCTGGGTGGATGGCCTCTTTTTTCCTGACTGTTATTTTCTATTTCAGGCACATACCGTGACTCCGTTATGGGGAGTAGTAGTTGTAGAGGGGAGGTGCCTGTCACTGTGTTTTGACATGTCATGAAAAATGCCAGATTTTCCACTCCAGTAAGCCCCAAAAGGCGGCCATATCTCATAAAGCTTAAGGGGCCTTGTCCCCTCCCCATCCTTACCCCCTCCCCCTCCATAACAGGCCGTGCTATGAGAAAGTGGTATTTAAGGACATGACATGTTTCTTGGCTGTAGTGGGACTATCAGGGCCCTTGATGGGAAGCCCCCAATTTGCCATGTCATTTTAAGAAACAATCATGTCACTGTGTTGATTTTAAGAAATGTCCATGTTACTGTGTCGATTTTAAGAAAAGCTCATGTCCCATGTCACCATGTCAATTTTAATAATGTGCAAATGTCCCATGTCATCAAGCTCAAAATCGCCTATGTCGCCATGTCGATTTTAGGGGTCTAAAGCCATGCTATGAGTTGTAAAATATTCATGTTAGATGTACATGAATAAAATTGACATATAACATGCTAAATGCTTTGGCATTATTTAGATCCCTATGATTGAAATGCTTACATAACCACTCAATGTCCAAATGATACCTCCAGGAGGTTCATGTAGCTAGCGACATGATATACCGATGCAGCACTTACTATAGTCCACCCAGTACTGCTTAGAGAAATAGGCCATAAATTCCCTCGTATAAGCCATGACTTATAAAAAATACTAGAACCAAAGCCAAAGTATGGCTTAAAGAATGTGGCCAAAGTCAGGGTGTGGCTTATACATGGGTATTTGAGTCTATATATAATAGTAGTAGACTGTAAATTTTCAAGCTTCAGGTGTGGCTATATTTAGCTCATTTCAAAGGCGGGGTGCTGCTTATACGAGGGTGATGTTTATTCGAGAGAATTTACGGTACAACACTATGCTGCCTTAAGAAGGCACTTCAGACACCTTTTCTGTATGAAAGTACCAAATTTGGTACACATCCAAGGTTGGGTGAACTTGACCTAATTTCATGCCAAAAAGGCAGCTGTTTTATGACATATTTTATTTCAGAAGAAACAACGCACACAATCAAACATAAGGACCATAAACTATTTTTGGAAGATGACCTTCATCTCTCCATCCCAGTCTCCCCTCTCCTCCACACCCCCCCCCCCCCCCCAAGCCTTCTCCTGGTGGGCCGAGGCACACTTAATGGATATTATCATAGGATGACTGTGTGGATCGGGGGAAGTGGTCGGGGATGTGTAGAGCCAAGCATCTTTATCAAAAACTACCATGATTGTCATACCCCCTCCAAATTCAAAGTTGCTGAGAATAGGGTACAGAAATGATATTGTGACAAATTATATATATATGGGTGGGGCTCCAGAAAATGTCCATTATGCAAATTTGTCATGTTTTCTTTAATAACTCTGTAATAAGATCATTTCAGGTGATATGAACAGCATGGTTACAAAGATCTCAATGAGTACTTATGTAATAACTAAGGAATAAATTATATTTTTCCTGTTATTTTCTGAATTTACCCATATTTTGCTTGAAAAATACCAAAAAATCCATGTCCCCTGAGAAAAAATGATTTTCATTCAATTTTTTTCTCTATTCACATTGTATTAACCCATTTTGCAATTAATACAACATATTTCAGAGACCCTTCTGTACATCACCGTGAATTTTCAAGAAAATTTTCAAATTTTTTCATTATCTGATGAAAATCTTTAAAAATAGAGTTTTTCTCATAAAATCATGATTTTATTTAAAAAATGTGTTATCTATATGAATAGAATGCGTTTGAGGTAGTTTTTTGACAGTATGTAGAAGTCTGACACCCACATATTGGAGCAGATATGCAAAAATCTGAATATTTTACTGTTTTCTCTCCATAAATGAGGCCCAAAGAGGGGTAGAAAAATGACCCTTTTAAGGCTATTTTCTTTGGGGAATAATTTATTATATAAATATAAGGCATATAAAGATGAAATTCAGTTGACACTGTGTGTGGTGGGGGCCTGGAAAGGATCTTGCCATTTGATTCCGGAAATTCCACTTCAAAGTATGATAAAAGACAGAAAATTGAAAATGTTACGTTCATCAGATTTATGTTACGTTCATCGGATTCACATGGATGATTTACCTCTAATTTGCCTAATTCTTCAATAATAGTTAAAACAAATATCAATAGGGTACCCAAGTAGTGAACTGCACCAGCTAGTGTAAGAATTTTTTCAATGTAGATTATTGTTTTGCTGTAATAGGAATGCAATCATAAATGTTACGTTCATCAGATCAAAGAAATATCTTTAGGTATAGCTAATAAAAGTGAATACAATCATTTCCAATTGTCAGTTAGTGGAACATTGTTCAATTTTATATTTTTTTTGTTGTTTACAAGAATTTTTAAATGAACTTAGAGCAAATCCATCATTTTCTCAATTTACCTGATATTTTAAGCATGACACAAGATATGTGGAAACGAAGGAAAAATTTATATATGATATTCTGTGCATAGAAGAGATACATCTCTACCAGGTTCCAGTGAATATATATCATGGTATATTGTTTGAAAATCATTTTTCCACAATTTTATGTCATTTAATCAAATCTGATGAACGTAACACCCCTCTTAATGCTTAAAATATATGCATTTTGAGCTAAAAAATAGAAAATGATGGAAAAATCCCAACTTCACAATATTTAGCATTCTCATGGCTTATCACCTCCTCCACAGACATGTAAAACTATAGAAGTCTAAGGGTAATTAAAAAATTTGATCATTTTTTCTCAAAATTGGACATTTTCTGGAGCCCCACCCATATATATATATATGGGTCAGATTTTTGATTTCTACCCAATTGGCATTTTCATGGTTTTACCAGTTTCTATCAGGCCTGGTATAAATCAGCTTAGTCCCAACTTGGCTTTCTTTATGTCATTTGACAGAGGACATGTATACCTTTCAGAAAAGTATAACTTTTTGCACCTGGCATGATTATTTCCTGAGATATGGACTCTCAAAGTTGAAAAACACCCTTTTAAACCACTTTTTTGGTCATTTTTCTAACTTTGGATGCATGCAGGGAGTCCAAAAGTAATGCTATGATCACTATTTAAATTTTATTTTTTCGTTCTGGGTGTTAGTTGAGAAAATAATTCTGGTTGATGGTCAGGTAGGTGGGTTTTGTCAATCCCTGATGCCTTTTAATGGAATAGATCAACGATGTAACGATGGTCACTATTATATTACCTCCTCAATGACCATGGAACCACTGGGAATATATTTCACCTTATACCGCCTTCCTGTAGGGTATGTTTGACTTGTATGGTGTGCCAAAAATTTTGGCTCCACTGCAAATAGTTTTCCCTCCACAGTCATTAATGTACTTTTCACAAATATAAATGTGACCATCGTTACATGTAAATTTCCCCCTCCCATGTCCATAGTTTGGCAAAAATAATTCATTCCGTCTTGGAAACTCAAATGTAGGGCTAAAATGAACAATATTGACCAGGTGTTACGTCGGTAGTTACATCCTTTCCCCCCTATCAGAGGCTACCTAGCCGATCGGTAACGATGGTCACTTTTATTTGCCTAATAGAGGCGGGAAAGTGTTCCACGCTGTACGTTATCCGGCCGGAAGTAGAGCGGAGTGCGACGCATGCGCATCACGCAGAGGGACTTTGTTGACATTTTGATGACGATTTTGACCATCTACCTCTACAAAACATACGCCAAAATCGAGTTCAAGGTAAGAATTGAAGAAAATCGATGAAATGTTATCATATATGAAGGTCCATGGAACGTTCTGGTGTAAAAATAGTGTATCGAAAACAGTTATTTACGTTAAAAGTGACCGTCGTACGTCGCTTGGCATTGTGTTTTGCCGGCTCCCGCCATTACTATTCGAGTGAGAGGTCAGAAACTAGGTCCATAGCCGACATCACATACTACGGTAACGATGGTCACATTTATTCCTCGGTTCTCTGTACACCCTGTATCCGTTGTCAGATGATTGTAATGCATTTACCAACACATTAATAGGGGAGGGTAGAGATGAATACATGTCATGGTTAAGTTAATTGGGGTATTTTCATTTTTGTCACACTCTACCAACTGCTCATATAAAAAAATACTTGTAATTTTTTGGAAAATTTCTCTTATGACCCCTCCAAACGTGGGAAATATATTCTACTCCCACTCCTTTTAACCTCTAAAACCTGCCTGTACCTTCTCCTGAACAATTCAGAGCAATGGAAGTAGTAGAATAGTAGTTTAATACATACTAAATCCATTTCTACTGATACCCATATAAATGTGACCATCGTTACCGACGATTAATTATTTTTATTGATTCTTCTTCTATACTTACCCATATCATATCTGTTGTGAATCTACTCCATTTATATGTTATATACCAATGCTAAGTACAATTTTGAGTGGTCTTGGTACAGTCTGCACCCTCCTGGGGCCAGCAATAGCCAGAATTTATAAATGTGACCATCGTTACAAAACCAGTTTTCCTGTCAAAATACACAGTAAGCCTTGGTGCAACCTCTCCATATTTGGACACAAGATGGCCCTATGGTACTGACATCCCATGGAATAGTCATTTATTTAATACCAGATACTTCATTTCCAACTTGGTAATAGGGTGGAGTTAATTCAACATTTTCACTTATAACATGTACATGGTTTAGTGTTATATCAAAAATAAAAGTGACCATCGTTACAAAAGTTTGTGTGACCATCGTTACATGTCGAAAAACAATATTATATCAATTTCATGTGTTGATTCATTTCTATTTCATTTGCAGTATGGGGAGAAAGAAGCTGCCAGATGGGCAGGCTTTGACACCCGCGCAGCGCAAAGCAGCAAGCCGAGCCAAGAAACGTGCTCAGCTGGGAGATACCGCCTTCAAGGCTGAACGCGCGGCAGAGAGCCAGACTCAGCAAGACCGCCTCAGGGCATCTGGAGACCATGACAAGATGGACACTATAAGGGAGCAAACCAGGGTTCGGGTTGCAAACCTAAGGGAGAGGGACAAGACCGGTGAGCCAGCACCCCAGGCCCCTCCACCTCCCGCAGCACCTCCCGTACCTCGCACACCTCGCACTCCTGCCACACCTGCAGCTGGCAATGCTGCCGCTGCACGTAGGACTACACCTAGAGCTGGCAATGCTGCTGCTACACCTAGGACTACACCTACAGGACGTACTGGCCGCTCGGCTTTACCAGTACTCCTGTTCTCCAACAAGAATAAACGCCGCTCCCGGAGGAGGACCTCTGACTTGGGTCATCAACCGAATGCAGAGGAGACAGATGTGCCAACTCAACAGCCTATTCAACCTCATGACCAACAAACTGACCGGGAGGCCGATGTGGTAACCCAGCAGGAGGAACCTCAGCTACCTCATGACCAAGAGGCACATGCCTCTGACTCTGACAGTGACAGGGAGAAGGGAAGGCAAGCTGATCTGAGACGTCGTCTGGCGATTGCTGATATTTCAAATGTAAGCATGTTATTATAAAGTAATCTCTTCATAGTACTTTAACTTTATAATTCATTCCAGTTAATTATACAATGTGCTTACAAAATGTTTGAAACCTAGAACTATACATTGCACAATCTGACATAATTTTCCTCAATAAATGTATTCAACTGATGAATAGAAATTATATTGTGCATTCCTTTTTGCAGCCCAAGAAACAAAAGAGGGCAGGTTCTTCATCTTCCTCCAGTCACAGTGGCTCTACACACCCACCCAAAAAGCGCAGGAAGCAGCTCGCAACATCGTCGGGGACAAGCCCACAAGATCCGATGGTTCTGTCTTCCGACAGTGCCGATGACAAGGAGGAAGGTAAAGGGTCCGGGAGAAGCGCCGCCGACCCGATGCTGCTGTCATCGGACAGCGGGGAGGAGCGGGCCCCCAAGCGTCCTCGCAGAGAAGCAGCTGCTAAGGCCAAACCCAGTACCAGGCAGTCGCCGCGCATCAAGGGCGATGATCCCATTACCCCGCAGATGGCCAAGGACCTTCGGTGAGTATTTAGAACATATTCCCCCCTTTAACATTATTTGAATGACCCATAGCATTTGTTAAATAACAAACACATACATTGTATATAAACTTGTTTGATTGATGTTTAATTATTCTTACTTTTGAATGATGATTTACAGTGATGTGGCTCTTCGTTCCGCCCGCAACGTGCTCAGCAAAAAATGAGTGTGACAAATGTAATTGTATAGTAGTGGTAAAATAGTTCCTAGTTGGGTTGCTGCTTAATTGCTTCTTTCCTTGGTTGTCTGGTTACTTTAGTTACTAGGTGCTTACTTTAATGTTTACTTTAAAGTTTCTGGTTATGGTTACTTGAATTCTCCTTTTTGAATTTGATCTAACTCTGAAATTTACATTCTGGTGAATCAAATTTGCAGTTTTACTACAAATGTTACATTGGTTCTAATCCCTATCAACCTCTCCTTTACAGTCCCGAAGGTGGTCCACACACCCCGAGGAAGAACCGGCTGCGTTACAAGAACCGGTTACTCAACGCCAAGTTAGCAACCCTCAAACAGCAGGTAGCTGACTTAAGTGTTGGAGTGCCAGACGAACCTGCTGAACCTCCTGAAGCGCCTGAGGGTGCACCTGAACATCCACCAGCAGTACTTCCAGCTGATGAAGTAACAGTGAAGGCCTACAAACTGTTGACGGAGGGATTCAAAAGCCTTCCACTCCGTGCACGGGTTAAGGCCTTCAAACAGCTGGGTAAGGTGGATGATCTCAAGCAGCAACGCTTGGCATCTAAATTAGCAGAAGACCTTGCTATCACCCGCAAGTCTCTAACATCACCACCTCCCAATCCACGCAAAAACTCTGCCTATGATACTGAACGTCGGCAGCGAGTGTTGGAGTTCCTCCTCGACCCTGAGAACTCAACAAAGCTTGCCGGCAAAAAACAGACCCGGACAATAAAAGGAGTGAAGCACCAAACCGTCGTCCTCAATGAGTTCCTGTACGTGCTTCGTGAGCGGTACAATGAGATGAACCCGACGCACACCTGCTCTTTGGCCTTCTTCAATTGTGTGCGTCGTGCTAACAGGTACATTGTACCTGTATCGTTCACTAGCACCTCGGAATGCCTTTGCCAAAAACATCAAAACTTTGCGCTGAGGCTCCGTGCGGTCGGTATCAAACAACTGCCTGATACCGTCGTACGTGCGAGTACCGCGGATGAGTTCAAACTGAAGTTGAACACCACGGTTGTACAGGAAGATGTTGTATGCGAGACGTGGAAGCTAATCGATGTTCCGATCGGGCCCCCAAAGGATAAGAAGTTCACGAAGAAACTCCGCCTTGTTCCCGAAACCAAAACAAAGAAAAAGTTCATCGCGGACATGGTGGAGGAGTTTTCGACGATCCTCGATCATTCTGAGAGGGCCCGAACGCAGCATCGAGTAGTGCGGGAGCTACGTGCGACTATGTCATTCGAAGAGTGTTCCATCCAAATGGATTTCGCCGAAAATTGGATGGTCACTTACCCCGAGAGCCCGCAGAGTACTTACTATGCTAAGGAGCCTGTGACACTGCATCCAGTGGTGATCCACTACAGGGAGCAGGACACAGGTGAAACTAAGCACCGCTCGCTGGCATTGGTGACGGATGACAGAAAGCACGATGCAGGTGCCATCCTTGCCTTCCTTCAGGCCATAGTTCGGTTCATTGAGAGGAACCTACCTGGGAGGGTTGGGATGCTGCACTATGTTTCGGACTCTCCGAGCTCCCAATATCGAAACATATCGATATTCTCGATCTTGTGTCGACATGAGGAGCTGCTCAAGAAGTACAGGGCAACCTGGACATACTTCGAGAGTGGCCACGGGAAGGGTCCGTGTGACGGAATTGGTGCCGCTGCCAAGCGAAACGCCGACTGGGCTGTGCAGCGTCAATACAAGATCAAGGACGCAGCAGACTTTGCTCGCATCGGGAACAACCCGAACAACCTCGTCAACAGGGACCAGCCCAACAAGGTGTACTATGAGTGCATTCCCCTGGAAGACGTCGCCCTTGCCCGTAAGACCGTTAATCAAGTGAAAGCTGATGATAGCTTGTACGGTACACTGGGGGTGCACGCTGCAGTTCCAGTTCAGAAAGGGCGTTCCTTGGCTGTCCGTGAAACATCCTGCTTCAAGGAGTGTTGCTGGAAGGACTGTGAATCGCAGCGTGGGTGTTCGGGTTGGAAGGTGCATGAGCTAAAGTTCCCCAAGAAGAAGCCTGCTGCCGACGCTGCACGAGCAACTCGCTCACAGAATCCCCCCGTTGTAGCGCAGGCGGAGCAAACGGAGCACGCTGCACGGGACGAACCAACGGAGCCGACTGCTGCCGACAACCCCGTAGTAGCGCAGGAGGAGCTACCGGAGCGCGCTGCACGGGATGAAGCACCTGTAAGTCCTGGTGTAGCGCAGGAGGAGCTACCGGAGCGCGCTGCACAGGCTGCCGACCTCCCTGTACCAGGTCCTAATGTCGCACCACTTGACCCCCCACAGCCTTTGATCCGAAAGCTGTCCCGCTATGCCAATGGATCTTATGTGGCATGTGTGTACGACAATGAAGTGTTCATGGGACAGGTGCTGCAAAGGGAGGAAAAGCAGTACGAGGTGCGCTTTCTCAACCGCAAACAGGACTCAAATGAATTTGTTTGGCCGAGGATAAAGGACGAGCTGTGGATGCGGGACTGGGAGATCCTGGGTAAAATTAACCCTCCCAAGGCATTGGGCACAACTAAGCGGAAGCAGAACTCGGTCCGGATACCACAAAAAACCCTAGATGCCATAGAAGAGGCCTTCAACAGATATAAATAGCTTTAACGGTAACGATGGTCACTTTTATTTTATGTATAGTTGATACAGTATAACAGACTCTGATGTGTATGTCAGGGATATTTTATATTTAATTTACATGCTAGACATCGTTGGGCATTGAATAGAGGTGTATAGAGTGTGGTAATTATATTTTGTCCTGGTCCAACGTCCTTCCGAACTTGCAAAAAGTGGTAAAAAAACTAGCATTTCCGCGTTTCAACGCATGGTGCTCAACCTTTCAGGGTTCAAATTATGTAAATATGTGGTTAAATCAGTTTTCCAACCTGTTTACTATAAATGTGGTGGGTGTAAAGGTGTTATGGCGAGGGAAAATGGTTATATCCATGCTATTACTATGTCATATACATCGTGTAACGATGGTCACATTTATGCACTGAAAGGTATACTTTGGGTAGTGTCTAGTAGAAGGCCTACCATGGAATATATAGTGATCACATGGTATCTGTTGATGTTTATGCTGTTCATAGACTACTTTGGGCATTGAATAGAGGTATATAGAGTGTGGTAATTATATTTTGTCCTGGTCCAACGTCCGTCCGAACTTGCAAAAAGTGGTGAAAAATCCAGCATTTCCGCGTTTCAACGCATGGTGCTCACCCTTTCGGGGTTCAAAGTATGTAAATATCTGGTTAAATCAGTTTCCCAACCTGTTTACTACAAATGTTGTGAGTGTAAAGGTCTTATGACAAGGGAAAATGGTTATATCCATGCTATTACTATGTCATATACATCGTGTAACGATGGTCACATTTATGCACTGAAAGGTATACTTTGGGTAGTGTCTAGTAGAAGGCCTACCATGGAAAATAGAGTGATCGCATGGTATCTGTTGATGTTTATGCTGTTCATAGACTACTTTGGGCATTGAATAGAGGTATATAGAGTGTGGTAATTATATTTTGTCCTGGTCCAACGTCCTTCCGAACTTGCAAAAAGTGGTAAAAAAACTAGCATTTCCGCGTTTCAACGCATGGTGCTCAACCTTTCAGGGTTCAAATTATGTAAATATGTGGTTAAATCAGTTTTCCAACCTGTTTACTATAAATGTGGTGGGTGTAAAGGTGTTATGGCGAGGGAAAATGGTTATATCCATCCTATTACTATGTCATATACATTGTGTAACGATGGTCACATTTATGCACTGAAATGTATACTTTGGGTAGTGTCTAGTAGAAGGCCTACGATGGAAAATAGAGTGATCGCATGGTATCTATTGATGTTTATGCTGTTCATAGACTACTTTGGGCATTGAATAGAGGTATATAGAGTGTGGTAATTATATTTTGTCCTGGTCCAATGTCCGTCCGAACTTGCAAAAAGTGGTGAAAAATCCAGCATTTCCGCGTTTCAACGCATGGTGCTCAACCTTTCGGGGTTCAAAGTATGTAAATATCTGGTTTAATCAGTTTTCCAACCTGTTTACTACAAATGTTGTGAGTGTAAAGGTCTTATGACAAGGGAAAATGGTTATATCCATGCTATTACTATGTCATATACATCGTGTAACGATGGTCACATTTATGCACTGAAAGGTATACTTTGGGTAGTGTCTAGTAGAAGGCCTACCATGGAAAATAGAGTGATCGCATGGTATCTGTTGATGTTTATGCTGTTCATAGACTACTTTGGGCATTGAATAGAGGTATATAGAGTGTGGTAATTATATTTTGTCCTGGTCCAATGTCCGTCCGAACTTGCAAAAAGTGGTGAAAAATCCAGCATTTCCGCGTTTCAACGCATGGTGCACACCCTTTCGGGGTTCAAAGTATGTAAATATCTGGTTAAATCAGTTTCCCAACCTGTTTACTACAAATGTTGTGAGTGTAAAGGTCTTATGACAAGGGAAAATGGTTATATCCATGCTATTACTATGTCATATACATCGTGTAACGATGGTCACATTTATGCACTGAAAGGTATACTTTGGGTAGTGTCTAGTAGAAGGCCTACCATGGAAAATAGAGTGATCGCATGGTATCTGTTGATGTTTATGCTGTTCATAGACTACTTTGGGCATTGAATAGAGGTATATAGAGTGTGGTAATTATATTTTGTCCTGGTCCAATGTCCGTCCGAACTTGCAAAAAGTGGTGAAAAATCCAGCATTTCCGCGTTTCAACGCATGGTGCTCACCCTTTCGGGGTTCAAAGTATGTAAATATCTGGTTAAATCAGTTTCCCAACCTGTTTACTACAAATGTTGTGAGTGTAAAGGTCTTATGACAAGGGAAAATGGTTATATCCATGCTATTACTATGTCATATACATCGTGTAACGATGGTCACATTTATACGTGATGAATGAGTAAAGTTAGGGGGGCAACAGAGGAGATATACTGTACAATAAGTGTACAATTGCACTTGATTTACATAGTACAAACCCTAAATATAATTCAGAGTGATATTCAGGCGAATAGAAGGTATTTTAGTGTTGTTATAGAAAAGTGCACAAAGGTTGGGATGAAATCAACAAATTTTCAAAATTTCAAAAATTTGAGATCATCCATAGATTTAGAAGTTTTTGAGAGAGGATATTTCTTTTTGGCATGTACATTGGTAACTATTGTAAGTATAAGCATACCAAATTTAAGGGTGATATGAGCATTTTCAGCTGGTCTGCTATGGACATAGATTATAAATGTGACCATCGTTACACGAAAAGAGATGATTTTCATTGATGGCTTACCAAAACTGACATTTTAGGAGTACAACTTTGGAATCATGTTTTTTGGGGGCCCAAGATGTTGGTCTTCCAATATAATAAAGTGCATTTCATTGATTTTAAATTTTACGTGTTTGGACTCTGTGCCCTAAAGTGGGTAGAAATCAAAAATCTGACCCATATATATATATATATATATATATATATATATATATATATATATATTTGGTATTTTAAGGGCATCTGCACAGAGTAATATTTACAGTTTTCTCAGGCATTGAAGAGCATGATTGGTATTTGGAAGCTGGGGAGGCGGGGGGCTATGCAATTGAAGTATATTAACGAAGGACCCCAAATATGGACCCCTAATATTGATTTCTAGACTTTAAAAACATCCTTAATCATCAAATGCTGAGAAACACCCACTAGGCATGTAATTCTCGAATGATACATGTAATTAAATCCTAAAGAGTCTCTGGAGGTAGGCATATAAACCAGTGGCGGATTTAGAGGGGGCATGGGGGTGCGTGCCCCCTCCTTTTTGCCAGTACCTAAGAGTTTAATTGCATATTTTGGACCCCGGAATTTGCTCAAAAACAGGGGTGCACCCCCTCCTTTTGGGGCGCGCCCCCTCCTTTTTCAAATCCTGGATCCGCCACTGTATAAACATCAGTGTTATATACTGGGATGTCTTCAGCTATATGTTTGTGCTATACACTCCATTGCTGCCTCAGTTCTCCAACTCTTGGTATCTATCTATAAAGATGTTAGTATGGCAATATCCAGTGTTGGGGTCACTACACAAGGTCCTATACCTGCCTCCTGAGTAGTAAATAATATCGACTTGGAGTTGTCTTGGTGGGACTGTACTGCCTATTGATGCAATGTACCCTTCAATTTAAGTGTGTGTGGGGGGGGGGGGTAGGGATTGCTATGTATCTTCTGTGTACGAAACAAGAAGGTTGCAGTATCAACTAATTGAATAATGTCCTCTATTCACTGCAGAATATTGGGGTAAATTATGGAACAACTGGTGCTCACCATGCTGGTTCTTATCAGTGTTTATCTTGTCAAATACTAGATCAAGCATTGGCTCCCCCACTGGGCGTTCATACTAAGGCCTATTGGTATTTAATTGAAGTCATCCATGTAAAAGGAGTACCAGTGCAAGGGATACCTTTTTAATGAAACCTGGTTTAGGGCATTTTTACTGAACCAAGGTTTTGCCTTGGAATGGCCTATAAGCTACCTCCACAGGTAGCCATTTCTTAACAGCCTACGACTACACACTTAAAGTCGTACCAAATTCCCCATAGGAATAGCATTGTCATTTTGTAGTCGTAGGGCTGTGAGTGATCGTAGTACCATGAGAAATGGCCTCCTGAGGGCCCTTCTTCAATATTTTCCTGTTCAGAGGGCCTTAATTAAGGGCATAAAATCCCATTCCAAGGGCTAAAATGTTTAGGGCACTGTGACCAAGTATTTATTAATGCCATAAAATGCAACATATGATTATATTAATACATATATAATTATGAGGCATGAATACATTCCAGGTTTTACTGGTCAGGTGGCTTCTTGGGCATATAATAGCAAGGGAAACACTTCTACACCACCAATAATATTTTTATTCCTTAGTGGGGGGTCACAGCTAAGATTTCCATATGGTTTGGGTGGGTCTTGGGGCATAATTTATCTTCTATATGCATTTAATTATAAATTTTCACGTGGGGTACGTTAATGATAGAGCCTATCTAACCTGGTTAGGGAATATTATCAGTGTTCTTATTATATGCAATTAAGAGGTACCCTAGGGGGGAGTCTTCCATAAAAAAAATTTTCATGTACTCCGGGAATTACCCTTGCCAGGCACATATAAGTGATTTTCAATGCACACCGCGATCATTAACGTACCCCGGGCTTTTGCCTCTAAATAGAATAAAATAAACCAAATACATACAATTCCCACAGTCTATGGCCACTTTTAGAGTAAATACATCATGCCTGAACAAGAATTGTGGCCAAATACAGTCTGGTTTGGCTGTATGGGGGGTCTCTTCGTAAGCGGGGTACGTTAATGATCGGCGGCGGGAAAAACAGCGCGGGAAGAGAAAAACGACTTCCTGTTGCCCGGCGGAAGTGGCCTGCATCCGGGTACCGTGTTTCAGCTCAGAGGAGGTCACAGCTTGTTTATAGCTACCCCTAGGCTGAGTTCTACTGCAAAAGGAACCCCAAATTCGCGAAAAAGGTAAGGAAATTCCATGAAATTCCATGAAATTCCGATGAAATATTGTTGGAGATGTCTGTGGGGGGCCGTAGATCGCTTTTTGTGTACGGAAACGATGTATTTTGGATGCTAGGGGGTAAAATGTGTTGCCGGGTGAGGCCTGCAATGCAGCCCGGGGCCCCAGGGTGAAGCTTTGGCCACCCTGGGCTGTATTTTCAAAATTGGGGTACGTTAATGATTTTTCGCTCAGGAAGCAGAATTTGGCCTCTCCTGGCCGAGATGATGTACCCTTGGGTCTAAATTGTTGATAATCCTTTAGAATATGACCCCCTGCGTGTGTAAGATGCATTTTGGGCCATGTTTGGGTGTTTTGAGATGACCCCCCCACCCCAATTTGGGCTTGAATGGCAATATTTCTGCCTCTTCGTGAACTTCTAGGCCCCTCAGGGCCAAAATTGTGCTTATCTCATGGTTTTTTGGGGTTATATTCCTTCTCCTACCTCTATTTGGGCATTTTGGTGTGTTAATCCTCCTGTGGGATCGAAAGCATAGCCATAGAGGCCAAATTTAGGAAGATAGTGCTCGTCGGTCATTAATGTACCCCGGTGGCAAGATGCCTGCCTACTGGTCGCCATCTTGGATTCAGGGGAATGTTTTATGGTGGGTATGTTAGACATGTCCCCCCTCTATTGTGTTGACCAGGTAAGCTCACCCTTGCACAAAGCCCCCACTGCTGAGTGGTTATAAACCTTTGCGATCATTAACGTACCCCCCTTTCTTATTCTGTATTTTCCACACAAGTGGCACTTCCAGTGCACATAGCTCCATCATATTTCACCATGACATGCCCCTATGGTACCTCTAACTCACACAAGTGCCATTGGTTAGATACTGAATACTTTTTTTCCAAAGAATTTTTGTGGTGGGTATATTTCAGCATTTTCTTATATTTTGTCAGTATAAATTTCCATATTAGCAATTAATCAGCTGATTGAACTTCCGGGGTTACTGTACATCATTTGTAAGCATATAGGAACATGATGAATATTTTTTTCCTATTTATTTATGTATATCTTATCAGTATTCAAACACTAAAAAATTCCTTATTATCTTAAAATCTACTGATTTCCTCACTATGAATTACCATATCAGCATAAAAACCTCTTTGGCGTTGTTGTACATCCTTTGTCAGCATATAGGAACTTGTTTAATCACTATTTACCTTTTTATTTAATGTATTTCTTCTCATTTTTGCAGATGGCTGACGTAGCCCCCAGTGGCGCTGGGGGCGACCCCCCCCCCCGTCGCCCTAAGAGGAATGTGCGGGAGCCCGCTGATGCCCCGGACGTGGAGGAGGACGTGGAGGACCAGAAGGCCCTGGAGGACCAGGAGGACCTGTAGGACCGGGAGAAGGCGGCCCGGCTCCATGCCGCAGCTTCAGCGCGATACGAGACCAAGCTGCGGCAGGAGATGGGGGCGGCCGCCTACGAAGCGACATGGACCTACTTCGAGGCGGGACACGGAAAGGGCCCCTGTGACGGCGTTGGAGCTGCAGCAAAACGCAACGCAGACAACCTTGTCAACAGGGGAACGCTAATCCAGAATGCAGAGCGCTTCGCGGCTGAAGGCAACCTACTCGAAGGCCGCGTCAAGTACATCTGCGTTCCGGTCGCGGATATCGCCACCGCCCGTCTCACAGTCGGCAAAGTAGCAGCGGACGAGTCCATCAAGGGCAGCCAGAAAGTTCATGCTGCGGTGCCCGCCGAACCCGGGAAGTCCCTCGCTGTACGCCACAAATCATGCTTCAGCGAGTGCTGCTGGGCCGACCTTAGATCCATTCGTGGGTGTCCAGACTGGATCACACAGCCAATGAAATTCAACAACAAGAAGGCTTCTCCCCCACCACGGCAGACGCGACAGAGGACTGTCCCTGCTGAGGTGGACGGCGATGATGTACCCACGCCAAAGCAGACTCGAGGTACTTTGGTACGGAACAAGAAAACGCGGCCTGTCACCGAAGTAACCCCTGCAGCGGACGACGCGGATGTCCCACCTCCTCCGGCACAGAAGAGGCGTGCAGGTCGGCCCAAGAAAAACCAGTGTGCCACTGCCCCTACTGTGTCGGAGAACACTCTCCCCGCTCCTGTCGCTAGCACCTCTGCCTGCAAGCGCCAAGGGGGTCCCTCACCCGTCATGGCTGGCAAGCGCACCAGCAAGGACATGGTTCCTGCCCCAGCCACGGCCAACAAAGAAAATATGCCTCCGTGTGCCGCACGTAAGCGTGCTGCGGAGCGTGCAGTTGAGGCCCCCGTCACAAGCACATGCGACAGGACGGACCAACCTCACCCCCCGTTTTTGAGGGCGGACCGACAATGGACGTTGAGGATACGGCTGTATTCGTGCAGGATGAGTACCAAGAGGGACAGTTTGTCGCCTGCGCATTCCTGCACCAGTCAGACTCCACCAAGGATGCATGGCACATGGGCAAGGTCTTAGCTGTGGACAGTGAGAGTGACATGTATGAGGTCATGTTCCTCATTCATCCGAAGAAAAACCTCACTTGCCACAAGTTCCCAACCAAGCCCAATGTCCAGTTTATATACCATAATACCATCCTTGGCTATGTGAACAAGAAGCGGTATGGGAACTCCACCGTCCGGGGCCACATCCTTCATGATAACACAGTCAAAATGGCCAACATGAAACTAATAAAGCACCGTAAGGAGGAAGACAACAGACTTGCCAATAGGTGCTAAATGGTTCTGTTTGTTTCACACAAGTGTTACATCTCAGTTGCTGGAGTTTGAGCGAGTGGGATTGGCTGGCAGCTTGTTCTATAGAAAGCCTGGGTTCACCCGCTTGGGGCTGCCCGCTGCACCCTCTTGCCCAAACTACAGCACTGAGATGTACCTTGTTTACTTATTTAATATCTATAGGTATATTTTTGTACAGTGTGGCAACCGGAGGTTGTGAGAAGTGTTGTGATATTTAATTCTAAAAGTGATATTGGACACCCAAGATCGGCCTTATGCATGTTTAAATGACTCAAGATAGGTAGTACAATCTCTTTTGTCAATGTGTGTGCAATGCCAATGGTATATGATGGTGTAGAGTTGAGCTGTGGCCATTCTTTGATAGCTTAACGACTGGGGTACGTTAATGACCGGTACGAGCGATTTTGACATTAACAAAGTTAAAATTCTATATTTTCAACCTATCACTTGGTAAGGTATTTCTAACATTTCTATTCAATAGTAGAGGTGTGTGGCTTATCAAAAAATACTATTTGGTGTATATAAAGATACATTTTAGCACTCCATGACATGCAGACGTTGCGAGAAGTGTATAAATTTTGTGATTTTTAATTTTCAAAGTGATATTGGACACCCAATATGGGACTTATATATGTTTAAATGACTCTAGATAGGTAGTACAATCTCTTTTGTCAATGTGTGTGATGCCAATGGTATATTATAGTGTATAGGTGAGCTTGGCCATTCTTTGATAGGTTAGCAAATGGGGTACGTTAATGACCGGTAGGAGGATTTTGAGATGGTTAAAGTTCTATTGTTATAGTGTCAGCCTATCATCTTGTATGGTGTTTCTATTATTTGTATTCAATCATAGACATGTTTGGCTTATGAGAAAATACTATTTGGTGTATATAAAGATGCATTTTAGCACCCCATGGCATGCATGCTTTGCGAGAAGTGTAGAAATTTTGTGATTTTTAATTTTCAAAGTGATATTAAACACCCAAGATGGGCCTTATGCAGGGTTAAATGACTCTAGATAGGTAGTACAACCTCTCTTGTGATGGTTTATGTGATAACAATGGCATATGATGATGTATAGATGAGCTGTGGCCATTCTTTGAGAGGTTAACAAATAGGGTACGTTAATGACAATATGTGTAATATAATGGCCTCTACGCAAGCACCAACTATGAAGTATAGGCATGATATATCAGGCCAATTCTAATTATTATGGAAAGTAGGTCTACTAGAGACAATGGACAGTTAATATAGTCATTGTATGAAGGATTTTGAATGAGCTAGGCTAAAGTTAAAAAATGGTAAAATAAATTCACAAATTTTCACATTTTCCAATTTATCCACCTATGCGTAACTTCAAGAGTTTTCGGGCCTCACTTTAGCTTTTTGGTATACATAAAGTCATGTGTTGTACCAGTCTGGCCACAATATTTGGGGTTTCCAGGCCTCTTATTAGTGGTGTTATTCATGTTTGATTGATTACGATCATTAACGTACCCCCTTTTTAGAAGGTTTTACGGCATCTGCGATAAAAACTGACCCCCTAGGAGTTGGATCCTTGAATGAAACGTTTTAATAAGCCAAGATATAGGGCTATCAATAAAATATAATGTTATTAAGAAATACTGAGTTTGTAGATTCTTGATCCAGGCCCCCCCTGACCAGTAAAACTTGGAATGACCCACTGTATATAACTTTATATGAGCGTTCATAGTCCACCCAGCACCAGATATATTATATATAGGGTCCACTGACCCTATATAAGAGACAATAAATAATGCAGGGGCGTAGGAAAAGGGGGGGCCAGGGGGGGCTGGGCCCCCCCAATCATGAAGAAGATGGGGCCTGAGTATGTCTGGGCCCCCCCAAAATTTGCCAAGAATTCATGATAAATTGAACAAGGAGCTAAACCTTTGCATCTCAAATGAGATCGATATAATAATGGGATAGGGAAAATGGGAGGCCTGGACCTCAAATCAGATCCAAAGTTCATTGACAATTACATTTCTATACAAATTCTATATAGGTATGTATGGGGGCTATTGCGCTTGAGCTGACAATTGAAGGTGTTCAAGGTTGGGCCCCCGCTGGGCCCCCCAATGAAGATTTGCTTCCTACGCCTCTGTAATGTTAGGGACAATTCTGACCACGGTCACAGTCCACTGACCACCGCTGGACCACCATACATTAACAATAGGCTATAAATGTTGTGAACTTCTGGTGCTGGGGCATGATGCCTTAGGACAGCTAACGGACAAGGCCTGAAAAGGCCAGTTCTTGGCGCACTACATGGTCTTCATCCAGTGTTAAAAGACGCATTATTAATGGAGCTACGCCCCAAGAGTGTTTTTAGCTCTCAAGATGCTACACTGTGAGAAATGAGAGCTGTGTGCATGTGCAGCTCACAGCTGACAGCTGACAGGTTCATCTACTAGCAAGCGTGGCCGCAGGTGCGCAGACGCATGCACCGTTGAGATATGGGCTGCTAAAGTCGGCGCGTTGACTGTTAGAAACCGGCAACCGGTCAAGACAATAGGGCCGCCCAGTGAGACCATAGGGGCCTCTATTCATCCCCAGTGACATCAAATATTAATAGACTTATGAACAAGGGTAGTGGCAGATGCCATTGGTTCCAAGATGTCTGGCAGTGGGAAGCCAAGGTTTGGCATATAAGCCAGCCTCTGGCCTCCCTTCAGGCATTAACCAGTGGGACACCATCAAGACACCATCTCCAGTCCAGCTCTCGAGGCCCTGGCAGCCACAGTGCTCCAGCCATGAGGACTCTCTTCTTGGACTTAGACTATGCCAGTCAGGCATAGGACTAAAACCCATCGGTGGCGGGAGGCCATGCTCAACTGACTATCTTCAAGAGGGTAAAGTTATATTTACGTGTATTACTATGTGTGGACTACCTACCCTACCTACGTAATTCAGAGGTAAATCAACGTATTTTTTTGGTAAAAGTAACGTAATTTTGCTACGTTTCTCTCTCTCCAAATGGGAAGGTTTTACTTCCTCCAACAAACGTTTAGGTCTAGATAACGTGTATATACTTCATTCTGACAGAAATACAGGTAGATATTAAAGATAATGCAGAGGTGAAATTAGGTGTTTTGAGGTCTTTTGAGGTTATTTTACATAATATTGATTTGCATACATAAATATACCTCATTTAAACATAGTTTTGCCAGTTATGAGTACAGTTCTTTAGCTCTAATTATAGTGGTCATCTTTTAGAAAATTCAAGTATCAATTCCAATTTCTCCTATGGATTCCCATAGCAGGTGGGCCTGTATGTCATTTATTGTACTTTACATCTGCTGAGACCCAAACTTACCACTGGAGGCCATTTCTTAAGGGCCATTTTCCACCACCCGATATGAGTGCTCTATCTGCCGATAGCTGCCCCACACAACCACCTCGGCCGACGGGGCTGCCATAGGGTTCAATGGTGGGGCATGGTCTTTGTCGGCCGAAAATAGCATCTACTATGGGTCTAGCGGCCGACAGAGGGGCCATATCGGGTGGTGGAAAATGGCCCTAAAGCACTTCGACTATCCACATCCACTACCACCAGGCACTACATGACCAATACTATTGTGTTGTAATGTCAATAAATTCCTCATTACGACTTGAAGGTCAGCAGCCATAGCGTGTTGGGAAATTGCCTCCTGCAGTCTCTGGCTTCAGCTATAGGCCTATGGCCTACAGGGGTAGATACTACATGCCCACCCAGTTGTAAACTATACCTTGGTTTATGATCCTACCCACATCATTTCACCTTCAGGCCTAGCCAGTCTAGTCATGGGAGGACTCTTGTCTATAGTCTACCCTCGCCAGCTGAATAATCCTTGCCCACTGGCCTAGGTCAAAGCAATTGAACACTGCTTTGTCTTCTATCCCAAGTCCTTCTTCATACTCCCTCTCTGCCTATTCTACCGAGCTTGCTCACGCGTTTCGCAAGTATTTGCCAGGCAGGCTCCCACTGCAACTACAAATTTACCTTTGTAGCTTTCTATCTGCCTGTCTCGATACTGCCTCCCTCCTTAAGCCTGTTCCTGCAGGTCTGTTTCAGCATTGCTGCCTCCCTTCCCTCCTATAATCATGGCCCCGCACCCCCATGCCCTTTTCCAAGCTGGTCTTCCTCCCTAAATGCCTTGTACCCTGCCTTCTTAAAGATACCTCACTCCCTTCAATGTCTGCCGCCCATCAGCTTCTCCCTTTATTTGCCCACTTCAATCCCTCTGCCACTGTCTTTCTAGCAAATTGCATAGAGTGTGCCATTCTAATAATATAGTAAACATGACCCTGGTCTTGCCTCTCTGCAAACATAAGTTTCAGACCACAAAAAATGCAATCTGAGCAGTATTTCCTGCTCCATTTCCTGCTCCCCTTGCCTGGTAGAGGGGCATAGTGGGAGTTATATATAATCTAGGACCACTATGCTTTGCTGCTTCCTGTATGGTGGTACCCTGAAGGTTTATATATACTTCAGGGCACCAGAGTAACTGAGAGATAGAAGTAAGGGGGCAGGGATAGAAGGGAGTTTACAAGCATGGCTTATTTAATTGCCCCACGCCCTGATGCTATGTGAATACCACTTATGGCCATATAATGTTCGTCTAATGGCTGCACAGCGCCATAATCAATTTACTCGGCCGGTTGTACATCATGGCGGACACCTTCTTAGAAGCGCATGTAATACTCTATAAGCAGACTCATCTACATCATCTAAATGCTACTAGCCATGCTTAGATGCTCATATTGTATGCGGGGTCTGGATGTGACTTATGGCCACTCTCCATCTGCATATATGAAGCTGCAGGTACTTGTGACAGAATACGCCACATTTAAGAAAGCCCTCTTCACCAAAGCCTTTAAATTGTTTTCGATTCAATAACTATGGTGAATGTCTATTATATTTTGAAGGGGTAAAATACTGTGATATTAAAGGGTTCCTCAGAGAGATCCGTAATTATTTTCACAGAGATTCCCTGTATCACCATACTGCCTTTTGGCTTTTTGTAAAAACTACACTGGTTCACTGCTATATAATTTTGGTGGTTTACTGTTCAGTTTTATGAGGATCCCTGGTAGATTCAACAGTTATTGTTTACAGTGTGGAATCTGAGTAGCCCACATACACATGTGACATTTAGAAGGCGCCCTCTGTTTAACACGCATAAACGTCAAAGAACCCATGTTGGTTCATTGTTAACTTTGGAACAAGGTTTTCCGAGTATTTCTCACAGAAATTCTTCAAAAACACAATGCTGCTTTCCTGTATTGTTTTCTGGGCCTTCATTGTAGAGATTATACTGATTCACTGAATCACTAAATAGCCACACTGTACACTGTATGGAGAAGCTTGCAATATTTTAGAATGTATATGAAACATTGACCCTTAAATATCACATCAAGGTGAAAAACAATCATCAATCTTAATAAAAATGCTACCAGGATAGGTCAGAAGCAAGCCCATAAAATATATTTAGCCTGTAGCATCACCAGTAGAACCACAGCACTCAAGTTTAGATTTTAAGAAAATGTAAAGCATTTCTCAAGCCTCTATTTTGTATCATGTTGTTGCAAGTGACATATAACCATTTAATGACAATAGTGCCAATAAGTTTAATATCATCGTGCATAGATGCAGAGAGTAACATGTTGAAGGTACACTCATACAGCATGATGCCCAAATGCCTGAGAACTGGCATGGTGCACAATACATCAGGACCGGCATGATGCCCAAATGCATGAGCACTGGCAAAATGTCCAAATGCATGAAGACTGGCATAATGCCCAAATTCATGAGAATAATAAACATGAAGCTTAATGCATCAAGTCGTCCATAACCATCTAACCCTTTGGGGTCAAAAGTGCAATAATGTATAATTCAAGATTCAAGACTGGCTTTAATGTGAGGTACATATGGTAAAATGTCAGTGCCAGGCAATAATGAAACCATAGTGAGTTACTCGCCAGGGCTCTAAACATGCATCATGCCCACCTTACAGGCTTGATGCACTCGTGTAGAGCCAGGTGCATTTCAAATAATGCAGCCGGCCGACTAATGGGAATAATGCACTCAGGTATTAGACGCCCATAAAGGTTGTCAAACATATATTCGACCCTCTCCATACATAAACAGGTTAGTATTCAGCACTCCACAGGGTACACCAAAATGCCGAGAAAATGATTGGAGAATGATGATTACTAGTGACAAGATTTAGGGCCTTCAAGATGCTGAAGAACTAGACTCTATTCCGCTTCCTGATGGAAAATTATATGGTACTACGATAAGTGTCAGGTGTAATGACTTATTTTATGAGGTATGTCCCTCACAAGAAACGATCCTTAATACTTGTTGGGCATCTCCAGCTAACAGTATTAGGATTTTGGTATTGTTTGTAAGATCAAGTCCACACTAAGCCTTGGGAGAAAATCTACAGTTACCATAACCATAACTAATAATAACTGAGAGTCAACCCGTCCTAGACAGACTATAGTGAGGAATCTATGGTGCGGTCAACATATTAACAGAAGGGTCTTGTCACGAGGAAGAACCTATGTAAATCATTTCAGAGAGTAATAATGGAAACGTCAGAGGCATAGGAAGCAAATCTTCATTGGGGGGGGGGGGGCCAGCGAGGGCCCCATCGCAGCAACCTAGAATTGTTGGCTCAAGCGAGACACCCCTCATACATATATATATATGTACATGGAATTTTTTTAGAAAGGTAATTTCTAGTCAATTTTGCATCTGACTTTAGGCTCAGGCCCCCATTTTTCCTATCCTATCACCATATCAATCTAATATGAGATGCAAAGTTTTACCTTCTTTTCCATTTTGTTATGAGTTTGTGGCAAATTTTTGGGGGGCCCAGACATACTTGGGCCCCACCTCCTTTGTGATTAGGGGGCCCAGGCCCCCCTGCCCCCCTTTTCATACGCCCCTGAACGTGCATGTCCTAATTCGTTTTCACATTATGACAAAAAAATTCTAGAGCAAATGTATCATGCACATTTTATCCCAGCAAGTTTATGAGATTTTATTTAGTACTACCAAAATGTGCACGTTTCATTTTTTTTTTTGTTGTTCTTGTTTCTTATTTTTGGCACGACCCTCCAGAGAGGGCCAAGCTGTCCTAGACAGACTATAGTAAAGAAGTCATCCTGAGTGAGTCTGATATTCAGCTGCTCACCCAGGCGTGAAGCCTGATGCCATGAGAGGCCATGAGCAGCTCACCCTCCCCCCCCCCACTCACCCACTGAAACACATCTCTAACCCTTTAACTGTCATATAGTGCCTGAACAAATTGGCGCATGGTGCCTCATACCCATGTATAGACCCATGTGGTAAGAAAGGGTGACCTTTTTTCATGAATAAAGCTGTGTTTAGGTCAATTTTGGTGGAATGCTCATAACTTTGCTTGTAATGACTGCATCTGCAAATGACTTACACCGAGCGATTCACAAGACAACTATCTTTTAATTACATGGCAGGCCTGCCTTTTCCTCAAGAAAAGTCACCCTTTCTTGCCGCATGGACCTATAGTGGTTAAGCGCACAGGCACTTATAGATTTCAACCTGCTTTTACTTCAGCCCTTATTCAAGACAGGCACTTATTCAAGACATATATTTTATAGTGTACTTTTCAGTTTCAATGCTACATTAACCGTGGCGGTTATTTGAGACCGGCACTCATTCAAAGACCCGGCGCTTAAACTGGCCACTACTGTAAATGAGGTACACCACATGCATTAGCTGAGCCTTGAGTTGAGGGGAATGCTATAACTCACAGATGATGTCCACTTATCATTGTGATGCATTAAAGGGAGTAGACAGGATCTACTCAAACGGCCCCTGGTGGCAGAAAAATGAAACTGCCAAATTTGACAATATTTGCTTTTATTCCTAATTCATATAACATAACTCATCTTTATCAACACTTTTAGGTGTGATACATTGGCATTCTACTCAATCTTATCACTGTATTTCATATTTCCTGTACCCATAGACTCCTATACTAAAGGAATTATTAATATTTTTAATTTATTCAGGAAAATGTCAATTTGCTTGTGACCCCCTACATTTTGGTTCCAAATGTTTCTGATGATCTTAGATATATACATGAGGTTTGGTTGAGAAATTGTTAGAAGATATTTTTCTATGGAATTAAATGTATGAAAATACAAATTATCATAGGCAGCCATAGTTAAGACCACCTAACTTCAATATCCTCCAGTGGAAAACAGGACCCATGACCTATGATTTTTATGCTTTCTTTATGTTCCTAAGCATCAAACTAACATCCCTAAAAGTTACTAGGAAAAATTGTTGGTCATTTTTTAACCAGCTGGATTGTATCTACTCCCTTTAAATCCAGCCTGGCTAGTGACTCGTCATGCAGGGCTACATTCATGCATCATACCGGGTTTGATACACTCCAGGTTCGGCATGATGCACCAATGAAGTGCTGGTTAGCTCAGCATCATGAAGACCACAGCAATATTGTGCCTGCAATAGCGAACCTTAAAGGGTTAAGTGAAGGGAGCAGATCCCATCAGCTTTAACCCTTTTAAGGCCGCTGATGCAGGAGTTCATCATGCCCATTGGTCGCCATGCACTTCATTGGAGCATCATGCCAACCCTATGGGGTAGATACAAAAACTACCAGACGGTTAGCATGATGCTCCAATGAAGTGCTCATGAGCAATCTCGCCAGCACTTCATTGGTGCTTCATGACGACCAATGGGCATGATGCAATCCTGCATCCGCAGCCTCTAAAGGGTTAAGGGGTGATAAGCAGGAGGAGACAATGACAAAGGGCGATACATGGGGTTTGTAAGGATGGCTGGGTTTTAATGGAGGGGGTTGTCAACACACATAACAACTAAATACATGCATGCACTATCTCCCCTCCACTTCTTGCTTTTCATTGCATCGATTTATTAGTGTCTGTGTCAGCATACACTTTCTGCCTGTCTTTCTGTTTCATTCTCTGACCAACACACACCCACCCCCTGCTCCCTAAAGGAGTAATAATTACTTATCAATGGCGGGGGGTGCATGGAAACATGAACAGTTTTTATGGTGCCTCTCAAGAGCAGTCAAATTGTTTTTGCGCCCCTCTTTGAACTATGGTAGCCCATGTTTCTGTTTTTTTTTTGTTTGGTTTTGTTTTATTTCCTGGTTCAAAATCTTTCAATGTCCTGCCATCAAACACGCCAACCCCTTATGCAACTCCCTAGTGACAACTCCCTACGTAGACTGGATTCTATTCCTGAATGAAAATAGGTATATGGGGCTGGCCCTGAATCTGCTACGACACTGGTTTGGGTCATCTGTATTTACTGGCTCCACCCGATTGCAAACCCTGGAGGATGTTCCTGAGACAGGAAAATACACAATTATGGTATGATGCACCTAGGATTAAATAGACAGGATTGGCGGCTATACAGGTAATATTCCTCGAGACTATTCCAGGCCCATAATCATCGAAGCCATTATGGCTGAGATGATTGTGGGCCAGGAATAGTAGAGAGGAAAGTTACCTGTATTGTAACAATTGCTGCCAATCCAGTACTTATTATCATGCTAACTACTAAGGCTAGACATTGTGTCTGGGTAGCTAGATATGGTGTCTGGTAGATAGATTGGATGTTGTCTGCTCTTGATTGGGTACTCAACACTATGATTGGTAATATATAGATTTCACTTTGTTATGAAAGAAAGTGCTCTGCCCTGATTGGTGCAGACGACAATGCTTGTATTGATGGGCCCAGCAATACAGGGGCGTAGGAAAAGGGTGGGCGGGGCCCCCCCCATATCATGAAGTAGGTGGGGCCTGAGTATATCTGGGCCCCCCTAATATTTCCAAGAACTCATAAACACAATGGAAAAGAAACTAAAACTTTACATCTCAAATTAGATTATTATGGTGATGTCATAGGGAAAATGGGGGTCTGAGCCTAAAGTCAGATCCAAAATTTACCAAAAATTACTTTTCTATATGAATTCTATATACACATTATATAGACGCCATCCCGCATCAGCCGACAATTCAAAGTGGTCGCGATGGTGCCCTTACCGGGCCCCCCAATGAAGATTTGCTTCCTACGCCTCTGCAATAAGGGCTCAATTATTGGTGGGCAGAACAATATCATCATCTGCCTTTGTTGTTATGTAATTCTTAGGGTTTCACGTATCACTGTCTTAGCATATAATAATAAGGCATCTGTAAAGGGTTAACTCTATAGTGAAGTAAGGATGTTACCTCCATGCACTGTAAAAATAACTGTTGAATCGATAAAGGCTCCCTGTATAGCTGAACAGTGAACCATCGTAGTTATATAGCAGGGAGTTGATGTAGTTTTTGCATCAATCCACAGGTAGCAGTACAGTGGCGCGAGTCCTCTCTGTGAAAATCTCAACATCTCTGTGAAAATAATGACGGATCTCTGGCAACTTTGGGACGAGAATTCCGTCATTATTTTTGACAACATTCTGTTTACAGTGTGGCTTAGATCTATTTCAGTATTAAGCCTTCACGACTGTCCTTCTATAGTCAACAAGGACATGTTTGCAGGAGCGTGAGGTAGGGGTGTGGTGTTTCATTTTTTTGTTTGTTTTACTGTCTTTCTTCTTTATTACAACAATGATGATTCGGCAAAACAGACATGATCTCAGCAATAACATATGTATGTATAGTACAGATCAAAATATCATCACCGTACTACGGAGCCCATAATAGGACATACGAAAAAAATTTCTTTTGTTCATAAAAGAAAATTCCTGCGGGTACAGAAACATTCCTCATACAGGAGAATTCTTGTGGATACAGGGGTATTCTTTTTTTTTACATTAGTAAAAAACCATTTTAGAAAACATTCAGGACATGGGATTTACACTACGGAGCCCCTAATAGGACATACTAAAAACTTTTTTTTTCATGCAAAAAATATTCCTGCGGGTACTGGAACATTCCTGCGGATACTGAAACATTCCTGCGGATAAAGGGAGATTCCTGAGGGTACAGGAAAAGTTTTGCAGGTACACAAACATTCTCACAGGTGCACAAAGAATTCTTGTAGGTGCTAGAACTACTCTTGTGGGTTCTAGAATTATGTATTCACCTGCCAAAAAGTTTTTGTTTCCTCCAATAAAATTCCTGTACTAGCCAGATTTGTTCTTGTACCTGCAAGAACTGTTCCTGTCTCCACAAGAATAACCTTTATGGGTAAAAAATATCCTATCAAGGACTCTGTTTGTACCCCTAAGACTGTTTCTTTACCGCAAAAATCGTTTCTGTATCTGCAGGAATAGTTTCTGTACCCGCAAGAATGTTTCTTACTGTTGCTGTACCTTTAGGAATTGTTCAGTACTCACAAGAATTTTTCCTGTACCTGCAAGATATTTTCAGTACCCCCAAGAATTGTTCAGTATCTGCAGGAATTGTTCAGTACCCGCAAGAATTGTTCAGTACCAGCAAGAATTGTTCAGTATCCGCAAGAATTGTTCAGTATCCGCAGGAATTGTTCAGTACCCGCAAGAATTGTTCAGTATCCACAGGAATTGTTCAGTATCCACAAGAATATTTTTTCTGGGAAAGAAATTATTTTTGGTATGTCCTATTAGGGGCTTCGTACGTATCATACATATACCTCAGCGTTAATAGAAAGTTTGTAAGGAAAGAGGAGGTTTTTTTGGGATGATTGGATGACACCTATCACGTGAATGCAGCACAAGTCTTTTTGTTTTGTTTTTAATCATCATTCAACAATGCCAATACACTCGTAATCTTTGATTCCAGTTGAATTCAAATGTTCTATTTATATATAAGAATAGTCCTTGATGACTTATCTTTAAACAGATCTTAATTACATATTTGTTCAATTTCAGTGCTGAGCTGTGGGAATCTTGTACATTTTATAGGGGGGCTTGACACTTTTTTTGGGGGGGGGGGGTGGGGGGGCTAGACATATTCAGCCCCCCCCCAATTGATATCTCTAGGAATGAGAGTTTGAGGCAGTCAATATGCCATGACGACCTAACCTTGTCTTACTGTCAATCCAAAGTTGTCACACTGATGACCAGGGTGGTCAGGATGACGACCTAAAGTCGACATTTGATGACCTAAGGGAGTGGTCATTATTTATCAACAGGGGAGGGGGGCATAACAATTTCAAACAATGGGGGGAGGCTAAAAAGTTTTGACCGTACTTGAGGGTGGGCTGAAAAAATTTACCCTCGTTTTAGCCAAAAAGCCTGCGCGCTACTATAGATCAAAGAGGGGCGCTAAAAATTATTAATTTATTAATGACCACTCCCTAAAGTTGTAGATTTTGGTATTGTCAACCTGAGGACCTAAAGTCGTCTGTACTGATGAGTTTCAGGCTTTAGGTTTTCAGTTTGGATAAACACTGAAACAAGGAGAAACAGAAATGAACAAATAAAAATTCAGTCATGGAGGAACAGTCGTCCACACCGATGGATATGAAAAATAATATAATCACAAAAATATTACATGATCAAGGTTGACCAAGCTTATGGTGTCACATCAGTCAACATCAAAAAGTTGAGATGTCTATTTTCATTAATGTCAGCAGATCTGATAGCTCTATCTTCATATACAACATGTTGCTGCTCTGAATGATACGCCACTACTTAATTACTCTCAGACATAGGCTCTTCTCAAATAGCGCAGACTCGGGACCAGACCGGCTCCAGAGTTCAGCATGTGCACGCTGACATCAGTGTCTTCCGGACCTAGTCTTAATGTGCCAGAACGGTTCCTGGCATGTCATCCTTTTTTGCAAGTCTAGTACCTACATTATCTCGCGAGGGATTCTGTGGAGAGAACTAACATGGCGCACACATAAACTAGAGTCCTGACTATAGAACACAGGTCGTCCTAATCACCTTTAGTCTTAACTTAACACTACAATGTAAAACATTATAGCATACAGTTCAGGTATTCCATTAGCATGACTTCTAACCGACCGTTCCTGATCTGGAAATTCCCGTCCATATATTTTCATGCCACCAATCACACACCCTTAAAATAGAGAAACAACAACAACAAAGTCAAACTTGGTCGTTTAGTCATACCTGTGGTTGTGCTGGATGCCATAAGAAACCCTAGCACCAAGTCAGGTGACCATGTCACACGGAATTACACAGTATAATAATGACATGGCTACCTCTGACAGGTGACATCAGAGTACAAAGTCATTGACAGCTATACGTGTTACTCTTACTGACAGCAGTCCTTCCCCCGGGGTCTTTCCCCTATTGACTACCCTGACACCAGGTAGACACTATAGCAATTTCATCGTTCAACAATTCGGCCTTAACATGTCTGCCAGTTTCATATTCTATAAAGAAATGTACGCTACAAGTGTTTAACTATTTTTTTCTGCACATTGACTCGGATATGGTCATCTATAGCTAGTTTTAAACCAATTTTCTTTTACTTTATTTACATATAACGCAGATACATTCTCATCAAGGCCGATTTCTAATTAATTCCACGTCTTTTCACCAAACGAGCGACAAAAATCCATCAATGTTATTCAGACTTCATGGAGATATATTAAAAGTGCTGACGTGGCACCTATGAGCGACTCACAGGATGTTCCTTCTTTGTACACCGTACCCTCCCTTTTAACAATGTTGAAAGCAAAACTGAGGAAGAGAGGAACTATTTAGGAGAAGCAAATTGAATAAAGACCCTTCCCTTAACGGATACTTGCTAGCTTGCCATTGAAGTTAGAATAAGATAGCGGCTCTCAAACGGTAGGCATGGGCTGAATATGTAGGTTGCCTTTTGTATTGCTCAAAGATAGGGACCAGTCGTTATCTTCTCTTTTATGGGTCTCCCATGGGGGAGGTGCAGAGTTTCTCTCTAACCTTTTATCCCTTTTGCTTATAGTCCACTTTTTTAAAATGCATCATGCCAATTTGTCGATATGATGCAAGAATGCAACCATGGTTTGTAACTAACCACACTATAAAAAAATGTTGTCTAAATAATGGTGAAATCCTTGTCCTAAAATTGCCAGAGTTCTGTCATCATTTCCCGGAGATTCCTTGTACCGCCATACTGCCCCCTGGGTCTTCTTGTAAAAGGTACATAGGTTCGCCGCAATTTAACTACAGTGCTTCAGTGTTCAGTTTTACGACGATCCCTGGTAGTATAATGTCAACGGTATTTTTTTTTTACAGTGCAAGGTTCCATTCATGCACGATTCTGACTCATCAGGGTCGATTCACTTTAAGAGGTTTGCCTTGATCCATTAATGCACAATGGGATGTAAATGGTCAACTATAGCAGCCTACCTGTTGTCCATCACATGGAAAGTGTACAACAGCAAACAGCAAAAAAATGCCTAGTATCCATCCATTTTCTACTTTACCAATCTGACCCCACCTCGAGTTGTCTCTGACAGCCTGGGATTTTGGATAAAAGCAGTTCTAGCCGGGCACGGACGCAATCTACCCGGTCTACGAACAGCAAGCTCGCAACGCGTCTTTAGATATCCAGCCGCTTATGACATTAAAAATAATAAAATAAATTCAAAATAACTGTATTTAACATTTATGGCCAGTGTAGTTCTACGGCGTAGGGACAGTATCACTAGGGTTGTTGTTTTTTTTCAAATTCTATTAGATCTTGAAGGATGTTATCATGGTTTTAACCCCATCTCTAGATTTCTATTTTTAGAACTATAAGGGGCCCCCAGTCGGCAAAGTTCGTAGACCGGGTAGAAACGTAGCGGGTCCGTTCTAGCCACTGGTTGCTGTAGTGGTGAGATGAAGACAGTGTTGTGCATAGTAATTTTCCCCAGTATGGGGACCCATAATGCCTAAACACAAGATAGGTATTCCCTGGAATCCCTCTGGAGGCGAGATTGCTTCTAAACATCACTTTTTTTTTATTGTTGGCTACATTAATATAGCAAAATTGAAAACCATTCCAGAAGTAACCATTCATCAATTGGGGCAAAGTTCTGTTTGTAGCAGCCAACTTGTTGGCATATTCCATTGTCTTTTTCTTGTAATAAAAATAATAGCCAATTGAACCTACCCATATCTACATACAGAATAAACATTGATTTTGTAGCCACCTTAACATCACACGTTTCTTATCCCAATCCTGTCTGATTACGTGTTTGGCCAATTATCTAATTGCAGATTGTAATGAGTTGCTGGGTTTCTGCAAGTGCAGCAATTTGTGGATAATTAGTCTGAGTCTACCAGTTTGCGATTTAATTGATTTTGTATGAAGCACACTGTCTTGGCTGAAATACCCTTGGGACCAATCTCAGCAAATCCTAGCATACTCTCTGTGTACACTCAACAAGCATCAATCAGCTTCTTTTGTACAATTAATTTGGTTACTTCAGGTCTCCAGGGCAAAGAGTGTTAACAGTTGTTTTATAATGTACGCCCCCTATCTACCTTTACAACAGTGTAGTGCTGTAGCCTTGTGTCACTTAATAAAGCGAATCATCTATGTGAAGGAGCGAGTCCTTAAGAAGACCCTTGGCCTGATTTATCAGTCAATATTAATCTGAGTCTTATCTGAGTTCTGATGATGTTCATATCAGTAGATCATGCCTTGGGTTCTTTTCTGTACCCTTCCACCTAACATCATTAAATGTAACATATTTAAGGGGATATCATTTATTTTTTATAAGTGAAATGGTTATTGATAAATGTAAAGCTCCCCACATAGTGTGACTTCATTTGCCAAATAAAACTTTCAAAACTTCAAATTTTGTAGATCTTCAGCCAATGTCATCACTTCAGAAGTGAGGCTCTGGGCCAAGCCTCACCCACATATCATAGCCGAGAGGCTATTCTTTCCTCATGAAATAGCTTTTGGATATCAATACTTAGTGATTAAGGCATGGGGTATGACCAAATGCCTTATTCCTGTTATAACACAGACAAATCACACATCAGCCACCTAATAAGACAGGAATATCAATTGTGAAGGTAAGATGAAGTCTCCCTCCTGTACCGGGAGTGCATTATCCATCTAGATGATGCACAGTTTGTCAGCCAATCAGAATGCAGCATTGAGAATAATGCGCAATGACTTTGCCCAGCTATGTTATAGAATATGATAATGATTCGGTATCTTCATTTTTCAGCTAACACGATGCTGACCGAGTTAAAGGTGTGTGCCCAGCCAGGGATGCACACACTGGTAAGCCTGGTGTGTCCCCCTGACTACCTGGTTATTGTAGCCAGTGCCTCCTATCGGCGTAGTCATGAACTAGGATGTCATCCTAGTCTGGAGGATTCATGCCTAGCGTCTGATGTCAGTAGTCAGCTCACCATGCCTTGTTTCTTCAGGCAAGTAATTATTCAACCTTTTTTCAGATTGAAAATAGTTTTATTGAATACCAGTTAAGAACCAAATCATGCCTTTGCAGTTTCACAAGCCATCATCAGCTTGATTTATTCGGATGGTAACTGATGGTAACTGATGGTAATTGATAGCCATCAAATACAAAGTAGTATAATGATTCAATAGACGTACATAGACAAAATGATGAGTTTTGAAACACAATATTAACTAGACAGTCTCCTTGTACTCTTAAACTCGCCATGAATATGACCTTAGCTGTCGAAATGGCGTTAAACATCCATTACTCACTGTACTCTTAAATGTCAATACTCCCTTATTCCCGGCCCTCACATGCGACCAGGAGGGTCTTGCCAAAACATGACGAGGAAGACCCTCTTAAAATGTTTCAGAGATTACTGAGGGAAACGTGCATGGGTAAATTCGTGTTCACAGTATTGCCAAATAGCTGCCCATTAAAGGGATGTAAAGAAAATAGAGAATGGACAAATTACTCTTCTACCCTGTGTGTTACATCTCAAAATAATGATTTATTCAACTTAATTGGCAATACAGCTTATCTAGACACCTCCAGCACACATAAGCCATCCATGCACGTTTTACCCCCTGAACTGCCGAGAATACTTTTAGCAATACGGAAACGTACACGCTTTATTTTTTTTTGTTCACGTTTGACTTTTGGCAAGACCCCCCAGTGCTTGTGTCAGGTCGAGTTTTTCAGTGTTTAAAATTAATTTCATTGGCCCTGGTGCTAATTCACAATAGGTGCACATTTGAGATTCATACACATAAATCGACAAAATGCAGTACCTCCTAACATATGTAAATTATAAAAAAAAAGGAATTACGCCAACCTGAAAATATGTTTATTGATAAAAGTTTGGCCTTCTGGACATTTTCATCGGTGCGACGGACCTTATGTTTCGATCAGACGATTTTTTAGGAATGAATTGATGAATAAAAGATGAATGCTTACTTATATTCCTTATATTAATACCTCCATTCACCCCTCTGTTCTTCAGGTTGGGGACATGTAAGATAAAGTTGTTGGCGTCCAACATGCCCCAGTGCTCAGTGAATGGAGTGCCTTACGAGGGTCAGCCGTACTTCCACGTTCTTTACAAATGTGAACCACGTATGTTTGATAAATTCTACTCTCTTTTGTCTCATTCTTTCGAGGTGTAGCCCTCGTGAACTATAGGTCCTTGCAGAGATTCAGGAACAATCTACTTTAATAAATACATATGCCTCTCCCGGGTATATCGTTATTCACCCATACTTCATATTAAATATAAATATAGCGAAATTATTTACTAAGTTTTAGTAAATAATTTCGCTTGTCAAACCATGGATTGAAGTCACACATTGTTTTTATTTCATAAATGACATACGGAATTATTTTGATAAACAATTAACCCAGAAACCTCTGCACTGTCTATCTATTCCTGTTGGGAGAAATTAGTTCTGTTAAATGTTCATCCCAGTCTAAAATGGGACTATGCTTTTGTTACTAATTAACCTGTTTTGGAATTCAACATCTATCAAGGGTTTCCCCCCTTATCAGATAAGGATTTTTGTTTGGTATTGAGAACTATGTCCATACGTTTATCTCATACACCAATTGATCAATGGGTGGAAGTTCATGTCAATTAGTATTAACAAAGGGATAGCGTGACACTATACATCTATATAGAAGTTATTGAATGCGAAAATGGAAATGATGCTTATCACAAAATTGCTCCACTATTGGCATATTCAAACTTTAAAAGGCTACTCTTGGAAGCATTTAAGTCCAGATTCCTCGGTCGGCATGATGTTTTTGGGACTCACCGTTAGTGTTGTGTGTTATCCCTTAAGAGGCTCCTGATGCAGGAATGCATCATGCCCATTGGTTGTCATGATACAACAATGAAGTGCTGGCGAGACTGCTCACCAGTGCTTCATGGGAGAATGGAGCATCATACCGACTTTGGGGAGTATATCCCATAGGGTCGGCATGATGCTCCAATGAAGTGCTGGCCAGCAGTCTCGCCACCACTTCATTGGTGAATTATGCTGAGCAATGGACATTATGCTGTCCTGCATTGATCAGCGGCATTTAAAGAGTTGAACATGGCTCTATAGCATTTTTATGGCTTAATCTTGGTATTGGTCTATCAACATTGGGCTATACTCATTTCCATGAGACCTGGAGGGTGTTGCTCCTATAGTAAAAGGAAGAACTGGCTAAAATGCCCTTGTTTCCAGTCCTTTCTTTTCATGTAGCTATAACTTGTCCCTTTTGTTGCTCACAAGTGTTCATTCAAGTACGGTGCTAAAAAAGGGAGATTTGAGTACGTACCTAGTTGGGAGAAGTCAATCAGTATAATATACTATAGAGTGTGTGACATGAGTAGGTACCTGATAGTGCAGCTCTCTCTGTTTTAAACAAGGCAGGTGACTTTTTAGACTAATGTGGTGAGTGCAAGTTGAATGGTGAAGCAGAGCGTGACTTCTTTTGAAAAGAGGGTACCTACTGACAGCTCTTTTTACCATAGGAGCAACATGCTCCTGTGACTATACAGTTGTATTCAGTATCGTGACTAAACATTCGACCAGTAATGGATTCTATAAACCCAGGGTATTAAAACAGGGTTAATTCTCTTTTCAATTGACCATACTATAATTACTGACCACGGCTATTAAAAAAACAGCATCCACTTGATGTTACAAAACCGTTCCCACTACACGCAAAGAACTTCATGCCTCTCATAATCGCATTAGATAGAAAAAGAGATAAAAGTTTATTTTCAAACCACAATGATCAAACAGCCCTCCGTCTGGGGTGCAATACAGCGGATTTGATAGATAGTGTAATGAGCTGAATACAGTGGGCGCTGTAGTGTATTGTAATGAGGGCGTCTCATGCAACTTCCGGTTCTATCTGTCCTCACCACACAGAAGACAGAGGTAGGTTCAGGACTTACTAAACAACTTCTTTTATCATTGCATGTTAGCATGATTTCAATGTTTCTTTGACGTTTGAAGTTACATCACGAAATTAGGTGTATGAAAAAAAAAACACATTTGATAGAAAGACTATATGGAATAAAATGGAATAAAGCTGTATTGTGACCATCATTTTTTCTTGCTGTTATTAATCTTTTGTTGTTGTTGCTGCTGCTGTATTATTTTGTTTATCCTCTGAAGGCTTTAGTTCAGATTTAGGTTCGATATCTTTTCTTTGTGTTTTTTCGAGTCGTGTCATAGCAAATATAGATTAACATGTACTCACAATGTTGGGGTTTCTTGTAAATTTCCATTAGACTTACTTCATATTTAGTTACTTGCATGTGAATGACATACGAGTATGTGTCATTGAATAAATGGAATAATTGCATGCAGTCAAGAAGAATGTGGGGTATTTTGTCTTCACTGGTAAATATGTGATACCTAGACAAGAAATGTGGTTGTGACCGCGTAAAAAACGCCTCCCGGCATACCTTATTTTAGTACACCATGCTTTGCTTACATGTGCGTTGCAGTGGATATATAGATTTTAGCTTGTGCCAGTTTGGTGATTCTGTATTGTGACACCTCATCACATGGGCGAAATGCAATCATCATAGCGCCTCCCGTCCCGCTTCGCGGGACCGCCGCTATGCGGCGTGGGGAGGCGCTAAAAAATTGCAGGTATCTCTTTACAAAATTGATGGACCTTGACCCTTAGACCTCTAATGTAGGATCCTTCATTTTATGTAGGCTGTGCCTTATACACGGGGTAAGTTATATAACAGTGTATTTTTTCTTGCAGTGATGTTGTCCAGTAATCCCATGAGTCAGACAGTGGACATGTGTTCAGACACCGATGTGAGCGGTTCTCTGGTATACCTGTGGAACACACACTTCCCGCAGTACACCACACGTAGAACGTGTCGCTGTGTGGTACACGTACAGCTAAACACACACGTACAGGTTACAATGCCACACTTCAAGGCACATAGACAGCCAACAAACACCAACTGTCCTCAGGTAAGGGCCTACACCCATTACACTATTGTAAAACTGGCCGATGGTACACATTGAAAAAAGGTTGTAAAATCGGCCATTGTAGGGTTTTGGAAGGAAAATCAATGTGATACAAATGGGAACCAATGCTACTACATAATAATACCTCAAAGATAATGGTACTGTCCAGTACATTACTTGCCAGGATTTTTTAACGTTTTTGATATCTTAATTAAAATCGGGAATGAAAATAATAAAATATCGATGTGTATTATGTACTATTTGTACAATAATGTAGACTGATTATTGCAAAGTTGGGTAATGTTTTTTAGGCCTAAGTATTGGTTCTTTTAATATCTTGTTGTATGGATAAATTGGTACCCGTCTTTATGCTGAACCTGATGTGCGCGCACTGCTTCACAAATGAAAAAAGCATGTCCAAGTCCTGATGCAGATTTCACGTCCTACCAGTAGTTCCTAAGAGTTCAGCCGTTGGCCAGGGTAAAAGCACTTTCAAACAATAGGTAACGAGAGGGGAGGAGGTTCAGAAATTATGAAATAGAGTCTAGGTTAATTTCCATATTTTACAAACCATAGTAAGAATGAGGAATTTCTACAGAAATTCAGAATACAATGAAATGGGGTGGAATCTCTGAGACCTACTTGGCTGGTGTAAATGTAGATGTGCTACCACCTGGTGTGAAAGACCAATATTAACCAGAGCAATTTTCCCTGTTCCAAACTCACAATATAAAATGAATAGATACATCCCACATATAATTGATCAGGTATAAATTTATTCCCAATTAGTAGATTGATGATTCCCATTTGTAACTATATGTTGCCCTGCTGAAAACATGTTTTTTTTTGTCTGTTGAAATTGATCTTATCTGGAATCAAGAAGACACAGTGGCCTTTGTACGCCATACACCCATGTCCAACTCCATATACTACTTACTCTACCCCTATATATATGTGTTACTCACGAGCTGCTCCAGTTATATTGTACGTAGTATAGGAACACAGATGTTAGTGTATGGCAACATGAAACCGAAAGCCAGGTACAGTTAACATCCCGGCAACCCTGTCAAATCCCGGACTTCAATTCAATGAAATTCATCATTGATTGACAAAAGCATGACAGATCATTTTTTGTAAATAACGTGTTATCCTACAGGAATGAATCCATTATGTTCATCCAATTGCTTTGGATGGAGCTTTTGGGAGACTTGGAGAACAGAACCCTGCATCATGCCCATAAATTGGTGGTCATGATGCACAAATGAACAGGGGCGTAGGAAAAGGGGGGGCCAGGGGGGCCTGGGAGTCTATGGGTATGTATAGGCATCATCGCGCTCAAGCCGATGATGGTGTTCATCATCCCAAGGTGTTCAAATTGGGACCCCGCTGGGCCCCCCAATGAAGATTTGCTTCCTACGCCTCTGATGAAGCAGCCTTGCCTGCATTTTATTGGAGCATTATACCCCCAGAGAGGCTACCAACCCCGCAGGGTGATCAGAGAGTCTGCTGACCCTGCAGGGTGGTCAGAGAGTCTACCAACCCCGCAGGGTGATCAGAGAGTCTACCAACCCCGCAGGGTGATCAGAGAGTCTGCTGACCCTGCAGGGTGGTCAGAGAGTCTGCCGACCCTGCAGGGTGGTCAGAGAGTCTGTGAACCCTGCAGGGTGGTCAGAGAGTCTGCTGACCCTGCAGGGTGGTCAGAGAGTCTGCCGACCCTGCAGGGTGGTCAGAGAGTCTGCCGACCCTGCAGGGTGGTCAGAGAGTCTGCCGACCCTGCAGGGTGGTCAGAGAGTCTGCCTACCCTGCAGGGTGGTCAGAGAGTCTGCCGACCCTGCAGGGTGGTCAGAGAGTCTGCCGACCCTGCAGGGTGGTCAGAGAGTCTGCCGACCCTGCAGGGTGGTCAGAGAGTCTGCCGACCCTGCAGGGTGGTCAGAGAGTCTGCCGACCCTGCAGGGTGGTCAGAGAGTCTGCCGACCCTGCAGGGTGGTCAGAGAGTCTGCCGACCCTGCAGGGTGGTCAGAGAGTCTACGACCCTGCAGGGTGGTCAGAGAGTCTGCCGACCCTGCAGGGTGGTCAGAGAGTCTGCCGACCCTGCAGGGTGGTCAGAGAGTCTGCCGACCCTGCAGGGTGGTCAGAGAGTCTGCCGACCCTGCAGGGTGGTCAGAGAGTCTGCCTACCCTGCAGGGTGGTCAGAGAGTCTGCCGACCCTGCAGGGTGGTCAGAGAGTCTACGACCCTGCAGGGTGGTCAAAAAGTCTGCCTACCCTGCAGGTGGTCAGAGAGTCTGCCGACCCTGCAGGGTGGTCAGAGAGTCTGCCGACCCTGCAGGGTGGTCAGAGAGTCTGCCGACCCTGCAGGGTGGTCAGAGAGTCTGCCGACCCTGCAGGGTGGTCAGAGAGTCTGCCGACCCTGCAGGGTGGTCAGAGAGTCTGCCGACCCTGCAGGGTGGTCAGAGAGTCTGCCTACCCTGCAGGGTGGTCAGAGAGTCTACAACCCTGCAGGGTGGTCAGAGAGTCTACAACCCTGCAGGGTGGTCAGAGAGTCTACAACCCTGCAGGGTGGTCAGAGAGTCTACAACCCTGCAGGGTGGTCAGAGAGTCTACAACCCTGCAGGGTGGTCAGATAGTCTACCAACCAAGCAGGGTCGTCAGGCTGCATCAATGTTACCCTGACAAGTAATGCACCATGAGCATTATGCCGTAATGCACCTTCTGACCTTAAAGGATATTCATTTATATCCCCAAGGTGATCCACTTCTGGAGTGGCAGTGAGGTTCGTAGCGTGTGTTCGGAAGTCGATGACAGTTTTGAGCCGCTGCAGTTGAACGTGGACAGCACACTCTACATAGAGTTTGACAACCCACAGAGGAAGCTTACCCAGTTCTGGATAACACTTGGAGGTAAGTTATTTAGGGTATTTAAACTAAATGGTTAGCTCAGAAGAGGGACCAGGGGGTATCCATTTCACTCGAATGTCACAGTTAAATTTACTACTGTTATTTACCTCTATGGAAGGCCTCTTAGAACTTTGGATACTAATTATATATCGGATACTAATCAAATTAGTTTTGGATAAAAGTCGGGTGTCAATTATAATACCACTTCTTTTCTCTGATTCAAAAAACAAATCCCTGGAGGTTAATTCAAAAGATCCTGGGATCGCAACCTCAGCGATCTTAGGAATTATTCTGCCTTATCCTATTAATCAATCCTAAGATTAGACTGCATTCACTTTTCCTAGCCAGCACTAAGATTGCATTGATCTTAGCCTCAGCCCTCCTACACTATTCCAAGAAGTACTGACTGGGCACAGGGGTAAGAGTCCCAAAATAAAGGAATAGCTGTGGAATCACTCTTCTTTACAACAGTGTTTATACTATTGTTCCCAGTCCCAAGAGAGCACAGGGTGCAGTTGACCCCGTACAGTATTCAAGAGTTGTTCTCATGAATGTATGATTTATGCTTGCCTATTAGAAGCATTGCCCCTCCCCCCCCCCCTCAGGACAAAGAGAGAGAAGGGAAGAATTACCTTACAGTGCACCTAACACATGAGTAGCCCTAAGAGCCCTCAAGGACACTCAGCAAACGTCCTCCCTCCCCTCTATATGTATGCAGCAGGCTATTCACTCTTTCGATCAGAAGTGTTCCCTGTAAGTGCTCTTGTACTCCCGTTAAACCACTATGCAATTCTTTCACTAAGATCGCAGTGATCTTAGCTCTGGAAAATGAATAGTGAAGTGATCTCAGGATTCGCTATTCCTGACAGGCCTGCAACCACTGCATTAGATAGGGTAGACTGGCCAGTTCTGATGATATGTGCCTAGACTAAGATCGCAGGAGTAGAAATCCCAGGATCTTTTGAACTAACCTCCAGAGAGCTTGTACTTCAAAGGCCTCTATACAAATAAAAGTAAAAGCCCCCAAACCCCTCTTAGTGACCTTCTTTTTCACGAAATCCCGCTTAACGCCTTAAAGGCCACTGCATGATGCAGGAGTGCATCATGCCCATTGGTCGGCATGATGCTGCAATGAAGTGCGGGCAAGACTGCTAGCTAACACTTCATTGGTGCATCATGACGACCAATGGGCATGATGTATTAGTGCATCAGCGGCCGTTAAAGGGTTAAGACTGTTAAGGTATGCCATCTGTCCAGTCGCACTTCAATACCAAAATGAACAACCATGCACCCATTGAGCAAAAATAATATATGAAGACATTTTGAAAAATGTCTTGGGAAGCAAATTATTTGAGGTTTTAAGTCCAAATATGATAGAAAACAGAGACAGTTGCGAATCCTCTGTCTGAGGAAATGAGGGATTTGGGGAATCAAAAGTAAGGGCCAACAGTGCCAACATTATAACATTTTTACTATCATTTTTCTTCAGTTCACCATTCTCAGACAATGACAGTACAATGTGGATCTCGTCTCGTCTTCCCGCCCCGCCCTGTCGGTAGTAACCGCGAACATACCCCGAATTTACCCCACCACTCCACCCATGGTCCTACCACCGGCAGACCATGGACCCGGTGGGGGGCTGGGGAGACGCTGGGCCCCACACCATCTACATCTAAACCCCCCTTCATACAAGTACCCACAGAGCCCCTGCAGGCATCCCAACATGTACATAGTATAGGTAGGTATGGTGGGTTGTTTATATAATTGACCCAACAATTATTATAATTGATATTTAGCTATTGCTCCAGTTGCATGAAACTTGTTTGAAGTAGAAGACAAAGCACAGAGTACATGTATACTTTCTCCCAGATACTAAGGGAATAAGTCACTGCCATCAGGACTGCTCATAAAGTCCCCCTCTAAAAAAAGGGAAAAAAGAGAAAAGAAAGGGAAAATGAGATGGAATGTCCCTTGTCATTCTTCCCATCTTTTGGAGTGCATGGCCTAATATAAATAGGCTACTTGTACAGGCAGCCATCTACTAAAGTTTAATTATTACTTAAGAAGGCAGGTGGCAGCACTGGTAGGTGTTCTACCTCTACTACAGATATGGTTTTTTTCATCTCTTCATCAGGTTATATCCCTATAATAGCTGCTGTACTTGGTGCAACCCTTGTCATTGTCATTATCATCATGGTGGTCATCTTTGGCTGTAAGAAGCGCAGGTGAGTGAAAATGTTATTATATACTTACGCTATTGCAAATATACGTGGGAGTTTGGTAGATTTGATAGGCCAGGGGGCAAGGTCGGTTGCAGTCATACATAAGATATCCACCATTCAGTAGGCCAGACTTTTGAAGCCCCTGTACAAGAAGAGGCCGATGACCTTCATTATAAACCACCAGGATGGGATCGTTCGGATTGTACACATATCTGACACCTATTGCACTATAGACAATTAATGTACAAAATTAAGAATATTGCTGTCTCTGTTACATGTAATAATTTCCATTGAGCACACTTTTGAGAGATAAGGGTTCATGGGGTAGGCTCATTTTTGAAACATAAGGGCATGTGCGACGACATTTAACAAATGTGACAATGTTCCTATAGACAATTTCTCTTTTTTTGAGACAGGGTATGTTTAAAACATTACCTCTTCGCAACCATGCACCTCTCTCATGACCCAGCAAAAATAGCTGCGTTTTAAAGCAAACAGTTCAAGGTCCCCTAACCCTACCATTTCTCATCACAGAAAACGTGAACGTTCACCACCCCCTGCACCGGCCACTGATGCTGTTGGGGACTATGCCTTTGATAACGACATCTACATGACGGAAGCGACAAGGCGGCAAAACCAAAAAACACATCCACCACCAGCACCTGACCCGCCACCTAGTGTCACTGAGCAGAAACATAATGATGACGTCATAACCACTACTGCTCCCCCACCAAGGAAGTTCCTCGCTTTGGAGGCACCAAAGGGGACAGTAGTGCCAAACCCATATGCAGGGTTACCGGTGGACTCACCCAGACATTTGACAGCATACCCAAGTAATCCCAATGGGAAAAAGACAGCAGCCGATTATGAGGATCTTACTGACTTTGATCAGTCGTATAAAGGGATGCTGAAAAAGGCAGTCGAGGCAGATTTGGAAGGGGTAGCTGAGACAAAATTGCAATTACCCTGACCAGAAATACCCTTGGATGAACTTTGTTCATGTCTTTGGGTAATGAATGTTCAATTTCCCTTTCAAGGCAGCATGATGTCTTAAGACATTAGGCTCATTTGTAGGCGGATAATTCATTGGCATGGTGTGTGCATTGTGCAAACCATTTTGGAGCAAATCTTTAGTTTTGGCATGATCTGAACTATGGACTATAATTATATGCATTCATGCACCGTGAATGCAAAAGCTTACATGATGGGCTGATGAAAATGGGAATAAGTGGGTTTTTAATATGTCGTGTACATAAATAGGTTTATTTACATGACACTGCCGTGTACATAAATAGAGAGCCATGCTGTACACGAGATCATCGAGGGAATAGGTAGACCTTATTTGCACGAAGCTGCTGTGTATAAAAGTGGGTTGTATTACACATGTATAGTGTACTAGCTCTGATGTTGTGTAGATAAAAACACGGCAAAGTCGTGCAAATATAATCAAGTAATTTACACGATGTAATTGTGAAACTATCGCTGGCAAGAATGATGTATCAAAACATAATGCTGCACTTTAAGGGTAAACAAAACAGACTGACTTTGAATAGTTTGATGTGTATTGACATTAGTTTTTCTACTTCCATACTGTGTCCTTCACAGCATGTTGAAGTTATTGATATAACTGTAGCTATAATCTAGAAAACAAAGATGCATATTACAAAAATCAATGGTTGATAATTTGAGAATATCACAAGACCTGTATTTTAATTACTAATCAGTCCTGAAAGGGGTAACAATATGACGTCACGGTAGACACCTTGAGGGTGGATGGAATAGAAATTCGGTATGATTACGAAACTTTGATAATGATCTAAGAGAAATTATGGATCAAAATTCACAATTTTTATGGTAGATTTCCCATGTATTTACCCACAGTTCTGGCAATTCTTTTTTTTTTTTTTTTAAATTTGATTGGAATTGGGCGGAAATGCATCAATCGGGAAGATGACTGATTTGCTAGCAACACAAAACCGGAATCGTGTAGATATGTAATATACCACTTGGTACAGAACTGATACGTGGAACATTTGGATGGTATTGTAATATGTGCGTATAAAGAATAAATGATATTAAAACATTCTTCACCTCTGTGCCAGTTATGCTCGTCAGAATTGCCGTAAAACCCTTATTAGATACATCCTGAATTCAGGAACATGAAGATCATATAAGGCACATCATGGAACATACTTTGCCCGATGGCCCACTACTTGAAACACATTTTATAGTCCTCACATATATAAGGCCTAAGGGCCAAAAACCATTACCCGATTTTCCAATAATTGGTACCTTTATCGGCTGAATATTACATAATACTCATAGATATTGATCAGTTTCAGATGATAGGTTGTTGAAATCTAACAATAAGTGCCCTATTTTGTGGCCGATTTGGCGCTATATATATATACTGCAAACTTTATTTTTATTCCCGATTTTAACATATCAAACATGTTAGAAAGTCCTGGTAAAGGTAATGTATTGGACTGTGTCATTATCAAGGTTGTACCTTTCTCTTTGGAGAAATTATTATGTACTAGCATTGAACACCACTCGATTAGTATCAGTTAACACGTTGATTGTCCTTCTACACCCCTACAATGCCTGATTTTGCAACTGATTTTGATGTTTACCCTGATAATCGGCCAGTTTTACAATCGTCTAATGGGTTTAGGCCCTAATTCCATTTTAGTCAGTGTCCAAGTCGGGATCAGTCGACTGAAAAGTCTAACTGAAAAAGTAGTGTCTGATTCCATTATGAAGTTGACTTTTTTGGTCAGATTTTTCAGACTTTTGCAGTCAGTTTTCAGACTTTCCCTGTCACTTCTCAGACTTTTTCAGTCAGTTCTCTAACATTGACAGTCCACTTCTGATTCCACTGGCCGTCAGCCAATGGTTAAGTGGAGAAAAGTAACTAAATCTACCTAAATGACCAAACATTTTGAAATATTGAAAAGAGGTAATATTTGAAGAAAAGTAAAAATCTCACTAGAAAGGGTTGACATTGACTGGAAAATTGCTTCCACTGACACTGAAGTTAGGAAAAGTTGACTTTTTCACTAAACTTTTGACTAAAAAAGGCTAAATTGAATCATGAAGAAATAAAATTCTGTGAAAGTGGGAGAGAGCTGACTAGAAAGGTTTAGATTTCACTTTTTCAGTGGCAGAAAATGGGAAAAAGTCGTTCAAAGGTGACTTTTTCAGTCAACCTTTGGTGACGTTGTGCAAACTTGACTGAAGTGTAATAAGTAACACACTCCTAACTTAGGCTGATTCTAGAAGGTACACCAGGTGCCCATTCTTGCATATATGCATAATACCCCAAGTATAAGGCGCTGCCTATACGTATTATGGTATTTTGCTACAGCTAATTATGGGAATCTTATTGGGGGCTACATCAAAGCCTGGGTTTATAAACTTCTGACTTTCGGCATATCGTTCGTTAGGCCAATTGTTGGATTATACTTATTCGTCCTTATACATATTCGTCCTTCCTGAAGTTTAAACCATGTTTGATTCAAAGGAGCATACCCCTGAAATTGAAAGGGTTTGATAGTCCATCACTCAGTGGCTCCATCTGCAGGTGCATAGTAGACATAACTACACAAATGAAACCTGGGGTATGTTTCATAACAATGTACAATCACCAAATAGCTCTATGATCCCCAAAATATCACTACGATCACAGAATCTGGCTTAATTGTAGGATCTGTCTCCTAACATATACATTGTACAGAGTTTGAGTATGAATGAGTGAGTGAGTAATAGAAGTTTAACGCCATTTTGACAACTAAGGTAATATTAATGGTGGGAACTACATTACACAATTTCACAGAGGAATGTGTCAGTGCGTACACCACACACATCCTGAGTGGATAGGAAAGAGGAGAAATAGACCCTTTTAAGTGGGCTAGGGAAGCCCTGAGTACATATGTCACTTGTTCAATTTCTACTATAAGTTCGAACAGCCCAAGAACATTTTCCATGTATTTTGACAATTGAATAGCATGCAATGCATGGGTAACATAATGCCTTTGAACAAATTGTGGAATAGCTAATTGTTTGAAACAGAAGATTGGAGGAAAATCGTTGCCTGTTATGAAACGAACCCAAGCATGGCAGCTAAGGTGTGTAGAGAAGAGAGAACTCAGTGCTGCCCCCTGCATGCCTTTATCAACACCAATTATTTTTGCCAATCGAAAAAGGCAAGAGGAACTATCATACAACAGGCAGCACGGAGGAAAAAATATATTTCACACTCTTTGCATGTAAGACTTCCTGTGGTATATATCGCATACAGCCTTGTCCTCACACGATAAACCCTACATTTTGGAGTTCTTGGTTTGATTCATTATGATTCAGTTGATGTAAGTTGAATAAAAAAAACTGATCACATCGATTCCACTGTTGTTATACCATGTGGTGCCGTGACATAAAATGTGAAAAAGACCTCGATGATTGCTTCATTGTGGAAGACATTTGTCTCCATTGAACTCTATTGCTTTTTCATTGTAGGTGTCCATTTTGTAGTCTGAACCCTTGTATTGTCTTTGCTCTGAGGGAGTGCCTCCAAATGTGCCAGTAGTTCTGGAGAGATTCGTAGAGTTTGATTGTTCCCAACAATTTTGCCCTATGCACTGCTTTGTCTTATAGACTCTAATCTACTGCTCTTGATCGACTGTTCCATCTACCTGACCTTCTAATACAAAAGCCCTCTAACAATTTCAACATATCACGTGTCCGATCTAGGTAATTGTGGCAATACGTCACAAGGAAACTTGCTGGATTTCCAGTCACCACCCCCTGAAGGTATTGGCAACTAGACATGGTTTAACCTTCTTATGGTTCTAAACAGAGTTATTAATAGATCACAGATCTAGGAGGGGACACGCAGTATGAGATATACGGCAACCCGTACACACCCTAAAAACCTCTGGATCAGATTTTGAGTCCAATTTAGCACACAGATTCCTCTGGAGGTTGGAGGGGAGTGGCTGTAAAGGACGTATAGGGTAGATTAACCTAAAGATATCCACATACCTTGAGACGTCCATCCCACAAAATGACAATTAAAATGGCTTTACTACCTGAAATAACAATACTAAATTGTTTACGAGCATTGAATCTACCAGCTGGTATTGTTGATTCAGCAGCAGAACCCTGTTTACTGTTTGAATAAGAACAAACTTCCTAAATTCGAGTCTATAATTTTCACTCACACCAGAGGTGACCTAGAAGGGAGAAGGGCACATTCAGGAAGAGGAACCGACAATAGTTGTAAAAACATTTGGTGCACCAGTATTTTTAGGTTTAATCTAGGGTCATAATAGCAAAGCTAACTCTGAACTATAGACCAAACCAGTTAAAGCATGCTAACATATTAAAAGAAAGTATGCTTATTTACGAAAAAAAATACATTTCGGGTATTGCAGTTTGTGTTCCGATCTCATATTTCACCCATTCTTATGAGAACACTACAAATATAAAATAAGATTATCAAATAGGAAGTACCATTCTATGATGGGCTCCCACAAATCACAATCTGTGCAGTACATAGCTATATGATCCTAACATTCAGCCATGTCCAAATATGGGCTGGCCAATCATAACCTGCGGCTCCATGTTGGTGAGGTCAACCTGGGGGTCAAGGTGTCATACTAGTGATTGGCATGATCGAGTTGTCATATGAGAAATATCATAAGACTAGTGGTATATAGTGTAATTATCTCAAGGCTCTTATAAATAGTGTTATTTCCAGTTGTCACTGGTTTATTCAGCTTTAGGCAACATGTAAGAAATATCAATCATACAGTAGTTAGTATGTAGGTAATTTGCACATGCAGTAAACATACAGTAATTTATAAGGTATAATGTTCAGTTCCACTCCACCTGTGAGGTATTAATAATACAGTGTCCAGCATACTTCTAGGTGGGTTCCCACACCTAGCTCCTGACCTGCTGCTTAGAGGAATAATGTAATAATGGATAACTTTACCCTCTGGTGGAAGTCTTGAAGAAGATAGCCTCTGGCCACTAATGGTAGGAAACCAATGCCTGTCTAGCATAGTTTCACCATAGTGCAGTGGTATAGCAGGTAGCAGGAGATGACTGGAGATGTTACCTCTAGAGCGGTTCTTGGTGATGTGTCTTCCTGGAGGTGCAGACAGGCTATTTGTAGCAAATCTTGGAAAAGCACCTCCAGACTGACTGGAGCCAGCAGCATCTGCCTAACTCTACAATTGTTTGAGGGGACCCTTTCAAGTGTCACAGGGGGACAAAGGACCCCCATGGACGCCGCTATGGCCCCCATTGTCTTGGTCGGTTCTGCATCTTTAGACCCTCATATCTCGGCCGTTTATGCTTGTATAACCGCCATTTTGGGCATGCGCAGAGCTGAATGTGCCAAGATTATAATGCCCGCTGGATAGGCGCGTAACTCCCGCCGGTTTGTCTGTAGCTCACTCGGAGGTTGATTCAGTCTCCATAGCGTAACTTCCTTAATACTGGGAGTTCAGCCTTGATCTTGGGCTCATTCTGACCGTCTAATTATGGGCTTTCCATAGAATTTTTGATATTTGACCTAGGTCGCTCAGGAGCGACGCTAGAGCGACTGGAAGGTTATGGCGTCGTGCTTATGTAACCCATTGTTCAGTCCTTAGAGTGCTCAGACACTCATGACGGCGTCAGCGGTGCTCAGGCACCCGTGACGGCCGGTTGCATTCACTTACAAGTTATTAATTTGTGCATTGAACCATGAGGTCGCACACTGAGACCCTTATTCTTATTATATTGTGCAGTGAACCATTAGGTCGGACCTTTTGATGTCATAAACTTAGTCTAACTGACTGTGGCTGGTGTGCAGTGGGGCATGAACGCTCTTATGTAAAGTTTGAGCGCTCTTATAGCTCTTAGAACCAACCTATGTATTAATTTCATAGATATTTCTTTGATTAATACAAAATATGTTACAATTTATGGAATAATAAAATGGTATATCATAGAATACTCCCTCTCCCCCGAAAGAATGCGAAACTCCGTCATTTCGCCGAGGGAATGTACAATTTATACAATTTTTACCTTATTTTTGGAGTTATATACTGTTTTGTAAGAGGATTTGAAGTAATGGGGAGTGCTTCAAATGCAATTTTTGTGGTAGAGCTTTGTCAGTATAAACAATTTTCTCCTGGGTATAAGTACATTTCCGAGTTCCTATATCTTACTATACCAGAGCTTATTTGCTTATGTAACATCAATTTTGGGTACAATTTTCCATTTTTATGTACAACATACAATTTGGCAAATAGTGTGCAATTTTGGCATTTAATATTCAATTTAGCGTGCAAATTGAACATAAATGACAATTTCAGTGTGCAAATTTACAATTTCGCGTGCATTTGGCAATTTAAGTGTGCAAATATATAATTTTCGCGTATATTTGGCATTTTTAGTGTGCAAATATATAATTTCGCGTGCATTTGGCAATTCTAGTATGCCAATGTATAATTTTGCGTTCAATTGATAGTTTCTGTATGTACAAATATAATTTTGCGTACAGCTTGGATACACATAGAAATGTTGATTTTCTAAAAATCTGACTTCAGTGTATGAATTGGGTACAGACATACAGTATAATGTGCAACATATAATCCAAATGTAAATTGGATACAACTTACAATCTAGTGTGCAAACATACAATTTTAGTGTGCAAATTGGGTACGAGCGTACAATCTGGTGTGCAAACATACAATTTTAGTGTGCAAATTGGGTACAAGCGTACAATCTGGTGTGCAAATATACAATTTTATGGGATTTGAGACAAATTTTTCCGAGGGCCGGAAAAACAAAGTACTTCAGGTACAATAGGCTTGTTTGTCTCTGAGTTACTCATTGATTTTGCTATATGGGTGTATTAATTGGCAATTTCGGCAGTGGGCCGCTGCTTAATTGACTTTTCCCCTAGCCTTTTGAGTATGTGTCCCTGAAAGAGATTTATTTGGTGAGTATCTTAAGTAAACATGTTTTATGTCAACAATTTTCTCAACAAATTTTTTTTTTTTTTTTTTTTTTTCATTCATTTTTCCAACAATTTTCTTGGATACCTAAAGTGTGTTACTTTAAGTAAACCTTGGCATAGTATACAAGTGCTAGTGGGTACAAAAACTGTCTTAGTTATCTACCTGCATTCATGTATATTAATGTTAGATTTGTACAATTTTACAATTTGTAATTTGCAATTTCGCAATTTTGCGCGTATATGCGCGCATTAATCATTGATTTTGTGAGAATACCATAGATTTTCATATTATACATCAACAAGTGGCTGTGTATATAATTTTTTTTTCTAATACTTTGATAATTTCATTGACAGTGGAGGTGTGTCAGGAGTGAGATGTGAGTCTCCTCCCTGGTGTGCTCATGCAGTGGTGGCACTTGAGGTGTTAGGTGCCAGATTTTGGCATGTGTCTGTGGCAGTGCCTAGCTTGGTGTCAGTGGACAGTTCAGGGTGGGGGGGGTGTGTGTGTGTGTCCATTTAAGGAGTGTGTGGCTGGTATTGGAGCATCAGTTCCTCTCTGGAAGTCACTGCTGTAGTACCATGGCCCACCTACAAGCTCTCTTTGCTCTGCCTGTCCCCCAGGTGATGGAGGTGGGGAGTCCAGCTAGGGCCCTGGTTGAGTCTAACCAGACCATCCATTATGGGTACATAGTGAGTAACTTCAAAGAGATCATAGAGCATGGTGATGTGATGGTCTGTAATTACTCCTGCCATTATTTCCTGGGCTCAGCCTTGCGTCGGGGGGCCACTGTGGCCCTTCTGACTAGGGCCTTGGGCAGTATGGGTTTCCGGCCCATGGATCATAACCTAGGGCCGCGGGAGCGAGTGCTATGGGATTATTTGTTGGCGGCATCCCTCCTCGATCTTGCGGCATCCGGGAATCCATCCACGGCTGCCGAGTATGGGCTGGGGATGCTGGAGGCCCGGCTCGCTGAGTGGGAGCAGGATCACGGCCATATGTATGGCTCGGACTCGGCCCCGGACTCTCCCATTGATGTTGAACCCGAGGATCTGTGGTAGGATCCCGACTGACTGAAACCTAGGGTGTAAAAACCCGCCATCCCAAAGGCCCTTTTCAGGGCCGGCAAATTGTCCGAAAAGTTCTGAATACTGTCTCTGATGTGTTGTCTCCTGGTGGTGGACTGGGGGCAGTGTGGGCAGTCTAGGCTGTTTCCACAGTCACCGGGGAGGGCTGGTGGTTTAGAAAATTAGCAATAGTCTGCATGTTTGACCTTGCGGTCTCCTCCTGTTGTTCGTCAATAATTATATCTGTTGTATTTTCCAGTGCTGTCATGGTCACCGGGCTGGTGCCACAATCATTCTGGAGAAGCATGGAGTAGTACAGTCCTTTGTTTTTAAGGGCTGGTATAGTGCTGAACCTAGTGCGCCAAGGTAGGTGTATCACCTGAGGGAGGTGATAAGCAAATTCTCCTCTCTGTGTTGTTATAACTGCTGGTCCATTCCAGGTAAATATAGCCTTAGGTAGTGGGAAGGTTTTAACCACTATATCCTTATAGGTAGGGGCAGCTGCTGATTTAATCTCATCAAATTCATGTGGTATTGGCCTCAAGGGTAGCGCGAAGTTTGAGTCTCCACAATATATTTTAAAATATATTGTGGGGTTTGTGCGCTTGGCCACATTTTTCTTGCCACAGTGTGTCTGTGCAAATTTCTTAAGGTACTTCATTATTCTGTAGGCTGAGTAGATGGTCAGGGTGAATAATATAGCAATTATCAGGGTGTGGGTTTCCTGAATTGTGAGGAAGGGGGTGTGGGTTTCCTCTGTAGGGGTTAGTTTGGTAGGATTCTTATCTGGGAGCAATTTGTGTAGGGGCAGCTCGGTGACTAGTCTGAATGCTTTGGCTGTAGGCAGGTAGGCTACAGTCCCTCCTAGTCTGTATAATTTGAGTAGTATGTATACTATAAAAATGTGAGCTGATATCCCTAGGATGAGTGCTAAGCTTTGGAAGATTGGATGCTCTGTAACTCGACGTAGGTATGATTCCTCGTAGCGCGTTTCCATTTCCTTATTAAGGTTGGAGGCATCTTTTAATACTGTTTTAGCAAAGGGCTCTAAATTTAGTTGAGTAATATCATCCATGATTGGATTTTCCTGTAGTTTTTCTAAGGTTCTAGAAAGGTTTACTACTGGGAAATTTGGAAGATTCTCTCTTTCATCTGGTTTGGTTTCAGAAATTTTGTTAAGTGCTGCCATGAATGGTAAATTAATTGTCTTGAGAATGTAATGAAATGATAAGGTTGAGTTACAGGGCAACCTTGTGTTTGGAAGAGAAAATTCTCCTACACTGATCGTGCACCCACAGGGTACACCTATGATTGAGTAGGACTGGGCCTTCCGAGTTTCAGACGTTTTACCATGGCAGTTGATAAAGTAATGGGGTTCATTAGTAGTGACCAGATACTCATCTTCAGAAATGGAAATAGCATGGGTGGTAGGTGCTTGCAGTGGTGAAACTGTAAACTTGCAATGTTCCTTAATCTGTTGAGCCTGGTTAGTAAAAATGGCTACAGGGCATGTAGGCCTGTGTTTATAGATTCTACCATTTACATCTCTGCATACCTTTACTGTAGTACCTTCACATGCCTGCATATCTGCTGAGTCCAATTCGATGAATAATGATTCATCGTAAGATACTGCTAGAAACTCAGTTGTGGTTTGTAGTTTGGTGACTCCTCTGGTGGGGGTCTCCTGTGTGTCTATAGGCATGGGTGATGTAATCATTTGGTACAGTTTGAAGGTTGAGGTGGTAGATTGAATTATAATGTCCAGATGAATATATATATGGTGAGCTGAGTAAGTGTATGAGGTCAGCTTCTGTGAATAATAGAAATCTAAGTCATTAATTGCGACTTGTGCTCCAGGGTGTGTAATCCTAAGTTTGTTATTAATGTCAATTAGGTATCTAGCAAGGTCTGAGGGTGGTACTATATCAGGGGTTAGGATTCCTGATGATAGCATCCTCAGGGCTGCATTTGTCCTTTGCAGTGATTGAACTGTATTCATTCTTGCTGCTATGATAATTAATGCATCATTTAATACTTGCATTTTCTCCCTTTGAGTTTTCTCGTGCCTTGAATATGAGTCAAGTGACCTGGACATGTTAGAGGCCCACAGGTTGACGGTGTCACCTATGGTGTTGATTGTGCTGTCCAGTACCTTCTTATCTTGGATGTATGCTTTGACAAACTTATCTTGTCTGTCTGTGATCTTTTCAATGAGATTAGCTGCTTCCTGATCCTGTTTAGCAAATTTTCTTAGTATTTCATCTATGTTCTTGAGCTGTCCCATTACTTGGTTTACATCTTCTACTGTGGCTAGACCTAGCACACCGCGAAACAGGGGTGCTAGAAAACCCAGTATGGCCTCTCTTTTGGCCTTGTCCAATGTGTTTATGGGGTTGGATAAGAACAATTTGATGGAGGCTAGTGTTTCATTTATCTCCTTGTCTGCAATTTCCAGCAAGGTGTCTAGCTCCTTAGCTTGTTGGATAATTTGGCCAGAGGTATGATCTTGTAGAGTAGGAGTGGTCAAATGGAGTATTCTATCCCTTATGGATCCTTGGGTAACGGGTGCCCGAGGTATCTTGTAGGGAATAGCTAACAACAGTGTTGTGGTTGTATGTCCATTGACCAATGGTTGAGGGCTAGGTTTGAATACTACTCCTATGTTTTGTCTCACCACAGGTGTATAACCTGCAGTAAGTGGTTCAATAGTATATAATAACAGCATAGTTAGCAGTATGGGTGAAACTCTCAGTGTCCCCATGGTGCTTGTGTAAAGCAAGTTTGCTGTTTAAAGTCTTGTCAAATTTGTAGTGATTTGGTGCTGGTAAAGTCTAAGTGTATGGTGTAACACTTTAAATGAAGTGGTTCAAACTGTACCTTTGCAAGATTGAGCTGTCTTGGCAATATGTCCGGTGAGTCTATAGAGGTTGACCAGTAAATGGTAAGGTCAGGTTGAAGGTGAAGTAGGTGTGTTCTTTATCCTAGTGCAGTCTCTCCTAATGGAGAAGTGGGCTGGCTAATTCCCAAGTGGGGTCCTGTAGACTTGTGTTCCAGACTGCAGCTGGATGAAGACTGATGGTGGGCTATGGTCCACAGTGCTTCTTATGTAGCCTACCCTACCCACATCCATTGTGGGCCTGGTATTGTTTCTCTGGAGTCATGTACCTAATCTCCAGTGTCTGCAACTGAGGGGTTCTATTGTGTAATCTGTGTACTGGTAATTAGCTCCTCCTGTCATCCAGGACAGCCATTCATGACCGTCTAGACAGTTGTCTGAGTGTAGCTTATAAGGTCAATTGATCTCTATAGACTGCTGTGTTGGCATAGCGCGCTCTTTCATGTGGGGATTAGGCTTTAGACACTCCATTGTGTTACCCTTACTCTTCTTAGACTTCATGTCTGCTTTACTTGGGGGGTCCCAGTCTTTGACCCTTTCAGAGGCAATAACCTACTGATATATTTACAAATTTGATTGGCTTTATATACATAGTAATTCATTATCAGTCACACATGTCTTATGTGTGGATGAAGAGAATTTGTAATACATTTTGAAAATCTTATGTCTTTTGGTATCTCAATCTTGTTTCTAATTTCTTGAAACTGCACCACACCTAGATGTCTTCCTTAGTATGTGGTGTGCAGGCCTAGGCTTGATAGGGCCTATGCCTGTGGTTTCTCTTGTAAGGGTGATATCATTTTTGTTCCTTACAATTTTGCTGTAGTATTTGGCCTCATGTGGAATAAGCCTGTGTGCAAATTCATTATTTCTGACAGCCATAACCTTTTTCAGTCTGTCTATGTGCACTGGTCTGGCCACCAATAGATTGGTGTCCAGGTTTTTGAGTTTGGCACTTGTCAAACCAGGTCTATCTACTACAACATATGGTCCCATAAAAAGGGGTTGAAGTTTCTTACACTCTGTGTTGGTCAGGATTCTTGGTATGTTTAGGTACACCATGTCGGTGACCTTGATTTCCTGTGGTGTAAGTTTCTTATCATATCTATCCTTCCTTTCCTTTTGTAGCTTGGCGACCCTTTCTATAGCTTTCCTCCTAGAGGTATCTTGATTTGTTATCATGTTAGCTACATGGTCTGCTACTGTGGATATGTCTTCCTGTATTCCCAGCCCTAAGTCCATTGGGGTGGCTGGGTTTCTTCCATGGAGTAGGAAGAAAGGGGTGAATCCTGTGGTTTGGGATTCAGTGTTGTTTAATGCAAAAGTTATGGGTTCAATAAATGAATCCCAATTGTTTTGGTGCTTTGAGCAGAATGCTCTGAGTGCTGTGCCTATGCTAGCATTGAATCTCTCTACAAGCCCATTTGATTGTGGCCTGTATGGTGAGGAGAATTTATGTTTGATCTTGAGGTGTTTAGTTAACTTTGTGAACTTTGCACCTGTATAACATGTCCCATTGTCTGTTTGAAGAGTGGCTGGTGTTCCATGATGACAAATTATATTCTTGTAGAACTCTGCTGCTGTTGTCTCAGCTTTTAAGTCAGTAGTAGCCCAAGCTGTTGCATATCTGGTAGCATAATCTATGCAGACTTGTATATGTTTGTTTCCCCTGGCAGTTGTGGGAAGTGGTCCCACCGCGTCTAGGTTTAGGAACTTCATTGGTGAAGTCATGTACTCTCTCACTGTCATTGGTGTTTTGTGTGAGTGTACTTGCCTTTTTGCTGTGAGGCATGTGTGGCAGGTGGAAACATATTTTGTTGTGTCTGCTAGCATAGACTTCCAATATACCCTAGGTCGGAGTGCTGACAGCATCCTACTTGAACCAAGATGGCCGCCGGTAGGTGAGTCATGGAAATACTGTAGTGTACTTGTTACCCATTGCTGTGGTATAACAATTTGAAGTGGTACAGTATTGGTTTTTCTCCAATTTATGGGGCATATATGGACTAATGTACCATTTACCAAGGTGTATGTCTGGCCTTGGTTGATGATTCTATTTCCTTGTGCTTTTGGTGCAGGCAAGGTCCCATCCTCAAGATACTGTATGAGGGGCAATAGGTCCTTGTCTTTCCTTTGTTCCAAGCCAAGGTTTGTTCCTGAGATGGATGTGTCGGGAATCTGATCCAGTAGTTGATTTATATCTAGCACATGTTGTTTTATTCTGTCTCTTTCTTTTTCTTTTTCATCGACTATTGGCCTATCTTGTGCCTTTTGTTGGGGTGTGTCACTCTTGTTTTGGTGTGTAGGCTCCTTTGGAGGGCCTATTTTCGCCTTAATGGGAGTGGCAACCTTTTTCTTTAAAGGCACAATTTGCTTTTTGTCATTCTTCTTTGTCTCAGAGTTCTTTGACTTAGTAGATGCAGTGTCTTTTGTGACATTTTTCCTGGCAGGTGGGGTTTTGGTAGGTTTGTTTCCTGTGACCTTTTTCTCATTTAGAATAGTTTGTGATTGTGTGGGGGGTTTTGGTGTGCCCTCCTGAATCATTTCTCTAGTCTTTGAGCGTGTGGTCATAGGACACAAATGGTTTGATGTTTCCTCTCCCTGCATAGGTTCAAAGAATCTGACTGATTTAGAAGTTGCTTGAGTAATAGCATATATTGTGTCTTCTGGATCTTCATCATCTGAGTCAGGTGGGGTGAAGGGTGGCTCCTTAGGAGTTGCCTTCACTATCTGATTGAGTGATGAGAATTCAATAGGCTCGAAGTCATTATCTGGAAAGAGTTGTGAGTATTCTCTCTCACAGTGGCAAAACACATAGTGTGTAGATTGCTTCAAGATACCCCTAATGGGTGTCTCTGGCCTTTCAATGGTGTTGGGTGGATCATCCCTTTTGAATGGTACTTTCTTTGTTACTTTTGCAAACTTGGTTCTACTGGCTGCTCTAACTCTCCTTGGTGGGGGTGGAGGGTTAGTCATGGGTCCAGAGTCTGGGTATTCTCTTCTAGACATAGCATCTGGTGGTGTGTTATCATCACCCTTCACGTGTTGGATGGTGAATGAAAATTGTTGTATGTCTAGAGCCCATCTGGCCCATCTATGTGTGAGTCCTGTATTGGTTAATAGTGGGATTAGGGCTGCATGGTCTGTGTATAGTTGGAAGTGTCTGGTCTCTAGATAGTGTCTGAAGTGTAATACTCCATACACTACTCCCAGTAGTTCTCTCTCTGTGGTATTGTAATTTCTCTCATGTTTTGAGAGGGTTCTACCTGCAAAGGCTACTGGTCTGAGCACTCCTTCATTATCTCTCTGTGAGAGTACAGCTCCTAAACTCACATTGGAAGCATCAGTTGCCAAACTGAACTCTTTCTCATAGTTTGGATATCTGAGAAGAGCATTGGTACAGAGGGCATGCTTTAATGTTTTGAAAGCATTATCTGCCTCTTCTGTCCAGACAAATGCTTTGAGATGTGTCTGTAGATCATATAATGGTCTAGCAATTTGGGCATAACCTTTGATAAACTTTTTGAAGTATTGGCATAGGCCTGTGAAGGATCTGACATTTTTGACTGATTTTGGTGTTGGGAAGGTTTTGATTGACTCCACCTTTGTGGGAGATGGTTGCAGTCCCATGGGTGTGACTCTCATTCCCAAGAAGTCTATTCTGTCTATGAAGTATTCACATTTTGATTTCTTCAGTTTGAGTTTACCAACTCTTAGGCTGTTGAACACGTCTTCCAGGTCATGGAAGTGTTGTTCGATTGATGGTGATAATACCAATATGTCATCTAGGTATGGTAGGGCACATTTGTACTTGAGTTTGTTCAGAATTAATGTGACTAGATGGCAGAATCCCGCCGGTGCCGTCGCTAAACCCATCGGCATCCTTTCATAGACATATTTTTTGTCATTTGCTATGAATGCGGTTTTATGCTGATCCTCCTGTCTTATAGGAATTTGAAAAAATCCCTGTTGGGCATCTAGCTTACTGAATACTCTTGGTCTGAGTGACCCTATCATGTCTAGAGTGTCATCGGCCCGGGGTGTAGATAAGGCTTGATTTATCGTGTTCTGGTTCAAATAACGAAAATCTGTGACGAGCCGATGGCCTCCCGATGATTTTTGTACTAAAAAGGATCTGGAGGCCCAGGGGCCCTCGGCACATTCTCTCAGAATGCCCTGTTGTACTAGCCTTTCACACTCTTCCCCTATAGCGGCCTGTTTTTCTGGTGTTTGTCTATATGGTAGGAAATGACATGGTACTGCCTCAGGTTTTACATGTATTGAGTGTGTATACAGGTGTGTGGCACCAATGTCTCCATCTTTTCCTACAAATACATCATCATACTTGGTCAGCAGTGATTTTAATCTATCATGCTGATCTTTGGATGTGAGCACAGATTTTGGTGGAACATTCTCTTCCAATTCTGGCTCGAGGTCATGTGCCTCACTATGTATAGCAGCTATTTCAGAGAGTCTGATTGAGTTGGGTTCAGGGTCAGCATATGTGGACTCACAGTCTGAGTCTGTGTCACTGAATTGAGTTACATCCTCAGGCCGTATGGCTGAGATGGATTGATCAGTGTGTGGGGTAGTGTCTGACACCTGTTGAGGTTTTTCTAAATCAGATTCCTTGACTTCCTGAAATAGAGCTATGATGGCACCCTTTTTGATTTTATGTGGGCGCCTGCTGGTGTTGAGTAACACTAGGGGATGTTTGTTATTTTCCCTGGGGGTTACTGCTGCCCTTTGAACTAGATATGGGGCATTGTTATTTCTTTGGAGGTTATCTACTACTCCAGTCTTCCCTTGCAGTGATTGAGTAGATGTGACCTTACCCAATACTGCAAGTTCAGAGAATGGAGGGATGGTAAAATCCCTCACTGCCCTAATGGGTTTGAGAATTTGTTCAGGATCAACATTAAATTCAATTTGAGATTTTGTAGTGCTTAAGAAATCTGTGCCGAGTACAATGGGCTGTGTGAGGTTGGGTATTACAGCAAATTGGTATTGGAATCTGACACCTTGGATTCTAAAGTTCAGCATAGCTGAATGTCTAACATGACACACCGATCCATCTGCCAAATGGATGTTGATTTTAGATTTCCTCAGTTGGATATGGAATCTCTTTTGGAGATCCATGAGGAATGATTGTCTGACACAGGTGATAGTAGCACCTGTATCAACCAAACATTGTACATCTGAAACATCATATAGATTTGCATTGATACAGCCATTTTGAAGAAGTACAATAGAAAGCTTGGTACTCTCACCTGTATCCTTTGATGATGAATCTGGTGGGGTGATGTGTATCACTGATGGACGTCTCTGTCTGTTAGATGGTAGATTGGCACTAGCAATTGTCTCTGGTTGGATCTTTGTTAATCCTGATTGATTGTTTGTATTTGGGGTGTCACAGTGCACTGGCCCATCGGCACTGTGACATCCTAGTTTTCCTGGTTCTGTGGGGTGGTTGAGATGCTTGCCACCAGGAGTTTGGAGATTTGATCCATCACATGAGGTGGTATTTGGGGGTTACTTTGTTGGTTCCCCTGGTAACCTCTTGTGTCAGGTTTGTAATCCTCCTGGCGTGGGTTGGAACCCTGGTTATATTGACCAGAGTTGCTGTATTGACCGGAGTTGTTGGATCTCTGGTTGTTGTAGGCGCCATTGTTGTTGTAGGATCCACTGTTGTAGTTCCTATGTGGACTCTGGCCCCTACTGTTGGATCCTTGACTATAGGATCCAGTGTTGTTTGAACCCTGGCTGTTGTTGTAGGATCCACTGTTGTTGTAGGATCCAGAGTTGTAGTTCCTATGTGGACTCTGGCTCCTACTGTTGGATCCTTGATTATTATAGGATCTGCCATTACTTGGGGTTCTGTCTCTCCTATCACTGTATGAAGAGTTACCATTGTTGGAGTTGGAAGAGCTGTTGTCTTTCCTACTGTTGTGACCCCCCCGGTTGTTGTTGTTGCCCCCTCTACCTCTGCCTCTATTGGATTGGTAGTTGGGGTCATAGTTATTTCCTCTGTATCTACCGGTAGGGTCTCTTGATGCAACCTTAGCTTCCTGTTGCCTTACATGGGCACTAGACATTAGGTTAACATCTTCATCTGAACTAGTGCTGATTTCCTGGACCTTTTTCTTAGTAGGCTGTGGGTTGGTTTCTGCATCCCTTAACTTCCTAGATCTTTCTTGGGTCTCAACCTCTAGGGCTAGGTCTAGGGCTTGGTCAAAAGAGTCTATTTTCTTGTTCTCAAGAGCTATAGAGATCCAGGGCCTCATGCCTTGGGTAAATGCCTTGCTTAGGGTTTCATCATTCTGACGTTGGGCATTACACACTTTCCTGAGATGGCATGCATAGTCTAGAACAGGTTCATCTATCTTTTGTGCACGGAGTGCAGTCCTTGAGATTATATTGTCTCGAGTAGCAAAATACTCTTTTAATTTACTCACTACATTGGTCCATGTCAACATATCAGGTGTGGCACTCTCCCTGAAGGATTCAAACCAAGCTAGTGCTTGTCCTTCGAGGTACTTGGGTAAATATGTTACCATGGTGTCACTGTCTGTCACTTTGTACTTATCCTTCAGATATTCTGGGAATTTGTGATCAATGAATAATGCTGTTGACATGAGTGGTGATGGGTGTGAAAAGGTTTTGGGTTTTGTTACCTCATGTATCCTGATCTTTCTGTCGTCCTGCTGTTTATTGTCTATGAGCTTGGTCATGTTGGACACCATGGAGATTATGATGTCATCTTTGGATCCAGAGGCAGATGGTGTGACAACAGGTGTGATGGCAGGTGTGGGAGGTTGTGGGGTCTGGGATGATACCATCTTCATGAGATCTGCTATCTGTTGTTGTTGTCTCTCTAGGGACTTCCGCTGATCTTCCATGGCCTTCTGTTGAGCATCTATTGCTGCATTCCTCTCTGCCAGTTGTTGGTTGAGGATCCTCTCCCTTTCCTCCTGCTGGGACTTGTTGGTCTCTAGGGCAGTAACTGCATCTTGGATGGCCTTCTCATAGGCCCTTATCTTCTCAGCTGTCTGATTAGGTTGGGGGCCTTCATCGGTGTCCATGATGGAGGGTGTTGGGGAGGTGTCTCTGGAGGAGTGGCTGTCAAAGGCTGGAGCTGGGGTGGAGGATCTAGATGAGGGTGTGGATCCACCCCCTGAGACAGATCCTTCTTCCCCTGAGGTAGATAGCGTGAGTTGGGCGTCCTGTAGAGATCCCTGGGAAATGTTGGATCCCTGAGAACTGGTTGTTCCCTGAGTAGACAGGGTGGGTGGTGTGGGGTCTACTGAGTGTGGGTCTGTTGTATTGGAGGCTGGTTTGCCTCCTGTGGGCCTCCTAGATCTTGGTGGGAGGGAGACCTCTTCAACAGGCCCCTGACTACGTAAGGTCTTTGTGTGTTGTTCTGCCAGCTTGACTGATAAGGCTTTGATGTGTGTGTGGTGGACCTCACTGACGTGTGGGAGACCTCACTGACGTGTGGGAGACCTCACTGACGTGTGGGAGACCTCACTGACGTGTGGGAGACCTCACTGACGTGTGGGAGACCTCACTGACGTGTGGGAGACCTCTCTGACGTGTGGGAGACCTCACTGACGTGTGGGAGACCTCACTGACGTTTGGGAGACCTCACTGACGTTTGGGAGACCTCACTGACGTTTTGGGAGACCTCACTGATATATGAGAGATCTTACTGTTGTGTGAGAGGTCTCATTGATGTGTGGGAGATCTCACTGATGTGTGGGAGATCTCATTGATGTGTGGGAGATCTCACTGATGTGTGGGAGATCTCATTGATGTGTGGGGGATCTCACTGGTATGTGGGAGATCTCACTGGTATGTGGGAGATCTCACTGGTATGTGGGAGATCTCACTGGTGACCTTGGTGGGTATGGTGTCAAGGTCAAGGTCACTGGGTGGGTGGAGTGGGTCTAACTGTGTGTATGCGGTACCAGCTTTAATTTACTGTGTGCATGATTGTTCCCAGTTGCGGTACCAGCTTTAACTTACTGTGTGCATGATTGTTTTTAGTTGTGTTACCAGCTTTAAATTTTATGAGCCTGTGAGATATGGGATCTTAGTAGGATGTTCTCCACCACTTTGTCATACTAGTAATTGGCATGATCAAGTTGTCATATGAGAAATATCATATGACTAGTGGTGTATGGAGTAAATACATCAGACTCATAATAGATAGTGTTATTTCCAGTTGTCACTGGTTTATTCAGCTTTAGGCAACATGTAAGAAATATCAATCATACAGTAGTTAGTATGTAGGTAATTTGCACATGCAGTAAACATACAGTAATTTATAAGGTATAATGTTCAGTTCCACTCCACCTGTGAGGTATTAATAATACAGTGTCCAGCATACTTCTAGGTGGGTTCCCACACCTAGCTCCTGACCTGCTGCTTAGAGGAATAATGTAATAATGGATAACTTTACCCTCTGGTGGAAGTCTTGAAGAAGATAGCCTCTGGCCACTAATGGTAGGAAACCAATGCCTGTCTAGCATAGTTTCACCATAGTGCAGTGGTATAGCAGGTAGCAGGAGATGACTGGAGATGTTACCTCTAGAGCGGTTCTTGGTGATGTGTCTTCCTGGAGGTGCAGACAGGCTATTTGTAGCAAATCTTGGAAAAGCACCTCCAGACTGACTGGAGCCAGCAGCATCTGCCTAACTCTACAATTGTTTGAGGGGACCCTTTCAAGTGTCACAGGGGGACAAAGGACCCCCATGGACGCCGCTATGGCCCCCATTGTCTTGGTCGGTTCTGCATCTTTAGACCCTCATATCTCGGCCGTTTATGCTTGTATAACCGCCATTTTGGGCATGCGCAGAGCTGAATGTGCCAAGATTATAATGCCCGCTGGATAGGCGCGTAACTCCCGCCGGTTTGTCTGTAGCTCACTCGGAGGTCGATTCAGTCTCTATGGCGTAACTTCCTTAATACTGGGAGTTCAGCCTTGATCTTGGGCTCATTCTGACCGTCTAATTATGGGCTTTCCATAGAATTTTTGATATTTGACCTAGGTCGCTCAGGAGCGACGCTAGAGCGACCGGAAGGTTATAGCGTCGTGCTTATGTAACCCATTGTTCAGTCCTTAGAGTGCTCAGACACTCATGACGGCGTCAGCGGTGCTCAGGCACCCGTGACGGCCGGTTGCATTCACTTACAAGTTATTAATTTGTGCATTGAACCATGAGGTCGCACACTGAGACCCTTATTCTTATTATATTGTGCAGTGAACCATTAGGTCGGACCTTTTGATGTCATAAACTTAGTCTAACTGACTGTGGCTGGTGTGCAGTGGGGCATGAACGCTCTTATGTAAAGTTTGAGCGCTCTTATAGCTCTTAGAACCAACCTATGTATTAATTTCATAGATATTTCTTTGATTAATACAAAATATGTTACAATTTATGGAATAATAAAATGGTATATCAAAGGCGTGCCTCATCTAACGTAGAACTGTGCGTATTTTAGCCTTGATTTAAAAATGAAACATTTCTTACCCTTGGTAAGGCATATACTGGACAACCCTGATCTCTACATCTAGATTGCTATAGTAGTGAACGAAAACTTTCAGGTCTCAGGTGCGGCTTAGAGCTTTCTCCCAAAGTCAGGGTGCGGCCTACATCAGGGCGTGGCCTATACACGAGGATTTACGATAGGTGTAGGTGGTCTTTGACTTCTGCAGACCTTAGATCATAGGGCAAAGAACCATGGTGAAAGAACATGCAAGCAGTACGGGATAAAAGAGGCGGGAATACTATTATGGACAAACTACCAAATGGATCTACCCGCAACAACTGTGGTACGGTAAGGGAAGGTTTGGTTGAAGAGCAGCCGGTGTTAATGGCAGTTACTGGTGTTATTTCTTATCGATATGTAAGGCTTTATAATTTGGATTGACATCTGAAAAAAATGTGCTTTTAATGGCACATAAGGAATAAACATGTATGGGGGAAAGGAGCAATTTAATTTTAGCCTGGCCCCTAAAATGCTGCTTGGCAGGATTCTCGACTACTGGTACTTATTCACGTTTACAGCAGAATTGCTAGATTCGTCCACAAATCAGGTTTAAAGATGGGGTTCAGAAAGTCAGTCGAGCCTTACCATCTATACATGCATGATGGGTATATATAACTAATGGACAGAAATATGCCCAAAGTAATAAGTACTCATTTTTGTTTTGGGAGTCGAAAAAAATTGTGGACCCACTCCAAGGGTGACTAAAGATATTTTGGCACACAGTCAAAAAGAATCACCTTAACACTTTTAAGGCCGCTGATGCTGGATTGTGTCATGCCCATTGGTCATCATGATGCTCCAATGAAGTGCTGGTGACACTGGTCGGCATGATGCTCCAATGGAGTGCTGGTGACACTGGTCGGCATGATGCTCTTGTCATACTAGTGATTGGCATGATCAAGTTGTCATATGAGAAATATCATAAGACTAGTGGTATATAGTGTAATTATCTCAAGGCTCTTATAAATAGTGTTATTTCCAGTTGTCACTGGTTTATTCAGCTTTAGGCAACATGTAAGAAATATCAATCATACAGTAGTTAGTGTGTAGGTAATTTGCACATACAGTAAACATACAGTAATTTATAAAGTATAATGTTCAGTTCCACTCCACCTGTGAGGTATTAATAATACAGTGTCCAGCATAGTTCTAGGTGGGTTCCCACACCTAGCTCCTGACCTGCTGCTTAGAGGAATAATGTAATAAATGAGTAACTTTACCCTCTGGTGGAAGTCTTGAAGAAGATAGCCTCTGGCCACTAATGGTAGGAAACCAATGCCTGTCTAGCATAGTTTCACCATAGTGCAGTGGTATAGCAGGTAGCAGGAGATGACTGGAGATGTTACCTCTAGAGCGGTTCTTGGTGATGTGTCTTCCTGGAGGTGCAGACAGGCTATTTGTAGCAAATCTTGGAAAAGCACCTCCAGACTGACTGGAGCCAGCAGCATCTGCCTAACTCTACAATTGTTTGAGGGGACTCTTTCAAGTGTCACAGGGGGACAAAGGACCCCCATGGACGCCGCTATGCCCCCCATTGTCTTGGTCGGTTCTGCATCTTCAGACCCTCATATCTCGGTCGTTTATGCGTTTATAACCGCCATTTTGGGCATGCGCGGAGTTGAATATGCCAAGTTTATAATGCCCGCTGGATAGGCGCGTAACTCGCGCCGGTTTGCCTGTAGTGCACTCGGAGCTCCTTTCAGTCTCCATAGCATAACTTCCTTAATAATGGGAGTTCCGCCTTGATCTTGGGCTCATTTTGACCGTCTAATTATGGGCTTTCCATAAATGCTTTGATATTTGACCTAGCTCGCTCAGGAGCGACGCTAGAGCGACCGGAAGGTTATGGCGTCGTGCTTATGTAACCCATTGTTCAGTCCTTAGAGTGCTCAGACACTCATGACGGCGTCAGCGGTGCTCAGGCACCCGTGACGGCCGGTTGCATTCACTTACAAGTTATTAGTTTGTGCACTGAACCATGAGGTCGCACACTGAGACCCTTATTCTTATTATATTGTGCAGTGAACCATTAGGTCGGACCCTTTGATGTCATAAACTCTGTCTAACTGACTTGGTTTGGTGTGCAGTGGGGCATGAACGCTCTTATACAAAGTTTGAGCGCTCTTATAGCTCTTAGAACCAACCTATGTATTAATTTCATAGATATTTCTTTGATTAATACAAAATATGTTATGGAACAATAAAATGGTATATCATAGAATACTCCCTCTCCCCCGAAAGAATGCGAAACTCCGTCATTTCGCCGAGGGAATGTACAATTTATACAATTTTTACCTTATTTTGGAGTTATATACTGTTTTGTAAGAGGATTTGAAGTAATGGGGAGTGCTTCAAATGCAATTTTTGTGGTAGAGCTTTGTCAGTATAAACAATTTTCTCCTGGGTATAAGTACATTTCCGAGTTTCTATATCTTACCATACCATAGCTTATTTGCTTATGTAACATCAATTTTGGGTACAATTTTCCATTTTTATGTACAACATACAATTTGGCAAATAGTGTGCAATTTTGGCATTTAATGTTCAATTTAGCGTGCAAATTGAACATAAATGACAATTTTAGTGTGCAAATTTACAATTTCGCGTGTAATTGCGTTCAATTGACAATTTCAGTATGCAAATATATAATTTTTGCATACATTTGGCAATTTGAGTGTGCAAATATATAATTTTCGCGTATATTTGGCAATTTTAGTGTGCAAATATATAATTTTTGCGTACATTTGGCAATTTTAGTATGCCAATGTATAATTTTGCGTTCAATTGATAGTTTCTGTATGTACAAATATAATTTTGCGTACAGCTTGGATACACATAGAAATGTTGATTTTCTAAAAATCTGACTTCAGTGTATGAATTGGGTACAGACATACAGTATAATGTGCAACATATAATTCAAATGTAAATTGGATACAACTTACAATCTAGTGTGCAAACATACAATTTTAGTGTGCAAATTGGGTACGAGCGTACAATCTGGTGTGCAAACATACAATTTTAGTGTGCAAATTGGGTACAAGCGTACAATCTGGTGTGCAAATATACAATTTTAGTGTGCAAATTGGGTACGAGCGTACAATCTGGTGTGCAAACATACAATTTTAGTGTGCAAATTGGGTACAAACGTACAATCTAGATTACACTATTCAATTTATGGGATTTGAGACAAATTTTTCCGAGGGCCGGAAAAACAAAGTACTTCATGTACAATAGGCTTGTTTGTCTCTGAGTTACTCATTGATTTTGCTATATGGGTGTATTAATTGGCAATTTCGGCAGTGGGCCGCTGCTTAATTGACTATTCCCCTAGCCTTTTGAGTATGTGTCCCTGAAAGAGATTTATTTGGTGAGTATCTTAAGTAAACATGTTTTTATGTCAACAATCTTCTCAACAATTTTTTTTTTTTTTTTTTTTTCATTCATTTTTCCAACAATTTTCTTGGATACCTAAAGTGTGTTACTTTAAGTAAACCTTGGCATAGTATACAAGTGCTAGTGGGTACAAAAACTGTCTTAGTTATCTACCTGCATTCATGTATATTAATGTTAGATTTGTACAATTTTACAATTTGTAATTTGCAATTTCGCAATTTTGCGCGTATATGCGCGCATTAATCATTTGATTTTGTGAGAATACCATAGATTTTCATATTATACATCAACAAGTGGCTGTGTATATAATTTTTTTTTCTAATACTTTGATAATTTCATTGACAGAGGAGGTGTGTGTCATGTGTGAGATGTGTCATCTCAGTATCTCCTGGTGGTGGACTGGGGGCAGTCTAGGCTGTGGGCAGTCTAGGCTGTTTCCACAGTCACCGGGGAGGGCTGGTGGTTTAGAAAATTAGCAATAGTCTGCATGTTTGACCTTGCGGTCTCCTCCTGTTGTTCGTCAATAATTATATCTGTTGTATTTTCCAGTGCTGTCATGGTCACCGGGCTGGTGCCACAATCATTCTGGAGGAGCATGGAGTAGTACAGTCCTTTGTTTTTAAGGGCTGGTATAGTACTGAACCTAGTGCGCCAAGGTAGGTGTATCACCTGAGGGAGGTGATAAGCAAGTTCTCCTCTCTGTGTTGTTATAACTGCTGGTCCATTCCAGGTAAATATAGCCTTAGGTAGTGGGAAGGTTTTAACCACTATATCCTTATAGGTAGGGGCAGCTGCTGACTTAATCTCATCAAATTCATGTGGTATTGGCCTCAAGGGTAGCGCGAAGTTTGAGTCTCCACAATATATTTTAAAATATATTGTGGGGTTTGTGCGCTTGGCCACATTTTTCTTGCCACAGTGTGTCTGTGCAAATTTCTTAAGGTACTTCATTATTCTGTAGGCTGAGTAGATGGTCAGGGTGAATAATATAGCAATTATCAGGGTGTGGGTTTCCTGAATTGTGAGGAAGGGGGTGTGGGTTTCCTCTGTAGGGGTTAATTTGGTAGGATTCTTATCTGGGAGCAATTTGTGTAGGGGCAGCTCGGTGACTAGTCTGAATGCTTTGGCTGTAGGCAGGTAGGCTACAGTCCCTCCTAGTCTGTATAATTTGAGTAGTATGTATACTATAAAAATGTGAGCTGATATCCCTAGGATGAGTGCTAAGCTTTGGAAGATTGGATGCTCTGTAACTCGACGTAGGTATGATTCCTCGTAGCGCGTTTCCATTTCCTTATTAAGGTTGGAGGCATCTTTTAATACTGTTTTGGCAAAGGGCTCTAAATTTAGTTGAGTAATATCATCCATGATTGGATTTTCCTGTAGTTTTTCTAAGGTTCTAGAAAGGTTCACTACTGGGAAATTTGGAAGATTCTCTCTTTCATCTGGTTTGGTTTCGGAAATTTTGTTAAGTGCTGCCATGAATGGTAAATTAATTGTCTTGAGAATGTAATGAAATGATAAGGTTGAGTTACAGGGCAACCTTGTGTTTGGAAGAGAAAATTCTCCTACACTGATCGTGCACCCACAGGGTACACCTATGATTGAGTAGGACTGGGCCTTCCGAGTTTCAGACGTTTTACCATGGCAGTTGATAAAGTAATGGGGTTCATTAGTAGTGACCAGATACTCATCTTCAGAAATGGAAATAGCATGGGTGGTAGGTGCTTGCAGTGGTGAAACTGTAAACTTGCAATGTTCCTTAATCTGTTGAGCCTGGTTAGTAAAAATGGCTACAGGGCATGTAGGCCTGTGTTTATAGATTCTACCATTTACATCTCTGCATACTTTTACTGTAGTACCTTCACATGCCTGCATATCTGCTGAGTCCAATTCGATAAATAATGATTCATCGTAAGATACTGCTAGAAACTCAGTTGTGGTTTGCAACTTGGTGACTCCTCTGGTGGGGGTCTCCTGTGTGTCTATAGGCAAGGGTGATGTAATCATTTGGTATAGTTTGAAGGTTGAGGTGGTAGATTGAATTATAATGTCCAGATGAATATATATATGGTGAGCTGAGTAAGTATATGAAGTCAGCTTCTGTGAATAATAGAAATCTAAGTCATTAATTGCGACTTGTGCTCCAGGGTGTGTAATCCTAAGTTTGTTATTAATGTCAATTAGGTATCTAGCAAGGTCTGAGGGTGGTACTATATCAGGGGTTAGGATCCCTGATGATAGCATCCTCAGGGCTGCATTTGTCCTTTGCAGTGATTGAACTGTATTCATTCTTGCTGCTATGATAATTAGTGCATCATTTAATACTTGCATTTTCTCCCTTTGAGTTTTCTCGTGCCTTGAATATGAGTCAAGTGACCTGGACATGTTAGAGGCCCACAGGTTGACGGTGTCACCTATGGTGTTGATTGTGCTGTCCAGTACCTTCTTATCTTGGATGTATGCTTTGACAAACTTATCTTGTCTGTCTGTGATCTTTTCAATGAGATTAGCTGCTTCCTGATCCTGTTTAGCAAATTTTCTTAGTAATTCATCTATGTTCTTGAGCTGTCCCATTACTTGGTTTACATCTTCCACTGTGGCTAGACCTAGCACACCGCGAAACAGGGGTGCTAGAAAACCCAGTATGGCCTCTCTTTTGGCCTTGTCCAATGTGTTTATGGGGTTGGATAGGAACAATTTGATGGAGGCTAATGTTTCATTTATCTCCTTGTCTGCAATTTCCAGCAAGGTGTCAAGCTCTTTGGCTTGTTGGATAATTTGACCAGAGGTATGATCTTGTAGAGTAGGAGTGGTCAAATGGAGTATTCTATCCCTTATGGATCCTTGGGTAACGGGTGCCCGAGGTATCTTGTAGGGGATAGCTAACAATAGTGTTGTGGTTGTATGTCCATTGACCAATGGTTGAGGGCTAGGTTTGAATACTACTCCTATGTTTTGTCTCACCACAGGTGTATAACCTGCAGTAAGTGGTTCAATAGTATATAATAACAGCATAGTTAGCAGTATGGGTGAAACTCTCAGTGTCCCCATGGTGCTTGTGTAAAGCAAGTTTGCTGTTTAAAGTCTTGTCAAATTTGTAGTGATTTGGTGCTGGTAAAGTCTAAGTGTATGGTGTAACACTTTAAATGAAGTGGTTCAAACTGTACCTTTGCAAGATTGAGCTGTCTTGGCAATATGTCCGGTGAGTCTATAGAGATTGACCAGTAAATGGTAAGGTCAGGTTGAAGGTGAAGTAGGTGTGTTCTTTATCCTAGTGCAGTCTCTCCTCATGGAGAAGTGGGCTGGCTAATTCCCAAGTGGGGTCCTGTAGACTTGTGTTCCAGACTGCAGCTGGATGAAGACTGATGGTGGGCTATGGTCCACAGTGCTTCTTATGTAGCCTACCCTACCCACATCCATTGTGGGCCTGGTATTGTTTCTCTGGAGTCAAGGCCTTGATCTCCAGTGTCTGCAACTGTGGGGGTCTATTGTGTGTTCTGTGTACTGGTAATTAGCTCCTCCTGTCATCCAGGACAGCCATTCATGACCGTCTAGACAGTTGTCTGAGTGTAGCTTATAAGGTCAATTGATCTCTATAGACTGCTGTGTTGGCATAGCGCGCTCTTTCATGTGGGGATTAGGCTTTAGACACTCCACTGTGTTACCCTTACTCTTCTTAGACTTCATGTCTGCTTTACTTGGGGGGTCCCAGTCTTTGACCCTTTCAGAGGCAATAACCTACTGATATATTTACAAATTTGATTGGCTTTATATACATAGTAATTCATTATCAGTCACACATGTCTTATGTGTGGATGAAGAGAATTTGTAATACATTTTGAAAATCTTATGACTTTGGTATCTCAATCTTGTTTCTAATTTCTTGAAACTGCACCACACCTAGATGTCTTTCTTAGTATGTGGTGTGCAGGCCTAGGCTTGATAGGGCCTATGCCTGTGGTTTCTCTTGTAAGGGTGATATCATTTTTGTTCCTTACAATTTTGCTGTAGTATTTGGCCTCATGTGGAATAAGCCTGTGCGCAAATTCATTATTTCTGACAGCCACAACCTTTTTCAGTCTGTCTATGTGCACTGGTCTGGCCACCAATAGATTGGTGTCCAAGTTTTTGAGTTTGGCACTTGTCAAACTAGGTCTATCTACTACAACATATGGTCCCATAAAAAGGGGTTGAAGTTTCTTACACTCTGTATTGGTCAGGATTCTTGGTATGTTTAGGTACACCATGTCGGTGACCTTGATTTCCTGTGGTGTAAGTTTCTTATCATATCTATCCTTTCTTTCCTTTTGTAGCTTGGCGACCCTTTCTATAGCTTTCCTCCTAGAGGTATCTTGATTCGTTATCATGTTAGCTACATGGTCTGCTACGGTGGATATGTCTTCCTGTATTCCCAGCCCTAAGTCCATTGGGGTGGCTGGGTTTCTTCCATGGAGTAGGAAGAAAGGGGTGAATCCTGTGGTTTGGGATTCAGTGTTGTTTAATGCAAAGGTTATGGGTTCAATAAATGAATCCCAATTGTTTTGGTGCTTTGAGCAGAATGCTCTGAGTGCTGTGCCTATGCTAGCATTGAATCTCTCTACAAGCCCATTTGATTGTGGCCTGTATGGTGAGGAGAATTTATGTTTGATCTTGAGGTGTTTAGTTAACTTTGTGAACTTTGCACCTGTATAACATGTCCCATTGTCTGTTTGAAGAGTGGCTGGTGTTCCATGATGACAAATTATATTCTTGTAGAACTCTGCTGCTGTTGTCTCAGCTTTTAAGTCAGTAGTAGCCCAAGCTGTTGCATATCTGGTAGCATAATCTATGCAGACTTGTATATGTTTGTTTCCCCTGGCAGTTGTGGGAAGTGGTCCCACCGCGTCTAGGTTTAGGAACTTCATTGGTGAAGTCATGTACTCTCTCACTGTCATTGGTGTTTTGTGTGAGTGTACTTGCCTTTTTGCTGTGAGGCATGTGTGGCAGGTGGAAACATATTTTGTTGTGTCTGCTAGCATAGACTTCCAATATACCCTAGGTCGGAGTGCTGACAGCATCCTACTTGAACCAAGATGGCCGCCGGTAGGTGAGTCATGGAAATACTGTAGTGTACTTGTTACCCATTGCTGTGGTATAACAATTTGAAGTGGTACAGTATTGGTTTTTCTCCAATTTATGGGGCATATATGGACTAATGTACCATTTACCAAGGTGTATGTCTGGCCTTGGTTGATGATTCTATTTCCTTGTGCTTTTGGTGCAGGCAAGGTCCCATCCTCAAGATACTGTATGAGGGGCAATAGGTCCTTGTCTTTCCTTTGTTCCAAGCCAAGGTTTGTACCTGAGATGGATGTGTCGGGAATCTGATCCAGTAGTTGATTTATATCTAGCACATGTTGTTTTATTCTGTCTCTTTCTTTTTCTTTTTCATCGACTATTGGCCTATCTTGTGCCTTTTGTTGGGGTGTGTCACTCTTGTTTTGGTGTGTAGGCTCCTTTGGAGGGCCTATTCTCGCCTTAATGGGAGTGGCAACCTTTTTCTTTAAAGGCACAATTTGCTTTTTGTCATTCTTCTTTGTCTCAGAGTTCTTTGACTTAGTAGATGCAGTGTCTTTTGTGACATTTTTCCTGGCAGGTGGGGTTTTGGTAGGTTTGTTTCCTGTGACCTTTTTCTCATTTAGAATAGTTTGTGATTGTGTGGGGGGTTTTGGTGTGCCCTCCTGAATCATTTCTCTAGTCTTTGAGCGTGTGGTCATAGGACACAAATGGTTTGATGTTTCCTCTCCCTGCATTGGTTCAAAGAATCTGACTGATTTAGAAGTTGCTTGAGTAATAGCATATATTGTGTCTTCTGGATCTTCATCATCTGAGTCAGGTGGGGTGAAGGGTGGCTCCTTAGGAGTTGCCTTCACTATCTGATTGAGTGATGAGAATTCAATAGGCTCGAAGTCATTATCTGGAAAGAGTTGTGAGTATTCTCTCTCACAGTGGCAAAACACATAGTGTGTAGATTGCTTCAAGATACCCCTAATGGGTGTCTCTGGCCTTTCAATGGTGTTGGGTGGATCATCCCTTTTGAATGGTACTTTCTTTGTTACTTTTGCAAACTTGGTTCTACTGGCTGCTCTAACTCTCCTTGGTGGGGGTGGAGGGTTAGTCATGGGTCCAGAGTCTGGGTATTCTCTTCTAGACATAGCATCTGGTGGTGTGTTATCATCACCTTTCACGTGTTGGATGGTGAATGAAAATTGTTGTATGTCTAGAGCCCATCTGGCCCATCTATGTGTGAGTCCTGTATTGGTTAATAGTGGGATTAGGGCTGCATGGTCTGTGTATAGTTGGAAGTGTCTGGTCTCTAGATAGTGTCTGAAGTGTAATACTCCATACACTACTCCCAGTAGTTCTCTCTCTGTGGTATTGTAATTTCTCTCATGTTTGGAGAGGGTTCTACCTGCAAAGGCTACTGGTCTGAGCACTCCTTCATTATCTCTCTGTGAGAGTACAGCTCCTAAACTCACATTGGAAGCATCAGTTGCCAAACTGAACTCTTTCTCATAGTTTGGATATCTGAGAAGAGCATTGGTACAGAGGGCATGCTTTAATGTTTTGAAAGCATTATCTGCCTCTTCTGTCCAGACAAATGCTTTGAGATGTGTCTGTAGATCATATAATGGTCTAGCAATTTGGGCATAACCTTTGATAAACTTTTTGAAGTATTGGCATAGGCCTGTGAAGGATCGGACATTTTTGACTGATTTTGGTGTTGGGAAGGTTTTGATAGACTCCACCTTTGTGGGAGATGGTTGTAGTCCCATGGGTGTGACTCTCATTCCCAAGAAGTCTATTCTGTCTATGAAGTATTCACATTTTGATTTCTTCAGTTTGAGTTTACCAACTCTTAGGCTGTTGAACACATCTTCCAGGTCATGGAAGTGTTGTTCGATTGATGGTGATAATACCAATATGTCATCTAGGTATGGTAGGGCACATTTGTACTTGAGTTTGTTCAGAATTAATGTGACTAGATGGCAGAATCCCGCCGGTGCCGTCGCTAAACCCATCGGCATCCTTTCATAGACATATTTTTTGTCATTTGCTATGAATGCGGTTTTATGCTGATCCTCCTGTCTTATAGGAATTTGAAAAAATCCCTGTTGGGCATCTAGCTTACTGAATACTCTTGGTCTGAGTGACCCTATCATGTCTAGAGTGTCATCGGCCCGGGGTGTAGATAAGGCTTGATTTATCGTGTTCTGGTTCAAATAACGAAAATCTGTGACGAGCCGATGGCCTCCCGATGATTTTTGTACTAAAAAGGATCTGGAGGCCCAGGGGCCCTCGGCACATTCTCTCAGAATGCCCTGTTGCACTAGCCTTTCACACTCTTCCCCTATTGCGGCCTGTTTTTCTGGTGTTTGTCTATATGGTAGGAAATGACATGGTACTGCCTCAGGTTTTACATGTATTGAGTGTGTATACAGGTGTGTGGCACCAATGTCTCCATCTTTTCCTACAAATACATCATCATACTTGGTCAGCAGTGATTTTAATCTATCATGCTGATCTTTGGATGTGAGCACAGATTTTGGTGGAACATTCTCTTCCAATTCTGGCTCGAGGTCATGTGCCTCACTATGTATAGCAGCTATTTCAGAGAGTCTGATTGAGTTGGGTTCAGGGTCAGCATATGTGGACTCACAGTCTGAGTCTGTGTCACTGAATTGAGTTACATCCTCAGGCCGTATGGCTGAGATGGATTGATCAGTGTGTGGGGTAGTGTCTGACACCTGTTGAGGTTTTTCTAAATCAGATTCCTTGACTTCCTGAAATAGAGCTATGATGGCACCCTTTTTGATTTTATGTGGGCGCCTGCTGGTGTTGAGTAACACTAGGGGATGTTTGTTATTTTCCCTGGGGGTTACTGCTGCCCTTTGAACTAGATATGGGGCATTGTTATTTCTTTGGAGGTTATCTACTACTCCAGTTTTCCCTTGCAGTGATTGAGTAGATGTGACCTTACCCAATACTGCAAGTTCAGAGAATGGAGGGATGGTAAAATCCCTCACTGCCCTAATGGGTTTGAGAATTTGTTCAGGATCAACATTAAATTCAATTTGAGATTTTGTAGTGTTTAAGAAATCTGTGCCGAGAACAACGGGCTGTGTGAGGTTGGGAATTACAGCAAATTGGTATTGGAATCTGACACCTTGGAATCTAAAGTTCAGCATAGCTGAATGTCTAACATGACACACCGATCCATCTGCCAAGTGGATGTTGATTTTAGATTTCCTCAGTTGGATATGGAATCTCTTTTGGAGATCCATGAGGAATGATTGTCTGACACAGGTGATAGTAGCACCTGTATCAACCAAACATTGTACATCTGAAACATCATATAGATTTGCATTGATACAGCCATTTTGAAGAAGTACAATAGAAAGCTTGGTACTCTCACCTGTATCCTTTGATGATGAATCTGGTGGGGTGATGTGTATCACTGATGGACGTCTCTGTCTGTTAGATGGTAGATTTGCACTAGCAATTGTCTCTGGTTGGATCTTTGTCAATCCTGATTGATTGTTTGTTTTTGGGGTGTCACAGTGCACTGGCCCATCGGCACTGTGACATCCTAGTTTTCCTGGTTCTGTGGGGTGGTTGAGATGCTTGCCACCAGGAGCTTGGAGATTTGATCCATCACGTGAGGTGGTATTTGGGGGTTACTTTGTTGGTTCCCCTGGTAACCTCTTGTGTCAGGTTTGTAATCCTCATGGCGTGGGTTGGAACCCTGGTTATATTGACCAGAGTTGCTGTATTGACCGGAGTTGTTGGATCTCTGGTTGTTGTAGGCGCCATTGTTGTTGTAGGATCCACTGTTGTAGTTCCTATGTGGACTCTGGCCCCTACTGTTGGATCCTTGACTATAGGATCCAGAGTTGTTTGAACCCTGGCTGTTGTTGTAGGATCCAGAGTTGTTGTAGGATCCAGAGTTGTAGTTCCTATGTGGACTCTGGCTCCTACTGTTGGATCCTTGATTATTATAGGATCTGCCATTACTTGGGGTTCTGTCTCTCCTATCGCTGTATGAAGAGTTACCATTGTTGGAGTTGGAAGAGCTGTTGTCTTTCCTACTGTTGTGACCCCCCCGGTTGTTGTTGTTGCCCCCTCTACCTCTACCTCTATTGGATTGGTAGTTGGGGTCATAGTTATTTCCTCTGTATCTACCGGTAGGGTCTCTTGATGCAACCTTAGCTTCCTGTTGCCTTACATGGGCACTAGACATTAGGTTAACATCTTCGTCTGAACTAGTGCTGATTTCCTGGACCTTTTTCTTAGTAGGCTGTGGGTTGGTTTCTGCATCCCTTACCTTCCTAGATCTCTCTTGGGTCTCAACCTCTAGGGCTAGGTCTAGGGCTTGGTCAAAAGAGTCTATTTTCTTGTTCTCAAGAGCTACAGAGATCCAGGGCCTCATGCCTTGGGTAAATGCCTTGCTTAGGGTTTCATCACTCTGGCGTTGGGCATTACACACTTTCCTGAGATGGCATGCATAGTCTAGAACAGGTTCATCTATCTTTTGTGCACGGAGTGCAGTCCTTGAGATTATATTGTCTCGAGTAGCAAAATACTCTTTTAATTTATTCACTACATTGGTCCATGTCAACATATCAGGTGTGGCACTCTCCCTGAAGGATTCAAACCAAGCTAGTGCTTGTCCTTCGAGGTACTTGGGTAAATATGTTACCATGGTGTCACTGTCTGTCACTTTGTACTTATCCTTCAGATATTCTGGGAATTTGTGATCAATGAATAATGCTGTTGACATGAGTGGTGATGGGTGTGAAAAGGTTTTGGGTTTTGTTACCTCATGTATCCTGATCTTTCTGTCGTCCTGCTGTTTATTGTCTATGAGCTTGGTCATGTTGGACACCATGGAGATTATGATGTCATCTTTGGATCCAGAGGCAGATGGTGTGACAACAGGTGTGATGGCAGGTGTGGGAGGTTGTGGGGTCTGGGATGATACCATCTTCATGAGATCTGCTATCTGTTGTTGTTGTCTCTCTAGGGACTTCCGCTGATCTTCCATGGCCTTCTGTTGAGCATCTATTGCTGCATTCCTCTCCGCCAGTTGTTGGTTGAGGATCCTCTCCCTTTTCTCCTGCTGGGACTTGTTGGTCTCTAGGGCAGTAACTGCATCTTGGATGGCCTTCTCATAGGCCCTTATCTTCTCAGCTGTCTGATTAGGTTGGGGGCCTTCATCGGTGTCCATGATGGAGGGTGTGGGGGAGGTGTCTCTGGAGGAGTGGCTGTCAAAGGCTGGAGCTGGGGTGGAGGATCTAGATGAGGGTGTGGATCCACCCCCTGAGGCAGATCCTTCTTCCCCTGAGGTAGATAGCGTGAGTTGGGCGTCCTGTAGAGATCCCTGGGAACTGGTTGTTCCCTGAGTAGACAGGGTGGGTGGTGTGGGGTCTACTGAGTGTGGGTCTGTTGTATTGGAGGCTGGTTTGCCTCCTGTGGGCCTCCTAGATCTTGGTGGGAGGGAGACCTCTTCAACAGGCCCCTGACTACGTAAGGTCTTTGTGTGTTGTTCTGCCAGCTTGACTGATAAGGCCTTGATGTGTGTGGTGGACCTCACTGACGTGTGGGAGACCTCACTGACGTGTGGGAGACCTCACTGACGTGTGGGAGACCTCACTGACGTGTGGGAGACCTCTCTGACGTGTGGGAGACCTCACTGACGTGTGGGAGACCTCACTGACGTTTGGGAGACCTCACTGATGTTTGGGAGACCTCACTGACGTTTGGGAGACCGCACTGACGTTTTGGGAGACCTCACTGACGTTTTGGGAGACCTCACTGATGTATGAGAGATCTTACTGTTGTGTGAGAGATCTCATTGATGTGTGGGAGATCTCACTGATGTGTGGGAGATCTCATTGATGTGTGGGAGATCTCACTGATGTGTGGGAGATCTCATCGATGTGTGGGAGATCTCACTGATGTGTGGGAGATCTCACTGGTATGTGGGAGATCTCACTGGTATGTGGGAGATCTCACTGGTGACCTTGGTGGGTATGGTGTCAAGGTCAAGGTCACTGGGTGGGTGGAGTGGGTCTAACTGTGTGTATGCGGTACCAGCTTTAATTTACTGTGTGCATGATTGTTCCCAGTTGCGGTACCAGCTTTAACTTACTGTGTGCATGATTGTTTTTAGTTGTGTTACCAGCTTTAAATTTTATGAGCCTGTGAGATATGGGATCTTAGTAGGATGTTCTCCACCACTTTGTCATACTAGTGATTGGCATGATCAAGTTGTCATATGAGAAATATCATAAGACTAGTGGTATATAGTGTAATTATCTCAAGGCTCTTATAAATAGTGTTATTTCCAGTTGTCACTGGTTTATTCAGCTTTAGGCAACATGTAAGAAATATCAATCATACAGTAGTTAGTGTGTAGGTAATTTGCACATACAGTAAACATACAGTAATTTATAAAGTATAATGTTCAGTTCCACTCCACCTGTGAGGTATTAATAATACAGTGTCCAGCATAGTTCTAGGTGGGTTCCCACACCTAGCTCCTGACCTGCTGCTTAGAGGAATAATGTAATAAATGAGTAACTTTACCCTCTGGTGGAAGTCTTGAAGAAGATAGCCTCTGGCCACTAATGGTAGGAAACCAATGCCTGTCTAGCATAGTTTCACCATAGTGCAGTGGTATAGCAGGTAGCAGGAGATGACTGGAGATGTTACCTCTAGAGCGGTTCTTGGTGATGTGTCTTCCTGGAGGTGCAGACAGGCTATTTGTAGCAAATCTTGGAAAAGCACCTCCAGACTGACTGGAGCCAGCAGCATCTGCCTAACTCTACAATTGTTTGAGGGGACTCTTTCAAGTGTCACAGGGGGACAAAGGACCCCCATGGACGCCGCTATGCCCCCCATTGTCTTGGTCGGTTCTGCATCTTCAGACCCTCATATCTCGGTCGTTTATGCGTTTATAACCGCCATTTTGGGCATGCGCGGAGTTGAATATGCCAAGTTTATAATGCCCGCTGGATAGGCGCGTAACTCGCGCCGGTTTGCCTGTAGTGCACTCGGAGCTCCTTTCAGTCTCCATAGCATAACTTCCTTAATAATGGGAGTTCCGCCTTGATCTTGGGCTCATTTTGACCGTCTAATTATGGGCTTTCCATAAATGCTTTGATATTTGACCTAGCTCGCTCAGGAGCGACGCTAGAGCGACCGGAAGGTTATGGCGTCGTGCTTATGTAACCCATTGTTCAGTCCTTAGAGTGCTCAGACACTCATGACGGCGTCAGCGGTGCTCAGGCACCCGTGACGGCCGGTTGCATTCACTTACAAGTTATTAGTTTGTGCACTGAACCATGAGGTCGCACACTGAGACCCTTATTCTTATTATATTGTGCAGTGAACCATTAGGTCGGACCCTTTGATGTCATAAACTCTGTCTAACTGACTTGGTTTGGTGTGCAGTGGGGCATGAACGCTCTTATACAAAGTTTGAGCGCTCTTATAGCTCTTAGAACCAACCTATGTATTAATTTCATAGATATTTCTTTGATTAATACAAAATATGTTATGGAACAATAAAATGGTATATCATACTCTAATGAAGTGCTGGTGAGACTGGTCGGCGTGATGCTCTAATGAAGTGCTGGTGAGACTGGTCGCCAGCACTTTATTGCTTATTCTAAGCACTTTGGGAAAGAATCTTTGAAAAGTTGGAAAGATCTTCAGAAATCTTCAAAAAAAATAAATCAGGAAAAAATTTGAAAAGATTTGAAAAAAATCTGAGGTCGGCCCTCTATGGCTGAGGTCGGTCGGGTGACCGGAAACAAACCTTTTTTGGCCTAATTTGATGACAGACCTATAGGGTGACCTTTGCTGACTCTATAAGGCACAGTAGGGACCCATCCTCGCATATAGGCTGTACTTTAAGTACACGGGGGATATAAGCAAAATAATGTCCATGACCGTGGAATATTTTTGCATCCAATTCCCCAAGGTGACATATTGGTCGTTTATGTCAAGGTGAATATCGATGCCCCATTGACAATGCACTGAGACCGCATATTGTACCCCTGCGTTGAATAACCTGCGCCAAATCCGCACGATGATGTCATAGGTCCATTGTGCATGCGCAGCCTTTTTGAAACGTTAACATTCAAAATGGCGGTGGTCAGGATTTCGCGATGACGATGGGTAAATAAGAGGTAATTATGGATTATATTGATGAAATATTGATTAATTATCAACCCAAAAACCTTGACATAAATGTAAAGATGAACTCTGATCAGTTTGAGCTTCCTGTTTCTTCACTCGCGTGTCCTGCCTGTCTACTTTGATGGAGAAGATTCACCAGAATCGTGATAAGGACAGTTTGTACTCCCTGGAGGCAGACAAAGGAACTAGGAGGTTGGATGTCCTTGTCTATTTTGTCACAACAATTCAAAGTATGTTTGTTTTGTTCTCCTTTTTTTGTCTTTTCTTTTTTTTTTGCGCAATAATTTGATTTAAGATGTATCAACTGTATGTTACAGCATTACGAATGATTATATCATCAGTTGTTTGACGTTTTTGCAGATAATTTAGCTGGCAACGCGATACAGAGTAGGGTTGCCCCTCTGGGCGCTGATATGGACGTTCTCGATTGAACCTATAGAGCTCCCGTATTGAACGTGAGGAGATACAAATAGTGTACAAAGTAGGCACCCAGTTCCGATCACATCCTTTGTATACACTATACGTGAAATGTGCCTGATAACAATATGTGCATGTACTATTTTAATAGTTGTGTTTCAGCGTTGCCATACATGATACACTATAGCGAATGTTTTGCGACTTGTGACTCTACCTCTGAGGCATCGTGAGCTGACCGTTTCTTCACGAGTGTGTCCTGCCCGTTCACATCAACACGTTGGGAAAACGTGTAGATGTGATCTGTGATAAGGTTTAAGAGAGGTTGGGATTGGCCAAGGATGACGGATGTGTTTAGTTGCTTGTAAGGTCAATAGACAGTAGAGGGAACTTTCCTGGTCACAATATTTGACTTTATCAGAAGATTTCTTTTTCCACTTGGAAACCTGCTGAGAATACCTATAGAATAAGGAACTGTGTCATTCCTTTTTTTTCATACCTGGGATATACAGTGTTACTCTATAATGTACATATTTTGCACATTCTTAGATACTATTATTGATCATAATTCACGTAGGAATATCACTTTGATTGCCCCGTTGGAAATATTATTTGCTCATTTGGGATTGGTCTAGGTGCGTTAATAATATTATTGTTATGCCTGTATTGTCACTTTATATATCGATTTCTGGATTATTTTGGAAGCATCTGACAGTAAATACTATCGTGCTTTACGGGGCTATTTGTATAAGTTTGATTTAAATAAACAGTCCAATACATAGCATGCACAATAAAACATAACACATTAACAATATTGGTTACAGTTATAGGTTAAAGCTTTGGTCATTTCACTAAATTAGGCAATACCAATCTATTATTTGCAACCTTTTACTCTTTTTTTTAAGATTTCAATTAGCAGTTATCGTCATCGCACGTCAAGATTTTATAAATCAGAACTCTGAGGCGGAAAGTGACCAAGTGACCTAGAGGAGCGTGCATGGGACAAGGAAGTAGGAAAGTTTCCCCAACGTGAAAGTAAAAACTCTCACACACAGACACAGAAACCTGATCCAATCCCCTATACATATTTGCAGTGGGACCCTAGCCAGCTAAGGGATGCATAATGCATGAATGGATTGTGTACACTAAGTCTTGTAGAGTAGTCGTAGCAGTGCAGGCACAGGTGTTTTCCCCATGATCAGCAACATTTTATCATGAATTTCTCAGAGATTTGAGGCTTGTGTGATGTCGTCAGTGATATTGACACGAGCACTGGATTGGTATATCCATCAGCATCAAAAACGAAATGGAGGCACTTGGTCATTATTTATCAACAGGGTGGGGGGGGGGAGTGGTGAGTGGTATATTCAGTGAGAAAGCCCGTGCATTACTATAGGTTAAACGGGTACGTTCGTGCACGAGTTTTGTTCTTGTGACCAGAGGTTAAAATATTGTGACCCTTGAGAGGGGAGGTCAACTTTTTTTTTTCGCACGTCTGATATTATATGATATTATGTCTACTAATAATGGTCAATTCAATTTAATTGTCAATAACGATTATTTTCATACCTCCAACACACATTCAGTTTCAACCATCCATGCACATGAAATGACGAAAATACTTCTAGCAATACGAAAACGTGCACGTTTTATTTTTTTGGTCCACGTTTTCTTTTTGGCAAGACCCTCCTCCACGTCTCAACACATCCTTCTTCCCTCTGTCGGAATGACGGGGATACTAGAAGAGACATTTGCAGGTGAAACAATTTCCATACACTGTAAAATATAAATGTTGAATCTATCAGGAATCATCATAAAACTTAACAGTGAACCCATTCAGTGTAACGCAAGTCAGCCATTTCTACCTTCCTAAGGTAATGGCCCGATTTTGCACACCTCAGTTTGAGCCTCTGATTTGCCCTGCCTTTCTATGAGACATGCGCATATATTTGGCATTTTGAATCTTAAAAACATCTTGAAGGTGTTGATTCCACAGGGATAAATCGGTCTGATTAGCGGTATAATCCGACTGATTTTTTCTCTATACTTTTGATATATTATAAATCATCAGATGAGGACTATTCCAACCAATTTTACGCCTATGGAACCAGCACTTGCTAAAACAAAACCTCTGCTAAAGCCTTTTGTCCACAGGGTGATAAAACTTATGACGACAAATTCCGTCGTCCATTACCGACGATAAAACCACTTTTGTCGTCCATTTCCGGCGATGTAAATCAAACTTGTTAGATATTATCACCAAAGTAGGGAGACAAAATAACTTTTGTCGGCCGACATTTCAAATGTTGGCCAACAAAAGCTTTTTAGAGCTGTTTTATACATACCCAGTAGTGTCTGAATTTCTACAGTCATACATATACATCAATTTGCTATGTAAACATTCATACTATTCTACCTCCCTTCTTATTTTTCAACATACATTAACCTATGGATTCCCCATGCTGTACCTAAATAGATACTAGATCATTGAAGGAGGCGTCAGCGTCTGCCATGCTTGACTTTGGTAAACAAGGTAGCAGAGTTACAGTGTAGGGGGTGAGGGATGAAGGAGGCGTCAGCGTCTGCCATGCTTGACTTTGGTAAACAAGGTAGCAGTGTTACAGTGTAGGGGGTGAGGGATGAAGGAGGCGTCAGCATCTGCCATGCTTGACTTTGGTAAACAAGGTAGCAGTGTTACAGTGTAGGGGGTGAGGGATGAAGGAGGCGTCAGCGTCTGTCATGCTTGACTTTGGTAAACAAGGTAGCAGAGTTACAGTGTAGGGGGTGAGGGATGAAGGAGGCATCAGCGTCTGTCATGCTTGACTTTGGTAAACAAGGTAGCAGAGTTACAGTGTAGGGGGTGAGGGATGAAGGAGGCGTCAGCATCTGTCATGCTTGACTTTGGTAAACAAGGTAGCAGAGTTACAGTGTAGGGGGTGAGGGATGAAGGAGGCGTCAGCGTCTGCCATGCTTGACTTTGGTAAACAAGGTAGCAGAGTTACAGTGTAGGGGGTGAGGGATGAAGGAGGCGTCAGCGTCTGCCATGCTTGACTTTGGTAAACAAGGTAGCAGTGTTACAGTGTAGGGGGTGAGGGATGAAGGAGGCGTCAGCGTCTGCCATGCTTGACTTTGGTAAACAAGGTAGCAGAGTTACAGTGTAGGGGGTGAGGGATGAAGGAGGCGTCAGCATCTGCCATGCTTGACTTTGGTAAACAAGGTAGCAGAGTTACACTGTAGGGGGTGAGGGATGAAGGAGGCGTCAGCGTCTGCCATGCTTGACTTTGGTAAACAAGGTAGCAGTGTTACAGTGTAGGGGGTGAGGGATGAAGGAGGCATCAGCGTCTGCCATGCTTGACTTTGGTAAACAAGGTAGCAGAGTTACAGTGTAGGGGGTGAGGGATGAAGGAGGCGTCAGCGTCTGCCATGCTTGAATTTGGTAAACAAGGTAGCAGTGTTACAGTGTAGGGGGTGAGGGATGAAGGAGGCGTCAGCGTCTGTCATGCTTGACTTTGGTAAACAAGGTAGCAGAGTTACAGTGTAGGGGGTGAGGGATGAAGGAGGCGTCAGCGTCTGTCATGCTTGACTTTGGTAAACAAGGTAGCAGAGTTACAGTGTAGGGAGTGAGGGATGAAGGAGGTGTCAGAGTCTGTCATGCTTGACTTTGGTAAACAAGGTAGCAGTGTTACAGTGTAGGGGGTGAGGGATGAAGGAGGCGTCAGCGTCTGTCATGCTTGACTTTGGTAAACAAGGTAGCAGAGTTACAGTGTAGGGGGTGAGGGATGAAGGAGGCGTCAGCGTCTGTCATGCTTGACTTTGGTAAACAAGGTAGCAGAGTTACAGTGTAGGGGGTGAGGGATGAAGGGTTAAGGTGGGGCGGGGGGATAAAGTGGCGGGGGGCGGGATGGGTAGGGGAGGGAGGTGAAGAGGGAAGGGTATCAGAGCCTGGTAAGGTGAAAAGTGGGGACTGTTAATGATTCCAAGAGAACCTGCTGGACAAAACTCTGAAATTTGGCAAACGGGCCCATTTTTACCCCCTCTTTCAATCTAGATGGAGAGCCAAAGCGAATTTTCACCCGAACTCCCCCAAAATCCAAGATGGCCACAAAGTGGGCATGTATTTTTAATCTATTTCTCTAAAATCCTTATTACTCAAGATAATGAGGACCCAAGACCTGTTTAACACTAGATGGGGCTTCAGGGAGTCCAGGTAAAAGTGATAAACAGATCTCTGGTCCTCATTGGTCTTGCAATATCTCAAAATGATGGTATTGAATCCCTCTTTCAATCTAAACGGGAGCCAGAATGAATTTGCATCCGGACACCTCCAAAATCCAAGACGGCCGTCAATTGGGCATCAATTCTCATCTTTTTACTCTAAAATCCTTATTTATCAGCAGAACTGGTCATGTAATACCTCCAAATAAAGGTATTGATTACCTCTTTTCATCTAGAAGTAGAGCTGATACAACATCTTATCTGAACCCCCCAAAAATCCAAGATGGTCACTGTTAATTCCTTATTTATCAACAGAAAAGGTCTTGTGATAACTAAAAATGGAGATATTGAGCTCCTCTTTCAATCTGAAATACATATAATTTTAAGAACCACCCTGAATTCAACATTGCTACCAATTAGGCATATATAAATTTAATCATTTACTCTGAAATCTATAATTTTTGGAGAACAGGTCCTGTTGTTGTTGGAAAAGGTTTGTTGGCCCATTTTATCTTTGACAAAGATCTCCTCCAACAGGAGCCATTATGCAAACAATTACAATATATATAGGACAAATGCAAGGTATTGCAAATATCATGCATTATTAAATCACAACAGACAAAATACATAGTATAAAGTGCCGGGTATATCACTGGTGAATTTTAGACTGGTGGTATGTATGTTAACTCAACATTGGTGAGGCTACTAAGGAATCCTTCTTTTGTTTCGCTGTGTTGCTGTGCGGCAGTGCACGATACAGAGGGTTTTTACGGTACACCTCCTTGATGACTCTCTGTAGTTTCAGATGTACCTTGCTATTTCCTCATAGGTCCCTGACTGGTTTTATTACATTGCCATCTTCTTGTGCCAAACTCCACATTTTGGCCAACAATTGTTGATTTCTCTTTATTTTTAGCTCTTCGCATCCATATACCAAGTTCAGGTCCACGACCCTGGCGTTGTGTCGGTCGCGTATACGGGAGCAGACTCGTAGGCCATCATTTTGAGTCACTTGAATTCTTTCTTCTACCCAGCCTGGCCCTCCATCTGTTATTGCCGGGCAGTTTTCCACTATTGGCCGTACTATTTGGAGGTATACCTGGTATGCACTCTCTGCATTTGTTTTCTCACGTAATTCTCTCAGCTGTCCAACTCTGTGTCTTGCAAGGTTAATAACCTTTTTGTTTTGCATTCCGAGGATTAGATGATTGTCGATAGTGATTCCCAAGTAGTTCATCTGCATATCCCTGTTTTCCAACACAAGATGGCTCTGGACATGGTAGCACCATAATACCTTTGTCTTTTCAACATTTATCGTCAGCCTGTTGATGTAGCACCACTCTGACACATTGTCAAGTTCAGCCTGCATCAGCATCTGGATCCTTTCAGTATATCTTACAATCTTACCACCAGGGCAAGATCGTCTGCATGTACATATATGCATGGGCATTCTCGATTTTAGTGGTTAAGTCATTTATACAGGATAGAAACAAGAGAGGCCCCAGTACCGAGCCCTTGGGGACTCTGCAAGGAACCTACCTGGTTGCGGACTTCCTGTTGTTGGCTTCAGTCAGTTGCTGACGGCCTATCGGATAGCTGGTTTCCCATTCCACCATGTCTGACATATGTAGTTCTCTCAGTTTATTAAGTAGGTGTCTCTGATTTACTGTATCGAACACTTTGTGTAAGTCTATGAAGGTGACAGCTGTCACCTCTCCCTGATTTAGAGGTTCATACAGATCTATTGACAGGTCAAACACTGTGTCTGATGTGCTATGTCCCGGTCTGAAGCCGTATTGTTTGGCGGATAGCATGTTTAGTCTTTGTAGATGTGACATGATTCTACAATGTATGACCTTTTCCAATAATTTGGAACATACATAAAGTAGAGTCACTGGCCTCCAGTTGCTGACGGCAGTCAAATCCCCTCCTTTAGATAATGGAATTTATTCTCACTAATGCTGCGATTGAAAATGTGTTGCGCAAGCAATGGATCGGCCTCCAATGTGTCTTTGATGGTCTTTGATCTGGTGTGGTTCTCCCCAGATGACTTGCCACAGTCTATGGTCTTTATTAGTTTCACTGTCTCATTCCAGCCAACTGGCCTCAGGTTCAATCTGCCATCGTTGTCTTCTACTTCAGCCTGGTTTTGGTTGTCTGGGTCACATGGGAAGGCAGCATCTAGGCTTAAGGCTATCTCACTGTAGAAATTATTGAAGTAGTCAGCTTTAGCAGTTTTAATTCTCTTCATAAGTGCCTGGGCTTCTCTCATATGGGCTTCCCTCACTCCTGTGGCTGGTTTCCTGGCCTTTTTTATCAGCTTGTTTTTTTTCTGCATCAGTCTTTAAACATCCTGGGACAGCATGGGTTTTCCATCTGACCTCACCCTAAAGGTCTTAATGGGATGATTCACCTTCATGTAGTTGTAGATACCCTCCTTTAGATGGAGGTAGCATTCATCAGGATCTAGTGCCTCTTTTAACCTATTCCAGTCTTCATTTCTGACATGGGTCTGGAGTTTTGTGGTGTCATATAGTTTATACAATCTGCCAGTAATCTTCTTTTGTTGATGTCTTGTCCGCTGCTGCTTCTTTATGACAAAGAGGGACACGTGATCGCTGTAAATTGTGTTGATAAGGCCATGTAGCGCTACATGGTCAGTGTTAGTATACATGTGGTCAATGATACTATGGCCCAGTGGGTGGTAGTGTGTATATGGCATCTGCAGATATCGCAATTCGGTGTCACGGAGAAATTTTGTCAAGTATTCAAACTTAGTGCTTTGCTAGACAGATTTAACCAATGATATAGATTTTAGGGTAATATATTGAAAACTTACATATGCATAGCTGACAACCGTCTGGGATTTAGAGTGGTTCCAATAAGAATTTACATTGGCTCTACACTGCAAAAATGGTGTTTAGATTTTAAACATGTTTAGGTCTAAACACGTTTAAAACCTAAACATATAGGTCAGTTAGGTGTCTCATCGACTACACATTTAGGAAATGAACACTTTTATTCTAACTACATAAACATTTATGCTAAACATGTTTAGATGTTTAGAGTTGAGACATTTGAATAATAGGTGTTTAGATTTAAACATCATATGTTTAGATACTTGGATGTTGAATCCACACCAGGTAGCAGCACTACTTTTGACTGGACTATCTGCACACAGTTATAATCAATTGTTGTGACAAATGTCCCCAAATCCCATGTTTATCATGGTTTCATTTCATAGAATGTCATGTGAATAGAAAGGGCAATAGAAAATTGACTAGATTAACCTCATGCCATCATCATTACCATAAAATAATCAATAAACTCCATGACTGACACCTATTTGATGTTATTCTGGAATAGATAAGGCAACGTCCTTCCTGCCAAGCTGTTGTACTTTCTCAAGTCTCTCATTCTGATGCAGTGTGTAATATATGTACACATAAATAGCTGTGGCTGACATCTTTGGAGACTTTGACAAGTAAGTACCTGCTGATGCCCCCCCCCCAGTAAATGAGGAAAAAAAATATATATCACTTTTTAATGCATACATGTCTGCAAACCTTAACTCTCCATCAAATCATTTAACCATCTAAACACAAAAATTCATAAACACATAAACACAAAAATTCATATATCTAAACACAAAAGTTTTAACCTAAACACCTACATTTCTAAACACTTGAGCTAAGCACATTGTTTGGCTAAACATGTTTAGGAAATTAATGTGATTACAAAAACGTTGCAAGAATATGTTTAGAATTGTGTTTAGGATCTAAACACCATTTTTGCAGTGTAATTTTAGATTGAAAGAGTATTTCAATTCCTCAATTTTGAGGTATCAAATGACCTTTTCTGTCGATGAATAAGGATTTTAGAGTAAAAAGTTGAAAATCTATGTAAGCCTATTTGGTGGCCATCTTGGATTTATGGGGTTCAGATAAAGGTTTGTATTAGCTCTACTTCTAAATGAAAAGAGGTAATCAATACCTTTATTTGAGGTATTACATGTCCAGTTCTGCGGATAAATGAGGATTCTAGAGTAAAAAGATGAAAATTGATGCCCAATAGACTGCCATCTTGGATTTTAGGGGTTTGGATGCAAATTCATTTTGGCTTAATCTCTAGACTCAAAGAGGGATTCATTACCATAATTTTGAGATATTGCATGACCAATTATCTTGAGTAGTAAGGATTTTAGAGAAATAGATTGAAAATATATGCCCAATTGGCGGCCATCTTTCATTTTAGAGGGTTCGGGTGAAAATTCGCATTGGCTCCCCATCTAGATTGAAAGAGGGGGTAAAAATGAGCCCATATGCCAAATTTCAGTTTTTGTCCAGCAGGTTCCCTTGGCAGCCAAAATCGACCTCAACAGCCCCTACTAGAAGGGATGGTGGGGTGCATGTGCGGTCTATATATGGCAGATCGGGGGAGTTTGTGGTCACAGAGAACTCTAGAAACTCCTACTGGCCCTTCATACGTGTACATCAACTCTGTGGGAGAACACAAGGAAACATGGGAGGAATTTATAACCAAGCATACCATAATGAGGATAGGAGAGTGGGGGCGAGGTGTAGCAGGTGTACATGTTGTAACACCTGTAGGTGGTTAGTAGTATTTACCTGTGTGGTACTGTGTTGGTCAGGTATGGCTAGACAGGTGACAGCTCAGTCTTGTACCACAGGTAAGTCTGTTATTTCAACCAATTTTTCCTCTTTTGTCAAAATTGACATCTTTTCTTTACACTTCATGTGATTTATTAAAAAAGTTATTTGCATTCACAAAATCTATTCGTTATGTTTTTGCTGATTTCAAAGTAGTAACCAATTTTGTAGTTGAATCTTAATGCAATCATTTGCTTTTGAAATTAAATGAGCAAATAGGTTTATAAAATTACTTTACTTCACATTAGCCATAAATCTTTACATCCCTATTTCACCAGAGTGATTAGAAACACTCTGCTTTTAACTTAAATATTAGGAGAAAATGTTATGTAAATCAGACTCCAATAGACAAAGGTCATTTATACTTTCTCCTGATTTACCTTACAGTCACTGACTCCTACCAGACCTGTGAACAATCGGGTGCTATCAAAGTATCCTTCCACTGTCCGACCAATTACATCATCAAAGTCATATCAGCCTCGTACCATGTCGCTGACACTCCCCTCTGCCCCGCAAAGTACTCCGGTGACCCGCCCTCGGACCATTGTCTTGTTAGTAGTGATCCCAATGGTATTAGCAGTCAGTGTAACAATAAGGGTATGTGCACTAAGGATGTGGCTTGGGATACACGGGGGACGTGTAGTGGGAATGGAGCACATTATATCAGGATTGTACACTACTGTGAACCTTGTGAGTATTACTTTATTTATCTATTTTACCTTTGATGAAAAAATATCATTTAAGCTAAAAAAAACTTCTGTTTCAATCCCACTATCATCTCACTGAGCAACTCCCATACATAACTTGACGATTTGAGGCTTTTGGTATGCATATGGTTTTGGTGGGAAAAAGAATAAAAAGAATAGAAAGATGAATCCAGATGAATATTACGGAGCCCCTAAAAGGACATACCAAAAAGATAATTTAATGCGAAAAATATTCCTGCGGATACTGGAAGAATCCTGCGGATGCTCAAAGATTCCTGCGGATACTAGAACATTCCTGCGGGTACAGGAACATTCCTAAGGGTACAGCAGGATTCCTAAGGGTACAGAAGCATTCTTGTGGATACTGGGGATTATCTTTAAATAACGATTGATAACGATTTTTTTCGTGAAATTAACCCTTCTTCCCCTAGGTAAAAAAAGTTCAGGTCAGTAGGTCGGATTGTTTTTTGCATCCAATGTCTCATATAGTCATTCTTTGCTATGTTTTCATTGATTATTCGAGAAAATGCAGTGTTGCCGAGCGTTGTTCAGTATCAGTAACTCCAAGAATTGTTCAGTACCCGCAAGAGCTGTTCAGTATCCGCAGGAAGTGTTTAGTATCTGCAAAAATTGTTCAGTACCCGCAGGCATTGCTCAGTATCAGCAAGAATGTTTTTTCTGGGGATTTTTTTTTTTGGGTATGTCCTATTAGGGGCTCTGTACTACGTACTGTAGTATCTAGATCTAGATTGATAAATCAATATTTCAACAAATTTCATTAAAACATCACTCAATGTCATTGAATGATTAGTTCTTCAAATTTCCTCCATTGACATATCTGATAACAGTTTAGTTTTAAGGGAGAAATGACCATTTAATTGCTGAGGATGGGAGGGGGGGGGGTTCTGGCAAGTCAAGTTTTTCTTTTATTTTTTTTTTGGGGGGGGGGGCTGGGGGAGGCTTTTATTTTTAGAAAACAGTAGGAGCTACTGTTAGTACAAATACAATGACTCTACAGTAGCTTGCTGTGTACGCCGTGGTCTTTACTGCCTATTTACAATTTCGGGCTGAGGATAAAGAGAGGTTTATTTTCCTATAGCACCTGACAAATTAACTGATCCAACTTTTTCAGACCATTGATTTATGGTAAAATATTGTTAGTATTTGTAGATGGAAATGAAGTTGATTCCTTTTAATGTGTATTTTCCACCTATCTGTCTGAAACCATTCACAACAAATTATAGATAGACAAGAAAACCATTTCCCTCAGGACTGACTTATACCAGGGGAAGAGACGCTATGAGAATCTGACTAAGTATAGCTTAAGGAAGGGTTGGTCACAACGAAAAGGATTATTCATGTGACGTATGAGGAAAGTCAACCAACAGGAAAGTTTCCTGGTTTGGCGATTTCGTGAAGTGTATAGAAACATAAAACCCAGACATGAGGGACTTGTCACATAAAAGGATACTGAGAGACGTGAATAAAATGTAGCATTTCGGGGCCCCCAAGGGGACCCCCTCAGATGTCACAATGTCGCCAAAATCCAAGGCTTCAGGTCACAGGTCACTTTTTTAGGGGGGCTGTGTACAAATGACGTCATGCAGGAGGGGGGGAGGGGGGGTCAGGCCCGGCATGACGGAATTATTTTTCCATATACCTTCAGCATTGCAAAATTGGCAAAAAACATGACAAGGGGGGGAGGGGGGGGGTCCAAAATGGTCCAAAAAAGCATGACGTCATTTGTACACAGCCCCAGGGAGACTAACATGTCTAAAAATCTTAAATTTCAAGGCCTCAGATCACATGTCACGTTTTTAGGGATTGAAAATGTCACATGTCACTTTTGAAAGGGTGCAATGTCACCTAAAAATGGCCAAATGTCGCCATGTCGTTTTTTACCTCTTGGGTGCAACCATTTCCCTTTAGCTGGCTTAACCAGTTAAGGGTCGCATCCTGGCTATGGGTGCATCATGCCGACCCTCAGGAAGTTGATGTAATGTCTCTGTAGAGTGATCAATTGCCATGATGCACTCCTGTATCAGCGGACCTTAAAGGCTGAATGCGTGACATGTATATGCAGTGGTCCATGATCAAATTCACTCAGTCACTTTGAACGGGGTGCTACACTGCAGACCTGCCATCTAGTGTTGGAATGCTGGACTAGTAACACTAGCCTGCGTATAAGCTGCATGCTTGACCCCATAGTTTGGCCACTGTAGCACCTCCGAAGCTGCATTTAGTTCCAAATCCAGCCACTAGAAGGCGACACTGCCCGTAATTGTCGACCAGTATTGATCGGTGGATGTAGGGAATAGGATGTTACAACCTAAAAAAAGAAAAGAGAAGACGAAAAGAAGTGGCTGTTGAATCTACAAGGCATCCACATAAATTGTACAGTGAACCATGGTATTTTTGATGCAGTTATCAGTCATTATCTAAAATAATGCCTCAGAAAACAGTACAGTAAAGGAATTGGGTAACGATAAATCTCCATAAAAGATGTCAAAATCTTAGGCAAAAAAATCATCATTATATTCACAGCATTTTTTAAAGCTGTGGACACAGCTCACCCTCGGTAGGCTATGCCTTCAATTGTCCTGGGGGCTAATTCATAACTTTAAAAGATTTTTCTTTTATTAATACGATCAGGCTGCCATGGTGGTTTCATCCTCAAGATAATGCTATCGGTGAAACGAAACTTTTTCATATTAATCGTTTATAATAGTTTCATACTATATCTATTACTGCATGTTGTGAACAACATTGAAACGGTCAGGACCTTTTGAAGCAAATCTTGATCGTTTCTGAACAAAATCTGTATAATCGTTTGATTGATGAATCGCCTGCCAGGGGTCATAACACTGCTTTATACAGTCAGCCAACAAGGAACAATTCTCCAAGGAGACTATTTTCCAATTATAGACGTTCATCAAGTTTCTGAGCTTTTGATTTTGATATCCTCTCCAACGAAAAAGATAAGCCACCTTCTGTCAAAGTTTTCTAAATATGTTTCACTTGAGATACTGAGCCCCTTTGTTTCTTTGAACAGGTTTAACTTTTAGAACACAAATTTATCAATTTGTCAATCTTTGATGCCTTTAAAACAGTCTGAAAAAGGTCGCTTGTCCATAACACCAAGCTTTACCATTAACCCCTTCTCTCCCTATAAATTATTTACTATAACACTGTAATGTGATATACAGGGCTTGTAATGGTTAACATTACTTTCTTTTCAGTGCAACACCTGAACCTGCCCATAGCTGGTACGACCACCATGGATTCTGTGACCACATTATCAGGCTTACAGCTTGTCTACATCCTCAGCACCCCATTTACAGACGCCGGGGTAACATTCACTGATACCTCGTTAGGATGTATCCTGACCGTACCCGATAACACTCAGATCACCTTCCAACTGTTACAAATGACCAAGGTGAGTTAAACGTTTTGGCTTTTAAGCCTTTAATGGCTGCTGATGCATTAATGCATCATGTTAATGGGTCGTCGTCATGATGCATGAATGCAGCCCTGGTAAGAAACTCGCCAGGGCTACATTCATGCATCTCGCAAACTTGTCTATAAAGAGTTTACATGGTACTCCCATGAAGTGCTCTACTCACCAGCACATCAATGGTGCAGCAGGCTGACCAATGGGCACGATGCACTCCTGAATCAGCAGCCCTTAAAGATTAACCTTTTGAAGATGGATAGTACATAAATGCATCACGCTGATCGTGTGGGATCACACACTCCTGTAGGGTCAGCACACAGAAAACGACCTAGAGTTGTGAATTTTATTTTGGTCTGGTTGATACCAACGTCGTCAGAATGAGGAATTTAAGTGGCACAAGGACTCCCCCTGATGTTTCAGTTTGGAGGTATTACCATCAATCACAGTTTGGGCAGGGTGTGACCACTCTGGGTCTCCAAAATGACTACCTAAGTTTGAAACAGTGGCATTATTATGCACAAATGAATTTCTAGTGAGCAGACTTACCAGCACTCATATCATGCCGGCCAATGGGCATGATGCACCTCAGCTACAACAGGCCAGTCTCCCTTGACGTCATACCATGGTCCAAAAATGTCACTTGAAACATACGTTATACTCCATAGTAAGAGTTAGTACCTACCATGTTAAACATGCTAGACTGTTGTCAACTCTGGCCAATGGTTTCCCGTTGTCAGACTTGGCAGAAATCACGTTTCGTGGAGGACTTATTTGACACATAATGGAGAATCATGCATTTGTATGCTTCTCTAACAGTCTCTGAAATATGTTAGAATATTCAATAATTAGTTTTACTCATTCATTCCAATATTCTCTGATCTCCTCTGATCTTTCTGCTTCTATCCAGGAACCTCAACAATCTCCAGGGTGTAATCAGGAAATCCAAATCTGGGATGGCATTGGATACGCACAGACCATCTGTGAACCCTCAACTAGTACCATGACATTGGGTGGCTGTGGTGTTGGAGGAAACACATTCTACATCAAATACCTCAACTCAGACCCAAGTGTCAAAGTACGCTTTTTCATATCAGTTGGAGGTAAGTACGATAAAATCTGAATAATGACAACAGGATTGTAAATTAGTAAAAATTTGGAACTACATGTACATTTGAAACTACATGTATCAAATTTCCTGAGCAGATGCTTTACAATGAGATTGATTATGTCCATTGCCCATACCCTCTAACGTATTTTCCTTTAATTTGAAAAAAGAAGCCCAATCTTGAAATCTCGCTCTGATGAAATTAACCGGGAGAAAACTAAATAAAGTGACTCCTCTACTCTGACCGATCGGGTCTAAATCGTGCACACTAAAAAAGATTTTCGAAAATGATTTTTTTTTAAAACACAATTTGGGCCTTAAATCGGGACTTTAAAAACCAGACCCGGAAATATCATCATGCTAGATATTTGTGGGAGGGAGCCCTCATTATCTCTGATGATTCCTGATTTAAAACGGCCCAAAATCGGCTCTAACGGAGGACCTGCTTAAAATAAATCTTGAATGGATTGCGGAAAATTCTTTGTAAACATTCAACATTTTTGTAAAATCATCAGTTACAGTAGATTCTGATACATTGAAAAAGGTGCGGCTTAAGGCCAAATCCCACTACGTGTAAAATGGGTCTAAAATGTTGGTGATTCTGGATATCGGCAACATTGGACTCTTGCCAATTTCCTAAATCACAAGGGTACTCACTGCACTTCTTACCACTCCAAATCCGACTATAGCTGATAGTAGCAGGGGATTCTCTGTGATTTTCATTACTGCACAGATGAGTTGCTAGAATGATTTACAGAGATAGAGTATTTGATATTAAAATTACAGTTGTCTCTGACTATTTTCTGTGGTTTGCAATGGTCTCCTGCATAGCATAGACAAATGTAGCTTGCATAAATCACAAGCAGAACCCCATTATGACTGTAATATGTAGAACTTGGCTTCTGATTTATCAAAGACACACCTCTTCTGATTTCCTAGAAACTGTTGTTTTCCTCTAAATCACAGAGATTTTGAGTCCATCACAGAGATAAATAAATACCAGCACTTTGACAGGGATTCTTAGCCTTTATAGCTCTTCCCTAGATGATATTACCACCCCAATATCGGCTAAGCACCCACATATCCTATTTCACAACGATTTCCCGAACATTTTCAAATTGTGGGATTTGGCCTTTATACAGCTTATAATACCTGCCAAATCTCTAGGTCTAGTTTTTTTAGCGCCTCCCGCGAAGCGGTACGGGAGTGCGCTATGATGATTGCATTTGCCCCATATGATGAGGTCTCACATTGCAAAATTACTGAATAGAGAAATTGATAATCAGGGCTTTTGACAGGGCTGCGCAGTGCGTAATATACACATTTAATGCTTAAATGTCGCATTTAAATGGCTAGAATGGCCATTCATTTACAGAATGGCGCATTGTTTTTGCTAAGAAGTGTGCAATTGGCCCATTGCAAAAAATCCAGTCAAAAGCCCTGGATAATTGTGAAATCTTTTTTACGTGATCACAACCGCATTTTTTTATGATGATTGCATTTGCCCCATGTGATGAGGTCACACAATACAAAATTACTGAATAGAGAAATTGATAATTGTGAAATCTTCTTTATGTCTGCTTTTATGCAGACATAAAGAAGTATAGCGCCATTAACGGCGGGAGGCGTTTTTTTACACGGTCACAACCGCATTTCTTGTTTAATGTTATCTGACATGAGAAGATCAATTGTATGATAATTTACCAATAACATAATCAAACCCAACCTTTTTGTTGCATAGTGTCTCATCATGCTGATGGCTTCGACATGCGGTGCGGTCTGCAGGTTTCCGCTTTACCTCAAGTCGTTGTGGCTGCTGAGCCCACAACTACAACCACAACACAGGCCCCAGTGCCTACTACCACAGGGGCATCAGGGAATGGGGTAAACCCAGATACCAAAGTAGCCACTGCACCCCCTAGGGATGAAAAAAGTCTGAAATGTAAGCAAATCTTTGAGTTTATCATTTATTAAGAAACCGTCCGTAAATAAGTTTCAACCTTCTTTAACCACCTGTCCCTTCGTCATGCTGTTAGTATGAAAGTGTATGGGAGGCTTACACCCTAACCCCCCTGCCGAATAATGCTATTTATGGACGGCCCCTAAGGGGAGTGATCATTTTTTAACAACGCAGAGGCGTAGGAAGCAAACCTTCATTGGGGGGGGGGCCCAGGGGGGCCCCACCCCAGCCACCATGAATTATCGGTTTGAGCTTGCTGGTGTTGATGCTTCACTATATGCGATTTATATAAAAGGTTATTCCTCGATGGCTTATCTTTAAACAATGCTGCCATTTTCCCTATCTCAATGACATATTTGTCCAATTTGAGTGGTGAGCTATGGGAATCTTGTACATTTTATAGTGGGGATTGACACATTTTGGGGGGGCCCAGACATATTCAGGCCCCACCTCCTCTGTGATTGGGGGGCCCAGGCCCCCCTGACCCCCCCCCCTATTCCTAAGCCCCTGCAATGGGGAGAGAGGGTTGGTGGGTTTGCACACGGAAAAATTCTGACCCCCCCCCTCTCGAGGACGTAAAATCTTTTTGACGCCCCCCATAAGGGACGAAAAATCAAGTGCAGACTTGCCCTTTTAACCTATAGTAACATGCAGGTGTAATACTAGTAATTGTGCATGATCAAGTTGTCATATGAGAAATATCATATGACTAGTGGTATATAGTGTAAATCCAACAGGCTCTTATAAAATAGTGTTATTTCCAGTTGTCACTGGTTTATTCAGCTTTAGGCAACATGTAAGAAATATCAATCATACAGTAGTTAGTATGTAGGTAATTTGTACATACAGTAAATATACAATAGTTTATAAAGTATAATGTTCTGTTCCACTCCACCTGTGAGGTAATAATAATACAATGTCCAGCATAGTTCTAGTTGGGTTCCCACACCTAGCTCCTGACCTGCTGCTTAGAGGAATAGTGTAATAATGAATAACTTTACCCTCTGGTGGATGTCTGGAGGAAGATACCCTCTGGCCACTAATGATGGAAACCAATGCCTGTCTAGCATAGTTTCACCATAGTGCAGTGGTATAGCAGGTAGCAGGAGATGACTGGAGATGTTACCTCTGGAGCGGTTCTTGGTCTTCTGCTTTCTAGGAGGTGCAGCCAGGCTATTTGTACCAAATCCTGGCATTGCACCTCAGACTGACTGGGGCCAGTGGCATCTGCCTAACTCTGCAATTGTTTGAGGGGAGTCTTTCATGTGTCACTGGGTGCACAAAGGACCCCCATGGACGCCGCTGCGTCCCCCATTGTCTTGGTCGGTCCTGTGACTTCAAACCCCCATATCTCGGAAGTTTACGCCGTTACAACCGCCATTTTGTGCATGCGCGGAGTTGAATATGCCAAGTTTATAATGCCTGCTTGATAGGCGCGTAACTTGCGCTGGTTCGTCTGTAGTGCACTGGGAGGTTGAATCAGTCTCCATGGCGTAACTTCCTTAATAATGGGAGTTCCGCCTTGATCTTGGGCTCATTTTGACCGTCTAATTATGGGCTTTCCATAAATGCTTTGATATTTGACCTAGGTTGCTCAGGAGCGACGCTAGAGCGACCGGACGGTTATGGCATCGTGCTTATGTAACCCATTGTTCAGTTATTAGAGTGCTCAGACACTCATGACGGCGTCTGCGGTGCCCAGGCACCCGTGACGGCCGGTTGCATTTACTTACAAGTTATTAGTTTGTGCATTGAACCATGAGGTCACACACTGAGACCCTCAGGTTTATTATATTGTGCAGTGAACCATTAGGTCGGACCCTTTGATGTTGTAACCTATGTATCCTTCCCCTAGCTGGTGTGCAGTGGGGCATGAACGCTCACATAGAAGTACAATGTATTAATTTCTTAGATATTCTTTGATTAATACAATAATATGTTACAATTTATGGAATAATAAAATGGTATATCATAGAATACTCCCTCTCCCCCGAGAGAATGCGAAACTCCGTCATTTCGCCGAGGGAATGTACAATATATATATTTTTACCTTATTTGGAGATATATACTGTTTGTAAGAGGATTTGAAGTGATGGGGAGTGCTTCAAATGCAATTTTTGTGGTAGAGCTTTGTCAGTATATATACAATTTTCTCCTGGGTATAAGTACATTTCCGTGATTCTATATCTTACCATACATGAGTGTATTTGCTTATGTAACATCAATTTTGGGTACAATTTTCCATTTTTATGTACAACATACAATTTGGCAAATAGCATGCAATTTTGGCATTTAATGTTCAATTTAGTGTGCAAATTGAACATAAATGACAATTTTAGTGTGCAAATTTACAATTTCGCGTGTAATTGCGTTCAATTGACAATTTTAGTATGCAAATATACAATTTCGCGTTCATTTGGCAATTTTAGTGTGCAAATATATAATTTCGCATTCATTTGGCAATTTTAGTATGCAAATATACAATTTCGCGTTCAATTCACAATTTTAGTATGCCAATATACCATTTTGCGTTCAGTTGATAATTTTTAGTATGCAAATATACAATTTTGCGTTCAATTGATAATTTTTTGTATGCAAATATATAATTTTGCGTTCAATTGATAGTTTCTGTATGCAAATATACAATTTTGCGTTCAATTGATAATTTTTGTATGTACATATATAATTTTGCGTACAGCTTGGTTACACATGAAAATGTTGATTTTTGTAAAAATCCGATTTAGTGTATGAATTGGGTACAGACATAGAGTATAATGTGCAACATACAATTTTAGTGTGCAAATTGGGTACAAACGTACAATCTAGTGTGCAAACATACAATTTCAGTGTGCAAATTGGGTACAAACGTACAATCTAGTGTGCAAACATATAATTTTAGTGTGCAAATTGGGTACAAATGTACAATCTAGTTTACACTATACAATTTTTGGGATTTGAGACAAATTTTTCCGAGGACCGGAAAAACAAGGTACTTCATGTACAATAGGCTCGTTTGTCTCTAAGTTACTCTGTGATTTTGCTATATGGGTGTATTAATTGGCAATTTCGGCAGTGGGCCACTGCTTTTAATTGACTTTTCCCTAGCCTTCTTGAGTATGTGTCCCTGAAAGAGATTATCTGGTGAGTATCTTAAGTAAACATTTTTCATGTCAACAATTTTTCTCAACAATTTTTTTTTTTTTTTTTTCATTCATTTTTCCAACAATTTTCTTGGATACCTAAAGTGTGTTACTTTAAGTAAACCTTGGTATAGTATACAAGTGCTAGTGGGTACAAAAACTGTCTTAGTTATCTACCTGCATTCATGTATATTAATGTTAGATTTGTACAATTTACAATTTGCACTTTGCAATTTGCGCGTATATGCGCGCATTAATCATCGATTTTGTGAGAATACCATAGATTTTCATATTATACATCAACAAGTGGCTGTGTATATTTTCTAAAAAATTTTTTTCTAATACTTTGATAATTTCATTGACAGTGGAGGTGTGTCAGGAATGAGATGTGAGTCTCCTCCCTGATGTGCTCATGCAGTGGTGGCACTTGAGGTGTTAGGTGCCAGATTCTGGCATGTGTCTGTGGCAGTGCCTAGCTTGGTGTCAGTGGACAGTTCAGGGTGGGGGGGTGTGTGTGTGTCCATTTAAGGAGTGGGTGGCTGGTATTGGAGTATCAGTTCCTCACTGGAAACCTCTGCTGCAACATCATGGCTCACTTTCAAGCTATCCTTGAATTGCCTGTCTCCCAGGTGATGGTGGTGGGGAGTCCAGCTAGGGCCCTAGTGGAGGCCAACCAGACCATACACTATGGCTATATAGTGAAAAATTTCAGAGAGATTAGTGAGCATGGTGATGTGCTGGTTGACATGTACTCCTGCCATTACTTTCTGGGTTCAGCCTTACGTCGGGGGGCCACTGTGGCCCTTTTGGCCAGGGCCTTGAGTAATATAGGGTTCTGGCCCATGGACTCTAACTTCGGGCCGCGGGAGCGAGTGTTGTGGGATTATTTGTTGGCAGTCTCCTTCATTGATCTTGCGGCATCCGGGGACCCATCTATGGCAGCTGAGTACGGACTGGGATCGATGGAGGCCCGACTCGTTGAGTGGGATCATGACCACGGCCACATGTATGGATCGGACTCCCACTCTCCCGTCGATGTTGAACCCGAGGCTCTGTGGTAGAATCCCGACTGACTGAAACCTAGGGTGTAAAAGCCCGCCATCCCAAAGGCCCTTTTCAGGGCCGGCAAATTGTCCGAAAAGTTCTGAATACTGTCTCTGATATGTTGTCTCCTGGTGGTGGACTGGGGGCAGTCTAGGCTGTGGGCAGTCTAGGCTGTTTCCACAGTCACCGGGGAGGGCTGGTGGTTTAGAAAATTAGCAATAGTCTGCATGTTTGACCTTGCGGTCTCCTCCTGTTGTTCGTCAATAATTATATCTGTTGTATTTTCCAGTGCTGTCATGGTCACCGGGCTGGTGCCACAATCATTCTGGAGAAGCATGGAGTAGTACAGCCCTTTGTTTCTAAGGGCTGGTATGGTACTGAACCTAGTGCGCCAAGGTAGGTGTATCACCTGAGGGAGGTGATAAGTAAATTCTCCTCTCTGTGTTGTTATAACTGCTGGTCCATTCCAGCTAAATATAGCCTTAGGTAGTGGGAAGGTTTTAACCACTATATCCTTATAGGTAGGGGCAGCTGCTGATTTAATCTCATCAAATTCATGTGGTATTGGCCTCAAGGGTAACGCGAAGTTTGAGTCTCCACAATATATTTTAAAATATATTGTGGGATTTGTGCGCTTGGCCACGTTTTTCTTGCCACAATGTGTCTGTGCAAATTTCTTAAGGTACTTCATTATTCTGTAGGCCGAGTAGATGGTCAGGGTGAATAATATAGCAATTATCAGGGTGTGAGTTTCCTGAATTGTGAGGAAAGGGGTGTGGGTTTCCTCTGTAGGGGTTAATTTGGTAGGATTCTTATCTGGGAGCAATTTGTGTAGGGGCAGCTCAGTGACTTGTCTAAATGCTTTGGCTGTAGGCAGGTAGGCTACAGTCCCTCCTAGTCTGTACAGTTTGAGTAGTATGTATACTATAAAAATGTGAGCTGATATCCCTAGGATGAGTCCTAAGCTTTGGAAGATTGGATGCTCTGTAACTCGACGTAGGTGCGATTCTACGTAGCGTGTTTCCATTGTCTTATCAAGGTTGGAGGCATCTTTTAATAATGTTTTGGCAAAGGGCTCTAGATTTAGTTGAGTAATATCATCCATGACTGGATTTTCCTGTAGTTTGTCTAAGGTTCTAGAAAGGTTTACTACTGGGAAATTTGGAAGATTCTCTCTTTCATCTGGTTTGTTTTCAGAAATTTGGTTAAGTGCTGCCATGAATGGTAAATTAATTGTCTTGAGAATGTAATGAAATGATAAGGTTGAGTTACAGGGCAACCTTGTGTTTGGAAGAGAAAATTCTCCTACACTGATTGTGCACCCACAGGGTACACCTATGATTGAGTAGGACTGGCCTTTTCGAGTTTCAGACGTTTTACCATGGCAATTGATAAAGTAATGGGGTTCATTAGTAGTGACCAGATACTCATCTTCAGAAATGGAAGTAGCATGGGTGGTAGGTGCTTGCAGAGGTGAGACTGTAAACTTGCAGTGTTCCTTAATCTGTTGAGCCTGGTTAGTAAAAATGGCTACAGGGCATGTAAGCCTGTGTTTATAGATTCTACCATTTACATCTCTGCATACCTTTACTGTAGTACCTTCACATGCCTGCATGTCTGCTGAGTCCAATTCGATGAATAATGATTCGTCGTAAGATACTGCTAGAAACTCAGTTGTGGTTTGCAACTTGGTGACTCCTCTGGTGGGGGTCTCCTGTGTGTCTATAGGCATGGGTGATGTAATCATTTGGTACAGTTTGAAGGTCGAGGTGGTAGATTGAATTATAATGTCCAGATGAATATATATATGGTGAGCTGAGTAAGTGTATGAGGTCAGCTTCTGTGAATAATAGAAATCTAAGTCATTAATTGCGACTTGTGCTCCAGGGTGTGTAATCCTAAGTTTGTTATTAATGTCAATTAAGTATCTAGCAAGGTCTGAGGGTGGTACTATATCAGGGGTTAGGATTCCTGATGATAGCATCCTCAGGGCTGCATTTGTCCTTTGCAGTGATTGAACTGTATTCATTCTTGCTGCTATGATAATTAATGCATCATTTAATACTTGCATTTTTTCCCTTTGAGTTTTCTCGTGCCTTGAATATGAGTCAAGTGACCTGGACATGTTAGAGGCCCACAGGTTGACGGTGTCACCTATGGTGTTGATTGTGCTGTCCAGTACCTTCTTATCTTGGATGTATGCTTTAACAAACTTATCTTGTCTGTCTGTGATCTTTTCAATGAGACTAGCTGCTTCCTGATCTTGTTTAGCAAATTTTCTTAGTATTTCATCTATGTTCTTGAGCTGTCCCATTACTTGGTTTACATCTTCTACTGTGGCTAGACCTAGCACACCGCGAAACAGGGGTGCTAGAAAACCCAGTATGGCCTCTCTTTTGGCCTTGTCCAATGTGTTTATGGGGTTGGATAGGAACAATTTGATGGAGGCTAATGTTTCATTTATCTCCTTGTCTGCAATTTCCAGCAAGGTGTCAAGCTCTTTGGCTTGTTGGATAATTTGACCAGAGGTATGATCTTGTAGAGTAGGAGTGGTCAATTGGAGTATTCTATCCCTTATGGATCCTTGGGTAACGGGTGCCCGAGGTATCTTGTAGGGGATAGCTAACAACAGTGTTGTGGTTGTATGTCCATTGACCAATGGTTGAGGGCTAGGTTTGAATACTACTCCTATGTTTTGTCTCACCACAGGTGTATAACCTGCAGTAAGTGGTTCTATAGTATATAATAACAGCATAGTTAGCAGTATGGGTGAAACTCTCAGTCTCCCCATGGCGCTTGTGTAAAGCAAGTTTGCTGTTTAAAGTCTTGTCAAATTTGTAGTGATTTGGTGCTGGTAAAGTCTAAGTGTATGGTGTAACACTTTAAATGAAGTGGTTCAAACTGTACCTTTGCAAGATTGAGCTGTCTTGGCAATATGTCCGGTGAGTCTATAGAGATTGACCAGTAAATGGTAAGGTCAGGTTGAAGGTGAAGTAGGTGTGTTCTTTATCCTAGTGCAGTCTCTCCTAATGGAGAAGTGGGCTGGCTAATTCCCAAGTGGGGTCCTGTAGACTTGTGTTCCAGACTGCAGCTGGATGAAGACTGATGGTGGGCTATGGTCCACAGTGCTTCTTATGTAGCCTACCCTACCCACATCCATTGTGGGCCTGGTATTGTTTCTCTGGAGCAGGTGCACCTAATCTCCAGTGTCTGCTACTGTGGGGGTCTATTGTGTAATCTGTGTACTGGTAATTAGCTCCTCCTGTCATCCAGGACAGCCATTCATGACCGTCTAGAGAGTTGTCTGAGGGTAGCTTATAAGGTCAATTGATCTCTATAGACTGCTGTGTTGGCATAGCGCACTCTTTCATGTGGGGATTAGGCTTTAGACACTCCATTGTGTTACCCTTACTCTTCTTAGACTTCATGTCTGCTTTACTTGGAGGGTCCCAGTCTTTGACCATTCAGAGGCAATAACCTTGGCTTTATATACATATAAGTAATTTATTATCAGTCACACATGCCTTATGTGTGGATGAAGAGAATTTGTAATACATTTTGAAAATCTTATGTTCTTTTGGTATCTCAATCTGTTTCTAATTTCTTGAAACTGCACCACACCTAGATGTTTTTCTTAGTATGTGGTGTGCAGGCCTAGGCTTAATAGGGCCTATACCTGTGGTTTCTCTTGTAAGGGTGATATCATTTTTGTTCCTTACAATATTGTTGTAGTATTTGGCTTCATGTGGAATAAGCCTGTGTGCAAATTCATTGTTTCTGACAGCCACAACCTTCCTCAGTCTGTCTATGTGCACTGGTCTGGCCACCAATAGATTGGTGTCCAAGTTTTTGAGTTTGGCACTTGTCAAACTAGGTCTATCTACTACAACATATGGTCCCATAAAAAGGGGTTGAAGCTTCTTACACTCTGTGTTGGTCAGGATTCTTGGTATGTTTAGGTACACCATGTCGGTGACCTTGATTTCCTGTGGTGTAAGTTTCTTATCATATCTATCCTTTCTTTCCTTTTGTAGCTTGGCGACCCTGTCTATAGCTTTCCTCCTAGAGGTATCTTGATTTGTTATCATGTTAGCTACATGGTCTGCTACGGTGGATATGTCTTCCTGTATTCCCAGCCCTAAGTCCATTGGAGTGGCTGGGTTTCTTCCATGAAGTAGGAAGAAAGGGGTGAATCCTGTGGTTTGGGATTCTGTGTTATTTAATGCAAAGGTTATGGGTTCAATAAATGAATCCCAATTGTTTTGGTGCTTTGAGCAGAATGCTCTGAGCGCTGTGCCGATGCTAGCATTGAACCTCTCTACAAGCCCATTTGATTGTGGCCTGTATGGTGAGGAGAATTTATGTTTGATCTTGAGGTGTTTAGTTAACTTTGTGAACTTTGCACCTGTATAACATGTTCCATTGTCTGTTTGAAGAGTGGCTGGTGTTCCATGATGACAAATTATATTCTTGTAGAACTCTGCTGCTGTTGTCTCAGCTTTTAAGTCAGTAGTAGCCCAAGCTGTTGCATATCTGGTAGCATAATCTATGCAGACTTGTATATGTTTGTTTCCCCTGGCAGTTGTGGGAAGTGGTCCCACCGCGTCGAGGTTTAGGAACTTCATTGGTGAAGCCATGTTCTCTCTCACTGTCATTGGTGTTTTGTGTGAGTGTACTTGCCTTTTTGCTGTGAGACATGTGTGGCAGGTGGAAACATATTTTGTTGTGTCTGCTAGCATAAACTTCCAATATACCCTAGGTCGGAGTGCTGACAGCATCCTACTTGAGCCAAGATGGCCGCCAGTAGGTGAGTCATGGAAATACTGTAGTGTACTTGTTACCCATTGAAGTGGTACAGTATTGGTTTTTCTCCAATTTATGGGGCATATATGGACTAATGTACCATTTACCAAGGTGTATGTCTGGCCTTGGTTGATGATTCTGTTTCCTTGTGCTTTTGGTGCAGGCAAGGTCCCATCCTCAAGATATTGTATGAGGGGCAATAGTTCCTTGTCCTTCCTTTGTTCCAAGCCAAGGTTTGTACCTGAGATGGATGTGTCGGGAATCTGATCCAGTAATTGATTTATATCTAGCACATGTTGTTCTATTCTGTCTTTTTCTTTTTGTTTTTCATTGACTATTGGCCTATCTTGTGCCTTTTGTTGGGGTGTGTCACTCTTGTTTTGGTGTGTAGGCTCCTTTGGAGGGCCTATTCTCGCCTTGATGGGAGTGGCAACCTTCTTCTTTAAAGGCACAGTTTGCTTTTTGTCATTCTTCTTTGTCTCAGAGTTCTTTGATGTAGTAGATGCAGTGTCTTTTGTGACATTTTTCCTGGCAGGTGGGGTTTTGGTAGGTTTGTTTCCTGTGACCTTTTTCTCATTTAGAATAGTTTGTGATTGTGTGGGGGGTTTGGTGTGCCCTCCTGAATCATTTCTCTAGTCTTTGAGCGTGTGGTCATAGGACACAAATGGTTTGATGTTTCCTCTCCCTGCATTGATTCAAAGAATCTGACTGATTTGGAAGTTGCTTGAGTAATAGCATATATTGTGTCTTCTGAATCTTCATCATCTGAGTCAGGTGAGGTGAAGGGTGGCTCCTTAGGAGTTGCCTTCACCATCTGATTGAGTGATGAGAATTCAATAGGCTCGAAGTCATTATCTGGAAAGAGTTGTGAGTGTTCTCTCTCACAGTGGCAAAACACATAATGTGTAGATTGCTTCAAGATACCCCTAATGGGTGTCTCTGGCCTTTCAATGGTGTTGGGTGGATCATCCCTTTTGAATGGTACCTTCTTTGTTACTTTTGCAAACTTGGTTCTACTGGCTGCTCTAACTCTCCTTGGTGGGGGTGGAGGGTTAGTCATGGGTCCAGAATCTGGGTATTTTCTTCTAGACATAGCATCTGGTGGTATGTTATCATCACCTTTCACATGTTGGATGGTGAATGAAAATTGCTGTATGTCTAGAGCCCATCTGGCCCATCTATGTGTGAGTCCTGTATTGGTTAATAGTGGGATTAGGGCTGCATGGTCTGTGTATAATTGGAAGTGTCTAGTCTCTAGATAGTGTCTGAAATGTAATACTCCATACACTACTCCCAGTAGTTCTCTCTCCGTGGTATTGTAATTTCTCTCATGTTTGGAGAGGGTTCTACCTGCAAAGGCTACTGGTCTGAGCACTCCTTCATTATCTCTCTGTGAGAGTACAGCTCCTAAACTCACAATGGAAGCATCAGTTGCCAAACTGAACTCTTTCTCATAGTTTGGATATCTGAGAAGAGCATTGGTACAGAGGACATGCTTTAATGTTTTGAAGGCATTATCTGCCTCCTCTGTCCAGACAAATGCTTTGAGATGTGTCTGTAGATCGTACAATGGTCTAGCAATTTGGGCATAACCTTTGATAAACTTTTTGAAGTATTGGCATAGGCCTGTGAAGGATCTGACATTTTTGACTGATTTTGGTGTTGGGAAGGTTTTGATTGATTCCACCTTTGTGGGAGATGGTTGCAGTCCCTTGGGTGTGACTCTCATTCCCAAGAAGTCTATTCTGTCTATGAAGTATTCACATTTTGATTTCTTCAGTTTGAGTTTACCAACTCTTAAGCTGTTGAACACATCTTCCAGGTCATGGAAGTGTTGTTCGATTGATGGTGATAATACCAATATGTCATCTAGGTATGGTAGGGCACATTTGTATTTGAGTTTGTTCAGAATTAATGTGACTAGATGGCAGAATCCTGCAGGTGCGGTCGCTAAACCCATTGGCATCCTTTCGTAGACATATTTTTTGTCATTTGCTATGAATGCGGTTTTATGCTGGTCCTCCTGCCTTATAGGAATTTGAAAAAATCCCTGTTGGGCATCTAGCTTACTGAATACTCTTGGTCTGAGTGACCCTATCATGTCTAGAGTGTCATCGGCTCGGGGTGTAGATAAGGCTTGATTTATCGTGTTCTGGTTCAGATAACGAAAATCTGTGATGAGCCTATGGCCTCCCGATGATTTTTGTACTAAAAAGGATCTGGAAGCCCAGGGGCCCTCAGCGCATTCTCTCAGAATGCCCTGTTGTACTAGCCTTTCACACTCTTCCCCTATTGCGGCCTGTTTTTCTGGTGTTTGTCTATATGGTAGGAAATGACATGGTACTGCCTCAGGTTTTACATGTATTGAGTGGGTATACAGGTGTGTAGCACCAATGTCTCCATCTTTTCCTACAAATATATCATCATACTTGGTCAGCAGTGATTCTAATCTATCATGCTGATCTTTGGATGTGAGCACAGATTTTGGTGGAACATTCTCTTCCAATTCTGGCTCGAGGTCGTGTGCCTCACTATGTATAGCAGCTATTTCAGAGAGTCTGATTGAGTTGGGTTCAGGGTCAGCATATGTGGACTCACAGTCTGAGTCTGTGTCACTGAATTGAGTTACATCCTCGGGCCGTATGGCTGAGATGGATTGATCAGTGTGTGTGGTAGTGTCTGACACCTGTTGAGGTTTTTCTAAATCAGATTCCTTGACTTCCTGAAATAGAGCTATGATGGCACCCTTTTTGATTTTATGTGGGCGCCTGCTGGTGTTGAGTAACACTAGGGGATGTTTATTATTTTCCCTGGGGGTTACTGCTGCCCTTTGAACTAGATATGGGGCATTGTTATTTCTTTGGAGGTTATCTACTACTCCAGTTTTCCCTTGCAGTGATTGAGTAGAAGTGATTTTACCCAATACTGCAAGTTCAGAGAATGGAGGGATAGTAAAATCCCTCACTGCCCTAATGGGTTTGAGAATTTGTTCAGGATCAACATTAAATTCAATTTGAGATTTTGTAGTGCTTAAGAAATCTGTGCCGAGAACAACGGGCTGTGTGAGGTTGGGTATTACAGCGAATTGGTATTGGAATCTGACACCTTGGATTCTAAAGTTCAGCATAGCTGAATGTCTAACATGACACACCGATCCATCTGCCAAATGGATGTTGATTTTTGATTTCCTCAGTTGGATGTGGAATCTCTTTTGGAGATCCATGAGGAATGATTGTCTGACACAGGTGATAGTAGCACCTGTATCAACCAAACATTGTACATCTGAAACATCATATAGATTTGCATTGATACAGCCATTTTGAAGAAGTACAATAGAAAGCTTGGTACTCTCACCTGTATCCTTTGATGATGAATCTGGTGGGGTGATGTGTATCACTGATGGACGTCTCTGTCTGTTAGATGGTAGATTGGCACTAGCAATTGTCTCTGGTTGGATCCTTGTTAATCCTGATTGATTGTTTGTTTTTGGGGTGTCACAGTGCACTGGCCCATCGGCACTGTGACATCCTAGTTTTCCTGGTTCTTTGGGGCGGTTGAGATGCTTGCCACCAGGAGCTTGGAGATTTGATCCATTACATGAGGTGGTATTTGGGGGTTACTGTGTTGGTTCCCCTGGTAACCTCTTGTGTCAGGTTTGTAATCCTCCTGGCGTGAGTTGGAACCCTGGTTATATTGACCAGAGTTGCTGTATTGACCAGAGTTGTTGGATCTCTGGTTGTTGTAGGCACCATTGTTGTTGTAGGATCCACTGTTGTAGTTCCTATGTGGACTATGGCTTCTACTGTTGGATCCTTGATTATAGGATCCAGAGTTGTTTGAACCCTGGCTGTTGTTGTAGGAACCATTGTTGTTGTAGGATCCAGAGTTGTAGTTCCTATGTGGACTATGGCTCCTACTGTTGGATCCTTGATTATTATAGGATCTGCCATTACTTGGGGTTCTGTCTCTCCTATCACTGTATGAAGAGTTACCATTGTTGGAGTTGGAAGAGCTGTTGTCTTTCCTACTGTTGTGACCCCCCACGGTTGTTGTTGTTGCCCCCCCTACCTCTACCTCTATTGGATTGGTAGTTGGGGTCATAGTTATTTCCTCTATATCTACCGGTAGGGTCTTTTGATGTAACCTTAGCCTCCTGTTGCCTTACATGGGCACTAGACATTAGGTTAACATCTTCATCTGCACTAGTGCTGATTTCCTGGACCTTTTTCTTAGTAGGCTGTGGGTTAGACTCTGCCTCCCTTATCTTCCTAGATCTTTCTTGGGTCTCAACCTCTAAGGCTAGGTCTAGGGCTTGGTCAAAAGAGTCTATTTTCTTGTTTTCAAGAGCTACAGAGATCCAGGGCCTCATGCCTTGGGTAAATGCCTTGCTTAAGATTTCATCGCTTTGGCGTTGGGCATTACACACTTTCCTGAGATGGCATGCATAGTCTAGGACAGGTTCATCTATCCTTTGTGCACGGAGTGCAGTCCTGGAGATGATATTGTCTCGAGTAGCAAAATACTCTTTTAATTTATTCACTACATTGGTCCATGTCAACATATCAGGTGTGGCACTTTCCCTGAAGGATTCAAACCAAGCTAGTGCTTGTCCTTCAAGGTACTTGGGTAAATATGTTACCATGGTGTCACTGTCTGTTACTTTGTACTTATCCTTTAGATATTCTGGGAATTTGTGATCAATAAATAATGCTGTTGACATGAGTGGTGATGGGTGTGAGAAAGTTTTGGGTTTTGTTACCTCATGTAGCCTGATCTTTCTGTCGTCCTGTTGCTTTCTGTCTATGAGTTTGGTCATGTTGGACACCATGGAGATTATGATGGCATCCTTGGATCCAGAGGCAGATGGTGTGACAACAGGTGTGATGGCTGGTGTGGGAGGCTGTGGGGTCTGGGATGATACCATCTTCATGAGATCTGCTATCTGTTGTTGTTGTCTCTCTAGGGACTTCCGCTGGTCTTCCATGGCCTTCTGTTGGATGTCTATTGCCGCATTCCTCTCGGCCAATTGTTGGTTGAGGATCCTCTCCCTTTCCTCCTGCTGGGACTTGTTGGTCTCTAGGGCAGTAACTGCATCTTGGATGGCCTTCTCATAGGCCCTTATCTTCTCAGCTGTCTGATTAGGTTGGGGGCCTTCATCGGTGTCCATGATGGAGGGTGTGGGAGAAGTGTCTCTGGAGGAGTGGCTGTCAAAGGCCGGAGCTGGGGTGGAGGATCTAGATGAGGGTGTGGATCCACCCCCTGAGGCAGATCCTTCTTCCCCTGAGGTAGATAGCGTGAGTTGAGCGTCCTGTAGAGATCCCTGGGAAATGTTGGATCCCTGAGAACTGGTTGTTCCCTGAGTAGACAGGGTGGGTGGTGTGGGCTCTACTGAGTGTGGGTCTATTGTACTGGAGGCTGATTTCCCCCCTGTGGGTCTCCTAGATCTAGGTGGGAGGGAGACCTCTTCAACAGGTCCCTGACTACGTAAGGTCTTTGTGTGTTGTTCTGCCAGCTTGACTGATAAGACCTTGATGTGTGGGGTAGACCTCACTGACGTGTGGGAGACCTCACTGATGTATGGGAGACCTCACTGACGTGTGGGAGACCTCACTGACGTGTGGGAGACCTCACTGACGTGTGGGAGACCTCACTGGTACGTGGGAGATCTCACTGGTTGTGTGGGAGATCTCACTGATCGTGTGGGAGATCTCATTGATGTGTGGGAGATCTCACTGGTATGTGGGAGATCTTACTGTTGTGTGGGGGATCAAATTGATGTGTGGGAGATCTCACTGATGTGTGGGAGATCTTACTGTTGTGTGGGAGATCTCATTGATGTGTGGGAGATCTCACTGATGTGTGGGAGATCTCACTGATGTGTGGGAGATCTCACTGGTATGTGGGAGATCTCACTGGTATGTGGGAGATCTCACTGGTATGTGGGAGATCTCACTGGTATGTGGGAGATCTCACTGGTGACCTTTGTGGACATGGTGTCAAGGTCACTGGATGGGTGGAGTGGGGTTTACTGTGTGTATGATTGTTTTTAGTAATGTTGCCAGCTTAATTATTATGAGCCTGTGAGAAAATGGGATCTTAGTAGGATGTTCTCCACCACTTTGTCATACTAGTAATTGTGCATGATCAAGTTGTCATATGAGAAATATCATATGACTAGTGGTATATAGTGTAAATCCAACAGGCTCTTATAAAATAGTGTTATTTCCAGTTGTCACTGGTTTATTCAGCTTTAGGCAACATGTAAGAAATATCAATCATACAGTAGTTAGTATGTAGGTAATTTGTACATACAGTAAATATACAATAGTTTATAAAGTATAATGTTCTGTTCCACTCCACCTGTGAGGTAATAATAATACAATGTCCAGCATAGTTCTAGGTGGGTTCCCACACCTAGCTCCTGACCTGCTGCTTAGAGGAATAGTGTAATAATGAATAACTTTACCCTCTGGTGGATGTCTGGAGGAAGATAGCCTCTGGCCACTAATGATGGAAACCAATGCCTGTCTAGCATAGTTTCACCATAGTGCAGTGGTATAGCAGGTAGCAGGAGATGACTGGAGATGTTACCTCTGGAGCGGTTCTTGGTCTTCTGCTTTCTAGGAGGTGCAGCCAGGCTATTTGTACCAAATCTTGGCATTGCACCTCAGACTGACTGGGGCCAGTGGCATCTGCCTAACTCTGCAATTGTTTGAGGGGAGTCTTTCATGTGTCACTGGGTGCACAAAGGACCCCCATGGACGCCGCTGCGTCCCCCATTGTCTTGGTCGGTCCTGTGACTTCAAACCCCCATATCTCGGAAGTTTACGCTGTTACAACCGCCATTTTGCGCATGCGCAGAGTTGAATATGCCAAGTTTATAATGCCTGCTTGATAGGCGCGTAACTTGTGCCGGTTCGTCTGTAGTGCACTCGGAGGTCGAATCAGTCTCCATGAAGTAACTTCCTTAATAATGGGAGTTCCGCCTTGATCTTGGGCTCATTTTGACCGTCTAATTATGGGCTTTCCATAAATGCTTTGATATTTGACCTAGGTTGCTCAGGAGCGACGCTAGAGCGACCGGACAGTTATGGCATCGTGCTTATGTAACCCATTGTTCAGTTATTAGAGTGCTCAGACACTCATGACGGCGTCTGCGGTGCCCAGGCACCCGTGACGGCCGGTTGCATTCACTTACAAGTTATTAGTTTGTGCATTGAACCATGAGGTCACACACTGAGACCCTCAGGTTTATTATATTGTGCAGTGAACCATTAGGTCGGACCCTTTGATGTTGTAACCTATGTATCCTTCCCCTAGCTGGTGTGCAGTGGGGCATGAATGCTCACATAGAAGTACAATGTATTAATTTCTTAGATATTCTTTGATTAATACAATAATATGTTACAATTTATGGAATAATAAAATGGTATATCACAGGGTTTCCACTGAAAACAGGTGAAATTATTTTGATCCCCCCCCTATCAGAGGGGTCGAAAAAATTCTGACCCCCCCTCAAACCCACCAGCCCCCCCCCCTCGTTGTTAAAAAATGATCACTCCCTAACCTAAAGACTTCTATGATTTGAGCCGTCTACCTGTTTACTCTTGAAACTTTATTGTTGATGTCCATTGAAAAAGTCATTTGGCAGTTTGTCAATTCAATAGCAACTCAATTATAAGAGTCATTTTGCTGGGGTGGATGTCTTCCCAGCTAGCACAACTCGTGCAATTTGCGTCATTCTTACGTGAAAACTCATATGATTTACGTAAAATAGACATCATTTGGATGAGTTGTGCTAGCAGGGTTAAACTAGGTGGACGTCTTTAACCTGTTGGTGGTGTTGCCTTTTGGCAACATTAGGCTTTCCGTGGTGTTACCCTTAATGAATTTCCATTACTCACCGAATATTTCCTTGCTTATCCTACATTAAGTGTATGAAACGAGACCATTTCACAAACATTTTTAACAAATTGTGTGTACCTTGAAACATTTGACACTCCCCTCTTCTATTCTTTCAGTGATCATTATTCTAGTGACAGTAGCGGTGTCTCTGGTGATTATAGTCATAATTATTGGAGTTATCATCAAGAGATGCAGGTGAGTCAAGATGTTACATCATTTATGATCATATGGTAGAACAAGATTAGTCAAAATACAAAATTGGCACAGAAATCATTAAGAGTGCACATGACAATTACTTTGATACCCTTTTAACCCTTTAAAAGCCGCTGATGCATCATGTCAATTGGTCATCATGATGCACTAATGAAGTGCTGGTGAGACTGCTCGCCAGCACTTCATTGGTGCATCAAGCCCATTGGTTGTCATGATGCACCAATGAAGTGCTGGTGAGACTGCTCGCCAGCACTCCATTGGAGCATCACACCGACCCTACAGGGTTGATACATATACTCCCGGAGGGTCAGCATGATGCTCCAATGAAGTGCTGGTGTGACTGCTCGCCAGCACTTCATTGGCGCATCACGCCGACCCTACGGGGTTGATACATATACTCCCGGAGGGTCAGCATGATGGTTCAGAAGTACCAGGTGCCCTCCTCTCAGGGCACTGCTGCAGGGTGCATCAAGCCCGGGGAATCAAGCTGCAGATGTTGATGAATATTCTTTAGTGGCACATCCCCAGCTTTACCTCATCCTATAAGACTCGGCGCGGGTTTACCTATCCGTGTCCAATACATGAGACATTACCATATTTCTGCATTCATCATACACATTCATTAAACTTCCTTATTGTCCCCATTACAGTCGGAAGCCGCCCATACTTGAGGGTCCAGAGCCTGAAGACCTGACACAAACCAAACCAGCCTCTAACTATGTGAGGAACATTTATCTACATGGAAAGCAAAGTTCTAAACTTGTCATGGACAGAAGGCGAAGTAGCACACCGTCAACAGGTTCTATGGCACTCAGGGTTTAATTGTAATATTTTTATTTTTATTTTTCAATTATCAGATTATACTTGTATAGAGAAATAGAGTAAAATTGGTCAACAATGAGGATTATCACTTTTGTGAAATAACCTGCCTTGACCAATTTCAAAGTATCTTTGTTTTATCTTTTCATGTTATTTCAGTCAGAAATCAGATCTGCTCAAAGCTATGTAACCATTAATGTTGGTTTAGTTGCTTGTGGACGTTCCAGGGCCTTATTTCCCTACACACTTGTGTGCCGAGTAACTTCTACACGTCCAACATCATCAAACCTATTAATACAGATGGTATACGTATAGTTTAGGATTCCCTCGATGTGGGATACATTATGTACCATAAAACCTCGCATGTAAGACAAACCCATGTATACTGAGCTGGTTCCACATGCATAAATTGGTCAGGTTAGTACAACTCCGTCTGGAGGCCATTTCTTTACAGGCTACGACTGCCAACTTTCAAGTCGTAGTGGGAAGCCTTAACTTAGTGACAACACAGCCCAATAGTAATGGTCATGTAGTACCTGCAGCACTACGACAGCCCTACCAAAACTATGTGATTGCTACATAAGGCCTGATCGTACAGAGCAGTGTAGGGGCTAACCTACGATCACTAGCACTAACTTTTAGGTTGTGAAGTCGTAGTGACTGTAAGCAGTCGTGGTGCCTTAAGAAATGGCCTCCAGATCTATCTTCAATAGTTTTGATACATCATAAATTGTCGGATTACGGCTAGTCCAACTGGTTGTACGCCTGTGGAACGAGTCCAGCAGATCAGAAAGTCAGGCTACTGGCATAAGGCATCGCTATAACGCTTGATTTCCGAGCGAATTGATGCCAATCTAATGTAAATCTACGTTTACAACTACATACTTGTAAATACTCATGTGTACATATTTTTGTAAATAGTCATTCATGTGAAATCATAAACTTTCATTTATAGGATTCATGCAAAAGGATGTTAGTTGATAGAAGTTTTGAAATATACTTCAGAAATACAAATGTCATGAATAAACCATACTGGAATACATACAGATGCCTTGTTCCTGACTATTCCTCAATATCCATGATTAAAACAACGCCATGAGCTTTAATGGCAGGAAGTGATATATAGCTTTACTCTTTGCGTACGAATAGGCCAAATCCCACTACATGAAAGTGGTCAGGTAATCCCTGTGATTTTGGCATCAGGGCTCCTTTATAATAGATAATATTGGAGGGGTAATATCGTCTAAGGACGGCCTATAACGGCCTATTGTCTACTTCACCAGACACACATTCAGAGGGATCTGAGAACCCCCCCCCCCGCTCCCAAGCAAACAATAATTAGCGATGGTTCTATATCAATGATATTTTCCCTTCTTGTGGTTGTTACCTAAGTGTGTACTAGTATGTACCGGTACATATGCACTGATAAAGCATGGGGAAAGGCGATGGTTCATAGTGATGGTTCTAGGTAAAACTAGAGAGCGAGTTCATGGGTAGAGATGGAACTAGAAAAACAAAGATTTCTTGTAAAACACAGTGATCCACAACTACTCCGCTAGGACAGCACTTTGTTAATATGAATTTTGAGCTGGGCTAATCAAACTGCAGTTTATCAAAGGAGAATTTATGTGTCCATAGCTAAAATAAAACACTCACAGTTTACTTTATAAAACATGGCTGTACAACCTGAATGCATGAACAAAAGGCATACATAGCCTCATTGATATGACATTCTACGTTGATCATTGATCGTTTAGATACTATTGTTCCTTAAGCCTTGTTTTGATAGAATTGGGCGACAAAATTTTCGACGACAAAACCACTTTTGTCGTCCATTCCAGGTGACATAAAGGCTTTTGTTGTCCATTTCCGACTACAAAAATCAAACATGTTAGATATTATTGTCGGAAATGGATGACAAAAGTGGTTTTGTTGTCGGAAATTTGTCACTGACCAATTCTGTCGCACTGTTGGCACACAGCTTTAGCGGTTAATTGTGCCTGGGATGACTCCCAACAGCTCTCTGCAGAGACATCAACCAACATGAAATATGACATGTGTGTACACAACAATCTAAGTGTTTTAGTGGCTAAAGCGCTGGTTCCACAGACCTAAATCGGTCAGATTAGCACTAATCCGACCGATTTTTTTCTATACATTTGATATATTATAAATCGTCGGATTAGGGCTATTCCGACCGATTGTATGGCTGTGGAACCGACGCTTAAGCAACAGTCCACTGCAAATGCAGACCATATATGCCTGCTGGTGTATATTGATTCTGTAAGAAATCAATGTGGCTATGACAATCAGATTTTGGTACTGTGATGATTACATGTGCAGCCAACGACACACACATACCTCTACTTATACACTATTAATAATTGCTCTAAAAAGGAGTCTGTGGAATTAACATCGAACGATGGACCAGGATAACAAATCGTGCCTTTTGCAGATGGAAAAGAGGATACGTTGGTACACGCTAGGTCAATTTGGAAAGATTTTGGTTGCCTGAGAGTGCTGATAAATATAGTTGGAATCTATATGCCTATAACCGAGGGGAAGCCTTGGTGTAACATTGTTATACAAATCTACTGCTTTCTGGTCTTTATCTTCAGCTTGTTGGCACTGGTCCTATCATCCATGAATACTTATTTCAATAGTGCATGCCCTATCATTTTCTTGCAATTCAATCAATCTTACATTAATGCCAGTTGTGCTTTATTTCAAAATCCGCCATCTTAAATTAGGCTGCGATCTTCTCGAAAATGTATATTGATTCTGGAACAGTAATGAAGGACGAGTAGCTGCGGTCTGGGCTAAACTGAGTCCAAATGACCCGGCCCTATTTATTAACAAGTAATAACATATTAATACAGAGAAATTACATAGAAAAAAAATTGAAGCAGTGGAAGAGTCCCATGTATGTGCCCTTAGGCTAGCAGGCTGCAGTAGTGGGTCACTGCCCACAGGTATGTTCAGGCAAGCAGCAGCAGTGTGTGTGTGTGTAGGAGTAGCAGGTGGGTGAGTAGTGGTACTGACCGTATCAATACATAGACCAATCAGGATTGGTCTCACCCATTGATTCTGGAACAGTAATGAAGGACGAGTAGCTGCGGTCTGGGCTAAACTGAGTCCAAATGACCCGGCAACACCAGAACAATGATATAGTCCTGATACTCTACACATTAGTATGTCTAAAAAGTAGCTTTCAGTGCCTTGGCGACTATATTGTCTATTTCTATCCTGGTACCAAGTGGTTTGGCTAAGTACAAAAGAGCAGACAAGCTTGTCCAGTCACCGGTGTATCTGATGTCCTCTAGTGGGATACCACACAGGTGCATAAAGGCAGCGCCTGAACGTCTCAGAGAATGTATTCCGGCTCTGTTGGTATCTATCCCAATAGAACTTAGTAGGTGTTTCAGGAACTTAAGTAGTGCTGAGTATTGTAATGGGACCAGTGAATTTCCTTTGCGCACTAGGAAGGCGGGTGCTTCAGGGTCTGTAGTTGGAGTACTATCAAAGTGTCTCTTGAGTAAAGATACTGCACAAAGTGGTGAGTTAGGGACTCCTACCACCGGGATGTGGTGGACTCTCTGTCCAAATTGGATTGTTTTTGAGCTTGAAACCGTGACAATCATTCCCCAGCTAGTGAATGATACCGACTTTCTTCTTAGAAAGTGTGGTGATACTTTTGCTGCGTTGTCTACTACTAGGTTGCTCTTCCTGAGAAGGGTCCTGAAGCTAGTAACGATGCACGCCCACATAGCTAAATGGTCAGGTACTGCTAGATTCACATTTGTAAACATGTCCAAGAGTTGCGAAACTGACAGTGTGACTCTAGTGGGTATAGGGTCACCGAGGATCCTGCGTAGACCTGACATAGTACACTTGAACATAAAGTTTGTCCTTATCCAAGCTATGTCGTAGCCATAATGTGCATTTAAACTTATCACTGCACTCACGTAATTGTCTATAGTGCTAAACTTCAAGTCCGAAGACAGGTACACTGAATATCGACACATGGTCTGAACTGAAGTGGGTACGACTATAGAGGCAGAGATGGTACAGAACACAATAAATCTTTTCCATTGGCTGCATTTAGTTTTCCAGGTGGAAACGCTCCAAGCATGCGCTCTCGCTATTGCCGCTTTCATGTCCAATTCTTCACGTAGCTTAGCCGCCGCTACAACATAGATACATAGGAAGGTTATGCGGGTAATATAACACTCTTGACAAGGCATCTGCAAGGACGTTAAGTCGTCCTGGGATATGTAATGCTACAATATGGCAGTTATAAAGAGCTGTAAGCCAGAACAGTTCTCTCAGGAAGTCCATCGCTCTTGTATTTGTACTTTTGCCCTTATTCAGTGCGCTTACTACATGGGTGTTATCCGTGTAACAGACAATTTTCCTATTGCGCCATAAAGGTCCCCACCTATTAATTGCCATTAAGATGGGGTATAGCTCCCTGATGTTTATGTTATCAGGCACCAATTGACTAGGTGGTGGGAGGCAGTGTCCATGACTGTCTATGTTCATACTGATCCTGCATCCCCAACCTGCACATATCCAGTCCTTGCCGTACCTGACACCATAGCCCCTGTCTGATGCGTCCATGTATAAGTCACTTTTTGTGGACGGTAGAGTGCTCACAATTTTTGCTTCGCCATTAAACCACTTTGCGAATCTTAACCACCAGTCTAGGTCCTTGAAGAACCCGGTAGAGAGGGTTATGTACCTTTTAGTGCTCGTGAACGCAGATAACATGCCTATGACTCTGTGTGAGAATGTCCTTCCCCCCCTGACTAAAGTTGAGCAGTGTGCTAAGATCCCGCATAAACGGCGCAGCTGTTTCTTGGTTGCCCTTCGGCGACCTACAAAGAAACGTAGCTCACTGTGCAATTTATTGATCTTACTCTCCGGTAGTCTGAGGCACATTTGTAGTGAGTCAATTTCTATCCCTAGGTAAATTTGAACTTGTGCAGGTGAAAGAACCTTCTTATAGGATAAGAAAAAAACCAACGAGTGGAGTGTGCTATGTAGAAACAACTGTGCCTTTTGGCACTCAGCATATGAGTTGCCCATGGTAAGTAGGTCATCGAGATAATTAAAGCAATAATAACCGTTAGCTCTCATATAACGAGCTATGCTGTCAGTAATCCTATTAAAGAGGAATGCAGCCATTCTAGTGCCGAATGACACAAAGTTGTCCACTAAATACACTTTCTGTGAGTCGAATATCCACTGTAGGCCCTGGAATTGCCTATCACTTGGCCTAATCATAATAGAATGGTACGCTGCAGATATGTCTGTGACTGCCATGAACATACCGGGTCGGAGCACCTTAGTTACATCATCGATACTAGTGTAACTAAAGTGGTGGAAGGTCTCGTTCATATGTGAGTTAATAGATAGACCTTCTGGTCTACTGGCGTCCGTTACCGGTCTGTAACCGCCATCTCTTTTCTCAACTGCACCTAAGGCATGGATGCAAGTAGGTGCTGCTGTGACTATAGACAATTTGCCTTGGTCTACTTCTGTCTTTAGAAGGTTATCAATGAAGTTCCTTGCTTCATGGGGTACATAGTTCTTAGTACTATACTCACTGATATGTGTGTTTGGGTCTACTACTTTAAACCCGTGCATTATGCCGTCCATTAGGAAAGCAGCGTCATAATCCCAACCATTTGTACCATAAACTGAATTAGGACCTCCACTGAGCATTGATAACCAGCCTGCGGGCTTCATTTGAGATCTGACCCCTTTTAGAATATGGGTGGAGTTAATATCCCACAATAGAGCATAGTTTCCATAAATTGACAATAATTCTGATATGTCCGAAGTACACACAAGCGAGTCTCTATCACAATAAATATCTGGTAAATTATTGGTTGTTACATTGACCGCGGGACCGTGGGAATCCGGAATATCATGGGCACCGTCAATATTATTTGTACATCAAGATACGTGGGAGTGGATCAGTGGCGCGAAAAAGGTTGACCCCCCTCCCGCATTATTGTTTGCTCCACTGCTTGTGGTTGCTGGTTGATTTTTGCACCCCCCTTTTGCTGGGTGGGGGCCCTTACATACAGCGCATACGTGTTGCCTGTTACATGGGTTATACCAACATCTAGTGAAATTGAACAAAGCACAAACATCCGTGGGGCAATGGATTCTGTTTTGAGTAGAAGGGCCTTTACCTTTAGTGCCTTGTTTGTTACCTGCTTTTAATCTGGCTAATTCAGCCTTCAAATCCTGTACCACCTGTAGGTTATCGGAGCCCAAATTATCAGAGACTGATGCGTGCTCAGCTGTCTGAAATCCGGGTAACTTCCCTGAAATCACTCTAGTAGTGAGATCATGCTCGTATTTAGCTAGTGCACTCGAGGTATATGTGGCATTGAGACCCTTCCTAGCTATGAATCTCATATGGTCACCGTAACTTTTTGCAGACCACTGTGGTAAATTAGCAATAGCTAACTTCTCCTGAACACATGTCATACCGTATATTAGCTCTCTGTATGTCATATCAGAGTAGACTTTGTCAGTGGGAATGTGGTAATCTGGCCTTAACCAGTGTTGTGACCTCTTTTTCTTAGAAACTTCACCTATCTTAAATAAAGTGGATAACAAGTCACCTTGGTCCTTTGCATCCAGGTAGCCGGCAAGGTCCCCCTCCATGCCCATATTCTCAGCTGTCAGGCCTGCATTTGATAATCCAGCCTGAATGGTAGCAGAGGGGGGAAGCTTGGGTGGTGTAATCCTGTGTTGTTGATGTTGTGTGTCAGGCAAAGACCCAGTGTAGGGTGTCCCATCCAAGTAATACAGCTGTGGTACCTCCTGTGCTGCTGTGGTTGGGACTGTAGCACTGCCTACTGGGTTCTGCTTAGCCTGATTGAGCAATTTTTGCTGTTTTCCAGCCAGAAAATGCATAAACTCCTGCTGCAAATTGTCTCCCTCGACGAAAGCGGAAGGAGCGCCATCTTGCACTTCCGAGCGTTCACGGACATTGCCGGACTTGCCCGAGCCGACGTAATCCGAAAGTTTCCGACCCAGGCTGTCGGCAGCGCTCGGTATGTCCTCGTTGGTTAATATGCTACTTGCGTTTGCTCTCCGGTGCATATCGTAATCCAAGCCGTGACCGTTCTTTTTCAATCCGCTGTCGGAGTTTACATTTCCGAAGAAACCCGAGGTGGCGTTCGGTATTCTCCGTACATCTGCCGACCGTCCCCGACTCTCTCCGAGCCCGTTTTCGGCGGCATTCGGGTATCTCCGTATGTGTCCGGCCGTGTTCGGGTTGGATATGCCTTCGGAGGCGCTCGGCAAAGTCCGTGCGTCTTCGGTATTCCTCGCGCTGCTGGCTGCATTAGTAAACGCGTTGTACTCCGCTCCTCGGTCGTCGGCGTACCTGCTGCTGCTCCTGGGTGCGTTCGTAAACACGTCTCCCTGGTGAAAGCTGCTGTTAGGTGCAGCCAAATCATGAAAATTTACAAATGCACCCCTCCTCTTGTGTGCAGCACTCTGCTGCTTCTGCTGTATGTCTTTGAGAGATTTTTTGTATTCCTCCTCTAGTTCTGCATTCTCTAAGTCAATTAAGGCTAGCCTCTCTTCTAACGCTAAGAGGTCACCTTTTTTCCTTAGTAGTCCTGCCTTTTCTTCTGCTATAGCAATCTTCTCCTGGAGGATAGCTTCTGGTGACTTGGGGGGCTGTGTGTTGCTCTGCCTTCTCTCTCCCAGGGGGGTGGCCATATTGGTAGCTCCTTGGTCTCCCCCCTCTTCCTCATGAAAAACTGCATTACTCCTGGTCTCCTCCGTAAGTTTGTGGTTTAGCACCCCACAGTTGGGACAGTGCTTTTTGTTGCCATGGTATGACTGTTGGCATACCAAACAAACCACCATGATGCATAAAAAAAAAAAAAAATTGAAGCAGTGGAAGAGTCCCATGTGTGTGCCCTTAGGCTAGCAGGCTGCAGTAGTGGGTCACTGCCCACAGGTATGTTCAGGCAAACAGCAGCAGTGTGTGTGTGTGTGTGTGTGTGTGTGTAGGAGTAGCAGGTGGGTGAGTAGTGGTACTGACCGTATCAATACATAGACCAATCAGGATTGGTCTCACCCATATCCAATTAGATGTTCCTTGGATGCCATTCCGACTCTTCTTTGGTGTCACTATATTTATGCGTTCTGTAACTTGGGGATGCTGATATATATGGGTTTTGATGGAGATCTAATGAACTTTGACATCAAATTTCCTAACGTGACAGATTCAGATCCGGAATTTAGATGTCTTTACACTTTGACACAATCACCACTTATTTTGAATACATTCATTGGACATCTGAAGACTATTGCTATGTTCTCTCGGAGTTTTCTTATAATTGGGATCTTTATCTTTGTTTGCTTTATTATCAAAGAAGCACTACTGCCTTCACAAGGGAACTTAATAGGTGAGGCTCCACTACGCGATTTTTGCTGAAAATCTGAGCTATTCTCACAAAAGCAGACACAAACACAGATTATAGAGTGGTATTTGTTATTATTTCAAGGTGTAAATAGAAGATTGAGAGAGCTTTCTGTTTATGTGGGGAAGGCTTTGTGTACAATCTCAGGCACATTTTTGTTGCCAAAAGATGTTTTTGTTTACTAAATCAAGTTGACCTAATGTAAATATTGCAGACTTTCACACTGGTGACTCTCTGCAACTCAGGTTTGATTTTTACAGTACAAGACCCTGCGATCTGTGTGACTGCTGTGTTGATGTTTATATATTGAACTCCCACCCAATCACAGAGTCTATGCAGGTGCAGGTTAGTTGGTAAATATGGCACACAAGGAGAGAGATCACCTATAAAATAACCCCTGAAATTTCATGTTTACAATTTTGAATCTCATGTGTACAATATAGGAATGTCAACACCCTATGCCTTAGGCACTATAGGGATAAAATTAGGTGAGACTGTACCAAAAAATCGTGTAGTGGAGCCTCACTGTCACAAATGTTGATCTAGCCAATGGAGACTTTTAAGCTCAAAATCGGGTGGAATGGCACTGACTGCACATATCATTCCCTTATTCAAGATTTTCAGGGTTAAGCCTATCCAACATTCTGTCAGATTGTGTATGAGGGATGATTTAATCGTGCTACGGTTGAAACTATTACCAACAAACATTTTAGGCGGCTGTTTTAGTGTGTTAGCCTATATAAAACATAGAGGAAATTGATTTAGTTCCCAATGACCTACTAGGCCTGATGTTGCACTGCCATCTGGTAGTCACATAAAGCCTTTACCAACAGGCATGACTCAAAGGTCCAGCTAGGATGCTAGCACCTTATTCTGGGGACAGTTTACCCCTTAAGGAAGAATGAAAACCCCCAAAATGATGAATTTGGGTACTCAGAATGACGACTCGAGATTGTAGATTTTGGTACGGCTATATATTTCACTCTTCAGTGATAACAATGACCCTTTTCCATTTCAGATCCTTGGCACACTTCTGACATACACAATTGTCATTTTCCAATTCGAGCCATCAATGACATATTGTGACTGCAACTTAATCACTGGAAATGGATCAATACTGGCTAGCTAGGATTGTCCTAGATGTTTGAAGAAAAGATGAAGAAGAAAAGTCATCAGTAACTGCTGCACCACTACGGAAAGTGCAATATACATTAAGGGGAAACACTACCCTATTTTCATGAGAGCATATCTTAATTACTTTCATGTCAATTAAAATGGTTCTCGCATGGTCATTAAAATATGTCTCGCTGTATAGTATATGGTTGAATCCCACATGGCGAAAAATGCCTCAAATATCTCTGTGATTTTGTCAGCTGTGTTTTTTTTTTGTTTTTTTTTTTTGGACTAACTCATTATGTCAATGAACTGTCAGGTTCATTTAAGTGACGCTATAGAGTAGACCTGTTTATTGATTAATATTTTCAACTGAACAATTTTAACAGTCAAGCATTACTTTGACATAATTATAAAGTACACAAGATCTTATTAATATTAATATTTACATTCACAGTGTGATAATTGTACGAGTCTCCTCAATCATAATTTATAATATCCCAGAATAAATACCAACAAAGCTGCAAACACAATACAATTATCAGTGATACAATAAATAACATAATTACAAGTAAATATCAAGTAAGCAACAATTTGGAGTGGCGCGGTGACTACACCTACTCCTACTATCTTTATATATTAATATCCAATTTTCAATACATATTAGATGAGTATTAGTACACATTAATTATATCTAACTTTCAAATTCGCTCTTAGATTCTTTATTTTTTTGAGCTCATTCTTGAATTTAACTTTAGTGGTAGCCCTCTGGACTTCTTCAGACAGCAGATTCCATAGTACTACACCTCTATACCAGGGCGATCATTTGTAATGCTTTGAGATAGTTCTTGGCAGTTTAAAACATATCTTATTTTGAGATCTTGTGTTATACTGATGTTCTTGTTCAATTAAAATATCATTTGCTTGTTTGTACATAAGACTTAGTAATAGCATATCAAATCGTTTCTCTAATTTTTCCACTTTACAGATAATATGTAGATCATCGACACTGTACTTCACAATATTACATCTCAAACATATTCTTAGCGCTCTATTTTGTAAGCGCTGTAATGCCTTGAGTCGATCTTCATTACAACAAGTGCTTATGAATGAGCAGTACTCAATAATAGGTCGGATAGTACAACAATATATTTTTATGCTTTGATCTCTAGTAAGATATTTTCTTAATTTGGCAAACTTAATACCATCTATTTCAATGTTTGGATCTGGATTGTTTTTCACTTTGTGCGCACTACAGAACCACATGAATTTTGTCTTGGTTGGATTTACCGTTAGCCTATTTCGTAAAACCCAGATTTTAAAGCATTCAAGATCTTCCTTTAATATCCTCAGTACATCTTTAAATTTTTTTGCAGCATAATATATAACTATATCATCAGCATACATTTTAATTTTACAGTTCCTCAAATTTTTTACAACGTCATCTATATATAGAACAAATAAAAGAGGTCCTAATACCGACCCTTGTGGAACACCACATTTAATACTGGACTCCTGAGAAATATTATTACAATAACTTGTTTGTTGTTTACGGTTTTTTAAATAACTCTCAAACCAATGAAAATTACTTTTACTAAATCTTAGTTTGCTAAGTTTTTGCAATAATTTAACATGAATTACACTGTCAAAGGCCTTGGTAAAATCAATGAATATGGCTCCTGTTACTAAACCATCATTTCTATATTCATATAGATCGTTAACAAAGTCAAAAGTGGCATCACCTGTGCCACTGCCCTTTTTATATCCATATTGTTTTTCTGAAAAAGTATCATATTTTTTCATGGCATTACTTAAGTAATAATACATTATTTTTTCAATAATTTTCGAAGGCATTGGTAAAAGTGAGATAGGTCTCCAATTTTTAACATATGATAAATCACCATCCTTAGGTAATGGTTTAATCAAAGCTAAGGCCCATTTAGTAGGAAAGTGACCATTTTCAAAGCTTTTTGAACCAAATAAGTAAATTGATCTATTAAACAAAGTATTGCACACTGTAATATATCACCTCTAATACCCTCAATACCTGATGATTTGTTTTTATCAATTTCCTTTACTGCGTAGTAAATATCCCACGAATTTATCTTAATATCAGAATCAGAGAAAACACCCTCTTGAATAATTTCATCTATGCTGATCATATTATCCTTTTCACTTTGCACTTTACCAACAGAGGCTAGATGTAGATCTTTTCCAATATTACAGAAGTATTGATTAATATATTCACAGGCATTTTCAGCTAATATTTCTTCTCCATTCACATGATGTTTCATATCTGGATAAATCGCAGACCCTTCACCTTTAGATATATTATTAATATATTTCCAATTTTTTTTAGGATTATTACTACATTCTTGTAGTTCCTGCATGATACCATTTGTCTGGTTGGCTTTAATTTTCTTCCTAATAAGTTTTCTGCAATTTTTTATTGCTTGCTTCTCTTCAGTAGTCTTATTAATTCGATACAATCTCAACCCACCCTCCCTTTCAAATACGAGATCTAAAACTTCATCATCAATACAGCTTTTTCTTGTCTTCTTAATTAACCTATTGACAAGGGGATGATGTTTATCCAGATATTGTACGATTGGTGTTAGAAACATATCCCATGAAGTGTCAACACTAATATTATTGGAATAATACATTGTCCAGTCACAGGTTTGTAGAAAGTCCTTGAAAATATCTTCATTAAAATTCCTATAATCACGTCCTGAATAAGTTGTTCTAGTATATTTATGATTTATGTGACCTTTACAGCCGAATACAGGAATATGGTCAGAAAGAAATGCTTCAATTGTACCATAATCAGTTAAGTCAACACAATTCGTTAATATGTTGTCAATGCATGTGCCACTAAAGGGACGAGTGACCTCATGTATTAAAATTTTCCACATAAGTCTTTACATAGCGATCTAAAATTTTCACAACCTGCATCAGTGCTATCAAACATGTTCAAATTAAAATCACCTAGAACCCATGTCTCATGTCTGCCTTGATTGTTATTATATTCAAAACTAGCAATTTCTTTCAAGTATGTTAACAAATTTGGGACATTGGTATTTGGCATTCTGTAAATTGATATTATTAACTGTTCCCTCTCTCCAGGTATACATAACATAATCGCTGTGCTCTCAAAGTCAATAGATTGAATACTCAAATATATTTTCCTAAACCATATCTACAACTGAAACCAACTCCACCACAATTTCTACCTACTCTATCATTTCTATACAAAATACGATCTGGTACATTAATAATTCCTTCAGGACTAGACGGTTTAAGCCATGTTTCACATAAACAAATAATATCACTGCGACTTAGTAATTTATATATTTCTTCATGTTTATCCTCAAAACTACGACAATTGATTGATGAGATCACCAAACCCACACTGTTGCTAAATTCATTCAAACTTCTAACCATTTGAATTTATTATAAGATGATTATTGCACAATTCGTTAGGTAATGTACAAGATGATATACTATAGCAAAATCAAAGGCAACATGAACGAAAATTTCTTAACTAATATATACATACTAGTCCCCTACTACAAATTACCCTCGTAGTAGGGGCGACTCAATTTAAGCTATACCAAGTTAAATGTAGCCTAAATTCGATTAAACCCCTTCCCTATTTTAAAGCCTACCAGAGAGTAGTTCAATATAAGAGAGTTGTCACTAGGGTTGATGGACTTAATTCTCAGCAAAAAGAAACGAGCATATGAAAAAATGCTATTATATAATAATATTAACCGAATACGATATATAATCAAGAAAGTTCTGATAATAATATCATAAGTTCAAAGACGTGCACTTATTCTATTAATTAAATACTAGACTAAGCCCAATGCTAGATCTATTTCCTCATCAGTGTAATCCACTTGAAAAAACTGTAGAATTTTTATGACCATTGATCGAACCATCCTTTTCTTAGGGTCTCCATTTGTCAGATGTATTCCATCCCTGAGTAATTGGGACGAATTTCGCATGTGTCTTCTGCCAGCTCGAGTTTTGCTTACAGCTCGTTCAAATCTAATGGTTGGTAGTCCCTCTGTCGCGTTGAAGGCTCTGATATTAGCATTGATTAAGTCTAAAGCCATATCAAATTCAACCTGAAGTTTCGAACAATCCATACGCCGTTATTAGCCATGTTTAAATTTACACTGTATATACATGTGTAGCAGGTAGGTTGTGGGAAAGGTATACTCTCCAACGAGGCAGTTACGGATTAAAAGCCATCAAATACAGAATTATATACATCGTCTGCATAATCTCCTTGTATGCTGTAAGACTTCATACCACCAGTGTGCCTCTCCATTACAGTCATATTGTTTATACCAGGTGAGATAACACACAGATCATACGGTCCATACATGAGTAGTTCCTTCACCAGCCTTTCCTGTATATCCCCAAGTGTTGCTCCGGGCATAACAATGATATGGTACAATATCCCCATTTGTGGAAACAGATGCTTTAGTATCTCATCAAAGCCTGCCAATCTCGAATCACCAATAAACAATAGGCTATATCTATGGAAGCGTGTAATATGGGTTTCATGGTACCCTAAATCGCAAGGAGTGCTAGTTACATTGTGTAATATCAAAGTACCAATGCAGGCTCTACTAAGGTTTTATATCCTTGCGATTTTAGAATATCAAACATGTTAGACACAGATATACCCATTAACCAGGGCAATATATTACATATGCTTCACAATAAAACATAACAGTTTCCTTGTGTTTTATGTACCCTACTGTAGTTATCTCCCTTGAAAATTTGAGGTGCATCCCAAAATCGCAACAGATTTAAAATCGCAGAGATATTTGAGGCATTTTTCGCCAAGTCAGATTCGACCTATAGCAGCAGGTTTATTTGATGCAGCTGATGACGTCACAATTGCCAAAATATTAACAACTAGTAATACCTTTTGTTTTAAGCTGTTTAAACCGTAATAATGGTCTGATTTGCAAGCCACAAAAACAAATGGTAGCCAAACGTGTCAGGATTACAGCCAGACATTGGCTCTGGCAGTCTGGCAATTTTCCAGAGCAGAGATTTTACCGGCAAAAGCCCCTGCCCGAAAGGTTTTTGTATTGACTGGCATAATGGATGGAAAGGACTTTAGTCAACTAAAGTGAACGAGCATTAAAACACTTGAAGGATTCATATGCTAGAATATTGCTGACAAAAAGCTAAACTAACTAAATTTCACAAGCCTGTACAATGCTGGTGTATAGGTGTTGACAATAAAGGGATCTACAAGTGTTCACAGGGCACTCTTTTTGGGATTCACTTCAGAGTTTCCCAAAAACCTGGATCCACCGTCCGGACTCACATCTGAGATTCACTAAAGCCCAAGCTCCAATAGGCGGCATGGGGCGGCAGCGTTACTGGCGCGTTGCTGGCGCGTTGCTGGCGCCACAGGTGTTCCTTGCATTGGGGTATTCTTTCTACATGCCTGCCAATGCAGGAACGCAGTGTTTCATGTGAATGTCGCAGCAATTTCTGAGCAATATCGTGCAATTGATGCACATATGTCACCTAGAAGAATGGAGTTTGGCGTGTCACCTGTGAAACTGCCATCCTGTGCCGCCTAGTGGAGTATAACACAGTGACACTCTTTTGTTGAAATGAACTTTTAATGTGTGTTCATAAATACAGACTTCTCGTTGTGTGTGTGATTGATTAGAAATGGTTACCAGGATCTTGTCAGGTAAGGGCCAGGACTACCACAGTACAGGCTACAGTACTGAGTCAGCATGGCAGGGTCAGGCAGCAGAGTCTGGCAGCAGGGCTCTCATCCCTCAGGCAGTCGTGCCTCGGCTGGTGTGGTGCAGTCTCTGGTGGTCTGAGCAAGTCTCGGTGCAGGTCTCTCTGTGCCTCCTGCCTGCCAGCCCTTAAATACCAGTCCCAATCAGGCTATCTCCAGATAACCTCGTTTACCCTTGTCCTGAACCAGCCCTGTCCTGTCATTACCTGATCACCTCATCACCTGACTTCACCTCGTTACCTGATGGTCTCCATAATGGGATCTTATCAGTTGTTTGTGAACTCAATAATCTAATTTCTTGGAATTATCAGTCCAATGTCTCCTGTCCTCTTTGATTAGGTCCTAAGAGTTCAAGATCCAGTTCACCTCCATGTCCAAGATATAGTTCATATATGTGGATATTAGACTAATTGAGGTCTGGATATAATCACTTCTAATTGCTCCCAATTAGAGGGGTAACTACTTAGTTACAGGAGCCCTGGCATATGGCAGTCCTCCTACTCATTCCCGCCTGGATCAGCCAAGTATGCATTGCTGCAATGCACTGTAAAAGTAACTGCAGAATCTATCTGACAAGGAACCACTGTAATTCTTACAATAAGAAGGTCCCAGATGGCAGTATGGTTGTCCAACGAATCTATCTTTCTAATTCTCCACCTTTTCATTGCTAGGCCAAGAAAAAAAAGGTGTGTTTCCTGTAATATGAACTGAAATGCTAGGGTCGGTAGGTCGGATTTTTTTTGTAAGCTTGCCCCTTTCCCTCACCTCAGAGGAACATTCCTCCTGTCCGGGGTGCGGGTTATCCAAGGATAACCTGCACCCCGTGCAGTTATCCAGGATAACCGCACGCCTCTCATGTCCTTCCATGTCATATGTTACCAACAGACTATTTTATTGCCATTGTAGGGCTTGAACCTGCAATCTCAGGTTCTTAATCCAACTCCCTATGCATTGCGTCACAGGGACTGACGAGAAGTGCTCAGTTCAAACCACGTCTGGATATGATACAAAGCCATGTGCGCTGTCGCTGTCCACTGCTGGGCGACGAGGTGTATTCTACACAAACATAACTGCGAGACGCATTCAAAGCTTTAGCTGTCCGCTGCCAGGCGACAAGGTGTTTTATACACAAACATAACAGCGAGACGTGTCTTTTTTCGCCGTGTGCGCTGTCGCTGTCCGCTGCCGGGCGCAGAAGGAGGAGACGCGGTGGTCTAGCGGTTAGTGCGTTGCGCTCAGCCGTGAGAGGTCCGTGGATCGCGTCCCGGTCTGAGTGCATCGGCCTCGTGTCATTATCCTTCACTAACACATACTCGTCATGAGTTATCCATTGGTTACTTGTTCACTAACACACACAAGTCATGAATCATCCATTGACTATTTATTTTATTCCACGATACCAATAGTTATAACACTGCTGGGCAAGCCAGAGTGCATTATCCTAAATGCTGCATTCTGATCGTCTCGGCTTGGCTATGTTTGAATGCGTCCCATGGTTATGGTAGCTGACAGCCCTCAGTCGTCGCCTCCCCGGGCTTTGTATCATATCAAGACCTGGTTCTAGCCAGCCACTACCCGTCAGTCCCTGTGGCGCACTGCATAGGGAGTTGGACTTGGGCCTTCCACTACCATAACCGCAGGACGCATTCAGAGATAGCCAAGCCAAGACGGCCGCTGAAGGAAGAGACGCGGTGGTCTAGTGGTTAGCGCATTGCGCATTGCGCTCAGCCGTCAGAGCCGTCAGAGGCCATAACCGTGAGACGCATTCAAACAAAGCCAAGCCGAGACGCGCACTGTAGCTGTCCGCTCCCGGGCGACGAGGTGTTTATACCGATCGTGTACACAAAATGGCTGGCTTCGAGTCCAGGGGAGGGAGAACAATTTTTGTTTTCAACTTGAATTTATTAATATTCTATTGATTATCTATTGGTTTCGTGGAATTAAATAAGTAGTCAATGGATAATTACACGAGGGTGTAGCCCGAGTGTAATTATCCTTGCTAACACACACTCGTCATGAATTATCCATTGATTACTTGTTCAGTATTTGCATGGGAATATCCAGGAAAAGCACTCAGAATCCCAGAAATAGTGGAATAATCTAAAATATTTAGGTACCCACACCATATGTTCTGTGATCTTAGGGGATCTGTTTTACTCTTAGGTGATCTTCCAGTGATACTCTTTGGTGATCTTACTGGACTGATGAGAGCAAGATTGGTGCTCTTAGGTGATCTTAGAGGGCTGATGAGAGCAAGATTGGTGCTCTTAGGGGATCTAAAAGGGCTGATGAGAGCAATATTGGTGCTCTTAGGGGATCTTGCACGGCTGATGAGAGCAAGATTGGTGCTCTTAGGTGATCTTAGAGGGCTGATGAGAGCAAGGTTGAAGCTCTTAGGGGACCTTGCACGGCTGAAGGGTGCACTGTGAAGATTCGTAGTGAGTTAGAAACAACTGTATATTGAGCTAGCAGTATTTATAAGGTGCGCCTTATACACGGGGATGGACCCCTACTTTCCCTCTAGAGTCAGCTTAAGTTGTTCTTGCACCTTATAGGTACGGATATATAAATTATTATCGAGGTGACCAAAATGTGGCTTAGGATACTTCTAATAGAACTCTTAGGTGCATCTTATAAGTCATGTTTGGGTTTAAAGATTCCTTTCTGAACTCTGGGTGAGTTTTAAATTGGACCTTTTTCTAGTAGGCGCAGCTCTCTCGTGTAGGTCCCGTTTTTTTAACATGCAATTTCTCAGACCCTTCAGGGATCTTTAATATCTCACTCTGAAGGCCCTCCCGTCCTTATATTTGGACTAGAGGGGTGGTTGGGGTCTTGTTTTAACCACACAAGAATGACGGTCAATCTTAATATAATTATACTTAAGGACAGATAGGAACTATCCACTTGTTGATGGTATGAGCACTCAAGTAATAGGAAATATGATAACATAGTGTGAGTTGGAGAAAGTTGGACACTTCTGGGTATTGGATATTCTGTTCTTCATTAACCCTTTCAAGGGCTTACCTGTAGGTCAAGCAGGAATATTCCCTGTAGAGACCTGAAATACTTATGTATTCTTCAGCTGAATGCACATGAGTGAGCTTCTGCACGTTGCAGAAGAAACTAGGGTAACTGCCAGTTACCCCATCCAATAGGGCGAATCCTATATGTAGTATAGAGAATTAAAAAGGGGAGATTACACAACATCTCTACTGATTTGAGTCATGCCAAGTTATGTACAACATGCACAATTTTCTGAACCAATAGCTACTGGCTGACATTGTCTAGAACAGTGGTGTAGAGAAGATTTAGATTTGTCAGTACTAGGGTAACTCAGTTTGTTTACAATAATAAGTACTAGGTTAAATTCATTAGCATAAAATGAGGAAAGGTGTTCACACTTGTAAGCATAAACATTATGATCCCTCGTTGGGTGGGGTAACTGCCAGTTACCCTAGTACCTTCTGCACTGTATTTGGGCCTCCCTAGCCCACTTAAAAGGGTCTATTTCTCCTCTTTCCTATCCCCTCAGGATGTGTGTGGTGCACATATGCACGGGCACTGACACATTCCTCTGTGAAATTGTGTAATGTAGTTCTCGTCATGAATATGACCTTAGCTGTCGAAATGGCGTTAAACCTCTATTACTCACTCACTCTGCACTGTATTCTGGAAAGGGGAAATATTGACTGCACTGCCTGTGCAGTAGGCTGTGGTCACAATAGCTGGTCCACCTCAACTGTGGACAACTGTGGATTTCTCTGGATCTTTATAAGATAGGAAGATGATTCAAACAGATTAGAAAAGTTGTGAAATGAATATATATGGCCAAATCAATCAATCCAATAGATTTTAAGTCATTTTGTATGCAAGTGCCTACTTATAGGTGCGATTTTCAATATTTTGATCACGTGGCCTCAACCATCATGTCTTAATGCATTGCCAATGGAGTTTTTGGATTCACCTTGACGTGATAAAGCCCCGGTTAATAATTATGTCTATAACTCCCTCTCAGTAGAGTGTTACATGGGCTGTGCAGACCCGTGTCAGAACGGCAATTCTGCATAGATTCATGGCATGGTCTCACTTATTTGCTCCTAAAATGTTTACTATACATACCTAAGTAATGACATGGATTTGAAGCTAGTGACCATACACATTATCATAGGCTTAACAGTTCTTCATTTACAATTATTTTTATTGGTCTTATGGTTGTGGAAACACACAGGTAAATGTCACTTTTGGCATAGTGTGAGTAGGCAGCATATGGTACCTATATTTGCAGTAGGGGAAAAACACATGTCCTTAGATAATGCCAAGCATGGAAGAATCTATTGAAATCTAAGTGAAATGAAAGGTACCGGATTTGTCTACACATATTTGTGCACATTGCCTTAGGCGCCCACTTTTTTATGAACAATAGTCACCATACTGTGTTATGTTTCAGGGTAAAAACATGGTTTTAGGTCAAAAAGCCCTATCAAAAATAATGATTTCGAAAGTGTGCGCCTGTGCTATTAAACTACACGCAATTAGTAAAATAATGCACCTATACCCATTATTGTAGCTCTGCACAACTCTTCCATCCTGGAGGCAGAAATAGGCCTATATTATCCCTTTTTTCTATACCTTTGCAAACTAGGGTTGATTAACTCGAATGAATTAGCAGATACATAATGCAAATAATACAAACATAAGTACTATGTATCATAGTTTTTATACCATCACTTTTCCCACATCCAATAACCTCTGAAAGCTCTAAATTAGGGGTTTATCACATCTGTGGGGTGTTTCAGAAGCAGGTAATGTTTACAACCGGTCATAAGGAGATATGATAGCAGTTTTAATAGTGATTGTAGGCTTATAACTGCATGTGTTTCTAAAGCATTACCATTATCTTACTGTGTCTATAACTATATGACTGGCGAGAGATGATAATGGTTGCAGATGTAAGTTTAGAATCTAACAGTTTTAGAAACAGACATTTAATGTTCATTATCATGTCCGGCTTCTGAAACACCCCACTGGCCCTGTGGCTACATGCACTGTGATCACCCTTTGCTGCATGGTCCACTCTGCACCCAAACAGGTGCCACTGCCCCATAGTTTATAATTATAAATATAGAGCAGTGGTGATAAAATATCTGTTACTTTTTCAACTTTGAACGGCTCTCAACCATTCCCTATTGAGAATATCATTATTCTGTTTTTGACATTGCATTACTACATATAAGATTCACTATTTGCCTAATATGTAAAACAATCGATTTAACTTTCGATGTATATCACCCTACTCTCAGTGTCCAACACACGTAATGTGTCTGCACAGGTGGATCCTAGAAGATGTTCAAGCATGGCTGGCGCCAGGTAGGGTTATGGGGAAGGGGGGGGGTGGGGGTAAACTTAGGGGGGGTGACTTGGGGTGGGGGTGGGGGTTGGTGTGCTATGTATAGCACATTGGGCTTTATGTACCAACACACACACACACATACACACACAAGTCACCATAGCCCATGGGTGAGTGAGTAGGTCTTAGTACACTGAACCCTTACTCACCCACAACCCCCATTCCTTCAGTAACACTGCCACCACACCAGAACCCATAAGGCCAACACAACAATAACTCCTCCTGCAGGACATTTACCTGGGCTTTTTTGTACAACCACTTACTGCTGGATATACTGACATAGGAGGGGTTTACCATAACTATAACAGAGGATCTATCATTATAAAGATGGGGTTTCTAGGAGATGGTGTGGCGTATAGGAGGGAGAGGTGGACTTGTAGTACTAACAACTGTAGGTGGGTGATGGTGGTCACCTGTGTGGTGCTGTGTTGGTCAGGTATGGCTGGACAGGTGACGGCTCAGTCCTGTACCACAGGTAAGTGTACGAAGTATTCAGGTACATATTCTTATTTTGGGGTTTTGGAAGGTAGTTTAGGATCGCTCTTTGCCTGTATGGGGCTCTTGATGGTGGCTCCCCAATATGTCAATTTTAATAATTGGTCATGTCACATCTCAAGGAACATTCAACAATTACGTCACTGCTTAGGGGGGTGGGGGGGGGGTCTTTGGGTTCCTTTATATGTTCCATACAAAAACAATGACAAGGGGGTGGGTGGGTCCTGAAAAATGCCTAAATACCGGTGACATAATTGTTGAACGTTCCCTCACTTGTAAATTCCCATGTCACCCCTAAGAGCCTAGTATGTCCCACATGTCGAATGTAAGAACTATAAAGTGCCTATAGATGACATGTCACTTATATTTGCCTCATGTCACTTAGGCCCAAATTTACCTGTCCAGACACGGGCTTCCCTAGCCCACTTAAAAGGGTCTATATCTCCTCTTTCCTATCCCCTCGGATGTGTGTGGTGCACATATGCACGGGCACCGACACATTCCTCTGTGAAATTGTGTAATGTCATTCTCACCATGAATATGACCTTAGCTGTTGAAATGGCGTTAAACATCTATTACTCACTCACTCCTTCTATTTCTTTCTCTGTCTGTCAATGTATGGCTCTGTCAATTTCTCTGTTTCTATCTGTCTCTGTATCGTTCTGCCTGTACCATAGTAGCCCGTGTAGCTGTCTGGGCGCCAATATGTGTATTTATGTCATGGCAGATATGATCGTTACTATAGATTATTACTAGAACAGCCGTATTCCATGGGGGGCATGGAATACAATATGCTTGTACTCAATGTGGTCCGCCATCTTGGATTTTAAATGGAAATGAGCTGTTTTTCTTTATTTAAAAGCAAATTAACCCCATAGGCCATGACATAAATGCAAATGTCCACTCCCATGGAACATTTTTGCGTCGCATTCACCTCGGTATTTACCGCCCTGTATTTGAACATTGCCTTTCGTGTTTAACCCATTAAGGGTGAGCTATGAGGGTACTTTTCAAGTCTTTTGAAGACTAGCCGACTGGATTTTGAGCAGTATATTCACCAGCGGGCGGGAGGTTGCAAAGTATAATACACTGTCCATTAGTTTGATATCATTTTCGACTATTTTCCAATCTCTCTATCCCTCTAATCTTCCCAGATTTGAATTCCTCAGCTCCAAAAAAGGTGAATGACATCCTCAGACCAAAATTAGCAGTCCACTAAAATTATTAGTTCATTTCAAATTGTCAAACATGGCTACCATATTAATATATCTTTTTCAATTATACTCAATATCGCCCCTACATGGTGTTGAGTATACTCAACATCAGCCCCTATATGGTGTTGAGAATTCTCAACATCAGCCCCTACATGGTGTTGAGAATTCTCAACATCAGCCCCTACATGGTGTTGAGAATACTCAACATCAGCCCCTACATGGTGTTGAGAATTCTCAACATCAGCCCCTACATGGATGTTGAGAATTCTCAATATCAGCCCCTACATGGTGTTTAGAATACTCAACATCAGCCCCTACATGGATGTTGAGAATTCTCAATATCAGCCCCTACATGGTGTTTAGAATACTCAACATCAGCCCCTACATGGATGTTGAGTATTCTCAACATCAGCCCCTACATGGTGTTGAGAATACTCAACATCAGCCCCTACATGGATGTTGAGTATTCTCAACTTCAGCCCTGAATGGGTTAATAACCTAAGCCTGCTTTCAATGCCCCTTACCCCTGGCTCCTATTCCAGACCGATGATTATTTGAGACTTGAATGCGGCACTATTGTATGTTATTCTCTCCGACTCTTCCTGTCTGCCCCCCCCCTGCATCCTTGCTGTCTGTCCCTATCTCTGTCCCCAATTTTCTCTCATTTTGTCTAAGACCTGGAGGTAGAGGTACATAATCTGAGCTGTTTGGATCATCCAATTACAATGAACCTTTGTTATTTGGAAAATGGGAGAAATGGATACAATTCGTTACTCTATAAATCATCTGCCAATAGTAAAGAGGACAAATGGTGGTTTGCTTTCATTCATTGGAAACAGTGATTCCTGTCTTATCATGTTTGGAGCTGTGTGTTTGGGTTGGTTAGCGTTTGTACAGAGATCACGACCAACCCACCCTAATGTCCTTAAACCCTTCACAGTCTGGAGTGACCAGTGGCTAGCTATATATAGCACTGGTCGTGATATCTTCCTTCTTGGTCACCTACACCAAAATAGCCTCAGATATATCAGAGCCTTGTCGTTGAATTTGAATAAGTCATATTTTGAATCACTTAGAGATACATAAATTCCAATTTCATTGGGTGCATGTTACAAACGTTTACAGATGTTTTTCACTCTTCTGGGACTTATTTCGCTACCCTGACGACACTATAGTGGCTATATCACGTCTATATATATAAGGCCTATGTTGTCGTCCGAGATATTGAAACAAGCCCCTGGAATACAGCCATAAAAAATATGATCATATTGGCCAAAAGAAAAAAAAAGGTATGTTTCCAGTAACATGGTCAAAAAGGTTGAGGCAGGTAGGTCGGATTTCTTTCTTTTTTTTTTTAGAATCCAAGGCCTGCTTTAGTCTACTTTGCTAGTTTTTCACTGATTATCGTAAGAAATGATGGTTTCCTTCATAAAACTTGATAAAACGATGGGGAAATAGGTCTTTAGGATTCGAATGTAAATTTTGAGATGAAAAAGTAAAAAATTTGGAAAGATTTGAAAAAAAAATCTTCAAAAAATCGGAAAATTATGAAAAAATCATCATAAAAATGCTGAGGTCGGCCCCTTTGTGCTGAGGACGGTCGGGTGACCGGAAACCTACCTTTTTTTTTGGCCCTAATAAAAGATTCATAAACTGCGGGCCATAAACTTCCCAAATTTTAAGTACTACAAAGGAGTAACATAGTTACCTAGTCTAGCATATGATCAAAATGTATAGTTTTAGGATAAACCTTTTTTTTTCAGTGGCAGACATACATAGTGCTCTACTAGGTAGGGCATGCCAAAATAAGCTAAGTCCCATTTCCTAACATAGACCTAACTTCTGTATTCCTCTTTATTTCAGTGGCAGACTCCTACATCACCTGTGAGCAATCTGGTAACATCAGTGTGTCTCTCGCATGTCCAGACAAATACATCATAAAGGTATTATCACTTTCGTACCGTGTAGCTGCCAATCCCGTCTGCCCCGAAGCATACTCCGGTGACCCACCCTCGGACCATTGCCTTGTTAGTTATGATCCAGCAGGTGTATGGACTGTTTGTAATAAGAAGACATCGTGTGATATTCATGTGGCGCGGGATACAAGTGGAACATGTAGCGGGACCGGAGCACATTATATCAGGATCGTACACTACTGTGAACCTTGTGAGTAGGCCCGACATGTTTTTTTTTTTTTCTGATTCGCTCTAAGAATCTAGGTAATGTGCTTTTCCTTGGACTAATTTAGGGAATGCTTATCTAACAGCAAGGGTGGTTGGTGGGTTTGTGTCGAAAAAACAACAATCTTCCATCCCCTCCTAGGAGGTTTTTTTTTCTGCCCCCCCCACCCCATTTTACCTTTCATTTCATGGCAGCGTGTAGGTTGTATGTCTTACTAAAAGGGGGGCACTTCCCCCCCCCCACAAGAGAGATCAGACATTTTTTGTGTCCCTTTATCCACAACCCACCCTGTTGTGAAAAAAAGATTCAACTCCCTTATTAGCCAGTAGGTTATTTTTCAATATTCTGCTAATGCATCCCTTCAGGTAGCATAGAAACGTTCACTGTCACTACAACTTGTCAATGACATCACTCAGATAATAAGAGAGAATTACCAGTGCAGAACCCTTCCTGCCTCACCCATTTCTAATGTCGTTAACCTGCCGACCCCCCTCCCCTTGCCTGCCCCACCTAGTTTCCAGGATGTTTAGCCTTTACTGCACACATACCTGTTAGATTGTATATAACACACGTAAAACGCATTACCATCAAGTGAGATAATAGGTGAGGATAACATAGGAGACAAATTTTCTCTTTCATAATAATCAATAATCATCATAGATGTATAAACAGCAAGGCAATGTCTCCCTATTAAATAATAGAGAAATAAGTACTAGGACCCATGATGCAAATGTCTTCCTTACTATCAAACCAAAATATGAAACTTCTAAGAAAAGTGTGATATATAGGGGAGCAATGGTTTGGAATGCACTTCCCACAGCAACAAGAAATATAACATCATACGAAGAATTCCAATTAAATCAGAAGAAATGCTTGGGAAGATCACTCTTTGCCTAAAATAGCACCATAATTTATATCTCCCACTCATCCCATGTTGTATTCATGAAACTATAATGATGTCAAAATAACCAGTATCTGGGACCACATATGATTAGAATAATGAGGGGTGCCCGCCCCAAATTCTCATGTACAGGCTATGCCTAATGATACTACCCATCGTGAGGTTAAGTACACCGGTTGATAGAGATTATACTGTCTAAGTGGTTTAATGTAACAAATTAGTTAAGTGAATTTTGTTGAGAGTACTACGAAGTGTATGAACATAACATATAATGATTTACTTTATTGTTATATATATATATTACTTGAAATTATGAAAATAGGCTGGTTGCAAGGAATATTTTTCAAGCTGAACAAGCTTTTTTCTATTGTAACCAGGATAATATAAAATAGACGGGCTGGTGCTTTGCATCACTACCCATACACAAAAAAAAAATCCACTAACAATTTGGCCTGGAGGGCAATAGTAAAAAACTGACGATCCCTTTGCGGCCATGTCATGTATTTAGCAATAATCATTTTAGAAACAGAAGATAGCCATATTTTGAAATAATTATACATTTCCAGTGTAGAATATGCCTATTTTACGCAGATAGTATGTATGTAGAAATGTCAGTTGTAAGCTTAATAATGTTAGGCCTTGATTTGATCACATTTGTGTCCTGATGAAAATTGTTATTCTCTTTTGTGAGTTTTTAAGAATCAAACTCCCGGTGTCATTAGTGAAATAATTATAACCACCGAGCACATCGATGCAAAAATAAAGCCTGATTTCATGGACTGTACACTATTTCAAATGGCAAATTTCAAAATGAAATAAGATTTACAGGCGACACTTAAGATCTGAGCATTCTCACAGTCCCCTTCTCATAATGTGTACAGGTCCTTGCAAAGTTTTCCTGAAATGGATAATTTCCTTCGTTAGCATGATCGTCTGTCTATCCAAGAAAGATATGAAAACTTAAACTGATAATGATCCTAATTAACCCAGTTCGCTGCAGCATTTCTAGACCTACTTTAAAAATCTCTAGACCTACTTCAACAAGACCAGAATCAGCAGACCCCTCATCACTATAGCCTGAGGATCCAGGTTAATTACAAGTAGGACGGTCGTTGGTGTCCTTCAAGCATATCTTTACCCTGTACAGGCAGCTCATACATGTATGCACCAAGCCCATCGATCATTATAAGGCTCCAATGGAGTAAATCACCAGCACTTCACGAGCATCATGCCATTCCTCAGGGAGTGCATCAAGTCCGTGCAGTTGGTATGATGCAGCTTAACCCCAGTGCTGCAAACTGGGTTATCAAAGGCCTGCCGTGTCGGCTACATGCTAAAGTCCCACATAGATGCGGGCCTCCCTAGCCCACTTAAAAGGGTCTATTTCTCTTCTTTCCTATCCCCTCAGGATGTGTGTGGTGCACATATGCTCGGGCACCGACACAGTCCTCTGTGAATTTGTGTAATGTAGTTCTCGCCATGAATATGACCTTAGCTGTCGAAATGGCGTTAAACATCTATTACTCACTCACTCCCACATAGATGCCTTATTCCAAATTACCCAAATTCGAAAAACTCTTATTACCACCTTAATAAAATGTATAACAAACTCCAACCAAATTCCAAATTTCCCACATTTTCTTCTTACCACATAAAATTCCAAACCAACACTCCATTTTATTTTTCCCCTATTACAGGTTTTTTAAATTTTTTGTTCGGTGTGACGGTCTACTCTGACTAAAACACCTGTCCCCTTTAACGCTTCACGCTTGGGGGGCTTCAAACCAAAAAAAAAAAAAAAGATGCAGCATTGACTCTGAAAGCCTGGGTGCTTATTAATTTCAATACACCTGTACCGCAGCGCATATTTGAGGCAGGCTCTTAGTTGAATACGGCCTTTAGTGCATACGATGTATTTCAATATCCAGGCACTTATTTGAGACTGGAGGTCGTCATTATTCACCAATGGGTGTGATGCACGCCTGCATTAACAGCGCCAAAATCCTTTACAGTACTTACTCACTCACTGACCGGGTTATACAGTTCCACTTCTAGCGCCATTATACAGCTACATGTGGGTTTCACGCACTTAGAATTGAGCCAGCGGGTTCTGGTCTAGTTGATATCATATGCCATGCTATATCCAGCCTTTAATGTTGACACAGGCCATGTTCCTAGAATCGAGTCACAGCATACATTTGAACCCTGTATATCTAAGCATTGGCTTATAGACCATTTCAGACACACCTCGCATAGCTTCCCCAAATATTTCTTTTGGCATAGAGGTAAAGCGGCTATCTCTCAGCACCCTATAGGTTTTCGAATTTGAAGGGTTCATTGTTTAGAAAATAAGTTATTATCTAATTTTTGTTGGAAATTTTGGGCTTTCAAATGGAATGGTTCAGCACTGTTTTAGTTTCTCATAAATTGACCCTTTGAACCATTCCCTTCGTTTTTATTGAGACTATAACGCTAAAGGAGACCATTGGGTAATAGAAAAGCATGGAATTATTACCATTCATATCAATTATCAGCTATTGCCATTGCATAAATTTGCTGGCAAGTACCTTTGTTTGACCTGTTTTCATCATGACCATCAACCATTTCACCTAGAATTTAAGTCCACAGGCAATGAGCAGATTTGCAAAGGCCCATCAGAATGTATACATGTATGTAATACTTGCCTCATGATACACGAGGGGGCAGCACTGGGTCTGTTGCTTGCCTGCCAACCCACATCTTGCTATGGAACTGTGAGGAATGGCACACTGTTAGTATCTCAAGGTGCAAATCACTATTTAATCGGTGTACTTAGGGGCGAAAACAGGAACTGTGGAATGTAATTATAAGTTTGAAAGAGACCGAAAAGGATGATTTAAAAAGTATCTCAACTCCATTTGTCAAAAACACTATCTATAGCTCACATAGCCATTATCAGCTGGGGGCCGCTATTAGACCCCGACTCCACTATGACTAACACCTTCAGCCCCCGACTCCGCAGTTTATGCCAGGGATGCCTCCCATTGGTCAATAATACAATAGCCATGTGCCGTATACTTTGACATCAGAGGGACACGTAGAAAGCAATATTTCATTTTGGGGCTCAAGGGATGGGGGTCAGCCCCAAAATCCCTGAATTATCATCTTTTACACTCAGATGCCTAGATAATAAGAGCTGCTCGCACATCCCCCTCCACTCTGATTTTCAGCTAAGGAAACCCGAGGCAATTGCTCATGCATCCAGCCCAGCAGGTCATTTGGGCCATAGGCTTTGTGGAAATTATGGAATATATTTTCTTACCATCGCTGAATTCTTTCATGTTTAAGAGAATTTAGGCATTTCACCTTACCTAGTGTCTAATCTATTTTTCACACCATGAATATGGCCTTAGCTGTCAAGATGGTATTGGACAGCCAAATGTTGATCACTCATTTAAATTATGTCTTCTCATTAACACAATTTATGATAAAGGGTTCTGAGATCAACCGTCATGGTTGCGCACTTACAACATCCCGTTTACTCTATATCTATAAGCAGGACCTTTATTCTGTAAACATAGGTCTTTAATAACAGTATATCACATTTATTGTATTTTTCAGTGCACTACCTGAATCTAAACAAGGCCAGTGTGACATCTATGGAGTCTGGTGCCACATTATCAGACCTACAGCTTGTCTACATAAGTAGTAACACCAAGGCACTCCTGGAGAATGGGGTAACATTCACCGACACTTCGCTCGGATGTAGCGTCACCGTACCTGATAATGCACAGATCGCCTTCCAAATACTGTTCATGATGAAGGTGAATATAAATATACGGCCAAAAATAATCTTCTTATCATACCTTTTGATATGAAAAAGACTTTATAAGGTAATGCTTAACATCATCTAATTTATTTAATATACAAGAGAAATGTAGACATGATTGACAGTCATTTTAGGTCGTCAACTTCTAAGTACTACCTGAAACTATAATTAAATATTTTATTAAGTTTGATACTTATTAGCATAACATATGTCAATTAATTTAAACACTGAAATGTGTACCTGTATTTAAAAGTGCGCTGGGAAATTGACATAAATCTTAGGTTCTTTAAAAGTAAAGATTTTCGGGCACTTAAACAGGCCAGGACCGTGGATGTCATCAACGTAAATATTCAGCCTTTCCCCCTGCAATTTGTTGTGTGAAGATAGCACAAAGTAAATGTGGATCAACACGGTAAAAGGTATGCCCACGCACCCCCTTGCGGGCGTACCTTTTACCGTGTTGATGGCGATCCAATCATAAAATGAATATGGCGATCACATAAAAAAACAAAACAACAGTCACTTTAGTTCGGTAGCCATGCACACAGTATAAAGGAACATTGGCCAAATGGTTATAATCGGGACCTAGAAGTGCTATTTTTTTCAGGAATATTAATGTTTCTTTCAACCACCAGGAAGTGGACAAATCAAACTGTTATCTCCCCAAAGGGACCTGCTCTTGTTACGATCTAGTTGTAATGGGGGGGGGGCAGGGAGGGTGGCGGCTGATTTGACAAATGGTTAAGCCCCTACCTCATCATTGATCGATCCTATAGAGAGAATGAACGAGGTGCAGTCGATTGGGGAATATATCTTTAATGCAAGGTAGATTTCGCGAATTAGTTATACGATATTGACCCTTGCTTATTATTTATTATTTCAATGTATAGTCTTAGGTAAAGTTAACTTGCAGTAATGGTGCCCCTTGTCCCTTTCCAACCAAGTAAAACTAAAAGTAGCATGGCAAACACTCTGATATTTATAGCGAGAACCCCATTTGGAGAGACTCCTGCCTGTGATATAAACTCGTAGATGACCAACATAAATGTCCCCCACTGGATCAGATCTTAAAAGGCCTAACTGAGCAGAAGCTCAAAACCATTGAGATTGTTATCTGATGCAGGTATGTCTCACTGACAACTGATGCTAAAATGGGCAAATGACGAAAATGTCCTTGGTACTTGGTGATTTAATATGTCTGTTAAACTAGTTCAATTCAATTCAGGCCAAGTGTGAGAACAAGCAAGTCTCCAACCAACATTGGCCTCTGATGAACCAGAGTCCCTATTTATAAAGAAACAGACCCTGGATCCAGTGTTGTAATAAATGACTCCCCTGTGACAAATCTAATACGATATCTCTGCTATCTGTCTTCTTCTATCCAGAACCCTGTCCAATCCGGCTGCAATCAGAAAATCCAATTCTGGGATGGTGTTAGCTATGCACGATCCATATGTGGTGCATCGGCGACCGACATGACTTTAGGCGGTTGTGACATCAGTGGAAGCACCGTGTATATAAAATACCTGAATTCAGACCCAAGTGTCAAAGTAGGATTCATCATATCTGTTGGAGGTGAGTTAATTTCAAATAAACTGATAATACGAATGATTTAGTCTGTAAAGGCCAATAATGCAGGAACTTGTTCATGACACTAGCCCTCCAGGAGTTTATCAATACTACATGCTTTATGCTTGATACGAGGAGTTACAGCGCTTTACATTGATTCCTATATCAAGCTACTTCCTGTCTAAAGTGTCCGTATCAGGCAAAAACTTTTCCCGTATCAAGCTACTTCCTGTTTGCAAAAAGTAACGATCATATGTAAAGTAAATGCTTGTTTTAGCCTTAATTCTTGACATAGACGCATTGATAAATATATGAATGGTCATTTGTCAACACATGACATAAAATCAGGTTTCAACTTTTGCAGTATCGGTTGGAAGGAGCTATACGACTGACAACTGATACTGAAAAGTTTCAACCAGATATTAAGTCATGTGTTGACACTTTGCCGTTCTAATGTACGTATCAATACTGAAGGGTCTGAATGAGCCTTGGCAGGTCACTTGCCAGGGCTACCTTAATTCATGCATCATAACGAACAATGGGCATGGTACATGTGGTCGCCTCATTGCAACAAGGTTATAACTGACATTTTGGCAAAATTGAGTTTTCCTCTGTTTTAACATCCATTGACCCTTATCTACCTCCCATGACTATGACTATGTTGTATGTGCCCAATCTCCAGTGCAATAAGGTTGTCTTGGGCCCTGTTTTTCCCTATCTTACGGACACATACAGACTTCATGTTACATATGGACCGCCGTATGTGGGAAAATGACATACGGGGGGGGGGTACCAGGTGGTATCCTAAAAGTGACATATGGACGTCCGTATGTGACTTATGGAGGTCCGTATGTTACATACGGACGTCCGTATGTGACATACGGAGGTCCGTATGTGTCCGTATGTATTGTCCATATCTGATATTATTTTGTATCAATTTAATACATTTTAACAAAGGGGAAAACAGGGCCCTGGTGCTATAGTTATTGCAACATTTCTTTTGCCTCTCCTGCAAAACTTGAAATATAGAGATACAACCTTGTTGCACTGGGGTGGCAATATAGTCTTGTCCTATTGCACATTAAGGTATATTGTAGTATTCTCGTCGTGAGTATAGACCGTGCTGTTAAAACAGATTACTAAACAGTTAAACATGCATTGCCCACTCACTCCACTCACTCACCCAACTAACTTAGCTGCAATCTGCTGAAGCCCAATAATCTTTAAGAATCACTTCATTTTGACCGTACTAGTGTTTTGAACAGGTGAAAAAAAAAACAAAAAAGCAAAGACAACATCATTCTCTTTTGTATTTTCTAAATTATATTTTCCACTAAGAACTTCAAGTTTGTGAATTAATAAAACAGGTTTTTCATCATGAGATATTCTTATTGTCAAATGTGGTCACTCCCATGGACGGTTCTCACAATTTGGGATAAATTAGGTTTCACGAGGTGATTATTAAATGGGAGCAAAAAAGGCCGGGCATTCCTAAATCAAATTGATTGACTTTTTCTCTGACACGTTTTTGGATGTGAAACAATTCCGCTGAAGAAAATGAGACAAAACCGCAAAATTAATGGAAACTGGTTGCTTTTGAAACTGATCTGTGTCCAGTGACAAAAAGTAATTGGCAAACTTGAAAGAGAGCTATCGAAGAAGGATTCAGGGGCTGGAGTGAAAAATGGCAGAATGCACGTCCTTGGTGTAAGGTGGGGCCTCCCTAGCCCACTGAAAAGGGTCTATATCTCCTCTTTCCTAACTCCTCGGATGTGTGTGGTGCACGTATATATGCGGGCATTGACATATTCCTTTGTGAAAATTGCATAATGTAGTTTTCTCGCCATGAACATTTTCATCTATTGTTCTTAGTAACAATCTTGTTGACCTTGCACAGATACAGGGTCCAGAACAATGAACCTTAAATCTTTTAGGGTGCCTGGTACAGGACTGCATCATTCCCATTGGTCAGTTTGCTGTACCAATCAAGTGCTGCTGAGGCTGTCCAATAGCACTCCATTGAAGTATCATGTCGGCCCTCCCGTACTGTATGCATCCCTGTATGGTCAACATGAATGTAGCCATGGCGAGCTTCTCACCAGGGCTGCATTCATGCATCATGACGACCAATGTTTCATGTCGCAGTACAACAGAGACCCTTAAAAGGTTGAAGTCATGGACTCCTTTATGATGGACACTTGCTTATGGTGACTGCCGTTGAGTATTACAGTCAATTAAATTGCTATATGACAGGATGATTGATGAGGGTTTCCTTGGGTTGTCTCTTATCTATTAAACCTTTTAAATCCATGACAATGGACAATCCCGCACATTCTTTGAAACTTTCCACCCTTTTTTTAAAGGGCTGGATTAGTGCTTAACCTTAAATGGAGTTTTCCTTGTATTTCCTTTTTCATACACTGCGGGGCTTCCCTAGCCCACTTAAAAGGGTCTATTTCTCCTCTTTCCTATCCCCTTGGGCGGGGTTCCCTAGCCCACTTAAAAGGGTCTGTATCTTCTCTTTGCTATCCCCTCAGGATGTGTGTGGTGCACATATGCGCGGGCACTGACACATTCCTCTACGAATTGTGTAATGTAGTTCTCGCCATGAATATGACTTAGTTGTCGAAATGGCGTTAAACATCTATTACTCACTCACTATCCCCTTGGGATGTGTGTGGTGGACATATGCGCGGGCACTGACACATTCCCCTGTGAAATTGTGTAATTGTCGAAATGGCGTTAAACATCTATTACTCACTCACTCACTCATATACTGCGACCATATACCTACAGCCCTTTCCTGATCATTTAAATACCATACAAGTATGACTTCCATCCTGAAAAAATTAATTGTTCAGGTTACTATTATACCATTTTTACATGTCCTTCAGTTTCTCACCAAATTTCTGGATTCAACATGAGGTGTGGTTTAGAGGTGTCCTCCCTACCCGATGTTGTCATCCCTACCACCACCACCACCACAACCACCACCACCACACAGGCCACAACGACACAAGCACTGGTCAACAAAGGACTAAACATAGCAACTGCACCCCCTGATACTGACCAAAGTTTACAATGTAAGTGGAACTTCTTGTACTTCTATTTGTACTGGTCACTGAAAATAGTACTGAATTGACCTGTAGAGGCACCAGGTCTTTGAATGAGCGCTGGTCCTGACTAAGCGCCGGCGTACAGGGGTACTCAAATTTTAAAATGCACTATGATTTAAGTCTTGAATCAGCGCCGGTCCTGAATTAGCGCCAGGAGGTAGAGCCTATTTGAAATTTATGGGCGCTTATATAGGCACATATGGTATATGGATTCTCCTTGGATTGAATCCTGGGCCTCCCAACTTCGAAGTGAGTGCACTCCCATTGAGCTAAGAACTGAATCTACCAGCTTCACCTTCCACCTACACATGGATCCTGATGCAATATGTGGGGTATCTCATGATGCACTAGTGGGCAGTGGTGGGCATGATACACTGCTGTATAAACAACCTGTATACGATTGGCCCTTATACAGTTCCCCGTGTAATGCTTTGGCATGATCTTAGTTTAGGTCGCTAATAATAGCAACCGAGTTTTGGCGACCAAAATTATGGCTTATTTCATATAAGAAAACTCATGACCAATCTTTTAGCGACCACCTTTTTTTGTATTAAGGACCTAAACTAGGAGATGACTACCCAGTAGACGCAGACACATGTATCAACCTAAATGAACATAGTCTCTAGGTATCAACTATGTAAATGTCCTATGTAGGATCATCTGAAAATGTTATGTCCTGAATACGTTCCCAGAACGTTCAGAACAATTTCATGTGTTTTTACGTGCAAGGATGTATCAAAGAAACCTCTTGATACATCTATGCCAAATACATAATAAAACATAAAATTACATTGGGTTTGAACTTAACTTCTCTAATAGAATAGCCATTTTCAAAACTCCTGACACCAGGATTTGAACCCACACTTTGGTTTCCTTAGGCTATGAAGGCAGGAACCTAACCTATGTGGCCACAGAGCCAACCTATGTGCCAATGGTGATAGGAGACCCTTGTTTGGCAAGACAGTATGACCTCTTTATTACCATTGATGTCTCAACAAGAAGATTCTAAGTCCACATGTGAGAGAAATTCTAAAGAGAGGTATATATACCAGTTCTTAACACGTAGCACCATGTAAATTCTATTTAAACGTTCACTCAATGTAACCAGGACATAACAGTTTAAGTTGTTTAAACGTTTGATATCTACCAATTTGCTATGTTGGATAAAGTTTTGTGTTTACTGGGGCAATGCTTCCCAGTTCATGCAACTTCTCTTTTTGTTCTTTTTTTTAATATCAAATCAATTCACGTTAAATGGTTTATTATATCAGAATACTTGAAATTTAAAATAAATTATTACTGAGAAAACATAATAGGACAGGACAGCCTAAACATGAAAAATATCAATAAAAAAGACCACCCATGCAGTATCACCCTCTATTGAGACAAGCATCAACTAAAGTTAGATCTGACTTGATGTTAAAATGAAGAGTCTGTCCTGTAATTATGTAGGGTTAACAAAGTAGTTCACAATATATAACACTGTGATATCCAATGTATAGCCTAGATCGAAGGAAGAATATTTAATTCATAGACGCAGGGGAAAAGGAAAATGGAATTTATCTTAACCAAAACGCTTACCCCCTACCCCCGGCCCAGCCTAGAGTGAAACAGGGCTGTCCCTAGCTTTCACCAGTTTTGGGCAAGATTTTAACAATTCCCAACATTCACTTGGATTTTATAGTAGGGTCATGGTAATCAAGAGAGCACATCATGCCCATCTGTCAGCATAATACAATAATGAAGTGATGACCCTGCACAGAAAAAAAACCAAGTTAGTAAATACTAATTTAATCTAGACAAAACTACTTATTAGGCAAAATCCCAACATGTTAGTAAAGTTTTCCTGATGTGTCAGTAGTATCACCCGGGTAGTATCAACTAGCCTATTCAGGCAAGCTGACTTGACTCAGCCAAGAGAGAACATTTGTCATTTTGTCTAAGGGATAGTAGTTTTGTTTAAAGGGCAGTAGATTTCTTCACACCAGATGGCAGTGTGGTTTGCATGAGGATTTTTCTGACAAATGTATATCATGGAAAAGACTATGAATGTGAAAAGCATGGCACTTTCAATGACTATTGACATGATAAAGCCTTTAAAATTCAACCTGGGATAGGATTTAACAGAATACACCTAATAAATTTATGTGTTATCGAAGGAGCAAGGAAGAAGAATGGAAACACCTTTTCTGTGGAAATTCAAATTACTCATATATCCACATCTGTGGCCTAATGACAAACCAAGAGCAACTTAGTACACTGGTTGTAAATGATAATGATGTGAGGCGTTGAACTTGCTTCTCAAATGGAGAGGCTCTGTTCTGGGTTGTCTTAAACTATGTGGAGATTACACTAACCATTTCAATTAAGATAAAAGAATTGCTATATTATTTGAAAGTCTATGTAGTTAGTGAAAAAAAGTCTAAGGCAAGTTAGGAGAGATCAGGCAAGTCAGACATTTTGAATTCATCTTATTCTCATATTACACTACTCTATGCATAGATAGTGGAAAGCAGTGTCAGTGAAATATTCTCAATCTCGAGGCCTACTCTATACTGTTGTACTGTTTGGATCACCATTTTCATCAACCAATCATTATCCATATCATAGATACTAAAAAGCTGTTTTAGTTTGAATGGTCAATGGAAATAGTTATCTCCAAGTCAAACTAATGAAATGTTACCACAGGTCGACTGACTACTTTATAGACATCTTTTTTTTTTCATTAACCAGTCACTATCTACAGAGCCCAATAAAACATGTCATGGGAATTATGTCAGCTTTGGATGGAAAATGGACATGATGATATGAAACATGATGTTTTGATAAAATCACTTTCACTATTTCAGTGATCATCATATTAGTCGGCGTGGCGGTATTCCTAGTCATCCTGATAATAATAGTTGCATTGCTCATTAGGAAATTCAGGTAAGTTACTTTTCTAATTGAAAATGATGCCCATCTAGACATTGTACTGTACCAAAAACAAAACAGGTGAAAATGGCCGTATCATGAGAATATTATACCTCTTATCATATTTCCTTATAGAGTTTTCCATGGCTATGTATACTAGTTGTTCATTGCTAAGGCCTCGGTATGATAAGAAGCCTTGACGTGATAAAATGTCCCTTTCACATCCCTTAGAGATAGTGTTACATACAGAATATGCTCTGAAGTAATAGATATAATTATCTCTCTGTATCACAGCAAAGTCTTCTGTTCAGAGCCTCTTTTGTAAGCACTGATAAGAGACCTTGATGTGTGTGTATTATACAAGCAAAGTGAACAGAGTGCCATATTCTGAAAGACTACTGTTTAGAAGAAGGGATAAACAAAAACGAGAATATGTAATGTCAGTTCATCTTTCACACCACACTATTATGAGAAAAGGACATTCTTCCGACTCTTCAGCTCTGTGATAATAATATTTGATAAGAGGTATATATATTGTATAGCCCAACATATATGCCCCCCCCTGCATATACGCCGCACCCTGAATCCAGTGCTATAAACCATACCAGGGGTCTGATATGGTCCACAATCTTTCCTTAAGTCTATACAAGTAAAACCCTGCACATAACTACACCCTAAATTCCTGGAAATGCTACAAGCAACACCAGAGTTCTGAACTTGTGTATAAGCTCTTGTTTATACTTAGGGTTTTACGGTACACTCTCAGGCAGTAAGGACCACGGTATTGGGTACAGGGCAACCTACTGTAGAGTTATTGTATTTGTACTAACAGTAGCTCCTACTGTTTTCTAAAAATAAAAGCAATGCACTGTAAATATAGTTGCGCAGTCTGACAGTGTATATAATACATTTTCTCTAAGCCATGAAGGGAAACTATTAAATCTTCTTGTAAACATTCAGAAATATAATCGTATAATTTTTCCTCTGTATACAATCCTCATACTTCTTGCTTACAGCCGCAAACCTGACATGTTAGAGGGTTCAGAGCCTGAGGATCTGACAGAAAACAGACCGACTTACTCCTATGTCAGAGATGTATACCTGGATGGAGAAAATAGTTCCAAGCTTGTCATGGATAAATCTCGGAGTACTACACCAGCCGCAGGATCTATGGCTTTGAGGGTGTGATGGGCCAGTATTCGCTTTATCAAAGATGAATGAATGACTGAGGAGGTATCATCAAACCTGTAATCACTAAAATCTGGTGTCAAGCCTGGAATAATGGGCCTACATCATTTTGACACGTTAGTGCAGGGATTTATATTTAATTCTTTAAGTACCGCTGATGCAGCATTGCATCATGCCCATTGGTCGTCATGATGCACCAATGAAGTGCTGGCGAGACTGCTTGCGAGCACTTCATTGGAGCATCATACCGACCCTGCAGGAGCGAGTGGGTCAGCATGAGGCATGAATACAGCGCTGGCGAGTTACTTTCCAGGGCTGCATTCATGCATCATGAGGACCACTGGGCATGATGCATTAATGTATCAGCAGCCCTAAATTTAACCTTTCCCCTCCCTGTGGTTCCCCAATACAGTGTTATAGTACTGCATATACATACAGTATATGGAGTTAAATGGTTAAAGGGTTAAAAGTCAAACTATGTATGAGTTTAAGAACAAAGCGTGTAGGAATTTCGGAATGCCTTTAGATGGGCCTCACTCTGTAGGTTCCAAGGCTGCCAGGGCTGCCAGGTAGGAGAATGAAATTATCGAGCACTTACAATGTAATACAGTGGCTGGGTATGTCACTTGGCTTATAATTCCTTTTGGCATCCTGCCAAAAAGAATTGATATCAAGTTTCCTCTCTACATGTGAGCTGGCTGTTACTTATCTTACTTAGGATACAAAATGTGTTCTCTATACCTGCGGAAAAGGTGGTTTATCAATAGGAATCTTCATATACATGTACATATATTCATGGCCTCCTAGTTCAGTAAAAGTATAACCATACAGGTCATAGTTCATGATGTTAAGTCTAAAACACCTATACACTTACTTCACAGTGTATTGGTATGTGCTCTATTCATACGATTGACATATTTCATACATTGAAAGTGAAATTCACTTAATCTGCTCAGATGTATTCGCCCACCAGAGCATTTTCTTGTATATGGGTGAATAGACCAAATCCAATACTCAATAAGTAAAGGTTTGGCCTGTATGTTCATTGATTTATATCATTTTTACTTGAATTGCGCTTAAGGTTGGTCGCAAAAAAAAATCTATGTATGTGAATACAGTTTATGGGCAAAAATGTCATAAAATTAAGCCAAATTGTTCCTACTCGTTCCTAAGACATTGCACTTTTACCCAGAATACCATGCAATGTCATAAAAAAAGTTTTCTAATTATCTTGGATAAATCAGCTTTCTACATGTGAGGTTTCGTGTTTCTGTGATTAATGGTTAATGTGAAGAAAAATCAAGAAATATTTCACAATTGTTCCTCATTTTAAAGAAATAAAATTAAAAACTTTTATTTTTCAAAATTCCATATTTCAGAAAGTAGCATGGGACCCCCCATTTTTCTTTTCGTATATTGATTCTACATGATTTAAGGTACTTCCACACCAAAAATGAAGACATTCTATGTACTTTCACTAAAGAGTAGCGAGCAACCTTAATATTATGAATTTTTTAATCTTATAAAGGCCACTACCGCATCGTATCCATCAGTCATCATGAAGCCCCAGGTATATATGCATTTACAACAGTGTGTACTTGATAGTGTTACATGTTATTCATGGACATTGCAGAAAACATGTTATGGTTTGTATTCTCCAAAGTTTTGGATGTGCTTATACAATCTTTGCCAACACATCAGGTTAGAGACGGGAATATCTTGTTAGGACAGACCAGGATCATAGTACAAGAGTCTGATTTTAGTCTGTACTAAGATTCTGATACCATGCACAGTCTTAGGATGTACTGGGATCTTAGTACACTTGTGTGTGCACTGGACCATGACACTCACCTCTGCAGGTGTATGGGCCAATCAGAGCCTTGGTCACTGGACCATGACACCTACCTGTGCATACATTATTGGGGTCAAAGGTGGGATGGTGAAACCACTCCACTATTTTGTACTTACATTTACATTAAATGATACATTTACTCCCTTATTAAACAACACTTGGCTAAAATGAAAATGTCATTTTGTAGGCATTTGTCTATTCTTTAATCTTGTGGGTTCATATTTATTAGCAAATTTAACAAAAAAATTAGCAAATAGATTTTACTATACCAGGACTAAGGGGAAATTTATACATATAGCCATTTCTCAGAGAATATTCTGATTTTAGTTCTGTAAAAAAGTGCATATGTAAAATATAGTCCCCATGCACTTTAGGTGACTTTAAAATTATGTATTTTGATGAAGAAGTTAGAGAAATTTGATGATAAAACAGTGTACTAAGTTCTTAGTACACCCCATGATCCAGGGACTATCATTGAATCTTAGGGCGTACTAAGAAACAGGTTAGTCCTGAACCTGCACATTCTGAGCTCATGCCACACCTAGACCTCAGAGTACTATTTAACACTTCAGACCTCTGATACTCTACGCTGGTGCCCTGCAGGTATTGTGAGCATGGTACATGTCCTCAATATACAAGCAGGTACCCAGCCAACTGATACTCATACTAAATTATATCGGGCTTCCCTAGCCCACTTAAAAGGGTCTATATCTCGTCTTTTCTATCCCCTCGGATGTGTGTGGTGCACATATGCACGGGCACCCATACATTCCTCTGTGAAATTGTGTTATGTCGTTCTCGCCATGAATATGACCTTAGCTGTCGAAATGGCATTAAATACCTATTACTCACTCACTAAATTATATACCGCGGTGTAGTTCTAACGGTAATCTTTAAATAAGCACTGGTCTCAAATAAGGGTTGGGGTTACAGTTAAATTGATGAGCACCAAGACACTTAAAAGGATCACTATATATAGAGTAAGCAAGCTACCAAGGTACTTGATTTATTAGGTGATGAAAACTATATACAGTATTATATGAATGTTAGGTTATAGATCATTATCATTTCTCTGTGTTCGTAGTAAAATGTTTACATGTACACATAAGCCTCTATTTTGTAGTAGTTATATAGAATGCATGCCATTTTGTACATTATGTGGTAAGCCAGGTAGGAGGTTTGATATATCTCCTAAACTGCAGAAAAAAGCCCTTACACCTGACATTTAAACTTCTATCACCATTTTAAAGAAATAGATACTGCCACAGATTGTACATACAAACTTATCTCATGAAATATTGTACGATATCAACAAAAACATAGAGCTATAACACTGTAATTGTATATATTTGTAAATATATCCATCATATACTTTTGTATATATCATTGTAAATTATTGTATTATATATAGATTTTATAAATGGTGTTATATACCTCGCCCCTTCATTATAATCATATCATGCTGTGACGACACATGCATTCTCAGCCCTGGGCCTCATCATGATATCCCTCATGATACTATAGGCCTAATATAGCCACTATGTTATTGTCGGGAATATTCAAATAAGTCCCAGTCAAATTGGTCATAGGATATTTAGGGAATAATCCTCGTGGCATTGCTGTGGGAGTGCTCTAGATTGTATTCAGAAAGCGAGGGACCTTATGGGCCCCATGACGGACATGAAAAAGAAAAGTCACCCATCAGCCACCTGACAACACATGAATATCAATTGTGAAGTCTAAAGGTGAGATAAAGTTAACCTCTTTTGCCAGGAGTGCATTATTCATCTAGATAATGCACAGTGAATCAGCCAATGAGAACGTAGCATTAAGGATAATGCACTATGACTTTGCCCAGCCATGTTATAACTACAGCTGTGATGGGAAATCCACGACAATGACACAATTAGACTACAATTTTCAAAGCCATGCATACCAAACCTCCATGATTCTAAAATCATAACTTTGACAATTTTTCAAGTTGTGGGTGTATGTAAAACTACAAGACTTTTGTTGCCGATTTTCTTGGTCATAACCGGCTGTTAGATTAGCAGTAGACAGTTCTCTAACACTGTCTGGCAGTCGTTATTGTCTTCACCTTACTGTTTGAAAGGTCAATAAACGTGCATTAGCTTTTCACTGTTTTAGTTACTTAAAGAGTGATACATTGTCAATGCAAATTGTCTGAATAAATAATTTTATAAGCATTCATCATTGAACATTCCTTTGTGTTACATTATGTTTTGGTCATTACTAGGTTGCATGGACCCAGGTATCTCACAAACTGAAAGGTCCCCATAAATGCTCTGAAAAATTGGAACTCTGCTTCAAAAGTGAGCAGCTTAATCACATATTTTCTTTCATTCCTTATTGCTTTCTTTCTTTCTTTCTTTCTTTCTTTCTTTCTTCATTTGAAAGCCAGCTTCCACTAAAAATCCACATGGCTTCCATTTTTGGGGGTGAATACAGTAAGGATGAAGGATATTACAATGGGAACACACTAGATGCCTCTAGGGCATTAGATCTACCATGCAGAGCCACACCAGTCATTGTGTACTGTGGGATTAGAAATAACAGTGTTTCAAGGTTGGCAAAAGGCAACACTTCTGTCGGTTCAAGAATATGGCAGGCCGTTATCTGCATCACCACTGCAAGACTAACAGCTATTCAATGAATAGTGAGTAGAACAAGTACATGGGTTTTGGTGATTATGACTGCTGCCTCTAGATAGACAGGGCCTCCCTAGCCCACTTAAAAGGGTCTATATCTCCTCTTTCCTATCCCCTCAGGATGTGTGTGATGCACATATGCGCAGCCACTGACACATTCCTCTGTTAAATTGTGTAATGTAGTTCTCGCCATGAATATGACCTTAGCTGTCGAAATGGCGTTAAACATCTATTACTCACTCACTCATATAGCGAGGAACCCGGATGATGCATGGGCACGGCCATGATGGCACTGTTCTTGTAGAAAGTCACCAGCCTAACACATTGGCTCTGTTGACCCTGAGGGAAACAGGGGCGTCCTTGCGACCCCATTCCTCGCTATAAGGTCCACCCTGAGTTAAGCAGCAGCAGCAGTCTATTAGATGCGTCCTGAGTGCTATTTTGGTCACTTTTCAGTAATACGGTGCACCCTTTGGGTGTTTGTATGAGGTTCAGCAGGGGTTCATTCTCACTTATTTATAACCTGCAAGTTATTTGCAGGGTATTTATGGTATATATATATATATATATATATATATATATATATATATATGTATATATATATATATATATATATATATATATATATATATATATATATATATATATATTTACTTTGTCCAATACCTGTATTACCATTTCTCAAGTTCAAGTTCAATCTTTTTATTGTACAACTTCAACAAAATTATGTTTTTCAGCTACAATATTGGGTCGGCCTACCCTCAGTGATAATAATATATATAACTTTCATTCATAGACAGTAAAAGCAAGTAATTTTGTTTTAAGATATTAGATGATAACTAGTGAAATAAGCACATAGTCGTCATCCATCAGTCGGTGAAGACAAGTGTTGAGAATTGTACTTACAGATATTGTCTTTTAATGAACTATTGTAAAAGTTAGTGAGATAATTTTGGTCTATATTAGACTACATATGATAGGTATTCCTTTTAAAGGGAAAGTTTTACGGCACAGGGTACAAAAATTAACCCTTTTGTACTTGGAGAATTAGATCATGCTTTCTCAATGAATTCTCAAATCAAACTGGACACCAATATGCCAATTCTAGGGTGCCATAAGGGAACAGTATGGAATAACTTCTAGAATAACTGCTGGAACTGATGGTGTGTTGTATTGATGCAAGCGTCTTATCTGTCCTCTTCTATTAGCCTTTCCTTATCTTACCAAAAGACTATGTGGCTTGTTGGCTTGTCCAATTTGATACCATTTGACTCCTCCTGCTTTGCTCTCTTCATAAGGAAACAATCGAGCGGTTGGTCATAATTACGACATTCAATGCTATGGTTTGTACATTGCCATTACTAAGTGATCTGGAAATGCCCTATGACTCGTTTACTGTTCAACTGAAAATGTGCTATTCTATAGCAGGTTGTGTCTGTATAGTGCCAGTCTCAGAACACTTGTCTCTGCCAATTTATATCTTTCTGTATCTTAGGGAGATTATGTTCCCTTTGGAGGACATTTTGTATTAGAGGAACTTATGAGAAAGCAAAAAACATGGACTGTTAATGATATGAAAGCATAGTATACATAGGCAATTAAGAAACCCACTTATTATGTACACTTAGATCTATCTTATGCAAATTGTACTTTTATTTTACTGTTAGGCTATAAAAAGTGGCGTAATCCTTAAGGGGACTGTCAATTGCCAAAGAAGGGGGAGGGTGGGCTGTACTTTCGCATTTAGTACCTACAGTCAAAGAATTGGTATATTTAATAGCTGTACCGTAATCATGTTAGCGACAAGGTAAGAACATGTCTGCTTGGTCAGAGGGTCATTTCTCAATGATTTGAGGTCTTCGGGTCGTAAAAAAAAGGTTTTATGACTACATTACATTACAGTCTTACATGACAATTGAGGTACCGTAGGTTTAGTCATACCTCCACATTTCTAAGTACCAGGGTAGGTTATGTGTATTTGCCAAAAGAATATAACTGCACAGTTCAAGCCATACCACCATTTCCATAGAAATAGCAAGACCATTTGCAGATGTAGACTGTTCTGTGGGATTGCACAACTTAAAAGAAATGTATTCGTATCTGCAATGAATGAGCAATGAATGCAATGCCAGCTCAGAGAGATTTTTAAAATAAACCTGTTTATATGTTAGACATAATTATCTGACAGTGGGGGAGATGTTTCCCACTCCTCCCCCTAGACTCTCCCTAGGAGACCCATTGCATGGAATTACCCATGGCGTGTCTTAGGCCTCTGGATGTTGCACAGAGAAATTAAAAAAAAAAACGTTGTTTCTCATATATTCTCATATGTCACAAGGTAATACTACACTGGAGACTATTTGTCCTGTATATGGAGCCTGACTGCTTGTCATTGGAAGCCAGTCGGTTCTACATGGTCCTATTTTCTATCTCATGTCTCTTGTTCTCCCTTGCTTCACTTCATTTTTGCCTCTCTTCCTTGACTGTTTCTCTCTCTCATTCCTCTGTCTCCCTCCCTCCCTCCCTCCCCCCATCTGCTTCTCTCTCTGTTCCTCTATGTAGAGGCTAAAAATGTCTCATGTTAAATTTATGTGATACTACACAATTAATTAAATACTTCCCCTAGCAGTAACCATGTATGGAGGGGGAGTGCTGGGACACCTTGTGCCATCTTCAAATTATAATTAGTGCTGTTTTAAACGTGGACCTTAATGCTGGCCTCCTTAATTTTTCTATAATTCTCTTAAGACACCAGGAGGTTAATTCATAACTTTCTACCATCAGTCCCCCAGTGATAGTAGTGATGATTTTATGAGACCTAGTCATTCTACCCTATCTATTTAACTGGTGGTAACCCAGTCAGACACAGCAAGTTCTGTTGATTATTCACTATTGATTTTCCAAGCCTACCATCAATGGTTGTGGCAGTCAAAATAACTCGATAGTGGATTGCTACAGGACTAGCTATATCATTACTACTCCTCTACTCAAAAGCCAATCATACGTTACATGCTCTATCAAGTGATACATTCTCCCTCCCTGAGGGAGATCTGGTACACACTATAAGAAGCTAAAAGGATAAACTGAAATGATTGTTTGTGCCCCTTTGTGAAAAGCAGTCTTTCCACAGCTATTGGTTTATTTTGGCCCTCTTGCCACTGTGCAAAACGGGTCCTGCTTGTGAGAGTATATGCATGGCTCAGCCTACCAGTAAAATCCATAGCACTGCCTGTTTCAATGCATGCCAGTTACATCTCACCATCAGATAAATCAATAGGGTTGAAAATGTCTGCCATCGCTAGGGGACTGATGGTAGGATGTTTTGAATTAATATCCGGCCATGAGTCCAACCTATAGTGAACCAGTGATAGAATGATTGGAGGTCGGAATGTTACTTACACGGTCTGCCCATCTAGCTGTATGTCATATTGTAACATTGTTATCGAGTTGAGTGCTGAAAGTAGATAAAACGAGTTCCCATATATCGGGATAAAGAACCCAAAAATTGACAGCGGACCGGACATACCTTGACAACTAGTTGACACGAAAGTAAATCTTCCATTTTTGAAGCTTATGTACGAAATGTGATGACATGCTTTGGACATAAGATAGTTGAAACCATATTCTACCTCCCTGTTGACTAGATTCCTTGATATTATGGCTGTATTTAATATAAAAAAAGAGTAAACTTTCAATGCGAGCAACTGGCTGTGTGTCTTCGTTTTCATCCATATATACGGATGTGGATGCTCTATGGGAGGCCCGTTCAAGCCACATGAGAAAATCCAACTTTTCCGCTGCCGGACTACGCAACAAAGAAACAGCTTCTAGCCTTGAAAATTAGTAACTGGAGGTGATCATGCCTCATGTTCTTTAATGTCACAACATGGGGGAACATGATTATTCACAAAAAAAAGGTCACAGGGTATTTAAATATGCAGAAAACGTCCATTCTAGGTGAAATATTCAGTTTTAGAGGTTTATTTATTGATTGTTCCCTTGCATTTTACCCATATTTTTCTATAAATCCAATTGTTTAGAGTAAAGATGGCATTCAGTCCATGTTATCAGGCCCCCTGGTAATCACCATGTGGAACATAATGGTTCTATACCACTTATTTCCTTGGGAAATGACCATAATGCCACCCAGTACTCAGAAAATCGATAATTCTTGTGAAAAGGTGAGTAGAATCCTGGTTCAGCAGCACATAGGAAACTAAGTCTGAGAGAGAATTGAGTCATCAGATGGGCATAAAATTAAGGGATTTACTAGAAAACATGTCTGGGACTATGGAAAAAGGGTTTTTGGACCCTTGGCATATTCATCAAAAATCCAACCCTTGGCTCTAGGTTGCACTACACTAATTGACGCTAGGTGGCAGCAAGTCACACAAGCTAGACCCGCACTGAAGGGTGTTGTACAAAGATTATTGGTCTAAAATCGACAGTGGAAATGTAAATGAGGCATCAAATTAATCCTTATAGTGTATACTAACAGGTTTGAGTGGTATCTAAGATGGAATTTGATGTTAGATTGGGCCTTTGAGGTGAAAAGGAATTATTGATTTAATGCAAAATATTCAATGCAAAAGTGCATGATTTGGGTATGTCCGCAGGAAATGGCCTGTAAAAAAATTGAGTCACAAAGCAACCATGCAAACGGGTCTAATTTTTTAGGAAAAATGTGTGGCTATAAGAAAATCATAGTAGCTAAGCCCAACGAACAGCAGGGATATTTTATTTCGGCCCAAATCCTATATAGAAATATAGAGAGAAAACAATTAGTGTAGTGCAGCCTCTACACACCTAATACCTGTTTGTGCAAAATCCTTCAAATCTCACCATAATTATTTTTTTTTGCTTTTGTTAGACTAGTTCCATGGATTTTAGGCCAAAACGATCAAAGAAATTGCCAGATTTTGCTTTGATGCTTTAATGAATATTTTGCATTAAATCATTAAATCAATAATTTGATGCCTCATTTACATTTCCACTGTCGATTTTAGACCAATAATCTTTGTACAACACCCTTCAGTGCGGGTCTAGCTTGTGTGACTTGCTGCCACCTAGCGTCAATTAGTGTAGTGCAACCTTCGCCATTCTGTCAATAGTACCTGTGGCACCGCCTGGTGTGTACAGAATGGATTAGGCTATAGACTGGCACAGCTCTGTCTCAACATATTCACGGTAGCAGGCCTACGAGAATGGGAGTTGCAGCAGGTCTCCAGCTTAACCATACGTTAACATGAAACCAAAATGGTGGAGGGCCGTCTCGTCGACTCGCAACAGAAAACAATGGATTCTATCAATTTTAAAGGTAAATACTTAGAATTAATGGTGGAATGTGTAATGATTAGACTTGAACTCGTTGACTTTAGGGGTTTGATAAAAGCATTCGCCTACGGCTCATGCTTTTATCATCCCCTAAAGTCAACTTGTTCAAGTCTAATCATTATATATTACATTCGTAAAAGTGAAATTTCTGAAAGCAATTTCTGCTGATGTCAGTTCCCTTCTGAAATCTACCTGCAGCATCCAAGAGCTAAAAGATCACTTTGGAATTCACCTTAGCTGTGAGAATATATACCACTTATAATTCAATCATTCAATATGTGCATTTGACTGACAGACAACTAATATTATGAAGCAATGCTCATGTATTGATTTTTTATCACAATTACAGAGCAATGCATATTGGTTATTACCAAAGTTGGAAATTGTTTATGTCACAGAAATGTCATGATAGTTATTACAGAAAAACAAGTTATTATATGGCTCACTTATTTGATAATTGCATTCAGTGTTATGACATTTGTTCAATATAATTGACTTGTAAAACAAGATTGAATTGATGTATTTGAATGACAAATTTTACCAACGTTTTTTTTTCTCCCTTTCTTTCCCTTTTTTAGGTAGGATTTTGGTAGGAAAAAAAAACCTGTAGAAATATGTATCTGTGAATACTACATAGCTAGAACGTAGTTTGGCAGTTGGTGAATTGCAGACTGACTGAATTAACCTCTTTGAGGGCAAAAAAAAAACATATATTTTTTTCATGCAGTGCTTTAACATGGTGTATAATTGGAAATTTAATATCAATGTTCGTATTTCATTGTTATGGGCTCAAGTATTCAAAGGAATGAATACTACTATCGATTCCACATATTGACGTACTACTAAAAAAAAATTATACCATAAACAAAAACATTGAGAGAGAAGTGAGTGTGATTGCTTTTATTTGTAAATTTTCCATCTCATCTACACTCCACTATGGATCTGACATGAAATTAGAAAGTCACTTTGTTTCCTGATTATGCTATTTGAATGCGAAAAAATTAAATGTGCATTAAGTTCTCAATGTCTTTCAACCTAGATGAATGATACATTGCCCATGCAGATAGTTTAAGAAAATCAAATTAAGAGTCATGACTTTGTTGGATATTTCTTAGCATAAGATTATTACCAAAATGTCCCCAATATTGACAAGGCACCAAGGATAAAGTTTTACAAAACAGTAATAAAGTGAGCAAAATGATGTCCATAGGACGTGCCTTCTACACTCGTAGCTACAACTGTCAATGGGCAATGAATACCCCTATAAGTAGGCAGTAGAACCACCTGTACCTACACTGGAAATCACCTACAGCAGGAACAACAGTATTTCCTGCTGTGGTATTTATTGGTGGACAGTGTTTGCAGGGTGTAACTTGTATACAGGATATTATGGTGCATAAGCATGACGCCCTTCTGTGTATTATGCATCTTTAATGGTTGAAGTTATTTTCTTCACTCCATCACTCCTAAAGGTAGAAATGAAATATCTTGCCTTTGAGATGTACTAGCCGCGGTAGCATTTCTGAGGCTCGTTTTTAACCACCGGGTTTGGTGGGTCTGCTGTATAGGGCGAACAATTCAGGTGGGGGAAACACAGTTGGAGAGGTAGCTTCCGCTCAGAAATCCTCATAGCTTCCATTTCTGGAGGTCAGTACAGTTAAGATTAGCGATATTACAATTAGAACACACCCCACACCCTCCGTTATGTTAAAGCACCTGTCATTGTGTACTGTGGGATGAGAAGCAACAGTGGTTCAAGGTTACCAAAGATCAACACTTCTGTCGGGTCAAGAATTTGGCAGGCTGCAACTTGCAACACTACAGCAAGGCTGATAGCTATTGAATGAATAATGAGTAGGACTAGTACATGGGTTTTGGCAATTAACATGGGTTCTTCGAAATTGAAAGAGAGTAGAACTGACAGAGGTATCGCTAAACAGGACATGAACATGACCACAGTTGATGAATTCACTTTTTTGAGCTTTGAAGATACGATGGTCATTGTAAAGGCATCCATTGCTGCAGCCACTAGAGCCAATGTGTATCCAATAACGGACAAATAAGTTACTTCACCCAATGGCAAAAGCTTTTCTGGAGAAAATATTTCATCAGTGAATTTTCCTACTTGCGAGAATGCTGGGGTGAACCCATGTGAAAACCCTTTCCTTGGTTGAACCACAAGAAGCAGACCCCCAAGACTCATAGCAAGAGGGATCATACGCCTGTCTATGGGGTTTCCAATTTGCCATCAGTGCAGTGAAAAATTCTTGCATTCGAAAGCCTATTCCAGAGGTATGCATGACTGGGAGTAACGACACACCTTCAAATTATAGAAATATGAAAGTCAATTTTGTGAATGAACCCATGAGTACATACGATAGCTGTTCTTGTGGGATGAAAATTGAGTCTTTTCTCAGAAGGATCATTATTCCAGCTATCAATACTCCAAATGTGAAACTGATGCCATTGGCCTGGAAGTCTGGCACTTGTCTATCCATGAATTGGTTGAGAGTGTAACCATGACTATATCTCTGATGACCAATGCATATCCAAGTAGAAATTCTCTTGACATGAGCATTTTCAAATTCTGAATTTAGATACAATCTCTGAATACTAAAAAAATATGTACTATGTATTCCTTCTATTAAGCAGACCTGGTCTTATAAGTGTACCCTTTTTTCTGTTTCAATGAATATAATCAGGGGGATATGGCCTACACATCCCAGTATATATTTTATCAGTTGTAGGCTTTCATCCCCAACAGGCTCTTAAGAACTGATTGTTGTTGATGCCGCGTTTTCCTGAAGGTTTCCGGAAACGCTTAGGTTTCCGAGGGATAACTAATAATACATAGCAGTATACTGTATTATATTTGTGTCCTATAAATAGCCTGAATCACCTTAGTGTTGCAGGCCTGTGGGACTATGATATCTCCTGTCTTCTATTATAGGCCTGCCTTGATTGAACCATTGGTACATAGTTATTTACTGCTTTTGACCCTTAAATAATTGTCTCACAGTATTACCTAGCACTCAGGTGAATGGATCAGAAATATGTGACGTGTCTCCATCATGCATGTCAAGTGGAGTTGACGAACCAAATATATGAGAGCGTCAACCTCATTCGACATGCCTTCATACATGTCATGTGGGAGACAAATTGTGACCTGTGCAGTATGTGAAAGGGATCAGTGTTCTTCTCTCTGTGATGGTGTATAGAGGATGTTAAGTGAGGTGAGTGGTGCAGAGGATCAAATAGGTATGTCTTTTATAGTCAACAACAAAATGTTAAGGCTGTGCCTTCAAGGAATGGCATTGCTATACCTTGTGAAAAGGAAAGGCAGAAGTGAATGGCTGTTAGGCAGATGTAGTTTGTGAATAAATTATTACTTCATGTGTAGTAAAATTATCCAACCATACATCAAATGGTATCAAAGACCTTAGCGAATCCGGTGAAACAATTGGCTGTGAAGGGAAATTCCAATTAAGTTAAGTACTGTATTTGGCAGCATTTACAATTATCTCTTCCTATAGCTTTCTGTATTGAATAAATCAAACCATGGTAAAATAAGTGCACTGTCCCTGGTTTTCATACAGATGCCTGCTACATAAAGGTGACTCTGAACCTGACAGGGATATTAACAGATCTGTATGTGACAGGAGGTGAGTGGTAGAATTACCTCACAATTGACCCTGGTTTGCTAAAGACATCTTTGTCCAATAGCCAGCAAGCTGCTTCTCAAAGACTGCCCTGTGGGGGGGGGGGGGGTTAGGTTCAATGCATAGGTCCCCTAGCATGCTCATCAGTATACCTCTAGTGTACACAGGTACGTGCTAATAAACCACTGACCTGCAACCTAACCATAACCCTATATGGTCCAGAATCAGCCTCATGTAGTAGGTTTCTGTATGAAAACCAGGATCAGTGCACTTATTGTCCCACATTGACACATTGTAACATGCCTGAAGCACACGCGACAGACGTCTTCTTGCCCTTAACACTATGGGGATTTTCTTAAGTGAGGATCTGCATATTCCATACCATCCAACTCCTCTTCAATTGACATAGACCAAGCTTTTGTAGTTAATTGATGAGAGAAAACAGCACAAAAAAAGCAACAAAAACATGAGAGTTACTATTCAGTTTGCCTCAGACAGTGAGTCATATTGAATAGTTATCTCAAAAAAGAAAATATTGTTGATCCTTTATCTCGGTGATCTCATATAGTGAACAGAGTGTTCATGCTGTCTGGGGATGTGATCCTTTTGACTCTCTCAGGCGCAGTGACTGGAATAACCATGTAGTGCCTATAAACGGTTTTAGTTATTCCTGCTAAATAATAATATGATGGAACCTGTAACCCAAACAGAAGGAGATTATTCACCAAAGAGACCCCAAGCAATACCACAAGTACAGACATTAATCTCCCCGGAAAAGCTGATGAGAAAACTGTCCTGAAAGTGTTATACATAGAAATGGTAAAAATTCAGAAATCACGTGATAATGAACAAAAACAAACAAATGGAATCTACTAGCATATGTAAATTATGCTGGCCTTGGGCACATTGCAGACAAAGACTTCCTGACTAATTAGCGCGGAGAGGCAGACTGATACTGTTGCTTCTTTCCTGTTATAACAAGGAATGCATACTAACCCTTTAAAGGCAGCTGATGCATTTATGCATCATGCCCATTAGTCATCATGACGCACCAATGAAATGGTGGCGAGACTGCTCGCAAGCACTTCGTTGAACCATCATGCCGAACCCCCGGGAGTTTCGCCCCGGAGGGTCGCCATGATGCTGCAATGAATTCGAAGTGCTGACAAACAGTCTCACCAGCACTAAAGCACTGTACAACCTTTAAAAGTTTTATCAATCCACTCTTCTTTCGAGGGTATTGTTATCCTTGAGAAATCTAAGAAGTGGACTGGGACTGCCACCCTTTGTTTCTCAAAACCTTTTTTATTGTTCTGTTTCTTAAACCTTTCAGCATGAACAAAACCTTTCCATAATCCCATGGGAAACCAAAAGCAGAGTGGGACTTTCTGAGTGGAAATAGGAGAATACTTCCAGGCCCTGGATTGCATACAATTTGAGAACTCTTGAACTTGTGAGTGTAATACTTATGTCATGATATTAAAAATAGTATACAGCTCTCCAAACTCACATTTTCAAATGGAATAAGAACCTAGAAATAATACCTTTGAAAATACAAAAAAAGCTGCATCTAATATTATGTTTTTTTCTTGGCCCCTTGTTCATGGATCTTAGGGTTTGGGATCTGACGTGCTAATGAGATTTTGAGTTTTAAACATGTTTATTTGCCAATAATATGACATCATATTGGACCTTTTATAACCATCAGCCAAGTGATGAGTAATTCGACACAATACAGGCATAAAATTCAGTTTACATTCAGTGTATCACAAATGGTTTCCCTGAAGTAGCTGTTTCAATAGTATAACGTCCTATAAAACAGTACAATTCTTATAGATTTCAGTATAGTGATGCCCAGGTTATAGTAACATTCCACATAGATTCTTCTTGAATACTTGCATGTTTTCACTTCATGATCAGATATACTTATAATCTGCATTAGCATGGTGGCAGATATGCAGGGCAGTGTATTACAGTTGTATCGTTCCTGAGAATAAATCAATATAGACATATTGCACTCAATGCATCACTATATTCCATGCTAATCAGTAAGATCTAAAAATCATTTACGGTATCAGCAATGCAGATGAAGAGATTATGCAACCGGTGAATGCTGCCCAACATTTCTCTGTTAAGCCTATGGGACTATCATATTCACATGTAATAAGATCTATGTCAGCACCTTTAGTATTGTATGGTAAGTCAAACAAGACTGAGAATACAAGGAAGCTATAAGAGGCCAGTGAACATCATAAACAACTGTACTCTAGGCTAGCGCGGGCACCATTTGGTGGCACATAAACCATGCCATCATTGATGTTATCTGAGTATATCTCCCTTATATATGTCTACCACTCTTTACCAACCCCACAGTTCTCCTTCAGAATAAAGGAAGGCAATCAGGGGAATTTTAGGGAGGGGCAAGTCCAAGGTAAGGACTCCCTCCTCAGCATGACTCTATCATTTATACAGATGCAGAACGTGTGGTATATATATTAATGGCGAATGAACTCTCCAAAGTCCTTCATTTGTTATTCGAAATAATTCTTTCCTCCTGTTAAGTTTAGGATTTACAGCTTTCTTATAATCTTGAAAGTGCTTGATTTTACAGTCACTATCACATTTTCACCATTGGCAGAAACAAAGAAAAATCTCCATGCACTTTTCAACGGAAGAGGATTTCAACAAAATTGCAAAAAATGAAGCAAATTATAATGCAGAGTCTCCTTGAAGTGTGAATGCAAGGAGAGTTATTTTGTTGTAATTACCAGCTGTTAGGAATTGTGCTATGCGTACCGATCCATGTCTCTGTATATTTCAACATAATACTCTCCTTAACTCTCCTCACAGTAGTAGACTGGTGGCTCTCAAACTCACAATCAATACAGACACATATATATTAAAGGGTGGGGGAGATTTTTCTTAAGCCTGCTGTCCCTCTGGAGAAAAGGAGAGGAAATGCTGACCTTCTGGCAGTAAATGTATCGACCCCTGGAGGGTGTTGCTCCTAATGTAAAAAGAGCCGTGAGTATGTGCCCTCTTTTCTAAACAAGTTGTGCACTGCTTTACCTAAGTACTTGCACTCACCACATTAGTCTGAAAAGTCACCTGCCTTGTTTAAAACAGAGAGAGCTGCACTATCAGGTACTTACTCATGTCACACACTCTATAGTATATTATACTGACTGACTTCTCCCAACTAGGTACCTACTCAAATCCCCCTTTTTTAGCACCATACTTGAATGACCACTTGTGAGCAACGAAAAGACAAGTTATAGCTACATGAAAAGAAAGGACTGGAAACAAGGGCATTTTTAGCCAGCTCTTCCTTTTACTATAGGAGCAACACCCTCCTGAGGGTCAGCATAAACACCAATGAAGTGCTGGTGAGCAGTCTCGCTAGGACTTCTCACTTACAAATTGTAGTTAGAATACAGCCCTACTGGCCATGCAGTCTGGCACAAACTTTTAGCTTGTTAAATCATATTGGCATTGTTAATTAACTAATGGAGCTAAATTGGGAGATAAAACAACTTAAACGCATGAATCAATGGTAGCACAAGAGGTAACATTGACTTGGCTGACTGAAGCCTCAAATCACCACCATCGGGTAGTACAGCTTTGTAGCCACATGCGTTTGATTCCTACTACCAAATCCAAAGGGGACAATTGTAAGGATATGAATACTGGAGTCAGTTTTTTTTTTGAAAATGAGACCTGGAGGCCATTTCTTAAGGCACTACGATCGCACACAGCACTACAACTGCAAAATGGCAATGGGAATAGTTGTACGACTAAGAGGGTGCAGTCATAGCCTTTTAAGAAAGAGCCTCCTGCTATCCCTGCACCTATCCCTTTTCGCCCATGATCTATGCCTAAGTAAACTGAGTATAGATATAGGATCATGTTCAGACAGGACGGTCTGTGCGGTTGGGTGGAGGGGTTTAATTGATGGGCTTCTGTCACAGAGCACATTAGATGCTGCTGTGGGCGGGAGGCAAAGGGATAAATCTGACAACTGCATAGAAACTGAGCCACTTGACTCTGATCTCCACTCTGCTATCCTACATGCCATTACTATACCACAGCTTGGTGTTAGTGGCAGGGATAGGGGAAATACACTTTCACCTACACTTTCCCCTGAACAACTAGGAAAATATAGATACTGTACCTGTGCCTATCCAGTACCTGCACTCGTTGATGAATATTTGTGGATCAACACGGTAAAAGGTACGCCCCCGAGGGGGTACGTGGGCATACCTTTTACCGTGTTGATCCACATTTATCAGTACTTACCGCTGTACTCAAACAGGGTCTGTGATTAATTGAATAATGCTTAACAAGCATTTGCTGTTTCTGACTTTCACTTATCAATGGAAATCACAAAGGTCATAAACATGGTATTTAACTGTTTCCTTGTCCTATGGTTCTTGTTTACATCTCCGATAAACAGGTATTCCACTGCTGTCAGTCGGGCGGATTTTCACTAATCCAACAGGTTTTATTTCTATACTTTTACGATATCGAAACACTATTGGATAAGTGAAAACTGAGGCAAATCCTTTAGCAAGAACTGAAGGATGCACAGACTGAGCTCCAAAGAAAAAGTGAGTCTTATTACTTTAAAGATTGCAACGGAAATGACTTGGTGGAAAGTGATTAATGAATCATACTGTGGATAATATTGCCTGTTTCCCTAATAAATGGTGTATGCCATTTTGACATGTTTGCTCTCTGTATGTGTAAATGGAATAAATCTGTGGCGGGAAATGAAAGTAGTTAAGGGTTATAACAGACAGACAGCGGCGTAGAAGAAGGGGGGCAGGGGGGGCCTGCTTATGTTTGGGCCCCCCAAAACTTGCAAAGAACCCATAATAAAATGGAAAAGAAGCTAAAACTTTGCATATAAATTTAGATTAGTATGGTAAAACGATAGGGAAAATGGGGGCCCGAGCCTCAATTCAGATCTAAAATTCACCGAAAAAATACTTTTCTATACAAATTCCATAAAGGTATGTGTAGGCATGATTGCCCTAATGCCGATAATTCAAGGTGATCAAATTCGGTCCCCCACTGGGCCCCCCCAGTGAAGATTTGCTTCCTATGCCTCCTTAGGAGGCTCCACCAGCTGGCTTCTAAGACCGAAGACAATTGGTTTTCCATCTGCTTTACTACCTGCAGTTACAATTTACTCTGTAAAGTATTGCATTCTATGTTGTATTATTTCTGTTTGATTCATTGCCTCTTGGGAAATCCAAGCTTATAACACAAGTAAACCTTTTATTTCAAATGAAACTTTCCCAAACTGAAACTATCATAAGTAAACCAAACTGCAGATGTGATCACTCATCCATCTCGATGTTTTAGTGTCGACCTAAAGAGAACACTTTGGTTTTACATGGGCATAACTCATTCTGAGAATTACTGAAGATATTTTCAAAAGTTTGGGAATACTTTTAGTTATTGTTTTTACTGTTGTGATCCCTTATGAATTTGGTAGGACTGGAAAATGATGAAATATTAGCAGGGATACTATCTTTAACATTGACCGACATTCAAAACAACTACATTTATAAATATTGACTTTGTCAAAACAAGAAGTTTTGTCAACTGAATAAGATATTTGTCTTAGGTTTTAAATCAGAGAATTCTGTATGTACACACACACACACACACACACACACACACACACACACACACACACACACACACACTAACTACACCACCAAAAATATTTTCATTCCTTAGTGGGGGCTCATAGCTCAGATTTCCATATGGTTTGGATGGATCTTGGGGCATAATTTATCTCCTATATGCATTAAAACATGATTATTTTTTCAAAGTGGTCATCCAGGCCTTTACAAAAGAGCACAATTTTTCTTATTATATACATTTAAGAGGTATCCTAGGGAGGTTACCTCCATAGAAATTTTTTTGATGTACTTTGAGAATTACCCAAGCCAGGTAGATAATAGTGATTTTCAATGCACACCAAATTCACTCACGCTTCACTGAATTCACTCATGCTTCATGGTCTTTAACCGGTCAGTAAATGATGGGCCTTATGTGTGTATGAATGACTCTAGATAGGTAGTACAACCTCTTTATTTGTTGTTTGAGTGTTCTTATTGGTATATGACGTTGTATAATGAGCTGTGGCAATTCTGGTAAAGGTTGATAAAACCTGAAGCATGAGTGAAGCGTGTAGGGTTTTTGGATGGTTAAATATAAAGTGTAATGAGGTCAACCTATCATCTCGTATGGTGTTTCTATCATTTCTAATTCACTAAAGACATGCTTGGGTTATTGAGAAAGAGTATTCTTTGTATGTAAAATACAGTTCTGTACCATATGGCATGCACACATTTCAAGAAGTGTAGAAATCTTGCATTTTTTTCTTTTTCAAAATATTAATTGTCAGTCAAGAGGGATGTCATGTGTATATAAATGACTCTAAACAGGTAGTACAACCTCTTAATTCATTGTTTATGCAACCCCATTGGTATATGATTGTGTATAGCTGAGCTATGGCCCTTCTTGTTAAGGCTGAGTGAATGAGCGTGAGTGAACTGCATAGGTTTTAAAGGGTTTTTGGATGGTTAAAGTTCCATGAGGTCAACCTATCATCTAGTATGTTGTTTGTATCATTTCTATTCCACAATAGCGATGTCTGAGTTATCAAAAAAGAGTATTTGGTGTATGTTAAGACATATTTCTCTACTATATGGTATGCACATGTTGCGAGAAGTGTAGAAATTTTGTACTTTTTTTTCAAAGTCACAGTAGTGAGTCAAGATGGGTCTTATGTGTGTATAAATGATGCTAGATAGGTCGTACAACCTCTTTCTCATTGTTTATGCAATCCCATTGGTATATGATGATATATAGCTGAGCTGTGGCCTTTCTCTTAATTTGCAATAGATGCCACACAGAGTGTTCAGAGACTTCGTTTGGCCTCCCTTTGCTGTTACTTAATCAACTACAAAGTAGAATGTCCCCTTTTAGCATTTTCCCCTGGTAGCCATAATTTTACTGGCACTAAAAGGCTAAGGTCCCTGTCCCATGGCAGCTTCCACTTTTTTGTCTATTTCTGGCTAGTCTATGGTAAGCCACAAGGATGTTAAGGGTCGAACAATCAGTTTACAAATCCTGGAATGCATGACTTCAGGCAGTACTTTGTAACCTTAACCTGGCAACCCTTACTGGAATCAATAGGATATCACATACAAACATCACAAAGTGAAGTTTGAGAACATTACCTGAAGTTTGCTGTTGCTCAAATTTGAACACTTGGCAAGGAGTGTAATTCACTGGCATAATGGGAAATGATAGATACTCTTGTAACCTTTACTTCCTCCTGTGGTCCGTGTTGTTTAACTTTGAAACAAGAGCCTCATGATTCACAAATTAACTGGAATAAGATCCAAATTTGAGCTACATGATGAAATTATCAAGAAGTCTGAAGCCGAATACCCATTCCTTTATCAGTTGAGGTTCATCGTCTCCCCATCCGGGAAAAAAATCTGTAGAAACGGACTCTTTAATGTTTTGCCTGAAACTGAACTCTTATTTGACTTTCATGGAGTGAAAGTTGAGACATGTGCCCTTTAGATTTCATGCTTTTTGATTATTGTGAAGCAACAGAGTTACAAAGAAATATGTGGGCAAGCGGAAAGGGGTATCAGTGTAAAAGGTAGATGAATGTTTCTGTTCAAACTTAAGAAGTAACAGTCTTTGTGAGGGACGCTGCTTGGAACTAAATTCAGACAATATAGAGGACAACATTTTCCCAATGTCAGCACTTGTATTTACTGTGATTGGAGAAGATGAAGATGATTTTGATATTGATAAGATTATTGATTGTAATAGGATTCATGCTAAGAGAAAAGAGGTTCATTGAAAGTAAGTAGGTCCTCCAAAATGCAAAACGTGTAATTCAGATGTAGCTAGTCATATCTAAAACTGCTACAATCTGTGAAATATAGAGATTCCTCGTTTTGGGTATATCTACAATCGGCCCACTGGCCTCTCACTTAACCTTTTTGTGCCCAGAATTATTTGATGATTTTCAATACATTTCATATATATATATATATATATATATATATATATATATATATATATATATATATATAGTCATCCCATTTATTGAGACTGTTAGATAATCTGAGTAATACCCAATACCTCATATTACATTTCCTGAGTGGTCCTGACATAGCTATTAAAAGTCTTTCAGATGAGGCAAGAAGTTTCTGGTTAGGTTAGGTTACCATAGCAACCAAAACATTCTTTTTGTTATGATTCATGGTCATCTGGTCTCTTCTGTGCTGTTTCTCCACAATCTAGATATGTCACAAGTTTACAGAACTATGATCACTTCATACTGTCTGTGGCTACTACCACTGAGGAAACATAATGTCTTGGGTACAATCAATAAAATGCTTTTTATGACTATAAATGATTCCTATGAATGGAATGGCTGAAGTATGGGCATGATCAAGTGTGGCAATACATCATATAGTTGACAACTAAATTTCATATTTGACTCACTGTACCTAGGGTAACAAAAATACAGCTAAATGGATGGTGTCATTGAATTTCTGAGGTTATGACCATTCTAAAGAGGGTATAACTGTGCAAATTAGACAGGTAGAGGTTCCTGGATTATAGTTTGCTTCAATATACATGTATTTAAGTCCAAAACCGCACTTCAAAGTGCTCCTGGGCACCTAAGGGTTAAGGTGGGTCGCTACCATTGAATCAAAGTCCCTAGAAATCCTCCATTTTTTTGGTCAAATGTAAATATTATCTAGAATAAGATACCGCAAAGAAAGGATAGGGGTCCCAAACTACTTTTTTTTTAATATTGAATTTTGAAAAAAAAAGTATTTTCATTTTCCCCTAAAAATAAGAAAACTATGACTCCACTTTGAGAATTTTTGTTCTATCATAACAAACAGACACAGAAATATGAAACCTGGCATGATGAATGTTCTAATATATCCTTATTAAGAATTTTTGTTTCAACCTCCCTTACATGGCATTCTGGGTAAATTCCTCATGATTCTACCAAAAGAAGGATGAATTTTCTATTAATTTAAAACAAAAATGATTAGATTAGCTATTTCTAACCACTAGATTCTTCTTAAACTTTTCTGAAATGAAGTTCAGATAATTTGCTTTTAAATAAGAGTACTTTTCATATAGGGTCCCATGCATAGTTTTGCAGTTTTGGTCATTTAAAAAAAGAAATTTTGAAATTTGTCCAAAATCCATATTAAAACATTGCATGATGGGTAAAACGCATATCGTCTTGGCATAAAAGTGTTTCATTATATGCCCTCGGTCATTGTGAGCAATCTTTTACTTCTATAACCTTGTGTAGGTAAAGTGAGGGTTATAATTATAAGGTACAAAAGAATATCAGAGAATGCTGAAAAAAATCCAGATGTGAAAATACCGAAATTTCAAATTGTCAAAATTTACCCGAGATTTCTTGTGGACATTAAGAGCTTATATAAGTTTTAGTATACTAAAAAACGGTCTCATTCTGATAAGGATAACTTGCATGCGTGGGGACCTGCGCAAAAGGTCTATTTTCAATGTTAGCGACCCACCTTTAAAATATTACAAGCTTAAACTGCAAGAGATGCACATCCCTATATCACTCTATCAAGATAAGAGGGTTTAAAAACAAAACAAAAATCCTCCATAAATAGACCTAGCTGCTGCAACACATAGTAACCACTATCTCCCTTCCTATCGTTATTTATTTACCTCTCCTTTTCCAGCATCCGTGACTTTTTATGGGTAGTGCTATTCCTGTCCGCTGGCATAGATCTCTATTTATGATACCGTAGTGCAAACAGAATTTCTGGATCCCGGTTTCTTTTGCCTGCAGGCAAGAGGCTTGATGAAAGCCAATCTTGTAGTGGAGAGCCATCCCTCAATATCCACTTACCCTCCCTCTTTTTCTTATGATATTAGCGTAGTATATAAAACCTGTTTTGTTGATGCGTTAGCTAACTATTGTCTGGAAGACAGTACTAAATAAAGTAAGGAATACTTGTTCAATTACAGTTCCTATTGCAATATAGTGAAATACCTCGCGTATGAGGTGCACCTTATACATGAGGGTAAGCCCCTGGTGCCCCTTATAGGATGGGAAAATGTTTAGGGTAAAATCTTTCCAAAGTATCCCATGAATTCAAAAGTAGTTCTAGGCCATTGGGGGATGTGTTAGCTACCCATTGGTTTTCGAATATTGAAGGTCCAATGCTTAGAAGTGAAGTTATTCCATTTTTAATTTTTTCAGAAGATCCCTCAAGTCTTGGTGTGCCTTATATGCGGGGTGCACATTATATGCAAGGTATTATGGTAGGTCCATTATCATGCTTGCAAGGAGGTTGTTTTGCGGCTGTGCTTCGTATAATAAGCATTTGCTGCATGTACTACCTCCTCTCTTGTATGCATTCACCACCAAGAATAAAAAGGTGTATGCTTTATCAGTCACAGAGGGGGATAAAACACTGGGGATTTCCCACAGTTTTGACTAGGCATGCTAATGATAACCCCATATGATATGCATGCTGAACACCAAACATACTCTATATATAAACTGTACTCAGTGCTAGAAATGGCCATGGACCGACATCTATGACTGGGGCCACAAAGAGCGATGACAGAAAAGTATCAGCAGATCTAAGTACAATATTAAAGTGAAATGTATAGTGTATTTTTCACCATTTTCTATTACTTTTATGATTTTGAGGATAGCACTATATAAAAAAGTAATTTTTATTTACCCTAGAACAGACTCAGCATGAAGAGGTACAGGTATAAATATGTGAAGTAAATCATGGATTTGTCACCATATGACCATAAAAAGTACCAGTGGACACCACTTAAACCCATTTCCATTTTTGTGTTACATTTTCTAAAGAAAATATTCAGCTCATGTAATAGCTGAAAGCATTTCCTAACAGAAAATATCAAAATATCTGAGACATGAACTCCCTATGCAGTGCGCCACAGGAACTGACAAAATATGCTTGGTTAGAACCAGGCCCAGCAAATTGTCGTGAGTCCTTGTCAACCTGTGTGAAGTGGCTCACACATGTCGCTAGATGGAACACGACGTCGTTATAGCACAAGATCACCAGGAATAGCAATTGCTATGCCATGTGAGTCTAACACACAGTGGCGAAAGATGACGGAATGAGTTATCACTCATAAAGGAGTCACCATTGATGACCAATCATGGCGACAGATGACGACAATTTGCTGGGGGTCTTGATATGATACAAAGCCCGGGGAGGGCACTCACATGTAACTTGTATACATTCAATGTGTGAAAATATCCTTCAGTCAGGGCTGTGACCCCCCAGCTTCCTCGCTGCTGCTCCTATAACCGCGACGGCTGCGGGACGCGTTCAAACCAAACCAACAGCTGCCGGGCACCGAGGTGTGTGTACTGATGGTCTAGTGGTTAGCACATTGCACTTAGCTGCTAGAGGTAGGCGGGACGAGTCCTGGTCCGGGCATATATTTTTTTCGCACTTCTAAACAGTAGATATGGGTGTTAGAGAATCCTGGCCTTTAAGATGTCCTTGTGTGTGTTAGCAAAGGATAATTACACTCGCGCTGCACCCTCGCATAATTATCCTTTGCAAACACACACGCATCATGAATTATCCATTAATTACTTGTTCCCAAGAGAGCATACAACAATTAAATAATTGGGGGAGGGCATTATGAAGTTGCCATGTGGTCGAGATAAGGACGACCTACCCTAAGGCTGACTCGTCTTTCATCACTCTTTTGGAAATCTGTTGGAATACTAAAATCAGAACCCCTCTCCATCCCAGATCTTGACAGTGCATTGGATGCCTACTTAGGAAATTGCAGCGTTTCTAATGTAAGTCTTTGAGCAGGGTGCTATATCCTACCAAATGGTGGAAATAAATAATGTCACCCAATTCCAATTCTAGTTAAATGATGTGATCGGATGGCAATAGATGACTGAGTTACTTTCAGTGCCTACTGCAAACTTCACCTGACTTATGAGGAGACGTAATATCTGCAACTTATCTTTTTTTTAGAGTACTATATTGAGGGAGTGGGTTTAATGTTATATTTTTATGGGTGAGGAAAAAGTCCCTTTCAATATGATGACATGAATTATATGATTAGCATACATGTACTTGGCACAATCAATAGGGATTCTATTTGTCTAGAATGAGAAATTGGGAAATCATATAGCTTGAATAATTAGACTCGTGGTTCAGAATGGAAGGGTTAATTTCCCCTTCATATTCAAAATATTCTTATTCAGGTTTTATTCTTCCCTTTTCAGCTATGCTTGGTTTAAATACAATAATATTAATATCAAAATAGAAACAAGATGATCAGACAAAAGTTTCAAGCAAGGCTTTAAATCAGGAAAAAAACAGGTTTTAGGTTATCCGAGGTCGAGGAAAACACCGGGTGTGGAAATTGAGAAGTGCTAATTTGAGGGATCGGCTAAAAAAGACCATCTCTGTTTGAACGCGGAAACTGATGGAAACTTGGGGGGATGTTGCTCAGAAACAGGACACTGCTCTTATAATGGCACATTCGGTGGAGGATGTTCCTCTGTTGATTTAGATTTGTATTTTTTTTTGCTGTCACTATTTTTTGTCAATGTATTAATGCAAAAGTTCAATGTACTTGGGATCCTGGAATTCAGAAGTACTTATTGTGTTTCTAAACAGTAGATATGGGTGTTAGGGAATCCTGGCCTTTAAGATGTCCTTGCTAGGGAATATGGTATGCTTCTTTATATTTGAATTATATTGATGGAAGTGAAAAGTATAAATCTTGCTATCTGCCTTTGCATCAGTGGCAGTTGAAAATGATATTCTATGGTCCTTTTTATAGATTATCCATTTTGATGGTCTGCTACAGAGACTTTACAGCTTTTAATGTTCATTGCGCAAATGTCGAAGCTGCAATTCAGAGTGGAAATGCTGAATTCTTCTTCCTCCGACCCACATATCCAATCCTATTAACATTGTCTTTAGAATAATAGACACAGAAGATTTGTTGTGTAGGACTGATGGTAAGGTAGTTAGAGGCACCCACGATAAGCAGTATTATGATAATCACTGTGAGGGTCAGATAGGAGTGCTAATGATATTTTTTTCTGTTTTACAAATGCAGAGGCTGAAGGTTAAGACCACTTATCTTTACTTCTAGTTGTTAAAAGTGCCTACAATAATTTTCTTTGGTTGTTTGATGTTTGAATGCAATCCCCATATGTCACTTAGCCAGAACAATTCCATATACCAACATGAAATACTACTGAACTGGCCTGAAGCTAGTTTATTTAGTGCCAAATCTCTCAGTGAATTTAAATCTAATGTGCAACAATCTTTGTGGTTTAGGGGCTCTGGAAGGTACCTAGCAGAATAAAAAGAAATGAGACACAGACGTGTACGAAGGCCTCAATGGTTGTTAGTCCTAATTCATTGATGCAGTCCTGCTATGTATCTTTACTCTGTCTAAATAGCACAAGACACTGTCAATGAGCATGGGATATTTGTGCATCATATTCACCAAGGTGAGGCCTATAAGGTGTCATTGAATACAAACAGGCCTCACGGAGGTGAATACGATGCAAATATATCCCATGCAGGTTGACATTTGCATTTATGTCATAACTACAGGGTTCAATTGCTTTGAAAGTGACTGTTGTGCAATTTGTGTTTTTTTTGCACACATCTTCGGGCATGAGCTGCATTAGTCAAATGGTGGTCTGCATTGTGCATATGAAATGATAATAGTTCTCCTAGTCCCTTCCCTAACATTTTAGGAATTAACCTCCCTGTGTCAGCCTGTGATTTAAGTAGTGCAATGACCAAGTATTCATACAAATGCCTGCTACATAGAGTTGACATATGACCTGACAGAGATAGGCCTACATGTCCCCTCAGGCAAATACGGAACAGAAGGTCAGGGGAATTAGCTAACACTCGACCTTGGCTTACTGGAGACAGTGGCCTAGACAGCATTGTCAATTAGGCAGTTGCCTCCCATAGGCTTCTCTGTAGGGGCGGCATGGTGAGGTTGCAGGTCAGTATGGTTATTAGCATGTATCTGTGTACTCCGGGAGGTACTGATTAGTTATCAGCATGACAGGGAGCTACATGACTGTTCCTCGTATATCATCCATCTTCTCTTCCTACTGATGTATGCCAGTCCTCTATGTCTTTGAATAACATCATCAATAGTACCAGCACATAGGACCCTAGGGAATTCCCTCCCTAGGGTCATGGCAGTGGAGGCATACTAATGTTCGTAATACAAACACAAGCCCTAAAGTCAATGGCTGATTCCTACACTGAGAATTATTAACACAGAAGGGTACAGTGGCAGTTCAAACATCCAACTTGTAGATTTTGTGTTGTCTCTATTGATATACATCCGTAGCTGCTAATAAGACAAGTAGACATGTGATCTATGCTATAGACCTGCCAAACAGTACTGTAAGAAAGAATTCTATGTTGGACTTCATGGAGTTTGAGTGTGCCATTTGCATTGTGTATTTCTATACATATCTGCCAAATAGGAATGAGGAAATATCAGCTTACATTATAAGGGATCCTCTATGAGACAATGAGATACATGTTTTGTCTTTGTTATAATGAGAAACTGCATTTCATTCAGATACAGCTAATAGTTCGCTCCCAATCTCTCACAGAAATGGCCAAGGCCTGTGCCAATGATCTCCATCACACTTGTGTGTCACTGAGACCGGAAGGGCTTTTTGATTAATTATTTAGATGGACCTGCAGTTCTTACAGAAAGAGTATGGTAATGATGAAATGGATCTCACAGGTTCTTAGACAAGTTGTAGAAGGAAACTGTTGGCCACTCTCTCTCTCATAAGGTTCCATCCTCAAGAGTTTTACTCTCCAACAAGAGTAAAGAGTAATGGTATATTTCGATCAGGATTTCCCTTGTAGTTGTTTAGGTTGCAATATATATGGTAACTAGTCCTTCTGTAGAGAAAACGAAAGCTGTTTCCCCATGAAGCTTTCTTATAATACAGTTGAGGTCTGCTACAGGGAATTGAATATGTGCAATGAGTAAGAAACTCCTAATGAGATCTACTGAGACTTAACACAGAAACACAAACATAATCTACAGTCAGCCCTCACTTCCTCGACCCTTTAGCTCCTCAGATCCCTCACTACCTCAGACAAAAAAGAAATGCAACTTTCTCTATATGTTCTATTATATTTGGACTTGAATCCTCGAATATTTTGCTTCCTCAGATATTTTTCCTTGCATTTTCCAAATTCAAGGAAGCAAGGGCTGACTGTATAACAACCAAGCTGCTCATTTCCTTGGCTGGGCGTCTGCCTGTATGTCGGGGGCATATGATACTGGGAGGCCACATCAGAGAATTTACTTTTGGACCAACACCTAATTTCATCCTCACTCACAAGAGGGCATCCTATACCCGTTCACTTTAACGATTCACATGTCTTTCCTATACAGATGTTTGCTATAAATACAGCAAGCTGAGGTGAAAAGAAACCTGACCAAGTGGACTTTAAGTGAATTAATCACTAGGAATAAATAGAAAATGATCATTAGACGGGTTGTGCGGGTCTATGCCCTCAATGTCTGTTGATTTCCTAAAGTAAAAGGTATTACCATAATTTATCAATATTTGCATTTCATAATTGATTTGTGTCACAAGTACATTTTCCTCATTATTCATCTATGCTTCTTATTTTACATCTAGTTCCCTGACGCTTTTGGATACATGCCATTCAGGGCATACTTTGATTATGCAGTCAATAATTATTTTCAGTCCTTTCCTACTAGCACAAAGGATCAAGTTACCAATCAATTTAGAGACTGCATTATATGACCCAATCCTTTATCAAACTTCCATTTTGATGTTCATGTGATGTGAATTGTTCATATTTGCTTGAAATGTATAGACAAATTCCTGAACTCATTTTGCATATTAGAGATCCCTTTAGTCTAATTTAGATGGTGAAAGTAATATTTCTGAGTGTCATGGCTTGTATTTAAGTTAGCCATTAAAATGTATCAGGATTAAAGAGAAGTTGCTTCCCTACAAAAATATAGTTGTTTATAAATCTATCCTCCATAGCAGGTTATTGAGAAACTAGTCTATCCTATTCAAAACCTAGTTGCAATTTCAGATAACCTTTCAAAAGTCTGTTTTACTCTAATCTCTTGAATAATTATCTGTTTTCACATACTTTAATGTCCATATTTATATAATGCTATGAAAGAAAAAAGAGTTGTGGGGTTTCAGAGACTGTTAGATCTGTTTTAACCTGAAAATAAATTTCTGAATGTCAAAAATTGTATTTAAGGTAGTCATTGTAATGATTCAGGATGAAAACGAGTTTGACTAGACAGAACCATGTGTAGATGTTTATCGATCATCCATAGAAGGTTATCACCTTAGCCAAAACTTTGAGCATTTTTGAGGCATCCATCCCTGAACAACCAATCCAACATGTTCAGCCTAGTTGCAATTTCAGATAATTTTGCAAGGGTCTGTTTCGCTCCAATTGTTTTCATATCTGTTTTCACATACGTCCATATTTTGAAATGCTTAAATGAATATACTCTCCCTTTCCTTGGATTTGTCTATTGCTTCATCCCGGTTTGTGTAATGTCAGTCTTACATGGACTGACACTGAAAAAAAAATTCACTCCTTTCCATTTGTGTTGGTTCATGAAATTCACTGAATTCTATTAAACCCTTTTGATTGCCCTGTTAAAAGGTATGTTTTGTTGACCACACATATAACATTCATTTACAACAGGTTAACTGGTAAACTGTTAAAGGTGGCAGTATAGTCAACAGAAAGAAAAATGGACAGAATGATGGTAATAGCTTTGAATTCATGATAAAGCAACTTTTTGCATTCAACTGTACATTGGTTCGTCTTTCTTTGTATATTTTTCTTAGTAATCTTATAGTGTGTGGTTTTTGTCAAAATAAAGCCATATTGACTATAAATATATATTTATACATATCACAGATTTTATTCCACAGTAGTCCTATAATCTGTGGGCTCCGAGAAGAGTCGACAGGCTCTCCCAGTAGAATGGGCTTCCCTAGTTTCTGAATCATAAAATGGAGATCTATTCTACCCTCTCCGATTCTCCAATGATGTATGCACAAAGAAACCCTCCGTGTAGATTGGATGACTGTTAGGTATGTTTGTGTGGGGGGTGGGGGCAGGGATATGAACAATGGCTTGCTGTGAAATATGGCTCACTGGGTGCAAGACAAATAGCCAAAGTGGACGTTACATTCCTGAGACACAGCCAACCAGATTCTAACTGGATTCCTTGCAGATCCTATACAGTCTATATATAACAATAGGATAGTGACAATAACAAAATTGTGTACTGTGTTTTGAAAAAAAGAGCAATTTTCCAACGGAAAAGGGCAAGGAATCTACTCTCATGCACATCCAAAGAAAGCACCTTGTCAGCTATTGATTTCCTTTTTTCCTGAAGAGCGCAATGATGAGATGACAATTTTTTTCAGAGGGACATAAGGGCTGTCCGTCTTTCATCTAACAGTCAGTGGCCTAAATTAATATATTCTAATCTTAATTGATCTTATTTAGGTTTTTGTGCATACAGGGTCCATTTATCTTCAGTCTCTTTACCTTATAGACACACCATCATCTAATTAGACCCCACACACAGTGGTGGGATACTTCCTGTGGCCACCTCACCCCGTTACAAAGTAGTTGCCCTTTTTACCATGTCCCCTGATACCCAACCTTTTACCTTAGTACTAAAAGGTTAAAACCTCAGGGGGCTGTTGCACATGCACTAAGGAAAGCACTAAGTAGGTGTCCACTCATGTTAAAACAATCATGCTCTGCTTTATTAAATGTGTACCCACCACCTTAGACTCAAAAGCTATCTGCCTTGTTTAAGAGTAGTATGTATTGCACAAGCAGGTACCTTGTACTGTGTGACTCTAATGCTCTAGTTTTGACTAGCTATCATATTTATTGAAAGGTACTTGTACCTGACAGACATGAACACTTTTGTGCAACACAGACAGAAGTCAGAACTCAAAGGTGAGCGACTGTTGCAGGTGAGGCTCTTTTTAGGCAAAACTACCTTTTCCCCTATGAGCAACATCCTCCTATGCCAAGGCTGCCCTCTCCCCCCCCCCACCATTTATTCCTGGACATTTTATGGGCAGGGTAGTATTAGTTGTGCTCTATTAGGTGAGTTGCAATATATGATGATAAATTATATTGTTTATGGAAATACTAGCACTGATCATTAACATCTCCCTTTTCTGGAGGTTAATTCAAAAGGTCCTGAGATCGCCACCACTGTGATCTTAGCAATTTTTCTGCCTTATTCAATTAAGTGATTTTAAGGTGAGACTGCCTTGCCTTTTCACAACCAGCACTAAGATCGCAGTGACCTAAGCCCCAGTCTTGCTACGCTATTCCAAGCAGAACACACTGTGCACAGGGGCATGAGAACCAAAATAAAGGAATAGCAGTGGAGTCACTTCTCTTTACAACATTCATTACACCATCGTTCCACTTCACCATGTGAGCTAATAATAATAATAGAGCAGAGGGTGCAGTTCACCCTATACAGTGTTCAAGTGTTGTTCCCATGAACAAGTACAGTGCCCCCTTCCACCAAGCTCCAAGACAGAGAAGGGAAGTATGACATTACCATGCACTTAACGCGTGAGTAGCCTTGAGAGTGTGGCCCCAGTCTGGCTTACAGCGGGTGCCTAATGTGGGCCAAATAGGGCTGCCCAAGGGGCACCCAATGGTTTTTGTCCTCAGCAAAGTGTCTTGGCCACACCAGGCTAACCAATTTGGGCACAGATCAGTTTCAAAGTGGGCTAAGGAATTTGGGCTCAGATTGAGTTCAACGTGGGTTTCTGGTGTGGCCCAAACTTGGCTGGCCGATTTCAGACATAATTTATTTTTAAGTGAAAATTCAGAAGAATTTCATCATTGAATTGTTTGAATATGACCTGCCCGCCCGCCTTACCATGTATCCCAATACCCAGTGATACTCATCTTTTCCATTGCATCAGTAGAGTAGATATTAAAGTTTGCACTCAAAAGGCCAAGAGAAGTCATGCTCACTTAGAGAGTAGTGACATCCTGGCATTATTTAGCACCTTTCCTCACAGATGCACCATGTAGGAGCATAGATCAGAGCTTTTTAACTCATAGTGCCTGTAGGTAGCATATTTGGTTCTTATACCACATGCATTGCAATAGGAATGGTGTAGTCACTCTAGGATGACCTTAATTTGCAAATTTTAAAGGGAATATCTAAGGATTTCAAACTACAATAAAGTCTGAACAATGTTACTTAATGTCCTATTAAGTAGCATATCTAAGTTGTTCTATATTAGAAAGAATCAATTCTGTATAGGGAACAAAACTCTGTATGTGACATACCATCTAGTGTAAAATCACAAAAGCCAAAGGTGAGTTTGGTTTGCCCTATCCAAACCCACTCTCAGCCCAGATTGGGTAACTTGTCTTGAAACTGATATTCACCCATTTTGGGATGCCCATCCCCAAACCAACCTGTGCCCAATGTGGTTGCCCATTTCAAAACTGATCTGTGCCTGAATTGGGTAGCCCAATCTGACTGAGACTCTTTGCTGAGGACAAAACCCATTGGGTGCCCAACACTCTCAAGTCAATTTGCCCATTTAGGGCTACCCATTGTGGCCTGAACTGGAAACCCAGCATCTGCCCAAACTAAGCCAATGTACTGAATTCTTCCTACTTTGGCCCCAACTGGGCTTGCTACATGGGTCCCCTCTATATGTATACAGCTGGGGCATTCACTCTTGAGAGCAGGAGTGTTCTCTGGCAGTGGTCTTGTACTCAAGTGAAACAACTATGCAATTATTTCAGTAAGCTCGGATGGTTTTAGTGCTGGAAAAGGAATAGTGAAGAGATCACAGGACTTTCTATTCCTGACTGGCCTACAACTGCTGCATTAGATAAGGTAGACTGACTAGTTGTCATGAGATGTGCCTACACTAAGATCGCAGGGGTAGCGATCTCAGGGCCTTTTGAATTAACCTTCTGGTGTGATCCATTTATGTCTCATATAGATGAGACATTGGCATCTCGATTTCGATCAAGTTATGTTGTTGGAATGAATAGACCTCAATTTGGGTGTCACTTATTAATGCAGGTTATTCTAGAATGTTGTGCAGTTTAGTTCAATGGTGTAGGTAGTAAGCGCCACTTCCAAACCATGATCAACAAGAGAAGGGGGGAAGAGGAAGAGTTCATTACATATCACATTTTCAATAACCTTCTTCTTGTTTGTCTAGGGTCCCAAACATTCCCCAACCATTAGTCTTCAACTGAGGGCTAGCTCTGTGTTGCTAGTTCCGGTAGGGTCATATGCATTTTATTCTTACTTTCACCTTAGACTTGGCTGCCGCAGGATTTTTAGATTTTGCTAAAAATGGCAGTGATGCCTTTCCCATTGAAATCACTATCAGTTTTTTTTGAGAGTCAAGTAGAATATTCTCTTTTTTTTTTCTAGATCTACTAACAGCAAGGTTTTGACTAACACTATAAAAGCACCAATCTCAAGCGGATTGCACCTCTATCTTGACTTCAGAGGTAAAAGAAATGTTGTCAAATTTACAGCAAAACCTTCGTCCCAAAGTTACCAGAGATCTGTCATTATTTTCATATAGATTCCTTTCACATCTCTGTACCACTGTACTGCCACCTGGGGCTTCTTGTAAATACCACACTAGTCCAATGCTATATAATTACAGTGTCCGCCAGTTTAACAAGGTTTTCCTGTAGATTCAACAGTTACTTTTTCAGTGAGCATTGTAAGGTTGTTGATGCAAACATGCAGTTTATGCTTGAATGAGTCAGTAGAAGATTTATGAGGTACGTTTTAGTAACATTCTACCTATTCGTTGCTGGGTCTACTGCTACTAGAAAAAGATGGATTTATTTTATGATTTGTTAAGTTTCAGCTGTACCATTGGCAGGGATCCTGGAAGCCTGGAGGTTAATTCAAAAAATCCTGGGATTTCTACCCCTGCGATCTTAGTATAGGCACATATCATAAGACCTGGCCAGTCTACCCTATCTAATGCAGTGGTTGCAGAGACCTGTTTCATAAGCATTCTTTATTTAAGACCGATCTTTCCACTCTCTGAGTGACCACTTAAGATCAGTCATTTGGGAATGACTACTAGTGTTTCAGAACAAGCTGTCACTAGTATTGGAACTTAAGACTGGTCCTTTAGAAACAGCTGTCAATTAGACACAGGGGCAGTAATCAAGCTCAGTCCTTAGGTCACCAATCATTCAGCTAGTAAGATCAATCACCCAGGTGCAGAACATGTCTCTACTTTGTTATTTCACAATAGAAAAAGGTATTATAAAAGGGTATTTCATTTTGATATATTCCTGACATCATGGATTAAAAGATATGTGGAATTCCACTAATAGATATGTTTTTTTCCCATTTATGTGTACCCTCAACCTTCCACATAAATCAGATACTTTATGTTGGTCATATGTCACTCTTACAATGACTCTTTAATCATAAGCTTCACTCCCCATTTCCTTTTTAAACACCTCCTAATAAGAGTGTCCTATGGAGATATGACCAATGAACCCAATGATTGATCTTAACACCACCCAGCAAATTGTCGTCATCTGTCGCCATGATTGGCCATCAATGGTGACTCCTTTTTGAGTGATAACTCATTCCGTCATCTTTCGCCACTGTGTGTTAGACTCATGTGGCATAGCAATTGTTATTCCTGGTGATCTTGTGCTATAACGGCGTCGTGTTCCATCTAGCGACATGTGTGAGCCACTTCACACAGGGTGACGAGGACTCACATCAATTTGCTGGGCACAGGCCTGTCAGGAATAGTAAGTCCAGTGGGGTGTTTCAGAAGCCAGACATGATAATGAACATTAAATATCTGTTTCTAAAACTGTTAGATTCTAAACTTACAACTGCAACCATTATCATCTCTCGCCAGTCATATAGTTATAAACATAGTAAGATAATGGTAATGCTTTAGAAACACATGCAGTTATAAGCCTACAATCACTATTAAAACTGCTATCATATCTCCTTATGACCGGTTGTAAACATTACCTGCTTCTGAAACACCCCACTGAGATCACTTCACTATTCCTTTTCCAGTGCTAAGATCACTGGGATCTTATTGAAAGAATTGCATAGTGGTTTAACCTGAGTACAAGAGCACTTACAGGGAACACTCCTGATCGAAAGAGTGAATAGCCTGCTGCATACATACAGAGGGGAGGGAGGACGTTTGCTGAGTGTCCTTGAGGGTTCTTAGGGCTACTCATGTGTTAAGTGCACTGTAAGGTAATTCTTCCCTTCTCTCTCTTTGTCCTGGGGGGAAGGCACAATGCTTCTTATAGGCGAGAATAAATCATACATTCATGGGAACAACTCTTGAATACTGTACGGGGTCAACTGCACCCTGTGCTCTTTTGTTAGCCCATATGGGGACGGGGACGATGGTATAAACACTGTTGTGAAGAAGAGTGACTCGACAGCTATTCCTTTATTTTGGGACTCTTACCCCTGTGCCCAGTCAGTACTTCTTGGAATAGTGTAGGAGGGCTGAGGCTAAGATTGATGCGATCTTAGTGCTGGCTAGGAAAAGATCTTTTGAATCAACCTCCAGGAGGTTAATTCAAAAGATCCTGGGATCGCAACCCTAGGAATCATTCTGCCTTATCCTATTAAGCGATCTTAAGATTAGACTGCGTTCACTTTTCCTAGCCAGATCTAAGATTGCTGGGGTTGCGATCCCAGGATGTTTTGAATTAAGCTCCAGATATCAACTTAAAGCTTCACAGGTTGTCATATAAATGTAGCCTCTTATTCGTTTCTTCATCTTGGATATCCTGAGATTCCAATTCCCGTTATCAGAAAATTCTAAAATATTGACCTCTCCTAATGCATGGAAGTTCAGGAAAAAAAAGTACACTCTAAGAAAATTATTCTGAATTGAAACAGCTTTCAACACGTCTGATTACCTTATGATGCATGTTTCAACATTATTTACCCTTTAAGGGCAGCTGATGCATTATTGCATCATGCCCATTGGTTGTCATGATGCATGAATCTAGTCCTGGTGAGTTACTCGCCAGGGCTACATTCTTGATTCATGCTAGGTTGATACTCCTGATGGGTCAGCATGATACTCCAATGAATTGCTGGTGAGCAGTCTCACCAGCACTTCATTCTTGTATCGTGATGACCAACGGGCATGATGTATTAATGCACCAGATGCCCTTAAAGGGATAATCTACCTCGGCTTATGAATCCACATCTTTATTTCAATTTGCTTAGCCAACTGCAGGTAGAGGAATTTGCTTTCATCCTAAATCATCATAATGCCTCCCTTTTAGATAAAATTCTTGCCATTTACAAAGTTTGCATTTGCTATATATATAGTCACTGATTTCCCCATTCCCTTCTTATGTTTCAAGCAATTCCGAATCCTTTCTCTTCCTTTATCTTCACCCCATTCCCATCAAGAGGTTCTATTCTACATGTCAAAATCTGTCTGAAACAGGCCTAGACACAAGTACTACGTTAGAGGTAGGTTTGAGTTAAAATACTCATTTCCGCACTATAAATCCTATGATATGAGACCAGTTGAACAAGGGGTACACTGAGCAAATATTCTTACTCACATGAGTCTATATCCAGACTCAGGCAATGTCGCCAAAATGAGTATTGTTTTAGACTCAGCCTGATCCTTGGATGATACTCTGGTAGATCATGAGGTTGATCCTTGTGTGATACTCTGGCTCTCCTTTAGTATTATCCAAGGGTCAGGCTGTGTCTCAAATGATACTCATTTTGGCGACATTGCCTGAGTCTGGATCCAGACTCAAATGAGTAAAAATATTTTCTCAGTGTACACCATTTTATAGAGAACCACAGAAACTGTTTATAAGCTAAAACCTAAATGTTATTTTTCTTTTGTTTTATATGATTTCCCATATGTTAGAGTGTATGCATTAGGCATCTCATAAGTGGTGTACGTGCTCATAAAGAGAATGTATCATAGAAAGAATGTCCCTCACATATAGGGTATTTTTGTGGTACAAATTATGTGAGACATAATATTACAGAGGGTCCAATATTAGGCTATATAGAAATACCCTTCTGGAGCAACCTGGTGCTCTGTGTAAGGGGATTGCATAATATGAAATATTAGAACAGACAGCTATACCCCCCAGCATTAGCTTGCTGTCATGTAGGCCTATTAGTGGAATGGGCAAGCGGTGGGTCCTCACTTCCATTTTATATCAAACCTGAAGTTTTCCAAAATACCTAATGACATAGATTCCGCGGGTCTCTGTGGGGTGTTTCAGAAGCCAGACTTAATAATGAACATTAAATATCTGTTTCTAAAACTGTTGGCCTCTAAACTTACAACTACAACCATTCTTATCTCTGACCAGTCGTATCTCAGTTGTAAGCTATATCTTTAGGTGTTTCAGAACAAGATATGACTACAGTTATAACTACAGTTATAAATATTTATGACCGGTCTGTGACCAGTGGCTGGTGTTTCTATAGGCCAATCTGTGTGGACCTATTTCGTCCACATCAAACAAGAATTATTTAGTTTTCATTGGGGAGAAAAACTCCTATGGGTTCTGCATGTTGAGCATATATCATACCTTTTTTCTTATTACTTAATACCTTCAAATCAAAGAAAAGAATTTCCTTGTGCTATGGTTTGGTAGAGTTCACTCTTAAAACAGTCATAACTTTACAGTTTACAACAGGTCACCGCTATAGTGAGATTACTATAGTAGGTAACTATAGTATGTTATATAGTGCATCTGCCACTAATGTTACAGTTGCTCCCCCCCCTTGCCAAACATGTCTACGTCATGGCCGGTGCATACAGGCTTGGAGGGGCTGGATTGCTGAGCAGCCAGTCTTATTTGGCTGTTTCAGGTACCCTTGTACTCATCATGACACATCATTCCACATGTGTATCCAAATTGTATTTATCCATTTTTTGCCTATAGGCCTACCCTAGACACACCAAGCACTCCACATATGCAAGATCTCCACATATCTAAACCCTGTCCCCTCCATTTATTATGTATAGTCAGTAGGCTAGGCTGGGGGCCTTAGGCCCCCAGGGAGTGTTTTCTTTTAATAGGGAGTGGGGGTTTAGATGATCACAGATGTGGCCCCAAAAACCTTTCCCTTAAAACATAAGTATGGTACAGTACAGTGGGGGTGGAGCAGCTGAAAAAGTGTGAGGGATGAGCTGGGAAAATTATAGTATGATTTCTTTTCCGATTTTTACATAATGTAGGCCTATAATAAAACCTGAAAGACTGTGGGGGATACATGACAGATGGATTTCCCTACAAAATATGAGCTCAAAGAGGGGTTTCCCACGAAATACACTGGTGTCTCCCCTCTACAATTGAAACTATAAATTACAACCAGAGTTATAGTGGAAGTTACAGTCTACAACTGGTTCAGTCATAAGTACGGACTTACAACAGATATCTGTTTCACAACATAGCAGAGATATACCTATTTTTAAGTTATAAACATAGTAAAGAAACACATACGGTTATAAGCCTACAATCACAACTGCTATTGTATCTCCTTATGACTGGTTGTAAGTATTACCGGCTTCTGATACACCCACTGGGGATGTGCGTCCAGAGCAAAGTGAATCAGATCTGTTCATAACATGGTGGGGTTTAGCACTTTATGTCAAGGTGAATATCGATGCTCCATTGACAATGCACTGAGACCGCGTATTGTACCCCTGCGTTAAATAACCGGCGCCAAATCCGCACAATGATGTCATAGGTCCACCGCACATGCACAGCATTTTTGAAACGTAAACATTCAAAATGGCGGCGGTCAGGATTTCGCGATGACGATGGGTAAATAAGGGTTTAATTTCAATCTTATTGATGAAATATCGATTAATTATCAACCCAAACACCTTGACATAAATGTAAAGATGAACTCTGATTAGTTTGAGACTCCTGTTTCTTCACTCGCGGGTCCTGCCCGCTTCGCACTCAGCCTACCGGCCTTGTGCGGAACGGGCAGGACCCGCAAGTGAAGAAACTGTCGGCTCAAAATAATCATTGTTCACCTTTACCATTTTATTTCATGTTGAGAGTGAGCCTTACTACAGACTTTTATAGAAACACCCTGACTGAATCTCATTCTCCACGGCCCATTCTTCACTGTGAAGTGTTTCATCACTCGATAGCCTCGAAGAATACTGCTCTCTCATTAAGAAACACTCAGTTTAGAGTAAATCTCACGAACCTCTGTCTATGTACCTGTATATAGACAGGGGAAACTGAGTGTTTCTTTACAAGATATAGCCTCAAAGCAGGATTCCACAAGGTGGAGCCAAGTGTAATCCTGCTTTGAGCTTATTGAGTGAAGAAACATTCAGATCAGAATAATTCGAGTGGATCTCTGTATTTGTTTCATGTTTTCCAAGTCAAAGAGCCCTCTTTGGTGAAGGTATGTGAGACTATTTTGATGAGTCACAATGGAGAATGGGGATGTGAAAGGTCAGATTCAGCTTCTTAACACCCTGTCAGCAAAAGGCTTTGCCTATGCTTTGCTATAGGAACTGTCGTTCTTGATATAAATTAAAACACATTAGAGAGGTTAAGATTCTGGAACGTGTAACTGTACGGGAACGTCAAGGCCTACAAGTACAGATTCCAGTACACGTTTAGGTAATGTGGTTAAGATATTTGGCCCTATATAAGGCTACCCACACTTGAAGTATGTGGTTCAAGTTGAATAGGCTATGGGGTATAAACAAAAGTAAATTACCTTAAGATATAATTAGATTTGAGTCAATTTACACCTACAGTAGGTACTCACCCATCTGTTTGTTAGTTAGGTATAGCTATCCCATCTATACCTATATTTGATTCTTTTATATATCTATTCCCCCTACATGTACGTGTAGAACACCCTCTACACGTTGAAAACTTCTGGTCTACAAGTTGTATACTGCTGGCGTGGGATATCCCCCATGTGACCTATGACGTTACCGTACACGTTCATATCTTAACCTTCCTAATGCTACATCTTCAACCTGTATGGCTATCATAGATAAGTAATCATAAGCTTTTCAGCATCCTATAGTTATGACATATCAGAGAAGCATGTGCTGATTTCACTTTTCAGGAAATTATCCAGGCACTTGCTATGGTGTCCTCGTCCTCTGTGTTAAATACTCTTGACCACTATTTGTTTCGTTACCGAAGTTTGCTGTCCTATCCATCTGCTTTGGCAATCATTACATTTGAATACAGCATTGCACAGCACATATATAAACTCCCTTTAAAATCGTTTTTGTTCCTTTTGACCTCCTTTATCACCCAGCCTTGCAGTTAAGATTTAAGGTGCGTGTCCCAGGGGTCTGTTACACAATCGAAATTTGTGGTCCCTAAATATGATTTATTAGAAAATGTGTTACAAGTATAAATCTAGGTGGTGTTCACTATTTTTTTGTGCTCTTTAGTAGATGAGCAAGATCCACTTATTTCTATAGAAATTGTTAGGAGTTTCATAGCTATTCTTTAATATTTTGATGGTGTTCGTTAATTTATTTCTGGTAGGTTTAAAGGGGTTTATCATCTGTTACATAAATAAAAGTTATACAGACCTAAATGGGGGTACTAAGTTTTTTTTTAATAAATTGAAGACAATGTAATTCTTTCATAGTTATATATCAGAAAGTCCCAGAATACACACATAAAGATAACAACTTGTTTGATTAAGCATTGATTCCACTGAAGCCGATAATTAGTCGGGCCGACAGAGGCCCGATCAGGGTCAAAAAGTGTCGTCGGGTTGTAGTCGGTCCGACAAAATTGTCTGGCCGATCACTGGCCGACAGCCGAGAATACCACTGTCGGGTTACTCAGACCTGGCCGATTTCAGTTCTTCCACCAAGCTCTCACTCTGTCGGATACTGTGTCCGACAGTCGTCCCCGATGTCTCAGCGAGCAGTTCCACCGGTCATGTGATCGCCGATGACCTAGTTTCTCACAATGGAGGCCGAGGAGGTGGTTCTGCTTGTGCAGGCGACAGTAGGTATTTTGGCTCTAGAACAGGAGGAAATAGAGATAATCGAGGGGACAAGAAGGAGGCACAGGTATCATGCCGCCCCATACCTGAAAGACAGGACGGACAAGACGCAGAGGAACACTTTCACCAAGCTCCACCGAGACCTGATATCTGTAAGCATTAACATGGGGGGGGGTGGGGGGGTACCTGATGCTTTTATGTAGGTCAGCTGGCAAATGTAGCTCATGTATATAATGTATCTTGTCCGATTTCCCCTCCCCCCCCTCCTATATGCATAACTTCACCGAAATTGTTCTTTGCTTCAGATGGGAGAGGATGCTGAGTTCAAACACACGCTGAGAATGGGGCCTGACTTATACCATGAACTGCTGCAAAAAGTGACCCCCCTTATATATTGTCAAGACACCAACTTTCGCCCGGCTATAAAACCAGATGAGAGTTTGGACATAACACTACGATACCTTGCTCTAGGTAAATTATGAATGTCATTTTTCAAGGCTCTACAACTTAACAATGAAATTTCCCAATGGTTCTTCTTAAAAGAGAGAATAATTTTTTTTTTTTTTCAGTCTATATATATATTTGTATTTCTTTTTAACAGGGGACAGCAGCCAGACTCTCCACCATGGTCATCTAGTTGGGTCGTCCACGATTTTTCCCATCATCCGAGACACCTGTGTAGCACTGACCGCCGTCTTGAGAGAAGATTATTTAAAGGTAAAAGTTTTTTTTATTGTTCAATAACTTTTTTATATATATATGAGGCATGATTTTCTTAGGCAGATTTCTCCAGAAAAAAACTTTAATAAAAACTGAGGTCATTTTCTTCACACACGTAGGAATTAATATACAATTTCAATACATGTTCATCCCCGATGAGTTGTACATGACACTTTTTTTTTTAATTTATTGTTCTGTAGTTACCTAGCACCACAGAGGAGTGGTTGGCCGTTGCAGATCAGTATGCTAACGACTGGCAGCTTCCACACTGCATCGGGGCAGTGGACGGGAAACACATCAAGATCAGGAGGCCAAAGAAAAGTGGAGCCACTTTCTTCAATTACAAGAAATTCTACAGTGTTGTTCTGATGGCGATGGTAGATGCCCGATACAGATTTCTGTATGTGGATGTAGGATCCGAGGGAAAGGCAGGGGACTCCCTTATATGGAAAGAAGGACCTATGTACAGGGACATGGCAGATCCTGACAATCCACTGCAGATTCCTCCTGCTTCAGGTATCAAAGGTATGAGAGACCTTCTGCCCTACTACATTGTCGGAGATGATGCCTTCGGCCTGGCCTCCAATCTCATGAAGCCCTTTGCAGTCAAGGATCAGGGGGCTAAGGAAGTGGCATACAACTACCGGATGTCTAGGGGGAGGAGGTGTGTGGAGAACTCGTTCAGGATATGGGTGACCCGATTTAGGCTGTTCCTCAGACAGCAGGACATGGAGCCCAAGGGGGTGAAGAAATTAGTCATGGCATCCCTAGCTCTTCACAACTTCCTCAGGACAAGGTCACCGTCGGACTACATACCCCATGGGGCTGTGGACTATGAAGACAAGGACCATGAGCTTCACCCTGGAGAGTGGAGGGAGGACTGGGAGCTGGAAGGCCTGGACAGAGCTGGAGCTGCAAGGAATATGCCACAAGATGCCAAAAGCATAAGGCAGAATCTGTGCCAGTGGTTTTCATCACGACATGGTCGGGTCCCGTGGCAGGACAAATACCTCAGAAGCCGTGGTTATGGGTACCTCTTCGACCGTGAGGCAGCAGGTGTTCCTGCCCAAGACATTATCCCCGACGAAGACAGTGAGTGAGGTACCCGACGTCTTGGACGACAGGTGGACATGGTTTTAATAATTAACATGTTTTCCATGTCTAGGATTGCTTGTCTCTATATATATAATCTACTCAGGAATAGAAAGCAGAGATGTCAGTTCAAATTTTTTTTTATTCAAGACTTCAAACAACAAGAACTTATATTTTCTTGGTATCTATATATGATTACGACATGTCAGATAACTTATAAATGTATATATTTTTGTATCTGATAAGGCACGATTTTACCTGAGAAGTGATGCATCAGATGAGGCAAGTTTTTTACCTTGAGTATACATACCTAAATCTATATGAAAGTAAACATAAAAACACCTGATATGTGTTATGTCAGCATGTAGATATATCCTGGAGTACTTGACAGTATTGAGATCTTTACTGGTCCATGTTGATATATGAAATCATGAGATCTTATGTTACTACAATTGTGTCTGCTGCTATGGCAACACGACAGATGCACGATGTCTTGCAAATAAAATATCTTAACTTTCTTGTTTAAAAAAAATATATTTATTTATTCTTTAATCCAACCAGAAAGTTTTTATCATATGAAAAGACAGACTAGAAAAAACAAATAAATAATTATCGGCCGCGTCTCCGACAGTTTTATGATCAGAACAAGCATGAAATCTCTCTAGCACTAGGTGACTACTTTCCATCCCATTCCCCGTTTACAGCCTGCACGGCTGTCAGATAAACATGGACCTTAAATTTGTCCTTCACCTTTTGGGTCATGCGTGCCATCTCCACCTCTAACATCTTGCACCACTGTGAGTCAGGAGAAACCTCCTTCTCAGGGGGGGAGGTCGGGCCTGAGCCTGGTTTCTGTTGCCCACTAAGGTCACAAGATCATTCAACGAATCCCCGTATGACTCATAAAACTTTTCTCTAGACTGGAGTATCTCTGAGACTGTCTTCTGTTTCTTTTCTCCAGCTTTAAGGTGTTGTGGCTCTCTTCTCCAGGTACTCTGCCTTGGCAGCTTCAGTAACCACATTTCTTTTTGGAATATTGTAATTAATAGTCTTCCGTTTTTCACCACTGGTAGAAGGAACAGCACCTTTCTTAGAATTTTTACCAGACCCCTTGCCCTTATCAAGAGAAGCTGCATCTGATTTTGCAGACCCACCTGCAGAAGTGTTCTTTCTGTGGGGAGAAAATCTCGTCCTAGTGGCGATGGAAACGTCTACGGTCTCATCTCCAGACTCTGCTTCAGGATTGTAGTCCACGTCCTTGACAGTGTCATCTTCCTCGTCGTCGTTCACCTCAATCACCATCTCATCGGCCTCCTCGGATGGTTCCTCCAGGTGTTTGGGCCGTACGACCTCCTGCAGTGAAATAAATGGTTGAGTATTAAATAAAACAGAAAGAAATTTTCAGCCAGGTGTGTTGTTAAATATCAGGTGAAATTAGGAGTAGAATCGGTCAACTTAAAATTATAGTTATTACATACAAATCGGGATGGAATCTGGGTCAACTTTTTAGACAGACAGAAATATTTAATGATTACCTTTTTCTGTGGATAATTGGTGTCACTCTCCAATTTCTTACACCATGGATCTAAGAACCCACACAGCCGTTTTATGAGGGCTTTCATGTAGGGGAGCTTCCCTTCTTCAGCAGATGACCCTGATTTAATTTTTCCAGACACGATTTTCTGGTAGTCCGATCTCAAAGACGTCATACGCATGTTTATGAAGTAAGCTGAAAGGAAAGGTTTTTTTTAATATCAGTAACAAAAGATAAAAAGACTGTATAAAAAAAAAACATTCATATAGTCTGTTACTAAAAACATTAAACGATAGAATAAATATTTTAACTACTATATTATACTCAGGTAGCAAAGACAACAGAAGAAAATAATGAAATTATTTTTACCTGGAATGTTGAGTTCATCCGAGATCTTAGCTAGAGCTGTCCACTTTGCAGTGGGGTCCTTATACAAGGAGTGACTCTTGTCATAAAGGTGGGTGCACTGCTGCCACAGCTCACACAATCGCTCCAGAACTTCTGGATCCTTGAAGAACTGCCTCCCGCTGCCAGCTCCTCCGGAAGGTTTCTTCTTAAGTTCTCCTATAGTTTTTTTTGGGGTGACTACAGCCTGACTGTCGGGGATGTCTGCTTCTTCAATCTCCTCACCATCGTCTCCCTGACCTTGACCTTCATCTTCACTGTCGTCTTGGACCTGCTCACTCCTACCAGAAAGGGTGTATGGAGGGGATTTAATACAGGCCTTCTTTGCAGGAGGTCCTGATGAACAGGAACTCTCTTGTGTTTTTTCTTGTACGACCTTTTTCTGCTTCTTTGGAGGAGGTGGCGTCGGAGAACGAGGAGAAGGTGGAGGGCTGACTGACCCCTCCCCCTTTTCCATGTCGGGCAGCAGGTTACGCTTGGTACCCTTCTTGTTAAGGAGACGAGGCAGAGGACCTGAAGTACGGGCACAGGTGGACTCCTCCAACTTGTCACGAGACACAGGAGTGGAAGATAAAAATGGTTCCTGTACACTTAGGTCTAGTGCAGCGTCCTCTGTAATGTCAATTTCATCTGAATCATCGTCCACGACAGGCAGGTTTTTGGTAGTAGTATGTGTACCGGTATTTTTTTTAGACATGGCCGTGCGAGCTTCTCCCAACTCATCTGGTGTCAACTCGGGCAATCGGGCCTTACCTCTTGCAGTGAAACGTTTCGCAGGAGCCTTGGTTTCTTCCTGCTTCTCTATGACTACGTCTGAACTGTCTTTTTTACTTCTAGGGGGTTTGAAACCCTTGTTTCCTCCCCTTCCCCGACGCCTCGAACCTGCTCTACTGTTGCTAAACCCTTGGATATCACTTTTGTCAGAGGTGTAGTTCCAAAAACGGAAGGCACTCATCTTTGGTAGTCTCTTGTCTATTGCGTTGCCAAATGGCACTTCCCAACAGATGTGGTCCAGAAGTGGTCTAGAAGTGGTTACTAACACCCCCTCAACTGGGAGTTTCTTCCTACACTCTCTTGCATAAGTATGTAGGTTTGGGCAGTCTGGGAAGCACTCAGGTGTGACCACTTTTCGCAAAACAGTTTGATTTGTGGGAAAGTGACTACCTCTGGACTACAGTGTTGGAAGTGATACTGAGTGGTTAAGTAGAGGAGGGACGTGGGAAGTGAGGTACCTACTCTGGAAAGCAACATCTCAATCTTTTCGCAACAGCCTCCAGGTGTCCTTCCTCTTGCTACCCAGCTACAATATAGATATACATCATTAATCCTTTCAATACGGTTGTTTAAATAAGAAACAAATTGTGTACAACACTAGATATTGCACCAAGTCTTTTTTCACATCATAGTCATTGTGTAACAGGTGAAATAGCCTCTCATCAAGAACATATTGTAAAGATACACCAGAAATACATTAATAAATTATTGATTATACTATTGAGAAATATTTTACAATCTTTCAACACTGTTTGTTCCCCTTGGATACTGAATTAGATGGTGGTTGACTATTGGAAAAGGTACACGGAATAGAAATTTACAACAAGTTCATCAAACTTGCCAAGACAGGTTAGCTTGTTGTTGATATGGATTCATATTTCTATGACCACCAGTCTAGAGTGTGCCATTTCTAAAGTTGTGTTCTGTCCTGTCTTATTACTGTAATTGAATTATTAATCTGATTTTTCACTTTCATTCCTCTTAATTCTACAGTGGTTATATCTGCCTCTCAACGTAGATCTCTATTACTAATAAGCTGATATTCACAACTAACTTCATACCCTGCACATAAGGCGCATCTTATACACAAGGAGAGACCCCTGTGGTGTGTTTCAGAAGCAGGTAATGTTTTCAACCGGTCATAAGGAGATATGATAGCAGTTTTAATAGTGATTGTAGGCTTATAACTGCATGTGTTTCTAAAGCATTACCATTATCTTACTGTGTCTATAACTATATGACTGGCGAGAGATGATAATTTTTGCAGTTGTAATTGTAGAATCTAACAGTTTTAGAAACAGATATTGAATGTTCATTATCATGTCCGGCTTTTGAAACACCCCACAGGTGCACCTTATAGGATGAGGAAAGGTTTAGGGTAAAATCCCCCCAGGGTTTCCCATAAACTCAAACATGGTTTTAGGTCATTAAGGAATTTCAAAACTATATTGTTTAGAATATAAATTACTTCACTTTGAACTTTTCTAGAAGATCCTCAAACTCTAGATGCACCTTGTACGTGAGGTGCGCCTTACATGTGGGCAATTACAGTATTCCGGATATATCTTATCCACGTTGGACTGTCCTGAGGGTCCCTGTAATAGCCATTTTTGAAGGGAACTGGCAGATATTTACCATTTCCACTTATACCTTTACAGTGCTTAATGTGGTCATTATGTTCTGTGAATTAGGTCATGAATCAAAACTTAGATAAAGCAGCTATCAAAAACTGCATCTAGGTCAATATAAAATTGTAAATGTGGGGGGGGGGAGGAGACCTAGTAAGTGACTGAAGGGTAGACGTTATTAGCAGACACATGACTCTGGAGGCTGTTGTGAAAAGATTTGGAATTGATTCTGTCGGAGTTGCTATTCCCAAAATGGAACTGACTCACATCAGGGAATCAATTCTCTGTTGAGTTGCCAAAAGATAATTGGTTATTTTGCAATGCAGTCTAATTCAGGGCAAGTACATTCCATTATAGTATAAGGTGGGAATTGGTCTCCCTGGGTGGAGAACAGAGGGGAACTGGAAGATGCATTAGCTACGGTAAGAATCGAGACCCAATCTTTTCGCAACAGCCTCCTGGTAGAACATTGCAGATTAGGCAGATAGTTCCCCGAGACTGTCCTGTGGAGCAACAGGGATGTACCGGTGGTGTATGTGAGTAAGTTTATAAGTACATCACTTCCCCCAAGAGCACTTTTGGTCATAAGAATCAGGATGTTGTTCGGCCCCCTGCATGTTTCTCCTTCTGAACCACTATTAGCTTTTAATTTTATGTGACAGATCCTGTAGTAGTCTGTACCACACTGTAAAGAAATGTCAAAATAACGACGCTTTCTTCATCCCAAAGTTGCTGAAGATCCGTCATTATTTCCACAGAGATTCCTTGTACATATTTGTACCACCGTACTGCCACATGAGGCCTCTTGTTAAAACTACACTGGTTCAGTGCTTTTTAATTACCGTGGTCCATTGGTCAGTTTATGTATGCTGCTCACCTATAATATCTTCACTCACCTATAATACCTATACTTGCTCTCTGAAAAGGCTCAGCATGAGACATCAATGTAGACCCTAGTAGCTAATTAGATCTACAGCAAAAATAATCTTAACTATGACAAAGGCTAAAGAATGTATATACATGTGGGGCTGACAACTGAATTGCAGAGTGGAACAAGAATAACCACCGTCATTATATAGCAGGGAGCGAGTTTAAGCTCCAGATGTTAGGGGGGAGAATTTGGATTGATCGTCTTTTTGAAATTTAATGCCAAGGCGCCATATATGGAGCAGAAAGCGGTCTAATTAATTTCAATTAGCGAGGAGTAATTTGCTCTGAAGACAGGACTAGTGACATAATTGATCAAATAGTGAAAAAGATCTCTTTTCTAAAATATATATGTTTCTGGAGGCAGCATTTATAAGAGAGGTGTAGATCAGTGAGACGGTGCAGTATGAATCTTGAATTACCTGGAAGGCGATTCATAAGTCTGACCATTATTTGGTATCAAATTTGCTTTGCAAACAATCAGGTTGGTGGAAAAATAAAGTAATGATCTATGATGCTATTTACAACATATGCTATATTGGATTTACCATAGAAAATAATAAACGTTTATTATGAAGGATTTTCGTTTCAATGAGAGTATTACTTGGAGTCTTAAACTATCATGTCATCCTGATCGTTTCAATGAAAGAAGAATCTTTTAGACTTATGAATTTACCCCCTGGGTTGATAAGGAATATGTATACTTGCTCATGCAACTCTAAATGAATCACACTAACTTATGAGTAGAACAATTAAATCAAGAGTAATCTCACAAATGTACAGATCCTTATTCTCCTTAGATCTATGTCTCTCTTCACTACAGTCCATCAGAGTGTGGGGACATATTTAATTGTCCCATTAGCGTTAGGGTGCAGTTTTTATTATGGCAGTAACATCTTTCATTAATTGTATGTGCGGATATTTGTCACTTCTGTTCATCCTATGACTATAGATGTACTCATTAAATAATTCGGTTCAGAAAATATAATATAAAATAGCAGCTTCATTTCCATGACTCTCATAGGAGAGTGACAGTGATTGAGAACTGGCATAATGTACCAACACTACCCTCTCCTGATTGTACCTTTTACTACACATTATCATTTATCACAGGCCTTCCCTTATGTAGATGGAAAGTTCTTCCAAAAGTGAGAATTTGTATTTAATTGCACTCTTCCCTCATAACCCAAACCAAAACAGCTGAATGGCTGCTTGTATTACGGACGGTGTTGGGGACAGAAATAGTGTGGAGTTCCCAAAAGCGTAATGTCTAAAAGCCTTTAGGTAATGAAAGTTGATAATGGGACAGCACTGTTTCTATTAGTTAATAACGTTGGACTATGCATTTAGAAATGCTATTCCCTCATATCCCAAAGAGTGGTATTTACGTTCTTAAGGTAGACATCAATGATAGCATGAACAAGCAAAATCAATTGAAAGTCAGTTAATCAAAGACAAAAGGGATGCAAAAGGCTGAAATAATTACTCATTGGTTTACTGACTCATGCTTCTGAGCATTGGTGACCTCTTGGTTGCTTACAAAAATCTTTTCTGATGTGTTTTCCTGTTAGAGGTACTATGTATGAATGTAAAACATGTACATTTTATTGCATAGATGTAGAACATTATTGGTCTCAATATTGTTACAGATTAACATGACTACCATGCCTAATATTTTGTGAGTTTTACATAGCATGTGTTATAATTCACATATCACATATCAATTTCGAAGTCCTTATCAGGGAAATATATCAAGTCAATTTATGCAATTAAGTTCTGTACAGATGGTATAAGATAATAAGTGGGAAGAATAAACAGCTCAAGAGTGAAAACTACACAGGGAATAAAAACACTTGGGACAGGTCATCCTTCTCTGTCTGCAGTAGCTCTTTAAGGGTTACTCGGTGGCCGTGGGCCTTTAAAGTTTGATACAGCCTTGCTTATAACTGTGTCTGTGTCCTCATGGCCCGGCAAAGCAATGTTGCGAGTCTACGTCTGCGAACAGCACCATGCACTGCCGTACTCTATCAGGCCCAGTGTTCAGGAGTGTATCAAACCAATAGTGTGAGCATGATGCTTGGAAGAAGCACTGGTAGGAAGGGAACAGGGTATGATACACTGAGATAATTATGTGACCAATGAATGTTTAATTTATACAGTAACCTTCTCCTGGGAACAATAAATCAGCGTCAACTTGCGCCATCCATCATCAACAAGTGTCTCATTGTACAAATTATGTGCATCTTATTATATAATGGATACCCCCTGAGAGGGATCCTGTCAGGCAGTTGTCCTTTGGGTCCTGGAAGGCTTTAACCCTTTAAGGGCTATGGATAAGATTGCTACAATGCATTATGTATTAACCGCTGATACAGGAGTGCATCATGCCCATTGGTCGCCATGATGCTTTTAGTTGTCAACAAAGTCCTGGCGAGACTGCTCACCAGCGCTTCATTGGAGCATCATGCCGACCCTCTGGGTTTGACATATAAACTCCTAGATCATTGGCATGACGCTCATTGGTGCATCAATCGTTCTTTAACATGCAACCAATATTCGGAGACATATCCTCATTCAGATAAAACTATGCGTTAGATGGCAAATCTATTTTCTATTAAATGAAAATGCACAGTCACATAACAGATATCATGTGATTGCTCAGCCAGGGTTCTCTATTTGCCTATTAAACTTTAAAGAAAAGGAATAATACATTTACATGGGCTTTATTGGGGAAAAAACTTCATGCGTGGTGAGGGTTGCGATGATTTTGATACTACAATCTCTACCGGCAATTAACATAACTAGCTGGAGCAACAGTGCATTGATAGTGTGTATTGTGCAATGGTATGGAAACTATACACTGTATTCACTTGGCAGGAAAACAGAGACCCAGATTCTCAGAGGGCCCACTGATATCTCATTGATGTCACGTTCATTATGATACACTAACCCCCCTCTTGGTACAATAAATCATGCCCCATTCCATCTCATCCATCTTCAACCCTTGTAGGGCGGTGTATTATTTCAGTCTGTTCCTCCTTTATTTGGACATCATCCATTATGAAGTTAAACTGGCGAATTACTTGATAGAAAGGTGTATTTTTCTATTTGGCCCTAAAGCCATCTGGCCAACAAAGTGACCTGCAAAGAATTCTCACAGATGTCCGTTTTGGTCGTCCTTGTTGGTCCTCTAGTGAGAACCCCACACATTTATTGTTACAAAGCATGGAGAAATACCCTTTTATGATTTTGGATAAGTATGTGGAAAGATATAAATGTAGATATGTTTTGTGCACAATGGGATTCTCTCACAGTCATATACTGTGTCAGGAAATACAATCATCCATTAATGCAGCTCACACCAACAGATATGAGAAACACACACTCAACATCAGCCACCTCACTGCTGCCTTAATGCATCTAGTACTACAGCTTGTTTTTTGTACCATGTGAACTTAGATGCAGACACAAGGGAAGGGTATTTAGTTCATCAGTTAACATTGCAGCGCCAACTAGATATACACAGTGAATGTACCAGCACGGCACATTGATGAATAATGCCCACACTTCAGTGTACATAGAGAGAAGTAAATGACCGTGGTGTACGAGGTGGCCGATCCACTATGAGAGGGGATGTCCCCCAAGTGGTGGATCGTCCACCGAGGACACCAGGGGAGTTTAGTTCTCTATTTATTTTACGTCTCTTAGAAGGTTTAAATCTATCAAAAGTTTATTAATTCATTACTGTAGCTCTCCGTATGAGTGGTTGTCGGCCATTTTGTTTGTTAACATGCACCCAAAATGAGGCCACAGTACCAGATCAGCCCCAGTAGTGGATTAGCACACGTTACAACACTAGTGGTGTAGGGATCGGCCCCTCAATGTTAAGTCTCTGGAGAGTAGTTATTCAAATAAAATAAAATATATGAACATGGTCTAGCTAAGGTGCTTGCAAGGGCTGCATTCAAATATGATGGTGACTGATCCCATCCTTATTTGATTTTTGATTGACCTTATGTTCCAAAGTATGCTTAAAAGTGTGGTTTTGTGTGGAATTGGTTTCACATACATCTTACAATGGTACTAGCTGCATAGTCTGAATCTCTCTATAACTTACTTCTTACCACCTGCATCCATATGGACCATACCAAGTGTTATAAATTGAAATCTCAATCTTCATACATTAATCATCATCACATATATTTCACCGATCTACCTTGAACCTTACTGTACAACTGCATCTTAGTTATACATACTGACACTAGGGGGCACGCCCTTCATTCACTCTTTATAAACGCTGCTTCTTACCCTTACAGAGACCAGCATATGCTGCCTTACCACTAACATCTATATCTTAGGACTCTGTACGATATGCTGGAATACATACTCCTTTACTGCCAACTGATACAAGTTCTTGTCCTATCGATAATGTCTATCCACTGTTATATCATGGTTATCCAGTTTCAGAACGATTTCGGGTGCCCAAACTGGATAGTAAGGACCTCTCTATAGTGAGATAGATGCATTGTAAGACCTGTGGTGCCATCTGGTGTGTAGTGAATGGACTAGACCATGATATACATGCAATGTGTGATGAATAGACTTGAACGAATGCCTTTCAGGGGCTTGATAGAGGCACTCCACTTCATGTCGTGCCTCTATCATCCCCTGAAAGGCATTCGTCCAAGCCATCCATCATGTATATTACATTCATAATCATAGACTCAAGATATGACACAAGAATAATTCATATCCAATACTGCAATACATGGAAGTTACAGATAGATAGATAGAACTAAACGACCGTGGTGTACAAGGTGGCCGATCCACCATGAGGGGGGGGGGTCTCGGGGGAGACTCCCCCCGAGGGGTGGATCGGCCACCGCGGACACCAGGGGAGTTTAGTTCTATATTTATTTTATGTTTTTAGAGTCTTCAATTAACTGAAAATTAACAAAATTTGTTACCGTAGTGCCCCGTACGAGCGGCGGCCCGCCATTTTGAATGTTTACATGCACCCAGAACGAGGCTGCAGTGGTGGATCGGCCGCTGTGGTGGATCAGCACATGTTACGCCACTGGGGGTGTGCGGATCGGCCCTGCAATGCTATCTCTATGGGAAGAAGTTATTCACATAAAATAAATAGAGTTAAGTGTTTTTAGCCTGCTACATTCACTACCTAAAATTGCTCCTTCGAAATGCCAAACCTAGGCACAGACTAGACTCTGTAAGTGGCTGTCTGGGGACAGCCACTAATCACTCAGTAGGAATCTACAGAGTGAAAGGTGGCTCAAATATATAGCCAATAGGTTTCTGCAAAACCTTTCACTGTTTTGAGGGATCAAAGTATGCCGAATGGGGCTCACATCAAATGAGAGGTGCTAAAATTGCCATAGATTTGATATCAGTGATTTTGTATGTTTGTCCTCTCAGATCCCAAAGCCCTGACTGCCATTATGAACTCTCAAGCTCCAAGTAGTTTATCTAATTAATAATTAGTAGAAACCAATGTCATTGGATACATGCCATTAGATGTCATAATTATGGAAAGCTAAGAGGAGAGACATTGACATGAGATGGTAGTGAAACTACAGACTTACTTTACTATGGTCACTCCATGTTTTACCACTGAGTCTGAATTTCCCAATATTGAGATGATACTCAGTCAAGGTAGAGACGTATCCTTACGGAGGGTGGGACTATCTCTAAGTAAACTCAATGAGCACCCTGCTGCACTAGGTTACAAGGACAGCACTATGCGACAGATATTGTGTGTCCAAGTGAATTTTAAGATGTTCAAGCCCAATGTGTGCCTTGTAAGGTATTCATAAAGAGGATGTATCATGCATTGGATTTCCCCCACATACAGGGTACTTTCATTATAGAAATTATATGAGACGTAATATTATTAGGCTATATAGAAACAACCCCCTGGAGCAACCTGCTGCTCTGTGTAAGGGGATTGCACAATCTGAGATATAAGAACAGACAGCTATACCCACCCAGCATTAGCTTCCTATCATGTGGGTCTATTAGCAGAATAGGCAAGCAGTGGGTTCTCACTAACCATTTATATCAAACCTGAAGTTTCTCCAAATATGCAATGACAAAGAGGTTACAGGACTGAGAGAATGTAGGTTGACAGCAAACTGTATCTACATAACCTGTAAACATGCATTAGAACATTGTCATTCGTAATGAGTCATGTACAAGCTCCCAGGTTCCTTCTGCACCAATTTCCTTATTCAGACAATTATCCTGATGATAAATTAAATACAAAATTGTACAGAACATTCCTTAATTAACATCCTTTTCGCCTCTTTTGGCCCCTCCTGTGACCGAGCCTTACTAGCATTTCAGTTCCTGTGTCCAATGAGACAACCCCCAGTATCTCTGTCATCTGTTGTCCTTAGATGCAGCAATATGTATATTAAGTATCAGTCCTTTATATTGTTGTTTAAGCCAGAAAGGAATATGTGTAGCACTAGATATTGCAATAAGTGTTTATTCAAATTTTAGTCATAATTTTCTACTAAACTACTGTGGTTGATAGAGCCACTCATCATGCAACAATTCTGCAGGAAATTCAAAGTGTAATAAAATAGTCAAAAGTGTAAATGAAAATGCTGATTCAGAGATAAAAAAAAACAATGTTTCCAAAGTACCAACTTTACAAGTTGTCCATGGTGGGCAATCATGATAGCCATTCCACTCTGTCTCCCATATGTTGGTCTTCAGATTTAGGTATACACAGGATTACATTTTACATTACAGCCTAATGGGACTGTATTAGGAACCTCCAAGCAACTCACATCTGAAGAAAACTAGTAAGTTCCTCATTTCTAACCCCCAGATTTGCCAGATAGTTCCCTATGACTGCTTTGTGGACCACCAGGGATGTGCCGATGAAGCTTGTTTATTAGTATATCAGGTTGTGCCAACAGAACTTCTGGAGGGCATTTCTCAAAAAGTTACGACTGCACCCAGCCACTATGATTTGAAACCCTCAAAATTAGAGTAGTGCTTGTAGCTAATGTCTTACGACTGCATTGCCCTAATTACATAGGGTTTGGTAGGGTAGTCAGTCCAGTGCAATCATTACTGACCACTAGATTCATGGTTGTATATGGCATAAGAGGGAGGGATCCAACCACGATTTGAAGGGGTCTAATACTACCATCTTGAAAAATGCCTTGCAGGTCAAGAGGATGTTGATCGGCCCTTTGCACAGTCCTACTTCTAGAGCAATACCTTAAAGCTTCCCTCAGAAGACAAGCTCTCCTATAAACCGACTTCCTAACTTGTTACATGTGTCATATTTCTGGAAGGCATTTCTCAAGATGGTATGACTAGACCCACTTCAAGTCATAGCGGAATCCCTCACTTTAAAGCCATTACAACCCTGTGTCTTTTCGTCACAAAGGATTGCACTGTTACTACTTCTTCTTTCTCCCAAATCTAAAAATAATACAGAAGAATGTTTGCTTGTGTTACCATTGGTGTGGGAGAGTGCACAAAGTGCACATCAACACAAAGAATATTGAATTGTGGCATGGCACAGGGCACGGTACTAGGCCCGTTATTATTTATTGTATACTTAAATGATATTATAAATTGTTTCCAAAACAGTGAGTATTACCTATATGCGGACGATGTAGCTGTCGTGTTAAATGGCCGTAGTACGGATATAATGGCTGAGTTAGTACAGGCTGATCTCATGAGAGTGCAACAATGGTGTGAAATAAATATGCTCACAATGAATGTAAAAAAGACCAAGGCACTATGGTGTCACTCTGACAGAATAAAAATACATGTACATGTCCTGTTTTTGGATGGAAATGTAATTGATACTGTGAAGCAGTTTAATTATCTTGGAGTAATCATAGACAGTGATCTAAACTTTAAACTGCATTGTAGGAAGGTGGAGTCTATGGCTAATGCAAATTTGGCCCAACTGTCAAACATTGTGCGTTATCTAGATATTGAGACAGCATTAAAAATATATAAACATATGGTCCTGCCGACCTTTGAATACTGTAATTTTATATTAGATAGTGGTCCCGAAACATTGGTGAATCATCTTGAAGTGATATAGAATAACTGCCTGCGTATGTGTATGTGAATCAGAGATCCTCAGGATGTGCATGTAGAAGATTTACTGGCTAGAAGTGATACTGTACCATTATTAGTTAGAAGAGAGCGAATGATACAAGTGATTATACATCAATATGTGAAGGATCCAGAAAATGTAATGGTTCCGACCAGAGTATTGCGTGGTAATAACAAACTGAAATTAAAGGTCAGTCGTCCAACGTGTGAGTTATATAGGAAAAGCCCCCTGTATAGAGGTATGTTATAGGTACAATGTCTTGAGGAAAAAGATGTGTTCAAACGGAGAATACTAAGTTAATGTGATCCCATGTTGGCATATGAATTACATAATGAGATATATACCAGACTTAAATAGATGTATTTTGAGATTCATGGAAACCCACTTGTTTATTCTTTAGTTGTTAAATGAAAATGTAACATGGTGACTGAACTTTGTGTATATTTACTATGGCTGATTTATAAGAAGAGCGCCATTGTGATGTGAGATTTATTGGCCAATAAACACGTTTTCAAACTCAAACTCAAACTCTTGTCTTGGAGAACTACAATAAAACCTTCCTCGGACGACAACCTACCTTAGAAGCAGACCCCCTAATTTGAGGATGAAGTAAAAGCTGAATGTGACGTACCATCATTAAGTGAATGGCCAAGATTTGATTGCCAGGTTCCTCCAGAGATCCATCGTTATTTTAACAGAGATGTTGTTATTTTCACAGAGATTCCTTTTATGATTATACTGCCATCTGGAGCTTAAAGTCGCTCCCTGCTATATAATGATGGTGGTTAACTGTTACGTTTGACAGATGTCACTGGTATATTTAACAGTTAATTTTATAGTGCACAAGCTCTTGGAAGTCATTTAACTTAAGAACAAAACTACAAAGATGAATGTGATAACTATTCACTGACCATGACTGTTTTCTTTCTAATACTTTCATTGATAACCTCTTAGTTACTCATAAAATTATCTCTAAGGCCAAGAAAAAAAACTGTGTTTCCAGTAACATGAAGTGAAATGCTAGGGTTTTAATTTTTTTTTTTTTGGGGGGGAGCAGAGACCAGCATATGCTGCCTTACCACTAACATCTATATCTTAGGACTCTGTACAATATGCTGGAATATATACTCCTTTACTGCCAATTGATACAAGTTCTTGTCCTATCGATAATGTCTATCCACTGTTATATCATGGTTATCCAGTTTCAGAATGATTTTTGGTGCCCAAACTGGATAGTAAGGACCCCTCTATAGTGAGATAGATGCATTGTAAGACCTGTGGTGCCATCTGGTGTGTAGTGAATGGACTAGACCATGATATACATCCAATGTGTGATGAAAAGACTTGAACTCATGCCTTTCAGGGGCTTGATAGAGGCACTCCACTTCATGTCGTGCCTCTATCGTCCCCTGAAAGGCATTCGTTCAAGCCATCCATCATGTATATACATTCATAATCATAGACTCAAGATATGACACAAGAATAATTCATATCCAATACTGCAAGACCGTTATATGGAAGTTATAGAGTTAAGTGTTTTTAGCCTGCTACATTCACTACCTAAAAATTGCTCCTTCGAAATGCCAAACCTAGGCACAGACTAGACTCTGTGGCTGTCTTGGTACAGCCACTAATCACTCAGTAGGAATGTACAGAGTGAAAGGTGGCTCAAATATATAGCCAAAGGGGTTTCTGCAAAACCTTTCACTGTTTTGAGGGATCAAAGTATGCCGAATGGGGCTCACATCAAATGAGAGGTGCTAAAATTGCCATAGATTTGATATCAGTGATTTTGTATGTTTGTCCTTTCAGATCCCAAAGCCCTGACTGCCATTATCAACTCTCAAGCTCCAAGTAGTTTCTCTAATTTATAATTAGTAGAAACGATTGTCATTAGATACATGCCATTAGATGTCATAATGATGGAAAGCTAAGAGGAGAGACATTGACATGGGATGGTAGTGAAACTACAGACTTACTTTACTATGGTCACTCCATGTTTTACCACTGAGTCTGAATTTCCCAATATTGAGATGATACTCAGTCAAGGCACAGACGTATCCTTACGGAGGGTGGGACTATCTCGAAGTAAATTCAATGAGCACCCTGCTGCACTAGGTTACAAGGACTGCACTATGCAAGAAATAGTGTGTGTCCAAGTGAATTGTACGATGTTCAAGCCCAATGTGTGCCTTGTAAAGTATTCATAAAGAGGATGTATCATGCATTGGATTTCCCTCACATACAGGGTACTTTCATTATAGAAATTATATGAGACGTAATATTATTAGGCTATATAGAAACAACCCCCTGGAGCAACCTGCGATCTGTGTAAGGGGATTGCACAATCTGAGATATAAGAACAGACAGCTATACCCACCCAGCATTAGCTTCCTATCATGTGGGTCTATTAGCAGAATAGGCAAGCAGTGGGTTCTCACTAACCATTTATATCAAACCTGACGTTTCTCCAAATATGCAATGACAAAGAGGTTACAGGACTGAGAGAATGTAGGTTGACAGCAAACTGTATCTACATAACCTGCAAACATGCATTAGAACATTGTCATTTGTAATAAGTCGTGTACAAGCTCCCAGGTTCCTTCTGCACCAATTTCCTTATTCAGACAATTATCCTGATGATAAATTAAATACAAAATTGTACAGAACATTCCTTAATTAACATCCTTTTCGCCTCCTTTGGCCCCTCCTGTGACCGAGCCTTACTAGCATTTCAGTTCCTGTGTCCAATGAGACAACCCCCAGTATCTCTGCCATCTGTTGTCCTTAGATGCAGCAATATGTATATTAAGTATCAGTCCTTTATATTGTTGTTTAAGCCAGAAAGGAATATGTGTAGCACTAGATATTGCAATAAGTGTTTATTCAAATTTTAGTCATAATTTTCTACTAAACTACTGTGGTTGATAGAGCCACTCACCATGCAATAATTCTGCAGGAAATTCAAAGTGCAATAAAATAGTCAAAAGTGTAAATGAAAATGCTGATTCAGAGATTAAAAAAAAACAATGTTTCCAAAGTACCAACTTTACAAGTTGTCCATGGTGGGCAATCATGATAGCGCAGCCATTCCACTCTGTCTCCCAAATGTTGGTCTTCAGATTTAGGCCTAATTGGTATACACAGGATTACATTTTACAACACAGCCTAATGGGACTGTATTAGGAACCTACAAGCAACTCACATCTGAAGAAAACTAGTAAGTTCCCCATTTCTAACCCCCTTTTGCAGTGCCTTTCTATCTCATTTTGAAATAAGTATGTCAAGACTTTGAAGTTAGTCAATGTGTTTGGCATATGCTATGTGGGATAGGTCATGAAATAAGTATAGAGCAAGCAATGCATAAAGATCAATGTAAATGGTATATATGGGGAATAAAGCGTAGCAGGCGATTGAAGGGTAGCATAGATTAGCTGACATATATAGCTCTGGAAGCCTATAGAGAACATTGCAGATTTGCCAGATAGTTCCCTATGACTGCTTTGTGGACCACCAGGGATGTGCTGATGAAGCTTGTTTATTAGTATATCAGGTTCTGCCAACAGAACTTCTGGAGGGCATTTCTCAAAAAGGTACGACTGCACCCAGCCATTATGATTTGAAACCCTCAAAATTAGAGTAGTGATTGTAGCTAATGTCTTACGACTGTGCTGCCCTAATTACATAGGGTTTGGTAGGGTAGTCGGTCCAGTGCAATCAGCGCTGATACTACCATCTTGAAAAATGCCTTGCAGGTCAAGAGGATGTTGATCAGTCCTAACTTGTTACATGTGTCAAATTTCAGGAAGGCATTTCTCAATATGGTACGACTAGACCCACTTCAAGTCATAGTGGAATCCCTCACTCTAAAGCCATTACAGCCCTGTTTCTTTTCGTCACAAAGGATTGTACTGTTACTACTTCTTCTCTCTCCCAAATCAAAAAATAATACAAAAGAATGTTTGTTTGTGTTACCATTGGTGTGGGAGAGTGCACAAAGCCCTTGTCCTGGAGAACTACACTAAAACCTCCCTCGGACGACGATCTACCTTAGAAGCAGACCCCCTAACTTGAGGATGAAGTAAAGGCTGAACGTGACGTACCATCCTTAGATCATTAAGTGAATGGCCAAGATTTGATTGCCAGGTTCCTCCAGAGATCCATTGCTATTTTAACAGAGATGTTGTTATTTTCACAGAGATTCCTTTTATGATTATACTGCCATCTGGAGCTTAAACTCGCTCCCTGCTATATAATGACGGTGGTTAACTGTTAAGTTTCACAGATGTCACTGGTAGATTTAACAGTTAATTTTTACAGTACACAAGCTCTTGGAAGTCATTTAACTTAAGAACAAAACTACAAAGAGGAATGTGATAACTATTCACTGACCATGACTGTTTTCTTTCTTATACTTTCATTGATAACCTCTTAGTTACTCATAAAACTATTTCTAAGGCCAAGAAAAAAAACTGTTTCCAGTAACATGGAGTGAAATGCTAGGGTTTTAATTTTTTTTTTTTTGGGGGGGGGGTTAGGGGACATCTTCTCCTTGTCCAATGCAGGCATGTTATATATCAAAAGGAAGACTATTTCAATGCACATCTGAGAGGATATGTGGTGTTATATATGGAAAACTTTTATCTTTATATACATGATAACTCTATACATATTTCTATCGCTGTACATTGTATATCTTAGTGCTATGTGTACACTGTACACACTCATACACCCCAAAGTTACACATACTGATCATAGGGGTCGCCCTAGTCGCTACCTTACCTGCCGGCTGCATCCTACCTGTATGCTCAGACCAGCATAGGCCGCCTTGGCATACACTAGCAACCATTAAGACTCTGTACAATATGCTGGAATAAATACAACTGTATTATTGTAACAGTTCATTCTATGTGTTATATTGGGTGGGCACACAGCACGAAAGGTTCGGGTTGGGCAAAGCCCTAGCTTCCCATCTGTTCAGATGGACTTTATTCAGAGAAGGAAAGATATACGTCTGGACTGGACTAGGTCCAGTCCCCTTCTGCCGATCATCCGGCTCCTTAGTATGAGCTGGATGCGAGGCGTGGTGCTGCCCCCTCTTGTACCAAACGGGTATCGCGAAGCGACACCTGGTTGGCATAGAAGGAACGAGCACCAAACAAGCACATCTCCCGGATGATCCGCACTAGTATATAAACAACGATGCCGGCCCCTACATTATCAACTTACTCAAGGTCTTGCCTTTTAGTTGTATCATTACTAGCACATCAAGATATGACAGTGGCCACAATAGGCCGACAGTATATAAGAAAGTTATCATTATTTATTAAGGGGGGGGGTTGAGAGGGGGCCTTAGAAAATTCTTGAGGGGGGCATAAGAAGTTTAGTCCCTCTTTATCAAAAAAGCCTGCATGCTACTATAGTTTAAAGGGGAGCGCAAAAAGATTTGACCGCTTCCGATTATTTTTCATCTTTTTTTTTGCCTCTGGCCGCCCATATTCTCAGCTTTAAAATTGTGTAAGGCCAAAAAAGATTTATTTGTTTGTTTCGGGTAACCCGACCGTGACTCGCCTATGAGTCATCGCTACTCAGAGTGAGTCTTTGAAGCAGTTGAAAAAATACAAAATAATAAAAAAAATCTGACCTACCCTACCTAATTTTTTTCAGCATTGTACCTGAAACACAACTTTTTTTTGGCCCTAATCCAAGTTATTTTAATAACATAGCCTAAGCCAAATAAATAAAAAGTGTATTAAGAACATTGGCACATTGGCTAATTCAATGCATAGAGATCTTTCCAAAAAGTGGTCTGCCATTTTTGTACCTCTGTAGAGGTCGGCGGAAAATGTCCTGGAGAAACCGGGAGTCGAACCCGGGACCCTCCAACCTGCAGGCGGAAGCTCTACCACTGAGCTACTTCCCCGTCTGACATTCTCTACCTTCCACCTACATCTGGATCGGTATAATCACAAGGGGGCAGCTTATACCGGCTGACCAGCCCCTGTGGGCTGGTGCAACCGGAACGGGGCAGATGGCCTACCGCCATGGACTTACAGCCAGAGCTGGCCCCTACACTCCTCCCAACCAGCTTCAACCATGGCCAACCAGCACCAAGCATTCCTCCAAACCAGATAGATTGGGCTTTATCAAGCAGTGTGAGGCACTCCTGACTTCCCAGTTCACCTACCAGTACACAGTACTGCCAGGGTCGAAGCGTATCTGTATTATACCGTTCCAGGCACCTACACCTGGATTGGTATGACACACACGTAGGGGGGAGCTACCACCGGATGCCAGCCCCTGGGGGCTGGGATCTCCAGAAACGGGGCTGCTGGCCTTACGGCAGAGCTGGCCCCTACACTCCTCCCTACCAGATTCAATATAGGGTTCAGTACCCTATAGATACCAGATACCCGGGACTAGTACTGAGTCGCATACCGGCCACCTGTTTCCAAGTCTCCCCAGTACTAGCAAATTGAATCGTCATTCGTGTCATACCAGCCCAGGTACCGAGTTCTCGTAGTCCCCCCTCACACGGGTCAGGACCAACTCGGTTTCTCCACCAGTGTAGAGGTTGGCGGAAAATGTCCTGGAGAAACCGGGAGTCGAACCCGGGACCCTCCAACCTGCAGGCGGAAGCTCTACCGCTGAGCTACTTCCCCGTCTGACATTCTCTACCTTCCACCTACATCTGGATCGGTATAATACACAAGGGGGCAGCTTATACCGGCTGACCAGCCCCTGTGGGCTGGTGCAACCGCAACGGGGCAGATGGCCTACCGCCATGGACTTACAGCCAGAGCTGGCCCCTACACCTCTATTGGTATGTTACTAAGGTCCTGACCAAAAAGAAATCAGGAATCAGCCCTGTTTTTCGAGGGTCAGTCGGGTTACTGGAAAGACAATTTTTTTTTATTAGGCCTAATGAGGGCCCCTACTAAAATTGACATCTATTGATGCAACACTAATAAAGCATATAGCATGGATGCAGGACACTTAGGATCTCAGGATCGTAACAGGAAAACCATAACCTGAAACCCTCATATGGTGCACATTTTACAATAAATGCCTTTGAATTCATTATATGAAGTAAAAGGCACATTGAAACCCTTATCTCACAGTCATATCGAATCCATTTAGGCATATGAATTGTGTACAGATTGTATTATAGAATAAGTGGGGGGAAATGGTTCATGGGTAAAATCAGAGAATAAGACACTTGAGACACATCATTCATCAATGTCCGCAAGAGCCCCTTAAGGGCTGCATGATGGCATTGTTCACTTAATTTGATGCATCTAGGCTTATGTTCCTCTGCTGTCGTGATCAATGAAAGCCATGTTAGGAAGTCTGCCTGTCAGGATTCTCTTGTGCATCATTCACTGCACCACTGCAGCATACCAACCCGTCAGGAGTGAATCCATCCAATAGAGTAAGCATGATACATGAAAGAAGCACTGAGAGGCTGAGAACAGGGTATGATACACTGAGGTTATATGTGACCAATGAATGTTCAATTTATACAGTAACCTTCTCCTGGGACCGATAAATCAGCTTCAACCTGTGCCATCCATCATCAACAAGTGTCTCATTGTACAAATTATGTGCATCTTATTATGTAGCAGTGAGCTTTTGTCATGGAATCATATCAACCAGTGCCCACTTTGAGTGAAACATGTACTTCATTTTTTTGTGATTCAAATTTATTCTGTAGGGGTAAGAGAATGTTTGGCCCTTTACCTGTATAACCTATTTGTATCGTGCTCCAGCTTTGCTTATTTCGTGTTGATTTGTACACATAGGTTGTGAGGGGACATTACAAAATATCCCAAATAAACCAGTAATTTCATTTTATGATGAATCTATGGTATTCAATAATATAAGAAGATACACCAATAGAATGATAGATACATATATAGACAGAAATCACTCTGCTAATGCATTTTAACAGTGTAGCTAGGGTAGTGCTACAATGTACTCTTTCCTTTATGTGAGTCTGGTCTGTTAGTTAACCCAAGAAAATGCCATTTGAATTATTTTGTGATAAAATTGGTTTATTGGTAGAATGTAGTATAATATTCATTTTTCCTTGCTCCAAAATATAATATTATTGCAAGACCAGTTTTTGGGCATTTTCGTGAAAAAAGTGAAAGATGGCACAAATAATTTTCTAAGATTATTCAGACGGAATTAATTTATCTGTGCATTATCATAATGATATATGGTGTAAACCAGTTGAGTAATAGAACATGATTTTTTGGGTCAATTTCCTGAAAAAAAAAAAGTGAAGAAAAAAAAACACTATTGAAGTTTTTGTAAGTCCTTCCAGTGTACGTTGATGACCACAAAACCTTACAATATTGAATTGCCACATTGTAATACTATGAAAGATTATGCTGCAATAATAGGGGGTCATCAGCTCTCCCCCCCTAGGAATTTGTTGCAACATCCTGTAAAATAATAAACTAAACTTTAAGTGTCTTAATAGATTTATCAGGAAAGGCCTTTTCACTTTGTACACTTAGTAATCTCTGAAACATCACTAAGTATGACACATCAGGCTGACAAAAGATCATGGTTATCATAATTCAATATGGCATGACAGGCCTAAGGAAATTCCTTTCTATTTTGGATAAGTGTGTGGAAAGATAATTTTTTTAGGTGCATAATGGGAATCTCTCATACACTGTGTAAGTCAATGCAGGCCACCATACGCCTAATACAGCTCACACCCGCAGATATCAGCCCTATGAACCGACATCACGTGCCTCGAGCTCGCAACAGTGATTTCAGAATCCCATAGCTTTAAGGTCCAAATTTCATTTGGACCTCAATTCTCATTATGCACCTAAAAAAATTATCTTTCCACACACTTATCCAAAATAGAAAGGAATTTCCTTAGGCCTGTCATGCCATATTGAATTATGATAACCATGATCTTTTGTCACCCTGATGTGTCATACTTAGTGATGTTTCAGAGATTACTAAGTGTACAAAGTGAAAAGGCTGTTCCTGATAAATCTATTAAGACACTGAGAGTTTGGTTTATTATCTGTTCATACAGGCCCAGATATGTGAGAACCACACTGTGCAGCAGACATTCTACAGCCAACATAAATGATTAATGCATGGGCAAAAGAAATAGTTTGTTTCCAGTAGTATAATATGAATAGCTAGGACCTTTTTTTATATTTACATAGGAAATGTTAGGGTTAATATGAATTGGAGTATCAAATCTTTTGATTTCAGGGTGAAAAAAAAATGATGGGAAAATTGACAACTGTTAAAGAGGGGTAAAATAGAAAAAGGTTTAAAGGAAAATGGATGAAAAAAATAAGGAAAATCTCCTCAAAAAGTAAAGAAGAATGTCTAAAAATATGACTATTTCTACAAAAAGGTATGATCAATTTCTTCATTTATTTTTTAAAACTGTGTGAAATCAGCCATAAAACAGCAACATCTTAAAATCATACATCCAAATTTCAGACCTGGGTCCTCTTAAAGTGTTTAAAGAGGTTGTGTACATTAACTTTCACTGCCTAATATATTTTCAAGCAGAGACAATCTTTTTGTTAATGATCCCTCTAATTAGGGCTTCTCAGCTTCCACACCGGGTGTTAATCTAAAATGATTTGTTCTTCCTGGTTTGAAGCCTTGCTTGAACCTTTTCTGTAATTATGTTGTTAGTACATTACAATAGGTGTTGTATTTAAAGACGATGGGAAATTTCACCCTTACCATCTGGAGAATAAGGCCGCTCATCTCTTATTCTTATAAGGTGAGTGCAAGTTGAATGGTGTAGCAGAGTGTACCCTTTTTAATGTGAGTGGACACCTACAATAGTCTAAGGGCTCTCCTTAGCTTAAATGCAACAGCCCCCTGAGGTTTCAGCCTTTTAGTAATAGTAAAAGGTTGGGTATCAGGGGACATGGTAAAAAGGGCAATCGACTTCGTAACAGTGTAAGGTGGCCAAAGTGAGTATCCCACCACTGTGTGTGGGATCAAATTAGATAGTGGTGTGTCTATAATGGTAAAGGGACTGAAGATAAATGGATGTTGTATGTAAATAAGATGGACCTTGGGAAGTGATTGATATTGGTAAATGAACACTCAAAAATACACCATAGCAAAAAGGCCAGGGTAGTTTTATACTGTGGTCCTGATGAAAAAAAATCTGAGCTGTCTGATAAGGAGTTAGTTGTTTAGAAGTGCCCTAACCCTTACCCCCTGTAGTGTGGTTGATGTATTAGAGAAGAGGAGGGCATCATTTCATTAGTGTTTCTAACGTTGCCGTATCCACGTCTGGTCAATGGATCCAGCCCATGGGACAGTTGCCCATCCTGAAGCGTGCAGCACTGACAAAACTTCGGCCTTAGCGCCATAGGATTTTTTGTCAGTTGAGACCCTTCAGGCAAGTGACAGCAGATAGCCTCATTTTGACTCCAAAAGGATTGGTGAGGGGGTGATGGAGTCTGTGATTATCACAAGCTGTGTGCACAAAGCTATTTTTTAGAGAACCAAGAGGGACAGACCTTAAGTCCCTCCCAAAAATATTGTCATTTAATCCCTAAACTCTTCGGGAAATAAATTGAATCAATACAATTTACATTTTTCTGATGGAAAATTGCTCTTTTCCAAAACACCATACACATATTTTTTTATTTTATATTTACATATGAAATGTTAGGGAAAACATGATTGGGAGCCTCAAATCTTTTGATTTAAGTGTGAAATAATGATGGAAAAAATTTAAAACTGTGAAAGAGGGGTAAAATAGAAAAAGGGTACACAAAACATCTTAAAATTTTACATCCATATTCAAAACCTTTATCCTCTTAAAGTGTATAAAAACACATTGATCGTGTGCATTAACCCTCATTGCCTAAAATGCAAATAAGGTCAACAAAACAGAGGAAACATCCTCATCCCAAACGCTCCCCCATGTGTACGGTTTCCTGTCTTTTCTGCAACAACCCCTCCTGCTTCCATCAGATTCCATTTTCAAGCAGAGACAATCTTTTTGTTAACGATCCTTCTAATAAGCACTTCTCAGCTTCAGCACTTAGTGTTCTTCTTAAATGATTTGATGGGAGTTATTAATTTACAAAATGTGTTGTATTAAGAATGAAGGGAAATTTCACCCTTTAATCTGAAGGGTGTTGCTCCTATAGTAAAAGAAAGAGCTGGCTTTCCAGTCCTTTATTTTCATGTAGCTATAACTTGTCCCTTTTGTTGCTCACAAGTGGACATTCAAGTACGGTGCTCAAAAAGGGGATTTGAGTAGGTACCTAGTTGGGAGAAGTCAGTCAGTATAATATACTATAGAGTGTGTGACATGAGTAGGTACCTGATAGTGCAGCTCTCTCTGTTTTAAACAAGGCAGGTGACTTTTCAGACTAATGTGGTGAGTGCAATGTGAATGGTGAAACAGAGCATGACTTCTTTTGAAAAGAGGGTACCTACTAACAGCTCTTTTTTCTATATGAGCAACATGCTCCTAACAACTTTCATGCAAAATTGACTGCTCAGTTCTTTTTACCATAGGAGCAACACACTCCTGAATTATTATTATTTTTTTCGGAAGCTTGCCTTTACCATAGCTTGGAGGAACCTTTCTCCTTTCCAATGTAGGCATGTTATATAACACTGTGAAACCCTATTTATATATGTTTGTCTATATATACAATATGGTTTAATTTCCAAAAATGATACATCACAAGATTACAAGAACATATACAAAAGAAATCAAACTAAACTAAAATTGAATTGTAAAGGTTTTTTTATCCATGCATAAAGCTATAACCATTATTTTGTTTCTCTCAACTATATATTTCCACCCTTGAAAGGTTTACCAATCAACCTGTTGTAAAGGAATGGAACAAGCTAACAATTGTGTAACTCAATAGACCAAAGATTTTTTTTTTTCAGAATGCAAGAATAGGCTTTTAGTAGTATTTGAGTTAATTTCATGATCCAATGCAACTGATTACATAATATAGTTCATTAACTGATTATATGACAAAGTTTGACACGATGTACATTATGATTGTCATATTTATCAAGTATGTTTGACCATCTCTATCTAGATCTGCAGTTGGTGCTTGTAGTTTTAACTGTTTAGTAGTTTGAGATGTGTTTCTTACATTGCAAGGCTGAAACAAACGAAGAAATTTCTGTCTTAACACAGATCCCGTTACACAATACAGAAGCAAATCTATGCTATGATTCATATAGTTTTTGTCATATGCAATGAATATGTAATAGTACCAAGAGCTGCAGAGGACCACTCCAAGATGTTCTGATATTGTTTGGATTATATCTAGAATCCGTGCTGGTAAAGTTGTCACTGCAAACACAATACAAACAGCTAACATTGTAATGTTAAGATTGGTGTTTGCACTGTTCGATTGTCGCAATGTCAAATGTTTGACTTTAAACCTCTTCCTGGAATCAATCCTTTTCAGTGTCAGTACATTTAAGACTGAGATAACACAAACCGGGATGAAGTGTAGACACATCCAGGGAAATTTGAATATATAAGATTTCAATCAAAGTTCCAGATCCCAAAGACCGACAAAACATGTCTGTGTTTTCTTTGGTAATGTAACCAGTAAAAAGGATCGGGAGACACAATATACAACTCATGATGATAAATGACAAAATTATCAAACAGAGTTTTGTTGGGCTGCAGTTTATATGTACCTTTAATGGATTTAAAACAGCAATTGTCTGCTCAGTTGAAATCATTACAATCATCTATGAAGAAACATTTGATGCCATGTAAAAGACAAATAAAGTTATTCTGCAAAGCCATTTTGACGCAAAGAGGACAATCAGGTTCTCTCCTATAAAAACAAACAAGAGGCATAAACTATCAAAAAGTGCAAGGACCAAGAAGAGCATAATTAACACAGATGCTTTCATGAGTGAACCATGAATAATCACAATGATAACAACAGTGTTTCATGCCTATTCCACATATAGTAGGAGTTGTATACATCCGAAATAACGAAATAGATGTGTAGTTGCCATCATGAACTGTTTGGTTTTCTGAAACATTTGCCATACTCACAAAGAAATCAAGCTTAATGTTGTATGCTTATAGCAGGGTTTCTTGTTTGTGTCTGTGTGCAGCCATGCCAGTTCCGATCTCTGTGGGGTGTTTCAGAAGCAGGTAATGTTTACAACCGGTCATAAGGAGATATGATAGCAGTTTTAATAGTGATTGTAGGCTTATAACTGCATGTGTTTCTAAAGCATTACCATATCTTACTGTGTCTATAACTATATGACTGGCGAGAGATGATAATGGTTGCACTTGTAAGTTAAGAATGTAACAGTTTTAGAAACAGATATTTAATGTTCATTATCATGTCCGGCTTCTGAAACACCCCACTGAAGTTCTCACGTTATTCAGATAGGTACTGTGCATCCAACCTGCATGACACACTACAAAGAAGCGTGGTTGCAGGACCAGGAGGCCATTTCTTAACACACTATGACTGCTGTCCTTTAAGTCATAGTGAGAACCTAATAATTTTGGCCATAACAGTACCATGCACTAGTAGTCCCTAATGTCTGCACCAGTATGACTGCCCTACTGAACCTTATGTAATTACTGTATAGCTGCTAATTGTAGTGAGCAGTTATAGGGCAGTTCCTACGATAGCCTGGCTTATTCTTGGCATTTTAAAATCGTAGTGGCTATGTGTAGTCGTAGTACATTGAGAAATGGCCTCCTGAGATTGAAGATGCTAATATCAGCAAGCACAAGGCGCTGCTAGGAACAAGTCCAACCCCAATAAACCTAGACCTGTCATGTAGACCTTTCATAGATCCCCAATAAGGCACAGGTTACATATGGCAATTCCAGGCAATTTCACATATATAGAACTCCACAGAACCCATATCGAGTGTTATACCACGATTTCGGCACTTCCGGTTGGTTTATATGCAGTTTAGCCATGCATTATTCTGCATATACCACCCATGTGCATTTTTGAAATTTTTGGTATATACTTTTTCGGGGTCAAGTTGGAATATTTTTGGAAATGTGTGGCAGATATACAAATTCAATCTGGCCATCTTCCATTGTGAAAAATCGTCCCAACTCGTATGAGAATTTAACCCCGGCCGCAGTGGTGGTAGGCGAAGGCCCTAGCCATAGCGCCACACTGAACAGTGATGAAATCCAATTCGAAAGTAAATAAATTCTAACCTGAGGTCCTAGTGGTACATTTCCATTCAGTTTTCGTCTTGATTCCAAGCTTGTCATGTTATAATATTAAAATCCCAAGAAGTATTCGATCCATAGACGAGGAATGCGTGCTAATTTTCTCCATTTTCTTCGATATAAATAAGAATCCATTGATTTTGGCATCGTACACGAGTCGCAGCCCATGGCCGCTCTGCGCGAAGCCATTGTTTTTGTTCCTTGCCAGGAGAGGTACCGCTGTGTTCACACTCACTTTTCGTATGGAATCCAACCATGACAAGTCTTCAAAATAAAACATACATATCTTGAGATAGTCTAGATGATCCCTCCATACGTATTATGTCCAATATATTCAAAATAAAGGAGAAGCCATTGATTTTTCCATTGTAAGCGAGTCGCGGTCCGGCCATTCCCACCCGCCTCCTTGTTCGGCGAAAGTGTGTCAGTGGCCCGGATGTGGATATACGTCATCCGCTCGTCTTACGAGGAAGACGCCGAAAATTTCGGACCGTTTTGGAAAATCAATGGATTCTTATTTATTTTGAATATATCGGACATATCAAGCATGGAGTACTCATCTAGAATGTCTAAGGATATGTATGTTTTAATTTTAAAACTTGTCGAAATGTGTGTGTAAACACGGCGGTACCTCTCCCGGCAAGGAACAAAAACAATGGCTTCGCGCAGAGCGGCCACGGGCCGTATCGCTTGCTTTTACAAAATGTCTTCGCCTGGCTATATTCTTTGGATTTCAGGTAAGTTATTGATACAAAATGGAGGAAATGGTGGTATAAACCTATTAGGTCATGGATATTGGAGCCCACGGGGAGTCTATGCTGGATATACCCTCGCCGCTGCGCGGCTCGGGTATTTCCAGCATAGACTCCCCGTGGGCTCCAATATCCATGATCTATTACACGGGCGTGGACTGGTTACCAGATTTAGTCTTGTGTAGGTGTTATCCATATGCTATAGTAAGGGTGAGAAAGTAAAGGGAACAGTGCTGCCCTCTGGTGCCTTTATTTGCTATGCACAGACCTTGATTACGGAGGTGAGTGATGACTTTGCCAAAGTAACCACTCACCTCTGTAATCAAGGTCTGTGCATAGCAAATAAAGGCACCAGAGGGCAGCACTGTTCCCTTTACTTTCTCACCCTTACTATAGCATATGGATAACACCTACACAGACTAAATCTGGTAACCAGTCCACGCCCATGATCTATTAGCTTAGTATCTAATCAGGCTGGTGAATTCAGTTGTGTTACAACCTGGATTACAGATTGTTTCCTAGAAATTGTGTAAAAAGTGTACACAGATTTAAACTGAATCTTAATAGCCATGGGCAGCAGAGCTCTATAGGTAGTAGCCATGTCAAAACTTGTATGAGCTCATACAAAAGAATATCCCTGGGCAATTGACAGGGGAAATTACCGATAGTTGAGCATTAGCAAACGTGATGCAGCAAAACATGCTTTGTTCATTGAGGTATGTTCCCATAGTGTATTTCATGAAACACTTAGATAGATACCATGCACAGACCATTTACTTTGTAATAAATACTTTAGGTCAACATTTTGTGTAAACCTATGCACCAGGTGGAAGGCCAAAAAAGCTTTCTAGAAATGAATATACAACTACGCTGATGTATAGAGTACTAGCTCTGAACTTGAAAAGGGTAAAGTAAAAAAAAAAAAAACATATGTTCAAAGAGAGAAGAAAATTTAGGATTAGGATGTTTAAAATGTCACGCTCCAATGCATTTAGATAATTCTCTGTTTAGGACTCAGGTATTGACTGCAAGGCTTGTGTTTGTATTAAGAACATTAGTATGCATCCTATGTATCCCCTGACTCTAGGGAATTCAGAGTGTTGTCCCTTTTGTATACTAGACTGATTAGTTGGAAAACTCTACAATGTGCTGAAACAGAGTATATCATCCTGGGAAAATAGACTCTTCACTAAGTAGTACATTTCCTTGTTCAGGCTTCAAAGTTAGATTTCCCCTCATAAGAAAGGAGATTTTTGTTTGCATGTTGGAGATTGCTATGGATTTTGATATTTTCCATTTAAGTTCCGTGATTTAAGGATGGATATTCAGCTAAGCAATGGAGCTTATATTTTGGTTGCAAATGGAAGGGTATGAGAAAGAAACTATATCTATACTCATAGTAATTCAGGGGAATGACATGTCATTTATACAGCTAGCTCCTGCAATGTAGATAATATGTAGGTAATATTCAATGTCGCGCTCTCACAGAGGACTGTCATACATGTAGGAAGAGGAGTTGGAGGATGATATGAGGGACAGTCATGTAGCTCCCTGTCAGGCTGATGACTAATCAGCACCTCCTGGCGGCAAACCAATATATAAGCAAAGGCTCATGAGTACGGGGATACTGGGAGGGTTCTCACACATGCAGTTTAGCTGCCATATCGCATGACGCCAACAGTGCGATGCGACAGCTTTAATGCAATTGCGATAACCCTCCCAGTTTCCCCCTACAAGGGCACCTTTGCATTTATTTCAATTTAACTCAATCTAAAACAGCTTAAATACAATGTAATTTACCAGAATAACCCTGCATAAATCGCTGTATGCATTGTTTACATCGCCATCTTGAATCTATGACGTCATCAAAAGATCACATGACCAGGGCATGAGATATAATTGTGCGGGTTATCTCACGCGGGGTGTGAATACGGAGCTGCACTTTTAAAGCTATGGGCTGTCAGTATCTCGGGCATATCAACATGAAATAAATGCTAATAACCATACAGACCTGCACCATAACTTTAACACACCGTCCCCTATAGGGAAGACTTTGGGAAGCTACTGCCTAATTGACAATGCTGCCTTGGCCATTGTTTTCAGGAAGCCAAGGTCAAGTGTCAACTACTCCCCTCTGACTTTCTGTTCCATATTTACCTTACTGTATCTCTGTCAGGTCCAAGGCCAGCTTCATGTAGCAGGCATTTATTCTATAATAGTTAGGTTAATTTTAGAATTGTTAAGGAATCAACTGGGAGAAAAGATATTACTCTCTGCCAAATTTCTAATGCACAAGGCAGTCGATCATTTGACTAATTCAGGTTACGCCCACAGAAATGTGAAAAACACAAATTGCCAAGCAGTAATTGCACAGTCGCCATCTATAATGATGTATACTAATACAGCTGAAGCTAAACTTTGTACTGTATGAAATCAGCTACAAAAGAAGAATATTTGGCTCAGTCAAGAGTACAGCCTCTTACTGTGCTTATCAGACACAGCTAAGTAACATACCAGGAGGCTAATACACGTATGGAAAAGAGAGCACTAAGTAGGTACTGTCTTACTTTAAAAAGTCATGATCTGTTTCACCGTTGAACTTGCACATTAGACTGAAAAACCACCTGCCTTGATTGAACGTGGTGTGTATTGCAGAAGCAGGTACCTAACTGTGTGACCCTTGTTTAGAGTTCTTGTTGCTATCATATTCATTGAAAACTAGCCTACTTGTATTTGACTGACATGACGTCTTTGGAAGAGAAAAAATGTCAGGACTGAAAAGAAGGTGACTGCTGCTGGTGAGGCACTTCTGAGGCAAAACTACCTTTTCCCCTGACCCATCATTACAAATTGGTACTGAAGTCGCACATATAGAAGCCTAGCTATAGCCTTTTTAAGTTGCATAGTATCAAAAATATCAAAAGTTTAAAAATTGATATTTTAGCATTTTTGTAACATATGGGTACATGTCTTTAAGAAACCTTGCTTACGAAACTTACTTTAAGCCCCAAATGCCTAATAGAAAGAGCAATAACTTTTGTGGTTATATAGAATTACATAGGAATTATATAGGATTTATATAATTATTATATATTTAATATGTTAATTATCTCAGTTTAATCTTTTATTAATTGATACGACTACATTTACGGCCAGACGACCCACAGAGGGCAACCTCGTTCAAATATGCAAGTGTTATATACCAACTGAAAGCTCTTGATGAGCTGTAAATGAATATGGCAATATCTCAAAATTTTCTATTTGTGACTTCCGTACCATTTTGTTAGGATGGGTCATTTATGGGCAACACCCTCCTGAACTGCATTGATGAAGAAGGCCTCCAAAATCTCTAAAAGATTGTTTTTATTATTCTCGTGGTCTTCTGGAGCCCCTACAACGGAAGGTTTGTTGCAAATTTGACAGACTCACTGAAATTCTTCACCAAAAACACGAAGTTTTTTTGATACTAGCTTGAAACACACTTCAGCAGTGGATATTATGTAAAACTTATAAAAAAAGCCTCCTTGTTTTATGGATTTGATGCTGCCATTAGGTAGCCTACCTAGTACAACCTATCTCACAATTGTGGTTTAGGAGAGAATGTAGGAGAGAGCTCGTTGGAAATCGTGATTGGGTGTTAATAGGATTGGAGGAGTGGGTCAAAAGAAGAAGGATTCAGCATTGTCATTTGCAGAATGGACATTAAAAGCTGTTAAGCCTTTGTGGCATACAAGCAAAAAGAATGATCTAAGAAACAGACTATAGGATATGTCTTTCATGCCATGGAGGAATGTAAGATCTACATTTTTCACTACCATAAGCATGATCTAAAAGGCCATGTTTTTCTTACAACCATATCCACTGTTTAGAAACACAAAAAGTACTTCTGAATGCCATGATCTCAGGGATATTGAACTTTTGCATTAAAACATGGACAAATAAAGTTCACAGCAAAAGGCAGCAAAAACAGCAGAGGAACATCTCCAACCAAACGTGCCATCATGTGAGCAGATTCCTGTTTCTGAACAATACCACCTCAAGTTTCCTTCTTTCTGATCTTTCTTCACTACTCCCTCTAGTTACCACTTCTTAATTCTCACACCCGATGTTCTCCTCGTCCTCAGATAACTTAGCTGAAAAAGGAAAAATAAACCCTTCCATTCGGAACAATTAGTCTAATTGTGGTCCAATGGGGGAAACGTGCCTCCGGGGGGATTTTTGGTACTGATTTTGGCCACCAGGGGGCAGTATATGGGTAAAACACTGACAAATATGCTCAAAAAAGCTTTTGACCAATCCAGTGGTATGCTTGAAACCATTTTTTTCTCCACTGAAAATGTTCCATTTTTGGAATGTTGGTTGCCATGGAAACATAGAAAATTGGTAGATACAGCGATTTCTGGTTGCCATGGAAACCACTCCCCTATCCCAATTCGGAATTTTTGCCTCAAACTTTTTTTGAAATTCCTTCAGGAACCCAGAACCAAAAACAGAGCTCAAAAATTCCCCTTAGAACAAATTTTATGACAGAAACATCACATTTCTTTGGTTATTTTTCCACAAAACTGTATTTTTTGCATTACTAGTCTTTATAATAGGATATAATACATTTAGAGCTTTTTTCCCATTTTCAGTTGGACACACCAACCTATGTTTAACAAGCAATTACAGCAAAACTACCGGGGATATTTTAGCTCAAGATATCTCATTTTAAAGCCCATGACTTAAACCTTAAAGAGCCATTTCCCCCAGGAGGCATGTTTTCCCTCTCCTGGCCACAATTTTTCAAGTTGATATGATTTCCTGATTTCTCCCTCTCAACAAATTGAAAACACTAGACCTCCTAATTGATTGTGCCGAGTACATGTATGCTAATTATATCTATGTTTTAATATCGGAATGGATTCTCCCCTCACCCATAAAATTGTAACATTAAACCTCAACATAGTACTCTAAGAAGAGAAAGATTAGTTGTATATATTAAGTCTCCTTATAAGTCTAGTAAAGCTCACAGTAGACACTAAAAGTAATTCAACAGATAACAAAGAAGTAATCTACCAGGTGCTCCCGACATTCTATAACTCAAGGTGGACTAAGGTGACATGATTTATCTCCACCAACCAATAAGATATAGTACTTCTGCTGGAAGACTTACACCAGAGCCTGTTTCTCTGGACCTGCAATAGAATAGCCAAAAAATAGAAAGAAGTGGAGGCTGTCATGGGACGGGGACCTTAGCCTTTTAGTGCCAGTAAAAGGTATGGTACCAGGGGAAATGCTAAAAGGGGACGGTCTACATTGTAGCTGATTCATTAAGACCCTCCCAAAAAAAGTTGTCATCTCATCACTGCACTCTTCAGAAAAAAAGATTAAATCAATATTATTTGCAACTTTGAGAGGGTACAAAATAATGAGAAAATACTTTTAACAAAACATTGGCCCCACTAATGCAATATTTGACAAAAACAATTGCAGAGTCTATCTAAGAATCAACATTGATTAGAAACATCACAATAGATCCATAACAAACAAGCTGCTCATTTCCTTTTAAATAAGAATTATCCTAATCTATCAAGATTGAGATTTAAAGCTTCATAGCTTTTCACCTATGATTCCTTCATAGCTGATGTCTTACTGAGCCCTTTTCTTTGCCTCTTCCATTAGACACTCTCTGAAAAATATTACAGAATATGAACATCTCAAAGCCAACAGTTGGAACAGAATAGACTAGGTTGTGAATAGGCTGGATTGGTTGCTTGAGGGATGCATGCTTCAAAACCGTCAAGATTAATATAAAGGTAAAGTCGTAACCTGCAATGGTTCATGGATTTATCCATCCACATGTTAGTCTGCCTAGCCAACTGTAGGGAAGGAAATTTGCTTTCATCCTGTTTCATTATAATGGATAACTTAAATGTAAGTTCTTTCAATCAAGACATTCAGAACATTTATTTTCAGTGCAAAACGGAAACTAGACCAACTTTTTGAATACATTGAAATCCAAGCTCTGACATTCAGAAAATTCATTTCCAGGGAAAACAGAAGGAAGACCAACTTTTTGTTCAGGGATCTCTGATATGTAAAATGATTTTAAATGTTTCTATACATTTTATCAAGATATAAGTAATTTACATCAAAGGAACATCAAAATGGAAGTCTGATAAAGGAATGAGCCAAAGTATGCAGGCAAAAATGGATTTGGAATTTGTTCCTTTGAACTGGTAGGAAAAGATTAAAAAAAATCATTGACTGCATTTTGAAAGCACGCTCTCGGAGCATCATGCATTTTAAAGTGTAAGCAACTTTCAAAAGCAGTTAGAACAAAAAGCACAGGCATATACTGGAGAAAACTACATGAATTTACATGCGACATGCTATGAATTATGAAATGCAAATATTGATGAATTATGGTAATTTCTATTACTTTAGGACATGAGGGCATATACTGGCACAGCATTAGATTCTATTGGGTAGTTCCATTAGGTGGGACTTTATTTTGTTTTCTTGTTCACCTCCAATTACAATATATATATACTGTAATTGGAAGTGAAGGGAAAATATATAAATATAAATAAACAAGGAAACGTGTAAGCAGTTTGGTTGTTATAGATCTGTATGAGTGTTGTTTTTCTCTTATCCAAGTTTCTTCCAAATTGACATGTCCTCTGTTTTGAGGATAACACTTTGTTTTAAGTGTACCTTGATATTTCCCCATTCACATTTAGCAGATCTGTAAGGAAACATTCCCCATGTAATAGGAACACTCAACCTTTTTATTAAAACATTCAGAAATATTGTTGGACCAAACATTAGATTGGCTATTGGCCCCATGTGGCATTGCCACTCTTCTTTTCGTTTCAGTGATCCTCTGTGTGGAACTCAGCCATTGACTTCAGGGCTTGTGTTTGTATTAGGGACATGAGTTTGCATCTACTGCCATGACTCTAGGGCATTCCCAATGTTATCCTGTTTTACCAGGCTGATTAGCTGGGAGGCTCTACAATGTTTATCAACAGAGTACATTATCATGAGAAGAATATAGTACTCACTAAGTAGTAGATTTCCTTTTTAAGCTTGAAGTTTTCATTAATACCTACAAAAAAGGAGATTACTGTGTGTATGTTGGAGATCTGCTTCATCATTCAACTTGTACTCAGCACATTAGACTGAAAAGCCCCCTGCCTTGATTAAACATGATGTGTATTGTTTAGGCCTCTTAAATCTCTTTTTTCTTGTTCTAGTGGCCTTCTGGAGCCCCCATAAATGGAAGATATGTTGCAAATTTGACAGCACCAGAAATACAGAGGTTTTTGATACATATATTTCAAATATAAAGAAGTGTCTCTCATTTATAAACAGGCATATCCAAAAAACTGTGCTTCTCTTACACCCATATTCACTGCTTGGAAACACAATCAGTACTTCTGAATTCCCTGATCTGGAGGACATTGAACCTGTGCATTAATACACTGACAAATAAAGGAAACTAAAACAGCAGAAGACCATCACTTTTCCGCACATGCCATCATGCAAGCAGTTTCCTGTTTCTGAACAACACGACCCCAAGTTTCCATCAGTTTCTGTTTTCAAACAGAGATGCTCTTTTTCACACTGATCCCTGTAATTAGCACTTCCCAATTCCCTCACTTGGTGTTCTACTCAAATGAACTGATGGGAGTTGTTCTTCCTGATTTGAAGCCTTGTTTGATTTTCTACTTTATAATTGAGCAGAATACATGATTGCCTTTGTCATAATATCATACTGGATTGTTCCCTACTCAATAAAAATGTAACATTCTTTTGTTTGAATTTACTTTATTGACTTGGTTAAACATAAACATACCATGTTTTCTTTCATGTATTACGAACGATAGAATAAGTCAAACAGAAGGAAGAGGACCTCATCCCCACTAAAATAGTGTTAGGTTGATTATTCTGGTCCTACCTGTCTTCCATAAAATATGTATGAGAACATTGGCACATGATTTCAAGAAAGTAGTGGGATAGATATACACACAAGGAGTCATAAAGGGATAATTTAGTAATCCATGTCACACATTGGAAATCTTGTTAGATATAATGGAAAGAGATTAACAGTACGATTTATATTATTGTTATATAATTTCAGAACACACTATGCATTTACATACGGAATAAAGATAAGAGTGATTTCTTAGAGTCATTTTTAAATTGTTTTAAGTTTGCAGCAAGTCTCCTTTCAATAGGTAAAGCATTCCAGTTCAGGGCTCCAAAGTATTCTACACTTCTAGCATATGGCATACCATTAGGGGTAATAACCTTAAGTGTAGGTGCATCATGTAATCGAGTTACCAATGCCCTATTATCTTTATATGTATCATTTCGGGCTCTATTATACATGTAATTTAATATATGAATATATGAATATGTCTTCTATCACCAATTTTGTTAATTTTTGTTACATTGTGGATATAATTAGTATTTGTAAGATGAGGCACACCAAGACATATTTTTATACATCGGTTCTGTGCATATTGGAGTGGGTCCAGGTATTTATCAAAGGTGGTAGCAAAACAAATGTCAGCATATTCCATATATGGGAGGATAGTAGATTTGTATATTCTTAAAGCTAGTTTTACATCAAGATATCTTCTCAATTGACATAGGTTATAAGTTTTATATGCAATTATTTTTACTTGATTAGCTAAATGTAGGCTATAGTACAATAATGGATCTAAAATGACACCAATATATTTGTAGCTAGATACTACTTGCAGTAATTGATCACCTAGATGTATATCCGCTGTTAATGTTTTTGCTACATTGATAGATAATTTGTTTTGAATACACCATGTTTCATACATTTCAAGGTCATGTTGAAGTTCAATTTTAGCTGAAACATATGAGTGGTGTGCTGAGTATATAACAGTATCATCAGCATACATTTTAATTTTACATTGTTTTACACAATTAATTACATCATTCACATATATCAAAAATAACAAAGGCCCCAATATGGACCCCTGAGGAACACCACAGATCACTTGGCTTTTTTCAGACATTATGCCATTTGCTATAGTTATTTGGTGTCTGTTAGTAAGATAATTTTCAAACCTATGGTAGTTGTCCAACCTTATACCATAGTGATTTAATTTTATTAACAATACAGAATGATCCACCGTATCGAAGGCCTTTCTTAGGTCTATGAATGCAGCTATAGTAGAGTTTCCCACGTTTAGATTTCTTTTGATATCATCTGTGAATTTTGCCAATATATCTACTGTACTAAATCCCGATCTAAATCCTCCCTGGTGGGGTGTTAGAATTTTTTCCTTGACCAAGAAACCATACACTCTATTGTGAACAATATTTTCAATTAATTTACAGGGTAAGGGTAACAGTGATATTGGACGATAGTTGTTTACCAATTTATCATTACCAGTTTTGGGTATTGGGGTTACCTTTGAGAGTTTCCAGTCGTCTGGTACAGTGTTTGAAGACAATGATAGGTTAAATATTCTAACAAGTTTGTCAGGGGCATGAGTAAAAATTTGTTTAATACATTGGTGGATATGTCTGTAATTGCCGAGGACTTGTTAACATTAATGTCATGGACTAGCCTTTTAACCTCCTGAAGATTAGATTTATCTGAGCGTCTGGCTTTCCATAGTTTTTTTAGTTTTTTCCCTTATAATTTCATATACATTCTGAGTCATCCATGGGTCTCTATGTCTATGCACGAGAAATTTGTGTACCAGACAATATTTATCAAGAATACCTCATATAGCTGACGCGAAGTGTGACCAAGCATAATTAACATCTCTTGTGTTATTAAATTCGTCCCAATTTAATTTATTGAGTTCAGCATATAGTGTAGCATCTGGTAATTTTGAATATGAACATCCTGTTATATATACCTTTTCTTGCACACTTTTCCACTTTTTCCTTATTAGAAATATTGGGAGATGGTCTGATATATGATTGTTACATATTCCTGTTGTAATAAGATTTGGTCTAAGATTTGTAAATATTAAATTTTAATTTCTTGGTTCAGACCAAAATGTTTCATTCTATTTAATAGATTGTTAACTACATCAGTATCTTCATTTATGTTAAAGTTGAAATCTCTCATAGCTATAATTTCAAATGTATCTCTATTTTCTAAGTTGGATAGGATATCAGAGAGGACCCCGACAAACACAGTTTTATCACCATCAGATGGTCTATACATTTTGAACAATAAGATTGGCTTCATGTGTTCTTTTAATACATATATGCATTGAACTTCTATTGAACCATCAGATTTATTCAAATACTCATATTTTTGGATATCATGTTTGATACCATGTTTTATGTATATACATACACCTCCCCCTACTTTAATTTTACCCCTTTCATCTAAGACTTGTCTATCAAGTCTGTATCTAGTATATCCATAGAACTGGTAACTAGATTCATCATCCTCACATTTGAACCATGTTTCTGAGAAAGTGAAAATTTCAAGGTTAGATGGATAAATCTCAGCACATATAGATGCATAATTAGCTTTGATACTTCTTGCATTTAGGTGCAGAAATCGCAGACCTTTGGTGCCTTCCAATTGCTTTATATTATTATAATACATGTAGTACAATGAATTTGTTTCAATAATCTTTCCATTTCCAGTATCTTACTTTCTAGATTACATAAAAATAAGCCTAGTTGGACTCCTAGTTTAGTTAGTAACCAATATAGGAACTTCTGCCTTTATGCAGTCCCGTATACCGGTATGAGTTGTTGAGCTTGGTAGGCTTCTGTGCAGGAGTTTTCCATTGCCCAGGATTCTTTAGGTGGTTTTACAAAGTTAATAACAATATAATATCATATTGACAGTGAACACAGAGGAAAATAGTTTGAAACAAACAAGTAATAATAGATATTCTGGTTGCAGAAATATAAATATTTTTACAGAACTTTTATACAAATTTCAGGGTCACCAGTTTATGTTTAAGGATTGGGTTGTTGGTGGTTTGCAGCTTGTTAGCACACTCTGACTGGTTGTGGGCCACATTTCTAATATCAATGTCCTTTTTCTGGCCTAGATGGAATCAAGCCCCATATGTACGATGTCGTGTTGCTTCATATAAGCTGACTGAGTAGGGCTGGGTCATTGAACTTGATCTCTAAAAGATTCTGCATCACTTTCTCATCAATATCGAACCAGTCATTTGTTTTCTTACATGAACGTCCAGCAAACATACTATCAAGTGGGGTGTTAGCAGAGTTTACCTTCCTCAGAATGCCAATTTGGTTTGAGACTACACACATTTTAGCCTGATAGGCCCTTTCCACTGAGTCATATGTGTGACCTTCATACTTAATCTCACTGTTGTATAGATTGGGAAACACTGAATGCTCACTCTGGAATGCAAGACCATCTTGTGTTTGGACTGTCTTTGCATTTTTTAGTGAGAGGTCATGAGGAAGATTTCCTAACTCCTTGTATGGGTATGTCTGGCCTGCAATGATGATTTTGGTTCCTCTAACTGAACAGTCAAGTCCTTTACTTCGTGCAAGTGCATGTATTGCTCTCAGGTCATTTTGCATTTGTTTTTCCTCCTTACTTATATCATCTGAGAGATGTAGACCACGCCAGGTTGCATTCCCTTGAAGTTTCCTTACATTTGTGAACATTTGGATTTTATATTGAGCTGAGGCAAATATAACTACAATTGGATGATTTCTTTTTTTGAAGTTTGGATTTTGGAGTTGTTGAGGAGTAGGCACAAATTTCTTTCCACGTCGATATATGGCTTCAGCTGCTACATTGTTGAAATCAAGCCCTAGGTCATTGAGAATCTGATCAAGAGTATCTCGAAGGCTACCTGGTCTGTCCTCATCAATGCCTTCTAGCACAAGTATTCTTTTCTTCTGTTCATTTTCAAGCCTCTCGAAATTATCCTCATGCTTATCAAATGCTGCTTGGGCCTTGTGGGTCACCGTAGTGTTTACTTCGATTTTGTCGCTATGTATTGACACTGTTGAGTCTAGTTCAGCCAATTTTGCTTCTATTTCTGGTATAGTGACAGACTTATCACTTGGAAATTCATTTGGGCTGAATAGCCTAGTCTCCATTCCTCCCAGCAGTCTGATCGTTCGCTTAGCTATGGATTCTTGTACCTGTAAATGATTTTCTATTTCATTTACTTTGGCGACAATGTCCTTTGTCGAGGCTCTGTAGGTTAAGGATGGTAGGAAAGATTCATTTTCTTCATCAGAATCCGATTTTACAAGTTGTGAGTTCGTATTATTGTTCAAAATGGAAGTGGCAGCCATTGTTTTTGATTTACCGGAAGACAGTTCCGAATGAGGGGATAGTTTCATATTTCTAGTAGTAGGCATTTACCTTTGTATACTTGGGCTTGGAAACTGTTTACAATTGTATTTATAATCAGTTTTGTAGTGACTATAAGGTTAAATCAGCCAAGGATGGAAAATTAAATTCATCAGGAGTGCTCGGACAGTCAGTCGGGCAATGTTTACAAAGCGTTGGGTCTTAGAATCATGGAGGCCGCCATGTTGGATTTTGTCTTCCTCACACCGGTGACAAAAGTTTCAACGTCTTCCACGGTCTACAAGGTGAGTCCTATAGGTTTCTATATTATCTCAGGTCGACCTGTATAGGTTCATATCACTCCCTGTGCGAAGAAATATGGGTCCAGCAATGGTTAGTCACTCATAAACCACCAAATCCCAGGCTCTGTCAAACCTCCGTGTGTTAGCCCTGTGCCATTGTTTCGCCACTGACATTGAATGCAGTATCTTAACATAGTACTGAAAGTAATTTAATAGATAATGAAGAAGTAATCTATTCCCATCTCACCACATCATAACTTGAGTTGGAATTAGTGGAAATGCTTTATTTCCACCATTAGGTAGGATATAGTTGCCCTGCTCAAAGACTTACACTCGGGCCTGTTTCTCTAGAAGTGCAATTTGAAGCATTCGATCTACCCATAACATGATCCCGAGACTGATGTTAAAAACACAAGGAGAACTATTTTGAGCTATGCATGGTCAAAGTGGGGTGAGTAGGTCGCGAGGGGCTTGTGAGCAGTTGGTGAGCATATCAGTCACTGCTCACCCTAGCAACGGGTACTTGTATTTAAAATATCAATGTGAAATCTTCAGCAATTGTTCTTAACATATAGATCTCATACATAGTCAAAAACAGGGTATATTGGAGAAATTTTTGTGAAAACATTTTTTGGGGAACCAGCGTAGCCTGGTACCAAAACCTTTTCACAAAAATAACTTGATTATTTACCTGTACTACATTCTCTCACACCCACACTACTTAGAGGACCCAGGATATATGCCTACTATCTGTAGTTGTACCACAGTTAGCACCACCACAGGTAGCCTGCAGCACAGACAGTGCATTGCAGTAGGGTACCCCATACTGGAATCAAAACCAGCCAACATTGGATCAAACCATTATTGGAATGTACAAAGCTATAGAGTACCTACTTTATTGCACCTGATGAGACCGAAAGGTCGAAACTCACAAGACTGTAGCATCATGAAAGTAAGAGTAAATCCCTATAAAAGACTCTAGAATGAGCATTTTAAGTAGTGTTCTTTATTCAGAAAAATATCTACAGAAGTGGCCACCCGCACAAAAAGTGGACCATTCCAAAGGAAGTTCCACTCCACTGGTTCCAATCAGTGCAGGGTGGCATAGTCTATAAAAAACAAAGTACACACTGGGACAAGATCAATCACTCTCACCTGGGGTCTATAAAGACAGGTAAACACCTAACTGGGTCCTCAGTCTTGTTCAGTAGTGTCGTAAGTACACAAAGCCACGTCACCCCCCATATATTAGAGAAATATTTTTATTCATGCAACATCATCAAATAACATGCACAATTCCCTGAAAAACCTGTTCCTTGTGTAGTTTGTAGACAGCTCGAACATTCTGAAGGTATATCAGCATTGTCTCTTGAGTGTTTACACCTCATAATACCAATTAAAGGTAGATCCAAGTGGTGAGTTGGCTCCTCCATGTCAATTTAGATCCAGGTGGTGGAGGTGCAATCACTGTTAATAATTGTCAGAATTATCTATTATCTATAACGCCTACCATACTGTAACTCATTAGCCATTGTCAACAGATTTTACTTGTAAAACAAATTGATGTGAAGGTAGCCTGAAGGTAGCATACACAATGCCGACCTGAGCACTGTTTGCCACAAGGCATAACACATAGGCTAGGTATTAACCTTTTTGTGCCCAAAATTATATAAAATTTTACCTAAGACTTCGTGTTATTTTGACCTTCTCCTTTAATATGGTTTGGCTCAGCATTGCTTTATCTGAAAACCCTTGCCCCAAACTTTCAGTTAAAACATGGCATTGTTGGTCAGGTCTGGTAACCATAGTGACCAAAACATTCTATTTGTTGTCATTTGACAGTATTTTGGTCTCTCATGTGCATCCATTTTCCCTTCAAGCCTGATCACTTACACAACTTTCAAAGCTGATGCCTGGAGGTAGTCATGTGTACTGCCACTCAGGAAGGATATAATGTATTAGTAACAAGGCATGGATTATCCTAGTGGACATGAATAGTTATTGTTAATGGAATGCCTTAAGTGTGTAGAATCTAATGAGAGTGGGGGACGTGGGGGTATTTGATAAGGCACCAGTTTGGTATTATGAAAGATATAGCTCCCTGGAGGGTTGCCCTCTAATGAAGTGCATAAATGGGAATTCATTTTCAATTTTTGACTCCCTGTGCATGTATTATTGTAGATAGAGCAAAATGAATGTTTGTATCAGAATCGGGACATCATAGCCATTCTAAAGAGGGTTTAATTGTGCAATTTGAACCTGTAGAAGTACCTGAATGAAAATTTCCTTCAAACTAAATATATTTAAGCACAACACCGCACATTTAAGCGCGCTCGGGCACCTAAGGGTTAAGAAATAAAGCAATGTGATTGTTTTATTATTATGCACTATACAAATATACAGGCCTTTTATTTATGATCAATTACAGCAAGTGTGACTTCTAAAAGAATAATCGCTTTTATTAATTAGGGACTAGATGAGAATTATTGATTATCTTGAAGAAGAAACTCTTCCCATGTTAATTGTGTAAATATACAACAATAATGAAAAGGTTTTTTTTATAGAAGGGTGTGTCCTCGCATAAAACGAATTCAAGCCCTTTTTTTAGCCAGAAATTGGACTTCATTTCATCATCTCAGAGAGAGACAGACAGAGACAGAGATAGAAAGAGACAGACAGAGACAAAAAGAGAGAAAGAGACAGAAAGACAGAGACAAAGAGAAAGAGAAAGGCAGGAATTGGGGACAGAGCATTATAATGAGATCACAGTAATGTAATGAAATGCATCCTATAACATCTTTGATACTGATATCACTAGGGAGGAAACATACACCTCTTAACAGCACCATCAATGAATAATTCAATCCCTATGGGATGTGCACAGCCACTCACCTTAACAGGCACTAAAACAAGCCCACTTAAAACCAACAAGGCTAGGATGGAATTAATTATTTCAAAACACCACCGCATTCACACCAACTATCAATCAAATTTAATTGCAAAAAGCAATGATGAAAAAACGTCCTTATCTTCCCTTGAAGCAATGTGATACATTGGTACAGAGAAGTTATGGGGAATGGAGAGCTGAGGCTCGATTTCACATATAATTATGTGTATCTCCTTTTGTCAGTGTTTATTTTAAAGTGGAAGCCACTGGCAAAACTATGCACCACATAGAAGAGGGGAAGAAGAGAAAACTACATGTCACATATCTGACCTAAGTCTTGAAGTCATTTAGCAGGAAAAGGATATCAATTAGTAATTTCCAGGCTTAAGTTGAAAAAATATGTCTTTCATGATAGACACAACAAATGTGGTAATTTGTAGTAGGGACGTCTACATGTGGAAATATTCTGTGGTACAGTATTAATTTATAGATCTCTCTTTTCATAGGGCAAAGCAGAAAATACAACTGGTCTATGTATTTCCACAAAGAAACACAAACATATAGAATTCTACAGCCTATTGCAGTATACACCAACCCATGACAGCAGGCCTAATCTACCACCTAGGAAGATGTCCTTTATTCACATAAACATTCCTCACTCTATGATATATGTCAGATTAAGGGAAGATGCAATCTAACAGTAGGGAGACCCTAATCAGGAATAACCCTTATCAGGGTTACACAATGGGCTTCTATAGTGAGATGTTTTAATCCTTTAAGGGCTGATGATACAACTAAGCTGATATAATGAAGTGTTTGCCAACAGAGAGAAATGCTCGAAGCATTTTATTTCCAGATATCTATTTCTTTGAGATTAGATTGCTTGAAACTCTCTGTATCGGGTAACAGTACACAAGTAGGTGGGCTGATTGTAGATATACCAAAAAGAAGAGTCTTTACATTTCATGGGTTATTGCATGTTTTGCAGTTTGGATGAACTACTTCTTTTCAAGGAATGAACCTCTTTTCCCTTGACATGAATCCTATAACAACTAATATTCTTATCACCATCAAAATCATCTTCATCTTCTTTAGTCACAGTAAATGCAAGTGCTGACATTGGGAAGATTTTTTCCTCTATATAGAATGTATTCAAATCCATGTAGCATCACTCAAAAAGCATGTCCCCCAGTAAGTTTGAACAGGCAAACAGAAACAATCATCCATTTACCTGTACACTGATACCCCTTGCTGCTACACACATTCATTGTAACTCTGTTGCCTCAGGATAATCAAAAAGCCTGAAATGTGAAGTGTACATGTTACTACCTAGACTTTCACTCCATGCATGTTGAATAAGAGTTTCAGGCAAGACAGTAAAGAGTCAGTTTCTACTAATTTTTCCCCAGATGGGGAGATGATGCACCTCAACTGTTAAAGTAATGAACATCCTGCTTCACACTTCTTGATAACTTCATCAAGATGGATCATATTCCTGTTTATTTGTGAATCATGAGACCCATGCTCTAAAGTTAAACATCAGGGACCACAGGAGGAGTTAAACATTACAAGAGCATTTATTATTTCCCATGAAGACAATTCTTGATAATGCCAGTGAAATATACTCCGGGCAAACTGTTCAAATTTGAGCAACAGTGAACGTTTGTTAATGTTCTCAAACTTCAATTTGTGATATTTGTATGTAATATCATACAACTTCCAGTAATAATTGTCAGGTTAAGGCTACAAAGTATTGCCTGAGGTCCTGCTTTCCAGGCTTTGTATACTGATTTGTTGACCCTTGAAATCCCTGTGGCTCACCACTGTAAGATCTAGACAGAATAGAAAAACAATCAGAGGCTGTCATGGGACAGGAACCTTAGCCTCTCAGTGCTAGTAAAAGGTTGGGTACCAGGGGAAATGCAAAAAGGGGACGTCTACTCTGTATTAGACTCATTAAGACCCTCCAAACAAAGATTGTCATCTCATCACTGAACTCTTTAGAAAAAAAGATAAAATTAATATTATTTGCAACTTTGAGAGGTTACAAAATAATGAGAAAATACATTCAACAAAACGTTGCTCCCACTAATGCAATATTTGACATAACAATCGCAGATTCCCCACTCTGACAGAATTTGATACATCCATTGATACATGCCCTAACATTTCCTATAAAAATGTAAAAAGCAATATAAAAAAATCCGACCTACCCACCCTACCTTTTCAAGTCGTGTCACCACAAACACACCTTTATTTTTTTGGCCTAATCTATAAAGATTTTGATTTAAAGCTTCATAGCTTTTCGTCAATGTTTCCTTAATAACTGATGTCTTACTGAGCCTTTTCTTTGCCTCTTCCATCAGAAACTCTAAAAAATATTCCAGAATATGGACACCTCAAAGTATGTGAAAAAAATGACAACAACTGGAGCAAAATATACTAGGTTTCCAAAAGGTTGGACTGGTTGCTCAAGGAATGGATGCTTCAAAAACACTCAAAGATTAAAGTAAAGTGGTAATGTACAATGGTTCATGGATTTCTACATCCATACATGTTAGTCTGCCTAGCCAACCCTGATGCATTATAATGTATAACTTTAAATGCAAGCTCTGACATTCAGAAAATTTATTTCCCGGGGAAAACAGAAAAAAGACCTACTCTTTGTTCAGGGATCTCTGATATGCAAAATTATTTTGAATGTTTCTATACATTTTATCCAGATATGAGCAATTCACATCAAAGGAACATCAAAATGGAAGTCTGATAAAGGAATGACTCAAAGTATGCAGGTCTAAATAATCATATTGGGAATTCATTCCTTTGAACTGGTAGGAAATGATTAAAAATATCACTGACTTCATTATGACAGCATGCTCTCTGAATGTCATGCACTTCAAAGTCTCAGCACCTTTCAGAAGCATATAGATGTTAGACCAAAAAGCACAGACAGATACTGGAGAAAACTACATGAATGTACATGTGACATGCTATGAATTATGAAATGCAAATATTGATGAATTATTGTAATTCTTATTACTTTAGGACATGAGCGCATATATACTGCCAAAGCATTAGATTCTATGGGGTAGGTCACTTGAAATATTACTAGGTCGGGTTTTTTTTCTTGTGCACCTCCGATTGCAATATATATAACAAACATCTGTATTGAAGGAAGGCAAACCATTGAAGAAGTGTGCCCTCTTGTGAGTGAGGATGAAAATGATGATTGGTAAATTATTTGAGGTGGCCTGCCTGTATTATATATGCCCTTCAATGTACAGGCATTTGGCCAGCCAAGGAAATAAGAAGTTTGGTTGTTATAGATCCATATGAGTGTTTTATTTTCACCAAACTTCTGACACAGACTTTCAAATTGGCATGTCCTCTCTTTGTGAGGATAACACTTTGTTTTAAGTGTAAATTGATATTTTCCCATTCACATTTAGCAGATATGTAAGGAAACATTTCCCATGTAATAGGAACACTCAACCTCTTTATTGAAACATTCAGAAAAATTGTTGGACCAGTGAGTGAGTGAGTAATAGATGTTTAACGCCATTTCGACAGCTAAGGTCATATTCATGGCGAGAACTACATTACACAATTTCACAGGGGAATGTGTCAGTGCCCGCACATATGTGCACCACACACATCCCGAGGGGATAGGAAAGAGAAGAAATAGACCCTTTTAAGTGGGCTAGGGATGCCCGTGTTGGACCAGACACTAGATTATGGGCTATTGGCCCACAGACCAGCATTAGTGTCTACCCCCATGACATTGTCACTCTTCTTTCCATTTCAATAATCCTGTGTGTTGGACTCAACCCTTGACTTCTGGTATTGTGTTTGTATTGAGAATGTTAGTATGCATCTACTGCCATGCCTCTAGGGAATGCCCAGTGTTATCCTGTTTTACCAGGCTTATTAGCTGCGGGCCTCCGTAATGTTTTCCAACTGAGTACAATATTATGAGAACTCATACTCACTAAGTAGTAGATTTCTTTTTTAAGCTTAAAGTTAGATTTTCATCATAACCTACAAAAAAGGAGATTCCTGTGTGTATGTTGGAGATTGGTATGGGTTTTGATATTGATCATGTTAGTACTGTACATGCATTTAATAATTTGTTCTTATCTCAATATTGGAGAATATATTTTGGTTGCCAAGCATGGACATTAGAGAGAAACTATGTCTATGCTTAGAGTAATTCCGGGGATTGGCAGGTCATTTATACAGCTTGCTGTTATACTGTAGATGGTATTATTCAATGTCAGGCTCATATAGAGGACTGTCATACATACATATAGGGAGACGAGTTGGTGGATGATATGAGGGACAGTCACGTAGCTCCCTGACATACTGGTAACTTATCAATATTTCCACGGGGCATACAGATACATGCTAATAACCATACTGACCTGTAACCTCACCATACACCCTCCCCCTAGAGTGAAGTCTCTGGGAGACAGCCAACTAATCGACAATGCTGTCTTTGGCCGCTGTCTCAGTAAGCCAAGGTCAAGTGCCAGCTAATCCCCCCGACTTTCTGTTCCATATTTGCCTGAAGGGACATGGAGGCCTATCTCTGTCTAGCAGCTTTCTGCAGCAGACATTTGTATGAATACTTGGTAATTGCATATACTTCATCATGGTTAGGTAAACTTTAAATAAATGTTAAGGAGGAAACTGGGAGAACTTCTAGTAACTCGCTCTGATACACAATGCAGTCCATCATTTGACTAATTCAGATCATGCCCACAGATATGTGAAAAAACACAAATTGCACAGCAGTCATTTCACATTGGGATATATATATATATATATATATATATATATATATATATATATATATATATATATATTGTAGCGTTTTCCGACTCTATGGTTAATAAAGAATTACACAACTCCGACAGCTTGACTTCAGTGTCTTTTATTTCCTGGCAGTCCTCGCCACACCATCTAAGTCTTGTATCGTATATATATTAACCCGGAGGTAAGCCTTTTTAAAGTTCTGCTCCTCTCTGTCTGCAACCCGGAACTGACTAATCGGAGTAACAACTCCCTTATTTATACATAGGCAGATACTCCGACCCCGGCCTGCTCTATGGCAGGACAGCGTCGGAGGATCTCCTCTGCCGACTACTATTGCCGACGTAACTGCGTTACTTCAGGACCGCTGGCCTCGCCGCCCCCACACCAGGATGGTTTCGGCTCCGCCAACGGCCCCTCCATCTCCGCCACACTCTCCCCAACTAATCTATAGCCTTACCGGGAGAAAGAGTGTGATATTACCCTCCTGCAGATGGGTTTCCAATTTTGAATAATCCTGCCACGCCATGGCCCCTGGGCGTTTAAGTAAATAGCTACACATATCATACACATAGTAAATCCTACTTAAACCTCCTCTATAGGCGGCATTAACTACTAAGTAAACCGAATCCGCCGTCCCCTATGCGGAGTATAACCATAACAACAACTTTTATACAATAATACGACGTCATTTCGTCTGGATCCGGCAGACATCCTCCGCCTCCCCCTTCTCCGCCGCCCTCCGGATCGCCTCAGGATGTCTTGTCGCCGCCCTCGTTGGTTCCAGCCTTGGTCGTCCGCGCCGCCAACGTCTTCGGCCACCGCTGTCCGCAGCGGCTGCAGCATCCCTTCTTATCACGGCCATAACGGGTCCGGGTAACATGGACCAGTTCAATAGCTCCATTGGGGAGAGTGTGAATGGAGGAAGATTGCAGTCCCCCAGGTATAACCCTCATCTCAGGTCCTAGGGTCCGAGGCTGCCCCAGTCGTCTAGAGTGTTCCTTGAGGGCCTCCGGCCCGGTAAAATCCAAATGCCATGGCATAGCCCCATCCTCCTCCGCCTCCTCGTCCCTATTGTCACCCGCTTTATCTCCTCGTTGATCTAGCGGTAGGCGGTGCACCTCCTCCACCCCCACCAACCCCTCAGTGCTGGCGATTCCCCCTTCTCCCATATCTCCTATAGGTAATCCGGTTACTACCATCACTCGGTCTGTCTCAGTGTTGGGTAGGGGCGCCCGATCCCCAAGCCCTCCGACCACCGTCTCGACCCCCTCCGGCACCATCACCATGGTCTCCGCCCGTCCACTCTCACCCCCCACTTCTACTTGCAGCTAGAATTCCCCCTTGGGCGAGCAAAGGACTAGCCCGTCCAACCCCACAGTCAACACGATTGAAATTTGCTCATTAATTGGGCGGTACCCTCATCCATGGATCGGTTTTGTATGGCCTCTTCCTCCGCCTCTTTTAACACTCCCTCCAGGCTCAACTTCCTCGTAGACTTTCCCGCTCCTTTTCCTTTAGGGCTTTTACTTTTAGTCTCCATCTCTTTCCTCAGTCTTTCTTTCTCCGCCTCTTTGGCCTTCCTCTCCTCCTCCTCCTTTCTCCGCTGTTCCTCCTCCGCCCTCAGGCGCTCCTCAGCCTCTCTGGCCTTCCTCTCCGCCTCCTCTCTCTCTTTCCGTTTAATTTCTCTTTTCTTCTTCCACTCCTCCTCCTTGGCATCGCTGAGTACAGCTAGGAACTGGGCTTTCAGTTTAGGGCAGGATTGGACGTACGCCGGGATGGCCACCTCCTCCGACTCCTCGCTGGTTTCATCCTCCCCTTCCACCTCCTCTGCCTCGTCAACCCCCCCCACCCCCTCCGCCTTATCCTTCTCCGGCAACTCAGGCGTCACGATTGTAACTGTCTTCAGGATGGGTTTCGGTTTGCTAGGGGAAGGTTTACTCATATCCTCATAGGAGGGCAACGTCTCGGGACTGGCACCGGAGAGGGTGGGTTTGGGCTTGTTGACTAGTTCGTAAGGGGGCTGCTTCTCGGGGCTAGAGTCCAGCCCATTTCCCCCTAGTCCCAAGCTCTCTCCGTCCTCCCCACTCGTGGCGGAGATGTCCTCGTAGGCAGCCGACTTGATGGAGGTTCGGGAGGTCGGAGTGTCCTTCCTGGTTTCCTCGTACTCCGCCTCCAGGGCCCTCACATTGACCTCCCCTAGAGGCACCTCCCGTTGCATTCATAACAGAGTCTTGGTGGGGGTCTCCCCCGACTGTCCATATCTCTCTACCAGCAATCCTATGACGAACTTCAGCTTCCCCGCCATTTCTTCGTCTATTTCCACCTCCCCCCCGCTCAGTAGAGGTGTCAGGTCGGGTATCCATCCCCGTGGTCGGTGGCGGGGTGGAGGGTCCCGCTTCCTCCTCCGCCTGCCGCTCCTTACCCCGTGGGGATTGTCTCTTCCTCTTTTCCACCGATTCCTCCCCCCCCTCCGGCTCGAAGGCCCTCTTGACCCCCTTCCCTGATGTACTCCGGGTGGACCTGACGGAGAGACAGCTCTGGGGGGTGCTGGTCCCCTCCACGCGGAATCCCAGCAATTGTTCCAAGTATTTGGAGGCGACAGCAGCCTCCGTCTCCTCCTCCAACGTTATTCCCGGCGACGCCATGCCGCTGAAGGTAGATCCACTGGGGCTGTCCCCCGCACCCCCTCCACCCGCCGAGGTGCCCTGCTGCGGCGGGGGGACCACGGGCTTGGAGGCGGCTTTTACTGGTTTCTTTTTCTTGGCCACCGCACTCCCCCTCTTCCTCTTTGTGGTGGTGGACTTGACAGCTTCCTCTGGGCTAGTTGGGGCGGCCACGAGGCTACTGTCCGCCGAGGATCCTCCCGCCTCCGTTGCCCGGCCCACCGGTAGCATCCTGCACTCCTCCGGCGGCTGCCAGTCCTCCAGCTCGGGGTGAATATGCGTGATGTGTTGCCGGAGATCATCTACCCGGATCTTGGCTACCATGTACTCACACTTAGGGCACTGGTAGCCCTCTTGCATCTCGTCGTGAGTGCGGAGATGGCGGTTCATCCCATCGGATCTCATGAAGTACCACTGCTTGGAGTCCCCCCTTTTCCGGCAGATCTTGCACCCCGTCCACCCACTCCGTGGGGACCGGCTTCTGGTTTTCTGTTTTTGAAGACAGGTATTACTAGTTGTGGCGTTGTCCATAGGCTAACAGGAATTGAAGGGTGAGGCGGATAACGCTCCCTTATATTCCCCCCGGTGGTCACGCCCCCTCCTCCTACTCCTCCAATCACCGTCCCCTGGGTCAGGCCACTCTCCGTCACCACGCCGTGGGAAACCCCTGGTTGCATCATAGCCTTACTCCGCACACTGTTGTCGCCAGTGGCGCCTCCGCTCTCACGTGCCCGCTGTGAACCGTGGGAACGCGATCCGCGGTCAGCCGAGGACCTCCGCCTACGATAGCTCCCACTCCGACTCCGGCTCTCCGAGTCCCTTCTCCCATGTCTGGCTGCCTCCGTCCGGGCAGACACTCCGTCCCTTCTGTGGCCACTAGTGGAGCGGCTAGAGGAGGAGTGGCCGGAGAATCTTTCTTTCTCCCTCCTCCTCCGCCAACTCTCCCTGTGTTTTGAGCGTGTGGGGCCCTCCCGGGAGTGGCTGGACACTGTAGAAGACACTTTCTTTGACCCTCCACCAGCATCTTTGCCTCGACTCGATTCACCCTCGGGCCCTGTCCCTCTTAGAACCACCAACCGTGTGTCATCTCCGGCCTGCATTGTAGATTGACCGTTAACGGCCCTTCCCCCGCCTTTTATTGGGGAGAACTTGTTATGAGGGTTGCTTAGCGACTCCCGCCTCTCCGGCCCTACTCCGCTAGGCGGCGCTCCGGCCGCCGGCCGGCCGGCCTCACCGCCCGCCGTCGAGGAATTTGGAGCCTGGCCTCCCGACCTCCCCTTCGTCATGGCTGCTCTGCAGCGTCCGACCCTCCTGACTTCCCTCTCTTCGTTTTCATGGTTGTTGTAGATGGCTTCCTCGATCATTTCGTAAGTAAACCATCTTTCCCTATGCTTCTCTCTGATTCTCCTCCGGCCAGGATCCGCCGCCCTCCTTAATCTTTCTGCCCTGATTTCCTCGTTTTGGCCATGGTTCCGCCTTCTGCGGGCCAACTCACTGTCATCACTCACCCCCTCTTCATCCGACTCGCCCATCTCGGGGAGGGACCATTCCTCGTAGGGAGGGTCCTCCTCTGGTTCTACCCCCCTCCAATGTGACATTTCAGCTTCTTTTTCCGACCATCTTTCATTTTCCAGCCATACATCGCACCAGTCGCGGCTTTCTTGACTCATCTTGCTTTTGCAGCTCCTCCACTCCGCCCCAAGGTAAGTATCCAGTTGAGGCGCCAGTCTGACGGCCCGGGCTACGCTGCTTCCGGCAGGCTTCGGTGCACTCCTCCGCAGACCTTCTTTCCGATTTCCTTTATCCGCTGCCCCTCCCTTACTGGTTTCAATTATTTGATGTCTCTTTTTCTCTTTGCAGGTCAGCAGTTTCGCCTCCAGGTCAGCTCTAGTCTCCGGGGTCACCTGAACCAGCCGGATGGTGCCCCCTCCGGATCCTTCTTCCCCCTCGTCTGAATTGTCAGAAGATAGGGGCTCGGCCTCCCTTGTTTCATCCTCCATGGGAACATCCTCCGGCGTGGCCCGCGCCGGGGCCAGTTTTAGGGCTTCGTAATGGACTACCCTGGTAGTTTTACCCTTTTTAATTTTATACACCACCTCCCCTACGCGCCCCACTATCTCCCATGGGCCTGTCCAATAGCTCTGGAGTTTAGGTGTCAGGCCACTCTTCCGGAGAGGGTGGTAGTAGAAGACCCTGCCCCCGACAGGGAATTCGCCTGCCGAGGCTCTCGCATCATAGTTCCTCTGTTGCCTGCAGAGGGACCTTCCGAGGGCCTCCCTAGCGACGAAGTATGCTTTTGCCATGGTGGTTTGTAATTCGGCCACATAACCGACTCCTCCCCCTACATTGGGCTCCAGTGGGTAAACCAAATCCAGGGGAATGACCGTTTCCCGCCCCAACATCAGAAGATTGGGGGACAAACCCGTGGAGGCGTGTGCGGAGGAGCGATACGCCGCCATTACAAATGGCAGCCGCCGGTCCCAGTCCCGTTGGTCCTCCGCCACCACGGTCGCCAGCAGCATTTCAATCGTTCTGTTGGCCCGCTCCACCATCCCATCGCTTTGGGGCCTAAAGGAACAGGTCCTGGTCTGCCTGACTTCCAGCAAGGCCACCATTTCCCTGAATAGTCCCGACTGGAAGTTCTTGCCCTGATCTGTGTGCACCTCCACCGGGGCTCCAAATCTACAGATGAACTCCTCCACCACAGCCCTGGCCACCGTGGGTGCCTCCTGGTTGGGTAAAGCGTACGCTTCCGTCCATTTAGTGAAGTAGTCCGCCGCCACCAAAATATATTGGTTCCCGGCGGAGGACAAGGGCAATGGACCCATCACGTCTAAAGCCATCCTCTGTAGGGGTAGTCCAGCACCCATTGGTCCCATTGGTGCCCGGTGCGGAGATGGAGCCGCCTTCCTCCGGACACAGGGTTCACAGCTGGCGCACCACAGGGTCACATCCCTCCTGAAGTCAGGCCAGTAGTAACCTGTCTGGAGGCGCCGGATGGTTTTATTGCGGCCCAGATGCCCCGCCAAGGGTTCTCCGTGGACCTCCCGGAGCACATCATTCCTGCTCCGGGCGGGTACAGCAATTTGGAAACATCGTTCCCCCGCCGTGCCTTCCCACCACCGGCCCAGTATCCCTTTTTCTATACTCATGCGCCCCAATTGGGCATGCCAGGCCCTCAGCTCATAGCCCCAGGTCCGTCTTTCCTCCTCTGTGGTGGTCGCCTCCCCGTTCACCCATGCTCTGACCCGAGTCAGCACAGTGTCCTCCGCTTGGAGCGTGCCCCACTCTCTCCCTGCCGGCGGAGTGGAGTCCTCCGCCGCCGGAGGCGCCCCCCGAACCATCTCCTGGCGTTGAGACCTTGTGAAAACCCGGCAATGCAGCAGCTCCTCCTCATCCTCTCATCCACATTGCTTGCAGGGCTTCCTGGACAGCCCATCCGCATTCTCATGTAGTTTCCCTGGCCTATGCTGCACCACTATGTCGTAAGTACTTATAATCTGCAGCCATCGAGCCAGCTGGCCCTCCGGCTCCTTGAACTCCAACAGCCACCGCAGGGAGGCATGATCTGTTCAGACTACCACCCTCCTCCCTATTAGGTAATGCTTGAATTTCCTGAGGCCAAAGACTATAGCCAGCAGCTCCCTCCTTGTAACGCAATAGTTACGCTCCGGCCTGCTGAGAGTGCGGCTGCCATAGGCTAGGACCCTCTCTACCCCCGTCTGCTCCTGGGACAGTACCACTCCGAAGCCTGTGTCACTGGCGTCGGTGTCTAAGGTAAGCTGTCCCTCCGCCTGGGGAAAAGCTAGGATAGGGGCCTCGGTTAATCTCCTTTTTAGGTCTTGGAATGATGCCTCGCATTCCTCTGACCACCGGAACGTCCTCCCTTTCTCGGCCAACGCACTCAGTGGTTTAGCCCTCATAGAGAACTCGGGAATGAAGGTCCTGTAGTAGCCGGCTAGCCCCAGAAAACTATGGACCTCCGTCACCGTGGTCGGAGTGGGCCACGACTGCACCGCCGCTATCTTTTCCGGATCTGTCTCTACTCCCGCCTCACTCACTTGGTGGCCCAGGAATAACACTCTGCGGTGAGCCAACTGGCATTTGGAGGGCTTGATTTTAAGCCCAGCATCCTCCAGCCTTTGAAGTACCTCCCCAAGCCGCTCCATATGTTCCTCGAAGGTGGCGGAGAATACGACTATGTCGTCTAGATAGACCAAACAAGTTTTCCACTGTAGTCCCCTCATGGCCACTTCCATCACCCTCTCGAATGTGCCTGGCGCATTGCACAAACCGAAGGGCATTCTCCGGAATTGGAACAGCCCCCGGTGTGTCGTGAATGCTGTCTTCTCTTTATCCCCCTCCTCTATATCCAACTGCCAGTAGCCGCTGGCCAGATCCACTGACGAAAACCAAGCGGCCCCCGCCATGGTATCGAGACAATCTTCCACTCTAGGTAGGGGATAAGCATCCTTCACGGTGGCGGCGTTGAGCCTCCGGTAGTCCACACAGAAGCGAGTGGTACCATCCTTTTCTCTTACTAGGACCACCGGAGAAGCCCACGGGCTAGTGGATGGCTCAATCACTCCGGCTTCCAACATCTTCTCCACCTCCTCTTCTACAGCCTCTCGTCTATGGGGTGCCAATCGCCTCGGCGGTTGTTTGATAGGTGGATGTACCCCCGTATCAATCCTATGCTTGGCCAATTGAGTGTGCCCTTTGTCGCCCTTATGCCTCTGAAATGCCCCCAGGTGTTTCCTTATAAGCCGTGCAAGCTCCTTTCTACGGTAAGCCTCCGTCCCGCTCACTAGCCCGTCCACCAAGCTCTTTAGTTCCTCCCCCAGGTGTTTCCTTATAAGCCGTGCAAGCTCCTTTCTACGGTGAGCCTCCGTCCCGCTCACTAGCCCGTCCACCAAGCTCTTTAGTTCCTCCGGCTAACCTCTCTCCACCACCCGGCACCATCCCTCTCCGGCCGTTGTCTCGCCTCCGCCTCTGCACTCCACTCGTTGAATGGCCCCTAGAGTCATGTCTTTATATATCACCACTGGCTCAGGACCAGGATTGAGCACCCTGACCCAAGTTGCCCTCCCCTCGGGGCATACCAGCCCCCGCCCCACCAGGAAACTCGGTTCACCCTTGTGTCCGGCCATCCCTTCAATCATCCCTTCGTCCCCTTGTTGCCAGGGTCTGGCTAGAGTTCCCTCTAGCATGGCCTCCTGTCCGGATCCCAGCACCGCCGCTCGGGTGCTGACGATTCGGCATACAGAATCCTCCTCTGTCCACACTAGGCGCCCTTTTGCTACGTGGACCATTAGTTTGTTGGTGCGGAGGAACTCCGCCCCCAGGATTCCCTCTGTCCCGGTGTCGCTGACTACGAAACGCACATTGATAGTACGCCTCCTGATTTCCAGCTCTGTGTGCACACTTCCCCTTTTATGTCCATAGGCCGCCCATCGACGGAGTAGATCTTCTCCGCCGTTTCTCCCAGGCGTTCCCGTCCGCCCCACCTGCTCCACCATCCTTCGGAGACCAGATTAAGCGACGCACCAGTGTCCACCAGCAATTGGATGGGGGCCCCTGCCAGCCGACCCTCTACTATCAATCCTCCTCCGCCCCTCTCTCGGCGGCCCTGTATCACATTGATAGGCCCACTTCCCTCGACCTGTACTTGGCCTTTAGTATAGGTCGATTCTAGTTTCCCGCCGCCGGAGTAGCCTGTTCGCTCACCGGCTTGGATGCCTCCTTGGCCTTGATATTTGGGCATTCTCGCTTGAAATGGCCTTCCTGTCCGCATCCGAAGCAAGCACCATTGCTTGGCTTTTTCTTCCTCCCCACTGCCGCCGGATCATCCAACCTTTGAACTAACCGCTCCATCAACTCCGCCATTTCCTCCTTATTGGACTTTAGGTGTTCATTTAATGACGCATCCGCCGCCCACACTTTGTGGATATTCTCCTGCTCCACTTTTAGGTACGCCTCCGCTCCCACCGCCGTCATTACTGCGGATTGTAAATCTTTCGGTGTTGACTGATACACCCACTGCCTGAGTGAATTGTCGAGGCACAATAGGAATCTGTCGAGAGCTAAGGTGTCTGTCGTCCGGGCGTCCGCCTCCAGATATGCTAACTTAGTGTACTTTTTCAGTTCTTCTTGTAACTCTTGCAGTCCCTCTCCCTTTCGCCGGACCCTAGTGCGGAGGAACGCTTTGTAGATCTCTTCCTGATTAGTAGGCTCAAACCTTTCCACGAGTGCCCTTCTCAACTCCTCATACCCCTCCGGCGTGGCTGGTTTCCTTCCCGTCAACAATCTCCGGGCTGCCCCCGACAGACTCAGGCCTAGGAACATACCCGCCTCCTCCGGCTTCCATCCATTCACTTTGACGCACAGGTCGAAGTGGTTGAGGTAGTCAGATAGGTCTGTGGTGCCATCATATTTAGCGGGTTTCACCACTGGCTTACCCTTTGCCTCCTTCTCCCCATCGGCACCTCCTCTCCAGCCGCTCTCCGGACGACCCATAACTCCTCTACCCTGCCGGAGATCTCCACCTTCCCCTCCTTCGTCCTTATCCGCCTCCTCCGCACATCTCCCGGTTTCGGGGCGAACCTCGGACGGTGCCCGCTTGCTCCCCTTCCCTGGGTTATTCACCTCCGCCTGCTCCTCCGGCCACCAAAGCACCTTTCCGCCATCGTCCCTTCCCGGGTTGAACCCCAGCCAGGCATTTGCATCACCCATTTTTCCTTTAGGGTGCCTCAGCCTTCGGGCCGCCGGTTTCTCCTCCCTCTCCCATGGCCACAGGTAGGGCTCCCTTTCTTTAACGCGTGGTTCCTCATATCCCGCGTCCGGTACCTCCTCCCGGGATGCTCTATCGGCGGGTTCTGCTTGTCTCTCCGGGTTCTTTTCCCGCTTAATCTCCTCCACATCCCTCTTCTCCACAGGTAAGTTTATCGTTTCTGAAGCCTCCGCCATCTTCCTTCTCTCGTGAGTCTTCAAACACCGCTGTCACCAATGTAGCGTTTTCCGACTCTATGGTTAATAAAGAATTACACAACTCCGACAGCTTGACTTCAGTGTCTTTTATTTCCTGGCAGTCCTCGCCACACCATCTAAGTGTTGTATCGTATATATATTAACCCGGAGGTAAGCCTTTTTAAAGTTCTGCTCCTCTCTGTCTGCAACCCGGAACTGACTAATCGGAGTAACAACTCCCTTATTTATACATAGGCAGATACTCCGACCCCGGCCTGCTCTATGGCAGGCCAGCGTCGGAGGATCTCCTCCGCCGACTACTATTGCCGACGTAACCGCGTTACTTCAGGACCGCTGGCCTCGCCGCCCCCACACCAGGATGGTTTCGGCTCCGCCAACGGCCCCTCCTTCTCCGCCACAATATATATATATAAGTTAATGTGTTGATCCGAATTACCGGTAATAATAATAACTATATCGTTATATCAATAGACATGTTATCATAATAAATATGGAATAATAAGGAGACATTGAGTTTGGTGAGAATTGATTTTGTCAATACCAATCCTATACATGCCTTTATTAAATAAGACAATAATTTACAATATGAAACAAAAACATAGCAAAATATAGAATAACAATATAATACAATATAATAGTAATATACAGATAATACAATATCACAGTAAAGTTTAAAATTTCCAGCACCACCCAGCGTGGTGTATGCTGTCCGAGTATATGAAGCCAATTGACGGTTAGTTCAACCGCTGGAGCTTATATACTGGAGGAAAATGTTATGTGTGACGTCATAGAAAATCATGCGCACAGACAAGTAGTACCAACGTATCACTCATTAATTATTATGCGTTTAATGTATGTTATAGGAACGCACGAGTGGATTATTAACCCGTAAATACACGAGTGCATTCCCATAACATGCATTAAGGCATTTATCTCATAGATTCCTCCATTTTGTATTATTTTCTTACCTTATAACCCAAGAATTAATCCAGGAGAAGACATTTTGTAAGTGCATCCAATCCGCACGGTTTGCCAAGCCAGCGTAGCCATTGTTTTTACTCCACCCGTCAAACCCTCGTCTTTCCAAACACTTTTCGGGTATAATCCAAGCGTGTCAAGTCCCATAATTCTAGCAGCGCCAAATATACGATCTCTAGTTGGTGTTTGCATACATTTTGTCTCAATTTTCTTCGAAATAAATAAGAATCCATTGATTTTCCACAGCGATACGTTTCGCTACCCGCCTCCACAATGCTCGGCTTCGTGTTGACAGTGTGGGAAGGTCCCGTATGTAGGTCAGCCGGACGGACGACGGGGTGGGTGCCGAAACGTATCGCTATGGAAAATCATTGGATTCTTATTTATTTTGAAGAAAATGGAGAAATTAGGCATGGCATGTTCATCTAGGATATCTAAGGATGTTTCTCTGTTAATAACTCCACCAGGCTCCATGGATTCTAGGCTACCGAGGTGTGTAAACTTCAGGTATGTCGGAAAACTTTTTCAAACCCAATGTGCAGTGGTTTCTACCACCGGTCGGCTTGGTATAGTGGACTGCGAGCTCGCCTCCTGCCCCAGCGGCCGGGGATCGATTCCCTGTTGAACCCTGAACGGTTTTAACTGGAAAACTATGGCGTGGTTGACTTCGCCAATTTATTAACATGTCCAGATTGAAACTAGCAGCCTCTTGAAGATGTCCAAAAGGTGGTAGAGTAGGGTTATGGCTTGATAATGCACGGGGGTTATGAGCAAAAAAGCACTGTCCAAGCCAAAATCGTGAGATAAATATATATACCTGGGAGTATAAAGTCCCATAAGCTAATGTGTTGATCCGAATTACCGGTAATAATAATAACTATATCGTTATATTAATAGACATGTTATCATAATAAATATAGAATAATAAGGAGACATTGAGTTTGATGAGAATTGATTTTGTCAATACCAATCCTATACATGCCAACAACCGCCAAACACAATGTGACACATTCCATAGCAAAAATTTTAAAACATTACATCTAAAGCCAACAAGCTATCCTTTGACTCATGTAGATATTTAAAAACAGCATTAGATTTCCAATTCTCTCGCCTCATAATATCATGAACACTCAAGCCTGAATTTTTTTAACAGGGTAGCACCACCGTGCCTAAGAGAATGACTTGAAATGTTAACAGACAAACCACATTGGAAAGCAATAGCTTTTAACCTCGTATTCACATAGTTATATTGCAACGGTCTAGATTGAAAAGAAAATAGAAACCTGTTATAATTACAGGCTCTAACACACATGTTAATATACCTAGCCGGGCACAAGTCAGAACTATCATCTCTTTTTAGATACACAACATATGGAGACTTGCCAAACTGGTCCGTTTTAGAAGAATTGACTCTGATTTCTATACAATCAGAAGAAACTTTAACATCCCTTCTCAATAAGTTATGGGGCGACTGGACTACATGTCCAATCCTGAATACACCCCTGTAACATAGCAAAATAGCGGACCAAAATACCACATCTTCCATAAGACCGAAGTCCAGTTTAGATTTAATCCGCACCATATCTCTAGGACTCAGAGGGTAGGTTGTACTACCAGACCCCTTACACAGCCTCTCTATCCCATCAAGGGTCTTTTTAACCACAAAGTTAGTACTATAATCCAAATAACCTTTTAATTTCTGGTAATACCATATAGCAGATAAATAATTTCTGACTGAAATAGGTTTCATAAAATCAGACAGATACACACAATACAAAGAAGCTTGAGACGGAGAACAAGGAAAAGGGGTAAAATTAAACCTTTTACAAATTTTTTTGTACCTACTAAGTTGCTGCCTACGAGTTCTACGAGTAGAATCAGTCACACCCCTAAATAAGAATTTTTTCCTTCTCCTCTCCAACTCCTTGAGGTCTGCAATCATAACAGCACATGCTATATTCAGTCAAGACATCTTCACATTTCTTAGGAACACCCCTGTAATTTAGCCTAGACAAATGGTCAGCTAAAATATTTTCCTCAGACCTAATATATGTGGAATATATTTCAATGTTATGAACAAAACATAGCCAAAAAATTTCTCTCAGCCAGGACATGCACAATTTATTCTTGGCTCTACCGGTATTTAACATAGCCAAGACCTGCATGTTATCCGTGATACAATGAACTCTAGTGTTACTAAACTTCTTCACCCAGCGCTTTAAGCCCACCATAACAGGGTAGAGTTCGTATACGTTTATATTCCTGTGGTGGATTTTTAGATTATCAAGCTTAGGGGCATGAACAAAATGATCCCTTCAGCCCAACATAGGATTAGAGTCATTCCAAGTACCATACAAATAATCTTTACCACACCAGGCACCAAAGCCTTGTATAGATGAATCGGAATACATAGGGGTACATTCATTATCATTCAAAATGATATTTTTGCAATTAAAAATCCTACAAAAATCCCTCCACCACAGCAAGTCATTTTGGGTTTCCTCATTAAGTTTAATAACACCCTTATTCCTGGCCTTTGCACAAAGATCGAACAATCTCCTGCTGAAAGTTCTACCACCCCGTACCACTTGGGAACAGAAGGACATTAAACCACCAATTTTTTGTAATGTCTTCTTAGGTACAAATTTTTTACCCAAACACTCCTCTATAGCCAGGCTCATCTTATCTAGCTTCTTTTGTGGTAGCGACAGCTCCATACACGTGGAGTCAATGGTTATACCTAGAAAAGTACACACCTGACTAGGCTCAGTCACCTTTTCTTTCGAAACCACAAACCCTAAATATTCCATACACTCAATGAGGATGTTCCTCTTACGTAAACATTCCTCCTCGGTCCGAGCTATGATAATAAAATCGTCTAGGTAATTTACTATCCTATCTACACCATAAAATTTAGCTATTTCAGTCAAAAGATCAGATATTCTATTAAATATATATGGAGCACACTTTAGACCAAATGTCAACCGGTTACTTTCAAAAAATTCATCTCCATTACCAAAATTCCACCTGAAGCCTTGATAGCCTACATGTGGACCATACACACTGATACTCCTGTAAGCAGATTTCAAATCCACCACACACATAAAGTCGTTCCTATCTAGTTGACAAGTAACCGTGTTAATAGAGTTATAAGAGAAACTTCTAGACTTGGTGCTCATAAAGTAATTAATAGATACCTCCGCTGGCATGCTACAATCTGTGATAGGTCTTAATTTACCCTTAGACTTCTCCACACCACCTAAAGAATGGACACACCTAGGTTTGACATTTGTCTTTGTAACCAAGCCCTGGGCTAATTCCTCCTCAATAATACCACACATCTAGTTATAAAATCTATCTTCTAAAATAGACTTATAATTTTTACAATCATATGTTGTATCACAACCTGGGTCAACTATCTTGAACCCCTCAGTAAAACCACACCATAGAAAATCAGATTCCGTCTGACTTATATTAATAATATCCGACTGTCTCAAAAAACTAGCCAGTCTACATGGTAAAATTTGAGCTTTCCTACCATAAATGAAATGCTCAGACTCACATACACCATTGACGCAACTATCATAGACCCTGATGCTAGGCCTATTAACACACTCCACCGTAAACAGTGGTTTAAACTCGCCCTGTACTGGGCCACTATAAGACATAAAAAGATTCTTGTTGAAAAAGGTTTTTTAACATCATTTCCATTATTTTTACCCGAAATGACTGGAACGGGGGGCTCAGGAAGGTCTACCACATGTACTACATTAGAATCAGGCATCAAAATATCAGATTTCAACGTAGGACCTTGCCTAAGAGGAAACTCCTAATCTTTTTTGTTCTTTTGGCATTTGTCCTTGCCTTGATTTGACATGCTACAGACCTCACAAATGTGACGGTACCTGCACGGGTCCTCCCTGCAACCCTCAGCCCTGTTGAAAGCATAACAGGTTCGGTTGGATTGTTTAGACTTGAAAGACTTAGGTTTAACCCCACCCGCCTTCTGAGCTTGTACCGTTCCGTCATAAGACAGGTGTCTAAGTATATCATCACTTTTAATATCACCAAAAGATTCCACACCTTCACAATTAGCTCTGCTTTTAACCGACGAGTCGTATGCTACGAGAGCCTTCAGAGTGTATATCTTCGTAGAGGATTTCTCAACTAAAACTTCGATATGTTTAACCACATCGAAAACATCCTCTCCCTCCTCTATCAACTGCTTCATCATCGTTAACGAGCAGGAGTTTTTCGATACTATCCAACTTTTCACCTTTTTTCAAGAAATTTCTTTGATCAAACTTACCTCTAGACTTCGTAGCATGTCGACGACCGTTCCATGAAGCACTAGACCTAATAGAATCCGATGAATCCGTTGAAAAACTACGATATGAAGAAGACCTGCTCGAAGATCCAAGATGGCGACGTCCCTTCTTGTCGCCGTGGAGACCCCGGTAGTCAGGCGAGCGCTGTCGGCCACGCCCCCGTTGCTTGGTTACCGTGTTGTCCATGGAATGTTTATCAACACCGCCACGTGTACGACCCGTCTCCGCCTCGCCAACCGCTGCTGCAGTAGATGTTCGTCTAACCGCCTGTCCCTCCAATAGGAACCTGATATTTTCAAGTTGCTGCTCCATACGAGTGGTACGTTCTTCTAGCTCCCCAATATACGTCTGGTCAACGGGTGGATCCAAAGAAGCCCCTGTAGCAGTCAGGGAAGATGGTCCTTGACCACCCCCATTGGACTCCACACCGCTCGAAATCCTCGAATTGGCCATATTTCTTGGTTTTCTAGGCGACCTTTTGGTCTTGGACCTTAGTGTGCCGCTAGCTGTCCCTTTCCTACCCATAATGATAGGTTAAGTACCGTATTAACTTGGAAAAAACGGATAAAACCGTTTAAAATTTCCACCACCACCCAGCGTGGTGTATGCTGTCCGAGTATATGAAGCCAATTGACGGTTAGTTCAACCGCTGGAGCTTATATACTGGAGGAAAATGTTATGTGTGACGTCATAGAAAATCATGCGCACAGACAAGTAGTACCAACGTATCACTCATTAATTATATATATATACCTGGGAGTATATAGTCCCATATATATATATATATATATATATATATATATATATATATACATATATATATTCATACCATGATTCTGGCACTTCCGGTGGTTTTATATGCGATATATACGTGGTATATTCTGCATATACCACTCATGTGCATTTTTGAAATTTTTGGTATATACTTTTTCGGGGTCAAGTTGGACTTAGAATATTTTGGGAAATGTGTGGCGGACATACAAAGTCAGTCTGGCCATCATTTCAGTGTGAAAAATCGTCCCAACTCATATGAGAATTGAACCCCGGCCGCAGTGGTGGTAGGCGAAGGCCTTAGCCATAGCGCCACACTGAACGGTGATGAAATTCAATGCGAAAATAAATAAGACCTTGACCGGAGAGGTACCGCTTTTTCACACTCACTTTTCGTATGGAATCCAACCATGACATGTTATAATATCAAAGTCGCAAGAAGTATTCGATCCATAGACAAGGAATGCGTGCTAATTTTCTCCATTTTCTTCGATATAAATAAGAATCCATTGATTTTCCAAAACGGTCCGAAATTTTCGGCGTCTTCCTCGTACGACGAGCAGTTGACCTATATCTACATCTGGGCCACTGACACACTTTCGCCGGACAAGGAGGCGGTTGGGAATGGCCGGACCGCGACTCGCGTACGTTGGGAAAATGAATTCTCCTTTATTTTGAATATATTGGACATAATACATATGGAGGGATCATCTAGACTATCTAAGGATGTGTATGTTTTAATTTGAAGACTTGTCATGGTTGGATTCAATACGAAAAGTGACTGTATACACAGCGGTACCTCTCCCGGCAAGGAACAAAAACAATGGCTTCGCGCAGAGCGGACACGGGCCGTGTCGCTTGCACTTACAAAATGTCTTCTCCTGGCTATATTCTGTGGATATCAGGTAAGAAATTAATACAAAATGGAGGAAATCGTGGTATAAACCTATTAGGTCATGGATATTGCAGCCCACGGGCCTAACATGCTGGATCTACCCTCGCCGCTGCGCAGCTCGGGTATATCCAGCATGTACGGCCCTAGGGCTGCAATATCCATGATCTATTAGCTTTATATATATATATATATATATATATATATATATATATATATATATATATACACATATATAATCTATACTGCTGCAGGTAGACTTTGTACTGTATGAAATCAGCTATAAAAGAAGGGAATGTGGCTGAGGCAACAGTGCTTACTGTGCTAATTAGACTCAGCCTAGTAACAGACCAGGGGGCTGTTGCATATAAACTAAAGAGAACACTAAAAAGGTACCATCTCCTGCTCTGCTTCATCATTCAACTTATACTCAGCACATTAGACCTGCCTTGATTGAACATGATGTGTATTGTTTAGGCCTCTAAATTCTCTTTTTTTTCTAGTAACCTTCTGGAGCCCCCATAAATTGAAGATTTGTTGCAAATTTGACAGCACCAAAATTACTGAGGTTTTTGATATTAGCTTCAAACACACTTCAGCAGTGTATATATATATATATATATATATATATATATATATATATATATATGCAAACTATTAGATAAGTCTCCTTATTTTAGTTAATTGGTTTCCATTAGGTAGCCTATCTTATAGTACATCCTCTCAAGCAATGGTGGCTTAGGAGGGATTTATAAAACCTATGAGAACTTGTTGGAGATCCTAATTGGGTGTAAATAGGATTAGAAGAGCCAGGTCCAAAAGAGGAAGGATTCAGAGTTGACATTCTAAATTTCACTTTGACTCCTCATGCCCCTTCCAAATCCAAAAGCTTCTCTGTGCTTCTCTTACACCCATATTCACTGCTTGGAAACACAATCAGTACTCCTTAATTCCCTGATCTAGAGGACATTGAACCTTTGCATTAATACACTGACGAATAAAGGAAACTAAAACAGCAGAGAAACATCACTTTACAGCATATGCCATCATAGGAGCAGTTTCCTGTTTCTGAACAACACGACTCCAAGTTTCCATCAGTTTCTGTTTTCAAGCAGAGATGCTCTTTTTCTCACTGATCCCTCTAATTAGCACTTCCCAAATCCCTCACTTGATGTTCTACTCAAATGAACTGATGGGAGTTGTTCTTCCTGATTTGAAGCCTTGTTTGACTTTCTAGTTTATAGTTGAGCAGAGTACATGTATGCCTTTGTCATAATATCATACTGGATTGTTCCCTACTCATTAAAGATGTAACATTAAATGCAGTATTTCAACATAGTACTGAAAGTGATTTAACAGATAATGAAGAAGTAATCTATTGCCATCTCGTCACATCATAACTTGAGCTGGAATTAGTGGAAATGCTTTATTTGCACCATTCGGTAGGATATAGTAGCCCTGCTCAAAGACTTACACTCGGGCCTGTTTCTCTAGAACCGCAACTTGAAAATTAACTTGGCATTCTATCTACCCATAAACATGATCCTAAGAGTGTTGTTTATGGGTCTTGAATATGATAAATATCATTTTGGGGACACTCATCTGGGATTTCCCTTTTCTCTAAAATGGAAAAGGTGCAACACCATTATTAATATTACTAGTTTCTTGAACTATGCTAAGTATATATCAATTCTGGATGCAAGCATGGCGAATATCATGTAAATGAATGTCTGTTTGTGTATCAAATGAAAAAAAAAATTGCCTTAAAATTGATTTAAGAAATAAGATCATTTGAGGGATATTCACCTTTGAGGGGTGAGAGTATTTGAGATGCTACATATTGAAATAAGTATCTACATACATTTATTAACCCTACACTTATTTATATCGCTATACACTGAATATCATTGTACTACACACATACTGCTACCACATGTGCCCCCACTGCACTCCATAGTTAATTATACCAATGCTAGGGGTTGCCCCAGCTGCTACCTTAGGTTTATGCTGCATCCTACCTGTTACTCTGGAGACCATTTCTTAACACACTATGACTGCTGCCCTTTAAATCGTAGTGAGAACCTAATAATTTGGCCATAACAGTACCATGCACTAGTAGTCCCTAATTTCTGCACCAGTATGACTGTCCTACTGAACCTTATACAAAAAACCGCATAGCTCCTAATCGTAGTGAGCAGTCGTAGGGCAGAAGCCAGCATAACATGAACACCAATACCTAAAGACTCTGTACAATATGCTGGAACAAAAGAATCTGTACTGCTAACTGATACGAGGTAGTTTCCTTTTTCTCATGCATTCTTGATACCATTTATCGACTGTAAAGATATGACAGAGGGATAAGAGCAGTTGAGGGGTAAGAGCGTTTGAGGCATAAGAGTCATGTTTGAGGCATGAGGTTCTCAAATGGAAAACTGTTTGAGGGTAAAGAGCCATTTGAGAAATAAGAGCTTCACAGCACTCCCTGTGTACTGGATGAGTAGAAACTTGCATTTCCCTGCACATGTATGATGTGTGATGCAGAGTGCAGTCCCTCAGTATGGATATACATTTCATAGGACCAAAATATTAAGTTGGTAAAGTAGGTAGTTCTCATGATGTAGGCAGTTCTAAAGATATGCAAAAAGGGAGGTTGGATAGTAACTTGTGTAAATTGTTCTGAGTGGACCCCAGACTCTAGTTTAAAACATGTTTTGTTTTCTGCCAATAATCAGGGACAATCTTGACTAACTCCTTTTTTAAGTACTGTGGATGGTGGACTTTAGAAAGGAATCAGCAGTTTAGAGAGTCTGTGAGCACCTCATCTTGTACCATACTGGTTTATCATTATCCATGACTAGTCAACACTGTGGGAATCGCAAGTGTTTTTATTCGCCTCTGTGCCTGCTAAAGCATACACCTTTTATGCTTAACGGACCTTGTGAAGCATACGGGATAGGAGGCAGCACAAGAAACGAATGCTTTATGAGGCAGAGTACAGTATGCGTATCTGAAACACTCAAAGGAATTTTCCAACCACAAAACAACCTTCTTGAAGGCATGATAATGTTCCTATATTGCAAGATGAACTATAATTAAACATGTAGGCCAGGCCATACTTCATTGAGGAATCCCTTTCAGACAACAATCAGCCAACACATCGACAAAACAGGTTTTTTTTGTGCTTGGTGGGTGCATATCTGCTATATTGAATTAACACAAAAAAAAGAAAGACCAAGCAAGGGTAAATGGATATCAAGGGATAGCTCTCCACTATATAGTTCATCAAGCCTCTAGCAAAAAACCCTAGGATGCATAGAGAATTGCTATTTGTACTATGGTATCATAAATAGAGATCTATGCCAGCAGAAAGAGATGGCACTACATAGCCATATAAAGCTGTGGATGCTGGGAAAGGAGAGGTAAATGGATAACGGTAGATAGAGAGAGGGTCTTCTTTTTTATGTTGTAGCAGCTAGCTTCATTCATCCATGGAGGTGTCTTTTCAGAGAATGAACCTCTTTTCCCTTGGCATAAATCCTATTATAATTGATATTCTTATTACTATCAAAATCATCTTCATCGTCTCCAATCACATTATATACAAATGCTAACATTGGGAAGGTTTTGTCTGCAATATCACTAGACTGTATTCAATTCCATGCAGCATCCCACACAAAGTCTGTTACTCATTTTCTGATCAGGCAAACAGAAACGATCATCCTTTTACCTTCACAATGATACCCCTGCTTGTTACCAAATTCATTGTAACTCTGTCGCTTCACAATAATGAAAAAGCCTGAAATCTGAATTGTACAGGTTACTGTCTCAACTTTCACTCCATGAAAGTCAAATTAAAGTTCAGTTTCAGGCAAGATAATAAAGAGTCAGTTTCTAGTTGTTTTTTTTCTCTGGATGGGGAGATGCACCTCAACTGTTAAAGTAATAGATATCCTGCTTCAGGCCTCTTGATAACTTAATAAATTAGTTACAAGATGTATCATATTCCAGTTAATTTGTGAATCATGAGGCTTGAATGTCAGAGTTAAACAACAGGGACTACAGGAGGAAGTAAACATTACAAGAGCATCTAGTATTTCCCATGAAGACAGTTTTTGATAATGTCAGTGAAATACACTTCTGGCAAAGTGTTCACATTTTGAGCAACAGCAAAATTCAGTTACTTTTCTGAGACTTCCGTTTGTGATGTTTGTGCGAGTTATCTCATTAATATTAGTAAGAATTGCCAGGCTAAGGCTACAAATACTGCCTGAAGTTATGCATTCCAGTCTTTGCAAACTGATTTGTTGACCTTTGACATCCTTGTGGCTAACCATAGACTAGCCAGAAATAGAAAAAAAGCGGAGGCTCTCATGGGACAGGCATGTTAGCCTTTTAGTGCCAGTAAAAGGTTGGGTACCAGGGGAAATGCTAAAAGGGGACGTTCTACTTTGTACTTGATTCTATAATAGCAAAGAGAGGCCAAACAAAGTCTCCTAACACTCTGTCTGTGATCAATTGCAAATCAGATGTGTCTTTAGTGGAAAAAGTTAGAAGATAAATGGCTTACACAGATACAAAATTTTAAAAATTGAGACAAAGATTCTGTTTGAATACAGGGATAAGACCCATTAAAAATGAGAAATCCTTTTTAAACACATCAACGAGGGCAGGTCCTGGATAAGCTACAGCTGTGCTGGAATCAGTATCTATATTTCCCTATAGTTGTTCACATAAAAGTATAGTTCACATCCCCTGCCTCGAACATCAAGCTGTAGTAGACGCAGTTGTCAGATTTAGCCATTTGTCTCCCTTCCACAGCATCATCTAGCGTGCTCTGTGACAATAGCCCATCACTAAACAGTAAAGCCTTTAAGGCTGATAATGCAGGAGTGCATCATGACGTGCCAATGAACCGCTGGTGAGCCTGTATCATGCTCACCCTCTAGGGGGTGTATAAAGCCTGTAGGTTTGGTATGATTTACTAGCTGGTGCTGCATTGTGCATTCTGATGACCAATGGAAATTATGCATTAATGCATCAGTGGCCCTTAAAGGGTTAAAAGCCGATAATGCATAAATGCATCATGCTCATCTTATTAGAGGAGCAGCAAGACCCCAAAAAGAGCCATAGTTTAGGAGTTTAATTCATAAAATTACTGGAAGCTAGATGTTTTCTTTTATGTACAGGCGACCCTCACAGTCATGAAAAGTGGTGCAGTAAAGGTGAAAGCTCGTGCAGGCTATATGAAATTAGCAAGTGAGTATGACCATGTCTTCAAATTTTAGTTCTGTTTTAAAAGCTCAAATTATGCATGAACTGTTCTGACACTAATATTTGTCATACAAAGGTTTTGAGGATACCTATCACCCCCCCCTAAATCAGGTCCAAGGAACACAATGAAAGTTACCATTTGTTGCTAGGACAAGTCGATACCTAGCAATATCCACTTTTGCCTAGATACAGGCTCCTTCCGAGACAGGTAGGGGTTTTGAATTCAATGATACACAGATTTAGATAATGCCTATCCTCCCCTAAATTGGATCCAAGGAACACAATGAAAGAAACCATTTGTTGCTAGGACAAATGGTTACCTAGCAACAGCCCCATTTACCTAGCAATGGACCCCTTTCTAGACAGGTAGATAGCTGCTCTGGAAATTATCATAAAAAGTGGTGATGTTGGAATTCAGTTCCGTACTTGTATCAAGAATAGTATAGGTTCCCTAGGATATGTTACTCCATAGAGTCCTATAGTGCAAGCCACCCCCCTCTACCCCCCTTAAAAGTAGGCTACCTTTTGTGTTCAGTACGGAGTCCTATGTAAGATAAGGGGGTTTATGGAGATGTCAGGAATCTTTATCAGAGTGATATCAAATGGAAACAAGGGGCCACCTATACCAAAAGATCCTGCTGAATCCAAAATTTGTGGTATTGATTCTCAAAATTTGGCCAAAGGTACCTAAAATTGAGGTTTGATGATGAGAATATTTTAAAAATGTACAAAAGTTATATTGAAAATGATTGGAACTTTTTATAGATGCAACATGCTAATCAAAGTCAATACCTCAATCTACATATCCCAATGTTTGCCTATCTCAACCTGACAAGTAATCTGCCTGCGTATGGCTCTGCCTCTCCCACATACTGCCTATCCCTTAGTCTACCTATCACTCATACTACCTATCCCTTGAAACATCTAGAGTTTAATTAGGATTTCCCTTAAATCCTTTATGAGGTACACTTTCTAACACCCAGAGTGTATAAAATTAAGGCTAATGCTCAGATACACATACTACTTCATATCGTATAATGCAATGCCAGTGTTTCTTATATGAAAACACAGAGTACACAAGACAGGACATAACAGACACATACAGGACAACACAAAAGATCACAGGACATGACAAGCTCAGTTGTTCCATAAGAGGATCATTCCAGTTACATCATATGTTCCAAGATTTCCTTTCATATATTGAATTTCTTCATCTAATTGTCTTAACTGCTGATTTCTCGTTCTGTCAGTAGTTTCCTTTAAATTCCCTAGCCCAGTCCATACATCTAGATGGTTATTATGAAATATTCTGTGTCTGTAAGATTTACTTATTCTATTTATTTATTCTACATTTAATGTAGAATTGTATAGTCATCAGTATGAAGTTTGTGATTATGGATTTGGCAGTTTTGTCTGGAGTGTTACGATTAAGCGTTCTTCGATTTCCCCATCTATTGAGAATTTCAAAACATTTCCAATACTTTTTCTAACTGTACGCCAATAGAAAGCTACATCTGGACAATACAGCAAAAATTAGTAATGTTGTCCTCCTGACCACAGTATAAACTTTCTGGGGAATTCACACCTTTTCATTTGAACAGGTAGAGCCTGCAGGGAGAGTTCTCAAATTTCTTGCAATACAGGACCTGGAGGTATTCTCCTATTTCCACTCAACAATCCTCTTGAAGTGGCAAAGCCAGTGTTATTCACACCATGCACTGTAATGGCTCATTGAAGCCTCAGGGTACCAAATAAGTGCCAGTATCAAATTTATATAATTCCTGGGGGAAGGGGGTATTGAAATTATTCCCAAGCTATAAAACTGAACTCAAATAAGGGCTTGTCCCAAATAAGCCTAGGCAGTATAGGGGTATTTAAATTTATGAGTTTAAGGGTGTTTGAAGGGTCATTAAGGTATGAATGCCATATTTGTGTGAGATCTCGCTAAGACTACACTGATGTAGCCGGCAACTATACATAACTCGTACAGTTAGTTAATCGAATCCGTCAAATGCAGAGACCTGACAGGTGAACCTCTTTTCATCGCCACAATTATAAAAAGCAATATTGTAAAGCAACTATAATGCCTGTTGTAGAATTGCCGAGGTCTTGATAATGTATTGAGGTATTCCTTGATTGCAGTTAGTTAAGCAGCGACCCAGTATAGCTCAGTGAGTAGAGCATTGGCCTTCAGGTCTGAGGGCTCCGGGTTCACATCCCAGTGGGGATTGGGGTTTTCTATGCAGAGCACTACAATAAAAATGAGTTTACATAACATCAAAATTGCAGCAATAGAAATCAATTTAAATGTGCCTGCAGATAAAAAATGAGCACAAGTTATGTATGATTATGCTGGACTTAAGTATTCTAAGGACTCAGTTTGGTGGCAAACAGAAATTACTTTTGATGAAACATGATCCTCAAGCTCATTGATATTATAATCATATCAAATCTTGTTTATCCTTTGCTCACATGAGAATCATGACCCTCTGCTTAAGTTAATTATTCCAGGAGACTAGTTTCATCAAGTGATCCTTCTGTGATCCTAAAGGCTTGTTATTTAAAAAAAAATGGAACAGGGAGGCACAAGGCGACGGTGAGCATAGATGTCTGTGAGAGCTGGAAATTCATATATCTAAGAAAGCCGATTCAAAAGGGTCCTCATATGATTTAAATCAGTGATGGATTTCTTTGATTGACATGCTGCTATAGAATATCAAAGTGGTATTCTTGGAGCACCAATGTAAATTTTCTTCGATATGTCTATGATAAGCAGATTGAATGGATTGATTATAGTTTTAACCACATTTACACGATGGCGCATGTATTAACCAGTCGGTAAACAAGTAAGGTAATTGATATATCTATACCATAATAATTCCTTTATTTTCCTACAATTAATAATCAAGACTGAAACCAATGACCCAGTTCTCAGTGCTTCAGAAGTTTAACAATTGTCAAAAGAAATCATTGACACACACCTTTCCTAGTCATAAATGAATTTTTTTCCTATTCCAGCAGACCAACCATTTCTTTAAGTTGGCAAATATATATTTGTGACAATTACTTCTTTTAATCAGAGAACAATTCATTGTAGACATACTGCATTATCCTATGTTTACAAGGTGAACCTGCATTCAGGATCCACCCAGACTTTATAGATCTACTAGAAAGATTCAAAATGAAAATAGCTTTTGTTCATCACAATGGATTTTCAAATTTCGAAAAGCTAAGAGTATCTAAGATGCCCATCAAAGGCCTAAGACCCATTTTAAGTTTATTGGCGGCCTTGGGAAGATTTTACCCTCAGGTTTTCCTCATCCTATAAGGTGTACCAGGTGCCTATCTGGGTATAGGCTGTCCCTTATACTTGGGGTATCACAGTATTTTCCAAATTTATCCTACTTCTCTGTTCATTCTCACCACAATTTTTCGACCTCACTGTCCCATATATCAGTGTGTAATGTGATGGGTATGTGACAAGGCCTCAGGTAATTGAGACATGATCATCATATTACTGTTTAGGGTCCTATGATGTAATTCAATAACCACTGTGCAGTGTACCTGATGGCACTCGCAGTGGATGATGAACAACCTGTCCCTGGGTAGCAGCGACTTCCACCTCGGGTTGCAAGAAAGGTAAGGGAAACCGTTATGAAGAAGGCAAAAACATTGTGTGAATATAATTGTACAATGAAAACCTCAGTAGGAAGAAAGATAAAAAAGACTTCTATTGTCCCAGTTGGCTTGTCATATATAGCACTGCCACAACCTTGTAACCTTATACTTGTGACTGGTAGGGATGTTGGAAGGGGAAACATTAGCACTGCTGCAGTTGCCATGTCTACTATGGACACTAGTCCTAAGTAAATCTCTTCTACTTCTTTACTTGTCTGTATTGATTGTGTGGGGGTGTGGGGTCTATGGGAGGACGCTTAAGTCTAAGATGGTTCACGAGGCTGTGAAATGAGACCTTTGGGATTTTGTCTGAAAACCTACTAACATTGACTTTTTCTCCAAGGGCTGATCAGCTTTGATAGAAACAAGTGTATAGGGACTCAAGGTAATATAGCATATGTATGTTTACTCACAATAGATACTCTCCATCATAATTTGTTTGTTTTTTAAAAATGTTCATACCTGACATATCATTATTATTTTTATTATTTATAAGCAGGCAAATCAATAGGATTGTTTTCAGAAAATAAAAAAGGATATTGCAGAGTTCATGACTCAGAGTGTACAATGTGCAGCTCTATGAATGGTAGTGTCATACTGAGAATGGAGCCGTTCCCAAAGACTAACCTCTCCCTAAGAGTCTGCTACTTTCATTTTTTTTCCTATTCTAAAGGGGAGCAGTGGGGATGTTAAAGGAGTGGTCATTTTCTAACTCCTATTGGGGTACAGAAAATTCTTTTTGAGCGAAAAAAGCCACGTGCCACTTTTATAAAACTAAAAAGGGGACAGAATAATTTCAGACCCCTCGAAGGGGGGATTGAAAAACTTTAGCCATGCATGCGTGGAATTTCACTAATCGCCCTGTTGGTAAAAAAATGACTACTCCCTAAAGAGGGGTAGAGACATCTAAGCGAGATCCATAGTAGATACATGAACATGGGCATACTTTATGTAACATAAATGCTGCTCCAGGTGCCTGAAGCTTTCTATTCCTTTCCTGTACACTTAGTCTTATTTAACATACTATGAAGTTTGAAGTTGGCTGAAGAAAACAAGAGAATTTATGCCAATCAATAGCCTGATAGGTTGTAGATCAAATATCAGAGATAATGGCAGTACAGTTGGGTATGCAAAGCTAAAGGGTGTCAACATGGATGATATTGATGGGGATTATTGTTTTGTATAATCATTCTCTAATTCAAATCTCAAGGCACTCTGCTGATCAGCAAGGACAAGTGGAACCCTAACAGGGTCCCTTCCTACTATTATCAGTATGGATGAATCAATGAGATAAATTGTGAAGCCTTATAGATGCATTGATAAGAAACAATATTATCTAATGTTAAGGTATAACCTTTGAAGTATACTGGTTGTACATCAGGCTTTTTATTTCTTTTCTTTGCCTCTCGAGATATCACCCACAAAGGGGCTTTACTCTTTTCAATATCATATCAGTTTTGTGCAATCCAGTTCCTGGATGAATTATCCTACCCGCACGTATCAAATCTGAATCGCATTTGGTTTCCCCTTAAAATAAAGAAAGGGTTTATTCATGCTGAAATGGCTAGGAAACTGAGTGTTGAAACAATCTTTGAAGGTTGTACAGTGCTTTCACCGAATTTGAAAGCTGTCTGTCGTCATGCATGAATGCAGAGGTAGGTAGTCTATCTAATAACCCATCAATTATGTACATTAACACTTGCTCATTATATAGAAATGCACCCTACAACATCTACACTATTTATGGCCCCAGTCATAGATGTCGGGCTGTGACAATTTCTAGCCCTGGATACAGCATGATAATGGGGCTGTGGACAGATCTAAGGATGATTTTAAAGTGACATAAAAAAGTGTTTTTTCACCATTTTGCATTACCTTTATGAATTTGGTAATGGTACTACGTGAAAAAGGGACATTGATCTACCCAGGAGCAGACTCAGCATGACAAATCACAGTTTGAAAGTAGAGTATATCATGGATTTTGTCACCACAGGACCATGAAATGTACCTCTATACACCAAAAGGCTCAGGTAAAACCACAAGGCTTTTTCTACAAGAAAATATCAAAATATTTACAATGTTTACCCTGCTCATCAAGAAATTCTAACCCTAATCATCTTTTAATGTGGTTTCCTTGACCAGTGAACTATAAGAAAACACAGAGGTAGGTGTCCCTATGTGTGAATGCTGCCTCCCCCCTGTTCACCACCACAATAAAAACCTACACCTCCTAATGTTTTCTTGCACTAACTATATTTATGTCATGGCTATGGTCCAGTGAAGAGGGGGGTAGGGGCAGGGTCAGAAATGGCCATGGCTCTACTTCTAATGCTGTCTACAGATACATCCATGTTGATACTCTTGAGTACAGGCAAAGTTCCAAGTCTGGGGTTTCTTCTCAGTCTCGTCCCAGACCTGATTAAGATGACACAGAGTTGTGTGTAAGAAGAAACCTATAAATTCATTATTGTATGTGAAGGAAAATTTGTTAAACCCTGAGCCCTTTAAGTTTCAAGTCCCCTTATTGCATAATGAGAAATCAGTAATGAGTAACACATTTACAATTGTAAACAAATCCTTTAAGGAGCCTCATGAGATCAATATCTCTTAAGGGATTATTCCAGTTGATGAGTTTTTATTGTACTGTGGTGTACAGACAGTCATGCAGCCTAACTTTGATCTCTGGTACAGTGTTTCCTATGCTTCGATCTCCAAATAATGGAGGAGGGATCCAGTTTGTTCTGATATGCCCATTCAGGTATCATACATAAGTAGGTGTTGTTGCTTGTGTGTCAGGAACAGAATTGGAGAAGCATGATACACTCTGAGGTGGTATAGGGCACAGGCATGGTGTCAGAGGACCGATGCCGGAGCACCTGTTCCACTTGATGTGCATTTATACAAGGGCATCTGGAGGTGAGAAAGCTGCTCATGTGTGGAGGATCCACTGCTGCCTTCTCACCAACAGGTGCTTATTGTATACAGGAGCAGATCACAGGAGCAAGGATCATATGGATCCCTCAGGTTTGCTAATGTGGCCTGAATGAGGGTTTGGTTCTACATTGCTGATGTGTGCATTGAATATATGTGATCCATCCTTACAAAATAGTTCGGAAGTCGCACATGCAAAATGTTTAGTTATTGGCATATTCATTTGCAGCTCATCAAGAGCTTTCATTTGGTATATAACACTTGCATATTTGAACCAGGTGGTCCTCTCTAGATCTTCTGTAGGAAAATTTAGTCGGATCGATTAAAAAATGATTAAACTGAGATAATTGACATATTAAACATTTAATAATCTATGAATCCTATATGATTCCTATGTAATTCTATATAACCATTAAAATTAGATCTATGTCTTTTGGGCATTTGGGACCTAAATTCAATCTAGTAAGCAAGGATTCTGAAAGATATCTACCCATATGTAAGAAAAATGCTAAAATATAAATTTTGAAAAATCTGATATTTTTGACACTATATCACTTGAAAGGGCCATATCTAGGCTTCTAAATGTGCGACTTCAGTACCACTTTGTTAGGATGGGTCACATATACTTATAGGTAATTGTAATGATGTGGGTAAGCAAATAAATTAATAAGTAAACCAGTGGTGAATGGCAAACAATCATTGTAGACTTTTTAAAGAGGAAAATATATCTGATTATACCTGACAGAAAATCAGGATTCTGTGATTCTGCAACATCTCTTCCTGTCCTTCAACCCACTCAACCAAGAACAGTATGTGACAACAAACTGTCACATGGACCATGGTATTCTGGTTTGTGAAGTGTACAGGGGATCGGTTACATTAAGGTTTAAAGTCCTGCTTGGATTGAGTCCATTTCACAAAGCCTTTTCAGTCAAATGTAAAATTGCATTTCCCTTCCCGTGAGATACCAAATCACATGGTTGTGTGATCAGAAAGGCTGATGGCTGCAACACTTTATTTTACCTTTTGAGCAATTATCATTTAAAATGTTACCCTGCATGGATTCTTTTTTATATTATGACTTAAAATGATTACATTTCTCTTTCCTACCCCAAGCTATGATTAGAAAAAGGAAAGAATTAGTTTCATCCTGAATATTGTAAAAGGTTATCCATCTCAAATTATCTATGGTTTAATCAAATTGCAAATGAGTTGTTGTGAGGTGATGAGATTTAGCTATAAAAAGCAACTATTTCTCTTTTATTGTACCAGTGGTTGTACAGAGCCCTCTTATCCCTTGAGTCAAATGGATGCAGATTCGCAATCCTGAAATTGAGATTTTGGGACCAGTTTGGACATGAATAAATGACAAAAAAAAAGAATTTTAATGTTCATTGCAGATTGAATATTGAACAACCTAAAGGTAGTACTTGTTTGATGTGGTGCTTGTGCACTTTAGCAACATAGAAAAAGATATAATCAAAAGGAATTATCAAACTGGCTATGCAGTGATTATGACTGACTTCTGTCTCCCTAGCACTTTAGAGAGATCAATCTAGATAAAAAAGAGAAAAAGATTGTCAAGCTCATATCTTAAAAACATACCATTCCAAAACTTTTTCCTCTTCTCACTAGAGGATCATCAGCCTTGTTTGAAATCTCTGTTTTAGAAACTGTTGTCTTTCACCTAAAAAAGCTACTCGCAAAAAAAAATATTGGTAGTGTTTGCACCCAGCATGCCTCATCTTAGAAGCCATTTGAAATCTCCTCTTAGGCCTGCTATTCCAGGAGACTAGTTTCATCAAGTGATCTGCATGTGATCCTTAAAGTAGGTGTACTGTGGAGATTACCCTACTGTATTCCATTTTACAAAGATAATAAGAATTGCTGAAACACATCAGAGAAACATGGCATAGTGAACAAAGCTGTGTATGAGGGTTTGAAGCATCTGAACTGAAGCGAAAGAGATGAAAAGAAGGTCCTCTGATACCTTTATTAATGATTGATTTCTTTGATATGTGTCCAATAATCACTCATAGGGGTTATTGGCATATATTCCACCAGGGGGAGTCTCTCTCCTGCCCAGGTTCAGGTTACTACCACTAGAGGGGGACACCATAATCCGTCCACTGGTTGGGGTATACATTCAAATCTCACCTCACCTCTACTGTGATCACTCCATTACATGTTCAATTTTTCTTCTTTTTGTGAATAAAATTAAGCCACCTGACTCAGGTGGTAGGGGCAAAGGTTCCAACTTGTACTGTTCCATTTATTGTCTGGTAGGAATATACGGGAATGTTTCCATGCAAGAATCTCAAGTGAAAACTCTTGTGATCAGTCCAGTACTGCCAAGAAATAGGTAGGTTAGGCAATGGTGATGTGGTAAACATGCTAACAGATATAACGTATGCACAATGAAAATCTTTGAAAGTCCGAAACTTGTCAGCAATGACAATTTCAGTCTTCAGGTTGGCAGTGCCAAAGTCTACAACATTAGGTTGTCATTGGGAAGTGGTATATGATATGCCATTACTAGCCGTGGATGACCTAAAGTCAACATTGATCAACAATCTTGGTATCTACATATGATTGATTAGGCAAAAACTGTATCCTCTAACCTGAGATGTATGAATGCAGATGCATATTAGGATTAGAAGACATGTTATGATTACAACTGAATAAATGGCATCTATATGCATCATCTTATGTTGGTTAGATGAGAAAAGGAGCTCCACTTACTGTAGATATAAATGCTGATAAAATAATATTTTTAGGGGATAACACCATTCAGAAACAACATGTTTGAAACATATCCTTTCAGACTATCAGTTGTATCTATAGTGGTGTTCGACAAATATCATAGTAAACCGTACACTGGCAGATTGTATGGTTCTTTGTTTGGCAAGGTTTAATCCCATAGATATTAGAGACGAGAAGATAGATCTGCCTCTTACAGACTAGGCTATCACTCATCTTCTGTCACCTCCAATGAATCACTGATGAGCATCAGGTGAACCAATGCATTATTCCAATTGAGGAGCTATTCCATCTATTATAGTGCACAGATATGATCCAAGGAGGCAACACAGCTTGTAGTGCAGAGTAAATAGCACTTTGATAATGTGCCATGATGTTGAGGTTCTTTTGAATCAGTCTCCTAAGTCTAAAATCATTATGTATTTCATTGCAATGGTGAGAAAGGTATATCAGATCTTACTGCCAGGGAAATCAAGATATTGTAAATTGTATTTGGCTGTTTTAAGTTTGCAATTACTGTCAATGCATGTCTAAATCATTCATTACCTCTTAACTTAATGCATAGGACAGTTAGTTTTAAATATAAACCCATTAGGCATGAGTTAATTTTATTTTTGCTGTGATACAAAGTGATGTGAAGGAAGCATACACAATGCCAACCAACCTGCGCACTGTTTCCTACAAGACACATAGTAGGGCTAGGTATTAAATAATAAAGCTTATAAAAATGTTATTGTTTTATTTTCATCATTTAAAAACTTAACCATAATATACAGGCCTTCTATTTATGATCAATTACAGTAAATGTGACTCCTGAAAGAGGAATCAGTTTGATTGATGATGGAGTAGATGATTATTATGGATTTTCAAGAAAAAACACTTCCCATGGTAATTATGCAAATCTATAACAATTACACATCCTTAAGGTTTTTATGGAATAGTGTATCCTCATATATCTGGCATTGAATAAATTCAGGCCCTTATCTTAGCCCAAAAATGTGAATGCATCCCATAGTGGAACACTCTGCATCTTTTCAAGAACCTGGCTATGCCACCTGCAAAGAGGGAGGAGGGTGACTACTAGATGAAGAGAGACAGACATACAGTGAGACAGACAGGGAGAGAGAGACAGACAGAGAGGACAGAGGGAAAGGGGGAGTCAGTAATTGGGGACAGATCTCATATATCAAAGGGATCCCAATAATGTAATTGAATGCCTCCTATAACATCTTTGATACACATTCAACTAGGGGGGAAGCATACACCTCTTGACTGCACCATCACTGAATAATTAAATCTCTTAGGGGATGCGTACAGGCACTCACCATAACAGCCACAGAAGGGGTATGTGGAATGGAGAGCTGTGGCTCTTGAATTTCACGGATATATATATATATATATATATATATATATATATATATAAATATATATATATATATATATATACATATGTGTGTGTGTGTGTGTGTGTGGAATTGTAGATATTTGTCAACACTGTCATCTCCATTTGTCAATGTTAATTTTGAATTGGACAGCACCAGCATTTTCTATCTCACCTTAGAAGTCTATTGGTCATTGAGCAGGAAAGGTCTTTGGTGTATATTACTGGACAGCTGATGGATACTTGATTTGAAAGAAATATGCATTTTATGATAGATGTGACAAATGTGATAATTCGTTTTAGGCCTAAAATAAAATTGTGTTTCCAGTAACCCAACAAACCCTAGCAAAACAGGACCAAAAAGAAAATTCGAGGGGGGGGGATTTGAAGAATTTTGTCATAATGTTTAGACAGTTTTCATATTTTTGGGGGGATTTTTATATTTTGTTAGATAAAAAAAACAAAAAAACACCTACCGACCCTACCTTTTCAAGTCATGTTACTGGAAACAAACAATTTTTTTTGGCCTTAGGCAGGTCTACACATGGAGAAATTATGTGACACAGCATACATTTATAGATCTCTTTTCAATAGGGCAAAGCAGCAAATTCAACTTGTGTATATATTTCCACAAAGAAACACAAACATATAGAATTCTACAGCCTACTGCTGTATACACCAACCCATGGCAGCAGGCGTATTCTACCACCCACAGACATGTTACAGGAGCAGCACAGGGGGCCCTCTGGGGTCATTTAATTCGTAAGATTACTGATAGCTATAACTTGTTTTTTTTATGTTGTCCAATGTCTCTGGGTATGGAAAAGTGATGTTTGACCATTGAAAGCTTGTGCAGTCACCGAGAAATCTGCAATTCTATACAACCATCTCTTGAAATTTTAGCCTCGTTTTTAAGAGCTAAAATACATATTGATCTACCTGTTCTGGCACTAATATTCATCTTACAACAATTCCAATGGTACCTACCCCCCCTAAATTGGACCCAACAATTGCATTGCAGCCAACCTTTTGTTGCTATGACAAGCGGTTACCTAGCAACAGCCGATTTTAGCTTGCAACTGACCCTTTCCGAGACAAAGAAAGACCTTTCCTAGGAATGACTTACAGAATAGACATCATGGATACTGTTTCACATTATGGTATTGAGAAGGTCCATCCCATTGTAAAAATATTGTACCAAAATACAGTGTGCTGATCAGAGAATGTAGAAAAATTGATATAGCAAGTATAATGAAAACATGCCACTTCAGAATTATTTTCTTTTGGCAAAAATAATCTTTACTGGATAATTCTAGCGTGTATTATATTTACTTTGCAATCTATATCAAGAAGTACATTTGGAAAACAGACATTTGGGATTGATGAGAATTAAGCATCCATGGACTCAATGTATTTAAAAACAACTATACCTCAAAATGCCACCCCAAAATAGGAAATAATTATATTTAACAATTGTGCAGTTGGTCATTGTTAAGAAAATATTAGCTTTTGCATAGCAAGTAGCTTAACAACTGACACACAGATGCTCCAGAAATAAAAAAGATAATTTTAAACCACCAGGTATCCTAGTGATTACCGTTTTTGTTGTTTACTAAAGATGTCTATTGCTGGGCAATAGACATCATGAGTTAATTGCTTGTAAACCAACCACATTCCAAGGATCATGTACATGTACATGTGTATTTGTAGATCTAATGAGATGAGATTCAAATATTAATAAGCTATATTCGGATTTCCTGAAATCCAATTCAAATGCATGTGTGGGTATACACTCTATTTAGACCACTATAGCTTATCTACTGAAATCAGCAGACCATGACCTAGGGTGCGTAGGCCTTGTCCAAGTCTCATAAAATATTTACACTTTGATCATAGCATTGGTTCAGTACTAAGACCCTCGCCAGATAATCATAGCAATAGGCCTATTCAAGCCTACTGCCAGTATATGACCATTAGATGACTATAAATAGATCATTATATACCAGCACATGGCCTAGACACAGTGCCATCGTCCTCTACAAAGAGGTATGAATGCTAAGCTATGCTATGCGCGCACCCTCCTCTCAAATACTCATGCTCTATCAACTTATATTGGCGCCTGCACTCACCTGCACACCGCCGTCGCATACTAAGAGATATAACAATCATCACAATGCCCCATACCGACTTCCCACCCTCCCCTCATGTAAATCAGGCCTCTTGTACCTTATATTGGTGCCTGCACTCACCTGCACACTGTCTCTACATACTAAGATATACAAGAATCATTACATTACATACCCACTTAGCACCCTTGTCATAATCATTAACCATTGCAATACAATTCATCTCAGCTAGGCTGAGCTTAACTCGAAATATCCCTTAACCCATTAAATACAGGCCTCCTTGAGATAAGTGTGACATAAAGTCTATGTGCTTGATTACCCACTATCATTGGTATCATGCCATTCCTGTCAAGGAATGCTTCCAACATTTACATATCAAGTCAAGTTGCTATCAAGATCTATATTTACCATATATCCAATCAACCACAAGTCATATACCTGTCTATACAAAGTCATATCAAATATACAGACTGATTCAAATTACCTACTGATAATGATCAAAGCTCTCCCACCAAAATGGTAAGGCTAAAATTAAATATTGCCCTTATGTGATGCCATCATACATAGCACATAATTATCACTATCTTGAACTCTCTCATTCTAAAGCATACAAAGAATACCCTAGGGAATCTGAGGCTTAGTAAATACCTTGCCTCCAATATGTAACTACATATCAATTAATCCTTTTGAGTGATATTTAGCAACATTATTAGAATAAATTACATGAACCCAACCCCCTCTCCTTGTAGCCTTAGCCTCAAGTCAATTACCTTAGGCCAATGCTTAGAGTATTAGTGTGTTAGACTTATGAATGAGGCAATGGCTACTTAGTAATGTATTAAGAAAATCGGTCCATGACTGTGGGTGTGTGTATAGGGTGTTAAAATTAACTCCTTATGGTCACTCAATGCCTTCATATGTCATAATTCTCCAGTAACATGCTGGTCAGTCCTTTAGCAAATGCTGCATCAATGTATCATACTTACCCTTCAGAGTGTCTTAGTACCAACTGAGAAGGTGGAGCCCAACAATGAACATTCAAATGTTAAAGCATATTATGAATGTACATGTGACAATGTCCTAAAATATGTAGGCTACAGTAGTCCCATTACTTCACTGGCACCAGATACTAATCCCTGAACATATCTGGATAGAATGCTAATTGTTATATGGATGTTTTCCATTGTCTAGATGATGATCGCTGGTGACAGACAGATGTTCCTATGTCTTTTTAAGAATATATCTGTCCTAAAATAAAGTCCTAGCTAATATCTTGTAACATGACCTTCCAGCAAAGAGAATGGTCACATGTAGGATCTTTTGGTTAGTATGCTAGCCACTTTCTGTTTGGTGGAGCATATGGCTGGTTGCCTTATGCTGAGTCCTACCATTAAGGTTCCGGAAACCGAAGTGATCTTATAAAGCAGCCAATGGGATCACCATTGAGAGAATGATGATAGCAATAGCAAAACCCATGCAATCACAGTTATCTGATGCTGCTAGATTAAGTTGTAGTTTTCTTAGTAGAACTTCTACAGAAGGTATTTGACAGAATAATCATCATACATTTTAAGCAGATTTACTTCAATTATATTTGGTTCTGATCAAAGTCTATATAATATTACAAATAACATAATTTAGAGTATGGGTACTTAGCAAATATTTAATTGCTAAATTGAAAACCGGTCTAGCAATAAGGCTTTGGCAGCACTGAGAGAGAGTAGACACACCTTCAGCTTTATTTTCTTTTTAAATCCATAGATTCCATAATCATGTGTTCATATCTGAGTAGAGCTGCTGTCAGTTGGTGAGCCACTTGCTAAGCAAAAGCTAGCAAGGTTTAAGCAACTGCCAACTCTTTGAGTATTAGACAACTATCTGACACATTTCCAATTACTCCAGGCATATTTCTAACAAGACTTACTCAGTTCTGAATAAATTGGGTCCAATAATAGTTAACTCTCTTCACAATAATACAGATTTGTCTATAATCAAGCTCCTCTATATAAGTTGCTATGTAAAGCTGTTGCTAAGGAATCACTGCCTACAAGTATAGTAAAATCTGAAATGTTTTCTCATTTCATCATTTTCAGGATATAAGACACACTACAATTGTCCAGTAAAGAATATTTTGCCAATAGAGGATAATGCTAAAGTCACCCCAGCAAATTGTTGTGACTCCTCGTCAACCTGTGTGAAGTGGCTCACACATGTCGCTAGATGGAACACGACGTCGCTATAGCACAAGATCACCAGGAATAGCAATGGTGGTGATCACATGGCCTCACCTCAGATGGCGAGGATGGTGATCACTCAGACTCACCAGGGATGGCGACGCGGGTGATCACTCACCTCGCTAGATGAAACACGCACCTCGTCATAGCACATGTTCACAAGGGATGGCGAGGATCGTGATCACTCATCCTCACCAGGGATGGCGACATGAGTGATCACTCATCCTCACCAGGGATGGCGACATGAGTGATCACTCACTTCGCTAGATGAGACGCACACCACGTCATAATGCACATTCACCACGGATGGCAAGGATTGTGATCAGTCACCTCGCTAGATAAAACGCGTACCTCGTGATAGCACAGGTTCACCACAGATGGTGAGGATCTTGATCACCCACACTCACCAGGGATGGCAACACGAGTGATCACTCACCTCGCTAGATGAAACGCACACCATGCCATAGCGCATGTTCACCATGGTTGGCGAGGATCGTGATGACTCACACTCACCAGGGATGGCAAGGCGGTTGATCACTCACCTCGCTAGATGAAACGCGCACCACGTCATAGCGCAGGTTCACCATGGATGGCGAGAGTGGTGATCACTCAGACTCACCAGTGATGGCGACGCTGGTGATCACTCACCTTGTTAGATGAAAAGCTCATGATCATCGACATTGGTAATCATGCAGCCTCACATCTGCCAGATCAAAGTATGTTTTGCCAGAGAAGGTATTGCCATATGTATCTTCCCTCTAACCACAGACAAGGTGTTCATGTTGATATTTCCCTATGTATTTTTCCTGTAACCAGAGAAAAGGTGTTTATGGATAGTTGCTTTCATTTTAGAGATACCTCTATCTAAATTCAATTGATATTCTCTCTATATAATCTTGTTTGATTCAACTCTGAAGTATTACATGGAAATCAGTGTGAAACAAAGCACATTTGATACGTATGGGACTTATACTTCATGCCCACACTTCCTAGATAGGCTACATGTGGAACAGTGATGCTGTCTCAACACCTTTGGCAATGGTGGTGATAAGTTGCCACTGTGAGTGAGAGTGAGTAACAGATGATGCAATCCTCAGAGAGCATTGACTTGGAGTGACACAAATTCACGCATTGAGTGAGACAAAGGCTGGCAATGGTGGTGATAAGTTGCCATTCTGAGTGAGAGTGAGTGACAGATGATGTAATCCTTAGAGAGCATTGACATGGAGTGACACAAGTTCACGCATTGAGTGAGACCAATGTTGGCAATGGTAGTGATAAGTCGCCATTATGTGTGAGAGTTGATGCCAGTGGCACGGGAGTGGTACATAATCACACAGTGAGTCCGATCCATGTTGGCGATGCTTGTGATAAGCCGCCATTCTGAGTGAGAGTTGACAGGCAGTGGCACATACTCACACAGTGAGTTAGATCCATGTTGGCGATGGTGGTGATAAGTCACCATGCTTTGTGAGGGATGACAAGGGGTGGCACATACTCACACAGTGAGTGAGATCATGTTGGTGACTGTTGTGATAAATTGCCATGCCATGTGAGACTGACACACAGTGGCGAAAGATGACGCAGTGAGTTATCACTCAGAAAGGAGTCACCATTGATGACCAATCATGGCGACAGATAACGACAATTTGCTGGGACATGTTTTCATCATAATTGCTATATCTTTTTTTCTACATTCTCTGATCAGTACACTGTATTTTGGTACAATATTGCCTATTTAACAATTGCATAGAGGTTCTCAATAGCAAAATGAGAAACAGTATCCATGATCTCCATTCTTTAAGTCATTTCTAGGAAACGTCTTTCTTTGTCTCGGAAAGGGTCAGTTGCTAGCTAAAATCGGCTGTTGCTAAGTAACCGCTTGTCCTAGCAACAAATGGTTGGCTGCAATGTGATTGTTGGGTCCAATTTAGGGGGGGTTGGTACCATTGGAATTGTTGTAATATGAATATCAGTGCCAGAAAAAGTAGATCAATATGTATTTTAGCTCTTAAAAATGAGGCTAAAATTTCAAGAGATGGTTGTATAGAATTGCAGATTTCTCGGTGACTGCATGAGATTTCATTGGTCAAACATCACTTTTCCATACCCAGAGACATTGGACAATATAAAAAAATGAGTTATAGCTATCAGTAATCTTACGAATTAAACTCCTAAAATATGGCTCTTTTGAAGGACTGGCTGCTCTACTATGTCCTTTAATCACATTAAGATTCCTCACTCTAGATATATGTCAGATTAAGGAATGGGGGGAGGGGGATCATGCGTCAGCATGATTGGTCATTAGTGGTGCTACCTGGAAACAGACCCTCACACTAACACACCTCCAGTACACTGCAAAAATGGTGTTTAGATTTTAAACATGTTTAGGTCTAAACACGTTTAGAACCTAAACATATAGGTCAGTTAGGTGTCTCATCGATTACACATTTAGGAAATGAACACTTTTATTCTAACTACATAAACGTTGATGCTAAACATGTTTAGATGTTTAGAGTTGAAACAGTTGAATAATAGGTGTTTAGATTTAAACATCAATATGTTTAGATAGTTGGATGTTGAATCCACACCAGGTAGCAGCACTACCTTTGAATGGACTATCTGCACACAGTTAAAATCAATTGTTGTGACAAATGTCCCCAAATCCCATGTTTATCATGGTTTCATTTGATAGAATCTCATGTGAATAGAAAGGGCAATAGAGAATTGACTAGATTCACCTTATACCACCATCATTAGCATAAAATAATCAATAAGCTCCATGACTGACACCTATTTGATATTATTCTGGAATGGATAAGGCAATTTCCTTCCTGCCAAGCTGTTGTACTTTCTCAAGTCTCTCATTCTGATGCAGTGTGTAATACATGTACACATATATAGCTGTGGCTGACATTTTTGGAGACTTTGACAAGTAAATACCTGCTGATGTCGCCCCCCCCCCCAGTAAATGAGAAAAAAAAATATATCTCTTTTTTTAATGCATACATGTCTGTAAACCTTAACTCTCCATCAAATCATTTAAACATCTAAACACAAAAATTCATAATCACCTAAACACAAAAATTCACAGATATCTAAACACAAAGTTTTAACCTAAACACCTACATTTCTAAACACTTGAGCTAAGCACATTCTTTGGCTAAACATGTTTAGAAAATTAATGTGATTACAAAAACGTTGCAAGAATATGTTTAGAACTGTGTTTAGGATCTAAGCACCATTTTTGCAGTGTAGCTCACACCACTCCACCTTTGGTTCTACAAATCCCACACCATACCTGTTGTCACATTGACCTACTTCCCAACTCGACATATTCCTGCCCACGCCGATGGTCAGGTTTTCCCACCCACCCACAGTGCTGGATTTAGAGGGAGGGTGCGGGGGCGCCCCCCTTTTTTCCTGTGCTTAAGAGTTTACCTAACTATTTTTACCCTAGAATTTAGCCAAAATTAGGGGATAAATGAGGAGCGTGCCCCCGCCTTTTCAAAATCCTAGATCCGACCCTGACCCACTCCTATTAAAAATAATCTCATCCTTTTCATAAATACATTTCTTTGTTGTATTTTAATTTGTCTTTTATGTCTATATAAGTAATACTATGTCAATTCTTCAGATTATTACCTCATTTCATATATGCGCTGACGTAAATGTTTAAATCTGTCAAACAAACAAGGTCAACAGTATAACAAAACATTTACTCCAAATAGATTTTTTTTTTCATTGTGTCACCAGTAGCATGTCAACTAATGAGGCAATCTAACAGTAGGGAGACCCTTATCAGGGCTACACAGTGGGTGCCTGTAGTGAGATGTAATGACGATTTAAGGCAGCATTTCAGGTTTGTTTATACATTTTAATCCATTATTTGTTACAGGGATGTTATATTTATATGTGTTATACACCACTGTGACCTGAACTGATGTCTCCTTCAAATAAAACCGATTTTATAAAGTGTTGCTAGGCATGGAATGAAAATGGAAGAAAAACATTCTTTTTTAGCTTGTCTTTCTTTGAACTGAATTATGGGATGGAAATTGGGCATGAATATCAGTTCTGATCATTGGGAATTCATCTTGGACTCATTTCCTGAGGAGGTTTTTTTAAATGTACCGATATTCCAATTATTAAGGTCAGGACAGCTTTTCAAAGTTGCTTAGTTACTAAATAAGTGTAATTTTCCCCCATTTTCACTCATTTTCCTCTAAGATTTACCAGTTTTTAGTAACTATGCAACTTTGAACAGCTCTCCTGACCTTAATAAGTGGAATATCAGCACAATTTGAAAAGCCTCCTCAGGAAATGACTTCAAACTATGTCCCCAGTCATCAGAACTGATAATCATGCTGAATTTCCATCCCATAATTCTGTTCAAAGAATGAGAAGCTTAAAAGGAACGTTTTTGTTCCATTTTCTGTCCATGTCTAGCAACACCTTACAAAATGGGTTTTATTTGAAAGACACAATAATTCCGGTCACAGTGGTGTATAATATGTATAATTATAACATCCCTATAACAAATAGTGGACTAAAATTTTTGAAACCTAACAAAGCTGAAACAGGCTGCTGATTTTGGAATGGAGTATATCTCATACATAATGCAGGGTTTAAATACTTAAAATTATGTGTATGGTGGCTTAGCGGTCTTTACATATACCATATTCGATGGAATTATCAGACTGTGAACTGGAGAATACATGTGGATATTGTATTCAAGAGTTTGACATCAAAATCAGAAGATTTTTAGTCTAAAGTATGAAGAAAAAAAGGGGTACAATGCAAATACATTGAGTCAGTGTACTTTGCTTCACCTTTTCCCTTTCACATCAGCCATTGAGGGACAGTGAATGCAGCTGTCAGCAGTGATCGATGACTACATTGCTCCAACAAAGATGTAATTCCCAACCTTTCCTCATCCACAGGTCACCCTTTGTGAAATGAACTGTATGACTTACTCTTCCATTGTATGTGAACTCTGTTACTTTGTACCCAGTTGTAGCTGGTGTTTCCATTCATAGTTAAATTTAAGTCACAGTGATATTATAGTCTGCTACCTTTGGTGCCAAACCTAGCTAAGCTTATCTGCGAGGCTGGGTACCGCGAAAATAGCCCCCATAAAGCCATGTAGTGGCACATTATAGACTACCTGAGGAGTAGAGGATAAATAGATAGAACTAAACGACCGTGGTGTACGAGGTGGCCGATCCACCACGAGGGAGTTGTCCCCCTCGGGCTAACGCCCTCGGGGGAGACAACTCCCGAGGGGTGGATCGGCCACCGAGGACACCAGGGGAGTTTAGTTCTATATTTATTTTATGTTTTTAGAGTCTTTAATTAACTGAAAATTAACAAAATCCGTTACCGTATTGCCCCGTACGAGCGGCGGTCCGCCATTTTGAATGTTTACATGCACCCAGAACGAGGCTACGGTACCGGATCGGCCGCTGTGGTGGATCGGCACACGTTACGCCACTGGGGGTGTGCGGATCGGCCCTGCAATGCTATCTCTATGGGAAGAAGTTATTCACATAAAATAAAGAGGCATGGTCCTTGATTGTAAATCTGTGCCTTGTGGCACGTTTATCAGTACATCTGATGCCCTGGAGGCACAGGGGACACATTGGTCTACATTTGTGGCCATCCTCGAGTTTTCTATTTCTATTAGAAGTGTTACTGCTCACACCCTGGAGGACTGAGCAGCTCAAACTGACTTGAGAATTTACGATGATAGTAATGGAGGTAGCGAACCTTAAAGCTTAATTTATTGTCTGAATACATGTTTTTATGTGTTAGATTGTATTTTGAGTAGTATAGAACGGATTTGCAGTTAAATAGGGGCATATCTAAGCCTTAATAAATTATTTTTGTTCATGGGGCTGAGTTCATAATTACAGTTGAGAGGAAGGACAAAATCCACCAGTAGTGCTATTGGGTAATGCATTAGCCCTCATCCATGTAAGGAATTTTAAAGAAATACTCAATATTAAAGGTGTAATAAACAATTAAAGTACATCATGTAGGCTGTTTACCTGCACTGCTGAGCCCTGTATATAGCCCTGTATAGTAGGGGTGGTGGAGTGGTGGTGTGTACACAGACCATGACCACTTTCTGCCTGCAGTTTGTATGGGGAATGTTTCACAGAAAACACCTGACTTTGCCTCACATTTCCCTTTATAGCTCAATATCCATAAGAGATATCAACATGGGGTTTTCTGCATTGTTCATCAGACATATTTGCATTTTAATAGAGGGTCTTTAACTTTTTGTCTGATGATTATTTCTCATACGGGGCAATCACCCTACTTATTGCCTATCTAAAAGTGAACAACTATATCTTTCTAAGGTCTTATTAGAGCCTGTCTATATTACAGTCACCAGTTTGACTAAGCTAAATTGTATACATGCTTGTCTATGGACATGCATCCTGGCTATGATCTGAAAGGCCTCAGTGGTTGCATGATGGACTTGATGATTAAGTGTAATGGGAATGAGCAAAGCATACTAATGAGATATTAAAATGGTGATTGTTTTAAGAATGTGTACACAATGAATCTGCCTGTAATTACATATGAAGCAGGTTCTCTCTCAAAATGGTCAAGGTCATATGTTTATGTGAAGGGGTCATCAATTTTTCAATGAAATCTTTTTAGTGAAAATGAGATTATGGAAAGGTTTTGTTCATGCTGAAACGTTTAGGAAACAGAACAATAAAAAAGGTTTTGAGAAACAAAGGGAGGCAGTCCTAGTCCACTTCTTAGATTTCTCAATGATAACATTACCCTTGGAAGAAGAGAGGATTGATGAAATCTTTAAATGTTGCACAGTTCTTTAGCACAGTTTATATCCTAGCTGTTATGGGGCCCTGTTATGACGTCACAATGCAGGAGTAGCATATCCATACTATATGGCTGGAGTGATTCAACAATGCTTCTTTTAGAATGGCAAAACTGGTGTTGTTGACAGCATACACTGTAATGGCTGAGTGAAGCTGCAGGGCCTCAAGTAAATGCCATTCCCAAATAATTGCTGGGGGAAGAATAATTTAAATTATTCTCACGCAATAACACAGTATTCAAATAAATGCTGGTCTCAGATAAGCCTAGGAGGTACAGGGTTATTGATATTATTGAGTGTATGGGTGTTTGTAGCTAGACAGAGATCACATGCCTCAAGCTAACCGGTGATGATGGAAATCCCACGCTTGGTGGCCTCTGATGAACCATTGATAAGAGAATCATCAACCTCTGCTAAGGTCCATTATTTCAGGAGACTAGTTTCATAAAGTGATCCTCCTGTGTTCCTAAAGGTTTGCTTACTGATACTGATAGAGTCTGTCCTACCCTGTTCTATGGTAGTAAATATTTGGAAATAAATAGATGGAACAGGGAGGCACAAGGCTGGAAACACTGAGTAAAGAGGCCGATCGACCAGTGTAAATTTTCTTCAATAGGTCAATGATAAACAGGTTGAATGGATTAATTTTAGTTATAAGCACACTCACATGATAGGACATGAATTAACCAGTTAGTAAACAAATAAGGTACCAGTACTTTTTGGAACAAATGATTTTGATATTATAATCATAGAATACTGAGTATTAGTGACGCAACATGTGAAATGGTAACATTATGGGGATTGTTTGCTACTCACAGCCACTAGGTGACTAAACCAAATAATACAAGAGGGTAATTTTGCTGTATCCTATCAAAACACTTTCTGTAGGTCTTCCTGCATATTTGGACACTCACAGACTAGCCTGAATAATGTGCACAGACTTATTTTATAGTATGAATTGGCATGTCCTCATGCCCAACACTGATATTATCTGTGCAAGTTGAAGGAAATTGTAATATCCTTAGTTCAGGTATATCTATCTGATTTAAGTTATTATTGGGCCAAGATAATATCCAATGAACTTATTAAACCATATTTGTTTAAGTAGAAATGAAGAGGTTTTGGGGGTCATTTTGGTATATTGATCATCAAAATCTGACAAGCAGAAGTGGGGACAGCTTCCCTGACAAAGTATGATGATATACCATGTGTAGCACTGTCAGGGCCACCTGGTGGCCATAGATAACACTAAATCCCCGTAATGTTACATTTTCCCATGTTTTGTTATTTAGTGCTTGTGAGCTTTTACTGAGAAGGATAGGGTGATATAGGCTGTTCAGAAGTAATGGCACAAAAACCCTTTGATCTATTGTCTATGTCATTTAAATAGAAACGTCTACTTCTACGATGATTCTGCTGTAGCAAAATCAGAGAGAGAGACAGAGACAGACAGAGACAGAGACAGAGTAAACCTGTACCTATTTTATAGGGATGACCTCAATTGAATCAGGTGCCTGAGTATAGATATATATGCCTCCTGATACTGTTAATTTCTCTGAGAAATTGAAGGTAACCTAGGTATACCAATGTTTTAGATGTGCAACTCTAGTTTTTTCTCTCCTTTCTTCCAGAGCGACAACAGACTTTCATATATGTGTTTTTATTGATTGTGAGTGGGGGTCTGCCGAAAACCAAGGTATAAGCTGTGGATGGTTTATGAGGCCATGGAATGGGCCCTGTTAGAGTTCTCAGATTCTATGCATTCCAGCACCATGGATTCTTTCTACTACTGTTGGGGGGGGGGCGGTTGCAGCAGTACTTTGCTGGAAAAATACAGTGACATGGGTTTGTATACCACAATCCCAAACATGGGTAGATGTTATTTCCAATAAAACTTTGGAAAGTTCATTGGCCATGAGTTTTTTACCCCATATTAAAAACGGTATTGCTTCGTTGCTGGTACCCTAACCCATTGAAATGAGATTAAAGGTCGCCAGGAACAGATGAGGCACAAGGCTATGTGGTAATTTTTTCAAAATTAACTTGATTTTTTTCCTTAATCTCAATCGTATCCATATTCTAAGGTGCACATATGTAAAAGGCATTCTTCCGATTTGATTGTATCAAAGAAATCATTTGCATTTAAGGAAATCTAAATTCTGACAATGGTAGCCTCCAAATCGTCAGAATATTATGCAAGGGTCACCATTTTTGATCCGGATTAAAACAAAACGGGGCCCTTACCAGCCCCCTTGTCCGACAAAACTCCTATAATTTGAAAATTCCAAATTACACTCTCCGAGGGCTTTAATTTTATATGTCATATGTTAAATTCTGATCAGTAGTTCCAGATAAATGCACTGAAATAGGATAACCTCCGAGAGAATGTGCTAGGAGAGTGAAAAATTGTTTGGTGTTGTTACGTAATGCTCTGTTGCTATGTTACGCGCTATTGCTACGTTACGCGCTGATTCGTGAGGTTATGAAACTTCTTTGGTAACATATATTTAATATACCCATTATCAAAGCTTTTGCCCCCACTATCTAGTGGCGAAGCCACTAGTAATACCAAAATCTGCAGCTTTCTAAATAGTAGGCTCACACAGATGATGGAGTTGCTCACAAAAACCTACCCTGTCTAAAAGTCCCCTGATTCCCTTCTTTTATTCTGAGGGAGAACTGTGGGGTGGGTAAAGAATGGTAGAGATATGTCTGGGAGATATACTTGGATAAAGTCAATGGTGGTAAGGATTATGTGCCACCAAATGGTGCTCCCGCTAGCCTAGAGCAGAGTTGTTTATGATGTACACTAACTCTGCTCGAGAGCTTGTATTCTCAGTCTTGTTTGACTTGCCAAACACCACTAAAGCTCCTGACATAGATCTTATTACATGTGAATATGATAGTCCCATAGGTTTACCCATGAAATGTTGATCTGAATTCCCATGTTTAGTAATGCCTCAATCTGCATCATTGATACCCTAAGTGACGTTGGGTCTTCTTAGATCTAACTAACACTGAGGAACCACCAAAGAACCACCAAAGAACAACTTGTCTAGGTCAATTTAAGTGTGCTGAATTCAGAAATCATAATGGAATTGCTGGGTTTCTTCCAATTTCTGAGATATTTGACATTACAAATGCATGAAATGCGATAAAAGAGCCAATATGAGTGAAAGATTTGGCAGGAAGCTTATTTTTTCCATCGTTAAAATCATATATTCTGAATAATACATGTCTTGAACATCAGGAAAATATAATACAGTAGTTTTACATAGACGCATTGACATAATACTTGAATATATAACATAGGTCTTTTTTGATACGGAAAATCACAATTTTATAGGCAATGAATAGGTTCATAGTGTCTACAATATTTTCTCAGTATTGAAGACATGTTTTATCCAGAATATAGGAATCTAACAATGGCACAAATATCAGGGCATAAATATCACAGTCACAAATAGAGTTCTCACATTCTATGCAATCCAGCGCCTGGAGCTATTCTCTTTTTTCCACTCAGAAAACCACACTCTCCTTCGGTTTCCTCTCAGATTATCAAAAGGTCTTATTCATGCTGAAAGTGTTAAGAAACAGAAGATAAAGAAAGGTTCTGGGAAACAAAGGGAGGCAGCCCCAGTCCACTTCTTAGATTTCCCATGGATGACAATACTCTCGGAAGAAGAGAGGATTGATGATTCTATTAAAGGTTTTAAAGTGCTTTAAGGTAGTGTGGAATCTGGCTGTTATGATGCTACAATGCAGTACACTGAAAACATGGAAGATCAGAAACTAGTCAGCGGTGACCACTTGAGGTCCTCAAGTTGACGATAACATGACAGCTTTAGGTCGTCATCCTGACAACCTGAGTCATAAGGATAACAATACTGACAGTACAGAGTCATCATATTGATGACTCGTCAGAATAATGACCTAAAGTCGTCATTTTGACTACGTAAAGTTGTAGTTTTAGGTATCGTCAACTTGAGGACCTAAAGTGGTCACTGCTGACTAGTTTCGGATCTTCCATGTTTTCAGTATAGTAGCGAATCCACCTTATATGGCTGTACTGATGTAACAATCCTTTTTGAGTGCCAAATCCACTCCATGCACTTAAATGGTTTGTTGAAGCACCAGGGACTCAAATAAGTGCCAGTCCCAAATAATAGCTGGGGAAAGGGGGTATTGAAATCAATTTCAAGCAATAAAACAGTATTCAAATAAGGGCTGGTGTCATGTAAGCCTAGGAGGTAAAGGGGTAATGTAGTATCATTGTAATTCATGACAAGTATCACTGTACTTCTGGAGTATCCTTTCAGTTGAAATTAGATTCCTGGCCTTAGGATGCCATGTACAGTGTCTAAATAAATGAGACATGTATCTATGAAAAATTAGATGTCTTTTGTCTCCATTGGTTCCAACCACCCATCCCCCGGTAACAAAAGCTCAACCATGTGGTTATTCATCACTGTAATTCCCACTCACAAATAGTGTAGCACCGTAATTCTGTATATTTTGGTGTAGTTCCTCATGTCAGCAAACTACCATTCTTGTCCTTTTCTGTAGGATGGTGTGTTGTCACCTTGTAGCTACATGAGATACTAGAGAAAGTTGAAAAGAAATCAGGCATTCTGCGATGACAGGTTAATTTATAGTGATGAATATGAGCAGAATTACAGTGATACACTTATGCAGAATCACAGTGATACCTGAAAATTTCTATAACAGAATTAAGGTAATACCACTTTCCTGATTACAGTGATACCAGTGATTTTTAAAAAGGCAATTCTTGTATAATCTAGTACATACCAAGTAGATCCAAGTGTTGTGTCTTCAGCATTAATGTCAATTCTTCAATTTGTGCAAGGTACATGCTTAAAGTAGCCACACATGCCTTACAATTCAATAGAGAAAGAAATGAGGTGGAATCAACTGCCACTATATTGAAACACCGTAATTCGAATTACAGTGATAGGTTCCGTCACTGTGACTATGCACATTTAGTTTATCAAATCTTTCAATCCAGAAACCAGTTTACCTCTTTTCATCTCTACATTGATAAAAAGTTATACCGTTAAACAACTAGAATGCCAGTTATAGAACTGCCCAAGGTCTTGATAATGTGGTGAGGTGGTGCTTGCTTCTGCCCTGCCAAGAGCCACAAAGGTGATTGTAATTATGCCTAGATGAAGCAGTGTCCCAGTAACTAGTTGGTTGAGCATCGGCCTTCAGGTCTGAGGGCTCCAGGTTCGCATCCCCACTGGGATTTGGCTTTTCCACTCAGCTACAATAAAATGATTTTACATAACATCAACATTTCAGCAATAGACATCAATTTTGATCTCCATGCAGATAAAAAAAGTAGTATAAGATAAGTATGATTATGCCTGACTTAAATCTTCTAAGCACTCAATTATGTTAACAGAAAGTACTTTTGATAAAACATGATCCGCAAGCTCATTGATGTTATGATCATATCAAATCTCTTTTTTTTTTGCTCATCAGAGAGTCATCAACATCTGCTTAGATTCATTATTTAAGGAAACTAGTTTCATCACGTGATCCTCCTGTGATCTTAATGGCTTGTTTACTGATACTGATAGAGCCTATCCTACTCTGTTCTATTGCAGTAAATATTTAAAAAGAAGAAAAAAATGAAACAAAGAGGCAAAAGGCAAAAGTGAGCATATTATATATGTCTGTGAGGGAGGAGGCCCACATATATCCAAGAAAGCAGATTCAAGACGGTCCTCTGATGATTTTAATCAGGGAAGGAATTCTTTGATACCTATAAAAATAATAGTGTGTAAGTGCTTGAAGTTGAGATCCATTATGATCATTGAAGTGCTGCTATAGAATATCAAAGTGGTCTTCTTAGAGCACCACTGCTTGTCCATGATAAATAGGTTTAATGGATTCATCATAGTTTTAACCACACCCACACAGTTCACAAGTAAGATCTACCATAACATCCCACATATTGAGGTGCAGCCACATACACCCAGAGGCCAGTATTTGTCACGTGTATGAACACATTTAAAACAAAGTTGTATATGATGAGATATGTTGCATTTACTGTATCTTTTCTGTAGACTCCATACCCACCTCCCTCACCTCCCCACCTGCATTACTCCCACTGTTGGAGGATGGTCCAACACCTGCACTAATCTCTTATCAGCTATCACTTTGGCAACCAGCAGATAAGAACACTCACTGTAGGCCAGTGTCCAACAGTGGAGAGTTGTCCAACAGTGGCCCAATCCTCCAGTGTCCAACAGTGGGGAGTTGTCCAAAAGTAGCCATGGTCCCTCCACGTACAGGTTTATTAGTGGACATATGGCCAACATTTTTCTCCAGGACACTGTTGGCATTGTATTACCTTTTACCAAGCCTGTTGAATGACAAGCAACCATTGTAAACTTTTAAAAGAGTAAAATATATCTGATTGTACTTGAAAATAAAAAACGGATTCTGTGATTCTACAATATCTCTTCCTGTCCTTCAACCCACTCAACCAAAAATAAAATGTGACAACAAACCATCACATAGACCATGGTATTCTGGTTTGTGAAGTGTACAGGGGATCGGTTACATCAATGTTTAAAGTTCTGCTTGGATTGAGTCCATTTCACAAAGCCCTTCCAGTCAAATGGAAAATTGCATTTCCCTTCCCATGAGATACCACATTACATGGTTGTGTGACCAGAAAGGGTGACATCATCTACAACACTTTATTTTACTATTTGAGCATTACTCATTTAAAATGTATCCATGCATGGATTCTTTTATATGATGACTAATAAAGATAACATTTATCCTTCCTAGGCTATGATTAGAAAAATGACAGAATAAGTTTCATCCTGAATATTGTAAAAGACGGTTTTCTATCCCCAATTATCTAAGGTTCAATTAGCAGTTTCCATCAATTTAATTGCAAATGAGTTGCTGTGAGGTCATGAGGTTTAGCTATGAAAAGCGCCCATTTCTCTTTTATTGTACCAGCGGTTCAACAGAGCCCTCTTATCCCTTGAGTCAAATGACTTTGGCTGCAGCTTCCCAATCCTGTAATTATGTTTTTGGGACCACTTGGGACACGCATGAATGACAAAATTTGTTGTTCATTGCTGATTGGATATTAAGGAACCTAAAGGTAGTACTTGTTTGAGGAATTGGTTGTACACTGTAGCAACATAGGAAGGGATGAAATCAAAGGGAATTATCAATTATGAGATATCAAACTGATTATGCAATGATTATGACTGACTTCTGTCTCCTTGGCAGCTTCCGTCTCAATTTGGATAAAAAAAGGAAAAAGATTGTCAAGCTCATATGTTAAAAACATACCAACCTGCAACTTTGTCCTCTGCTCACTAGAGAATCATTAACCTTGTTTGAAATCTCTGTTTTAGAAATTTTAGGCTTTGACCTAAAGAGGCAACTCAAAAAAATGATTGTTCAGACTCAGCACGCCTCATCTTAGAAACCACTTGCTTGAAATCTCTTTTTAAGCTTGCTATTCCAGGGGACTAGTTTCATCAAGTGATCTGCCTGTGATCCTTAAAGTAGGTGTACTGTGGAGATTACCCTATATATACTCTAAGAGGGTCAACATATTACTCAGAAGAAATAGTTGACTTCGGTCACATTCACACATCTTGATATCGAACTTCACATGAAAAGAATATATATCTATACTTACATCCTACTCTATCGTATTGCATATACTAGATACTTTCATGCCACTTAAGTGCATTCTCTGCTCTTGTTGCCGTGTCTAAAATCATTATGTATTTCATTGCAATAGTGAGAAAATTATATCAGGTCTTACTGCCAGGAAAATCGACATATTGTAAAATGTATTGGGCTGTTTTAAGTTTGCAATTACTGTAAATACATGTCTAAATTATTCATTACCTAATGCATAGGACAGTCAGTTTTAGATAATCCCATTAGGCATAAATTAATTATACTTTTGCATTAAAGCAAGCTTATATCAATGTTCTTAAGACATTATGGCCTACTATGCTGGAACCCATGAGACATTGCCAACAGATTTTACTTGTAAAACAATATGGTTTGAAGGAAACTCCAACGTAGCATACACAATGTCAACCTGAGCACTGTTTTCTACAAGGCATAACAGCAGGTCTAGGTATACAGTAATAAAGCAATGTTTATTGTTTCCTTTTTATCATTTAAGCACTCTACCATATACCAGCCTTTTATTTATGATCAATTACAGTAAGTGTGACACCTGAAAGAATAATCACTTTGACAATATGGTTTAAAGGAAACTCCAAGGTATATGAGTATTATTAATTTTAAAGAAGAAACGGTCCCCATGTTAATTGTGTAAATGTACAAAAAAAGGAACTCATCCTAAAAAGGTTTTTGTGGAATAGCATATCCTCAAATAAATTCAGGCACATATTCAAGTCAAAAATGGGGAATGCATCCTATTATCCTATAGTGGCACGTTTTCCATTTTTTCAGGAATCTGTCTATTCCAAGGGATTATTAGAGTAAGAATGAAAGAGAGAGAGAGAGAGAGAGAGAGAGAGAGAGAGAGAGAGAAAGACAGAGAGAGAGAGAGAGAGAGACAGACAGACAGACAGACAGACAGACAGACATACAGACAAAAACAGAAAGAAACAGAGACAGAAAGACACAGACAGATAGGGAAGAGAGAAAGAGAGAAGCAGCAATCAGGGACAGAGCATGTATAACAATGAAATCACATAGTGGAACACATCCTGTAACATCTTTAATATGGATTTCACAAGGGGAAACATACCTCTCTTAACAACACTATCACTGAATAACTTAATACCTTAGGGGATGCACACAGCGACTCAGCGTAACAGCCACTAAAACAAGCCCACTTAAAATCAACAAGGCTAGGATTAATTATTTCAAAACACCACTGCGTTCACAGCAACTATCAATCAAATTTAATTTGACAATTTAAAGGGTCAATGAAAAAGAAACGTCCTTATCTTCCCTTAAAGCAACATCATTCATTGGTACAGAAGGGGCATGGGGAATCGAGAGCTGAGGCTCAACCTCACAGATATATATGTGTGTTTTATATCATGTCACATATCTGACATATCATAGTGGTCATTGGCCAGGGAAAGGATATAGTCCTTAGTGTATATCAATGAATGATTTCCAGGCTTAAGTTAAAAAATAATTATGACGCTTTATGATAAACAACAAATACAGTAGTGTATTAGGCAGTTCTGCATATGAAATAAAAATCAGTGGTACAGCACTTATCTATAAATCTCTCTTTCAATAAGGCAAAGTACCAAATACAACTGGCGTACATATTTCCACAAAGAAAAATAAATGTATAGAATTCTATAGCCTACTGTTATACACCAAACCCATGGCAGCAGGCCTATTCTACCACCCACGGAAATGTCGTTTAATCACATTATCCTTCCTCACTCTATGATATATGCCATATTAAGGAATGAGGCAATCTAACAGTAGGGGACCCTTATCAGGGTTACACAGTGGGCTCCTGTAGTGAGATGTAATAACCCTTTAAGAGCAGTTGATGCTACAGTACATAATGCCAAGAGGTCAGCATGAAGCACCAAGGAAGTGCTGGCAAATCTGCTCACCAACTCTTCAAACTGCATATGTTGGGTCATATCTACAGTGGCCCACAAGGGTCAAATTGAAGTTGGAGCAAAGAGTTGACTTTCACAAAGAAAAGTTAAAGTCCAAAACCAAAATCAATGTTCAAAGTCAATTTCATTTCATTGCTGTCAAGCTGTCAAGGTGTCAACTCATGCAAACCAACTTGTGACAGGTATCTTTTAGCATTGCATGGTACACTCTATGTCTTTCTATATGTCTATACCAGCAACTACTGGGTAGCTATCGGTTCCCTTACACAATAACTGATGGTTCCACACCAAGTAGCTGCTGGTTCCAGCATTCCATAACTGGTGGTTCCCACCCACTGTAACTGGTGGTTCCACACCAATCAGCTACTGGTACTGGATCCCATACCAAGTAGCTGCTGGTATCCACACCCAGCACTTGGTAGTCCAATACACATTAGTTGCTAGTTCCTGTACCCAGTACATGCTGGTTCCCACATACAGTAGCTACTGCTTCCCACATCCAGTAGCTGCTGGTTCCCATATAAACTGGTTTCTAACCCAAGTAGTTGCTGGATCCCACACCCTTGCTGGTTCTTGTACCCAGTACCTGCTGGCTTCCACATAGAGTAGCTGGTAGTGGTTCCCACATCCATTAGGTGTTGGTTCCTGCACCCACTACCTGCTGGTTCCCAAATACAGTGCCTGCTGGTTCCCACATCAGGTTGTTGCTAGTTCTTAAAACAGTAGCTGTTGGTTCCCACACAGTAGCTACTTGTTCCCATATCCAGTAGCTGCTGGTTCCGATATTATAGAGTAGCTACCGGTTCCCATACCTAGTAGCAAAAGGGTGATCTGGATAAATTTTGGATGAAAAAGGTCATATTAGTTAAAAATAGGCAAATTGGGAAAGTTGGGTGAAACTAGGTCATAAGCAGTCAATAAAGCTAAAATTTGTCAAAATAGGTCAAATTGGTTCCAAGTAGGTCAAATTGGATAAAATTAGGTCAGAATAGCCTATTAGGTCAAAATTAGACAAATCATATCAAATTAGGTCAACGGTGGTAAGAATAGATCACATTGGTCAAAATTAGGGTAATTAGGTCCAAGTGGGTTCAAATGAGTCAAATTAGTCAAAATTTGGTCAATTAAGGTCAAATTTTGTCAGAGTAGGTAAGGATAGGTCAAATAAGGTCAAATATTGCGAAAATAGGTCAAATTGGTAAAAGGTAGGCCAATGACTTGGTATGGGATCCAGTGCCAGTAGCAGATAGGTGTGGAACCGCAGTTACAGTGGGTGGGAACCACCAGTTACAGGATGCTGGAACCAGCAACTACTTGGTGTGGAACCATCAGTAATTGTGTGAGGGAACCAATAGCTACCCAGTAGTTGCTGGTATAAACTTTGTTCATATAGAAAGACATAGGGTGCATCATGCAATGCTAAAAGATACCTGTCACAAGTTGGTTTTCATGAGTTGACACCTTGACAGTTTGACAGCAATGACATGAAATTGACTTTGAACATTGATTTTGGTTTTGGACTCTAACTTTTTTGTGAAAGTCAACTCTTTGCTTCAACTGCAATTTGACCCTTGTAGGCCACTGTACTACTTAGACAGTATATGAATGAAGAGCAGAGTATATTAATTTACAAACAAATGGTCATACCATATACTGAATATGCTAGCTTTATTCTAGATTGTTCCACACAAGAATTGTCAAAGAAAATACAAAGATTACAAAATAGAGCATTATGTAAATATTCCAATAGGTTTGAAAAATATTCTGCCACTATGTTGCATCAATATTTTAATATCGATACACTAGCATAGAGACGAACGGTACAATTGTTGATGCTAATATTCAAAAAGTCAAAGGTATTGGGAACAGAGATTGAGCCAGAGTGTAGAAGGAAAAAAGCTGACTCCAAAATAAAACTGCCCATAGTTTACCCGAACTATGTACACACTGATAAATGTCTGTGGGTCAGAGGCGTTAAGATGTAGGATAAGCTGCCTGCTGATGTGCAACGCTTACCCAAAGCTGACACTTTCAAAAATAAGATAAACTGTTAGAAATTAAAGGTGTAACATAGCCCTCCCCCCAACCCTGTTATCTGGTACTTGTTAGTTAGAGTCACATAGCATAGCCAGTTTGTTTTCTCTTTCTTGAAAAACGCCATTTTATTATGTAATGTTTCATGTAAACAGAGTCAAGCTTGTTTGCTTGTCCATGATAATATGGAATGAGAAACTGAACTTACTAGCCTTAGTTAATATTAGTATTAGGTAGTCATGCTGTGTAGGAAGTAGCTAGGTTGGTCATATATATTGTGTGTGTTATATTTTCTCACTATTTGCATTTTGAAGCTACAATGTCGAATGTGCCGTATCAAATCCTTTGATATATAAAAGAAAAGGTTTGATAAATAGGATAAACTAAAGCATATTGAATAAGAATAGGTGCCAATCTGTTTATTGTGATTTTCAATATTTTAGTAGAGTAACAAGTGCAACATGTATGATAATGTATATATATATATATATATATATATATATATATATATATATATATATATATATATATGCTTTTTGAAAAAAAGTGGGCCATCTAGAAGAATAGGTGCACCAGTGAGCGGTGCACGTAAGTGGCCTATACATAGATGCACCCTATCCTACACTTTGAGGCATCTATAAATATAATTCTTAATTTAGGGGCTATTTTGGGCTCTTTTGTTGAGACTAGTCTATATCTGGTTTTTAAAGTGGTCGGTCAGGCACAACAAGTCCTGTGGGTCATTCACTATTTCTATTCCAGCCTTACCACCACCATGATGGTATCGAAAGAACTTCATAGTGGTGTCCCTTAAGTAAAAGAGCACCCATAGGGAACACTCCTTCCTTCAAGAGTGAATCTGCCTGCTGTATACATACATAGGGGAGAGAGGAGGTTTGCTGAGGGTCCATGAGGGCTATATGTGGATTAACACAGTAAACGGTATGCTCGCATACATCCTTGTCTAAACTTGTACTTGTCTATGCATATGAAGCCTACTTATGGTCCAATAGGTCTAAATGGTTTTATGATGGACTTCAGGATATGATGTCTGAATGTAATGGGTGTTATTGAAATGGACCCCACATAAGCTCTTCTTTTAGTGCAAAGCATACCAAAGAGATACTAAAAGGAACTGGACTGTAAATGATGATTGTTTGTAAGGATACACAATTAAGATGCAATAGAATGATCTCTTTATGCTATCCTATGTTTTCTACTGAGATCCTAGGTGTTTGATTACATAGCAACCAGTCTAAGGAACCTCTGGATGTTAATTCAAAAGGTCCTGGGATCGCTACCTGAGTGATCTTAGGAATTATTCTGCCTTGTCCAATTAATCGATCTTAAGATTAGACTGTTTTGCCTTTTCACAGCCGGCACTAAGATCGCACTGATCTTAGCCTCAGCCCTCCTACACCATTCCAAGTAGAACACACTGTGCACTTGCAGGGGCAAGAGGCCCATACTGAAAGAATAGCAGTGGAAAGACTCCTTACACAAACCTTCCCCCACCCCCATATGAGCCACTCATAGAGTATAGGGTGCAGTTGACCTCGTACAGTATTCAAGTGCACTTCATGCCCAAGTATCCTGAAGAGCCCTAAAGGACTGTCAGCAGAGGTCCTCCCTCCCCTCTATATGTATACAAAAGGGGCATTCACTCTTAAAAGCAGGAGTGTTCCCTGTGAGTGCTCTTGTACTCAGGTGAAACCACTATGTAATTATTTCACTAAGATTGCAGTGATCTTAGCACTGGGAAAGGAATAGTGAAGTGATCTCAGGACTTGGTGTGCCTGACTGGCCTGCAACCACTGCATTAGATAGGGTAGACTGGCTAGGTCTTATGATATGTGCCTACGCTAAGATCACAGGGGTAGAAATCCGAGGACCCTTTGAATCAACCTCCAGATAATGCCTCTCCTGTAAGATCATCTAATGGTTAGAAAGTTTGGGAATCGTCAAAATAAAATTGCAGCTTGAATTAGAGACACGCATCATTGCAAATATCCTTTTCAGTTACTTAATCTATCAAGAACTGACATTATCTGGGTGGGATATCTTTGTGATTTTTAATTTAATTTCAATTATAAATATTCTATATTATGTCTTCTGTATTCTGGTCCATCTCCCTGTTTCTCATTACTGATAGCTCAGCATGTAGAGACAAACACAATCAGAATAATCATGAATATCCACCTCCTCTAGGATTAAATCTTATTTAAATTATGTAATAGCATAGGTAAGGGTGACACAGATATGGCACAGTGATTCATACCTAGATATATTGTCAATACAGAACAATGATGAAAAGAAAGGTAGGGTAGCCTATTTAGCCTTTTTATCATACCTTTATATCATATGGAGTATCACATTGTTACAATGATCAAACAGGGTTTCGTATTAGGCCTACATGATGACTGCCAAGTAATCTACTGTACTGAATACCTTTCTCCATACCACTGATACATCAACAGGATGAGCACCAATAGGTCATCATCAAGCTTGATGTCATACTGGTTAGCACGGTATATTCATGCTACATGGAAAGAAATGGCTCCAGAACAGAATTACCAATGCTAAATTTAAAAAAAAAGCATTTTAAAGAGTGCACACAGCTGACAGGTACATATGTTCATGATATGTCATATGTAATCCAATCCAATCACCTTATTTTATTCGTCTTACAGTCCTTGGTGCAAAGGGGAATGAAAACCTGATCACCAATTACATTTACTGGATCAGGTCTTAATTAAATTCTATAGAAGGAGTGGTATTAATGACACAAATGCAATGCGATGCTATAATATTCTTAGATATATAGATGTAGTTGAAATATTGCAGGGAAGATGTTTTAGAGCGCAGGAGCATGATTGATAAAAACTTGATGTGGCTATATCATGCATCAGGATATATATATGCCCCCAAAATCTTGTTTTCCTTTGTATTTTCTCACCTTCTTTGGAAAAGTGTATTGTGCAGAATGAACCCTTTCACCTTTACAATTGGTAGTATTTGAAGTTTAATAAGGGGTCCGAACTCTGCAAACTACTCTCATGCATCTAGAAGCAAATATTTTAGAAACAGAAGAAAACCATTATTATTATGAATTTATCACCATCCTAACTAATGACATTGAAAATGTAGTCTAGGACTTGTTATTTACTAATCCTACAGATGTAACATGCAACTCGGGCAGGGGGGGGCCTTCGCCCCCCGAGTTGCATGTTATTGTTGGATAACAGTCATGCGTTATGACATATCCATTAGTTACTTGTTCACTATTGGCTACATAGTGACCAGTCATACCTCCCTCATGGTCTAGTATGCACTCCTGTGTTCAAATGAGCATAGGGCTGCAGTAAGGGTTGAGTCATTTATTGCCAGGTGGAGGGGGGCTTGTTAAATATAGGGTGGTCATCCCTTGGTGGCGGGGGGGGGGGGAACCCAATAAACCTTCACACTGGGGGGAGGGTCAAAACTAAATATGGGCAATTCATATACCCATCGCAACATGTCATTCCATACTTATTTTTTTACATGGGCGGAAAACTAGTCTCAACCACATGCTCAGTGTAGTCCTCTCTAGTATAGACAGGGTCTGACAGTCAGCAAAGTCCCCAGTCTCCCCTGTGTTTACACAACCCACCCAATCCACATGGGCCTCTAAGTATAGCGGCAGGAGTCTATTGCAAAAAGAATCGGAATCGAATTCTCACTGATGTAACTCACCTTCCAGTTCCTGGCTGTTCTGCTGCTCAGAACAAACTTCTTACCTTACACTCAGAATCAATCTTCTTAATGTGAGTCATACTGGAAAGCATTCCCCAATTCATGAAAACTTAAGAATCAATTCTATAACCTATTACCCTGCTGCAAAACAGGGGAGAAGTCATTGCTTGGTTGTAGTCAGTTCCCATTTGGGAATAGCACCTCCGACAGAATTGAATTCCTGCCCTTTCGCAACACCCTCCAGGTGATACAAGCAAATATATCTAAGGCAGTAGTGTTTGTCTGGAAGGCACTAAAGTCTATGGTGCCTTGTCTGAGAGTGCTATTAGGGATATTAGATTTTGGGAGACTGCAGACTGTAAAAAGGATTCATCGGTTAGAAAAACATTGGCGGATTCATCGGGTGGCCCAGGGGGCCTGCCCGCCACCTCACCACAAAAAAGGAGAGAGGAAAAGGAAAAGGGAGAAAGAAGGAGAGAGAAGAGAGGGAAAAGATTAGTGTGAACAGGATTACCTCATGGTTATTTCTTCGCAGGACTATGAGTTGTACTATTGGATGAGCCGGAGAATTATATTCTTGGGCTCATTGAATATCATATTCAATACCATGTTTTGCATTTTTCTTGTGAGGACACCCACCTTAACTGGGAATTGCAACTCAGACAAATCTGACCAGATAATGATTTACTTTTATTACCAAAGTTCAGTAGGTGGTATGGTTGTAAGAATTCAATCAGAATGTATTGTTTCAAGTATTGAATTTCAACATTTTCTTTAGGGTGGGGGTGGAAAAGATGTGTCAGAATGCATTAGAGTGCACCATTTCCAGTCTAAACCCTCAAGAACCCCCCTCCCCAAGTCTGACCACTGGAGGTTAATTCAAAAGATCCTGGGATCGCAACCTCAGTGATCTTAGGAATTATTCTGCCTTATCCTATTAAGCAATCTTAAGATTAGACTGCATTCACTTTTCCTAGCCAACACTAAGATCGCATCGATCTTAGCCTCAGCCCTCCTACACTATTCCAAGATGTACTGACTGGGCACAGGGGTAACAGTCCCAAAATAAAGGAATAGCTGTGGAGTCACTCTTCTTCACAAGAGTGCTTATACCATCGTTCCCCGTCCCCATATGGGCTAACAAAAGAGCACAGGGTGCAGTTGACCCCCGTACAGTATTCAAGAGTTGTTCCCATGAATGTATGATGTATGCTTGCCTATTAGAAGCATTGTGCCCTCCCCCCAGGACCAAGAGAGAGAAGGAAAGAATTACCTTACAGTGCACTTAACGCATGAGTATCCCTAAGAGCCCTCAAGGACACTCAGCAAACGTCCTCCCTCCCCTCTTTATGTATGCAGCAGGCTATTCACTCTTTCAACCAGAAGTGTTCCCTGTAAGTGCTCTTGTACTCAGGTGAAACCACTATACATTTCTGTCACTAAGATCGCAGTGATCTTAGTGGTGGAAATGGAAGAGTGAAGTGATCCCGGGACTAGCTATTCTGGACAGGCCTGCAACCACTGCATTACATAGGGTAGACCAGCCAGGTCTTATGATATGTGCCTACACTAAGATCGCTGGGGTTGGGATCCCAGGATGTTTTGAATTAAGCTCCAGGTCTTCACTTGCGGTGCTCAGGGGCAGGTAGTAGCTCACACAGTCTTGGTCCCCCCTTCTGGACAACTCTGGATCCGCCACTGGAAGAGTGTAATGAATTTGTAAGTAATTCACAAACTCTGGTTTTACCTTATATACCGAGTAGACTCTATGGTATAATATAAATGAATTCAGTTGTTCATTTATAATTGCCTAAGGATCGACCATACTTGTTATCATTCACATGTCTAATACCATGGAACAGATGGATTCTGAATTGATTTCGGCACATTTAACAACTTACCACGAGTAATAGTCATGAGATAAGCCCCTGTAGATAGGATCACTACATAACATCTACATCACAACTGGTATAAGGTACTAAATATTCATGTCCAAATTAAGGCCTTATTCCCTGGTGTGCCGAGCTATCAGCAGTATAATAGCTGCTCACTTATCTATCCACAAATTAGATGCATGTCCAATCAGAGCATTGTGCTAATGACAAGTGTATGGGGAAATAAAGGCCACAATACCAGCAGACCAGACATGTTATGCAGTGCTTATCATGAGAATGCAGAGTCATAATATGTAAAGGGATTTCATTAACTGTAAAAAAATAATTGTTGAATGTACAAGTGATCTTCATAAAACTGAACAGTGGACCAAGGTATTTGAAAAGCATTTTACCAGAGAATTTTTTTACAAGAGGCCCCAGGTAGTAGTACGATAGTGCACAGATGTACAAGGAATCTCTGTGAAAATAATGGATCTCTTGCAGCTTTGGGATGAGGATGACATTTTCTTTTTGCAGTTCGGTGGTGAATAGGGCTCATTGATGCCACCTGGATAATATTTCTGCATCAGTTACATGACATTTTAATATTTTATGTAATGCTGAGCACTTCATAGCTTAAGGTTGGAGAGATAACTGGAACTGGATTATTCACATGGGATTTGCCTACCTGCTCACATGATAGATAATGGTATGTCCCTCACATAGAAAAGGATAGAAAGATAGATATATCTAAATGTCTCATTTGATTTTAAGAATGGGATGCTGACACTTTTCAATCCGTAACAAATATATTCCAGTGAAATATTTCAAAATGTATCATTTTGGCTTGGCCTCATCAAGAACACATGCCAAAAACAGATTCAAAATTGGAATGTAAGAGGTTAATGTTGGTGAGGGCGGGTTCAAACAGTAGTTCATCGTTCTGTCTAGCTACATCTACGGAGGGGAAATTGTACTCCCAGCACAGAGAGAGTCATCTTGATATATTAGGGAAAGAAATGGCAGTAAACTTGTGGATCAACATGGTAAAAGTTATGCATATCATCGATCTACCTCACTGAAAAAAGTCTACCTGACAAAGTGACATGTATACCCATGTCAACTTGATTTGACACAGAGAGCACACATCATTGGGACATGTGCACATATGTCACCATGACAACTGTAGCACACAGTAATCCTCATATGATTTGACATGCCTTAAAATGCCATGTCATCTGTGAGTTGACTAGGGTCACGGCCATGTCGAGGGCATTTGACGTGTGATGGTTTGACATACATAATTGTTCTAGGATATTCCACTATATGGGGCAAACAATTATTTTGGTACCAGGATTAATCACTACCAAGAAGTACTACCAACACTTGAGACATTTGATGTATCTGTGTCATTTCTTTTCATGAAGAATAGATCACTAAGGTCTGTAAATACTACCATGAATGGTAGTGAATTCTATTTCATTGTTAAATTTACATTTGTTATTGAATATCAAAATAGACACCCACCATCCTGAATACTTCAACTGGAGAGGTTAGACACCTTTTGTGAGGGTCAGTTAAAATACCAAAGGACTGTATTCTAACCCACAATCTATAATCTCAGTATCTACAGTACAGGAAGACATATGGCATTGCCATGCACCTCCATGCCCTTGTCCTATCGACTGCATAGAGGTCCTCAGTCAAGTAGAAATTCTGTAGATAGGAAAAAGTGCCTTAATGTTGCAGGCCTGTGGGACTATGATATCCCCTGCCTTCTATTATAGGCCTGCCTTGATTGAACCATTGGTACATAGTTATTGACTGCTCTTGACCCTTACATAATTGTCTCATAGTATTACCTAGCGCTCAGTTGAATGGATCAGAAATATGTGACGTGTCTTTATTACGCACGTCAAGTGGAGTTGACAAACCAAATAAGAGAGCATCAACCTGATTTGACATGCCTTCATACATGTCATGTGGGAGACAAATTGTGACCTGTGCATTATGTGTCAGAATGATCAGTGTTCTTCTCTCTGTACTCCTGCTATCTGGTCCTTTCTCCACATAATTATTATTATTATTATTATTATTATTATTATTATTATTATTATTATTATTATAATTATTATTATTATCTCTGACAGCCTCCAGTAATGAATGATACCACATTGCAAGCTCTCTAATCCAGATTAGATGTGGGTTAACTTAGGTGATAGGAGTGGGGGAGAAGAATGGCTATATGACATGGTCATATAGAGTTTCTATGTGGGCTTCGAGTCCCATGATCATGCGACTCATGATTGTATAACAAAAGTAGCTACCTCATTAATGGAGCTGATTAATAACACTGAACATGATAATCGATAGTTACTTAAAAATGTTACTCATCAAAAACAGTAGAATCTGAGTTATACATCATATAAAATTGTATCATTAAACCTACTCTACCAATGGTCTATCACTGTATTACCAAACCCAGTTGAAGGAAAACTGAAAAAGGGACATGCCCTTTTGAAATGAAAAAGAAAATCCAAATTATTAGTCTCCCTTTTTACCTTGTCTGTGATTCCCAGTTTGGCATCGGTCTACTGGCAGGGTTGCTAAGGCAATTTGGCTCAAAACATTCTCAATAAAATCCAATTGTGCACTCGTAAAAGCACCTACCCTAACCTTTAATATAATGGAGAAAGGGTCTTGAAACTAATATAGCTAATGGCCCTTAAGGAAGTAGATTTGCACCAACTGCAGGCAAGAGAATCTATGCGAAATGTATTTCAAGAAAGTAAGTATCCAGCAATATCTTTGATGTGCCTGGGAAAGCAGACACTTAGATCATGACATTGCTTACTGCTGTAGATGGGTTTTAATTCTGCTTTAGATTCACTTATAGATATGAATGATGCTTATAATATAGTTCATCTTTTGCAGCCCTCAGCCCTCAGCTCATGACTATTGGATCTGTTAGTTCCCATGAGGGACTTAAGAAACCGCTAATGGATAGCCATAGGCTGCTAAGTAAACCCAAACCTGACCTTGACTCACAGCTGAATGACAGATGACTCATGGCCGACTCATGGATGGTATAGAGGCAGTATAGAGCTTCGAGTATGTTGTCTTGGTTTCTACCTTTCCAAATTATATAGAAAAATCAATTGTGGGATCTCAACGGCCTACAGCCATCAGCTCATGCACCTTATTTGCACCTAAACAGAGAGGTGTGATCATGTGACCAGTCAATTATTCCTAGCAACTTGATCTAGTCATTCCTAGGAGCCGGTCATGGCTCCTAACATATCCTTTACTCATAATTATGTTTTCCCTCAACCTATGTATTGTTTTTTTGATCGGTACTCGGTAGGAAGTCACATTTCATTTCTTAATATTTTTGGGAGGATTTATTTTTTCGTTGAGAGTCTTTGTATGATTGTGACATGCCCAATGCATCAGCCTTGGAGAGGAATATTTTCTCCCCTTCAGGCCAAGGTGGCGGATATTTTCTTCCCCTCTCGTGGTGGGATTCAAGTCCTACATATAAACTGTATCTTACTATGTCACATACCTGTCCTTATCTCAATTCCTATTACCTAATTTAATCAACATCTAATCATGTTTAGAGAAACTGCAATGTGATATCATCCCATGCCGGAGACAGGTTGTCAGAGATATAATCTGTGGAGAAAGAACCAGATTACAGGAGGTAGATGGGTGATTTGTAAGCAATGACATGAGTGGCAGGTGGCTGATAGCTATGAGGTTTGTCTGTTAATTCAAGCTGTCTTTGTATAGAATACTCTTGTTCAAGGTGTTAGTCATTTGGATAATTAATGTCCTGTATTTAAAAGGTATTTATGGAAATCTGGTATTTATATAGTGATAATATAGAACAGTAAGCAACCCCTCTACAGGAGAAGATGATTTAGGTGTTACCAGTGCAACTATTGATGTAGGGCAACATTGCCATTGTTATATATTGAAATATCTTACCTTTATACACTTGATAACCCTACATATGTTTCTATTGGTATACATCGTATATCAGTGTACTGGGTGTACATGGCTACCACCTTTACACTCCCAAGTTACAAATCCCAATGCCAGGGGTGACCCAAATGGCTATGGTAGAGGTGCACACTGTATCCTACATGTAACCTCAGACCAGCATGAGCCGCTTAGCCATTGACAACTATTAGTAAGACCCCGTACAATATGCTGGAATAAATATATCTGCATTATAAACTGACACAAGGTCTTGTCTATTTGATTATGCATACTGGACAGCATTTACAGCATATCAAGATATGACACCAATATCATCCGTGTGTGTCACACTGATTTGTGGCTGCTCAGTTGTAGGTTGCAGTACACCAATTGACGGGAGGTGGCAGCAGGAGACACTTTCTAGCTCCGCACTGAAGGGTGTTGTACAAAGATTATTGGTCTAAAATCTGACAGTAGGTAGGCAAACCAGGCATCAAATTAATCCGTAGGGTGTATATTAATCGATTTAAGTGTTATTCAGGCTGATATTTGATGGTAAGTTGAGGGGGGTGCACTCTATTTAATTAGAGAATTTATTGAAATCATTCACTGCAAAACCCCCAAATTTGGGTATGTCCGCACTCTACGGCTGATAGCGGAAAAGTTAATTACATTGTACCAGATCTCATGGCCCTGAATTAATGGGAAAAATGTGTGCCTACAAGAAAATAATAGTGGCTAAGCCCAGAAATGTGCATGAATATTTTATTTTTGCCAATATGCTATATAGGCCAACAGTGGAAAAATAATTAGTGTTTTGCAGCCTTGTACCTTGTGGTACACAAGCCTCCTTAACTTTAATGTCGCACAGTTTATTTATCCTTATACCACTATTCTGGCACTTTCGGTGGTTTTATATGCAGTTTAGCCGTGCATTATTCTGCATATACCACACATGTGCATTTTTGAAATTTTTGGTATATACTTTTTCGGGGTCAATATTTTGGGAAATGCTGGCGGACATACAAATTCAGTCCATTGATCCATTGATTTTCCAAACCAGTCCGAAATTTTCGGCGTCTTCCTTGCACGATGAGCAGATGACCTATATCTACATCCAGGCCACTGACACACTTTCGCCGGACAAGGAGGCGAGTGGGAATGGCCGGACCGCGACTCGCTTACGATGGAAAAATCAATGGATTCTCCTTTATTTTGAATATATTGGACATAATACGTTTAGAGGGATCATCTAGAATGTCTAAAGATATGTATGTTTTAATTTGAAGACTTGTCATGGTGGATTCAATACAAAAAGTGTGTGTGAACACGGCGGTACCTCTCCCGGCAAGGAACAAAAACAATGGCTTCGCGCAGAGCGGACCCGGGCCGTATTGCTTGCTTTTAGGGCTCCAATATCCATGATCTATTAGCTTAATATTGCTTATACTGCTGCAGCATGGCTGAGCTACGAGCTCTCTTTCAGGTTGTACCCATCACCAAAGAAAAACAAAACATGCTCAACACCAAATTAAAGCTTAGAATCTCAGGATTACAGATATGCCAGGTGTAAAAAAAATCAAAAACAGTGTTTTTCACAATAAGAGTTTTATGAAAAAAAGTAATTAAATCATTTTTAATTCAAATTAATTCCTCAAATCATAGGATTGACAACATTTTCATCAAATAATGCAACTATATATAATTGAATCAGTGTAAAAACATGTGTTTAACATGGGGATCATAATTTGAGATGAATTAGGTCAGTAGGTCAAAGGTCAGAGTCCTAAAATAGGTCATCTTCTGCTTAGTATATGTATGTACTTTAGACCTTGTGACAGGTCTATTCGGAGTTCTATTAGGGGTGCAAACCTGTACTGGTAATTCTTATTGATGCAGCATTGGCAACTAGTAGGGATGTCATTGACATCAACCTTTTTCCTATGGCGATTATCATGATTTTTTTCTCTCAATATTGCGATTTGTTGCAAATATTTATTAATTTTGATGCATTTGAAAAGTGTATGCAAAAAAAGTCTTGAACATCATGGCAACCAGCATTGTATATTTGCATGTTTCAATAAATAGACAATTGTCAAGAGGGTTGGATCTGACAAAAAGTTGTCTTACGAGGTGAAGCGGAATGAGATAACCCTCAGTCAGATCGAATCCGAGTTGAAACTCAAAACTTAGTTTCTTAGTTAATGGTAAAATTGCAATTTGACCTTTACATACAAGTAACGCAAATGATATTGGAAAATACAATCATGTTGATAATTCCATGGGTTAATAGGTCTCCTTTCTCCATGCAATATACACCAGAAGTTCAGTCAGCAGACACAAACCAGTCAATACGAAAACTCGTGGCACCAAGGCCATCGCTGCCGGGCCTGCAGAAATGACCAGACTGTGGGATCAAATATCTGGCTATAATCTTGGGACCTTTGCTACATTTTGGGTTTCATGGATTGCAATGATTAAGGGTATTACAGCCTTAAACAAAAGGCATTACTGTTTATTAAGATTTGAACGGGTAAAAGAAGACGTTTTTCTGCACATGGCTCCTTATGGGCTGTTTCTTTGTAATCTGAATTAAATGCCAGCCACAGCAAACAAGAATGTGTTCACAGATGACATGAAATATACTCTGTAGGGTATATGATTTGGAAGGAGCCGGAGGATCGAATACTGCATGTACACTCCAAAAATCTTTTGATCCCCTCGGGCCCCTAGGACGAGTCTTTCTGTCTCCCTAATCTGTTCTAAGGTAACAAGTAAGATTTGAATTATTTCCTCCCCCTCCAACCCAGGTATAAAATGTCTTATTCTTGGTGTGTTAAAAATGAGCAAGGCAGGTATGAACATCCCACTTAAGGCGTACCGATTAACAGCTGGCCTATTTACCACCACTCACATCATATTCACAGAATACAAGTCCCTATGGACACTTTTAATTCTGCCAGTATCTCATTAGTTTAGTTACATGCTTATTATATACCGTATTACTCGTGTTAGTGTAATAAAAACTGCATTTTATGAATTTCCTGTTCAGTGCTCTCATTATCAGTCTTTGATAAATTGCAGGTAATGAGACTGACAAGAAAAAATTCATACTCCACCTAGTGGTGGTTCCAAGTACTCACCAGACTCTCAAGGACTCAGCCCGGGGGCTCCACCTTCTGCTGATCACTGAGCAACTCTTAACCCTGGTTGCAACGGGTGACACACTTTACCTTTTCTCCCCCTGGCGTTCATAACAATACGCCTTATAAACTATCCCACCACTCCCACCCTCTTTTCATGGTGTGGTTTTAATAAAACTCAGGACTTCGTAGTACCTTTATATGTTGACTTACTATGTATATTATACTCAAACTTTATACTATGGACTCTGAACATTTATCCATTGTTGATAACATACCATACAAGTTAGTGCCTTACCTCATTTAAATATTCAACTCTTAGATACAAACCGGTATCTCATTAGTTCAGCTACATGCTTATCATATACCCTTTTTAATCATGTTAGTGTATTAAAAACTCCACTTTATGAATTTCCTGTTCAGTGTTCTCATTATGACCTGTTGATGCTTATCTTATTTTTGAAAGACCAAAGGTATGGAGGAATACTCAGTAGATTACTGGACAGTCATCATGGTAATGCAATGCCCCTTTATTGTATCATGCTAGCAATGTGATACTGTGATGATGTAAAGGTATGATAAAAAGGTGCAAGGATTCTGATATGTTTCTCTGATAGGCCACCCTACCTTCTTCATAATCTCCATATGAGTAGAATTTACTGTGCCAAATCTGTGTCTATCAAACGTATACTATTTAAGAATTTAATCTTAGAGGACATATTCATTATTTCGATTGTGTGGTCTGCACATGCAGACTGAGCATAGGATTATAGGTTCTTTATAATTGAACTGAAATCAAAATATCCCACTCAGATAATGCCAGCTTTTGATTAATCAATTGAAAAAGAAACTATTTGTAATTGATTAACATGTGTCACTAAGCCAAACTTTGATTTTATGTTTTTTTTATAACAATCTATATTCTCTTCTTTTTATCCTTCATGCATGTGTCTATAAACAACCAGTGTAACTGTTGCTGCCTGAGACCAAAACACTCACCAAACCGAGTGAGTTGTATACTTAGTTATAAATTGAACATCTTTTCTCTCATCTTGATGTGCATTACTTCATCTTTATGTTACAAGTCCTATCAATCAGGATTGGACAGTGATGTCTTTATATACACAAAATAACACGTGAAACTGAGCCTAAATGTTTTGGTCACCATACTATCACCTCCTTTGCATAGTGGAGGGATGAATAAACATCATCGATATTTTATGTGAGGTTCATGGTGGTATCTTGTTGCTAGCAGAAATGTAATGTTACTATGGATAAAGCAATTTCTATCATCCTTTAAGTGATGTTAGGAATTATATTATGGTGCCAAAACGTATGGACTTAAACATGTATCCTCTGGCTTCATTCAGTAAAATTGATGATTCCAAAACTTTCTGATAATTGGATGGTTGCACGGGAGAGGTGTGCTGTCACCCTGAGACTGGTCTTTACAATATATTCAAGTGCCTGGATCTGGTAGAGTAGCCTCAGTATTACAGGAAGTAAGGTTGGTCACCATGATCAGCACATAGTGGTTTTTGTTACTATTTGAAGCCTATAGGCCTCAAATTCTAGATAGTTATTGTCATTAGAGATATTGGCATAAACCCCTTAGGAAGTATCAAAACAAATGTAACATATTTACTTGTTCCTTGGAGTGACAATATACATGGAACCATGTAGATAATGGCATGTTATATTTGTGATACAAAAATAGGCATCTGTATGTTAATAGCATCTAGGAGGTATAAATCAGCTTTCTTTGCTGGGTTGTAGCTGCCAATTAACACTGTTTTAAAAAAGATGTTATGACTCAGCTTCCCTTACTAATCACCACACACTATGTCTAGCCCTTTGGTATGGAGGTATTAATCATCCCATAAGCTTGTCAAGGGCAGCAGGTTGTAATAGGACATGTATGTACTTTACACAGCGATGAGTGGACGACTAGCATACCGATGAGATCAGTGCACTCCAGGCGCCTAATTTGTACAATATTTGTTAGTAGCACATACCAGATTTAATATAAATATTACATAAGACTAATGATCCTACAGACAGGGACTATATACTTTCTTAGGATCATTATTGACAGGCTCCTACTATGGGGAGGAGGGTACCTGTAAGCTCAACAGATGCAAAGTTTTGCTTCCATTAACAGAAGACTACAAAATTAATGATCGAATAGCATGCCAGTGAGATATCTCTGTATTAAACATAACAATTTTTCATTTTGTCATATCAGACTTTACCAGTCATTTCCATGATGTACCCATGAAGTACTGGCGAGTGATGTGATGGTGAGTCTGCTCACCAGCAGTTCATTGGAGCATCATGCCGACCATCCGGGACATTATCAAGCCTGTAGGGTCATCATGATGCATAAATGTATAGCCCTGGTGGGTTATTTCCCAGGGCTGCATTCATGCATCATGGCAACTAAGGGGCATTGTGCATTAATGCATTAGCAATCCTTAACAGGTTAACATGGCATTGGTATCAGTGGGACCGTGTATGTAGGGAACCTCTTCTGGTTAAGCCCTTAATGGCTGCTGATGCACTAATGCATCATGCTCATTGGTCGTCATGATGAACGAATGAGGTGCTGGTTTGACTGATCGTCAGCACTTAATTGATGCATCAAGCTGACGCTCTGGGAGTATATGTAATGATCCCGGAGGGTCAGCATGATGCTCCAATAAAGTGCTGGCTAGCAGTTTTCATTGGTGCATCATGACAACAATTTTTTATGATTCACTCCTGCATCAGCAGCCTTTAAAGGGTTAAAAGGCAGTGCCCAGCCTTCTCTAATATGGACGGACAGTTTCTGCTCCTCTTAAATGTAGACCTGATCAGGCTGGGCACTAATGAGGTCTGGCCAGCCTGAATAATTAGGTACTAACACTACACTTATAAAAGACCCCTCGTATAACCTTTTATTTTGTATATCGATATATAGCTTTTTAACACATCAATATCAGGAGGCAGAAAGAAAAGCCATAGCAGTTTGGCACCTTCACTCTGTAAGTTTTATTATGAGCTGTGTGAATCAGGTGCAATGCCATAGTGAAAGGGAGTGTGCATGGTTGGCTTCCCCACATGGCTAGTTTCTGCTCTTCTTGTCAGTAATGGCTTTGTCAAGTAGCCTATAATGAGTTCCCTACTTATAAATAATGGACCCCTCCTCATGCACATCAAAGGGTCGGGCCTCCTGGGTGTGCGTAGGTGTAAGTTGTTTAACGTGGTATAAATGTCTCTTCATGGGACTTAAGGAGTGTCTTTAATGATTAGTAGCCTACGTGTCTCATGAGCTATGTTAAAGGCAATACCTACTCGGTGTCTTTAGACTCTCTGGCTTAAAAGCCATACGATAACATTATGATAATCATTCTATTACATCTTTATTGTATATATTATTAGATACAATCATGATATAAAGTCCATATTTTTAGTATATCCAAAAGGGTTTGTTCACTCACATTACACTCAAACACTTTATTCTAAAGTCCATCATACAACCACCTAGACCTTTCAGATCATAACCAGGCATCATATGCATAGACAAATATGTATGCAATTTACTCATACTGTTGGCTGTAGTTCAGACAAGCACTAATAAGAAAATATAACATTTATTTAAATTTTTAGAAAATAATGTTCACTATTAGATAAACAATAAGCTTGGCTAGGTTTGAGCTCAATGGCACCCAAGGTAGCAGACTATAATATCCCTTTGACTTCACACTTGGATACAAAGTAAGAGAGTTCACATACAATGGTAGAGTAAAACCTTCAATTTATTTCACTGCATGTGACCTGTGGACAAGGAAACACTAGGATTTACATCTTTGTTGTGTGGCCATTGAAGCTCTGAAGCCATCTGTCACTACTGACAGGTGCACACACATTAGTCTGTGACTATTGAAAAGGGGAAAAGGTGAAGCAAACTACACTTTGTACAAACTCAATGGATCTGAATCCTATCCCTATTTTTTGTTCACACTTTAAAATAGCCATTTTCCAATTTTGATGTCAAACTCTTGAATGGAAGAGATACATCCAGATATTTTTCTTTTAAAATACAGAGTGCGCTAATTACCTGAAATGCAGTATATATGTATAAGACCACCCAGATTCTGCACACCGCTTCAGAATCCCTGTGCACTATACAACACTATATACATGAAACTGAATCATAACCCTATCTTTAGTGGATATAACCCTGTGAAAAGATAATCTCATTTGCATGGTTATGTTGTGAGCAGATGTATCTTTGCTAACTCATCACCTAGACAAGTACATAATTACCCAATTAATTAATTCAAACCCATTATCTCACAAATCAATGGTATACAAGTCTGGTGTCCCTTGTGTGCTTGTCACATAGATAATCCTGAAACTATCAAAGTTTTCCTAATATCCCTTACTAATAACTCCACTTTATTTCTGGTCTGTTTCACTAAAGTACTTAATTTTTGATCTAACACCCTTTTATTTGTGACATAAGCTGAACGTAATGTTATTCATGAGAAAGGTCGAGATGCATTAGGTCTGTAGTTACTACATAAACAAAAATCAAAAATCAAATAAACATGCACTGTGCATACAATGTCTTTATTGATAAACTTTAATATAAGGTACCCTTTGCATATAAGATACACCACAAGTTCAATCCTGAGCAGGAAAGGTAGCACAAACTGAGGCCAAAACATATATATTATATGAACATGATAATTTTGGAACAGAATCATTTTCTGGGACCCTAACATATCTCTACACCAGTTGTAGTCAAAAGTAATGACCATACATTAAATTCCTCAAATATGCCTTTTTTGGGAGGTTTGCTGCTGTGCTATTTATTCTGCATATGGGCAGCACTGCTACTCCAGCTGAGCAAGTGGCTGTTCCAGGTATAGAAGTTATTTCAACAATTTTGAGTCTTCAAGGATTGTGGTAATGTATTTATGTATACTGGTGATTGACATATCCTGTTCACCCTCTATGAATTAATCAACTATAGATCTGGGTGACATTATAAATTTATTTGGCTCTCTTGTACAGGCCCGGTGAACAGAAATCATGTCTAGGAGAGACATTTGGACCCTTGGGGTAAAAAGGTTCTTCCTTGTGAGTAACTATGAAAACAGGGGGTGATTGATTGGCAACTTCTTAGGCATGGCCTGCCTGTATACATGCCCCCAATAAACATGCAAGTAGCCAACAAAGGGTTGATAGAATAAATATTTAGGCTCTTCTCACTGTGCACTGTGAAGGAATGGTAGAAGTGTATTACAGAAGTACTTCACATATTTTTTCTGTCCTTTTAAGGAGTGGGGAGAGTTTTGCTGGATGAACCATCATCCTGCGTCCAGACACGACAATAGCTGTTGTGTAAGTAAAGTCATACCTAAACACCCCCTGTACATCTTTAAAGGTCCATCCATTACGACATAATGGTGCAGGGTGTTTATTTTGCCTTCTAGATATGGGACATTTCTAACTGAAATTGAGTGGTTTTTTAATGTGACCATTGAATTCTACATCAGAAAATAGCTTAAGGTATTTTATTATCATTTTAGACTTATTTTGTCACTAAAATGACCCCTGGTGGTCAAGTGGGGAATTAAAAATCCCCGCGGATGGGTGTTCTTCCTTATTGAGTCATCATAGGCTCTTCTCACTGTGCACTGTGAAGGAATGGTAGAAGTGTATTACAGAAGTACTTGACATATTTTTCTGTCCTGTTTAGGAGTGGAGAGAGTTTTGCTGGATGGACCACCATCCTGCGACCAGACACTACAAGAGATGTTGTGTGAGTAAAGTCGCGTCTAAACTTATGTACATCTTCAAAATTCCAACCATTAGGGCATGATGGCGCAGACAGACACAGTGAAATATGAGCATGAGGAACTCTGTGAAATATGCGATAGTTGTAGAACAGACGAAACAACTCACTGGCATTACCCATCAAAGCTGCTGGGAAATAGTAGATATCAGGCAAGCAGTGAAGATATGCTTCTTTGTCTCCTGTTACATTTTGGATTGTTTGGTCACATCTTGAAGCCACGCTGTTTGGACTTTGTTTCAATTCTTCTCCCATCGCTGCCAGTTTCAGAGCAGTTTCTTGAACATATTCTCCTTTACATGGTTTGGAATGTGTACAGTGATGGCCCTGATATTTACAGATTGTAGTGGCGGGTAACGGCTGTCTAAAGAACTTAGCAACAGCAGAAGGTGAAATAAATACATCATCACTCATGAAGAGGAATCCATCTGCCTTGAGACCAAGTTTATTGACATAATCCACACAGATATAGTTGTAAATACCACCTCTCACACCTGGAGGACTAGTGTAGTATACTATATCCATGTCCCAGTCCTTTAACTCTCTACTTTTGTTTCCGTTTGAGATACAGTAGACTATCCTTGGGAAAAATGGTCGGTACTGCAGCTCCACAAGGGGAAGGATCTCATACAGTGGTCGGTTCAAGGTGATGACAAGAATAATAGACTTAAACTGAAGCTTTGCTTGCAAAATTGTGAGGTTAGAATCATAGTTCTGACAAACATTTGTGTAAAGGGATGATATCTGATCTGCATTCTTTAATCCAGTCCCAACTTCCATTACATGAGGTGTCTGTGTCTTCCTATCAGCTGTTTACAAAAAGTAAAAAGGAAAAGGATTCATACAGATACATAGATGATGAGAATATAAGTGGAGCGGAGTTTAGATAGAGACATTTGAACTGCAGGGGAGGGGGACAAAAGCATTAGGGTTCTTCATCTTAGAAATATACATTATCCCTTACAAAAGTACCATATTGTGCAGACCTCCATGGGCATTATCCCACAAAAGTCTACTCACAAATATGGCATCATAGCAATGTAGTCTCTGGCACAAAGTTTGTTAAGTGGTGTAGGTATTGCTATTTCGAGATACACCTTAATATCGAGACAACTATATTATCGAAGCAATAACTAGTCAATTCCAGTAGGTTTCAGAATCACTTTATTACAGTACTTGTTACAGAAAGACTGTGAACATGTTTCAACCTTTCGTATGCCTATAGTCTATACCCCGAAGGAGGTGAAGCTCTCGTTATAACATTCGTTAGGCCGTTCTAGAGACTAGACCAGTCTACCAGCCCACTAGCTCTGCCAGTCCCCCGATCGTAGGAGGACAGCAGAATATATACCTCTAGTCATGGTTCATTAGTTCCGTGCTGAGCGCCCTCTGGTCCGCCTCCCATACTACACCGCCCGAGACCATGTGTGGTGCCCTCTTACGAGTAGCATAGGAGACGCTCCCGAAGAGCGCCTATCCTACTATGAGACGGTACATAATAATAGTCTCGAATACATTCAAGGCTTGATGCATAGCAACTGAGATTCCCTACACTACCCCCCTCCAGATAACACTAGGGGAAAAATGGTGATAGATACAGTAATGATTTTACCATAGTTTATCTACACAATTCACCTAGGGAATCGAGATGATAACAAGATATTACTAATACATGCACACAATCATTGTGATTACTCATAAAAAAACCCAACATATCAGTTCTGAAAAAAACTCATACACAGATCATGTAACCTTAATTAAATATATCATGAGCTTCGTCGTAAAGTTCTCATATCATTAATAGACAGTCAAATACAAGGTTCAACATGAATTCGGTACATATTGGTATGGTTAAAGTTAATAACAACATAGTTATAACATAGAGTACAACCTGCCTGACCTCGAGAGACCCACTTCATTCAGCCTCCGTTGGAAAGATCAAGGTAGTCCATATCCTACCTTAAGGGTTGACACTGAAGAGGTTTCCAATGGGTCTCCTGAGTATTAAATATATCAAAGCTCAGCTTTGAAGTAACAAAAAATATATATAGTCCACAACCTATATCCACGCACCAGGTTGTATATAAGTGATCTCGTTTGTAACATGAGAATCACATAAAACATCAACAATTCGTCTTTATAAGACATAAACACATATTATCCAATAGAGGGGTCCATACTCCTGGACGGTGGTGCAGCAAGCCAGAAGGTTAATTCCTCTTCGAGATGAAAACATAGGTAAGTTCGTCGAAACAAGTAAGTTAACGTATATTTTAGCATCAACAAGGTAAGTCCAGATTTGTAATGTTTATAGTAGTATCCGGATGACATCAGTCCCGTAATAGTATGTTGGCATATTCCATGTTATCATCTTGACAGCTCAGGTTAAGGTAGCCCTCGAGGTAGGGGTTGGTATCCAGTGGTCTTCAATTAGCGTGTATTATATATACAACCCTTCGATAGAGCTTTGATGGACGTGGTATGTACTAACACATAACAATCATCCTCTATTCACTCCTTCAAACTAAAAAAATTTAATCTGAGTCCTCCAAGTCTTTCAACCATTCTCATAATTGAGGAGGCTGGCCATTCCACTCATCAAAAGTGTGTCCCTTGAAGCACTTCTCGAACTTAAGTTGGTCCGAGATGGATCTTTCTTTTGCAACTCTAACCTCCCAGTATTCTTCCTTTTTCCGGGCCTCTTTTTCGCGTTTGTCAGCCTGTTTGACCTTCTCGCGAAGACGTTCTTCCTCCTGTTGGTAGAGATGACCCTTTTCAGCGTCATGGATGTTACCAACACAAGCCAGAGTATTCTGGACAACTGTATCCCCGAAGACTTCGAGAGCTTTAGAAAATTTCTCTTGCCAGTTCTTAACTAGCCTGTCCTGTATTTCGAAACTGACAAGGTTATCAGGATTAAAATACTTTACTGGGGGTAGCTCTACAACCTTTGCTCCCGGAGGGATCTCGGGTTGGTTTGAGGTAGAAGCCTTTGTAAGAGGCTTCTTACTCCTTCCGGAAAGCACTGTTTGGCTCTCAGGGCTGCTAGGTGGCAATGTCGGGAAAGTGTTCCGCCGAAGAAGATGCGAGGCTCCCGACATGTACTTTCGAGCTAGGGCTTTGGCTCCAATCAGTTTTTTTTTTAATCGAAAGTCACTGGATTCGACTTTTGTTCAACTTTCTGGAGGACTGTTGTACCACCTGCTACGTACACGGGTCCACCTTCCTCAACCCAAGACCTCTTCTTCGAAATACCGTAGGCATTCTTTTCGTCTGCCTTCCTTTTCGAGGGATGGGCAGCCTTATCCCACTCGGGCTCTTAATTTACCATTGACATACTCGGCAACGGATTCATTTTGTTTTGAGACATCAGTCTCGGAACCCTCCTCCACTACTATAGCATCCTTGGTCGTGAATCCGGCCATCAGCTCACTGTGGATCTTGTTCACCCGACGAATAGCGTCATCGAACCTATTCCCGTGACAGGCGTTCATATGGCGGACCATATTAGAGCGACGCACGTTCATAGGTCTGTCGGGACACTTAGCGCTTTGCTGGAACCTCTCGTCAGGGACACATTCATACACCCCATGGTGATGGTAGTGAACCTCGTACAGATGTCTCATGAACTGGTCTTTTGAAGGCCATGTCTTCGGAACTCCCTCGCTTACCTGCTCGTCGTGACAAGAGGTAAACAAGCATCGTTTTTTTTCTTCATACTTGACAAACACCCACTTTAGTTTTAGTTTCTGGTCCTTCAAGTAATAAGCTTTTTCCATTTTCATGACTATATTAAACCAGTCCCAATAGCATTGGAAAACTGACTCCTCCTCGTTAGATCTGCGAAGCCATTGCTTGTCGTCCTCCATGTTGTCGGAATAGACAGCAGGCGGAGCACAATGTCTCTTTTCATCCATGCGACAATCCTTGAAGCTCATAGGTTTAAACCTACTGAACTTCGACAAGGCATTGGCGAAGATGATTTTATCATTTTCCGATGATGGTTCCTTCTCCCCTTCTTTATCCGTCTCGTCAGCGTCAAATGCTTTCTTGGCTTCATCATGCCTCTTCTGATGCTCCGCGGCTGAGGCTAATGCCTCATCTCCGAGCTTCTTCTCCTTTGCTTCTTTAGCTGCTAGATTTCTCTCTTTCTGCGACATAGTTTTCTTGCCGTTCTTTTTCAGGGTTAGTTTCTCATCTTTAGGAGAATCCTCTTTTGTATTGACCTTAGGTTTAGGGACCTTAGGTGTCAAAGAAGCCAATGGTTTCTTTCTCATTCGAGACGCCATTTCAGTGTCACTGACACTCTCTGCCTGGTCAACGTCCATGTCACTCTCCGCCTCATTTGCACTCTGCGGGAGGAACTGAACCGTTACTGTGGACACCGGTTTCGGGGTGCGCACGACCATTTTCGCTGCTTCCTGTATATCTTGGCGAACCACGCATGCTGGAATGAGCCGAGAGCACATCCACCATACGTTTTCAGCCAAACATCTCGCAATTGTCAAACTCCTGAGGAGTTAGTCTATTCAGAATGGTATTACGTAATTCTGTATCCATTTCATCGTCTGGATTGAAACTTTGGCAAACATTCAACGGGGCCGGTTCTGTAGCCTCAACATTTGAAGAAGCTGATTGGTCATCTGCTTTGACCTAGTCAACCTAGTTATGAAACTAGGATGCTTGAAAACCTCACCTCGAGTCTCGGTGTAAGATTGACCGAACGATTCGAACTCCTCCTCAGAGTCGTCCTCAAGGTTGATCTCGGGTTCATTCTGAGCATCTGAAACCCCCAAGAGATCGTCTTCCTCTTGACGTACCGGTGAGACTGTGTTGCCTGAACTAGCAGGCAACACATCTGCCCCGTTCTCTGCTCCTTTGAGCCCACTATGGGAGGGGGTACTAACCCCACCACCGCTTGCGAGAGTCAGTTGGACCTCCCGCTTGGTCATGGAACCATTAGGGTAGTGTGGTTGACTCGGGAGCCAACCAACACACCTTGTGTATATGGGTTTAACGTTAATTAATCTTTTCTTTTGAGAGATGCTGACCTATTAGGAAAAACCACTAAAAAAACAATGGCACCCCAGCACACATCTGGTCGGCACCAAGCCAAGTCGCAAAGTGGCGGGATCCACAACGTCTCCAGCTATCATTCAAAAAACAATGCGCATGCACAATTATGCATGTTACTTTAACCTTACGTCTTGACCCCGTTTTGATAATGTGGTCACTTGACCCAGTTCCCACTACACTTTTTACAGCCATTCCCTTTCGGGGTAGCGAGTCGTTCTGCTAGTTAACCGGTCCCTTCAGTCTTCCATGTCCACGTCTTTTTCAGGTTATGGTAGCGGGCACAGGGCGAAAAAAAGTTGTGCCCGGACCGGGACTCGTCCCGCTACCTCTACAATCTAACCAAGCAAACCCAGACCGTTCCACATCAGTCCCTGTGGCACAATGCATAGGGAGTTGGATTTGGGATGTGAGACTGCAGGTTCGACCCCTACCCCGGTTTTAACATGTAAATATGACATGTAAGGCGTGCAGGTTATCCATAGATAACCACACTGGGTGCCTTTTATCTTTGGATAACCGCACACCTTACAAAAGTGATGCTACTGTCAACAGGTCCATAAATGATGAATGAGGATGAATACAGATGAATCAGGGATCAAGTTTGATATCCACTTTATTCAATGAAGTCCACGAGGTGTAGATGATAGTACAGTATATGGTACCCAACAGTGTACAAGCCTAGCCTTTGAGCTGGAGGCTCTTATCCCACATGAGTTTGAGAGGGATGAGGTATGAATGTAGAAAGATGAGTGAGCTGCTCCACTAAGAGGTATTTATAGTAGGAGCTGCTCACCCAGCTCAACCTAAAAATAGTATCAGGTGAGCTAAATATAGTAACTGGGGATTCCCAGGGCACTGGGGGTCACGGAGTTCAATATGATTCTAAATATAGCTGCTAGGAATTCCTGGTATGCTGTGAGCTGCTGATGAATAATGGGCATGTTCTCCAGCAGGAGGAGTGGGTCTAAATATAGCTACTAGGAATTCCTGGCATGCTGTGGGCTGCTCATGATTAATGGGCATGTCGTCCAGTAGGAGGAGTAGGTCTAAACATAGCTGCTAGGAATTCCTGGCATGCAGTGAGCTGCTCATGATTAATGGGCATATCCTCCAGTGGGAGGAGGCGGGGTCACTTAGTGCAGTTGACACCGCCAGCCTTTGGTCTATAGGTGTGGCTTGTCTTGTGGGTAGACTCGGACACTGGGTTACATGGTAGAGTCGAGGTGAAAAATAAATATGATGAATACAATACCTACAATGGTCTACTGACACTACAGCCTTCATGGTGTGCAATATCGACAGGTATGTGCATGGGAATATCCAGAAATCATGGAATAAATAAATATATATGCATGCCTGAACCTCTGAATGGTATTATCTGTGAATGCTTTGATGAATGTACAGAAGGGTGTGTATGCGTAACTCACAAACAGCCCTGTGTTTCTGCATGTGGATGTGATAGTGACTTATGCCTAAATGTGTATAACGTACTGCCAGAAAACATTGATTCTAAGGATGAGCAGTAGTTATGTGTCACCAATGTCATAGAGGACAAGTAAGTTATGTTTTGCTAGCCACAGTCTCAAACACTAATGTTTGACCTTGACCTTTGGAAAACCAATCACTTTCATAATGTGATGTATGTATTCATTGCCTACAATCTAGTTAAAACTAATGAAACATTGATTATCTCTCTGTTTGTCTATATGCACAGGATAGATCTCATGATAGCAATGACCTTGACCTGTCATTGGTATTTAATTGAACATATGTCATGGACTGCAATTGTTGTTGCAATAGGGTAGAGGCACCCTGAGTCGGACAGATACCCAAAGTCGGACACCTTTTGGACTTAATTATATAATCAATATGAGAATTCTAGCTATCATATGAATTAGACATGAAAGCTGAGCAATTATTCTATCTAACAAATACAGCATAAAAAATTAAAGCCTCTTTAAAACGATTTTAGAAATGCGATAGTACAGGGTGTTTTTGCTGTTTTCTGACAATCAAGAATTGTTAGTGAATGGGAAAACTGGTTTGATTGGTCGATCATTTATGTCTTAACCATTATGTTCACAAAATTTCTGTATATGTCAATGGAAATATATAGATGTTTGCCAATTATTCAACTCGTCAAACCTGGATACACTACTGATATTGCATCATGGGAGTTGTTCTTTTATGACCTGTAAATTGTACCTAAATTCGAACACCTATTGCACCCGATCTTGGACACATTTATATTAAGGTGCTCCAATAGACGACAACATGATGATGGTCATTCCTCTGCGCACAGTGAACTCGCTGGACGAGGCAAGAAAAGTTTTGAAAAGAGATGAAAACGATGACGTCCGGAACATGAAACCGATGAAGGTGGACTGGGCAAAGGTGAACAGGCTGATCAACCTGAAGAAAATCCTCGACGGCATTATTCCTCTGAATGAAACAGAGGAGAACTTTTCTGGCGAGAACCCAACGAAGGAGCTCTTAGAAAAACAGTTGGAGGACCAGATATTGAAACCTGGGAAGAAGTCGAAGCACGTCACATTGACACGGAAAAAATCGCAGTTCAAAGACTACCTGTCGACTTCCCAGAAAAGGCGGAGAATGAGGAGTCTGCTGGCAGAAAACTTGGTTCTGAAAATGGAGCGAACAACCAAGGTGCGAACATTCAACCCGAACATATTTCCCATGCCATCTGTTTTCACGGCGACCAGCGCTCAGTTCGTCAGGTTCTTGAACAGTCTCACAAAAGACCCGCTAGGAGGTGACAACTTCCTAGTGCAGGGGTTCAAATAAATCTTCTCTTACAACTCGCTGACGAGGCGCGTCACCATTAACGTGCCCCGATTCACAGTTGTGATCATCACCGATCATCTGGCGCACATTCTAGGATTCGGGAAGAAGACTTATTTTGTGACGCCGACCACCGCCCTCTACATCATGGACCTCTTCAGAGATGTGTACTCTGTGTAAGTGTACACCGATGCCATTCAAGAGAGACCCATGGGTGACATGCACGTGCCTCCGTTACGCTGCGTCATAGTTGACAGAAGCGGAAAGCGAAGGGGGAACACGAGCTGTCAGTTTTCCACATTTGGATTCTTTTCCCTTGAAATCCAGAAGGTTGGACGAGATTGAAGTCTACTTAAGAGACAGAGCCAGCCAACCCATACCATTCACGAGAGGCGAGGTGATGGTGACACTTCATTTGAGACCCCTCGAGCATTAATTGAAGAGGTGCAGACATGATATGCAAAGGAACGCCATACTTTTTGTCGTTGAAGCATTCCGCAGGAGGACAGGGGTACAGAGATGCTGGTACTACAACGTACTACAATGCTCACTTCGGTGGCAGTATCAACGTATACAGCGGACAACCTTTCCAGAATGGTTACGGTTTCGGAGGTGTGCTCTTGGGTCTTATGCGCTCGGCTATCCGCTTGTCACCATGTGTCACACCCAGTCTCACCCGGTCGGGATTCTAGGGAATACCTCCCTCGTGTATGGGGATGATGGTTCCAATTTTCTGGGGAAGATTACTACACAAGGTACCTGCCTACAAATAAGCACTACAGCAACCAGCGGAAAAAAACTTCTTTTACCCATAAACGCTAGGTGCCAGAGATGACTCACACTAGTGGTCGAGGTGGGGCCAGATTGTGTCACACCTTTAAGAACTACCTCACTCTCCACCCACAGGTTTAGTCCATCGAGTCTGTGCTTGACGGTATGTCAGATTAAAGGCTCAAGGAATGTCTCAGCAGGAAGGCCTGTCATTAGAATCCCAGTAAGGGAAGTCGGCAATAGGTTGTATTGTCATCTAGGTGGGGACTGTGCAGAGTATTTTCTTACCTATATGTAGTAAGTAAATTGTATGGCCCCTTTGAACACAAGTGCATCTCCTGTGTTTGTTAGGCAAGGGGTGTAGTTTAAATGGGATTAGACGGGAGACAATCCTGTTAGACTCCTGGTGCTAGAGAATGAGTAGTTCTACATTAGTGGCTTCAGCTGGATCCTAAATCACTAGGAGAACTGTGCTCGATGCTGACAGAATTTCTACATTTTCATGAACTCTGGTTTTAATCATTTCTGCATTGTCATATGAACAACAGGATGTGCCTGGGGGAGGCACACACTTATTAATTCTGCTTTAGAATAGAATTGGGAGCAAACCCAGAGAAAGAAAGGAATGCAGTCGTAGGGCAATTTACATTATTCTCTTGACAGACCTGGGGTTCAGGGAATTGATTGACCTCACCTTCGGACCAGTCTATAATAGGCTTCAATTTGAATTGCATTGTATATATAACAAGCAAATGCCATTGTGGGTAAAAAAAAAACAGCTGCCAGTACCCTGAGACTTAGTACACAAATCTCTGGGAAGATTTTTCCATATTGAATGGTTTTTACACAGATCAATCATGACATATGACTCATGTTATTATTGCATAGATTTTATGTATTAATCATTCACAGCAAGCAAAATTAAGTGTCCAGAGAAATATGAACAAATCAAATGTTTCATTAGATGTCCTTTGCAGTACCTTCCCTATAGTAGACAAGGCCCTATGCTTGATCCACTTCGCCCACTGACAGCTACGGTACATTCTCTAAGACATGATCCACATTTAAAGGTATGTCAGATTAAAGGCTAAGGCAGTGTGACAGTAGGAAACCTTTTCATTAGAACCCTAATGGGGGAAGTCAGCAATCAGATGTATTGTTGTCAAGATGAGGACTGTTGACAGTGCCTTCCGCCTTTAATATATGGCCCCTTGGCACAGATGAGCATCTCATGTGTTTACTGCAGGGTTCGAGAGGTTGTGGCTTTAGTAAGATTAAAAGGGGATGTACTTGTTATGTGGCTACTGCGCTTCCAAACTGACAGAGATTTTCTTTTATCTGTAGTTTGATGATCTAAACCAGAACTACATGAAGACAAAGATGAGAGTGATGATATAGTTCAGCTACCTTACAAGAGTATCACTATAGCTGTAATGCTGTGGTAGGATCAAACAGTTTCCTACTCAAGAAGCTTTCCAATGAAAAAGTAAAAGCACTTTTTTTTTATTCATTACAAATGGTTGTTTCGTCACACATAATCAATAGGTAGATGTTTTTTTCTCATTTATTACAAATTGTTGTTTTATCACACCCTCATAAACAATAGGTAGATAGCAACCAACACTGTAAGTGTTTTTGCAAGTACAAACCCACTAAGAATTTGATGGATATTTTGATGTGTGTCATTAGAAGACATTGTATAATGCACACCCCCTAGCATGATATTTTCGTGCCCCCCCCCATGTTCTTCATTCCCCCATATTTAAAGGAAGAGAATTATAGAGGTTTATTGATTGACATCAAGTGACAAGATTTTGCATTTGAACAGTATTGAGAAATTCCTTCTATACTTTCTCATGGAATGTATTGAGAGTACCAATCAACCAATATATCTACCTATGTCCCCTGTTACTTGCTAATACATCTGGGGTCTGTTACCCAGAAGTATCTAAGATATTTAGGTAGCTGCACCATCTGTTCTGTGATCTTAGGGGATCTGTTTTACTCTCAGGTGATCTTCCAGTGATACTCTTTAGTGATCTCACTGGACTGGTGAGAGCAAGATTGGTGCTCTCAGGTGATCGTAAAGGGCTGATGAGAGCAAGATTGGTGCTCTTAGGTGATCTTACAGGGCTGATCAGATCATGAGTACCCAGATCCGTGGTCCCATTCATGATCCCACTCAATTCTTGATCTTATCTGTAATCTCACCTTTTTTACATTCAGTGTGTAGGATTATGTTTACCTGGGAGCACCAAGCAAGCCCCCCACAGGGTTACTAAATTCATTTTGTGTGCATGATCAGGGTTATGGTAACAAACCCCAGAGATGGATCATGGTTGTTGCAAGCCAGTGTCTGGCACACCGTGACCTTTTACAGCCCTATGGACCTCTCCCATCCATCCCATTCGTCAAACTGCCCATCGTCACAATAAGCCTCTGCATGTTTCACCCCTACACTGCTGGGGGTCAGCCTATTTATTGTGCTTCACAGCTGTTATGAATGTAGCTACAAATATAGTACCATGTCAGCCAGGCTACTTGTCTCTCATCCTTATGCTATCTGGTAGCTACTACTTAGCTACCCCTATGAAACCTACTTCAGTGATAGGTACATAGTAATGGAATGCACCTGCCGATGATAATCTTCTACAGCAGGAAATAAAAAAAAAAGATCTATGCTTCGATACTGAATCATATTAAGCCATATTATTATCTTCGTAGATGTGACCAAATTTACAATGAATGTCAAATGTCAATGCTAACCTGATTATCTTATGAAAAAAAGCAAGGACCTCTGAGGGGACTGAGGAAGTACTTCGAAAGTTTTGTCTTATTGTTGAGTTTTAAAGGGAACGACTTTTATCTAATGTTGGAAGTAAAGATATACCTAGGGTGCCTACCTTTGGTCAGTGAATCAGCTGAATGAGGCCAGTAGGTCAAAGCTCCTCAAGGTGGCACCCCTGTAGGTCCAAGTATACTCCAGGCAACCTCCCACAGCCCCACCCAATGCTATAGCACACTATTCATTCCTGTATCATTAAATGTGATACTCAACATACACAGTTGCTAAGTTGAAGCAGGGAATTAGGAAGATAGGCTTGCTGGGTAGAAGAATGCCTTAATCAAGAATTGAGTGTGTGATGCTGTGCATTGTACATATCCTCATCCAGTGACCTGCTATATAAAGAAACCTCCAGTCACTAAGTACAAATGTACATGTACAATGTTCTCGACCATTTACCACATATTTCAGGGACATAATTTCTTGGTGTCAAATAAAGAAAATAGGTGAAACTGAAAGAAAAGAAATTCAAGTTTAAGCACCATAAAACCCCTCATAAGGGAGTGACCATTTTCTAAAAATGGGGGTGGGAGTTAGTGGGGCTGGTGAGTTTGAGGGTGGGCTGGGGTCAATATTTTTTTGACCCCCTTGACCAGAGGGGGCGGGGATTTGTTCAACCCTTCTGAGCGGGGGGAGTAATTTCACATTTTTTTCAGTGAAAAAGCATGTGTGTTACCATAGGTTAATAGGGGTCAATTCTTTTTCATGTGCCCATACGCAACCCCCCACCCATATTGTTAAAAAATGACCACTCCCTCAGTAGGCCTAATGCACACAGTCAGCCCGCCCACGTCAATTAACAGTGCAATGCTTTTTATTGTGCCTTACAGTATAACCTTGTATAGGCATGAAGGCCTATACTGGATGTATATAGTACTGGAGCTAGGGTTGGTTTGACTGCCTACTTACAGGGGTAGTTAGCGCCAATCAACAGTTGAGGCTGAGAGTGCAGGGAGCTTTATCTGAAGGTGGGAAATATTGGCCTTGCCCCACCCCCAATACACGGATCTTGACAGGATTTTTTTTTTTCATTTTGACAATTGTCCACTTCTGGGTAGGAAGAATGCGCCATTCTACAAATTAATGGGCTATCAAATTAATGAGCCACTTGATTTCAGTGTCTTAATCTTTTTTTTCAATTTTTGGATCTCAAATCTCAACTTGGGGTATATGATCAATTGGCTGAATCTGAGGATTTATATCTTTTCAACCAGGGGTCTGCCATTTCTGGAAGCCTATCCTTAAATGTCTGGTCCCCTGTTATCTGACAAATGAGTCGGAGTCTCAAATTGGCCATTGGACACATTTTTTCCTATTTCAATACGCCACTGCTGATTTTTAATGTGTATATGTACAAAGCTTGTAGTGTTCTTGGAAGGTCCAAGATTTAGAAATAAGGAATTTGACTGCTCGTCTCATGATTCTTTGTTGTGATCAGGAGGCACTTGAGGCATTTTCTTAAGGCACTACGACTGCACATAGCCACTGTAATCTGACATTCTAAAACTTAGTCCCAGTAATTATAAGCAGTGCCCTAGGATTGCTGCATACAATCAGCCCTTATGTAGCTATTACATAGAGTTAAGGCAGTTGTAGTGCTGCAGGTACTGCATGGCCAATACTATTGAGATGTAATGTCACTAAGCTAAGGGCCTTCACTACGACTTGAAGGTGAGCAGTTGTAGTATGTTAAGAAATGACCTCCAGTTTTTGAGATGGTCAAATTTTAGTTAGGTCTAACAGAATAGCAATAGTGCCTGGTACATGATTGTTCACCTGGCTTCACCTCTACCTTTAACCATATCAATCTCAGCTCTACACTTCTCTGTCTTATGTAGCCGTGTGTCAAATGTCACTGGGCTGGAGGCAGGGATGGTAAGATACTGGTTACTCACCCACAGACCATCGACTGTTGGTGCTGCCCAGAGAGAAAGGGTTGCACCAGAAGGAATGGCATGAGACACTGACACGCTGATACAAATGGATGCATCTATGATATTTTGTGAATTAGGCATAGAGGGAACAGGGGTCTGAGGGTTAGGCAGGGAGAGCAGATATATCAGAATTGACCCCTGTGGGTCTTTGGCCCTCTCTATGTGCTAATGGGTTGTCAAATGACAAAATGTCCAACAGACTGGCACTTCTCTCAAAGGTGATACACATACAATGCACATGGAATGTGACAGTCTGACACACACATTCATTTTTTCAATCGATACATTGTTATATCATCTTTTGCCTTCATGACTAACAGCCTATCGCTGCAATGAATGATCTTGCATGGAGTTCCTAGGAGGGAGGAAGAAGATTTGTATAATGAAATTATGCATTCTAGACTTGCTGGTAAACCTTATGTAATTAGTGTACATACATGTGATAAATGGAAATGTAGCAATTCAATTTAAAGTGGATTTGCTCTGCCTTAAAGGTATTCTGAATAGCCATGTTTCTGTCTTTATTCTCAATGAGAACATCCACATCAAGGATGGATCTTAGATTCCATCATTTAAAACCCAAATTCTTCAGAGAATCTCCTATTTCCCTTCATAGAATTTGAAATTCATGATAGTGAGCTCTAGTTTCCATCTGGGATTAGGTTTGTCTGCAACAATGGGCCACATGATTTCAGCCAAAGTTCCCTTTTTAGCATGTGCAGCACTAGTCTTATCAACCAGGGCTATTTCTCATCATGATGTAGACGTACATATTATGAATATGAAACTGCTCAGAGAACAAAATAATGCATCCTAAATCAGTCAGCAGTTTTCTCAGTGGAAAAAAGGTGATCAAACAAATTTCAGGATTTAGGATGATGTGAGGGAGAGTAACACACAAAATGAAATACTCTTGCAAATTCCTGAGGTTCTCTCTGATTGTGTGTTGATGTATAATGCCCATAGGTTGCAATTATGCAGGAATGCAGCACTTGCATGCAGAGAATCAGAACACTCCTATCATTGTTTATGGTTCTTTTGGCATCCTTATCCTCTTGGAGCCTCCAAACAAGTAAATTATCATATTGAAGGTCGTATGTGATTACTGGTTTTGCTACATTCATGTCTTACCTCTCTACAAGCATAGCCTTATCAATAACTACCAGATAGCAAATGCCCAAGGACAGATCTCACCTTACTTTCCAGACCTATGACTTACACCGGAGCCTCATGCCCTCAAGCTGCCTCCCTTGGCCTAAAATGCTGTCATCTCTGAGGACACCACCCTATCAAATGTGCTCCTTTCCTATATTAAACCTGTATAAACCACAGGACCCGTGTTGTATTGCATTACGCCTATGTGGCATCATGATACGAGAATGCTGTACAATAAGCTAACTAGGCAGGGCTGCTCATAATATCATATGCAACATGATGATACCAAACTCTTTCCACAAGTAGCAACATTTGATGCATCACATAAAATCTGCAGTGGTAAATTACTAAAGCACCATGTTGACCTTGGAGGGTTAAGATATCAGTTTACTTAAGGAGTACCCCTGTCAGGGATGATATTTACTAAAAGAAATGTAGATACAGTCTCTACAATGCAAGGATTTTGTTATGCGATAATACTAGAAATGTATTTAGAAGACTGCAAAACAGGACGCTGGTGAAGAAAGGAACAAAGGAATACCAGGCTAACAGATGCTCATGACATATCAGAAAAGTTCAGAGGCTCTCATCTATTCATGGCCCTAGGTCACTTCAGATTTCCATATAGGTCCATGATTCCTGACTCCCACTCAGACAGTGCATATGTAAGCAGGCATAGAGATATGATAATCCAGACAACCTGACGTGGATATCCCTTTCCGGCTGTCTACTCACATGACAAGCATGATGTAGAGTTATTCAAGGCCTGGGTGCTTGACAATAGGCTCACTGTCAACCCTACTATGACCAAATTCATGTGGTTTGCAGTGCACATAAGTTGAAGCACTGCCCTGATGCTACAAGTACTTTCAATAACACAATTATTCAGACAGCGACATTCTTCTGTACTTAGGTGTTAATATAGACAGCAAATTAAGCTTTGACAAACAAATCAAAATTATCAAAAGAAATATTTGTAATTATTTAGGTTTGCCAAACTGAGAAAGTATTTGACTCAGGAACAAAGTGTCAAGATAAATCGTTGTACAATCAGGCCTATTATTGAATACTGTTCACATGATCTAAACACTCTTGACAGAAAGTATTGAATATTTTCTCAGAGTCATGACAACACAGGTGTCATAAAAGGTCTGAGTTTTTCTCGAAGAAATATGAAAGCATCGGTAGATTCTAACGTATAACGTCTTTTCATGAGAGGACAGGTTTCCTGATTGTGAAATTGATAAATATACTCCTATACATCTATCTGTGAAGACATTGGTACCTTTCCAGAAAACATTGTTGAAACACTCTTTCAACGAATTGAATGACTGATTAGAAACGAGGCCTTACGTACATGTTATTTTAACAACAACGCTTTAAAAGACAACACATCTGTTGCATCGATTATTTCCAATGTGTAAGACAGGTCGCAAATACATATTTTTCCTCCTTAAACAATATACGAGTAGGTAAGGTAGTAGTACTACCTTGAACATTAGAACAACATACAACGATCTTGTAAACCCTACAAGCAGTAGTGGCGACACAAGAAATTAATCAAACTGGCTTGATAGTCAATGAGTTTACATATTTTAGTAGCTGTGATGTCAGGTGTAACAAGGGGTGTGTATTTGACAGCAGCAGCAGCAGTAGTATTAGTAGTAGTAGTAGTAGTAGTAGTAGTAGTAGTAGTAGTAGTAGTAGTAGTAGCATCAGCACCATCAGCACCAACATCAGCACTATCAGTACCAGCAGCAGCAACAGCACCAGCATCAGCACAATCAGTACCAGCAGTAGCAGTAGCAGCAGCAGCAGCAGTAGTAGTAGCAGTAGCACCATCATTACCGTCATCACCAGCAGCAGCAGCAGCAGCAGTATCAGCAGCAGCACCAGCTTCAGCAGCTTTCAACCATCTGTACGCATCGATATAAAAGTCCTCGTTAGCGTGAGCACCAGTAGTACCATCATCACCACCAGTAATGGTACCTAAATCAGCAAGATTAAACCATTCAGACGGGTCCATATAATCTTCGGAGGTGTCAGCAGCGTAATCTGTCATCATAATATCGTCCACATCCATTACCATGGGGGATATGCTGATGATGTAACAGTTGTTGGGTTCTTAAAGTCGACAGGCTATAGAGCAACACCCCTAGTAGTACCATCATTACCACCAGCAATAGTACCTATATCAGAAAGATTAAACCATTTAGACGGGTTCGTATAATCTTTGGCGGCGTCAGCAGCGTAATCTGTCAACAGAAAATCATCCACATCCATTACCATGGAGGGATATAATGATGATGTAACAGTTGTTGGGTTCTCAAAGTTGACAGTCTGTAGAGTGGTGAAGGAGGTAGTAGCACCACTGTCATCATCACCACCACCACCACCACCACCACCACCAGTACTTGCACCTTCATCAGCAATGTTGTTAAACCATAGACACGGGTCATCATGATCTTTGGCGGCAGCGTGAGTGTCATCTTCGAACAGAAAAGCATACAAGTCCATTGCCATTGGGGATATGGTGATGCTGTAACAGTTCTTGCATTCTCAAAGTTGACGGTCTGTAGAGTGGTCGGTGTTTCCATAGTGAAGGAGGCAGAGAAAGTGTGATGGGGACAAGCTCTCCCTTATGTACACTGTCTGTACCTCTTTACTGCAGGTTTCAATCGATCAAAGACTTAAAAGAGATTTAAGCCCATTTTCACAGAGACCTTCGCTCGATAGGGTATTTCTCTCTTTTTTTTGATTTTTTCACCTGCCAGTCGCTGTAAGCATGTGGATCCCTTAGATCATCAAGCGCGGTTGGTACCAGAGGGAAAAGATAAATGACTTGAAGGATATGATCACATAGTCGCAAAGGATACCTGTTGTTTGTGTCCCCCCACCTTTCACTGCAGGAGTCTTAGATCATCAAAGTGTTGTCACAGACATAGAGGCTCACCAACACTCCAGGTTGGCGACAAGAGGAGGTTTAAACTTTGTTGATTTGTTAGACTTAAGCCGCTTACCACACGCGCATGTTTTGTAGTCACAGAGAGAGAGGCAGACAGACATGGCACCATGGGGTATCCCCCTACTCTAATATACATTGAGCTGAAGTTTGCCGTGTGCCCCACACCTTTTGGTAGGGAATAATCCAATTAAAATCACCGTACCTTTTGTTGACCACCCCTTGTAGTTTTTGTATATAGACTTTGAACACCTTAAGCTCCTAACGAACCATAATCCTCTTAGACATGTAAGACACATTAAGGTAATTATCACAGTTGTTACACCGGTTATCCCACCTGACACACTTATCCCCAAAAGGGTGGGAGGATCCAGGTGAAAACAAGATTAGAGCGTTCTCTCCACTATATAAGGACCCATCTTTTTTCTTGGAAGGGTACATTACATCCGCCGTCGCCTTTGACAACACCACCACCACCACCACCACCACCACCACCACCACCACCACCACTACCACCACCACCATTGGTGCCACTACCACCACCACTTCTACTACTGCTTGCTTGCTGCTGCTACCGCACACGACTGTCGTCACCTGCTGCCGCCATCGCCTGTTCACCACTTACACCCACTTTTCCCTCCAGGAGGGGAAATTCGAGCTGAGTCCATCACTCTCTTGTATTTTTTATATATTTTTTCATTTTATTTCACTCTATTCCACTCGAGATGAATCGAGATGTTAAAAGAACATCAGGGAAACCCCATCTATTTTTTTATCTGAACGTAGACAGCAGCACATAATTCAGTCTCACGTCTCTTTTAAGGCGATGAATAATCTCATGAAAAGCAAAGGTGAGACCTTTTGTAGAAGCTTTAGCAACACCACCAGCAGTGATAGAAATAGAGAAAGCAGTAGAAGGAGCAGTTGAAGTAGTAGAAGGAGAACAAGTAGCAAGACCAGGGAAAGCAGTAGTAGTAGTAGTAGTAGTAGTAGCAGCCGTAGTAGTAGTAGCAGCAGCCGTAGTAGTAGTAGTAGTAGTACAAGTAGAAGTAGTACAAGTAGTAGATCTTCAGCAACAGAAGCAGCTGTAGAAGCTGCAGTAGAAGCAGCAGCAGTAGAAGAAGTAGTAAAAAAAGAAGAAGTAGGAATATGGCCAAAAGCTGTCTTTGAAGAAAAGAACTCGCTCCATTACTGTTTGATAACAACCCTCATTGCACCCACTCATTGGGCGTTTCATGAAAGTAAAGGGTCTTCAAATATGGTTAGAATAAGTGCTATGAAGAAATTCGACGAGGACATTGGATTTTTGGGGGTAACCGCCGCTCCCACTTGGTGGGTGCGCGTGGTGGCCTACGCGAACACAATCTGGAATCGATTTGAAGTCGTCACCTGTTATCCGGTGTATTACATTGCGGCCGAACTGAAAAAAAAGGGAACGCACTACTTTCAAGATTACATACCAATTTGTGTTTGTCACCACTGTGCTGTTACCCCTGATAGTTTTTTGAATACGGTTATAAATGTTTAAGAGAATAAGTAGACAAAGCGACAGGCTTTGGCCAAATAGTTAAAAGAAGAGGCCCCTTTTTTCCTTTTTTTTTAAAATAAATAATTTGTTATGGACAAAATTGATGAAAATAAAGTATGTTGCCAAAAAAAAAAAAAAAATATGAGAGACGTTGAGCTTATCGGGTGTCGTGAAACGTAAGGAGGGAGAAAAAAACTTGCTACCACTCTTTCCTGACAACCACTTGTCACCAAGCATTCGACTGAGGACCACCAACTACTACTACTACTACTACTACTCCTACTACTATTGCTACTACTACTACTGCGATGACCGCCGGAAAAACGACGAGCGGTAAAATCACACCCTTATCCGAAATAGATTTTGATCCCCGATTACAAGGACCCTTAAGTTGTATCATCAGCGGTCCATCCGGTTGTGGAAAAATCGCACTTGGTGAATCAATTTCTGAGCGACGTTAACAACTCTGTCACACTGCCGGTGGAAAAGATCTTTTACCCTTACGGTGAGTGGCAGCCCCTCTTTGAAATAATGCAAAAAGACTACGGAGTGGAACTCAGAGAAGGTCTTCCCAGCAAAGAAGACATAGCCGGAAAAGAAGAATCATCGTCCACGTCTACCACCAGTCTTTGACCGCACACTCTACTCATATTAGACAATCTGATGAGCAGTTCCAATTAGCAAGTGGTAGCCGACATCTTCACCAAATATTCCCATCACTGGGACATGAGCGTCATATATATCACTCAGAACCTGTTCCAGAAATCACCAGAATTTCGTACTATGAGTCTGAACGCTCACTACATGATCATTTTCAAGAACCCTCACGATATGGGACAGATAGGTACTATGTCTCGTCAGGTGTTTCCCTCCAGGGCGACAGCCGTCTTGAGTATATTTACCCATGAACTCAAGCATCCTAACTCATACCTGCTTCTGGACTTCAAGCAGACATCACCGGACGGTCTGAGAATACGCTCCTCCTTGACGTCCATAGACGACCAGATCTTGTTCGTTCCGCTAGACAAAAAGAAAAAGAGAGAGTAATGGCTACTCATCCCATCAAAAGACATTATGGCACCCTTAAACACTTGGCAAAGTGTTCGCCAGAGGATTGTGTGCATTTAATAGGCTCTGGATGCAACGATTTGATCACAAGGTTGAATAAAATCTGTCAGAATTTACTGGAGGGAAACATTCCACTCACCAAGAACCAACTAGAAAGTCGTCAAGAATCTGCTGACATCTTGAGGACGGTGAGCAAAAAAGCTGCATCCGCCAAAAGAAAGAGAAACGTCTTGGTTCAAAGGGGCAGTTTTCTAATTCCCGCTCTGATAGGCATGGCCTTACCCCTTATAAAAAGGATTCTCCGCATATAGAGCTTGTAATTCGACACCTCTCCACCACCACCGCCTACCTTGATGACGGACCCGGAGGAGCGAAATTACAAGCGCGTAGCTCTCGTTGATCCTAAGACCCTCTCGAAATCATGAGGAGTTCCTGATTTTGCCCCCCACAGTTGATGTTCCTGTTGCTGCTGCTGTTGCTGGTGACGGTGATGGTGCTGCTGGTGGTGTTGCTGCTGGTGTTGGTGTACCTCCTGCTGAGCGTGATAACAACCTTCCCTCTGCTTCCGACACCCCCACCCCTCAATAACATGGCTTATTACTACAGACAGGCAAAACAAGCACTACATCCCAACTTGGCATTACACCAGGTGCTACAGTTTGTCTACAGGGACTTGGACCTAGGGTTGAAAAAATGCTGAAATACGAGAAACTTGTGAACAGGTTACAATTTTTCCTCGCCAATCCAAACAACCACACAACGAGGAGACCTGAGGGGTACACACCGTTCAACCAAGTGCTGAGGGTGGAAGATCCCACCGGTTCCTTGATTAGAAACCAGCTCTATAAACAACCAGTGGTGTCAGAGCTTCGCACAGTACACCTCTCAGCAGAGGGAGGAAGCGACCGAGCACCAAAAGACAACGACTTCGACAAAAACTACTATGACGGGGACGACACTCTCCTTGTTGGTGCCTCCTCCTTTTCTCCCTGTTTTTCCCAGCGTAAGGGGGGAGACAATGACGAGGACAAAATTTACGAAACTCCGACTACCGGTAAAAAAACGCCTGACTCCTTCAGGAAAAGCACACAAAGAAAGAAAAGGAGATCGCGCAATCATGCCACCCCGCCATGGCTAGGTCTAAAAGACTGACCAAAAAGGAAAAGAAAAGAGACGTGTGCTGGCTAAATACACCGACGTGAAAGCACCCTCTAGTTTCACCACCGTCACCAAACTAAAGAAACAACATTTCTGCGACCAAGATCTCGCCTTCGTCCGAGATGCCTTGGTGTCTCTGGACGCCTACACTAAACATAAACCCATTCTGAGAAAGTTTGCAAGGAACAAAACCATCACAGGGAAAATCAATCAACAGTGGCAGTTAGATTTGATGGACATGCAAACTTTGGCGTCTCACAACAACGGGTTCCGCTACGTGGTCACGGCCATCGTTTTCTCCAGGTACGCACGGGCTGCTCCCACCAAAACCAAAGGTGGCACAGCTGTCACTGAGGCGTTCGAAAAGATGACTTCCGAGAGAAACCCGCGCTCCTTTCAGATGGACAAGGGAAAAGAGTTTCTCAACAAGACCTCCCTAGATCACCTGAAGAGCAAAGACATAGAGTTTTTCACTTGTGAAAACGACGACATCAAAGCTAGTCTAGTGGAGCGTTTGAATCAAAGTCTGAAGAAGAAGCTGTGGCGCTATTTCACACACAAGCGTCCATATCACTACCTAGAAGTATTGGACCAGGTGGTGTCTTCTTATAATCGCACTCACCACAAAATGTTCAAAATGCCGCCTGCTGACGTCACCTCAGAAAACAGCAAAACTATTTTCTACAGATAGGACCTCCCTACTAAGAAACAAATCAAGGCAATATGGAAAAAAAAAGAAATGGCCGCTCGCCGCTCCGACACTGACGTCATAGCTCCAGGCGACAGAGTGAGAATGTTGAGAGCTAAAGGTGCCTTCGACAAAGGGTACGAGGGAAATTGGAGGGAGGAAGTAGTCAACGTCGCTAAGACATTGGGTAGTAGAGGGTTCGAGCTGAAAGACGACACCGGGGAGGAGATAAAAGGGGTGTTCTATCCGGAGGAGGTTCAGAAGTTCTACAAGAGTCGTTACGGCAAGAGCAGGTACCTGATAGACGAGGTGCTGCGCTACAAGACTGTCAAGGGTAAACGCTTAGTTTTCGTGTGTTGGAAGGGTTACGACAGTTAGGTCAATGAGTGGATTCCTGTCAAGCAAATTACTTAGGAAAAAAAAAAGAAATGATCATCACCCTGCTTAGCAACAGTTCTATGGACTATTACCCTGACAACACCTTGACCACTTTCCGAAAGCGTTTCGACCGCTCCTTCCGTCAGAGGACCACGAAGCGGCTTTTACTGAAATCATCCTCCCGACAGAATGGAGAAACGTGCGAGACGACGACATGATCATGGTCATTGCTCTGCGCACAGCGAACTCGCTGGAAGAGGCGAGAAAAGTTTTTAAAAGAGACGAAAATGACGACGTCCCGAACATGAAACCGATGACTGTGGACTGGGCAAAGGTGAACAGGCTGATCAACCAGAAGAAAATCCTCAACAGCACTAATCCTCTGAATGAAAGGGAGGAGAACTTTTCTGGTGAGAACCAACGACGGAGCTCTAAGAAAAAGAGTTGGAGGACCAGATATTGAAACCTGGGAAGAAGTCAAAGCACGTCGCGTTGACATGGGAAAAATCACAGTTCAAAGACTACTTGTCGACTTTCCAGAAAAGGTGGAGAATGAGGAGTCTGCTGGTGGAAAACTTCGTTCTGAAAATTGAGCGAAAAACGAAACACTGTTCCGAGCTGGCATGATGAAGAACTTTCAAGAACAGCGTGAAAGAAAGAGGGGTAGGTGCTCTGAAGAGTTTGGTGGGTATAGTGCTCTCTCTGGGAAAAAAAGCGGCGACCAAATGTCTGAGGCACTCTCCTGCTTCTCAGATGGGCGGAGGTTCCTGTAAAAGACGCCTATGTGACATTTTCGATTGCTAGGCGACCAACCTATAAATAAAAAGGACTAGCAGTTACCGGTGTCAGTCTACCACCGACATGAAGAGGGAGTGCAATGGCCTACGTACAAGAGAACAGCAGGGAGTGTGCGCTCTCTGGGCTCGACTTGCACGCCATAGCACCGACTCAGACAACTATCCTGAAGTCAACCTTTGTCGGGTTAGAGACAAAAAACTCTTTGGGAGACGGAAGCAACATAAATTTCACTATCGGTAAGTCGCAAGAGTACACAGACCTCAACAAAAACTACCTTCATCTAGAATGCAAGGTCCTGAAACCAAACGGCAAGGCTCTGGACGCCCACGACAAGGTGGTGAACATCTTGGGTCACTCGCTCTTCAAAGATGTCCAAATCTCCATCGGAGGTTTCAAAGTGTCTGGCAACACCGAAACCTACCCCTACAGAGCTTACCTGGAAGGTTTACTCAAATACGACAAAGAGGTGAAGGACAACATCATGAGCATCCAAGGCTGGCACCAAGATGCGGCTGGTAAATTCTACACCTTATCCGACGAGAACCCGGGGTTCAAGGCGGCAAAGAACTCATCTCCAATGGGCGCTTTCCGCTGATGGCGAAACTCCACTATGACCTGGCTCATCAACCAAAGTTCATAGCTGGAGAGATGGAAATCAATCCGACTCTGAAACAAGCTTTGCCTAGTTTTTATTTGATGAGTGACGGCAACACGGCATACAAACTCAACTACCGACTACCCAGTCAACAGAGTGGAGGTGACGAGCTACCCGTTTGAACTGAAACATTGCAACCTCAACTCGCTTCAAGTGATAGTGAACGACCAGAAGGTGCCGAACGATGCCTACATGTCCAACTGTGAGAGAGTACCTGGCACTACACATGGAAACGGGGATGTAGGAGGGTATGTGCTCCTGCAGCATTTCCTACAAGGATTTCCTGAATGGGTAAACGCTGTTCCCGCTGGATTTAACTCCGGACAGGTCACATGACGGGTGTAGAGTGAACCTTATTAAAGCAGGTCAACTGAGGGTAAAGCTCAGTTTTGGTGCGGCGCTGGCAAAGACAACAACGGTGCTCCTGTACTTGGTGTACGACAACGTCGTCGAGCTGAACAGAGATCAACATCCCATCACAGACTACTATTAGAACTGAAGATGAGAGATTAGTGCATGAATACAGTCGAAATAAACAGAGTGTTGAAGGAAAACGTTCACACAAAACATCATTTCCTAGGTGTTTTCTCTTGTGACACTATCCCCAAGCACCCTGTCAAGGACACTTGTTTTGTGAGTAACACGGAACCTCAACAGAGGCGTACTACTTTGATTCATTCCGTTTATCTCCACTGAGTGCAGAGTTCTTATCTTTCCTGAGACGTTCTGCTCCATTCAAGTGGCAAAGAAATTGTATTCAACTCCAAGACACTTCTGCTGACACCTGTGGACCTCATTGTGTGTTTTTCCTGATCAAAGCATGTCGAAAAAGAGCGTCATGCAAATGAGCAGAAACCCAAAACTGAGCGACTGGTCGGTGAGTCAAAGGCTCGCGATGATGACGATGATGTGAAGATGGAAGAAGGGTGCTGGAAATGTGTGCAAGTCATGCAGAGAAATATCCTATGTCTGGCCGAAATGGTGTTGGATTTATCCAAACTAGTGCAAAGTATGTTAGAAAAGGTCGACTGTGGGTGCACTGACAAAGAACGACTTGCTGAAAGGTCAAGCAAAAAAGTAAAATGATTGATTAAAATGTTGTTTCATGAAAAAAAAAAAACTTATTTCGTTGTTTTTTTTTTCTACATATGTTATGACACACAAAATCTTATTTGCATAATTAACCCTTAGGGTTCACTTGACTAATCCCCTAATTAGGTCATAATGGTGGCTACTATAAAAAAAACCTGCTGCTGACAGCTATGGCCATATGTGTAGAGGGTGCTCTGTGCTAAAAGTCAACTTTAAGTTCAGATCACTAGCTTTCCAGTGATATATTGCAAGAGAAGATACTCCTGCTAGTTTCAGGGGAATGGTTTGCTAAATATGGGTAGGAATGACCATTTCTTAATGGCAATAAGCTCTACGCCTAATTGGTCATGAGATGCATCTATAATTAGCACAATTTATGCTAATTAGCTAAATTAGCATAATTTTCTTATTCTTTTGCCTATAACTTTTGATCTAGAAATGGTATTTTTTGTTCTGTTTTCATCATAGCAAACCTGGTGAAAAGTTCTTTTGAATGAGATCATTGATTTTCCTATTTAGAAGGGAAATCATGTTTCCATGGTAACAGAAATCAACAAAAAATACCTATTTAGGTTCAAAAACGCTCTTTTTACAAGCCTAATTTGGAACCTTTTTACCCAAAATATAACATTCTATCAAAAATCATTGAATTCTCCATAGAAAAGTACCCTATAATTGTTTTAGGCATATCTTTCCTATTCTAGCCCATAGTGGTGCCCCCTGGTGGCTAAAACAGGTACTAAATCCCGCAGGAACCCCATTTCTGCTTGCTGGCTCACATATTCATGGCGAGAACACCATTACACAATTTCACATGGTCACCAAAAATTTTTTTTTTACTGACTTCTTATAAACACAAAAGTCAAGCCTTCACATCGGCTGTGTGCCACGTCTCGACTTCACAGTAAAAATGGGAACAATATTACTGTGCGGGTACCGATGTGAAGTGTGTTCTCGAAAATATTTTCAAACATATTTTCACTATAACCACAGTCGTTGCATGCAGCTTCCAGCTCCTTGTATCTCCACAGATAATATCGTGCTTTCGACTTGATGCTGATACACTGGCTCTATCAGTTTTTTGGTTGGTGAGAAAATTTTTTAATGTGTCTTTATGACTTTTGTATAGTTTAAATTCTCTAAATCTTTAAAATTAAATGTGGGTGACTAAATTATAAAGTTGTGTAAGGTAGGTGAAATTATCAAAAAATATCCTTGCCCCAGCCTTGCGACAGAACGATCGTTATTTTCGCACAGATTCCTTGTGAGTGAGTGAGTGAGTAATAGGTGTTTAATGCCATTTCGACAGATATGGTCATATTAATGGCAAGAACAACATTACACAAACTCACAGAGGAATGTGTCAGTGTCTGCGCATATCTGGACCACACACACCTGAGGGAATAGAAAAAAAAGAGAAAATAGATCCTTTTAAGTGGGTTAGAAAAGTCCAGAGATTCCTTTTATCACAGTGTGTACTGTACTGCTTCATTGTAGAAACTACACTGATTCACTATAATGTAACAACAGCGGTTCATTTCTCAGTTTAGCGAGAATCCATGTTAGGAATTGTGGATATTTTTAGAGTGAATATTCATTGCGAGAAAATTCTGATTAGATATCACTGTCACAAATGAGGACATGTGTCCATGTCTGTGCATATGAACAGCGGCCCTCCCAATATAGAGTTAAGTTGGAGAACTAATCCACAGGGCTACCCTACTGGTGACACCTGGGGATATATACATAGGTAGGTCTACACCCTACTCACTCATCAGGTCTCATGGTCCCAATAGTATGGGACCATGTGCTGAAGGGCACTGCACTGAAGGCTACACCTGACACTTTCTGTATCACACTTTTGATAGACTTTGCCTCAACTTAGAACATATATAAAGCTAGTTTTAAAATCCAGGACATTCATACTTTCAATATATCACAGTTGAGATAAGGAAAAGGTGAATATTTTTAAACCTGAATGTGAATATCATTTTGGAAGCATGCTGTACTTAAATGGTCCAAGACACAAAAGTGAGGTTGGCCATATATGCATCTTTTTTGCATTTTCCACTTCTATACATATCCAACTATCATAATCTAAAAGTATTTGAAAATAGCAACAGAACATGAATGACATTTTGGCAGAAAATAAGGTCATAAGTTTTCCCATTGACTCCTATAGGCCTTTCTTCATTACAGCCCTTTCCCAGAGAATTAGGCTTGGTGACATGACACTATCTTTACATTTCCTTCATCCCTATATATAAACCTAATGATATCCAGAGGTATAGGTAAAAATCAACACAATCTTTTTGCATTTTCCACTTCTATACATATCCAACTATCATAATCTAAAAGTATTTGAAAATAGCAACAGAACATGAATGAAATTTTAGCAGAAAATGAGGCCATAGATTTTCCCATTGACTCCTATAGGCCTTTCTTCATTACACCCCTTTCCAAGAGAATTAAGCTTGGTGACATGTCACTATTTTTACATTTCCTTCATCCCTATATATAAACCTAATGATATCCAAAGGTATAGGCAAAAATTAACATAACTTCTGATATCCAGAGGTATAGGCAAAAATCAACACAACTTCTTTACCACTCATCTACCAGCATTTGTCTTTAATATTCGTTTTTTGGTCTAGTGTCACATAGAAGCATGTTTTTTAGCATTTTAGTACTACTCTAAAGTACGAAACCTCATGTATAAGACACACCCCTCACTTTTGTGGCCTGCAAAAAACACAGCAGTGCTCTATCGTAAAATATATGGCTTACATGTGAACCCACCCAAGGGAAGGGTTCACTCATATTAAAATAACTTAATACTTTGGGCCCCCCACATGGCAGGTGAAAATCAAACAAACAGACACCCTACCGAGGAGAATCTCTGTGACGATGGGATAAGACCCTTTAAGTCTTTTATCTTTTCCCTCTGGGACCAACCACACTTAATGATCTAAAGGATCCATGCCTACAGCAAAGGGTAGGTGAAAATCAAAAACAGACAGATACCCTACCAAGCGAGGGTCTCTGTGATCTCTTTTAAGTCTTTGATCTATTTAAAACCATAGTTAAGAGACTTATCTTGAACGGGTACATAAGGGAAAGTAAAATTTTGTTCGCTCACACTTTTTCTGCCACCTTCATCATGGAAACACCAACCGCTCTAAAGTCTATCAACTCGGAAAACCCAAAACTACTACAGCATCATATAAATTTTTTTATTCATCTCATTTGCATAATTAGCCCCGCCCCATTGTTTACAAATAAGGGACCACGTGGCTGGGCCACGTGGCTAGGCAACATGTTGTTTACAAAAAGAGGTCACATGATCACACTAATCTCCTAATTAGGTCAAGGGACCATCCTCTGATTGGTTGAGAGGTGGTCACTAATCCCTATTTAGGTCAAGGGGGCATGGTCTATTAGGCAAATGAGGTCAAGTCAAGGTCATATGACCATATATGGGCATGCACCAAGGGGGGTCCAGTGACATCACAGGTCACGTGACGAAATAGAGGCCTCTGATTGGCTGCATCCCCAGTAAGTAATATCCTTAAATTAGCTATAGTCCCGTTCCCATACATACTATACTACTATGGTTTGAACAGGGGTTCATAGCTTGCATTGCACTACTGACTTGCAATAAGCATACTGGTTCCCTGCTCTATCAACTAGAAACAAATGGTGTTTAATGAGTTTGTCAAGTTCACTAATACGTCCTCTATTTGGTGTTTAAGGCAAGTCAACAATGCCTGATCATGTTAATACTCTCTATTTTGATCGGCAGATGTGTCTTTATAGCAGAGAGAAGAAGAGAAGGAAAAAAAACAATACTTGTTTAGAGAGAAGGGTGGGTGAAAGGGAGCAGATGATAGAAAAGGGGCAAGCCCACAAAATAGATCAGACATAGTGGGTGTCTGAAACTTCATGTATGTATGTATACATGTACTAAACATTTGACAGCTGCCTATTTGTACAAGTCAAATACACTGCATGAAGTCCTGGGCATGGCCATTTTGAATCCCTGAAAAATGGCATTGGGTATCACGTGACAACATAGCTATCATGTTTGAGACCCTATGGCTTGCTATTCCATGAAAACCACACATCGGGTGGGACAGAAGGGATACTCAGAAGCTCCCATCTATACACTGCCCCAGGTCACTGTACATTTCCATATATCTCCTTGAATCCTGGCTTCTACTCAGACAGTGCATATTTGTGACCAGGAAATCAGGAAAAATTGCCAAACAATTCCTGTACATGCATCCCTTCCTGTTTGTATGCCCATAGGGTAGAGGCACCTAAAGTCGGACACCTTTTGCATTGAATAACATAATAGATATGAAAAATCCAGCTATCATTTGAATTAGACATGAAGACTCAGGTATCATACTCTCTAACAAATGAGGAATAACATGTAAAACCCCTGCCATACATGGTTTTACAACTGTACAAACCCAGGGTGTTTTTGTTATATTCTGAGGATGAAGAATGGTGAGTGAATTGAGATCCTGGTTTGATTTGTCAATTTGTCATGTCTTAACCTCCATGTTTACAGGATTTCTATACATGTCAATATACACATTGTTGCTAATGATTTGACTTGAAAAACATGAATACATCCCTTATGTTACAATATGGGAGTTATTCTTGTATGACCTTCATATTACACCTACAGTCGGACACCTATTACACCCCACCTGGGACACAATTATATCATGATTTCAATACTTATATAATGGACATTTCATTACAAACAGAATCCTTCATGATATACCTGTACTCCAAGATCTGAATATTTAATTTATGTGTGGCTTACCTAGTATCTAACACCTAAACCTAATCACTACTCCATCTGCCCATAGAAGTCATGCTCATCTGGGCCAATAGACTGACCTGTTATATGTATTGGAGAGTTTCATTAAAAAATTCCTCAAGGATCTTGAGGGTAAACTATAATGTATCAACTGGTGAAATGGAAATTAGAATTCACCACTTTTAAAGGTACAAGATTTGAGCACCAAATATGGCCACCTCCTGTGTTGTCAGGAGCATCTGAAATGGGTGCCTCTACCCTATATGGTAAGAGTTGCTTTACAATATTGGCCTATATATATAAGCGTCGGGGCACTCATAGTTTTCGAGTATGCTCTTTTTCCGGTGTTAATTCAAGATCAGTGCTTATTCAAGACTTGAATTAGAGTACAGTTTAAAACTCTAATATCCCTGAACCCCTGCTGCTTGGTCAAGACTGACACTCATTCAAAGACCTGGCGCATATACAAACCAATATGGTAGATGCATGGAGAGCATCAAGAGGTGGCATCTCCATACATTTATCAGAGTAACGTATGAACGTATTATGATCTGGAAGGCATTTCTCAATGTAGTACGACTAGACATATCTAGTATGACTTGAAGCTGATCCAGTTGTACCAGAATTTGCCTACGACTGCCTGGGTACACTTCAATATAGTGTCCAATTGTCTATGCTAGTCTTACCAGAATCATCCCTTAGCCGGATGCGACTAGAGGCTACTCCCTACTTAAAACTGTTCCAGGCACCTCAGTCGTACCAACTGTATTTCATGGCTTGCACTCTTCTTTACAAGTAGGAACCCATCTGCATTCATTGTATTCAAGAATTGTATCTTGAGGGTTGACTGTTGTTTGTGCATACTAGTTATAGCAGTGTGCATGGTGTATTCATAAAACAGTTCAAGATTAGTGCCTATACATTATAAATGTCGACACAGAGGGCATGATTTTGTGTGACATTGCTCCTACTTCCCCAGACGTCACATCCAAGTAGGGCACCAAGCATTCATTCTGAAATTTGGATATAGCTACCTAACCCTGTAAATATAAGTTATTGTACATATAGTTGACACGATTGCTTGAGTGCGGCAAGGGGTTACTTACATTTTAAAAATGTGGGACATGCTGTATTGGCTATATGTGTCATATAAATGATGCATGTACAAAATTTGTTTCTGACTGTTTCTGATCAGTTTCTGACCATTTCTGATCCGATCCGCTGCTCTATTGAGCTGAAGTTTGGATCTCTCACAAACAGGAAGTTTGCAGCCTAATTAAGGATATTTGCTTGACATGTGTACAGGAATATCTTTTTGTTGAATTCCTGCACCATCATGTATGGTTAGAAACTTCCCCACTCCTTTACACTCAGAGTTGCATCACAGTGGTGACACATAGCCTTTCCGTCTCATTTATGGGCGACTATCTAAGAGTCATATTTATGTTATTAAAAATGTTTTTTTCCTTTTGATACGTGGCAATAGCATATCCAATTTTCACTGAAAAACTAGATTTGAATAGGTTTATCTTAGCACTGTCTAAAACATTGTTTTCGCCTACATAGAAACAAGGTTTCCATTGATATGATTAGTACAACCAACATTTTCCCAGCTTATGCTAGCCAGTACATTAGACCCTTCCCCACTATGACTAGCCTGGTATGATTGGGCTGTACAAATGGGGCTCAGAACTTAGTGGGGTGCAGGGAGGGGAATAGTTCATGTCAGTTTGGCTGATTGTACCAGACAAGCCACTTATAATGCTTTGTGTCCAGTCGTACCATCTGGATCCTGGTACAACTTGAGGGGGCTTAGTCAAACCATTTTCAGAAATGGTCTCAAGAGAGGCCAATTTTAAGGTTTCTTAAAAAGACATAAAGTTATTGGGCTATGGTCATAGAGTGAATTATACAGGTCGAAATTGTACATTGAATTCAGTAATGAAGAAAGTGACTCAGATATTAATCTAAAAAATGAAATTCCCTTCAAGTTTAAGAAATGATCCTCAGACGGCTGTGTTCTGCCAAGTAGGATTGCGTAACATAAAACCTGTTCTTTCTTAGGCATTATACAATTATATTGACACTTTACACAAAAGGAATCGTTATTTTTTAGTGAAATTATCCTGCCCTTATGCAAATCATTGCTTATCTTGCCCTGTCTTTTAAGATGGTGTATTTTCATAGCATTTATTTAAATCAATCAAAGGACACAGTTATTGAGATAGCTATCATTATAGAGGAGAAAGCTTATCTGATGTATCTCATGACGCTACCATTAGGCAAAATGCATCACAGCGGTACTTGCATACCACTAGTAAGATGCAATCTGATGCTCTTTATAGCTTTTTCTCTTGCATGATTTATCTTTTCCTTTTACAACATCAGTAAATGACCATATAAAAAGTTTCCTATACAATACCCTGAAGGTGGGTGCTTTAGTATTATAACTATTATAACTAAAACACATTTTGTAAAACTCTCTATGTGTAAGCAATGCAGCACCTGATGCATTTAGACAATCGGGACGTCATCAGATGCATCAGCAATATTTTTATTTGATATGAAGGCCCTTAACATATGGTATTATAATAACATAGGGTATTGTTTTTTTTTTGTTATTTAAGGTTCTGCAGAGCTCTAGAAATAACCTACAGAGGTGCTACAAAAAGTCCTTATTGATACACTTAGAGTTTTATTTCATGCTTGTAGAGTTTGGTCTATACAAGCCTCATGTGGTAGGCCTCATCAGTGAACAGCTTGAGCAGCTCTTTACAGAAGTGAGCAGCTCTCTCTCCATAGTGGAGCAAGTTTAAGTGTAACTCACCCAACCACCAGGGTCCAGCTGGCAGCATTTAAAGCCTGACCTTCAGAAGCAGCATTTTGTTAGTTGGCACTAGATGTGCAGGATCATTGTCATAAGAGCTAAGCCTGAATACCCAGCAGTAGTATATAGGTGCAAACTCAACGCAATGGAACAGCTAATGAAATCCGTTTGACCTACTTACAAACTGGAAGTGACCTACTTTTGAAAACTGAAGTGACCATGTCACCTACTTTCTCGAGCTCACTTTTTCACCATTAATGAGTAGTTGACACAAAGAAAACAGAGAGTGAGCAATGTTAAGATTAGAGTTTATCAAGAACTGGTACATATTATTAGGAAACTGGGGGAAAAGGTCACCCCTACTTTATGCTGGTATAGTTTCATACCATATATAATTAAAGACCTGGCACCTAAGCACATCATTACGGTACTACATGGCTGGGTATAGGGGTGGTGGGGTATCATGTTTCACAACCCCAATGTGCAGACAGGTCAAACTGTCCATGAGGGTTACACACATGGTTTTGTTTTGTAAACTGACCAAAGCACACATCTTGTACCCTGCACTGGGACTAATTTCTTAAAACATTTACTGTTTTTCCTCATGTAACAAAGTCTATTTGCCACCTAATGTAACAACGGCTTATTGCATGTGTTAATGAAGCTGTTGGCTGAGTTTGATGTTGTATATTTTATTCAGTCCTCTAGATAGAGGAGGGCTGGCTTCCAGGGTATGTGTGTGGATCCCTAAAACAGGGATCAACCTCCAGGTACTGTCCATACCCTACATTGTTCATAGTTCATTATCAAATGATTGTTGAAATAAATAAAGTTCATAGTCCTGAATATTCAGAGTTCATGGTAATTACTTCAGTCATCAAAGTTCATTATCAAGTTACCTAAATCATCAATTAATAATTTCATGAATATCAGCCAGGGTATCATCTGAAAGTGTAGACTATGCTATACATGTCCACCTTTAGTTCATATCAAGTCATATTTATGGGCGAGGGGCATCTGTAGTCAAGCCAGGTTGGTCTGCCATTTTGAAATTTTGAATAGTACCAAATAGAGCAGAGAGCTCTTTATTCAAAGATACTCTAACATTGAAACATGTATCGAATCTGCCTCTATATATGTCTAGGTTGATCTAACTCTTTTATCAAAATACCTGTATAGGGTCCAACTAGGTACATGTAAAAGGTCTAATTCTCTGCCAAGTCACATGTATCCATAGGATCTAACTCTATATGTCTGCCTCAGGCTACCTGCATGGATAGTAATACTTATTACACGACCTCTGTGACTTTGGGTGCTTTTTCTCGATATTCCCATTCTGATACCTGTCGATATTGCACACCATGATGCATGCATCTTGACTTTTGTAAGGTGTGCTGATATCCATGGATATCAGGCCCATCAATATCCATCCTACCCCTATCAGCCAAAATTACTGAAAAGGTCCTGCATCAGCAAATAGTGAGCTACTTAATCAAAATGACTTATTGAGTAAAAACCAAGATGGATTCAGACCAGATTGGGGTACAATAGATAATCTTACCAAATTTACAAACAGCATATATAATTCTCTCAATTCCAACAAATGTACGACTGCAATATTTTTAGATTTCAAGAAAGCATTCCACAATTTAGACCACAATATTTTAAAAAATAAGTTGAAAGAATTGGGTTTTGATGTAAATTCTGTAAAATTACTTGAGGACTATCTTAACCATAGAACCCAAACTACTAAGGCCAATGGAGTGGTTTCAGAAGTTGAACTACTAACACACAGAGTCCCACAAAGATCTACACCAGGCACCTTGCTTTTTCTCATATATATCAATGATTTAAGCAATTCACTTCATCACCTTGCCTGTCAGCATTCAGCAGATGACACTGTCCTATTTTTGGAACACCCCACTGATGATCTCACAGTTGAAACACTATTAAATAATGACCTATCTAGGGTGTCCGATTGGTGCATAAGAAATAAGCTCTCCCTCAATACAAAGAAAACCAAGGCCATGAATTTCCATACTATAGCAATAGAGAAAGAACTTGTTTTCCCACAACTTAATATTGGAAATGACAGTATTCTCTTTGCACCAACCTATAACTACTTAGGCCTCCATCTGGACATTAAGTTAGACTTCAAAAAACAGGTTGATAACGTTGCTCACAAGCTCAAACACAAATCATATCTCTTCAGGAAAATTTGGAACAACCTCACTGACCAGGCAGCGAGGGACGTACTGACAAAGATGCTTATCCCTATTGCTGATTATGGTGACATTATTTACTACCCCTGCATTAAGACATATCAAGATAAAATACAGTTGGTCATAAATAAAAACAGAAAAGCTTATGAAATTTGCTGGCATCAATTATATGTCCGATAGGAGAGATAAACACCAGCTTCAAAAGGCTTTTGATTTGTCATTGGACATCAAAGCCCTGGACAGGAGAAATATCAGAACTAGACAACACGATGAACGTTTGCTCAAAGTTAAGAGACCCAGGAACCCTATATATAGACAAAGCCTTATGTTGGAACAAACTATAACATACTGCTAGAGCTATCAAATCAAGGGATCAATTCAAACAATGGAACGATGATAAGTACAAGCTTATTATAGCTGGGCTGCCGGACCACACTGCACCAAACAGAAGATGAGTCTCTGTGTGCCTCGGCCGGCCCCCTCCCTTGCCTCGTACTACCAACCCTAGTGACAAACCCAATTAATTTATTGCTGAGATCATATGATCTCGGGGATATAAACCTGGCTATTTTTAAGAAGAACACCAAGAATAATAAGGCCTTACTTGCAAATCCCCCCCCCCTTTTCATCTCCCCGCTTGTGCACCTGCTTATGCATTTGTATATTGACCCATCCTTACAAAATGGTTCGGAAGTCGCACATACATTATGTTTAGTTATTGGCATATTCATTTACAGCTCATCAAGAGCTTTCATTTGGTATATTGGTTTATCTCACGATTCTGGCCCCTACAGTGCTTTTTTGGTCATAACCCCATTCCGTTATCGGGGTATAACCGCACTCTCAGAGTCCATTTTTTTTTCTAAGACGATCTTGGTTAGAACCTGAGCAAGTTAATAAATTGGAGAAGAATATAAAGCCACCCTCGCCATAGTTTTCCAGTTCAACGGGGAATCGATCCCCGGCCGCTGGGGCAGGAGGCGAGCTCGCTGTCCACTATACCAAGCCGACCGGTGGTAGAACCAAATACACGTGGAAGATATGAAAAATTTTTCCCACATACCTGATGTTTGCAGACCTCGTTAGCATAGATTTCAATGGAGCCTGGTGGAGTTATTAACAGAGAACCATCCTTAGATATCCTAGATGAACATGCCATGCCAAATTCCTCCATTTTCTTCGAAATAAATAAGAATCCATTGATTTTCCACATCGATACGAGTCGGGACCCGCCCCGTCCGGCCATTCCTTGCTCGACGCGTGGCTGACCTAGTTTTTACATCCGGGCACCTACCCGCTCTGTCAACAAGAAGCAATGGCCGTGTACCGGGCCGTGTGTGTTGGATCGGTATGGAAAATCAATGGATTCTTATTTATTTCGAAGAAAATGGAGACAAAATGAAGGTGAACACCAACTAGAGGACTTGACATTATTGGATTATACCCGAAAAATGAGTGTAAAGGTGGAGGTATGTCGGGCAGAACGACAACATGGCCACGACGGCTTGGCAAACCGAGTGGATCACATGCACTTACAAAATGTCTTCTCATGGATTAATTCTGGGGTTATAAGGTAAGAAATTAATACAAAATGGAGGAATAAGTGCGATAAACGCATTAATGCATTGATATTGTAGGACTCGGTGAGGTTAGCTGGAAATAATCGCCCTCCCGCTGCGCGGTCGGGTGATTATTTCCAGCAAACCTCACCTTGTCCTACAATATCAATACATTAATAGCTTATATAACACTTGCATATCTAAACCATGTGGTCCTCTACAGATCTTCTGCCAGTAAATTTAGTAGAATCAATCAAAAATTGATTAAACTGAGATAATTTACATATTAAACATATAATAATTTATGAATCCTATATAATTCCTATGTAATTATATATAACCATGAAAACTATCTTTTAGACATTTGGGGCCTAAATTTAGTTTTGTAAGCAAGGATTCTGAAAGATATCTACCCATATGTTAGGAAAATGCTAAAATATCAAATTTGAGAAATTTGATATTTTTGAGACTATACCACTTGAAAAGGCCATATCTAGGCATCTAAATGTGCGACTTCAGTACCACTTTGTTAGGATGGGTCACATATGTGTGACTGTTTGGGTATATATGTGTGCACATATGCGTGTGGGTGCACTCGTGGCTATTAATTTACCTTTGTTTTTTTCTTTTCTTCTTTCTGTATCTTCTTCTTGATTATCAGTTTTACTGATGCATACTTGACATCGGCACCTTATTCCTAGTACTCCTGATTGCCATGGTATTGTTATCTTACTAACACTAATGATGGCAATAGGCCTTGGAATTCTAACACAACTTGCTTTATAAATTAGGTGCATAAGGGACAAGCTTATAGGTTCCCGCTAATGCGGTGACCTATAACTTAATTTACAAACCAGTTTGGTCTCTGATTTTGTATTGTTTATCCAACTGTAAGAAACAATCATTGTACGATGTTGATATTACAACAGGCTTTGTATCAAGAAAGGGTATCACCCTCTACTATAGCCTGAACAAATAAAAGAATTACAAACAGGCACCCAGGGCCTGTTATCCATGGATATCAGGCACACCTTACATGTCATATGATACATGTTAAAACCTACGAAATTTTCATTGCCAGGGTTGGGGTCGAACCTGCAGTCTCAGATTCCTAATCCAACTCCCTATGCAGTGCGCCAGACTGACGAGAAATGGTTGGCTAGAACCAGGCCTTGATATGATACAAAGCCCGGGGAGGGTATTCACATATAACTTCTATACATTCAAAGTGTGAAAATCCCCGGCAGTCTGGGTTGTGCCCCTCAGCTTTGACACTACTGCTCGCATAACTGCAAGGCGGCGACTGCGGGCTGTCCGCTGCCATAACTGCGAGACGCATTCAAATGAAGCCAAGCTGAGACAGACGCTGAGAGGTGGGATTAATTTTTGTACTGACACAGAGCACAAAACCCTCTCCATACATTTGGGCATAACCTTGGATCTAGAAATGGTATCTTAATGTTTTTTTCAGCGTATGAATAAATATGAATCATTCTATCAATTGACATTAATATTTTTTCTATTTGGAATATGATTTTGGTTGCCATGGCAACCTATATCTCTGAATATGATAATTAAGGCCTTATTTTGAATTCAAAACGTTCCATTTACACTCCAAATACACAGGAAGTGCCAGAAAATAGAACGTTTTTGAGAAAACCATCTTTTTCTGTATAAAAAAGTACATATTAGCAATTTCGTGTCTATTTTTCATGTTTTTAAACTCTGTAGCTCCCCTAGTGGCCAAATCCAGTACTAAAAATCCCTCAGGGAGGGCCCTTTCCCCTCATCTGCCCATTATTATTAATTAAAAAATGACCATCCCTTTACATACATTTGGGCATAGCTTTGGAGCTAGAAATGGTATATTTATGCTTTTTTCAGCGTATGAATCTCCATGAATCATTCTATCAGTTGACATTATTTTGTTTTCTATTTGGAGTATAATTTTGGTTGTCATGGCAACACATTTTACTGAAAACCCTTATTTAGGCCTCGATTTTCGATTCAAAACATTCCATTTACATTCCAAAATATACAGGAAGTGCCAGGAAATAGAACGTTTTTGGGAAAACCACCTTTTTCTGTGTAAAAAAGCACATAAAAGCTATTTTTAGTCTATTTTTCACATTTTTAGCCTCTGAAGCTCACCTAGTGGCCAAATCAAATACTGAAAATACCACAGGAAGGGCCCTTTCCCCTCATCTGCCCACATGTCTCTCTGCTCCCGTGGGTTGTGGTCACACTTTGATGGTTATAGCCGACCCCTAGCCAGCACCTCCATGGATACATGTATGTGGATTTGTATATACACTAAACTTGCACTGGGCTCCTATAGCATAGGATATCGTAATGAGTGGCCGTAGGTCACTCGTTAAGATATCCTATGATACACTGAGTTCTGTGCCCATTAGCCCATTCATTACTTTCTTAATATGACTTTCCTGCCCTCAGAGAAATTGAATGGTACAAACTACAGTGATCTATATCGATACCAGGCCTAATAGTATAGAGAGTATAAATAGTGTCTCATATAGGGACCTTAAAGTAGGATAGAATAAAGGGACCGGGAAACCTATATGTCGGCATAATGGGTTAAGGGTACCATCAGGTCATCACCCACATTGCTGTATATAGCCTATACATGTATCCAGTCATGCTATAGTATAGTAGTAGCAAAGTGAAAAATCTAACTAAATAACATATAACCTCTCTGTATATAGGAACACTACCTCAATGGATTCATGTGAAAAGGAATGCATAACTTAAGAGAACCTTGCAATAAAATAAACCATGTGATTCACTCTGAGGGACCCCAACTGCAATGCCCATAAAGGTGGTATAAAGAGAGTCCTTTAGGTGAAAGCCTTTTGGGAGAAACTTGAAGTCCAGATATTCAGAACTATGAAGTTGAAGAGAGTGAAAGCCTGGAGAGCCTCTTCTAATCAATCAGCCACTCTTGATGATCCTGGTCATGAAGCACCAATGTAACAAAGTCTATTTGCCACCTAATGTAACAAAGGCTTATTGCCTGTGTTAATGAAGACAAGCTGTTTGCTGAGTTTGATGTTATATATTTTATTCAGTCCTCTAGATAGAGGAGGGCTGGCTTCCAGGGTTTGTGTGTGGGTCCCTAAAACAGAGATCAACCTCTAGCCCAGAGAAAGAGACAGAGAAAGACAGGGTAGGTGCCAATACAACCGTGCTCTGTCACCAGCCAAGCAAATCTGCAGCCACTCCTAATTGGGTATCTGTATATGTGTGGACAATTGAGGGGAAAGGGTCCTCTGAGGTTAAATACTAAATATAGAATTGATGCTATCAGCTTTAAAATGAGGTATAACACTTGCAGATAGCCCTTCTAGTCTTGGAGATATTGCTTCACGATAATGGAATGACATGACTGTATTAATACAGCCAATAAGCTCTATTATTCATTGTTTTAATCAAATCAGGCATCTAATTAGCATAACAAATTAAATAATCGTGAACAGATGATTGGAAAGGGTCCTCCAGGGTAAAATGTGATATTTAAAATTGAAGTCATCAGCTTTAAAATGATGTATAACACTTGCAGATAGCACCTCTGGTCTCAGAGATATTGCTTCATGAAAATAGGATGACATAATTATACCAATACAACCAAAAAGCTCTATCATTACTTGTTTTAATTAAATTAGGCATCTAATTAGCATAATGATTTAAATAATCAATTAAAAAATGGCCAACCCTCTCCATACATTTGGGCATTGGATCTAGAAATGGTATCTTAATGTTTTTTTCAGCGTATGGATAAATATGAATCATTCTATCAATTGACATTAATATTTTTTTCTATTTGGAATATGATTTTGGTTGCCATGGCAACCCATATCTCTGAATATGATAATTAAGGCCTTATTTTGAATTCAAAATGTTCCATTTACACTCCAAATACACAGGAAGTGCCAGAAAATAGAACGTTTTTGAGAAAACCATCTTTTTCTGTATAAAAAAGTACATATTAGCAATTTTGTGTCTATTTTTCATGTTTTTAAACTCTCTAGCTCCCCTAGTGGCCAAATCCAGTACTAAAAAGCCTGGTTGAATACGGGCAGAAGCACCTCTGGGAATACGAGCCTAAATTAATCACTGTGAGTTGACATTTGCATTTATGCCATGGCCCACGGGTCTAAATTGCTTTTAAATAAGTGATTTCAACAATATTTACTGATTTTGAAGACGCTGAGTCGTCTTGGTTTGTTTAGATCCGCCATGACAGCTTGTTCAATGGAAGTAGGTCACGTGATACAGAGCTAGCTGCTACTTTTAGTTTCGATATAAATGGGCAATATCTTCTTTTTTAACATGGCGCTAACACTTAGTTATACCTTAAACAATTCATAATATATTATTTAACTAGTTCAATCATTCTTTTTTTGCGTAAAACTTCTAATAACCATACCTAAATACGAAACTAATTAGCTCTGTATAAATTCAAAATGGCGCCGCTGAATATGCGAGGATCGTATTCCACCCCCCCCCATTGAATACGGCGTAAGTAGTACTAATCTATAGTGTCGACGATATTAGCCATGGCATAAGGGCCCTTTCCCCTCATCTGCTCCCGTGGGTTATGGTCACACTTGGATGGTTATAGCCAACCCCTAGCCAGCACCTCCATGGATACATGTATGTGGATTTGTATATACACTAAACTTGCACTGGGCTCCTATAGCATAGTAGGTCTACATATAACTATGTGATATCAAACTTAATCCTAATCATAATAATGGCTACAATAGTGATGATGCAATTAGGGTATAATTATAGTAGGAGATAATAGTATAGGCAATAATTATATATGATATCAGATATGATTATGTGTGGGATAGCTAATTAATAAGCAACATAGATAATTGACAAGCACAAAAATTAAGGGGGTCTAATTAAGGATGGGCCTTTATTAATGATGGTATAATTGGGCCCATTTTGTTACACTCATATGTGCTTTTGTTTTAACCTCATCAGAGTCACCAGAGTAGTTTGTACTCGAACTTTCTCTAAGTTTCCCAGGCATCCACAATTTTGTCGATTTATGTTAATTTATGTTGGTGTATGAATATGGTGCTTTTCATGACAGTTAGGACTATACTGCAGAGACAAAAGGTAGTGGAGCAAGTGGGAGTTTGCTTTTCTGGCTTTCTTGGTGTCAGAGCCACTGACAGACGAGAACAGGGGAACAGCACTTTGAAAAAGGCCCAATAGGATAGAGCCTATCCCATGGCCTCTCTGTCTGCCTACTCCTCTGTAGGCCAGCGCTTATCCGTATCCGAACTGAGACTTGGTGTAGTACTGAGCGTACTGCCCTCTAGGTGCTTTGTAAGCTTGTATAAGTCTGAAAGCAAGTGCCTTAAGTAGACTCCTATTTGCCTGAAGATCCTCTTGTTGACAGGAAGGTAGTTCAAGTTCTGGAAGCTTAACGTATGCGTGTCACCCATCATGGGATCCACGGTGAAAGAGCCCAAGAGAGGTGCTTTGTTGTCGCCTACCAGAGTGTGTTTCTCTATGTCTGAGTAGACGTAGATTTGACTCTACCTGAAAAAAACATCCACCACGTACGCTTCGTAAATTTCCTCTGTCCAGTTGGGTTAGCCTTTATTGAAGGTGTTTGCTCAACATGCACACTTTTTTTTCTTTTTAAGCTTCAAAGCTGGAACTTCTTTGTTGCTAGGTTGTTCATACAACCTGTAGAACAACACCTTGGAGTTAGAGGGGTTAATGTCGACGGGAGCGGCTCCCAACATTTTGCCGTGTGTTTTATTGTAAGACTCCACCAAGACTGGCAACAAGTCCAACCATTTGTAGTTTTTGTAATGTGTGAAAGCTCGCCAGATCTTACCTTGGAGAGATGAGTTGAAGTGTTCTGCTAGAGCACATTTCACATCATTGTTTTGAAAGAAGAGATGCATTCCTCTTCGCAGTGTTTCTTGAAGGCTTCGTTCACGAATTCTTTTCCTTTGTCGGTCTGGATTTGTTTAGGTTGTCTTTGTTGGGTCAATTTCCTGAAGGCAACTAGTAGGTCTTCGGCTCTTTTGCCCTTGACAGGTTGGGCAAATCCGAATTTGGAAAAGACATCTATCCTGACTTAAATGTAGTGATGACCTTTGTTCTCCTTGGCGTTTTCTCGCATGTCTATCAGGTCCAGTTGTCATTGTTTATCTATTCCCCATGTCTGTGTCTTGTGTCTGGGAAAGTGTCTATTGCAGGGTTTATGTTTTGTATAAGATTCTAGCCCCTCTAAGACTTGTTCTATGTTTTCTGTTGGGTTTTCTTAGGGATTTCATTGACATCCACATTTTCCCGATTTCGGTTATCATGATTTCTGGTCTCGATATTGCGATTTATCACAATTTTTTTATGCATTAGAATATAACAAATTTATTGTTAAATATTACTCAATATGTTCCATACCTGACATGATAATATAATTTATTTATAAACCCACTGCAATGATTTAGGGATCTGTGATTCCTAAAGACAAAAAACACTGTGTTTTCCTTTGGTTAATACTGTTTTCAAGCGTTTGCAATATCACTTAAGATTTGTGTCCTTTTATAACAAGTTTAGTTGAAAATAGGGAATAAAGTTCTCGTTAAGATTTGACGTGATCTGCTCCCTAGGTTATATATAGGGCACAGAGCCTTAATGTGAACACACTGAACAGAAAAGTAGTTCAGTAGGTGATCACACAGGTTTCTGAGTGCCCCACGTCAGTGTCTCGGTACTATTGATTACATTCTAATTAATGACATCTGTATGAAAGATACAGAGGTTTCAGTTGGGTGGTGGTCACACCTCTGAAAGTTCAGTGCTCATTGACATTTCAAAAGTGGAAGAATGACTTAACATATAAAACTGGATGGAAGTCTAAATCTTTTGAATCTTTAGGGCATCTGAACCTCTAAAAATAGATGAATCTCTGAGGGTCTGACATTGTTCGTAGCTAGCCGCATCGCTGGTAGGTGTACGTTAAGCTTCAATTTGATAGCAAATATGGCTCCTTTGGTCTCATGCAGTGAGGGAAAAATGTGCTTTATGTCATTGAATATATATATACATATATATATATATATATATATATATATATATATATAGAGGATGGTTAAAATATCTAGGATCTCCGGGACTTGAACCCGGATCTCTGGCATGACATTCCAGCATACTAACCATTACACCACAACCCCTTGCCTGATATTTCCACCTTCCAACTACACCTGGATTGGTATGATACACACTAGGGGAGCAGTGATTACCAGGTAACTGGCCCCTAAGGGTCAATCTACCAGGTACAGGGATTTCTGGTCCCCTACACTCCTCCCAATAAGCTTCAACCTCTGCCAACTAGCATCAAGCATTCCTCCCAACCAGATTGGCTGGGCTTTATCAAGCAGTGTTGAGGCACTCCTGATTCCCAGTTGACCTACCAGTACATAGTATTGGCAGGGTCAAAGCGTATCTGCATCATACAGGCCCAGGCACCGAGTTCCCCCGATCCCCCCATTAAGTCGCGCGAGGACCGGCTCGGTGATCCTACCAGTGTAGAGGACGGTGAAAATATCTAGGATCACCGGGACTCAAACCCAGATCTCTGGCATGACATTCCAGCATGCTAACCATTGCTAACAACAGTTACAGGGGTAACAACAACAACAACAATAACAGATCCAGGAAGGACCAGTATAATAACAACAATTATAACAACAAGTCCTCTGGAAGCGGCAACAACAAACAATATGACGATAAATCTAAGTCAGGATACAACCAAAATCAGCAGGGTTCTCACAACTCTAGATCCGGCTCAAATGGCAGGTCAAGTTCCAAGAACAGATACCAGTCACTAGGCAGGAGCAGATCTCAGGAAGATAGCAGAAGCAGATCCAAATCCGGTGACACAAGAAAAAATTTTGTCTTCATCCCCATTGCCTCCACCCCCACTAACACCCACCAGATGTCCTTCCAGAAGCTCCTAGTCCCGGCAGACTTCCCAATCCCTGATAATTGGACCCAGCAACAAAAGAAGAAGTCTAGGGATCCAACACCAGGCAGAAATGACAACAAAAGGACCGGAGATAACCATCCTGACAACCAACCTCCTGATTCTGGATAAGGAGATCATTACATTGACAATATTGAATAGGACCCAGGTGAAGGCCATCATGCATCTTGCGGCCCCGCCCCCACATTAGACAACAAACTTGGAACGCCCCCCACATGCCATATTTCACACATGAATGATAGAGCAGAATTATATTCAGCAGAACAACAGGACTGTGACCCCCACCTTGTGAATTGTGATGAAGACTCCTCATGAGGACCTCTATGACAGCCAGAGAAAGAGGATTTCCACCCTCCAATTAAAAGTCGAGACCAGTAAGTATGGGCAGCAAGGTAAGACCTCTTACATTAATACTGAATTGACTAAAGGCACAGTTAATGTTGATATCAATGGCAGTTCCTAGAGAGCCCTAGCAGACTCTGGAGCCTCCCTCTCCTTTATTAGCCAGAAGATGGCAGATAACAATTGTATCAACCCCCAATTTCAGACATGGTAGGAGATCCCGTATGGTAATCCTACTAGCTGAAAAATCCTCAGTTCAGGTCAACAATTCCATCACCATAACCTTCTTAATTAATAACACAGAGTTTAAAACAAGACTCCATGTTGTCCCAAAGCTAAATCACCCCCTAATTCTTGGCATTAACTTTATGACCAAATATAGGGCCAAAATTTCCTTTGGAACCAAAGCCCCTTCACCACACTTCATAAGAGCAGCTAAGTATGCCACCAAATTCTGAATCTACATTCAATGCCATTGTCATACTAGTTAATTTGTATGATCAAATTGTCATATGAGAAATATCATATGACTAGTGGTTATAGTGAGTAAGAATATCAAGCTCTCATCTAGTGCTATTCCAGTTGTCAATAGTTTATTCAGCTTTAGGCAGACACATAAGAATATCAATCATACACATGTTAATATGCAGGTAATTTCCACACACAGTAAATATACAATTGTTTATAAGCATAATGTTCTGTTCCACTCCCCTTGTGAGGTAGTAATAATAATAATAATAATAATAATAATAATAATAATAATAATAATAATAATAATAATAATAATAATAATAATAATAATAATAATAATAATAATAATAATAATAATAATAATAATAATAATAATAATAATAATAATAATACACTGTCCAGTATGGTCCTAGGTGGGTTCCCACACCTAGCTCCTGACCTGCTGCTTAGAGGGATAAAATAGAAATGTGTAACTTTACCCTCTGGTAGGTGTAGAACATAGCCTCTGGCCACCAGATGTCTTAGTCCTATGCCTGTCTGGCATAGTCTAACCCAGCATAGTGCAGAGCTATAGCAGGTAGCAGGAGAGTTGACTGGAGATGTTACCTCTAGGGTGGTTGTGGTGATTCTGCCTTCTAGGCGGAGCAGCCAGTGGTATAAGTACCATTTCCTGGCTTGGCTCCTTAGACTGACTGGAGCCAGTGGCATCTGCCTAACTCTGCAATTGTTTGAGGGGAGTCTTTCATGTGTCACTGGGTGCACAAAGGACCCCAATGGACGCCGCCATGTCCCCCATTGTCTTGGTCGGTTTGGCATGTTCAGACCCTCATATCTTGGTTGTTTACGCCGCTATGGCCTCCATCTTGCTCATGCGCGGACTTGAATATGTCAAGTCACCAACGGCCGCTTTCCGGACACATAACTTGCGCTGGTTTGTCTGTAGCGCATTCAGAGGTTGAAACAGTCTAGGTGGCATAACTTCCTTAATAATTGGAGTTCGGCCTTGATCTTGGGCTCATTTTGACTGTCTAATTATGGCCTTTTCATAAATGCTAGGTTGCTTAGGAGCGACGCTAGAGCGACCGGAAGGTTTTAGCGTTGTTGCTTATGTAACCTATTGTTCAGTGTTAGGGTGCTCAGACACCCATGACGGCGTCAGCGTTGCCCAGGCACCCGTGACGGCCGTTTGCATTCACTTACAAGTTATTATTTTGTGCACTGAACCATGAGGTCGCTCTCTTAGACTCTTAAAAGCATTATATTGTGCAGTGGACCATTAGGTCAGACTCTTTGATGTTGTAACCTATGTATATTTGACATAGCTGGTGTTCAGTGGAGCATGAACGCTCTTCTAGAATGTATGAACGCTCTTCTAGCCATTCTATGTATTAATTTCTTATATATTCTTTGATTAATACAGTAATATGTTACAATTTATGGAATAATAAAATGGTATATGATACCATCGTCATAGGACCTGATTCTTTAATAGGTAAAACAGGCATCACAGAAAATGTTGACACAACATTACCGGTATTAATCAAACATGCCCTTGTTGAACCAAGGTCAGCAAGAAAAATTATACCAGTAACAGTGGCCAACCCAAATGATTTTTCCATTGACATCAAAAAGCACATGAACCTAGACATCTTTGCACTTAACAACCTAAAGAAAGCCAGTCCAATTGGAAAACTTAACAGCCAACACTCCCTCAATAGCATAATCTCTGACAAAGACATGCTCCCCATCAATTGTGGGGATGATCCCCTGGATCAACTACCGAAAGGGGACGACCCCCTAAAATACACAATATGTGACAAAGTCACTGAGGCCCAAAAACAACAAGTTAAAAACATTGTTGAGTCAAACAGAAAGGCTTTTGTATTAAATGACAGCGCTATAGGATTAGACTTTGAAAATAAAGTTAAGTTAGAGTTTATCCCTGATTTCAAACCGTGCAACAGACCATCCTATAGAATGTCACCCAAGAAAGAGATTTTCCAAAGAGAGCTGTTGGAAAAACATTTACAGCAAAATGTCATTGAGGAATGCACAAAACCCTGTGAGTGGAATTCCCCAGCTTTCTTGGTCCCCAAACCCCAGGGAGACAGGTCTGTAGCCTCAGGGTGTAGGATAGTTGTGGATTATAGATGGGTTAACCAAAACCTAAAATCTTTTTCCTACTCTTTCCCCAGGGCAGACGACCTCATGCAACAAATTGGCAGAACAGGTGCTGAATATTTTTCCAAATTGGATGTATATAGCGCCTACTATCAGATTCCCCTAGCTAAAGAATCCAGGCCTTTGACAACCTTCTCTGCCAATGGCACAAGGTACATGGTCAAGGTACTCCCCATGGGATTGAAAACTTCTGGTTTATCATTCATGAATGTAATGGAACAATTGCTCATGAAATGCAAATACAGAAATGCAGTAGCCTATGTGGATGACGTGGCCATATACAGCCCCACATGGGAAAGGCACCTCCAACACCTAGATAAAGTGCTAAAACTTTTCATCAAAGAAAACATCAAATTAAAATCTGAAAAATGTGAATTTGGCACCAAGAAAATGGAATTCTTAGGTCTTACCTTAGATCAAAATGGCATATCACCTTCCCAAGACAAAATCTGGCCCGTTAAAACTTACCCACCACCTAAAAACATCCACGACCTTAGGTGTTTCAATGGTATGGCACAATTCTATAAGAAGTTCATTAAAGGCTTTGCTCATATAATGAACCCCTTATATGAAGCCACCAAAGGCACCTTCAAATAGACTACTCAATGCCAAACAGCCTTTGAAAAGATCAAAGCATCAATTTGCACTGAGGCAGTCCTGAAGTTCCCAAACTATAGCAAACCTTTCATCATCTTCACAGATTCTAGCAATTTCAGCTTAGGAGCAGTGATTACACAGGTAGATGAACATGCTTTTTATAGACCCATTGAATTCTCTGGGAGAGGCCTAACACCTCAGGAAACCAGATATGGAATAACTGACAAAGAATTACTTGGGATAACCTTCGCTGTTAAAAAGTTCCACCATTATGTAGATGGCACAGCCCGAGTCTCTCTCTTCAACAAGAAAGAAAATATCACCAATTGTAGATTGGCAAGATGGGTAGATACTGTAATGTCCTATGACTTTGAAGTGAAATACATACAAGGCAGAGCTAATCTTGTGGCAGATTGCCTATCCAGAAGAAAATATCCCCCTAGCTCTGATGATCCCATACCAATTAGATCACAAGGAAGAATCATTCTCCCACCAAAGAAATTACAATTCTCAGATATATCCATGACCAAGGTTTTCAGATCAGATGAGCCAGTTCCCAATAACCCCATCTGCATGGGACCCCCTAGATCAATATTAAAGGGAGGCAAAATTTGGGGAAGCACAAATAAACCACCCAAAGGCCTCATAGCCAGAAAAGGCACCCCAGAAAGGCAGCAAGTTGTGAATCCTGTGTGTATTCACTCTAGCACAGTCCCAGTCCCAGGATGACACACCCCCAACCGCCAGCCAATCAGCGCCCGGTAAATGGACCTGCCCACTCAAGCCTAAGTGCAGCAGTCCTCGCCCCAGAGGCAGGCCCACTAAATCTAGGTCACCTAGGGTCTCTATCAAAGCTGCTAACGCCAAGAGAGCTAAGCCCTCCCGCTCTGTGCTACCTCTAGCTGAAAGGGCGATTCAGGAAATCTGTAAACATCAATCCCTGACACCTTCTAGAGAAATACTGATTAAAAATCAAAAAGAAGACCTTTTTGCATCCTCCATGGCAAACTACAAAGAAAAAGGTAGCTTGCCACACGACTCAGGATTAATGAATCAAAAAATACGTAACCACAACCAATTCATCTTACTGGATGAAGTCCTTTTCAGAATTACTGATACCAACCAAGGCAAGGCCCTAGAGCCCACCCTACAAATTGTAATTCCAGAAAAAGGGGCAGAATCTTTAGTGGAAGCAACTCATTGCTGTCCACTAGGTGGCCACCTAGGTGCAGTCAAAACCTATACAGCCATAAGAGCTAGGTATTACTGGAGATCAATGTTTTAAAGAAGTTTTTAAATTCCTGCGGCACTTTCCATACATGTCTGACCACCAAAAAGAGACCCAAACACCTAAAAACCCCAATGAAATTACATGACCCAGTGCTTACAGCATACTCCCACATCACCATTGATACCATAGGCCTTTTCGCTAAGGCCACAGATGGCTCTCACTACATACATGTAGTTACTGACCATGCCACTAGGCACATAACTGCCTGGACCAGTGAAGAAAATACTGATGCCATTGTAGCACTTGGTTTCTTCCTAAGAGTCATTTGTATCAATGTCACTCCCTCAGTAATAAACACAGACAATGCCCAACAATATGTTTCAAAATTATCCAAATATTTTTGTGAAAAATTCGGCATTAAACATGTGACAGGAAGTACACACTGGTCCAGGTCTCAAGGTCTCTGTGAGCGCCAACATTAAACCATAGAATCATCCCTCAGAGCTTTTGTATCAAAATCTCAAAAGCATTGGTCAACTTTCCTACAGGCTGTAGTTTTCAGTATCAATAATACCATAAGCAGTGCCTTAGGCTACTCCCCGAATTTGCTAGTCTTTGTCAAGCAAACACAACTGCCAACAGAAGCAGCTTTGTCCTTTATTAAAGCCGAAAAAGACTCAAGCACCAAAGAGAAAATAATGACCAGCCTACTACAGTTCAGGGATGAAATTCAGATAAAGGCTGCAGAAAATATGATTTCTGCTCACAAGAAGATGAAAGCCAGACATGACTCCTCAGCAGAACTCAGCTCATACAACACAGGCCAGTTAGTATATTTACATATACCTAACCTGCTGGTCAAATGCACATAAAAAAAGTTGCAACCCACATACTCAGGCCCCTACATCATAATGGGAATGACTTCACCAGTTACAGCCTTTTTATAAAGGCTACAAGATGGAAAAGTACTGAAGAAATCGGTACATGTATCCAGGCTAAGGAGACCAATCACAAGAGTTAGTGCCAAAGCCATCATAAAAAGGCTACAATCAGGGCCCATAAGCTGACTTCATGACCCTGGCCAAAATGACCCCTCCAATGTGAGTTTCACCACTCCCAAAATAAAGAAAAAGAGAGGAAGGCCAGCCAAAAAGGGCACAATCTCCTTCAGCCCCATGCCCTCCAGAAAATCAGGAAAAATTCCTAAGCGTCCATTATAAATCACAAAGACACTGCGTCAAAACACTCCCCACCCATAACCCCCCTCCCCATTAATCCCTGTAAGGCGCCATGTGCCCAAACCAAATTAATCAACCATTAATATCCGAACCACTTAAACACACTGACAGAAACAGTTACACCCTAACACCTACCCCATTAATACTAACAACCATAAAAATTCCTATGTACCCAAAATCAACACTATCTTGATTAATTTCATATACAACTACCTACCCCTTCTAAGTGGAACGCCAAACACTGGCAAATGGATTACCAGATAATTAGGTTAGGTTACCCACGCCACATACCGACTGCCCAAGGCAGCGCTGTATCCTCGGTTTATGTATAAACTTTAAAGCACACATGCGACAACTTGTTACCATTTCAGGACCACTATTTCAAATGATAAACCTATTGTAGGAAGATGGATTTCTGACACCCTTCCCCCATGTTTACACCACTGTTTTCCGCCAATCTTTAAGTGCTGTGGTGGCACATATACAAATCAATAGCACGCCACCTTCAAGGTCTTTAAAAACCAAGGGTTGCCATAGGAACCATATCTCCTTGGCTAGGGATAAACACCCCCTGCCAAGCTCCCCAATATTCTATTTTTAGACAATACCTTACCACCAACCAATCCAGGCCGGGATAACCCTGATTTGCATAAGGGGCAGTTCAACCCCCTTTGCATCCACCCAATAATATTTGGCCTACGCCCCTTTTAGGGGCATACCATCTAATGGGAGATCTGAGACTGAGAATTAGCCAAACCCAGTCTCAGGTTTATAAGCACTTGCCCACCACCATTTGATCACAACACAACCTACAACCAACTCCACCACACCTTAAAACACAGCAGCAAGTGTCTGGAAAGGGATTATGCAAGACCCATCATGCAACCAGCCCAGGTAGGACTATCTCATGGGTCTATTTTAGCACTTAGGACATTTAACAGCTGTTCTAGCATTGTACATGATAGTATTTTTTTTATCATGGTGCCCAGGTACCAATGGCGGTGTGAGCCTAAAGTGTGTGTAAAATGTGGAAGAACTTCTCCACTATCCTATAATTTTTAGCACTTTTTTTCTAGGGCAGCAGTCATCTTAGCAGCATGTATATTCCTACATCTGCATCTCAGCTGTGCCTCAGCTCCAGACACCAGTCTGAACACCATCTTCAGACCCAACTATGGTGCATTGTTTACCAAGTTACCCCAAACACTACTAGCCAATTACATGGACTATCCATTGACCTTTAGCCTTAACTTGACCTTTGACCAAAACCTAAGTGGGCCAGAAAAACTCAGCCCACTTATCAGCGCTGATGCACCCCCATATATTAAGCACACACCCCATGCCCTAGATAACATGATACAAAGCCTATTCTCCAAGTCAAAAATTACACTAGAGACCTTATCAAAATTAACCTCACCCCCAAACATAAGGCAAACTAGAAATGCCCCTGGCCAAGTCATTGGAGATATTTTAAGAGCTTTAATTGGCCTTGGAACACAACCAGAAATTGAAATTCTAAATTCTGAGATGTCTGACCTGGATAAAAGATTAGCTACTAAAATGCACATGGTAGAATTGGCCACTTATTTTCTGTTAAATATTTCTGAGTTCAACTACAACTCTGTTAACATTTTTTCAAAATTCCAGAATCACACTGATGACGCTCTATCCTTTATTTCTGGAAAATTAGAGCATTTAAACTCAAACATCTCATCAATATTATTAAACTTAGAACTGCAATCCAAACAAGACACCCTCTATTCCATGTTGTTCACAGCAGCAAATTCTCAAATAGAATCGTTAATTGACCTTCAAAATGACTTGGAAAATCTGGTCTTAACCATTAATAATCTACTTGAGGGCCCCCTACCCCCATACATTATTACACAAAAAGACCTCACTTTAGGCTTAAATAATTTATCCAGCCTCCTGCATGAGGCACATCATGGCATCATATTAGAAGGCCTACCCATAAGTTATTATTATAAGCGCCGGGTACATGTGCACTGGAGCCATAACTTGAGCCTGTTAATAACCATACCAGTACCCATAACCAGAGGGGGAAGCACCTTTTCTATATTTAGAATAGAAACCTGCCCCATACCTTTCGACACCTCCGACACTAAGTCAGTAGGCCACACCCAGGTGGAGCCACTCCCCGGCTACTTGGCCATGTCCAACACCCACTCACACTATGTACAGTTTACACAAGCTGACCTGGATACGTGTGACCTCGGCCACCTTTTCAGCTGTAACCTACCCCTACCTCTGCTGTCGGCCACCCACCCCACATGCACCCTATCCCTATTTTTAGACCTACCAGATGCTGTGCACCATACCTGCAGTTTGTAAGCACACATGGCAGTGCCTCTACCAAATCTTATCAAACCCCTATCTCACAGTACGATTCTATTAATAACCGACCATCCCACCTCCATGCTCCAATGCACCGACTCAGGCCAAGTCAAAATAAAAAAAGTTATCTCAGTACCATGCCTGTGCTCCATTAAAAATGCCGGCATGATTTTAACCAATTCTGATTTATCTTGCACCCACAATTTCACCCTAGAGCCCATATCAAAGGCTTATTTTAACTTACTACTGTGTCCACATTTTGGTCAACCTCCAGCCAATGTTTCTGGCATCACCATAGCAACCACACCCCAGACCCTTCACCTACCAAATTTTGAAAAATTAAAACACCTACACAACCAGAGAATAGCCCCACTTTTTCAGGAAACCCTAACCCTTAAAACGGCAGCACAGGGACTCAAGACCAATCCGCCCTCCTGTCCACCAGCTCCTTGGTACATCTAGGCTACCATTTCCAGTTCTCACCTTGGCTACACTTAGTGTCACCCCTTTTGGCACTACTTTGCTGCGTAATAACTTTTAAGAATCACCTGCGTGTCAATCAATTGGCGCACTTTATCATACTAGTCTCAGCAACTTGGACACCAAGGGTGGCCAACGCTGAAAGCCGGAAAAGATTTAAGGAACTAATTAAGAAGGCCAACATGAAATGGCCGGATTCACCTTCTGCCGCCCCACTAGATTATGAATACACCCAGTAACCAGGCTGATAAAACACCATGATCTCACTGATATTCGTCCTAATCTGCCTTAATCTCATCAAAATAACCATGAGAAGATGCCTGATGCACTGGCAATACTAGAGGCAGGATGACAACGACACACCATTCATCGTCGCCAAAATTCATGCCAAGGGAAAAACCTTTAGTTTCACCGTCAGCAAGATGATATACGGCCAGAATCTATAGGCACTTACCATCACCGCCCCGAAAGTCTCTCCAGCCTGCCTCACAGTGCCCCTAGGCAGGCACCTAGACCTCCACTGGAAGTCAGGACAATTGTCGGGGGACAAATCAGGCAGATTCCACTACAGCGTTACCCCCCCCCAGTACCTTTCCTATGGAGGCTGCCATTGTACAGGATCCTCAAAGGAGCCCACCATATGACGGTTGTAATTACTTAAAAAAGACAATCTCACTACCAGCTGGCCTCCAGTGACACTGGCCCGGCTATAGAGCTACCCTGTGATTCCTGTCCGGCTGACCGCCATGACTCTCCGGTGGACCTTACCAAGTATACCTACTAATTTTTTTGGAACAAAGGCTATACATACCATCCGCGCCATAGCTCTGTAAATCAATCCACACTGCCCAATTACTGCCTTACTTGTCAATTTGGTATTTTTGTTGGTCGCCTTGTAAACCATGCACTATTATTGACCTTGTGACTAAAAATCACCCCTTTTTCTTGCTCTGTTTCTCTATTTAGAGGCCAACGACCTGATAGAGGAGGCAGAGAAGATGCAATCCTTATTTTTTGGTTTAATCATTAAGCTAATAAAGTCTGCCAACAAGGCATTGCTATCCATGATTACCAAAGAGAAACAGGCCCCAGGACAGATCTCACCTCACGGGGTGTACCTCTGACTTACACCTAATCCCACCCCACTGATGTCTGCCCTCAGGGCACCACCCCACACCGATGCTGCTGTGCATGCATTAAACCTTCCATTGGCATGGAGGGCATTGCAGAACTAAACATTCATACTAGCAGCCAGCTCAAATTGGCGAAAATCACTCACTGGTACTTTGGGATCTTGGTTCAGGCTTGACCTATATCTGAAGAGATTTTTCTACCTTTGCAGCTCTGCTGCTGGATAGGTGGAAGTAGGCTATCTCACAGTCTCATTCTGTCTGAAAAGGATGTTGGCCAATCTGAGTAGAGGTTAGTTTGCCAACTTTTTTACTTACCATGCGGCATGGATGTAGTCCGGACAGGTTCACCTGCCAGGGCTGTATTCATGAACCAGACTGACCCTTTCATTCTTGGGTATACTAAGTAGTATCAGCATGATTGATGCAGCCCTTCCAACCTGAAGCTGTTTGCCATAAAGTCACTATGCAGACCTTGTAGGTTAGGGAAGTCAGTTAACTTTCTCTATTCCCCTATGTGGTATGCCATTTACTGTAGGAAATGTAGACAGTTGCTGTCGTTCTGCGAATGTTATGATCAACAAGAAGTTATAAATAGGGAACTAGCAAGTATTATTCAAAGATCTTCCATTTCCTATGACAAAAGCTTACAAAAGTTATGACAATGTACCAAATTATGCTGAAAGGATGTAAGTAGATATATAACCCACTAGGTGACAGGGATTCTGAGGTTACATCTTTGCAAAAGATAATTGATTCTAGTCCTGTTCCTTAATAGGACCAATCCACACAAGCTTCATGTCACTCTCATCCAGGGATGAGTTTTATCATTGGAGGTAATTAAATGTGCTTTGTTGAAGCTAACTACCTTCCATGGTATTAAATATGCCTCTGTTTCAGTACATTTTGAATTTAATCAAATTACATTTCCCTAAAATGCCACTGTTAGGTGTCCCATTGCTACTGATGTGTGTTGTAAAATAAACTTATTGATTTGAATTTAGAATATATATACTGATTCCATTAATGCAGTAAGTTTAGTGGATGTCTTGCAGTTTTACGGCTTGATAGTGCACAGGGAATCATGAAAAGAGAATTCTGTGTACTTCTTATAGTACTTGTGTCTGCTAAAGCACATGAAAAAGCTACCTTCAAACCTGCTATAAGATAGAAGACACGCACACAGGAGGGTTAATGTAGTAAAGGTAATATTACCTAATTACATTTGAAATAACTATACGGATCCTATCGATGTAGTCCAGTAAGTAAAGCATAAAATATGGCCTAGTTCCAACAAAAAAGGGGCAAAGGTTTCTCAGTGGATTTCAACTGTTTCATACCTCTTCTTTCAGGAAAGAAAACAGTTTGCCACTCTACCCCTTGGGAAAGGGCCCTAAATCCAACATGGCTGCCATAGAAATAGGTCAATGTGTAAAATTGTCATAAAACCAAAACTTCTCCAGCTAGAATCACATGTAATAGCTTATAAGCTATTTATTAATTAATTAACATCAGCATATTAAGATCTATTCTTCAAGGTCAGTATTATAGTATGTATCGGAACGGCCTGCAGCCAAACAGAGGCCTCCATTTGGTCATGTGACCTGTGACATCACAAGTGGGCATGGCTTCATTTGCATAATAGGCCACACCCCCTTGACCTATGACGTCACAGGTGACCTTGACCTCATTTGCATAATAGACCGTTTTTTGAGAGGACAAGTTGAAATTGATACTCCTATTAGTTTCTCCTTTGAATTTTGTTTTAACAACTGCACTTCAAAGAAAAATTCACAGAAGTATAAAACCAATTTATCAGTTGTATGTAAGTAGACATACCCTTTTATTAGTATAAAGAGGTGTGGGTTATTATGTAAATAAGGGGGTGTCTAAAAGATAGTTTTTTTTTTAAGGCAAGCTAAAAGCTTGCCCAAAAAAATAATTGGGACCTTTATTTCATTTATTAAGGCAATCTAAAAGCTTGCCCTTCTTGTTTAAAAAAAAGTATACCTTGTTGGGTGTAAAATATATATTAAAAAGATGATGATGGAGATGATGCCCATGAAGTTGATGAAGGTTGGAGGAGAAGGAGAAGAAGGAGGAGAAGGAGGACTGTGATATCACATTCAACAACAACAGAGAGCTTCGTCTACCACGATCACCCCGCTTTTAACTCGATGCTAGTCTCTTTATATAGTCATGCATGAAGGAGTAGTCATGTAAAAGGTGTGTAAGGTGACGCGCGTTGAACGTCAGAATAACATAAGGAGTGGGTGGCGCCAACTTTTGTAAAACGTCGTAGTAACAGTAATGAGTGGCCGGTGCTTCGATAGAGGTGGTAGGCTGGAAACCTACCCCTGAATTCTGCTCCCGCTTCTCTCCCACTACATATGGGGCAGGTGGAAGCCTTGACCAACTTGTTGGAAACTGTTGGATGTGCATGAGTGAGCACACTCTCCTAGCAGATGTTATCACTGATAGGTTTTCTGAATATGTTGGGGAGAGTGTGAAATGAGACTGAGACAGACAGAGTGCAGAATAAACATCCAATAATTACCCCTAATTAAGAAATTAGGATAAGAATCTCTTTATTATAACAAGATTATATTTCTCTAATCCTACCTTTCCCTGTCTGTCACCTGACCTTGACACAGAAGGAAGTAAGGGAAAAAGGGTTGGGGGGTAAAGCCCTATGCCTGTGGTAGTTATACAGACTACAAATGCCCAGCGTATAGAGGTGGTTTAGATTTAGAGGGACCATGACGAATAAAATCGACAAGGGAACAAGGTCAATTCTTAAAATCAACAAGGGACATGAGATTAAGAGACAAGGGACTAGTTACAATGAATTTTAACCATGGTGAAAAAACTCAAGGAAAATCTTATTGAGTTTGTGGACAATATTGAAAAACTACCTGACAGAGCATCCTTTAGCGTAAGTACCCACAAAAAATTTAATTCTACAACACATTTGGTGCATTCTGGTGTATTTTTAGACCCAAAATTAGAATTTACCATGTACACAGACGTGGTACTGATACTATATATTCAGTTCATTAAACCTATACTACAGTGGACACTAGTGTCAGTTTTTAAAATACCCCTGGGGTTAATTTTGGTCATCGGTGGAAGTGAAAAAAGTCATCAGTAATTACAGCAAGTTTGAGTGTCTATAGTTGACTCACAGGAGCAGTAGCGTATTTTTCTTTTATGCATATACCATACGCTACTTTGCCCATTAACTTTTAGTATTGTGGATAGTCACTACAGCAATTGTGTGTGTCTGTGTCTATGTCAACTGTAGTGTAGTTTTCACCAGCACAGTCTTTTTCAGCGCGAAGGTGAAAATACTCCATTGCAGCAGCAACACTGGTGTCACCTTCCTTACTAGTAACAGCAGCAGCAGCAGCAGCAGCAGCGTTTACGTCAGTTGTAGTTTCTCCAGCGTAAAAGTGATAATGACCATCAGCAGCAGCAGCAGCAGCAGCAGCAGCATCGTTTACGTCACTTAGCTCAGCTGTAGTTTCACCAGCATGGTCTTCTCCAACGTGGGGGTGATACTGCTTGACATCAGTAGTAGCAGTAGCAAAGCAGCAGTAGCAGTGTATTTTTTCAGATATGTACCGTACACTGCGTTGCTTATACACCTATAGCAATCTTGTTTTTTTTTATGTTTATGTCAGCTGTAGTGTAGCTACAAGAGAAGTTTTTACAAGCAGCAACCCTAGTATTACCTTCCTTTCTTAGTAGCAGCAGTAGCAGCAGCAGCAGCAGCAGTAGTTCCACCTTCATTAACAGTACCGTCTACATCAGTTGTAGTTTCTCCAGCGTAAGAGTGATAATGACCATCATCATCAGCAGCAGCAGCGTCTACGTCACATACTATGTCAGCTGTAGTTTCACCAGGACGGTTTTCTCCAGCGTGAGGGTGAAAATGGCCCAATTTCTGTATGGTAGAATGAACACTTTTCTTGAGAAAGTAACATATGCCTGTTCCTGGATGCCATGGCAACCATTCTAATAACCAAAATTTGCAGATTTTTTTGCCAATTTTTGGGGATACTTACCAAAATCCCAAAACTGAAAACAGAAATGGAAAATTTCTTCTAGATCAAAATCTATGATAAAAATCACCATATTGTTATGTATTTTTTTATGAAAAAGGTTGATTCATTGTTTTTAGAAATTGTTATAGTTTATTTTGTATTTAGCTTAATCATCGATTTCAGATATGAATAACAATCTATGTTTAAGGAGGGGTTCTGTCATGACTACTAGGAATATTCAAGCCAATGATGTCTCATTTTAAAGATCATGAGATTAACTTTGATAATGAATTTCCCTGCAGAGGGGTGTTTTTGCTTGCCTAGTCACACCTTTATTCAATGCAAACAGCCAATCAGAACACCTTATTTTACTACAAAGATAACATAGTAAAAAGCTTCTGACAACATTGGGTAACACATGAAAACATGGGTATCACATTTGAGATTCCATGGGTTGCAATTCCACGGAAACCACACATCGAGAGGGATAGACGAGATGCTTAGAAGTTCTCATCTGTACACTGCCCCAGGTCACTGTACATTCCCATATAGCTCCATGATTCCTGACTCCCACTCAGACAGTGCATATATATTTAACCAGGCAAGCAGGAAAAAAAAATACCTAATGAATCATGCACATGCATCCCTTCCTGTTTCTATGCCCATATATGCTAAGAGTTGCTTTACTATTATTGGCCTATAAAAGCACCTGAACCCCTGCTGCTTATTCAAAATTGGCACTCATTCAATGACCCAGTGCGTATACAGATCAATATGGTAGATGAAAGGAGAGCAGCAAGGGGTAGCATCGTCATTTACATGAGAATACCATATGAATGTATTATGAGCAGAGAGGCCAATTTTAAGGTTCCTTAAAAATGACATAAAGTCATAAATTGGCTATGGCCATAGAGTCAATTACACTAGCATAAATTGTACATTGAATTCCATATGAAGAAAGTGACTCAGATATTAGCCTAAAATATGAAATTCCTTTCAAGTTTAAGAAATGATTTTCTTTAGCGTAATACAACATATTGACATTCTACACAAAAGGAATGGTTATTTTTTATTGAAATTATCCTGCCCTCATGCAAATCAGGCTCAAGGTTATTTCTTAAAGGGGAACAGTACCCTATTTTTACAATGGTGTATTTTCATAGCAGTTATGTATACCAAATAAATAGCAAAGTAATTGAGTGTATTATACAGGAGAGCAGAAGGCTAATCTAAGGCATCTTATGTGGTGCTTGCATACCACCCCAGCAAAATGTCATTATCTGTCGCCATGATTGGTCATCAATGGTGACTCCTTTCTAAATGATAACTCACTGCGTCATCTTTCGCCACATGGCATGGCGATTTATCACAACAGTCGCCAACATGATCTCACTCACTGCGTGAGTATGTGCCACCCCTTGTCATCCCTCACAAAGCATAGTGACTTATTACCACCATCGCCAACATGGATTAACTCAATGCGTGAGTATGTGCCACTGCCTGTCAACTCTCAGTCAGAATGGAGGCTTATCCCAACCATCGCCAACATGGATCTGACTCATTGTGTGATTATGTGCCACTCCCAGTCAGTTCTCACTCAGAATGGCGACTTATCACCAACATGACTAATATGGATCTCACTCCCTGCGTGATTATGTGCCACTCCCAGTCAACTCTCACTCAGAATGGCAGCTTATCACCACCATCGCCAACATGGATCTCACTCACTCCGTCAATATGTGCCACTGCCTGTCAACTCTCAGTCAGAATGGCGGCTTATCCCAACCATCGCCAACATGGATCAGACTCATTGTGTGATTATGTGCCACTCCAAGTCAGTTCTCACTCAGAATGGCAACTTGTCACCAACATCGCTAATATGGATCTCACTCTCTGCGTGATTATGTGCCACTCCCAGTCAACTCTCACTCAGAATGGCAGCTTATCACCACCATCGCCAACATGGATCTCACTCACTCCGTCAATATGTGCCACTGTTTGTCAACTCTCATTCAGAATGGCAACTTTTCACCTGAATTGCCACATGGCTCTCACTCACTGCGTGAGTTTGTATCAATCCTAGTTAATCTTCTCTCAAAATGGCGACCTATCACCACCATTGCCAACATTGGTCTCACTCAATATGTGAATTTGTGTCACTCCAAGTCAATGCTCTCTGAGGATTGCATCATCTGCCACTCACTCTCACTCACAGTGGCAACTTATCACCACCATTGCCAAAGTTGTTGAGACAGCACCACTGTTCAACATGTAGCCTATCTAGGAAGTGTGGGCATGAAGTATAAGTCCCATATGTATCAAATGTGCTTTGTTTCACACTGATTTCCATGTAATACTTCAAACAAGATTATATAGAGAGAATATCAATTGAATTTAGATAGAGGTATCTCTAAAATGAAAGCAACTATCCATAAACACCTTTTCCCTGGTTACAGGAAAAATACAAAGGGAAATATCAACATGAACACCTTGTCTGTGGTTAGAGGGAAGATACAATACCTTCTCTGGCAAAACATACTTTGATCTGGCAGATGTGAGGCTGCATGATTACCAATGTCGATGATCATGAGCTTTTCATCTAATAAGGTGAGTGATCACCAGCATCCCCATCACTGGTGAGTCTGAGTGATCACCACTCTCGCCATCCGTGGACCTGCGCTATGATGTGGTGTGCGTTTCATCTAGCGTGGTGAGTGATCACTCGTGTCGCCATCTTTGGTGAGTGTGGGTGATCAAGATCCTCACCATCTGTGGTGAACCTGTGCTATCACGAGGTACACGTTGTATCTAGCGAGGTGACTGATCACAATCCTCGCCATCCGTAGTGAATGTGCGTTATGACGTGGTGTGCGTCTTATCTAGCGAAGTGAGTGATCACTCATGTTGCCATCCCTGGTGAGGATGAGTGATCATGATCCTCGCCATCCCTGGTGAACATGTGCTATGACGAGGTGGTGTTTCATCTAGCGAGCTGAGTGATCACCCGTGTCGCCATCCCTGGTGAGTCTGAGTGATCACCATCCTCGCCATCTGAGGTGAGGCCATGTGATCACCACCATTGCTATTCCTGGTGATCTTGTGCTATAGTGACGTCGTGTTCCATCTAGTGACATGTTTGAGCCACTTCACACAGGTTGACGAGGAGTCACGACAATTTGCTGGGACTAGTAAGATGTAATTAGATGATATGTTCTACTTGTGCAGTTTATCTAGTCCTTTTACAACATCACTAAATGACCATATATATATATAGGTTTCTTATACAACATCAAAATAGTGGGTGCTTTAGTATTATTATTCAAACACATTTTGTAATGTCTCTATGCATAAGCAATGCATCACCTAATGCATTTATACAATCGAGACTTCATGAGATGCATCAGCTATATTTTTATTTCATATGAAGGCACTTAGTATATGCTATCATAAAGATATGGTATTGTTTTTTTTAAGGTTCTGCAGCTGAATATATAGCCATTAGGATTTGAAACTACCAACCATAGTGGCCAATCTTAGGTAATGATCCACAACTGCTCTTAACGATTTCCCGATTTTCACTTGACAGTCACATGTGATTGTTCTAGCAATGGAACACAGTATGGTGCTCTGAGTAGGGGCTGTAATGAACCTATAATACAGGCTCCCTCTATGATGATTTGAAGGGGAGCAGCCATAGCACATTGGAAAATAAACTGCAGAGGTCTGACTTTCACAAGTACTAGTTACTAGTTGGCACTATGTAGCATCATTGGCATCATAGACATGTGTATAGCTAATGACACAATGGATGCTCTATGCATATTATATCAAACCTGACATATTCAGGGTTAGGTAAGCCTAAGGTGGGTATTCCACTGGGTTGGTTGTGTGCAGTATTTCAAAGTCATATGTTTACAATATTAAAAATCATTAGACAGCATTGGTAGGTTGGATTTCATGCATGGAATATCAGCTTCATGAGATACCTTATTCAATGATAGAGTATACCAAAACTGTAAAGTTTATGACTTAATCAGCCTCAAGAAAATCTATAGGACCTTTTATCATTTGCACTTTAAGTCCAGAACAACATCCTTAATAGATTACCTGAGGTCAGACTAAGGAGAGGGACCTGAGGAGGTTGCTGGTTGTTGACGTTGTTGGTAACTATCCCACAGGTCTGACAAGCTGGCTTGGAATGACTTCCTCTGCTGGCGTTGGTACTTTCACAGTTTGTCCTCATCAATGAGTCTTTCGATCAGTAAGATCCGTTCAGCTTCTTCGTGGAGAAGGCAGATGAGGAGGTACAGCTGCAGATTGGAGTGCTTGGCTTGTTGGTTGAGGTGGTTATGCCACCCCTTGACGTCATTATTTGTGCCAATGACATAGATTACAGGACACTTTAACATTTTAAAGTAATCTATTCCTTATAGAATCAGCCAAATACCAAAGTTTGATATGGTTTGGTTTGGTTGATCCTACCTTCAATAAAACCTTAGATGTGTCCTAGAGGATCAGTATGAGTTTGGGGTCTGCCTTATATGCAGGAGATCATAGTACCATAATATCATGATCCTAAAAAAAAATATGCATATTTCTATACCCTTTTTTGTGGGCTGAACACACCTTATCTTTAGGCCTGAGGGTACCATTTTTGGCAATTTCTTGAGGAAATTCTTTTTTAGACTAAATGAAATGATGTTTCTAGCCCCCCACTTTTCTGACCCCCATCTCTCACTGTTTTTTGGTCTAATCCCACAGGGGGGTCTTTTTAGCCTATTTGAACCCGTGCTTAGGGTACTAAATTGTAATCAGTGTTCACACATAGAAACTGTAAAAAAGATACGGAGTGACCCCCCATCCATACTGACCCATAAACTTACAGAATGGCGCATAGCTCTTTCTCATAAGTCTGCCATTGGCCATTGGCCCATTGCAAAAAGAAATCCTGTTGACATACTTGCATTATTTTGCTGCATCATTTACTAATCACAATATTAGAAGACAATGGCAAAATGTATTTTTTTTTTGTATATTTCCCACGTAACATTATTTGTCAACAGGAGGGTGGTGGTGGGTTTTTGCGCGTCTGTGTGAAAAAAATTTACACCCCCTCCGGCGGCGGAACAGACAGTTTTCACACCCCTCTTTGATCTATAGTTTTTTGGCTGAAAAGTAGGTAAATTTTTTATGCCCCTCTCAAGAGGGACCGAAATTGGTGGGTTTTGAGCCTCCTCCGGTAAGGGACAAAAATCGTATGTGACCTTGCCATTTTGACCTATAGATAGTAACACATTGTGTTTTCCACTGAAAACAGGTGAAATTATTTTGACCCGGCCTCATCAGAGAGGTTGAAATAATTCTGACCCCCCTCACCCAGGTCAAGGGGTTGAAGAATTGTGACCCCCTCCTCAAACCCACCAGCCTCCCTGTTGTTAAACAATGATCACTCCCTTAGGTCTAATAGGCAATATGTCATTTTGATATTATGGGCCGTCATTACAGTAGCTACATAATTTTCCATTCAGTACCAGCTTCCTTGAGTCACCAGCAAGTAGGCCCTACCCTGAGTCGCCACTTATACGAAAGTGTGTATTTTGTAAAATTATATATAACAGGAATATTTCCCCCTTTATAGCTTTAATTGGACGTATGGGTCTGAAATGACCTGGGTCTCAAATGACCATGGGTCTGAAATGACCTGGGTCTTAAATGACCTTGGGTCTGAAATGACCTGGGTCCGAATCACCATGGGTCTGAAATGACCTGGGACTGAAATGATTTTGGGTCTGAAATGACTTGTATTCCTATAAGGGCAGATTCACTGAGCAATGTTTGGGCCTATTTTAAGATGATTTTAGCTTTGGGGAGCTAGAGTAAAAAATGTAGACTACTATTCTTCATTATTTTAGTCACAAATGATAGACAACATCTTGAGGTTTAAGTAGAGGGCAAATTTATGTATATCGGCCGATATTTTGACGAGTTACGAAGGCTCGAAATTGGACAACACACCATTTTTTGTCCAATTTTCCATCATTCCCACCTATATATTGTTAAGCTAGGCAGTGTTAAAGTGTGATAAACCCATTTTGCCTTTGGTGAGAGGTCATAGCTATCTATTGAAAATACTTTGGCCATGTCCCTACCTCAACTGTCTTTCACACATGTGTTATAATATCGAACTGTGAGCATCCTCACATACGTAACACTTTTATTACACCTTAGACTTCTATGCTAAAAAAGTATCCTCACTGTTCTTATTACCTGTGTTGAGTAGGGTCCCTAGTGGGGTTTCAATGGTAAATAAATGAAAGTGATGGTTTGCTTCAGGTACGAGCTAGGTCTCATAAACCAAAATTCTACTCCCGAAAACGTTACGTATGTGAGGTACACTTTTATATATCTGTAGGCTATCTAAATAAATAATTCTTTATTTCTAGTCTATTCTAGTGTAGTATGTGTATGAATTTAATACTTAAAACAAAAATCATGGCTCAAGTCTGCATAGTAATGGCACAGAGGGGGTTTTTTGGTATTGGTGTGCAAATCCCCACATACGTAACGAAAATATGTGGGGGAGAAAGGAAATGTTTCCAGTTACCCTAGCAGAAATGACCGACCACTGGAAGTCACTCAGAGGATCTCAAATTAGCTAAGCGCACAGTCTACTGTGATTTTGCAGCTCCATTTACACTGAAATTTCTCAAAAAAGGTAAGGAATTTCAATCAAATTCTCATGTAAAAGTGTGTGTTATATATATGAGGGTCTGGAAGTGTCTTAGATTGCATGAAAATGATGTATTTTGGGTTATATTTCCCTCTGATTGAAAGTTCCAAGCCATAGACTGGCCATAGCAGCTTGGTAATGCCATTTAATTTGGCCAGGAAGCTCCATACTCTTTAAAGCGTGATTTTCCTCACATACGTAACGTTTTCATTGGGAAATGGAAATTACCCTTCCTGAGCTACTCCTGCTGTATATTTATCCCCAAATCATTGTTATTTGTTGAAATTAGGGCCTACCTTTACTGCTAGGGTTCATTAGGTGCAGTTTGAATATTTTGAAATGACACCCCAGCCTGTCTGGGGTGAGAAGTGTTGATTATTTTTCGAAATTTTCACCTCCCACATCCCAAAAGTGCATTATTTTGCGAGATTACCTGCTCTTACAATTGTTTATTTACTCCTTCACCTACAATCAATCATTTTAGTACATATAACCTCTCTTTTGGTATGTACTTTGCCAGCAGTATTCCTTTTCCCACCCTCCTCGGCATTTCGTTACGTATCTGAGGTGTTTACTAAATGTGTTGCACCATACACCTGCAAATAGAATTTTTCAAATACATTGGTTGATAATCTTATAATAGTGTCCCTATCTAATATCCTGGATAGAATTAAGGCACTTACCATTTAAATTTCCCACAAATTTGAAAACGTTACATATGTGAGGTTTTGTTCATTTTGATTACAATGTGTACTTCAGACCCATCCAGCCTATACATAATTCACTATTAAATGCGCATATGGTTCCCCAAACTAAAATAGTAGTGAATGTAGCAATCCTGCAATTTTTTTTTCAAAAATCTTGGTATGTAATTTGCCAGCAGTATTCCTTTTCCCACCCTCCTCGGCATTTCGTTACGTATCTGAGGTGTTTACTAAATGTGTTGCACCATACACCTGCAAATAGAATTTTTCAAATACATTGGTTGATAATCTTATAATAGTGTCCCTATCTAATATCCTGGATAGAATTAAGGCACTTACCATTTAAATTTCCCACAAATTTGAAAACGTTACGTATGTGAGGTTTTGTTCATTTTGATTACAATGTGTACTTCAGACCCATCCAGCCTATACATAATTCACTATTAAATGCGCATATAGTTCCCCAAACTAAAATAGTAGTGAATGTAGCAATCCTGCAATTTTTTTTTTCAAAAATCTTTTTATGGTTGCTATATTGTAGGGTAAGGTTGCACTGCCAGTCAGTAATGATATTTATGGGGTTCTATCCATACACAATTTTCTGGTCCTACTTACTTCTCATCCCCCATTGATAAACTAAATATTAGAGCATAATTGCTTGATATCACTCACCTTATTTGTTCAACAATTGTATTTAATCTTTTGCAGTCTGCAAGTTTCTGGGGAGGACAGGCTGCCCAATGAGAATGGCATGCGCTCAGAGTGAGATGGAAATGACCCATAATATAGTCTAATGTGTTAAGATATACCTTTGAAATACTAATTAACAAGTCCTATACAAGAAATTGTGATGCAGATGATCTGTGATGTTTAAAAGTATTGCTCTATCTAAATACTCACATACATAACGTGTTTTTCTTTGGTATTCAGAAGTGCCTTTGCAGATCTGGACCAGAATGTATATATATTGTTGGAAAAGAGTGACATCTTTTGAAAGTAGGGCCACTTTAGATAAAAGAGAGTGTTTTTCATTAAGATCTAGTTATTTTTAAATGTATTAGGGAAAAGTCAAGAATGCTAGGCTACATTCAAAACTTTCACTGATCTCCATATTTAGCGATGAGGTGTAAGAAAAAGGGATGTATTTTGGACATGAAATCTGAAGTACATAGGATGATATTTAACAGCTTTTATGACTGTTTGTTTAAAAACATTACGTTTGTGATGGTTAAGAATTATGGTTTTACACCACAGGCTATAAAAACTGACGCATTTGGAGTTAGCAAATTGAATCAACCTTTCTAACAATCCAAGATATAGGGCTTTAAATAAAATAAAGTGTTGTTAAATAATAATGAGTTTGTGATTTCATTGGTTCTCAGGTTGGTGAACATCCTTCACTGAATCACCCCATAAGAGGAACTCACTCAACCACAAAAATCTAGCTGGCCTGACCTTCAGAAGCAACATTTTAGTTGTCACTAAATGTGATAGATCATTGTCATAAGTGCCAGGTGGATCAATGGGAAAACGGAACACCGTGAGGGGCCTTCTGGGGGTCTCCTTTCCTGTGTTGATGGACTGGCTTAGATAACCAGTCAATACATACCTTTTTTCGCCAGAATATTCATAGAACTATTAAAAAAATATACCATCGGTAGTGGATTGATCCCCATAACATATTTAAACAAGAGGGTTATATTTTCTGCTGTTATGCCAATTACCCTGTACCAGCTCTGGTATCACAGTTCTGTAGGTGTGTAGTGAATGATAAAATAGAACCGTCCAGAATTTATGTGCAGTACGACGAACCAATGTCATACTTTTTCATTTAGTAGAAATCATCAGAACATCATCGGTTCATGAGATGCCTAATTCACTAAGACTGTAGAGCATAATGACTTACCTAGTCTCACCGAAATCGTCAGGGCTTTTTATCATTTGCAAAGTAGGTCCAGAACAGCATAGCCCTTAATACATAGGGCCAGACTATGGAGACATTAATGTACCAAAGCTGACAGGTAAGTGCTGGCTGTGGGTTTTTCTAGGATGGTGATTAGAAATGGTTGCCTTAAGGCATAATGTGGAATAAGAGGCAAAGTCAAGGGAATAAACATTTTGTATAAGTTCTATGTAGAGAATCTGTCAGTTTCTCCCCGAAGTCATTTGTAAAGTGAACCTAAACATTTTTTTCCATTAATTGACTTGTACTTTCTTGATGTATGTGACACTAACATTCAAAGATTTAGTAATGGCTATCTTGTGTCATGCTAGTCTCTCCACCCATACTCCCTTGCAACCTAGGGTGGCTACTTTGTGGCTAAAGGTAGTTTGGGGATGTTGTATGTTGAGGTGGACCATGTACCCAGCAAGGTTTATCATTTACAGAAGATGTAGAGTGGAAGATGATAGAGCTCAACCAGAAGGAAGAGAGTGTTAAGAAGTTGGGAAGGTTCAGTCATGACATGTAGCAAGGAAAAGGAAAGTACCTGTACAACATCTCACATGAGCTTAACACGTTGAACGGGTTGTACAAATAGCTTTACTGTCTGAAGGGGATCTGCTAAAAGATTATTAGAAAGTGTGCTTTTCCAAGTAGAAGAAATGTGTCATGCATACATAATTAGTGACTGGCTTCACTTCCCTAAAATCCAATTAGTATTCCTTGCAGCTTGACATCTGTGATAAATGAGGTCTCCTTCCTGTATGCATGAGGAATCAAAGGAGTACCTCTGTTGTACTCAAATTATTTTGAAGTTCATCATTGTCAGAGAAGAAGTTCCTGCCCTCCATTCCTACTTTATTCATAGTCCAGATATTCAACTTACAAACTCTAGGTCATAAAGGTCATATATGAGGCCCAAAACATGCATATGCAATAAGTATGATTTTACATCTTATCGAGTTAGTATAAGGTCAAAATGACGGGTCAAAATAACAGTGAGTTCTCCTTCCAAAGGTTGCTAGAGATTAGTCCTTATTTTCATGGGAATTCCTTGTGCCACCATGGTCAATTGTACTGCCATCTGGGACATTGTTTTAGAAACTACCCTGCCTTACAGCAACACAATGTCAGTGGTTGGCTATTATTTTTATATGGAAATCTGGTAGATTCAGCACATATTTCCTAGAGTGTGGCTATGTCTTATAGGATCGGGTTAAGTTGCTTTATATGTGAAGTAAAGTCCAAGTTTGCTGAAGCTATCAAGCAATATCTTACTGTAATTATGGCAATTACTAACAAACCTGCTGTAATTGCTACCCATGCCTTACTGTTGCAGATGTTACATTTGGAAATCCAGGAGTGTACTTTAAACCTCTCAAGGCAGCTAAGTACATTGGTCCGACCATCCCTCTAAGGATCACTAATGCATAGGGGTACTTAAGTGCATCATGCCAGCAGTCTACTCCTTACAGATAATTACTGCCACTTGTGCTTCCCCATGTGCTCTAAGTAGAAGCGTTTTTTTTTTCATTAGAAGATAGGGCAGCTTATGATATTCCATATACTCAGTTTTGAAGATAAGTACCCACCAGTAGAACCTACATTCATTCGATTTAACCTACCATTGAATTGCTGAAAACCCCGCCCATTATGAAAATGTCTCTCCCCAAGCCTACGTTATTCTATTCTGGTTCACATACACAATTTCTAGGCTCTCTGAAGTTCCTAGGTGGTCCCTAAGTAGATTAGCACCTTATTGGTAAGTCTTTACTGTTAATGATTCTAAAGGTCTGGGTCTTTTATAAAACAGGCTGTGTCTTTATTTTGTCCAAAATATAAATACAAAAGAAGAGACTGCTACTTGAATTGGGTAACGAGGCTTCTACAGGAGAATGAATTCAATCTAAGAACCTGATGGCCCAGTGCAATGAATTCTCATGATTCTTGAGTAAAATATGCACAAGGGAAAAAGAGTATGAATATTCAACATTCAAGAACGGGAGGGCACAGCTTGATATTCAAGAACCCTACTCAGAATATGACATTGCAAAATGCCAAAGGGGAAATTTTAAAATTAGCAACATGTCATGAATGTCATATCTATTTATGATTAAGGCTGATGAATTTTCATTTAACTATAGGAAATCATATGAAGCATTTGTTGCATGTTATTAGTCGATTCCAGTGTTGTCCTCACAATTGTGTGTAAAGTTGTAGCAGCAGCAGTTGGCTCTTTGAGACTATTTCACTTTGTAGAAAATGCCAGCGGGATAGCATTAGTGATAACGTGACATCTGGTCCAGTTTACTTTCTTTCCGGCTTAAGGGAATTTTAAAATGCATTGATCAAATCAGACTCACAAATTACCTCATCCATCTTCTCATATGTCACTTCTCATTTCGAGACCCATAGACACTTGTCCCAATATATCAAGGAACTCATTGGCCCCTTTGATACCACGATTCTGGCATTTCCAGTGCTTTTATTTTTTTAGGATATCCAGAGTGCCTTAGAACTAGATATACACATGATATTTAATTTTGAGTGCTTTTCTTGGATATTCTTTTTCGAGCTGAAGATGGTATAGAATTTTTCAAGTGTAGATGTAAGTTTTAGATCTTAGAGATTAGAGATTAATACAGCAGGATACCGATGACGGCGGTCTAGCTAGTCCTGAGGACTAAGGCGTCTGCCGCGTCCGCGCTGGGCCTGTTTGACGCATACGCTGCAGCGGCCAGCAGCAGCCACCCGCCGACATCTAGTCCTGGGGACTAGAACGCGCCCTTACTATGCGTTCTACAGTTTAGTCCTTAGGACTAAACAGGTGGTCACTGGGACTATGAATCTCATCCCCAGGGCACCATGACTATTCTCTACTCTTGGGTGATTATGAGCCAGGGTCTCAGTCCCAAGGACTATAATCTAGTCCCTAGGACTGTATCTTTAGTCCCTGGGACTATGTTTTATTTTTACAACCACATGGGTACGCGGAACAGCCCTCGGTGCTAGAAAGACATAGTCCCTGGGACTAAAAGCTTAGTCCTGAGGACTAAAGATTATAGTCCTCAGGATGATATTTTAGCCCTGAGGACCACATCTAGTGCTAGTGACCTAGTGCTAGTGACTACAGACATTCCTGGTGGTTGGATGTTAGTCCTGAGGTCTACAACTTTAGTCCTAAGGACTTAAAATGTAGTCCTTGGGCTAGAAGAATGGTCCTGAAGGCTAGAAATTGATCAACGCAGCCTTTTCCATATCTATACCCTGGTACAAGGTTCAGTCCCAGGAACTAACTGTTAAGTCCGGAGGGCAAAAGATGTAGCTGCCTGGTCCTCAGGACTAAAGATGTAGTCCTGGGGACTAGAGACATAGTCCCAGGGACTACTATTTCAGTCCAGCCGGTCCTGAGGACTAGATCTTAGTCCCGAGGACTATCTATATCTGCCAAGTCTCAAAGGGTAGGTGGGATGTAGGGTCTAAACGCAAGGACTATGCTCTAGGACCATAGGCCTACCTTCAGTGTGCAGTCCCAGGGACTAAAGATACAGTCCTGGGGACAAGAACATTGTCCTTGGGACTAGAGACACAGTTCTTGGTCCCCAGGACTATATCTTTAGTCCCTGGGACTACACAGAGCAGTCATGGGGACTAAAAAGTAGTCCGCAGGACTAAATTTGAAGTCCTGGGGACTACTTCCCTAGTCACAATTACATTAGACATCAATCAATGAATTAGTCCTCAGAACCACATGCATTAGTCCTAAGGACTAGGCAAATGTTTTTGTAGTCCTCAGGACTAAACAAGTAGTCCCTGAGTCTATGAATTAGTCCCCAGGGGCAGAAAGCTTAGTCCTGGAGACTAACAGCACAATCTTATACAACATCATGTGGCTTGCAAGGTAATTCATGGGAATGTACAATTAGTCCCTAGGACAATATCCTCATATTCTTAGTCCTGGGGACTAGGCTTTAGTCCTTAGGACTATGCTTACTAGCTTACTAGCTACTAGCAGCATTACACTTAAGCATCGCATTAGCAGCTATAGTCCTGAGGACTACCACTACGCCCGCGCACCTACGCTCACCGCCGGAGGCTCCACGTAGAGTCCGCGTATTTGCGTCAGTGCGGACGCGGCAGACGCCTTAGTCCTCAGGACTAGCTAGACCGCCGTCATCGGTATCCTGCATTAATACATACATTTTTTCATGTTAAAACTGACTGAAAGTCATTGCCAAAGGTGGGGTTCGAACATTCAGTCTAGGGTATGAAAGTCCAATGTGCTATCCAGTTCCCCATGTGGTCCGCTGGTGGTGAGCAGCATATAGCCTGTACAGTACTACACTATGGCTTAGCATCTTAACCTCGAACACCTGGCTTCCTCTTGTCACGGTCTACATACACATCCTTCACTTCGTGCTGGTATATCCAGGCTATCCAGCCCTAGTGCCTTCAACATCAACCATTAGTCCATTAATAGATAATGACACTCGTGTGAGGCCTCAGCACTAGGGAACCTATGTAATACCTGTGTCACCATAGATGAAAATCCACTTGGTATGAATCCTGTTCCAGGTCTCTCTCCCTCTTGACCTTTTAGGGGCTAATCAGTTTCAACCACAAAGGGTTGACTTCCCCTCGAGGGCTCTAATGGTATGGCTTCTTATGGAGAGATCCTCTGGTCCTTAAATCTAACACAATGCCAGGGCTGAGAGCATAACGGTATTAGGTAGTGTACAGTGGATGATGCATCCAAAATTGGTCATGTACCTTATTTACATGCTAAATTCATTAAATTCAGGTATTTTGTACAACAATAACGTTATACATAGAGAATCACTATCCTCGGGTATCAAGGTGTGAACATTTTGATCCATCAATGGATGGGTGTTAATTATTGCAAATGGGGCCGAGTCTTCACAAAGACTGATCAGATGGTGAACTTGCAATCAGCCTTGAATTCCTTGAGTCACAGAGCTGTAAAGAGAAAAATAAATTTTGACCTGCAGGTCTGCATTCCTCTGTTTGTCAGGCCTTTGTTCCTTACTCCATTGTTTCTCGATCCACCCAGTGCAGACAAAATACTTTGCATTGTTGTAACTGGTCCAATGTAAAGGCCAGAGCAAGCTGACATTGACATTTAAGTTCAAGATGTATTTCACAATAGATGAAGTGAGATTCATTACCTGTGTGATTAAACAGTTTTATTTTAAACTGTACTTAGATTTTCCTCATATTCCAACCAGTGAGATACAGAGGCCTCAACCTACAAAGGACTATACAGTGATTTGTCACATAAGCCTTCCTGTATTTTGCATGTTTCGTTTATCCATAATGCCGATGTAACACCCCTGGTGTCCAAATGCCGAACTAAAAATCCCCACCAGCCACCTTAATTGACTGTTACCTTCCATCATGCCATTTTACTTGCACTCTAAGACATACCAGTATTTAACTGTTGATCACATTGATCTAAGAGAGAACATTCCTTAAAAAGTGTTAAGTTCTTAATATCATAGTGTGAATAACAGGCAAACAATTATACATTTAACACACGACTGAATGAAGTGGTTCAGATACTAACCCAAATTATGAAATTCCAAGTTGAAGAAAGGATGCTTCAGTCGGCCATGTTCTGCCAGGTAGGATAGGGTAACATTGGCGTAATACAATACTGTAGGAGTCAGCTCTGCCGTAAAAGGCCAGCTGCCCCATTCTGTGTGTACAGCCCCCAGGGGCTGGCATCTGCTGAACGCTGCCCCCTATGTGTGTGTCATACTGATCCAGGTGTAGGTGGAAGGTAGAGAATGTCAGGCCAGGGGATATGGCTCAGTGTTAGAGTATTTACTTTGAAGTGGGAAGGTCCCTGTTTCGAATCCCGGTATTTCCAAAAACGTTTTCCACTGACCTCTACAATACATTGACATTCCCTACAAAAGGAATAATTATTTTAGTGGATTAACCATGCCTTCATGAAATAAAAAGGCTTATATTTCTCAAGGTCATTTCTCGAGGTTCTGCAATTACATACAGCCATTATTAACTATATATAGTGTACAGTCTTAGGTAATGATCTGCCTACGTTTTTGCACTTACATAGTCATCACATGGGACTGTCGTAGTAATGCAATACCGTAAGTAAGAGCTTTAATTACACAATTGAGCAGCCCCCCTCCCCACTACCATGAGACGAGGAGCAGTCTATGGAGGGGCCAGAAAAAATCCTTATAGATACACTAAGGGTGTTTTACTTCTCGCTCCCAGAGTTTGGCCTGTACAAGGCTCATGTGGTACTTAATAATTTAGCCTGGTCAGGCATCATTAGTGAACAGCTTGAGCAGCTCTGTACAGAAGCATTTGTTAGTTGGCACTTAAGGTGGAGAATGATTGTCATAAGAGCTTTTACAGATTTTGTTTGCCAGAATATGCATTGATCAAAAAATATACCATCGGCTTATATACTCTATTATAAAAGTCATATCTTTTTTGATGGAAGTATATATCATTGAGGCAAAACATTGGCAGTAGATTTAGCCCCATAAGCTACGCAAACAAGAGAGTTATATCATATGCGGTTATGCCAATCATCCTGTACCAACACTGGTGTCACAATCCCGTAGCTGTGTAGTGGATGATAGAAAAGATGGGAAACAAAGAGTTCTCACACTCTGACAAACAGCCCTAAGCCTTTATCAAACCTGAATCATTCAGGGTTGGCAAAGGTGGGTATTCCACTGTTCCAGTTTTGTGCAGTGCGACCCACCAATGTCATACTTTTACTATATCAAAAATTGTCGGAGCAGCGTTGGTCGGTTGGATTTCAGGTCATGGAATACTCACTTCATGAAGTGCTTACTTGAATGATAAAGTAAGCCAATACTGTCAATTATATGCCTTACATAGCCTTACTAAAATCTTAAGGACCTATTCTCAGTTGTGCTGTAAGTCCTGAACAGCATAATCCTTAATAGATTACCTAAGGCCAGATTGTGGAGACATAAATGTAGGAAAGCTGGTAAGTGCTGGGTATAGGTTTTACTAAGAAGGTGATTAAAAATGGTTGTCTTAAGGCATATGTAGTATCTAATACACAGTCAAATTGAAGCTGATAAACGTTGTGTTTAAGGTCCATGTAGAGAATGTAACTGTCAGTTTTCCCCAATGAACCTAAACAAATTTTCCATTAATTGACTGGTAGTTTCTTGATGTATGTGACACTAACATTCAAAGATGTGGTAATGGCTATTCTGTGTAATGCTAGTCTTTCCATTTAAAGTCCCTTGGCTACTTTGTGCCTAAAGGTTGTTTGGGGATGCTGTATGTAAGAAGTCAGGGAGGTCCTCACATAAGACTAACATGTTCAATGCATGAAACATGTAAACAGTTTTACTGTCTGAAGGGGATCTGCTGAAAGAACTATTAGAAATTGTGCTTTGGCTAGTAGAATTGATGTGTTGTCCATACATAATAAGTGATGGGCTTCACTTCACTGAAATCCAATTAGTTTTCTTTACAGCTTGACAGCTGTTTCTGACAATAATAATAAATGAGGCATTGGAGGTGTCTTCCTGTATGCATGAGGAATCAAAGACATGTTCCTGCTGTATTCAACCAAGTAGGTTCAGTATGAATCACAATTCTAATTTGAGAAATCCCATACATAAATCATCAACAGAAATTTATTCACGGTAAAAGAAGAAAAATGAGGAACACAAGATATTGTGATGCTGAGAACTGAGATAAGCATGATGCACTTGTCAGGTGTGTAACTCTGTCTTTCTGTGACGCATCCATTACAGGGCTAATGAGATAGGTATTCAGTGATGTGTTCTGAAGAAAATCTGATCTGTTACAGAATTTTAGATGATAAAGATTCACTTTGACAAAAAGAAAAATGACATTCCATTTGGATGATGTACCATTTTCTCGGGACTGCCCTGTGACAGGCCCTCCTATAAGCTCATAAGATGTAAGGCAGGAATATACAAAAAGGAATGATTATTTGTGCAGCACTTACCCCGCCCCAATGCAAAATAATTTTGAAGTCATTTCATTGCATGTAGCTATTATGATTTCAAACTAACTAATTATAGTGTGCAATATTAGGTAATCATCTTCAACAGTTACATTTTCCACTTAGCCTTCATAGTCATCACATGGGACTGATTTAGCAATGCTAACACAAAACTGTAATGACACAATAGTAAAGCCACTACCATTAAAAAGGGAGCTGTGTAGGACAAAGCCTATAGAGGGGCCATAAAGACCCCTGTAGATACACTAGGGTTTTACTGTATGGTCTCAAGTTTTGGCCTCTATATATGGTGGCCCTTGAGGGCCAACAAAAGAAAAATTCAAAGTAAAAATCTTTTTTTGCTGTCACTGTCAATCAAAATAAAAACCGTGGTGTCACTGTCAACTAAGAAAAAAGTTTCAGCTGAAAACTAAAAAGCTTACTGTCACTGTAAACTGTCAATCTGATCTGCACTGACTTGTGACAGGTATCTTTTAGCATAGGGAATAGAAGACTATCCAGTGGTTGGGGGTGGGAAAGGGGGGCAGGGTATGGGGGTGGGCTAAGGGCAGAGGATGGGGGTGGGGCAGGGGTGGGTGGGAGGCTTGGGAATAGGGCAGAGGGTTGGGTTGGGACAGGGGGTGGGGCAGTAGGCCAGGGGGTGGGGCAGTGGGTGGGATGGGGCAGGGGCGAGGGGGCAAACAGGGTGGGGCTGAGCAGAGGGGATGGGTTGGGGTAGAGAGGATTGGGTGGGGATGGGGCAGGGGGTAGGGGGGAAGTAGTAGGAGGGAGTGGGGTGGGGCAGAAGGCAGGATGTAGGACTGACCCAATATGACCTAACTGACACCATGTGACCCAACTGACCCCACATGACCCAACTGACCCCAATGACCCATGTATCCCAAATGATCCACATGACCCATGTGACCCAACTCTCCTTCCAAACTGACCCATGTGACCCAACTGACCCCAATGGCCTAACTGACCCCATATGACCCAACTGACCCCATGTGACCCAACTGACCCCACATGACCCAACTGACTCCAATGACCCATGTGTCCCAAATGACCCACATGACCCATGTGACCCAACTGTCCTTCCGAACTGATTCATGTGACCCAACTGAATGGCCTAACTGACCCCATATGACCCAACTGACCCCATGTGACCCAACAGACCCAGGTGACTCAAATGACCCAACTGACCAAACTGACCCACATTACCCAACTGACCCCATATGACCCAACTGACCCAATGTGACCCAACAGATCCCATGTGACCCAACAGACCCAGACCCAATGTGACCCAACGGTCACAACTGACCCAACTGACTTTGTGTCTAAACTGACCCCAGTGACCCAACTGACCCAGGTGGCCCATGTGGATCAGTTCGGTCATTGGGACCATTTGGGTCCTGTGGGTAAGTTGGGTAACATGGGTAAGTTGGGTCACATGACCAGTTGGGTCTTTGGGGTCAGTTGTGTCATGTGGGTCATTTGGGTCATAAGGTTTAGCCATGTGGGTCAGTTGGGTCACATGGGACATTGGGGTCAGTTGGGTCACAGAGTCAGTTGGGTTATGTGTCACATGGGTCCATTGGGTCATATGGGATTGGGTCATATGGGGACAGTTGGGCCATATGGGATCAGGTGGGTCAATTGGGTCACATGGGTCTCAAATGAGAGAGCTGTAATATATGTGAGCTGACGAGCAACTTTTTGTCTTAAGCTCCTCCTGCCTCCAATCTCACCAAACCGGGTTCAAAGTTTTGCTACCTAAATCAGCAAAAACAAAACCAATTCTCAAGCTTTTAAACATCAATATCTCAGCAACCGCTGTTCCGATCGACTTGATCTTAGGTGCTTACCTATTATATGCCTAATGTGTTGCTTTATCAAGGCGTCGTTCACTCTTTGAAATCAAACCATCAAATATTGTCAAGAAATCAAATCATTAAAGTCATTATTTAGCTGAGACACATACATATGACAGTGGTTAATTGATTGGGTGGGGATGTCATTTATAAATGTCAATACTATAAGTTATGGTCATGTTTCATCTTTTTTTCATTTCTGCTGTCCTTTCATTTGTGAGGAAGGAATAAGTATTAAAAAGGGAGCAAAGGCTCTGGGCTCGAGCACTATTGGAAAGTACCAAGAGTGGATGACATTTAAATATAGACAATAAAAGCTATTTTAAAGGGAAAGAAGAGAAAAAGATGTACTTTGAATCCAGTTGTATCAAAAACAAAGGGGGGAAAAGTGATTTGAATCTGATTGACTGAAACAAAAATGGTACATGACAAGTTGAAGGCCTTAAAAAGAGTAGCAAATGAAACTGGAAATGGGGCCATGTTTTTGGAAACAAAACACAGGTAGGCCATATCTCATTAAACAGCTATTATTTTCCCATACTCTATTGCATGGGAATGGGTTGTGGAAATTGAATCATATTGCAAATTCATTTGCATAGCTACCTTAACTAATTCTACTCACTCTGTTCAAGCAGTTCTCTTTATTTGTCATACTATTGTCCTGGAACCCGAGAAAAAGTGTCAGAGTGGTGCTGTAGTCAAGGGACGCACATTGTATAACTATTCTTTTCAAGTCGAAAACAACACAACTAGATTCCAACTTTGGGTTTTTAATGAGGACATTTATTTAGTCAATTTGAAACAACAGTTCGGCACCTGCGCCTTTATCAGGGTTAATCAAATGTCATAAATACAGGTATAAGGTACATTGTGAATCGTTGGTTCCACAATGGTTTCAGATGTATTCTGGGTAAATTCATTGTTATTTGCAATAAATTGTCAACTGAACCTTTTTTACAGTGTTTCTTTTATAAATAATTCTTCATAAAGGGTGTACATAGAATGATATTGGTATATCTTTAAAAAAGTTTTTTTAGGCATACAATTATGGTTTCTATACGTTTAACAGTGTGTTCAAATAATATATCCTACTGTCATTATTGTGCTTGTATCCTGCTTGTTGATTGATTTTTGTGACCATTAATTTGTGGGTCACTCCTGACCAACTGTTAACTGAGGACCCTCTCCCTTTCCTCCTGTTGTGCCTTGTTTGCTTCTAGGGCAGTAACTGCATCTTGGTTGGTCTTCTCGTAGGCCCTTATCTTCTCAGCTGTCTTATTGGGTTGAGGGCCTTCATCGATCGGTGTCCATGGTGGAGGGTATGGGAGATGTGTGTCTGGAGGAGTGGCTAACAGAGGCAGGTGCTGGGATGGAAGATCTAGATGATGGTGTAGATCCACCCCCTGAGGCAGATCCTTCTTCCTCAGAGGTAGATAGTGTAAGTTGGGTGTCCTGCAGGGAGCCCTGAGAACTGCTGGATCCCTGAGTAGACAGGGTGGGTGGAGTGGGGTTTACTGTGTGTGGGTCTGCTATTTTGGAGGCTGAGTTGCCCCCAGTGTATCTCCTAGTTCTAGAGGGAAGGGAGACCTCATCAGCAGGTCCCTGACTACGTAAAATTGCTGTGTGTTGTTCTGCCAGCTTGACTGATAAGAGCTTGTGTAATTTGGGATCCTAGTAGGATGTTCTCCACCACTTTGTCATACTAGAATATGTGCGTGATCAAGTTGTCATATGAGATATATGATATGACTAGTGGTTATAAGGAGTAAGAATATCAAGCTCTTGTTAGTGCATTCCAGTTATCACTAGTTTATTCTAGCTTAGGCAGTATTTATTTATTAATATTATAAATGTTAATAGCAGGAGCACCAACCACAAGAAACCAAGATGGCGGCGCCCATGAGAAAAACAAGAAGACCTTTTGACCGATTAAAATAGTGTTCAATAACGTCTACACAAAGGCTAAATTAATGAAACTCCTGAAGAACCTGAAAGGCAAGTACCTATACAAACATGTATCAATAGGAGACAAGCTAGGGGAGACTGAACAGTGTGAATTTAATGACTTACATGCTATGCACTACTAAGAGGCTGGGATATAACACACAGTTGAGACAGCGTAAGATCATAATAGACAAGAAGCCATTCGAACATAATCAACTCCACCAAGTACCTTACCAGGATCTAAATATGCAGAGAGCAAATGAAGCTGAAACGCCAGACGGGCTCATGTTCAAGTTGCATAACCACAAGCTATCTAACCTCTACCACTGTCAGATGTCCTACAGAGGAACAGAATACAACAGCTCAGAGCAGGCGTACCAAGTAGCCAAAGCTCAAGCGTGTGGTCACAAGGACCTAGTCCTATCCTAAAAGAAACTAGAAGATCCTGTTGAAATTATTTATGAAGCTAGGAAAATCCGACCGACAATGGAATGGAACAAAATGGCTGCTACAGTTATGCAAGAGATTAACAAAGAGGAATTCTCTATAGCATGTATGAGAGACTATCTAATCTCCACTGGGGATAAAAACTTGTATGAAGCTAGCTTCCATCCGATCTGGGGGGTGAAGATGCATTTTGCACAGTCAAATCAGTGTATGTCGGGTAACATCAAGGGTGAGAACCTTATGGGGCAGGTCTTACAGAAAATACATGTACAGCTGACCAAAGAATCTGAAAAAATGAGAAAAAACCCAGAGGGGGAATAATAATTTCCTGATTGATAATACGGTACAATTTATTAATATCAAATTTTTCATATATGTGTTTAATAGTTCCATAGATGAAATGTTGTAATAGCCTCAAAACTTTAACTGCAAAACTTAATGACTGTAAACACGGGTAGCCCTAAGAGCTGTAAGCCTGTGGTGGGAGGGGGGTATGAAATTTTTCATCTCGTATGGCATAGGTTTGCCTATTTCATAGACAAATGTATTGGCAGGAAGATTGAATATTCATACATGATGAGGTCGCTTACATGTAGAGTCACATTTATTTACGATTCTTTAAAATTAACATATCTTTGAAAGATAAATTTAAAAAAGGTTTCTCGATTGTACATATGAATGCAAGGAGTGTGAGAAATAAGTTTACAAAGATCAAAGAAGAACTAAATGATAGCTTTATAGATATTATATTATTGTCTGAGACATGGTTGAACGAGATGGATTGTAGCAAATTATATAGCTTTCCAAGATATAATCTCTTTCGTCAAGACCGAATCAGTATCTATAGAGGGGATGGTCTATGTGCATATGTAGACGAGGGGCTATCATGTTCAGTAGATAAGTTTAAAAACTTAAACAGGACTAATGAAAACATAGAAATTCAATGGCTATTATCAGCCAAAGGAACTAATAAGAAATGTATTGTCTGTAATATATATAGACCACCTTCAGGTAATCTTATGGAATTTTGTAATACTATGCGAACTTTACTTCTACAAATTGATAATCTAGATGGATATGATATTTTCATTCTTGGAGACTTCAATGTAAATATATTAACTAATACACCTGAGAAGCAGCTTCTCATAGAAACCTTTGATCATTTTCATTTGGTATAACTCGTAAATGAGGTCACAAACACATCGGGTACAAATACGTGTATAGATTTGATTTTTTCTAACTGTGATACTATAACCTCTAGTGGTCCACTGAACATACATTTATCACCCCACCTACCAGTACATATTCAGAAGTTTCAAGTACATGTAAAAAAGAACTATAGAACTTTCCTAGGAAGATCATATAATCAGCTAGATTTAGAAAAATTCTATACAGACTTAGAAAACTGTAATTGGAATCTTTTTAATAAGTCAAATGACCAATTATATGCTGGAATATACTGGAAAATATGATAAAAAGAATGCTAGATTTGCAATGTCCTGTTAAAAGTTTTAAGGTTGTAGATAAGCCTAGTCCATGGATGTCTAATGAACTTCTTGAAAGGATTAATGACAAAAATATGTTATTAAAATTAGCAAGACAGCGTATGGATATCATCTCTTGGCATAGGGCCAGAGAGTGTAGAAATATAGTTAACAGAGAAATTGAACGAGCCAAAGAGACTTATTAATATAATCTGTCTGAAATTTTCAAGAATGATTCAAAAAAATTCTGGAGTACTATGAAAGATATTTTACTCTCGAAAAAAGGCAACAACAAATCTATTATGTTAACAGATGAAAAGGTAATCTCGATTAATGATACATCTACCTATATTAATAATTTTTTCGCAGAGATTGGACCTAGACTTGCTGAGCAACACCAAACTATATTTAATTTCAAAGGTACTCATTGTGAGGTAGACATGCCAGATATGAATTTTACTGATGAAGAAATCAAAAAATGTTTGTCTTATATAGACACATCTAAATCATCTGCTATTGATTATTTATCTACTGATATATTTAAGAAAACAATGTTGAAGTTTCCTCGAAAATTTATTAAAATTATAAATTTGATTACAAATACAGTCCAAATCCCAGATAGCTGGAAAATAGCCACTTTGACTCCTTTACCAAAAGGTAGCGATCTGTCCAATGTATCTAATCTTTGGCCGATTAGTGTTCTACCTGTTCCAGGCAAAGTACTAGAGAGACTCATCCACAACAAACTAAGCTATCACTTAGATAGATTTGATATCTTATCAAAAAATCAAGGTGGCTATCAAAAATGTAAATCTACACTTGATTCTATTTCAGTACTGGTTGATGATGTATTAAAAAATAAAAATGAGGGTAATGTGACAATGGCTGCCTTTATAGATATAAAAAAGGCTTTTGATTCAGAAAATCACTTGATATTATTACACAAACTCGAACAATATGGAGTCAGGAACAGAAATCTAACTTTAATTGATAATTACCTGTCTAGGAGGCAACAGTGTTCTATAGCTAACCACATACACTCTGAAAAGGTAAATTTATCATGTGGAGTACCACAGGGCTCAATCTTGGGTCCTTTGTTCTTTTTATTATATATTAATGACTGTATCTCTGAAAACGATGTCCATAAAACTATAGCTATATGCTAATGACTCAGTTCTATACGTATCAGGAAAAAAATTATTATCAAATGAACTCACAACTGCGCTGAATACTTTCTCTCTTTGGTCCTTGGCTAACAAACTTACAATGAATGAATCTAAAACAAAAATTATGACCTTTGCTTCTGCAATAAAGTTGAAAAGAATACAGAAGCCAAAAATTGTTCTGAATGGGAAAACTCTAATGAACGTCTCATCATATAAATATCTAGGGGTTACCTTGGATCAAGAACCGAATTTTAATATGTATGTGAGAAATGTTATAAAAAATGCTTGTTTCAAATCATTAATTTTGTATAAAACTAGAAAATACCTGTCAACCACTGCTAGAATAAGAATGTACAAAATGCATATTATACCAATTATCGATTACTGTGATATACTATACAATGGAGCCAAATCAGAACTACTCCTAGAATTACAGTGACTGCAAAACAAGTGTTTAAAGACCTGCCTAGACGTTCATTTATTGACTCCTACCAATTTTGTACATAGAGAAACTGATACTCCCATGTTAGAAGCAAGAAGACTTTATCATACAAAAATGCTTGCCTTTAAAAGATCTACAATGGAGGAATATGTTAAACCGACTGTAAGAAATACTAGATTTTCCAGTGCACCTGTATTAAATTATAGGAAAATTAATTGTACAGCATATATAAAGTCGCCTGAGTGCCTATGTGCCCAAACCTGGAACAATCTAGAAATTGATATCAGAAATATAAGAGAAATAGAAAAATTCAAGGCTAAATCTAAGAAAATCTTGAACGATTCTATCAATGTATAATTTATATCGGATAGCACCTATGCATGTTGTGAACCTGAAAAAATCCAGAAACCGATATTAGAATATGTAAGATAAATAGATAAATTCAAGACTATATCTAATAAAGTCTAAATTGACTCTATCAATGTATAGCTTAACTCAAATCTAACAGTACCAATGCATGTTGTAAAATTCTATTGTAAAAAGTTAGGGGGAGGAAAATAATTATTATTGTATTTAAAGTAGACCAGAGTGTCCCAAATTGTTCAAAATATTGTTATACTTTTACAATTCTATGAAGACTGGTAAGAGTTTATATGGTCAGATCATAACAAAATTTTCTAAATGACAATCTGGTCATTAACTGTTTGGTCATGTTATTATCATAAAAAATTACCTTATAATATGGGTAATTATGTAATACACCACTGTATGTGCATAGGTTATTTTATATTCAATGATATTATATCCAGCGGACTAAGATATGTATACACCGCGCCTATGTCAACATGATGAATTATCTCTAGACCAAATAAAGTTTAAATCTGTTCAAATAAAATAGCCAGGTAATTTCCACACACAGTAAATATAATATGGGTACAAAATAGTGTTCCACTCCACTTGCAGTTGTAATGACTCTAGACATTATATACACCATTGGTCAGAGTGCACTATAAGACTTTGGGTTTCCTTATCTGCTCTGTTATGATGTATTTCAATTATTAGCAGCTTATAGAGGGAGTAGCAAGTGCATGTTGTTCATATGTGTGTGTGTGTGTGTGTAAGACATCTGTCAGTGGTATTTGAGGTCCTATGTTAACAGCTTAGCTAACACTCGTAATCCTATATAATGCAACTAATGGTACCAGCTGGTGCACTCTCCTATTAGATTTACTCCACGAGTATATCGTCCAGTTGCAGACCCTTCTTACTCCAATTGCCCATCACTTTTCCCCCTATCATCTTTTATGTATATTCCTTTGTCCCTTTACTAGTTCATTATTCTTTAGGTGGGGACCCCTTATGCCTTTGATAATCTATGACCATACTTTGGCCCAGTTTATTACCTGGGGCCGCTTATGTTGGTAGTTTTATGTAGGTTAATATCGTTGTCTTATTTTTATGCTAGTTGTAAGGGGCCTTCTTATTTTCTGTCTGTACTATCTTTTGGACAAGCTCTCTGGTTGGTTGGTATAGATGGGAAGGTGTATGCTGTATCCTGCTTACATGATTATTTTTACCTTTATCCATCTCTTTTTATGTTGCAGGTGTGGTTTTCCCCTGTTGCCTTCTACTTCTATGTTAACCCTTTATGGACCACAGCTTACATTTATGTACACCAATATATCCAAGACTGTTATTTACAATAAACCATTTCTAACTGACCTCCTCTTGTACTCCCTTGCACAAGAGAACCTTTAGGTCAGACCTTTGGACTCTTCATCATTAAATATACTTTTGTTCATGTTCAGTGGACCATGAGGTCGGATGTTTTGGTCTTTTAACTTATGTATATTCACATAGCTAGTGGTCAGTGGCCCCTGGACGCTCATGTGTATTAATGCCTCATATTTTCATGCATTAATACAATCATATGTTAAGATGTATGGCATAATAAAAGTGCACATGCCTCGGCAACCCTTAAAATGTTAAAAAGATGTGGAGAACACAACTCAGGAACAGACCCTGTAGGCAAAGTAGAAACCAAGATTGAGGAGATCATAGTGTGGTATTGTGATCCTGGTTATTGGCAAACCCTGTCACTTTAACTTGATTGAAGAGCCAAGGTCAATTTAGGTTTGAACAAGACCATTCGATTATTCAACAGACAATAAAGGAGGTTATCAATTACTCTGAAGCAAGAGGAATGAGCGGGTTGTCCTGATGGGTATATTGTTATGAACATTCATGACATATCACAGCTAGGTTAAGTAGCTTAACCACCTCTTATTTCTATCACTCTTTCCTAGGAAAAGCATTGATCATCTTAATGAGATGCTAAGACTTCTCTAGCAAAACTTATGTGCATCATTGTATAGGGACCAATCTGAGATGATGGGATATCCTTCTATTAAGTATGCCAAATAGTCATTGGATCTTTGGATCATTAGATCATTAGAATATATTGAAAGAAGGCCCTTGGTGCTTATAAATTTCAATAAGGATTCTGGGTCTTTTTAATACTGGTGATATCTGAAGACATAGATTATTTAGAGAATAGACAATGATCTTCTTCACATCTTGACTGTCTGTTGTCCTATAATGCACTCAGATGCATTCGTGCATTATAGGACAACAGACAGTCGAGATGTGAAGAAGGAGTTGTCTATTCTCTTTATAAAACATTCTACATTTCATTCCAATCACTTAAGTGCCCAATCAAAGTATGCCTAGACCAATTAGTGGTACTTGACTTGTTTACTGCTATGGTGACCTTGCTCAGGCGTGCACTGTACTCCTATAATGCACTTAAGGTCACTTCTATCATGCAGTAGAGCACTGCCAGCCATCTTATACCGTATATCATATCCATTTCACCATCACCACTACACTGCTAGACATGCTGCGTCTACAGGATACTACAGTATTCTACTATATCAGTGGATGTGTCAAACATGTATGCTTAGCTCAGACACCATTGAGGCATGATATTGGATTGTCACCCTCTTGATCCACCCAAGTGAAGTCACTTCAGGGACATGGCATGACAGTTTAGCCTCTAAGGGCAGAGAGGCAAGGATTCTCTCACTGTGAAAGATGATGTCAAAAGTGTAATAGTTCTCTGCAACTTTGTGACATAGCTATCATTATCATTGTCACAGAAATTCAGACACCGGGCTGTTATGGCATTAAAGTGAGTGATCCCACTACAACTTGAAGGGGGTCTAGTCATACCATCTTGAGAAATGCCTTCCACCCCATATTAAATATATGGATTCACTGTGCAGCCTATGGATGCCTAGTATATTCAATCCTCATTTATTTGAGAGCTGCATGTGTGGCATTGCGGAATACAAAAGGAGATGAAATGCAGTGCATATCTCATGTATCTGTTATGTTTGGGCACTTTCACTACATATATCCTATATCCTTCGAATTCAAATGTCAGGTTCCATTTGCATGAGCAGAGTAGAGATGGCCTTTCACTTTTGAACCAGGTTCCCTAAGACACATACATAGGCAGAGGTCCATGAGAATGTTACCCCAAAAGAGGGATATGAGGCCTCCAAAGGATTACTGGGCCTGCAATATATTTTATATGTACCGGAAATTTAGAACACCCGATCAAACTCTCTTAAAGTATCACCTGATCTTTACTACAAGTCACAGGAGTAGTACTCCACCTGTAAAGTCTGGATGTATCAACATAGCACAGTGCTAAAATGAAAAGAGTTCTTTCCCTAGCTATTCCTTATAAGATCAGGTTAAGTTTGAGTATTGCTTGCATGTGAACTATGTGCTTTGCTACAGCTATAGATCAGTCTCTTACAGTAATTATGGCAATTACAAACCTACCTATTGCTATTGCTTGCCTCATAATCCCATACTGTAACCCTCTAAAGAAGCAAATGCATAAGTGGATTGGTCCAACCATCCCTCAATGTATCACTAATAGACCATTATAAATGCATTTAGGTAATCCCCAGGGAGTGCTGATGGATTAGTGCATCATGCCATCAGTCCAGGGTAGATGCCCGGGAGGCCATTTCTTAACACACTATGACTGCTGTCCTTTAAATCGTAGTGAGAACCTAATAGTTCGATGCAGCAAGTTGGGAACCTGAGTGTTTTTCCAGTTTTGGAGGCAGCTGTGCATATAAAATGCCTTCATTCAAGGGACATTTTTGCATATGCTGCAGAAGACAAGTGTTGTGTATGATTCTGTCTAAAAAATCATAACAAAATATGAAAATAGAATCATTTGCTATGCATTATTCCCTCATAATACAGACTAGACAAAATGCCCTCTGTAGGCCCCGTACAGGCTGGAAAAGCACCATGCTTGTAAATGTCTTCATCATTTTGAAGATAAGAATATCTAAAGACCTGAACAATGTGAACAGGTCCATGGTGCAAAACCCTTTTGTTTCTATTAAATTCCATCATCAATAATTGTTGTTTTGACCTAATGATTCATTGAAAACCATATTGGAATGTGAGACCTATTATGATGCACTATTGAGCTATTTAGCTGTAAATAGCAACAAATGCATTGTCCGCACCAAAGACTACAATCATAAGATGTGCCTAATTCTTCTCACAATTATTTTATCACTTAGATATTTCACATGCCTTTAAAGATGATCAAGTAGAACATAAAAATGGATAACTCTGGTATCAGAGGGTGATGTGTCCATAAATGGTGATCTATGTGGTCCCACATCAAAAACCAAACAAGATTTTTGCTGAAAATCACAGTTTTTGCACACTAACAAAAATGATATGTCTCCCATAGTGTAATGAGCCACCATAGAGGTAGGGAAAAAAATCATACCTTGGCCTGAAAGCAATGAGTCTCATCTTTCATTTGCTACAAATATTGTGTAAATCAGATAATCTTTGGCTAAACTACAGCATTTCTTAGCAAAAACTCAGGAAAAACTAAGTTTTAGGTTCCCAACTTGCTGCATTGAGCCCCTAATGTCTTCACCAGTACGACTGCCCTACTAAACCTTATGTAATTACTGCATAGCTGCTAATCATAGTGAGCCGTCCTAGGGCAGTTCCCACGATAGCCTGGCTTGTTATTTGGATTTTTAAATCGTAATGGCTGTGTGTAGTCGTAGTACATTGAGAAATGGCCTCCTGAACAGCTGGTGTGATGCATGTGGACAGAGTTCGTGACCAAACAGCACATAATTGCACATCGAAACATTGATGGACATGATCAAATAATGCATTCCTGGCACTAAAAGGTTTGTAGTTATAGGCATATAGCTTCTGTATGCCCTACACCTGCTCTACTTCTCACCGATAATTACTGCCATTTGTACTTTTCCCATGTGCTCCAAGGAGAAGAAGAGGATAGTCTTATGATATTCCATGTCCTCAGCTTTAGAGATAAGTTTCCTGCAAGAGAACCTTCATTCATTTGATTTAACTTACCATCAGATGTCTTATAAGATCAGGTTAAGTTGGAGTATGCCTTACATCCCTATACTGGTTTATCTCATGGTGAGATATTACAATGTGATATATCTGTCTGGTAATGCAGCCTCAGAATTAACAAAGGAAAGTGCTGAGAGGAGGCTTCCATTCCATCAGTGATTATGGTGATTATGTGTCATCTGTTGCCAATGTTAGCTCCATAATCTGAACCTTATCCCTAGTGACATATATCAGCCCCCCCCCCAATGATATTCACAGACTACTCCCTACTATGTGCTCTCTCTGAGATATAATAATGAAAACAAGCTTTGTTTTCCATATCATCACCAGCCAGAATCTATTGATAATAAAGGCAGTTGTTAGTTGTAGCTAATATTTTTTTTTTCTTAATCAAGATGTTTTAAAGTGTAGAAACAATTGGCACGTAATTAGTCATATTTTGCATCTGATGCTTAAAATATGTATAAAAAAGAAGGGTTTATTTAAGTATAGGAACTCATCAGATATATGTTCCTTAGGTTATATTAGTCATATTCCTTACCTAACAATATAGCGGCCTCAGGGAACCGGACTGGTTCCTGCACTACCATGTGCATGCTGACATCAGCAATATCTGGTTCTGATCTCATACCAGACTTGTTCCTGGCATGTCATGCTATTTGCTAGGCTGGTACCCACATAATTCCCTGAGAGATTCCGTGGACAGAACTGACATGACAGCACACACAGCATAAATATTAAACCTCTCTTTACCCGAGCTGCCCTGTCATTCAGGTGTCATATCTTCATAATCTATGATTACTGTACGATATATGATCCTCTTATCAGTTAGTAGTAAAGGTGTTTTTGCTCCAGCATATTGTACAGAGCTTTGGGTTATAGGTGTTGATGGTAATGCGGCAAATGCTGGTCTCTCTAAGGACGGGATGCAGTGTGTATATATAAGTATTACTGTGGTGACCCCTATTGGCAGTATGTGTAACTATGTCATAGTATGGACAGGCAGTGAAGGTATACATAGTACAGTAGGGTATAAGATATATAGTGATGAAATATATGTAAAGATATTTGATGCATGTTTTCAATATATAACACCAGGTTGTGATTTATTCTCATCAATCCTTAAAACACATTTTTGTATTAGGCAGTAGCAGTAGCCCTTGGCTCTTTTAGACTTTTTCACCTTGTAGAACATACAAGCTGCATAACTCTCATAATAATGTGACATCTGGTATCTGGTCCAATATCATTTCTTCTAGGCTTTTAAGGGAATTTTAAAATTCATTGACCACATCACCTCACAAATTACCTTATCCATCATCGCATGTGTCACTATTCATTTCAAGTCCCATAGACACTTGTCCCAATACATCAAGGAAGTGATTATCCCCTTAGAAATAGGAACACAGGTATTACATCTCAGCATTAGGGAACCTATGTAGGTCTGTGTTACTGTAAATAAAATTTGGTATCAATTCTGTTCCAGTTTTCTCTGCCTCTGGTCCCTTTAGAGGCTAATCGGCTTTAACTCTACTAGGGATCTAATGATATAGCTTAACTTAGAGACACTCTCTGGTCCTCACATGCCATAATGACCCGTTTAAGTTCTCGTGCTCTCAGTAATTTCATTATCTCTGTACCCCAGTGCTTATTCAAGACCGGCAATTATATGAGATCCCGACACTTAAATGGTATGGTACTGTCAAGTGTAGGAGCATGATGGTATTAGGTGTTGTGGAGTGGCTGCCAGTGTGTGAAGTGCATCCAAAATGGGTTATGTGACTTATTTACATTTTAAATTGATTGAACATATGCATTTTATATCATAAAAACATGAAATAAATACAGAACTGAACTCCCTGGGAAATAATATCCTTGTTCTGCCCCTCAGCTCGCTGTCTTCCCCTCGGGGAGATAGTGCCTCCCTTAGGATAGCTCAATTGAAATGTATCTCACAGTCGTTCAGTTCTATGTTTTTTAGAGGGAAGTCCCCAGTACTGGCCTCATCCCGTAATTTCCCCAAATTCTGGACCCGCCACTGTTTCCATTGTGGTAAAATGTCTAATAAAGCTGTGTGTATCAGTCAGGTTATATCAGTCACTGTCCTCACACTGAAAACATGAAAGATCCAAAACTAGTCAGCGGAGACCACTTTAGGTCCTCAAGTTGACGATACCTAAAACTACAACTTTAGGTAGTCAAAATGATGACTTTAGGTCATCATCCTAACAATCCTGAGTCATCAGGATGACAATACTAACAGTACAGAGTCGTCATATTGATGACTCAGGTTGTCAGGATGATGACCTAAAGTTGTCATTTTGACTACCTAAAGTTGTAGTTTTAGGTATCGTCAACTTGAGGACCTAAAGTGGTCTCCGCTGACTAGTTTCAGATCTTCCATGTTTTCAGTGCAGGTATCAAGATGTGGACCATAAGACCCACCAATGGCTCATGGATGTTAATGATTGCGAGTGAGATTGCATATTTACAAAGACTAGTCAGAGGGTGAACTTGCATCAATCTTGAAATCTTTAGTCCCAGATCTATCAAGAGAAAAATATAAATTGACCTGGGCCTGCATCACTCTCTTTTTCTTTTGCCTTTGTTCCTCACTCAATTGTTTCTCTATCACTATGTGTCGATCCACCGAATGCAGACAAAATGCTTTGCATTGTTATATATGATTCAAAGCAAAGGCCACAGCCAGCTGACAGTCAGTTTTATTTTCAAGATGTCCTTCATAATAGATGAGGTAAGATGCATCAGCTATGTGATTGCACAGTTTAATTTTATTTGCAGATAGAATATATTTAGCACAGTAATGAATGAGGTGACTCAGATGTTAACGTGAGTTATAATTTTCTGTCAAAGTTTAAGAACGGATCATTCAGTCAGCCATGTCCTGCCAAGTAGGATTAGAGGTGACCGTAGCTATTTCCTTTTCTAACAAAAATTCAATGCTTTGAAATATTCTCTCATATTATATTGTCTGCTGTTATGCCAATTATACTGTACTAGCACTGGTATCATAGTCCTGTAGGTGTGTAGTGAACAATACAATTGATGGGAGACAAAAAGTACCCTCACTTTGACCTGACCAACAGCTCTACACTTATATCAATACTAAACTATTCAGGGTTGGCTAAGGTAGGTATTCCATTGCGACAATTGTGTGCAGTATGACAAACTAACTTTTACTATATCAAAAATCGTTGGACCAGCATTGGTCATTTGGATTTCAGGTCATGGAATACCCGCTTCATGCCTAATTCCATCATATAGTAAACCAATACTGTCGAGTATAGACCTTACTTAGCCTTCCCAAAATCTTCTGGACTTTTTCTCATATGCACTGTAGGTCCAGAACAGCAGTCATTAATCATTATGACTTACCCGAGGCCACACTAAAGAGGCATTAATGTACCCAAGCTGAGAGATAAGTGCTGGGTGTAGGTTTTACTAGGAAGGTGATTAAAAGTGGTCACCTTCAGGCATATGTAGTCTCTGATAGACATTTAAAGTGGATGGAATAAACATTTTTGTATAAAGTCCATGTAGAGAATGTTAATCTGTCAGTTTTCCCCCAATGTCCCACATTATTATGACCAAAATCATTCAGTCAATGAACCTGAACATTTTTTCCATGAAATGTCTTGTAGTTTCCTGATGTATGTGACACTAAGATGTAGTAATGGCTATTCTGTGTAAAGCTAGTCTTTCCATTGAACTCCCTTGCTATGTTGGGTGCATACTTTATGGCAAAGGTAGTTTGGGGATGATGTATGTTGAGGCGGCCCATGTACCCGGCAAGGTTTATCACCTACAGAAGATGTAGAGTGGAAGATGACAGAGCTCAACCAGAAGGGAGAGAGTATTAATAAGTCTGGGAGGTTCACTCATAGCATGTAGAAAGGAAAAAGGGAAGAACCTGTAAAATACCTCACATAAGACTAACATGTTCAATGCATAGTTTTACTCTCTGAAGGGGATCCGCTGAAAGAAATATTATTAGAAAGTGTGTTTTTGCAAGTAGAAGTAATGTGTTGTTCATACATGATTAGTAACGGGCTTCACTTCACTAAAATCCAATTAATCTTCATTGCAGCTTGACATCTGTGTCTAACAAATATGATAAATGAGGCCTTGGAGGTGTCTTCCTGTATGCATGAGGAATCAAAAACATGTTCCTGCTGTATTCAGATTCTTTTGAAGTTCATCATTCTCAGAGAAAAAGTCCCTGACCTCGATTCCTTCCTTATTCATATCCCAGGTATTCAACTGATCAACTCTAGGTCACAAAGGTCATACTAAAGGCCCAAAACATGTGTATGTAATGAGTATCATTTTGAACATCAATGCCCATCTTTTTCTGCACTAATCATACTTTGCTTTGAAGTGTTAAACAAGTGTCTGGTTTCTGCGAATTCGATTTTAGAGCAAAGATTGAATCTCAGACATCAATTTTGCCAACTTGCCTATATAAACAAGTGTCATGATATCCAATAAAAACGTCATACACATAGATCTAGAGAAAGGCGTTATTAAGGCATTTTTCATCGTTTGAAATTATACCATCAAAGTTAGAAATCAAACCAGGACAGTGGTTAATGGATTGGGTGGGGATGTCGTTTTTTAATGTCCTTTCATATGTAAGATGGGAAGAAGTATTAGGAAAGCAACAAAGGCTTCTGGCTGGAGCACTATTGCAAAATGCAAAGAGTGAATGACATTTAAACACTCACAATAAAAACTAATCTAAAGGAAAAGAAGAGAAAAAGATGTCATTTGAATGCAGTTGTAACAAAAAAACGAAGGTAACAAAACACAACAAAAAAGAGTATAGAACGGAACTGGAAATTGGGACATGTGTTTGGAAACAATACACAGGAAGCCTATATTTCTTTTAAGTGCTATTACTTTCGCATACTCTATTGTATGGGGATGGATTGTGGAAATCAGATTACATTGCAAATTCATTTGCATAGCTATTTTAACTAATTCTACTGAACCTACTCAAGCAGTTCTGTCTATTTCTTGTTCTATCATTCTGAAACCCAGGAAAAGGTCAGAATGGTGCCATAGTCAAAAGTACTTAATCTTGGGACGCACATTTATAAACATATTAAAACATACCTGAACTGCTGTCAACTAGATTTATCAGCACTTCATTGGTGTTTCATGCCTCAGCAATCCTTAAAATGTTAAAAAGCTATGGAGAACACAAATTAGGGACACAAGCTCTATGCCAAGTAGAAACCAAGATGGAAGAGATTGTAATCTGTTATTGTGATCCTGGTTATTGGCAGACCCTGTCTCTTTAACTTGATTGAAGAGCCAAGGTCAATTTAGGTTTGACCAAGGTCATGAGATTATTCAGCAGAAAATAAAGGAGGTTATTTATTACTCTGAAGCAAGAGGGATGAGCGGAATGTCCTGATGGGCATATTATTGTTATGAACATTCATGTTCTTTTACAGCTAGGTTTAGTAACCTGATTAACGACCTCTTATTTCCATCACTCTCCCTAGGAAAAGCATTGATCATCTTAATGCCTCAAGTGTTAAGAGTGCTCTTATGTGCATCATTGTAGAGGGACCAATCTGAGATGATGGGATATCCTTCTATTAAGTATGCCAAATAGTCATTGGATGAAATAAGGCCCTTGGTGCTTATCAATGTCAACTAGGATTCTGGGTCTTTTTAAGACTGGTGATATCTCAAGACATAGATAATGGTATATTAAATCCATTTCACCATCACTACTTCTAGACATGCTGCTTCTACAGGTCACTACAGTATTCTACTATATCAGTGGATGTGTCAAACATGTATACTTAGCTCAGACACCATTGAGGCATGATATTGGACTGTCACCCTCTTGATCCACCAAAGTGAAGTCACTTCAGGGACATGGCATGGCAGTTTTAGCCTCTAGGGACAGAGAGACAAGGAATCTTTCACTGTAAGCAATGCTGCTAAAAGTGTAATAGTTCTCTGCAACTTTGGGACAGGAGGGCATTTCTCAAGATGGTATGACTGCATTTAGCCACTACGACTTTAAGCTTTCAAAATAAGAATGGGTGATCGCCTACTACTCCCTGTACAATCAGCACTTAATGTAGTATTTACATAGGGTTTGGTAAGGCAGTCGTACCAGTGCAATCATTATTGACCATTGGATGTGAGGAAGTAATGGCATTAGTGGAAGGGATCCCACTACGACTTGAAGGGGGTCTAGTTGTACCATCTTGAGAAATGCCTTCCAGAGCTACCACTATCATTGTCATAGAAATTCTTTGGTATGCAGTGCTTTGCTGTAATGTAGGCTACAATAAAACTAGTCAACACTGATTGCAAAAGAATTCAGTCAAGGTCAAGTCAGATCATGCCATTTTACAAGCTACAAAAAGCCCTGTAAAGACCACTGCTTGCATTGACTTGACTGTATATAACATGGAACTGAATGAGAGGCATGGTAGAGGTTATGTGTAATTGTCTACATTGTTAGGTGAACAACTCCCAGCCAAAAATCCAGTAATGTTCATATAATAAAATCATAGGGAGGATGTTTGTCCATTTACCTTAACCACCAAACATCAATTCTACATTGTATTCATATATCATAACTTGTTATTTCTCTTTGCAATTGGTAGCCTAGAAGTTGAAGTTTCCCTCATAACTATGTGCAATAAGTGCTGAGAGAGAAAGTTTGCTACAGCTATAGATCAGTGTCTTACAGCAATCATGGCAATTACAAACCCACCTGTTCCCACACTCATCATCCCATGCCTTACTGAGGCTACATTTGGACATCTATCAGTTTACCTTTACCCTGAAAAGGCAGCTAATGCATAAGTACATTGGTCCAGCTCTCCCTCAATAAATTGCCAATGCATCAGTGCATTATGTCAACTCTCCCACTGAGGGTTGCTCTTGCAATAGTGCATTAACCCTGGGTAGTTGGCATGATGCACTGGGGAGCAAAGCTGGTGGCTCATCACCAACCCATTGATGCATCATAATGACGTATAGGCATGGTGCAGCAACTCCCTGTTCGCCCTTAAAGGGTGCAAATTATAAGCATGGAGCTCCTATATGCCCTCCACCTGCTCTACATCTCACAGATAATTAATGTTGCTTGTACCTTCCCATGTGCTCTTAGCAACAGTATATTTTTGCATAACAGGATAGACCTCATAACTTATGATATATCATATATGCTCTCTCTGCTTTGCTACCGTTAGGCACAAACTGATAACCCCCATCACTACCCTCTTTTAAATTCTACTTTTTATCATTCTGGCTCATACACACAGGTTCTAGGCTGTCTGAAAATATAAATCATTTGATATATTGAAATTAGCTTTGCTTTTGTCATCCCTCAGGAGATTAGTACGTTAATGGGAAGTCTCTACTGGTTACAAAGATCTGAGTCATTCATAAAACAGTCTGTGCTTTCCTTTTGCACTAAAAGAAGTTTATGTTTTATGACAGAGATGTCTCTTGTTAACTCACAGGGTAAAGTGCTGTACTGTGACTCTTACTGTAATACAAAGCGTTTGCAGGTGTAGATATAGGTGTACAGTGAGTGATCCTGTATAATTACTCTGTATGCAGTATGCCCTAGGCCAGCCAGTCACTCTAGTAGCCCTTCAAAGGGTTTACCAAAATAGCCTTATATGTACTTTCCCCCACAGGATGCTAGTAGTATACTATATGTTTAGTTTGTATAGCCTTATATTGCACACCTCAATCCAATATTGTCGCCAGAGCTTATTAATAAATTGCAATATGATAATAACCTCAACAGGTTCAATCTAGCATTGTGAACCAAAGATATTGTACAAGGTTACCTGAGAAGAAACTATGAACAACCAATAATATGCATACATGACACCATAATTGTGTCTAAATCTGAAATACAAGTCCCTGGACTCTGGGGTTGAAGCTAACATAGGCCTACCTGCCTTTGGGTTCGTTCAGTGTTAAAACTGAATGACCATGAAATGGTTTGGGTGAGATGGTTCTCTACTTCTCTTACCCTCAATAGTGCCTCACTTCATTGGGATTGGAGACAGTTTTGTCTTCATTAGGCATGCATGACTTAGAGTATCAATGCATGCATGCAGCGCACACATAAATGATATTATGGGGATGATTACCGTGAACTGACCCCAATAGCAGAGTATATATAGCAGTGTCTATTAATAACATACCTGTATATACAATACATTTGTTGTTGATTAACAGAACCCCTTGCTGTAGTTCTACAATTCTAGTTTCTGTTATTGTACAGCAATAGTTGCTGGAACCTCAGTTGCCAGCAAAGGTTTCTGTAGATTTACAGTATATTTTATTGTTTATTTACACCAAAATTTGCTGTCCATTCACAGAAAATATTGCTGTTTATTTACAAGACATTTTGCTGTTTATAGCATATGCTTCTGATTGATCTTCCTGTAGGACCACAGTGGCTGTAAATGTATGATTACTCTGAATTGTTCTGTAAAATTACAGTGGTTCACCTCCTGTAGATTTACAGCAAAATGTACTGGAACCAAAGTTGCCAAGGGATTTTTCTGTAAAATAACCCTGCCTACATCTTACAGTATGTCCATAAAAATATAAATAGAAAAGAAGAGACTGCTTCATTGGGTATCCAGGGCCCTAAGGAAAAAATAAATTCAATCTAAATTGATGGCCTATTGCAGGAAATTATTCGGTCCCTTTAGCATAATATGCACAATGGAGAATGAGCATGCATATTCAACATTCTAAAAAAGGAAGGAATAGGTGAATATTCAAGAACACTACTTAGAATGAGACATTGTAGAATGCCACAGAGAAATTCTAAAATTAGCAACATGTCATGTCATTTTAATTATCTTAGCATCTGGGGGGATTGAGATCACCATGTTAGATCACATCATTTACCTCCAAATTAAATTGAAAAGGCGTCAGTACTTCTGCAGACCTATTCATGTCGGAACTTGACAGGCCTCAAATGAAAAACATCAAAGTTTATCCACTGACAACAAAGAGGTATATTTCTGCCTGTGGTGGAGAATTCAAGTCAAAGCATTTGCCTAGCCCTTGGAATTCTGCTTAACTATTGATGTCACATTTTCAAGAATTGATAATTATGTAAGTTGTATGTAAGACCTTATAAGGCCTCATCTGAGGCCCAAGATATATATGCTTGTTTCATTGAGGTAAACTGTCTTGTGTTTTGTCATTTGTATCCTATCAAATGATTTCTTTAGTTCAAATACCACAGATACTATTAGATTTAAAACAAAGACTCAAAGGTTGGCCTGATTGCTTGTGTATACAATGTATTATTTCATTGCATGTCTCACTTCATTTTGCCCATATGCCTTGTAACATGAGCAAGTGCAAATATTTGCTAATCGTGGTAAATTGAGCTTCTCCCCTCAGTTATGAGCAGCTCATTGACTGGGGCAGCTTACTGTGGTGATCCATAGAACTGCTCATGGCTGAGGTGTTGGGTGGCTGTCATTTAAACTCTGTATAGATGCAAACCCCTGAAGCAGTCCCTTTAATGAGCCTGTCAGTGACTATATTGTGATAAAAGCATTACTCAGATAGTCCAATATTCTCTGATCTATTCTAGACAAAGAATGTTACAAGCATGTATAGAAGTTGACTAAGGTCAATATTGAAAATGCATGCTCGGATCCTGTAGAAATATCAATAGTGGGTTCAGCATAATTTGCATTTCTAATTTGAGGATTCTAATACTTAAATCAATTAACAGAAATTCATTCAGGGCAAATATAGAAATAAAACACTCATTGCTGGATGAGCACAGGATATCATGATGCTGAGAACTAAAATGATTCCCTTGTTATGGGAAACAGCCAGGTGTGTAGCACAACTCTGTCTGTCTGAAACCCATCCAGTACAGTGCTAATAACAAAGGTATTCAGTGATGTGTTATGAAAAAAGGTTCTTATCTGTTACAGATTTTCAAAGAGAGAGGTACTAAATCTTTTTTTTTCTTCCTAAAAAATGGATTTCTATTCAGAGGACACTGACAGACCCTCCTACATAATCCCTCTATTGGTTTCTCTCATTGTGAAATCTTACAATCCCAGGCCAGAATGCAGTTGAAAAGCAGTACCTAAGCAGTATATGAACAGTGTTGTCTAGCAGTAGTGGTTCAGTGTCAAATCAGTATGAGGAACAGTAGTATTTCAGTAACCACTGTCATTCTACTGTCAAACACAGTAGAACAGGGCAGTAGTGCTTCATTAGTATATCAGTGTGACATCAGTGCAAGAGTAGTGATGTAGTACTGCTACACCCCCACATGCAGAGCAGTAGACCACTGCAGATCCAATGCCGGGTGCAGGAAGAAGTAGTAAAAGAGTATCCACTGTATCACTACTGTCCTTCTTGTATGCAGTACTCCTACTACCTGATCTCCCACTAAAAAGGTTTTTCTGAACCTCGGGGGACTTAAACTCAGTTCCTTCGGATTACTGTCCGGCGCATTAGCCCCCTGAGCTATCTCCCCATCAGTGTTACCAGTGGAGGATCAGTAGGCTACTGCATTCATACTGCAAATTCAGTTGAGAGTCAATAGACTAGTGAATCTGTACTCAAAAAGGCAGTGTTAAGGGAGTATTTGATCAGTGACTACTGAAATATGCAGTGGTTGATCAGTATATTTTCAGTATCAACTGAATTTAGAAGTATAAACTGCCTTCTGATCCGAGATATGATATAGCTGTCTGGTAATTAAGCCTCAGACTTAACAAAGGAAAGTGATTAAGTCAATTATGTACCATCTGTCATCAGTAATATTTCTCAACTGGGACTATGCCACTGTGGTACTCCTTATTTTGGGTTTAGTTGATTATTAACAGTCTTTAAAGAACAACCAAACAATCATTATGAAGCTATAGCAGTAGCCCTTGGTATCACTTCTCAATTAAAGACAAACAATACAGGCTGACCAATGTTAAATCTTCTATTGATAATCTCAAATGACTCTGGATAGTATTAGTTTAATATGTAAATAATTGGAAAATGCAAAAAAAAAATCGCTATGTCGAGGTGCTCATTTTCATTTTATGACCACTTAATTGAAAATGCCTTAACTATAGAAATGAATGGGATTTTTTTTTTGCATCATAGTTATTAACCTTCTATTGATTCATCTACGAGACTCTCTGGATATTTAAAGGACATCTTTACAAACATTTTAAAAGAAGAAAAAATGGGGGTTACGGTTGAAATGAAAAAGTTGTGATTTTTTTTCAACTTAACTATCTATATATGGTCCTATGGGAGTTAAAATGTCATAAAAATGTCTTGCATGTATCTAAAAAATATGTACAGGTAAAGTGGTCCAGTTACAGTGAGAAAAATGATTAACATAGTATAACTAATGAGTTTTGATTTCTGCCACCAGGTGGCTTCTGTGTACTGGGTAGCGTTTGTCTTTAAAGTCTCATAGCGATTGTCCTTATACATAGCTTGTGTGGTAGTTAATAATTTAACCTGACCATAGACCAGTAAAATAAGGCTCTAACGTTGAATAAATTTGTAGAAAGCTGTTTTTTACAGGGATGATCCGTCTATATGTTGGCTCTAACCTGTAAAATGTCCCGGTGTCTCTGAGGCTTGGCATTTTTTTTACACACAGTTCAATATCATGTTTCCTAAAAGCAATATATTTTGTCTATATGATATCAAGGACGAATGCGGCAAAAGCATTGGAATTTCCTAATTGTTACGTTCAACTGCACATGCGTTCCTTTTTGTTATTATTAACTGTGCATGCGCAAGGTGCCAAACATCCGCCCAGCTCGATTCAAATCAGAACGATCGATAGATTTGCTTGGTACAGACCCAGTGAAGAACTAGGTGAAATAAGGAGACAGGAGATCAACGTCTGAAGCCATCATGGCACTGCTGCTAACTGTGTTAATTGGTACAAACATGAAGCTGTTCATGTTATATTCTTTCCCGCATTAATGCAAAGTTCATGAAACTTAGGTTTGTACATTTGTGACACCCAGCGCATCATTTTGTTGGTTTAAGCTTTGTCAAAACCTGGTTTAAGCTTGGTGAATATCATCACCATTTTTGGGAATTGATTTTTTATGTGCTGCATTGTCAGGACAGGAAAATACTGGGTCCAACAGTGGAAAAAGTTGGGCACTTTTCATCCTTTGTGTTTCTGTACCACCCTAATGCTATCTGGGGCTTTATTTAAGGAACTGCACTACTTCACCACAATATGATTATAGTGTATCACTATTCAGTTTTACAATAATTGTGATGCAATCCATAATGATAGCTGATACTCACAAAACCAATTTGCTTCGCCTTTCATCCTTGCGAAAGAAGTGGTTATTTGTGCAGTATTTACCCTGCCCCAATGCACATCATATTTGAAGTCATTTCATTGCATTTAGCCATATTGATTTCTACTAATTGTAGATGATAATCTTGGGTAACGTTATTGACCTACAACTGCTCTTTATGATCCACATAGTCATCACATTGCACTATCCTAGCAAAGTAAACACAGCGTGTTGCGCTAAGTAGGGGCTGTACTGACACAACAGTACTGGCCCCAACTACCATTAGAACAGGAGCAGTGTAGGACATAGCCAATGGATGGGCCACAGATGTCCTTACAGATACACTAAGGGTTTTACTTCATGCTCTCAGAGTTTGGCATATACACTGCTCGTGTGGTACTTTAGCCTGGCCAGGGCTTGTTAGTGAACAGCTTGAGCAGCTCTCTACAGACGTGAGCAGCTCTCCCTCAATGGTGGTGCAGGTATTACAGTAACTCACCTAACCACTAGGGTCCAACAGGCAGAAATCAAAGCCTGACCACCAGAAGCAGCATTTTGAATACCCAGCCATTGCACAATTCTTCACATAGAATTGAGAAGTGCATTGGATATTATGAAATCCAAACAGATTTTTTGCAAGTATATACATCTATCTAAGAATATGTATACCATAAGCTATTCAAATCAGAGAGCAATATTGTCTGCTGTCATGCCAATACAAAGAGTTTGAAAATAAAAAGTCCCTGCTTGTTGAGTATTGTGTCATAGCCCAGCTTGAACAACTCTTGCAATTCATTTCATCCTCATACACGACAACTCATCAACTTTACATTAGAAAAATGTCATATGGATGAGTTATGCTAACAGGGACCGAAGTCTTCTGGACCTGTTCTCATTTGTGCTGTAGGTCCAGAACAGCATAGTTCTCATAGATTACCTGTGGCTGGACTGTGGAGACATTAATTTCCCAAAGCTGACAGGTAAGTGCTGGGTGCAGGTTTTACTAAGCTGATTAAAAATGGTTACGTTAAGGCATGTGAAGTATCTGATAGACAGTCAAAGTGGAGGGGATAAACTTAGTATAACGTCCATGTAGAGACTTTATCTATCAGTTTTCCTCCAATGTGCCACTTTATTATCATTTATGACCAAAATCTTTTGTCCAATGAACCTGAACATTATTCTATGCCTTGGCTTGTAGTCCTTTTGATGTATGTGACACTAAGATTCAAAGATGTGGTAATGGCTATCCTGTGTAATGCTATTAAAAGCCCCTTGCTAAGTGAGGTGGCTACTATATGCTCAAGGCAGTTTAGGGTTGTTGTATGTTGAGGATGACTGTGTACCCAGCAAAGTTTATCACTTACAGAAGATGTAGAGTGGAAGATGATAGAGCCAAACCAGAAGGGAGAGAGTGTTAAGAAGTCTGGAAGGTTCAGTCATAACATGGAGCAAGGAAAAGCGGGGTACCCTATAAAACATCTCACGCAAGCTGAATGTGTTGAACATCTGACTTTACTGTCTGAAGGTAATCTACTGAAGGAAATATCATCAGAAAGCCTGCTTTTGTAAATATAAGAAATGTTTTCTGCACACATATTTAGTGACTGGCTTCACTTCACTAAAATCCAATTAGTATTCTTTGCAGTTTGACATATGTGCCTGACAAAAATAATTAATGAGGCGTCTAAGGAGTCATCCTGTATGCATGAGGAAACAAAAGGGTTGCCTGTTGTATTCAAATTATTTTGATGTTCATTATTCTCAGAGAAAAAAATCCTGACCTCCATCCTTCTTTGTTCATAGCCCAGAAATTCAATTGACAAACTCAAGGTCATGAGAAAAAGAAATTTTAATTTCACAATGTGGAAATATTTTGGTTTGTTGTGATAAATTTCTGGTTCTATAGAGAATGTATTCCACTTTCTCCATGGTTGCCAAGTGACACACAATGAGGGTTCATGGGTGTAGACATTCAGGAGTATGGTGTCTTTATTGTAAATGTAATGGTTCGTCTCGTTAAGTTAGATTAAATCATAATGAAGAGAGAGAAAAGTTTCCGGGTAGGCAACCGAGCTTTTATTTCATAGCTTATGTTACATACGATCACAGCCTCAGAGGACTACATGCTACTAGGGCATTCGGTTACCCTTTCGGGTAACGACCTGGTTAAGCAGTGGGTAAAACCACTACTGGAGAACATGGGGGTAGAACCAGCCTTATATAGGGGAAAAGCCCGCGAAACTCAGACCGGCCACGTGACGTGTGGCGGACGAGTGGTAGGCCCCCTGGTGTAATGGATACGAACCCGGTATCTGGACTCCCCCACTACACCCGAAGACCTAGGTCTGAGTCCCACGGGTACATGAACGTAAAGTGTAAATACCATACCCCTACATAAATAATCGTTTTATCCAGCCTAGGTGGCGTTTGATTGACCCCAAATTAGGACTTAGTGTGACTTAGTTCTAGGACTTAGTATGTCTTCTGGGAGGGAGGGGTGGCACTGTCTGGATGCACAAACCTTCAACGTATGAAAAAATTGATATACCTGTTCCAAACTAAACATAGATTTTATGGTGAGGTATCTTATCAATGTAATATTGATATTTTCCCTGTACTGATGTATGTTGGCATAAAGGGTACCGGTATAGCGTTATTTTCCCATAGATTTATGCTTCAGAGTAGGGGAAAAAAGATTTCTTACACCTATTTTTGGTTATTCCTGGTTGTCATATTCAAAAAAGGGTCTCAGCAGTTTATTTTTTTCCCTAAAAAACAAGTGTCTTAACATCCATTAATATGTCATTGACTATAGAAGAAGGCATTTAAAACCGAACTATCAACCAATCGCAAGTAACCGATCAAACCCATTATGTAGGTGTGACCCATAGATATGACAGTGGTTAATTAATGGAATAGGGGAGAAGTGTCTTGTTTATTGTTTTGGATAATTGATGGCTATCATCCTGTCCTTCTTGGATTTTAACTACTTTCCACTACTATTAGGGAAACCATTGAATATCTCAACAAGATCCAGTTCACCATTAAAACTTGTATCCTTGTCGGGGCAATAATCATCTAAGACATGCTATCATCATTGGCTCTTATGAGTTTGACGCTTTTTTCAAGCCGTATAATTATGGTACATTTCATCCAATTCAATATTACTACACTTCCAGAAATGCTGATTGTACAGGACGTTACAATGTTTTACTGTCAGTGAGTATTCAAAAATATATGCTTAGCACAGTCTCATAGAGCATTCAGGTATGATAGTTTTCTGTCACCTTCTTGATCCACCTACGTGAAGTCATCTCAGGGACATGACATGATGGTTTGATCCTCCAGGAATAGAGAGGCAATGCTGGTTTCAATGTAAGACATGCTGTCAAAAGAGTTATTGCTTTCTTAAAAAATCCACAGAGCTATCACTATTACTGTCGCAGTAATCCTTTAATACAGAGTGTTTATTATCTGTAAATTACCCTGATTAACTGCATATAAAATATAACTTTTGGGTACTGGTATTAACTTTGTCCCATTATCAAAACACCAGTAGCTCCAGAAACATAAAAATGCATCCCCAACCACTGTTGGCAGGTGTTGAAAGTATAAAATAAACCACTGCTCAAGCCCTTATGTGCCTGAACCAACCGTCACATTTGATCTGTTCGCGCATGGTAGAGATGGCCTTTCACATTTGAATCAGCATCCCTTAGACATTGCTCTACAATACAAGTGGTTAACACTGAGTTGCTGAAAAATGCAGTCAAGGCCAAGTCAGGGATGTATTGATCTGGTAGTATGTGAAGATCTTCTCACATACAGACACTACAAGTCGTGTCTGTATGTGAGATGGCGAAATATTTCTTGGTTTGTGTATTGATTGAAGGGTAACATAATACCGATAAGTTTGTTGTACTAATAAGTGTTTTGTCAACCTCTATGTGTCGAATAGTCACAAAAATATCACACTTAAATGTATTGAGTGTTCAGGTGCCGATGCTAGTGTAAACCAAGGCCTGCAAGCTTTATTGTGTTTACTTGAATGAATGTGTCTATGATACCCATGATGTAACATGTTGACTATAGAGGAATGGCAGTTAGCGAATAGGTATGAACAGAGAGCGCGCTCTACAATATTGACCATTTTGATGATAAACAAGAGCAGCTATTTACTGGATTTTAAGCAAGAGTTTAGATAAGAGTGCAGTGCACCTACGGATGTTGTTTTTAAGGTGGAAAAACTCAGGTTTTACCATTTATGGTGGTTTTTAGGACTCACCGGCACCTACAGTGGATGATATTGGGAGCCACACAGGCGGCCTTTACACACTCACCCTCCTACCTGTACTCAGCTGGCCTGACACCGTCAACACTGTAAGTAGCCCAGCGGGCTTTTTCTGTTTTAGGAACAATTATTTTTCACGAAGTCGTATAGGAAAAGTGTTTCTATATTGAAAATCGTGACAGTTTGAGGAGTATATATAATCTCAAAAACGATTTTAAAGAGATTAAAAACAATATTAAGGAGAGTCTCCAAAGTAAACGACTTTTGTATTTCTGAAAGGATTTTCACAATAATTCTGAGCATTCCAGATAATCTTTGATAACTACTCTACGACTTGAAAGTCTTTCTGTACAGTGCTAAAGGAGGGGGCTTACTTTTTCTTCTGACCTAAAAGTAAGAGACTCATATTTTTAACTATTCGGTTTATATTTAAAAAAAAAGTTACTACGTGTTTCAAGACAGATATTTATAGCCCAACATGAATTTAATTTGAATTTTATTCATTCTATCCATGTTGTTTTAAAATGGGACTATTCTATGATCATGAAAAAAACAATCAATAATAGTGAAATAATTGATTCAAGAGTTAAACATGTCTAGGAAATGTCTTCGGATTGACTGAGATTATTTAAAGTTTATCTGATGATTATCTCCAAACCTCCACGACTAGCCATTTCTAAAAGGAAAATCGTGAGATTGTGTTTCAAGCTACCTCTCAGAAATTCTCATGATTTTGCTTTTAGAAATGGCTTCTAAAAGAAAAATCGTGAGATTTCACAATAATCATCAGATGATCGTCAAATAATCCCAATTAATCTGAATAATCGTTGCAAAAACAGAAAAAGGTCCCAGGTCAACAATGGCGCAAGACTTTGAGATACAAGCACTATGTGACTCTATTAATGACTTAGCTGAATCTGAAATAGACCAATATGGTGCCCCAACTACAGTACTACAACAGAAAATAGGGAATCTATCTGTTAAATTACTTAATCAAGTTAGTCTGGCTCATGAGAATTCAAAGTGGAATTTCGATGAGGTAAAAGACCTTAAAGAAAGGAATGAACAATTAGAGTGTGAGTTGATTGCCTTAAAACAAAGAATGACTGAAGCAGAATGGGTTGCCAGAGTGAGCAGACTAGCCATTGATGAGAACAGAGAACAAATCTGTATTCTTGATAACTCTATAAGAAGAGGAAATACTGTAGTAGAGGGGTTACGTGTCAATAAGGGTGAGACGACAAAAGATGTGGCATATGGTCTTCTACTGACAGTGGAGCCATCCCTTGGTTACTACAACCTAGATTCAGGCGGTGGCCATCTAAAAACTCAGTGAGAACTTTGATAATTGTTATGCTTAAGGCTGAAGTAAGGGACCATATATTGTCAAAGAAAGGAGAGCTAAAACAAAAACTGCCACATATATTCCTCTCAGATGATTTCAATCAGATCATTAAAAACAGAAGCCAGATGTAAGGTCAATTGCTCAATTAGGCCAGGAAGCTGGGATCAATGTAAAGCCTAGAGGGACGGGCAATCAGTGATCTGCCCGACGAACTTCAGCTAGCTAACGCCAAGACTATAGTGACTGACAAATATGTGGCCTACCAGAGGGAACATTATTTTGGTGCTTATACCCATAGATTCTAAGGCCAGGGATCCAATTAACTTATTTCCGGACTTGTTGGACCAATACATTATTATTTGACAAAATGGCGGCAGTCAAAATCTCAATCTATGGATAAATGGGTAAATTATGGGTGATGTTTTAGCTTTTTGCTTAGAGATACACTAGGCTTCTTTTATATTTTTCTAGTCTGTTTTTAGTCTAATTTTTAATTAGGGTGGTTACTTTGGAAACCTAGTAAATATCAGTTTTATGGCTATGGAAATAGAAAAAAGAAGAATACCAAAAGTGTAGACATAAACACAAAAAAATTATGTTCCTTCAGATGCCTTAGGTATCAATTGCAGTAGCTGTGCAGACCTCGTATGTGATCGATAGACCATTCCAGTATGCTGGTAACTAAGGGTTCGAAAGGTCTTCGAATTCCTGCTAAAACTGCTCTGTGAGCCCCACAGTCAGTACAATCCGGATTATCACATTTCCGAATTGGTATTCGAGACAAGGCATCAGCATTTAAATGCTTCACGCCGGGTTTATGCTGAATTTGGCGATGTTCTAGCCCGTATTCGGACAGATGGGCTAGCCATCGACCCAACATTCCTTCAGCATCTCTGAAGTTCAATAAACATCTTAAATGATTGATTGATTTGTGTTTTACAGCACTTTAGCGGCACTAAGTGGCTATCCCGTGCTTCACAGGTTGATAATTTAACAGAGGAATGTGTCAGTGCCCGCGCATATGTGCACCACACACATCCTGAGGGGATAGGAAAGAGGAGATATAGACCCTTTTAAGTGGGCTAGGGAAGCTCGTAAACATCTTAAAGAGGAATGATCCATACATAAAGTAAAGTCAGTCCCCCATAAGAAGCGTTTGAACTTCTTTGTATATACCACTACTGCTAACAGTTCCCATTTAGTCGTGCAGTAGTTGCATTGAGTTTTGCACAGTGTATTGCTAGCAAAATCAATAGGTACCTCTCTTCCATTTTGGACTTGCGAAAGGGCGGCGCCAATGCTATCATTACTAGCATCCGTATCCAGTATGAAATGATCCGTCTCATTCAGATATTGCAATACGGGAGTACTCGTGAACCGATCCTTTAGCTTTAGAAAAGCAGATTCCTGTTCATGCGTCCAAGGAAATTTTTCCTTGGTACATCCTGGAGTCCAGTTAGCTAATATTTGTAAAGGGTAACTGACTCTGGAATAATTAGGGATGAATACCCGGTAATAGGAACAGAAGCCTAAGAATGATCTCACTTCTTTAGGTGAGTTAAGTATACTCCAATTCGTAACTGATTCTATTTTCTCCGGATCAGCTTTTTTTTCTTCATCTGAAATGATACGGCCCGAATAATTTCTGGACTTCTTGAACATATTACATTTTTTAGGTTTCAGTTTGAGACCATTAGAAATAATTTGTTCTAATACCATTTTAAGATTATTAGAACATTCTTCGAATGTCTTTCTGAAGACTATTACATCATCAAGATATACACTTTTTCCACAATAGGTCACTCAGGAGAGTTTCCATCATCGCTTCAAATGTAGCTGGTGCATTGCACAAGCCAAAAGGCATTACGTTATATTGGAATAATCCAATATGACTCGAAAATGCTGTTTTCTCCATATCGGCTGGGTTCATTCCCACTTGCCAATATCCTGATTGTAAATCCAGGGTACTAACTATTGCCTCCTAAAGAGTCAATGGTTTCATCTATTCTTGGTAATGGATATGAATTCTTTTTCGTTACTCCATTTAACTTTCTGTAGTCTATACAGAATCGGATAGTACCATCTTTTTTGGTTACCATGCATACAGGACTACTCCATAGACTATTGAATGGAACTATTACAACTTGTTCCAACATCTTATTTATTTCTTCTTCAGGTACTCTCTTCTTGGCTACGGTTCTGCTTCTCCAGTATCTATTTTATGTACTACCTAAGTTGTGATACCTAATTTTTCACCGGGTTTGGCAAAGGCAGTGCTTTACTGATGGAGCAAATCATAAAACTCTTTCTGATGTTCCGGATTCTCTAATGAAGTTTCTTCATACAACTTTAGTAAGTCATCCGAGATATCATCATTATCCGCTACCCTAGGTAACTTCAAATTACTATCGGTTACTGTTTCCGAAAGTGTGACAATTCCGAAGACTTGTCCTTTTTTCAAGTAGATAGTAGCGTTCCCCGTGTTGGAGACTGGTACTACCGCCCAGGATGCGTTTGGTACCATCATATCAACTGAAGTTAATCCAATACTTGACAAAGTAACTACATCCGGTTCTATCACTGCAGGCTTATTGCGAATCAAAGGATCACTCCTTAAGAGTACATCACAGGCTACACCTACGGATAGTGTGTGCCACACTAGCCATACTACTTACTTGTCTCAGTACACATCTAACTTTTACAGGATACGGGTATTTCAGACTCAACACTCCTGATTGTGGCTCTAACACCACACCATACAGGGATGTGAAATCCAACCCGAGTATCCCCTCATCTGATATATCCGCAACGGTGGCACTCATGACATAGTCATGCATTCCATCCAATTGCAATTTTACACAAGTTCTACCATACGTTTGGATAGTAGTGCCATCGGCCGTCTGAGCATTTCCTCCCGATATGAGAGTATCATATTCATTCGGTATAAGATCATAGAACCTCTTGTAGATACAGGAGTGGCTAGCACCCGTATCAACGAGAAATTCAGCGGATCTTCCGTTAACAGTGAGACAAACATACCACCGCCTTCCATTGAGTAAGGAGGGCGTGTCTGTGACAATTGGAACGTCATTGTTCACACCTGGAGTCAATCCACATTCTTTTAGGAATTCGAGACAAGGATGACCCGGGGGTAGGTGGGCACTACCAACCCTGGCTAAAAAATAACTGCCTACCTCGTTACCGGTACTGGGTTTCACCTGTGCTTCCGGGGCACCTGTTGTGTCGGCTTCCCCAACCTTCCGGGTGTCTACAATCACTCCGGTGTAATGCAAATTTGTTACTACATGCGAACTATCATCACTGATGGTAATATCATGGCAAGATTTGTCATCGGGATCCCCTTCTCTGGCCATCAAGGGACCCCTCCTAAGTTTTCCTCTGTGGTTATTCCAGAGATACCTCCCGGTCCCCTCGGGACAGGTTTATCAGCCGTTCATTAGGCTGCATAGTGTCCTAATTTTTGACATCTGAAACACCTTCTCTGAGATTTATCCACTCGGGGCCTTCTCAGAGCGTTTGTTAATCGTGCTACTAGTGTCTCTACCAAATCAGTAGGTGCAGCAGCAGCTGCTACAGTTGGGATGTTTGTAGCTGTAATATCACTTGCATGGGCTGGCCCGGACATTGTTTTATTTACAACAGGTCCCCCTTTTCCTTTTGGATTCACTTTTCGATACCGTTTCTGGCGGTAATATTTTCCGGCTACTTGGACGGAACCAATATACTCTCCGCTATCATCGGAAATATATTCATCTTCCAGATTAACTTCCTGTAGGTCAACTGGGACCAATTGGAATGTCTCAGGTATTTGAGCGGGTGCTGATCGCTGAAGGATGTTTTATCTTGCCAGGAATCCCAGACCACCTGTTTGTGATCCGGATCTCGCAATCCGCTATAGAATTGTGTGAACAATTCCTGCAGATAGCAATCATCATAATGAGCCCAATTCAGAAGTGCTTTCAATTGCAGGTCCTGTAGCTCCAAGCCGAAGACTTTATGAGACTCCTTGGGTTTCTGGGTTCTCTTCTTAAAGCTTACCCATGGATCTTCTCTTATGATAGAACCAAATAGGTACGCGGCACATTCGACTAATTGGTCGTAAGTACCCTATATTCCATACGCTGCCCTCCATTGGTTAAGAGCTACTTTTCCGCCTTTGTTTAACCAACAGATCAGGTAAGGCAGAGCTTCTTCTTTCGTCCAACCACTACAGTTGACTTTGTCGACAAAAGTCTTATACCTATCCTTCCATGGATCATTTGAATCATAGGGAGGGGGTATCCTTGCCTGTCTACGAGCTGGATTATTACATCATCGTAGCCTATCAGCTTCTCGCATGCTCCAGTCCATGACTTCCATGCCATCTGCTCCCTTCTGTAAGCAGTCAATGCCCAAATTTTGGATGCATTGGCTTCTATCAAAGATGCTCTGCATCCCTGCCAGCATGGACGTTCTCCGATTTGGTTTCCTGCCATCTCTACCCGATCCAGATCCTCCTGATCCAGGTCCACCGGGGCCACCTCCAGGGTTACCCCCTGGGGGTCCACTATTAGGATGACCTCCAGATTAACCACTAGAGTAACCACCACTGTTGCCTGTGTTTCCAGAGGGTAGGAATTATTTTGGTTCCCTCCCTGGTTATTAAAATTTCCCGAATAGGAATACCCTCCTCCTCCTCCAGAATAATAACTGTTATAACTATATCCTTGAGGAGGTGGCCTAGGTACTTAAGCACCCCCTACCACATTAGGTTGAGATGGTGCAGAACCGGGAGCTTGTCCAGTTGTCGGTATATTATGGTACCAGGATTGGGGTTAGGCAACTTTGGTCCTGCTGGAGTGCTATGTCCGGGTAGGACAAAGTTAGAAGGTGGTGTTAACAGATTTCTTATCGGGCCCGGTACAAGAGGTTGGGGTGGCGGAGTATTTACCGCTGTGTTGACCTGAGTCGGATTAATTTTATGACTCAGATCAGGGAGCGGTGGTGCAGGGCCTACTCCCGAGTCATGTTTTGAACCATTTGGTGTAGGCGCACTACTTGTTGAATTTTGGTTTGAGCTGATTTGTACAGTTGTACTGTTTGGATCAACCACTCCCCCAGATGCAGAATGATCTGGTTTCTTATAGATACCAGAATTTACATTCGTATCTGCCCAATCAGTTACAAATGGATTGTATCTGGTGGGTGTTATGGTTTGGTTCGTATTTGCCAACATTGTAGACACCACATTCGGATCTATATTGCCTATAGTCAGTTGTGCGGCTTCTACATGTTTGTCTAAAGTCAGTGCAGTGTTTTGCAAATCCTGAAGCTTGTTAGTGAGTTTCTGTCTATCTTCTTCCAGTTGTTTATTATATGCTATAATACCCCTCTGGATTGTCTCATTGTCTTCAGCTTGTTTGTTACACTGAAGTTTCAATTTCTCTAACTCACTTTGATAATGACTTATACCAGTTTCATGACTGATCGTTCGTATCTATGTAAGTTTGGATACGAGTGTGTCTATTGTCATATTCTTTATTGAACGAATCTATCATGCTTTGAAGTTTCATTTCTTCATCATGTATTCTCTCTTCCCGGTTTTGAATTTGGCTCGCATACCAAAAGATCCTCTTCAAGATGTAGTTTCTCATTAATCACTTCATCTTTCGCTTTGACTAAGACATTCAAGTTCTCATTCAAAGTTACATAAGTTTCGTTTAACAACAGGACATCCGGTTGTTTAAATTCCTCTCCTTCCGGTACTGCATTTGTTACTTTGCCATTGATGGCGCTGTAATTCAAAATAGGCAGACCAGATCTGGGTACACTATATGGTAATTTTCCAAATGTTACCCTTTTTGGTATCAGAGCCGGATGTTCTGGGTTAGTAATTTCGAACATTGAATTACTTAATTCATCAACAAGTGATTGTTGACCTATTAAGGTACTCCTTCTCTGTATGGATTGTTTTCTCCGTACAGAGTCAGGTATATTTTCCTCACTATCCAGAGTATAATGAGGTCCAGGTTCCCTCCAGGATGCAGCATCTACATCCTGTGGGTTCAAATGGGTTTGGACAGTTAATGTCCCATTGTCATTCTCTTGGACAATTAATTGTCCCTCAGGGTTAGTTTCCATGAGGTTGTCTAACACATGTAATAGACATTCGAACGTTATAACGTCCGGGCTATACACCAGAATTAACACCAGATTGAGGATTAGGAAAGAAGGAGTAAGGCAGTGATTCAACGGTTTTATTGAGGATACTCTACGGCTACCCGAAAGGTGGTGGTGGGGCAGCTAATCTCGATTACAGTACATCTATGAGCTCGGAGGCCTGGAGGGCCTCTGACGTAGTGGCTGAGCGCCGGTCTTTATATACATGACCCATCCTTACAAAATGGTACGGAAGTCGCACATACAAAATGTTTAGTTATTGGCATATTCATTTACAGCTCATCAAGAGCTTTCATTTGGTATATAACACTTGCATATTTGAATCAGGTGGTCCTCTAAGGATCTTCCATCAGTAAATTTAGTCGGATGAATTAAAAATCGGTTAAACTGAGATAATTGACATTTTAAACATATAATAATTTATGAATTCTATATAATTCCCATGTAATTCTATATAACCAAGAAAACTATGGCTATGTCTTCTAGGCATTTGGGACTTAGATTCAGTTTAGTATGCAAGGATTCTGAAAAATATCTACCCATAGGTTAGAAAAATGCTAAAATATCAATTTTAAAAAATCTGATATTTTTGACACTATACCACTTGAGAAGGCTATATCTAGGCTTCTAAATGTGCGACTTCAGTACCACTTTGTTAGGATGGGTCACATGGACCCTGGTGTTTGTCGCCAGATGTCCCTACCCAGAACCTGGACTCACCAGCCATGCCAGACGGCACCTACATGTATATTATAGTATAATACCTCTACACATATATATATATATATATATATATATATATATATATATATATATATATATATATATATATATATATGGAGAAGGATGGGAAAAAGGGATATGATAGAAAAGGAGTTAGAGCACAAAATATCAGCCATGACCGCCACAGACGGCGTGTGAGGTTCACATAAACATGTAGTGAAAATCTGACTATCTGCCTATTTGGTCTGGTCAATTAAACTGTAAAGTTGGGCATGACCATTTTAAATCCCTGATAACTGACATGGACTTTGAATTGATTTCTGACAAAATTAGAATACAAAGCTTTTTCATCTGGTATTCTGAAAGGGCACAGACGCTTTAATCAACGTTGATTGACAGCTCCTTTACACCAATCACTTATTAATCTGTGTCAATTCAATATTAAGAATGAAGTTTTTTTAGTGTTATTTTATTTCAGAAACTGGGTTGTTAGACACATTTCAAGTGGTCATGCAATTAATATTAGAATCTAGAAGGAAATATTGCCACTTCAACCATAATGTCAGCTTGCCACATACTTCTTCCCATGTCAGATATAATTGTCTTTGCGATCTACAGGCACTTGCGATCATGTAAAAGACTGATGACAGCATATATGTGAGAGGATCTGCAAAAAGGGCCCTTAGTGCAGGGTGAATTTAGGTCCCTATTCCCAGTCCATGTCACATATTATGGATCACAGATCCACCTCACTTGGCGCATATAATTGTTGTTTCCATAACACCCATCTTTCATTGGAATATGCTCTGACAGCTTGTCCTTACAATGAATGGTATTAATTTGCTGTCTGCTTATAAGTAATACATACATGATTTTGATTAAATTTGCTATTAGGATGGGCACTCAGTTTAATTGGTGAGGAACATGCATTATAATGAATATCTGAATGTTTTCTGCGTGTATGATGAATGTTGTCCCAAAACTATATCTCACGTGCCTATGACATAGCCCTCCCCAGTATTTGAAAACATCCTAGATCATGAGTTATCTTTGTGTATTTCACCTTTTAAGAGAATTAAGTGAAAGCTGTGCCATTTCTGACTCTGCAATCTTTTGCACCCTTAGGTTTTGCATGGAGTTAATGGGAGAAGGAGGAGGAAGATTTGTATAACGAATTTATGCATTCTAGACTTCCTGTTAAACTTCATTTAATTGATGTACATGTGATAAATGGAAATGTAGTGAATGTTCATAGCCCTTCAGAGCCTTTTTAATGTGGATTTGCTTTGCCTAACAGGAATTCCAAATAGCCATGTTCCCGTCTTTATTCTCTATTAGAACATCCACATCAAGGATGGATCTCGGATTTCATCATTAAAAGCCCAAATCCTTCAGGGAGTCTCCTTCATAGAATTTGAAATTCATGACAATGTGCTCTAGTTTCCATCTGGGATTAGGTTTGTCTGAATTAACAAGGGCGTTCTTTATGGCCCACATGATTTCAGCCCAAATTTCCTCACTAATAAACCTCTGATTAGCAGCATGCAAGTTCATGATCCTTGCATGAAGATGACATTTTAAAAAGGCATGAAACCCACTTGGGTAGCATGTATACATATATCATATTCTGAAATGGTCCAACATTCATTGATATTCTGTGCAACTCTTAAAGTGTTAGAAAAGAATGCAATAGGTATCAAAGAACTAAGAAAGAACATAATGCCACTCCAAATCAGTCTGCAGTTTCTCAGGAAAAATGGGTATTGAATGGATTTGAAATAGGATGATGTGAGGGAGGGTGAGGCATAAAAGAACTCCTCAAATTCCTAAGGTTCTCAATGGGGATAATTACAACCTTGTCAGGAAGAATGGAAAGTATATTTAATTTTAGTGTGTTCGTGTGTACACATGAGTTGTTATTGTGTATGAAAGCAGCACACACATGCTCTGAATCAGCACATATCACTTAGACTCAGCAAATGGACTGGGTAATTGTATGTAAGTGACCAAGGAAATACATTAGTGAACAAGTAACCAATGGATAATTCATGACGAGTGTGTGTTAGTGAAGGATAATGACACGAGGCCATAGGCCGAGTGTTATTAACCTTTGCTAACACACACTCGTCATGAATTATCCATTGACTACTTATTTTATACTATGAAACCAATAAATAATCAATAGAATACCAATAAATTCAATTTGAAAACAAAAATTATTCCCCCTCCCCGGGACTCGATGCCAGCCATTGTGTGTACACGATCGGTACATACACCTCCTCGCCCGGCAGCGGACAGCGACAGGGCCCGTCTCGGCTAGCTTTGGCAGCGGCACACGGCAAAAAATAGTGTACATGCACCTCCTTGCCCGGCAGCGGACAGCTAAAGCTTTGAATGCGTCTCGCGGTTATGTTTGTGTAGAATACACCTTGTCGCCCGGCAGCAAGCATAGCCTTATAAATAACTGCATGAGAGAAAATGGCCCCAGAACAGATATCACCTTACTATCCATAACTCTGATACACCTGATCCCCTTACCCTTAGGCTGCCTCCCTTGTTCTGAAATGCTACCTTCTCTGAGGACACCACCGAATCAGATGAGCTCCTTGCATGTGTTAAACATTGTAATAATACAGGGTGCTGTATAGCATTAGCCCTATGTGCCAGCATTATACAAAACTGCAGCACAATAAGCACAGGGCTGCCTGTATATAAATCATAATGATTCAGAATCGTTTCTACAAGTAGCAGCATTTTGACTCATAGCTGTAGAGGTCTATTGATGCAGCACAATAAATCTGCAATGGTATCTTACCATAGCATCTTGTTTATCTTAGAGCGTTTAGATATCAGTTTACTTAAGGAATACCCCTGTTAGGGATGATATTTACTGAAGAAAATGTAGAAACGAAACAGTCTCTACAGATGTAAGGATCTTGTTCTCAATAAGGAGCCATGATATGGGAACTGTATCTAGAAGTCTGCAAAATAGCTGGAGAAGGAAGTAACAAAGGAGTACCACTGGACATACAGGCTAACAGATGCTCATAACATATAAGAACAGTTCAGAGGATCTCATCTATACATGGCCCTAGGCCACTTCAGATTTCCATATAGGTTCATGATTCCTGACTCCCACTCACACAGTGCATATGTAAGCAGGCGTAGAGGTATGATAATCCAGAAAACCGGACGTGGACATCCCTTTCTGCCTGTCTACCAACATGATTTAGATGTGTGCAGAACAGCGAGGGCCAGCAAATCTGTCTTGTTGATGATTTCTCAGCACAAGATATGAACACAAGGTCAATGCACAGATGCCATTTTAGAGGAAGTTTTTTTAATGAGCGTATACTGTGGTCGTGCTAAGGTCACACCGGAACAGTAGGGAAAAAAAGGGGAAGGGGACAGGAGAAGAGAACATTTTTTTGAAAAGGAACACTGATGACACTGGGATGAAGGAAAGTCATTGTTGAGAGGTAAAGTGACCTAGTTTGAATATATATTATACATTATACACCTGATCTTTTGGTTTTGATACATTCAATACATAAGCATACCTTTAAATTGCCTCCCTTATTCTATACTGCTGCCCCCTACAAACTTGCTGTTTGCTTATGTTAACCCTTTCAGTGCCAGAGTATGTTTTATAACATAAGGCCTATGTGGCACCATTGTAAATGACTCAACAACACAATAAGCTCACTTGACTATGATATATGTGAAAATCTTTTATCTTTTGTAAACCCTGAGTTACCCTTGTACTGGCAAATCTAAAACCTCTCTATCATACTGTTACTGTAATCCCCTGTTTAGTTTCGTATACTATTACAAGATCCACCATGATTGATATGATAACTGCCAATTATCCTAGTACCTTCTGCACTTGCATTGTGCAATGGAGAGGTAATATGGTACTAGACCAAGACACTCATCTCTACAGGTACAAACATCCCTAATAATCGCCACACTTGGTCTGTGATGACTGGACTGTTACTTTTATCTGTGTCTGCCCTAGATTTTAGTACACGTTTAAATACTAATTCTTATGTTTGCCCTTGGTGCTTATATAAGACCGATGATCCCTCTAATGCCCAGGGCTTGTGAAAGCCATTACACTGTCTAGCACTTGGCCAAAAATATATGTCTTTCCACATCAATAAAATGTTGGTTTAAGCTTCTTAAGTTATAACTCTTACAAAAATGTTTTGTGTGTATTCAAAATATTGTACTGATGTGTGTGCTGGAAGTCAAAAAACATAAAACCAGGACAGATAATTGTATATCATTATGTGGTGTCAAGGTACAAATAGGAGAAATGTTAAATTCTAACCCTACTTTTTGATCTTCAGTTAGCCAAATTGTGGACTTCTATTGAATGTAGATGCCTCAAATGACCCCTTAAAGGCAGAAAACCAGTGGGATGGAAGTTATGTCCATAAAATAAAATTATGGACCTTTCTTTTGGGAACCAGCATAGCCTGGTATAATATTAAGAACTATTTTGTTGGGCATCCCTGACATCTTTAGACATACATTTTATTACTCAAAAAGAATCTTAAAGCTGGTATAAAAGCTGGTATAGCATTGTCTGAGATATATTTCAGAGGATTACACCCCTTCCCCAGTCAGAGTGTTCATTCTGCTAAGATGTGGTTCAAAATGTGCACATCATTGGACTTTAGTTTCAGCTGGTCTCTCCTCTTTGGTGGGAAGGGAAACCACTTGGCTAATTAGTTCTGGTCACAGCCTGCTGGTGGCAGCACTAAGTGGTCTGATCTGCCATGAGGCATCCAAATGAAAGTCACCACCAATATGAAATTCTCAGTGTTATGGCATAAAGTGGAAAGTAGATATAGTTCAGGTCTTACTCCAGCTTTAAACCAACAATGCATAGGTTGGAAAGCCTCTTGGTTAAAGATAATTATATGCTAGACTCAATTTTTCTTACTTGCAGGACAAAAGTCTTTTTACTCAAGCTTAACTTTCATGATCAGTTGAATCTAATATTCAAAGATGCTTATGAAGTATACTTGATGAAATATGAGCAACAAGAACATGCAATATTCCAGAGGCCAATTTCCTTGATTCTTTCTGGGTGCCCTATTGACATAATAATTATTGGTCCCCTATGGACATGTTATACAGCGTTTGAAGCACCTGACGATGCAGTCACAAGCAAGCTAGTGACGAAGCAGGGGAGGTCATGTGACCATTCTTCCGGTTTGTATTTAAACAAAGTAAACTGACTACCTACTGATGGCCATCAGTCACTGATGGAGGGCAGAGGGACAGTATCCTTAGGGTCCCTGGCTCTCTTTTTCTATAAGATCCTAAAGTTTTTAATCTTAGTTCCATCTCCAGCCTTATTCTTTTTAATTCCACTAGCACTACACACCAGCAGCCAACAGGCAGACAATAGTCGGGCAATAGGTGGCCGCCATTGCTGCTTGTGGCATCATACTTCATGACCTATTTCACCCATATATTTGGTCATGTGACCTCCAAATCTCCATCACTGGTCTGATGCAGGTCATCAATGCATCGCCACCTTCCTCAAAGCAGCTGACGCCATTGTCATGAGTAGGCTTCAAGACACTGATTACTTTTCATAATGATGTATATTGACTGCAACTCTGTTCTGGTATAGCATTTCGATTAAGAAGTCAATATACATACCCATGATTCAAACAGGATGAGCTTATGTTGTCTTTTATCAGGATCACTGACATCCTGCCACTGCCAGATGCTGGGAGTAGGATGACAGAGGTGTTTTGTGACAAAGGCTTCATCACAGCCACTGTTGTATGTGAGCACAGACTCTTTTTCCTTGATGGTACTACCACAAGGAACGTACTGTATGACAGGGTCAAGTGGACAGGTATCGAGCCATGTCTGAGTGAGTAATTGTTTATATTTCAAAAGTGAGTAATTATTTGTTAGTTATAAACATATGTACAGTATCTATACAAATTTGAATTTCATGCCTTCTAAAATAAGTCTTAATCTCATCTTTCTTACAAAATTTATCTATCGCATATAAGTTAAGTCTTATGCACGAGGATAGACCCCGGGTGCACCTTGTAGAAGCAGTAAGAGTTGGGGGAGGTTTCCTTCAAAAATCTACTATGTTCCTTCATTCCTATAGAGTGGTAAAGGAGTGTGAGGTAGGCCATCTCCAATGTCTGGGTGTTCCCGGGGGCCTATATGCAGGGTGCGCCTTCTACGTGGGGCATTATGGAAGATTTTCCCCATGATTTGAGTAGGGGGGGGGACTTAGACCAAAACCCAAAAATCCTCTTTATTTCAACAATAAAAAATCAAGAATTCAAAATAACATTATTTTGATTTTTTTTCCGAAAAATCCAATAATGTTCTTCAGGAGCCTAGCACGGGTATTTTAAGCACATTTTAAAGTGTTATTTTATGCCTCTAGGTAGCAGCACCTCTCAGTATGGCCCCTGTGTATGGTGGATATTTCAAATAGAGTTTACCTACAAATATATCCCTAGAACCCAAATTCAACCTGACATATTGCTATGAATCAAGTGCTATTAGTGGTTGGCATATGTATTGATGGAGAGTCAATTGTGGTGGTCCAGAATGATTAGGTAGTTTCACCTAGTTCCCACAAGGAAAAGTATCCTAGGTCACAGAGAAATGTGGGTGTTAGCAACATTTTCCCTGCCTAAAATGGCTGTTTTAATTAGATGATACAAATACAACTTTACAAGATTTAGACCCCTCCTGTACTAACATGCTATAATGTACCCGACATTCATAACACAAGGGACAGGGTATGTGTAAAATTGAGTTCTGTAGCACTTTGACAGATCTAGTGATATCGGGTATAGGGCTGTCTAACCTAATTATAGCATTTGTTGAAATGCTGTAGCAGTGGCGCTAGGCTGCCACTGGTAAGGGTGGTCCGGGTCCGGCCTACACCATGAGGGGGTGCGCTGCTCACAGCCACTATATAATGTGACTGTGGATTGTCGCCTGCTCAGTTATATCTAAGGCTCCAAATGGTAGGAGTCGTACCGGCCTTACCCCCAGTGATATAAGAGGCTCAGCTTCATTTATAACTGTTAACAGACAGCTGTTGTGTTCTCTATTCACCTGCTATGATACTTTTACCAAACAATAATTGGTAGTTAGCCCACCTCATACTATCAAGCCTTCAATTGAGGTGGGGAGGATGCTTATAACCCTTTTGATTTATGTCACATAAGATTAATATAAATGTTGTATAGAAAGTGATAACTAATCCTCCCAGTTTCATTCTCGAGTCGGAATCAGTGTCACCATTATTATAAGTGTAATATGCCATTATGCCTTTATACCCTAATGACTTACAAACTTACTAAATATGGGCAATATGCTATTTTCCCTGCCTCAGGAAACGGCAGCTTTAACACCTTAGGGACTTTTATACCACGATTTCTTGGTTACTCAGTGCTTTTTGGTGGCTATTCCCATACACATATCTGTCGATATTGCACACCCTGTAGGCTGTAACATCAATTTTGTAAGGCGTGTGGTTATCCATGGATAACCCGCACCTCTCATGTCCTTCCATGTCATATGTTACATGTTAAAACCAACAGTCTATTTCATTGCCATGGTAGGGGTCGAACCTGCAATCTCAGGTTCTTAATCCAACTCCCTATGCATTGCGCCACAGGGACTGACGAGAAGTGCTCGGTTCAAACCACGTCTGGATATGATACAAAGCCGTGTGCGCTGTCGCTGTCCGCTGCCGGGTGACTGGGTGTATAACACACAAACATAACCGTGAGAAGCATCTTTTTTCGCCGTGTGCGCTGTAGCTGTCCGCTGCCGGGCGCAGAAGGAGGAGACGCAGTGGTCTAGCGGTTAGCGCGTTGCGCCAAGCCGTCAGAGGTACATGGATCGAGCCCCGGTCCGGGCGCATCTTTTTTCGCCGTGTGCGCTGTCACTGTCCGCTGCTGGGCGACGAGGTGTATTATAGACAAACATAACAGCAAGACGCATTGAAATCTTTGCCGTGTGCCGCTGCCTGTCCGAGCCGAGACGGGCGCTGTCGCTGTCCGCTGCCGGGCACGGAGGTGTATGTACCTGTGTACACACACAATTGAATTTATTGGTATTCTATTGATTATTTATTGGTTTCATGGTATAAAATAAGTAGTCAATGGATAATCCATGACTCGTGTGTGTTAGCAAAGGCTAATAACAATCGGCCTACGGCCTCGTGTCATTATCCTTCACTAACACACACTTGTCATGAATTATCCATTGGTTACATGTTCAATATATGTTCTGCATCCACCATGCATCCAGGATGTCCTCCATGCACCAGGATTCCCACCTATCCAGGACGCCCACCACCCACCCAGGATGCCCACAGTCAACTCTTACAATAGCGAAGCAATTCTACATCCTCGCAACAACAACTCAATGGATCCAATCATTATTACAATGAACTCTTATTACAATTTTACAAGCCTACACATGGATAAAGGTTAGCAAACTTATCTTATCTTATAAAGGTTAAATGGCAATTACAAAATTATCCCCAAATCCATTAACATCTACAGCAGCAGGACAAGTCCCAAGCCACACCCCTAAGCTGCTAATATTATCACTATAATTACTGGTAGAAATTACTACGACTTACAAATGAATTACAAACCAGTAACACACTCTATGCCAAGTGAAGTCTACAAACACCTGAAGGTTAGAGGATGTATATATACCCAGAGAGGTAAACACATGGTGTACCTAAAACACCAGTAGTGAGAACAGGACATACAAAAACGCATGACATACTTATAACGCGAAGGGCAAATACATGACATTCACAAACTGAATAGACCTTGTTACAAATGACCCGCCATTTACCCCTCAAAGATTGATTAGATTTAATCATACTTATTGCCATAACCAAGGTCTAATAAACACACTGCTACCACTTGAATACCATCTTTTATGAACATTGACCTAGAAAATTTCAACCATACATGTATCACATCAATACTGCAATATGTGTGACAGAAAAAGTTACCCTGAACCCATAAAAAGGTCTACACTAGTTCAGGTGCTTGTCAATATTACTCATCATTCCTGATCATCACAAAATGCTTTATCACAGGTTTTCCAGAGACAATTTTCATTTGGGCTGATTACCATGGCAACATATATGCTAAAAATACAGATTTTTCATTGTTTTGGTTGCCATGGTAATAGAAAAAGAACATTTTCTAAGATTCCAAATTCCAGTAGAACTTTATTATTTCCTACAATATGCACTTTATTTCAATAAAATTATTACAAGGACAGCTGAGATATTACATTTTTTAAGTTTAGTTGATTGATCAACTTTTCTCATTAGAACACCTTTTCATGATGCTATATCTTATTAATTATATTAGATAGAGAAAAGTGGGTATTGCTCTTTTTGATCAACTAGCCTAGCTTAACCAGCCACCATTTCCCTTCTAATTACAGAATTCACACAATTCCAACAGTTTTTGAGAGTTTATGATAGCTACTACAATCCAAGATTTGCCCTGAAATACTTTGGTAAAGGAAGAGTTAAGGAGGCATTTAGATGGATAGTGTGTAGCTTTCGATTGTGTTTATATTGATAGTTTGGGGACATTTTCTATCATCTGCTTGTATAATTCGCGCTGATCTGGACCTGTAATGGAAAGCTGGTTTCATATTGCACATTCAGGACACAGAGGGGTGTATCAGGATAGACGGAAGTATCTTAAGATAGAGAGAAGTGTATCAGGACAGGTTTTTAGATGTATGAGGACAGACATGGGTGTATGAGAACTACAAGTCTGGCATTGCGGGGTTTAGGAGGGGGGTATGATAGGCCTTTTTGAAAGAACCTCCTGAGGAACTTACATTGTCCACTACGGCATTGTGTGACCCCGTACCCTCTGTTAGATTGAGCTGACAGACATTGGCTCATTTCTGATCTAGGCGACACACGTTTAGTCATCATTTTGATGAGTGCATGCTCTGGTTTATAGCTTTCTACAATTTATAGGGAATTATCATCCAATAAGATGAAACAACATAGGGTACCCATGTGGCAAAACAAAAAGCCAATACAGTTGTCACTTTAACAAAGTTTGAATAAAAAGACATTTACAAGTGAAACACACTTTTCTGACACCCAAAAATGTGTTGATGTAAATAAAATTGAAAAAAAAGAATGATACTGGTTGTTGAATTCAGGCAAAGTCCAGCACCTTAAAAAATTAAAATCTATTTTCCCGTCCCCTTTAGATGGCTTGTTTTTGTCATAGTGTTCATGGTCCTTCAAACAGGAATTACAACCATGAACAGCCTATGGTTAGGATACATTTTGGTCTTGGCCTATCAGGAGGGTGCTGCTCCTATGGTAAAGAGAGCTGTCAGTATGTCAGTATGTGCCCCCTTTTCAAAAAGAGTTACACTCTGCCTCATTATTCAACATGCACTCACCACATTAGTCTGAAAAGTCACCTGCCTTGTTTAGAAAAGAATGAACTGCGCTACTAGGTACACACTCTATACTGACTGGCTTCTCCCGAATAGGTACCTGCTAAAATCACCCTTTTCTAGCACCATAATCACATGATCACAAGTGAAAAGCTATCACTGCATGCAAAGCCAGTTCTGCAGAAGAGGCATTTCTTAGCCAGTACTACCCTTTTCCTCTTGTAGCAACACCCTCCTGTGCATTTCGGCTCTTGCTAATTAGGTTGTCTGTGTAGGGTTTTCCCAAACGCTGTTATCCAAAATGCATGTTACCGAATCCAATCTAGTCTAATTCTAATCCTAAGCCCTCTTAAGTCAGGTGGTTCTAACCCCTCCAAACTTGGGTTCTAACCCCTCCTAACTTGGGTTCTAACCCCTCCTAACTTGGGTTCTACCCCATCCTAAGTAGGGGTCTGACCCCTCCTAAGTAGGGTTTAAATCTGGATTTAAACCTTCTTTCAGGTTTTAACCAATCCTAAGCTTGATTGAACCCCTCTTAAGTTGGGTTGTAACCCATCCTAAGTTCAAACTAAGTGAGGTTCTAACATATCTTAAGTCAGGTTCTAACCCCTCCTAAGACAGGTTCTACCTAATCCTAAGTTCAAACGCCTTTTAAGTTGGGTTCTAACACATCCTAACTTGGGCTCTAACCCATCCGTACTTGGGTTCTAACCCCCCCCCCCTAATTCGCGTTCTAACCCATCCTATGTTCAAACCTCTCTGAAGTCAGGTTCTTACCCCTCTTAAGTCAGGTTCTATCCCATCCTAAGTTCAAACCCCTCCTAACTTGGGTTCTAACCCCTCCTAACTTGGGTTCTAACCTATCCTAACTTGGGTTCTAACCCCTCCTAACTTGGGTTCTAACCTATCCTAACTTGGGTTCTAACCCCTCCTAACTTGGGTTCTAGCTCATCCTAACTTGGGTTCTAACCCCTCCTAACTTGGGTTCTAACCCCTCCTAACTTGGGTTCTAGCCCATCCTAAGTTGGGTTCAAACCTCTCTGAAGTCAGGTTCTAACCCCTCTTAAGTCGGGTTCTATCCCATCCTAAGTTCAAACCCCTCCTAACTTGGGTTCTAACCCCTCCTAACTTGGGTTCTAACCTATCCTAACTTGGGTTCTAACCCCTCCTAACTTGGGTTCTAACCTATCCTAACTTGGGTTCTAACCCCTCCTAACTTGGGTTCTAGCTCATCCTAACTTGGGTTCTAACCCCTCCTAACTTGGGTTCTAACCCCTCCTAACTTGGGTTCTAGCCCATCCTAAGTTGGGTTCAAACCTCTCTGAAGTCAGGTTCTAACCCCTCTTAAGTCGGGTTCTATCCCATCCTAAGTTCAAACCCCTCATAAGTGAGGTTTGGAGCGATACCTGTGATTTGTATACTTAGGGTGGGTTATCTGCAGTTTCCTCACACTATGTCTCTTATACCTGGTTTTTGGTACATAAACCTGGTATATTTTTGTCTATACCCATCCTTCCCTAAGCAGGGGTATCGATACACAACCCATCCTATTGGAGTTATACCAGGTTTAAGTCTTTGGTCAGCCCTTGCTTTGTGTAGTTAAACCAAGTATACATACTCTAATCCAGGACAAGTGTGTTAATCCTGGTTTATGAACAGTTAAACTGGATATAACGGACTTAGTGAGGGCTTAAGAAGTAAAACTGGGTCTTAGTGTACATAAACCTGGTATAGCTCAGTTAAACCAGGAATAAGTCAGTTATCCCAGGTTTAACAGTACATAGGATGGGTGTATGTGTCTAAGACCCAGTTTAAGTGAAGTTTACCCATTTGGCTTGCTATACCCATATCATCTCAAGCCAGATATCTATTTAAGTATAGTCCTTAACTAATTAGAAACATTTCCAAACGGTATTAGTCACATCTTCATCTGATGCTATACGAGTGCTGTCCTTTTCATGCAGGGTTCCGATAATTCCCAACCTTTAAAAACAATAATTATTCTTTATAAAACTGTAACTGTAGCCATTGAGACTCTTTCACTTTGTAGAACATAGAAGCTGGGCAACTTTAGCAATGACATTAAATCGGGTGTCTACTCCAATTTCCTTTCTTTGAGGCTTCAGGGAATTTTAAAATTTATTGAACAAATTATACTCACAAATTATCCTATCCATCATCTGAAACGTCTCTTCTCATTTCAAGTCCCATAGACTCTTGTCCGTCAATATCAAGGAACTAATTATTCATGGAGAAGTAAGGATATATGTATTGGGTCTCAGGCATTAGGGAACCTTAACCTTAGTAAACTACAAATTTGGCAAAGATTACACTGTACAACGCCCAAAAAAGACAGAGACCAATCATACCAATTATACCTCAATGAGGATGCTGAATCTGAAAATGAGGTTAAAAAATGCCTATTGGCTCTCAATTTTGAGATATCCATAAGGTACCATAAATCACCTCAGAGGGCAATGATTTCACTATGTTCACCTATATAGTGTAGTCCAAACATGTATAAGAACTTTCCTGGCATTTGTCTCGGTAATATCAATAGCTTTGACACTTGTGCAAATCATCTTTCACCCAAAAGTGGCCCCTAGGCCTCTATCATTCTGAGCGTTGGTACCAGGTTATTTGAATATTATGTGTTCGGAATTAGCACACTCCATAATTTATGCATCATTGTAGCAGTTTTGGTAGTTCAGATGCAAGAGTCTATCTTGGATAATGCCAAAAGGGGTGAAGATCTATATATATATATATATATATATATATATATATATATATATATATATATATATACTTCCACACCAAATGGTTTGAGGTATTTAAGAGTTTAAGTGACTCTAAAATCATCAAAAATTGGCACCTAATAAGCACCCCTCCCCCAAAAAGGGGGAGGGGTGCTTATTAGGGGAGGGGTGCTTATTATGTCGAATACGGTATAGTGAATATTACCATTGTAAATAGGTTACTGCACCAAACAGAATAATATCAAGGAAAAAGATAAATGATTGGATATGTCAGTTTATGTATCATGAGTGACCTTAAATATCGTAGAACTACAAGTTACAGCATTGTACCTATAATGGTATGTTTAATTACAAGATGCAATATTAAAAATAAGACAAATGTGGATATTCTAAGCCACTTTTCAAAATTTACTCAAGTACCTACCAGATATGCTCATAGTGCACCTTTTAGGATTAGAAAATAAATCTTCCTAAAGCCTCCCATAGATTTAAAGGTGTTTTAAGGCCGCCGGGGGGCTTCTTACCCTTTTGAATTTTGGAAATACATTCATTAGAACAGATCTATTTAATTTTATATTTTTTCTAGCAGGTCCTTGAAGTCTTGGTGCATCTTATACATGGGGTGCACCTTATATTATATGTGGGGTACTACTAGTGTGTATGTATGCAGTTCTACTACTTCCTTGATCGTCTCCCCTCAGTTATGAGCAGCTCATTGACTGGGGAGCCATAGAACTGCTCATGGCTGTGGTGTTGGGTGGCCGTCACTCAAACATTGCCTCCCGAAGAACTTTGCCAACATTGACCCTATTGATTACTGCATATAAAACACATAGCTGAGCTATCTGAACATCATCCAATCAATTCCACACAATGAATATATATTCTGGGCATACATCGGTGTTCTTCATCCAAACTGATTAAAAGTGAATGCTGACGAAATGCATGTGTCTAAATGAACTGAGTAGTAGGTTCTTATATCCAAAATTATGGTAATGATTTCCTATTCATTATTCAAAGGAATATACATGGATCAACACAGGAAAAAGGACCTATGCATGGAGCATTATGTGTGATCCACATGTCATCTATTATTGTACAGCAGAAAGCTATTCATGAAACATGGAAATGTATAAATCACTTATCCCAAAATTCAAATGAGGCGTCAAACAGTTAGCATTATTTATAATGCAGTGCACACTGATTTATATGAATTGTGAATTCCTTGAGTCTTCATAATATAAGTGGGTCTCCATAGCCCATTTTTAAAGGTGGTCTGTGCCTTCTTTTAATTTTCTGTCCTCTCTGAGTATCTGGTGTCTGTACACACACATTCATCTTTTTGTCTTATCTCTAATATCCCCTGCTTCCCCAAATCTCCAACCATATAGTCTGTGATGATGTTCAAAAACACAATTTGAAAATGTAATGGGCATGTTTAAGATTTCAATCCTACAGGAGTACATACTATCCTCCTCTTTAAGTGTAATGTATGGACTATAACACATAGACAATATATATGTGAGACTAATTTCAACGAGTATACTATGTATACTGTACAAGAAAGTGTCATCGAAATAATAGTAAAATCCTTGTCCTTGTTATTTTCAAAGAGATTCTTGTACCACCATACTGCGACATTGGGATTCTGGTAACAACTACACTGGTTCACTGCAATACAGCTACGGTGGTTCATTGTTCAGTTTTATAAGGATCCCTGATAGATTCAACAGTTACATTTTACAGTGTAGCTGGATAATTGTATTAAGTGAGTGACAGATTGTGTCCTGTCCTATTTCCTTATTTTGATCTTCAAGATATTACAAAGTTCAAATTAGACCCCAAGGTCATCCATCTTTCAAAATGTCACTTTCAATCTCGACCCCTCAAAGAGTGTCCCTTCAATAAAGTTGTTCCATATTCTTATAACGAATTTGGAAGTTGATATGAGGTGTCAGGCCTTGGAGAGGCTGAAATGGGATGCATGTTTTTCCAACCATTTATTGTAAAAGATTAAAATATCCCTCTTTATGCATAAAGAAAGGACTGATCCAAGAATTACTTTGGTTTCAATACTGTGGCAGGTCTCTTTTTGTCGGTTCAAGTTGGAGGCTGGCATCAATTAGCTTCGACAAAAAAGTGCTAATCACCAGAAATTCAGAATTATTTATAGAGATCCTTCAGCATTAAGGAATTACTTTTAGTTGAGCTAAAATATTCACAGTACTTTTGTTGTAATTGCTTGTCAATCCTAGGTTGTTGTGTATAACAGAAAAATAGCAAACAAGCTCTAAATGCAACATATCCCATCTTATCTAACTATTTGGGCCTGGACAGTGCTTCTTTGCTCATAACCCCAGTTCCTTATCCAGCCGTAATGCACTCTGAGACCTTTTCTTCATCTTCAAGAAGCTGCTGGTTTCAATTCGGACATGTTAATAAATTGAGGGAATATACAATGTCAACTCCTCCATACATTTCCTGTTAAAACCGTTTAGGTTCAACGGGGAATCTATCCCCGGCCGCTGTGGCAGGAGGCGAGCTTGCTGACCACTATACCAAGCCGACCAGTGATAGAAGCCAATGCCCATGGAGTATTTGAAAAAATTTCCGACATACCTGATGTTTACACACCTCGTTAGCATAGAATTCAATGGTGCCAGGTGGAGTTATTAACAGAGAAACATCCTTACATATCCTATATGAACATGCCATGCCTAATTTCTCCATTTTGTTCGAAATAAATAAGAATCCAATGATTTTCCATCGCGATACGTCTCGGCACCCACCATTGTGGCTTGCTGACCCGAAAGTAGGTCAGGTATATCCGGGCACCTACCAGCTTCGTAAACAAGACGAAATGGCCGTGTACTGGGCCGTGTGCATTGGATCATTATGGAAAATCAATGGATTCTTATTTATTTCGAAGAAAATGGAGTCAAGATGTATGCGAACACCAACTAGAGATCGTATATTTGGCGGTGCTAGAAATACAGGACTTGACACGCTTGGATTATACCCGAAAAATGTGTGTAAAGGTGGAGGTATGTCGGGCAGAACGACAACATGGCCACGATGGCTTGGCAAACCGAGCGGATCGTATGCACTTACAAAATGTCTTCTCCTGGATTAATTCTGGGGTTATATGGTAAGAAATTGATACAAAATGGAGAAATGTTTTAGATGAAGGCCTGAATCAAGTTATGATAGAGCACTTGTGGGCATATGGTTCAATTCTACGCGGTCGTGGAATATTGAACCATAGACCCACGCGTGCTCTATCATAACGTTGATTAAACGCTAAATATCCTTGTCAATAACATTTAAATTCCATGTTTTAATTGAACAATATCAATAGTTAACATAGGTCAGAATGAGGAACATTACATCAGTACTAAAGGGTTCAGAATTCAGTGTTTGGCCCAATATTATGGTGTCCTTGAAACCAGTGTGAGTCTTGTATGCAAGATATTCCTTAGATATGGCGTAGTATGGTATATTGGTGAAGCTATTTAACCTGCAATCATTTACGTCATTTCCATTATGTAGCTTATTTTCAACCTCCCACCAGCACCATCACATGACAGCCACTAAGTTCATGTCATACACATTACTGCTTCACTTCCTAATCAATTTCCCAAACCTCATACTAAAGCAGCCACCAGTTTAATAATTCTGTCAATTTACGTTATAACCTTTCCCTTTTCTTAGATAAAGTTCTACTCCCCTGACTGATCTTGTGCTTTGGTAAAATATTTTCAAATATTCTGAATTAACCCAGCAAATTGTCGTTATATGTCGCCATGATTGGTCATCAATGGTGACTCCTTTTTGAGTGATAACTCATTTTGTCATCTTTCTCCACTGTGTGTTAGACTCACGTGGCATAGCAATTGCTATTCCTGGTGATCTTGTGCTATAACGACGTCGTGTTCCATCTAACAACATGTGTGAGCCACTTCACACAGGTTGACGAGGACTCACGACAATTTGCTGGGAAGGCATTCCTGTGCTGCATAGATTTCTGATTTTTTCCCGCATCCAATCAAATGTAGATTCAAGGAAAGCAAGAGGACTGCAGCAGTTATGTAAGTGATAGGGACAAGAGCAATAACCTTTGGTCAGTGATTGCAGTGGTTAATCCAGACTTTGGAACAGTTAGTCATATTTTATGGAAAATGAGGGGCTTAACACCACACATTCAGATTAATCAAGAGCATAACATATGCAGGTAGACTCTTAGCGACCCCGACCCCCACCCCCTATACATACTCACATCATTGTAATTTCACTTCATATCCATCTCCCCAATAAGAATCATTTGTAATAAAAATAAAGTAAAGAAAACTCTTGAATAGTTCAAACATCTAATCTGCGAGCTTTTAAAACCGTCATCAGTGCCTGCAACCTTCGCTGATTGTCTCCTGCCTTCAGAATAGATGTGATATCATGACCTCTGCTGATTGCCAATAAACTACCCCTGTCATTAGAACTCAGTCCCTCTACCGGGACAAAACCATAGTTGAAAACAAAATACAACTTAAAATTAAAGCCAAGCTGTACTATGTCTATTGTAGTACTTGAGTTTTGGTAAAACCTTTACTTCTTTTGCTAATACAATAATATCGTAAGGGTATATTCTATTACATCTTAACTGTGTGTTTAGATATACAGAGGTACTGATATGGGTTATACTTCAGAAATCTACTTAAGTGCTATCTTTGCAGTGGCCTGCAATAAAGTATCAAATACTCACTGACTTAGAACTACATGACTTTTGTAGCCTCAGCAACCACAGCCATGAGGCACATCAAATGGATTTAAGTGTAGGGGGCAGAACATGCAGAGGATCAATTGGTGAGTCAGAATTGACTGCTCAAATAAAAGATTTATAGCAATGATATAATTGTCACACCAGTATACAAAGCCAATTCACGAATCTATTTTTTTCAAAATGTCTTGTGAGTATACACACCTATATTATACCCACCCTACCTTATTCTCTATCTCTTTATACTAAACCTGCTCAACCTTTGGGATTTATAAGCCTTTAGGCAATATTGTTCATATCTTAAGTGATAGCATTTGGTGTCAAAATTCTTGAGAGTTCCTTACACTATAAGATAGACTTGTACAAGATGGCATTGTGATTCCCAGTCTGTATATGTATAACTCAGGTAGGCCTGCATAGTGAGTATCAGTTCTCTTGCTCCTGGTCCAGTCTCAGTTGTATCTGTTGTAGCCAGCACAGACTACTATTGCCCTTCAGGCAATGATTACTGGACAGTCTGAGACCTTTTTCCATTTAGCTTTGACATCTGACATCGCCTTGGACAATTAGAGTGCAATGGAGGGGGAGAGGGAAAGGACAGATGTAAGCGGGTGTTAGATAGTTGCAGTCACTGGATTGAAGAGTGATTTCAAAAGGATGTGGATGTAGACAAACTCACTTTCATGTGCAGATTTAGGATGACACTTTAGATTTGGAAGAATAATCAGTTGCATAAATTTAAGGTTGGATATTGCCAGGCTTGACTATTTCAAAGTTTGTAAGGGGTTGCTGGTATTTATAATAATGCTATTGTGTTATCATACCCCTTTGTAGTTAAAAAAAAACAAATGGACCTTCTCTGAATTATTGCAGAATTTGATCCAAGTTGATGATAACAGCTTCTTTTTTTCACTAAAGATACTGCCAACCTTTTCCTCCACAAAACAGTGAAGGAAATTGATTCAGAATAACTGAGAGAAAATGAGATCTCTGCATCAGAAAGCCATTTTATGCAGGACCCTTTGCTAATTGATTAGCAGTACTTTGTTTTAGCTCAAGTAATGCAATCTGTCAGGAAATTCTGTTGGGAGAAACCTTGACACCCTGTTATTGGATGTTTATGTAAATATGAAATGAGGTCTGCAAAAAGACTTAACTGTGTGAACAAGTATTTCAGCAATGAAAAGAATCCAGCTTCCTTTCATTTTCATATTGAGCTAGAAAATTTATGGTGCTGCCTACACAGTAACATTCATGAATATTCTGTTATATTCTGAGTTTTCTTTTCCAACTATGCTTTATGGCCACTTACACTATTGAATTATCTGGACTTACTGCAGATGAAAACTGTAGAACACCTGTGGTTTTCCTCTGGTGTCTCATCTTTTATTTATCTACATTCATATTTAAATTGAAGGATTAAAGGTCCATGATAATAATCCAACTATTACTAACCCTGTTCCATGTGATAATTGCACTGAATTCATGATTAGTTAGGTAAATACAAATACTGCTATGGTTTAATTGATGTAGGCCATACAATAGTCTAACACTGCAGCGATAAAGTGTTTGGCTACATCTTTAAAAAGGTGAAGAATTAGATACATTGGGAATTACATAAATCCCTTTTTTTTAAGAGAATCTGAAGAGAAGGTTTCTGTGCTGGGGCATAGTCCCTGCAGCACACCTCTTATCTCTACGATGGTGAGCAGTATTACATACTACAGATGTCTGCCCTATCACAAAGCACAAAATACATATATTCCGTGTGTTGACAAGGGCCATTACATGTCTTACAGATCCACAACACTGAGGTCCTCCCAGTGGTGCTGTACTGGATATTGCCTCGTACAATAATGGTGAGACAAATGGTTCAAAATGTGTGTACACATATCTCTCTGAATGCACATTTGAGCCCGGAAGAAGCATTGGCATCCCATGGAAACATCTATATTTGGTTGCTTGGTTGGTTGTGTAACCACCATAGATCAGAGCTAGTTCACACCATGGACAGAGAGGAATAAACATATTCTCAATTAGGTTTATAATGCAGCATAGTAGTGTTTATCTCTGATACTGTACATAACTACAGTGAGGAGTGTATGCTATTCAATCATGATTACAAAGTAGACCGTCTAGTACCAACTAACTATCATGATGTCTCATGCCTTATGGAGGATGTAATTTGTTGTCTGCATTATGTATCTGGTGAATTAGTTGTTGCTAATTGGGTATAGTGGTGTGTATGGGAAGCTTCATCAGAATAATCACAATACCAACACAAAAATAATTGATTATGCCGAAGCTGGCTTGGGAATCAATTATTATCAAATGTAGTGCAGCTCCATGATTTTTCTGAAAATTTCTTTGAGAAAGCAGGTGAGTTTGGATTGACATATCTTTGTTTTATTTAGGACAGTTCACAAGAAGGTACCTTCAGGCCCTTAGTGCACTCAGAATAGAGTTACACTTTGCCTCACATTTCCAATTTCAGAAATACCATTGAGTCACCCTGAAAGGAATTTTCAGCTGTGATAGAGGGCTACATTGATCACATAGTGGGTGATAACAGAGGCGAAGGGCTCAGTGTGGCCTGCTCCATAGGTCATTCTGTCAGTATAAGTCTATTAGGGCTACAAACATATTGTATGTAGCTCGTATCCTATGACCAGTACTAATTGAAAGTGTCAATGGCATATGTGTACAATAGTTGATATGTCCTATTTAATGTCCTGTGTCACAGGCTTGTGGAGAACACTCACCTTATCATATTGAACCTATTATTCATAGATAGATACATAGCATACTTAACATACATACATAACATACTTACTTTGGTAGACCAAGCCTTCATAATCAGGCTGTGAACAGGTCGGTTGAGGTAAAAAAAAATTGGTGTACTCACAATACTTGTGTGTCATCGAGTCATGAAGTCACTATATACTGTTAAAGGGCCCACATACATGGAATATAAAAATAATATATATATATATATATATATATATATATATATATATATATATATATTTCACTGTAAATATGAGCTACCATTCTTACTGGAAAAGGTCACCATAAGGCATTGGGGAAAAGTCATGATCATGCAAACTGTGCCCTAGGCCAACATTCCCCTAAGCCTAGTCTAAGGGTAGCTTAGAGGCACATGTCAAATACCTCCATTTAGCTGGCTTAGGGACGTTTTATTGGGAACATGGGATCTGCAGAGGATAGAGCACATGGCCTACAATGGCAGTTAAGATGTATTGTAAGAGTCAGTACTAGCCTTCTTGCTCCTGATCCTGTCTCAGTTATATCTCTTGTAGTCCAGTGCCAAATATGATTGGCCACCAGTAATGATTGCCTTTGAGCTTTAACATCCAACATTTCCTTTGAGAATGAGAGGGACATGAAGAGAGAGGGAAAGAGGACAGATGTTTGTGGGTATGGGCTGAGGGGAAGAGGGATTTCAAAAGGGCCGGATGGTGAATTGCTTGCAGCGAAGGGGATCTGTTGGATCGAGAAATGAAGTGGACAAACTTGCTTTCGTGTACAGATGGAGGAACAGAAAGAATGTCAGCTCTATGAATCTACCCAGCAAATTGTCATCATCTGTCGCCAAGATTGGTCATCAATGGTGACTCCTTTTTGAGTGATAACTCATTCCGTCATCTTTCGCCACTGTGTGTTAGACTCATGTGGCATAGCAATTGCTATTCCTGGTGATCTTGTGCTATAACGACGTGTTTCATCTAGCGACATGTGTGAGCCATTTCACACAGGGTGACAAGGACTCACGACAATTTCCTGGGTAAGGTTGGACTTGGGAAGGAGAATTTTGATAGAGAGTTCAATACACTCCAAAAATGGTGTTTAGAACCTAAACAAAATTATAAACACATTTCTTGCAATGTTTTTGTAATCACATTAATTTCCTAAACATGTTTAGCCAAACAATGTGCTTAGCTCAAGTGTTTAGAAATCTTGGTGTTTAGGTTCAAAATTTGTGTTTAGATATCATTGAAAGTTTGTATTTAGATGTTTATGAATTTTTGTGATTTTAATTGTTTTCTCATTTACTGGAGGGCATCAGCAGGTATTTACACTGCAAAGTCTCCCAAGATGTCAGCCACAGCTGTATACACATATATGTACACACTGCATTAGAAGGAAATTGCTTTGTACTTTACAAAATAACATGAAATAGGTGTCAATCATGGAGGTCATTGATTATTTTATGGTAATGATGGTAGTGTAAGTTGAATTCAGTTTTCAATTATTGTTTCTATTTTCATAACATTCAATGAAATGACATTATGATAAACAAGGAGTTTGGGGATATTTGTCACAATAATTGATTATAACCGTGTGCAGATATTCTATTCAGAGGTAGTGCTGCTACATGGTGTGGATTTAACATCCAAGTATCTAAACATATTGATGTTTAAATCTAAACACCTAATATTCAACTGTTTAAATTCTAAACATCTGAACATGTTTAGCAAAACTGTTTATGTATTTAGAATAAAAGAGTTCTTTTCCTAAATGTGTAGTTGATGATACACCTAACTGACGTATGTGTTTAGGTTTTAAACATGTTTAGATCTAAACGTGTTTAAAATTTAGCACCATTTCTGCAGTGTATGACTTGGTGGACATGCTAATCCTTTTTTGTTGTCATATTCATTACAATTAAAGATATTTTTTTAAAAGGGCAAATAGAGCATCTCTTAGTCGTTCCTGGATATGTTATAATCTAATTTCCATCACAAAAATGATTGTGAATTGATTCAGAATAACTGACAGGAAACGAGGTCTCTGCTTCAGAAAGCCATTTTATGCAGGCCTTTGTGCCATGGGTGATTAGCAGTGCTTTGTTTAACCTCAAGTAATGTAATTTGCCACAAAAGGCTGTTAGGCAAAACTTTGACACCCTGTCATTTGAACTTTATGTAAATAAATGTCTGCAAAAAAGACTTCACTGTATGAACAAGTATTGCATCAATGGGCAGAGCTCACCTGCCTTTCATTTTAAAGGCTATTGAGTTCATGGTGCTGCCTACATAGTAACACTGATGAATATTATGTTCCAGTATGCTTTGTCTCTCTAAATCTGCTTTATGGACAATCATCCTCTTAATGTATACATGCTGGCTCACTGCAGATGGAAACTAAAGAACACCTGTATTTTTCTTCTTACTTCTTTACCTTTACCTATCTATGTTGATATTAAAACAAAAAAATGCAAGGTCCATGATTATAAATTAACTAGTACATCCCCAGTTACAGATGAAAAGGATAATTTCACTGATCTCATGAGGCTTTAGGCAGATACTGAGTAATGTTGCAATGGTTTAGTTGATACAATAGTCTAGCAATACAGCTTAAAAGTGTTTGGCTACATTTTAAAAATAGGTGAAGAATTAGATACATTAGGAATAACATAAATCCCTTATTTTTGAAAATCTGCAGGGAAGGATTCTGTTGGGGGGCATCATCTCATATCTGTACGATGGTGAGCAGTAATACATACAGCAGCTGTCTACCCTATTACAAAGCATGTAATACATATAATGTTGCAGGATCTGCGAAAAGGGCCCTTAGTGCAAGGTGCATTGAGGTCCCTATTCCCAGTCCCTATTCACATATTCTGTGTGTTAACAAGGACCATTAGATGTCTTCTTATAGGTCCATAACACTAGGGACCTCCCAGTGGTGCTGTACTGGATATTGCCTGGTGCAATAATAGTGAACAAAATGGTTCCAAGGGTGTGTATACATATCTCTCTGAATGCACATTTCACCCAGGAGAAACATTGGCATCTTATGGAAACATGAATATTTGGTTGGTTGTGTAAACATCATAGGTCAGAGGTACTGAGACTATGGACAGACAGGAATGAATATATTATTTATTGGGTTTTAAATGCAGCATAGCAAAAATTAGTAGTTTATGCAAGAGGCCCATCTCTGACTATTGAACAAGTTATCAATGGATAATTCATGACTTGTGTGTGTTAGCAAAGGATAATTACATGAGGGTGCAGCCCGAGTGTAATTATCCTTTGCTAACACACACAAGTCATGAATTATCCATTGACTACTTATTTTATTACATTATATCAATAGATAATCAATAGAATATCAATAAATTCAAGTTGAAAACAAAAATTGTTCCCCTTCCCCAGGACTCAAAGCCTGCCATAGTGAGTGTACACGATTGGTACACACAGCGAAACAAAAATATACGCCTGGACCGGGACTCGTCCCACCTACCTCTAGAAGCTGAGCCCAATGTGCTAACCACTAGACCAACAGGGTACACACACCTTGGGCCCGGCTTGGCTTGGTTTGGTTTGAATGCATCCCGCAGTCGTCGCGGTTATGGCAGCAGCACCGACAAAGCTAGAGGGGTCACAACCCTGACTGCTGGGGATTTTCACACTTTTAATGTATAGTAGTTATATGTGAGTGCCCTCCCCGGGCTTTCTATCATAATTATCAAGACCTGGTTCTAGCCAGTCACTTCTCGTCAGTCCCTGTGGCACAATGCATAGGGAGTTGGTTTTGGGATCAGGAGACTGCAGGTTCAACCCCTACCCTGACAATGAAAATTTTTAACATGTAACATATGACATGTAAGGACATGTAAGGAGGCATGTTATCCATGGAAGGAGGCATGTTATCCATGGATAATATGCCTCCTTACATGGATAACTGCACGCCTTACAAAAGTTGTGATGCATGCTTCATGGTGTGCAATATTGACAGGAATGTGCATGGGAATATCCAGAAAAAGCACCCAAAATCACAGAAGTCGTGTAATAATTTTGAAATTATTCGAGACTTACCTGTAAGTTGAGGTATAATTAAGATTATACCGAGGGAACCTAGCGGTTCAGGGAATATACGAAAGTTTTTCGTAGGTTTCCGGAAACGCTTAAGGTTTCCGAGGGATAATCAGAGATATTCATGTTCTTTTGTGAGTATACACATGTGCAAAAACAATATGAACCAAAATATTTACAATGATACCACTGATTTAATTTTACCCAAAAACCTCCTTCAGACATAGCAAAAGCAAATACCAGATGTGAACTCATGGACTGAATACCCTGTATCCAAATTCTCTACTCTTTCAAAAATTAGAAAGAAAGTGAAATTGATTCAGAATAACTTGTAAATGAGGAACCTGGTTCAGAAAAACTGGCAACTGCAGGCTTTTTGCTGTTGGTGATTAGCACTGCTTTGTTGGATCTCCAGTATTGACGCACCTATTCAAAACCTAATCCATGTTGAAAAAGGAACTGGGGAAAATATTGACACCCTCTCATTGGGCTTTTATGTAAATGATGTAGGTTAAAGAAGAATAAGAAGAAGAAATAAAAAGAAATATCACTATGCTGGCAAGGTTTTATTTTGATAAAAAAATAATCCAGTTGTGCTTCATTAGTAAGGCTCATGACTCAAATAGTCTCTTGTGCTGCTTGCTGAGCAGCGCTCATAAATATGGATATTTGGTTGTTGTTCTTCATGCCATGTGTGGACTCTAACTTGTCATCATGTTCATCTCTCTACTATATGATACTGTACATAACCACAGTTAGGGGTGTACGCTAAACCATGATTACTAAGTAGACCATTTAGTACCAAGTAACCTCAGCAAGACTATCATGATGCCTCTTGCCTTATAGAGGATGTAAATTGCCGTCTGAATTATGTATCTAGGGAATTAGCTGTTGCTGATTGGGTGTAGTGGTGTGTATGTGGAACTTCATTAATTAACCAATATCACAACAACGATTACTAAGCCATTGTCACAGGTTTGGCAAGCACCCACACCTTATTTGGAAGCTGTTATGTCCACTATGATGACTAGATCATATTGTGTTATGTCACTACTACACCGCCCAGCACCAGGTGGAAGCAAAAGGTATTACAATATAGAATGATAATTATATATGAACATGATTTGTTTAACACATTGACCAGATAAGAGGACAGTGATAAAACATAACACCTTGACTATGCAATAGTGGATGTGAATAAATGAAAGAATGTGAAAGAAGGAGGAAGATGGGGATGGAGGAGAGAAGCTGAATGTGTGTTTTTCAATGTGAGGAGTGCAGGGCACAGGAAGCAGCATTGTTTTGTATGGTAGGATGATGTCATTGCTAGGTTTTAGGGGTGGCTGGTAGGTGTGAAATAAAGTGGTACAGGAAAGTTCACTGCAAGTTGGGGTGTGTTTTGTATAGGTTCCCGCACTGCCACCCAGGAGGTGAGTTAATTTGATACATCCATTGACATGTACCCTAGCATTTCCTACACATACATGTAAAAAAAAAAAAAAAAAAAAAAATCCGACCTACCGACCATACCCTTTCAATTCAAGTAACTGGATACACAACTGTAATTTTTTTTTTTGGCCTCATCAACTTTGTTGCATGTTGAATGTTGAATTCAGGGGATACATTTAAAGAAATTCCAGTATAAACAATATCAGCTAGTGCTAGGTACAATTGTTAAATACAGAAATCTTTTGTCTTTATATACTTAACTAGTGCCTTCGGCACTAGGGGGGCAGCCATAATCAGATAATCCAGGATAGATTAAGGTTTTGCAGGTCAATTAAGACTGATTGTAGGCCTAGTTTGAGGGCCTAGACTGAGGGCCTCCAAGTGCAGCCCCCTGGTGTCTCTTAATAGAAGCGCTTAACTTAGTGGTGCTTGTCTTAGCAACAATGTTTATCGTAGCAATGTCAAACAATTCAGCATTCCCCAGCACATTCTCTTGGAGATTTGAGTTTAAGAGGATATCTCTGGAACTACTTGTCCGATTTTAATGTAGGTCCCCTATAACCTATCAAATTGAAGGTCTAAGTATATAGGGTCCAGATCTACCAGGTCTATCAGGTCACAGTTTTCTGGAGAAGTAAAATCGGGGCAGATGCTGATTTCTTTGAATCGATATCCAAGATGGCCGAAATTGCAGAAAAAAAATAGCTATGACGATTTTGAGAGTGGAGAGTTTTGTTTTAAATGCTCTTTGCTTTGAGAATCTCACAATTTGGTTAATAGGAAGAAGTTTTATTGTATAGGGGTACCTCAAAATATTACAGTTATTGAAATTTCAGTGAAAAATCGAGTACATATTTCTAGGTAGCCTCTTTTGGTTTATCTGTTCCTGGCAGGCACCCAAGCTTATTTTTTTAATTGGGTAGTAACCAGCGATGAAGCAATCCCTATTTATAGTGAAGGCAAAGGATTTGATAATGGGGATGCTGCCCCCTCGTGTTATACATAAGAGGCATGTAATTTAGTGGTACATAATTATAACAATAAACATAGACCCTAGCCTAGGCTATTAGTGCCTTTGGCATTAGAACATCTCTTTTCGCCACATTTTTTCTGTGGTCAATAAAAACCCTCTTGAATATCATAGCCCCCCCCCTCATCCCACCCCCTATCCTTACCTCTAGGGTAAAATTGGGTAGTACCGCGCATGTTGTAGTATCACACACCTGCATTTACAGAGCTTTATTTTCAAAAGTTTTGAAAATTTCAACAAAATTATTTTGTTATAGGGTACCCACGATATATGTACTCATGTTTCAATGCAGTTTTCATCTCTTTATCCCCTGTGTACTTCCTTAGCTTTATATGAATAAAAAAAACTGTGAAACTCGTCATTCCTAGTGTTCATTTTAATAATAAATTCCCATAGAGAGCAAAAGTATTATAACATGTGCTTATATCGCGCATATCTTGTTGTTATATCGTGCACATGGTATAGAATGTAAAATTATTGCTTATAATAGAGCAGTGATCATGAAAATGCATAACAGAGTAGCCACTGACATGGTGCTATACTGGTAGGAAACCCGGGATCCTAGTCCTCAGCTGGAAGGTGTGACAGCAATCACCCTGACCCTTGTTGTTTCACATCTAAATTACAGCCATACCGTAATCTCCCGCGTATAAGGCGCAGCCCGCGTATTAGGCGCACCTAGAGTTTTGGAAAATTCTCAAAAAAATGAAAAATTCATAACTTTGGTTCTACTGAATGAATTTTCAAAATTCAAAAACCTATGTGTAGCTTGGGCCACCCCGACCCTCCTGGGCCCCCTTTTGTCCTATTTTGACCAAGGGGGCATGTAAGATATCAAAAGAAGGGTCTTGGTGTCCCCCTTGTGGATCCAATGAGAACTAAAACCCCCCGTATAAGACGCGCCTTATACGCGGGAGATTACGGTAGGTGTGAATGAAAATGCGCGATATAAGCCCTATGGGAAATCACAGTTCATTTGGGTCGTATCATGGATTGCGCAATACAACCCAAAGCACCACGATACAACCAAAAGAATTCTGTAGTCTTTAGTACCACTCTCTCTCACCATGCAGCAGTTCCAGCTATATCTTTCCCACGGGTAGGGAGCGCTGCTCATGTCCATATCGGTACATGCCATAACTGCGTCTGCCAGCAAAGCGCGCTTCTCGTAGTGGCAGATGTTTTGGTTGTATTGTGTGTACCTGCGCGATACTTCCTAATTTTACCCTACCCCCTCCCCCCACGCCCCCTCGAGAGAATGATGTCGGGAAGAGATAGCGAAGGCAGCAGTGTCTGCTTAATCACCATGGCAATGCGACTCTAACTACTGGCCCTAATTATGTCACTCTCCAAGCAGATTCTCTTGAAGTTTCCCGAATGACTCAATTCAAAAGTTTAGACCTAGATATTTAGACTAATTCAACTGATTATGATAGAACATTTGAGAAGAAATACAACACGGGTAGGGTAGGGTGGGGTAAGAGGCCCTTAATTTTCAAATGTGTCATTTATAAGAAATTCATGGCTGCTTCCAGAATACTTTTTTCATTATTCAAAGGATGGAATGATATTATCTTCATTCACAAAAGCTTGTCAGCTCTGCCCCATAGATTGTTACAGTAAATCATGTATGAAAAAAAGTGGATGCTGGGGTAAAAGGCCCACAACCTTTGGGATAAAAGTTTTGAAGTTTTAACACTGTTTATTGGCTAATGGAAGCACTACATACGTAGTTGTTATATTCAGTCACCAGTTACGAAAGATAATACATGTTCCAGGGTATAATGTATGGTATACAGGTGGTTTCCATGAACATATCGCATCATCAGCTTTGTCATAACACATATATTACCAGTTACAGTTCATAATCTGCCTAGTGCCATTAGTATTTCACCTCTTAAACTTGATTTAAAGCCACCCATATTAGGTTTTAGTTGACTTTCAACCGGTAACAGTTCCCATATTTGGTTTCCACGATATAATGGACTACTTCTATATATCTCCCTCTTTGGTCTGCTCACTTTGAGTTTTCTCTTATTATGACCTTGTAGTGTTCTACCCCTCGAGGTTAATCGAATCTTTCGATAAACAATGAAGAACAACTATTCAGGTTCCAGTTAAAACTTTATTGTCTATAACACATAGGCATCAGCAGTTCTCGATAACAGTTACAGGTGGTAGAGTTTGAACTCTAAAGCACGCTCGACACTAGGCCTTCTAGTGTCTGCAGTTATTAACCCACATTTACCTTCTCTGTGCAACAGCACAAAGAAGTATTACAATATGGTAGTCGGGCAGCCGCCAACCATCGCTCACGATGGTCCGTCGCGACTGGACTGACCCTGAGGAAGACCATACAACTGCCTTATATACACCAGAGTCGACGTCGCCCATGAGGACCACGAAGGTACCTCGAGGATGACACGGGACCACCACACCACCCCCCACTAGACTGAAACGAGGTCTCTGAAAAGTTTCAGAGATCCTGGATCAGTCTAAACAAAAAGGTAATAATTTAAACTACTGAATCCGTCGACATGGTTGACAGATACAGTAGGGGAATATATAGAAATATGAAGTTTCTACTGTACTGTAGAAAAAAAAATTATTATCACAGTTAGTATAGGGGCGCTGCTCCATCAAACGTTGGAGACCAGTGTCGAAACACTGCTTCACGACCTGTTCCTAGTCGATCCGAGGGAGGCACGACCGGGTATGGTAACCGGGGTCATGTCATTCCCTCCCTGTCTCGTTGAGAAGCTCCTTCCAGCGTAGGAAGCCCATCAGTAGTGTACAGTACAACTACAATGGTCCTTCGACCGTGAGGCCGAGGATGTGTGGCACCACCGGGTCCTAGGACCGGGGTGGCGTTGGATCCACACAGCTTCGCAGGGAGGTCCGGGGACAAGAAAGGTACCCCCACTCGTGGAGGGTACACCATCAGTTCCTGGGGGTTCCATGCTGACATCGAGACTCTGTTCGATGTCAGCGGTCCGAACTAAAGAGGAGGAACAGTAGTATCATATTACTGCTCCTCCGAGATGGACCTGGTAGCGGCGTCGATTTCCGCCTGCTCTCCGTCAGTGCGATCATCATCATGTGAGGCACTGGGGGCTAACTAGCCGGAAAACGTAGGCGACTCGGGCAATGGAGCCACGCGGTCCATTGTCGTTCCCCAAGCCTCGTTAGAGGTCTCGGGTGCATTTCGGGAGTCTCCCTCAGCATCTGAGTGGAGGACTGCCGAGTCTGCAGGGTCGCTCCCGTTGTTGTCGTCGCTCTCTCGACCTTCAAGGTTGTCCTGGTCTCCCTGGTCAGGGGGAGCTGTTGGAGAGTGGCCGACGACATCGACGTCCCCGTCTACGTCCATCGACTGTTCCACCTCTGCAGGTACTACTGCACTGGTGGAAGCCGACTGGTCCGGGCAGACGGCTGCTCCCGCGGGGTTCAGAGGCTTGATGCCATGAAGATCTGGATGGATTTTCGGGGACACCATTCTCTGAACAGGTGGCGGTGCAGGCTCGGTGGCTCGATGAGGAAGGCGCGGTGGCTGGCGGGTAGATGGAAGCGCCGAGAGACCTTCCAGGGGTGTCAGGCTTGTCCTGCACCACCTGCTCCCGACCCAACATCGTCATAGCCAAACTCAGACTGTCTATCCTCGGAGATAACTCTCTCAGAGGATTAGACTGTGCTGCCAGCGTCCTGACGTCTGGAATCACTCCACCCTCAACGAGGTACCTCTGTGCTTCGCGAGAGGGCTCGGCTCGAACAGGTTTCAGGGTTCGGACGCCATGGTGCTTGTCCTTCATCCATTCCGAGAGCTGGACCCCGAAGACTCTAAAGAATTCGCGGTCCGTTTCCTCCCAGCCTTCTATGATAGCATCCCTCTTGGTGATATCATATTGAGCTTGTGACTTGAAGTTATTGAGTCACGTGCGGACATCGGTCAGACGAGAGTCCATCTCCATCTGCACAGTCTGACGCGCCTCTTCCCTAAGAGCCGGAAGGAGCTCATTACGGATGGGCGTGTTTATTCTGTCAAACAGGCCGAACAAGTAGGCACTCGCTTCCTCATGGAATGCCTCACCGAAGTGATTGATAACAGGGCTACCCGTCATTTGTAGAAGTCCCTTGCATCGTTCCACGAACGTCTTGGGGACTCCACGTTCGACGCCATCGCCATACGCAGGCTGGGCCAACTCCCAATGCAAGGTTGCTGTTGGGGTGTCAGCGCCTGACACGACGTTGGAGAAGGTGGCTCCTGCTCTCAAGGTTAGTGTCGCACCACCTACGTGAACACACGGCGTGGCAGCTGGGGTGCTGTCCTCTGCCGCTGTAGGTTGCTTGACAGGAGGGAACGAGTTGGTGGTGACCTTGGGTTGTCGATCACGACCACTCCGAGGTTCCACCGCCTTGCCTCCCGGCTTAGCACTGCTGGTACTGGGTTTAGCTGAACTAGTCGAAGCAGTCTTCGACTTTTTAGGAGCCGGGGCCGGGGTGGGCTTTGACGCCTGCACGGGCTTCGAGGGGGCCACCTGCGGCTTTGGCTTCTTAGGTTCAGTCGAACCGGCAGACTTTCCAGCGTCAGTAGAGTGGGTTCTCTTTTTCCCACTCGTAGAGGCTGTTGGTGCTGGGTCTCGAGGATGACTGGCCTCCCGCTTATTCCGCTGCTCTACCCTGAACTCCGGGTAGGCGCCGTAGAAAGCGGGCATGAGCTCCGGTCTGATATACAGACGCTTGGTAGACAAAGGTGAGGGAGCCATCCACATCCAGTGTCTAGTCAGTGCGCCTGTTTTCTCATTCCGCTCACACTTTCCTACTAGTGTCTCCACCAGCTGGATAGCGCCCTCGGCATTGTACTTGTGGGGCTGCTTATACTACTTGAGCTGACGCGCCATCAAGCCTGTCCACCTTAACACAACCGAACTGCGGACGGATGGCTCGATGCTCTTCCACCAACTGTCGAGCATACCTGCCATCGGTCGTGTACACGCGAGGGGGGAACCCCTTACGTGTGCTGTTCTCGAAAGCACACTGCTGCCCGAGATGTGCCACGCAAAACCAATCCGCTGTCTCTCAGGCAGCAACACCCCCTACGAGTCCGAGGCATTCGTGATGTTCTCGATCATCGAGACATACCAGTCGATGGCATGTGTATCATCAGAATACCACTCCTCGTCATCGCTTCCATCCTTCCCGACGAGACTAGGGAGTACCACTTGACCATTCTTGCGGTAATCCTGAAGCTTGGTCAAGGGCCTGTAGTCGACGTACTCAGCACGTCGCTTGGCAGTAATCCCTGACAGCCGCTTCCACTCGTCGACAGCCTTGGCTGTGTCCGGGGGTGAGGATACGGTGCTCTCTACGGCACCTGCCTCGACCTCCGACGGGTCGGTTCCAGGTTCCGGGGGAGCAGTGGACTCACTGCTCTTCTCGCGGACTGGAGCCTTCTTGGCTGCGGATTCCTTCTTGCCACCCTCCTTCTTAGGCACCCTCGGGATCTTGAAGTCTTTCAAGGTCCCTTTTGATGCCTTCGATTCTGTCGACTTCTTGCTCTTAGAACCAGATGGGGTGGCACTTTTCGATGGAGCTGGTGTCGACGGCTCGTCGACCTCCATCTCATCAGGGGAGGAGTCTCTCGAGACTGCAGCAGCCGCGACTTTCAAGTCGCGCTTCTGCTGCTTAGCGGCCTCTTTCGCCTTTCAATGGAGCTCCTTCTCTCTCTCCTGGGACTCTGCCAAGGCTTTCTGTGCATCCTCGATCTGCTTCAGAAGAGCTGCACTTTTAGCCGAGGTAGACTCGAGCTCCTGCTCGGGTCTCGTCCGCTTGGATTTCTCCTTCTTCTTCTTCTTCTTCTTCTTCTTCTTCTTCTTCTTCTTCTTCTTCTTCTTCTTCTTCTTCTTCTTCTTCTTCTTCTTCTTCTTCTTCTTCTTCTTCTTCTTCTTCTTCTTCTTCTTCTTCTTCTTCTTCTTCTTCTTCTTCTTCTTCTTCTTCTTCTTCTTCTTCTGAGACTGGTGACTCGCCGAAGAGCTGTACCCAGACTGCTCGTCGGATGAGGACCCCATGGTTCTTCTTGAACGATGGGCTCAGCGAAGAGAAAAGACTCCGGGCCTTGAACCATTCTCAGACGGGATGAGACGTCAAAGAGATCTTCGAGGGCTTTCGATCCGCATTCTGGCGGGTCGAAGCCTTGAAGGGTCTTCGATGTACTTCGAACCGCACTCAGGCGGCTCGAAGGATCGAAGACAGGGGTTTGAGAGAACACGAACCTGCACACAGGCAGGTCGTGTCTCTCGACACAACATGTGGGAGACCTCCTACACTCAGGTAGGAAGTCCCCAGGCAGAGGCGTACTAGCTGGGCTAAGCTAGGCCTAGTCCAGCTGATCTGCGTCTGACTCTCACGAGAAGGGCGCAAATGTGACCTCCGGGGTGTGCGACACGGCCTTTTATCCCTGTGGCGCGCGTCTCTGATTGGAGGAACGGCGTACGTGACTGAGGCGGGCAACCCCCATTGGTCCACAGCGCATCACGCCATGACCAAATAAGTTAATGTCCCAAAAATGGAACGACTCACTCTCCTCACACCGCCACGCTCTGGTTCTCCAGTCGCATTGTTTGTGTAGAGGTCGGTGAAAATGTTCTTGGAGAAACCGGGACTCGAACCCGGGGCCCTCCAACTTCGAAGCGGCTGCTCTTCCTCTGAGCTACTTCCCCTGGCCTGACATTTCCACCTTCCATCCACACCTGGATCGATATGATACACACTAGGGGGCAGTGATTACCCGGAGACCCGCCCCTGGGGGTCTGCCACCGAGTACAGGGAATTACTGCCCCTACACTCCTCCCCATCAGCTTCAACCACCATCCACCAGCACCAGGCATTCCCCCTCAAACCAGTTACCTGGAAATTGAGGCTTTATCAAGCAGTGTTAGGGCACTCCTGACTTCCCAGTGGATGTACCAGTACAATTACCGGATTGGTCGAAGCGTCATCTGTATCATATCGGCCCAGTTCCCGAGTCCTCAATCCATGATTGTGTTAAGACATGAGCAGGCACACATATCTTCAATCTGATTGTATTAGGATGCTCGGTTTCTCCACCACTGTAGAGGTCGGTGAAAATGTTCTTGGAGAAACCGGGACTCGAACCCGGGGCCCTCCAACTTCGAAGCGGCTGCTCTTCCTCTGAGCTACTTCCCCTGGCCTGACATTTCCACCTTCCATCCACACCTGGATCGATATGATACACACTAGGGGGCAGTGATTACCCGGAGACCCGCCCCTGGGGGTCTGCCACCGAGTACAGGGAATTACTGCCCCTACATTTGCATATGCCGTTAATTCCTATGCATTCTATGGGGCTCCAACACTGTCAACATGGGCATCTAGGGCACCCCCATTCTACCAGACTACCGGGATTAATAATGGTCCCAATATGGACCTGCCAGTCAGGCAGAATCCATCAGCCTATGCTGGGAACCCATCCACACAGTCCGATTAAACAAGGGGGGGCCCATGATTTTCATGTTTCCAGTGTTGGATTGTCTCAAATTAAGAGGCAATCGCACGACTTCTCGTTGTGTAATTTTTTTATTCACCGTCGGCTTCACGTCCACAGACAGGTTTACCCAAGAACGGCACCCGTTATTTAAATCCTTATTAAAAACAGGTTGGTAAAGCTGCTGCTTAGTATTGTGCGATACGTCGATTACTGAGTAGGGTTTAATCTAGGACTTTTCCTGATTTTAACCTTTACTGTAGGAACAAGTGTTGAGCCTCAGGGCGGGTTACTATCACCCCCTCCAAGGTCACTGTCCTTTGATGTGGCAGGGCCGACCAGGTTATTAACCGGTTTCCGTCGGCGTCGGCCTCCCATCACTGGTGGCGGCGTGGATGAAGGGGCCAGAGTGTTTGCTCTGGGTTTTCTTTCATCCTCGACACTTGTCGATTGTCCCTTTGATGAGCCTTGTTGCTTAAGCCTTGCTCAAGTTATAGGTCCGGTCTGGAGTGACTGATCTTCGACTTCAATCGAAACGCTTCGATGTGAAGTTTGTTCAGTCATTTGCACCTTCGAGGGGGGGGGTCGGGCTTCTGATGTTCCTTCAAAGCTGGTTTAGACGCTTTCGACTTATCTTGACGAGCCGGTTGACCACGGCGTCACTTTGACTTGCGTCCAACACCTCCACCTCGCTCCGCTTTCGAGCGTTGTTCTGTCGTTTTCGATGACCCTGCTTAGTTTGTTTTTTAGACTGAGCTTCCGGCCGCGACCTTTCGATCTCTATATCGACCTGTTCAGAAACAGACTTAGACCCTTTCGTGGCCTTACGAGAAGGTGAATCATCATCAAGTTGTGGCTTCAACAACTCGACAGTTTGTGATAGTTCCAAGCCCAACCACCGGCGTACTCTATCAGCATTGCTCTTTTGCAACCGCCCGCGGGACGATCGAAGCAATAGTGTCGACTCAGAGAGGACAGAATCCACTACGAACGGCCCGTCCCAGTTGGGAGCAAGCTTCATAGCCGCTTGGGGGGTGTGGTACCTCACCACCTGTTCCCCAACTGATTATCTTCTCTGCTTCAGCCGATAGTCATACCCGACTTTCTGGCGTTCCGCAGATTTACCTAAATTTTCTCTTACCATGCTGTAACTTTCCCTCAACCGATCTCGAAGCTGTTCCACGAAAGTAACCGAACAAGGGACCTCGAGTGGGTTCTCGATTGAGCCGAAAATCACATCCGCTGGCATGAGGATTTCTTCCCCGAATACCATCATATTTGGACTGCATCCAGTAGAACTATGTTCAGAGCTGTTATATGCAGACACGACATATTTAGCCTGTTCATCCCAGTCGTCCATATGTTTGTCTACCAACATAGTCAGACTCTGAATCAGTGTTCTGTTGAACCTTTCCACCTGGCCATCACTTTGTGGCCTGTACGGATTGGTCCTCTGTTTTACAATCGCCAAATATTCACACATCTCAGAGAAGAGACGAGACTCGAATTCTCGACCTTGGTCGGAATGCAGGAGCAACGGAACGCCAAAGGTCAAGACCCATTCGTCCACGAAGGCTTCTGCACAGGTCTCTGCTGTGTGATTTGGTAAGGGAATAGCGCGAACATATTTGGTGAAGTAATCCTGGATTACTAACATGCAAGTATTCTTGTTTGGCGTGGGTGCAAACCCCAAGATGATATCCATGGCTATCCTCCCGAATCTCATCCCGAACAACTCTTGGTGCAAAGGAGATTTACCCATGCCCTCACCGGGCTTTACCAAACAACAGGTAGGACAATGTCGAACCCAACGACCTATGTCCTTCCCCATTCCAGGCCAGTAATATCTCCACTTCACCTTTTTGAGCGTTCGTTTTCAACCAAAATGTGCCCCTGTTCGGTGTCCCTGGCAAAAGGAGAGTACCTCGCCCCTCAGTTGGCGTGGTATCACTACTTGGATCGTGCGTCTTGCGCGACCCGCCTCTACTTTCCAGCAACATAACAAACCTTCACGGAAAGTTAAGAGAGGCCATTGCCCAATTAATATCCATATTTCGGCGCTCTCGATGGATACCTCAGGCCTAGTGGGTTTAGCCCCCTTAACTAGCCATTCGGCAACACGTCTGATGTCAGCGTCTGCTTTCTGAGCATCAATGAGTTCATCGAAAGACCAAAATGCAACACCCACCTGGCTGTCTACTAGACTACCTACGGCCGCCAAAACAGCGTTGTGACTGCCGCAGTCTGTGCAATCTGACCTTTGGCATAGCCCCACAGGAATACGACTAAGGCCATTGGCATTCAGATGCTTGGCACCACTTCGATGTTCGATCTTAGAGTTTTTGAGACCGAACTCAGAAAGGTGGGCCAGCCACCTACCTATCATTCCTTCAGCTTTTTTGAAATTCAGGAGCCATTTCAAAGAAGAATGATCGGTGCGGATAGTGAAATTACCACCATAGACGTAGTGCCTAAACTTCCTGGTGTACACAACAGCTGCCAACAGTTCTCTTTTGGTGGTGCAGTAGTTTCGTTGTGTCTTACTTAGAGTGTTACTAGCAAAGGAGATTGGGACTTCCATTCCATCCTGTATCTGCGATAGAACAGCTCCAATCGCCGTGTTGCTAGCGTCAGTGTCTTAGATAAAACGACCGTCGGGTGTGGGGAATCGAAGCACAGGAGTCTCCTTGAAACTTCATTTTAACTCGACAAAAGCATGTCCAGCTCTTTCTGTCCATGTGAATGCCTCGTAACGACCTCTACTACCTTTAGGTTTTTGGATCACTAAGTCCTGCAGAGGACTTACAAGTTCCGCAAACCCCGGGATGAACTCTCGGTAGTAGGAACAAAAACCAATGAAGGATCGAGTTTCCTTCACTGTTGTGGGCCTAGCCCAAGTCATTACATGGCTAACTTTCCCCGGGTTAGCTTCTATACCCTGTTCAGACACGATTCGGCCTAGGTACTCGACTGAAGTCCTAAAAAGCTGACACTTTTTAGGTTTCAACTTCAGTCCCCATGCTCGAATCCTGTTGAAAACTTCTGCCAGATTCGCCATTGCTTCATCCGTCGTTTTGCCTAAGACGATGATATCATCGAGGTAAACCAGGCAAATCTTACCTAGTAAACCCCTCAACATCTCCTCCATCATTCGCTCGAATGTGGCGGGGGCGTTTCACAAACCAAACGCCATTCGATCGAACTCATAGAGCCCCCTCTGGTAAGAAAAAGCGGTTTTCTCGACATCGTCGGGATTCATCCCGATCTGCCAATATCCAGATTGGAGATCGAGACAACTAAACCACTTATTTCCTCCCAAGGCTTCTAAGGATTCGTCAATGCGTGGGAGAGGATAGGCATTTTTCTTAGTCACACCATTCAGACATCGATAATCAACGCAGAATCTCATGGTCCCATCCTTCTTCGTCACCATCTGGAGGGGACTGGACCAGGGACTAGTACTTGGCCTAACCACCCCTGTATCCAACATCTCCTTAAGTTGTTCATCCGCAGCAGCTTTCTTGCTGAGAGGAATCCTCCTGTAAGGGACTCGGATAGGTTGCGCCTCACCAGTATCGATGTTATGCAGACATCGATCGGTGCACCCTAACGGTTCATCTGGACTCTTAAAGACATCCACGTGCTTACGCAGTAAGGCGGACAATTTCAGTCTTTCTTCTGGTTGGGTCAGGTGGGTGTCACCATACATATCTAACAACCAGGTAGGGAGCTCCCCCGTGTGGGTGCTCGCAATTTCTGCTGTCTCGACGTCTGCAGCCTCTTGCTCGAGATGCATCATCACAGATCCTACCTCCGGTGAAGAGAATTCACCGTTCCTGTCAGCGTACTGTACGGTACCCACCACCTGGCCTTTCTCCAGGACAATGTCTCGATTCAGTGGATTACAGACGGGAAACACTGTTCGACGGACATTGCTGACAAGGGCAGCCTCACCAACCAACCCAAAACTCTTCAGAGTTTTCAGATCGGGTTCGACTATGCCCTGTCGATCTCTTTCCAGACCCTCGGATTTCACCAGGAAATCACATTGATGTCTAGCTGGTATCCTAGTGGTCTGTGCTACTGAGGCAACCGATGACACTCTTTTCAGTTTACACTGATGGTGCTCTTCTGTCGGCTCGGTCATGACCAATTGACCCGTCCTCGGGTTAAGGATCATGCCGTATAACGCCGCAAAGTCAAGCCCCAGAATGCCATCGTCGGCCACATTGGCCACTATTGGGCTAAACACATAGTGGGTCGATGCGACCTTCAGAGCTAGAACCAATCGACCGAAGGTCCGCATTTCAGCTCCAGACGCAGTGCACGCCATTATTCCCTCGTAGAGATTATCTGACGGCACCACTAACGTCCTCGCGAGTTCCCGAGAGACAATGGTGTGGCTGGCACCAGTATCTATCAGGAAGTCTAAAGGACGCCCTCGAATCTCTGCAGACAGGTACCATCGTTTCCCTGACAAGGGGGCTGTTCCTGCTAGCATTCTCAACCCTACGTCAGTACTCAGATCGATCCCTCTCTTCTTAAGAAAAGAGAGACAGGGATCATCTGAGGGAAGCTCTGTTGTGCAGACTCTGGCCAGCTGTCGCATCAGGGCTTCTCTCCCGGCGTCGACTTTCACTTTCAATCCAGTCGAACCCTCGACCTCAGAGTTTGGGCTGCCAGCATATTTATACATATAACATGCTAGTGATTTTTTACGTCTAATACTAAGTGATTCAACTTTACATCTTGTCAAGAGGTCTGCTATATGGACATCTTGGGCATTTCTCACCTTCAAACATGCTCGCAGGCAATGGTTTTGTACTATATCAATATGATCCACTATTGTTTTAGGTCCTGACTCATGGATAAAACTACAATATTCTAATATAGGTACAATCATTTTTTTGTATATTCTTAAAGAATTTTCAACATCTAGGTACTTTACAATGTTACGCAGTTGTTTCAGTTTTGATGTACCCATCCCGTCTATTTTCTTACAGTGTTGTTTAAAATTAAGGTCTTTGTCAATTATAACCCCCAGATAGTTAAATTTTTCTACATTCGCTAGTACGGTACCTTGCATAGTAATATTACTTCTGTGTATATATTGTCTTATAGAACTACACCACAAGGTTTTTGTTTTTTTAACATTCACTGTAAGAACATTCAATCTACACCAGTTTGAAGGCGGGCCACTACTACTAGGCTCCAATGCCAATACGACGCGCATGGAAGCCACTAAGTGGTCAGTGTCCCTGTGGTCGGCGGGAGTCGCCTTGGTCACCCGGATGTGGCCCGCCTTCCACGCTTCCGTGGCCCTACCACCATGGTGGCTCCAGGTGGTGCCACCCGTGGCCACTCCTCAATGGCGGTGGACCCCGCCCACCTTACCACCTCTGCAGGCTCCTCGGGAGGGGCCTGGGTCTTCTTTAGCAAGTCATAGTGTACCACCCTGATCTTCAGGCCCATTTTTATCTCCCACACAGGGCCCCCCAAACTCTGGGTGATCGTCCATGGGTCCGACCACGGCCGCATAAACTTGGGGCACTTGCCTACTTCCTTCTTGGTCACTAGGTAATAAACTGTATCCCCGACGGACAGGTCCTCCCCCCTCACATGGGTGGAATAATTTCTCTCTTGTCGCCGGACCGCCTCCCCCATATGCGTCAAAGCGTAAGCGCGCCCTTTTGCCATCCGGGCCTGCAGCTCTGCAGCATAATCCTTCCCCATCTCCTGCCCTCTAAAGGTGGGCCTCCTTCTGGCTGGGGGTAGATGAGGCTTCCTATCATCATAAAGTTGGGGGTCTGGTTCGTCGACGCCTGGACTGACGACCGATATGCGGCTATGACAAAGGGTAGCTGCAAGTCCCAGTCCGTCTGGTTCTCGTCCACCGTCATGGCGAGCATGGCCTCTATGGTGCGGTTACAGCTCTCCACCAGCCCGTCTGACTTCAGATTGTAGGGACAAGTACGCATCTGTGCCACCCCGAGGAGATGGTGCACCTCCCGGAACATCTGGGCCTGGAAATTTCCCCCCTGATCGGTATGAATCATCCCAGTCTGCAGACCACCCCCATCACGAAGGCCCGGGCGACCATTTCCGCCTGCTGATCTGGCAACGGAATGGCCTCCGCCCACTTCGTGAAGTAGTCCATTACAATGAGGATATGCCGATTCTTCCTCCCCGTCCTCGGCAACGGGCCCATCAGGTCCATAGCCATTCTTTCCAGTGTTGACACCACCAGCACATGTGTCATCATGGACTGGGGGGGGGTGCACGGCCCCCTTTCTGCTTAAGCACTGCGGACAGGTCTCTAACCATTGTATCAGGTCTCTTCTATAGCTGGGCCAGTAATAGGACTGCTGCAAACGTCGTAGACTGGGGGCCCTCCCGAGGCGGGACTACTATCTGCCCAAACGTTCGGCCTCCCAGTTCCCACCAGACCCTACATTCACCCGGTTGGTCGTATAGGGGAGAGCCACCCTCACTCTTCATGCCCTACTGCGTGCACGGTCGTCTGGACAACCCATCTGCGTTACCATGGTCCTTGTCCGGGCGGTGCTCAATCATGTGATCGAACGTCTCTAGGAGTTGCAACCAACAGGCCAATTGCCCTTCTGGTTCCCGGAAACTTGCTAGCCACTTAAGAGGCGCATGGTCTTTGCATATCCGAACCGGGCGCCCGATCAGGTTATGCCGAAACTTTTTCACTGCAAATACCACCACCAGCAGCTCCTGCCTCGTCACGCAGTAGTTGCGTTCGCAACGGCTGAGCGTCCTGCTAGCATAGGCCAATGGTCGTTCCAGCCCTTCTTGCATTTGTGAGGGGACGGCGCCCAACCATAGATCACTGCTGTCCGTGTCTAGCAGAAGGCGCCCCTCCGCCATCGGGTATGCTAACACCGGAGCCTCACTCAGCTTCACCTTTCAGGCAGTGAAAGGCCTCTGCACAGGACCTGTCCCAGTGGAACCTCTTGTTCTTCTTGGTCAATTCCGACAGGGGCCGTGCTATGGCTGCAAATCCAGGCACCAAGCTGCAGTAGTAGCCACACAGCCCCGGAAAGGATCGTACATCCGTCACCGAGACCGGGGTTGGCCAACCTGCTACCTTTTCGGGATTGGTCCCGATCCCTGTTTTGTCTATGCGGTGGCCCAAGAAGCTGACCTGCTCCCTCACGAATTGGCATTTACTGGCCTTGACTTTGAGGCCAGTGTCTTGTAGCCGCCCTTATACTGTCTCCAGTCGGGTAGCATGTTCGGCGAGGGTGGACGAAAACACGATAATGTCGTCCAGGTATACAAGGCAGGTGAACCACTGTAGCCCTCTCATCACCACTTCCATCAGGCGTTCGAACGTACTGGCCGCATTGCAGAGCCCAAAAGGCATCACTTTGAATTGGAATAAGCCCCGGTGCGTTACAAACGCACTCTTTGGCTTATCCGCTCCTTCCATGGCCACCTGCCAGTAGCCTGACGCCATGTCTAACGTGCTGATGCGTAGTCTACTACCAGTACCAGTAGAAGCAAGTAACTGATAACAAGTGCCTGTTAGTCCCTAAGGTCAATAAGAAATAAAACAACAACAACGGCTGTAAGTTTATATTCAATTCTTTATACAAGTTGTCGACTTTGGTTATTACATTGGTGGCAGAAGTCCTGGGTTAGATACGATACATCTGATGATATCACAATTGGGCAAAATGCATCCCACTAGTGCTGAAATGATGTTGTTAATTGTCTTTCGAAGATATCACTCAATAACTCTACAGAAGGTTCCTGTTATCAGGGTTACACAGTGGGCACCTGTAGTGAGATGTAATAACCCTTTATAGGCTGCTGATGTTGGAATTGAGAATATCTTATACATAATGCCTGGGTTGAAATACCCTTGTGGAGACCTATAAATAGCAGTGGAAGGGTAATCCAAAAATGCTTTCAATAATACTAGCAAATGTTATAATTGAATATCTCAATTTCCTCGATGGTGGCATAAACACATCATGCTGCAAATGGTCACACACACCTCAAAGATAAACAATCAGCAGAAAAAACAAAGTTTATCCAAGAATTCCTGGTTAGGCTCAACATCCTTGCTCCACTTCTAGATTAATTGGCCTACAATCTCCTCCAACTGGCTAACATGACATAGTAAATTCACTGCACACATTTTGGGCTTTACAATCACTTTACATTGAAATTACGCTGAAACTCCATCATCATGAAGATCAGTAAGGCCCAGTAAAACCCATGTAGATACAAATGTTTCACCTGATGTAAGGCCCAGTAAAACCCATGTAAATGTCAATGTTACACCTGGGGTAAAGCTCAGTAAAACCCAAGTAAATATCGATGTTACACATGGTGTAAGACCCAATAAAACCCATGTAAATGTCAATGTTACAATTCATGTAAAGCCCAGTAAAGCCCAGATAAATGTAATGTTACACCTGATGTAAGGCCCAGTAAAACCCAAGTAAATACCAACAGTACACATGATGTACAGCACAATAAAGCTACCACAGAGATTGTATTTAGGGGATCATCAATTACGCAGATCTGTTTTTCACTGCATGTTTTATTTATTCCAATCAGTTGAATCATTATTTTTGCCCCCATGAGCTGGGGCTGTCAGGGTCCATATACATGTGTTCTTAACCTTCTAATGATGGGGATAGAAGGGGTAGAGCTGGGACAGGGAGCATGGGCTCACAGGGTCCATATACATGGGTTCTAGACCTTCTAATGACGGGGATAGAAGGGGTAGAGGCCAGGACAGGGAGCATGGGCTCACAGGGTCCATATATATGGGTTCTAGACCTTCTAATGACGGGGATAGAAGGGGTAGAGGCCGGGACAGGGAGCATGGGCTCACAGGGTCCATATACATGGGTTCTAGGCCTTCTTATGATAAGGATAGAAGGGGTAGAGGCCGGGACAGGGAGCATGGGCTCAACGGGGTCCATATACACGGGTTCTAAACCTTCTAATGACGGGGATAGAAGGGGTAGAGGCCAGGACAGGGAGCATGGGCTCACAGGGTCCATATACACGGGTTCTAGACCTTCTTATGACGGGGATAGAAGGGGTAGAGGCCGGGACAGGGAGCATGGGCTCACAGGGTCCATATACATGGGTTCTAGACCTTCTTATGACGGGGATAGAAGGGGTAGAGGCCGGGACAGGGAGCATGGGCTCACAGGGTCCATATACACGGGTTCTAGACCTTCTTATGACGGGGATAGAAGGGGTAGAGGCCGGGACAGGGAGCATGGTCTCACAGGGTCCATATACACGGGTTCTAGACCTTCTAATGTAGGGGATAGAGGAGTTAGAGGCCAGGAGAGGGAGCAGGGGGTCTCAGGGTGCAACTTAGAACCAGGTTCCTCTGCAAAAAAAGAGTGCATATTAACTTTTTATTATACAAGATATTATTCTATTAATCACAAAGATAATAAAAGATGCATAAAAAACAGATTCCACTAAATTCTAATAGTATGTGGATGTAAAGCAAATAGCAATCTGTGGATATCATAGGTAATCTATATTGCTGGTCTGTGTGTTGTAAAATTACATTTGCATTTTCTCCATATGTAATTCTTTCCATATATGTAATTCTCTCATTCTGATGGTAATAAGTTGTCCTACTTCCACATGTTCTCTGTCATGGTGTTTTATTGGTTACACTGTTTTAAAATAACCCCTATCCATGCAGCCCCTAACTGGGGCTAATCCTACACAATGGGGTGTGAAAGTTGGGTGGAGTCAGTGGGGTAAGGCTGGGGTAGGGGGTAGGCTGGGTGGGGTGGGGTATTGTGTGAAAAGCAAGCCTTATCGTCGGGAAACATTTACTAAGGATTTGCAGAAGAGAAATATCCTTGTAACATCATGTAAGTCTCAATGATAATTAAACACATTTACATGAATTTTACTTGGGATTAACAGATGGGGTAAAACCCTGGTAAATGAAGAGTAAACCTCAATGGGAATTAAACACATTTACATATGAGCATTACTAGTTTTACAGATAGGATAAAACCCTGGTAAATGACGAGTAAAGCTCAAATTTACTCTCCCCCCTCCCTATAACAGTGAATGGTACTGCGGGTAAGTGGCCTATAAATTGATGCAGTTTACACTTCTACACTATGGGACATCTAAATATAACTCTTAACTTAGAGGCTATTTCAAGCCCTTTTATTGAGAATAGTTTATTTCAGTCATACCTTATTATATAGGGCAGTCCAGTATACCTACGCAATGCTCACTATTTGTTAAACCTAAAAAAGTTACCATAGGCACAAAATTCCTATGGGAGCTATTTTTCTTGAGGGGTTCCCCCCCTACTATAAAAGTGAATATAGCTTTGTGGCCTGTATCTTAACCCAGTCTCGCCCAGTAGGGATTCTAGGAAATACCTCTTGTGTATGGGGATGATTGTCCCCATTTTCTGGGGAAGATTACTACGTGAGGTACCTGCCTACAAATAACCCCTACAGCAACCAGCAGAAAAAACTTCTTTTACCCACAAACGCTAGGTGTCAGAGATGACTCACACTAGCATCATGTCCATTGTCATGATGGACCAATGAAGAGCTGTCGAGACTGCTCACCAGCACTCCATTGGAGCATCATGCCGTCCCTCCCAGTGTATTGACCCTGTAGCATCGACATGATGCATGAATGCAGCCCTGGTTAGTCACTCGCCAGGGCTGCATTCATGCATCATAATGACCATTGGGCATATAGACAAAGGTGCACAAGAGTTGGTCCCCACTGAGGGTTATCACACGAGGCAAAGCTATTTTTTACCCTAAGAGACCCATATATTGGCTAATGCATTAGCGGTCCTTACAGGGTTAAACTTCCAGTCATTGGTCACCAGGCTAGTGTTAGTGTCTACTCCTCATCCTCAGCGTCTAAAAATAATTCTCACTATTTTTAGTTAAACGTTTGACCCCTCTGGTGATGATTCTATTTCAATCACAGCTAAGAAATTGGCCAATATGTGGGTCACCTAAGGTAGTCAGTACTAACAGCCAGTCAGTGGAATGCAGCAGGACCTTGGGCTGATAAAGGTTAGTGGACCTTTTTAATTGAAGTTTATTTAAGGAAATACCCAGCATGATATAAGCATACAGCCGAGTAACCTGACTATGTGGAATGCTCGTCTCTTCTTTTCTGGCCTTCTCTACCATCATGTTACAGATGATGTAGGCCTGATCTGAAACAAGGATTTTCAACAGTGTGGCAGTGTGTAGAACTAATATTTTTCATCCTACTTCCTTCTTTTTACAGCATCTATAGACATGGATGGGTATCAGTGGATTCCGAAGTTTTCCTTTGTCATTGTTATAGGACTTATGTTCTACACAGTTCTACTGACAAAACCTGGCCTAATATACTGTAAGTATATCTCTCATTTCATGTTTTCAATTTGAAAGTGACCTATTGAGATGATTTAGATTTAAATGCAAAGGAGACTGATATTACATGTACAGAAGCTACCTGTTAGGGAAGTTCATGAGAAAAACTATCAATCCAATTATCTAAATTACCATAATACCTCCTGTATAAGGTGTACCTTATATGCGAGGATGGACCCCTGATGCATCTTACAGCTAGATTGGGGGTTTCTTTTCTCTAGAATTTGTCACCAGTCACCCACCAAACATTGCTATATAATGGTGCAGCATTTGGGCAGCTAGGGGTCTTATTTCTGAGACATCAGTCACCAAAAAAGGGTAGAATACAATTGGTACCACTGGAAAGCTCTAATCATGCACTTTTCAGCCCTGGTGAGTGTACAAATAAACATGGGGGACACACTTGGCAAATAAAAAAATAGTAAAATATCATTTAATTAGAAAAAATCGACATCACATTTTTCTCTATATATTCTCATACTAGAATAGTATAACTCAACATTTAATGATATTTAAGATTTTATAGGTCATGGGTCACAGGAAAAAGGTCACAAATTGCAGATTTTCCTATGATTCACTATCATAATTTCAAATACCTGGAGCACAACCTAAGCTATCTATTGCAACATCAATTGCAGTCCATGACATATGTTCAATTAAATGACCTTGACAGGTCAAGGTCAAGGTCATTGCTATCATGACATCTATCCTGTGCATATAGACAAACAGAGAGATAATCAATGTTTCATTTGTTTTAACTAGATTGTAGGCAATGAATACATACATCACATTATGAAAGTGATTGGTTTTCCAAAGGTCGAGGTTACACACTAGTGTTTGAGACTGTGGCTAGCAATACATGACTTACTTGTCCTCTATGACATTGGTGACACATAACTACTGCTCATCCTCAGAGTTAATATTTTCTGGCAGTAGGGTTTACACATTTAGGCATGAGTCACTATCACATCCACATGCAGGAACACAGGGCTGTTTGTGAGTTATGCATACACATCCGTCTGTACATTCATCAAAGCATTTACAGATAATACCATTTAGAGGTTCAGGGGTGCTGCACCTTTGTGCCGTGAGCTTTAGTACCAGAGTATCAGACTAAGGGTTCTTTAACTGAAATGTGCAGTGTTGATTATGTAACTGGAAACTGTCTTTTGGTGATGACAGCTTCTTTCCAGTTACTTTTGGCCTTTGTGAAGAGGCCATGCTGCAGCATACCTGGTTCAGATTGTTTCCAACATCTTTTCTCTTGTACATACGAATTACAAATGTGTTTATTTACGTATAACTAGAGGGATACATTATGTGTATTTGTGCATCATGCCCATTGGTGTATGATGCAGACCCTTCAAGGTTGCTTGAATCCCATGCATGATGCATGCAAACTGCTCTTGTTAGGGCTGCTGTCATCCGTAATGATGAAAATTGACATTTAAAGGGTCATGATGATAGGCATCACCAGACAAATGACCTTGACCTCCAGAAGGGTTATAGGCCACATTATTTGATTATTGTACATGTTGAAGAATGGTGTTAAGATATTTTGCTGACATAGCATTTTAGGTAAAACTGTGGACACAATGGGAGGAATTTGATAGGAACACTCTCAGATGCATATGTGACATGATCTGTGAAGAGGGGGCTTAGCGCAGGGGGTATTAAGACTCCTCTTTGCAGTACATGTCACATATTTTATTTGACCTTATCTCGACCTTTAGACAACCTATATCAAGTACCAAAATGTATATTTTTGTTCCATATGCCTACAATATAAGCAGGCCTATTCAATGAAAGCTACATTTGATATCTCTGTCGGACTTCATTTGCATATGATAAATATCATGAGAGCAATGTCTTTGACCTAGATCTTTCATGAACAAAGGCCACTGTATTGAGTATATGTCATGGACAACAAAAAGATGCTGAAATACTTGGTGGAACTTGTGCTTTAGGTAAGTAAAATCTTGATAGCTAATTGCCCATGTAGCAAGCCCGTTCGGGGCCAAATTGGTTTTACCTGGGATAAGGTGGTTCAAAGCGGGCAGTATTCAGTACATTGGTTTTAGGTTCGGCAGATGCTGGGTTTCCAGTCAGGGCCACACAGGGCAGCCCAAATCGGGCAAACCCACTTGAGCCCGTTGGGCTCCCAACGGGTTTTGTCCTCAGCATAAGGTCTGGGCCACATTGGGCCGCCCGATTTGGGCACTGGTCAGCTTTAAAATGGGCAACCACATTGGGCCCAGGATGGTTTCAAAATGGGCATCCCAAGATGGGTACTTAGCTGCATAAAGTCTTCCCAGTCTGGGGTGAGAGTGGGTTTGGACAGGGCAGCCTCATCTTCTGAACTGTTGTAAACTCTGTGATGAGTGTTCCCCCTCCCTCTCTCTTTTTTGTTTGTCCCTCCCCTATCCATCCCCTACCCCTTCCATCTCCTCCTCATTCCACTCAACCTGCCCTGCCCTTTCCCCCTCTCACCCACTCTGCCCTGCCCTTCTGTCACCCTGCCCTCCCTGGGCCTCCCTAGCCCACTTAAAAGGGTCTATTTCTCCTCTTTCCTATCCCCTCAGGATGTGTGTGGTGCACATATGTGCAGGCACTGACACATTCCTCTGTGAATTTGTGTAATGAGGATCTCGCCATGAATATGACCTTAGCTGTCGAAATGGCGTTAAACATCTATTACTCACTCACTCTCACTCCCAGCCCTAACCCTGCCTTGCCCTGCCCTGCTCTCACCCTGCCCTGCCCTGCTCTCACCCTGCCCTGCCCTGCTCTCGCCCTGCCCTGCCCTACTCTCATCCTGCCCTGCCCTCCTCTCACCCTGCCCTGCCCTGCTCTCACCCTTGCTCTGCCCTGCTCTCACCCTGCCCTGACCTGCTCTCGCCCTGCCATGCCCTACTCTCACCCTGCACTGCCCTGGCATCTCCTTCGCTCACATGCCCTGCCCTGCCCTGCTCTCACCCTGCCCTGCCCTGCTCTTACCCTGCCCTGCTCTCACCCTGCCCTGCCCTCTCACCCTGCCCTGTCCTACTCTCACCCTGCACTGCCCTGGCATCTCCTTTGCTCACATGCCCTGCCCTGCTCTCACCCTGCCCTGCCCTGCTCTTACCCTGCCCTGCTCTCACCCTGCCCTGCCCTCTCACCCTGCCCTGTCCTACTCTCACCCTGCACTGCCCTGGCATCTCCTTTGCTCACATGCCCTGCCCTGCTCTCACCCTGCCCTGCCCTGCCCTCTTCTCACCCCGCCCTGCCCTCCTCTCACCCTGCCCTGCCCTCCCCCCTCCCTTCCCTCCACCACTGCTGTAGGACACTTTCCATATACCATTAATACACAGGTAGGTTCATAGTAGGGATCCAGATATTTCATGTAAAAGGCAACACTGACTAGTCCTGGAAAGAACAGCTTTATGTCTTTCTTTGTACTAGTAGGCTTGCAAGGTGTATTTGTGGTGTGGGGGCAAACAAGTCCCACACTTGGCCAGGTATAAGAGGACTATATATAGAGGCAATTGAGAAACCAAAAATATCCCCTGCCCCTGTAGGCCAGTCCATGGCAGACTCACTACAAAGTGGTTTCACAGCACTCCAGGCAGAATTCTACTACCCATACCAAACTTATTTCTTTTAGACATAGGACAACTGGAATAGACTACTAAATCAGATATGAAGTAATAATGTGCAGACTTTCTCATAGTCTGGAAATACTTAGATGTTTCTAGTCAAAAGTGCAAATCAAGGTCATCTGAGTAGTAGTGGAATGGCAACACCAGTTCTATTGCACTGAACTTGGAACAAGAGCAGATATGCAGAGGTACAGTCATTATGAACTTGAAGGCTCTCTTCTTTACTCCTACATAGGGAATTAGTGGGGGAAGATTGAGGCCAGAATGTCACTTTAATGAATCAAAGTGCCATGTGTTGGCTGAATGAGTTTGATGCCTTTCCACTTGGGTAGATATTGCATTTACTGCTTTGGTGATGGGGGGGGGGGTAGATTAGCTCAAGGATTTGTTGCTTATTGACTTTTAAAAAAAAAAAAAAAGATTTTGGATAAATTTCTCAAAAAGAATTTTTAACATGTCACCACTAATTTTTCATCAAATCGGGCAGCCCACTTTAGGCCACACACAAAACCCATGTTAAACTCACTTTGAGCCCAAATCGGTGAGCCCAATTTCAAAAAGATCTGTGCCCAAATCGGTTAGCCCAGTGTGGCCCAGACCCTTTGCTGAGGACAAAACCCATCGGGCGCCCACTGTGTTAACCCAGTGTGGCCCACATCAGGAGCCCGCTCTGGCCCAGACTCGGGCCACACCATTTTTGCTACCTGGGTGTATAAAATAGCTGCTATATTTGACCTTTGCCCTATAAAACCTCAGATATCATCTAATAATGTGCTATAGTATTCCACTATGAAAACCTATAGAGAGTAAGGTGATATACATTTGAATTTTCTTTTCCAATTAAATGATATTTTCTTACTTTTTCTTTTTCAATACTCATTTACCAGGTTCGTCCCCCACATTCATTTGTTCACTCACCAGGGCTGTAATCTACATGATCAGGAGGTTAATTCAAAAGGTCCTGGGATCGCTAACTCAACAATCTAGGAATCATTCTGCCTTATCCAATTAAGCGATCTTAATTTCAGACTGTCTTGCCTTTTCACAGCCAGCACTAAGATTGCAGTGATCTTAGCCTCAGCCCTCCTACACCATTCCAAGTAGAACACACTGTACACAGAGGCCCATAGTGAAAGAATAGCAGTGAAAAAGGCTCCTTCTCACCAGAGAGATTACACAAGCCCCCCCCCCCCCCCTATACGAGCTATTTCAAGAGTATAGGGTGCAGTTCACCTCATGCAGTATTCAAGTGCACTTCATGCCTGAGTAGCCTGAAGAGCCCTCAAGGACTCTCAGCAAACGCCTCCCTCCCCTCTATATACAGCAGGGACATTCACTCTTGGGAGTAGGAGTTTTCCCTATGAGTGCTCTTGTATACACTTATTTCACTAAGATTGCAGTGATCTTACGGCTGGAAAAAGAATAGTAAAGTGATCTCAAGATCTTGCTGTGCCTGACTGGCTTGCAACCACTGCATTAGATAGGGTAGACTGGCTAGGTCTTATGATATGTGCCTAAGCTAAGATTGCAGGGGTAGAAATACCACAATCTTTTGAATTAACCTCCAGAGTTTTCTAGTGTTAACAATTGTATTCTAGCTTTTTTTGGTGACCAGTAATAGGCACCCTGCTGCTGCGCCATTAATATAGGGGGTGGGGAATGCCCTTAGGTGCTCATATGTCATACTAGTTATTGTGCATGATCAAGTTGTCATATGAGAAATATCATAAGACTAGTGGTATATAGTGTAAATACATTGAGCTCTCATAAAATAGTGTTATTTCCAGTTTTCACTGGTTTATTCAGCTTTAGGCAACATGTAAGAAATATCAATCATACAATAGTTAGTATGTAGGTAATTTGTACATACAGTAAATATACAGTAATTTATAAAGTATAGTGTTCTGTTCCACTCCACCTGTGAGGTAATAATAATACAATGTCCAGCATAGTTCTAGGTGGGTTCCCACACCTAGCTCCTGACCTGCTGCTTAGAGGAATAATGTAATAATGAATAACTTTACACTCTGGTGGAAGTCTTGAGGAAGATACCCTCTGGCCACTAATGATAGAAACCAATGCCTGTCTAGCATAGTTTCACCATAGTGCAGTGGTATAGCAGGTAGCAGGAGATGACTGGAGATGTTACCTCTAGAGCGGTTCTTGGTGTTCTGTCTTCTTGGAGGTGCAGACAGGCTATTTGTAGCAAATCTTGGAAAAGCACCTCCAGACTGACTGGGGCCAGTAGCATCTGCCTAACTCTGCAATTGTTTGAGGGGAGGCTTTCATGTGTCACTGGGTCCACAAAGGACCCCCATGGGCGCCGCTGTGTCCCCCTTTGTCTTGGTCGGTTCTGTGACTTCAGACCCTCATATCTCGGTCGTTTACGCAGCTACAACCGCCATTTTGCGCATGCGCAGAGTTGAATATGCCAAGTTTAAACTGCCCGCTGGATAGGCGCGTAACTTGCGCCGGTTTGTCTGTAGTGCACTCGGAGCTCAATTCAGTCTCCATGGCTTAACTTCCTTAATAATGGGAGTTCCGCCTTGATCTTGGGCTAATTTTGACCGTCTAATTATGGGCTTTCCATAGATGCTTTGATATTTGACCTAGCTTGCTCAGGAATGACGCTAGAGCGACCGGACGGTTATGGCGTTGTGCTTATGTAACCCATTGTTCAGTTATTAGAGTGCTCAGACACTCATGACGGCGTCAGCGGTGCTCAGGCACCCGTGACGGCCGGTTGCATTCACTTACAACTTATTAGTTTGTGCACTGAACCATGAGGTCGCACACTGAGACCCTCATTTTTATTATATTGTGCAGTGAACCATTAGGTCGGACCCTTTGATGTCATAAACTCTGTCTAACTGACTTGGTTTGGTGTGCAGTGGGGCATGAACGCTCTTATACAAAGTTTGAGCGCTCTTATAGCTCTTAGAACCAACCTCTGTATTAATTTCATAGATATTCTTTGATTAATACAAAATATGTTAGAATTTATGGAATAATAAAATGGTATATCATAGAATACTCCCTCTCCCCCAAGAGAATGCGAAACTCCGTCATTTTGCCGAGGGAATGTACAATTTATACAATTTTTACCTTATTTTGGAGTTATATACTGTTTGTAAGAGGATTTGAAGTAATGGGGAGTGCTTCAAATGCAATTTTTGTGGTAGAGCTTTGTCAGTATAAACAATTTTCTCCTGGGTATAAGTACATTTCCGAGTTTCTATCTCTAACCATACCTGAGCTTATTTGCTTATGTAACACAAATTTTGGGTACAATTTTCCATTTTTATGTACAACATACAATTTGGCAAATAGTGTGCAATTTTGGCATTCAATGTTCAATTTAGCGTGCAAATTGGACATAAATGACAATTTAGTGTGCAAATTTACAATTTCGCGTGAAATTGCGTTCAATTGACAATTTTAGTATGCAAATATATAATTTTTGCGTACATTTGGCAATTTTAGTATGCAAATATATAATTTCGCGTACATTTGGCAATTTCAGTATGCAAATATATAGTTTTCGCGTATATTTGGCAATTTTAGTATGCAAATATATAATTTCGCGTACATTTGGCAATTTTAGTATGCAAATATATAATTTCGCGTACATTTGGCAATTTTTAGTATGCCAATATATAATTTTGCGTTCAATTGATAATTTCTGTATGTACATATATAATTTTGCGTACAGCTTGGATACACATAAAAATGTTGATTTTTGTAAAAAAAAATCTGATTTCAGTGTATGAATTGGGTACAGACATACAGTATAATGTTCAACATACAATTCAAGTGTGCAAATTGGGTACAAACTTACAATCTAGTGTGCAAACATACAATTTTTGTGTGCAAATTGGGTACAAGCGTACAATCTAGTGTGCAACATACAATTTTAGTGTGTAAATTGGGTACAAGCGTACAATCTGGTGTGCAACATACAATTTTAGTGTGCAAATTGGGTACAAGCGTACAATCTAGTTTACACTATACAATTTTTGGGATTTGAGACAAATTTTTCCGAGGACCGGAAAAACAAAGTACTTCATGTACAATAGGCTTGTTTGTCTCTGAGTTACTCTTTGATTTTGCTATCTGGGTGTATTAATTGGCAATTTCGGCAGTGGGCCGCTGCTTAATTGACTTTTCCCTAGCCTTCTTGAGTATGTGTCCCTGAAAGAGATTATTTGGTGAGTATCTTAAGTAAACATTTTTCATGTCAACAAATTTTCTCAACAATTTTCTTTTTTTTTTTTATTCATTCATTTTTTTTTTCAACAATTTTCTTGGATGCCTAAAGTGTGTTACTTTAAGTAAACCTTGGTATAGTATACAAGTGCTAGTGGGTACAAAAACTGTCTTAGTTATCTACCTGCATTCATGTATATTTGTGTTGGATTTGTACAATTTACAATTTTTAAATTGCAATTTCGCAATTTTGCGCATATATGCGCGCATTAATCATCGATTTTGTGAGAATACCATAGATTTTCATATTATACATCAACAAGTGGCTCTGATTTTTTCTAAATTTTTTTCTAATACTTTGATAATTTCATTGACAGTGGAGGTGTGTCAGGAGTGAGATGTGAGTCTCCTCCCTGATGTGCTCATGCAGTGGTGGCACTTGAGGTGTTAGGTGCCAGATTCTGGCATGTGTCTGTGGCAGTGCCTAGCTTGGTGTCAGTGGACAGTTCAGGGTGGGGGGGGGGTGTGTGTGTGTCCATTTAAGGAGTGGGTGGCTGGTATTGGAGTATCATTTCCTCTCTGGAAACCTCTGCTGTAACACCATGGTCCACCTTCAAGCTATCTTTGCTTTGCCTGTCTCCCAGGTGATGGTGGTGGGGAGTCCGGCTAGGGCCCTGGTGGAGGCCAACCAGACCATACACTATGGCTACATAGTAAGGAATTCTAGAGAGATTAGTGAGCATGGTGATGTGTTGGTGGACATGTATTCCTGCCAATATTTCTTGGGCTCAGCCTTGCGTCGGGGGGCCACTGTGGCCCTTTTGGCTAGGGCCTTGAGTAATCTAGGGTTTTGGCCCATGGACTCGAACTTCGGACCGCGGGAGCGAGTCTTGTGGGATTATTTGTTGGCAGTGTCCTTCGTCGATCTCGCGGCATCCGGGGACCCATCTATGGCCGCCGAGTATGCACTGGGGATGATGGAGGCCCGGCTCGTTGAGTGGGAACAGGACCACGGCCATATGTATGGATCGGACTCGGACTCTCCCATCGATGTTGAACCCGAGGATCTGTGGTAGGATCCCGACTGACTGAAACCTAGGGTGCAAAAAACCGCCATCCCAAAGGCCCTTTTCAGGGCCGGCAAATTGTCCGAAAAGTTCTGAATACTGTCTCTGATATCTTGTCTCCTGGTGGTGGACTGGGGGCAGTCTAGGCTGTGGGCAGTCTAGGCTGTTTCCACAGTCACCGGGGAGGGCTGGTGGTTTAGAAACAATAGTCTGCATGTTTGACCTTGCAGTCTCCTCCTGTTGTTCGTCAATAATTATATCTGTTGTATTTTCCAGTGCTGTCATGGTCACCGGGCTGGTGCCACAATCATTCTGGAGAAGCATGGAGTAGTACAGTCCTTTGTTTTTAAGGGCTGGTATGGTACTGAACCTAGTGCGCCAAGGTAGGTGTATCACCTGAGGGAGGTGATAAGCAAATTCTCCTCTCTGTGTTGTTATGACTGCTGGTCCATTCCAGGTAAATATAGCCTTAGGTAGTGGGAAGGTTTTAACCACTATATCCTTATAGGTCGGGGCAGCTGCTGATTTAATCTCATCAAATTCATGTGGTATTGGCCTCAGGGGTAGCGCGAAGTTTGAGTCTCCACAATATATTTTAAAATATATTGTGGGATTTGTGCGCTTGGCCACATTTTTCTTGCCACAGTGTGTCTGTGCAAATTTCTTAAGGTACTTCATTATTCTGTAGGCTGAGTAGATGGTCAGGGTGAATAATATAGCAATTATCAGGGTGTGAGTTTCCTGAATTGTGAGGAAAGGGGTGTGGGTTTCCTCTGTAGGGGTTAATTTGGTAGGATTCTTATCTGGGAGCAATTTGTGTAGGGGCAGCTCGGTGACTAGTCTGAATGCTTTGGCTGTAGGCAGGTAGGCTACAGTCCCTCCTAGTCTGTATAATTTGAGTAGTATGTATACTATAAAAATGTGAGCTGATATCCCTAGGATGAGTCCTAAGCTTTGGAAGATTGGATGCTCTGTAACTCGACATAGGTATGATTCCACGTAGCGCGTTTCCATTGCTTTATCAAGGTTGGAGGCATCTTTTAATAATGTTTTGGCAAAGGGCTCTAAATTTAGTTGAGTAATATCATCCATGATTGGATTTTCCTGTAGTTTTTCTAAGGTTCTAGAAAGGTTTACTACTGGGAAATTTGGAAGATTCTCTCTTTCATCTGGTTTGGTTTCAGAAATTTGGTTAAGTGCTGCCATGAATGGTAAATTAATTGTCTTGAGAATGTAATGAAATGATAAGGTTGAGTTACAGGGCAACCTTGTGTTTGGAAGAGAAAATTCTCCTACACTGATTGTGCACCTGCAGGGTACCCCTATGATTGAGTAGGACTGGGCTTTTCGAGTTTCAGACGTTTTACCATGGCAGTTGATAAAGTAATGGGGTTCATTAGTAGTGACCAGATACTCATCTTCAGAAATGGAAATAGCATGGGTGGTAGGTGTTTGCAGTGGTGAAACTGTAAACTTGCAATGTTCCTTAATCTGTTGAGCCTGGTTAGTAAAAATGGCTACAGGGCATGTAGGCCTGTGTTTATAAATTCTACCATTTACATCTCTGCATACCTTTACTGTAGTACCTTCACATGCCTGCATGTCTGCTGAGTCCAATTCGATGAATAATGATTCGTCGTAAGATACTGCTAGAAACTCAGTTGTGGTTTGTAATTTGGTGACTCCTCTGGTGGGGTCTCCTGTGTGTCTATAGGCATGGGTGATGTAATCATTTGGTACAGTTTGAAGGTAGAGGTGGTAGATTGAATTATAATGTCCAGATGAATATATATATGGTGAGCTGAGTAAGTGTATGAGGTCAGCTTCTGTGAATAATAGAAATGTAAGTCATTAATTGCGACTTGTGCTCCAGGGTGTGTAATCCTAAGTTTGTTATTAATGTCAATTAAGTATCTAGCAAGGTCTGAGGGTGGTACTATATCAGGGGTTAGGATCCCTGATGATAGCATCCTCAGGGCTGCATTTGTCCTTTGCAGTGATTGAACTGTATTCATTCTTGCTGCTATGATAATTAATGCATCATTTAATACTTGCATTTTTTCCCTTTGAGTTTTTTCGTGCCTTGAATATGAGTCAAGTGACCTGGACATGTTAGAGGCCCACAGGTTGACGGTGTCACCTATGGTGTTGATTGTGCTGTCCAGTACCTTCTTATCTTTGATGTATGCTTTAACAAACTTATCTTGTCTGTCTGTGATCTTTTCAATGAGACTAGCTGCTTCCTGATCTTGTTTAGCAAATTTTCTTAGTATTTCATCTATGTTCTTGAGCTGTCCCATTACTTGGTTTACATCTTCTACTGTGGCTAGACCTAGCACACCGCGAAACAGGGGTGCTAGAAAACCCAGTATGGCCTCTCTTTTGGCCTTGTCCAATGTGTTTATGGGGTTGGATAGGAACAATTTGATGGAGGCTAATGTTTCATTTATCTCCTTGTCTGCAATATCCAGCAAGGTGTCAAGCTCCTTGGCTTGTTGGATAATTTGACCAGAGGTATGATCTTGTAGAGTAGGAGTGGTCAAATGGAGTATTCTATCCCTTATGGATCCTTGGGTAACGGGTGCCCGAGGTATCTTGTAGGGGATAGCTAACAACAGAGTTGTGGTTGTATGTCCATTGATCAATGGTTGAGGGCTAGGTTTGAATACTACTCCTATGTTTTGTCTCACCACAGGTGTATAACCTGCAGTAAGTGGTTCTATAGTATATAATAACAGCATAGTTAGCAGTATGGGTGAAACTTTCAGTCTCCCCATGGTGCTTGTGTAAAGCAAGTTTGCTGTTTTAAAGTCTTGTCAAATTTGTAGTGATTTGGTGCTGGTAAAGTCTAAGTGTATGGTGTAACACTTTAAATGAAGTGGTTCAAACTGTACCTTTGCAAGATTGAGCTGTCTTGGCAATATGTCCGGTGAGTCTATAGAGATTGACCAGTAAATGGTAAGGTCAGGTTGAAGGTGAAGTAGGTGTGTTCTTTATCCTAGTGCAGTCTCTCCTAATGGAGAAGTGGGCTGGCTAATTCCCAAGTGGGGTCCTGTAGACTTGAGTTCCAGACTGCAGCTGGATGAAGACTGATGGTGGGCTATGGTCCACAGTGCTTCTTATGTAGCCTACCCTACCCACATCCATTGTGGGCCTGGTATTGTTTCTCTGGAGCAGGTGCACCTAATCTCCAGTGTCTGCTACTGTGGGGCTCTATTGTATACTCTGTGTACTGGTAATTAGCTCCTCCTGTCATCCAGGACAGCCATTCATGACCGTCTAGACAGTTGTCTGAGGGTAGCTTATAAGGCCAATTGATCTCTATAGACTGCTGTGTTGGCATAGTGGGGATCATGTGGGGATTAGGCTTTAGACACTCCATTGTGTTACCCTTACTCTTCTTAGACTTCATGTCTGCTTTACTTGGAGGGTCCCAGTCTTTGACCATTCAGAGGCAATAACCTACTGATATATTTACAAATTTGATTGGCTTTATATACATATAAGTAATTCATTATCAGTCACACATGTCTTATGTGTGGATGAAGAGAATTTGTAATACATTTTGAAAATCTTATGTTCTTTTGGTATCTCAATCTGTTTCTAATTTCTTGAAACTGCACCACACCTAGATGTTTTTCTTAGTATGTGGTGTGCAGGCCTAGGCCTGATAGGGCCTATGCCTGTGGTTTCTCTTGTAAGGGTGATATCATTTTTGTTCCTTACAATTTTGTTGTAGTATTTGGCCTCATGTGGAATAAGCCTGTGTGCAAATTCATTGTTTCTGACAGCCACAACCTTTTTCAGTCTGTCTATGTGCACTGGTCTGGCCACCAATAGATTGGTGTCCAAGTTTTTGAGTTTGGCACTTGTCAGACTAGGTCTATCTACTACAACATATGGTCCCATAAAAAGGGGTTGAAGTTTCTTACACTCTGTGTTGGTCAGGATTCTTGGTATGTTTAGGTACACCATGTCGGTGACCTTGATTTCCTGTGGTGTAAGTTTCTTATCATATCTATCCTTTCTTTCCTTTTGTAGCTTGGCGACCCTTTCTATAGCTTTCCTCCTAGAGGTATCTTGATTTGTTATCATGTTAGCTACATGGTCTGCTACGGTGGATATGTCTTCCTGTATTCCCATCCCTAAGTCCATTGGGGTGGCTGGGTTTCTTCCATGGAGTAGGAAGAAAGGGGTGAATCCTGTGGTTTGGGATTCAGTGTTGTTTAATGCAAAGGTTATGGGTTCAATAAATGAATCCCAATTGTTTTGGTGCTTTGAGCAGAATGCTCTGAGCGCTGTGCCTATGCTAGCATTGAATCTCTCTACAAGCTCATTTGATTGTGGCCTGTATGGTGAGGAGAATTTATGTTTGATCTTGAGGTGTTTAGTTAACTTTGTGAACTTTGCACCTGTATAACATGTTCCATTGTCTGTTTGAAGAGTGGCTGGTGTTCCATGATGACAAATTATATTCTTGTAGAACTCTGCTGCTGTTGTTTCAGCTTTTAAGTCAGTAGTAGCCCAAGCTGTTGCATATCTGGTGGCATAATCTATGCAGACCTGTATATGTTTGTTTCCCCTGGCAGTTGTGGGAAGTGGTCCCACCGCGTCTAGGTTTAGGAACTTCATTGGTGAAGCCATGTACTCTCTCACTGTCATTGGTGTTTTGTGTGAGTGTACTTGCCTTTTTGCTGTGAGGCATGTGTGGCAGGTGGAAACATATTTTGTTGTGTCTGCTAGCATAGACTTCTAATATACCCTAGGTCGGAGTGCTGACAGCATCCTACTTGAACCAAGATGGCCGCCGGTAGGTGAGTCATGGAAATACTGTAGTGTACTTGTTACCCATTGCTGTGGTATAACAATTTGAAGTGGTACAGTATTGGTTTTTCTCCAATTTATGGGGCATATATGGACTAATGTACCATTTACCAAGGTGTATGTCTGGCCTTGGTTGATGATTCTATTTCCTTGTGCTTTTGGTGCAGGCAAGGTCCCATCCTCAAGATATTGTATGAGGGGCAATAGTTCCTTATCCTTCCTTTGTTCCAAGCCAAGGTTTGTACCTGAGATGGATGTGTCGGGAATCTGATCCAGTAATTGATTTATATCTAGCACATGTTGTTTTATTCTGTCTCTTTCTTTTTCTTTTTCATCGACTATTGGCCTATCTTGTGCCTTTTGTTGGGGTGTGTCACTTTTGTTTTGGTGTGTAGGCTCCTTTGGAGGGCCTATTCTCGCCTTGATGGGAGTGGCAACCGTTTTCTTTAAATGCACAATTTGCTTATTGTCATTCTTCTTTGTCTCAGAGTTCTTTGACTTAGTAGATGCAGTGTCTTTTGTGACATTTTTCCTGGCAGGTGGGGTTTTGGTAGGTTTGTTCCCTGTGACCTTTTTCTCATTTAGAATAGTTTGTGATTGTGTGGGGGGTTTTGGTGTGCCCTCCTGAATCATTTCTCTAGTCTTTGAGCGTGTGGTCATAGGACACAATTGGTTTGATGTTTCCTCTCCCTGCATTGGTTCAAAGAATCTGACTGATTTGGAAGTTGCCTGAGTAATAGCATATATTGTGTCTTCTGAATCTTCATCATCTGAGTCAGGTGAGGTGAAGGGTGGCTCCTTAGGAGTTGCCTTCACCATCTGATTGAGTGATGAGAATTCAATAGGCTCGAAGTCATTATCTGGAAAGAGTTGTGAGTATTCTCTCTCACAGTGGCAAAACACATAATGTGTAGATTGCTTCAAGATACCCCTAATGGGTGTCTCTGGCCTTTCAATGGTGTTGGGTGGATCATCCCTTTTGAATGGTACCTTCTTTGTTGCTTTTGCAAACTTGGTTCTACTGGCTGCTCTAACTCTCCTTGGTGGGGGTGGAGGGTTAGTCATGGGTCCAGAATCTGGGTATTCTCTTCTAGACATAGCATCTGGTGGTATGTTATCATAACCTTTCACATGTTGGATGGTGAATGAAAATTGTTGTATGTCTAGAGCCCATCTGGCCCATCTATGTGTGAGTCCTGTATTGGTTAATAGTGGGATTAGGGCTGCATGGTCTGTGTATAGTTGGAAGTGTCTAGTCTCTAGATAGTGTCTGAAATGTAATACTCCATACACTACTCCCAGTAGTTCTCTCTCTGTGGTATTGTAATTTCTCTCATGTTTGGAGAGGGTTCTACCTGCAAAGGCTACTGGTCTGAGCACTCCTTCATTGTCTCTCTGTGAGAGTACAGCTCCTAAACTCACATTGGAAGCATCAGTTGCCAAACTGAACTCTTTCTCATAGTTTGGATATCTGAGAAGAGCATTGGTACAGAGGGCATGCTTTAATGTTTTGAAAGCATTATCTGCCTCTTCTGTCCAGACAAATGCTTTGAGATGTGTCTGTAGATCATATAATGGTCTAGCAATTTGGGCATAACCTTTGATAAACTTTTTGAAGTATTGGCATAGGCCTGTGAAGGATCTGACATTTTTGACTGATTTTGGTGTTGGGAAGGTTTTGATTGATTCCACCTTTGTGGGAGATGGTTGCAGTCCCTTGGGTGTGACTCTCATTCCCAAGAAGTCTATTCTGTCTATGAAGTATTCACATTTTGATTTCTTCAGTTTGAGTTTACCAACTCTTAAGCTGTTGAACACATCTTCCAGGTCATGGAAGTGTTGTTCAGAATTAATGTGACTAGATGGCAGAATCCCGCAGGTGCGGTCGCTAAACCCATCGGCATCCTTGTAGACATATTTTTTGTCATTTGCTATGAATGCGGTTTTATGCTGGTCTTCCTGTCTTATAGGAATTTGAAAAAATCCCTGTTGGGCATCTAGCTTACTGAACACTCTTGGTCTGAGTGACCCTATCATGTCCAGAGTGTCATCGGCCCGGGGTGTAGATAAGGCTTGATTTATCGTGTTCTGGTTCAAATAACGAAAATCTGTGACGAGCCTATGGCCTCCCGATGATTTTTGTACTAAAAAGGATCTGGAAGCCCAGGGGCCCTCGGCACACTCTCTCAGAATGCCCTGTTGTACTAGCCTTTCACACTCTTCCCCTATTGCGGCCTGTTTTTCTGGTGTTTGTCTATATGGTAGGAAATGACATGGCACTGTCTCAGGTTTTACATGTATTGAGTGTGTATACAGGTGTGTGGCACCAATGTCTCCATCTTTTCCTACAAATATATCATCATACTTGTTCAGCAGTGATTCTAATCTATCATGCTGATCTTTGGATGTGAGCACAGATTTTGGTGGAACATTCTCTTCCAATTCTGGCTCGAGGTCATGTGCCTCACTATGTATAGCAGCTATTTCAGAGAGTCTGATTGAGTTGGGTTCAGGGTCAGCATATGTGGACTCACAGTCTGAGTCTGTGTCACTGAATTGAGTTACATCCTCAGGCCGTATGGCTGAGATGGATTGATCAGTGTGTGGGGTAGTGTCTGACACCTGTTGAGGTTTTTCTAAATCAGATTCCTTGACTTCCTGAAATAGAGCTATGATGGCACCCTTTTTGATTTTATGTGGGCGCCTGCTGGTGTTGAGTAACACTAGGGGATGTTTGTTATTTTCCCTGGGGGTTACTGCTGCCCTTTGAACTAGATATGGGGCATTGTTATTTCTTTGGAGGTTATCTACTACTCCAGTTTTGCCTTGCAGTGATTGAGTAGATGTGACCTTACCCAATACTGCAAGTTCAGAAAATGGAGGGATGGTAAAATCCCTCACTGCCCTAATGGGTTTGAGAATTTGTTCAGGATCAACATTAAATTCAATCTGAGATTTTGTAGTGCTTAAGAAATCTGTGCCGAGTACCACGGGCTGTGTGAGGTTGGGTATTACAGCAAATTGGTATTGGAATCTGACACCTTGGATTCTAAAGTTCAGCATAGCTGAATGTCTAACATGACACACCGATCCATCTGCCAAGTGGATGTTGATTTTAGATTTCCTCAGTTGGATATGGAATCTCTTCTGGAGATCCATGAGGAATGATTGTCTGACACAGGTGATAGTAGCACCTGTATCAACCAAACATTGTACATCTGAAACATCATATAGATTTGCATTGATACAGCCATTTTGAAGAAGTACAATAGAAAGCTTGGTACTCTCACCTGTATCCTTTGATGATGAATCTGGTGGGGTGATGTGTATCACTGATGGACGTCTCTGTCTGTTAGATGGTAGATTGGCACTAGCAATTGTCTCTGGTTGGATCCTTGTTGATCCTGATTGATTGTTTGTATTTGGGGTGTCACAGCGCACTGGCCCATCGGCACTGTGACATCCTAGTTTTCCTGGTTCTGTGGGGTGGTTGAGATGCTTGCCACCAGGAGCTTGGAGATTTGATCCATTACATGAGGTGGTATTTGGGGGTTACTGTGTTGGTTCCCCTGGTAACCTCTTGTGTCAGGTTTGTAATCCTCCTGGCGTGAGTTGGAACCCTGGTTATATTGACCAGAGTTGCTGTATTGACCAGAGTTGTTGGATCCCTGGTTGTTGTAGGACCCAGAGTTGTTGTAGGATCCACTGTTGTAGTTCCTGTGTGGACTATGGCTTCTACTGTTGGATCCTTGATTATAGGATCCAGAGTTGTTTGAACCCTGGCTGTTGTTGTAGGATCCAAAGGCCGGAGCTGGGGTGGAGGATCTAGATGAGGGTGTGGATCCACCCCCTGAGGCAGAGCCTTCTTCCCCTGAGGTAGATAGCGTGAGTTGAGCGTCCTGTAGAGATCCCTGGGAACTGTTGGATCCCTGGGAACTGGTTGTTCCCTGAGTAGACAGGGTGGGTGGTGTGGGGTCTACTGAGTGTGGGTCTGTTGTACTGGAGGCTGGTTTGCCTCCTGTGGGCCTCCTAGATCTAGGTGGGAGGGAGACCTCTTCAACAGGCCCCTGACTACGTAAGGTCTTTGTGTGTTGTTCTGCCAGCTTGACTGATAAGACCTTGATGTGTGGGGTAGACCTCACTGACTAGTGGGAGACCTCACTGACGTGTGGGAGACCTCTCTGACGTGTGGGAGACCTCACTGACGTGTGGGAGACCTCACTGACGTGTGGGAGACCTCACTGACGTGTGGGAGACCTCTCTGACGTGTGGGAGACCTCACTGACGTGTGGGAGACCTCACTGACGTGTGGGAGACCTCACTGACGTGTGGGAGACCTCACTGACGTGTGGGAGACCTCACTGACGTGTGGGAGATCTCATTGATATGTGAGAGATCCCATTGATGTGTGGGAGATCTCACTGATGTGTGAGAGATCCCATTGATGTGTGGGAGATCTCACTGATGTGTGGGAGATCTCACTGGTGTGTGGGGGATCTCACTGGTATGTGGGAGATCTCACTGGTGACCTTGGTGGGCATGGTGTCAAGGTCACTGGGTGGGTGGAGTGGGTTTTACTGTGTGTATGATTGTTTTCAGTAATGTTGCCAGCTTAATTTTTAGAGAGCATTGGGTAATTTGGGATCTTAGTAGGATGTTCTCCACCACTTTGTCATACTAGTTATTGTGCATGATCAAGTTGTCATATGAGAAATATCATAAGACTAGTGGTATATAGTGTAAATACATTGAGCTCTCATAAAATAGTGTTATTTCCAGTTGTCACTGGTTTATTCAGCTTTAGGCAACATGTAAGAAATATCAATCATACAATAGTTAGTATGTAGGTAATTTGTACATACAGTAAATATACAGTAATTTATAAAGTATAGTGTTCTGTTCCACTCCACCTGTGAGGTAATAATAATACAATGTCCAGCATAGTTCTAGGTGGGTTCCCACACCTAGCTCCTGACCTGCTGCTTAGAGGAATAATGTAATAATGAATAACTTTACCCTCTGGTGGAAGTCTTGAGGAAGATACCCTCTGGCCACTAATGATAGAAACCAATGCCTGTCTAGCATAGTTTCATCAAAGTGCAGTGGTATAGCAGGTAGCAGGAGATGACTGGAGATGTTACCTCTAGAGCGGTTCTTGGTGTTCTGTCTTCTTGGAGGTGCAGACAGGCTATTTGTAGCAAATCTTGGAAAAGCACCTCCAGACTGACTGGGGCCAGTAGCATCTGCCTAACTCTGCAATTGTTTGAGGGGAGGCTTTCATGTGTCACTGGGTCCACAAAGGACCCCCATGGGCGCCGCTGTGTCCCCCTTTGTCTTGGTCGGTTCTGTGACTTCAGACCCTCATATCTCGGTCGTTTACGCAGCTACAACCGCCATTTTGCGCATGCGCAGAGTTGAATATGCCAAGTTTAAACTGCCCGCTGGATAGGTGCGTAACTTGCGCCGGTTTGTCTGTAGTGCACTCGGAGCTCAATTCAGTCTCCATGGCTTAACTTCCTTAATAATGGGAGTTCCGCCTTGATCTTGGGCTCATTTTGACCGTCTAATTATGGGCTTTCCATAGATGCTTTGATATTTGACCTAGCTTGCTCAGGAGCGACGCTAGAGCGACCGGACGGTTATGGCGTTGTGCTTATGTAACCCATTGTTCAGTTATTAGAGTGCTCAGACACTCATGACGGCGTCAGCGGTGCTCAGGCACCCGTGACGGCCGGTTGCATTCACTTACAACTTATTAGTTTGTGCACTGAACCATGAGGTCGCACACTGAGACCCTCATTTTTATTATATTGTGCAGTGAACCATTAGGTCGGACCCTTTGATGTCATAAACTCTGTCTAACTGACTTGGTTTGGTGTGCAGTGGGGCATGAACGCTCTTATACAAAGTTTGAGCACTCTTATAGCTCTTAGAACCAACCTCTGTATTAATTTCATAGATATTCTTTGATTAATACAAAATATGTTAGAATTTATGGAATAATAAAATGGTATATCACATATGTGTTCGAATCTTTTCTCAGGTCCCCTTACACTAGAAAAGACACAGTATATGGACTAGTAAAATCTACCATCCAGAGACCTTACATGTACCTTTGTAGCACACAATAAAAAATTGAACCTACCTGTAGAACTGTATGGCCAGGAAGCTATGGTCTGATTTTGGGGTAGTTTACCCGTGGCCATGTCTATGACCATACATGTAGCCATGCTGCTAGGTGTTTAATATTTAACTATCCTTACTATGTGTCCCTTATACCTCTATGTGAAAGCAATAAGCCCTGTAACTTAGGTTATTATATTTCACACACTACCAGAGATATCATAAGAAAACTATATGTGTGGTCACATCTAAGACAGTGGTCACATCTACGACTGTGGACATGTCTTCAATTTTCTTGCAAGGTACTTGATACTTGGGTATCATTACTATGTGTTGATTATACCTTATTATCAAACAAACAATGAAGGTTAATGAGATTATTCTATTTTATTGCAACTCTGAGCTATGGCATTGTATAAAAATGTGTGGTCACATCTAAGACAGTGGTCATGTCTACTACCATATATATTATGCAGTCATACTGCAAGGTGCTTGATATTTAAGTATAGCAAATATATGTTAGTTGTTCCTTGATATGAAAGGAACATTGCAAATTAGTTAGGATATTCTGCCTGACTGCAACTCTGTGCTATGGCATTAAATATAAAGTGTGTGGTCACAATATATGTACCTTATGCACATAAAAGGATTTAACCATACTGCAAATTTAATTTTTAGACCCCTTTGACCAGTTACTTGATGACGCTCCATGGCTATTGGTCATATATGCATTGTATTTCTACAGGGAAAGAAATATTCAGTACTGTTTTTTTTATTCAACCATAACACAGGGAAATAAAGACTGGGCAATTTAACCAATGCTGATACCTATAGTCACTACAAGGCTGATCAGACCAGTTTCTCATTTAATGCTACTAAACAAACTTTGTGCCAAAGACTACATTGCTATGATGCCATATTTGTGCTTTATAAGGGAAAAAGTATATTTCTAAGATAAAGAACCCTAATGCTCTTGTCCCCCTCCCCTGCAGTTCAAATGTCTCTATCTGAACTGCACTCCGCTTATATTCTCATCATCTATGTATCTGTATGAATCCTTTTCCTTTTTACTTTTTGTACACAGCTGATTGGAAGACACATACACCTCATATAACGGAGGTTGGGACTGGATTAAAGAATGCAGATCAGATATCATCCCTTTACACAAATGTTTGTCAGAACTATGATTCTAACCTCACAATTTTGCAACCAAGGCTTCAGTTTAAGTCTATTATTCTTGTCATCACCTTGAACCGACCACTGTACAAGATCCTTCCTCTTGTGGAGCTGCAGTACCGACCATTGTTCCCAAGGATAGTCTACTGTATCTCAAATGGAAACAAAAGTAGAGAGTTAAAGGACTGGGACATGGATATAATATACTACACTAGTCCTCCAGGTGTGAGAGGTGGTATTTACAACTACATCTGTGTGGATTATGTCAATAAACTTGGTCTCAAGGCGGATGGATTCCTCTTCATGAGTGATGATGTATTTATTTCACCTTCTGCTGTTGCTAAGTTCTTTAGACAGCCGTTACCCACCACTACAATCTGTAAATATCAGGGCCATCACTGTACACATTCCAAACCATGTAAAGGAGAATATATTCAAGAAACTGCTCTGAAACTGGCAGCGATGAGAGAAGAATTGAAACAAAGTCCAAACAGCGTGGCTTCAAGATGTGACCAAACGATCCAAAATGTAACAGGAGACAAAAAAGCATATCTTCACTGCTTGCCTGATATCTACTATTTCCCAGCAGTTTTGATGGGTAATGCCAGTGAGTTGTTTCGTCTGTTCTACAACTATCGCATATTTCACGGAGTTCCTCATGCTCATATTTCACTGTGTCTGTCTGCACCATCACGCCCTAATGGTTGGAATTTTGAAGATGTACAGAAGTTTAGACGCAACTTTACTCACACAACGTCTCTTGTAGTGTCTGGTCGCAGGATGGTGGTCCATCCAGCAAAACTCTCTCCACTCCTAAACAGGACAGAAAAATATGTCAAGTACTTCTGTAATACACTTCTACCATTCCTTCACAGTGCACAGTGAGAAGAGCCTATCATGACTCAACAAGGAAGAACACCCATCCACGGGGATTTTTAATTCCCCACTTGGCCACCAGGGGTCATTCGAGTGACAAAATAAGTTTAAAATGATAAGAAAATACCTTAAGCTATTTTCTGATGTAGAATTTAATGATCACATTAAAAAAAACACTTAATTTTTAGTTAGAAATGTCCTATATCTAGAAGGTAAAATGAACACCCTGCACCCTTATACCCTAATGGGTGGACTTCCAAAGATGTACAGGGGGAGATTAGGTATGACTTTACTTACACAACAGCTATTGTTGTGTCTGGACACAGGATGATGGTTCATCCAGCAAACCTTCCCCACTCCCTAAAATGACAGAAAAAATATGTGAAGTACTTCTGTAATACACTACTACCATTCCTTCACAGTGCACAGTGAGAAGAGCCTAATCAATCTTTTGTTGGCTACTTGCTTGTTTACTGGGGGCATGTATACAGGTAGGCCATGCCTAAGAAGTTGATCACCCCCTGTTTTCATACTTACTCACAAGGGAGAACCTTTTTACCCCAAGGGTTCAAATTTCTATCCTAGACATGATTTCTGTTCACCGGGCTGGTACAAGAGAGCCAATTACATTTATAATGCCATCTAGATCTATAGTTGATTCATTCATAGAGGATGAACAGGATATGCCAATTACCAGTATGCATAAATACATTACCACAATCCTTCAAGACTCAACTGGTATAGGGACATGTTAGGGTCCCAGAAAATGATACTGTACCAAAAATATATGTTTTGGCTTCAGTTTGCGATACCTTACCTTCTCAGGATTGAACTTGTTGTGTGTCATATAATCAAAGGGTACCTTATATGAAAAGTTTATCAATAAACAGCATGCACAGTGCATGTTTACCTGATTTTTGTTTTTTGTTTATATAGTAACTACAAACCTAATGCATCTAGACCTTTCTCATGAATGACATTACGTTCAGCTTATAGTGTCACAAATAAAAGGTTGTTAGATCAACAATTAAGTACTTTAGTGAAACAGACCAGAAATAAAGTGGAGTTATTAGTTAGGGATATTAGGAAAACTTTGATAGTTTCAGGGTTATCTATGTGACAAGCAAACAAGGGACACCAGACTTGTATACCATTGATTTGTGAGATAATGGGCTTGAATTAATTAATTGGGTAATTATGTACTTGTCCAGTTAGTGAGTTAGCCAAGATAAATCTGCTCACAACATGACCATGCAAATGAGATTATCTTTTTACAGGGTTATATCCACTAAAGATAGGGTTATGATTCAGTTTCATGTATATAGTGTTCTATAGTGCACAGGGATTCTGAAGCGGTGTGCGGAATCTGGGCGGTCTTATACATATACTGCATTTGAGGTAATAAGCACCCTCTGTATTTAAAAAAATACCTCGAATGTATCTCTTCTATTCAGGAGTTTGACATCAGAAATAGAAAATGACTAGTTTAAAGTGTGAACAAAGAATAGGGATACGATTCAGATCCATTGAGTTTGTACAAAGTGTAGTTTGCTTCACCTTTTCCCCTTTTCAATAGACACAGACTAATGTGAATGCACCTGTCAGCAGTGACAGATGGCTTCAGAGCTTCAATGGCCAGACAACAAAGATGTAAATCCTAGTGTTTCCTTGTCCACAGGTCACATGCAGTAAAATGAACTGAAGGTTTTACTCTGCCATTGTATGTGAACTCTCTGACTTTGTATCCAAGTGTGAAGTCAAAGGGATATTATAGTCTGCTACCTTGGGTGCCATTGAGCTCAAACCTAGCCAAGCTTATTGCTTATCTAATAGTGAACATTTCTATTTTCTAAAACTTAATTAAATGTTATACTTTTTCATTAGTGCTTGTCTGAATTACAGCCAACAGTATGAGTAAATTGCATACATATTTTGTCTATGCATATGAAGCCTGTTTATGATCTAAAAGGTCTAGGTGGTTGTATGATGGACTTTAGAATATTGTAATGTATGACCGTCGATGGGTTCGGAAAGGATCACGAATACAAAGATATCAGGTTCAGAAGGCAACAAGTTTTATTCAATATCCTAGAATACAGGGAGCTAAAGGTATTCCAGGTGGGTATGAGGTGTTTCAGATTATTCTGATTTACGACTACCAGGTAAGGCTCCGGAGTCAATAAGTTCTAATGTTATTCCTATAGAATCCGGGAGGATTCTCCCCCTAGGTTCCGACCTGACTATTATATAGCCAAAGGGGTTGGGTGGCTACCTCTTGTGTTTAACCCGAGCAGCCAGGGGGGTGGTGCTGCCACCACCCGCCAGGCGTACCAGGTCCTCAACCCGAAAGGCCGCTCCGTTCGAAACCTAGTCAACCCGTAAGCCATGGAAGCTGCTACTAAACCGTGCCCCGACACTACCCCCACCAATAACAAGGTGTTACATAATGGGTAGTAACTAAGTTATAGTATTTATAACAAAAATATATTACACAGGGCGCACTGCTGGCTTACAGGTCGTCTGACTCAATATTAAAGAATAAACATGGATATATATGATGAATACCAATACAGTTTTTAAACACCATAGTATGTTAGTGTTATGTGAATTAAACGCATCCAAATTGATGTCGTATGAGTAATAGTGTTTATATGATACACACAAAGCTATAGTGATAATTATGATAATGTATACAGTAGTAATGGAAGACAATTAAAATTCTTCCGTATATACCATGTTAACCTGGAATATTATTTAACTCACAACCCAAACGAAATTGTTATGTCAGTACTGTATTTTGGGTTCAACCCGTACAAGATACTAACAACAATATATATAGAGCAAACCTGGATCAAGAATCTACAAACTCAGTATTTCTTAATAACATTATATTTTATTGATAGCCCTATATCTTGGCTTATTAAAAAGTTTCATTCAAGGATCCAACTCCTAGGGGGTCAGTTTTTATCGCAGATGCCGTAAAACCTTCTAAAAAGGGGTATGTTAATGATCGTAATCAATCAAACATGAATAACACCACTAATAAGAGGCCTGGAAACACCAAATATTGTGGCCAGACTGGTACAATACATGACTTTATGTATACCAAAAAGCTAAAGTGAGGCCCCAAAACTCTTGAAGTTATGCATAGGTGGATAAATTGGAAAATGTGAAAATTTGTGAATTTATTTTACCATTTTTTAACTTGGCCTGATATATCATACCTATACTTCATAGTTGGTGCTTGCGTAGAGGCCATTATTATTACACATATTATCATTAACGTACCCTATTTGTTAACCTCTCAAAGAATGGCCACAGCTCATCTATACATCATCATATACCATTGTTATCACATAAACCATCACAAACCTATCTAGAGTCATTTAAACATACATAAGGCCCATCTTGGGTGTTCAATATCACTTTGAAAATTAAAATCACAACTTTTTCAACACTTCCCGCAGCCTTCGCTTGCAGTACAGTACAAAAATATAGACTTATATACCTTAAATACTCTTTCCTGAGGGTAATTGAGATCATAATACATATATAGAGTCATTTAACCATTGATAAGGCCCATCTTGGGTGTTTAATAGCACTTTGGAAATTAAAAATCACAAAATTTCTACACTTCTCGCAACGCGTGCATGCCATGGCGTACAGTAATATGCCTCTACATACCTCAGATACTCTTTTATAATAAGCCAAACATCACTACTATTGAATAGAAATGATACAAAAACCATATTAGGTCACAGGTTGAAAAAATATAATTGTAACTTTGTTCATCTCTTAATCCTCGTACCATCATTAACGTACCCCGGTCTTTAACCTATCAAAGAATGGCCACAGCTCAACTCTACACCATCATATACCATTGGCATTGCACACACATTGACAAAAGAGATTGTACTACCTATCTAGAGTCATTTAAACATATATAAGTCCCATATTGGGTGTCCAATATCACTTTGAAAATTAAAAATCACAAAATTTCTACACTTCTCGCAACGTCTGCATGTCATGGAGTGCTAAAATGTATCTTTATATACACCAAATAGTATTTTTTGATAAGCCACACACCTCTACTATTGAATAGAAATGTTAGAAATACCAGACCAACTGATAGGATGACAATATCGAATTTTTACTTTGTTAATGTCAAAATTGCTCGTACCGGTCATTAACGTACCCCAGTCGTTAAGCTATCAAAGAATGGCCACAGCTCAACTCTACACCATCATATACCATTGGCATTGCACACACATTGACAAAAGAGATTATCCTACCTATCTTGAGTCATTTAAACATGCATAAGGCCCATCTTGGGTGTCCAATATCACTTTTAGAATTAAATAGACACTCTGTGGCCCATCAGGATACACTGACAGGGAACTCCTCAGTTCACGCACGATCCGGTGTTGGCTACGGTCCCGATCGACATGGTCGGCCATGGACATGAACTCCTTGACCTTGACCAACGTGATGAACTCCTTTTTGGATTTATCGGTTACCCAAGTGGGCCGGAGCTTCATCACCGTCTTCTTCTCCTCGGGCTTGCCGTAGATAACCGGAACGTACTTCCACGTCAGGTAGTCTACATGGTCCGTCTTCACCGACTGGGTCAGTTGTTGCTCGAACACGTCCGCAGTGGTGTTCTGGACCAGGGTGTCCACTGAAGTCTTGATGTTAGCTGCAGGGTCTTACGCCAGTCTCTCCTTATCCTTCTCTCTCTGGCTGTGCGAGATCTCCGCCCGGTGGGCATCGTAGGCGGCCGCCCCCATCTCCTGCCGCAGCTTGGTCTCGTATCGCGCCAAAGCTGCGGCATGGAGCCAGGCCGCCTTCTCCCTGTCCTCCAAGTCCTCCTGGTCCTCCTGGTCCTCCAGGTCCTCCTGGTCCTCCTGGTCCTCCAGGTCCTCCTGGTCCTCCAGGTCCTCCTCCACGTCCGGGACATCAGCGGGCTCCCGCACACTCCTCTTAGGGCGACGGGGGGGGGGGGGTCGCCCCCACCGCCACTGGGGGCTACGTCAGCCATCTGCAAAAATGAGAAGAAATACATTAAATAAAAAGGTAAATAGTGATTAAACAAGTTCCTATATGCTGACAAAGGATGTACAACAACGCCAAAGATTTTATGAGAGGTTTTTATGCTGATATGGTAATTCATAGTGAGGAAATCAGCAGATTTTAAGATAATAAGGAATTTTTTAGTGTTTGAATACTGATAAGATATACATAAATAAATAGGAAAAAAATATTCATCATGTTCCTATATGCTTACAAATGATGTACAGTAACCCCGGAAGTTCAATCAGCTGATTAATTGCTAATATGGAAATTTATACTGACAAAATATAAGAAAAATGCTGAAATATACCCACCACAAAAATTCTTTGGCAAAAAAGTATTCAGTATCTAACCAATGGCACTTGTGTGAGTTAGAGGTACCACAAGGGCATGTCATGGTGAAATATAATGGAGCTATGTGCACTGGAAGTGCCACTTGTGTGGAAAATACAGAATAAGAAGGGGGGGGGGTACGTTAATGATCGCAAAGGTTTATAACCACTCAGCAGTGGGGGCTTTGTGCAAGGGTGAGCTTACCTGGTCAACACAACAGAGGGGGGACATGTCTAACATACCCACCATAAAACATTCCCCTGAATCCAAGATGGCAACCAATAGGCAGGCATCTTGCCACCGGGGTATGTTAATGACCGACGAGCACTATCTCCCTAAATTTGGCCACTATGGCTATGCTTTCGATCCCACAGGAGGATTAACACACCAAAATGCCCAAATAGAGGTAGGAGAAGGAATATAACCCCAAAAAACCATGGGATAAGCGCAATTTCAGCCGTGAGGGGGCCTAAAAGTTCACGACGAGGCAGAAATTTGGCCATTCAAGCCCAATTTGGGGTGGGGGGGTCATCTCAAAACACCCAAACATGGCCCAAAATGCATCTTACACACGTAGGGGGTCCTATTCTAAAGGATTATCAACAATTTAGACCCAAGGGTACATCATCTCGGCCAGGAGAGGCCAAATTCTGCTTGCCGATCGAAAAATCATTAACATACCCCAATTTTGAAAATACAGCCCGGGGTGGCCAAGGCTTCACCCTGGGGCCCCGGGCTGCATCGCAGGCCTCACCCGGCAACACATTTTACCCCCTAGCATCCAAAATACATCGTTTCGGTACACAAAAAGCGATCTATGGCCCCCCACAGACATCTCCAACAATATTTCATTGGAATTTCATGGAATTTTGTGGAATTTCCTTACCTTTTTCGCGAATTTGGGGTTCCTTTTGCAGTAGAACTCTGTCTACGGGTAGCCATAAACAAGCTGTGACCTCCTCTGAGCTGAAACACGGTACCCGGATGCAGGCCACTTCCGCCGGGCAACAGGAAGTCGTTTTTCTCTTCCCACGCTGTTTTTCCCGCCGCCGATCATTAACGTACCCCGCTTACGAAGAGACCCCCCATACAGCCAGACCAGACTGTATTTGGCCACAATTCTTGTTCAGGCATGATGTATTTACTCTAAAAGTGGCCATAGACTGTGGGAATTGTATGTATTTGGTTTATTTTATTCTATTTAGAGGCAAAAGCCCGGGGTACGTTAATGATCGCGGTGTGCATTGAAAATCACTTCTATGTGCCTGGCAAGGGTAATTCCCGGAGTACATGAAAAATTTTTTTATGGAAGACTCCCCCCTAGGGTACCTCTTAATTGCATATAATAAGAACACTGATAATATTCCCTAACCAGGTTAGATAGGTTCTATCATTAACGTACCCCACATGAAAATTTATAATTAAATGCATATAGAAGATAAATTATGCCCCAAGACCCACCCAAACCATATGGAAATCTTAGCTGTGACCCCCCACTAAGGAATAAAAATATTATTGGTGGAGTAGAAGTGTTTCCCTTGCTATTATATGCCCACACAAAAACGGATGCTTCCATCCTTCTTAGTGGTCATGACAACAGGACTAGACCAGGGACTGGTACTAGGCACTATCACTCCCTTTTCCAACTGGTCCAATATTTTGTTTTCACAAATAATCTTTTTCTTAAGCGGTAATCGGCGATACGAAATCTTAAAGGGCTCCGCCTCTCTGGTGTTGATGTGGTGTAGTACCTTATCATTCCGACCCTAAGGGCCACCAGAGTAGCCAAAGGCATCCTCATATTTCCATATCAGGTTCCGAACTTCCATCTTCTGATAGTTGTTTTCCAGAGAAGATTCCTCCACCAGTTTGTCCAACTCCATATTCATCTTTTCTTTCCCTAGCAATCTAGGCTCAGGTTTCCGTATGTCCTCCAGTACCTCATTTACCAATGTCATGGACCCAAGTCTTGATCCCTTCTGTAGATAGATGATCTTATCGCCTCGATTCAATACTGGCAGTACATTCCAGAACGGATTTCCTACCAGAGTGTCTACTGATTCTAACCCAATGCTAGATAATTGAACCACGTCGGGTTCAAATACTCCCTCTTGGTCTTTCAATTTCCAATCTGAAGTACACAGTACATCACAGGAGACCCCCGGAGGTATCTTTACTGTATCCACTACGCTGGCAATTGCACTTATCTGTCTTAATACACACCTCACTTGGATATCATAGGGCTTCTGGATCCTCAGCATTCCACTACATGGATTCAGCTCAGCCTCAAACAGACTTGCAAAGTCCAATCCAAGTATCCCATCATCATTCATATTGGCTATGGTGGGTGAGAGTACAAACTCTTTTCCACCAACTGACACCTTCATAAATGTTCTACCAAGAACCTGCATATGGGTCCCATCGGCCGTACAAGCTTTTACCCACTTTATGAGTTTCTCACTCTTGTCCGGCAAGAGGCTGTAAAATTTATTGGAGATCATGGAGTGACTAGCCCCTGTATCAACCAGAAATTTCCCAGTCCTACCTTGGGTCGTAACAGATACATACCATCTTCTGCCTCCCAGAGGAGAGGGGTTTCCGGTAAACCTATCAAAATCTTCCGAAATGCCGAGATCCAAACCATGGTCTTTCAGATGCTCCAGACATGGATGGTTCAGGGGAAAGTGTGCCGCACATACACGTGTGAATACCTCTATCCACCCTTCCTCTTCTCCAACGCGAGTACTCTCATTTTTTACTAACTCAATGTTCTTCCTTATGTTGGAGTCCCCGGCCATAGGAGGGGCGAGGAGATCAATCTCGGATCCCTCCTCCCCGGGTTTTCATATCTAAGTTTCTGGATGGCCTATCTTCGTCTTTCTTTACTATGGTTTCTTTAGATTCGGAAATACCCTTATATCTACCTTCGGAGCTTCCTCGCCTTGGTTGAGTAGTCAAACTCCTCCTGGGAATGAATTTCTTAGCGTTCTTAGGGAATCTCAGCACAGCGATTGATCCATCTTCTTCTTCATATTCCACCACCTCGTATTCAGGTTCACCCTCCGAGACAGCGGCTGCAGCAGTAGGGATCTTTGGTTTCAGATCAGGTAGCACCATGCTGGCGGTTTCCTGAGGGACAAATCTGGAAAGAAAAGTCTTCTTTTTATTCAAATTAGCTATGGCATCGAATAGCCTTTTCAAAGTCGCACCTGGACCCCATGCCCTATAGGCACAGTCCTGGTGATCTTTCCCCCGCAATCCTCGTACAAAATGTGAGATTAGCTCATCACTTACATAATCATCATCCATTACCAGATTAGGCCTAGCCTTTCGTAATAATATATGAAGTTCCAAGCCATATACCTGAACTGACTCGCCCGGCTTCTGGATTCTCTTCCTATATTGTGTCATTGGATCTTCAGACACTATACTTCCGAGGTAGGAACTACAAATCTCAATTAGCTGAGTGTATGTTCCCCTATTCCTATACTGTTCTCTCCAGTGGTCCACAGCGATTCTACCCGGACCCTTTTTCAGACATCTCACCAGTATAGGTAAGGATTCATCTTCATCATAGCCATCTACTTCACGGTCATCCGTGAAATCAGAAAACCAGTCCCTCCATGGTTCTGACCCATCGAAAGGCTTGGTCTCAATCTGATTCTTTTTAGCTGAACTCTCCCTACTCTTCAACCTGGTACATTGTTCCAGACTCCAATCTAACATCTTCTGATCCTTACTCTTCTTACCACCCCCAGCAGATCCATTCGATCCCGGACCACCGGATCCCGAATGGTTGTCATTCGAACTATTCCAGAAAGTAAATCCATACCCCTTATTCATACCGGGTTGGAATCCTATATCCCCAGGAGCCTGAGCACTGGTATGGTGGGTCCCACTATCGCAAGGGGTATCGTTATTGTTCTGATCGGTATTAGGTGGGTCACACATCTGATTATCTACCCTATAGGTCTGATTGTTCAGAATGGACTGCCTGTTGTCTTCCAGTTGATCAAATATATCCTCCAACCCCCCAGCGCCCCCTGGAGAGGTGTGGTCCAAGTGATTAGAGGATGGAGCCGGCCCCCTGGTGTCGATATACTGATATTCGCCATCAGTGGTGAAGGTGGCATTCTTCTGGCCCACACTTAACCGAACATTCTTATCATTGCCGGGAACATATCTGTCTCCTACGACATTCTGGGTGGCCTGACTATTCACAAAAGGATCATACCCTTTCTTCAGGATGGGTTTTGGAGTAGAGGTGACCGGTATACCTTCTCCCCCGTCATCCTTCTCCTCCAATTCTTCCTCATTCTCATCCCCCTCATCGAGGTCCGGTTCTTAATTTTGTAATCTCGTATATAAGATCATCTCTCTCCTGATACAACTCTCGATTGTTATCCTGAATGTCAGTGATTAATCGATCGTTCTCCTGAATGTGCTGCTCTTGGGGGGCCACATGTTCTTTTTGTTGTTTTTCTATAGTCTTCTTATTCTTTTCATAAATCTCGTGTTGGGCTTCGACTTGCTTTTCCAAGTCAGCAAGGCGCGTGCTAGCTATATCTAGCCCCATTCGGTAGTGTCCTAAGGTCTCATCTTGCTCGGAAGTCTTAGTTTCCAGGGTGGAGGTAACTGCATCCTGACCTACTCAACATTTTTCTCGTACATTCCATACTCGGCTTTCTTACCCTGAATCCTAGCCTCGATCTCCCGGAGTCGAGTACAGTGGGCATCCACCTCTTGTTCTAAGGTTTCAGTGGTACGTTCTAGCAATCCCTTATTCTTATTCTTATTCAGATCCCCGATCTCACCCAGGAGCTCTTCGATCTCTCTTTCTAGCTCCTTTATCTTATTTTGTTTCCGCTCACCCTCTTTTTTCTGATATTCCAGCAGTTTTTCACCCCTGGATTTCTCCTGATCACTCATCCGCCTCCATTCCACATGGGCTAGCCTTTCTGTTTCGTAATTATTCCTATCTTTCCGATATCTATCCCTGCTAACCCCACTCATAGGAACCGGTTGACTGGATCCACCGGGATTGAAAATGGATTCAGAAAGGAGGGCCATACTTAGTTGGTTCAGAAAAACTCCTTGACCGGCTAAGGGCACAAGGTGAATCGGGTCTTGCCCCCGTCCTCGTGGTTCACTACCAGGGAACTTGAGCCAAAATGATGGGACTACTGAATTTCCCATCTCTCAATAAATCCGACAATCTTATGTTAGGCGCGGTCTGGTTAGCTGGCGCTATCGGATGATCATCAACAGTGACATCCAACCCTACCGTAGAGACCTCACTTTCGGAATCCGGTTCAGAAGGCAGCAAGTTTTATTCGATGTCCTAGAGTACAGGGAGCTAAAGGTATTCCAGGTGGGTATGAGGTCATTCGGATTATTCTGATTTACGACTACCAGGTAAGGCTTCGGAGTCAGTAAGTTCTAATGTTATTCCTATAGAATCCGGGAGGATTCTCCCCCTAGGTTCCGACCCGACTATTATATAGCCACAGGGGTTGGGTGGCGACCTCTCGTGTTTAACCCGAGCAGCCCGGGTGGCAGTGCTGCCACCACCTGCCAGGCGTACCAGGTCCTCAACCCGAAAGGCTGCTCCACTCGCAACCTAGTCAACCCGTAAGCCATGGACGCTACTACTAAACTGTGCCCCTACAATATAGTGTTTGAGTGTAATGTAAGTGAACAAACCCTGTTGATCTTCTTTGCATGCCACGCATACCAAGGAGATACTAAAAATATGGACTTTATATGATGATTGTTTCTAATAATATATACAATAAAGATGTAATAGGATGATTATCATAATGTTATCATATGGCTTTTAAGCCAGAGAGTCTAAAGGCACCCAGTAGATGTTGCCTTTAACATAGCTGATGAGACGCACATGCTACTAATCATTAAAGACACACCTTAAGTCCCATGAGGAGACATTTATACCACTCTAAACAGCTTACACCTACGCACACCCAGGAGGCCCGACCCTTTGATGTGCATGAGGAGGGTTCCATTATTTATAAGTAGGGAACTCATTATAGGCGACATGGGTTTAGGAAAGGGAGATGGAAGCAACATCATGGCCGGCCAATAGCATGGATACTACTTGACACATCCATTAATGACAAGAAGACTAGAAACTAGCCATGTCTGGAAGCCAACCATGCACACTCCCTTTCACTATGGCATTGCTACTGATTCACACAGCTCATGATAAAACTTATACAGTGAAGGTGCCAAACTTCTATGGCTTTTCTTTCTGCCTCCTGATATTGATGTGTTAAAAAGCTTTATATATCGATATAAAAAATAAAAGGTTATAAATACGAGGGGGGTTAGTACCTAATTATTAAGGCTGGCCAGATCTCATTAGTGCCCAGCCTGATCAGGTCTACATTTAAGATGAGCAGAAACTTCCATCCATATTAGAGAAGGCTGCTGTTTAACCCTTTAAAGGCTGCTGATGCAGGAGTGATTCATTAACATTTGTTGTCATGATGCACCAATGAACACTGCTTGCCAGCACTTTATTGGAGCATCATGCTGACCCTCTGGGATCATTACTTATACTCCCAGAGGGTCAGATTGATGCTTCAATTAAGTGCTGACGAGCAGTCAAACCAGCACTTCATTCGTTCATCATGACGACCAATGAGCATGATGCATTATTACATCAGTGGCTCTTAAGGGCTTAACCAGATGGGGTTCCCTACATACATGGTCCCACTGATACCTGTTAGGGACTGCTAATGCATTAATGCATCATGCCCATTAGTTGCCATGATGCATGAATGCAGCCCTTGCAAATAACCCACCATGGCTATACATTCATGCATCATGACGACCCTACAGGGTTGATAATGTCCCTGATGGTCGTCATGATGCTCCAATGAACTGCAGGTGAGCAGACCATCACATCACTCGCCAGCACTTCATAGGTGCATCATGGAAATGAATGGACATGATAAAGTCTGATATGACAAAAATGAAAGATTGTTATATTTAATACAGAGATATCTCACTGGCATGCCATTCGATCATTTGTGACAGAACATGGGAATAGGTAACATTATGGAGATTTAGTGCTATTTACAGAATCTATATGGCAAAACCAAGTGAAATATGTTGGCATTTTTCTTGTAATTCCTCAGAAACCTTTGGCAGGTCTTTGGGACATATGCTAAAAAAATGGACCCAAAAAGATGGGCATAGGTGTCTTTTACAGCACAAACATATTAAAGCACCTAGCCCTTACAGAACCTGTGTAGGTCAATTAGATCAATTGACTGGAACTGGGACCTTTGCTGATTTAGGGATATCTAACAGACCCCAGTAGCAGTTGCTTAAGACGATACAGGTGAACCAATTACACCAAATCTATTTGAATTGAAATGAGAAGGTCTTGGGGATCATTTTGGTATGTTGCTTACACTGTCAGCCTGCCCACGTAAATATAGAGTACAATGCTTTTTATTCTACTATACAGTATAACCTTGTGTAGGTATGAACACCCATACTGGATGTACATAGTGCTGTAGTTACACATGGTTCTACAGCCTACTCACAGGTATTTATAGCCGATTTAAAATTGGGGCTGAGAGTATATTGAAATCTAGGAGAGGTGGACTAATGTCCCTTGATAATGTACGAGGATACAGCATGTTTTGCACCTAGTGGCCAAAAATGACGCTAATCCCCATAATGTTACGTTTTCCCATGTTGTGTCACAAATTTTGTAGTCTTCTGTTAATGGAAGCAAAACTTTGCGTCTGTTGAGCTCATAGGTACCCTCCTCTCCATAGTAGGAGTGCCTGCCAATAATGATCCGAAGAAAGTATATAGTCCCTGTCTGTAGGATCATTAGTCTTATGTAATATTTATATTGAATCTGGTATGTGTTACTAAAGAATCTTGTACAAATTAGGCGCCTGGAGTGCACTGATCTCATCAGTATGCTAGTTGTCCACTCATCGCTTTGTAAAGTACATACATGTTCTATTACAGCCTGCTGCCCTTGACAAGCTTATGGGATAATTAATACTTTCATACCAAAGGGCTAGACATAGAGTGTGGTGATTAGTAAGGGAAGCTGAGTCATACCATCTTTATTAAAACAATGTTAATGGACAGCTACAACCCAGCAAAGAAAGCTGATTTATACTTCCTAGATGCTATTAACATACAGATGCCTATTTTTGTATCACAATTATAATATGCCATGCTTTACATGGTTCCATGTATATTGTCACTCCAAGGAACAAGTAAATATCTTACATTTGTTTTGATACTTCCTAAGGGATTTATGCTAATATCCCTTATGACAATAACTATCTAGAATTTGAGGCATATAGGCTTCAAATAGTATGAAAAACCACTATGTGCTGATTATGGTGACCAACCTTACTTCCTGTAATACTGAGGCTACTCTACCAGATCCAGGCACTTGAATATATTGTAAAGACCAGTCTCAGGGTGACAGCACACCTCTCCCTTGCGACCATCCAATCATCCAAAGTTTTGGAATCATCAGTTTTACTGAATGAAGCCAGAGAATACATGTTAACCCTTTCTATCCCTGTGTTTCTCAAATACAGTGCTATAGAACTGCATATATGCAGTACAGGAAGTTAAAGGGTTAAGTCCATAAGCCTATTGATTGGCACCATAATATAATTCCTAACATCTCTTAAAGGATGATAGAAATTGCTTTATCCATAGTAACATTGCATTTCTGCTCGCAACAATGATACCACCGTGAACCTCACATAAAATATCAATGATGTTTATTGATCTCTCCACTATGCAAAGGAGGTAATAGTATGGCGACCAAAACATTTAAGCTCAGTTTCACTTGTTATTTTGTGTATATAAAGACATGACTGTCCCATCCTGATTGATAGGACTTGTAACATAAAAGATGAAATAATGCACATCAAGATGAGAGAAAAAATGAAATTTTGAATTGATGTTCAATTTAAAACTAAGTATACAACTCACTCGTTTTGGTGAGTGTTTTGATCTCAGACAGCAACAATTACACTGGTTGTTTATAGACACATGGATGAGGGATATAAAGAAGGAAATATGGATTGTCATAAAAAATAAACATAAAATCAAAGTTTGGATTAGTGACACATGTCAATCAATTACAAATATTTTCTTTTTCAGTTAAATAATCAAAAGCTGACATTATCTGAGTGGGATATTTTGATTTCGGTTCAATTATAAAGATCCTATGATCCTATGCTCAGTCTGCATCTGCAGCCCACACAATCAAAATAATGAATAGAACTTTCCACTTGGTGTCAGAGTCGCAAAGTTTCGGTACTTCTTCAGAAGTGATAGTGTTTTTCATGAGGGAGGGGAACTCTTCCAATGTTTCTGAATTAGTTATGGTGGGGAGGGGATGTAAAAGAGTTTCGTTGTTTTGGAAGGCATGAAAGTAGCGTAGTTTGTTTCTGTTTTCTCTGTGTTGTAAAATTAACCCTACTGACAAACCCACATTGTATCTAAATCTTTGCGAGATGTGAATCTGACGCATAGTAGTCCAGTAGCCAGATGCCCAAATATGGCTCAACCTCGCACTAAGGTATGGCAAAGGTTTTTTGATTGATTTTGGACAATTAGGGTATGGCGATTCAGAATCTGCCTTTTGCCGGCCTGGTAACGTTGAGCAATTTTTGTCATTCACGGTTGCTTAGCAACCAGTTAAATCAACAAAATAGCATGACAAAGGGGATAAAACATGCACAAATAAAGAAGGTAATCATTCCTACCTCCCCTAAATCCAGGTCAGACATTCTATTTATGCCGATAGCTTGTTGCTAAGAACCTCATGTTTCCTAGCAACAAGGAATTTTTCATGTTTTTGCTTAGCAACAACATGATTTTGCTTAGCAACAGCATGTTTTTGCTTAGCAATCACAATTTAACAGCAACCTTTCAAGTCTTCGAGTGAGTATTTCTACACTTTCTTTCATTTTATCATATTAATAGTCCATGACACATTTATTTCCCTTTATATTGCCAGTTGAAATTCTATTACTAGGTCAGATAGCAATCTACAGAAAACATCAAAAACAGTTATAAACAAGACTAATATTTGGCATGAATTCACATTTAGTAGACCTATGGGACACATGTCATAAGTTCATAGATATCACTGCAATGAAATAGTGATATGTGTTACCTCCTCCCATTCCATGTCAGATATTCTACCCTTTCATATTGCCTAGCAACAAGGAATTATCAGGTTTTTGCTTAGTTACAACAAATTGCTGCTTAGCTACCACAAACTAATGCCACCTTTCATGCATTTGAAAGAACAATTCTGTGGTTTCATACATTTATTCATGTTCATAGACCATGAAGCAATAGGAATGATATGTGAAATAACAATGTCGCATATACTTTCTGTATTCTTCATGTATGTACCTCTAAGTTATTATGATTCCTGATGTTACTACATCATAAATTTATTAAAGAATGTTTACACCAATTCTTCAATAAGTATATCATGTTAGTTGTATTTATATCAATACAAAGGTTATCTTGTTCATATTTTTTTTTATCTAGGCATTAATGATTTGTACATGTGATAAAGATGGTGATTTCCAATATTAAATAGCATGGTGAAGAATGTCCTCATATCAGACATTAGATAATAGTTCATAGTCAGTATTTGTATTCTCTCTGTCACTGTCTTGCCTTCCCATACAAAATCCTGTACACAAGAAAGACACATCTTAGAATAATTGGGAATGAATTTAGGAATATTTTCTTTGTGGTTTATTATGGTTTGAGTTGTTTTGTCAATCTTCAGAATGCAAAGTTCCTAATTTCCAAATATAATTTAATTGACAATATATAATTTAACTGACTGTATAATCAACAAGGTTAAAAATCAATTTACATATGAATGGGCAATACCTGCTTTGAAACTTACTTTTCTAACTTTGGCGTAGTATGGGATATATTCGGCCTTTTTTAATGAGAAGTAGAACTAGGAGGTAACAGTAATATAAAGATGCATTTCCTTACCTCTTACATAATGTGCATGCTCTTAATGTCATCATCATCAATTAGGTCAATACTTTCATCATGATCCAGTCCGTTAGAAAGTGGATTAACACAATTTCCAGTCATGAGACACTTGCAGAAGGTTGTACATGGCAGGTCTGCTCTTGTACAAGCACACCTTTTGGTTGCACATGGCTCATTGGCACTGCAATTGCAAGCCACCGATTTCATTAGCTCTGGTGGGACAACTTCTGACACTTCAGAGACATGGTATGCCCGACTTGATTTCCCAACATGACTTCCATATTATGGTCTACAGATGCGCTCTTTTGATATGAAGTTTGAGAGCAGGATCTGTAGGTGGCAGGGATTTAATCTTCGGAGTTATCTTCTGGTGGATGAAGTTTGAATATCTTGCTTCATTCATGGATTTATGTGGCTTTTTACTTTGTACATGAGACTAATGAAATGACTGCCCGCCTTTAACACATCAGTTTCAGTAGCCTCTTGCTCTCCAAGTACTTCTATATTGACACCAGGCATTTCAAATGCAGACAATACAGCTCCTTTCCTTTTGTCAAGGAAGCTAACTGTGTCACATCCCGATAGAGCATGCACCCCCAAGATCTTGAGGGATTTGTCACCAAGTTTGTTTGCTGTTTCATTGATGTTGATGATTTTGCGATCTGACTTGCGCATTGTTATGAGGGTAGCACTCTGCCACTTCCAGCAAAGGTAGACAATCAGTGCAAATATGTGAATAGGTGAGGGGAAAGGGTCCTCCGAGGTTAAATATGAAATATGAAATTGATGTTATCAGCTTTAAAATGAGATACAACACTTGTAGATAGCCCGTCTAGTCGTGGAGATATTGCTTCACGAAAATGGAATGACATGACTGAATCAAAACAGCCAATAAGCTTTATCATTCATTGTTTTAATTAAATCAGGCATCTAATTAGCATAATGATTTAAATAATCAATTAAAAAATAACCATCCCTTTCCATAAATTTTGCCATAACTTTGGATCTAGAAATTGTATCTTTATGCTTTTTTCAACATATGAATCTCCATATATCATTCTACTAGTTGACATTATTTTTTCTCTATTTGGAATATAATTTTGATTGCCATGGCAACACATTTCTCTGAAAACCCTTATTTAGGCCTCTTTTTGTATTCAAAACGTTCCATTTACATTCCAAATATACAGGAAGTGCCAGGAAATAGAACGTTTTTGAGAAAACCACCTCTTTCTGTGTAAAAAATACATAAAAGCTATTTTCGGTCTATTTCTCACAATTTCTGTCTTTCTAGCTCCCCTAGTGGCCAAATCCAGTACTAAAAATCCCGCAGGGAGGGCCCTTTCCCCTCATCTGCCCACATATGTCTGTTGAAGATGGTCAATCAGTATCTTCATGTAACTGATAATGATACAGTCAGCTTCTTCATGATTTTTTCTAGTGGCCTTCAGATAACTGTTCTGACAGCATATCTGGTGAATAAGTTGCTTTTTGTTCACTGTGCTCTTTATGATAGTATCTCTGGATGGTAATGGGGTTTCTTGTGTGAGTTTAATCGTTGTCAGGTTTGTTCCTCCTACTCTCCTTAAACGCTCTTGAGTTTTGATGGAGGTTTTATTGTACCTATCAAAGATAGCTATGACTTCATGACCTTTTGCTACTGCTCGTGTGATGTTATTGGTAAGGGTTTTAATTGTTCCAGCATTTGGCCATGCGTTATGGTAAAGCATTTCATTGCCGTCTACAAGGTCAACATAAGGGCTTTCAGTAGGTAGAGGTACATGTTTGAGCATTTCTATGCCATTTAGGCTGCTTAAAATTGATTATCAGCTTTGCAGCTACTTTTTGAAAAATAGTGGTGAGGGCGGGAGGCTTTTTGTTTTAGTTTTTATTCCATTTCTGTGCAATGAGGGTGGCCCTTTTTTAATTTCTACTCCACAACGGATCATAATTTTCTATATGTCAATACCAAAAGGGCTACGTTTTACAGTGAATTCATTGGTACAGATGTTTCTGCATCAAAAGAGAAGTAAAGTGCTTTTTAAAATAAGTTCTACACCAATTATTGGCTGAGATAATGATATTTTCATTTTTTCTTCTTGGGCCTTTTCATGGAGACCCTTTTTTCTTAAAAAAGGAGAACAAAGGGTCCATGTGGCCCTCTTTGAAGGGTGTGGGCAGAGTCTGAAAAGCTGATAATCCATTTTAAGTGGCCTTAACAATTCAACATAAGAACTGTCACTAGGTAGAGCTACATGGCAGAGTGTTTCATTGCCATCTAACAGTTCAAGATCATCATTATCCCCAGGATCATTACATCTAGCCAGTTTATGCAAGAGGTATGACTTGTTTCCCTTTTGGAGTCCTCCATACTCATCAAAAATAACAGGAGGTAGAGGTGATAAGTCATAGGTGAGGAGCTGTTCCAGTGTCACATCTCTCTTTTGAGTTAGGACTAGCAATCTTCCATACACCTTCTCCATGTCATAGGTAGTTCTTTCACCAATTTTAATCCCTTTTTTAGCCTCCATTGTGGTCACCTTGGCATAAATTGGGCCATAAAAAACAGATGGGAGACTACCATTGAACTTTGCTGCCATACAATCACCCATAGAAAGTGCATCAGCGACATTGATTCTATCATAAACGATTTGTTCATTTACAATATTGAACAGGACCGGTTCACTTTGTTTTAATGGATGTGGATGTGCAGCTATCTCAGCCTGAATTTGTTTCCTATGTACAGCATCCATTTTTTTCTGTTCTGTCTCTCTTCCTTGTGTCTGTCAACACTTGTATCAAGGTCTTCCTCTTGATAAGGTTCGAACATTTCATCCATGTCATGGGATAGCATATTACAAATATTCTGAGAGAGTACCCACCGGGCAGTTTGGTTAGGGTTGAGTGTCGTTTCAACAAGACCTCCTTTGGTCTTGCCTTTTTCGAATATATGTCTGTTCACCGAACAGATCTGCAGAGACTGCCTTCCAACTACCTGGTTTGTGATGGCAGACATGATTACCAAGCAAGTAAAAGGATGCTGCCTCTTCATCAAGTTGTGCCAATTCTAGAAGGTACCATGTAACATATCTTGCATAATTCCAATGGCCAGCTGCAAAAAAGTATCTTCTGGATACAATACACATACAAGGTGAAATTTGCTTCCCTTTCTGCTCTCAAGAACATATGTGCCAGTAACACTGGAAGTAGGAAGCAATCTACCAAAGACGACCTGTTTTTGACGATCGTGCTGCTGATAGTTCATTTTCCAGGGATTTCCATGATTTCTTGCCAGATTGTACTGATTCTCTCATGATTTCAGTTGCTACCATACGAAAACCTCTCATTGCCTTTGGCCAAGCCTTACCATTTAGCATGTTCGTAGTTCCATTGTATGCAGCCCCAAAGATCTCCTCCAATCCTGATCCTGCCATGAGATTTCCAATGGATCCCAAGAAAGACATATATGCAAATGCATACCACCTGTTCTAGAAAAAAAATGTTTCCATCTGTTTGGGTTGGACCACTTAATTTGCAATAGTACTTTGTACAGTTATAGGTCAGCAACCAAGTGGAGGTATCTCTGGCCATGAGACTTGAAAAATGTCTCCAAGTACAGTATGCTGGTGAGAACTGTGTCTGGGTGGCTTGGTGGTGCATCTATAAGAGGACCATATGCATACTTTGTTGCCTTTGAAATAAAGCCATTTTCCCTGGTCATGTGTGCCATGTAGCCAGACCATTCTGCTGGGGGATCTTCTTCTGAGTCATTGGTTATGACTTCATTGAGCCATTCAATATCAGCATTTACTGCTTGGGTTATTTCATCCATTTTTTCATCGTCTCATGGAATGGTATACCATCATGGTCATGGATTACTGGAGGCATTGGATTTTTTTCACCTTGATAATGCTGGAGATTATTTTCACACAGGGTATCAAGCTTGATTTTGGTCATATTGGGTTTACTGACTCTAGTGATGATGGGTCTGACTTTGTCTGCCTTTTCAACCTGATCTACACAAAGTGATTGTTGGTGAGTCACCTCTGTGACTAGGGCATGTGTTCCTCTACAGTCATTTAGAGTGAAGATGTTTAGATCATAATTGTCAATCTATGATGAGAGCTGCCCTTGATTTTTCTCAAGACCTTGGATTGTTTGAGGTTGAGATCCCACGTAAATAGCTGCTGAAGTTCTAAAGCGAAGGATCTCATCATATGTTGCAGTGATTCCATAATCATGTAATGGTGTCACAAGCTCCTTAGACCCATGTCTATGGTGTAACTTTAGAGCTAGACCCAGCGTTGTTTGAATCCAAGACTCCAAGACTTTGCTATTTGTGCCTGTATAGCTTGGGCCATTGTAGTTGAGATCTTTGTTACCTTCCCCCCAGAAACCAACGCAGATATCAATGCTAGCAAGGTGAGGCTTGTACTGTCTAAAGTTTTCGACTTTGAGAACTGGGCAATGTCGTAGTCCTGCTGTTTAGGGATCTCATTGGCCTCCGAGTGAATTTTCCTTTTCAGTTTTTGGATCATTTGGGTTTTCTCACTCTCATGGTCAACTTTGATTAACTTCAGGCTTTTTGGCAGATGATCTTTAAAGCAAAGTAGGCTTGCACAACCACTGATATCCAGTTGGATGAGGGTATTTCCAAAGTGAATCTGCAATTTTGAAATGAGTTCTTTTCAACTGATAAATTCATTTTCTTTGCAAAACCCAGAATATGAGTTATACAAGTCCACAGTTGTGCAGATATGAGTTGGATCACTCTCTATAAGCTCCATCACCATCCTGATATCATTCTTATTCATTGGCTGTTCCTTATTTTCTGGTGTTTTGGCTGCATTGATGTTCCTTGCCCCCATGAATGTCTTATAACAATCCCTATGATACCTAGCATCTGTTGCATGCAGATTACTTTTTTTAACCAATTTTCAACCAAATAACCAATAGGGAAAATAATAAAAACATTTTTTACGTTTCTTTAACGTTTTTATGCCAAGTGGGCTATTTCATGAGTGGATTGGACAATGGGTGGAGTAATAGATGCCTGAGGGTGAGTTTGATGTGTTGTATAACTGAATGTTTCTGTTTTTAAAAAAGAAGTGGTTGGGAATGAAACATTAGTATTCGGAAATGGAAAAGTTTCATTAAAATGACAGGGATCTTCTTCATCCTGAAGGTGAACTGTATACAATGACGACAACAATGGATTTGAATACACACACAGCAGTTACAGGTAGAACTTCTACATCTGGTGGGTGGGTATTGAACTAGTTGAGGTGGACTCCCCCTGGTGCTTGAGATTGAGGTATATGCATTGTAGAACTGAATAATGTTGTAGTAACAAAGTGGTCGGGAATGGGACACAAATTGTAGCAGAGGTGTCTGGTGAAGGATTGCAGAGAATTGAATGAGCTCAAAAGTTCCATATTACAATTTTCTTAAGGGCTTAAATAGTTATAAATTGTCCATATTTATGCACAGAGTTAAGTACCAGAACTATGATAATGCTGATATCTTGATTAAAAGACATTTAAGAAAGGTGTGGTATCTATAGTGACACAACATTTTTAATACATAAAATAACAATCAGAGATCTTGAAGGGGGGGGCTTGATATATTGTTCAAATAATGTCATAAGAATTCTTAGGATATATTACCTAAAAGATAGAAAAAGTTTGAGGCCCCTATCATTGTCATTGATAGTTCATATGAAGTCTTACTCTAAAAAGTCTTTTTGGGGATCTTGATTTTTGACATGAGTCTGAAATCTACCTATATCATCCAAGCACTCCCGGAGAAATATGGTAGAACCCTACATGTATGTGTGGGTTTTGATAAGATGCATCAATTATAACTGATATGAAGTACCAGCGATTGACATTAAAGATGCTAGGGCCAAGAAAAAATAATGCATTGTTGTAAATCCAGTACACCAACTAAAAATTTACCTATAGCCCATCATAACATTGAAATACAGCTTAACAATCCCAATGCAATGACAGATTCCAGCCAGGGTGTATACTCATTGATGGAATGAGGTGCCAGGTTAGCACACCATTTGATTAGACTTATATAAATAGCTGATAGCAGTTCAAAAAGGATCCGAATCAGACCAATATTGTTGTTACATTTGATACCAATGACTTTGAATATCATCCAAGGTCACCTTAAAGTCACCAGTTTATAGTCCTAACAGGTAATGTAATTAGTTGCCTTAGACAGTAGCTTAAATGTTCCTTTGGATATGTAGTGATTTATCTTGAGATGGGATAAACTGTAGGCCTATAATTTGCAGGCAAAAGTGCTGACTCATTCCTTTCCTTTAATATCACTCACTAGACCAAAAATGGCATAATTTATTCTAATTACTGACATTATTTTCCCAAATCTGTATCAATAAATGATCTATAGTGTATAAGGTCATATATAACTTAATTGGTTTGTATGTAACCTACCTGTGGCAAGGCGGGCTTCCCTAGCCCACTCAAAAGGGTCTATATCTCTTCTTTCCTATACCCTCAGGATGTGTGTGGTGCACATTCCTCTGTGAAATTGTGTAATGTCCTTCTCGCCATGAATATGACCTTAGATGTCGAAATGGCATTAAACATCTATTACTCACTCACCTGTGGCAAGGGCTGTTGCTACAGTTACATGACAGAAAAGGAAATTCTCTTGCCATACTCTGTCTGTTTATTGTTGCCATGAAGAGTTAGCATGAACAGGCAGAGTTGGTTAGTTTTGCATTAATTTAGTTCTGTATTTTCGAAATTCAATGAATATTAATACTTTTGCAATCAAAATTATTTGGATTTTTTTAATCAATCTATAACATTTTTATGGTCTTTGCTAGCATGATATTCATAATATTAGCATTTCCATGGCAACCAGTTGGGTCTTAAAACCAGTTCAACTTGATCCATAGGCCTATTGAAGACTGATGAAATGCTACTATATATATTTGTGTCTCAAAATTGATAATAAGGAAGACAAAGTGATTGACATCATTAAGGTGCATTAGACTGTTATTGACAATGTCTTTAGCAGAGCCTCTTAGAATGTTTTAGGAATGTAGAATGTTGCTAGGGAACCAACACTATTTTTGTTTTACCTGACAATTTCAACAGAAATGAAGGCTTTGTGATATATATTACATGATAAAATGAAAGAAAGTGTAGAAATACTCACTCAAAGACTTGAGAGGTTGCTGTTAAATTGTGATTGCTAAGCAAAAACATGCTGTTGCTAAGCAAAATCATGTTGTTACTAAGCAAAAACATGCTTTGCTAAGCAAAAACATGAAAAATTCCTTGTTGCTAGGAAACATGAGTTTCTTAGCAACAAGCCATCGCCATAAAAAGAATGTCTGACCTGGATTTAGGGGGGGTAGGAATGATTACCTTCTTCATTTGTGCATATTTTATCCCCTTTGTTATGCTATTTTGTTGATTTAAGTGGTTGCTAAGCAACCATGAATAACAAAAAATGCTCAATGTTACCAGGCCGGCAACAGGCAGATTCTGAATCGCCATACCCTAATTGTCCAAAATCAATCAATCAATCAAAAAACCTTTGCCATACCTTGGTGCAAGGTATACCCCCTTGGCTACCTGACTATAGTATCTACAGTGTCACTCAACTCACCGGTTGGTAGTCTTAAGTGTTACACTCACACGAGCCCCGTGTGTCCTGACTCCTATTTTTATTGCAGGCCAATTCCTGGTGAATATTTCCTCACCCTGCAGTATAGTGCATATTATCAGAGGAATAGTCACTCTGTCCAGAGATTCCCAATGCCAGGTGATTGTTTTGAAATCACATTCGCTGCATAGAGGACAAAATTGAGGTATTACCCTACATTTTTCCATGTGTCTGTTGTAATTGTACACCCTTTTAAATTTGTTGAAACACTTTTCACAGATATGTTGATCCATTTTCACTGAGTTATTTATATGTGAAGAGAATTTTGTTTTTCAATATTTTCCATCTATCTATTTATCTATCTGTCTATCTATCTATCTATCTATCTATCTATCTATCTATCTATCTATCTATCTATCTATCTATCTATCTATCTATCTATCTATCTATCTATCTATCTATCTATCTATCTATCTATCTATCTATCTATCTATCTATCTATCTATCTATCTATCAATCTATCTATCTATCTATCTATCCATCCATCCATCCATCCATCCATCCATCCATCCATCCATCCATCCATCCATCCATCCATCCATCTATCTATCTATCTATCTATCTATCTATCTACCTGTAACATTTGTTTTATGTGTTTCTATTGGGTGGCTCTTAGGCTCGCTTAAATACTACAAGTAGGGCAAAGCCCTTAAACTTCCCACCTGTTCGGGTGGGCTTTATTGAGAAGTGCAGAACGACGTCTGGACTGGACTAGGTCCAGTCCCCCTCCGCGGATTGCCTGGCTCCTTAGTAGGAGCTGGATGCGAGGTGTGGTGCTGCCCCCTCTTGTACCAAACAGGTATCGCAAAGCGACATCTGTTTGGCACAGAAGGAATGAGTACCACATAAGCGGATCTCTCGGATGAACCGCACTAATATATACACAACGATGCCGGCCCCTACACCACCCCCCCTAGATTTACCTAGGGTAGGTGTTACAATAGACTTACAGAAATATTTACACAGATAAGTCTAATTATGTAATAGTTTATAAAAATAATATGACATTAAAGGGGCATTATAAATAATATTTACATAATGATAGGCATCGTCATATATAAACCGAAGTAACTATTTATAACAATCTAGGAGGTGGCGCCTTATGCACCATCTACCTATGGTAAAAGTAACGATGTTACAGAGTTATAATAGTGATAATGACGTATATTATTAGATTTATACAGTTAATTATATAGTAGTGTTTCATAGACACATATATCATATTTGATATACACCCGAAAAAAGGGGTTAACCCGAAAAAAAAAAGAAGATTTTTTAGTTTTAAATGAATAATATATATGTGACCCATCCTTACAAAATGGTATGGAAGTCACACATCCATATTGTTTAGTTATTGGCATATTCATTTACAGCTCATCAAGAGCTTTCATTTGGTATATAACACTTGCATATTTGAACCAGGGGCCCCACTATAGATCTTCCATCGGTAAATTCAGTTGGATGAATTAAAAATCGATTAAACTGAGGTAATTGACATATTAAACATATAATGAATCCTATATAATTCCTATGTAATTCTATATAACCAAGAAAACTATAGCTATGTCTATCAGGCATTTCAGGCTTAAATTCAGTTTAGTAAGCAAGGATCCTGAAAAATATCTACCCATAGGTTAGAAAAATGCTAAAATATCAATTTAAAAAAAATTTATATTTTTTACACTATACCACTTGAGAAGCCTATATCTAGGCTTCTAAATGTGCGACTTCAGTACCATTTTGTTAGGATGGGTCACATATACAATACCATATGACTTTAAGCAGTGTCCTACCGGGGTAGTAGGATCACCCTTACAATAAAAATTAGACTTCCGGCGAACCTGGAATAACTGGTTTCTGCAGCTCCATCCGGCGACATACATGTGGTGGCAAGGCACGCTGCGGTTGTGTTGTGCCCTGATGAAGAAGTGTAGATGAAGCCCCCTTTCATATGGTAATCCACGAGTGGTTTGTGTAGCGTCCATCTTAGCTGCAGATTGTCATTCCAGTCCGTCAGATCTGGGTAGTCATCCAAGAATAAATCTCGGGCATATAAAACATGCCTTTACCCTCAGGTACTTCAAATTAGTAACCAGCAGATGGACACAAGTCCTCGGACTCATTGTCAGTGTCCATCTTTTTAGCTGGCTCCGGGTTGGGAGCCGAGCTGCTGCTTTCTTCAGTGAGAAGCTTAAGGGTACCGGTGCTCGAGTCCACGTCAAGTAGACTCAGAGCACCCACACCCTCAGACGAAGTGCCTCCTACTGCCCCGGCATCAGCATCCGAGGGGACGTCTAAGTACGACAGTTTGCCGTCCCAGTCATCCAGGTGCTTACCGAAGTAGAGGAAGAACTTAAGGTCCGCCTCTTTATACCTATGTATTTTAAGTTCTCAGCGGCGAAGAACTGCTTAAGCTTCTCGGCTTCCCTCCTCTTCTCAATGCAGGATTTATAGGCCTCTTCGGCCCGTTTAATCTCCTGCTCCTTGATCTTATCCTCCTCATGCTTCTGAATCTCGTATAGGAGATTAAAGGTGGCTTCAGTCATATCTCGCCAGTAGTCAATAGACTTCTGGCGATGGAGAGACTGCCATTGGCTCATAAGATCATTTTAGATCCTATACATACGTTCATCACGGTGGTCGACGAACGTTTCTGGATCCTCAAGACCAGCCAATGTATTCACCACTAACCCGAGAGTCCGCAGATGGAGCAGCAGCTGGTACCAGAGTGGGTGGAGGACAATATCAGGCGGAGTGCCTGCACTAGGGACCACAGAGCCCTCAACCGTTGCACCCCCTCTTCCTCGGCCATAGCCAGGGAGTGGTTGGGTGGATTCACATCCACCACGGCCTCTTCCCTGAGCCTTAGCCCTACCCGAGGTGGTCAGGACTCGGTCCTGGGGGTCCCATGGCAGGGAACTTTGCCATGTACTCCTGGTACGCTTGGTGTTGTGCGTTGTAGGACTCCTCCCCGGCCCACCATGCACCGTGTCCTGTGCGGAGGCCCATGAAGGTAGTCCAGTCCTCCTGGCTTCTGGTATCAACACCCAGGGGGCGCTGTGCTCCAGCATTGAAGCCAGGTGGTGGCGGCGGTGGTAATGTCGGGCTTACTACCCAAGGGGTCTGGTAGCCAGGCATGTCCAGTGCGAGACCTGCTGTCAGGACTGGCGACGATCAGCTGCGTTGGCTGGTCTGGACTGACCCTTGGTGCCAGAAGGGCTCACGGATTGGTCTGCTCGGGTTCGTTTCTCGGGTGTGGCTGAGGGTTGTGCCCTAGCTGTTTCCTTCAGATGAGCCTGCTTGTCCTTCTCTTGTTTGTCGTCGCCCCGCCACTTCTTCAGTTTCATATGCCCTTCGGAAGGCAGGTGACACTTCAAACCGGATGGGTTGACAGCAAAGTAAGTGATGATGTTGCCACTCCTCCAAGCGCAGAACTCGGGTTCAAACGCAAGCTTTCTCACTTGGTTCGCTGGGAGTTCAACGAAGTTCGCCAGGAGCTTGTTGAATCACCTGACTGCACACTTTCGTGTCTTCTCCAGGCCAGTTCCATGGGCATTTTGCAAATGCAAAGCCATGTCTCTGCGCCTGTTGGTCACAAAAGTGCCATCACACAACTTGCCGGGTCAATCACCAGGGATACACCTCAACAAGGGTTTATGGTGCACGTGGTGCTCCATGATATGCCTGGCGAACCGAGGCTTGGTATTGAATACCTTCTCTCCAGTGAGTGAGAGCTGACATGACTCAAATGGGCACTTGCGGCGGTTGCTGCTGGGTCCCCATTGGGTCATAGCCCACTGAACCTTCGTTCTGGCGTCGTAATTGTATACCAGACTTAATTTGGATTTAAACTGATCAAATCAAATGGGGTAGAACTTTCCAACTGGTATATCATGAGGGCCGGACTTCATCCATTCCTCATCATCGCTGTCACCGTCCATGTTGACAGTGCCCGGACACATATAATGGATTGTGTCTAAGCACAATGGGTGAAGCAGCGGGGGGCATGCTCTTTAAATCCCTCGGCTGTGTTCTTCCACATCCATTTCTGGTTGTCATCTTTTTGAACGTCCGTGGTCATGTCCTCCCACATCGTTAGTGACTCCAACTCAGATTTGGCAGACTCCCGCAGCTCTGGATCGCTTGCCCCAGATGTCTGCCCCCTTGGTTTGGACCCGACTGGTGGTGGTAGTACCAGTCGTAGTCACAACCGAGGTGAAAGCGGATGACCCGACGGTGGTGAAAGTGAGTGCTGCAGTAACCACGGGGGCCGTGGTGACTGCTGTGGTGGTAGGAGATGGAGCCCTCGGCTGGCCTTTGTCCCCCTTCTTTGTAGAAGTAGGAGTGGGCACACTCTCTCGCTACCTTCTTCTCCTTTAGTTTCTTGCCCTTAGCGGGCTGCTTTGGGGCCTCAGGGCTGGAATCTGTTTTACCGGACCCCTTTCCTTAACTCCGGGTGCTCCTCCGGCTACTGGTGCAAGAATCAATATCCCATGAGGCACCCAACTGGAGTTGGGCCTGCTGCTTGCTCTGGGCTCGCGAACAGCAGTCAGCTCCTTCTGCTGGGTGGCAAGCTCGCAACGCTTAGCCTCCACAGAAGCCAGTTGACGAGCAATGTCCTCGTCCAAAATCAAACTGGTTGTCTCTGGGATGTTGGCACCTGTCTCACTCTCGGACTTGGACCTCACGATGGCGATCCGGACACCCTCGTCCTTGAGGTCTGACTCGGTCAATGGTCCCTTAGGTGTGGGTTTGCGAACTAATTTCTTATTTCACCCGGTGTCAATCGACTGGTGTGTTATGGTAGAGTTGGTGTCCATGTCTCATTCCGACTCCCTCAACTGTGTGGCCCTCCGGGTAATCCCTTTGGATAGCAACACAGCCCGTGCTAGGTTTTCATCTAACATCTGTAGTTGCGAAGCCATGATACTGGCATACTTTCTGCCAGCTCGTCAGAGTATGAGTCAATGACTAGTGCTTTGAAGTCATCAGGTATTACTCCCAGCTGTCCAGGCACCTCGGCCAACACGCCACATCCAAACATGGAAGGGTGCATTGGGATGTAGGTTCTCCATTTCGTGTAGACGATTCCGGCTTCCTCGTCTACATGGGCTAGGCCTTCAATCCTCGTCTTGAATCCCGGAGGATACAATGGGATATCTAGGATATCAGAATCTCCCGCCGTCAAGTCGGTTGGGTCTGAAGAACCCGACGCGGAAGCTACTGGACCCAGAGGTGGTAGAGGAGGCATCCGATCCCTGTCTGTCGTTGCAGTAGACATTGCAGCGAGACACTTCTGGCTCACGTCCGAGGCCAGCATCGGAGGTCTCCATTGTTTCCTCCACCCGAGATGCGGCTGCTGGGGCCTCGTCTTCGTCCAACTCAATATTGGCGGCTTGAAGCACAGCGTCAATTGTCCCCTGTACCATTACGGCGAGACAACTTCCAATATAAAATTGGCAGTAATAATGTTGGACTCCTCCCGAAGGATTTGTCCAACTAAAAAGAGTTGTAGGCTACAGCTACTAGCTGCTGGAGGACGCAAAAATAACCAGAACAAAATCAATGGCGTCTGCACACCACGATTCCGCCCTAGTTATAAGTGGGTCAAACCAGTATGGCGTTTAACCTCTCGCCTTGCGAGATCCCGCTGCGAGCTATCCGGTGACCTAGTTGTCCATTCTCCCGCCATGACCAGTGGCACCCTCACGTGGACTAGATCCAGACTCCGTATACGAAACACATGCTACTACCGGGGTGCTATCATCAGGAGCTTGGTGGTAAATATATCGCTAAAAAGCAAATGTACCGGGTAATCCGACCACCACTCATGGGATATGCCACCCAGGGAACATACATTCGATGCCCAAACCGCTACAACATATGTCATTCGCCTACGGCGAACCACACACAGGTGCTCGTTGTGTACTGAGTTAGGTAACGGCAGCCCTTAAGCTGGGACTACGTATGACGCCCTCGGTCAGCATTTTATTTCTCCTGGCATTACCCACGGCCTTCTCCGGGTCCTGCGCAGCCATGGCAGGGCCTTTCCCATGTGTAATGCCTTCACGTGGTGAGACATTTTTCCAATTCGTACGATTTGGCCGTTTCTGACCCGTCTTCTTCTTTTCAGAAGCTACCTTAGCCTTATTATCACCTCAGGCCTCCTTTGGGTCGGCTCTGGGGGTCGGTACCCGTACTCCCTCTCTGCTGCTTCCAGGGCCTGAGCTTACCTACATTGGTTTTCCATTCTCTACCAGTGTAGCAATCCTTCATTATCACTATAGACTCAGAGATAATGCACACAATCTTGAACGGACTCTCCCAAGGCGTCACAAGCTTTAACCTTTCGAGTGGCTCGTAATACCTTAGTACCTTGTCCCCTGCATTAAGTTGTATCATTCTAGCATTGGTGTCATACCCCACCTTTTGCCATTTAGCAATCTTCAGTAGTTTGTCTCAAACTACTTTGTATGCCTGCTTAAACCTGTCCCGGTGTGACTCCACAGAAAGCACATCTTACACCATGTCGGTGGGCATAATTATGTCCTCCCCGAACACCAAGAGGTTTGGGGTACAATTAGTGGATTACAGTGTTATTGTAGGTGTGTACTACAAACTCACACTATTCATCCCAATCGTCCTGGTGGCTATTCACAAGAGGCTTCAGAACTTGTATCAAAGTCCTGTTGAACCTCTCCACCTGGCCATCAGATTGTGGTTGGTAAGGGTTGGTTCAGGTCTTACATATAGCTGAGTAATGGCACATTTCCTGCCATAACTCCGACTCTAACTCCCTACCTTGATCACTGTGCATCATAAGGGGTCCCCCCAAATGTAGCACCAAGCCTTTTACAAATGCCTTGGCACATGTAGCGGACTTGTGATTTGGAAGGGGAAACACCCGATTATACTTCGTATAGTAGTCAATTATGACCATCATACATGTATTCTCTCTAGGTGACGTTTTAAATCCACTTATGATATCGATTGCTACACAAGTGAATCTTACACCAAACAGTTCCTGGGTCAAGGGTAACTTGCCCGGGCCGGATCCTGGCTTGTTTCTACAATAATCAGGGCAAGTTGCGATCCACCGAAGTAGGTCACTCCTCATCCCTGGCCAGTAATATCATCTTTGCAAACGTTCAATGGACCTTTTCTTCCCAAAATGGCCACTGGTTTGGTGTCCATGATAATAATACATGATATCCCTCCTCATCGAAGTAGGAATCACGATTTGCAAAAGTTTATTGCCAGTGGAAGTAGTCTTCCATCTGCACAATATGCCATCTCGGATCTCCAGCTTGGTCCATTGAGCTATGAATCGCCTCGTCTCCCTGTCCCCCAGAGATAACATTGGCCTCACTGGCTTAATACCTTTCCGTAAGTATTCCAAGATGCGTGTAGTGGTGGGATCCGACTGTTGAAACCTCTTGATGGTCTCTGGGGAACAATCGAGATAGCTACACACAGCCTCCTCCCAGGGAATACGGGGGGGTGGTATAGTTATACACCAACCCGGCGACCACAGCATTGTGAGCTCCGCAGTCTTCACAAGTGGCATTTTGGCACTTTCAGATTGCCTTCTCGTTAAGGCATCCTCATTTATATGCTTTTCACCCGGACGGTGCTCAATCTGCTTATGCTCCAATCCGAACTCAGATAGATGAGCTAACCATCGTCCAATCATCCCCTCTGCGTCCTTAAAATTAAGGAGCCATCTCACAGACGAATGGTCAGTACGTAAAGTGAAGTCAGTTCACCAAAGGAAATCCTTATACTTCTTCGTATACACCACTACCGCCAATAGTTCTCTTTTAGTGGTACAATATTATGCTGTGTCTTGCTTAACGTGTTACTAGCGAATGCCAATGGGGCTTCGACTCCGTTCTGGACCTGAGAGAGTGCCGCCCCTATAGCATTATTGCTAGCATCAGTGTCTAGTATGAAATGTCCCTGGGGTGTAGGATATTTCAATACCGGTGTGTTTCTAAACAAATCTTTTATTTTGTTAAAAGATTCTTCTTGCTCACTGGTCCATAGAAAGGGTTCCCGGGCCCTACTTGATCCAATGAGCTAAGCATTGCATGGGAAAGCTTACACGAGAGTAATTTGATATAAAATCACGGTAATAGGAACAAAATCCTAAAAATGATCTAACCTCCTTAGCACTCTTAAGTCTTTCCCAATTCTCCACAGCTGCCAGCTTTTCCGGATCCGCACTTACCCCCTTGGGGGTAATTATCCCTCCTAAGTATGTTATTGTTTTCTTAAACAAATTACATTTCTTAGGCTTGAGTTTAAGGCCGTTAGCTAGAATCCTATCCTGGACTAGCTGTAGGTTCGCATGGCATTTCTTGAATGAGTTGCCGAACACGACAACATCATCCAAGTAAACCAAACACTTTTTCCACAACAAGTCGCTGAGTAGAGATTCCATCATTGTCTCGAATGTAGCTGGTGCATTGCACAATCCAAATGGTAAGACATTATACTCGAATAATCCCAAATGGCTAGAGAACGCAGTTTTCTCTATGTCTTTGGGATGCATCGGTATCTGCCAATACCCGGACTGTAAATCTAGGGTGCAGAACCATTGGTTCCCACCCAAGCTATCTAAGGTCTCGTCTATCCTTTGTAGAGGATATGAGTTCTTCTTTGTCATCCTGTTTAGTTTCCGGTAGTTGACACAGCAATGGATGGTACCGTCTTTCTTTGTGGTCATACAAACAGGACTGGACCAAAGGGCTCGTGCTCAGCACGATTACCCCTAGCTCCGACTGTTTTTGTATTTCCTGTTCACATATTAACTTCTTCTTAAGAGGAAGTCTACGATACAGAATTTTAAAAGGTCTCTCGTCACCCACATCAATAGTGTGCAACACCTTATCAGTTCTACCTACTGGTCCTCCCTCAGTACCGAAAGCATTTTCATACCTTCGTAGGAGATCCCCTAGGTGCCGTTTATCCTCTGTATTCTGTAAATCTGATTTATTTATCAGTATCTGAAATTCTTTATCCAAAGGATGTTTACTAACAGGGTTTAATGGTTTCTTGAACTCGGCTTCGGCGACGTGTTCCACTGAACTCATCACCCCTAAGCCGTCACCTCGTTTTAAGTAAATCACTGAACCAGTTTGGTTAGTGATGGGTAGTACAGTCCATGCTGCATTCGCCACTAACGTATCCACTGAGTCTAACCCGATGCTCGATAAATGTATCGTGTCGGGACTCCCATCTCACCCTTCTGGCCCATTGATCCACCACAAAGGACATCACAAGTGGTACCCGGAGGGATTTTCACCATATGGATAACCGAAGCTACTGAAGACACTTGTCTCCATACGCACTGTACATGCAAGCTATAGGGGTTCCAGATACTCATTATACCGTCTCTTGGATCCAACATAGCCCCATATAGGCTTGTGAAATCCAATCCGAGGATTCCATTGTCGCTAACCTCTGCTATAGTGGGCGAAAGAACTAATTCTTTGCTACAGGTTTCCTGTTATAGTGGGCGAAAGAACGAATTCTTTGCTAAAGGTTTTCATGACTGCCGGCCATCGAGTCAAAGAAACTTTTGGACACACAGGAATGGCTAGCTCCAGTATCCACTAAGAATTCTCCAACCCGACCTTTCACAGTTACGGCTATATACCACCGTCTCCCTCCCAATGGGGATGGGTTGCTGGTAAACTGGTGAAAGTCTGCAGAATCACCAAGATTCAATCTGAGTCCTCTTAAAAACTCCAGACAAGGATGACTTGGGGGAAGGCGTGTCCCACACACTCGGATCAACTCTTTAATCCATCCTTCCTTTCCCCCAGTGCGGCCACTCGCCATATTGTGATCTCCAACACACATATCTGCACTAGGGTCCCTGGCCCCGGCCAGAATGCTGGGGTACGCACCCACAGTCACCCGACTTCCAGGTATACTTGATTTGAATTCTTCCACCGGATTACCCCCGGTAGCCTTTTGGCATTCTTTTCCCGATGGGGTTATACCCAATGCCGTGGATACAACCCCCTCTAATTTCCCACTACGTCGGCTATATCAGCATCCTGCTGATCTGCTTCGGGTTGGGCTTCGGCTTCATAATAAGCCGCCATTACTGGCTTTGCAACAGTACACTCTGATGAATAGTGCCCCATTTTCTGGCACCTAAAACATTTCACAGTTTCGCGATCCACCCTGGGTCTCGACCGACTGGCTTGTAGTGCTTCAGTAATCTTCCTTTGTCAAGTCTGGTGACTGACCACTCACTTTGGAAGTGCTTTCGGCCGGCTTATGCGCCTTGCCATTTGATCTGGGGGCACTCAAAGTCTCGGGTGCTGATTTTGCATCCTTTGACTTTGACACCTTCCTTGGAATATATTTCCTACCGGAAGTGTTCTTTCTCAATTGCATTGCGCAGAAGGTACCATCCTCCTGTTCAATGTCAATCAATTCGGAGTCATCCGAGGTGTTAGTCTCCTCGTATCGATGCATTGCAGCTGCTACGGGGGTGTGTCCTGACACATTAGGAACAACCCCTGCTAACATGGTTCATTTCTTCACGGCCATAGGAATTCCATTATATATGCCGTGCAGTGTGGACCCCTCTTTCCAGGCGTCTCTTGCAGCTATCTGCTCATCTCGGTCTCTTAGTCCCTTAACGAATTGGGTAATCAAATCGTCCATATACCAGTCCTAATTTTTCCGGGTCTGGCCTTACTCAAGCAGGCATGAAGTTCCATTCCATAAGCCCTAAATGCCTCTGAAGGTTTCTGGGTCTGTTTCCTAAAACGTACCATTGGATCATCCTTGACCATGTTATGTGGAATCTACCAGCTTCGGCACTAGTGTCCGAACTGTCTCTTTGAACAAAGTCCGGATCCAAATTATGGACTATTGGGACTTCACTAATGTGAACTCTGCTAGTCCAACCATTTGGACCTTGGGTCCTAACATAGACCCCTTCTTGGTCAACATTACGAGTTGCATTATCGTTTACAAACGGATTGTATGCACTCGTCGGCTGTTTTTGTGTTGAACAGGTAACAAAGTCACCTTGTTTAACACAGGTAAGGTCTGGACTCGGGTCCGCGCTCATTGGAGGGGGATTTATCTTTTCCTTATCCTGCAAGTAGCTTTCCATCTCAGACTTGTTTAGAGAAAACACAATTAAAACACGATTTCCAGGTTGGAGAGGTATTACATAATACCATATGCAGGCATGTGGGCTATACTTGTACATTTTCTATCAAAGCACTGGTAATCTAAAAATTAGCCCCTGATTTTGCTATCTCTGCTTGTGCCTCAGTGGATTCTATTATCTTCTGAAGAATGTGGGTGGTATTGTGTCATTGTGTGGTATTAAACATAAAAGGATGGTTTTAGAAAATTGGAGAAAGAAGCAATACAAGAAAATACAACAATACGTACCTTTGCAATCGTTCTGGAATGCATTAATGCTGTCCATCCAAAGCCCTGCCCATCATGTGTATTGACCTACAAGTTCATAGTTCTCCATCATTGAATATATCAGCCATCAAAACAACATTGGTAATATGGCTATTCAGTTCAGTTCAGTTGTTTGCTTTATTGTCTGCCTCTTTGATTATTGTACATCGGCCTATAACTTGGCAGATTACTTTTGCTGCATCTTACAAGAATCAGATAATCGAACATTACCCTCAAATCTGTAAATGCATGTGAATGGATATCATTGGTTAAGTTACCAATATTTGGATGTGTGACAAGATCATAGGCTAAATTGGATATGTCAGTCCAATCTTGTCCTTGTACAAACATATGTGCCTAGATACATATCAAATGCTCTCATTTTCTCTTTCTAGCTTGCTCTTTTCAATTTAGTTTTTGCCTAGAACACAAGACATAAAGGCCTCAGTTTTAGCTTTAATTGGTGTATGGGGTCACACTTACCATGAGGAGAAATGATTATGTCAGATGCTTATTCAAAATCTGCATAAGATTTCCTGTCATATGGTATCATCATATATCCCGTCTTCAATTGTTGTTAATCAGGATGATGGCTTGACGAGACCAGAAACCCCATCTTCAGAGTGCATTATTGCATACCCGAGATGGAAAGAGTTAAAGAAAGAGTTGTGGTATAAAGGTTACTTTTAATAACCCTACAAGGGCTTTGTTTCAGAAACAAAAAAATGCAGGATCATGGCTATGCAGGATCATTATTAGCCCTCAATTGCACCAAACATAAAACAGAAAGGATCTCTCAATTTTGTTTCTTGGCTGTGAAAACACTGATATAGACTCTGTGCGATGAATGGCCTTCCATTTCAGTGAATTTTGGTGATGGTTATCCTGTCCAAGCTAATGATTGGTAAAGAAATATGCAAAATATATCAAGGACTGGATGAAAAATGCCCCTAATATGTTCCTAGACACTGAAGATACAGCCACATGAGGTGAGTGTCTAACGGCACAAATAGCAAATGTATGGTGAAAAATGTTGATTTTGGTAATGGTTTTCTTATCCAAACCTAGGATAGGCTTATATATATGGACAGGAGAGAGGGAACAAATCTCTCAATATGCTCCTAGACCTGATAATGTGGATGTAGCCACACTGCATGAATGTCTATCAGCCTTATTTGCAAGGCTATTGCATAAACACTATATTCCTGAGAATAGTACAATACACCATGGTTATCACCAGATGACCTGGCATTTATTCACTTAACAAGGTCCTTCCCTATCTATAGGAACACTACCATTACTACAGTGTATATATGATGTTCATTTTGAATGTGTATGATAAAAGGTATAGGATATCCTCAGATCACAGGTTTACCATTTCACAGCAGTCATAGGGGAAGATTCACCATAATATGAGGTGGTCGTATCTGGGGACAGTTAGTAGCCCAAGTGTGGCAGGGTGTCAGATGTTCATTAGTGCTTTATTATGTGGGTTGTGATTAATGGGAGCATATGTGCACAGCCCATGTATCAAGCCCACTCGGGGCCAAATTGGTTTAACCAGGGATAAGGTGGTTCAAAGTGGGCAGCATTCGGTACATGGGTTTTAGGTTCGGCAGATGCTGGGTTTCCAGTCAGGGCCACACAGGGCAGCCCAAATCGGGCAAACCGACTTGAGCCCGTTGGGCTCCCAACAGGTTTTGTCCTTAGCATATGGTCTTGGCCACATTGGGCTGACCGGTTTGGGCACTGGTCAGCTTTAAAATGGGCAACCACAGTGGGCCCAGGATGCTTTCAAAATGGGCATCCCAAGATGGGTGCTTAGTTGCATAAAGTCTTCCCAGTCTGGGGTGAGAGTGGGTTTGGACAGGGCAGCCTCATCTTCTGAACTGTTCTGAACTCTGTGATGAGTGTTCCGCCTCCCTCTCCCTCTTTTCCTTGCCCTCCCCACCCATCCCCTACCCCTTCCATCTCCTCCTCATTCCCCTCAACCTGCCCTACCCTTTCCCCCTCACCTTCTCTCACCCTGCTATCCCCTGCCCTGTCCTTTCCTCCCCTGCCCTCCCTTACCCTGCCCTGCCATCCCCTGCCCTCCTCTCACCCTGCCCTGCCCTCCCTTGCCCTCCTCTCACCCTGCCCTGCCATCCCCTGCCATCCTGTGCCCTCCTCTTACCCTGCCCTGCCCTCCCTTGCCCTCTTCTCACCCTGCCCTGCCATCCCCTGTCCTCACCTGCCCTGTCCTGCTCTCACCCCACCCTGCCCTGTCCTGCCCTGCCCTCACCCTGCCCTGCCCTGCCCTGGCCTCCTCTTACCCTACCCTGCCCTGCCCTCCCTTGCCCTCTCTTCCCCTGCCCTTACCTGCCCTGCCCTGGTGTCCTCTCACCTTACCCTGCCCTGCCCTCCCTTGCCCTCCTCTCACCCTGCCCTGCCATCCCCTGCCCTCCCCTGCCCTGTCCTGCTCTCACCCCACCCTGTCCTGTCCTGCCCTGCCCTCACACTGCCCTGCCCTGCCCTCACCCTACCCTGCCCTGCCCTGCCCCCCCTCCCCTCCCTCCACCACTGCTGTAGGAGATAGGTAGTCCCCCTTTCCCTATATCATTAATACACAGGTAGGTTCATAGTAGGGATCCAGATATTTCATGTAAAATGCAACACTGACTAAATAACAGCTTCATGTCTTTATTTATACTAGTAGGCTTGCAAGGTGTATTTGTGGTGTGGGGGCAAACAGGTCCCACACCTGGCCGGGTATAAGAGGACTATATATAGAGGCAATTGAGAAACCAAAAATATCCCCTGCCCCTGTAGGCCAGTCCATGGCAGACTCACTACAAAGTGGTTTCACAGCACTTCAGGCAGAATTCTACTACCCATACAAAACTTATTTCTTTTAGACATAGGACAACTGGAATAGACTACTATATTGGCTGAATGAGTTTGATTCAAATGGATGGTTCTGCTCTGGCTTTCCACTCAGGTAGATATTGCATTTACTGCTTTGGTGATTGGGGGGGGGGTGAGATGAGCTCAAGGATTTGTTGTTCATTGACTTTTGGAAAAAAGAATAAATATTGGATAATTTTTTCAAAAAGAATTTTTACCATGTCACCACTAATATTTTGTCAAATCGGGCAGCCCACTTTGGGCCACACCAAAAACCCATGTTAAACTCACTTTGAGCCCAAATCTGGCCCACATCAGGAGCCTGCTATGGCCCAGACTTGGGCCACACCATGTTTGCTACCTGGGAGGGTGAGCTTATTGTACACCCTGCCACTGCCTGCCTACTGACGTAAATCAAAGGGACAATCAGACCTGTGAACTCTGAGAGTGGTAATAATAAAAGTGTAAGGCTGAGGAGAATATGGGCAATGTCATGAAGGTGATGAGCAATAGAAATGTACAACTTCTGCATTGCATTACTTACAGTAGAAAGGGGGCAATTGTCCCGTAAAGCTAATGGTAGGAGGCATTTGCTGAATGGATAACTCCTTTTATCTTCAGGTGACCTATGGAAGCATTCAGCAATGTACTTAACTTGAACAGTATGTATTTGTAAGTAATAATGGAGCTATCGTCTGTGTTAGTAAACAAGTAATTAATGGATCATTCATGACGCGTGTGTTAGCAAAAGATAATTAGACGAGGGTGCAGCCCAAGTTTAATGATCCTTTGCTAACACACACAAGTCATGAATTATCCATTAACTACTTATTTTATTACACGACAGCCCCTAAAAATGTTAAATTTACCTGATATCCAAGCCTAAAATCATTCTACGGGAGGGAGGAGAAGCAAGCGCCACAGTTGCCATTGTTGTCCCTGCCCGGCTCAATGAATTGACATGAAACTCATACGATTCTGAAGAATTGAAACCATGACAGCTCACATGGTTAAGATACAAATAGAGACACCATACATGATATTAGTGTCCATATTTAAAGTCTGCATTGCTTGATTTCAACATAAAATCCAATTATCCAACAGTAAATACAGCCCGGCTAGCGATAGCCATGCGAGTCGTCTTGTTCAACGTGCCAGGTGCGGGGAGGGGTTATCATTTTTACAGAGGTTTCAATCATGACGAGTTGAACCCAATGTCCCCCTTTGTCTTCTAAACTGAATACTATATAAATTAAGAAATAAATCTCTTGTGATATGTTAATCTATCATTATTAAACCTTTACATAGCATATATTATGTCCTGTACACTTAGAATATATATGTAGAGCCAGCGCAGCAAACAATAAGAAATATATTTTAAAAACAATGTATGCTCCCTAACCAAACCAGAATGAGGCCATGCCAAGAGGACACTGCTTCAAGGAGCGCTATGGCAACTTGCATGCCGGGCTTGGTTTACTAATGGGAAATTGGATTTTACATTGAAAATAAGTAATGAAGACTTTAAATATGGACACTAATATAATCTATGGGATCTCTACTACTATGGATATTAATCATGTGAGCTGTCATGGTCCCAAATCTTTACAACCCTATGCGTTTCATCACCATTTATTGACCTGGGCTTAGTGGCTTTAAGTATTAACCCTATCTGCACCATCGGCAGCTTGGTCTAGAGGTAAGACGCTCCCTTTTAAAAATGGCAATCGGGGTTCGATTTCTGGCTGGGGTATAATGGTTTTAGATATGTTCCTCCACATGTAAGGTGTGCTGATTATCCATGGAAAACCGCACTTTATGCCTATTATCCTTGGATAAGTGCACACCTTACAGAAGTCATGATACATGCATCATGGCATGCGAAATCGACAGGTATTAAAACAGGAATATCTAGAAAAAGTACTCAAAATCCAAGAAATAGTGTAATAATTATAAATATCATATTTAAGACCTTTGTTCAAATTCTGCTGGAATAATTCAAGGTTACTCGTTCATGTTACATAAGTCATATCATGTTATATCATTACAAAAAAAAAACAGATAATTCCAAGACAAATGGTGAGATTCAAGTATTTTGAGTTATAGGATATAACTATGTGTACTAAATGGTATGGTCACTTTTTTATGTTTGTTCTCTTTATTTTGAAAACTATTGATACAAAACCAATTAAAACCAAGAGGTTGAGGTTGATTTGATGGCTGGTGCAAGGTAATAATAGGCCTACTACATTTCATACATTGCATCCTTTGGCCCATATGACTCGGAACAGGAGTTATTGCAAATAGATGCTAATGATGTAAATTGAACTTTCCCTCTCGGTTATGAACAGCTCATTGACTGGGGCAGCTCATTGTGGTGTTGGGTGGCTGCCACTCAAACTCTGCACACATTGCCTCCCTAGGAGCAGTACCTACATTGGCCATATTGTCAACTGCATATAAAATACATAGCTGAACATCATCCAATTAATTCAGTACAATGGAGGTTCAGAGCATGCATAGAATCACTTATCGCAGATTACAAATGAGGCCTTGAACAGTTGGCATTATAAAGCAGAGCACTGAAACAAAAAACATAGTGAATTGGCAAGGCATGAAGAGTAAGCACTTTTTTTTCTACTTTTCCTGAACAAAAATTATATTCCTTGCACATATCCCATTCTTTGAAACAGGCACAGAAAGACAACCTTAACTATCATTACTGTGATCTGCTATTTCATACTGCCTTTCAGTATGTATCCAGAATTGCTGTATTATCAATGGTATAAATATACAAATAGGGTTCTAATACCTAATCACTCTGGTGCTGACAGCAAAGTTCTTCCACCGAGGGACCAGAAACAAAAAAAAAACATCTTAAAGCTATTAAAAAGGTCACATCCTTTGGATATTTTGCTTCAAATGTATAAGCAAAAGGAGGTGCTGCAGGGCAGCTTTCATTTCTCCACTTCAACAGTGATAATGATAATTTTATCCCCACCTGCTACCATGTTATCCTCATCATCCCATAAATTACATACAGATGCTGTATACCAGCCTACATATGATGTGAGTAGCCCTACCCCTCTCCGCTGCTCCCTTTGAAACTTCATGAATGTAGCCCCCCCCCAAAAAAAAAACACTTTCAAAGGGCAGTCTTTCACTTCCTCTTTGTATTCTCTCTGAGTGTCTTGTGTCTATGCATACATTAGTTTATCTATCTAATCTCTCCCATTCCCTCAAGTACATGTGTCTGATGATAATATGTGTGGGTAGGGAAACATCTAGTATGATGTATGATGTAAATAATACTGTAGCTGTCGGAATGGCATTAAACAAACAGTACTCCCTCATTAACTAACTCTATGAAAGCAAGCTGTGTTTTTTTTTCCAAATCATCTCCAACAAGACATGTGATGATGTTCACAAACCATATTTGGAATTACAATGGACATGTATAATTTATGATAGGAAGTCATCTTTGCCCATATATTTGTCTACATTATTATTATAGGTGTTATACTCCTCTTGAAATGGTATGAATCAGCTGTTAGGTACAAACAATAGTTATGTTGGACTCTTAGATTTCACAGAATATGCTAGTTAGTTAATTGCATTTAGTAATGATTTATTGTATCCTGTCCTATTACCTTCTTTGGATGCTTTGGGTCAAGTTAGGCCTACAATCTCATCCATTATCTGAAATATCACATCTCATCTTGAACCCCATGGAAGGTATTCTTCAATTAAGGTTTGCAATGTCCCTGTAAAGAATTTCGAAGTTGATTTGGAGTGGCAGGCTTTAAGGAGCCTCAAATTCAGATCACATCGCAAGCATGGGATACATATTTTTTGCCATTCATAAATTATGAAATGTTGAAATATTCTTTAATGTGGAGAATGATAAATAAATGTTGCAACCCTTTTTTCCCAGCACTATCTAAATGACCTTGGTCTCAATGCTGTTGTCAGAGTGTCATTGTTTTGAGTCTATTCAGAGACTGGCACTGATAGGCTTCAACAGAAAATCACCAGAAAGTCAGAATTATTTGTACAATTCACTTTAGCCTAAAGGCATGATGTTCAGACAGGGTTACTCAATGAGTGACAATCCCCAGACCTGGCTTGAAGACAAAAATGATAACTAATGTTGAAGCATGATGCCACCTTTAAATTATGCATGAACCTTCAAATTCAAGCAGTGTAAAGATGCTTAAAGGTTGTTTAAATCTGATTATAAAGTTGTTTGAATGTGCTTAATGGCCTTCTTTATGCACCTTTCATCAACTTTAAGTGGCAATGGCATGAGGTTGCTTAAAGCAACAGGGTCACAACCACTATGTATATGTCTTTCACACTGGCCAATTTCCTGAACCTTATGCTAGAGCAACCACCAATATTGATGTGTGCATCTGTAGGTGTATTATCAGTAATAACTTTAGGAATGCCATACCATGTCCCCTCCCCTCTCTTTCATGTTATAACTTTCCCCTTAGCAGCTATAAACAACCCTGCATTCTCCAAAGACCTTTTAACACATAACTCTCTTCCAATGACTGGTTTATGTTTGGGTGAAATATCTATTTTCTCAGATCTGTGACATCATTGCCCTCCAATCTTTTTGAAATAACCTAATTGTAAACATATTTATCCCAATCCATAGCCATGACCGTGATTGATGACTCCTGATGTCCCTACTAAGGCTAAAGAGTCAAGATTGATTTGATCAATTAAGGCTTTCTTATCTTCCTTGTTCCTGACTGTAGATATTAGAAATCTATCATGCATACAAATGCAATACTCCTTTTATTGTTGTCCCCAGTTAGTTTCTTTCATTTATCCTGCATCCGCGAAATCACATTTTCCCGCCATAGTATTTGTAGCAAGAGTGCTACATCTACGAAATAGTTACAGCTGATTGGTCTAAATGTCATTCACTGAAAACATGGAAGATCTGAAACTAGTCAGCGGTGACCACTTTAGGTCCTCAAGTTGACGATACCTAAAACTACAGCCTTAGGTAGTCAAAATGAAGGCTTTAGGTCGTCATCCTGACGACCTGAGTCATCAGGATGACAATACTGACAGTACAGAGTCGTCATATTCATGACTCAGGTTGTCAGGATGACGACTTGAAGTCGTCATTTTGACTACCTAAAGTTGTAGTTTTAGGTATCGTCAACTTGAGGACTTATAGTGGTCACCGTTGACTAGTTTCAGAACTTCTAGGTTTTCAGTGTTGGCTTCTTCCTAATTTAGGCATTCCTGTGCTGCATAGATCTTTGTTTTTCCCGCTCCAATCACAAATTTGACTGAAGGAAAGTGACTGCAACAGTTAAGTATTTAATAGAAACAGGGCTTTCCCTTTACCAGTGATTGCAGTGGGTGATCCAGGCTTTGGAAGATTTATTCATATCTTATGAAAAATGAGGTGCTAAATTTTATAGTCAGATAAATTTACAGCATAATAGATGCAAGTAGACTCTGAGCAACCCCCCCCCTCAAAAAAACAACAATAAAAAACAAAAACAAAAAAAAAATCACTGCCATTTTACTTCAGATCAATCTGCTCCATAAGAGCAAGTAATGAAAACACTTGAATAGTTCAAACTTCTAATCTGCCAGCTTTTAAAACCATTTTTACTGCCTGCAAGTTTTTCTTATCACTACTTTTACTGATTGTCTCCTGGCTTCAGAATAGATGGGATTCCAGGGCCTCTGCTAATTGCCAATAAACTACCACTAGCATGGTGTCATTAGTACTTGGCTCCTCTACTTGGACAAAATCATAGTGAAAACTAAATGCAACTTGAAATTAAAGACGAGCAATATTAGGTTTAGATACTCGCACTACAGTTTGCATAAAAGCTAGTCATGCCTTTGACCACAAGGATTATTTTGAGTAAATGCTACCAAGGACTATTTCGTAGAGGAGCCAGAGACTGACATCTCCTGTACAAGGCATGATCTCTTTATTACACTTTCCCTCTTTATCACTTTTTCATCATAATGAGAACTGGCCTCCCTAGCCCACTTAAAAGGGTCTATTTCTCCTCTTTCCTTTCCCCTCAGGATGTGTGTGGTGCACATATGTGGGGGTACTGATACATTCCTCTGTGAAATTGTGTAATGTAGTTCTCGCCATGTATATGACCTTAGCTGTTGAAATAGCGTTAAACCTCTATTACTCACTCACTCATCATAATGAGTAAAATGTACTATCATAATTTGAATGTGCTGAGCTTTGTCTACGTAAAATATCAGTCTTATGATATTGATAGACATGTAGTGATTTGCCACTTTAGCACTTAATTCAGAAAATTTAGAAATGTGATACCTGGAAGGCATTTCCCAAGATGGTATGACTGGAAACCGCCACTGCGATTTGAGACACTCAATACCAGGATGGGTGATCGTGGGTAACACAGTTTGACTCCTCTGTACGATCAGCGCTTAATGCAGCGGTTACATAGGGTTTGGTAGGGCAGGAGGGTGTTGCGAAAGGACAGGAATTCAATTCTGTCGGAGGTGCTATTCTCAAATTGGAACTGACTACCCCCAGGCAATGACTTTTCCCCTGTTTTGCAGCAAGGTAATAGGTTACAGAATTGATTCTTAAGTTTCCATGAATTGGGGCATGCTTTCCAGTATGACACACACTAATAGGATTGATTCTGAGTGTAAGGTGAGAAGTTTGTTCTGAGCAGCAGAACAGCCAGGAACTGGAAGGTGAGTTACGTCAGTGAGAATCCGTTTCCGATTCTTTTCGCAATAGCCTCCAGTAGTACCAGTGCAATCATTAGTGACCACTAGATGAAGAGCTGTAATGGCACTTAAGTGAGGGAACTCACTACGACTTGAAGGGGTCTAGCTGTACCATCTTGAGAAATGCCTTCCAGTTGTATGAGAAACTACACGACAGACCTCAGTCTGCAGACTTTTTTTTATTGTTTGAATGTTATTTATGCCTTTGTAGTTAAGTAGCAGTCTATCGATATCACATGTATTCAACACATGAGCATTACCTTCATTTCCATTGGAAGAGAGGAAAGGTTACAGTGAGAGCCCTGTGATCAAGGCTATATGCAGTAGTCCTGCTTTTCTTGTCTGAAATATTCAAAATATGCTCTTTTAGCAGGGAGAAATCAAGATGATGTTATTTACCTTTTTTTTCCTTTTTACTAATTACATTCAGCATGTAGAGAATGCTGACCTTTCCTGAAATCCCCAAGGTGCACCTCAGCTGCTTTACAGACATGACTGTAGATTTGGATTAGAAAATCTCAGATGTGCTTTTTCACAATTCATATATATATATATATATATATATATATATATATATATATATATATATATATATATATATATATGCAGATGAAATCGGTAGGTTTGCATAGAGAAGTGATAGCAAAATATTATCCATTGTTACTAGTAAACTCATAATTAGAATAATTACATAACACTTGTATGTTGCAATATTAATGATGGTGAATTGATACACTATTCTACATTCATGAACTTATCCGTGTTTATGAATTTTATGTACTAGATCTTTAAGATATGCTCTCTAACAATCAGGGAATGACTGAAGATATGGGCCTTGCTAATACTTATTTTGCATGTGAAGTTGTAATAGTATTCCCTCCGGCATGTACAGGAAATTTGCTGATATGATATGCTGGCAAGACCATCCTCTAGTAGCTGTGTGTTGATTTATGAGGGTGTATATTGAACATTACAAAACAAAAATCTACTTAGGAGCTAGCTCTGCAGTGACCTATCATAGTATAAACTGCAAAGGCAATATATGACATTTATGGCCGCAGTAACCACAGCCATGAGGCACATCCAGTGGACTGGCCCTAAGCTGTTTAGGGGGCAGAATAGGCAGAGGCTTATTGTGATGATGGGCAGTTTGACAAACGGGATGGACGAGAGAGGTTCATTAGGCTATAAAGGTTATGGTGTGCTGGACACTAGCTTGCAGTAACTCTGATTCATCTCTACAGAAATGGTGAGCCTGAAATGACTGCTCAAGAATTGATTAATTTATAGCATCCAGGTTACTGTCTCTTTTGGAATTTGTGTTAAGCCTCACCAATATACAAAGTGTGTGTGTGTATTTCAAATGTCTTGTAAGAGCACACACCTATATCATACTGTTCCATCTTTCAATCATTCTCCGCCTCTTAATACTAAATCTGTGCAACGTTTACAATAATCATTGTAGGCAATATTGCTCATATCATAAGGGTATAGACTTGTACAAAATGGCATTGGTGGTTCCCAGTCTTTATATGGATAGTTCAGTTAGGCCTGCCTCCCCTCTGAACACAGATCACATGACATTAGCATGGCCACACTGATCCCGTTTCACTGCACACCGACGGCCGACTCCAGCCACCAGCCGGCCGCCATCAGTGCATGTGACATCTTGACCTCATGACCTGTTTGGAGTTGAAAATGAGGCTCGCTGAGAACAAGTGCCTGTAACATCAAGGACTGATCCCATGGGGGCCATAACGCTATGGGAAACGGGATCAGTGTGGCCATGCTAGAGGCGGGTGTGCATTCATAATCATCATATAATACATTATTATGACAGTTGTAGCTACAATGACCACAGTCATAAGGCACATCAAATACACTGGCCACCAGCAGTGTATGGGGCAGACTGGGCAGAGGGTCATTGTGATGATGGGGATATTGCTTGATTGATAGACAAACTGACCTGCAGTGAGAATCTCTCTCTAGAATATATTTGATGGGACACTCAGATCAAATTATGGTACATCTAATGGTACTGACAGTATTATATCTGAGCAAAATTGAAGGTTCATAAAATACAAGAACTGAACAAATTCAAAAAGATTCAAAATCAAGTAAGTGAGGTTTGAGTAATTAATGACATTAATGACATTTATGATTTTGTTATAATTTATGTTATTTTTATATGCTGTAACTTAAAAGCTCAAATGGTACTCATGTAGTTGTAATGTAGTATACTAGCCCCATGAGTCTCTTTTCCTCTGTTCCCTGCTTTAGATTTCCCCTCATTTTAATGGACACACAAGGAATTTGGAGATCTTATAAGAATAGGTCTGGAGTTTAATTCAAAACATCCTGGGATTGCAACCCCAGCGATCTTGGTGTAGGCACATATCATAGGACCTGGCCAGTCTACCCTTTCTAATGCAGTGGTTGCAGGCCTTTCAGGAATAGTAAGTCCTGGGATCACTTCACTGTTCCTTTTTCAGCACTAAGATCACTGTGATCTTAGTGAAAGAATTGCATAGTGGTTTCACCCAAGTACAAGAGCATTTACAGGGAACACTCCCGATTGAAAGAGTGAATAGCCTGCTGCATATACATAAACAGGGGAGGGAGGACATTTACTGAGAGACCTTGAGGGCCCTTAGGCCTACTCATGCATTCTAAGGTAATTTTTCCTTCTCAAGTTTTGAAGTGAAGCCCTATCCCACTCCCTTTGGTATCCTCTTGCTGCAAGCCAGACTCTGTCTTCCGGGAATTTCATCTGTCTCTCTCTATTGAGGTAAGATTATTTTTATTTTATCCTGGTTGAACATTTCCATTAAAGTTGCCTTATTTACAGATGGAATCTAATATATTTCTTAGCCCATATGGGGACGGGGAACAATGGTATCAGCACTCTTGTGAAGAAGAGTGACTCCACAGCTATTCCTTTATTTTGGGACTCTTACCCCTGTGCCTAGTCAGTACTTCTTGGAATAGTGTAGGACGGCTGAGGCTAAGATCGATGTGGAAATGTGAACGCAGTCTGATCTTAAGATCACTTAATAGAATAAGGTAGAATAATTCCTAAGATCGCTGAGGTTGCGATCCTAGGATGTTTTGAATTAACCTCCTGATCTATTGTACACACATTGGCCTAATAAGGTAAATATTTGTTTCCTTGATCTTAGTACTCTAGTACACCTAACATGACTTTCTGTCTATTGGATCTGTCTTTCTCCCTAGACCACACATTAGTGCAAATAAGAGAAATAGCCATGTTGATAGTCCCTGTCCCTCCTGGCCAATAGAGTTGTATCTCTTGTAGCCCAGTTGCAAATACAACTGTCCTCTAAGCAAAAGTTACTCAGTAGTCTCAGCCTTTTACCATCTAGCTTGAACATTGCCTGGACAATATAGACTGCAGTAGAGAGGTTGTGTCTGTGGGGAGGAGGGAGTTGCAATCAGTTAGGTGAAGAGGCAAAGAAACATGATTTTAATGTTTGTATACAGTGAACTATAAGGCAAGATAGTAAGCTGTTAACCAATGCTATAACCAAGAATGAGTTTAGTTCGCAATAATCTACAGCAGGAAGCAGAGGAAAAAGACTCAAGGGACTGTACTGCTTTACTACTACTATGAGTATCAACATCATACCTCATCATTTACTCAAACCCCACTCATAACTTGATTCTGCAACTTTTAAAAACACCAAAGACCATCATCATTTGATATACATGTTCAGTGACTGATATCTAACACTATCGGATGTACCATAATTTGATCTGAGTGTCCCTTCAAATGAACTCCTCTTCAGAGAGATGGTCACTGCAGGTGATCTTGCTATCAATCAAGCAATATATCTATGTGAATAGATATTTCTGACCTGCCAAGAAATCAGATATAAATCTCAGCTAGCGCTGTTGTAAGTGGGTGTTGGGCACACTACAACCTCTATAGCCCTATACAAACCTCTCCCGTCCATCCCATTTGTCAAACTGCCATCATCACAATGACCCTGTGCACATTCTGGAACTTACATTGCTGGGGGCCAGTCTATTTGATGTACTTCATAGCTGTTGTCACTGTAGCTACAACTGTCATATAGGTTTATGTCTGAGGGGCTATTTGCATCTCAAGCTTATGCTACCCAGTATTTTAGTGTATAGATAGCTATGATGTGTAGCATGTAGGCCCTATACTTCATCATGTTCATGTATGCATGTTTTTGTCTCAAATGCTAAAAGTTGTAGAGTTGTTCATAACCCCATGAAGGTCATCCACAGCCGGACCGTAAATCACTTCTACATACTCGTCAACATAAACTGTCTACAACTGTAAACATTTATTGTGTAATGAAATTTACACAAAAAATGGGCTGATGTTGGGTTTTGTGTGACATGTTATTTTTAGTGTTGTACATAACCATGATCTTGGTTTATACCTTAGTTTATACCTATTAAGGGAACACCTACAGAGATTATATGTGATAAACATGCAAGACTGTTAAGATGCATCCCTGGGAACTGCTGAAAATGAAGCGTTGGGCATTAATCCCCCCAAAAAACTGAAATTATAGGTCTACAGTAATGGCAGACCTATGCCCAGGAATAATACAATGCAAAAAAAAACAGCATGTTAATATCTGCTCTCAGGTTATGAAGTAAAATGTGACTTAAAGTCAGAGATATTTCCTGAAAACATTTATAGAGACTACAGTAGGGAAACCAATAGGTATACCAATGGAACCCTAATATATGACTAAAACTACTAGACAACATATTATGTAAAACAATATATAATCTAAAAGCCTACTTATTTAGGAATCCTCCTGGTGAATGATTTTTATAGTTAACGCATAGCGGGGCCAATGGCTGGGCACTGATATGGGCTTTCATGGGCCTCAGCACAGCTGGAGGCCATTTCTTAACACACTACGACTGCTGTCCTTTAAATCGTAGTGAGAACCTAACAATTTGGCCTTAACAGTACCATGCACTAGTAGTCCCTAATGTCTGCACCAGTATGACTGCCCTACTAAACCTTATGTAATTACTGCATAGCTGCTTATCGTAGTGAGCAGTCGTAGGGCAGTTCCTACGATAGCCTGGCTTATTCTTGGCATTTTTAAATCACAGTGGCTGTGTGCAGTCGTAGTACATTGAGAAATGGCCTCCAGACTCACAATCAGACCAATTACCTGCACTGTAAGCCCAGCTACCCGGTCTTACATCGGAAAGGCTTGTGACCTACAGCGGGAGTTGATGTAAGTACATTGACTTCATTAGGGTTTTGGTAGTATATATGTGGATCAACACAGTAAAAGGTACACCCATGCACCCCCTCGCAGGCGTACCTTTTACCGTGTTGATCCACATATCATTGGCAATACATACTCAATGTCCTGGACCGGGGTTTTTAAGTAAGTGCCAAACTGTAGGTCAGGTCAATTGATACAATTTAATTACAATCTGAATGTCGCCGTTGTGGACTGATACAGACAGAGTGATCTATGGGAAATGCATATTCCACCCAGGCAGTTTCCTCATTGTTACTGCATGTGTCTCCATGACGTCTGCATCTCTATTGACATTTGCTGTCATTGTATGAGGTAAGGGAAAATGAAAAGGGATCCTAAATCTACCTGTCTGTTAAATACATAAGCAAATATCCAAGACCATGGAATATTTTTGCATTGTATTCACTGAGGTGAGGCTGTCCGTATTCAACAATGCCTCATAGGCCGAATTGTATGTGGGCAGACTCACTGAGGGGAATGCGATGCAAAGATTTTCCATGGAAGTTTGCATTTGCATGTCATGGCCCTATGGGGTTAATTTGCTTAAAAATAGAGAAACACAGCTCAGATCTGTTCAGAATCCAAGATGGTGGACACCCATTGATTACGGCCACATTGTATTCGATCTCCCCATTGAATATGGCATGGCCATTACTGTTCTATAGTAACGATCGTATCATCCATGACATAAATCAAAGGGTTTCATGGTATTGAGTGAATGCATCTTGAATTCATGTCATTTAGATATTCTGGGTAATAAGTGCAGAAAGCACTGAATAGGTTAAGTTCATCTACACTAAATAATCAGCGAAAGAAAACTTAGGACCAGTAGGACAATGCACAAGATGCTTTAAATGAGCGCTCTCCAATTATAAAGATTGTTTGCCATTGAAGTAAGACTTCAATGGCAAACACTAGTATTTGCAGAGCTCCAATTGCTGTAAGTAAAGGTTGACAATGGTCAATGGGATTTCCAAACACATTCCTCAGTCCTTTGTGCATAAACCACTTCATCTCGAATTTAGCTTTTGCCGTGCTGCATAATAAACGTAAAAAATAATGTGTTCATTCCTGTTTGTCCATAGTGCTCACTACCTCTGACCTATAATGTTTACACAATCAACCACATATATCCATGTTTCCATCAGATGGCAATGCTTCTCCTGGGCTAGAATGTGCATTCACAGACATATGTAAACATACTCCTGGAACCATTCGTCTGACCATTATTGCACCAGGCAATATCCAGTACAGCACCACTGGGAGGTCCCTAGTGTTATGGACCTATTAGCAGGCATGTAATGGCCTTTGTCAACACACAGAACATATATGTTTTTTTTTGTGATAGGGTAGACAGCTGCTGTATGTATTACTGTGCACTATTGTACAGATAAGGGATGAGCTGTAGGGATTATGCCCCACCACAGAAACCTTCCCTGCAGATTTAAGGAAATAAAAGATTAATCAAATTCCCAATGTATCTAATTCTTCACCTTTTTTTAAAATGTAGTCAAACACTTTATTGCTGTATTACTAGACTATCATATGGCTTGGTATATCAACTGAACCATTGCATTATGAATCAATATTTGCCTAAGGCCTCATGAGATCAGCACAATTATTCATTTCATCTGGAACTGGTGAAGTAATAGTTATATTGCTATCATGGACCTTTTATCTTGTGGTTTGAATATTAACATAGGTAAGTAAAAGTAAATATTTAAGAAGAAAAGTACAGGTGTTCTTTAATTTCCATCTGCAGTTAGCCAAGATTTATGCATTGGTACTGTAATTCCCCATAAAGCAGAGTTGGAGAGACAAAGCACGCTTAAACATAATATTCATGAGCCTTACTAAGTAGGCAGCACCACAAATAACCTTTAAAATGAAAGGCAGCTGGGTGCTTTCCATTGCTGAAATACTTGTTCACATAGTGATGTCTTTTTTGCAGACTTCATTTTAGATTTAGATAAAAGTCAAATGACATGGTGTAAACATTTTGCCTAACAGCATATGTTTTGGGCAAATTGCATTACTTGAGCTTAAACAAAGTACTGCTATTCTGAATTAATTTCTGTCCCTTTTTCTATGGAAAAAAGGTTGGCAAAGTATCCTGTCTATAAGTAAAAAAGGGCTATTATCATCAATTTCCTTCAAATCTGTTCTTTCACCTGCTCGATGAGCTATGAAGATCTGGGAAAATCAGGTCAGGGGGACTTTCCCAAACACTTGGTATAATGCTGTATTTTCTAACACAAGTGCACAATCACATTTTTCAATAATTCAGAGATGGTCTATTTGCCTCCTTTAATTTAAGGGGTATGGGGACACAAAAGCATTAGAAATCCCACCAAACCCTTATCAACTTTAACATGTTCCGCCCCAATGTCCAATCTTAGATTAATACAACTGATTATTCTTCCACTTCTGAAGTGTCACCCTCCATCTGTACATGAAAGCCAGTTTGTCTACTTTGTTTCTCGATTGACTAAGTCCCCTACCCTGCAAGCAATTCATCACCCAGCTCCTTTTGTAATCGCTCTTCCCCTTAGAGACTGCAACTATCCCCTACCCACTGACATCAGTCCTCTTCCCCTTCCTCTACGTTGCACTCTAGTTCTCCAAGGCAATGTCAGATGTCAAAGCTCAATGGCAAACCCTCAGCCTGTCCAGCAGTCATTGCCTGCAGGCCAATGGTATTTGGCACAGGACGACAAGAGATACGACCGACACTGGATCAGGAGCAAAAGGGCTTGACTAACACTCACCATGCATCTAAAGGGTACCCTATACAAACTATCCATATAAAGACTTGGAAACACCAATGCCGTTTTGTACAAGTCCATCATAATTATAGAGTTCTCAAGATGTTTTACACTAGATGCTCTCCCTTATGACATGAGCAATATTACCCAAAGGCTTATCCTAAAGGTTGAACAGATAAAGTATGAAGAGGTTGAGGATGAATGATAGCAGTATTTAATAAAGGTGTGTGTACTTACCAGACATTAAGAAAAAATAAAAGATTCATAGGTTTGTATACTGGTGTGGCTAAACATACGATGTAAAACAATGCTATAAATCAGTCAATCTTTGAACAGTTGTTGATCAGTCATTTCTGGCTCATCAAAAGATAGGAGATGAATCATAGTAATTGTAAGCCAGGCACACCAAAATCTTTATTGTCCTATGAACCTCTCCCATCCATCCCATTTGTCAAACTGCCCATCATCACAATAAGTCTCTGACTATAACGTCCCCTACACTGCTGGGGGCCAGTGCATTTGATGTCCCATCTGGCTGTGGTTACTGATGCTACAAATTTCATGTACTTTTCTGTCAAAGAGGTTTTACCCCCAGTATTTATTACTTTATTGAAGGTCACTACAGAGATACAATTTAAGAAGATTTCTGAAGCATAACCAGTATCAGAACTGCCATACTGTATAAACACAGAGTTAAGAGGTAGTAGAAGATATCCTTGCCAGGATATTGTACCAGCAAAAGATGTAAAGGTTACCCAAGCAGTATTGCTACAATAAAACTACCACAACTTTCATTTCAAGTTGCATTTAATTTTCACCATGATTTTGTCCCAGTGATTGAGCTGAGTACTAATGGTTCCATGCCAGGGGTAGTTTATTGGTAATCAGCAGAGGCCACAGGATCTCATCTATTCTAAAACAAGGAGACAATCAGTGAAAGCTGTGACAGAGCACGCAGTAATGATGAAGTGTCCTTTAATGTGTTTTCATTACTTTTTTCTATTCTGTCTGAACAAATAATGGTTGTTATGGAGCAGATGGATCTGAAGTAAAAATGTATCCATGTATATATGCATGTATGTATAGGGGGGGGGGGGTGCTGAGAGTCTCCTTGCCTAGATTACTTTCTTGATTTATCAGAATTTCTGGAGTTAAGCCCCTCATTTTTTCATAAAATATGACTAGATGCTCCAAAGCCCTATTCAACCACTGCAATCACCAGTAAAGAGTAAATTCATGTTTCCATTGAATACATGACTGCTGCAGTCTATCACTTTCCTTCATTCAAACTTGTGATTGGATGGGGGAAAACAAAGATCTGTGCAGCAAAGGAATGACTAAATTAGGGAGTAGCCAATGACAATACTCAAAATTCTTCTTCTTTTACAAAGTAATTGATTGAGACAAGAATCATCAAAAGTATGTTTGATCAGCCTTAATAGCAAGACCATCACACTTGTAGTGATGATAATAGGTCTTGCTTACTTTAGGTTGAATTAGAGCATTGGTTATTGGATGGAGGATGAATGAAAGAAATATACTGAGGACTACAATAAAATGAGTATTGCATTGGTATGCATGATAGATATCTGGAACAAGGACGAGATAAATCCTTAATTGAACAAAGACGATCTTGATTCCTTAGCCTTATCAGGGCAATCAGGAGTCACCAATCATGGCCATGGCTATAAAATGGGATAAATGTTTACAATTAGGTTATTCCCAAAAGATACAATGGCAATAACATCTGATATCTGATAGAATAGATATTTTACCCACACAGTCAATGGGGTTATATTAAGATACCATTGGAAAATATAGGGTTGTTTACAGTTGTAAGGGGAAAGATTAATAACATAAAAGGACTGAAATGACGCAGTGTACCTAGAATTATGACTGATAAATGATGGTAGTGCAGATGCACACATTGATATTAGTGTCTGCTCTAGCATGAGCTTCAGGAAATTGGTTAGTAAGTGAAGCGGTAATGTGTATAACATAAACTTAGTGGCTGTGATGTGGTATTGTTGGTGAAAGGGTGAAAATGATCTACATAATCTTATATGCAAGGTAATCCTTAAATATGTTGAAGTGTGGTATATACATATGGAGAAGCTTTATAACCTCCTACCATTTTTGTCATTTAAGTAGGCACCAAATCTGATTATAGGACATAATTTAGTTTTTATATCATGCAATCCGAAATACGAGGCAAATGTGACATGAAGCTTCAATTTGAACTCTCTGATGTATTCAAGCCAAGTACAGGATTGACACTCACAAAGCCATGTGATTATGCTTAAGGATAAATAATTCTGAATTTCTGCTGGCAGTATTCGACTAGACCCCACATAAGGAGGCACCTGCCAGAGTATTGAAACCAAATTGATTTGAAAAGTCCTAGAAAAAAAAAACAATTGGGGCAATATTTATTCCTTGGATCACTCCTTTCTCCATTATATGGGATATTTTACCCTTTCACAATTCATGGTTGGCAAAATATGCATTGCATTTCAGGTTCTCTAAAGCCTGAAACCTCATATCAACTTCCAGATTCTTTATAAGAATATGGAACAATTTTATTGAAGGGACACTCTCTGTGGGGTTTAAGATGGAAAGTGACACTTGAATGATGGATGAGATAATTTGTGGGTCTAATTTGATATTTGTAATTTCTCAGGGATCCAAATAAGGTAATAGGACGGGACACAAGATGTCACTCAGTTAAAACAGTTACCCAGCTACTCTGTAAAAAAAACACCTGCTGAATCGATCAGAGATTTTTATAAAACTGAACAGCGAACCACCGTAACTGTATTGCAGTGAACCAGTGTAGTTGCTACCAGAAGCTCTGGGTACAAGGAATCTCTATGAAATTAACAACTGATCTCTGGCAACCTTAGGACAAGGATTTTGCTTTTACCTCACATATGTATTCCCTATATCTAATAGCTCATAAATAATACTTCATTGAAACATTTTACATGTGGCAATACAGGCAGCACTTTGCCAACGATTAAGGCAGCATTTTTTTCATCCTCGAAATTATTGGTCCAAACTCTAGTTGCGAGGACACTAGTTGACTATAAGTAATGCAATGGAGAAATAGTGCATTTCCATTGCTCACCTCTGTCCACCACCTTTCAATAGATTATCCTCTGCCTTACACTTTCATTATCACCACTCTCATAGTTGACCTGATAGTCCCTTTGATTTACGGCAGTAAGCAGGTAGTGGCAGGGTGTACAATAAGCTCACCCTGTGCATATAGATACTCCCACTAATGTCAACCCACATAATAAAGCACTGATGAACACCTGATGCCCTCACAAACCTGAGACCTGTTTCACAAGGACCATGTACGAGTAAGATCCGGGTACAAGCAAGATCACTCCTATGGTCATCCTAAGATTGATCTTAGGCTTCTTAGGCTTAGGGGAAGTGTTTCAAAAGCAAATGGGGAGTGAAACTTATTAGTAAAGGGCCAATGTAAGAGTGACTTACGACCAACATAAAGTAGCTGATTTATGGGGAAGGTTGAGGGTACACACAAATGTGAAAAATCCTATCAACAAGTGGAATCCACAACATTTTCTAATGCATGAAGTCAGGCATATATCAAATGGAAATTCCCCCTTTTAATACCATTTCCTATCATGGAATTATGAAGTAAAGCCATATTCTGCACCTAGGTGAACGATCTTACTAGCTGGATAATTGGCTTTTGAGTGACCTTAGAACTGATCTTAATTACTGCCCCTATGTCTTATTGACAGCTGTTTCTAAAGGACCAGTCTTAAGTTCCAAAATGAGTAACAGCTTGTTCTGAAACGCAAGTAGTCATTCCCAAATGACTGATCTTAGGTGGTCACTCATAGAGTGGAAAGATCGATCCTAAATAAAGAATGCTTATTACTAATTGTCCCATAAGGAGGTTCCCTCTTATTATGGCGAATCTTCCCCTACTGTGAAATGACTACTGTGAAATGGTAGACCTGTGATGTTAGGATATCCTATTACATTTTATTATACACATGATATTCTTCTTTATCTTATGCTCTGCAGTAATGGTTAAGGTTCCTATAGATAGGAATAATGCAGATCTGCATTATCTATTCTTGATGATCCACTTAATCTCCATAGTTATTTCTCTTATTATCTAATTGTCTAAGCTTGTCTAATATCTCAATTACACTTTTCACTCTCACAAAACTGAACATTCAGTTTAATCTGTTCAGTCATTAGTCAGTCATTGAAATTACTTAAGCTTAATCGCTGCATATATTCAACTAAGCACTCTGGTTGAAATGCTTGCAAGGGCACAGCAATCATAGTAGGCCATGTGCTCTATCCTTTGCAACTACCATGCTCCAATAAAACATCCCTAGCATGTAGGTATTTGACATGTGCCACTAAGCTGCCCTTAGACCAGGCTTAGAGGAATGTTGGCCAAGAGCAGAGTTTGCATGACCATGACTAGTCCCAAATTCCTTATGGCATGTCATTTTGGCTTTCTCCCAGTTTACGTTGCTAAACAATGACCATAAAATACGTTAAGGTCGCTAACAAAAATGTCAAGGCAAAAAAGGATGGCGACCAGTTTAAGCAACCAGTTTTTAGCGACCAGTTTTTAGTGACCACTTTTAATGACCTCTGTTCACAAGAATATGGGGGACATTGTGGGCTACATGTAAGTTTTTACAGAATGAAAGTATTATTCAGGGAACTATTTAAAGCAAAACATGATCCTACCCAGCTTTTTTTTTTTTTTTTTTTTTTTAACACAAGTATACAGCTTATTCCATAACAGATCCCCTTTCCTGTTACTAACTCAAAATGTGGAGGGGAGTCTGTTATAGAATAAGCCATATTCTTGTGTTCAAGAAAAAAAATAATAAACAAATTCTTAACCCCCAAAAACACCAAGCCCCAGTTTTTTTTTATATTCTCCCCTTTAAAAGGGAAACCCCTTCCTCCTGGATTCCTATTCCCTGTGTTTGAATGACCATTGGGAGAGGGTTCAAGAAAAAATACAATATTTTTATATGAATAACCTATGGTAATTAAAATTCTTTGGGATCCTTTTTCTATGATTAACCTATGCTATTTAAGCTTCTAAGGTTTTTATTGGTCGCTTAGTATGACCTATGGTGTTTAAAATTCTATGGAATCCCCCTTATATGAATAACCTATGGTATTTAAAATTCTTTTGGGTTCAGAAAAAATATGCCTGCGACTCTCTGTATATAGTGGCTTTCTGCCCCTATATATATAACCTTCGTTTGGGTCGCTATTGAATCCTATGAGGTACTAGTTTTTAGTGACCACTTTTTAGCAACCATTAATCTTTTGATTTCATTGTTTTAGCGACCTAAACATGGTTATGGCCGCCATTTGAGTAAGAATGTTAGCTCATACGTAGGCGTACATTGATATTTATCTATTATGTACATATTCCATGTATGTAGGCCCTTAACAGTACCAATGTCCACAGTGCATAGTGACCTGATGACTTGATGACACACACGTAATGTTGGTGCTCCACATTCTTACCTCAACCAAACTGTTCAGAGCCTGATTATGCAGCCTTCGTTTACCAATGTAGGTTATGCTGTCTTTCTCGCACGGTTTTCTTGCTTCCAAAAAAAACATGAATTGTTGTATATGGCATGTGTCATTTAGCTGCCCTTAGACCAGGCTTAGGGAGTGGTCATTATTTATCAACAGGGGGGAGATGGTGGGTTTTTGCGCGGACGCGGGGAAATTTTTTACGCACCCCCCTTGACAGCAGTCAAAATTTTTTGCGCCCCCCCCCCGCGCCGGAGGCCCGGAGAGTTTTCGCGCCCCTCTTTGATCTATAGTAGCGCGCGGGCTTTTTTGCTAAAAAGAGCGTGAATTTTTTTAGCCCCCTCTCAAGAGGAGTCAAAATTTTTTTAGCCCCCCCCCTCGGGAGGGGTCTGAAAATTTTACGCCCCCCCTCAAACCCACCCTCCCCCCCCTGTTGATAAATAATGACCACTCCCTTAGGTAGATGTTATTTTAGGGCTGAGTTTGCATGACCATGACAATTGCCCCATAGCTTGATTGAGTAGGATTTGTATCTGATATTTACATTAATTAACATTTCTAATCCAATGTATAATGTACACTGGAATAGGGAAAAGCAAATAAAATTTAAAGTTCCCGGGTCTTTCCATGGTCCAGTAAAGACACTATGAAGGTCAAATAAATCAGCTTTAGAAATGATATAAAATAATTTTGTATTTGCTCTGAATTTCCTGTAAGGACTTGGATAATGTATTTTGCTTTACACATTCCCCAACTTACGACAGATGGCCGTGTTATTGACACTGCCTTGCTTTTGTTTCATCTTCCTTCATGGATACAACATACAGATCGTTGTGGAATGGCTCCTCACTTTTGTAGGCCATTGTTACTTGACCCATTCTTTCTTTTTACTTCGTAAGGGAAGAGCAACAAAACCCCTCTCTCTTTCAAGGTTTACACCGAAATACACTTTTATGAATTTCAGACTTTAAGTTGGGAAAAAGGAGAAACTTCCAGGATCTGGATAGTCACTGGAAAATCTACAAAGTGCTTCACGTTTTTTAAGAATTCTTCATAAAAGGTGGCACAGATCATTAGGACACTGAATAGTGATGCAGAGGATTGAGGTTAAAGCCAGTGATCCAATATAGAATTTCCTGGGTATACTACCTTTAGAAGCAAAGATAACCTATTTTATGTCAAGGTGAATATCGATGCCCTATTGATAATGCACTAAACCCCCATATTGCACCCTGCCATGAAATAACCAGGGCCTAATCCGCACAATGACGTCATAGGTCCTTTGCGCATGCGCGACTGCTTCAAATAATTAACAAACAAGATGGCGGCACACAGAATTTTCGGTAGACGACAGGTGAATAAGGGTTTAATTTCAATCTCATTGATGAAATATTGATTGATTTTCCACTCAAACACCTTGACATAAATGTAAAGATGAACTCTGATTAGTTTGAGCCCAACGGCCTCGTGCGGAACGGGCAGGAAGCACCCGTGAAGAAACGGTCATACTAATCATTGTTCAAGTAGATGATGTATGACAAAGACCACTCATGTGTTAAAGAGATATCGGAAATTCATTGATGAGAGTCAACATTTCTAATAATCTGTTGATTTCAAACAATCCACGTGGAGTATATGTTGTCAATGCTATGGAGATGAAATACCTTTATCTTTTATCAACACAGTAACAGTTGACCACATTGATAAAATAACAGACATAATAGCTGCGAAACAAGGTAAGCCTTCTTGACAAATCTGTGACACTGGACCTTAAATAGGACATATCAACTACTCTATATGTCAGGGACAAGACCCTTTCAATGAGTACTGAACGGGTCATGGGACACGATCTACTTACAGTATGTGTGTAGCCCCAATAGTCTGATACTGACAGGATGACCTATGGCACAGGCCACACTGTGCTTCTCTCCTTTCTTACTCCTGTATGTGATCAATGTAGGCCAGTATTGTAGCTGATAGTTGCTTTTAGTGTGATTCAATGGTGTTTCTGAAATAGGAAATGTGAGGCAAAGTGTTACTCTATTCTGGGTGCACTAAGGGTTTTAAGGCACCTTCTTAAGAACTGTCCTAAATAAACCATACACATGTGAAATTTCTATTTTCGGTTCTTCTTATTTTTCTTTAACCTAACTTTTACATTTACATAAAAGCCCAATGAGAGGGTGTCAATATTTTGAATAGGTTTTGAGTAGGCCTGTCAGTACTGCATCTTCAACAGTGCAAGGCTAATCACCTATGGCAAAAGGTCATGCAGTTGCTGTTTTTTCTGACACAGAGACCTCATTTACCAATAGTTATTCTGAAGCAATTCATATATCTTTTCTGATTCTTGAGGAGAATTTCTATGTAACATATCTTGTCCATGAGTATAAACACCCTTCACATCTGATTCAAATCTGGTATCTGGATTTGCCATGTCTGAAAGTGACTTTTATGGGGAAAACTGAAATGGGGTAAACGATTGATTTCATACTGGTTTTTCCTCCTCTCAAAGGGACATCATTTAAAGCAAAGCCCAGGCATTAGGATATGCCAGATCAAATGTCACAGGAAAGATTTCTGGCCCCTAAAATATCCTTTAACAAATATATATGTAATACCAAGGTAATATTTCTGATATTATGCATGTCATCTATATTTCTCAACTGACCAAATGCTCTCCCCATGAATCTAATTATCCTCCAGCTACATTCATAACTCCTATTTCCCCTCTCTATCCTGCTCTATAACCCACTGTATGCAAAGGCTAACATCATGTTTCTTTGCCTCTTCCCCTTAATCTCTCCATTAAAATAAGGGGAGATCTACAGCAGGGAGCAGAGGAATGGAGACTCATGGGGCTGGTATAATACTTAACAACTAAATGAAGATCATTTAAACTTTTAAGTTACATCATATAAAAATAACCTTTAATACATAAGTATCAAAATCATATCTCATCATTTACTCAAACGTCACTCCTCACTTAATGCTGCATCTTTTGAAAACATCAAAAACTATCATCATTTGATATACATGTCCAGTAACTGTATTCCATGAACCTTCAATGTTACTCAGATATGATACTGTCAGCACTATTAGATAATTTGTTCTGAGTGTCCCTGCAAAATTTTTCCACAGAGAGATGATTACCTAGGTCAATTTGCCTACCAATCAAGCAATATATATATCTATGTGCATAGATATTTCTGACCTGCCAAGAAATCAGATACAAATCTCAGCTAGCGCTGTTGTAAGAGGGTGTTGAGCACACTGCAACCTTTATAGCCCAATGAACCTCTCCCATCCATCCCATTTGTCAAACTGCCCATCATCACAATACGCCTCTTACTAAGCTGCCCTGGTGATATCAGTAATGCTACATCGAATCTTGCTTTTGATTTGTGCATTGAGAAGCATATTTCTGCACGTACCCAGTATTCACAGCCTCAAGATCACACTTGTCTATGCCATGAATGCTGAGAAAATCGTATATCAAATTCATGTTTACAGTTAGAGTTGGCCCACACTCACTGCTAGCACTGGCTTATCAGCCTGAACTGGCTGTGTACCCAGTGCAGGCTTATTTGCCGGTGCTGGCTTATCAGCCTAGGCTATCACCAGCTTAAAATTATGCCGGTGGTTGCATAATCCCCTGTGCTGTCTTATTATCAGCATTTCCCAAGCCTGATATAGGTTTACTTCTGAGGAGTTATTTGCATCTGAAGCTTGCACCAGCCAGTATTGATAGCTACCAATTATGATATTTGGCATGAATGCTTCATAAAAGAGGGAGTGTTTAGAAAAGGTGAAGGATAGACCATTTTACAGACCTACAATGCTTTCAGAAAATAAAAGAACTAATCAGTAAAGTGCTTCACTGTGTGCCTAGTCATAAACATCTTCTCTTAGCCCTTTAACCAGTAACTGGAACAGAACCTGAAATTGTTCGTGTAGTTCCTCAACAATTGTAGCGCCATTCCAGAGAGTAGAAATTAACCATAATTGTGGGTTTTAGCCTTTATTGAGAAAGTGACAAAGAAGGGAATTCAACTTTGCATTGACAGATTTCTGTCACAGGGCTTTTGGTAGGACACATCATTTCCAATACATACTCAATGTCCTGGAGCAGGCCTTCTCAGTTAGTGCTATTGTAGACTGATATATAAATATATATATATATATATATATATATATATATATATATATATATATATGATTATTCAAAGTGATCTATGTAAAAGGCCACCCTGACATTTTCCTATTGTTACTGCATGTATATCCATGAAGTCTTGCATTGCATTGACATTTGCTGTTATTGTCTGGGGCTAGGGAAAATTGAAAAGGGGATACCAAACCTAGCTGTCTTCTGAATACACCAAAGGATTTATATTGAGTGAATGCAACTTGGATTTATGTCATTTAGATAGATATTCTGGGTAATAAGTGCATAAAGCATTGCATTGGTTAAGTCCCTCTGAACAAAATTATAAGCTAATTCAGATTATTTTCACAGAACAAGGAAATACAAAAAAATAAGAACATGTAGTACCAGTGGGAAACCGACCAGGATGCATAATTTACTGGGCCCTCTTAAATCATACTGATGTGACTTCAATGGTCCCAATATGGACAAAACCAGTACTTGGCGAGCCACAATTGCTGTAAGAAAAGTACGACAATGGTCAATTGGATTCAATTGGATTCCCATGCACATCACTCAGTCCAATATGGAACCACTGATTTACCAGATACATTACGCAAACTTAAATCACAGGCCTATGTACATGAACCACTCCATATAAAATTTAGCTTCTGCCGTACTGCATTATAAACGAAAAGCTAATGTGTTTGTTCCTTTTTGTCAATGGTGATCGCTAGCTTTGACCAGCTCTTTGACCTATAATGTTGACGCAGCCAACCAAATATTTATGTTTCCATCACATGTCAATGCTTCTCCTGGGCTCTAATGTGCATTCAGAGAGATATGTGTACACACCCTTGGAACCATTTGTCTCACCATTATTGCACGAGCCAAATATCCAGTACAGCACCACTGGGAGGGCCCCGGTGTTATGAATCTGTAAGACATGTAATGGCCTTTGTCAACACACAGATTATATGTATTTCAAGCTTTGTGATAGGGTAGACAGCTGCATTATGTATTACTCCTCACTATTGTCCAGATAAAAGGTGTGCTGTAGGGACTTTGCCCCACCACAGAAACCTTCTCTGCAGATCCCCAAAAAACAAAGGACTTATTTCATTCTCAATCTATCTGATTCTTAACCTATTTACATATGTAGGTAGCCTAACGCTTTGCTGTATTGCCAGATTATTGCAACTTAGCCATTTCAGTATAACTCAGTGTCTACCTAAATCCTCATGAGATGAGTGCAATTAACCTTTTTATCTGAAACTGGTGTAACTTTAATGGTTAAGTTCATTGACCTTATAACCTTTTGTAGACAAGTAAAAGATAAAAGATTAGAAGAGAAAATACAGGTGTTCTTCAGTTTTTATCTGAACTAACAGTTTAATTGCCCATAAAGCAGAGTAAGAGAGAAAAGCACACCAGAACAGAATATTCTCAGCAATCAGTAGCTATAATCCTCTGACTCAATAACCTACTGAATGAAAGGCAGCTGATCTCTACCTATTCCTGAAATACTCATTAGTCCAGTGTAGTCATGGCCATTGATCAGAGTTAAATTCTACCATTTATTCTTGAATAATTTAGGGATTTGCTATGTGCTTCTTTAACTTTCTGATATGACAGCACCATAGTATTAGAACTACCATCAAGACCTATTCACCCTAGCCTAAACTGTATCCTTAGATTCTTACATCCGTCTATGAAAGTCAGTTTTTCCACTTTTTTTCTTGATTTAACAAATCCCCTACCCTGCAAGTAGTTGATCATCCACGTCCTTTTGTAATCACTCCTCCATTCAGTGACTGCAAGTATCCCATACCCACTGACATCCCTCTCCATCTCTATTGTACTTTATTTTTTTAATGCAATGTCAGATGTCAAAGCTCAATGGAGAAAGGTCTGAGACTGTCCAGCGATCATTGACTGCTGGCCAATGATATTTGACACTTGGCTACAAAAGATACAAAAGAAACTAGACCATGAGCAAAGGTGCTAGTACTAACACTTACCATGCTTCATGTAGGCCTACCCTAACTATCCATATAAAGACTGGGAAACACCAATGCCATTTTGTACAAGGATATCTCATAGGTTAGGGAACTCACAAGATTTACATCAAATGCTCTCCCTAATGATATGAACAATATTGCCTAAACGGTTAGCCTAAAGGTTGAACAGTTTAGTATTAAGAGGCAGAGGATGAGGTACTGTGGAACACTATAATAAGGTACATGTACTGACAAGAAATTTTGAAAAATAAGACAGATTCATAAATCGGCCTTGTATTTTGATGTGGTTCAATGTACAATCTTAAAAAAAAGACAATCACCTCAATCTATGAATCTGTCATTTTTCGAGCAACTTCATTTCTGGCTCACCAATTGATCAGGGATAAATCACAGTAATTGTAAGCCAGTGTCTGGCACATACTAATCTTTATTGTCCTATGAACCTTGCTTGTTCATCCCATTTGTCAAACTGACCATCATCACAATATGGACCTCACTATGCTGTCCCATAGATTGCTCGGGGCCAGTCGATTTGCTGTGCCTCATGTCTCTGGTTACTGAGGCTACAAAAGTAATATAGTTTTATGTCATTGGGGTTTTACCCCTAATATTGAATACTCTTTTGTAGTTCACTGCAGAGCACTTAAGTAGATTTCTGTAGCATAACCAGTAGATCCATACTATATAAACACACAGTTAGGAGGTTGTAGAAGATACCATAACCTGGATCTTGTATCAGCGAAAGATGTAAAGGTTTTATCCAAACTGTAGTGCTACAATAGAACTAGCACAGCCTGGCTTTAATTTCAAGTTGTGTTTTGTTTTCAACCATGGTTTTGTCCCATTACTTGAGCTGAGTACTAATGACACCATGCCAGGGGTAGTTTATTGGCAATCAGCAGAGACCATGGGATCCCATCTATTCTATAACAAAGAGACAATCAGTAAAAGTTGTGACAGAGAGCAGTGATGATGAAGTATTCTTGAAAGTGTTTTCATTACCTTTTTCTTTTCTTTCTGACCAAATAATGGTTATTATGGAGCAGATGGACCTTAAGTAAAATTGCAGAGATGTATGTATGGGGTAGAGGGGTGTTGAGAGTCTATTTGCCTCTATTATCACTTCAATCAATGGTAAAGGGTAATTGCTGTTCCTATTAAATGCATAACTGCCGTAATCTACTCCATTCCTCAGTCACACTTGTGATTGGATGGGGAAAAAAGATCTATGCAGCACAGGAATGCCTAAATTAGGTAGTAGCCAATTACATAGACAAATTCTTCAACAAAGTGATTGATTTCAACAAAGAACCATCAAATGATTGATCAACCTTAATAACAAGACCATCACAATTAGTGGTGATAGGTGTTGCTTTCTTTGGGTTGAACAAATCATTCTTGATTCCTTGGCCTTTAACAAGGCAAGATTAATCGATCACAGTCATGGTTATGGAATGGGACAAATATGTTTACAATTAGGTTATTTCAACAAGATGGGCCGACAATGATGTCAGATATTTAAAAAAATAGGTATTTTACCAAAATACAAATCAGTCATCGGTGGAGAGCTTTATTTCAATACCCTTGGAAAATGAAAGGTTGTTTGAAGCTGCGAAGCGGAAAGCTATAACATACAAGGACTAAAATGGCAGAGCATGCCTAGAATTATGACTGATAAAACACAAAGTCATGGTGGTGCAGATGCACACATCAATACTGGTGGCCGCTCTAGCATGAGGTTCAGGAAATTGGCAAATAAGTGAAGTGGTAATGTTCCCTTTGATGTGGTGTTGTTGGTGGAAAGTTGAAAATGAGCCAGATAATGGAGATTGGTGGGTTGATAATCAAATGAACTAGAAGTGTTATGCCTTCCTTCATTTATGAATTCATCATATCTGTCATTATCATACATTATTTATGTTTATATTATGCAATCCAAAATGTGAGCTAAAGGTGACATGATGCTTCAACATTGACTATCCTTTTGATGTCTTCAAGCTAAGATGAGGTATAACATTCACAAAGATTGAAAGTTATGCCTCTGTGTTAAAGTATAAATAGTTTGGATGACTAACACTTTTTTGGGGAACTCAATTAATGCCAGTTTCCGACTAGACCCCAAATGTGGAGACATTTGCCACGGTATTGAAAAAAAGGTAATTTGAATAACAAAAGAGGGACAAATTAAAAAGTTTTGGTTCAGTTCATTCTGCTTATTAAGGGATAATTCTAACCTTTCACAATTGGTGGTTGGCAAAATATGCATCCCATTTCAAGTACCCCAAGGGCTCACACCTCATATCAAATTTCAAATTCTTTAAAGGAATATGGAACACTTTTATTGAAGGGACACTCTCTTTGGTGTTCAAGATAAGAAGTGATATTTTGAATGATAGACGAGATTTGTGGGTCTAATTTGAACTTTGTAACTTTTTTGAGGATTCAAATAAGTTAATAACTGAACAGTGAACCAACAAAATTGTATTTCAGTGATAAACTCTGGGTGGCAGAACGGTGATACAAGGAATCTCTGTGGAAATAACAAAGGATATCTGGCAACCTTGGGACAAGGATTTTGCCATTATCTCACATTTTTATTGCCTATATCGAATAGTTCATTTTTTTGAGTTTGAAAAGTATTTTATTGTACATCTCACAAATGAAATAAGTGGAAAATTGACATACAATTGTTAAATCAAGTTCAGTTGTTGTGAAAATCTCTTCCAAGCAAGCTCAATATAATACACTATTATGTGTCTCAGGTTTTGTAACTATACAGTTCAAGTTGCCAGCTATGATTCCCAATTAAATAATAAGTAATAATGATTTACATACATTATGATGGTGAATTAAGACTAGACAGGACAACAATTTACATAACAGGGCAAGACATATGTGGCAAAAGAAGAATTGCCAAGAAAGAGTTAACAATAAAGATAACACGGATTTGAGCTCAAGAAATTATCTAAACTGAATCAAGTTTGTAAACCGCTAATCAGCGTTACTATCACAATTACCATACCAAAAGGGATTCAAAAAATGGGTTGCAACATCAACATACTAGCAGTGATTCACAACTAAGAATCACAGCACATATTTATAGGACTTTACATTTATGAAATATCCACACATAATTGTTGTGGCCATATGCATAATTAGGTCAATATCTGTCACCTTCATCAGATGAATTAATTTATCTGAAACCCTGGAAACATATCATGTAGTAGCTCTGATTATGGCATCACGTTGTATACTCCATTTCCATTATCGATATATGCATATATTGATGTGATTTATGTTTATAGCATAACTTGGACTATGGATACTCTGTTACCACACACTGCCTCTCCTCCTGTCAGCTCCAGTGTGAGAACAAAATCCAGAAAAAACCATCCAGAGGATATTCGTAAACTAGAGGTGCCTCTCAACCTGTCAGCTCCATCCAGTTTGGAATATATTCTCACAAAAAACAGGATTATGGGAGGATAGTCATGTTGCTAATAGAATGATGATAAAGCTTCAGAATATCAGTACTAAACACTCCTTAACTGTAGGTGCCTCTCAACCAGTCAGATCCATCCAGTTGGGAATCTATACACACAAGATGTACAATTATAAAAGCACTATCATGTCACTAATAGGCTATTAGGGCCTCAGAGATATCAGTTGATATTGAAGAACTCCTCAATTCCGTCTTCTTTGTCAAGAGATTCCCCAATGTCAATCGAATCGTGCCCTCCTGCTTCATTATCATGTACATGCTCCTGATCGAGGCAGTTCCATCACTGCTGTTATCATCATCATCAGTTCCAGGCTTATTGTTTTCGATCCTCAAGTTATCGATCTTTCGTATCCAGGTTTTAAACTGCAACTTCGATTCCGAATGATGATACCAACTACCCAATTTATAAAGACCATAGCATAGCTTCTCTAAATAGAGGAGATCTTTTATAAGTACTGAGTTGAGGGACTTTCACCTTAAACTTTATCTTAGAATCAGAACGGGTTATACGATCACCACGCCATGTATCTAGCATATCAAAATGTTTCGAGTATTTATACATAACAGTAAGAAGCAATTCATCCCGCCTTCTATCAAGATAAGGTACATTGGCAGCATTATGCATCTGCTTTACACTCAAGCCTGTGGGATGAGACCGGAAACATGTTCTCAGACCCCTATTCTGAAGCCGCTGGGCTTTCTTCAAATTTTTCTCATTGCTACATCCTGAGTAGGCATAACTACAGTAATCAAAGAGCGACATGATAATACTCTTATAGACTAATATTGCAACATTCCAGGTCATTAAACTCCTCAATTTACTAAACCTGAATAAGCAATTATAAACCTTCTGGAAAATATCTTTTATTGCTAGCTTAAGGCTTAAATGATTGTCAATCTGTAGTCCTAAATAGGTATAATCTGACTGCAAATAAAGTTGCTTAGAATACATAGTTAATTTAGATAGCTGTAGACTTTTCAGCTTCTGCATCGCACTAAACCAAACAGTCTTGGTCTTATCTAAATTGACAGTCAATCGTTTCTGGATGCACCAGGCACCAACCCTATCTATAGCTCGCTGCAACCTGGAGTGAACAACATCCATTTTATTATTTGAACTACAAAAGACCAAGTCGTCAGCATACATAAGGAAATTACATTCTTGTATAGCGGAACAGACATGGTTCACATACATAATAAGTAACAATAACAGAGGCCCTAGCACTGATCCTTGAGGTACTCCATATGGGACTGGTTCAATAATAGAAGTAAAATTCCCAAATCGGGTAAACTGAAGTCGTCCATCTAGATAGGATTTTATCCAATGTACAATATTATTGCCAAAACCAAACGATCTAACAGAGTCCAACAAGCCATGGTGGGGCACACTGTTGAAGGCCTTATTGAGGTCTAAAAAACATGTCGCTGTGACATGTGACCTATCTATATTGTCATATAAGTCATTTAGAAAACGAAAGATCGCATCTCCTGTTCCTTTAGTCTGGCGATAACCAAATTGAAACTCACTAAACTTCTTATTTTTTTCCAACAAATGGTAAAAATGACCATGCATGATGCACTCTGCTATTTTCGAGGGAACTGATAAGAGGGATATGGGCCTCCAGTTGGTAACTAACCGCTCATTTCCACTGTTAGGGATCGGTGTTACGCGTGCACACTTCCATTTGTCTGGAAAAATGCCTAGATCAAAGCTTCTCTGTAGAAACCAGGTAAACTGAGGAATCATATTTTATAAGGCCAATTTCAAAATATCACATCTGATATTTTCAATTCATGACGTTTTATTTATATTTATCTCACTGACTAAGTATGTTACCTCCTCTTCCGTCACTCTGATTGCTTCATCATAAACCCGATTTTCATCGTGTTGTGCCCCAGCACCGCGATTTCTGTGTAAAATATTATGGCATGAAGGTAATGCTTCATCCAACTGTTTCCCTATCGTTGCAAAATATTCATTAATATAATTCACAGACTGTTGGTTAGTTTTAATTTTACCATCTTCTCCAATTAACATAGAGGGACTAGGATCAGCAGAGGGCTTGATAATAGCATTTATATTACGCCAGAATTTATTTGAATCCTTCTCATTTTCTTCTAGATCCTGTTTACAATAAGCCTCCTTGGCATATTTGCAGCTGAGGTCTATTCTACAGCGTAACTTACGGGCTCTATTAAGGTATTTTCCATCCCTAGTTCTTAGAAACAAGTTCACACGAATTTCTCGTTCACGTATAAGGCTTAATATATCACCAGTCATCCATTTATGCCCATTATCTCAACAAGAAATGCAGTTGTGACCACATAAAAAAACGCCTCCCGCCATTAATGTCGGTATGCCAGTGTTTGATGATATGTCTCATAAAAGCAGACATAAAGAAGATTTCACAAATATCAATTTCTATATTCAGTAATTTTGTATTGTGAGACCTCATCACATGGGGCAAATGCAATCATCATAGCGCACTCCCGTACCGCTTCACGGTACCGCCACTACGCGGCGTGGGAGGCGCTAAAAAAGTCCTTGTAATCAGAGGACAAATGCCATCCAAAAAGGTGGTAATTAGATTTTCAATAAATAACCAAGCATGATTGGGTTCTTCAATAGCATAGAACTCATCCCCGTCACCTTCCTATAGCCAATCCATAAATAGCTCTTTATCAAAGTTTCTCTACTCTCTCATAGTCACCACTTTTGTTGTTACTACACTCGGTTGTTTGGTTTTGACAGAAAATACAGGCAAATGATCACTAACTAAGAAGTTCAGAGTCCCTGATATTACATCGTCCCCGTAAATGGTTAGGATGTTATCTAAACACGATAACCGTTTCTTATATGGCCTAGTACATTGGTCTATCAGTTCATGTAACCCATATGACTGACACCAATCTGCAAGTTCAATAGTACCATGCAGCTTAGCTGATAACGTGTTTATATTAATATCGCCAAGGCACCAGAGCTCTACTTTATCAGTCTACAGTTTTGCACACCTTTTTTAGATGGAGCATAAACTCTGCCCTGTTAACAGAGGGTGGTCGATACAATATCACTAACCTTATGACAGGTTGAGATGAAATAGCAATATCCAAGACAAAACATTCAATATCCTTAGTGTTAACACACAGTTGGTTTACCTTCGTTGCATAAGCAGCTATTTCATGTCTAACATATGCTAAGATGCCACCACCTTTTATACCAGTTCTCCTATCTTGTCGGAACATACCTGGCCATAAAACCAGATCATTAACCACATCATCATGAAGCCAAGTTTCAGTCATACAGACAATATCACAACCATTCAATTTCATGAAAAAAAATTTTTTGTACATGCTGCGAGGGTTAAGATGCACCAGTTTGAATCCCTTGGTCTTAATACAATCCTTACCTAATGTAGTAGACATTTCTCAGGCTCAGAAAAACAAACACAAACAAAAAAAAACACAAAACAAAAATATGAAGGCCCCAAGTAATGACTCAGGGCCCTAGATAGAGCCCCTAGGGAGATACCAACCTAATATTCCCTAGGGGCTATTAATTACATACAGTAGAGCGAGCAACAGCAGTGCGAGAGTGTTCCGTAAAAGATTAGAAACATACTAATTAACAACTTTGCTCCATATAAAACATACTATTATGTTTTCAAGAACACTATACAAGGGAAAAAACATTTATCCACAGGTCTAGTTAAGTTATTTATTTTTAACATCAATCAATAACCTGTTGGTAATATAATTACATATACATTCAATATTTACACATATCCAAGTCACACAGTTATAATGAAAGTATAATAAAACCAAACAGTTGAACAGGAATGATAAGAATACATTATATCTATATCTATTCAAAATAGTAACACCAGCATTGTTATCATAATATACATCATAAGTACACATAACTGGAAAGTTGTTATCTATCGCATACAGATATGTCAAATTTCAAATTATCAATATTGATATTTCACAAGAACTAAATACTAAATACTAAATATCTCCAGCATTGAGGCTAACCCTTTCCAGAGGTGCCTCTAAACCAGTCAGCTCCTCCAATCAGATAAGGCAAGCAGCAATAAGGCATTTACATCCATACACAGCATCTCACCAAGCAAACGAGGGATGCCCTATACAACCAAGAGGTGCCTCTAAACCTGTCAGCTCCTCTAGCTAAAATTAAACATCAAAAACCCATCAACACTCACACCATTAAAGTGTGTTTCACTGAAGTTCCAATTAAACCATACTGGACACAGATGCCCCGATGCTTGTCTCCCACAGTTTTCAAAGTTGAGGGATAATCAAGGTGATCCCTTACTCACACCACGAAGACTGAAACTGAAGTCTGGATTAGGTACATGCAATCTGAGAGTCTAATTCTACATGCCGTACTGAGTTATTTTCAATAATACTGAATAATATTACTTTCAGCATCGCAATACTATTGAGTTTCAATAATCTCAGAAAGACTTCTACTCAAGTCTATTTAACAGTTTAAATATTACATTCATAATCCACAATAGTCATCTAGCCATATATCTTGCTCACAGCATAGATACCTGTACTTACTCAGATTTTTGCATCTGACAGCTGTTTTATTAGACCTCTCACCTCATCGTGCTCATCCACATTGTCATCTCGATCCCGGCCTTCGTCACCCACAGCACCTCCTTCAGCAGGGCAAGCCCTTTTGATGGTGTTGGCTATTTTTTCTGCAACCTTAACTTTATACGTATGATTAGGGTGACAACCGTCCCTCATGCCAGCCGGGCCATATAGGCCCACAAAGCGTGACTTATTCCCAACCTGGCGACCCTTCCTCCCCTTATTCCACTGTGTGTTGTGGAAGAGGTAGTGGAGTCTACAATTGGGGACATTGTTCAGAGCGTTAATATACACTATATCCCCTTTTAGCAGTTTAATACTTGGAGTGGTCATTTCTTGCTTAGCTGGATCTGCTGGGAATTTGTTGAACGTTGTCAGATTTATACCATAGATTGTAGAGAGGATATATTTGCAATCAGGATATAATTTCTTCAGTTCATTGACCATATTACAAAGTCTGACTGATACCACAGCCTTACATGTGGGTACATCAGGATGCTGGAAAACTATTTTTCGTGTCCCATTTGGGTAGGTACGTTTTGTTATGTCACACAGACCTGCAACAAAAACTACACAATCATACATAAAACTTAACGAGGAGCATGGTATGTACTCCCATTCCATTTTCAAATGTGTTTTTGAACATCATCACAGGTATGGTTGGAGATTTGCAAAACCACAGCTTGCTTTCATGAAGTTAGTCAGTAAGAAAGTAATGTTTTTTGACGCCATTCTGACAACTGGTATTATCTATAGAAAAGATGAACATATGTCCATGCTGAAGCATCTTGAAACCAGAAACATGTAAAACGGGATAGAAAGATGGATGGATGTGTTATGTCAATGCACATAGACCTGAAACAATCAATGAGAAAAGAAAGAGGAAGTCAAAGACTGCCTTTTGAAATTTGGTTAGGGAGAGCCATCTTCATCAAGTTTCAAAGACAAAGTGAGAGGGAGTAGGGGGCTACTCACATTATTTGAAGGTTGATATACAGCATATGAAGGTAAGGTGATAGAATGAAAGATGCCCTGCCACACTTTATTGTGCTTATACTTAGACTATGTAAGTTTGCATAAGGCCACACTATAGCTATATTTAGAATGTATTATACCATGGTTATCAAGTTTCAGTAAATATTTTACCATGCCGAACCTTTAGGTGTCTGTTAGTATGTAATAAAGGCACCATGGAAACTTTTGATACATCTTGTTGGCCTCTGCTCTGAGGACATTCCCTTCGCCACATGTGCTGCTTGCCAGCCCTGCTTCTATGGAAATCCCCTTTGGACATAGGTCAACATAACACTTTGCATCCTGGCTGTGACGGACCACATGCCATGAAAGGCTTTCCGTTTTGATTAACGGATAGGGGTTTCATCCCCTAGATAAGGCCAGTGGCGGATCCAGGATTTTGTAGAGTGGGGGGCCAAGACCTAGTGAAAGTGGTGAGATACTACATGGTCCTGAGCACCGCAAGCGAAGCGCAGCGGTCAAAGTAGGGGGGTTTGGGGGCATGCCCCCCCAAGAAAATTTTAAGGCTTAATACTTGAAATGGTGAATTCTGATGCATTCTAATTGAACATATTAAGTGTCAAGTCTGTACAATTTTAGATAAGAAATCTGTTTTAATGTTAAATATCCTGAAGGAAATGTATGTCCTCCCATACAGTATATAAACAAATCACCTTGACGATCTCTATAAAATTTTCATTCTGGTGCATTTTTGAACACCACATAGAATGGAAAATTTGTAATAAGCCTTACTCCCAAATATTTAAAAGTTTGGGGGTTGGGGGGGCTTGCCCCCCCCCCCCAGAAGATTTTGAAATATAAGACTTGAAATGGTGCATTCATTGGCATTCTGGCACACCATATTTACATACATGTATGCTCTCCCACCTCTTCTCTCGGGCTTCCCTAGCCCACTTAAAAGGGTCTATATCTCCTCTTTCCTATCCCCTCAGGATGTGTGTGGTGCACATATGCGCGGGCACTGACACATTCCTCTGTTAAATTATCAACCTGTGAAGCAAGGGATAGCCACTTAGTGCCGCTAAAGTGCTGTAAAACACAAATCAATCAATCAAACCTCTTCTCTCCCAAAGAAAATTGTGAAACTCAATAATTGAAACAGTGCTTTCTGATTGCATTTTCACAATCATACCACAATATACATATTCAACTTGGCCCTTAAAAGTAAACATACTTTGAGTTGCAATCCTCATTGTAGGTGGTGGGTCTGAGGATATCCCCAGGAAAATTTTGGAATCCTGGAGGTCAAATGGTGCATTCTGTTGCATAAATATCCTCAGCTCAAAACTATACCAAGATCACCCCCTCATTAGACCAGACAAGTTGAAAGATGCATTCATGTGCATCGACTTCCCTTTTTATTTGGTGGAGATGATCATGGTTATCAGAGATATGGCAGGCTAAAATGCACCAGAATGCATCATTTCTGTTCTAGATTGTTAAAAAGTTCTCCTAGGGGCATGCCCCCAGACCCCCCCCCCCCCATTGTCACACTTCATACACAGCCGCGTTGATGTGCTGTAACAGCAAAGTGCAAGTCACACGTACATGTAATGGACCAGACATACACTGCAAAAATGGTGTTTAGATTTTAAACATGTTTAGGTCTAAACACGTTTAAAAGCTAAACATATAGGGCAGTTAGGTGTCTCATCGACTACACATTTAGGAAATGAACACTTTTATTCTAACTACATAAACATTTATGCTAAACATGTTTAGATGTTTAGAGTTGAGACAGTTGAATAATAGGTGCTTAGATTTAAACATCAATATGTTTAGATACTTGGATGCTGAATCCACACCAGGTAGCAGCACTACCTTTGACTGGACTATCTGCATACAGTTATAATCAATTGTTGTGACAAATGTCCCCAAATCCCATGTTTATCATGGTTTCATTTCATAGAATGTCATGTGAATAGAAGGGGCATTAGAAAATTGACTAGATTCACCTCATGCCACCATCATTACCATAAAATAATCAATAAAATCCATGACTGACACCTATTTGATGTTATTCTGGAATAGATAAGGCAATTTCCTTCCTGCCAAGCTGTTGTACTTTCTTAAGTCTCTCATTCTGATGCAGTGTGTACTATATATACATGTATATAACTGTGGCTGACATCTTTAGAGACTTTGACAAGTAAATACCTGCTGATGTCCCCCCCCCCAGTAAATGAAAAAAAATATATATCTCTGTTTTTTAATGCATACTTGTCTGCAAACCTTAAATCTCCATCAAATCATTTAAACATCTAAACACAAAAATTCATAAACACCTAAACACAAAAATTCATATATCTAAACACAAAAGTTTTAACCTAAACACCTACATTTCTAAACACTTGAGCTAACCACATTGTTTGGCTAAACATGTTTAGGAAATTAATGTGATTACAAAAACGTTGCAAGAATATGTTTAGAATTGTGTTTAGGATCTAAACACCATTTTTGCAGTGTACTGGGAGGGACAGGGTGTGAATGTGTGTATGTGTGTGTGTGGAGGGCGGAGGGGTCACTGGAAGGTTTATTTGAACCCTCGAGAGGAGAAATAATTCTTTTAAAATTCTGGAAGAAAATCAGCTTTCATTACATCTATATAAGAAGCCAACAGTTAGCATCCTTATGATCTAAGCTTTCTAATGGTATATGGAACACCATGTTCTGTCACCCTCTCCTTCTCCTCTTTCTCCTTTCTTCCTCTTCTTCTTCCTCTTTTTTTTTTTTTTTTGGGGGGGCCAAGGCCTGTTCGGCCCCCCCCCTGTATCCGCCACTGTAAGGGGTCGTGCCCTAATTAGGGATAAAATGACCTAGTTAACCTATTCGCAGTTAACCTTATCAACTTTTGAAGTGAAGAGTTCAAAGGGTGCCATTTTGCATATGGCGATGTGTAAACTTTAGTTTGTGCTTTAGAGACTTTAGAGGCATCATTTGACCTAATTTCACACTTTATAGAATTTTAATATCTCTGCCTATGCTGTGAACAATACCCTCTGTTGTTGTAGGGCTTTATCCAGCTGAATCTGCACTTTCTTGAAATTTTCATCCCCCTTTGTGGCGAGCTCTCTTAACATTTTATAAATTTTCCTCTGTGTCTCCTTCATAATATTAATTTTTTCTCCAACTGCCTCTACATCTTTTGTCCTAGCAATTTCAAATATGTGTTAGGTGAATTCTGAGAGAAGTACTGGAATGCCTGCTCTCTCTGATCAAGTAGTCTTGTTTTTGACCGGTGTCAACTCTAGTGTGTCATGCATGATTGTCTGCCGTACCCTTATCATTTCCTGGTTAGCCGGGTCCAATCGTTCTTCATTAAGTTTTATTATCTTGCATATGCCACCTGGGGTTTAGGACTTAAGTATTAAATTGATTAGTTACGGTGTAAATTGTTCATATACATTCATAATACATGCTGACACTTTGTGCTGGGACAACATTTTTGGTTTAGTTTTAATTCAAACTTCTGGGACACATGATCCGAATCTGCTATACTAATAATTCTTCTGGGCTTCATTACTACCCCTAAATCGATTCTATCCTTAATATCAAAACCCATGTCCACTGTCCTACAAGGGCACTGCCACAGCAGAAACCATATGATGCATGTGATAGTTCTGAAGCTGCCATTTTCCCCTTATAGCCATTTGGTGCCATTGGAGGCTTTGGTCCTCCTATACTTGTGTCTGACTTTCATGTTCACATATACAGCTGGCCCCTTTCATGAAAGTTATCACCTCTTTACTATAAGAATCAGCGTTAACATATATCTCAATGTCTGAAACTACTGGTTACTTATCAGCTGAACTGTAACTTAGATCGTTTGCACCAGGATTTTATAGAGATTTTTATTCAACCTTAACTTGTTTTGGTGTCCGTTTCACCAAAGGTCGTTTAGATATAACCTTTAATTCTTTTCTCCCACTCTCTACATCCAAAGCTCCTCATCGGACTACCTAGTGGTGCCTTCCCGATGTTGTGTCATTGCTTTTGCCATCGACAATTTGCCCCCTGGCCAACTGTACCTGGTTGTGCCCCAAGACCTCCACACTATACCTGGGAGAATCGTCCATGTTGGACCCCTAACTGCTGTCTAAACCAACCTTAGCACTGTCCAGGCTGCACTGATCCAGCACTGTGGCTATACCACCAACACAGCCCTAAAGGTGCGCCTATATTATGGGGACTATGATAACATGGGTACCGGAATTTGCAGTACCATGTACACTGCTCGGTCTCATGGACTCGGTTTATATCAAATGTCCAGCAGTGCCTTAAACGTTGTGTCTTCCAGCTTTTACCCCAGGTGCACCACAATACCTTCATATTCAGGGGGGCACGGCACCACTCACCCTGTGTCCAGCGCTGGTGTGCCTCTGACGCCTACTTCTGGTCAACCTATCAGGTCACAGTTTTCACCTCAAGCTGGACCCTCCAGTACACAAGTTCCAACACCTCAACCGGATCCTTCTCATGTAGCGCCTTCAATTGGAGCTAATCCCAGTCGCGGCTTCTCTCCTTCTTTTATGTTGGCTCCTGCCCTGTTTCTTCGACACCAAATACTTTCTACTCACCTCTGGTCACCAGTGCTTCCGGTCAGCTGTCCACATCCACCACTGCTATGGACCATCCTTGTTGTTTCACCCTCATTGGCCCCGCTTCCAACCTCATCATCTTTTCCTTGGGGTCCACTCCTAAACATAATAAGTGGCTATTCATCCATCAGTTCCAGCTATAACCAAGGTCCATACAAAGATATGGACAGCTGGGAGATGTATGTCTCACCGTCAAGCTATGCTGATTTCAATCTCTGTGATTTCAATCTTGTGACTATCTGTTAGTATTTGCTCTATGTCATCATTACCTTGATACCTGCAGGAATCCCGTGTTCATTCCTTATAAAATAATGTATTGATCTTGACCCGATAATTCTGTTATTTTAGTGTGACCTTTTAAGGACCTGTTTCTAGGCACTATCTGTTGGCTTGGGGTTGCTTGCATACAATTAAATGAATTTCCCATTGTTCTGTTATCATCACCATCATCTACCTCCTGGTGAATGGACACGGAGGTGCCTCTTTCATAATGCTAATCATGTATGGTACTGTGGCTTTACTTGCTACATATTATGTACTAATATCAATCTTCTGTTTTTCAGCCTCAACTTCCAGTGCTTCCACACACTGAATGCAAAAACATCTGTTGGTGAGTCCTAGTAATGCTCTACTATACACATTCTTTGTGACATGAACAGTCACATGGGTTTTGTTTACCATGTGACCAAGCCTGCATTTAATCAAAGCTTTTCTCACACTGACTCTCCAATCTACACACCGATCTCTTCTCATTACTCACTTTCCACTCTACACAGCAAGCTCTCTAACCGTCCATATACTGTATCTACTACCTTGTACTTAATCCAGGATTTAACATCAAGGATAGAACATACAGACCTTTAGAACTTTATTTGCATCTACTTTTTGTACTACTTCACTGTACATTAGAGGAAATTCTCCACTCTACATAGCAAACTCTCTTTTTAAACTACTTCAGTGTACATTGGTGAAAATTCGTTCAAAAATTTAGCAAAAGTTAGCTCCAATAAACTTGTAGGCTTCTACGCTGCTCATTCACATAAGAATTAATTTATAAACCTACTTTACCAAAAACATGGTATAATCATCCAAAAAGTGTAACACAATGTCACATATAGGACACAGCAACCAAAGGATGAAAAAAGACTTTCAATGAGACTAGTGTTCCAGGATTAATGCTTGTCGTTAAATTTTACGTGAGGCATGGTGCTGCCCCCTCTTGTACCAAACGGGTATCGGGAAGCGACACCTGGTTGGCATAGAAGGAACGAGCGCGTCTCTCGGATGAAGCGCACTAATATATATACAACGATGCCGGCCCCTACACCACCCCCCCCTAGACTTTACCTAGGGTTGGTGTTAAAAATTACCTATTGTTAAAGTTATGTAACAATATATATATATATATATATATATATATATACACAGGTAAGTCTATAAAAGTAATGTTTGTATAGAATATTTAACATTAAAGGGGCATTATAAATAATATGTACATAACAGTAGGCATCGTCGCATATAACCCAAAGTAACTAAATAATAACATAAATAGGAAGTGGCGCCTTATGCACCATCGACCTATGGTGGTATATATATGTAACAGTGTTACAGAGTTATTATAGTTAAGACGTATTTAAATATGTGAACTTATATGGAGTTATACGACAGTAGTTATATATACAATAATAAGTAGCGTAACCCGAGAGGCTAGGTAACCAGAAGAAAAATATTTGTCTTTTTGTTGATTTATACAAAAATATACTTTCTATAGAAAAAATAATTTATACAAAATATGATATAAGATTAAGAGGTGTCCTACCAGGGTAGCAGGATCACCCTTACAATATCAATGGACTTCTGTCGAACCTGGAACGACTGGATTCTGCAGCTCCATTCGGCGACAAACGAGTGGTGGCAAGCCACGTTGCTGTGTGTTGTGCCCTGATGAAGATGGGAAGATGGAGCCCTGGTTTGGTGTGGCAATTCGTTTAGTGTTTCAAGTGGCGTCCATCTTAGCTGCAGGCTTTCATTCCAGTCCGTCGGGTCCTCTTCGAGAATTTAATCCTCTGGCATTATACATGCCTTTACCCTCGGGTACAGGTTTCTGCCGGCAGATGGACACTTACAGATCCTCGGGATTGTCCTCAGTGTCCATCTTCTCAGCTGGCTCCGGGTTGGTAGAGGGAGCCAACCTGCTGCTGCTGCTCGTGGCAACCAGCATAGGGGCTTCGGTGCTCGTGTCGCTGAGTAGGCTCAGAGCACCCATCCCTTCAGAGGGACTGTCAACCGCTGCCTCGGCTGGGACACCCGAAGGAATGGACAGGGATGACGCGGAGCCGTCCCATTCGTCCAGGTGCTTGCCGAAGCAGAGGAAAAACTTAAGGTCTGCCTCCTTGTACCTATGGATGTACCCGGCGTTCTCAGCACGGTGGAACTCCTTAAGCTTTTCAGCTTCCCTCTGTTGATTTCAGCAGGACTGGAAGGCCTCCTTGACCTTCTTCATTTCCTGCTTCTTGATTTTGTCTTCATCCCTCTTCTGGATTTCGTATACCAGATTGAAGGTGGCTTCAGTCATTGTCCGCCAGTAGTCGATAGACTTTTGGCGATGGAATGACTGCCACTCGGCCATCAGGTCATTCTGGATCTTGATGGTACGGACGTCTATATGATCGACAAACGTATCCGGATCCTGAAGACCTGACAGGGACCGCGGATCGAGCGATAGCTGGCTCAGGTGCAGAAGCCTGCGCAGTAACAGGCGAAGCGCCTGCAGGAGGGACGTGGAGACCCTCAACGGTTGCACCTCCTCGGGCTCGGCCGTAGCCCGGGGTGGCTTGGGTGGACTCCATTCCACCACAGCCTCTACCCCGAGTTTTGGCTCGGCCCAAGGAGGTTAGGACCTGTGATTCGGGTCCCGCTGGTCCCATAGCAGGGAACTTCGCCATGTACTCACTATAGGTCGGGCGCTTGCCGGAGGACCCTTCTCCGGCCCACCATGCACTGTGGCCGGATGGGGCACCGAAGAAGGTGCTCCAATCATCCGGGCTACCAGTGGCTTCACTCGGAGGGTGCTGTGTTGGAGGTGTCTGGTTGCCAGGCATGTCCAGAGCCGAGACCTGTTGTCCCGACTGGCGACGATCAGCTGGATTAGCTGGTCTGGGCTGATCCTTATTGCCAGACGGGCTTACGGATCGGTCTGCGCAGGTCCGTTTGGAGATACTGGTGGCCGTACCCGAACCTCCATTGGTTCCCTTCGAATGGGCTGTTCCTCTCTCCCGTTTGTCTTCACCTCGCCATTTCTTCACCTTCATGTGCACCTCGGTGGGCATCCCGAAGCAAAATACGCCTTGAGGTTACCACTTCAGTCTACCACCGGTGGAAGAGGTTTTCCACCTACACAGTACACCATCTCGGATTTCCAGCTCGGTCCATTGAGCTATCAACCGCCTCGTTTCCCTGTCTTCCAGGGATAACATCGGCCTTGCCAGCTTAATACCTATCCGTAAGTATTCCATTATGCGCGCAGTGGTGGGGTCAGACTGTTGGAACTTCTTGATGGTCTCCGGGGACCACTCGAGATAGCTGCACACAGCCTCCTCCCAGGGGATTCAGGGGGTGGTATAGTTATATACTAACCCTGCGACCACAGCATTGTGGGCAGTCTTCACAAGTGGCATTCTGGCACTTTCGGACGGGTCGCCTCGACAAGGTATCCGCATTAATATGTTTAGCACCTGGGCGGTGCTTGATCTGTTTGTGCTCCAATCCGAATTCGGATAGGTGAGCTAACCATCTCCCAATCATCCCTTCAGCATCCTTAAAATTAAGGAGCCACCTTAGAGACGAATGGTCGGTCTGTAAAGTAAAGTCAGTTCCCCAAAGGAAATGCTTAAACTTTTTTGTATACACCACTACCGCGAGGAGTTCTCGTTTAGTGGTACAATAATTACGCTGGGTCTTGCTTAACGTGTTGCTAGCAAAGGCCAATGGGACTTCAACTCCATTCTGGACCTGAGAGAGGGCTGCCCCAATAGCGTCATTGCTCGCATCGGTGTCTAATATGAAATGCCCTTCGGGAGTAGGATATTTCAATACAGGTGTATTCCTAAACAAATCTTTTATTTTATAAAAAGATTCTTCTTGCTCGCTGGTCCATGGAAATGGGTCCCGAGCCCTACCCGGGGTCCAGTGAGCTAAGCATTACATGGGAAAGCTTACACGGGAGTAATTTGGTATAAAATCACGGTAATAGGAACAAAATCCTAAAAATGATCTAACCTCCTTAGCACTCTAGGGCCTTTCCCAATTCTTGACTGCTTCCAATTTATCCGGATCTGCGCTCACTCTGCTAGGGGTGATGATCCTTCCCAGATATGTAATAGTTTTCTTGAACAGATTACAATTCTTAGGTTTGAGTTTTAGACCGTTGGATAGAATCTGGTCCAGTACCAGCTGCAGGTTCGCGTGGCATTCCTTAAACGACTTGCCGAATACGACAACGTCGTCTAGGTAGACCAAACACTTCTTCCACAGAAGGTCACTCAGCAGGGATTCCATCATGGCCTCAAATGTAGCCGGGGCGTTACACAATCCGAAGGGCAAGACATTATACTCGAACAGCCCCATATGGCTAGAGAAAGCTGTTTTCTCTATGTCATCTGGGTGCATCAGTATCTGCCAATACCCGGATTACAAGTCCAAGGTACAGAACCATTGGTTCCCACCCAAGCTATCTAAGGTCTCGTCAATCCTTGGAAGAGGATACGAGTTCTTCTTTGTCATGCCGTTTAATTTTCGGTAATCGACGCAAAAGCGGATTGTACCGTCTTTCTTAGTGGTCATACAAACGGGGCTGGACCAAGGGCTTGAGCTGGGCACGATTACCCCTAGGTCCAGTTGCTTTTGTATTTCCTGTTCGCATATTAACTTCTTCTTAAGAGGAAGTCTTCTCGTCGCCCACATCTATGGTGTGCAACACCTTATCAGATCTACCTACGGGTCCTCCTTCCCTACTGAAAGCGCTCTCCCACCTTCGCAGGAGGTCCCCTAGGCATTCTTTGTCCTCCGTATTCTGTAAATCTGATTTATCAATCAGCTTCTGGAAATCTTCATCCAATGGATGCTTACTAACAGGGTTTAATGGTTTATTGAACTTGGCCTCGACGACGTGTTCTACCGAATTCATATCCCCTACACTGTCGCCATGCTTCAAGTAAACCACCGAACCGGTTAGTCATGGGTAATACAGACCATGCTGCATTTGCCACCAATGTGTCCACTGAATCCAACCCGATGCTTGATAAATATACCATATCGGGTTCAAAGACTCCTGCTTTACCCTTTTGGGCCATCGATCAGCCACAAAAGACATCACAAGTGGTGCCCGGAGGGATCTTCACCGTGTGTATAACCGTAGCTACTGAAGACACCTGTCTCAAGATGCACTGAACATGCAAGCCATACGGATTCCGAATGCTCATCATTCCGTCCCTCGGGTCCAATACGGCCCCGTATAAGCTTGCAAAATCCAATCCGAGGACTCCGTCATCACTAACCTCTGCAATAGTTGGAGAAAGAATGAATTCTTTGCCTCCTATTCGGATAGGCATAAACGTCCTACCAAAAGTCCTCATACTGCTTCCGTCGGCCGTGCAGGCATTTACCCCCGTTTTGAGGTTCTCATGACTGCTGGCCACTGAGTCGAAGAATCTTTTGGACACACAGGAATGGCTAGCTCCAGTATCCACTAAGAATTCTACTACCCGGCCTTTCACAGATATGGGTACATACCACCGTCTCCCTCCCAAAGGGGATGGGTTGCTGGTAAACTGTTGAAAGTCTCCCGAATCACCAAGATTCAATCTGAGTCCTCTCAAAAATTCCAGACACGGATGACTTGGGGGAAGGCGTGTCCCACACACTCGAATCAACTCCTTGATCCATCCTTCCTCTCCCCCAGTGTGGCCACTCACCTCCAAATGCTCGCCACCGTACATATTAGCACTAGGGTCCCTGGCCCCGGCCGGGATGCAGGGGTGCGCACCCACAGTCACCCGACCTCCAGGTGAATTTGATTCGAAATCTTCCACCAGATTACCCCCGGTAGCCTTTTGGCATTCGTTCCCTGTTGGGGTTATACCCAATGCCGTGGATACAACCCCCACTAGTTTCCCCCTGTATCAGGAGATTCCATAGCATTCTGGCTTTCCTCGCCCTCGACTTCGGCTTCATAGAAAGCTGCCATTACCGGCTTTGCAGCGGTACATTCAGATGAATAGTGTCCCATGCATTGGCACCTGAAACACTTAACCGTTCGGCGGTCCACCCTGGGTCTCTGCCGGTTGGCTTGGAGAGCGTCAGTAATTTTCTTACACATCTCCTCCATTAATTTGGTCATATCCGGAGATTGACCCCTCGCCTTGTCGGCGCTATCAGAGGGCTTATAAGCTATCAGAGGGCTTATAAGCTTTCCTACTAGCTTTAGCATCCTTTGGTTTATTGAAAGCCTTCCTGGGAATGTACTTTCTGCCAGAAGTATTTTTCCTAAGTTGCATCGAGCAAAAGGTGCCGTCCTCCTGCTCGATGTCTATTTATTCGAAGTCGTCTGGGGTCCTTTCTACCTCGGTTCGCTGAACTACAGAAGCTACAGGAGTAGATCCCGAGGTGTTCGGGATGTCTCCAGCTAACATCGTTCGTTTCTTCACGGCCATATCTATACCATTAAATATGCCGTGCAGCATAGTGCCCTTCCAGGCGTCTCTAGCAGCTATCTGCTCATCTCGGTCTCTTAGACCCTTGACGAATTGGGTGATCAAGTCGTCCATATACCAGTCTTGGTTCTCCGTCCCAGGTCTTGCTTTACTTAACAGGGCATGCAGTTCCATACTGTATGCTCTGAAAGCTTCATTGGGTTTTTGGGTACGTTTCTTGAAACGAACCATGGGATCCTCCTTGACCATATTGCATAATAGTCCACTAGCAGACTCAACTAGCTGCTCAAAGCTCCCAGCGAGGCAGTACTTATTTGCAGAACAAACATGGATTGAGTTATCAGTATATCAAAAGACATGTGTGTTAAGATGTTGTAAACACTTTAGCCTTAAAAGAAAGAAATCTCTCTATTTTCTCTTTTTTTCTGTTGCACACAGCGAAATCTTGTGAGTAAAGTAACATTTTTGTAAAATTTCCAAAACATTTTGCTAAATTTGTAAAATTTTATGAAAAATTTGTACCATTTTCATAAAATATGTGTTAAAACTGGAAATTTTGTCAAACGACGTCCATATTAATAGGTGGTGTCAGTCATTGCATGCGTTCTTACTGGGGTGTCCCTCACCATACCCATACCTACCACCCTACATAAATTGTTTGTTATTCATACACAAACCAGTGAGCAGCAATGGGTGCACGGCGGTGGTGGAGGTGGTGGTGGTAGGGGGAAAATGTTATGATAAGGGTACATGTGCTATGGTAGAGTGCAACATGTAAAAGGTTAATTGGAACATGTTGATAGGGTCATTTATTTTTGTAACGTTACGGTGGGAAAATGTTATAATGTAGGGGATAAAAAAAATCTCTGCACATGCGTAAAGTCGAGGTCAAAAAGTCACTTCCAGTTTGTAAACTTGTAGGTCAAATCGATTTCAGTAGTTGTTCCTGAGTTTGCCCCTATGTAATAAGTAAGCAGTTTGGCCGATGTAGGCACTGTTCTGGGTGAGGCAATGTATGCAGAGTTTGAGTGACAGCCAGCCAACACCACAGCCATGAGCAGTTCTATGTCTAACCACAATAAGCTGCCCCAGTCAATGAGCTGCTCATAACTGAGGGGAGAAGCTCAATTCACCATTGTTAGGATCTATTTGCAATAACTCCTGTTTCCAGGCATATTGGCCAAAGGATGCAATGTATGAAATATTGTAGGTCTATTATTATATAGCACAAGCAACCAAATCAACATGAGAGTTCTTAACCCCTGACATTTCTATTACCTATTTCTACTATAACTTATACTTAATTATAAAACGTATAGTATAAGACAATAAGTTATGTATTGAGAAAAAAGTTCCTTTTAATTGCTCATCACATTCTCATGACTGTGCCTTACACTTTCATTATCGCCACTCTCAGAGTTCACCTGATTTCCCCTTTGATATACAGCAGATAGTTTCATGTTGTACAGCAAAGCTCACCCTGTGCACAGATGGTCCCATTAACCTCAGGCCACATAATACAGCACTGATAAGCACTTGAACCCCTCCCACACCTAGGCTACTTATTATCTACAGATGAAGCCCTCTATCATCATGGTGATCCTTCCCACTGGTATAAGATGGTGATCCTGGGGTTTTGTTTAATTATATCTAAACTTACCAGTGGGTAGATTCCTTACTGCTGTAACTACGCCCTATAGCTTTGGATGTAACAAACTGTATTAGAATCACAGAGATGTAAGCAGGCATCTATATCCTTTTTTTTTCAATTGCTGCCATCAATTCACAACAAATCCGCCATTTGTGGTTACTGTTTCCTTTTTTCATTTCTCTTTTCTTTTTGTAAAACACCAATAAGAGATGTCCACCCTTTAGACTTGCCTCAACCACCATAGTAGGTCATGGGCTCTATCCTCTGCAGCTTCAATGCTCCCTATACGCATCCTAAGCCAGCTAAATGGAGGTATTTGGCTTGTCCTACTAAGCTGCACTGAGACCAGGCTTAGGGGAATGTTGGGTTAGAGCAGAGTTTCATGATCATGACTATGCCATCATCCCTTATGATGAGCCATTTCAGTAAGAATGGTAACTCATTTTCACTTGATGACTCGATGACACACAAGTAATGTTGTTACACTAAATTTTACCCTCAGCTAACTTGTTCAGAGCCTGATTATGCCGCTTTGATTTAGAGGGGGAGAAAGGGTATGAGTATCTATATGGCATGTGCATTGTTAAAAGCTTGTAGTTGGATCACTTTGAGGAGGTTTTAATGTATCTTGTCCATATAATCCCACACCACAAATATGTTGACTTCATGAATTGTAAAAATAAATCCACATAAAACAGGTTAGAAATAAGTAAACCCCTACTTGGAGCCAAAGTCTGAACTCTATAACAGAAAACAAACACCACAATGAAATTGACTTATTCGCTGGGTTTTACAGAATATAGAAATGATATGGGAGGGATTGAAATGAAATGAAAACACCTGCATGGTTTCAAACAAGCTGTATGGAACTACCAAGTTTGGGTCTGATTTGATTGTACATTGGAAAGAAAAATATGGCATGGTTTCAACCGGGCTGTTATTTCTGTATACCTCATAACATTAACTGTCTAAAATAAACAGCATGTTCAATTGAGAGGACTTTCATATATCTCTTGTATTTCAATTTAGGATGCTGTGCTACATGTTACTATGCTGCTGGACATATTGCATTGCTCCTGTCCTTCCCACAATGCATTCTTATTCACCATCAATGTCAGATGATATCAGTCAAGACACACAGTCACGTGACTATAATACCTATGCATAATGTGCTTCCTGTGTATTTTATATAAGGCTCTTCCCAAGTCCATGCCTGCTTACCTATAATATACACATCCTGCCTGATTCCAATCAATTGAATATTGTTCTATAGTATAAAATATTTGCCTATAAGGATTACATTGACTTGAAACAGATTCTATGAGGTCCATATAGTTATGAAAGACTTTTACAGCAGTTTTACATCCCTTGAGCCTCATAGGACAAGTATTCTGCATAAATGTTGGTCTTAATATTTTCTGTGGAGGCTAAATGGAGTGACAAAGATATATGTGTCAAACAAGATTCATAGTTCTGCATATGGATGGGGTACATAGGACGTATCAATAGGGCTAATAGGCTCACAAATAGGTTTATGATAAGAGAAGGAACAGACATTTATAAAAATGAACATTATATGTATCATCCATTATAACCCATTAAGCCTGTGAATATAATATTTTATCTCAAGTTGAATACGAGAGCCCCATAGGCTTAACCAAGAAACTCTGTATCACACCCCACAGTGTGATAACCCTTCCCCGTATCACACTCCCTGGGAAAACATCCAAAACGGTCAAATAACTGATGATAAAATCATTTCTAATGCCAAATAAATCGAGTTTTGAACATATCTGACTAAATCAGGCAGGATGTGTCGGCTTCGCCTCGTGTGATAACCCTCAGACTGACCAATTCTCGTGCACCTTTGTCTATATATTATGTAATCAGATAGCAGTGCTGAAGGTAAAGCTGTTACAGTATGGTGCCTAACACTAGTTTCAATACTAAAATTTCCTGTATCCCTTGAATGCTTTTGCTCATAACATCTTTGTTGCTTTAGAGACCGTCAATGTAAAATAAAAGAAGATGTAGTAAATTATAAAAAAAGAATCTTAAAGTGATTATGGTTCTGATTTTTTTCCATGAAAAATAAATCTTCCCTATAACTCTCCATATAATTGGATTTGATTAGATATTTCCCTCTACACACGTCCACACAAATACCAGATTTAAACCAGATGTAAACACTATTTCTACTCATGGACTGAATATCCTGTATCCAAATTATCTACTCCTCCAAGAAACAGAAAGAAATTGGAATTGATTCAGAATAACTAAAAGTAAATGAGGTCTCTGTGTCACAAAAACTAGCAACTGCACGACTTTTTTCCATAGGTGATTGACGTTGCTTTGTTGAAGCTCCAGTACTGACACACCTATTCAAAGCCTAATCCACCAATCAATGGTGCTGGTCAAATTTGACAGTCTCTCATTATTTTATGTAAATGACAAGTTAGGTTAAAGAAAAATAAGACGAAGAAATAAAAAGAGATGAGAAATTTCACTATGCTGACAAAGTTTCATTCGGATAATCCAGCTGTGGTTGATTTGTAAGGCTGTTGCTTGTGCTGCTTGCTGAGCACTCTCATAAATATGGATATCTGAATATTGCGCTGTGCCTTTCATACCATGTGTGGACTCTAACTTGTCATCATGATTATCTCTCTACCCTATGATACTGTACATAACAACAGTTAGGGGTGTACGCTAAACCATGATTACTAAGTAGACCATTTAGTACCAAATAACCTCAGCAAGACTGTTATGATGCCTCATGCTGTATGGAGGATGTAAATTGCTGCCTGAATTATATATGTGGCATGGGAATCAATGACTTGTGAATTTTAGTGCAGGCCTATGATTTTCCTGAAAATTATATTGAAAAGGCTTGTTAGGCTTCACATACATGCATGGATCATATATAGGACTCCAGGCCCAGGAAGGCATTTCTCAAGATGATATGACTAGAACCCTTTAAATTATTGTGGGATCTTTCACTGTAAGATCATTTCAGTAATACATCTAGTGGTCACTAAGTATTGTACTGGTATTGGCACTTCCTATGGTCACCCACTCTTGCGAAATGCCAAAGTCCAATATTATCTACTTTATATTTTTTTTTGAAAAATGTCAGTACACAAAACAATGCCAGGTCATGTACTATGGACCTGCCATCAAACAAACATCTTGCATCTATCTAAATGACACTAGTTCAAGAAGCCATGCTGCATTTTATTCCTACTTAAGTGACCTAGTTTTGAGACCGAAAGTGACCATATATGGGCATGTGACCTACTTTCTCAAGCTCTGATTGGCTGAGAGCTATGACATCATCACATGATGATCACATGATCACAACAAAAAAAGTAAACAAAAACAGACCGACCACATTGTCAACATGGTCGACACAGCAGAAAACCTGAATAAAAACAAACCGAGTTTTGCCCAAAGTATATGCTGCCTGCTGCTGTAGCAAAAGCAGGCTGCAGCTTGTTTAGTCGCCATGGGTTTGTGTGTTTGCACCACATGTTTTGCACCTACAACGTTTCCACTATGCTGCTAACCTATGTGAAAAAACAACTTGAAGGCTTTTTTTTCATTTTTCTCACTTTTATTTTTACTACAAAAAAAGGGTACAAACATACACACACATTCTACAGCTATATGCTAATAGAGCGTTTAGTACAGTTCCAAGAACATCCCGATTTTCTTGCTGTTGGTGGTGTTTCACATTTTAACATGTGCACTTTTTCCTCCAACATGGTCACCTTGTTCACCAACTTGTCTACAAATCCAGGACTAGTTCCACTACCACTTTTATTTGTTGCACATCATTGCCCACGTCCATGTCACTGGTCCTTACACGTGTGAGATGCCCCATGCAAACAACGTCCTCATCTATGGTTGGACTATTTTGTCCATTAGGGTTTTCGGTAGTTAAGAGAAGGTTTCTACCGTGTGAGAGGGGTCCTTGCTTCGACATGCCTCTATGAGAAAGTGGATGCAGAGCGCCCCACCGGTTTTGGCATGCAGGTTCTGAAGTTGCATTCTGTTGAAGTTTCCGTGCCCTTCTGACGATTCCGACAAGAACTTGTGATGATTTATAGTTAGAGGTGGTATGCTATAAGGATCAAAGTAGAAAACTTGACCTTTTTTTTCATTTAGAAAGCCACCCAATGTTGACCCGGCTCAGAATTAGGGTCAGTGTTGCTTATGAAGCATGTGAAGGGTCACTGGAAAAAGTTCCAGGCAGTGTCTTCATCTGCGATGCTTTTTCAACACGGCGGTGATGTCGCCAGTTTCCATTCCTAGTTCATGTGATAGTCTGTGACCGGGAGGCGGTCAGCTGTGAGTTGGATGTTGTTGTTGTAGTAAGAACACAGAATGGCCGAAATGCTGTGGGTGGTGGGAGTAGCAAACCTATGCTTTATTTTCATAGTTGATGAGGTTGCTGGGAGAATCTTTTGGAGTTCTGTCTGTCGGTGTACATTTGGTGGTAAGCTCTCATGCAGTTGTCAATGTTGAAAGCCATTCTCAGTTCAAACTTTTGATCTTTGTATCTGAGAGTGACCTCCTTAACGTTGAAGTGCCTATAGTAGAATGGGTTCTCAGTTTTGCTGCCTGCCAAAGCCATTTCTTTGACCATAGCCAAGACCACACAGGTGGGGATTTGACTGGTTTCCGGTTGAGTCCACCTGTAGTCTTGCAAACCAACGTCCAGGGTGTGCTTAGTCACTTTACACCTCAATATGTAGTAGTTGAATGGCCCAAACTGCGAATCGACGACATATTTATTGTGAGTATCGACCACCTTGTCGTCGACTGTCATCTGCTTGATGCTCATTTCTGCTTTGGTTATCTTGATCCAAAACTCTTGGTTGGCCACTTGCATCATGTAAAATTTGGGATCGTTCTTCTCAAAGATGAACTTTATTTCGCAGTGGGGTGCTAATTTCTTGCACTGTTTGATTAGGTCCAGGTGTGGGCCCATGATGACCTGGTGTTTGTTCCTGGTGGCAAACTCGGCCCTCCTCGCCGTCCACCCCTTGTTATCGCTGTTCTCCAAGTGACCCGCAGTGTCCTTGTAGTATTTCTGACATCCCCGCAGGAGGGTTTCTTTGGCTTCTCTGTTGTTGCTCAAGGTGTCCAGGAGGTGAGACTTGTAGTGGTATTCCTTGTTGTTTCCTATCACTTTTTCGACGTTGATGAGTAGCTGACAGAGTGTGGGCAATGTTGTTGACCAGTGTGGCCTCGTAGGTCGCTGCAAGGTGGGTAGTTCAGTCGGCGTCTACCATTTCCAATTCCAGGTACAGTTTGGCTTCACTCAGGTCTGTGTACAAAATTTTCCGGGTGTGCAGCGAGCACGTTGTTCGGGGCTTTGGTGTTGGTTTGATTTTTGATGATGTCCTTCTGAGTAAGAGGGAGAGTGTAAAGGTCCTTTTTCCCCAGGGTGCACACCCGGCTCTTAGGGTGTATGAGACTTATCTTTTCGCTCTATAGATTTAAAACAGAGTCCAGCATCCCTTTTGCTGCTTTCTCCACTTTGGCGCACATCATTTACCTATGCTGGTTGTAGGTCGTTTGGCTGGAGTGGGCAGAGAAAGCGTATTTATGTACCCCTCGGCTGTTGTGTTGGCCCTCTTCAGAAGTTGTTGACCTGTCACTTTGCTCCTGTCTGAGACGCTTTGCTTGAAGTTCCTTCCAGGTATGACGTCGGACAGTACTTCCATTCCAGTGGTCAAAAGAGCTTTTCCGGCTGTCTTGGCAGCAGAGCAACCGACAGATGACAACAGGAGAACAGCACTTCGAAAAAGTCCCTATGTGATAGAGCCTAGCCTGTGGCCCCTCTGTTTGCCTACTCCTCCGTAGACTGGCGCTAAACCATATCCGGACTGAGAATGGGTGTTGTACTGTGCATACTGCCCTCTAGGATGGTGGTCCGTAGTAGTGACGCATGATGGTTTCAAGCAACTAGAGGTCAGAAAGCAAGTACCACCGTCACTTGCCCGCGTTCGAATAGGATGGGTTGCTGAGTGTTGTCCCTTAAGTAGATTCATATTTGCCTAGACGAATAGGTAGTTCAAGTTCTGCAAGCTTAACGTATGTGTGTCGCCCAACATGGTACCCAGGGCGAAAGAGTGCAAGAGAGGTGCTTTCTTGTTGGCTACCAGACTGTGTTTCACTATGTCGGAGTAGACATAGAGTTGACATGACCTATAGAAAACGTCTGCCATGTAGGGACTTTGCATTTCTCCACTCAAGAACATGCTACCCTGGAAACCCAATTGGGTTCTCAGGCAAAAGCAACAGCGTGCCAGGTGGAAGGGAAACGGTGCTTTTCATGTTGTAATAGTCATAGGAAAAATCGGTGGCCTGGGTGTTTTTCAGAGAGCTTCTTAAACTTTCCACCACTTTGGGAAAGTTGACCAAAGCTTATCCGCAAGCGACACAAGGTCTTTGAAAGCAATGTGTGACTTGACTGACTTGAATGATATTGGTCGGTGAGAAGAGGGCGTTTGCCGCATGCATTCAGGTATTCGAAGCGAGTGGTTTATTCACGTTTTCCTTGCTGGCTGGTTGGTTTGTTTTTGTTTCCCTTCTTTTTTTCTCTCGCTCTTGTTTGCTGCCTCCTTCTCACTGGGGTAGCAGCATTTTTCACAGGGCAAGTGTGAGGCAGCATGGCATGTTGCGTAGCAGAGTATCTGGTTAAGAGGACCCCTTGCCTGAAACAGTTCCTTGGGGAAAGAAGAAGGGCTTTCATTTCTTCAAGTTTTTGTTCCATCATTTATAGGTAATTTACCAGTGACAGCTGATTGATGGAGGTGGTGATCTGGACCAATTTATGTGAGGCCCTCAGGTGGTGGAATCTTGACAAAGTTAGAATAAGCGGTGGTGGGACTGATTGATTGATTGATAGATTGACTGACATAATCATAACTTCAAACTATAGGGTGAGTACTTAATTAGAATGGTGAATGGGACTGGGGACTGTATTTGTATATATTTTTATTTTGTACATCTCTTGTATTGAATACATTATTTTTTTGTTCATGACCACACCTACAACTAGACTCAATGATTTTTTGGGAATGGGCCAGTGCTGATAAAGAAGATGTTGAGCAATGGATCATGGGAGACATAAATATAAACATCCTGCGAGAAAAACTTAGTTGTACTATAAAGTTATCTGATGCTTGCAAATTTGAAGGTTATCACAAATTAATTCATGAATACACAAAGCCATGTATCATGCTTATACCCTTTCTGACCCTGACAAGGCCTGGAAGTTTATACAGAATCATTTTGTTGATGAATTTTGTCCTTGTTAGGAAATTGATGTCGTTAACAAACAGAATAAATGAAATCCTCAGCATGATTTATGAACATGAAAATTCTGTTAATAGTTTCCTTTGTACTAAGGACAAAAATTATATCTAAATCGAGCTAGGTCTCTTCGATGCAGAATAAACGAGGCTATTAATTATGCTAAGGCAAATCAAGTTATGCTCTTGAGGAGAATAAACATGATCCGAAGAAATTTTGGTGTGTGAGAAATGGTATTCTAAATCCGGAACTCCGAGTATCACCACCTGAGTTATTAGGTGAAGATGGTTTTGTCAAATCTGAACAAGAATATGTTGATTATTTGAATGATTTTTTTCCCACTATCGGTGCTCAGCTATCTCAGCATATCAGGGATAGAGGATTCCCAGAGGTATCCTGTTGGAGCAGCCTGCTGATTCAGTTGAGGAAATGGTGAGGGTAGATAAAGGCTTTGTTGAGCTTTTGTTTAAGGAAATAAATGTTAATAAAACATCAGGTTTTGAGGGTATCAGATGTGACATCCTTAAAACAGCTCTCCTGTTTTTACTGGAACATATGGCTTGGTTGTATCAGCTTACCTTTTCCAGCGGCAATTTTTCCTGATTCATGGCAAATAGCATGTGTGAATCCCATACCCAAAACCGGTAACAGTAAGCTTATAACAAACTGGAGGCCAATCTCATTGCTTCCAGTTCCTTCTAAAATAGCTGAGAGATTAATGTACATACATCTGGAAGATAGATATAGAGGTCACTTCACTGGTGTGTGTTACCTAGATTTGCGGAAAGCATTTGACTCCATCCATCATAAGTTTCTAATAGCATTTCCTTGGTCAATTGGGTTTATATGATACCAGTCTTAACTGGCTTATGAGCTATTTGACAGGGGGAATGCAATACACTAAGATAGGTACATATATATCTGGGATAAATCCTATACGATATGGTGTCCCTCAAGGTTCTGTACTCGGGCCGCTATTGTTCATTATGTATATAAATGATGTCAGTGATATGCTGGGGGATTGCCAGCATAATTTATATGCTGACGATTTAGTAATATACTGTTCCAATAATAAAGTATACCTAATTAGAGAGAGGCTTCAAACGGCATTGAATTGTCTAGATTCTTGGTTTATTAACAAGCGTCTGACAGTCAACTCTAATAAATCGAAGGTTGTTTAGTATGGCTCGATCAATGAGCTGTGCAAATCAAAAGGTATCACTCTACAACTATTTAACAAGGAGCTTGAGGTGCTAGACAATTACTGTTACTAGGTTTAAAACTTAATAGCGCTCTTAGTACATCATAGTCTATTTAGGTTTAGTAAGTTCCGTGGCAGTCTAACTGAAGACATTACTATAACTGTGTGCAAGGCATCTATTTTATCTGTCTTTGATTATGCTTGCTTTGCCTATGAGGGAGCTAATGATGGGCTGCTAAAAAAATTGGATAGACTCCAAAAAAGGGGTTTGAAAATATGTTATAGAGGTAAGCAGATGTTCGAAGATGAAATGTACACAGCTTCTGACTTTCCTAAGCTAAATAGACGTCGCCAGGAATTACTTCTGAGCTACATGTATAAACTGTCAAATCGACTGGAGTGGCTGAACCTTGAAGTGTGCAGACCAGGACTACGCTCTGAGGCCAAAATACAATTTAAGATGGTTCATGCACGAAACTTTGGTTATAATAATGCGCCCTTGTATAGAGGAGTCACTCTTTGGAACAATCTCTCGCCGACCATCCAGATGTCTGAGAACAAACACAAGTTCAAGACACGTATTACAGGGGTGGAGGATTTGACCAATGTTCCTGACGATGACAATAATTAGGTTGAATGTAGACCATATCGCTCATTAATATATATTGTATATATATATATATTCTCTATATTGAGAAGGGGGGGAAATGAAACTCTGTACCGAAAAAAATCAATTGTAGAAATTTTGACTCTCTGTTCACATGATGACCATCATATAACAAACTATATCCATGATGATACATACAATATAGTAACATGATAAGCCTTAAGGGCACCAGAGGTTTGCACTTCATGCATTTGAATGCCCATAGTTTTAAGGCAAACTATACCACATTATGTGCCGAAATATACCCAGCAAATCTAGAAATTTTTTCTTTCTCTGAGACGTGGCTAAAGGATGAGGATGATGAGATGAACTATCAATTTAATAATTATACCCGCTATAGACTAGATAGACAAGTAATTGATAGAAAAGGAAACATAAAAACTGGTGGTGGAGTCTGTATCTTTGTGAAACATGGATTATCACATGATTATAACATAATCCCACTACTGAATAGCTCTGACAAAGACATCGAAATTCAACATGTTATAATCACCAAAAGCCATATGAAACCTATAATTTTTCTAAATGTATATAGACCCCCCGATGGAAGAAGTTTGAAGTTTCAACACTGTTTATTGGCTTCTCGAAACACTTAGTCATAAGTTATTACAACAAGTCGCCATGTGGGATAATTGATACAATAGGTATACACAGGTTCAAATGAGTCATAATTGAAGTTCAGGTAGTTTCCATGAAACTATCATATGAAATTACACTAGTCAACACATAAAGTTCATATAAATCAGACATTGCCCAAGGTATTTAGTACATCTCCTTTTAAACATGCCCTAAAGTTATTTAGAGTATCCTTCTGTTGAATATCACTTGTCAGAGTTTCCCAAAGACGATTACCTCTATATAATGGACTAACTCTGTATGATTCATAGACTGGCCTATTAACCTTTATCTTCTTTTTGTCATGTCCTCTTAATAACCTAGGAGGTACCAGTATATGATCAATATCTTGTGCATATTTGTACATCAGGCATGTCAAGGACTTTCTTCTCCTTATGTCTAGGGTGTCCACCTTACACTGCTGAAGTAAATCAGCTACATGCATATCCTGGGCATTTCTTACTTTTAGACAAGCCCTAAGGCAGTGATTTTGGATTACATCAATATGGTCTACAATGGTCTTAGGTCCACTATCTAGTATATAACTGCAATATTCTAAAGTAAGTACAATCATTTGTTTGTAGATACGCAGGGAATTTTCTCTATCAGTATACTTCACTATATTTCTCAATTGTTTCAGCTTAGTTGTACCCATCTTGTCTACTTTTTTACAATGTGATTTAAAAGTTAAACCACTATCTATTAAGACACCAAGGTATGAAAAACTCTGTACAACAGCTAATTTAGTACCCTGCATAAAGATATCCATAGGGTTGATACGCTGTCTTGGTGAATGACACCATAATAATTTGGTCTTCCTGACATTAACTGTAAGTATGTTTGTCTTACACCATTCACCTATTCTATTGACATCGGACTGTAATAGACTTGACATTATTTCAACATCATTCCCATTTACCACCAATGCTACATCATCAGCATACAGAAAATATTGACAGTGTTCAATAACTGACACTATAGAATTTAAATACAAGTTAAACATCAATGGTCCCAATACAGTGCCCTGAGCTACTCCACAATCCATAACCTTTGTGTCAGAAGACTTGTTATTAACTCTTGTTGATTGGAGTCTATTACATAGAAAACTTTCAAACCATTTCAGACACATATCATCACAATTTATATATTTCAATTTCTTTAACATTATATTTAGATTTACAGTATTAAATGCCTTTTTTAGATCCAAAAACAAAATAACAGAATATTCATTTCTGTTTCTAGCTTCAAACAAGTATTGAATTAGTCCAAAAGTTGCATCAATAGTAGATTTACCAGGGATGAAACCATATTGGTTTCTACTTATTATATTATTTTCTGTGATGAAATTCATTAACTGTCTGTGTATACATTTCTCAATAAGTTTTGAGAAAACATTAGTCATAGTGATCGGTCTCCAATTAGATACATCACTTAGTAACCCATCCTTGGGTAATGGTACCACATAACCTATTTTCAACAAGTCTGGGAATTTAGCCTCAGCAATGGATCTATTTATAAAATTTTCAAGTAATTCAGGTTTCATTAAAAGACATTCCTTTACCATATTACAAGGTACATTTGTAATACACGAATTCTTACTCCCATCTATGGATTTTAATATGTCAGTACATATATCAATAGTACAATTTCTCAGTGTCATAATATTCTCACACTGAGGTACTAGATCAGGATAGGGCTGGATAGTAAATGCCCTAGCAAGATCACTGCCAATATTAATATAAAAATCATTTACATAGTTTGCAAGTTGACCCATTAATACCACATTGCCATCTTTATCCACTAGGTTCATTGTCGGGGTCACTGCCTTGCCTTGCCATACCAGCTTTAATATTTTCCAAAAACTTTTTGGGTCCTTTCTATATTTATTAAGTAGTTGTAGCATAACAGTACGCTTCTTATATACCAGGCGTTGGTTAATAGCCTTTTTTAGTACCTTTACCCGGTCCAACAAATCATTTCTATAACCAGTAATACAGCGTTTTGCCCTTCTAAAAAGTCTTTTTTTTTTAGAGATCATTCTGCCAACCCTTTCATCAAAAAATATGTCATTCTCTCGTACTTTAAATTTTATTACAGGGTGATATTCATCCAGGTACGACTTGATACAATCGACTACTTTTTCATATATGTTAACTGTGTTTGTATCATTCTCTATGCAGTCTGTTCAGTCTCTACCGGATATGAACCTATAGAAGTTTTCTTTATTAAGAGACTTCATGTTCCTAGTACTGATAATTTTAACTGGATTTTTAACAAGTTTCACTAATTTTCTAATTAGATAAACAGGTACATGATCTCCACAGATGTCATTTAGTAGACCTACATCCATTACACAGTCACAATTGGTATAATAGTGATCCAAGGTTGACTTCCCATAAGTATGGTAATATGTCTGGGCAGTTCTATCATATTTGAGACCGGTATCCTTCAAAAATGTAGACATTCTTCTAAATTTTATACAATTTCTACTGCGACTATTCACATTCATATCACCCATGATCCATAACTCTTTCCCTCTACATTCAATATCATTTACAATCAATCTTAGTTGATCATAGCACTCCAATACTTTACCCTTTGGGGGTCTGTATACTACCACAAACACTTTCTCTCTATGTCCTGGGTATTTAAGTGATATACATAGTGTTTCAATGTTACGGTTCACCACTGTTAGATCATTCAGTATAGTTACATATGGTACATATACATCTCTCACGTAGCAGCCTACTCCACCTCTTTTACCTCTCCTTCTATCATTTCTGTAAAGTGAAATGTTGTGAATACTAATTTGACTGCTCGGGGTTGATGGTTTTAACCAGGTTTCTGTTATACCGATGACATCAAACCCTACAAACTCCTTTGCCACATAATTGTATTTATCCTTTAAACTTTGTGCATTTAACAATAAAAATTTGAAACCACTGCCATGTACTATATCTCTTGGTTCTTTACCCATTTCTTCCAATACGATAGCTCCACCTATCTCCATTGACTCCAACCGGTTGTACTGCTACATCATATTTGATACCAAACATATATACAGGTGCAAAAATAGAGTAAGCACTGAAACTTCCAGGGCCTAATCTAAGAGTATCTGTTGCGGTTGACACTCTATACAGTGTATCCGTAATGCAAGGCATAGGTATAACAGAACCTAAATACACCATACATTGGTACACATAGTGAGACATTATGACACCCATTCCCCTTATACATATAGCTTAGTACTGTATGTTAGTTGGACAGTTTAAGACCGTCCCAAATTATCAATGATTTTAATTCTACAATACACACATACTACTGAGTAATATACCAAGACCGTTCAACCTGAACATATTGTCAAAATTTTAATTCTACAATTGAACGGTCCTAAACCCATGTTAGTACCGTCCTTTTTACTCTCTTTATACTAAATATCAAAGTGCACATATAGTCATAAGGCGCTATCAAAAATACACAATTTAGACGGTCCTGAACCCCTGTTGGTACCGTCCTTTTTTCTCTCTTTATTCTATGTACTGACCAAACCGGCCATGGGGACAAAAATGAATTTGTTGCTATATTTGAAGGAATTATTTCAAACATTGAAAATAGGGATAAATTTGAAATTGTGGCCATGGGCGACTTCAACCTCAATGCGGCTGATGATAATGATGTTTTAAATAATTTACTAAATCGATTGAAAACCTATGGTCTGAAACAAGAGATTCATGAAGGTACATGGAAGAATGCTATCCTAGACTTAATCTTTACAAATATCAGACCAAATTTTATAAAGACAGGGGTCTCCAACAATTACATATCTGATCACCTTCCAATATATCTAATTAGGAAAAAATGGAAAATTCCGGAAGAAAAGGTTTATATAACTGGACGATCATATGATGTTTTATTAAATGAATTTGATAATTATGACTGGAATATTTTTGATAACACAAATGATGTAAATTGTGCATGGTTCCATTACGAAAAAGCTATACGCGAAATACTTGATAGACATTGTCCTGTCAACAGGTTTTTAGTGTCCAAACATAGAGATCCATGGATGAACCAAAATGTCTTTGAGTTAATTCGGGAAAAAAATTCAAAATTATGGAAAGCTAGGAAATCAGGCAGAGAAGCAGATTGGAAAATTTCCGCAAACTTTCGAAATAAAGCAAATAAAATAATAGACAAAGCCAGGAAAAACTTTTTCAAAGAACAAATGGAAACTTATAAAAATGATCATAGGAAATATTGGCGAGTCATAAACAATATACTACCTGGTCAACCAAATAGAGCAAAAGACATATGTTTAATTGATCATGACAATAATGACACTTTGGTTCCTCATGACAAAATCTCTGATTTTATCAACCAATATTTTGTAAATATTGGTCCTGTACTTGCTAAAGATTTAAATATCCCATGGAAACCATATGACGATTGTATAATTGAAAAAATAGAACCTTTTACTACAAATGTGCAAGAAGTCAACAAACTTATTCATGACATACAGGTAATCAAATCCTCGGCAATAAACAATATATCTACATCAGTACTAATAAAAGTGTTCAAACATGACCCTGAAAAACTGGTTAAGCTTTTCAACCTTTCTTTTCCAAAAAATACACTACCAGATTCCTGGAAAGTGTCTAAAGTCACCCCTATACCCAAGTCGGGTAATTTAAAAATTGTTAATAACTATAGACCTATTTCTCTGTTACCATTGCCCTGCAAATTAATTGAAAAAATTGTTCATAATAGAGTTTATGTTTTTTTGTTGAAAGAAAAATATCCTGACAAAACACCAAGGTGGTTTTAGACCAGGTTATAGCACAATTGACACCCTGGCAAGGTTTACTGATGAAATCAAAAGAAATATAAATATGGGCAATTCTACAATAGCTTCTTTTATAGACCTGCGTAAGGCTTTTGACACCGTAGACCACTCGATCCTTCTCACTAAGCTTAACCATTATGGTATAAGATCAGACAATTATCACTGGTTTGAAAACTATCTTACAGGTAGAAATCAGATTACTATAGCAAATGGTGTTCAATCTGAGAGGGAAAGAGTGGTCTGTGGGGTACCACAGGGATCAATTTTAGGTCCCTTACTACTAATTGTATTAAAAACTGTAAAATCAAGCTCTATGCAGACGATACTGTGATATATTCAACTCATACCAACTTTAATATTGCCAAGCGAGAGCTACAAAATGATCTGGAAATTTATTACACTTGGTGCATCCAGAATAAGCTTTCTATAAATGTAACTAAAACCAAAGTAATGATTTTCTCATCGAGTTCAAAAAAATTGAATACCCTAACAGCCAATATAACTCTGAACGATCATTTGCTACAGGTTGTGCCTAGTTATAAATATCTTGGTGTGACTCTGGATTCATTATTACATTATAACCTGCACCTGAGCAACCAAGCTAAGATAATTACCTATAAGTTATACAAACTTTGCCTACTACGCAAATATCTAGATGTAAAACTTGCAATAAGAATATACAAAACTACTATCCTACCTTATATGGAATATGCTGACATTTGTTTTATGAGTACCTATGATAAATATCTAGACCCACTCCAGTACTTCCAGAATAGATGTATAAAAGTTTGTCTACAAGTACCACACCTAACCAGTACAAATCTCATACACAATATGAATAAGATTAATTTTCTATGTGATAGACGATACATTCACCTTGTCAACTATATGTATACTAGATCTCGTGATAATGATTTTCTTGACAATAGACCCATTAGAACTAGACTACATGATGCACCAACCTTTATCCACCAACTGTTACAACTCCTACTTGCCTAATGTATGCAAGGAGCATAGAATATCTTGGTGCTGTAAGCTGGAATGCCTTGACAACGGGTAGGAGAAATGCCCCTAGTCTGGAACAGTTTAAAACTGAATCCAAAGGCTACTTGGCAGGTCTTTTCCCCTATGTCAGGCCATAGCGCAATACATTTCTAATAAATCTTCAAACCTATTAATTTGTTACACTGTATCACCTTGTGAATTTGAGTGAAGGACTATGCTGTATGTCTTCCAATTGATTGATTTTTTTCTTCCTCATAAATTATCAAATTGATTATATAAATCTCTCAAATCTTCCCTCCCTCTTTCTCATTTATTTTTCTTATAACTTAATATAATGTGTCAACTGTATTGCAAACCATCGAAAAGAAGAAAGGTAGAACCAGAAGAATCAACCCTTACACAGCATAGTGTGGGGATGAGGTTCTCTTCCTTCATTGTTATCTCGATGTAATATATATCATTTTCTTACACCATGTCTTTTTTGGTTACTGATTGGCATTGATTACCTTACTGATATATGCTATGTTTTCTGGAGAACGCAAAATATAAGCTATTATGTACTTATTAATGTACCTTATGCTTATGAAACTATTATTTATTACCGGTAACATTATGCATGCAAATATATACTATCAATGTACCAAACAACCAAAGGATTCTCATGAATGTATAGAAATCTTGGGATAATAAAGTAAATTCAAACCAAAAGAAAAAAAAGAAAATATATGCTTATAATAACTATTCCTAGGGAGCTGTTCGATTGGACTACACCTGTAGCAACTGGTACCCTGCAATTCTTAATATTGTGCCTTTAAGACCAAATATGGTAGTTTACGTGTTATCCCTGCTAAGTTGGCCACTAGGGAGCTGTTCTCTTGGACTGCACCTATGGTGGCCGATAATATAACAGTGATCTACAGTTTGTCAATACTAAGTCTCTTGTCTTGGTCTACTGCTATCTGACAGAAGAATCAGTGTGCCATCTATCAATTTCAGTCCATTATGTTCCCTCTTTATACTAATGCCAACTAGTGTGAGTTGGCACTTTGACTAGTAATCATTGATGAGGTCAATTGTTCTATTTTTGTATATATAGTATATATTGTAATGTTTATTTTATTTTTTATTTTTTTATTGTATGCTCTCATCTCTATCTCATTCTTATTTGGTTTATCCTCATATTCATTATCTGTACAAAACAAATTTGGTGTAACAAATGATTGAGGAATTCATCTTATTGTCATGCTACCACTTTTGTATGACCGTGATTTGACAATAAACACTTTTCAAACCTCAAAAAAGAGCGTCAGCACCCTTAAAACTCCCACCTTTGGTTAAAGATGTTCTTTCATAAGTTGTTTTTCGTAATATCGATCTTGGACTGTATCAGGCGTTGGAGCAACTAGGGCAGCAGGAGCAGGAGCACGAGCAGGAGCACGAGCAGTGGTGATATATGCTATGTTTTCTGGAGAACTCAAAATATAAGCTATTATGTACTTATTAATGTACCTTATGCTTATGAAACTATTATTTATTACCGGTAACATTAAGCATGCAAATATATACTATCAATGTACCAAACAACCAAAGGATTCTCATGAATGTATAGAAATCTTGGGATAATAAAGTAAATTCAAACCAAAAAAAAAAAAGAAAATATATGCTTATAATAACCATTCCTAGGGAGCTGTTCGATTGGACTACACCTGTAGCAACTGGTACCCTGCAATTCTTAATATTGTGCCTTTAAGACCAAATATGGTAGTTTACGTGTTATCCCTGCTAAGTTGGCCACTAGGGAGCTGTTCTCTTGGACTGCACCTATGGTGGCTGATAATATAACAGTGATCTACAGTTTGTCAATACTAAGTCTCTTGTCTTGGTCTACTGCTATCTGACAGAAGAATCAGTGTGCCATCTATCAATTTCAGTCCATTATGTTCCCTCTTTATACTAATGCCAACTAGTGTGAGTTGGCACTCTGACTAGTAATCATTGATGAGGTCAATTGTTCTATTTTTGTATATATAGTATATATTGTAATGTTTATTTTATTTTTTATTTTTTTATTGTATGCTCTCATCTCTATCTCATTTTTATTTGGTTTATCCTCATATTCATTATCTGTACAAAACAAATTTGGTGTAACAAATAATTGAGGAATTCATCTTATTGTCATGCTACCACTTTTGTATGACCTTGATTTGACAATAAACACTTTTCAAACCTCAAAAAAGAGCATCAGCACCCTTAAAACTCCCACCTTTGGTTAAAGATGTTCTTTCATAAGTTGTTTTTCGTAATATCGATCTTGGACTGTATCAGGCGATGGAGCAACTAGGGCAGCAGCAGCAGGAGCACGAGCAGCAGCAGGAGCACAAGCAGTGGTGGTGGCGGGAGGCAAATCGATGACGGGTGGTAACAAGTCTGCTCTCACCAGAGCCATCCTAGTGTAAGGCATCCTTCAGCAACACTTTCCTTTTTTGTTTCAAGGGTGTGTTAGGTTTAGTGACAGCTTTCAGTTGTTTCTTGTACTGCAACAAAATTTTGACTGCCTCCTTTTCGTCTCACAGTAGGTTTTTGTTCATCATGTTGATGCAAATTTGACTCATCACCCTGATCACCTCTTCGCTTAACCCAGTGATGAGGTGACCGCAGTTGGACATGGAACAATCAGAAATGTGCTTCAACAAGTCATAGTGTTTTCTCAGGAGCGCTACACCGCTTCAAGAGGAGGTTATGCTGTTTCTCACTCTACCCTACTGCTGCTACTACTACTACTGATCCCGTTGCTACTGTGCTGCTGCTCACGCTACTGCTGCTGTACCTACTGATACTATTGCTGGTGCTGCTCCTGTCACAACTCAAATGTGCCAAGGACAACAACAGCAACAACAACAAGTCGATCTTGCCGAGAACACTCTCCCTGACAATCGACCTTGTACACTGGAGTTTGACCTTATGGAAGTAAAGAAAAAGCTGCAGTGGTCAAATTACAGGGTGACTTGGTGAAGTTTTTTTGCAACAAAAAAGAAAATTGCTCCTAGAAAAGAAAAAAAAAGACATAGAAACACCGGAGGTGTTAAAGGAGAAGGAGAAGTTTGAGGAAATGACTCCGATTTTCAAGAACTGTTTGGTGAAAAGGGAAGATGTGGGCGATCATATGCGGCACTTCTTAGAAGGTCCGGGTAAGTTGAAACAACCCCGACGATAGCTCATAGGAAGTTATAATGCTCAGAAAATCCTCTTTGGCAAGCCTCTCTTAAAGTGGTACATGGAAAAGGGATTAGTGGTAACCAAAGTGTACTTAGTGGTAGAATACACGTCCAAAGAAAACTTTCTCCCCTTTGTGGAAGAAGTGACAACAATGTTGACGGCAAAATTCTTTCAGACCTGTATAAACTTCGCGGAAACGGGTCTTATTGTAAAACCGTATGCAACAAGCAAAACTTTCTTCAACCACAGTACAGGTCTCCCGACAAAGCCAAACGGTTAGCTTTACACTGGTCTGTTCAAAAGGTGCAATACATCAGAGCAAACACTGTGGAACTTTCTTGCCTGCCCACCATCATCACCTATGACCTCCCTGTGCAAATAGGGTTCATGGTGACCAGTACGCCAAATTGAAAAAACGCTGGCCTTCTCCTATGACTTACTACTGGAATTCATTGACAGAAACTTTGAAATGTGTGAAATGGACACTGACAGTGTCTATTTTGCGTTGAGCACGAAAAGTCTAGAGGAAGCTGTCAGACCTGAGAGACAAAGATTTCTTTATAGAGCGTCATAAATGGTTGCCCTCAGAGTTGTGTGACATCACTTATCACCGGGAAAGCTATGTAGAATGTAAAACCCTGGGGTACACTTGGTTCCCTCTGCCATGTTGTAAACAATGTCTGGCATTCGACAAGAGAACTCCAGGTCTTTTCAAAGTGGAGAGGGAAGGAGATGAGATGGCGGCCTGAAACTAAAAATCTTACATGGGAAGTGGAGAAGGGGTTGAAAAAAATGAGCTGCAAAGGAGTAATTCAAAAACAAAACGAATTAAGAGCTGAAGACTACAAAAAGGTTTTGCAAACCAACAAAAGCTTCAGAGTGGTAAACAGTACTTATTCACAGAACAAACAGGGATTAAGTTATCCGTAAATCAAAAGATGCATGTGTCAAGACGTGTAAGCACTTTACCCTTGGACGTTTGAAAATCTTTTTCTTTTCTCTTGCACACAGCGAAATCTTGTGTGTAAAAATAGCATTTTGTGTGAAATTTTGACAACATTTTGGTCAATTTGTAAAATTTTGTAAAATTTTTGATTAAATGTTACATTTCTTTCATTGTGTGAAAGAAATACATAAGTTATAACCATGTTTTAAGGTGAAATCTTGTGCGTAAAAGTAGAATTTCTATAATGTTTAGGTAAATTTCTTTCATTTTGTAGAAAGAATACATAGGTTAAAGGTGTGTGTGTGTAGTGAAAATAGAGGTGAAAAATCACAAAAAAAGCCTTCAAGTTGTTTTTTCACATGTGTAACAACCAATGTCGTGACAACCATGGTATTATGTTATCAACATAGTAGAAATGTAGGTGCAACCAGGTCCCTTTGATTATCTTTTTTTTTAGCTGTAGCAGACATCCATGACGACTATAAAAAAATAAAAGAGGGTTCTTAGTGTTGCACACTGACCATGTGGTCGGTTTGTTGTGATCACGTAATCATCACATGATGACGTCATAGCTCTCAGCCAATCAGAGTTAGAGAAAGTAGGTCAAATGCCCATATATGTTCACTTCCGTTCTCAAAATTAGGTCACTTCCTGTTTGTAAGTAGGTCAAATCAATTTCAGTAGCTGTTCCTATGTGCTGAGCTTGCCCCTATATACTACTTGGATCCTTGATGGTTCCTCCTTTTTCCTAACCTAAAATATAAAATTCATGAAAATGAATTTTGGTGTAAACCTAAAAACAGGAATGGGGTTCACTCTGTGCTTGCAATGTGTCAAGTAACAATGGCCTTGGAAAGTGAGAATCCCTTCCAGAACAATAGGTATTTTGTGAGGAAAATAGGGAAAGGAAGGAAGTGTCAGTACAAAGGCTTTGTGCTATAAATTGGAAAAAAATTGTGTAGTAATACACATTATCTAAATGCTTCAGGAAATTAGCAACAGTTACAAAAAATAGTTCATATAATTTTGCTGATTTATTTAACCCAAAAACACCCAATACCAATTGACAATGAGAACACAAATAGCGTAACCTATCTTATAGCATCTCACTTCAATGGTAGCCAGACTCAGAAATGATGGAAGACACCCTATATAAAAAAACATTCGTGTAGCGTTTCAACGTAAATGAAATTATATCTTATAATATCTCCATTATTGATGTGTGACAATCGGTTCCAAAATTATGGAAAATCATGGACAATTCATTAAAATTGCTAGGCTCAATAAAGATCTCAGAGAGTTTCTCTTATTACCTATACTAAAATTCGAAATTCATGAAATTTCATTTTGCCTTTCACCTGGGAACAGAAAGGGCCTTGTTTTCCTGTCCTTAATAACGAATGACATTAATAAAGAATGAGTTAAGGGACATTGGGTCAGGAAAGTAAGGAGCTGTCCAACCAAACTGTGATTGAAATTGAAAAAGAGGCAGTGTCAGAAATACAGATTTGGGATAAAAGCTGGGATGGGTGTAGAGGGAAATATCTAATCGAACCCCTTAGGGAGAATTCACAGCAGGAACCTTTTGAGAATCATTAATTTGATCCTGCTGAATGCTAGATTAATAGCAAAAACATTGACCTGTTGATCATCTTGCTTAGCTTTGATAGGAAAATTGGATCTGAGACCCAAGGTCCAAGTGGTAGAAACTATTTTTTTAGACTTCACATCGTCATCTCCTTTGGTTGATACGGGCATTTACCGAGAGTGTTATAAGGAATGTTTAACGTCACCAGAGCTCCAAAGGTTTCCTACCTGGAGGCATTCAGGGGTTCACATTTTAAGGATGGAATGGAGGATGAATTCTGACAAATCCTCACTAATAATATAAAGTTATCTGTCCAGGAGGGTATTGCAAAAGGACAGGAATTCAATTCTGTCGGAGGTGCTATTCCCAAATGGGAACTGACTACACTCAGGCAATGTCTTCTCCCCTGTTTTGCAGGAAGGTGATGGGTTATAGAATTAATTAGTTTTCATGAATTGGGAAATGCTTCCCAGTATGAATCACACTAAGAGGATCAATTCTGAGGGTAAGGTGAGAAGTGGGTTCTGAGCAGCAGATCAGCCAGGAACTGGAAGGTGAGTTACGACAGTGAGAATCCGGTTCTGATTCTTTTTGCAATAGCCTCCTGTGCCTTTTTATGATAGACCTCTGAACAAATTGGAATATGAGCGTATGGCTGTTTTAAAAGCCTGCTCCCATAGAAGATTACTTCAATGTAAATTGTTACTTGGACTTCATATTAACCACTCCTATTTGATTACATCATATATTCACAGGCTATTACAGATTATGATGGACGATTTACTATACAAAACTGCCTGTACCTTCTACTACATCATCAACCTATGTGTGATCCTATTGGCCCTATCAATTAATCCAATGTACCTCATCAATAACCAGAGCTATCGGTCTTATTTGACGCCTCATATGTCTTTGTCACTCCATTTAGCCTCTTCAGAAAATCTTAAAGCATTTATAAATGCAAAGCACTAGCGCCCAAAGACAAAAAGGTTGTAGTGCAAAACAGCATTACACGGCAAGGTATTACCTCAACCAAGCCAAGCCCTACTAGCAGGAAGATTAATAGAGGGTAATTTGTTAATGCATTGATGAATTGGTCGTATTACTAAACACAGGTCCCTAAGAGTATAGATCTATATCTGTTTTGTGACACACTGACCCTGGATTTATACACCCAGCCAAAAGGGTGCTAGTTATAATATGACACATACAAAAGACCACCTTCATGTTTCAATCAGGGTTTAATGAAGCCAAACAGAAGATAATCGATTTCACCTTTTGATTCCTTTAACACACAGTCTTTGCATATCTGCCTGCCTATAATAACAAACTGATACATTTCAACCACAATGTACATAATGCTCCCCGTTTTCCAATTTTAATTAACCATCACCTGGAAATGGAAAAGAAAAAGGAAAAACATACCCATATTAGCAAACCATTGACCAACTGTCTTTACTCATTACATGAGAAACATATTAACATGTATAATTGGCATAATATGTATGTAAGTAAATATAAACAATATAATTTGCAAACCTTACTGGAATGGTCAACTGTAAGGGATCGGGGAATAGTCATCGTCATGCAAACTCTGCACTGGGAGAACATTCCTCTATAAGCCTGGTCTAAGGGCAGCTTAATGGCACATGCCAAATACCTCCATTTAGCTGGCTCAGGGATGCTTTATGGGAGCATGGGAGGTGCAGAGGATAAAGCACATGACCTACTATGATGGTTTATACAAGTCAAATTGGTGCTTTACAAAAGGATAGTGGGCACATATGGCGGATTTGTTATTAATGGATGATAACAATTCAAAGAAGAATAGAAAACTGTATATATATATATATATATATATATATATATATATATGGGTGGGGCTCCAGAAAATGTCCATTATGCAAATTTGTCATGTTTTCTTTAATAACTCTGTAATAAGATCATTTCAGGTGATATGAACAGCATGGTTACAAAGATCTCAATGAGTACTTATGTAATAACTAAGGAATAAATTATATTTTTCCTGTTATTTTCTGAATTTACCCATATTTTGCTTGAAAAATACCAAAAAATCCATGTCCCCTGAGAAAAAATTATTTTCATTCAATTTTTTCTCTATTCACATTGTATTAACCCATTTTGCAATTAATACAACATATTTTAGAGACCCTTCTGTACATCACCGTGAATTTTCAAGAACATTTTCAAATTTTTTCATTATCTGATGAAAATCTTTAAAAATAGAGTTTTTCTCATAAAATCATGTTTTTATTTTAAAAAAATGTGTTATCTATATGAATAGAATGCGTTTGAGGTATTTTTTTGACAGTATGTAGAATTCTGACACCCACATATTGGAGCAGATATGCAAAAATCTGAATATTTTACTGTTTTCTCTCCATAAATGAGGCCCAAAGAGGGGTAGAAAAATGACCCTTTTAAGGCTATTTTCTTTGGGGAATAATTTATTATATAAATATAAGGCATATAAAGATAAAATTCAGTTGACACTGTGTGTGGTGGGGGCCTGGAAAGGATCTTGCCATTTGATTCCGGAAATTCCACTTCAAAGTATGATAAAAGACAGAAAATTGAAAATGTTACGTTCATCAGATTTATGTTATGTTCATCGGATTCACATGGATGATTTACCTCTAATTTGCCTAATTCTTCAATAATAGTTAAAACAAATATCAATAGGGTACCCAAGTAGTGAACTGCACCAGCTAGTGTAAGAATTTTTTCAATGTACATTATTGTTTTGCTGTAATAGGAATGCAATCATAAATGGTACGTTCATCAGATTTATGTTACGTTCATCGGATTTATGTTACGTTCATCAGATTTTTGGTGTTACGTTCATCAGACTGTTACGTTCATCGGATAAACTGATGATAGCATATGTGTGGCATAAATCATCCATGAAGAAAATTTTAAACAACCAGTAAACCTGAGAAAATCAACCTAATCAGCATAGGATATGAATTTTCCAGATAGATATATTCTTTAAGGAGATATTTCATGATTTTCCCCAAAAATGTTACGTTCATCGGATTCAGGCTAATGACTTATCAAAGATAAAATCCTTTATAATGCATATGTAGATCAAAGAAATATCTTTAGGCTAATAAAAGTGAATACAATCATTTCCAATTGTCAGTTAGTGGAACATTGTTCAATTTTATATTTTTTTTTTGTTGTTTACAAGAATTTTTAAATGAACTTAGAGCAAATCCATCATTTTCTCAATTTACCTGATATTTTAAGCATGACACAAGATATGTGGAAACGAAGGAAAAATTTATATATGATATTCTGTGCATAGAAGAGATACATCTCTACCAGGTTCCAGTGAATATATATCATGGTATATTGTTTGAAAATCATTTTTCCACAATTTTATCTCATTTAATCAAATCTGATGAACGTAACACCCCTCTTAATGCTTAAAATATATGCATTTTGAGCTAAAAAATAGAAAATGATGGAAAAATCCCAACTTCACAATATTTAGCATACTCATGGCTTATTACCTCCTCCACAGACATGTAAAACTATAGAAGTCTAAGGGTAATTAAAAAATTTGATCATTTTTTCTCAAAATTGGACATTTTCTGGAGCCCCACCCATATATATATATATATATATATATATATATATATATATATATATATATATATATATATATATATAATCTGTTTTTTTTTACACATACAATTGTCGCATTTATAGTGATTGAACAGATTCTATAAATGAATGTCACAGTGAAAAATGTGTATTTGGAATAGTAGGCCCAAATCAGAAAATTGAGTAATAATGGAAGCCAAAAACAGATTACATGGATTATTGAGAGCAGAGAATGCAGATAAGTGCTTTGACAATCACTGCAATTCATTTGTTGTTCACTCTGATTGTGTAGGATAAAAGGTAGAAGATTCCCTACCATTCCATACTAGTCATAGTGAAAGACTCACCATATTAATCTTGAGATAATTAGTAGCCTAGGTTTGGCAGGGTTTCAGTTGTTCATGAGTGCTGTATTATGTGGGTTGACATTAATGACAAGAAGTGCTTGACCTGTAATTGCTTGTAGTTCTAACTTGTATGTTGTGTTGCACAAAAGTGGTCATACCAGTCTGGTCCTAGAAAAGGGCCAGGTGAGGAATTACCTAGTCTGGAGAAGTCAGTCAGTCTAATACCTTCTCTGTGTGAGTACTATAGCAGCTCACTGAGGGACATCTATATTGGTCTCAAGAGCACTTGAATGAGAATGGGACAGCATTAGGTACCTAATAGTGCAGGACCTACTAATCTTAGGCAAGGGCAGTGACCTTCCAGTCTAGTGTGATAAGTGGAAGTAAGCAGGTGAAGCAGAGCATGACTTGTTATGAAAAGAGAGCACCTACTCCGAGCTCTATTCAGCATAAAAGTAACAACCTCCAAGTGAACTAAGAGAGTAGTGAACTAAGAGAGTAGTGGTACTAGATGTGTAAAGGAGAAGAGAATACATGGACAAATTGTGGAAGGTGATGAGGCACATCCTTCATTGCAGTACTTATTATCTTATATTATTGTATTGTAGCGATGTATAAGTAATGGTAGAAAGGAGTAAAATAAATGGCAGTATTAGGAAATGCCTGAATTGGTAAAGAGAGCAGAAGAAAGCAAGAGAGGTCATCTCCTATTCCATGACCAATGGATTCATAACTCTACTTCATGGTAAGAAGCATTTTGTGAAAGGATAATCTCCATTTTAGAACCTTACATCCATCAATGGAAAATGAATGAACCTAAAATCAGTAGTAGCTATGCACATGAGGATGTAGCTAAGAGCACAGTTTCATAGATCAACTCCAATTTGCCTTTATGATAAATATCAGTTTTTCCTACTTTTGCATTAATGGGACTGGACATTTATTGAAGGTATAGAACTAAAAAAGATGGAATGGATGACGAGAACTGACAGACAATCCTTTTTACATACATATAGCACCATGGAAGTATCAAGATAAGGCCTGACACTCAGCCAGACATTTCATCCCCTAGATATCTGTTTAACTATATGTATTCTGAATATACGAGTAATACCTCTTGAGGATTCTTATCTCTCCCCTTGGCTTGTTGCAGCCATGTAATGGAGCTGAGTGCATGAATGAGGGATCGATTCTGGTATTGCAGCAGAAGTGGTAGTGTTGCTGAACTCTCTGTTTTACATGAGGTAGCTTAATAATGTCATTAAAAAAGGGTTACTAAAAAGATATTTGCTAAATAATGGAATCTGGAGACAGGGCGACCTTAGTTCACTGAAAAAAATATAACCCTAGGAGCACGATGTGACAATAACCCATGTGGGAATGGTGGGAGCAGTGTGAACCTGAACCAGACCTCACTGAAAACCCTGCAGATCTTTAAACTCGTCAGATTGAGGACCTAGAGTCGTCGGAAGAGGTATAGACAGGGGGCAGCACCTTACAGGTAGTGAATTCCCTCAGTATACCTCTCCCCAGTATGAGTCTATGGCATTCTGTTGACAATATGCAACATACTCACAAGGTGGCAGGTATGTGCCACTCATGTTTGATGATCAGGCCTTCAGTCTTCAACTGAAGGTCTTCACCGCTGAGGACTTTAGGTGCTCAAGTTGACGATACCCAAATCTACAGCTTTAGGTACTCAGATTAAGGACCCAAGGTAGTCAGCTCCAAGGTTGTCACTCTAACAACCTTATGTAATCAGTTTGACTACCTTGGGTGAGTGTCTTGACCTAAACCCATTAGGTTGACTACCCTGGGTGCTCAATCTGAGTACCTAAGGTTGTAGTTTTGGGTATCGTCAGTCTGACGACCTTGGTGCTTTCAGTGCTCTTACCGCTGTGATTGTAGACTTTGAGGGAACCAAATGCCAGAGAATTATTCAAAGTTACACCCAAATTAAAGATTTTTTGGTGGGCAAACGTGTTCAACTGAAAATACACTAGTAATAGGAGCAATCTGCTAGCTATCATTCCATGTAGCATTATTGGTTTTCCTTATTGCATCAATAAGATAACTCACACTTTGTGCAAAAAAAAGGGGAAATATCCTAGCAAATTGTCGTGACTCCTAGTCACCCTGTGTGAAGTCACTCACTCATGTAGCTAAATGGAACACGACGTCGCTATAGCACAGGTTCACCAGGAATTGCCAGGGTGGTGATCACATGGCCTCACCTCAGATGGTGAGGATGGGGATCACTCAGACTCACCAAGGATGGCGACACGTATGATCACTTACCTCGCTAGATGAGACGTGCACCATGTCATAACGAACGTTCACCACGGATGGCCAGAACCGTGATCAGCTCCTCCAGCACCAATACTAGGGATGGCGACGCGGGTGATCACTCACCTTGCTAGATGAAACGCACACCTCGTGATAAAGCAGGTTCACTATGGATGGCGAGTGTGTTGATCAATCAAACTCACCAGCAATGGTGACACTGTTGATCAATCACCTCGTTAGATGAAAAGATCATGATCACAGACACATCATCGACAGTAATCATGCAGCCTCACATCTGCCAGATCATAGTATGTTTTGCCAGAAAAGGTATTGCCATATGTATTTTCTCTCTAGCCACAGAAAAGGTGTTCATGTAGATGTTTCACTATATATTTTTCCTCTAACCAGAGAAAAGGTGTTTATGAATAGTTGTTTTCATTTTAGAGATACCTCTATCTAAATTCAATTGTTATTTTCTCTATATAATCTTGTTCGATTCAACTCAGAATAATTACATAGATTTTGATTTGAAATAAGCAACACATTGGATACTTTTTGGAATTGATATAGGCTCGAAACTCTGTTATGGTCCAGACATCGAACAGTGCTGCTACCTGAGGAGGAAAATGAGTGAGGCTCCACCATCTGTGTGAAGGGCTGCATAGTCACACAGTGAGTGATAATCATGTTGCCGACAGTGATGAGACTTCACCACACTGAGTGAGAGCTGACGACAAGTGGCACAGAGTCACCCATTGGGTGATAATCATGATGGACAGAGTGGTGGAGATTCTCCATTATGAGTGAGATTTGACTGTGAGTGATAAAAGATGACAGAATGAGTGAGGACAATGTTGGCAACAACCATGAAGAGTCACGATGCTGAGTGAAAGGTGACACGCAGTGGCAGAGAGTCACAAGGTGGGTGAGAAAATTGTTGAAGACAGCTGTGATGATAGGCCATGCCATGCGTGATCAGGACGGTGCCTTTCATCTAGCGACATGGGTAATCACTCAAAAAAGCCTCACCATGGATCACCAATCATGGCGACAGGTGACAACAATTTGCTGGGATCAGATTAACTTTACCAGATACAACAACAGACCTATAGATACTGTATAGTTCTATTAATGTAATAATCTTAATTAGGCCGGGGGCTGATAGGGCCCACCATGCACACCCCCCCCACATCCAAACGCAACAGGTATTTTTTCGATCCTTAGGGTCCCCTGAACAAGATTCGGGCAACATACTCCCCTGATGTAAACTTGCATATGACTCTTCTGTGACTTCCATCATAGATGAGGAATATAGGTGATAAAAGGTTGCTAGGTTGTGTGGTGGCCTAGCAATAACGGTTTTGTATAGTAACAAAGCCTAGATTCATAACTGTAGATACATACTTGTGCATAGTCTCCCCTCAAGGACATAGTTCACTGATTTTAAATTGCATATAGCTCCCCTGTGCCATCACACAGTATGAACATAGGTAATAAATGGTTGCTATGTCATGTGGTTACCTAGCAACTGCAGCTTTACATAGAAACCCATGTACAAATATATGCAGATAGTCACAGATAACTGTATGGTCTCGCCCCAAGAACTTGTATGTATAGCTCCCCTGAAACATCTCAGAATAGAAGTATATAACAGGTTGCAAGGTCATGTGCTTGATGTTAGTCTACCTTTTAAAATCATCTAATTTCTACATCCATACCCTGTGTTATTTTGTATATACATACCCATGCATATGTATCTCAGATCATCCATGATTACACAGGATTGTAATTCCTAACAACTGTCCCCTCCCCCCCCCATATCAAATTCCAGTAACCACTGTCATATTATCAAAATCTACTATTGCTGGTACTGAAAAAAACACATTTAGAATACAGAAGATTGACTCTCAGCCTCATAATGTACTGCATGCCTAATTGATTATCCCAAAATCTTTGGGCAGCCTACTTGTCTGAAAGTAAGTGTAAGGTTGTTTCATTCACATATTGAGAAAATGAAAGAGATGGCTTGGAATATAAGTGTACAATTCTCAGGATATTCTCTCATCTGTTATCTCTTCAGAGCATCAGGCCCAGTGTTATCCACCCTTACATATCTCTGAACATTACATTCTGGTTCAACTTCTCTCATAGCAGTGTGATTCCAACAGCTGGTGATTATGCGTCTGGACACTTCTGAGAAGGCATATTGATCTGTTATAGTTCATTATCCCCAACACATGGTGTAGTGAATTACTAGTTGACCCTGATAATACTACTGAAGGCCACTGGCACACAGACCTTGAGTATCTTCTACCATTCAACATCACTCACACTGGACATGGTGGTCGATTGGTCTAGCTTATAGAAGAGGGAAGTGTCATCCATATTGTACAAACTGCTCCTATCATATCTAGAAAGCACCTGAGGCTACTGTTGTACTTCTGTCACCTTTACTTGAATCTGCAGTCTCTCTCTCTCTCTCCATGGATCCTATGACTGGAGATCATCTTGCTGCCTTTGGCAATTGAAAGCGATCGTTTAAAGTAACCCATGGTTTAAACATTGAGCTGCCCACCACAGTGCCAAGTCATCTATTGCATCTTTTAAACAGCAATCACAGACTTGACCACTAACTCTGTAATTCATTTTGCAGGTTGCATTAACGTGGGAGAGTAAAAAAAGCATAGTATGTTGAATGGCTGTGATGAATACATAACTTCAAATGGACAGAATACCTAATAGGGGGGGGGGTTTATTGGAAGTGTGACCACTATCAATAGCATCTGACAGATAGACACAAAGTAGCAAGTAGCTATTAAGATCAAGCTAGCAATTCTAGAATATTAGCTGGCAACGAGCCTGTATATTGGAGACATTATAAAGGAAGTTACCAGTCAATCATCCCTGGTTTTCACCCTCACTCACAAGGGGCACCCTATCACCCCAATGCTTTACCTGTCTCTCCTATACAGATATTTGGAATATAAAGTGTGATTGGAAATCTAAAACTCCCATCTAGTGGAGTTCAAGTGAACTATTCCTCAGGATCTGGGGAAAAATAACCTCCCCCTATCTTTAACTTGAGCTGTCATGAAGATGAACATTCCATCTTGGGAGTATGAATGTATGGTATGAATAAATGAATAACAACAACAACAACCTCGAATTGCATGGTCATGGCGGCAACGGGCTAAGACGCTAGATTCGGAGCACTCCGCTACTTTGCAAGTTTATCACCACTGTCGACCTAAGTACATTGCTTGGTGTATGTTCACAGTCGTCTAAATATATCATTTACACGTTCAAAACCATGGCAGCTCAAACAGACGTCACTAGAGGAAAAGGAAGGCGAAAAAAAGAACCTACACCCACTACACCGGTCCCAATGACAGGGGGTCTGCCATTGCTGAGTTAAGAAGCTACTCTTGGAGAAATTATACATGCTGTCAATTCATTAGGAAAGCGAATGACTGCTCAGGAAACCTTAGCCTCTACCACTCTCCAAACCCTGATGAACATCCAGACCAGCATAAAAGAATGTACTACCTCGAACACTAAGGTAAATGATACCCTTGCAGAGGTAAACATCAAATTAGCAGAAAATTCAGCGGTAGTCAATGGAGTCAAAGACACACTGTCAAGCCTGACAGCAACCGCGGCGGCCTCCACTCGCATTATTCAAACGCACCAAAACAAGCTTGAGAAAATGGACAAACTAGATGCTCAGAAGGTAGTTATTATCCAAGGAGTGGAGGAGACAGAAGGAGACAACCTTTATGAGAAAATGGGACAGCTTTTCAATGATACGAAACTGGAATGGAATCAAGAAATGATAGCCTCTGTTAGACGAGATGGTCCGAAACTACGGAGAAAAAACCAACATGGCGTCGAAGAAGGTAAACATCGTCCCATCAGATTAACTTTTCTAAATTTCCAATGTAAATCCAAGCTCATGAAAGGTCTAAAACACCTAAAACATAACAGAACGTGGGACTATGTCTCAGTAGGCGATGAGCTAAATGAGAAGGAAACTAGAAACTTTATAGACCTGAGGTCAGTGTTCTTCCTATGTCGCGCAAACAAAATTGATGTCAAACTACGACAACGCTCAGTGATAATTGAGGGGAAGACCTATGGACAGAAGAATCTGGATAACCTACCGTATCAAATGACATTGGAAAAAGCAAATGAAGCTAAAACACCGGATGGACTTATGTACCGTTCCAGCTATCATAAACTGTCAAACCTCTACCCGGTAGAAATTGAAGATGGGGATAATATTTTCTCCAGCGTAGAGCAAGGGTTTCAGTACCACAAAGCCATTCTATGTGATAGCCCAGAGAAAGCTGCTCGTATCATGGAATTATCCAGTCCATACGACATGATGTCAGAGACTAAGTCCCTAAAGCAAACCCCCCAATGGGGCAAGGAAGCTGAAAAAATCATGCATAGACTTAATACAATTAAATTCACTACACCTGAACTCAAGGAATACCTGATCTCAACCGGTAATCTTAACCTATATGAAGGAAACTTTCATCCAGTGTATGGTTCAGGATATCACCTAGGTCAAGCAAACTTATGCCGCATTAACAATCTGAAAGGTGAAAACATACAAGGAAAAGTACTGATGCGGATTAGACACTCCTTGACAAATACCCAACCCACAACTCCCACACGAGACATAGGGCATGTCGCTGACCAGCATCCTAACGTCAACCCGCTACCTGCTCAACCACAGCTATAAACTTTTCTATATATAAAGACTGATAGAAACTGCATCAAAGTAAATTTGTACATTCATATGAGTACATATACTGTATATTAATCTGTATATTTCTAGTAACAAAATAATTACCTTATAGCACTTATCTGTACTAGAAGATGTAAAACAGAAGAATGTCCTAATTAGCTGGAGTGCTCCAACCTTAATCTAGTAGTTATATTTCCACCCCAGGGCGGCCACTAGAGCTGTATGCCCCGTTGGGTTTCTTTTTCTTTTTTATTATCATTTTCTTTTTTTCTACATCCCATCACATATGTCGCATTTATATCCACGGTATCAACTGATACAGAAAGAAATTATTATGTACGAGTCGAACTACAATACCTAATATAAACCTGTATAATACCCCCAATTTTAAATCAGGTTTTTCTGTAGTTCACCTTAATGCTAGATCCATAAGAAATAAGCCTGCTGGTTTGAAAGACGAGTTAGATAATAAAAACATTGATGTATTATTATTCTCTCAAACTTTCCTAAATGATACTGATGAAGATGAAATGTATAGACTATTCAGGTATAACATGTATAGACATGATAGAATAAGTGAATTTAGAGGAGGAGGCCTGATAGCGCACATACTTGATACTGTTACATGCTCGGCCACTGCATACCAACACTTAAACAGAGGAAACCCAAATATAGAGACTCAATGGCTTCTTATACAAAAGGGCATGGCAAAGAAAACTTTAGTTTGTAATGTATACAGACCACCGAATGGAAATCTAACTGCTTTCTGTGATACTATGCTTGCAACCCTGTTACAGATTGAGAATTTTGATGAATTTGATATTATTTGTATAGGTGATTTTAATGTTGACATACTGATAGAAGATAACAACAAAACCATGCTATATGAAATGATGGAAAATTTCAACCTTACTCAGCTTATAAATTGTGTTACTACTACTGAAGGCTATAATACATGCATAGACCTAATCTTCACAAACTGTAATAATGTCTTATCCTATGGTCCACTAAACATTCATTTAAGTGACCATCTTCCTATCTATATTATACGAAAAAATGCCACAGTTAAAGCTGGTCATAGATACTTCACAGGAAGGTCCTATAAAAATTATAACAGTATTGCTTTTCTAGAAAAAATTAAGAATTTAGATTGGACTGACTTTGATAATTCACAAACTTCTGAAGCCTGTTGGAATATTTTTGAAAAAAATCTATACGATACTCTAGAAGGCATGTGCCCCATCAGAGAATTTAAAATTAAAGACAAAAGCTCGCCTTGGATGACACATTATTTATTAGAATGGATAAATGATAAAAATGAAATACTAAAATCTGCTAGAAAGTCTGGGTCTGTACTCGACTGGCACAGAGCTAGAACCATTAGAAACCAAGTTAATATGGAGAAAGAGACTGCAATGCAAAATTTCTTTAAAAAACAACGCGATGATAATATCAAAGAAACCAAAGCATTTTGGCGTAGCATAAAGAAAGTAATTCCATCAAAGCAGTCGAACAATAGCATAATAAATTTGATAAATGAAAATAACGACACAGTAGATTAACCTGACACTGCCTCATTTATCAATGAATTTTTTGTTAATATAGGACCAAATCTAGCTAGTAAACACACTGACCCATGGTCATTTGATGGTACTACATGTATAACCGATATGCCTGACTTTGAAGTATCTAGAGATGAAATTATAAAGTGTTTGAATGATATCGATACATCAAAATCTTCTTGCCTTAATTATATACCTACAAATATATTTAAGGAGGCAGCTCTGTGTATGATTGAAAAGTTTGAAAAATATTAATCAAATTATGTATAGAAACTAGTAAAATTCCTAATAGTTGGAAAATTGCTGTAGTCACCCCCCTACCAAAGGGCGGAGACAATACAAATGTATCTAACTATCGTCCAATCAGTGTGCTTCCTGTACCAGGTAAAATTTTGGAAAGGTTAATACACAATGCTATCTCCCAGCACCTAACTGCTAACTTAATATTAACTGAACGCCAATGAGGGTACCAGAAAGACAAATCTACTACGGACTCTATAAGTTTCTTTGTAAATGACGTATTAAGAAGTCGAAATATAGGATATATTACTCTAGCTGCATTTATTGATATTAAGAAGGCTTTTGACTCGGTTAATTATTTGATATTACTAGAAAAACTAGAACGTTATGGTATAAGGAGAAAAAACTTGGAATTAATTAGAAATTATTTAACTAATAGAAAACAATGTACCATGGCTAATAATATTAAGTCAGCAGAATTACCCTTGACCTGTGGAGTACCCCAAGGATCAATCTTGGGTCCGTTATTTTTCTTACTATATATCAATGATTGCATACAAAGGGATGATATACACAAAACTATGTTATATGCTGATGATGACCTTTTCTTCAGCTCAAACTCTCAAAAATCTACGTAAACCTAACATAGAAATAAATGGAAGAATGCTACTGAATGTCAACTCGTATAAATCTTTGGGAGTACTAATAGACCAGGAAATGAATTTTAATCTACATGTGAAGACATTAATGAAAAATGTTCGCTACAAATCGTTTCTATTGTATAAAATACGACATATGCTATCACATACAGTGCTCCTACATGTGTATAAAACCTATGTACTACCAATTATTGATTATGCTGATATCTTCTATGATAATGCCAATGGAACTTTACTTGAAGAAGTCCAACGACTGCAAAACAAATGTATTAAAACTTGCCTCGGTTTGAACATCTTAACATCAAAAGATAGAGTTCATCATGTAGCAAATCTTCCTAAACTTATTTACAGAAGACAATACCACTGCAAGATGTTTGCACATAAAATGGTTAGACTAGGTAATAATGTTAGAGTAGCAAATAGACAGACTCGCCTACATGATGCACCTGTATTTTTCTATAGTAATATTAATTGTAAAGCCTATGAAAAAAGTCCAGAAGTAAAATGCGCACAATTGTGGAATACCCTACCTACAAATACTAGAAATATAAAAGAAATAGGTACTTTCAAAAACCTAATGAAAATGGACTTAATGGATACTATCCCATAAATAAGAAAATGTAATAATTCTCATTGATAATGATCAATTATATTTGATGCAACATTGTGATTGTGATTGGAAATAACAATTTCTTTTTATAAATAGACCCATTTATTGTTTAAATACAATTATATATACTGCCATGTACCAAAACTCAATGTCAAACTTTTCAGGAATCTATATATGTAACGCTATATACTATGGGGAGAGGCATAATAATATCTCTTGATACGCCTCGACCCAGGAACCTATTGGTCTTCATATATGAATATTTGTGTACAATCATTCACTGTATAGTCTGCTCGTTGACTCATATGTCTATGACCAATAAAGTTCAAAGTTGTTCAAAAAAAAAACAAAAAAAAAAACCTTTACATCATCCAAACACACATTCACCTTGTTCTTGTGCTATTGTGGTCAATACTTTCACACAACTAGACTGATTTTCTGGGATTGATCATCTCTTAACCCAGCCAGACTCTCACTGATCACTTCAGAATCCTAATACTGTAGGTTTACTTTCAAAAATTATCTGTCATTTGAGGTCTGTTCAATGATCTTAGCACTAATCATCCCCAGTTAGGGTAAGTAAGCCTGTAGTTCCTATCCAGATCTCTATTCTATTTAATGCTCTAGCATAATCATGACTATAGATGCTCTTTACCATCAAGGTTCCTTTTCCCAACCTACACTACTATTGCGAATTGTATGTTGCAATTCATTTCTGAGGCGAGACCATATACTCATCTGGTTCTATCCCCAGAGATTTGGACATGGGGTGCTATGTAAAGCTGCAGTTTCTAGGCAACCAGATGACAAAGCAAATATTAACTACCTATGTTCATACTGTGTAATGTATACAAGGGAGCTTTATGCAATTTAAAATCAGTGAACTATGTCCTTGAGGGAAGACTATGCACAAGACATAGTCTATGCCTACAGGTATGAATCTAGGCATTGTTGCTATGCAAAACTGCTATTGCTAGGCCACCACACAACCTAGCAACCTTTTATCACCTATATTCTTTGTCTATGATGGAAGTCACAGAAGAGTTATATGCAAGTTTACATCAGGGGAGTATGTTGCTGAAAGGAAACCATGCAGATATGTACATTCCAGCATATTTTCAGGTTTGGTTGCTATGCAAAGCTACTGTTGCTAGGCAACCACTCCACCTAGCAACAAAACAAAATCACCACTAAGCTCATTTAAAGGGGTGGGACCCACCAGATACTTTCTAGACTGCACATATATGTAATTCAAAGTGACATTTGATTCTATTGTCGGCCATTTTGAATTTCAGTTATATACAGCATCGCCATTAAATCTTATGAAGTAGAAACATGTATGTTCTTAATCAGCACTCTTTTTTACATAAGAGTGGGGAAAATTGATAAAGATTTAGCATGGGAAAACATCCATTTAGATAAAGAGGGAGATTATTGAAATGGAACAGCATCGTATTGGCTCATGGTAGTATCTCCGCTTATAAGGCAATAACACGGGTCATATTCAACAAGGAATGCTGCAAAATGTCTCATATTACTCAGAACGGTTTGGCCTACATAAATCATATTAGATATTGTGGTTAGATGGGGAAAAGAGCAAGTTTTATACATGTATCTGGAGTGCATTTAAAATTTTCAGTTAAAAAAGGAACTTTGTGATTTTAATCTTCTGGACCGTCTGGTACACTCAAATCTGAACTTAAAAACATGTATTAGGGCTTAATGAAAAGCTTATTATGTCTTCTTTCCAACAAGACCAATAGCTTCAGGATCCAGACAAGGTAAGATAGTCTTAGAGCTTGGGGATTGAGCATACCCTTTGAATAACATGGTACCAAAATTGAACCCGCAAATGGATAATGAGCAAAAACCGGTAGTGCATCCCAAGATAGTCAATGTTAACATCTTCAATCTTGTTCAGGAGGCCATTTCTTAACACACTACGACTGCTGTCCTTTAAATCGTAGTGAGCGCCTAATAATTTGGCCTTAACAGTACCATGCACTAGTAGTCTCTAATGTCTGCACCAGTACGACTGCCCTACTAAACCTTATGTAATTACTGCATAGCTGCTAATCATAGTGAGCAGTCGTAGGGCAGTTCCTACGATAGCCTGGCTTATCCTTGGCATTTATAAATCATAGTGGCTGTGTGCAGTCGTAGTACATTGAGAAATGGCCTCCTGGGGACCCTAAGGATAAAAAAAATACCTGTCGCGTTGGGAAGAGGGGGGGTGCATGGTTGGCCCTATCAGCCCCCGGCCTAAATGTTTTACCCACTGTTTTACCTGTTCAAGCAGTGGGTATCTGTAGTTCTTCTCCATGTAGGAATGGAGGGACATGTTACCCACAGCAGTTCTTCCTCAGCCATTACTGTATCTGTACACCGGGGTACAATGGCTATAACTGTAGTCAAGAACAAAGTAAGTTGTCATTTTGTTGATAGGGGCACTTCTCAAATCAATGCACCATAGTAGCATAACTTGCACCAATATGTTTCAAAATGCTGCTTAAACATAAAACTTTGAGTTGAATTAAATTATCATTTCAGCTCCTCCAGCACCAACACCATCATTCCCTGGAAATGGAGGTAACCCTGTACCCGATCTTCCAGGACCAACAGCGTCATACCCTGGAAATAGAGGTAACCCTCAATGTCTGTTGGACGAGAATAGCTTATCATTCAGGGAAGGAGGGTACAAATAAAGATGGTTTAAGGACAAGGACTCCAGGTAACACAAAAATTAATTGACAAAGGATTTTCTTGTAACTTGAAATATTTGTTCCTTACATGATGTGTAATTGAAATGTGGAATAAAACTTTGAGGTAGCAACACTAGTTTCTTCAGTACTAGCCATCTTTTGTAAAATGCTTTAGCATTGAGTCCAATTGGCTGACAGCTAGACATTTGGGATTTTGGAGGAACTTTAGTGAATAGTTCCCAAACTAGACATACAATATTTTACAAAAATTACAAATATGTCCATTGACATGTGTTAATCAAGATAGAAATGTAAAATCATATGGTTTCAATGCTACGGATCACAGCCAGGAGGGTGTTGCTCCTATAGTAAAAGGAAGAGCTGGCTAAAAATGCCCTTGTTTCCAGTCCTTTCTTTTCATGTAGCTATAACTTGTCCCTTTCGTTGCTCACAAGTGGACATTCAAGTACGGTGCTCAAAAAGTGGATTTGAGTAGGTACCTAGTTAGGAGAAGTCAGTCAGTATAAAATACTATAGAGTGTGTAATATGAGTAGGTACCTGATAGTGCAGCTCTCTCTGTTTTAAACAAGGCAGGTGACTTTTCAGACTAATGTGGTGAGTGCAAGTTGAATGGTGAAGCAGAGCTTGACTTCTTTTTACCATAGGAGCAACATGCTCCTGAGGGGGGTTTGTAGACTTTTGGCAAAGTTTCTTCAAACTTGATAAAAATGCACATTTGTAATATTAGGCATAACTTTTGAACTAATAATGATAGAAACTTGCATAAAAAACTGACAGATTCCTCTTATTGAGAAAAATGAATTAGTTCCAGAAATGGCGGCTAGGCACTTGCCGCTCTCGTTCTTAATTGTTTGGGTGATGAGCTATGAAGAACAAAGATATTTTAGTTATGTACTCTACAATTATCATTATCAATCTAGTGAGAAAACCTTAAATATTATGAGAATGTGGTGAAGACGAGGCAGTACTCACAGTTCCAATCATGACCACACAATCTGGATCAGTCCCTGTACACCACCCCTTATATACAGGTTGGGTTTCCCTCCAAAACCTGTAACCCTTCCATTTGTGGTGTGAGGGTTCCAAAGTAAAAGCTCTTCCTTTGCGGCCTCATTGGATGAAGCCCTGTGGTGCCAGCCCCAGTCATGCCTCATTGGTCAGTGTGGTGTTTGACCTAAAATGTGGAATTTGGAATGGCTAGTGTCCTAATGCTGGTTCTCCTGAATCAGCATTACCTCTGCCTGACAAGACTGGACAAATCACCCCCTGGGTACATGGTAAGGGGTCCTTCCCTTGTACCACAGTAAGAGCCCCTCTGCTGGTTGCCCTGTGTGAGGGCTCTCAGGCTAGGGGCTCTATGGTTCCACTGGTGGGAGGGTGGGTGCCAATAATTGTGGTGTGGGTGGGTGTACCTGGTAGTGGGGCAGGTGGCTCACAGTCTGGTACAGTATTATGCATTTTATAGTAGAAATGCATCTTTTAGTGTGGAGGAGCTAAATTGTTCTTTATGTAGTCGCGAACAAGACTACTGTTGCATGGTTTCAGCCTAAAGGCCTCATCAAGTGATTAGAGTTAATTGTGATATGTTATATGCATAGTCGTAAAAAGGTGAAAATATAGGCGGACATCGTGGCCCAGGTGGAGGGTGGGGTAGGTGACGGATATTTGGGATTCAGAGGTCGTATGGGTATAGTGTCTTGGTCAAGGTACATACTATTTAGACAAAATTTTCTAGAGTGTTATTATCACACACTGTAAAAATATTTTGTGACGTGGCATTGATGACCAGACTCTATCCATACCTATTGTCCATTGTGTTCAGGCCGTGGGGGGTCTGTGTCTTCAGCCTGTGGATCCAATTAAATTCAGTAGTAAGTCTTAGACTTTCAGCCCTGGCACTTTAAGGGTGTCTTTCTATGAAATCCAGGATATCACATCATGTATGCCATGATGATATTTTTGGTTGAAGTGATGGGCCACATCATTTGGGCCTTCTCCATCATCTATATTATCTAGATTCTTTCTCAAAGTGTCCTGTACGTTTGTCCTACATATTGTTTGTTACACTGCTTGCACTCCACGCAATAGATCACATTGGAGCTGTTGCAAGTTATGTTTCATTTCGTTTCATACTGTTTCCAGGTGGATTTTGAAGTGATTCTTCCAGTGGTGTCCAAAATGTGGCAATATCCACATCCTTCTTTGTTGCATCTATTTCTGGTTTTGCTGCAGTGCTCTTTTACAGGCTTCTCCCTCTCTGGGTGGTAGTCCATTCTGGCTCTGCAGAGATAGTCTCTGAGGTTCTTGGGTCTTTTGTAGGCATGGATTTCCCTAGCTCTGTACACATCCTTGGTTGTTTTAGATCTGCCTAGTAATTCCCAGTTGTGTCTAATTATGGTTGGTATATGGTTGTTGCCAGGGTGGTAGGTACTGACAATGATCACTCTGTCCTTGTCATTGTCTTCTGGAGGTCTTACTATGTGTAGGATCTCATTCCTAGTCTTGGAGTCCACTTTCCTCTTACATTCCTCCAATATTCTTTCAGGATATCCTTTCTCCCTGAATTGGTCCATTTTCTTTCTACTGTGTTTCTCATAATCCGCTTCATTTATGCAGATACATTTGATTCTGGTCAGTTGAAAGTGTGGTAGGCTTCTTTTTGTTACTGGCGGGTGTGCTGATTTGAAATTTAGGTAGGTGTTGGTGTCCGTAGGTTTGGTATACAGATCTGTGTACAGACCAGTTCCCTGTTTCTTCACAGTGGTATCCAGGAAGTTAATACTCTCATTGGATGATTCCATGGTGAATTTTATTGTCTCATGGGAGTTGTTCAAATGGTCCACCCATTTTTTGAGATTTTCCTTCCCCAGATCCCATATGATGAAAATATCTATGTATCTCCACCTTACTCTGGGTTGCAAAACATGGCTTGCAAGGAGGCATTCCTCCAGGTGTTCCATAAAAATATTGGCATATGATGGTGCCAATCTCGTGCCATCACTCTCTGAAAAGTTTTATCCTCGTTATCTTTTGGCAAGACCCTCCAGTACAGTCAATTACAGACCGTGCTTTAAAACGTCCTGCGTGGAAACCATGCATCATTGCACCAGTAGAATTATTTATGTATCAGCAGAACTGTATTATGAAGTCAGAAGGAATTCACTTAGTACAGACTGTAAATATGAAGGGGGGGTGTCAAGTGACCCCTCAGTAATATCGACTCTCAGCTGCCCGCCTCACCCCATACAGTGATACCTGCTACTTTACCGATCATGCTACTAACCCAGCAAATTGTCGTGAGTCCTCGTCAACCTGTGTGAAGTGGCTCACACATGTCGGTAGATGGAACACTACGTCGTTATAGCACAAGATCACCAGGAATAGCAATTGTTATGCCATGTGCGTCTAACACACAGTAGCGAAAGATGATGGAATGAGTTATCACTCAAAAAGGAGTCACCATTGAAGACCAATCATGGTGACAGACGACGACAATTTGCTGGGAAGTAATACTATACACTTGGCTGTAAAGGGTTAACTATTGTTTTATTACAAATAGAATATTTTGTAATGTTTACTGTTTTTAAGCACCCTGCCATTGGAGAAGTAGGTTTTGGTCTTTGTGCAGAATTGTGTCATCTTGATGATGCATTGAGCTTTAATGATGGACGTATCTGTTGTAGGACGGCATGTGATGGAACTACATGCAAAGGCCCGGAAAATGAACTCACATGTTAAGTTTCTGCACCCCCCCCCCTCTCATATGGCTCATTACGATTCTTGAAATTTAAGGTACATTAGTTGGGGCACAGAAAGATATTCATTTCAAATTGTGCAAGAGTGTTCACAAAGGACACACGTTTCCTAGTACTTCCTGGAATAATTGTTGTACCCCAAGGTTTATTAAGGTGGGCATGGATTTTGCAAATTACACCAACTGTATATGCACTAAATGAGGCATTATCCTGTAACATGCTACACTACCCTTTGACAACACCAGACCAATCATGTCAAAATCATATAATTCACTGTTTGTTGGAAAGGATTGAGTAGTTTTTTTTTCAAAATTTAGTTTGTATATACACCATTGCATTTACATTGTCCATTAACAAAACTTAATTCTCTGATCCATTGGTTTCGCTCTCCTTTAAGGAGATCATGTTCGAATTATTTTGAGTCTAGTTTAGGTAATAATGCCTATCTACTTTTACTTCTAACACTAGGAGTGCCTTGTGAAAGCGGCTCATGTAAAAATGTTGGGGTCTTAATCTTTAAAGGCAAGCTAGACTTAATCAGACATGTATGCATAGATCAAATAAATTATTACTTTTTGAATAATCTCTTGATTTTCTCTTTTTCTTTTTTTTTTTTTTTTAAAGTATGAGTAATATCCCCGAGAACCATGGGATCCTGGACTTAAAGGATGGCTGATCATAAAGACTGGCGACATGATAAACCTACCCTGACTCAAATAATGCATGTTTACATCTGGAGATACATTTTACTTTTAGATCCATACTTTATTTCTGGCTATCTTGTCTGGGTACTATCCCAGGCTACATGAATAACGAATAACTACAGTTGAATCGGTTTCCCAATGCACTAAGTGTTTGGTCAGTTACTTCTAGAGTGTGCACACATACTTGACTTATTTGGATTATTAGAATACAATCTCATAGAGATTTATATGTGAGCTTCGATACATACACATTAGGATTATGAACAGTAAAATCTTAGTGTCTATCCACAGTTGGTGTTTTTACCAACTACCCCTAGCACCCTTCTATTAAGAGGTGGGGTACTCCAGGAAATGAGTGTCCACCACCTGGAGGCTATTGTGAAAAGAATCGGAACCGGATTCTCACTGACGTAACTCACCTTCCAGTTCCTGGCTGTTCTGCTGCTCAGAACAAACTTCTTACCTTACACTCAGAATCAATCCTCTTAATGTGAGTCATACTGGAAAGCATTCCCCAATTCATGAAAACTTAAGAATCCATTCTATAACCTATTACCTTGCTGCAAAACAGAGGACAAGTTATTGCTTGGGGGTAGTCAGTTCCCATTTGGGAATAGCACCTCTGACAAAATTGAATTCCTGTCCTTTCGCAACACCCTCCTGAGTCGAAGTAAACATTTGAATTAAAACCAAACCCCTACACACATGTTTTATGTATCTATTAGGACAGAAGTTTGAATCAACTGAAAGGGATTAGGAAAATCGTCTACGCGTATTGATAAATAAATGGATTCATATAAAATTTATGACTTTAGCAAAATATTTGGTTTGCTTTATCAAGTTTTTCTATGGTTATACAGGAAAATAACATCATTGAGTTCTAATTTCATAAACACCAAATTTACTGTAATCTCCTGACATATCAAAAACATCTCAAAGTAATTGACATGCACCTGTACCACCAAGGACGGGGAGGGCAATCCCAACGTAAATGAAAAGTTGTGTGTCACAGCTTACCAGGAGGCTGTTGCGAAAAGGATTAGAATTGAATTCTCACTGTAGCTATTAGATCTTCCCATTCTGTGCTCTTCCCCACCCTGAGAATCAACTTCCACCAAGAAATGGTTCTTACTTGAGAATTACACGCTGACTCTGGACCACTATACCACTCCTCTGACCAATTCCCTTTGCGCAACACACCAGGTAATCGATTCCCTGAGTTGAGTGAGTTCCGTTTTGGGAATAGCACCTCTGACAGATCCAATTCAAAATCTTTTCACAATGACCTCCCGATCTTTCTAATACATATATACTGTAAACAATGTGTTCGAAATAATGGTAAAATCCAGATCTTGAAGTTGCCAGAGCTCCATTGTTATTTTCACAGAGATTCCTTGTACCACGTACAGTGTGTACTGTACTGCTTTATTGTAGAAAGTACACTGCTTCACTTAAGTGCAATTACAATGGTTTATTGTTCAGTTTTACTAGGAGAGCTTGTAGATTCAAAAGTTATCACATTAGAATGTAGGTACATATATGCGGGATTACTGAACAAGTAACCAATGGATAACTCATGACGAGTGTGTGTTAGTGAAGGATAATGACACGAGGCCATGGGCCGAGTGTTATTAGCCTTTGCTAACACACACGAGTCATGAGTTATCCATTGACTACTTATTTTATACCACAAAACCAATAAATAATCAATAGAATACCAATAAATTCAAGTTGAAAACAAAAATTATTCCCCCTCCCCGAGACTCGATGCCGGCCATAGTGTGTGTACACAGGTACATACACCTCCTTGCCCGGCAGCGGACAGCGACAGCGCCCGTCTCGGCTAGGCTTGGCAGCGGCACACGGCAGCGGACAGCGACAGCGCAGACGGCAAAAAAGAGATATGTCTCTCTGTTATGTTTGTGTAGAATACACCTCGTCGCCCAGCAGCGGAGAGCGACAGCGCACACGGCGAAAAAGAGATGCATCTCGCTGTTATGTTTGTGTATAATACACCTCGTCGCCCGGCAGCGGACAGCGACATGAAAGGACATGAGATCAATGGATAACCCGCACCCCATGCAGGTTATCCATGGATAACCGCACGCCTTAGAAAATTGATGTTAAAGCATACAGGGTGTGCAATATCGACAGATATGTGGATGGGAATAGACACCAAAAAGCACTGTGTAACCCAGAAATCGTGGAATAACTTGGGATACACTGGGCTAACATTGGCTGTGTTTTAGAGAGGGAATTCCATGGGCTCCAGTGAATTTGAAGAATAGTTCAGAAAGAGAGGTGACCATAAATAGAGAGTTGACCGTATAATTATTTGCAATTTGATAGCCATCAACTGGGGGGTCTTAAAACATCACTACCCAGCTATCATTACATAGCTTTATATAAATACAGGTTCTTTGTCCAATTTTATTTGATAATGTAATAGATATAAGTTTTTCTATAGTTTCATTGGCTGGGTATTGGATATGAATAAAAGGACTGAATGGATGACTGGAACTTGCAGAATGCCCTATCCTTTATATATATACAAATGACACTTGTGGAAACATTTAGATAAGGCCTGACACCTAGTCAGACATTTCATCCTATAGATATATGTATAAGTGTGTTAAACCTATATGTATGGATATATAAGTAAAGCCCTGGAGGTTTCTTATCTCTCCCCTTTGCTTGTTGGAGCCATGTAATGGGGCTGAGAGCATAGCATCGCATAAATGATAGATCGATTCTGGCATTGCAGTAGTAGTGGTAGTCCTGCAGGCCTGTGGGCTTCCCTAGCCCACTTAAAAGCGTCTATTTCTCCTCTTTTCTATCCCCTCAGGATGTGTGTGGTGCACATGGGCGGTCACTGACACATTCCTCTGTGAAATGGTAATGTAGTTCTCGCCATGAAAATGACCTTAGCTGTCGAAATGGCGTTAAACATCTATTACTCACCCCCTGCAGACCTGTCTATGAGTCTCATCAGATAAGGCTCACAGCTAAAAATAATTTTCTTGGAATCTTAAATAATCTTACCTGATAATCTTTGTCCGCCACATAAGATAATTTATCTAATTTTCTTAAAACAAGAAAGATTATTTTTAGCTGTGCTCAATAGGACTGGAGGGTCGTCCCCATCTCATTTTTCATAGATGTGAAAACTATTTAGCACAATTTTTGAAACCTGTTTGGACTATCTTTCCAAAACTGAAAAACTTTAGAATATACTCTAAATAATAAATCTATGACCATTTTAGTTGACCAAATTGAGGGAAAATGCACCCCATAAAATATATGAAATATATAGGATGTTCGAGCTTTTCAAAGTGATGCTTCAACTTTTCGTGTGATTAATTATTTGACTCTTTGTCTACAAAAAGGGTTAATGTTAAGGGGAGAATACTCCTCCTTTCAAAAACGTGATTCTGCCACTATGACATCAGTCAATGTAGTATGGTTCTATCGAGCTGATTCTCATTTTGCAAAATATGTAGATCCCTAGGGACACACTCCATAATATAACATCCGCGAACATTATACTGGCATACTCTCATTTTGACATTTTGGGATTTTCATGTGACAGTGATCCCCTACAGCATACCACCAACATAGTTCAATACCCAACTTTATAGCGTTTCATACAGTTCTTTGATTGGGACGTATTAACATTTTTGCCCATGTTTATCTTAGAGAACCCCGTGAAAAGCACATTGTAATCAGCAAAAGTAAATTACAGGATTCTCAGTGCCCAAGCCTGACCTATGCTATCATAAGGAATTCTCCTGTAATTCAACTGGTATAGGCCTACAAACACTCACGCAGGCAATTATCTATTGAAATCCATTTAGTCCAGAAATGTACTCAGAATAGAGCAACATTTCCCCTCACAATTCTAATTTCTGTGACGTCATTGACTCACTCTAAAAGCAACTATCAGCTATGATATATACTGAGCTACATAGATGGCATAGTGCAGTAACTAAGAGGAGAAGCCCAGGAGGGGGTTGCGAAAGGACAGGAATTCAATTCTGTCGGAGGTGCTATTCCCAAATGGGAACTGACTACCCTCAGGCAATGACTTCTCCCCTGTTTTGCAGCAAGGCAATAGGTTATAGAATTGATTTTTAAGTTTTCAAGAATTGGGTAATGCTTTCCAGTATTACTCACACTAAGAGGATTGATTCTGAGTGTCAGGTGGGAAGTGGGTTCTGAGCAGCAGAACAACCAGCAGACTGTTGCAAAAAGATTTGGAAACGATTTTGTCCGAGGTGGTATTCCCAAAATGGAACTGACTGACCTCAGGGAATCAGATCCCTGTTGGGTTGCCAAAAGATAATTGGTCATAGAAGTAGTTTAGGAGTGGTCAGGAACTGGTGAATGCTTCCTAATCGAGAACCAATTCCCAGACAGGTCCTTTCTCCAATTCCCTGGCCTTTCGACTATGGGAAGCATTCAGGTGGAATTAATCATGGAACCAGTTCCTCAACTTTTTGCGATGCAGTCTAATTCAGAGTAAGTCAATTCCATTACAGTATAAGGTGGGGATTGGTCTCCCTGGGTGGAGAATCGGGAGGAACTGGAAGATGCATTAGTTACAGTGAGAATTGAATTCCAAATCTTTTCGCAACAGCCTCCAGGAGGGGGTTGTGAAAGGACAGGAATTCAATTCTGTCGGAGGTGCTATTCCCAAATAGGAACTGACTACCTCAGGCAATGACTTCTCCCCTGTTTTGCAGCAAGGCAATAGGTTATAGAATTGATTTTTAAGTTTTCAAGAATTCGGGAATGCTTTCCAGTATTACTCACACTAAGAGGATTGATTCTGAATGTCAGGTGGGAAGTGGGTTCTGAGCAGCAGAACAACCAGGAACTGGAAGGTGAGTTACGACAGTGAGCATCCGTTTCCGATTCTTTATGCAATAGCCTCCAGTGATGATTGTTCCATAGATCATTCTGTTAGTATCAGTCTATGGGGGCTGTAATCAAATCGTATGTAGATTGAATCATGTTTCTTCAGTTCCTACAATGCAAAAAAAGTGTTTAGATTCTAAATTCTGTTTATTTTCTGATATGAATTTTATGTGTATAGATGTCTAAATAATAAGCTGGGTATTTTAGGTTTACAGATTCATGCATTCACAGATTAAAGGCTTATACTTCTTTTTCAGCTTTATTTTTCTAGGGACATCAGCTGGTATTTACAAGTGCATAGTCTTGAGGCATGTCAGCCATAACACCATGTATGTGATTGATGATGCTTCCTTTCCCCAAAGGTTCCTTTGACTGGCACTACTCTGTCAATGATAAACAGATTCCTGAAGTGCTGTTAGGGTATTTGCTGTAGGAGGACCCACAAATTGGCTTGGGGAGAATAGTCACTTTGAACTAATGGTCTGTGGCCATGGCTCACATTCCTAATGCAGTCCGTAGGGATAGGGTTGTAGCAGTTTTCTAGGAGAGTAACCGGCAGTACTCTGTAAAATGTGTATAAGGTGTAGCTTATCTGCAAGGATGGAATTTCACTACTACTGCACACTTTATAATACGCCAATTTTAGGGGTGTGGCTTGTAAATGAGGAAAACAAACCATAGAAAAGTACTAACCCATCCAACCCCAGTTTTATTTTGTCTTACTCTACCTTATGATGTTCCTGAACCCAGGGGCTAACAGTATTTCTTTTAAATTATACCCTCTCTGTTATGATATAAATAACACCTCAACACAAGGTGAAATGATGTAATAATATATCAGCAAGGATGAATGAATATGGCCTTCTACAAATACATATGCAGGGTGTAACAGGTATATAGAATAGATTCTCATTCAATATGGATAGACCTGTAACAGAACTTGAGAAATACTTATTATAAGTGTGGGTAGTCCGGCACCAGAATGCATGGGTGTCAGGAGTATCAGACAGAGGTTAGAGGAGACAATGGAAAGGGGGACTCGTTGGTGACACCCTGTAAGTCAGTGTCAGTCACAGGTTACTCAGCCTGTTTGCATGTCTCACAGTTCACATTCCACAAATAGTGTGATTGTTCTACCCCATTGTGGAGTATTCAATCCAAACTATACACTATCAGCTTTGAGTAGTTTGCATATCTGAGACTTTAGCCTTTAGCATAGATCTAGTGCGTTCTTCTCATTGAGAGGGATCTGTCCATTTTTGAAGCAAGTCTCTATCATTATTAGTTCAAAATTTATGTCTAGTGATATAAATGTGCATTTTTATCAAGTTTGAAGACATTTTGCCAAATGACTACAAACCACCCTTTACCCCCCCCCTCTGGCTGTATTCCATAGGCTTTTGCATTAGGGTTCCCAACCCCTTACATAAATACGGAGCCCCTAATAGGACATACCAAAAGAAAAAAAATTTCCCCAGAAAAAAATATTCTTGCGGATGCACAAATAATTCTTGCGGGTACACAAATATTCTTGCGGATGCACAAATAATTCTTGCGGGTACACAAATATTCTTGCGGATGCACAAATAATTCTTGCGGGTACACAAATATTCTTGCGGATGCACAAATAATTCTTGCGGGTACACAAATATTCTTGCGGGTGCACAAATAATTCTTGCGGGTACACAAATAATTTTTGCGGATGCACAAACATTCTTGCAGACGCACAAATAATTCTTATGGGTGCACAAATAATTATTGCTGGTAAACAAACATTCTTATGAATGCACAAAACATTCTTGCAGGTGGACAAACATTCTTGCAGGTGCACAAATCATGTTTCTGTCACACACAAGAAATATTCTTGCGGCCACCAATAAAACGGCCCCATACAAAAAACATTTCTGTACCTGCAATAATGTTTGTGCACCTGCAAGAACTATTTGTGTACCTAAAAGTACTATTTGATTACCCCCAAGATTTATTTCTGCACCAGCAAGTTTTTTGTGTACCCGCAAGAATGATTTGTGTACCCGCAAGAATAATCTGTGTACCCGCAAGAATGTTTGTGCACCCGCAAGAATGTTTGTGTACCCGCAAGAATGTTTGTGCACCCGCAAGAATGTTTGTGCACCCGCAAGAATGTTTGTGCACCCGCAAGAATGTTTGTGCACCCACAAGAATAATCTGTGTACCCTCAAGAATGTTTGTGCACCCGCAAGAATAATCTGTGTACCCGCAAGAATGTTTGTACACCTGCAAAAATGTTTGTGTACCCGCAAGAATGTTTGTGCACCCGCAAGAATGTTGTGCACCCGCAAGAATAATCTGTGTACCCGCAAGAATGTTTGTGCACCCGCAAGAATGTTTGTGCACCCGCAAGAATATTTTTTTTGGGGAAAAAATTATTTTTGGTATGTCCTATTAGGGGCTCCGTACTACGCTCCGTAGGTCGGATTTTCTTTTGTTTATTGATTTATTTTTTTACATTTATATATGTATACGAAATGTTAGGTTTCATATCAATGGATGTATCAAATTCTTTGATTTCACTGTAAAATAATTATGGAAAATGACAACTGTGAGAGAAGGGAAGAACACAAAAAGGATACAGGAAAAATCCTTAAAAAGTAATGAAAAAAATTCTTTAAAATATGAAAAATGAGACAAAATTCTTCAAAATCACCAAAAAAAAAGTTTTTTCCCCTATTTTGCTAGGGTCGGTCGGGTTACTGGAAACAAACCTTTTTTTTTATTTGGCCTTTCCTTGTAACTTGGAATATTTGTTCCTTACATGATATGTAATTGAAATGTGGAATAATAGGTTGGGGTAGCAATGCTACTTTCTTCGGTAGCAGTCATCTTCTGTAGGATGCTTTAGCATTGAGTCCAATGGGCTGAGATCTGGACATTTTGGATTTTGGAGAAACAATGGTAAATCATTCCCAAACTGGACAAACATGTTTTCTCAAAAACTACAAATATGTCTATTGATATGTGTCAATAAAGAGAGAAATGGAAAATCATATGGTTCCAATGCTGTTTTTTGCACAAGATGAGTGTGTATGTACGGAGCCCCTAATAGGACATACCAAAAATAAAATTTTCCCCAGAAAAAAATATTATTGCGGATGCACAAATAATTCTTGCGGGTACACAAATATTCTTGCGGATGCACAAATAATTCTTGCAGGTACACAAATATTCTTGCGGATGCACAAATAATTCTTGCGGGTACACAAATATTCTTGCGGATGCACAAACATTCTTGCGAATGCACAAATAATTCTTGCGGATGCACAAACATTCTTGCGGATGCACAAATAATTCTTTTGGTGCACAAATAATTATTGCTGGTAAGCAAACATTCTTGTGAATGCACAAAACATTCTTGCCAGTGGACAAACATTCTTGCAGGTGCACAAATCATGTTTCTTTCACACACAAGAAATATTCTTGCGGCCACAAAAAAAACTGCCCCTTACAAAAAACATTTCTGTACCTGCAATAATGTTTGTGCACCTGCAAGAACTATTTGTGTACCTGAAAGTACTATTTGTGTACCCCCAAGATTTATTTCTGCACCAGCAAGTTTTTTTTGTGTACCTGCAAGAATGATTTGTGCACCCGCAAGAATAATTTGTGTACCCGCAGGAATGTTTGTGCACCCGCAAGAATATTTTTTGGGGGAAAAAATTATTTTTAGTATGTCCTATTAGGGGCTCCGTACAAACACTAGGTACTCATATTTTCTTTTTTTTAATAGCATAATTTAAGTCCAGATAGATTTTTTTCAATGTATAATCTCTGTTTCACGAGGGCCATTTCTTCAACAGTCGATGACTGCTCCCCTTCAAACTTTGGTATCTATTTATCCAATTATGACGCCATTGCATTCCTAATCTTGGGCAACGATACTTCTACTGCACTAACTATTCTACCTATGAGATAACTCTAATGCTGATCATACAGAACAGTTGTAGCTAATAATCTACAACCAACACCTGTGATCTAGTGTATTTGCAGTTTTGTGGGAATCATCTTCATGGTCTGGTTCCCTTAAAGGACCACAGGCAATATTAGATCGTGGAAATTGGCCAATGACCGCCTGCCATCAAGCCTTCCCCAGAAAGTGGGTTGGCTTGCTTTAGCAACACAGAAGATACCCTTCTCAGCCTTGAGTTTAAAAAAAAATGAGTGACAGGGCTTTTCAAATTAGTCTGGATTTCAGGGGAACCACATCTCATGGAGGCAGTGGCACAGACAGCAAGTGACCCCCAGAGAGCCCATTCTAACCACCTTGAATCATTTCTGTTACTGATTTGAGACCCAGATCTTATCTTTCCTACATTTCTACCATATTGCTCTAACATGAGACATAAGGTTTGTGATTTTTATATATTCTCCAATTAGGCCTTGCAATGTTTCTCTTTTCTTATTTTCGTGTTTTCCCTTTTTATATCAATTTTAATCTCTTTTTTTTTGCTGACGGAATACAAAGTATTCAACCCTGTCAGTGTTAACAGGACTGCTTAGGGCATGGAGTATCATTAGCATTTATGTATCCAGGTATCAACATAGGTTCATGATATCCAATTAAGATGATACTGATGCTGTGGATGGAGGTGTATCATGTAATCACATCAGATCAGCCATAATTTGTTTAATTGGCAATTCAAGTGACTCTCTAACAACCACATGGGGTCTGCCATAAGGTCTTAGACCAAGGTACAGCTGTGAAAACATAATGCTTGTTTTACATCTATTCCCCTAAAACATGCACATGATATTAGTGTAAATATTGACAGTTGGCATCTGCAATATTCAAAGGTTTTTTTATCTATAATCAACTCAGTAATAGGCCATGGTAAAAGTGTTATGAATGATTGTGAAGGTCAGTTCCCGACATGTCCATTGTATTCTAAAAAAAACCTTGCCAATAAGCTCAGGAGGTTAATTCAAAAGATCTTGGGATTTATACCCCTCGATTTTAGTGTAGGCACATATCATAAGACCTGGCCAGTCTACCCTATCTAATGCAGTGGTTGCAGGCCTGTCAGGAATAGCAAGTCCTGAGATCACTTCACTATTCCTTTTCCAGCACTAATATCACTACGATCTTAGTGAAAGTATTGCATAGTGGTTTAACCTGAGTAAAAGAGCACTGACAGGGAACACTCCTCATCGAAAGAGTGAATAGCCTGCTGCATACATATAGAGGGGAGGGAGGACATTTGCTGAGTGTCCTTGAGGGCTCTTAGGGCTACTCATGCGTTAAGTGCACTGTAAGGTAATTCTTCCCTTCTCTTTATCCTGGGGGGGGGGGCACAATGCTTCTAATAGGCAAGCATAAATCATACATTCAGGGGAACAACTCTTGAATACTGTACAGGGTCAACTGCACCCAGTCCTCTTTTGTTAGCCCATATGGGGACAGGAAACGATGGTATAAACACTGTTGTGAAGAAGAGTGACTCCACAGCTATTCCTTTATTTTGGGACTCTTACCCCTGTGCCCAGTCAGTACTTCTTTGAATAGAAGGGCTGAGGCTAAGATCGATGCAATCTTAGTGCTGGCTAGGAAAAGTGAACGCAGTCTAATCTTAAGATCGCTTAATAGGATAAGGCAGAATAATTCCTAACATCGCTGAGGTTGTGGTTGATGAGATTCTACCAGCTGAAATACACATCGATTATAGGGTCACTCCTTTTAGGTTTTAGTATTGAATGTCAACTGGTGCCCTTTACCAGGTCCATATTGCAAACATGAGAAGCCAGCACATTTAACAAGTTTGATTCAGAGCATGCAGTTCATTCAGAGTTTGAGTGACTAGTCTATCTCTCTTTTCTTTTCTTTTCTCTTCACATTTATTTTCATAGACCTTAAACACTATAGACCACACCAAGAATGTTCTGAATGTTGTTAACTACATGCCCGTACAGGGATATTCCTTTTGGATATATATGACTATATTCTCTCATCTCCTCCCCTTGAGCCCTGGCCGCTGCCTGAAAAGGTCTTATGTGTGCTGAGGGGTTCTCAGAGACCTTTAAATCTCTCAATTTCTAAATGATATCCATTATGATTTAGCCCCAATGCATTTCTTGTAATGGTGCAAACTTTTCAGCATATTATATAAACTCTCACGATCAGATTTATGCAACATCTGAATGGGTTACATTTATTCATCTTGCTATTCAGCACCTAAAGGGTGATGCTTATTAGACATCGTTTATAAGGATGTGACCAGACAAGGAAGCTCCCCCGTGCTCAATACGCTATTCCCTAACAGTGCAGAAAGAGGCTCATAGGTGTCAGTAGATCCTATTTACAGCTTTGGAAGGGTGGGATGAATGTTGAGAGCCCTGCACAGTCTGCCTACTAGAAATTTCTTTTCACACCCTTATCAATTTGTGCAATTGTTATTTGTATTTCAATGGCTTGAATAAATAAAATGGCTTGAATAAATAAAATGCAGCTGTCGACTCATTATGGAAATTGTATAATATGTATGGGTAACCAAGCTGTACCATTCATGAAACTGATCTTCAAAATGCCAGTTCATTTCACTGAATTTCAATGTTCATCCAACCAAAATTAAGATAGAGTACCGGTTATGTTTACCAACAAATTCATCTGAACATCACTAATTAATTCAACTGTTCATTCATTCAAACCCATATAATCTAATTACATATTTACATTTAAATCTGAATACTGCCCCTTATGCCATGGCTAATATCAACGACACTATAGATTTGTACCACTTACACCGTATTCAATGGGGGGATGGAATACGATCCTCACATATTCGACGGCACCATTTTGAAATTTATACAGAGCTAATAAGTTTTGTATTTAGGTATGGTTATTAGAAGTTTTACGAAAAAAGAATGATTGAACTAGTTAAATAATAATATGTTATGACTTGCTTAAGGTATATCCAAGTATTAGTGCCATGTTAAAAAAGAAAATATTGCCCTCCGTAAGGAACATTTAATTCAAAACTAAAAGCAGTGGCTATCTCCATATCACATGACCTACTTCCTCAAGCAAGCTGTCATGGCGGATCAAAACAAACCGAGACGACTCAAAACTTTTTAAAAACCAGAAAATATCGTTGTTTTTCTTCATTTAAAAGCAAATTCATCCTGTAGGGCCATGGCATAAGTGCAAATGTCCACTCCCATGGGATATTTTTGGATCGTATTCCCAGAGGTGAGTCAGCCCGTATTCAACGAGGCCATGGTCGTGGACATTTGCTTATTTTCAATAGAATTACACTGAAAGGCACTACCATCTATCAACACAGCACAATGTGAATCACATAGATCTGTAACAAAAGGGAGAAGTCCACTGTGGCTTTTTCCATAAGTCATTCTGTCAGTATCAGTCTATTGGGGCTACAATGATATTGTGTGTAGATTGTATCCTCTCACTGGGAGTTGTTCCAAAGGTCCCATATAATGGGGGAAGATATTTATTCATTTTTGCAATAAACAAACAGTTTACTTTTGTTTTCATTTGATCGCTAATGGTATGTACACTGATAATAAAACCTATAGTCAGTAGTGACTATACCCACATATTCTGAGACCCATAGTCACATGATTATATACCTTAGTCACATATTAGTCAGAAAGATAGTCAATTTGACTATATGTAGGGCTCACAGATTGATGATGTCACAGGTTTCTGTGCACAAAAACTGTCATCCAGAAAGAGGACATATTTATGGTTGCCTGGACTAAGAGGAGACAATTATAATCAGGCCAAATCATCATATTAACCTGTCCATCCATGGAAACTCAAAATGATAGTCATCTGACTAAGGACTATTTCAATAGATTAAAGGCATGACTATGTGTTGACTATATGACTAACTTAAGTTAGTCACATGTGACTATAGAGGGATATCCAAAAATCGCACTATCATTTGACTATCTTAAGTTAGTCACTACTGAATAATATATTAGGCTCTATTTTTATCAGTGTATTCAGTATAAACGGCTGGAGCAAACATTGGATGATATCTTAGGGAAGTCTAAGTATACCCTGTTTTAAAACAAGACTAATCATATAATCATCTTCCTGGTTGGATAATAGCATGATTATATTTATAATATCGCCATCACAGGATATAAAGAAATGGCCTACCGGTACTGATGTACACAAAAGAAACCTCATTAAAAAACACTGACACCACCCAATATTTTCAATACACCATGAAAACCCACATTAGTTTTGACCCTTTGACGTGATGATTTATTATTAATGGGAGGAAGTGGGTGCTCATTAGATTTGTGTGACGTGGGGGAAATGGATGGACATTGCAGTCAGCTAATATCTCAGAAGCCATTCCATGGTGTCATTACCAATTAGAACACTAGCTGGTAGTTAACACTGGTCAGGTAGTGGTTTCCCCACTCTGGACCTCCCAATTAATCTGGAGCAGCCAGCTTGTGGCATTCCCTAAAATATTTACCATATCACCCATAGTTACATGGCTACACTGAACAAAGTCTATTTTGCCTCATTTTACCCTCCACCTTTTTTCTCTCTTCAACCTTCTACCGACATCCCTTTGCTATTTCATTCTTCTTTCCAACTCTGCCTCCTGCTGTTTCTCTCTCTTTCCTACAGCACCATACTCCTCCTGTCCCATACGTCTCACCCTATGTCAATATCACTGATACCTTCTCTGCTCTTCTACCCTCCTGCACCTGCATACAGTATATCTGGATGTATCATTATGTTGTCAGTCCCAATTCTGTTTGTAATTAACTAGGGGACTCCTCATATGACTTCATTCCCATACAATATTTAATATACCTAAACTACACTGTTGGAAATCTACCTCCGGTATGTAAGGGTTAATTATGGGATGTGCACTAATTACATCAAATAGGGTAGGGTACCAGGGAACACTTGTGTTGAAGCCTGTGAGCCTGTGATACCTAATCCCCTTGCTTCTCAGGTGCTTGCTTTAATATACCTGATAGGAACATAGGCCTCATAGACCTGGAGGCCATTTCTTAAGGCCCTATGATCGCACACAGCACTACAACAGCAAAGTGTCAATGTGGAATGTTGGTATGACAAGGAGGGTGCAGTCATAGCCTGTTGAGCTTCTGGTGAATCTCATCAGGGATATCTGAATAAGCCCAAGTCCTCCCATGACTTAAGGACTGATGCAGTTATCACCAACTACCTCTAATGTTTAATTAAGGTGGATGTCAATGAAAAAGCATAAATCATTATGGTCTATTGTGCCATTTACAAAACATGTATATCGTTTTGTGAATAAAACAACCTAAACAAACAGGTCACTTCTTAGACTATGATAACAGGTCGAGTTAGCTAGCACTTTCCTACCTGCTCCACAGCCTAAAAATTTTGCTTCATCTCGTACCCCAAGGGTTCTTTGGGCTCAAGCAGTCAATAAATTTGATTTTATAACCAGCGGTCTAATAAACCATTTTTATATATAGGGTAATGAGGCTAATAAATCAGTCAGCAAGACCTTTTCTAAAGCAAATGACATCGTCACCTCATAATCAGGTGACATAAGAAAGTGGGTAGATCCTTATGTCCAAAAGGACCCCACAGGGCCAACCCTTACACCTTAAGAAGTCTGGCATATATAAGAGACTTGTGTTACTCAATAATTTAAGATGGTGAGACCTCATTAGTGAGCACTCCTGAGCAGCTCTATACCGACATGAACCTCTCAATGTCCATGTAGAAGCAAGTCCAGGCATTGTTGCTAAGGGAAAAGGGACCTCATAATGTTTAGATTTAGTTAAAACACCACTGTTTAGGAAGACATACATGTGTACATCAAATATAACTTTCCAATTGTACAGCTCGATAATCGTTCAGTACCTGTAAACTTGTCTAGTATTTGGTACTACTCTGGTTCTAAACACATCTGTTATTTGATCAGATGTTTGTCTGCTACTTTCTATAACCAGCTTGCTGCAGTGATTAAGGATCTAAAATATCTTATGTTCAGCCCATGGAATCCTGTTGTTTTTACATATCATAACTCTATGTTACTCGGAATAACATCCTAAATGCCTTACTGCAACTGCGCCAGACAATATCCTACACTTGCTGTCTATATTTGACGGATGAGCTATCTGCCTACGACTGTGAAATGATGCTACTCTGTCATTGATAAACAGATTTCTGCGGTACTTAATGCTACTTGGGTATTTTATGTAAGAAGAACCACAAATTGACTGGAGGGGATTAGCCTACACCACCTAATGGGCTAAGACCCTGGCCCTCATCCGTGATCAGTCTAGTCGATAGCGATACATATATGGTTGGTGTACATTCTAGGACAGCCGAATTACTGGTAATGCTGTGCAAGGGAGTACAAGAGAAGATCAGTTTGAAATGGTTTATTGTAAATAACAGTCTTGAATATATTGATGTACATAAATGTAAGCTGTGGTCCATAGAGGGTTAACATGGTCCATAGAGAGTTAACATAAAAGTAGAAGGTGACTGGGGAGAACCACACCTGCAACATAAAAAGACATGGGTAAAGGTTAAAATGATCACATAAAAAGGATACAGCATACACCCTCCCACCTATACCAACCAACCAGAGAGCTTGTCCAAAAGGTAGTACAGACAGAAAATAAGAAGGCCCCTTACAACTAGCATAATAATGAGATAACAATATTAACCTACATGAAACTGCCAGCATTTATAAGCGGCCCTAGGTAGTAAACTGGGCCAAAGTATGATTATAAGTTATCAGAGGCATAAGGGGTCCGTACCTGAAGAATAATGAACTAGTAAAAGGACAGAGGAATATACATAAAGGACGAAAGGGGGAAAAGTGATATCAATTGGAGTAAGATAACACATGAAGCTAGAGGGTCGGCAACTGGGCAATATACTCGTGGAGTAAATCCAATAGGAGAGTGCACCAGCTGGTACCACTAATAGCACTATGTAGAATTATGAGTGTTAGATAAGCTGTTAACATAGGATGTCGAATATCACTGACAGATGTCTCACACACATACACACCTGCAAACAACATGCACTTGAAGCGTATGTATATGTCTGTATATGTAAAGGATTAAGATGAGTTCTAATGGAACACAGCAGGAGTTAATGTGATATGGATTGTATCTTCACCTGGAAATGGAATGTTCAATAAAAGGTAACCTGTAATTCGGACTTGTATTGTTAATCGGGTGCATTAGCATTCTACCAGAGCTACTCCCTCTATAAGGCGCTTATAATTGTAATACATCATAACTGAGCAGATAAGGAAACCCAAAGTCTTATAGCGCAATGCTATGGGTAGAAGTAGTTGCACCATACTTACACAAACTGCTGTTGACAACAGTAATTCCTTAACTGTTGCTGAATCTTTTTGAATGCATAAAAATGGTAACCAGTCAATTTTTTTTTCTTGTTGTCTATTGTAAGAGTGGACCTATTTCATAGAAGCTTAAAGGAATTAATTACAACGTTAATCACAGAATCATGAGTATAACTATAGTTTTGTGTCACAGGTTTTGTGTCACTTAGTAACTTTTTAACTACAATATCTTTACATGTATTTCAGTGATTTCCAAGTATAATTTCTATCTTGGTACACACAGTGTCAAAAATGTCTAGTGTGACTGTATCCTTAGAGTTTTAGATTGCTGCAAAATAATAGATTCCGAGACAGGTGATGTGACAGCCTGCTTGTAAAAGCAACTACCTATTTCAGCATCCTTTATGAATAGATGGGGTGCCTACCTGTAACTCATTGCCACTAAATCATGAAATTACTAGATATTTTTACAGTTCAAGAATAATTTTAAACTTCTGGCATTGTAAAACTACTTAGAAATGACTTTAAGGATACCATTCCAAGTCAATATATACATGGTTGTCTAGAACACTGTCAATATATAAGGAGTTTCATCGGGATAAGACAAACATTAGAGAAGGTAGTAGGGTGACTCCCTACCTGCTGCCCCCTAGGAAAGTGGCTTTTAGTATAGAAGCAAAACCATTTGCCTGCCTAGTAAATGCAGCAGTCCCCACCTAGAAAAACCCTTGCCCCAGTCTAACAGTGGAGGTCCTGAGCGATAAACCATTGCAGTAAATGTTGGTCAATCTATGCTTTTTGTATTCCATCAGTGCACATTGGAAGCTTGAGACATTAGCCTATCTATATATCTAGGTTTATGATTTTCAATGGACGGGAAGAAGATTAAAGATTAATTCAAAGGATGTGATCTAAAGGCATTTGGAATGAGAGCCAAGGGTTTCTGTAGATGGGGATTTTTGAGACAACGAGTTTGAGAAGGGCAAATGCTAGGATATTACACATGCAGTCACCAGATCAGACTCAGAGCATTTGACATAGCCAAAGCAGTTATTTTCTAGTGTAGCATTCAGGGGTACTAAAAGCTCAGCATGTATACTGTCCCTGACACAAAAATTCATAGATCACAGGCCATGAGTTGACCAAGCGGCAGATTTAACCCTTGGCATGTGGCCTGACAGTTTGAATACATCAAAGGAGAGGACAGTCAAGGTTGCTCAAAGGGAGGGCATGTGAAAAGAGAAACATAAAGGATATCCCTTATAGCCAACTTGCTTCTGGGAGGGTAGCTTGACTAAGTACTAAATTTATCTACCTGGGATAACACAAGCTGTGGTGATCCCTAAAGCATAACCTATGTAATATATTTACTGAATCGATATAGTTAAGTGCTATGTGTTTGATATCAGTTTATAGTTAGAATACATGATTGTACCTTTGGAAATATGAGGAAATGGTTGATCCAATTTCTATGGCATAAAGGAAAAGATTAAAGCCAACTTGTCTAAAATTTCAGATCCTTACTTTTGATACAAATAATCAATTCATCTATCATCTATGCATGTAGAGAAATCGTATGTCTCATTTATAAAATAAATGATAGGTTCATGTCACAGACTATTCTGACTGTTACAGTCTAACTGTTCCAGTGTAAGCCTGAAATAAATACCATATCTAACCAGTCCTGTGCAACTGAATGCCCACTGAAAAACCTGAAATATATTAATTCATCAGCAAAGTGTCAGCCCAAACACTTTCATCAAACTTTCATCTTAATATTCCATACAACATCTAGTTGATCATTAACTCATCATGAGTCTCTGTAAATGTGTTTCTCTTGTTGACCTGCATCATCATATTATCTGCTGCCTTTGTAGCAAAAATATCAGAGACAGGCTAGCCATTCCAGCAACCCCCCTGTGTAAACAATTACATTGTTTGATTGCACTGTTTGTCAGAAGCTTTCTGTGTTGGCAATACACTTAATGGGATTTTGAAAAATAGTGCCAATTGGATGCAATATTTACATACCTGAACATTCTTTTCCTGCTGTCTTCTAATTTTTTTCCAGTTACAATACTTTCTTTCTGTTCAGGGAATCTAATATCACATTTTCAAATAAGTTTAACATGGATTTTCTGAACACTATCATGAACAAACATGAGTTGCTTGATTTACTAGCAGTAGGCAAATATGAAGGATTCTTTTGATAAATAGGGCAAGAGACCATAACTTCTATTGATGAACTCAAAACTCAAGGGACCTCATAATGTTTAGATTTAGTTCAAACACCACTGTTTAGGAAGACATACATGTATGTGTACATCAAATATAACTTTCCAATTTTACAGCTCGATAATCGTTCAGTACCTGTAAACTTGTCTAGTATTTGGTACTATTCTGGTTCTAAACACATCTGTTATTTGATCAGATGTTTGTCTGCTACTTTGTATAATCAGCTTCTTTTGATAAATAGGGCAAGAGCCCATAACTTCTATTGATGAACTCAGAACTGAGGAAGACAGTAGAGTTGGTCGATCCGACTTTTGAAACCATTACATGAATTTGGTTTCTTTGTTCTCGTTTCTGCTTATCTACATTATTTCCCTCAACACAAATACAAAAGTCCTTCAGATTACTGGTTTTCCCTTGCACTAACATAGGTTGTATTGTCATTGTGATAGGACTATACCCTCTAATTCCTGCTTTCTAGAGGCCTTTTGTGTGTTTTCTAGTTCTCTCATTTAGCCTTTTTCCGAGTGATTGATGCATAAATGTTAATATATTTCCCATTTTAACCATCCCAACACACTACTATATATATATATATATATATATATATATATATATATATATATATATATAATGAATACTGGTGTTTGTTAGTGATCTTAGAGCAATCTATCAAACCCATATAAGGTTGGCAATACTGCATGAGTTCAGCAAAGCGGATTTATTCACCTAAATCATTAATGTTTTATTCATCATAACAAGAAGTATATTGGGCAGGTATGGAGGCTGTGTCAAGACAAGGAAGCACTTGCTCCTTGACTCGTCCTGTCTCTAGTTAGAGCTCGTATTTACAGTTTCAGGATAGAGCTGGGGATGGTTCGAGAAACTCCTAAAGGAGCTAACATGAGCCAGAACTGCTTTCTTGTTAGGCCAATGGCTCCAAGCAGATCATGATAACTTGAACCATTTCAGTGAGACTAATTCACAGATCTGGATGGGCCATACAGTCAAATCACAATTTACCATTGCCATTCCTCAACCCAAAAATCAAACAGATATACTGTGTTATTATATCTTTCATCCAGATTAGTAATAAATGTTGTTCCATAGAGACAGTGTTATTTCATGTAACAATAAATTAAAAACACATTTGCGAAATTCAAGCCTAAAATATCCTGGCACATTTGCTTGCCTCACGGGTATTTCCATGTTGATGTACAACTACCCTAATAGCCTCTTTGAGCGCCTTTGCAGCATGAACCATAATTGGCCTTACAAGGCTTGAGTTATGTTTAATATTTGAAGGGGTCTAATGAAACAAGAGCTCAGCATTTCAATTGGAATTGGTTGATTACCATAGGAAGCACATTTGAGGTTTTCGCTTCGTGTAAGGTGGCCGCAGGTTACTATAGTCTGCAGATGCGATTTTAATATCAATCAAAAACTGGGAAGCATCCATAAAACTAAACAGGGTATATTAAAGGTCTCTCTCTCTCTCTCTCTCTCTCTCTCTCTCTCTCTCTCTTCAATATAGTAATGAAGGGAGAAAGTGTTGAAGAAATATCCCATGGTTAATGAACAGAATGCTCATTTCAATTCTACCCTGTGTTAAAACAAAATTATTATCTTCCTTGTTGGATGATGGCATGGTTATATACATAATATCGCTAATGCAGGATATAAAGAAATGACCCCCTGGTACTGATGGACACAAAAGAAACCTCATTAAAAGACACTGACACCATCCAATATTCTCAATACTACATGAACACCCACCTGTGTTTTGACCCTCCGATGTGAGGATTTAATATTAATGAGAGAAAGCGGGTACTCATTAGACCTGTGATGTGGGAGGAATGGAGGGATATTGCAGTCAGCTAATAAGCCATTCCATGCTACCACTAACAATTAGGATACTAGATGGTGGTGAACACTTGTTGGATTCTGCTTTCCCCTTAATACACCTCCAATTGATTTGTAGTAGCAACTTGTGGTATTTTTACCACATCTACCACATCACTCATACCTCCAAGGCTACACTAAACAAAGTCTGGACAGGTCCCTTTTCACTATCAAGTTTTTTTCCTTCTGCTGATATCCCTATACTATTGCATACTTTTTTCCAACTCTGCCTGCCTGTCTGCTTCTCTCTCTCACACACCATCATTCTCCTCATATTCCATATAATATCTCTCCCTACCTCAATATCTTGCATCACTGACACCTTTTTTGCTCTTCTATCACACCTGCATAAGATACATATTTTGTTGATGGTCCCGATTCTGTATGCAATTACCTATAGGACTTCACATCTTCACAGATGGCTTCACCACATATTGCATGGTTGCTTACTATACTGCTTGTATATAAGGGTTAATCATAAGGTGTGCACTAGATTCATCAATTAGGGTATGATGGTGGTATTAGTGGTTGTGGTGATGGCCTATTATATGCAATCCTCTCAGTCCTTTGTTTTAATATCCCTGATGACAATAAAGCCCTCATATGGCAATTTTGGTGTCATCAGGGATATCTAAATAAGTCACCCCATGACTTAGAGACTGACGGGTGACCCCCGATGTCAAATTCATGTGCTTGTGAATGAAGTAAATGGTCCAGTGTGCCCTTTACAAAACATGTGTATTGCTTAGTGAATAAAATAAATAAAACAGACAGGTCACTTCTTAGACTATAACGAGGCTAATATTGCAACACTTATTGTCAATTATGAAGCAACAGGTCTACAGTGCATTGAAAAACATCATCACCTCACAATCAAGTAAAAAGCACCTGAGATAAGAAGGTGGATAGACTTTTACACATAGACCTATTTACATGGCTAGCCATATACCTTAAGAGGCCTAGCATATACAAAAGTCTTGTGGTACTCAATAATTTAAGATGGTCAGACCTCATTAGTGAGCACATCTGAGCAGCACTATACTCACATGAACCTCTCTATGAGCAAGTCTAGGCATTTACCAGTGCTAAGGCAACTCACCCACACAATGCTTCGGGATCTAATAATTTTTAGATTTAGTTAAAACCCCACTGTCCAGGAAGACATGTAGCTTTTGAGGGACTAGATAGTTGTTCATAAAGCTTTCATGGTGCACCAATGGAATATCAAAAGAAGAGATTGACCACCATTTACTGCAATGGTTACTCAATTCAGAGCCTATCTAGGTTGGGAATGCAGCATTTACTAGGCAAACAGATGACCTCGCACCTATACAGACTTAGCTGGTTTGATTATAAGCCAATGAAATGACATCAACTATTTACTGCGGTCCTCTCGGGGGCCAACTGGTACCCATCAGATAGGTGTTATCTGTAGAAGTCGCTTGTAACAAGCTCCAGCAATGGCTGCACCCATGGGACAACCTGCTACCGCAGAATAGTAAAAAACACTTACTTAGGGGGCAGCAGGGAGGGGGTCACCCTACTACCCCCTCTCACCTCTGTCTAATCCCCCTGACACTCCTGATATATTGACAGCATGCTAGATAACCATGTGTATCTTGACTTGGTTTGGTAGTTCTTAGGTAATTACTGAGGGGTTTTTTAATGCCAAAAGTCTAGCATTATTTGTAAACTTTAAAAATATCTAGTAAGTCTAAAATTGCACTATTAGCCTTGTTTTTACTATTGTGTTGTCCCAGCAATGGATGGTTATAGTGAAAGTGTACCACTCATGATTTAGTGGCAATAAGTTAGGGGTAGGTGCCCCCATCTATTCCCAACGAAAGCTGAAATGGGTAGTTGCTGTAGCAGAATTCATTTACAGCAATCTAAAACTCATAATGTTACATTCACCCTGGACATTTTTGACACTGTGTGTACTGGGATAGAAAATATATTATTGGATAATCACTGAAATACATGTAAAAAATAGATGTAGTTGAAAAGTTACTTAGTTTCACAAAGCCTGTGCTGATATGGACATTAACTCTAGTTGTGCTGATGTTTTGTATACCTTTAAAGTGATTCTTTTTAGCTCTAATGAAATAAGCCGACTCTTACAATAGTCGAAAAAAAAAGTGTATTTTTTGGGGTTTTATTTGAAGATGATGGTTTTTGACATAGAAACTCTAACTTGTTTATGCATGTGCCATACACACCTCCTTAAGAAGGCGGCCAGGATTTGGAAAGGTATTTGAGTGAGTAATTTCTAGTTTGATCAATATATTAATGGCTCTAATTACAACCTATATATATATATATATATATATATATATATATATATATATATATATATATATATATATAGACCTTAGATTAGGGGTTTGGCTTCTGACAGACATCATAACCACTATTTATGCATCCACTGGACACACCAGAAACAAGATAAAATCAGTACAATCTCAATCATGTGTCATATTAGGTACTTCTATTTCCATAGGTTTCTCTATTGAACCTGTGATACCTAGTTTTTCCCCCGCATTGACTTGCCATAGTCATCCCAGCATTGAACCCTTCTATTTTGATATGCACCCAATAAAACATACTTCAGCCAAGTATATTGAGAAATATTCATGTTATTCTAATCTGACCATAGGCTGTCCTTGGTAATATTAGTTTATGGCAGCATGACTTTGACTGTTTTGCTTACCGTTGGTGAGCCATTGGAGAATTACAGTAATATCTCTGGTATAGGGTGTGCTATGTTTGTGAGGCTAAGCCCTAGATTTGCCTTATAGAATAGCTCTGGCTGCACCTTATAGGTTCTCATTGAAGTCAAGATGCACCTTTTATGTGGGGAATGTATGCTAAACTAACTCATGTGAAAAATGTATAAAAACATTACCAAATCAGGACACTTAATATCATTGTTGAGGCAAAGAGACTTTAGCTATTATTCGTTCTATATCTAACAGTAGATAACTAGAAGTATTTTTAGATAATAGTTTTGACAATGTGTTACCATATCTTTGCATGCAAAAACGATTCAGGAACAGTACAGGGAATTACCTTTTCCAACGGCAGTTTGTGTAGGTGTGCTGCAACTACTCATAGCATTACTGGTAATACGTACTGCTCTCCTCAAAAGTACTCCACCATATCCCTATCGACTATGTTGATCAGGGATAAGGGCAGTGGTCAAAGCCCATTAGGTGGTGGAGACTAATACCCCTCAGCCAATTTGTGGTTCCTCATACAGAGGAAGTAGCACCACTGCAGAAATCTGTTTATAAATGACAGAGTAGCGTCATTTCAGAGACACAGGCAGATAGCTAATCAGCAAATATAGACAACAAGTGTAGGGGATTGTCTGGTGCAGTTACGCTGAGGTATTCAGGATGTTATGATATGTATAAACAACAAGATTCCATGGGCTTAAATGGATCCTTAAAGAAGCACTGCAGCAAGCTGGTCCTTAATTAGATCATAGAAAATAGCAGATAAACTTCTGATGGAATAAAAGAACCAAAAGCAGTACCAAACATTAGATGAGTTTGCTGCAATGGACGGGAAGAAGATTAAAGGTCAATTTAAAGGATATGATATAAGTGCAGTTGGTATGAGAGACAGTTTCTGTAGAATGGGATGTTTAATGCAATGAGGTTGAGAAGGGCAAATGCTAGGATGTTAGACATGCAGTAGGAGGTGCCAGCAGATCGGAGCATTAGGCATAGCCCAAGCAGTTATTTTCTAGGTTAGCATTCAGGGATACTAAAAGCTCTGCACACACTGTCCCTGGCACTGGAAGCATAGATCACAGACCATGATTTGACCAAGCAGCAGAACAAACCCTTGGCTTTTGTCCTGACAGTTTGAATTCATCAAAGGAGGGGAGAGTCAAGGTTGGACAATAGGAAGGTATGAGAAGAGACAAGCATAAAGGATAACTCTTAGAGCCATGTATGGACCATTCTTTCTGCTTATCTCCTCGTTTTTTTCAGCCTTTGATTGTGTTGTGTTATGAAAAATATTACTTCTGGTAGGAGAGCTATACTATATACCAAATCAACCTGGGATAACACAAATAGTAGTTATCCCTAAAGCATCAACTGCACAGTACATATTCATAGAATTGATAGTGCTGGATGTTTGATATCAGTTTAGGATTATCCTTTAAATTTGCTTGAGTGTTTGAATTTATGATAAAAATTATACACCATGTCTTTTTTAATCTTTAAATAACAGGTACTTCAATTTGGAAGATAATTGCTCTCCTAATAATCCATGCCCATACGTTTGAAAACGTATAGATATGATCAATCTGCCATATATGGCATAAACTAGAAGATTAAAGCCAAACAATCCAAGATTTCAGGTCCTGTATTTTTTTCAACAAATCACCAAATCAACTAATATCTATTTTTCATTTGGAAAAAAACAAAGAACAGATTCATGTCACAGACTATTTATGGGATGTAAAGGGATATTGAAAAGGTGTTGAAATGTATATTTCCATTGATCTAACTGATATATTGGATATCTTTCCAAATAGTGAGTTCATTTCAGGATAAGCCTTAAATAAATGCCCTGTCTAGCTAGTTCTATGCAACTAAACATACACTGAGTCAAACCTGAAATACATCATTTAATGGCCAACCTTCAGCCTATAATAACTCTCATCTAACAAAACATGTTCTCAATATGTGCTCTTTATATTCAATACAACATCTAGCTGATCATCAACTCATCATCAGTGTCTATAAATGTGTCCCTTTTGTTGATCTGCAGCATCATATCACACTCTGCTATTGTAACTAAAACATCAGAGGCAGGCTAGTACCCATTCCAGGAACGCACATGCATGTAAACAATTACATTGTTTGATTGCACTGTTTGTCAGAAGCTTTCTATACTGGGAATACACTAAATGAGTTGGGTTTTTTTAAGTGCAACATGGATGCAATATTTTCATACCATAACATTCACCTCATGCTGTCTCCTAATTTGGTTCCAGTTACAATTTCAAATAAATCTAACATGGACATTCTGAACAATGTAATGTATACAAACATGAGTGGCTTGAGTCACTAGCAGTAGGCAAATATGCAATCTTCTTTTGATAATTTGGACAAGAGCCAATAACTTCTATTGATGAACTCAAAATTGAGGAAAACAGCAGAGATAGTGTATCCGACTTTTGAAACCATTACATAAATTTGGTTTCTTTGTTCTCCTTTCTACCTATCTACATTATTTGCCTCAACATGAGTACGGAAGTCCTTCAGATTACTTTTTTTCACTTGCACTAACACAGGTTATGCTGTGATTGCAATAGGATTATTCCTGCTCTCTAGACGCCTTTTGTATCTTTGCTAGTTCTCTCATTTAGAACCTTTTATCCATGTGATTAATTATTAGCCATCTCAGCACACTACTATAAGGAATACTGGTATTGTTTAGTGACCTTAATGTAATCTAACATTAATGGTTAGCAATAATACATACGTGCAACACTGGTGATTAATCTGTGTCCATCATAAAAAGAAGTGTATTGAAGGATTGTGGAGCTCTTAGAAGGACAAGACTTGACATTTGAGGAGTTTGAATACGACAGGAGAACACCAAAGTCCATGACTGTTCTTGTCTCCAGTAAAAGCTCATATTTGCAGCTTCAAGTTAGAACTGGAGATGGTAGAAGCAGATCTTAAAGGAGTTAACGTGAGCTAGAACTTCTTTCTTTTACAGCCAATACAATAGCTCCATGTTAACTTGAATTGGTGCAGTGTGACTAATTCACAGATCTTAACAGGCATTACCATGTGAATCTCTAGACTTGTGTCAGAAAGTATAATAATGGACATCTTGAAAGTGCATTTAGGTGTTGTACACCAGAATATGGCTGGTAAAAGTGAAAACGGAGGGATTTCATGTAAAATATCTTGCATAAACTGTATAATGTATGACAAAGGGGGGGGGGAATAGAAATTTGATAGCAACTGAAGTTTAACAATACAGTTCAATTTTGGCAATTGAGAACAAAGTATGACTGTTCACACTTAACAGTATTACAGAATGTTTCAAAGGTGGAAACACAGAATATGATTGTGATGGCTGTTCACTTTATTGCACTGCTAATTTTGAACCACAAGATGTACAACGATGGAATCCAGACAGTGATGTCTATCCTACCACGGAAAATACATGTGAAATATCTGAGGTGCACAATCATAGGGTCATTCTACCTATAAGCTTTGATTAGTCTAGGCTGCAGACACAATTGTAATATCAATTGGCAAGCTATCCTGAAAGCATCAAAGTATACATGCTGCATTGAAGGTATCTATCTCTTCTTTATAGGAAAGATGGGAGAAAGAACTGTCTCATGTTTAAATAACAGAATGCTCATTTCAGTTCCAAGACATTATAAGAAGTGACACTTGGCCAAGATTGATGGTTTTAATCATGTTTTGCATGTTTATAAAGAATAATGATTAATATGTTGATTACAGCTAGTTTTACTCAAGCAATATGGGGCAGCTACAGAAGAAAAGTCTAATTAGACAGCTGCTGCCTCTTATCAAAACTATCTGAGGAATGGTGTAGATGAAAACAAAATGAAAGATTGATTCTGACATCCCATGGGTTGTAGACAGGGCAAAATCTCTAATCTACTAACCATGGTGGTTGTCTTATGTTTAATGGATGGTTCCTACTCAGTTTTTTCCAGAGTTTCATGGATTTATTCCTATATCTTCATATTTTTTTCAGAATTTATTAGAATAAAAGTGAAAATACCTAATTCATTAGCGTTTTGCATGAATTCTGCTAATTAGGCTGATATGAAAATTTTCAAAATATTATTGCTAGCACTTGTTTCTTTGGAAACTAGCCATTTTAGAATAACTGTAGTCATGTGTTGTATCATTCTCAGGCTTAATCAGGTAATTTTGCCTATGTAATTAAATATGCAAATTAAGGACCTTAATATGCAAATCCAAGAATGGCCCCAAGCAGATTCAAATTCTCTGGAAAAAATGAGTAGGAACCACCCATTGAACATAAGACAACCATCATGGTTAGTAGATTAGAGATTTTGCCCTGTCTGTTGTGGTGCTGTGCAGCTTCAAATTGTTCACCTATGGAAGGTAACTGTATTTAACCCTTTGGAACAATTGCTGCACTAGCAATGCACCCCATGCGTCTACAGTCAGCGTATTCTTTACGGTGACAGAGGTGCTGCAGTCAGCGCTTTGGATAGGCTGACTTTTCTGTCACTGGTCACTGGTGACAGCATTGTCAGCCTATCTAATGCTATTGCACCACACATAACCTTGAACACCCTTTCTGTGATTGTTACTCTGAGTGTAGTATATAATGCTTGGAACTGGGTTTCTCCTATATAAACTTCTATCCTATTCCTATATATATAGAATAGAATTCTATACTATAGACCAGGTATAGAAAAGAATCTTGCCCCGCAGGGCTACTAATATAGGATCAGAATAGAATCTTGCCCCGCAGGGCTATTAATTTAAAATTGATACTTTAAGGAAGAGGATAGAATTTCCCCCCTGCAGGGCTATCAACTTAAAATTGATACTTTAGGGAATAGAATAGAATTTTGCCCCGCAGGGCTATCAATTCAAACCTTCTATTATAACCCTTAATAAAGCATCAATTTCATATTGATAGCCCTGCGGGGCAAAATTCTATTCTATTCCCTAAAGTATCAATTTTAAATTGATAGCCCTGCGGGGCAAAATTCTATTCTATTCCCTAAAATATCAATTTTAAATTGATAGCCCTGTGGGGCATAATTCTATGTTATTTTTTATTATAGTCTAATCTAATTCTATGCTATTCCAAATTGGTTAAAAATCCTGTATACAACCAATAGGGACAGTATCATTAGGGTTTAGGGTTGTTCCTCTAGTTCTATAAGAAGAGAGGGATGTTATCATGGTTTGAAAAGAAGAAACCATGGCTTATTAAAACCACGATAACATCCCTCTCTTCTTATAGAACTAGAGGAACAGCCCTAAACCCTAATGATACTGTCCCTATTGGTTGTATACAGGATGGGTGACCAGTGACAGGAAAGTCAGCGTATCCGATAGGCTGACCGTGGGTGCCCTGTCATCGTATCGGATACGCTGACTGCAGACGGGTGGGGTAAGCAATGACCACATGGCCAGCTGACAGCATCATGACTGGCCCAAATGGTATAAGAACTGATAGCGTAGGGATAGGACCCCTATAGGGTTGATGACCATTGATAGTCTGACGCCCATAACACCAGCAGTCAACATGCTATGACCTATGCTGCTAAGGCCATAACAGAAGTATCCTGTCTGAACTAAATAAAACTAAAGACATGTGACGAGGGATACAGCAAACAGATAGATAGAACAAACTGAGTAGAGATAGAGATAGTCATTGTGAATTAAGGGTGATGGGGCTTTGTGAGCAGGGCTCAGGAGGTTATTCTTAAACATCCTACAACTGTATGTATACCCAGTGTCGTACTAAATTCGCCATAGGAATAGCATTATGCTTTCAAGTCATAGGGTTGTGTGCAATCTTAGTGCATTAAAGGAAAATACCACCCTATTTTCATTGTGTCTTCTGTTGGTAGGCTTTTTACTGAGAAAAAGTATCAAGGCATACTTAGTACTACATCTGCTAGCATAAGGGCAGGAGGCAGGCTTATGTGTTGCATTGTATGACATCCCAATTGGTCCAATGCAGCGCATTATTGACTGCACAGCATTGTCCGTCTACAAACAAATGCTATCCAGAGGTGCCTCTTTACATTGCTTGCATATTCTCTTCGATAAATAACTTTATAAAACCCATGTGATCTATATTTTGTAATATAATGATGATTAACACTTCAGTATTGCAATAAGGAACATGAAGTGTTTCCATGCTTAAATATTTCACTATTTGGTGCATCTGTACCAATTGCGACGTCGTCAAATGCACCAGAGTAGCCTTTTCCCGGCTCTTATGGTACCACATGTGGTACTCAGTATGTCCTAATCTTTTTATTCAATAGAAGTACTCCTAAATGAGGGTATCATAAAAAGGGGGTGGTGTTTTCTTTTAAGAAATTACCTCCTTAAAGTTGGATACCTAAATGGAAACAATCAGATTGCAGTGAAGAGGGGTACTTTGTAGGACATCTTTAATCAGCCTCTAGCACAAAGTGCCCCTACATTGCACTCTGCCTCTAACAAATCAATCTTACCCAACTCTGAATGGGTACAGCAATACTATACAATCACTTTAAGACAGGGAGACTAGAACAGAATATACTATTACCTTCTCTCAGACCAAGTACTTCCTATTATTTGAAATAATAAAATTGTTAAATTGTTTCGCAGTAAACATTCACCACACTCTAAAAACAATGGTTGAATCTCGTAAAACTACACGTGGAACCACCGTAATTATCTAATTATCTAGGGAGCTAGTGTAGTTTTTTTAAGAAGTCCCAGGTAGCAGTACACTGCTGCAAGGAATCTCTGTGAGAATAGCGACATCTCTGGGAAAATAACTATGGATCTCTGGCAACCTTAGGATGAGGATTCTGTTATTATTTCAACAATCTCTTTTTACATTGCAGGACAATAACTAACCTCTCAGACTACTCATAAACTTTTTATCTTTTCCTGTCCATTGTTTGTGACTTAATTTATATCATGCTTCTCTTTTTCATATAGTCTTTTCTTCTCTTGTCATTCATTCACAGTCAGAATTACATGCATATGATTAGTTTTGGCATACTTTTCAAAGATCAAAAGCCTTCAAAGTGACCGATCTTTATGAAATGTCAATCATGGCTGATGGGAAACAGACAGATGTGCTTTCATTCATCACCTCTGTAGTACCCCATCTATTTAAAGGATAATATCAAGTACTCAGCCTCTAATAATTCTGACAAAACAATAAAGTTTTAAGCTATTTTTGTTGCCAGCAAGTAGCAGAAGTGTAACACTTAATGATTAAGAAAATATGTGAGCGATGTGTCCCTGTAAATCAATATGGGAAATCTAAATTGTCGTGCTATTATAGTCTACCACTGCAGAAGGTACTGTTGCTGAACATACAGCCAATGATGTGACTTGCCAGTTTTTGACTTGAAACTCATGACATTTATTTGCAGTACCTGGGTCTAGAATTTTGCATACATGTATTTCTCTATTTTATATGAATATTAAACTTGTTCTACCAAGGCTAAGGCATTTGTTCCATTGCTAATGGACAGCGGCCAGGTTAAAAATAAATACCAAAAAATAGCCATAGAAATAGCATTGCTTTTTACAGAGTGTGTGTGTGAGTGTACTATATTTTGAAACAAGTGTCACGGAATAATGATGGAATCCTTGTCCCAAAGTTGCCAGAGATCAATCATTATTTTAAAAGATGTCCATATTTTCACAGAGATTCCTTGTACCACCATACTTACACCTGGGTTTCTTGAAGAAACTATATCTTAAGAAAGGTCCTCCCAACAGAGCAGAATGTATCTCACATTACAATATTTTGCTTAACATTACAATGTTTTGCTCAACAATCTATCTCTCAGCTAAAACAAAACACATACTGCTTCAAACCAGAGAGACCTAGCATCTAGAACCACACAGCCCTATTTTAAAGTATATGGCTTTACATTACAGTACCCTATGGCATGCTCTCATACATGCAATGATAGAAACATCATCGCATTTGTCTGTGTGACAGTTAGAGATGAACTAGCGCAATGTGCATATTTTGGGAGCGTCATGGGATTAGAGTGAGGTTAGAAGAGGTAATGGGAAGGGGACTCACTGGTGCCTCCCACTGAGTAGGTGTCCATCACAAGCCGCCAAGTCTGATTGCATGTATAATTTCCTGCCTAGCAAAGGCTGTTCTTTCTTTTATCTGAAGTTGAAAACTGAAGCTCCATACGTTTAACCAAGGGGCCCCGTATTGCATCCCCCCATGCAATAACCCTACCCAATATTTAACGGCCAGTTCCTTCATCCTTAAAGGCCAAAACCGAGAAAACGTGATTAAATCATTATTTTGAGCCAAATAAATTAAATTTGTGACATATCTAAAAAGAAACAAAATTAGATAAATGTAAAGGTTCACTCTAATCGGTTCCACCTCGTGAGATAACCCTCACTCAGACCAATTCTCGTGAACCTTTACCATTATATCTATCCCTTATATCAGCTGTTTGCATTGGACTGGATTATAATGTCTCAGTGTCAAAATTCCTGTTTTCATTGACCTATGATTTAAATATTGCACTTACATTGCCAAAGCTGAATCTAACAATATCATTGCAGATGTTTTCGTTTTAAAATGGCCTCCTGGAGTATACTTCCTAAGGATGTTAATAAATGTGACATGTACTGGGAAAGGGGGCCTAATTGCCTCCTGCACTAAGACCCCTATTCGCAGATTGTGTCACAAATATTGTTAGGAAATGACCTTCAGAGGATACACCAGCACCACAGCAGTTGATCTTAGACCCTGTCAGAGTGAATGTTGGAGTTGTGAACCGATAGATTTATGACATGTAAAGGACAGGGTTATCAATGAAAGGGCAGGGGGCTGTAATCTGTCCCAGTACCAACATAAATACAGCCTTTGACCATGGTATAGCAATTGCATACATACATCGGGGCTATTTCGAGTAACTCAACTTTGTGGGTGAAGAAGGTATTTCATTTTCAGAAATAATGCTCATACAATATATAGAGTAGCCAGAATTTGAGCCTCCTTTCAGAATTTCACAAATATAATATACTCCATATATTTTAACCTTTCTTCTATGCACTTACAGGAATTGCACTGAGAGAGGACTGTGCTCCCACCTCAAGCCCAGAGTGGAGCCTAAGGAGGCCTCTTGTATGCTGAGAGGTTCTGATTTAGCGATTTAAGGCTGCCATAAATGCCAATAGGATCCAAGGTAATTTCAAAGTACTATCATCAAATGCAGAGTTGGTAGTAGGGTAGGTTAACCTAGACGACCACATACCTTGAGTTGACCACCTGCCACCTTGTTTTCCTCACTTTCACATCTACTGTATGGGGCTGTAGCTCTAATAATCCTGAAATAGATGTGTTATAGTATCCCATGGACTGGCCACCTATGATATGTTGAGAAGTTATCAGAGTATAAAAATACACCAACTTGTTTTTATCATTGCCAACTGGCAACGTCTCCAGAAATCATTAACTTTGGTTGCAGATTCTGAACATTGAGATTGTTCACATGTACCAAATATTGATTCTAGACATATATATATATATATATATATATATATATATATATATATATATATATATATATATATATATCATAAGTAAATGATGACATAAACAAATGTTCAGAAATGTTAAATACTTTCAGTTTAGGACTCATTTTCCCAGGCATGCCAATTTCATCTGGAGATGACCACCATTTCACCTTGAGTTGATCACCACTCACAGAGTTATGCCTTTAATTGAGTAGAAACCACTGATTACATAGGATTACACCAAAAGATTCATATCCATAATATCTTGGGACGATGCATTCTCTAGATAATATATTTATGCATTGGTTTCAAACTTTGCTGTTTTCCTATTATGAGTAGTATACAAAGGAACCATATGACATCAAGAACATAAATGCTAAGTCAAGCAAAATGTTACTGTGGTGGATATTGATAGATAAACAAAGTGTTTTTAATGCAGGGCTAGGATTATTACCTCTAATTGGATGGGAATGCGAACTACAATGAACATAATCTTTACTGAAATATCCCTTCCAATTTAGCTGCTGCAAAACATACAGCACCATCAACAGTAACATTATATTGTATATTTATGTAAGACACCTATTCCTTTTTTAAATTATGGCTTAATTAAAATGGCCCCACTCAAAGGCTGTGTATCAAGTGGTCATCTCAAGGTGCAAAGTGGGCATCTCAAGGTGAAAATAAACCAAATGGAATGTTCTTAGAAAGGGACATAAACTAGATAATTTTTTTATACACATAGATATTTTCAAGACATAGCAGGTAAAAAACCCTAAACACTTATCTTTCATTCAGTGCCTTTTGGAAGTCTGAGGGCCTAAAACTCCCCTATTAATCTACCCTATTAGAAAGGTTAGATATGCCTACTTGTAACTTGTATGGCAACATTCTAGATATACATGTTGCCGTACACATCATGATTTTAACCTATTTATCATGTTTATTACCATGTTATTTACACAGGATTCCACAGGGCTTATTTCCAGCTTTGCTGGCCATTCCTTATACAGTAATCAAAATCTATAGTAGAATTTGCAGCAGCATGACAAGGATCCTTTCACCCATAGCAAGCAGGGATAATAACGATTCTCTACAACTTTCCTTTGTAAAATGACACCTAGGGTATGTAACAAAACCAACACAGGCACACAATCTAGCTGATAAACACTCACCAATCGATTCATTAGATCCAACCCTCGATGCCTTTCCAAATAACAGGAGTCTGCTATTTTCACATTCTTCAATCATGTTTTATCAGATCAACATACAGAGACAAAATGCACACACAAACTCTGCTGGAAGAGTGACATCATGGCGCCAGTGACGTCACTGCAGTAACGTCTGCTGTGACGTCACTGATGTAACCAACGTTTCATGTTGCATGGTAACCCTTCCATGGGAACTGATGACTTGCGTTGTTGATGCACATACTGTGAAGGTACCGGTACCAGAACATCTTCTGTGATTGCTACAGCTTCGGGGCCATCCATAAATGATGTCATGCAAAATTTGACCATTTTTCATCCCCAACCCCCTCCCTCTCCCATTGTCATGTTTTCTTTTAGCAATGCTGAAGGTATATGGAAAATCAATTCCGTTATAACCTTCCTGATCCCCCGCCCTCCAGCATGACATCATTTGTGGATGGTCCCTTCAGAGGAGGGGAAGGTGGTTCAAATACTATAGAGAGAGGCAGTAGAGCTATGACAGAGGCAATGGGGGGATGGTACGGAGGGCCTACTGTACAGTAGTACTGTATGGAATGGGGCTGATACATTAGGCCGAGACGAAAGCCAGAGCAGTAATAATGGAATCATCTTTTTTTTTGTAACAGCTAGGCCTAGTATCCACATCCACTCTCATTGACATTGCCCTGCCAAAGTACTTCAATCCACCATGTACATAATGCCCAGTCTTGGGGGGGGGGGGTTGGGGATGTGGGCCGAACGCACTGCTGTACTCTTTCTACGGGGAGTGAGAGGCTGTCAACATCTGGCTTTATAATAGGAGTGTGTGGATCGGTGGGGGGGGGGCGTAGAGGGAGGAGAGGGATGGTGAATTGGGATGGGGAAGGGGCAATAGACCATTCCTTTTTTCCAGTGGTCATGGCCAAAATCTTAATTTCCATTTCTTTTTTTCTCCAAATTCTGGTGAAAGGAATAAAAAAAAATATTATAACATAATATATAGTCCTTGGAGGACCAGTAAATCTGATATATAAAAGTTCACAAGTCCCCCTTTCCCAGTGTCAAATCATTATCATATACATGTATGAGTTTGATAGTCTGATGCAACTAAAGACCGAGTACAATTTCTAGTTGTAACAAGGTTTAGTCTCACAGTGGACTCACGCCTTATAGTTCCATGAAAGCTCAGAAAGGGGGTTTCGTGGGACCATCCATAGGCATTTTATAGGCCACGGGGCGAGGTGAGTGACAGATATATAGTCAATTAAGGGAAGGGACAGGATAGGCATCTTGGTGAGAATTGGGAAGGAGCTGATGGGGAGGTCAGGACAAAGGAAGCCTCAGCAGAAACAATCAGGTTGCAGGGGAATTGGTGTCTTGTACAACATCTTTAATTAGCCCCTCAATCAGACGGCCTTCACATTACACACTATCCAAGACACTGACCTGAGGAAGATTTTTTTTCAAAAGGGTACGACAGAACACAGCTATTATGATTTGAAACCCTCAAAATGAGAGCTCTTAATCATAGGTAATGCATTACAACTGCTCAGTACAATCAGCATGTGTGTATATGCATAGGGTTTAGTAGGTAAGTTTGTTCCCATCTAAGCATTAGTGACCATTCGATATTAGAGGGTTGGATCTCACTACGATATTAAGGAGTGTAGTCATACCATCTTGGAAAATGCCCTCTAGAGTATATATAGTGGAATCAGTTCTACTACATGCCTAATTAAAATAAAGAACACCTGAAAAGAATTGATCATCCACTTTACTTAAGCCATTCAAAATATCCTCCCAAATCGTGCTGATATACACCGATATCAGAACGAGAATATCCATTTAAGGCACTGAAACAGGCCAAAGATGTCCAAGGACTATGCTTCATGAAACTGATATTCTAAATACAGACAACCGAAATAAACGCTCATTGATTACTCTGTTTCATTCAACCAATGTTCTTGATTTGCATGTCCAAGAACCTCCTAATAAGTTCTTTTCAAAATGTACTTTATCCAAATAAATTAAGATCATAGTATGCTATGTATTACAATACAGCATTTTCATCCAAATATCATTAATTCAACTGTTCATTCTTTCAAACGCGATTTAACATTTAACCTCACTACTGCCCCTTCCCACAGAATTATTTTGAAAGGTACTACCATGTATCAACACAGGGTAATGTGGATCACATAGATCTCTAATGAAAGGGAGAAGCCCGCTGTGGCCTGTTCAATGGGGCATTATGTCACTATACATCAGTCTGTTTGGGCTATCATCACATTGTACATAGATTGTATCCTATGAATGAGAGTCACGCCAATGCAATGCTCTCGTATAAGGGGATGAGATATGTACTATATTTCATACCCATTTCAGTGCTTGTGTTATAATGCTTGTTGAAGTACATTAAGTAGCTTCATGAAGGGATAGACTTTTCTGATTTCTAAAACATCTTTTTACAATAAACAATCAGGTATTTTTTCATTTGATCATTGATACCATATGTGGCTATATAATAGTACACTGTAGTGGCAAACCTGAGCTGTCACATATCTCAGTTTAAGAGTTACCCTGCATTTATATGAAACCTGTGCTCATTTGAAGTTTGAAAATAGATAGAATATTACCTGTAAAAGCCCCTTTCATCCTGTGCTGAAAAAAGGATCTATTTTGGTCAATGATGTCATGAGTGGCTATATTCTTGATTACAGTCTTAGGCCTACTGATACAGGTGGACAGCTAATAAAGCTCAGAAAAAGACACATTCACCTTCTATTATCAATACTACATGGACAATTACCAGTGTCTATTGACCCTTTGATGTGTTGATTCATTATTGATGAGAGAAAGCTGATGCTCATTAGACCTGTGTGATGTGGGAGAAGCGAAGGGACATTGCAGTCAGCTAACATCACAGATGCCATTCCATGGTGACATTAACCATTAGAACACTAGATAGAAGTTAACACTTGTTTGGTTCTGCTTTCCCCACCATACACCCCCAATTGATTTGTAGTAGTCAGCTTGTGGCATTTCCACTACCTATACCATATCACCCACCCATAGCTAAATGACTACACTAAACAAAGTCTGGACAGGTCCCTTTTCACTATCAACTTTTTTTCCTTCTGCTGATATCCCTATACTATTGCATACTTTTTTCCAACTCTGCCTGCCTGTCTGCTTCTCTCTCTCACACACCATCATTCTCCTCATATTCCATATAATATCTCTCCCTACCTCAATATCTTGCATCACTGACACCTTTTTGGCTCTTCTATCACACCTGCATAAGATACATATTTTGTTGATGGTCCCAATTCTGTATGCAATTAACTCCACATCTTCACAGATGGCTTCACCACATCTTGCATGGTTGCTTATCTACTGCTTGTATGTAAGGGTTAATTATAAGGTGTGCACTAGATTCATCAATTAGGGTATGACGGTGGTATTAGTGGTTGTGGTGATGGCCTATTATACGTAATCCCCTCAGTCCTTTGTTTTAATATCCCTGATGAGAATAAAGCCCTCATATAGAATTTTGTGTCGTCAGGGATATCTAAATAATCCCAAATCATCCCATGACTTAGAGACTGACGGGTGACCCCTGATGTCTAATTCATGTGCTTGAAAATGAAGTAAATGGTCTGGCTAACCATATACTTTAAGAGCTCTGGCATATGGCTCTGTCTCACCAGTTTGATGCAACTACGTTTCTGACCGAAGTTTCTGACCGGGGAGGTTTCTGACTGAGGTTTCTGACCAGGGAGGTTTCTGACCGGGGAGGTTTCTGACCAAGGTTTCTGACCAAGGTTTCTGACCAAGGTTTCTGACCAAGGTTTCTGACCGGGAAAAAGATATGGCCAATTGTGCCACAAATATATGGGGTGGCAAGAAATTTATCAATCTAAAATAAACTCAGGATAGGATCAATCCTATATTGACTGAAAAAATTATACCTTTCTGAAATGGAATTCAAACTCATTCAGGTCAATTCATGTTTTTATAACTGCTGGTCAGAAACCTCCCCAGTCAGAAACCTCCATCAGGTCTAGAAGTGGCTTCCCCTTAAAACAATGAAGAGAGGGCAAATAAGTAATGAAAAACAGTAGGGATAGAAAGATATCCATCTAAGGAAAAGGGAGGGAAGGCTGAAGATCAAGATAAGTTGCATACTAGCACTGTATTCTTCATCAAGACATCGGTCAGAAACCTCCCCGGTCAGAAACCTCCCCGGTCAGAAACCTTCATTATGTAAAGCTTTCTGATAGGAGAAGAGATGGCCAATTGTGCCATAAATATAAGGGGTGGCAAAAAATTTGTCAGTCTAAAATAGAGCAAGGATAGGATCAATCCTATATTGACTGAAAAAACTATGACTTTCTGTGATGGAATTCAAACTACAGGTCAATAGATGTTTTATAACTGCCAGTCAGAAACCTCCCCAGTCAGAAACCTCTTTGACAGAGGAGGAAGTGAAGAAAATCTTCCTTCTGGGTTTGTCCTGAGTCTGGAAAGGAACAAAAAGCACAGGGAAGGGTGCCCTGAACCATAAGGAACATGGGGGAAGTGACAAAACTGTACCTTTCTATGACCAATTTCAAACTGGAGGCTAAATAACTCTGTAACTGCCGGTCAGAAACCTCGGTCAGAAACCTCGGTCAGAAACCTCCATCAGAAACCTCCGTCAGAAACCTCCGTCAGAAACCTCTGTTAGAAACCTCCCAGACAGAGTTGCATCACATTGGTGAAACAGAGCCATATACAAGAGTCTTGTGGTACTTAATAATTTAAGATGGTCAGACCTCATTAGTGAGCACTCCTGAGCAGCGCTATACTCACATGAACCTCTCTATGACCATGTAGGAGCAAGTCCAGGCATTCACCAGTGCTAAGGCAACTCACCCACACAAGGCTTCAGGGCTTAGGACCTAATAATGTTTAGATTTAGTTAAAACCCCACTGTCCAGGAAGACATGTAGCATTTGAGGCACTGGATAGTCGTTCAGTTCCAGCAAACTTATCTAATGTTTGTTACTGCCTTTGGTTCTTTTATTCCATCTGGAGGCCATTTCTTAAGGCACTACGACTGCTTACAGCCACTACAACTTCACAACCTAAAAGTTAGTGCCAGTGATTGTAGGTAAGCCCCTACGACTGCTCTGTATGATCAAGCCTTATGTAGCAATCACATAGCTTTTGGTAGGGCCGTCTTAGTGTTGCAGGTACTACATGACCATTACTATTGGGCTGTGTTGTCACTAAGTTAGGGCTTCCCACTAAGACTTGAAAGTGGGCAGTCATAGCCTGTTAAGAAATGGCCTCCAGGTGTTTATCTGCTATTTTCTATGATCTAATGAAGTACCAGCTTGCTGCAGTGCCTCTTTAAGGATCCATTTAAGTCCATGGAATCTTATTGTTTATACATATCATAACTCTATGCTACTCTGGATAACATCTTGAATACCTCAGTGTAATTGTGCCAGACAATCCTCTACACTTGCTGTCTATATTTGCTGATTAGCTATCTGCCTGTGTCCCTGAAATGACGATACTCTGTCATTTATAAACAGATTTCTTCAGTGGTGCTACTTCCTCTGTATGAGGAACCACAAATTGGCTGAGGGGGATTAGTCTCCACCACCTAATGGGCTTAGACAACTGCCCTTATCCTTGATCAACATAGTCGACAGGGATATGGCGGAGTAGTTTTGAGGAGAGCAGTATGTGTTACCAGTAATGCTATGAGTAGTTGCAGCACACCTACACAAACTGCCGTTGAAAAAAGTAATTCCCTGTACTGTTGCTGAATCGTTTTTGCATGCATAGGTATGGTAACATATTGTCAAAACTATTATCTAAAAGTACTCAGTCATCTACAGTTAGATATGAAACAAATAATGGCTAAAGTCTCCAAGCTTCAACAATGATATATAGTGTCCTGATATTTCAATGTTTTAATACATTTTTCACATGAATTAGTTTAGCATACATTACCCACATAAAAGGTGCATCTTGAGTTCAATGCGAACCTATAAGGTGCAGCCAGAGCTATTCAGTATGATATCTCAACTCATATGGGCGCCCTGTACTTTAGACAGATTCTATATCAAATCTAGGGCTGAGCCTCACAAACATAGCACACCCTATACCAGAGATATTACTGTAATACTCAAAGGGCTCAGCAAAAGGTAAGCAAAACAGTCAAAGTTATGCTGTCATAAACTAATATTACCAAGGACAGCCTACGGTCAGATTACAATAACATGAATATTTCTCAATATACTTGGCTGAAGGATGTTTTATTGGACGCATACCAAAATAGAAGGGTTCAATGCTGGGATGGCAAGTCAATGAGGGGGAAAAGCTAGGTTTCACAGGTTCAAAAGAGAAACCCATGGAAATAGACGTACCTAATATGACACATGCTTGAGATTGTACTGATTTTCTCTTGTTTCTGTTGTGTCCTGTGGATGCATATTGTGGTGCTGACCTCTGTCTGAAGCCGAACCCCTAATCTAAGGTCATCATGTATATATATATATACATATATATATATATATATATATATATATATTTATACATATATATATGTGTGTATATATATATATATATATAAATATATATATATATATATGTATATATATATATATATATATATATATATATATATATATGTTGTAATTGGAGCCATTTATATCTTGATCAAACTAGAAATTGCTCACTCAAATACCTTTCTAAATCCTGTGGGCTTATAAAGGAGGTTTTTATGGCACATGCATAAACAAGTTAGAGCTTCTATGTCAAAAACCATCATCTTCAAATAAAACAAAGAGAAGCAAACTGTTTTCTGTTGTCTTTATCATGAGAGCTAAAAGGAATCACTTCAAAAGTATAAAGTCCATCAGTACAGCTAGTTTATGTCCACATCTTCACAGGTTTTGTGACATTAAGTAACTTCTCAACTACATCTATTTTTCACATGCATTTTGGTGATTATCCAATAATATATCTTTTTTATCCTGGTACACACAGTGTCAAAAATGTCCAGGGTAAATGTAACATATTAGTTTTAGATTGCTGCAGATGAACTCTGCGACAGCAACTTCCCATTTCAGCTTTCTTTGAGAATACATGGGGGCGCCTACCCCTAACTTATTGCCACTAAATCATGAGTGGTACATATTCACTACAACCATCCACACATAGTTAAACCAGGATAGTAATGCACTTTTAGAATAACCTTACTAGACATTTTTACAGTTTACAAATAGGTTAAGACTTCTGGCATTATAAAACTGTTCAGGGATGACTTAAGGAATACCAATCCAAGTCAAGATATACTAAGCTGTCTGGAACACAGTCAATATATCAGGAGTGTCAGGGGGAATAGACAGAGGTAAGAGGAGGTAATGGGGTGACTCCCTCCCTGCTACCCCCTGAGGCCTAAAAAAAAAAGGTTTGTTTCCAGGTATGCGACCGATCATAGTAAAAACAGGGATGATCCGCCCGTCATCTGCCTGCCTAGTAAATGCTGCATTCCCCACCTAGATAGGCTCTGAATCGATAAACCATTGCAGTAAATGGTGGTCAATTCATGCTTTTTGGTATTCCATCAGTGCACCTTGAAAGGTTGAGACATTAGCCTATCTATATATCTAGGTTTATGTTGTTCAGTGGATGGGAAAAAAGTTAAGACTAATTTGGAGGATATAAAATAAATGCATTTGGACGAGAGTTTCTGTAGAACGGACCGTGCGAAGCAATGAGGTCAAATGCTAGGATGTTAGACATGCAGTATTAGGTGGCAGCAGATCAAAGTTTTGAATATTGCCCCATAATTCATTGTGGATGTTAGCATTCAGGGGTACTAAAAGCTCTGCACACATTGACCCTGACACTAAAAGCATAGATCACAGACCTTGATTGGACCAAGCGACAGAACAAACCCTTGGCATGTGGCATGGCAGGTTGAAAACATCAAAGGAGAGGACAGTCACAGTAACTCAAAGGGAGAGTATATGAAAAGACAAGCATGAAGGACATGAAGCACAGCCGTTACAGCGACTTATTTGCCATCCTTTCTGTTTACCTCCTCGTTTTTTTAGGATGGCCTTTGATTTGTATTAGTGGCATGACGGAACAAGTTTGCTTCTGGGAGGGTAGTTGAACTGTGTACTAAATCCAACTCTGATAAGACAAATAGTAGTAATCTGCAAAGCATTACCTGCGCAGTATACTTATAGATAAATTAGTGTCAAACTGTTCATATCAGGTTAGAGGCTTTTCTTTAAAGTTTGCTTCAGGACATTATGAATGTAATATATGATGATTATGATTTTGGACAAGAGTTTCTTTAGAACGGGAGGCAGAGCTGAGTGCCGCTATCAAGTACCTAAAAGGCAAATGAGCAAGCATAATCATTACACATAGCGTTTATACCACATTCTGCACCTTTAGGATGCATTATGATGCATCAGAATGCATTCTGCATTTACTGACATATATGGTATACATAGGGTCCCAGACATCTAACCCAGCACCATTGTCCAGCCCCATGGCCTAATGGTTAGGATGAAGCTCTTTGGATCAGAAGATCCCTAGATCGATCCTGGCTCATGCTGAGCTGTTTCATTGTGAAACACTGTCAAAGCTATGTCATAGCTGCTGTCACATATATAAGAACAGTATAGAAAAAGAACAATGTCAATATTTAAGTGTCAACCCAGTGCCTCTATCCTATGATATAAGCACACAGATTATCCAGTTTAGGCATCCAAAATCGTTCTGAAATGTTATAACCATGGTATAACCATATATATAGAAGATGTACTCATATTTCAACACATTGATATTATGTTTGTATCATCCCTCATAATATTTGCTTTGTATTTTCATTATGATAGGGCCCCGTCATGAGGTTTTTTTAACAATGCGTTGTCATGAATTGGTATATCATTACATTTTCAGAATTTATGATACAACTACACCATGCCATTCCTGATATCTTTAGGAGACACTTTAAATCTAAAGGTGGATAATTAATCTCAGAAATTATTGATGCTTGTACCTTGAGAATATATGGTTATTCTGCCTATCCTTGTCTATCCAGCCCTTTGTGACTGAGTACCCACTGAGTCAAACCTGAAATACATTCATTTCAGGATTTCCATCTTTAGCCTATATATACACTCACCCAAGGGACAAGTCATTTATTGCTAGGCGGGGGCCTAAATGGATTTTGGCAGATGGCAGATTTCTTTCCAACCCCCCATCACTATGACAGAAATGATCGCGACACCCCCACTAAGAGCTGATTTTGCAAAATGACCCCCCCCCCAAAGATTGGATACCCACGTGGAATGATTCATCGAGAAATATTCTTATATTCTGAGTTCAGGTATATCCAGCTGGTTTGAGTAAGCAGTTTGCCAAGATATATCAAATGAACCAATTAAACCATACTTTCTTTGGGATAAGAAAGTCTCAATGATCATTTGGATATATGGATCATCAAAATCTGACAAGGGAAAGTGGAAGAACATTCCATGTTCAGCACTGGTTGTGCCCCCTGGTGGCAATAAATAAAACTAAATCCCTGTTATGTTAGGGTTTCCCAAGTTTTGTCACATATGTGTACATAACAGCCTAGCTGTACAGGGCATTTCTGGGGTCGATGTGATCAGCTCCTAGGGATAGTTTCAACACAACCGTTAGCAAATTCCATTGCTGTTCCAGATGTCTAACCCTCATAATGCGCTGCATCCATTGCCCAATGCGGATGGGCCATCCATGGGCAGTTGAATTTATCATTCATTTCTGTGGGAAAGAAAAAGGATGAACGTACACATCCATGGGCAGTGAATGTGGCCGTTAAGAGACCTGCTAATGATAACCAAGTGGGGACAAGGACAATGTCTTTTGTGAAATTTCAGTCGCTATCCTACTGTTTTCTTAAGAAATTTGATTTCCCCTTTTTTACAATACACATGTTTTAGGGTATATCTAAGTTGAAACAGTTGCATAATATTGTAAAATACATGGATCATGAAAATGCTCTACGTATATATAAACAGATGGTGGTGCCCATATTAGAATAATTATTGTAGTTTTCTTCTAGACTCCCGCCCTAAAACTCTAGCAGATCATATAGACATTGTACAAATCCACTGCCTTAGAGCTTGCTTAAGGGTGTGAAATGCCCAGGATGTGAACATTAACGTCCTCCAAAGAAGGTGTAAAGTGGACTCAGTAAGTATAAGAAGGTAAAAAGCACCAGCATGTATAATGTACTGTTACTCACAAGATGAGGATCATATTGTGATCCCTAGTCGTGAACTAGAAGATAATACTAAGAGAGGCAACCAAATATGGGAATATCCAACATAAATCTACTATTAGTGCTTTTAAATCAAGTCTGAATGGAGATATATTTGTGACACTGAGTAGATTATGAATTGTAGAGAGTTGTATGTTATTGGTGTAGGAAATGTTATGATAAGTTCATGGAAACCACTTGATAGTATAGATGTCCTAACCTATGATCATGACTTTGTAAAATCCATAAAAGACATTGAAATAAACATGGCTTATTGAAGGTATCTCTTCATAATAGGAAAGATGGGCAAGTGAGGAAGAACTGCCACATGTTTAAAGAACAGAATGCTCAATTCAGTTCTGTTTTGGAATATTATATGAAGCGAGACTTGGGTAGGATTGATAGTGTTAATGATGTTCTACTCATCTATAAAACAATGATTGATAGTGTTGATTACAGCTACACTTCAATAATGGTGTTTAGATTTTAAACATGTTTAGGTCTAAACATGTTTAAAACCTAAACATATACGTCAGTTAGGTGTATCATCGACTACACATTTAGGAAAATAACACTCTTATTCTAAATACATAAACATCTTTGCTAAACATGTTCAGACGTTTAAACAGTTGAATATTAGGTGTTTAGATTCAAACATCAATATGTTTAAATACTTGGGTGTCATATCCACACCAGGTAGCAGCACTACCTCTGAAAGGACTATCTGCACACAGTTATAATCAATTGTTGTGACAAATATCCCCAAACGTCTGGTTAATCATAGTGTCATTTCATTAAATGTTATATAAATAGACACAACAATAGAAAATTAACTAAATTCACCTAGCACCACCATCATTTATACCATAGAATAATCAATGACGTCCATGACTTACACCTATGTGATGTTATTTTGTAAAGTATAAAGCAATGTCCTTCTTGCCAACCTGTTGTACTTCCTCAAGTCTCCTATTCTAATGCAGTGTGTACATATATGTATATAGCTGTGGCTGACATCTTGGGAGACTTTGCAGTGTAAATACATGCTGATGTCCTCCAGTAAATGAGAGAACAAACAAAAGATATTCCTTTATTTTTTTAATGGATACAATGTCTGCAAACCCTTACTTCCCACCAAATCACTTAGACATCTAAACATAAAAATTCATAAACATCTAAACCCAAAATTTCATCCATATCTAAACACAAATTTTGAACCTAAACACCTAGATTTCTAAACACTTGAGCAAAGCACACTGTTTGGCTAAACATGTTTAGGAAATTAATGTGATTACAAAAACGTTGCAAGACTATGTTTAGAATTTGTGCAGTATAGTTTTTATTGAAAACTGCTGCCTATCAAAGAAATGTACTAGATGCAAACATGGTGAAGGATTGATTCTGACTTTGCATTTGTTGTGATGAAGCTTCAAAGTTCTCACCAATGGAATGTAACTGTGTTCAACGCCATTGGGCAATCAAAGCAACAGTAGTGATCATATGACAACCTGACAACGACATACAGGATTGACACTAAGAGTATTACAACTGACGATGTATGGTTAGTATCCTTAGAGTTGATAATTTTTTTCTAGTTCTATTAGAGCTCGCAGTGTGTTAGGTTTGTCTTTTACCCTAATGCTATTATTTCCCTCATTTATATCTGTGAAAACCCGGGGTAAATGTATGCCATGACCCAGGAACGGGGTCAGGAGGATATTTCTTCACATTCTATGACTGCACCCCTCTAGTTGTGGACCAAAATCCCCCATAGCAATGGGATTAATATTTCAAGTAGTAGGGCTGTGTGCAATCAAAGTACATTAGGAAATAACCTCCTGAATTGCTGACACCTAAGTGAAATCAGATGAATAGGGGTACCTTGTAGAACAGATTTAATCAGCCTCTTTTACAGAGTGCCCCCACATTACACACGACCCATAAGAAATCCATCTCACTTGAGACTTACTTGGTTAAGCAATATTAGACACTCAATTAAAGACAAGTACGGAATCTACTATTGTCTTCTCTCACATCAAGTACTTATGAGTATTTGAGATAATGAATGGAAGTTTATCAATCGGTGCATATTCCCTAGCATTTATTCTATTTTGCAGGATTTGATTTATATCATTTATTTATGTGAATTACTTCTTCTTCCTGTAGAGATAGCATTGCGTGGCTGATCGCCACATCCCCAATGGCGTAACGTGTGCCGATCCACCACAGCGGCCGATCCACCACTGCAGCCTCGTTCTGGGTGCATGTAAACATTCAAAATGGCCATGGGCGCTCGTGCGGTGAACTGCGGTACCGGATTTTGATAATTTTTCCTTATTTAAACCCTCTAAAAACATAAAATAAATATAGAACTAACCTCCTCTGGTGTCCTCAGTGGACAATCCACCCCTCTAGAGTTGTCTGAGACAACTCCGTCGTGGTGGATCGACCACCTCGTACACCACGGTCGTTTAGTTCTATCTATGTATTTCCTTTTCCCCAATTCTCTTCTTTTCTTTTCATGCATACACACATGGAATTATATAATTTATATCATTACTCTTGGCATAGTCATCAAAAATCAAGACCCCACAAAGGTGGCAGATGATAAGGAAATGGGAATCATGGTTAATGGGAAATATCCAAATGTGCTTTCATTTATCACTTCTACAACAGTCCATCCATTTAAAAGATAATGACAAATTGTCTGATGCTGTGTGCTGAAAATACCCAGTATCTAATAACTGTGGTACAATCAGCAAGTTCTAAAATACTTTTGCTATCAGCAAGGAGCAGAAGTGTAGCATTTAGTAGAATTCATTTACCAACATAAAAAAATACACATGTACGCGAGCAATGTGTCCCACATAATTAATATGGGAAATCACACACACTGTGCTATGCCTGTCTATGCCTTTGTATAACATGTAGAAAGTAATGTTGCCAAACATGCAACCCAGAGAATCCCTAGGTCTGTAAACACTAACCTGCGCACTGATTTTATTGATCTCAGACCCTGTCTGTGATAAGAGACAGAGTGAATGTTTGAGTCGTGGACTGAAAGATTTATGGCATTTATGTGAAGGGCAGGATAGATAAGGGTTATTAATTAAAGTATAGGGGCCTTTAATTACCAATGTAAATACAGCCTTTACCTATGCTATGGCAATTTTATATAAAACAGTATTAAAACTGTGAATTTTAGAGCCCCAATCACGGCTTTTATAGGTTTCTCCAACACATAGGGTGGGACTTAAATGATGGAATTTATGGCAGACCAGGACTATCCAAAGTAACACAATTTTAAGGATGAAGAGGTTAGTCAAAAATAGTCTTCATATAATGTTTAGAGTAGCCAGTAGATGTTCACAGTTCACATATATGATATACACCACATGATCTCCTTGCAGAAGCTTTGCTTAACAGAATTGGAACAGCGCCTATGATGGTGCTTTGGATCTTGTTTGTCATCCACTTACAGGGATTACACTGAGAGAGGACTATGCCACTCCACCCACCTAAAGCCCAGAGTGGTGCCTAAGGAGGCCTCTTGTATGCTGAGAGGTTCTGATTTAGGCCTTTAAGGCCACCATTAATGCCAAAAGGATCCAAGGTCTTTTGAAATTACTATCAACTAATGCAGTAGTGTTAGTGTTAAGGGGTTAGATTTGCCTACTTGTAACTAGCCTATTTCTTACCATTCTAGATGTATATGTTGCTGTACACATCATGATTCTAACCTATTTATCATGTTTATTATAGTCATCTTGGATAGAAATTAAAAATCCATTTACACGAGCTCCATTCAAACATCATATCAACAAAGGGCATAAAACAAGGTGCACCAAAGTATCAGATTATTTAGTTAGGTAGGACTTTTCAGACAAAGAAGAACCAATTATCCAACACCTCTTGTCTAGAATCAAGGTCGATTATTGTAGCTCCAGGTTAGGATTGGCAATAGTTGAGATGAACCTGACACACTCCATGATGGAATGAATTTGAGCTAGAACTTCTTTGAGCTGTCCGATTCTTGTTTCTTTGCATATATAGTCCCGTATAGGGTAAACCTCAGTCCGCTGAAACCTTGCCATATATCAATGCAGGAATGGTATATACATGTGGCACTTATGACTATTGATAAAGTCTGAGTGTTCCCCAATTTTTTCTTCTCAAAAAGAATTTATGATAAAATGAAATACTGTATAACATAATATCATTGTGGGACCAGTATAGTTGCATAGTTCCATAAAAGCTCAGAAAGGTGGTATTGTGGACCCAGCCATAGGGATTTTACAGGCTCTGAGGTGAGTGACAGATAGTCAGTTAAGGGAAAGAACACGATAAGCATCTTGGTGGAGAATGGGTAGGGATGTGAGGGGGAGGTCAGGACAGAGGAAGTGTCAGCAGAAACAATCAGATTGCAGGGAAATGGGTGTCTTGTACACCATCCTTAATTAGCCCCTCAATCAGACGGCCTTCACATTACACACTTGAACACTACCCGCAGGAGGGCTTTTCTCAAGAGGGTATATTGGAACAGAACCACTACTAATTGACACCCTCAAAATTAGAGTTTGTGATCGTAGGTAATGCACAATGTCTGCTAACTATGATCAGCACTCAGTGAAGTAGGTTCATAGGGTAGTGTAGGAAAATTTTACCCTTCCAAGCATTAGTGACCATTAGATTTAGCACTGTAATGGCATTAGAATGAAGGATCTCACTACGATTTTAAGCAGTGTAGTCATACCATCTTGAGAAATGCCTCCTAGAATGTAATACTAGAATGTAGTGGTACTGCTAAAGACACATCAATATCCACAAACAGTAAGATAAAGTCCAAAGTAACCTGGGATTAAACATGCAGCTTGACTCTCTAGGAGGGTGTTGCTGCTATAGTTAAAGGAAGAGCTGGCTAAAAATGCCCTCGTTTCCAGTCCTTTCTTTTCATGTAGCTATAACTTGTCCCTTTTGTTGCTCACAAGTGGTCATTCAAGTATGGTGCTAAAAAAAGGGGATTTGAGTAGGTACCTAGTTGGGAGAAGTCAGTCAGAATAATATACTATAGAGTGTGTGACATGAGTAGGTAGCTGATAGTGCAGCTCTCTCTCTCTGTTTTAAACAAGGCAGGTGACTTTTCAGACTAATGTGGTGAGTGCAAGTTGAATGGTGAAGCAGAGCATCACTTCTTTTGAAAAGAGGGTACCTACTGACAGCTCTTTTTACCATAGGAGCAACACGCTCCTGTGCCACATATTTCAATAACCATTGAGAAGATCAGGAATAAATTGCGTTTGTGAAAAACACACTTTAGGGAAAGTTGATGTAAAATGGATGAGCTTCTCTGAAAAATTGATGGCATGTAGGGAATCTATTTCAGAAGAAGTTGCAATTGCAAATGGCACTACAATTTGAGGAAATACATGTTCATATGCCAAGCCTCAGCATGAACATCAAGGCTTGGTAAAGGTAACAGGTGACTATAGCAGAATAACACTCACTGCATGTATTTTTACTGTAGTATTTCAATTTTTGGGGGATGGGGATATTGTCATATCTTAAGAAAGAGGCCCCTTAGTTCTTATAATACTCATTAAAGAAAGAGGGTGGAAAGGTAAAGTATAATCTTAATTAGAACAAATTCTCTCAGCTCCGCTATCAGACATTATAGAAATGTGGCTTAGGGAGATTGATTGTGTTAATCATGATGTAAAATCCTTGATAAAAATGACTGATATGTTAATTACAGCTCTTTTTTGTAATCAGCAGTCTGGGTAACAGATAGAAAGAAAATCTAATTAGACAACTGCTCCCCTTTATGGCTGGTATCAACGTGATGTATTGCAGAGGAAAACATGGTGACGGATTTTGACACTCTCCTATCAATGAGACTGTTCAGCTTCAAAAAAGCTGTTGCTACATTAGCCCACAGCTGCAATCCTAATAATGCTCACTGTCCCTATATATAACTGTACAATATCATAGAATATGATTTTGGCAGAATAATGTAGAGATATACCAGTAAGAGGTATTGTAATAAGGTGTCATCTGGCGTGGCGGTTGAGTCCTCTTGCTGGATGTTCCTAGGGTTTCGGATAGGTGGCAGCACTGGTCCGGACCCGCGGGACATCTGGCAACAAACACTAGGGTTCCTATATAAAGCTCAGTCGCTACGTCAGAGGCCCTCCAGGCCTCCGTACTAAACATATGTATATAAGTAGAAGATTAGCTGCCCCACCTACAACTTCTGGGTCGCTGCTGTGCTGGAATAAAATCATTAGCATACACTCAAATCGCTGTCTTATCTTTTCCTTCCCAATCGCAAGACTCAAACCACCGAACTGGTAAAACAAACTATTACAATAATATGTTTATGAGCAGTTGTACATGGATAGTTATCTGGTTATCAATCTTAATACCAACAGCCACCACCAGGGGGGTCATATACATACCATTGGCCTCCATATTGGAAATTCTGCTAATTATGTAAAGTCACAATTTCCTCATTGTTCACTTATTACTTCTTGAGAAAGTGCTACTGAGCAACTTGTCTAGGATTACCCCGGCTCTCCCTATGATACTGCTGACATGAACTTGGACGCAGACTTAGCCATGTCTATCCCTGCTGATAATTGTGATAAAACTACCTGATACAAGCTTAGGCCTCGATGGGTATATCTAAGTTGAAACAGTTGCGTATTATTGTAAAATACATGGATCATGAAAATGCCCTATGTACATATAAATAGATGGTGGTGCCCATATTTGTAGTTTTGTTCTAGACTCTAGCCCTAAAACTCTAGCAGATCATATAGACATTGTAGAAATCCAATGCCTTAGAGCTTGCTTAAGGGTGTGAAATGCCCAGGATGTGAACATTAACGACCTCCTAAGAAGGTGTAAAGAGGACTCACTAAGTATAAGAATGGAAAAAGCACTAGCATGTATAATGTACCGTTACTCACAAGATGAGGATCATATTGTAATCCCTAGTCGTGAACCAAGAGGTAATACTAAGAAAAAATTGAAAGTAAATGTGGATCAACACGGTAAAAGGTATGCCCTCGAGGGGGTACACTTTTACCGTGTTGATCCACAAATAGGCCAAAAACAAAATCTTATAGAGGTAGTCCTCTCTATAGAGGCAACCAAATATGGGAACTGTTGTCTGCAGATATCCAACAGAAATCTACTGTTGGTGCTTTTAAATCAAGTCTGAGTGGAGATATACTTGTGACACTGGGTAGATTATGAATTATAGAGAGTTGTCTGTCATTGATGCAGGAAATGTTATGATAAGTTCATGGAAACCACTTGATACTATAGATGTCTTAACCTATGATCATGACTTTGATGGTTATTATTTATAACTTAGGCGACTGATTTTAATAACTCCAGTAGGGGTGCTTTCTTGACCCAATAACAGTGTTAAAACTTCAAACTTCTTCCTCATACCCCAAAAAGGAAAGTGCATGTAGGATGTAGGTACAAAATCTCAGGGTCATTCCACCAGTGCTTCATATCAAGCTTTGATTACTTTAGTCTGCAGACACAATTGTAAAATCCATAAAAGACATTGAAATAAACATGGCTTATTGAAGATATCTATCAGTTTTGTCTATCTCTTCATAATAGGAAAGATGGGCAAGTGACGAAGAACTGCCACATGTTTAAAGAACAGAATGCTCAATTCAGTTCTGTTTTGGAATATTATATGAAGCGAGACTTGGGTAGGATTGATAGTATGACGTACCATTTTATTATTCCAATAATCTTAACATATGATTGTATAAATGCATGAAAAGATGAGGCATTAATACACTGAATGTCCACATGAGCATCCACGGTCCACTGAACACCAGCTATATCAAATATACATAAGTTATAAGACCAAAGGACCGACCTCATGGTTCACTGACCACATAACAAAGGTAAATATAATTATTTAATGGTCAAAGCTACCGACCTAATGGTTCACTGAACACAAACAATAGTGTATATAATGTTTTAAAGTCAATGCAAACAACTGCCTCATGGGTGGCTGAGCACTGCTGATGCCGTCACGGGTGTCTAAGCACCAAAGACTGAACACTAGGTTACATAAGTAACGATGACATAAACTTCTGCTCTGGAGCAACCCAGGTCAAATATGAAAGCAGTTATGTAAATGCCATAATAAGACGGTCAAAATGAGTTCAAGATCAAGGTCCAACTCTCATTATTAAGGAAGTTATGCAACCGAGACTGTTTCGACCTCCGAATGGGCCACAGACTAACCCGCGCAAGTTATGCACCCAGAAAGCAAGGCGTGGAAATCTGACATATTCAACTCCGCGCATGCACAATATGGAGCTATAAACGCAGAAAAGACGGAGTTATGAGGGTCTGAACATGCCAAACCGACCTAGACAATAGGTGACATGGCGGCGGTTATAGGGGTCCTGTGTGCGCCCACTGAGACCTGAATGACCCCCCACTAACAACCTAGGGCAGATGCTACTGGCTCCAGTCAGTCTGGAGGGCCAAGCCAGGGTATGGGTACTTATACCCCTGGCAGGCACCTCCTGAGAGCAGAATCACCAGAACCACCATTGCAGTAACATCTCCAGTCCAGCTCTCCTGCTACCTGCTATAGCTCTGCACTATGCTGGGTTAGACTATGCCAGGCATAGGACTACACCCCTGTAGTGGCCAGAGGCTATCTTCTACCAGCCAACTACCAGAGGGTAAAGTTACACATTTATATTATCCCTCTAAGCAGCAGGTCAAGAGCTAGGTGTGGGAACCCACCTAGGACCATACTGGACAGTGTATTATTATTATTACACAGGTGGAGTGGAACATAACTTTATACTTTTTAACCAATTGTATAATTACTGTGTGTGGAAATTACCTGTATATTAACATTTGTATTACTGATACATAACATGTTCTGCCTAAGCTGAATAAACCAGTGATAACTGGAATAGTACTAATAAGAGCTTGATATTCTTACTCTCTATATACCACTAGTCATATGATATTTCTCATATGACAACTTGATCATGCACAATTACTAGTATGACAATAGTGTTAATGATGTTCTACACATCTATAAAACAATGATTGATAGTGTTGATTACAGCTAGTTTTTATTGAAAACTGCTGCCTCTGCTTACAACTATCAAAGGATTGTACTATATGCAAACATGGTGAAGAATTGATTCTGACTTTGTATTTGTTGTGATGAAGCTTCAAAGTCTTCACCAATGGAATGTAACTGTGTTCAACGCCATTGGGCAATCAAAGCAACAGCAGGGATCATGTGACAACCTGACAGCAACATACAGGATTGACACTAAGAGTAATACAACTGACAATGTATGGTTAGTATCCTTAGAGTTGATAATTTTTTTCTAGTTCTATTAGAGCTTGCAGTGTGCTAGGTTTGTCTTTTACCCTAATGCTATTATTTCCCTCATTTATATCTGTGAAATCTGGGGAAAATTTATGCCATGACCCAGGAACGGGGTCAGGAGGATATTACTTAACATTCTATGATTTGACCCCCCCTCCCTAGTTGAGGACCGAAATCCCCGATAGAAATGGGATTAATATTTCAAGTAATAGGCCTGTGTGCAATCAAAGTACATTAGGATATGACCTCCTGAATAAGCTGACACCTATAGCTCGATGCAGCAAGTTGGGAACCTAAAACTTAGTTTTTCCTGAATTTTCGCAAAGAAATGCTGTAGTTTAGCCAAAAATTATCTGATTTACACAATATTTGCGGCAAATGAAAGATGAAACTCATTGCTTTCAGGCTAGGGTAGATGGTATTACATTGATATAGTGCACAGTTTACCACTGAAGTACAGATTATAAATTTAAAAATCATTAGTTTAAAAAAAAATTGCTGTTTTTCAAAGTTTGGCCCTATATATTTTATGAAAAAATATTCTAACCATCAGTTTTTCATAAATAGTTCATAATACTGACCCATCTAGTTTATAAATGAGTATGCTTTTTTCCCCTACCTCTATGGTGGCTCATTACACTATGGGAGACATGTGATTTTTGTTAGTTTGCAAAAACTGTGATTTTCAGCAAAATTTTTCCTTGGTTTTTGATGTGGGACCACATAGATCACCATATATGGACGTGTGGTCATCCAATGATACCAGAATTATCCATTTTTATGTTCATCTTTAAAGGCATGTGAAATATCTAAGTGATACAATAAGTGTGAGAAGAATAGGCCAAATCTTTTGATTATAGTCTTTGGTGTCAACAACGCTTAAAATTGTTGCTATTTACAGCTAAATAGCTCAATAGTGCATCATAATAGGCCTCACATGCCTAATATGGGGTTCTAATAGCATTTCAATATGGTTTTCAATGAATCATCAGGTCAAAAGAACAATTGATGATTGAATTTAATAGAAACAAAATGGTTTTGCACCATGGACCTGTTCACATTGTTCAAGTCTTCAGATATTCTTATCTTGAAAACATGAAGACATTTTACGAGCATGGTTCTTTTCCAGCCTATATGGGACCTACAGATGGCATTTTATCTTGTCTGACATGTATTATGAGGGAATAATGCATAGCAAATGATTATATTTTCATATTTTGTTAGGATTTTTTAAATAGAATCATACACAAGACTTGTCTTCTGCAGCATATGCAAAAATGTCCCTTGAATGAAGGCATTTTACATGCACAGCTGCCTCCAAAACTGGAAAACACTCAGGTTCCAAACTTGCTGCATCAAGCTATAGGTGGAATCGGATTGCAGTGAATAGGGGTACCTTGTAGAACAGATTTAATCAACCTCTTGTACAGAGAGCCCCCACATTACACACGACCTATAAGAAATCAATCTCACCTGAGACTTACTGGGTTAAGCAGTATTAGACACTCAATTAAAGACTAGGATGGAATCTACTGTTGTCTTCTCCCACACCAAGTACTTATGAGTTTTTGAGATAATGAATGGAAGTTTATCAATCGGTGCATATTGTAAGATGGTTCCCTAGCATGTATTCTATTTTGCGGGATTTGATTTATATCATGTATTTCTTTTTCCCCAATTCTCTTCCTTCCTTTCATGCATACACGCATGGAATTATATAATTTATATCATTACTCTTGGCATAGTCATCAAAGATCAAGACCCCCACAAAAGTTGCAGATCATAAGGAGATGGGAATCATGGTTAATGGGGAACATCCAAATGTGCTTTCATTTATCACTTCTACAGTAGTCCATCCATTTAAAAGATTGATGCTGTGTGGTGAAAATACTCAGATTCTAATAACAGTTAAACTGTGGTACAATCAGCAAGTTCTAAAATACTCTTGCTATCAGCAAGGAGCAGAAGTGTAGCATTTAATAGAATTCCTTTACCAACATAAAAAAATACATATGTACGCGAGCAATGTGTCCCACATAATCAATATGGGAAATCACACACTCTGTGCTATTCCTGTCTACGCCTTTGTATAACATGTAGAAAGAAATGTTGCCAAACCTGCAACCCATGATGTGACCATCTGGACAGTCTTCGACCTGAAACTAATGAACCTTGTTTGCAGTAGGAGGGTCCATACTTTAGTTTTATGATACATTCATTTCTCTGTTTCATATAAATACCAAACCTTTTTCATCATGGCTCATCTTAGTTGCATGACTTTACCATGTAGTTAGCTGAAGTTAGATCAAGCTCAAAACTGTTAGTAGTAGCTTGTTTATTGTCTTTGTTTCTTTCCTATAATCAAAGCTGTCAACAAAAACCGCCTCCCAATGAGAAGCAGGGCATTAGCTGTCAATGTCACTGGTTTATAACCAAAACGACCATCCAATAAGATACATAACCGACACATTGGGATAGGGTAGTTGGTCAGAATATTTCCTTTCCACCCCTAGCAGAGAATCCCTAGCAAACCTAGCGTTGAAAACCACAGACCCACATTTCAAAGTATGGCTTTATATTCCAGTATCCTATGCCACATCCACATGCGATGATAAAAATGGCCTAGAATTTCTATGTGGGACAGTATGGATGGGCAGACTAGCACACTGTCCATATTTTGTGAGAGTCAAGGGGATTAGAAGTAGGTTAGAAGAAGTAATGGGCACGGGGGCTCACTGGTGCCATTCACAGAGTAGGCGTCCATCACAAGCCACTAAGTCTGATTGCCTATATAAATGCCTGCCTGGCAAAGGCTGCAATCTCCAAAGGGTTCCTGTCCTGTAGATACTTTGCATTTTTTTTTGCTTTTCGAATCATTATACATTATTACTGTGCATTGGACCAGGTTGTATCGTCTTAGTGTCACAATGCCTGTGATCAGTGGGCTATGCACTAACATTGCCACTCATAAATACCAAAGCTGAATCTAACAGTATTGTTGCAGAGGTTTCTTTTTAACAGCCTCCTGGAGGGCATTTCCTAACAGTGTAAATGTTACTCTCCAGGAGGGTGTCGCTTGTACACTTGGACGGTCCTTTTCAAAAGAAATTACGCTCTGCTTCACCATTAAATTCCACTCACAATGTAAGTCACAAATTGCACCTACCTTGCTAAAATAGTGTGTGCTGAACTGTGTCCCACACCTTTTCAAGTGCTCTTGTGTTGACCGCTTGTGTACAACACAAAAATGTTTGGACTACAAAGAAAGAGACACACTAACCTGTGCACTGATTTTATTGATCTCAGACCCTGTCTGTGATAATAGACAGAGTTAATGTTTGAGTCGTGGACTGAAAGATTTATAGCATTTATGTGAAGGGCAGGATGGTTAAGGGTTATTAATTAAAGTATAGAGGCCTTTAATCTGTCCCAGTACCAGCGTAAATACAGCCTTTACCTATGCTATGGCAATTTTATATAAAACAGTATTATATATAAAACTGTGAATTTTAGAGCCCCAACCACGGCTTTTATAGGTTTCTCCAACACATAGGGTGTGGCTTAAATGATGGAATTTATGGCAGACCAGGACAATCCAGAGTAACACAATTTTAAGGATGAAGAGGTCAGTCAAAAAATAGTCTTCATATAATGTCTAGAGTAGCCAGTAGATGTTCACAGTTCACATATATGATATACACCACATGATCCTCTTGCAGAAGCTTTGCTTAACAGAATTGAAACAGTGCCTATGATGGTGCTTTGGATCTTGTTTGTCATATCCACTTACAGGGATTACACTGAGAGAGGACTGTGCCACTCCACCCATCTAAAGCCCACAGTGGTGCCTAAGGAGGCCTCTTGTATGCTGAGAGATTCTGATTTGGGCCTTTAAGGCCACCATTAATGCCAAAAGGATCCAAGGTCATTTGAAATTACTATCAACTAATGCAGTGTTGTTAGTGTTAAGAGGTTAGATTTGCCTACTTGTAACTTGTACAGTAACATCTAGCCTATTTCTTACCATTCTAGATGTATATGTTGCTGTACACATCATGCATGATTCTAACCTATTTACCATGTTTATTATAGTCATCTCGGATAGAAATTAAAAATCCATTTACACAAGCTCCATTCAAACATCATATCAACAAAGTTCATGAAACAAGGTGCACCAAAGTATCAGATTATTCAGTTAAGTAGGACCTTTCAGACAGAGAAGAACCAATTATCCAACATCTCTTGTCTAGAGTCAAGGTCAATGATTGTAGATCCAGGTTAGGATTTGCAATAGGTGAGATGAACCTGACACACTACATAATGAAATGAATTTGACCTAGATCTTCTTTGAGCTGTCCGATTCTTGTTTCTTTGCATATATAGTCCCGTATAGGGTAAACATCAGGCCGCTGAAACCTTGCCATATATCAATGCAGGAATGGTATATACATGTGACACTTATGAATATTGATAAAGTCTGAGTGTTCCCCAACTTTTTCTTCTCAAAAAGAATTTATGATGAAATGAAATACTGTATAACATAATACCTAGTCATTGTGGGACCAGTATAACATACATAGTTCCATAAAAGCTCAGAAAGGCGGTATTGTGGGCCCAGCCATAGTGATTTTACAGACCATGAGGTGAGTGACAGAAATCAGTTAAGGGAAGGGACACGATAAGCATCTTAGTGGGGAATGGGTAGGGATGTGAGGGGGAATTTAGGACAGAGGAAGTGTTAGCAGAAACAATCAGATTGCAGGGAAATGAGTGTCTTGTACACCATCCTTAATTAGCCCCTCAATCAGACGGCCTTCATAGTACACACTATCGTGAACACTACCCTCAGGAGGGCTTTTCTCAAGAGGGTATAATGGAACAGAGCCACTACAAATAGATATCCTCAAAATTAGAGTTTGTGACCATAGATAATGCACAATGTCTGCTAAGTATGATCAGCACTCAGTGAAGTAAGTTCATAGGAAAATTTTACCCTTCCAAGCATTAGTGACCATTAGATGTAGCACTGTAATGGCATAAGAATGAAGGATTTCACTATGATTTTAAGCGATTTAGTCGTACCATCTTGAGAAATGCCTTCTAGAATGTAATACTAGAATGTAGTGGTACTGCTAAAGACACATCAATATCCACAAACAGTAAGAGAAAGTCCAAAGTGACCTGGGATTAAACATGCAGCTATTATTTCAATAATCATGCCAGGATCTTTTCCTTTGACCCAATGACCATCAAAACACGCTATCATGAAAATAGGAGAGGGTCTTCGGTTAATCCGATCTTAATGGCATTTGGGAGGAATAATGTATCAAATGTCATGATTTTTAATGGTGGATTCCAATGAACTGCCCTAAAATTCGGGGCATTTTTTTTTCTGGAAATGAATCAAGAAGATCAGGAATAAATCATGTTGGTGGAAAACACACTTTAGGTAAAGTTGATGTAAAATGGATGAGCTTCTTTGAATAATTGATGGCATGTAAGGAATCTATTTTGGAAGAAGTTGCAATTGCAAATGGCAATTTGAGGAAATGCAACGTGTTTATATGCCAAGCCTCAGCATGAACATAAAGGCTTGGTAAATGTAACAAGTGACTATAGCAGAATAACACTCACCACATGTGTTTTTACCATAGTATTTGAATTTTTGGGGGACGGGGATATTGTTGTATCTTAAGGAAGAGACCCCTTAGTTCTTATAAATTGTCACTAAAGAAAGAGGGTTTGAAAGCTAAAGTATAATCTCACATAGAACGAATTCTCTCAGCTCCGCTATCAGACATTATAGAAATGTGGCTTAGGGAGATTGATTGTGTTAATTATGATGTAAAAGCCTTGATAAAAATGACTGATATGTTAATTACAGCTCTTTTTTTTTGTAATCAGCAGCCTTATAACAGATAGAAAGAAAATCTAATTAGACAACTGCTTCCCCTCATGGCTGGTATCAATGGGATGTATTGCAGATGAAAACATGGTGACGGATTTTGACACTCTCCTATCAATGACACTGTTCAGCTTCGAAAAAGCTGTTGCTACATTAGCCCACAGCTGCAATTCTAATAATGCTCACTGTCCCTATATATTACTGTACAATATAATAGAATATGATGTTTGCAGAATAATGTAAAGGTATACCGGTAAGAGGTATTGTAATAAGGTGTCGTCTGGCGTGGAGGGTGAGGCCTGTTACTGGATGTTCCTAGGGTTTCGAATAGGTGGCAGCAATGGTCCGGACCCGCGGGACATCTGGCGACAAACACTAGGGTTCCTATATAAAACCCTGGGCTCAGTCGCTATGTCAGAGGCCCTCCAGGCCTCCGTACTAAACATATATATATAAGTAGAAGATTGTCTGCCCCACCTACGCCTTCAGGGTATCCGCTGTGCTGGAATAAAACCATTGGCATTCACTCAAATCACTGTCTTGTCTTTTCCTTCCTAATCGCAAGACTCGAACCACCGAACTGGTAAAACAAACCATTACAATAATATGTCTATGAGCAGTTGTACATGGCTAGTTATCTGGTCATCAATCTTAATACCAACAGCCACCACCAGGGGGGTCATATACATACCATTGTCCTCCATATTTGAAATTCTACTGATTATGTAAAGTCACAATTTCCTCATTGATCACTTATTACTTCTTAAGAAAGTGCTACTGAGCAACTTGTCTAGGGCAAATGTGTACTTGTATCATTTATTTATCCCACACGAGCGAGCCAAATATATGGAAATGTCAGTTGGCTGGTGACAACCTGACAAGGTAACCATCCTTAAAGTACTTTTGTCTTATATCACACTTCACCTCTGGTCTTCAAAGACGTACAAAAAGAAAATGACCAAATAAAAAGATTTAAGACTCTGCTCATTCCTAACCAAAACTACCATTATCAGTAATTGATAAATTGCGGGTAATGAGACTGACAGGCAAATTCATTCTCCACCTAGTGGTGGTTCCAAGTACTCACCAGACTCTCAAGGACTTTGCCCGGTGGCTCCACCTTCTACTAATCACTGAGCAACTCTCAACCACTGGTTGCAAAGGGTGACACACTTTACCTTTTCTCACCCAGCGTTCATAACAGCCCTCCTCTCAGGCCTGAGCCGGATTACCCCGGCTCTCCCTATGATATTGCTGACATGAACTTGGACAGAGACTTAGCCACCTCTATCCCTGCTGATAATTGTGATAAAACTACCTGATACAAGCTTAGGCCTCGATGGGTATATCTAAGTTGAAACAGATGCGTAATATTGTGAAATACATGGATCATGAAAATGCTCTATGTACATATAAACAGATGGTGGTGCCCATATTTGTACTTTTGTTCTAGACTCCAGCCCTAAAACTCTAGCACATCATATAGACATACAAATCCATTGCCTTAGAGCTTGCTTAAGGGTGTGAAATGCCCAGGATGTGAACATTAACGACCTCCTAAGAAGGTTTAAAGTGGACTCACTAAGTATAAGAAGGGAAAAAGCACTGGCATGTATAATGTACCGTTACTCACAAGATGAGGATCATATTGTAATCCCTAGTCGTGAACCAAGAGGTAATACTAAGAAAAAAATCAAAGAAAATGTGGATCAACACGGTAAAAGGTATGCCCGCGAGGGGGTACACTTTTACCGTGTTGATCCACAAATAGACCAAAAACAAAATCTTATAGAGGTAGTCCTCTCTATAGAGGCAACCAAATATGGGAACTGTTGTTTGCAGATATCCAACAGAAATCTACTATTAGTGCTTTTAAATCAAGTCTGAGTGGAGACTTGTGACACTGGGTAGATTATGAAGTATAGAGAGTTGTCTGTCATTGATGCAGGAAATGTTACGATAAGTTCATGGAAACCACTTGATACTATAGATCTCCTAACCTATGATCATGACTTTGATAGTTATCATTTATAACTGATTGTAATAACTCCAGTAGGGGTGCTTTCTTTAGCCAATAAACAGTGTTAAAACTTCAAACTTCTTCCTCATACCCCAAGATGGAAAGTACATGTAGCATGTCTGAGGTACAAAATCTCAGGGTCACTCCACCAGTGCTTCATATCAACCTTTGATTACTTTAGTCTGCAGACACAATTGTAAAATCCATAAAAGACATTGGAATAAACATGGCTTATTGAAGGTATCTATCAGTTTTGTCTATCTCTTCATAATAGAAAAGATGGGCAAGTGACGAAGAACTGCCACATGTTTAAAGAATAGAATGCTGAATTCAGTTCTGTTTTGGAATATTATATGAAGCAAGACTGATTGATAGTGTTGATCACAGCTAGTTTTTATTGAAAACTGCTGCCTCTGCATACAGCTATCAAAGGAATGGACTAGATGCAAACATGGTGAAGGATTGATTCTGACTTTGCATTTGTTGTGATGAAGCTTCAAAGTCTTCAACAATGGAATGTAACTGTGTTCAATGTCATTGGGCAATCAAAGCAACAGCAGTGATCATGTGACAACCTGAGAGCGACATACAGGATTGACACTAAGAGTATTACAACTGACGATGTATGGTTAGTATCCTTAGAGTTGATAATTTTTTTCTAGTTCTATTAGAGCTTGCAGTGTGCTAGGTTTGTCTTTTACCCTAATGTTATTATTTCCCTCATTTATATCTGTGAAAACTGGGGAAAATGTATGCCATGACCCAGGGACGGGGTCAGGAGGATATTGCTTAACATTCTACGACTGCACCCCCCTAGTTGTGGACCAAAATCCCCCATAGAAATGGGATTAATATTTCAAGTAGTAGGGCTGTGTGCAATCGAAGTAGATTAGGAAATGACCTCCTGAATAAGCCAACAACTAGGTGGAATCGGATTGCAGTGAATAGGGGTACCTTGTAGAACAGATTTAATCAACCTCTTGTACAGAGTGCCCCCACATTACACACGACCTATAAGAAATCAATCTCACCTGAGACTTACTGGGTTAAGCAGTATTAGACACTCACTTAAAGACTAGGACAAAATCTGCTGTTGTCTTCTCATACACCAAGTACTTATGAGTATTTGAGATAATGAATGGAAGTTTATCAATCGGTGCATATTGTAAGATGGTTCCCTAGCATTTATTCTATTTTGCGGGATTTGCTTTATATCATGTATTTCTCTTTCCCCAATTCTCTTCTTTCCTTTCATGCATACACACACGGAATTATATAATTTATATCATTACTCTTGGCATAGTCATCAAAGATCAAGACCCCCACAAAAGTGGCAGATCATAAGGAAATGGGAATCATGGTTAATGGGGAACATCCAAATGTGCTTTCATTTATCACTTCTACAGCAGTCCATCCATTTAAAAGATTGATGCTGTGTGCTGAAAACACTCAGAATCTAATAACAGTTAAACTGTGGTACAATCAGCAAGTTCAAAAATATTCTTTTTATTAGCAAGGAGCAGAAGTGTAGCATTTAATAGAATTCCTTTACCAACATAAAAAAAACTACACATGTACGCGAGCAATGTGTCCCCTATAATCAATATGGGAAATCACACACACTGTGCTATTCCTGTCTACGCCTTTGTATAACATGTAGAAAGAAATGGTGCCAAACATGCAACTAATGATGTGACGATCTGGACAGTCTTCGACCTGAAACTAATGAACCTTGTTTGCAGTAGGAGGGTCCATACTTTAGTTTTATGATACATTCATTTCTCTGTTTCATATAAATACCAAACTTTTTTAATCATGGCTCATCTTAGTTGCATGACTTTACCATGTAGTTAGCTGAAGTTAGATCAAGTTCAAAACTTTTAGTAGTAGCTTGTTTATTGTCTTTGTTTCTTTCCTATAATCAAAAACTGCCTCCCAATGAGAAGCAGGGCATTAGCTGTCAATGTCACTGATTTATAACCAAAACGACCATCCAATAAGATACATAAACAACACATAGGGATAGGGTAGTTGGGCATGCAATTTAAAACAAACTGTTCAGAATATTTCCTTTCCATCCCTAGCAGAGAATCCCTAGCAAACCTAACGTCGAAAACCACAGAGCCACATTTCAAAGTATGACTTTTTATTCCAGTATCCTATGCCACATCAAACATTCAATGATAAAAATGGCCTGGAATTTCTATGTGTGACAGGTATGGATGGGCAGACTAGCACACTGTCCATATTTTGGGAGAGTCAAGGGGATAAGAAGTAGGTTAGAAGAAGTAATGGGCAAGGGGGCTCACTGGTGCCATTCACAGAGTAGGCGTCCATCACAAGCCACTAAGTCTGATTGCCTATATAAATGCCTGCCTGACAAAGGCTGCAATCTCCAAAGGGTTCCTGTCCTGTAGATACTTTGCATTTTTTTTTGCTTTTCGAATCATTATACATTATTACTGTGCATTGGACCAGGTTGTATCGTCTTAGTGTCACAATGCCTGTGATCAGTGGGCTATGCACTAACATTGCCACTCATAAATACCAAAGCTGAATCTAACAGTATTGTTGCAGAGGTTTCTTTTAAACAGCCTCCTGGAGGGCATTTCCTAACAGTGTAAATGTTACTCTCCAGGAGGGTGTTGCTTGTACATGTGGATGGTTCTTTTCAAAAGAAGTTACGCTCTGCTTCACCCTTACATTCCACTCACAATGTAAGTCATAAATGGCACCTACCTCTTTAAAATTGTGTGTGCTGCACTGTGTCCCAAACTCTAGTGTTGATCACTTGTGAGCAAGACAAAACAGTTAGACTACAAAGAAAGAGACTGCTGCAGGTGAGGCACTTCTTAGGCAAAACTACATTTTCCCATAGAAGTAACATCCTCAATGGGATAGACCAGTGTCACAGCAGTTTTTGTCATGGGCAGCAGTCAGAGAGTGTTAAAGGTTCATACACACTAACCTGTGCACTGATTTTATTGATCTCAGACCCTGTCTGTGATAAGAGACAGAGTGAATATTTGAGTCGTGGACTGAAAGATTTATGGCATTTATGTGAAGGGCAGGATGGTTAAGGGTTATTAATTCAAGTATAGGGGCCTTTAATCTGTCCAAGTACGAACGTAAATGCAGCCTTTACCTATGCTATGGCAATTTTATATAAAACAGTATTATATATAAAACTGTGAATTTTAGAGCCCCAATCAAGGCTTTTATAGGTTTCTCCAACACATAGGGTGCGGCTTAAATGATGGAATTTATGGCAGACCAGGACTATCCAGAGTAACACAATTTTAAGGATGAAGGGGTTAGTCAAAAATAGTCTTCATATAATGTCTAGAGTAGCCAGTAGATGTTCACAGTTCACATATATGATATACACCACATGATCTTCTTGCAGAAGCTTTGCATAACAGAATCGGAACAGTGCCTATGATAGTGCTTTGGATCTTGTTTGTCATATCCACTTACAGGGATTACACTGAGAGAGGACTATGCCACTCCACCCACCTAAAGCCCAGAGTGGTGCCTAAGGAGGTCTCTTGTATGCTGAGAGGTTCTGATTTAGGCATTTAAGGCCACCATTAATGCCAAAAGGATCCAAGGTCATTTGAAATTACTACCAACTAATGCAGTGGTGTTAGTGTTAAGAGGTTAGATTTGCCTTCTTGTAACTTGTACATTGACATCTAGCCTATTTCTTACCATTCTAGATGTATATGTTGCTGTACACATCATGCATGATTCTAACATATTTATAAATCATGTTTATTATAGTCATCATGGATAGAAATTAACAATCCATTTACACAAGCTCCATTCAAACATCATATCAACAAAGGTCATAAAACAAGGTGCACCACACAAAGTATGGTTAAAGTTAGGTAGGACTTTTCACACAAAGAAGAACCAATTATCCAACACCTCTTGTCTAAAGTCAAGGTCCATGATTGTAGCTCCAGGTTAGGATTAGTGATAGGTGAGATGAACCTGGCACACTCCATGATCGAATGAATTTGAGCTAGAACTTCTTTGAGTGTTCCGATTCTTGTTTTTGTGCATATATAGTCCTGTATAGGAAAAACATTGGGCCAGTGAAACCTTGCCATATACCAATGCAGGAATGGTATATACATTTGACACTTATGAATATTGATAAAGTCTGAGTGTTCCCTAATTTTTTCTTCTCAAAAAGAATTTATGATAAAATGAAATACTGTATAACATAATATGTAGTCATTGTGGGACCAGTATAACATAGATAGTTCTATAAAAGCTCAGAAAGGTGGTATTGTGGCCCTAGCCACAGGGATTTTACAGGCCCTGAGGTGAGTGACAGATAGTCAGGGAAGGGACACGATAAGCATCTTGGTGGGGAATGGGTAGGGATGTGATGGGGAGGTCAGGACAGAGGAAGTGTCAGCAGAAACAATCAGATTGCAGGGAAATGGGTGTCGAGTACAACATCCTTAATTAGCCCCTCAATCAGACAGCCTTCATATTACACACTGTCGAAGGACCGTTACAAGTCATGAACATGAGCAACTCAGGAGTCCAGAGAGTACAGTTGATGAATCCACTTTATTGTAGTGTTAGGCAGGTACATGTTGGCATGGTGATGTACAATGTGTATGCTGCCCACCTGATCAAGCTAGCTCTGTACCAAGGCACTGTGTGTCATAGAGACTAGGTGTGGAGAGAGGAAAGTAAAGAATAAGAGTATCCCAAGCTAGTCCTGTATTCATATATATAGGAGCAGCTCGGGGTAGGCATGACGTCAGTCTTGGGAGAAGCATGACGTCATGCTTAGGGATAGGCAAGACCCGGCGTGCCTTGCATCATCTCACCCTGGAGGGGGGAGGGGGTTTGCCTAAAGGTGGGTCAAGCTGGCCACCTGTTGGAGGAACAGCTCGATCCCTGATTGGCTAGGAATGGAGGTGGGTGTGAGCACACTCCCACCCTGTACCTAGGGTTAGTGGGGGTCGAGGTCATGACCCCTAGCTAGGATCCGGAGGTGAATCTGAGGTCACTGGCCAGGAAAGGCAGAGCTGGGTAGAGATACCTGGCTCTGTCAGATCCAAAGGTTTGGTATAAGGGAGCCTTATAGGCGAGCTTGATCATTCGGCTTAAAATATTTCATATAATAATAAATGAACCTTGAATACCCCATCGACAACACTATTGTGAACACTACCCTCAGGAGGGCTTGTCTCAAGAGGGTACAATGGAACAGAGCCACTACAAATAGATACCCTCAAAATTAGAGTTTGTGACAGTAGGTAATGCACAATGTCTGCACTCAGTGAAATAAGTTCATAGGGTTGTGTTGGGAAATTCTACCCTTCCAAGCATTAGTGACTATTAGATGTAGCACTGTAATGGCATTAGAATGAAGGATCTCACTACGATTTTAAGCGACGTAGTCGTACCATCTTGAGAATGTAATACTAGAATGTAGTGGTACTGCTAAAGACACATCAATGTCCACAAACAGTAAGAGAAAGTCCAAAGTGACCTGGGATTAAACGTACAGCTATTATTTCAATAACCATGCCAGGATCTTTTCATTTGACCCAATGACCATCAAAACATGCTATCATATAAATAGGAAAGGGTTTTGTGTTAAACCGATCTTAATGGCATTTGAGAGAAATAATGTATCAAATGTCATGATTTTTAATGGTGGATTCCGATGCACTGCCCCAAAATTATGGGCATTTTTTTTTGGTGGAAATGAATCGAGAAGATCAGGAATAAATCATGTTGGTGGAAAACACATTTTAGGGAAAGTTGATGTAAAATGAATGAGCTTCTCTGAAAAATAGATGGCATGTAAGGAATCTATTTCAGAAGAAGTTGCAATTGCAAATGGCACTACAATTTGAGGAAATGCAACGCGTTTATATGCCAAGCCTCAGCATGAACATAAAGGCTTGGTAAAGGTAACAGGTAACTATAGCAGAATAACACTCACTGCATGTGTTTTTACCATAGTATTTGAATTATTTGGGGATGGGGATATTGTTGTATCTTAAGAAAGAGACCCCTTAGTTCTTATAATAATCGCTAAAGAAAGAGGGTGGAAAGTAAAGTATAATCTCACATAGAACGAATTCTCTCAGCTCCGCTATCAGACATTATAGAAATGTGGCTTAGGGAGATTGATTGTGTTAATTATGATGTAAAAGCCTTGATAAAAATGACTGATACGTTAATTACAGCTCTTTTTTTTGTGATCAGCAGCCTGGGTAACAGATAGAAAGAAAATCTAATTAGACAACTGCTTCCCCTTATGGCTGGTATCAGCGGGATGTATTGCAGATGAAAACATGGTGACCGATTTTGACACTCTCCTATCAAAGACACTGTTCAGCTTCGAAAAAGCTGTTGCTACATTAGCCCACAGCTGCAATTTTAATAATGCCTACCATCCTTATATATAACTGTACAATATAATAGAATATGATGTTGGCATACTAATATGTCTATGAGCAGTTGTACATGGCTAGTTATCTGGTTATCAATCTTAGTATCAGCAGCCACCACCAGGGGTCATATATATGCCATTGTCCTCCATATTGGAAATCCTACTGATTATGTGAAGTCACAACTTCCTCATTGTTCACTTATTACTTCTTAAGAAAGTGCTCCTGAGCAACTTGTCTAGGGCAAATGTATACTTGTATCATTTATTTATCCCACATGAGCGAGCCAAATATATGAAAATGTCTGTTGGCTGGCGACAACCTGACATTGCCAGTGTTAGAACTGGATGTGTTGTGTATATTGAATAAGGTAACCATCCTTGAGGTACTTTTGTCTTATATCACACTTCACCTCTGGTCTTCAAAGACGTACAAAAAGAAAATGACAAAAGAAAAAGATTTAAGACTCTGATCATTTTTGGCTAATCTGCAACAGGTCTAGTACGCTCCCAACCAAAACTCCCATTATCAGTAATTGATAGATTGCGGGTAATGAGACTGACAGGCAAATTCATTCTTCACCTAGTGGTGGTTCCAAGTACTCACCAGACTCTCAAGGACTTTTCCCAGTGGCTTCACCTTCTACTAATCACTGAGCAACTCTTAATCCCCGGTTGCATCGGGTGACACACTTTACCTTTTCTGACCCAGCTTTCATAACAGCCCTCCTTTCAGGCCTAAGCCGGATTACCCCGGCTCTCCCTATGATACTGCTGACATGAACTTGGACACAGACTTAGCCACCTCTATCCCTGCTGATAATTGTGATAAAACTACCTGATACAAGCTTAGGCCTAATGCTCCCATATTTAGGACCATGTCAGATATCAACACTAAACTTCAGACTCCAGACAACGCCTGTAAAGTGGACAACTCTCCATGTACTACTCATATAATAGAGCAGATGGATCAGGTCTTTAGTACCACTAGTCCAGCTCTCACTACTATACATACTACTTCATCTGACTCTAGTGATAGCCAGGCATACACTGCTAGCTCACTTACAGACTCAGATGAAACTTATTACCCTTCTGAGGCGGACTTGTTTTACAGCTCACCTCTGGCAGGTCTGTCCCCAGAGCTATTCGCTCCTATCAAAGCCTCATTTTGGCCGGTACGGGTTATCGACCTTTGGGATGGTTTTCTTCAATATGCTAGGCTATATGACACTATGAGAGAGACCTGCTCACATCCACCACCTCAGACTGCTGTCCTATATAAACAATACCTGGCCAACTCACTGTCAGCACCTTCATCCCGTAAGAACTATATATCTGGGGCCAAACTTTGGATACTAACACATGGAGGCGACCCCTCTTCATTATTATCATATGAATCAGTGGGGGTAGGTAAGGGAGCAGTTAGACGCTCACCACATGAGACAGTACCAGCTCCACCATTACTACCCCAGCACTTAGTTGCAGTCTGCACACTATTGGATACTTACAACGGGCTTCTTTGCCTTCCTTAGAGTTTCTAATCTCCTCACCCACACTGCCTCACTGTGGTCTGGCCCACATACCTTACTCAGGAGAGACGTAAAACTGACTGAACTGGTATTAATATAGTGATACGCTCATCAAAAACTATTGGACCGAGAGATGCCCCGGTAGTCATATCCCTACCTTCCATCCCGTCATCTCCAGCCTGCCCTACTAAAGCTTGGGTAGAATATGCAAACTATGTACCATCATCTCAGTTTGCTCCAGCTTTCACTCATCCCTCAGGACTACCTCTTACCCCTCTCCAACTCACCAACATTACCAGAGGAGCACTCTGAGACATTGAGTGCCCGTATGCCATGCATTTCTTGGGCCACTCTCTCCGAAGAGGTGGTCTTCAATTGGCTCTACTTAGTGGATGTGATGAACAGGCTGCCTCACACCACGGCATCTGGTCATCCACTTCATTGAAACTGGAAGATATAATATGTGTTATTGTACATATCATTTATTCTGATAGCATTAGGTTAGAGCTACACAGGGAGGCCTGGTTTTACATGTATCTGAGGCATATTTTTGGAGAAAATGGCCTTAAATCACACCGTTATTTTAACAATAAAATCTTAAAATGCACATTTAGAGAGGAATAAATAGGAATCAAATTGTTAGGAGGGCAGATATACATTTCTTAGTATGTTGGTTATCATATAAGGATATTTTAAGACCATTTGGACATGTATAGACTGATTTATTATTATGCTGTTAATAAAAATGTGTTTGGTTAATTTCCGTGGAGATTCGTCTAACGCCCAAAGATTAGGCTCCAGTTATAAGATAAATGCACTACATAGACTAATGAAATATCTCCATCCATAACCTCTACCTGTATGGGCATAAACCAATTGGGAGCCGGGCTACTATACAGAGCAGCTGAGATGGATTGATGTGTAATGGGGTAGGATGAGGGGGAGATTCATCTCACACCCTGGCTGGTTCCATATATATATATATATATATATATATATATATATATATATATATATATATATACTGATATAAGTGCCAGGGTATACATATTTAACTATCTTTTTTATCAACCCTATGTACCTACATATGAGAGGAATACGGCATATGAATGGCATTTTCCTAATACCACCTTAGCCAGAGATATAACTATTATAATTGGATGGAGATTCGTCTCATGCCCGGGAGATTTGTCTCACCCTCTTTTGCAGTGCATATAACTGTCAGACCTATCATATTAAGCTATCCTCTTTATGATGCCTAAGTACCTATATATGCAAGGAATAAGACCTATGGATTTCAATTTCCTACTACCAACTTAGCCAGAGATATAACTATTATAATTGGAGAATGATTTGTCTCATGCCTAGGAGACCGTCTCAAGCCCTAGCAATACTGCACAAAATTATACCTTTTTCTCTCTGACTAGAAAATGTAGAAAATATGGGCCAATGTGGGTGTTCTATGGTCCATATTACAGGCTTAGGTGTCTATTTTAAATACCATTATAAAATTGAAGGTAAATATAATTTTACATGATGTAAAGGGATGCTATTGTGCACATGGCTAGGGTATGTTCAGTTCTCATATTTAACCTACCCCCATATATGTATGTTATGGTCCAATCACTGTAGTATACACCCACAAAATATTTTTACATATCCTCTAACATTAATTTTAGGGTCCCATCCAGCTCAAATCACGGCAAGTGGTGATTATTGACCACATATATTATACTCAAACTTTATACTATGAACATTTATCCATTGTTGGTAACATACAGTACAAGTTAGTGCCTTACCTCATTTACATATTCAACTCTTAGATACAAACCTGTATCTCATTAGTTTAGTTACATGATTTCCATATAACATATTTACTCGTGTTAGTGTAATAAAACTCCACTTTATGAATTTCCTGTTCAGTGTTCTCATTATAATTGCTGCTGCTTTCAATCAAGTGACTTAAATTTGCCTGTGTTGCCAACATCTTTTTGTACCATTATCGCTTGGAAAGAAGCGATAATCTTGCCTATGACAAAAATCTGGTGATATTTACTAGAGTGACCTCGTGTCGTTTCATTGTGGCAAATTGAAATCATCAGTGGATTTTAAACTTTTTCCAGTGTTAAAAACCGGGGAGATGCAGCATCTGATACCATTCAATCTTTGGCACATTGGGTCTATCATCTTCCACAGGCTGTCGGTAACAGGATGTTTGGGATGTTATCAATGCAAGTAGAGATGGTTTTATCACAGTTTGCATGCCACTTATATTGAAGTTCAACTGATGAATGACAGTAAACTTGCACTATCCTAGTAGTCAAGTAACAGGGTATACCTTATAAGGTATACCTTATATAAATATTGTAAATGCATTGCATTTACACCCTGTAAATTAGCTAAATTACCAGTAAACTGAAAATATGCTCTTTAATACCATCGCATACACCATATACACTGTCCTTAACAGTAATTGACTCATGGTATGATGTGGCTGACTCATGGTTCTGATGAAGAAAAATAGACATCACTTTGGCAGGCTAATAGGGCATGGTGGACATGGATATAAGAAATATAACCTATTTTGTTGGAAAAAATAACACTTCAAGATAATTTTCTGATACCCCAAGTTAGCCTCCTAAAACACATATCCTAGAAAATTAAGAGGTTGCACAGGAGTCCAGTCCAAGTGGATGACTCATGTTCACTTTGCCCTAGTTACTTTTAGCCCATGGATGCGATCCACCTTAGGCAGTGCAGGCAGGTCTCCTGTTTATATCAATGTAGTCAGTGCATGGATAGACAAAGGGCAGGTGACAAACACGGTCTTTGGTGTGTGAACTGAATGTGAAGTGCGTGTGAAATGAGGTGCACATACAATATTCAGTAGAGTAACAACCTTTGTCTAGCTAAAAATTCTAAGGTTTGTCCAATTCCGTATTGTGAAACTAGGAGGAAACTTGGGATAAAAGGGAAGGACGGCAGCCGGGAAGCAGGGAAGGAAGGAAAGGCAAACGGAGTGAAGGAGAATAGAAAGGCAGAGACCAGTATGATGGAGTCCTGTAATTTCTATCGAAGGATACAAGAGGAGTGAAAGTGGTGACTAGTGGAATTTAAAAAGTATAATCATGGGCTCAATGATTTGAGAGACTGGATAAGGGGAACATAGGAGCTAGGGGAATGAGAAAATAAGTAATGAAATGATGGCTTAAGAGTTGGAGAGGACAGACTAAAGAAGTAAAAAGGCAAGGACATGGCCAGAAAAGGAGAAGAACATATGATAGTGTACGGAAGGGTTAATTAGCCAGTGTTTGGAGAATACGAAACAAAGCCTAGGTTGAGACAGTGAGATTGCGGTAAATTTTGTATCTTGTATAACATTTCTAATCAGTCTCTCTCACTGTAGAACCTGTATATCGGTCATACGCTTCAACTTTATTCATTTCCCCCAGGAGGATTCAGTGGAGTGTGTGCTAGCTCAGACTTACTTGGATCAATTTAAAACAGAAGAGAGTGACTCATCAGTCATTTTCAAATGCACATCTGTCATCAGTCTCTATAATTGAAATGAATAAATAAAATGGAGTATAAGTAGAAGCTCCTCAGGGCCACTGCTTGCTGTCTTGATAAATGTTTGAAATATAAGGCCAGTTCTTGTAGGCTCTCTACATGCTGTATCAAAACTCGCTTAATTTTATAATATATCATTGATGCTGTCTTAGCATTCATGAGCATTACATAATAAGACACAGCCAAAGGTTGTTTTCAGACCTAGTGGGCATAGGATTATTAGCCAATGTTGACTACTGGTTGATCAAAGAGACATTTTTGTGTGAACAGTTATGGTTATACACATGTCTAAATACTGTGTGATTAATGGCTGCTGTATAGGATGACACAGCCATGTAATGGTCAACATAGATAGCTAGTTATGCTGTTCTGGTTGATTAAGGTTTGTAGTAAAATGTCCTTTGTTCATTGAATCAAGGTAAATCACTCCTCCGCATGGCATTTTTGATTCACCATTTGGCCACCAGAGGGCATTGGAGGGGCAAAATTACTCTAAAATCATTATAGCTAATTTTTGATGCAGAATTCAATGGTCTCATTTATGCACCATTTTCAGTAGAAATGGCCCATATTTGGATGGTAAAATGAACATTTTTCATGAAAAACAACCTATATGCCTGTTCCTGGTTGCCATGGCAACCATTCCTATATTAAAAATGTGCAGACTTTTATGCAAATTTTGGGGATATTCACCAAAATCCCAAAACTTAAAACAGAAATGGAAAAAATCCTTCTAGATCAAAATCTATGATAAAAATAGCCATATTGTTATGTATTTTTTTATAAAAAGAAAAAGAGGTGGATTTATTGTGTCTTTTGACATAATTATGGTTAATAATGTATTTAGAGCTTAATCCTTGATTTCAAATATGAATAACGACCAAGGAGGGGTTCTGATATAACTTCTAGGAATATTTAAGCCAATGATGTATCACTTGAAAGATCTTGAGATGAACTTTGATAATGAATTTCCCTGCAGAGCGGTGTTTTGTTTGCCTGGTCACAACAGGAACAGGTGTAGAGCTTTTGGAACGGAAAGGAGGGATAATGTTTGGGAAATAAATAACCTTTGTCAGTTTGCAAAACTAAGGGCATGTGAACCAGAGCTCCAGTGACAGTCATAATCTCTCAAATATCTTATTGATATTTTGCTCTTTTAATCACTACTTCTTTTCATAATTTCCTTCTGATTTCCTTGAAAATGAGTGCTGTCTCTTTTCAGGATCACACCTCACTCTCCTCACTCTTTCAACAGCCAGTCTCTGACTGATAGTATCAAATATGTCGGCTAACTGTTGCCTTATTAGACTTACAAAGAAATGTGAAAATCTGGCTTGATTATAGATCTGGTGACCATGAATTGTTTTTCAGGAGGCCATTTCTCAATGTACTACGACTACACACAGCCACTACGATTTAAAAATGCCAAAGATAAGCCAGGCTATCGTAGGAATTGCCCTACAACTGCTGACTACGATTAGCAGGTATGCAGTAATCACATAAGGTTTAGTAGGACAGTCGTACTGGTGCAGACATTACGGACTACTAGTGCATGGTACTGTTATGGCCAAATCATTGGTTCTCACTATGATTTAAAGGACAGCAGTCATAGTGTGTTAAAAAATGGCCTCCAGTCGATGCTGTCCTCTTTGAATTAGAGTAGAAGTAGACGGAGGGATTTTCAACAATACCCACAAGACCCATGGTTGATTAGTGCATCAACTTGAGCTATGAGGCGGGTGTTACATTGCCTCCCTCATAAAACTGCCCTAGTGTGAGAAAATAGTGCACATTATTTGTGCTCTGTATCAGATCCTGTATCTGTAGCACTTTCACCCAAACACAGACACTCAGCGGGCATTAGATTATATTAGTTATGCATTTGACAGGCCTTTGCATAGGCACGCATAAGGCAGCCTAATCAAGATGTAACTTTAACTGTTGTTGCATGTCTTAAACATCACAGATGAGGCTCTTGTTTCTATAGATGTAGTCAATGCACGGGGTGACAGTAGGTGGGTGACAAACAAGGTTTTTGGCAGTGAACTGAATGTGAAGTATACCTAAAATGAGGTATCCTTGTGACTTCCAGTCAACTAACAACCATTGTCCCACATCCTCCAAAACACCTTCCATCTGCAATATGTCTGAGGCTAGTCCATCTACACACTTTTACCTAGGAGGATACTAAGTTTGTGAACAAAGGAAGGAAGGAAGGAAGGAAGGATGAAAGAAAGAAAGGAAGAAAGAAGGGTAGGAGGAAAGAAGAAGGGATAGTAAGGCAAGGAAGAAGGCAAGCAGGTTTAGAAGAGATTAAGGAAAAAAAATATTGCAAGTTATGTTAGGTAATACACATGTGAGTACTGTGTTTTAAGACCACTCTATTGTATGTGATAATCATGAGACGGTCAAACCAAATTGTAAGTTATGATTCTGTTTACTAGAAGTTTGTCAAATGTTCTTTGTCCTATGTGCAATTTATAAAACCAGACTGGAAGCAACTGTTAGCCCCTACACAAGGAGACATGGATCACATCGTCTATCGAACAAAGGCTTTGGTCTGGTCCATAGGTCATTCTGTTAGCTACAATCTGTAAGGTTTTACATTGCATCAAATGACTGGTGTTGTATTCTTATGCTTTCAGTGACTGGGGATAGTATTGATACCACTGAAGCAGGTAGAAGGCACAAGAAAGAACTAAGTTGGTACATAGATTTAGGTTTTCAGATAACTATTTAAGTCTTTAACAAACTATAGTATTTTTTAAATGTGAGTTGTCCTAAAAGAATGCTAAACTACAAAACAAAGTGAAAAAGCAGCAGTACTATGCTTAAGATACACACAATTTTGTATAAAAAGATATAATTTTATTTCCTATGGTATTGTGGTAAATATGTGTACGTAAATTCAAGGTTAATTCTTAACATAATATGACTGCATCCTTTGAGTCTGACCAGAACTCTCATGGAAATAACAATTGCATGCACAGTCTTATTAAACAAGTTTCTAATTACACTGCAAAATTGGTTTTTAGATTTTAAACATGTTTAGGTCTAAACACGTTTAAAACCTAAACATATAGGTCAGTTAGGTGTCTCATCGACTACACATTTAGGAAATGAACACTTTTATTCTAACTACATAAACATTTACGCTAAACATGTTTAGATGTTTAGAGTTGAGACAGTTGAATAATAGGTGTTTAGATTTAAACATCAATATGTTTAGATACTTGGATTTTGAATCCACACCAGGTAGCAGCACTACCTTTGACTGGACTATCTGCACACAGTTATAATCAATTGTTGTGACAAATATCCCCAAATCCCATGTTTACCATGGTTTCATTTCATAGAATGTCATGTGAATAGAAAGGGTAATAGAAAATTGACTAGATTCACCTCATGCCACCATCATTACCATAAAATAATCAATAAACTCCATGACTGACACCTATTTGATGTTACTCTCCATCAACTCTTTTAAACATCTAAACACAAAAATTCATAAAAACCTAAACACAAAAATTTATATATCCAAACACAAAGTTTTAACCTAAACACCTACATTTCTAAACACTTAAGCTAAGCACATTGTTTGGCTAAACATGTTTAGGAAATTAATGTGATTACAAAAACGTTGCAAGAGTATGTTTAGAATTGTGTTTAGGATCTAAACACCATTTTTGTTTTGCAGTGTATAGCCTAGAGACGTGTGTCTTTGTCTGATCTCTATAATATTACAAGACCAATAAGTTAAATCAAATATGCTGATGTTACTTGAAATCAGTCAAGGTTACATGTATTCTTGGCACAACGTTGTCCAAATCTAAGTGGGAGGGGGGCCTGAAAATGTTTAAATCTCTAAAGGTGTCAGCAAATTTTGTAGTTAATTGTGGGTGTAAAAACTAAGCAGTTAGATTAACTGAAATGCTGGAAGAGGATATTGGATTACTAACAGCAAACCATGTTCATACTAAAAGATTTGGCATGCTGTAGAAATTAATTTGATGACTTGTAGATCTTGATAAGATCAATGGCTTGCCACACACTAGTACTGAAAAGCCTTCAATTTCCCTCTCAAAATTGAAGATTCCTGATATTGCTTCAGGGTTCCCCATGGGAGCATGAGGAATCCCCCCCCCCTCCAATTAATGGGTTGAGAAACAATGAGATACGGGGGCAAAGACAGCAACGAAAGAAAAAGGAACTGATCAAGAGAAATGAAGAAAGATTTGTATCTTTTAAGCAGACATTGGGATCCAAGGAAGACCATCCCTTAGCGTCATGTGGCACAGGGTGTGGACAACAGTTAAAAGGATAGGACTCAAGGCTATTAAGCAGTGTCTATAACTGTTCCAGACTGAATTGAATCATTTTGGAGAAAAGAGTCATGCTGAGTGAGATGAAAATATGAGAAAAGGCACCTAAGGAATTCATGATGCATGCCTGAACGTCACTGAACCCCTGAAGAGTTGCTCGCCAGAGGTACAGTAATAAGAGGTAATTACCCTAAAGGGTTGATAAATACCCGTATAGGGTCAGTATAGGGCATGCCACAGACTACATATTAACAGCCAAGTGCAATCTATCGGACAATGAACTGTCATATCATTCAGTAGTTGAGAGCAAAGCAGTGGGTAAAGTAATGGGTTAAAACAAAGGGCTAAAGCAGGAGGCAAGAAATGAAAGATATAGTTTAGGATTTTGGGCCCACAGAGGTAGAGATGGCTTGTAGGAGAAGTCAGAAAGAGCAGTTTGAGAAGTATATATGGATGGAGGAAAAGCTCAATACATTCCATTTTCAAATAATGTTATTAGGATCTAAGGGAATAAGTAATGGGTACCTACACAAGATGAAAAACGATGCAAATTTATTGTTAAAACATGGGGTGGCACTTTACATAGAGACAGTAGTTTTAGGGAACAAGCACACTTCTCTTTGGGGGAAAACTTGGCTGCCATCTTACACTAACACACTTACTCAGTACATGTATAAGGATCCCACTCATACACCACGCCAGATAACTGGCTTCCTAAGATAATCTCTTGACGGACTTCCCAAGGGAGTGGGCTAATGACCCTTGCTGCACTATAATAGGTGATCAGACAGAAGAAAAATTGCTTTCACTAGAGGATGGGAAAGGCGTATTGTAATCTACAAAGAGCAGTTGCCATGAGCATTATTGACCTTGGCCGAGCAAGTAGGCCTAAGAATGTCCGCTGAATACACACAGGTTTAAAGACAATCAATGTGTATGTATAGGAGATACATACATTTGGAAAATTCTAGTGTAAGTGAGATGCCCTAGTATCAGGCATGGTACCATATCTCACATTGGAGTCAAAATCAAAATCAAAAAGCTATACAAGATGTCAGAAGTTGTGTAAAAAGAAAAAAAATGAAACGAACTATATCCATACAATTTCTGTGAGATCATCTGATGTAATACTGTAGTAGTTGTTTTTAATGCCTTAAGGCCTTATTTCATGCTTTTATATACTCACTCCTTGTATTATGACCTTTTTTCAAGTTGGATATTGGAAGTGCAATAAGGCAGAACTTTATACAATGTGACAGGTAGGCTTTGTTCCCATACTGCCATATAGTAAACTGTTAGAATAGCTCATCCCTAATTAAACCAGGGACATGGTGATGATTGGTGTAAGTCCAATGGGTTCAAGTTCCAATGTCTCTGTGTCTCATTAGAATCCATAAAATATCCTTCACTGACATGCCGTGGGATTTCATGGGATTTCAATATTGCTGTAGATTATTAACCTGCCCTATCTGTCGCTTCTTTATCTGAAAGGTATACGTGTCAGTCTATCATTGTTATGAAGGGGATTAATGAAGAGGGTCATTTTACATACTCCTGTCAAGGTCTGGGTATCTATTATGACTCACTAGTGCCTGGTAATAATTCACAGTGACCAAAAATAGTGCAACCATCTCTGCCTAGAGGGCAGCAGTTATTGTAGTCATGATCGATGATGAGAAACCATTATGTCATGAATGCAACCTCCAATTGTGCATACTGATACCTGTGGATAAATTATCACCCTTTGAGTCCACCAAAAAAGATTAGCTTGCATATTATAGTGTATATTGCATATAATTCACACTTTGAGTTGAGAGAAATGCTAAAAGGTCCACATGGATCATAATAGAAACTATTGTTTTTGCCCTAAAAATCTTTATTTTACAATTCATTTGCATGATTTGAGCAGGTGTTCTTATTGGAATAAATCTGGTATGTGATGTACTACAGTAATTTTAAATCCATCTGTGGTTGTAATTTACCTGTAAGGATCATGGAAAATCAATATAAATAGGTGTGTCCTTCAAAGTGGCAAATTATGCCTCTGAGTCTGATACCAATGTCATACTAGGAATATGTATGTATGATCAAGTTGTCATATGAGAAATATCAGAATATCAAGCTCTTATTATGTATTTTAGTTATCACTGGTTTATTCAAGGTTTAGGCAGAACTTATGTATCAATAATACAAATGTCAATACACAGGTAGTTCACACACAGAAATATAATAAGTGTTTCACCCATGTATAATATAATAATGAGACACTGTCCAACATATAGTTTCAAGATGGGTTCCCACAACCTAGCTCCTGGCCTGCTGATATAGTATGGAAAATACAAGTAACATTAACCTCTTGTAGATGGATGGTAGAATATAGCCCCTGACCATTAGTGGGGGTTAGTCCTATGTCTGACTGACATAGTCTAACCCAGCAAAGAGTTCTTGTGGGAGGAGCATAGCTGGCTCAGGAGAGCTGGACTGGAGATGGTGTCTCAGAGGTGTCCCACTGGATACTGACTAGATGGAGGGTAGGGCTAAGATTAAGTACCCTACCCTAGCTTCCTTCCTCCAGACTAGCTGGAGCCAGTGGCAACTGCCACTGCCATTGTTCATTAGTGCTGAGTCTTTGATGTCCCTGGGGGTATAAAGGACGCCCCTATCAGCAGTGCGGTGTCCCCATTGTCTCAGTTGGTTTAGCATGTTCAACGGCCTGTAACTCGGTCATGTGTGTTTCTGGAGCTTAGTGACTGCACATGCCAGTAGCTGAATGTGTCAGCTACCTGCTGACTGTATTTCCGGGTCTGTGGTGCTGCGAAAGGTGAAAACACTCTCGGAGGTCTAGCTTGTTTAAAAATGGGTCCTTTGTCGTCTATTGTTAGAGTGTGGTGGTCAGTGGACCATGAGGTCGGGCTGGATTAACTATATATTCACATAGCTGGTGATCAGTGGGCCGTGAATACTCATATAGAGTAATATGTATTCATGCCTCATATGTTATGCATTAATACAATCATAAATGGGTTGGTCATCTCTGGCAGTAAATGTGATACTGCTCTGCTGTACTGCTGTATCTAAGGAACAAAGTCACAGATTCCAGGTCTATAAAAGATCTATGGGCGCGAGACGGTTTTGTAAATAGATATCAACTTATTAACAGGGTCTTGGTCTGTCTCTTTTATTAGTATGGAAATACACTTTTTATTACATTTTACTTTTCCATTTTCTTGTGTTTAGCTCCCCTTTTGCTTCTTTTATCATTAATCCCTCTGGTAAAGTTTCATTTTACTCTTTTACCTTGATGTCACTATTCTTCAGGAAATTGTATTGCGTTACAGATTTCGACAAGCCATAAAAGAGATTCGTGGCCTCCATGTTGTTCGCCAATGCTTAGAGAAAAACACCATCCAATTTTCACACAGGCTTATTTTGATTGCCTTTTCTGTAAATAATAATATTCAGAAACAATTATTAAAATATCATCAAACGCATCAGATAACCTTGCTGCTCTCCTCTATAGTGACACCTATCTCAATAACCATACCAGAATCGTTTTATTTAACACAAAGGCCAACAGAATATGGTATCATGAAATTAGGGTAGGGTTTTTCGCTAAGTCTGCATACCCTTCCCCCATTTAAGCGCTATCATGTCCAGTCAGTCATTTCTAGACAAAACAATGTCAAAAAGTAGACTGCTCCTGAGCTCCATCTGTTCATGTATGCTTGGATGACACAAAATAGGGAAAGTTGTAAATTGAGAAAAGGGGTGATAGCACAATAACCAGTTTTACAGCAGAGGATTAGCCAATCCCACAGCAGTCATCAAATACCACAGATACACCTTATATTGTTGGTAGAAGTGGGTATTGTGGGGCTGTGTATTACTTCAGAGGTTTATGGCACCACCCACTAACTTAACCCTACAATTGTTGCATATATGTCACCCATCCTAACAAAATGGTTCGGAAGTCACACATACAATCCCTTTTAGTTATTGGCATATTCATTTACAACTCATTAAGAGCATTCATTTGGTATATAACACTTGCATATTTAAACCAAGTGGTCATCTATGTACAAATTTCCTGCAGGTAAATTTAGTCGGGTCCATTAAAAATAGATTAAACTGAGATAATTGACATATGAAACATATAATGATTTATGAGGCCTATAATTCCTATGTAATTCTACATATTCATGAGAGCTATAGCTATGTCTTTTGGGCATTAGGGGATTAAATTCAGTTAAGTTTAGCAAGAATTCTGAAAGATTTCTACCCCTATGTGAGAAAATTGCTAAAATATCAGAATTTTCAAAATTGAAAAGGCCATATCTAGGCTCAACACAAGATGGCGGCACTCTCATATTTTCTCCCTGGTGACTTCTCAAACAATAATATTGTCTTTTCACATGCAGAAACTCATACAATTCTTACAACTCACATATCAATGGATGAATCGAATCCTACTGCATTTCTCACATCAAATTTATATAGTGCTCTGTAAGCCGGATTCATGCAAAAAACCAAAAAAAAACATTGAATAAGCGCCAGAGAATCCAATATGGCAATTTTCCTACCTGGCCGCGCATGCACACTCGACCTAATGAATATTCATGAGCAGGTTTCCTGCTTCAACCACTCTGCATTTTAAAGACCAGAAATATATATTTCTTGTTCACTAAATGTGCGACTTCAGTAGCACTTTCTTAGGATGGGTAACATATAGTATGTTAATGCACTATACCTTTTGGTTGACCGGAGGCATGGATAGAGCCCTACTGAGTAACTCACCAGGACACCATTCAATCATATTAACCCTACCCAGTTGATGCACTCATACCAGGGTTGGAATGATGCACAAATGCATTGGCTCTAGCATATTCCCTGTCAATGCATATTCGCTACCCCATACTCACCATCACTGCATCGATGCGACCAAAGAATATGAAGCTGCAGCTAGCCCTAAAAGGGTTAAGAGGCTTAGCCAGCACCCAATAACAGATATAAGGGGAAATCCCTACAGCTTGTTTCAGGTATTGACAGGGCTCATTCCACAGACAGGGGAGGTGCTATCAGACCAGCTGATATCAATAGGATACCCACAACAATAGGCGGCATTCAGGTATCTGTGATGTACATTTATCTTGTGGGGAGGAAAAATGGCAGAGGATTTTCCAAGTGGTTCTTAGTGGGCACTTATTTTGCATCACATTAGGCTTAGAGTAGGGTTAGTGTAGGGTTAGTGTAGGGTTAGCGCCCTCTAAAGAGAATTAGTTCTGCTTCTTTTTCTGAACTAATTTTCTGGATGTCTCATGGCAAGTTCAACTGGTGCTCGACAGAAATATTGGCTTAATCTTTGAAATACATGTGAATTTAGAACTGGCTAGATTTGTGATTTTAAGATAAATGCTGAGTGTTGATTTGTCTAAATTGAGGATAAGGTTTAAGTCACAGGCTTTTAAATGAGATATCTTGAGCAAAAATGTACCTTGTCAGACCTAGATCGGTGTGTAAATCTGATAATGGCAAATGAGGTCTAACTACATTATATCTTATAACAAATACTGTTAATACAAAATACAGTTTTGTGGAAAAACAACGAAAGAAACATGATTTTTTGTTATCATAAAATTGGTTATAAAAGGAGTTTTTCAGCTGTTTCTGGTTCAGAGTTCCTGAAGGAATTTCCTCAAAATGTTTGGCAAAGATTGCTATTTGGAATAGGGGATCAGTTCCCATCGCAATGAGAAACTGTCAAAACTGCCAATTTTCTGTTTCCATGGCAAAAAAAAATGTTCCTTTTGCATGCATAAAGTAGATTGTTTTCAGTGGTTTCCCCATAAAAAGAATGGGTCTAAAGCATGTTTTGGCACAATTTTCATTGCTGTACCCATATTATACTCCTCCCTGGTGGCCAAAACCAATGCCTGCTGGAGCACATTTTCCCCCGTTAACATTTTATATCTGATACGTTATGAAAAACCGCCTACCTACATGATTTAGGGAGCAGTAGCCATGAGTTTGGCCTAGAATAGAAACAAACTTGGCTCTTCATATCTTTGTCTCAGCAAAGAAAAGATAAGAAAAACTATCATGGGAATAACACACATGTATGTATACCTTCACCTTGTGCAATATTATATGATGGGATTTTCAACACTATGTAATTATCAAATATAATGTCAATGGACTATTCTATGTATTATAATTATGAACGACATACTCAAACCAAACTGGCCAAGCTACCCCCTAGTTCAAACCAAGGTCAACCTATTTTTAGCTTGGCAGGGTGAAGAGTTCACACCTGCCCTCCTCCAGTGGGAAATCCCCAGGCTCCCTCCTGTGGATCCCCCACTGGAGAACTCAACTATTTTTAGATTCACCTAGCCAATAGGAGCAGCTCACCCCTCCTACCACAGATTGGGACTGAGCAGAACCACCGACTCAGCATATTTGAGTCGCTCCCTATACTAAAAATAGAAAGTACAGAAATAGACACGACGTCATCTGGGCTTGCTCCTGACTATATAACCTAGTCAGGATCAAGCCTCAGCATCTTATTCTTCTCCAACCTAGACCCTACGACACTCAGGTGCCTTGGCTTAGGATATAGCTTGGTCAGACTGGCGAGTACTATATTGTACACTGTATCAGTTACTCATCATGCCAATCTTACAATAAAGCTGGATCATCAACTGAATTGTCTGGACTCCTGTTACCTCACTTCATGACATGTAACGAGACATTGACAATGGTGGAGAACCCTATTTGTAACGTCCCATTGTTTTCACCTCTCATGAGCCATGAATCAAAGTGAGACAACAACCAAAGAGCCATTTACAGAAGATGCCGTTACATCCCCAGGGCTAGACGCGCCCCCACCAGCAGCAGCAGCAGCAGCAGCACCAGCAGCAGCCCCAGACCAGCAGCAGACTGTTCCGTCATCTGACTCGTCACCTGACGCCTTTCTGTTGGATCCAATCCTACCACCATCACTTCTAACACCCAAGCCAACACCTGTGAGTAGAAACAAAACTTTCTCATCAACAATTGATGACAATAATACCGGTACACAGACCAGCACCCCACTCACATCACAGGCACCAGGACTTAATCTGACTTTACCTGGTTTTTCAAGTGCTGAATCCCCAGTCCTAAGACTTGCTGGTCTACCAGGTGAAACATCATCTACACCTGTAGCTTCACCAAGCCACTTGGACCTGGACTCACACCTAGAGCCCAGGTCACCACGATTACAGGCCGCCTTAGAAAGCATACCTACATTACCTCGGCAGCCTGCTACCGGTACAGACACCACCTCACCCCCAGCTGGTTTTACACACCCCAACCCTTCTGAACTCACCTGGGACAGTTATATTCCCCCTGACCCTACATTACCACCTGAATCTGATCTCTGGAGACAAAGGATAAGATCAGCTATCAATAGGTGGAGATCAGTAAGGACAAATAGAGCTCAGGAGGCACCAGCCCCCAACACTCACAGTACACAGTGTGGTGAAAGTCCCTCAGCATTTTTAGGTCGCATTAATAGAATACTAGAGGAGCAGTGGCCTGACGCCACCACATCTAGTGACCCCTTCAGGTCATATCTAAATACCCCGACCCCTGAGGCTACCCCAACACCACCAAACACTCTCAATACCCCAAACCTGGACACAGGGGCCACCTCTTCAGACTATACACCCCTACCTAGCCCCAGGAGAAGGAGGGCACAGTCTACCTCACCTCTTAGAAGGCAGACACCCCCCTACTATAGGGTATTGAGGAGCATAGACTCAGCAGTAGCAGGTGCTATAGGAGCCACCTCCCAGATCTTCAGGAGAAGAGCCACCCCATACTGCACCTCAGAAGACAGCCTAACCTCTGAGGACGATCCTGAAATCACCTTCCCTCACCTACGCAGAGGCAGGATGGACAGCAGGACACCCACTACACATCCTCCCAGGTATGATCAGGACGACCTGGCCAGGAATCTGGTAAGAGAATGTACACAGGCAGTCAGTGATTCCTTAAGCAATTTACTGACTGGCCAGATTAATCTCCTATCAGCTGAAATCCAAAGGGTAGGCCAGGAGCACACCAGCCATCTAAACAGAGTCAACGACAGGTTAGACAACATGGACACCTGGAGGGCTCAGATGGAGCGCGACTTGATACAATCACACAGGAGAGCTGCAGAAGATAATGCAGATGTCCTGAGAAGATCTGAAATGATGGCAGCAGATATCTCTGAGCGCATCAACAGGAACATGGATGATGTTAGGAGAGAGATTTGCTCAGTTTATGGCCACAGGCCCCCACTCCAGCCCCCTCCTGCCCACTCCTCACCGGCAAACTTGGGTATACCTCACGCCTCACAGACCCCCGGTGCACCTACCATGCCAGGTTACCAACATGCTGGCAATGACATAAGGTTAAGCCCACCCAGCGCCTTCCAGAACAACACTCCAGCTGGTTTATTGGGTGCCACGCCCACCTCACACAGGTCAACCCGAGACGATATTCCTAGTGTCTCCGCTACTCGCCAGATGGCAGCTCCAGCCACCACCCCAGTGCAGGCCAATGCTAACACATTAGGTACAGTGGCAGGTAGTATCTATATCCCTGCTCATGCTCGTACACCCAGCAACATGCCTATACCCATGCAAACCCTGTATTCTCAAAGCACAGGTGCACATCCAACAGGACACCGCCAGGCATACGACCACTCCACCCCTATGATACCAATGATAGGCCAATCTCACATCGCCAGTGGTTTGGGTCAAATGACTTTGAGTGATGACAAACTCTCCTCAGCCCAACTCAGCTCTTTTAATAAGCCTGAGACATTTGACAAACCAACTGAGTACAGGTCTGCCGCCAAATTCATCACAGAATTTAAGTTCTGGATCAGGAATGTATACCCCCGCCACCAACACCTGCACGCCTCCTGCCTATACACCTTCCTAAAGGGCAGGGCAGCTCAATGGTTCTTCGCCAATATTTTTGAGAAGCCCATCATGTATGACAATGAGGCAGTATATGCAGCCTTCCTGAAGCGTTTTGGCACCCCGGACCCTGCAACCATCAGTAAAGGTTATAGAAACAGGACACAACAGCCAGATGAGACAGTGGAACAGTACTTAGAAGACATGACCCTGCTCTTGGCAAACAGCAACCTGGAGGAGTCAGTTCAAGTGGATTACCTGATTAATGGGCTTAAGCCTCAAATTAAATCAGTAATCCTCCCTGACATGCCCAAAACCATAGCTGATGCAGAAAAAATGGCCCTTACACAGGAATTGCGCATAGAAGCACATAAAATGGCCATGGCTGGGACCCAACAAGCAGACCTCTGTGCCATGAACAGTAACAAAAACAATAGTGGCACACCCAGAAAGGAAAACCAATACTCCAACAATAAAAAGTATGACAGGTACCCCAGTGGCAACTACAACAGGCAGTATGAGACCAGGACCCAAAACGGCTCCAGCAACCAATCTGACCCCAATTACAGAAGGTTCAGAAGGTCAAGGTCTCAGGATGCTTTTGGAGGAAGAAATAAACCACCTCAGCAAAGAGCTAGATCACAAAGCACCTCCAGAAATCCTACCTCCAGGGATGACAACAAAATAGTCATCACAGTGGCCACAGCCCCAGCAAACAATAAACAGGTTTCCTTTAAAAAGGTCACACATGAGGCTGATATCATAAACAGCAATAGTCCCCCTTACCAGAATAGGAGGACCAGAGACCCCACACCCAGCAGATTCCCCAGGAATAACAATGAAAGTGATCCGACGGAACCTGAGGGCAACGCTGACCTACATAACATTGATGAAGACAATCATGATCACAACGATGGTGATGAAGACTTCATTGATGAAGACACAGACTATGATGACGAAGAATAGGTTTCAGGGGAAGGATGCAAAGCACCAAACCACCCCGCCCCCACCACAGTGGATATGAAATCTGGAACGCCCCCCGCCAGCCACCACCCAACTGATATTCAAAGTGATGCAGAAATCAACTCCCTACAGCGGCCAAAAATGGATTTTTCCAAGGACAACAACCTGGATTTTGGTGACAGCTCCTCTTCAGACAGCGAAGACTGTTACGAGGACAGCAGTAGCAGAGTGGCACGGCTTCAACTGAGAATCAAGTCAGATAAGTATGGGCAGCAAGGTAAGGTCTCTCGCATTAATACCGAGTTAACTAAAGGTGCAGTCTTTGTCGACATAAATGACCACCCCTATAGAGCTTTGGTAGACTCTGGAGCATCCTTATCTTTTATCAGTCAAAAAATGGCAGATAAGGTAATACACACCCCAAACTTTAAACATGGAAGACGCTCACGTATGAATGTCCTCCTAGCAGACAGATCCACAGTACAGGTAAACCATGCCATTACACTCAGCTTCCTAATTGAAGGCAAAGAATTTGTTACAAGATTACATGTTGTACCAAAATTAAATCACCCCATCGTTCTTGGAGTAAACTTCATGACCAAGTACAAAGCTAAGCTTAGTTTTGGCCCCAAGCTTCCCTCCATAAACACAATCAGGCCGGCTGAAAATATCACAATACCACCAAACTCTGAAACCACTCTCAATGCTATTGTCAACGGTTCAGAAAATTTAAATAAATTGACAGGCATCACTGAAAATATCAAACCAGCCCTACCTTTCTTGATTAAGCACGCCTTGGTTAAACCCAAGACTAGTGCAAAATTAATACCGGTAACTGTGGCAAATCCAAATGATTTTCCTTTGCATTTAAAAAAGAAACACACACCTCTAGGTATTTTCAAACCTTTCAACATGAAAAAGGCTATACCAATAGGCCCCCTGGACACTCATCATTCACTGAACCATGTCTCACCTGCCAGCGAGCTTTTTCCAATAAATTGTGGTGAAGACCCCCTGGAGCAATTTCCCAAGGGTAATGAACCCCTACAATACAAAATTTGTGAGCAGCTCACTGAGACTCAAAAAACGCAGGTACGTAAAATTGTTGAACAGAATAGGCAGGCTTTTGTGATTGATGACAGCGCCATTGGCTCCAACACTGAGAATGAGGTCAAGCTGGAATTAATTCCAGATTTCAAGCCCTGCAACAGGCCCTCATACAGAATGTCCCCTCATAAAGAAATTTTCCAAAGAGAGCTCCTAAATAAACATTTAAAACAGGGAATCATTGAGGAATGTACCAAGCCCTGTGAATGGAATTCACCAGCTTTCTTAGTACCCAAACCTCAGGGGGACAGATCTGTAGCCTCAGGCTGGAGAGTGGTAGTGGATTACAGATGGGTTAATCAAAACCTCAAATCTTTTTCCTACCAATTCCCCAGAGCAGACGACCTCATGCAACAAGTTGGCAGAACAGGTGCAAAATATTTCTCAAAATTAGATGTATATAGTGCCTACCATCAAATTCCCCTGGCGGAAGAATCTAGGCCTATTACCACCTTTTCAGCCAATGGAACCAGATACATGGCCAAAGTTCTCCCAATGGGACTCAAAACCTCAGGTTTGTCTTTCATGAATGTCATGGAGCAATTGCTCATGAAATGCAAGTACAGAAATGCAGTAGCATATGTTGACGATGTGGCTATTTACAGCCCCACCTGGGAAAGACACCTGCAGGACCTAGATGAGGTACTCAAACTTTTCATCAAGGGAAATATCAAACTGAAATCAGAAAAATGTGAATTTGGCACAACCAAGATGGATTTCTTGGGATTTTCTCTAGATCAACACGGTGTGTCACCTTCCCCAGACAAAATCTGGCCAGTCAAAACCTTCCCTCCACCTAAAAACATCCACGACCTTAGATGTTTCAATGGCATGGCACAATTCTACAAAAGGTTTATTAAAGGTTTTGCCCACATAATGGCACCTCTATATGAAGCCACCAAAGGGACCTTTAAATGGACCACTAGTTGCCAGCGCGCCTTTGAGAAAATCAAAGCTTCAATTTGCACTGAAGCTGTCCTCAAATTCCCTGACTACAGCAAGCCATTTGTCATATTTACAGACTCAAGCAACTACAGCTTGGGAGCTGTGATCACACAGGTAGATGAAAATGGTTTCTATAGACCAATTGAATTTGCAGGTAGAGGTTTGACACCACAGGAGACGAGATATGGAATAACAGACAAAGAACTTCTAGGCATCGTCTTTGCAGTTAAAAAGTTCCACCATTATGTGGATGGAGCCCACTTCAAAGTGTACTCAGACCACACTGCCCTGGTCTCCCTTTTTAATAAAAAAGAGAACATTACTAATGGGAGACTAGCCAGGTGGGTAGACACAGTCATGTCTTACGACTTTGAGGTGAAGTATCTGCAAGGCAGAGCAAATTTTGTGGCAGATTTCCTATCCAGGAGATCCTACCCACCCAGCTCTGATGACCCAGTGCCAATTAGATCCCAGGGGAAAATTATTCTCCCCCCCAAGAAATTAACTTTCTCTGATATCTCCATGACCAAAGTCTTTAGGTCCAACGAGCCAGTACCCAAGAACCCAATCCAGATGGGACCCCCTAGATCAATTCTAAAAGGAGGTAAAATCTGGGGAAGCACAGGCAAACCACCCAAAGGTGTAATTGCAAAGAAAAATAGCTCTGAAAGAAACCACTTAGCTTCACTAGCAGCGCCAACGGAGCTGTGCGTCTTGACCAGGGCACAGTCACAGAACTCCCAGGAAGACACACCCCCAGCCCCCAGCCAATCACGGTCCAGAACCGCTGTAAACAAACAAGGCCGACCCACAAAGGTCAAGCCAGCTGGTTCAAGGCCAAGAGGTCGACCTCCCAAGTCTAGGTCACCCAGGGTATCAGTTAAGGCAGCCAATGCCAGACGCGCCAAGCTGTCACACAAAGTGTTACCTTTGGCTGAGAGGGCTATCACCAAAATTTGCAAGCACCCCTCACTCACACCCTCTAGAGAAGTATTGATTAAAGCACAAAAAGAAGATTTTTTTGCTTCATCAATGCTAAATTACATTCAGGATGGAAAGTTGCCACCAGATCAAGGATTGACAAATCAGATTTTAGCCAATCATGATCAGTTCATCACACTAGATGAGGTACTTTTCAGAATCACTGACACAGTCATGGGTAAATCCCTAGACCCCTCCCTTCAAATTGTGATTCCAGAAAAGTGGGCAGAATCATTAATTGAATCCACACACTGCTCCCCATTAGGAGGGCACTTGGGTTCAATGAAAACATATGCAGCTATCAGGTCACGGTACTATTGGCGCTCAATGTTCAAACAGGTGTTTGATTACTGTGGCACATGTCACACATGCCTTACCACCAAAAAGAGGCCGAAAAACCTAAAATCACCAATGACACTCCGTGAACCTGTACTCACAGCCTACTCTCATGTCACCATGGACACAATAGGACCATTTAACAAGGCTGTTAATGGATCCCACCACATACATGTGGTCACAGATCACGCCACTAGACATGTAACAGCATGGTGCACAGAAGACAACACAAGCGCTGAGGTAGCCCTTGGTTTCTTTCAGAGAGTGATCTGCATCCATGGCACTCCCTCAGTTTTAAACACTGACAATGCTAAACAATACACTTCAAAATTCTTTGCCCTCTTCTGCAATAAATTTGGTATTAAGCATGTCACAGGGAGCGCACACTGGTCCAGATCTCAAGGTCTATGTGAACGCCAACACCAGACAATAGAATCATCCCTCAGAGCCTTTGTGTCTAAATCACAAAAACATTGGTCAACCTTCCTCCAAGCTGTGATTTTTAGCATGAACAACACAGTCTCCAGTGCCTTGGGTTACTCACCCAGTCTCTTGGTATTTGGAAAACAAACCCACCTACCCACAGAGGCTGCATTAGCACTGATCACAGCAACAGAAGATGTTGACCCGACACAAAAAGAAAATGTAGCCACTCATTTATTAAATCTCAGGGATGAAATTCAAATGAAGGCAGCAGAAAACATGATAAAGGCCCACAAAAAGATGAAGGCCAAGCATGACGCCTCTGCAGAGGTAGCCACCTTCAATACTGGTCAGTTGGTGTACTTACATATACCCAACCTCCTGGTGAAACACACCACCAAAAAGCTGCAACCCACATACTCTGGCCCTTACATCATAGTTAAGATGACCTCATCAGTGACTGCAATTTTAAAAAGGTTGCAGGATGGACATGTCTTTAAAAAGGCAGTACATGTATCCAGGCTGAGAAGACCAATTACAAGGGCCAGCGCCAAAGCCATCATAAAAAGGCTCCAGACTGGTCCCGTACAAACTCTCTTCGACCCTGATTCAAGCATAATTGCTGATACCAATACACCAGCCCCTCCCCTCAAGAAAAAGAGAGGGAGGCCGGCAAAGAAAGGTATCATCACCTTTGCCCCATCACCCAAGAAAAGGGCAAAGAAAAGGAAGCAATGAAATTTCGTTGAAATCACATATAGAGAAAGCACAAATACCCCCCCCCCAACACACAGAAACACCTCTCAACCCCGACCCTCCCCCATACACACACACACACCAACACTCACCACGGCTGTTGGCCCACACTCAGGCCAGGTGCCACACCCCTGCTATCTACAGGGACACCCGCACTCACACACACCTAGGCCAATTACCCACCCTACACATGTGACCACCGACCTCAAAGCCCCGACCTGATGATAACAAATTCCCTCAGCGGCACCCCATATCATCAGGTACCCCCTTTTTCTCTTCTTTGAAGATTTACTAACACTCACCTCTTAACTTATCACCTCGCACGCCTTTTGTTTTTATATTTATCCTTTTATTATATATATCTCGTTTTTCTCAAACCAATTTTATTTTTCCTTTAAATTATTTATCAAAGGCCCAATGAGCCCAATTATACACTGTTTGACCCCAGGATCAAACCCTTCAACCAGCCGCACTGTCAACCACTCAAGGGCAGCATATGCACACATTTAAAGAAAAATCATGCATACACCGGCTAGATAGCTTTTCAGGGCTCCTATTTACCAGTTGACACGCCTATTGTAGGTGCTCGTATTCCCCCATGCCCACCCATGTTTGTACCTCTGTTTAGCACGAGGGCGCTGATACAGGTAGAACCCCATATTTATGAGCTGTCAATTAAGAGCAGCTCGGTACCCCAGGCATGATGTTTCTCACACACATGTATTCATGGTCAGCAAATTTTTAGACATGTGAACTGACCTCTCCACTCCCGCCTTATCTCAAACCTGACCCCAGGAATTCCAATTATAAGCTTATTACCGGGGTATAGGTTCCAAATTTGCATAAGGGACATATGCCCAAACTGCAGCCATCCAATAGAATCAGGCCCAGCCTTTTTAGGGCAAGACATACCACTATAGGGATATCCAAAAGTGAGAAATAGCCACCCTCACGGATGGGTTTATAAGCCTTAGCCCACCCCCACCTTAGCCACTCCACAATATCACCCAGATCACACCATATCAGCGTTCCAAGTGAACAAGTGCCTGGACCAGGGATCACCATGGCGTTTACGACGTGCAATAAGCCCAGGTAGGCCTGTCCTATGTGCCCATTAACCAGTACTAGTTTTATCAGTCGTTCTTATATGGTCAATGACATAATCTGATGTCATGCTACCCAGGTACCTCTATTAACCAATGGCAGTGTGAGTACTAGAATACCTGTAAAAAGTTTGATTGTTCACTTCGCGCCCCATACCTGACTCAATTGTTTGTGCCCCTATACTCACCCCTCTGTATGGTTTACAGCTTATTCAAAAAAGTAGCTTACTCAAATTAAAACTTCTCTTCAGTGAAAATTGGACAATCTACGACCTCCTGGGACCGGTTGGATTATTGAAAGAAGGAAGAGACATTTTTGAGTTTAGGCAGCTCATTGTACACCACCAAAATTTGGTCTTCAATATGACTTCTAGACATTTAGCATATTACCTGAATGACCCCGCAGTCCACAAGGAACTGCCGCTATCAAACCCGTTGGTCTCTACCCTCGTCAAGAGGATGTTACTTTATGTCTGTTGTGACATGCCAACTTCTCCAGATTGGAGCACCTTCAAACCTAAAACAGCCGCTTATATAGCCTTGCTGTGCGCGCGCACACTTCTGGTCTCTGACCAGCCTTTAAAAGACCTTCCCAGATACTTTAGTGGGACGGGCAGAGCTTTGGTCATCAGGGACGCCATAGAATTAGTAGTTCAGAAAGCCATTCTTGAGACCCACATGTGGTCCAATAACCTGTCTAAACTCCAACCTACAGCCCATTGCTGAAATAAATCTGACAGGGTAAGCTACAAAATTTTTACTCTCACAACCCCCCCATTTAGTCTTAGCCTACTAATACCACAGGTCCAGTCACATCTCCATCATACCCCCCTCGTACCCTCGCCAAGCAACCACCCCCCCACTGTTTAAACAAACCACACTACACCCACCTAGGTGTGCCTACAGTCCCCTTTCACAGGAGGACACCTCCCACACAATCGACCATAAAATCCCCCACCACATAACCCAATTGCTGATATGACTCACAAACTCAATCCCCCCATCACATCTCTTTTACAGAGCCGCAGTACCTCTAATAGTGCTGTGTATCCTCTTCAACCTCACCAATGGATCACAGGACAAGGAGTTACCACAAAGGATCGTATTCAGACCAAATTATGGAACACTGTTTACCCAGTTACCACAGCCCCTGATCTCAAATTTCATGGACTACCCCCTAGTTTTCAGTCTGAACATCTCCCTGTCCCCCAACCTCCAAAGACCTGATAAAGTGTCACCCCTACTTAAGCCCGGCACCCCACCATACATTACCCAAACAGCCAACAATCTGGACACATTGATTAGCACCCTATTTGACAAAACCCAAAATTCATTAGACCTTTTGATTAATTTAATTTCCAACCCCAGGAACCGTCAGGCCAGAAATGCCCCAGGACAAATCATTGGCGATATTCTCAGAGCAACCCTAGGCCTGGGAACCCAACCTGAAATTGACCTTCTAAACGCTGACATTTCTGACATTGACAGAAGATTGGCCACTAAAATGCATGTGGTTGAATTAGCCACCCATTTTCTATTAAATATCTCAGAATACAATTATAATTCCCTAAACATCCTATCTGAATTCCAAAATGATACTGACGACGCACTGTCCCTGCTGGCCCAAAATCTAAAAACATTAGATTCCAACTTTATAAACATTATTTTAAATTTAGAATCCCAAGCCAGACAGGACACCTTTTATTCCATGTTATTTTCTGCAGCAAACTCACAAATTGAGTCACTAATCGACCTTCAGGAGGATCTAGATATTTTATTAAGTGCCATAAACAGCTTAATGGAGGGCGAGCTCCCTCCCAACTTAATTTCCCATGACACCCTCAGGTCAGGCCTAAACAACCTCTCCAGCGCCTTGAGTAGCGCCCACCAAGGCATATCAATCCTTGACATACCCATAGGTCATTACTATAAAAGACGAGTAAGTGCCCAGTGGAGTGACCCCTCCACCCTCTTCATCTCACTACCCATACCCATAGGACTAGGGGATAATGTTTACACCCTATTCAGAACTGAAACCTTTCCAGTCCCCTTTGACACATCAGATGTTAACTCTACAGGTTACACCCTGGTACAGCCCCTACCCCCCTACATAGCCATGTCTCCCAGCCACGCCCATTTCATGGAGCTTCAGCAGGCAGACTTAGACCTATGTACACAAGACACCTTCATCAGCTGTAACCTACCCCTCCCCCTGCTATCACCTCTACACCCCACCTGCACTCTGTCCCTACTCCTGGACCTACCTGATGCAGTGCACCACACCTGCAGTTTCACTGCACACATGGCTGCACCCATACCCAACCTAATCAAACCCATTTCTAGGTCAACATATCTCATGATCACTAGTAAATCGCCATCTTACTTACAGTGTCACAATGCGGGACAAATCCCAATGATCAATGCAGCATACTCAGTCATGTCAGTACCATGCCTATGCTCTATTAAGAACGCAGGCATGGTTATGATCAATTCAAATATAACCTGCGTACAAAATATAACACTGGAACCCATGGCCATGAGCCCCATAAACTTACCACTATGGCGACATTTTGGTTCACCTCCAGCTAACATATCAGGCGTTACCATGACAACCGTGCCACGGTCCCTGGAACTACCTAACTTCCAGCGTCTCAAATCCTTACACAACCAAAAAATAGTACCCTTAATTAAAAGCGTACTCACCCTCAGACGAGCAGCCAAAGGTCTGTCAGATGAGTCTTCTCTCCTGTCAGCAAGTTCACTAACACACCTTGGTTACCATTTGGAATATTCGATCTGGTTCCACTTAGTGACCCCTCTGATTGCCATCCTCTGTTGTGCAATGACATGCCAAATCCAGATGCGCGTGTCACGCCTGGCTCAGTTGGTGACAGTCCATCTAGCACTCAACACACCCAGAATGGCGGATGCAGCGACTTGGCAGAATCTCAAGGATCTGATCAACAAGGCCAACAACAACTGGCCCTCGACACCCACACAACAGCCCGTGGAGCAAAGCCTGGAATTTATCCAGACTCCTGGACGCTACGATGTGATGTGGGCAATCGGCTCCGTCCTGATCATCTTGTACCTGGCCCGCCTCTTCATCTCCAGATGCTGCAGACACTGGCCACACTGTAGGCAAGACGAATCCGATGGCTTGCCCCAGTTTGTCCTCCGCATCCACTCCCAGGGCAGAACATACGAGTTTGTTGTGGGAACCATGATTTTCGGCTCCAACCTATGGCCACCCTTCATTAAGGCCCCTAAAATTGGAAAGCCCCGCCTCACTAGGCCCTTTGGCCGCCACCTGGATCTCAACTGGAAGGCCAAGGTCAGCTTCATAATTGGCGCTCAATTAAGAGTGGTGCAGCTCGAGAGATACCCTCGCTGCCCTCTTTTCTGGAGACTACCCCTCTACAGGATCCTAAATGGGAAGCCACATGTTATGACCCTGGTCATCAAATCCAAGACCCAGCCAGATTTCCAGCTGACCCCAGGATATGAGACAATCGAAGACACCAACATCCCAGAAATCCCCAGGATCCAGGCCCCCAGCAGCCCCAGCCCCAGGCCCAGGGGCACCCAAAATCCCAGCGGCCAGGTGGAGCTAACTAAATTCACACCAAAGGACTACCAACCCCCTAAGGACATGTACGTGTTCGACCCCACCCGGGAGGATATATCTACCAAATTCCCACCAGAAATCGGTATGTTTATTTTTCCGTTCAAAATCTTTAAGGCCCTTGTCTTGATTTATGTGGGGATACCCACATGTCTTCGTAGCCAAAATTGCTCTACAGCCACCGGCCACCCCTATTTTCTCATATAATGGAACCGTCCAACCATACCACAGCACACGACCGGATAGCCACACACAGGATAACACATCCTATGTGGGGATACCCCACCCCCCCCCCCTACCCCACAGATAACCCAGCCCGGCGATGCCGAGCCATGCCTCATCTCATTCCAGACTCCCATCCCATTACCCGTCAGTCTTATCAGCTTAACAAACATAGCCCCATTAAAACAAACATACCGCCACATACCTATACAATAGCAGCCCCACTGACCCAATTTTGAATGTTGTTAGCGGATCACAGACGTCTAGTGCTGACGCTGCGTCTGGGCATTTTCGCGCCAAACGCAGCGTCATGACGTTGCCGAGCGTCCCCAGTACCGAAACCAGTCACCAAATGCAAATTTTTCGCACGTGATCACGCTCACATGACAATATGCATAACCAAATAAACGTCCACACGTGGTGTGCACGCCAATACAATAACATATGCACGTGTTTATATTACAGTAGACTTGCAACATACCCCGACTTACCACTCCCCGATCACTATACCAATCTAATTCAGACAACACCGGCACCCAATTTACAAGCCCCAAAATCCATAACAAAACTCTAAACTGGTGGTGGACTTTTCTATATTATTAGCAAATATCACAAATTAATCAGGTTCTCTGGCGCCAATCACATTAAAATCACGAGGAATCAAGCATATTATCAAAGTCACTTATCACAGGTTGATCCGAGCCCTTCTGGCTGTTGATGCCGTAATCACAATAATAAATCACAGGGAAATCACAGTCAATCACATAGCGCATTAGGCCTCGCCACCTTCTGGAATCTAGTCCTTTTCTCCGGCTTCACATCTTCCTTTTCTTTCTTTCTCTCACTCCCCGGCTCTCTTGTCTGCCCGTCCTCAACCGACCCACGCCTTCATATCAATATCCCTGAAACCAAACAGACAGCCCTTTACTCCCCATCGACCCCTTACAAGGATTCAAATTTTTCGTTGCATTTCAACCCTCCTAATTAAAAACCTAAAAATAGCCCCACAAAATTTCAAAAACTCCTGAAATATCACTCACCTCTCTCCTAAGCAGAAACCCCACAGGGTCCGCTGCCGGTGCCCCCGGGGCCCCCTTGCAGGCCCTTAAAACCATGACACGCATAGGGCACCCATCCAACCACCACCAGATACACACGCACCCTGGAGAGAAACCAAAGCCACCCTCTGTGAAAAACAGCATAATGTTTTTCAACGACGAACAAATTAGCACATTAACAATGAATCCATCCATTAGATTTTGACTCACCCCACCGGCTCAACGACGCGGAGCATCAGGCAAACGGTCCCCAACTCCGTGACATGGATGGAGAGCGACACCTCCATGACAATCCTTTTCCTTTTTTTTTGCCGAAGCAACACAGAGCCTCCTTCAAAATCTCCGGGGTTTGGTGCGAACTTCCTCCGTCAATATTTCAGCAGTTTCTGACGTCAAAAACGCCGTCTTCCCCTTTTATAGTGGACCCTACCGCGGGAACCTTAAGCTCATTTTTCGGCCCAATTTTCGAACCTCAAAAATCCAGACCGTTCCAGTCGTTTTCCAAAATTCTCAAAACCAAACCAACCCCCCCCCAACCCAAAATACAAAGTAAACCTCCCCAGCCCCCGTCCCAACCCTGAAGGGTTGGTGCAAGTCTACATCTCTCATTTACCGTAAACTCATAGGCCTTAACGTAAATCCCATACATTAACCAAACGCTGTACAGACGCTGGCGCAGTGGCGCCTCTTGGTGTTATTTTCCTGAACTAAAATCCGAGACAAAGCAGCGTACGGCCCAGCGACCGTCCGCTGGCGCCGCCAGGTGTGTAGCATTGAAATTAACATAGAGTCCTTGGATACGGCCTCCCGCCTAGCTCCAAACCAAAACCTTTGCTTCTGTATGGTACTCCTAGGTGTCGACTTGACTAAAATTTAGCACCATGGGTTAATCTTAGTATTATTGCGGACCTGATTGTGAACCATACAACCCTGACACGGTCTCTAATGCTTTGTTTTCTCGGCTCTATGTTGTTTTCTGAACAGGTCAACGCGAGATGACTGGGACCAGTCCAACACCGACGAAGCCGGCCCTGAAAGACCAGAAAACTCCTCAGCCGAAAAATACCCAGGTCAGGAAACCAGTTACCCTCAATACTCAGGAGGAACGAACCCTAACGGCGGAAATACACGCAGCAGAAGGGCCGACACCCCCATCCCAGAGGCCCGCTACAACTGGAGGAGCAACCCCCGCACCCCAGCAAGGCCAAAATGCCTAATAGCAGGGTGCAGACTGTGCTCCAGCACCCCTGAGGGGTTTGTCTGCCCCTGCTCCTACACAGGCATCAAGTTCAGACCCCTAGTGTCCCAGAGACACTACACCACCACCACCTTCACCAATAGCACCTCAAACCTAGATCACCAGGACAACAAAAATGACAATAGCTCCGAGTCTGAAGACTCTGACTCTTCAACCTCTACTTCTGCCGAACCAGGGAACCTGGCCTCGGTGGAAGAAGATTTTAGAGACATAGATTTAGACCCCAGCACTCCCATAAAAAGAGCGGCACTCAGAAGGAAGTGGGCAAGAGGCAGATTCTACATAAGAACCCCCAGACCCCACCCTAACCTACCCCCCTCCAGTGTCAGTGCTGGAGACAGTAAACCATGGAAACATTAATATTCAGAAAGTCATGTAAACCCCTCCGAATTCAATTACAAATCAGTGTTATTCTTACCTTCCTTCCATATTTATCGATTGTAGGGACACAATTTAAAACGCCCCCCCCCCAAGAACCACAGTAACGCTTTCATTTGTATGTGACCTTTAATTCGATCTGCAAGGTTCACACGATTTCTCCACGATTGTAAAAATAAAACCAAACTCATATTGTACCATCTTAACCAATAAACCACCATACATTTACTTGTAAAAACTCTGTGTAAGCTTAGAGTTGACCTGGCTGGCAGATCAACCCTAGCTTTCAGGTGCCACAGAGCCCCCATCCCTCTTTTCAAGCCCAACCATGTCATTGTATTTATGGGTTTTAGCCTCAGTAGAAAACCATGTGTGAAAAATGTTTTGAAATATTTATTTGTCTCAAGAAGTTGAACATCCAGAGCCTGTAATTTCCACTACTAAAATTCTACAGAATGCCACCTCGGCAAGCCTTTCAACCCCAAAAGTAACAAGTGACAACTACCTCGGGCCAAATGCCCCCTTTTCCAAAAATCCAAAATTTTTTTTTTTTTAGAAATTTCACATTTTCACCAACCTCTCGGCTCTGGGTGAACAGTTTCTCCTTGCATGCAAGTTTGTGTTTTCAATTATTTTATGTACAAGCTAGTCCAAAAGAGATCTTCGGTCACATCTTACTGTATGTCACTGATGATCGTCACCTCGCCCATATATGTAGCTTAGCAGTGATACCACTACTGCCCAGCTCAATCATTAACTTATTCGTTAAAACCTTGTATGTAAGGACAGCATGTTCATATTTTCACCTTATTTAAAACCTCCTTTAAACAATCTGTGCTTTTATACCGCTGATGTATTTGTAATTTTATACCGTATATTTTTATACTAGATATAGAAAATGTATTTTGACAATGTATGATGAACAAGACAGACCTAGTCATGCCCCTACTACCCTGCTCAGCCAGAGCAGTCTTAGTACCCTTAGCATCTATTCTTGTAGTGTTCAAGCCAGATTATTTTGAATTAGTTCACAGAGTTTGCCTCAATTGAGAGGATGCAAGTTCAAGTAGTTTTAGCTAAGAAAAATATCAGTTGTTATCCAAGCTCCTATGTTTTGTACCAACTACTACCGGTAGAACCAAATATTGTACCCCCTTTTCACAAGAAACTTGGTAATATCAATCTTTACCCAGCGCTGAACATCTTTTCAGCCCCCTATTTCACATCTTATACTTGAGCATGTCAATGGACTTGATATAGACTCTCATTCCTTATAATTATACTCCCTTTAACCTCATGCAGAGATGAGTGGGAATGTGGGGATATGTCAATCGACTATTCTATGTATTATAATTATGAACGACATACTCAAACCAAACTGGCCAAGCTACCCCCTAGTTCAAACCAAGGTCAACCTATTTTTAGCTTGGCAGGGTGAAGAGTTCACACCTGCCCTCCTCCAGTGGGAAATCCCCAGGCTCCCTCCTGTGGATCCCCCACTGGAGAACTCAACTATTTTTAGATTCACCTAGCCAATAGGAGCAGCTCACCCCTCCTACCACAGATTGGGACTGAGCAGAACCACCGACTCAGCATATTTGAGTCGCTCCCTATACTAAAAATAGAAAGTACAGAAATAGACACGACGTCATCTGGGCTTGCTCCTGACTATATAACCTAGTCAGGATCAAGCCTCAGCATCTTATTCTTCTCCAACCTAGACCCTACGACACTCAGGTGCCTTGGCTTAGGATATAGCTTGGTCAGACTGGCGAGTACTATATTGTACACTGTATCAGTTACTCATCATGCCAATCTTACAATAAAGCTGGATCATCAACTGAATTGTCTGGACTCCTGTTACCTCACTTCATGACATGTAACGAGACATTGACAATATGATATGACCTGGAGGTTTTTCAAGATTTTCTTTCTTCTTGAAACAAAAGCAGGAAATGTCATGCATTAATGCACTTCCTAGCTATGAATTTAGGGGTGCAAATATTGACCGAGCTCATATCAGGAACATAAGAAGCTGTATCTGATAAGCCAAGATCAATAATGATACCTGCACAACTAGGCTCAGTTATTTATTTTACAACAATGCCCCATGAAGATGCTGATTGCCACACCTCCAGTGGTGTAACATGTCTAAATCGCAACTGCTGTTGACATGCCTTTTTTTACATACCAATTTCATTGATTTTGGACATTTTTATATAAATAAAACATTATGGCACATCCTCCCCACAGTCAAGAATGAGAGGGAGTATAAGAATATGAATTTGTTTGGAGTTAAATGTAAATAATAATGTATGTACGATGAAACCGAAAGTTACATTTAACAAACTGAGAGAATATGTACATATAGTATATGTGTAGATGAACATTGGTTAATTGACAGTGGAATTGATAGTAGGTAATTGGTATATTATATGAAATATTGATAATGAAATACTGGATTAAAGATGGGAGTAGAGTGATAAGTTGATAATTGGTGTGGGTGGATGGGTAATTTCTGTCCGAACTGGATAAGCAGGTAAGGTGGAGTGGAAGTAGCCCAAGGTGTCGGGGTATGTGGTTAAGGAGGGATCCCATAGGTGGAGGACCTGTAAGGCCTCTAATGACGCGTCACGCCAGCATGACCACGCCATGAAATAGATATAGAATTAACCTCCCAGACATATATTGTGGTCATCCACCCCTCGGGGGCTGTCTCTCTTCTGGAGGCCATTCCTTAACACACTACGACTACTGTAGTGAGAAGCCTAATATAATTTTGTAATAACAGTATTCTACGCAAGTGGTTCCTAAGGCCTGCACCAGTTGCAGTGATCTACCAAACCTAATGTAATTACTGCTTAGATGCTAATCATACAGTACAGTCATAGTACAGTTCCTACCATTACCACTAGGTCCTGAGTTTGTGAAATCATAGTAGTGATCGACCACAATGTATGCCAAGGTAGGTTAGTTCTGAGGATGTATGTAGCCATGACAGCTTATGTCTTTGATGTATGTTGGAACTGGAATGTGAGTTACAACAGTGAGAATCCATTTCCGATTCTTTTCGCAATAGCCTCCAGGCCGTACAGCCGGGTAGCAAGCTTAAACATAGGTTCTACAAGGCTCTGGGCGAGGTGCCTTCTGGACATGCAGTCCACCCCATGAACACAATGACAGACAGTCTCAGGTTGCCACTGTGTTTAGAGACAGGAAAGTAGATACCTGACATGCAGTGAAGGGGCCTGGGACAGGAAAGTAGATAACTGATTTGAAGTAAAGGGACTACATGTCCTGCCCAATGATGCTTTTACTCATAGGCTCTCCACTATCTCTAAAAGTGATTATAAAAGGATCTCCATGTCTCATATATCTACTGCATACATTTGTTATACTCCACTAGGGAAATCTTTTGTCACTTTAGGATATGCATTTTTATGATAACCAATTTTGTGATCGGATATCAAAAAGTGTAATATTAAGATTCGATGATAGGGAGGAAATGAACTCAGAGAGAACAGAAACGTTACAAAAGATAAATAGTAAATGCAGGCAGAAGAAGAGATGATGAAGACGATTGAACATATAACACTAGAGACATGGTTCACAGTGGCAGATTTAGACGGTGATGTTCGGATGCATCCCCTTCTTTTTGGCTGCATCCCCCTCGTTTCACAAATCCTGGTACTGCCATCGATAAAGAAAGGAAAAGGAGAGAGAGAGAGAGAGAGAGAGAGAGAGAGAGAGAGAGAGAGAGAGAGAGAGAGAGAAAAGGTAATATAGAGGTAGACACAGAGAAAGTAAGAGACAGACAGACAGACAGAGGGTCAAAAGAGAGTTTAACGGGTCCAAAGATGTATATCCTGATTGGCAATAATGATCAGAAATCAGATCCCAGGTGTTGTTTTGATGACATGTTGCATGCCATCGTCATTTGGTGTCTCATGACCCTCTTGCATATGGCTTTACTTTTCTCCTATAAACTAAACTAACTGCTACTCCTTTCACCCCTGTCCTTCATAGGAGAAAATGAAATATGATAAATCACTCTGCCCAATGGAGAACTCATATCATGTATCCAGTAATACAGCCTCCTTCATGCTGGTAGAAGGCACGATGGTTTTATGACATACCATTTTATTATTCCATAAATTGTAACATATTTTGTATTAATCAAAGAAATATCTATGAAATTAATACATAGGTTGGTTCTAAGAGCTATAAGAGCGCTCAAACTTTACATAAGAGCGTTCATGCCCCACTGCACACCAGCCACAGTCAGTTAGACTAAGTTTATGACATCAAAAGGTCCGACCTAATGGTTCACTGCACAATATAATAAGAATAAGGGTCTCAGTGTGCGACCTCATGGTTCAATGCACAAATTAATAACTTGTAAGTGAATGCAACCGGCCGTCACGGGTGCCTGAGCACCGCTGACGCCGTCATGAGTGTCTGAGCACTCTAAGGACTGAACAATGGGTTACATAAGCACGACGCCATAACCTTCCGGTCGCTCTAGCGTCGCTCCTGAGCGACCTAGGTCAAATATCAAAAATTCTATGGAAAGCCCATAATTAGACGGTCAGAATGAGCCCAAGATCAAGGCTGAACTCCCAGTGTTAAGGAAGTTACGCCATGGAGACTGAATCGACCTCCGAGTGAGCTACAGACAAACCGGCGGGAGTTACGCGCCTATCCAGCGGGCATTATAATCTTGGCACATTCAGCTCTGCGCATGCCCAAAATGGCGGTTATACAAGCATAAACGGCCGAGATATGAGGGTCTAAAGATGCAGAACCGACCGAGACAATGGGGGCCATAGCGGCGTCCATGGGGGTCCTTTGTCCCCCTGTGACACTTGAAAGGGTCCCCTCAAACAATTGTAGAGTTAGGCAGATGCTGCTGGCTCCAGTCAGTCTGGAGGTGCTTTTCCAAGATTTGCTACAAATAGCCTGTCTGCACCTCCAGGAAGACACATCACCAAGAACCGCTCTAGAGGTAACATCTCCAGTCATCTCCTGCTACCTGCTATACCACTGCACTATGGTGAAACTATGCTAGCCAGGCATTGGTTTCCTACCATTAGTGGCCAGAGGCTATCTTCTTCAAGACTTCCACCAGAGGGTAAAGTTATCCATTATTACATTATTCCTCTAAGCAGCAGGTCAGGAGCTAGGTGTGGGAACCCACCTAGAAGTATGCTGGACACTGTATTATTAATACCTCACAGGTGGAGTGGAACTGAACATTATACTTTATAAATCACTGTATGTTTACTGTATGTACAAATTACCTACATACTAACTACTGTATGATTGATATTTCTTACATGTTGCCTAAAGCTGAATAAACCAGTGACAACTGGAAATAACACTATTTATTATGAGCCTTGAGATAATTACTCCTTACACCACTAGTCATATGATATTTCTCATATGACAACTTGATCATGCACAAACTCTACCATGACAAAGTGGTGGAGAACCCGGGTAATATCCCATATCTCACAGGCTCATAGAAATTAAAGCTGGTAACACAACTAAAAACAATCATGCACACAGTAAATTAAAGCTGGTACCGCATACACACACATCAGTGAGATCTCCCACACATCAATGAGATCTCTCACACAACAGTAAGATCTCTCATATATCAGTGAGGTCTCCCAAAACGTCAGTGAGGTCTCCCAAACGTCAGTGAGGTCTCCCAAACGTCAGTGAGGTCTCCCACACGTCAGTGAGGTCTCCCACACGTCAGAGAGGTCTCCCACACGTCAGTGAGGTCTCCCACACGTCAGTGAGGTCTCCCACACGTCAGTGAGGTCCACCACACACATCAAGGCCTTATCAGTCAAGCTGGCAGAACAACACACAAAGACCTTACGTAGTCAGGGGCCTGTTGAAGAGGTCTCCCTCCCACCTAGATCTAGGAGGCCCACAGGAGGCAAACCAGCCTCCAATACAACAGACCCACACTCAGTAGACCCCACACCACCCACCCTGTCTACTCAGGGAACAACCAGTTCTCAGGGATCCAACATTTCCCAGGGATCTCTACAGGACGCCCAACTCACGCTATCTACCTCAGGGGAAGAAGGATCTGCCTCAGGGGGTGGATCCACACCCTCATCTAGATCCTCCACCCCAGCCCCAGCCTTTGACAGCCACTCCTCCAGAGACACCTCCCCCACACCCTCCATCATGGACACCGATGAAGGCCCCCAACCTAATCAGACAGCTGAGAAGATAAGGGCCTATGAGAAGGCCATCCAAGATGCAGTTACTGCCCTAGAGACCAACAAGTCCCAGCAGGAGGAAAGGGAGAGGATCCTCAACCAACAACTGGCAGAGAGGAATGCAGCAATAGATGCTCAACAGAAGGCCATGGAAGATCAGCGGAAGTCCCTAGAGAGACAACAACAACAGATAGCAGATCTCATGAAAATGGTATCATCCCAGACCCCACAGCCTCCCACACCTGCCATCACACCTGTTGTCACACCATCTGCCTCTGGATCAAAGGATGACATCATAATCTCCATGGTGTCCAACATGACCAAGCTCATAGACAATAAACAGCAGGACGACAGAAAGATCAGGATACATGAGGTAACAAAACCCAAAACCTTTTCACACCCATCACCACTCATGTCAACAGCATTATTTATTGATCACAAATTCCCAGAATATCTGAAGGATAAGTACAAAGTGACAGACAGTGACACCATGGTAACATATTTACCCAAGTACCTCGAAGGACAAGCACTAGCTTGGTTTGAATCCTTCAGGGAGAGTGCCACACCTGATATGTTGACATGGACCAATGTAGTGAATAAATTAAAAGAGTATTTTGCTACTCGAGACAATATAATCTCAAGGACTGCACTCCGTGCACAAAAGATAGATGAACCTGTTCTAGACTATGCATGCCATCTCAGGAAAGTGTGTAATGCCCAACGCCAGAATGATGAAACCCTAAGCAAGGCATTTACCCAAGGCATGAGGCCCTGGATCTCTATAGCTCTTGAGAACAAGAAAATAGACTCTTTTGACCAAGCCCTAGACCTAGCCCTAGAGGTTGAGACCCAAGAGAGATCTAGGAAGGTAAGGGATGCAGAAACCAACCCACAGCCTACTAAGAAAAAGGTCCAGGAAATCAGCACTAGTTCAGATGAAGATGTTAACCTAATGTCTAGTGCCCATGTAAGGCAACAGGAAGCTAAGGTTGCATCAAGAGACCCTACCGGTAGATACAGAGGAAATAACTATGACCCCAACTACCAATCCAATAGAGGTAGAGGTAGAGGGGGCAACAACAACAACCGGGGGGGTCACAACAGTAGGAAAGACAACAGCTCTTCCAACTCCAACAATGGTAACTCTTCATACAGTGATAGGAGAGACAGAACCCCAAGTAATGGCAGATCCTATAATAATCAAGGATCCAACAGTAGGAGCCAGAGTCCACATAGGAACTACAACTCTGGATCCTACAACAACAGTGGATCCTACAACAACAGCCAGGGGTCAAACAACTCTGGATCCTATAGTCAAGGATCCAACAGTAGGGGCCAGAGTCCACATAGGAACTACAACAGTGGATCCTACAACAACAATGGCGCCTACAACAATCAGAGATCCAACAACTCCGGTCAATACAGCAACTCTGGTCAATATAACCAGGGTTCCAACCCACGCCAGGAGGATTACAAACCTGACACAAGAGGTTACCAGGGGAACCAACAAAGTAACCCCCAAATACCACCTCATGTGATGGATCAAATCTCCAAACTCCTGGTGGCAAGCATCTCAACCACCCCACAGAACCAGGAAAACTAGGATGTCACAGTGCCGATGGGCCAGTGCACTGTGACACCCCAAATACAAACGATCAATCAGGATCAACAAAGATCCAACCAGAGACAATTGCTAGTGCCAATCTACCATCTAACAGACAGAGACGTCCATCAGTGATACACATCACCCCACCAGATTCATCATCAAAGGATACAGGTGAGAGTACCAAGCTTTCTATTGTACTTCTTCAAAATGGCTGTATCAATGCAAATCTATATGATGTTTCAGATGTACAATGTTTGGTTGATACAGGTGCTACTATCACCTGTGTCAGACAATCATTCCTCATGGATCTCCAAAAGAGATTCCATATCCAACTGAGGAAATCTAAAATCAACATCCACTTGGCAGATGGATCGGTGTGTCATGTTAGACATTCAGCTATGCTGAACTTTAGAATCCAAGGTGTCAGATTCCAATACCAATTTGCTGTAATACCCAACCTCACACAGCCCATTGTACTCGGCACAGATTTCTTAAGCACTACAAAATCTCAAATTGAATTTAATGTTGATCCTGAACAAATTCTCAAACCCATTAGGGCAGTGAGGGATTTTACCATCCCTCCATTCTCTGAACTTGCAGTATTGGGTAGGGTCACATCTACTCAATCACTGCAAGGGAAGACTGGAGTAGTAGATAACCTCCAAAGAAATAACAATGCCCCATATCTAGTTCAAAGGGCAGCAGTAACCCCCAGGGAAAATAACAAACATCCCCTAGTGTTACTCAACACCAGCAGGCGCCCACATAAAATCAAGAAGGGTGCCATCATAGCTCTATTTCAGGAAGTCAAGGAATCTGATTTAGAAAAACCTCAACAGGTGTCAGACACTACCCCACACACTGATCAATCCATCTCAGCCATACGGCCTGAGGATGTAACTCAATTCAGTGACACAGACTCAGACTGTGAGTCCACATATGCTGACCCTGAACCCAACTCAATCAGACTCTCTGAAATAGCTGCTATACATAGTGAGGCACATGACCTCGAGCCAGAATTGGAAGAGAATGTTCCACCAAAATCTGTGCTCACATCCAAAGATCAGCATGATAGATTAAAATCACTGCTGACCAAGTATGATGGTGTATTTGTAGGAAAAGATGGAGACATTGGTGCCACACACCTGTATACACACTCAATACATGTAAAACCTGAGGCAGTACCATGTCATTTCCTACCATATAGACAAACACCAGAAAAACAGGCCGCTATAGGGGAAGAGTGTGAAAGGCTAGTACAACAGGGCATTCTGAGAGAATGTGCCGAGGGCCCCTGGGCCTCCAGATCCTTTTTAGTACAAAAATCATCGGGAGGCCATCGGCTCGTCACAGATTTTCGTTATTTGAACCAGAACACGATAAATCAAGCCTTATCTACACCCCGGGCCGATGACACTCTAGACATGATAGGGTCACTCAGACCAAGAGTATTCAGTAAGCTAGATGCCCAACAGGGATTTTTTCAAATTCCTATAAGACAGGAGGATCAGCATAAAACCGCATTCATAGCAAATGACAAAAAATATGTCTATGAAAGGATGCCGATGGGTTTAGCGACGGCACCGGCGGGATTCTGCCATCTAGTCACATTAATTCTGAACAAACTCAAGTACAAATGTGCCCTACCATACCTAGATGACATATTGGTATTATCACCATCAATCGAACAACACTTCCATGACCTGGAAGACGTGTTCAACAGCCTAAGAGTTGGTAAACTCAAACTGAAGAAATCAAAATGTGAATACTTCATAGACAGAATAGACTTCTTGGGAATGAGAGTCACACCCATGGGACTGCAACCATCTCCCACAAAGGTGGAGTCAATCAAAACCTTCCCAACACCAAAATCAGTCAAAAATGTCAGATCCTTCACAGGCCTATGCCAATACTTCAAAAAGTTTATCAAAGGTTATGCCCAAATTGCTAGACCATTATATGATCTACAAACACATCTCAAAGCATTTGTCTGGACAGAAGAGGCAGATAATGCTTTCAAAACATTAAAGCATGCCCTCTGTACCAATGCTCTTCTCAGATATCCAAACTATGAGAAAGAGTTCAGTTTGGCAACTGATGCTTCCAATGTGAGTTTAGGAGCTGTACTCTCACAGAGAGATAATGAAGGAGTGCTCAGACCAGTAGCCTTTGCAGGTAGAACCCTCTCAAAACATGAGAGAAATTACAATACCACAGAGAGAGAACTACTGGGAGTAGTGTATGGAGTATTACACTTCAGACACTATCTAGAGACCAGACACTTCCAACTATACACAGACCATGCAGCCCTAATCCCACTATTAACCAATACAGGACTCACACATAGATGGGCCAGATGGGCTCTAGACATACAACAATTTTCATTTACCATCCAACACGTGAAAGGTGATGATAACACACCACCAGATGCTATGTCTAGAAGAGAATACCCAGACTCTGGACCCATGACTAACCCTCCACCCCCACCAAGGAGAGTTAGAGCAGCCAGTAGAACCAAGTTTGCAAAAGTAACAAAGAAAGTACCATTCAAAAGGGATGATCCACCCAACACCATTGAAAGGCCAGGGACACCCATTAGGGGTATCTTGAAGCAATCTACACACTATGTGTTTTGCCACTGTGAGAGAGAATACTCACAACTCTTTCCAGATAATGACTTCGAGCCTATTGAATTCTCATCACTCAATCAGATAGTGAAGGCAACTCCTAAGGAGCCACCCTTCACCCCACCTGACTCAGACGATGAAGATCCAGAAGACACAATATATGCTATTACTCAAGCAACTTCTAAATCAGTCAGATTCTTTGAACCAATGCAGGGAGAGGAAACACCAAACCATTTGTGTCCTATGACCACACGCTCAAAGACTAGAGAAATGATTCAGGAGGGCACACCAAAACCCCCCACACAATCACAAACTATTCTAAATGAGAAAAAGGTCACAGGAAACAAACCTACCAAAACCCCACCTGCCAGGAAAAATGTCACAAAAGACACTGCATCTACTAAGTCAAAGAACTCTGAGACAAAGAAGAATGACAAAAAGCAAATTGTGCCTTTAAAGAAAAAGGTTGCCACTCCCATTAAGGCGAAAATAGGCCCTCCAAAGGAGCCTACACACCAAAACAAGAGTGACACACCCCAACAAAAGGCACAAGATAGGCCAATAGTCGATGAAAAAGAAAAAGAAAGAGACAGAATAAAACAACATGTGCTAGATATAAATCAACTACTGGATCAGATTCCCGACACATCCATCTCAGGTACAAACCTTGGCTTGGAACAAAGGAAAGACAAGGACCTATTGCCCCTCATACAGTATCTTGAGGATGGGACCTTGCCTGCACCAAAAGCACAAGGAAATAGAATCATCAACCAAGGCCAGACATACACCTTGGTGAATGGTACATTAGTCCATATATGCCCCATAAATTGGAGAAAAACCAATACTGTACCACTTCAAATTGTTATACCACAGCAATGGGTAACAAGTACACTACAGTATTTCCATGACTCACCTACCGGCGGCCATCTTGGTTCAAGTAGGATGCTGTCAGCACTCCGACCTAGGGTATATTGGAAGTCTATGCTAGCAGACACAACAAAATATGTTTCCACCTGCCACACATGCCTCACAGCAAAAAGGCAAGTACACTCACACAAAACACCAATGACAGTGAGAGAGTACATGACTTCACCAATGAAGTTCCTAAACCTAGACGCGGTGGGACCACTTCCCACAACTGCCAGGGGAAACAAACATATACAAGTCTGCATAGATTATGCTACCAGATATGCAACAGCTTGGGCTACTACTGACTTAAAAGCTGAGACAACAGCAGCAGAGTTCTACAAGAATATAATTTGTCATCATGGAACACCAGCCACTCTTCAAACAGACAATGGGACATGTTATACAGGTGCAAAGTTCACAAAATTAACTAAACACCTCAAGATCAAACATAAATTCTCCTCACCATACAGGCCACAATCAAATGGGCTTGTAGAGAGATTCAATGCTAGCATAGGCACAGCACTCAGAGCATTCTGCTCAAAGCACCAAAACAATTGGGATTCATTTATTGAACCCATAACCTTTGCATTAAACAACACTGAATCCCAAACCACAGGATTCACCCCTTTCTTCCTACTCCATGGAAGAAACCCAGCCACCCCAATGGACTTAGGGCTGGGAATACAGGAAGACATATCCACAGTAGCAGACCATGTAGCTAACATGATAACAAATCAAGATACCTCTAGGAGGAAAGCTATAGAGAGGGTCGCCAAGCTACAAAAGGAAAGGAAGGATAGATATGATAAGAAACTTACACCACAGGAAATCAAGGTCACCGACATGGTGTACCTAAACATACCAAGAATCCTGACCAACACAGAGTGTAAGAAACTTCAACCCCTTTTTATGGGACCATATGTTGTAGTAGATAGACCTAGTTTGACAAGTGCCAAACTCAAAAACCTGGACACCAATCTATTGGTGGCCAGACCAGTGCACATAGACAGACTGAAAAAGGTTATGGCTGTCAGAAATAATGAATTTGCACACAGACTTATTCCACATGAGGCCAAATACTACAGCAAAATTGTAAGGAACAAAAATGATATCACCCTTACAAGAGAAACCACAGGCATAGGCCCTATCAAGCCTAGGCCTGCACACCACATACTAAGGAAGACATCTAGGTGTGGTGCAGTTTCAAGAAATTAGAAACAAGATTGAGATACCAAAAGACATAAGATTTTCAAAATGTATTACAAATTCTCTTCATCCACACATAAGACATGTGTGACTGATAATGAATTACTATGTATATAAAGCCAATCAAATTTGTAAATATATCAGTAGGTTATTGCCTCTGAAAGGGTCAAAGACTGGGACCCCCCAAGTAAAGCAGACATGAAGTCTAAGAAGAGTAAGGGTAACACAATGGAGTGTCTAAAGCCTAATCCCCACATGAAAGAGCGCGCTATGCCAACACAGCAGTCTATAGAGATCAATTGACCTTATAAGCTACACTCAGACAACTGTCTAGACGGTCATGAATGGCTGTCCTGGATGACAGGAGGAGCTAATTACCAGTACACAGATTACACAATAGAACCCCTCAGTTGCAGACACTGGAGATTAGGTACATGACTCCAGAGAAACAATACCAGGCCCACAATGGATGTGGGTAGGGTAGGCTACATAAGAAGCACTGTGGACCATAGCCCACCATCAGTCTTCATCCAGCTGCAGTCTGGAACACAAGTCTACAGGACCCCACTTGGGAATTAGCCAGCCCACTTCTCCATTAGGAGAGACTGCACTAGGATAAAGAACACACCTACTTCACCTTCAACCTGACCTTACCATTTACTGGTCAACCTCTATAGACTCACCGGACATATTGCCAAGACAGCTCAATCTTGCAAAGGTACAGTTTGAACCACTTCATTTAAAGTGTTACACCATACACTTAGACTTTACCAGCACCAAATCACTACAAATTTGACAAGACTTTAAACAGCAAACTTGCTTTACACAAGCACCATGGGGACACTGAGAGTTTCACCCATACTGCTAACTATGCTGTTATTATATACTATTGAACCACTTACTGCAGGTTATACACCTGTGGTGAGACAAAACATAGGAGTAGTATTCAAACCTAGCCCTCAACCATTGGTCAATGGACATACAACCACAACACTGTTGTTAGCTATTCCCTACAAGATACCTCGGGCACCCGTTACCCAAGGATCCATAAGGGATAGAATACTCCATTTGACCACTCCTACTCTACAAGATCATACCTCTGGCCAAATTATCCAACAAGCTAAGGAGCTAGACACCTTGCTGGAAATTGCAGACAAGGAGATAAATGAAACACTAGCCTCCATCAAATTGTTCTTATCCAACCCCATAAACACATTGGACAAGGCCAAAAGAGAGGCCATACTGGGTTTTCTAGCACCCCTGTTTCGCGGTGTGCTAGGTCTAGCCACAGTAGAAGATGTAAACCAAGTAATGGGACAGCTCAAGAACATAGATGAAATACTAAGAAAATTTGCTAAACAGGATCAGGAAGCAGCTAATCTCATTGAAAAGATCACAGACAGACAAGATAAGTTTGTCAAAGCATACATCCAAGACAAGAAGGTACTGGACAGCACAATCAACACCATAGGTGACACGGTCAACCTGTGGGCCTCTAACATGTCCAGGTCACTTGACTCATATTCAAGGCACGAGAAAACTCAAAGGGAGAAAATGCAAGTATTGAATGATGCATTAATTATCATAGCAGCAAGAATGAATACAGTTCAATCACTGCAAAGGACAAATGCAGCCCTGAGGATGCTATCATCAGGAATCCTAACCCCTGATATAGTACCACCCTCAGACCTCGCTAGATACCTAGTTGACATTAATAACAAACTTAGGATTACACACCCTGGAGCACAAGTCGCAATTAATGACTTAGATTTCTATTATTCACAGAAGCTGACCTCATACACTTACTCAGCCCACCATATATATATTCATCTGGACATTATAATTCAATCTACCACCTCAACCTTCAAACTGTACCAAATGATTACATCACCCATGCCTATAGACACACAGAAGACCCCCACCAGAGGAGTCACCAAACTACAAACCACAACTGAGTTTCTAGCAGTATCTTACGATGAATCATTATTTATCGAATTGGACTCAGCAGATATGCAGGCATGTGAAGGTACTACAGTAAAGGTATGCAGAGATGTAAATGGTAGAATCTATAAACACAGGCCTACATGCCCTGTAGCCATTTTTACTAACCAGGCTCAACAGATTAAGGAACATTGCAAGTTTACAGTTTCACCACTGCAAGCACCTACCACCCATGCTATTTCCATTTCTGAAGATGAGTATCTGGTCACTACTAATGAACCCCATTACTTTATCAACTGCCATGGTAAAACGTCTGAAACTCGGAAGGCCCAGTCCTACTCAATCATAGGTGTACCCTGTGGGTGCACGATCAGTGTAGGAGAATTTTCTCTTCCAAACACAAGGTTGCCCTGTAACTCAACCTTATCATTTCATTACATTCTCAAGACAATTAATTTACCATTCATGGCAGCACTTAACAAAATTTCTGAAACCAAACCAGATGAAAGAGAGAATCTTCCAAATTTCCCAGTAGTAAACCTTTCTAGAACCTTAGAAAAACTACAGGAAAATCCAATCATGGATGATATTACTCAACTAAATTTAGAGCCCTTTGCTAAAACAGTATTAAAAGATGCCTCCAACCTTAATAAGGAAATGGAAACGCGCTACGAGGAATCATACCTACGTCGAGTTACAGAGCATCCAATCTTCCAAAGCTTAGCACTCATCCTAGGGATATCAGCTCACATTTTTATAGTATACATACTACTCAAATTATACAGACTAGGAGGGACTGTAGCCTACCTGCCTACAGCCAAAGCATTCAGACTAGTCACCGAGCTGCCCCTACACAAATTGCTCCCAGATAAGAATCCTACCAAACTAACCCCTACAGAGGAAACCCACACCCCCTTCCTCACAATTCAGGAAACCCACACCCTGATAATTGCTATATTATTCACCCTGACCATCTACTCAGCCTACAGAATAATGAAGTACCTTAAGAAATTTGCACAGACACACTGTGGCAAGAAAAATGTGGCCAAGCGCACAAACCCCACAATATATTTTAAAATATATTGTGGAGACTCAAACTTCGCGCTACCCTTGAGGCCAATACCACATGAATTTGATGAGATTAAATCAGCAGCTGCCCCTACCTATAAGGATATAGTGGTTAAAACCTTCCCACTACCTAAGGCTATATTTACCTGGAATGGACCAGCAGTTATAACAACACAGAGAGGAGAATTTGCTTATCACCTCCCTCAGGTGATACACCTACCTTGGCGCACTAGGTTCAGCACTATACCAGCCCTTAAAAACAAAGGACTGTACTACTCCATGCTTCTCCAGAATGATTGTGGCACCAGCCCGGTGACCATGACAGCACTGGAAAATACAACAGATATAATTATTGACGAACAACAGGAGGAGACCGCAAGGTCAAACATGCAGACTATTGCTAATTTTCTAAACCACCAGCCCTCCCCGGTGACTGTGGAAACAGCCTAGACTGCCCACAGCCTAGGCTGCCCCCAGTCCACCACCAGGAGACAACACATCAGAGACAGTATTCAGAACTTTTCGGACAATTTGCCGGCCCTGAAAAGGGCCTTTGGGATGGCGGGTTTTTACACCCTAGGTTTCAGTCAGTCGGGATCCTACCACAGATCCTCGGGTTCAACATCAATGGGAGAGTCCGGGGCCGAGTCCGAGCCATACATATGGCCGTGATCCTGCTCCCACTCAGCGAGCCGGGCCTCCAGCATCCCCAGCCCATACTCGGCAGCCGTGGATGGATTCCCGGATGCCGCAAGATCGAGGAGGGATGCCGCCAACAAATAATCCCATAGCACTCGCTCCCGCGGCCCTAGGTTATAATCCATGGGCCAGAAACCCATACTGCCCAAGGCCCTAGTCAGAAGGGCCACAGTGGCCCCCCGACGCAAGGCTGAGCCCAGGAAATAATGGCAGGAGTAATTACAGACCATCACATCACCATGCTCTATGATCTCCTTGAAGTTACTCACTATGTACCCATAATGGATGGTCTGGTTAGACTCAACCAGGGCCCTAGCTGGACTCCCCACCTCCATCACCTGGGGGACAGGCAGAGCAAAGAGAGCTTGTAGGTGGGCCATGGTACTACAGCAGTGACTTCCAGAGAGGAACTGATGCTCCAATACCAGCCACACACTCCTTAAATGGACACACACACACCCCCCCCCCCCACCCTGAACTGTCCACTGACACCAAGCTAGGCACTGCCACAGACACATGCCAAAATCTGGCACCTAACACCTCAAGTGCCACCACTGCATGAGCACACCAGGGAGGAGACTCACATCTCACTCCTGACACACCTCCACTGTCAATGAAATTATCAAAGTATTAGAAAAAAAAAAAAAATTTTATATACACAGCCACTTGTTGATGTATAATATGAAAATCTATGGTATTCTCACAAAATCAATGATTAATGCGCGCATATACGCGCAAAATTGCGAAATTGCAAATTACAAATTGTAAAATTGTACAAATCTAACATTAATATACATGAATGCAGGTAGATAACTAAGACAGTTTTTGTACCCACTAGCACTTGTATACTATGCCAAGGTTTACTTAAAGTAACACACTTTAGGTATCCAAGAAAATTGTTGGAAAAATGAATGAAAACAAAAAAAAAAAAATTTGTTGAGAAAATTGTTGACATAAAACATGTTTACTTAAGATACTCACCAAATAAATCTCTTTCAGGGACACATACTCAAAGGCTAGGGGAAAAGTCAATTAAGCAGCGGCCCACTGCCGAAATTGCCAATTAATACACCCATATAGCAAAATCAATGAGTAACTCAGAGACAAACAAGCCTATTGTACATGAAGTACTTTGTTTTTCCGGCCCTCGGAAAAATTTGTCTCAAATCCCATAAATTGAATAGTGTAATCTAGATTGTACGTTTGTACCCAATTTGCACACAAAATTGTATGTTTGCACACCAGATTGTACGCTTGTACCCAATTTGCACACTAAAATTGTATGTTGCACACCAGATTGTACGCTTGTACCCAATTTGCACACTAAAATTGTATGTTTGCACACCAGATTGTACGCTCGTACCCAATTTGCACACTAAAATTGTATGTTTGCACACTAGATTGTAAGTTGTATCCAATTTACATTTGGATTATATGTTGCACATTATACTGTATGTCTGTACCCAATTCATACACTGAAGTCAGATTTTTAGAAAATCAACATTTCTATGTGTATCCAAGCTGTACGCAAAATTATATATGTACATACAGAAACTATCAATTGAACGCAAAATTATATATTTGCATACTAAAATTGCCAAATGTACGCGAAATTATATATATTTGCACACTAAAATTGCCAAATATACGCGAAAATTATACATTGGCATACTAAAATTGCCAAATGCACGCGAAATTATATATTTGCACACTAAAATTGCCAAATATACGCAAAAATTATATATTTGCACACTCAAATTGCCAAATGTACGCAAAAATTATATATTTGCATACTGAAATTGTCAATTGAACGCAATTACACGCGAAATTGTAAATTTGCACACTAAAATTGTCATTTATGTTCAATTTGCACGCAAAATTGAACATTAAAATGCCAAAATTGCACACTATTTGCCAAATTGTATATTGTACATAAAAATGGAAAATTGTACCCAAAATTGATGTTACATAAGCAAATAAGCTATGGTATGGTAAGATATAGAAACTCGGAAATGTACTTATACCCAGGAGAAAATTGTTTATACTGACAAAGCTCTACCACAAAAATTGCATTTGAAGCACTCCCCATTACTTCAAATCCTCTTACAAAACAGTATATAACTCCAAAAATAAGGTAAAAATTGTATAAATTGTACATTCCCTCGGCGAAATGACGGAGTTTCGCATTCTTTCGGGGGAGAGGGAGTATTCTATGACATACCATTTTATTATTCCATAAATTGTAACATATTTTGTATTAATCAAAGAAATATCTATGAAATTAATACATAGGTTGGTTCTAAGAGCTATAAGAGCGCTCAAACTTTACATAAGAGCGTTCATGCCCCACTGCACACCAGCCACAGTCAGTTAGACTAAGTTTATGACATCAAAAGGTCCGACCTAATGGTTCACTGCACAATATAATAAGAATAAGGGTCTCAGTGTGCGACCTCATGGTTCAATGCACAAATTAATAACTTGTAAGTGAATGCAACCGGCCGTCACGGGTGCCTGAGCACCGCTGACGCCGTCATGAGTGTCTGAGCACTCTAAGGACTGAACGATGGGTTACATAAGCACGACGCCATAACCTTCCGGTCGCTCTAGCGTCGCTCCTGAGCGACCTAGGTCAAATATCAAAAATTCTATGGAAAGCCCATAATTAGACGGTCAGAATGAGCCCAAGATCAAGGCTGAACTCCCAGTATTAAGGAAGTTACGCCATGGAGACTGAATCGACCTCCGAGTGAGCTACAGACAAACCGGCGGGAGTTACGCGCCTATCCAGCGGGCATTATAATCTTGGCACATTCAGCTCTGCGCATGCCCAAAATGGCGGTTATACAAGCATAAACGGCCGAGATATGAGGGTCTAAAGATGCAGAACCGACCGAGACAATGGGGGCCATAGCGGCGTCCATGGGGGTCCTTTGTCCCCCTGTGACACTTGAAAGGGTCCCCTCAAACAATTGTAGAGTTAGGCAGATGCTGCTGGCTCCAGTCAGTCTGGAGGTGCTTTTCCAAGATTTGCTACAAATAGCCTGTCTGCACCTCCAGGAAGACACATCACCAAGAACCGCTCTAGAGGTAACATCTCCAGTCATCTCCTGCTACCTGCTATACCACTGCACTATGGTGAAACTATGCTAGCCAGGCATTGGTTTCCTACCATTAGTGGCCAGAGGCTATCTTCTTCAAGACTTCCACCAGAGGGTAAAGTTATCCATTATTACATTATTCCTCTAAGCAGCAGGTCAGGAGCTAGGTGTGGGAACCCACCTAGAAGTATGCTGGACACTGTATTATTAATACCTCACAGGTGGAGTGGAACTGAACATTATACTTTATAAATCACTGTATGTTTACTGTATGTACAAATTACCTACATACTAACTACTGTATGATTGATATTTCTTACATGTTGCCTAAAGCTGAATAAACCAGTGACAACTGGAAATAACACTATTTATTATGAGCCTTGAGATAATTACTCCTTACACCACTAGTCATATGATATTTCTCATATGACAACTTGATCATGCACAAACTCTACCATGACAGTTTCCTCTTCCTTTTTCATCTTCTTTTTTTGTTACATCTTACACTAGTGGAACACTAGCACAAGTGGAACACTAGCACTAGTGGAACACTAGCACTAGTGAAACACTGGCACTAGTGGAACACTAGCACTAGTGGAACACTGGCACTAGTGGAACACTAGCACTAGTGGAACACTAGCACTAGTGGAACACTAGCACTAGTGGAACACTGGTACTAGTGGAACACTAGCACTAGTGGAACACTAGCACTAGTGGAACACTGACACTAGTGGAACACTAGCACTAGTGGAACACTGGTACTAGTGGAACACTAGCACTAGTGGAACACTGGCACTAGTGGAACACTAGCACTAGTGGAACACTGGTACTAGTGGAACACTTGCACTAGTGGAACACTAGCACTAGTGGAACACTGACACTAGTGGAACACTAGCACTAGTGGAACACTGGTACTAGTGGAACACTAGCACTAGTGGAACACTGGCACTAGTGGAACACTAGCACTAGTGGAACACTGGTACTAGTGGAACACTTGCACTAGTGGAACACTAGCACTAGTGGAACACTGACACTAGTGGAACACTGGTACTAGTGGAACACTAACACTAGTGGAACACTGGCACTAGTGGAACACTGACACTAGTGGAACACTAGCACTAGTGGAACACTGGCACTAGTGGAACACTAACACTAGTGGAACACTATCACTAGTGGAACACTGGCACTAGTGGAACACTAGCACTAGTAGAACAATATTAAAAAGTCTGTCAAAATAAGAACGACACTCAGGCAACTTTGGGACAAAGCTTTCACTGTTATTCTCACAGTAAGACCTCATTACAAAGTGCTTTGATGTACTGCGGTTTAAACCTTGAAACACTACTTCACTGTCTCACAAATACTTATGTTTTATTGCAGTTTACAGGAATCCCTCTTTTATTGGCTGCACCACAGGGCGTGGACTGGTATATTTTTATACCCTGTATAAGATGACGGTGGGTGGGGAAACATCAATGAATGATGCACAAAAATGAAATAAGAACTCAGGATCCACACTTATAACTCTTAAAGGGTTGCCGTTGGATCAAGGTGTCATTCTTACATGTGTGTCTGCTCAGCGCACAAGCACACGATCGACAAAAATGTCCCGTACTATACACATACTGTAAAGAAGAAAATGCCAGCAAATGATAACAGTTTTCCCGCAACTTTAGGACAAAGCTTTTGTTGTCCTTTTCAGAGTGCATGTAACACAGTGCTTTCCTATGCTGTTCTCTATGGTTTCATCCACACCACTTCAGTGTATCAACTGCGGGGGTTCACCGTTCAAATTACCAGGATGTGGGTAGGTTCTACTCTTATTTCTTAGAGTGTGATGTTTGAAGATGACAACCAATGGGCATGGTGCATTGATGCCTTAGGTGTGCTTAAAGACTAATAGTAGATGGGAGATTCAGATATGGATGAAATACAAAGAGTAGATGTGAGGTTCCTTTATCCCATGGGTAGAACTGAAAGTAAATTGAGAACTCAGAGTAAATTGTAAACAGAATGGCAATGCATAACGAGGATATGATTTTAGATAGGGCATCAAATAATGAGCTTCAAGTAGAAGGTGCGACTTAAATATGAGGTACAGTGATGCAGATGATCTGTGATGTTTTGCATTATTGCTCTGGAGGTTAATTCATAAGGTCCTGGGATTGCTACCTCGGTGGTAATAGGAATTATTCTGCCTTATCCAAGTAAGCTATCTTAAGATGAGACTGTCTTGCCTTTTCACAGCCAGCACTAAGAAGATCGTAGTGATGTTAGACTCAGCCCTCCTACACCACTCCAAATAGAACACACTGTGCACAGGGGCAAGAGGCCCATAGTGAAAGAATAGCAGTGGAAACACAAGAGTGATTACGCAAGCGTTCCCCTTCCCTATACAAGCCTCTTATTGAGTATAGGGTGCAGTTGATCTCTTACAGTATTCAAGAGCACTTCATGCCTGAGTAACCTGAAGAGCCCTCAAGGACTCTCAGCAAATGGCCTCCCTCCCCCTGTATATGTATACAGCAGGGACATTCACTCTTGGGAGCAGGAGTGTTCCCTGTGAGTGCTCTTGTACTCAGGTAAAACCACTATGCAATAATTTCACTAAGATTGCTGTGATCTTTCGGCTGGAAAAGGAATAGTGAAGGGATCTCAGGACTTGCTGTGCCTGACTGGCCTGCAACCACTGCATTAGATAGTGTAGACTGGCTAGGTCTTATGATATGTGTCTACACTAAGATCACAGGGGTAGAAATCCCAGGACCTTTTGAATAAACCTCCTGGTGGACTTAAAAAATTCTATTGTAAACCTCACATATGCAACATTTTTAGGTATGCCATAGTAGAATGAACATGATGGTCCAGGAGGTTAATTCAAAAGATCCTAGGATCCCAACCTCAGTGATCTTAGGAATTATTCTGCCTTATCCTATTAAGCGATCTTAAGATTAGACTTGTGTTATGGCCAATAAAAAAAATCATTAGGTTTTGTGTGTGTGTATTCTGACAGGTTATGTACACTGGCTCAGACAAGACACTATGCAATTAAGGATGTTTTTGCAAAACAGATAATACACATAGAACATCACTCATTGGTAGTGGGAGCACAGCATACTGACCAAAGCAACAAACGTGGTGCACAGTAGCATGCTTATTTCAATGGGAAGAGTCTTATTTCCCTACTACTATCCCCAGTGGTAGTAGTGAAAAATGAATAGTATGATATACCATTTTATTATTCCATAAATTGTAACATATTTTGTATTAATCAAAGGAATATCTATGAAATTAATACATAGGTTGGTTCTAAGAGCTATAAGAGCGCTCAAACTTTACATAAGAGCGTTCATGCCCCACTGCACACCAGCCACAGTCAGTTAGACTGAGTTTATGACATCAAAAGGTCCGACCTAATGGTTCACTGCACAATATAATAAGAATAAGGGTCTCAGTGTGCGACCTCATGGTTCAATGCACAAATTAATAACTTGTAAGTGAATGCAACCGGCCGTCACGGGTGCCTGAGCACCGCTGACGCCGTCATGAGTGTCTGAGCACTCTAAGGACTGAACAATGGGTTACATAAGCACGACGCCATAACCTTCCGGTCGCTCTAGCGTCGCTCCTGAGCAACCTAGGTCAAATATCAAAAATTCTATGGAAAGCCCATAATTAGACGGTCAGAATGAGCCCAAGATCAAGGCTGAACTCCCAGTATTAAGGAAGTTACGCCATGGAGACTGAATCGACCTCCGAGTGAGCTACAGACAAACCGGCGGGAGTTACGCGCCTATCCAGCGGGCATTATAATCTTGGCACATTCAGCTCTGCGCATGCCCAAAATGGCGGTTATACAAGCATAAACGGCCGAGATATGAGGGTCTAAAGATGCAGAACCGACCAAGACAATGGGGGCCATAGCGGCGTCCATGGGGGTCCTTTGTCCCCCTGTGACACTTGAAAGGGTCCCCTCAAACAATTGTAGAGTTAGGCAGATGCTGCTGGCTCCAGTCAGTCTGGAGGTGCTTTTCCAAGATTTGCTACAAATAGCCTGTCTGCACCTCCAGGAAGACACATCACCAAGAACCGCTCTAGAGGTAACATCTCCAGTCATCTCCTGCTACCTGCTATACCACTGCACTATGGTGAAACTATGCTAGACAGGCATTGGTTTCCTACCATTAGTGGCCAGAGGCTATCTTCTTCAAGACTTCCACCAGAGGGTAAAGTTATCCATTATTACATTATTCCTCTAAGCAGCAGGTCAGGAGCTAGGTGTGGGAACCCACCTAGAAGTATGCTGGACACTGTATTATTAATACCTCACAGGTGGAGTGGAACTGAACATTGTACTTTATAAATTACTGTATGTTTACTGTATGTACTAATTACCTACATACCAACTACTGTATGATTGATATTTCTTACATGTTGCCTAAAGCTGAATAAACCAGTGACAACTGGAAATAACACTATTTTATATGAGCCTGATGTATTTACTCCATACACCACTAGCCATATGATATTTCTCATATGACAACTTGATCATGCCAATTACCAGTATGACAAAGTGGTGGAGAACATCCTACTAAGATCCCATATCTCACAGGCTCATAAAATTTAAAGCTGGTAACACGACTAAAAACAATCATGCACACAGTAAGTTAAAGCTGGTACCGCAACTGGGAACAATCATGCACACAGTAAATTAAAGCTGGTACCGCATACACACAGTTAAACCCACTCCACCCACCCAGTGACCTTGACCTTGACACCATACCCACCAAGGTCACCAGTGAGATCTCCCACACACCAGTGAGATCTCCCACACATCAATGAGATCTCCCACACGTCAGTGAGGTCTCCCACACGTCAGTGAGGTCTCCCACACGTCAGTGAGGTCTCCCACACGTCAGTGAGGTCTCCCACACGTCAGTGAGGTCCACCCCACACATCAAGGTCTTATCAGTCAAGCTGGCAGAACAACACACAAAGACCTTACGTAGTCAGGGGCCTGTTGAAGAGGTCTCCCTCCCACCTAGATCTAGGAGGCCCACAGGAGGCAAACCAGCCTCCAATACAACAGTCCCACACTCAGTAGACCCCACACCTCCCATCCTGTCTACTCAGGGAACAACCAGTTCTCAGGGATCCAACATTTCCCAGGGATCTCTACAGGACGCCCAACTCACGCTATCTACCTCAGGGGAAGAAGGATCTGCCTCAGGGGGTGGATCCACACCCTCATCTAGATCCTCCACCCCAGCTCCAGCCTTTGACAGCCACTCCTCCAGAGACACCTCCCCCACACCCTCCATCATGGACACCGATGAAGGCCCCCAACCTAATCAGACAGCTGAGAAGATAAGGGCCTATGAGAAGGCCATCCAAGATGCAGTTATTGCCCTAGAGACCAACAAGTCCCAGCAGGAGGAAAGGGAGAGGATCCTCAACCAACAACTGGCAGAGAGGAATGCAGCAATAGATGCTCAACAGAAGGCCATGGAAGATCAGCGGAAGTCCCTAGAGAGACAACAACAACAGATAGCAGATCTCATGAAAATGGTATCATCCCAGACCCCACAGCCTCCCACACCTGCCATCACACCTGTTGTCACACCATCTGCCTCTGGATCCAAAGATGACATCATAATCTCCATGGTGTCCAACATGACCAAGCTCATAGACAATAAACAGCAGGACGACAGAAAGATCAGGATACATGAGGTAACAAAACCCAAAACCTTTTCACACCCATCACCACTCATGTCAACAGCATTATTCATTGATCACAAATTCCCAGAATATCTGAAGGATAAGTACAAAGTGACAGACAGTGACACCATGGTAACATATTTACCCAAGTACCTCGAAGGACAAGCACTAGCTTGGTTTGAATCCTTCAGGGAGAGTGCCACACCTGATATGTTGACATGGACCAATGTAGTGAATAAATTAAAAGAGTATTTTGCTACTCGAGACAATATAATCTCAAGGACTGCACTCCGTGCACAAAAGATGGATGAACCTGTTCTAGACTATGCATGTCATCTCAGGAAAGTGTGTAATGCCCAACGCCAGAATGATGAAACCCTAAGCAAGGCATTTACCCAAGGCATGAGGCCCTGGATCTCTATAGCTCTTGAGAACAAGAAAATAGACTCTTTTGACCAAGCCCTAGACCTAGCCCTAGAGGTTGAGACCCAAGAGAGATCTAGGAAGGTAAGGGATGCAGAAACCAACCCACAGCCTACTAAGAAAAAGGTCCAGGAAATCAGCACTAGTTCAGATGAAGATGTTAACCTAATGTCTAGTGCCCATGTAAGGCAACAGGAAGCTAAGGTTGCATCAAGAGACCCTACCGGTAGATACAGAGGAAATAACTATGACCCCAACTACCAATCCAATAGAGGTAGAGGTAGAGGGGGCAACAACAACAACCGGGGGGGTCACAACAGTAGGAAAGACAACAGCTCTTCCAACTCCAACAATGGTAACTCTTCATACAGTGATAGGAGAGACAGAACCCCAAGTAATGGCAGATCCTATAATAATCAAGGATCCAACAGTAGGAGCCAGAGTCCACATAGGAACTACAACTCTGGATCCTACAACAACAGTGGATCCTACAACAACAGCCAGGGTTCAAACAACTCTGGATCCTATAATCAAGGATCCAACAGTAGGAGCCAGAGTCCACATAGGAACTACAACAGTGGATCCTACAACAACAATGGCGCCTACAACAACCAGAGATCCAACAACTCCGGTCAATACAGCAACTCTGGTCAATATAACCAGGGTTCCAACCCACGCCAGGAGGATTACAAACCTGACACAAGAGGTTACCAGGGGAACCAACAAAGTAACCCCCAAATACCACCTCATGTGATGGATCAAATCTCCAAACTCCTGGTGGCAAGCATCTCAACCACCCCACAGAACCAGGAAAACTAGGATGTCACAGTGCCGATGGGCCAGTGCACTGTGACACCCCAAATACAAACAATCAATCAGGATTAACAAAGATCCAACCAGAGACAATTGCTAGTGCAAATCTACCATCTAACAGACAGAGACGTCCATCAGTGATACACATCACCCCACCAGATTCATCATCAAAGGATACAGGTGAGAGTACCAAGCTTTCTATTGTACTTCTTCAAAATGGCTGTATCAATGCAAATCTATATGATGTTTCAGATGTACAATGTTTGGTTGATACAGGTGCTACTATCACCTGTGTCAGACAATCATTCCTCATGGATCTCCAAAAGAGATTCCATATCCAACTGAGGAAATCTAAAATCAACATCCACTTGGCAGATGGATCGGTGTGTCATGTTAGACATTCAGCTATGCTGAACTTTAGAATCCAAGGTGTCAGATTCCAATACCAATTTGCTGTAATACCCAACCTCACACAGCCCATTGTACTCGGCACAGATTTCTTAAGCACTACAAAATCTCAAATTGAATTTAATGTTGATCCTGAACAAATTCTCAAACCCATTAGGGCAGTGAGGGATTTTACCATCCCTCCATTCTCTGAACTTGCAGTATTGGGTAGGGTCACATCTACTCAATCACTGCAAGGGAAGACTGGAGTAGTAGATAACCTCCAAAGAAATAACAATGCCCCATATCTAGTTCAAAGGGCAGCAGTAACCCCCAGGGAAAATAACAAACATCCCCTAGTGTTACTCAACACCAGCAGGCGCCCACATAAAATCAAGAAGGGTGCCATCATAGCTCTATTTCAGGAAGTCAAGGAATCTGATTTAGAAAAACCTCAACAGGTGTCAGACACTACCCCACACACTGATCAATCCATCTCAGCCATACGGCCTGAGGATGTAACTCAATTCAGTGACACAGACTCAGACTGTGAGTCCACATATGCTGACCCTGAACCCAACTCAATCAGACTCTCTGAGATAGCTGCTATACATAGTGAGGCACATGACCTCGAGCCAGAATTGGAAGAGAATGTTCCACCAAAATCTGTGCTCACATCCAAAGATCAGCATGATAGATTAAAATCACTGCTGACCAAGTATGATGATGTATTTGTAGGAAAAGATGGAGACATTGGTGCCACACACCTGTATACACACTCAATACATGTAAAACCTGAGGCAGTACCATGTCATTTCCTACCATATAGACAAACACCAGAAAAACAGGCCGCTATAGGGGAAGAGTGTGAAAGGCTAGTACAACAGGGCATTCTGAGAGAATGTGCCGAGGGCCCCTGGGCCTCCAGATCCTTTTTAGTACAAAAATCATCGGGAGGCCATCGGCTCGTCACAGATTTTCGTTATTTGAACCAGAACACGATAAATCAAGCCTTATCTACACCCCGGGCCGATGACACTCTAGACATGATAGGGTCACTCAGACCAAGAGTATTCAGTAAGCTAGATGCCCAACAGGGATTTTTTCAAATTCCTATAAGACAGGAGGATCAGCATAAAACCGCATTCATAGCAAATGACAAAAAATATGTCTATGAAAGGATGCCGATGGGTTTAGCGACGGCACCGGCGGGATTCTGCCATCTAGTCACATTAATTCTGAACAAACTCAAGTACAAATGTGCCCTACCATACCTAGATGACATATTGGTATTATCACCATCAATCGAACAACACTTCCATGACCTGGAAGACGTGTTCAACAGCCTAAGAGTTGGTAAACTCAAACTGAAGAAATCAAAATGTGAATACTTCATAGACAGAATAGACTTCTTGGGAATGAGAGTCACACCCATGGGACTGCAACCATCTCCCACAAAGGTGGAGTCAATCAAAACCTTCCCAACACCAAAATCAGTCAAAAATGTCAGATCCTTCACAGGCCTATGCCAATACTTCAAAAAGTTTATCAAAGGTTATGCCCAAATTGCTAGACCATTATATGATCTACAGACACATCTCAAAGCATTTGTCTGGACAGAAGAGGCAGATAATGCTTTCAAAACATTAAAGCATGCCCTCTGTACCAATGCTCTTCTCAGATATCCAAACTATGAGAAAGAGTTCAGTTTGGCAACTGATGCTTCCAATGTGAGTTTAGGAGCTGTACTCTCACAGAGAGATAATGAAGGAGTGCTCAGACCAGTAGCCTTTGCAGGTAGAACCCTCTCAAAACATGAGAGAAATTACAATACCACAGAGAGAGAACTACTGGGAGTAGTGTATGGAGTATTACACTTCAGACACTATCTAGAGACCAGACACTTCCAACTATACACAGACCATGCAGCCCTAATCCCACTATTAACCAATACAGGACTCACACATAGATGGGCCAGATGGGCTCTAGACATACAACAATTTTCATTCACCATCCAACACGTGAAGGGTGATGATAACACACCACCAGATGCTATGTCTAGAAGAGAATACCCAGACTCTGGACCCATGACTAACCCTCCACCCCCACCAAGGAGAGTTAGAGCAGCCAGTAGAACCAAGTTTGCAAAAGTAACAAAGAAGGTACCATTCAAAAGGGATGATCCACCCAACACCATTGAAAGGCCAGAGACACCCATTAGGGGTATCTTGAAGCAATCTACACACTATGTGTTTTGCCACTGTGAGAGAGAATACTCACAACTCTTTCCAGATAATGACTTCGAGCCTATTGAATTCTCATCACTCAATCAGATAGTGAAGGCAACTCCTAAGGAGCCACCCTTCACCCCACCTGACTCAGATGATGAAGATCCAGAAGACACGATATATGCTATTACTCAAGCAACTTCTAAATCAGTCAGATTCTTTGAACCTATGCAGGGAGAGGAAACATCAAACCATTTGTGTCCTATGACCACACGCTCAAAGACTAGAGAAATGATTCAGGAGGGCACACCAAAACCCCCCACACAATCACAAACTATTCTAAATGAGAAAAAGGTCACAGGAAACAAACCTATCAAAACCCCACCTGCCAGGAAAAATGTCACAAAAGACACTGCATCTACTAAGTCAAAGAACTCTGAGACAAAGAAGAATGACAAAAAGCAAATTGTGCCTTTAAAGAAAAAGGTTGCCACTCCCATTAAGGCGAAAATAGGCCCTCCAAAGGAGCCTACACACCAAAACAAGAGTGACACACCCCAACAAAAGGCACAAGATAGGCCAATAGTCGATGAAAAAGAAAAAGAAAGAGACAGAATAAAACAACATGTGCTAGATATAAATCAACTACTGGATCAGATTCCCGACACATCCATCTCAGGTACAAACCTTGGCTTGGAACAAAGGAAAGACAAGGACCTATTGCCCCTCATACAGTATCTTGAGGATGGGACCTTGCCTGCACCAAAAGCACAAGGAAATAGAATCATCAACCAAGGCCAGACATACACCTTGGTAAATGGTACATTAGTCCATATATGCCCCATAAATTGGAGAAAAACCAATACTGTACCACTTCAAATTGTTATACCACAGCAATGGGTAACAAGTACACTACAGTATTTCCATGACTCACCTACCGGCGGCCATCTTGGTTCAAGTAGGATGCTGTCAGCACTCCGACCTAGGGTATATTGGAAGTCTATGCTAGCAGACACAACAAAATATGTTTCCACCTGCCACACATGCCTCACAGCAAAAAGGCAAGTACACTCACACAAAACACCAATGACAGTGAGAGAGTACATGACTTCACCAATGAAGTTCCTAAACCTAGACGCGGTGGGACCACTTCCCACAACTGCCAGGGGAAACAAACATATACAAGTCTGCATAGATTATGCTACCAGATATGCAACAGCTTGGGCTACTACTGACTTAAAAGCTGAGACAACAGCAGCAGAGTTCTACAAGAATATAATTTGTCATCATGGAACACCAGCCACTCTTCAAACAGACAATGGGACATGTTATACAGGTGCAAAGTTCACAAAGTTAACTAAACACCTCAAGATCAAACATAAATTCTCCTCACCATACAGGCCACAATCAAATGGGCTTGTAGAGAGATTCAATGCTAGCATAGGCACAGCACTCAGAGCATTCTGCTCAAAGCACCAAAACAATTGGGATTCATTTATTGAACCCATAACTTTTGCATTAAACAACACTGAATCCCAAACCACAGGATTCACCCCTTTCTTCCTACTCCATGGAAGAAACCCAGCCACCCCAATGGACTTAGGGCTGGGAATACAGGAAGACATATCCACAGTAGCAGACCATGTAGCTAACATGATAACAAATCAAGATACCTCTAGGAGGAAAGCTATAGAAAGGGTCGCCAAGCTACAAAAGGAAAGGAAGGATAGATATGATAAGAAACTTACACCACAGGAAATCAAGGTCACCGACATGGTGTACCTAAACATACCAAGAATCCTGACCAACACAGAGTGTAAGAAACTTCAACCCCTTTTTATGGGACCATATGTTGTAGTAGATAGACCTAGTTTGACAAGTGCCAAACTCAAAAACCTGGACACCAATCTATTGGTGGCCAGACCAGTGCACATAGACAGACTGAAAAAGGTTATGGCTGTCAGAAATAATGAATTTGCACACAGGCTTATTCCACATGAGGCCAAATACTACAGCAAAATTGTAAGGAACAAAAATGATATCACCCTTACAAGAGAAACCACAGGCATAGGCCCTATCAAGCCTAGGCCTGCACACCACATACTAAGGAAGACATCTAGGTGTGGTGCAGTTTCAAGAAATTAGAAACAAGATTGAGATACCAAAACACATAAGATTTTCAAAATGTATTACAAATTCTCTTCATCCACACATAAGACATGTGTGACTGATAATGAATTACTATGTATATAAAGCCAATCAAATTTGTAAATATATCAGTAGGTTATTGCCTCTGAAAGGGTCAAAGACTGGGACCCCCCAAGTAAAGCAGACATGAAGTCTAAGAAGAGTAAGGGTAACACAATGGAGTGTCTAAAGCCTAATCCCCACATGAAAGAGCGCGCTATGCCAACACAGCAGTCTATAGAGATCAATTGACCTTATAAGCTACACTCAGACAACTGTCTAGACGGTCATGAATGGCTGTCCTGGATGACAGGAGGAGCTAATTACCAGTACACAGATTACACAATAGAACCCCTCAGTTGCAGACACTGGAGATTAGGTACATGACTCCAGAGAAACAATACCAGGCCCACAATGGATGTGGGTAGGGTAGGCTACATAAGAAGCACTGTGGACCATAGCCCACCATCAGTCTTCATCCAGCTGCAGTCTGGAACACAAGTCTACAGGACCCCACTTGGGAATTAGCCAGCCCACTTCTCCATTAGGAGAGACTGCACTAGGATAAAGAACACACCTACTTCACCGTCAACCTGACCTTACCATTTACTGGTCAACCTCTATAGACTCACCGGACATATTGCCAAGACAGCTCAATCTTGCAAAGGTACAGTTTGAACCACTTCATTTAAAGTGTTACACCATACACTTAGACTTTACCAGCACCAAATCACTACAAATTTGACAAGACTTTAAACAGCAAACTTGCTTTACACAAGCACCATGGGGAGACTGAGAGTTTCACCCATACTGCTAACTATGCTGTTATTATATACTATAAAACCACTTACTGCAGGCTATACACCTGTGGTGAGACAAAACATAGGAGTAGTATTCAAACCTAGCCCTCAACCATTGGTCAATGGACATACAACCACAACACTGTTGTTAGCTATTCCCTACAAGATACCTCGGGCACCCGTTACCCAAGGATCCATAAGGGATAGAATACTCCATTTGACCACTCCTACTCTACAAGATCATACCTCTGGCCAAATTATCCAACAAGCTAAGGAGCTAGACACCTTGCTGGAAATTGCAGACAAGGAGATAAATGAAACACTAGCCTCCATCAAATTGTTCTTATCCAACCCCATAAACACATTGGACAAGGCCAAAAGAGAGGCCATACTGGGTTTTCTAGCACCCCTGTTTCGCGGTGTGCTAGGTCTAGCCACAGTAGAAGATGTAAACCAAGTAATGGGACAGCTCAAGAACATAGATGAAATACTAAGAAAATTTGCTAAACAAGATCAGGAAGCAGCTAGTCTCATTGAAAAGATCACAGACAGACAAGATAAGTTTGTTAAAGCATACATCCAAGATAAGAAGGTACTGGACAGCACAATCAACACCATAGGTGACACTGTCAACCTGTGGGCCTCTTACATGTCCAGGTCACTTGACTCATATTCAAGGCACGAGAAAACTCAAAGGGAGAAAATGCAAGTATTAAATGATGCACTAATTATCATAGCAGCAAGAATGAATACAGTTCAATCACTGCAAAGGACAAATGCAGCCCTGAGGATGCTATCATCAGGGATCCTAACCCCTGATATAGTACCACCCTCAGACCTCGCTAGATACCTAGTTGACATTAATAACAAACTTAGGATTACACACCCTGGAGCACAAGTCGCAATTAACGACTTAGATTTCTATTATTCACAGAAGCTGACCTCATACACTTACTCAGCTCACCATATATATATTCATCTGGACATTATAATTCAATCTACCACCTCAACCTTCAAGCTGTACCAAATGATTACATCACCCATGCCTATAGACACACAGGAGACCCCCACCAGAGGAGTCACCAAACTACAAACCACAACTGAGTTTCTAGCAGTATCTTACGATGAATCATTATTTATCGAATTGGACTCAGCAGATATGCAGGCATGTGAAGGTACTACAGTAAAGGTATGCAGAGATGTAAATGGTAGAATCTATAAACACAGGCCTACTTGCCCTGTAGCCATTTTTACTAACCAGGCTCAACAGATTAAGGAACATTGCAAGTTTACAGTTTCACCACTGCAAGCACCTACCACCCATGCTATTTCCATTTCTGAAGATGAGTATCTGGTCACTACTAATGAACCCCATTACTTTATCAACTGCCATGGTAAAACGTCTGAAACTCGGAAGGCCCAGTCCTACTCAATCATAGGTGTACCCTGTGGGTGCACGATCAGTGTAGGAGAATTTTCTCTTCCAAACACAAGGTTGCCCTGTAACTCAACCTTATCATTTCATTACATTCTCAAGACAATTAATTTACCATTCATGGCAGCACTTAACAAAATTTCTGAAACCAAACCAGATGAAAGAGAGAATCTTCCAAATTTCCCAGTAGTAAACCTTTCTAGAACCTTAGAAAAACTACAGGAAAATCCAATCATTGATGATATTACTCAACTAAATTTAGAGCCCTTTGCTAAAACAGTATTAAAAGATGCCTCCAACCTTGATAAGGAAATGGAAACGCGCTACGAGGAATCATACCTACGTCGAGTTACAGAGCATCCAATCTTCCAAAGCTTAGCACTCATCCTAGGGATATCAGCTCACATTTTTATAGTATACATACTACTCAAATTATACAGACTAGGAGGGACTGTAGCCTACCTGCCTACAGCCAAAGCATTCAGACTAGTCACCGAGCTGCCCCTACACAAATTGCTCCCAGATAAGAATCCTACCAAACTAACCCCTACAGAGGAAACCCACACCCCCTTCCTCACAATTCAGGAAACCCACACCCTGATAATTGCTATATTATTCACCCTGACCATCTACTCAGCCTACAGAATAATGAAGTACCTTAAGAAATTTGCACAGACACACTGTGGCAAGAAAAATGTGGCCAAGCGCACAAACCCCACAATATATTTTAAAATATATTGTGGAGACTCAAACTTCGCGCTACCCTTGAGGCCAATACCACATGAATTTGATGAGATTAAATCAGCAGCTGCCCCTACCTATAAGGATATAGTGGTTAAAACCTTCCCACTACCTAAGGCTATATTTACCTGGAATGGACCAGCAGTTATAACAACACAGAGAGGAGAATTTGCTTATCACCTCCCTCAGGTGATACACCTACCTTGGCGCACTAGGTTCAGCACTATACCAGCCCTTAAAAACAAAGGACTGTACTACTCCATGCTTCTCCAGAATGATTGTGGCACCAGCCCGGTGACCATGACAGCACTGGAAAATACAACAGATATAATTATTGACGAACAACAGGAGGAGACCGCAAGGTCAAACATGCAGACTATTGCTAATTTTCTAAACCACCAGCCCTCCCCGGTGACTGTGGAAACAGCCTAGACTGCCCACAGCCTAGGCTGCCCCCAGTCCACCACCAGGAGACAACACATCAGAGACAGTATTCAGAACTTTTCGGACAATTTGCCGGCCCTGAAAAGGGCCTTTTGGGATGGCGGGTTTTTACACCCTAGGTTTCAGTCAGTCGGGATCCTACCACAGATCCTCGGGTTCAACATCAATGGGAGAGTCCGGGGCCGAGTCCGAGCCATACATATGGCCGTGATCCTGCTCCCACTCAGCGAGCCGGGCCTCCAGCATCCCCAGTCCATACTCGGCAGCCGTGGATGGATCCCCGGATGCCGCAAGATCGAGGAGGGATGCCGCCAACAAATAATCCCATAGCACTCGCTCCCGCGGCCCTAGGTTATAATCCATGGGCCAGAAACCCATACTGCCCAAGGCCCTAGTCAGAAGGGCCACAGTGGCCCCCCGACGCAAGGCTGAGCCCAGGAAATAATGGCAGGAGTAATTACAGACCATCACATCACCATGCTCTATGATCTCTTTGTAGTTACTCACTATGTACCCATAATGGATGGTCTGGTTAGACTCAACCAGGGCCCTAGCTGGACTCCCCACCTCCATCACCTGGGGGACAGGCAGAGCAAAGAGAGCTTGTAGGTGGGCCATGGTACTACAGCAGTGACTTCCAGAGAGGAACTGATGCTCCAATACCAGCCACACACTCCTTAAATGGACACACACACACCCCCCCCCCACCCTGAACTGTCCACTGACACCAAGCTAGGCACTGCCACAGACACATGCCAAAATCTGGCACCTAACACCTCAAGTGCCACCACTGCATGAGCACACCAGGGAGGAGACTCACATCTCACTCCTGACACACCTCCACTGTCAATGAAATTATCAAAGTATTAGAAAAAAGAAAAATTTATATACACAGCCACTTGTTGATGTATAATATGAAAATCTATGGTATTCTCACAAAAATCAATGATTAATGCGCGCATATACGCGCAAAATTGCGAAATTGCAAATTACAAAGTGTAAAATTGTACAAATCTAACATTAATATACATGAATGCAGGTAGATAACTAAGACAGTTTTTGTACCCACTAGCACTTGTATACTATGCCAAGGTTTACTTAAAGTAACACACTTTAGGTATCCAAGAAAATTGTTGGAAAAATGAATGAAAAAAAAAAAAAAAAAAAAATTGTTGAGAAAATTGTTGACATAAAACATGTTTACTTAAGATACTCACCAAATAAATCTCTTTCAGGGACACATACTCAAAAGGCTAGGGGAATAGTCAATTAAGCAGCGGCCCACTGCCGAAATTGCCAATTAATACACCCATATAGCAAAATCAATGAGTAACTCAGAGACAAACAAGCCTATTGTACATGAAGTACTTTGTTTTTCCGGCCCTCGGAAAAATTTGTCTCAAATCCCATAAATTGAATAGTGTAATCTAGATTGTACGTTTGTACCCAATTTGCACACAAAATTGTATGTTTGCACACCAGATTGTACGCTTGTACCCAATTTGCACACTAAAATTGTATGTTTGCACACCAGATTGTACGCTTGTACCCAATTTGCACACTAAAATTGTATGTTGCACACCAGATTGTACGCTTGTACCCAATTTGCACACTAAAATTGTATGTTTGCACACCAGATTGTACGCTTGTACCCAATTTGCACACAAAAGTTGTATGTTTGCACACTAGATTGTAAGTTGTATCCAATTTACATTTGAATTATATGTTGCACATTATACTGTATGTCTGTACCCAATTCATACACTGAAGTCAGATTTTTAGAAAATCAACATTTCTATGTGTATCCAAGCTGTACGCAAAATTATATTTGTACATACAGAAACTATCAATTGAACGCAAAATTATACATTGGCATACTAAAATTGCCAAATGCACGCGAAATTATATATTTGCACACTAAAAATGCCAAATATACGCGAAAATTATATATTTGCACACTTAAATTGCCAAATGTACGCGAAATTATATATTTGCACACTAAAATTGCCAAATATACGCGAAAATTATATATTTGCACACTGAAATTGCCAAATGTACGCAAAAATTATATATTTGCATACTGAAATTGTCAATTGAACGCAATTACACGCGAAATTGTAAATTTGCACACTGAAATTGTCATTTATGTTCAATTTGCACGCTAAATTGAATATTAAATGCCAAAATTGCACACTATTTGCCAAATTGTATGTTGTACATAAAAATGGAAAATTGTACCCAAAATTGATGTTACATAAGCAAATAAGCTCTGGTATAGTAAGATATAGAAACTCGGAAATGTACTTATACCCAGGAGAAAATTGTTTATACTGACAAAGCTCTACCACAAAAATTGCATTTGAAGCACTCCCCATTACTTCAAATCCTCTTACAAAAAACAGTATATAACTCCAAAAATAAGGTAAAAATTGTATAAATTGTACATTCCCTCGGCGAAATGACGGAGTTTCGCATTCTTTCGGGGGAGAGGGAGTATTCTATGATATACCATTTTATTATTCCATAAATTGTAACATATTTTGTATTAATCAAAGGAATATCTATGAAATTAATACATAGGTTGGTTCTAAGAGCTATAAGAGCGCTCAAACTTTACATAAGAGCGTTCATGCCCCACTGCACACCAGCCACAGTCAGTTAGACTGAGTTTATGACATCAAAAGGTCCGACCTAATGGTTCACTGCACAATATAATAAGAATAAGGGTCTCAGTGTGCGACCTCATGGTTCAATGCACAAATTAATAACTTGTAAGTGAATGCAACCGGCCGTCACGGGTGCCTGAGCACCGCTGACGCCGTCATGAGTGTCTGAGCACTCTAAGGACTGAACAATGGGTTACATAAGCACGACGCCATAACCTTCCGGTCGCTCTAGCGTCGCTCCTGAGCGACCTAGGTCAAATATCAAAAATTCTATGGAAAGCCCATAATTAGACGGTCAGAATGAGCCCAAGATCAAGGCTGAACTCCCAGTATTAAGGAAGTTACGCCATGGAGACTGAATCGACCTCCGAGTGAGCTACAGACAAACCGGCGGGAGTTACGCGCCTATCCAGCGGGCATTATAATCTTGGCACATTCAGCTCTGCGCATGCCCAAAATGGCGGTTATACAAGCATAAACGGCCGAGATATGAGGGTCTAAAGATGCAGAACCGACCAAGACAATGGGGGCCATAGCGGCGTCCATGGGGGTCCTTTGTCCCCCTGTGACACTTGAAAGGGTCCCCTCAAACAATTGTAGAGTTAGGCAGATGCTGCTGGCTCCAGTCAGTCTGGAGGTGCTTTTCCAAGATTTGCTACAAATAGCCTGTCTGCACCTCCAGGAAGACACATCACCAAGAACCGCTCTAGAGGTAACATCTCCAGTCATCTCCTGCTACCTGCTATACCACTGCACTATGGTGAAACTATGCTAGACAGGCATTGGTTTCCTACCATTAGTGGCCAGAGGCTATCTTCTTCAAGACTTCCACCAGAGGGTAAAGTTATCCATTATTACATTATTCCTCTAAGCAGCAGGTCAGGAGCTAGGTGTGGGAACCCACCTAGAAGTATGCTGGACACTGTATTATTAATACCTCACAGGTGGAGTGGAACTGAACATTGTACTTTATAAATTACTGTATGTTTACTGTATGTACTAATTACCTACATACCAACTACTGTATGATTGATATTTCTTACATGTTGCCTAAAGCTGAATAAACCAGTGACAACTGGAAATAACACTATTTTATATGAGCCTGATGTATTTACTCCATACACCACTAGCCATATGATATTTCTCATATGACAACTTGATCATGCCAATTACCAGTATGACAATAGTGAAAAGTCAATATCAGTTGCTTTTCCGTGCGAGCTGCCACAGGCTAAATGAACAGTGGACTATGACAAGGTTTTATAAAATCCACAGAATTGGCCAACACTGACATTACTGGGGCGGGCGTTTTTAATCAACCTCCAGGGTGTGTCTTATAAACCATACGTGCATGGGGACCTAGTTATACACTGAAGAAAGTCTTCCTGACAAAGTGACATGTATACCCATGTCAACTTGATTTGACACAGATAGCACACATCATTGGGACATGTGCACATATGTCACCATGACAACTGTAGCACACAGTAATCCTCATATGATTTGACATGCCTTAAAATGCCATGCCATCTGTGAGTTGACTAGGGTCACAGCCATGTCAAAGGCACTTGACATGTGATGGTTTGACATATATAATTGTTCTAGGATATTCCACTAGATGGGGCAAACAACCATTTTGGTACCAGGATTTATCAGTACCAAGAAGTACTACCAACACTTGAGACATTTGATGTATCTGTGTAATTTTGTTTTCATGAAAAATAGATCACTAAGGTCTGTAAATACTATCAATGAATGGTAGTGAATTCTATGTCATTGTTAAATTTGCATTTGTTATTGAATATCAAAATAGACACGCACCATCCTGAATACTTCGACTGGAGAGGTTAGACACCATATGTGTGGGTCAGTGAAAATACCAAAGGACTGTATTCTAACCCACAATCTATAATCTCAGTATCTACAGTACAGGGAGACATATGGCATTGCCATGCACCTCCATGCCTTGTCTTATGAAGTGCATAGAGGTCCTCAGTCAAGTAGAATTTCTGTAGATAGGAAAAGGTGCCTTAGTGTTGCAGGCCTGTGGGACTATGATATCCCCTGCCTTCTATTATAGGCCTGCCTTGATTGAACCATTGGTACATAGTTATTGACTGCTCTTGACCCTGACATAATTGTCTCACAGTATTACCTAGCACTCAGGTGAATGGATCAGAAATATGTGACGTGTCTTCATTATGCATGTCAAGTGGAGTTGACGAACCAAATATGAGAGGGTCAACCTCATTTGACATGCCTTCATGCATGTCATGTGGGAGACAAATTGTGACCTGTGCAGTATGCATCAAAGCGATCAGTGTTCTTCTCTCTGTGTAGTCCACAATCCACAACTACCATCAGTGGTGGTGACAGGAAAATAAGGGCCTTTCTCCACTAGGCGACAATTAGCCTCAACGACCATCGGTACCGTATGTAAGTGTGTGAATGGGGCTGGGGTACCTCTACAGTTGACCTCTCGGTACCCAGATCGGTACCAAATCGTCTGAAAAAAATCAAAAATGTCAGTCTTTCAAGGTGAATATTGTGACAGATATATACATCGGTCTCGATGATTGGATAGTGGAGACAGGCCCTAAGACAGGCCCTATTAAAGTAAGCCTACAACTATGCACAGATTTATTTTGCTTGTGGAAGCTATATGCAGTAGTCCCACTTCTACCAGGTAAATGAATAGTGCTGGCTTTTTCAATACCTGCAAGTCACACGCTAAGCTTTACTGTATACAAACTTATAAGCTGAGAGTGACTTCAGGCTGACCATGTAATATGAATAGAGCAGCACTAGGTGTAGCATTCATATCAATGTATGATTGAGGGAGGTGCCTGGTGGGATGAAATTGGACCCCATGAGTGAAGGCAATAAGGCATAGATAGCTCAGCATGATACTGAGTAATAAGGTGGACAAGGTGTGTGATTAATGTGCTATGGTTTGGACTCCTCGTGGGTTTGGTCACCTTGCCTAGAGGGCAATGCTCAAGATGATACGACTGCACACACCACCACGATTTGAATTGCACTGTATGATAAACTATTAATGTAGCATTTACATACTAAAGGTTTAGTAGGGCAGTCCTGACCAGTGCAGTCATTAGTGACCACTATAGATGCAGGGCTGTAATGACATTAGCTGGACTGATCCCACTACGATTTGAAGGAGTGTAGTTGTACCATCTTGAAAAGTGCCCTCCAGGAGTGTGAATAACTTACTTTTACCAACAAACATAGGAAATTTGGAGTTTTGCTTCACCCTTTTATTGAGATAAAATAAGCATTTACATCAAGCAGATGAACAAGAAAGGACAACAGCAGCCGTACAGATGGCTTTGCACAAAAATCATAATTGTGAATATACGCATTTGCAGCATATATAGTGCTTTCACCTTCATCCTTACCTGTGCATGCTGTCAGCTATATTACCTGTAAAGGCATGCCAAAGCCCATGATAATCATATAAACTATAGGCTTACTATGAGACACCTTATCTGATGACTTGTTTTACAGGCCACGCCCAAGTCACCTCAGGTGAGCAGAGTTTACAAGCACTACCTCAGGTCACCTTTGAAGACTGAACGGAGTATGATCATTAAGTAACATCAAGTATGGCTAACCTGATTGAATCCATTTCATCTGAATGTTTGTACATAATAATTAGTACCCACCTTATTGACACCAACGGCCGAGCATACTATATAGACAATGTTTAACAAAGGATCTAACTGGTTTCGCCTCGTGAGATAACCCTCATTCAAACCCCATCCGAGTGACCTTTTTCTATTTATTCCATGCATTCTTAGTCAGAAACAATTTGAAAATGACAGATGTTAATCGATGTGCTATATTATTATTTGCCATGCCAACATAAAAAAACTAAAATATTTACCCCTACAGGGTGCAGTTGATAAATTAAGATTAATCACGGAGGCTGTAGAAAGAAGTTTGGGAATGGTTCTGTCGGTGGTGCTTTTCTGAATTGCTCAGTGAATAAATTCCCTGTTGAATTGGCAAAGTGGCTGGAGTGGCTGGGAATCGCTTCCAAATTGAGAACCAACTCCTGGCTAGTTCCTTCCTCCAATTCGCTGGCCTATATACTATGGGAAGCATTCAGGTGGAACCAATCTTGGAACCAGTTCCCCCATCTTTTTGCAATGCAGTCTAATTCAAGGCAAGCCAATTCCACTAGGGTATAAGATGGAAATTGGTCTCTCTGGATGGATAATTGGGTAAACTGGAAGGTGCATCAGATACAGTGAGAATCTAAACCCTAATATTTTCGCAACAGCCTCCTGTTGTGCCAAAATCAAGCCCCATATATATGTGCCTCACAGTAGTTCTATCAATTCAGAGTAATTCAAATATCTTGGGGGATGCCTTATACTCAAGAATTCACTCTCGTCATTTCTGGCCAGTCTCGCAACTGTGTACACAGTAACAGTTGGACATGATCACCATTCTATGGAATAATGGTCATATGAGCCACATAACAATAGACACTATGATATACCATTTTATTGTTCCATAAATTCTAACATATTTTGTATTAATCAAAGAAATATCTATGAAATTAATACATAGGTTGGTTCTAAGAGCTATAAGAGCGCTCAAACTTTACATAAGAGCGTTCATGCCCCACTGCACACCAGCCAGGTCAGTTACATACACTCTCTGACATCAAAGGCTCCGACCTAATGGTTCACTGCACAATATAATAAAAATGAGGGTCTCAGTGTGCGACCTCATGGTTCAATGCACAAATTAATAACTTGTAAGTGAATGCAACCGGCCGTCACGGGTGCCTGAGCACCGCTGACGCCGTCATGAGTGTCTGAGCACTCTAAGGACTGAACAATGGGTTACATAAGCACGACGCCATAACCTTCCGGTCGCTCTAGCGTCGCTCCTGAGCAACCTAGGTCAAATATCAAAAATTCTATGGAAAGCCCATAATTAGACGGTCAGAATGAGCCCAAGATCAAGGCGGAACTCCCAGTATTAAGGAAGTTACGCTATGGAGACTGAATCGACCTCCGAGTGAGCTACAGACAAACCGGCGGGAGTTACGCGCCTATCCAGCGGGCATTATAATCTTGGCACATTCAGCTCCGCGCATGCCCAAAATGGCGGTTATACAAGCATAAACGACCGAGTTATGAGGGTTTGAAGATGCAGAACCGACCAAGACAATGGGGGCCATAGCGGCGTCCATGGGGGTCCTTTGTCCCCCTGTGACACTTGAAAGGGTCCCCTCAAACAATTGTAGAGTTAGGCAGATGCTGCTGGCTCCAGTCAGTCTGGAGGTGCTTTTCCAAGATTTGCTACAAATAGCCTGTCTGCACCTCCAGGAGGACACATCACCAAGAACCGCTCTAGAGGTAACATCTCCAGTCATCTCCTGCTACCTGCTATACCACTGCACTATGGTGAAACTATGCTAGACAGGCATTGGTTTCCTACCATTAGTGGCCAGAGGCTATCTTCTTCAAGACTTCCACCAGAGGGTAAAGTTATCCATTATTACATTATTCCTCTAAGCAGCAGGTCAGGAGCTAGGTGTGGGAACCCACCTAGAAGTATGCTGGACACTGTATTATTAATACCTCACAGGTGGAGTGGAACTGAACATTATACTTTATAAATTACTGTATGTTTACTGTAGGTACAAATTACCTACGTACTAACTACTGTATGATTGATATTTCTTACATGTTGCCTAAAGCTTAATAAACCAGTGACAACTGGAAATAACATTATTTTATTATGAGCCTGATGTATTTACTCCTTACACCACTAGTCATACGATATTTCTCATATGACAACTTGATCATGCCAATTACTAGTATGACAACACGCACTCATAGATATCAATGTACTCAATGAGTTGAGTGTTATACTTTGGAAAAACACATGATAGAGTGATGAGTATTAGAGACTGATCTGCCTATGTTAGGTTAGCTGGAATAGGTAAACAGAGGGTACATTAGTGAATATGATGCCAACAAAAAATATTTTCATGTGTTTCCAGTAACATGACTCATGGACCCAGATTCGGTAGCTCAGCTTTTTCTTCTTCTTTTTTTAATTCATTTTTCATTTTTTTGTACAAATGTATGGGCTGATTCTTTGAAATCACGGACAGAACATTAAAAACATATTGGAAACGTGAAAGAATATGCAAACGATATGTCTAAAAAAGCTATCATCTGTGCATCCAAAGAATATATTCATGAAAAAATGATAAATTGATGTGCATCCAAAGAATATATTCATGAAGAATTGATAAAAAGTGTTAAAAATACGAAAAGATTCTCAAAACTATTCAATGGGAAAATTGGAGAGAGGTAGGTATTGTGCAGATACGAGATTTGTTAAAAACTGGTAGATTCATGACTCATATGGCAGTAGAAACATTATCTTTGGGCAATCAACAACTCCGCTTCTCAAATATTTTACCAATGCTGTGACTGATATTTGTTTTTCACCATTTCATCCTCATGCCTTTCCTCTTTGTACAGTAAGCACAGCTCTCCTAGCTGTATCTGTATCTTTCTCCAGCAATAAATCTTACACACCACACACAGTCTCATTCTAACTGCCTTGCCTGCAATCTCCAGAGAAGCTGAAAAAAACTGAAATCTGTGTCTGGTGGCTATAGGTTTGTCAGCAGAATGAATTGGTTCCTCCAGGGAAAGCACCACACTGAAAGCAATTGGAAAGGAAAGTGATATAAAACAGAGTCTCTAAAATAAAACAGTTCAAGTGGGTGTAGAGCTAGAAATGTTGATCACACTTCAGTTTCACAATGGAGTGTAATGGGGTGTATGCAAGCTCAGTTGAGGAGAAAGGTGGAACATGTCTAGATAGGATTTAGAATGGAATGGAAGTGAGAGAGTAATAAAAATAGTCCATGAAATCGGCTGCATTGTAAAAATAACAGTTGAATCTACCAGGGGTCATTGAACAGTGATCTAACATTATCATATTGCAGTGAACCAGAGTAGCTTTTACAAGATGTCACATGTGGCAGTACAGTGTTACAATTAATGTGAAAATGATGATGAATCTCTGGAAACTTGGGACATGGATTATGTCATTATCTCAAAAAAATCTTTATTTTCTACGGTGGAGGAGATTGATGGTAGATGTAGAGAATGGAATGTAGAGACAGACCTTAATTTCAAATTGAAAAGTATTATTAACACCAATCCTGATATCATTTTAGTCCATAGCATGTAAAGTAAATGGGGCCTACCAGAATTATCACAGATTATAGCTACATTTCTATCCAGCGCTATTCATATTATCACAAAAGGGTCAGGTCAGTCAGGTCAGTCAAGGCAAGTAGAGCTTGAGAGTATTATCTGAGTCCTTATCCATCCAACTCATCATATTACACTATGGCCTACATGAGTGTTGTGACAAGTGAAAGAAAACAGTTGTATAAGAGCATTCATTATTTAGCAATTAAGTGTTTCCTTTCCCATCTCAACAGCTGCAAATTCTCTTGGTGATGCCTTTACCAATGAGATAATGCACAGGAAATCTTTTATGCTTTAACTTTCTGTTTCCTGCACACATTTTTCTAGCCATTTTAAAGATCCCCATATCACACCTTTTGCCATAAGTTCAGCATTGTGTGTAACCATATGACTAACACCCCCTCCAATTCCTAGGGTATAATATATATCACTGATAAGGTCTACATGCCCTAGCCAGCAGTCACACACGTGACCTGTCTCCAGGTCTTATTTGGACAGATACCTAGAATGAGTCAGAGGGTTGATTATGAAACACTCTGAGCCAGATGCAACTGCAGCATAGTGCTATGTTTAGAGAATCAGTGCCAACGGAAGGTTGAGATATAAGAGATAGATTAAAAACAGATACTAGAAATATTAGAGACCGGGATAAATTCAAACTGAATTGTAAAAAAAGAAATGCAACAAACATAATCAACCAAATTATTTAATTATTACTGTTAAGACATGAATTTTGTTTCTCTGTACATATATAATTGGCTTATTTATATGTCGCTGGTAATGTATTGAAAGGGGGGTATGTTATTAGACATATTATTTAAAGTAAAGAATAATGCTGCTGTTCATAATAATCTATAACCGATTATCATCAAATTCAATGAATGGTATACGTAATTTTTATGGCTTGGCCAAGACAACATCCTTTGGATGATGGTCAGTCATTAACTTGTTAGCCATTAATTTTCTGTTTTCCTCATGTACAATTATCTATTATATATTTGACGGTTGAGTCTACTCATTTAAAAATGCTGATCTATGTATAAAGGAAACTACGTATTATGTATATCTGATGTGATAGTATAAATCTGTTGGCTAAATAAAGTTTAAATTTGTTTAAAAACAAAAGAAAAAAAAAAGAAATGAGGGACGGAACTTGGTTGGTGATGGCAGAGGGCAATAACAGTAATAAGTGATAATAGCTAGGCACTCAGGAGTGGGGGAAGAGCTAAAAAATAGGACAAGCAGGTAGAACACAGATAGACAGAGCATATATAGACACCGAGCTATAGCTAAAAGGAGAGGTAGATGGAGAGGGAGAGAGAGAACAGACAGAGAGAAAGAGGTGGAGAGAGAGAGAGCAAGCTAGAATCAATGGACAAATGAATATTCACTGAATGCTAGTATGAAGGAGACAGATTTCCCATGTGTACAATGCATAGCAAATACACAGCAAGTGAAAACACGAAAGTTTTTTTTTGAGTGGATGAGTGAAAAACTTGATGAAAGAGAATGAGGTGTAAAATGACAAAGAGCTCTGCGGGTACTTCTTGGGCGTTGGAACTTTGATCCCTGCACCTAAATGCAGTGAAATATCATAAAGTTATGTCAAAAAACTATATGAATCTCAGTAGCTATACTCAAGGGCACCTTACCTAATTATGAGTTTTTTTTCCTTTGCAAAAAAAAACACATCCTAACCAGTAACCCAAGTAAGCACAACCTGAGACCATCAACTTGGGCATCTTTGGAAATCTGATAAGGAGAGGATGAGGGATGAGCTACACGTTTGCGATGATGACATGAATAAGATAAGTAGACCTTTCTAGGAAAGAAAATTTGGAAATAATACTTAAAGTGTTTTCCATAGACTACCAAATCATGTTAAGATCGATGTGTAATGATTGCTGTCTTTACTCTGCCACAGCAGAAACTTAGGTGCATGAAAGAATAATATAATCAAGATAGATATCTAGATGAATTTTGCTAGCTGAGTAAGGACTAATTAATTGCCCTTAAGCATCGATCTTACTTGCATAATTAGCTTCTTAAATGTGAAGGTAACATAAACTTCATCCTAAATATTACACTTTTGAAAGAATGTATATAACTAAGTGAATATTAAGTGGTGAAGACTTCAAGATGGAAAGTACCTTTTTTTTTACTGTCTGTGCAACTGTTTCTGTGCTATATCATGGAATATTTACTCACCAGTAACCAGGTTTGCTTCTTGAATTCTTAAGTGAATTAAGGCATATTGAAAATGTGCCACATCAATACAATATCCATTTAATGAATACAGACTTTTATAAAGGTGAAGTGAAGTATTCTTAGTGAACATGGCATGGCGTAAGGTGTAGCTCTAAAAATCACTTCATATCCACTGAATACTATTTCTTTTTATCTTCTAACACACATGTGACAGAGCATTAGGCTGCCATAAACCATTATAAAGTCTCAGAAACTTTCTCCATTATGGTAATTACCAACAGCCCCTACTCTACTCCAAACAAGAGGGAAGGTAAGAGGTAGAGAGCACAGAAATAAAGTAATGAGAAAAGGCAGGAGACAACAGTGAAGCCCAGCTATTGGGAAGCAGAGATGGGAAGGATCCGGTGACAATGATCAGAAAGCTGATAGGAAACACAACATGAGGCAAACACTTCCAATCCCAGGAGAGTGGCGGGGTGAGGGGGCACTCAGTAGCAAATTGGGTACCCACAGTGGTACTGACATCAAAGAGTGGAGGCAGTTGATACATCCAAGCAAAAACAGGAGCTGTTGATAACATGAAAATTTGCAATCAATGGGTTCTAACTGACCTAGCAGTATGCTTACCTATTACTTTCTTACAATCACTCAATAGCCTTAAAATCAGCTGACATCTTCATGAAAACTACATTATTCTAAGTAAGAGGGACCCTAATAAGGAACGATAAAAATTGTATAGCCTTGTAGAGGGGCAAAAGAGGGGGTTGTAATTTTGCAGGTACATACAATCAAAGAGTAGGTGACTCCCCTTTGCTCCAATTCCACATAGTGGCCATCTCAGGTTGGCTTATTGCATGTTTCTTTCCACCCAGGGACATGTTGCCAGTTTTATCTCGGTGTCTCTTTACAGCCTGAGCCTTATCCTTAGCCATATTGAGCATCATCACCATTTTGTTTCATTTCTGCATTACCAATCTAAAAATACTGCAGCTCTTTTCTCTTCTTCAGCTCTGTCCAGAATTGCTTCCCCTTATTTAGTAAACCTCCTGATATTTTAGTCCTTAGGAAACCTAAGGTTCACACTTGATTTTATCCCCTACACTGTAATTCCTGATACGGCCATCAATGTTTCCTATTTCCTACTTCACTTCATTATGTACAAGCCTATCGCTGGGAAATCTTGGAATTCCCTGTATGGATATCCCAGCATGAGGTGTTGTTGATTTGTATGTATACCTTTTCGTTCTACTCCTCCCATCTCCTGCTGTTCAGTTTTTGCCTTCCTTGACTTACCTCTATGCAGATATTTACCTCCCAGTGCCTTGCCTCACCCAACACATGTGTTACTGTAAGCTGCCAACAATACTTATCTACAAAACACCAAATGCTAACAGGCTATGACCCCTACAGAAACCCTACATGTATACAAACCAAACTAATCATCCTGACATTCATTTCTTCTGGATCAGGGACCTGTTTCACAGCAAGGACACATTTTCCTTTCTAATTGACTATCTGTCACAGTTTCAAAATTGAAATAGGTAAGATGCAGAAGATTACTCATATGATGTAGCACATTTTATGGCTTTTGATATGTCAACACCTACTATACATGTATATTTTGTTATACCACTCTTGGCTGCAAATAAAAAGGAAAAGCACAGTAATATATCTCACACAACTACTGTATATATGGATACAGTCCACTGGGTGCATAAACCCACCCCCATAGGCTGTCAATAGTTTGAGTGGGTCTCAAATGGGGTGTAATTAAACTGAGATGTATATCTTGTGTGGTCAGTGAAGCCAGCACTGTTGTCTCTGTACAATAATTTTCTCCCAATATTTGTGAGTTTAGAAAGAAAAATAAGAAAAGGAAAAGGAAAGTAACTACTAAACCACTGCCCTGCTACTTAATACACTGCCACCATGTGTACCTTGTAATCCAGCCAGTATTATTGCTGGTGGGAAGTTTGGTTGTGGGTGATTTTTCTCTAGTGGGTGTTTTGTGATTGCATGTTCTGGACCTGTGTTCATTTCCGGAGCAATAGCGAATTGGATCCTGGATAGTAATGAGGACTGTAGGTGGTGGTCGTGATGGCGGTGGTTCAGGGGGTGGGTTAGGGAAAATAAGTATCGGCTTCGGTGACGTGATTGCTATTACTCTGTTACTAATCAATGTCTTCTTTTGCAGCAAGCAACAATATTTTCGAGGAATGATTCACTCTTAACATACTATTTGAATGCACATAAGATGGGTCCTTTAACAGCCTACAGTTATCTTTTCCATGTGGCATTCACCCAATCACTTGCTGAATCTAGGAAGACTGATGGCAAAAATATTGGAATGGTGTTTAACTTTCATATGAATTTCCTCCCAAAATATCACCTAAATATGGGTTGACATGATACACCCAAAAATACTGTGAGTCTACCCACCTCATTATGCACTGCACTGAAAGACTAGGAGTGGTCAGAACAATGTAAGCAAGATGTCATTAATAAGGTGTGGAGAGGCCAGCGAGTCGTAGATTAATAAAGAGGACAATGCTTAGTTACTGCGGGTGTCCACTGCAGCAGTTATGGGCTAGGAGGTATCTTGTTGCCTTTTAGAAACCCTATATGCCTCTCTTCCAGCCGAACCTATAACAGGCATGTTGTAAATATATCTTGGGAGGAATATGTTTTAATATTTTGGATATGTTTTGGCATGTTGGATACTGCACGAAACCCAATCAAGAAAACATAATTATAAGCTTCTTGGTGTGATTTTAATGTTACCTTTTGCAAAAAAGGCAGGGTGTGGGAAATAGGTAGGTTTATTTTTTTTCAGGGTCTTGTCAAGTAATCTTTTAATAATGTCATAGCTTCAAAATGGCAATTTAAACAAGCCTTATGCACGCCCGATGTATAAAGGGGTACAAATTCTGCTGTAAAGATGATGAAAAAGAGATGGGAGCACTTGTGTGGGAAACTGGGAGTGTTATCACACTTGTGTGAGAAACTGGGATTGTTATCATCACTCTTGTGTTGGAAACAGGGAGTGTTATTATCACACTTGCCGTTTTGATGCTTCATCGTACTATGCCCAGCGATCATTGTGTATTATGTAGGTGAAACTATGTGAGTGATAGCATTCTCAGTGTCCCACAGTTGTGAGCCTTTGCCTATTTCTTCAGCATGGGATAAAGGCCAACATTAATCTATTTCGTTTGAAAAAATAAGTCATTCATTGGTTAAGTACCCCAATGATAGCTTTTCATACTTGTGGAGGCATGTGACTGATATAGTCTTTTGATGATACCAAGCACCTCGTTAGTACATGCATATTAGAATTAAAGCCTGCATGGGTGCGGCAAAAGGAAACAAAGGTAAGGGGGCATCCATTAATTATGTACAAACATTTTGCCAAAAATAGCCCCCCCCCCACCCCCTCTGTTGCACCATGTACGCATTTGGACTACCCCTCCCCCTGTGCATACATACTCAAACCACATTAGCCCCCCCTCTTCCTTTCCTACCAAATGCGTACAGATGCATACAGGGCGGGGAGGTGGGTTATGGGCTTTGAGTATCTATGTATATGACCTGATAATTTAGGAGAACTGGGGCTTTTCTTTTGGGGGGGGGGGTGATGGTAGGTATCTTTGTTAGCTTACAAAATAATTTTGAAAGATTCACCAAACCTACAAGAATAAAGGGTATACATACATAGTATGCATACACATTTACATACCAGAGTGTAAAGGAATATTTCCTTGCATGCAGGGAAGGAAGGGGGGGGGTCAATGTGGTTTGAGTATGTACGTATAGGGGGAGGGGGTAGTCCAAATGCGTACATGGTGCAACAGAGGGGGTGGGGGTCTATTTTTGGCAAAAATGTGCGTACATAATGGATGCCCAATAAAGTGTGTATTCCACTGCCATCAGTCGGCGGAATTTTGGCAAATCCAACCGATTTTTTCTATACTTTTGCATAATCAAAAATGATCAGATTAGCACACAAAGATCAGCTTTAGGCCATTTTGAACAACTGGTCTGTTTGACTGGAGGTATCCTGCATATATTGGTTGTACTTCTATAGTCGTATCATGTTAGAAAATTCCCTCCTGTGATGGCAGCCAATGTATGACAGCGACCAGCTCATGAGGAGTTCTACTAATAAGCTGTCCACTCCATGCATCCTCATTCCCCTGTCCCCACTCACCCCCTGTTGTCTCAGCAATCGATGGCGTCATGCTACTCTGTGTGTGCCTGTGCCACCTGTGTACTGAGGATGCTTAAATTGACCAGCACAAACCTGATTTAAATACCTCTGTACAGGTAGGCGCCTAGTACACTTGAACCTGGTGCTCTGCATCGATTAACACTGGTTTATTACTGATTAACTCAGGGGTGTCGGAAGCAACATGCCTTGGGGGGCGGGGGGCAGCACAGGTCAGGGGGGACGCATTGAAAATTTTAAACTCATAAAGTGAATCACTTTGTTTTGTTTTTTTAGAGGGTCTAGGGGCGTGCCCCTGGGACAATTTAGAAAATCTAGACATTTTTCCTGCTATTTTGGTCAATTTGTGAGTAAATGACAAAGGTCACCATAAAAGTGTATATGTGTTTCAAAATTTTGGGAGGGCCAAAACATAGTCTGGCCCCCTCTGGTCTGGGATTGGGGGGGCATGCCCCCCCTATTCCGACACCGGTGGACTGATTAAGTGATTATGTGAAGTTTATTGGATTCTACCAAGTCATCTGCGAAGTTTAGTATTACCAATCGCATAGATACTAGGACCCTGGTTTGAATGAACAAACAAAAACACATGGTGGAAAGTGAGGCTGCACAATGGTCTTGTCATAGTACTTATTCTTGTAGGACTGCATATCAGAGATTGATTCGTGTATCCCAACTGGTCAATCCAAATCTAAAATTAATCATCATGAAGGTAATGATAAATCCAGTCAATCTAGGTATGCGCAGTAGGACACTATGATATTAGCACCTACAGTGATTTACATTATACCCATAGTCCACTTGGCATTGTCTTGTGATTGGACATACCAGACAAACCCTGTATAAAGTCTTCTGACAGGTCTAGTGGACTATGGACATTAGTGAATGAGGAGAGTGGAGCCCTGAAAAATTGCCACTTTCCACTTTGGATGTAACCCTCACATCATTAGAAATCTGTAGAGTGTATAGTGACACCAGATAAAATGCTAACAGGTGAGTGACAGAGACTGGTGCCTTCTGGGTGTAAACTATGCAGGTGGCTAAAAGGTCACATATATGCACAAAACCATACAGGTTTCTATACTCATGTACCATCTTCTAGACTTAAAGGGTCTGTTGGGCCTTTATATAGCGAAAGTGGCGTTATGGCTCAAAAGGGTACCCTTTTGAACAATAACGCCACTCCTGGGGCTTTTATGAAACAAAAGTGGCTTTAAAAGACAAGTGGTTCTTATACAGAAAACAGTAAATAAAATAATTATCGATAACTTTTGAATATTTGTTGCATAAGAACCATTTTCTGTAAAAACATTTGTTCTATGAGAACCATTTGTTTTACAAGAACCATTTCCTTCATATGAACCAAATAAAGGCCCAACAGGGTCAACTATATCCTACACTACCATTAACTGTCATGAAAGAAGGTCTGCTCTCCAGTAGATGATACTCGAGGCCTATACGTGTGCCAATCACAAGTTGGTAGTGATCAGCTACCGATCAATATAGCCACAGCTACCTCAGACTCACTGATAGCGATAACAAAAATTGAAAGCAGTTTGTTACCCAGGCCATATATAATTGGTGTTTACTATTGGTGTGTTAGTTATAGACACATTAACACAAATAGCTGGTAATACAAGTACTAGGTAATTGTAGCTTATTGACACAAATAGCTGGTTATATATAAGTAGTAGGTAATTGTTGCTTATTGACACAATTACTTGATGATATCTGTGTTTTAACCTTGACATAGGTCACCCTATGGATAGATCCTATCATATATGTGTTGTGTTTGCATCTTGCCTTAAATTTCTATTTTCTGTTCTAGAACATTTGCCCTTTTGCTATAAGAGTTGCTATACTCTTTCTATCATTGACGTCTACATTTTGTTGTTGTTGGAGTTCTATATATGATTTCCCATTCATTTTGCTGTTGATGTTGTTGTTGTTGTTGTTGTTGTTGCTCTTCTTCTTCTGCAGCAGCAGCATTATAAATGTCCGATTGTAAAATATGTAATATAGAAAATGATGATGCCATTAGGGCTCCACTAAGATAGTGTAATGTTCAAAAACTAGGACTAGTGAAGTCTCAGCTCAATGGTCCAAATGATAAGATACATGCATGGGTGAATATCATTGAGATGAAATCAAAAGAAGATGTTTTACAGGGCATCCTGAAAGCATCATGCTAAATGTCTCTTCCATCAATTATGTTTTATGAAAAAATTCAAACCCTTTAGCTGCCACCCTGTCTGAGCACTGCAGTTACCAAAAGAAAGACATCCGTAAGTTAAGTGCGCTGCATTCATGCATCATGACAAGTCAATATTTTGAAATTCTCATAGTTGCTGAATTGGTGCATCATGACCGCCAAATATAACATACGGTGAATGATGCACCAATACATCGGTGTATTGGAGGCTACTTATAGATGCTCGAGTTGTCCATCATAGAGAAATACACAAGCAGGGAGGGGTCATGTCACCCTAGAGGAGTTAGAGCATAATGATAGAATTGATGAATCTGACATTTAAACCTTAGATATGTTCCCTCAAACTACATGGTTTTAGACATCATCCGCTGACATGATCTAACAGAACGATGAGAAATATCCATTGGGCTACATCTAATAAAATGTCCATGTTAGGACTATCTATTTAGTGACTCTTTGTATATACAATAAAGCCTTAAGTAGTATTTTCATCTTTTGAGTAAAGGGACTTCAATACTTCAGAATCAAAACATATAATTATGTATTAGAGACTGGAATCCTTGTAGCATAAAAGTCTCCTGACATTTCTATTCCATCACATGCTGTTGCAGATCGCCACGTCTCACACCAGCCGACACCACCACCACTTTCTCTGTGAGGCAGCCTTTGCCCTTTAAGGGCGCCAAAGGCAAAAGAATACCATGGTCATTGGTTGGCATGATGCACCAATAAATTGGGAATGATGCATGAATGCAGTCCTGGTCAATGACTGGCTAGGGCAGCAATCATGCATCATGACCACCATAGGGTGTGTTATCCAATTGCCCACACTGTAAAAGTCAACTGTTAAATCTACCAGGGATCCTGGTAAAACACAAGAGTGGACCACAATAATTGTATTGCAGTGAACCAGTGTAGTTTTTGCAAGAAGGCGCAGGTGGCAATATAGTGGTACCCGAATTTACAAGGAATCACTGTAAATTTACAGTGCACATTAGTGCATCATACCCACCATATATGACTACATATCACCCCTATGGTCTAGCTTGATGACGGAATGCAGTCACGATGAGTTACTAGCGAGGGAGAGGAACTTTCCAGAGCTGCACTAAACATCACTATACATTAAAGCAGTTAGAAGCCCTTAAAAGGTTAAACTCTGCTCTATCTGCATCCTCACACCAATTAATCCTTCACACCATGCCCAGTTCCCATATCCCCTCCTGCTCCTATCTTCAAATAATCAGATGACTTAGATAAAAACAAATGGAATCTGCAGATCTGGTGGCTAAATTTGTCCCATCTGTGCAGAGTGTATTAGTGCTATCACAGTTTGCCACCCAGGGAAAGGGGAAATACAGAGAGCCATGATACAAACAGTGTTCATAAATAAAAAAAAATGAAAAAGAAAGTTAAAAATAATGGGGATGGAAAATCTAGATCCTATTATGTTTACAGGACTTGATGGCACAGGGGTGGTAGTTAAATAGGCAGTAGAAAAGGAGGGAATGTGTCTTAAAAGGTCCCAATGCATATTTTAGATCTCATTTTAGTTAGGCAGTGTCTGTGGTTAAAGGTTGGAGGAGGGAACAGAGATAGGCACTACCACCAATGCAAAAGGTGTGAGGAAAAGACCACCCTATTTTCATGTCACTCTATTTCAATGGTATTTGTGTTAATCTGAAAGATTCTGGCAGACATAGTAAAATTATCAGTACTGTAAGGGGGAGAAGCAGGCTTCTCTGATGCATTGAATGACGTCGCAATTGACCAGATGCAGTAGATACTGCATTGGTATGCATGGGGACCTCTGGAAATCAACGTTTTGATTAAAAACATCCCTCTGCATAGCTATTTTGTATTTATAATCCAAGGAAATAAACATTCAGTTTAGCACAAAAGCTGACAGAGGCATTGTTTTGCAGGCTAACAGAGCTGTGCAGTCAATAGTCTGCTGCATTGGATCAATTGTGACGTCATACAATGTATCAGAAGGACCTCTTGCGCTCACTTAGGGTAGTGCATTTTTTACTGTGCCTATCAGAATCCTTAAAATTGGCAGAAACGCCATGAAATGAGTCAACATGAATAAAGGATGGCATTTTCCTTTAACCTGTCTTGACAGTAGGGGTTTATCCTCACATATAAGCTATGCCTTTCACGAGGGGGAGCAGTATATCTTGTTGATAATTTATAAACTCCTCAACTGGTATGTATCAGTTTCAAGAAAAGATAGATACTATGACATTAACAATGGTCTTTCCAGGTGAATTCCTATTTGGCTCCAGGGAACAGGTAAATGGCAGCTATTCGCCATACACAGCAGCATTGTATGAGAACAGGATGGGAGGGGAGGGGGTGGGTGGGGCAGGAAATGCATCACTGGTGGCAATATTGTCCATGGCAACCATGGAGGGGATGATTAGGTTCACAGGCAGAATCACTACACAGGTGCCTGCCTCTGGGGGAGGGCAGCTGGGGAGGGGGTGGGCTGTTGAGGGTGAGGGGGGGAGGGTAGAGGGTGACAGTACCTAGATTGACTCATGAGTAAAAAAGGGGGATATACCGTATATACAGGAAGCAGCAGGAAACGATATATATGATGGAGGAGAGGATATGTCGGACAAGGTCAGACAAGAGCATGAAAAGGTGAGAAAGATAGTGACTCTCAGCATTGGATCAGGATATAAAGTATGAGTGTCCATTCGAGAAAGAGAGCGAGAGAGAGAGAGAGAGAGAGAAAGAGAGCTGAGCTTGGGGTAAGACTAGAACTAAGATTTTTAAAGCCAAGTCCCTACTAGCCTTATTTATCTTCAAATTACTGCTACTGGTCTGGCGATTTTCTTCGATACATTGATATCCTTTACTTGCTGCCTATGCCACTCGGTTTGTTGGGCGGTAATTAGGCTCTGTACAGGCTCAGAGGGTACAGAAGGGAAATAGACAGAGAATTGGTCAGCACCGAGGGTTTTCACAGAAATGCTGACCAATTCAAGTGCATCTTTGTATTTATCTGAAGTTAATTTGGTCTGATATGTTCAAATTTCCATTTATTAAGCATTAGAAATGATTTCATCGTCATTTCCTGACCATTTTGGATGTCTTCCCTGTCAGTGTGATACGGTTAGGGGTTATCACACTAAAATAAAACAATAAAAAACAAAGGCTATGGGAATTCTGGCTGCAAAGGTGGAGGATGCTAACAGAAAATGGTGTGATAAGGGACAAAGAGTTAGACAGGGGGTGCTGTTAGGCTGGAGTACTTTGATGGTAGCACCTGGAGTGTTGGCACATTGCCAGGCTGCCATGGACAATGTCCACCTCAATAAACACAATCAATTCCCACAGGTGAGCAGCCGCCACAACCATCAGCCCCTTCCCCCACCTGCGTCCCTCAGCCCCACCACCACCACTAGTCCTCACCAGCTTACCACAACTAGCCGCCCCATCCCCCCCCCATCACACACACACATGTATACACACTCACCTGCCTGCCTGCTCTATGTACTGTATTGGCCTGCAGAAGTGTAGTTCTCATGATTATGTGATATTGAACAATTGTCTACTGTGTAATACTGCAATCTGCATGAATATTGAGCAAAATGAATAGGCCTTTTACCTTTCTAGAGGTTTAATTTCTCATTTGGAGCTATCACATAAAGTCAGTAACAGTAGTCAAAATCAGAACAAAATAAATTGTGTAGAGGACAATCAACTTTAGGTACTCTCTGCTTCAGCGTCTCAATTAAAGTATGATGTTCTCATTTCTGTCTCCTTTTTCCTCTCATGGTCTTTGTTATGTGTATGTCTGTCTTGTTGCCTTCCTTCCTTGTTGCAACCTCTCTGTCTGTGGGCCTTTTTCTTTCCTTTTCTAACTTCCCACATCTGTCTGATTTTGGACCTGACTGCCTGTCTATACACCTTTCTGTCTACCTACCTGTCTGCCACTTTCTGAAGTTCCCTGTCTGCCTATCTGTTGGTTCATTTACTTCCCTGTATGCAGTCCTGACTGTGTTCAGTTTCTCAGCCAAAACTTTCCACAAAAATAAAATCACCATTATAGTCACAGAAATAAGAAGCAATCGTTCTGGGCATTTTCCATATTTCCCTTCTTTGTCGCATGACAGCAGCAAGTTTTGAACACCTCGCCAATTTAAAATAGTGCCATTTTGCTCACTTATCCATGATATCCCTTAGGAACACCAGGTGAGCAAAGCAATAAGAAAGGGTTTCTAAATCTGGACTGGAGTTGATGTGTCTTGCTTAATTATGTGTAACACCATGCAACTCTGAGAACTTCCAAAGGTCATGGACTTAGAATGGTTTCTTGAAAGTGGAAAACTTAATTTGTGCATAAGTGGCATATTCAATGTGAGAGTGCTCTTAGTGAAGGTTGACAAAGGTGAATCCATTTGGGAATCCTTAGGTCTTTGCTTATTTCTGTTATACATCTCCTAGAGGCAATTTCTCGGTAAATCTCTGCCCTTTTCTGATACACTAGGGTGGGTATAAAAAGATTCAGGTTTGTCTCTGTACAGGTACCTTGTTTGCAGTTATGCATAGACAATGATATTTTTATTTAGAATGAGCAAAGCTGGGAGTTCCTTAGGCAGACCTGTCTCAGTAGGAAACTTAAATCTGCTGAAAGTATGAGGCTTTTCATTGGATGGTGTAAGCAAATTGTCAGCATTTTTTATATCTTTTTTTAGTTCACTGTATTTGACATGATAAGCGCCCTCCCCATTAAAAGTTCCCCCCCCCCCTTTTGGAGCCTTTTTTCACACTAGAAAAATACCTAATTTTCAAAGTTTCATAACAATCAATCTGGAACAAAAAATCATGAACTAAAAAAAACATTAAATGAAATGGCAAGTATGACAAAAAAAAGACATTTTGTATAGACTGCCCACCACCCCCTAACCTTTCGTTTCAATGAAGTCAGGCGACTTCTTTTATTCAATGTAATCTCACGTGGAAGGTGGTCGTAAGGTAATTCTTACATTGAATCGAATCGAAATTGGTGGATTGCAATCCATTGACTTTAGTCATATGGTATTAACTACTTTTCATCAATGATAACATGTGTATCACCTTTACAGTTCAGTTTTGTCCAGGCATTCTATGCCGTGTCTATTGGTTTGGCACATTGTGTGTGCATGAGAGTCACTTATTGATATGTATTCCATATAAATGTGAGATTCAGCTTAAAACTAGGAAAGTAGCTCATTAGCCATGTGGCTACCTCCTACCCACCTGCACTTCATATCCCCTTCACCTTTCCCCACTTAATGAACCCCACATACCCAGCTCAGAGTGCACCAGGCCAGGCCACATGGCAGATAGCCAATCAGCTTCTGATTTATTCACACGTGGCTCTCTTACTCATACTTGACCACCACAGATTGGATTAATCGTTCATCATCACCGAATTAGCTGCTCACACCGCGACAGGATTCTGCTGCCAAGGAAACCAATGATACAAGTCATAGTATTCCCATTACATGGGTGCAGATAGTAGTAGTTGCTTGATAACTGTTATTGCTATGGATCCCAACTTTCAGCCATGAATGCAATCCAATGATTATCAGGAAATTGGTAAAGATTTATCAGATAGTGATACAAAAATTCATGTTGTACAATTCGGTAAAGGAGGTTTATATGATAAGTAGCTCACCCTGAAATGCCAGTTATCAAAACTGTTGATTATCATTACCAAGAATCAGAGCAAAACGAAAAAAAAGAGGCGAGAAAGACTACTTCTCTTTAAGAGTCAAGAGGAATGCCTAATAATACTCCCTACAAACGCAGGTATGCCCGACCCATACAGATCAATTTGATGCTATGAATCTTTAATATTTCTTTTTTACATTTATCCTTGGCAAAGGAAAGTAATGATATTACTTTACACTTCATAAACTTGGAGATATTAAGGTAGTTTAATTGTGATTCTTTTCCTCTATAAGCTGCTCAGCCTAATTAGAAGCCCATGCCGATATTGAGGAATTTCCCAATTTGTATGTCGCATAATATGGATACCCAATGTATGGCTAAGCCTATCGTACCACTTTCTTGAACTACTTTTTGAAGGCCTGTGATATTTATAGATTTTGCTAAAACACCAAGCCAGAGATAAATTCACAGACAATTTGAGGCAGAGATATAGATGCAGTAAAGAACTGATAGAGCAGCGATAGAAACAAAGGCAGTTAAAGAAAGAAGGTGAAGTTCATGAGTTAACTTTGCAGGCCGGCAGCATCTATAGTATATGAGTATAGTCTTGATGAAGTACGCCCATATCCATGTGAGCAGTATACCAGTTGGCAATTAGTTGATGGCATAGCTAGCGCTTAAGCAAGCATTGTCATCTGCAATTCATAACCTGCACTGACAGTATATTGGTGGTGCCTGGATGCATCATTGGCTCTTGCTAGCAATCCATGCATCACAGCAACCTAGACGCACCCTCTTTGGGTGATGTGAAACAATAAAGAATTTCTGGAGGTTAATTAGCCCTACATTGGTGCACTTTGACAAAGACTAACAGGAATCTGGAGTTATGTCAAGGTGAATATCGATGCCCCATAGATAACGCACTATTGCACCCCTGCGTTAAATAACCAGCGCCAAATCCGCACGATAATGTCATAGGTCCAATGCGCATGCGCAGCCCTTTTGAAATGTAAACATCCAAGATGGCGGCGGTCAGCATTTCGCGATGACGATGGGTAAATAAGAGTTAGTTTTGAAGGATATTGATGAAATATCGATTGATTTTCCATTCTAACACCTTGACATAAATGTAAAGATGAACTCTGATTAGTTTGAGCTTCATGTTTCTTCACTCACATTTCCTATAAGGCCCCTCGGTGTCTCAATACAGTCTAGAGCACTCCCACAGCCATGCCCCATGACCTATTCCCTAAATAATGCATCATTCCCATCGATGAATTGATGCTGCCCTGGGGAGTAACTGGCCAGGGCTGCATTCATGCATTATGCTGCCCATACAGGGTTGATGCAATCCCACAGGGTCCGCATGATGCTCCAATGAAGTGCTGGTGAGCAGTCTCGCCAGCATTTCATTGATGCATCATGTCAACTAGTGGGGGGTTAACAATGAGGACTAGCACCTATGGTGAGAGACCTGCCACCATTTGACAGTAGACAGATAATGAACAAATTTATAAATAGAGAATTAAATCCATGATGGCTAATTTGTCTGAAGAAGGTTGATTAGATATATGACCTAGGTGGTGATGGATGAGGCTATACAAGTGAGTAGAGTGAGTAGAGAAATCGAGGTATGCCAAGCTGGATATAGAGAAGTTGATATGTAAGGATATAGGAAGGGGAAAAGAGGTATAGACATGAAATAAAATGGAGATAAAACAACCTGTCGCCATATCTATAAAGCCAGGTGTGTGAACAGGTACAAGTGCACTGATACAGAGTCAACATGTATGCATTGCTCACAAGGACACCTCAGTGTGGGAAAGACCAGGTCTGTCCACCAGGGGGTGTTGGGGGTGGGTGCTGGGTGGCGTGGGTCAATAATGGTCAATATTAGCTATTGGTTACTGAGTACTGGTAGTCCCCAGACACTGTGTGGCTATACAGGCGTAGTGTTAAGGGGGGTAATCCACTACTCTGTTCCACCATGTATTCAGGTTTACGCAGCTTAAATATGAATTTAAGTTGATTAACGGCTGTAATACCTCCACATTAATCCTTTAAAGGCCGCTGATGCAGGAGTGCCGTCATGATGCACCAATGAAGTGCTGGCAAGACTGCGCACCATCACTTTATTCGTAGTCATGCCTACCTTACGGGGTTGATCAACCAATGGGGATGTTGCATTATGCATCATCAGCCCTTAAAGGGTTTTAATGACTGCTTAAAGTTGCTTTGCATTCAAATGTCAACTTCTGGCACACTATCCAACAAGTGTTAAAGATTTCAACAATTGTTAATTTTTGTGACCAAATTGCAGGTGGTCCATTGCATTGATATTCTCAAAGTGAGTGATTGGCGGAATGATCCACTACCAGAATGTTTTGGACATCATCCACATATTATTCACATATGAAATAATGTAAAAGCTTTGTCAGAGCATAGTGGATCCCACCCTTTATAGTGAAGAAAGTGGGTGGGGCTGAGTTCAGTGGTGAGGGGGTGGTGTGCAGTGGTGAGAGGATGGGGGAGGGGGGGTAAGGTGGTCAGTCGCACCTGGTTCAGATACAGATACCAATTATTAAGATAATTGCTGTTTACCAGAGAGTTGTTTCAGTCTCAGGGCCATTTTCCACCACCCGATATGCCCCCTCTATCGGCCGCTAGACCCATAGTAGATAGTATTTTCGGCCAACAGAGACCATGCCCCACCATTGAACCCTATGGCAGCCCCGTCGGCCGAGGTGGTTGATTGGGGCAGCAGTCGGCTGAAAGAGGTACCCTGTCGGATGGTGGAAAACGGCCCTAAGCTACATTTGTAAGTGGCTGTCATCCATGAATAATTGCATACTTCTATATCTGAGAATGACATATGTACAAGAGCAGGTGCATGACAGTAATGATAATATAATATATTATCATTACTGTCATGCACCTGCTATTATTGTCATCCCTTTTTGCCTTCAAACCAATGTAATTTATAAATGTATTGGTATATGGAAACTTAGACAAATTAAAGAAAGTCCATCAAGTTGTCTGCTGTCCTGATACGCAAAACCAAAGCCATATTCTCAAAAAGAGTAACCTCTCTACAGGTCATGTTGTCTTTCGTTATCACTCAGGCTTACGCCTGAGGGGGAGACACCCCCTCGTGGTGGATCGGCCACCTTGTACACCACGGTCGTTTAGTTCTCTCTTTTTATTCACTATTAAGAATATGCATTGCTCTAAGTCGGATTACCTATCACCACTCATGTCCAAGAGGGCTACTGTAGCCTGAACACGGATTGATTTTGTAGATTAGTTAATCCATTATTCACCCAGTAATGGAATGTAATACACACACAAAGATGGGTATTGAACATATTGAACAAATAGACCCACATATTTACACCCCTCCCTCCCCACATCGACACCCTCGGGCCTTGTTGGGCTCGTATCCCTGAAACAGCTCTTAGCTCTCAAAGAGGTTTCTGATTTAGGGTTACAAGCTTCTACCAGATCTTACCCTTCAAATAATGTTATAGGGCCAAACAACAGATATTCGTATACTTAGAATGCTCTTCACAGATAGAATAGGCCTATTGTCCTAGATATTAGTATGTCATTACCTCACAACCCTTTGTGTTGGAGAGATAACCCTCGGTCAAACCCACTACAAGCGAACCATTGTAATTCTATTTTATTAAATTTTAAATAGATATTTGCAAACCTATATTTATATACCAAGGAAAATACATTTTAACATCATTATAATTTATTGTCAACTTTGATACTATTAGAGACAGTGGAGCACGAGAAAGGTCATTACACAGGCATTCGAAATACCGAGCTCCTACTTTGTATCTATGATGCTGCCATATTTCACTCTATTTACCATTAAATGTAGCACTGTGGGGTAGCTCTCCTTTTCCGAATCATATACACGAGGGCTAGAGAACAGGGGATGCACCCCCTTTTTTAGGGCACAATTTAGCATCCAAAAGAAGGAAATCAACTCTTAACTATAGGCAGAAATCATCTCCATCCCTGTCTAAATTGTTGACTATTAAAAGTGGCCATCTTTAAGAGACTTTATGGTACTTGTTACACTTTATAATATATGAACTATCATTCACCACAACACTTCATATTCTCTGAGGGTATATCATGCAAAACGACTATACAGGGGTCAGCGCCCATGCACCAGACACCCGCACCCACCGGGCATCCACACCAAGAATTACCATCAGGGGATTTCCATAATTAATGACCAATTATATTACCCTACGCCTAATATCATCAATGCGGTGACTAAGTACATTAATCCATGCTCCCCGGGGCACTCCCGACATGAACCACTGTTTTCTTAGAGATCAGGGGCTTGGATTAGCTCGGCTTGTCATAGAGTGCTTGGTATAAGGAATTAATTGCTGTGGATGACTAATATAGAAAATTATTTTTATCCCATTGTGTGGTATGTGATGGTCCTTCACTTTTGGGGCTGGTGACATTATATAGCTGTAATGAAGATAATTGGCATAATCAGTCATGCTACATTCTTTGGTATAGTCTCTGATAATTGACATTTTCACAAAAAGTGAGTTTTGAATTCTGTGATGAGAATTCATAATCTTGCTTTAAGAGTCCAATACAGTGAAACAAGCCCACACCTTTATAAGCTGATTAATGTTTCTCATCAGAATAAGAAAGCAGGCACATGTCTTTATTTGTGCACTATTCCACAGTGTGTAATGATTTTATTTTGCAAAATGCATTGAAAGGTTTTGGTTATTCAATCTCATTACATCTTTATTAAGTTTGCATTATTAACATCAAATACATGGAACACCAAAACTCAAAATTAATCACATTGTGTGTGCAGTCAAAATGAGATTTGTTTGTTAAAGTATCATTTTGCAATTAGAGGATTTGAAAAAAAGTATTGCTTTCATCCAACAAACCACAAACACCACCCTTGACAAACGACTCAAATCAATGGTAATTTATATGAAAAAGGTCACACAAAGGGAAGGTATTTTTAAGCAGCGCTGCATCAGTTCTTTGCGAGGTTTTCAGCCTTTGATTCTCTTTAGTTCCAGAGTGTGGAGTTACAAGCCTGGTGTGGCCACGCCCATACCCTTACCTTTATACCTGATACGACATAAAGACATCTCTACATGCAGGTTTTCATTTCCAGGAGGTGATCTCTTCAGGTATTACGACTGCATACAGCCAATATGATTGGACTATGATATACCTTTCCAACTGTCATCACTATATCTCCTGATTGCCCTGTCCATACTCTGAATTACCTTATCTGTGATCACTCCTGACCATTATATTAAATTGATTGAACAAGGTGAAAACCTGACTATTAAACCTAGATATGCTAGATTTTTTTTCTTTTCCAATGGTACTTGACCACCATACTGTTTATCATATATGTAGGCTAGTAACCAGGATTCCACTGAAGCCGATGATTTTCCTGGTTTTTGTCGGGCCGACAGAGGCCCGATTGGCTCTTTTGAGTTCGTCGGCCTGTTGTCGGTCCGACAAAAACGTCGGCCCGATAACTGGCCGACAGTCCAAAGTTCCACAATCGGTTACCCAACCCCTACCCGATTTCTGCTCTTCCACCAAACTGGCATACTGTCGGATACAGTCTCCGACAGGTGTCCGACAGTCGTCCCCGATATCTAGGCCAGCTCTTCCACTGATCACGTGATCGGCGATGACCTACTTTCAAGAACAAGATGGAGGTCGAGGAGATCGTGCTGCTCGCGAACGCCACTATCGGTATTTTAGCTCTAGAGGAGGGAGACATCGATGTTATCCAAGGGGTGAAGAGGAAGCACAGGTACCATGCTGCACCCTACCTGAAGGACAGGACAGATGAGAGGCAAAGGAACACCTTCACCAAGCTCCATCGTGATCTGATAGCTGTAAGTATCTTGTATAATAAGGGCCCATCCATATAAGGTAATGTCGGAGGCAGACAGTGGGGAGGAGGGGGGGGTTAATCTTGAGCACAAATCGGTGATAAAATGTCCAGTAGACGGGTTATTATCCTTTTCTTTATGGACAGCCCCTGCATGGCAGGGGGGGGATGGCTCTTGTTCTGTTAATTTAGCTTTTCTCTTTTTTTCAGATGGGAGAGGACGCTGAATTCAAGCATACTTTGCGGATGGGGCCCGACTTGTACCACGAGCTGCTCGCCAAGGTCACCCCACTGATTTATCGGAGCGACACCAACTTCAGGCCCTCTGTGAAGCCAGACGAGAGGTTGGACATAACCCTCCGATACCTTGCCTTAGGTAACTTGATATGTGTATTATCTGAGACAGAGCATGTTTTATTCAATGTTGGTAAGGTTCAAATGAACCTCTCCCTTTTATTTTTATTAAAGCCGGAAAAAAAATAAAAGTCATCTTTATATAATTTAATATGTGCTTCAAAAACACTTATTTATTTTTTTTTTTTGGCAGGTGACAGCAGCCAGACACTCCACCATGGCCATCTGGTGGGCGGGTCTACGGTGTACCCTATTATCCGCGACACATGCATAGCTTTGACGGCTGTGTTGAGAGAAGAGTACATGAAGGTAAATAAAAAAATAATTATTTCTTTCTTATAAAATAAAGACCTCGAGGAAACTTTTTGGTTATGCTCCTGCTTGTCTATTTAAAGTTCTTATCATTTTACAATAAAAAAAACAAAACTTATGGCCATCCAAGATGAAAAGATCTAAGATTTTTTTTAAATATTTTTGATGCAGGTACCTAGCACGAGGGAGGAATGGCTTGAGATAGCCGACGGCTACGCCAGTTCCTGGCAGGTGCCCCACTGCATAGGATCTGTAGATGGTAAGCACATACGCATCAAGAAGCCAAAGAAGAGCGGGGCCACTTACTTCAACTATAAGAAGTTTTACAGCATCGTGCTGATGGCCGTCGTGGACGCTCAGTACAGGTTCCTTTACGTGGACGTGGGCTCTGAGGGGAAGGCTGGAGATTCCAGGATCTGGAAGGAAGGTCCCATGCACAGAGATATGAGTGACCCCACTAACCCCCTTCAGATTCCTCCAGCCTCTGGGATCAAAGGAATGAGGGACCTTTTGCCCTATTTCATGATCGGCGACGATGCTTTCGGGCTTTCTACCCATCTGATGAAGCCATACGCCGTCAAGGACCAAGGTATGAAACAGGTGGCATACAACTACAGGATGTCCAGGGGTCGTAGGTGTGTTGAGAATTCCTTCGGCATCTGGGTGACCAGATTTCGCCTCTTCCTGAGGCAACAGGACATGGAACCCAAAGGAGTCAAGATCCTAGTCTTGCCCTTCACAATTTTCTACGCACCCGATCCCCCTCTGAGTATATACCTCATGGGGCTGTAGATTATGAAGACAGGGAACACGACCTTCACCCAGGAGAGTGGAGAGAGGAAGGGGGCCTGGAAGGTCTAGACAGGGCGGCGGCACCTAGGAACATGCCTCAGGACGCCAAGACCATGCGCCATAGCCTGTGTGAATGGTTTTCATCCAGAGCCGGCCGGGTCCCATGGCAGGACCGATACCTGCGGAAAAGGTATGGGTATCTGTTTGAGAGAGAAGCTGCCAGAGAGGCTGGTCCAGATGATGTCCTGGACGAGGACAGTGAGTGAAGCCTGTAAAGCATGTGTCTTCTGAAAGAAAATGTCGGACGTACTATGACCAAGAGAACATATTATTGAATATTTTTATGTACCACAACCACAAGATGTTATAACAAATTATTTTTTTTTATTGACAAATCTGAACTAGAACTGTTATCTTCACATCCCTTTTGTCTGATACAATATGTATGGCACTGTCTGAGGTCTCATGCTGTAACATGCATGAAGTTGGATTGTACATAGAAATATAACCTGTGTGAATCGGGCGCAACATTATCGTACATGAACTATCATGTGATATATTGTATCTGATAAAGGCACGATTTTACCTGAGAAGTGATGCATCGGATGAGGCAAGTTTTTTACCTTGAGTATACATACCTAAATCTATATGAAATATAAAAACATCTGATATGTGTTATGTCAGCATCTAGATATATCCTGGGGTACTTGACAGTATTGAGATCTTTACAGGTCCATTTTGATATATCATGAGATCTTTACATGTCCATAGATATGAAATCATGTTACTACAATTGTGTCTGCTGCTACGGCAACACGACATATGCACGATGTCTTGCAAATAAAATATCTTAACTTTCTTGTTTAAAAAAAATAAATTTATTTATTCTTTAATCCAACCAGAAAGTTTTTATTATATGAAAAGACAGACTAGAAAACACAAATAAATAATAATCGGCCGCGTCTCCGACAGTTTTATGATCAGAACATATCTCTAGCACGACCAAGACAGACTAGAAAACACAAATAATCGGCCGCGTCTCCGACAGTTTTTCAGAACATATAGCACTAGGTGTCCTTACTGTCCGTCCCATTCACCGTTCACAGCCTGCACGGCTGTCAGGTAAACATGGACCTTAAATTTGTCCTTGACCTTTTGGGTCATGCGTGCCATCTCCACCTCTAACATCTTGCACCACTGTGTGTCAGGAGAAACCTCCTTCTCAGGGGGGGGAGGATGGGCCTGAGCCTGGGTTCTGTTGCCCACTAAGGTCACAAGATCGTTCAAAGATTCCCCGTATGACTCATAAAACTTTTCTCTAGACTGGAGTATCTCTGAGACTGTCTTCTGTTTCTTTTCTCCAGCTTTAAGGTGTTGTGGCTCTCTCTTCTCCAGGTATTCTGCCTTGGCAGCTTCAGTAACCACATTTTTCTTTGGAATATTGTAGTTAATAGTCTTACGTTTTTCACCACTGGTAGAAGGAACAGCACCTTTCTTAGACGTTTTACCAGACCCCTTGCCCTTATCAAGAGAAGTCGGAGGAGCTGCATCTGATTTTGCAGACCCACCTGCAGAAGTGTTCTTTCTGTGGGGAGAAAACCTTGTCCTACTGGCGATGGAATCGTCGACGATCTCATCTCCAGACTCTGCTTCAGGATTGTAGTCCACATCCTTGACAGTGTCGTCTTCCTCCTCGTCGTTCACCTCAATCACCATCTCATCGGCCTCCTCGGATGGTTCCTCCAGGTGTTTGGGCCGTACGACCTCCTGCAGTGAAATAAATGGTTGAGTATCAAATAAAACAGAAAGAAATTTTCAGCCAGGTGTGTTGTTAAATATCAGGTAAAATCAGGAGCAGAATCGGTGAACTTTAAAATATTACATACAAATCGGGATGGAATCTATTAAACTTTTTAGACAGACAGAAATATTCAATTACCTTTTTCTGTGGATAATTGGTGTCACTTTCAAGTTTCTTACACCATGGATCTAAGAACCCACACAGCCGTTTTATGAGGGCTTTCATGTAGGGGAGCTTCCCTTCTTCAGCAGATGACCCCGATTTAATTTTTCCAGACACGATTTTCTGGTAGTCCGATCTCAAAGACGTCATACGGATGTTAATGAAGTAAGCTGAAAGAAAAGGGTTCTTTTTAATATCAGTAACAAAAAGATAAAAAGACTGTATTAAAAAAAATACATTCATATAAGAGTCTGTTACTAAAAACATTAAAAGATAGAATAAATAATTTTACTGCTATATTATACTCAGGTAGCAAAGACAACAGAAGAAAATACTGAAATTATTTTTACCTGGAATGTTGAGTTCATCCGAGATCTTAGCTAGAGCTGTCCATTTTGCAGTGGGGTCCTTGTACAAGGAGTGGCTCTTGTCATAAAGGTGGGTGCACTCCTGCCACAGCTCACACAATCGCTCCAGAACTTCTGGATCCTTGAAGAACTGCCTCCCGCTGCCAGCTGCTCCGGAAGGTTTCTTCTTAATTTCTCCTATAGTTTTTTTTGGGGTGACTACAGCCTGACTGTCGTGGATGTCTGCTTCTTCACCCTCTTCACCATCGTCTCCCTGACCTTGACCTTCTTCTTCACTGTCGTCTTGGACCTGCTCGCTCCTACCAGAAAGGGTGTATGGAGGGGATTTAATACAGGCCTTCTTTGCAGGAGGGCCTGATGAACAGGAACTGTCTTGGGTTTTTTCTTGTAGGACCTTTTTCTGCTTCTTGGGAGGAGGTGGCGTCGGAGAACGAGGAGAAGGTGGAGGGCTGACTGACCTCTCCCCCTTTTCCATGTCGGGCAGTAGGTTACGCTTGGTACCCTTCTTGTTAAGGAGACGAGGCAGAGGACCTGAAGTACGGGCACAGGTGGACTCCTCCAACTTGTCACGAGACACAGGAGTGGAAGATAGAAATGGTTCCTGTACACTTAGGTCTAGTGCAGTGTCCTCTATAATGTCAATTTCATCGGAATCTTCGTCCACGACAGCCAGGTCTTTGGTAGTAGTATGTGTAGTACCGGTATTTTTTTTAGACATGGCCGTGCGAGCTTCTCCCAACTCATCTGGTGTCAAGTCGGGCAATCGAGCCTTACCTCTTGCAGAGAAACGTTTCGCTGGAGCCTTAGGTTCTTCCTGCGTCTCTATGACTACGTCTGAACTGTCTTTTTTACTTCTAGGGGGTTTAAAACCCTTGTTTCCTCCCCTTCCCCGACGCCTCGAACCTGCTCTACCCGACATCTTGTTTGTTTACGGCCAAAGCGAAGGTCACATGACTTGCACGTGACAAGCAGCCCGACAGCGGTACCCCAAGCGAGAGAAAAGTGAACTATTTCTGTCGGCCCGACAGCGAAGTAACCCGACAGGTACCCGATTTTTTCTAATCAGTTAGAAAAAATCGGGTACTGTCGGGCACTGTCGGGGACCGTCGGAGATACATCTCCGATGGTTCCCGATGAAAAAAAAATAGGTCTTCCACCGAAGACGATTTAAGCCCGATTCTTGCCCGACAGAAGCCCGATAGTGCCCGATAGCTGCCCGATAGTTCCCGATGCTGCCCGATGCGTCCCCGATGCAACCCGATGACAAAATCGGACAACTATCGGCTTCAGTGGAATACCCGCTATTGGGAATGAGCCCACAAGTCACCAGAGATATTCTCATCCATAAAATGCTCTATCCAAATACAATAGGACATCAACTTTGAGCTATAGGCAGAAATCACCTCCATCCCTATCTTAATCGATTACTACTAAAAGTAGCCATCTTTAAGAGACTTTGAAGATGCTTGTTATACCTTATGAAATATGAACTATCATTCACCATAACACTTCATAATCTCTGAGGGATATCATGTAAATAGGCTAAGCAAGGGTCAGCGCCCGTACACCAGACATCCACACCAAAAATTACCACCAGGGGATTTCCATAATTAATGACCAATTATATTACCCTACGCCTAATATCATCAACACGGTGGGCTAAGTACATTAATCCATGCTCCCTGGGGCACTCCTGACAAAACCACTGTTTTCTTAGAGATCAGGAGCTTTGATTAGCTTGCTTGTCATAGAGTGTTTGATATAAAGAATTAATTGCTATAGATGAGTATAATGGAAAATAATTTTTATCCGATTTTGTGGCATGTGAAGGTCTCTTCCTTTTGGGGCTGGTGATATTACATAACTCTAATGAAGATAATTGGCATAATTGATCAATTCTGCTATATCTTTGTATAGTCTTATATGAATCACATTTTTTATAAAAAGTTATTCCTGAATTCTGTGATGAGAACTCACAATGCTGCTTTCATAGCCCCATACAGTGAAAGATGCTCACACTTTTATGATTCAAAGTTTCTCATCAGATTAAGAAAGCAGGCACATGTCTTTATTCACATACTATTAAACTTTGTGTAATGTTTTGATTTTGCAGCAAAATGTGTTCAAAAGTTTGGGTTATTCAATCTCATTATGGCTTACTTTAGTTTACATAATTGTCATCAAATACATGCAACACTGAAACTCAAATGTTATCACATTGTGTGGGCAGTCAAAGGGACTTGTTTGTGAAAGCATCATTTTGCAAGTGGGGGTTTAAGAAATATTGCTTTCATCCAACAAAACACAAACACTACACTTGCCAAATGACTCAAATCAATGTTAATCTATATGAAAAAGGTCACACAAAGGGACCATGTTTTTAAACAGTGCTGCAGCAGTCCTTTATGAGATTTTCAGCCAACTCCTAAAAGATTTTTTGATCCTCTGTAGTTCCAGAGTCTGGAGTTACGAGCCTGGTGCGGCTGAGCCCATCTCCCATACCTTTACGGGCTTCCCTAGCCCACTTAAAAGGGTCTACTTCTCCTCTTTCCTATCCCCTCGGATGTGTGTGGTGCACATATGCACGGGCAAGACTCATTCCTCTGTGAAATTGTGTAATGTCGTTCTCGCCATGAATATGACCTTAGCTGTCGAAATGGCGTTAAACACCTATTACTCACTCACTCACTCCTATACCTTTACACCTGATATGAACTAAAGACGTCTCTACATGGAAGTTTTCATATCCAGATGAGTTGATTTTAGATTGTTCTATGAATGTGTGGTAGTCATAACTACTGATGCGTAAAAAGGGATATCATCAAAATTGGACAGATCTCTGGCAATTTTAGGACAAGGATTCTATATTTTTATTTTCATGGAAATTCCTTGTACCAAAGTACTTTACTGTACTGCCATCTGGGATGACTTCATTGTAAACACTACTCTGCTTCACTGTATAACAATTATACAATGGACTCCTGTTCAGTTTTATGAGGATATCAGGTAGATTTTAGAGTTATTTCTTAGAGTGTGTTTTAACCATGTTTCAGGCACACTAACAACCCAGCCCACCAAGACTCCTTATGTGTGCCCTATGTCGCATACACAGGAATTTCCATTACCATACATTTTCCATTGATGTTAATTTTAGCTATTTGGATCATATCATCATTGCCATCCCTGCCTTTGGCTGTGTAGGTTTGACCCCCCCCCCCCCTCTTCTTTGGTGTTAGCGTTGGACAAATGTGTCATTGATAAGGTCTATGATATTGCACTCAGTGGATAACCTAGCAGGGGGGTATTTTGGGTCATTTTGTGAAGGAAGCAATGAACGTAATTGTACCACAAAGGTATTCCTTAGGACACTGAGCTCTTGCTGAGGCTATTCAATTTAGGTTGTACCAAAATTGCCCAAGAAATAGCAATGGAATTTGCAGTCATAATGCGGTGTGCAACTGTTGCACCTTAAGAAATGACCAACAGTGAGTGTTCTGTGCCTGTCACCTACTCTTCACCCTATAACCTCACATGATTGGCTTATAAGCTAATATCACATCATTATAACATAGGACCATCATGTTTGTAAATATCAGCAGAAAGGATGAATATCTGGGCTGCTAATTTTACCACAGGTATTATCAGCATGGCAGTGCAGCATATCACATACACCTATAAATATAGCCCTGTGGTCCTTCCACCACCTGTGTCACCCCCCCCCCCCACACACACACACCACCCTACTGTCATTAGTCATGGAAATCCCCAGAATGATATGCAGTGCCAGGTGTGCCTTTATCCTATATAAAGCTCTATCATTTCCCTGCCAGACTCAGGTCTTTGATATAGCTCCATTAATACATTTGTTGTACAGACCAAGGAAAACTATATATATTGCACAGGCCTCCTTCTGTAAAGGAATCCCCCAATAAAGAGCAAAGGTGGATGTGGAAAATGGGGAGAAAGAATCTATTTTTATATCAATATTTCAAGGAAATAAGATCAACACGATTTTTGTTGTTGACAAAATAATGAATATGAAATAGGTAAGAATGGAGGCAGATATCAGATATGTTGGATTGAGACAAAAGGTTGTGCTGTTTGAATTCGTAGTTCATTTAGAAATTACCTCCAGAGAGGATACATCAGAGCGTTTATTGTTTAATGATATACATCTAAGATAAGTCTTTTTGAGGTTCAATAGCAAACCTGGGGAAAATCACTCTGAAGAAAGCCATCTAAGGTAGATATGGACTTTGATGTTGGACAGGGAAAGGGAAGATTGCTTGTTTGGGGATTAGGGAGTGCATCAGAGAGGGAAAATAAGTGCCACTGGGGAAGTGGAGCCTTGAGTGGCTATATGGAAGGGGCTTTGGGTGGAGTGGGGTGGGAAGGGGGGAGGGGCTGGGGGCAGTGCCAGAGGGTCAGGTCCCCCGTGGCCAGATGAGCGTGCAGCAAAATGAAGATCCAGCCAACAGTGTGTTTTTGTCCCACTGGGGGCATGACAGAGTTGAAGCCAGATCAAACTGAGATAAAGAACGGACCATCCGGTCCTGTTACAAATGAGCAGCAATTCTCTCTCATCTCCTGGTTAGAAAGGGCCACATTCACTGCCCATTGATGGACCAACCATAGGCTGTATCATTTTTATCTATCTTTCGTTCACCGTAATTGAATGAAAGAATTGAGAATTGTATTTGAAATGATGGCAGAATCCTCGTCCCAAAGTTGCAAGGGGTCCGCTGTTATTTTCACAGAGAGTCCTTGTAAACTATACTGCCACCTGGAGTTTCTGGTAAAAACTATATTGGCTCACTGCAATATGATTACTGTGGTTCACTGTTCATGTTTACAAGCGGTGCGTTCGGAGTACGGCCGAGGGATCAATGCTGGTTTGTAAGGCCACCCCCTATTGGTCTGCCCCATGTAGGTCAATGTTGATCCCTGAGTCAACTTACTACACTCCCAAGCATAGTTAAGGATTGGTACCTAGCCAGACCTGGCTGGGGTGGAAGGGGGTGGAGGGAACAAGCTAAGGTGGTGTAGTTAGCGTTCGAGGTCACCCCCACCCACAATGCACTGCATATGGTTAGAAAACCGCTGCCCGAACGCACCGAAGGATCCCTGCTAGATTCAACATTTATGTTGTCAGAGTGTTTCTAAGGGAAGTAACTAGATGAATGCCATTAAGCCTCTACTTTCAGTGAAATTCAAAAAATGAAAACCAATATTACAGTTGTAAAGCAGGGGCGTGTGTGTGCCGGCATGCCTCTCACCTATATTTGCATATCCATACTCCGTCAAAAACCTGCATCCACTGCCCCTTCTCTTTGTCTTCCTACTCCCTTGACATCCCTTCACACCCCATGACATCTCTCTAATCCACGCTCAGTTTTGTGTGCAGTAGGCTACACAGACTTAAGCCTCATCTCATTATTAGTCCTGTGCTTCACTCAGTCCAGGGGATACAGAGATTCTAATGGTTCTTTTAATTTTGTACTTTGGACATGACAAATATACAGGCATAGAATGAAAGCATAAAGAAAATCACAAGCAAGACCTTAAGTATAATGAAACCTTCATATCACATGAACTGTCTAAAAGCATATTTATGCCATCCATAGTTGTTTTTTTTCTGTTGCTTAATCAGAGGTGCACGTTTCCATGATCTAAGAAGCACTCAAGTTCTTTATTTCTGTACCGAGGGAATGACATATCTGTGGTGATGATGAAAGATCATTATCATACCATTTACAAAAAGGTGAGACACGTACAAGGGACACTGAGGATGGAGTGAAATTTATTTAAATCAATGGTGGCGAGGTTTTGCTACAACTCCTCATTAGGACTGCAGTAAGGCATTTCTTAACGTGGCATGATAGAACACAGCCATTTTTCACCTGGGGTTCACTTTTGGGGTTTTACAAAACCTGATTATTGTTCATTACTCTATGACTCCTACATATTCTGTGCTTTATGTTTACAATCATAATTTTAATGAACACACAGTGAGGCCGATCCATGAAAAAGGATATCAGCAGGGAAAGACAACCGGGGAATTACGGAATTTGTCAATACTGACACTTCATGGAATCTTTGAAACACACTATTTCAGTCAAAATAATTATTAATCCAATTCCTTTAGGGCTTGAAAGGTTATAAATGCACTTTCTGCAATTTATTCTAGAAATATCTTTCCAGAAGGTTCGTTTCTAAATTCATCGTAAAATTCTAGATGGTTTGTCACTTTTTATATATACCACTGCTGATGTCTTACATCGGCTTTTGTATAATCCTTCTTCTTCTCCTATCTTCCATTCATTATATTATACCAGTAATGTCCTGCTTTTTCAGTTCAACCAATAACTCAAAAGCAATTTTCCTCTGAAACAATATCCTTACAATCATGTTGAACATTATATCAACACCTGTGATTAGTATATTTGTATGGTACATGAGGTAATTTCACATGGCCTCCTAACTAAAATGAAAGAATGTTTGGCTTGATTCCAATCCGCTCTAGTGATGCTTTTTTCCACCTCTAGAGTGTCTATCACACCACACATGATACCGTATAGCAAACATATCATTTCCTGAATATAACATGCACACCATAGCAAGTGGTGAAATCTAACACAAGGTATATTTACATGACAGGTAGTAGGGAGGTTGTGTCTCACAAGCCATCTCCCTCTATGTGCAGATCTACATCACTATTATTTATTAAAGAGGTTACATTGTAAGATGAGAGGAGATCTCTGTGTTTGGGTACGTGGTGTGGCAGGCTTTTTGTGAGAATGCAAAGGTTCATTCGGGTAATCTTTAGTGGGTTCTGCAGATTATAGTTGGGCAGAGAAGGGGCATCCACCTTTTCTAGGAGCCTCAGATAAGAAGTTATTCTAATTGTTGCTTGAGATAATGATGTATGATATTTTCAAGGCTGTATATAATCTAGTGAGCAAATTGACATATAGAATTACTTTCATGGCTCATTTGTGCACCGGAGTCACAAATAAACACTGGTCTCAAATAAGTGCCAGAGATAAGGGGGTATTGAAACCAATCTCAAGCACTAAAACGTATTAGAACAAGAAATGCGGTTGTGACCGCGTAAAAAAGCGCCTCCTGCCGTTAATGTCGGTATACCAGTGTTTAATGACATGTCTCATAAAAGCAGACATAAAGAAGATTTCACAATTATCAATTTCTCTATTCAGTAATTTTGTATTGTGAGACCTCATCACATGGGGCAAATGCAATCATCATAGCGCACTCCCGTACCGCTTCGCGGTACCGCCGCTACGCGGCATGGGAGGCGCTAAAAAAAAGGCTCTCTCAAATAAGACATTGGGCTACAGGGGTACCGAAAGTCGTAAGCTTCCAGGCACTTTAAAAGGCCACTACAGTGCTTTGATAAATCAGAGTAAATAGGAAAATGGAAACACAATAAACATACAAAGGACAAACAAGAGGTTAAATGTAGAAGTAGATATATTTCCTGTAAATCCTGTAGTTTGTAGATCTTCATATTTGGAATATCAAAAGCAATGTTCACTTCCACAATTTTTGACAAATCTGTATCTGAATTAAATTGTTTGATTTCAGTTCCAGTGCCTCTGTAGCAGGTTGGGATTTTCCTTAAGGATTGATTCCTTAAAAATCATTCATACTATTGAAATGAAGTCAAGACACAGGCAAATAGATCTGATAAACTTATTATGATTAATCAGTATTGGTAGTCATAACCATCCTGCCTCATTCCAACCAAACATCTTACACATTTACCATTTCCTAGGCACCATGACTCAAAATTGCCTTTTTCACATTATTTTGCAATCTTATACAAAAGAAATGGAAACATGGAAAAAGTTTATTTACCAAGCATGTTGCACCAATGAAGTGCTAGCATGATGCCGACCCTGCGGCCTTTAAAGGGTTAAGTTGATCCTGCAAATGTTAGGGTAATGCTTTAACATTGATGATTCAATGTTCAGCTACATTTACTGAAGCATGCATGGTATTCAAATAGTTCAATGGAAACAAAACCAGTGCTGGTATGTGACTCTCCCTCTCAGCTCTGCTTTCAGCCTAGTGCTGTTACCCTGACAACACGACTGGAAATTGTATCCTGAGCCCCAACAGTTGAAGACGTGTGACATTTGTGTGACTCTGCAGCCTGCTGTCTATCTTGGGGAAGAATAGGGGGGATAAATCTGAAGGGGAGGGATTGGCTGAAGCTGCTTCGATTGCGCTAGTATTATATGGATGGAGAAGGTGTGCATTGTAGTTGTGTTGGTTGGAAATACATTGCCATCTGAGGTAAGGCAGGTAAGAGATAAAATAAAGAAAACAAACGTGTAATATACAGACAACTTGGAAGGACAAGGTAATACTGGCAGTGCAAGGACTGAGAAGAAAGGTGATGTCCTCTTTGATAAGATGAGTAGTCTGCAAACAAAAATAGAAATAAAATTACCTTCTCCCTTCCAAGGTCTCAAGAATCCTTAGATATCGTTCTGTTTAATCCTTTAAAGGCGCTGATGCAGGAGTGCATCATGCTCATTGGTTGTCATGATGCCTGGATGAAGTGCTGGTGAGACTGCACACCCGCACTTCATTCGTGCATCATGATGACCAATGACCTCATTCAGAGAAGAAACTCTAAATACACAAATATGATGCGTGCAAAAGAAGTCTAGAATATTCTTCAGGCATTTTATAGAATATGTTGGACCGTGAAACCCGAAGAAACCCCACCTTAGAACAGTTTAAGAATGCTATGAAAGAAGAATTAAAATTGGTAGTTTAAAACCTTTCCATTGGACACGCCCCTACCACATTGCCTAAGGCTAATTCTGTGATATTGACAGAGTAATGCACCTGTAGACTAGTGTATGTACTAGTGATAGCCTTATCTTCATATTATTTTCCAAGTGTAAATAAAAAAAGGAAAAGGGAAAAGCTTAAAGAGGTTTTACATTGAAGTAGTGACACAAATCAGTTATAATCTACTTCTCCAGGCAGAAACAGAGTGCTAGCTGTATAATCAAAATGCCTCTGTTGCTCCTGCCTATGATAGAGAAATGCTTCATCACCGATTAAATGCTGTCATTCAAACATAGTAATCAAAATATTTCTTTTTTGAAATGACAACAGAATCTACTGTCTTGCTTGCTCAGTCTATCCATCTATCTATCTATATTTCACCATGCAGAGGGATCAGCATTTGTATCAGCATTCTGCGAGGTGCACAGTACCACTGATACATCTACACTCTTCCTCTCAGCTCTGCCTTGGGCCTAATGCTAATTCCATAACAACACCACTAGAGACTGTATCCTAAGCTGCAACAGTTGGGGACATGTGACTTCTGTGTGACTCTGGGAAAGCTGCAGTATGCTCAGCCTGCTGTCTGTTTGTGTGTTGAATAGGCAGGGGAAAGAAGTGAAGAATTGATTGAAAACTGTGAGTATAGTATGAATGGAGCAGGTACACATTGTAGTTGTGTAAGCTGACCTGTGAGAAGAGGCCTCATTGCAGTGCAGATCCCTCGCAGTACAGGTCACAGTTGGTGAAAGTCAAGTCTGCTCTATAAGGAAACTATAGTTTCATTCATTATGTATAATATCATGATTTAAGAAAATAACGATGGTGTGAACAGGCTATGTACAAGCAGGTTATAAAGCAACTGGGGCCTGTTGCTCTAATACCTACTAGTATGGACTTGTGTTAACTTAAATTAATTGGAAACTATCCATCACCAGGTGATTACATTTTGAGACTGTTTCTCTGAGCATACTTGCAACTTTCTTTCATACTTGCATTATCCAAAGTATGCAAACTTGTGTTAACAGAACTATCCCATTAGAGACAGAGTTTAGTGAGTGATAATAGGGGTAATCATCAAAAATTTGGAAATATGTGAATAGGGCACAAAGTTGCTTCAACGCAAGTCCATCATTCATATAAGTATTAGTATGAGTTGGTGATTTTAATCTGGCTACACTGCAAAAAAGGTGTTAAAAGATACACACCAAATTTTCTCAACACTCGCATTTAAACACCTAAACACTTGAAGTGTTTAGGTATTTAGCTTTTGCACACTTGTACTTAAACATCTAAACACTGAAGTGTTTAAGTGTTTAGCATTTAAACACTTGGTTAAACACTTTGTAGTTAAACGCATTTAAAATTGAACGCATTTAGCACTAAAGAAGCGTTTAGAAAAGTGGAACAAATAAGTGTTTAAACAAGTGTTTAAGTCTTAAACACTGGTGTTCAATCCCTAAACACTGTTTTTACAGTGTATTAGTACCATACTAGCAACTTATAGCATACTTGCAAGTTTTGTACTAGCAAGGGGGAAATCTAGGACAAAATATTTTGGTGTTCTAATTTTTTTTATATTCGAAACATTATGCACATTTTTCACTTGTCAGTAACATAATATTATTGATATGAAAAGGTAAAGATGTACTGGCTTAATCAATAAGTTTTTTTTTTCTAACTTTTGAGTTGACTGATAGACTTTATCAAATCATATCTTTCTACAAGTACACACTTGCTAGTCTGGGAACTAAATTTGCAAGTATGAAAACAGGAAATTGGTAAGTAGCTCATGCAGCTTTTTCATACTGGCAGAAAGTATTGGAGTAACTATTGGAGTAAGAAGCCTCTGGTTTTCTCATATGAGAAGTGAGCACTGGTCTCATATAAACAAAATGGGATATTAAAAAAAAAACTAAGCTCTAAAACCTTAAATGAAAGCAAGTCTTGTATGAGCTGAGCGGACAAAGCAATTTGAAATGCATAGCCCAGGGGCTCATGAATATGCCATTACCGTGCACAGGCCTTTAAACATAGACAGTTTGTATCAATGTGAATGACACACACGGGAAGTAGTGACCATGTACAGGGAGCATAAATAAAAAAATAGGATAAAGGAGGAGTAAGAGACACTGCTGAATGGGAGTGAGTCACTCCATGACTAAATAAAGGATGGTGAATACCAATTTAACTCTAAAAGTCTCATTCTTATACCTGTTTTGTGATTACAAATACATTTGACTATGAAATAGCCTAAGAGAAGGGGAAGACAAATGATTAATGAAAGGTTACAAATGGACGACCTAGACACCTGTTATTGTGCAGGGAAGTCTGGTAGGAAGAGGGGTATTTTGGGTAGAACAGCAAGGAGGTCCCCCCTCAAGATGTTGACTATGCAATAAGCTAAGAGAAGAGGTAAGGGCAAGTGAAGACAAATGATAAAAGGATCACTGTGAAAAAAAATGTCGTTGATTCCTCATTCCAAAGTTGCCAGAGATCCATCACAGAGATGTTATTTCCACAGAGATTCCTTGTACCACCACACTGCCACCTGAGGTTTCTTGTAAAAACCACCCTGGCTCCCAGCTTTACGATTCTGGTGGTTCACTGTTCAGTTTTACAAGGATCCCTGGTAGATTAGTATTACAGTCTTCAGTCCCCACACACATAGACATGATTGCTTATTGTTAGGAAGGCTGGTTATGGCAGGCAGGTGAGTGATGGGGAGCAGTAGGGAGGAGTCCCAGTGGATGGTGAGGTGAATACTAGGTATACGTGGCATCAGTGACCTATCATTCATTGTCCTCATTTCCTACTGCCTATAAACCTACACAGACACATCAGACCTGAGCTCGTACTTAGATTGCCCCAGGTCATGAAATCTATGAATGCATCACTCAAGAGAATACTCAGACTTGCAGGTTGTGAAACTGTCTAGATATCCTATACAAAAGGGAACGGGGATCCACTTTATAGCTAGCTTATTCTGTTCATGTTCGTTTCATTTTCTGATGTTTGAAAAAATAGAAATAAAGAGGGAAAGGACAAGATAAATAGCAGTGTTCTGACAGGACAGACTTCCCTACATTAATTCATCTCCTTAGTTTTAATAGATCTATGGGAAACAATTCATCCATTTGAATTTTCTACATAAATCTACAACTCCACAGCAGCCAAAATGTCCTGTATCGTTAAATGGTTATTGATGGTTTTAACCTAACAATTTATCCTTTTCAATGTTACACATCCATTTACTGGTCCATAGCAACCAGAATGCCATTTATCCACAATTGGTTATTAAAATGGCAGGTGCTAGAGTTATTGTTAATCAACAACAGAACAGAAAAGTCTACACCAGTGAGTGAACAGGAGTGCAAGATGATGGTCTTTATTTCAAACATGTGTCTATTTCATCATTCCCTTCAATATTTCTAATGTATACAGGCTAGTGACATGCACCTGACTGGCAAAGGACAATGGTACTATGAACCCTTCACCCTAAGATTTGGTCTACATGTGTGGATCAACACAGTAAAAGGTATGCCCAAGAGGGAGGACACGGGCGTACCTTTTACCGTGTTTGTCCACATGTACTTAGATGTCTAAATAAGAGTTTTTTCTAGTTTTCTGCTCAAGACTAATGGTAATATCGAGAAAGAACATAACCACATCATAAAGTAGACATAGGTGGTTGCACTGAGATTCTGAGCATATACCTTATTTAATCCATTTGGTATAGCTACAATCCAATCTAGACCCAGATCGACCACTAGTGTGAGTCGTCTCTGGCACCTAGCGTTTGTGGGTAAAAGAAGTTTTTTCTGCTGGTTGCTGTAGTGCTTATTTGTAGGCAGGTACCTCACATAGTAATCTTCCCCAAAAAATGGGAACCATCATCCCCATACACGAGAGAGGTATTCCCTAGAATCCCGACCGGGCGAGACTGGCTATACAATCATGCCCCAGACCTAGGGTGTTCCTAACTGGGAGATAGAGATTGATATGATTCATGGACAGATTTCTACCTGTGTGTGTTTGGCAGAGGTACACTAACCTTAAACCTATCAGTAACCCACCCCAGCCCACCCTCCAAAGCCGCTATAACACCCCCTCCGCTACTACACCACATCTTGTACATACTGTACAGAACCATATTTTGGCATACTACTTTTCCTCATTACCACCTCTCTTAAGGCCACCAGCCCACTGCTCATTACTCTTTGCTTGCTTCTTATTTCTTGCTCTATGTCTGCAATCATTTTTTTTTAACATGCATTAATTAGTGATTCCACCTGCTGCATTATATCACTTCATCTTGCCTATTTCAACAGAAAGACTCAGTCAAAGACACAGATGTGACCCTCAAAACGATTCTGTCTGAGATATAAGATCTAACATTGCTGACAAAATGACAAAATGCTGTGTCTTGCTAGCTACCAGTCAACCCCTCCACCCAGCAACATACATCACTATTAGCTATTACAGAATGGACTCAGTAGGGTGATAGGAGAACTCATTATGTAGTGCAGGCTTAAATGAGAAGATAGAGAGAAAGGCTGTTAGGGAACATTTCAGCAGGTGCAGCTGGAGGCAATTTCTTAACACACTACGACTGCTGTCCTTCGAGTCGTAGTGAGAGGCCTTGAGTTAATGCCATTACATTATTTTGCACTAGGAATCACTAATGCCTGCACCAGTACGACTGCTCTACAAAACCTTATGTAATCACTACATAGGTGCTGATCGTACAGAGCAGTCATAGGGCCTTACCTACGATAGCCTGGCTTATTCCTGGCAGCTTTAAATCGCAGTGGATGTGTGTAGTCAAAGTACATTAAGTAATGGGATCCAGATATGGTTGGGAAGAGAAAAAAGGCATCCACCTGTCCTAGAAGGTTAAGCTAACTTGAAAACATATTTACCTTATTGCCTAAATAGGCAAAAACATATCATTGAGAGTTTTACTGTAAGGCTATAAATAAATTAACTTGTAATTACATTGAAAAAACAAACAGTTAAAAGGAAGATGGAAACACAATAAGGTCCTTGCACAACTCAAACTTAAAATATGGTGTATTCTACCCTTTTCACTCTCTTGATATTTACCCAGACCTTTCCAGAAAGCTCTGACATTTCAGATTTCAGTGGGATAGTCTCAAAATACTTTGTATCCCTCCATCAGAGCGAATCTTCTTTATCTTTATTCTGTAAATGTCCAACAGACAGAAACAATATCTAGAGACACTGCATTCACGGTATGCACTTATCCTATCATTTTACTGCTTCAATAACCTTGTTTGAAAGCAGTCAGCATATACAAAAACTATCATTTTCCAAAGCTCCTTAGTGTGTTCCTTGTTTCACTCCTGTGTGGCCATTATAAATGGGTTATCTTTACTATGCTTAGATAAACTCTTATGTAAAAACATCACTTAGCTACCAACACACTTACTATAATTGCTTCATTTTATTTACTTCATTTGCAAATACGATGTAGATGAAAAGGATACTCAGTCTAAAAGAGAAAAGCTGGGTATAATTCTTTACTTTCATCATAGGTCTACTTGAAAAAATCTTAATGTGAATTGATAATTTTCATTGATTTCTTGTTGCTGCAAAATAATTTGACACTGAGACTGGGATATGTATATATTTTCTTAAAAGAAATATCATACATGCCTTTTAATTGGGTTTATTCAAGCAAATATTTGATTGACTATTTAGATGAGAATCGAGAGACAGACAAATGGATCTGAAAAATCAACATGAGTTTTAGGCTTTGCTAGTTATAACCACCCTGCGTCATTCCTACCTAACAGTTCAGACTAATTCCAAGGCCATATAATACAAAAATTGACCATACCAAGAATATTACCTGGATATTTAATGCTTAAATGCATTTCTTGCCCAGGGCTAATGCTTCAATATTGACAGTACAATGAATAATTGTGCCATGGAAGAGGGGAGTGCATATGCGCTTCAACTGCAAAAGAGAAGAGGATGCTGGGATGGAAGCGTTCCCCTTGTGTTTTTTCTTTACCAATGTTACACAAATTTTACATCGAGATAAATTTGGAATACAGTTATAGCCTGTTCAACCAAATACAGGCTGTGTATTCAGAACCCCAATGTTACTTCTCTCTATGTTAGGGCAATGTTCCAACACCTATAAATAAATGATTCATTATCATCTTGTCTATACTGAAACATAGTTACCCCAGTATTAAAAGTATTTCTGTTTACGGCATTATAAAACTCCACAGCCCAACGACTGTCCCTATGGGGACAGTCCTTGTGTCATATTAATTTGTGTACATATACATGAAAAGCTTGAAATTAAATGAAAATATATTTAAGTTGACTCTGCTTGTCCTCTTTCATATATGACGAATATATATATATATATATATATATATATATATATATATATATATATATATATATATATATTGTTTACTTCAGTTCTTTAACTTATTCAGTTTTGCTTCTCGCCTTACAGCTGTGGTAGCCCTTTCTCTGCCTTCCTCCTTGCCTTCTGTTTAAGGTATAATAAACCTCCACAGCCCAATCTACCTATCTATCCATCTATGTTTTAAACCACTCTGTATAGGCAATGGTTTTGGTATTATAACTCTGTAAAGGGAGTTGCATAGTGTTCCCACTCACTGATATGTTGACTTTCATTCTCAGCTCTGCTTTCAGCCTAATTCTGTTTCCATAGCAACACCACAAGATATTGTATCCTGAGCGTCAACACTTGGGGACATTCGACTTTTGTGTGACTGTGGGAAAGCTGCAGTATGCTCAGCATGCTGTTTGGATTCTTTTTATGAATGAGGAAGGGAAAGCTGGATGGGAGATTGTGTGATTATAGTATGAATGGAGCACGTGTGCAGCATAAAGTAGGACATACCATGTCCCTCCTGTTGTTAGGAGGGACATGGTAGATCCCTAACAATGGGACTATGGATAAGGCAAAACGAAAAGGTCACAGCATCATTTGCAATGCACTAAAAAGAAAGTTGTATTTAACTAACCCTATGAATTGAAGGTTTGATTTATGAGTTTAATGATAGGCCTCGTCAGGAGCCCCTCTGTCATGTGAATGACCTTTCCTGCAACTGTAGGACATAAAAAGGGCAGATAAATCTTGCACACAGGCTATTTCTCACGCTGTGACAACGACTCTCATTGTGAAAAGGCAGAACTCATTGTGTTTGTGTTTAATATGAAGAATTAGAGAGAACAAAAAGTTAATATTTTCTCACTTTATTTTATTACCAAAAAAATCAAAACTTAACACTGATGAGTTGAGCGACGTTCCAGCTGCGAATGGCCTGATTATTTATGATGGACTCGACGTTCCGGCTGCTAGTGCCCTGATTATTTATGATGGACTCCCCGTCTGAGGCTAGCCTGTCAAGGACCCCTCCCAGCCTTGGTGCAGAGGTAAAGTAGAGACTTAATGTTCTCGTCCTTGTCCCGCCTGTCCACTTCCATTGTAGTTACTAGCGCCTCCGGTTTAGATAATGTAAGGTCTTGGTTGTTAACTTGCTGCTCTCCTAATTCTTCTTCTCTCCTCTTTGCATCTGTGTTTTGTGATTCAAATGACAATTTCTTTTCGCTGTCACCTGAGGTTTTTTCCTCTGCTATTCTTGGACTGTGCCAAACTCCTTCTTGTGGCACTGCCCCCTTGGGAGTAGAAGTTAAGGGTACCTCCTGTTGTATTCTGGTCAGGTCTACAATGTTATCTGTTCCAATGATGTCTACAATCATGTCATCACTCTCGTTTTCAGTCAAATCAATGTTCATGGTAGCAGCGTTCCTCATTGCCTGTATTCCTGTTTTTTTAAAAGAAGCCTTTGTATCACCAATTCCAGAGGCCCTAGCTTTTGAAGTAGTGGCTGATTTAGCCAATTTAGGTTCAACTTGCTTCGGCTGGGGAGGAACTTTGGGCTTTGCTGTTTTCTGTGTTTTAGGCACATTACCCTGCATACCAGAAACCTTGGAGACAGCCGCTGTAGACTGGTTAGAGTCTTTCTTTGGAGTGACTTTTTTCACAGGAGTGTTAGGAGGTTTAACGTTTTTAGGCTTAGGACACTGGTACTGGGCTAGGAGCTGCTCCTCTGTAGGCACTACGAATACTTTCTTGGGAAAAGGTGCCGGACCTTTAGGTTTCACTTTTGAGGGCGGAGAGGGGACATCTTTGCCTTATTCCTTCATTTCTTGTCTCCTCTACGGCATCGGAGTAAAAAACAATTTCCCCTCCTTGGGCTGAAATCAAAAAAAGAAAATAAATATATTGTGGACTAAGTGCATTGAAATAAAAAAAACTACAAAGTTTATTCAAAGAAAAAAAATTCTTTCTTGCACAGTGAGAATAATAAGAGAATGAGGCTCAAGGCCAAATCTACAGAGAGGTCGCATTCAGGGGGGAAAACAAATGAAGGCTATATCAGTCATTTCATGTTATCTCACCTGCTATGTTGCTCACACCCTTATACTTCAGACACTTTATCTTGGTCTGCATGCATCCTTCTACAAGTATATACCTTGATCTATCAGTTCCAGGAAATCCTCGTTCCATAGAAAGATATGAAAAAAAGAAACCTAGCTTTTCTTGGAAAGGTTGTAAAGACAAGATACAACAAATAACTTTAAAAGTCGAGAAAAAAAGATATTCTTTAAACAGACTAAAATATTTTTTCATTTTCTTAAGGACAAGGAACGGGAGAAAATCAGTTTAGTTCAGCTAACCTTTGACTTCAGTTTGGAGAAGTAGTCGTTTATGTGGTGCCTCATTTTTTCTAAATCCTGGTTAGCATTTCTGATGCTGTTCACTGTGGCTGTGTCACAGAATAAGGAAAAGGGGGATATAATAAATCAGAAAAAGAAAATTAATTTGTTTAGCACAAGAACAAAAATTGACTTTAATAAGAAAAACTTTAAAAAAATAAATAAAATAAACATTTTTTTCAAGATTTTGGCCTAAAAATATAAAGAAACTTACCTAGTTCTGTGTCCCAAACTTCTCTCCTGAGCTGGGCAGCATTTTTTCCCCTAGCCTTAATCAAAGACTTCTGATTCAGGAGAGCAAGGAACAAGGCTCGATGTTCCGCTTCTGTCCAATATACATCTCTTTCCCTCTCTGTACCGCAGATTGTGAACTTCCCAGGGGATTTGGAGGGACCGGCGTTAGGCTTGGGCTTACGCTTGCGAGCAGGTTTTGGACTATCTTCTTCGGACAACTCGCTAGACCCCTCTATAATATATTCTTCTACCTCATCTGGCCTGTCCTCTTCTTTCTCTTCCTCTGATTCTTCATCTTGTTCCTCTGTTTTGACCTGGGCATGATGGGGCTAGATAATATCGGGTAAATCCAAGGATAGGCTATGTTCTAGGGTTTCTTGGTCTTTGTCGTCCTAGCGGCCATTTCTGGAATTAGTGCATTCTTCTAAATAAGAGGAATCTGCCAGTTTTTGAAGTAAGTTTCTATCATTATTAGTTCAAAAGTTATGCCTAATAATATAAGTGTGCATTTTTATCAAGTTTGAAGAAACTTTGCCAAAAAAATGAGTACTACGGTCAGTGAAGGAATAACACAGCCTATTTTGCATGTCAGAACAATCTTTATGATAAGTTCTATCCTATATGGCACCAGAAAAAAAAACTTACTTCTAAAGTGTACAGAGACAGCGAAGCAGCCAACAGGATTGTTGACATAAGCGCGGCTACCCGGAAGTGACGTTGTGCTGAACTGGGTCACTTTACACTGGTTTCCTGCTCTCTTTTCTCGCTGTGCTTGAGTCTTGCTGCAGCAGTGAGGAAAGCAGAGCGAGGGTAGAATTTTAAATCGCTGTCACAACGACTCTTGTTAAGAAAAAGCAGAACTCATTGTGCAGCGGTTCAAAAAGCTATTTTTGTGTTCCTCGCTGTTACGAGATTAAAAGGCACAGGCTCTTTGTGCAATGACCCCTAGGTCTGTCATACTGCTTAGACACCATTCTGTTTTTGTAGTTGCAAAGACAACAGATTACCTATTCTAATATGCTGCAAATAAGGGTTTGCTAAACAGTGGTACTGAACCACTTCTTTCTCTAGCAGACTGATTTTAGAATTTTATTTATCACCAAAAGCTATGTGGATATATCCGATTCGGGTGACGGAATACTTTGAAAAATTTACTCTAGTACCTGTTTATAAGGCAGGCTAATTCAGAACAGTTGGATTGAAATATAGATGCATTACTAGTATGAAGACCGAAACATAATGCCACACCCATCCCAAACAAGAATGAGTTACAAAAATATACACTGAGAAAAAAAAGTTACTCACTTGATTCTAGATCCAGACTCAGGCAATGTTGCCAAAATGAGTATCATTTGAGACTCATCCTGACCCTTGCATGATACTCAGGCAAAGTAGAGTATCAACCAAGGATCAGCCTCTGGATCTGCCTGAGTATCATGCAAGGATCAGCCTCAAATGATACTCATTTTGGGGACATTACCTGAGTCTGGATCTAGACTCAAGTGAGTAACTTTTTTTTTCTCAGAGTACTGTATTCACCTCTACCTGCTCTTTTGTATCCCTCCTTTAGAAGATATTGTGCCAGATACCTGTTATTCATAAATTTCTAACAGACAGAAGAAACAATTTGTAGATACATTTGTAGGTACTTATCTTCTTATTTTACCACTTCAACAGCCCTTCTTGAAGAAAGTAATAAGATACAGTGAATTATATATATGGCAATTGTAAAGGTTTTGATTCTTCTCTGAAGAGCAGCCTTTGACCTAACATGACATTGTATGCTTCACTCTGAGCCACCTTAAATTGTGTTTAAACAGAAACGATGTTTATGATGCATTCAACTGAAGAACTTGCCTTACATCATGCCACTGCAAAATGAATTGAGGATACTGCTTCTGTTCAGAGTATCATTGGTTATACACAGGATAAAGAAGACTATCTACATGCTATCCAGAGGGATTCATATCAGAATTGGTGCACCATTGACTATTTTACAGGCTATTAAGAGGCAGGCAAATGGATCTGATAAACTCAACATGATTCATTATCTCTAGCATTGGCATTTATAACCATCCTGTCACCGAACGCCATGCACATTGACCATTTACTGGGTGCTATAATGGAGAAATTGCCCATGCCAGGAATATTACCTGAATATTTATTGCTTGAACACATCCATTGCCAAGGGCTAATGTTGTAATATTGACAGAGCAATGAAACTGGTGGGATTTCTGGCACAGTGGAGGGACGTGTATACACATGTGATGGTGGAACTGGAAGCTGGGAGATGGTGTTGTTAATGGGTTTTTTTCCTAGTGTTCTGAACCAGGATTATAGATATTTTGTATCAAGGCAATGTTTGACTATATAGAGCCCAACTTAACAGCAAAAACAGGCTGTTTATCCAAAGTGCCAAATCAGCTGCTGCCAATGTTAGGGTAATGTTTCTTTTACTTTGATATAGTAATTCCGGTATTCAAAATTTTTCCATTTGAAACAAAATCCAGATTGCCTTAACTCTCGCCGTCACAACGACTCTCATTATGAAAAGGCAGAACTCATTGTGCAACAGTTCAAAAAAACTATCTTTGTGTTCCTCGCTGTAATGAGAGTAAAAGGCACAGGCTCTTTGTGCAATGACCCCCAGGTCTGTCATACTGCTTAGACATCATTTTTTTGTTGTTGTTGCAAAGACAACAGATTACCTATTCTAATATGCTGCAAATAAGGGATTGCTAAGCAGAGGTACTGAACCACTTTTTTCTCTAGCAGACTGATTTCAGAATTTTATTTATTACCAAAAGCTATGTTGATATATCCGATTCGGGTGACGGAATACTTTGAAAAATTTACTCTAGTACCCTGTTTATAAGGCAGGCTAATTCAGAACAGTTGGACTGAAATATAGATGCATTACTAGTATGAATACCGAAACATAATGCCACACCCATTCCAAACAAGAATGAGTTACAAAAATATACACTGAGAAAAAAAAGTTACTCACTTGATTCTAGATCCAGACTCAGGCAATGTTGCCAAAATGAGTATCATTTGAGACTCATCCTGACCCTTGCATGATACTCAGGCAAAGTAGAGTATCAACCAAGGATCAACCTCAGGATCTGCCTGAGTATCATGCAAGGATCAGGGTGAGCCTCAAATGATACTCATTTTGGCGACATTGCCTGAGTCTGGATTTAGACTCAAGTGAGTAACTTTCTTTTCTCAGTGTAGTGTATTCACCTCTACCTGCTCTTTTGTATCCCTCCTTTAGAAGATATTGTACCAGATACCTGTTATTCGTAAATTTCGTAAAATTCGTAAAATAAAGACAGTAGAAACAATTTGTAGATACATTTGTAGGTACTTATCTTCTTAATTTACCACTTCAACAGCCCTTCTTGAAGAAAGTGATAAGATACAGTGAATTATATATATGGCCATTGTAAAGGTTTTGATTTTTTCTCTGAAGAGCAGCCTTTTACCTAACATGACATTGTATGCTTCACTCTGAGCCACCTTTAATTGTTTTTAAACAGAAACGATGTTTATGATGCATTCAACTGAAGAACTTGCCTTACATCATGCCACTGCAAAATGAATTGAGGATACTGCTTCTGTTCAGAGTATCATTGGTTATACACAGGATAGAGAAGACTATCTACATGCTATCCAGAGGGATTCATATCAGAATTGGTGCACCATTGACTATTTTACAGGCTATTAAGAGGCAGGCAAATGGATCTGATAAACTCAACATGATTCATTATCTCTAGCATTGGCATTTATAACCATCCTGTCACCGAACGCCATGCACATTGACCATTTACTGGGTGCTATAATGGAGAAATTGCCCATGCCAGGAATATTACCTGAATATTTATTGCTTGAACACATCCATTGCCAAGGGCTAATGTTATAATATTGACAGAGCAATGAAACTGGTGGTATTTCTGGCACAGTGGAGGGTAGTGTATACACATGTGATGGTGGAACTGGAAGCTGGGAGATGGTGTTGTGAATGTTTTTTTTTCCTAGTGTTCTGAACCAGGATTATAGAGATTTTGTATCAAGGCAATGTTTGACTACATAGAGCCCAACTTAACAGCAAAAACAGGCTGTTTATCCAAAGTGCCAAATCTGCCGCTGCCAACGTTAGGGTAATGTTTTTTTCACTTTGATATAGTAATTCCGGTATTCAAAATTTTTCCATTTGAAACAAAATCCAGATTGCCTTAACTCTCGCTGACACAACGACTCTCATTATGAAAAGGCAGAACTCATTGTGCAACAGTTCAATAAAACTATCTTTGTGTTCCTCACTGTAATGAGAGTAAAAGGCACAGGCTCTTTGTGCAATGACCCCCAGGTCTGTTATACTGCTTAGACACCATTCTTTTTTTGTTGTTGCAAAGACAACAGATTACCTATTCTAATATGCTGCAAATAAGGGATTGCTAAGCAGAGGTACTGAACCACTTTTTTCTCTAGCAGACTGATTTCAGAATTTTATTCATTACCAAAAGCTATGTTGATATATCCGATTCAAGTGACGGAATACTTTGAAAAATTTACTCTAGTACCCTGTTTATAAGGCAGGCTAATTCAGAACAGTTGGACTGAAATATAGATGCATTATTAGTATGAAGACCGAAACATAATGGCACACCCATCCCAAACAAGAATGAGTTACAAAAATATACACTGAGAAAAAAAAGTTACTCACTTGATTCTAGATCCAGACTCAGGCAATGTTGCCAAAATGAGTATCATTTGAGACTCATCCTAACCCTTGCATGATACTCAGGCAAAGTAGATATCAACCAAGGATCAGCCTCAGGATCTGCCACACCCATCCCAAACAAGAATGAGTTACAAAAGGTGTAGTGTATTCACCTCTACCTGCTCTTTTGTATCCCTCCTTTAGAAGATATTGTGCCAGATACCTGTTATTCGTAAATTTCTAACAGACAGAAGAAACAATTTGTAGATACATTTGTAGGTACTTATCTTCTTATTTTACCACTTCAACAGCCCTTCTTGAAGAAAGTAATAAGATACAGTGAATTATATATATGGCCATTGTAAAGGTTTTGACTTTTCTCTGAAGAGCAGCCTTTGACCTAACATGACATTGTATGCTTTACTCTGAGCCACCTTAAATTGTGTTTAAACAGAAACAATGTTTATGATGCATTCAACTGAAGAACTTGCCTTACATCATGCCACTGCAAAATGAATTGAGGATACTGCTTCTGTTCAGAGTATCATTGGTTATACACAGGATAGAGAAGACTATCTACATGCTATCCAGAGGGATTCATATCAGAATTGGTGCACCATTGACTATTTTACAGGCCATTAAGAGGCAGGCAAATGGATCTGATAAACTCAACATGATTCATTATCTCTAGCATTGGCATTTATAACCATCCTGTCACCGAACGCCATGCACATTGACCATTTACTGGGTGCTATAATGGAGAAATTGCCCATGCCAGGAATATTACCTGAATATTTATTGCTCGAACACATCCATTGCCAAGGGCTAATGTTGTAATATTGACAGAGCAATGAAACTGGTGGGATTTCTGGCACAGTGGAGGGACGTGTATACACATGTGATGGTGGAACTGGAAGCTGGGAGATGGTGTTGTTAATGGGTTTTTTTCCTAGTGTTCTGAACCAGGATTATAGAGATTTTGTATCAAGGCAATGTTTGACTACATAGAGCCCAACTTAACAGCAAAAACAGGCTGTTTATCCAAAGTGCCAAATCAGCTGCTGCCAATGTTAGGGTAATGTTTCTTTTACTTTGATATAGTAATTCCGGTATTCAAAATTTTTCCATTTGAAACAAAATCCAGATTGCCTTAACTCTCGCCGTCACAACGACTCTCATTATGAAAAGGCAGAACTCATTGTGCAACAGTTCAAAAAAACTATCTTTGTGTTCCTCGCTGTAATGAGAGTAAAAGGCACAGGCTCTTTGTGCAATGACCCCCAGGTCTGTCATACTGCTTAGACACCATTTTTTTGTTGTTGTTGCAAAAACAGATTACCTATTCTAATATGCTGCAAATAAGGGATTGCTAAGCAGAGGTACTGAACCACTTTTTTCTCTAGCAGACTGATTTCAGAATTTTATTTATTACCAAAAGCTATGTAGATATATCCAATTCGGGTGACGGAATACTTTGAAAAATTTACTCTAGTACCCTGTTTATAAGGCAGGCTAATTCAGAACAGTTGGACTGAAATATAGATGCATTACTAGTATGAATACCGAAACATAATGCCACACCCATTCCAAACAAGAATGAGTTACAAAAATATACACTGAGAAAAAAAAGTTACTCACTTGATTCTAGATCCAGACTCAGGCAATGTTGCCAAAATGAGTATCATTTGAGACTCATCCTGACCCTTGCATGATACTCAGGCAAAGTAGAGTATCAACCAAGGATCAACCTCAGGATCTGCCTGAGTATCATGCAAGGATCAGGGTGAGCCTCAAATGATACTCATTTTGGCGACATTGCCTGAGTCTGGATTTAGACTCAAGTGAGTAACTTTCTTTTCTCAGTGTAGTGTATTCACCTCTACCTGCTCTTTTGTATCCCTCCTTTAGAAGATATTGTGCCAGATATTCGTAAATTTCGTAAAATTCGTAAAATAAAGACAGAAGAAACAATTTGTAGATACATTTGTAGGTACTTATCTTCTTAATTTACCACTTCAACAGCCCTTCTTGAAGAAAGTGATAAGATACAGTGAATTATATATATGGCCATTGTAAAGGTTTTGATTTTTTCTCTGAAGACCAGCCTTTTACCTAAAATGACATTGTATGCTTCACTCTGAGCCACCTTTAATTGTTTTTAAACAGAAACGATGTTTATGATGCATTCAACTGAAGAACTTGCCTTACATCATGCCACTGCAAAATGAATTGAGGATACTGCTTCTGTTCAGAGTATCATTGGTTATACACAGGATAGAGAAGACTATCTACATGCTATCCAGAGGGATTCATATCAGAATTGGTGCACCATTGACTATTTTACAGGCTATTAAGAGGCAGGCAAATGGATCTGATAAACTCAACATGATTCATTATCTCTAGCATTGGCATTTATAACCATCCTGTCAACGAACGCCATGCACATTGACCATTTACTGGGTGCTATAATGGAGAAATTGCCCATGCCAGGAATATTACCTGAATATTTATTGCTTGAACACATCCATTGCCAAGGGCTAATGTTGTAATATTGAGAGAGCAATGAAACTGGTGGGATTTCTGGCACAGTGGAGGGACGTGTATACACATGTGATGGTGGAACTGGAAGCTGGGAGATGGTGTTGTTAATGGGTTTTTTTCCTAGTGTTCTGAACCAGGATTATAGATATTTTGTATCAAGGCAATGTTTGACTACATAGAGCCCAACTTAACAGCAAAAACAGGCTGTTTATCCAAAGTGCCAAATCAGCTGCTGCCAATGTTAGGGTAATGTTTCTTTTACTTTGATATAGTAATTCCGGTATTCAAAATTTTTCCATTTGAAACAAAATCCAGATTGCCTTAACTCTCGCCGTCACAACGACTCTCATTATGAAAAGGCAGAACTCATTGTGCAACAGTTCAAAAAAAGTATCTTTGTGTTCCTCGCTGTAATGAGAGTAAAAGGCACAGGCTCTTTGTGCAATGACCCCCAGGTCTGTCATACTGCTTAGACACCATTTTTTTTTGTTGTTGTTGCAAAGACAACAGATTACCTATTCTAATATGCTGCAAATAAGGGATTGCTAAGCAGAGGTACTGAACCACTTTTTTCTCTAGCAGACTGATTTCAGAATTTTATTCATTACCAAAAGCTATGTTGATATATCCGATTCGGGTGACGGAATAATTTGAAAAATTTACTCTAGTACCCTGTTTATAAGGCAGGCTAATTCAGAACAGTTGGACTGAAATATAGATGCATTACTAGTATGAAGACTGAAACATAATGCCACACCCATCCCAAACAAGAATGAGTTACAAAAATATACACTGAGAAAAAAAAATTACTCACTTGATTCTAGATCCAGACTCAGGCAATGTTGCCAAAATGAGTATCATTTGAGACTCATCCTAACCCTTGCATGATACTCAGGCAAAGTAGATATCAACCAAGGATCAGCCTCAGGATCTGCCACACCCATCCCAAACAAGAATGAGTTACAAAAGGTGTAGTGTATTCACCTCTACCTGCTCTTTTGTATCCCTCCTTTAGAAGATATTATGCCAGATACCTGTTATTCGTAAATTTCTAACAGACAGAAGAAACAATTTGTAGATACATTTGTAGGTACTTATCTTCTTATTTTACCACTTCAACAGCCCTTCTTGAAGAAAGTAATAAGATACAGTGAATTATATATATGGCCATTGTAAAGGTTTTGATTCTTCTCTGAAGAGCAGCCTTTTACCTAACATGACATTGTATGCTTCACTCTGAGCCACCTTAAATTGTGTTTAAACAGAAACGATGTTTATGATGCATTCAACTGAAGAACTTGCCTTACATCATGCCACTGCAAAATGAATTGAGGATACTGCTTCTGTTCAGAGTATCATTGGTTATACACAGGATAGAGAAGACTATCTACATGCTATCCAGAGGGATTCATATCAGAATTGGTGCACCATTGACTATTTTACAGGCTATTAAGAGGCAGGCAAATGGATCTGATAAACTCAACATGATTCATTATCTCTAGCATTGGCATTTATAACCATCCTGTCACCGAACGCCATGCACATTGACCATTTACTGGGTGCTTTAATGGAGAAATTGCCCATGCCAGGAATATTACCTGAATATTTATTGCTTGAACACATCCATTGCCAAGGGCTAATGTTGTAATATTGACAGAGCAATGAAACTGGTGGGATTTCTGGCACAGTGGAGGGACGTGTATACACATGTGATGGTGGAACTGGAAGCTGGGAGATGGTGTTGTTAATGGTTTTTTTTCCTAGTGTTCTGAACCAGGATTATAGATATTTTGTATCAAGGCAATGTTTGACTACATAGAGCCCAACTTAACAGCAAAAACAGGCTGTTTATCCAAAGTGCCAAATCAGCTGCTGCCAATGTTAGGGTAATGTTTCTTTTACTTTGATATAGTAATTCCGGTATTCAAAATTTTTCCACTTGAAACAAAATCCAGATTGCCTTAACTCTCGCCGTCACAACGACTCTCATTATGAAAAGGCAGAACTCATTGTGCAACAGTTCAAAAAAACTATCTTTGTGTTCCTCGCTGTAATGAGAGTAAAAGGCATAGGCTCTTTGTGCAATGACCCCCAGGTCTGTCATACTGCTTAGACACCATTTTTTTGTTGTTGTTGCAAAGACAACAGATTACCTATTCTAATATGCTGCAAATAAGGGATTGCTAAGCAGAGGTACTGAACCACTTTTTTCTCTAGCAGACTGATTTCAGAATTTTATTCATTACCAAAAGCTATGTTGATATATCCGATTCGGGTGACGGAATACTTTGAAAAATTTACTCTAGTACCCTGTTTATAAGGCAGGCTAATTCAGAACAGTTGGACTGAAATATAGATGCATTACTAGTATGAAGACCGAAACATAATGCCACACCCATCCCAAACAAGAATGAGTTACAAAAATATACACTGAGAAAAAAAAGTTACTCACTTGATTCTAGATCCAGACTCAGGCAATGTTGCCAAAATGAGTATCATTTGAGACTCATCCTAACCCTTGCATGATACTCAGGCAAAGTAGATATCAACCAAGGATCAGCCTCAGGATCTGCCACACCCATCCCAAACAAGAATGAGTTACAAAAGGTGTAGTGTATTCACCTCTACCTGCTCTTTTGTATCCCTCCTTTAGAAGATATTGTGCCAGATACCTGTTATTCGTAAATTTCTAACAGACAGAAGAAACAATTTGTAGATACATTTGTAGGTACTTATCTTCTTATTTTACCACTTCAACAGCCCTTCTTGAAGAAAGTAATAAGATACAGTGAATTATATATATGGCCATTGTAAAGGTTTTGATTCTTCTCTGAAGAGCAGCCATTTACCTAACATGACATTGTATGCTTCACTCTGAGCCACCTTAAGTTGTGTTTAAACAGAAACGATGTTTATGATGCATTCAACTGAAGAACTTGCCTTACATCATGCCACTGCAAAATGAATTGAGGATACTGCTTCTGTTCAGAGTATCTTTGGTTATACACAGGATAGAGAAGACTATCTACATGCTATCCAGAGGGATTCATATCAGAATTGGTGCACCATTGACTATTTTACAGGCTATTAAGAGGCAGGCAAATGGATCTGATAAACTCAACATGATTCATTATCTCTAGCATTGGCATTTATAACCATCCTGTCACCGAACGCCATGCACATTGACCATTTACTGGGTGCTATAATGGAGAAATTGCCCATGCCAGGAATATTACCTGAATATTTATTGCTTGAACACATCCATTGCCAAGGGCTAATGTTGTAATATTGAGAGAGCAATGAAACTGGTGGGATTTCTGGCACAGTGGAGGGACGTGTATACACATGTGATGGTGGAACTGGAAGCTGGGAGATGGTGTTGTTAATGGGTTTTTTTCCTAGTGTTCTGAACCAGGATTATAGATATTTTGTATCAAGGCAATGTTTGACTACATAGAGCCCAACTTAACAGCAAAAACAGGCTGTTTATCCAAAGTGCCAAATCAGCTGCTGCCAATGTTAGGGTAATGTTTCTTTTACTTTGATATAGTAATTCCGGTATTCAAAATTTTTCCATTTGAAACAAAATCCAGATTGCCTTAACTCTCGCCGTCACAACGACTCTCATTATGAAAAGGCAGAACTCATTGTGCAACAGTTCAAAAAAAACTATCTTTGTGTTCCTCGCTGTAATGAGAGTAAAAGGCACAGGCTCTTTGTGCAATGACCCCCAGGTCTGTCATACTGCTTAGACACCATTTTTTTGTTGTTGTTGCAAAGACAACAGATTACCTATTCTAATATGCTGCAAATAAGGGATTGCTAAGCAGAGGTACTGAACCACTTTTTTCTCTAGCAGACTGATTTCAGAATTTTATTCATTACCAAAAGCTATGTTGATATATCCGATTCGGGTGACGGAATACTTTGAAAAATTTACTCTAGTACCCTGTTTATAAGGCAGGCTAATTCAGAACAGTTGGACTGAAATATAGATGCATTACTAGTATGAAGACCGAAACATAATGCCACACCCATCCCAAACAAGAATGAGTTACAAAAATATACACTGAGAAAAAAAAGTTACTCACTTGATTCTAGATCCAGACTCAGGCAATGTTGCCAAAATGAGTATCATTTGAGACTCATCCTAACCCTTGCATGATACTGAGGCAAAGTAGATATCAACCAAGGATCAGCCTCAGGATCTGCCACACCCATCCCAAACAAGAATGAGTTACAAAAGGTGTAGTGTATTCACCTCTACCTGCTCTTTTGTATCCCTCCTTTAGAAGATATTATGCCAGATACCTGTTATTCGTAAATTTCTAACAGACAGAAGAAACAATTTGTAGATACATTTGTAGGTACTTATCTTCTTATTTTACCACTTCAACAGCCCTTCTTGAAGAAAGTAATAAGATACAGTGTGTTATATATATATGGCCATTGTAAAGGTTTTGATTCTTCTCTGAAGAGCAGCCTTTGACCTAAAATGACATTGTATGCTTCACTCTGAGCCACCTTAAATTGTGTTTAAACAGAAACGATGTTTATGATGCATTCAACTGAAGAACTTGCCTTACATCATGCCACTGCAAAATGAATTGGGGATACTGCTTCTGTTCAGAGTATCATTGGTTATACACAGGATAGAGAAGACTATCTACATGCTATTCAGAGGGATTCATATCAGAATTGGTGCACCGTTGACTATTTTACAGGCTATTAAGAGGCAGGCAAATGGATCTGATAAACTCAACATGATTCATTATCTCTAGCATTGGCAGTTATAACCATCCTGCCACCGAACGCCATGCACATTGACCATTTACTGGGTGCTATAATGGAGAAATTGCCCATGCCAGGAATATTACCTGAATATTTATTGCTTGAACACATCCATTGCCAAGGGCTAATGTTGTAATATTGACAGAGCAATGAAGCTGGTGGGATTTCTGGCACAGTGGAGGGTAGTGTATACACATGTGATGGTGGAACTGGAACCTGGGAGATGGTGTTGGGAATGGGTTTTTTTCCTAGTGTTGTATCAAGGCAATGTTTGACTACATAGAGTCTTCCCCAAATTAACACCAAGTACAGGCTGTTTATCCAAAGTGCCAAATCTGCCCCTATCAACGTTAGGGTAATGTTTCTTTCACTTTGAAATAGTAATCCCGGTATTCAAAGTTTTTCATTTGAAAAAAATCCAGATTGCCTTCTCTCCCCCTGCCCAGTTTGCCTCCCCTATCCCTCCTTGTTTTCATGCCCCCTGCAGTAATGGCATGAACTGTATCAAGATATTTGCTAGGAGAATAAAGCTATAGAAAGGAATAGGGTCCATCACTATCGGGGCCATCATATTGGTACCCAAGGCATTGCTTGACAGTAGGCTCAAAGCAGAGGGGAGACTTTGCAAACAGTACTAAAGCAGACAGGGGACCACAGTGACACATTCTTTCTACCGTTCTCTCCGTAAACCCTGTATGGAGACTGGCAATAGTTACCGTGCATGCCCTGCAGAGAGGATGGTTTTGGTATAAATTTTTTATTATGATTCTGTATCAAGAATTACACAGTGTACCACCTCACTGACATGTTGACATCAGCTCTCAATATGCTCACCCATGCTGTCTCATGGGGAGATGGGGGGTCGTAAATAGGGCGGAGAAAGCTAGTGGGGAGGCATCGACTGGAACTGTTTTGACTGTGTGAGTATAGTTTGAATGAACAGGTGTACATTGCAGTTGTATGAGTTGGAAATGTATTGCCATCTGAGATGAGGGGTAAACTTGTGAACATGGGTGGGTACCTGTGTATGGCCCTTGGGAGGGGATAGGCTGGAGGTAACATCGGTCTGTGCCTAATTTGGATATAACAATACAAGGAAATCAGATAATTCAACTGCATTATGTAATAAGATTATGATGAAATCATTATGAAACAACATATTATATCCTGAAGAATCTATGTGCCAGTAGGATCCATTAGGGTACACTGAAAAAAGTCTTCCTGACAAAATGACATGTATATCCATGTCAACTTGATTTGACACATAGAGCACATGTCATTGGGACATGGCACATATGTCATCATGACAACTGTCTTCATTACACATGTCAAGTGGAATTGATGAACCAAATGTGAGAGTGTCTACCTCATTCAACATGCCTTTCTTGCATGTCATGTGGGAGACAATCGTGACCTGGACAGTATGTGTCAAAGCGATCAGTCTTCTTTTCTCTGTGTATATATTCGTCCATATATGCAATGGGAGATGAAAAAGTGCCATTCCGTAAAGGTGACCATGGTATATGGTGGTATTGCAACAACATTCAGCTCTAAAAACCTCATCTCAAATAGAAAACGGTCTTATATAAGCTCAGTAGACAATGTGGTATTGAAATGTGTAAATCCCTGGGCTTTTAAGCCACTGCAGACCTTATGATGTGGACAAAACTTTAAGAAATATGCCAAACATGGGAAGTAGTGACCTTTAACTTGGACTGTAATTGAGAAAAGGGATACGGGAAGAGTATGCAATGGCAGGGTGGGAACTGAGTTAATGAATAATGATGCCATTTCAACTGTAAAGGTCATACTCACTGTGAAAAACCTGTTTCACAGATATTTCTAGAAAGACTGGGCATGTTAAGGAAACTCACTCTAAAAAAACTGTTGAATCCATCAGGGATCCTCATAAAACTGAACGGTGAACCACCATAGTTACATTGTCGTGAAGCAGTGTAGTTTCTACAATGAAGCCCCAGATGGTAGTATAGGTGTACAAGGAATCTCCATGAAAAAAAAAGATGGATCTCTGGCAACTTTGGGATAAGGATTTCACAATTTTTTTTCTACAATACACTCACCCTTCACTGAATTCACTCACGCTTCATGGTCTTTAACTGGTCAGTAAATGGTGGGCCTTATGTGTGTATAAATGACTCTAGATAGGTAGTACAACCTCTTTATTTGTTGTCTGAGTGTTCTTATTGGTATATAACATTATATATGAGCTGTGGCAATACTAGTGAAGGGTTGATAAAACGTTCATGAAGCTTGAGTGAAGAGTGTAGGGTTTTTGGACGGCTAAAGGTAAAGTGTAATGAGGTCAACCTATCATCTCGTATGGTGTTTCTATCATTTCTAATTTACTAAAGACATGTTTGAGTTATTGAAAAAGAGTACTTTTTTGTATGTAAAATACATTTCTGTACCCCATGGCATGCACACATTTCAGGAAGTGTAGTAATCTTGGATTTTTCTTTTTCAAAATATTAGTAGTCAGTCAAGAGGGACCTTATGTGTATATAAATGACTCTAGACAGGTAGTATAACCTCGTAATTCGTTGTTTATGCAACCCCATTGGTATATATGATCATGTATAGGTGAGCTATGGCCCTTCTCATAAAGGTTGATGAAAAGTGAGGCATGAGTGAATCGCGTATGTTTTTAAGGGTTTTTGGATGGTTAAAGTTCCATGAAGTCAACCTATCATCTTGTATGGTATTTGTATCATTTCTATTCCACAATAGACCTGTCTGAGTTATCAAAAAAGAGTATTTTATGTATGTTAAGATATATTTCTCTGCCATATGGTATGTGCATGTTGCGAGAAGTGTAGAAATTTTGTAATTTTTTTTTTCAAAGTCACAGTAATGAGTCAAGATGGGTCTTATGTGTGAATAAATGATGCTAGATATATAGGTAGTACAATCTCTTTGATGATGTGTAGCTGAGCTGTGGCCTTTCTCGTAAAGATTGATGAAACATGAAGCGTGAGTGAATTTCGTGAAGCGTGAGTGAATTATATATTAGTCTCAGTGTAGTTGCTGAAGACACAGAAGTGATATTGTATAGGAGGCAAACTGCAATTGTTATATGAGGTATGCACACTGGAGATAATGAACAATTAATATAATCATTGTAGGGTAAAGGCACCCATTTCGGAAGCTCCTGACCATGCTAGATGTGATCAGATTTAGTCATTGAATCTAGTGTGTCCAGAGGTTGTGAATTGTAAATTGTGCTGTACATATCAACACATGATATATTAACACCAACATCCCTGATAAAGGTTTCATAATTCTGCCTAGTACTTATGAATAAATGGAATGCAAATAATTTGATTTCATATGGTCAAATTGAACCTAAGGTCGGACAGCCCTTGCTAGGAATGACCCTAGAGTCAGACACTTTGTTATATGATTGTTATGATTGATGACTGCATATGGAATGTCCTGTAAAGACATGTACAATCACTCTAGAAGCTACAAAGTATGATATTGATACTGGGATATCTCTTTTTGCATACCTCTGATGGGGGGTCTGCACACTCAAACTAACATGACTTCCACAGGGTAGTTGGGACATTGACAGAACATAGGTGTTAGATATTAGGCCAAACCAAGGAAATTGTAAATATCCATGGCTGGGAGTATGAGTACATTGTAAAGGATTCATTTTGTGAAAAAAAAATCATTCTATAATTACATAAAGCATTACATAATTGTGTCCCAAAGAGGGTGAAATTAGTGTCCGAATTTAGGTGTATTTTGATGGTGATATGAAAATGATGGCCAAAATATAACATGAGCAATTTTTTCAGTTTTGTTGAGTCACACATTTAACAAAAGTCTATATTTTGCCATTGAAATACATAGCAATCCTATAGACATGTGGGTTAAGACACAACAGAATGAAGAATGAAACCAGATTTCTCATTCCCTCACTATTCTGCATGATCAAAATATAGCAATAACACACCAGGTTTGCACAATTATAAAGCCATGTATGAAGACACTCATGTTTGTTATACTGTACTTGTTAGAGAGGTTAATAGTTCAATTTTTATATCTGGCTGATATGATAGGCAATCTTTTGATATTGATCATGTAATTCAGCCACAAAGGTGTCCGACTATAGGTGTCTGTCTGACTCAGGGTTCCTCTACCCTATAAGTGTTTTTTAATGAGCTAGGTTTAAGTTAGGAAATTGGAGAAATAGTTCCTAATTATTCAGCATTTCCAAAATATTTGCTCACGTGGCATTTCAGGAGTTTTTGACCATTACTTTAGCTGTTTGGTATACATAAAGATAAATAGCCCAGCAAATTGTCGTCATCTGTCGCCATGATTGGTCATCAATGGTGACTCCTTTTTGAGTGATAACTCATTCCGTCATCTTTCGCCACTGTGTGTTAGACTCACATGGAATAGCAATTGCTATTCCTGGTGATCTTGTGCTATAACGATGTCGTGTTCGATTTAGCGACATGTGTGAGCCACTTCACACGAGGACTCACGACAATTTGCTCGGAGTGTACCAGTTTGTACACCAGTTGGTCCATCTAGACCTATATCTAATACATATAATCATGCTGCAACTGTTTCCGTTCACTCATGCCTCATGTTTTTGGAAGTTTTTATGGCATCTGTGACATGATAGGAGTTGGAACCTTAAATGAATTTTTTTAATAAGCCAAGATATAGGGCTATCAATAGAATATAGTATTATTAAGAAATACTGAGTTTGTTAATTCCAGACCCATGTCCATATATATATATATATATATATATATATATATATATATATATATATATATATGGAACTATATACACTCGTGTATATTTATATAATTAACCGCGGACGGTTAGGGACTATTTGCAGCGCGCATTGGTATCTATGATGTCATAGCATGACGTCATAGTAAACACTCCTCCAGTATATAAGGGGGAGTTTTCAATGTAACCGTCAATTGGCTCGATTCACCTGTACAGGAACACCACGCTGGGTGTTTCCTTGTTTTTTAAAATTTTACTATTGTTATTACTATTGTTATTACTATTGTTATTACTATACTATTGTTATTATAATATGCATTTTACTGACTATGCTTATTGTCAACTAATGATTATAGTTGTTTAATAAAGGCATGTATGGTGCTGATAGCCCCAAGGTCAGTAACCCACCAAACTCATGTGTTCTGTGATAGATCATTTATTATATGTATTATATATTAATATCCATTTATTACCGGTACAGTCTGGTATCATATTATATTATCATCCATTTATTACCGGTATCTTCTTCCCTGGTAGCGAGTTAACTTATATATAGCTGAAAGTGTATAATGAATACTGGTTGTTTGAAAAATTGACTAATGGAATTCAAGCTTTCTCCATACCGAGATACTGATACAGTAAGTAAACATTTAAAACGGCTCAAAGCAGCTCATATTCATTGATATGGTAATTGATATTTTTCATTTTTATTTATTCCAACCTTGTAAACCATTAAATAAGCACAGAACTAAGCTGGTTGTTATCAATGTTTTACTATGGGGCGTTGACAGTGTATGTCATGGTCATTTAGTTTTATCTGTTTATGTATATCTGTTATACATAACATCATGCACTATACTGAGGCAGCTTATTTCATAGAATTTAAAGAATATGTATATTCAAGGTATAGTTTACATATATAAAACGTACATACAAACCTATATAGTTTACATATATATAAAACGTACATACAAACCTATATAGTTTACAGATATAAAACGTACATACAAACCCTATAGCTTTGTATCATAGCAAAAGCTTCTCAAATAGAGGGTGACACTTGCAGGAACAGTAAGAAAGACATCTTTTTCTATTGATATTTATGTCATGCACATCACTGTTAAAAAGAAATTTCACTTTTTTATAAGTCCCACTGTCTGGCAGTTTCTGAAATAGAATGTAGATGTGTCAGAGAGGCTGCAGTATTCTTTCTGCATGAAAACGGATGTTGCCATTTGTTCCAACTGCAATAGGGAGTTACTCAGACACATTGTTCAGTTACATGCATTGAATGTTTAATGACCTTTGCTATGTAGCATGTATCAAAGTACAATGCCAGACGATCAATGAACATGACAATGGAAACCAGCATGTAGCTGTTAAAGGTCGCTGATTTAGGATGATGTTCTCAATGGCAAACCCAGCAGCACTAATTTCTTTTATTATTGCAACCCTACAGGTTTGACATTCTCCCATTATTAAGTACATAAGGTAGGCAGTCAGAGAAAGAGGAATTGATACATTAGGTGAGCCACCTTCCCTGTGTTGGCATATCAACTACTATGACTCCACACAGTAAAAGAAATAATGACAAAATGCTTGTCCCATGGATACCAGACATACGTCATTATCTTCACAGAAATTCCTTGTATCACTGTACTGCCATCTGGGGCTTCTTAGAAAAACTACACCGGCTCACTGCAGTATAGTCTTTTGCTGATCAATTTTATGAGGATCAAAAGTTATTATTTACAGTGTAGCTACATAGATGTACATTCAGTCTGAAAACTGGCTCCCTCTGCTTGCTGCTGCTGCTTCCCTTACAGTATACAGCACTAATAAGGACAGCCCTCTGAAATAACAGCCTCCAAGTGTGTCTTTTTGTATGATTTCGAGAATGTGGCACTGTGCTTTATGATTGTGGGAAACAGGAATAGATATATCTGTCAAATGTTAAAAAGGCAGTGTACCATTGAGCTTCATGTTCATTAGGCAGGTGTTTATAAATGTGTTGTGCATTGGAAATGTATTGACCTACTCTTAGTGTAGAGGTAGATTTTATGCTGTTATGGCTTATGAATAGGAATTATCATGACTGTTTATGGTGTAAAGGTGGGCATAGATTTATTCATGCAGCCATTGTAGAAATGGCAGGGGAAAATACAAATGTCAGGAAGGGAAAGGCAGAGAGAGAGAGAGAGAGATAGAAGCAGGCTGGAGGGATGAAAAGGTGAAAAAGTAGAGAGAGCAAAGGAAACACACAAAGAGCACATAGCACATGCACCTGCACACACAAGAGAGAGAATGAGAGAGAGAGAGAAAGAGGGAGAGAGAGAGAGAGAGAGAGAAAAGGGTGGGGTTTCGTAGGTGGGGTCTACACACTTTGAGTAGATAGGGCGTAGCAGTTTGATCGTCTCAGGATAATGTTAGATGCAGCATAGGTTATCCATGACCAACCACATTTAGATACAGACCACACTTTGCACGTTCATCTGTTTACACAATCAAGTGTTTTACTTCACCATTGGAATGCATTGACTGCATGATTACATACAATTATGTAAATGAAAGGATCCAACATATCAGTAGTATGCAACTAATGGTAAGCTAGAAGGTGAGTTTGAAGGTTGAATATATTTTTGGTTCAAAATATGCGCTCTATCAATAACACAACTTACCGTCCATGTCTCATATAATCTCTGGTAATTTGCAACTACAGGGACATCTTTAGGGAGGACTATAGAGAACAAAGTAAATTACAGGTTATCAATGCAATCTCTTCATAGAGGAGCAATAGGGCTAACATCACAAAGGACAAGACCTCTTGTGAGCCAGTTCTTTTCTATCCTATTAATTTCATTGAGTTAACAAAGATAAATCATCCCCCTGTTATAATAGGTTATTTCAACTTTGGCAGAAACTATTGGCAGAAATTAGCATAATGTTTGTGTTCAAATAAGCTCACATGTTGGGAGAATTGATTTAGTTTTTGAGATTTTGAACTGTTTTTAATGCTCAAACTTGGAGAGTGATCTACGTACTGCTCTGTTTACTTTTACGCCTGGTAAAGTCACTCTGTATATTTTATCAATTGAACATGAGCACATTATTGACATATAAATGTCTCAAACATTGCCCACAAAAAAAAAGAAAATCCATGAATCGAATGTGATGTGGTAAGCAATGATACAGTTTTTAGCTAATTCAGCCCAGCAGTAACTTCCACTTGAACATTATGAAAACACGTGTTCAGGACTACAAAGGTACATGCATTAAATTTGTTTGCTCTTATCTCTATTTCAATGACGTCCATTTTCACCTGTATGAAAATTAGAAATCAATTTTCTGCTGTCACTGATGCATATAGTTCTTCAATGACCGGTGGCCCATGATAGGTATGATACTCACATACAAGTAGAATTTCCAGTGCTGCGTGAATGTATCAAGGTTAATACGTTAGCATGATGCACCAATGCAGTTCTAAAATTGGTTCCCTCTGTTTCAATTATGTACATTTTCACATGAACCTGTATAAACGAGACATCAATTTTCTGCAGTCAAGGCTGCAAAGGAGTAACTTACACCCTATGATAGGTATGATGCACAAATGCAAGTAGAATGCCAGCGCCATGAATGTATCATGGTTGATTATGATACACTCTCATAAAGGTGGCATGATGCACCTAATGGTAAGCCAAATGTTACATTATTGCATCATGGTGACAAATGAACATGACCCTAGAGGCATCATGCCAGGGGGATAGGGGGATTAATGGCTACATATAGACATCTCTCAATAGGGACTCTGTTGTCAGTGTGGAAGTGTGGGTGTTACATGGTCATGTTTCTAAAGGCGTATTCACAAAAGCACATCCATTTGTGCAGGGCTTTTAGCACGAACAAACATCCTATGGTGGAAGTGTACAATAGTGACATTAGCACTAGCATAGAATGAGAATGGTAATCTGCAATTAGATATTACTTGTTAATGTCAAATGGAGAGAGTTGGACAGAAGTAAATGGCAGAGGGACAAAAAAGGATAAGGGGTTTTGGGTGAATATAGAACAACTATAACCATGAATTCGGGGTGCTTGATCTGAGTGGCCATATGGGCCAACCATATTGCAACAATCATTCAGGTACCATATTCCTATTTATACAACCTATATTCTTTGCAAAGGATTAGTGACATTCCAAGATTGGTGCCAAAAGTAACTTGTTTCAGCCTGTACATGGTGCTCCTGGGAACCAGTTGCAAACTGGATGAACTGACGAAATGACCAATTTTAGCACTAATCGTAAATCAGTGCCAGGAGGGTGTTGCTTTTATAGTATAAGGAAGAGCTGGCTAAAAATGCCCTCGTTTCCAGTCCTTTCTTTTCATGTAGCTATAATTTGTCCCTTTTGTTGCTCACAAATGGTCATTCAAGTATGGTGCTAAAAAGGGGGATTTTAGTAGGTATCTAGTTGGGAGAAGTCAGTCAGTATAATATACTATAGAGTAGGTGACATGAGTAGGTACCTGGTAATGCAGCTCTCTCTGTTTTAAACAAGGCAGGTGACTTTTCAGACTAATGTGGTGAGTGCAAGTTGAACGGTAAAGCAGAGTTTGACTTTTTTTGAAAAGAGGGTACCTACTGACAGCTCTTTTTACCATTTGAGCAAAACGCTCTAGGTGTAGAGGGATAATGAACAGCACTATTCAGATAGGGTCATCGGAACTGCTGGGGTGCTTAGAGTACATGCTTAAAGATTTCAAGGCATTTGTACCCAGGTTCCTGTATAAGGCAGGCACTCCAGATTGAGGTTTTGGAATTAAATCTTCTTAACCATGTGCCTTGAATATTTGGTCTAAACCATTGCATACTTGAGAGCCTGGCACTTATGTGCCAATAAGGTAGCTAAAGTATGGACGGCTGTGGAGAGGTCAGGTCCCCTGTAGCCAGATGAGCATACAGGGAAATAAGATATGCTGCCACCAGGAGCGTGTTGCTCCTATGGTAAAAACAGCTGTCGGTAGGTACCATTTTTACCCACATTAGTCTGAAAGGTCACCTGCCTTGTTTAAAACAGAGAGAGCTGCACTATCAGGTACCTACTCATGTCACATGCTCTATAGTATATTATACTGACTGACTTCTCCTAACTAGGTTCCTACTCAAATCCCCCTTTTTTAGCACCGTACTTGAATGACCAGTTGTGAGCAACAAAAGGGACAAGTTATAGTTACATGAAAAGAAAGGACTGGAAACAAGGGCATTTTTAGCCAGCTCTTGCTTTTACTATAGGAGCAACACCCTCCAGGGGTGATTGTTGAAATAACCGGGCATAAAATTAAGCAAAAGAGTAGACCACATCATTTGCAATGTAGGGAAGCAGCATTTTTTTCTATTTTAAAGCCTCAGAAAACAGTTTAGTAAAGCACTGTGGTACAAGACACCTTTGCAGAAATAAAGCTGCAGGCTTTGTCCCAATTTTCTGTATATTTCACTCTATACTTTTACAGTGTTCATAGATACTAGTTCCTTTACCTCATTTATCAGCTCAAGTCCCTTTTGTCGATCTCCATCTCCCATTGCAAATCATTCATTAATCTTCCCCACTCCATTCCTTCTATATGACCAACTAAGGGTGTGGTCATTATTTCTCACCAGGGGGATAGGGGTTTTTCACGCATCCATGGGAAAATATTTCCACCACCCCCTCGATGTCAGTCAATGTTTGCACCCCGTCCGTGTGCCAGAGGCATGGAGAATTTTCACATCCCTCTTTGATGTCTAGCACACAAACTTTTTTGCCTAAAAGCGGGTCAACTTTTTATGCCCCCCTCAGGAGGGGTCAATTTTAGGTTTTTACGCCACCCCCCCCCCCCTCAAACCCACCATCCCTGCTCCTTCCTCCCCACCTCTTGCAATGGATAATGAACATTCCCTAAGTCTCCTGATCTCATGCTCCCAAATTCCTCTACCATCTTCTTCAGGGTCAGGCATGCAACATGTATGGACCTGATTTCACCTTTAAAGGGTTGCTGATGACTTATGACCAGCCCTTCATTGATGCATCATACCCTCTCCCCACCAGTTACTCACCCAAATTAATTCATGATGGTGCTACTGGGGTTATTGCACTATTGCAAGCTGAGCTACATAAACTGCCCCATTTCCTTATCATCAAATAGCACATGTATGCTGTGATTACCTACACAGATCATATCTGGTATTTCAAATTACATTCAATGAAGCTATTTGCATTAAACAGCAGCCTTATAACATGATCATCAGGGGTATGATTCATACACATGTTATACCTGTATGGGATGGCAGGGGTGCTCTAATCTTACCACCCCCTTAACCCATCATAGGCACAATAACCCCTAAGGCCAAATGCTGCTTCCCAGTGCCATGTTGGTAATCAGTCACGGCATGAACACATTACTCCTCATCCTCTCAAATACTAAACTAACAAGGGTACTTGTCTAGCTTTCCCTCCCCTCTCCTGTCTCAAACTGTTTTATCCCTTGTCCTCTCCCCATTCCCTACAGTACCAGAATAACCTGTGTAGGCGTCAAGGTCCAAAATAAATGCTACTGGCAAATGGACATTAAATTAAATAAATAACAATCTAAAAATGGTATCTTATGGTAGCTGCCGGTGAAGTGGCACTGAAATCTATGAGTGTGAGTACTACCATGTCATGCACTCTCTGTCATTAGTGCAGCCCAAAGCTACTTTCGTGCATCAAGATGACCCACCAGTGATGATACAACCCTGGACGTTTGCCATGATGCACCGATTAAGCGCAGGCAAATAGACTCGCCAGCACATCATTGGTGCATCATGATGACATAGATGGGCATAGTGCACAAAGGTACCAACAGTCCCTAGAGGGGTTAATTCAAGGCGGGAGCAATGGGTGGTAGGGGATGGGGCCAGGATAAAGGGTAAGGTTAATTGTGAATGCATGCGGTTGACTTGGCTGAACTAAGGCATCCCTTTGTTTGAAAAGATCAATTCACTGATAGGTCACACTGGACTTTGAGGGGACCCAATAATGTCTAGGATGTGGCAAGGCCATGCTGTATCTATTTGCCAAATGAAGTAAAGAACCTAACCTCATGTCAGATTGAGGGTTACAAAGCAGGATGCGGCATGTCCCTTTTGTTAGACCCCAAGTTTGGCCAATAATTCTAAGGCTAAAAGAGGTAAATGAACTCTTAGCTAGAATGGAACAGGAGGGGACATTCATCCCTGTACTACTCATCTTAATCTGCTAGTAGGATTAGAGAAAAATTGTATCATGCAATGCATTTATCCCCTTTCTTTTATACTAGCACTGGCTTATAGATAGAAGTATATTGGTCATTATACTTCCTGAAAAAGACTGAAAACAAAACAGTCCCCACTTGATTGGTGATCGATTCTGACAGCTGGGGCATTTGCACAAGGTATTGCAAATCAAACGTACTAGGAGAATTCAATAATTCATTAGGTCAAAACTTGGTCTAAATGCACCCCTGCTTAGCCAGCAGAAACTTGAAATTGAACCATTAGACAAGATTAAAATCAGGGAAACGTAAATCCTCATGTATGCAACCTAACTGCACACAGTTCCCTGAAAAGGAGAGATAAATTTAATCCTAAGGTCCTTTCCTGGCTATACAAAGGACCAGCCTCTCAAGCTTTGTGAGGTAGATCGGGTATGCAAGTGAGGCAGGTGGAGAGGAGGGCGGGTCTCAGAGGCTTCAGCAACCCCGTCTCTGGTTATAGGACACCAGTCACCTTTCATTTATTGACCCCTTTTCCTGAATGCATATCTACTTACACACAGATCTATGCTACATGTATCATCCTCTGTTGAGATTCCTGCAGTCATGGATGTATTTCCAAAAATACAATAGAGGTATTTCAACATCGGTGTGGGATGCAGAGAGGCTAGGCCCACCTTTGTTATTTGCAACCAGTGTCCATTATTTTAATGGACGATTTACTTAGTTTTCTATGCCTTCTGAAAATGATATGACAGAGAAGCACATGTATATCTGGGTGGGAGGAGGGTGACACTTTACTTTCCCCTTTCACTGAAATTATGTTTTGCCTGTCTATCTTTCACCTTATCTTTAGGCTGATGAATTTCTCATAGTAACATCAGTTGCAATGATTGCAAATAATATTTGACGACATGTGACTGTGGTTAAATATGTGCTCACTTTGCCCTCCATTTAATACAGAAAATGAGGTTGGCACTGCAGCCATAAGAGGTTGAGTAAAGGATTTTTCATCTATTGTGAGAAGAATAAGACACGAGCAGCAGGTGGTGCATTTTTTGTATAGGAAAAAATTGATGTTTGTGAATAGGTAGAAAACGTTATAATCATCTGACTGTGTCTTAGGTGTGACGGTGAAAGGCCACAAGAATAGGGAGACATGTATCCACAATTTCATTTGTGTGGAATTAAGCTGTTTGGAATTGAGGCTACATATTACTACATACAAGGAGTAAATTCTAAAAAGACAAAAAAGAAACACAACAAAAAACAACACTTTTTATTTGTATGCCAGCATCTAGTCTTGGATAGGACAATGAGCATTACTGCTTGTATCCAAGCGGACACACATGTTATGTTTCTATACCCTATTGGTATACATTTGTTGAAAGATCATACTGTCATGCTGATAATGTAAACACTATCAAAACTAATAAGGAAAGAAAAGATTCTTCATTCTATTCAAATTTTGAGTAAAATTCAAATGCCCTGGCATACACATTGATCTAGGATTGAAGCCAGCCCTATGGCACGTGAATATCATTTGAACCTTTTAGGTGGATGCATACCTTTTATATAGGGTAACTCGCCCCTGACTCGACCACTAGGCATGTTGGTACCTTAAGTCGACCACCCTGAGTTAACTTTTTTCAGATAGCATATATGCCTAGCAGTTCACTTTGCACCATTAACTACAATATGGGGATCCTGCACCTGACACCAACAATCATTATCTATTGTGAGAGTAACTCAAAATAATGCTGGATGGTCGAATTAAGGTACCAACATGCCTAGTGGTCGAGTCAGGGGCGAGTTACCCTAGCCCCCTCAGCCTCTCACAATCACCAGCCTATTGCTTTGTACTGTACGCATACCATATGAATGTGCAGTCCATACTATACATTATTCACTGAATGATAATACTTATTTATGTTCAGTATTCAGATGGGTACTGAGCACACACGGCTGTCGGTGCTGTGACTGTGTACAGAGTCACATCCCTCAGGAATCACAGCATGTGATCTGGGTCTATTTTCTCCATGAAGCCTGCACATGCTGTGCTTATTCACCAGGCTGACAATGCAAAACTTGAAGGAGCTAGATAGCCTCAGATTGCTGTAAGACTTCAGATGAGGGGATGCCAATAGTGTCTAGGAAATCCTCTTTCAATAATGCTGACATTAGCAGAGCTGTTAGATTTGGTGGTTTTCAAATTGTAGGGGCTGAGCTACATTAGCACATTGCACAGTTCCCTCTTTGGACCTTGTCAGGCTGTATGCTTCTATCTACTATCCGCATAAACACAAACACATGGGTGTTGCATGAGGATATACCAGGCTTAGCGATGTCAGTGCCTCTCACAACTTCGATGCGCATGTTGTGAATATGTGATGTTGTTCTCAGCTCCCCTCTCCCCAACAGACTACCTGGATATTTTGTTAGTCTTTCACAGCCAAAAGTAGTTTTCTTGAAATTTGTTCCCCACCCCCCCCCCCCATCAAGCAGAACACTTTTTTTCCATTTTTGACTCTGTTATATTCTGTTCTCTCATTAGCTCATATGTATACCTTCAGAAACCCCACTTCCTCTTCGCATACCGTATTTATTCCTCGGTCAGGTTCATTATCACTAGACTTGTTTTTCTGTTAAACTATTGTCTGCAGGCCGGTCTGCAGTAATTATCCTTATAGGACAAAATGGCTGCCTCAGGAGAAGAAGCCCTTACACGGCCTAAATCTCGTCTCCCCATAAAAGGACATGTCCCTGGAAACAACTAGATCCCCTCGACCCTTACTGCACACATCAGTCCATGGCACAGGATAGAGTTAATTAAGTAGGGACAAAATGACCAGGGGGCTATGCCCTATTGTGTTACACTTATGTGCCATCTCCTGACGGCCTTCATTTTCTTTCTTTCTCTTCTATTTCCTTGTATTTCCATCCTTCATTGTCTCTTCATTAAGAGTTTTTCTCCTTGTTTGTTTATCAGCAAACTTCCTTGCTTCTCTGAAGAGTTTTTCTCTTTAACTATTTTCTTCCGTCATTCTCTCAATTTTTCTTTCTTATACCCTCTTCTCGACTAGTAGTCTAACCCTTAAATCCTTCATAAGCTATTGCCTTTCTATCTTTTCCTAAACATGTAATACCTTTGATTGGGCTCTGATTTTAACAAGGTTAAACATGATTCCTGCATATTCAAAACATAATTTATGTTGCTAATTTCAAATGTGATGGACTTTTTCTTTCCATCTTTTCACAAGCAAGCTATACTTTCAATTGCCTAAATTTAAATCTTGTTGATCACAGTTTGCAACTGATTGTCATGGTAAGGAAACTTTAGCCATCCATGTCACATGGCTGGGGTTGGGCTGCCAATCTGTAGACGGGGCACGGGGACATGTATGTACTCTAGTTGTCTGTAGTGCCCCATTGGTCATAGATATCAATAGCAATCTATCCCCGGCGGTTAAACAAGACTCGTACATATATTTAAAACATAGTTTATGATGCAATTTTCATATATGACCCATTTAAGGACTAGATACTTAAATATGCCATTATGATACTTCCTGACCCGACAGCTATTTGGTGGTTGGAAGTTAAAGATGCAGGCTTGTCAGGTTGGCGTATAGGTTATCTTTCGAATTTTCAGTAGTTCATTTAGATGCAATGAGATATGCCTTCTTTACTTTTACCTTTCTATTTACACACTCTCTCTCTCTCTTTGTCATTCTACCTTACCATTTCCCCTCCACATACTTATTTTTTTCTCTGACATTGTTCCTTATTTACCTGATCCATGTTGTCTCAGTAACAACATGGCTTATCATTTCTTTCCTCCATCTTACCTCATAACCTTCTCCGTATTCATCCTGTTGTTCTTGCTTCACATACATGTCCCACCGATGTTCTTTTCTTATTCCATTTGCTTCTATTTCTCTTCATCGGCCGTGGCCTACTCTGTCTAGGGAGGGGTGCAAGGGGGAGATGCTTGTCGGGGGCTAACCTTTCATAGATAGATTTGGAAAGTAAGGGGTGCAGCCAAACGAGGAAGGGGTGCACCCCCCATTTTAGAGCAAATTTTGGGTCCGAAGTATGTGAACCTAAATTAAGTGCAGGAGGGTCAGGAGCCTCTTATCCATGCTCTATATCTGCCAATGGCCTATATCTACTATAGGCCCCTTTAGCACAATGTACTGAGCCCCCCCCCCACCCCTCCCTCAGTCAGAATACATGTGACAAACATGGGTCTGGTAAAAAACCATAGACCTGTAGTGACTCCCGTGTGCACTGTGTATTTGTCCTGTAGAATCAGTATAGGCCCATGGTAATGAAATTCTCTGGGGTACACCTCTTTTAAGCTATAGGGGTCTAGAGGGACATTAGCACCCAGCTACATGTTCAGCAGAATGACTCAGAAAAGACATGACACCGAATTAAAGTCTAACAATAAGGCAGGAGTAACAGCCTAGCTCTCTTTTATACTGCTGTGAGATGAGGCACTGAAAGGGGCCCTGGCATGGCGAATTTCAACATGGTTACCTACCAAAAGATTGTGCACAAATCCGCAGGACCCAGCGGAAATATTTGCGAGGATCTGATTGGTTAACGGGTGGTCACGTGACCTTTTATTGCGAGTGTGCATTCGCCGTGCCAGCCCCCCTTGAAGGCTGATAAGAGTACTATGTACTAAACCATTGTTGTTTAGGGGCGTGGGAAAAGGTTTCAGAGTGGGTGGGACCAAGGGGGTTTTCTGCAAATTTTGACCTCCCTTTGCTTGACCTTTTAGTTTTGACCTTTTGAGGAGTTGGCCAACAGTGGGGTTGATATGTCCCCCCTGTCCCCCCTGCTTTCCACGCCCATGATTATTGACCAACTACCAGTAGCTCTGAACTTCAGTCCTTTTTCTGACTGGCCTATGTGTTATGTTTATGGCACCCCGTGGACTGTGGTAGTCAGGCAGTAGGTCAGCTGCAGGCACCACTGGGTGTCAATTCATGACTGACTGCCCATTTACTATGTACATATTACCAACTTATACCACGATTCTGGCACTTCCGGTGGTTTTATATGCGATATATGCGTGGTATATTCTGCATATACCACTCATGTGCGTTTTTGAAATTTTTGGTAAAATCATTTTTCGGGGTCAAGTTCGGGGTCAAGTTGGAATATTTTGGGAAATTATGGCAGCTATACAAAGTTAATCTAGCTATTTTCCATTGTGAAAAATCGTACCAACTCGTATGAGGATTGAACCCCGGCCGCAGTGGTGGTAGGCGAAGGCCTTAGCCATAGCGCCATACTGAACGGTGATGAAACTCAATGCGAAAGTAAATAAATTCTAACCTGGGGTCCTTGTCCTATGTTTACACTCAGTTTTCTTCTTGATTCCAAGCTTGTAATGTTATAATATTGAAATCCCAAGAAGTTTTCGATCCAAAGACGAGGAATGCGTGCTAATTTTCTCCATTTTCTTCGATATAAATAAGAATCCATTGATTTTCCCAATGTACGCGGGTCGCGGCCCGGTTCGCTCTGTGAGAAGCCATTGTTTTTGTTCCTTGCCGGGAGAGGTACCGCCGTGTTCACACTCACTTTTCGTATGGAAACCAACCATGACATGTCGAGATATTAAAAAGAATACATCCATATCAGGTAAGAAATTAATACAAAATGGAGGAAATCGTGGTATAAACCTATTAGGTCATGGATATTGGAGCCCACGGGGAGTATATGCTGGATATACTCCCCTAGGGCTCCAATATCAATGATCTATTAGCTTACTAATTACAGAGGTCTGAATGCAAACTGTATATAGCACTTGGAGTGCTATAGCAACACCTCTATTTAGTGGTCATTTCTAATGCAGCAATGTCTTTGTAGATTCTTTCTTAACATACCATGACCTTCCCTTGAATCTGTACCAAAATTGTCTTAGGAATAGGAATTAGCAGTCGTATTGTTTGGTGTCATCCCAGTGCTTAAGAAAAGACTTCCTATTTTAAAGTGTTCTTCATGATGCCATTTTTGGTGAACACTTGATATATGTGCCTATTGACATTTTAACAAAAATCGTAAGACCTATTGAATGTCTCATTCGTTGGATATTGCCTCACTTGTAGGTTAGTGTCATTTGTGGCTTAATGTCATTTGTATGTTAATGCCTGTTTTGAGTGTCCCTGACAGGTGACACTATCCCTCCCATTTGTGGGATAGTGTCTCATTTGTGGGATAATGCCATTTGTGATTTAATGTTGTCTGTGCCTTAATGCCACTTTTGAGGGATAGTGTCCCGATGGGTGACACTATCCGTCAAACAAGCATTGTTTGAGGGATATTGTCTCATTTGTGAGATAGTGTCCCAACATCGCCTAATAATTATTATGACATTTCTTCCAAACTTCTCCTTCTCAGATTTAGGAAACAGCCAATGGTCTAAGTACTCCAAACTTCAATTGCTGGACAGTCTACACAGTATTGAGTGGAAAAGGCATTTTCACCAAGCACAATCCTGCTTCGAGACTAACTCATTAAGAAACACTCGATTTGGAGTAATTCCTATGAGCCTCTGTCTCTGTCCTCTAAATGTTCCATTCTGGGAGGCATTGTGTTTTCATCTACATGTGTGACCAAACTGAGCTTCTTTTATGAACTGATAGAGACATATCATAGTAAGCCTAGATGTTCAGGCAGGGGTCTCTTGGCTTTTCCCATATACTACTCACAGTGTTAAGATTACTGTGTTCAGATTACTATGCTTCCATGAAGCTCGTACAGATATGAATAGCCTCCCTGTCATACCCATGCCCTTCTCCATCAAAAACTCATCAGGCTTCTTCCTTTACTTTGTAGAGAGTTCCATCTGCCTACTTTTAATCAGTGTCACCAGCAGACACTACTTTTACCTAATGCACCACCACCTATTATTCATTTCTGGTGAATAAGGCAACCCCATAAGTTTAACCATAAACCTCTACAACATTATTGTGTATGTCTATGGATTAACCAAGAAATGTTGATCCCCACACCCCATGCACCAGTGTCGCATGACTAATTTAGATGCTTAACTAGGAGAATTAAAGCACAATAAATTCAAAATAACATGAAATAACTCAGTACCTTCATACAGTATACAATTGCAAATAAGAACATGTTTTCAACAGGCCCCAATCTTAAGTAATGTAGCAGCTGGTGCAGTTTAAATTGTTTAAACATGGTGTCATACAATGCATTAGAGAAGCCTGCTTCCTGCTCCTATATTAGCAGATTATATAGCACTATGTATATATTAGAATTAAAAAACGATGTTGATCAAAAGAAGTCATGAAAATAGTGTAGTCTTTGTTTTCTTAGTACATGCTTTAGGTTGGTAATAGACAAAGGTGGTTGTCGCTGTCAGTCGTGCCCCTTAACTACTTTTCATTTACCCTTACTTAAAAAAAGAGAAATTACCCCTGTGCTTTCATCTAGTGTCACGTTAACATCAGACAAAACTCAGAACATATGTGCAAGTGACAAGGATCATGAAATAACATTTAAAGTGTTTATGAAGAGGCACTTCCTTTCAAAAGGTAATCCTAGGTGTTAGACAAAACAAAATCAATGATAGGAAAGTTAGTCACTATGTCTACAAGGAAAGAGTATATTAAAAAAAAAAATCATTTTTGGTTGTGAACTCGTGTGCAAATAGCACTATACAAACTAATATTAGGAAGAGCTAGTAAGTCTTTTTTGTGTTGACTATTGACTACCAACACCTACCACTTCCATTTCTTACTGCCCCATGCTGTGTGTTTATGGCACCCTGTGGACTTTGGCGGTCAGCTGTAGGCAAAACTGGGAGTCAATTCATGACCTAATGCCGATTTACAATGAACATATCACCAACCTGCTTACTGACCTCTAAATCTATGCCAACTGCCTAGAATACCCAAAGTTTGACCTTCCTCTAAACATGAAAAGCTGATACTAACGTTGCAGGGCATCCAATACTCTGCTGCTTTGAATCAACTTCCTATTCTTCACGACCGTGACATTTCTAATTTCCTGCTTAACCATTGGTACTACTTAAATGTTGACACTTGGCACTTATATGGGAACCATTCATTGTTTTTTTTCCCATTTGGCTCAACATTGCTCACACTGCCAATTAAAAGCTGAATGATTTGACACAGCTTTTGAAACCCAATCACTGTGGCCCACCATTTTATTGACATCACTGCTGACTACAAAAAAGAAACCTTACCTGGATCTGTCTCTTTTTCTCCTATTAGCTAGCTTGAGGCCCATTCATGTTCAATTCAGGGACTTTAGTGTCTGCCCACTTTAATCAGTGTCCATGCCAGGCCCAGTATCTGCCTTATGCCCCTTTACCTCTTGCCATGGTATTCATGGCCTAGTCCTGCTTCATGGCCCTGTTTTGTATACTACTCACAGTGACTGTGCTGCGTTCTTAGATATGTTTTGTTGTTCAAGTTGTACCTATTATATGATTAACACTTTGTTAATGATTATCCTTTTTAACGATCAGCATGAACTATTTAGTTGTGATGCTTTAATAACTGTGGCTTGTACATTGAGGCCTGCTTAGTGGTGTCCATGTTGGTAGGTCGGGGCCAGTGTAATGACCAATAAAGTTTCCTTTTACTCTTCTTCTTTCTGCTTTCCCGGGATCCTTTGCTATCTAAAACATGCCCCAGCTATTTTGTTCACATGCAAGATGGGCTAGTAGTAGATCAAACGCATGAAGTAACAACAATAGGCACATAATGTTACACATAATGCTGTACTTTCTCAAACACAGATACCAAAGTAAATTCAAACCCTTTAAAATGTTTCCAGAATAAAAATCCAGCCCAAAGATTTTATTTGCAATCTTTGGATGTGTCCTATCATAAGTATGCAGGCTTCGACTGTTCAAGGAGTATTATCTATGCTCTGTTTTGTATTTCAGGAGACTGGGAGAATTTATTTTAGGTTGTGGACAAAATAAGTTGTCTGAAGAAAATAATTTTATAGATGTCATTTTGATGACATGACTATGAACTGATGTGCAAATGGTACCATACAACCCAACAACAGGGAGTGCTAGCAAGCCGTTGTTTGTGTTGATTGATGACCCCATTCCACTACCACTTCCGCTGTACTATTTCTGACTGCCCTACATGTTATGTTAATTGCCCCCAATGGACTGTGGTAGTCAGGCAATAGGACAGTAGTAGGCACCACTTGGTGTCAATTCATGACACCCAGCTTACCATCCTTCTTACAAACATCTAAATGCCAACTGTCTATGGCACTTGGAGTGCTAGAGTCACACATCTATTTAGTGGATGGTTATGTCTGATGCAGTAATAAATGTCTCTGTAGGTTGTTTATTAATATACCCTGTTTCCTTCCTCAATGCCACAACAAAACTGCCATAGGGAGCCGAAGTATTCACCCTGGGAAAGATTACATAGATGACAAATAAATTACACTCAGGCCATGCCAGCAAGAAGTAGGTCACAGTGCTGAGAGAGGTTGGCCGGCATGTCAGATTTTCATCTTAAAGAGACATAATCAACTTTGTTTGGTTATCATAGCGACCATTACTAAGTTTCAGAAAAAAATGATCATGCAACCTTGACTCTATGCACATTAGTTATGCAAATGCAACATTTTAAGGTTCTAGGACAATTGGAAAAAAAGATATGTATGCCAATGTAAAAAGGGCAGTGTACCATTGTGTCTCTTGCTGAAAAGGAAGGTGTGCAAAAATGTGTTGTATACAGGAAAAGATATTGGCATAGGGTCATGTTTCTAAAGGGTATTAATATTACACAAAAGTGAAATCCATTTGTGAAGTGCATAGTGATTTCAACACAAACAAACAATCTAAGATGGAAGTGTAGAATAGTGACATTAGCACTAGCATAAAATGTGAAAGGTAATCTCCAATATATACTACTTATTAATGTCAAATGGAGAGAGTTGGACAGTAGTAAATGGCAGAGGGACACAAATGGATGAGGGATTTTGGGTGAATATCAGGGAGGAACCATGGTGATAAATTTGGGGTCCTTGATGTGAGTGGCCATATTGGCCAATTGTATTGCAAGAAGCATTCAGGTACCATATTTCCGCATCTAATGATTTTCTGAGGATCAGCGACATTCCCAGGTTGGCGCCAAATGTAACCTGTTTCAGTCTGTATATAATTGTGTAATTTGGACAATTGCTAAAATAACCTACTGTTGAGGCTCATTTAATTTTACATAAGGGCCTGCATACAGAAACATTAACAAATTTTAGCACACGGTTAATGAAACTGGCCAATATGGTAGGTGCTTTTACAAAATTTATGGCCATCATACCCTGTTCCTTCTACATGGCAGCCAGATGAGATTTTTACTTCATACCCAATGTTCTTTGAATGCCTTGTCTAAACCTATGCATACTTAGGAGTCAAGCATCTTTTTGTGCCAATAGGGTAATTTAAGTTAGGGCGGGGGCGGATAGGTCAGTTCTCTAGTGGCCAGGAGGGTGTTGCTCCTATAGTAAAAGGAAGAGCTGGCTAAAAATGCCCTCATTTCACGTCCCTTCTTTTCATGTAGCTATAACTTGTCCCTTTTGTTGCTCACAAGTGGTCATTCATGTATGGTGCTAAAAAAGGGGGATTTGAGTAGGTACCTAGTTGGGAGAAGTCAGTCAGTATAATATACTATAGAGTGTGTGACATGAGTAGGTAGCTGATAGTGCAGCTACCTTTGTTTTAAACAAGGCAGGTGACTTTTCAGACTAATGCGGTGAGCTTGCAAAATAAGATATGCTGCCAATATTGTGTTTTCCTGCAATCAGCTGTGTGCCAGAGGGAACACCATCCCATTACATCATAAAGATGATCCCTACCAGGTCCAAACAAATGGCCACTGTCATGCGTTTATTCTACTCTGCATCTGCAGAATTGAGTCGAATCTGCCAGAACTAGACTTAAACTATACAGTGAATCACCTTATTTATATCATGGTAAGAACTTAGCTGAATGTTTATTAATTAGTACTGGATACACTTACCCATTCTGCACACTGATATCATTCTGAATGCTCTGAGAAAGTAGTCCATACATACATATTGTGAGATATTGTGTAAAACCATGAAAGAAATTTATACAGAGTTTCACTTTGAAGTGTAGACAGGGTGCAACTCTGTCTATAACTGTGATGAACCTAAAGTAGCGTAATTTCTGCAATTAAGCCCCAGAAAAAAGGACATGAAAGCAAATTGTTGTGCATAATCTCCATTCCATAACAATAAGGTTATATGCTTTATACCATTGTAGTGGTTCATCTTTTTGGTTAGATATCAAATCATAACGAAAAGAGAAGAAGTTTCCGGGTAGGTAACCGAGTGTTTATTCTGATCTTAGTTACATACGATCACAGCCTATAGAGACTACATGCAGGATGAACTACTGGAGAACTGCTGTACGAACTCCCCTTATATAGGGGAAAAGCCCGTGAAACTCAGACCTATCACGTGACGTATGACAGACAAGTGGAAGGCCCCCTGGTGTAAGGGCTACGGCTGCCACCTGCCATCCGGACTCCCCAATCACACCCTAATTTTAACAGTTACTCTTTCTGATTTCCTTTTCCTCATATCTCCTGTTATTAAGTTGTATTAGTTTAAAACAGAGATGCTTAGTACACCTTAATAACCTGCATGTATGGGGTGCCCTGTATGTGAGGTATTACAATAGGTCTCTTTATAAATCCATTTTTCACATTCCTCCAAGTCTTTTTCTCATCTCCATTTTCAATAGCAAATAATTAATTAATCTTTGCACTGCATTAAATTGAATGACAAAAATGTAAGAGCCCATCCAATCAAGGGTGTCACAGTCCCCTTTTGGAGAGTGGGCCAGTATGTGGCTCTAATTATAGCATGTGCACTGTATAAAAGAAAAGAATCGCCCCTTATAAGAAGGTTGAAAGGTTCTAGAATTAATACATCCATATATCTAAGGATTCAATTTATTGCTGAAAATATGAGAGCATATTTAACTGGGAATGTCTTTCCCTTTAGCCCTGTCAATAGAAACCGGGTCTATGGCTCCCATTAGAGGAAATTTAGATTATCATAACACTATCAACATTATTAAAATTTCAAAGATAAAGTTAAAGTCACATTCTTATCATAAATCTTAACTAGTATAGAGTTCATAAATAGTATGTCAAATGCTTGAAGCATTGATTGCTCTGTGTGGTGAAAAGGTGAGAGCTCAAACATGTATGCATTGGGAGGTAATTCTGTCAGGTTAACTTAACTATGGGTCTCTATGGACACCAAGATGGCAGACAGAAGGATGAAACACTGGTGTATTGATAAGATATAAAATGGGAATGTGGTATATAGAAATAGACATTATCACAAAGGGAATGATTTTCAGCAGTTCTGGACTCTGCCACCAGGGTTCATCTAAGTCTGCATAATTACATACTTTGATAAATGCCCAAAACCATTATTGTACTGGGATTTCCCATTTCAAATTTCTAAGTGATCCGATATATAGTCTACATTTTATAGCCTTGTATGTAGTATACCCTGACTGGTTACATGGACAGAACTTGCAGATGGCACATTTTGTCCATTTCAACCACCACCAACTTGACACATACTGTGTGAGATTAGCCCAAAAGAAATCTGGCCATCCTCTATATAGGATTGCATTGAATATCACACCCCTGAGCTAGATATTTATCAAGTTGTATGGCCTGAATATGGACGAATGGCTATCTGTAAGACTTACTGGTTTGGAATTATTGAATGATTTTACACTTTTAGAGATGTCTTATTTCAAATTGCAAGCAAATAAATGCAGTCAAAATTCATATTCCTGAAGTACAAGTATCAGAGTGTATGGATGAAATGTTTACTGTTGTATAGTTATATTGTTTGTGCTGTATGAGCATCCTGAAAATGCTCCAATGGCTATGAGCAAAAGGGGCCAATTTTATGGCAAACCTTCACTCATGAAAAGTCCCAACTACCTGTGTTAGGTTTCTGAAAAATATCTGATATACCTATTCATACGATGGGGGTGGCAGAGGTGCATTATCATAACAGACAGCCCCTCCACCCCACACACCACCATTACACACCCACCCCACCCAACACCCACCCTACCACCCCTTCCGCCCATCATACGCACTCAGACCCCCAACGCCAAATGCTGCTTCCCAGTGCCATTTTGATAATGAGTCTCGGCATGAACACATTATTCCTCATCATTTCTCTCAAAAACTAAACTAACAAGGGTACATGTCTAGCTTCCCCTCCCCTCTCCTGTCTCAAACTATTTATCCCTTGTCCTCTCCCCATTCCCTACAATACCGCAGTGACCTGTGTAGGTGAGGAGGTCTTAGATAGCTTCAAATACTGCACTGTAAAAATAAGTCATGGAAAATTAAATGGATCTCTGGAAACTTTAGGACAAGGATTTACTGGAGAATCCTTGTAATGTATTTGACTAAGATGCCTGGTAAACTGCAAAAATGGTGCTCAGGTTTTAAACGTGTTAAGGTCTGAAAATGTTCATAACCTAAATATATATGTGAGCCATCCTTACAAAATGGTTCGGAAGTGGCATATCGAAAACGTTTAGTTTTATTTTATTTTATTTTTTATTTGCAAGGTAAAGCAACATTAAGTTACATGATAATTTTCACAATACTCCGGTTTCTAGTCATAGACCTAGAAGACACTGAATCATGTTAGAGAAATTTGAATTGACCAGAGCCAGAATGGTCATTAATGTGGATGTCCACTAAATTCGTAGAGTCAAAAAGACTTAGCCTGCCGCTAAGGTTGTCATTTACTGTGTCAGATGTTCACAGTTTTATTTGGTGAGTGCAAGATGAACCATGTGATGAGTTCATGTAGCCAGAGGTATGGTTTCTCATACAGGTATTACAGACATCAACGAGCTGAGCAGAGGGGATTACGGGAGAATACTACATGCTTGTCTATTTAACAAAGCTCAGAGCCAAGGGGGGGTAGATGAATTCGGTAGAAAGGGTGGGAGGGGAGGAAGCTGACTCACTTGCATAGTCTGACAGAGGAGGTTTGAGTCGACTCTGCCACTTAAGTGTTTAAGGTGGGTGTATCAGTTTACAAGTATGGCAGGAGGTAGTCAGTCCCAAAGTTTGACTCCACGGTACCAGGGTGAATTTTTGTTTTTTGCGTCTATACAGATGCCTTGAAATCACCTCTGGTACAACTGTTTCGGCTGGTTCGAGTCCCTGTTTTTTGCCTCCTTATACATAAGGAGGGCAAGCTGGGCATTTGGTCTTACTTCTAGTGTTCTAATGATCGAAGTAGGGCATGATAGTTTGCTTATAAACGGTTAGCTCTATGGCCTCGTCCATCAGTTCTTATTAAGCTTAAAATTCTCTTGATCTATCTTTCCTCTCAGTAGCTGACGAGAAGGAAGTCAACTTCAGTTCACCATCTAAATTTACACAAAGGTAGGTGTATTCAATTGGTGCTTCTAGAGGGCAGTTCCTTATCTCTATTTTCTCTTTACAAGCATCCACTAATGCTTTTTTCTAACCGTACCAGACCACTTGGTTTGTTTTGGCATTTATTGATATGCTATTCTTGGTACACCAGCTCACCAAGCTGTTTAGGTCTGCGTATAACAATGATCTAGCCTTCTCAGGGTCGGTGTGGGGGACAGTCAGGAATATATCATCAGCATGTAGGATCATCTCAGCATTAGAGGGGACTTCTGATATGTTATTGATGTATAATATAAACAGCAAGAAGCCCAATATAGAACCCAGCAGGACCCCGAAATGTATGTCTCTATGGCTAGTTTTTCTTCCATTCAGTAGGACACATTGCTTTCTGTTGTGAAGATAACTGGCAATCCAACTTATGACACTTCCCTGTAGACCCGCACTGTATAATTTTCTAATTAGCAAGGTGTGATGGATGGAATCAAACGCCTTGCTGAAGTCCACATAGCAAGCACATGTGACCTTGGCAAGCATATTGACATATTCATTTATAGCTCATCGAGATCTTTCATTTCACTTGCATATTTGAACCAGGAGGTCCTCAACAGATCTTCTGTCAGTAAATGTCAAAGCAATTAAGACTTGATTAAAGACAAACGCTGCCCGTACACATAAGCCACCTGATTGCAGAAATCAGAACCCATCAGTCTTACTATTTTCATGATTATTCTCACCCTTAATGGACTACTTTACCTGTACATATTTTTCAGCTCATTTCAGATCACTATAGACACATGGAATATGTTTTTAAGTTGTTTAAATCCACGTAGTACGGAGCCCCTTATAGGACATCTCAAAAAGATTTTTTCCATGTAAAAATTATTCCTGCTGGTACAGGAAGATACCTGCGGGTACAGGAAGATTCCTGCGGGTACAGGAGTATTCCTGCAGGTACAGGAGTATTCCTGCGAGTACAACAGGAATCTTGCGGGTACAGGAGGAATGGGGCCATCCACAAATGACGTCAAGCTCAAGGGGGGAGGGGGGTCAGGCCGGGCATGAAGAGAAAACTTCATAAAGGGGGGTCAAAAATGGACAGAGGTGTCAGGAAGTTTCCCCCTGGAATATCCTCCCCTCAGGGAATCCCTCCCGAGGTTAGGGTAAAGGTTAGGGATAAGTGGTCATTCATAAATGATGTCATGCCATAGGGGGGAAGGGGTCAAGATTTCATGACGAAGTGTGACAAGGGGGAGGGGGTGGTCAAAAATGGGCCAAAAAAAGTGAGACATCATTTATGGACAGCCCCTAGGGTTAAGGTTAGGGTTAGGGATAGGATTAGGGTTAGGGATAGATAAAGTGACCGGTTAGGGTGTATCCACAAGAATTGTCCAGTTTATGCAATACTTGTTCAGTATCGACAAGAATTGTTCAGTTTCCACAAGAATAGTTCAGTTTCCGCAAGAATTGTTCAGTATTTGCAAGAATTGTTCAGTTTCCGCAAGAATTGTTACTGTACCCGCAGGAATTGTTCAGTACCCAAAAGAATATTTTTTTCTGGTGAAAAAATTATTTTTGGTATGTCCAATTAGGGGCTCCGTACTACAGGGACTCAAGGTTAAGGGAAAATTAATATTTTTGAAAAAAATCATAACTTTTTCTTTTTAACCGTGACCACTGGTTTTTTCTTTCTTTTTTTTTTCGAAATATTTATATAAATATCATCTTTCTATCCAGTGAGTATTATAAAAAATCAACACTGGGTCAGTGGATATGGGATAATACATTGATAAATAGTTCACTATGCATTTCTATAGTTAAGGCATTTCATGATAAAAATGGACATACTGTAAAAGTTAGCACCGTGACATGGGGATTTTCTTTTTGCATTTTCTTATTGTTTATAATATCAAACTAATATAATCTAGAGTTATTTGAGATTATCAGCACCAGAACCAAATCATGGCATATGGCCGCATTTGTCATTAAACTGAGATAATTGACAACTTAAACATGTAAGAATTTATGAATCCTTTATGATTCCTATGTGATTTTACCAAAAAACTATCGCTATGTCTTTTAGGCATTTAGAAAAATCCTAAAATGTATTTTTCTTTTTTAATCTGATATTTCTGACTCTATACCACATAAAAAGGACATATTTAGGCTTCTAAATGTGCGACTTCAGAACCTCTATGGATGTTTCTCTGTTCTCTGTACTGTTTGACTTGATGTTTTGAAAACAGGACTATTAAAATAAAACGCACTTAGTTTTACAATGACAGTCTGTACACAGAAAATGTCCTGGACTCCACAGAACTTTGTTGTTCGTTTTCGTAAGATTTGCCGACTGTAAGATAAATCAGAATAATTTACAAAAGCCAAAAAACCTATAGAGTCTACACCAGCTAAACTAGATATCACAATATATACAACAAAGCTATTGAAATATGACACTCTTTCACTACGTGTCCATTCAGTATGGACGAAGAGTATTCCCTGCACTTTGTAGAACCAGTCTGAAAGCACCTGTCATCCCCTACACAGGGGTCTGTTACACAAATGGTACTCGTTAATTTGTATTTTTAAATGAAATAATGTTTGAAATAAAGAACATGAGGGGGAGTAAGAAATAATTGTGTTTCATAATGTCTACTTGTCTGGAAGAGTACCAAATATAGTTATGTTCATTAATTTTCATGTTCTTTAATTATTTCATGTTAGTTAATATTGGTGCTCATTCCTAAAGTGTGAGATACATGGTAAAGTACACATTTCTGTGTACTACATCATCACAGGTCCCCATAACACTTGTAAAATAGTGTAAATAGATTAAAGAGTACGGTGAGTGATAATTGGGAACATTGATTTATTAACGAGCATGACCAATATTTTCATTATTTATCTATATCATATGGGGAAGTCCATATGACGTCATTGGTCACATAAGGGGAATCCCTAGCTAATACTAATACTACAAAAACATGATGATAGGAGTATAAAATTAAAGAGCACCAAATAATGAACACATTTAAGGTACAGTGTGGAAGAAAATATACCTATGATAACCAGATCAAATAATTTATAATGATTATCTACTGTTTTTGTTCTTCCTTACATGTTACAATTGTAAAATTATGTCTTCTTAAACATTTTTAAAAACTTAGTACCACATTTTTTATATGTATAACTTTCAATCATGTAACACTGTTTTTACCCCTTTACCAGCACCAAATCAATATTAAAGAACACCAGAAATATATTAACGATCAGTTATGAAACACCTGAAAATTCCTATAGAAATAACTGGATTTTGCTGGTTAACTAATGAGCACGAAATATTAGCGAACACCACCTAGATTTACACTTGTAACACATTTTCTAATATATTATTATCAACGTTCAGGAATTTTGATTCTGTGACAGACCCCAGAAAGATATGGATCACATCATCTATGTAACAAAGGCTTTGGTCAGGTCCATAGGTCATTCTGTAAGCTACATACAATATGTAAGGTTTTACATTGTGTCAAATGACTAGTGTTGGATTCATTGGAATACAATAATCATGCTAACAGTGACTGGTGATTGCATTGAGACCATTGACACCTACAGAAAAAAAACAGTGATTCACTGGAACCCGCATTGCCAGTGAATCACAAAAAAATATGGTGAATTCCCATTGAAAACTGTGGAGAATCCCCGCACAGTGAACAGTAGGATTCTGTTATTACAGAGGAAATCACTGTTCTTTTAGATTATGCTGAATCAGCTAAAATTTACAGAGTTTCCACACTAAATTTAGCGAATCTTTTAACAGTACAGTTAGAAAGCCCAAGAAATAAGTAATCTAGTTCACAGATTTTGGTGTTGCGAAAAATATGTTAGTGAGCAAATTCCCATGTTTTATTTTTTCTTTAACTAACTAATTTTGATTTCCTTAAATGTGATGCTTCAGTAATTGAAAAATAACGTACAAAACAAAGTGACAGCAGTACTGTGATTTATATTAAATTAAGGTTAACACATTTTTCTATAAATACCTTTCATGTTTGTGTCTGTGTACAGTATAGGTGGGCCCCTCATAGATGTGTGTCACTGTATAGAGGGTGTCACCTGGGTATAGCACTGCTATATATGTGGACATTTGAACTGTAGCCTGAAACGATACAGGGAATATGTGTATGTAATTTCAAGATTAATTCTCAGCACAATATGCCTGTATCCTTCAAGTCTGACCAAACTCTCATAGAAATAGCAACTACATGCATAGGCTTACCAAACAAGCTTCTAATTAGCCTGGAGACTTGCATCTTTGTTGGTTTCCTATCAAATATCATCTTACAAGATCAATTAGGTTAAAACAATGAGCTGATGTTATTTAAAATCAGCCAAGGATAAATTCTTGTCGTGACATTGTCTAAATCCATGTTTAATGGGAGAATTGAATAAAGATCTGTATCTTCTCAACACAAAATGTGATTTAAGGAAGACCGTGCCTTAGCGCCAAGTGGCACTGGGGGGTTGAAAAGAGTTAAAAAGAATAGGTTCCCCAGTCTCAAGGCTATTATCAGGGGCGTAGGAAAATGGGGGGCCAGGGGGGCCTGGGCCCCCCAGTCATAAAGGAGGTGGGGCCTGCGTATGTCTGGGCCCCCCAAAAATTTGCCAAGGATTCATAATAAATTGGACAAGAAGTTAAAACTTTGCATCTCAAATTAGATTGATATAGTAATGGGATAGGGAAAATGAAATTACTTTTCTATTCAAATTTTATATAGATATATATAGGCGCTATTGCGCTTGAGCCGACAATTCAAGGGGGTCTTGGTGGGGGCCCCCCAATGAAGATTTGCTTCCTACGCCTCTGATTATGCAGGCCAGACTGATCTGAATTATTTTGTAGGACTAGACTCACTCTGAGTGAGGTGAAAATATGGGAAAAAGCACCTAAGGAAATCCAGTGCAGCAATAGCCCTCAGACCAAAATATTCTTTCATAATCTGCCATTGAATTTCAAAAAGGCGCATTGTAAGGGTAAATAGCTCATTACACAGGAACATGATAACTAAAAAATTGAACAATGATAACAACAAGATAATGCAACATCAACACTGAAAGTGGGAAATATCAAAGCAATTTAGCTAATACAAGGGGAAGGGTTGAAATTTACAGGTGTGAGACAGAGGAAGAATATTGACTATAGGCAACTAATAATGGTCTTGACGGGATTTCTCAACATTGTACAACTAGACTCAACAAGTATGACTCAGAGGACCCCTAGTCGTACAGAGTGGTCACGCGAAATTCTTGCATGCTGAACACCAGGGAAGTACAGTGAGCTCTATGAAGATATGATTTGAGATACTAGAATCATTCTGTATAGCTAGGTGGTTATTGATTTTGGTGATACAGAATTCTTCAGTTACAACCTGAAAACGTAGATGAAAGCACTGGGTGTGCTCAAGGTGAAGGGGGTAGGTGAGAAATACTGAGCTATTCACCCTTACAATGCAACTTTTTCAAATTCAATGGTGGATTATGGAAGAATATTTTGGTCTGAGGGCTATTGCTGCACTGGTATATTGAATAAAGAGTTGGTCATCAGGGCTACACTCATACGTCTTAACTACCCTAAAGGGTTGAGACATGCCCGCGTAGGGTCAGCATACGGGTTCTGAATTACTGAACGTCTCATTTAAGCATCATTCAGACTGATTGTCCTGATGCACTAACATTAGCAGCCTTCAAATGCCTAATGTTGAGGAGTGGCCCAAGGCATCTCACTACAACAAAGGGTGCCACTGCTCTTTGTACACACATCTGAGTATTGATAAGTGGGTGGGGCGTCACCTTTATTACCAAGTGACAAAACAAAAGAAGACACTTGCAGATCAATACGGCTGCACAAGGACATGGCAGAGGCTTTTGACTGCATATTAACAGTCAAGTGCAATATATTAGACAATCAACAGTGAGATGATCCAGTATTTCAGGTCTAAGAGCAATGGGTTAAATAAAGCTTTACAAAGGAAAAAAGAGGAAAAGCAGGAGGCAAGGAATGAAAGATATAGGTGAAGAATCTTTACACAATGGAAAATTAAGGAAGAGGAGGAAGAGTACGGTAGAACCCCAGTCAAAAGCCAATTTTTTACTCTTTTTGATCAAATTAGCTGTTTAACCTTTTCCCAAACTCTACCCCAGCTTATGACTCAGGTTGTATTATGAGCGGCGCTTTAGACACAGAATGGCAGAGACCGGCTGACAGAAGTAGAGCTGGACAGATAGAGACGAATATCTGAATGCAATCATATAATTTTGACAAAGACACAAATGCTGCATACTACAAAAACAAATCATTACTTCTGACTGCTAGGGTATTTCATCGGCTCAGCATTTAGTGTACATTTTAATAAAACTGCTGATTTAATCTAAATCCTGGACTTTATATGATCCCATTTCGATGACTAATTTAAGGGTTATAAACGGGAATTTGAAGTGCTCATGTCCTTGGAATATAGATAGAGCCCTGGTGCACCTCATAGAAACAGCCAAATGTAGGGTTACACCTATATACAAGGGTATGATACACCTAATTATTTTTTATCCTGACTGTATGGGCTTCCAGTAGATTGGATGGCAGTCTGCTTAGTGCCAATTACCACATCCATAGGAGAATGTATCGATGGGCCTCAAGTGGTTGGGACTTATTAGCAGTACAGCTATGGTGGTCCCAATGGGGTAATCAGGTAAGTACTGGTGGTACCTTTGGTTACTGGGCAATGTGCAATGGTGAATGCAATGTGCCCAGGAATACACTAATGCTTTAACCATGGGTGTTACAATAATATGGAAGACATATTTTGAAATCCCACCAAAAATAAGCTTTATAGTGAAAGCTTGTATAAGAAATTTGTCTTGGATATCCTTTGGTTCATTGAATGACAGCTTAATATTATAAAATCTTTTTAATGAGGTATGATTTAAGTCTTCAATAAGCTCTGCTCTACACATCTGAGACAGATGCCACTAGCGTTATCTCTTGTGAATTCTATTTCTCCAAGGCATTCAAGTTTACCCTGTCCACTTCTATGCTGAGCTCTTATCTCTTAGAATCCTCTGCTGAGACAGAGGAAATCACTGTTCTTTTAGATTATGGTGAATCAGCTAAAATTTACACAGAGTTTCCACACTAAATTTTACAAATCTTTTAACAGTACAGGTAGAAAGCCCAAGAAAGAAATAATCTAGTTCACAGATTTTGGTGTTGCGAAAAATATGTTAATGAGCAAATTTCCGTGTTTTATTTTTTCTTTAACTAACTAATTTTGATTTCCTTAAATGTGATGCTTCAGTAATTGAAAAATAACGTACAAAACAAAGTGACAGCAGTACTATGATTTATATTAAAATAAGGTAAACACAATTTTCTATAAATACCTTTTATGTTTGTGTCTGTGTACAGTATAGGTGGGCCCCTCATAGATCTGCTCTGTATAGAGGGTGTCACCTGGGTAGGCACTGCTATATATGTGGACATTTGAACTGTAGCCTGAAACGATACAGGGAATATGTGTATGTAATTTCAAGAATAATTCTCAGCACAATATGCCTGTATCCTTCAAGTCTGACCAAATTCTCATAGAAATAGCAACTACATGCATAGTCTTACCAAACAAGCTTCTAATTAGCCTGGACACTTGCATCTTTGTTGGTTTCCTATCAAATATCATCTTACAAGATCAATTAGGTTAAAACAATGAGCTTATGTTATTTAAAATCAGCCAAGGATAAATTCTTGGCGTGACATTGTCTAAATCCATGTTTAATGGGAGAATTGAATAAAGATCTGTATCTTCTCAACACAAAATGGGATTTAAGGAAGACCGTGCCTTAGCGCCAAGTGGCACTGGAGGGGGTTTGAAAAGAGTTAAAAAGAATAGGTTCCCCAGTCTCAAGGCTATTATCAGGGGCGTAGGAAAAGGGGGGGTCAGGGGGGCCTGGCCAGTCATAAACGACGTGGAGCGTGAGCATGTCTGGGCCCCCCAAAAAATTTGCCAAGGATTCATAATAAATTGAACAAGAAGTTAAAACGTTGCATCTCAAATTAGATTGATATAGTAATGGGATAGGGAAAATGAAATTACTTTTCTATTCAAATTTTATATAGGTATATATAGGCGCTATTGCGCTTGAGCCGACTATTCAAGGTGGTCGAGGTGGGGGCCCCCCAATGAAGATTTGCTTCCTACGCCTCTGATTATGCAGGCCAGACTGATCTGAATTATTTTGTAGGACTAGACTCACTCTGAGTGAGGTGAAAATATGGGAAAAAGCACCTAAGGAAATCCAGTGCAGCAATAGCCCTCAGACCAAAATATTCTTCCATAATCTGCCATTGAATTTCAAAAAGGCGCATTGTAAGGGTAAATAGCCCATTACACAGGAACATGATAACTAAAAAATTGAACAATGATAACAACAAGATAATGCAACATCAACACTGAAAGTGGGAAATATCAAAGCAATTTAGCTAATACAAGGGGAAAGGTTGGAATGTTTCTATCATAGGTACAATATCAAAAGGAGGAAAAAATAGTTTATATATCGGAAATTTACAGGTGTGAGACAGAGGAAGAATATTGACTATAGGCAACTAATAATGGTCTTGACGGGATTTCTCAACAGTGTACAACTAGACTTAACAAGTATGACTCAGAGGAAATTCTTGCATGCTGAACACCAGGGAAGTACAGTGAGCTCTATGAAGATATGATTTGAGATACTAGAATCATTCTGTATAGCTAGGTGGTTATTGATTTTGGTGAAACAGAATTCTTCAGTTACAACCTGAAAACTTAGATGAAAGCACCGGGTGTGCTCCAGGTGAAGGGGGTAGGTGAGAAATACTGAGCTATTCACCCTTACAATGCAACTATTTCAAATTCAATGGTGGATTATGAAAGAATATTTTGGTCTGAGGGCTATTGCTGCACTGGTATATTGAATAAAGAGTTGTTCGCCAGGGCTACACTCATACATCTTGACTACCCTAAGGGGTTGAGACATGCCCGTGTAGGGTCAGCATATGGGTTCTGAATTACTGAATGTCTCATTTAAGCATCATTCAGACTGATTGTCCTGATGCACTAACATTAGCAGCCTTCAAATGCCTAAGGTTGAGGAGTGCCCCAAGGCATCTCACTACAACAAAGGGTGCCACTGCTCTTTGTACACACATCTGAGTATTGATAAATGGGTGGGGCGTCACCTTTATTACCAAGTGAGAAAACAAAAGAAGACACTTGCAGATCAAAACGGCTGCACAAGGACATGGCAGAGGCTTTTGACTGCATATTAACAGTCAAGTGCAATATGTTAGACAATCAGGTATTTCAGGTCTAAGAGCAATGGGTTAAATAAAGCTTTACAAAGGAAAAAAGAGGAAAAGCAGGAGGCAAGGAATGAAAGATATAGGTGAAGAATTTTTACACAATGGAAAATTAAGGAAGAGGAGGAAGAGTACGGTAGAACCCCAGTCAAACGCCAATTTTTGACTCTTTTTGATCAAATTAGCTGTTTAACCTTTTCCCAAACTCTACCCCAGCTTATGACTCAGGTTGTATTATGAGCGGCGCTTTAGACACAGAATGGCAGAGACCGGCTGACAGAAGTAGAGCTGGACAGATAGAGACGAATATCTGAATGCAATCATATAATTTTGACAAAGACACAAATGCTGCATACTACAAAAACAAATCATTACTTCTGACTGCCAGGGTATTTCATTGGCTCAGCATTTAGTGTACATTTTAATAAAACTGCTGATTTAATCTAAATCCTGGACTTTATATGATCCCATTTCGATTACTAAATTAAGGGTTATAAATGGGAATTTGAAGTGCTCATGTCCTTGGAATATAGATAGAGCCCTGGTGCAACTCATAGAAACAGCCAAATGTAGGGTTACACCTATACAAGGGTATGATACACCTCATTATTTTTTATCCTGACTGTATGGGCTTCCAGTAGATTGGATGGCAGTCTGCTTAGTGCCAATCACCACATCTATAGGAGAATGTATTGATGGGCCTCAAGTGGTTGGGACCTATTAGCAGTACAGCTATGGTGGTCCCAAAGTGGTAATCAGGTAAGTACTGGTGGTACCTTAGGGAACTGGGCAATGTGCAATGGTGGATGCAATGTGCCCAGGAATAAACCAATGCTTTAACCATGGAAAAAATATTTTGAAAGCCCTCCAAAAATAAGCTTTATAGTGAAAGCTTGTGTAAGAAATTAGTCTTGGGTGTTTGAGTGACAGTTTTATGTTATACAATCTTTTTAATGAGGTATGATTTAAGTCTTCAATAAGCTCTGCTCTACACATCTGAGACAGATGCCACTAGCGTTATCTCTTGTGAATTCTATTTCTCCAAGGCATTCAAGTTTACCCTGTCCACTTCTATGCTGAGCTCTTATCTCTTAGAATCCTCAGCTGAGACACCCCCCCCCACCCGAGACAATTTATAGTTTCCACACTGTAAATACTTGCACATATATGGCATGGCTTATACTGAAAGATAACCCATGATGCAGCCGTCACAGTTGTCTCAAAGGTTGGGTGTATCTTAGACCTAGAGGATAGGTTATAAGACCTCCTTAACTCAGCAAGTACATACTCCTGTAGGCACACTGTATAATCTTACCAATCCCTATAAGTGTACAGTATTATTGTAGTTTTGGATGTGAAAGAATTAGGCTGCTATGTAGTAGTACAGATATGAAACAAAATAATACCAGGGAATCTATCAATTTCCAGCGCTTCCCAAACCTAACATAGTATGAGTATGTTATCATCTGATCATAGTCTGCATGTGAGTACAGTATTGAACAACTATATCCATGTGGGTCTCTCACTCTTCAACTACCCTAGCCACCATGGAGACAGACTAGATGAAATACATCCTGTTTGTATGTCGGGATGGCCCAGTGTGTATTTGCATATTGGCCCATAATGCTGCTCACTGGCACTCAGAAACTGCATTTGATATTGGGTCTTTTCAATGTCATGTCATTGCTTAGGGTTGGCATATCTCTAAGAGCAGAATTTAAGCCATAAAGACCCACCATCCAAATGTAAAACATGAATGCCTAGTCAACTGCACAGATTCCTTTTTTTTCATGGCCTTTTCAAATAGGACTTGCAGGTGAGAATGCTTGTTTAAAAAGGTCTACGTGCATTTCTATAATGTGTTTTACCATAATTGCAGAAAGGAGGCTACCAGTGTGCATTGGCTGTAACCCTTTAGAAGGGATGGTTAACTAATACATAGATGGACTCAGAAGAGCCTGTCATCATTGACTTAGACACATCTAGACTTTACAAAAATCACTTTTTCACTCTTTCAACTTTATCTCATATAGCTCAGGAGCTTAATTCAAAACATCCTGGGATCACGACCCCAGCGATCTTAGGAATAAATCGGCCTTATCCTATTAAGCGATCTTAAGAGTTGACTGGGTTCACATATCCTAGCCAGCACTAAGATCGCAATGATCTTAGCCTCAGCCCTCCTACACTATTCCAAGAAGAACTGACTAGGCACAGGGGTAAGAGTCCCAAAATAAGGGAATAGCTGTGGAGTCACTCTTCTTCACAAGAGTGCTCATACCATCGTTCCCCGTCCCTATATGGGCTAACAAAAGAGCACAGGGTGCAGTTGACCCCCGTACAGTATTCAAGAGTTGTTCCCATGAATGTATAATTTATGCTTGCCTATTAGAAGCATTGTGCCCTCCCCCCCAGGACAAAGAGAGAGAAGGGAAAGTTTACCTTACAGTGCACTTAACGCATGAGTAGCCCTAAGAGCCCTCAAGGACACTCAGCAAACGTCCTCCCTCCCCTCTTTATGTATGCAGCAGGCTATTCACTCTTACGCTCAGGAGTGTTCCCTGTAAGTGCTCTTGTACTCAGGTGAAACCACTATGCATTGCTTTCACTAAGATCGCAGTGATCTTAGTGGTGGAAATGGAATAGTGAAGTGATCCCAGGACTAGCTATTCTGGACAGGTCTGCAACCACTGCATTACATAGGGTAGACCAGCCAGGTCTTATGATATGTGCCATATCCACATTTTACCCTATTATTGGCATAGATTATGTCACTACATAGGCAACACTAGGTACCCATGGTATGATAAAATTAGTAGTAGTGTTAATATTTCAACAACATAGCAGTTAGCGCCCCTATTAAGTATACAAGAACAGGGGCAGGTATGTTGAGCCCGTGCTCCATTTTCATGACTGAATATTCACAGTGTGTTTCAGAAACGTACAAACTGCCAGAATGCCTTGTGTATAAGATGCAGCTTAAACCTAAGGACAAACTTTTGATTTGCCTTATAAATTCTGCCTAAAGAACCTCCAGCACTTAATAGCGTAGACCATTTCTCAGCATGGAGATGTGCTCCTAGTAGACACGGCAGTTTCCGCGTGGTGGCGTGTGCAGTGCGACGGTAATGGCAGACGGTTTTCTGCCCGATCCATGGCAGCCTGACGTCAGGATTTCACCCCAGTATTTTTGGGAAATCCCCTTATGAACATGTATAACTGCTTGTTCCTGTATGTGCTATACACTCTCTAATACAAGGGAAAAGGAACCAGCAAAAAGAACCGCGAATCTGAAGGTAGTAAACATGTGAATGTTTTTGGTAAGATGATTTTAATGCTCTTCCCAGCTTTGCCCTCTGCTGAAACTTAGTCAGGCAGGTTCAGAAATGTGTCTAGAACAGTTTGTAGGTGAGCTTTTATAAATTCATGTTGGGCAAAGTGAGATTTAAAGCAATTTGTACACTGCAGTTGCCACACTCTGAACAGCATTCCCATGCCACTGCTGCAGTGCCAGTGCCACTGGCCTACTGTATGGAACTTCTGTATGGAAATCCTCACACGTATTTTACCCAAAAATAAGGGTCTGGATATTGCTCATTTTCTCAAGTAATACTGCTGGGAATGTGCTGTTCTTTGGATCGCGTGCTCTAGGGCTATGTACCATGTATGTATGCGAAGCTCATTCACTTTGGTTCGGTAGATTCTTGGGAAATAATTTTTGAACTTCTGTATGGAAATCCTCGCACATGGCCGTTTTTTACCTTAAAATAAGGGTCTGGAAATTGCTCATTTTCCCAAGTAATACTGCTGGTAATGTTCTGTCCTTTGGATCGAGTGCTCTAAGGCTATGTACCATGTATGTGTGCGAAGCTCTTTCACTTTGGTTGGGTAGATTCCTGGGAAATAATTTTTGAACTTCTGTATGGAAATCCTCGCACATGGCTGTTTTTACCAGAAAATAAGGGTCTTGAAATTGCTCATCTTCTCAAGTAATACTGCTAGAAATGTGCTGTCCTTTGGATCGGGTGCTCTAAGGTTATGTACCATGTATGTGTGTGAAGCTCATTCACTTTGGTTGGGTAGATCCTTGGGAAATAATTTTTGAATTTACAGTACTATTATTATATGCTTTGGTTTTTATAGAAAGTTAACAAGTTGATCACTTCAATTATCAATCTCTTATTATTTTTCAGATTACACAGAAATTCAATCGGTAGAGAGCAGCAATCAGCCATTTGACCTACTCAGAAATGATACACCTCATTATTTTTTATCCTGACTGTATGGGCTTCCAGTAGATTGGATGGCAGTCTGCTTAGTGCCAATCACCACATCTATAGGAGAATGTATTGATGGGCCTCAAGTGGTTGGGACCTATTAGCAGTACAGCTATGGTGGTCCCAAAGTGGTAATCAGGTAAGTACTGGTGGTACCTTAGGGAACTGGGCAATGTGCAATGGTGGATGCAATGTGCCCAGGAATAAACCAATGCTTTAACCATGGAAAACATATTTTGAAAGCCCTCCAAAAATAAGCTTTATAGTGAAAGCTTGTGTAAGAAATTAGTCTTGGGTGTTTGAGTGACAGTTTTATGTTATACAATCTTTTTAATGAGGTATGATTTAAGTCTTCAATAAGCTCTGCTCTACACATCTGAGACAGATGCCACTAGCGTTATCTCTTGTGAATTCTATTTCTCCAAGGCATTCAAGTTTACCCTGTCCACTTCTATGCTGAGCTCTTATCTCTTAGAATCCTCAGCTGAGACACCCCCCCCCACCCGAGACAATTTATAGTTTCCACACTGTAAATACTTGCACATATATGGCATGGCTTATACTGAAAGATAACCCATGATGCAGCCGTCACAGTTGTCTCAAAGGTTGGGTGTATCTTAGACCTAGAGGATAGGTTATAAGACCTCCTTAACTCAGCAAGTACATACTCCTGTAGGCACACTGTATAATCTTACCAATCCCTATAAGTGTACAGTATTATTGTAGTTTTGGATGTGAAAGAATTAGGCTGCTATGTAGTAGTACAGATATGAAACAAAATAATACCAGGGAATCTATCAATTTCCAGCGCTTCCCAAACCTAACATAGTATGAGTATGTTATCATCTGATCATAGTCTGCATGTGAGTACAGTATTGAACAGCTATATCCATGTGGGTCTCTCACTCTTCAACTACCCTAGCCACCATGGAGACAGACTAGATGAAATACATCCTGTTTGTATGTCGGGATGGCCCAGTGTGTATTTGCATATTGGCCCATAATGCTGCTCACTGGCACTCAGAAACTGCATTTGATATTGGGTCTTTTCAATGTCATGTCATTGCTTAGGGTTGGCATATCTCTAAGAGCAGAATTTAAGCCATAAAGACCCACCATCCAAATGTAAAATATGAATGCCTAGTCAACTGCACAGATTCCTTTTTTTCATGGCCTTTTCAAATAGGACTTGCAGGTGAGAATGCTTGTTTAAAAAGGTCTACGTGCATGTCTATAATGTGCTTTGCCATAATTGCAGAACGGAGGCTACCAGTGTGCATTGGCTGTAACCCTTTAGAAGGGATGGTTAACTAATACATAGATGGACTCAGAAGAGCCTGTCATCATTGACTTAGCCACCTCTAGACTTTACAAAAATCATTTTGGAAAGATGACCACATAAAACTGTCACTTTTTCACTCTTTCAACTTTATCTCAGATAGCTCAGGAGCTTAATTCAAAACATCCTGGGATCACGACCCCAGCGATCTTAGGAATAAATCGGCCTTATCCTATTAAGCGATCTTAAGAGTTGACTGGGTTCACATATCCTAGCCAGCACTAAGATCGCATTGATCTGAGCCTCAGCCCTCCTACACTATTCCAAGAAGAACTGACTAGGCACAGGGGTAACAGTCCCAAAATAAAGGAATAGCTGTGGAGTCACTCTTCTTCACAAGAGTGCTCATACCATCGTTCCCCGTCCCCATATGGGCTAACAAAAGAGCACAGGGTGCAGTTGACCCCCGTACAGTATTCAAGAGTTGTTCCCATGAATGTATGATTTATGCTTGCCTATTAGAAGCATTGTGCCCTCCCCCCCCCAGGACAAAGAGAGAGAAGGGAAAGTTTACCTTACAGTGCACTTAACGCATGAGTAGCCCTAAGAGCCCTCAAGGACACTCAGCAAACATCATCCCTCCCCTCTTTATGTATGCAGCAGGCTATTCACTCTTTCGATCAGGGGTGTTCCCTGTAAGTGCTCTTGTACTCAGGTAAAACCACTATGCATTTCTTTCACTAAGATCACAGTGATCTTAGTGGTGGAAATGGAATAGTGAAGTGATCCCAGGACTAGCTATTCTGGACAGGTCTGCAACCACTGCATTACATAGGGTAGACCAGCCAGGTCTTATGATATGTGCCTACACTAAGATCGCTGGGGTTGAGATCCCAGGATGTTTTGATTTAGGGTAAATAATAAATATTATTTACCCTAAATCCAATCCTTGTTTTAGGAATATATTTAGTGAACTATGTAGTGAAATCATATGTATGGGGTAAGTCACCTACACTGCAAAAATGGTGTTTAGATCCTAAACGCAATTCTTAACATATTCTTGCAACATTTTTATAATCAGATTAGTTTCCTAAACATGTTTAACCAAACAATGTGCTTAGCCCAGATATTTAGAAATGTAGGTGTTTAGATACCTATGAAATTGTGTGTTTAGGTACCTATGAACTTTTGGGTTTAGATGTCTATGTGATTTGTTAGGGTTAGGATTTGCAGACATGTATGCATTGAAAAATAAAGGAATATCTTTTGTTTGCTTTCTCATTTACTCGGGGGACATCAGCAGGTATTTATCTACATGTCAAAGTCTCCAAAGATGTCAGCCACAGCTACATGTATACACATGTATGTACACACTATGAGAGACTTCAGAAAGTACAGCAGTCTGGCAGCAAGGACATTGCTTTATCCATTCCAAAATAACATGAAATAGGTGTAAGTCATGGAGCATATTCACTATTTTATGGCAATGATGCTGGTGTAAGGAGAATCTAATCAATTTTCTATTGCTGTTCCTATTCTCATGACATTCAATAAAAAGAAACGTAAATAAACATGGAATTTTGGGACATTTGTCACAACAATTGATTATAATTGTGTACAGATAGTCCATTCAAAGGTAGTGCTGCTACCTGGTGTGGATTCAACATCCAAGCATGTAAACATATTGATGTTTAAATCTAAATACCTATTATCCAGCTGTTCAAACTCTAAACATCTAAACATGTTTAGCAAAAATGTTTATGTAGTTAGAATAAAAGTGATTATTTCCTAAATGTGTAATTGATGAGACACCTAACTGACCTATATGTTTAGATTTTAAACATGTGTAATGGTTCGTCTCGTTAAGTTAGATTAAATCATAACGAAGAGAGAGAAAAGTTTCCGTGTAGGCAACCGAGCTTTTATTTCATAGCTTATGTTACATACGATCACAGCCTCAGAGGACTACATGCTACTAGGGCATTCGGTTACCCTTTCGGGTAACAACCTGGTTGAGCAGTGGGTAAACCACTACTGAAGAACATGGGCTAGGACCAGCCTTATAGTGGTAGGCCCCCTGGTGTAATGGATACGAACCCAGAGGTAGGTGCTGCCACCTGCCATCCGGATTCCCCCACCACACCCGAAGGACCTAGGTCTGAGTCTCACGGGTACATGAACGTAAAGTGTAAATACCATACCCCTACACTGCCCCCCTTAGACAATAACTTGGGGGTAATTAAACCGCAGTGTATTAATAACCTAGTAAGTGATTGTTTACAATACTAAAAAGGGGTATTAATTACACTTGCTCGATGTGAAATAGGCTATAGTATAAGACTATCCTATTTCTGAAAAATTATACAATAATAGCATCGAGTGTCGTTCATTTCATTTCCACCAGTAGCTTATAACAACCACAAATGATAAATATATAATTATCACAGATTTATAGTAACGTTTTGACAACAGTAGGGTCCTGAAAAGGACCGGTGGTTGTAAATAATGATCGTATTACAGTTATTGAACCCGGAAAAAAAAAAATTTTGACTTTTTAAATTAACAACTCTGTCCACTTTACAAAGTGAATTGAATATTAATGATCAGATATGAACAATTAATCTGATACTATATGAACACAATTAGGTATTAACCTGAGTAATACAATACTAAGTTTAGAGAAATCCGTTGGACCTTCTCTTATTTTATAGAAAAATATTTATACTTTTGAGACGCAGCTCAGTTTATACCTTAGTGTTTTATATTTACAAGTTACAGAAGAAGTATAGTCTCTTAATATATTGAGACCAGGAATGACCTATATAGACAGTTATAGGTCTAGGATTACCTTAAACAACTTTTAGGATTCGCAGATCCAGTATATTTATAGGTACCCCTTTATAATAATATATCTTTATAAAAGGTATTTTATAGTTATAAATACAATTTTACACACAATATAATATTATCAACAAAGTTACTTGTTTTCATGATTGGAGGATGTAACAGGAGTCGGATGCTGCTGATGTCTTGGTATGGGTGAGCTGAACCCTGATGCCTGAAGTGCTATAGTAAACTTGTTGGTGGGTGTAGCTAAACCCTGATGCCTGAAGTGCTAGCTCACTGGAGATAATAAGAGGTCCATTTGTAGATTATTGAAGAACTTTATGGGCGTAGCTAAACCCTGATGCCTGTAGTGCTAGCTCACAAATAGTAGTGGTGTAGTAGTAAATCTGGTTTGTAGTTCAAAAGTCCATATTAGTGTAAATTGTCCATGATTTTATAATAGGCATAGTCATTATATTATAGCACAGTACAATTATGGTGTTTACAGCGTTCGTACTCCTCCTCCAGAGTGACTTGTTTGTTTCTCCTTCTGTTTTCAGTTTCCGGATTAGGGTACAGTTTGGTACCCGAATCAATACGGGTTGGATAAAAAAATGGTTTCCTATCCAACAATACATAGGTAATAGCACCCCGGGACACACAATTATGCCCAATCTTCATGCAACAGTTTTCACTGTTCCATGTTCTCCTCGGGTGGCTGGTTTGGACCCGGTTGTTGAGCCTGTGGCTGAACGGGGGGGTCCACACCGGTTCCATCCGTAGATGCCAATGCGGGGACAGCAGGTGTTAGTTTCACCTTTTGGCGTGCCTCGAACAGGTTCAAAGCATGCTCAGGTGTGCCGTCCCAGTTATCCATGATAACTCCAAAAACCTTGAAGAACTTTTGCTGGTTCTTCATGTTCGTTGCTCGTTCTAGGTCGAGCATCTGAGAAGCTGTTTCCTTCTTGGATAGGGCCTCCTGCCGCAGATTAGCAGCTTCCTGCTTATCTTTGGCAACATCCGCCTTTATCTGAGTCGAGATCCCGTTGATCTCTGACTTCTGGATCGCGTCAATGCACTGGAGAGTGCTCGACATGGTCCGACGATACATGTCCAGGTGGAGGTTTTCCAGATGGTGCTGTAACGTTTCAAATTGCTTGCTCTAAATATTGCAAGACAATTTGTCCTCCTTCTTGAAGAAGGTCTCCACTGTCTGGATCAGCTTAGGCCGATGAACCACAGCACCAGGTGGGGGTACCTGACCCTGAGGCTTCGGCTGTGCTCCAGACCCACTCGCAGTGACAGCTACACGCGTGTGCGAAGAAGCAACCGCAGTAGTAGCCGTACTAGCAGTGGTCGAAGAAGGGCCATGATTTGGTAATCCCTGAGCTAGGGGCAACCGCGACAATTCCCTTCTAAGGTCTTTGGCTGTCAACAATGGCGCGGGTGGACGTTGTCTCACCACAGCACTCATTGTTGGTCGGGGAGCTTGACCTCCTACTGTCGGCAGTTCCTGCTTGACCCTCCCGTACTGATCAAAGATTTGCATCTCTGGTCCGGGTGGGCCCATAGCAGGATACTGCTTTGGGTCTTTCACATTCAAAGGCGCGTGTTTCCGGGAGGACTGGCCACCCGGTCCACTGACACCAAAGAATGTCGGATTCTGTGCACCTAGTGGAGTTGGTGCTCGTCCATAATGGGAAGGAGTTCCAGTAGGAGATGGAAGATGTGGCTTCTTCCTTCCCCCATTCGTCTGTCTCTCCAATGCCTCCAGTGGTGACCTGGCTCGGCTTGGAGATTCAGACGCCTGTCTCTTCCTATCTGCCGCGGAGGGTCCCTGGTGGTAATCCCTGCGGCTTCGGACCTGTTCTCCGGATGGAGTTACATAAGCCCCACCACGGCGGCGGGCCTTGTTGCTCCTCCATTCGTTCAACAGATCATACTCCTTCTGAGCGTACTCTAGTTTGCCGGACCCGGGAGTCTGGGCAAACCGAGCCTTTAGTTTCTGGTTAGTACCAGGAACCGTAGGCGCAAACTGCTTCGTACACGGTGTGAGGGAAGCCAACTTCTCTGCATTGAGGCCCTTAAGGTTACCGTAGAGTTCAGAGTGAATTTTCATCACCCGATCTATGGCTGCCTCCAGGCCCTCTCCATGCGAAGTCACATAGTGCCGGACCATGTCTCCGCGTCGGGGGGTGACACATCCTGTGCATTTAGCACATTTCTTGCCAACCTCCCGGTCGCAGACATTTTGCGGCCTCTGGTGCATATGAACCTCCACGAGATGACGAAGGAACTCGTCTTTCTCGATGAAGAATTCAACCTCACCCTCACTTTGAGTACAACGTTGAAAGGGACAATCCTTACGATCCTCCCCGTAGTACTCATCTAGAGCAAACTTGAGCTTGCCCTTCTGGTCGTAATTGTACAGACCATTGGGCGAATTCTTAATGAATTCCCAATAGATCCAGTACATATTGGCCAGCTTTCTATCGGAGAGCTTCTTGCGAAGCCACTCCTCCATATCTTCACGCTTCTCACAGGTGATCCGAGGGGGCAGTCTCCATACGGATTTACTCCCCTTCAGGTGTCCCCTGTGTAGAGGAATGAAGTCAGCAAAGTTGCTGGTCAGTCGGAGTGGCATCCACAACTGGGTCAACCGGCTCCTCTCCCTCCGGGTCGGATGGTACATCCACAGGTTGCACAACGGGTTGTTGACCCGCGAGAACCTGGGCTGCGGCATCTTGAGCGTCTCCACACAAATCGGCCATTACGTCGTGTAGCTTGACGATTGGCACACCGAGCTCAACTTTTACGGTTGGGACAGCCGGTTCAGCTTCTGTATTATCGGCTTGAACGTCTACCTCGATAGGTTCAGGTTTGCGTTGGTCAACCTTCTTCTTATTCTGCCTGCGGGATCTGTAGAAGTGCCAGGCTCGGATGCGTCCGTCTCATTGCCGGAGACATCCGAAGCCTTAGCACCCTTCTTATTGGCCGAGCGTGGAGACACCCAACGGGTTCGGGTACTGTCGGCCACACTCGTGCTGGTAGAGGGTTCGGTTCCTGACCGCTTCCCTTTACCCTTACCTTTGGTGGGGGTTGCTTTACCCTTTCCACCAGCTGCTTTCTCCTTTACTTGCTCAGTCTTAGTAAGAGTAGACTGAGCAGTTTTAAGGGAACCATCTGCATCAGGTAGGGCCTTCTCAGGTACTACTGCTGCGTCTCCCAAGGTAGGAGCTTCAGCAGGAGACATGAGACGGTCCATCCGATCGGCCATCTTGGCTGTTACGTGCACGGCTGCGGGTCCGGGTATTAACTCCGGATGCGCCAGTGCATACTGCCTCTCCAATAGACATACTACGAGGTCCTGTATTACCCAGAGTCTGTCTAGTGGAGATACACCAATACGGGCCTCTTCTGCCTCAATGGTTTGAGACGTAATGGGGACCCCTGGACAGTAATCCACAACAGCGTTACCTGCTGCTTCATACTCATCCACTGTGCCTAACATTAGGATCTTGTCTCTATCTATGTATCTAGAGACCTCATCTGCCTTGACACCGGTATAACCCGTTTTGTCAGACACGTAGGAAGGCCTATAAGAGGTATTCCTTCGGAAAGCCATTTCTGCGTCCCAGACGGCTTTACGAAACCATAAGTGGACTACCAATCCTTTGGCCATCTGATGGTAATCCATCAACCAGGACTCCGGAAAGGTATTAGCCCATTGCGGATGAGCACATTCCCAGATTGCGTTGACAACATGTTCGTCAACCTCTCTGGGCGTCCCATAACAGGTGGGTATCAGCATTTCCTCAGAAATTGCTAACATCCGTCTGTCATAGGGACCGGCTACATCGTGCCATTCTGGACTGTCTGGGAGGGGCAGCTCTAGGTACATTGGCCTGTCAACCGGAGAAGGAGGTCCCAAAGCACCGAATGAGGTACTCCCACCAAGACGGGGCGGCAATTGAGGGGGAGGTGGCATCAGAGCCCTGTCATGAGACTGGACTCCTGCCGGCTCTCCACTCAAACCTTCGGATGGAGGGGCTACGTAAGGCTCACCTACATCAGTTTGTTGTTGAACACCTCGGCGTTCAGGACTAACTTGTCTGGAGTTGTCGGATGCTACGTCGCTATCGTCTACTCCAGAGAAGTACTGATCAACATTCATTTGTTGATCCATCTGATCACCATCAGCATCGTATTGCTGATCGTCGTATGTATAAGTGGGACTCTTGGGAGAACCACTTCCATACTCCGGCAGGGTGCTGGCACCGGCACCACCGCCAAGGCGGACGGCCTCTTCTGCCATCGACAGAAGTGGCTGTTCGGGGATAAAATATCCCAATCCACCGGATAAGCAGTAAATACTGCTTACCCAGTGAAAGGCGGGTGCCTTTTAACGAGGGCACACCTCAGAATATGGCTGTCACGGGCTATCAGACTCCAACAAGAGTAAGACCACCCTCGGCCACGTCTTCTTCCTTCGCAGGAATAAGACAATATGGCGGGATACTCGAACTTTAATCGCTGCGCATGATCAAACCGGCGCCTCACGTGACCATTCGAAAATGGGTCAACAACTTTCCCGCGTGCCCTTAATTAGGTCACGTGCCCTTACATAAAACAATACAATACCCGATCGGTTGTCCGTCCGTACTCAGGGTTCAACCATGACAACTCGCTAGGTATTATGGAGTTTATGGATAGCATAAGCATATCCACCGGATTATCCGTCCAAAACCATGGGTACATTGTCATAGGGCCTTTTCCAGAAACTCATGACCGGCTCAAATATACATTGAACTAGGTTACAACATATAACAGTACACAGTACAGGACAACACACTCGTTGTGTTAACAGGCTAGGTTACGGCAGTCTTTAGCAACCTTGGACTGCGTCTAAGAGGTTTTGAGGCCCCTTTTATTGACCTGGTATCCATAAGAGCCTTTTCCAAGGTCTTCTTAGCCTTAGAAGGACCTTTCCTCTTATTTTTACCTGCGCCTGCCGAGACTTTTTGTATCTTCCCCTGTTTTCCGGATGTTACGACAGGGGGCACCACCCTCTTCGGGTCTGCAACCTTCCGTGGCCGCCCAGGTCCTCGCTTTCGGGTCGGCACCACTCCGAGTTGCTTAACATGACTCTGTTCCATTACTTTCAATAGACCATCACCATACATTTCGGTGGAGGTATCCCTCCCTCTCCATGGGCGTAGTCTCGCTACATTTGACTTGTAACATTTACCAAGCTGTGATTTAATAATCACTGTGCAATCACTAATAACCTGAGTTATAGTGAAAGGTCCATCCCAATTGCTGGCTAATTTCAGGTTGGCTAGAGGTTAGTGTAGACGCAGTACTCTATCCCCTAGATTAAAAAATCTAGCTTTTAGACCTGTGTCATAGCCAACTTTCTGCCAACGCGCAGTTTTCTGCAACTCGTCTCTAACCCTCTCATAGGCTTGTTTGAAATTATCCCGTAGGGATTCTACAAACATCACCTGGCAAGGGGTTTCCGGATTCATTCTTATTACGCCAAACACCAAATTGGCTGGCATAATCAAATCCTCTCCAAAAACGAGGAGATTAGGAGAACAGTTTGTGCTCGAATGTACAGTGCCATTATAGGCATGTACCACAAATTCACATTGTTCATCCCAATCATCCATCTGCTCATTTACCAGAGACTTCAATACTTGGATCAAAGTCCTATTGAATCTCTCTACCTGTCCATTGCTCTGTGGTCTATAGGGATTAGTTCTTGTCTTGCAGATCGCCAGACAATTACACATCTCTTGCCACAGACTAGACTCAAATTCTCTGCCTTGGTCACTATGTAACATGAGTGGGACACCTAGGTGCAGCACCCACCCTTTTACAAAGGCCATAGTACAAGTAACAGCCTTATGATCCTGTAGAGGAAACACTCGGGTGTACTTGGTATAATAATCAGACACGACCATCATACACGTGTTGCCACTAGGAGTGGGGGGAATCCCACTAATAATGTCAACAGCTATTCTAGCAAACCTTACACCAAACAGTTCCTGGGATAATGGCAGTTTGCCTAACCCGGGTCCTGGTTTGTTCTTACAGCACTCGGGACAGGTCTCCACCCATCGGGTGAGATCTGTACTCATGCCGGGCCAATAGTATCGTCTGGTTAGACGTTCTAGAGACCGTTTCTTTCCAAAGTGTCCACTAGTTCTATGTCCATGACAGAAATACATAATATCTCGTCGCATAGCACTAGGTATGACAACTTGCAAGGCTTTCTTCCTATTAGAATGGTTCTTCCATCGGAACAGAATACCATCCCGGACTTCTAGCTCGGCCCATTGAGCTAAGAATCGTCTCATCTCTCTGTTTTCCAATGACACTTCGGGTCTTGGAGGACAGATACCCTGATTAAGGAACTTAATCAAATGTGATGTGACTGCATCAGACTCCTGGAACTGCTGGATGGTCTCCAAGGACCAATTCAAGACATGTTCCAGATGGGTTTGGAATGGAACTCGAACCACTGCCAACACAGCATTGTGTGCTCCACAATCAGTGCACTCAGCATTTGCACATTTCCTCACTGGGATTCTAGACAAAGCATCTACATTCAAATGCTTTGCCCCGGCTCGGTGTTCAATCTGGCTGTGATTTAGACCGAATTCGGATAGGTGCGCTAACCAGCGACCTATCATCCCCTCTGCATCTTTGAAGTTCAATAACCATCTGAGGGAAGAGTGGTCAGTCCGTAGAGTGAAATCACTCCCCCACAAAAAGTGCTTGAACTTCTTCGTATAGACCACCACAGCCAACAACTCACGTTTAGTGGTACAATAATTTCTTTGAGATTTACTCAACGTGTTACTAGCGAAGGCTATAGGAACTTCAACCCCATCCTGGACCTGAGAAAGGGCGGCTCCTATGCTTTCATTACTAGAATGAAATGATCATTCTCCGTAGGGTACTTCAACACAGGTGTACTTGCAAACAAATCCTTTATTTTCATAAAGGACTCATCTTGCTCGGATCCCCAAGGGAATTGTTCCTTGCTTATCCCGGGTGTCCAGTGGGACAAACTCTGGATAGGAAAGGCAACCCTTGAATATCCTGGGATAAAGTCCTGGTAGTAGGAACAGAATCCGAGGAAGGATCTGACTTCTTTCGCATTCGTGGGTGCCTGCCAATATGACATGGCATCCAGTTTCTCCGGATCGGCTTTAATCCCTTCATTCGAGATTATTCGCCCCAAGTAATTAATAGACCTTTTGAAAAGATCGCATTTCTTGGGCTTCAGCTTCAAACCATTAGTTATGATCCTTTCCAGGACCATACCTAAATTTTCCAAGCATTCTTCGTATGTCTTCCCAAGGACAATCACATCATCTAGATAGACGAGACATTTCTTCCATAATAGGTCACTTAATAAAGTTTCCATCATGGCTTCAAATGTTGCCGGTGCATTGCACAAACCAAACGGCATCACATTATATTGGAATAACCCAACATGACTGGAAAAGGCCGTCTTCTCCATGTCTTTAGGATGCATACCCACTTGCCAGTACCCGGATTGTAAGTCTAGAGAGCAATACCATTGCTTACCTCCAAGGGAGTCTATAGTCTCATCAATCCGTGGTAAGGGATATGAATTCTTCTTGGTCATACCATTCAATTTCCGGTAATCTATGCAGAAACGGATGGTACCATCTTTCTTAGTCACCATGCACACAGGGCTAGACCAAGGACTGGTTGATGGAATTATTACATCCTGTTCAAGCATTTTAGCTATCTCCTCCTCAGCTACCCTTTTTTTGGCTAGCGGGAGTCTTCTATAAGGAATCTTAAAAGGTTCATTCTCACCAGTGTCAATCGTATGCAGTACCTTATCGGTACGCCCCAATTTTTCACTTGGTGCTGCAAAAGCTTTACGGTACTTGTATAACAAGTCAGTTAGAGCTTCACGTTGTTCATCACTTTCTACATGGCTTTCGGCTACTAGAGTGTCTAGTTCCGGGCTCCTTTCAGGTGAGGAAGGGGCTCCGGGTGCCGAAACATGTTTACAGCCTTCTACCAATTCAGACAGGACAACCGACCCGAGGATCGTATCCTTCTGTACGTAGACAGTCTTATTACCGGTATTGGATATAGGAACCACCGTCCAAGCAGCGTTAGCTACTAGAACGTCGGCGGATTCCAATCCGATACTTGACAACATGGCCATGTCTGGCTCTACAACTCCAGTTTTTCCTGAAAACTGTCTGTCCGCTCGACATAAGACATCACAGGCTGTGCCCGGTGGTATCTTAACAGTCTGGGCTACACTGGCTACACTGCTTACTTGCCTAAGTACACATTGTACTTCGAGATGATACGGGTCTCTCACTTCCAATATTCCCCTCTGGGAATCTAACCTTGCTCCATATAATGCAGCAAAATCCAGACCAAGTATACCATCATCCGCGATGTTCGCCACAGTAGGAGTAAGGATGAAGTCCTTATCTTCCTGTAGACTGAACCTCATACATGTTCTACCGAACGTTTGTATCATGCTACCGTCGGCCGTACGAGCATTTCCTTCCGTTGTGAAAGTTTCATGATTCGTAGGCAAAAGATCGTAGAATCTCTTAGCAATACAGGAGTGGCTAGCACCCGTATCGACAAGAAACTCAGCGGATCTACCACTCACAGATACAACTGCGTACCACCTCCTACCTTTCAAGTAGGTAGGACTACTTGCGTACTTAGCAAGTTCCGTCTTAGCACCGAGGTCAAATCCACATCCCTCCAAAAACTCGAGACAAGGATGACCCGGGGGGAACTGGGCACACCCCACCCTGGCCAACTCGTTGGCCGCTCCCTCTGGACTGATATCGGGTTTCCCCTCTGTGTTCTTCTGCCGGTTCTTGACACCTGGTGTACTATCAGTCTCCCCAGCCTCATGAGTAAGGAACTGATCAGGCTCCTTAGCTTCACTGCTGGGCGAAATCGCTAGAGGATTCTCACCAGTACCGCAAGTGGCGATAGGCTGGCAGTCATGGCAATCACTCATTCGGGGGGTAATCCGGTTGCCTTCATGGACACCCCCTCTCAGTTTTCCTTCTTCACTGAGTCCTCCTTACCCGGATTGTTCCGGTAACGAGTGTTTCTATAAACTGACTTATCTGCCTCACACTCGGCAGCATAATGCCCAGTTTCCTGACATCGGAAGCATGTCACAACGCTCCTATCAGGCTTAGGCCTCCTAAGATTTTCAGTAGTCTTCTTTACCAAATTGTTAACCAGGTCCTCTGATAAAGACGGACCCGTAGTAAGTTTGGTATCGGGTTGAGTCACAGGAGGTTTAGAAGTAATCACTTTCTCCTTGACGTAACCCGGTTTCTTTCCCCAGTTCCGGTTATACCGGGGGTTCCCTTGGCCAATGGCCCCAACGTTTTCATCTTCGTCAGGTTCCCCTGATTCGGATGAATCGGTTTCGGGTATTCCCTCCGGGATTATCATTGCTGACATCCGTTGAGGTACCTTCCCGGCAAAGATACGGGCCTTTCGATCATAATGATCTAGGGACTGGAACAAATCTGTCAGAGAGGCATCATTCTTCCAAGCTTCACAGGCTACTGTCCTGTGTTCCTGATTCCGAAATCCTTCAATGAATTGTTTAAACATTTCATCTAGGAAGCATTCATCATCTAGTCTCCATTGAGGTCTGGCTTTATGCAACAGTCGTAGACATTCCAAGCCAAACACTTTGGCAGATTCCTTAGGCTTCTGCGTTCTTTTAGTGAACGTCAGCCAAGGATCTTCTCCAACTATATTCCCATATAGATATGAAGCAATCTCTATGAGTTCATCATATTTCATATGGGCTGAGAGTCCTACTATTTGAGAATCTCTCCATTGTTCCACGGCTCCTTTTCCATCGCCTTCCTTTAACCAGCATACTAAATAAGGGAGAGATTCCGCTTTACCCCATCCATTGCAGTTAAAGACATCCGCGCAGCCTTGATACTCCTCCTTCCAAGGGTTCTTGGCATTAAAGGGGGTAGGTATCTTAGCTACTCTACGAGCCGGATTCGTGGATCCAGTAAGGGATAAACCCTTACTCCATTCCATGATCTCTGTATCGTCCAGACCTTGATTGTAGCAATCAACACCTAAGTTAGCAATCGCTGCATTAGAGTCATGCAGCGCTTGTAACCCTGGAGAAAGAGATACTCGGCGACTGAGTCTCTTTTTCCTTGGAGGATTCGTACCATAAGTACTTCCAAAGCCTCCGGGCGGTGGTCCTCCTCCACCCCCTGATCCCCCTGCTCCGTATGGAGGCACCTGTGAGAAGGTGTATCCGCTGGTTTGAGGAGTTGGCCCAGGATTATTGGTGGGTTGTGTATTTCCACCAAAGCTAAAGAAACCACTATTGGGATTAGTGTTTCCTCCTGTTCCATTCGACTGATTTCCATTATTGGAACCTCCAGCTGGACTGGAATTCCCGGATGATTGTCCGGTTGTTCCTCCGGACATGTTCCGGGTGTTACCTTTGGACGGATTCGCTCCTGTTTGGGATTGACTCCATCCATACTGGGCATACGGGCCATTTGGTCCCCCTAAAGGTGACTGTTGTGGCCATCCGCCGTCAAAGGTGGAGGTTTTTGCCGAGTGGCTTTGTTTAGTTCCACTCGCAGAGTCACCCCCACTATTTCCCGTACCTAAACCAAGAGGTTTGAAGGTATTGTCCGTAAATCTAACCTGATGACTCTTTATTCCTTCATAACGAGGTACAGTTGTCTCTGTTACCCCGTCATCGCCCCTCAAAGAGTCCATCTGTTTACTCGTCGTGTTTAGGGCAATTCCTGAAACAGTGAAGTCTGATTCAAGAGTGCCTACTGCACGACCAGTATCTTCTAGATACTTTGACATCTGGATAGCTTTAGCTTCCAGTTCGGAATAATCATCCATCATCTTTGTCTGTTTGGCAGCCAAATCTGTGGATTCACGTATCCATTGACCTTTGAGTTTATCATGTTCATCGGTTTGTTTTTGATACGTTTTCCGAGCATCCTTGAAGGCTGATTCAATTTTCGTCAGCTCTTCTTGGTACTTACCATAGGCCGTTTGAGTTGAATTTAACTCTTGTTTAGTTCTATTCAACTCATCACACGATGCTCTGTATTCCAGATCTGCCGTGTATAGTGCATCACGATACTGTTCGTGCTGGAGTTGAAAATCTTGTTTTTCTTTCTCCATCTGATCCACTAACAATTGTTGTTGGCGTCTACAACTTTGATCGTAATCAAGACGTTCTGATATCAACTGTTTGTTTTCAGTTAGAATCTTGTCTCGGGTTCCGGTCAGTGTAATAAGATCCTTCTGGATCTTCTCGTATTCAGCTCTCATGTCTTCAAGCTCGTCCATTTTGTTCCTTTAGAATCCACATTTCTTGTGTTTAATTCGAGAACTATATGGAGTTTCAAACATACCTGCACTAGGCTTTGGTACCTCAAATGGTAGTTTACCAAATTGAGCAGTACTTTTATGCATTGGTGCAGGTTTCGAAGTACCTCCTGGCATGAATAAGGAGTCTCCAAATTCATCCAGTTCATCATGTAAGTTTTTTCTTACATCCTCTAACCCATCAGGGTAGTGTTCCAGTGGATTTCTCCACTCTGTACCTTGGGGTGGTGATTTGATTTCACCATCCTCCATCGGGGAGTTTAGCTCATGATTTGGGCCATTTCCCCTGACTGGGCTCAGCTCAGTCATTTCTGACTGCGCTTACCCGAAGACCAACTGGTCACGGCACCAGTGTAATGGTTCGTCGCGTTAAGTTAGATTAAATCATAACGAAGAGAGAGAAAAGTTTCCGGGTAGGCAACCGAGCTTTTATTTCATAGCTTATGTTACATACGATCACAGCCTCAGAGGACTACATGCTACTAGGGCATTCGGTTACCCTTTCGGGTAACAACCTGGTTGAGCAGTGGGTAAACCACTACTGAAGAACATGGGCTAGGACCAGCCTTATATAGGGGAAAAGCCCGCGAAACTCAGACCGGCCACGTGACGTGTGGCGGACGAGTGGTAGGCCCCCTGGTGTAATGGATACGAACCCAGAGGCAGGTGCTGTCACCTGCCATCCGGATTCCCCCACCACACCCGAAGGACCTAGGTCTGAGTCTCACGGGTACATGAATGTAAAGTGTAAATACCATACCCCTACACATGTTTAGACCTAAGCATGTTTAAAATCTAAACACCATTTTTGCAGTGTAATATTTACAATAAACTACCCAGCAAATTGTTGTGAGTCCTCGTCAACCTGTGTGAAGTGGCTCACACATGTCGCTAGATGGAACACGACGTCCTTGTAGCACAAGATCACCAGGAACAGCAATTGCTTTGCCACTTGAGTCTGACACACAGTGGCGAAAGATGACGGAATGAGTTATCACTCAAAAAGGAGTCGCCATTGATGACCAATCATGGTGACAGATGACGACAATTCACTGAGTAATCTTGTTAAAATCATATTTCTTTTGAAACAACTTTGAATTAGGGAACGGTAAAAAATGCAATGAGTCACCCTACTTCCTCTTCATTTCCTTACATGCAACATTTTGATTTGATTTCAGGAATATTAGTTAATCCATTAGAAACTGTGTGATAAGGCTATGACTCACCTAAGTGCGCAAACTCTCATTTTTCATTTCTGCACTTAATTTTTTTTTTAAAATTGAAAATCAAAGTTTATTGAGCCTCTCACAATTTACAGAATCGTGGTAAATGAAGCACAACTGGAATTATAATCAAACATCCATCAGTAAGTCAAACACAATCATACAATCAAGAAAAAAAAGCTATAAATCATATTCATACGTTGAAATAGATACCATATCAAATTGTACACCATATCAATTTTATAAAAATACATATAGTTATAGACACAACAATGAATCATGAGAAATATATGTAATAATGATAAATAATGATAGACATGACAAGCCTAGACAAACAAGAACAAAAGTAACACAGGCTAAGGCAGAAAAGTACAGGATTGTTGAAATTGCGACTCACGCCATACACCAAACTTATAAGCTTCTATCAAGGGGGGCTAGCACTGTGCAAAATTCTAGGCTCAACTATATCATGCTCAAAACAAGTAGGATCATGTAAGGATAAAAATAAGAAAGAAGGAAAACAGCACACTGACATTGACACATGCTTGCCTAGCCTATTCCAGGATCAGAATCAGAGTCCAAACCATCATCACTGGTCAATACCAAGCTCCCGACTTCATTAATCGAGTTATCGCCATCATCTTCCTCGTCCCCATCATCGCCAGGACCATCATTTGGTACTCCTAAATTTTCAATACGTCTGATTCTCTGCTTAAACTTCAGTTTTGTTTCAGTATGTTGATACCAGGTTCCTAATAGCGACCACAGTTCAGCACCGCGGTATAGGGGTGACCTTTTATATGTACTTAATCTAGGTTGTTTAACCAAAAATTTAAATTTTTTATCTGACCTAGTGACTCTGTCACCTCTGTGATGATCCAACATATCATTACATCTGGAGTACTTATACATCAATACCAATAACATTTCATCACGTCTTCTATCCAAATATGGAACCTTGCTCCTTGTATGGAGTTCCTCAACAGAGAGATATTCCCTGTTATACCTATAACACGTTCTTAGACCTCTATTCTGAAGTCTTTGCGCTTTGACAAGATTATCTTCATTACTACAACCTGCATAAACAAAGCTGCAGTAATCAAACAAACTTAGTATAGTCGTTTTGTACACCAATATTGCAACTTTAAGTGTCAGTAAATGACGCAATTTAGCTAATCTAAACAACCTGTTATTAACCCTTTGGAAAACATTTTTCATTGCCAATTCCATGGTTAGGTAATTATCCAAGTGTAGGCCTAGGTAAGTATAGTCATGTACAGTTTCCAAATCGGTCTCTGCCATTTTGAAAGTACCCAACACAAGTTTAGGTAACTTCCTTCTAGAGCCAAACCATAGTATTTTTGTTTTCTCAACATTAACTGTTAGACGCTTTTCTAAACACCATTTGTAAACATTATCAATATCAGATTGCAGACGTTTATGGGCTAGGGTTGATTTGTTACTGGAAGTATAAAATACTTAATCATCCGCGTACATAATATATTTACAATCAGTGATTACAGACCCAATGTCATTGACATATAAGATAGACAACAACGGCCCTAGAACAGAGCCCTGAGGCACTCCATACTGAACTGGCTGAATAGATGATTTAAACTCCCCAATTTTTGTGTATTGAACATGATTCTTTAAATAGCTGGCAATCCAACTTAAAGTACTGTGGTGAATTTTTAAACGAGTAAGAGTGCGTATTAAGAGATTATGAGGAACACTATCAAATGTTTTTCTCAGATCCAAAAAGCATGTCGCAGTTACATGAGACGTATCAACATCATCATATAAATTGTTAACAAATCTAAAGATGGCATCACCAGTTCCTCTACCACGACGATAACCAAACTGATTACAATCCAGAAAGTCCGCTTTCTCCATAGTGTCATACAAATGTGAGTGCACTATTTTCTCCGCTATCTTTGAGGGTACCGATAACAATGATATGGGTCTCCAATTGCTAACTAATCTTTCATTGCCAGATTTTGGGATTGGACTTACTCGTGCTAACTTCCAGCTGTCAGGAAAAATACCTAAGTCAAAACTCATTTGGTACAACCAAGTCATTTGGGGTAAAAGATTTTTTAAAGCCAGTTTTAATATGTCACAGCGAATATTTTCAATGCCTGACGTCTTATTTACATTAATTTCATCTATCAAATACTCCACTTCCTCCTGGCATACACTTATCTTGGGGTTACAGTCCTCAACCAGACTGTCATGGACAACTGGTGGATTTAAAGACAGAGGCAAATCACTGTCTAGCTTTGAGCCTATTGTAGCAAAGTATCTGTTTATATAATCAACTGAATCAGCGTTACTTTTCATTTCACCATCTTCACCAATTAGCATAGGCGGATGGTTATCACTAGATGGCTTTAATACAGAATTAATATTTCTCCAAAAACGCTTAGGATCATTTTCAGACTCATCCAACTCGTGTTTAACATAATTCGCTTTGGCGTATCTATAACTGACATTGATTCTACATCTCAATCTCCTGGCACGTTCAAGATAATGTGTTTCATGCGTTCTTAGAAATAAGGATACACAAGTGTCCCTTTCATGGATTAAATTTCTTATATCAGCTGTCATCCATTTGTTACCCATGTCTTTGACAGTAATTTGGACCAGAGGACACACACTATCTAGGTAACATTCTATATGATTTTGAATAAACAACCATGCATCACTTGGATTTTCTAGTTCATAATACTCCTCCCAGTCTGCCTCAGCTAACCAGTCCAAGAACAGGTCTTCATCAAAATTCTTATAAGTACGTGTAGTAATTGTCTTTATAGTAACTACACTTTTCTGCTTCGTTTTAACACAATAAACGGGCAAGTGGTCACTAACCATAAAGTTCAGGGTACCACACAACACTGTTTCATCATAAGATGTCATTATATTGTCTAGACAAGAGACTCTTTTTTTATACGGCCGCGTACACTGATGTATTAGTTTATGTAAACCATAGTTTCTGCACAGGTCTACTATTGTATTTGTGGATTTAGCTTTTTCGGACAATGTATTTATATTTATGTCACCAAGACACCAAAGTTCAATATTGTCAGGTATCACTGTTTTATACAATTTTTCTATGTAATTGAAGAATACATCCAGCTTTCCAGAAGGTGGACGATAAACCGTGGCTAATCTCATGATCTTCTGGCCTGGGACCTTTATATCCAGTACTATAGACTCTATGTTACAATTTCTGACACATAAATCATCCACAAGATCAGCAACAGGAGCTAATTCATGTCTAAGATAAACTGCGAGACCTCCACCCTTCTTGCCTCGTCTATCTTGTCTATACAATTTCATACCACTCCATTTGACTAGGTCAGCATCAACATCATCATGAAGCCATGTCTCAGACATAGTAACTATGTCAGTACCTATTAAATTCCTGAATATCTGGTCCTTCTTTTTATACATACTTCGTGTGTTGAGATGTACTATTTTAAAACCCTCCATTGAAATAAAATCTTTAACTAATGTTGTTGACATTGCAAGTCGCACAATCAACCAATACCTAGACTAATAGACACAAAAAATAACACAAACAAACAAAGCAGGCTCTAGGCTAATCCTAGAACCAAGATGACCCCCCACGGATATACCAACCAAATGTTCCGTGATAGGTCTTATGGAGAACGACAACTAAAACGGAGTCCAAAGAATTTAGGTAGACCCACAACATAACTACAAAAAATTCGAAACAAAAATATTTACAAGATCAAGATTACATCTTATAACAAACATGGTTTATAACAGGTGTGCCCCACAATAGTTTTAGGAAGCATGAGCATGCTTAGCAGCTCAACATTATACAGGTTAACAGTAAAGTATATATGTCGTATATTGTATTATATTGTTCTGAAGGCTGTAGTTCCAGTACAGCTTTAAAAACTTATAAGATTAACCATTTTATAAACAAGCTTTAAAGAAATACCTTTTTCATGTCTCAAGATCCAGGAGACATAGAATGATATTAAAACAAACTAAAAGTTACAAGGAAGAAGAAGAGAGAAAACCAATATGACAGAAGCAATAGAATCAATGCATTATACTAACGTGATGTAATATACTAAAATATACCAACAAATTAAGCATTTACAAACATATTACATATAGCAATCAAGAGATACAATACTGGATAATAGTCAATAGTATGAAACTTACTGGATAACGTCCTTGTAGGAGATATCAGAAAACTCACACCCCGTCATATACATAATATTCTAATACCCAATACGAGATCACTCGAGTCTGTCTTAGCCAAACAGATTACAGAGTGCCAGTATTTCTGTAAACTAATCCGTGTTGAAAATCACGACCAGTTCACATTTAACTTTTAACTTGAGTCTGTCTTATCCGATCAGATTCAAAGTTTTCGTATATGTAATGCCGGGTTATGTAAGTCCATATAAATCTTACAAGTTCTGCATATATATTGTTTTATTTTATAACCTTTGGGGTTTTCAGCAAATATCAATCATTTTTCCTCAAAAGTTTTTTCCAATGGATGAGGAAATTCTAAAGAAATCAAGAAGAACCACCAGATTCTGTTAAGCCAACAGATTCCATGGCAGTTCTATCAAACATGTCAAAGCAATCAAACTCATGTCAGCAATGTCCAAGCAATCAAACAATATACCAGTACAATTCAATCAATTATCAATCAAATTTCAAATGAATGAAAAAAAAAAAATCAAAGGCAACCACCATATTCTGTTAAACCAACAGATTACATGGTAGTCGGCAATAACGTCAAGGCAATTAGACCCATATCAACAGTGTCAAACAATATGCTAGTACAATTCAACCCAATCATATATCAATCAAATATTCAGTGAAATGAAGAAATCAAAAGAAATCAAATCAAAAGAAATCAAATAGAACCACCAGATTCTGTTAAGCCAAAAGATTACATGATTTCATTCATTTAAGGAAGCACTCGATAGTTGCTCAATCAATGTTCGTATTTCATCCATACCCTGTCCTTCCATTAACTCATCCATACCATCATCATCATCATCATCTTCTCCAAGGTTAGGGGCCAGGGGACATGCACCTTCTGCATGGTCAGCAATCGAGTCAGCAGCTGTGGAAATATAGCTGTAGGAATCGGGAAGACTTTTTTGATAGTCATCCCAATAATACTGGCTACTTTGATTTCATATACTGCATTCGGATGACATCCATCCCTCATTTTCCTAGCACCATAAGTGCCAACAAATTTTGGACCCCTTCCAATTTTTTTACCCTTTCGACCCTTATTCCAACGGTTTCCATGAAATAGATAGTGTGGGCGACAGGTTGGTACACTGTTTAGGGCATTCATGAACACTATATCCCCTTTTATAAATTTTATGCTTTGTGTTAGCATATCTTGGGCCGGGTCCTTGGAATCATCACCATTAAAAAGTTGAAGATCCATACCATATATTGTGCATAAAATCTGCTTTAAATTTGGATATAACCTTTTTATTTCATTCAACATCCGGCTCAATCTAATCGAGACTACTGCTCGACAAGTCGCTACATCTGGATGAGGAAATATAATCCTACGCTTTCCATTGACATATATCCGCTTTGTAATATCACAAAGTCCAGCTAAGTAAATTATACAGGCATAATTTGTTGAATCAGTCCGGATTTTCTTTTGAATTTCATCTTTTACTTCCTTGGTAATTGTGGCTATGTTGGCACCACTCTTACCGATATCTTTGACCCTGTAGTTAACGGCATCATTTAATTGGGTCTGTATGATAGTACCCAAGTTTTTGGCTCTTGAATCCCCAGCAATGAGTACTTCGCAAATCGTAACAAGCCAGAAAGACATAAAAACTGCCTCAAAAATCATTTTGAGTTTGAGTTTACCCAATGATTCAGTATAGTATTTACAGTAGACTTAAAGAATTACTAACACAAATTTTAATCAGCTCTTTCACAGTAAAAGAGAAGCAGTTTGCAGTTAAATGTTTACTGGGTACCAAAAGCAGCGATTAATTCGCTGCGAATTACCTCCAGAATTTTACCGTGTTCATTCCTTCCTGACATCGGCTCCTCACCTTCGTACCTTTTGTCCCCCCACGGCCACCCAGAAGCCCATTGAGTACTGCCAGTGGCTTCGACCAGTGGTCCTTTCATCGCCCTTAATTTATCTCCTTCTTCTTTATTCTGAAAGAATTTAGCCCTTACCAGATTAGTCATCACCTCATTTTCCATGGTTTTGAATATATGGTCTTTGGGGACATGTTTCTTGTCTCCTTCTCGTTTGATTTCTCTTGCATCCGACATTGACAGCAAACTGTCAGCTTCACGTGGATAACCAAGCTCAGTCAGACGTATAAAAAAATACCCTTGTTCTACTGATGTGAACGTTCTTTGTACTGCTCTATAGGTGAAGTTTATGGAACATAGATAGAAATTGGACAGGTACGCACCTTTGCCCTGGTAAATGAGTCCAAACTTTGTTTGTTTTATGTGGATTTCAGACTTGCGCAGAGATTGTTGTTGTCCGACCACCTGTGACTTCTTTTTCGCCTTTGTAGTTTGGGACTCATCAGGGGTACGTGTGGATTCTGGTTTTGACACATTAGCCAGAGCTTTGGGTATCTGTACACCACACCTGAGGTCTTCTGGAATTAAATCCAGTTGGTTATAAGCAAACTTTTGCTTCTCTATCACAATACCAACCTTTTGAACAACTGCATTTTTTCCTAATTCCATCAATTTGGCTACTATGTGTCTACCTGCTCTTTTCTGTTCTCTATTTTCCTTCTCCTCATCTGGCTGCACCCATATTTTCTTAATGTTTTCATCTTCGGACTGACCGAGAGTCCACCTTTTTGACATGATGATCGATTTTATCGCCAGGTTTGAAAAGGAAACTTTCAATGGTACCAATTCTTTCTTTGCAGTTTCACCTTCTTTCAGGGTTACATTTTTCTTCAATCTGACTATGTCAAGGACGTCCCTGGTAAAGTCATATTTAACACCAAGACTTTTGCACAGGTAATCTAAGGCTTCCCTCAACACACCTCCCTGTGCTGTAGGAATTCCATAAATTACAATATTCCTCTCTTGAGCTTTAGCACAATGCCTGACTGTCCTCAATGAGCTTACAACCTCAGAATAAGACCTATTGTCATGTCTACAGGTGGGACCAGTAGGTAAGTTACTTATCTTCTTATTAACCTCGACGAACTGGTCGTCAACAAGCTTGACATTGTCTTCCATTTTAGTTTCTAAGGCTACTTTGATAATTCTAACTCTGTCAGTGTACTCTTCTTTGACTTTGTCAATTTCCTCTTTCATATCCTGCCTTACGTCTCTAAAATTGTCTCTTAGATCATCACGTATTTGATTTGTCACACCATACACATCGTTTGATTGTTTGGTCAGTTTGTTGTCATATTCTTTTGTCAAATCTGTCACCTTGTCATCGATGTCATGTTTATGGTCTGTCATTTTTGTCTCAATTTCCTTGAACTTCTGCATATAAAGCAGATGTCTTTCCTCCTGTTGATCTTCAAGATTCGTTATTCTTAAACTGAGCGCCTGAAATTCCTTAGTTTGATCAGCTTCCACTCTTCCTATTTCTTTTCTAAGTGATTCCCTATCTACCACTCCCGCATGTACATCCCCAGCAATGGTCCTGATCTTTTCACCACACTTTGTGAAATTAGTTTCTAGGCATTCAATTCGACCGTCAGCATTCTCTCTCTGAGCATCCAGCATGGCACCTATATGTTTTAACATGCTAGCAAGAAGCTTCAATAGATAGGAGGTGAAACTCAGAGCTTTACCTATGGACACAGTGTAACAGCCCCCCCCTCTACCCCCCCCTTCAAAGTAGGCTCCCTTTTGTGTTCAGTATTGAGTCCTATGTAGGACAAGGGGGTTTATAGAGATGTCAGGAATCTTTATCAGAGTGATATCAAATGGAAACAAGGGGCCAACTATACCAGAAAATCCTGCTGAATCCAGAATTTGTGATCTTGATTCCCAAAATTTGACCAAAAGTACCTAAAAAGGAGGTTTGATGATGAGAACATTTTAAAAATGTACAAAAGTTATATTGAAAATGATTGGAACTATTTATAGATGCAACATGCTAATCAAAGTCAATACCTGAATCTACATATCCTAATGTGTGCCTATCTCAACCTGACAAGTACTCTACCTGTGTATGGCTCTGCCTCTCCCACATACTGCCTATCCCTTAGTCTACCTATCACTCATACTACCTATCCCTTGAAACATCTAGAGTGTAATTAGGTTTTCTCTCAAATGGCTTAAAGGATTAAAGTTTACCCTTCACCTTTGTACCTAATTTTCTCTGTACATTCTTACCATTAGTCTACCTATCCTCAATCTGCCTATCATTTACTTTACCTATCCCTGATGGTGACTATCCCCCAACTCTTCACATCCCTCATGTTTGACTGGCACATCTGTGATATTACCTAGCACCAATGTATCTTTTGAATATGCTCACCTTACAAGGTACCCTCTGTACCTATCTCTTAAACTGTTTATTACCTATCCTCCTTGCTACCCATCCTCTTCAATACCTATCCCTCAAGCTCAATTTATAGCTTTCCTATCACAGCTTGATCAGCTGGGATAGCTCACAACCAACCTTCATTTTGATTTCTTAGTCAACCTATCCCCTAAGGAACAAATTTAACAGTCTACCTCACACATACATCTACCTATCACTCATGCTATATATCATTGAGGTTACCTATCCTTCAGGCTGCCTATCCTTCATGGTATATAACCCTCAGTTTTTTTAACTTGTCAAGTGGGATAGCATGAACGATATGCAGCATGAAGGATAGGAAGAGGGGAATAAACAACATACATGTAGGATAGGAAGTTAGCTAGTCTAATGATAGCCATGGTGAGGCATTTTAGAAAAGCATGATAATTCAATGGCCTGAGGGATATGTAAGGTAAACATGAGTGATATGCAGACTTGAGGATAGGTACAATGAGCGAAAGGTATATTTCACAAGGCATAGACTATAAGAGCTACTATAAAGGTAGAAAGAATGGCATACAAGGTGAGAGATACATAGATAGCTGGTTAGGTAGGCAGAGGGCTATATACCATGAAGGATAGGCAGCCTGAAGGATAGGTAACCTCAAGGATATATAGCATGAGTAATCAGTAGATGTATGCTTGAGGTAGACTGTTGGATTTGTTCTTTAGGGGATAGGTTGACTAAGAGATCATAACAAAGGTTGGATGTGAGCTATCCCAGCTGATCAAGCTGTGATAGGCAGGAAATCTATAAATTGAGCTTGAGGGATAGGTATTGAAGAGGATGGGTAGCAAGGAGGATAGGTAATAAACAGTTTAAGAGATAGGTACAGAGGGTACCTTGTAAGGTGAGCATATTCAAAAGATACATTGGTGCTAGGTTATATCACAGATGTGCCAGTCAAATATGAGGGATGTGCAGATTTAGGGGATAGTCACCATGAGGGATAGGTAAAGTGAATGATAGGCAGATTGAGGATAGGTAGACTAATGGTAAGAATGTACAGAGAAAATTAGGTACAAAGGTGAGGGGTAAATTTTAATCCTTTAAGCCATGTGAGGGAAAACCTAATTAAACTCTAGATGTTTCAGGGGATAGGTAGTATGAGTGATAGGCAGACTAAGGGATAGGCAGTATGTGGGAGAGGTAGAGCCATATGCAAGCAGAGTACTTGTCAGGTTCGGATAGGCAAACATTGGGATATGTAGATTGAGGTACTGACTTTGATTAGCATGTTGCATCTATAAAAAGTTCCAATCATTTTCAATATAACTTTTTTACATTTTTAAAATATTCTCATCATCAAACCTCATTTTTAGGTACCTTTGGCCAAGTTTTGAGAATCAAAACCACAAATTTTGGATTCAGCAGGATTTTCTGGTATAGGTGGCCCCTTGTTTCCATTTGATATCACTCTGATAAAGATTCCTGACATCTCCATAAACCCCCTTATCTTACATAGGACTCAGTACTGAACACAAAAGGTAGCCTACTTTTAAGGGGAGGTAGAGGGGGGTAGCTTGCACTATAGGACTCTATGGAGTAACATATCCTAGGGAACCTATACTATTCTTGATGCTAGTCTGAAAGTCAGCCATTAGCTCTTTATGTAACTGCAGTGTCATAACATTGTGCTGGTCAGAAGCTGGCTGGGGCATTTCTGTTTCATCACACTCCCGTATCTCAGCATTTATGGGAGTTATGTCACTTCCCCTTACGGGACTCAAAGTCGGAAGACTCGGGAGAGGGGGCGGCGGGGGAATCCCACCATCTGACATCACACCCAAGGTCGGACGTGGTGTTCCCCCCCCCCTTCCCGATGTCCGGCGAAAGAAAAACACTGTCATTGTCTCGGATACTGTTAATACTCACATCAGGATCAAAGTGATTCTGTTTTTTGAAGTCTGGGGCTTTAGATTCTGGAGAGATACAAGATGAACTATCTGAGCTCCTATGTCTTTTTTGGTTAATGGCACTACATTTTACCTCGTTAGTATCCCCAGTAGAGCTAGATGTCCCACTCCCCCTGTCCATATTGGGGCTGGTTCTAAACAAATTTCTCAGTGTATTCATTTACTGCCGCCCGGTCTACGTACCGGACGCACGCTGGTCTCTCTCTTAGCTGAAAGGTTCGCCTAAAACCAGCGGCAGAGTTTACCGCCGCTCGGTCAACGTACCGGGTCAGCGTAACACGAATATAAGAACAATTACAAGTAACCAGCGGCAGAGCTGCTGGTCTTCGTCTTAACTGAAGAATCGTGTAAACCAGCGGCAAAATTTACCGCCGCCCGGTCAACGTACCGGGCGCTCGCTGGTCTCTATCTTAACTGAAAGGTTCGCCTAACCAGCGGCAGAATTTACCGCCGCCCGGTCAACGTACCGGACGCACGCTGGTCTCTCTCTTAGTTGAAAGGTTCGCCTAAAACCAGCAAGTAACCAGCGGCAGAGCCGCTGGTCTTCGTCTTAACTGAAGAATCGTGTAAACCAGCGGCAGAATTTACCGCCGCCCGGTCAACGTAACGGGCGCTCGCTGGTCTCTATCTTAACTGAAAGGTTCGCCTAACCAGCGGCAGAATTTACCGCCGCCCGGTCAACGTACCGGGCGCTCGCTGGTCTCTATCTTAACTGAAAGGTTCGCCTAACCAGCGGCAGAATTTACCGCCGCCCGGTCAACGTAAATGTCTCTAGCAATAGGACCAAACTGTGCGTCAGCCCTACAATGTGAATGTGTTTCAGCTAAAAGGTGAGCCCCAAGCTAGATGGATAATTCTCTACTGTAAACTGCCGTATAAAATAAACTATTCATTATATAGTGTGGCCGTTGTACTTTCTGCAATGCCCGAAACCTATTTTGAACTATCCGCTTCCCTTCAGGGTTTGGTACAATGGTGGTACAATTTAACCTAAGAGTACCACACATAAACATGGCCAGTTCTCATGGAAATGGAGCACATGGCTCAGGAGGACAAAAAAACTGAAGTGCTCAGATGTCTCTTATTTTGCATGTGCTGAAAGGTAGCATACAAAATTTGGAACACTAATTATGAAAATAAAAGATTTAATGACAATCTTAGTAGGAGAACTATTGGCTAGGGGCCTTTATCCTTTATATCTATGATAAGAATAGATTATGCTACAATAAATAATAGACATAGGTTTCAATCAGGGACCTAATCAGTGACCATTTCTCTTTAATCAATGATCCGATGCTAATTAGGGGTACACCACATGCTTGTCAGTGCTATAGTTCATTAACGTGGGTATTTTAGAAATATTTCATATTGACATTATATTCACCCCATTAAGCCATAAAAACTGAGGCATCTATAACACCCAAGAATATTTTCTCCTTGCCATTATACTCATTCCAATGTACCTAGGCACGGTGATGCTAATTTTTTACAATCACATTTTTCATTATAGATAACCAGAGAATGAGTGAAAATGATCCATGATGGTATCAAAAGTTTCATTTTTCAATTCTACAATAGCCAATATGAAAACCATTATCATGCACCTTTTGGTACCCCGAAAAGATCACCTTATGTGTTCTACTTCCATTTTCCCCAGTTTCCTGTTTAAAACATTTGATATATCCACATTTTACCCTATTATTGGCATAGATTATGTCACTACATAGGCAACACTAGGTACCCATGGTATGATAAAATTAGTAGTAGTGTTAATATTTCAACAACATAGCAGTTAGCGCCCCTATTAAGTATACAAGAACAGGGGCAGGTATGTTGAGCCCGTGCTCCATTTTCATGAAAATTGACCACATGTATATAATTATATGTGCATGAATTTTTACAGAGGATGCTTTTCTAAATTTCTCCAGTAGGCAGTGAATAAATATATGTATGCTTCTCACAAAGTGTATTAGTGCCTACACTGAAGACCTACAAGATCCAGAACTCATCAATACTGACGACTTTAGGTCCTCAGGTTGACAATACCTAAATCTACAGCTTTAGGTCGTCATGGGGTCGTCATGGGGTCCTCATAGGTGACGACCTTAGGTCATCACTGATGACCTAAAGTCGTCACTTAGGCTGTCCTCTACAGCCACAATGCCCTGCATATAAATGACATATTCATTGAGTTTGTTTTTGTAAATTATTTTGTACCCCCCCCCTCCATGCATCAGTCAGTGTTTATAAGGGGTATTCCCAACCCACTAACATAGACTAAGTTGAATCTTACATAGTACTGTGATAGCACTATAGTCTGCATGTATACACTCAATGAATAGGGACTAATACTCTAGATATATCCATAAGAGTGGTGTCATTACTGGAATGATCTAATTTCTTTGCTCTGTTTGTACTTACATTTTCCCATCATTTTACTAATGCATCTGTATCAAATGATGCTTTTATTCCCCTATTCATAGTATACTATACAATAAGTACAATATAGATATCAGCCTATTAACACTCCAGGGAATATCATATGTATGACTGAAATGCATAGTAGAGACATCTTCTGGCATACAGACAGACTAATAGTAAGGCCAAAGTAGTCAGCAGGACGACTTAGGGTAGTCATAATGGCCTGACAACCCTCTGATGACCCTAAACTCGTCATATATGACGACTTTCCAATGGCGGCATATTTTCAGTGTATTCAAGTCCCTCTCCCAATAGCTGTCCAGAAATGTGTTTCCGTGTGGATATTCACAGTGTGTTTCAGAAACGTACAAACTGCCAGAATGCCTTGTGTATAAGATGCAGCTTGAACCTAAGGACAAACTTTTGCTTTGCCTTATAAATTCTGCCTAAAGAACCTCCAGCACTTAATAGCGTAGACCATTTCTCAGCATAGAGATGTGCTCCTGGGCCTGGCATGAATCCAGGGTGAGCTATATGTGAGGTATTACAGTACGATGGATGCCTCTGAATCTTTTCTGAAAACTCAAATATTATTCCTTATTATTGTCCAAGTAAGCTACATTGGAAAAGTGTCATTGAATGCAGTGTCCAAAACATTGACTGAGAAAATTCCAATTCTATTCAGTCCCCGAAATTATCTAGATGTTTCAGATAGAGAGAGCACTTTAGAAAAAAGGTGCAACAATAGACTCTCAATATCGGAAAATGATATTGATGATGTATGTATAGGGTCCAGTAAGAGTTTTGCAATTCAGTGAAATGTATGGAGCAAGGCCTCTCAAAAAGATATCACCAAGAGTAGTTCATGTACCATTATAAAGCACTAATACCCCATTACATCTACCTGACATTGCCGCTAAGTATGATGAGGTGGGAAGAGCTCGTTATTCATGAGCGGGAAACACTCATTAAGGCTTCAGGTTGGGGAGTACAGAGTTGGCCAATATTACAGAAGCCATTTCCCAGAGCCATTAACAAGTGGAGCACTGGACGAGGGCAGATAGGAAGACCAACCACTAACCTCACACTTCACTCCATTATCTCACCTTTCACCCTACACCAACCTCATTTTCTATTGCCTTCAACTTAGAGCCGTCAACATTTACTGTATTGCTCATAATTAGCACACAGTTCACTTGAAGTATGTCTAGCACATTATTTAAGCCACAAATTTAGAAATGTATTGGTCCGTTTTTGCCAAAGAAATGTGACTAAGGCAGGGGGTGTGCAATTATTGAAGGGTGCATGCTCATTTCTTTGAATAGGACACTCTTGTTATGGATTAGAATCCTTTCCCTTAGTCCTTTTGCCACTAGTCCCTACACCCTTTAAACTGCATACACATTTGTGCATCGGGTAATCAGTTGGTAATTGTTTGTGCACCATGTTTGACCGAAGGAAATGACCCCCCCCCCCTCAAAGGGTTGGCATGATACTCCAATTTGGTGATTTTGAGTTTACCTGTTGGCTCTCTGGCACTACATTGGTAGACACTTTGTGCTATATGGAGTTTGCTTTTATTATTATTGAGAATTTGAAAATGATAACATGTGTGATGGTTAGTTTATCTGTTTATTATGCCTACTTTATATTGATATATTGAGTTTCTTTTTTTTCACCTGTGATGTGAGTTTTATTCAGTAGATCCAATGGGTGATGATACAGCAAGAACCATTCTTAAATATATAACATGACCATATCAAATATACTTTATGTTTTTGTCTGTCCCTCTGCCAATTCCTTTAACCCTCTCTTTGATATTTTCATTATTTAATTAGGTAGACCTATATCTTGATTTGTTCATCTACTGCATCGGCCATCAATAAGTACTGGTGTTGAATAGGCATCAGGGATAGAGCCTACTTTAAATCAATGGGCGCCTGCTTATACATACCTTGACCATATCTCCCTCTGTCCATGCATGTTCTTCTGCTGTTCCTCTCAGTGGGACTCCTTTCTTTCCCTTTGGCTTCCCCCTCCCCTACCTCACTCTTTATCCCTTCATTCCCCTTCTCAAACCATGTTCTTACATTGTCCCCATGTCTAGCTAATGTGATATGTATAAGCACCAGCTCTTTGAATAAAGGCTACTCTTGAATAGGCATCCGAGGTACAAGGGTAGTAAATATGAAATGTCACTATAATCTTGAGCATAGTCTTGAATCAGTACCAGTATTGAATAAGGGGGGGGGGGGATCTAGCTTGTTTGAAATAAATGAACACCACAGCACAGATGCAAGTTAAAATGGTACCTTCTGATATGTCTGTGGCGTCTCATATTTCTGCCACTGCTCCTCCAAACATCATTCTTTCCCCTGCTCCTTTAGTCCTAATGACAGAGCCACACTGCCACAACCCCTCCCCAGAATCTCCTATTTCCGTCATCAGTGCCAAATTGTGGGTCCCGTTCCATGGAACCCTAAATGACAGGTCAGCTGTGAGTCTGGAAACCTTGTATTCCTCTGTGTTTCCCTCAAATTTAATTGGACCTGTGGTTATCCATTATCTGCATACAGCCCCCTTTCCCTCTCTGTTCACATTTCCAGCAGCACTGTGGATGAAATTGAAATTTTAACATCCTTCCTAAAGCTAACTAGAACTTTTTTTGAATTTTGAATCCTCAAGGACATTACTAAATATGAAGTAGTGTCAGAAAAGGTCTAATGGCTTGCATGTGAACCCATCTTCTGTTATTTTAATCTCAACCTTGGTGCAGATTTAGAATGGGACACTGTATTTAGAAAGAATGAGAGATCTGGTGGTAAATAGTAATGGCTAAAATAATCTGCAGTCTAAAACAGTCATACATTTTGAATCGATCAAGCAGTTTACAACATCCCGGCATTTAAGTTTCCATCTTACTTTCATGCTATACTTATCTCATATGAGGGATTTACTATGTCTGTTCCATATAATACAGAGTGAGCTCAATATTCGTTCAGTACAGGATGCTCTTTCAGTACGCTAGACGGTTTCCGACACTGTACAGACCCAGTCTGAAAGCACCTGTCAGCCCATACACAGGGGGCTATGGATCATGTATTGTGACAAAAGGTGCATACTAGTCCATAATTCTGAGTCTATTATTATGTCATTTACTGTTTTTTGGAAGCTTACCCTAGATTCTATACCAATGTATGGAGTTGTATAATAGATGTCATAAACTGACCTTTTTCTGGGGGATTCTGTATAAGCAAAATAATCTAGTCTATACTCTGGCCTTTGTAATTTGCAGAACAGCTTTAAACCTGTCATATTCATAACCCCTCAGGGTTTGTATCACTACCATTATTATTTCACTGAATGGTGCCACAATAATTTGCATGGATTTTGTAGGGGATGCTGCTCTGAACGGTACTCTTTTGGAAATGCGTACCCATGTTTCTCACAAAGTGTAATAGAGTCTATTCAGGTCCCCCATACACACATGATTAGATGCCTAGGAACCTGCTGTGCATATATGCGCTTTTATCTGAATAGAAGAACGGCTTCCTAGTATTCACAATTGCTTTTTGAGACCTACGTGCACTGATATTGATTACTCTAAACCCATTCTGAATATTCAGATATTCCTTCATAATTGTTGAGGGGGAAAAGACCTTTTAATTGTAAGTTGGTAGCTCTCAATAAAGGTAACAAGGCCAATAGCTTTGAATCCATTTGCCCAAGCCAATAAAATAGGGAACACTGGTGAAGGGTAGTTATAGGAACAATTGCAGAGTGCCAACCACTCATCTAACACTTTATCACTCCCCGAGTTCAACCTCCAACCTCCACTATAGCCCCTTAGGTCCATTTTCTATGGATTCAGATAGATGCAGAGGCATGAGCTTGATGAATGTGTACCCATTTAAAATAATTAGGGAACAACAAAGGACTAAATCCAATGGTCTATAGATTTATTACTTCAGAATAGTCCTCTCCTCTTAGTTAATTAAAATAATTGATAGTGCATAAATAATTTGAAATGAAAATGAAAACTGTATCAGCACTATGAGTGAATAAATCAAATTTCTATAAATGTCTTTTTATTTTCCATGTTTGTGTCTGTGTACAGTCATCGTTATACCACTAACATAAAGTGATGTAAGTGTTTTAATCCAAAGTACTGCAATATTCTTACACAAAATAGTATCATACCAACATAAGTTTGGTCTTAAGGGATGAAATAACATTAATGTATTATAAGTATCGGCAATATAATCACATAACAATATACATATTAGCAACCCGAATTGGGACAAATGAAACAACAATCAGACAACAAAAAATCATAGTATCTGGACAACCTTAAGATGTAGCTGGTAAAGATTCCAGTTACTTGAGCACCAACATATAAATGTGGAAACAGGTATATATATATTCTTGTCTTCAACATTTCATTCATAGTAAGAAAAAGGGCGGTTATCCATGTTAAAATGCCATAAGCAATGTGTGGACATCTAAGACTCTGTGGACTTTCTCTGTGGAAAATGTAAAAATCCTATATGCAGCTGGATTTCCATTGTATGTTACAGAATCATGAAACAATTAGCTATACAAGTATATCAGATAGTTGTGAAAATGAAGAATTCACTGAACAGTGAAAGAGAAGTGTTACCGGGAATAAGCATTGTAAGCAAAAAAAAATCTTAATAAAGATTTGTCGGTGCAGATGTATGTCAGAACCAAACTAATCAATATGAAAAAATATAGATAATAAAAGATGATGTCTCCATGTTGACAGAAATTACATTCATGGACTGCACTGGAAGGCAAGGATTATCAGAAAAGAATCACATATACAAAATGTTTTTTTTTAGTATCTATTACATTTGCACCATTTATTTTGAAACACATCGTTGGACCTTAGAAAAAAGACAACTATTCTTCACACTCCTTACCATCTCATGTCTGTTCTTTACCCTATTTTCTGACTTTTGCACCAGCTTTTCATAGAAAGGAAAAACCATACAACTTTAAATAACACTTCATAAGTGTTGATATACACAGTTTTAATCTCTAGATACATTTTCACTTTCTGAAAAGGCCACTTGTGATGTGACCAAAAATGTGAATTCAGAAGATCATGTATCTTGTATGACTCAGGTTTATCTATTCCTTAACTTAAATATAGCTATTGAAATCTATATAGAAATGAATTATAATTTATTTATAATAGGTATATCTCTATCAAAGTCTGGAAGGCTGTGTCCTGTGATTGTGAGCTATTGGTAGTTTATGAGGCATTAGCTATGAACGCAGTGGGACTCACCAATTGCAATTTTCTCTTGGTTAACATCATTCATTATAAAAATTGAAACATAATGTCAATGTCACTGCTGGCATTATACAAGAAGATACAATGTAATGAGAGCTATGAAGGGAATGCTATCAGTACATTTTTTTAACCCCTATCCCCTAACGAATGCTAGATCCCTACCCCCTCTATATGATCCTTCCCCCCCCCTTCCCCTCCTTTCCATCATATCAAACAGATATTTTAAGAAGGTACTCCTTGAATCCTCCTGAGGATGGTATGATTTGTTAGAACTGTCATGTGAATAGATATCTGCAAGATGGATATCAAATATAATAACATCCATACTTCTCTATCTCACATATGTACAATATTCACTCTCAACCTCCAAGCCAGAATTATGGTCCATAGCAATAAGATAGCACACCTGAAAACTGTTCTCAAATTTACAATTGCCTATGAATAAGGTATCAAATAAAAGTACAAGGTATGACTCAAGACACTTATTGATATAGGTCAATCGACACCAAATTGTGTATTTTGTAATCCTCAATATGTAATGTGAAGTGTATTATTGGTATCCTTGAGGGAAACGTTGTTGTATGCATTGCAAAGTGTAATATTAAAATGAATGTATAATCCTTGGTGCAGTTATTAGCTTTGTATGCTAGATATTTTTTTATAATATCTTGTAAAGAGTTCAGTGTAATTTGAACTCTAAGGTTCTGTATCCAGGATTCTTACTTTGGCCTTGGTCAATTCACCTGTGAACATACTAATGGTCCTTTTACACTTCTTAAGCCAAGTTTAGTATACTTTTCCACAAGCCTCTGAATTCCAATGAATGCCAGTACCATGTTAAGAAGCCCATCCTACAGTTCCTTCCTCAGACTTGAACCACCGACCCCTTCGTTAATCTTTTCCTCTAGCCACCTGTAATGTATGATGGTTGGACTGGTACTAATCCAATGGAACAGTTCAAACAAATATGACATATTAGATCACCTCACTCTTCTCTAGAAGTATTACTCCATTGAGATGAGTCCAGATATTTGTGTATAAAATACTGCACTGAGAAAATGTAGTGGTTTAGGATGTTCATTTCAGATTTACAACTGAAACACAGTTGATATAACACAGGCATTTGCAGTTGCAGGGCTGTGTGTGATGTTAGTAGAATAAGAACTTTCTTTCTCAGCTAATGCTATTTTCGTTTTGTGTTAATACTGGCTGGAACATGATTTCTGTTCCTCTGAGTCTAACCATTTCTCACTTCATAAAGGAGAATGGGGTATTTCCATAGAAGCTTTACTTCACACAGTGAAAATATCATTCATCCAAGTTTAGAATCAGCCAGGTGTTCTAATGATGATACAATCGCATTCCTCCTCATCCCATTTCTTTATAAGTCTGACAGAGTGATGAAGTGCAATTTAATCTGGTGATAGACAATGGTCAGTAGGCACAGATAGTGTGGTATCTTATTGAAAAGAACATATAAGTAAGTAGGCAAGTAGAGCCTAGGTTGGCAGATATTACACTGCTATAAATCAATGTGGTTAACTCCATGGCCAATCCGATTATCCTGATAACTATTACCGACTGAATATAAACGCATATAGATCTACTCCTATTTCACAGTATGGCCACCTCAGTAGGCAAATAACATACTCTCTTTGTGAGGGTCTTGTAGAAAGAGTAGAATCTGCTGAGCTGCAGCCCCATTGACTGAGGCTAGTGGAGGAGGGGGTGGATATTTGGGTGGAGGTCTGCTCCCCACAGTCATGGTCCCTCTGGCTGGGTCTATGTGATGATGGTGAGGGTTAGGCAGGGTCGGTGGCTCATGGTCATAGGGCATGTTGTAGTAGGTGGGCTCCTCATAGATGTGCTCCGTAGAGAGGGTGTCACCTGGATTGCCACCATATGGAAGTTTGGACTGCAGCCTGAAAAAAACAAATGATATACTAATAGCATACATGTATACACATCCACACACTTCAAGCATTTCCAGTCTTATGGCTGTGGGACATGACATGTTTTTGCTTCTTTCAATCGTTTCATGTGTAGGGTGAAAACACTTATAATTCTAAAATAAATTTCTCCCTCATTGTCACTGTCACTTCATCCAAATAATCCCATGTCCTTCAAACCCATTTCATGGTTTGGAAGATACAAATCAGTACTAATAATAGTCTTGATTGGCTTCTTTTTTAGTTACTTCCCTAAGATCATTCATTCTCTCAGGATGAATTCTCCCTCAAGGAGCGATGAACTTTTTAATGAAGTTTTGATTTTTTGGAGGAACAGTTGATTAGGGAAAAACCTATAAGCCAACATCAATTGAAATTAGTCAAGGTGAGATGTTATCAAGTCAGAAGGCATCAAGTTCCCAGGTTAATTCGAAGGAGGTCTTATATCTCCAAATCAGGAAGGGAAGTGGCCACTTATGTATCCAATTTATGTAGCCAATTGTGCATGAAATTATCATATTCAGACCAATGGGGGGGATGTTCTTGTAACTATATGAAATGTTAATAGAAGTGGCATTGTTTTATAAGGCTGCCAAAACTGATTTGAGGATGGTTGGATCTTGATAGGATCAATGTTTCCTCACACACTATTACTGATGAGCCTTCAATTTCCCTCTTAAAAATCCAAGATTCATGGCATTGGCCCATGGTTACTCGTGGAATACTAAGGGATTTACGCCTGTGGCAGAAGGATTGGGAAACAAAGGGGGAAAAGTGGGGAAATTTAAAAGAGATTTGTATATTCTTACCAGAAGATAGAATTAGTGGAAGACATGATGTTAATCTGATGTGGCATTAGAATGATTGATAGGTTCTGCAGTATTGCAGAAAAGCCAAACTGAATTATCTTTCAGTGGGAAAAATATGTGAAAGTCTAATGAATTTACTGTGACGATTAATGATCCCTGACCAAGATATCACAAATTATTTTGGCCAACCAAGTTGAGGAATGGTTGATTAAAACATTTTTCATGTGTTACAGATCATGAATGATCTATTTCACCAAGTATTCAATTACTTTTAATTTCTGTTTAACAATGATGATCAATTAGCTGAAACGCTCAAGACACTGGAACAGGATAATTGAAAAGTTGAACAAACAAGATACATCTAAGAGACACGAATAACAAGTTAGGGAACATCAAAATAATTTACAGGTGAATGCACAGGTGTGAGACAGAATAGAGACTTTACACATAATCTTAAAACATATGTCTAGACTATTCTAGAACAACAACTAGATACAGGCAGTACATATCTATGAGTAACTCCAGCCATAAAGAACAGTTGTACCTAATGACTTTGCGCAGGGAGGGTGGGGAAATGACAATGAACCCCCTGCAGGTATGATTTGATCCACTACAATCAGATAAAGGCACTGGGTGTGTCTGAGGTGAGGGAGTGTGTGAGAAATTCTGCACCAAGCAGTATCCTTTTTCTCTTGCACTTTACCTTACACCAAAAGATGGTAATGCCTTAACCTGGTAAACAGTTCATTGATGTACCATGCCCACTGCTTTTCATGCAACAATGTGTTAATAAGTCTGCTCACCTGGAATTCATTGGTGCATTTTATCGGCCCTCCTGCAGAATTTCCAACTCATAGGATCGGCATAATGCATAAATGAAGCCATGGTAAGTTACTCACCAGGGGGTCATTCAGACATTACAAATTGGTTTAGTGCAGCCCTCAAAGGGTTTAAGGGTTGTCTCACTACAACGAAAGCACCCATTACTTTTGTATGTGCACATCTGAGTATTGAGAAGTGGGTGGGGCAACACCTTTTCTTACCAAGGTGACTTGATAGTAGGAAAGAACTTCTTTAAGGCTATTTAGTCTGCACACACTATTTCTCTATTATTCTATTAGACATTCAGGGAAAAAAAACATTCCTTTAACCATTTATAGGCTGTCTGTCCATTAATGAATAATGAACCATGCAGATCTTGGGGTTGTGGTACAATTTACGCTATAGGGTTGTGAGGAGGCAGTTCAGGGGTGTAGAGTTTGCAGTAAATACATAATGATGGCCAATGGCCATAATGTATTGATACACTATTGGCCCTTTAAGGATTAAAACCAACAAATCGGAGAAGCGGAAATTAAGATGGGGAATACTGAATAGGCTGTAGGGGTACAGAGAAATCTACACTGTCCAAGTAGAGGTTTTGGATGAATAAATTATGAATAAATCAGATGATTTCATTGCTTCTAACTACAGTCATTGCAGTTTCAACATGTATTTCTTGAGTAGAAATGCTGCAAGATCCATAGATTTGAACTTAATCCCGTTTAATCCCAATTTAATCAATATATTGGCGGGTTTATGAAATGCTGAGGACCTTATTTAAAAAATTTAATTAAACATACTTCAAATAAACCGATGAACACTGTAAAGCCCCACTGTTGGTCAGTGACAATTATAGCATTCTATTTATTTGATCAAATGCATATCTAAAATGATATTTCTTATCAGAGAAGAATATGTTCCTGATTTTCCTCTTACTTGACTGTCTGGATTGGCTTTCATTTATTTGATAGGAGTCTGCTTAGTGCCAATGACCTTATCTACTGGAGAATGTACTAGTGAGCCTTGAGTGGTTGGGACTCATTACTTGTACATTCATTGTGGTCGCAATGTGGCAATCAGACAAGTACTGGTGGTACCTTAGGGGCACCAGGCGATGTGCAATGGTGGATGCAATGTGCCCATGGACACACCAATGCTCTAACTTTGGATATTAATAAAATGGGTCTTTCAATAAGTTGTTGTGGATGAACTGAGAGCCATGTCTGGTTTATATTACCTATCGCAAATATGTACAGGCTAATACGGTACTAGAAATTTAAAAAAAAAACAGCATGCCTCCATGCCTCAGCAGTTGAATTTGACCAACTTTACCATATTTTTCATAGAAATAACACAGTAAATTGAAATAACTACAGGTGCCAACATTTCACAAAATCAAAATCATTTATGAATGAAACGCTGAATAATCAACAAAGACAACAGGACACATGCTTCATAGACACACACACACATTGCCAACCATATTCTAATAATTGTCATTTCTCATTTGAAAATGGACAAGGGCAGGTTGAATTGGGTTGATTGATGATAACAAAATAGCATTGTGAGAAATGGTGGACTTACATCATGCACCTTCCACTGAAGTAGGACTGAGGATCAGTTCAATCAGTGCAATGTTGTTTTTAGTGTTACAAGAATTTGAACATGAACTTTGAGTGTATGAATGGTAACAGAAATCAGGAATTTTCAGGTTTTATACTTATTTTGAAAGTACTTCTGTTTTGTTTGTTTTCGTATTTTAGGTGCTTTCCATTTTATCCGCGTATAGTGTTTTTTTTATATTTAGATTTGTTTATAATAATTGATCGGTGTGGTGGTTGTTGATTTGGCTTCAATAGATGGTGGATTTGGGGATGGTTGGCAACAATTAGAAGTTGAGTGCTTTATAGCAGGCATGATGGTATCTGTACTTGCGGAGTGAAGGCTGAGGCATGTGGTCCGCAAGAATCTTGCAGTAGACATTTTTCTCATTCCCTCTGCCCCCCTCCAGGATCGACAGGTCTATAGGGCCCATATTGTGGTGTTGTGTATGGATTAACAGCCATTGCTGGGGGCGGCACTTTGTGGATGGTTGATTCATATGATTCATGTGACGACTCTTCAGCTGCTACCAGAACTAATGGTAGAGGCTGCCGCGGCTCACTGGAATTGCGCCTATTGAAAGTTTGGTAAGTAATTGGTTAGGTTGTTAGTGAAAGTTATAAATGAGCAGAGCATGATTGTTAGTAGTTTACTGTTTAACTCTTCTTGGTGATGTGGAACTTATGGGGAGATTTCGGAAAGCATACCATTAAAAAGTTATTCTTTAAATTTTAGTAGACAAATGTTAGCATTCTAGTTAATAGGTCCCAATTTGATTTATAAATGCAGTTTTCACTTAGAATCGATTTTGGGATTTTTTGTTAAAATTGACATTTATATTCAGAGCACTTGCCTAGAGAAATCATCAGAAGTGTCAGGTAGGAAGAACTGGTATCATTAATGTGATTCGGATTTATCATCTTTCAGTTATGTGGGTACTGGATGACCTGCCATACTTGCTCCTGATGATACACACCTGTGCACTCAATAATTTACACTAGACAAAAGCTTGAACTAGCTTTGTCTGCAATGTATAATATGTGAGACAGCAAGAAGGCTTGAGTTTGATCAAGCATCCATTTTCTGTCATGCTTAAGTTATATATGCTCTTGCTTTTGTATGCTTTCTGGTGACATTTATTATTTCATGTTTGTAATAGTGGAATATGCATGCCCAATTTGTTATGAGCTCTGTATCTCACACCCCTGTGGGATATCATTGCCCTGTATTCCACGAGCAGTAACAGCACTCTGAATCATCTTAAAACATGGAAAGACTTTTAAAGGGGGTTTGAACATTTTTGACTTAGATGATATGAAATAAATACAAAGATTACAAAGTGGGTCTGAGTGGCTTCACCTTGTAAGATAACCCTAACTCAGACAAAGTACTCATGAACTTTTGTCTTTTTCATTGTTACTTGTTGAGATCCGCATATATATAGATGCTAATAATCGTTATCAAAGCTGCCCTGAACTGGATGGTTAACCAACTTCTGCCTCATTTGAGACAGATGCCACCAAGGTGATCTCTTTTGAATCCTATTTCTCCCAACTAACCCACATTTCCCTCCACCTACTGCCTGGCTGATATCCCACCTTTCAAAATCCTTCACTGAGACCAGGTCCCATACTGTAAATCCTCAGGTATGGCTTGTACTGCAAGATAACTCTAGTGGTGGACTCTATGGTTGATTCAAAGGCTGGGTATAGACCTGGTTTCACGAATTCGCTGCATCTGAGGGCTGATAAATTTTGGAATAGGGTGATTTTTCTTGTCATGGGTACACTATGGGTGTGGGTGGTGACTATTGCACAGGTAGTTTTTCTTAAATATGTAAATTGTTGCCATGGTTACCAATGCAATTTGATACCATGTCAACAATTGCTCGGTTATCATACCTAGTTTCAGCACAGGTACAATTCTGTTATCTAACTATCAAGTGTATGTCCATTTTGTGCACCCACATCTCCCCTATGTATACCTACAATTTCCCAGTTGTGCCATGTATAGGTAAAGAGCTTCAAGGGGAAGCATCATGTCAACAAGTGCCGGGGCAATTGTTGACATTATTATTATGTTTGTAGTACAGATGCAATTCATAGAGGAAGACGTATGCTAAACATTTTATGATCTTACTAATCCTAGTTTGAAGATGTAAATGGCTGCTATACAAAAGGAATTCAAACCAAAATGATATTAATTATCTAGGAACTTTCTGCATTTCCTACAGGCCATGCTATATCATGATAGTTTGCCTTTGAGTACAGCATTAGATGGCTGCGTACATGTAAGTCTCTTGCTCCCTCGGCCCCCTAGCCACCAGCTGAAAGACTAGATAAAATCCATACAATTTGTGTTTTGGGATAGGCCATTGTGTATTTGCATTTTGGTCCATAATGCAGTTCACTGGCACTCAAGAACTACATTTGGCAATGGGTATTTTCAATAACATGTCATTACTAAACATGACATATCTCTCTGAAAGCAGATTTGAAGGCATGAAGAGCCACCATTCCAACATGAAATATGAATTTTAGGTGTAGATTTTGTCAACCAGGCAGTGAAATCATTGGTATGGGTTTAGTCGCCCAGTGCCTACAATAAACTAAGATTCGGTTTGTTGAAATTCTATTTTTGTTTTGTAATGAATCCTTAGTAGAATTGGATCAACAACTATGATAACTTATTAGAAGGGAATGGGCATATGACAATGAGTTAACCTACTCACATTTTTGATAAGCAAGCAGAGTATTTTAGGAATATCATTAGTAAATTCATAAGGAAGAGTGCAATAAGGTTATGGCTCATTTAAGTGCGTAACCTTTTACTTTTCGATTTCTGCATTGAAAGCCTCTCTCAATAGGACTGCCGTATATAATGCACCAGTTGACAATTTGTGGATAATTCAGGTAAATGCTGACACCCTAGCTAGCTAGATAATTCTATACAGTAATCTGCTGTATATGATGAATGATTTAGTATACACTATACCTTCTATAATGACTCAAAGCTATTTTGGCCTTATTCATAACCTCTCAGTGTGGTACAATGTTACCGAAGTGTACTACATATATGTACATGAATTTTGCAGAGGATGCTGCTCTAAATTACTCCATTAGGAAATTAGTATCCATGCTTCTCTCACAAAGTGCATTAGAATCTATTCAAGTCCCTCACCCCATGGCTGTGTGCCTAGGAACTTGTTGTACAGAAATGTACTTACAAATGTGAATAAAACAACAGCTACAGGATATTCACAACAAGCTTCTCAGACCTACACAATCTTGTAATACATTCTGAGCTGGTACAAATAGGAGGAGAAAGTAACAAATGCTAACCTTATTTTTTACCTTCACACGTCGAAATTGTCGATGTCTATTGAGTGTATAGGCCTCAATGACCCTTTAAATTAAGGATAAAGACTAGTCTGATTAATTAAATTGTATCCCAACTAACAAGGAGTGTACGGATTTTGTGCTAGTTACCTCACAAACCGACCTAGCTGAACTGAACAGCTTCTACAGGTGCCCCCAGCAACCTCTGACCTTGACCTTCGGCCCATCAAAAAGTTACCCCATGTTACCATGGTTACATCTTGTCCTTTTACATAAGCCTTTAGAAACAATTTGGTACCTAAATTATGATTCTATGTCGATTTTCAGGCATCCCACTAGTAATTATGACTAGCTTTAGTGTTACTTTTCATAGAAAATATATTTGACTAAATGCAGTAAGCTCTAAAACATTAATTGAGATAATTTTCAATTTTATTCAGTTGTATTCAAAAATATTTAAATGTTTCAGATATGAGAGAAACCTCTCAATAAAAGATGCAGCTATAGCCTCTCAGCTGATTTATGTCCTCAAATCTATAGTGCAAGACGGCATTTAAGAACATTATGATTTGGGATACTTCATAATATCATACAATTGTAAGGTATTAATACCCCAGTGCATCTATCTAACATGGCCCCTAAGGATGATTAGGCAAGAAGGGCGCATTACTTGTTAGTGTGTGGCACTCATTAAGGCTAACAAGGCAAGTCATAGTGGGGGAGTACAGAGTTGGTCAATATTACAGAAGCCATTTGCTGAAGCCATCAGCAACGGGAGCACTGGACAGATGAGGTTAGTTAGGGACACATGCTCAGCATCAAACACAAAGCTCACACTTCACTCCCTAGTCTCACCCTTCATCCTACAACAACCGCTTAGGTCAATTTTCTATTACCTGACAGGACCCATCAACATTTACTAAAGTAAGGGATAAGTACATTTACCCAGGTGGTGTTGCTAATGGGCAGTAAACTCTCTTACCTTCTAAGGGCCAGTGATGTAATGATGCATCATGCCCATTGGTCGTCATGATGCATGAATGCAGCCCTGGCATGTAAGGATTGTTATGATGGTCAAATTTTGGGTTCTTGAGTTGGCATTGGCATGGCATTGATGAAAAATGACATAGATCTGTGTTCTCTGAACCTGAGGACACTTTCGGCTGTGGAATAAGTGGTTTAGTAGTACACTAAAGACATACTTTAGACTATGTGTTTTTCCATCACCCTGGAGGATTCAGGGATTCGGCCAGTAGACCCATTGGGCACTGCATGGGTGTTTGGACCCTATGAACCTGTCTGGAAGGGGTTGGTATAGTCTCTATATATACCGGTCGATAACATGTATAAATCAACCAAATTTAAAATTGCATAGACCCCTAAAGTGAACCCCCCAAACTTCAGTGTATCAAATATGCTCAATGTTTCCTCTGTCCCTCTGCCACTTCCATTGCCTCTCTCTTTAAAATATATATCTCTCGTTATCTCTCAATCTGTCCATCTATATCTCCCTCTCTTCACATTATTCTCGGGCTTCCCTAGCCCAGTTAAAAGGGTCTGATTCTCCTCTTTTCTATTCCCTCAGGATGTGTGTGGTGCACATATGCATGGGCACCGATGCATTCCTCTGTGAAATTGTGTAATGTAGTTCTCACCATGAATATGACCTTAGCAGTTGAAATGGTGTTACTCACTCACAAATTCTTCTGGTATTTCTCAAGTCTCTTTTGCTCCCCTTTGGCTTCCTCCTCCATTATATATATCCCCACCGTCTTGTCTCCTTACCTAACATAATACCCTATGAATAGTACACAGAGGCCTGACCGCTTGCACATCTCATCAGGGGGAGGGAGGAGTTTGTCTAAAATATCCCTAATGCTCCACCACAGCCATACAATCATATAAGAAGTTTGGTAAACTGAAAGCTGTCCATAGGCTTTTGAAAATCAATTTATAGGAACAGAAGATGACATTTTTCATCTTTCTCCATTATTAAAAAGGTCTTGGTGTTCTTTATACACAGGGTATTATGGTTCATCCTTTATATGTCTGTGTCATTTCACTCTGTCATGGCTACAGACATCCTTCTCTCTCCCTCCTCCTTTAGCTCTAATGACAGAGCCGCCCCACCAGAATCCCTCCCCACCCCATTTCCGCCACACTGTGGGTCCAGTTCCATGGAAACCCTTTAATGACAGGTCAACTGTGCGTCTGACAGCCTTGTCTCCCTCTCAGCTACTCTCTCATTTAGTTTGACCTGTGGTTGTTCATTATCTGCATAGAACCCCTTTCTTTTCACATTTCTAGCCAACATTGAGGATGAAATTGAAAGAACCTGTAAGGTATTTTTATTAAATGACACTCAGTGGTCAGCCATTTTATATATGTAGTTAATCTACCCCAGCAAATTGTCGTGATTCCTCGTCAACCTGTGTGAAGTGGCTCACACATGTCGCTAGATGGAACACGACGTCGCTATAGCACAAGATCACCAGGAATAGCAATGGTGGTGATCACATGGCCTCACCTCAGATGGCGAGGATGGTGATCACTCAGACTCACCAGGGATCGCGACGCAGGTGATCACTCACCTCGCTAGATGAAACACGCACCTCGTCATAGTGCATGTTCACCAGGGATGGCGACATGAGTGATCACTCATCCTCACCAGGGATGGCGACATAAGTGATCACTCATCCTCACCAGGGATGGCGACATGAGTGATCACTCACTTCGCTAGATGAGACGCACACCACGTCATAACGCACATTCACCACAGATGTCAAGGATCGTGATCACTCACACTCACAGGGGATGGTCACTCAGGTGATCATTCATCTCGCTAGATGAAACGCAAACCATGCCATAATGCACATTCACCACGGTTGGCGAGGATCGTGATGACTCACACTCACCAGGGATGGCAAGGCGGTTGATAACTCACCTCGCTAGATGAAATGCGCACCACGTCATAGCGCAGGTTCACCATGGATGGCGAGAGTGGTGATCACTCAGACTCACCAGTGATGGCGATGCTGGTGATCACTCATCTTGTTAGATGAAAAGCTCATGATCATCGACATTGATAATCATGCAGCCTCACATCTGCCAGATCAATGTATGTTTTGCCAGAGAAGGTATTGCCATATGTATCTTCCCTCTAACCACAGACAAGGTGTTCATGTAGATACTTCCTTATGTATTTTTCCTGTAACCAGAGAAAAGGTGTTTATGGATAGTTGCTTTTATTTTAGAGATACCTCTATCTAAATTCAATTGATATTTTCTCTATATAATCTTGTTTGATTCAACCCTGAAGTATTACATGGAAATCAGTGTGCAACAAAGCACATTTGATAAGTATGGGTCTTATACTTCATGCCCACACTTCCTAGATAGGCTACATGTTGAACAGTGGTGCTGTCTCAACAACTTTGGCAATGGTGGTGATAAGTTGCCATTCTGAGTGAGAGTGAGTGACAGATGATGCAATCCTCAGAGAGCATTGACTTGGAGTGACACAAATTCACGTATTGAGTGAGACAAAGGCTGGCAATGGTGGTGATAAGTTGCCATTCTGAGTGAGAGTGAGTGACAGATGATGCAATCCTCAGAGAGCATTGACATGGAGTGACACTAGTTCACAAATTGAGTGAGACCAATGTTGGCAATGGTAGTGATAAGTCGCCATTTTGTGTGAGAGTTGATGCCAGTGGCACGGGAGTGGTACATAATCACACAGTGAGTCAGATCCATGTTGGCAATGCTTGTGATAAGCCGCCATTCTGAGTGAGAGTTGACAGGCAGTGGCACATATTGACGGAGTGAGTGAGATCTATGTTGGCAATGGTGGTGATAACCTGCCATTCTGATTGAGAGCTGACCTGGAGTGGTACATAATCACACAGTGAGTCAGATCCATGTTGGCGATGCTTGTGATAAGCCGCCATTCTGAGTGAGAGTTGACAGGCAGTGGCACATACTCACGCAGTGAGTTAGATCCATGTTGGCGATGGTGGTGATAAGTCACCATGCTTTGTGAGGGATGACAAGGGGTGGCACATGACAAGGGGTGGTGAGGGATGACAAGGGGCGGTGAGATCATGTTGGTGACTGTTGTGATAAATTGCCATGCCATGTGAGACTGACACACAGTGGCGAAAGATGACGCAGTGAGTTATCACTCAAAAAGGAGTCACCATTGATGACCAATCATGGCGACAGATAACGACAATTTGCTGGGACGTTGTATGGGGCTATATTCATTCTCATGCTTCTTGGGGCTTAAATAAATCATAACTGTAATTGATTCAAATATTGTCTTATCAGGATACAGGGTACAGAATTACTGAAGCAGGCCTATGCATGTTAAACTATTATTTTACTTTGATAAAAGGAGAAAGAGCATCAGTAATACCCTTTCTACATCTGGCATTGAACTCCAAACCTTAATTCCTTGAGGCTTTTAACATTGTGGCAATTGTGAACTGGGACTAATTCGTGCTTCAGATAGAAGCTGAGGCATGAGCTTGATGAATGATTATGTACATCCATTATGCCAGGGCACAACAAGAAATGAATTCAACAGTCTACAGATTTTGCTTTTCAGAAAAGTATTTTCAATTCAAACAATATAACCAATTGATTTAAATGACTAATTTGAAATAAAAATGAAGACTGTGACTATATGAATTATTAAGATGAACACAAATTTCTATAAACATCTTTTTATTTGCCATGTTTGTGTCTGTGTACAGTTATCATTATACCACTAACACAAAGTGATGTAAGTGGTTTTAAACCAAAGTACTTCAATCTTCTCACACAAAATAGTATCATACCAACATAAGTTTGGTCTTAAGGGATGAAATACCATGAATGTATTATAAGTATCTGTAATATAACCATATAACAATATAAATATTTGCAACCTGAATTGGGACAAATGAAACAACAATCAGACAACAAAAAAACATAGTATCTGGACAACCTTAAGATGTAGCTGGTAAAGATTCCAGTTACTTGAGCACCAACATATCTCTGTCATAAGCGATGTGTGGACATCTAAGACTCTGTGGACTTTCTCTGTGGAAAATGTAAAAATCCTATATGCAGCTGGATTTCCATTATATGTTACAGAATCAAGAAAACAATTAGCTATATTAGTATATCAGATAGTTGTGAAAATGAAGAATTCACTGTTCAGAAGTGTTACTAGGAATAAGCATTGTAATAAAAGAAAATCTTAATAAAGATTTGTTGGTGCAGATGTATGTCAGAACCAAACTAATCAATATGAAAAAATATAGATAATAAAAGATGATGTCTCCATGTTGACAGAAATTATCAGAAGAGAATCAGATGTACAAAATGTTTTTTTAGTATCTATTACATTTGCACCATTTATTTTGAAACACATCATTGGACCTTAGAAAAAAGACAACTATTCTTCACACTCCTTAAAATCTCATGTATGTTCTTCACCATATTTTCTGACTTTTGCACCAGCTTTCCATAGAAAGGAAAAACCGTAAAACTTTAAATAACACTTCATAAGTGTTGATATACATAGTTTTAATCTATATAAACATTTTCACTTTCTGAAAAGGCCACTTGTAATGTGACCAAAAATGTGAATTCGGAACATCACGTATCTTGTATGACTCAGGTTTATCTATTTCTTAACTTGAATATAGCTATTGAAATCTATATAGAAATGGATTATAATTTATTTATAATAGGTGTGTCTCTATCAAAGTCTGGAAGGCTGTGTCCTGTGATTGTGAGCTATTTGTAGTTTATGAGGCATTAGCTATGAACGCAGGGGGACTCACCAATTCTAATTCTCTCTTGGTTAACATCATACATTATAAAAATTGAAACATAATGTCAATGTCACTGCTGGCATTATACAAGAAGATACAATGTCATGTAATGAGAGCTATGAAGAAAATACTATCAGTACATCTTCTTTAACCCATAAACCATAACCAATGCTAGATCCCTACCCCCTCTACATGATCCTAGATCTCTTTCCCCCCTTCCTCTCCTTTCCATCATATCAAACAGATATTTTCAGAAGGTACTCCTTGAATCCTGGGGATGGTATGATTTGTTAGAAGTGTTATGTGAATAGATATCTGCAAGATGGATATCTTCCTAGGGTAGGGGAAAATCAAGTCAGAGAAAGCCACATGGTATTCATATCACTGTGTTTGAAAAATCATAATATACATACATGTCACATTTCTTAAAATATGATAACATCCATACATCTCTATCTCACATATGTACAATATTCACTCTCAACCTCCAAGCCAGAATTATGGTCCATAGCAATAAAATAGCACGCCTGAAAACTGTTATCAAGTTTACAATATACTATGAATAAGCTATCAAATAAAAGACATGACTCAATACACTTATTAATATAGGTCAATCGACACCAAATTGTGTATTTTGTAATCCTCAATATGTAATGTGAAGTGTATTATTGGTATCCTTGAGGGAAATGTTTGTATGCATTGCAAAGTGTAATATTAAAATGAATGTATAATCCTTGGTGCAGTTATTAGCTTTGTATGATATTTTTTATAATATATTTTTTTTATTTTTTTATAATATCTTGTAAAGAGTAATTTGACCTCTAAGGTTCTGTATCCAGGATTCTTACTTTGGCCTTGGTCAATTCACCTCTGAACATACTAATGGTCCTTTCATAGTTCTTAAGCCAAGTTTAGTATACTTTTCCACAAGCCTCTGAATTCCAATAAATGCCAGTACCATGTTAAGAAGCCCATCCTACAGTTCCTACCTCAGACTTGAACCATCGACCCCTTCGTTAATCTTTTCCTCTAACCACCTGTAATGTATGATGGTTGGACTGGTACTAATCCAACAGTTCAAACAAATATGACATATTAGATCACCTCACTCCTGTCCAGAGGTATTATTCCATTGAGATGAGTCCAGATATTTGTGTATAAAATACTGCACTGAGAAAATGTAGTGATTTAGAATGTTCATTTCAGATTTACAACTGAAACACAGCTGATATAACACAGGCATTTGCAGTTGCAGGGCTGTGTGTGATGTTAGTAGAATAAGAACTTTCTTTCTCAGCTAACGCTATTTTCGTTTTGTGTTAATACTGGCTGGAACATGATTTCTGTCCCTCTGAGTCTAACCATTTCTCACTTCATAGAGAGAATGGGGTATTTCCATAAAAGCTTTACTTCACACAGTGAAAATATCATTTATCCAAGTTTAGAGTCAGCCAGGTGTTCTAAGGATGATACAATCGCATTCCTCCTCCTCCCATTTCTTCATAAGTCTGACAGAGTGATGAAGTGCAATTTAATCCGGTGATAGACAATAGTCAGTAGGCACAGATAGTGTGGTATCTTATTGAAATAACCATATAAGTAAGTAGGCAAGTAGAGCCTAGGTAGGCAGATATTACACTGCTATAAATCAATGTGGTTAACTCCATGGCCAATCCGATTATCCTGATAACTTTTACCGACTGAATATAAACGCATAGATATACTCCTATTTCACAGTACGGCCACCTCAGTAGGCAAATAACATACTCTCTTTGTGAGGGTCTTGTAGAAAGAGTAGATTCTGCTGAGCTGCAGCCCCATTTACTGAGGCTAGTGGAGGAGGAGGAGGATAGTTGGGTGGAGGTCTGCTCCCCACGGTCATGGTCCCTCTGGCTGGGTCTATGTGATGATGGTGAGGGTTAGGTAGGGTCAGTGGCTCATGGTCATAGGGCATGTTGTAGTAGGTGGGCTCCTCATAGATGTGCTCCGTAGAGAGGGTGTCACCTGGATTGCCACCATATGGACGTTTGGACTGCAGCCTGAAAAAAACAAATGATATACTAATAGCATACATGTATACACATCCACACACTTCAAGCATTTCCCATCCTTTGGCTGTGGGACATGACATGCTTTTTCTTCTTTCAATCTTGTCATGTTTAGAGTGAAAACACTTATAATTCTAAAATAAATTTCTCCCTCATTGTCACTGTCACTTCATCCAAATAATCCCACATCCTTCAAATCCGTTTCATAGTTTGGAAGATACAAATCAGTACTAATAATAGTCTTGATTGGCTTCTTTTTTTTTTTTTTACTTCCCTAAGATCATTCTTTCTCTCAGGATGAATTCTCCCTCAAGGAGCCATGAACTTTTTAATGAAGTTTTGATTTTTTGGAGGAACAGTTGAAGATTGATTAGGGAAAAACCTATAAGCCAACCTCAATTGAAATTGGTCAAGGTGAGATGTTATCAAGTCAGAAGGCATCAAGTTCCCAAGTTAATTCAAAGGAGGTCTTATATCTCCAAATCAGGAAGGGAAGTGGCCACTTATGTATCCAATTTATGTAGCCAATTGTGCATGAAATTATCATATTCAGACCAATTGGGGGATGTTCTTGTAACTATATGAAATGTTAATAGAAGTGGCATTGTTTTATAAGGGTTCCAAAACTGATTTGAGGATGGTTGGATCTTGATAGGATCAATGTTTCCTAACACACTATTACTGATGAGCCTTCAATTTCCCTCTTAAAAATCCAAGATTCATGGCATTGGCCCATGGTTACTCCTCGTGGAATACTAAGGGATTTACGCCTGTGGCAGAAGGATTAGGAAACAAAGGGGGAAAAGTGGGGAAATTTAAAAGAGATTTGTATATTCTTACCAGAAGATAGAATTAGGGGAAGACATGATGTTAATCTGATGTGGCATTAGAATGATTGATAGGTTCTGCAGTATTGCAGAAAAGCCAAACTGAATTATCTTTCAGTGGGAAAAATATGTGAAAGTCTAATGAATTTACTGTGATGATTAACGATCCCTGACCACGATATCACAAATTATTTTGGCCAAGCAAGTTGAGGAATGGTTGATTAAAACAACATTTGTCATGTGTAACAGATCATGAATGATCTATTTCACCAAGTATCCAATTACTTTTAATTTCTGTTTAACAATGATGATCAATTAGCTGATACGCTCACGACACTGGGACAGGATAATTGAAAAGTTGAACAAACAAGATACATCTAAGAGACACGAATAACAAGATAGGGAACATCAAAATAATTTACATGTGAATGCACAGGTGTGAGACCGAATAGAGACATTACACATAATATTAAAACATATGTCTAGACCGCAATTCTAAAACAACAACTAGATACAGGCAGTACATATCTATGAGTAACTCCAGCCATAAAGAACAGTTGCACCTAATGACTTTGCACAGGGAGGGTGGGGAAATGACAATGAACCCCCTGCAGGTATGATTTGATCCACTACAATCAGATAAAGGCACTGGGTGTGTCTGAGGTGAGGGAGTGTGTGAGAAATTCTCCACCAAGCAGTATCTTTTTTCTCGTGCACTTTACTTTACACCAAAAGATGGTAATGCCGTACCATGCCCACTGCTTTTCATGCAACAATGTGTTAATAAGTCTGTCCACCTGGAATTCATTGGTGCATTTTATCAACCCTCCTGCAGAGTTTCCAACCAATAGGATCGGCATAATGCACAAATTGGTTTGGTGCAGCCCTCAAAGGGTTTAAGGGGTGTCCTTATACATCTCACTACAACAAAAGCACCAATTACTTTTGTATATGCACATCTGAGTATTGAGAAGTGGGTGGGGCAACACCTTTTCTTACCAAGGTGACTTGATAGTAGGAAAGAATTTCTTTAAGGCTATTTAGTCTGCACACACTATTTCTCTATTATTCTATTAGACATTCAGAAAAAAAACATTCCTTTAACCATTTATAGGCTGTCTGTCCATTATTGAATAATGAACCATGCAGATCTTGGTGTTGTGGTACAATTTACGCTATAGGGTTGTGAGGAGGCAGTTCAGGGGTGTAAATACATAATGATGGCCAACGGCCATAATGTATTGATACACTATTGGCCATTTAAGGATTAAAACAAAAAAATCGGAGAAGCGGAAATTACTTCAAATAAACCGATGAACATTGTAAAGCCCCACTGTTGGTCAGTGACAATTATAGCATTCTATTTATTTGATGAAATGCATATCTAAAATGATATTTCTTATCAGAGAAGAATATGTTCCTGATTTTCCTCTTACATTACTGTCTGGATTGGCTTTCAGTTATTTGATAGGAGTCTGCTTAGTGCCAATGACCTTATCTACAGGAGAATGTACTAGTGAGCCTCGAGTGGTTGGGACTCATTACTTGTACATTCATTGTGGTCACAATGTGGCAATTAGACAAGTACTGGTGGTACCTTAGGGGCACCAGGCAATGTGCAATGGTAGATGCAATGTGCCCAGGGACACACAGATGCTCTTTGGATGTTACTAAAATGGGTCTTTTAATAAAGTGTTGTGGATGTCCGGTTTATATTACCTATTGCAAATATGTACAGGCTAATACGGTACTAGGAATTTACACAAAAAAAACAGCATGCTTCAGCAGTTGAATTTGACCAACTCTACCATATTTTTCATAGAAATAACACAGGAAATTGAAATAACTACAGGTGCCAACATTTCACAATATCAAAATCATTTATGGACGAAAAGCTGAATAATCACAAAAGACAACAGGACACATGCTTCATAGTGTGCAGACACACACAAATTGCCAACCATATTCTAATACTTGTCATTTTTCATTTGAAAATGAATAAGGGGAGGTTGAATTGGGTTGATTAACGATAACAAGATAGCATTGTGAGAACTGGTGGACTTACAACATGCACCTTCCACTGAAGTAGGACTGAGGATCAGTTCAATCAGTGCAATGTTGTTTTTCAGAATGTGAACATGAACTTTTAGTGTATGAAGGGTAACAGAAATCAGGAATTTTCAGATTTTATACTCATTTTGAAAGTACTTCTGTTTTGTTTGTTTTCATATTTTAGGTGCTTTCCATTTTATCAGCGTTTAGTGCTTTTTTTTATAGTTAGATTTGTTTATAATAATTGATCGGTGTGGTCATTGTTGATTTGGCTACAATGGATGGTGGATTTGGGGATGGTTGGCAACAATTAGAAGCTGAGTGCTTGATAGCAGGCATGATGGTATCTCTACTTGTGGGGTGAAGGCTCAGGCATGTGGTCCGCAAGAATCTTGCTGTAGACATTTTCCTCATTCCCTCTGTCCCCCTCCAGAATCGACAGGTCCATAGGGCCCATATTGTGGTGTTGTGTATGGATTAACATCCATTGGTGAGGGTGGCACTTTGTGGATGGTTGACTCATATGATTCATGTGACGACTACATCGGCTGCTACCAGAACTAATGGTAGATGCTGCCGCTGACCCACTGGACTTGCGCCTATTGAAAGTTTGGTTAGTAATTGGTTAGGTTGGTAGTGAAAGTTATAAATAAGCAGAGCATGATTGTTAGTAGTTAACTGTTTAACTCTTCTTGGTGATGTGGAACTATGAGAGCATACCATTGAACGGTTATTCTTCAAATTTTAGTAGTGACGACACAAATGTTAACATTCTAGTTGATAGGTCCCAATTTGATTTATAAATGCAGTTTCACTTAGAATCGATTTTGGGTTTTTTGTTAAAATTGACATTTATATTCAGAGCACTTGCCTAGAGAAATCACCAGAAGTGTCAGGTAGGAAGAACCGGTATCATTAATGTGATTCGGATTTATCATCTTTCAGTTATGTGGGTACTGGATGACCTGCCACACTTGCTCCTGATGATACACACCTGTGTACTCAATAAGTTACTCTAGACAATAGCTTGAACTAGCTTTGTCTGCAATGTATAATATGTGAGACAGCAAGAAGGCTTGAGTCTGATCAAGCATCCATTTTCTGTCATGCTTAAGTTATAAACAATCTTGCTTCTGTGTGCTTTCTGGTGACATTTATTATTTCATGTTTGTAATAGTGGAATATGCATGCCCAATTTGTTAAACTTATGAGCTCTCTATCTCACACCCCTGTGAGATAACATTACCCTGTATCCCACGAGCAGTAACAGCACTCCGAATGATCTTAAAACATGGAAAGACTTTTAAAGAAATGTCCTTTAAATGGGTTTTGAACATTTTTGACTTAGATGATATGAAATAAATACAAAGATTACAAAGTGGGTCTGAGTGGCTTCGCCTTGTAAGATAACCCTAACTCAGACCAAGTACTCATGAACTTTTGTCTTTGTCATTGTTACTCGTTGAGAGCTGCATATATATAGATGCTGGTAATCGTTATCAAAGCTGCCCTGAACTGGATGGTTAACCAACTTCTGCCTCATTTGAGACAGATGCCACCAAGGTGATCTCTTGTGAATCCTATTTCTCCCAACTAACCCACATTTCCCTCCACCTACTGCCTGGCTGATCTCCCACCTTTCAAAATCCTTCACTGAGACCAGGTCCCATACTGTAAATCCTCAGGTATGGCTTGTACTGCAAGATAACCCTAGTGGTAGACTCTATGGTTGATTCAAAGGCTGGGTATAGACCTGGTTTCGCGAATTCGCTGCATCTGAGGGCTGATAAATTTTGGAATAGGGTGATTTTTCTTGTCATGGGTACACTATGGGTGTGGGTGGTGACTATTGCACAGGTAGTTTTTCTTAAATATGTAAATTGTTGCCATGGTTACCAATGCAATTTGGTACCATGTCAACAATTGGAACAGGTACAATTCTGTTATCTAACTATCAACTGTATGTCCATTTTGTGCACCCACATACCCCCTATGTATACCCACAATTTCCCAGTTGTGCCATGTATAGGTACAGAGCTTCAAGGGGAAACATCATGTCAACAAGTGCTGGGGCAATTGTTGACATTATTATTATGTTTGTAGTACAGGTGCAATTCATAGAGGAAGACGTATGCTAAACATTTTATGATCTTACCAATCCTAGTTTGAAGATGTAAATGGCTGCTATACAAAAGGAATACAAACTAAAATGATATTAATTATCTAGGAACTTTCTGCATTTCCTACAGGCCATGCTATATCATGATAGTTTGTCTTTGAGTACAGCATTAGATGGCTGCGTACATGTAAGTCTCTTGCTGCCTCGGCCCCCTAGCCACCAGCTGAAAGACTAGATAAAATACATACATTTTGTGTTTTGGGATAGGCCATTGTGTATTTGCATTTTGGTCCATAATGCTGTTCACTGGCACTCAAGAACTACATATGTGACATGAACTGGGGAAAGGGGTCTTAGGACCCCCTTGCACTAAGCCCCATTTTCGCAGATCGTGTCACATATGGCAATGGGTATTTTCAATAACATGTCATTACTAAACATGGCATATCTCTCTGAAAGCAGATTTGAAGGCAGACTAACAGTAAATCCAACTAAAACAAAATTTATGTGGTTTTGTAGTGCTCATAAATTAAAAAGATGTCTGGATTCTACTATAGACTTCACTGGCAGCACTGTGAAAACTGTCACCTTCTTTCCATATATAGGTGTACATATTGACAGTAAACTTAGTTTTGATAAACAGATTAAAATTATTAAAAGAACTGTATGCAATAAACTATTTAAGTTTGCTAAGTTAAGAAAGTTTTTAACACAAGAGCAAAGTGTAAAGATATACTGTTGTTCAATCAGACCAATTATAGTGTGAAGGAGTTGCATGAAATTTGTAAGGTTCCAGTGTTAGAGAAAAGATTTGACATGCTATTGTTATGCTTAATGTATAAGAAATCAAAGACTGTGTTAAATAGACCACAATCTTATAATACAAGGTCTCAAAAGAAGATTGTTTTTGAACTACCTAGGGTTATTACTAGACACTATAAAAGATCGCCATGGTACAGAGGTGTGGAAACTGCGCCGCTTCATATTCATATTCATATTCATACTCACATTCATTTCCTTTTTCATGTTTACATCCATATTGATATTGCTGATGTTCCCATATGCATAAAACAGCATATACTACCAACTCTAATTATCACTTATTTGAACTAAAGACAAGGTGTATTTAGCTGTAATCATGATGTACTGAAATAATGTGTAGACACACAAATCTCTATGTATGACATATTATTTACTATCTATCTCTTTTTGCTTTTAATTTGTTTGTCTGTACTTTCTATGTTAATAACCTATTGAGTGAATATTGCCAGTCCCTAATTTTCCATCTGCTGATTGTGTTCATATTGACATTTGTCAAGATCCATGAAGTTATTGTACTGTTTCATTTGTGACTTTCCTTTGAAAAATCAATAAAACTTGGTCTGCTCTATAGCATTATTTAAAAGAACATAGCAGTTCATTAATGCAATGAGCAAGTCCAAAAAAAAAAAAAGAAAGAAATTACAGAAGCCATTTGCTGAAGCCATCAGCAACGGGAGCACTGGACAGAAGAGGTTAGTTAGGAACACATGCTCAGCATCAAACACAAAGCTCATACTTTACTCCCTAGTCTCACCCTTCACCCTACAACAACCCCTTAGGTCCATTTTCTATTACCTGTCAGGACCCATCAACATCAACTAAAGTAAGGGATAAGTACATTTACCTAGGTGGTGTTGCTAATGGGCAGTAAACTCTTCTACCTTTTAAGGGCTACTGATGCAATGATGCATCATGCCCATTGGTCTTCATGATGCATGAATGCAGCCCTGGCATGTAAGGATTGGTATAATGGTAAGATTTCGGGTTCCTGAGTTAGCATTGGCATGGCATTGATGAAAAATGACATAGATCTGTGTTTTCTGAGGACACTTTAGGCTGTAGATTTCTTTATCATTACATTGAGAATCGGGAAATGAAAGCATGTGGAGTAAGTGGTTTAGTAGTACACTGAAGACATACTTTGGACTATGTGTTTTTTCCATCACCCTGGAGGATTCAGGGATTCCGTCAGTAGACCCATTGGGCACTGTATGGGTGATTGGACCCTATGAACCTGTCTGGAAGGGGTTGGTATAGTCTCTATATGTACCGGTCGATAACATGTATAAATCAACCAAATTGAAAATTGCATAGACCCCTAAAGTGAACCCCCCAAACTTCAGTGTATCAAATATGCTCAATGTTTTCTCTGTCCCTCTGCCACTTCCCTTGCCCCTCTCTTCAAAATATAAATCTCTTGTTATCTCTGTATCTGTCCATCTATATCTCCCTCTCTTCAGATTATTCTCGGGCTTCCCTAGCCCAGTTAAAAGGGTCTGCTTCTCCTCTTTTCTATTCCCTCAGGATGTATGTAGTGCAGATATATGCATAGGCACAGACGCATTCCTCTGTGAAATTGTGTAATGTAGTTCTCGCCATGATTATGACCTTAGCAGTTGAAATGGTGTTACTCACTCACTCATTCTTCCGGTATTTCTCAAGTCTCCTTTGCTCCCCTTTGGCTTCCTCCTCCATTATATATCCCCACCGTCTTGTCTCCTTACCTGACGTAATACACTATGAATAGTACACAGTGGCTGGAAAGCTTGCGCACCTCATCGGGGGAGGGAGGAGTTTGTCTAAAATATCCCTAATGCTCCATCACAGCCATACAATGGTATAAAAAGGTTGGTTAACTGAAAGCTGTCCATAGGCTTTTGAATTTTGAAAATCAATTTATAGGAACAGAAGAAGATATTTTTCATCTTTCTTCAATATTAAAAAGGTCTTGGTGTGTGTTATATGCTGGGTGTTCTTTATACACAGGGTATTATGGTTCATCCTTTATATGTCTGTGTCATTTCACTCTGTCATGGCTACAAACATCCTTCTCTCTCCCTCCTCCTTTAGCCCTAATGGCAGAGGCGCTCAGAATCCCTCCCCACCCCATTTCCCCCAAACTGTGGGTCCAGTTCCATGGAAACCCTTCAATGACAGGTCAACTGTGTGTCTGACAGCCTTGTCTCCCTCTCAACTTCTCTCTCATTTAGTTTGACCTTTGGTTGTTCATTATCTGCATACAACTCCTTTCTTATCACATTTCTAGCCAACATTGAGGATGAAATTGAAAGAACCTGTAAGGTATTTCTATTAAGGAATGACACTCAGTGGTCAGCCATCTTATATATGTAGTTAATCTACGTTGTAATGGGCTATATTAACTGCATTTTACTCAATAATTTGCATTCATTCTCATGCGTCTTGGGGTTTAAATAAATCTTACATGAATTAACTGTAATTGATTCAAATATTGTCTTATCAGGATACAGGGTACAGAATTACTGAAGCAGACCTATGCATGCTAAACTATTATTTTGCAATATTTTATTCATTTGACTACATGATAAAGGAGAAAGAGCATCAGTAATACCCTTTCTACATCTGGCATTGAACTCTGGCTTTTAACATTGTGGCAATTGTGAACTGGGACTAATTCGTGCTTCAGATGGAAGCTGAGGCATGAGCTTGATGAATGATTATGTACATCCATTATGTCAGGGCACAACAAAGAAATGAATTCAACAGTCTACAGATTTTGGTTTTCGGAAAAGTATTTTCAATTCAAACAATATAACCAATTGATTTAAATGACTAATTTGAAATAAAAATTAAGACTGTGACTATGTGAATTATTAAGATGAACACAAATTTCTATAAATATCTTTTTATTTTCCATGTTTGTGTCTGTGTACAGTCATCATTATACCACTAACACAAAGTGATGTCAGTGGTTTTAAACCAAAGTACTTTAATCCTCTCACACAAAATAGTATCATACCAAATAAGTTTGGTCTTAAGGGATGGAATAACATGAATGTATTATAAGTATCTGTAATATAATCACATAACAATATAATTATTTGCAACCCGAATTGGGACAAATTAAACTACAATGAGACAACAAACAACCATTGTGTCTGGACAACCTTTACGTGTAGCTGGTAAAGATTCCAGTTACTTGAGCACCAACATATCAACATGGAAACAGGTCTATTCTTGTCTCCTACTTTTCATTCATGGTAAGAAAAGCAGGGTTTTCCAAGTCAAAATGCTATATGCAATGTCTAAACATCATAGACTCTGTGGACTTTCTCTGTGGAAAATATAAAAAAAATAAGCATAGCCGGATTTCTATAATATGTAACAGAATCAAAGAACAATTACGGAAAGTTGAAGGGGAGTGGGGGAGTGTGTAGGAAATAAGCATTGTAAGTGGGAAAAAATCTACATTCTTACTAAAGGTTTTTTGGAGCATCTGTATGTCAGAGGATGAACCAATTACAGTAAACTTTACATACATACTTTTATTAATCTCCCAATGGTAATCTTATTCTTTTATTGTGGACAAAATATGCTGTATTGACAACCCAGGGCTTTGAAATTTCTTACCACCCCTGATGTTGAGAGACATAATATTCTTCAACTGTGAAAAAATATAAATTACAAAAAATGTTCCCCCCATGTTGAGAGAAATTACAATCATGGACAGCACTAGAAGGCAAGGTATATCATAAGAAAGTCACATGTACAAAATGCTTGCTTAGTATCTATAACATTGGCACCATTTATTTTGAAACACATTGTTGTTCCTTAGAAAAAAGACAATGATTCTCAACTCCCCATACCATCTTACATCTGCCCTTTACTTTTCTGACTGGGCTGACTAATTCTGCAACAGTGTTTATCGACAGAAAACATACCATAATATTAAGTAACACTCCATAATTGTTGATATACACAGTTTCAATTCTATGAAAATTTTCATTGTCTGAAAGGCCACTTGTGATGTGACCTAATACATGTACTGGTAAGATCATGTAGCTTGAATGACTCAGGTTTATCTATTTCTCAACTTTCCTATAGCTTTTAAAAAAATACTTATATAGAAAACATTGATAATTGATTTATAATGGTGTGTCTGTATCATTAAGTCCGGGAAGCTTTATATTGTGATTATGACCTACCTGCAAGATATTCCTGGTTTCCCTCAATCCAAAGTTGTTTGATTGCAGGAACTTGTGGATGAAATTCTAGCATATATTCTAAGCCTAGTCTGACAGTTTTTGCTCATGGAGAATAAGTGTGGAAGGTTCAGAAAAAAGACCAGTAGAATGGTCATTTAGGTTAATTAGAACAAAGTCTACAAATTTTAAACAAGAAGCACACATGTTGTCAGACCTGAATGACATAGACTGTAACCATATATGATATAGATTATATTGTCACAAAACAGATGCTGTCTGGAATTAGGGTTCTTTACTCTATGTCCTACTGAGAGATCATGGGAGGCAGTATTACTTACAGAGGGGGAGAGATATTGCCTGAGATGCCAATCAAGGACTAATATAATATCGATTTCTGATAACACTTTTGTTCATTTCAAATGATTCAATGTTGTAATGATGGGCAGTGTTTCATACCTTTCTTGCTTGCCATTCTGGCCATTCTATCTCACCCCAGATAGTGTACCTATCAAAAATGCATACATTACTCTCACAGCTTTCCCTCTAATCTGATGTTTGTTGAAGGTAATGTACAACAAGCCACTGAACATACATGTAAGAAGCAGTCTATGAACATTTCATACCATTTCAGTTCTGATAATAATTTTTTATACGTTGAATTTGAAAAAAGAAATCTCTTTGGACCTCCCGAATACTCTTTTCACATGTCTGTGACCTCTGTGGATGAGATACAATAGCAATCTAGAAATATTGTATGATAAAAAGCCGTAAAAACCCTCCGCCTGCTTTTCTCTTTTGAAACAATATACTTTATAAAATTTGAAGCATAATGGCAAAATTAGAACATGAATAATAAACATATAATTATCTATGTCCCTCCTAATATTATACAAGAAGATACAATTCATGTAAGTAAAGTTATCAGTAGAATTCTTTTCACCCCCCCCATCCCCTCGCCAATCCTACATCTCTTCCCCTTCTATATAATGCTAGATCTCTCTCCCCCTTTTTTCCATGATATCAAACAGATATTCCAAGGAGGTACCCATTCAATGCTCACGATGGTATGATTAGGTAGAAGTCTCGCCTAAAGAGATTCTTCAAGATAGATATCTCCATAGGTTAGGGGGAAATTGAATCAGAGAAAGCCACATGGTATTCATATCACTGTGTTTCAAACATTATAATATACATACATCTCACATTTCTTCAAATATAATAACATCCATACTTCTTTATCTTACATATGTACAAATTTCACTCTTCTTAGCCTTCAAGCTAGAATTGTGGTCGATAGCAATAAAATAGCATGTCTGATAACTACTCTCAAATCTACCAGAGACTCAATATAAGTAAGCCATCAAATAATAGTACATAACAATACTCAGGACACTTAGAAATATAGCTCAATCAACACCGAATTGTGTATATGTTGTAATCCTCAATAGGCAATGTGAAGTGTATATTGGTATCATATCCTTCGGGGAAATGCTTTTGTATGCATTGCAATGCTTAATATTGAAATAAATGAATAATCCTTGATCGTGTTAATAGCTGTTTTGAATGCTAGATATATGTAGAGAGATATCTTGGATAGAGTTCAATGTTAGTTGATTCTGTATCCAGGAATATTTCTGTGGCCAGGGTCAATTCACCTGTGAACATACCTAAGGTCCTTTCATATTTTTAAGCCAAATGTATTACAATCCTCAATCCTCTGAATTCTTCTTTAAGATTTCCATTGAATGCCAGCACCATCTTTAGAAGCCCATCCTACAGTTCCTTCCTCAGACTTAAACCACCGACCCCCTTGCTTTAATCCTTTCCTCTAACCACCAATAATATAAAATGGTTGGATTGAAAGTAATCCAATGGAACAGTTTAAATAAAGATGACATATCAGATCACTTCACTTATCTCCTGAAATATTACTCCACAAGAGAAGTGCAGGTATTCCAGTATAAAATACACCACTTAGCAATTAATGATGTGATAGTTCAGGAGGTTCATTTTTAACTTAATATAACCGCAGCCTTCATGTTGCACCAGAATCCCAATTTATAGAACACAGGTAGTTGCAGCACTGTTTGTGATCATAGTAAAGAAGGACATTTCTTTCTCAGCTAACAACATTCTCATGTTGAGTCAATACTGGCTGGAATATGATTTCTGTTCCTCAGCAATTTCTCACTTCATAGGGAAAAGGGATATGCAAATAAAAGCTTTACTTCAGACAGTGAGGATATCATTGAGCCAGATTTTAAGTCAGCTAGGTGTCCCAATGATGGTAGAATCATATTCCTCCTCCTATTTGTTCATAAGTTCTATACAGTTGTAAAGTGTAATTGAATCCAGTGATAGTCAATAGTCAGTAGGCACAGACAGTATGGTTTCCTATTGGAATGACCATATAAGTAGGCAAGTAGAGCCTAGGTAGGCAGATATTACACTGTTATAAATCAATGCGGTAAACTCCACGGGCAATCCATTTATCCTGATAGCCATTACCGACTCAATATAAAAGCATAGATATACTCCTATTTCACAGTATGGCCACCTCAGTAGGCAAATAACATACTCTCTCGGTGAGGGTCTTGTAGAAAGAGTGGATTCTGCTGGGCTGCAGCCCCATTTACTGAGGCTAGTGGAGGAGGAGGAGGATAGTTGGGTGGAGGTCTGCTCCCCACGGTCATGGTCCCTCTGGATGGGTCTATGTGATGATGGTGAGAGTTAGGCAGGGTCGGTGGCTCAGGGTCATAGGGCATGGTGTAGTAGGTGGGCTCCTCATAGATGTGCTCTGTAGACAGGGTGTCACCTGGATAGGCACCGTATGGACGTTTGGACTGCAGCCTGAAACAACAAATGATATACTAGTAAAGTAAACATGTACACACATGGTCTGTAGGTTATTTCATAGTGTGACCACAACCTTAAAGCCTTTCCAGTCTTTTGGTTGTATGCAGTCATTTTATCATGAGAAATGACCTGACATGGTTTTGTTTTCTTATTATTTGTAGGGATAAGACATTATTCTATTCTAACATAATTTTCTCCCTCACTGTCACTGTCACATAATCCAAATCATCCCAAATCCTTCAAACACATTTCTTCGTTGGAAGATAGAAATCAGTATTGATAATCGACTTGATTGGTTTCTTTTTGGTCTCTTACTTCCCTAAGAGTATTCTTTCTCTTCAGAGTGAAGTCTCCCCTAAAAAAGCATGGAACATGGTACTGAAGTTTTGATTTTCAGAGGGAGAGTTGAAAATTGATTATGGCAAAACCTACAAGCTAACCTCAATTGAAATTGGTCAGGTTGAGATGCTATCAAACTAGAGTCAGACAGCATCAGGTTTCCAAGTTTGTTTCAAAGGCGGCCTTACATGTCCATATCAGGAAGGGCAATGACCGCATTTGTAGCCTATTGTGCATGAAATGATCATATTTAGACCAATGGGATGAGGTTCTTGTAACTACATGGAATGTTGATAGCGGTGGCATTTTTTTTGTAGGCTGTCAAAAATGATTAAATGATTGGTGGATTCTAATACGACTAATATTTCCTCACACACTATTACTGATGAGCCTTCAATTTCCCTCTTAAAAATTAAAGATTCAATCCATTGCCCATGGTTCCCCATGGAATCCCGAAGGATGTTCTTCTGTGGAAAAGTATTGGTAAACAACAAGATGAGGAAGTGAAGAAACAAAAAGAAACTAGCCAGGAAAATTGAATGCAGATTTGTATCTTCTAACCAGAAAATAGAGTTAGCTTGATTTGGCATTGAGGGTGGACAAGGATAAGGATGATGGCTTCTGCATTATTGCAAATATCCTGCATTATCATAAATAACATGCAGTGATCAAAGCCAAACTAAATTATCTTTCAGTGGGAAACATATTCAAAAGTCTAATGAATAGCAGTGCTGTGATGATTAACAATTATCCAACCAAGATATCACAAAACATTTGGCCAAGTAACTTTGGCCAAGGAAATTGAATGGTTGATTAAAAAAACATGCGTCATGTGTTACAGGTCATTTATTTACTTTTCATTTCTGTTCAATGATGATCAATAAGTTGAAACACATCTTAAGACACTGGAACATGATTATTAAAAAGTTGATCAAATAAGAAACATCTATGAGACACAAAAAACAACTAAGGAAACATTGAAGTTATTTAATGCAATTCTAAAAACAGTACAACTAGATACAGGCAGTATATATATGAGTACCTACAAACATGCAGACTAGTTGTAACTAATTACTTTGCACAGGGAGGGTGGAGACAGGACAATGAACCCTCTGGGGTATGATTCGATACACTTCAATCAGATAAAGGCACTGGGTGTGTCTGAGGTGAGGGAGTGTGAGAAATATTGCACCATCAGTATCTTTGTTCTTTGGCACTGTACGTTACACCACAATACGGTTGTGCCTTAACCCTGTAAATGTTAATAGTTCATTAATGTGTCATGTTCACTTCTTTAAGGCTATTTACTATGCACAAAACTTTCCTCTGTTATTCTTTTACACATTCAGAAAAGAATCATCCCTTTAACCCTATATAAGCTGTTTGTGTATAAATGAATAACAAACCATGTAGACCTTGTGCCTGTGGTACAATTTAGGCTTTAGGGTTAGGAGGGGGCATTGCAGATTTGTAGCGAGTCAGTATGAAGTCTTCTCACCAGTTTGGGAGTTAATACGTCATAATGTCCACTAGCCATACTGTATTATTACACTAGTAATTGGCCCATTGAGGATTAACACAAAAATGTGTGGTTGAAATATTATACTCAGGTGTGGTGGGCTTGTGCTGCTTTGCAGCTCTCTCATTAAATTTTATAAATGTTTACAGATCAATAAGGGTGTCTGAGGACACAGTGCATGTTCTTAACTTCACACTTCTAGGTGAGCAACATTCAAGAAAATGAACATTATTATAGAGTCAGGGCATGAATGATAAGCAACAGATAAGCAACATGTCTAAAATGTTATTTCTCATCAAAAAATAAATTTCTGATTTTTGTATTGTTACATGACTGTCTCAATTGACACTCAGCATATTGAATTGGATTCTGCTTATAGTGCCAATCACCTTATCTATAAGAGAATATATTGGAGAGGTCTGAATGCAGTATTCAGAAAAGCACTGCTGGCACCTTAGGGGCATTAGGCAATGAGCAATGATGGATATAATATGCCCAGGGATGTAACTAAAATGTGGTGGGTCTTTCAATTTGTTGCAAATTAACTGAGGGCCAAGACTGCTCAATATTACCACATTTACCAATAGCATATATGTACAGGAACATATGGTACTAGAAATAAATTTAAAAAAAAATGGCATGCCTCAGCAGTTGAAATATAAACCAACTTTACAAATCATAATAGAAATTGAAATCTCTGCAGGGGCCAACACAAATCATGAACGAGAATCTGAATGATGACAAAAGACAACAGACACATGCTTCATGGCATGCAGACACACACATTGCCAACCATCTTCTAATACTTGTCATTTCTCATTCCAAAATGGACATGGGGAGGTTGAATTGGATTGATCAATGATAACAAAATAGCATTGTGAGAACTGGCGGACTTACATCATGCACCTTCCACTGAAGTAGGACTGAGGATCAGTTCAATCAATACAATGTTTAATTTGTGATTTTGTTTCTTATTCCAGAAATTGAACATGAATTTTGAGTGTATCTAGGGTAACAGAAATTTTCAGGTTTTGTAGGTAATTTAATGGTTTTTTTTTTGTTTGTTTTCTTTTCATACTTTGGTTCCTTTCCATTGTATTAGAGTTTAGTGGGGGTTTTTTATAATTAGATTTGTTAGTAATTATCTGGTGTAGTGGTTGTTGGTTTGGCTCCAATGGATGGTGGGTTTATGGATTTGGGGATGGTTGGCAACAATTAGAAGCTGAGTGCTTGATAGCAGGCATGATGGTATCTGTACATGTGGGGTGAAGGCTCAGGCACATGGTCTGCAGGAATCTCGCAGTAGACATTTTCCTCATTCCCTCCGCCCCCTCCAGGATCGACAGGTCCATAGGGCCCATATCGCGGTGTTGCGTATGGATTAACAGCCATTGGCGGTGGCGGCACTTTGTGGACGGTTGATTCGTATGTGTGACGACTACGACGACTGCTACCAGAACTAATGGTAGATGCCGCCGCTGACCCATTCAACTTGCGCCTCCTGAAAGTTTGGTTAGTAAGTGGTTAGGTTGTTAGTGAAAGTTGTTAATGAGCAGAGCATGATTGTTAGTAGTTACCAGTTTACAAACTTTTGAAACTGATAAGATATTTCGCTGTTCCAATTTGAGTGATAATGATAGCTCCCAATTTGATTTATAAATGCAGTTTCACTTAGAATCTGTTTTGAGTATCAGCTGTTTTGTTAAAATTGACAAAAGTAAAAAAAAAAGACATTTTGTATTCAATGCACTTGCTTACAGAGATCCTAAGACATTTCAGGTAGGAAGAATCAGTATCATGAGTATGATTCAGATCTTATCATCTTTCAATTATATGGGTATTTTATGGCCACCCCATACCTGCTTTTGATTATACACACATATGCACTCATTAGATAACTCTAGAAAATAGTTTGAATTAGTAAAGCCTGCAATGTATAATATGTGAGACAGAAAGAAGGCTTGGGTTTCATTTAGCAGTGCCTGCAATGTATAATATGTAGTAAAAAAGGAGGGCTTCCAAGCTCCCCTAGCCACCAGCTTAGAGACTAGATGAAATACATTCATTTTGTGTGTTGGGATAGGCCATTGTGTATTTGCATATTGGTTCATAATGCTGTTCACTGGCACTCTAGAACTGCATTTGACATTGGCTATTCTCAATGACACATCATTGCTAAGCTTATCATATCTCTCTGCAAGCAGATTCTAAGCCATAAAGAGCAACCTTCCCAACATGAAATATGAATCCCTAGTCAACTGCACAGATTCCATGGTTTTTATTGCATGGTCTTTTCAAAAAGGACTTACAGGGAAGGACGGTAGTTTGAAAAGCGCCAAAATAATCCCAGGCTAATTTAATGCAGTGAGTCTGACAGGCTGTGTGGCACACAAAATAAATACAATCTTTTCTGCTGTTAAAGCTGTCATAGTAGAAGAATAAAAGAGCACATCAGTCATAAACCATATGGCAGCCTCAATGTTGCCAGGCCAAATTTTAAGCCTCTCTAACATTTCAATTTCAGAGCCGCATAAACACCACAGGCATAAGTTCACATAAAGGTTCATGCCATTCAGTATGTAAAGCATAAATCAATATGGGTCTATTTTTCTATCAGTCACAGTATACAGTAGTGTTGCCCAGATTGTGTACTTTTATACAGTAAAGCTTGGTTACAACGAACTAGGTGTTACAGGCTCAAAAAATTTGTTATAACCAAATTTCGTTGTAAGCAAGTTCAGCCCTTTGGAAAGGTTTAAGGACATCTACCCCCCCCCCCCCTTCACCCTGTCACCTGTAGCAGTGGCCGAGATCTAAGAGGTGTTAAGGCCTGTTTAAGGACATCTACCCCCCCTTCACCCTGTCACCTGTACCAGTGGCCGAGATCTAAGAGGTGTTAAGGCCTGTTTAAGGACATCTACCCCCCCTTCACCCTGTCACCTGTAGCAGTGGCTGAGATCTAAGAGGTGTTAAGGCCTGTTTAAGGACATCTACCCCCCTTCACCCTGTCACCTGTAGCAGTGGCTGAGATCTAAGAGGTGTTAGAGCCTGTTAAAGGACATCTACCCCCCCCCCCCCATCACCTGTAGCAGTGGCTGAGATCTAAGAGGTGTTAAGGCCTGTTTAAGGATATCTACCCCCCATCACCTGTAGCAGTGGCCGAGATCTAAAAGGTGTTAAGGCCTGTTTAAGGACATCTATACCTAATCTGGGGACATGAACACAAGTTATATTGATATAAATAAATCATTTAGTGCATATTTTCCCAATTTGGGGGTCAAAATTAATTCGTTATAAACAGGTTTATGGCTAAAGTACTTTGTTATAACCAAGTTTTTCTACTATAGAAATGTAAAAGAGAGGTTTGTGACTAAGCATTTTTGTTTGTTATATCCAAATTTCGTTATAAGGGAGTTTGTTATAACCAAGTTTCACTGTATTTCATAAAATGGCTATTGAGTTCTATCTTTTCTTTTTTTGATTTGGGAAATCAAGCTTTTTGATTCAGATGATCATTTAACATTTATTATGACCTAAATTATTTGGGTGTAGATTTTGTCAACCAGGCAGTAAAATCATTGGTATGGGTTAATTCAACCAGTGCCTAACATAAACTGAGAATAGGCTTGTTAAATTTGCATTTTTGTTTTGTGATGATCAAGCAGAGTTGGATCAACAGCTATGATAACTTATAAGGGCATGGGCAAATAACAATGAGTCACCTCGCTCACATTTTTTATAAGCAAGCAGAGATATCATGAATACCAATAGTAAATCCATGATGAAGAGTGCAATAAGGTTGTAACTCATTTGAGTGCTCAAACTTACATTTTTCCATTTCTGCACTCAAAGCCTCTAAAAATAAGACTATATCAAGTGGCAGTCCTACAAGGTGAATGCCATTCAGCTAAATGCTGATACCAAAGCTAGATGCATATTTCGGTATTGTAAACTGCTGTATATGATGTTATATAGCCAATTCCTTAACGATTGCCATCTTACATTATTACTTATCGTTCATCGCTATAAACCACTATTATAATGCACTCCTACATGTTACCGCTTGTATCACATGCTAGTTACACATGCCACCAATAGGGTCGCCCTGTGCACCCAGGTTATATACACAGTCCTGTGGACTCGCAGACCACCATGCGCTATGACTGTATACACATTACCACATAAGACTCTGTACAATATACAGTAATAAACATCATCCTTTACTGCCAACGGATACGAGGTCTTGTGCTATGGATCATTCATATGTCTTACCTACTTAGAGACTATCAGGACAATGATTAATGATTTAGTATACACCAAGACCTATTTACTTTGTACAATGGCTTAAGCCTATTTTGTCCTATTCATAACCTCTCAGGGCTTGCTGTCCATGCTGATGCAATTTCACAAAAGTGCAATACATATATGTACATGAATTTTGCAGAGGATGCTGCTCTAAATTACTCCAGTGGGCAGAGAGTACCCATGCTCCTCTCACAAAGTGCATTAGAATCTATTCACATCCCTCACACCATGGTTGTGTGCCTAGGAACTTGTTGTACAGAAATGTACTTACAAATGTGAATAAAACAACAGCTACAGGATATTCACAATAAGCTTTTCAGTCTGTGCAAATAGGAGGAGAAAATGTCAAATGCGGAGCCTATTTTTCACATTCACATGGCCAAATTGTTGACTTCTATTGAGTGTACTGGCCTCAATGAACCCTTAAATCAAAGACAAAAAACAGTCTGATTTATCAAAATGGATCCCGACTATCAAAGAGTGTACGGATTTTGTTCTAGTTGCCTTCGAAAATGACCTACCTGAACTGAACAGCTTCTACAGGTGCCCCAGCAAACTCTGATCTTGACTTTTGACCCCTCCAATGGTGACCCCATCAAACCTTTTGTTGTCTATTTACCTAAGCCTTTAGAAACAATTCAGTACCAAAATTATGATTCTTTGTTGAATTCAAGGCCTCCCACCACTAATTATCAGCAGGGTAGTGCTAGTTTTCATCAGAACTATATTTGACTGCAACATTATAGGATGAATATGTATCGTGATACCATAAGGTGCAGATTAGACCAAAGAATAAACCCTTGTTGTGCCTTATGGATTCTGTCTGAGGTTAGGGTGTATCTCTAGGTAACGATTTTATAGCATAGACCAAACACCCTTACACCCTATAAGAAGGATGCAGCTGTAGACTCTCAGCAGCTAAAATAATAGAATTTGCTGAATACACTTTGGGATACACATTTATGTTTAGTCCCTCATAACACTTGCCATTGAGTAAAATCTAAAATGTATCTATCTAATATGGCCCCTAAAGATGACTAAGTGAGAAGGACCCATAATTTATTAGTGTTTAGCACTCATTACAGCTAACAAGTTGGTGAGTACAGAGTTGGTCAATATTACAGAAGCCATTTGCTGAAGCCATCAACAAGGGGAGCACTGGATGAACAAGGTTAGTTAGGAACGCATGCTCAGCATCAACTACAAACCTCACACTTCACCTCCTAGTTTCAACCTTCACCCTACACCAACCCATAATTAGGTCCATTTTCTATTACCCGCCAAAAGTCATCAACATTCAGAATCATAATGTAAGAGATAAGTACCCTTTTGCAGGTGGTGTTGCTAATGTGCAATAAAGTTTTTAAGGAAATGATAACCTCTCAGGGGGTTCATATGATGCTCAAATTTGGGGCTCTTGTGTTGAGTTATTGGCACTCCATTTGTGAAATAAAACATCTTTGTTCTCGGAAACTGAAGACACTTTGGGCTATATAGAGCTTTTCATTATATTGAGAATTGGGAAATGATAGCATGCGGAATAAGTGGTTTAGCATGCCTGTATCAAAAATACTTGAGACAATACTTTAGACTATGTAATTTCCATCACCCTGGTGGATTCAGGGGCTCTGTCAGTAGACCTGTTGGGCACTGCATGGGTGATGGGACCCTATCAACCTTTCTGGAAGAGGTTGGTACAGTCTCTATATATACTGGTCTATAACTTGTATTAATCAACCAATTCGAAAAATGGCATAGACCTCTAAAGTGAACCCCGTAACAACAGTGTATCAAATATGGACAATGTTTCCTCTGTCCCTCTGCCCCTGTCTTTGAACTATGTTTCTCTAGTTGTCTCTCTATTTGTCTATCTATTTCTCCCTCTAGTCACATTCTTCTGGTATTCCTCAGGTCTCCTTCGCTCCCCTTCAGCTCCCCCCCCCCCCCCACTATCAACATGCCAACACTCCTTACCTAACATAATACCCTATAAATAATACAAGGAGGATGGAATGCTTTCACATTTGTGTCATTTCACTCTGTCATGGCTCCAAACACCCTTCTCCCCACTGTTCCTTTAGCCCCAATGACAGAGCCACACCACCACAATCCCTTCCCTAATCTCCAATTTCTGCCATCAGTGCCAAAATGTGGTTCCAGTTACACTGAAACCCCTTAATAACAGGTGAACTGTGATGCTGGAAGCCTCGTCTCCCACTCAATTTCCCTCTCATTTGGTTTGACCTCTTGCCATCCATTACCCCTGTACAGACCCTTTCTCTTGCATCTTTGTATGGATTGGGAATCATTCTATCCTTCTTTAGGCACAATCAGAATTTGTTAAATAGTCAGGTTTATACTTAGATTAATCATGGCTTAGGGATGTCCTTACTTTTCATAGGACTTCTGCTCTTTGAGCACATGTTTCCAAAATGGAATGAATATGATTTCATGCTAGATTTCTATTGTCCTGAATTTGAATCTCTACAATGACTTGCGCCTCTATTTTCTTATTTTACAGGAATGGCCTCCCTATAACGATTTCATTAATTTTATGGTGAAATTATGTTCATATCAATGTTTTATATATTTGCCTTAATATAGAAACCTGCGACTGAAAAGGTGATATGTAGCCCTTAAATGGTTCAGCTTGAAGTCCCTTTACTATCAGTGATCTCATCTCCCCTCCCACATCTCCAATAGTCACACATCACCGCCGCCTTCCCAGCTTCCTCCCTGCCTACAATCCACGCTGTAAAACATCGCTTCAATTCCTTCCCAATTTCCTGTGGCTGATATAAGAGTGTCTGTATGGTGGCCCTGTGGCCGTTGGGTATATTCATATACGAGCAGCGTTTGGTGTTTATTATTACTTTTTGTAATTGGTTGTCCCATTATACATCAGAAGACATACATAACAAGAATTGTTACATAAATAGGTTTAGAAAGAAGCAGGGTTTAAAATAGCTTTACAAGGTAGACCACGACAGGTTGTAATTCATGAGGCGATACCTTCACTATGGCTTATATTCACTGCTTGTTCCACTTTGTCATTTTAAAACCATTTTCTTCTGAATAGCTTTTACAATACAAGAGTTGGATAAAAAGCAAGATCCCTTATGAAATCTATGTAGTAGATTTACATTCTCTCCTATAATCTAATATGGAGGAGCTTTGAGGAGTATAAAGTATGGCCTGCGTCTTGGCAACTGGGTGCCTATGGGATGCACCGTATATGAGAGGTATTACAATATGTAAGTAGATCGGTTTGTATGGTACCGCACTATACCTGTACCACGTTTGTCCTCCACATGCCCAGTAAACATGTACAGTCATTCATAGCAATTCCTTGAGATTCTATATAACAGCAGAGTCAGTCGTCAGTCGTATTTTTAACCTCCCAAGCCGGGAGGGTGATGCAGTCATGGACAGTGTGGCTCTAAATACCTGAGCTACAGAGTGTGAATAAGAAATTTCTCAAAATCATTCAAAGGTTAGAAGAAAAATGAACAGAAAGATCTAAACCGGGACCCTCCAACTTCGAAGCGGAAGCTCTACCCCTGAGCTACTTCCCCTGGCCTGACATTCTCTACCTTCTAACTACCCTGGATCGGTATGGTATACATAGGGAGGAGTGACACAATCAAGTGAACAATCAGTCTGAGGTCTATGAGCACCCGAAAGAGGAACGAACCCCTACACTCGTCCAAAGCAGCTTCGACCGTATCTGCCCAGAACTGGTCCTCCAGTCCAGTCTGAAAAGTACCACATGTACCCGTACTGAGTCACATACAACCTGTATAGGCTCCTGTTCCCAGGAACGGCTGTGTGCGCCACCTGTTTCCAAGTTCCTCAGCACTAGCAGGTCAAAGCGCTTGTCTATACCATACTGGCCCAGGTACTGAGCTCTCTATAGATCCCCCTTGTGAGGCGGGACCACTTGGTTTCTCCACCACTGTAGTGGTCAGCGAAAATGTCATGGAGAAACTGGGACTCGAATACAGGACCCTCCAACTTCGAAGTGGAATCTCTACCACTGAGCTACTTCCCCTGGCCTAACATTCTCTACCTTCCAATTACCCTCGATCGAAATGGTATACATAGGGGGAGTGAAACAATCAAGTGAACAGTCCCTCTGAAGGTTCTGCGCACCCAACAGGGGAACGAACCCCTACTTTAGTAAAAGAAATAATTCATTTAATAAAAATAGAGAGATTTGTAAACCAGGGGTCAGAAGTAGGAAGCCTCATTTCGACCCTTATCTTATCCCTTATCTCCGATCTTCTCAAAACTAATCCTGACTGACCACTAACTGAGCAGTATTTGTAAACATGCAGCATCTGACTGCATGTTTTTGAAACCCCTAGATTTATGTAAGGTAGTGTTCATTCCCTGTCAGAACCAATCAGTGAACGGCTCAGTCCTGATCATGTGATATGGCAATGTGAACATTGTATTTATAAAAAAGAATAATTGCCAATTTTATTATATTTTCCCGCCGATACTTTTAACGCGTCAAGAGGCCACACTCCTCTTTAGCCCCAAAAAACAAACACCAACTATATATGTTTATTCAAAATTGGTTACCAAAGATAGATATATTCTGCCTACAGCTACCTCGCCCTGGGCTTCATACTACCAACCCTATGAGACGGGGTAAGATATGGGGCAACCACTGATGCTTAATAAAGAGTGTCGTATATTAGGTATATGGGTGTAATTTACCTGGCGCAGCCGATAGCTGTGGCGGTGACTATGATGACCAAGAGAACGAGCCCACCAGTGGCGCCACCTATGATGATAGCTAGAATAAAAAGAAGAACATATGAATATTCTAACTTCCAACATAATAACAAATTGGTGGGTTTTTTGGCTAAAATAGTCAGGATGGCATTTATTAATATCAATATTCCTATGAGTTGAGCTTTACAGATCCTAGAAGTCCGGGTTATTGTACGAGGACAGTCTTGTAAGCGATATATAACACAGGGGGCCTTCCCAGTAAACACACATTCGTAGATGGAGGTTGCACAGAGGTAGATCTACATAGAATTTTGGTGCCAAGTACATAGATTTATTTGGTATGGGGACGTTCAAACATTAAGGTTTAGTTATGTTCTATAGACATAGTTGCATGAAAAAAAACTTGATTGGAGGACGACATAGGTAGTTACTTGCCCACTAAAGTAAAAAGAAAAAAAGAAAACGCATATATGACTGGCAGTGATTCGATCTTACCGCCTTCATATAATAACTCTGCTGCTCTACCAACTGAGCTAACAAGGCTGTATATAATTTGTGATTGAAGAAATGAGTTAAAGCAATGCAAGTAAAGAAAATTCTCAAACCTGCAACCTACTTTACTTTCAGGTTCAATGCCCTAACCTCTTGGCCATAACAAGTACATTCAGTGATCCTCTCTAATCCTATTGAACAGGATCTGTATAAATTACTACCTAAATCAACAGCTCATGAGTTCGTATCCCAGTGGGCATAGGTTTTTAATCTAACTTCAATCAAAAATGCCTTTTTTCATCAAATATCTCTTGTGGTTGAAGATCTACATCAAACTACTTTTTTATCACGTTTATTTATGTTTAAATAGGTAGAAATACGTATTTCACACCACTACCTCTCTAGAACGTAGTTAAACCTTAACGCTTGAACGTCCACATACCATGCTCAAAAACGTAATTCAGACCAATTTAGTAGAGACCAAACTTGGGTATACCAAATTGCTACATAGCATTTTGGTTTGGTGTTTACTGGGTTATAGGCTATGCTGTACACCCCTTTCAAGGCTTTCCAAGTATAATAACCAGCTTAAACCTCAGTCTGTACGGGCTTCCCTAGCCCACTTAAAAGGGTCTATTTCTTCTCTTTCCTATCCCCTCTGGATGTTTGTGGTGCACATATGTTCGGGCACTAACATATTCCCCTGTGAAATTGTGTAATGTAGTTCTCGCCATGAATATGACCTTAGCTGTCGAAATGGCGTTAAACATCTATTACTCACTTACTCCTCAGTCTGTATGCAATATATAAGAGGTGTGAAATCCATTGTACTCCGTGCCCACTGTGGTTTTAGCATCTATAATCTATAATCTGGTAGAATGTAACTGCTGTAAGTATATTTTCTATTGAGGGGAATGTGTATTGCGAAATATTTCACCATTCAAACAAGGGTAAGAAGCAGTCATGGAAAGATAAAAAAGCAATGTCTCACTAACACTAAGTACCAACGCGTGGCCATCAAAAGCGATTGTCGCGACTTTGACGAGAGGATGTCCGGTTCTGCAACAGACCACTGTAAAACTACATCACAGTGTAGTCATACGAAGTGATTGGAGTGGCTCTGGAGGCCATTTCTTAACAGGCCACGACTGCACCCTCCTAGTCGTACCTATATTCTCATAGGAATAGCATTGACATTTCGCAGTCGTAGTGCTGTGTGCAGTCGTAGTGCCTTAAGAAAATGGCCTCCTGGCCATACCTTCAGGGTCCTCATTGTAATTTCACCATCCTCCCTGGGCAATGTAAAGACCGTTCATTATGACTGTCTTGTACCACTTAGGGCATTCTGAGTCATAGTGGCTCTGTCTAGTCGTAGCATGTTAGAAATACCCTACACACAGAAAACTCGCTGCCACTTGAGACTCGTCAATACGGAGGAGTTAAGGGTAGTCAATGCCCAATGAACACTTTTACATAATCTGAAGAGTTTTATGTACAGATTATGTAAAGGTGATGTGAATTGCAAGGTGTATGCTATCTGGGTAAACTTGTCAGGTTAGCAAGCAAAGTTGTCATGCTTACAGCACATGTAAAGTCAACAAATTGATAACCTAGGATGACAACCTTAACCCATCATTTTGCCACCTAATGCTGTGGATTTAAATATTGCCAATCCAAAGTTATCTGCACTGATGTGTGTTTTGAAGCTTCTCGAGTTTTCAGTGTGCAGCAAGTCATTCCCCAATGAAGGTAATTAATAGCTGTGCCATAACATTAATTTCATGGTTCTGAGAGTGTTCAGAGCTTTCATAATGAATGCAGGGTAGCGTGTTACTGTAAAAATGCCTCTCCTTTGAAGGACCTTGCTCGTCCCCTGAACATGTTGAAGTCTCTAATTGGGGATGATGTACTGCTAGAGTTTGGTGATCAAGGAGTTATCCAAAAAAAGAAAATGAGAGAGTTCCTGAGAGTAGTGAAGAGTATGGGAAATGAACTTAGCAGAAGGAATGAGAGAAAAAAAAGATGGAGAAAGGGGAGGGATAGAAAACTGGGAAGATATGGAGAACAAGCGTCCGGCAAGGTAGACAGGGGGGAGACATCTGAAACACAGGAGATAAAGGGATACGGAACGGGTGAGCATGCTTATTGTCATTCCTTCAGACAAGGTCATATTCATGACAAGATAATAGTACTAATTAATCAATTTGACAGATGGATGCATATGGCCATATATGCTCATGTAAACAGCAGAGGTATAGCAAATCAGATAAAGAAGGTGAGCATAGGAGCATAGGAGGGGGGAGGGTAATCTCCTAATGGCAAAGTGAGATGAACTAACTAGTACTGTCAGTCAGCGCGTTCCCCTCACAACACGCCCCTATCACAAGCCGCATCCTTTATCAAACCGACCAACCATTTTACGAGCAGTCAAAGACTTTTTATCCAACCACCCCATTAAAGATCCCGACCACCGCCTCTCTGCTTTTTTCAGGGCTGGGCATGGTGGGATAGGTTGTCACTCAGGAGGGGATTTGAGGGCAGGATAATGTTTCCACACAGACCAAAGGCTGGGAGCTGCTCTTTGAGGGGAGTGACTCTTTGAAAGACTAACTATGAGAACGTCTAAAACAATGGGTGCAAGGCTAGGGGCAGCGGGTGCGTTTCAAGCCTTAATGTTCACAGAATAGGGTTTTTCCTACTAAGGGAGATTAAAGTTTCCTTTTTTTCTATGCATAAACTGAACATGTTACTGATTACTTTGACTGGAAAGTTCATAAATTACCATAAAAGGACACTATAGTCTCTCTATAAAAACGCCAAACCTTCATTAGTACATTAAATTAAATCTGCATAATCTGTAACCTTCTTCCAAACCCTTTGCTAAACATATTTATTGATTATAACCATCTTGTGAGGAACATGGTGGGAATTTCGAAGCGTAGTCAATAGAATGGGATGTGATAAATTATGTTTTTTAAGAGGCTATGGAAAAACTCTTTTTTTTCATCTTTGGAGAAATGGGTTCCATAGGCAGTATTTTGATATGTTACCAGATCTGCTTGTCATAGTGTTTCCAGGAATAGTCAAGGTCACGCAGGGCAACACCAAGACAGAGCTTGATCTGAGGTCAGCTTAGCTGCACACGTGAAACACCTCAATTTACTAGGCTTAGGGATACTTTATTGTGAACATGGAATTATAGGAGGGATCTCCAGTAGGGAGCTGAAATTGTTTTGGTATGCTGGCACCCAGGGAATCAAGATGTCGGAGCTTTATTAACCAAAATCTGGCTTCTATTATAAGCCGCACAATCAAGAAACTACACTGCATAAATGGTGTTTAGATCCTAAACACATTTCTAAACATATTCTTGCAACGTTTTTGTAATCACATTAATTTCCTACACATGTTTAGCCAAACAATGTGCTTAGCTCAAGTGTTTAGAAATCTAGGTGTTTAGGTTTAAACTTTGTGTTTAGATATCTATGAATTTTTGTGTTTAGATGTTTATGAATTTTTGTGTTTAGATATCTAAATGCTTTGACAGAGAGTTCGGGTGTGCAAACATGTATACATCAAAATAAAAAGATGTCTTTTATTTGTTTTCCCATTTACTTGGGGGGGGGGGGTATTTACATGTCAAAGTCTCCAAAGATGTCAGCCACACATATTTACATCTGGATGTATGTACACATTGCATCAGAATGAGAGACTTGAGAAGGTACAACAGCTTGGCAGGAAGGAAATTGCTTTGTCTATTCCAGAATAACATGAAATAGGTGTCAGTCATTGAGCTTATTGATTATTTCATGCTAATGATAGTGATGTAAGGTGAATCCAGTTAACTTTCTATTGCCCTTTCTGTTCTCATGACATTCAATGAATAAAAACTATAATAAACAGGGGGTTTGGGTACATTTGTCACAAAAATTGATTATCATTGTGTAAAGATAGTCCATTCAAAGGCAGTGCTGCTACCTGGTGTGGATTCAACATCCAAGTATCTAAACATAATGATGTATAAATCTAAACACCTATTATTTAACTGTTTAAACTCTAAACATCTAAATATGTTTAGCAAAAATGTTTATGTAGTTAGAATAAAAGTGTTCATTTCCTAAATGTGTGGTTGATGAGACAGCTGACTGACCTATATGTTTAGGTTTTAAACATGTTTAGACCTAAACATGTTTAAAATCTAATCGCCATTTTTGCAGTGTAGGTAAGTTGGCTGTATAGGGATATGTTTTCTTTGGGGCCTAAAGGTAACATATTCTGTGACAGGAGGTATATGACTGTGATGTCATTGAATTGATTTAAATGGTTGTCAAAATGTTAGAATAAAAAAAGGAAAATCGGTTTGGTAAGGAAAGGAGATCGTCTGCTGTAACTCAATGTAAAAGAGAGTCACATTAGCCATCCAGCGAAAGAAGAATTCATTCAAATATGAATGAAGGCCCTGATGAAGAAAACTTACCAGTATAGTCCCTTTCTTCCTCTAAAGGTCCTTGACTGTTTCCAGATTTAGGCACTTCCTTCCTGGGACCCACGGCGTTGGGATCCCGGCTAGTTGTAGATGCTCTAGATGATTTTAAGGTTGATGCTGTCGATGAAGTTAGTCTATCTGTACTAGATGATGTAGATGAGGATGGTGTGCTTCTTACTGTTGTGGTTTGTGTTGTTGTCGTTGTTGTCTGTGTTGTTGTTGGGGATGTTGTTGTTGTAGGGGATGTTGTTGTTGTGGGAGAGGTTGTTGTAGTTGTTGTTGTTGTTGTTGTTGTTGTTGTAGGTGTAGTTGTTGTTGATGTTTTTGTTGGTGGAGATGGTCTACGTGGTGAGGGAGGTCTAGATGGTCTGGTTGGTGGGGATCTTGATGGGGTAATTTGTGGCGATGTTGTGGTTGTTGATGTGGTCGCTGAAGTTGTTGATGTGGGTACGGGTGTTGTTGTTTGGGTAGTTGTTGTAGGTCGTATTCCACATCTAAAGTCAAGTTGTTCTCCGGTAGTTGCTGAAACAAAGACGATACATATTATAAATACATCTCTTTAAGCCTTTTTTATTTTCTTTCTTATAATGTAAAACCCCTCATATTATATGCCACGGTGCACAGACCATTACAGGGGTCTACTGTGGATTATCCCTCGGAAACCTAAGCGTTTCCGGAAACCTACGAGAGGTGGAGTCGCGCATGTGCAGTCAGTTCAGGAAAACGCGGCATCAACAACAGTCAGTTCTTACAGTTCACCACTGTTTAGCTGTGAATTAAAGAGCCTTCCTGTGCAGCTGTGACTGGACTCAGCATAACCGAAACACAGCAGGGTGATTGATTAAAAAAAATGATATGATGTTGTTCCTTCAATCATGCTAAGAGATCTAATTAGGTTTATCAGTGGTACTTGCCACAAATCATCCAAAAATATTAATCAAGTTTTTGAATGGTATTTCTACATCATTTCCCGTGTCAATCTAGCATAGATATATATGTCAGTGATAATGCATCTACTAAAAACTATTCAAACTTTTCAAACAATGCTGCCTCCAAATGCATGGTCTCTGTGCAGAAAGTCATCTGTTTTTTTTGTTATGAATCGCCCTTCTACCAAAACTATGTTCAACTAATTAAACAACCCATCTTATCAGGGACGACAGGATACATTTAAAAATGTATCAAATCCTTAATATTGAAACATGTAAGTCTGAAGTTTTCCCTAAGATTCAGAGCACCTACACAAGAGCTGTTATCTACAGTAATGTTGCCCACATCATCCGTGAAACTTTATGTATTGCACTTTCCCAAGGACCATATTTGGAGTGATGTAGTTATATGATGCAGTAAGAGATGGTGATCTTAAAATAAAGCATCGCTCCTTTATGTCATGGCTGATACGAACGTCACTATAGATTAGTACTAGAACCGCCGTATTCAATGCGGGGCATTGAATACAATGTGTCCATATTCAATGAGTGTCCACCATCTTGGATTTTGAACAGATCTAAGCTGTTTTTCTTTATTTAAAAGCAAAATAACCCCCTAGGCCATGACATAAATGCAAATGTCCACTTCCATGGGATTTTTTACATTGTATTCCCCCAGGTGGGACTGGCGTATCCCACGAAGCCATTATATGACTGAAATGATCTGTGCAACTGCATTTTGTATGGCAAGGATTAGGTGTTGTGTTTCCATACCTAATCTATTTATTATGCCGGGGGTTCTTATTTCTTATTTACCTTTCCCCACTAATGGCAGGATAGACTTTCAGCTCTTTATTTGCTGAGGCATCTTTAGCCTTCTCTTCACCCCTAATCAATGATTTAAGCAATTAATCTTCTTATCCTCTTAGATAAAGGTTAGGCCTTTGATTCTCCTGAACTTGGATTTGAGTAATTTGAATCCAAATTGGATAACGAGAGTAAAGATATATCTTCTTGCTACAACTCTATGGGTATTACATTCGATTACCATTTGATTGACCGAAACGATGCTATCACATATTGTGTAACTGGTTTTGCCTTCAATTTGTGACAACTATTGGGATTTAATTTGAAAAGCGATTCAACATGTGTCTTAGTTTTTACCATACCATGCATTCTGTATTGAATTCCTTTTTACACAAAGTAATGTGCATCTCTATATCACAATAGAATGGCATGGCTTACTGTAAAGGATAATGAGATTTGCTCCTACTGTTTTCTTTTAACTTTATTCGATAAATATATTTAATGTGGACTTAACAAACTCTTAAATGAGAAATGGCACCTGGAGACAAAAGCAAAGGTTTCCCGCTAATTGTAGCTTTCTTATGATTTCACACTGTGAATGCATGTGCACAATATTGTTATCTATAACAATTTCAGTAAATGTTTATACAAATAGGATTGATGTTAGACACCAAAGTTTAAACTACTAAGCTTTGCCAGGAAATATGCTAAGCATATTAAATTGAATCTTTGCATATGCAAGCTAAACACCATTTTCATATGTGAAACTTACCCCATATACTGACGTTGAAGTGTGTGAGGATGCTGGGGTCGTCATTTTGAAAGGACAGGTCTAGGTATCTGGTAAAAAGACAGAAAGGTCGTGAGAATATTTCTAAGTGAGTTGCCACCAATATTTTCATTGACTTCAAAGTCATCACTAAATTGACCCTCATTGTAAAATTGCATGACAAAAAAATTACTAGAGCATTTGGGGCGCATATCGTGGGAAATTTGTGAGATGATGGTAGAAGCGCGGCAACTTTTGGACAGGGATTTCACTGTTATTTTGAGAACATTCTTTTAACCCATTGAGGGCTATCATCAACACTATAGTCGACAGCATGGTAGGCCTGGCATCGACTATAGTCGACGGCCATTATATAGGATTTGTATAGGAATTGAAAATAGGCTCATCCTCTAGGAACTATACTTTTTTCAGGGGCCGTCCCCATGGCCAGGACAACCATTTTTGCTCTGCCCTCAAAGGGTTACTTACCTGTAAGTGTTCCAGCAGGGCATGATAAATGGGTCATAAAGCTGGCTGCAGAACTCCCTTGACTCGGCTCCATCCCTCAGCACTATCTTCTGTCCACACCATGTGCCGTACTTAGTCAGGCTAAACTTCCTTGGCTGGAACTGTGACGTGTGAAAACGTGGTCAACTCATTTGAATGAAAATGAAAAAGGTAATAAAGCACATGGCAATAGATACTGTTTGAATTGTAGGTAGGAAAGTACCATAAAACCCTGAATATATGTATATAAGTCTCGACATTTTGACAATAACAAAGGCCCCTTTGAACACTTTCCTTCCAATTTCTTATTATAAAATGACTGCTGCCTGTCAAAGCGAAGCTAGAACTGAAACTGTATTGTGACTGTTCCTAGACCTGTTGTCACCAATCCTTGCATCAGTACGACTGCTGTACCAACATTTTTGTGATTGCTACATAAATGGTGATCATACAGATCACTTCTAGACCATTACTTACGATCATTGACTCTGATTTTTAAGGTGTCAAATCGTGACTAATCGTTTCAGTGGCGGATTTAGATAAGTAGGGGGAGGGGATGCAAGGACGGGTGCATCCGTTTTTTGCCTGTACTTTATTTGCATGTTTAGTACCCAGGAAATTACTCAAATTTAGGGGTTGCACCCTCACCAAGGGTGCAGTGTATACAGGGATACGAGTTATAGGCCCTACGTAAGGTTTCAGAATATATGCAAAAAGGTATGCACCTCCATGAAAAAACGTCAGAACAAAAGGGTAAATATTTGAAGGCAAGTCTGAGAATGAAGTACAAATTCATCTTTAATATAATGATCAGGTATTGTTAATCTGTACCATGTAATCAACGTTCATCGTTGGATATCGCATAAAAATAGAAATTTGATCTCTGACTCAGCTTCATAACAACCAGTATTAAATACATTGTAAGCTCTGCCCTCCATGACAGAGCTTTCTCATTTTCCCCAGGCTTTACGAATAAATGAGAACCTCTACCCTGAGCTGACTGCCAATAAACTTCGAGCAGCGCAGTGCCGTCTGACCTGCTCTCTACCATACAGACACTACAGGGACCAACTTCTCCTAACTAAATAAGGCTCACATTGGGGATACTTATGGCTTCCATTGTCCTGGTATTGATTTAAAATCGGTTGAACTGCCTACTGTCCTTAAGAAAGCTCATTTAGGCAGCTCATACAAAGAATGAAATAATTTCAAACATCCCTGTATTGTTATTAAAGATTTTGTGTTTTTGAAGATCAGTGTGAGAATTAGAATGTTGTTTTCGGAGTGATGCATCAGGTATCAACCTGACTACAATGACTAAAACATCTTAAGTTTCAGTTACTCATTGATTTGGAGTTGTTGTTGTTGTTCTTCTTCTTCTTCTTTTGAAAGCTGCAGGGTGTCAACTGTCAATTTCAAGTTTAAAAAAAGCACAAATGAACCTGCAGTGAAGGCTGACATATGGTTACTGTTTGCAGGGATGGTGTGGCAGGCTGTCTGTATGCTGGGTATGCCCTTAGAGCTATACCCTTAGAGCAGGGTCAGGGGAGGTAATGGGATGGAGGACAGCATAGAGGCTGCTACAGGGCATATATGTCATTCAAGGTCCCCCCTGCCTGTCTGAATGTTTAACAAGGCACCGTAGTTCACCGTATAGGTGCCTCCGCACTTATAGATTAAAATACAGGTGTACCCTCAGCCCTTAGTCAACAATGGCGTTTATTTGAGACTTTATCTATAGGGAATTTCTCGATACTACTGTATGTGCCCCATGTGTATTTAAGACTGGCCTGTATTCAAAGACCCAACAGGTCATTAAGGTAGCCTGCACAGATTCCAGTCCCTAGTGGGTGGCTCTGCAGGAGGCCGGGCAATTTCATTCCTTGCATTCACTTAGAAAATGGTGGAATAGCAGCTCACTGTGTGCCGTTTAAATATGGGACTATGATATCAGAAGGAACTGCCACAGATATCGGACAGATAGCATCTACAGTCCAGTCTTATGTATATCCATACCACATCTTTTCATCTTTTATATTAATGCGGCCAGCCTTACATCGCCTTCATGGTGAGAGCAAATAGAATTGCGCTCTGCCATGTTTGATGGTTCAGTAGAGCTTGATGAGATTAAGAAACATGTGAAGAAAGGAGAGAACGGATGCAGTGTCATAAAAGAAATAGCATACAATAGAAATGGCTGCATTGCTAGACTAAAAGAAAAATGTCCTCCTCTCTATATAGAGATGACTATAATTATATATATTTGATAGACAAGCTACTGATTCAATATGTCCATTCCTCTCCGTGATACGCCCCTTGTGGGTCTATTGAACAAGTTAGCACGATCATTGGAGCCAGAACTTCACTATAGGCCAACCCTATGGGATATATATAATGGGCCAAATTTATTTTTTTTAAATGGTACTTTTAGCATTTTACAGGGTCTTTAAGCTTTACCTACCAATAGGGTCAAAACCTATGTGCTAGCCTGGTGTTTTTTGGTTTCATTCCAGAGAAAACATCCTCTGCTTTCAAATGAGTGTAAACTTTAGCAAATTGGACCATAATTGTTTTGCGTTATGCTTTTACAGAGTTGAAAAAAGACAAAAAAGTGTCTAATTTGCTAAGAAAATACAATTTTCACACACCCCCACATACTGCTCATACTGTACAACACCCCTAAAAATCACTTATGAAATTCAATACATATGTTCACTCTGAGATCCATAGGGTTTTAACCTGATGTACATGGTAGATTTTTTTTTCTCCCCCTTCATACTGAATAAAAGGAGCATTATGTTACTCCCTGCTTAAAAATAAAACTCCTCAAAATACCAAAAAAATATTTCGTTTCTACCATCCATGCTACACTTAATTTTGAGGGACATCTGAGGGGTTTATATGGTATAAACAACTTGCGGCCACACCCATCATCTTTTAGTCCTGGCCCTAAACTGAATTGGCATACACATTTTTGGGCAGGAAGTAACATTTAATATTTTGGTTAATGAATCAAATTCTACTGCTTCCATACAGTAAATCTTTGCTTTGCATAGTGTATTGGCACTTCCTAATTCATCATGAACAAAAATTGGTCCCATATAGTTCTTTGGCACTAAACCAGATAATATCTCTGTCTTCCCTCGCACAGTGCATCCATACGGGTACGAATCACAACAAAGACACTTCCAGCTATCGTTTGATGCATTTTTGTTCAATTTTACCAACAATTTTTATTCCTACAGCAAAAAAATGGTAAGGGATCAACCAAAATTTTGCCGTAATAAGATGTATGAAGGTCTACGGCACATGCTGATTGTACTTTTTTGGGGTCCAAATGCTTTAATTTTGATGAAAACTGATGTTGTCCATTGGCGAGTGGTGGAAATTTGCCACTGTTTCTAAATGAATGGGCGTTTATATGGGGTTGAAACATGTCGACTGCCTGGGCCCTATGTGTGTTACTCCCTGCTCAAAAATAGAGTCTGCCACTAAAACTCACTCTCCTGTTAGATATGGAACAGATGGTAGTTGCATATTAAAGTATGTATATTGAAGTTAATATAAATCGATTTGGGTGAATTTTGACAACTATTGACAAAGCTAGATGAAAATTGAGGTTTTAGAAAAAAATTCTCAGAAAATCATTCAATGACAAAAGTTCAATATCCGTTATCTCGGAAAGGTTTTTGAAGGAACATATTCATTTTTGGAATCATGATACATACTTACTAGTAGATGTTGTAAATGGACTTAGGAGTCATTAGGATATAGTTAAGAGGTATATCCAGTTGGTCTCTGATTTCGAACAGGGAGTAACACAAATTACAACAGATTATCTTTGAACGCTTATAAAAACGGACCTGCTAGGAGTTGCTGCATACGTCAGGTGTTTTTACGGAGCCAAGACATTGCCCTTTGAATGTAATAAAGTTGTTTTAACTTCTTTTGAGTTTCACTGTTTTGCTTTGTCAGGGCCAAAAGTGCCACTTTCAAAACTACTCCCGGAGGTGCATCATAATGACCAGTGGGCCTGATGCATTAATGCATCAGTGTCTGTTAAAGGATTGATAGGTGAAGTTGACTCACCTGAACCTCTACATTGGCAGGTACCCCTATTTGACAGGAGCAGTCTGTACTGCCTATGAAAGGACTGACAGTGTTCGGTATAAGACTGTGGATGTAGGCCCAGGGTAGCGGGTCCCTCCGTGGTGAGCAGATGGACTTGGTCCATGCCACATCCTCCGGTAAGGCCGCTGGAATGAGGGGGAAATTAATAAGTACACAATCGGTTCTCGAAAGAAAACAAAATAAGATTACATGGACCTCTATCTGGGTACATACATGGGATTTTAACGTCACTCAAGAAGTAAAGAAGGGTTTGTAGGTACTTACGTGGTTCACATCTAAATATAAGGTGCAGGACATATTCCCCGTAATAGGCAGGGCATCCCGTATTGCCATAGGACAGTATCCGTGTCACATCAACGCTACATGACGTCTAAATAGATGTAAAGTGAAAAAAACATAGTCATTTAAAACTATGAATTAACTAGCAGCTATAATTACAAAGCTTATGCAGCTAGTTATGGAGGGCAATTACAAAATGGTACGACTGCATCCAGCTTTAGTCGTACCATCTTGAGGAATGCCTTCCAGCCCAGTCCATAATCATCTCTAGTGGGCAAATGTTCTGATAGCATATGTGTACACAGCTTAAGATTTCTGATCAAGTGAACTATCAAAATAAAGTGAATTTCTAGATACAAGGATTCATTAAGATACCTAGCAAATAAAACATACAAAGACTGAGGTTGGGGTGAGACTATGGTAAAGATTACCGACAACGAAGAAACATTGTATAAGAAAAAGAAAAACCTGTGAAATAAATCTTTCCCCTATCTGACCGCCATTGGAAACATCCTTGTCACTAAATCTTTAAGGAAATAGCAATCTCACCAAAATAAGATCATATAATAATTTATACTCATTTATGATTATAGAGTAAATGATATGACTCTAAGCTTGGAACTATCTTGGTGAACATTTGTTTGTCATATTTGACCACAGAGAGTCTCATTCTCCTTCATTCATTTAGTGATGCAATCTGCGAAAAAGGGTCTTGGTGCAAGGGGCAATAAGGCCCCCTTTCCCAGTATTATCTTTTAGTGATTTGATACCTCAGTGTTGCAGGCTTGTGCCACGGTGCTGTAGGCAGAGCTTTCACTGTAACAGGAGTCCTGCAGCGACTGCTCGGTGGCGCAGGCGCCTTGCCTCAGCTTGCGCTTCCGGGATGACAGGATGCGGATCGCAAAGTTATTTGTACATCTAATGTCAAGCTTACCATCGTCCTTACAGTGGACAATGGAATAATCTGAAATGGAGATTATTATAATATTTACAATTTACACTATTTATCAAAAAAGGTTTATACATTTACCGATAGAGATCTGCCAAATACGGCTCTTTGCAGTTAAAACTAAACCAGACTTATTTCATAATTTTACGAGAATACATCAATGATTTGCTTGAGATATTCATTTTTGGATTTACCTCATATTGTCTGTTTTTTTTTCAGATTTAGGAATTCCATTTTCCATTATCATATCATTTCCCATCATAATATCTTTGTAAGATAATTTGTACCATCCCTTGGCCTCATACTATGAATAATTACATCTATACTTTACATCAAATACGTCCATATGTCATTCATAGTTATTTCAGTAAACAACGAAGTATGAAATGATATGTGGGATGTGCAAACTACTGCAGTAAAGCTAAACTCTTCCATGAAAAGCTCTATGAAACATAGGTTAATGAATACATAAAGTTGAGAACAATTTGAAGTGGGCCAACTGAAAATAATTAGATAATTAGATTAACCTGGGTAGTAACCACCTGTATTCTTCATAAAAGCTTCATTTTGATTTCATTTCCCTGTGACAGAATAGCATTTTAACCTGCCTACAGATAGTTTTAAGAAAGTTATAGTCTTAAGTTACAATTGCGCCATTGAGCCGTGAAATCAGTGCTTACACAGGTGATGCTGATAATTCAAAGCAGAGATGTAGCCCAGCATACAATGGGATAAACCTGTTTTGTATTACTCAAATATGTATGTATGTATGTATATATATATATATATATATATATATATATATATATATATATATATATATATTGAGTAAAAACCACTATATATTACCTTGCATATAGGTCTAACCTTTGATAAATCTACTTGGTCTGCTACGGTCCGTATGAAATAGATATACCTGAACATTAGTTTGTCATTTCCTACTTTGTTGTTCATATTTGGTCTCATTGTTTATTGCCCGAAGACCTTCCCCTCAGGCGCATTCATCTATTAATATGTATGTTTATTGCAGCCTTAATACCCCCCACAGATCCTTCATTTTCCTTTTGTTAATCTTTTTCATCCCCATTTGTCCTCATAAATGTGTCTCCTTTGTTGACCTGGCAGCATCATATCATCCACTCCCATTGTAGTGCAAACATCAGAGCGAGTGCATCCATTTCAGATGTCCTTTATCCAAGCAGATACACGGTTGGATGGTAATTGCATTGTTTGTCAGGGCCTTTCTGTGCTTGAAGCGAACTTTAATAATGTTCGCTCCCAAAGGAGATATGGCACCGGGGAAAAATTCCTACACACGATTTCAATATTTGAGCACCCAAGCCCTCTCTCTTAATTTGCTTCTGATCATGTTGATTTCTTTCTAATCAAAGATTCTCTTGATTATTTCATAAAGTCCACCAAGGCGAGGTTTCGAAAATTATCATTCATGCATTAATTACTTGAATCACTGCAACTTGGTCAACATGCCGCCATGTTTATTAAAATTTTTAATGAGGTTTAATAACGAGAGATGACGACGTGCATTTTTCATCTCCTGAATGAGGAAAGGCCCCACAGAATGTAAAAATAGTTTGTACCGAACTCCCCACTAATTAAAACTATATGAAGCTACTACCATTTCTCGCTAAAGGATAAAAGCAATCCCAGATATGCTGCAGTATTAGCAATAATAGTCAATTTACCATCTACACTGCAAAGATGGTGTTTAGATCCTAAACACAATTCTAAACATATTCTTGCAACGTTTTTGTAATCACATTATTTTCCTAAACATGTTTAGCCAAACAATATGCTTATCTCAAGTGTTTAGAAATGTAGGTGTTTAGGTTAAAACTTTGTGTTTAGGTATCTATGAATTTTTGTGTTTAGGTGTTTATGAGTTTTTGTGTTTAGATGTTTAAATGATTTGATGAAGAGTTAAGGTTTGCTGACATGTATACATTGTTTGCTTTCTCATTTACTGGGGGGGGCATCAGCAGGTATTTATTGTCAAAGTCTCCAAAGATGTCAGCCATAGCTATAGACGTGTACATGTTTTACACACTGTATCAGAATGATAGACTTGAGAAAGTACAACAGCTTGGCAGGAAGGGCATTGCCTTATCTATTCCAGAATAACATCAAATAGGTGTCAGGCATTGAGCTTATTGATTATTTTATGCTAATGATGGTGGCATAAGGTGAATCTAGTCAATTTTCTATTGCCCTTTCTATTCACATGACATTCTATGAAATGAAACCATGATAAACATGGGATTTGGGGACATTTGTCACAACAATTGATTATAACTATGTGCAGATAGTCCATTCAAAGGTAGTGCTGCTACCTGGTGTGGATTTAACATCCAAGTATCTAAACATATTGATGTTTAAATCTAAACACCTATTATTCATCAGTTTCAACTCTAAACATCTAAACATGTTTAGCGTAAATGTTTATGTAGTTAGAATAAAAGTGTTCATTTCCTAAATGTGTAGTCGATGAGACACCTAACTGACCTATATGTTTAGGTTTTAAACGTGTTTAGACCTAAACATGTTTAAAATCTAAACACCATTTTTGCAGTGTACCATAGTACCCCACATATTAGGCGGCTATTCCGCTGCGGAATTTTTTTGCTAATCTGACCGATTATTTTCTCTGCTTTTGCATTATCAAAAATAATCATATTATCAAAATTTTGGCTGACCAGCGGCAGTGGAATATCAGCTTAAGGCACGTCTTATTCGAGAAAATTTAGTTCTCACTGGATCTGGAAAGGGGGTAGCGAGACTATTTGATCTTACACTTCCTTTTAACCCTTATACCATCATGGGAGGGTCCCGTGGTAGGGGGGGAGTTCCAGCTTCATACACATTTTGAACTTTGATAATCCATTGCGTATAGCAGAAATAATTTTGAATCTGTCAAAAATTATTGGCAAAAAAAAAAACTTGTCCTCGGAGAGACTGGAGGGGTGATAGGTGCCCTACATGAGAATATGTCACGTTTTTATTGTTGATATAGGTTTTATATATATTTGAGTATATGTTTTAGTCTAAGACATAGTTTGTATGTGTGTGCTGGGTGGTTATTCAAGTGTTAAATCGGCGGAACAGCTGCGAAAACCAAAGTTGGCCATTATGTCGCACCGTCCCAGGTGAGGGGGGGGTCAATAAATGCTGCGAATTGCTCCGCATGTTGCCACATATGTCTGTTACAGGTTCCAATTAAAAGAAATATGCAAATTTCCTATAGAAGGTGCTAATAGAAGACCTAAACCAAAAAGATCTCAGTGTGACTGCCTTTCTATATACTGCCATAGAAGAGGTGCTGTAACTGACAGGGGGTATGTTAATAAAAGCCAATCTCCCAGTCTTTGTATTGCTTTGAGTGTTTGTGACTCATTTATTATTAGAAAGTGGAGAGAAATTATCTATATCATGCTTACAGAGACATCAAGATACAACCTGTTTTTTGGTGGTCAATTTTCTGGTCAGAAACCTTAATCGGAGTACACGGTGAGAAACTTCAATGCTCCGACTTGCACTAGATCTATGAGACATAGTCACAAACTGTTTAATCAATCAATCACCATAGCTGCATTCAAGTCTGTTAAAGCTAAATCATTATTGAAGCATGGTTTTTGGCATTTACTACAGTAATGCCACTCCAAATATACCAATTATGGTGCTACTTCTATTTGATACCTTTCACATTTTAGCATCATTACCATTGAGAAAATATGTGAACGTAGTTCACTATGGATTAGTATAGGAATCCCATTCCGGGTGGAGGCGGGTGGAAAATGTTTCTCACTCTTCATGGTCCGTGTTTTCCGACCGCTCCATGGTTTGTGCATGCGCCGCTCGCTACCTTAGGACAAACAACATGGGGACATTGCAGAGCGGGGAAGATGGTGAATAAAGTTTTCTGTAATTATTACTGTCAATAAAATAAATACAGAGATGCACTGTAAAGTGTCTCCACTTCCTCACTTGTGGGTGTGAAGAAACCCGTCCTGTCAACACTTTACCATGCACCTCTGTCTATATATCTCTAGGCTATTCTGCACTATGGCAGATAGGCTGTATCTGCCTGCCTATAAAAGGACAATATTTCATTTGCATCCTTGAGAAATGCATTAAACCAAGAAGGCAGATGATTAAAGAAGGGGCTTGCAATCAGCTATATTACAGTGCACAGCTGCTCCCCAGGCACCACCATCTGGTGTTAAAACAGAGCAAGTAGGGAGACTGATACTTTGCTGTGTTCACAGTTTAGTTTTATCAATATGCCACCAGCCCACAATTATAGGCCCTAGATCAAGTAATGTCCAAAAAGTGAAAAACTGTAGGCCAGGTTGATATAATCTGTTATGCTGAAGAGAGCTGGAATAGCGCAGTTAGCTTAACCATGCTATAAATCCTTTAGAGGCAAAAGCTGAGTGATTTGTATGCCAATCCTGCCTTCCCTAAAAGATGTTTTAGACAACTGAGTTTTGTATAATGGCAATTCTTTGATCTACAAATGAATAAATACTGCTCTTTGAGAAGATTGTCGCTGAAGCAGGAGGAAAATAAAATCTAATCGTTGTGAAGCCCTTCCTTCTGTCACTGTTTTAGACCATTTTAACGCCTAATAAGGTACTTGTTGTATAACAGACAGGCAGGGCATGTACCACTTTGATGTATCACTTCATGTCTTAATGACAGAGCTGAGGATATAAGACGTTAGATGTGACACGTTCAATAGAGAATGTATGACGGCGATTGCAAAGTCTTGTTCCGTAGAGGCATGTATAGCACATGCAAAGCCTCCTCTAATAAGCCTTTAAAGTCCTTCTCATCTAGAGGAAGCCTTGGAGAATGTGACAAGGGCACACATAGCTTCATCTTAAGACTCTGTAAGAGGCCTTGCAATCTGCGAGTGATTAGATTCTAATCGTATCAGGATGAGCTATTGTAGACACGCTGGAAAAGTTTAAGGTGTCTTGTATACCCGATCGACTTGTCTACTAGCCTCACAAAGGGTGGCATAACTTAGTATAATGGCTGCAATCCCATTTATTCTTATATTTAGAAGCTTGTCTTTGATATACTACAGGTATAGGACATTGTACCAAAGATGGTTCATGAATGGGGGGTTGATTAGAACAGACTTCCATAGGAGGTTTCTCTATCTTCTACATCTAAAGCAATTGTGTGCCTTTGTGTGTAAAGACTGCTACGGCCCGATGAAGCCATGGCTTGTATGCCTAATTAAACATTGTCAAACTGATGTGTTAGTTATGTTACATATTATTCTAAAGTCAACTTAAATCATGCAACATGGCAAATAGATCTCGGAATTCGCAGACAGACCATGTAATTAGAGGTACAGGTAATATGAGTTGAGTCTATTGTCTTCGATACAAATCCATGTTCAATACATGTATGCAGGCGACTACATTGGCAAATGCAATACAACAAGACATCATTACATGCATAATATAAGCATACACAGAAGACATGGCAAGAATATTCACTTCAGGATAGGAAGGCATACAAATGTTAGTAAATGATATTTCAGAATGAAATGTATGAATATCCAAATTTAGAATTCGAAATCAAAGTTAACTAAGAAGGAATGGAAATCACGATATGGAAAGCTGCGTACAGGTGGTTACAAGTAAAGCATGATTTACAATCAACTGTATCAAGCAAAATCTAAGTAAACCCCTACCAAGTACATGAAGGGCTAAATATTCAAATTATAAGTAGAAGCACTTTACTCAGGAAGTCAGAGAAAGTGTCCTTTCAAGCTGCATTTAAATAGTCTCCATCAGGCAGTGTGACATGCTGTGGTTCGGTATCGTGTTCAATGACAGACTCAGATACAATTTCTCAATTCTAATGAAGTCGTAATGAAACTTAAGATAGATTGCAGGACTCCAGGAAGCCTCAGGAGGACGCCTTATCCTGAATACCATCTCCTGTCGACTAGCAGACAGTCCTCATAAGATAAGATGAACAGGATTTCAACAGTGTTAGGTATGGTGAAGACTGCTAGACTGAGGAGCCATTTGATGGCAGAGCATAGAGGAACATTTCTTACTGTGCTTTAATCATATCATTTCATCATTCCCAAGGCCACACCAAAAAAATAAGTTGGTCTATGGATCGCCCTCTCCACATTTTCGGAAATACAATTTGATTTTCTTTGAAAAAAATCTTGTCTATGGCTTTTGCTTGCCTCAGTTTATACAAGTTTCCTGTTTGTGATGCTTGGCAAAGTTTTTAAAGAAATAATTGGTTCACTCTCCTCAATTTCCCAGTAAAAAAGATTCTTAAAAAAAAGATTCGCTCACTCGCACCATTTTTTCAAAACCAAAATCTGTAGACCAACTTATTTTTTTGGTGTGGCCTAATGATACATAACTGTATCAAGAGTAGTGAGTGAGTAATGGTTGTTTAACGCCAAGCCGACAGCTAAGGTCATATTCATGGCGGAAAAAGTACATTAGACATCACGTCACAAAGGAATACATGTGCCTGTGCCCGTGCATATGGACACCAGACACATGTAAGAAAGAGGGGACAGGAAAGAGGAGATTCAAGGAACGAATATGTGCCAGTGCCCGCGCATATGGACACCACCCACACTCAGAGAGGATAGAAAAGCAAGACATAGACCCCTTTTAAAGATGGCCTGGGGCTGGGGAGGCCCGAAACTGTATCAAGATCTATTTACCATCCTATTTTGGTCAATAAAAGTAAGCTCTAGAGCTGCACACTTCAGATAAGCGATTCGTAGTGGCCATTGATTGGGCTTATTCTATGAAATGAGCTTCAGGCAAAGTCATGCCTTATATTCACAAGGGATTTCAGTATTATTAATCCTTTCCTTTCCAGTGTACCTCAGAGGCACAACGTTTCCGGCAGCAGGATAGTTTATCTGATAAGTGCCCCGTTCTCCATTTTGATTAATCTGAGAACATTCCTCGCTAATCCTTCAACATAGCTCGATCCCATTAGTTGCCAATAGATATGGACTGTGCATTATCATTTGCATCATGGATGATCTGTATTCCTAGTGGCATTCACGATTCATAGTAGGCCACTATTGCCCGAGCAGCTAGATGCAGAAAACGACTCTATGAAGCACATTTCTCGGGGATAAACTATAAGTTACCAATCCAGGCCCCTCAATGAATCCCCAATCATGAATCTATCCAGTTTAATTGTAGCCACATTTCGCGATAACATTTCACAGTCCAATACATTAATACCCTCCAGCCTTGTACGACATGTGATGTTGCCAATCCAGGCATTGCATTCCTACCATCACTCCCCCTCCCTCCTTCCCCTTACACTGTGACAATATGCCGCCAAATCAACAGTGGTTGTCCAGGGACTTTGGGACAAACATGTCAACGTTATTCTTATAGAGAATCCTTGTAACAAAGATTGTTACTGTACTGCCATCTTGGGTTTCAATATAGAAATTAAGCTACTTCACTGTATTACAATGATAGTGTTTCAGTGTTTAATTTTATGGGGATGGCTGGTACATTTAACAATTATTTCCTAGAGTGTATGCTAACCCATCCACAGCCCCTCCTCCCTGTTCCCATCTCTGGAGGGTGTTGCTCCTATTGTAAAAATAGCTGTGAGTATGTGCCCTCTTTTCTAAACAAGTCGTGCACTGCTTCACCAAAGTACTTGCACTCACCACATCAGTCTGAAAAGTCACCTGCCTTGTTTAAAACAGAGAGAGCTACACTATCAGGTACCTACTCATGTCACACAATCTATAATATATTATACTGACTGACTTCTCCCAACTAGGTACCTACTGAAATCCCCCTTTTTTTAGCACCATACTTGAATGACCACTTGTGAGCTACAAAAGGGACAAGTTATAGCTACATGAAAAGAGAGGACTGGAAACGAGGGCATTTTTAGCCAGCTCTTCCTTTTACTATAAGAGCAACACCCTCCTGATGCAGGAGAACAATCTAACACAGTACATTGATAGTCCAGAGAATCCTGTTTGTCACATGCACTTACCGGGATTACTGCAGAAGGAGTCTATGCTATCTCCCTCCCTTATTCCCGACTGAAGACTACACTCTAAAAACAACACCATCAAACTAACGATGGTTCTTTGGTCATTTTAGGACAAGGCTTCAAACATAATTCTTACTTAGATGTTATGTAACACAGTGCTTCTTATAGCTTCATTATGGAAATTATACTGACTCACTGCATTATAAATATAGTGTTGACTGTGCTGTTTTTTTTTTCTTTGAGTGTGTAAGATTCTTCTTAACAGAGGAGGGTTACTGTGCTTTAATTCAGCCACGTCAGAATGGGTTTAGCAGAATCTGACAAGAGAAGGACGAACAGGTCCCTGCTTACTTGTCTTCACTTCCCTATTCCCCAGGGTGTAGAGACATCAGGAGCTTAATTCAAAACATCCTGGGATCCCAACCCCAGTGATCTTAGTGTAGGCACATATCATAAGACCTGGCTGGTCTACCCTATGTAATGCAGTGGTTGCAGGCCTGTCCAGAATAGGTAGTCCTGGGATCACTTCACTATTCCATTTCCACCACTAAGATCACTGCGATCTTAGTGAAAGAAATGCATAGTGGTTTCACCTGACTACAAGAGCACTTACAGGGAACACTCCTGATCGAAAGAGTGAATAGCCTGCTGCATACATAAAGAGGGGAGGGAGGATGTTTTCTGAGTGTCATTGAGGGCTCTTAGGGCTACTCATGCGTTAAGTGCACTGTAAGGTAATTCTTCCCTTCTCTCTCTTTGTCCTGGGGGGAGGGCACAATGCTTCTAATAGGCTAGCATAAATCATACATTTATGGGAACAACTCTTGAATAATGTACGGGGGTCAACTGCACCCTGTGCTCTTTTGTTAGCCCATATGGGGACGGGGAACGATGGTATAAGCACTCTTGTGAAGAAGAGTGACTCCACAGCTATTCCTTTATTTTGGGACTCTTACCCCTGTGCCTAGTCAGTTCTCCTTGGAATAGTGTAGGAGGGCTGAGGCTAAGATCGATGCGATCTTAGTGCTGGCTAGGATATGTGAACCCAGTCAACTCTTAAGATCGCTTAATAGGATAAGGCTGATTTATTCCTAAGATCGCTGGGGTCGTGATCCCAGGATCTTTTGAATTAAGCTCCAGGCCAGAAATTACACTGGGTGTTGCAGGTGCCATCCTAGAATCTCGACTCGCGAGGGCAAATATTGAAACTTTGTGGGAATTTACATTCTGCCAAGGTCACAATTCATTCAGATATTCACCATTTCAGTAATATGGAAATAAAACACATTCTAAATGCGGTATAGTAGGCCCATGACTCTGTGTGTCTCTATATGTATGGCTATACACAACACACAGCGGGAAAGGATGTTTAGGATATATACAGACTTGGACTTCCAGTTGAGGACAGCTTGGGATGGCTGTTGACAAGCGCTAAATATCACTTTGTGAAAGACTTGATAAGTGTTCCCATCATAATCGACACCAATTGCATATTATATCTATGCTGCATGGTCACCTGTTTCATCTCTCGGAAAATGGTGTGCAGCGATATGAACTGGATATTACATTCGCCAGACACAAATCCTGTGTGTTGGGTAATCTTGTTCTGCAGAGAATCCATGATTTAGTGAGATGATAAATCCAATATAATATAAAATATCTCTCTGTCCTCTTCTGTCATAGCCATAGTTTATACACATAACCTGAGGATAGACAGTATTGACCAAAACCATTTTTTTCTGGATTCGGATCATCCTGCCATCTACCCTTGTAAATATATCTCTTTGACAATATTTGTCTAGTGTGATGGTTGTGTTGAAGTGGCAGATTAATGTCTTGGCCATAAATCATAATACCCCTATACCCCAAGTGCTTGATCAAAACTTTACGCTCTTTCATTAAAACCTAGCCCTTATACAGGTTAATATGATACTCAACTTCTAACACGTCTCGTGTGATATTAAGCATGAATAGTCAGCTTTGAATGCCCCCCCGTGGATGTGCATTTTATCTCTACATTTTCCTCTCCAGAATATGACAACAAAAGAAACGAGTTCCAATCCAAAGTGGCTTTGACAATTATGAGGCGCATACCGTGCTGTGCTCTGTATGCCAGGTATGTATTGTCGAGTTCATGTGCTGGGCTTTTAACAGTTTAATATATCTTGTATATATGTGTACTGGGTATATTGAGTAATAGAAATAATATACCCTGAACACTAAAAAGCAAAACTTGAATCTGCGTCCTTCTTATATTCTTGTCTAGGAGTAATGACCCCTCCAAAGATAAAACCACCGGGGTGATTATTCATGATGATATGGTTATTAAAGATGGATTCACCCAGTACCTTTAACAGTGTTGGCCTGTTACCAGGAAGTCATTTCTCAGACACTAAGTTTTGGGCACCCTAAATCATATTGATCTGGCCAGGATCGGAAGGGAATTCTTCATTGTACAGGGTCAATTACTATGATTACAGCAGATACAGAGGGAAAAGGCATGCGCCTGAATAGGCAATCGTAGGTAATACATGAGCACCAATGGTCAATCACTACGATTGGACTGGATCATAGGGGTGGTTGAAATCGGAGGGAGAGGGGTAGGATCGTAGTGTTTGAGAAATGGCTGGCAGGCTATGTTTATGCTGTAGTCGATCATGATAGAGAGTGTGGCAGTGACTAAATATGACAGCCCTGTCTATGTGTGTCTGTGTCCATTGTCATACAGTCTGCATACCCCTCCACCAACCCCCCGCACCCCACCGCCATTGCTATCATCCTTTATTCAGCATGCATGATGTCAGGTAAGCTGCTCCTACAGGTAGTAGGCTGGTAGGCTGTGATTTGTTCAACCAGGGATGTAGAGCCCTACCTGTCCCACCAATTACCTGTGTACATTGTTATTATTACGCTGCTACCTCCTATCCTTTTAACTGCCTGTCTTGTCTGTTCCTAAAACTGTAGATACCAGGTAAAGAGGTCAGTCGTGACTATGGACAGCTAGCATGCAAACAATTTCATGACTATATTCTAGTAAATGCATCCATGTGAAATAGTGAGTCAATACCATGGCTGGCAACCAACTCTGTTGGCTATGAATATGCAAAGATTCTTGTCATTCTATTCAAGATTTATTTATATGAGCTATGCCTTATAAGTTTTAAGTGATAGGTCTTAGATATTAGGATCGAAGATTATGAGGATTATTAGAGTAAACTAAATAGATTGTCTCATCTGTTTAGCATGCATGTTGATCTACGATAACAGTATATTCGAATCAGCCATCTTTGCTGATTATAAATATACTGTGACAAAAAGTAACATGGTCAAAAAAACTAAATGATAATTTGACATTCACAGTTTCAACTTGTCTTAATCTATTTCAACCCCAAACATGTATAAATTTCGATTTGGCTGCACCGATTGTTATGCCCCCCATCCAATCTAGATTTCATAAAAACAAAGTAAAACAAAAAGGAAATGCAGAGGTGTAATTATATAACACCTATTGGAACCCCTCCTATATCAAGGTATTAAAATGCATGATTTAGAATAACAAGAAGCATCTATTGAGGCTAATTCTAAACAAGCATTCTAATACACCAGACCACACAGATATGGACTATTTAACAGCATTGGCATCAAGACGTCACAATTCTGAAAAGATGCTCCCCTCCACAGCCAGTGGCTGTAAATAAAATAAGGTTTGATTCTTGCAAATAGAAACAAACAAAGAAAGAAAAGAAAAATGAAAGATGCTATGGTCAATTTACCAGTGATTTTTCAGCCCCTCAAGAGCACATGTGAATTTCCTTTTTTTAATTAATCATGATAATTATGTATTATACTCTACAGTCCTAGACGTAATAAAAGTATCATCGCTTACAAATACACCCAGTATCCAGTATGTGGAGGTGAACAACAAAACAGTTTGGACAAAATCAAAACCCACTAAACACTGTCACATTCAAATATTCAAATATCTACTTTGCATAGAAATTTCCAAAAGGAATGTGAATTATCAGTGATAAAATTGTGATAAAACTTTAGAAAAGATTTCCTAAATTATGAATCAAGCATCTACTATGGTGATATCATTTTTAGAAAAAAAAAGTGCATGGAAAATCTTTATCTCTAATTTAAAATACCTGATTCCAATGCTAAAAGCAAATTGAATCATTTCAAATTGGAGGTTATTCAAAATGATTCATGCCAAAATCACTCAGACTCATTTTAAGCACACTCACACATAAAGCACAACGCACCATTTCATCAGACATACACACAGAAACTGACCAAATATGTTTCTATTTTTATGTTTCTGTTCAAGCAGCATTCCTAGATCTACTTAATGATAAAACAGGGGAATATTGAGACTATTTTAGGGTCTATCTCCTTAGAACCACCAAAAGCAGCTTACATGGTTTGTCAGCTAGCAAAGAAACAGTAACAATGTAAAAACTCAATGAAGGAACAAGTACAAACTTTAGTGTATCATACTGGTAAACTGAACCTTTTAATGCAATATATTAAGTAGTTTTTTATGCTTTTAGATAATAGGTAGGTTAATTAGGAAGAGCATGATTACACATCTAGTAATTTATGGGATAATAGAGAGGTTAGCTGTTTATGAGATGGTCATAACATTAAGAGATGTTTCATTCACTGGAAATATAAGCCTACGCCTCTTTTAGAACGGTTCATAGTTAAATGTTAAATCTCCTATTTGAAACATGCAATATGATAATGAAGACTTTGTACAAACGAGAGCTAATCAATACGGATTTAATAATGAATCAAATATTTTATGAATATGCCAGGAATTCATGCAATGAATAAATAAAGTCAATGTCCGGAGATATCATTATAAATATGATATACAAGCTCTAATGAGAAAGTAAATGCACTTTCTGTGTCACAATGAAGGTGTTTTATGTGTGTGATGTATTGCTATGAGGTTGCCATAGCTGCCTCCTTCATGAGAGCATTGGTCTATAAATATAGGCAAAGCTGGAAATGTGAGGGAAGGTAACAGTTGGGAAAGACATGAGTCCTCATCTCTCAAGATCTGAGAGGTAGCAGGAAAGAGGGATGACTGAATGTGTGTATTGCCACATGGTGCCTCTCCGCCTCGCCCATAGACCAAAGACAAGAGCCACAGGGGCTCTTCAAACTCAAAGAGAAAGGCAGAAGAAGTGCCACTACTGCTAGTGTTCATTTAGAGGCCATCTGAGATCAAGGGATCAAAATCTGTGCTTGCCGAGTCAAAGGCTGAGCGGTCGTCCTCTGTATGCATCTCTCAAGCACCCGATGCCTCCGCCTCTGCAACGGCTTCAATAAAGCATCAGATTTGAAGGTGAAAGAGAAGCTAAAGACTTCAATGTAGTGCAGGGGAATAAATGATTAGCAGAGGAAGTGTGTTTAAGCTTTCTGACTTTCCAGCTTTGAAGGCAGGTTGCTTTGCTACCTTTAGTAAATTTACAAATGTAAATCCTCAGGAAGCAGAGTTATTTGAAAGTGTGTCTGAAGGAGGATTCTGTAGTTTAGATCACCATTAAGACAGATGGCGAGTGAAAAGACCGTGTGAGCTATTAATTCAGTTGTGGGATTGAACTAGTGGCTCCAAAGAAGGGCACTGAATAACAAAAAGGAATTTCAAAGGAATATTTCTGAATGTACTGAATATCCTAATCACATGGTGGCTATGAAATGTAATTACAAAAGGCAGACTGTTAGCAGTTTTAGTGGAAGATTTCTGAATGTCGTAGATATCCTAAACACAAGGTTTCTATGCCATGTAATTATAAAAGGCAGATTATTATCAGCCGGGGCTGTAATAATGTTCTGTGTTCTTGTTTCAGTACATCATTTTATAATAATGAGTAAGGAGAAATATTCTTATAGAGGGGATGGCACTGAGGGATACAAGGCTTTCTATCGACTATCTTTCAAGGGAAGAAATTAAAATGAAGCTTTTAGAAATGGGGTTAAAACAAATGAAATAGGTATTGATTCGGAGATCATGCCAGATGCCAGAAAATGAAAGGGATGCAAATGGAGTCCTCTATAAATCAGTTCTTTTGGCGACTAGGTGAGTGAGAACATTCAATATGAGTACAACTAAAGAGGGAACTATTTATTTCCAAGGTGATATTATTTACCAGTATATCTGTCCAGAGCAGCTATGTAACAGAAATATGTATGTGAGTATTGATGTATATATTATATGGTAGTGAAACTTTGAATAGAATAACACACATTCATGTTGAGGCTTGACATGAATAGGGGAAACACAAGTAGGGATGGGATTAAGGTTACTAGTCCATCCGCTTCACTCGAGTAGGAAATTGCTTTCAAATCAGAATCACCGTATCTATCGGAAAAAGCAGAGTGTGATTAGAAAATATTTGTGGGTCAACCCCTAGTAGTACATCATTCAAATTACCTCAAACATTGGGAGACTTTTAAGTTTTAATTCTAGTCTTCAACCAAAGGAAGGGGTTATGTGTTAATATAAGAATGTCCATTTATTACTTTGACTACTGTATGATAAAAAGGAAAGCAGCGACATACACCACATCTTAATACTCTGGTAAGATTTATTGTGATAGTCAAGGTAACTCATGCATAACAATCATGGAAACGGTAGACTCAAGAGTGGCTTTGAAAGTATAGTGGAAAGGGGTGATTTGAAGAACATATAAACTTGATATAAATAGTATGTTATTCAAATTTCACCAAAGCCACTGAAAATGTAGGATATTTATCCAAAGTAACTAAAGTGCCTCCTTGCAATATCATGCCATGAGGAATGGCAATGAGTACAGTAATCCTTTTGAGGGAAACCTTTAGTCATATTGAAATGGTTGGTAGGATGAGATGATTGTATTAACAGATTGGGGAACCACCATGCATATCAAATATTCAACACCTGTCAGGTCGAATAGACACTGCAATACATGACATACCTTTACCTGACAGAGAAACATGGACATACATGGAAATGAACAACATCAATTATCAAATGCGAACAAAAGATGTATGTCTACATGTGTATGCGATTGTCAAATTAGAAAACAAATTAGAAACCAATTTGCATGTGAGCATGCCATACAAAGTAGACAATTAGAATAGGAGAGGTTTGTAAGGTATTGCATGCCATCATATTGATATAAAGAGCAAAGATCTGAAATAATGATGTATGAGTATAGATATGTACAGTGATAGAGGTATGGAGAAATACATAACGTAAGTGCTGACAAAACGTGATGTAGTGTGCTACAGTATACAGGTGAGTGGGAATCAAGTTACCATACCTGTCACATTTCCTGTGGTTGCCAAGGTAATAGACAAAGGTAAAAATACAGGTGAGTCGTGAGTGGTAGAGAACACCAGGTGGGGTGTGGGGCGTGTGGGAGGTGGGAGGACCCATTGCGGTATACCATGATCGCCTGGTTAAGCACCCCACCGCTTATAGATTTCAACATCGCTCTATCACCAGTGGTTATTTAAGACCAGCCTTATTTGACACATAGTATATAGTGCAAATTTCAAGTTATGCCCACTGTGCCCCCGATGCTCTCTCAAGCCCTGTGCTCACTCGATCAAAGACCCAGCATTCAAACAGGCCACTATGGAACTTAAACATTGCCCCCCCCCTATACCAGAAGGTTTTTCTACAAGAGGATAGCCCTACCTGCATCTTATAGGACTATCTCAAATGTAGATACACCCTAAACAATAGATTGGTTGATTAAAATTAGAATGTTACCAGTTCTAGCTGATTTTCACCATAGAGTTGTATTCAAGTTCCCCTTATGCACAAGGCACTACGGTAAGTTATTTCATTCAACCCTCCCCCACATTATACTACCACCAGATCTTGCACTATAGACCTTTTTGGTAAGTTTGGTGTCTTTCCATAAGGTCGGTGTTAAAAGGTATAAAAGGTGAAAATGAGATGGTAGTGGCGTAGTTTGGTTATTCCTTTATGCATAGTATCTTGGCCTATATGTTCTCTTGGCCTACCTGACCACCCTGTATACAATACCCATGCTAGCACAACTTTAATGTACACATGTTATGTGATAATAAGATATCGAACAGAAATATACACAATTACATAAGAGTTGAGGTCTGTCATTCTGAGAATTCAAATTATTATTTCACTGAAAACCCGCAGCTATTGGAAAGTCGTCACATATGACGAGTTTAGGGTCGTCAGTGGGTCGTCAGAGCCATATGACTACCCTAAGTTGTCATACTGACCACCCTGTACTGCTAGTCTGGGTTTTTGCCATGAGAGGTCCTTACTATGTATTTCTATGATGAAAATGGGGTGGATATTGAGCCTTATCTGTACATTGTTCTTGTTGTATACACTGAGAAAATATTGTTACTCACATGAGTCTAGATCCAGACTCAGGCAATGTCGCCAAAATGAGTATGAGTTGAGACTAAGCCAGATCCTTGGATGATACTCAGGCAAAGCCATTTTATCATCCAAGGATCAGTGTCAGGATCTGCCTGAGTATCATCCAAGGATCAGGCTGAGTATCATCCAAGGATCAGTCTCAGGATCTGCCTGAGTATCATCCAAGGATCAGGCTGAGTCTCAAATCATACTCATTTTGGCGACATTGCCTGGGTCTGGATCTAGACTCATGGGAGTAGCAATATTTTCTCAGTGTAGTCTACTATGAAAAGGAGAATATGGGCAATGTTTGATAAAAATGCACCTGTAAAAGATAGGACTATCCAAGAAGAAAGGATAGAAAAAAGATTGATCATTCTGCTAATGACACCTCTCTTATGGATATTGCTAGAGTATGACTCCTTATTTGAGGGTGGCTAGGGTATACATAATACAATGTAGATAGGTGTACTCACAGTATACTAAGTCATAGTGTGTCACTTAACCCATGGTAGTGGGTTGGGAATACCGACAATAAGATCTTGAATGGCGGATGAGGTAATGAGACATAATTAAAGGAATGATATTAGGAAAAAGTAAAAGACAATGTTATAAATATGTAATTTCTACACAGGACTATATATCTAAAAAGGGCAGCCATAGTGAAGACTTTAGGTCATGAGTTTTGACCTAAAGTCATCACCTATGACGACTTCCTGACGATCTAAAGTTGTAGTTTTGGGTATTGTCAACCTGAGGACCTAAAGTCGTCACTATTGACGAGTTCTGGATCCCGTAGGTTTTCAGTGTTGTTGTTGCCTATTTGAAATAGGAATGAGAGATGACATAATTAGTTGGGAGCTGTGCTAGAAGAGAAATTACCGTGTCGCCAGGGGGAGTGGTATTTCAACATGATGATAATCGCTCTCATTCTGGTATGCTCCCTGGGTATAATTGTGTGTTAAAGATGTTATATAAATGGACATCAACCATAAACACTAGAGAGTCACAGGCTGACTGTGAGAGGAATTTCCAAAATCCTGGTTAATGTAGCCCATTAGAACGAGACCACCAATGATTTTACAATGAAACTGCTATTGCTAATGTATACCTGATCAAAATCTACACTGTCAGCCCGCCCACGTAAATAAACAGTGCAACACTTTTTATTGTGCCTTACAGCATTACCTTGTATAGGCATGAAGGTCTATACTGATTGTACATTGTACTGTAGTTATGGGTGGTTTGACTGCCCAGGATCACCAAAACCCTGCCAAATAAGGTGGACTGCTTCTCTTCCCGATTAGATTAGGAGATCCTCTTTATGGAACAGATGTTTAGAAGCATACTTTCTCTTTTCAGGGAAAGGAAAGCTTACGCCGCATGCTTCTACATTACTAGTCCGCACACCCTCCCTTACCTCATAGTTAGACAAATGGAGACAAAAAAACAGACAAGTCCTATGTTGTAAATTTAAACACGAGCTATTATGCCCACACAGTAGCCCCTTGGCAGGCAGTTAAATCTGAACTAAATGGGCTGCTTTTGTATTGTGTTACAGCTGTAAAACCATGTGTAAATGGTTCACCTTTCATATAAGACGCACCCTGCACTAAATGTAGTGATAATAGGTGCACCCTGCACTGAATGTAGTGCTAATAGCCGCACCCTACACTGAATGTAGTGCTAATAGCCGCACCCTACACTGAATGTAGTGCTAATAGCCATACCCTGCACTGAATGTAGTGCTAATAGCTGCAACCTGCACTGAATGTAGTGCTAATAGCCGCACCCTGTAATAAATGTAGAACTAATAGCCACACCCTGCACTGAATGTAGTGCAAATAGCTGCATCCTGCACTGAATGTAGTGCTAATAGCTGTACCCTGCACTGAATGTAGCGCTAATAGCCGCACCCTGCACCCTGAATGTAGTGCTAATAGCCGCACCCTGCACTGAATGTAGCGCTAATAGCCGCACCCTGCACTGAATGTAGTGCTAATAGCTGTACCCTGCACTGAATGTAGTGCTAATAGCCGCATCCTGCACTGAATGTAGTGCTAATAGCCGCACCCTGCACTGAATGTAGTGCAAATAGCTGCACCCTGCACTGAATGTAGTGCCAATAGCTGTACCCTGCACTGAATGTAGTGCTAATAGCCGCATCCTGCACTGAATGTAGTGCTAATAGCCGCACCCTGTAATGAATGTAGCGCTAATAGCTGCACCATGCATTGAATGTAGTGCTAATAGCCGCACCCTGCACTGAATGTAGTGCTAATAGCTGCACCCTGCACTGAATGTAGTGCTAATAGCTGTACCCTGCACTGAATGTAGTGCTAATAGCCGCATCCTGCACTGAATGTAGTGCTAATAGCCGCACCCTGCACTGAATGTAGTGCAAATAGCTGCACCCTGCACTGAATGTAGTGCCAATAGCTGTACCCTGCACTGAATGTAGTGCTAATAGCCGCATCCTGCACTGAATGTAGTGCTAATAGCCGCACCCTGTAATGAATGTAGCGCTAATAGCTGCACCATGCATTGAATGTAGTGCTAATAGCCGCACCCTGCACTGAATGTAGTGCTAATAGCTGCAGCCTGCATTGAATGTAGTGCTAATAGCTGCAGCCTGCACTGAAGGTAGTGCTAATAGCTGCACCATGCACTGAATGTAGTGCTAATAGCCGCACCCTGCACTGAATGTAGTGCTAATAGCCGCACCCTGCACTGAATGTAGTGCTAATAGCTGCACACTGCACTGAATGTAGTGCAAATAGCCGCACCCTGCACTGAATGTAGCGCTAATAGCCGCATCCTGCACTGAATGTAGTGCTAATAGCTGCACCCTGCACTGAATGTAGTGCTAATAGCTGCACCCTGCACTGAATGTAGTGCTAATAGCCGCACCCTGCACTGAATGTAGTGCTAATAGCCGCACCCTGCACCCTGAATGAAGTGCTAATAGCCGCACCCTGCACTGAATGTAGCGCTAATAGCCGCATCCTGCACTGAATGTAGTGCTAATAGCCGCATCCTGCACTGAATGTAGTGCAAATAGCTGCACCCTGCACTGAATGTAGTGCTAATAGCTGTACCCTGCACTGAATGTAATGCTAATAGCCACATCCTGCACTGAATGTAGTGCTAATAGCCGCACCCTGTAATGAATGTAGCGCTAATAGCTGCACCATGCATTGAATGTAGTGCTAATAGCTGCAGCCTACACTGAAGGTAGTGCTAATAGCCGCACCCTGCACTGAATGTAGTGCTAATAGCTGCACCCTGCACTGAATGTAGTGCTAATAGCCGCACCCTGCACTGAATGTAGTGCTAATAGCCGCACTCTGCACTGAATGTAGTGCTAATAGCTGCACCCTGCACTGAATGTAGTGCAAATAGCCACACCTGCACTGAATGTAGTGCTAATAGCTGCACCCTGCACTGAATGTAGCGCTAATAGCTGCAGTGTGAATAGCTGCACTCAGCACTGAATGTAGTGCTATTAGTCGCACCCTGCACTGAATGTAGTGCTAATAGCTGCACCCTGCACTGAATGTAGCGCTAATAGCTGCACCCTGTACTGAATGTAGTGCTAATAGCTGCACCCTGCACTGAATGTAGTGCTAATAGCCGCAGCCTGCACTGAATGTAGTGCTAATAGCTGCACCCTGCACTGAATGTAGTGCTAATAGCTGCACCCTGCACTGAATGTAGTGCTATTAGCCGTACCCTGCACTGAATGTAGTGTTAATAGCCGCACCCTGCACTGAATGTAATGCTAATAGCCGCACCCTGCACTGAATGTAGTGCTAATAGCTGCACCCTGTACTGAATGTAGTGCTAATAGCTGCACCCTGCACTGAATGTAGTGCTAATAGCTGCACCCTGCACTGAATGTAGTGCTAATAGCTGCACCCTGCACTGAATGTAGCGCTAATAGCTGCACCCTGCACTGAATGTAGCGCTAATAGCCGCACCCTGCACTGAATGTAGTGCTAATAGCTGCACCCTGCACTGAATGTAGTGCTATTAGCCGTACCCTGCACTGAATGTAGTGTTAATAGCCGCACCCTGCACTGAATGTAATGCTAATAGCCGCACCCTGCACTGAATGTAGCGCTAATAGCCGCACCCTGCACTGAATGTAGCGCTAATAGCCGCACCCTGCACTGAATGTAGTGCTAATAGCTGCACCCTGCACTGAATGTAGCGCTAATAGCTGCACCCTGCACTGAATGTAGCGCTAATAGCTGCACCCTGCACTGAATGTAGCGCTAATAGCTGCACCCTGCACTGAATGTAGTGCTAAAAGCTGCACCCTGCACTGAATGTAGTGCTAATAGCCGAACCCTGCACTGAATGTAGTGTTAATAGCCGCACCCTGCACTGAATGTAGCGCTAATAGCTGCACCCTGCACTGAATATAATGCTAATAGCCGCACCCGGCACTGAATGTAGCGCAAATAGCCGAACCCTGCACTGAATTTAGTGCTAATAGCTGTATCTAGGGCATAATAATAGTGCAGCATCGATCTGTTCTATAGTATAAAACCATTAACATGCACCAGTGCACTCTGAGCTCACATAAATCATATCTGGGGGCCATTCTATATTATAAGGTGTGGCTTGTAATGCTAGGATTTATGGTAGGCGCTAAGTCTCATAAGAGTATGTACACTTTGTTTTTTTTGGTGAATATATTATCTGGTACATATCCAAGACAACAAGTATTATATTCACTTGCTAGACCTCTTTGTTTTCAACTGTATGCCTGTCTATCTGTATCTATTTATCATAGATCCAGTTCTTATCAAGACCTTCAATCGAGATATCAAAGAAAAACGGCAAAAAATACACACAAGAATGACTTCATGATTTTCCAGTGAATTTCTTTTTCTTTTTCCTACCAGATTTACTGGTTGTTGTTTTTCTTTTCTTATAGATACACATACTTAGTTACGCTAGGTTAAGACTAGATTTATCCATAGAAAGGTAGACAGGTATAAACAGAAATAAATATGGGGAGGGTGAGGCCCACTTCCTTACTGAGGTAAGTTGATAGGTGTGTGTTGTACCTTTCAAACTGTTTTGTTAACAGCTTTTTATACCACAGGGGAGTGTCTCCTAGCCCTTAGTGGGCCACTTAGACAGGAAGGTATTTCTCAACAAGGTACGACTAAGCACAGCTGCTATGATTTGATATCCTTAAAATAAGAGCGTAGGTGATACAACTGCTCTGCACAATCCGCACTTATGTAAAAAGGATTACATGCGTACAAGTAGGGCAGTCATACCTGGAGGGTGTTGCTCATATGCTAAATAGAGCTGGGAGTAGATTTCCTCTTTTCCAAAGAAGTTATGCTTTGCATCACCATTCAACTTGCACTCCCAATACAAGGCACCTGTGTTACCCAAAAGAAGTGTGTGTTGCATTATGAGATACCTCCTCTTGTCACACACTCTTCCAAGTGCAACACACAAAAAAGTTGGGACTACAAAAAAGAGACTACTGCAGGTGAGGCACTTCGTAGGCAAAACTGCCCTTTCCCATAGGAGCAACACCCTCCAGTGCACTCATTAGTGGCTCCTATAGATGTAGGGCTGTAATAACATGACTGTCATTAAGGGGTCTAGTTGTACCATCTTGAGAAATGCCCTCCAGGATTGCATCTAATCCATGGGTGCATCATGCCAACCTTCTGGGAGTGTACCAACAGCATTGGGTCAGTTTGATGCATCAATGCAACCCTGGTGAGTTACTCAAGGTTGCATTTATGTATCATGAAGACTTATGGGCATGATTCATTAATGCATTGGTGGCCTTTAGAGGGTTAGAGTCCTCACTCAGATTGGTGATATTTACGATCTCTAGGCCCACACTTTCTAATTGATGTACCCATTCGACAGAAGGAAATCAAGGTATGCCCTATTTTCCTAGCTGACGATATTTGAGGAATCCGGATATTTCCTTCTCGGTAATTTGATCTGGCAAGGTACATACTGATGGAAATATAAAATGGAAAATAACGTTGCAGAAATAGGTCAAAATAGTTGAATTTCTTCCTACTTTCAGGCAATTTTCGGATTCTTAAATTGCCAATGATAAGGACTTATACTTAAAAGAGTATGTTGGATATCAAATCATCTCAAAGGCCTAGAATATCCGTTTTCTTTGCCCAAGCTGCTTTAATAGTTTTCAATTGACGGCAGTTGCTTTGCATTTATATTAGAGAAATGCAGAGGCAAATCGAATGACACAGAAGGCAAATATGTAGTAAACACAAGCTCCTAATTTCGCAGTATAGATTTAGTTCCTGAGATGAATCAGCATTCAGGCGCTGCATTCAGGACAACACCAAGGTAAATACCTGTGGTAGCAGGAATGGTTGTTGGGCGTGTGTCTGGTCACTGGGGCACAGAGAGGGGACAGGCGTCTACTTCAATACACGCTACGATCATCAATATACTACTATACAATCCAAAGATCTAGCTGAACTTTAGGGAGCGGTCATTATTTATCAACAGGGGGGTGGTGGTTTTTTGCGCGGACGCCCGAAACATTTTTACGCCCCCCCTCGACAGCAGTCATAATTTTTTGTGCCCCCCCCCCGCATCAGAGGCGCGGAGAGTTTTCGTGCCCCTCTTTGATCTATAGTAGCACGCAGGCTTTTTTGCTGAAAAGAGGGTGAATTTCTTTAGCCCCTCCTCAAGAGGGGTCAAAATTTTTTTAGTCCCCCCCTTAGGAGGGGTCTGAAAATTTTACGCTCCCCCCCTCAAACCCAACACCCCCCCTGTTGATAAATAATGACCACTCCCTTAGGTTTCAAATCGTACCATTATAAATAAACTAGTAGTCCATCTCTATCTCGGATTTGTAAAACTGCGCTATTTTCACTGTACCTGCAAACAGTCTAATGCCATCTTACATGCAATCAAGTTATTATTTTAATCTCATGCTTAATACGTTGAAATACTGATGTGCTGTAGAGATAGCATTGCAGGGCCGCCGTGCTACACAGGGCAAAAGATCCCAAATATATAATACAATTGGAAATCTTTTGACGGCCCACAAGGGTGGGGGAGGGGGGGGGGTTGCCTTTTGTGCAAATTGCCCCAAGACTAAGAAAGGGGGAGTAGGGCGAGTATTGATTTAAACAGACAGTAAACACTCCCACTACTGACAATGGTTGTGTGCATGAAAGGCAATGAGGGGGTTTATAGAGTATTAGGTGATGGTGAAAGAGGACATAACCCTACAGCCTAGACACGAGGATGGATCTCTAATGTGCCTTATAGAAGCAGCAAAAGTTGGTGATGTGCATTATAGATGGGGATAAAATGCATTAAATCAGGATTGAGGTTTCCACCAGGGGTTTTCATGATCAAGCTCACAATGTGCCTTCTAGGATGTTGTTAAACTAAAAGGGTGCGTCTTACATGTAGGGTGCTCCTTATAAGGGGTATAATGGTAGTCACTATGAGTTATACACCAGGGTTCCCGGGTGAATTGTTATACTAAGTATACATTGAGGCACTTTCAGCCCAAATGTCCATAAGATAACATAAGATTTAGAGTTCATCGAGTGATTGAGGCTATATCCTACGTCACTAGTAGAAGTAGTGGCCAGTTAGATGGGAAAGGTTAAAATAGAGGTAGAACGTGAACAGAGAGTAAAACAATGATGAAGTTAGGGTAAAATTAGTGGGGATGAGCAAGCAGGCAATGTTGGGGGGGTAGTTGGGGTTGGGCTCGGAGAGCCACTTAGCCCCTTAAATGGACCAGCTGCTTTTCGACCCGGTCTATGAACTATGCCGGCTTGGGCCCCTTACAGCTCTAAAAATAGAAATCTAGTGATGGGGTTAAAACCATGATAACATACTCCAAAATCGTGAAAAAACAACAGCCCTAATGATACTGTCCCTACGCCATAGAACTAGACTTGCCTTAAATTTCAAAAACAGTTACTTCATGATTCTCCAACAAAGCTTGTTGTTCGTAGACCGGGTAGATTTCATCAGCGCCCCCTTAAATATATAGAGAGAACTAAATGACCGTGGTGTACGAGGTGGCCAATCCACCACGAGGGGGAGACACCCCCGAGGGGTGGATTAGCCACCAAGGACACCAGGGGAGTTTAGTTTTCTATTTATTTTATTTTTTAGATGGTTTAAATAAAGAAAAACCAGCAAAATCCGGTACCATAGTTCCCCGTGCGAGCGACGGTCCACCATTTTGAATGTTTACATGCACCCGGAACGAGGCTGCAGTGGTGGATCGGCCACTGTGGTTGATCGAGACACGTTACGCCACTGGGGGTGTGGCGATCGGCTCCACAATGCTATCTCTACGGGAAGAAGTTATTCACATAAAATAAAGTCTGTAGCTGAAGCCTTTGATAGAGTCAATTGATTGTCATAATACACTACAGGCAACAGATTCAGCATGATGCATGAATGCACCAATGGTGAATTACTGAGCCCATCGCCTGGACTCTTGCGTTATAATAGTCAAAACACACAGCACCTTAATCCTTTAAAGACTGATAGTGAATCGATACATCATGTCCATTTGTCGCCCTGTGTATGACAGCCGCCCTGTGATGAACTAAGCAGGGTTTCATCCTTAGGACCCCAGACAGATAAAATCGACAAGGGGACAAGTCCATTTCTTAAAATTGACAAGGGACATAGAGCTGGGTGATAAGGGACAAGACCACTTCTTAAAATCAACAAGGGGACAAGAGCCATTTCTTAAAATCGACAAGTGACTTGAGATCCCCTGTCTAGGGCCCTATCCTTGCATCATGCCGATTTATTTGCACCACTTCAAGAGTTATAACACCCTGTAGAACTTAAAGGGTTAACATGAGATGTGGTTGGCGAGACGGGAGGTGGCAAAGGTTGACAGGAAGTGCAGAGGCACATGGATCTTTGTTACCGGAAGCTGCGTTGGACAGGTGCGCAGGAGTCACAGAACGTCCTGCCTAATTCTACCTCCAGATGAGTTTTGATAAAGAGTGCTAGTACTACCACTAGGTCTGGAGGGTGTTGCTCCTATTGTAAAAATAGCTGTGAGTATGTGCCCTCTTTTCTTAACAAGTTGTGCACTGCTTCACCAAAGTACTTGCACTCACCACATCAGTCTGAAAAGTCAGCTCCCTTGTTTAAAACAGAGAGAGCTGCACTATCAGGTACCTACTCATGTCACACACTCTATAGTGTATTATACTGACTGACTTCTCCCAACTAGGTACCTACTCAATCCCCCTTTTTAGCACCATACTTGAATGACCACTTGTGAGCAACAAAAGGGACAAGTTATAGCTACATGAAAAAAAGGACTGGAAACGAGGGCATTTTTAGCCAGCTCTTCCTTTTACTATAGGAGCAACACCCTCCTGGCTGTCTACATGTGTACATAGAGCGAACTATCTGTCTCTCTATATTGCCTCCGAGTAGACTGCAGGGAGACGTAGCCCAATACAGTTCTCACTTAACGCGGCCCTTTCTTTTATGCAGCCACTTTTTTTAAAAAAAAAAAGCAAAGTTATCAGAATCAGAGGAAGTTGACTGTAAAATTTATCATTAACATTTTACCATAGTTGAACCCAACTGCAGTTCTTGTACATACATATGAGCATTGTTCTTCCAGGAATGTAGGTCACATGGTTCTTTCTATTCCTAGTCTATTCTTTATTTCGGGTCCAGGATAAAGGCCAAAAATGGCATATGCCAGTTCATTTCTTCATATCTGTCTCTCTAGTGCACATGAGTACACTGCAAGAAGCTGATGCAGAATATGTATCAGTCGCATTTAACTTTCCATAATTGACTCCAATTGCAGTTCCTATGAGTGAGTGAGTAATAGATGTTTAACGCCATTTTGACAGCTAAGGTCATATTCATGGTGAGAACGACATTACACAATTTCACAGAGGAATGTGTCAGTGCCCGTGCATATGTGCACCAGACATATCCGAGGGGATAGGAAAGAGGAGATACAGACCCTTTTAAGTGGGCTAGGGAAGCCCTCAGTGTGCTGATCCCACATCCAACTCCCTATGCATTGCGCCACAGGGACTGACGAGAAGTGGTTGGCTAGAACCAGGTCTCTACAAGTCAATGACATGATATAAAGCCCGGAGAGGTGACTCACATATAACTAGTATACATTCAAAGTGTGAAAATATACTGCAGTCTGGGTTGTGACCCCCCCACCCCCATTCTGCCTGCCTCTGTGTCCGCTATGGTAGGCACTCACACCAGTATCAGACCGCGACAACTCTAAGACGCCTGCCCCGATGGTATAATGGATAGCGCGCTGCTCTCTGAATGTTTGTCATAGGTGTTCGCGTCCCGGTCTGGTCCACCTTTTCACAGCCTTAGTAGTATAATGGTTAGCGAGTCGCACTGCAAACCCCCAGGTGCAGGCGTTATGGAGGTGAACGAATTTGTTTTTATTGATATTATATTGATATTCTATTGATTATTTATTAATTCATAGTGTAGTAAAGTAAGTAAGGTATAGATATCGGGCACCTCGTTGGTTGTATTAAAAGAGTAATGAATGGGCTAACAGGCACCGAATTCAGTGTATCGTAGGATATCGTAATGAGTGCCTGACGATACACTGAATGAGGTGCCCGTTAGACCATTCCTTACTGTCTTTATTACATGATTAATCAATAAAAAGTCAATAAATAATCAATAGAATATCAATAAATAAAGTTGAAAACAAAAATTCCCCCTCCCCGGGATTCGAAGCCTGCCATAGTGTGTGTACAAGATCGGTACACACACCTCGGCGCCCGGCAGCCTCTGGGTTGGCGAGAACGCGGAAGCTTCTGGTGGCATTCTAACCAATAGACCACCAGTACACACAGCTTAGCGCCTGGCACACATTTTGGCTTGGTTTGCTTTGAATGCATCCCACATCTCGCGGTTATGGCAGAGGACACATGGCGAAAAAAAGATGCGCCCGGACAGGGACTCGTCCCTCCCACCTCTAACGGCTGAGCGCAATGCGCTAACCACTAGACCACCACGTCTCACCCCTCGGCGCCCGTCTCGGCTTGGCTTGCTTTGAATGCATCTCGCGGTTATGGCAGCGGACAGCCCTCAGTCGTCGCCTCCCCGGGTTTTGTATCATAGCAAGACCTGGTTCTAGTCAACCACTTCTAGTCAATCCCTGTGGCGCATTGCATAGGGAGTTGGATTTGGGATCTGAGACTGCAGGATCGACCCCTACCCTGGCTCTGAAAATTTCATGGGTTTTAACATGTGACATGTGATATGTGACATGTTAGGGGTGCCGATATCCTGGATATCAGCACTCCTAGAATATGTGCCATTTTAGGGATGTTAGAATTTATTTCACAACTGAAAATCGTTAATCTATCATCAAACCAAAAGTATGGGCAATGAGACTGGGCTGTACTTTTATATGGTGTGATTATATACTTTATTTTTGCTATTTCAGTCATTAGAAAGGACAGTCTACCTATATTCAAATAGGAGGACATTTAAAGCTACAGATTATCACATACAGAGGGAGCTAAATTGAGGTTGACTTTCAGATGCTCGGCTCTCCCCACCCGGCACCCACCTGTCAGTACTTCCTAGAAGTATTCACGCCTGACCCTGTTTTTTATCTACAGTCCATGGGGAAATGCAAGTTGACATTGCAGATCGATGCTAAACCCTTTAAGGGCCACTGATGCAGGAGCATATTATGGTCGTCATGATGCACCAATGGAGTGCTGGCGGGATTGCTTGCCAGCACTTCATCATGCCGAACCTCTGGGGACATAACAGCCCTGTAGTGTCGGCATGATGCATGAATAAAGCACTGGCGGGTTACTCGGCAGGGCTGCATTCATGTATCATGCCGACCAATAGACATGATGCACTCCTGCATCTTGGCTTTAAAGGGTCGAAGGGGAAGGAAAGGAGGGATGATGGCGACTTGTCGTTTCTGCGTAATTTTTTGGATGGCTTGGTAATTTGCGACAGGTCTGTATATGTGTGTCCTGGGGAGATTGCGAGGATGATGGTAAAGTGGGTGGATGGGTAAAGAACTGGCTGCCTCTAAGGGCCTTGGTTTATAAAAGAGACAGGTTGGCTTACGCTGTGCAGACAGCGGTTCTTAAGATATGAAATACATAATCTGGGCTAGTTTGTTGGTACTTTCCCACACATTTTGGCCAAAACAGGGGCGGATTCATACAGGGGGGCTGGGTGCTGAAAGTAGGCATGCTAAAATAGAACATTAAGCGATTGAAAATTTGCTTAAATCCCAACCTTCATGCATTTCATGAACGTCACCCTGATATAATTGATGTAGACTATCTATATGAAAGAATTGATGTAAAGATTTCTCATGCAATATAGGTGAAGGTTAAGATCATGGGATTCGGGCGCGGGTGGAATGGTGGTATAGGTCATACCCTTTAAAGGCTGTTATAACACAGCTGGGCAAAGTCATAGTGCATTATCCTTAATGCTGCATTCTGATTGGCTGATTGACTGTGCATTATCTAGATGGATAATGCACTCCCAGCAAAGGAGGTTAACTTCATCCCACCTTTAGACTTCACATTTAATATTTATGTGTTGTCAGGTGGCTGATGGGTGATTTTTCTGTGTTATAACGGGAATAATGCACTTGGTCATGGCTGTGGTCATGCTCTAGACTGTATTGAGACATCGAGGGGCCTTATATCGAGCACTCCCACAGCCATGCCCCCTGCATTATTCCCTAACTGAGTACATCATGCCCATTGGTCAGCATGATGCACCAATGAAGTGCTGGTGAGCAGTCTCGCCAGCACTTCATTGGTGCATCATGACGACTATAGTGGGCATGATGCATTGATGCATCAGTGGCCCTTAAAGCGGTAAGACACCATTATATATGGTAACATGCTGGACATGAATTCTTCAAAGGCCCTTAGGGTAAGAAGTATAAGATCCAAGTAATAACTATAGTAATTATGTTTCCTAGAGAGTAGGTACAGGCAACGTTGATTATATAGGGGGTGTGGATGTCACATGTCAATTTTAAGAAATGACCATGTCACCATGTCGAATTTTATATACACCAGGGTACAGTGGAAATACCCCTGCACCCCCACAATTGAAAGTTCCCCTGTGTACAAGCCTAAATAGAATAGTAACTATCCTCAAACTTCCAATAAAAAATGTCCTTCCTGCTGTGGTATATCTAGCTCCTGATCCGTTTTTTTTTTTTCATCTGAGTCTAGGCCATAGCCGCATAACTTTGGCAAAGTCACCACTCACCTCCGTAATCAAGGTCTGTGCATAGCAAATAAAGGCACCAGAGGGCAGCACTGTTCCCTTTACTTTCTCACCCTTACTATAGCATATGGATAATACCTACACAGACTAAATCTGGTAACCAGTCCACGCCCATGGATGCAGGAGTGCATCATGCCCATTGGTCGCCATGATGCACCAATGAAATACTGGTGAGTCAGCTCACCAGCACTTCATTGAGTCATTATACCAAGCCTCCCTCATAGTGTATCAATCCCTTAGGGTCGGCATGATGTTTGAATGTAGTCCTGGCGAGTTACTCGCCAGGGCTACATTTATACATCATGACGACCGATGGGCATGATGCATTAACACATTAACAGCTACAGTGGGTGTGCAGTCAGTCCCAGTGCTGCTGCATGTGGCCGTGTGTTGAGCAATACACAGACTGCTCACAATACAACAATGCCGCCCTGAGCTGCTCATACACTATAGACCAACGCACCAAGTAACAGTCTATTTCCAGACAAACTGTCGATAAAGCCTTTCAGTCCCCTTTGTGGTTCAGTGAATGAGAATGTAATTGTAAACATACCTTCACAATTCTACCATTTTCATCTCTCCAATTTGACAGATAATGTCCCAAATCCACCAAGGCCCATACATGAGCATGTAATAGGAAACATTATTATCTTTATGATCTCAGTGTATTTATCTGGTGCATCCAGCATCCTTTATCTCGGAGGATGCTGCACTGAGATTGTCCTGATGTGAGATGCTTGCATACTGCTAAAATCAATGCAAACACAACTTTATTCATTGAAAGCCGCCCTTTTTCGCTGCATGGATCTATAAGTACTGTTGCTGCAGCTGTAACGGGACCGGTGGGGGGGGGCGATGGATCCGATATCCTGGCAATGAGAAGGGGGTGGTGACAGCATCAGGGGAGATAGTTCAATGATGGGGGGTGCAGTCTGTAAAACCCCCATAATAGCCTTTACCGCATTGGTTGGAAATACCCATGAATGCAATGATTCAGATACATACTGAGTGATGGATTGATGGATAGGCGGCCTGTATTCTCTATAAGAGAAAAGAAAACAACGCTATGCATATGACAAGGAGGGTAACATAGATGATGCGACAGGCGGGTGGATGAAAAGAAGGATGGACAGAGGGATGAGAGAGGGATGGGATGCAACAAAAGAAGGAAGCAGTGCAGCAAAGAGAGTTTGATAGCTGGCTGAAGAGACAGAGTGTGTTAGCGAGAGGCAGACAAGTATAGCCAGGAGGGTGTTGCTCCTATAGTAAAAGGAAGAGCTGGCTAAAAGTGCCCTTGTTTCCAGTCCTTTCTTTTCATGTAGCTATAACTTGTCCATTTTGTTGCTCACAAGTGGTTTATCAAGTACGGTGCTGAAAAAGGGGAATTTGAGTAGGTACCTAGTTAGGACAAGTCAGTCAGTATAATAAACTATAGAGCGTGTGACATGAGTAGGTACCTGGTAGTGCAGCTCTCTCTATTTTAAACAAGGCAGGTGACTTTTCAGACTAATGTGGTGAGTGCAAGTACTTAGGTGAAGCAGTGGACGACTTGTTTAGAAAAGAGGGCACATACTCACAGCTCTTTTTACAATAGGAGCAACACCCTCTAGCATGATGGGCAGGGGGTAGGTTGGAATGCAGGAATGCAGGCGAGAAGGTAGGCAAGCAATTAGACATGGCAATACACAGGGAAATAGGTATGCAGACAAATCTATAGGGGACACAGGCAATGAATGCATCTGGATAAGTGGATAGTGCTCTGTGTCAAAGCAGATCTAGACAAAAGGGGAATGCAAACAGCTAGATATGCAGACAGACATACATAGAGTCAGGAGTGTGTTGCTCCTATGGTAAAATGAGCTGTCAGTAGGTACCCTCTTTTCAAAAGAAGTCACACTCTGCTTCACCATTCACCTTGCACTCACCAAATTAGTCTGACAAGTCACCTGGAGGGTGTTGCTCCTATTGTAAAAAGAGCTGTTAGTATGTGCCCTCTTTTCTAAACAAGTCTTGCACTGCTTCGCCATTCAACTTGCACTCACCACATTAGTCTGAAAAGTCACCTGCCTTGTTTAAAATAGAGAGAGCTGCACTACCAGGTACCTATTCATGTCACACGCTCTATAGTTTATTATACTGACTGACTTCTCACAACTAGGTACCTACTCAAATCCCCCTTTTTTAGCACCGTACTTGATTGACCACATGTGAGCAACAAAAGGGACAAGTTATAGCTACATGAAAAGGAGGATGCCAACAAAAGGGGAATACTAGAACTGCAGTGTGTAAACTTAGAATCTTGCAGGTTTAAACAGTGTGAGACTGGGGTAAGGGAGGCTGGGCGTGGTGGGAAGTGACTAAATAGATCAATATTGCAAGAAAGGGTGATAAATAAAATTGTACTTATTCAATGAATTTCTTTTAGAAGAAAGTTCACGATCGTATTTCCTGATATAAAATCTTGCCATTTGGGGTTGGCCCAACATGCATGGCAAGACTTTATACCAAGAAATTGAAATGACTTGTAGATAGTGCAGATAATATAGCAGGATACTAATTGTAGGCTATACTTTCAATAGTTAAAAATCCTTAGAAAAGAGCACCTTTAAACTCTATCAACAACCATTCTGAACATAAAACTCGCTCTTTCTTGCTGTATAGCTCTATAAATGGGAGGATGTGGCAGGCTGGGAACACATGCTGACATTTCACCTGTAGACGCTGAGATCAACAGGTGGCATTGACGTTATCTGCCGCTACCAGAGGGCGCCCCACGTGCGGCCTACTAGTGGGGTGTACACGGAGCTGCTGCTGCTGCTGGAGCCCCTCCCCTGCCCTCCTGCCCTTAGCCGTAACACCTGCAACCTCCCCCACCCCTTAACTCTTTAAGGGCCGCTGATGCAGGAGTGCATCATGCCCATTTGTTGTCATGATGCATCAATAAAGCTATAATGGGGAGAGTCTGCTTGCCAGCACTTCATTGGAGCATCATGCCAACCCTCCTTAGGTGCATCAATCACGTAGGGTCAGCATTATGCTTGAATGTCAGGGTTCTGAACAGATATCACATCACATGCCTCTGGCTAGTGCCACTGATCCACTGAGGTCCGTAAGGATATGAGCAATTAGATCACTTGTAGTGCTATAGGCAGTTGATCTGGATCAGCCTGATGCTACAGGCAGCTGATCTGAGCATGCCTTGTTTTGAGGCCCAACTAGGTCAAGAGGTCATGGTGTCACACGCAGTGATGGCAGCCAACTGGCGGCCAGAGTCAGCCGCCGGTGTGCAGTAATAGTGGAATTACAAAGATTAGGGATGAATAGTGAACCAAATAATCATACTCCAAGCTCTAATAGAAGTAGAAACAATTAAAGGGCTAATGATACTGTCCTTACACTGTCCATCACTGAATGATGGCTGTCAGTTGGCCGTGAACCGAGGAATTGTTTTTTATCTAAAGAAAAGATCACCTGCCTATAGCAGTACATAGTGATCTCATTCCCCATAGCATTACGGGATCAGTGGCGCTCGTCAGAGGCACGTGATATCTGTTCAGAGGGGATTGAATGTAGTCCAAGTGATGACGACCAATGAGCATGATGCATTTAAATGCACCATATGCCATTAAAGGGTTGATATGAACAACTCCTTCCATCACAGCTGCCTCCTTTCCCATGGTGTCCCTATACCGCCACTGTTATTCATTTTTGACCTGTAAACGGTATCTCTGTCTAGCTGTGCTCTCTACCTGATATGCATTCCTCCTGATACAACATTGCCTTTATATATGCAATTGCTTTTCTGATTTTCTTGTTACTTTCTTTTTGTTTTTAATTTCCTCTTACAGTTGTGAATTCAGTACTTTGGAAAGGAGGGGGTGCACCTTTCAATTTGCCTCTATTTCTTGCTAGATTTTAGGCTTAAAAGATGCAGACAAATAACTCTTAACTACTTAGAAAAAGGAGGGATGCACACCCCCATCTAAATCCGCCACTGCCCTTTCCTCAAATTCTTCATGCTTCGATTCCCCATCTCCCTTCCATACTTCTCCCCCACCACTGCCCCAACCCCTAAAAAAACATACCGCCGTGTGTTTTGGCCTTAATGCCTGAATCCTCAGCTTCTTCCCGTGTGTCCATGGGAACCCACTCCCATCTTTCACAGTACACCTCCCTCCCTACTCCCCCCACTTGCTTCCCGTCTCCACTGTTGGTGTTAACCATTTAAATGCGATTGATTAAATGCATTTATGTATCATGTTCATTGGTTGTCCTACACCCCTCTAGCATGCAGCACCCATAGAGGTGTTGCCAACCAGACATACCTACCGTAGTAGCCTATATATATATATATATATATATATATATATATATATATATATATATATGCCGGGTATTGAATAAGCACCAGGGATACAGGTGTATTGAAATCCACTATAATTTAAATGCTGACCCCGGCACTTAAATGACTCGTCATTTACCCAGGTAAATCCTACATGAAGTTAATTAGCGCCTGGCGCTTATGTAGGCCAATACAGTACACTTCATCTGGGCATGACGCCGACCAATCATAAAGGAGACTCCTGCATTAATTAGTGATCCTTGAAGAGCTTAAATAGCAGTGAGGATTCCCCATAGAGACAGATGAGGGGAGGGAATGAGTGAGGAGGGTGTGGCTGTGGTTGAGGCAGGCGGCAGCGGTAAGTGTCACCAATATCCGCTGCATAATTATCAGGCCGTATTCAAAAGGCATCTGTTAGCTGGAGTCAAGGTGATGGAGAGTGGGGAAGGAGCGTACTTTAAGGGCTGCTGATGCAGGAGTGCATCATGCCCACCGCTAGGCATGGTGAGTGCTAAGGAGTCTTACCGTTTTAAGGGCCACTGATGCATCAATGCATCATGCCCACTATAGTCGTCATGATGCACCAATGAAGTGCTGGCGAGACTGCTCACCAGGAGGGTGTTGCTCCTATTGTAAAAAGAGCTGTGAGTATGTGCCCTCTTTTCTAAACAAGTTGTGCACTGCTTCACCTAAGTACTTGCACTCACCTCATTAGTCTGAAAAGTCACCTGCCTTGTTTAAAAAAGAGAGAGCTGCACTACCAGGTACCTACTCATGTCACACGCTCTATAGTTTATTATACTGACTGACTTCTCCCAACTAGGTACCTACTCAAATCCCCCTTTTTGAGCACTGTACTTGAATGACCACTTGTGAGCAACAGAAGGGACAAGTTATAGCTACATGAAAATAAAGGACTGGAAATGAGGGCATTTTTAGCCAGCTCTTCCTTTTGATATAGGAGCAACACCCTCCAGCACTTCATTGGAGCATCATGATGACCAGGTTTAGCTCCAATGAAGTGTTTGCGAGAACATCATTAGAGCATCATGGTGAGCAATGATACAATAATGCATCAGCCGTCCTTCAATGATAATGGCTGCTACTAACACAGGTGAGCTGCATGCCCATTGGTAGGCAAGACGCTGGTGAGTCTGCTAACCAGGAGGGTGTTGCTCCTATTGTAAAAAGAGCTGTGAGTATGTGCCCTCTTTTCTGAACAAGTCGTGCACTGCTTCACCATTCAACTTGCACTCACCACATTAGTCTGAAAAGTCACCTGCCTTGTTAAAAATAGAGAGAGCTGCACTACGCTCTATAGTTTCTTATACTGACTGACTTCTCCCAAATAGGCACCTACTCAAATCTCCCTTTTTTAGCACCGTACTTGAATGACCACTTGTGAGCAACAAAAGGTACAAGTTATAGCGACATGAAAAGAAAGGACTGGAAATGAGGGCATTTTTAGCCAGCTCTTCCTTTTACCCTAGGAGCAACACCCTCCTGTGCTCCATTGACGTATACATGGTGCTTACCTTCTGGGAGTTAATCAATCCTACAGTGTTGGCATATTGCATGATTGTAGCCTCGGTGAGTTACTCACCAGGGCTGCATTCATGCATCATGCCGACCCTACAGGGTTGATACACCCCTGGATGGTTGGCATGATGCTCCAATGAAGTACTAGCCAGCAGAGCTGACTGCAGTTCATGGCTGCATCATGCTGACTACTGGGCATGATGCCTTATCACCCTTTAAAGGGTTTTCTAAGACAAACAGCCCCATAATGAATAGGCACACAGTCTAACCACACACAGCATCCAGTATACAGGCTTCATCATAGTCAGTCAATAGCCTTAACCTTGCTCCTTGTAACCTTCCCCTGGCTCCATGTACACAGGGGCATTGGCATTCATGAGTATTCAGGACTAGTCAACAAGTGTTATGTATGTGTCAGCGGCCTTCTGTACAGGACATTCGGATACACTTAGTAGCTCTAACAATGGGGCGTAGCGGGAAATGCCTTATATATGCAAAGCTCCTTTTTTTCTATATTAGAACAGGATGTAGGGCTACTGTGACGCCACATGCATTATAAGATGTGTGTCCACAGGGTGACAGAATCGTTGAGCTACAGAATTCCCAACTTATAAAAGCACATTGCCGATGATAATATCTAACATGTTTGATTTTTGTCGTTGGGAATGGACGACAAAAGCCGTTTTGTTGTCAGGATTGGACGACAAAAGTTGTTTTGATGTCGGAAAATCTGTTGCTCACCAATTGTGTCGCCCTGTGGACACACGGCTTTAGGCACAGCCGATATATAAGAAGCACCTTCAGTGCTGGACCATCCTATGAATGCCCACCTGGGATATGGCTTTGAACACTTTAATACTAATCAACTGTAAGGCGTACATGGGTCCATCCTCACATACAAATCATGCCTCGTGGTAATTCCGTATTGTAAAATGGCATTATGGCAAAGACAGCAGATTTATAGACTTCATACTTGTAGCATATTGAAAAAATACATGAACACTGAAGTTCCTGCGAGGTCAGACCTTTGGGCTATGATACATGGGTCTTTGAATGGAAACTAGGACTTGTGATTTCCATTCAAAGTTCCACATTGGATTTTGTCAGCATCAACCATACTGAGAGTCATCAAAATTGCTCACCAAGGAATAGGCTTACACTAGATTTTGCCACAGCAGAGAACGATATGGTACCAAAAGTCTTGAGAACGATATTTTGTCTGTGTTTACAAGTGCCAGGCCAGTCTATACCCGGACCCCTTATTCATGACCAGTGCATGTTCTAGACATACATTTTGGTGGATCTTTGAATTTCAAATCAGGAGGGTGTTGCTCCGATAGTAAAAGGAAGAGCTGGCTAAAAATGCCCTCATTTCCAGTCCTTTCTTTTCATGTAGCTATAACTTGTCCCTTTTGTTGCTCACAAGTGGTCAATCAAGTATGGTGCTAAAAAGGGGATTTCAGTAGGTACCTAGTTGGGAGAAGTTAATATACTATAGAGGGTGTGACATGAGTAGATACCTGATAGTGCAGCTCTCTCTGTTTTAAACAAGGCAGTTGACTTTTCAGACTAATGTGGTGAGTGCAAGTTGATCGGTGAAGCAGAGCGTGACTTCTTTTGAAAAGAGGGTACCTTCTGACAGCTCTTTTTACCATTGGAGCAACACGCTCCTGATGTATCCCCTAGCATTGACACAAGATCAACAGTTATTCAAAGACACGGTACATAAAAAGGCCAATACAGTTTATCCTACAGGACTGTTATACTATATGTTGGAGCCCTACTTGTATAATGTAGATCCTTTACACCTGACCAAACCAAACAGGTAATGACAGGATGCGTTACCATTGGGGACTGTCGGTGCTCCAATTCACAATTCCAAGGGTGTTCATGTTTAACTAGCTTTGAGGGTTGAAATTTGAGATAGGTGTCACTGGATTGTTTCCCCACATGGCGAGATCTCCAGGGGACAATATGGTGGTTTACATGGCTTAGATCTGATACTGGGACTAAAGCTTGCAGTAGAATTCTACACGGATTCACTGTAATCTTCAAAAGAGCAAACCATTTGAATGTGTATTATGTAATAAAATGCATATAAATCATGGCCATACATAGCCTCGATAGCCTCGATAAGTGACTGTCTGGTGTCAATTTGCCAATATTAAGACGATGCTCAGTCAACGTAGTGCATACAAAATAACACAAAACCTTGCTATACTAAGACATAGACAGAGGTTCACGAGATTTACTCCAAACTGACTGTTTCTTCATGAGTTAGCCTCAAAGCAGGAATCCACGACCTGAGCCAAGTGGATTCACTAAAAACATGGAAGATCTGAAACTAGTCAGCAGTGACCACTAAAGTTGTAGTTTTAGGTATCGTCAACTTGTGGACTTAAAGTGGTCACCGCTGACTAGTTTCGGATCTTCCATGTTTTCAGTGTTTCTGCTTTGAGGCTAACAAGTGAGCAAACATTCAGTTCGGAGTAAATCAAGTGAATCTCTGTATTTATTTCATGTTATCTGGGTAAATCCACTCAGAAAATAATCTTGTGATAAAGGGTTTGACGCTATTTTGATGATGTCACAGTGGAGAATAGAGCTGCAAAGAATGAGGTTCTGTTGGGAACGGATCTTCCCATACAATTCTAAAGTGAGGCTTGTTCTTAACATGAAATAATTACAGGGAGGTTTCTCGGAGGAAGATGTTCAGTCTACATTTTAAAGACAAAACTACCAGTAGAACCCACATACAAGCTACACTGACTAATGGGAGGGGGCTCCTGGAGGTGTTTCCGGCTGATTTACCTACTGTCTGATTGGTGTAGACTGGCGGTGCGGGCCGTTACAGTCTTACGGGATTGTCACTTGGACTAAGCGCCTCCAGACCAGAAGATAAATATAGGTGTTTGCTTTAGGATGAAGGGGATTGGGTGAATCGGACTCAGCAGGGCATACCAAGAAGGCATTTCTCAAAATGGTATGACTAGACCCCTTCAGATTGTAGTCGGATTCCTCGCTGTAATGCAATTACAGTCCTGCTTTTAAAGTGGTTACTAAAGATTGCACTGGTACAACTGCCCTACCTAGCTCTATATATTTACTACATAAACTAAGTGGTAATCATATGGAGCAGTCATAGTGCATTACCTAAAATCACCCGCTCTAATTATGGGGTTTTCGAATTTTGGTGGTTGTGTTCAGTCATACTATCTTGTGAAATGCCTTCTTAAACATACCACGAATACACACAGCCACTACGACTCACATCCAGTCTTACAGAAAAATTATACTTAATAGATTCTACTGTGCACATAGGGGCTTCATAGAACACACTGAGCTCTATGGTAGCACGAGTGGAGACATTATGATAACTCTGTACGACTAATCTGTAATGTAGTCGTACATGGATTCTCCTGGTATAACGAGAAGTCCTAGCATCTTGAGTAATGTCACCCTGTTATGGTGAGAAGAATGAGGATGAGGGGTGGGTCAGGGGAAAAGAGAAAGGTGACTGGGAGGTCGAGGGGTTCAGAAAAGGGATGAGTGAATGTAGATAAATAGGGGAGACCAAGAGACAGGGGTAAATGTGTGGAGGAGGCATTGGCTAAGTTGGAGGTAAAGGGAGAATAAATGGGAAATGGTGGAGGGCAGAATAGTACAGATGGCAGCAAACAGGATGAGCTCCAAAGTTAGGAAGGAAGGAACAGGTATCTAGGAAGGCATTTGATGGCCACAAGCACCAAGAAAAGGCAAAGTGTTTAGAGGAAATATATTTGTAGCTACATATGACTGTGGCATTAAAACTGAAATGCAACAAAGGCTAGAATGTAGGGACATAGAGAAAGAGAGAGAGAGACAGAGAGACAGAAACAGACAGACAGACAGACAGACAGAGACAGAGACAGACAGACAGACACGGACAGAGACAGAGAGACAGACAGTTAGAGACAGAGAGCCAAAGAGACAGGAAGTGGAAAGATAGAGAGAGGGAGCAACAGGGAGCACATGAGAGAGAGAGAGAGAGAGAGAGAGAGAGAGAGAGAGAGAGAGAGAGAGAAAGAGAGAGAACAAGAGAGGCAAGGTGCGATGCAAAACAAAGACAGTCACTGAGAGAGTGAGAAACAGGCCAATAAAAAGAAATCATGTGTGTTTTGCACAGGGACGGTAAGAAATATGGCCATAATGAGGTGGAAGGGTGTAGACTTATCGAGAACAAATACCAAGAAGGGCGACGTCCCGACAGCTTTTTGACAGTGATTGGAATGAAGAAATGATGATAAAAAGGTCCGGGTGTGGTTATAAACATGTTTCTGATTGTGGGCTGTACTTGTGTCCCATAAAAAGCAGCATCAGGGTGTAGTGTGTTTGCTCGCATAATTACGTGCTGGTAATGTAAAGTTCATGTGTAGTTTGTAAAAGAAACTCCTGACACACAGCTGAATTGATGGCTGATATCTCTTTTTGTCAAGCGTTGCCAGATTATTCATTAACTGGTTAATGAAGGAAGGAAAGAAGGGCAGACGTGTAGCGACAGAGCGAGGTGATGAGTATCTATAAACGTGTTGGCCTAGGACAACAACCGACTCAGGTCAGGAAAATCAGTGTATCCCATACTAAATAGACAAACTGGGCTAAGGTTGGATTTTCTAATGTTTTACTACGTCAAATTATAAAAAAAAAAACAGTTTTATAATAATTATTATCCTATTTTGGGGTGATCTTTGAAGTGGTTTAGACATCAGTGCATTTTTGTAATCGCTGTCTCAAAGAGGTGGTGTATTTGATACCTTGGTAAGACAAAAGCTAGTATTGAAAAAGGAGTTTCTATCTAAAAAAGGAAATCCACCACCCTCCTTTTTTTGTCTAAATTAAAGTGTTAACATCTCTCTCTCTCTTTCTCTCTCTCTCTCTCTTTGGCTTAATTGAGGTGTAGACATCCATTTAATTTGAGCATTTGCTGAATAATCAAATGTCAATGAGCATGGGATATTTTTGGCATCGTATTCAGCGAGGTGAGGCTGTCCGTATTTAATGACGCTTTATAGGCAGAGTTGAATGCGGACAGGCCTCACCAAGGTGAATACGATACAAAAATATCCCATGGGAATTGACATTTGCATTTATGTCATGGCCTACAGGGTTAAATTGTTAATTTTACTCAGTTTCAAAGTGCCTGCATCTTGTTTACATCCGCCATCTTGGATTTTAAACAGCCATTGAATACGGACACATTGTATTCCATCCCCCCCATTGAATATGACATGTCCGGTACTGTTCTATAGTGACGTTCATATCAGCCATGACATAAGTGTTATGAATCTAACACAGATTGACTGGCTTTGTGTGTAGCCAAAAACCATCTGATGACGAATATGGGACTTACCTGTAACATGTATAAATCTATGGAGGGGTGAGTCAGACCTTTTAACAAGGTGTAATACAAGCTTGAATGCATACACGTTGTACCTGGGTCGTGACTTGGTGGGGCTATGTTTGGTTAGAGGGCATAGGGTGGGACCGTACTGAAAACCTGGAAGATCTGAAACTACCAGTAGTCAGTGGTGACGACTTTAGATCCTCAGGTTAACAATACCTTAAACTACAACTTTAGGTGGTCAAAATGAAGACGGTAGGTCGTCATCCTGACAACTTCCCAGCAAATTGTCGTCATCTGTCGCCATGATTGGTCATCAATGGTGACTCCTTTTCGAGTGATAACTCATTCCGTCATCTTTCGCCACTGTGTGTTAGACTCATGTGGCAGAGCAATCGCTATTCCTGGAGGTCGTTACAGAATCCACGAGAATGCAGTTTTTCTCGTACCGCTCCCGTGCAACCGTTACACAAAAGAAATCTCGTTGTGTTTTGCCTGGTGTGACCTCAGAACGAGGAAAAAAGCGTAACACAAATAAAGTCTCGTTGTTAAAGTCTCGTTTTGTGTCCTCTTTGAGTCTCTCACGAGATAAAAAAAGGCAGTTGCTCTAGATGTTCTGCCTTTTACTTCTTCAGCATTGTTTTCAATGGGGACCATCGTTTTGATCCTGACAAGTTGGGTACCAGTGTAGACTCTGTTTTCTGAGGTAAATTTGAAGGAAGAAGACATCATGCCTCCTTTAAGGGATCGCTTGGGCAGGAAAACCCGCAAGTGTAAGCCTAGGGAGTCGCCTTTTTCTTTGTTCAACGATGAGGAATTTGTGGCAAGGTATCGCCTCAGCAAAGACGTAGTCAGGAAACTAGTAGAAGAATACAAGAAGCACAGTTCTTTCAAGGGCACCAAGAGGGCAGGAGGCTTGACACATATTGACAGGGTAAAAATTTTTCTCTTCAATCTAAATGAAACTCTTATCAGACATCCTATTCCCCTCCCCTTTCCTCTCTGTCTTATTCTCTTTTTGAATAAAAAATTTTTCAGCAGCCCACTTATGTCACTCATGTCTCTTAGGTTTCTTTTCATGTAAGGGGGTGTGCATGGTGTGTCCCCCATGTCACATGTCGATTTTAAAAAATGGTCATGTCACATGTGACTTGAATCCCCATGTCACATGTCTCCTCTTACAACCTGTCATGTCCCATGTCAAACATAAGAAAACACCTATCTCATGTACCTAATTTTTTCCCTCATCTCACTAATGCCCATGTCACATGTAGATATTAAGAACTGACCATGTCACCATGTCGAATTAATAGCTAAACACGCATATATTAAAGGTGAAGAGAAGGAGACTGATTCAGGATATATTCTTCTTACTCCTTCCCTCCTCTCCTCTTTATGAGACCCCCCCCCTTCACCCTTGTCTTCTTGCAAGTAACTTTTCATCTTTCTTTTCAGTTTTGCCTGGTCCTCCGTTATTTTGCGACAGGTAGCTTCTATGCGCTCACAGGTGATTCCCAGAAGGTGTCAAGAACTGCCGTATGCCGTGCTGTGAAGGATGTAGCCGGTTTCTTTTACAGGAACAGCCATCTCTTCATACAATGGCCTTACTCTTTCGAGGAGAAGCTCCGTCTCGCACTGAAGCTGTATCGCCATCCGAAGCCTGGGACGGAGGAAGAGGAGCAGAAGACACCATACGTTTTTGGATACGTAGATGGGACTCATGTACCTGTTAAAACCCCTACTGAATACCAGAACGAGAGCGTGTATGTGAACAGGAAAGGGTACCATTCTATTAACACCACCGTAAGTTGTTGTTGTTGTAGTTGTTGTAGTAATAGTAGTTCTTTATACATATAAAACAATATATCTTACTGGCTGAGAAAATTTCTTCTCTTAAGTAAGAGTCTTCATAAGTGTGCATGAACAAGTTCTCTTACATAGTTTTCTCTTTTCCCAAATTAATTTTTATTCTTTGTTCTAGGTGATCTGTGACTACGACAAAAGAATCCTCTTTGTGGACCCCCGCTGGCCTGGATCGGTGCACGACGCATATTCCCTGAATTCCAGCCCGGTAGGAGACGAATTGGAGGCGGAGGCTTGGGAGGACTTTGTCCTCTTAGGGGACTCTGGGTGAGTTGTTTTTTTTATTCTTCTTTTTTTTTATTCGTACTCTGGAGTTACTTAAAAGGATACTCAAGGGCTTCCTATATGAACGTGCTCCCCCATTTTTTTTTTTCAGAGAGGAAAACAAAAATTTCTTAACACAGTTAGTGCACCTTCTTCTTTTTTTCTCTTCTTCTTATTATCTTTTGGCTCCTTTCTCAGATACGGTCTCAGGAGAAATCTCTTCACCCCCTTCAAAGATGAGGAGACTCCTAAACAGCGCTCCTTCAATGTGTGGCACAAGAGGAGCAGAGTACGAGTAGAGCACTGCATTGGGATACTCAAGCAGCGTTGGAGGTGAGAAAAATTGAATCTTTTTTTTATTGTAAACATATTTTTATTTATCAAAGGAACTCAAAAATAACGAGATGGTCCTCCCTTGAAAAAAATAAAGCATTTTACAGTTACACAAGTTTGAATATTAAGAGGAAAAATAAGGTTTAACTGAAAAGTAAAAAACTCTCTTTTGAATATTCAGGATACTGGACTCTTCGGCTGGGTACATACGGCATTCACCTAAGAGGAGTTCGTGGATCATAACGGCTTGTGCATGTCTCCACAACGTGGCCCTTGACCACGGGATACGGATTGAGAACAGCCCCTCTGATCCTTGGAGGCCCAAGAGAGCCCCCCTTGTCCAGCCTCCACAGAGGAGTCAGCTGGAACAAAGTGACTATGTCAAGAAGTTCAGGAAAGACTATGCTGAGAAGTATTTCTAGATGTCCAAAAACTGACCTAGTCCTGGCAGTATTCTTTTATAGCCATGTAGTTGTTATTCTATGTGCCACCTAAATTACCTGTATTTTCATTACAGAAAGATTTTTGTTCAAAGAAAGAAGAAAAAAGATTTTTGTCTTTTTGTTTAATATGTAACCACGAAAGTCTATCCAAGCACTGTCTTTAATAAAGGAAATGTAATTATAGGCCTTAATTCTCTTCTTGTTTAGTTTTTTTAAACAGAATGAGCTCATTTTCCTTGTTTCATCTTTCTTGCCTTTCTTTCTGCCCTAATGGCTGCTCTTTCAGCTTTCCTCTTAGCCTTTTCTGCGCATATTATTTTCCACTCTTCCTCAGTGCACTGGATGACCTTCAGTCCTGGTTTGGGTTTGACTTCCTGCTTTTGTTGACCCAAAAGTCTCTTCCTCTCCTCCTCTTTTTTCATGGACATGTGATTCACCTCTTTCTGTATTCTGGCATCTATTTCCTCTTTTCTTCTCTCCTCTTTCATTTTTTTCTCATGGGCCCTCTTTCTTTCCTCTTTCCTCATCCTTTCTTTCCTCCTTTTTTCCTTGTCTTTATCTTTCCTTGGCATCTTAGTAACTTTCATTGATCCCTGAACTTTAGTGAAATCACAGGACCCAGGTTTCCAGAGAGCGTCCTCATCGAAGGCCTCTTTGTGGTCCGCTGGGTTCAAAGCCATCGGTTTTATGCCAGGAATACCTTTACGAAATAAATAATTGAGTAATTAAACATTATCCTTCAATTTTATTTCTGTTAAGAAATTTATTCTAAATTCCGGCCACAAATAAGGTGTAAGACATGAGCCACAGGTTACCTCTCACTGCCTCGGGCTTCAGGTATTCCAGTGCCTTTTCCTGTGTCTCGGTTAACTTCTTTTTCTTGTCCACAGGGCCACTGCCAGTCTTGCTCAATTCCCTCCTCAGCTTGTTGTACTAGAACAAAACAAGAAAATAATTAAAGTATCCTACTCTTAAGATAAGGTTTATGCTATACAAGGGCACCTTTTTACTTGGAAAATCTCTTTATAAGTTTACATTTCTGAATTTGTGTCTCACCTTTTGCTTGTTCTTCTGGGTGAAATCAGAGGTTTTATGGGAACATTGTTTTACTGTGCGATGGGTTTTAGCTTCTGTATTAACGTACACTGCAAAAAAAGAAGGGATTTAATTGAGCTATTAATTCTTAAAAATTATTTCAGTTCAAATATATCTTGTTCTTATAGAAAACCGACACAGACAGAAAAAAAGAGGCCATTTGATATCTCTTAGGTTACTCACAAGCTACATCCCTCCATGCCTGCCTCCTGATGTCCTTTCCACCCCCTGTCCCACTGAAGTGGTACTTAAGGGCTGCTCTGTTATGGTTGACAGCGTCCATTAAGGCATCTACCTCCCTCTTTTTCCACCTATCAGTCGACACAGGCATGTCCTCTCTCAGGGGTGTGTCGTCTGCCTCGCTCTCAGATGAACTGGCATTAGAATTATCATCCGCAGCTCCTTGTTTGCCGTACAGAGTCTCATTCAAGGGTCTATTAGTGTCATTTACATCTGGTACATAGAGCACTGTAGAGGCAGCTGAGTCGACTGACTGGTTGTCTAAGGGTTTTAATGTCATCTGCCTTTTCTTTTTCTTCGGGCGGGTAACCTGTGACAGAAAAGGGAGAACAAAAAATAAAGACAAGTAGAATGAAAGCAAAGAATATGTCTTTTATGTTACCGTACAGCAGAACGAGACAAAAACTCTAGTAACGAGGGTTAACATCCTTTTCTCGTTGTGCTTCGTCGCCTTGCCTCCCGCGCAGCGACGTCTAACAAAACGGATGTTCCCTTTTATTTATAACAAACTCCTCATTTAAAGACTGCTTTTATAGGCCTGAATATATATAGCAGTAAATTTATAATGAAATACACCCACTTGAACCTTGTTAGCTTGGTTATCGTCCATTTTCTTAGGAGTTGAAGTCACGACGTTGGGTGAAAGATGACGTCACACTACTTGTGTTTCAGTGGCGCCACCTTCGCACAACGAGAAAAATTGCCCTTTTCTCGTTGTGCTGCATGGCATTTATGACAGGGGAGAAAACCTTTTTTATACTTCGTCTCATTCTCTGTTTGATAAGAGATGTTCAATATTGATATTTAAATGGTTCGGATCATAGTCAGCCATCTTTTATCAGGATGGGATTTTCAGAAGAAGATGAATCTTTTTTTCTGTTGTTTTGTAGCCTTTTTATTTTTATAATAATTACCATGAAGGGAAATAAACAGGTCTGAAGGTGAATAAACTCTTTATTGTCTCTCATAACTATGACCTTAATGTCCTCTTTCCTTCTGAGACTAAGACATATGGGGTCTTGGATAAATAACATGCTTATTCTCTTTGAGAACTCACATCAGCACGGTAATACTTCATAAAAAAAAGTTGAACATGGCAATTTTTTCTTCTCTTATCTCTATATGGAAGATACACATTAATTGTGCTATCTCTTCTGGAGCCAAGCTGTATAAAGATATGATTTCCTACTTCACTAGGGTAATTAACTTTTAACACATACATGCATAAGATAAAGAGAAAAAGAATAGCATATAATCTCTTGACATTTTCTTGCTCCTTCTGCATGAAAAATCTGTTTTGATTTTTGCTGTTCATGTACAAGTTGACTAGATCAGAAAATTTTTAAACAGGATTAAAAAGAAAGGATGTCCTTTGACATAAATATAGTCTTCACATATATCAGTCTAGTTCTTTTTGGGGAACCCTTTCTTGGGTTTCTTGCTTTTGCCAGAAGCTGCAGCATTAGCAACTGCTGCGCGTTTCCTAGTAGTGGGGGGACCTGGCACGACAGGGGGGGGCCGGGACTTTTCCTTTGGTACGCGTTTTTCTTCATACATGTGCATGTTATGCAGCACATTAGCTGCTTCCATAACTTTGTCTGAAATATCAGCATCTTGTTTTGGTTCCTTAGTTTTTTCCGGGTCCGAGTCTGGTTGTCTTTTAACATGGATCCTGACTCCACCTTTTGACACATCTACTTCATGTCGGACAGAAGAGCCGGAAGGGGCAGGCTTTCTGACATGTTCTCCCCTAGTACGGGCAGAAGAAAGAACATCAAGATGAAGGTTTAAAGGTTCTTCAGGGAGGTCTTCATTCACTATGTCTATGACAGAGTCATGGTTTTTTTCAGCCTGCTGAGACAGCCCCTGTTGATCCCCTCCCTGATTATTTCGATTGTCCTCATTTGAACCTCTTTCCTCTATAGCTTCTTCTGATAAAATAACAGGCACCTTTTGAAAGTCCTCCTTCTCAGTCGTCTCTTTGAGTCCATCCTCTTCCTGTGGTTCAGAGCCCTCCTCTGTAGCCTTGTTTCCTTCTATTTCTTTCAGGTGGTCCTCGTTAGGTTCACAGCTATTCTCTCTACAGTCATTTGATTCATTTTCTTTCAGCTGGGCCTGGTTAGGTTGACAGTTGTTGTCTGTAGCCTCATTTCCTTCAGTTTGTTTCTCTTCAGGTGGGCTGAGTTCAGACTTCTTATCTTTACCCTCATTAACTTGAGTTTCATTGTGGTCACCATTTTCTGCTTCATTGTTGTTTCCTGCAGGCTCTTTTTCTTCTGTCTGATTTACTTCTTCCTCTTTCTCTCCTTCGGCATCATCTTGTACATCCTCTTGAGTTTCAGCGTTATGTTCTAGGTTTTCTCCCCCGTCTCCTTCCTTTTCGTCGTCCCCTTCTTCCTGCCGTCTCTCTGTGGCCTCTGTTGTTGGCTTCTCACAAGGCAATTGCTCCTCTGAACGAGGCTTTGCTCCTCGAGTGTCATCAGCGGGTTGTGAGTGAACTTTAGGTGGGCTACGGGTAAGGGTGACTGGGCGGGCAGCGGACGGAGTAGGACCCACCACAAGAGATCCATCAGGGTTCAGGTGCAGCAGGTTGTTGGTGTCTGCAGAGTTAGGATCCAGGGACACGACTGTCAGAAAAAAAAATGAATAAGGTAATTTTTTTTAAAAGAAAAACAAGAAGAGAAAAGAAGACAAAATTTCATATTTAGCTTAGTTTGGTCTAGTCAGATTTGTTATTAATATTCTATCATCTTAACAGAGAAAATAACTTTAGAAGAAGAATGAAGTCTTACTTTGTAAATCGCCAGTACGGGGGTTTGGCTGGAGACCTAAGGGCCGTACTTCCCAATTTTGCGGAAGAGGGGCCTCTTGCTTCTGGGGAGTCTTGAACACGAGTCCCTCTGTCACATATATCAGCTTCCCGAGGGCTGAAGGAAAGGAGGAGGGAAGAATTAATTGAGAGGAATCATAGTACTCTGCAGTAAACAAGGAAGCGATGTCAAGTTTTAATCTCGAAAGGACAGGGACATCTAATTTTTTGCTTCAAGTGAAATTTTTAAGTTAAGACATATCTTTTTTCTTTTGTTCACATGAAAGAGAGAAAAAAGATATAATTCTTTATGTTTAGAGAGAAAAAGTTAAAAAATTTTTACTAGTACCTTGTACGACCTGGGTTGAATTTTTAGTAGAAAGGGCATGCGACTCCAACAGCAGGTGTCGATCGCTGGCGATTCTCTCTAATACTGATAGCATCCTTTCATTTACCTCAGTGTTACGGTACAGGAGAGACTGAAGGTGCTCATCTGTCTGCCGCCTGTTCACTTCTATCGTGGAGAGAAGAGACTCTATCTTGGCTATCCTCAAGTCATGGTCTAACGAGAAAGGGGGGGGGGAAGGTCCTCGACCTTGTCGGTGTGATATATCACTACGCCGCCTTCACCTTCAGGAAAATAAGTCAAAACAAACAACAGATTAAAGCAAAATTTATGGTGACACGCTTTCACACTAAGGAAAAGAGAAAAGTTTTTTATTCGGCCTCAATTATTTAATAAATTGAACCAAGAGCTTCTTGGAAGAAGAAGACAACAAAACGTACAGCACTAAATGATAAGGACAGAAAGAATGGTCTCTAAGAGAAGATGATTGCTTACCTGCTATGCGCGACACCCCCTTGTACTTAAGGCATAGAGCCTCGGTCAGCGTCACACCATCCACTTTACGACCCTTGTCTATAGCCGCAAGCATTTGCTCGTTCTGAAAGGAAGAAAGAACATAAAATAGTTTGCATTTTTTATAGTTTCAGTTTAAATATACTCCTTTGAAAAATAAGTTCATTGATTTCAAAAGACGAGAAGAAGCAGGTTATAAAATATAAAATTATTTTTTCGTACCATGTGATGATTTTTAGGAAAGAATCACTAAGAGAAAAAGAAAAGAGAGTTGAAACATTTCTTTTACCTTAGCTTTGACCTTCCAGAAGTAATCGTTTATATGGTTCCTCATCTTGTCTATGTTGCGGTCCTCGTTCTTCACACTGTTCACAGTGGCTGAAAAATTTAAAGAAAAGCTTCTTTGATATGGAAGAAAAAAAAATTTCTATGTCTATGCTTGGTTTATCTTGTTTAAAAAAAAAAAGGCAAGGAATGAAGAGATAAATATAAAAAATATTAAAGGGAAGACCTCTATTAATTTAAGGACACATTAGACATAAACCAAAGTAAAAAATGAAGACAAAAAAAAGACTCACCTAGGACAGTGTCCCAGCCTTCCTTCCTCAATTGAGCAGAGTTTTTACCTCGAGCTTTCAACAAGTGCTTTTGGTTATAGCACGAGTAAAACAGAGCCCTGTGTTCCCTGTCATTCCAAACAGACTCCTTCTTGCTTATAGTTCCTCGTGTGGTTTTTCGAGGAGTGACAGGGCCAGGTACGTGTTCTGTGTTTTCCTCGTCGCTGATTTCACTTGAGTCTTCCACCACATATTCCTGCTTAACTTTAGACATGGTCAGTATCTCGGGCAGCTCAAAACTTTGGTGATGCTCCGATTCCTCCTCTCCTGGACGAACTTCCATATAACTGTCGTCCTCGTCAGTGGAGCTCAAGTCGTAACCTTTTTGGTACTGATAAATAAAAAAAAAATTACACTAATATTATATTACTTCTGGAGGAAACGACAGGAAGCAGAGGGGGGGGGACATTTTCTGTCATAATTAAACTTTAAGACACAAATTTGGAATCTTCTTTTAAAAGAAGTCAGGGGAGGATAGGTAAAAGAAGAAGAAAAATGCTCTATAGGCACAAGGAAACTAGCCAGTCCTACAGGGAGGAAGAGAGAGACAGCCATATAGACACAAGAGAGAAGGGCGTGTGCTTTTACTCTATTATCGCTCATGCCGGCTGGCGGAGAAATGGAGATAACAGAAAAGAAAAGACAGAACAACTTTGAATACCACTGTTATACTGAAGATCGGAATAGATGAAACAAGATTGCTTTCATCAGTAAACTTTAATTACCTGTGTTTCGTCGAAATACATGGTGCAAGCCGCAGTCAAGTAACTCTCCACCGTTCTTTGTTTTGGCGGCAGTGGACTACCCGGAAGTGACGTTCAGCAGTATATAGGTCAAGTTTCGCTGGTGTCCCGCCCTTTTTTCTCGCTGTGCTGAACCCTCGTTGCTCTTACGAGGAAATCGGAACGAGGATTACTTTCCTCGTCTCGTTTCGGCTACGAGACTCGCTCGGGAAAGGCAGAAGGTATTGTGTAACGGGTGTGAAAAATGCTCGTATCTTTTCTCGCCCATGTACGAGGAAGCATCATAACGAGTCCTCTTTCATTGTGTAACGACCTCCTGGTGATCTTGTGCTATAACGACGTCGTGTTCCATCTAGCGACATGTGTGAGCCACTTCACACAGGTTGACAAGGACTCACAACAATTTGCTGGGTTAACTCATCAGGATGACAATACTGACAATGCAGAGTCGTCATGCTGAGGACTAAGGTCGTCATTCTGACGACCTAAAGTCGTTATTTTGACCACCTAAAGTTGTAGTTTTAGGTATTGTCAACCTGGAAGTCATTTTTGGGCACCCTGAAATCGTACTGACCTGGCCAGGATCAGAAGGGTATTCTTCCTTGTACAGGGTCATGCAATCACTACAATTACAGCAGATACAGAGGGAAAAGGCATGCACCTGAATATGCAATCATAGGTAATACATGATCACCAAGGGTCAATCACTACGATTGGACTGGATCATAGGGGTGGTTGAAATCGGAGGGAGAGGGGTAGGATCGTAGTGTTTGAGAAATGGCTAGCTGAGGACCGCTGGAGTGTACCCAACCCTTTATGGGCTGCATAGAACCTTAATGCACCTTGGTACCTTAAAGTCCACTGGTTGTTATAATACATAAATACAGCCCTGGAGAGAACATTAGGCTATTGCTGATGCACTCGCAGCTACTCAGCGTAATGCTCCAATGCTGCACCGAAGATCTGGAGGGTGTTGTGAAAGGACAGGAAACCAATTCTGTCGGAGGTGCTATTCTCAAATGGGAACTGACTACCCTCAGGCAATGACTTCTCCCCTGTTTTGCAGCAAGGTAATAGGTTATAGAATTGATTCTTAAGTTTTTAGGAATTGGTGAATGCTTCCCAGTATGACACACACTAAGAGGATTGTTTCTGAGTGTAAGGGGAGAAGTTGGTTCTGAGCAGCAGAACAGCCAGGAACTGGAATGTGAGTTACGACAGTGAGAATCCAATTCCGATTCTTTTCGCAATAGCCTCCTAGACTTGTCAGTGATACAGTAATACATCATGATGCTTACGAAAAGCCAGTGCAGTCCTTAGGGTGCCAACCAGGGCCAGGTATTTCTTTTTAAGAGCCTAAGGGGGTATTTCTTAAAGCCAATGGTAAGTTATGATGGCTAGGGGTGGAAAGATAATATATAGTTTGTGTGAATAGGCCTCTGAATAGACATCTCTCAGGTCGATAGAAAAAGACCACAGAATGGAATCTTATTTAAGTGTAGAGGTGGATGGGAGGGGTAAGAGGTGAGGTCATGGAATAAGGAAGGGTTTCTTAAGTACTTGTCGGTGCAGATATAAGGCCTAACAATGACCGCTAAGAGGAAATTGTAGAGGATATAGCTGTTGCTGGCGTAGGAACAAAAAAAAACAAAAAAAAAACCATCCCAATGAGGCCAAGAAAAAAATGGTAATTCCAGTAACATGACTTGAAATGGTAGGGTCGGTAGGTCTTTTTTTTTTTTTTTTTTTTTTTTTTACATTTACATAGAAAATGTTGGGGCACATATCAATGGATGTACCAGAGTCTTTGATTTCATTGTAAAATAATGATGGGAAATTGACAACCGTGAGAGAGGGAAAGAACACAAAAAGGGTACAGGAAAAATCCTCTGAAAGTAATGAAAAGATTTTTCAAAATGTGAAAGAATGAGACAAAATTCTTCGAAATTATAGAAAAAAAAGTGTGTTTTTTGCCCCTGTTTTGCTAGGGTCGGTCGGGTTACTGGAAACAATCCCTTTTTTTTTATTAGGCCTGTGTGTTGTAAGTTGTGATATCATTATTCTGGATAATACTAATTCCTACCTGCTGGTTTATAAAGTGTACCTCGTGTGTAAGAGATATTTTGAGACAGTCCTTGGCCCTACTGCAATAATACATCATGCCCTTTGGTCGTCATGATGCATGAATGCAGCTCTGGCGAGTAACTCACCAGGGCCACATTCCTACATCATGGCAACCCTACGGGTTTTGATACATAAACTCCAGCAGTGTCGCCAGCCCTTCAATGGTGCATCATGTGACAAATGAGTATGATGCATTAATGCAAAAGCACGCTTAAGGGGTTGAGTTGAATTATAGGGCCTTGCTCTGGACCAATTTAGTAATAATTTAATGTGAAATAGTCTGAACGACAAGGCACAATGCTAGCTTATACCCAAAGTATCGCAGCATTTTTTTTGGGATTCACTTTATAGTAGATTATGCTTAAATTAGAAGACACATTTCTATAGACCTAACATATATATGGATTCCCACATCCAAGTGTTGTCTAGAAGTGCTCGACCATGTCAAAACATGATACAAATTAAATTGAGAATGACGGGAGAATCAAGGACGGGGACTAGTTTCCCACTGCAATTGGAGCATGTATCTTCTACCATAATTGGCAGCATGACATATTTAACCCTTTATACTCGATAGCCATTAATGCCTACAATTGGGGGGGGGGGGGGATATGATTCAAGAAATGCCAGTGTCCCCAGTCAAGTAAGAAAATGTCCATGTCACCTTGTCAACTTATCCCATGTCATTAGGACCGAGATAGGCCTATGCCACCCTGTTAGAATTTTTAGTGGGCTGTAGTACCGTAAATTCCAGGCTTAAATTCTCTAGTTTAAGCCGCATTCCTATTATAAGCCGCACCCTGAGTTTGGGAGGAGGCTATAAGCCACATTTGGGGCTTGAAAATAGTCAGTTTAGTACTATTCTATGGTGTCAAAACCTCTATTATAAGCCGCACCCCAACTTTGGGCATATCCTATAAGCCACGCTTTTATTTGGGTTCTGGTATAAGCTGCGGCTTATACGATAGAATTTACGGTAGTTTAGAGCTAGATCTACAGTTGCAATATAATTATATGATTGCAACCTGTTCTATATATAACAGGTGCAGTATATTACAGGTGCATTCCTGTTGCATGCTTACATCACGTCACCAGAGCATATATCTATGGTAGTCTACATGTATTGGTGCCTGTATATATGCTGAGAGGTGAGGAACAGAGGCTGCAGGAGATAGCAATAGGATAGAGAGACACAACAGATGGATTGAGCTGGGGGTCAGGGTGAGTCTCCCTAGGGGTGGGAGAGATGATGATTGCATTCAGCATCTCATGCACTTCTTTAGTTGCCATGAGAGGGGAATCAGTCACACTGTGCGTGTACTGCTGACACTGCCATGTTTAACCCTTTAAGGAACAATAGTCCAGCAATGCAGCATGCTCATTGGTCGTCATGATGCATGAATGCAGCCCTGGTGAGTAGCTTACCGGGGCTGCATTCAAGCATCATGCCTACCTTGCAGGGCCGATACCCACCCGGAGGGTCGGCATGATGCTCCAATGGCAAGCAGTTTCCCCAGCACCTCATTGGTGCATCATGGCGACCAATGGGCATGATGCACTCCTGCATCAGTGGCTCTTGAGGAGTTAATCCTTTAAAGGCGAATAGACCATTAATGCATCATGCCGGAGGTCTACATGACCCTATGACCTTGATACACTCCGACAGTGCTGATCCTACAGGGTTGAGACACTGTCACCAGTGGCGCCCCCCCCTCCTTTCCCTGTGTTCAAGAGTTTACCTAATTCTTTTTACCCTAGAATTTAGCCTAAATTAAGAACTAAATGAGGGGCGCCCCCCCCCCCCTTTCAAAATCCTGGATCCGACCCTGGACACCCCTGGAGGGTCAGCTTGATGCACCAAATAAGTGCTGGTGAGTGACTTGTCAGTACTGTATTGGTGCATATAGATCCTTCAGGCTGCTTTCTAAGAATGAATCATTCTACAACTCTGCATTGGTCTATTGCGCCAAGCAGGTTATGTTGACAGTTGTGCATCATATTATATATTAGGGTCGGGTTAGAGATCAGAAAAATACTCTGACCATATTGTGGTTCTTCTATGCTGGGCATCAAGAGGAAAAGAAAGCACCATCAAAATACTGAAAGTTCATGCCCCTTCTAAACTTCTTTTGTCTGAATGAAACATAAAAAGCCCAGAAAATAAGAGGCCTCGAGCTATGCAGAAATGAATATCGGATAATGATTATTCATGGGATGAGGGGAAGAGGGTGTATTGGGTGGTATGTGATAGTTCCTGAAAGGAAGGATACAAATTACACAATCATAATACACTGTTTAGGCCTAGGCCTACCTACCAATGACCATAGCCATCCAAAGGGGCCTAATGAGGTCCATAAGATGGTGACTAGGGGCAGTGAGAGGCCATTTGGCCCTTCAGGAGAAGAGCGACAGGTCCTAAATTACACATGATGACATGTCATCAATTGTAGAACACTTACCAAAAGAGCAGGCCCAGGCTGGCTGCAGCTGTCCGCCCAGGTCGGCTACAATAACCACCAGAAGGCCCAGCAGGCACACTCTGCAGTAGCCGTACTGACTCCAACTACCCCCGGCCAGCATCAGCCAACTCCCCCGTCCCATGGCCAGCAGCCTGCCCGGGGGGTGGGTGAAGCAGCGGCCGCAGCAAAAAGGAAAAGGAAAACAAGAGAGAAAATGGGGAGGTAATATTAGAATAACAAGACAGTATTGGTCATGTTGTTGATGGGGGGGAATCCATTGTAGAGGTAGTTAGATCCTATTGCTGGTTGTGGGGACTGACTGATGGTTGGTAGCACTATTCCTACGATGGAGAGGTCACTATAATTCCTATAATATAATCCAGCTGTATGTATTCAGTATAGGCCTATAGGCGCCTTCTTTAGGCCATTTACTACAGCCACTCCTTGACTCTAGGCACCTCCTTACTCCAGGCACTAGTGGCATTAACAGAGCGCATCCAGCAGCAGTGCATTCCTACATATCAGTGCCTTAACACTGGTGCATACAGAAATCCTTATCTACAGCTCATAACCCATGTACATCAGTGTATGTGAGTACAAGTCCACTGGAACTCCTAGACTCATGCCATGGCCTTAACATTGCCTTAATATATAAATCCACAGAGACAATGTGTTCACTAATAATATGCTCTTACATTATTGTGTATATATGCCCACATTGATTGATGAGCTTCTGTCGGTGGCTCTATATCACCATAATGAGGCACCTTGTTCACTTATTAGTGCTTACACTGGCCCCTGTGCTCCTCAATAGGCCGTGTGTATTCTTGGTACATTAACACTAAAGCTTCCATGTATAAATCTATATATCCGTGTGAGTAGTACATTCATATGTGTGACAATGGCAGGGCTGGATACACTAATGTTCCAAGAGGATGCTCACTGCACTTAGCTCTTCCTGCCCTCTCCTCCTGTGTATGGGCCGTCCTGTGGCTGCTGTATGCCCCTACCTATGGGGAGGTAGGTAGGTGGGTAGGGACTCCCGTGTGCTCCTCTCCTGTCTCTCACACCCTCCCACCCACTCACTCACTCTGTATTGGGCCACCTCCCGTGGGTCTACCCTCCTCCTTCTCCTCTGCCGCCGCCGCCGCCGCCGTCCAATGCTTGACTCATTGCCGGCAATGAAGTGAATGCGGCACCGCTGCTTCTGCTGCAGCTAGTAGCGCCACTGGTAATACATGGAGTTGACGTCCTGTGACGCTTCCTGACGCCTATACGACGTACTGACTAACAGTGTAGGGCGTCACCCATCATATATACAGGCCTACAATACACATCGACTCCACCTGTCTGCCTAGGGCTGACGCTACTACAACTACTACTGCTGCTACTAGCGTTATGGGAACTCAGCCTTACCGCCTCCCTGCTCACTAGCTGGGGGGCATTGCTCAACAACTGGACAGCCTCAGATTGTCCATAGACTCACTATGAGGGTGCCTCTAGTGTGCTGTATTGAATTAAGGGAATTTTCTCATTGGTTGTTATTGCATCTCGCTAGCTTAATATATGATTCTGATATAATCGCCCTGGAGTCATTTTTAATACACTATGAATGCACCCTTCATGTCTCATTAAAAGTCATATGGGAAAAGTACAGGCATTTGGAGTCGTGAATGACCTCCAGATGAATAGGGCCTGCTATGACCATAGGGCCTGCTATGACCATAGGGCCTGCTATGACCATAGGGCCTGCTATGACCATAGGGCCTGCTATGACCATAGAGCCTGCTATGACCATAGGGCCTGCTATGACCTGTAAATCGATTTTTTAATTCCCAAAATCAAATTGGCCATGAGGTACAGTACCATCTGCAGTACCTTCCTGGAAGCTATTTCTTAAAATAGTACAACTGTAACCTCAAAGTCATATGAAACTTTCCATAGAAACAGCCTTCCTAGCCAGCACACCCACATAGGCCTAGATGGCTTTTTGTCCTAGCCCAGATGGGCCCAAGCCGGTTATTCTTTCCCCCTTTACAGTGGAAATACAACAAAACAACCTTATTTGCCATTTATTTGATATCATGTTATCATCAATGGTTATTTCTGAGGAAATTGTCTGCCGCCGTGGCAGCCCAGACCTTTACCCACCCATCTGCGCTAGCCCAGAAAACCCAAACAAATCCCATCTGGCACCCATATAAGTTGTGCTGGCTGAGTTCATATTTCAAGACATTAGGCTGTGTGTGGTCGTAGTACATTAAGAAATCACCTCCAGGGTGTGGTGACTACTGTGCGGCGGGCCCTATGGAGTGAGCAGCAATAGTGGATCTCCGGTCCCCACCCCTTGTCGTGTGTTTCTTCATACAGTCTCAAACGTCAAGCAGACAAACCTCTCCCCTCGCTGGAACTATGCAGCAACGCCTCTGTTACTGCGCGCAGGTATGCGCTTTTTGCAGTGCGGCATTCAGCATGTAAGGAGACAGTACTGGGGGAATCCACATCTGTATGCGAGAACACTTGATGGGTGGGATTGTGGGGTGGGGGTGACGGAGGGAGGGAGCTAGGCAGGAGCTTGTGTAGGTAGGTAGGCGGCCAGGTAGAAAGAAAGAGCAGGGAGAACAAAAGAGTGGAGGTGTAGGGAAGGAAGGAAATGAGGAATAAAGGAAGGAAGGAAGGAAGGAAGGAAGGAAGGAAGGAAGGAAGGAAGGAAGGAAGGAAGGAAGGAAGGAAGGAAGAAAAGGGAAAGAAAGGTAGATAGAAAAAAAGAAAAGGCAAGGGAAATAGGAATGGAAGAAGGGAGGAGCATTAGAGGGAAAGAAAAATGGAATGAGAGAACGAAGGAACAAATAATGAAAGAACGAAGGTAAGTATAAAGGAGCGAAGCAATGAAGGATTTATGCATAGCTTTGAAGGGACTTTATGATACAATTCAGAATTGGAAGAAAGGTGACAGAGCAAGCTGACAAATTTGATGGGCCCATGTCTATGGTGAAGGGAGAATAATACCATGGGTTAGCTTCAGGACGTAAATACAGTAGGAGCAGGCTAGGACTATACAAAGGGTCCAAAAGGAAGCAACCTAAGCTACGGCGTATTACATCAAGGCTGCGGCCACCTGGTGTCTTAATCATTGACTACAGTCAAGTCGCGATAATCCGGTCACTGCCGTAGTAGCTGTTGGGTGGCTGGATGTCAAATGGACTGGATGTCTGAAGCAGGGGCCCTATGGTGGCGGGGGGAATTCCCTCTGACCACCAAAGAACCCACCAGTTTGAGAAACAAGACAGCTATTATAACAGAGACATCACCTTTTGACCATTGGTATCAAAGTCTTATATATAAACATAGACAAACTGACACTGATTACTGCCTGCGGTCTAGTGCTGAACAAACCCACTACTGTAATGCATCCCAAAATATATGTGCCAACTGGGATTAACCAATTAATCCTACCCTCTGATGTACATATCTGCCACTACCAGCTGAGTCTTAATCTGAGATGACTGGAATATCAAGCAGCATTCTAATGTTAAATACACAGCCTCTTCCCTACATTTCCTGACTGGGGCTGGAAGCTGAGACAACTGGATTATCAAAGGCAATTTTAATGTTATAAAAACGGTTCCCAACAAATTTTGACTTCAAGGTTAGGGACTGGATTATCGCAGACTGGATTATCGCGGCCTGACTGTACACCACAGTGTGCCGCATCCTGGCTAGCCCCTACTCTGGTGCCCTAAGGTATAAACCCTCAGGCCACCACCGTAGAGGAAGACGCAAATCATAATGGGAGTACACTATATTTAACTACCCCCCTGCATAACTTCTAGTCACAGGAACAGGAAATGGAACCAGAAATAATGCTCACTCTTCAAACATAGGTTCCATTTTTGCAGTCTGAAACATAAATGCTTGCAGTTTGCCAGGTTCATGGTCATGCTGGTGCTTACTAGTGCCATTATATGGTGATATGTAGGAGTGTAGCCAATCCTCAGTATAGATCCATACCCCCCCCCCCCCACTTACCCACCTGGCAGGACTGGGAGCCAGACCTTCTGTTGATGGGAACATGACAGTAGGTAGGCAGGCCAGACAGTGGTCAGCGGGTCTGAGGGCCATTAGGGGCCTGTTACATGTAAAGGGGGTGGTATAGCTAGAGGTACAGGCAATGGACAGGCACTGTATGGGAACACACGTGTATCATACATTGTATGGACTTAGATAGTGAATAATTACATATGGAGCGCTGCTGAGTAGAAATATTGTGAAGGAGTGGCTGCAGCAACATGTAGGGAAAACTAGAAATCAGGACAGAGTAAACAAGAGAGTAAATAAATAAGTGAAAAACGATTCAGTGAAAGGTGGTTATTGAGTGAGGGAGTAAAAGAGTGAGTGACTTTAAGAAATTTGAGAACAGTAAAATTAGTGAGTAAATTAAGGGGTAGGTGAAAGAAATCTGTCACTTGCTGCTCTTGCTGGTGGCTGAGAGTGGACAGGATCATTTGTGCTCTGTAAGTAGTATATGAATCTACAGTGTGTAGCAGGCAGTTTACGGTGAGTGATTGACTGAGTCAGTGAGCAAGCAATCGAGTGAGTAAGTGGGTGAGAGAGTGAGTGAATGAGTGAGTGAGTAAGAGAGAGACATGAATTGGACATTTGTTGTTTAATAGAGGAAAACTTGAACTGTCAATGGTGGACATAGTGACTTTAACATTGTGTGAAACTCCAGGAGTGTGTTGCCAAAAGCTGACGAGGAAGAACCTCTCAAATATTCTTGATGCGACACGGATAGAAACGTGTATGGCCTAACACGTTATCACATTTTGCCAAATGATTTACAGCATAATGCATAGTAAACACTTTTTGAAGTTTAGAAAAACATGCACGTTTTATTTAGACGAGATTGCGACAAATTATTTAGCAATATAAAAACGTGCAGGTCGATTTTCATAGAAAATGTGCTTCTGGCTTTTTTTATTTTATTTCCACAGGCCTGTATCCTTATGATTTTTATTTTTTGTGCTCATGTTTTCAGGGTTGATGAGTTCTTCGTGTCACATTTACGGTTTATATGGTGGGAAATTGATATCCTAGCCTCCAGGACCTCAAAATAAACCAAAATTGACCCATAAATCGTAAAAAAAAATCCAAAGAAGTATCATTTGTTTACAATTCTTTTTAAAATTCACAAAATATATGTATTCTTCCGTTATAGTTACTTCTATTTTGTGGTTGGACAATGAGTCAGGTTTAGAAATGGACTCCCTAGGATTTTTTGTAGTATATTCTGGGAGGAATTTGCCTTTTGTAAAGTCAAATTTCCTGGCGAGTGATCTAGCCAATAAGCCCTCTCCAGAAAGAGTTTGTGAGGCAGATTGGTTGAAATTTGCCTTCAGGTAATAGAGGGATTAGGTACATAACATATGAAAAAAAAAAGATTATTATATAAACTTCAGAGATACAGAGTAATATGTGATATCCATGAAAATACCCCCCATTTATCGCCTTGATATGCAGAAAACATTTATACTCCTCTTGTGCAGGATTATTATATTTAACTATTTTAACTACGTTAGAAATTTACCTCTGACATATGCCTAAGTACCCAGTATATAAGAAGTTAGATTTCTATTCATGGTTTGGTATAGCAGAAAGGAAAGACCTAAATGTCCATCCTGTCAGCAGGTTTTGTAAAACCCCAAAAATGATCATGGGTGAAAAATGACCCTGCTCTGTCTGCTATGGAAAAGGCAATTTTTATTTGCTTTTTGGGGCCATTTTTCTTTATCTATCCATCATAAAACCATCATATATGAAAAGAGGAGGATTGATAATGGTACCCAAATCGGGTAATTTAAAACTTGTTAATAACTATAGGCCTATTTCTCTGTTACCGCTGCCCTCCAAATTAATTGAAAAAATTGTTCATAATAGAGTTTATGGTTTTTTGTTGAAAAAAAATCTTCTTACCAAGGTGGCTTTAGACCAGGTTATAGTACAATTGATACCCTGGCAAGGTTTACTGATGAAATCAAAAGAAATATAAATATGTGCAATTCTACAATAGCTTCTTTGATAGACTTGCGTAAGGCTTTTGACACCGTAGACCACTCGATCCTTCTCACTAAGCTTAACCATTATGGTATAAGATCAGACAACTATCACTGGTTTGAAAACTATCTTACAGGTAGAAAACAGATTACTGTAGCAAATGGTATTCAATCTGAGAGGGAAAGAGTGGTATGTGGGGTACCTCAGGGATCAATTTTAGGTCCCTTACTTTTTCTCATATACATTAATGATGTGACAAATTGTATTAAAAACTGTAAAATCAAGCGCTATGCTGATGATACTGTGATATATTCAACTCATACAAATTTCAATATTGCCAAACGAGAACTACAAAATGATCTGGAAATTTATTACACTTGGTGCATTCAAAATAAACTCTCTATAAATGTGACTAAAACCAAAGTAATGATCTTCTCATCGAGTTCAAAAAAATTGAATACCCTATCAGCCAATATAACTTTGAATGATCATCTACTACAAGTGGTGCCTAGTTATAAATATCTTGGTATGAGTCTGGACTCACTATTGCATTATAACCTGCACCTGAGCAACCAAGCCAAGATAATTACCTATAAGTTATACAAACTTTGCCTATTACGCAAATATCTAGATGTAAAACTAGCAATAAAAATATACAAAACTACCATCCTACCGTATATGGAATATGCTGACATTTGTTTCATGAGTACCTATGATAAATATCTAGACCCACTCCAGTATTTCCAGAATAGATGTATAAAAGTTTGTCTACAAGTACCTCACTTAACCAGTACAAGTCTTGTCAATGTCTCGTTACATGTCATGAAGTGAGGTAACAGGAGTCCAGACAATTCAGTTGATGATCCAGCTTTATTGTAAGATTGGCATGATGAGTAACTGATACAGTGTACAATATAGTACTCGCCAGTCTGACCAAGCTATATCCTAAGCCAAGGCACCTGAGTGTCGTAGGGTCTAGGTTGGAGAAGAATAAGATGCTGAGGCTTGATCCTGACTAGGTTATATAGTCAGGAGCAAGCCCAGATGACGTCGTGTCTATTTCTGTACTTTCTATTTTTAGTATAGGGAGCGACTCAAATATGCTGAGTCGGTGGTTCTGCTCAGTCCCAATCTGTGGTAGGAGGGGTGAGCTGCTCCTATTGGCTAGGTGAATCTAAAAATAGTTGAGTTCTCCAGTGGGGGATCCACAGGAGGGAGCCTGGGGATTTCCCACTGGAGGAGGGCAGGTGTGAACTCTTCACCCTGCCAAGCTAAAAATAGGTTGACCTTGGTTTGAACTAGGGGGTAGCTTGGCCAGTTTGGTTTGAGTATGTCGTTCATAATTATAATACGTAGAATAGTCCATTGACATATCCCCACATTCCCACTCATCTCTGCATGAGGTTAAAGGGAGTATAATTATAAGGAGTGAGAGTCTATATCGAGTCCATTGACATGCTCAAGTATAAGATGTGAAATAGGGGGCTGAAAAGATGTTCAGCGCTGGGTAAAGATTGATATTACCAAGTTTCTTGTGAAAAGGGGGTACAATATTTGGTTCTACCGGTAGTAGTTGGTACAAAACATAGGAGCTTGGATAACAACTGATATTTTTCTTAGCTAAAACTACTTGAACTTGCATCCTCTCAATTGAGGCAAACTCTGTGAACTAATTCAAAATAATCTGGCTTGAATACCACAAGAATAGATGCTAAGGGTACTAAGACTGCTCTGGCTGAGCAGGGTAGTAGGGGCATGACTAGGTCTGTCTTGTTCATCATACATTGTCAAAATACATTTTCTATATCCAGTATAAAAATATACGGTATAAAATTACAAATACATCAGCGGTATAAAAGCACAGATTGTTTAAATAAGGTTTTAAATAAGGTGAAAATATGTACATGCTGTCCTTACATACAAGGTTTTAACAAATAAGTTAATGATTGAGCTGGGCAGTAGTGGTATCACTGCTAAGCTACATATATGGGCGAGGTGACGATCATCAGTGACATACAGTGAGATGTGACCGAAGATCTCTTTTGGACTAGCTTGTACATAAAATAATTGAAAACACAAACTTGCATGCAAGGAGAAACTGTTCACCCAGAGCCGAGAGGTTGGTGAAAATGTGAAATTTCTAAAAAAAATTTTGGATTTTTGGAAAAGGGGGCATTGGCCCGAGGTAGTTGTCACTTGTTACTTTTGGGGTTGAAAGGCTTGCCGAGGTGGCATTCTGTAGAATTTTAGTAGTGGAAATTACAGGCTCTGGATGTTCAACTTCTTGAGACAATAAATATTTCAAAACATTTTTCACACATGGTTTTCTACTGAGGCTAAAACCCATAAATACAATGACATGGTTGGGCTTGAAAAGAGGGATGGGGGGCTCTGTGGCACCTGAAAGCTAGGGTTGATCTGCCAGCCAGGTCAACTCTAAGCTTACACAGAGTTTTTACAAGTAAATGTATGGTGGTTTATTGGTTAAGATGGTACAATATGAGTTTGGTTTTATTTTTACAATCGTGGAGAAATCGTGTAAACCTTGCAGATCGAATTAAAGGTCACATACAAATGAAAGCGGTACTGTGGTTCTTGGGGGGGGGGGCGTTTTAAATTGTGTCCCTACAATCGATAAATATGGAAGGAAGGTAAGAATAACACTGATTTGTAATTGAATTCGGAGGGGTTTACATGACTTTCTGAATATTAATGTTTCCATGGTTTACTGTCTCCAGCACTGACACTGGAGGGGGGTAGGTTAGGGTGGGGTCTGGGGGTTCTTATGTAGAATCTGCCTCTTGCCCACTTCCTTCTGAGTGCAGCTCTTTTAATAGGAGTGCTGGGGTCTAAATCTATGTCTCTAAAATCCTCTTCCACCGAGGCCAGGTTGCCTGGTTCGGCAGAAGTAGAGGTTGAAGAGTCAGAGTCTTCAGACTCGGAGCTATTGTCATTTTTGTTGTCCTGGTGATCTAGGTTTGAGGTGCTATTGGTGAAGGTGGTGGTGGTGTAGTGTCTCTGGGATACTAGGGGTCTGAACCTGATGCCTGTGTAGGAGCAGGGGCAGACAAAACCCTCAGGGGTGCTGGAGCACAGTCTGCACCCTGCTATTAGGCATTTTGGCCTTGCTGGGGTGCGGGGGTTGCTCCTCCAGTTGTAGCGGGCCTCTGGGATGGGGGTGTCGGCCCTTCTGCTGCGTGTATTTCCGCCATTAGGGTTCGTTCCTCCTGAGTATTGAGGGTAACTGGTTTCCCGACCTGGGTACTTTTCGGCTGAGGAGGTTTCTGGTCTTTCAGGGCCGGCTTCGTCGGTGTTGGACTGGTCCCAGTCATCTCGCGTTGACCTGTTCAGAAAACAACATAGAGCAGAGAAAACAAGGCATTAGAGACTGTGTCAGGTTGTATGGTTCACAATCAGGTCCACAAAAATACCAAGATTAACTCATGGTGCTAAAAATTGGTTAAGTCGACACTTGGGAGTACCATACAGAAGCAAAGGTTTAGGTTTGGAGCTAGGCGGGAGGCCGTATCCAAGGACTCTATGTTAATTCCAATGCTACACACCTGGCGGCGCCAGCGGACGGTCGCTGGGCCGTACGCTGCTCCGTCTCGGATTTTAGTTCGGAAAAATAACACCAAGAGGCGCCACTGCGCCAGCGTCTGTACCGCGTTTGATTAATGTATGGGATTTACGTTAAGGCCTATGAGTTTACGGTAAATGAGAGATGTAGACTTGCACCAACCCTTCAGGGTTGGGACGGGGGCTGGGGAGGTTTACTTTGTATTTTGGGTTGGGGGGGGGTTGGTTTGGTTTTGAGAATTTTGGAAAACGACTGGAACGGTCTGGATTTTTGAGGTTCGAAAATTGGGCCGAAAAAATGAGCTTAAGGTTCCCGCGGTAGGGTCCACTATAAAAGGGGAAGACGGCGTTTTTGACGTCAGAAAACTGCTGAAATATTGACGGAGGAAGTTCGCACCAAACCCCGGAGATTTTGAAGGAGGCTCTGTGTTGCTTCGGCAAAAAAAAGGAAAAGGATTGTCATGGAGGTGTCGCTCTTCATCCATGTCACGGAGTTGGGGACCGTTTGCCTGATGCTCCGCGTCGTTGAGCCGGTGGGGTGAGTCAAAATCTAATGGATGGATTCATTGTTAATGTGCTAATTTGTTCGTCGTTGAAAAACATTATGCTGTTTTTCACAGAGGGTGGCTTTGGTTTCTCTCCAGGGCGCGTGTGTATCTGGTGGTGGTTGGATGGGTGCCCTATGCGTGTCATGGTTTTAAGGGCCTGCAAGAGGGCCCCGGGGGCACCGGCAGCGGACCCTGTGGGGTTTCTGCTTAGGAGAGAGGTGAGTGATATTTCAGGAGTTTTTGAAATTTTGTGGGGCTATTTTTAGGTTTTTAATTAGGAGGGTTGACATGCAACGAAAAATTTGAATCCTTGTAAGGGGTCGATGGGGAGTAAAGGGCTGTCTGTTTGGTTTCAGGGATATTGATATGAAGGCGTGGGTCGGTTGAGGACGGGCAGACAAGAGAGCCGGGGAGTGAGAGAAAGAAAGAAAAGGAGGATGTGAAGCCGGAGAAAAGGACTAGATTCCAGAAGGTGGCGAGGCCTAATGCGCTATGTGATTGACTGTGATTTCCCTGTGATTTATTATTGTGATTACGGCATCAACAGCCAGAAGGGCTCGGATCAACCTGTGATAAGTGACTTTGATAATATGCTTGATTCCTCGTGATTTTAATGTGATTGGCGCCAGAGAACCTGATTAATTTGTGATATTTGCTAATAATATAGAAAAGTCCACCACCAGTTAAGAGTTATGTTATAAATTTTGGGGCTTGTAAATTGGGTGCCGGTGTTATCTGAATTAGATTGGTATAGTGATCGGGGAGTGGTAGGTCGGGGTATGTTGCAAGTCTACTGTAATATAAACACGTGCATATGTTATTGTATTGGCGTGCACACCACGTGTGGACGTTTATTTGGTTATGCATATTGTCATGTGAGCGTGATCACGTGCGAAAAATTTGCATTTGGTGACTGGTTTCGGTACTGGGGACGCTCGGCGACGTCATGACGCTGCGTTTGGCGCGAAAATGCCCAGACGCCGCGTCAGCACTTGACGTCTGTGATCCGCTAACAACATTCAAAATTGGGTCAGTGGGGCTGCTATTGTATAGGTATGTGGCGGTATGTTTGTTTTAATGGGGCTATGTTTGTTCTGCTGATAAGACTGACGGGGTATGGGATGGGAGTCTGGGATGAGATGAGGCATGGCTCGGCATCGCCGGGCTGGGTTATCAGTGGGGTAGGGGGGGGGGGTGGGGTATCCCCACATAGGATGTGTTATCCTGTGTGTGGCTATCCGGTCTTGTGCTGTGGTAAGGTTGGTCGGTTCCATTATATGAGAAAATAGGGGTGGCCGGTGGCTGTAGAGCAATTTTGGCTACGAAGACATGTGGGTATCCCCACATAAATCAAGACACGGACCTTAAGGATTTTGAACGGAAAAATAAACATACCGATTTCTGGTGGGAATTTGGTAGATATATCCTCCAGGGTGGGGTCGAACACGTACATGTCCTTAGGGGGTTGGTAGTCCTTTGGTGTGAATTTAGTTAGCTCCACCTGGCCGCTGGGTCTTTGGGTGCCCCTGGGCCTGGGGCTGGGGCTGCTGGGGGCCTGGATCCTGGGGATTTCTGGGATGTTGGTGTCTTCGATTGTCTCATATCCTGGGGTCAGCTGGAAGTCTGGCTGGGTCTTGGATTTGATGACCAGGGTCATAACATGTGGCTTCCCATTTAGGATCCTGTAGAGGGGTAGTCTCCAGAAAAGGGGGCAGCGAGGGTATCTCTCGAGCTGCACCACTCTTAATTGAGCGCCAATTATGAAGCTGACCTTGGCCTTCCAGTTGAGATCCAGGTGGCGGCCAAAGGGCATAGTGAGGCGGGGCTTTCCAATTTTAGGGGCCTTAATGAAGGGTGGCCATAGGTTGGAGCCGAAAATCATGGTTCCCACAACAAACTCGTATGTTCTGCCCTGGGAGTGGATGCGGAGGACAAACTGGGGCAAGCCATCGGATTCGTCTTGCCTACAGTGTGGCCAGTGTCTGCAGCATCTGGAGATGAAGAGGCGGGCCAGGTACAAGATGATCAGGACGGAGCCGATTGTCCACATCACATCGTAGCGTCCAGGAGTCTGGATAAATTCCAGGCTTTGCTCCACGGGCTGTTGTGTGGGTGTCGAGGGCCAGTTGTTGTTGGCCTTGTTGATCAGATCCTTGAGATTCTGCCAAGTCGCTGCATCCGCCATTCTGGGTGTGTTGAGTGCTAGATGGACTGTCACCAACTGAGCCAGGCGTGACACGCGCATCTGGATCTGGCATGTCATTGCACAACAGAGGATGGCAATCAGAGGGGTCACTAGGTGGAGCCAGATCGAATATTCCAAATGGTAACCAAGGTGTGTTAGTGAACTTGCTGACAGAAGAGAAGACTCATCTGACAGACCTTTGGCTGCTCGTCTGAGGGTGAGTACGCTTTTAATTAAGGGTACTATTTTTTGGTTGTGTAAGGATTTGAGACGCTGGAAGTTAGGTAGTTCCAGGGACCGTGGCACGGTTGTCATGGTAACGCCTGATATGTTAGCTGGAGGTGAACCAAAATGTCGCCATAGTGGTAAGTTTATGGGGCTCATGGCCATGGGTTCCAGTGTTATATTTTGTACGCAGGTTATATTTGAATTGATCATAACCATGCCTGCATTCTTAATAGAGCATAGGCATGGTACTGACATGACTGAGTATGCTGCATTGATCATTGGGATTTGTCCCGCATTGTGACACTGTAAGTAAGATGGCGACTTACCAGTAATCATGAGATATGTTGACCTAGAAATGGGTTTGATTAGGTTGGGTATGGGTGCAGCCATGTGTGCAGTGAAACTGCAGGTGTGGTGCACTGCATCAGGTAGGTCCAGGAGTAGGGACAGAGTGCAGGTGGGGTGTAGAGGTGATAGCAGGGGGAGGGGTAGGTTACAGCTGATGAGGGTGTCTTGTGTACATAGGTCTAAGTCTGCCTGCTGAAGCTCCATGAAATGGGCGTGGCTGGGAGACATGGCTATGTAGGGGGGTAGGGGCTGTACCAGGGTGTAACCTGTAGAGTTAACATCTGATGTGTCAAAGGGGACTGGAAAGGTTTCAGTTCTGAATAGGGTGTAAACATTATCCCCTAGTCCTATGGGTATGGGTAGTGAGATGAAGAGGGTGGAGGGGTCGCTCCACTGGGCACTTACTCGTCTTTTATAGTAATGACCTATGGGTATGTCAAGGATTGATATGCCTTGGTGGGCGCTACTCAAGGCGCTGGAGAGGTTGTTTAGGCCTGACCTGAGGGTGTCATGGGAAATTAAGTTGGGAGGGAGCTCGCCCTCCATTAAGCTGTTTATGGCACTTAATAAAATATCTAGATCCTCCTGAAGGTCGATTAGTGACTCAATTTGTGAGTTTGCTGCAGAAAATAACATGGAATAAAAGGTGTCCTGTCTGGCTTGGGATTCTAAATTTAAAATAATGTTTGAAAAGTTGGAATCTAATGTTTTTAGATTTTGGGCCAGCAGGGACAGTGCGTCGTCAGTATCATTTTGGAATTCAGATAGGATGTTTAGGGAATTGTAATTGTATTCTGAGATATTTAATAGAAAATGGGTGGCTAATTCAACCACATGCATTTTAGTGGCCAATCTTCTGTCAATGTCAGAAATGTCAGCGTTTAGAAGGTCAATTTCAGGTTGGGTTCCCAGGCCTAGGGTTGCTCTGAGAATATCGCCAATGATTTGTCCTGGGGCATTTCTGGCCTGACGGTTCCTGGGGTTGGAAATTAAATTAATCAAAAGGTCTAATGAATTTTGGGTTTTGTCAAATAGGGTGCTAATCAATGTGTCCAGATTGTTGGCTGTTTGGGTAATGTATGGTGGGGTGCCGGGCTTAAGTAGGGGTGACACTCTATCAGGTCTTTGGAGGTTGGGGGACAGGGAGATGTTCAGACTGAAAACTAGGGGGTAGTCCATGAAATTTGAGATTAGGGGCTGTGGTAACTGGGTAAACAGTGTTCCATAATTTGGTCTGAATACGATCCTTTGTGGTAACTCCTTGTCCTGTGATCCATTGGTGAGGTTGAAGAGGATACACAGCACTATTAGAGGTACTGCGGCTCTGTAAAAGAGATGTGATGGGGGGATTGAGTTTGTGAGTCATATCAGCAATTGGGTTATGTGGTGGGGGATTTTATGGTCGATTGTGTGGGAGGTGTCCTCCTGTGAAAGGGGACTGTAGGCACACCTAGGTGGGTGTAGTGTGGTTTGTTTAAACAGTGGGGGGGGTGGTTGCTTGGCGAGGGTGTGAGGGGGGTATGATGGAGATGTGACTGGACCTGTGGTATTAGTAGGCTAAGACTAAATGGGGGGGTTGTGAGAGTAAAAATTTTGTAGCTTACCCTGTCAGATTTATTTCAGCAATGGGCTGTAGGTGGGAGTTTAGACAGGTTATTGGACCACATGTGGGTCTCAAGAATGGCTTTCTGAACTACTAATTCTATGGCGTCCCTGATGACCAAAGCTCTGCCCGTCCCACTAAAGTATCTGGGAAGGTCTTTTAAAGGCTGGTCAGAGACCAGAAGTGTGCGCGCGCACAGCAAGGCTATATAAGCGGCTGTTTTAGGTTTGAAGGTGCTCCAATCTGGAGAAGTTGGCATGTCACAACAGACATAAAGTAACATCCTCTTGACGAGGGTAGAGACCAACGGGTTTGATAGCGGCAGTTCCTTGTGGACTGCGGGGTCATTCAGGTAATATGCTAAATGTCTAGAAGTCATATTGAAGACCAAATTTTGGTGGTGTACAATGAGCTGCCTAAACTCGAAAATGTCTCTTCCTTCTTTCAATAATCCAACCGGTCCCAGGAGGTCGTAGATTGTCCAATTTTCACTGAAGAGAAGTTTTAATTTGAGTAAGCTACTTTTTTGAATAAGCTGTAAACCATACAGAGGGGTGAGTATAGGGGCACAAACAATTGAGTCAGGTATGGGGCGCGAAGTGAACAATCAAACTTTTTACAGGTATTCTAGTACTCACACTGCCATTGGTTAATAGAGGTACCTGGGTAGCATGACATCAGATTATGTCATTGACCATATAAGAACGACTGATAAAACTAGTACTGGTTAATGGGCACATAGGACAGGCCTACCTGGGCTTATTGCACGTCGTAAACGCCATGGTGATCCCTGGTCCAGGCACTTGTTCACTTGGAACGCTGATATGGTGTGATCTGGGTGATATTGTGGAGTGGCTAAGGTGGGGGTGGGCTAAGGCTTATAAACCCATCCGTGAGGGTGGCTATTTCTCACTTTTGGATATCCCTATAGTGGTATGTCTTGCCCTAAAAAGGCTGGGCCTGATTCTATTGGATGGCTGCAGTTTGGGCATATGTCCCTTATGCAAATTTGGAACCTATACCCCGGTAATAAGCTTATAATTGGAATTCCTGGGGTCAGGTTTGAGATAAGGCGGGAGTGGAGAGGTCAGTTCACATGTCTAAAAATTTGCTGACCATGAATACATGTGTGTGAGAAACATCATGCCTGGGGTACCGAGCTGCTCTTAATTGACAGCTCATAAATATGGGGTTCTACCTGTATCAGCGCCCTCGTGCTAAACAGAGGTACAAACATGGGTGGGCATGGGGGAATACGAGCACCTACAATAGGCGTGTCAACTGGTAAATAGGAGCCCTGAAAAGCTATCTAGCCGGTGTATGCATGATTTTTCTTTAAATGAAAAACATGTACCAGAGGATACACTGCTGCCGTGGGCAATTTATGTGGCTACCTAACCATAGCTGGACAAAATTGTGTGCATATGCTGCCCTTGAGTGGTTGACAGTGCGGCTGGTTGAGGGGTTTGATCCTGGGGTCAAACAGTGTATAATTGGGCTCATTGGGCCTTTGATAAATAATTTAGGGGAAAAAAATAAAATTGGTTTAAGAAAAACGAGATATATATAATGAAAGGATAAATATAAAAACAAAAGGAGTGCGAGGTGATAAGTTAAGAGGTGAGTGTTAGTAAATCTTCAAAGAAGAGAAAAAGGGGGTACCTGATGATATGGGGTGCCGCTGAGGGAATTTGTTATCATCAGGTCGGGGCTTTGAGGTCGGTGGTCACATGTGTAGGGTGGGTAATTGGGCCTAGGTGTGTGTGAGTGCGGGTGTCCCTGTAGATAGCAGGGGTGTGGCACGTGGCCTGAGTGTGGGCCAACAGCCGTGGTGAGTGTTGGTGTGTGTGTGTGTATGGGGGGGGGGGGTCGGGGTCGAGAGGTGTTTCTGTGTGTTGGGGGGGGGGTATTTGTGCTTTCTCTATATGTGATTTCAACGAAAATTTCATTGCTTCCTTTTCTTTGCCTTTTTCTTGGGTGATGGGGCAAAGGTGATGATACCTTTCTTTGCCGGCCTTCCTCTCTTTTTCTTGAGGGGAGGGGCTGGTGTATTGGTATCAGCAATTATGCTTGAATCAGGGTCGAAGAGAGTTTGTACAGGACCAGTCTGGAGCCTTTTTATGATGGCTTTGGCGCTGGCTCTAGTAATTGGTCTTCTCAGCCTGGACACATGTACTGCCTTTTTAAAGACATGTCCATCCTGCAACCTTTTTAAAATTGCAGTTACTGATGAGGTCATCTTAACTATGATGTAAGGGCCAGAGTATGTGGGTTGCAGCTTTTTGGTGGTGTGTTTCACCAGGAGGTTAGGTATATGTAAGTACACCAACTGACCGGTATTGAAGGTGGCTACCTCTGCAGAGGCGTCATGCTTGGCCTTCATCTTTTTGTGGGCCTTTATCATGTTTTCTGCTGCCTTCATTTGAATTTCATCCCTGAGATTTAATAAATGAGTGGCTACATTTTCTTTTTGTGCCGGGTCAACATCTTCTGTTGCTGTGATCAGTGCTAATGCAGCCTCTGTGGGTAGATGGGTTTGTTTTCCAAATACCAGGAGATTGGGTGAGTAACCCAAGGCACTGGAGACTGTGTTGTTCATGCTAAAAATCACAGCTTGGAGGAAGGTTGACCAATGTTTTTGTGATTTAGACACAAAGGCTCTGAGGGATGATTCTATTGTCTGGTGTTGGCGTTCACATAGACCTTGAGATCTGGACCAGTGTGCGCTCCCTGTGACATGCTTAATACCAAATTTATTGCAGAAGAGGGCAAAGAATTTTGAAGTGTATTGTTTAGCATTGTCAGTGTTTAAAACTGAGGGAGTGCCATGGATGCAGATCACTCTCTGAAAGAAACCAAGGGCTACCTCAGCGCTTGTGTTGTCTTCTGTGCACCATGCTGTTACATGTCTAGTGGCATGATCTGTGACCACATGTATGTGGTGGGATCCATTAACGGCCTTGTTAAATGGTCCTATTGTGTCCATGGTGACGTGAGAGTAGGCTGTGAGTACAGGTTCACGGAGTGTCATTGGTGATTTTAGGTTTTTCGGCCTCTTTTTGGTGGTAAGGCATGTGTGACATGTGCCACAGTAATCAAACACCTGTTTGAACATTGAGCGCCAATAGTACCGTGACCTGATAGCTGCATATGTTTTCATTGAACCCAAGTGCCCTCCTAATGGGGAGCAGTGTGTGGATTCAATTAATGATTCTGCCCACTTTTCTGGAATCACAATTTGAAGGGAGGGGTCTAGGGATTTACCCATGACTGTGTCTGTGATTCTGAAAAGTACCTCATCTAGTATGATGAACTGATCATGATTGGCTAAAATCTGATTTGTCAAGCCTTGATCTGGTGGCAACTTTCCATCCTGAATGTAATTTAGCATTGATGAAGCAAAAAGATCTTCTTTTTGTGCTTTAATCAATACTTCTCTAGAGGGTGTGAGTGAGGGGTGCTTGCAAATTTTGGTGATAGCCCTCTCAGCCAAAGGTAACACTTTGTGTGACAGCTTGGCGCGTCTGGCATTGGCTGCCTTAACTGATACCCTGGGTGACCTAGACTTGGGAGGTCGACCTCTTGGCCTTGAACCAGCTGGCTTGACCTTTGTGGGTCGGCCTTGTTTGTTTACAGCGGTTCTGGACCGTGATTGGCTGGGGGCTGGGGGTGTGTCTTCCTGGGAGTTCTGTGACTGTGCCCTGGTCAAGACGCACAGCTCCGTTGGCGCTGCTAGTGAAGCTAAGTGGTTTCTTTCAGAGCTATTTTTCTTTGCAATTACACCTTTGGGTGGTTTGCCTGTGCTTCCCCAGATTTTACCTCCTTTTAGAATTGATCTAGGGGGTCCCATCTGGATTGGGTTCTTGGGTACTGGCTCGTTGGACCTAAAGACTTTGGTCATGGAGATATCAGAGAAAGTTAATTTCTTGGGGGGGAGAATAATTTTCCCCTGGGATCTAATTGGCACTGGGTCATCAGAGCTGGGTGGGTAGGATCTCCTGGATAGGAAATCTGCCACAAAATTTGCTCTGCCTTGCAGATACTTCACCTCAAAGTCGTAAGACATGACTGTGTCTACCCACCTGGCTAGTCTCCCATTAGTAATGTTCTCTTTTTTATTAAAAAGGGAGACCAGGGCAGTGTGGTCTGAGTACACTTTGAAGTGGGCTCCATCCACATAATGGTGGAACTTTTTAACTGCAAAGACGATGCCTAGAAGTTCTTTGTCTGTTATTCCATATCTCGTCTCCTGTGGTGTCAAACCTCTACCTGCAAATTCAATTGGTCTATAGAAACCATTTTCATCTACCTGTGTGATCACAGCTCCCAAGCTATAGTTGCTTGAGTCTGTAAATATGACAAATGGCTTGCTGTAGTCAGGGAATTTGAGGACAGCTTCAGTGCAAATTGAAGCTTTGATTTTCTCAAAGGCGCGCTGGCAACTAGTGGTCCATTTAAAGGTCCCTTTGGTGGCTTCATATAGAGGTGCCATTATGTGGGCAAAACCTTTAATAAACCTTTTGTAGAATTGTGCCATGCCATTGAAACATCTAAGGTCGTGGATGTTTTTAGGTGGAGGGAAGGTTTTGACTGGCCAGATTTTGTCTGGGGAAGGTGACACACCGTGTTGATCTAGAGAAAATCCCAAGAAATCCATCTTGGTTGTGCCAAATTCACATTTTTCTGATTTCAGTTTGATATTTCCCTTGATGAAAAGTTTGAGTACCTCATCTAGGTCCTGCAGGTGTCTTTCCCAGGTGGGGCTATAAATAGCCACATCGTCAACATATGCTACTGCATTTCTGTACTTGCATTTCATGAGCAATTGCTCCATGACATTCATGAAAGACAAACCTGAGGTTTTGAGTCCCATTGGGAGAACTTTGGCCATGTATCTGGTTCCATTGGCTGAAAAGGTGGTAATAGGCCTAGATTCTTCCGCCAGGGGAATTTGATGGTAGGCACTATATACATCTAATTTTGAGAAATATTTTGCACCTGTTCTGCCAACTTGTTGCATGAGGTCGTCTGCTCTGGGGAATTGGTAGGAAAAAGATTTGAGGTTTTGATTAACCCATCTGTAATCCACTACCACTCTCCAGCCTGAGGCTACAGATCTGTCTCCCTGAGGTTTGGGTACTAAGAAAGCTGGTGAATTCCATTCACAGGGCTTGGTACATTCCTCAATGATTCCCTGTTTTAAATGTTTATTTAGGAGCTCTCTTTGGAAAATTTCTTTATGAGGGGACATTCTGTATGAGGGCCTGTTGCAGGGCTTGAAATCTGGAATTAATTCCAGCTTGACCTCATTCTCAGTGTTGGAGCCAATGGCGCTGTCATCAATCACAAAAGCCTGCCTATTCTGTTCAACAATTTTACGCACCTGCGTTTTTTGAGTCTCAGTGAGCTGCTCACAAATTTTGTATTGTAGGGGTTCATTACCCTTGGGAAATTGCTCCAGGGGGTCTTCACCACAATTTATTGGAAAAAGCTCGCTGGCAGGTGAGACATGGTTCAGTGAATGATGAGTGTCCAGGGGGCCTATTGGTATAGCCTTTTTCATGTTGAAAGGTTTGAAAATACCTAGAGGTGTGTGTTTCTTCTTTAAATGCAAAGGAAAATCATTTGGATTTGCCACAGTTACCGGTATTAATTTTGCACTAGTCTTGGGTTTAACCAAGGCGTGCTTAATCAAGAAAGGTAGGGCTGGTTTGATATTTTCAGTGATGCCTGTCAATTTATTTAAATTTTCTGAACCGTTGACAATAGCATTGAGAGTGGTTTCAGAGTTTGGTGGTATTGTGATATTTTCAGCAGGCCTGATTGTGTTTATGGAGGGAAGCTTGGGGCCAAAACTAAGCTTAGCTTTGTACTTGGTCATGAAGTTTACTCCAAGAATGATGGGGTGATTTAATTTTGGTACAACATGTAATCTTGTAACAAATTCTTTGCCTTCAATTAGGAAGCTGAGTGTAATGGCATGGTTTACCTGTACTGTGGATCTGTCTGCTAGGAGGACATTCATACGTGAGCGTCTTCCATGTTTAAAGTTTGGGGTGTGTATTGCCTTATCTGCCATTTTTTGACTGATAAAAGATAGGGATGCTCCAGAGTCTACCAAAGCTCTATAGGGGTGGTCATTTATGTCGACAAAGACTGCACCTTTAGTTAACTCGGTATTAATGCGAGAGACCTTACCTTGCTGCCCATACTTATCTGACTTGATTCTCAGTTGAAGCCGTGCCACTCTGCTACTGCTGTCCTCGTAACAGTCTTCGCTGTCTGAAGAGGAGCTGTCACCAAAATCCAGGTTGTTGTCCTTGGAAAAATCCATTTTTGGCCGCTGTAGGGAGTTGATTTCTGCATCACTTTGAATATCAGTTGGGTGGTGGCTGGCGGGGGGCGTTCCAGATTTCATATCCACTGTGGTGGGGGCGGGGTGGTTTGGTGCTTTGCATCCTTCCCCTGAAACCTATTCTTCGTCATCATAGTCTGTGTCTTCATCAATGAAGTCTTCATCACCATCGTTGTGATCATGATTGTCTTCATCAATGTTATGTAGGTCAGCGTTGCCCTCAGGTTCCGTCGGATCACTTTCATTGTTATTCCTGGGGAATCTGCTGGGTGTGGGGTCTCTGGTCCTCCTATTCTGGTAAGGGGGACTATTGCTGTTTATGATATCAGCCTCATGTGTGACCTTTTTAAAGGAAACCTGTTTATTGTTTGCCGGGGCTGTGGCCACTGTGATGACTATTTTGTTGTCATCCCTGGAGGTAGGATTTCTGGAGGCGCTTTGTGATCTAGCTCTTTGCTGAGGTGGTTTATTTCTTCCTCCAGAAGCATCCTGAGACCTTGACCTTCTGAACCTTCTGTAATTGGGGTCAGATTGGTTGCTGGAGCCGTTTTGGGTCCTGGTCTCATACTGCCTGTTGTAGTTGCCACTGGGGTACCTGTCATACTTTTTATTGTTGGAGTATTGGTTTTCCTTTCTGGGTGTGCCACTATTGTTTTTGTTACTGTTCATGGCACAGAGGTCTGCTTGTTGGGTCCCAGCCATGGCCATTTTATGTGCTTCTATGCGCAATTCCTGTGTAAGGGCCATTTTTTCTGCATCAGCTATGGTTTTGGGCATGTCAGGGAGGATTACTGATTTAATTTGAGGCTTAAGCCCATTAATCAGGTAATCCACTTGAACTGACTCCTCCAGGTTGCTGTTTGCCAAGAGCAGGGTCATGTCTTCTAAGTACTGTTCCACTGTCTCATCTGGCTGTTGTGTCCTGTTTCTATAACCTTTGCTGATGGTTGCAGGGTCAGGGGTGCCAAAACGCTTCAGGAAGGCTGCATATACTGCCTCATTGTCATACATGATGGGCTTCTCAAAAATATTGGCGAAGAACCATTGAGCTGCCCTGCCCTTTAGGAAGGTGTATAGGCAGGAGGCGTGCAGGTGTTGGTGGCGGGGGTATACATTCCTGATCCAGAACTTAAATTCTGTGATGAATTTGGCGGCAGACCTGTACTCAGTTGGTTTGTCAAATGTCTCAGGCTTATTAAAAGAGCTGAGTTGGGCTGAGGAGAGTTTGTCATCACTCAAAGTCATTTGACCCAAACCACTGGCGATGTGAGATTGGCCTATCATTGGTATCATAGGGGTGGAGTGGTCGTATGCCTGGCGGTGTCCTGTTGGATGTGCACCTGTGCTTTGAGAATACAGGGTTTGCATGGGTATAGGCATGTTGCTGGGTGTACGAGCATGAGCAGGGATATAGATACTACCTGCCACTGTCCCTAATGTGTTAGCATTGGCCTGCACTGGGGTGGTGGCTGGAGCTGCCATCTGGCGAGTAGCGGAGACACTAGGAATATCGTCTCGGGTTGACCTGTGTGAGGTGGGCGTGGCACCCAATAAACCAGCTGGAGTGTTGTTCTGGAAGGCGCTGGGTGGGCTTGACCTTATGTCATTGCCAGCATGTTGGAAACCTGGCATGGTAGGTGCACTGGGGGTCTGTGAGGCATGAGGTATACCCAAGTTTGCCGGTGAGGAGTGGGCAGGAGGGGGCTGGAGTGGGGGCCTGTGGCCATAAACTGAGCAAATCTCTCTCCTAACATCATCCATGTTCCTGTTGATGCGCTCAGAGATATCTGCTGCCATCATTTCAGATCTCCTCAGGACATCTGCATTATCTTCTGCAGCTCTCCTGTGTGATTGTATCAAGTCGCGCTCCATTTGAGCCCTCCAGGTGTCCATGTTGTCTAACCTGTCGTTGACCCTGTTTAGATGGCTGGTGTGCTCCTGGCCTACCCTTTGGATTTCAGCTGATAGGAGATTAATCTGGCCAGTCAGTAAATTGCTTAAGGAATCACTGACTGCCTGTGTACATTCTCTTACCAGATTCCTGGCCAGGTCGTCCTGATCATACCTGGGAGGATGTGTAGTGGGTGTCCTGCTGTCCATCCTGCCTCTGCGTAGGTGAGGGAAGGTGATTTCAGGATCGTCCTCAGAGGTTAGGCTGTCTTCTGAGGTGCAGTATGGGGTGGCTCTTCTCCTGAAGATCTGGGAGGTGGCTCCTATAGCACCTGCTACTGCTGAGTCTATGCTCCTCAATACCCTATAGTAGGGGGGTGTCTGCCTTCTAAGAGGTGAGGTAGACTGTGCCCTCCTTCTCCTGGGGCTAGGTAGGGGTGTATAGTCTGAAGAGGTGGCCCCTGTGTCCAGGTTTGGGGTATTGAGAGTGTTTGGTGGTGTTGGGGTGGCCTCAGGGGTCGGGGTATTTAGATATGACCTGAAGGGGTCACTAGATGTGGTGGCGTCAGGCCACTGCTCCTCTAGTATTCTATTAATGCGACCTAAAAATGCTGAGGGACTTTCACCACACTGTGTATTGTGAGTGTTGGGGGCTGGTGCCTCCTGAGCTCTATTTGTCCTTACTGATCTCCACCTATTGATAGCTGATCTTATCCTTTGTCTCCAGAGATCAGATTCAGGTGGTAATGTAGGGTCAGGGGGAATATAACTGTCCCAGGTGAGTTCAGAAGGGTTGGGGTGTGTAAAACCAGCTGGGGGTGAGGTGGTGTCTGTACCGGTAGCAGGCTGCCGAGGTAATGTAGGTATGCTTTCTAAGGCGGCCTGTAATCGTGGTGACCTGGGCTCTAGGTGTGAGTCTAGGTCTAAGTGGCTTGGTGAAGCTACAGGTGTAGATGATGTTTCACCTGGTAGACCAGCAAGTCTTAGGACTGGGGATTCAGCACTTGAAAAACCAGGTAAAGTCAGATTAAGTCCTGGTGCCTGTGATGTGAGTGGGGTGCTGGTCTGTGTACCGGTATTATTGTCATCAATTGTTGATGAAAAAGTTTTGTTTCTACTCACAGGTGTTGGCTTGGGTGTTAGAAATGATGGTGGTAGGATTGGATCCAACAGAAAGGCGTCAGGTGACGAGTCAGATGACGGAACAGTCTGCTGCTGGTCTGGGGCTGCTGCTGGTGCTGCTGCTGCTGCTGCTGCTGGTGGGGGCGCGTCTAGCCCTGGGGATGTAACGGCATCTTCTGTAAATGGCTCTTTGGTTGTTGTCTCACTTTGATTCATGGCTCATGAGAGGTGAAAACAATGGGACGTTACAAATAGGGTTCTCCACCATTGTCAATGTCTCGTTACATGTCATGAAGTGAGGTAACAGGAGTCCAGACAATTCAGTTGATGATCCAGCTTTATTGTAAGATTGGCATGATGAGTAACTGATACAGTGTACAATATAGTACTCGCCAGTCTGACCAAGCTATATCCTAAGCCAAGGCACCTGAGTGTCGTAGGGTCTAGGTTGGAGAAGAATAAGATGCTGAGGCTTGATCCTGACTAGGTTATATAGTCAGGAGCAAGCCCAGATGACGTCGTGTCTATTTCTGTACTTTCTATTTTTAGTATAGGGAGCGACTCAAATATGCTGAGTCGGTGGTTCTGCTCAGTCCCAATCTGTGGTAGGAGGGGTGAGCTGCTCCTATTGGCTAGGTGAATCTAAAAATAGTTGAGTTCTCCAGTGGGGGATCCACAGGAGGGAGCCTGGGGATTTCCCACTGGAGGAGGGCAGGTGTGAACTCTTCACCCTGCCAAGCTAAAAATAGGTTGACCTTGGTTTGAACTAGGGGGTAGCTTGGCCAGTTTGGTTTGAGTATGTCGTTCATAATTATAATACGTAGAATAGTCCATTGACAGTCTCATACATAATATGAATAAGATTAATTTTCTATGTGATAGACGATACATTCACCTTGTCAATTATATGTATACCAGATCTCATGACATTGATTTTCTTGACAATAGACCTATTAGAACTAGGCTACATGATGCACCTACCTTAACTGTCACAACTCCTACTTGTCTAATGTATGCAAGGAGTGTAGAATATCTTGGTGCTGTAAGCTGGAATGCCCTGACAACCGGTAGGAGAAATGCCCCTAGTCTGGAACAGTTTAAAACTGAATCCCAAGACTACTTGGCAGGTCTTTTCCCCTATGTCAGGCCATAGCGCAATACCTTCTCAATAAATCTTTAATAATATTAATTTGTTATATTGTATCACCTTGTGAATGTGTGTGAATGACCATGCTGTATATCTTCCGATTGATTGTTTTTTGTTGGTTTTTTTCTTCCCCATGAGTTATCAAACTGATAATATAAATCTCCCAACTTTTCCCTCCCTCTTTCTCATTTATTTTCTTATAATTTAATATAAAGTGTCAACTGTATTGCAAACCATTGAAAAGAAGAAAGGTAGAACCAGAAGAATCAACCCTTACACAAAATATTGTGGGGATGAGGTTCTCTTCCTTCATTGTTATCTCGATGTATTATTATCTTTTTCTTATACCATGTCTCTTTTGGTTACTGATTGGCATTGATTACCTTATTGATATATGCTATGTTTCCTGGAGATTTCAAAATATAAGCTATTATGTACTTATCAATGTACCTTACGCTTATGAAACTATTATTTATTACCGGTAACATTATGCATGCAAATATATAACATCAATGTACCAAACAACCAAAGGATCCTCATGAATGTATAGAAATTTTGGGATAATAAAGTAAATTCAAACCAAAGAAAAATGGTAGTCTAGAATACCAAACTACCTTTTAGCCATCTTATTTTGCATTCTGTTTTAGTTATTGCAGTGGGTATGAGGGAATATAGCTCTCTGGGCTCACAATAATGCAAATGATAAGTTTGTATCACATTTGAGATTGATCAATCATACATCACTGGAAAGACCAATATGTATCCTAGTTAAATCTAAAATAACTTTTGAATATGAACTATAGAAGTTGAGAAAACACAATTTGAAACCTAATCTGCTGCCCATTCATAACTGAAAGTCAGTATAGGGGAGAGGCCACTTATCTAGGTCAACTGATAAGGCAGAGAGATGGGGAAGGGGAGGGGTGGGGGACAGGGTCATAAATGACTCTGGGTCAAAAATGACCCAGGGTCAAAAATGACTCTGGGGTGAAAATTCTTCAAGTAGGGTAAGTGGGGGGATGGTGGGGGGCAGGGTCAAAAATGACTCCAGGTCAAAAATCACCCAGGGTCATTTCTATACTTTAGCTTAGACCTGGTCACGGCGAATGACTTTTGGTTGACATGCCATGTTTAGGACATAAATTTTTATAAAAAAATATCATTATTTATCCACGAAAATCTCAGGTCTCGATGATTCTGACCTGTAGATCACGGAAATCACATTTATATTTATGTTAAATGTCTGTATCTCATAGTAAATCATGCATACTTTTAATAAACATTCATTGTGATTCTGTTCAATTTTCTTGTCTAGGCAGAAAACTAACGATGCTACCCGTCCTGGGTACAATTGATATATCTAACTATTCTAATCATGACAGTAATTTATCCCCGACATATGCCTAAGTACCCACTGTTTAAGAAGTTCGATTCCTGTTCATGGTTTGGCATAGCAGGCAGAAAAGGTAAAAAATGTCTGCCCTATTGACATGTCCGGGCGAGTGACATTTGAGTGGTATCCTATGTTCAGGACATGATTTCGTTGCAGATCTCTATGAAATTCACAGCTCTGAACCATTAAGACCTCTAGATTAGGCCAAATAAAAAAGGTGTGTTTCCAGTAACCTGACCGACCCGAGCAAAACAGGGGCAAAAAAAACTTTTTGAAGAATTTTGTCAATTTCTTTTTCATATTTAAAAGAAATTTTGATTACTTTTTGGGAATCTTTCCCGTATCCTTTTTGTGTTCTTCCCCTCTCTCATAGTTGCCATTTTCTCATCATTATTTTACAATGAATTCAAAGAATTTGATACATCTATTGATATGTGGCCTAACATTTCCTATATAAATTTTAAAAAATAGTTTTAATCCATTTCTCATCCATACACACAGAAAACTCTCGTGCCCCTCCTGTGTATAATCTATCTATATTCAGCCATTTTAACTATGTTAGTTTATTTACCAACCACACATACCTAAGTATTTGATGTATAGGGCATTTGCAGCAGGGGAGTAAGAAAGTGTTTATGTCTGGGCAAGCATAATGTCCTTGCGAGTGACAAATTAATATGTACAAGGTGAAGTGAATGGCACGCTCAGGTATACCGTGATGTTTTTCCCACCAAAGCTCTGTACAACCTGAAGTACATCCCCTGACCATTGTATTCCATGTAATTATTAGTTTCCACCTAACTCCAAGTCTCTTGTATGCATAATAGTATGTGATGAATAACTTATGACCCGAAATTCACTTGAAATCCAGTCTAGACCCTGGAAGAAAATGGCCCATGGGCAAGGCGAAATACAGCCCAAGTGCTCTAAACCCAACCCTGAGACCAAATATTGAAAGAGAAATGATATAACAGTGGACTAAAACATATTTCAAATTATTAAGCAGGCCTGAGGGGAAACTACCCCAAAAATCACTCGCCAGGACATCATTGCTAGGGTATATAGGCCCCAGGTGTTACCATAGCAACAGTTTTCATATTTAACTAATAATATCTCGTGAAGAGGTACCTCAACACCTATAGACTATGCAAAGAAAATATCTTTGAGATACTCTGACGTTTGGTCACAGACCCCCTTTCGGGCCAGAAGTATCCCTTCTATGAAAATCGACCTGCACATTTTATTTTTAGGTTCACGTTTTCCTTTTGGCAAGACCTTCCATTTTGCAGTGAGTGAGTGAGATATAGGGCCCAAAAGCCCAAAGTGGACTCAGTTACCAGATGTTGTAAGTAGTATAGGAAAGCATGTGTTTATATTGTAGCCATCTAGTATTGTGTTACTGACAGTATGTTACCAGAGTTCATTTCACCATATATGTGGATCAACATGGTAAAAGGTATGCCCACGAGGGGGTGCGTGGGCATGCCCACGAGGGGGTGCGTGGGCATACCTTTTACCATGTTGATCCACATATAGTCTATAATCATGTTAATGACACTTTACCAAAGGTACTCTCTTGTACATATTATATTGTCATTCTTAATTAATAGAGAAATGTAACAGAAATAAACCAGCAAGCAGTGTCTCCACTAGTGATCATGTGTACAGGAAACCTTTTTTAAATGGTCAATTGCACTGAGTTGGGGTCACACAGGGCTCACTAAGCGGTAAAAATTAAACTGCTTGGATTGTTTTGAAATTGTGTGTCCAAAATACTGGCACACTGAGGCACCTACCCTGAAAATTGGGAACACTAATATAAAAAATTGTCAATTTTAGAGTCAATTCCATTATTTAGCATTAGTTCCTATGGGATTCTGGTCCAAATGGGCTCATTTTTAGGGAGTAATATTTACATGTAGATAGGTGCATAAGTGGTTAATCTTTATAACAATGCATCTCTAGGAAATCCCATAACTATGCACTGGAGGAATCACTTTATGTGGCATGTATGGTTCCTCTAAAACTACACCAAATCACATTGCAATTTCAAATATGGCAATACTGAGGTATAATGTTAATGAATCTAAAATTCTTTACCCAACGACTGATAGTTGACACCTAGGGCTTTCTAATTATATTTTTGCATTTGATAAATATGATTTATTTCTCCCCACTATCATGTATTAAAGAATGAGGCACGAGGCTTTTAGCCATCACTCCAGGCAGATAAGGGAAAGAGTTCTTGAATTGATTATATATAATGCTAAATATTGGGGGCTAGTGGAAATATGAAAAATATATACATTTCCAATGCATTTTCTCTTTACTTCGCCCCATACCAGTCGGAGCACGATGAAAAAATGTTCAAAATACCCCATAAAAAGCTTATATTTTGTAGTCTGCTGATTTAGATATTAATGATACATGGGCAAAACCATAGTTTCCAAGCAAGATCCTGACCTATTCCTGTTAGCCTATGAGCCTTTTTTTTAGTGTCAGCCACGTGTAACACAAAACTACATACAGTACCAAAGATAAATACATATGTACAGTAAGAACTTACTCTGAGGCTGTGTGGTAAAGCATACCAACCCCGGAAAACTTTCTTCTGCTGGACTGAGACATAGTTCTTTATTAATATATATGTGTCACGGCTTTACTTAGTCTGTAGCACTGCTGAAACTTTCTCTCTGTGAAAAAAGAGAGAGGGTGGATCCTTTGGTAATACTTCCAGTGGAGGTAAAGGGACCCGTACACCATTTTGATATTTGTATGTCAGGCGGCCGGAAGTAGAAAAACAGGGCCAACAAAGGTTATGACCTACATAATATCACAACTATGGAAGAGACATGCGGGGTTACATACCACCTGCCCTAGGGCAGGTGGCATTTGAAGCACCGCATGCGGAACCTATGTGGAAAAATAATTTTCCATATCCTGAGCAAAAACGCCTTTTGGGCTGTATGCACATATGGCATCCCATATGTGAGCTTAAAAGATATGGGAAAGCAAACAAAAAAACGCTTTCGGCTGATGCGGGGTCCGCATGTGACATACGGACCCCGTATCTATGTGGAAAAACGGCCTCCTGGATCATGAATTGACAAAGTCAGCATTTCTTAATAACATAACATTTTATTGATAGCCCTATATCTTGGCATATTAAAAAAGGTTCATTCAAAGATCTAACTTCTAAGATGTCAGTTTTTATTACAAATGCGGTAAAACCTTCTAAAAAAGGGGAACATTACTGATCATAATCAAACATGAATAACACCACTAATTAGTCTCCTAGAAACACCAAATATTGTAGCCAGACTGGTACAATGTATGACTATGTATACCAACAAGTTAAAGTGAGGCTTGAAAACTCTTGAAGTTACGCATTGGTGGAAAAATTGGAAACTCTGAAAATTTGGGAATTTATTCTCCCATTTCTTAACTTTGACCTAGCTCATTCAAAATCTTTCATACAATGACTATATGTGACCCATCAAGGGAGAACAACCCTCCGCGGCGGAATTTTTATTTCCCCATTTGGCCACCAGGGGGCATTGGAGGGGCAAAATTACTCTAAAATCATTATAAAAATACACTAAGCTAATTTATTATGCAGAATTCAAAGGTTTCAATAAAAATGCACTGTTTTCTGTAGAAATGGCCCATATTTGGATGGTAAATGAACATTTTTTGTGAGAAATCAAACTATATGCCTGCTACCAGTTGCCATGGCAACCATTCCAATAATCAAAATTTGCATATTGTTGTGCCAATTTTCGGGGATACTCACCAAAAACCCAAATCTGAAAACAGAAATGAAAAATTCATTGTAGGTCAAAATCTATGATAAAAATCACCCTAATGTTATGTATTTTTTATGAAAAAGGCTGATTTATTGTGTTTTTAGACATTATCATGGTTTATAACGTATTTAGAGCTTTATCGTTGATTTCAGATATGAATAAGGACCTATGTTCAAGGAGGGGTTCTGACATAACTACTAGGAATATCTCAGCCAATGATGTCTCATTTTTAAATATCATGAGATGAATTTTGATAATGAATTTCCCTGCAGAGGGGTGTTTTTGCTTGCCTGGTCACATATTAACATCCATTGTTTCTAGTAGAACTACTGTACAGAATAATTACAATTAGCCTGATATATGATACTGCATATTCAGTGCCTGTGTAGAGGCCATATGGCATGTACCATCAGTACCGTTCCCTATTCATTAACCTCTTAAAGAATGGCCACAGCTCATCTATGCATCATCATATTCCATTGGCATCACATAAACAATGATAAAAGAGTTTGTGCTGCATATCTAGAGTCATTTAAACATGCATAAAGCCCATCTTTGGTGTCTAATATCACTTTGAAAATTAAAAATCACAACTGATTGTACATTTGTCACTACTCTCACATCCCATATGGTGCTAAAATATATCTTTCCATACACCAAATAGTCTTTTCCCATAAGCCAAACATGTCTACAATTGAATACAAATGATAGAAACACCATACAAGATGATAGGTTGGCACTATAAAAGTCTAACTCTAATCATCTCAAAAATGCTTGTAGCCATCAGTAACGTTCCTTATTCATATGTGGTGCTAAAATCTATCTTTACATACACCAAGTACTGTTTTCACATAATCCAGACATGTCTACAATTGAGAGGAAATGCCACAAACATTATACAAGGTGGTAGGTTGATACTATGGAAATATAACTTTGACCATACAGTAATATCTGTAACCATCAGTAACATCACTGGACCATTAATGATCGTGACCTCTTGATTGCAAATAATAAGAAGACTGGTGATATTCCCTAACCAGGTTAGATGGACTCTATCAGTAACGTTCTACTTTTGAAAATTCATAATAAAATGCATATAAAAATAAATTATGCCCCAAGACTCACCCAAACCATATAGATATCTTAGCTATGACCCCCAACTAAGGAATAAAAATATTATTGGTGGTGTAAAAAAGTTTCCCTTGCTATTATATGCCCAAGGAACCACATGTGCAGTAAATCTTGGAATGACCCATATATATGTCACAGACACATACACACACACACACACATGTGTATATATATATATATATATATATATATATATATATATATATATATATATATATATGTATGTATACCTTAAACACATCTACTGCAGGCCTATGACATCAGCTTTATCTCACTGCTCATTGCTTTATCACTGTCTATGAAAGGAAAGGCAATTACTACTAGGTCACATCTATAAGCCTGCTGCCTTATATCTCAGTACTCCTACCCTATACAACCCATAGATATTGTAGATCTGTCAAACAGCAATGAACATTTACAGGCCAGTAAGCAGGATGGCAATATGTACATAATAAATGGGCAGTCAGTCGTGAATTGACACCCAGTGGTGCCTACAGCTGACCCATTGCCTGACTACCACAGTCCATTGGGGGCAATAAACATAGCGCATATGACAGTCAGAAATAGGACAGAAGAGCTGGCAGAGGAGCGTGGTCAATAATCAGCACAAACAAAGGCTTACTAGTACCCCCTCGTGTTGGTTTGTGTGGAATCGTTTGCACATCAGTTAACAGCCAAAAATACCTTTCTTCCAGTTTCATATCATCATATATCACTAGCTGGACTAGCTATAAAATTATCTATTTATTCATATAAGTTTGTTTGTCCACTACCTAATATAATTCTCCCATTCTCCTGAAATAGAGCATCCATGGATAATGTTCCTTAAACAGTTAAAGCCAGTAAACCTATGATAGGACCTGGGATTGCTAATCGAACCTGTGGGCTAGATTTTTATTCGGGAAACATTTTAAAGAATTTGAATCTAATTTGATGTCTGTGTTTGAGAAAGTGCAATATTTTGTGTCTATTGTAGTTACTTCATAAGCCCCATTTCCTAGCTTATCTTGATCTTCACAAAGGTACAACAAAAATTTGCATAATGGTTACTCACCGTGACACCCTATTAAAACAGAAGGTAGATGTCTCTTTTTTTAGTAAGAGTACACATTCTAAAGTAACATGTTCATGTGAAAAAAAAGCTGGGGCAGGGATTAGGTATCCAAGGAAAACAGACAATGAGGAAAGAAGAATATGTAAGAGACAACTCATAGTAAAAGGAAATATTAGTGGTCATTACACTGGCCCCAAACTACCAACCTCGACATCACTAAACAGGCCCTGTAAGCAGGAGGGGACACACATCCTGCATAGTCCCTTCTACAGCCAGTGTGATTTGAAAGCTGAGATGATGGAAGCTACCGGATGCATGAAGTGAGCACTGTCCTCCAATTGCTACACGTAGACCCTCTACACTGTTTGTAAGTTAAGAAGGATGGGTAGTTTGAGGGAATCGTGGAGACAGAGCTAGATATGGAAAAGGCTTCAATTTCCTCAAACCTAAAGTAGGCCACAGAACAGCCAATTGTAAGAATTCAGGTTCCTTACATATAAGGTGCACCCCACATATGGATTATGCCTTTACTGAAAGATAATGCTATAAAATGCAAATGGGGCCTGATTAAATTCCAAATTCATATCTAAACACAGCATAACCACAGCGAATATCTAATGCAAGAACGTAATTTAATGAATATCATGAAAATGAATGTTATATTATTTGCAAATAAAAAAAAGAGAGTACAACAGTGTGCCAACTGTGTGTTCCCTGAATTAGCCTGTGGTAGCAGATTGGCTGCTCTCTCGTGCCATGACCCCTTGACATTGCAGAGGAATTCACTTTCCTAACATGCTATTCTTAAAGCATTGTAGAGGTGCAATGTTAGAACGTTTTGAATTAACCTCATGAAGAGTACAGTAAATTTAAGAGCCTCTCAGGGAAAAGCAATGCTGCAGAATCATCAGCTAAGGAATTATCAGTCTACATGCATTGTACTAGTTTGGGTACTCTAGGCTGTTGGCATTTAGAGGCCAGTAAGAAGGTTGGTAATATGTACATTGAAAATGGGCAGTCGGATGTGAATTGACACACAGTGGTGCCTCCAGCTGACCACCAAAGTCCACTGGGTGCCATAAACACAATGTGTAGGGAACTCAGAAATAGCACTGCAGAGGTGGTAGGAGAAGGTACTCAAAAACCAACACAAACAAATGCTTACTAGCACTACCTAAAATTAGTTTTCCCTGCTAGACAAAATGACTAGCTATGATATCATTGATTTCTTTCTTTTCAAACCAGTCACTCTGTGCAGCAGCTAGGATTGCCTTATTACAGAAAGAACCTATTGCTGTTATTTCATAATGCTTATCACTAGCACATCTATACTGAGCTTTCCAATCTAAAACTAAACAGAAACATGGGATTAGGATCATATTTTTAAGTAAGGGTACAAATTTTGGGGTAAAACTGAAAGTGTAGAGAATTTACAATTGCATATTAGGATAACGGGGGGTAAACTAACAGAGGCCCTTAGGTAAGCATGGAGGAAGGAAGGCTAGAATGTAAGGAATTATGATGGATACAATTCCTAGTAAAGAGAATGAGTCAGTGGTCCCCACACTAGCTCCAGCCGACCTTCCTAGTCACCACTAAGCAGAAATGGCAGGCAGGAGAGGACATATATCCTGCACAGTACTTTCTACAGCAAGACATGACCGGTGTGATTAGGAAGTTAAGATAACTGAAGCTACCAGACACATTAACCAAATGCTGTCCTCCAATTTCTGCAAGTAGGGCTCTAGTGTACTGATTGTAACTGAAGGTGGGTAGGTAATTTGAGGAAATTATGGGGAGGCAGCTAGAAATGGAGGATGTTAAAATTTCCCCAACCCAAAAGTAGCCAATAGTAACTATACCCTTCTTAGTAAAGGGCATTGGAGTGGGGCAGTGATTTAGAGCGTTGACATGGGACAGGAATCAACGACAAAGAGACAATGATACAGACTGCAAGAGAGAGAGAGAGAGAGAGAGAGAGAGAGAGAGAGGGAGAGAGCCACAGATTGTGATTAGACCTTTTATGTTATCTTGGTAAAAAATAAATACTCAAAATTCACATTTTGATAGGGGGTCCTTGTCCAGCCTATTAAGCAGAATGTCTAGAAACAGGGAGGACAGACTAAGTCCCTTGGCCGTTTCTTGAATCTGAGAAGGAGGATGGATTTGAAAGATGTCATAGTTTTAGCTAACTTAATTGGCACATATTGACGAACTGTAAGCCATATGTCCATTTTGAACTAGTAAGGATACATCAATATTCACCACAAATGGGATGAAAAACGATTAGAAGCTGGAAGAGATTATCTTGAGGAAGTCATTTTTCAAGGCATTAGGATCCCACAAAACAAAATGGTTTAAGACATTGCTGCATCGGAAATGACAATCAACTAAATAGACATGTCATAATAGCACTCAAAGTGCTATAGACAGTTGGCATTTAGCAGTCTGTAAGCAGGTTGGTAATATGTACATAGTGAATGGGCAGTCACTTGTGAATTGACACCCAGTGGTGCCTACAGCTGACCTATTGCCTGACTGTTGAAGACGATAAACATAATGCGAAGGGCAGTCAGAAATAGGACAGCAGAGGTGGTAGAAGGATGTGGTCAACAATAAACACAAACAAAGGCTTACTAGCACTTCCTGGTGTTTTTTGTATTGTAACTTTTGCACATCAGTTCTTAGCCAAAATAATTTTCTTCCAATATCATATCATCTTATTGCATCTACAGGAAAGGAAATGACTAGCTATAAAACTATCATGATTTACTTCAGAATACTTATTTTGTCCACCACCTAATATTCGCCTGAAATACAAATCAGAGCATGGAAAACGTTCTTTGAACAGTTGAAGCCTACAAACCTATTATAGGACCCATATATTACTAATCAAATCTTTTGCCTGGATCTTTATTCAGGAAACATTTTAAAGAGTTTGAATTTAATGTGATGTAGGTGTTTGAGAAAGTGTTTTATTATGTCCCTATTCTTGTTACTTCACAAGACCTTCTTGATCTCCACAATTGTACCACAAAGCTTTGCATAATCAGGTTGGGTAAATGACGGAAAATTGACACTGCTAAGGTAAAATGCACCAGGGTGAATTTTCACACTGCCAGATCCACCCTAGTGGTTACTTACCCTGACACCCATTAAAACAAAAGGTAGAGTTCTCTTAGCATAATTTGGGAAAGTACTACTAGCCCATCTTGCATGTGAACAAACGAGCATGGGCAGGCATTAGATAGCAGAGGGTACCAGGAAAGCAGGAAAGGAGGAAAGAAGAAGAAAATGTGAGAGACACAATTCATAGTAAAAGGAAACTTCAGTGGTCCCAACCTACCCACCTAGACACTACTGAGCAGACCTTTTTAGCAGGAGGGGCAGACATCCTGCACAGCCAGACATCTGAACGTGACTGGTGTGATTTCAATGCTGACATGATGGAAGCTACTTGATGCAAGAAGGATGGATGCACTGTCCTCTGATTTCGACTAGTAGACCCCTCTAGACTGATTGTATGTGTAGAAGGATGGGTAGTTTGAGGGAATTGTGGGGACAGAGCTAGAAATGGGAGAGCCATTAATTTTCTCAAACCTAACGCAGGCCTCAGAAGAGACAATTGTAACTCTACACATCCATTATATAAGGTGCACCCCACATACGGGTTATGTTTTATTAAACCATAACATAATGTTGATCAGAATGTTTCAGCTAGAGGGAGCCTTCATCAGCTGATCAAAAAAAGGAGTAAACAAAAGAGGCAAGTGGACTTACATGAGGCATTGAGAGAAAGCAAGGGACAGAAAGAAGGTGAGGAGACAGGAAATGAGAAGATCAGAAAAGTGGGAAAAATGCACAAAGGTACTGCCAAATGCCAAGGATGCACTGAGAAAATATTCTTACTCACTTGAGTCTGTATCCAGACTCAGGCAATGTCGCCAAAATGAGTATGATTTGAGCCTCAGCCTGACCCTGGGATGGTACTCAGGCAGAGCCAGAGTATCATCCCAGGATCAGCCTCAGGATCTGCCAGAGTATCATCCAAGGATCAGGCTGAGTCTCAAATCATACTCATTTTGGCGACATTGCCTGAGTCTGGATACAGACTCAAGTGAGTAAGAAAATTTTCTCAGTGTGGTGAATTGTTGAAATGGGCAATATCTCTAAATAAACGCTAAGCACAGTCACTGTCAGTAGTATATATAAAACAGGACCATGAACCAGCCCTGGAGTGAATAACATGACAAGAAGTAAAGGGGCATATATAAATGTAATTACTGGGTTTGGCAAGGAAAATGATTAAAAGCTCTGAACATGAATGGGCCTCAAGGCAACATAATAGGAGAAAAGAGGGTGACAGATCCAGGCAAGTTTTCCTTTTTTGTAGCCAATGTCAATAAAATGGGTGGGCACAGTGATTGGGTTGAAAAGCAGTGACAAATATTTCAGGTTTAGATTGGAAGGGACATCAGGTAAGGGTGAGCATTATGGAGCAACGATCCATAAATAGATTCCCATATAAATTTCAGGTGTAATCATACTTATGAGTTGCATTGATGTTTCGGATGGAACGTGGAAATATCATGGTTGTGAGGAATAAGAAGTGAATCCGACACAGCCAAATGTTTGTAAGGGGGAATGCACAGCTAAGGAATCGCCAGTTTGCCTTTTTGAACACACTAGGTAGCTCACATTTAGATGCACGTAATTGGGTGAGCCCTTTCCTTGTGAACAGGAAAAGGCAACAGCACTGGCTAATATCAGTTTGTAAGACTACATTTGCACATGAGTTCACAGCCAAAAATGACTGGCTATAATGTCATTGGTTTTCTTAGAAAACAGTTGTTTTGTCCAGCAGCTGGGATAGACTAGAAGGCATACAATTCCTAGTAAAGATAATTAGGTCCTTTATCTAAGGGATAAAGGACCGAGTGGAAGTCTAATGGTCACCTATGGTGTTTATACCATAGTTTCCACCATTAAATTAAATATTTTTACCTTATGAAGCCATGAAAATCAATATTATTTGTTGCGAGTCGAAGTGACTGTCCTCTGCCATATTGGTTTCTCAGTGAGTGGACCGGACTGCCTGGACACAAAGTGTTACGTTGACGTGTGTCCCAGGGGCATTTTCATAGTAGAACTGCTGCTAAGTAGCGCGCACACCTTGCAGAATGGCTTCAGGCTATAGGCCAACATAACAGCTTGTGTCTTGCCTCTATAAACAAACTGTCCGCAATGCAGTCAACACGACGGTAAAAATATCCACCAATTCGATTATTCTACCATCAATCTTGTCAAATATAGAAGTCAAAGCATTCAAAATGAAAAGGTAGGTGATAGATTTTAATGTTTAGATTAATCCTGTGTACTCATTAAACTTCTATTGCTACTTTTTTTTAATATCAACTTAAATTCTTTGCTGTCAACTTGCTGTCATTTCCTCTTAATCCAAGTGTCAACATGGGTCCATTTAGCGCACACTATTCAAACTTCATCATCACCTGTCGGCACCGTAAAATCGTTCAAGAACTTGATAACCAAGGTATAATCAGTGGTCAGCCCCCTGGCTCCTGCCCTCCTATCAACCACTAAGTAGGCCTTGTGAGCACACATCCTGCATATTACATTCTGCAGCCAGACATTCCAACATGACTTGGTGTGATTTGAAAGCAGAGATAACTAAAGCTAGCTTACACATGAAATGAACACTGTCCTCCAATTTCGTCAAGTAGGCCTCTAGTGCACTGATTGTAACTGAAGACAGATAGGTAGTTTGAGGGAATTGTGGAAAGGGAGCTAGAAATGGGGAAGCTTCAATTGAGAAAGTGAGAGTGACAATGAACAGGATTAAGGAAAAGCTGCGTTAAATGCACATCAGGAGTGTTGTCGATATAACCTAAGAACACACAGTGGAAGTACCAAATAGAACGAGGATATAAAGCAGGCATTAAAGAAATGAGAGGAAAAGGTTGCAAATAACAGATCATGGCAGGGACACTGATCAGAGTGCGCAGACAAAAGTACCTGAGGTGAACAGGAATGACCTTTTCAGGAATGACCCCTTCAAAAGGAATAGGAGAAAAGGTAGGTGAGAGATTTCACTTTTTGTAGTCGACATTGGTGTCAGTGAAAGGAGTTGATGATCAGTGGCAAAGGCTTTAGGTTTAAGCTGAGAGGGATATAAGGCATGAGTGAGCCATCGAACCCCAAAGAAATGAACTCGAAAAAAAAAAAGCGTTAAGCCTTATGGCATGCTGATTAGTAGATGATTTCCTAATAAATGATGAATATCAACCTGATATAATACCAATGGTTGATAGAGAAATGACAAATGTCATGGTTGGGAACAGGAGAGTAGTAATGAAACTATGTTAGGCTCATAGGTTATCTTTTTCACTGAGTACTCTATGAGGCCTATGTACAAAGTAAATTGGCTGTTACCTCACTTAAAACATGTAATATTTTCCTTTTGACCTGCAGTCGTCTTTGCCTAAAAACCATGTAGGTGGAGCAATGACAGAGGTTGGCTAATGACAAGACACAACAATATCTTTCAGATGGAGAATGCAGCAACTGCCAATCACATGAGATATGAATGAGGGAAAGCAAACAAACAAATTAAGGAGAAATAATGCAAAGGAGGAAAAGCTGTTTTTATGGATGGGGATGGTTTACACCCATCTACAGCTGCATGGCCACTATCATAAACTTGATGTCAGTTTCAGTAATATATATGGGTTAGGTTTTTGATTTCTACCCACTATAGTCCAGACAGTTAAAACGCATAGAAGTTAATATCAATTAAATGCACTTTATTATAATTGAAGACCAACATCATGGGGCACTAAAAACCTGATTCAACCGCTGTACTCATAAAATGTCAGTTTTGGTAAGCCATCAATGAAAATCATCTCTTTTCGTGTAACCATGGTCACATTTATAATCTTGCTTCATAGTGGACCCCCTAGAAATGCTCATATCACCCTTAAATTTAGTATACTTATACTGTCAATAGTTACCAATGTGCATGCAAAAAGAAATATCATGTCTCAAAATCCTTTTAATCTATGGATGATCTAAAAATTTTGAAATTTTGAACATTTGTTGTTTTCATCGCAAACTTTTTGCACTTTCCTATAACAACATTAAAACACATTCTATTCTCCTTAATATCACTCTGAATTATATTTATGGTCCGTACTATCTAAACCAAGTTCGATTGTATACTTGTGGAACAACATAATGTGGTCTGTTGCCACCCTAACCTTAGTCATTCATAGTGTATAAATGTGACCATTGTTACCATCCATAGCAATCAGCAGAACCACTTATTTAACCATTTTCCCTTGCTATAACATCTTTAAACTCAACACATTTGTGCTAAACAGGTTGAGCAACTGATTTAACCTATTTTGTCCATGTATACTTTGAACCCTGAAAGGGTGAGCACCATGCATCTCCACGTGGAAATGACAGAACTTTTTCAAGTGTAGACAGACTTTGGACCAGAACAAAATAAAATTACAACACTTAATACAGATCTATTCAATGCCAAACAATGTCTAGTATGTGAATTAAATATAAAAAATCAATTGAATAAGCATGAACATCAGTGGTACTACTGTAAAACCCTGGTCATAAGCCAGATTTTTTTTTCTATTTTTGACGAAAACTGGCTTCTAAATTTCTCCCAAAGTCTACCCCCAGCTTATGACTGTTTTTTTTTACTATAAAATAAAGAGAAAATGGTAAAAATATTACCCTAAAACCGGCTTATAGGATTTCCCTGAACTCGACTCCCGCCGGCTTATGACTGGGGTTTTAGGGTATATCAATCATAGAAGGGGAATGAACATGACCGTCGTTATACAAGGTACCTGACGTAGTTATAGCATGGATTAAACTATTTTTCTTCGCCATAAGACCTTTAAACGCACCACATTTGTAGTAAAGAGGTTGGGCAACTGATTTAACCTCTTTTGTACATACTTTGAACCTCTAAAAGGTGAGCACCATGCATATCATTCAAAAGTAATAATAATTAAACATCAATCAAACAACATTATAGAATATACAATGTATGTGTTTGTTCATTAACAAATTATATGCGTCATTCAATTAATGTTAAAAGGAGGGATAGGTTCAAATACTCACCAAAGGTCTTTGGCCATCTGTGGAGGAATGGGATCATCGCCCTTGATGTGCCGTGACTGCTTTTGACTGGGTTTGGTCTTAGCAGCTGGTTCTCTGTGAAGGTGCTTAAAGGCCGGCCCCCCCCCCACTGTCCGATGACAGCAGCATTGGCTCTTCTGGGCTTGTCCCCTACCCTTTCTACTGGTGCTTCCGCTTAGTGGGTTTGTCATCTGCACTGTCAGAAGACAGGACCAGTGGCTCTTCTGGGCTTGTTCCTGAAGATGTTGTGCACTGGTGCTTCGTGCCCTTCTGCTTCTGAAAAAAGAAATACCAATTTAAGACTGATGATCCAAAAAAGGAAATGAATTGGAAGATCCACACAATTCTCCAGGTCAGTCTCACTTATTTTTGGGTGGGTGCGTAGAGCCACTGTGACTTAAGGAAGATGAAGAACCTGCCCTCTTTTGTTTCTTGGTCACCAAAGGAATGCACAATATACTCTTTATTCATCAGTTGAACACATCTATTGAGGAAACCTGGTTGAGATTGTGCATTGTGTAGTTCTAGGTTTCAAACATTTTGTAAGCACATGGTATAGTTAACTGGAATAAATTATACAGTGAAAGTACTATGAAAAGATCACTTTATAATAACACACTTACATTTGAAATATCAGCAATCTACAGATAACGTCTCAGATCAGCTTGCCTGCCCTTCTCCCCGTCACTGTCAGAGACATATGCCTCTCGGTCATAAGGTTGCTGAGGTTCCTCCTGCTGGGATCCAAAATCTGCGTCCTGTGCATTCTATTGGTTGCCAGAGTTGGAGGTCCTTATCTGGGATTGGCGTTTGTTCTTGTTAGAGAAGAGGAGGACTGGTAGAGCTGACCGGCCAGTATGTCCAGTTGTTGTAGTGCTAGCTGAGTGATTGCGAGCTGCAGGAGTGGCAGCAGTGCCAGGTGTTGGAGCTGCAACATAGCGAGCTGCAGAAGTGGCAGGAGTGACAGGTGTCGGAGCTGCGGGAGTGCCAGCTGCAGGAGGTGGATGGGGCTGGGGTGCTGGCTCACCAGTCTTCTCCCGCACCCTTAGGTTTGCAACTTGAACCCTGTTTTGATGCCTTATTGTGTCCAGCTTGTCCTAGTGTCCAGATGCCTTCAGGCGGTCTCGCTGAGCCTGGCCCTCTGACGCCCATTCAGCCTTTGAGGTGGCATCTCGCAGCTCCGCAAACTTCTTGGCTCGGCTGACTGCTTTGTGCTGCGCTGGTGTCAAAGCCTGTCCATCTGGCAGCTTCTTTCTCCCCATACTGCAAACAAAATAAAACTGAATTAACACATGAAATTGAGCAGAATGATGTAATTTGTAACAACAGTCAGTTTATATTTGATATAGTACTAGACCGTGTACATGTGATAAGTAAGAATGTAGAATTAACCCCACCCTATTACCAAGTTGGAAATAAAGTATGTGTCATTAAAGAAATGACTATTACATAGGTTATCTGTATCATAGGGCCATCTTGTGTTAAAATATGGAGAGGTTGCACCATGGCTTACTGTGCTATCGAGAGGAAAAGTGGTCATGTAACGATGGTCACATTTATAAATTTTGCCTATTTCTGTCCCTGGGATGGTCTAGACTGTGCTAATAGCACTCAAAATTGTACTTAGTGTTGGTAGAAAACACATGAATCCATTAGAGTGACCACATATATTGCACATATAAGTATAGAAGAAGAATAAAGAAAATAAAGAAGATGGCGGTAACGATGGTCACATTTATATGGGTCTTGGTAGAAATGGACTTAGCAGGTGTTAAACTACTAATCTAAGACTTGAAGTGCTCTGAATCGTTAGGAACAAGGTATAGGCAGGTTTTAGAGGTTAAAGTGACTAGGAGTACTAGGGTAAAGTGGCCATGAGTCAGCCACCGTAACCCCTGGTATCTGCTATAGAAGGCAAACTTGGAGGGGACACTTAATGATGGATAATAAGATTATTTTGAAGTCTTGGGCTTCCAAGCCAATATAGTCACAATTTCCATAACACATGTCTAAATGGCCATAAACTTTCATTATCTGGTATTTGTGATGTTTAAACATCAGTACCTTGAGTCAAACACAAGTAGCTTGAGTCGGCCACATCACATTGTGAATTAACTTCTCATTACCAGTGTGTCTATTTCTGTATCAACTACAAGGAAATGGCTCATTTAATGTTCACTGGCACTTGCCATTATGTGAATGTAATGTTTAAATCATTTTTACTGTTGGTTAACTGTCTTACTTGACCCATAGCGCACCATTTCAGACTTTTTCATTATTTACTGCTGATATCCTCTTCCAAGGTGGTTGGCAGGTTGGCAGAAACCCACTTCCCACTGTATGGATACTGTCCCTAGGCCCATATTATAGACAACTGGTAGAGAGGGCTTAGGCTGGATTCCCAAAAATATTTTAAAAGCAGCATCTACCTCTCCCCCTATCCTATCAATGTAAATAGGTTTAAATCCACTAAAATTACCATTTATTATTGAAATATGGAACCAGGAAACAAGAAAAATGACCGACTCAAGGTACACTCTACCCTACATATTTCTGCAATTTATGGGGGTCAAAAAGGCAAATTTCAACAAATTTATGAGCATTTTTTGGTATGAGTGGTTGGTGCAGGATTAAAAAAAAATGAAATTTATCCATGATATGTAACCATGTCTTCCCTCCCCTAGAGATGTGTTGGTTAATGCATTACAATCATCCGAGAGAGGCTACAAGGTATACAGAGAACCAAGGAATAAATGTGACCATTGATACCGAGATATGTGATGTCGGCTATGGACCTAGTTTCTGACCTATAACTCAACTACAAATGGCGGCAAACCCCCAAACACATACGACGGCCACTTTTAACAATTCATCGATTTTCTTGATTTCTTACCTTGAATTCGATTTTGGCGTATGTTTTGTAGAGGTAGAATGTCGAAATCATCGTCAGAATGTCAACAAAGTCCCTCTGCGCGATGTGCATGCGTCATGCTCGGCTGTACTTCCGCTCAGATAACGTACAGTGAGAAATACTTTCCCGCCTCTATTGGGCAGATAAAAGTGATCATTGTTACCGCCAGGCTAGGTACCCTCAGATGGGGGGGAAGGATGTCACCATCAATGTAACACCTGGTCAATATTTTTAATTTCAGCCCTAGATTTAAGTTTCTAAGAGGGAATGGATTATTATTTCACATTTATATTTGTGAAAAGTATGTTAATGACTGTGGGAGGAACATTTTTTGCAGTGAAGCCAACATTTTTGGCACATTGTACAAGTCAAACATACCCTACAGAAAGGTGGTAATAGGGAAAATATAATTATTGCCAGTTGTTCCATGGTCATTCAGGATGAAAAATAATAGTGACCATAGTTACATCTTGGACCTACTCCATTGAAAGGCATCAGGGAATGATAAAAATCACCTACCCAACCCTCAACTATAATCCATTTTTCAACTAACACCCCTAATGAAAAAATGAAGTTTAAATAGTGACCATAGCAGTACTTTCGGAAACCCTACATGCATCCAAAGTTAGAATAAGTCTTTTGAAAGGGTGTTCATCAACTTTGAGAGTCAATATCCCAGGTAATAATGATGCCAGGTGCACAAAATTATACTTTTCTGAAAGCTCTAAGTGTCCTCTGTTGAATGTTGGGACTAACCTGAGTTATACCAGGCCTGAGAGAAACTGGGAAAACCATGAATATGCCAATTGGGTAGAAATAAAAAAAAAATTGACCCATATATGGAGATACAAGAAATCATAAAATATAGTAACCATTGAATGGAAAATAGTAAAGATCACACAGTGAAAAGAAGTCAATTTGTAGGGTAAAACAGCAAGATTGAAAAAAGGAGAGGCAGAATGCAGCAAGGATCTGGGAGAACAAATATGAGAGTGAATGCCAAATAGGAAATCTCCCACTACTGATTTTCAACTAACACTACCCAGGCAGGAGGTTAACCCAAAAGGCTCTGCCATCGCTACCTATGAGATGTTAGCGTAGGCCCGTCTGTTACCATCTCATAAGACCTAGTGTTACTACAATAAAATAGCTGGTGGTGTTAGGCCAGTAAATGATAGGAAGTACCATGCAGTCCTTTTCTATTCCACTTCAGTACTAACATCACCCCTTATTTTATACTGAGAAACAATAGTGGTATCCCCCAGTGCAAGTGCACCTGGGTGGGGGGACATTCCTCGTCACAAAAGTGAATGCACCTGCGGATAGTCTTTGGGGCTCTTGAGGCTGCTTATGAGTTAAGGGCACTTGAATTCATTTTCTCAGACTGCTTGAGGGCTCTTGAGTCTACTCATTCATTAGGGTATAGTAACGTCATGCCTTCCTTCTCTGTGTTAGTTGGTGTAGGGGGGGGGGGGGGGTGGTACCATACTTCTAAAATTCAAGCTATAATTTCATGGTTACTCCTGGTAGATTTATTTTTCTCCTGTACATATAGGTGGGAAGAGACTTAAACTTACATGCACATTAACATTTGGAAGAGCTGGGTTACATGTCATATGGTGTTCTCAAAATATTCTCTTTCTTTCTAGACTATACATCATATATAGGAAGTTTCCCCCCTTTTAAAAGGGCTTCTCTATATTAATTTCCCTTGCCCAGTTCCTAGGCCAAATGTGACTGACCAAAAGCTGTCATGCACCTCTTGGTCTACTTTCGGCCCTTCTTGTGAAGAACCCTTCTAAATATACACATGGGGGAAGCACCTGAAGACACTTCAGGGTCAAGTGCACCCGATAGGATATATATAATTAGCAGAACCCCAGTGTAGCCACTCTTGAGACCGCTATTTTTACCTTCCACTGCTATTCTCTGTCGACCTGTTACCACTCTGCACAGTTGTTAGCTGCTTGGAATAGTGAAAGGAGGACTGAGGCTAACATCGCTCACTAGAAGGTAGCTGGCTATCAGAAAGCAAGGCAGACCTACCTTACCATGCATAGCAGTATAGAATATGGGAGGGAAATCTCTAACATCTCATAGGTAGCGATGGCAGACTTAAGACCTTCTTTTGAATCAAGCTCCAGAGGGGGCAGGAGGACATGTCCTTTTTATGTGGGTTATCCCAATGTGACATGTGTGATATAAAAGTTGAGTATGCTCTTACATGAACAGCACAAAGATCTGAATGTTTTGCGGTCTGTATACTCAACAAAGTTGAACTAGGATGGAAAGATGAGAAACACAGCATAACAATACATGTGCACAAGTGTGGAAGCTATATCCTCTAATGTGGGTATGGGGGTTGGTTGACGGGTATTTTACATAGAGCAGGCCCCCATTGGTCACACGGGTTATGGATTCCCCTCTCTCTGTAAGAGTTGAGTGTTTCACCCACTACATAAGGAGGACAAAGGGAGAGAAAAGGAAATTTGACACAGGAAGGCTTAGATGCAGCTAAAAGGGCAGGGACAACTAACAAAGGAATTGAGAATACAAGAGAGAAAGGGAGGAAAAGAAAAGGTGCGGATTAAAGAAGATACAAAGTAGAGACAGATTAATGCAATTGGACACTGCATTCAAGTCACAATGTCCCTTCCTTATTTACTCCATCCTGGATCAGGACCTAATGGCAGCAATAAGGGTCAGGGGGATCTCTCTGTCTCCCTGGAGATCTGCCTCTAAGGGAGGAGGGGGTTTAGTCTGAGGTAGATGATTCTCTTCTGTAGGCATCCATTTTATCTCAATTTGACTCACTGGCAGGTCAGGGGTTAGCTCAAATTCCTATGAAGAACAAGCATAGTGCTGCAAGGGCAGAAAGGACCTGATAGCTCAGCAGTGAAGTTTAGCAAAGGAAAGAGCTGAGGAAAGGATGTTTGGAAAATAACAGAACAGTGAAACTAAACTGCTATTCTGGAGGACCAAACCTGTTATATCCCTATGTAATGATCAGTATCCAAGTGTTTTTTGGGTATGGGATAACTCGATTCAGCAGAGGTTACATTAGGTTGAAACTGTGGGGGAAAGGAGCAGAGAATTTGTATGCATAGCACACGTCATATTCATAAATGCACAAGGCACATCCAAATAAAAAAATGTCACTCCTCAGGGATGCAAGTGTGATGTAGCAAAATTGACACTAATTAGTAAAAGAAATACACCTTTGTCTGTCACCAACCTTCAGCATGTACTAAGAAAACAAAGAATACCCTATTTTATGATCACTTCTTTTGTTTGGTAAAAGGATTCTAATGCACATAGTACCATAGGATCTTCTGATATAAGGACTAGAAGCAGGCTTCTTTTGTGCATTGTATGACGCCATAAACAATTAACATGCAGCAGGTGCTGCTTCTCTCAAGCTTTGGTGCTGTTGCAAACAGGTCCTTAAAATACCTAGTTTAGCATCTGGATAAATCATGTGATCCAGGGTGAGATATGTTATTGCACAAAGGGTAAAACCATAGACGTACACAGTACATTGGTTGAACCTATGGGACTGCCTTATTCACAGGATATGAATAATAGGTGATGTTGCATTAGTTAAATGTAGCATCTACTAGTGACACTGATGAAAAGAAGCAGACAGAAGTCTCTACAAAGTAAGGGAACAAGCCTGGTGAGAGGGGTATAGGATGGAGCGAAGCTACAGTATGACTGGGAGTATGACAGTATGAGTTGTATAGAAACATAGCAATCCAAACGTTGTGAGTAGTATATGAGGAAAGGTAGGAGATCCAGGCTGAACATGTCTGTTTTGTCCCCTAGGTCCTGAAAGAAAGGCAGTGTGGTCACACATATGGCTGGAAAGACAATATCCCAGTGGGATATTGCTTCAAGCCTAATGAGTGAGATTTACAGTGGGTCTCTGTATCTACTTCATGTTATCTTGGTATAAATCCCTAAATAAATCACATATCAATAAGGGGTTTGAGGCTATTTGGATGAAGTCATAGTGTAGGATGGGGTGTGGAGTATGAGATCCAGTTTCCTCACACCCTTGTGAAGAATGGATGTTCCCATGTAAATCAACCGTGAGTGTCGTTCTCAACATAGGCATCTTGCAGAGAGAGAGAGAGAGAGAGAGAGAGAGAGAGAGAGAGAGAGAGAGAGTTGAGATCATAGTAAGGGTTAGGGCTAGTTTTGGACTCTTAATGCCAAAGAGAAAATCATACTGAGCAGTAAAGTTACATTGGGTGGAAAAACCTTGTCCTATCAATGTTTATTGGGTCGCACATTCAGCAATTGGAGTTTGGAGAAGGGAGGGGAGACCTAATCCCTCAGCTGCTTCTTAAAGAAGGAGGAGAAATGTCATACTTTTAGCTCAATTAGCACACATCACTTTCAAGCAATGCAAAACATAGAGATATTGAATAGTAACCCAACAGATGGACATAAATCGATCTACATGATGTAAGAAACGGTTAGATATTAAGAGTCTGGAAGCATGCATGTTCATTTTCAACTAGTAACGTCAGATTCACCAGCGATGGACTGAAAAACAAAATAAAAACTGGAAGAGAATACCTTCAAGAACTCATTTTTTAGGGCACTAGGATTGCACACAACCGTATGATTGCGAGTTGCAATGCTATTCCTATGGTAATTTTGGTATGGCCTGAAGAAAGCAGTCATAGTATGTTAAGAAATAACCCGTAAAAAGGCATTTTTTTTGCTGTAGCAGAAATGACCATAGATCTACAAAATAGATGTGTCACTATAGCACTTAACTATAGACAGTTGGCATTTAGACGTATGTAATCAGGTTGGTAATATACATAGTACATTGCCTACCTACCACAGTCCATTGGAGGCAATAAACATAACACATAGGACAGTCAGAAATAGGACAGTGGAGCTGGTAGAGGAACATGGTTAATAATTAACACAAACAAAGGCTTAATAGCACTCCCTGGTGTTTGTTTGTATGGTACCATTTCCACATCAGTTAAAAGCCACAGTTTTAATAGTTTCCTTCTGATATCACATCATTTAATATCATCTGCGAGAAAGAAAATGACTAGCTATGAAATTACTGGTTTTCTTCAGATTACTTATTTTGTCCACCACTTTCAGTCTCCCGAAATACAAAATTGAGCATTTATAATGTTCCTTAAACAGCTGAGTCCTGCATACCTATGTCAGGACATGCCCATAGATTGCTAATCGAATCTGTGGTCTGGATTTTGTAGAGTTTGAATTCAATTTGATATCTGTGTTAATTATGTGTTAACTATGTGCCTATTGGAGGAGAGTGCTGCCTTCCGGCTTCCAGTAGCTTCCATCATCTCAGCTTTTAAATAACACTGGTCACGTTACTTCATAAGCCCCATTTACTAGTCTATGCACGATTCTACCACAAAGCTTTGCATAATGTTTACTCGCCCTGACACCCTTTTAAAATAGAAGGTAGATGTTTCCTTTTGAATAAGGGTACACATTCGAGGGTAATTTGGGAAGTAATATGGTGCATGTGAACAGGAGGTTAATTCAAAAGATCCTGGGATCACGACCCCAGCGATCTTAGGAATAAATCAGCCTTATCCCATTGAGCGATCTTAAGAGTTGCCTGGGTTCACATATCCTAGCCAGCACTAAGATCGCATCGATCTTAGCCTCAGCCCTCCTACACTATTCCAAGAAGAACTGACTAGGCACAGGGGTAAGAGTCCCAAAATAAAGGAATAGCTGTGGAGTCACTCTTTTTCACAAGAGTGCTTATACTATGGTTCCCCGTCCCCATATGGGCTAACAAAAGAGCACAGGGTGCAGTTGACCTCCGTACAGTATTCAAGAGTTGTTTCCATGAATGTATGATGTATGCTTGCCTATTAGAAGCATTGTGCCCTCCCCCCAAGACTTTTTTCTGAACAATTTAAACTTTATTTGACCGAACAAAGTATTACATAAGATGTTCTTGATAAAAATCTTGTGGATACATATTGATACTGGTCAATAAAGTTAATGATAGCATCATCAGTAAAACTGTTGGAGGGATGCTATCAATGAATATGAGTAAAACAAAGATGAGACAGTTTGTGAACAGATAACAGTTAATGCTGATAAATGGCAGGCAACAGTTAATATACATTTGTAGTGGTTCGGATTAAGGTCTCGACTAGTTCGAAGTGAAAACCAGATGAGGTATCTCGGGTTAGTGCAACCAGCACGTATTTATTACGGTATATGTTTTACATCCACCTCGAAGTGTACTGCTTAGCTATGTGCAAGCTCAGGTAAAGGTGGTCCGACTCCGTTGGCAGGCAGAGCCAGACTAACGCCTTCCCCGGCTGCAGGTAGGGGCTGGAGCGAGGCGAACAGTGCTGCCACCACCCCGCAGAGACCAGTGGTTGAGGAGACCTCTAGTGACTACCGGTGATGGGCGCACCGCTCGAAACGCCCTCTCGAGGGAGACGCTCACACTATATCACGATCTACGAGCCCCTACACTACCCCCACCAGAATAAGGAAAGGGGTGTGCAAAAAAAATAACATAGTTTAACAGAGTAACACTTCGTTATTCTAAAGAAATTAGGGCTTGAAGTAAGAAACGAGAGTTCGAAGTAGAACGAGATATGTTATTTGTGTGACGTCTTAATAATAGGAGTGGACCACATATAAATATTTTAAGTAAAGTAAACATACATATACACTATGGAATAGGATTAAAGAGAGATAAGGGTCGAAACAGGTTCGAAAGAACATGTTCGAGACCGTACATAGAGTATTTAATTGTATGTTAAATACCCATTTACCGTGTGTGTAACTATATGTAATACTAAGTTGCATGACCCGAAAAGAAACAATTTTTTTTGCTGTTCACGTATGAACACTATATACTAGTTTTTTTTTTACACAGTTTACAATAACTGTGGGTTTTTATAACTTTAAGAATATACATATATATCTCTATACCACTACTATCCTTGAAATATGAACACAATTGGTGTGTACCTGAGAATTATTAAATGGCATTACGGTAACAGATCTTGTAGGTTTATAGCACAAATTATTTGTTCTACTGTTAACAAATTGACATATTTTATGAGCTCAAAGTTAGATTATTATAACAGAAACAATATTTCTATGCGTAGGGTAAGAGGACTACAGGTTAATTAAATTATATATAGTATGGTTCTAAAGCAGCCCACCAGCGCAGTGGGTCTGCTGTACAATAATAATTAACTTCGGGGTGTCTTCGGGGTCGTTCACTGCTTGTCTGCAGATCCATTCGGCGAATGATGGACTTGGCGGTGGCAAGCCGCGTCGCTGTGTGGTGTGCCCTGATCAAGATGGGAAGATGTAGATACGTCCATTGGGTTCCGTGGGTCTGCATCCGTCCGGGCATCCATCGGGTTCGGGGCACAGTCTCGGTGTTCGAGGATCCCATAAGGTAGGGTCGTCAACTGTATTTGCCTACATCGAGTGTTACAAATCTGTCTCCATCACCGTTTCCCCAGAATGGGTTTCCGGATCGGAGTCCAAACTGATCAGGTTATGGACCACTGGTGTTTGGGCAGGGTTTGTGGCTACCGTGGCTGCTTCGGGGGTAGAGGCTGGCACGTCGGTTTGTCTAGTCGGGGTGACAATTGGGGCAGCAGTGGCGCCTTCAGACTCCCTCTCGGGTCTGGTTGGGGGCGCACCAGCACTGGCGAAGGCTCTGGGGGTGGGCATGCTAGTGAATCCGAAGGATTCGATGTCTGCCTCGAGTTGTCTAGTCTCCTGTAACTTGGCCTGGAGCTTTTCGAAGGCACTCTCGGCAGTGCCATCCCAGTCTTTCATGAAGAAGCCGAACACTGCCATGAATCGAACGTCCTGATGGTCGTACTGGCTTCTCAGCTCCTGAAGCTGCGACTCATACTTCAGCTTCATGGCCTTGGCCTTGTTTTCTCGTTGAAGCGAGGCTCGAAGCTGGTCCCTCGCTTTTCCCTGCATGTCTTGTGAGATTCGGGCGATTTCTCGCCGTTGAATCTCATGCTGACATTCAAAAACGCCTTCGGTGACACCTCAAAGGTAGCCGGTGGCCTGACTGATGTGTCGTTCCTGCCACGCCTGGAAGACGTCGGCCTGAATATCACAGGTTTCCTGTGTCCGGTTTCTGATGTAGTCATCGGGGTCCTCCAGCTCGAAGTTAGATTTCACCAAATGTAACACATTGGTGGTCTTCATGTTTCGTGCTGGAGGAGTCGGCACGGGAGTCGTGCGAGTATCAGAACCGCTCTCATAGGCAGAGCTCGAAGTGGCAGTGGCGCTCGGGGATGGGGTAGCGGTGTTGGTTCGTCGAGATGACCCAACTACAGCTCCACTCTCATCTATGGTCAGGCCTCGGCCCCTACCAACCTCGGGGAGAGATTGACTGGGGTCTTTCAAGACGAGTGCACGTCCGGGTCGTTTCGGGTCCATGGGTCGGACCCGCCCTCGAGAAGAAGCGGTAGCAGGAGCAGCAGGGGGACCCATTGACTTTGGTTTCCCTGAAGGCAATAGGGTTTGGGACTCGGGGCCTGGTGTCTGGGTTTCAGACAGAGTGGGGAACTCGTCTGGTTCAGCCAACTGGGCCTTGAGTCTGGCGAGCAAGGCGTCCTCCTCTGGCGTGCCTTGGTACCGAATGGCAGATTTGGTGTGACCTGCAAACCAGTCAGAATGCGAGAGGGTGTTCCGTCCCTCAAACCAGGTCTGGTGGTTACCTGTCGAGGTCCCTGCTACAGGTCGATAGGCGCTCGAGCTAAGGGGTGAAACGTGCTTGAGGCTCGAGGGGTCTCGGGATGTAGCGCCCGCGATCGTGCTAGGATCGGGGGACCTCTTCTTGAGTTCAGGAGCTGGGGCTGGAGACTGTGACTCCGACCTTGGCCGTTTGGCGTCCTGTCGGGGGTCGCCACCGGGGTGTGATCGGGGTCTTCCATGACGGTCGACTGCGTCGGGATCTCTCCTCTGGACTTTGACACGCCAGTGCCTTTCGGCAGACATGTCAAATCAGTGAGAACGCACCTTCTTGAGGAAGTAGGCGTCCTGCTTCCCCTCGACCGTGTGGCACAAGTGGTCAGTCCTCATGGTCGATCTCTCCTCGGTGGTCATCTGGTCCCACTTCGACATAAGTCGTTCGTGGAGTTTCAGGGCCTTGAGTCGAGCGTCGCTGGCTTTGAGACCATGCACCTGAGCTAAGTGCTCGGCCATGCGTCCCCGCCTCGTGGTTCTCAGCCCTTGGCATTTCTTGTTTTTCGTTCTTCTCATTGGAACATCGGTACATGGGCCTGTGGTGCATGTGATGCTCCACGAGGTGTCTGAAGAACGAGTCTTTCGATGGCCAGACTCTCTCAGTCTCTGCGGCATTGACGCAGATTTCGAATGGGCATGTCGGGTTTGAGGATGTCCAGCTCGAAGCTGCATACTGGAGCTTCGTTCGGTGCTCGAAGCCATAGTAAGACTTAGGCGTCTTAGCTGTGTCTCCGAGCGAGGCTACCCACACGCGATAGAATTTCGCGGGGCCAGAGTCCTTCTTTACGATTTTCATCCATTCCTCGTCGTCACTATCGACATCGCGGTTGGTGGCGGGAGGAATCGAATAACTGTCAGTGTGACGCTGACAGTCCATGAAGCATTTCGGGGTATAATCCGGGAATCCAGTTCGGGCGTTAACCCACTTATTCAAGCAGGTTTCGTCAGGGGTGTTCCCCAGGGGTTCCTCCAACGAGTCGATGTTTTCCAGCAAGTGTCGGCTCATTTCAGCAACCTGCCGGTCGCAGTCTCCATTGCCCTCTTCCTGGATCTCTTCCTCCTCGGCCGCGGTGCTAGTAACGGGCTCCGGGGCCAGAGGGGTCGTTCTTCGAGAAGGTCTCGTCCGGGTAGATCTCGAGGGGGATGGGGCGTCATCCTCCCTTGTGGTCTTTCCACTCCGGGTTCGACTCCGTGAGCCTGGAGACGAAGTCGATGCTGCGGAGTCGTCGCTTTCTTCCGCTTTCTCCTCCACCACCTTTTTCTTACGGCGGCTCGATTTGGGCTTAGCCTCAGGCTTGTCCGTGGATTCTTTCTTGGCTTTCTCCACGTCCTTCTTTAGTTTCGACTTGCGCTTCATCAAGTCTTTGCGCTCGCGTTCAATGGCCTCTTGGCGGGCATCAAGCTCCTCGAGGCTCATTTCTTTGGCGGTGTTTACCTTGGTGGAGTAGCAAGCTCCACCCTCAAGGCTCGAGGCAGCTTCGGGAATCTTGCTGGCCACGTCTCCGTCGCGAGCGGTCTCGTTGGCCATTCTCTGCTCTTCCTTCTCGAGCTCGGGGTCCGCCAGCAAAGCGTCTTCTTCCTCGCGAACAGGGGAGTTCTTCTGGGAATCGGACATGAACGCGTAAGTGCGTTCCTGGGGTGGTCCTTGTGGGAGGAGGACTTCGCGAGAGTGAATGCTGGGAAGGCGTTCCTTGTACCCGATTAGGCCATACAGCAGGGGGTACGCTGTCTGTGACCTAATTCGGTTGTCCTCGCAGATGGCGTCAACAATGGCAACTAGGCCATCGCTGATGCACATCGCTTCGGCGAGTCCGAAATAGTTTTCGAACCAGATGTCGGAGACGTCAGTGACTCCGGTGTCGGTGCATCCGCGGCAGATCCTAGATTATAAATCATAGGGTATCAGCCGTGGAGGTTCGCCTTTAAGGCCCAGGTACTTCGGTGGGCAGTACCGATTCTTGCCCGTGGCCGTCCGGATGAACCCTTTGGTCACGTTCACGTACCCAACAGCTGGTGGTCGGTCAGTGAAAGTCACGGGGACTTCGATGATGACTGAAGGGGTGGCTCCTTCAGTCGTACTCGGGCGTGGGGTTCTCGGGGCGTTAAGTTCTGCACCTCTCGGGATGCTCAGGGTGTCGGGAGTCGTTTCGGGGATGGATGACTCCATTTCGGTGGTGTCCATTAGTTCTACTACTGGAGTCGGGTGTCCTTCGGGGTTGGCCGTTATGGTCGCCATCACCTCCGACTGAGCCATTTTTTGGGCTCAGACGGCTCAGGGGGTTGTTCTCCTTCGTTCAAGGAACAGAAGGAGTCGATGGCAGTCAGCTGGGAAGAACTTTGTCACTATAAGTGGCAGAGGAAACAGCGGCACGTCTTACCTTGGTAAGACGGTTCGCGTGCTGTGAGCGATATTAGGGGCACAACAAGCGATGCGGAATCATTGCGCATGCGCCGCTGCGCTGCGCCACTCCGACATTCCGCTCTCTAGCACCCCCCTTCCCGCTCGAGGCAGGCGTCCGTACTACCCCGGATAACCAGGGATCGGGGTTGGTTTTCTCTATAGGCCATTGGTGGACTTACCCTCTCCGCTACTCATATCGACAGGAGTTCAGCAGAATAACATGTAGCATCATGCGTACACGTCAGCCAAGCTGTCTGCCACCCACAGGAACCATGAGTAGGGTGGTAATGTCCGGCGTGGTGGTATTTCGAATCGTAATCGAGGTATCTCAACCTCCAAACACATAACAAGACACATAAACAGGACAATACACTCGCTGGATTTCGGAACATTAAGTAACGGCAGTCCGCCCGGCAATTCTGGGACTGCGTCTCACCTCTCTTCCCTTGTTGTTCAACTGAGATTCTCGAGAAGGTCCAGTGGAACGTGCCAACATTTTCTCCCTACCTCGAGTTCTCTGTTCCGCCGAGACAATTTAATCACGATTAGATTTTAAATTCGTGTCAGTTTCGACCTTTCGGGGTCGTCCTTTCTTTGGCTTTTTCTCATTCGCCACTTTAGCAGGTCGGCCTCTTCTCCTTTTTGGGGCCATACCCTCCATTTTCCTCAACGATTTATTGGTCTTCATTAGGACCTCGTCCTTCTGTTCATTCATCCGTTTGGAAATTTCGTCGCACTCGGAGTTGGCAGCATCTCGTCCCCCCCATCTCCTCAACCTACACACGTTAGACTTATTCATGCAGCCTGTAGCTAGACTCATAAGCATAACCGTGCTCTTAGATATAATTCGGGTGACCACATGAGGTCCGTCCCAGCTCGAGATCAATTTCTTGCACCTTAAAGGTTCATGCCTCCTAAACCCTCGGTTGCCTATCGTGGCTTCAGGTGGGTGTCATACCCAACTTTCTGCCAATTTGCGTTCTTTAGTAGCTCGTTTCGAACTACTTCATAAGCTCTCTTAAATTGGTCTCGCAGAGATTCCACAAACATCACAGTACAAGGGGCTTCGGGGCTTACCCCTATAACACCATATACGAGATCAGCGGGCATTATAATGTCCTCCCCAAATACTAACAAATTCGGGGAGCAGTTCGTCGCGGCATGCACAGTGCTATTATAAGCATGTACTACGAAGTCACATTGCTCGTCCCAGTCGTCCTGGCGAGAATTTACCAAGGGTTTAAGGACTTGCATCAATGTTCGATTGAATCTTTCTACCTGGCCATCAGACTGTGGCCTGTATGGATTGGTTCGAGTTTTACAAATGGCCAAATAGTGGCACATTTCTTGCCACAGGTTGGACTCGAATTCTCGTCCCTGGTCGCTGTGCATCATTAATGGTGCACCGAGATGTAACACCCATCCTTTCACAAAGGCAATAGCGCAGGTGGCTGCCTTGTGGTCAGGTAAAGGATATACCCGAGTGTATTTGGTGTAGTAGTCAGTTACTACCATCATGCAAGTATTGCCCCGAGGCGTGGGTTCGATTCCGCTGATGATATCAATAGCTACCCGGGCGAATCGAACTCCAAACAGCTCTTGCGCCAGGGGCATCTTTCCCATTCCTGGACCGGGCTTATTCCTGCCGCATTCGGCACAAGTCATCACCCATCTTATGATGTCGTTATACATTCCTGGCCAATAGTACCTCCTGGCTAGGCGTTCTAAGGTCCTCTTCTTCCCGAAGTGTCCGCTTGTTTTATGCCCGTGGCAATAAAACATAATATCTCGTCTTAGTGACATAGGAACAGTAGACCGTCTCGAATCTCTAGCTCGGTCCAATGGGCTAGAAATTTGTGAGTCTCTCTGTCTTCGAGGGACAATGCCGGCCGTTCGGGCTTGGCATTCTTGTTAGCGATCTTGATAGCGGGATCATTTTGTTGGAAATGTAGGATGGTCTCTTCTGGCCATTCTATAACATTCTCCATGCTGGCACTAGGCAACGGCATCGACTGTCTAGTTCGAACCGTTGCGACCACCGCGTTGTGAGCCCCGCAATCATCACAATCGATTTTCTGGCACTTTCTGATAGGCCTCCAGGAGAGGGCGTCTGCATTGATATGCTTCGAGCCCAGTCTATGTTGGATATGGCTATGCTCCAACCCAAATTCTGACAAGTGTGCCAGCCAACGGCCAATCATACCTTCGGCGTCCTTAAAATTAAGTAGCCACATTAGGGATGAGTGGTCAGTTCGGAGAGTAAAGTCGGTACCCCATACGAAGTGTCGAAACTTTTTAGTATACACCACCACAGCCAGCAACTCACGTTTGGTGGTGCAATAGTTTCGTTGTGCCCTATTCAGAGTGTTACTAGCAAAGGCGATTGGTACTTCGACCCCATCCTGGACCTGCGACAGGGCTGCACCAATACTGTCATTGCTAGCATCTGTGTCCAGAATGAAATGATCATCCACAGTCGGATATTTCAGTACTGGCGTGTTAGCAAACAAGTGTTTTATTTGCTCGAAGGCTATGTCCTGTTTGTCTCCCCATGGAAAACGTTCCTTTGCCCGACCCGGGGTCCAATGTGCCAATATTTGTAGGGGGTAGCTTACTTTGGAGTAATTCGGCAGAAAGTCTCGATAGTATGAGCAGAAGCCCAGGAAGGATCTTACCTCCTTCTCACATATGGGTTTCTGCCATTCGGACACTGTCTGGAGTTTTTCAGGGTCGGCTTTTACGCCGTCCGGAGTTATTATTCAGCCGAGATATGTAATAGATGATTTAAATAAATTACATTTCTTTGCTTTTAATTTTAGCCTATTTGCTAGGATTCTCTTCAAGTCTAGTTCGAGGTTGTTCATACAATCCTCAAAAGTCTTTCCAAATACCAGGCAACTCTTCCAAAGAAGGTCGCTCAGCATTTCCTCCATCATAGCTTCGAAAGTGGCCGGTGCATTACACAGCCCAAAAGGTAAAACGTTGTACTGGAATAGGCCCATATGGCTCGAGAGACTGTCTTCTCCATGTCCTTAGGGTCCATTCCGATCTGCCAGTACCCAGATTGGAGGTCGAGGGTACAAAAGTATTTATTCCCCCTCAATGAGTCTAAGGTCTCGTCTATCCTTGGTAAGGGATAGGAGTTTTTCTTTGTCAAGCCGTTCAGCTTTCTGTAGTCGATGCAAAATCGAATAGACCCATCCTTTTTCGTGGTCATGCACACAGGGCTAGACCAAGGGCTCGTGCTCGGCACTATGACCCCTTTCTCCAGCTAGGGTATTTTAAATGGCTTCGAATCACCGGTGTCAATCGTGTGTAGTACCTTGCTAGTGTGGCCTACCGCGCCCCCCTGTTTCCCGAAGGCATCGTTGTAGGTGGCGAGCAGGGCTCGAAGTTCCTCTTTTTCTGACTTCCTCCTCAGGGAGGAATCGTTAACCAGCTTCATTAGGTCGTCTGGTAGTCCCCGAACTGTCCCCTCGGGTAACTCAGTTCGAAATCGGGATTCCGAGACGTGTTCTATCAGGGACATATCACCGATCTTCTCATTCTTTCTCAGATACACCGGTTTCAATCCCCTGTTCATAATTGGGACTACTGTCCACGATCCGCTTCCCACTAAAGTGTCAACTGAATCTAACTGTAAGCTAGATAGTGTTTCGAAATTTGGTTCGAAGACAGCGTCCGAGCCTCGAAATGCATGGTTCGAAGAACACAAAACGTCACAAGCCGTTCCTGGCGGAATTTTCACTGTCTGTACCACGGTGGCTACCGAGGATACATGTCTCAATATGCATGGGATCTCGCAATTGTAGGGTTGCCTTATCTTCAACATTCCGAATCGGGGGTCTAATACAGCACCATACAAACTCCAGGCCAATTATCCCATCATCGCTTATCTTGGCTATAGTAGGGCTCATTACATACTCGTAGCCCCCCATCCCGATCTGTATGAAAGTCTTGCCAAAAGTCCGCATCTGGCTACCGTCGGCCGTGCAAGCATTAACACCAACAGGTAGCGTTTCATGGTTGCCGGACACCAGACTGAAGAATTTTCTCGAGACACACGAATGGCTGGCAACTGTGTCAATTAAAAATTCCCCAGTCCGCCCCTTCACCGATACAGCAATGTACCATCGTTTCCCCCCCAAAGGTGAGGAGTTCTGGGCGAATCAGAGTTGTTCCTTGGAATCACCGATCTCCTATCCGAAGCCCTTCAAGAAGGTTACGCATAGATGGTTCGGGGGGAGGTGTGCCGCACTTACTCGCGTCAACTCTTCTACCCAACCTCCCTCATCTTCGACGTAGGATTTCTCCCTCAGGTCCTGGCATACGTTTGCCCCTACCCCGTCGAAGCCCCCGGCCCGGGCTGGGGTGAGAGGATCCTTCCCACGTACCAGTCCCCCGGAGGGTATTGATTCCTGTACTAGCTCGGGTTCGCCAGCGGTGGCTTTTTGGCAGATTTTCGAATCACGGATCACATCCTTTGCCATAGGTGTGACCCTCTTTAGTTTTCCTCCTCTTTTGTCACTTCGACATAATTAACTCGGGACAATACAGGTTTTGGGGCTGTACACTCGTGAGTCTAGTGCCCCATTTCTTGGCAACGGTAGCACCGTAGTCTGCTAAGATCTACTCTCCGACGTGCAGGTCTGTTGTACATTGTCTCGGAGAAAGTTTTCATGAAATCCTCCATCATTTTCTTCATGTCTAGAGGTTCAGGCGTAACAGTAGTTCTCGGTGGGGACATTACTGGTGCTCGTGCAACGGCCATCTCGGGTGCATGGGTATCTGAGTTGGGCCTTGACTCCACCCGGGGTTCATTAGCCCGTCGGTTATATATCCGCCGAGGGATATATTTGCGTTTAACCTGTACTGCAGAGATACTGCAGAGATACTGCCGTCTTCCTCCTCGATTTCTATGATCTCGATGTCGTTATCAGCCATCTCAGTGTACGTCGGTTGGTGTATCCCTGACACAGAAGCCGTACTAGTATTAGTACCGCGCAAACCTTAGTATTTGAGGCATTCAATTTTACCTTTCCCGCCATGAGGGTCTTTTTCACCGTCCAGCATTCAATTCCCTCGAACAGGTCAGTTAATGTAGGATTTCGTCCTTTCCAAGCATCTAAAGCTGCTTGTTGCTGATCCTCATCACGAAGTCCGCTCACGAATTGTGGTAGCAAATCGTTCAGGAAAAATTTATCGGAAGGATTGGTTCCTGGCCGTGCCCTCTGTAACAGGGATTGCAACTCATACCCATAGGCTCGAAACGATTCTTGTGGCTTCTGCATTCGTTTCTTGAAGAGCATGAAGGGGTCCTCACTCACCAAGTTGTACAGCAAGATGCTGGCAATCTCAACTAGCTGTTGAAAAGTGCCCCGTTCGAAGTACACTTCGTTCCACTTTTCGACAGCTATCCGGCCGGGGCCGTGTTTCAGGCATCTAATTAGATGAGGCAAAGCCTCCTCAGGGGTCCATGCGTTGCACCTCATGTCATCAGTGAAGTTCGAGAACCATTCTTTCCAAGTCTTTACACCTTCGTATAACTTGGGTATAATGGCCTGACGTCTGGCTGCGTTGTTAGTCCGTACCAATTTTTGACATTGGTTAACACTCCATTCTCGAATGGTCTCCTCATTGTGTGCAGTGCTCGAGGTGTTAGCTGATTGATTCAGCATATCTTCTAATACGCTACTTCTGGACCGGCGCCTCGAAGGTCCCTCTGTAGCGCCCCCAGCCCCGGGAAGGGGTGCAGTCGATCCTTGGGTAGTACCCGAAGCGCTACCCCCTACCGCACCTTGGTTCCCGGTGCCCAAAGGTTCCGACTCATCTACCGAGTTGTCGTCATAAGACAGCTCGAAGTGGCCTTCTTGTTCATCAGTAGTACTGTATTCGGTTTCATTGTTCTTGGCAGTAGTGACACTGAATCGTATCCTCCGTTTTTCGGGTTCAGTCGTCCCTGGTTCGTGCTTTCGAACATGAACATCGGCATTATTGTTTACGAACGGGTCGTATCGATCCGGCTTTTTTAGAGCCTCAGCTGGTGTTGATGTTGCTACAGGTGAAGGTCCCTTCACGAATGTGGCATCAGTATTTCGTTTTTAGATAAATCTTGTTGATAAAGTATATCTAACTGTGTTACAGAAGCACTTGTGTCTGTTTCGAAAGAAGTGTCTTCCCTCACAACCGGGTCTGTTTTATCAATCTGATCATGATTCTCTATTCCCAACACGTATGTGTCAAGGGCTATCTTTCGCTTTGTCAGGATGGCTATTTCAAGGCATAGCTCTTGTTGCTTCAGGAACAAGTCTTGATTGCTGTATTTGATGGATTCCATCACATCCTCATTCTTCAATATGCATTGATCCCGAATCTCTAGCAACTTATTTGCCTCGTACTGGTATTGTTCCATTTCGGCCTTTATTTGCTCGGCCTCTTTCTTTAGTTCGAGGTTCCTGATAGTGGAGCTAGCTTCCTGTTCCTACAGGTCAACTTCCTTTCTAAGCTTCTCGTTCTCCCATTCGGCTTTAGCGAGTTCTATATTCCTTTGCATGACGTATGCCTGTTGTTCAAGGTCGCGAGTGACTTTCTCTTTCAATTCGGCTTTTTCCTCGAGTTTCTTCATGTCATTCAACATTCGTTCTTTCTCGGTCTGATACTGGTGACATTGTTTCTCCAGATTTCTAAGCCTCAGAACTTTATGTTCGGAGTCTTCTATCTTTGGTAGCCCTTGATGTAGGCGAACTCTATTCATGGCGTCGAAACTCAGCTTAGCTTGCTCGCGCAAGTACTCTGCTGCCGACTCAGTAACTCTCTTCGAACCTCCTATGTCGAATACTGAGACATCTACGTCGTCTAGGGATCGGCGAGGACTCGTTGTTTTTTTTTTCTGCTCGAGCTGAGGCTGCTCGTTGAGGGTCGAGGGTCATCATCGTAATCGGTGGCGGTGTCCCTGTGGACTCGGTGCTTAATCTATAAGTATAGTTCGCGGTTGGAGTGGGCATCTCCTCTGATTCAAAATTTCGAACTACCTTCTCCACTTTGGGTCCGGCTATAGAGGTATATCCTCTCATCTGTGTTCTGTTAGAGTCGTTAGCATGAGCAGTGTCATTCGGTGTGGATCCCGAGATGTTCGATGCTTCATCTCGAGATCCTTCATGCTCGTGTTCAGCCTCCAGGGCCGCGCACTAACACCAAGGACTGGTCACGGCACCAGTGTAGTGGTTCGGATTAAGGTCTCGACTAGTTCGAAGTGAAAACCAGACGAGGTATCTCGGGTTAGTGCAACCGGCACATATTTATTATGGTATATGTTTTACATTCACCTCGAAGTGTACTGCTTAGCTATGTGCAAGCTCAGGTAAAGGTGGTCCGACTCCGTTGGCAGGCAGAGCCAGACTAACGCCTTCCCCGGCCCCAGGTAGGGGCTGGAGCGAGGCGAACAGTGCTGCCACCACCCCGCAGAGACCAGTGGTCGAGGAGACCTCTAGTGACTATCGAGGGAGACGCTCACACTATATCACGATCTACGAGCCCCTACACATTTAACAAGTTTGACACCCCCTTAAGAAAAAAAAAGAAAGAAAGAAAGAAAGAAAGGTGCTGTCACTCAAAAGGATTATGTTATGTTGGTATAGTGGCAAGCATAAAGGATTTGGCTGAATCTTTAAAAGTACCATAGTCTTCTATATTTCTTTCATGTGCACTCAATACATTCCAGGCCTGAGCACTTAAAACCATGGCAGAATTTGCAAACGCTGTACACTTGAGAATAGGATAGGATAGTACAGGGGCTTGGTTTAGTCTAGTGGGTCCGACTACGGGTTTAAGGAACTTAACATTTTTAGATCTCTTATATACAAATGTTTTTATATGAAATAATCTTCTCATTTCTAAAGTAGGGAGAGAGGCATTCTTGTGAATTTGAGTTGTGGGGGTGAGAATATGGAGGGATAAGCACGTTTTAATGCATTTATTTTGTAAGCAATTCCTCTAAATTAGAGTTACTGGCACCTATATATAATATGTCTATTAATTATATTCCTGACATACATATTGAAGTTCAGTTCTTGGTCTAAGATGACACCCAGATATTTGTAAGAGATAACATATTTTAGAGTGTTTCCATTTAAATTGATTTTGGGTTTTTGTATATTCTTCAATTTCTTTTTTGATGCAAATATCATGATTTTGGTCTTAGATTCATTAATAGTAAGTTTGTTTTTTGATGACCAAAGAAAGAAACCATCTAGAGCAGTGGTTAGAGTAGCTGATATTATGTCAATTGATTTTCCCGAGGCATATAAGACAGAATAGTCTGCATACAGCATTGTGTTGTGATTATCATCAGTTAGGATACAATCATTAATGTATAAGAAGAAAAAGAGAGGACCCAATATAGAGCCTTGTGGTACTCCACACACCAGAGGTAAGTTGGTAGACTTACTATGGTTAGCAATAGAACATTGTTGGCGACGTGACAAATAATTTTCAATCAGAGTTAGGTTTCTATTTCTTATGCCATATTGCTCTAATTTATCTAACAGTATTATGTAGTTAAATGAATCAAAGGCTTTTTTTATATCAATAAAAGCTGCTAGTGTAATGTTTCCTCTATTTCTATTTTCTAAGACATCATCAACAAATTTTGAGATTGAGTCTAAAGTAGATTTCTTCTTTTGATAGCCTCCTTGGTTTTTGGATAAAATTGAGTTCAATTCTAGGTGATTTGAGATAGCAGTATGAATAAGTCTTTCCAATATCTTTCCTGGGACTGGTAAAATACTAATTGGTCTATAGTTTGATACATTGGTAGGGTCACCACCCTTAGGGACTGTTGTGACTGTAGCTATTTTCCAAGTATCAGGTATGTCTCCAGTTTCAACACACAGTCTAATAATTTTTGTAAACTTGCTAGACATATGTATACAGGCAGCTTTGAATATATGAGTGGGCAAGTACTGAAGGGCTGAGGACTTAAAAGTGTCAATTTCTTTAACACGCTTTAAGATCTCATCATCAGTAAAATGTAAGTCTGGCATGTCCTCTATGCATCTTTCACCCTGAAACCCATAGGGAATTTGATGAGCAGAGGCAAGTTTGGGTCCAATCTCAGCATAGAACTTATTGATAAATTCAGAGGTATTTTCCATTGTAATACATTCACCATCATTATTTACCAAGTTAATATTACCAGAAGGTAGAATATCCTCAATAGTGGTCAAGAAATGCTTAGAGTCTTTTACATTGGTATCTGCCGAATTTTTATAGTAATTTTCTCTTGCAACATTGACTTCCATGTTAACAGCATTCCTTAAGATTCTGGCATCATGCCATTTTATGATAGATAAGGATATTCTAGCTTCTTTTAAGGCCACATTTTTGTCATTAATACGTTCAAGGAGATAATTAGTCATCCATGGTGTTGGTTTATCCTGGACTTTGAAACACTTAACAGGGCATTGTATATCTAGCATACGTTTAAGTAAATTTTCAAAAATGTCCCAACATTCATGTGCATTCATGCAATTATCAAAGTATGTCCAGTCCCAATTTTCGAAATCATTTAAGAGCTGGTTTAAATCAAAATTACGGTATGATCTTCCAAAAAACTTTCTAAATGATTTTTTGATTTTAGGACGTCTTTTGATAATGTGAATTGGAAGATGATGACTTATGTGTATGTTCAGAGGACCAACTGATACAATATCATTACAATTTGTGAATATTAGATCAATGCAAGTGTTTGTGCCAGAGGATGTAGTAATGTTTTTAACAACCTGTTTTAGATGATACAAGTCCATGGTTTCATACAAGAGGTTCTTTCCATTAGAATTTTGCAAAGTGTTGACATTGAAATCACCAATAACATATAAATCAAAATCATCTATATTTTCAATTTGTAAAAATAAAGCCTTAAAAGTAACACAAAATACCTGTAATGATCCATTTGGCGGTCTATAGACATTACATATAATTGAACGTTTCTCTGTGTCTTTTACTAATAATAACCATTGGACTTCGATGTTTGTATTACACCTATTAAGGTTTTTGAACTTGTCTATAGAACAGGTAACATTTTCATCTATGTACGCACATAGTCCTCCTCCCCTGAACACACTAATTCTATCTTGGTGAAACATGTTATACCTAGGGAAAGTATACAGACTGCTATCATCACTGTCATTTAACCAAGTTTCCGAGAATAGAACAATGTCAATATTTAGGTTACTAAGTTCCTTGTTCACATTTACAAATTTATTTCTGATACTTCTAGCATTTAAGTGGGCAACTGAAAAGCCCTTTTTGAAATCACGGATATCAACCATTAAAATAATCCTTGAGTATGTTTACAAAACACTGCAATGGAATCTTAAAATATATAGAATTCTGGGCCACAGTAAGATATATGTATAGCCGGCAAAACGAGAGCACTAGCACATGGGAAAAATGGAGAAAAAAATTACAAAATTGCCCCCCCTCCCTCCCCCCTAGCATGGGTCTCTAGGACAAAGAGAGAGAAGGGGAGAATTACCTTACAGTGCAATTAACGCATGAGTAGCCCTAAGAGCCCTCAAGGACACTCAGCAAACGTCCTCCCTCCCCTCTTTATGTATGCAGCAGGCTATTTACTCTTTCGCTCAGTAGTGTTCCCTGTAAGTGCTCTTGTACTCAGGTAAAACCACTATGCATTTCTTTCACTAAGATCGCAGTGATCTTAGTGGTGGAAATGGAATAGTGAAGTGATCCCAGGACTAGCTATTCTGGACAGGCCTGCAACCACTGCATTACATAGGGTAGAACAGTCAGGTCTTATGATATGTGCCTACACTAAGATCGCTGGGGTTGGGATCCCAGGATGTTTTGAATTAAGCTCCAGACGAGCTAGGGAAGGGATTAGATACCAGAGAATCCAAGGAAGCATAAAAAGAGGAAACAAGGAGAAAATGTAAGAGACAGGGAAAGACACAATTCCTAGTAAAAGGAAACTTTAGTGGTCATTACACTGGCCCCAAACTACCCACCTTGACACTGCTAAGCAGGGCTTGTAAGCAGGATGGGACACACATCCTGAATAGTCACTTCTACAGCCAGACATCCGAACGTGACCAGTGTGATTTAAAAGCTGAGAGGATGGAAGCTACTAGATGCAGGAAGGGAGCACTCTCCTCCAATTTCTACAAGTAGACCTGTTTACACTGATTAGAGAGGTTAAGATTTCGGAACTTGTACCTGTATGGGAACACCAGGGCCTACAAGTACAGGTTCCAGTACAGGTACAAGTAATGTGGTTCCGATGAAGTGATCGTATAATGAGCCTATCCATACTGAAAGTAGTTGGTCTCACCTCAATGAGCCAAGGGTTCAAAACGAAAGTCAATTAAATGGTGATATAATCAGATTTAGGCCAATTTACACCTACAGCAGGTAGTCATGTATCGATTTGTTACTTTGGCACACCTATGACAATTATAGATTATTATTTTCATTTGTTTTATTTATCCATTCTGATTAGATGTACGTGTAGAACACCCCCTACACATCCACAACGTTAGTCTACAAGTTGTATACTGCTGGCTTAAGATTCCCCCCACATGATCTATGACGTTACCCGTACACATTGCCAATGCCGTTCATATCTTAACCTCCCTATTTTAACTGTATAAGGATATAATAGGTAGTTTGAGGGAATTGTGGGGATGGAGCAAGAAATGGGAGATGCTTCAATTTCCTTAAACTAAAAAAGACCTCACACCAGGCCGTTGTAAATACACTATATAGTATAGGACTATAGTTCCTTGCATATAAGTTGTACCCCACATATGCCTGTACCCAAAGATGATGCTATAGAGTGCAAATAGGGCCTGATTGAATCCCAGTGTATATTGCTAGCACTGACGTCATTAAATGCACCTCAACGTACAAGCCACACTGATCTGCTAGCTAGTACACTTCTTTAAAACAGCACAATTAAATAGTTCATGCTGATGCATCATTTCAGCTGGAGTTAGTCTTCATCAGGGGATAAAAAAAAGTGATAAATAAAAAACGCAAGTGGGCTGACATGAGGCATTGAGAGAAAGATTTGACAGGAAACAAGTGAGAAGACAGGAAAAGAGAAGATCAGAAAAGGAAAGAAAATGATAGGCAAAGTTAGTCCCAAATGCTTGACAGGGTGGATTCTTGACATGGCCAGTAATCATACATAAAATCTAAGCACAGGCTCTAAGAGTTGTATATGTAACAGGACCATGAAGCAGCGTTACCAAGTATTTATTGTTGCCATAAATTACAACATATGATTGTATTAATGCATATTATATGAAGCATGAATACATAATGAAGGGGACCAGAGTGACTGACCACATGGATCACTGACCATAGAATATAACACCTACAAACTGGGGACATCTTGCGAACCGGGGACGGCTCACTTCGCATGACCTTGAGAAAAGGGGGGCAATGGGTTTGGGTATCACAAATGACCTTGAAAAATGGTTATGAACATGATTTCTAGTGTGTCAACAAAATGTCCCCAATTTGGCCCGGAGCAACTTGTGCTGTGTGTAAAAAGTAAGAGCTATTTTTTGTGAATTTTTGCCTGTGTGTAAAAGTCCCCAATTTGTTGTGCACACTGAGAGATCTGTGTGTCCCCAGTTCACCTAGTGATCTGGGTGTATTGCCTAAGTAGCTTTATTGCCATTTTTGACCTCTTAGGGATTAATCCAGTGTATTTGCATAAAAATTGTCACAAATTTGAGCCAGACATTGAATCTGTGTGCCTGCAAACTGAGGAATTTCCTTAATAGACCCTGTGTGTCTACAAAGTGAGGACATGACTTCACAGTGTGTGCTTGCAAACTGAGGCCTAAGGGACTTTCTCTTGGGTATGGTCAAATGCAAAGAGTGTAAACAAACTGAGGTCTTGATACTTTTCTACCCCTATACAAGAGCATTCAGTCTATTTACGAAGAATAGACACATTTAAACAAGGACAAGACATCATTTTCTAGCTGTGTGCTCAAACGAATTGAGGACTCAAACTCCAAACAGTGTTTAGGCAAACCGAGGACATGACCACACATTGTGTGTATGCAAATAGAGGACTTGGCTTAGATACACTCCACACAGTGTGTGTAGGCAAACTGAGGACATTAGTACACAGAATGAGTATGCAAATAGAGGACTTGGTCTTAGATACACTCCACACAGTGTGTGTAGGCAAACTGAGGACATGACCACACTGTGTGTGTTGGCAAATAGAGGACTTGGTCGTAGATTCACTCCACACAGTGTGTGTAGGCAAACTGAGGACATGGCCACACAGTGTGTGTAGGCAAATAGAGAACTTGGTCTAAGATACACTCCACACAGTGTGTATATGCAAATAGAGAATATAGTTTTAGATACACTTCACACACTGTGTGTAGGCAAGCCGAGGACATGACCACACAGTGTGTGTAGGCAAATAGAGGACTTGGTATAAGATACACTCCACACAGTGTGTGTATGCAAATAGAGGACTTGGTCTTAGATACACTCCACACAGTGTGTGTAGGCAAACTGAGGACATTAGTACACAGAATGAGTATGCAAATAGAGGACTTGGTATAAGATACACTCCACACAGTGTGTGTATGCAAATAGATGACTTGGTCTTAGATACACTCCCCACAGTGTGTGTAGGCAAGCTGAGGACATGGCCAAACAGTGTGTATATGCAAATATAGGACTTGGCCTTAGATATACTCCACACACTGTGTGTAGGCAAACTGAGGACATGACCACACTGTGTGTGTTGGCAAATAGAGGACCTGGCCTTAGATACACTCCACATACTGTGTGTAGGCAAGCTGAGGACATGACCACACAGTGTGTGTAGACAAATAGAGGACTTGGCCTTAGATATACTCCACACAGTGTGTGTATGCAAATAGAGGACTTGGTCTTAGATACACTCCACACAGTGTGTGTAGGCAAACTGAGGACATGACCACACAGTGTGTGTAGGCAAATAGAGGACTTGGCCTTAGATATACTCCACACAGTGTGTGTATGCAACTAGAGGACTTGGTCTTAGATACACTCCACACCGTGTGTGTAGGCAAACTGAGGACATGACCACACAGTGTGTGTAGGCAAATAGAGGACTTGGTCTAAGATACACTCCACACAGTGTGTATATGCAAATAGAGGACTTGGTCTTAGATACACTTCACACACCTGCACACTGTGTGTAGGCAAACTGAGGACATGGCCACACAGTGTGTGTAGGCAAATAGAGGACTTGGCCTTAGATACACTCCACACAGTGTGTGTAGGCAGACTGAGGACATGATCACACTGTGTGTGTATGCAAATAGAGGACATGGCGTTAGATACACTGCACACAGTTTGTGTAGGCAAACTGAAGACATGGCCACACAGTGTGTGTATGCAAATAGAGGACATGGTCTTGGATACACCCCCAGTCAATACAAAAACTTGTCAGACATTTGGAATGGCATGCAAATCGGACCATTATTAAGGTTTTTACCGCCTAAAACAAAAGCAGTTACTTTTATTTAAATTTTGAAGAGTTAAATGGTTAAAATAGTTATTTAATGCTGTTTTTTTTTATTATTCATTTCTCAACAAAAATAATCTTGAGGTATTCAGTCCTGGGGAATGATGAGATCTGCAGGACCAAATGGCCTGCGAGTGGAAAAACTTTTCTTATAGACTGCACTCCACACAGTGTGTGTATGCAAACTGAGAACACGGCCATATAGTGTATGCCAATAGAGGACTTGGTCTTAGTTAAGGTCCATACAGTGTGTGTAGACAAATTGGGGACATGGCCCCACAGTGTGTCTATGCAAAAAGAGGACTTGGTCTGAGACACAACATGTGTAGGCAAACTGGGGACTTAGTCTTAGATATACTCCATGCAGTATGTGTAGTTAAACTGAGGACAAAGCCATACAATGTGTGTTAAAAATAGAAGACTTAGTCTGAGACACAGCATGTATATGCAAACTTGGGACGTAGTCTAAGATATACTCCACACAGTGTGTGGAAGCAAACTGAGGACATGGCCACACCTCCCCCTCCCATGCAGCAGAATTTATATAGTCAACTTTGTTTTAGAGTAATTTTATTGCAATACCTTTGTAAATCAGTGTAGGATACTGGTTGATCAGGGTTGATCGATCAGTTTTGATTAATGTTCTACACCACTGGTCAGGAGTGGTCTCTCCCCGCACCTTGTCAGAGTAGGACCTCTCCTAAAGGTGAACACATGGACTGCAACCTAGCACACTGATTAGCCACTTGCTCATATGATACTGCAGCTCAGCATCGAAGGACCCAGTGGGCACATTAATGTTGATTCAGCATTGAAACAATTTTTGCAGATGAACAGTTGATTCTTGGTTTAGATATTATCGAATTTGAAAGTTGACACAACATAATCAAATCAACTGTGATTCAACATCAAATCATAAGTGCTGATTCAACATTTGTGTTTCTATGTTGATTCAATATTGTTTCAAAAGTTGAAACAACACTGATACATGTAGTAGTTAGGCAATTCTTTGTTGACATGTTAATGTTGAATCAACATTGAAATCGGTATCATTGATTTGACATGACAGATCAATGTTGAATCAATGTTGAATTGTAAACAATATTTCAGCATCGATATGTCAACTGTTGATCTGATGTTGAAATGGTGATGGTTGACAAAATTGATTTGGAATGATTGAGAAGGCCATGTTCTGTTCCAGCTCTTTCACCATCCTGGTCCAGCCAGGGGGTCCAGGCCCATTGAATCTCGACCTTCACCAGGACTTTTTTCAGCAAAGACTGCTGTGCAACAACTGACCACCCAGCTTCTAGTGGTTTACCTCTAACCCTAAGTTATCAGCAGCCTCCTTAGTATTCCTCCTGCAGTTTTCGCAAACTTCTCTGAATGCTCCTCATTTGTCTGTTCTGTGGCTCCGTGCTGGGGTAGTGTGCTTTTCAGGTGACTCTTTGAATTATCCCTCACTACTGGTTGCTATATAACTATTCCCTCCTAGGATAGATCAACTAAGCTGGCCTTTCTGCCCCCACCTTATATGTCTTTGAGCCTTTGTCTATCCTCAAATTCTCTCCCTCCGTTTACTGGCATGCCTTACCAACTTAGGCAGTTGGAGGTATACACTATCTAGTCAGTTGCCTGGGCACATTCTCAGGAGGCAGAATGGGTGAATGGCATCAGGTTAATAGTTGGACACATCTGACGCACATCTTCCTTGGGATAGCCTTCTAGTTGCCTGTCCCTCATTTCTGGGCTTAAGTGGACAATATGTTAAAGACTGGGACCATACAGCCAGCCAATTGCCATGGTGCATGGAGCTCTTTTGGGCACCCCCTTATAATGCCAGAGCAGTATAGAGTGAGCTTCTAGAACATAGTTTGGTTAAGGGCAAATTTTGGAGGAAAGGGACTACGAGGGGGCATCCCTCAGAGCATCTCAACTGAAGATGCTGCCCCCTGGTGTTTTACATTACAGTTGCATAATTTAGTGGCGCATGATAATAGCAACGTCAAACAAATCTAGCAATCTCAAAGCAGATCCTTTCAGAGGTACATTTTTAAAGTCTCTCTGAAACTACCAGTCAGATCTTAACATATGACCTGAAGCCCATGGGGAGTACCATTTAGATCTGCAGTCGTAGGGAGATTTCCCTTATCAATAACCACTAGAAGTGTGCCGATATCTCTGAACCAAGATCCAATATGGCGACCATTGCAGATTTACTGGCGACTTTTGAGGTTATAAAACGATTTACCAAGCAAGTGTAGGGGCTCGTAGATTGTGATATAGTGTGAGCGTCTCCCTCGAGAGGGCGTCTCGAGCGGTGTGCCCATCACCGGTAGTCGCTAGAGGTCTCCTCGACCCCTGGTCTCTGTGGGGTGGTGGCAGCACTGTTCGCCTCGTCTCAGCTCCTACCTGGGGCTGGGGAAGGCGTTAGTCTGGCTCTAGCTGTCGACGGAGTCGGACCACTTTTACCTGAGCTTACATTACAGTTGCATTAACCCGAGATCCCTTGTCTGGTCTTTACTTCGAACTGGTCAAGACATTGATTCGAACCATTACACTGGTGCTGTGACCAGTTCTTGGTGTTAGTGCGCGGCCCTGGAGGCCGCACACGAGCACGATGGATCTCGAGATGAAAGATCGAGTATCTCGGGATCCACATCGAATGACACTACTCATGCCGACGATTTAAGCCGAATCCAAATGAAGGGGTATACCTCTATAATTGAACCCAAGGTAGAGAAGGTAGTTCGAGACCTCAAATCCGAAGAGATGCCCACTCCAGTCATGAATTATACATACAGATTAAGTACCGATTCCACAGAAAGATCGACACCAATTATGATGATGACTCTGGATGCTTAACGAGCAGCCTCGGCTCGAGCAGAAACGAGAACAGCGAACCCCCGTCGATCCTTAGATGACGTAGACGTCTCGATATTCGACATAGGAGGTTTGAAGAAAATCACTGAGTCAGCAGCAGAATACTTGTGCGAACAGGCCAAGTTGAGCGTCGATGCCATGAATAAAGTTCGCCTATACCAAGGTTTACCAAAGTTAGAACACTCCGAACAAAAAGTTCTGAGACATAGGAATCTGGAGAAACAATGTCACCAGTATGAAACCGATAAATGATTAAAAGAGCAAATCAATCGTGACCTCGAACGACAGACATATGTCATCCAAAGGAAACTCGAACTTGCTAAAGCTGAGTGGGAAAATGAAAAACTTAGACAAAAAGTTGATCTAGAGGAACAGGAAGCTACTTCCACCATCAAGAATTTCGAACTAAAAAAAGAGGCTGAGCAAATAAGAGCCGAAATGGAACAGTATAAATACGAGGCAAATAAGCTGCTAGAGATCCGAGATCAATGCATCTTGAAAAACGAGGACGTAATGGAGTCCATGAAAGATAGCAATCAAGATCTATTCTTGAAGCAACAAGAACTATGCCTCGAAATAGCCAACCTGACAAAACGAAAGACAGCTCTCGATACATATGTGTCGGGAATAGAGAACAGTGATCAAACTGCCATAACATGCCCCGAGGAAGAAGATAAATCTTTTGAAACGGACACAAGTGTATCAGTAACACAACTAGATATACTTTACCACCAGGAAATGACTAATAATGACATACCTTCCGAAGCTACTTTCATAAAAGGAACTAAACCTTTGGCGATATCAACACCAGCCGAAGCTTAAAAGAAGCCAGATCGTTACGATCCATTCGTAAATGATAATGCCGACGTCCATGTTCGGAACGATGGCGTCTATGACCCCACACATGAACCCAGACAAACTGAACCTGAAAAATAAGATTCAGATAAGATTCAGTGTCGCCACTGACTTACCACATAAAGAGAACGAACCCAATACTGCATGTGGACAGGAGGGCCACTTTGATGACAATTCTGTAGATGATTCCGAACCTTTGGGCACAGGGAACCAAGATGCGGTAGGGGGTAGTGCATCAAGTTCTACCCGAGGACCAACTGCACCCCCTCCAGGGGCTGGAGGTGCCACGGGAGGAACTTTGAGGCGCACATCCCGAAGCAGTGTGTTAGAAGACATGCTGAATCAGTCAGCCAATACTTCAAAAACTGCACACAGTGAGGAGACCATCCGAGAGTGGAGCGTCAACCAATGTCAAAAATTGGTACGTACAAATAACGCAGCTAGGCGGCAAGCCATCCTGCCTAAGATTTACGAGGGTGTAAAAACCTGGAAAGAATGGTTCTCGAACTTCACTTCCGTTGAAAAGTGGAACGAAGTATACTTCGAGAGGGGTACTTTCCAACAGCTAGTCGAGATTGCCAGCATTTTGCTGTACAATTTAGTGAGTGAAGACCCTTTTATGCTCTTCAAGAAGCGAACGCAGAAACCACAAGAATCATTTCGAGCCTTCGGGTATGAGTTGAAATCCCTGTTACAGAGGGCGTGGCTGGGAACCAATCCTTCTGATAAATATTTCCTGAACGACTTGTTGCCACAATTCGTAAATGGACTTCGAGATGAAGATCAGCAGCAAGCAGCTTTAGATGCTTGGAAAGGGAGAAATTCTACCCTGATGGACCTTTTTGAAGGGATTGAGTGCTGGACAGTAAAGAAGACCCTCATGGCGGGAAAAGTAGAGATGAAAACCTCAAATACTAAGGTTTGTGCGAGTACTAATACCAGTACGGCTTCCATGTCGGGAATACACCAACCGACATACACTGAAACAACCGACAATGACTTCGAGATCATCGAGATCGAGGAGGAGGACGGTACTATCTCTGCAGTACAGGTAAAGAAAGACGTCAAGTGCAAGTATATTCCTCGACAGATATATAACCGAAGCGCTAATTAAGCTTGAGGGGAAACAAGACCCACCCCAGACAGTCGAACTACTGAAATGGCTGTTAGTCGGCCCCCAAGACCACCTCTATCGAGAGCCCCTGCTCCACCTGAACCTCTGGATATGAAGAAAATGATGGAGGATTTTATGAAAACTTTTGCTGAAACTGTGTATGCCAGACCTGAACAACGGAGAGTGGACCGGAGCAGACTACGCTGTTACCGTTGTCAAGAAATGGGGCATTACGCTATCATATACCATTTTATTATCCCATAAATTGTGACATATTATTGTACCAATCAAACAATGTATAAAGAAATGGATACAAAGGTTGGTTCTAAGAGCCATAAGAGCGCTCAAACTTTGTATAAGAGCGTTCATGCCCCACTGCACACCAGCTATATTCAAATATACATAAGTTACATCACCTGTGAACCGACCTCATGGTTCACTGCATAATATAATGCTTTTAAGGGTCTCAGTGTGCAACCTCATGGTTCAATGCACAATATAATAACTTGTAAGTGAATGCAACCGGCCGTCACGGGTGCCTGGGCACCGCTGACGCTGTCATGAGTGTCTGAGCACCCTAACAACTGAACAACAGGTTACATATGCACGACACCATAACCTTCCGGTCGCTCTAGCGTTGCTCCTGAGCAACCTAGGTCAAATATCAAAGCATTTATGGGAAGCCCATAATAAGATGGTCAAAATGAGCCTAAGATCAAGGCGGAACTCCTATTATTAAGGAAGTTACGCCATGGAGACGGATTCAACCTCCGAATGCACTACAGACAAACCAGCGCAAGTTACGCGCCTGGCAAGCAGGCATTATTAATTTGGCATATTCAACTCTGCGCATGCCCAAAATGGCGGTTGTAACGGCGTAAACTTCCGAGATATGAGGGTTTGAAGTTGCAGAACCGACCAGGACAATGGGGGACACAGCAGCGTCCATGGGGGTCCTTTGTGCACCCAGTGACACATGAAAGACTCCCCTCAAACAATTGCAGAGTTAGGCAGATGCCACTGGCCCCAGTCAGTCTGAGGTGCAATGCCAAGATTTGGTTCAAATAGCCTGCCTGCACCTCCTAGAAGGCAGAATCTCCAGAACCGCTCCAGAGGTAACATCTCCAGTCATCTCCTGCTACCTGCTATACCACTCCACTATGGTGAAACTATGCTAGACAGGCATTGGTTTCCATCATTAGTGGCCAGAGGGTATCTTCCTCAAGACATCCACCAGAGGGTAAAGTTATTCATTATTACATTATTCCGCTAAGCAGCAGGTCAGGAGCTAGGTGTGGGAACCCACCTAGAACTATGCTGGACATTGTATTATTATTACCTCACAGGTGGAGTGGAACAGTACATTATACTTTATAAACTACTGTATATTTACTGTATGTGGAAATTACCTGCATATTAACAACTGTGTGATTGATATTTCTTACATGTTGCCTAAAGCTGAATAAACCAGCGATAACTGGAAATAACACTATTTTCTATGAGCTTGATGTATTTACTCCATACACCACTAGTCATATAATATTTCTCATATGACAACTTGATCATGCATAATTACTAGTATGACAAAGTGGTGGAGAACATCCTACTAAGATCCCATTTCTCACAGGCTCATAAAAAATTAAGCTGGCAACATTACTAAAAACAATCATACACACAGTAAACCCCACTCCACCCACCCAGTGACCTTGACACCATGTTCAGAAAGGTCACCAGTGAGATCTCCCACATACCAGTGAGATCTCCCACATACCAGTGAGATCTCCCACATACCAGAGAGATCTCCCACACATCAGTGAGATCTCCCACATACCAGAGAGATCTCCCACACATCAGTGAGATCTCCCACACATCAGTGAGATCTCCCACACATCAATGAGATCTCCCACACGACAGTGAGATCTCCCACATATCAGTGAGATCTCCCACACATCAATGAGATCTCCCACACATTAATGAAATCTCCCACACATCAGTGAGATCTCCCACATATCAGTGAGGTCTCCTACACGTCAGTGAGGTCTCCCACTCGTCAGTGAGGTCTCCCACACGTCAGTGAGGTCTCCCAAAACGTCAGTGAGGTCTCCCAAAACGTCAGTGAGGTCTCCCACACGTCAGTGAGGTCTCCCACACGTCAGTGAGGTCTCCCCACATGTCAGTGAGGTCTCCACACACACATCAAGGTCTTATCAGTCAAGCTGGCAGAACAACACACAAAGACCTTACGTAGTCAGGGACCTGTTGAAGAGGTCTCCCTCCCACCTAGATCTAGGAGACCCACAAGGGGCAAATCAGCCTCCAATACAGCAGACCCACACTCAGTAGACCCCACACCACCCACCCTGTCTACTCAGGGAACAACCAGTTCTCAGGGATCCAACATTTCCCAGGGATCTCTACAGGACGCTCAACTCACGCTATCTACCTCAGGGGGAGAAGGATCTGCCTCAGGGGGTAGATCCACACCCTCATCTAGATCTTCCACCCCAGCTCCGGCCTTTGACAGCCATTCCTCCAGAGACACTTCTCCCACACCCTCCATCATGGACACCGACGAAGGCCCCCAACCTAATCAGACAGCTGAGAAGATAAGGGCCTATGAGAAGGCCATCCAAGATGCAGTTACTGCCCTAGAGGCCAACAAGTTCCAACAGGAAGAGAGGGAGAGGATCCTCAACCAACAATTGGCAGAGAGAAATGGGGCAATAGACACCCAGCAGAAGGCCATGGAAAACCAGCAGAAGGCCATGGAAGACCAGCGGAAGTCCCTAGAGAGACAACAACAACAGATAGCAGATCTCATGAAGATGGTATCATCCCAAACCCCACAGCCTCCCACACCAGCCACCACACCTGTTGTCACACCACCTGCCTCTGGATCCAAGGATGACATCATAATCTCCATGGTGTCCAACATGACCAAACTCATAGACAGAAAACAACAGGACGACAGAAAGATCAGGCTACATGAGGTAACAAAACCCAAAACTTTTTCACACCCATCACCGCTCATGTCAACAGCATTATTCATTGATCACAAATTCCCAGAATATCTGAAGGATAAGTACAAAGTAACAGACAGTGACACCATGGTTACATATCTACCCAAGTACCTTGAAGGACAAGCACTAGCTTGGTTTGAATCCTTCAGGGAGAGTGCCACACCTGATATGTTGACATGGACCAATGTAGTGTATAAATTAAAAGAGTATTTTGCTACTCGAGACAATATCATCTCCAGGACTGCACTCCGTGCACAAAAGATAGATGAACCTGTCCTAGACTATGCATGCCATCTCAGGAAAGTGTGTAATGCCCAACGCCAAAGCGATGAAATCTTAAGCAAAGCATTTACCCAAGGCATGAGGCCCTGGATCTCTGTAGCTCTTGAAAACAAGAAAATAGACTCTTTTGACCAAGCCCTAGACCTAGCCTTGGAGGTTGGGACCCAAGAACGATCTAGGAGAACATTATATGCAGAGTCTAACCCACAGCCTACTAAGAAGAAGGTCCAGGAAATCAGCACTAGTGCAGATGAAGATGTTAACCTAATGTCTAGTGCCCATGTAAGGCAACAGGAAGCTAAGGTTACATCAAAAGACCCTACCGGTAGATATAGAGGAAATAACTATGACCCCAACTACCAATCCAATAGAGGTAGAGGTAGGGGGGGCAACAGCAACAACCGGGGGGGTCACAACAGTAGAAAAGACAACAGCTCTTCCAACTCCAACAATGGTAACTCTTCATACAGTGATAGGAGAGACAGAACCCCAAGTAATGGCAGATCCTATAATAATCAGGGATCCAACAGTAGGAGCCATAGTCCACATAGGAACTACAACTCTGGATCCTACAACAACAATGGTTCCTACAACAGCAGCCAGGGTTCAAACAACTCTGGATCCTATAATAATCAAGGATCCAACAGTAGGAGCCACAGTCCACATAGGAACTACAACAGTGGATCCTACAACAACAATGGTTCCTACAACAACCAGGGTTCCAACAACTCTGGATCCTATAGTCAAGGATCCAACGGTAGAAGCCACAGTCCACATAGGAACTACAACAGTGGATCCTACAACAACAACGGTGCCTACAACAATCAGGGATCCAACAACTCCGGATCCTACAGCAACCAGGGTTCTAATAACTCTGGACAATACAGCAACTCTGGTCATTATAACCAGGGTTTCAACCCACATCAGGAGGATCACCAACACAGTAACCCCCAAACAATACCTCAAGTGATGGATCAACTCTCCAAGCTCCTGGTCGCAAGCATCGCAACCACCCCACAGAACCAGGAAAACTAGGATGTCACAGTGCCGATGGGCCAGTGCACTGTGACACCCCAAATACAAACAATCAATCAGGATTAACAAAGATCCAACCAGAGACAATTGCTAGTGCCAATATACCATCTAACAGACAGAGACGTCCATCAGTGATACACATCACCCCACCAGATTCATCATCAAAGGATACAGGTGAGAGTACCAAGCTTTCTATTGTACTTCTTCAAAATGGCTGTATCAATGCAAATCTATATGATGTTTCAGATGTACAATGTTTGGTTGATACAGGTGCTACTATCACCTGTGTCAGACAATCATTCCTCATGGACCTCCAAAAGAGATTCCATATCCAACTGAGGAAATCTAAAATCAACATCCATTTGGCAGATGGATCGGTGTGTCATGTTAGACATTCAGCTATGCTGAACTTTAGAATCCAAGGTGTCAGATTTCAATACCAATTTGCTGTGATACCCAACCTCACACAGCCCGTTGTTCTCGGCACAGATTTCTTAGGCACTACAAAATCTCAAATTGAATTTAATGTTGATCCTGAACAAATTCTCAAACCCATTAGGGCAGTGAGGGATTTTACCATCCCTCCATTCTCTGAACTTGCAGTATTGGGTAAAATCACTTCTACTCAATCACTGCAAGGCAAAACTGGAGTAGTGGATAACCTCCAAAGAAATAACAATGCCCCATATCTAGTTCAAAGGGCAGCAGTAACCCCCAGGGAAAATAACAAACATCCCCTAGTGTTACTCAACACCAGCAGGCGCCCACATAAAATCAAAAAGGGTGCCATCATAGCTCTATTTCAGGAAGTCAAGGAATCTGATTTAGAAAAACCTCAACAGGTGCCAGACACTACCCCACACGCTGATCAATCCATCTCAGCCATACGGCCTGAGGATGTAACTCAATTCAGTGACACAGACTCAGACTGTGAGTCCACATATGCTGACCCTGAACCCAACTCAATCAGACTCTCTGAAATAGCTGCTATACATAGTGAGGCACATGACCTCGAGCCAGAATTGGAAGAGAATGTTCCACCGAAATCTGTGCTCACATCCAAAGATCAGCATGATAGATTAGAATCACTGCTGACCAAGTATGATGATATATTTGTAGGAAAAGATGGAGACATTGGTGCTACACACCTGTATACCCACTCAATACATGTAAAACCTGAGGCAGTACCATGTCATGTCCTACCATATAGACAAACACCAGAAAAACAGGCCGCAATAGGGGAAGAATGTGAAAGGCTAGTACAACAGGGCATTCTGAGAGAATGTGCTGAGGGCCCCTGGGCTTCCAGATCCTTTTTAGTACAAAAATCATCAGGAGGCCATAGGCTCGTCACAGATTTTCGTTATCTGAACCAAAACACGATAAATCAAGCCTTATCTACACCCCGGGCCGATGACACTCTAGACATGATAGGGTCACTCAGACCAAGAGTATTCAGTAAGCTAGATGCCCAACAGGGATTTTTTCAAATTCCTATAAGACAGGAGGACCAGCATAAAACCGCATTATAGCAAATGACAAAAAATATGTCTACGAAAGGATGCCGATGGGTTTAGCGACCACACCTGCAGGATTCTGCCATCTAGTCACATTAATTCTGAACAAACTCAAATACAAATGTGCCCTACCATACCTAGATGACATATTAGTATTATCACCATCAATCGAACAACACTTCCATGACCTGGAAGATGTGTTCAACAGCTTAAGAGTTGGTAAACTCAAACTGAAGAAATCAAAATGTGAATACTTCATAGACAGAATAGACTTCTTGGGAATGAGAGTCACACCCATGGGACTGCAACCATCTCCCACAAAGGTGGAATCAATCAAAACCTTCCCAACACCAAAATCAGTCAAAAATGTCAGATCCTTCACAGGCCTATGCCAATACTTCAAAAAGTTTATCAAAGGTTATGCCCAAATTGCTAGACCATTGTATGATCTACAGACACATCTCAAAGCATTTGTCTGGACAGAGGATGCAGATAATGCTTTCAAAACATTAAAGCATGCCCTCTGTACCAATGCTCTTCTCAGATATCCAAACTATGAGAAAGAGTTCAGTTTGGCAACTGATGCTTCCAATGTGAGTTTAGGAGCTGTACTCTCACAGAGAGATAATGAAGGAGTGCTCAGACCAGTAGCCTTTGCAGGTAGAACCCTCTCCAAACATGAGAGAAATTACAATACCACAGAGAGAGAACTACTGGGAGTAGTGTATGGAGTATTACACTTCAGACACTATCTAGAGACTAGACACTTCCAATTATACACAGACCATGCAGCCTTAATCCCACTATTAACCAATACGGGACTCACACATAGATGGGCCAGATGGGCTCTAGACATACAGCAATTTTCATTCACCATCCAACACGTGAAAGGTGATGATTACACACCACCAGATGCTATGTCTAGAAGAGAATACCCAGATTCTGGACCCATGACTAACCCTCCACCCCCACCAAGGAGAGTTAGAGCAGCCAGTAGAACCAAGTTTGCAAAAGTAACAAAGAAAGTACCATTCAGAAGGGATGATCCACCCAATACCATTGAAAGGCCAGAGACACCCATTAGGGGTATCTTGAAGCAATCTACACACTATGTGTTTTGCCATTGTGAGAGAGAATACTCACAACTCTTTCCAGATAATGACTTCGAGCCTATCAAATTCTCATCACTCAATCAGATGCTGAAGGCAACTCCTAAGGAGCCACCCTTCGCCCCACCTGACTCAGATGATGAAGATTCAGAAGACACAATATATGCTATTACTCAAGCAACTTTCAAATCAGTCAGATTCTTTGAATCAATGCAGGGAGAGGAAACATCAAACCATTTTGTCCTATGACCACACGCTCAAAGACTAGAGAAATGATTCAGGAGGGCACACCAAAACCCCCCACACAATGACAAACTATTCTAAAAGAGGAAAAGGTCACAGGAAACAAACCCACCAAAACCCCACCTGCCAGGAAAAATGTCACAAAAGACACTGCATCTACCAAGTCAAAGAACTCTGAGACAAAGAAGAATGACAAAAAGCAAATTGTGCCTTTAAAGAAAAAGGTTGCCACTCCCATCAATGCAAGAATAGGCACTCCAAAGGAGACTACACACCAAAACAAGAGTGACACACCCCAACAAAAGGCACAAGATAGGCCAATAGTCGATGAAAAAGGAAAAGAAAGAGACAGAATAAAACAACATGTGCTAGATATAAATCAATTACTGGATCAGATTCCCGACACATCCATCTCAGGTACAAACCTTGGCTTGGAAGGACAAGGAACTATTGCCCCTCATACAATATCTTGAGGATGGGACCTTGCCTTCACCAAAAGCACAAGGAAATAGAATCATCAACCAAGGCCAGACATACACCTTGATAAATGGTACATTAGTCCACATATGCCCCATAAATTGGAGAAAAACCAATACTGTACCGCTTCAAATTGTTATACCACAGCAATGGGTAACAAGTACACTGCAGTATTTCCATGACTCACCTACTGGCGGCCATCTTGGTTCAAGTAGGATGCTGTCAGCACTCCGACCTAGGGTATATTGGAAGTCTATGCTAGCAGACACAACAAAATATGTTTCCACCTGCCACACATGCCTCACAGCAAAAAGGCAAGTACACTCACACAAAACACCAATGACAGTGAGAGAGTACATGGCTTCACCAATGAAGTTCCTAAACCTCAAAGCGGTGGGACCACTTCCCACAACGGCCAGGGGGAACAAACATATACAAGTCTGCATAGATTATGCTACCAGATATGCAACAGCTTGGGCTACTACTGACTTAAAAGCTGAAACAACAGCAGCAGAGTTCTACAAGAATATAATTTGTCATCATGGAACACCAGCCACTCTTCAAACAGACAATGGAACATGTTATACAGGTGCAAAGTTCACAAAGTTAACTAAACACCTCAAGATCAAACATAAATTCTCCTCACCATACAGGCCACAATCAAATGGGCTTGTAGAGAGATTCAATGCTAGCATTGGCACAGCGCTCAGAGCATTCTGCTCAAAGCACCAAAACAATTGGGATTCATGTATTGAACCCATAACCTTTGCATTAAATAACACAGAATCCCAAACCACAGGATTCACCCCTTTCTTCCTACTCCATGGAAGAAACCCAGCCACCCCAATGGACTTAGGGCTGGGAATACAGGAAGACATATCCACCGTAGCAGACCATGTAGCTAACATGATAACAAATCAAGATACCTCTAGGAGGAAAGCTATAGAAAGGGTCGCCAAGCTACAAAAGGAAAGAAAGGATAGATATGATAAGAAACTTACACCACAGGAAATCAAGGTCACCGACATGGTGTACCTAAACATACCAAGAATCCTGACCAACACAGAGTGTAAGAAGCTTCAACCCCTTTTTATGGGACCATATGTTGTAGTAGATAGACCTAGTTTGACAAGTGCCAAACTCAAAAACTTGGACACCAATCTATTGGTGGCCAGACCGGTGCACATAGACAGACTGAAAAAGGTTGTGGCTGTCAGGAACAATGAATTTGCACACAGGCTTATTCCACATGAAGCCAAATACTACAACAAAATTGTAAGGAACAAAAAGGATATCACCCTTACAAGAGAAACCACAGGTATAGTGTCACATGTATATGAAACACCTTCAAGACCCACACTCAGTGCTGTCTGCATCCCGCATACCGGGTGGCAACCGCGCTCTGCAGACGCCCATCTGCCACTAAGCAGCCTAACAATAGTGTCTCTAATGCCAGTCTGTACTGGAGATGTGGGATGGCTGTATAAGGCCTAGACCACAATAGGGGAAGACACACACAGACAGTGATACCAGCCAATTACTTTCACAGTTCAAAGGATGCATCCCTTAAGAATCATGTAACTCTATTGTAGTGGAGACATGACAGTTGGATGCTGGGCCTAACTTTGTCTGGGGCAATCAGCCCCAGAGTAGGAATATAAGGCCCCCAGTAGGAGGTCCATCATCACAGAATCTCCAGAACAGCTCCAGAGGTAACATCTCCAGTCATCTCCTGCTACCTGCTATACCACTGTACTATGGTGAAACTATGCTAGACAGGCATAGGTTTCCATCATTAGTGGCCAGAGGGTATCTTCCTCAAGACATCCACCAGAGGGTAAAGTTATTCATTATTACATTATTCCTCTAAGCAGCAGGTCAGGAGCTAGGTGTGGGAACCCACCTAGAACTATGCTGGACATTGTATTATTATTACCTCACAGGTGGAGTGGAACAGAACATTATACTTTATAACTTACTGTATATTTACTGTATGTACAAATTACCTACATACTAACTACTGTATGATTGATATTTCTTACATGTTGCCTAAAGCTGAATAAACCAGTGACAACTGGAAATAACACTATTTTATGAGAGCTTAATGTATTTACACTACATACCACTAGTCTTATGATATTTCCCATATGACAACTTGATCACGCAAAATTACTAGTATGACAAAGTGGTGGAGAACATCCTACTAAGATCCCAAATTACCCAATGCTCTCATGAAAATTAAGCTGGCAACATTACTGAAAACAATCATACACACAGTAAACCCCACTCCACCCACCCAGTGACCTTGACACCATGCCCACAAAGGTCACCAGTGAGATCTCCCACATACCAGTGAGATCTCCCACATACCAGTGAGATCTCCCACACATCAGTGAGATCTCCCACACATCAGTGAGATCCCCCACACATCAATGAGATCTCCCACACATCAGTGAGATCTCCCACACATCAATGAGATCTCCCACACATCAGTGAGATCTCCCACACATCAATGAGATCTCCCACACATCAATGAGATCTCTCACACAACAGTAAGATCTCCCACACATCAGTGAGATCCCCCACACATCAATGAGATCTCCCACACATCAGTGAGATCTCCCACACATCAATGAGATCTCCCACATATCAGTGAGATCTCCCACACATCAATGAGATCTCTCACACAACAGTAAGATCTCCCACACATCAGTGAGATCCCCCACACATCAATGAGATCTCCCACACATCAGTGAGATCTCCCACACATCAATGAGATCTCCCACATATCAGTGAGATCTCCCACACATCAATGAGATCTCCCACACATCAATGAGATCTCTCACACAACAGTAAGATCTCCCACACATCGATGAGATCTCCCTCACATCAATGAGATCTCCCACACATCAATGAGATCTCTCACACAACAGTAAGATCTCCCACACATCAGTGAGATCTCCCACACATCAATGAGATCTCCCACACGATCAGTGAGATCTCCCACATATCAGTGAGATCTCCCACACATCGATGAGATCTCCCACACGACCAGTGAGGTCTCCCACATGTCAGTGAGGTCTCCCACACGTCAGTGAGGTCTCCCACATGTCAGTGAGGTCTCCCACATGTCAGTGAGGTCTCCCAAACGTCAGTGAGGTCTCCCACACGTCAGTGAGGTCTCCCACACGTCAGTGAGGTCTCCCACACGTCAGTGATGTCTCCCACATGTCAGTGAGGTCTCCCACACGTCAGTGAGGTCTCCCACACGTCAGTGAGGTCTCCCAAACGTCAGTGAGGTCTCCCACACGCCAGTGAGGTCTCCCACACGTCAGTGAGGTCTCCCACACGTCAGAGGGGTCTCCCGCACGTCAGTGAGGTCCACCCCACACATCAGGGTCTTATCAGTCAAGCTGGCAGAACAACACACAAAGACCTTACGTAGTCAGGGGCCTGTTGAAGAGGTCTCCCTCCCACCTAGATCTAGGAGACCCACAGGAGGCAAATCAGCCTCAAGTACAACAGACCCACACTCAGTAGACCCCACACCTCCCACCCTGTCCACTCAGGGAACAACCAGTTCTCAGGGATCCAACATTTCCCAGGGATCTCTACAGGACGCTCAACTCACGCTATCTACCTCAGGGGAAGAAGGATCTACCTCAGGGGGTGGATCCACACCCTCATCTAGAACCTCCACCCCAGCTCCAGCCTTTGATAGCCACTCCTCCAGAGACACTTCCCCCACGCCCTCCAGCATGGACACCGATGAAGGCCCCCAACCTAATCAGACAGCTGAGAAGATAAGGGCCTATGAGAAGGCCATCCAAGATGCAGTTACTGCCCTAGAGACCAACAAGTCCCAGCAGGAGGAAAGGGAGAGGATCCTCAACCAACAATTGGCAGAGAGGAATGCGGCAATAGACGCCCAACAGAAGGCCATGGAAGACCAGCGGAAGTCCCTAGAGAGACAACAACAACAGATAGCAGATCTCATGAAGATGGTATCATCCCAGACCCCACAGCCTCCCACACCAGCCATCACACCTGTTGTCACAGCATCTGCCTCTGGATCCAAAGATGACATCATAATCTCCATGGTGTCCAACATGACCAAACTCATAGACAGAAAGCAACAGGACGACAGAAAGATCAGGCTACATGAGGTAACAAAACCCAAAACTTTCTCACACCCATCACCACTCATGTCAACAGCATTATTTATTGATCACAAATTCCCAGAATATCTGAAGGATAAGTACAAAGTAACAGACAGTGACACCATGGTAACATATTTACCCAAGTACCTTGAAGGACAAGCACTAGCTTGGTTTGAATCCTTCAGGGAAAGTGCCACACCTGATATGTTGACATGGACCAATGTAGTGAATAAATTAAAAGAGTATTTTGCTACTCGAGACAATATCATCTCAAGGACTGCACTCCGTGCACAAAAGATAGATGAACCTGTCCTAGACTATGCATGCCATCTCAGGAAAGTGTGTAATGCCCAACGCCAAAGCGATGAAATCTTGAGCAAGGCATTTACCCAAGGCATGAGGCCCTGGATCTCTGTAGCTCTTGAAAACAAGAAAATAGACTCTTTTGACCAAGCCCTAGACCTAGCCTTAGAGGTTGAGACCCAAGAAAGATCTAGGAAAATAAGGGAGGCAGAGTCTAACCCACAGCCTACTAAGAAGAAGGTCCAGGAAATCAGCACTAGTGCAGATGAAGATGCTAACCTAATGTCTAGTGCCCATGTAAGGCAACAGGAGGCTAAGGTTACATCAAAAGACCCTACCGGTAGATATAGAGGAAATAACTATGACCCCAACTACCAATCCAATAGAGGTAGAGGTAGGGGGGGCAACAACAACAACCGGGGGGGTCACAACAGTAGGAAAGACAACAGCTCTTCCAACTCCAACAATGGTAACTCTTCATACAGTGATAGGAGAGACAGAACCCCAAGTAATGGCAGATCCCATAATAACCAGGGATCCAACAGTAGGAGCCATAGTCCACATAGGAACTACAACTCTGGATCCTCCAACAACAATGGTTCCTACAACAACAGCCAGGTTTCAAACAACTCTGGATCCTATAATCAAGGATCCAACAGTAGAAGCCATAGTCCACATAGGAGCTACAACTCTGGATCCTATAATCAAGGATCCAACAGTAGAAGCCATAGTCCACACAGGAACTACAACAGTGGATCCTACAACAACAATGGTGCCTACAACAACCAGAGATCCAACAACTCCGGTCAATACAGCAACTCTGGTCAATATAACCAGGGTTCCAACTCACGCCAGGAGGATTACAAACCTGACACAAGAGGTTACCAGGGAAACCAACACAGTAACCCCCAAATACCACCTCATGTAATGGATCAAATCTCCAAGCTCCTGGAGGCAAGCATCTCAATCACCCCACAGAACCAGGAAAACTAGGATGTCACAGTGCCGATGGGCCAGTGCGCTGTGACACCCCAAATACAAACAATCAATCAGGATTAACAAAGATCCAACCAGAGACAATTGCTAGTGCCAATCTTCCATCTAACAGACAGAGACGTCCATCAGTGATACACATCACCCCACCAGATTCATCATCAAAGGATACAGGTGAGAGTACCAAGCTTTCTATTGTACTTCTTCAAAATGGCTGTATCAATGCAAATCTATATGATGTTTCAGATGTACAATGTTTGGTTGATACAGGTGCTACTATCACCTGTGTCAGACAATCATTCCTCATGGACCTCCAAAAGAGATTCCATATCCAACTGAGGAAATCTAAAATCAACATCCACTTGGCAGATGGATCGGTGTGTCATGTTAGACATTCAGCTATGCTGAACTTTAGAATCCAAGGTGTCAGATTCCAATACCAATTTGCTGTAATACCCAACCTCACACAGCCCGTGGTACTCGGCACAGATTTCTTAAGCACTACAAAATCTCAAATTGAATTTAATGTTGATCCTGAACAAATTCTCAAACCCATTAGGGCAGTGAGGGATTTTACCATCCCTCCATTCTCTGAACTTGCAGTATTGGGTAAAGTCACGTCTACTTAATCACTGCAAGGCAAAACAGGAGTAGTAGATAACCTCCAAAGAAATAACAATGCCCCATATCTAGTTCAAAGGGCAGCAGTAACCCCCAGGGAAAATAACAAACATCCCCTAGTGTTACTCAACACCAGCAGGCGCCCACATAAAATCAAAAAGGGTGCCATCATAGCTCTATTTCAGGAAGTCAAGGAATCTGATTTAGAAAAACCTCAACAGGTGTCAGACACTACCCCACACACTGATCAATCCATCTCAGCCATACGGCCTGAGGATGTAACTCAATTCAGTGACACAGACTCAGACTGTGAGTCCACATATGCTGACCCTGAACCCAACTCAATCAGACTCTCTGAAATAGCTGCTATACATAGTGAGGCACATGACCTCGAGCCAGAATTGGAAGAGAATGTTCCACCAAAATCTGTGCTCACATCCAAAGATCAGCATGATAGATTAGAATCACTGCTGACCAAGTATGATGATATATTTGTAGGAAAAGATGGAGACATTGGTGCCACACACCTGTATACCCACTCAATACATGTAAAACCTGAGGCAGTACCATGTCATTTCCTACCATATAGACAAACACCAGAAAAACAGGCCGCAATAGGGGAAGAGTGTGAAAGGCTAGTACAACAGGGCATTCTGAGAGAATGTGCTGAGGGCCCCTGGGCTTCCAGATCCTTTTTAGTACAGAAATCATCGGGAGGCCATAGGCTCGTCACAGATTTTCGTTATCTGAACCAGAACACGATAAATCAAGCCTTATCTACACCCCGAGCCGATGACACTCTAGACATGATAGGGTCACTCAGACCAAGAGTATTCAGTAAGCTAGATGCCCAACAGGGATTTTTTCAAATTCCTATAAGACAGGAGGACCAACATAAAACCGCATTCATAGCAAATGACAAAAAATATGTCTACGAAAGGATGCCAATGGGTTTAGCGACCGCACCTGCAGGATTCTGCCATCTAGTCACATTAATTCTGAACAAACTCAAATACAAATGTGCCCTACCATACCTAGATGACATATTGGTATTATCACCATCAATCGAACAACACTTCCATGACCTGGAAGATGTGTTCAACAGCTTAAGAGTTGGTAAACTCAAACTGAAGAAATCAAAATGTGAATACTTCATAGACAGAATAGACTTCTTGGGAATGAGAGTCACACCCAAGGGACTGCAACCATCTCCCACAAAGGTGGAATCAATCAAGACCTTCCCAACACCAAAATCAGTCAAAAATGTCAGATCCTTCACAGGCCTATGCCAATACTTCAAAAAGTTTATCAAAGGTTATGCCCAAATTGCTAGACCATTGTATGATCTACAGACACATCTCAAAGCATTTGTCTGGACAGAGGATGCAGATAATGCTTTCAAAACATTAAAGCATGCCCTCTGTACCAATGCTCTTCTCAGATACCCAAACTATGAGAAAGAGTTCAGTTTGGCAACCGACGCTTCCAATGTGAGTTTAGGAGCTGTACTCTCACAGAGAGATAATGAAGGGGTGCTCAGACCAGTAGCCTTTGCAGGTAGAACCCTCTCCAAACATGAGAGAAATTACAATACCACAGAGAGAGAACTACTGGGAGTAGTGTATGGAGTATTACATTTCAGACACTATCTAGAGACTAGACACTTCCAATTATACACAGACCATGCAGCCCTAATCCCACTATTAACCAATACAGGACTCACACATAGATGGGCCAGATAGGCTCTAGACATACAGCAATTTTCATTCACCATCCAACACGTGAAAGGTGATGATAACACACCACCAGATGCTATGTATAGAAGAGAATACCCAGACTCTGGACCCATGACTAACCCTCCACCCCCACCAAGGAGAGTTAGAGCAGCCAGTAGAACCAAGTTTGCAAAAGTAACAAAGAAAGTACCATTCAGAAGGGATGATCCACCCAACACCATTGAAAGGCCAGAGACACCCATTAGGGGTACCTTGAAGCAATCTACACACTATGTGTTTTGCCATTGTGAGAGAGAATACTCACAACTCTTTCCAGATAATGACTTCGAGCCTATCAAATTCTCATCACTCAATCAGATGCTGAAGGCAACTCCTAAGGAGCCACCCTTCACCCCACCTGACTCAGATGAAGATTCAGAAGACACAATATATGCTATTACTCAAGCAACTTCCAAATCAGTCAGATTCTTTGAATCAATGCAGGGAGAGGAAACATCAAACCATTTGTGTCCTATGACCACACGCTCAAAGACTAGAGAAATGATTCAGGAGGGCACACCAAAACCCCCCACACAATCACAAACTATTCTAAAAGAGGAAAAGGTCACAGGAAACAAACCCACCAAAACCCCACCTGCCAGGAAAAATGTCACAAAAGACACTGCATCTACTAAGTCAAAGAACTCTGAGACAAAGAAGAATGACAAAAAGCAAATTGTGCCTTTAAAGAAAAAGGTTGCCACTCCCATCAAGGCGAGAATAGGCCCTCCAAAGGAGCCTACACACCAAAACAAGAGTGACACACCCCAACAAAAGGCACAAGATAGGCCAATAGTCGATGAAAAAGAAAAAGAAAGAGACAGAATAAAACAACATGTGCTAGATATAAACCAACTATTGGATCAGATTCCCGACACATCCATCTCAGGTACAAACCTTGGCTTGGAACAAAGGAAGGACAAGGAACTATTGCCCCTCATACAATATCTTGAGGATGGGACCTTGCCTGCACCAAAAGCACAAGGAAATAGAATCATCAACCAAGGCCAGACATACACCTTGGTAAATGGTACATTAGTCCATATATGCCCCATAAATTGGAGAAAAACTGTACCACTTCAAATTGTTATACCACAGCAATGGGTAACAAGTACACTACAGTATTTCCATGACTCACCTACTGGCGGCCATCTTGGTTCAAGTAGAATGCTGTCAGCACTCCGACCTAGGGTATATTGGAAGTCTATGCTAGCAGACACAACAAAATATGTTTCCACCTGCCACACATGCCTCACAGCAAAAAGGCAAGTACACTCACACAAAACACCAATGACAGTGAGAGAGTACATGGCTTCACCAATGAAGTTCCTAAACCTCGACGCGGTGGGACCACTTCCCACAACGGCCAGGGGGAACAAACATATACAAGTCTGCATAGATTATGCTACCAGATATGCAACAGCTTGGGCTACTACTGACTTAAAAGCTGAAACAACAGCAGCAGAGTTCTACAAGAATATAATTTGTCATCATGGAACACCAGCCACTCTTCAAACAGACAATGGAACATGTTATACAGGTGCAAAGTTCACAAAGTTAACTAAACACCTCAAGATCAAACATAAATTCTCCTCACCATACAGGCCACAATCAAATGGGCTTGTAGAGAGATTCAATGCTAGCATTGGCACAGCGCTCAGAGCATTCTGCTCAAAGCACCAAAACAATTGGGATTCATTTATTGAACCCATAACCTTTGCATTAAACAACACTGAATCCCAAACCACAGGATTCACCCCTTTCTTCCTACTCCATGGAAGAAACCCAGCCACCCCAATGGACTTGGGCTGGGAATACAGGAAGACATATCCACCGTAGCAGACCATGTAGCTAACATGATAACAAATCAAGATACCTCTAGGAGGAAAGCTATAGAAAGGGTCGCCAAGCTACAAAAGGAAAGAAAGGATAGATATGATAAGAAACTTACACCACAGGAAATCAAGGTCACCGACATGGTGTACCTAAACATACCAAGAATCCTGACCAACACAGAGTGTAAGAAACTCCAACCCCTTTTTATGGGACCATATGTTGTAGTAGATAGACCTAGTTTGACAAGTGCCAAACTCAAAAACTTGGACACCAATCTATTGGTGGCCAGACCAGTGCACATAGACAGACTGAAAAAGGTTGTGGCTGTCAGAAACAATGAATTTGCACACAGGCTTATTCCACATGAGGCCAAATACTACAACAAAATTGTAAGGAACAAAAATGATATCACCCTTACAAGAGAAACCACAGGCATAGGCCCTATCAGGCCTAGGCCTGCACACCACATACTAAGAAAAACATCTAGGTGTGGTGCAGTTTCAAGAAATTAGAAACAGATTGAGATACCAAAAGAACATAAGATTTTCAAAATGTATTACAAATTCTCTTCATCCACACATAAGGCATGTGTGACTGATAATGAGTTACTTATATGTATATAAAGCCAATCAAATTTGTAAATATATCAGTAGGTTATTGCCTCTGAATGGTCAAAGTCTGGGACCCTCCAAGTAAAGCAGACATGAAGTCTAAGAAGAGTAAGGGTAACACAATGGAGTGTCTAAAGCCTAATCCCCACATGAAAGAGCGCGCTATGCCAACACAGCAGTCTATAGAGATCAATTGACCTTATAAGCTACCCACAGACAACTGTCTAGACGGTCATGAATGGCTGTCCTGGATGACAGGAGGAGCTAATTACCAGTACACAGATTACACAATAGACCCCCACAGTAGCAGACACTGGAGATTAGGTGCACCTGCTCCAGAGAAACAATACCAGGCCCACAATGGATGTGGGTAGGGTAGGCTACATAAAAAGCACTGTGGACCATAGCCCACCATCAGTCTTCATCCAGCTGCAGTCTGGAACACAAGTCTACAGGACCCCACTTGGGAATTAGCCAGCCCACTTCTCCATTAGGAGAGACTGCACTAGGATAAAGAACACACCTACTTCACCTTCAACCTGACCTTACCATTTACTGGTCAATCTCTATAGACTCACCGGACATATTGCCAAGACAGCTCAATCTTGCAAAGGTACAGTTTGAACCACTTCATTTAAAGTGTTACACCATACACTTAGACTTCACCAGCACCAAATCACTACAAATTTGACAAGACTTTAAACAGCAAACTTGCTTTACACAAGCACCATGGGGAGACTGAGAGTTGCACCCATACTGCTAACTATGCTGTTATTATATACTATAGAACCACTTACTGCAGGTTATACACCTGTGGTGAGACAAAACATAGGAGTAGTATTCAAACCTAGCCCTCAACCATTGGTCAATGGACATACAACCACAACACTGTTGTTAGCTATCCCCTACAAGATACCTCGGGCACCCGTTACCCAAGGATCCATAAGGGATAGAATACTCCAATTGACCACTCCTACTCTACAAGATCATACCTCTGGTCAAATTATCCAACAAGCCAAAGAGCTTGACACCTTGCTGGAAATTGCAGACAAGGAGATAAATGAAACATTAGCCTCCATCAAATTGTTCTTATCCAACCCCATAATCACATTGGACAAGGCCAAAAGAGAGGCCATACTGGGTTTTCTAGCACCCCTGTTTCGCGGTGTGCTAGGTCTAGCCACAGTAGAAGATGTAAACCAAGTAATGGGACAGCTCAAGAACATAGATGAAATACTAAGAAAATTTGCTAAACAAGATCAGGAAGCAGCTAGTCTCATTGAGAAGATCACAGACAGACAAGATAAGTTTGTTAAAGCATACATCCAAGATAAGAAGGTACTGGACAGCACAATCAACACCATAGGGGACACCGTCAACCTATGGGCCTCTAACATGTCCAGGTCACTTGACTCATATTCAAGGCACGAGAAAACTCAAAGGGAAAAAATGCAAGTATTAAATGATGCATTGATCATCATAGCAGCAAGAATGAATACAGTTCAATCACTGCAAAGAACAAATGCAGCCCTGAGGATGCTATCATCAGGAATCCTGACCCCTGATATAGTACAACCCTCAGACCTTGCTAGATACTTAATTGACATTAATAACAAACTTAGGATTACACACCCTGGAGCACAAGTCGCAATTAATGACTTAGATTTCTATTATTCACAGAAGCTGACCTCATACACTTACTCAGCTCACCATATATATATATTCATCTGGACATTATGATTCAATCTACCACCTCGACTTTCAAACTGTACCAAATGATTACATCACCCATGCCTATAGACACACAGGAGACCCCCACCAGAGGAGTCACCAAATTGCAAACCACAACTGAGTTTCTAGCAGTATCTTACGACGAATCATTATTCATCGAGTTGGACTCAGCAGATATGCAGGCATGTGAAGGTACTACAGTAAAGGTATGCAGAGATGTAAATGGTAGAATCTATAAACACAGGCCTACATGCCCTGTAGCCATTTTTACTAACCAGGCTCAACAGATTAAGGAACATTGCAAGTTTACAGTTTCACCACTGCAAGCACCTACCACCCATGCTATTTCCATTTCTGAAGATGAGTATCTGGTCACTACTAATGAACCCCATTACTTTATCAACTGCCATGGTAAAACGTCTGAAACTCGAAAAGCCCAGTCCTACTCAATAATAGGTGTACCCTGTGGGTGCACAATCAGCGTAGGAGAATTTTCTCTTCCAAACACAAGGTTGCCCTGTAACTCAACCTTATCATTTCATTACATTCTCAAGACAATTAATTTACCATTCATGGCAGCACTTAACCAAATTTCTGAAACCAAACCAGATGAAAGAGAGAATCTTCCAAATTTCCCAGTAGTAAACCTTTCTAGAACCTTAGAGAAACTACAGGAAAATCCAATCATGGATGATATCACTCAACTAAATCTAGAGCCCTTTGCCAAAACATTATTTAAAGATGCCTCCAACCTTGATAAGGCAATGGAAACACGCTACGTAGAATTGTACCTACGTCGAGTTACAGAGCATCCAATCTTCCAAAGCTTAGGACTCATCCTAGGGATATCAGCTCACATTTTTATAGTATACATACTACTCAAACTGTACAGACTAGGAGGGACTGTAGCCTACCTGCCTACAGCCAAAGCATTTAGACTAGTCACCGAACTGCCCCTACACAAATCGCTCCCAGATAAGAATCCTACCAAATTAACCCCTACAGAGGAAACCCACACCCCTTTCCTCACAATTCAGGAAACCCACACCCTGATAATTGCTATATTATTCACCCTGACCATCTACTCAGCCTACAGAATAATGAAGTACCTTAAGAAATTTGCACAGACACACTGTGGCAAGAAAAATGTGGCCAAGCGCACAAATCCCACAATATATTTTAAAATATATTGCGGAGACTCAAACTTCGCGCTACCCTTGAGGCCAATACCACATGAATTTGATGAGATTAAATCAGCAGCTGTCCCGACCTATAAGGATATAGTGGTTAAAACCTTCCCACTACCTAAGGCTATATTTACCTGGAATGGACCAGCAGTTATAACAACACAGAGAGGAGAATTTGCTTATCACCTCCCTCAGGTGATACACCTACCTTGGCGCACTAGGTTCAGTACCATACCAGCCCTTAAAAACAAAGGACTGTACTACTCCATGCTTCTCCAGAATGATTGTGGCACCAGCCCGGTGACCATGACAGCACTGGAAAATACAACAGATATAATTATTGACGAACAACAGGAGGAGACCGCAAGGTCAAACATGCAGACTATTGCTAATTTTCTAAACCACCAGCCCTCCCCGGTGACTGTGGAAACAGCCTAGACTGCCCACAGCCTAGACTGCCCCCAGTCCACCACCAGGAGACAACATATCAGAGACAGTATTCAGAACTTTTCGGACAATTTGCCGGCCCTGAAAAGGGCCTTTGGGATGGCGGGTTTTTACACCCTAGGTTTCAGTCAGCCGGGTTTTTACCACAGAGCCTCGGGTTCAACACTGACGGGAGAGTAGGAGTCCGATCCATACATGTGGCTGTGGTCACGATCCCACTCAATAAGTCGGGCCTCCATCGATCCCGGTCCGTACTCAGCTGCCATAGATGGGTCCCCGGACGCCGCAAGATCAATGAAGGAGACTGCCATCAAATAGTCCCACAACACTCGCTCACGCGGCCCGAGGTTAGAATCCATGGGCCAGAACCCTATATTAGTCAAGGCCCTGGCCAAAAGGGCCACAGTGGCCCCCCGACCTAAGGCTGAACCCAAAAAGTAGTGGCAGGAGTACATGTCAACCAGCACATCACCATGCTCACAGATCTCTCTGTAATTTTTCACTATATAGCCATAGTGTAGGGTCTGGTTGGCCTCCACCAGGGCCCTAGCCGGACTCCCCACCACCAGGTGATGGTGGTGGGGAGCTTGAAAGTGAGCCATGATGTTGCAGCAAAGGTTTCCAGTGAGGAACTGATACTCCAATACCAGCCACTCCCTCCTTGAATGGACACACACACCCCCCCCCACCCTGAACTGTCCACTAAAACCAAGCTAGGCACTGCCACAGACACATGCCAGAATCTGGCACCTAACACCTCAAGTGCCACCACTGCATGAGCACATCAGGGAGGAGATTCACATCTCATTCCTGACACACCTCCACTGTCAATGAAATTATCAAAGTATTGAAAAAAAAAATTGATTTAGAAAAATATACACAGCCACTTGTTGATGTATAATATGAAAATCTATGGTATTCTCACAAAATCGATGACTAATGCGCGCATATACGCGCAAAATTGCAAATCGCAAATTGTAAATTGTACAAATCTAAAATTAATATACATGAATGCAGGTACATAACTAAGACAGTTCTTGTACCCACTAGCACTTGTTTATTATACCAAGGTTTACTTAAGGTAACACACTTTAGGTATCCAAGAAAATTGTTGGAAAAATGAAAAAAAAAAAAAGAAAAAGCGGCCCACTGCCGAAATTGCCAATTAATACACCCATATAGCAAAATCACAGAGTAACTCAGAGACAAACGAGCCTATTGTACATGAAGTACTTTGTTTTTCCGGTCCTCGGAAAAATTTGTCTCAAATCCCAAAAATTGTATAGTGTAAACTAGATTGTACGTTTGTACCCAATTTGCACACTAAAATTTATGTTTGCACACTAGATTGTACGTTTGTACCCAATTTGCAAACTATATTGCTATTTTGCAAACTAGATTGTACGTTTGTACCCAATTTGCACACTAAAATTGTATGTTTGCACACTAGATTGTACTTTTGTACCCAATTTGCAAACTAAATTGCTATTTTGCACACTAGATTGTACGTTTGTACCCAATTTGCACACTAAAATTGTATGTTTGCACACTAGATTGTACGTTTGTACCCAATTTGCAAACTAAATTGCTATTTTGCACACTAGATTGTACGTTTGTACCCAATTTGCACACTAAAAATTGTATGTTTGCACACCAGATTGTACGTTTGTACCCAATTTGCACACCAAAATTGTATGTTTGCACACCAGATTGTACGTTTGTACCCAATTTGCACACTAAAATTGTATGTTTGCACACTAGATTGTACGTTTGTACCCAATTTGCAAACTAAATTGCTATTTTGCACACTAGATCGTACGCTTGTACACAATTTGCACACTAGAATGTATGTTGCACATTATACTGTACGTTTGTACCCAATTCATACACTAAATCGGATTTTTGCAAAATCAATATATATAATTTTCATGTGTAACCAAACTGAACGCAAAATTATAAAATTATAAAATTATCAATTGGACGCAAAATTGTATATATGCATACTAAAATTGTGAATTGAACGCAAAATTGCATATTTGCATACTAAAATTGTGAATTGAACGCGAAATTGTATATTTGCATACTAAAATTGCCAAATGAACGCAAAAACTATATATTTGCATACTAAAATTGTCAATTGAACGCAATTACACGTGAAATTGTAAATTTGCACACTAAAATTGTCATTTATGTTCAATTTGCACGCTAAATTGAACATTTAATGCCAAAATTGCACGCTATTTGCCAAATTGTATGTTGTACATAAAAGTATTAATTTGTACCCAAAATTGAAGAAACATAAGCAAATACACCCATGTATGGTAAGATATAGAATTACGGAAATGTACTTATACCCAGGAGAAAATTGTTTATATATACTGACAAAGCTCTACCACAAAAACTGCATTTGAAGCACTCCCCATCACTTCAAATCCTCTTACAAACAGTATATAACTCCAAAATAAGGTAAAAATATATATATTGTACATTCCCTCGGCGAAATGACGGAGTTTCGCATTTTCTCGGGGGAGACGGAGTATTCTATCATATACCATTTTATTATCCCATAAATTGTGACATATTATTGTACCAATCAAACAATGTATAAAGAAATGGATACATAGGTTGGTTCTAAGAGCCATAAGAGTGCTCAAACTTTGTATAAGAGCGTTCATGCCCCACTGCACACCAGCTATATTCAAATATACATAAGTTACATCACCTGTGAACCGACCTCATGGTTCACTGCATAATATAATGCTTTTAAGGGTCTCAGTGTGCGACCTCATGGTTCAATGCACAATATATATATATAATAACTTGTAAGTGAATGCAACCGGCCGTCATGGGTGCCTGGGCACCGCTGACGCCGTCATGAGTGTCTGAGCACCCTAACAACTGAACAATAGGTTACATAAGCACAACGCCATAACCTTCCGGTCACTCTAACGTCGCTCCTGAGCAACCTAGGTCAAATATCAAAGCATTTATGGAAAGCCCATTATAAGACGGTCAAAATGAGCCTAAGATCAAGGCAGAACTCCTATTATTTAGGAAGTTACGCCATGGAGACGGATTCGACCTCCGAATGCACTACAGACAAACCAGCGCAAGTTACGCGCCTGGCAAGTGGGCATTATTAACTTGGCATATTTAACTCTGCGCATGCCCAAAATGGCGGTTGTGACGGCGTAAACTTCCGAGATATGAGGGTTTGAAGTTGCAGAACTGACCAGGACAATGGGGGACACAGCGGCGTCCATGGGGGTCCTTTGTGCACCCAGTGACACATGAAAGACTCCCCTCAAACAATTGCAGAGTTAGGCAGATGCCACTGGCCCCAGTCAGTCTGAGGTGCAATGCCAAGATTTGGTTCAAATAGCCTGCCTGCACCTCCTAGAAGGCAGAATCTCCAGAACCGCTCCAGAGGTAACATCTCCAGTCATCTCCTGCTACCTGCTATACCACTCCACTATGGTGAAACTATGCTAGACAGGCATTGGTTTCCATCATTAGTGGCCAGAGGGTATCTTCCTCAAGACATCCACCAGAGGGTAAAGTTATTCATTATTACATTATTCCTCTAAGCAGCAGGTCAGGAGCTAGGTGTGGGAACCCACCTAGAACTATGCTGGACATTGTATTATTATTACCTCACAGGTGGAGTGGAACAGAACATTATACTTTATAAACTACTGTATATTTACTGTATGTGGAAATTACCTGCATATTAACAACTGTGTGATTGATATTTCTTACATGTTGCCTAAAGCTGAATAAACCAGCGATAACTGGAAATAACACTATTTATAAGAGCCTGTTGGATTTACACTATATACCACTAGTCATATGATATTTCTCATATGACAACTTGATCATGCATAATTACTAGTATGACAACGCTCATGAGTGTACAGCCCCGAAGCCTGTGCTATCCCGAGTTAATTATGTGGAAGAGAAGAAGGAGGAGGAAAACTAAAGAGGGTCGCATCTGTGGCAAAGGATGTGATCCGTGATTCGAAAATCTGCCAAAATGCCACCACTGGTGAATCCGAGCTAGTACAGGAGTCAATACCCTCCGGGGGACTGGTATGTGAGAAGGTTTCTCTCACCCCAGTCAGAGCTGGGGACTTCGACGGGGTAGGGACAGAGGAAGGTCGGAACCCGAGGGAGCAATCCTACGTCGAAGAAGAGGGAGGTTGGCTTGAAGAGTTGACGAGTGTGAGTGGGGCACACCTCCCCCCGAACCATCTGTGTGTAACCTTCCTGAAGGGTCTCGGATGGGAGATCGGTGACTCTCAGGAACAACTCTGATTTGCACAGAACTCCTCACCTTTGGGGGGGAAACGATGGTAGATCGCTGTATCGGTGAAGGGGCGGACTGGAGAATTTTTGATTGACACAGGTGCCAGCTATTCATGTATCTCGAGAAAATTATTCAATCTGGTGTCCGGCAACCATGAAATACTACCTGTTGGTGTTAATGCTTGCAGGGCCGATGCAGACTTTTGGTAAGACGTTCATACAGATCGGAATGGGGGGCTACGAGTATGTAATGAGCCCTACCATAGCCGACATAAGTGACGATGGAATAATCGGTTTGGATTTCGCAAGCTTGTACGGTGCTGTGTTGGATCCCCGGTTCGGGATGCTGAAGATCCGGCAACCGTGCAATTGCGAGATCCCATGCATATTGAGACATGTATCTCGGTAGCCACCATGGTACAGACTGTGAAAATTCCATCTGGAATGAATTGTGACGTTTTGTGTTCCTCGAACAATGCTTTTCGAGGTTCGAACGCTGTCTTCGAACCTAATTCTGAAGTATTATCTAGTTTACAGCTAGATTCTGTTGACAAACGGATCGTGGACGGTAGTCCCGATCATAAACAGAGGACTAAAACCTGTGTACTTGAGAAAAAATGAGAAGATTGGTGCTATGTTCCTGACCAAACATGTCTGGGAAGCTCAATTTCGAACTGAGTTACCTGAGGACGCAGCTCGAGGATTACCAGATGATTTAAGAAAATTAGTTGATGATTCTTCCCTGAGGAAAAATTCAGAGAAAGAAAGACTTCGAGCTTTGCTTGCTACCTTCCACGATGCCTTCGGGAAACCTGGGGGCTCGGTAGGCCGCACTAGCAAGATGTTGCACACGATCGACACCGGAGATTCGAAGCCATTTAAAATACCTTATAGGAGATTACCACTTAAAAAGAAAGTGGAGGCTGAGAAACAAATCCTCGAACACCTGGAAAAAGGGGTTATTGTGCCTAGCACGAGTCCCTGGTCCAGCCCCGTGTGCATGACCACGAAGAAGGATGGGTCTATTCGATTTTGCATCGATTACAGGAAGCTGAATGGCTTAACAAAAAAGAACTCCTATCCCTTACCAAGGATAGATGAGACCTTAGACTCGTTAGGAGGAAAAAATACTTCTGTACCCTGGACCTTCAGTCCAGGTATTGGCAGATCGGGATGGACCCTAAGGACATGGAGAAAACAGCTTTCTCAAGCCATATGGGTTTATTCCAATACAATGTTTTACATTTTGGGCTGTGTAATGCACCAGCCACTTTCGAAGCTATGATGGAGGAAATGCTAAGCGACCTTCTTTGGAAGAGTTGTTTGGTGTACCTCGACGATGTTATAGTGTTTGGAAAGACTTTCGAGGATTGCATGAACAACCTCGATTTAGTCTTGAAGAGAATACTATCAAATGGTCTGAAGTTAAAAGCTAAGAAATGTAATTTATCTAAATCATCTATTACATATCTTGGTCGCATAATAACTCCTGACGGCGTAAAAGCCGACCCTGAAAAACTCCGAACAGTGTCCAAATGGCAGAAGCCCATAAGTGCGAAGGAAGTAAGATCCTTCCTCGGGTTCTGTTGATATTATCGAGACTTCCTCCCGAACTATTCTAAAGTGAGCTACCCCTTGCAAATGCTAGCACATTGGACCCCAGGTCGAGCAAAGGAACGTTTTCCCTGGGGAGAGGAACAAGATGCAGCCTTCGAGCAAATAAAACATTTGTTCGCTAACACACCAGTATTGAAATATCCAACTGCGGATGACCATTTCATACTGGACACTGACACTAGCAACGATAGTATTGGTGCAGCCCTGTCGCAGGTCCAGGATGGGGTTGAAGTACCAATCGCCTTTGCTAGTAACACTTTGAATAGGGCACAACGAAACTACTGCACCACTAAACGTGAGTTGCTGGCTGTGGTGGTGTATACCAAAAAGTTTCGACACTTCCTATGGGGTACCGATTTTACTCTTCGAACTGACCACTCGTCCCTGAGGTGGCTACATAATTTTAAGGACGCCGAAGGAATGATTGGCCGTTGGCTGGCACACCTGTCAGAATTTGGGTTGGAGCATAGCCAGATCCAACATCGACCGGGTTCGAAGCATATTAATGCAGACGCCCTATCCCGGAGGCCTTTTAGAAAGTGCCAGAAAATCGATTGTGATGATTGTGGGGCCCACAACGCAGTAGTTGCAACGGTTCGAACTAGAGAGTCCAAACCGCTACCTAGCGCCAGCATGGAAAATGTTATAGAATGGCCAGAAGAAACCATCCAACATTTCCACCAAAACGATCCCGCTATCAAGAGAGTGATTTCCTTCCTGAATAGGAATGCCAAGCCCGAACGGCCAGCATTATCCCTCGAAGACAGAGAAACTCGAAAAATTTCTAGCCCAATGGACCGAGCTACAGGTTCGAGACGGTTGTGTCGATGGAAAACCTGTCCTACTAAGGACAAGGTCCTACAGATAGTGATACCCATGTCACTAAGATGAGACATTATGTTTTATTGCCACGGACATAAAACTAGCAGACACTTCTGGAAGAAGAGAACTTTAGAACGCCTAGCCAGAAGATACTACTGGCCAGGGATGCACAACGACATCATAAGATGGGTAATGACTTGCCCCGAATGCGGTAAGAATAAGCCCGGTCCTGGAATGGGAAAGATGCCTCTGGTGCAAGAGCTATTCGGCGTTCGTTTTGCCCGAGTAGCAATTGACATCATCAGTGGAATCGAAACCCACACCTCGGGGAAACACCTGTATGATGGTAGTGACTGACTACTATACTAAGTACACTCGAGTATATCCTTTACCTGACCACAAGGCAGCCACCTGCGCTAGCGCCTTCATGAAAGGATGGGTTCTACACCTAGGTGCACCATTAATGATGCACAGTGACCAAGGACGAGAATTTGAGTCCAACCTATGGCAAGAAATGTGCCACTATTTGGCCATTTGTAAAACTCAAACTAATCCATACAGACCCCAGTCTGGTGGTCAAGTAGAAAGATTCAATCGAACATTGATAAAAGTCCTCAAACCCTTGGTAAATTCTTGCCAAGACGACTGGGCGGCATCCCGTCCCCTCCATGTGTAGTATAACAGTACTGTACACGATGCAACGAACTGTTCCCCCAATCTATTAGTATTCGGGGAAGATATTATAATGCCTGCAGATCTCGTATATGGTGTTATAGGGGTGAGCCCCGAAGCCCCATGTACGGTGATGTTTGTAGAATCTCTACGAGATCAATTTAAGAGAGCTTATGAAGTAGTTCGAAATGAGCTATTAAAGAACGCGAATTGGCAGAAAATTGGGTATGATACCCACCTGAAGCCACGCCAGTTTAGCGTGGGTGACCGAGTGTTTAGGATACATGAACCTTTAAGGTGCAAGAAATTAATCTCGAGCTGGGATGGACCTCACATGGTCACCTGAATTATATCTGAGAGCATGGTTATGCTTATGAGTCTGGCCACAGGCCAAATGAATAAGTCTAACGTGTGTAGATTAAGGAAATGGAGGGGACGGGATGCTGCCATCTCTGAGTGTGAGGAAATTTCCAAACAGATGAATGAACAGAGGGACGAGAAAACTAATGAGCTATCAAGGAAATTAAAGGGAATGGCCCCAAAGAGAAAAAGAGGCCGACCTTGCAAAATAGCAGTTGAGAAAAAGCCAAAGAGAGGACGACCCAAGAAGGTCGACGCTGACACGAATTTAAAACCTAATCGTGATAAAATTGTCTCGGCGGAATGGAGAATCCGAGGTAGGGGAAAAAGGTTAGCACCTTCCACCGGACCTTCTCAAGATTCTTGGTTGAAAAACAAAGAAAGAGAGGTGAGGGGCGGACTGCCGTTACTTAATGTTCCGAAATCACAACGAGTGTACAGTCCTGTTTACGTGTCTTGTTATATGTTTGGAGGTTCAGATACCTCGGCCATGATTCGAAATACGACCAACGGGTATTACTAACCTATTCATGGTTCCTGTGGGTGGCAGACAGCTTGTCTGACGTGTACGCACGATGCTACATGTTTTTCTGCCAAACCCCTGTGGTAGTCCCACCAACGGCCTATGGAGAAAACCAACCCGAACCATCCCCGAGTGCTACTGCCACCTCGAGCTCCAATTACGAGAGTGGTTCAGACACGCACACGACCCCTGTACCGACGCCTCCAGTAAGAAACATGAGGACCACCAATGTGCTACATTTGGTGAAATCTAACTTCGAACTGGAGGACCCCGATGATTACATAAAAAAACGGACACAGGAATCCTGTGATATTCAGGCCGACGTCTTCCAGGCGTGGCAAGAGAGGCACATCAACCAGGCCGCAGGACACCTTCTAGGCATGACCGAAGGTGTGTTCGAATGTCTGCATGAGATCCAGCGATGGGAAATAACCTGGATCTCACAGGACATGCAAGGACAGGCGAGAGACCAGCTTCGGGCCTCGCTCCAGCGTGAAAAAGAGGCTAAGGCCATGAAGCTGAAATACGAGTCGCAGCTTCAGGAACTGAGAAGCCAATACGACCACCAGGACGTTCGATTCATGGCAGTATGCGGCTGCTTCATGAAAGATTGGGACGGCACTGCAGAGAGTGCGTTCGAAAAGCTCCAGGGCAAGCTGCAGGAGGCCAGACATAGAGTCTTTCGGATTCATAAGTATGTCCACCCCGAGACCTTCTGCCAGCGCAGGTGCACCACCAACCGGACCCGGGAGGGAACCCGAAGCCACCACCACTGCCCCGACTGCCACCCCGGCTAGACCAACCAAGACCCTAACCTCTATCCCCGAGGCGACCACTGTGGCCACAGCCCCTGACCAACCCCCAGTGGTCCATAACCTGATAAGTCTGGACTCTGATCCGGAAACCAACTCTGGTGAGACGGTGATGGAGACAGACTTGTGAGCCTCGATGTAGATAACTACAGGTGCCGACCCTATCCTCTATATGGGATCCTCAAACACCCAAACTGTGCCCCAACCTCGAAGGATGTCTGGACGGATGCAGACCCACGAAACCCAATGGACGAATCTACATCTTCCCATCTTGATCAGGGCACACCACACAGCGAGGGGGCTTGCCACCGCCAAGTCCATCGTTCGCCGACTGGATCTGCAGACAAGCAGTGGATAACCCCGAACACACCCCAAAGTCATTTATTATTGTGCGGCAGACCCACTACACTGGTGGGCTGCTATAAAGTCATGTTGTATACTATGTAATTAACCACTATTCCTCTCACCTAACGCATAAAATTGGTTTTATTTAAAATGTCGACCCTAACGTCATCCACTAGGTTCGATCTCATAAAATATGTCTATTTATCACTGGTAAACAAACTAATTGGTGCTATAAACCTACGAGATCTGTTAGCTTAAATATTAATACTATTCCGCAGGTACATACCAATTGTGTTCACACTTCGAGGTTAATAGTGGTATATATTTATATGTATAATTATAAATGTAAAAAACCCAGAGTTACTGTAAACTGTGCTAAAAAACTATTATATAGGGTTCATACGTGAACTGTAAAATTTTTCTTTTCGGGTTATGTAACACTTTACCAAAATAATTACAAACATAGTATGTCATTAATAACATACATTTAAATACTCTATGTACGGGTACGAACATGTTCTTCCGAACTTGTCTCGACCCATATTTTTCTTCTACATTGTTTCATAGTGTATAAATATGTTTACTTCACCTAATATAATTATATGTGGTCGACTCCTAATACTAAGACGTCACACAAATAACATATCACGTTCTACTTCGAACTCTCGTTTATTACTTCGAGCCCTTACTTTTTAGAATAACGAAGTTCTCACAATGTTAAATACATTTTTTTACACACCCCTTTCCTTATTCTGGTTGGGGTAGTGTAGGGGCTCGTAGATCGTGATATAGTGTGAGCGTCTCCCTCGAGAGGGCGTCTCGAGTGGTGTGCCCATCACCAGTAGTCACTAGAGGTCTCCTCGACCCCTGGTCTCTGCGGGGTGGTGGCAGCACAGTTCGCCTCGTCCCAGCTCCTACCTGGGGCCGGGGAAGGCATTAGTATGGCTCTAGCTGTCGACAGAGTCGGACCACTTTTACCTGAGCTTACATTACAGTTAAGCAGTACACTTCGAGGTAGATGTAAACCATATACTGTAATAAATACGTGCCAGTTGCACTAACCCGAGATCCCTTGTCTGGTCTTAACTTTGAACCTGGTCAAGACATTGATTCGAACCATTACACAAGTAAACAAAGAACACCTCAAAAGCAAAGTTTCAGGAACTAATCAAGTTGAAAGTAAAACAAAGTGAAACACCCCTAAAGTATTAGAATATTTTTGTTTAAATGTCAACATATCATGTCAAGTTAGCTGGCACATCCCTCACTTCTTCATAGCCTGAAAATTTTGCTTCATCTGGTACCCCGAGGGTACCCCACTCTGAAGCAGTCACAAATTGAACATTTCTAACCAGCGATCTAGCAACCCATTTTTATATATAGTGTAACCAAAATGGCAGGACCCCACACTCCAGGGTGGTGTGTATAACAGAAGGGGAAACTATATAGCTTCATCTACAGAAATATTATACTCTGTGTTAATCAGAGCGAGTTATTATCTGTTACATTCTGTACTAGGTTGTAGTTAAGTACATGACATGACTATGTTTACTGCACCTCTATATTGACCTGGCTATTCATTTTTCACTATCAGTATCTCAACATTTATGTAATGATTATCTAGCCTTTACTCAGAAAAGGGAAGAAAAAGACACAATTAGCCCTATCACTTTAGTGGCCACACATACTAAATTCAGAATGATTAAGATGCTGAGGCTTTTCAAAGAAGGGTTATGACTGTTTAAGTGTGTCAACAAAATGTCCCCAATTGACCTTAAGAGAATTGTGCTGTGTGTGAAAAATCAGTGCAAAATTCCACTTTCTATAATATAAAATCCTAGCCTATTTAGGCTGACCATATAATTCATAAGGTGTTGTATAATGGTAGATGTAGTATTTGAATAGGCTTAGGCACAGGGAGGTGGTAGGAGGCCGGGAGGTGGTGATAGGGTGCCGGGAGAAGGGTACCCCACTCTGAAGCAGTCACAAATTGAACATTTCTAACCAGCGATCCAGCAACCCATTTTTATATATAGTGTAACCAAAATGGCAGGACCCCACACTCCAGGGTGGTGACTGAACAAGGATCCCACATCCCAGGAGCAGAAGGTGTATGAACCAGGAAGGTGTCTGTATTGTCTAATTCTCATGATCCTTATGGGACAGGTCTTATCTAGTTCTGTGTGCATAATTGCACACATGATATCCAAGCATGTATTAGGGTCCCTGCTATAATAGAAGTTGCGCAAGTCAAAAGACTTAAGTGCTTGATGAAAATCATTTTTGACATAGTACCTGTATGATCTCCCAACAAATTAGATACTAGTCATGTTTAAAAAATACATATCCTTATCCATGCACCTGCCTACCCCTTTTTACACAAATTTATATTGATCTATATTGATGTACCAATTCCATGATATCAGTGATATCACCAACATGCGCACTAAAATGACAGGACCCCACACTCCAGGGTGGTGAATGAACAAGGATCACACATCCCAGCAGCAGAAGGTATATGAACCAAAAATGTGTCTGTATCAAGGGAACATTATAGATATTTACCTGCATGCACCAATGTCTAATAACAATTCAATTCTTGTGGTCCACATTCATACAACAATAGTGAATTAAATTTCTGGCCCTTTTCTCATCTGAATTAATGTACACTTGAGTATTACCATCCACTAATATGTCAGTTAATGAAAACTAAAAAAAAATGAGAATGTTGATCGAGAGCAGACTTTGGGTCTATGAGTAACATGAAAAGTGATGTATTTATGTTTTTATTCCTGTCATATAGAGCCAATACCTTGATTAATGTGACCAGAACCTTAGGTTAATTGGGTCACAGAAACAGGCAAATTGTATACTAATCCCTGCAGTGCTGAAGCTTTGAAGTGGGGAATAATGAGATCTGCAGGACCTTATGGCCTGCAAGGGGAAAAACATTTCTTATAGACTGCACTCCACACAGTGTGTGTATGCAAACTGAGGACATGGTCACATAGTGTATGCCAATAGAGGATGTGGTATTAGCTAAGGTCCACACACTGTGTGTAGACAAATTGGGGACATGGTCCCACAGTGTGTCTATGCAAAAAGAGGACTTGGTGTGAGACACAGCATGTGTACAGGCAAACTGGGGACTTAGTCTAAAATATACTCCATGCAGTATGTGTAGGCAAACTGAGGACAAAGCCATACAATGTGTTAAAATAGAAGACTTTGTCTTAGATATCCTCCACACAGTATGTGGAGGCAAACTGAGGACATGGCCACACCTCCTCCTCCCATGCAGCAGAATTTATACAGTCAACTTTGTTTTATCATTTGACATATCACTGCTAAACAATATTTCAGCAGTAAAAAAAGGGAGGCTATGGGCTTGGGCATCAGCGATGACCTTGAAAAATGGTTATAAACATGATTTCTAGTGTGTCAACAAAATGTCCCCAATTTGACCTTAAGAGACTTGTGCTGTGTGTGAAAAATCAGCGCAAAATTCCACTTTCTATAGTATAAAATCCTAGCCTATTTAGGCTGACCATATAATTCATTAAGTGTTGTATAATGGTAGATGTAGTATTTGAATAGACTTAGGCACAGGGAGGTGATAGGAGGCCGGGAGGTGGTGATAGGGTGCCAGGAGAAGGTGAGGGAGGCTGGGGGAGGTGAGCAGAGACCAGGAGAAAGTGATGGGCAGCCAAGAGAAATGAGGGAGTGACTGGGAGAAGATAGGGGAAACACTTGGGAAAATAATGAAACTTAAGCAGCAGCAACCCCCCCCCCCCTCCATCTGCAAGAGCTTGATGTAATAGGAATAAATCAATTGCTCAAAATTTGGTAATGACACTGTATTTTTGCATGAAGATCATGAACAGATTAAATACACTGTAAATACATTGTGCATTCTGTTGAGAATTACACATACTTACAATATTTTTACACTAGCATTTGGTAGGGTGTACCCCATTGGTTAAAGCAATGCAAATTCTATTGAAAATTACACATATTTATATCACTTTTACAGCAGAATTTTGAAGAGTGTGAGCAAACAGTAAATTCATTGCAAACTCTGGCGAGAATTACACATATTCTCATTACCTTTACACCAGCATTAGCAAGGTAAAGGAACGCAGATGTCAGTGCATGTATTTACATCACCTTTAAATCAGCTTTACAAAGAGTGTAATTCCATAGTAATGTAATACATATTTTGGTGACAATTACACATATTTACACTACCGTCACATCATCATTACTAAGGGTGTAAACCAATGGAAAATGCAATGCAAACTTTGGTGACAATTGCACATATTTACATCACTTTTACTTGAGATTTACAAACAAATTAAATGTATGTAAATATCGTTTACATTTTGTAAAGCCCATATCTCGTGCAGTGTGTATAACAGAAGGGGAAACTATATAGCTTCATCTACAGAAATATTATACTCTGTGTTAATCAGAGCGCGTTATTATTTGTTACATTCTGTACTAGGTTGTAGTTAAGTACATGATGTGACTATGTTTACTGCACCTCTATATTGACCTGGCTATTCATTTTTCACTATCAGTATCTCAACATTTATGTAATGATTATCTAGCCTTTACTCAGAAAAGGGAAGAAAAAGACACAATTAGCCCTATCACTTTAGTGGCCACACACACTAAATTCAGAATGATTAACATGCTGAGGCTTTTCAAAGAAGGGTTATGTCTGTTTAAGTGTGTCAACAAAATGTCCCCAATTGACCTTAAGAGAATTGTGCTGTGTGTGAAAAATCAGTGCAAAATTCCACTTTCTATAGTATAGAATCCTAGCCTATTTAGGCTGACCATATAATTCATAAAGTGTTGTATAATGGTAGATGTAGTATTTGAATAGACTTAGGCACAGGGAGGTGGTAGGAGGCCGGGAGGTGGTGATAGGGTACCGGGAGAAGGGTACCCCACTCTGAAGCAGTCACAAATTGAACATTTCTAACCAGCCATCCAGCAACCCATTTTTATATATAGTGTAACCAAAATGGCAGGACCCCACACTCCAGGGTGGTGACTGAACAAGGATCCCACATCCCAGGATCAGAAGGTGTATGAACCAGGAAGGTGTCTGTATTGTCTAATTCTCATGATCCTTATGGGACAGGTCTTATCTAGTTCTGTGTGCATAATTGCACACATGATATCCCAGCATGTATTAGGGTCCCTGCTATAATAGAAGTTGTGCAAGTCAAAAGACTTAAGTGCTTGATGAAAATCATTTTTGACATAGTACCTGTATGATCTCCCAACAAATTAGATACTAGTCATATTTAAAAAATACATATCCTTATCCATGCACCTGCCTACCCCTTTTTACACAAATTTATATTGATCTATATTGATGTACCAATTCCATGATATCAGTGATATCACCAACATGCACACTAAAATGACAGGACCCCACACTCCAGGGTGGTGATCGAACAAGGATCCCACATCCCAGCAGCAGAAGGTATATGAACCAAAAATGTGTCTGTATCAAGGGAACATTATAGATATTTACCTGCATGCACCAATGTCTAATAACAATTCAATTCTTGTGGTCCACATTCATACAACAATAGTGAATTCAATTTCTGGCCCTTTTCTCATCTGAATTAATGTACACTTGAGTATTACCATCCAATAATATGTCAGTTAATGAAAACTAAAAAAAAAATGAGAATGTTGATTGAGAGCAGACTTTGGGTCTATGAGTAACATGAAAAGTGATGTATGTATGTTTCTATTCCTGTTGTATAGAGCCAATACCTTAAATAATGTGACCAGAACCTTAGGTTAATTGGTTCACAGAAATGGTGAAGTTGTAAACTAATCCCTGCAGTGCTGAAGCTTTGAAGTGGGGAGGGACCCCACAGTACATGGTGAGGACTGACTAAAGACCCCATAAGCCAGGGGGAGGACTGACATAAATATGTCTTTGTCCTTCCTACATTAGAGCTGTCAGAGAGTAGAGCAGAGAAAACATACAGCAGTTGTTCATGCATATCTTCTCAAAAGTTGCATGATTATTTTTCTGTGTTTTTGACTGTATATTACCTTAATGTTGGTTTTAGGTTCAGAAGAAAATTTTGTACAGTACATCAGAGCCATCTGAATGTTTTCCCTTCTGCAGTTCCTCCCATATCCACTCACTCCCAAGGGGAACCTTATCACAAGGACTCCCTTTACAATGAAAATCTAATTTTGGATATGTCATCGGTTTGCTCAGAGTATGTATACACTAGTTTTCTTTTTGCAGACGCGCACTGTATTAGTTTGTATACACACACTTTATGGACCTTATCTTTAACCAGGTCCTGTATTTGCCCACATGGTGTACTAATGTCCTCTATTTGCATACACTGTTAGATACCTGTTTCTATCATCTATAACTGTTATCTTCTCACTATCATTAGTCACCTTACTATATCCTGTCTACCCTTTCCTTTACAAACAATTCTCAGAACTCATCTTTAATAGTAACTCCAACACATAGAGTTTAACAACCCACTGTGTGGCCATTTCCTCAGTTTGCATACATATACTGTATGTCCTCAGTTTTCATACACACTCTTTTGTGGCTAAGTCATCAGTTTGCAAACACACTGTGTGGAGTATATCTAAGATCAAGTCCTCTATTCGCATACACATACTGTGTGATTATGTCCTCAGTTTGCATACACATTGTTTGAATCACCAATTTGTTTGAGCACATGGGTAGGTAATAATGTCTTGGTTATTTCAAAAACAGTCTATTCTTCATAAATAGACTGAATACTCTTGTGTTTAGGATCAGAAAAGTAGATATAAGATAGCTATTCGAATTGTACAAATGTCCTCATTTCGCTTATGAAACACTGGCCATGTCCTCAGTTTAGGCACATCATACTGGTCTACTTGGGAGCATCAGAGGCCAGTTTGGTATTTTGCACTATAACTGTTTACTGTTTAATGGGAGCTAAAATGGACTTGTGCTCTAAATTGAACCCGAATTAAGTGAAAGCTGGGTGAATGTAGGAATGTCCCCGCTTTGGAGGAGTGTGCAACAGTGTCCCCAATTTGCTGGTTACACCTGTATGTGTGTGTGTGTGTGTATGTGTGTGTGTGTGTGTGTGTGTGTGTGTGTGTTTAAGGACAATTCGTTAAATATTGACATTTGTATTGACATTGACAATTCATTAAACATTGACATTTGTATTATTGATACATAAGTTCTGCCTACACCTTGAATAAACCAGTGATAACTAAAATACATAATAAGAGCTTCATATTCTTACTCCTTAAAGCCACTAGTCATAGAATATTTCTCATATGACAACTTGATTATACATACATATTCCTAGTATGACAGAAGGCAGTGTATAAGATGGCAAGAGGTAAAGGGGCATAAGGTCCATACAGGACCCGGCAGGGACACTGATTAATGTGGGCAGGCACTAAAGTCAAGATAATAGGAGAAAAAGAGGGTGCCAGATCCAGGTAAGTTTTCTTTTTATATAGTCAACAGTGATGTCAATAAAATGGGTGGGCACAGCTTTAAATTGGGAGGGCATGCAATCCAAAGCCAAACAAAGAAAAAAGCCATTAAAGATGTCCATATAAGTGCCAAGTTTAAGTAATACTGACCATTGGTTCAGTGGGAAATGAGAAATATCATGGCTGTGAGGTATAGGGCATTGATTGAAAACAGCCAAGTATTGGATGCTCTGCAACATTACTAGTGCCAGACTCATGTTTTTCCCAAGGAAGCACACTTTTTAGGGAGCAATGCTAGCACAGTAAAAGTCTATGTATTTGTAAAACAATAAGCTACTAGCAAAGGGGACAGTTCTAGTATTGCCAGAGGGAGTTGTTATATCATGGAGTACCATTGACCTCTATAACCTCTATAACAAAGAAGCTGTGATAGCAGATTAGCAGCTCTCTCATACCAAAGCTCCTTGACATTGTAGGGTGATTGGAAATTAGTAGTAGTTCACTGTGCCACTCCCTGAAGAGTACAGATTTAAGACCTCTCTTGGAAATTTAAGATCTCTCTGGGAATTGCAATGGTGCAGAATCCTCAGATAAAGAATTATCATTCTGCTAGTTTGGTAGGCAGTTGGCACTTAGATGCCAGTAAGCAGGTTGGTAATAATGTTCATTGTAAATGGGCAGTCAGTCATGAATTGACCCCCAGTGGTGCCTGCAGCTGAGCACCAAAGTCTACAGGGCACCATAAACACAGGGCATAGGGCAGTCAGAAATACTACTACAGAAGTGGTAGCAGGAGGTACTCAATAACCAATACAAACAAATGCTTACAAGCACTACCTAAAATTAGTTTTCCCTGCTAGAAAAAATGAATAGCTATGATATCATTGATTCTATTTTAAACCAGTCATTTTGTGCAGCAGCTAGGATTGCCTTATTACAGGAAAGTATTAAAAGACCTATTGATGTTATTTCATAATGCTTATCACTAGCACATCTATACTGAGCTTTCTAATCTAAAACTAAACAGAAACATGGGGTTAGGTTTCTATTTTTAAGTAAGGGTACAAATTTCAGGGTAAAAGTGAACGAGAGGAGATTGTATAATGGTACATTAGAATAAAAGGGGGGTAAACTAACAGAGGCTCTTAGGTAAGCAGGAAGGAAGGAAGGCTAGAATGCAAAGAATTATGAGGGATGCAATTCCTAGTAAAGAGAATGAGTAATTGGTCCCCACACCATCTCCACCCCACCTTCCTAGTCATCACTAAGCAGAATTGGCAGGCAGGAGAGGACACACATCCTGCATAGTCCTTTCTACAGCCAGACGTGACCAGTGTGGTTTGAAAGTTAAGGAACCAAATGCTGTCCTCCAATTTCTGCAAGTAGGCCTCTAGTGTACTGATTGTACCTGAAGACGGGTAGGTAATTTGAGGAAATTATGGGGAGGCAGCTAGAAATGAAGGATGTTTCAATTTTCCCAGCCCCAAAGTAGCCAATAGTAACTATACCCTCCTTGGTAAAGGATATTGGAATGGGGCAGTGATTTAAAGCATTCATATGGGACAGGGAGCAAAGAAAAAGAGACTGCAAGAGAGAGAGACACACACACATACAGAGGGGAGGGACACTAGTCAGAGAGGAAAAGGGGTCGAAATCCTATACTTAACCAAATATAAAAAATTGATAAACCTAGGCTAAGCCAAAATGGAAATATGAAGTGATAACATTCTAATTCATATCTATACAAAATAGTTACCTATGCATAGGAAACAAGATCCCCTATCTATCTAACGACCTTTATGTAGGTCATTTTTAATCGATAGCCCATAACTTAGGAAGTTATGTCTCCATGACAACCAAATCTTGCATGCATAAACTTGTATACTAGTTCCTTCTGAATCACCTCTGTATGCAGCCATTTTGTCTCATATGACTCAAAGGCAGTTCAGGGGCACACTTGAATTCCTATGAAGAACAAGCACAGTGCTGGGAGGGTAGAAAAGGATTAGGTAAGGACCTGAAAACCCGAGCGGTGGCGTTTGGAAAAGGAAAGACCTGTTAGAAGGAAGATAAGAGAACCGAGAAAGGAAAGGATGTTTGGGAAATAACAGAGCAGTGAAAACTCCAATGCCCTTCTTTTCACCATAGTGGTGGGCTCAACTTGTTACATCCTTATGTAATAATCAGGATCCTAGTGTTTGTGTGTATGGGATAACTAGATGCACCAGAGGTTAAAATAGAAGAATTGGTTGATGCTGTGCTGTTAAAAACATGTTTGCAATACTAAACTGTATGAAGTTGCTGAGTCATTGCATGTTATTTTGAATTGGGTTCCAGATAGATATATGTTATTGCACAAAGGGTATGAGAATTGGCAATCCATAGTTACATCATAGATGTACACAATATATTGTACAGGTTCATGGGACTGCCTTATTCCTCGAAATGAATAAAAGGTCCTGGTGCATTAGGTAAATGCACTGTCTGCCATTGACACTGATGAAAAGTAGGTAGACGGAACTGTCTACAAAGTAAGGGAAGAAGCCTGTTGAGATGAGTATAGGATGGAATGGGCCTCAGTATGACTGGCAGGCTATTGATGTGGAAACACAGTAATCTGAACGTTGTGAGTAGTAAATGGGAAAAGGCAGTAGAGCCAGGCTGAACATGTTTGCTACATCTCTATGTCCTGAAATAAAGGCAGTTGGGCCGCATATGTAGCCAAACGCACAATATCCCCCTCAAAGAAACATTGGGAGCACATAGAGGTTCACATGGATTGCTGGAAACTGAGTGTTTCTTCTTTTAATTAGGATAGCCTCAAAGCAGGATTCCATGAGGCAAAGCAGAGTGAAGTGTTGCATCAAGACTAACGAGTGAGAATTTGAGTGGATCTCTGTTATTATTTCACCTTGGTGAAAAACAATTTAAAAAGTAAATTTTTATAAGGGGCTTGAGGCTATTTGGATGATGTCTTAGGGGAGAATGGGACCATGGAGAATGATATTTAGTTTCTTCAAGGCCCTTTGAGGAATGGATGCACCCATATAAATCTACAGTAAGACTTGTTCTGTAGGCATTGTGCATAGAGGATCGAGGTCAGGGTATAAGGTCTAGGGTATAAGGGTAAGCATTAGAGCTCTTAATGCCATGGGGAAACTCATATTGATCAGTCTAGTTCCAAGGTGAGAAAACCGTGTCCACTTAATGCCTATTGGGTAGCACTTCCATCATTTGAAGTTTAGAGTAGGTAGGAAAGACTGAACCTCTTGTCCATTTCTTTAATCTGAGAAGAAGGATAAATTTGAAATAATTGTTATAATTTTAGCTCAATTAGCACATATCGATCAGCAGTAAGCCATATGTCCAAGCAATGCTAAAATTAGTGATATTGAATAGTAACCTGGTCTAACAGATGGACACAAATAAAATTTACATATCAATAACCAAAAATGAAGAGGCTGGAAGCACGCATGTTCAGTTTCAACTAATACAGATAGATAGGTATTCACAAAAAATGGATGAAAATCAATGAGCCACTGGAAGAGAGAACACCTTTAGGACGTTAATTTATCAAGGCACTGTAGAGGATCATACATTTCATATTACCGCAAATTGCAATGGCATTCCTATGGTGAGTTTGGTAGGGCTTGAAGGGAACAGCCATGGTATGTTAAGAAATTTATTGCTGTGTGCAGAAAATTGACCATCCACTAAATAGATGTTTCACTATAGCACTCCAAGGTGGCAGTCGGAAAGAACCGTCGTGGCCTGTTTAAGTGCCCGGTCTTTGAATGAGAGCCAGTCCCAAGTAACTGCTGGGGTCACATTTGAAATTTGCACCGTAAACTATGCATGAGTCTTGTTTTACTAGAGTATACATGCATGTCCACATGTCCCCTACTACAGATTGGCAACCCAACCTCAGATGTGTTACATGAATACCTAATGTTCTCTTACCATGAAGCTCTGATAACAAAATTCTATCAGCTGCAAACGTTGTTAACAACGTGTTAACAACGATTTAGATTTAGACAGTTTAGGATACACCCTGATTGGGAAAAGACAGAAAGATAAGAGTCTATGACTGATTTAAGTGGGAGAATAGAGAAGATGGTTTAAGAAAAGATAGATATTGAGAGGTAGATGCAAGAAACAATACATTTCTAAAGAGATAAAGAGAAGCAAAAAGGTATGCTGATAGACATGCAAGCAGACAGAACCAAACCAGGAGCAAATGGAAGAATAGAGGGAAAGACAAGCGAAATAAGCAGAAATGCTGAAAATGAAGGCAGCCAGGAAATGCTATCCAAGTGTAATGCAATAGGACATAGCCCCCTGGTAGCTTTGGCCCTATGTAATTAACTCTGTCCCGTGCCGCAGACTGATGGGTGCAATAAGGGTCAAGGGGATCTAGTTGTCTCCAGGGACATGTGCTTATATGGGGAGATGGGATCTAGGCCCATGTAAGGGCTTCTCTTCCTGAAGCAGGCATTTTGTCCAGTCATAGACAATGATATACTGAGGGAGTGGTCATTTATCAACAACAGTGGGGGGAGGGGTGGTTGGTATCTTGAGGTATGAGAAATTTCAGACCCCTGTTAGGAAAGGAGGAGGGGGGAATTCACCCCTTTTGAGGAAATAAAACCCGCACACAATTATATTACTCATACATCGATTGACTAGAATCAGCCTATTACATCCCTATGTAATGATTAGCAACTGTGTGTTTGTGTGTGTGCGTTTGGTGGACGGCCGGCCGATAGGAGTGTAGAGTTGGAACGATGTGGTCAGGAGAGAATACTGTACAAGGTGCTTCTGTAGCTCGGCCCCTACAATTTGATAATCTCTGAATTGGAGATTGTCTGACAGGTCCTTATGTACATTATTAGGATATGATGGACCTGTCAGCTAAGTAGGCACAAAAACAGAGCACTATTGGCAACCTGACCAAAGGTCTCACTGCAATCTGTGGCTGACAAGCTGCAGGAGGTATTGCCTGGTGGATAGCCACAGCATGCATGTGCAAGCTTCACATGTACGAAACACCCAGATCATGTGCAGTGAATCCTGAGGGATGCGTTGCAGCACTGACAGCCGTACACGCGTGTGCTCAATACCCACCTGAATACTGAACCATGCCCATCTCCATCCAGCGTACTGTATGAATAAACAATATCATTCACCAAATAATGTACAGTGTGGACTGCATATTTATATGATACAAAGCAATAGGTGATTGTGAGAGGCGAAGGGGGGTATCTGTATGTTAATAGCCATGCACCCAAGTCCTAAAAGGTTTGAATGATACTCATGTGCCATTGAACTGCCTTAAATCCTAGGTCAATATATATGCCAGAGCATTTCATTTTTATTCAATATTTGAAAAGGATGAAGGAGATTCCTCATCCACCAAAATACTGTCCATTTCCTCAACATGAGATTATGTTTTTACAATGTAAGGACTCCAAAGCGGTATCAAAACATCATTTTTTGCTTGTCTGGATCCAAAAGGAGCACCCCAGGAAAAAGAGTAGATGGTGGCATACAAATAAAAACAAAGCATTGTTGTTTGCATTTTTCTCCTTTGTAGAAATCACTCCTTGCTGGAAGTGATATGCTATAGCCTCATTTCCCAACTTGATTCAACATGACTGCAATTGTGGATACTTGCTCCCCTATTCATACAGCCACACCTATGAGAACATGGTCAGATGACTGTATGCTTTCTACATATTCAAAAACATCAATGTTTTTCCTAAGAAAAAAAATGCACCAACTGCTGCTTGATTCAGAATGTTCTCACGTTTGATTCAACCTCTCGTGGTTCTTTGCCAACCTTACTCTCCATATTGCAAAATTATGGCAATGTGAGCATTTTATAATTCCCCACACTCACATGTTGTCAGGGGTTATTATGCTGAGCATGAGTTACACCCTCTTCTGATGTTCCTATAAGAAAATCATCAGTCTATACCATTATACCATAAATTCTCCTGTATAAGCGATGGATTATACTAGAACCAAAATGCTTATTGCGTCTTATGAAGGTTCCCAAAGTCTGAGTGCAGCTTATACAAGGGTATTTGAAATTATAAAACAGTACCGAACTGCCAATATTTGAGCTTTAGGTGCAGCTTATAGCTTCTCTCAAAGCTTGGGTGCAGCTTATATAAGGGTGTGGCTAATATGAGAGAATTTATAGTAGAGCCAAGTGCATTGCTGATGCACAAGTCAATAGAACCACCATTTTTCTAACATGGATTAGAGACTGCTGATATGGCATTGTTCCAACAAGTGCCATATTAAAATTATGGATGCTCTTGCATTTGTTACCTCATTATCAGCTCCATTGTATTTTCTATACAACCACTATATATCAAAGTATCATCGACACTTGACCTCAGTAATGATCAGAGAGTATATGAAGGCAGGAAACCATGAGAGCCTCAATCAATGAAGCTATTCAAGATGTCAACATCCTGGACACTGGTTGCGACTAACAAGGTGGGCCTGGCTCTGAGTTGAATGCCTCTGTTAGTATTTTTGTAAATACATCCATGATTTGCAGGAATCTCAGCAGACGATGATACATATAGCATCTGTGTGTAAGTAGATGTGCATTCAGAAATTTGGGCCAATAAATGGAAGGTGACTAGTGTCCTATAGCCAGTATTCATATCAGTAGCCTCTGGGACCCGCCCTCCTCTCCACCTCCCTCACCTGCATACTCAATGTACCTCACAAAGCTTGAGAGGCTGGTCGATTGTATAGCTAGTAAAGGTCAATAGGATTTAACTTATCTCTCTTTTTCAGGGAACTGCGTGCAGTTATTTTACATGTGGATTTAGTTTCCCTAATCTTATTCCAGTCTAAGGGTTCAATTCCAACAAAGTTTCCACAGGTGAGGGGCCACCGTCAGCATGCTTCCAGTTAAGCAGGTTCCATTCAAATGAAGATAAGTAATGACTTAATGATTACACACTGATATCAAATCCCTCCTAGAAAATATCTTATCCAGATGAACTAGCTGTCAGAATCAATCTCCGATCCAGTGGGGACTGTTTCTCTATGGATGTTTATTTTTCACACATATTCAAGAATTATAATAACCAATACACAACCATCTATAAACCACTACTAGTATGAAAGAGAGGAAATAAAAGCAGTGCATGATACAAATCTTCTCTAATCCTAGTAGCAGATTAAGAGGGGTAGCACAGGGACACGCCCCCTCCTTCCCCTGTAGGTAAAAGTTCCTTAACTTCTTTTTAGCCTAAGATTTATAAGCCTTGGGGGCCATGAAAATGGACATCCCCCTACCTGCTTCAAAACCCTTGATCTGCTCCTGAATCGAAAGGCTTCTTCACTTCATTGGCTAAATATATTCAAAATGGCTTCACCACACCCTAGGCCATATGGGGTCACATCAAAGTCCAAAGCGGATCGAGCATTTTAGACAAAGGGATGCCTTAGTTTGGCCAAGTCTACACCACACATTCACAATTAACCCTAATGACCTGTTTGTCCTGGCCCCATCCCCTACCACCCCTTACTGCTGCCTTAAAGTAACCCTGTAGGGCCTGGTCATACATTCATGCATCATGCCCATCCATGTTATCATGATGTGCCAATGAAGTGCTGGTAAGTCTATTTGCCAATGCTTCATGGGTGCATCATGCCAACCCTCTGGGACTGTATATCATCTCTTGTGGCTCCTAATGCATCATGACAATGACCCAGTAAACACACTTACGTTTACTAACATTCAGGGAATGTAACTTTAGGGGTCAAATAACGTAATTTCTGTACGTTCTCTGAATGTAAAAATGTAAGGATTTTTAGGTAACTGAATGTAATGTAACGTAGATTTACGTCCACAGAACGTTCTCTGTACGTGATATTTACGTTATATATATGTAATATTTTTACATTATCTTAATATAAAAAAAACATTTTTCACCCATTGGGTAGATATCTAGTGAACATCATTGAATGTTTACATACGTAAATGGATTGATGTGGATCTACGTAACCTTAGAGATGTATATCAACGTCATATGTATGTTCTAATGATGTATTATTTTTATATTGCATTTCACTAGAATTTTTACATTCATTTACATCATTGTCTACAGCACAGGAACATTTTTTTTACATCTTTACACATGATATCATCCTAGGAATTTGATGTTTATTTACATCATGTTCTGATGAGATTTCAATCATGGCATTACATCTACTCATAATGAATTCTGATGGAAATTGGAAATTATGGTAATAGCTATCGTTCAACAAAATTTATCCCCATTGTATTTAAAAGAACATGCTATGTATATATCTGAACAGAATCATCCCTTTTCATTTGAGATCCTGCTATTTCTGCTGTTCCTAAAAAGACAAAGTAAAGTGCTTACAATGAAGTATAAAGGGATAATCATTATTAAAATATATATGATATCAGCTTTAAAAAGAAGATTATCTTAGGGACCATCCCTTAATTATGTAGGAGTATTTTCAGCTGAAATTCCAGGTATTTTGAGGTTATCAACCATCAGTAGTCATAAATACTATCTTTCTAATTCATGTATGGATATGATTGATATAAAAATACAATGTACTATGCAAAATAGCTTCTGAAATGGGTCCAAATATAATGTATGTAAGAGGGGGGAAGTCCCAATGCATACATGGTGAAACAGATTGGTGGGGGTAAAATCCTCGGCAAAATGTGCATATGCACTTAATGGATGGTCCCTTAGTTGGCACTGCAGGTTAGGTACTTGCATAATTGGCCATGTCTGGAACAGGCCTTTTGCTAAAAGGAGTCCTTTATGGTGCATGCTTCGGACAGCTGTACCAGGATTTGCCTTCCTATGGCATGAACATTATTAAACCTATTGCCAAAAAAAACTATTTACATGGATGGTTTATTCAATGTTTGAGACGGCAAATAGAGAATTACATGTCTTTCTGTGCATAAACTCTCTGTACTGATTTAGATGTTTAGCAGTATACATGACTCTACTTCAATTACATGTACTTGTTTAAGTGCAGGGGATCTACAATTAGGAAAGATACTGTGAGGGTTAGGACCCTTCTGAAACCTAAATTTCCTCTTCAAAATGAGTTCAGGTCCTGTATAATCACACAAGGGAGCAGGTATTTGTGAGCAGATAGGGTAAAGTGACCATGGGTCATCCACTTGGACCCACATTTTAGTTATGAATACATACACTTGTAGACAGAGAATCATTTGGAAAGTTAGGGAACTATTGCAAGCCTACATCAGAGGTCTGTTGCCACCTTGTAGCTTTTCTAATCTTCTTTATCATTATTTGAAAAGGAAGTAGGGGCAAGCTAAGTATTAATAGCTCCAGAATTTCTGTATTGCAGTAGTGGCTTGGTATGCATAGCTGTTGGACTTCCTCTATGGACACTATCTGTTTGGTAGCTTTTGTTTGAGCTTCTGATCAATGTTCATTGCAGCCTTTCAATACAGCTTCAATATAACCATCTATGACAGGCTTGCACTCAGGCAGGAGGATCTCTGCAAAAGAAGAATAATATATTAGCAAATTCCAGTCAGTAGTTATTGACATTTGTCTCACTGCTTTTCTATTAAAATGATGCCTAGGCACAACACTGTCCATCTATTATATTCACCTACATTCATCTGAGAGATAGGTGATTCATAGGGTACTGCTTTACATCATTTCATCAAGCCAATACTAGAGAAGGTACTATTACCAGTATGGAAAAGTGGTCTGGTCCTCACAGGCAGGGTTTGGCCAGTGGTGGCAGTAGAAATATATATCAGAAGGTGGCAAGTGTTTAGCAGCCTGCAATGCATTTATCAAAGTGTATATACATTTTGATTACTCTGAGGACAACATTGTAGTTATATTCAGCCAATTCATATGGCCATAGGTAAGATATTGACCCGAAAATCTGGCTGGCCATCATCTGCCAATAAATATGGATGATTTCTTGGGACTTTGATTCAATAGCTGATTCAAATACACAATAGCTGATTCAAATACACATAATCAATTTTACTGCACCTTTGGCGTTAGTCAATTCATGTGTGATCCTTTGGGTTTTCCTCACCACCTGGACAACCTTGGATTTGCATTTTGAGCGGTTACTAGATTAAATATAAAAGAGAATAGAATGAATGTACTGTCATGAATAATACAAAATAGGCAAGTGCTTATTCCATTTACCAACATGAAAAGTTGAGAAAGGAAACTAAATGTAGTTTAAGTGGCTGCAGAAAAAAAAGGCCAGAGATTTGGCTAAATTGGGTTAATGTGGGACAATCAGTTCAAATCATCCCAAGACATGTGGACAAAGTTGGCCCAAGATGGAAAAACCTTGGGCCAAATAGTCAGATTGACTTAAGTTGGGCAAATTTGGTCAAATCAGGTCAATATTAGACACAATAGGTTGCATGGGGTCAAGTAGAGCTGTTTAGACCCAATCTACCAATTTTAGACCAACCTGACATCTCTCTGGCCAATTTGACCCATACCAGCAAATTGTCGTGAGTCCTCGTCAACCTGTGTGAAGTGGCTCACACATGTCGCTAGATGGAACACAACGTCGTTATAGCACAAGATCACCAGGAATAGCAATTTCTATGCCACATGAGTCTAACACACAGTGGCGAAAGATGACAGAATGAGTTATCACTCAAAAAGGAGTCACCATTGATGACCAATCATGGCGACAGATAACGACAATTTGCTGGGATCTTTGGCCAATTCAACCCTTTTGCAGAGGTTTCGACCCAATATACCCATTTTGGTTAGTACCACTCAATTTGGGCCATCCTGGGTTAATTTACACACACTGGGTAAATTATACCGCTTTTGACCCAATTTGTCCAAATTGGGTCTACCAAGCTCATTTTGCCCTATGTCTGGCCATTTGACCCATCTTGGCCAAATTTGACCCATTTTGACCAAGAATCACTAGTTTTGACCCAATTTGTATTCCTTTTTGATAAAGATAGTTTTCTTTTTACAAAGCTATATATAGTGGTTGGATGGTTTAACATTATCTGCAGTACTACAGTTAGCGGCCATTGATACAGATAGTGGTTGTACAAGGGTTAATACACCTACAGAGTTCACCTAAACTGGACACACAACATGACATGGGCTCACCCTGGTAGAAGTAAACACAGTGACCACACAAGTATAGGGTTCTAATCATATCATCAGGTGTATATTCCATGATACTCAATGGAAAGGAATGGAGAATTGCTATAATGTACAGTGGAAATAATGATCCAGTGAATGGCATTATTCCTCATGGGTAAATGTAATAGGGCTTGTGATAGAAGTACTATTCAAAAAGATTGTTCAATATTGCAGCCAACAGGGCATACTGGAAGCAGAGACAGCAACCTGAGATAGAACCACAGAAGTCATGAAATACTAGCTAAATACCTTATATATGTTTGTGACAGCCTTTGTTAACAATGCAGCATTAAAATGCAGAACTTAACATACAATGATGAGGGAATGGTGAAAAAGAGCAGATATATACTTACACTGTATTGGTTGGTATAGCAGTCTGGTATATGCAGGAGACTGTTGGGCAGTGTTGTCCAGACTGGTAGTATTGGTGCTCGGAGTGGTCATTATGTATGGGGCTGGTGGGGGCGTGTTTCCATTTGCTTGACATCTATCTCATACTGTGACAGTAAGGTACATTTACCAACATTGCATATCTACATCAGCTAGGACTAGCACAGTTTGTCAACTATACAGGTTTTGTCAGGTAAACAATGATGGAGTTTCAAAACTGCTGGTTGCATATATAGGCACTGAACAGGGCCCTATATCATTTAGGGGTTGCCACATTTGAGGAAGTTAGATGCAGAACCTGCCATATTTATCAAGGAGGGTGAAAAAGGCCAACTATCAAGTCACAGCTTTGAAGAGGTGTCATGATGTACTGGGGGTGACTCCCTCTCTCTTTTATATAGTTTTCCAAAACACTGTTCCAAAGGTTGCACCCTTATCAGTGAGCAGAATTCAGCAAAACCACTACCCTTATCACAGGCAAACTTGTGCACAATCCTGATACACTCATTACAATATGTATCTCCTCGTTATGATTGATTTGTATGTACTCCTTTACAGATAAATCTAATAGCCACAGCCAAATTGCTGCAGCCTCCCCATGTCACAAAATGGCTTGTCCTGTAAGTCTATACCAGATGTTATTTGCCTGCACCCAATGTACTAAATTTAGCTGATCACCTTTGCACTTCAATCACCTCTGTCACTAGAGGGAGGCTAAGGGCCAAGTCAGAATGATTGAGCTCTTGGGTACCCCCTTAGCAATAAACAACTATCATGTACAATGCTTATCCTTATGTTATAGGTTTGGCTTTGGTGACACACAGATACCTAACATGGGTGGGGGAGATTTTCATGTCATCTGCAGAATCCTAAGTGCTCAGTACATTTTTATTATGTCCACAAGGGCCCTCAAATTCCTCAAATGTTTACATGGCTTTGCATATATACATGATTCCACTGTAATCAGTGGCAGTGTGCAAGTGACTTAGGGGATCTGGCAGCAGTGTGCCAGTGAACTAGGAGAGCCAGCAACAGTGTGCAAATGATCTAGAGGGTATGATCACAATGTGTTAGTGACCTAGGGGATCTAGCAGCAGTGTGCCAATGACCTACGGGGTACGGCAATAGTATGCGAGTGAACTAGGTGGGCCGGCAACAGTGGGGTGTGACCTAGGGGGTATGGTGACAGTGTGCCTGTGACATAGGGGATCTGGCAGTAGTGTGTGAGTGACATAGGGGTATGGTGGCAGTCTTCCAGACATTATAGGGGTTACGGCGGTGGTCTGCTAGACATAGACTGGTTATGACGGCAGACTGCGAGTCCTGTAATGGGTACTGTAGCAGTTTGCAAGAAATATAGAGCAGTAAGACATATCGAGGTTACTGCAGCAGTATGCGAGACATAGGATTTATGGTGACAGTCTGCAAGACATATACAGGTTACAATGGCAGTCCGCTAGTCAACTGATGGTTTTGGTGGCAGTTTATGAGTCCTCTAGGAGGTATTGCCACACTTTGCAAGACATATATGGGTTACAGCAGTCTTCAATCCTCTAATGGGTACTGCAGAAGTCTTGTAGAAATATTTGAGTTATGGCAGAGGTCAGCGAGTCCTCTATTGGGTACTGTGACAGTCTGCCAGAGATATGTACGGGTTACAGCAGTAGTCTGTGAGACATGTATGGGTTACGGTGGCAGACTGTGAGTCCTCTAATGGGTACTACAGCAGTCTATGAGACAGATAGGAGTTACGGCACCAGTGTGTGAGACCTCTAATGGGTACTGTGGCAGTCTGCGAGAAATATAGGGGTTACATTGGCAGTCTTCAATCCTCTAATGGGTACTGTTGCAGTCTGTGAGACATGTACGGGTTACAACGGAGGTCTGCGTGTTCTCTTATGGGTGTGATATACCATTTTATTATTCCATAAATTGTAACATATTTTGTATTAATCAAAGGAATATCTATGAAATTAATACATAGGTTGGTTCTAAGAGCTATAAGAGCGCTCAAACTTTACATAAGAGCGTTCATGCCCCACTGCACACCAGCCACAGTCAGTCAGACTGAGTTTATGACATCAAAAGGTCCGACCTAATGGTTCACTGCACAATATAATAAGAATAAGGGTCTCAGTGTGCGACCTCATGGTTCAATGCACAAATTAATAACTTGTAAGTGAATGCAACCGGCCGTCACGGGTGCCTGAGCACCGCTGACGCCGTCATGAGTGTCTGAGCACTCTAAGGACTGAACAATGGGTTACATAAGCACGACGCCATAACCTTCCGGTCGCTCTAGCGTCGCTCCTGAGCGACCTAGGTCAAATATCAAAAATTCTATGGAAAGCCCATAATTAGACGGTCAGAATGAGCCCAAGATCAAGGCTGAACTCCCAGTATTAAGGAAGTTACGCTATGGAGACTGAATCGACCTCCGAGTGAGCTACAGACAAACCGGCGGGAGTTACGCGCCTATCCAGCGGGCATTATAATTTTGGCACATTCAGCTCTGCGCATGCCCAAAATGGCGGTTATACAAGCATAAACGGCCGAGATATGAGGGTCTAAAGATGCAGAACCGACCAAGACAATGGGGGCCATAGCGGCGTCCATGGGGGTCCTTTGTCCCCCTGTGACACTTGAAAGGGTCCCCTCAAACAATTGTAGAGTTAGGCAGATGCTGCTGGCTCCAGTCAGTCTGGAGGTGCTTTTCCAAGATTTGCTACAAATAGCCTGTCTGCACCTCCAGGAAGACACATCACCAAGAACCACTCTAGAGGTAACATCTCCAGTCATCTCCTGCTACCTGCTATACCACTGCACTATGGTGAAACTATGCTAGACAGGCATTGGTTTCTATCATTAGTGGCCAGGGGCTATCTCCTTCAAGACTTCCACCAGAGGGTAAAGTTATTCCTTATTACATTATTCCTCTAAGCAGCAGGTCAGGAGCTAGGTGTGGGAACCCACCTAGAACTATGCTGGACACTGTATTATTAATACCTCACAGGTGGAGTGGAACAGAACATTATACTTTATAAATTACTGTATGTTTACTGTATGTGCAAATTACCTACATACTAACTACTGTATGATTGATATTTCTTACATGTTGCCTAAAGCTGAATAAACCAGTGACAACTGGAAATAACACTATTTATTATGAGCCTGATGTATTTACTCCTTACACCACTAGTCATATGATATTTCTCATATGACAACTTGATCATGCCAATTTCTACCATGACAAAGTGGTGGAGAACATCCTACTAAGATCCCATCTCTCACAGGCTCATAAAAATTAAAGCTGGTAACACAACTAAGAACAATCATGCACACAGTAAATTAAAGCTGGTACCGCAACTAAGAACAATCATGCACACAGTAAATTAAAGCTGGTACCGCATACACACAGTAAGACCCACTCCACCCACCCAGTGACCTTGACCTTGACACCATACCCACCAAGGTCACCAGTGAGATCTCCCACACATCAGTGAGATCTCCCACACATCAGTGAGATCCCCCACACATCAATGAGATCTCCCACACATCAATGAGATCTCCCACACGATCAGTGAGATCTCCCACACGTCAGTGAGGTCTCCCACACATCAGTGAGGTCTCCCACACGTCAGTGAGGTCTCCCACACGTCAGTGAGGTCTCCCAAACGTCAGTGCGGTCTCCCAAATGTCAGTGAGATCTCCCACACATCAATGAGATCTCCCACACATCAATGAGATCTCACACACATCAATGAGATCTCTCACACAACAGTAAGATCTCCCACATATCAGTGAGATCTCCCACACATCAATGAGATCTCCCACACGATCAGTGAGATCTCCCACACGTCAGTGAGGTCTCCCACACGTCAGTGAGGTCTCCCACACGTCAGTGAGGTCTCCCACACGTCAGTGAGGTCTCCCACACATCAGTGAGGTCTCCCAAACATCAGTGAGGTCTCCCCAATGACATTCTCAGTTTGATCTCCAACATGTCAGTGATACCTACAACACACCAGTGATCCCACACCTTCCACCATGGCCGACACTGAAGAAGGTCCTCAACCCAATCAGGCAGCTGAAAGGATAAGGGCCTACGAAAAGACCATCCAAGATGCAGTTACTGCCCTAGAAGCAAACAAAGCCCAACATGATGCTCATGCCCTTGCCTCAAAGGAAAGGGAGAGGATCCTCAGTCAACAATTAGATGACCATCGGAAGGCCCTAGAACAGGCACAACAACAGATATCAGATCTCATGAGGATGGTATCATCCCAGACCTCACAGCCTCCCACACCCACAACCACACCTGTCGTCACACCATCTGCCTCTGGATCCAAGGAGGATGTCATGATCTCCATGATGTCCAACATGACCAGGATCCTAGACAGACAACAACACGACGACAGGAAGATCAGGCAACAGGAGGTAACCAAACCCAAAACTTTTTCTCACCCATCACCACTCATGTCAACAGCACTATTTATTGATCACAAATTCCCAGAGTATCTGAAGGACAGGTACAAATTAACAGACAGTGACACCATGGTAACATATTTACCCAAGTACCTTGAAGGACAAGCATTGGCTTGGTTTGAAACCTTCAAGGAAAGTGCCACACCTGATAAGTTGACATGGTCCAATGTAGTACATGAACTAAAAGAGTATTTTGCTACTCAAGACAATATTATCTCCAGAACTGCACTCCGTGCACAAGAGATAGATGAACCTGTATCTGATTATGCAATGTTTCTCAGAAAAGCGTGTAATGCCCAATGCCTAAAGGACGACACCTTATTTAAAGCATTCACCCAAGGCATGAGGCCCTGGATCTCTGTAGCTCTTGAAAACAAGAAAATAGACTCTTTTGACCAAGCCCTAGACCTAGCCCTAGAGGTTGAGACCCAAGAGAGATCTAGGAAGGTAAGGGATGCAGAAACCAACCCACAGCCTACTAAGAAAAAGGTCCAGGAAATCAGCACTAGTTCAGATGAAGATGTTAACCTAATGTCTAGTGCCCATGTAAGGCAACAGGAAGCTAAGGTTGCATCAAGAGACCCTACCGGTAGATACAGAGGAAATAACTATGACCCCAACTACCAATCCAATAGAGGTAGAGGTAGAGGGGGCAACAACAACAACCGGGGGGGTCACAACAGTAGGAAAGACAACAGCTCTTCCAACTCCAACAATGGTAACTCCTCATACAATGATAGGAGAGACAGAACCCCAAGTAATGGCAGATCCTATAATAATCAAGGATCCAACAGTAGGAGCCAGAGTCCACATAGGAACTACAACTCTGGATCCTACAACAACTCTGGATCCTACAACAACAGCCAGGGTTCAAACAACTCTGGATCCTATAGTCAAAGATCCAACAGTAGGGGCCAGAGTCCACATAGGAACTACAACAGTGGATCCTACAACAACAATGGCGCCTACAACAACCAGAGATCCAACAACTCCGGTCAATACAGCAACTCTGGTCAATATAACCAGGGTTCCAACCCACGCCAGGAGGATTACAAACCTGACACAAGAGGTTACCAGGGGAACCAACAAAGTAACCCCCAAATACCACCTCATGTGATGGATCAAATCTCCAAACTCCTGGTGGCAAGCATCTCAACCACCCCACAGAACCAGGAAAACTAGGATGTCACAGTGCCGATGGGCCAGTGCACTGTGACACCCCAAATACAAACAATCAATCAGGATTAACAAAGATCCAACCAGAGACAATTGCTAGTGCAAATCTACCATCTAACAGACAGAGACGTCCATCAGTGATACACATCACCCCACCAGATTCATCATCAAAGGATACAGGTGAGAGTACCAAGCTTTCTATTGTACTTCTTCAAAATGGCTGTATCAATGCAAATCTATATGATGTTTCAGATGTACAATGTTTGGTTGATACAGGTGCTACTATCACCTGTGTCAGACAATCATTCCTCATGGATCTCCAAAAGAGATTCCATATCCAACTGAGGAAATCTAAAATCAACATCCACTTGGCAGATGGATCGGTGTGTCATGTTAGACATTCAGCTATGCTGAACTTTAGAATCCAAGGTGTCAGATTCCAATACCAATTTGCTGTAATACCCAACCTCACACAGCCCATTGTACTCGGCACAGATTTCTTAAGCACTACAAAATCTCAAATTGAATTTAATGTTGATCCTGAACAAATTCTCAAACCCATTAGGGCAGTGAGGGATTTTACCATCCCTCCATTCTCTGAACTTGCAGTATTGGGTAAGGTCACATCTACTCAATCACTGCAAGGCAAAACTGGAGTAGTAGATAACCTCCAAAGAAATAACAATGCCCCATATCTAGTTCAAAGGGCAGCAGTAACCCCCAGGGAAAATAACAAACATCCCCTAGTGTTACTCAACACCAGCAGGCGCCCACATAAAATCAAAAAGGGTGCCATCATAGCTCTATTTCAGGAAGTCAAGGAATCTGATTTAGAAAAGCCTCAACAGGTGTCAGACACTACCACACACACTGATCAATCCATCTCAGCCATACGGCCTGAAGATGTAACTCAATTCAGTGACACAGACTCAGACTGTGAGTCCACATATGCTGACCCTGAACCCAACTCAATCAGACTCTCTGAAATAGCTGCTATACATAGTGAGGCACATGACCTCGAGCCAGAATTGGAAGAGAATGTTCCACCAAAATCTGTGCTCACATCCAAAGATCAGCATGATAGATTAAAATCACTGCTGACCAAGTATGATGATGTATTCGTAGGAAAAGATGGAGACATTGGTGCCACACACCTGTATACACACTCTATACATGTAAAACCTGAGGCAGTACCATGTCATTTCCTACCATATAGACAAACACCAGAAAAACAGGCTGCAATAGGGGAAGAGTGCGAAAGGCTAGTACAACAGGGCATTCTGAGAGAATGTGCTGAAGGCCCCTGGGCCTCCAGATCCTTCTTAGTACAAAAATCATCGGGAGGCCATCGGCTCGTCACAGATTTTCGTTATTTGAACCAGAACACGATAAATCAAGCCTTATCTACACCCCGGGCCGATGACACTCTAGACATGATAGGGTCACTCAGACCAAGAGTATTCAGTAAGCTAGATGCCCAACAGGGATTTTTTCAAATTCCTATAAGACAGGAGGACCAGCATAAAACCGCATTCATAGCAAATGACAAAAAATATGTCTATGAAAGGATGCCGATGGGTTTAGCGACGGCACCGGCGGGATTCTGCCATCTAGTCACATTAATTCTGAACAAACTCAAGTACAAATGTGCCCTACCATACCTAGATGACATATTGGTATTATCACCATCAATCGAACAACACTTCCATGACCTGGAAGACGTGTTCAACAGCCTAAGAGTTGGTAAACTCAAACTGAAGAAATCAAAATGTGAATACTTCATAGACAGAATAGACTTCTTGGGAATGAGAGTCACACCCATGGGACTGCAACCATCTCCCACAAAGGTGGAGTCAATCAAAACCTTCCCAACACCAAAATCAGTCAAAAATGTCAGATCCTTCACAGGCCTATGCCAATACTTCAAAAAGTTTATCAAAGGTTATGCCCAAATTGCTAGACCATTATATGATCTACAGACACATCTCAAAGCATTTGTCTGGACAGAAGAGGCAGATAATGCTTTCAAAACATTAAAGCATGCCCTCTGTACCAATGCTCTTCTCAGATATCCAAACTATGAGAAAGAGTTCAGTTTGGCAACTGATGCTTCCAATGTGAGTTTAGGAGCTGTACTCTCACAGAGAGATAATGAGGGAGTGCTCAGACCAGTAGCCTTTGCAGGTAGAACCCTCTCAAAACATGAGAGAAATTACAATACCACAGAGAGAGAACTACTGGGAGTAGTGTATGGAGTATTACACTTCAGACACTATCTAGAGACCAGACACTTCCAATTATACACAGACCATGCAGCCCTAATCCCACTATTAACCAATACAGGACTCACACATAGATGGGCCAGATGGGCTCTAGACATACAACAATTTTCATTCACCATCCAACACGTGAAGGGTGATGATAACACACCACCAGATGCTATGTCTAGAAGAGAATACCCAGACTCTGGACCCATGACTAACCCTCCACCCCCACCAAGGAGAGTTAGAGCAGCCAGTAGAACCAAGTTTGCAAAAGTAACAAAGAAAGTACCATTCAAAAGGGATGATCCACCCAACGCCATTGAAAGGCCAGAGACACCCATTAGGGGTATCTTGAAGCAATCTACACACTATGTATTTTGCCACTGTGAGAGAGAATACTCACAACTCTTTCCAGATAATGACTTCGAGCCTATTGAATTCTCATCACTCAATCAGATAGTGAAGGCAACTCCTAAAGAGCCACCCTTCACCCCACCTGACTCAGATGATGAAGATCCAGAAGACACAATATATGCGATTACTCAAGCAACTTCTAAATCAGTCAGATTCTTTGAACCAATGCAGGGAGAGGAAACATCAAACCATTTGTGTCCTATGACCACACGCTCAAAGACTAGAGAAATGATTCAGGAGGGCACACCAAAACCCCCCACACAATCACAAACTATTCTAAATGAGAAAAAGGTCACAGGAAACAAACCTACCAAAACCCCACCTGCCAGGAAAAATGTCACAAAAGACACTGCATCTACTAAGTCAAAGAACTCTGAGACAAAGAAGAATGACAAAAAGCAAATTGTGCCTTTAAAGAAAAAGGTTGCCACTCCCATTAAGGCGAGAATAGGCCCTCCAAAGGAGCCTACACACCAAAACAAGAGTGACACACCCCAACAAAAGGCACAAGATAGGCCAATAGTCGATGAAAAAGAAAAAGAAAGAGACAGAATAAAACAACATGTGCTAGATATAAATCAACTACTGGATCAGATTCCCGACACATCCATCTCAGGTACAAACCTTGGCTTAGAACAAAGGAAAGACAAGGACCTATTGCCCCTCATACAATATCTTGAGGATGGGACCTTGCCTGCACCAAAAGCACAAGGAAACAGAATCATCAACCAAGGCCAGACATACACCTTGGTAAATGGTACATTAGTCCATATATGCCCCATAAATTGGAGAAAAACCAATACTGTACCACTTCAAATTGTTATACCACAGCAATGGGTAACAAGTACACTACAGTATTTCCATGACTCACCTACCGGCGGCCATCTTGGTTCAAGTAGGATGCTGTCAGCACTCCGACCTAGGGTATATTGGAAGTCTATGCTAGCAGACACAACAAAATATGTTTCCACCTGCCACACATGCCTCACAGCAAAAAGGCAAGTACACTCACACAAAACACCAATGACAGTGAGAGAGTACATGACTTCACCAATGAAGTTCCTAAACCTAGACGCGGTGGGACCACTTCCCACAACTGCCAGGGGAAACAAACATATACAAGTCTGCATAGATTATGCTACCAGATATGCAACGGCTTGGGCTACTACTGACTTAAAAGCTGAGACAACAGCAGCAGAGTTCTACAAGAATATAATTTGTCATCATGGAACACCAGCCACTCTTCAAACAGACAATGGGACATGTTATACAGGTGCAAAGTTCACAAAGTTAACTAAACACCTCAAGATCAAACATAAATTCTCCTCACCATACAGGCCACAATCAAATGGGCTTGTAGAGAGATTCAATGCTAGCATAGGCACAGCACTCAGAGCATTCTGCTCAAAGCACCAAAACAATTGGGATTCATTTATTGAACCCATAACCTTTGCATTAAACAACACTGAATCCCAAACCACAGGATTCACCCCTTTCTTCCTACTCCATGGGAGAAACCCAGCCACCCCAATGGACTTAGGGCTGGGAATACAGGAAGACATATCCACAGTAGCAGACCATGTAGCTAACATGATAACGAATCAAGATACCTCTAGGAGGAAAGCTATAGAAAGGGTCGCCAAGTTACAAAAGGAAAGGAAGGATAGATATGATAAGAAACTTACACCACAGGAAATCAAGGTCACCGACATGGTGTACCTAAACATTCCAAGAATCCTGACCAACACAGAGTGTAAGAAACTTCAACCCCTTTTTATGGGACCATATGTTGTAGTAGATAGACCTAGTTTGACAAGTGCCAAACTCAAAAACTTGGACACCAATCTATTGGTGGCCAGACCAGTGCACATAGACAGACTGAAAAAGGTTGTGGCTGTCAGAAATAATGAATTTGCACACAGGCTTATTCCACATGAGGCCAAATACTACAGCAAAATTGTAAGGAACAAAAATGATATCACCCTTACAAGAGAAACCACAGGCATAGGCCCTATCAAGCCTAGGCCTGCACACCACATACTAAGAAAGACATCTAGGTGTGGTGCAGTTTCAAGAAATTAGAAACAAGATTGAGATACCAAAAGTCATAAGATTTTCAGATGTATTACAAATTCTCTTCATCCACACATAAGACATGTGTGACTGATAATGAATTACTATGTATATAAAGCCAATCAAATTTGTAAATATATCAGTAGGTTATTGCCTCTGAAAGGGTCAAAGACTGGGACCCCCCAAGTAAAGCAGACATGAAGTCTAAGAAGAGTAAGGGTAACACAATGGAGTGTCTAAAGCCTAATCCCCACATGAAAGAGCGCGCTATGCCAACACAGCAGTCTATAGAGATCAATTGACCTTATAAGCTACCCTCAGACAACTGTCTAGACGGTCATGAATGGCTGTCCTGGATGACAGGAGGAGCTAATTACCAGTACACAGACTACACAATAGACCCCACAGTTAGCAGACACTGGAGATTAATGCATTGTCTCCAGAGAAACAATACCAGGCCCACAATGGATGTGGGTAGGGTAGGCTACATAAGAAGCACTGTGGACCATAGCCCACCATCAATCAGTCTTCATCCAGCTGCAGTCTGGAACACAAGTCTACAGGACCCCACTTGGGAATTAGCCAGCCCACTTCTCCATTAGGAGAGACTGCGCTAGGATAAAGAACACACCTACTTCACCTTCAACCTGACCTTACCATTACTGGTCAACCTCTATAGACTCACCGGACATATTGCCAAGACAGCTCAATCTTGCAAAGGTACAGTTTGAACCACTTCATTTAAAGTGTTACACCATACACTTAGACTTTACCAGCACCAAATCACTACAAATTTGACAAGACTTTAAACAGCAAACTTGCTTTACACAAGCACCATGGGGACACTGAGAGTTTCACCCATACTGCTAACTATGCTGTTATTATATACTATTGAACCACTTACTGCAGGTTATACACCTGTGGTGAGACAAAACATAGGAGTAGTATTCAAACCTAGCCCTCAACCATTGGTCAATGGACATACAACCACAACACTGTTGTTAGCTATTCCCTACAAGATACCTCGGGCACCCGTTACCCAAGGATCCATAAGGGATAGAATACTCCATTTGACCACTCCTACTCTACAAGATCATACCTCTGGCCAAATTATCCAACAAGCTAAGGAGCTAGACACCTTGCTGGAAATTGCAGACAAGGAGATAAATGAAACACTAGCCTCCATCAAATTGTTCTTATCCAACCCCATAAACACATTGGACAAGGCCAAAAGAGAGGCCATACTGGGTTTTCTAGCACCCCTGTTTCGCGGTGTGCTAGGTCTAGCCACAGTAGAAGATGTAAACCAAGTAATGGGACAGCTCAAGAACATAGATGAAATACTAAGAAAATTTGCTAAACAAGATCAGGAAGCAGCTAGTCTCATTGAAAAGATCACAGACAGACAAGATAAGTTTGTTAAAGCATACATCCAAGATAAGAAGGTACTGGACAACACAATCAACACCATAGGTGACACGGTCAACCTGTGGGCCTCTAACATGTCCAGGTCACTTGACTCATATTCAAGGCACGAGAAAACTCAAAGGGAGAAAATGCAAGTATTAAATGATGCACTAATTATCATAGCAGCAAGAATGAATACAGTTCAATCACTGCAAAGGACAAATGCAGCCCTGAGGATGCTGTCATCAGGGATCCTAACCCCTGATATAGTACCACCCTCAGACCTTGCTAGATACCTAATTGACATTAATAACAAACTTAGGATTACACACCCTGGAGCACAAGTCGCAATTAATGACTTAGATTTCTACTATTCACAGAAGCTGACCTCATACACTTACTCAGCTCACCATATATATATTCATCTGGACATTATAATTCAATCTACCACCTCGACCTTCAAACTGTACCAAATGATCACATCACCCATGCCTATAGACACACAGGAGACCCCCACCAGAGGAGTCACCAAACTACAAACCACAACTGAGTTTCTAGCAGTATCTTACGATGAATCATTATTTATCGAATTGGACTCAGCAGATATGCAGGCATGTGAAGGTACTACAGTAAAGGTATGCAGAGATGTAAATGGTAGAATCTATAAACACAGGCCTACATGCCCTGTAGCCATTTTTACTAACCAGGCTCAACAGATTAAGGGACATTGCAAGTTTACAGTTTCACCACTGCAAACACCTACCACCCATGCTATTTCCATTTCTGAAGATGAGTATCTGGTCACTACTAATGAACCCCATTACTTTATCAACTGCCATGGTAAAACGTCTGAAACTCGGAAGGCCCAGTCCTACTCAATCATTGGTGTACCCTGTGGGTGCACGATCAGTGTAGGAGAATTTTCTCTTCCAAACACAAGGTTGCCCTGTAACTCAACCTTATCATTTCATTACATTCTCAAGACAATTAATTTACCATTCATGGCAGCACTTAACAAAATTTCTGAAACCAAACCAGATGAAAGAGAGAATCTTCCAAATTTCCCAGTAGTAAACCTTTCTAGAACCTTAGAAAAACTACAGGAAAATCCAATCATGGATGATATTACTCAACTAAATTTAGAGCCCTTTGCTAAAACAGTATTAAAAGATGCCTCCAACCTTAATAAGGAAATGGAAACGCGCTACGAGGAATCATACCTACGTCGAGTTACAGAGCATCCAATCTTCCAAAGCTTAGCACTCATCCTAGGGATATCAGCTCACATTTTTATAGTATACATACTACTCAAATTATACAGACTAGGAGGGACTGTAGCCTACCTGCCTACAGCCAAAGCATTCAGACTAGTCACCGAGCTGCCCCTACACAAATTGCTCCCAGATAAGAATCCTACCAAACTAACCCCTACAGAGGAAACCCACACCCCCTTCCTCACAATTCAGGAAACCCACACCCTGATAATTGCTATATTATTCACCCTGACCATCTACTCAGCCTACAGAATAATGAAGTACCTTAAGAAATTTGCACAGACACACTGTGGAAAGAAAAATGTGGCCAAGCGCACAAACCCCACAATATATTTTAAAATATATTGTGGAGACTCAAACTTCGCGCTACCCTTGAGGCCAATACCACATGAATTTGATGAGATTAAATCAGCAGCTGCCCCTACCTATAAGGATATAGTGGTTAAAACCTTCCCACTACCTAAGGCTATATTTACCTGGAATGGACCAGCAGTTATAACAACACAGAGAGGAGAATTTGCTTATCACCTCCCTCAGGTGATACACCTACCTTGGCGCACTAGGTTCAGCACTATACCAGCCCTTAAAAACAAAGGACTGTACTACTCCATGCTTCTCCAGAATGATTGTGGCACCAGCCCGGTGACCATGACAGCACTGGAAAATACAACAGATATAATTATTGACGAACAACAGGAGGAGACCGCAAGGTCAAACATGCAGACTATTGCTAATTTTCTAAACCACCAGCCCTCCCCGGTGACTGTGGAAACAGCCTAGACTGCCCACAGCCTAGGCTGCCCCCAGTCCACCACCAGGAGGCAACACATCAGAGACAGTATTCAGAACTTTTCGGACAATTTGCCGGCCCTGAAAAGGGCCTTTGGGACGGCGGGTTTTTACACCCTAGGTTTCAGTCAGTCGGGATCCTACCACAGATCCTCGGGTTCAACATCAATGGGAGAGTCCGGGGCCGAGTCCGAGCCATACATATGGCCGTGGTCCTGCTCCCACTCAGCGAGCCGGGCCTCCAGCATCCCCAGTCCATACTCGGCAGCCGTGGATGGATTCCCGGATGCCGCAAGATCGAGGAGGGATGCCGCCAACAAATAATCCCATAGCACTCGCTCCCGCGGCCCTAGGTTATAATCCATGGGCCAGAAACCCATACTGCCCAAGGCCCTAGTCAGAAGGGCCACAGTGGCCCCCCGACGCAAGGCTGAGCCCAGGAAATAATGGCAGGAGTAATTACAGACCATCACATCACCATGCTCTATGATCTCTTTGTAGTTACTCACTATGTACCCATAATGGATGGTCTGGTTAGACTCAACCAGGGCCCTAGCTGGACTCCCCACCTCCATCACCTGGGGGACAGGCAGAGCAAAGAGAGCTTGTAGGTGGGCCATGGTACTACAGCAGTGACTTCCAGAGAGGAACTGATGCTCCAATACCAGCCACACACTCCTTAAATGGACACACACACACCCCCCCCCCACCCTGAACTGTCCACTGACACCAAGCTAGGCACTGCCACAGACACATGCCAAAATCTGGCACCTAACACCTCAAGTGCCACCACTGCATGAGCACACCAGGGAGGAGACTCACATCTCACTCCTGACACACCTCCACTGTCAATGAAATTATCAAAGTATTAGAAAAAAAAAATTATATACACAGCCACTTGTTGATGTATAATATGAAAATCTATGGTATTCTCACAAAATCAATGATTAATGCGCGCATATACGCGCAAAATTGCGAAATTGCAAATTACAAATTGTAAAATTGTACAAATCTAACATTAATATACATGAATGCAGGTAGATAACTAAGACAGTTTTTGTACCCACTAGCACTTGTATACTATGCCAAGGTTTACTTAAAGTAACACACTTTAGGTATCCAAGAAAATTGTTGGAAAAATGAAAAAAAAAAAAAAAAAAAAAAAAATTGTTGAGAAAATTGTTGACATAAAACATGTTTACTTAAGATACTCACCAAATAAATCTCTTTCAGGGACACATACTCAAAAGGCTAGGGGAAAAGTCAATTAAGCAGCGGCCCACTGCCGAAATTGCCAATTAATACACCCATATAGCAAAATCAATGAGTAACTCAGAGACAAACAAGCCTATTGTACATGAAGTACTTTGTTTTTCCGGCCCTCGGAAAAATTTGTCTCAAATCCCATAAATTGAATAGTGTAGTCTAGATTGTACGCTTGTACCCAATTTGCACACTAAAATTGTATGTTTGCACACCAGATTGTACGCTTGTACCCAATTTGCACACTAAAATTGTATGTTTGCACACCAGATTGTACGCTTGTACCCAATTTGCACACTAAAATTGTATGTTGCACACCAGATTGTACGCTTATACCCAATTTGCACACTAAAATTGTATGTTTGCACACTAGATTGTAAGTTGTATCCAATTTACATTTGAATTATATGTTGCACATTATACTGTATGTCTGTACCCAATTCATACACTGAAGTCAGATTTTTAGAAAATCAACATTTCTATGTGTATCCAAGCTGTACGCAAAATTATATTTGTACATACAGAAACTATCAATTGAACGCAAAATTATACATTGGCATACTAAAATTGCCAAATGCACGCGAAATTATATATTTGCACACTAAAAATGCCAAATATACGCGAAAATTATATATTTGCACACTTAAATTGCCAAATGTACGCGAAATTATATATTTGCACACTAAAATTGCCAAATATACGCGAAAATTATATATTTGCACACTTAAATTGCCAAATGTACGCAAAAATTATATATTTGCATACTGAAATTGTCAATTGAACGCAATTACACGCGAAATTGTAAATTTGCACACTGAAATTGTCATTTATGTTCAATTTGCACGCTAAATTGAATATTAAATGCCAAAATTGCACACTATTTGCCAAATTGTATGTTGTACATAAAAATGGAAAATTGTACCCAAAATTGATGTTACATAAGCAAATAAGCTCTGGTATAGTAAGATATAGAAACTCGGAAATGTACTTATACCCAGGAGAAAATTGTTTATACTGACAAAGCTCTACCACAAAAATTGCATTTGAAGCACTCCCCATTACTTCAAATCCTCTTACAAAACAGTATATAACTCCAAAAATAAGGTAAAAATTGTATAAATTGTACATTCCCTCGGCGAAATGACGGAGTTTCGCATTCTTTCGGGGGAGAGGGAGTATTCTATGATATACCATTTTATTATTCCATAAATTGTAACATATTTTGTATTAATCAAAGGAATATCTATGAAATTAATACATAGGTTGGTTCTAAGAGCTATAAGAGCGCTCAAACTTTACATAAGAGCGTTCATGCCCCACTGCACACCAGCCACAGTCAGTCAGACTGAGTTTATGACATCAAAAGGTCCGACCTAATGGTTCACTGCACAATATAATAAGAATAAGGGTCTCAGTGTGCGACCTCATGGTTCAATGCACAAATTAATAACTTGTAAGTGAATGCAACCGGCCGTCACGGGTGCCTGAGCACCGCTGACGCCGTCATGAGTGTCTGAGCACTCTAAGGACTGAACAATGGGTTACATAAGCACGACGCCATAACCTTCCGGTCGCTCTAGCGTCGCTCCTGAGCGACCTAGGTCAAATATCAAAAATTCTATGGAAAGCCCATAATTAGACGGTCAGAATGAGCCCAAGATCAAGGCTGAACTCCCAGTATTAAGGAAGTTACGCTATGGAGACTGAATCGACCTCCGAGTGAGCTACAGACAAACCGGCGGGAGTTACGCGCCTATCCAGCGGGCATTATAATCTTGGCACATTCAGCTCTGCGCATGCCCAAAATGGCGGTTATACAAGCATAAACGGCCGAGATATGAGGGTCTAAAGATGCAGAACCGACCAAGACAATGGGGGCCATAGCGGCGTCCATGGGGGTCCTTTGTCCCCCTGTGACACTTGAAAGGGTCCCCTCAAACAATTGTAGAGTTAGGCAGATGCTGCTGGCTCCAGTCAGTCTGGAGGTGCTTTTCCAAGATTTGCTACAAATAGCCTGTCTGCACCTCCAGGAAGACACATCACCAAGAACCACTCTAGAGGTAACATCTCCAGTCATCTCCTGCTACCTGCTATACCACTGCACTATGGTGAAACTATGCTAGACAGGCATTGGTTTCTATCATTAGTGGCCAGGGGCTATCTCCTTCAAGACTTCCACCAGAGGGTAAAGTTATTCCTTATTACATTATTCCTCTAAGCAGCAGGTCAGGAGCTAGGTGTGGGAACCCACCTAGAACTATGCTGGACACTGTATTATTAATACCTCACAGGTGGAGTGGAACAGAACATTATACTTTATAAATTACTGTATGTTTACTGTATGTGCAAATTACCTACATACTAACTACTGTATGATTGATATTTCTTACATGTTGCCTAAAGCTGAATAAACCAGTGACAACTGGAAATAACACTATTTATTATGAGCCTGATGTATTTACTCCTTACACCACTAGTCATATGATATTTCTCATATGACAACTTGATCATGCCAATTTCTACCATGACAGGTGCTGTGGCAGTTTACAAGTCCCCCTATATATATAATCATGTCTCGCAGACTGCCACTGTAACCCCTATGTGTTAGACAGACTGCTGCAGTACCTCTAGAGGATTTGTAAACTGCCACCATAACCACTATATATCTTCCATGCTGCCACTGTAACCCCTATATGTCCCCTAGACTGCTGTAACCACTTCTGTCTCACAGACTGCCACAGTACCCATTAGATGCCTGCTGCTGTAACTGAAATATGTCTCACAGACTGTCACAGTACCCATTGGATAACTCACAGACTGCTTCCGTACCCCGTATGTCTTGCTGACTGCTGAAATATATCGCTGACTGCCGCCTCAACTCATATATCCCACAGACTGTTGCAGTATCCCTACAGGATTTGTACACTGTAGCCATGACCCTACCATTGTGTCCCCTATATGTCTCACAGACTGCTGCCGTAACCCCTAAATGTCTCACAAACTGCTGCTTTAACCCCTATATGGCTTATAAAGCCACTTGAGGGTTTACAGTGGGCTTATGGGTATGCATATGCCCAGACTGCTACGGTACCCGCTCTATGTCTCATACTGCCACGGTACCCCTTATATGGAAACCGAAGGCATAAATTTGCCACCACATCCCCCGTCTTCTATTATAAAATGATGATTACCAATGTATTTAATACATACCTGATACAAAAAAATTGTGTGGCAAATTCTTGCGTTGTTGACCTTAGCCTCTGACAACAGAGACTGTGTCTTCTCTTATGGCTGCCTGTGGATTGCAGTGACCCATAGGCCCCTCCAATTGGGTTGGGATGGATGTCTTGCCATTGAAATAGTGTAGAATTGGCACTTTTCCATCATGCTTCGGCAGCCATGGCAGGGGCGTGAGAAGCAGTTTCAGAGTGGGTGGGACCAGGGGGGTTTTCTGCAATTTTTGACCTCCCTTTGCTTGACCTTTTAGTTTTGACCTTTTGAGGAGTTGGCCAAAAGTGGGGGGGAGACATGTCCCCCCTGTCCCCCCTGCTTTTCACACCGATGCATGGGCAGTAAAAGGAGGCATATTTACTGTGGAATGGTATGCTGATACATACTTTACTACTCAGCAGCATACACAGTGGTGGCCACCTGAGAAGTACCAAGGACAGAAGCACTTATATTCTCATATAGCTGTGTCGACCTGCTGAATAACAGCAGAGGTATGTGAGTCTTTTTAATGTCTGTGCCCTAGCCCTAACACCAAGGGTTATTATAAGCAGTGTCATGATAAATTGCCTTTGGTGGTGCACAATGACACCCCCTTTGGTTTGGCTATTGGAGTATTGTACACTCAGCTGTCACCAGGCCCTTCACTACATGGCACAGGTAGTAAGCAGGGTGGGATCAGTTGGGCATGGTGATCAAAAGTAAAGTGCTGTAAAAACTATGATCAACTAAATTGATATTCTCACTTTATGTCAAGAGACTAGGTCAAACAAATACTCCTTGTTTTGGGAAATGAATATCACTCTCAGCCTCCCTCTATCAATCTCTGTCTCTCCTTGTCCCTCTGTCTGTCTCTCTATCCCATGTTGCTTATTTTAAGGGAAGCATATCAGTCTTTTTAACAGGGGGGAAATTGATTCATAGATAGACAAATTTCGGAATTTTACCTTTAAATGACCATCAATCAAGGCCCTCAACGGCCCATGATTTGGGCAGAAACCCTTTCCTTCAAATCATGTTCCTCATAGTACTCGAATTACATAAATTTACATTTAGGCACGGAAATAATTTACTTAGATGAACATTCAAATGATGCTTACTGAATCCCCAACCAAAAAGGCAAATGACATGATTTTATGTTAAATGGTGTAAATACTTTACGTAAATAATATGTACAGAAAACATTCAGAGAACGTCCTGTGAACGTAAATTTGTGTTGTTTTACGTCCAGTAACATGAAAAAACCCTTACATTTTCACATTCAGAGAACGTTCTCAAATTACGTACAAATTATGTATGTGCGTTTACTGGGAAGTGTGGCAATGCATTTAAGCATTATCAGCCATTTGAGGGTTGAAAGCTGTTGGTGTGGTAGGGGAGGGGTAGATCTGGGCATCTTTTACCTGTATGTAACATATCTGTCATGTTACCTGTAATGCCTTTGATATGCTGGTTGTTTCACCCTGTAGTTTACCTGTTTTGTGCAGCTACCAAAAGGGTGGGGTGAAGGTTAGGGTGTTGAATGGGGTGGGGAAAATGATAGACAGTGCAAATCATGATATGGTAGTACATGTACCCACTGAAGTTAAGGGAACCTCATAGATTTAAGTATCACTTTACAACCAGCACCCCTAAACAAATTGACCTAAGATTTTAGATTTTTATTTTTCTATTTCAATGTCATGTAGCCCTGGCAGTTATTTTGGACCTCCTCACCTACACAGGTCATAATGATATTGTAGGGAATGGGGAGAGAACAAGGGAGGGAAAGTTTGAGAAAGGAGAGGGAAGGGAAAGCTAGACAAGTACCCTTGTTAATTTAGTATTTGAAAGGATAAGGAGTACCATGGTCATGCCGTGACTGGTTATCAAAATGGCACTGGAAAGCAGCTTTTGGAATTGGGTGTTTGTGTGCTTATGATGGTTTTAGGGGGTGGTGGGGTGGGTGGAGGGTGGTGTTGGGTGGGGCTGGCTGGGGTGGGAGGGGGATGCTTGTAAGGTTAGAGCACCTCTGGCAACCCCATACTGGTAGTAACATGTGTATGAATCATACCAATGGTACATAGGCTGTAGAATTTGCAAAAGCACCTACCATAGAAGCCCATTTAAGGAACTGGGTGCTAAAAAAAATCAAAAGTTTCTGTACCTGGGTCCTTATGTGAGACCCAGTGAGACCCACACTTATTTGAATACTGTTTTAGTGCTAATGATTGATTTTTAATACCCCCTGTTTGAATACCCTTGCTGATAAAGGTATTCAAACTAATGTCACTATTCTAAACATCCATCATAGGTTGTTTGTTCATATTAAAAGCCCTACGCACTGCACAAATGGATGTTGCCTTTGTGTAATATCAATATGCCTTTAGACACATGACCATGTAACTGCCAGCACATCCAAATAGACAAAGTAGTCCCTATTGATAGATGATTAAACATAGTCATTACCATTTAGAGACAGCATGGTGCCTATAGGGTCATGTTCTATTGCCACCATGATGCGCTTATGTGATATTTCACCCAGCAGCACTGCACCGATTGGTGCATTATGCAAACTTTAGGGGAGTGTATCAACCATGATACATTCATGTAGCCCTGGTATTCTACTCTCGTTTGCGCAGCTATCACGAAGCACAAGGCATTAAGGAACTATGCGGCACAAAAGGGACATCTCATTTTCATACAGATTCATCTGGAAATGGATGTCATTGAAACAGAGATAAGAGCAAACAAATTATATGCATGTACACCTATAGGCCAGAACATCTGTTTTCATAATTTTGAGGTGGAAACTGTTGCTGAGCTAAATTTGCTAAAAGCTGTATCAATGTGTACCATTTCACATTCGACAAATGATTTTTTCTTTTTTCTTGGGCAATGTATTAACCTTTCCATTTTCATACTGTGCTTATAGTTAATTTAAAAAAAAAAATATAGAATCATTTTAATTTATTTCCATTTTAAGTGCGCAGCATCAAAGAACATTTCAATTTTTCTTTTAAATCAATTCTTCCCACATGTGAGCTTATTTAAACACAAAGGCTATGTAAAGGGAAAAAAAATATTTTTGACAAAGTTGACACAACCTGGTATAACAGGGTAATGATTTACCTTAGTTAACTCAACGAAATCAATAGAATAGAAAAGCTGACTCAAAAAAGGTCTTGTTCTCAAGTCCCTCTATTGCTGGCCCCCATTAGCCTACTCCTTTATGAAGAGATCACTTTTACAACCTGTAATTTAGGTCTTCTAGTTTGAAATATAACTTTGTCTATATAGGCCTACCTATAGTTGTCCCTGTGGCTTCTAATTCCCAGAGAATATATGAGGTATAAATGATAATTTGTGTTATAGATAGAATGGGTCCTTGGAACCAAAGGTACGTTCAACCTTCAAACTTAAAATCACCTTCTAGCTAACCATTGGTTGCATGGTACTGATTTATATAGGCTTCTTTTATTTGATGCTTACTATCTATACCTGCCTATATTCTACACAACATAATTACATGTAATCAATGCATTCAATATGGTAACAAAACATGTGGTTTCGCAAACAGATGAAAGCACAAAATGCGGTCTGTATTTAAATCTGGTCACTGGTAATCTTCGCCTTGTGTAACATGATAACGCGATCAATCCATTACATCACAACTTCTGCAAGCACATGCCCTGCTACACCCTTCTATCTGTCTGTCTGTCTGTCTCTCTCTCAATATCTCTCTCTCTCTCTCTCTCTCTCTCTCTCTCTCTTTCTACAATGACTGCAAGGGCTATATCTATGTCCCCCCTTTCACCATAAAACATGGTAACAACGTAAAATCCACCTATTCATCAGAATTGCAAAGCACATTTGTACACACCTCCCTATTCAATATCAGATACAATGGTACACAGCCTTTTCAACATTGACAGATCTATTTCCTATTGGCTACACAAATAAAGTCAACATAGTGCCAAGTAATACAAAAGACACATTTGCAGGTTGTATTATAAGGAAGACAGCAGCAAGCAGAGAAAGACAATGTTCAGACTGAATGTATATCTACCATATTTCTTCTAATAAGCACACTTGCTCTAATAAGCAGCCTCCTCCTTTTGGGCCATAAGCACACCCCCAGGTTGTCAAATCATGCAATTAAAGAAAAGATCACATGTTCTGTTATACTTTCTACAGCAAACCTCCCTCAGAATGCTCTGGGAGAGATTTTATGGTTAGTATTGTCACCTTGAATGCAAAAGAAAGGAACAAATACAGTTGGGGTGGTTTTTTTTCAATTTTTGTTTTCTTGGTATAGAGCATCTCAAAAATAATTTTCCACACCGGTCCGCTTGGGAATCTAGTGTGCCGATGGTATACCAGCACAGGAAAGATGGTGTACCTACTGCATTGATCCCTCTTTCTCTGTATATCTTATGTACCTCACAGAGAGAATGGCAGACCTGAAGGACAGCAATGATCCCTAAATGCAGTGCTGCTGAGTTTGTCATTAGGCACAGTATCCTAAATTAGGGTCCATTCATAGCCACATGCTGAGTTTTCCATTCATCTAAGTTCATTGATTGTCTGACATTGTACTTTGATACCTGCTAAATATCAAAGGTTCTTAAGCATTCAATGCATGTAACTGTACTTCCACAGCAGTATCAGATTTATCCAATTTACTCCCCATTGCAGTTGGAACAACCTAAATGGCAACATCAGTCTCATGGAAAAAGAATACTGCAGACCCTCTCTCTTTCACATCGACATTCTATTTCAGAAACTGCCAGACAGTGGGACTTCTAACTGGCTTTATTTGAGCATTTCTCATTAGAGGCATTGTGAGTTTTAAAATAGACATGATTGAAATTGGATACATGCTCAAACTATGTAGGTTTTATATCACTTTCCACCTGCATTGAGTGGTCAGAGGCTTGTGTTTCCCCCACTTACAATATGGTGATTTAGATTAAGAATAAAGTAATGTAAGAATATGTCTAAAGAGGATATTACAGTACTTTGGTGAGTAAGCATTTTGACACACCAGATGAGGGGGAAGCTGCTTGCTGCATGTATCATATTATATCTACATACAACTTATCAGAGTGCAGAGGATGTGCTCTACTTGCCTGTCCCACCCAAATTCCATGTCCCCATTCTGATTGACTTCCCTCGATCTTCGAAAGTGTCTATGTCTTCCAGTTTTATCTTTCTTTTATACCTTTTTTCCCTCCTGTCCTGTCCGTTATTTGTACACTCACATGGCCACATGGGGCTTCATTGCAGAAATTACACTGCTGCACTGCAATACAATTATAAATAGTGGTCCACAGTTCAGTTTTTTCAAGGATCCCTGGTAGATTATTATTTTTTTTAAATGTGCCTCCTCAACAAAATAAGTCTCTCCTCTCTAAGCCGATCTCATAATGGAACAGAATTGTTCACCATGAAAATGACCTTTCCAGTTGAAATGTGGCATCATCCATCCATTATTGATTCACTCACTCCCCCTCCGCTGTCTTGTACTCCTCCTGTATCCCTTTTCTCTACTACGGTCCCACTTAAAGGTCACTACTTACCTTGTTTGCAACTCTTTTTGCTTAAAGTTTTGTCCATGGCAAAAGGTCTGTGTTCCATAGTGGCTTAAGGGCCCTGGGGTTCATAATGTAGTTCCAATACCACTCTACAGTGGTGACCTTTAGGAAATTGAACTTATGGAGCCTACTGACACATAGGTTCTTCAGGATATGTTGTTTCATAATATTATAATCCCATATTAATCTTATAATGTAATGCAACTAAACTGTCTAATTTCCTTGTATAGCTACTGTTTCGTGATCACAGGTTCATCCCTAACCCCATATGACAATGTATTTCCCACTCATTTGGCTACAATGTACACCTGCTCCATTCAAACTATACTCACACAATCCAAATAGTTTCAGTCAATCCCTCACCTCGAGCTTTCCCTGCCATATTCACCCACCAAGGTGACAGCAGCTGAGCATACTGCAGCTTTCCCAGAGTCACACAAAAGTCACATGTCCCCAACTGTTGGGGCTCAGGATACAGTCTCTGGTGGTGTTGTTATGGAAACAGTATTCACCTCATAGCAGAGCTGAATGGGTTGTCAACATATCAGTGAGTGGGAACACTGTGTGATTCTTGATGCAAACCATAATGTTAAAACGATACCAAACCATCCCCTCTGCAGTGAGAATGAAAACACAGAGGTGTAGTGCCGTGCTATGTTTCCATAAAAGAATGTAAACATTGGATCATAAACATTGAACATTGCACTGAGATTGAAAGACGCACCATCAGTATTATGAATATCGAGGCTGTATTAGGTGTTAATTTGGGGAAGGCTCTATGTAGTCAAACATTGCCTTGATATAAAACATATATAAAGTTGGGAAACAACACAAGGAAAAATCTCCCATTCCAACAACCTCTTGCACTTTCCAATTGCTCCATCACATGTGTACCCACTACCCCCATAGTGGCAGAAGTCCTAACAGTCTCATTGCTCTGTCAGTATTACAACATTAACACTTGGCAATGGATGTGGTCAACCAATAATATTCAGGTAATATTCCTGGCATGGGCAATTTTTGCATTATAGCATCCAGTAAATGGTCAATGTGTGAGGGGTTCGGTGGCAGGATGGTTATAACTGCCAGTGCCGGAGATGAATAATGTTGAGTTTATCAGATCCATTTGCCCATGTTTTGATAACCTGCTAAATAGGCAATGGTGCACCAGTTCTGAATGAAGCCCTATCGGGAGCATGCATGATGACAAATATAAATGTCCACCTCATTTACAGAACATCGAAAGCTGCACTGCCTTTCTTTTCAGTGCTGGGCTCAACTTATTATATCCCTATGTAATGATCAGTATCCCTGTGTTTGTGTGTATGGGATAACTTGATGCACTAGAGGCCAAAGTAAGAAAATTAGCAGATATTCTGAAGAAAAAGCGGATTCGTATGCATAGCAAACATCAGATTCATGAATTCTAAAAGCACATCAAGGGGTCACACAATGTGACTCCACAGGGGTGATTGTGTGAAGGGGCAGTACTGCCCCCAGTGTCTAAATGAACAGAGTAGTATATAGGGGTAAACTCAGCGCATAGCTACAGCTACTGAAATTTGTTTGACCTTCTTACAAACCAGAAGTGGCCTAGTTTTGAAACCGGAAGTGCCATATATATATGGGCATGTGACCTACTTTCTCGAGCTCTGATTGGCTGAGAGATGATTTATGCAAATTTATGCAAAACATGACCTATGGTAAATTATCTTGTATAATCTGCGGAGAATCCAAATCAAAATTAGGCTTATGGGATTGACCCAAAGTGAGACTTTCAAGCCTGCCTCAACAGGGATGAGGCTTATACGAGAGAATTTAAGGTAGTTTTCTCTTTGTGCATGCGCAGAGATAAATTAAATTAAAAATGGCGGACAGCAGACAACATTTGACATACATTCTCATCGACTTTGCCCATGTGCAGAGATAGGTTAAATTCAAAATAGCGGACAAATGTTAGGGAGCATTCATTATTAACAACAGGGGGTAGGTAGGTAGATAGGAGTAGGGTAGGTAGGTAGGTAGGGGGTGTACACATGTTGTACACATGCGTGTGCGAGACCCTCCCCCAAAATACTTAAGGGGTGCCCCCCACCCCTAGCCTACCCTACCTTACCCTACCCTACCCTTCCCTATTTTACCTACCTACCTACCTACCCACCCCCCTGTTGTTGATAATGAATGCTCCCTAACATTTGTCTGCCATTTTGGATCTCCATTGACTCTGTGCATGCGCAGAGTCAATGACAATGTAAGTCAAATATTTCGCTGTCCACCTAGTTTACCTTTGGTCATTTATTTTTTACGTTGTGGTGGGAGAATGTTATGATTTAGGTGCTAAAAGTTAAAAGTGGGTATCACCCACTTCACTGAAGATACTAATGGGTTAACAGTTAGCCAAGGATCCACTGTGCCTGAAAATGGTCAAAACATAATCCCTTCTGACCAAAGATCAAACAGCCAGACAAACCAGGCATTATTGGAAGCAGGCATGTTTAAAGTTGCCGAGCTATTCCATGTTATTTTGACTTTAATGTGCTTAAATTCACCTAGTTTAGCATTTAAATAAGTCACATGACCTGGTGTGTACATTGATATATATGTTATTACACAAAGGTAGTGAGAATTAGCATTCCCTAGTTAAATCATAGACATGCACAATATATTGTACAGGTCCATGGGACCACCTTATTCCCTGGAAATGAATAGCAGGTGGTGGTGCATTAGGTAAATGCACTGTCTGCCATTGACACTGATGAAAAGTAGGTAGACGGAACTGTCTACAAAGTAAGGGAAGAAGCCTGTTGAGATGAGTATAGGATGGAATGGGCCTTAGGTATGACTGGCAGGCTATTGATGTTGGTAGCAGGCTATTGATGTTGGTTGGAGCTTCATGGAAACAGTAATCTGAACGTTGTGAGTAGTAAATGGGAAAAGGCAGTAGAGCCAGGCTGAACATGTTTGCTACATCTCCATGTCCTGAAATAAAGGCAGTTTGGCCGCATATGTAGCCAAACGCACAATATCCCCCTCAAAGAAACATTGGGAGCACATAGAGGTTCACATGGATTGCTCGAAACTGTGTGTTTCTTCATTTAATTAGTATAGCTGCAAAGCAGGATTCCATACGGGAAAGCAGAGTGGAGTGTTGCTTCAAGACTAATGAGTGAAAATATGAGTGGATCTCTGTCATTATTTCATCTTAATAAAAACAGCTAAAAAAGTACATTTTGATAAGGGGCTTGAGGCTATTTGGATGATGTCTTGGGGGAGAATGGGACCATGGAGAATGAAGTTCAGTTTCTTCAAGCCCCTGTGAAGAATGGATGCACCCACACAAATCTACAGTAAGGCTTGTTCTATAGGCATTGTGCAGAGAGGATCGAGGCCAGGGTATAAGGGCTAGGGTAAGGGTAGGCATTTGAGCTCTTAATGCCATGGAGAAAACCACAATGATCAGTCCAGTTACAAGATGAGAATACCTTGTCCGCTCAATGCCTATTGGGTAGCACTCCCAGCATTTAAAGTTTAGAGTAGGTAGGAAAGACTGAGCCTCTTGGACGTCTCTTTAATCTGAGAAGGAAGATTAATTTGACAGAATTTTTGCAATTTTATCTCAATTGGTACATATCTATCAACAGTAAGCCATATGTCCAAGCAATGCTAAAATCAGATTAGCCCCTACAATTTGATAATCTCTGAATCTCAGCAGGTGATTGGAGATTGTCTGACAGGTCCTTATATAGAGTATGATGGACTTGTTAGCTAGGTAGGCACACAAACAGAGCACTATTGGCAACCTGACTTTGGGTCTCACTGCAATCTGCGGCTGACAAGCTGCAGGGGGTAGTGCAGTGTCTGCCTGGTGGAGCGCACAGCATGCATGTGCAAGCTTCACATGGATGAAACACACCCAGATCACATGCTGTGATTCCTGTCTGTGCAGACGCAGCACTGACAGACGTACGCATGTGTGCTCAATACCCACCTGAATACTGAACCATGCACGTCTCCATCCAGCATACTGTATGAATAAACAATATCATTCATCAAATAATGTACGGTGTGGACTGCACATTCATAGTACAAAGCAATAGGTGATTGTGAGAGGTCTAGGGGGCTATCTGTATGTGAATACCCATGGACCCAAGTCCTAAAAGGTTTGAATGATATTCATGTGCCATTGAACTGTCTTAAATCCTAAGTAAATATGTATGCCAGAGCACTTCATTTTTATTCAATATTTGAAAAGGATGAAGGATATTCCTCATCTACCTGATTACTGTCCACTTCTTCAACATGGCATTATGTTTTTGCAATGTAAGGACACCAATAGGGTATCTAAACATCATATTGTGCTAGTCCATATACAAAAGGAGCACTCATTGTCCGATCCAGGAAAAACAGTAGATGGTGGCATACAAATAAAAAAAAGCATTGTTGTCTGCTTTTTTCCCCTTTGTAGAAATCACTCCTTGCTGGAAGTGATATGCTATAGCCTCATTTCCCAACAGCTTAATTCAACATGAATGCAATTGTGGATACTTGCCCCCCTATTCAAACGGCCTTTTTGCAGTCACACCTATAGAACATGGTCAGATGGCTGTATGCTTTCTACCTATTCACAAACATCAATGTTTTTCTATGCAAAAAAAATGCACCACCTGGTGATTGAGTCAGAATGTTCTCATGTTTGATTCAACCTCTCGCAGCATCTTTGCCGACCTCACTCTCCATAATGGACAATATAGCAATGTGAGCATATTATTATTCCCCTTATTATGCTGAGCATGAGTTACACTCTCTTCTGAAGTTACTGTAAGAAAATCATCAGTCTACAAAGAATGGGAAACATAGACAGGAAGAACATAATAGTAGTGAAAGGGGAGAGCAAAATAACACCCTCCTCCCACCCAGATAATGTCCTTCTCTCTCATATCATGTTCAGAAGGCATAGGAAACAAATTCTCATATGAGGGGAGGATGGTTCTAGGTTAGGGACACTATACCATTATACCATTAATTCTCTTTGATAAGCGATGGCTTATACTTGAACCAAATGCTTATTGCGGCTTATTGAAGGTTCCCAAAGACTGAGTGCAGCTTATACAAGGGTATTTAAAATCATAAAACAATACTGAACTGCCAATTTTTTTAGCTTTTGGTGTAGCTTATAGCTTCTCCCAAAGCTTGGGTGCGGCTTATACAAGGGTGTTGCTAATATCATGAGAGAATTTACGGTAGAGCCAAATGCAATACTGATCCACAAGTCAATTGCTCAATTGAAACACCATTTTTCTATTATTGATTAGAGACTGTTGATATGGCATTGTTCAAACAAGTGCTATCTTAAAATTATGGATGATTTTGCATTTGTTATCCCATTATCAGCTCCATTGTATTTTATTTATACAATCACTACATGTACATCAAAGTATCATTGACACTTGACCTCAGTAATGATCAGAGAGTATATGAAGGCAGGAGACCATGAGAGCCTCAATCAATGAATCTATGGACCTGTAAACATCCTGGACACTGGTTACGACTATCAAGGTGGGCCTGGCTCTCGGCATCCGGACCTTCATTTTAAACGCCTCTGTTAATATTCTTGTAAATACATCCATGATTTGCAGGAATTTCAGCAGATGATGATACATATAGAATATGTGTGTAAGTAGATATGCATTCAGGAAATTGGGCCAATAAATGAAAGGTGACTAGTGTCCTATAGCCAGTATTCATATCAGCAACCTCTGGGACCCCATCTCCTCTCCACCTCCCTCACCTGCATACCGAATCTTCCTGCCAAAGCTGGAGAGGCTGTTCCTTTGTATAGCCAGTAAAGGTCCATCTCATCTCTCTTTTTCAGGGAACTATGTGCAGTTATTTTACATGTGGATTTCGTTTCCCTAATCCTTTTCCAGTCTAAGGGTTCAATTTCAACAAAGTTTCCAGATGAACTAGCTGTCAGAATTGATATCCAATCCAATGGGGACTGTTTCTCTATGAATGGTTTAGTTTTCACATGTATTCAAGAATTATTATGACCAATACATGGCCATCTATAAACCACTGCTAGTATGAAAGAGGGGGAATAAAAGCAGTGCATGATACAAATCTTCTCTAATCCTAGTAGCAGATTAAGAGGGGGAGCGTATGAACATGCCCCCCTCCTTCCCCTGCAGGCAAGAGTTCTATTTAGGCTAAGATTTATTAGCCAAACTTGGGGGCTATGAAAAGGGACATGCCCCCTCCTGCTTCAAAACCTTTGATCTGCTCCTGAATCGAAAGGCTTCTTCACTTAATTGGCCAAATATATTCAAAACGGCCTCGCCACATCATAGGCCATATGGGGTCCCATCCAACTTGACCTGTTAGTGGATTGAGCATTTTAGACAAAGGGATGCCTTAGTTTGGCCAAGTCTACACCACACATTGACAATTAACCCTAATGACCAGTTTGTCCTGGCCCCATCCCTTAGCACCCCTTACTGCTTCCTTAAAGTACCCCTTTAAGGCATGTTGGTACATTCATGCACCATGCCCATCCATGTCATCATGATGCACTAATCAAGTACTGGTAAGTCTATTTGCCAATGTTTCATGGGTGCATCATGCCAACCCTCTGGGACTGTATATCATCTCTGGTGGGTCCTAATGCATCATGACAATAAAGTGTGGCAATGCATTTACCCTTATCAACCATATGATGGTTAACGCTTGTTGGTGTGGTAGGGGCGGGGTAGATCTAAACATCTTCTACCTGTCTGTACCTGTCATGTTACCTGTTATGACTTTGATATACTGGTAGTTTTACCCTGTAGTTTACCTGGTTTGTGCAGATACCAAAAGGGTGTGGTGAAGTTAGGGTGTTGAATCAGGTGGAGAAAATGACAGACAGTGCATATCATCATGTGGTAGTACTCATCAAAGTTAAGGGACACTCATAGATTTCAGCTCTACTTTACCAGCAGCACCCATAAGAGATTTAAGATACCACCTTAGATTCTTATTTTTCTACTTCAATGTCCAAGTACCCCTGACAGTTACTGTGGACCTCATTACCTACATTACAGTGTTGTAGGGATGGGGAGAGGACAAGGGATAAAAAAAAGGTTTGAGAGAGGAAAGGGAGAGAAAGCTGGACAAGTACCCTTGTTAGCTTATTATTTAAATATTGGATCAGGGGTGATGTGTTCTGCAGTGACTGATAACTAAATGGCACTGGGAAGCAGCATTTTGCCTTGGGGGTTTGTGTACTTATGATGAATTGAGGTGTGGTAGGCCAGGTGGAGGGTGGGATGAGGCGGTGCTGGTGTAAAGTGTGTGTGTAGAGGGAGGGTGGTCTGGGATGGGGGGTGCTTGTAACGTTAGAGCACCTCTGGCCTTTATACAGGAAGTAACATGTTTATGAATCATACCAATCTCGACCTTCAATCAGGCTTAATCCTGGGCCTTAGAGATCTCTAGGATAACAACACTAAAGGCGCTCGATCAGGTCAGGTGCATGCCAAGCATCAATCTCAGTCAATGATTTTAACAGCTGCCGTTTATTGCAAATAGCTTCATTGAATGAAGTTTGATATACCAGATGTGATCTGTGTAGATAATCAAACCATGTCCTATTTGATGATAAAGAAATGGGGCAGTTTATGTATAGCTAATCACAGTGCATTAACCCAATTCATGCATATCACTAATTCATGAATTAATGCATCATGCTTTATTTGTGGTGAGTTACTTGTAGGGAAAGGGCATGATCCATCAATAAAGGCCTGGGCATAAGTCATTAGCAGCTCTGGTTAGATTAAGTCCATAAATGCTGCATGCCTAACCATGAAGAAGATGGTAGAGGTAGTATCTGAGAGCAGGATAAGGGAAGGGCAGGGGAAGATTAATGAACAATGTAAAAGAAAAGACTCCCTCATTTGGCAGTAAGTATACTGGATAAAACGATTCTGACATACTACATGTGGCAGCATAAGGCAGTAAGTAGGCTACTCTGGTGCATTTGATGACAGCACAATCTGTCCAAATGCACCATGTGGTGCAGCTTGGAAGCTGTTGCCAACATGTCCTTAATTGTAATACTGAGGCACTCATCATATTTATATTATATAATATGGATCAGGTGGGTCCAATAAGGAATTTATCGAAGAGAATATGAAAGTATCATAAAAAGGCACGTCTGGGTAGCATTTATATGTAGACGGACAGTACTGTACAGTCAATAATGTGATGCGTTGGACCAATTGTGATGTCATACAATGCATCAGACAAGCCTGTGTCCTGCCCTTATGCTAGTAGATGTATAACTAAGATGGACAAAACTGACTTGAGGTGATAAATGAGGTAAAGGAAAACAGAAATAGTATCTATGAACACTGTGAAAATATAGAGTGAAATCTTAATCTGGTGAATCAGGACAAAGCTTCCAGCTTTATTTTTAGAAGGGCACTAGAAATAGAGTCATGACAGTGGCTATTTGTTTGGGCCTGGTTAGGATGGTCTTTATGATGTGATATCATGGCAGTCCCTCTAGCATATACCTGATGGCAGAAAATACATTGTTTGCAGTGTATCTCATTTCCCTTCAGGCTCATCTGGTCACTAGGGACTTGACATATCCACCCCAACCTCACCTAAATTACCCTATTGGCACAAATAAGTGCTTGGCTCTTAAGTATGTATGAGTTTTGCAAGGCACTTAAATAATGTTGGGATGAGATAGAAATTTAGCTCTAGAACCACTCTGTGAGCTGCCTATCATAGAGGCCCATTTAAGGAACTGGGTGCTGAAAGAAGTAAAAGATTTCTGTACCTGGGTCCTTATGTGAGACCCAGTGAGACAAGCACTTATTTGAATACTGTTTTAGGATCGAATTTTAATACCCCCTGTTTGAATGTCCTTGCTGATATGGTAGGTTATGTCAACAACTGTCTTTATTGCAATTTGTTCCTAGGAGCACCATACAGAGGTTGAAAGAGGTCACTTTTGGCACTGATCTTGAAATGTCACTGATGCTTCGCAAATCATTACATGTTGGGATAATATGGTACTGATTCTGCAAATTATGTTTGACACAACCTGGTATAACAGGGTAATGATTTACCTTTGTTAACTCAAAGAAATCAATAGGATAAAAAAGCTGACTCAAAAAAGGTTTTGTTCTCAAGTTTCTGTATTGCTGTCCCCATTAGCCTACTCCCTTATGAAGAGGTCACTTTTACAACCTGTAATTTAGGTCTTCTAGTTTGAAATATAACTTTGCCTATATAGGTCCTACCTATAATTGTCCCTTTGGTTTCCCTACTTCCCAGAAAATATATGAGGCATAAATGGTAATTTGTGTTATAGATAGAACGCGTCCTTGGAACCAAAGGTACGTTCAACCTTCAAACTTAAAATCAACTTCTAGCTAACCGTTGCTTGCATGGTACTCATTCTAAATCAGGTCAATGTGGACCTTTGCCATGTGTAACATAATAATTTGATCAATCAACTACCAGTGACTACATCCCAACTTCTGCAAGCATATGCCCCGCTACACCCTTCTCTCTCTCTATCTATCTCTCTCTCTCTCCTCTCCTCTCTCAAAAAACACCTCTAAGTCCTCTCGGATCTGTCTTTCCATCATTTATTGTTCACCTGCCTTCACCCCTTCAGCCTCCCTCTATCTCACTCTCTGTTTGCCTCTCTGTCTCACCCTTCCTGATATCTGTCTATTACACTGGTATTTCTACAATGACTGCAATGACTATATTTATGTCCACCCTTTCACCATATAACATGTTAACAGCATAAAGTCCACCTATTCAACAGAAGTGAACAACACATTTGGACACACCTGCCTATTTAATATCAGATACAATGGTACACAGCCTTTTCAACATTGACAGATCAATTTCCTATTGGCCACACACATGAAGTCAACATAGTGCCACTTTCCCTAAGTAATACAAAAGACACATTTTCAGGCTGTATTGTAAGGGGGACAGCAGCAGCAAGCAGGAAAAGACAATGTTCAGACTAATGTATATCTAACGTATTTCACATGCTCTGATAAGCAGCCTCCTCCTTTTGGGTCATAAGCACACCCCCAGATCAAATCATGCAAATTAAAACAAAATCACATTTTTTGTTCTACCTTTCTACAGTAAACCTCCCTCTCTGGCTCCTGGAGAGATTTTATGGTTAGTATTGTTACCTTGAATGCAATTATAAATGAACAAATACAGTGGGGGTGTGCTTTTTTTCAATTTTTGTTTTCTTGGTATAGAGCTTTTCAAAAAAGAATTTCCACACCGGTCCTCTTAGGATGGGGTAATGATCATAGAAGCTGATACGCCAGCACAGGGAAGATGGTGTATGTATTGATCCCTCTTTTTCTTATGTACTTCATAAAAGGAGAATGTCAAACCTGTAGGATTGCAGTGGTACCTAAATGCAATGCTACTGAGTTTGCCATTGAGCACAGCATCCTACATCAAGGTCCGTTCACAGCTACATGCTGAGTTTTCCATTCATGTAAGTTCATTGATCGTCTGACATTGTACCTTGATACCTGCTAAATATCAAAGGTCCTTAAGCATTCAATGCATGTAACTGAACTTTCACATCAGTATCAGATTTATCCAATTTACTCCCCATTGCAGTTGGAACAACCTAAATGGCAACATCAGTCTCATGCAAAAAGAATACTGCAGACTCTCTCTCTATCACATCGACATTCTATTTCAGAAACTGCTAGACAGTGGGACTTCTAACTGGCTTTAATTGTTGTTTCATAAAATTATAATACTGCATTTATCTTATAATTTTATGCAACTAAATCATCTCTTCAACTCTTACCTCAGATGGCAATGTATTTCCCACTCACTTGGCTACAATGTACACCTGCTCCATTCAAACTATACTCATAAAATCTAAACAGTTTCAATCAAACCCTCCTGTCCAGCTTTACATGCCCTATTCACCTGCAAATAAGATAGCAGGCTGAACATACTGCAGCTTTCCTACCCAGAAAATTGTCGTCATCTGTCGCCATGATTGGTCATCAATGGTGACTCCTTTTTGAGTGATAACTCTTTCCGTCATCTTTCGCCACTGTGTGTTAGACTCATGTGGCATAGCAATTGCTATTCCTGGTGATCTTGTGCTATAACGACATCATGTTCCATCTAGCGACATGTGTGAGCCACTTCACACAGGGTGATGAGGACTCATGACAATTTGCTGGGTAGAGTCACACAAAAGTGTTGGTGTTGAGGATACAGTCTCGGGTGGTATTCTTATGGAAACAGCATTCAGCATGAATCCCTCTGGATGGCATGTACAAAATATGAATGACCCCTCTATCCTCTGCATAATCAATGGTATTCTGAATAGAGGCAGTGTCTTCAGTCATGCTAGCTAGATGAATATTCTATTTGTGGTGGCAAAACAGTAGCCCAATCCTCAATTATGTGTTTTATCTAGAAAAAAGTTTTAGTTATCGGTAATAAGATTATAACAGATCGTTGCAACATGCAAAAGAGACAGTGGAATGAACTATGGATTCAAACAATGAGTAAATTCAGATTACAAATTGTCAAGTAATTGGGAAGGAAAGCCAACACCATAACCATCCTTTCTATCTAAACACAATTTAAGGTGGCTGTTCACGGAATTTGGGAAATTATAGTTATAACCATATAATTCATTGTAGGTTATTTGATAACTGTCTTCAAAAAAGGCAATTGAAGTTGTGAAATAAGGAGATAGAGAAATTGTTGCTCCTGTATGTTGGAGATTTACTAATAATAGGTATTTTGGCACTGATAATCTTCTCCAAAGGGTGTACAAAGTATTTTAACACCTTCCTACTGAAACCTGCCAGCTATCCGGAAAGATTTAGACATTTAGAGAGCAGGAAGATCTAGAATACACTATGTTTAACTCCTGTTTGGACAAGGTAAGCTATTGTGTTTCCATTTTCCTATTCATAGGAGTTTCCATTTCCTATTCATAGGAGCTATAACAAAACAGTTATATTTCAGTTCAACTGTTTATACTCTGGCCTGCCTTATATTGATATTATTTAACCATTTCCTTCTAAAATTGGATTTTTTTATAATAGCCAAGGGCAATAAAAAGAATGTTCAGTCTTCCAGGAAAGGCAGATGTTTCAGTACCTCTGCTTAGCAAATCTATATTTTCAGGATATTAGAATAGGTATGTGTCCTTTTTACAAAAAAAAGAAATGTTGTCTTAGCATTCCGACAGGCCAGGGCTCCTGCAAACCTTCAAGGTGTCTGTGTCTTCTAATTACTTTTTTCATCTTTCATCTACCTATTCTTCTCGTGAGCATCCCTCACCTGTCTGAAAATCTCTCTCAGTGTACTTCATAATTGAATTTCTCTAGCTTTCTCACTATGAATATATGACGTTTGAAGGTAAATGGGATTGAACATCCATGACTTAGTCAGTCACTCCATTGCCTACCCATCTTCGCTCCTCCTGTATCCCCTAAAACCGTTAACTGTTACAGTCCCTCTTATCAGGCAGTAGTTTACTACCATAGTATCACTACATAATCTTAGCAATCTACATGGTGTTAATAAACAGTTAGATAAAATGGGGCTGGAAGTGTGCATTTTCCATTTCACCCAGTACGGTTAGATTAATATTCATCCGAAATGGGATGAATAAAAATTAAAAACGGAAAGAGAATAGCTTAAGGAATTTTTTTTTTTTTTGAACAACTTAGAACTTTATTGGTCATAAACATATGAGTTAAACAAGCAAATGACAAAAATATACATGGTAATTTCTGTACACTATGGACCAATAAGTTCATGGGTCGAGGCGTATCAAAAGATATTATTATGCCTGTCCCTAAAATATATATCAAGGTATGTACTGATTCCAGAGGATTGTTTGACATTGAAATATGGTACATGGCGGTATAATCAAATGCATTTAAATAGTAATGAGTGTTTTTTAAAAAAAGAATTCTTATTAATGATCATAATGTTGCATAGAGGTATGATTGATAACCATTCATATATAAGAATATACATTTCTGTTCATGGGATAGTATCCATTAAATCAATTTTCATCAGGTCTTTGAAACTACTTATTTCTTTTATGTTTCTAGTGTTTGTAGGTAAAACATTCCACAATTGGGCACATTTGACTTCGGGAATGTTTTCATAGGCTGAACAATTTATGTTACTATAAGAGAGTACAGGGACATCGTGTAGGTGTGTTTGCCTGTTAGCTATCATAACAAGTTTGGGGAGATTGGCTATATGATGAACTCTATCTGTAGATGTTAATATGTTCAAACCTAGACAAGTTTTAATACATTTAATTTGCAGTCGTTGGAGTTCATATAATAAAGTTCCCTTAGCAGTACCATAAAAGATATCAGCATAATCAATTATTGGTAGTACATAGGTTTTGTATACACGTAAGAGTACTTTATGGGATAGCATATGTCCTATTTTATACAATATACAAGTCATAATCTTGGTTTTGCCGTCATTTATAGTTAATTTATTTTTATTAGCCTACATTATGAACTTATTTAATGCTAGTTGTAGGGATCTTTCTAATATATCAATATTCGCTCCAGACACATAAAGTACACTATCATCAGCATACAACATAGTGTTGTGTTCATCATCAATTTGAATGCAGTCATTTATGTATAACAGGAAAATGAGAGGACCTAAAATTGTGCCTTGTGGTACCCCACAGGTAAGAGGTAATTCAGCTGTTTTCATATTATTTGCCATAGTACATTTCTTCCTATTTGTTAGAGTTTTGTTAAGTTTTTCCTCCTTATACCGTAATGCTCTTGTTTATCTAATAATATCTGATAATTAACTGAATCGAAGGCCTTCTTAATATCAATAAATGCTGCTAGAGTTAAGTATCCAATATTACGATTCTTTAGGACATCATTATCAAAGAAACTTATGGAGTCAGTAGTGGATTTGTCTTTTTGATATCCTCCTTGGCGTTTGGTTAATTTAGAGTTCGTAGTTAGATGTCTGGAGATTGCATTGTGTATTAGTCTTTCAAAATTTTTTTCTTGGTACAGGAAGAACACTAATAGGATGATAGTTAGATACATTTGTATGATCCCCACCCTTAGGTAGGGGGGTGACTACAGCAATCTTCCAACTGTTAGGAATTTTACAGGTTTCGATACATAATCTAATAATTTTCTCAAATCTTTCGATCATACACAGTGTTGCTTCTTTAAATATATTAGTGGGTATATAATTGAGACAGGAAGATTTTGGCGTATCGATATCCTTTAGACACTTAATTATTTCATCTCTAGTTAGCTCAAGGTCAGGCATATCTGTTATAAAAGTTAGACCATGAAAAGACCAAGGATCTGTGTGTTTCTCAGCTAGTTTCGGTCCTATGTTAACAAAGAATTCATTAATAAAAATGAGGCAGTATCAGATATTTCTACCATATCATCATTGTCATTTATCAAGTTAATTACTCTATTATCAGACTGTTTGGATGGAATAATTTTTTTGATACTTCTCCAAAATGCTTTGGTTTCTTTTGTATTATCATCAAATTCTTTTTTGAAAAATTTTTGCATTGCAGTCTCTTTTTCCATGTTGACCTGATTTCTAATTGTTCTAGCTCTGTGCCAGTCAAGGACAGACCCAGACCTTCTAGCCATTTTTAGCATTTCATTCTTATCATTAATCCGTTCTAGTAAATAATTAGTCATCCAGGGTGAGCTTTTATCCTTGATTTTAAATTCTCTGATAGGACACATAGTATCTAAAGTATCATATAAATTTTTTTCAAAGATATTCCAGCAAGTTTCGGAATTTTGTGAGCTGTCAAAGTTAGCCCAGTCTAAGTTTTTGAGCCTATCGAGAAAAGCTGTACTGTTATAATTTTTATAAGACATTCCTGTGTAACATCTGTATCCAGATTTAATTGAGGCACTTTTTCGTATCATATAGATAGGAAGATGATCACTTAAGTGAATATTAACTGGTTCATAAGACAAGATATTATTGCAGTTTGTGAAAATTAAATCCAGGCATGTGTCATAGCCTGCAGTAGTAGTAACATAGTTGATAAGTTGTATGAGGTTGAAATTATCCATATCTCATATAACATAGATTTGTCATTATCTTCAATAAGTGCATCGACATTAAAGTCTCCGATACAAATAATATCAAATTCATCAAAGTTTTCAATTTGTGACAGCGTTGCAAGCATTGTATCACAAAATGAGGCTAGATTTCCATTTGGTGGTCTATATACATTACAAATTAGAGTTTTCTTTGCCATACCTTTTTGTATAAGAAGCCATTGGGTTTCTATATTGGGGTTACCCCTATTTAAGTGTTGGTATGCTGTGGCAGAACATTTAACTGTATCAAGTATATGTGCAATCAGGCCACCACCTCTAAATTCACTTATTCTATCATGTCGATACATATTATACCTGGATAATCTATATAATGCATCTTCATCAGTGTCATTTAGATAAGTTTTAGAGAATAATAATACATCAATATTTTTATTATCTAGCTAGTCCAGCTGGTTAATTCCTAATAGATCTAGCATTGAGATGGACTACTGAAAAACCTGATTCAAAGTTTGGAGAATTATACATGTTTATGATAAGTATTGTAGTTTGACATGTATATGATAATTGCTACCAGTACCAATTGATACAATGAATACATATCTTCCTGCAACATATATGATGAAAAAATAATAATAAAAGAAAACAGGAAAAAAAAGACCCAAGTAGGGCATACAGCTCTAGTGGCAGCCCTGGGGTAGAGTCTGCCTATTAGATCAGAGTTGAAGCACTCCAGAGAAAAATGTTTTAGGTTTAGGACCAAAGGTGATTTTTCCTCTGTATTCAGTTTTGAAATCTACACCCATGAGTGGGTGGTTCAAATCAGGAAACACGTGGAATCTGGTTCTAAATTCATGGCCGTCGATGAGGAAGTCTATGGTCATTGAGTGACTTATCTGAGCTGGGGTCTTATCAGCCAGTAACATTGTGAGTCTAGAGTGCTTGCTATTTTATCAGCCTTTTTTGGCTAATAGAAGACAGGGAGGTGCCAGAATCAACAAGAGCTCTATACATGTAGTTATCTGTGTCAACAGGTACTGCACCTTTAGTCAATTTTAAGGGTGGTAAAAAAGGGTTACCATGGTAGATTGTTAGAAAATAATAGAGTGGGGTGTAGGGCTGGGGTGGGGGTTGGGGGGGTTATACTTTGAATATAGACATTGTAGGATAATTTTGGAGGAAAAAGGATCCTTATTTACTTTTAGTATGGGGTGGTATGGGAATATTTTTCACAGCCCTGATGTGGTTGTGTGTTTTTGGTTTAGGACCAAAGGAGATTGCTATGTATTTAGGCATGAAATTTGCACCTAGGATGGGCGGGTGATTTAAATCAGGAACCACATGGAACCTGGTTCTAAATTCATGGCAGTCGATGAGGGAGCTTATGGTCATTGAGTGACCTAACTGGATTGGGGTCTGATATCAGTAGCACTGAGGGTCTAGAATGTCTACATGTCTGAAATTTGTTCAATAGTTACTGGAGGTGTGAGAGTCAATTGAGTTAACTTCTGCTTCAGTAGTAGGATCAGGAGTAGTGGTGGGGGGTCGTATGGTCGGGACTTTAGGGTGGGGGCGGGGACTATAGGTGCTGTAGTTCCGTCCTCTGAATCCTAATCATCGCGACTGCTTCTGGGGCTTTTGCTTTCAGCATCAGACTGACGTGCTGTATAGGTTCTACCAGGCGGGGTGTCCCTTGGTGTGACAGGTGGGTATAACTGGATCATTTTGAAGGTGTCAGGTGACAAATTTTCTCTCTGGAAATGCTGCAGTTGCAGGTGGGTTGGGCGCGTCTAGCCCAGGTGATGCAAAGGTACGTTTAGAAACTGGCTCCTTAGGTGTGGTCTCACTATTACTCATGGCTATGAGAGGTTAGTAGTGGGATTTTCGGAGGAGTTCTCCAGCATTATCAACGAACCGTTACAAGTCAATGTTGTAATGAACACTGAATCCAGAGAAGTTCTTTGATTCTTGTTTATTTCATGATGACAGAGTGTACATATAGGTGGTAACAATGATACACTTGCCAGCGTGCAGGCTCTGCCCCTAAGCTCCTAGCTCAACCTGTCGTAGGTCCTAGATACTAGGGAGGTTGTATGTGGTATAATGTAAGTAGGAAAAGATGAGCTTAGAATAGATGATTGGGAGCTGCTCACCAGGTCTTAAATACTAAGGTGAGCAGCTCACAGGGTGATGAAATGTCCTGGTAGGAACAGGTCAGATCTGGTCAGATCTGGTTGGGTCTGATCAGATCCGACGCATCGCCATACCCGGTAATGATACTGTTTATAGATGGACCAATCAGGATGAAGGGAGGTTGTTGAATTTCCCTGCATCCTAGAAATGCGTCCACAGGTATGTCGGTATGTTGTGATACTCCCAGTGAGTCAGTGCCCAGAAATAGGATTGGTCCGGCTCTCACAACATCTTGGTATGGGTGATGTAAGAGCAGCTCACTGTACACACTGGGGGGGGGGATCGAGCTGTGAGCTTGTGAGCAGGTCCTGAGCGTATATGGCGAAGTATTTTATAAATGTGTAAAATAATGAATAATACCCAGAATGGTCCATTGACAATAGTGTAATCTTTGTATACGGTTTTCATGCAAGCGTTCTTTCAAAATGTAGGAATGGTATAAGTCATACTTCCTGTCCACAATTCATCTAAATTACAATAGAAAACTGCTGAAGTATAATACCAAGTATGCCATTCACTTTGTGCGGACATGACACTTCTTAGTAGAGCGTTCTGTATATTTTCAAAATGAAACTCTCTACAGAGCACACGATCTAAACACTCTGACAGAAAGTGTTGAATATTCTCTCAGAGTCATGACAACACAAAGTCATGTGCCGTAAAAGGTCTGAGTTTTCTTGAGAAGAAATATGAAAGCGTCAGTAGATTCTAACGTATAATGTCTTTTGATGAGAGGACAGGTTTTCTTATTGTGAAATTGATATACTCCTATCAATCTATCTGCGAAGACATTGGTACCTTTCCAGAAAACATCATTGAAAGAGTGTTTCAACAAATCGAATGATTGATTAGAAAAGAGTCCTTTATGTACATGTATGTTGTTTTAACAACACCGCTTTAAAGGTCAACACATCTGTTTCATCAATTATTTCCCATGTGTAAAACGGGTCGCAATCACACATTTTCTACTCCTTTAACAATATATGAGTAGTGAAGGTAGTACTACCTTGAACGTTGGAATGACATACAATCTTGTACAACCCTAGTAGCAGTAGTGGCGAGACAAGAAATAAATATAGCTTTCTTGATATCTGGTAAGGTTACCTGCTTCAGTGGCTTTAGCCAGAGCTCAATGTCTGTACGTTTAGGTGTGATAAGTGGTAGGTATTCGTCAGCAGCAGCACCAGCAGCAGCAGTAGCAGTAGCAGCAGCACTAGCAGCAGCACACCACCACCAGCACCAGCAGTAGCACCAGCACCAGCACCAGCACCACCAGTAGTAGCAGCACCAGCACCAGCACCACCAGTAGTAGTAGTAGTTGTAGCACCAACCAGCAGCAGCAGCGCTAGCAGCACCAGATTCCAACCATCCGTACGGGCCAATATAAAATTAGTCATCAGCGTGAGCACCACCAGCACCACCAGCAGCAGCACCACCAGCAGAACCATCATCACCACCAGCAGTAGTACCTGCATTAGCAACATTAATCCATCGTTACGGGTCGATAGAATATTCAGCGGCGTCAGCGTAATCTGTAAACAGAGAAGCACACATGTCCATTGCTGTGGGGGGATATGGTGATGATGTAACAGTTCTTGGGTTCTCAGAGTTGATAGTCTGTAGAACGGTCGGTGTTTCCATGATGAAGGAGGCAGAGGAAGTGTGAGGGGACAAATTTTCACTCTCCAATTATGTATCCTGTCCGAGATAAACCTCTTTACTGCGTTTTTTAATCGATCAAAGACTTAAAAGAGATTTAACCCCATTTTCACAGAGACCTACGCTTGGTAGGGTATCTCTCTGTTTTGATTTTTCACCTGCCGGTCGCTGTAAGCATGGATCCCTTAAATCATTGAGCGCGGTTGGTCCCATAGTGAAAAGATAAAAGACTTGAAGGATCTGATCGCATAGTCACAAAGGGTACCTGTTTTTTGTTTGATTTTCACCCCCCCCCCTTCACTGCAGGAGTCTTAGATCATCAAAGTGTTGTCTCCCCCCATTTATAGACATAGAGGGTAACTCACACTCTAGGTTGGCGACAAGAGGATGATTAAACTTTGTTGATTTGTTAGACTTAATCCGCTTACCACACTCGCACGTTTTGTAGTCACAGAAAGAGAGGCAGACATACATGCACCCTGGGTTATCCCTGTGAGATCCCTGTGCTCTAAAATATATTAAAATGAATGCTGCGGCGCACACCACACCTTTTGGTAGGAAGTAATCCAATCAAATCACCCTCCTTTTTGTTAACCACCCCCTGTAGTTTTTGTATGCATACTTTGAACGCCTTAATCTCCTAACGAGCCATAATCCTCTTACACATGTAAGATGCATTAAGGTAATTATCACAGTTGGTACACCTGTTATCCCACCTGACACGCTTATCCCAAAAGGGTGGGAGGATCCAGGTGAAAACAAGATTAGATCGTTCTCTGAACTATGTAAGGACCCATCATTTTCTTGGAAGGGTACATCACATCTGCCGTCTCCTTTGACACCACCACCACTTCTACTACTACTACTACTACTACTACTACTACTACTGCTTACTTGCTACTGCCACCATCACCACCACGCACCACACACGACTGTCGTCGTCGCTGTAGTTTACCTGGCCGCCGTCGCCGCTTTAAGCTGAGTCCATCACTCTCTTTTATTATTTTATTTTTTGAGCTTTTTATTTTATTTCACTCTTTTTTTTAAATATTCCACTAGAGATGGAGCGAGATTTTAAAAGAACGATCAGGGAAACCCCATCTATTTTTTTTATCTGAACATAGAGAGCATCACATATTTCAGACTCATGCCTCTTTTAAGGCGATGAATAATCTTGTGAAAAGCAAAGGTGAGGGCTTCAGTAGCAGCATTAGCAGCAGCAGCACCACCACCACCAGCATTAGAAATAGCTAAAGTAGTAGGAGCAGTCAAAGAAGTAGAAGGAGAAGAAGTAGCAAGACCAGGGAAAGCAGTGGTAGTAGTAGTAGTAGAAGTAGTACAAGTAGTAAAAGTAGTACAAGTAGTAGATCGTCAGCAGCAGTAGCAGCAGCAGCAGTTGCAACAGCAAAAGCAGTAGAAGAAGTAGTAAAAAAAGAAAAAGTAGGGGTATGGCCGAAAGCTGTCTTTAAAGAAAAATTCTTGCTCCATTACTGTTTGATAACTACCCTCAGTGCACCCATTCATTGGGCATTTCATGAAAATCAAGGGTGTTCAAATATGGTGAAAATAAGCGCTATGAAAAGATTCGACAAGGACATCGGATATTTGGGGGTAACTGCCGCTCCCACTCAATGGGTGCGCGTGGTGGCCGACATGAACACGATCTGTAAGCATTTCGAAGTCGTCACTTGTTATCCAGCGTATTACAATGCGACCGAACTGAAAAAAGGAAATGTTCTACTTTCAAGATTACATTCCAATTTGTATTTGTCACCACTGTGCTGTTACCCCTGATAGTTTTTTGTTATGTTAAAGAGAAGAAGCAGGCATGGGACAAATAGGTACTCTGTCTCATCAGGTGTTTCCCTCCGGGGCGACGGCTGTCTCCAGTATATTTACCCATGAACTCAACCTCACTCATACCTGCGTCTGGACTTCAAGCAGACAACACTGGACGACCTATGAATAAGCTCCTCCCTGATGTCCATAGATGATCAGATCGTGTTCATTCCGCTAGACAAAAAGAGAAAGGGAAAGTAATGGCTACTCATCAACTCAAAAGGCATTACGGCACCCTTGAACACTTAGCAAAGTGTTCGCCAGATGATTGTGAGCATTTAATAGGCTCTGGAAGTGACGATTTGATCACGACATTGAGCGAAATCTGTCAGAATTTACTGGAGGGAAACATTCCGCTCACAGATGACCAACTGGAAAGTCTTCAAGAATCTGCTGACGTCTTGAGGACGGTGAGCAAAAAAGCTATATCCATAAAAAAAAAGAAACGTCTTTAAAGGTTTAAAGGGGGTTTTCCTCATTCCTGCTCTGATAGGCATGGCCTTACCCCTAATAAAAAGCATTCTCCGCATATAGAGCTCGTCATTTGTCACCTCACCACCACCGCTGCCTCTATGACGGACCTGGAAGACCTTCTCGAAATCATGAGGAGCACCTGATATCGCCCCCACAGTTAATGCTCCTGCTGCTGCTACTGGTGGTAGTGATGGTGGTGGTGCTGGTGTACCTCCTGCTGTGCGTGAAAACAAATCCCCCTCTGCTACTGCCACCACCGCCGTCCTATCACCACCCTCCAATATGGCTTATTACTACAGACAGGCGGAACAAGCACTTCATCCCAACACAGCATTACACCAGGTGCTACAGTTTATCTACAGGGACTTGGACCTAGTGTTGAACGACCCCACTTTGAAATCGCGCGAGAAAATGCTGAAATACAAGAGACTTTTAAATAGGTTATAATTTTTCGTCACAAATCCAAACAATCACACGATTCCTGCTTTTGCTCCTGTGAGACCACCGACCGCCCAACCTCCCTCTCTCCTCGAGGTGTTGCTCGGACTAGTTCCACAGAGGAAACACAACAACACCACCAAGCTCTTTAAGAGACTGCAAAAATCCAACTTGGTCAAGTGGAAGGATGACGGCTCGGTGAGTGAGATGATTGGTCAGAAAACGGATCCTTCCGGTCGAATAAGCATAGTGGACTTACTGAATAGCGCCGCCAGGATGAAGAAGAGGGTGCTCAGACCCGACGGGTACACACCGTTCAAGCAGGTGAGCACTGTGCGTGTAAGATCCCACCGGTTCCTTGATCGGAAACCAACTCTATAAAACAACTGGTGGTGACAGAGCTTCGCACAGAACACCTCCTGACAGAGGGAGGAAGCGAGCGAGTTCCAACGAGGAAGACAACGACTATGACGATGACAACGACTACTACTACAATGGGGACGCCACTCCCCTCGTGGGCGCCGCCTCCTCTTCCCGCTTCCCCACTTATTAGGGAGGCGAAAACTACAACTGCGACGAGATTTACGAAACTCCGACTACCAGCAAAAGATCGCCTGCTACTCCTCGACCTGACTCCTTCAGGACAAGTACCCAAAGCAAGAAAAGGAAACTGCGCAATTGCCTAACCCTGACATGGCAAGGTCTAAGAAAATGACCAAGAAGGAAAAAGAGAAAAGAGACACGTGGTGGCTAAATATACCGACGTCAAAGCACCCTCCAGTTTCACCAGCATCAACAAACTCCAGAAACACCATTTCCGTGACAGAGACCCCACCTTCATCCAAGACCCTTTGGTGTCTCTGGACGCTTCCACTAAACATAAACCCATTCACAAGGAACAAGACGATAACCGGGGAAATCGATCAACAGTGACAGCTGTCACTGAGGCGTTCGAGGGGATGACTACCGAGAGGCACCTGCGCTCCGTTCAGACGGACAAGGGAAAAGAGTTTCTCTGACCTTCCAAGATCACCTGAAGAGCAAAGACATAGAGTTTTTCACCAGCAAAAACAATGACATCAAAGCTAGTCTAGTGGAGTATTTGAATAGAAGTCTGAAGAAGAAGCTGTGGCGCTATTTCACACACAAGCGTACATATCGCTACCTAGAAGTATTGGACCAGGTGGTGTCTTCTTACAATCGCACTCCCCACAAAACGTTGAAAATGCCGCCTGCTGACGTCAGCTTGGAAAACAGCGATACTATTTTCTACAGACACGACCTCCCTACTAAGAAACAAATCAAGGACGCTCCGACACTGATGTCATCACTCCAGGCCACATGGTGAGAATGTTGAGAACTAAAGGACCCTTCGACAAAAGATTCGAGTAAAATTGGAGGGAGGAAGTGGGGAACATCAATAAGACGTTAGGTAGCAGAGGGTTCGAGCTGAAAGACGACACAGGGGAGGAGATAAAAGGGGTGTTTTATCTGGAGAAGGTTCAGAAAGTCTCCTAGAGTCGTTACAGCAATAGATATCTGATAGACGAGGTATTGCACTACAAGACCGTCAAGGGTAAACGCTTAGCTTTCGTGCGCTGGTCAGGTTAGGGCAACAAATTCAACAAGCGGATTCCTGTCAAGGAAATTGCATAGGAGAGAAAAAATGATCATCACCCAACCTAGCACAGTTCTATGGACTATTTCCCTCACAACACCTTGATCTCTCTCCGAACACGCTTCGACTCACCGCTCCTTCTGTCAGAGGACCACGAAGCGGCTATCAGTGAAATCATCCTCCCGACAGAATGGAGCAATGTGCGAGACGACAACTTGATCATGAGCCTTCCTCTGAGCACAAAGAACTCACTGACTGAGGCGAAAAGAGTTTTAAACAACAACAAGGTAACAAGAGCAAGCGCGGTGGACTGGCAAAAGGTGAACGAACTGATCAACCTACAAAAAATTATCGGAAGCACTAATCCGATGAATGAAACAAAGGAGAGCTTTTCTGTCGACAACCCAACACTAGAGCTGTTAGAAAAAGAGTTGGAGGAGCAGATATTGAAACCTGGGAAGAAGTCAAAGTATGCCGTGTTGACACAGGAAAATGCGCGGTTCAAAGAATACCTGTCGAAATGAGGAGCATGGTGCAAAGCATGGTTCTAAGGATGGAGAGAAAAACGAACGTGCGAATGTTGCTGCCTAACATATTCCCCGTGCCATCTGTTTTCACGGGAAACAACACTCAGTTCATCGCATTCTTGAACAACCTCCTCACAGATAGGCTAGAAGGTCAGAACTTGCTGATGGAGGGGGTAAATAAAATCTTCTCATACGACTTGCTGACGAGGCATGTCACCATCCACGTGCCCAAACACACGACCTTCCTCATCACCGATCATCTGACGCACATTCTTGGATTCGGGGAGAAGACGCCAGTCAAGAGAGACCGGTGGGTGACATGCACTTGCCTCTGTTACGCTGCGTCTCAGTCGACAGACGCGGAAAGCGAAAAGGAGGAACATGAGCTATCAGTTTTCCGCATTTGGATTATTTTCCCTTGAAATCCAGAAGGTTGGACGAGGTCGGTGTCTACTTAAGAGACAGAACCGGCGGACCCATACCATTCATGAGAGGAGAGGTGACAGTGACACTTCATCTGAGACCCGTCGAGCGTTAATTGAAAAGGTGCAGACATGATACGCAAACGAGCGCAATACTTTTCATCATCGAAGTGTACCGCCGGACAAGGGTACTGCTATTACTACAACCCTCAGTTAGGTGGTGATATCTACGTGTACAGCACACGACCTTTCCAGAATGGTCAAGGTTTCGGAGGTGCGCTCTTAGGACTCATGCCCTTGGCCACACCACTTTCGAAGACCGTGGGAAAAACACTGTTCCGCGCCGGCATGGGTGTGGCCAAGGACATGATGGAGGAAGGAACTTTCAAGAACAGTGTGAAACACAGAGGGGTAGGTGCTCTGAAGAGTCTGGCGGGTAAAGTGCTCTCTCCAGGAAAGAAAGCGGCAACCAAACGTCAGAGGCGATCTCCTCAGACGAGAAGCGGTTCTTGTGAGAGACAGCAGGGTGACATTTTTTATCGCTAGGCGACCGGACTATAAATAAAAAGGACTAGAGGTCACCATCGTGAGTCTACGGCCGACGTGAAGAGGGAACACAATGGCCTATGTACACAAAAGCAGCAGGGAGTGTGCGCTCTCTGAGCTCAACCTGCACGCCATAGCGCAGACTCAGACCACTATCCTGAAGTTGACCTTCATCGGGCTAGAGACGAAAAACTCTTTGGGAGACCGGAGAAACATCAATTTAACCATCAGTAAGTCCCAAAAATTCAAGGACCTGAAAGAAAACTACCTTCATCTCGAATGCGAGGTACTGAATCGAACAGCGGCCCTCTAGACCCTCCAGCGACGCAGTGGCTCTGGTGAACAACTTGGCTCACTCACTCTTCAAGGATGTCGAAGTCTCCATCGGAGGTTTCAAAGTGTCTGGTTACACCCAGACCTACCCCTACAGTGCTTACCTGGAAGGTTTACTCAATTACAACAAAAGGGTGAAGGACAACATCATGAGCATCCAAGAATGGCACCAAGATGTGGCTGGTAAATTCGACACCTTATCCAAATAGAACCCAGGGTTCAAGGCGTGCAAAAAACTCATCTCCAATTGGCGCTTTCTGCTGATGGGGAGACTCCACTTTAATCTGGCTCATCAACCAAAGTTCATAGCTGGAGAGACGGAAATCAATCTGACTCTAAAACAAGCTTCCCTTAGTTTCTGTCTGTCATAAAAACTCAAGATCCATTAAGCTAAGCTCTATGTGCGTTGAGTGCTCATAGCTGATGCTGTGGTGGAAACGCACGAAAAGGCTGTGATAGAACAGGGTCCCTTCGACTTCCCAGTCAACAGAGTTGAGGTGATGAGCTATGCCATCTCTGCAGGCAACAGAGATCACACCTACACACACTCCAACACAGGTGAACTGCGCAAGTCCATGATGGTTTGTTTCCTGGACCACGACGCCTTCAATGGAAGTTACGCCAAGAACCCGTTTGAGCTGAAACATTGCAACGTCAGCTCGCTTCAACTGAAAGTAAACGACCAGAAGGTGCCGAACTTTGCCAAAAGGGAGGCGGTGAGAGAGTACCCGGCACTACACACGAAAACAGGGATATACGAGGGTTCGCGCTCCTGCAGCATTTTCTATGAGCATTTCCTGAACAGGTACACGCTGTTCCCGCTGGATTTAACTCCAGACAGGTCGCACGACAGGTGTAGAGTGAACCTTATAAAAGAGGGTCAGCTGAGGGTGAAGCTTAGTTTTGGCACGGCGCTGGCGGAGACAACATAGGTGCTCCTGTACTTGGTGTATGACAACGTCGTTGAGCTGACCTGAGATCAATATCCCATGACAGACTACCACATGAACTGAAGATGAATGAGTAGTGCATGAATACACTTGAAATAGACAGAGTGTTAAAGGAAAACATTCACACAAAACACCATTTTCTAGGTTTTTTCTCTTGTGACACTATCCCCAAGCACCCTGTCAAGGACACTTGTTTCGTGAGTAACACCGATCCTCAACATTTACTAGGTCAACATTGGGTGGCGTTTTACGTGTTGAGGACAGGAAAGGTGTACTACTTTGATTTATTAGGTTTATCTCCTCTGAGCGCAGAGTTCTTATATTTCCTGAGACGTTCTGGTCTGTTCAAGTGGCAATGAAACCATATTCAACTCCAAGACACTACTGCTGACACCTGTGGGCCTCATTGCGTGCATTTCCTGATTGAAGCATGTCGAACAAGACACCCCAAGAAGAGCGTCATGCAAATGTAGGAAATAAAATCACAACAAAATATTTAACTAATATCCTGTAGCTACCTATAATCCCGTTCCGATACACTATATACTACTGGCCTCTGTATTTCACACCCCCATTAAATAACTCTATCCCGTATCCCACAGCCAGTAGCAGCATCCAAAATCACCATAAAACATGTAAATAATGGCCATTCTAGCTATAAACATTTCTGTCCAGAATAACATGAAATAAATGACTGAGGGTTATCTTATTTGTCTTTGCCTCATGAGATAACCCTCAGTCAGACCCAACACGAGTGAGTGAGTGAGTGAGTGAGTGAGTGAGTGAGTGAGTAATAGATGTTTAACGCCATTTCGACAGCTAAGGTCATATTCACAATTTCACAGAGAAATGTGTCAGTGCCGGTGTATATGTGCACCACACACATCCAGAGGGGATAAGAAAGAGGAGAAAAAGACCCTTTTAAATGGGCTAGGGATGCCCGACCCAACACGAGTGAACCTTTGGCTATGTAACACATATTCGTCTAGGTACACCTAAAACTTATGTGTATGAATATACCATTTAAGTGCATGATAAAGATACATCTCCAATTCATATTAAATATATCATTGAATGACTGATGCATACCTTTGCCATAACTTCACCCAGTTTTATAAGGGTTTTAGATGATTTGTAATTTTTTATGACAGCAAACTAGCTGTCCTAATGATTTGTTTAGAAACACAATATTTTGGGAATTATATGCATGTAGGTGTAAAATATTTTAGTGTACACACTACCATATAGGTACAGAGAAACACATTGTTTCTTTCACTTAAGTCCACATAATGTTGTTTGTATGTAAGTCCTCTGTACACCTATCTTTCTGCCAACTGAAACACAAACAGCCTGCACTTATATTTTATGTGCACTAGTAGTGTAGTATGTATCGGAACCGGACTATAGCTAATTACAAGATATTACTTACTGGGGATGCAGCCTATCAGACCTAGACCCCCCCCCGTGGTGCACAGGCATAAATGGTCATGTGACCTTGACCGGACCTAATTAGGGGTGTGCATGCCCATATATGGTCATGTGACCTTGAGCTTGACCTAATTGGGGGATTACCTCGGTCACATGACTCCTCATTTGCATAATAGGCCATGCCCCCTTGACCTTATTAGGGGAACAGGACTATAGCTAACTACAGGATGCAGCCAATCAGAGGCCTCAATTTGGTCATGTGACCTGAACCCCCCATGGTGCATGCCCATATATGGTAATGTGACCTTGACCTTGACCTAATTAGTGATGTGCATGCTCCATTTGGTCATGTGACCTGGACCCCCGTGGTGAGTTCCTTATTTGGAAAATAGGCCACGCCCCTTTTGGTCACGTGACCTACACCACGCTTGGTGAACTCCTTATTTGGAAAATAGACCACACCCCATAGCCAATTAGAGGCCTTCATTTGTGACCTGATTATGTAAATGGGGGTTGGTTAACCATGTAACCTTTTTGTTTGTAAACAACACATGATTTAACTAGGTGTTGTTGTTTTTTTGGTTAAAAAAACAAAAAATGGAGGGGCCCTTGGGGTGGGGAGGCCCTGAGGGTAGGGTGGGGTGGGGGGCCTTAGGGGGGCCCCTTTGAAATAGGGAAACAAAATAATTTAGTTTATTTTTTTGAGGCAAGCTAAAAGCTTGCCCCCCAAAAAAATACTACCGTTTTTTGATGAGTGACCAGGTTTTCTGATTGTGAAATTGATTACTCAATTTGACCTAATTAGGGGAACAGGACTATAGCTAACTACAGGATGCAGCCAATCAGAGGCCTCCATTTGGTCATGTGACCTGAACCCCCCATGGTGCATGCCCATATATGGTAATGTGACCTTGACCTTGACCTAATTAGTGGTGTGCATGCTCCTTTTGGTCACGTGACCTACACCCCGCTTGGTGAACTCCTTATTTGGAAAATAGACCACACTCCACAGCCAATTAGAGGCCTTCATTTGTGACCTGATTATGTAAATGGGGGTTGCTAAAAGCTTGCCCCAAAAAAAATACTACCATTTTTTGATGAGTGACCAGGTTTTCTGATTGTGAAATGGATTACTCCTATCAATCTGTCTGCGAAGACATTGGTTTCTCTCCAGAAAACATAGTCTGTAGGGTGTTGGTGTTTCCATGATAAAGGTGGCAAAGGAAGTGTGAGGGAACAAAATTTTTCTCTTCCTTATGTACCCATCTGAGATAAACCTCTTAACTGTGGTTTGAAATTGATCAAAGACTTAAAAGAGATTTAATCCCTTTTTTTTACAGTAACTTTTGCTTGGAAGGGTATCTGTCTGTTTTGATTTTCACCTGCCGTTTAATGTAGTCATGGATTCCTTAGTTCATTAAGTGTGGTTGGTCCCAGAGGGAAACGATAAAAGACTTAAAGGATTTGATCCCATAGTCACCCACGTTTTACTGCATGAGGATTTAAAAGTTTAATTTTTCCCAATCACAACAGACATAGAAGGTAACCCACACCCCAGGTTGGCAACAAGAGGAGGAGCAGAAAGGGGGATTAACTTATTAACTGATTTGTTAGACTTAATCTGCTTACCACACGTGCACATTTGTATTTACAAAGGCAGACATGTACAAAGGTAGGTATGTACAAAGGTAGACATGCACCCTGAGGTTTTTTTTTCCTGGAAGTGAAAACTATAGTTATTTTGCACTTAATACCATTTCCTCAAATTGGGGGTGTGTCTTATATGCGAGATACTGTGGTAGGTAGGTAGGTAGGTAGGTAGGTAGGTAGGTGGGGAGGTGGGTACGTGTGCACCATTTCTGCTGTGTACCCCACACCTTTGGTAGTGAGTAATCCAATTAAAACACTTTTGACTTTTCTCTTACAAGATTACATTTCCCCTTTGTTGTTAAGCACCCCTGTAGTTTTTGTATACAGTCTTTAACCACCTTAATCTCCTAATGTTCCATAATCCTCTTATACAGGTAAGTCGCATTAAGGTAATTATCACAGTTGTTACACCTGTTATCCCACTTTGATACACTTATTCCAAAAAGCATTTTTCGCTTTTTCATGTTGATTGATCCAGGGGTGGAAGGATCCAGGTGAAAATTGGATTAGATCTTTCTCTCAAATATATAAAGATCCCTGATTTTTCTTGGAAGGGCAGATTACATCCGCTGTCTCCTTTGACAGCATCAGCAGCAGCAGGGCAGCAAAAGCAGGAGCATGTCCAGTGGTAGGAGCAAGTGCAGTGGTAGGAGCAAGTACAACGGTAGCACCAGCATGTGCATGTGCAGCAGGAGCATGTGCATGTGCAGCAGCAGCAGCAGCAGCAGTAGCAGCAGTAAGTACAACAGCAGTGACAGTAGTAGCTAGTAGTAAGAGCAGCAGCAGCAGCAGCAGTAACAATAACAGCAGTAGAAGTAGCGTAGCAGTAGCAGCAACAGGTGTAGTAGCAACTGCAACACCAGTAGTAGAATAGTAGTTGCAGGTACGACATGGTAGTAGTAGCAGCAGCAGCAGCAGTAGTAGTAGTAGCAGCAGCAGTACAAGTAGACACCAGCAGTAGTAGTAGAATTAGACTGCAGAAGTAGTAGTACTAGTAGCAGTAGTACTGCTGCAGCATGAAGGCCCCAAAAGGTAAACACCCATCACCAAGAAAAAACATTATACACCATACACCATTGGAAAGCTCTAAACTTGTAGATTTCAGATATGGTAGGTGTTTTAAAATCAAAAAACAGTATTTTTGGTGAATTAGATGGTAAGAAAAAAAGTTTTTAATAATTTTTAAATCAAATTGAAGCATTTGATTTTCAGAAAAATTGTTTTACCACAAAAAGAATGCCTCTACCTTTGTGTCCTATGATTTAAAATATAAAAGTCATCATAATCATCAATGTGACATCTCAGACTAATTAGGTTAATAGGTCAAAGGTCAAGATGCAAATATCCGTATATACCTTTTCGATCTAATAAGTGGCCAGGGCACTGACAATTTTTTACTTCAGCATCATAACTAAGAGCAACTTAGTCATGGAACATGGACCAATCAACTTTTTCCAGATATTTGAGTCTAATTAGGTCAGTATGTTGACTTTCATATTGGAAATATAGGGCAACTTATAGGGAATCAGTACCCTATTTTCATGATAGCAATTTTTTATAGGATTTATATAAATTGAAAAGAGTGTGCTAGTGTGGTAGTCCTCCTAGAGTAATGCACCAAACTTACCTGATGCATTTGATGACATCATCATACTACGGTGTCACTCAGTACAACAGGATATTGCGCAATACAATATTATTATGCAATGTTTTGTTCTATCAAATGTGGAGAGTTTCAACTATCTGGGTGTAATTATCGATAGCGACTAAAATTTTAAGGTGCACTGTAAAAAGGTTAAGCTGATGGGTATATCAAAGTTGAAACAGTTGCGTAATATTGTAAAATATTTGAATCATAAAAATGATCTTTGTATCTACAAACAAATGGTTTTGCCCATACTAGAATATTGTAGTTTTGTTCTAGACTCTGGTCCCAAACCCCTGGTAGATCATATAGACATTGTACAAAACCACTGCCGTAGAGCCTGCATAAGGGTGAAAAATGCCCAGGATGTACACATAAATGACCTCCTAACTAGGTGTAAAGTGGACTCACTAAGTATAAGAAGGAAAAAGGCACTAGCATGTTTAATGTACCTTTATTCACAAGATAACTATAACATTATAATCCCTAGTCTTGAACTAAGAGGGACCAAACATGGAAAGTGTTGTATGCTGATATAAAACTGAAACCTACCATGAGTGCTTTTAAATCATGTCTGAGAGGAGATGTACTTGTGACACTGGGTAGATAATTGTAAAGATCTGTACACTAATATTATAGAAAATGTTATGATAAGTTCATGGAAACCACTTGGTACTATAGAAAACTCAACCTATGATTATGACTTTGGTGTTGAATATTTATAACTTATCAGGCGACTGATTGTAACACCTCCATTTGGGGTGTTTTCTTTATCCAATAAACAGTGTTGAAACTTCAAACTTTGATTGGGCAAAATGCATCTCTGTACAACTTGCACAGCATTGATAGGATGCAATCAGATGCTGTCTGTATCTTTTTTTCCTGTGATTTACTTATACCTCTGACAAGTAGCACTAAATATAAAGGATGTCGACAGAAAATACATTTTCTGATATTTCACATTTACTACTATTTAATCTTTCAGATCATTGCAGATATTTAGATTGCTGACAGAAAATTTTGAATATATTGCATTTGAAGGGAGTTCCAGACTTTTTTTTTATTTTTGTGGTTACCCCCTCAGTCTCTAATTTTGACAGGTACAGTGAGGGCTACCACATTGAGTCACAATCACACACAGGGCCATACCCACTCAGCTTTGATGGAAGGCCCAGGTGAGCTCCCAGGGGTGAGCTCTACAGCCTTGGTCCCAAATAGATTAATATAAGGTACACATCATTTCTATGTGCAAAAATGCACTATACTTAGTGCAGATCTATGAATGGGATTCTTACAACCTATACTAGAGGTACATCCTGTGTTAATTCTGATTGTATTGGTGGCAATTTAATTAGTGACAGAACATCAAAGTTGGACTACTTTAGTATTGTATTGTACCATGTGGTCATAAGGAATCTCAAAATATTCATATGAATGCAAAGATCATAGTTTCTTCTGTCAACCCATGTAATATCCTCCATATAACAACATTAGGCCCTTATTTCACATCAGGATGCACCCCATATCTCTGCACTGGGCTAAAACACAGGGCACACACTGCATCAAAATATAAATAGGATAATGAATGAATTGTAAATAAATCTTGAAGAATACATTACACCAAACATTAAAGAGTGATACTGTATTTTCCTTATAAGGTATTACACATATTGGTCTTTACAAAGAAACAGCCCATAAGGAGCCATGTGCAGAAAAACGTCTTCTTTTACCCCTTCAAATCTTAATAAACAGTAATGCCTTTTGTTTAAGGCTGTAAAACCCTTAATCATTGCAATCCATGAAACCCAAAATGTAGCAAAGGTCCCAAAAGTATAGCCAGATATTTGATCCCACAGTCTGGTCATTTCTGCACGCCCGGCAGCGATGGCCTCGGTCCCATGAGTTTTTGTATTGACTGGTTTGCGTCTGCTGACTGAACTTCTGGTGTATATTGCATGGAGAAAGGAGACCTATTAACCCATGGAATTATCAACATTATTGTATTTTCCAATACCATTTGCGTTACTTGTATGTAAAGGTCAAATTGTAATTTGACCATTATTAAGCAACTAAGTTTTGAGTTTCAACTCGGATTCGATCTGACTGAGGGTTATCTAACTCAGCTTTACCTCCTAAGACAACTTTTTGTCAGATCCAACCCTATTGAACCTTTGTCTATTTATTGAAAGATGCAAATATACAATGCTGGTTGCTATGATGTTCAAGACTTTTTTGCATACACTTTTCAAATGCATTAAAATTAATAAATATTTGCAACAAATCGCAATATTGAGAGAAAAATCGTGATAAGCGCCATAGGAAAAAGGTTGATGTCAATGACATCCCTACTAGTTGCCAATGCTGCATCAATAAGAATTACCAGTACAGGTTTGCACCCCTAATAGAACTCCGAATAGACCTGTCACAAGGTCTAAAGTACATACATATATTAAGCAGAAGATGACCTATTTGAGGACTCTGACCTTTGACCTACTGACCTAATTCATCTCAAATTATGATCCCTATGTTAAACACATGTATTTACACTGATTCAATTATATATAGTTGCATTATTTGATTAAAATGTTGTCAATCCTATGATTTGAGGAATTAATTTGAATTAAAAATGATTTAATTACTTTTTCTCATATTGTGAAAAATACTGTTTTTGAATATTTTTAGACCTGGCATATCTGTAATCCTGATATTCTAAGCTTTAATTTGGTGATTGCATGTTTTGTTTTTCTTTGGTGATGGGTACAACCTGAAAAAGAGCTCGTAGCTCAGCCATGCTGCAGCAGTATAGTATTACTAGTACGCGTAACAGAGAAAATACCAGTATTGCCCCCTCTAGGGTACTTGGAGAACTACTAGCACCCGGGTGACACAGGTGTCATACTAGTAATTGTGAATGATCAAGTTGTCATATGAGAAATATCATATGACTAGTGGTATATAGAGAGTAAGAATATGATGATGATGATGATGATGATGATGATGATGACGACGATGATGACGACGACGACGACGACGACGACGACGACGACGACGACCTGCTGCTTAGAGAGATAATATAAATGTAACTTTACCCTCTGGTAGTTGACTGGTAGAAGATAGCCTCTGGCCACCAGTGGGGTGTAGTCCTATGCCTGTCTGGCATAGTCTAACCCAACAGAGTGCAGAGCTATAGCAGGTAGCAGGAGAGCTGGACTGGATATGTTACTGCAGTGGTGATTCTGGCTTGGCGCTCCAGACTGACTGGAACCAGTAGCATCCGCCCTAGTCTCTGGTTGTTAGTGGGGAGTCATTCAGGTCTCAGTGGGCGCACAAAGGGCCCCTATAAATTGGCATGTTCAGACCCGCATAACTCCGCTGTTTATGCATCTAAAGCCTCCATATTGTGCATGCGTGGAGTTGAATATGTCAGATTTTCACTCCCTGCTTTCGTAGCACCTAACTTGCGTCAGTTTGTCTGTGGCGCATTCAGAGGTTGAAACAGTCTCGGTTGCATAACTTCCTTACTAATGGGAGTTGGACCTTGATCTTGGGCTCATTTTGATTGTCTTATTATGGCAGTTACATAACTGCTTTCATATTTGACCTGGATTGCTCTGGAGCAGCGCTAGAGTGACCAGAAGGTTATGGCATTGTTACTTGTGTAACCTATTGTTCAGTCTTTGGTGCTCAGACACCCTTGACGGCGTCAGCGGTGCTCAGCCACCCATGACAGTCGGTTGCATTGACTTTAAAACATTATATACACTATTGTTTGTGCTCAGTGAACCATTGGGTCGGTAGCTTTGACCATTAAAAAACTATATATACCTTTGTTAGGTGGTCAGTGAACCTTGAGGTCAGTCCTTTGGTCTTCTAACTTATGTATATTTGACATAGCTGGTGTTCAGTGGACCGTGGACACTCATATGGAGTTACAATGTATTAATGCCTCATATGTTAAGATTATTGGAATCATATGTTAAGATTATTGGAATAATAAAATGGTACGTCATATAGGTTTGGTAATCATAGCACAGGAGTAAGTTGTGGCCGAATGGTCTGAGGTAGGTGGGTTGTTCACTCTTTTGTATCTCACAGTAGGAACTCCAGCAGGTAGGTAGCAAGTTGTAGTCATTTACCTTCCTGTCATATATATATGTGTGATGGTCAATGCCCATCACAATAAATCCTTCATTTCCAAAGGTAAATGTGTTTTTCCTCCCAATTATTTATATGTAGCAAAACTGCAAATTATGCTTGGAAGAAATGGTGGTTGCAGGGTTCTCCACAGGATGAAAAAGCACACAGGTCAGTTTTGTCTGGCTAGTCAATGCAGTGTGATGTTGAACTTGAAATGCTGTCAGGGTCTATGCAGGTTTGAGGCTATGTCCAATGATAAAATTTTCAAAATTTCAATGCAAAATTATGAAATTTCATGGTTTTTAGTGTAGTTTGTTTAAATTTACATTAACTTCTGTTCTAATTGGTCGATTTGCAAAATTCAAAAAACCAAAGAAAGCCCACAGAGAGCTGAAAGCACATGGGAAGCCCATTTCTAGCTAGAGCACACGGGCAGCAGGCAAAAGCACACGGGTGGCCTGTCTGTGTGCTTCCTATGTGTGGAGAACCCTGGGTTGAGAAAGTAGCTCATTATTGCCCAAAATTAGAGGTATGTCGGTTACACTTTTTTGTCATTAACATAATAGTTTTACCATAAATGTTTGAATAGATATTGATGTCTTGGTTACTGGATTACAGCTTCCAATGTGTTGATAGACACAGTTCCATTTGTGCATTATTCTATTAGCAACGAGAATGGAAAACTCTATTATGATATTTCATTGGAGTATGGCGAACCATTAAAAACAGCTAGACATGGGAAATACGCTATTTTTTTTTTTTTTTTGACTATTTCCATAGTTATTTAGCTTTTTTTGGTGATTTTATCCACTATAGAAATATGTCAAAATTGAGTAGGATGTCTATGGAGCTATAACATAGGGCGCTGACTGGCAGATGGACTATGAAAATATACCTCTCTAGAAATGGGGTCCTCCAGGGTTGAAAAAAATTACAGCATGGTGACGTTTTTACAGTTTCAGTCAAAGTCCTTGGCCAAGGTCCTTTCTCTTCAATTTTAGTTTAGATTTACTGACTTTTCACTTCTAAATGATGAATGCTCAGCTTATTAATGGCTCAAGGCACTCAGTGAGAATACTTATGCATTTTTTACCCTTGTTCCATTATCACTGACTTTAGACACATTACCTGACTCTGATACTTTGCAAATACCACCATACAATATAATTCACCTTTGATTTTCTACAACTTCTACACAGAGATTGCCTTTATACTGACAAGTAGGGTAAACCCCATCTATGTAACTGATCATAAGTCTATTAGTTAATTCCCTTTTCTAGCCCAGTACTTGTTACTGAACACCCAGGGGTTGTGATGATAATGGTCTATGTGTGGTGACAAGGGGAGTCTCACTACTATATACACAAACCTTGGGTTTCCCACCCTTTAACATACAGTAAAGTGTACCACATATCTAAATTAGTTATACCAGTGATAGTATAGATAGTTAGTATTAAGATAGTGTTTACAGATCTGTCTATTATTCACTGAGTTATGAGGAAATTAGCTAAGGAAGGTATGGGTAGTATGAGTACCAGACACTTTGCCCCTTATTTATGATCCCACTCGCATTGCTACTAATTCTATACATGAGATGGTTTTGTTACACACATCACAATACCATGGATTTTATCATGAGTCACCCATGTTTATATGAAGAAAGTGACAATACTTTGCACTTTTTCTCTTCCTATACATTGTAGAAATCTTACCTGCTTCACAAACAGTCACTGCATGGTGTGTCGCTATTTATGAGTGCATACCTATTGTACCACCATTACTCTCCCTTACCAACTTGGTACAGTTCACCGTCAGGGAGCTGTCGCTTCACAACTTTTTCTTCAAAGGTTCTGTTTATGTAGTGTTCTATATAATATTAGTTTTGTTCACTCTAATAAGATGATTTTTTTTTATATGTTCCTTATCTTCTCAATGTGTTTGAACCAAGTAACTGTGGAAGTACCTGATACATTGAACAATAGGAATAGACTGGCTGGTGTGCCTGCTTGTGAGTAGCCAGGTAATGTTAAATCTAATCCTGGTGTAAATAGGGATACTGTGTACTAAAGTGTGTGTTCCAGTAATTTTATCTACAATTGTGGAGGAGAATTATTCAATACCGGTACTCAGATTGAGATGCTCATAAATTTACAAAAAAGGGATTTAGACACCCTACTGGACTCACTAAACTCCCTACTGGAATGTTAGCTCTAAATTTAATCCCCATGAGACAATACAACTAGACCTTAATAATCTATCAAGATGCACTACAAGTCATAATACCCACAAGGGAGCCATGATACTAAGTGTACCCATAGGTTACTACTACAAGAGGAGAGTGCATGTGCACTGGCACGTCGCTGTACCCATACCCATCAAACTGGAAAAAGCAATTTTACTCTATTTATAGAACAGAGAAATTCCCGATTTTCTTTGATACAAGCAACGTCTACTCCACAGGGCAGAGATGTCAGTTGGCTATGGGCTCAACCTCTGAAAATTTTTGGGTGTTAGCAAAGCACCCATTTGCCCCAATGTACTATACTAAAAGCACCCATTTTGTCATCATTTCAACCTGTTCCCCTCACTCAAAACTATCAAGACCATCTCTAGAGAGGATGTTCATAGATAGTTTTAAAAAATGCATCATAATTTCAGCCAATCAGCAGCTAGCTTAGATTCATATCCTCTGAAATGAGATTTCTGAAAGGTAGTTTGTCTAGAAAATGCTAGAGGGCAGCACGAGGCATGCTTAATTCCACCTACTGAGGCCTAAACTAGGCTCAGCCCCATGATCCCTAGAAGTAGAAATGAAAATGTTATAAGGGTATCTAGGTATAATTTAATTATTTCTATCCAAAGTATGACCACAAGATGGAATAAGCCTCTGAGATGTCTAATATTTAGTGAAGTTTAAACCTCTGAAAATAGACGGACCTCTGAAGCTCTGACTTCTCTGCAGTCAGGGTATACACTGGTACAGTCGCTACCAACTTACATAACCATGTCCAGATCCTACTCACATTACATTGAGTTATTCCACGATTTCTGGGTTTCTCAGTGCTTTTTCTGGATATTCCCATGCACATACCTGTCGATATTGCACACCCTGTAGGCTGTAACATCAATTTTGTAAGGCGTGCGGTTATCCATGGATAACCAACAGCTGCTGGGCGCTGAAGGAGGAGACGCGGTGGTCTAGTGGTTAGTGCATTGCGCTCAGCCGTCAGAGGTATGCGGGTCGAGTCCCGGTCCGGGGGCGTATTTTTTCACCGTGTGTGCTGTAGCTGTCCGCTGCCGGGCGAAGAGGTGTATTATACACAAACATTACCGTGAGACGCATTCAAAGCAAGCCGAGACGAGCGCTGTAGCTGTCCGCTGCCGGGCAACGAGGTGTACGTACCTGTACACAAACTATGGCTGGCTTTGAGTCCCGGGGATGGGGAAAAATTTTTGCTTTCAACTTGAATTTATTGATATTCTATTGATTATTTATTGGTTTCGTGGAATAAAATAAGTAGTCGATGGATAATTCATGACTTGTGTGTGTTAGCAAAGGCTAATTACCCTCAGGCTACATCCTCGTGTAATTATCCTTCACTAACACACACGCGTCATGAATTATCCATTGATTACTTGTTCAATGAACCACACGAACATGGATATGTGTGAAGCTGGTAATTTTATAAGTTGTAGTCTACCCCTTCCTATGTTAATTCCCCAACATTTTTTTTTTTAAAAAGGGAATCACTGTCAATGGACTATTCTCGGTATTATTCATTATTTTACACACTTATTAAATTCTTCGCCACACACGCTCAGGCCCTGCTCACAAGCTTACAACTCACCCCCCCCCCAGTGTGTACAGTGAGCTTCTCTTACATCATCTATTCCATTTCTGGGCACTGACTCACTGGGAGTATCACAATGTACCGACATACCTGTGGACACGTTTCTAGGATGCAGGGAAATTCCACAATCTCCCTTCACCCTGATTGGTCCACATATAAATAGAATCATTACCGGGTATGACGGTGCATCAGATCTGACCAGATCCAACCAGACCTGACCAGATCTGACCTGCTCCTACCGGTACATTTCATCACCCTGTGAGCTGCTCACCTAGGTATATAAGACCCGGTGAGCAGCTTCCAGTCAGCTATCTCTTTAGACCTTTCATTCTGCACACAACCTCCCTAGTATCTAGAACCTACAACAGGTTGAGCTATAAGCTTAGGGGCAGAGCCTGCACGCTGGCGAGTGTATCATTGTTACCACCTATATCTCTGTCATCATGCAATAAACAAGGATCGAAGAACTTCTCTGGATTCAGTGTTCATTACAATATCAACTTGTAACGGTTCGTTGACAATGGTGGAGAACTCCTCAGAATATCCCACTACATAACCTCTCATAGCCATGAGTAATAGTGAGACCACACCCAAGAAGCCAGTTTCTGAACCTACCTTTACATCACCTGGGCTAGACGCGCCCAACTCATCCGCAGCTGCAGCACACCATTTCCAGAGAGAAAATTTGTCACCTGACGCCTTCAAAATGATCCAGTAATACCCACTAATCACACTGAGGGACCCTACCCCTGGTAGAAAAGATAGCAGAAGCTATACTATGTCTCAGTCTGATACTGACAGCGACAGCCCCAGGAGCAGTCGCAATGATTAGGATTCAGGGGAAGGAACTACAGCACCTATAGTCCCCGCCCCTACCATAAAGGACCAGTCCAAACAACCGCCCCCCACTACTCCTGATTCAATTGCTGAAGCAGAAGTTAACTCAATTGACTCTCACACCTACAGCAACTATTTCACAGAACGTATGGTATATAAGGAGGACCAGGACTCTTGCACTGATGATGATGAGGATGAATATGAGGACTACAGCCGGAGAACTTCAATTCTGAAGCTGAAGAGCAAGTCTGATCAATATGGACAGCAAGGTAAGACCATTTTTGTTGACACAGAATTGACGAAGGGTGCAGTATCTGTTGACATAGATAACCACTTGTAAAGAGCTCTTGTTGATTCTGGTGCCTCCCTGTCTTTTATTAGCCAAAAAATGGCTGATAGAATAGCAAACATACCCGATTTCAGACATGGTAGACACTCTAGACCCAGAGTGTTACTGGCTGATAAAACACTAGTTCAAACAAGTCACTCAATGACCATAGACTTCCCCATCGACAGCCATGAATTGGGAACGAAATTCCATGTGGTTCCTGATTTAAATCACCCACTCATCATAGGTGTAAATTTCATGACCAAATACAGAGCAAAAATCTCCTTTGGTCCTAAACCAAAAACACCCAACCAAAAACACTCAAGAAAAGAGAGACCAGCGAAGAAGAAAACAATAACCTTTGCCCCATCACCAACCAAAAAGGCAAAGAAAAATCCCTCCAAAAGAAGTAGAGATCTTTTTCCTCCCACAAATATCTTACAATGTCTGCATTCAGAGCATAGAACCCCCCCACCCCCACCCGATCCCCACACCCCACTCCATTATTTTCTAACAAACTCACCCATAATAACCTTTTTACCATCCTTAAACAGACACACAAAACTACCCAAACACTATAGGCATACTTTCTTTGCGTAATAGATGTATTCTCTCCATTTCTCATGAATTATTAAAATGGAGAGCATTCATTTAAAACCCAAATTCACCTTTTTTATTTTTATTTCTTTCATAAATTCCAATTATCATACCAACACATCACTGCAAGTGATCCAACCTTTACAACCACAACTTAGTGGGTGACATTGCCAAAAATTTTATTTAATTTCCTAAAGGCTCAGGCAGCCATAAACTGTGTGAAACTGGCTGCATGCCACATAAATTACCCACGGTCACAGCGTATTCTAGGTTTGTGATCCCACTCCCTTGGGACACGCATGCGCCGGTTTGTTACAATCTCAGGGCACCTCAATACCCTAAGGTATTACCAAATGATGGCCTACTGTAGGAGAGCAGCTCCCTTGCATCCTGATCCGTGTTTATACCTCTGTTTACCATTTACTACTGGAATGTTTGGTGAGACACATAATTACATACTTAATTCCTGCACCACAGGTGGCCAGGAAAGAGATCCAATATGATCTGATTTCATCATCAGTATTTCATATCCTACCCACCCATAGACACAACAATATTGTGTCATAAGTGACCACTTCATTGCATAGAAACCGACGGGTCCTCTAGCGTCCATCCAATAGAAAGGCTCTATACCATTTTAGGGAAGAGACATACCCCTGAGGGATGCCTGTGATTGAGAAATAGCCACCTCAGATCAGCATATAAGCCTCCTCCCACCCCAATCTTATCATCTTTTCAAACAATACACCAAAATTACCTAACCCAGTCACCACATTGAGCAAGTATCTGGAGACCACAAGGCCAAAATGCTGAGGCTGCCATGCAACCAGCCCAGGTAGGACTTGTCTTATGTGTCCATTTAGTAGCGTCATTAATCGTTCTAGCATGACAATGATGGATTATGCCATCATGTTACCCAGATACCCATTACCTGCCAATGGCAGTGTGCACCTAGAATGCTTTGTAAAATGCAATAGTTGAATTTGCAGTCCACTTCACACCTTTATATGACAGCCTGACCTCTTTAAGTCTTACTTATCAACCTTTTGGCAACACCCAACCCACCCCACACAACCCACCTTACCTTAGACCAACTATCCATTTAATATTATTTAATAGACTTGAGGCAACAAAGTTATATGGACTCAACTCAGGGTGGACCATCCATAGCCTTCTAGGCCCACATGGCAATAGGAGCAAGGCCATGGATCTGTTTAGGCACAGCTATCAATCTTCTAAGTTTTGAATTTGCTCCAAATATCAGGTCAGCCACCCCCGACACTGAATTGAAACATCTCAGTTCACCAGTCACTAATCTTCTTACAAAAAGTCAAGATAAAACACATCAATTACTAGTCATAGATTAGCCTAGCAAACTAGTCTGTTTGAGAACTATGCCTACAAGTGTCCTATTGACAAACACACCACCCTAAGACAAGCGCAACCCCCCCCCCAAATTTGTATGGATTTTTCTCCCAACCCAAACTCAACAAACAACTGTGCCTTGCATACCTTTCCCTCACACCAAGCCAAGCAAACCTCCCCCCGCACTCACCCCCCCAAGCACATGACATGGGTTACTATTACAAAAGAAATACACATGCACTAGCAGAATCAAAACAAACTCCATGTCACTATACCTGTAGCCATAACACTCGGGGGAACACCTAGTCTATTTATAGAACGAGGCGCTCCCCCGTTGTTATGGTGAGCCCTCAGCGAGTCTCGCCTCGATATCGTGACGAGATCACCCAAAGCCCCTACCGTACTAGCTCATCAACTACCGGCCACCCCCACCATCAGATAACTTAGGACCATCCCAAGGTCATACCCAAATGTCAGTAATGCTTGGACGATACCATTATGTGGGGATGACAGGTACCCCCTTACACACAAACGTCGAATTAGATGGCGGAGACTGCCATGAAGAAGCTTATGTGGGGATTGCCCCCCAAACCAACTCCCCCATCAGACTCCCGCCCCCTCCTACCGTGAACCCCCACCTCAGGATATTGCCCAAAGCACACCCATACACTCCTAAACACCAGGCCTATTAGGCTACATAACATCATAGCAAAAGATAGGCCTAACTAGCACAATAAATCGGCTTACACTAATGTTTTTCAACGTTAACACCGACTGCAGTGTCTGGCCCGATAACTTTCGCGCCACACACGGCAGCCCGGCGCCATCTTGGTTTCGCATCAAAAACCAACACTGACAGACGTCACGGCCGTCACCATGACCACCATCAGTCATGTGACACCCGCATGTGGCGTTTCTATCACAACAACAACATTGACACATGTTCACACTTTAACTCGCTCAAATCGGACTTAATACCCAATAGCCATGATTATCCACTGGATCTTAATGATGCTGGAATACCAATAAATAAGAGCAGATTAGACCAAATGCTCCATGTCTTGAACATCTAAAATTTTCAAAAACTCAAAATCGTCCTTGAAAATCAAAATATAAATACAGTCTGCCCGACATAGTGATGATGATATGGAGTACCGTGCGGTTAGGCAAAACAACGTTAAGCTCGTATACCTCCATGGTTATGTAGCATTATGACACAAGACGGACAGGTGCCCTTTTATAGCACCCCGGATAAAAATTTTTCCAAACCAAAAGAAATTTCCCTTGAACCAGCATCAACATAGTCCTTTTTAAGACACGCACAGCAGGTAGGAGTCAACCTGAACAGGTCAAACCAATATTAAAACCCATAAATTACCTGCCCTTTTCGCCATCATGGCACAGTGCCAGCTCGCTACTACCACCTGGTGAAACTTGGAGAAACTAACCAAAACGTCCCTGGATACATTATTAACCTTGCGTCCTTTTCTGTGTTAACAGTAGCTTGTTTGCAAACCAATTCTCGGTTGATGAATTGTTTTCTCTTTCTGTCGTTTTCTCGGCAGGCCCACCACCTGACACAGCTACAATCCCCTCAGGACCAGAGGCCATGCCCAAGACAGAGGGACCAGCACCTACAGGTCCAGAGGCAAAACCATCAACATACCAGGCCCAATAACACCACCACGGCCAAGACACCCTGCCAGACTACCACTGTCGGGCACCTTCATCTCTGCATCCTGTAGGCCTGGGGCCCCAATGCCCCCAGCATACAGGATGCACAACAACAACTTCTGCACACATATGAGAGGGCAAACATCATCTGCCGCCCTCTGCACATCATGCCACCACAGACCTGATAGCTTCACCTGCCCCTGTTCCTACAGCAAAACGGTCCCCATTGATGGAGGAACAGAGCAGCATATTCGGCCCCCCCCCAGGACAGCATGGAGGCCCAGGCCAGCTCGCCAACTTTCTCCAGCCGAGCCCCCAACACCCACAGATTCAGACAGTGGGGACTCAACCATTTCCGAGGCTGAAAACCTAGCCTCAGTGATGGAGGACTTTGCAGACCTTGCCCTCTCCTACAGGCCCATCAGGCAAAGGACCAAAAGGAGGGCTGAGGGCCGCTTCATGAAAACAAACATCAAACAGCATGGCAACCTACCACCTAACAATAAACTTTGGATTTTATAATATGTTGTGGAGACACAACCTTCCCCCGACCCCCCCCCCCATACAACCACCCAAGATAATTATTTTTGGACAAAAGACTGACTCTTTATTTTGTAAACAAGGTCAACCTTTTCTTATGCCTGCAATAGATTGGCAAACTCTTATGATCTTATAGGTGATTTTTTATAACATGACCTTTTATAATGTCACCTTAGGTGCTACAAGCTCATACCCATTCGCACACCTTTTTCAAGCTAAACTATGTATTGTATTTATGAGCTTTAGTCAGTAGTAAAATTAAGTTCATAGTTATCCTTAAGTTCTTAAGTTTGGCACAAGCTATATAGAGCAGGGCTAACAGTCACATCGAATACTACCTTCACCCTGTCCATCATACAATTTTCAAAGTTTTTACCAACAGGATCAACAGCCAGATCGAATACCACCTTGGTCAATTTTTTTTTACAAAAAAATACCTGGCTGAATATGTGCCCTTGGCAGCTTAAAGCCAAATTTATCTTGGGAAACTCCCAACCTTGATTTGACTTCCTGGTGCCAACTCCACAAACTGTGTAAATTCTTTGCTTTCTCTGTACATTATATTTGTAAAATACTCCAGATACCTCAGCTTACAAAGTATGTATTTTTTATACTCCAATATAAAATATACTGACAAGCTCAGGTACAAAAACAGTATTCACGACGTGCCAAAAATATTTGTACCCTATCATTCTTGTAGTAATAAGTATTATAAGCCTTCTTTGATCCAACAAGGTATTAGCATGCTACCTGTACCTCTTATTTTTACAGTTCCATAAAGGAACCTCTATGTATACTTATATTTTTTTTTATATACGGTATTTTCATACCGAACACCTCTTTGTACTATGTATCTTATATGCATAATACCCAAAATTGTCAATGGACTTGACAAAGCCCTTATTATTAATTATTTCCCTTCCTTAAACCTCGTGCAGAGACGAGTAGGAATGTGGGGATTTGTCAATGGACTATTCTGGGTATTATTCATTATTTTACACACTTATTTAATTCTTCGTCACACATGCTCAGGCCCTGCTCACAAGCTTACAACTCCCCAGTGTGTACAGTGAGCTTCTCGTACATCATCCATACCAGGATGTTATGAGAGCCGGACCCATTCCATTTCTGGGCATTGACTCACTGGGAGTATCACAACATACCAACATAACTGTGGACGCGTTTCTAGGATGCAGGGAAATTCCACAATCTCCCTTCACCCTGATTGGTCCACATATAAATAGAATAATTACCGGGTATGATGGCGCATCAGATCTGACCAGATCCAACCTGACCTGACCAGATCTGACCTGCTCCTACCGGTACATTTCATCACCCTGTGAGCTGCTCACCTAGGTATATAAGACCCGGTGAGCAGCTTCCAGTCAGCTATCTCTTTAGACCTTTCATTCTGCACACAACCTCCCTAGTATCTAGAACCTACAACAGGTTGAGCTATAAGCTTAGGGGCAGAGCCTGCATGCTGGCGAGTGTATCATTGTTACCACCTATATGTCTGTCATCATGCAATAAACAAGGATCGAAGAACTTCTCTGGATTCAGTGTTCATTACAACATTGACTTGTAACGGTTCGTTGACATCTTTGTGGATCATGGATTCTCCTACTTTACCTCTAATTGACACACACATCTTGTGTTTGTCACTTTACAAAAGACAGCATTTTTCTGCTTTGTGGGGTTTGAACATCTCCATCACCTTCTTGTACTGTTTTTGAGATGTTCGATTTCCTACAGGTAATCTTAAAACGTAGAGCACCTCAAACCATACCGACACGAACACTGTTACGATATAGCCTGGCATGGAGCTTAAAGCTGGTGTAAAACAGTTGTCGAGTTCCCATTAACCTACCACTGTGGTGTCATTTTGAAAACCCACCGGTTAATGCTTCGGGTGTAACCTTAGCAACCATCCCACCGTCTTGAGTCTACCAAATTTTCACCGTTTTAAAACCCTACACTGTTAAAAATTTCTGTAGATTTTACAGACAGCCATTGTTAAATTTTATGGATTTTCACTGTTATTTCTATTACAATGAACCATCCTCAGATTTAGTGATGATACAGTGAATCTGTTTAAAACAGTAAAGGAAAGTACTGTTATTTCATTTACGGTGAATCTTTGTCCTTTCGGAAGTTCATACCTTCTCACTAGGTGGCCTCGGGGTTCACTTTGAGGCTTTCTTCAATACCCTACACCCTAAACGGCTCAAATTGTGACAAAATTTAAAGTGTATACACATTGGTTTGTGCACCATGTTATCAAAATGCAAGTCTACATTGTAGTTTAATCGATTTCAGATAATCAAAAAATAATCCACCTTTGTGTGGTAAAGGAGAGTAGCAAGGATGTCATAAACATCCATTATGTGGTAATATAAAAATTAATACATAGACATACCCCTGCAGTTTTCAATTCATCACAATTCTGAAGTAATCTATGATCTAAGATCGTTACTCCAAAGTTATGATGGGTACAATGCAGCTCTCAAGGACTAATTTATAATCATAATGATTACAATGTCCTCAAACTAGGATGTCCAGATGAACTACATATGCAACCAAACCATTATAAAGATAACCTAGTCCATTGTGGATTTACAGTGGAATTTCTAAAATGTCAAGCCAGAGGCTGAATATTTATATGAAAAGTTAATGGTGTAAACTTAAATTTAAAGCAAGCATTAGGCAGATACAAGACTTGTCCAAGATGATGTTAATGGGTGATGAGCTGAATAAGCTGGATGAGTAATATGAAAATGATACAGGTTAGGGAGCTGTTGAAAGACTACACCTTATCCTTATCGAATAGAGGGAGCTGTTGTTTACTGACTACACCCTCTACTAGACTTTATTCATGTGGACCTGTTGAAAGACTACACTGCATGAATTTCATCCATGAGCTCACAGTGACTATACTCTTATGCTGTATATCTGCTGATCATCTGTTTAAGATATGTTTTGTACCTACTCATCTGTCCATATATATCCTGTTGGTATAGTGTAATACATGCTAGTATAAAACTTGTTGATATTACCAAACTGATGTACCATGCCTACTTCCCTTCTTTTTGAAGATTTATTGTAAGATTATAGAGGTGGCTACTTGTGTACATAGTACATACTGTTTGTTATATAGATTTAATTTTTTCTGTTTATATTATTGTTCTCATCCTTCATTGTATAAATTTCCATCTTTATTCATTGAATTATGTGCAAACAACCACTTAATGTAATAACTTAGCGAGGATTTACATTATTGTCTAATTTTACCACTTTCTGTATGAATAGTGACTTGACAATAAAACATTTTCAAACCTCAAAAAAAATCCAAAACAATGTGTAATTAATTACCGTTAGTCTTTGTTTAGAAATAACGGTGAAATTCAGTAGAAACTACATTGACATTGAAAAGATGGTGGTCGTTAAAACAAAAACAGTGAAGATTGGCAGCCATTGTTGCCAATGATTCTTCGTTTTTTCTTCGGAAAATTTGTAACAGTGTACATAATCAAAAAATATTAGCACTGATTAAGGATGTACTCGCCCTAAAGAATACTGCCTCAGTTATCCATGATAGATATTCAATATTGTCCACAGACTCAATAACACGCTTCTCGGATATCACCTTGAGTTTTCACCATGGTTACACTTGTACATGCATCATATGCCATACACCTGAGCTATGTCTAGACCTAAATCAGGTGAAATTTCGTCAGCATCCTCATAACTCATCACTCTTTACAGTACACCGATCGTGGTAGATGCACAATCTTTTTTTTGACTAAGCTGAAGGAGATGCTTAAGAACGTCAACCATGACTGGTTATTGACCGCACCTTCGTCCGCCATTTTGATGCTCAATAATGGAGAAAATGATCCCCAAGGAAACGGGTCTTTCTTTTCAAACCATCAAAGGATAAATACCTCCTTTTTGATCCTACACTGGCTGAGAGGGGTACTGACACTTTTAAAGGTGAGTTTTCCTTGGTCCTGCGTCGGACATAGCACCGGATAGGTCGGTGATGACGCTGATGTGGGGATGCCCCTTTTCCCATCCCACAACACCATCCCCCTACAGAACCTTTTGCCCCCCTCAGGACCACACTTACACCTCAAGTCTTAATAACATATCAGCTCACCCGTAACCCCTTATCCACTTATGATATCATCAAATGACATCAGTAAATAATGAACAAGTAATCAATGGATAATTCATGACAAGTGTGTGTTAGTGAAGGATAATTACACGAGGCCGTAGGCTGAGTGTAATTAGCCTTTGCTAACACACACGAGCCCATAGGCCGAGTGTAATTAGCCTTTGCTAACACACACGAGTCATGAATTATACATTGACTACTTATTTTATACCACGAAACCAATAAATAATCAATAGAATACCAATAAATTCAAGTTGAAAACAAAAATTATTCCGGACCCATATATAGACAGAAGGGCAACTAATAGTATAAGGGCAGCTAATAGGCAGTATAGGAAGCAAATATACAGTCTACAAGATACTCTCAGCTTAGTGGATATATGGAGAGTTAGACACCCTAATTTACGTAGATATTCTTTTCATAGACAAGAGCAAGCATCCAGGATAGATTTCTGGCTAGTGTCTGAGCATTTGACAGGCTTTGTTCATAAAACAGATATCCGTCCTGGAACGCTATCTGACCACAGTAAGGTAACACTGGGAATCTCCAGTGCTGACCAGGACAGAGGCCCAAATGTGTGGAAGTTTAATAATACCCTTCTCTCAGATAAAGACTATGTGAATCAACTTAAGACTATGCTTGGAAAATGTAAGATAGAATACCAGGATCTGGCACCTAATGCAAAGTGGGAGATTCTGAAGTATGAGATAAGGAAATTTTCATTTAATTACAGCAAAAAGAAGAAGGCAGAGTCTAAAAAGGTAGAGAGGGAGTTAACAAACAGTCTGGGCAAATTGACTGCAGCCTTTGATGAGGGCCATGATGTAATTGATGAAATGGAAAGTGTTAAGAGAGACCTAAAAGATATTGAATTAAAGACAGCTAGAGCCATCATGTTTAGGTCAAAAGCGAATTGGTCCCAGGTAGGTGAACGACCAACCAAATACTTTTTGAATTTAGAAAAAAAGAATTTTATGGACAAACTTATTACTCAACTGAAAGATCAAAATGGGCATATAGTCACTGAATGCAAAGATATCCTCAGCATACAGAAGCAATTTTACAGAAATCTATACTCAGATAGCTATAGAGAGTTAGATGATATTGATGACTGTTGTCCCTTCATAGATACAAACAACTTAGCTGTCTTGTCTGACAACCAGAGAGAGATGATAGAGAGACCTTTATCAAAGTCAGATTTTCTCAACAGTCTTAAATCCTTAAAGAATGGGAAGTGCCCAGGCACTGATGGGCTAAGTGCAGAGTTTTATAAGTTCTTCTGGACTGATATTGGGGATGATGTTAGTCAAAGTCTACTCTATGCTACGGAAACGGGCAGCTTGAGCCAAGAACAGAAACGTGGCATTATAACCCTTATCCCTAAAAAAAAGATAGACTCCAGCTAGGAAACTGGAGGCCGATCAGCCTGCTGAATACAGACTATAAGATCTACACCAAGGCCCTGGCAGAAAGGATAAAACCCCACCTCCCTAGTATTATAAGCTCAGATCAATCTGGATTTGTTAGGTCAAGGTATATAGGAACAAGTATTCGCACAGTTGAAGATATATTAGCATACACCACAAAGTTCAGTCGCCCTGGTATTCTGATGGCGGTTGATTTTGAAAAAGCATTTGATAAGATAAGGTGGGAGTTTATCTTTAAGGCACTTGAAAGGTTTGGATTTGGGGAAAAATACATCTCATGGGTCAGGATATTATATAAAGACATTGTTGCCTGTGTCATAAATAATGGGTACACAAGTGACTGGTTTGAACTTGCATGCGGAACCAGACAGGGATGCTGTCTATCGCCTTTTTTGTTTGTTATTGCTGTAGAACTGTTAGCTCATAATGTACGCATGAATGTAGATATTAAAGGTATAAGACTTGGTACTAGAGAAGTAAAGATATGTCAATATGCTGATGATACCACTTGTTTTATCGAATCAGCAGCAGCTCTACATCACCTGCTGGACTGTTTGAGAAGGTTTAGGAGGTACTCTGGTCTGAAGGTGAATAGATATAAGACACAATATCTTGCACTTGGTGGTATTGACACTAGTCAGACCGGATTGGAGGGTCTTGCATGGAGCGAAAGATTGATTGTCCTGGGCATCTCTGTAGCACCGAATAGGACAGAAGCCCAAAATTACTCGTGGAAATTTGAACCCCAGATACAGAAAATCACCAACATAAGTGATGATTGGAGGCACCGCAACATCTCACTCAAAGGTAAAACTATCATCATAAACAGCCTAATGCTACCATGTGTGATGTTCCCGGCCTCAGTCACCACTACACCATCTAGAGCAATAGATGAAGTCAATAGAATTGTTGACAAATTCCTATGGGGCTCCAACAGGAACAAGGTAGCCAGGGCACGTGTTCAGGCACAGACCAAGCATGGTGGACTTGCAGTAGGCAATTTTAAAACGAAAATCATTGTATCTAACATAAACTGGATCAAAAGGTTCTATTGGGATACCACCATGGTTCCATGTGATTTTATTAAGTTATTCCTCCATGAAGTGTCTGACTTGAAACTGTTCATTCATACAAAATCAGATATTAACATACCACGAGAAGCAAGCCCATTCTACTATCAGGTTCTCAAGGGCATGAATTCCAAAATGTCTCACTAGTAAGAGAAACGGAGGTCCGTAATGAAGTATTGTGGAAAAATAAGTTTATTACTATCAATAATACACCAATATTTTGGAAGTCGTGGAGGGAGGCTGGTATTGTCAGGGTTGAAGATTTACTAGATAATGGAAGTTTTATGTCAGACACTCAAATTTCTCAAAGGTATGGTGTTCAGTGTAACTTTCTTCAGGCTCTACAAATCCGACAAAGTATACCAGGTAGCTGGAGAGCTAGCATATCCAGTGACGAAATTCAAAGGCCAAATGACTGTATTTGGGTCATTGATAATACCCCAGACGTAGTTAATCTCTTTTCAACATCAAGCAAGGATTTGTATTGGATAGTTCTATACCGTCACTCACAACAAATGCCAAGGAATGAAATGAAATGGGCAAAAGTCTTTCCTGAGGTCCAATTTACAAAGGCTCCATGGTATGACATATATATGTGTCCATACCAAGTGAGTAGGGAAACAAAGTTACAATCCTTTCAATATAAGGTACTCCATAAAATACTAGCTTGTAACAAATACTTGTTTGATATACGTGCAAAGGAAAGCCCAGAATGTGTATATTGTGATGGTAAGACTGACACTCTTGATCACTTCCTTGTGAAATGCCCCCCAGTAGCCTACTTCTGGAAGTCAGTCATACGATGGATAAACACTGTTGCTAAGATTGATACAGGGAATTTAGATGAGCATGAATTGATACTTGGATTATGTAGAAAAATTCCAAATGGTGATATCATCAACAATGTAATGCTTAGAACCAGGTTTTACATTTATAGGCAGCGTTTGTATCACAAGTGCCATCTTGATCTGTTGCAATGGATAGGAGAGTTTAAACACTCTCTTCTCTCAGAACAATTTATATGCAGTCTGGAGAACAAGCAAAAGAAGTTTAGGAAATGGGAGGCTATTTTGGACTCAATGTAACCGCTCTGCATACACTGAAAGAACCCTAGTATCTCACTCATAGCATACATCCTAGATAGGGGAACGGAGCTGTGAAAACTGTATCGATGTAGAGGTATATCAGTATCTAGTCTCTATCACTAGTCATATAGAACACATCTATTGTCATACTCGCTATAATAATGCGCTATGTATTGTCCTGTGGTGTCCTGTGGTGTTTATATAACAAAATATCAAAAATGTAGCGAAGACCTGTATAGCTATAGACATTTTTTCTTTTTTAAATAAAAAAATGAGCGCTGCTCTATATAAAAAAAAAAAAAAAATTATTCTTTCTCCCCGGGACTCGAAGCCAGCCATAGTGTGTGCACACAGGTACATACACCTCCTTGCGCCCGGCAGCGGACAGCGACAGCGCCCGTCTCGGATAGGCTTGGCAGCAGCACAAGGCAAAAAATAGTGTTTGTACACGATCAGTACATACACCTCGTCGCCTGGCAGCGGACAGCGACAGCGCACACGGCGAAAAAAAGATGCTTCTCGAGGTTATGTTTGTGTATAATACACCTCGCCGCCCTGCAGCTGACAGCTAACGCTTTGAATGCTTCTCGCGGTTATGTTTGTGTATAATACACCTTGTCGCCCGGCAGGGGACAGCGACAGCGCACACGCCGAAAAAAAGACGCGCCCGGACCGGGACTCGACTCATACCTCTAACGGCTGAGTGCAATGCACTAACCACTAGACCACTGAGTCTCCTCCTTCAGCGGCCGTCTCGGCTTGGATTAATTTGAACGCGTCCCTTGGTTATGTAAAAACGATCGTTACACACACCTCGGCACCCGGCTAGGCTTCCTTTGTTTGGTTTAGTTCTAGCCAACCACTTCTCGTCAGTCCCTGTGGCGCAATGCATAGGGAGTTGGACTGGGGATCTTAGGCTGCAGGCTCGAGCCCTGCCCTGGTCAAGACTATCATGGGTTTTAACATGTAACATATGACATGGAAGGACATGAGAGGCGTGCAGGTTATCCATGGAGAACTACATTGGGTACGGGTTATCCATGGATAACCGCACGCCTTACAAAATTGATGTTACAGCCTACAGGGTGTGCAATATCGACAGGTATGTGCATGGGAATATCCAGCAAAAAGCACTGTGCAACCCAGAAATCGTGGTATAAGTTCAGCTAACATGTTAAAACCTGTTATCCAAAGAACACCAGCCACAGCACCTGGTTAGACTTTTCCCGCCTGTCGCGTCAACCTGGCGCCATCTTGAATGTGCATTGTTGTATCAAAACTGACGTCCGTCACGGTTGTCACCATGGTAACCATCCATTTGGTGACGCCCTAAACTGTTGCACGCGTCATAACAACAACATTGACATATGTTAACACGACTTTTTGCTCAGTAAACTTCTACCTACCTTAGAATCCATTCTGGTCCCCGGGATTAATGACGGTGAAGGTGATTTGCGTAATACTGGAAATAGAAATTAATCTTTCTCTTTACAATGGCAAACTAAACACAAAATTAATTCAAAATTTTGAATTTGCGACGTGATCTTGATAAATTACTCACCTTCCACCCGTCATCACCACCGTGAGGTGGAGGATAACCCCGTTGGGAAAGATGAGTTCTAATCTCAAAGATTTCCATCATGACCTATTATGTGACGTCTAAAACTTTCGGCACATTTTTTCAACCTTTTCAAAATTCAATTTTTCGAAAAAATTGACCCAAATCCAGTTATGCACCCATATACTCCCAAAACAATGGTGGGAGCACTTCTGAGCAATTACTCGAGCTTATAAAGCATAAATTGATATAAGATCTCGCCATGACGGCACAGCACTAGTGCAGTGTCACCACCTGGTGTGTTACCCATGAACTAACCAAAGCGTCCCTGTTAACCAAACCTGCGCCTTTTCTAGGTCTATAGAGTTCTATGTATTGTGTTTGTCAAGTTATCAAATACGAATTTAACCTTGCTATCTTTTCTGTATTGACAGAAACCAAACTTGTAAACCATATCAGCTGTTCTACGCTAACAAATGGTCTCTATTTCAACACATTGATTCAAGTGTCATTTCATAGGTAGACAAATAGTTCAATATACAGTACCCGGTCATCAGTTACCTATGTAGGGTTATATCTGCAGAGCTTAGGTATTGTGATGCAATGTTATAGAACATATAATATTGGAATCTTATCAAATGTCATTTATTTGTATTTTAATGTTGCAAAGGCATTTTGATATATATTTGGTTAGAAATATGATGGGTATTGGAGTGCAACTGTGTTGGCTGTCAGCTCCAGGGTGGAGGTGGAGGTGCTAAAGCTGGTACTCCCACTTAGTTTCAGTGTCACCAGCCCCCCACTACCTCCACCACTCAGAGTGTGACAACCAAGACACACACTAGTTGGGGCTTGTTCAATGTCCAAATATGGTTAAAGCAGGCTAACAATGATGAGGTTAAATAGAGTTGGAAAGGTTAGAGACAGTTAATAGGAGTCCAGAGAGCAAGGAGCTAGTAGCAGCAGTTCCCAGTGTGGAGTGGTTATGGGAGCAGAGATAGCCAGGGACTGCTAGGACTCTAGGTGTGGGTTATATATGCTACCAGGAACCTGTAGCATTATAAACCTGAAGGTATTGTGACTTTACTTAGAACCCTCTGCCTGTTTTTATGTTGTATTTTGTTGAGCTCTGGAACCTGAACTTTAATATATTGTGAACTGTGTATGACTATGAACTGTGAAATTTATACAGGATATTTTGGTGATATGAACTACCATTGAGATTATTGTGACCTTTTGATGGATATCTCCTGAGATAGTGAGTAAAATTAATAAATATATTATAAACCGCATACTAGCTTCCCATTTGGTATTTTGTAATATATTTTGATCCCTAGAACCTTGATATCAAGCCATAAGTGAAATATGGTGCAATTATAGTAGACAGCAATCACTTTTAGGGAAAAGGCCCATATTCTGCCTTTACCTAATCTGTGTGGGGTCTTTTCTGTCTCAAAGCTGCTTTCAAGCCTAACGCTGTGTGCCCTGGTTGGTGGAACTTTGAGTTTATTGTTTTGTCTGCCGCTTCACTGTGAGTATCCGAGCGTGTTCGGTCTCAGTCGTTGTGGTGACCACATATCAGTAGTGAGGTGCCAGCCCGGAGTGAGATGGGTCTGGTCTGATATGTGGGTCCAGGAGAGGTGTAAGCAGAGACAAAACATTGACTGTTGTGCACACTGTGAGAAACCTCGCTTGGTTGCTATTATACGACAGGTGTCCCTCATAGTGACGGCAGGCAATCAGCCTTACCCTAACATTGCGACTGGTGGAGAACCCTAAATAGGTTACTTACAAATTCAAAATGTCACAAATTGATAGAGAACATAGATCTGGCAGGATCTTTGATCAAAATCTTGAAGATGCCAATATCCAAGGTCTATATCAAGCCATAGCTCAGATGTTTGAACACAATGTTCAAACTATGAAGCAAAGAACAGAGCAACAAATAGAATGATTGATTGAAAGGCAGGGGGGGGAGATCAATGCTTTGGGCCAGGGCCAAGGCCAAGGTCAGGGCCAAGGTCAAGGTCAGGGCCAAGGTCAAGGTCAAGACCGGGGTGATAGACCAGATGTCTATCATTTAGGGGGCAGGTCAGCATATGCCAAACCACCAAGTAATTTCAAGAACAGTGCTAATATGGATCCAACGCTATGTAAAGGTGCCAGGTCTTATGAATATTGATGCCGAATTTTCCTACCTATCTTGAGGGCCCAGCTTGAGACTGGTACATAGTCAGCAAGGTGAAGGAGAAAGCCACATGGGCTGAGGTGAGGAAAGCCTTTCTAGACAATTTCACCAAGGTGACTAATGCTGAGTTTGAAAGGTTGTCTAGGTTATCCATGAGGCCAGATCAGGAGTTGGAAGACTTTATAATTCAGGCTCTCATGCCTACCGGCGAATGAGTCTGAGTGAGACCGGAAAAGCAACCAGCCACTTTCCAAAAGGCTATAGACATTTGTAAAGAGGCTGAAGAAGACTTTGACATGAATAAGGACCAGTCTATCCTTGCTAATCAGAGAGAAATTCAGGTTATTCTTAAGCAGAGTGCTGACATCACTAAGCAGCAGTCACAAGAGATAAAATTGCTTTAACAGCAGTATGCCTCTGGTGTTGCAACACTTGGTAGTCAGAACTCTTCAATTAGTGCGGCCCAATCCATTTCACCCAGGGAGTCTGAAAGTGACAGGCTCAGGCGTGAGATGGCAGAGCTGAGGAAGATGGTTGAGGCATGCAACATCACCACAGTTGCCACTATGGATTCCACTCAGAGGTGCTTCAATTGTCGTGGGGAACGGCATTTCTTCAGGGAGTGCCCTTTACCTAAGCGACCCTATACTCCGAAGAATCAGAGGAATGGTGGCAGGGGCAACAACCAAGGTACCAGAACTGAGAAAAACAGTGGCAGCAGCTTGGGCAGTAATAGCAACAGCAGTGGCAGTGATGAGATATTCTACAAAAGGTTCTGTGCTGAGCTGATGAGAAAAGTTCAGAGCTTGGAGGCGAAGCTCGAGAATAAGTCATCTGCCAACCAGTCAGAAAACTAGAATCTCCTCCTCCCTGTGTAAAAGACATTTGTAAAGAGGCTGAAGAAGACTTTGACATGAATAAGGACCAGTCTATCCTTGCTAATCAGAGAGAAATTCAGGTTATTCTTAAGCAGAGTGCTGACATCACTAAGCAGCAGTCACAAGAGATAAAATTGCTTAAACAGCAGTATGCCTCTGGTGTTGCAACACTTGGTAGTCAGAACTCTTCAATTAGTGCGGCCCAATCCATTTCACCCAGGGAGTCTGAAAGTGACAGGCTCAGGCGTGAGATGGCAGAGCTGAGGAAGATGGTTGAGGCATGCAACATCACCACAGTTGCCACTATGGATTCCACTCAGAGGTGCTTCAATTGTCGTGGGGAACGGCATTTCTTCAGGGAGTGCCCTTTACCTAAGCGACCCTATACTCCGAAGAATCAGAGGAATGGTGGCAGGGGCAACAACCAAGGTACCAGAACTGAGAAAAACAGTGGCAGCAGCTTGGGCAGTAATAGCAACAGCAGTGGCAGTGATGAGATATTCTACAAAAGGTTCTGTGCTGAGCTGATGAGAAAAGTTCAGAGCTTGGAGGCGAAGCTCGAGAATAAGTCATCTGCCAACCAGTCAGAAAACTAGAATCTCCTCCTCCCTGTGTAAAAGTCAAAGATGCAGTTGAGTTAGATTCAAACAGAAAGTATAGTTTCTTGCATAAGAAAGATTATGACACAGATATTCTGACATATAAGTATGATGAACACCCTGAGGTAGACAGCCTTTGTACAAGCTGTTTTAATGATAATGATTTATATTCCGGTCAGGAGTGTGCCATGGGCAATGTGCCGTATGAGGATCCAAAGGGGAGATGTGACCAGTCCAGGAGAGAGTCGACGGGCATCAGTGGATCTCGTAACCCATGCACTAGGGATATGATTTCATCTATCTGTGAACACCAAGACAGACAGCACCAAGAGGGTAAGGCTTATATGGCATCACATCTGTTGTCAGAGAGGAATTGAATTGAGGTATGCATTGGTCAAACTTGTGCACGGGCACTTGTTGATACTGGGGCAGACTGTAGCTGTGTTAGTCTTGACTATTACAACCAGGTAAAAGCAAATAGTGGTGAAATAGAGGAATTCCCTTCATGTGCATGTGTGACATTTGCAGGGGGTCAGGTCAGAGATGCTCATTGTGACATGAGGGGTGTTATTAAGATTGATGGCATTCCTTATGAGGTCACATTTCATGTTATCCCAGGCCTCAGACTAAACATAGTTTTGGGCAGGGATTTCCTGAAACAATATGGTATGAACATAGTATATGACCAACCCAAAGAAGTAGACCCAGAGGACAATAGCCAGAGTATCGTGAGGGCACATGGTAAGTTGGTAGTGCCAGCACATACTGAGATGCTGTACAGCCTTCCTGTGGATGACGTTTTTTAAAGAAGGTACGTTTCTGACTTATGTAGGTTTTAAGGTAGCAAAACAGACAGGATTGTGGACAGCTACGTGCTGTGTGAGAGTGCATGAGGGCACTGTACCTGTGAGATTTGTTAACCTTTCAGACCAGGAAATTAAGGTGAACCAGGAACGGCTCTAGGGACATTGAGTTTGTCCAGAGACGTTGAGGTGATACAGGTATCTTCTATGGAAATGTTTGATCCACAGGTTGAAGGCAGGGCACAGAAGCAGGATGGACAACCCAGTTTCATTCCATTGGTCGATTATTCTAGGTCAAAGTTGACAAAGGAGCACAGAGCACGGATGGATGCCCTTGTAAGAGAGAACTGTGGAGCCTTTGTAGGACCAGATGGTATGGTGGGTTGTACCGATTGGATAGAACATGAGATAGAACTAATTTCTGGGGCTAAGCCTGTACAGCAGATGCCTTTCAGGATATCACCCAAAAGGAGAGAACAATTGAAGGCGCATATTGATGAGCAAGTAAGATTGGGAATCTTGGAACCCAGCTACGATAGGGGCTGGTCTAGCCCTGCCTTTCTTGTGTCAAAGAAAAGTGGTGGGCATCGGCTCGTTTGTGATTATCGCAATCTTAACGCAGTCACAGTGCCACAGTATCTGGCTATTCCAAAGATAGAGGATGCCATTGATGCTGTGGGTCAGATGCAGCCCAATTTCATTTCAGCTCTCGATTTGCAGATGGCGTTCCATCAAATTCCCATCACAGAGAAGAGCAGAGATAAGACAGGGTTCTTAACTCCATTTGGTAAGTTCAGGTACAAAAGGATGAGTATGGGATTAATGAATTCCTCTCGTAGTTGCCAGATGGTGGTTGACCTCATCTTGAAAGTGTTACAGTTCAAAAATTGTATCTGTTACACAGATGACATTCTCGAGTTTTCAAACACATTTGAACAACATCTGGAAGACTTGGTTGAGGTTCTGAAAAGAATCCAGAAGGCAGGGCTCAAATTTAAGCCAGCCAAGTGCATTATTGTAGCACCTGAGGTCCCATTTCTAGGACATGTCCTGAATAAGGAAGGAATCAGACCAAATCCGGAAAAGATACAAGCTATCAAGGATATCAAAACACCAAAGAATCCTACCAATGTCAGGAGGTTCTTGGGTATGAGTGGCTTCTATAGGAAGTTCATTCCCAAATATGCCACAAGAGCACGATGTCTGTATGATCTCACAAAGAAGAGAAAGGAGTGGGAGTGGACTGAAGAACACACAGAGGCTTTTGAAGATCTTAAGAGGGCTCTGGTATCTGATAATCTGCTCTTATATCCTGACTTCAGAAAGGAGTTCATTGTGATAACAGATGCATCAGACTATGATATCGGTGCAACCTTAAGCCAATATGATAAAGATGCCAATCTGAGACCAGTGGCCTATACAGCAAAGTTGTTCAGCCCAGCCCAAAGAAACTACTCAACTTTAGATAGAGAGTTAGCAGGTATTGTTTATGCTTGTCTTCATTGGCATGTGTATTTGGAGGGTAAAAGGTTCTTGATAAGAACAGATCATGCACCCCTTCAATACATATTAAACCAAAGGAGCAAGCTGTCACCTAGGCAAATCAGATGGGCAGCTGATTTGAGACAGTTCACATTTAAAATAGAGCATGTTAAGGGCAAGGAGAATGTTGTTCCTGACTCTCTGATTAAGCTGGAAGGTAAGCCGTATGAGCAGGATGACATTGAGGAGATGATGGAATCATTTCCTATGCTGAGTTTCATCAGTACTAGTGAGATGCAATGGGCCGAACCTATGGCTGATGAACCAAACATCGGAGATCCAGAAAATCTAGATGTGGACAGTTTCACACTAGAACCAAGAATAGAGGAGCCAGATGACAATCAGGTGCTGGAAGAAGGGGGAGAAGGAGGAAGATATGGAGAATGGACAAGCAAGTGAGCCAGAGACAGTGCCCACAGAACCACCTCCAACTGATCCTCCAGCACTGATTCCAGTGAGTCACAGACTTGTGCCCAGAGCAGCAAAGTCAATACCCACTGATGGCCTACCCACATATCATGAAATAACTAGGATTAGTGATGTGTGCAAACCAAGAGGAGAGGGTGTGAAATATTTAGTCCACTTTAAGGACAGAGATACTTTGTGGTTATCTATTGACCATCTTGATGCACTGGCCAAGAGTAAATTTGTGACAACAGATCTCACAAATAGAGTCAGAGATGTGCAGAGACTAAGATCTCGGTAGATGTGTAAATAAAATTCTAAATGGAAAGTATTCTAGTTTATAGATGATGGTGCTTATATTTATAGGTGTAAGCGTTGCGCAGCGTGTTACACTTGTGGTGCTTATACCGTGTGAAATCTGTAACTGAATACGATACCATTTCTAGAGGAGTTACTGTCTTTCTATTTCACTGTTTAATATCATGCATTATCCAGATGTATGATGTACTGGGGATGAACTTACAGTCTTAACACTTTGTTTACATGCTTTTCTTTTCTCGACAGGAGAGCTATAGGTTTGCATAGATGTTTGTAAGATAGAACCAGAATTTTAACCTTGTAATTAGTACATGTAGTGTCCTAAGCAGGCAACCCAGCCTCTTAGACTACTGGTGATGTACACATATCTTTCTCATTTGAGCTCAACCACCAAAGGGCAAGCCAGCTCATGGTGTATAAAGTAGAGCTCTGGGAACCCAATTGAGAAAAAGGGGTTGAGTATCACATCTATATGCCGAACCAGGTGTACAGAAGTTATATGAAACCTAACAAAGACCATTTCAGACACAAAGTCTATCTATGTGGTAGCAAGCCCAATTACTTCAAACTATTAAATCTAAGGGACAAGTGTATCATTGTGATAAGCTGTGAAAGGAGCAGACTAAGGTTCATTGCTATGTTTCACCTCATGGAGGACCAAAAAAAAGCTAATGTTTCTGTTCAGTTCCTATTAGCATCATGATATTATATTTTCTTTACGATTTAACCCGAATAGAGGGGTGATTAGGCAGTGCTTTGCTAAGGTTCCATACCGATATGAGTATTTGGTTCCAAAAGACCAGCATTATGTACCTAGATCTAACCTCATTGGACTCAAACAACCTCGATTTGACTTTAAAATCTATGTGTGATACTGAGAATGTGACTGGAGCAGATGCCAGAGGTATTTGGGTCTGCAGGTGGTGTTTTGTGACACTTAGGGGCATAAGTTGCATGGAGTGTTGCAAGAGCACAGGGAACACATAAGAGTAAGCTTGGGATGCAGGGGCCCAGAGGAAATAGCTGCATCCAATAGATGTCTAATGTGCCAAGTCAGGCAGCATAGACGGTGTGCAAGAGCCATTGACCTGATGTGTGGTATTGCTGAGTAGAAGCAAGCTTTGAATGTGATTTCCCAGCCACATATCTGAGTTAGCTTTGAGATATTTGTCTCAGTTTAAATACCACTCATTGTTACAGATTTCAGAAAATAGCTGGCAGGTTAAAGGTAAGTCTATAATTGCATAAAATAAGTCTAAGGATAATAACAGAGAATTAGTTCAGGCTGTTTAGATCGAGCCAGGAAGCTGTTCCCTAAAGGTATTTGGAATTAGGTTTAAGGTGCTATGTGAAGAGATTCTGAACTGAGTATTATTGGTTGTAGAAAGTATGAGACTTACATTGTTACCCATGCCATGGTTGAGATGAGTGTCATGCGTGTCATGTTTTGATTATGTTTATCTCAATTTTCTTTGATAATCAGATGCTGAGTTTATGTAGGCTAGGTGCCTGGTTGGAATAGATGACTGATGATATCAATGGTAGCAGTAGGGCTGCGAGATGGTGACTGGTGTTAAAGGGTGGACTGGTCACAAGTCATACCTTTCGGATCCAAGTACAATACAAAGGCATGAGCACATGATTGACAGAGATATTACATGGTGGGTTTTGTCTCTCGGCACAGGGACGAGCCCATTATGTGTCACCCAACCAAGAAGTTACTTTACTTGAGTCCCCATAAAGTTTTGTTATCTATTGGAAGGTTTAAGAAGATTTGATATGTATGATGATCATATGATGATGTATAGGTGATAATTATTGTAACTGGAAAAGAAAATATTTTGTATTGATTATTTTCAATGTTTCAAACTTAATGTTGAAATTTTATATGTATGTGAGGGTCTTGAATAAGATCCTGGTTGATGCACATTCAGTTAGTTATTTCTGTGCTGTGATATAATTTACATGTATAGTTTTGATGAATGTGTATTTGTTTTTGTCAGAGATAAGATAGGATCTTGAATAAGATCCTGGTTGATAAATATAATCAATTAAGAGTAACAAAGATATATGGTTAATCTTATGGACAGTGTGTTACATTCAAGAATTATGAGTTTAAAAAGGACCAGTTAGATGTTTGGTCATAGTATTTGTGTGTACAAAACAAGATTTTTTTTTCATGCATTATTCATTTTAAGTATAGTAACTGATGTAAAAAACAAAAATAAAAAAAAAATTGAAAATACCCAAAAAAGCGGTGGATTCTAAGGTGATTATAATTAGTTTTGAGTGGTACAAAACATTTTAGTTCCCGAGGTGTAATGTAGGGTTATATCTGCGGAGCTTTGGTATTGTGATGCAATGTTATATAACATATAATATTGGAATCTTATCAAATGTCATTTATTTGTATATTGATGTTGCAAAGGCATTTTGATATATATTTGGTTAGAAATATGATGGGTATTAGAGTGCAACTGTGTTGGCTGTCAGCTCCAGGGTGGAGGTGGAGGTGCTAAAGCTGGTACTCCCACTTAGTTTCAGTGTCACCAGCCCCCCCCCCACCTCCACCACTCAGGGTGTGACAACCAAGACACACACTAGTTGAGGCTTGTTCAATGTCCAAATATGGTTATAGCAGACTAACAATGATGAGGTTAAATAGATTTGATAAGTTAGAGACAGTCAGTAGGAGTCCAGAGAGCAAGGAGCTAGGAGCCTAGGAGCAGCAGTTCCCAGTGTGGAGTGGTTATGGGAGCAGAGATAGCCAGGGACTGCTAGGACTCTAGGTGTGGGTTATATATGCTACCAGGAACCTGTAGCATTATAAACCTGAAGGTATTGTGACTTTACTTAGAACCCTCTGCCTGTTTTTATGTTGTATTTTGTTGAGCTCTGGAACCTGAACTTTAATATATTGTGAACTGTGTATGGCTATGTACTGTGAAATTTATACAAGATATTTTTGTGATATGAACTACCATTGAGATTATTGTGACCTTTTGATGGATATCTCCTGAGATAGTGAGTAACATTAATAAATATATTATAAACCGCATACTAGCTTCCCATTTGGTATTTTGTAATATATTTTGATCCCTAGAACCTTGATATCATAAGTGAAATATGGTGTAATTCTAGTAGAAAGCAATCACTTTTAGGGAAAATGCCTAAATTCTGCCTTTACCTAATCTGTGTGGGGTCATATCTGTCTCAAAGCTGCTTTCAAGCCTAACACTGTGTGCCCTGGTTGGTGGAACTTTCAGTTTATTGTTTTGTCTGCTGCTTCACCGTGAGTGTCCGAGCGTGTTTGGTCTCGGTCGTTGTGGTGACCACATATCAGTAGTGAGGTGCCAGCCCGGAGTGAGATGGGTCTGGTCTGATATGTGGGGCCGGGAGAGGTGTAAGCAGAGACAGAACATGGACTGTTGCTATTATAGGACGGGTGTCCCTCATAGTGACGGTAGGCAATCAGCCTTACCCTAACACCTAGTACTTTTCTCAGGATGAATGTTATTATGAGTACAAATAACAAATTTCAACATATCCTTTTATCTTTTTAATGTTAATTAATTAGAAATTGTAAACCCAGTAAAAGCCACCCCTACCCTAACGGGGTAGGGGTTAACTTACTTTTTTGGGGGGAGCAAGCTTTTAGCATGCCTTAAAAAAATAAACTAATTTTTTTTTCCCCTATTTTAAAGGGAACCCCTACCCCAAGGCCTGCCACCCCACCCTACCCTAAGGGCCCCCACCCCAAGGGCCCCCACCCCAAGGGCCCCCACCCCAAGGGCCCCCACCCCAAGGGCCCCAACCCCAAGGGCCCCAACCCCAAGGGCCCCCATTTTTTTTTTTACCCAAAAAAAAACAACCACATAGTTAAATCATGTGTTGTTTACAAACAAAAACGTTATGTTGTTAACCAACCCCCATTTACATAATCGAGTCACAAATGAAGGCCTCTAATTGGCTAAGGGGGTGTGGTCTATTTTCCAAATAAGGAGCTCACCAAGCTGGGTGTAGGTCACATGGCCAAAGGGGGCGTGGCCACCACTAATTAGGTCAAGCTCAAGGTCACATGACCATATATGGGCATGCACCACGGGGGGTTCAGGAGGCCTCTGATTGGCTGCGTCCTGTAGTTAGCTATAGTCCTGTTCCCCTAATTAGGTCAAGGGGGCATGGCCTATTATGCAAATGAGGGGTCAAGTGACCGGGGTAATCCCCTAATTAGGTCAAGCTCAAGGTCACATGATCATATTTGGGCATGCACACCCCTAATTAGGTCATGGTCACATGACAATATATGGGTATGCACCACAGGGGGTCCAGGTCACATGACCAAATTGAGGCCTCTAATTGGCTGCATCCCCAGTGAGTAATATCCTGTAGGTATCTATAGTCCCGTTCCGATACATACTATACTACTTGCACTTATCTCATAGAGTAACAGACCCCTGGTATATATACAAGGGTCTGCTACTCCACGGTACTCCACAGTATATATACCTGCATACCACTACTACACATTTGTATGGAGATTGCACACGCCCGTGGCCAACTAGTTTAAAATTAGATCTGATGAATCACACAAGGCACATGCCTCACACATCTTTAGGCTGTGGTAAAGGTCTACCCCAGAAGAATCGGCTAAAGACGGACAAGATGACCCACACAGGAGAGAAACCTGATGTGTGTTCACATTGGGGTAAAGGAACTATAAAGGCAAGTGATCTAAAGAAACACATCATGACCCATACAGGAGAGAAACCTGATGTGTGTACACACTGGGGTAAAGGAACTATAAAGGCAACTGATCTAAAGAAACACTTCATGACCCATACAGGAGAGAAACCTCATGTGTGTTCACACTGTGGTAAAGGAACTATAGAGGAAAGTTATCTAGAGAAACACTTCATGACCCATACAGGAGAGAAACCTCATGTGTGTTCACACTGTGGTAAAGGAACTATAAAGGCAAGTGAACCAGAGAAACACATCATGACCCATACAGGTGATAAACCCTATGTGTGTTCACACTGTGGTAAGGGATTTGGTAGCAAACATGCACTCAAGTTACACATGATGATCCACACAGGAGAGAAACCCCATGTGTGTTCATATTGTGGTAAAGGATTTATACAGGTAGGTGGTCTAAAGGCACACATGATGACCCACACAGGAGAGAAACCTTATGTTTGTTCACACTGTGGTAACGGATTCTGTATCAAACATGCACTCAAGTTACACAAGACGATGTGCACAGGAGAGAAATCCTTTGTGTGTTCACACTGTGGTAAAGGATTCTGTAGCAAACATGCACTCAAGTTACACAAGACGATCCACACAGGAGAGAAACCCTATGTGTGTTCACACTGTGGTAAGGGATTCTGTAGCAAACATGCACACAAGGTACACATGATGATCCACACAGGAGAGAAACCCCATGTGTGTTCATATTGTGGTAAAGGATTTATACAGGTAGGTGGTCTAAAGGCACACATGATGACCCACACAGGAGAGAACCCTTACGTATGTTCACACTGTGGTAAAGGATTCCGTATCAAACATGCACTCAAGTTACACAAGACGATGTGCACAGGAGAGAAATCCTATGTGTGTTCACACTGTGGTAAAGGATTCTGTAGCAAACATGCACTCAAATTACACAAGATGATCCACACAGGAGAGAAACCCTATGTGTGTTCACACTGTGGTAAAGGATTCTGTAGCAAACATGCACACAAGTTACACATGATGATCCACACAGGAGAGAAACCCCATGTGTGTTCATATTGTGGTAAAGGATTTATACAGGTAGGTGGTCTAAAGGCACACATGATGACCCACACAGGAGAGAAACCTTATGTATGTTCAGACTGTGGTAAAGGATTCCGTATCAAACATGCACTCAAGTTACACAAGACGATGCACACAGGAGAGAAACCCCATATGTGTTCACACTGTGGTAAAGGATTTAGTCAACTAGGTCACCTAAAGACACACATGATGACCCACACCGGAGAGAAACCCCATTTGTGTTCACACTGTGGGAAAGGATTCCGAGTCAAACATGCACTCAAGTTACATATGATGATCCACACAGGAGAGAAGCTACAGTGTTCAGATTTCGGTAACACAATTAGGGACCAAGCTGACCTTAACAGGTATAATTATAGAGGTGCTGAGACATCGAATGAACACCCAGACAACGGTGAAGAATTCCATGGCACAGTTAGGCTCTGCCATAAACCATTCACAATTAACACTAAAAGTACTATGTGTGCCACAGGCACCAGTGATGATTATGTTCTCAGAGGGATGCCAGCTTCACAAGTCTCAGAAATGTCAACCCATGTAGTAACTGAACGGGTTTTACCTATACCAAGTGAAGGCACTTCATCACATGAACCAATAACCAACTCGCTCATTCCAGCAGACAATGAGTTGAGGCGTCAGGATTATGTGTGTCACTGTATTGACTGTATCATAAACCAAAGGCAGCTATTAGAACTGGTCAATGATATCTATTATCCATGATGCGTTTTGAGTGCCTTTTTTGTTATAACCAGTATGCATTAAATAGTTACAACCACACGGTTTTGACACTTAATCTAACACTTGGGGGCTTCCCTAGCCCATTTAAAAGGGTCTATATCTCATCTTTACTATCCGCTCGGATGTGTGTGGTGCACATATGCCCGGGCACCCACACATTCCTCTGTGAAATTGTGTAATGTCGTTCTCACCGTGAATATGACCTTAGCTGTTGAAATGGCGTTAACACCCATTACTCACTCACTCAATCTAACACTTGGTGAGATTAAGTACAATGCCTATATGATAGTGTCTACCGGGTGGTTGACACTATGGTGGCCTATTAGGCCTTCATAGTGTCACCATGGTGTGTTTGGATGTGTTTTTGTGTTGGCCCCTTTAAAAGGGGCCAACACAAACTAGTTATGGTTTCATTGAGGCGTCTTTTTCTCATTCAGGTGTTAGAAAATGTCTTTGAAAAAGAAATCATACTGTCACTGTCAACTCTAAATAATCATACTGTCACTGTCAAATAAGAAAGAAAATTCGTACTGCCAATGTCAACTAAAAAAATCGTACTGCCACTGTCAACTAAAAAGAAATGCTGTCACTGTTAACTAAAAAATAATGATCATACTCCCACTGTCAACTAAGAAAAAAATCGTAGTGCCACAGTCAACTTGAAAAAAAATTGTACTGTCGCTGTCTACTTAAACAAGAAAAATGTGGGAAGGACCACGGATGGGAGTTGCCACTCCATCCCTAGCCACTGCGGGTGACGTCACTGAGAGGGCCCCAGACAGGTAAAATCGACAAGGGGACAAGTCCACTTCTTAAAATCGACAAGGGACATTGGGTTGCCTGACAAGAGACAAGACCCATTTCTTAAAATCGACAATGGACATAGGACCCCCCTGTCTAGGGCCCTACTGAGGCAGCATGACGTCACCAATGATGTCATAGGTGACAGGGAGAAAACATAATGGAGTCACTGTCAACTGTCGATCTGATTTTTAGCTACTTGTGACAGGTATCTTTTAGCATAGGCAATAATTGTTTTACTGGGGATTAAGGTGACTGGTGGGGACTGTTAGCTCAGTATTTGGACACCAGGGGTCTCGGAGCTATATTCACAGTATGGCTAAACTAAATATGCAAAATACTGGAAGGCTTGGCAGGGCAGGGGGTAGAACCCTGGGCCCTATGAGTGGAAGGCAGACATGTAACACATGTGTCACCTGGATTGTTGAGCTGATTACTCAGAATAAACTGTAATGATCTATCTGTCAATATTGCACCCATGTCTTTACATCTTCTATTTCAATCATCCAAAACTTTAGAAATATGAGAGGACCATACATCAATATTTCAACCCCTGCAAAGATATACTTGTAATATAAGTGCTGAGGAAGTTATACACAAATCTAATTACTTTTGGATATGAATTTTAGGATTTATGTAATAAATCACTATAAGTTCCTATATAAGATTGAAGTTTCTGGATCTTAAAAATATGCCCAGGAACCCCACCTCATTTTTGCATACATATATATATATATATATATATATATATATATATATATATATATATATATATATAATGTACATATCATTTTGCACCTCTGATGAGAATTTGGCGAAAATCTAATTACTTTTAGTCTATCCCAGCCAGCCACCTTTTAAAAGGAAGGGAGGGGGGAGGTAGTGAGTTAGAGGGTGGGAGGAAAGGACGGAGGACAGGAGGGAGGGAATAATGAAGGAAGGGCAAAAGGGAGGGAGTAGAGTTTAGTGCATGGAGTAGATTGACCTAATGGATTGGAGTTAGGAGAAATGGAGAGGGTTGGAGTAGAATCAGGGGAAGTAGATCTCAGTTTGATCTGGCTCCAACTCGGTCATGCCCCCAGTGGGACAATAACACACTCTTGGCTGCATTTTCATTTTGCTGCATGCTCATCTGGCCATGGGGGACCTGATCTTCTGGCACTCCCCTATCCCCTCCCCCAGCCACACACCCCCCTCCCCACTTCATCCCAAGCTCCTTCCATGGCAACTCAAGGCTCCACTTCCCCATAAGCACCTTTTCCCCCCCTCTTATCCCTTCACTAATCACCAAGCAAGCAATCTTCCTTTTCCTTGTCCCTTTTCCAATGTTAAGGTCCATATCTACCTTAAAAGATTGTCCTCAGAGTGATTTTCCCACAGTGAAAACTGAATATGGACAATGCAAATACTCATAGCGACATATCATTCCACATGCATATCTAATTTTTTTATTTCATTTTTTTTGGGGGTGTTACTTTTGCAAAATCAATTATTAATTGGCAGTGATTGATAAAAATTGAAACCTGTATCCACCGATGTTAATCATCATCACATGTATTTTACCGGGATTTCACCAGTATCAAACCTGAGTACGGTACCATGTTGTATACAGACGCCTAGGCTGTGCCCTAGTTACTCTTACTTATAGCAGGGGCGTACCCTACACTCACTATATACACCCTGCGTCCTACATAGTGGGAGACCAGGAGGGTGTTGCTCCTATAGTAAAAGGAAGAGCTGGCTAAAAATGCCCTCATTTCAAGTCCTTTCTTTTCATGTGGCTATAATTTGTTCCTTTTGTTGCTCACAAGTGGTCATTCAAGTATGGTGCTAAAAAAGGGGGATTTGAGTAGGTACCTAGTTGGGAGAAGTCAGTCAGTATAATATACTATAGAGTGTGTGACGTGAGTAGGTACCTAATAGTGTAGCTCTCTCTGTTTTAAACAAGGCAGGTCACTTTTCAGACTAATGTGGGGAGTGCAAGTACTTTGGTGAAGCAGTGCACGACTTGTTTAGAAAAGAGGGCACATACTCACATCTCTTTTTACAATAGGAGCAACACCCTCCAGCATTCGCTGCACTACAATCATCCTAGACTTAAGATTCTGTACAACATGCTGGAATAAATACACCTTTACTGCTAACTGATATGAGGTCTTGCCCTATGAGTCATGTCCACTGCTAACTGATATGAGGTCTTGCCCTATCAGCCATGTCCGTATAACTGATAATCATAGATATGAATTTGTGACAATCTTTATGGAAGTAGTTGGGGGTTGGAAAAAAATCTGCTGATCCGCCAAAATCCATCAAGTCCCCCCCCCAGCTGGAAATAAATGACTCGGCCCTAAATTACATTGATAGGTGGTTTTGGATCAGAGGGGCTATGAGCAAGAGGGTGCCCCCCACTGAATACTGATGAAGCAGGTTTGGGGGGAGGGGGGGGGCTGAGTAGGAGGCCCTCATATAATGATAGGGTCCCAAATAAGTCTGCATTTGCTCCCAGCAAACTGGGACACTTGCCCCACCCACCTACTGCGCTTAATCATCCCACAAGTAAATTAGAGCACAAAGTAGGCATTTCTCAAAATGTTACGACTAGACCCGTTCAAATTGTACTGGGCCCATCGATAAATGTGGTCAGATGAGGGAAAACATGCCTCCAGGGGGGAAAGTTGCTTCTTAAGGTTAAAGTCACAGGCTTTAAAATGAGACATCTTGATCTAAAATATCCCCAGTAGTTTTTTCTGTAAAATTTGCTTGTCAAACACAGGTTGCAGTCTGCAACTGAAAAATGCAAATAAGCTCTAAATGTGTTATATCCTATCACAAATACCTATTATGCACAAAAAATTGTTTTGTGGAAAAATAACCAAAGAAATGTGATGTTTTTATTGTAAAATTGGCTCTAGAGGGAATTTTTGAGCTTATTCTTCATTTCTGAGGTCCTGAGGAAATTTTTAAAAAGGTTTGTGGCAATATTTCCCATTTGGACTAATAGGATGGTTTCCATGGCAACCAGAAATTGTCATTTATATATGCCAATTTTCTATGTTGCCATGGCAACGAACATTCCTATTGTATTCCAAAAATAGAACATTTTCAGTGGAGATGGAAAAATTATAAGCATACCACAGGATTCCCCATCTAAAATTCATATTTAGCATTTTTGCCCCCCCCCACCCCTCATCATTAAAGTGCTCAAGGCATATTAAGAATTAATCCAGTCATGCCCCCTCCCTTCTGCATGACGTCATTTTAGGATGGCCCCTAGCGGGATCGCTAACTTTAATGGCATTACAACCCAACATCTAGCGGTCACTTATGGTTGCACTGAGCAGTCATAGCACAATACCTATGATCATCAGGACTAATTTTGAGGTATTAAATTCACAGTGTCTATGTTTAGTCATGCCGCGATGACAAATGCCTTCCTGCAGTCATAATGAGAAGTTTTAGCACTACCCCACCACCATTGAATTAATTAAATTTCAGTACATGCCCGGCGTCTCCTGAACATGTCTGTAGACCCTTTCCCTGAAGCTTGTGTGATATAGATAATGATCTTTCATCATCACCATCTCCACAGATGTGTCACTCTCTCAGTACATAAATAAAGAAAGGTTTTTCTAAGATTGCGGAACTTGCATCTCCGAATAAACTACAAAAGAAACTATGGAAGGCCCAAACATGCTTTTAGATAGTACATAAGGTTTGTAATATTCTTTACATCATAATACCTGTATATATGTCATCTCCCAAGTACAAAATCAAAAGAACAGACTGAGAGAAGCAAAGGACTAATTATAAAAGAAAATTTAATCAATATACATAAAATCACCTGGCTTAAATCAAGTCAGTGTGTAGCCTACTACACACAAAATAAACTGAGTGTACATTTGGGAGTTGTCAAGGGATTGGAAGGGATGGGAAGACAAGGAGAAGGAATAGGGGATTAGGGTTTTGGGTGGGATATGAAGTTGGAAATTTAGAGGAAGGGCATGTGGGCAAAAGCCCCCTGGTTTCATTTTCTAAACTTCAAATTTTGCCAAAAGTAGAAGCTTATTGACACTCCCGCTCATTTTTCCCCATAGAAATGAGAGATAAATAAAAAGAATGAAGCCCACAGTTGGTCCATCTGTGGGCAGTGGACCTGTTGAAGTAGGAGATGAGAGAGAATTGCAACTCATTTGCAACAGAAATGAATGGTCTGTTCTTTATCACACTCCAACTCTGTCAGGCCCCCACTCCACCTCAAGCTAGACTTCCCCAGAAGCACTTATTTTCCCACGCAGATCCCTCCCCTAATCCCCAAGCAAGGAATCTTCCTTTGCCTCGTCCTTGTCCAACGCCAAGGTCCATATCTACCTTAACAGGCCGTCTTCAGAGTGATGTCCCAATGTTTACTGTTTGTAACTAATTAACAATATTGTATTAGACTCTAAAATGCCTTACAATTAATAACTGATAAAAGGTCAGATTGCAGTCTCTCCCTCCCTCCTTCTCGCGCTCTCTCTCTCTCTCTCTCTCTCTCTCTCTCTCTCTCTCTCTCTATCCATCTATCTATCTATCTATCTCTCTCTTTCTTTCTGATCACTTGCCTCCCGATTCGAACATTCCATATTCGTTTAGTCATGTTGATCCACATCCACCTTTGTTCTTTATTCGAGATTTCCCCTACACAGAGAAAAGAAGACTGATCGCTTTGACACATATTGCACAGGTCATGATTGTCTCCCACATGACATGCATGAAAGGCATGTTTAATGAGGTTGACACTCTCTCATTTGGTTCGTCAACTCCACTTGACATGTGCAATAAAGACAGTTGTCATGGTGACATATGTGCCATGTCCCAATGACTTGTGCTCTATGTGTCAAATTAAGTTGACATGGATATACATGTCATTTTGTCAGGAAGACTTTTTTCAGTGTATAGAAGGAGGCCTGGAGGGTGTTGCTCCTATAGTAAAAGGAAGAGCTGGCTAAAAATGCCCTTGTTTCCAGAAAAGAGGGCACATACCCACAGCTCTTTTTACAATAGGAGCAACACCCTCCTGTGCATTAATTAATCGACAATGGTTTATACATCAAATACATTAACCCCTACAGCAGATGGAGCTATATCAAAGCAGTCTGTATTTAGCGGGGCAATGATATAATATATAAGATCTATAAAGGTGCACCTGGTACTGCATGTCATTCTCGGGATTTCCATGACTCTCCCAGCTAATGACATGAGGTCTGTGGGGTAGAGGATGGGGGGTGGCACAGGTGTTCGACGGACTATAGGACTATATTTATAGGTGCCTATAGGATTTGCTGCAATGCCATTCTCATACTATCTGTGGTAAAATAAGCAGTCCTGGAATTCATCTTTTCCGCCAATATTTACAAACGTGATGCTCCCATGTTGGAATGATGTAATGCTACCACATAAGGCAATTGGGGAGGGGCAGATTTGATGGGTGCAAAACAATCAAAGGAGGACAATCCTTAAAGGGGTGAATCCACTGGTGTCACTCTTTTTAATATGTCAGTCATGATTCCTGCATGAACACAATGCCATCACCGGTCCATCGTCATTCCGTCGAGATTCCCTTCCCTTCAGTCCCGAAATTGTGCTTGATGGAATAAGGTTATTGTTATATATGGGACATCTTTATCTGCCTGGTTGCTCGTAATTGTTATGCAGTGTAGTCTTTACAAAGAAGTCCCAGTTGGTTGTTCAGTAAAGCACATGTGTTATAAGGAATCTCTGTGCAATTATAGTGATTTCACTATCTTTAAGTTGCAATAGATCCCTCTAATTTTATCAATATTCTTCTTTATACTGTAGTATTTAATATCATGCATTTATCGAACGATCTAAAAATATCTCACCCAGATATGAAAACCTGCATGTATAGATGTCTTCATGTCATATCCCGTGTAAGGTAAGGGTGATAGGCTCGGGTGAACTAGACTTTGGAACTATACTGGATCAAAAACTCTTTCAGGAATCGTTAGTTGGAAAATCTCACAAAGGACTGATGCAGCACCATTTACAAATACATTCCCTTTGTGTGACCTTTTTCATATAGAATAACATTGATTTAAGTCGTTTGTCAAGGTTGGTGTTTGTGCTTTGTTGGATGAAAGTGATATTTTTTAAACCTTGAACTTGCAAAATGATACTTTCACAAACAAGTCCCTTTGACTGCCAAAACAATGTGATAAGATTTGCAAGTTTTAGTAGCTCACATATTTGATGATAATTACGTAAACTTAAGTAAGTCATAATGAGATTGAATTACCAAAACTTTTCAACACACTTTGCTGTCAAATCATATCATTACACAAAGTTAAAAAGTGTGCAAATAAAGACATGTGCCTCCCTTCTTAGTCTGATGAGAAACATTGAATCATAAAAGTGTGGCCTCCTTTCACTGTATGGGGGGACAATGAAAGCACCATTATGAGTTCTCATCAAAGAATTCAAGAATCACTTTTTTGAAAAAGTGTCATACATCAAGTTGTACCAAAGAATGTAGCATAACTGATTGTGCCAATTATCTTTATTAGAACTATGTAATGTCACCAGCCCCAAAAGAAAAGAACCATCACATCCTACATGATGAGAGAAAAATGATTTTTTCATTATACTCATCCACAGCAACTTATTCCTTATACCGAAGACTATATATATGACAAGCCAAGCTAATCCAAGCTCCTGATCTCTAAGAAAACAGCAGTTTATGTCTATAGTGCCCCAGGGAGCATGGATTAATGTACTTAGCCCACCGTATTGATGATATTAGGTGTAGGGTAATATAATTGGTCATTAATTATGGAAATCGCCCAGTGGAAATTCTCGGTGTGGATGCTTGGTAGGGGGGAGGGGTGTCTGGTGCCCAGGCACTGATCCTTGTATAGCCCATTTGCATGATATACCCTCAGAGCATATCAAGTGTCGTGGTGAACAGCAGTTCATATAATATGAGGTATAACAAGTGCCTTAAAGTCTCTTAAGGATGATCACTTTTAGTAGTGACCAATCTAGACAGGGATGAGGGGGAGGGGGGTCTTTCCCACCTATAGCTAAGAGATGGTTTCCTTCTTTTGGACCCAAAATTGCCCCTGTTAGGATACATGAAGTATTGGCCCTCATGTACATGCTTCGAAATGGAGAGCCATGCCAAAGTGTTACATTCATCTATTGCATGGTAAATACAGTGGAATATGGCAGCACCATAGGCTTAAACTAGGAGCTCCATATTTCATATCCCCATAGGATAACCCTTGCACTGCCTCTAATACTATCCAAAATGGCAATATAATGATGTTAAAATGTATTTTTCTGGGAATATAAATATACTTTTCAAATATCTATCAAGAATGCAATGAGTTAAATATAAAATTTCACTTGGTCTGATTGAGGGTTATCTCACCACACAGATCCGCTACTCGTGAACCTTTCTCTATGCATCATGCAGCTGGAATTAGTATTAGGCTTAGATATGTACATGATGACCAATATATAAAAAAAGGCCCCCTTAGTATGTCAGATCTTAAATGAGCAGATCGGAGATTGTTGAGTATCATAAGTGGTGGTAGACCTATACACCGGGCTTTGCGGCTGTTAACCCTCAAAATGATCTTGACTCTCAAACAGGTTTTTTTTCTGTTTTAGGGTTAAGAGCTTCCAAGGATCGTATCCCTCAAATTATTCCTCTTATCTTTCAGACACACTTGATCCTAAACACTGTTTTTCCTCAAATACCATCAAGGTTAGCTTGATGGAATTGCAAGGACACATAACACTAAAACAATGATTGGTAAGGGAAAATAATATCACAAAGGTTGTTAGGTAAGGACACATTGATATTTAGAGCAGTAAGTCTATCAACTCTTTGTATAAAACTTTTTAGGGATAAGGATGGCTGTGGTTTGGTCCCATATTTTTGAAGGGAAAGATTCTGTAGTTGCTGTTAATCCTAAATCAGAAAACCTCTTGGATGGTTAAGAGCTGTTTAGGGGATAAGGGCCCCCAAGGCCCAAGGGTGTTGATGTAGGTAGGGAGGGGTGTAAATATAGGGGTCTATTTGTTCAATGTGTTCAGTACCCTTGTCTGTGTGTGTACTACACTCCATTACTGTGTGAATAATGTATTAACTAATCTACAAAATCAATCCATGTTCAAGCTACAGTAGCTCTGTGGGACATGAGTGGTGGTAGGTTATCCTCTTTGAGCAACGCATATCCTTAATAGATAGTACCAATAGTGACCATAATCCTAAACGATTGAAAGAATTAGTCATGTGATAGAAAAGAGTATATATGTAAATGTTAGACATTGTCATTTGTACTGAGAATCAATTCTTATAGTTTGATTTACTCGTACATTGCAGCTGAGAACGGTAAATTCATAGGTATGTATGAGGTATATTCAACTTTTGTGAAAGAAAAAACGAAATTGGAGTCATAATGGCTGGGAGATGATTTGTATCTAATATAGTAGGATGACTTGTTGTTTAATTATTAGTTGCTTGACGTATAAAATACAAGCTGACTGATAACAAAAGATCAAAATGATCTTTAGAATATGGCTTTGGATCTGTGTACCAGGACAATAACAAACTACAAGGAGTTACTTACATTTGCTAGTGCCCATTTCCGTACTAATACAAACTATATTGGTTTGAAGTCAAAAAGAGGATTACAATCGCTGTTCAATCCCTATCACCAATGTCATGCACCTGCTCTCATACACATGATATTCTCAGATATGCAATTATTCATGGAAAAAAGGAACCTTTAGACATGGCTTAGACTAAAACAACTCTTTAGCAGTCTGCCATTACCTTTATATCCTGGGTATGAGTATCTAAACAAGGTGTGACTGTCAACCTAACACGGCCCCATCCACCACTAGCAACCACCTTCACCCAAGCACTCACCCCCTCCCTTAACCATAAAGGGCAGGATCCACTACACCGACAAAGTGTTCATTTTTGTACACTGCCTGGGGCTTCTTGTAAAAGCTACACTGGTTCACTGCTATCCAATTACGGTGGGACACTGTTCAGTTTTACAACGATCCATTTGTAGTGCATGCAAAAAGGGATCAACATTTTCAAGAAGTGGATCATGTGCCAATTTCAATGTGATGGAAGAGCAGTACGTGATAGAATTAACAAATATCAATAATTCTTGATTATTACACCAGTTAACAGGTAGTCTGTCAGAAGTTTGCATTTTCATGATGAAATAAAAAAGTGGATCACGGGCTTCGCACTGGTCATGTAGCCACACCCTGTCTGGAGGCTACCAGTACTCCAGTCACCAATAACCAATATTGACCATTATCGACCCACTCTGCCCACCCGCTGCCCCCCCTAGTACCCCCTGGTGGACAGGCCTGGTCTTTCCCACACTGAGGTGTCCTGGTGAGCAATCTATACACGTGGACTCTCTATCAGTGTACTTGTACCTGTGCACACCTGGCATTATGAATATAATAACTGGCTGTTTTTATGTACATTTTAGTTCATATGTTAACATGATTTCACTTCTGTATCTTTACATACTAACTTCTCTATATCCAACTTGGCATACCCTGATTTATCTACTCTCTTACAGGCATCTCCACTTTCATCACTAACTATGCTTGTTTAACTCTCCTGTAACACAATAATCATGATAGATTTATAGAGGATTTATAAAGAAATGATCCTGTTCTTTACCTGCCCACTGTCAAGTGTCTGCAGTTCTGTCACCCTGTAAGCTACCTGTCATTTTCACCGCCCAACAGTTTAAGGGTCACCGATATAGGAGGGCATCATTATCATTGGTTGTTATGATGCATCAATGAAGGATCAAACTCATCAGCTCTTTATTAGAGCACTGACCCTCCGGGGAAGGACTGGAGGGCATTTCAAAACGTCATTTACAGCTATGGTCTGAAATGCCCTCCTGACCTCATAGTGTCAGCATGTACATATATCATGATGACCCGTGACCTTGATGTATTTATGCATTAGTGTATCTTAATTCTTGGTGTTACTATGTTATTGCCGAATTACTAATCAATGCTACATGTAAGTACAGCCAATGTTCTACCATAATGCTACGACTGAACACAGTCACTGATTTAAAACCCTCGAGTGATCGTAGGTATTACACATCAGCTGCCCTGTGCAATCAGCACTTAATGCACTAATTACATAGGGTTTGGCAGGGAAGTTGTACCTGTGCATTCAAGGCTGTACCGACATTATAGTGTGGGATCCAACTACCATGTGAAGGGTCTAGTCGTACCATTTTGAGAGATAAATTGTTCCGTAGGTTGTGAAAAGCAGATGTGCTAGCAATAGTGCTAGCTATGCCATCAAGTGAATGTCAATAATGTATACTACTCACATGGATATCTGGAAACAAAGTTAGCACATGAACACCACACTTATTCTTTTATAGCCTTCACTTTTATCCCTGCTGTATCAGTCCTTTGCTGCTTCAGTCTACATCTCTGACCAAATTTGTGTGTGAATGTCTCTCTGGCTCAGTGTCTGTCTGTATATTAACCACAGTATTTAAGGATTTGTCTGGAGGTTATTTCAAAAGAAGCAAATACCACAGGTCTTAAAGTAAGGCCATAAAACCCAGCTTATGACTAAGGCCGACTTATAAGCTGGGTTTTATGGCCTTACTTTAAGACCTGTAATTTGTGAAAATATCATAAGCCGATTTTAGTACATAATTTTCACTATTTTCTCTTTAAAAACCCACTCATAACCCAGGGATAGACTTTGCCAAACATTAAGAAGCCGGTTTCTATCAAATATAGCAACAAAAAAAAAGGATCTGGGTTTTACAGGTCTGGGGAAGTTGTACAATGGACGTGGTCATACATTGTACCCACCCTCTGGCCATAAACAGTTATTTGTTTATACCGTAAATCCTATTACTACTGTCGCAGTGTTTGCTTGTGTGATAGCATTGTCTAAATTGTACTTACTGTCTATTCAGTACACAGTCTATAAGCCAGACAATTCTTTCACTTCTAAACTGGATCAGTACCTTGCCTGCAGTCATTCACAGAGTATCCCTAAGCATCTGTAGGGAAACGGTAACATACCTGAAATCATTGTGATTTATTTAGTACCAAGGATAAATTAAAAAGAAAATGATTTATAGGTCTGGCAAACCTGCACCTGTTATTGGAGAATCATCAGGCAATCGGCTCTCGGCAGGTATACTTAAAGAGAAGTAGCCTCTATTTTTCTGTTTTACTCTGATTCATGATAATAATAATAATAATAATTAACATCTTTGATAACTGGGGGTTCATGGTGAATCATATAAGTTTCCTCCACCAAAATGGCATTTTGTCTCATTATCTGTCTAAATTGCTACCAATTTCCTAATAATCATTGGATTGCATTCATGGCTGGAGGTTGGGATCCATAGCAATAACACTGTACAACAGCCAAAAAAAACGGAGACCAAACATACCAATTATAACTAATTTGAGGCTGCTGAATCTGAAAATGAGGTTAAAAATTGCCCATTAGCTCTGAATTTCGAGATATCCATAGGGTGCCAAATATGCTGAAAATCACCTCCGAGGGCAATGATTTCACTATTGTCACCTATATAGTGTAGTCTAAACATGTACAAGAACTTTCCTGGCATTTGTCTGGGTAATTCCAATAGCTTTGACTCTCGTGCAAATCATCTTTCACCCAAAAATGGCTCCCATGCCTCTATCATTCCGAGCATCAGAACCAGTTTATGGACAATTATGTGTTTGGTGTTAGCACGCTCCATATGCATGTTTGTAACAGTTTTCGTAGTTCAGAGGCAAGAGTCCATCTTGGATAATACCAAAAGCGGTCAAGATGTATATATATATCCACACCAAATAGGTTCAATTTCATGTACATTGCATTATAACCACTTGTTTCGGGGATATACATACTGCTTCATTTTGGTACAAGGGCAGTCATCTTAAAAAGACAGGCAAATTTCCATGTTTACTTCCATGAAACAATGACTTCTGGATCATTTAGAGCATTTAGATCATTAAAGTGAGGGTAATTTGATATTATAACCAAAAATAGGCTACATAGTAAATGGAAGTCATGGCTGGCCCTTAGTGCGGTCATAACAGTAGTATAATGGGGTAAACTCAACACATAGCTACAGCTACTGAAATCCGATTGACCTACTTACGAACCAGAAGTGACCTAGTTTTGAAGGCCAGAAATTTGAAATCTCAAGCTCTGATTGGTTGTGAGACAGGAAGTGATGTCATGACTCTGATTGTTTGAGAGATGGTTTAGTTTAAAAGACAGGACATTTGAAATTTTGTAATTGAAGGGGTGAGAGGCAGTTGCTATGAAAACAGCAAAACAAAAGCAAATGTGATGTTGTCATCGCAATGTTGTAACAATAATGTGGCCCTGTTGGTTGAGAGACCGGAGGTGACGTCATGACCTAGTTTCTTGAGCTCTGATTGGCTAGGAGTTTCAAAGGCGGGAAATTTGAAATTTTGCTATTGAAGGTGTGAGAGATGGTTGCAATGACAACAACAACATCAACAAAACATAAACAAATGTGTTCTTATCACGGCGACCTTGACCTTGACAACATCATTTTGACCTGAGGCCTAGGGGATATTATTGGAAGTGCTCATAGCTGGGTTTGGTGGAGCCCTTTTATTTTGTGGTTAGGAAGTGACATGTAATAACCTAGTTTTTTTCCCCTTAAGTTTCGATTGGTTTGTGTAATGTGGAATTTGTTGGTTTGTGGAATTTTAGGGGAGAGGTGATATTGATGCGGTTTAACCGTTACGACAAGACTCAACACAACACAACGCAGGGTTTTTTGTAACTTCTATTTCGTTTCATTTTACAGACAACCTCGACATACGAATGTGCTTTTACCGTTAGCAGGTTTTGTACATATGCGACAGAAAGAGCTGTTTGCTCTTGTCCAATGCATCAACTTTAAGATTTTATTCCAGGTATTAAAATAACATGTGCAACTCATTTTAACTATGTTTGCAAAAGCAGGTTTTATCAATGTCAGAAAATAGGCGGAGTTGTCTTTCACTGAAGCTAAAGGTCCTGAAAGGTATCCTTCCTTGAAATTTAGCTCGAATGAAAAATGTCTCTTTTATCTCAACCAAGTTCAAAGCTAAAAGTTCCAAGGTGCATTGTAGACAGATGGAACATACAGTTTCACACATTTTGTCATCGTTTAGATTACTTTTACAATGCCAGAACACACTCACTTTGGGGTAAATTTTCAGTTCCTGCAGGTATGCTGCAAATATTTGTACACCAACACACCAATCTTTTAACTGTAATGTAACATTGTTATGCTTACAGAAGTCGATGCAAACAACAAAAACATCCCAAAAAGCAACAGTAAAGGACTTTTACATGTTAACGCTAGTTAAACAGTGGTGAACAGTGACTGGTTAAGCTCCTCTAAAATAAATGCTTAGCTAAAACACTACCAAACTCTTGTCTGGTGAAATTGACGCAAAGAAAAGAAAAGAACTGTTTTACACAATCACTTTTTTCTTTTTTGTTTCTTGCATCTAGTTTTTTTTGGGATGGTTTATTTCCCCTTTTTTTTCTTTTTACACACACACACATCCCCACAATTTGTCCTTGTGAGGTAAATTCCTTGTGAGGTACCCTTATGACATACCTTCTTTCATGGGGAGAGAAGCACCTAATGAGGTTGGCCTTATGAGGTACTTTTCGGGAACCTCATAAGGTAATTTCAAATTACCTCGTAAGGACACACTGTGAAACTGTGTGTGTGTACGTCATAAGGACTCTGTGTGTGTACCTCATAGGAAGATACAGTGTAACTCACAATACTAACATCAGAGTACAGTGTAACTCGCAAGACTAACATCACAGTACCCCATAAGGACCCACTGTGTAACTGTGTCTGTGCACCACACAAGGCTAACATCAGAGTACCCCATAAGGGGTTTGTTTCCCACAGCTCAAGGCACTATGAAAGGGGGCTGCCAGCATTTTTTTATGTCAAAGGTTATGCAATCGGCGAGATGGAGGTGTTTAAGTTTGATCTCCTTTTCCCAAATGGATTAACCTTGCATCTCATCATTACGTTTGAGGGCAGAAGGTGGGTTTGATAACTCATATTTGGCTGAATTTTGAATTTTGATGCTTGTTCAGAGCTATAGGTGGTCTAAAAAGAAAAATCTTCCTTCTATCTTTCAGCATCATTGAGATCCAGTTTAGTATAACGCTGGCTGGGGCTCAAAAAGGCTTTTGAAGATCTGGTAGGTAGAAAAGTTTTTACTTTTAAGCAAGTCTACTGTGATAACACATGTCAATGTTGTTGTTTTCATGCGTACATTAAGTGTGGGTTTCCGTGACTGATTGTTGTCAGGGTGACGGCCGTGACAGCTGTCATTTTGATATTTGGGTAATTGATTTCAAGATGGCGATGAGGCGCAGTGTCTGGTGGGAAAGGGGCGCCCAGATGACGCAGCCGTTTCCTGTTGAGCAAACAATGACCTAACTTGGTGTAAAGTTTTAGTTATGGTTAGCTGATGGTGCAATCTAGTGTTTTATGGGTAATCGCTTAAGTGGGGAGTGATGACTGATACATTTGGGGGGTGTTTGGGTGGTGGGGTTCACAGAAGGGGCTGGGGGATCCCCACATCAGCGTCTCACCAATTTATCCGGTGCTTTATCCGGTGCTGCTGGAAGTCTGGCTGGCCTTTCTGTTCAATTACTAGAGCCAGTGTGTGAGGTTTGAACCTTAGGATAATCGCCAGGGGAATCCTCCAGGACAGAGGGCATCGTGGATATCTTTCCAGGCAGACTGTCCTGAGCCGACCAGTGATGATCATGGTGACCTCATTTTTCCAGTGAGCATCAAGGTGGCGGCCAATGTGCTTGGTCAACCTTGGCAGTGAAAGCTTGGGGGCCACAATGGAGGTAGGCTAGAGGTTTTTACCATAGATCATGTCGGCTACAGGGAAGCTGTGGGTCTTTCTTCCAGAATGTATCTGAAGGATGAATCTGGGGGTGCTATCTGTAGGATCCTGGTGGCCATAGGGCCAGTGCTGTAGGCATCTCCTTATGAAAACTCTGAGGATGTACAGGGCCATCAGGACGACTGCAAAGGACATCATTGCAGCATATCGTCCTGGTAGTTGGATCCACTGATGCACCATTGTGTGCTCAGTGAGCGTTGGGCTCGAGGACCTTTCCTGATTGGCATCCTTGATCATCTCCTCAAGTCTCATCCAAGATGCAGGTTCTGCCATGGTTGGGGTGCTGTGAATAGTGATGAGCTGCACCAGGTGTGTCACACACATGTGCACAAGGCACGTGACTATGCAGCAGAAGATGGCGATGATTGGTGACAACAGGTGTAACCTGGCTGAGAATTCAAGATGGTATCCAAGGTGTGTCATTGTGTCTGTGGACAATAGTGAAGATCTATCATGGATTCCTACTGCAGCGTCCCTGAGGGTGAGTATGTAATTAGAGGTAGGATTTTTTTTATTATGAAGGTTCTTAAGACCGTGAAAGTTGGGTAGTCTCAAGGTGGGCGGGGTGGTTGCTATGGGTACACCAAAAACATTGGCTGGCAGGTTCCCAAAATGCCGCCGCAGTGGCAAATTAATGGGCACTTGGACGATGGGGGTTAGTGTGATGGTTTGAAGTGGACTGCAAATTCAACTATTGAATTTTACAAAGCACTCTGGACGCACACTACCATTGGCATGTAATGGGTACCTGGGCATCATGATGGCATAATCCACCATGTTCATGCTAGAATGATTGATGACTCATGCCAACTCTACGGGGTTGATACTGTCCCAGAGCATCAGTATGATGCTCTGGGACTGTGACTGGCAGGCTTTCTCCCAAGAACTTCATTGCAGCATCATGATGACCAATAGGCTAAATCACTCCTTTTATGAAAAAATAATATGTAAAAAATTGTTTTCAAAAAGTTATGGACATTATCTTGACACTATCTGAGGTATGTAAATGTAATAGTGAGCCCCACGGTCCACTAAGGTCATGACACTGGTGTCAGATGGCTATCTTGAACAATCTAAACACTCATGTGAATATTGCTATATGGCAGCCATTAATTACCTTATGTAATGCTATAAAGATTTTGAAAAAGTAATATCTTTACTTGTAATCAACATAAAAAACACAAAATAAAGTCCTAAAAGTACATTTTCTTTTATATCTGGGAATCCATTCATGTCATGTAGAACCATACCTATGTACATATGGCAGCCATTATGAATTATTAATAAGTTCTTATGAGTGCAGGGTTGGGAGGTGTCTTCCAGAGAGTAAAAAAAAATGGTAAAATCCATGGAAAAAAAACATTTGGAGGAAATAGGTTTTGTCCGCCTAAAAGTGGAAGAAATGGAAGAAACTGGAAAAATGTCTCTAAACATTTAGAATATCACTCAAAATGTCACCATATACCAATTAAAGTATAATAAAGATAATTACAGAGGTATCTTTTCCATATCTGTAGGTGGGGGAGTTTTTGGTTTTTCAAAATTATGATGGAGGAAAACAAATTATGAGTGGATATTGTCTGTTTTGTGACCTGGACAAAATTACATTTCTAGTTCTTTCCAAAGTGAGACTAACTTCAACTGTGCCCTTTTTTATTCAAGGCACATAGCTTTGGTAGAGATAGTGTGACTTAAACTGACTTTACACCTGTCATAAGGGAGGACTGAATTCAATAGCTATTTGGTGGTAAGGTATCTATAAGCTTGTGAGGGTTGTACAAAATATGTGATGGAAGAAACTAAATTCTAGGGAAATGTCTGTGTTGTGAAGTGTTTGAAATTTGCTTGTTCGTTTTTATGAATACAAGACACATAATCTCTTATTTTTTTTATTTTTGTTCTCTTTTCTGAGTAAAGGCTGGATAATCATTACATAAATGTTGAGATACTTAAAGTGAAAGATGAACAGCCAGGTCAATATAGAGGTGCAGAAAACATAGTCCCGTCATGTACTTAACTACAACCTAGTACAGAATGTAACATATAATAACTCGCTCTGATTAACACAGAGTCAAATAAATTTTCTGTAGATGAAGCTATATAGTTACCCCTTCTGTTATACACAGTAGATATAGTCTCTTTCTATAGAGTCAATTTCTTAATTGTGTCTTGTTTTCCTTTTCTAAAAGCTAGATCACATAAATGTTAAGATACTGAAAGTGAAAGATGAACAGCCCAAGAGATATTAAAAGTATAGTCTGGTTATTAACCCTGGGTTATTAACCTGTAAAAGGTACGCCTGCTAGGGGGTGTGCCGGCATAGCTTTCACCGTGTTGAACCACATACAGTTACCCCTTCTGTTATACACAGTAGATAGAGTCTCTTTCTATACAGGTTAATTACCCTGGGTTAATTACCAGACTATACTTTTGATATCTCTTTGGCACATTTGTCTGAAAACAAACCATCATCTCTTAATTGTGTCTTTTTTTCCTTTTCTAAATGCTAGATCACATTTATGTATGTATCGGAATGGGACTATAGCTAAGTACAGGATATTACTCACTAGGGATGTAGCCAATCAGAGGCCTCCATTTGGTCACGTGACCTGGACCCCCGTGGTGCCTACCCATATGGTCATGTGACCTCGACCTTGACCTAATTAGGGGTGTGCATGCCCATATATGGTCATGTGACTTTGAGCTTGACCTAATTAGGGGATTACCCTAGTCATGTGACCCCTCATTTGCATAATAGGCCATGCCCCCTTCACCTAATTAGGGGAACAGGACTATAGCTAACTACAGGATGCACCCAATCAGAGGCCTTCATTTGGTCACATGACCTGAACCCCCATGGTGAGTTCCTTATTTGGAAAATAGGCCATGCCCCCTTTGAAATGGGGGTTGGTTAACCACATAACCTTTTTGTTTGTAAACAACATGTGATTTAACTACGTGGTTTTTGTTTTTTGGGGGTAAAAATTAGTTTATTTTTTTAAGGCAAGCTAAAAGCTTGCCCAACAATTTTTTTTTAAAAAAGTGAGTAAACCCACCCTCCCCTTTTGGGGTAGGGGTGGGTTTTTACTGGGTATAAAATTTTTTTAATAAAAAAAAATTAATTAACATTAAAAAAATAAAAGGAAAATTATGTTGCCCAAAAAAAAAATTAATTAAATCATCAGTGTATCCGTCAGCTGTAGTTGCACCAGCATGTTTTTCTCCAGCGTGAGAGTGATATCAACATCAGCACCAGCAGTAGCAGTAACACCTTCATTAGCACCAGTAGTAGTAACAGTAGTAGCACCTTCATTAGATTCCTTAGCTTATTAAGTGAGGTTGATCCCAGAGGGAAAAGATAAAAGACTTAAAAGGATTTTAATTCCATAGTCACAGAGATTTTTTCCTCTGTTATCACAGTTTCTAACACCTGTAATCCTACCAAGATTTCTATTTTCAGCTGGATACTATCATATACCATTTTATTATTCCATAATTTGTAACATATTTTGTATTAATCAAAGGAAATCTATGAAATTAATACATAGGTTGGTTCTAAGAGCTATAAGAGCGCTCAAACTTTGTATAAGAGCGTTCATGCCCCACTGCACACCAGCCAGTGTCAGTTAGACAGAGTTTCCTGACATCAAAGGCTCCGACCTAATGGTTCACTGCACAATATAATAAAAATGAGGGTCTCAGTGTGCGACCTCATGGTTCAGTGCACAAACTAATAAGTTGTAAGTGAATGCAACCGGCCGTCACGGGTGCCTGAGCACCGCTGACGCCGTCATGAGTGTCTGAGCACTCTAATAACTGAACAATGGGTTACATAACCACGACGCCATAACCGTCCGGTCGCTCTAGCGTCGCTCCTGAGCAAGCTAGGTCAAATATCAAAAATTCTATGGAAAGCCCATAATTAGACGGTCAGAATGAGCCCAAGATCAAGGCGGAACTCCCATTATTAAGGAAGTTATGCCATGGAGACTGAATGGAGCTCTGAGTGCACTACAGACAAACCAGCGGGAGTTACGCGCCTATCCAACGGGCAGTTCAAACTTGGCATATTCAACTCCGCGCATGCGCAAAATGGCGGCTGTAGCTGCGTAAACAACCGAGTTATGAGGGTTTGAAGTTACAGAACCGACCAAGACAATGGGGGACACAGCGGCGTCCATGGGGGTCCTTTGTGCACCCAGTGACACATGAAAGGCTCCCCTCTAACATTGTAGAGTTAGGCAGATGCTACTGGCCCCAGTCAGTCTGGAGGTGCTTTTCCAAGATTTGCTACAAATAGCCTGTCTGCACCTCCAGGAGGACAGAACACCAAGAACCGCTCTAGAGGTAACATCTCCAGTCATCTCCTGCTACCTGCTATACCACTGCACTATGGTGAAACTATGCTAGACAGGCATTGGTTTCTATCATTAGTGACCAGAGGGTATCTTCCTCAAGACTTCCACCAGAGGGTAAAGTTATTCATTATTACATTATTCCTCTAAGCAGCAGGTCAGGAGCTAGGTGTGGGAACCCACCTAGAACTATGCTGGACATTGTATTATTATTACCTCACAGGTGGAGTGGAACAGAACATTATACTTTATAACTTACTGTATATTTACTGTATGTACAAATTACCTACATACTAACTACTGTATGATTGATATTTCTTACATGTTGCCTAAAGCTGAATAAACCAGTGACAACTGGAAATAACACTATTTATAAGAGCCTGAAGGTAATTACTCCATACACCACTAGTCATATGATATTTCTCATATGACAACTTGATCATGCACAATAACTAGTATGACAATACTCCCCATAGATTCCTTAGCTTATTAAGTGAGGTTGATCCCAGAGGGAAAAGATAAAAGACTTAAAAGGACTTTAATTCCATAGTCACAGAGATTTTTTCCTCTGTAAGGCGTTTGTCTCCTGTTGTTAACCACCCTGGTAGTTATTTTAATTAGTAGACCCACCCAGTCCCTTGAAAATATGAGTGTGGTCACGTGACCCCTTTGTTTGTTAACAACAGGAGGTGTAGCTACGTGACCCCTTGTTTGTAATCAAGGGTCGGGTTAATCATGCAAATGAGATAGTGAAGTTATTGGGGGATTAACATCCATTTTCACCTGCCGTTTGATGTAGGCAGCGATCCTTACAATCATTAAGTGTGGTTGGTCCCAGAGGAAAAAGATAAAAGACTTAAAGAGATTTAACCACCCTTTGTAGTTTTGTATACAGACTTTGAATGTCTTAATCTCCTAACGAACCATAAATCCGCTTATATATGTAATAGGTAGGTAGGTAGGTGGGGAGTTGGGTACGTGTTCACCATTTCTGCTGTGTACCCCACACCTTTGGTAGTGAGTAATCCAATTAAAACACTTTTGACTTTTTCTTACAAGATTATATTTTTCCTTTGTTGTTAATCACCCCCTATAGTTTTTTTTTATACAGACTTTGAACACCTTAATCTCCTAAGGATCCATAAGCCTCTTATACATGTAAGTCGCATTAAGGTAATTATCACAGTTGTCACATCCATTATCCCACTTTGATACTCTTATTCCAAAAAACATTTTCCCTTTTTCATGTTTATTGATCCAGGGGTGGAAGGATCCAGGTGAAAACGGGATTAGATTTTTCTCTCAACTATATAAGGAGTCCTGATTTTTCTTGAAAGGGCAGATTACATCCGCTGTCTCCTTTGACAGCATCAGCAGGGCAGCAAAAGCAGGAGCATGTCCAGTGGTAGGAGCAAGTGCAGTGGTAGGAGCAAGTACAGCGGTAGCACCAGCATGTGCATGTGCAGCAATAGCATGTGCATGTGCAGCAGCAGCAGCAGCAGTAGCAGCAGTAAGTACAACAGCAGTGACAGTAGTAGCTAGTAGTAAGAGCAGCAGCAGCAGTAGCAGCAGCAGCAGTAACAATAACAGCAGTAGAAGTAGCGTAGCAGTAGCAGCAACAGGTGTAGTAGCAACTGCAACACCAGTAGTAGAATAGTAGTTGCAGGTACGACATGGTAGTAGTAGCAGCAGCAGCAGCAGTAGTAGTAGTAGCAGCAGCAGTACAAGTAGACACCAGCAGTAGTAGTAGAATTAGACTGCAGAAGTAGTAGTACTAGTAGCAGTAGTACTGCTGCAGCATGAAGGCCCCAAAAGGTAAACACCCATCACCAAGAAAAAACATTATACATCATACACCATTGGATAGCTATAAACTTGTAGATTTCAGATATGGTAGGTGTTATAAAATCTAAAAACCGTATTTTTGGTGAATTAGATGGTGTCAATGGACCATTCTGGGTATTATTATTATTTTTCATATTTACTAAACTCTTCGCCATATAAAACCTAAGCTCTGCCCATGATCTACACTCAATAATCTCCTGCATTCCCCAACAGGAACCAGGATCCATTACTCATCACAAACACACTTCCTCCATTAGACTCTGTGACATAAGGTACAAGGATGTAATAACATTCCAACCTTGTCTACTCAGTCCAACTGGAGGAAGTGCGATCCACCTGTGGTGCCATATTTGGAATGAGAGGAGATTTCACAATCTCCTCTCAATCCTCATTAACATAATCTACCCACAGGTGGCACCCTCTCCTTATGACATGTGTCACTATTCTATTGAGCCACATGTACAGAACATTTCACAACACTGTGAGCTGCTCAGGCCCTTAGTATATAAGGTAGCTTGAGCAGCTCCCAATCATCTATTCTAAGCCATCTTTTTCTAAGATCATCTCTCCCAACTTACACCTTACACCTATACCTAGAACCTACGACAGGTTGAGCTATAGGATCGGAGGCAAAGCTTAGATCTTGGCGAGTGTTATCATTGTTACCACCTTTATGAAGCACTCATGTCAGCTATGCAATAAAAGGATCAAATGAACTTCCCTGGATTCCGTGTACATTCACTTCACCACATGTAACCATCCGTTGACAATGGTAAGAAAAAAAGTTTTTAATAATTTTTAAATCAAATTGAATCATTTGATTTTCAGAAAAATTGTTTTACCACAAAAATAATGCCTCTACCTATGTGTCCTATGATTTAAAATATAAAAGTCATCATAATTCTCAATGTGACATCTCAGACTAATTAGGTTAATAGGTCAAAGGTCAAGATGCAAATATCCGTATATACTTTTTCGATCTAATAAAGGGCCAGGGCACTGACAATTTTTTACTTCAGCATCATAACTAAGAGCAACTTAGTCATGGAACATGGACCAATCAACTTCTTCCAGATATTTGAGTCTAATTAGGTCAGTATGTTGACTTTCATATTGGAAATATAGGGCAACTTATAGGGAATCAGTACCCTATTTTCATGATAGCAATTTTTTATAGGATTTATATAAATTGAAAAGAGTGTGCTAGTGTGGTAGTCCTCCTAGAGCAATGCACCAGACTTACCTGATGCATTTGATGACATCATCATACTACGGTGTCACTCAGTACAACAGAATATTGCGCAATACAATATTATTATGCAATGCTTTGTTCTATCAAATGTGGAGAGTTTCAACTATCTGGGTGTAATTATCGATAGTGACTAAAATTTTAAGGTGCACTGTAAAAAGGTTAAGCTGATGGGTATATCAAAGTTGAAACAGTTGCGTAATATTGTAAAATATTTGAATCATGAAAAAGATCTTTGTATCTACAAACAAATGGTTTTGCCCATACTAGAATATTGTAGTTTTGTTCTAGACTCTGGTCCCAAACCCCTGGTAGATCATATAGACATTGTACAAAACCACTGCCGTAGAGCCTGCATAAGGGTGAAAAATGCCCAGGATGTACACATAAATGACCTTCTAACTAGGTGTAAAGTGGACTCACTAAGTATAAGAAGGAAAAAGGCACTAGCATGTATAATGTACCGTTATTCACAAGATAACGATAACATTATAATCCCTAGTCGTGAACTAAGAGGGAATGGGAAGAGGAAATTGAAAGTAAACAGACCAAAAAGAGAATCTTAGAGGGGTAGTCCTCTATATAGAGGCAACCAAACATGGGAAGTGTTGTATGCTGATATACAACTGAAACCTACCATGAGTGCTTTTAAATCGTATCTGAGAGGAGATGTACTTGTGACACTGGGTAGATTATTGTAAAGATCTGTACACTAATAATATAGAAAATGTTACGATAAGTTCATGGAAACCACTTGGTACTATAGAAAACTCAACCTATGATTATGACTTTGGTGTTGAATATTTATAACTTATCAGGCGACTGATTGTAACACCTCCATTTGGGGTGTTTTCTTTATCCAGTAAACAGTGTTAAAACTTCAAACTTTGATTGGGCAAAATGCATCTCTGTACAACTTGCACAGCATTGATAGGATGCAATCAGATGCTGTCTGTATCTTTTTTTCCTGTGATTTACTTATACCTCTGACAAGTAGCACTAAATATAAAGGATTTCGACAGAAAATACATTTTCCGATATTTCACATTTACTACTATTTAATCTTTCAGACCATTGCAGATATTTAGATTGCTGACAATTTAGATTTGAATATATTGCATTTGAAGGGAGTTCCAGACTTTTTTTTCTATTTTTGTGGTTACCCCCTCAGTCTCTAATTTTGACAGGTACAGTGAGGGCTACCACATTGAGTCACAATCACACACAGGGCCATACCCACTCAGCTTTGATGGAAGGCCCAGGTGAGCTCCCAGGGTTGAGCTCTACAGCCCTTGTCCCAAATAGACTAATATAAGGTACACATCATGTCTATGTGCAAAAATGCACTATACTTAGTGCAGATCTATGAATGGGATTCTTACAACCTATACTAGAGGTGGGTGAATGTCAGAAAAAGTGCACATATCTGGTGCACACAGTACAGAAAGATAAAAGTCAAGATAACATTACAAAAGTGTATTATATTGATAATGCAACATCTTGGCCATATGAAAACCCCTGGTGGACTGGCTTCCTCCAAGAACTGCAGTTTTTATTCATGGCCAACTGGATATCAGCGAATTTTGTGAGGCGTCTGTGACAAAAACTCTAGGATTGCTCTAAAACAAGTTAGGACAATCACAGCAACTTGAAATTTGGGCTGCAAGTAGCTATTACTAACTGGATTAAGCATACAAGAATGCAAAACTGTATCTTTAAAATCTTTTTGTGAGAGCCCGGACATAATTATCAAAATATTGAAAAATTGGACAATTTTATCTTCAAATCACTAACTTTACTGTAGGTCTGTCAATAATGCCCTGATTAGCTCCAGAATTGCTCTAACTATTCCTCATTATGTCTAGTTTGGGGAAAATAAAACAGTAGAGGCCTCACGAAAACCAATTTTGTACCCTTGAGTGTTGAATGTCAGCCGAAGTGGAAAAAAATGAGGAAAATCCAAATTTCACACAAGTAAAGGGGCCCCCAAAAGGTTTTTTTCAGCAATTGCAAAGCTGCTCTGTACCAAAATGGACTTAGGCTAGGGGCATCTTGTGGTAAAGTATTAGTTGGTTATATGGACTGAAAATATTTTTTTGGGGGGAAAATGTTGAAATGAGGCGTCTGTGACGAAAACTAAATATGCAATAAATTTAGATAAATATGCTGGAAATGTAATTATTTTAGGTCAGGACATTGAATAATAATGTATCATAGTCTACCAAGAATAAATATTGTATAGATGATGCTTTGCAAGATTACAAGAACAGAATTTCATTTCTGTCGGAGGTGTCTGTGACGAAAACTCATTTCTGCGCTTTGGTGCTTGTTGTGGCCAAATAAGTAATGGGATTTTAATTATAACACACACAATTGATGAAGAGGAGTACAACACATAATATCAACCACAGAGAAGTCAATTGAATACCCTCATTTCATGTACAGGTAGGAATTTCTGGAGCAATTTGAGGCAATTTTAGGTCAAACACAATTTTAGACCCACCAACTCTTGAATAAAATCAACAGAACATGTAGCAAATGCCCTAAAATAATTGGGGCACATCATTTCTGCACATTTCAATCCATTTTTGACCTTAGGGCAGCATATGGTGCTCGCAAGAGAGAATTTTGTTCAACAGGAGTTTTCGTCACAGACGCCTCACGAATATGAGTCTGTATCAAATATCGCCTAAAATCAACATGGCAGCCACCTGCCAAGTCCAAGAGGCTTGCTGATTCAATCAAGCTATACTGTTTTCATCAAAATAAGACCAAATTAACCAAATCTAACCACATCAGCAAGTACTAGGTGATATAATCTTTGGACTGCGAAAGAAATTTGATCGGATTCCTAAACTTTGATGGCAAAATTTGTCAAAGTCTGCAGAGAATCTTCAGAAAATCTTTGATAAACAACCAGTTGTAACACTTATTTTACAAAAAAACAAGGCTCTCCCAAGTAATTGACTTCCACTTGGTAACAGCAGATGATTCTGACTTTGCAACAAACAAAATCGTGAGGCGTCTGTGACGAAAACCCCCTATATGAGAAATGGTACTCAAAATGCTACACTGGAGGCCCACAGCCTACCAATGCTTGTCAGAATTGATAAGCTGGCTGTGATGGTTGATATGACATGTAAGAAACACAAATAGATACTTAAATAAATTAGCAACATTATAACATCTAGTTGAGGCGTCTGTGACGAAAACCCAGTCCACATGGACATTCTGACCCACAAATCAGGGACCATTTGACCGATGGCTAAAATCTTTATACCAACTTCACCCCTTTATAAGTTCTTTATGTGACATGTAATAGAGACATTATATCACTATTATTGATAGAGTTATTCTGACCTAAGAGTTATTGTCACAGACGCCTCGAAGAGTAAAATTCCACACATGAGTGACCATAGTAAAAAATTCTCAATCAACATCCACCTAAACTGACATAAATAGTGTAGGCCTAATATATGCCTAATACCACAGGCAATTTTGGATGGGTTTCTAGGCTTTGAGTGGACAATAGGACATGTGCAAAATGACATAAACTGCAAAAAAACAGAATTTTTAGTGATTTTGTGACTTTGGGTCACCTTAACTCAAAGAATTTTTACCCGACAGACGCAAATGGATATTTTTCTGAAAGGCTAGAATGTCTTCTGTAAGATGAGACCATGGAAGACAAGATTGGATAAGCCTAATTTATTCTATGACTGCATAAAGGCCAAAAACCATGGTTTTCCAGGTTTTGTACACTTATTCTGACACTGACCCGTGTACATCCTGTGTTAATTCTGATTGTATTGGTGGCAATTTAATTAGTGACAGAACATCAAAGTTGGACTATTTTAGTATTGTATTGTACCATGTGGTCATAAGGAATCTCAAAATATTTATATGAATGCAAAGATCATAGTTTCTTCTGTCAACCCATGTAATATCCTCCATATAACAACATTAGGCCCTTATTTCACATCAGGATGCACCCCATATCTCTGCACTGGGCTAAAACACAGAGCACACACTGCAGGGATTGTCACCTGCATCAAAATATAAATAGGATAATGAATGAATTGTAAATAAATCTTGAAGGATACATTACACCAAACATTAAAGAGTGATACTGTATTTTCCTTATAAGGTATTACACATATTGGTCTTTACAAAGAAACAGCCCATAAGGAGCCATGTGCAGAAAAATGTCTTCTTTTACCCCTTCAAATCTTAATAAACAGTAATGCCTTTTGTTTAAGGCTGTAAAACCCTTAATCATTGCAATCCATGAAACCCAAAATGTAGCAAAAGTCCCAAAAGTATAGCCAGACATTTGATCCCACAGTCTGGTCATTTCTGCAGGCCCGGCAGCGATGGCCTCGGTCCCATGAGTTTTTTTTATTGACTGGTTTGCGTCTGCTGACTGAACTTCTGGTGTATATTGCATGGAGAAAGGAGACCTATTAACCCATGGAATTATCAACATTATTGTATTTTCCAATACCATTTGCGTTACTTGTATGTAAAGGTCAAATTGTAATTTGACCATTAACTAAGCAACTAAGTTTTGAGTTTCAACTCGGATTCGATCTGACTGAGGGTTATCTCACTCAGCTTTACCTCCTAAGACAACTTTTTGTCAGATCCAACCCTCGTGAACCTTTGTCTATTTATTGAAAGATGCAAATATACAATGCTGGTTGCTATGATGTTCAATACTTTTTTGCATACACTTTTCAAATGCATTAAAATTAATAAATATTTGCAACAAATCGCAATATTGAGAGAAAAATCGTGATAAGCGCCATAGGAAAAAGGTTGATGTCAATGACATCCCTACTAGTTGCCAATGCTGCATCAATAAGAATTACCAGTACAGGTTTGCACCCCTAATAGAACTCCGAATAGACCTGTCACAAGGTCTAAAGTACATACATATATTGAGCAGAAGATGACCTATTTGAGGACTCTGACCTTTGACCTACTGACCTAATTCATCTCAAATTATGATCCCTATGTTAAACACATGTATTTACACTGATTCAATTATATATAGTTGCATTATTTGATTAAAATGTTGTCAATCCTATGATTTGAGGAATTAATTTGAATTAAAAATGATATAATTACTTTTTTTCATAAAACTCATATTGTGAAAAATACTCTTTTTGAATATTTTTAGACCTGGCATATCTGTAATCCTGATATTCTAAGCTTTAATTTGGTGTATAGCATGTTTTGTTTTTCTTTGGTGATGGTTACAACCTGAAAAAGAGCTCGTAGCTCAGCCATGCTGCAGCAGTATAGTATTACTAGTACGCGTAACAGAGAAAATAGCAGTATTGCCCCCTCTAGGGTACTTGGAGAACTACTAGCACCTGGGTGACACAGGTGTCATACTAGTGATTGTGAATGATCAAGTTGTCATATGAGAAATATCATATGACTAGTGGTATATAGAGAGTAAGAATATGATGATGATGATGATGATGATGATGATGATGATGATGATGATGATGATGATGATGATGATGATACTGCAGTGGTGATTCTGGCTTGGTGCTCCAGACTGACTGGAACCAGTAGCATCCGCCCTAGTCTCTGGTTGTTAGTGGGGAGTCATTCAGGTCTCAGTGGGCGCACAAAGGGCCCCTATAAATTGGCATGTTCAGATCCGCATAACTCCGCTGTTTATGCATCTAAAGCCTCCATATTGTGCATGTGTGGAGTTGAATATGTCAGATTTATACTCCCTGCTTTCGTAGCGCCTAACTTGTGTCAGTTTGTCTGTGGCGCATTCAGAGGTTGAAACAGTTTCGGTTGCATAACTTCCTTACTAATGGGAGTTGGACCTTGATCTTGGGCTCATTTTGATTGTCTTATTATGGTAGTTACATAACTGCTTTCATATTTGACCTGGATTGCTCTGGAGCAGCGCTAGAGCGACCAGAAGGTTATGGCATTGTTACTTGTGTAACCTATTGTTCAGTCTTTGGTGCTCAGACACCCTTGACGGCGTCAGCGGTGCTCAGCCACCCATGACAGTCGGTTGCATTGACTTTAAAACATTATACTATTGTTTGTGCTCAGTGAACCATTGGGTCGGTAGCTTTGACCATTAAATAACTATATATACCTTTGTTAGGTGGTCAGTGAACCTTGAGGTCAGTCCTTTGGTCTTCTAACTTATGTATATTTGACATAGCTGGTGTTCAGTGGACCGTGGACACTCATATGGAGTTACAATGTATTAATGCCTCATATGTTAAGATTATTGGAATCATATGTTAAGATTATTGGAATAATAAAATGGTACGTCATATAGGTTTGGTAATCATAGCACAGGAGTAAGTTGTGGCCGAATGGTCTGAGGTAGGTGGGTTGTTCACTCTATTGTATCTCACAGTAGGAACTCCAGCAGGTAGGTAGCAAGTTGCAGTCATTTACCTTCCTGTCATATATATATATGTGTGATGGTCAATGCCCATCACAATAAATCCTTCATTTCCAAAGGTAAATGTGTTTTTCCTCCCAATTATTTATATGTAGCAAAACTGCAAATTATGCTTGGAATAAATGGTGGTTGCAGGGTTCTCCACAGGATGAAAAAGCACACAGGTCAGTTTTGTCTGGCTAGTCAATGCAGTGTGATGTTGAACTTGAAATGCTGTCAGGGTCTATGCAGGTTTGAGGCTATGTCCAATGATAAAATTTTCAAAATTTCAATGCAAAATTATGAAATTTCATGGTTTTTAGTGTAGTTTGTTTAAATTTACATTAACTTCTGTTCTAATTGGTCGATTTGCAAAATTCAAAAAACCAAAGAAAGCCCACAGAGAGCTGAAAGCACACGGGCAGCCCATTTCTAGCTAGAGCACACGGGCAGCAGGCAAAAGCACACGGGTGGCCTGTCTGTGTGCTTCCTATGTGTGGAGAACCCTGGGTTGAGAAAGTAGCTCATTATTGCCCAAAATTAGAGGTATGTCGGTTACACTTTTTTGTCATTAACAAAATAGTTTTACCATAAATGTTTGAATAGATATTGATGTCTTGGTTACTGGATTACAGCTTCCAATGTGTTGATAGACACAGTTCCATTTGTGCATCATTCTATTAGCAACGAGAATGGAAAACTCTATTATGATATTTCATTGGAGTATGGCGAACCATTAAAAACAGCTAGACATGGGAAATACGCTATTTTTTTTTTTTTTTTTGACTATTTCCATAGTTATTTAGCTTTTTTGGTGATTTTATCCACTATAGAAATATGTCAAAATTGAGTAGGATGTCTATGGAGCTATAACATAGGGAGCTGACTGGCAGATGGACTATGAAAATATACCTCTCTAGAAATGGGGTCCTCCAGGGTTGAAAAAAATTACAGCATGGTGACGTTTTTACAGTTTCAGTCAAACTCCTTGGCCAAGGTCCTTTCTCTTCAATTTTAGTTTAGATTTACTGACTTTTCACTTCTAAATGATGAATGCTCAGCTTATTAATGGCTCAAGGCACTCAGTGAGAATACTTATGCATTTTTTACCCTTGTTCCATTATCACTGACTTTAGACACATTACCTGACTCTGATACTTTGCAAATACCACCATACAATATAATTCACCTTTGATTTTCTACAACTTCTACACAGAGATTGCCTTTATACTGACAAGTAGGGTACACCCCATCTATGTAACTGACCATAAGTCTATTAGTTAATTCCCTTTTCTAGCCCAGTACTTGTTACTGAACACCCAGGGGTTGTGATGATAATGGTCTATGTGTGGTGACAAGGGGAGTGTCACTACTATATACACAAACCTTGGGTTTCCCACCCTTTAACATACAGTAAAGTGTACCACATATCTAAATTAGTTATACCAGTGATAGTATAGATAGTTAGTATTGAGATAGTGTTTACAGATCTGTCTATTATTCACTGAGTTATGAGGAAATTAGCTAAGGAAGGTATGGGTAGTATGAGTACCAGACACTTTGCCCCTTATTTATGATCCCACTCGCATTGCTACTAATTCTATACATGAGATGGTTTTGTTACACACATCACAATACCATGGATTTTATCATGAGTCACCCATGTTTATATGAAGGAAGTGACAATACTTTGCACTTTTCCTCTTCCTATACATTGTAGAAATCTTACCTGCTTCACAAACAGTCACTGCATGGTGTGTCGCTATTTATGAGTGCATACCTATTGTACCACCATTACTCTACCTTACCAACTTGGTACAGTTCACCGTCAGGGAGCTGTAGCTTCACAACTTTTTCTTCAAAGGTTCTGTTTATGTAGTGTTCTATATAATATTAGTTTTGTTCGCTCTAATAAGATGATTTTTTTTTATATATTCCTTATCTTCTCAATGTGTTTGAACCAAGTAACTGTGGAAGTACCTGATACATTGAACAATAGGAATAGACTGGCTGGTGTGCCTGCTTGTGAGTAGCCAGGTAATGTTAAATCTAATCCTGGTGTAAATAGGGATACTGTGTACTAAAGTGTGTGTTCCAGTAATTTTATCTACAATTGTGGAGGAGAATTATTCAATACCGGTACTCAGATTGAGACGCTCATAAATTTACAAAAAAGCGATTTAGACACCCTACTGGACTCACTTAACTCCCTACTGGAATGTTAGCTCTAAATTTAATCCCCATGAGACAATACAACTAGACCTTAATAATCTATCAAGATGCACTACAAGTCATAATAACCACAAGGGAGCCATGATACTAAGTGTACCCATAGGTTACTACTACAAGAGGAGAGTGCATGTGCACTGGCACGTCGCTGTACCCATACCCATCAAACTGGAAAAATCAATTTTACTCTATTTATAGAACAGCGAAATTCCCGATTTTCTTTGATACAAGCAACGTCTACTCCACAGGTCAGAGATGTCAGTTGGCTATGGGCTCAACCTCTGAAAATTTTTGGGTGTTAGCAAAGCACCCATTTGCCCCAATGTACTATACTAAAAGCACCCATTTTGTCATCATTTCAACCTGTTCCCCTCAATCAAAACTATCAAGACCATCTCTAGAGAGGATGTTCATAGATAGTTTTAAAAAATGCATCATAATTTCAGCCAATCAGCAGCTAGCTTAGATTCGTATCCTCTGAAATGAGATTTCTGAAAGGTAGTTTGTCTAGAAAAGGCTAGAGGGCAGCACGAGGCATGCTTAATTCCACCTACTGAGGCCTAAACTAGGCTCAGCCCCATGATCCCTAGAAGTAGAAATGAAAATGTTATAAGGGTATCTAGGTATAATTTAATTATTTCTATCCAAGGTATGACCACAAGATGGAATAAGCCTCTGAGATGTCTAATATTTAGTGAAGTTTAAACCTCTGAAAATAGACGGACCTCTAAAGCTCTGACTTCTCTGCTCAGTCAGGGTATACACTGGTACAGTCGCTACCAACTTACAGTTATTCCATGATTTCTGGGTTTCTCAGTGCTTTTTCTGGATATTCCCATGCACATACCTGTCGATATTGCACACCCTGTAGGCTGTAACATCAATTTTGTAAGGCGTGCGGTTATCCATGGATAACCAACAGCTGCTGGGCCCTGAAGGAGGAGACGCGGTGGTCTAGTGGTTAGTGCATTGCACTCAGCCGTCAGAGGTATGCGGGTCGAGTCCCGGTCCGGGGGCGTATGTTTTCACCGTGTGTGCTGTAGCTGTCCGCTGCCGGGCGAAGAGGTGTATTATACACAAACATAACCGCGAGACGCATTCAAAGCAAGCCGAGACGAGCGCTGTAGCTGTCCGCTGCCGGGCAACGAGGTGTACGTACCTGTACACAAACTATGGCTGGCTTTGAGTCCCGGGGAGGGGGAAAAATTTTTGTTTTCAACTTGAATTTATTGATATTCTATTGATTATTTATTGGTTTCGTGGAATAAAATAAGTAGTCCATGGATAATTCATGACTTGTGTGTGTTAGCAAAGGCTTATTACCCTCAGGCTACATCCTCGTGTAATTATCCTTCACTAACACACACGCGTCATGAATTATCCATTGATTACTTGTTCAATGAACCACACGCACATGGATATGTGTGAAGCTGGTAATTTTATAAGTTGTAGTCTACCCCTTCCTATGTTAATTCCCCAACATTTTTTTTTTTAAAAAGGGAATCACTGTCAATGGACTATTCTCGGTATTATTCATTATTTTACACACTTATTAAATTCTTCGCCACACACGCTCAGGCCCTGCTCACAAGCTTACAACTCACCCCCCCCCCCAGTGTGTACAGTGAGCTTCTCTTACATCATCTATTCCATTTCTGGGCACTGACTCACTGGGAGTATCACAATGTACCGACATACCTGTGGACACTTTAGACCTTTCATTCTGCACACAACCTCCCTAGTATCTAGAACCTACAACAGGTTGAGCTATAAGCTTAGGGGCAGAGCCTGCACGCTGGCGAGTGTATCATTGTTACCACCTATATCTCTGTCATCATGCAATAAACAAGGATCGAAGAACTTCTCTGGATTCAGTGTTCATTACAATATCAACTTGTAACGGTTCGTTGACAATGGTGGAGAACTCCTCAGAATATCCCACTACATAACCTCTCATAGCCATGAGTAATAGTGAGACCACACCCAAGAAGCCAGTTTCTGAACCTACCTTTACATCACCTGGGCTAGACGCGCCCAACTCATCCGCAGCTGCAGCACACCATTTCCAGAGAGAAAATTTGTCACCTGACGCCTTCAAAATGATCCAGTAATACCCACTAATCACACTGAGGGACCCTACCCCTGGTAGAAAAGATAGTAGAAGCTATACTATGTCTCAGTCTGATACTGACAGCGACAGCCCCAGGAGCAGTCGCAATGATTAGGATTCAGGGGAAGGAACTACAGCACCTATAGTCCCCGCCCCTACCATAAAGGACCAGTCCAAACAACCGCCCCCCACTAATCCTGATTCAATTACTGAAGCAGAAGTTAACTCAATTGACTCTCACACCTACAGCAACTATTACACAGAACGTATGGTATATAAGGAGGACCAGGACTCTTGCACTGATGATGATGAGGATGAATATGAGGACTACAACTGGAGAACTTCAATTCTGAAGCTGAAGAGCAAGTCTGATCAAAATGGACAGCAAGGTAAGGCCATTTTTGTTGACACAGAATTGACGAAGGGTGCAGTATCTGTTGACATAGATAACCACTTGTAAAGAGCTCTTGTTGATTCTGGTGCCTCCCTGTCTTTTATTAGCCAAAAAATGGCTGATAGAATAGCAGACATACCCAATTTCAGACATGGTAGACACTCTAGACCCAGAGTGTTACTGGCTGATAAAACCCTAGTTCAAACAAGTCACTCAATGACCATAGACTTCCCCATCGACAGCCATGAATTGGGAACGAAATTCCATGTGGTTCCTGATTTAAATCACCCACTCATCATAGGTGTAAATTTCATGACCAAATACAGAGCAAAAATCTCCTTTGGTCCTAAACCAAAAACACCCAACCAAAAACACCCAAGAAAAGAGAGACCAGCAAAGAAGAAAACAATAACCTTTGCCTCACCAACCAAAAAGGCAAAGAAAAATCCCTCCAAAAGAAGTAGAGATCTTTTTCCTCCCAAAAATATCTTACAACGTCTGCATTCAGAGCATAGAACCCCCCCACCCCCACCCGATCCCCACACCCCACTCCATTATTTTCTAACAAACTCACCCATAATAACCTTTTTACCATCCTTAAACAGACACACAAAACTACCCAAACACTATAGGCATACTTTCTTTGCGTAATAGATGTATTCTCTCCATTTCTCATGAATTATTAAAATGGAGAGCATTCATTTAAAACCCAAATTCACCTTTTTTATTTTTATTTCTTTCATAAATTCCAATTATCATACCAACACATCACTGCAAGTGATCCAACCTTTACAACCACAACTTAGTGGGTGACATTGCCAAAAATTTTATTTAATTTCCTAAAGGCTCAGGCAGCCATAAACTGTGTGAAACTGGCTGCATGCCACATAAATTACCCACGGTCACAGCGTATTCTAGGTTTGTGATCCCACTCCCTTGGGACACGCATGCGCCGGTTTGTTACAATCTCAGGGCACCTCAATACCCTAAGGTATTACCAAATGATGGCCTACTGTAGGAGAGCAGCTCCCTTGCATCCTGATCCGTGTTTATACCTCTGTTTACCATTTACTACTGGAATGTTTGGTGAGACACATAATTACATACTTAATTCCTGCACCACAGGTGGCCAGGAAAGTGATCCAATATGATCTGATTTCATCATCAGTATTTCATATCCTACCCACCCATAGACACAACAATATTGTGTCATAACTGACCACTTCATTGCATAGAAACCGACGGGTCCTCTAGCATCCATCCAATAGAAAGGCTCTATACCATTTTAGGGAAGAGACATACCCCTGAGGGATGCCTGTGATTGAGAAATAGCCACCTCAGATCAGCATATAAGCCTCCTCCCACCCCAATCTTATCATCTTCTCAAACAATACACCAAAATTACCTAACACAGTCACCACATTGAGCAAGTATCTGGAGACCACAGGGCTAAAATGCCGAGGCTGCCATGCAACCAGCCCAGGTAGGACTTGTCTTATGGGTCCATTTAGTAGCGTCATTAATCGTTCTAGCATGACAATGATGGATTATGCCATCATGTTACCCAGATACCCATTACATGCCAATGGCAGTGTGCACCTAGAATGTTTTGTAAAATGCAATAGTTGAATTTGCAGTCCACTTCACGCCTTTATATGACAGCCTGACCACTTTAAGTATTACTTATCAACCTTTTGGCAACACCCAACCCACCCCACACAACCCACCTTACCTTAGACCAACTATCCATTTAATATTATTTAAAAGACTTGAGGCAACAAAGTTATATGGACTCAACTCAGGGTGGACCATCCATAGCCTTCTAGGCACATGGCAATAGGAGCAAGGCCATGGATCTGTTTAGGCACAGCTATCAATCTTCTAAGTTTTGAATTTGCTCCAAATATCAGGTCAGCCACCCCCGACACTGAATTGAACCATCTCAGTTCACTAGTCACTAATCTTCTTACAAAAAGTCAAGGTAAAACACATCAATTACTAGTCATAGATTAGCCTAGCAAACTAGTGTGTTTGAGAACTATGCCTACAAGTGTCCTATTGACACACACCACCCCAAGACAAGCGCAACCCCCCCCAAATTTGTATGGATTTTTCTCCCAACCCAAACTCAACAAACAACTGTGCCTTGCATACCTTTCCCTCACACCAAGCCAAGCAAACCTCCCCCCCACACTCACCCCCCCCCAAGCACATGACATGGGTTACTATTACAAAAGAAATACACATGCACTAGCAGAATCAAAACAAACTCCATGTCACTTTACCCGTAGCCATAACACTTGGGGGAACACCTAGTCTATTTATAGAACGAGGCGCTCCCACGTTGTTATGGTGAGCCCTCAGCGAGTCTCGCCCCGATATCGTGACGAGATCACCAAAAGCCCCTACCGTACTAGCTCATCAACTACCGGCCACCCCCACCATCAGATAACTTAGGACCATCCCAAGGTTATACCCAAATGTCAGTAATGCTTGGACGATACCATTATGTGGGGATGACAGGTACCCCCTTACACACAAACGTCGAATTAGATGGCGGAGACTGCCATGAAGACGCTGATGTGGGGATTGCCCCCCAAACCAACTCCCCCATCAGACCCCTGCCCCCCTCCTACCGTGAACCCCCACCTCAGGATATTGCCCAAAACACACCCATACACTGCTAAACACCAGGCCTATTAGGCTACATAACATCATAGCAAAAGATAGGCCTAACTAGCACAATAAATCGGCTTACACTAATGTTTTTCAACGTTAACACCGACTGCGGTGTCTGGCCCGATAACTTTCGCGCCACACACGGCAGCCCGGCGCCATCTTGGTTTCGCATCAAAAACCAACACTGACAGACGTCACGGCCGTCACCATGACCACCATCGGTCATGTGACACCCGCACGTGGCGTTTCTATCACAACAACAACATTGACACATGTTCACACTTTAACTCGCTCAAATCGGACTTAATACCCAATAGCCATGATTATCCACTGGATCTAAATGATGCTGGAATACCAATAAATAAGAGCAGATTAGACCAAATGCTCCATGTCTTGAACATCTAAAATTTTCAAAAACTCAAAATCGCCCTTGAAAATCAAAATATAATTACAGTCCGCCCGACATAGTGATGATGATATGGAGTACCGTGCGGTTAGGCAAAACAACGTTAAGCTCGTATACCTCCATGGTTATGTAGCATTATGACATCACAAGACGGACAGGTGCCCTTTTATAGCACCCCGGATCAAAATTTTCCAAACCAAAAGAAATTTCCCTTGAACCAGCATCAACATAGTCCTTTTTAAGACACGCACAGCAGGTAGGAGTCAACCTGAACAGGTCAAACCAATATTAAAACCCATAAATTACCTGCCTTTTTCGCCATCATGGCACAGTGCCAGCTCGCTACTACCACCTGGTGAAACTTGGAGAAACTAACCAAAACGTCCCTGGATACATTATTAACCTTGCGTCCTTTTCTGTGTTAACAGTAGCTTGTTTGCAAACCATGGCAGACAATTCTCGGTTGATGAATTGTTTTCTCTTTCTGTCGTTTTCTCAGCAGGCCCACCACCTGACACAGCTACAATCCCCTCAGGACCAGAGGCCATGCCCAAGACAGAGGGACCAGCACCTACAGGTCCAGAGGCAAAACCATCAACATACCAGGCCCAATAACACCACCACGGCTAAGACACCCTGCCAGACTACCACTGTCGGGCACCTTCATCTCTGCATCCTGTAGGCCTGGGTCCCCAATGCCCCCAGCATACAGGATGCACAACAACAACTTCTGCACACATATGAGAGGGCAAACATCATCTGCCGCCCTCTGCACATCATGCCACCACAGACCTGATAGCTTCACCTGCCCCTGTTCCTACAGCAAAACGGTCCCCATTGATGGAGGAACAGAGCAGCATATTAGCCCCCCCCCCCCCAGGACAGCATGGAGGCCCAGGCCAGCACGCCAACTTTCTCCAGCCGAGCCCCCAACACCCACAGATTCAGACAGTGGGGACTCAACCATTTCCGAGGCTGAAAACCTAGCCTCAGTGATGGAGGACTTTGCAGACCTCACCCTCTCCTACAGGCCCATCAGGCAAAGGACCAAAGGAGGGCTGAGGGCCGCTTCATGAAAACAAACATCAAACAGCATGGCAACCTACCACCTAACAGCTTCAATGCTGGAAAGCATTTCAGGAAAAACAAGTGACGGTATCCCAATAACAACAATAAACTTTGGATTTTATAATATGTTGTGGAGACACAACCTTCCCCCGATGCCCCCCCATACAACCACCCAAGATAATTATTTTTAGACAAAAGACTGACTCTTTATTTTGTAAACAAGGTCAACCTTTTCTTATGCCTGCAATAGATTGGCAAACTCTTATGATCTTATAGGTGATTTTTTATAACATGACCTTTTATAATGTCACCTTAGGTGCTACAAGCTCATACCCATTCGCACACCTTTTTCAAGCTAAACTATGTATTGTATTTATGAGCTTTAGTCAGTAGTAAAATTAAGTTCATAGTTATCCTTAAGTTCTTAAGTTTGGCACAAGCTATATAGAGCAGGGCTAACAGTCACATCGAATACTACCTTCACCCTGTCCATCATACAATTTTCAAAATTTTTACCAACAGGATCAACAGCCAGATCGAATACCACCTTGGCAGCTTAAAGCCAAATTTATCTTGGGAAACTCCCAACCTTGATTTGACTTATATATATATATATATATATATATATATATATATATATATATATATATGTTTATTCAGTTTTGATTGTACATAGGATAGGCTATGCACCCTTAGGTCATGCCTGTTTTTCATCCAGTGGACAATAAATGTCTCTAAATCCAGATATTTCTTTAGTTGAAGTACAATAACATGTGTTAAATATAGATCACTAGTTGTTAGTAACTTCTTTGCACAATTTAAATGGTGTTTGATGGCCTGTACCATAAATAAATGTGGTTAGTAAATGAAAGAGCATGAATTCAGTAGGTTTATTATCTATTCCACTTTAGAATTTGTTTTGATGGTGTAAAGTATGTGGAGAATTATTATAGTATTTATGGAGGCTGGATATCATCCAGCTCCCTAAGTGTCTTATCATACATCACTCTCAGCCAAACCTTGAATATTCTTCAATTTCTCTGTATTCATTTCCAAGGGAATTCTACAATGCAGCACATTTATATTCTACTCCTTTTTGAACTTTGACTCTGCAGGTAAAGAAGGTTTTTAACAGCCTGTTATCATGTGCTCATGTACTAAGTTGTCTATTGTCCACATAATTTTTATCCAGACTTCTTTTAAATGCAAATTTTAGAAAGTGTTGTTCCCTTCTTAACCAGAGTGGTAATACCTTGTATTTTTGATGTAATTGTAATTTGTCTAAGAAGGGAGGGGATCTGTTGCAGATGCGTAAGCATCTGTTTAAATGTAGTTGCATTTCATCAAGTTTGCCTTTTGGGGCTGCACTATAGATGATATCGCCATAATCAATGTATGGGATTATCATTTTTGTTACAAAGTCTAGGGCTGCTTTTTCTGTAAGTTGCTTTCTTACTTTACGTAACAAGTAAATCTTGTGAGATACATTTTTAGACAAGACTTGCATGTGTTTATTGAAAGTTAACTGACTATCCAGCGTAACACCTAGATATTTGTACGTGGGGACGTATTTAATTTCTTGGTTTTGAACCTGCAAATTGATTTTTGGATGTTTATTGAGCATTGTCTTAGTACCGAATGTCATTAGTTTAGTTTTACCAATATTCAGTGAAAGTTTGTTTGCCTGACACCATCTTACTAAGTTAAATGTGTCATTTGTGATGTGTTGAATAATCTCAGGAGTTTGTTCTTTATAGGATATAAAAATAGCAGTGTCATCCCCATAGTGCTGTGCCTTCATGTGGTTTAGACAGGAAGCAAGATCGTTTATATAAATGATAAAAAGTAAGGGCCCTAACGTGGAACCTTGGGGTACCCCATGAGAAATTTTATGTGGTTCTGATGTGGTGTTATTGGCTCTAGTACATTGGGTTCTGTTTGTAAGATAGGATTCTAATAGTTTTTTTTTTGCATTTTGGCTGAGACCAATTTTTTCTAGTTTTTTTAACATGATTTTATGATCTAGAGTGTCAAATGCTTTCCGAAAATCAATAAATATACAGGATGTCACAGAGTTTTTGTTTAATGCTTTGTAAATGTGATCAGTGAATTTTGCAAGGCTGTGGACAGTGGAACGCTCTTCTCTAAAACCATTTTGATCCTCTGTTAATATATCATTATCTTTTAGATGTGCAGACAATTGAGTATGCAATATTTTTTCAGTAAGCTTTGAGGGGAGTGGAAGGATGGAGATAGGTCTATAATTATTGACTTGAGTCTTATCACCTTCTTTAGGGATAGGGGTTACTGTAGCATTTTTCCATAAATCAGGGAAGCTTGATTTTTTGATAGTGTTGTCAATGATGTGCTTAAAGTGAAGTGGAAGCGTAGTTAGTGCATCTTTTAACACTGTAGTAGATATGTATGGTATGCCAGAGGGTTTATTTATATTTATATTTTTTATGACCTTGATAACTTCTTCATCTGTGGGTAGTCGAAAGTTAAAATGTGGGGGAAGTACATTCTGTGTATATACCCAGGGTTCAGTCATGTTTTTGCTAGATTTGCCCCTATGTTTGAAAAATATTGATTTATGTATTCTGCTGTTTGATTATGATCCACTTGTACCCCTTCGGAATCAGTAATATTAATGTTTGCTACATTGGATTTGGGGTTAATAACATTGTTAATTTCTTTCCAATATTGTCGGGGGTTTTCAAGGCTTGCATTGATTTTGTTTTTATGGAATGCATTTTTTGCTGTGCAGTTTAATGCTTTTGAGCGTCTCTTAAGATCCTGCAATCCTCATGTCATCAATATTTTTTGTTTTCCTGGCATGTTTCATGGCAGTGTTCTTTTCATTTATAAGATCCAATAGTTCCCTCGTAATCCATGGTTTTTTGGATTGTTTAAAATTTGTCTAATTGGGCATGTAATGTTCAATAGAAATTCAACCTGATTAATAAAAAGTTGCCAGGCTTCCTCTGGGTCCTCTGTGTCCCAGAAGGCATTCCAATCACTATTTTTAAGACCAAGTACGAAGTTCTCCTTTACATAATGCTTATATGAGCGACCAAAAAATGATAACTTTTCTTTAGGGGGGTAATATATTTTCTCGTGATGTATACTGGTTCATGATCACTAATATTAATAAAACAATTTCCGCAACTTTTGATGTGGTCTGAATTGGTGGATATTAGGTCCAGAAGTGAAAATTCGTAGTTTGGATTAAAATAGGTTGGTTTTTTGATTATCTGTTTTATTCCGAGAAAATTAAAAAGGTGTGTGAGTGCCTTGACTTGTGGATCATTTCTATGTAGCATGTTGGTATTCATGTCACCCATAATGAAAACCTCATTGTCCTTTAAAGGGCCCAGGTTTCTCATTGCTTTTGATAATGTCTCACTGAAGTTATGAAAGTTTCCATCAGGAGGTCTGTATACTGAAGCAATTACAACAGGTTTCAGGTTTGGTTTTGAAAATGTGGCCCACATAATTTCAATGTCAGCATTGCTGGTATTCAAGTGAGAGACATTTGTCTCTGATACTGTCACACTCTCATGCACAAAAATGGCCACACCACCCCCTTTTTTAATTTTGCCATTTTCAATATGTTGTCTATCCAACCTTAATAGATGATAGTGGTCAATTGCAACTTAGTTTGATTGTAATTTTTCACTCAGCCAGGTCTCTGAGATGGTTAAGCAGTGAAGACCATTGTCTTCCATAGCTAGTCTCAGGTCACTTATATTGGCTGGGAGACTATGAGCATTCCAATGTGCCATGTGTAGGCCCTTGGACAAGAACACAAAATCATCCGACATCAAAGGCTTGGCTGGTGAGAGGATGTACAGCATACAATGTAAATGAATAATTCTCCACAGTTAATATTATTTCATGATCATCAACCCCACACTTCATGTGGGAGCGGTTGCATAATTTAATCTGATGTTTGGTTTTCCCGAATAAACTCAGCACAAGCATTGGCATTCTATGCTGCTTGAGGAGCATGATTTTGTGGTGAGTTTTGTCAGGGAGATGTACAAATCTATGATTTTAACCAAAAAATAATAGATAAGAAGGTCCTACCGTAGTCTTGTTAAATGAGATGGTTTTGTTAACAGGATGAGCAGAGTTGGGGGATAGCGCATCTATTTGCTGGAAATACAGTTCATCAGAAGGATATGTGGTAGTCCCAGCGCTACTTGTGAGGAAGTAATCCCCGTCTTAAAAGTAAGAGTTAGAGATTAGTCATGAATATGCATATACATCATATAGAAAACTGCAAGGAAAAACATAGATTATATACATGAAACTAAATTGTATGTGGTTCTATGTTGCTTAATAAATGTCTAAGCTTAAATAAAGGTGTAGTAATAATATCTCAGAGCTACTTATAGAGTTTCTTTACCAATGTTATGTCGATATACATAAATTGCAAATACATATCTACAACGAATGCATATTTAATTTTACTTAACGAGTGATATCTGTATGTTGCTTAATATATATCTAAACTTAAATAATGGTGCCGTAATAATACCTCATGGCTGCTTATTGAGTTTCTTTACCAGTGTTATGTCAATATACATAAATTGCAAATACATATCTACAGCCAATACATATTTGATTTTACTTAGTGAATAATATATTCAGGCTGGCTATACTTCATTTTAAGTAGACTGTAGATGTTATTAAGTTCTATATTTTGCACTATAAATTCGTCAGTTCATAAGTATAGACCGTGTAGCTCTGTCTTCATTCAGTTCATGAGTATAGCCTACATACTTTACTGCTTATAAAACTGATGGGGGCAATTTAGAGCACAGTATAGCAATGAAGTTCTCATGCCATTGCATGTTACTACTCTTGCTATATTGTTATTGAGTCATTCTAAATGTGACTCCTATAAGATGTGTACGTTCTTGGGGGGGAGGTATAGACAAATATTATCAATTTACAGTTGTCATTAATAATTGTAAGGTTGCCTAATTCCAGGGCACAAAGTCATAAAACTGTTCAAGTTTTGTTTTGTTGGTCTTGAGGCTTTGAAGGATTTCATGAGCCCAGATGTCCTTCCACTTAGGAAATAGGTGTATACCATCATAGTATCGGTTGTACTTGTGCCTGCGCTTTCCATGTACAATTGGGTGCACTGTTGACTGCAGCCATGGGCCTACCAGAGGGCAGTTGAAGTAGGGATTGTCTCCATTATTCAAACAGACCAGCATCTGGTTTATTAATGGGATGGATTGATCAATTACCTCTTGATGCTCAGGAAAAAGGCCCTCTGTATGGTTAAACTTGTTTATGGACATACCTGTAAGTTGGCCATACACCACGTCATAGTTCAGGTCAAGAAGTACATCCTTTACCATAGTGTACCTGTCTGTCATGCAATTAAGCAGGCTGCCTACCGAATCATATCTGGGAGTGACCTTACCATTTGCATGTATTTCAGTGAGATTATTAATTCCACCAATAATTACTACTAGGTGGTAATTGTCAAGTGGTAGCTCCAGAAGTGTTTTCTCCAGTATGTCATTTAACTTAGCCCCCGATTCATTAAGAACTTTAACCTGCATATTCAGTTCTTCATTTTGGATTAAAGTGGATAGCCTCCCCTCCATGCCAGCCCCTCTGCTGTCCAAAGCAATTAATGCCTTAAATGGTGTCATACTTACACCAATATCGAAGGGAGAGAGCTAGTAAGAAATTGGCCAGTCCATGGGTAGCTACTTGTATCGTCAGGGACAACTTTGGGTGGGGCTATAATAGTTACTGTTTCCTGGGCTGTGTTACCTTTGTCTCTCTGGTCTGTTTGGCTCTTTTTTCCAAGTCAGCTATGGAGATGAGGTAATCTCTCACTTTCTCTAGAGACTTGCCACATAAATTCTGTCCAGGGGCAGCTGCACAGTTTTTGTCCCCATCTTGTAGAGTATACCCGGTTCCGTATGACTTTGAGCGTGTTGCCTCAAATAGGCTGGATCCGGAAGTGGCTATTATCTTGTTACGTAGCTTCTCGTTCTGGAGAAATTTAGCCCTTTGGATTGCTTTCAATTTCCCAATTTTAACTGGTTGCCATTCAGGGGCCTTTTGCACTTCTTTCGCCAGTCTCATTGCTTCATACCCATCTTCCGCATTCAGTATCCTAGTAGCAAGTTGAGTGGCATTCGATGCAAGAGCTGCCTGATGTGCAAACGCGTGTTCAGCACTTTTTACTGTAATTCCTTCAAAAGTGAAGGTACATGGGTAAAGGTTGCTCAGATAGCTATAGCTGGATTGAAATGCTATTCCCTCCTTAACCCTGATTGTTTTGGCTGCTTCTAATGATAGCTCCGGTGGCAATAACTCAAGATCGTACTGATTGTATGTAGTATTGTCAATGGTAACTGAGCGTCTTTTTAGATCTACCTCTTTGCCGAGTGACCTAGCATGGGCTGCTACAATTCTTAAGGCTCGTTGGGCAGACAATTCAGCGGGTGTCAGGTCGTCCTGTATGCTAATGCCCTTCCAGTCTTGGTTGTCCTTCAGTTTTTTTCAAGTTAGAATAGACTTCCCCTTTCTGCTTATTAGGTGCTAATTGTACAAGAATAGGGCGAGGGAGGGGAGCTCTCTTACCGGGTACTTGTTTTCTTGGCGTGCCTAGCCTGAAAATAGCATCACAAACTGCAGTGGTGTACTTAATACCAATGTCAGTGAATAGTTTAGTGACAAGATCTTTAGGCCTGGGGTATTTGGTTTCACAAGCACCTCTAATAATAATGTTCTGTTTCCTCTTATTGACCTCTAAACGCTGTACCTTTTCCTGTAGCTGGTTTATGTGGGTCTGATTCATGGCATTCTTAATTTCTAGGGCCTCAACCCTATCCTCCAATGTTCTAATTCTATCATGGACCCCTTCAAAATCTTTGAATTTTGCATTGAGATATTCAGTGGTGTCAAATAATTTAGAAGAGCGAGCACTGACAGAACCAAGTGTTGAGGCAATATATTCAAGCCCTGTTGTAATAGCACCTAATCTTTTCCAGAAGCCTTTTTCAATGTTAGTGCTCTTCTCACTTTCCATATATTTATCCCACTCATCATCATTGGCATTTTCAACAGTGACATTGTGTAAATGATTCAAGAAATCATCAGGACTCACTGTAGTGTCAAGTTGACCTCCTTCCTCCTCCTCTGTAGAGTGACCTGCTAGTGACAGTGTGCCACCAACTGCCCCTATTTTCACCCTCTCCTCTGCTTCTAACCTCTCTTGCTCCTTCTTCTTCCTGTCTTTCTGGGTCTTAGTAAGTCCCATGGTGTCTCAATACCTTTATAATCCAGCAGTCTTCAATTATTTGGCATTAGTCCAAGATATAGCTGGTATAATCCAAGAAATTGTGCAGCGCTCCGCGGTCACTCGACTCAAGCGGCGACGGCCATGACCATTTCTAATGCTCCGGTCTTCCTGGTGCCAACTCCACAAACTGTGCAAATTTTTTACTTTCTCTGTACATTATATTTGTAAAATACTCCAGATACCTCAGCTTACAAAGTATGTATTTTTTATACTCCAATATAAAATATACTGACAAGCTCAGGTACAAAAACAGTATTCAGACGTGCCAAAAATATTTGTACCCTATCATTCTTGTAGTAATAAGTATTATAAGCCTTCTTTGATCCAACAAGGTATTAGCATGCTACCTGTACCTCTTATTTTTACAGTTCCATAAAGGAACCTCTATGTATACTTATATTTTTTTTTATATACGGTATTTTCATACCGAACACCTCTTTGTACTGTGTATCTTATATGCATAATACCCAAAATTGTCAATGGACTTGACAAAGCCCTTATTATTAATTATTTCCCTCCCTTAAACCTCGTGCAGAGACGAGTAGGAATGTGGGGATTTGTCAATGGACTATTCTGGGTATTATTCATTATTTTACACACTTATTTAATTCTTCGTCACACATGCTCAGGCCCTGCTCACAAGCTTACAACTCCCCAGTGTGTACAGTGAGCTACTCTTACATCATCCATACCAGGATGTTATGAGAGCCGGACCCATTCCATTTCTGGGCATTGACTCACTGGGAGTATCACAACATACCAACATAACTGTGGACGTGTTTCTAGGATGCAGGGAAATTCCACAATCTCCCTTCACCCTGATTGGTCCACATATAAATAGAATAATTACCGGGTATGACAGCGCATCAGATCTGACCAGATCCAACCTGACCTGACCAGATCTGACCTGCTCCTACCAGTACATTTCATCACCCTGTGAGCTGCTCGGCTAGGTATATAAGACCCGGTGAGCAGCTCCCAGTCAGCTATCTCTTTAGACCTTTCATTCTGCACACAACCTACCTAGTATCTAGAACCTACGACAGGTTGAGGTACAAGCTTAGGGGCAGAGCCTGCATGCTGGCAGGTGTATCATTGTTACCACCTATATACATGTACACTCTGTCATCATGCAATAAACAAGGATCAAAGAACTTCTCTGGATTCAGTGTTCATTACAACATTGACTTGTAACGGTTCGTTGACATCTTTGTGGATCATGGATTCTCCTACTTTACCTCTAATTGACACACACATCTTGTGTTTGTCACTTTACAAAAGTCAGCATTTTTCTGCTTTGTGGGGTTTGAACATCTCCATCACCTTCTTGTACTGTTTTTGAGATGTTCGATTTCCTACAGGTAATCTTAAAACGTAGAGCGCCTCAAACCATACCGACATGAACACTGTTACGATATAGCCTGGCATGGAGCTTAAAGCTGGTGTAAAACAGTTGTTGAGTTCCCATTAACCTACCACTGTGGTGTCATTTTGGAAACCCACCGGTTAATGTTTCGGGTGTAACCTTAGCAACCATCCCACCGTCTTGAGTCTACCAAATTTTCACCGTTTTAAAACCCTACACTGTTAAAAATTTCTGTAGATTTTACAGACAGCCATTGTTAAATTTTATGGATTTTCACTGTTATTTCTATTACAATGAACGACCCTCAGATTTAGTGATGATACAGTGAATCTGTTTAAAACCGTACAGGAAAGTACTGTTATTTCATTTACGGTGAATCTTTGTCCTTTCGGAAGTTCATACCTTCTCACTAGGTGGCCTCGGGGTTCACTTTGAGGCTTTCTTCAATACCCTACACCCTAAACAGCTCAAATTGTGACAAAATTTAAAGTGTATACACATTGGTTTGTGCACCATGTTATCAAAATGCAAGTCTACATTGTAGTTTCATCGATTTCAGATAATCAAAAAATAATCCACCTTTGTGTGGTAAAGGAGAGTAGCAGGGATGTCATAAAATTCCATTATGTGGTAATAAAAAAAATTAATACATAGACATACCCTGCAGTTTTCAATTCATCACAATTCTGAAGTAATCTATGATCTAAGATCGTTACTCCAAAGTTATGAAGGGTACAATGCAGCTCTCAAGGACTAATTTATAATCATAATGATTACAATGTCCTCAAACTAGGATGTCCAGATGAACTACATATGCAACCAAACCATTATAAAGATAACCTAGTCCATTGTGGATTTACAGTGGAATTTCTAAAATGTCAAGCCAGAGGCTGAATATTTATATGAAAAGTTAATGGTGTAAACTTAAATTTAAAGCAAGCATTAGGCAGATACAAGACTTGACCTAGATGATGTTAATGGGTGATGAGCTGAATAAGCTGGATGAGTAATATGAAAATGATACAGGTTAGGGAGCTGTTGAAAGACTACACCTTATCCTTATCAAGTAGAGGGAGCTGTTGTTTACTGACTACACCCTCTACTAGACTTCATCCATGAGCTCACAGTGACTATACTCTTATGCTGTATATCTGCTGATCATCTGTTTAAGATATGTTTTGTACCTACTCATCTGTCCATATATATCCTGTTGGTATAGTGTAATACATGCTAGTATAAAACTTGTTGATATTACCAAACTGGTGTACCATGCCTACTTCCCTTCTTTTTGAAAATTTATTGTAAGATTATAGAGGTTGCTACTTGTGTACATAGTACATACTGTTTGTTATATAGATTTCATTTTTTTCTGTTTATATTATTGTTCTCATCCTTCATTGTATAAATTTCCATCTTTATTCATTGAATTATGTGCAAACAGCCACTTAATGTAATAACTTAGCGAGGATTTACATTATTGTCTAATTTTACCACTTTCTGTATGAATAGTGACTTGACAATAAAACATTTTCAAACCTCAAAAAAAATCCAAAACAATGTGTAATTAATTACCGTTAGTCTTTGTTTAGAAATAACGGTGAAATTCAGTAGAAACTACGTTGACATTGAAAAGATGGTGGTCGTTAAAAAAAAAACAGTGAAGATTGGCAGCCATTGTTGCCAATGATTCTTCGTTTTTTCTTCGGAAAATTTGTAACAGTGTACATAATCAAAAAATATTAGCACTGATTAAGGATGTACTCGCCCTAAAGAATACTGCCTCAGTTATCCATGATAGATATTCAATATTGTCCACAGACTCAATAACACGCTTCTCGGATATCAACTTGAGTTTTCACCATGGTTACACTTGTACATGCATCATATGCCATACACCTGAGCTATGTCTAGACCTAAATCAGGTGAAATTTCGTCAGCATCCTCATAACTCATCACTCTTTACAGTACACCGATCGTGGTAGATGCACAATCTTTTTTTTGACTAAGCTGAAGGAGATGCTCAAGAACGTCAACCATGACTGGTTATTGACCGCACCTTTCGTCCGCCATTTTGATGCTCAATAATGGAGAAAATGATCCCCAAGGAAACGGGTCTTTCTTTTCAAACCACCAAAGGATAAATACCTTCTTTTTGATCCTACACTGGCTGAGAGGGGTACTGACACTTTTAAAGGTGAGTTTTCCTTGGTCCTGCGTCGGACATAGCACCGGATAGGTCGGTGATGACGCTGATGTGGGGATGCCCCTTTTCCCATCCCACAACACCATCCCCCTACAGAACCTTTTGCCCCCCTCAGGACTACACTTACACCTCAAGTCTCAATAACATATCAGCTCACCCGTAACCCCTTATCCACTTATGATATCATCAAATGACATCAGTAAATAATGAAAAAGTAATCAATGGATAATTCATGACAAGTGTGTGTTAGTGAAGGATAATTACACGAGGCCGTAGGCTGAGTGTAATTAGCCTTTGCTAACACACACGAGCCCATAGGCGGAGTGTAATTAGCCTTTGCTAACACACACGAGTCATGAATTATCCATTGACTACTTATTTTATACCACGAAACCAATAAATAATCAATAGAATACCAATAAATTCAAGTTGAAAACAAAAATTATTCTTTCTCCCCGGGACTCGAAGCCAGCCATAGTGTGTGCACACAGGTACATACACCTCCTTGCGCCCGGCAGCGGACAGCGACAGCGCCCGTCTCGGATAGGCTTGGCAGCAGCACACGGCAAAAAATAATGTTTGTACACGATCAGTACATACACCTCGTCGCCCGGCAGCGGACAGCGACAGCGCACACGGCGAAAAAAAGATGCTTCTCGCGGTTATGTTTGTGTATAATACACCTCGCCGCCCTGCAGCTGACAGCTAAAGCTTTGAATGCTTCTCGCGGTTATGTTTGTGTATAATACACCTTGTCGCCCGGCAGCGGACAGCGACAGCTCACACGCCGAAAAAAAGACGCGCCCGGACCGGGACTCGAATCGTACCTCTAACGGCTGAGCGCAATGCACTAACCACTAGTCCACTGAGTCTCCTCCTTCAGCGGCCGTCTCGGCTTGGATTAATTTGAACGCGTCCCTTGGTTATGTAAAAACGATCGTTACACACACCTCGGCACCCGGCTAGGCTTCCTTTGTTTGGTTTAGTTCTAGCCAACCACTTCTCGTCAGTCCCTGTGGCGCAATGCATAGGGAGTTGGACTAGGGATCTTAGGCTGCAGGTTCGAGCCCTGCCCTGGTCAAGACTATCATGGGTTTTAACATGTAACATATGACATGGAAGGACATGAGAGGCGTGCAGGTTATCCATGGATAAATACATTGGGTGCGGGTTATCCATGGATAACCGCACGCCTTACAAAATTGATGTTACAGCCTACAGGGTGTGCAATATCGACAGGTATGTGCATGGGAATATCCAGCAAAAAGCACTGTGCAACCCAGAAATCGTGGTATAAGTTCAGCTAACATGTTAAAACCTGTTATCCAAAGAACACCAGCCACAGCACCTGGTGGGGACTTTTCCCGCCTGTCGCGTCAACCTGGCGCCATCTTGAATGTGCATCGTTGTATCAAAACTGGCGTCCGTCACGGTTGTCACCATGGTAACCATCCATTTGGTGACGCCCTTAACTGTTGCACGCGTCATAACAACAACATTGACATATGTTAACACGACTTTTTGCTCAGTAAACTTCTACCTACCTTAGAATCCATTCTGGTCCCGCGATTAATGACGGTAAAGGTGATTTGCGTAATACTGGAAATAAAAATTAATCTTTCTCTTTACAATGGCAAACTAAACACAAAATTAATTCAAAATTTTGAATTTGCGACGTGATCTTGATAAATTACTCACCTTCCACCCGTCATCACCACCGTGAGGTGGAGGATAACCCCGTTGGGAAAGATGAGTTCTAATCTCAAAGATTTCCATCATGACCTATTATGTGACGTCTAAAACTTTCGGCACATTTTTTCAACCTTTTCAAAATTCAATTTTTCGAAAAAATTGACCCAAATCCAGTTATGCACCCATATACTCCCAAAACAATGGTGGGAGCACTTCTGAGCAATTACTCGAGCTTATAAAGCATAAATTGATATAAGATCTCGCCATGACGGCACAGCGCTAGTGCAGTGTCACCACCTGGTGTGTTACCCATGAACTAACCAAAGCGTCCCTGTTAACCAAACCTGCGCCTTTTCCAAGTCTATAGAGTTCTATGTATTGTGTTTGTCAAGTTATCAAATACGAATTTAACCTTGCTATCTTTTCTGTATTGACAGAAACCAAACTTGTAAACCATATCAGCTGTTTTACGCTAACAAATGGTCTCTATTTCAACACATTGATTCAAGTGTCATTTCATAGGTAGACAAATAGTTCAATATACACTACCCCGTCATCAGTTACCTATGTAGGGTTATATCTGCATAGCTTAGGTATTGTGATGCAATGTTATAGAACATATAATATTGGAATCTTATCAAATGTCATTTATTTGTATTTTAATGTTGCAAAGGCATTTTGATATATATTTGGTTAGAAATATGATGGGTATTAGGCTGTCAGCTCCAGGGTGGAGGTGGAGGTGCTAAAGCTGGTACTCCCACTTAGTTTCAGTGTCACCAGCCCCCCACTACCTCCACCACTCAGAGTGTGACAACCAAGACACACACTAGTTGGGGCTTGTTCAATGTCCAAATATGGTTAAAGCAGGCTAACAATGATGAGGTTAAATAGAGTTGGAAAGGTTAGAGACAGTCAATAGGAGTCCAGAGAGCAAGGAGCTAGGAGCAGCAGTTCCCAGTGTGGAGTGGTTATGGGAGCAGAGATAGCCAGGGACTGCTAGGACTCTAGGTGTGGGTTATATATGCTACCAGGAACCTGTAGCATTATAACCCTGAAGGTACTGTGACTTTACTTAGAACCCTCTGCCTGTTTTATGTTGTATTTTGTTGAGCTCTGGAACCTGAACTTTAATATATTGTGAACTGTGTATGACTATGAACTGTGAAATTTATACAGGATATTTTGGTGATATGAACTACCATTGAGATTATTGTGACCTTTTGATGGATATCTCCTGAGATAGTGAGTAAAATTAATAAATATATTATAAACCGCATACTAGCTTCCCATTTGGTATTTTGTAATATATTTTGATCCCTAGAACCTTGATATCAAGCCATAAGTGAAATATGGTGCGATTATAGTAGAAAGCAATCACTTTTAGGGAAAAGGCCCATATTCTGCCTTTACCTAATCTGTGTGGGGTCATATCTGTCTCAAAGCTGCTTTCAAGCCTAACGCTCTGTGCCCTGGTTGGTGGAACTTTGAGTTTATTGTTTTGTCTGCCGCTTCACTGTGAGTTTCCGAGCGTGTTCGGTCTCGGTCGTTGTGGTGACCACATATCAGTAGTGAGGTGCCAGCCCGGAGTGAGATGGGTCTGGTCTGATATGTGGGGCCAGGAGAGGTGTAAGCAGAGACAAAACATTGACTGTTGTGCACACTGTGAGAAACCTGGCTTGGTTGCTATTATACGACGGGTGTCCCTCATAGTGACGGCAGGCAATCAGCCTTACCCTAACATTGCGACTGGTGGAGAACCCTAAATAGGTTACTTACAAATTCAAAATGTCACAAATTGATAGAGAACATAGATCTGGCAGGATCTTTGATCAAAATCTTGAAGATGCCAATATCCAAGGTCTATATCAAGACATAGCTCAGATGTTTGAACACAATGTTCAAACTATGAAGCAAAGAACAGAGCAACAAATAGAATGATTGATTGAGAGGCAGGGGGGGGAGATCAATGCTTTGGGCCAGGGCCAAGGCCAAGGTCAGGGCCAAGGTCAAGGTCAGGGACAAGGTCAAGGTCAAGACCGGGGTGATAGACCAGATGTCTATCATTTAGGGGGCAGGTCAGCATATGCCAAACCACCAAGTATTTTCAAGAACAGTGCTAATATGGATCCAACGCTATGTAAAGGTGCCAGGTCTTATGAATATTGATGCCGAATTTTCCTACCTATCTTGAGGGCCCAGCTTGAGACTGGTACATAGTCAGCAAAGTGAAGGAGAAAGCCACATGGGCTGAGGTGAGGAAAGCCTTTCTAGACAATTTCACCAAGGTGACTAATGCTGAGTTTGAAAGGTTGTCTAGGTTATCCATGAGGCCAGATCAGGAGTTGGAAGACTTTATAATTCAGGCTCTCATGCCTACCGGCGAATGAGTCTGAGTGAGACCGGAAAAGCAACCAGCCACTTTCCAAAAGGCTATAGACATTTGTAAAGAGGCTGAAGAAGACTTTGACATGAATAAGGACCAGTCTATCCTTGCTAATCAGAGAGAAATTCAGGTTATTCTTAAGCAGAGTGCTGACATCACTAAGCAGCAGTCACAAGAGATAAAATTGCTGAAACAGCAGTATGCCTCTGGTGTTGCAACACTTGGTAGTCAGAACTCTTCAATTAGTGTGGCCCAATCCATTTCACCCAGGGAGTCTGAAAGTGACAGGCTCAGGCGTGAGATGGCAGAGCTGAGGAAGATGGTTGAGGCATGCAACATCACCACAGTTGCCACTATGGATTCCACTCAGAGGTGCTTCAATTGTCGTGGGGAACGGCATTTCTTCAGGGAGTGCCCTTTACCTTAGCGACCCTATACTCCGAAGAATCAGAGGAATGGTGGCAGGGGCAACAACCAAGGTACCAGAACTGAGAAAAACAGCGGCAGCAGCTTGGGCAGTAATAGCAACAGCAGTGGCAGTGATGAGATATTCTACAAAAGGTTCTGCGCTGAGCTGATGAGCAAAGTTCAGAGCTTGGAGGCGAAGCTCGAGAATAAGTCATCTGCCAACCAGTCAGAAAACTAGAATCTCCTCCTCCCTGTGCAAAAGTCAAAGATGCAGTTGAGTTAGATTCAAACAGAAAGTATAGTTTCTTGTATAATAAAGATTATGACACAGATATTCTGACATATAAGTATGATGAACACCCTGAGGTAGACAGCCTTTGTACAAGCTGTTTTAATGATAATGATTTATATTCCGGTCAGGAGTGTGCCATGGGCAATGTGCCGTATGAGGATCCGAAGGGGAGATGTGACCAGTCCAGGAGAGAGTCGACGGGCATCAGTGGATCTCGTAACCCATGCACTAGGGATACGATTTCATCTATCTGGGAACACCAAGACAGACAGCACCAAGAGGGTAAGGCCTATATGGCATCACATCTGTTGTCAGAGAGGAATTGTATTGAGGTATGCATTGGTCAAACTTGTGCACGGGCACTTGTAAAAGCAAATAGTGGTGAAATAGAGGAATTCCCTTCATGTGCATGTGTGACATTTGCAGGGGGTCAGGTCAGAGATGCTCATTGTGACATGAGGGGTGTTATTAAGATTGATGGCATTCCTTATGAGGTCACATTTCATGTTATCCCAGGCCTCAGACTAAACATAGTTTTGGGCAGGGATTTCCTGAAACAATATGGTATGAACATAGTATATGACCAACCCAAAGAAGTAGACCCAGAGGACAATAGCCAGAGTATCGTGAGGGCACATGGTAAGTTGGTAGTGCCAGCACATACTGAGATGCTGTACAGCCTTCCTGTGGATGACGTTTTTTAAAGAAGGTACGTTTCTGACTTACGTAGGTTTTAAGGTAGCAAAACAGACAGGATTGTGGACAGCTACGTGCTGTGTGAGAGTGCATGAGGGCACTGTACCTGTGAGATTTGTTAACCTTTCAGACCAGGAAATTAAGGTGAACCAGGAACGGCTCTAGGGACATTGAGTTTGTCCAGAGACGTTGAGGTGATACAGGTATCTTCAATGGAAATGTTTGATCCACAGGTTGAAGGCAGGGCACAGAAGCAGGATGGACAACCCAGTTTCATTCCATTGGTCGATTATTCTAGGTCAAAGTTGACAAAGGAGCACAGAGCACGGATGGATGCCCTTGTAAGAGAGAATTGTGGAGCCTTTGTAGGACCAGATGGTATGGTGGGTTGTACCGATTGGATAGAACATGAGATAGAACTAATTTCTGGGGCTAAGCCTGTACAGCAGATGCCTTTCAGGATATCACCCAAAAGGAGAGCACAATTGAAAGCGCATATTGATGAGCAAGTAAGATTGGGAATCTTGGAACCCAGCTACGATGGGGGCTGGTCTAGCCCTGCCTTTCTTGTGTCAAAGAAAAGTGGTGGGCATCGGCTCGTTTGTGATTATCGCAATCTTAACGCAGTCACAGTGCCACAGTATCTGGCTATTCCAAAGATAGAGGATGCCATTGATGCTGTGGGTCAGATGCAGCCCAATTTCATTTCAGCTCTCGATTTGCAGATGGCGTTCCATCAAATTCCCATCACAGAGAAGAGCAGAGATAAGACAGGGTTCTTAACTCCATTTGGTAAGTTCAGGTACAAAAGGATGAGTATGGGATTAATGAATTCCTCTTGTAGTTGCCAGATGGTGGTTGACCTCATCTTGAAAGGGTTACAGTTCAAAAATTGTATCTGTTACACAGATGACATTCTCGAGTTTTCAGACACATTTGAACAACATCTGGAAGACTTGGGTGAGGTTCTGAAAAGAATCCAGAAGGCAGGGCTCAAATTTAAGCCAGCCAAGTGCATTATTGCAGCACCTGAGGTCCCATTACTAGGACATGTCCTGAATAAGGAAGGAATCAGACCAAATCCGGAAAAGATACAAGCTATCAAGGATATCAAAACACCAAAGAATCCTACCAATGTCAGGAGGTTCTTGGGTATGAGTGGCTTCTATAGGAAGTTCATTCCCAAATATGCCACAAGAGCACGATGTCTGTATGATCTCACAAAGAAGAGAAAGGAGTGGGAGTGGACTGAAGAACACACAGAGGCTTTTGACGATCTTAAGAGGGCTCTGGTATCTGATAATCTGCTCTTATATCCTGACTTCAGAAAGGAGTTCATTGTGATAACAGATGCATCAGACTATGGTATCAGTGCAACCTTGAGCCAATATGATAAAGATGACAATCTGAGACCAGTGGCCTATACAGCAAAGTTGTTCAGCCCAGCCCAAAGAAACTACTCAACTTTAGATAGAGAGTTAGCAGGTATTGTTTATGCTTGTCTTCATTGGCATGTGTATTTGGAGGGTAAAAGGTTCTTGATAAGAACAGATCATGCACCCCTTCAATACATATTAAACCCAAGGAGCAAGCTGTCACCTAGGCAAATCAGATGGGCAGCTGATTTGAGACAGTTCACATTTAAAATAGAGCATGTTAAGGGCAAGGAGAATGTTGTTCCTGACTCTCTGATTAAGCTGGAAGGTAAGCCGTATGAGCAGGATGACATTGAGGAGATGATGGAATCATTTGTTATATGAAACCTAACAAAGACCATTTCAGACACAAAGTCTATCTATGTGGTAGCAAGCCCAATTACTTCAAACTATTAAATCTAAGGGACAATCATTGCTATGTTTCACCTCATGGAGGACCGAAAAAAAAGCTAATGTTTCTGTTCAGTTCCTTATAGCATCATGATATTATATTTTCTTTACGATTTAACCCGAATAGAGGGGTGATTAGGCAGTGCTTTGCTAAGGTTCCATACCGATACGAGTATTTGGTTCCAAAAGACCAGCATTATGTACCTAGATCTAACCTCATTGGACTCAAACAACCTCTATTTGACTTTAAAATCTATTTGTGATACTGAGAATGTGACTGGAGCAGATGCCAGAGGTATTTGGGTCTGCAGGTGGTGTTTTGTGACACTTAGGGGCATAAGTTGCATGTAGTGTTGCAAGAGCACAGGGAACACATAAGAGTAAGCTTGGGATGCAGGGGCCCAGAGGAAATAGCTGCATCCAATAGATGTCTAATGTGCCAAGTCAGGCAGCATAGACGGTGTGCAAGAGCCATTGACCTCATGTGTGGTATTGCTGAGTAGAAGCAAGCTTTGAATGTGATTTCCCAGCCACATATCTGAGTTAGCTTTGAGATATTTGTCTCAGTTTAAATACCACTCATTGTTACAGATTTCAGAAAATAGCTGGCAGGTTAAAGGTAAGTCTATAATTGCATAAAATAAGTCTAAGGATAATAACAGAGAATTAGTTCAGGCTGTTTAGATCGAGCCAGGAAGCTGTTCCCTAAAGGTATTTGGAATTAAGTTTAAGGTGCTATGTGAAGAGATTCTGAACTGAGTATTATTGGTTGTAGAAAGTATGAGACTTACATTGTTACCCATGCCATGGTTGAGATGAGTGTCATGCGTGTCATGTTTTGATTGTGTTTATCTCAATTTTCTTTGATAATCAGATGCTGAGTTTATGTAGGCTAGGTGCCTGGTTGGAATAGATGACTGATGATATCAATGGTAGCAGTAGGGCTGCGAGATGGTGACTGGTGTTCAAGGGTGGACTGGTCACAAGTCATACCTTTCGGATCCAAGTACAATACAAAGGCATGAGCACATGATTGACAGAGATATTACATGGTGGGTTTTGTCTCTCGGCACAGGGACGAGCCCATTATGTGTCAGCCAACCAAGAAGTTACTTTACTTGAGTCCCCATAAAGTTTTGTTATCTATTGGAAGGTTTAAGAAGATTTGATATGTATGATGATCATATGATGATGTATAGGTGATAATTATTGTAACTGGAAAAGAAAATATTTTGTATTGATTATTTTCAACAATGTAAATGTTTCAAACTTAATGTTGAAATTTTATATGTATGTGAGGGTCTTGAATAAGATCCTGGTTGATGCACATTCAGTTAGTTATTTCTATGCTGTGATATAATTTACATGTATAGTTTTGATGAATGTGTATTTGTTTTTGTCAGAGATAAGATAGGATCTTGAATAAGATCCTGGTTGATAAATATAATCAATTAAGAGTAACAAAGATATATGGTTGATCTTATGGACAGTGCGTTACATTCAAGAATTATGAGTTTAAAAAGGACCAGTTAGATGTTTGGTCATAGTATTTGTGTGTACAAAACAAGATTTTTTTTTCATGCATTATTCATTTTAAGTATAGTAACTGATGTAAAAAACAAAAATCAAAAAAAAATTGAAAATACTCAAAAAAGCGGTGGATTCTAAGGTGATTATAATTAGTTTTGAGTGGTACAAAACATTTTAGTTCCCGAGGTGTAATGTAGGGTTATATCTGCGGAGCTTTGGTATTGTGATGCAATGTTATATAACATATAATATTGGAATCTTATCAAATGTCATTTATTTGTATATTGATGTTGCAAAGGCATTTTGATATATATTTGGTTAGAAATATGATGGGTATTAGAGTGCAACTGTGTTGGCTGTCAGCTCCAGGGTGGAGGTGGAGGTGCTAAAGTCGGTACTCCCACTTAGTTTCAGTGTCACCAGCACCCCCCCCCCACCTCCACCACTCAGGGTGTGACAACCAAGACACACACTAGTTGGGGCTTGTTCAATGTCCAAATATGGTTATAGCAGGCTAACAATGATGAGGTTAAATAGATTTGATCAGTTAGAGACAGTCAGTAGGAGTCCAGAGAGCAAGGAGCTAGGAGCCTAGGAGCAGCAGTTCCCAGTGTGGAATGGTTATAGGAGCAGAGATAGCCAGAGACTGCTAGGACTCTAGGTGTGTCAGTAGTCAGTAGGAGTCCAGAGAGCAAGGAGCTAGGAGCCTAGGAGCAGCAGTTCCCAGTGTGGAGTGGTTATGGGAGCAGAGATAGCCAGGGACTGCTAGGACTCTAGGTGTGGGTTATATATGCTACCAGGAACCTGTAGCATTATAAACCTGAAGGTATTGTGACTTTACTTAGAACCCTCTGCCTGTTTTTATGTTGTATTTTGTTGAGCTCTGGAACCTGAACTTTAATATATTGTGAACTGTGTATGGCTATGTACTGTGAAATTTATACAAGATATTTTGGTGATATGAACTACCATTGAGATTATTGTGACTTTTTGATGGATATCTCCTGAGATAGTGAGTAACATTAATAAATATATTATAAACCACATACTAGCTTCCCATTTGGTATTTTGTAATATATTTTGATCCCTAGAACCTTGATATCATAAGTGAAATATGGTGTAATTATAGGAGTGTAATGGTTCGTATTGACTTATATGCTGGGTGGCTCTTTGGCTCGCTTACCACTAGAAACACCAACACAACACGAGTAGTTCGGGTTGGGCAAAGCCCCAGAAACCCCTACCTCTCGGGTAGGACTTTATTCCACTCTAGTCTACAGGTTAAGCTGCGCGTCTGGACTGGACTAGGTCCAGTCACCTTCTGCCGCTCGTCCGGTTCCTTAGTAGGAGCTGGACGCGAGGCATGGTGCCGCCCCCTCTTGTACCAACGGGGTATCACAAAGCGACACCTAGCTGGCATAGAAGGAACAGGCACCACACGAACACGTCTCTCGGATGAACGGCACTAATATATATATACGACGATACCGGCCCCTACACCACCCCCACTAGACTATACCTAGGGTTAGGTGTAATTAACAAATACCTATTGTTAGCTTTATACAGTAATATCATACACAAATAGGTAAGTCTATATATACAGTTCGTATAGGATATAGAACATCTAGGGGGCATTATAAATAATATGTACATAATGAGGCATCGTCGCATATAACCCGAAGTAATGATAATTAATAATAACAAATAGGAAGTGGCGCCTTATGCACCATCGACCTATGGTGATATATAGTAACAGTGTTACAATGATGTTATTATTATAAACGAGACGCAATAAAAAGTGGTAGACGAGTAATCAGGTGATATGAATAAAATTTTACAGTATTAACTAACCGACCCGAGTAGGGGTAGATAACCCGAGAAAAATTTTGTTTGTTTTAATTATAAGAATATAGATATGGTATGAAAATATATTTATACAAAAATAATAATACTGATAAATATAGGTGTCCTACCAGGGTAGCAGGATCACCCTTACAATATACCGGACTTCCGGCGAATCTGGAACGACTGGTTTCTGCAGCTCCATCCGGCGACATATGTGTGGTGGCAAGCCACGTTGCTGTTGTGATGTGCCCTGATGAAGATGGGAAGATGGAGCCCCGGGTAGGTGTGGTAATCCTTATTGGCGTGTCGGGTTAGCGTCCATCTTCACTGCAGGTTCCGTTCCAGATTTTAAGGGTCCAGCGTAAGGAACAGTGCCTCTGGCATATTAAATGCTTTTACCCTCGGGTACAAGGAAGACACCGTCAGATGGACACTTAAAGATCTTCCGGATCCGTGTCCATCTTCTCAGCCGACTCCACTGAGGCAGATGGAGTCGAGCTGCTACAGCTGCTCGCAGAGAGCGCTGCGGAAGCCTCGCTGGGCGTATCGCTCCCCAAGCTCAAGGCCCTCATCACCGCGGATGGACTGTCCATTGCCTCGGATGCTGGTGAAGCAACCGTGGCAGTTGGAGCAGTCCGGGTGACAGAAGGGGGCGGGAGCAGGAGAGCTGCCGGAACTGGCGGAGCAGCCGAGACCGGTGGAGTGGCCGGAACCGGTGGAGTAGCCGGGACCGGTGGGGCATCCGGTGGGACATCCGGTATGAAGATAAGGGACGACGGTAAGCCGTCCCACTCCTCCAGATGTTTCCCGAATGCCAGGAAAAATTTGAGGTCAGCCCCCTTGAACCGGTGAATGTACCTGGCGTTCTCAGCTTGGTGGAACTCTTTAAGCTTTTCAGCTTCCATCTGTTGACGCCGGCAGGATTCAAGAGCCTCCTGGACTCTGTCCTTTTCCAGCTGCCTGATTTTATCTTGCTCCCTCTTCTGGACTTCATATACCAGATTGAGGGTGGCTTCAGTCATCACCAGCCAGTAGTCGACTGACTTCTGGCGGTGCAATGCCTGCCAATCTGCCATCAGTTCGTTCTGGATGTGAACCGTTTGGACATCTCGGTGGTCAACAAACGTGTTTGGATCCTGAAGACCTGACAGCGTATCCGAAATTAGCTCCATCAGGGGTGCCCGAGGGCCCATTGGTGGAGCTATGACTGGTGGAGGCGCGATGGCTTCCACTGAGGCAGGCGGAGTACCTGCTGGAGGAGCAGACGGGCCCTCAACCGTTAACCCGCCCCGGCCTCGGCCACCACCCGGGGAAGCTCGGGTGGACTCCAGCCCACCACGGCCTCTACCACGGGGTTTGGTCCGGCCCAGGGAGGTAAGGACCTGCGACTCGGGTCCAGCTGGTCCCATAGCAGGGAACTTCGCTGCGTAATCACTATACGTGGGGCGCTTGCCGGAAGATCCCTCTCCAGCCCACCAAGATGAATACCCGGATGGGGGAGCGAAGAGTTCGCCCCCATCATCCTGGCTGCCAGAGGCTTCGCCCGGGCGTTGTTCCGCGGGTGCAGGTGTAGAGGTGGCTGGTGTCGCCGGTGGAGCCGCCTGGCTAACCGCCCTACGGGCCTGGTTGCTGGGCATATCCAGAGCCGAGACTTGTTGTCCCGACTCGCGACGATCAGCTGGGTTTGCTGGTCTTGGCTGGTCCTTGCTACCCGAAGGGCTTACGGACCGGTCTGCTCGGGTCCTTTTGGAAGCACCGGTAGCTGTTGTTGTGCCTCCGCCGGGACCCTTCGAGCGGGCCTTGGCCTTCTCCCGCTTATCGTCCCCTCGCCACTTTTTCACCTTCAGGTGCACCTCACTGGGCATCCCGAACTTCGTGGACGAGAAGTTGATTTGGAAGAAGGTCAACAAGTTGCCGCTCTTCCATGAGCAGAATCCGGTCTCGAATGCCTGCTCCTTGACGTCTTTCACGCTCAACGAGGCCCAGTTAGCTAGGAGCTCGTTGAAGCACTTGATGGCTCGTTTCCTGGTTTTCTCCAGGCCGGTGCCATGGGCCTTCTGCAAGTGCAGAGCCATGTCCCGGCGCCGGTGAGTGCTAAACGAGCCATCACACTGTTTGCTCGGGCGGTCCCCAAGCACACACATCATTACAGGCTTGTGGTGCATGTGATGTTCTACGATGTGGCGAGCGAAGCGAGGCTTCGTCTCGAACATCTTCTCACCCGTGAGAGCCAGCTGGCATGACTCGAATGGGCACCGTCGGCGGTTGCCGGTTGGTCCCCATTGGGTCATTGCCCACTGGACTTTCGTCCGGGCCTCGTAGCTGTAAATCGACCCCAATTTGGATTTCAGCTGATCAATCCAAATGAGGTAGAATTTACCTACAGGCGTATCCGAGGGGCCGGATTTCATCCACTCCTCGTCATCGCTGTCACCGTCCTTATTGACGGCGCCGGGACACATGTAGTGGACCGTGTCGTAGGCACAGTCCGCGAAGCATCGAGGAGTCCGTTCTTTGAACCCCTCGGCTGCATTCTTCCACATCCATTTCTGATTGTCGTCCTTCGGGACATACGTGGTCATTTCTTCCCACGTTGTCACGGACTCCAAATCAGATTTGGCCGACTCGGGCAGTTCTGGATCGCTGTCGCTATCCTTACTGTCCGTGTAGATACCGGCTCCCCTACGGCTGGCTCGGCTGGTGGTAGTGGTACCAGCCGAAGCCTTGGTAGAGGACTTGGCGCCTTTTCCGCTGGTACTGGCAGTGGAAGCTGCAGCCGAGGTGGCTACTGTGGTGGTTGAGGTTGTGGTGGTGGAGGCGGGCGCCTTCGGCTGGCCCTTACCCCTCGGCTTGGTGGGGGCGTGGGCTCTGCCGGAGACGCTTTCGCTCCGCTCTTCTTCTTCCGGCGCTGAACCTTGGTTGGCTGCGCCGGCATCTCAGGACTGGAATCCGACTCCCGTGGATTCCTGTCCTCTGTACGAGGGCTCCTCCTTCCGCTGACCGGGGAGTCAGAGTCGGAGGAGACCTTAGCTTTTTGTTGGGCCTGCTGCTTGCGATGGGCCCGGCGAGCTGCGGTGAGCTCCTTCTGCTGCTTGGCAAGCTCGGCTCGCTTTGCCTCCACAGCAGCCTGCTGGCGCGAGATGTCCTCTTCCGAGATCTCGCCAGGTGCCTCCGGAATGTCGGCAGCTGGGTCGGTCTCGGTTGTGGACCTCTCGACGGCAATGCGAACATCCTCAGCCTCCAGATCGCTCTCGGTGAGAGGACCCTTAGGCGCAGGTTTGCGGGTCAATCGCTTGACCCGGTCGGTTTCCACCGAGGACAGAGTGACTGTGGAGTCTGTATCCATGTCGGATTCAGACTCTCTTAACTCCGAGGCCTTTCGGGTGATGCCCTCTGAGATCAGCACAGCTCGGGCCAGACTCTCGTTGACCGCCATCTTCTCCGCTAACTTCAGGTAGTTACGAAGCCAAGAGACTGGCATATTGTCAGCCAACTCGTCACTGCACGAGTCCATTACCAGAGTTTTGAAATCATCTGGTATGGGCTCGGGCACGCCTTGCTCCACCGCCATCGGTCCGCATCCGAACATGGAGGCGTGCATAGGGATGTAGGTCCCCCAGGAAGTGTAAACTACACCGGCCTCGCGATCGACGTGTGCCATACGTTCGATCCGAGTCTTGAATCCCGGAGGATACATTGGAATGTCCAAGACATCCACTTTGCTACCCGAAGCGGCTGCTGCAGACGAGCGCTCCGGGCGTGGTGGTGGTGGAGGTGGCATCCTCTCCCGGTCGGTGGCCTCGGCCATAGCCGAGAGCGTCCGGGCGGCCTCCTCTGTCGAAGAATCCATAGATTCCTCGACCCGAGACGGGACCTTCAGGTCCTCGTCTAGCTCCAACAGAACGTTGGCAGTCTGACGCGCTGCGTCAATCGTCCCTTGTGCCATGGCACTGAGGGCGACTTCCAAATTATTTGGCGTCTGTGTTGGACTCCTCCCGAAGGATTCGTCCAACAAAAGGTGGATGTTAGGCAAGCTAACCGACAGCTAGGGGCCTGTAAACTGCCAACACTAACTAGAGCAAAAAACGGGTGGCGTCTAACCACCACGAGTCCGCTCTAGTTATGACCAGTATGACGTCACACATCTCGCCTCGCGAGATCCTGCCGTGGCTATCCGGTGACCTAGTTCCGAGCTTTCCCGCCGCACCCGCGGCGCTACCTAGGGAACTAGATCCGAACTAACATTCGACTCGACATGCGAGACGCGGCCTACCACCCGAGTGCTATCTGCTGGAGTTTGGCGGTGTATACACCGCTTCAAAGCGAATGTACCGGTTAATCCGACCGCCGCTCACGGGATACAGCTACCCGGGGAGGGCACGTTCGGCATCTCCAGCCGTGGAACGTATGTTACCCGCCTATGGCGGACAACACGCAGCAGCTCGTTGTGTACTGAGTTAGGTTACGGCAGACCTCAACCGGGGACTGCGTCTAACGCCTTCGGTTAGCCTTTTATTTTTCCTGGCTTTACGTACGGCCTTTTCCGGATTCCGCTTAGCCACTGCGGGCAACTTCCCATATGTAATGCCTTCACTCAGCGAGACATTTTTCCTTTTCTTACGATTAGGTCGTTTCCTGGCCTTCGTCTTCTTTTTCACCATACCCTCGTCTCCCGGCGTCTTTCTCGGCCGGCCTCCAGGGCGTTTCATCGGTACTACCACGCTCGGTCCGCTAGGGACAGATACAGGTGGTTTGTAACCGAACTCCCTCTCCGCCTCTTCGCGTCCCTTCCAGGGCCGAAGTTTTCCGACATTTGTCTTCCATTTCCTACCAGTTAGGCAGTCCTCCATCATCACCGTGGACTCGGAGATGACACGAATTATTTTAAACGGACCTTCCCAAGGCGTTACAAGCTTTAGCTTCTCCAGCGGCTCGTAATACCTTAGGACTTTGTCCCCTACATTAAAACGAACTCGTTTAGCATTGGTGTCATAGCCCACCTTCTGCCACTTCGCACTCTTCAGCAGTTCTTTACGAACGGCCTCGTATGCCTGTTTGAACCTGTCCCTTAATGACTCCACAAACAACACAGTGCAGGGCGCCTCCGGGTCTATACCAACCACTCCATACACTAAGTCGGCGGGCATTATGATGTCCTCGCCGAACACTAGCATGTTGGGGGTGCAATTAGTGGATGAATGGACAGTGTTGTTGTAGGCATGTACCACAAACTCGCACTGTTCATCCCAGTCGTCCTGGTGGGTATTAACCAGGGGCTTTAGCACTTGTATGAGGGTTCTGTTGAAACGCTCTACCTGCCCATCCGACTGTTGTCGGTATGGGTTTGTTCGGGTCTTGCAAATGGCTAGGTAATGGCACATTTCCTGCCATAGCTCCGACTCGAACTCCCTTCCTTGGTCGCTGTGCATCATAAGGGGAACGCCCAAATGTAGCACCCAGCCTTTCACAAATGCCTCCGCACGCGTGGCGGCTTTGTGGTTAGGAAGGGGGAACACCCGAGTGTACTTGGTATAATAGTCGGTTACGACCATCATACAAGTATTGTCTCGGGGCGTCGTTTTAATTCCGCTGATGATATCTATCGCCACTCGAGCGAATCTGATACCAAACAATTCCTGGGATAGGGGTTGCTTACCCAGGCCGGGTCCCGGCTTGTTTTTACAGCAATCCGGGCAAGTGGCGATCCACCGAAGCAGGTCGCCTCTCATACCGGGCCAGTAGTAACGCCTTTGTAGGCGCTCTATTGACCTTTTCTTACCGAAATGGCCACTCGTTTGATGGCCGTGGCAATAATACATGATATCCCTCCTCATCGGGGTGGGTATCACTATGTGCAACAGCCTACCATTGGTGGGAGTTGTCTTCCACCTACATAGTATGCCGTCTCGGATCTCTAGCTCGGTCCATTGGGCTAGCAACCGCCTTGCCTCCCTATCTTCTAGGGATACTAGCGGCCTTGCCGGTTTAATACCTGACCGTAGGTACTCCATTATGCGCGCAGTGGTGGGATCCGACTGTTGGAACTTCTTGATGGTCTCTGGGGACCAATCGAGATAGCTACACACATCCTCCTCCCAGGGGATACGGGGGGTGGTATAATTAAATACCAACCCGGCTACCACAGCGTTGTGGGCCCCGCAGTCTTCACAAGTGGCATTTTGGCACCTTCGGATGGGTCGTCTTGACAAGGCATCCGCATTAATATGTTTAGCACCGGGTCGGTGCTCTATTTGCTTATGCTCTAATCCGAATTCGGATAGGTGAGCTAACCATCGTCCTATCATCCCCTCAGCGTCCTTAAAGTTAAGGAGCCACCTAAGAGACGAATGGTCGGTTCTTAAAGTAAAGTCACTTCCCCAAAGGAAATGCTTGAACTTCTTCGTATACACCACCACAGCGAGGAGTTCTCGCTTGGTGGTACAATAATTTCGCTGTGTCTTGCTTAACGTGTTGCTGGCAAATGCTATTGGCACTTCGACTCCCTCTTGGACCTGAGAGAGAGCTGCCCCAATTGCATCATTGCTCGCATCGGTGTCTAAGATGAAATGTCCCTCGGGAGTGGGATATTTCAACACGGGTGTATTCCTAAACAAATCTTTTATTTTATTAAAAGATTCTTCCTGCTCGCTGGTCCATGGGAATGGGTCCCGTGCCCTACCCGGGGTCCAGTGAGCTAAGCACTGCATGGGGAAGCTCACACGAGAGTAATTTGGTATGAAATCACGATAATAGGAACAGAATCCTAAAAATGATCTCACCTCCTTAGCACTCGTAGGTCTTTCCCAATTTTCAACAGCTTCCAATTTTTCAGGATCTGCACTCACCCCGTTAGGAGTAATGATCCTTCCCAAGTATGTAATGGTTTTCTTAAACAAATTACACTTCTTGGGTTTGAGTTTAAGACCGTTTGATAGTATCCGGTCGAGGACTAATTGCAGATTCGCCAGGCATTGCTTGAACGACTTGCCGAACACGACCACATCGTCCAAGTAAACCAAACATTTCTTCCACAAAAGATCACTCAGTAAGGATTCCATCATAGCCTCGAATGTAGCGGGGGCGTTACACAATCCGAAGGGTAAGACATTATACTCGAATAGCCCCATATGACTGGAGAACGCTGTCTTCTCCTTGTCATCGGGGTGCATCGGTATTTGCCAATACCCGGACTGTAAATCCAAGGTACAGAACCATTGGTTTCCGCCCAAGCTATCTAAAGTCTCGTCTATCCTTGGTAAAGGATACGAGTTCTTCTTTGTTATACCATTCAGTTTCCGGTAGTCGACACAAAAGCGGATTGTACCGTCTTTCTTAGTGGTCATACAAACAGGGCTGGACCAGGGACTCGAGCTAGGCACGATTACCCCTAGGTCCAACTGTTTTTGTATTTCCTCTTTGCAAATTAACTTCTTCTTTAGAGGAAGTCTACGATACGGAATTTTAAAAGGTTTCTCGTTGCCCACATCTATGGTGTGCAACACCTTATCGGATCTACCCACCAGTCCTCCCTCCCTACCAAAAGCACTCTCGTACTTTTGTAGGAGTTTTGATAGGCAATCCTTATCCTCCGTATTCTTTAAATCAGACTGATCAATCAGCTTTTGAAAGTCTTCATCCAAAGGATGCTTACTAACAGGGCTCAGTGGTTTATTGAATTTGGCCTCGGCGACATGTTCAACAGAGCTCATTCTCCCAATACTGTCGCCTCGCTTCAGGTAAACCACCGAACCACTTCGGTTAGTCATGGGTAATACAGTCCAAGCTGCATTAGCCACTAATGTATCCACTGAGTCTAACCCGATGCTCGACAAGTACACCGTATCGGGTTCATAGACTCCAGTTTCATTCCTTTGAGCCATGGACCCGCCACAAAGGACATCGCAAGTGGTACCCGGTGGGATCTTCACCGTATGTATCACTGATGCGACCGAAGACACCTGTCTCAATACGCATTGGACATGCAAGCCATACGGGTTCCGTATACTCATCATACCGTCCCTCGGGTCCAAGACGGCACCGTATAAGCTTGCAAAATCCAGTCCGAGGATTCCGTCATCACTAACCTCTGCTATAGTCGGCGAAAGAACAAATTCTTTGCCTCCTATACGGATAGGCATAAACGTCCTACCAAATGTACGCATACTGCTTCCGTCGGCCGTGCAAGCATTTACCCCCGTTTTGAGGTTCTCATGGCTGCTGGCCACCGAGTCGAAAAACCTTTTGGACACACAGGAGTGGCTAGCTCCGGTATCCACCAAGAATTCTCCTACCCGGCCTTCCACAGATATGGGTACATACCACCGTCTCCCCCCTAAGGGTGAGGGGTTACTGGTAAACTGGTGAAAGTCTCCCGAATCACCAAGATTCAATCCGAGTCCTCTCAGGAATTCCAGACACATATGACTTGGGGGAAGGCGTGTCCCACACACTCGGATCAACTCTTTGATCCAACCTTCCTCTCCCCTAGTGCGGCCACTCGCCTCCATATATTCACTCCCATACATACAAGCACTAGGGTCCCCAGCCCCGGCCAAGGTGCAGGGGTGGGCACCCCCGGCCACCCGGCCTCCAGGTGTAATTGATTCGAAATCTTCCACCGGGTCACCCCCGGTAGCATTTTGGCATTCGTTCTTCCTTGGGGTCGTATCAGATGCCGTTGATACAACCCCCACTAGTTTTCCACGTCAGTGGAATCCGTAGTGTTCTCCCTTCCTTCACCATTGTCCTCGGCTTCATAGAAGGCAGCCATTACCGGCTTAGCAGCGGTACATTCAGATGAATAGTGTCCCATGCGCTGGCACCTGAAACACTTTACAGTTCGGCGATCCACTCGGGGTCTTTGCCGACTGGCTTGGATGGCATCTGTAATTTTCTTACACATGTCCTCCATAAGTTTGGTCATGTCTGGAGACTGACCCTTCACTTTATCGGCGCTTACGGGAGGTTTGGCTGCCCTTTCAATGGCCTTCGGGTCATTCTTGACCTCGGGTGATGGTCTAGAGTCCCTTGGCTTATTGATCGCCTTCCTTGGAATATACTTCCTGCCTGTAGTATTCTTCCTTAATTGAACCGAACAGAAGGTACCGTCCTCCTGTTCGATTTCAATCAATTCGAAATCGTCTGAGGGAGCTTGTACCTCAGACTGCTGGACTACTGACACCAGGGGAGCCGAGCTGCTGGCATTCGGTATGTCTCCAGCTAACATCGTTCGCTTCTTCACGGCCATATCTATACCATTAAATATGTCGTGAAGCATTACGCCTTCTTTCCAGGCATCCCTGGCAGCAATCTGCTCATCTCGGTCTCTCAGACCCTTGACGAATTGTGTAATCAAATCGTCCATATACCAGTCCTGGTTTTCAGTACCGGGTCTAGCCTTGCTTAGCAGGGCATGAAGCTCCATACCGTATGCTCGGAAAGCTTCGTGAGGCTTCTGAGTACGTTTCTTGAAACGGACCATCGGGTCCTCCTTGACCATGTTACATAACAGTCCGCTAGCAGATTCTACCAACTGCTCAAAACTTCCAACGAGACCATACCAGGTCCGCCATTGCTCTACAGCCATGCGACCCGGCCCGCCTTTCAAACATCTTACTAGATGCAGCTTGGCCTCGTATGGGGTCCACCCATTACAATTCATCACATCGATGAAGTCTTCAAACCATTCTTTCCATGGTCGAGTACCGTCATATTCTTTTGGAATAACGGCTACCCTTCGGGCAGAATTATGAGCATACATCAATCTAGTGCATTGCTGTTTGCTCCATTCAACCGCCTTTGTTTCATTCAAGGTTCGGTTGCCCCCTATACCACCGAAGCTTGTATTGCCCGGTGGAGGTGGTGGTGGTGGCTGTGTGTACGTCCACTGTGGACCACTGTGGTTCGTATAACCCGCACCACCCTGATTAGGGCCGGGACCCGAGGTACCACTGTAGCCTGCGGTACCCGGGGCCCCGCCCCCTCCTTGTGCGTTTTGATAACCGCCGCTGGGAGGTTGGTTTCCCGCCGAATGACTGCCATCGTTTGATGGATTGGGTTGGCTGCTGTCATTACCAGCTCCCAACCCCACACTGTCACTCGGATCCACATGTATGTGGAATCCGCTAGTCTCCGCACTACTGTCAGAGGCGTCCCGTGGTACATAATCCGGGTCCAAGTTGTGGACTATGGGGACTTCACTTATCCGGACTCTACTAGTTCGGCCATGTTTATCTTAGGTTCTGATATAAACTCCCCCTTGATCTACATTCCGCGTCGCATTATCATTGACAAAAGGATTATACGGCGGATGCTTCGGCGTAGAACAGGAGACTGGGTCACCCTGTTTAACGAAAGTCGAGTTCGGGTTTGTATCCTTACTCGCCGGAGGGGCATTCGCTTGCTCCTGCTCCTGTAAATAACTCTCCATGGCAGACTTATTTATTGTGAGGGTAGCTAAATCTGTGGTCAGGTTTCGCTGTTCCTCCCTCAGCTGTGCGTTTTCTGCTAAGATTTCGGATCGAATCTTTTCATTTTCCGCTACAGCTCGGTTTCGTTCTTCCTGAGCGGCTAAAGCCTCTCGCTTAAAAGTATCCTTTAGTAAGCGGTACTTTTCACCTTTTTCTTTCTGAGACCTTTGGTACTCATTGGTCTCTTTCCTTATCTCGGCTTGTTCCGAGACCATTTTGGCCTCTGTCTCCGCCTTCCGGAGTTGAAGTTTCTTTAGCTTCTCCTCCATAGCATGCAACTCGGATTGTAATCTGTTTACATCCCGGGCCTTAGCAACCTCTTCGGCTCTAGCCTTTTCGATTGCTCTAAGTCTATTGGCTTCTTCGAGTTCTAACTCGGCCAATCTTTTCTCTTTCTCGCGTTCGTCTCTCTCCTTCCTTTCCAAACGATGGGTTACCGAAGTTAGACGATATTTCAGGTCAGATTCTTTCAGAATCGCCTCCTGCTCATCGGACCATAATTTTCCGATCCGAGACTTAGTTTCCTCTTCTATTTTTAATTGGGCCTCCATGAATTGTTCATGTTGCCTCTTAGCCTGTAACTCTACCTGTTCTTTGGCTTTCAAATAGGCCGGGGTAGTTTTATACCCGGGGCCCATCCGACGTCCGTATATAGACCTGCGGCTGCCTCCAGGATTAAACATGGAGTCTAGCGATCGGCCTAGGTGATGCCTTTCCGAGCTTTTCGGTTCAGTTCCCCTAGGCTTAATCTTCGCATTCACTTCTGGGACTATTGCGTCCCTTATGGCTTTACCATCGTCGCTGTCATGGTCCGACGATGTCATTAATGGGGGTACCTCGTTTGCACCATCTGGTACTGCCTCTGGAGGGTTTGCAGTACGTTTTCCAGGGCTTTGTGCTACTGGCATACCCAAGTTACTAGCCGAGCCTGCTGGTACGATAGGACACAGCTGGCGTCTGCTAGTTATAGCTTGGGACCAATCACTCAGGTCTAAAGTTGGGGGTTTTATTACTCCCTTAAACAATCCCGTATCCGGTACTCCCATTTGTGGTCTACCCGGATACAAGTTTACGATACCATCACCCGTGGTACCGTCCATCAGACCGGGTGTCGGGAAAACAGTTCGGACACCCGCTGGATTATACATTTGTTGTTGACTGGGTTTCCAGTCTAACAACAGATGCTGGGATGTGAAGTCATCCTCTTCGAATCCCTCTAGCCCAGGGCTGGGGGGATCCGCTTTGGGTTTCCCGAGGCTTTCGGCCAATGTGGCCGCGCACCACCCCCTGACCAACTGGTCACGGCACCAGTGTAATGGTTCGTATTGACTTATATGCTGGGTGGCTCTTTGGCTCGCTTACCACTAGAAACACCAACACAACACGAGTAGTTCGGGTTGGGCAAAGCCCCAGAAACCCCTACCTCTCGGGTAGGACTTTATTCCACTCTAGTCTACAGGTTAAGCTGCGCGTCTGGACTGGACTAGGTCCAGTCACCTTCTGCCGCTCGTCCGGCTCCTTAGTAGGAGCTGGACGCGAGGCATGGTGCCGCCCCCTCTTGTACCAATGGGGTATCACAAAGCGACACCTAGCTGGCATAGAAGGAACAGGCACCACACGAACACGTCTCTCGGATGAACGGCACTAATATATATATACGACGATACCGGCCCCTACAGTAGAAAGCAATCAGTTTTAGGGAAAAGGCCTAAATTCTGCCTTTACCTAATCTGTGTGGGGTCATATCTGTTTTAAAGCTGCTTTCAAGCCTAACACTGTGTGCCCTGGTTGGTGGAACTTTCAGTTTATTGTTTTGTCTGCTGCTTCACCGTGAGTGTCCGAGCGTGTCGTTGTGGTGACCACATATCAGTAGTGAGGTGCCAGCCCGGAGTGAGATGGGTCTGGTCTGATATGTGGGGCCGGGAGAGGTGTAAGCAGAGACAGAACATGGACTGTTGCTATTATAGGACGGGTGTCCCTCATAGTGACGGTAGGCAATCAGCCTTACCCTAACACCTAGTACTTTTCTCAGGATGAATGTTATTATGAGTACAAATAACAAATTTCAACATATCCTTTCATCTTTTTAATGTTAACTAATTAGAAATTGTAAACCCAGTAAAAGCCACCCCTACCCTAACGCGGTAGGGGTTAACTTACTTTTTTGGGGGGAGAAAGCTTTTAGCATGCCTTAAAAAAATAAACTAATTTTTTTTCCCCCCTATTTTAAAGGGACCCCCCACCCCAAGGCCTCCCAATAAGGAGCTCACCACGCTGGGTGTAGGTCACATGGCCAAAGGGGGCGTGGCCACCACTAATTAGGTCAAGCTCAAGGTCACATGACCATATATGGGTGCACCACGGGGGGTTCAGGTCACATGACCAAAAGGAGGCCTCTGATTGGCTGCATCCTGTAGTTAGCTATAGTCCTGTTCCCCTAATTAGGTCAAGGGGGCATGGCCTATTATGCAAATGAGGGGTCACGTGACCAGGGTAATCCCCTAATTAGTTCAAGCTCAAGGTCACATGATCATATTTGGGCATGCACACCCCTAATTAGGTCATGGTCACATGACAATATATGGGTATGCACCACAGGGGGTCCAGGTCACGTGACCAAATTGAGGCCTCTAATTGGCTGCATCCCCAGTGAGTAATATCCTGTAGGTATCTATAGTCCCGTTCCGATACATACTATACTACTTGCACTTATCTCATAGAGTAACAGACCCCTGGTATATATACAAGGGTCTGCTACTCAACGGTACTCCACAGTATATATACCTGCATACCACTACTACACATTTGTATGGAGATTGCACATGCCCGTGGCCAACTAGTTTAAAATTAGATCTGATGAATCACACAAGGCACATGCCTCACACATCTTTAGGCTGTGGTAAAGGTCTACCCCAGAAGAATCGGCTAAAGACGGACAAGATGACCCACACAGGAGAGAAACCTGATGTGTGTTCACATTGGGGTAAAGGAACTATAAAGGCAAGTGATCTAAAGAAACACATCATGACCCATACAGGAGAGAAACCTGATGTGTGTACACACTGGGATAAAGGAACTATAAAGGCAACTGATCTAAAGAAACACTTCATGACCCATACAGGAGAGAAACCTCATGTGTGTTCACACTGTGGTAAAGGAACTATAGAGGCAAGTGATCTAGAGAAAAACTTCATGACCCATACAGGAGAGAAACCTCATGTGTGTTCACACTGTGGTAAAGGAACTATAAAGGCAAGTGATCTAGAGAAACACATCATGACCCATACAGGTGATAAACCCTATGTGTGTTCACACTGTGGTAAAGGATTTTGTAGCAAACATGCACTCAAGTTACACATGATGATCCACACAGGAGAGAAACCCCATGTGTGTTCATATTGTGGTAAAGGATTTATACAGGTAGGTGGTCTAAAGGCACACATGATGACCCACACAGGAGAGAACCCTTACGTATGTTCACACTGTGGTAAAGGATTCCGTATCAAACATGCACTCAAGTTACACAAGACGATGTGCACAGGAGAGAAATCCTATGTGTGTTCACACTGTGGTAAAGGATTCTGTAGCAAACATGCACTCAAATTACACAAGATGATCCACACAGGAGAGAAACCCTATGTGTGTTCACACTGTGGTAAAGGATTCTGTAGCAAACATGCACACAAGTTACACATGATGATCCACACAGGAGAGAAACCCCATGTGTGTTCATATTGTGGTAAAGGATTTATACAGGTAAGTGGTCTAAAGGCACACATGATGACCCACACAGGAGAGAAACCTTATGTATGTTCAGACTGTGGTAAAGGATTCCGTATCAAATATGCACTCAAGTTACACAAGACGATGCACACAGGAGAGAAACCCCATGTGTGTTCACACTGTGGTAAAGGATTTAGTCAACTAGGTCACCTAAAGACACACATGATGACCCACACTGGAGAGAAACCCCATTTGTGTTCACACTGTGGGAAAGGATTCCGAGTCAAACATGCACTCAAGTTACATATGATGATCCACACAGGAGAGAAGCTACAGTGTTCAGATTTCGGTAACACAATTAGGGACCAAGCTGACCTTAACAGGTATAATTATAGAGGTGCTGAGACATCGAATGAACACCCAGACAACGGTGAAGAATTCCATGGCACAGTTAGCCTCTGCCATAAACCATTCACAATTAACACTAAAAGTACTATGTGTGCCACAGGCACCAGTGATGATTATGTTCTCAGAGGGATGCCAGCTTCACAAGTCTCAGAAATGTCAACCCATGTAGTAACTGAACGGGTTTTACCTATACCAAGTGAAGGCACTTCATCACATGAACCAATAACCAACTCGCTCATTCCAGCAGACAATGAGTTGCGGCGTCAGGATTATGTGTGTCACTGTATTGACTGTATCATAAACCAAAGGCAGCTATTAGAACTGGTCAATGATATCTATTATCCATGATGCGTTTTGAGTGCCTTTTTTGTCATAACCAGTATGCATTAAATAGTTACAACCACACGGTTTTGACACTTAATCTAACACTTGGGGGCTTCCCTAGCCCATTTAAAAGGGTCTATATCTCATCTTTCCTATCCGCTCGGATGTGTGTGGCACCCACACATTCCTCTGTGAAATTGTGTAATGTCGTTCTCACCGTGAATTTGACCTTAGCTGTTGAAATGGCGTTAACACCTATTACTCACTCACTCAATCTAACACTTGGTGAGATTAAGTACAATGCCCATATGATAGTGTCTACCGGGTGGTTGACACTATGGTGGCCTATTAGGCCTTCATAGTGTCACCATGGTGTGTTTGGATGTGTTTTTGTGTTGGCCCCTTTAAAAGGGGCCAACACAAACTAGTTATGGTTTCATTGAGGCGTCTTTTTCTCATTCAGGTGTTAGAAAATGTCTTTGAAAAAGAAATCATACTGTCACTGTCAACTCTAAATAATCATACTGTCACTGTCAAATAAGAAAGAAAATTTGTACTGCCAATGTCAACTAAAAAAATCGTACTGCCACTGTCAACTAAAAAGAAATGCTGTCAGTGTTAACTAAAAATTAATGATCATACTCCCACTGTCAACTAAGAAAAAAATCGTAGTGCCACAGTCAACTTGAAAAAAAATTGTACTGTCGCTGTCTACTTAAACTGGGGGAAGGACCACGGATGGGAGTTGCCATTCCATCCCTAGCCACTGCGGGTGACGTCACTGAGATGGCCCCAGACAGGTAAAATCGACAAGGGGACAAGTCCACTTCTTAAAATCGACAAGGGACATTGGGTTGCCTGACAAGAGACAAGACCCATTTCTTAAAATCGACAATGGACATAGGACCCCCCTGTCTAGGGCCCTACTGAGGCAGCATGACGTCACCAATGACGTCATAGGTGACAGGGAGAAAACATAATGGAGTCACTGGGGACTGTTAGCTCAGTATTTGGACACCAGGGGTCTCGGAGCTATATTCACAGTATGGCTAAACTAAATATGCAAAATACTGGAAGGCTTCGCAGGGCAGGGGGTAGAACCCTGTGCCCTATGAGTGGAAGGCAGACATGTAACACATGTGTCACCTGGATTGTTGAGCTGATTACTCAGAATAAACTGTAATGATCTATCTGTCGATATTGCACCCATGTCTTTACATCTTCTATTTCAATCATCCAAAACTTTAGAAATATGACAGGACCATACATCAATATTTCAACCCCTGCAAAGATATACTTGTAATATAAGTGCTGAGGAAGTTATACACAAATCTAATTACTTTTGGATATGAATTTTAGGATTTATGTAATAAATCACTATAAATTCCTATATAAGATTGAAGTTTCTGGATCTTAAAAATATGCCCAGGAACCTCATTTTTGCATATATATATATATATATATCGATTGCCCCTTTTCCTCACCATAGTTGATATATGCTATGAATCCCTTCGTATAAGGTAGCCCTGACTTCATATGGACTCTATAGACATCAGTAGGCCTTTAGAATCGTCTTTTAGCAGCAGCTTGTAAGTTGGCTTTTATGATAGTGACCAATGACCATGACGTATTGATGTGTAAGTAGCCCTCAAACGGTTAAGTAGGCTTACCTAGGCACAGTAACTTAACCCCCACCTTATCCACAATAGGTTTCCTTCAAAACACCTTTGGAGCTTTGTTCGACCAACCTGGGTTAACTTCTAAGAAGATATCATGTGCCCCCCCCAGTTGACCTTGAAGCATTAACTAAAATATGAATATCCTGCACTTGAGACCAACAATCCTGATTTATTGTGAAAATAACTTGAAATGAGGCAGGGTGGTCGACTTAAGGTACCAAAATGGCTAGTTGTCAAGTCAGGGGCAAGTTACCCTATGTAGTGCACTTTTGTTGCAGCAGGCATGCTGGTAGAACTTTTCTAACAAGTAGCGGGAACTTCACAGCAGTTGATCTATATATATATATATATATATATATATATATATATATATATATGGCTAAGTGACCCTCTGTGTATATCAGCTCCTGATGTTACATCAGGTAGTTCTCACACAAATATCCTGTGTTACAATTCTTATTCTGTTGTAGGCCTGTGGTACTAGTGTCTGCCAGTTTGTGCCTTCACATGGTTTTCTTTTATGACATCTCATATGAACTGAACACATTGTAGACAAATCTAATCTCACCATTGTTAACAGGAAGCCATTAAGGTGCTATTATTGCAACTAGTCCTACGACTGAAAGTTCCTTTGCTATTCTGATTTGAGTTTTGGTACAACTTGAAAGATCTAGATGGTAGAAAAGATAAGTGTCAACAGTTTGAATAGAATGTAAAAGAAAAATGAATATTTTGTATCCCTTAAAGCTTTGAGCTTTGTATTGTGCATTGTTTGCATCCTAAGGACAATATTAGGTAATGACCCTTTGGAAATCTCTCACTCACACAATCATATTACAAACTGTTATAATTATGTCGTAGCATCTTTAACTGTTCTACCCCAGACAGACTGTATTTTTAGCCTACACTAGCCAGTCCGCACTGTAAGGAATAACTGTTGAATCCTTGGGTCCATGTAAAAACTGAACAATGAACCACCATAATTACACAACAGAGAGCCCGTGTATAATCTCCAGGTGGCAGTGTGGTGGTACAAGGAATCTCTGTGAAAATGATGTGAAAATAACCAGATCTCTTGCAAATTTTGGACAAAAGATCCTTCGTTTTTTTTACAACAATTCTTTGCAGAGCAATACTTCAATCCATGATGCCCATTCTCTGCATAAAGTATGAATATAGTCTGCCTGAGTGAGACTATATTCACTCATTCTGTGTCATTCACCATTCTCCGGGAAATATATTCTCCGGAAAGTTGATAAGAAGCACCGTTAATGCATCGATAAAGGACAGACTATAATTATGTCGTATTGAGAATTCACCCACCACGAAAAAACCCATTGGCATGTGTTTTTTTATTGTCTCGTGGATAGTGGACCATTTATTTCTGTTAGTTGTTTTGGGACCTAATCCCCTGACAGGGTCGCCCCTGGGGAGGCTCTGCGCTACTAGCTTTTCCTAAACACGCAATGGTAGTTCACATCCCCAGCTAGTCTAGTTTTGCTTCTTATTCCCAGTGTCAAAACCCATTGACACTGGTATATTGCTATGTGAATGGTTATTATCCTTGTCATGCTTCACACCACACACTGGACAAAGTTGTCTTCACACTTAAGCCCTTATTAAGGGCTGCTGATGCCAATTATTAGTCATGATATACACTGAAGAAGTTCTGGTGAGTTTGGTCACCAGCACTTCATAGGAGCATCTTACCCCCCCATAGGCTGAGAATGATGCATTCTTGACAATCAATGAGCATATTGATTTAATGCATAGATAGCCCTTAATGCATTAACCATTCTGCCTGGTACAACTTGCCCCAAACCTTGTTGCTATGGTAGATTTATGGTGGGTCTGTGTCCGATGACCTGTCACTAAGGCCACACCAAAAACATAAGTTGGTCTATGGATTGTTCCCTCTATATTTTCGGAAATACAATTTTCTTCTTTTTGAAGAAATTCTTGTCCATGGATTTCTGTCTTTGTGATGTTTGGCAAAACAAATTTTAAAATGAAAGTTTTTGCTCACCTCACTTTTCCAGCAAGGAATCCATTGGATGCCAAAATAAAACGTTATAAAGGGGCTGTGTACAAATGACGTCATGCATTTTTTGACCATTTTTGACCCCCCCTCCCCCCCTTGTCATGTTTCGTCATACAACACTTGACCCCCCCCTCAGCATGACGTCATGCAGAGAGATACCTCCCCCCAAAGTGCATGAATAGTTAAGGCCTATAGGCTATAAACAAATTAAAATGGTTTAAAGGGACATATAATTGGTGTGAAATGGCAATAAAGGATAAGATACATGCAAAGTGAAAAAAGAACTGATCAACAAATGAACAGAGAAACATGCCAAACACTGTCAGCTTATATAATGTATGGGTCCCTATATGCAGGCTGTACCATTTCGGTGCCTTATAGTTATACACAGAGTTTCCCCCTGTGGAGTGGGGACCTTCATGTGAGGGCATGAAGGAGCAGAATAACTTCATTGGGAGTCCACAAGGAGAAATCTCCTTCCATAATAACAGTGGGCATACCAGATTTGTAAAAGGCGACAACCTTGGGGTTTCTTGTGTCTTGGGGTGAGCATGTGGGCAGCTGGTGTCCATATGCGCGGGCCTGCGCACATGCTTGTTTTTTGCCATGGGATTCCCCCTCAGTGAACCACGTCTGAGTGATCAAAGGCCGTGGTTTGTCTGGCCCTGCCTATGGGACCAGGCAAATAAAAGAACACTTGCTATCCTTCGAAAAGAGTAGGGGAATGAAGCCCCGGTAGCGGTTTTCCCCCTCGACCCTCCTCATAGATTCGGTCATTCATCTCATAGATTCGGTCATTCATAGATTCGGTCACTGCTGTGTCGGGCAAGCAGCATATAAATACCTGTCCAAAAAGAAAAGAAAGGACTTAATGTCCGAGAAACCTTGAATGTCTGAGTTCCTTGATGGCCCCTGGACATAAAACTAAACAAACAAACAAACAAACAAAAAATACACGGAGTACTATGGTAGTGATCATACACAAGTATTTCCTGTCACAAAAGGACTTAAAAACTGTCTAGATCAATAGTCCAATACAGTTAATAGTCTGCCTTCTTTGCAGCGAAAGCTGTACACTTGTCAGCGAAGAAAAAATCGAGAACAGTTATTATTAAGGATCATATAGTTCAAGAGCTTGAATGTATTGATATATTGAATGATTTAATCTGTAACTTGAACCATATAAAAGTGTACTAGAAATAGGTTTCAGGCAGAACACTGAATTTAGTGAGTGGCCTAATAGAAAAAAAAATCTCCCCAAGCATCCCCTCAGTGAAAATAGCAGGGTGGTGGAGAGCTCCAGGGGAGTGTTCGTTATTTATCAACAGTGGGATTCCGGGATGGGGTGGATTGGGGGAGGAGCAAAATAATTTTGACACCTCAAGGAGGGGGGGGGGGATATCACACCTTTTCAAAAAGAAGCCTGTGGATTACTATGGATGCTGCCCTGAGGCAACAGCAGCAGTTCAGGGGTATTTTAGGTGCATCATTTTAGATCCTGAGGGCAGCAGTGGCCCTTTTCAAAAAGGGTTAAATTGGTATAGGTAAGATAGAGTAGTTGTGCTCCTTTATAGTGGCCTGACATCACCTTGATTTTACACTGACATTGATGGCAGTGACACTCATTGAGTTAGATGTCTGAGGAATTCATGCATGTAGGGCCTATAGGTAAAACATTTATGTCAGATGAATGCATTAAACTTCCCTACCTTTACAAATCTTTTTACAAAAGTTTTTGTTCTTGCCAAAACCAAAGCATATTGTGATTTCTTGATGACATGATGTCATGCAGCCCATGACCCCCCCTCCCCCCTTGTCATGCTTGGTCATGGCAAGTGGGACCCCCCCTCCCCCCCTCCTGCATGACGTCATTTGTACACAGCCCCTAAAGACAACAACAAAAAACTGATGTCTTATATATATGTCTGAGTGTATATATATATATAAATATAATGTATATATCATTTTGCACCTCTGATGAGAATTTGGCGAAAATCTAATTACTTTTAGTCTATCCCAGCCAGCCACCTTTTAAAAGGAAGGGAGGGGGGAGGTAGTGAGTTAGAGGGTGGGAGGGAAGGACGGAGGACAGGAGGGAGGGAATAATGAAGGAAGGGCAAAAGGGAGGGAGTAGAGTTTAGTGCATGGAGTAGATTGACCTAATGGATTGGAGTAGAATCAGGGGAAGTAGATCTCAGTTTGATCTGGCTCCAACTCTGTCATGCCCCCAGTGGGACAATAACACACTCTTGGCTGCATTTTCATTTTGCTGCATGCTCATCTGGCCATGGGGGACCTGATCTTCTGGCACTCCCCTATCCCCTCCCCCAGCCACACACCCCCCCCTCCCCACTTCATCCCAAGCTCCTTCCATGGCAACTCAAGGCTCCACTTCCCCATAAGCACCTTTTTCCCCCCTCTTATCCCTTCACTAATCCCCAAGCAAGCAATCTTCCTTTTCCTTGTCCCTTTTCCAATGTTAAGGTCCATATCTACCTTAAAAGATTGTCCTCAGAGTGATTTTCCCACAGTGAAAACTGAATATGGACAATGCAAATACTCATAGCGACATATCATTCCACATGCATATCTAATTTTTTTATTTCATTTTTTTTGGGGGTGTTACTTTTGCAAAATCAATTATTAATTGGCAGTGATTGATAAAAATTGAAACCTGTATCCACCGATGTTAATCATCATCACATGTATTTTACCGGGATTTCACCAGTATCAAACCTGAGTACGGTACCATGTTGTATACAGACGCCTAGGCTGTGCCCTAGTTACTCTTACTTATAGCAGGGGCGTACCCTACACTCACTATATACACCCTGCGTCCTACATAGTGGGAGACCAGGAGGGTGTTGCTCCTATAGTAAAAGGAAGAGCTGGCTAAAAATGCCCTCATTTCAAGTCCTTTCTTTTCATGTGGCTATAATTTGTTCCTTTTGTTGCTCACAAGTGGTCATTCAAGTATGGTGCTAAAAAAGGGGGATTTGAGTAGGTACCTAGTTGGGAGAAGTCAGTCAGTATAATATACTATAGAGTGTGTGACGTGAGTAGGTACCTAATAGTGTAGCTCTCTCTGTTTTAAACAAGGCAGGTCACTTTTCAGACTAATGTGGGGAGTGCAAGTACTTTGGTGAAGCAGTGCACGACTTGTTTAGAAAAGAGGGCACATACTCACATCTCTTTTTACAATAGGAGCAACACCCTCCAGCATTCGCTGCACTACAATCATCCTAGACTTAAGATTCTGTACAATATGCTGGAATAAATACACCTTTACTGCTAACTGATATGAGGTTTTGCCCTATCAGTCATGTCCACTGCTAACTGATATGAGGTCTTGCCCTATCAGCCATGTCCATATAACTGATAATCATAGATATGAATTTGTAACAATCTTTATAGAAGTAGTTGGGGGTTGGAAAAAAAATCTGCTGATCCGCCAAAATCCATCAAGTCCCCCCCCCCCCCAGCTGGAAATAAATGACTCGGACCTAAATTACATTGATAGGTGGTTTTGGATCAGAGGGGCTATGAGCAAGAGGGTGCCCCCCCCCACTGAATACTGATGAAGCAGGTTTGGGGGGGGGGGGGCTGAGTAGGAGGCCCTCATATAATGATAGGGTCCCAAATAAGTCTGCATTTGCTCCCAGCAAACTGGGACACTTGCCCCACCCACCTACTGCGCTTAATCATCCCACAAGTAAATTAGAGCACAAAGTAGGCATTTCTCAAAATGTTACGACTAGACCCGTTCAAATTGTACTGGGCCCATCGATAAATGTGGTCAGATGAGGGAAAACATGCCTCCAGGGGGAAAAGTTGCTTCTTAAGGTTAAAGTCACAGGCTTTAAAATGAGACATCTTGAGCTAAAATATCCCCAGTAGTTTTTCTGTAAAATTTGCTTGTCAAACACAGGTTGCAGTCTGCAACTGAAAAATGCAAATAAGCTCTAAATGTGTTATATCCTATCACAAATACCTATTATGCACAAAAAATTGTTTTGTGGAAAAATAACCAAAGAAATGTGATGTTTTTATTGTAAAATTGGCTCTAGAGGGAATTTTTGAGCTTATTCTTCATTTCTGAGGTCCTGAGGAAATTTTTAAAAAGGTTTGTGGCAATATTTCCCATTTGGACTAATAGGATGGTTTCCATGGCAACCAGAAATTGTCATTTATATATGCCAATTTTCTATGTTGCCATGGCAATGAACATTCCTATTGTATTCCAAAAATAGAACATTTTCAGTGGAGATGGAAAAATTATAAGCATACCACAGGATTCCCCATCTAAAATTCGTATTTAGCATTTTTGCCCCCCCACCCTTCATCATTAAAGTGCTCAAGGCATATTAAGAATTAATCCAGTCATGCCCCCTCCCTTCTGCATGACGTCATTTTAGGATGGCCCCTAGTGGGATCGCTAACTTTAATGGCATTACAACCCAACATCTAGCGGTCACTTATGGTTGCACTGAGCAGTCATAGCACAATACCTATGATCATCAGGACTAATTTTGAGGTATTAAATTCACAGTGGCTATGTTTAGTCATGCCGCGATGACAAATGCCTTCCTGCAGTCATAATGAGAAGTTTTAGCACTACCCCACCACCATTGAATTAATTAAATTTCAGTACATGCCTGGCGTCTCCTGAACATGTCTGTAGACCCTTTCCCTGAAGCTTGTGTGATATAGATAATGATCTTTCATCATCACCATCTCCACAGATGTGTCACTCTCTCAGTACATAAATAAAGAAAGGTTTTTCTAAGATTGCGGAACTTGCATCTCTGAATAAACTACAAAAGAAACTATGGAAGGCCCAAACATGCTTTTAGATAGTTCATAAGGTTTGTAATATTCTTTACATCATAATACCTGTATATATGTCATCTCCCAAGTACAAAATCAAAAGAACGGACTGAGAGAAGCAAAGGACTAATTATAAAAGGAAATTTAATCAATATACATAAAATCACCTGGCTTAAATCAAGTCAGTGTGTAGCCTACTACACACAAAATAAACTGAGTGTACATTTGGGAGTTGTCAAGGGATTGGAAGGGATGGGAAGACAAGGAGAAGGAATAGGGGATTAGGGTTTTGGGTGGGATATGAAGTTGGAAATTTAGAGGAAGGGCATGTGGGCAAAAGCCCCCTGGTTTCATTTTCTAAACTTCAAATTTTGCCAAAAGTAGAAGCTTATTGACACTCCCGCTCATTTTTCCCCATAGAAATAAGATAAATAAAAAGAATGAAGCCCACAGTTGGTCCATCTGTGGGCAGTGGACCTGTTGAAGCAGGAGATGAGAGAGAATTGCAACTCATTTGCAACAGAAACGAATGGTCTGTTCTTTATCGCACTGCAACTCTGTCAGGCCCCCACTCCACCTCAAGCTAGACTTCCCCAGAAGCACTTATTTTCCCACGCAGATCCCTCCCCTAATCCCAAAGCAAGGAATCTTCCTTTGCCTCGTCCTTGTCCAACGCCAAGGTCCATATCTACCTTAACAGGCCGTCTTCAGAGTGATGTCCCAATGTTTACTGTTTGTAACTGATTAACAATATTGTATTAGACTCTGAAATGCCTTACAATTAATAACTGATAAAAGGTCAGATTGCAGTCTCTCCCTCCCTCCTTCTCTCTCTCTCTCTCTCTCTCTCTCTCTCTCTCTCTCTCTCTCTCTCTATCTATCTATCTATCTCTCTCTTTCTCTCTGATCACTTGCCTCCCGATTCGAACATTCCATATTCGTTTAGTCATGTTGATCCACATCCACCTTTGTTCTTTATTCGAGATTTCCCCTACACAGAGAAAAGAAGACTGATCGCTTTGACACATATTGCACAGGTCATGATTGTCTCCCACATGACATGCATGAAAGGCAGGTTTAATGAGGTTGACACTCTCTCATTTGGTTCGTCAACTCCACTTGACATGTGCAATAAAGACAGTTGTCATGGTGACATATGTGCCATGTCCCAATGACTTGTGCTCTATGTGTCAAATTAAGTTGACATGGATATACATGTCATTTTGTCAGGAAGACTTTTTTCAGTGTATAGAAGGAGGCCTGGAGGGTGTTGCTCCTATAGTAAAAGGAAGAGCTGGCTAAAAATGCCCTTGTTTCCAGAAAAGAGGGCACATACCCACAGCTCTTTTTACAATAGGAGCAACACCCTCCTGTGCATTAATTAATCGACAATGGTTTATACATCAAATACATTAACCCCTACAGCAGATGGAGCTATATCAAAGCAGTCTGTATTTAGCGGGGCAATGATATAATATATAAGATCTATAAAGGTGCACCTGGTACTGCATGTCATTCTCGGGATTTCCATGACTCTCCCAGCTAATGACATGAGGTCTGTGGGGTAGAGGATGGGGGGTGGCACAGGTGTTCGACGGACTATAGGACTATATTTATAGGTGCCTATAGGATTTGCTGCAATGCCATTCTCATACTATCTGTGGTGAAATAAGCAGTCCTGGTATTCATCTTTTCCGCCAATATTTACAAACGTGATGCTCCCATGTTGGAATGATGTAATGCTACCACATAAGGCAATTGGGGAGGGGCAGATTTGATGGGTGCAAAACAATCAAAGGAGGACAATCCTTAAAGGGGTGAATCCACTGGTGTCACTCTTTTTAATATGTCAGTCATGATTCCTGCATGAACACAATGCCATCACCAGTCCATCGCCATTCCGTCGAGATTCCCTTCCCTTCAGTCTCAAAATTGTGCTTGATGGAATAAGGTTATTGTTATATATGGGACATCTTTATCTGCCTGGTTGCTCGTAATTGTTATGCAGTGTAGTCTTTACAAAGAAGTCCCAGTTGGTTGTTCAGTAAAGCACATGTGTTATTATAGTGATTTCCCTATCTTTAAGTTGCAATAGATCCCTCTAATTTTATCAATATTCTTCTTTATACTGTAGTATTTAATATCACGCATTTATCAAACGATCTAAAAATATCTCACCCAGATATGAAAACCTGCATGTATAGATGTCTTCATGTCATATCACGTGTAAGGTAAGGGTGATAGGCTCGGGTGAACTAGACTTTGGAACTATACTGGATCAAAAACTCTTTCAGGAATCGTTAGTTGGAAAATCTCACAAAGGACTGATGCAGCACCATTTACAAATACATTCCCTTTGTGTGACCTTTTTCATATAGAATAACATTGATTTAAGTCGTTTGTCAAGGTTGGTGTTTGTGCTTTGTTGGATGAAAGTGAACTTGCAAAATGATACTTTCACAAACAAGTCCCTTTGACTGCCAAAACAATGTGATAAGATTTGCAAGTTTTAGTAGCTCACATATTTGATGATAATTACGTAAACTTAAGTAAGTCATAATGAGATTGAATTACCAAAACTTTTCAACACACTTTGCTGTCAAATCATATCATTACACAAAGTTAAAAAGTGTGCAAATAAAGACATGTGCCTTCCTTCTTAGTCTTATGAGAAACATTTAATCATAAAAGTGTGGCCTCCTTTCACTGTATGGGGGGACAATGAAAGCACCATTATGAGTTCTCATCAAAGAATTCAAGAATCACTTTTTTGAAAAAGTGTCATACATCAAGTTGTACCAAAGAATGTAGCATAACTGATTGTGCCAATTATCTTTATTAGAACTATGTAATGTCACCAGCCCCAAAAGAAAAGAACCATCACATCCTACATGATGAGAGAAAAATGATTTTTTTCATTATACTCATCCACAGCAACTTATTCCTTATACCGAAGACTATATATATGACAAGCCAAGCTAATCCAAGCTCCTGATCTCTAAGAAAACAGCAGTTTATGTCTATAGTGCCCCGGGGAGCATGGATTAATGTACTTAGCCCACCGTATTGATGATATTAGGTGAAGGGTAATATAATTGGTCATTAATTATGGAAATCGCCCAGTGGACATTCTCGGTGTGGATGCTTGGTAGGGGGGAGGGGTGTCTGGTGCCCAGGCACTGATCCTTGTATAGCCTATTTGCATGATATACCCTCAGAGCATATCAAGTGTCGTGGTGAACAGCAGTCCATATAATATGAGGTATAACAAGTGCCTTAAAGTCTCTTAAGGATGATCACTTTTAGTAGTGACCAATCTAGACAGGGAAGAGGGGGGGGGGGTCTTTCCCACCTATAGCTAAGAGATGGTTTCCTTCTTTTGTACCCAAAGTTGCCCCTGTTAGGATACATGAAATATTGGCCCTCATGTATATGCTTCGAAATGGAGAGCCATGCCAAAGTGTTACATTCATCTATTGCATGGTAAATACAGTGGAATATGGCAGCACCATAGACTTAAACTAGGAGCTCCATATTTTATATCCCCATAGGATAACCCTTGACTGCCTCTAATAGTATCCAAAATGGCAATATAATGATGTTAAATTGTATTTCTTCTGGGTATTTAAATGTAGTTTTCAAATATCTATCAACAATGCAATGAGTTAAATATAAAATTTCACTCATAGTGGGTCTGATTGAGGGTTATCTCACCACACAGATCCACTACTCGTGAACCTTTCTCTAGGTATCATACAGCTGGAATTCGTATTAGGCTTAGATATGTACATGATGACCAATATAAAAAAATGGTATGTCAGATCTTAAATGAGCAGATCGGAAATTGTTGGGTATCATAAGTGGTGGTAGACCTATACACCGGGCTTTGCGGCTGTTAACCCTCAAACTGATCTTGACTCTCAAACAGTTGTTTTTTTTTTTCTGTTTGAGGGTTAAGAGCATCCAAGGATCATATCCCTCAAATTATTCCTCTTATCTTTCAGACACACTTGACCCTAAACACTGTTTTTCCTCAAATACCATCAAGGTTAGCTTGATGGAATTGCAAGGACACATAACACTAGAACAATGATTGGTAAGGGAAAATAATATCACAAAGGTTGTTAGGTAAGGACACATTGATATTTAGAGCAGTAAGTCTATCAAATCTTTGTATAAAACTTTTTAGGGATAAGGATGGCTGTGGTTTGGTCCCATATTTTTGAAGGGAAAGATTCTGTAGTTGCTGTTAATCCTAAATCAGAAAACCTCTTGGATGGTTAAGAGCTGTTTAGGGGATAAGGGCCCCCAAGGCCCAAGGGTGTTGATGTAGGTAGGGAGGGGTGTAAATATAGGGGTCTATTTGTTCAATGTGTTCAGTACCCTTGTCTGTGTGTGTACTACACTCCATTACTGTGTGAATAATGTATTAACTAATCTACAAAATCAATCCATGTTCAAGCTACAGTAGCTCTGTGGGACATGAGTGGTGGTAGGTTATCTTCTTTGAGCAACGCATATCCTTAATAGATAGTACCAATAGTGACCATAATCCTAAACGATTGAAAGAATTAATCATGTGATAAAAAAGAGTATATATGTAAATGTTAGACATTGTCATTTGTACTGAGAATCAATTCTTATAGTTTGATTTACTCGTACATTGCAGCTGAGAACGGTAAATTCATAGGTATGTATGAGGTATATTCAACTTTTGTGAAAGAAAAAACGAAATTGGAGTCATGATGGCTGGGAGATGATTTGTATCTAATATAGTAGGATGACTTGTTGTTTAATTATTAGTTGCTTGACGTATAAAATACGAGCTGACTGATAACAAAAGATCAAAATGATCTTTAGAATATGGCTTTGGATCTGTGTACCAGGACAATAACAAACTACAAGGAGTTACTTACATTTGCTAGTGCCCATTTCCGTACTAATACAAACTACATTGGTTTGAAGTCAAAAAGAGGATTACAATCGCTGTTCAATCCCTATCACCAATGTCATGCACCTGCTCTCATACACATGATATTCTCAGATATGCAATTATTCATGGAAAAAAGGAACCTTTAGACATGGCTTAGACTAAAACAACTCTTTAGCAGTCTGCCATTACCTTTATATCCTGGGTATGAGTATCTAAACAAGGTGTGACTGTCAACCTAACATGGCCCCATCCACCACTAGCAACCACCTTCACCCAAGCGCTCACCCCCTCCCTTAACCATAAAGGGCAGGATCCACTACACCGACAAAGTGTTCATTTTTGTACACTGCCTGGGGCTTCTTGTAAAAGCTACATTGGTTCACTGCTATCCAATTACGGTGGGACACTGTTCAGTTTTACAACGATCCATTTGTAGTGCATGCAAAAAGGGATCAAAATTTTCAAGAAGTGGATCATGTGCCAATTTCAATGTGATGGAAGAGCAGTACGTGATAGAATTAACAAATATCAATAATTCTTGATTATTACGCCAGTTAACAGGCAGTCTGTCAGAAGTTTGCATTTTCATGCTGAAATAAAAAAGTGTATCACGGGCTTCGCACTGGTCATGTAGCCACACCCTGTCTGGAGGCTACCAGTACTCCAGTCACCAATAACCAATATTGACCATTATCGACCCACTCTGCCCACCCGCTGCCCCCCCTAGTACCCCCTGGTGGACAGGCCTGGTCTTTCCCACACTGAGGTGTCCTGGTGAGCAATCTATACATGTGGACTCTCTATCAGTGTACTTGTACCTGTGCACACCTGGCATTATGAATATAATAACTGGCTGTTTTTATGTACATTTTAGTTCATATGTTAACATGATTTCACTTCTGTATCTTTACATACTAACTTCTCTATATCCAACTTGGCATACCCTGATTTATCTACTCTCTTACAGGCATCTCCTCTTTCATCACTAACTATGCTTGTTTAACTCTCCTGTAACACAATAATCATGATAGATTTATAGAGGATTTATAAAGAAATGATCCTGTTCTTTACCTGCCCTCTGTCAAGTGTCGGCAGTTCTGTCAACCTGTAAGCTACCTGTCATTTTCACCGCCCAATAGTTTAAGGGTCACCGATATAGGAGGGCATCATTATCATTGGTTGTTATGATGCATCAATGAAGGATCAAACTCGTCAGCTCTTTATTAGAGCACTGACCCTCCGGGGAAGTACTGGAGGGCATTTCAAAACGTCATTTACAGCTATGGTCTGAAATGCCCTCCTGACCTCATAGTGTCAGCATGCTGTATGTACATATATCATGATGACCCGTGCCCTTGATGTATTTATGCATTAGTGCATCTTAATTCTTGGTGTTACTATGTTATTGCCGAATTACTAATCAATGCTACATGTAAGTACAGCCAATGTTCTACCAGGAAGGCATTTCTCATAATGCTACGACTGAACACAGTCACTGATTTAAAACCCTCGAGTGATCGTAGGTATTACACATCAGCTGCCCTGTGCAATCAGCACTTAATGCACTAATTACATAGGGTTTGGCAGGGAAGTTGTACCTGTGCATTCAAGGCTGTACCGACATTATAGTGTGGGATCAAACTACCATGTGAAGGGTCTAGTCGTACCATTTTGAGAGATGAATTGTTCCGTAGGTTGTGAAAAGCAGATGTGCTAGCAATAGTGCTAGCTATGCCATCAACTGAATGTCAATAATGTACACTACTCACGTGGATATCTGGAAACAAAGTGAGCACATGAACGCCACACTTATTCTTTTATAGCCTTCACTTTTATCCCTGCTGTATCAGTCCTTTGCTGCTTCAGTCTACATCTCTGACCAAATTTGTGTGTGAATGTCTCTCTGGCTCAGTGTCTGTCTGTATATTAACCACAGTATTTAAGGATTTGTCTGGAGGTTATTTCAAAAGAAGCAAATACCACAGGTCTTAAAGTAAGGCCATAATACCCAGCTCATAAGTCAGCCTTAGTCATAAGCTGGGGGTAATTTGTGAAAATATCATAAGCCGATTTTAGTACATAATTTTCACTATTTTCTCTTTAAAAACCCACTCATAACCCAGGGATAGACTTTGCCAAACATTAAGAAGGAGATTTCTATCAAATATAGCAAAAAAAAAAAGGATCTGGGTTTTACGGGTCTGGGGAAGTTGTACAATGGACGTGGTCATACATTGTACCCACCCTCTGGCCATAAACAGTTATTTGTTTATACCGCAAATCCTATTACTACTGTCGCAGTGTTTGCTTGTGTGATAGCATTGTCTAAATTGTACTTACTGTCTATGCAGTACACAGTCTATAAGCCAGACAATTCATTCACTTCTACACTGGATCAGTACCTTGCCTGCAGTCATTCACAGAGTATCCATAAGCATCAACTACTGTAGGTTAATTTACCCTTGCAGGGCCTTGACTCGAGACTTGCAATCAAAATGTGAGCAGATTCTGCCTCTCTCGCGGTGCAGTTCTTTTGGACATCCATAAAGTATGCTACATACAAAGTCGAAAATTTGCAATATTGGCATTGTAAATACTATCGTTTCCTTTGCAAAATGTATATATATATATATATATATCTGTAGGGAAACGGTAACATACCTGAAATCATTGTGATTTATTTAGTACTAAGGATAAATTAAAAACAGAAAATGATTTATAGCATCAACATTGATTGATATAGGTCTGGCAAACCTGCACCTGTTATTGGAGAATCATCAGGCAATCGGCTCTCGGCAGGTATACTTAAAGAGGAGTAGCCTCTATTTTTCTGTTTTACTCTGATTCATGATAATAATAATAATAATTAACATCTTTGATAACTGGGGGTTCATGGTGAATCATATAAGTTTCCTCCACCAAAATGGCGTTTTGTCTCATCATCTGTCTAAATTTCTACCAATTTCCTAATAATCATTGGATTGCATTCATGGCTGGAGGTTGGGATCCATAGCAATAACACTGTACAACAGCCAAAAAAAACGGAGACCAAACATACCAATTATAACTAATTTGAGGCTGTTGAATCTGAAAATGAGGTTAAAAATTGCCTATTGGCTCTGAATTTCGAGATATCCATAGGGTGCCATATATGCTGAAAATCACCTCCGAGGGCAATGATTTCACTATTGTCACCTATATAGTGTAGTCTAAACAAGTACAAGAACTTTCCTGGCATTTGTCTGGGTAATTCCAATAGCTTTGACTCTCATGCAAATCATCTTTCACCCAAAAATGGCTCCCATGCCTCTATCATTCCGAGCATCAGAACCAGTTTATGGACAATTATGTGTTTGGTGTTAGCACGCTCCATATGCATGGTTGTAACAGTTTTCGTAGTTCAGAGGCAAGAGTCCATCTTGGATAATACCAAAAGCGGTCAAGATGTATATATATATCCACACCAAATAGGTTCAATTTCATGTACATTGCATTATAACCACTTGTTTCGGGGATATACATACTGCTTCATTTTGGTACAAGGGCAGTCATCTTAAAAAGACAGGCAAATTTCCATGTTTACTTCCTTGAAACAATGACTTCTGGATCATTTAGAGCATTTAGATCATTAAAGTGAGGGTAATTTGATATTATAACCAAAAATAGGCTACATAGTAAATGGAAGTCATGGCTGGCCCTTAGTGTGGTCATAACAGTAGTATAATGGGGTAAACTCAGCACATAGCTACAGCTACTGAAATCCGATTGACCTACTAACGAACCAGAAGTGACCAGTTTTAGTTTTAGTTTTGAAGGCCAGAAATTTGAAATCTCAAGCTCTGATTGGTTGTGAGACCGGAAGTGATGTCATGACTCTGATTGTTTGAGAGATGGTTTAGTTTAAAAGACAGGACATTTGAAATTTTGTAATTGAAGGGGTGAGAGGCAGTTGCCATGAAAACAGCAAAACAAAAGCAAATGTGATGTTGTCATCGCAACGTTGTTACAATAATGTGACCCTGTTGGTTGAGAGACCGGAGGTGACGTCATGACCTAGTTTCTTGAGCTCTGGTTGGCTAAGAGTTTCAAAGGCGGGAAATTTGAAATTTTGCTATTGAAGGTGTGAGAGATGGTTGCAATGACAACAACAACATCAACAAAACATAAACAAATGTGTTCTTATCACGGCGACCTTGACCTTGACAACATCATTTTGACCTGAGGCCTGGGGGATATTATTTGGAAGTGCTCATAGCTGGGTTTGGTGGAGCCCTTTTATTTTGTGGTTAGGAAGTGACATGTAATAACCTAGTTTTTTCCCCTTAAGTTTCGATTGGTTTGTGTAATGTGGAATTTGTTGGTTTGTGGAATTTTAGGGAAGACGTGATATTGATGCGGTGTAACCGTTACGACAAGACTCAACACAACACAACGCAGGGTTTTTTGTAACTTCTATTTCGTTTCATTTTACAGACAACCTCGACATACGAATGTGCTTTTACCGTTAGCAGGTTTTGTACATATGCGACAGAAAGAGCTGTTTGCTCTTGTCCAATGCATCAACTTTAAGATTTTATTCCAGGTATTAAAATAACATGTGCAACTCATTTTAGCTATGTTTGCAAAAGCAGGTTTTATCAATGTCAGAAAATAGGCGGAGTTGTCTTTCACTGAAGCTAAAGGTCCTGAAAGGTATCCCTCCTTGAAATTTAGCTCAAATGAAAAATGTCTCTTTTATCTCAACCAAGTTCAAAGCTAAAAGTTCCAAGGTGCATTGTAGACAGATGGAACATACAGTTTCACACATTTTGTCATTGTTTAGATTACTTTTACAATACCAGAACACACTCACTTTGGGGTAAATTTTCAGTTCCTGTAGGTATGCTGCAAATATTTGTACACCAACACACCAATCTTTTAACTGTAATGTAACATTGTTATGCTTACAGAAGTCGATGCAAACAACAAAAACATCCCAAAAAGCAACAGTAAAGGACTTTTACATGTTAACGCTAGTTAAACAGTGGTGAACAGTGACTGGTTAAGCTCCTCTAAAATAAATGCTTAGCTAAAACACTACCAAACTCTTGTCTGGTGAAATTGACGCAAAGAAAAAAAAAAGAACTGTTTTACACAATCACTTTTTTCTTTTTTGTTTCTTGCATCTAGTTTTTTTGAGATGGTTTATTTCCCCTTTTTTTTTCTTTTTTTACACACACACACACACAAACACATCCCCACAATTTGTCCTTGTGAGGTAAATTCCTTGTGAGGTACCCTTATGACGTACCTCCTTTCACGGGGAGAGAAGCACCTAATGAGGTTGGCCTTATGAGGTACTTTTCGGGAACCTCATAAGGTAATTTCAAAGTACCTCGTAAGGACACACTGTGAAACTGTGTGTGTGTACGTCATAAGGACTCTGTGTGTGTACCTCATAGGAAGATACAGTGTAACTCACAAGGCTAACATCACAGTACCCCATAAGGACCCACTGTGTAACTGTGTCTGTGCACCACACAAGGCTAACATCAGAGTACCCCATAAGGGGCTTGTTTCCCGCAGCTCAAGGCACTATGAAAGGGGGCTGCCAGCATTTTTTTATATCAAAGGTTATGCAATCGGCGAGATGGAGGAGTTTAAGTTTGATCTCATTTTCCCGAATGGATTAACCTTGCATCTCATCATTACGTTTGAGGGCAGAAGGTGGGTTTGATAACTCATATTTGGCTGAATTTTGAATTTTGATGCTTGTTCAGAGCTATAGGTGGTCTAAAAAGAAAAATCTTTCCTTCTATCTTTCAGCATCGTTGAGATCCAGTTTAGTATAACGCTGGCTGGGGCTCAAAAAGGCTTTTGAAGATCTGGTAGGTAGAAAAGTTTTTATTTTTAAGCAAGTCTACTGTGATAACACATGTCAATGTTGTTGTTTTGATACGCACATTAAGTGTGGGATTCCGTGACTGATTGTTGTCATGGTGACGGCCGTGACAGCTGTCATTTTGATATTGGGGTTATTGATTTCAAGATGGCGATGAGGCGCAGTGTCTGGTGGAAAAGGGGCGCCCAGATGACGCGGCCGTTTCCTGTTGAGCAAACAATGACCTAACTTGGTGTAAAGTTTTAGTTATGGTTAGCTGATGGTGTAATCTAGTGTTTTATGGGTTATCGCTTAAGTGGGGGGTGATGACTGATACATTTGGGGGGTGTTTGGGTGGTGGGGTTCACAGAGGGGGCTGGGGGTTCTGTGGGGGACAGGGTCCTCGGAGGGGGATCCCCACATCAGCGTCTCACCAATTTATCCGGTGCTTTATCCGGTGCTGCTGGAAGTCTGGCTGGCCTTTCTGTTCAATTACTAGAGCCAGTGTGTGAGGTTTGAACCTAGGATAATCGCCAGGGGAATCCTCCAGGACAGAGGGCATCGTGGATATCTTTCCAGGCAGACTGTCCTGAGCCGACCAGTGATGATCATGGTGACCTCATTTTTCCAGTGAGCATCAAGGTGGCGGCCAATGTGCTTCGTCAACCTTGGCAGTGAAAGCTTGGGGGCCACAATGGAGGTAGGCTAGAGGTTTTTACCGTAGATCATGTCGGCTACAGGGAAGCTGTGGGTCTTTCTTCCAGAATGTATCTGAAGGATGAATCTGGGGGTGCTATCTGTAGGATCCTGGTGGCCATAGGGCCAGTGCTGTAGGCATCTCCTTATGAAAACTCTGAGGATGTACAGGGTCATCAGGATGACTGCAAAGGACATCATTGCAGCATATCGTCCCGGTAGTTGGATCCACTGATGCACCATTGTGTGCTCAGTGAGCGTTGGGCTCGAGGACCTTTCCTGATTGGCATCCTTGATCATCTCCTCAAGTCTCATCCAAGATGCAGGGTCCGCCATGGTTGGGGTGCTGTGAATAGTGATGAGCTGCACCAGGTGTGTCACACACATGTGCACAAGGCACGTGACTATGCAGCAGAAGATGGCGATGATTGGTGACAACAGGGGTAACCTGGCTGAGAATTCAAGATGGTATCCAAGGTGTGTCATTGTGTCTGTGGACAATAGTGAAGATCTATCATGGATTCCTACTGCAGCGTCCCTGAGGGTGAGTATGTAATTAGAGGTAGGATTTTTTTTATTATGAAGGTTCTTAAGACCGTGAAAGTTGGGTAGTCTCAAGGTGGGCGGGGTGGTTGCTATGGGTACACCAAAAACATTGGCTGGCAGGTTCCCAAAATGCCGCCGCAGTGGCAAATTAATGGGCACTTGGACGATGGGGGTTAGTGTGATGGTTTGAAGTGGACTGCAAATTCAACTATTGAATTTTACAAAGCACTCTGGACGCACACTACCATTGGCATGTAATGGGTACCTGGGCATAATGATGGCATAATCCACCATGTTCATGCTAGAATGATTGATGACTCATGCCAACTCTACGGGGTTGATACTGTCCCAGAGCATCAGTATGATGCTCTGGGACTGTGACTGGCAGGCTTTCTCCCCAGAACTTCATTGCAGCATCATGATGACCAATAGGCTAAATCACTCCTTTTATGAAAAAATAATATGTAAAAAATTGTTTTCAAAAAGTTATGGACATTATCTTGACACTATCTGAGGTATGTAAATGTAATAGTGAGCCCCACGGTCCACTAAGGTCATGACACTGGTGTCAGATGGCTATCTTGAACAATCTAAACACTCATGTGAATATTGCTATATGGCAGCCATTAATAACCTTATGTAATGCTATAAAGATTTTGAAAAAGTAATATCTTTACTTGTAATCAACATAAAAAACACAAAATAAAGTCCTAAAAGTACATTTTCTTTTATATCTGGGAATCCATTCATGTCATGTAGAACCATACCTATGTACATATGGCAGCCATTATGAATTATTAATAAGTTCTTATGAGTGCAGGGTTGGGAGGTGTCTTCCAGAGAGTAAAAAAAAATGGTAAAATCCATGGAAAAAAAACATTTGGAGGAAATAGGTTTTGTCCGCCTAAAAGTGGAAGAAATGGAAGAAACTGGAAAAATGTCTCTAAACATTTAGAATATCACTCAAAATATCACCATATACCAATTAAAGTATAATAAAGATAATTACAGAGGTATCTTTTCCATATCTGTAGGTGGGGGAGTTTTTGGTTTTTCAAAATTATGATGGAGGAAAACAAATTACGAGTGGATATTGTCTTTTTTGTGACCTGGACAAAATTACATTTCTAGTTCTTTCCAAAGTGAGACTAACTTCAACTGTGCCCTTTTTTATTCAAGGCACATAGCTTTGGTAGAGATAGTGTGACTTAAACTGACTTTACACCTGTCATAAGGGAGGACTGAATTCAATAGCTATTTGGTGGTAAGGTATCTATAAGCTTGTGAGGGTTGTACAAAATATGTGATGGAAGAAACTAAATTCTAGGGAAATGTCTGTGTTGTGAAGTGTTTGAAATTTGCTTGTTCGTTTTTATGAATACAAGACACATAATCTCTTATTTTTTTTTATTTTTGTTCTCTTTTCTGAGTAAAGGCTGGATAATCATTACATAAATGTTGAGATACTTAAAGTGAAAGATGAACAGCCAGGTCAATATAGAGGTGCAGAAAACATAGTCCCGTCATGTACTTAACTACAACCTAGTACAGAATGTAACATATAATAACTCACTCTGATTAACACAGAGTCAAATAAATTTTCTGTAGATGAAGCTATATAGTTACCCCTTCTGTTATACACAGTAGATATAGTCTCTTTCTATAGAGTCAATTTCTTAATTGTGTCTTGTTTTCCTTTTCTAAAAGCTAGATCACATAAATGTTAAGATACTGAAAGTGAAAGATGAACAGCCCAAGAGATATTAAAAGTATAGTCTGGTTATTAACCCTGGGTAATTAACCTGTAAAAGGTACGCCCACTAGGGGGTGTGCCGGCATAGCTTTCACCGTGTTGAACCACATACAGGTACCCCTTCTGTTATACACAGTAGATAGAGTCTCTTTCTATACAGGTTAATTACCCTGGGTTAATTACCAGACTATACTTTTGATATCTCTTTGGCACATTTGTCTGAAAACAAACCATCATCTCTTAATTGTGTCTTTTTTTCCTTTTCTAAATGCTAGATCACATTTATGTATGTATCGGAATGGGACTATAGCTAAGTACAGGATATTACTCACTAGGGATGTAGCCAATCAGAGGCCTCCATTTGGTCACGTGACCTGGACCCCCGTGGTGCCTACCCATATGGTCATGTGACCTCGACCTTGACCTAATTAGGGGTGTGCATGCCCATATATGGTCATGTGACTTTGAGCTTGACCTAATTAGGGGATTACCCTAGTCATGTGACCCCTCATTTGCATAATAGGCCATGCCCCCTTCACCTAATTAGGGGAACAGGACTATAGCTAACTACAGGATGCACCCAATCAGAGGCCTTCACTTGGTCACATGACCTGAACCCCCATGGTGAGTTCCTTATTTGGAAAATAGGCCATGCCCCCTTTGAAATGGGGGTTGGTTAACCACATAACCTTTTTGTTTGTAAACAACATGTGATTTAACTACGTGGTTTTTGTTTTTTGGGGGTAAAAATTAGTTTATTTTTTTAAGGCAAGCTAAAAGCTTGCCCAACAATTTTTTTTTAAAAAAGTGAGTAAACCCACCCTCCCCTTTTGGGGGAGGGGTGGGTTTTTACTGGGTATAAAATTTTTTTAATAAAAAAAAATTAATTAACATTAAAAAAATAAAAGGAAAATTATGTTGCCCAAAAAAAAAAATTAATTAAATCATCAGTGTATCCGTCAGCTGTAGTTGCACCAGCATGTTTTTCTCCAGCGTGAGAGTGATATCAACATCAGCACCAGCAGTAGCAGTAACACCTTCATTAGCACCAGTAGTAGTAACAGTAGTAGCACCTTCATTAGATTCCTTAGCTTATTAAGTGAGGTTGATCCCAGAGGGAAAAGATAAAAGACTTAAAAGGATTTTAATTCCATAGTCACAGAGATTTTTTCCTCTGTTATCACAGTTTCTAACACCTGTAATCCTAACAAGATTTCTATTTTCAGCTGGATACTATCATATACCATTTTATTATTCCATAATTTGTAACATATTTTGTATTAATCAAAGGAAATCTATGAAATTAATACATAGGTTGGTTCTAAGAGCTATAAGAGCGCTCAAACTTTGTATAAGAGCGTTCATGCCCCACTGCACACCAGCCAGAGTCAGTTAGACAGAGTTTCCTGACATCAAAGGCTCCGACCTAATGGTTCACTGCACAATATAATAAAAATGAGGGTCTCAGTGTGCGACCTCATGGTTCAGTGCACAAACTAATAAGTTGTAAGTGAATGCAACCGGCCGTCACGGGTGCCTGAGCACCGCTGACGCCGTCATGAGTGTCTGAGCACTCTAATAACTGAACAATGGGTTACATAACCACGACGCCATAACCGTCCGGTCGCTCTAGCGTCGCTCCTGAGCAAGCTAGGTCAAATATCAAAGCATTTATGGAAAGCCCATAATTAGACGGTCAGAATGAGCCCAAGATCAAGGCGGAACTCTCATTATTAAGGAAGTTATGCTATGGAGACTGAATGGAGCTCTGAGTGCACTACAGACAAACCGGCGGGAGTTACGCGCCTATCCAACGGGCAGTTCAAACTTGGCATATTCAACTCCGCGCATGCGCAAAATGGCGGCTGTAGCTGCGTAAACAACCGAGTTATGAGGGTTTGAAGTTACAGAACCGACCAAGACAATGGGGGACACAGCGGCGTCCATGGGGGTCCTTTGTGCACCCAGTGACACATGAAAGGCTCCCCTCTAACATTGTAGAGTTAGGCAGATGCTACTGGCCCCAGTCAGTCTGGAGGTGCTTTTCCAAGATTTGCTACAAATAGCCTGTCTGCACCTCCAGGAGGAAAGAACACCAAGAACCGCTCTAGAGGTAACATCTCCAGTCATCTCCTGCTACCTGCTATACCACTGCACTATGGTGAAACTATGCTAGACAGGCATTGGTTTCTATCATTAGTGGCCAGAGGGTATCTTCCTCAAGACTTCCACCAGAGGGTAAAGTTATTCATTATTACATTATTCCTCTAAGCAGCAGGTCAGGAGCTAGGTGTGGGAACCCACCTAGAACTATGCTGGACATTGTATTATTATTACCTCACAGGTGGAGTGGAACAGAACATTATACTTTATAACTTACTGTATATTTACTGTATGTACAAATTACCTACATACTAACTACTGTATGATTGATATTTCTTACATGTTGCCTAAAGCTGAATAAACCAGTGACAACTGGAAATAACACTATTTATAAGAGCCTGAAGGTAATTACTCCATACACCACTAGTCATATGATATTTCTCATATGACAACTTGATCATGCACAATAACTAGTATGACAAAGTGGTGGAGAACATCCTACTAAGATCCCAAATTACCTAATGCTCTCTAAAAATTAAGCTGGCAACACTACTGAAAACAATCATACACACAGTAAACACCACTCCACCCACCCAGTGACCTTGACACCATGCCCACCAAGGTCACCAGTGAGATCTCCCACACATCAGTGAGATCTCCCACACACCAGTGAGATCTCCCACACATCAATGAGATCTCCCACACATCAGTGAGAACCCCCACACATCAATGAGATCTCCCACATACCAGTGAGATCTCCCACACACCAATGAGATCTCCCACACGTCAGTGAGGTCTCCCACACGTCAGTGAGGTCTCCCACACGTCAGTGAGGTCTCCCACACGTCAGTGAGGTCTCCCACACGTCAGTGAGGTCTCCCACACGTCAGTGAGGTCTCCCACACGTCAGTGAGGTCTCCCACACGTCAGTGAGGTCTCCCACACGCCAGTGAGGTCTCCCACACGTCAGTGAGGTCTCCCACACGCCAGTGAGGTCTCCCACACGTCAGTGAGGCCTACCCCACTCATCAAGGTCTTATCAGTCAAGCTGGCAGAACAACACACAAAGACCTTACGTAGTCAGGGGCCTGTTGAAGAGGTCTCCCTCCCACCTAGATCTAGGAGGCCCACAGGAGGCAAACCAGCCTCACTCAGTAGATCCCACACCACCCACCCTGTCTACTCAGGGAACAACCAGTTCTCAGGGATCCAACATTTCCCAGGGATCTCTACAGGACGCTCAACTCACGCTATCTACCTCAGGGGAAGAAGGATCTGCCTCAGGGGGTGGATCCACACCCTCATCTAGATCCTCCACCCCAGCTCCGGCCTTTGACAGCCACTCCTCCAGAGACACTTCTCCCACACCCTCCATCATGGACACCGATGAAGGCCCCCAACCTAATCAGACAGCTGAGAAGATAAGGGCCTACGAGAAGGCCATCCAAGATGCAGTTACTGCCCTAGAGACCAACAAGTCCCAGCAGGAGGAAAGGGAGAGGATCCTCAACCAACAACTGGCAGAGAGGAATGCAGCAATAGATGCTCAACAGAAGGCCATGGAAGATCAGCGGAAGTCCCTAGAGAGACAACAACAACAGATAGCAGATCTCATGAAAATGGTATCATCCCAGACCCCACAGCCTCCCACACCTGCCATCACACCTGTTGTCACACCATCTGCCTCTGGATCCAAGGATGACATCATAATCTCCATGATGTCCAACATGACCAAAATCATAGACAGAAAACAACAGGATGACAGAAAGATCAGGCTACATGAGGTAACAAAACCCAAAACTTTCTCACACCCATCACCACTCATGTCAACAGCATTATTTATTGATCACAAATTCCCAGAATATCTGAAGGATAAGTACAAAGTAACAGACAGTGACACCATGGTAACATATTTACCCAAGTACCTTGAAGGACAAGCACTAGCTTGGTTTGAATCCTTTAGGGAAAGTGCCACACCTGATATGTTGACATGGACCAATGTAGTGAATAAATTAAAAGAGTATTTTGCTACTCGAGACAATATCATCTCAAGGACAGCACTCCGTGCACAAAAGATAGATGAACCTGTCCTAGACTATGCATGCCATCTCAGGAAAGTGTGTAATGCCCAACGCCAAAGCGATAAAATCCTAAGCAAGGCATTTACCCAAGGCATGAGGCCCTGGATCTCTGTGGCTCTTGAGAACAAGAAAATAGACTCTTTTGACCAAGCCCTAGACCTAGCCCTAGAGGTTGAGACCCAAGAAAGATCTAGGAAGGTAAGGGATGCAGAGTCTAACCCACAGCCTACTAAGAAAAAGGTCCAGGAAATCAGCACTAGTGCAGATGAAGATGTTAACCTAATGTCTAGTGCCCATGTAAGGCAACAGGAAGCTAAGGTTACATCAAGAGACCCTACCGGTAGATATAGAGGAAACAATTATGACCCCAACTACCAATCCAATAGAGGTAGAGGTAGAGGGGGCAACAACAACAACCGGGGGGGTCACAACAGTAGGAAAGACAACAGCTCTTCCAACTCCAACAATGGTAACTCTTCATACAGTGATAGGAGAGACAGAACCCCAAGTAATGGCAGATCCTATAATAATCAAGGATCCAACAGTAGGAGCCATAGTCCACATAGGAACTACAACTCTGGATCCTACAACAACTCTGGATCCTACAACAACAGCCAGGGTTCAAACAACTCTGGATCCTATAATCAAGGATCCAACAGTAGGAGCCAGAGTCCACATAGGAACTACAACAGTGGATCCTACAACAACAATGGCGCCTACAACAACCAGAGATCCAACAACTCCGGTCAATACGGCAACTCTGGTCAATATAACCAGGGTTCCAACTCGCGCCAGGAGGATTACAAACCGGACACAAGAGGTTACCAGGGGAACCAACACAGTAACCCCCAAATACCACCTCATGTAATGGATCAAATCTCCAAGCTCCTGGTGGCAAGCATCTCAACCACCCCACAGAACCAGGAAAACTAGGATGTCACAGTGCCGATGGGCCAGTGCACTGTGACACCCCAAATACAAACAATCAATCAGGATTAACAAAGATCCAACCAGAGACAATTGCTAGTGCAAATCTACCATCTAACAGACAGAGACGTCCATCAGTGATACACATCACCCCACCAGATTCATCATCAAAGGATACAGGTGAGAGTACCAAGCTTTCTATTGTACTTCTTCAAAATGGCTGTATCAATGCAAATCTATATGATGTTTCAGATGTACAATGTTTGGTTGACACAGGTGCTACTATCACCTGTGTCAGACAATCATTCCTCATGGATCTCCAAAAGAGATTCCATATCCAACTGAGGAAATCTAAAATCAACATCCACTTGGCAGATGGATCGGTGTGTCATGTTAGACATTCAGCTATGCTGAACTTTAGAATCCAAGGTGTCAGATTCCAATACCAATTTGCTGTAATACCCAACCTCACACAGCCCGTTGTTCTCGGCACAGATTTCTTAAGCACTACAAAATCTCAAATTGAATTTAATGTTGATCCTGAACAAATTCTCAAACCCATTAGGGCAGTGAGGGATTTTACCATCCCTCCATTCTCTGAACTTGCAGTGTTGGGTAAGGTCACATCTACTCAATCACTGCAAGGCAAAACTGGAGTAGTAGATAACCTCCAAAGAAATAACAATGCCCCATATCTAGTTCAAAGGGCAGCAGTAACCCCCAGGGAAAATAACAAACATCCCCTAGTGTTACTCAACACCAGCAGGCGCCCACATAAAATCAAAAAGGGTGCCATCATAGCTCTATTTCAGGAAGTCAAGGAATCTGATTTAGAAAAACCCCAACAGGTGTCAGACACTACCCCACACACTGATCAATCCATCTCAGCCATACGGCCTGAGGATGCAACTCAATTCAGTGACACAGACTCAGACTGTGAGTCCACATATGCGGACCCTGAACCCAACTCAATCAGACTCTCTGAAATAGCTGCTATACATAGTGAGGCACATGACCTCGAGCCAGAATTGGAAGAGAATGTTCTACCAAAATCTGTGCTCACATCCAAAGATCAGCATGATAGATTAGAATCACTGCTGACCAAGTATGATGATATATTTGTAGGAAAAGATGGAGACATTGGTGCCACACACCTGTATACACACTCAATACATGTAAAACCTGAGGCAATACCATGTCATTTCCTACCATATAGAAAAACACCAGAAAAACAGGCCGCAATAGGGGAAGAGTGTGAAAGGCTAGTACAACAGGGCATTCTGAGAGAATGTGCTGAAGGCCCCTGGGCTTCCAGATCCTTTTTAGTACAAAAATCATCGGGAGGCCATAGGCTCGTCACAGATTTTCGTTATTTGAACCAGAACACGATAAATCAAGCCTTATCTACACCCCGGGCCGATGACACTCTAGACATGATAGGGTCACTCAGACCAAGAGTATTCAGTAAGCTAGATGCCCAACAGGGATTTTTTCAAATTCCTATAAGACAGGAGGACCAGCATAAGACCGCATTCATAGCAAATGACAAAAAATATGTCTACGAAAGGATGCCGATGGGTTTAGCGACCGCACCTGCGGGATTCTGCCATCTAGTCACATTAATTCTGAACAAACTCAAATACAAATGTGCCCTACCATACCTAGATGACATATTGGTATTATCACCATCAATCGAACAACACTTCCATGACCTGGAAGATGTGTTCAACAGCTTAAGAGTTGGTAAACTCAAACTGAAGAAATCAAAATGTGAATACTTCATAGACAGAATAGACTTCTTGGGAATGAGAGTCACACCCATGGGACTACAACCATCTCCCACAAAGGTGGAGTCAATCAAAACCTTCCCAACACCAAAATCAGTCAAAAATGTCAGATCCTTCACAGGCCTATGCCAATACTTCAAAAAGTTTATCAAAGGTTATGCCCAAATTGCTAGACCATTATATGATCTACAGACACATCTCAAAGCATTTGTCTGGACAGAAGAGGCAGATAATGCTTTCAAAACATTAAAGCATGCCCTCTGTACCAATGCTCTTCTCAGATATCCAAACTATGAGAAAGAGTTCAGTTTGGCAACTGATGCTTCCAATGTGAGTTTAGGAGCTGTACTCTCACAAAGAGACAATGAAGGAGTGCTCAGACCAGTAGCCTTTGCAGGTAGAACCCTCTCCAAACATGAGAGAAATTACAATACCACAGAGAGAGAACTACTGGGAGTAGTGTATGGAGTATTACACTTCAGACACTATCTAGAGACTAGACACTTCCAATTATACACGGACCATGCAGCCCTAATCCCACTATTAACCAATACAGGACTCACACATAGATGGGCCAGATGGGCTCTAGACATACAACAATTTTCATTCACCATCCAACATGTGAAAGGTGATGATAACATACCTCCAGATGCTATGTCTAGAAGAGAATACCCAGATTCTGGACCCATGACTAACCCTCCACCCCCACCAAGGAGAGTTAGAGCAGCCAGTAGAACCAAGTTTGCAAAGGTAACAAAGAAAGTACCATTCAAAAGGGATGATCCACCCAACACCATTGAAAGGCCAGAGACACCCATTAGGGGTATCTTGAAGCAATCTACACACTATGTGTTTTGCCACTGTGAGAGAGAATACTCACAACTCTTTCCAGATAACGACTTCGAGCCTATTGAATTCTCATCACTCAATCAGATGCTGAAGGCAACTCCTAAGGAGCCACCCTTCACCCCACCTGACTCAGATGATGAAGATTCAGAAGACACACTATATGCTATTACTCAAGCAACTTCCAAATCAGTCAGATTCTTTGAATCAATGCAGGGAGAGGAAACATCAAACCATTTGTGTCCTATGACCACACGCTCAAAGACTAGAGAAATGATTCAGGAGGGCACACCAAAACCCCCCACACAATCACAAACTATTCTAAACGAGAAAAAGGTCACAGGAAACAAACCTACCAAAACCCCACCTGCCAGGAAAAATGTCACAAAAGACACTGCATCAACTAAGAACTCTGAGACAAAGAAGATTGACAAAAAGCAAATTGTGCCTTTAAAGAAAAAGGTTGCCACTCCCATCAAGGCGAGAATAGGCCCTCCAAAGGAGCCTACACACCAAAACAAGAGTGACACACCCCAACAAAAGGCACAAGATAGGCCAATAGTCGATGAAAAAGAAAAAGAAAGAGACAGAATAAAACAACATGTGCTAGATATAAATCAATTACTGGATCAAATTCCCGACACATCCATCTCAGGTACAAACCTTGGCTTTGAATAAAGGAAGGACAAGGAACTATTGCCCCTCATACAATATCTTGAGGATGGGACCTTGCCTGCACCAAAAGCACAAGGGAATAGAATCATCAACCAAGGCCAGACATATACCTTGGTAAATGGTACATTAGTCCATATATGCCCCATAAATTGGAGAAAAACCAATACTGTACCACTTCAAATTGTTATACCACAGCAATGGGTAACAAGTACACTACAGTATTTCCATGACTCACCTACCGGCGGCCATCTTGGTTCCAGTAGGATGCTGTCAGCACTCCGACCTAGGGTATATTGGAAGTCTATGCTAGCAGACACAACAAAATATGTTTCCACCTGCCTCACATGCCTCACAGCAAAAAGGCAAGTACACTCACACAAAACACCAATGACAGTGAGAGAGTACATGGCTTCACCAATGAAGTTCCTAAACCTCGACGCGGTGGGACCACTTCCCACAACTGCCAGGGGAAACAAACATATACAAGTCTGCATAGATTATGCTACCAGATATGCAACAGCTTGGGCTACTACTGACTTAAAAGCTGAAACAACAGCAGCAGAGTTCTACAAGAATATAATTTGTCATCATGGAACACCAGCCACTCTTCAAACAGACAATGGAACATGTTATACAGGTGCAAAGTTCACAAAGTTAACTAAACACCTCAAGATCAAACATAAATTCTCCTCACCATACAGGCCACAATCAAATGGGCTTGTAGAGAGATTCAATGCTAGCATAGGCACAGCACTCAGAGCATTCTGCTCAAAGCACCAAAACAATTACGATTCATTTATTGAACCCATAACCTTTGCATTAAACAACACTGAATCCCAAACCACAGGATTCACCCCTTTCTTCCTACTCCATGGAAGAAACCCAGCCACCCCAATGGACTTAGGGCTGGGAATACAGGAAGACATATCCACAGTAGCAGACCATGTAGCTAACATGATAACAAATCAAGATACCTCTAGGAGGAAAGCTATAGAAAGGGTCGCCAAGCTACAAAAGGAAAGGAAGGATAGATATGATAAGAAACTTACACCACAGGAAATCAAGGTCACCGACATGGTGTACCTAAACATACCAAGAATCCTGACCAATACAGAGTGTAAGAAACTTCAACCCCTTTTTATGGGACCATATGTTGTAGTGAATAGACCTAGTTTGACAAGTGCCAAACTCAAAAACTTGGACACCAATCTATTGGTGGCCAGACCAGTGCACATAGACAGACTGAAAAAGGTTGTGGCTGTCAGAAATAATGAATTCGCACACAGGCTTATTCCACATGAAGCCAAATACTACAACAAAATTATAAGGAACAAAAATGATATCACCCTTACGAAAGAAACCACAGGCATAGGCCCTATCAAGCCTAGGCCTGCACACCACATACTAAGAAAGACATCTAGGTGTGGTGCAGTTTCAAGAAATTAGAAACAAATTGAGATACCAAAAGAACATAAGATCTTCAAAATGTATTACAAATTCTCTTCATCCACACATAAGACATGTGTGACTGATAATGAATTACTTATATGTATATAAAGCCAATCAAATTTGTAAATATATCAGTAGGTTATTGCCTCTGAATGGTCAAAGACTGGGACCCTCCAAGTAAAGCAGACATAATGTATAAGAAAAGTAAGGGTAACACAGTGGAGTGTCTAAAGCCTAATCCCCACATGAAAGAGCGCGCTATGCCAACACAGCAGTCTATAGAGATCAATTGACCTTATAAGCTACACTCAGACAACTGTCTAGACGGTCATGGATGGCTGTCCTGGATGACAGGAGGAGCTAATTACCAGTACACAGAGTACACAATAGACCCCCACAGTTGCAGACACTGGAGATCAAGGCCTTGACTCCAGAGAAACAATACCAGGCCCACAATGGATGTGGGTAGGGTAGGCTACATAAGAAGCACTGTGGACCATAGCCCACCATCAGTCTTCATCCAGCTGCAGTCTGGAACACAAGTCTACAGGACCCCACTTGGGAATTAGCCAGCCCACTTCTCCAGTAGGAGAGACTGCACTAGGATAAAGAACACACCTACTTCACCTTCAACCTGACCTTACCATTTACTGGTCAATCTCTATAGACTCACCAGACATATTGCCAAGACAGCTCAATCTTGCAAAGGTACAGTTTGAACCACTTCATTTAAAGTGTTGCACCATACACTTAGACTTTACCAGCACCCAAATCACTACAAATTTGACAAGACTTTAAACAGCAAACTTGCTTTACACAAGCACCATGGGGAGACTGAGAGTTTCACCCATACTGCTAACTATGCTGTTATTATATACTATGGAACCACTTACTGCAGGTTATACACCTGTGGTGAGACAAAACATAGGAGTAGTATTCAAACCTAGCCCTCAACCATTGGTCAATGGACATACAACCACAACACTATTGTTAGCTATCCCCTACAAGATACCTCGGGCACCCGTTACCCAAGGATCCATAAGGGATAGAATACTCCACTTGACCACTCCTACTCTACAAGATCATACCTCTGGTCAAATTATCCAACAAGCCAAGGAGCTTGACACCTTGCTGGAAATTGCAGACAAGGAGATAAATGAAACATTAGCCTCCATCAAATTGTTCCTATCCAACCCCATAAACACATTGGACAAGGCCAAAAGAGAGGCCATACTGGGTTTTCTAGCACCCCTGTTTCGTGGTGTGCTAGGTCTAGCCACAGTAGAAGATGTAAACCAAGTAATGGGACAGCTCAAGAACATAGATGAAATACTAAGAAAATTTGCTAAACAAGATCAGGAAGCAGCTAGTCTCATTGAAAAGATCACAGACAGACAAGATAAGTTTGTTAAAGCATACATCCAAGATAAGAAGGTACTGGACAGCACAATCAACACCATAGGTGACACCGTCAACCTGTGGGCCTCTAACATGTCCAGGTCACTTGACTCATATTCAAGGCACGAGAAAACTCAAAGGGAAAAAATGCAAGTATTAAATGATGCATTAATTATCATAGCAGCAAGAATGAATACAGTTCAATCACTGCAAAGGACAAATGCAGCCCTGAGGATGCTATCATCAGGAATCCTAACCCCTGATATAGTACCACCCTCAGACCTTGCTAGATACTTAATTGACATTAATAACAAACTTAGGATTACACACCCTGGAGCACAAGTCGCAATTAATGACTTAGATTTCTATTACTCACAGAAGCTGACCTCATACACTTACTCAGCTCACCATATATATATTCATCTGGACATTATAATTCAATCTACCACCTCGACCTTCAAACTGTACCAAATGATTACATCACCCATGCCTATAGTCACACAGGAGACCCCCACCAGAGGAGTCACCAAGTTGCAAACCACAACTGAGTTTCTAGCAGTATCTTACGACGAATCATTATTCATCGAATTGGACTCAGCAGATATGCAGGCATGTGAAGGTACTACAGTAAAGGTATGCAGAGATGTAAATGGTAGAATTTATAAACACAGGCCTACATGCCCTGTAGCCATTTTTACTAACCAGGCTCAACAGATTAAGGAACATTGCAAGTTTACAGTTTCACCACTGCAAACACCTACCACCCATGCTATTTCCATTTCTGAAGATGAGTATCTGGTCACTACTAATGAACCCCATTACTTTATCAATTGCCATGGTAAAACGTCTGAAACTCGAAAAGCCCAGTCCTACTCAATCATAGGTGTACCCTGTGGGTGCACAATCAGTGTAGGAGAATTTTCTCTTCCAAACACAAGGTTGCCCTGTAACTCAACCTTATCATTTCACTACATTCTCAAGACAATTAATTTACCATTCATGGCAGCACTTAACCAAATTACTGAAACCAAACCAGATGAAAGAGAGAACCTTCCAAATTTCCCAGTAGTAAACCTTTCTAGAACCTTAGAAAAACTACAGGAAAATCCAATCATGGATGATATTACTCAACTAAATTTAGAGCCCTTTGCCAAAACATTATTAAAAGATGCCTCCAACCTTGATAAGGAAATGGAAACACGCTACGTAGAATCATACCTACGTCGAGTTACAGAGCATCCAATCTTTCAAAGCTTAGGACTCATCCTAGGGATATCAGCTCACATTTTTATAGTATACATACTACTCAAACTATACAGACTAGGAGGGACTGTAGCCTACCTGCCTACAGCCAAAGCCTTCAGACTAGTCACCGAGCTGCCCCTACACGAATTGCTCCCAGATAAGAATCCTACCAAATTAACACCTACAGAGGAAACCCACACCCCTTTCCTCACAATTCAGGAAACGCACACCCTGATAATTGCTATATTATTCACCCTGACCATCTACTCAGCCTACAGAATAATGAAGTACCTTAAGAAATTTGCACAGACACACTGTGGCAAGAAGAATGTGGCCAAGCGCACAAATCCCACAATATATTTTAAAATATATTGTGGAGACTCAAACTTCGCGCTACCCCTGAGGCCAATACCACATGAATTTGATGAGATTAAATCAGCAGCTGCCCCTACCTATAAGGATATAGTGGTTAAAACCTTCCCACTACCTAAGGCTATATTTACCTGGAATGGACCAGCAGTTATAACAACACAGAGAGGAGAATTTGCTTATCACCTCCCTCAGGTGATACACCTACCTTGGCGCACTAGGTTCAGTACCATACCAGCCCTTAAAAACAAAGGACTGTACTACTCCATGCTTCTCCAGAATGATTGTGGCACCAGCCCGGTGACCATGACAGCACTGGAAAATACAACAGATATAATTATTGACGAACAACAGGAGGAGACCGCAAGGTCAAACATGCAGACTATTGCTAATTTTCTAAACCACCAGCCCTCCCCGGTGACTGTGGAAACAGCCTAGACTGCCCACAGCCTAGGCTGCCCCCAGTCCACCACCAGGAGACAACATATCAAGAGACAGTATTCAGAACTTTTCGGACAAATTGCCGGCCCTGAAAAGGGCCTTTGGGATGGCGGGTTTTTACACCCTAGGTTTCAGGCAGTCGGGATCCTACCACAGATCCTCGGGTTCAACATCGATGGAGAGTCCGCGTCCGAGTCCGAGCCATACATATGGCCGTGATCCTGTTCCCACTCAACGAGCCGGGCCTCCATCATCCCCAGCCCATACTCGGCGGCCACGGATGGATCCCCGGATGCCGAAAGATCGATGAGGGACACGGCCAACAAGTAATCCCACAGGACTCGCTCCCGCGGCCCGAAGTTCAGGTCCATGGGCCAGAACCCTAGGTTACTCAGGGCCCTAGCCAAAAGGGCCACAGTGGCCCCCGACGCAAGGCTGAGCCCAAGAAATATTGGCAGGAATACATATCCACCAACACATCTCCATGCTCACTGATCTCTCTAAAATTCCCCACTATGTAACCATAGTGTATGGCCTGGTTGGCCTCCACCAGAGCCCTAGCCGGACTCCCCACCACCATCACCTGAGAGACAGGCAAAGCAAAGATAGTTTGAAGGTGGGCCATGGTGTGACAGCAGAGGTTTCCAGAGAGGAAATGATGCTCCAATACCAGCCACAAATGGACACACACACACCCCCCCCACCCTGAACTGTCCACTGACACCAAGCTAGGCACTGCCACAGACACATGCCAGAACCTGGCACCTAACACCTCAAGTGCCACCACTGCATGAGCACATCAGGGAGGAGACTCACATCTCACTCCTGACACACCTCCACTGTCAATAAAATTATCAAAGTATTAGAAAATTTTAGAAAAAAAAATACACAGCCACTTGTTGATGTATAATATGAAAATCTATGGTATTCTCACAGAATCGATGATTAATGCGCGCATATACGCGCAAAATTGCGAAATTGCAATTTAAAAATTGTAAGTTGTACAAATCCAACACAAATATACATGAATGCAGGTAGATAACTAAGACAGTTTTTGTACCCACTAGCACTTGTATAATATGCCAAGATTTACTTAGAGTAACACACTTTAGGTACCCAAGAAAATTGTTGGAAAAATGAATGAAAAAAAAAAAAAGGAAAAAAAGTGTTGAGAAAAATTGTTGACATGAAAAATGTTTACTTAAGATACTCACCAAATAATCTCTTTCAGGGACACTTACTCAAAAGGCTAGGGAAAAGTCAATTAAGCAGCGGCCCACTGCCGAAATTGCCAATTAATACACCCATATAGCAAAATCAAAGAGTAACTCAGAGACAAACAAGCCTATTGTACATAAAGTACTTTGTTTTTCCGGTCCTCGGAAAAATTTGTCTCAAATCCCAAAAATTGTAGAGTGTAAACTAGATTGTACGTTTGTACCCAATTTGCACACTAAAAGTGTATGTTTGCACACCAGATTGTACGCGTGTACCCGATTTGCACACTAAAATTGTATGTTTGCACACCAGATTGTACGCTTGTACCCAATTTGCACACTAAAATTGTATGTTTGCACACCAGATTGTACGCTTGTACCCAATTTGCACACTAAAATTGTATGTTTGCACACTAGATTGTAAGTTTGTATCCAATTTACACACTTGAATTGTATGTTGCACATTATACTGTATGTCTGTACCCAATTCATACACTGAAATCAGATTTTTTTTTTAGAAATCAACATTTCTAGTTGTATCCAAGCTGTACGCAAAATTTATATTTGTACACCAAAATTGCCAAATGCACGCGAAATTATATATTGCACACTAAAATTGCCAAATATACGCGAAAATTATATATTTGCACACTTAAATTGCCAAATGTACGCAAAATTATATATTTGCATACTGAAATTATCAATTGAACGCAATTACACGCGAAATTGTAAATTTGCACACTAAAATTGTCATTTATGTTCAATTTGCACGCTAAATTGAAAATTGAATGCCAAAATGGCACACTATTTGCCAAATTGTATGTTGTACATAAAAATGGAAAACTGTACCCAAAATTGATGTTACATAAGCAAATAAGCTCAGGTATGGTAAGATATAGAAACTCGGAAATGTACTTATACCCAGGAGAAAATTGTTTATACTGACAAAGCTCTACCACAAAAATTGCATTTGAAGCACTCCCCATCACTTCAAATCCTCTTACAAACAGTATATAACTCCAAAATAAGGTAAAAATTGCATAAATTGTACATTCCCTCGGCGAAATGACGGAGTTTCGCATTCTCTCGGGGGAGACGGAGTATTCTATCATATACCATTTTATTATTCCATAATTTGTAACATATTTTGTATTAATCAAAGGAAATCTATGAAATTAATACATAGGTTGGTTCTAAGAGCTATAAGAGCGCTCAAACTTTGTATAAGAGCGTTCATGCCCCACTGCACACCAGCCAGAGTCAGTTAGACAGAGTTTCCTGACATCAAAGGCTCCGACCTAATGGTTCACTGCACAATATAATAAAAATGAGGGTCTCAGTGTGCGACCTCATGGTTCAGTGCACAAACTAATAAGTTGTAAGTGAATGCAACCGGCCGTCACGGGTGCCTGAGCACCGCTGACGCCGTCATGAGTGTCTGAGCACTCTAATAACTGAACAATGGGTTACATAACCACGACGCCATAACCGTCCGGTCGCTCTAGCGTCGCTCCTGAGCGACCTAGGTCAAATATCAAAGCATTTATGGAAAGCCCATAATTAGACGGTCAGAATGAGCCCAAGATCAAGGCGAAACTCCCATTATTAAGGAAGTTATGCCATGGAGACTGAACGGAGCTCCGAGTGCACTACAGACAAACCGGCGGGAGTTACGCGCCTATCCAACGGGCAGTTCAAACTTGGCATATTCAACTCCGCGCATGCGCAAAATGGCGGCTGTAGCTGCGTAAACAACCGAGTTATGAGGGTTTGAAGTTACAGAACCGACCAAGACAATGGGGGACACAGCGGCGTCCATGGGGGTCCTTTGTGCACCCAGTGACACATGAAAGGCTCCCCTCTAACATTGTAGAGTTAGGCAGATGCTACTGGCCCCAGTCAGTCTGGAGGTGCTTTTCCAAGATTTGCTACAAATAGCCTGTCTGCACCTCCAGGAGGACAGAACACCAAGAACCGCTCTAGAGGTAACATCTCCAGTCATCTCCTGCTACCTGCTATACCACTGCACTATGGTGAAACTATGCTAGACAGGCATTGGTTTCTATCATTAGTGGCCAGAGGGTATCTTCCTCAAGACTTCCACCAGAGGGTAAAGTTATTCATTATTACATTATTCCTCTAAGCAGCAGGTCAGGAGCTAGGTGTGGGAACCCACCTAGAACTATGCTGGACATTGTATTATTATTACCTCACAGGTGGAGTGGAACAGAACATTATACTTTATAACTTACTGTATATTTACTGTATGTACAAATTACCTACATACTAACTACTGTATGATTGATATTTCTTACATGTTGCCTAAAGCTGAATAAACCAGTGACAACTGGAAATAACACTATTTATAAGAGCCTGAAGGTAATTACTCCATACACCACTAGTCATATGATATTTCTCATATGACAACTTGATCATGCACAATAACTATTATGACAATACTCCCCATAGATTCCTTAGCTTATTAAGTGAGGTTGATCCCAGAGGGAAAAGATAAAAGACTTAAAAGGACTTTAATTCCATAGTCACAGAGATTTTTTCCTCTGTAAGGCGTTTGTCTCCTGTTGTTAACCACCCTGGTAGTTATTTTAATTAGTAGACCCACCCAGTCCCTTGAAAATATGAGTGTGGTCACGTGACCCCTTTGTTTGTTAACAACAGGAGGTGTAGCTACGTAACCCCTTGTTTGTAATCAAGGGTCGGGTTAATCATGCAAATGAGATAGTGAAGTTATTGGGGGATTAACATCCATTTTCACCTGCCGTTTGCTGTAGGCAGCGATCCTTACAATCATTAAGTGTGGTTGGTCCCAGAGGAAAAAGATAAAAGACTTAAAGAGATTTAACCACCCTTTGTAGTTTTGTATACAGACTTTGAATGTCTTAATCTCCTAACGAACCATAAATCCGCTTATATATGTAATAGGTAGGTAGGTAGGTGGGGAGTTGGGTACGTGTTCACCATTTCTGCTGTGTACCCCACACCTTTGGTAGTGAGTAATCCAATTAAAACACTTTTGACTTTTTCTTACAAGATTATATTTTTCCTTTGTTGTTAATCACCCCCTATAGTTTTTTTTTATACAGACTTTGAACACCTTAATCTCCTAAGGATCCATAAGCCTCTTATACATGTAAGTCGCATTAAGGTAATTATCACAGTTGTCACATCCATTATCCCACTTTGATACTCTTATTCCAAAAAACATTTTCCCTTTTTCATGTTTATTGATCCAGGGGTGGAAGGATCCAGGTGAAAACGGGATTAGATTTTTTCTCTCAACTATATAAGGAGTCCTGATTTTTCTTGAAAGGGCAGATTACATCCGCTGTCTCCTTTGACAGCATCAGCAGGGCAGCAAAAGCAGGAGCATGTCCAGTGGTAGGAGCAAGTGCAGTGGTAGGAGCAAGTACAGCGGTAGCACCAGCATGTGCATGTGCAGCAATAGCATGTGCATGTGCAGCAGCAGCAGCAGCAGCAGCAGTAGCAGCAGTAAGTACAACAGCAGTGACAGTAGTAGCTAGTAGTAAGAGCAGCAGCAGCAGTAGCAGCAGCAGCAGTAACAATAACAGCAGTAGAAGAAGCGTAGCAGTAGCAGCAACAGGTGTAGTAGCAACTGCAACACCAGTAGTAGAATAGTAGTTGCAGGTACGACATGGTAGTAGTAGCAGCAGCAGCAGCAGTAGTAGTAGTAGCAGCAGCAGTACAAGTAGACACCAGCAGTAGTAGTAGAATTAGACTGCAGAAGTAGTAGTACTAGTAGCAGTAGTACTGCTGCAGCATGAAGGCCCCAAAAGGTAAACACCCATCACCAAGAAAAAACATTATACATCATACACCATTGGATAGCTATAAACTTGTAGATTTCAGATATGGTAGGTGTTATAAAATCTAAAAACCGTATTTTTGGTGAATTAGATGGTGTCAATGGACCATTCTGGGTATTATTATTATTTTTCATATTTACTAAACTCTTCGCCATATAAAACCTAAGCTCTGCCCATGATCTACACTCAATAATCTCCTGCATTCCCCAACAGGAACCAGGATCCATTACTCATCACAAACACACTTCCTCCATTAGACTCTGTGACATAAGGTACAAGGATGTAATAACATTCCAACCTTGTCTACTCAGTCCAACTGGAGGAAGTGCGATCCACCTGTGGTGCCATATTTGGAATGAGAGGATATTTCACAATCTCCTCTCAATCCTCATTAACATAATCTACCCACAGGTGGCACCCTCTCCTTATGACATGTGTCACTATTCTATTGAGCCACATGTACAGAACATTTCACAACACTGTGAGCTGCTCAGGCCCTTAGTATATAAGGTAGCTTGAGCAGCTCCCAATCATCTATTCTAAGCCATCTTTTTCTAAGATCATCTCTCCCAACTTACACCTTACACCTATACCTAGAACCTACGACAGGTTGAGCTATAGGATTGGAGGCAAAGCTTAGATCTTGGCGAGTGTTATCATTGTTACCACCTTTATGAAACACTCATGTCAGCTATGCAATAAAAGGATCAAATGAACTTCCCTGGATTCCGTGTACATTCACTTCACCACATGTAACCATCCGTTGACAATGGTAAGAAAAAAAGTTTTTAATAATTTTTAAATCAAATTGAATCATTTGATTTTCAGAAAAATTGTTTTACCACAAAAATAATGCCTCTACCTATGTGTCCTATGATTTAAAATATAAAAGTCATCATAATTCTCAATGTGACATCTCAGACTAATTAGGTTAATAGGTCAAAGGTCAAGATGCAAATATCCGTATATACTTTTTCGATCTAATAAAGGGCCAGGCCACTGACAATTTTTTACTTCAGCATCATAACTAAGAGCAACTTAGTCATGGAACATGGACCAATCAACTTCTTCCAGATATTTGAGTCTAATTAGGTCAGTATGTTGACTTTCATATTGGAAATATAGGGCAACTTATAGGGAATCAGTACCCTATTTTCATGATAGCAATTTTTTATAGGATTTATATAAATTGAAAAGAGTGTGCTAGTGTGGTAGTCCTCCTAGAGCAATGCACCAGACTTACCTGATGCATTTGATGACATCATCATACTACGGTGTCACTCAGTACAACAGAATATTGCGCAATACAATATTATTATGCAATGCTTTGTTCTATCAAATGTGGAGAGTTTCAACTATCTGGGTGTAATTATCGATAGTGACTAAAATTTTAAGGTGCACTGTATGATTGATATTTCTTACATGTTGCCTAAAGCTGAATAAACCAGTGACAACTGGAAATGACACTATTTATAAGAGCCTGAAGGTAATTACTCCATACACCACTAGTCATATGATATTTCTCATATGACAACTTGATCATGCACAATAACTATTATGACAATACTCCCCATAGATTCCTTAGCTTATTAAGTGAGGTTGATCCCAGAGGGAAAAGATAAAAGACTTAAAAGGACTTTAATTCCATAGTCACAGAGATTTTTTCCTCTGTAAGGCGTTTGTCTCCTGTTGTTAACCACCCTGGTAGTTATTTTAATTAGTAGACCCACCCAGTCCCTTGAAAATATGAGTGTGGTCACGTGACCCCTTTGTTTGTTAACAACAGGAGGTGTAGCTACGTGACCCCTTGTTTGTAATCAAGGGTCGGGTTAATCATGCAAATGAGATAGTGAAGTTATTGGGGGATTAACATCCATTTTCACCTGCCGTTTGCTGTAGGCAGCGATCCTTACAATCATTAAGTGTGGTTGGTCCCAGAGGAAAAAGATAAAAGACTTAAAGAGATTTAACCACCCTTTGTAGTTTTGTATACAGACTTTGAATGTCTTAATCTCCTAACGAACCATAAATCCGCTTATATATGTAATAGGTAGGTAGGTAGGTGGGGAGTTGGGTACGTGTTCACCATTTCTGCTGTGTACCCCACACCTTTGGTAGTGAGTAATCCAATTAAAACACTTTTGACTTTTTCTTACAAGATTATATTTTTCCTTTGTTGTTAATCACCCCCTATAGTTTTTTTTTATACAGACTTTGAACACCTTAATCTCCTAAGGATCCATAAGCCTCTTATACATGTAAGTCGCATTAAGGTAATTATCACAGTTGTCACATCCATTATCCCACTTTGATACTCTTATTCCAAAAAACATTTTCCCTTTTTCATGTTTATTGATCCAGGGGTGGAAGGATCCAGGTGAAAACGGGATTAGATTTTTCTCTCAACTATATAAGGAGTCCTGATTTTTCTTGAAAGGGCAGATTACATCCGCTGTCTCCTTTGACAGCATCAGCAGGGCAGCAAAAGCAGGAGCATGTCCAGTGGTAGGAGCAAGTGCAGTGGTAGGAGCAAGTACAGCGGTAGCACCAGCATGTGCATGTGCAGCAATAGCATGTGCATGTGCAGCAGCAGCAGCAGCAGCAGCAGTAGCAGCAGTAAGTACAACAGCAGTGACAGTAGTAGCTAGTAGTAAGAGCAGCAGCAGCAGTAGCAGCAGCAGCAGTAACAATAACAGCAGTAGAAGTAGCGTAGCAGTAGCAGCAACAGGTGTAGTAGCAACTGCAACACCAGTAGTAGAATAGTAGTTGCAGGTACGACATGGTAGTAGTAGCAGCAGCAGCAGCAGTAGTAGTAGTAGCAGCAGCAGTACAAGTAGACACCAGCAGTAGTAGTAGAATTAGACTGCAGAAGTAGTAGTACTAGTAGCAGTAGTACTGCTGCAGCATGAAGGCCCCAAAAGGTAAACACCCATCACCAAGAAAAAACATTATACATCATACACCATTGGATAGCTATAAACTTGTAGATTTCAGATATGGTAGGTGTTATAAAATCTAAAAACCGTATTTTTGGTGAATTAGATGGTGTCAATGGACCATTCTGGGTATTATTATTATTTTTCATATTTACTAAACTCTTCGCCATATAAAACCTAAGCTCTGCCCATGATCTACACTCAATAATCTCCTGCATTCCCCAACAGGAACCAGGATCCATTACTCATCACAAACACACTTCCTCCATTAGACTCTGTGACATAAGGTACAAGGATGTAATAACATTCCAACCTTGTCTACTCAGTCCAACTGGAGGAAGTGCGATCCACCTGTGGTGCCATATTTGGAATGAGAGGATATTTCACAATCTCCTCTCAATCCTCATTAACATAATCTACCCACAGGTGGCACCCTCTCCTTATGACATGTGTCACTATTCTATTGAGCCACATGTACAGAACATTTCACAACACTGTGAGCTGCTCAGGCCCTTAGTATATAAGGTAGCTTGAGCAGCTCCCAATCATCTATTCTAAGCCATCTTTTTCTAAGATCATCTCTCCCAACTTACACCTTACACCTATACCTAGAACCTACGACAGGTTGAGCTATAGGATTGGAGGCAAAGCTTAGATCTTGGCGAGTGTTATCATTGTTACCACCTTTATGAAACACTCATGTCAGCTATGCAATAAAAGGATCAAATGAACTTCCCTGGATTCCGTGTACATTCACTTCACCGCATGTAACCATCCGTTGACAATGGTAAGAAAAAAAGTTTTTAATAATTTTTAAATCAAATTGAATCATTTGATTTTCAGAAAAATTGTTTTACCACAAAAATAATGCCTCTACCTATGTGTCCTATGATTTAAAATATAAAAGTCATCATAATTCTCAATGTGACATCTCAGACTAATTAGGTTAATAGGTCAAAGGTCAAGATGCAAATATCCGTATATACTTTTTCGATCTAATAAAGGGCCAGGCCACTGACAATTTTTTACTTCAGCATCATAACTAAGAGCAACTTAGTCATGGAACATGGACCAATCAACTTCTTCCAGATATTTGAGTCTAATTAGGTCAGTATGTTGACTTTCATATTGGAAATATAGGGCAACTTATAGGGAATCAGTACCCTATTTTCATGATAGCAATTTTTTATAGGATTTATATAAATTGAAAAGAGTGTGCTAGTGTGGTAGTCCTCCTAGAGCAATGCACCAGACTTACCTGATGCATTTGATGACATCATCATACTACGGTGTCACTCAGTACAACAGAATATTGCGCAATACAATATTATTATGCAATGCTTTGTTCTATCAAATGTGGAGAGTTTCAACTATCTGGGTGTAATTATCGATAGTGACTAAAATTTTAAGGTGCACTGTAAAAAGGTTAAGCTGATGGGTATATCAAAGTTGAAACAGTTGCGTAATATTGTAAAATATTTGAATCATGAAAAAGATCTTTGTATCTACAAACAAATGGTTTTGCCCATACTAGAATATTGTAGTTTTGTTCTAGACTCTGGTCCCAAACCCCTGGTAGATCATATAGACATTGTACAAAACCACTGCCGTAGAGCCTGCATAAGGGTGAAAAATGCCCAGGATGTACACATAAATGACCTTCTAACTAGGTGTAAAGTGGACTCACTAAGTATAAGAAGGAAAAAGGCACTAGCATGTATAATGTACCGTTATTCACAAGATAACGATAACATTATAATCCCTAGTCGTGAACTAAGAGGGAATGGGAAGAGGAAATTGAAAGTAAACAGACCAAAAACAGAATCTTAGAGGGGTAGTCCTCTATATAGAGGCAACCAAACATGGGAAGTGTTGTATGCTGATATACAACTGAAACCTACCATGAGTGCTTTTAAATCGTATCTGAGAGGAGATGTACTTGTGACACTGGGTAGATTATTGTAAAGATCTGTACACTAATAATATAGAAAATGTTACGATAAGTTCATGGAAACCACTTGGTACTATAGAAAACTCAACCTATGATTATGACTTTGGTGTTGAATATTTATAACTTATCAGGCGACTGATTGTAACACCTCCATTTGGGGTGTTTTCTTTATCCAGTAAACAGTGTTAAAACTTCAAACTTTGATTGGGCAAAATGCATCTCTGTACAACTTGCACAGCATTGATAGGATGCAATCAGATGCTGTCTGTATCTTTTTTTCCTGTGATTTACTTATACCTCTGACAAGTAGCACTAAATATAAAGGATTTCGACAGAAAATACATTTTCCGATATTTCACATTTACTACTATTTAATCTTTCAGACCATTGCAGATATTTAGATTGCTGACAATTTAGATTTGAATATATTGCATTTGAAGGGAGTTCCAGACTTTTTTTTCTATTTTTGTGGTTACCCCCTCAGTCTTTAATTTTGACAGGTACAGTGAGGGCTACCACATTGAGTCACAATCACACACAGGGCCATACCCACTCAGCTTTGATGGAAGGCCCAGGTGAGCTCCCAGGGTTGAGCTCTACAGCCCTTGTCCCAAATAGACTAATATAAGGTACACATCATGTCTATGTGCAAAAATGCACTATACTTAGTGCAGATCTATGAATGGGATTCTTACAACCTATACTAGAGGTGGGTGAATGTCAGAAAAAGTGCACATATCTGGTGCACACAGTACAGAAAGATAAAAGTCAAGATAACATTACAAAAGTGTATTATATTGATAATGCAACATCTTGGCCATATGAAAACCCCTGGTGGACTGGCTTCCTCCAAGAACTGCAGTTTTTATTCATGGCCAACTGGATATCAGCGAATTTTGTGAGGCGTCTGTGACAAAAACTCTAGGATTGCTCTAAAACAAGTTAGGACAATCACAGCAACTTGAAATTTGGGCTGCAAGTAGCTATTACTAACTGGATTAAGCATACAAGAATGCAAAACTGTATCTTTAAAATCTTTTTGTGAGAGCCCGGACATAATTATCAAAATATTGAAAAATTGGACAATTTTATCTTCAAATCACTAACTTTACTGTAGGTCTGTCAATAATGCCCTGATTAGCTCCAGAATTGCTCTAACTATTCCTCATTATGTCTAGTTTGGGGAAAATAAAACAGTAGAGGCCTCACGAAAACCAATTTTGTACCCTTGAGTGTTGAATGTCAGCCGAAGTGGAAAAAAATGAGGAAAATCCAAATTTCACACAAGTAAAGGGGCCCCCAAAAGGTTTTTTTCAGCAATTGCAAAGCTGCTCTGTACCAAAATGGACTTAGGCTAGGGGCATATTGTGGTAAAGTATTAGTTGGTTATATGGACTGAAAATATTTTTTTGGGGGGAAAATGTTGAAATGAGGCGTCTGTGACGAAAACTAAATATGCAATAAATTTAGATAAATATGCTGGAAATGTAATTATTTTAGGTCAGGACATTGAATAATAATGTATCATAGTCTACCAAGAATAAATATTGTATAGATGATGCTTTGCAAGATTACAAGAACAGAATTTCATTTCTGTCGGAGGCGTCTGTGACGAAAACTCATTTCTGCGCTTTGGTGCTTGTTGTGGCCAAATAAGTTATGGGATTTTAATTATAACACACACAATTGATGAAGAGGAGTACAACACATAATATCAACCACAGAGAAGTCAATTGAATACCCTCATTTCATGTACAGGTAGGAATTTCTGGAGCAATTTGAGGCAATTTTAGGTCAAACACAATTTTAGACCCACCAACTCTTGATTAAAATCAACAGAACATGTAGCAAATGCCCTAAAATAATTGGGGCACATCATTTCTGCACATTTCAATCCATTTTTGACCTTAGGGCAGCATATGATGCTCGCAAGAGAGAATTTTGTTCAACAGGAGTTTTCGTCACAGACGCCTCACGAATATGAGTCTGTATCAAATATCGCCTAAAATCAACATGGCAGCCACCTGCCAAGTCCAAGAGGCTTGCTGATTCAATCAAGCTATACTGTTTTCATCAAAATAAGACCAAATTAACCAAATCTAACCACATCAGCAAGTACTAGGTGATATAATCTTTGGACTGCGAAAGAAATTTGATCGGATTCCTAAACTTTGATGGCAAAATTTGTCAAAGTCTGCAGAGAATCTTCAGAAAATCTTTGATAAACAACCAGTTGTAACACTTATTTTACAAAAAAACAAGGCTCTCCCAAGTAATTGACTTCCACTTGGTAACAGCAGATGATTCTGACTTTGCAACAAACAAAATCGTGAGGCGTCTGTGACGAAAACCCCCTATATGAGAAATGGTACTCAAAATGCTACACTGGAGGCCCACAGCCTACCAATGCTTGTCAGAATTGATAAGCTGGCTGTGATGGTTGATATGACATGTAAGAAACACAAATAGATACTTAAATAAATTAGCAACATTATAACATCTAGTTGAGGCGTCTGTGACGAAAACCCAGTCCACATGGACATTCTGACCCACAAATCAGGGACCATTTGACCGATGGCTAAAATCTTTATACCAACTTCACCCCTTTATAAGTTCTTTATGTGACATGTAATAGAGACATTATATCACTATTATTGATAGAGTTATTCTGACCTAAGAGTTATTGTCACAGACGCCTCGAAGAGTAAAATTCCACACATGAGTGACCATAGTAAAAAATTCTCAATCAACATCCACCTAAACTGACATAAATAGTGTAGGCCTAATATATGCCTAATACCACAGGCAATTTTGGATGGGTTTCTAGTCTTTGAGTGGACAATAGGACATGTGCAAAATGACATAAACTGCAAAAAAACAGAATTTTTAGTGATTTTGTGACTTTGGGTCACCTTAACTCAAAGAATTTTTACCCGACAGACGCAAATGGATATTTTTCTGAAAGGCTAGAATGTCTTCTGTAAGATGAGACCATGGAAGACAAGATTGGATAAGCCTAATTTATTCTATGACTGCATAAAGGCCAAAAACCATGGTTTTCCAGGTTTTGTACACTTATTCTGACACTGACCCGTGTACATCCTGTGTTAATTCTGATTGTATTGGTGGCAATTTAATTAGTGACAGAACATCAAAGTTGGACTATTTTAGTATTGTATTGTACCATGTGGTCATAAGGAATCTCAAAATATTTATATGAATGCAAAGATCATAGTTTCTTCTGTCAACCCATGTAATATCCTCCATATAACAACATTAGGCCCTTATTTCACATCAGGATGCACCCCATATCTCTGCACTGGGCTAAAACACAGAGCACACACTGCAGGGATTGTCACCTGCATCAAAATATAAATAGGATAATGAATGAATTGTAAATAAATCTTGAAGGATACATTACACCAAACATTAAAGAGTGATACTGTATTTTCCTTATAAGGTATTACACATATTGGTCTTTACAAAGAAACAGCCCATAAGGAGCCATGTGCAGAAAAATGTCTTCTTTTACCCCTTCAAATCTTAATAAACAGTAATGCCTTTTGTTTAAGGCTGTAAAACCCTTAATCATTGCAATCCATGAAACCCAAAATGTAGCAAAAGTCCCAAAAGTATAGCCAGACATTTGATCCCACAGTCTGGTCATTTCTGCAGGCCCGGCAGCGATGGCCTCGGTCCCATGAGTTTTTGTATTGACTGGTTTGCGTCTGCTGACTGAACTTCTGGTGTATATTGCATGGAGAAAGGAGACCTATTAACCCATGGAATTATCAACATTATTGTATTTTCCAATACCATTTGCGTTACTTGTATGTAAAGGTCAAATTGTAATTTGACCATTAACTAAGCAACTAAGTTTTGAGTTTCAACTCGGATTCGATCTGACTGAGGGTTATCTCACTCAGCTTTACCTCCTAAGACAACTTTTTGTCAGATCCAACCCTCGTGAACCTTTGTCTATTTATTGAAAGATGCAAATATACAATGCTGGTTGCTATGATGTTCAAGACTTTTTTGCATACACTTTTCAAATGCATTAAAATTAATAAATATTTGCAACAAATCGCAATATTGAGAGAAAAATCGTGATAAGCGCCATAGGAAAAAGGTTGATGTCAATGACATCCCTACTAGTTGCCAATGCTGCATCAATAAGAATTACCAGTACAGGTTTGCACCCCTAATAGAACTCAGGATAGACCTGTCACAAGGTCTAAAGTACATACATATAGTAAGCAGAAGATGACCTATTTGAGGACTCTGACCTTTGACCTACTGACCTAATTCATCTCAAATTATGATCCCTATGTTAAACACATGTATTTACACTGATTCAATTATATATAGTTGCATTATTTGATTAAAATGTTGTCAATCCTATGATTTGAGGAATTAATTTGAATTAAAAATGATTTAATTACTTTTTTTCATAAAACTCATATTGTGAAAAATACTCTTTTTGAATATTTTTAGACCTGGCATATCTGTAATCCTGATATTCTAAGCTTTAATTTGGTGTATAGCATGTTTTGTTTTTCTTTGGTGATGGTTACAACCTGAAAAAGAGCTCGTAGCTCAGCCATGCTGCAGCAGTATAGTATTACTAGTACGCGTAACAGAGAAAATAGCAGTATTGCCCCCTCTAGGGTACTTGGAGAACTACTAGCACCTGGGTGACACAGGTGTCATACTAGTAATTGTGAATGATCAAGTTGTCATATGAGAAATATCATATGACTAGTGGTATATAGAGAGTAAGAATATGATGATGATGATGATGATGATGATGATGATGATGATGATGATGATGATGATGATGATGATGATGATGATGATGATGATGATGATGATGATGATGATGATGATGATGATGATGATGATGATGATGATGATGATGATGATGATGATGATGATGATGATGATGATGATGATGATGATGATGATGATGATGATGATGATGATGATGATGGCATAGTCTAACCCAACAGAGTGCAGAGCTATAGCAGGTAGCAGGAGAGCTGGACTGGATATGTTACTGCAGTGGTGATTCTGGCTTGGTGCTCCAGACTGACTGGAACCAGTAGCATCCGCCCTAGTCTCTGGTTGTTAGTGGGGAGTCATTCAGGTCTCAGTGGGCGCACAAAGGGCCCCTATAAATTGGCATGTTCAGATCCGCATAACTCCGCTGTTTATGCATCTAAAGCCTCCATATTGTGCATGTGTGGAGTTGAATATGTCAGATTTATACTCCCTGCTTTCGTAGCGCCTAACTTGTGTCAGTTTGTCTGTGGCGCATTCAGAGGTTGAAACAGTTTCGGTTGCATAACTTCCTTACTAATGGGAGTTGGACCTTGATCTTGGGCTCATTTTGATTGTCTTATTATGGTAGTTACATAACTGCTTTCATATTTGACCTGGATTGCTCTGGAGCAGCGCTAGAGCGACCAGAAGGTTATGGCATTGTTACTTGTGTAACCTATTGTTCAGTCTTTGGTGCTCAGACACCCTTGACGGCGTCAGCGGTGCTCAGCCACCCATGACAGTCGGTTGCATTGACTTTAAAACATTATACTATTGTTTGTGCTCAGTGAACCATTGGGTCGGTAGCTTTGACCATTAAATATCTATATATACCTTTGTTAGGTGGTCAGTGAACCTTGAGGTCAGTCCTTTGGTCTTCTAACTTATGTATATTTGACATAGCTGGTGTTCAGTGGACCGTGGACACTCATATGGAGTTACAATGTATTAATGCCTCATATGTTAAGATTATTGGAATCATATGTTAAGATTATTGGAATAATAAAATGGTACGTCATATAGGTTTGGTAATCATAGCACAGGAGTAAGTTGTGGCCGAATGGTCTGAGGTAGGTGGGTTGTTCACTCTTTTGTATCTCACAGTAGGAACTCCAGCAGGTAGGTAGCAAGTTGCAGTCATTTACCTTCCTGTCATATATATATATGTGTGATGGTCAATGCCCATCACAATAAATCCTTCATTTCCAAAGGTAAATGTGTTTTTCCTCCCAATTATTTATATGTAGCAAAACTGCAAATTATGCTTGGAAGAAATGGTGGTTGCAGGGTTCTCCACAGGATGAAAAAGCACACAGGTCAGTTTTGTCTGGCTAGTCAATGCAGTGTGATGTTGAACTTGAAATGCTGTCAGGGTCTATGCAGGTTTGAGGCTATGTCCAATGATAAAATTTTCAAAATTTCAATGCAAAATTATGAAATTTCATGGTTTTTAGTGTAGTTTGTTTAAATTTACATTAACTTCTGTTCTAATTGGTCGATTTGCAAAATTCAAAAAACCAAAGAAAGCCCACAGAGAGCTGAAAGCACACGGGCAGCCCATTTCTAGCTAGAGCACACGGGCAGCAGGCAAAAGCACACGGGTGGCCTGTCTGTGTGCTTCCTATGTGTGGAGAACCCTGGGTTGAGAAAGTAGCTCATTATTGCCCAAAATTAGAGGTATGTCGGTTACACTTTTTTGTCATTAACAAAATAGTTTTACCATAAATGTTTGAATAGATATTGATGTCTTGGTTACTGGATTACAGCTTCCAATGTGTTGATAGACACAGTTCCATTTGTGCATCATTCTATTAGCAACGAGAATGGAAAACTCTATTATGATATTTCATTGGAGTATGGCGAACCATTAAAAACAGCTAGACATGGGAAATACGCTATTTTTTTTTTTTTTTGACTATTTCCATAGTTATTTAGCTTTTTTGGTGATTTTATCCACTATAGAAATATGTCAAAATTGAGTAGGATGTCTATGGAGCTATAACATAGGGAGCTGACTGGCAGATGGACTATGAAAATATACCTCTCTAGAAATGGGGTCCTCCAGGGTTGAAAAAAATTACAGCATGGTGACGTTTTTACAGTTTCAGTCAAACTCCTTGGCCAAGGTCCTTTCTCTTCAATTTTAGTTTAGATTTACTGACTTTTCACTTCTAAATGATGAATGCTCAGCTTATTAATGGCTCAAGGCACTCAGTGAGAATACTTATGCATTTTTTACCCTTGTTCCATTATCACTGACTTTAGACACATTACCTGACTCTGATACTTTGCAAATACCACCATACAATATAATTCACCTTTGATTTTCTACAACTTCTACACAGAGATTGCCTTTATACTGACAAGTAGGGTACACCCCATCAATGTAACTGACCATAAGTCTATTAGTTAATTCCCTTTTCTAGCCCAGTACTTGTTACTGAACACCCAGGGGTTGTGATGATAATGGTCTATGTGTGGTGACAAGGGGAGTCTAACTACTATATACACAAACCTTGGGTTTCCCACCCTTTAACATACAGTAAAGTGTACCACATATCTAAATTAGTTATACCAGTGATAGTATAGATAGTTAGTATTGAGATAGTGTTTACAGATCTGTCTATTATTCACTGAGTTATGAGGAAATTAGCTAAGGAAGGTATGGGTAGTATGAGTACCAGACACTTTGCCCCTTATTTATGATCCCACTCGCATTGCTACTAATTCTATACATGAGATGGTTTTGTTACACACATCACAATACCATGGATTTTATCATGAGTCACCCATGTTTATATGAAGGAAGTGACAATACTTTGCACTTTTCCTCTTCCTATACATTGTAGAAATCTTACCTGCTTCACAAACAGTCACTGCATGGTGTGTCGCTATTTATGAGTGCATACCTATTGTACCACCATTACTCTACCTTACCAACTTGGTACAGTTCACCGTCAGGGAGCTGTAGCTTCACAACTTTTTCTTCAAAGGTTCTGTTTATGTAGTGTTCTATATAATATTAGTTTTGTTCGCTCTAATAAGATGATTTTTTTTTATATATTCCTTATCTTCTCAATGTGTTTGAACCAAGTAACTGTGGAAGTACCTGATACATTGAACAATAGGAATAGACTGGCTGGTGTGCCTGCTTGTGAGTAGCCAGGTAATGTTAAATCTAATCCTGGTGTAAATAGGGATACTGTGTACTAAAGTGTGTGTTCCAGTAATTTTATCTACAATTGTGGAGGAGAATTATTCAATACCGGTACTCAGATTGAGACGCTCATAAATTTACAAAAAAGCGATTTAGACACCCTACTGGACTCACTTAACTCCCTACTGGAATGTTAGCTCTAAATTTAATCCCCATGAGACAATACAACTAGACCTTAATAATCTATCAAGATGCACTACAAGTCATAATACCCACAAGGGAGCCATGATACTAAGTGTACCCATAGGTTACTACTACAAGAGGAGAGTGCATGTGCACTGGCACGTCGCTGTACCCATACCCATCAAACTGGAAAAAGCAATTTTACTCTATTTATAGAACAGCGAAATTCCCGATTTTCTTTGATACAAGCAACGTCTACTCCACAGGTCAGAGATGTCAGTTGGCTATGGGCTCAACCTCTGAAAATTTTTGGGTGTTAGCAAAGCACCCATTTGCCCCAATGTACTATACTAAAAGCACCCATTTTGTCATCATTTCAACCTGTTCCCCTCAATCAAAACTATCAAGACCATCTCTAGAGAGGATGTTCATAGATAGTTTTAAAAAATGCATCATAATTTCAGCCAATCAGCAGCTAGCTTAGATTCATATCCTCTGAAATGAGATTTCTGAAAGGTAGTTTGTCTAGAAAAGGCTAGAGGGCAGCACGAGGCATGCTTAATTCCACCTACTGAGGCCTAAACTAGGCTCAGCCCCATGATCCCTAGAAGTAGAAATGAAAATGTTATAAGGGTATCTAGGTATAATTTAATTATTTCTATCCAAGGTATGACCACAAGATGGAATAAGCCTCTGAGATGTCTAATATTTAGTGAAGTTTAAACCTCTGAAAATAGACGGACCTCTGAAGCTCTGACTTCTCTGCTCAGTCAGGGTATACACTGGTACAGTCGCTACCAACTTACAGTTATTCCATGATTTCTGGGTTTCTCAGTGCTTTTTCTGGATATTCCCATGCACATACCTGTCGATATTGCACACCCTGTAGGCTGTAACATCAATTTTGTAAGGCGTGCGGTTATCCATGGATAACCAACAGCTGCTGGGCGCTGAAGGAGGAGATGCGGTGGTCTAGTGGTTAGTGCATTGCACTCAGCCGTCAGAGGTATGCGGGTCGAGTCCCGGTCCGGGGGCGTATGTTTTCACCGTGTGTGCTGTAGCTGTCCGCTGCCGGGCGAAGAGGTGTATTATACACAAACATAACCGCGAGACGCATTCAAAGCAAGCCGAGACGAGCGCTGTAGCTGTCCGCTGCCAGGCAACGAGGTGTACGTACCTGTACACAAACTATGGCTGGCTTTGAGTCCCGGGGAGGGGGAAAAATTTTTGTTTTCAACTTGAATTTATTGATATTCTATTGATTATTTATTGGTTTCGTGGAAAAAAATAAGTAGTCCATGGATAATTCATGACTTGTGTGTGTTAGCAAAGGCTTATTACCCTCAGGCTACATCCTCAGGTAATTATCCTTCACTAACACACACGCGTCATGAATTATCCATTGATTACTTGTTCAATGAACCACACGCACATGGATATGTGTGAAGCTGGTAATTTTATAAGTTGTAGTCTACCCCTTCCTATGTTAATTCCCCAACATTTTTTTTTTTAAAAAGGGAATCACTGTCAATGGACTATTCTCGGTATTATTCATTATTTTACACACTTATTAAATTCTTCGCCACACACGCTCAGGCCCTGCTCACAAGCTTACAACTCACCCCCCCCCCAGTGTGTACAGTGAGCTTCTCTTACATCATCTATTCCATTTCTGGGCACTGACTCACTGGGAGTATCACAATGTACCGACATACCTGTGGACACTTTAGACCTTTCATTCTGCACACAACCTCCCTAGTATCTAGAACCTACAACAGGTTGAGCTATAAGCTTAGGGGCAGAGCCTGCACGCTGGCGAGTGTATCATTGTTACCACCTATATCTCTGTCATCATGCAATAAACAAGGATCGAAGAACTTCTCTGGATTCAGTGTTCATTACAATATCAACTTGTAACGGTTCGTTGACAATGGTGGAGAACTCCTCAGAATATCCCACTACATAACCTCTCATAGCCATGAGTAATAGTGAGACCACACCCAAGAAGCCAGTTTCTGAACCTACCTTTACATCACCTGGGCTAGACGCGCCCAACTCATCCGCAGCTGCAGCACACCATTTCCAGAGAGAAAATTTGTCACCTGACGCCTTCAAAATGATCCAGTAATACCCACTAATCACACTGAGGGACCCTACCCCTGGTAGAAAAGATAGCAGAAGCTATACTATGTCTCAGTCTGATACTGACAGCGACAGCCCCAGGAGCAGTCGCAATGATTAGGATTCAGGGGAAGGAACTACAGCACCTATAGTCCCCGCCCCTACCATAAAGGACCAGTCCAAACAACCGCCCCCCACTAATCCTGATTCAATTACTGAAGCAGAAGTTAACTCAATTGACTCTCACACCTACAGCAACTATTACACAGAACGTATGGTATATAAGGAGGACCAGGACTCTTGCACTGATGATGATGAGGATGAATATGAGGACTACAACTGGAGAACTTCAATTCTGAAGCTGAAGAGCAAGTCTGATCAAAATGGACAGCAAGGTAAGGCCATTTTTGTTGACACAGAATTGACGAAGGGTGCAGTATCTGTTGACATAGATAACCACTTGTAAAGAGCTCTTGTTGATTCTGGTGCCTCCCTGTCTTTTATTAGCCAAAAAATGGCTGATAGAATAGCAAACATACCCAATTTCAGACATGGTAGACACTCTAGACCCAGAGTGTTACTGGCTGATAAAACCCTAGTTCAAACAAGTCACTCAATGACCATAGACTTCCCCATCGACAGCCATGAATTGGGAACGAAATTCCATGTGGTTCCTGATTTAAATCACCCACTCATCATAGGTGTAAATTTCATGACCAAATACAGAGCAAAAATCTCCTTTGGTCCTAAACCAAAAACACCCAACCAAAAACACCCAAGAAAAGAGAGACCAGCAAAGAAGAAAACAATAACCTTTGCCTCACCAACCAAAAAGGCAAAGAAAAATCCCTCCAAAAGAAGTAGAGATCTTTTTCCTCCCAAAAATATCTTACAACGTCTGCATTCAGAGCATAGAACCCCCCCACCCCCACCCGATCCCCACACCCCACTCCATTATTTTCTAACAAACTCACCCATAATAACCTTTTTACCATCCTTAAACAGACACACAAAACTACCCAAACACTATAGGCATACTTTCTTTGCGTAATAGATGTATTCTCTCCATTTCTCATGAATTATTAAAATGGAGAGCATTCATTTAAAACCCAAATTCACCTTTTTTATTTTTATTTCTTTCATAAATTCCAATTATCATACCAACACATCACTGCAAGTGATCCAACCTTTACAACCACAACTTAGTGGGTGACATTGCCAAAAATTTTATTTAATTTCCTAAAGGCTCAGGCAGCCATAAACTGTGTGAAACTGGCTGCATGCCACATAAATTACCCACGGTCACAGCGTATTCTAGGTTTGTGATCCCACTCCCTTGGGACACGCATGCGCCGGTTTGTTACAATCTCAGGGCACCTCAATACCCTAAGGTATTACCAAATGATGGCCTACTGTAGGAGAGAAGCTCCCTTGCATCCTGATCCGTGTTTATACCTCTGTTTACCATTTACTACTGGAATGTTTGGTGAGACACATAATTACATACTTAATTCCTGCACCACAGGTGGCCAGGAAAGTGATCCAATATGATCTGATTTCATCATCAGTATTTCATATCCTACCCACCCATAGACACAACAATATTGTGTCATAACTGACCACTTCATTGCATAGAAACCGACGGGTCCTCTAGCATCCATCCAATAGAAAGGCTCTATACCATTTTAGGGAAGAGACATACCCCTGAGGGATGCCTGTGATTGAGAAATAGCCACCTCAGATCAGCATATAAGCCTCCTCCCACCCCAATCTTATCATCTTCTCAAACAATACACCAAAATTACCTAACCCAGTCACCACATTGAGCAAGTATCTGGAGACCACAGGGCCAAAATGCCGAGGCTGCCATGCAACCAGCCCAGGTAGGACTTGTCTTATGTGTCCATTTAGTAGCGTCATTAATCGTTCTAGCATGACAATGATGGATTATGCCATCATGTTACCCAGATACCCATTACATGCCAATGGCAGTGTGCACCTAGAATGTTTTGTAAAATGCAATAGTTGAATTTGCAGTCCACTTCACGCCTTTATATGACAGCCTGACCACTTTAAGTCTTACTTATCAACCTTTTGGCAACACCCAACCCACCCCACACAACCCACCTTACCTTAGACCAACTATCCATTTAATATTATTTAAAAGACTTGAGGCAACAAAGTTATATGGACTCAACTCAGGGTGGACCATCCATAGCCTTCTAGGCACATGGCAATAGGAGCAAGGCCATGGATCTGTTTAGGCACAGCTATCAATCTTCTAAGTTTTGAATTTGCTCCAAATATCAGGTCAGCCACCCCCGACACTGAATTGAACCATCTCAGTTCACTAGTCACTAATCTTCTTACAAAAAGTCAAGGTAAAACACATCAATTACTAGTCATAGATTAGCCTAGCAAACTAGTGTGTTTGAGAACTATGCCTACAAGTGTCCTATTGACACACACCACCCCAAGACAAGCGCAACCCCCCCCAAATTTGTATGGATTTTTCTCCCAACCCAAACTCAACAAACAACTGTGCCTTGCATACCTTTCCCTCACACCAAGCCAAGCAAACCTCCCCCCCACACTCACCCCCCCCCCCAAGCACATGACATGGGTTACTATTACAAAAGAAATACACATGCACTAGCAGAATCAAAACAAACTCCATGTCACTTTACCCGTAGCCATAACACTTGGGGGAACACCTAGTCTATTTATAGAACGAGGCGCTCCCACGTTGTTATGGTGAGCCCTCAGCGAGTCTCGCCCCGATATCGTGACGAGATCACCAAAAGCCCCTACCGTACTAGCTCATCAACTACCGGCCACCCCCACCATCAGATAACTTAGGACCATCCCAAGGTTATACCCAAATGTCAGTAATGCTTGGACGATACCATTATGTGGGGATGACAGGTACCCCCTTACACACAAACGTCGAATTAGATGGCGGAGACTGCCATGAAGATGCTGATGTGGGGATTGCCCCCCAAACCAACTCCCCCATCAGACCCCTGCCCCCCTCCTACCGTGAACCCCCACCTCAGGATATTGCCCAAAGCACACCCATACACTGCTAAACACCAGGCCTATTAGGCTACATAACATCATAGCAAAAGATAGGCCTAACTAGCACAATAAATCGGCTTACACTAATGTTTTTCAACGTTAACACCGACTGCGGTGTCTGGCCCGATAACTTTCGCGCCACACACGGCAGCCCGGCGCCATCTTGGTTTCGCATCAAAAACCAACACTGACAGACGTCACGGCCGTCACCATGACCACCATCGGTCATGTGACACCCGCACGTGGCGTTTCTATCACAACAACAACATTGACACATGTTCACACTTTAACTCGCTCAAATCGGACTTAATACCCAATAGCCATGATTATCCACTGGATCTAAATGATGCTGGAATACCAATAAATAAGAGCAGATTAGACCAAATGCTCCATGTCTTGAACATCTAAAATTTTCAAAAACTCAAAATCGCCCTTGAAAATCAAAATATAATTACAGTCTGCCCGACATAGTGATGATGATATGGAGTACCGTGCGGTTAGGCAAAACAACGTTAAGCTCGTATACCTCCATGGTTATGTAGCATTATGACATCACAAGACGGACAGGTGCCCTTTTATAGCACCCCGGATCAAAATTTTCCAAACCAAAAGAAATTTCCCTTGAACCAGCATCAACATAGTCCTTTTTAAGACACGCACAGCAGGTAGGAGTCAACCTGAACAGGTCAAACCAATATTAAAACCCATAAATTACCTGCCTTTTTCGCCATCATGGCACAGTGCCAGCTCGCTACTACCACCTGGTGAAACTTGGAGAAACTAACCAAAACGTCCCTGGATACATTATTAACCTTGCGTCCTTTTCTGTGTTAACAGTAGCTTGTTTGCAAACCATGGCAGACAATTCTCGGTTGATGAATTGTTTTCTCTTTCTGTCATTTTCTCAGCAGGCCCACCACCTGACACAGCTACAATCCCCTCAGGACCAGAGGCCATGCCCAAGACAGAGGGACCAGCACCTACAGGTCCAGAGGCAAAACCATCAACATACCAGGCCCAATAACACCACCACGGCCAAGACACCCTGCCAGACTACCACTGTCGGGCACCTTCATCTCTGCATCCTGTAGGCCTGGGTCCCCAATGCCCCCAGCATACAGGATGCACAACAACAACTTCTGCACACATATGAGAGGGCAAACATCATCTGCCGCCCTCTGCACATCATGCCACCACAGACCTGATAGCTTCACCTGCCCCTGTTCCTACAGCAAAACGGTCCCCATTGATGGAGGAACAGAGCAGCATATTAGCCCCCCCCCCAGGACAGCATGGAGGCCCAGGCCAGCTCGCCAACTTTCTCCAGCCGAGCCCCCAACACCCACAGATTCAGACAGTGGGGACTCAACCATTTCCGAGGCTGAAAACCTAGCCTCAGTGATGGAGGACTTTGCAGACCTCACCCTCTCCTACAGGCCCATCAGGCAAAGGACCAAAGGAGGGCTGAGGGCCGCTTCATGAAAACAAACATCAAACAGCATGGCAACCTACCACCTAACAGCTTCAATGCTGGAAAGCATTTCAGGAAAAACAAGTGACGGTATCCCAATAACAACAATAAACTTTGGATTTTATAATATGTTGTGGAGACACAACCTTCCCCCGATGCCCCCCCATACAACCACCCAAGATAATTATTTTTGGACAAAAGACTGACTCTTTATTTTGTAAACAAGGTCAACCTTTTCTTATGCCTGCAATAGATTGGCAAACTCTTATGATCTTATAGGTGATTTTTTATAACATGACCTTTTATAATGTCACCTTAGGTGCTACAAGCTCATACCCATTCGCACACCTTTTTCAAGCTAAACTATGTATTGTATTTATGAGCTTTAGTCAGTAGTAAAATTAAGTTCATAGTTATCCTTAAGTTCTTAAGTTTGGCACAAGCTATATAGAGCAGGGCTAACAGTCACATCGAATACTACCTTCACCCTGTCCATCATACAATTTTCAAAATTTTTACCAACAGGATCAACAGCCAGATCGAATACCACCTTGGCAGCTTAAAGCCAAATTTATCTTGGGAAACTCCCAACCTTGATTTGACTTATATATATATATATATATATATATATATATATATATATATATATATATATATATATATATGTTTATTCAGTTTTGATTGTACATAGGATAGGCTATGCACCCTTAGGTCATGCCTGTTTTTCATCCAGTGGACAATAAATGTCTCTAAATCCAGATATTTCTTTAGTTGAAGTACAATAACATGTGTTAAATATAGATCACTAGTTGTTAGTAACTTCTTTGCACAATTTAAATGGTGTTTGATGGCCTGTACCATAAATAAATGTGGTTAGTAAATGAAAGAGCATGAATTCAGTAGGTTTATTATCTATTCCACTTTAGAATTTGTTTTGATGGTGTAAAGTATGTGGAGAATTATTATAGTATTTATGGAGGCTGGATATCATCCAGCTCCCTAAGTGTCTTATCATACATCACTCTCAGCCAAACCTTGAATATTCTTCAATTTCTCTGTATTCATTTCCAAGGGAATTCCACAATGCAGCACATTTATATTCTACTCCTTTTTGAACTTTGACTCTGCAGGTAAAGAAGGTTTTTAACAGCCTGTTATCATGTGCTCATGTACTAAGTTGTCTATTGTCCACATAATTTTTATCCAGACTTCTTTTAAATGCAAATTTTAGAAAGTGTTGTTCCCTTCTTAACCAGAGTGGTAATACCTTGTATTTTTGATGTAATTGTAATTTGTCTAAGAAGGGAGGGGATCTGTTGCAGATGCGTAAGCATCTGTTTAAATGTAGTTGCATTTCATCAAGTTTGCCTTTTGGGGCTGCACTATAGATGATATCGCCATAATCAATGTATGGGATTATCATTTTTGTTACAACGTCTAGGGCTGCTTTTTCTGTAAGTTGCTTTCTTACTTTACGTAACAAGTAAATCTTGTGAGATACATTTTTAGACAAGACTTGCATGTGTTTATTGAAAGTTAACTGACTATCCAGCGTAACACCTAGATATTTGTACGTGGGGACGTATTTAATTTCTTGGTTTTGAACCTGCAAATTGATTTTTGGATGTTTATTGAGCATTGTCTTGGTACCGAATGTCATTAGTTTAGTTTTACCAATATTCAGTGAAAGTTTGTTTGCCTGACACCATCTTACTAAGTTAAATGTGTCATTTGTGATGTGTTGAATAATCTCAGGAGTTTGTTCTTTATAGGATATAAAAATAGCAGTGTCATCCCCATAGTGCTGTGCCTTCATGTGGTTTAGACAGGAAGCAAGATCGTTTATATAAATGATAAAAAGTAAGGGCCCTAACGTGGAACCTTGGGGTACCCCATGAGAAATTTTATGTGGTTCTGATGTGGTGTTATTGGCTCTAGTACATTGGGTTCTGTTTGTAAGATAGGATTCTAATAGTTTTTTTTTTGCATTTTGGCTGAGACCAATTTTTTCTAGTTTTTTTAACATGATTTTATGGTCTAGAGTGTCAAATGCTTTCCGAAAATCAATAAATATACAGGATGTCACAGAGTTTTTGTTTAATGCTTTGTAAATGTGATCAGTGAATTTTGCAAGGCTGTGGACAGTGGAACGCTCTTCTCTAAAACCATTTTGATCCTCTGTTAATATATCATTATCTTTTAGATGTGCAGACAATTGAGTATGCAATATTTTTTCAGTAAGCTTTGAGGGGAGTGGAAGGATGGAGATAGGTCTATAATTATTGACTTGAGTCTTATCACCTTCTTTAGGGATAGGGGTTACTGTAGCATTTTTCCATAAATCAGGGAAGCTTGATTTTTTGAAAGTGTTGTCAATGATGTGCTTAAAGTGAAGTGGAAGCGTAGTTAGTGCATCTTTTAACACTGTAGTAGATATGTATGGTATGCCAGAGGGTTTATTTATATTTATATTTTTTATGACCTTGATAACTTCTTCATCTGTGGGTAGTCGAAAGTTAAAATGTGGAGGAAGTACATTCTGTGTATATACCCAGGGTTCAGTCATGTTTTTTGCTAGATTTGCCCCTATGTTTGAAAAATATTGATTTATGTATTCTGCTGTTTGATTATGATCCACTTGTACCCCTTCGGAATCAGTAATATTAATGTTTGCGACATTGGATTTGGGGTTAATAACATTGTTAATTTCTTTCCAATATTGTCGGGGGTTTTCAAGGCTTGCATTGATTTTGTTTTTATGGAATGCATTTTTTGCTGTGCGGTTTAATGCTTTTGAGCGTCTCTTAAGATCCTGCAATCCTCATGTCATCAATATTTTTTGTTTTCCTGGCATGTTTCATGGCAGTGTTCTTTTCATTTATAAGATCCAATAGTTCCCTCGTAATCCATGGTTTTTTGGATTGTTTAAAATTTGTCTCATTGGGCATGTAATGTTCAATAGAAATTCAACCTGATTAATAAAAAGTTGCCAGGCTTCCTCTGGGTCCTCTGTGTCCCAGAAGGCATTCCAATCACTATTTTTAAGACCAAGTACGAAGTTCTCCTTTACATAATGCTTATATGAGCGACCAAAAAATGATAACTTTTCTTTAGGGGGGTAATATATTTTCTCGTGATGTATACTGGTTCATGATCACTAATATTAATAAAACAATTTCCGCAACTTTTGATGTGGTCTGAATTGGTGGATATTAGGTCCAGAAGTGAAAATTCGTAGTTTGGATTAAAATAGGTTGGTTTTTTGATTATCTGTTTTATTCCGAGAAAATTAAAAAGGTGTGTGAGTGCCTTGACTTGTGGATCATTTCTATGTAGCATGTTGGTATTCATGTCACCCATAATGAAAACCTCATTGTCCTTTAAAGGGCCCAGGTTTCTCATTGCTTTTGATAATGTCTCACTGAAGTTATGAAAGTTTCCATCAGGAGGTCTGTATACTGAAGCAATTACAACAGGTTTCAGGTTTGGTTTTGAAAATGTGGCCCACATAATTTCAATGTCAGCATTGCTGGTATTCAAGTGAGAGACATTTGTCTCTGATACTGTCACACTCTCATGCACAAAAATGGCCACACCACCCCCTTTTTTAATTTTGCCATTTTCAATACGTTGTCTATCCAACCTTAATAGATGATAGTGGTCAATTGCAACTTAGTTTGATTGTAATTTTTCACTCAGCCAGGTCTCTGAGATGGTTAAGCAGTGAAGACCATTGTCTTCCATAGCTAGTCTCAGGTCACTTATATTGGCTGGGAGACTATGAGCATTCCAATGTGCCATGTGTAGGCCCTTGGACAAGAACACAAAATCATCCGACATCAAAGGCTTGGCTGGTGAGAGGATGTACAGCATACAATGTAAATGAATAATTCTCCACAGTTAATATTATTTCATGATCATCAACCCCACACTTCATGTGGGAGCGGTTGCATAATTTAATCTGATGTTTGGTTTTCCCGAATAAACTCAGCACAAGCATTGGCATTCTATGCTGCTTGAGGAGCATGATTTTGTGGTGAGTTTTGTCAGGGAGATGTACAAATCTATGATTTTAACCAAAAAATAATAGATAAGAAGGTCCTACCGTAGTCTTGTTAAATGAGATGGTTTTGTTAACAGGATGAGCAGAGTTGGGGGATAGCGCATCTATTTGCTGGAAATACAGTTCATCAGAAGGATATGTGGTAGTCCCAGCGCTACTTGTGAGGAAGTAATCCCCGTCTTAAAAGTAAGAGTTAGAGATTAGTCATGAATATGCATATACATCATATAGAAAACTGCAAGGAAAAACATAGATTATATACATGAAACTAAATTGTATGTGGTTCTATGTTGCTTAATAAATGTCTAAGCTTAAATAAAGGTGTAGTAATAATATCTCAGAGCTACTTATAGAGTTTCTTAAACAATGTTATGTCGATATACATAAATTGCAAATACATATCTACAACCAATGCATATTTAATTTTACTTAACGAGTGATATCTGTGTGTTGCTTAATATATATCTAAACTTAAATAATGGTGCCGTAATAATACCTCATGGCTGCTTATTGAGTTTCTTTACCAGTGTTATGTCAATATACATAAATTGCAAATACATATCTACAGCCAATACATATTTGATTTTACTTAGTGAATAATATATTCAGGCTGGCTATACTTCATTTTAAGTAGACTGTAGATGTTATTAAGTTCTATATTTTGCACTATAAATTCGTCAGTTCATAAGTATAGACCGTGTAGCGCTGTCTTCATTCAGTTCATGAGTATAGCCTACATACTTTACTGCTTATAAAACTGATGGGGGCAATTTAGAGCACAGTATAGCAATGAAGTTCTCATGCCATTGCATGTTACTACTCTTGCTATATTGTTATTGAGTCATTCTAAATGTGACTCCTATAAGATGTGTACGTTCTTGGGGGGGAGGTATAGACAAATATTATCAATTTACAGTTGTCATTAATAATTGTAAGGTTGCCTAATTCCAGGGCACAAAGTCATAAAACTGTTCAAGTTTTGTTTTGTTGGTCTTGAGGCTTTGAAGGATTTCACGAGCCCAGATGTCCTTCCACTTAGGAAATAGGTGTATACCATCATAGTATCGGTTGTACTTGTGCCTGCGCTTTCCATGTACAATTGGGTGCACTGTTGACTGCAGCCATGGGCCTACCAGAGGGCAGTTGAAGTAGGGATTGTCTCCATTATTCAAACAGACCAGCATCTGGTTTATTAATGGGATGGATTGATCAATTACCTCTTGATGCTCAGGAAAAAGGCCCTCTGTATGGTTAAACTTGTTTATGGACATACCTGTAAGTTGGCCATACACCACGTCATAGTTCAGGTCAAGAAGTACATCCTTTACCATAGTGTACCTGTCTGTCATGCAATTAAGCAGGCTGCCTACCGAATCATATCTGGGAGTGACCTTACCATTTGCATGTATTTCAGTGAGATTATTAATTCCACCAATAATTACTACTAGGTGGTAATTGTCAAGTGGTAGCTCCAGAAGTGTTTTCTCCAGTATGTCATTTAACTTAGCCCCCGATTCATTAAGAACTTTAACCTGCATATTCAGTTCTTCATTTTGGATTAAAGTGGATAGCCTCCCCTCCATGCCAGCCCCTCTGCTGTCCATAGCAATTAATGCCTTAAATGGTGTCATACTTACACCAATATCGAAGGGAGAGAGCTAGTAAGAAATTGGCCAGTCCATGGGTAGCTACTTGTATCGTCAGGGACAACTTTGGGTGGGGCTATAATAGTTACTGTTTCCTGGGCTGTGTTACCTTTGTCTCTCTGGTCTGTTTGGCTCTTTTTTCCAAGTCAGCTATGGAGATGAGGTAATCTCTCACTTTCTCTAGAGACTTGCCACATAAATTCTGTCCAGGGGCAGCTGCACAGTTTTTGTCCCCATCTTGTAGAGTATACCCGGTTCCGTATGACTTTGAGCGTGTTGCCTCAAATAGGCTGGATCCGGAAGTGGCTATTATCTTGTTACGTAGCTTCTCGTTCTGGAGAAATTTAGCCCTTTGGATTGCTTTCAATTTCCCAATTTTAACTGGTTGCCATTCAGGGGCCTTTTGCACTTCTTTCGCCAGTCTCATTGCTTCATACCCATCTTCCGCATTCAGTATCCTAGTAGCAAGTTGAGTGGCATTCGATGCAAGAGCTGCCTGATGTGCAAACGCGTGTTCAGCACTTTTTACTGTAATTCCTTCAAAAGTGAAGGTACATGGGTAAAGGTTGCTCAGATAGCTATAGCTGGATTGAAATGCTATTCCCTCCTTAACCCTGATTGTTTTGGCTGCTTCTAATGATAGCTCCGGTGGCAATAACTCAAGATTGTACTGATTGTATGTAGTATTGTCAATGGTAACTGAGCGTCTTTTTAGATCTACCTCTTTGCCGAGTGACCTAGCATGGGCTGCTACAATTCTTAAGGCTCGTTGGGCAGACAATTCAGCGGGTGTCAGGTCGTCCTGTATGCTAATGCCCTTCCAGTCTTGGTTGTCCTTCAGTTTTTTCAAGTTAGAATAGACTTCCCCTTTCTGCTTATTAGGTGCTAATTGTACAAGAATAGGGCGAGGGAGGGGAGCTCTCTTACCGGGTACTTGTTTTCTTGGCGTGCCTAGCCTGAAAATAGCATCACAAACTGCAGTGGTGTACTTAATACCAATGTCAGTGAATAGTTTAGTGACAAGATCTTTAGGCCTGGGGTATTTGGTTTCACAAGCACCTCTAATAATAATGTTCTGTTTCCTCTTATTGACCTCTAAACGCTGTACCTTTTCCTGTAGCTGGTTTATGTGGGTCTGATTCATGGCATTCTTAATTTCTAGGGCCTCAACCCTATCCTCCAATGTTCTAATTCTATCATGGACCCCTTCAAAATCTTTGAATTTTGCATTGAGATATTCAGTGGTGTCAAATAATTTAGAAGAGCGAGCACTGACAGAACCAAGTGTTGAGGCAATATATTCAAGCCCTGTTGTAATAGCACCTAATCTTTTCCAGAAGCCTTTTTCAATGTTAGTGCTCTTCTCACTTTCCATATATTTATCCCACTCATCATCATTGGCATTTTCAACAGTGACATTGTGTAAATGATTCAAGAAATCATCAGGACTCACTGTAGTGTCAAGTTGACCTCCTTCCTCCTCCTCTGTAGAGTGACCTGCTAGTGACAGTGTGCCACCAACTGCCCCTATTTTCACCCTCTCCTCTGCTTCTAACCTCTCTTGCTCCTTCTTCTTCCTGTCTTTCTGGGTCTTAGTAAGTCCCATGGTGTCTCAATACCTTTATAATCCAGCAGTCTTCAATTATTTGGCATTAGTCCAAGATATAGCTGGTATAATCCAAGAAATTGTGCAGCGCTCCGCGGTCACTCGACTCAAGCGGCAACGGCCATGACCATTTCTAATGCTCCGGTCTTCCTGGTGCCAACTCCACAAACTGTGCAAATTTTTTACTTTCTCTGTACATTATATTTGTAAAATACTCCAGATACCTCAGCTTACAAAGTATGTATTTTTTATACTCCAATATAAAATATACTGACAAGCTCAGGTACAAAAACAGTATTCACGACGTGCCAAAAATATTTGTACCCTATCATTCTTGTAGTAATAAGTATTATAAGCCTTCTTTGATCCAACAAGGTATTAGCATGCTACCTGTACCTCTTATTTTTACAGTTCCATAAAGGAACCTCTATGTATACTTATATTTTTTTTTATATACGGTATTTTCATACCGAACACCTCTTTGTACTGTGTATCTTATATGCATAATACCCAAAATTGTCAATGGACTTGACAAAGCCCTTATTATTAATTATTTCCCTCCCTTAAACCTCGTGCAGAGACGAGTAGGAATGTGGGGATTTGTCAATGGACTATTCTGGGTATTATTCATTATTTTACACACTTATTTAATTCTTCGTCACACATGCTCAGGCCCTGCTCACAAGCTTACAACTCCCCAGTGTGTACAGTGAGCTACTCTTACATCATCCATACCAGGATGTTATGAGAGCCGGACCCATTCCATTTCTGGGCATTGACTCACTGGGAGTATCACAACATACCAACATAACTGTGGACGTGTTTCTAGGATGCAGGGAAATTCCACAATCTCCCTTCACCCTGATTGGTCCACATATAAATAGAATAATTACCGGGTATGACAGCGCATCAGATCTGACCAGATCCAACCTGACCTGACCAGATCTGACCTGCTCCTACCAGTACATTTCATCACCCTGTGAGCTGCTCGGCTAGGTATATAAGACCCGGTGAGCAGCTCCCAGTCAGCTATCTCTTTAGACCTTTCATTCTGCACACAACCTACCTAGTATCTAGAACCTACGACAGGTTGAGGTACAAGCTTAGGGGCAGAGCCTGCATGCTGGCAGGTGTATCATTGTTACCACCTATATACATGTACACTCTGTCATCATGCAATAAACAAGGATCAAAGAACTTCTCTGGATTCAGTGTTCATTACAACATTGACTTGTAACGGTTCGTTGACATCTTTGTGGATCATGGATTCTCCTACTTTACCTCTAATTGACACACACATCTTGTGTTTGTCACTTTACAAAAGTCAGCATTTTTCTGCTTTGTGGGGTTTGAACATCTCCATCACCTTCTTGTACTGTTTTTGAGATGTTCGATTTCCTACAGGTAATCTTAAAACGTAGAGCGCCTCAAACCATACCGACATGAACACTGTTACGATATAGCCTGGCATGGAGCTTAAAGCTGGTGTAAAACAGTTGTTGAGTTCCCATTAACCTACCACTGTGGTGTCATTTTGGAAACCCACCGGTTAATGTTTCGGGTGTAACCTTAGCAACCATCCCACCGTCTTGAGTCTACCAAATTTTCACCGTTTTAAAACCCTACACTGTTAAAAATTTCTGTAGATTTTACAGACAGCCATTGTTAAATTTTATGCATTTTCACTGTTATTTCTATTACAATGAACGACCCTCAGATTTAGTGATGATACAGTGAATCTGTTTAAAACCGTACAGGAAAGTACTGTTATTTCATTTACGGTGAATCTTTGTCCTTTCGGAAGTTCATACCTTCTCACTAGGTGGCCTCGGGGTTCACTTTGAGGCTTTCTTCAATACCCTACACCCTAAACAGCTCAAATTGTGACAAAATTTAAAGTGTATACACATTGGTTTGTGCACCATGTTATCAAAATGCAAGTCTACATTGTAGTTTCATCAATTTCAGATAATCAAAAAATAATCCACCTTTGTGTGGTAAAGGAGAGTAGCAGGGATGTCATAAAATTCCATTATGTGGTAATATAAAAATTAATTCATAGACATACCCTGCAGTTTTCAATTCATCACAATTCTGAAGTAATCTATGATCTAAGATCGTTACTCCAAAGTTATGAAGGGTACAATGCAGCTCTCAAGGACTAATTTATAATCATAATGATTACAATGTCCTCAAACTAGGATGTCCAGATGAACTACATATGCAACCAAACCATTATAAAGATAACCTAGTCCATTGTGGATTTACAGTGGAATTTCTAAAATGTCAAGCCAGAGGCTGAATATTTATATGAAAAGTTAATGGTGTAAACTTAAATTTAAAGCAAGCATTAGGCAGATACAAGACTTGACCAAGATGATGTTAATGGGTGATGAGCTGAATAAGCTGGATGAGTAATATGAAAATGATACAGGTTAGGGAGCTGTTGTTTACTGACTACACCCTCTACTAGACTTCATCCATGAGCTCACAGTGACTATACTCTTATGCTGTATATCTGCTGATCATCTGTTTAAGATATGTTTTGTACCTACTCATCTGTCCATATATATCCTGTTGGTATAGTGTAATACATGCTAGTATAAAACTTGTTGATATTACCAAACTGGTGTACCATGCCTACTTCCCTTCTTTTTGAAAATTTATTGTAAGATTATAGAGGTTGCTACTTGTGTACATAGTACATACTGTTTGTTATATAGATTTCATTTTTTCTGTTTATATTATTGTTCTCATCCTTCATTGTATAAATTTCCATCTTTATTCATTGAATTATGTGCAAACAGCCACTTAATGTAATAACTTAGCGAGGATTTACATTATTGTCTAATTTTACCACTTTCTGTATGAATAGTGACTTGACAATAAAACATTTTCAAACCTCAAAAAAAATCCAAAACAATGTGTAATTAATTACCGTTAGTCTTTGTTTAGAAATAACGGTGAAATTCAGTAGAAACTACGTTGACATTGAAAAGATGGTGGTCGTTAAAAAAAAAACAGTGAAGATTGGCAGCCATTGTTGCCAATGATTCTTCGTTTTTTCTTCGGAAAATTTGTAACAGTGTACATAATCAAAAAATATTAGCACTGATTAAGGATGTACTCGCCCTAAAGAATACTGCCTCAGTTATCCATGATAGATATTCAATATTGTCCACAGACTCAATAACACGCTTCTCGGATATCACCTTGAGTTTTCACCATGGTTACACTTGTACATGCATCATATGCAATACACCTGAGCTATGTCTAGACCTAAATCAGGTGAAATTTCGTCAGCATCCTCATAACTCATCACTCTTTACAGTACACCGATCGTGGTAGATGCACAATCTTTTTTTTGACTAAGCTGAAGGAGATGCTTAAGAACGTCAACCATGACTGGTTATTGACCGCACCTTTCGTCCGCCATTTTGATGCTCAATAATGGAGAAAATGATCCCCAAGGAAACGGGTCTTTCTTTTCAAACCACCAAAGGATAAATACCTTCTTTTTGATCCTACACTGGCTGAGAGGGGTACTGACACTTTTAAAGGTGAGTTTTCCTTGGTCCTGCGTCGGACATAGCACCGGATAGGTCGGTGATGACGCTGATGTGGGGATGCCCCTTTTCCCATCCCACAACACCATCCCCCTACAGAACCTTTTGCCCCCCTCAGGACTACACTTACACCTCAAGTCTCAATAACATATCAGCTCACCCGTAACCCCTTATCCACTTATGATATCATCAAATGACATCAGTAAATAATGAAAAAGTAATCAATGGATAATTCATGACAAGTGTGTGTTAGTGAAGGATAATTACACGAGGCCGTAGGCTGAGTGTAATTAGCCTTTGCTAACACACACGAGCCCATAGGCGGAGTGTAATTAGCCTTTGCTAACACACACGAGTCATGAATTATCCATTGACTACTTATTTTATACCACGAAACCAATAAATAATCAATAGAATACCAATAAATTCAAGTTGAAAACAAAAATTATTCTTTCTCCCCGGGACTCGAAGCCAGCCATAGTGTGTGCACACAGGTACATACACCTCCTTGCGCCCGGCAGCGGACAGCGACAGCGCCCGTCTCGGATAGGCTTGGCAGCAGCACACGGCAAAAAATAATGTTTGTACACGATCAGTACATACACCTCGTCGCCCGGCAGCGGACAGCGACAGCGCACACGGCGAAAAAAAGATGCTTCTCGCGGTTATGTTTGTGTATAATACACCTCGCCGCCCTGCAGCTGACAGCTAAAGCTTTGAATGCTTCTCGCGGTTATGTTTGTGTATAATACACCTTGTCGCCCGGCAGCGGACAGCGACAGCTCACACGCCGAAAAAAAAGACGCGCCCGGACCGGGACTCGAATCGTACCTCTAACGGCTGAGCGCAATGCACTAACCACTAGTCCACTGAGTCTCCTCCTTCAGCGGCCGTCTCGGCTTGGATTAATTTGAACGCGTCCCTTGGTTATGTAAAAACGATCGTTACACACACCTCGGCACCCGGCTAGGCTTCCTTTGTTTGGTTTAGTTCTAGCCAACCACTTCTCGTCAGTCCCTGTGGCGCAATGCATAGGGAGTTGGACTAGGGATCTTAGGCTGCAGGTTCGAGCCCTGCCCTGGTCAAGACTATCATGGGTTTTAACATGTAACATATGACATGGAAGGACATGAGAGGCGTGCAGGTTATCCATGGATAAATACATTGGGTGCGGGTTATCCATGGATAACCGCACGCCTTACAAAATTGATGTTACAGCCTACAGGGTGTGCAATATCGACAGGTATGTGCATGGGAATATCCAGCAAAAAGCACTGTGCAACCCAGAAATCGTGGTATAAGTTCAGCTAACATGTTAAAACCTGTTATCCAAAGAACACCAGCCACAGCACCTGGTGGGGACTTTTCCTGCCTGTCGCGTCAACCTGGCGCCATCTTGAATGTGCATCGTTGTATCAAAACTGGCGTCCGTCACGGTTGTCACCATGGTAACCATCCATTTGGTGACGCCCTTAACTGTTGCACGCGTCATAACAACAACATTGACATATGTTAACACGACTTTTTGCTCAGTAAACTTCTACCTACCTTAGAATCCATTCTGGTCCCCGCGATTAATGACGGTAAAGGTGATTTGCGTAATACTGGAAATAAAAATTAATCTTTCTCTTTACAATGGCAAACTAAACACAAAATTAATTCAAAATTTTGAATTTGCGACGTGATCTTGATAAATTACTCACCTTCCACCCGTCATCACCACCGTGAGGTGGAGGATAACCCCGTTGGGAAAGATGAGTTCTAATCTCAAAGATTTCCATCATGACCTATTATGTGACGTCTAAAACTTTCGGCACATTTTTTCAACCTTTTCAAAATTCAATTTTTCGAAAAAATTGACCCAAATCCAGTTATGCACCCATATACTCCCAAAACAATAGTGGGAGCACTTCTGAGCAATTACTCGAGCTTATAAAGCATAAATTGATATAAGATCTCGCCATGACGGCACAGCGCTAGTGCAGTGTCACCACCTGGTGTGTTACCCATGAACTAACCAAAGCGTCCCTGTTAACCAAACCTGCGCCTTTTCCAAGTCTATAGAGTTCTATGTATTGTGTTTGTCAAGTTATCAAATACGAATTTAACCTTGCTATCTTTTCTGTATTGACAGAAACCAAACTTGTAAACCATATCAGCTGTTTTACGCTAACAAATGGTCTCTATTTCAACACATTGATTCAAGTGTCATTTCATAGGTAGACAAATAGTTCAATATACACTACCCGGTCATCAGTTACCTATGTAGGGTTATATCTGCAGAGCTTAGGTATTGTGATGCAATGTTATAGAACATATAATATTGGAATCTTATCAAATGTCATTTATTTGTATTTTAATGTTGCAAAGGCATTTTGATATATATTTGGTTAGAAATATGATGGGTATTAGGCTGTCAGCTCCAGGGTGGAGGTGGAGGTGCTAAAGCTGGTACTCCCACTTAGTTTCAGTGTCACCAGCCCCCCACTACCTCCACCACTCAGAGTGTGATAACCAAGACACACACTAGTTGGGGCTTGTTCAATGTCCAAATATGGTTAAAGCAGGCTAACAATGATGAGGTTAAATAGAGTTGGAAAGGTTAGAGACAGTCAATAGGAGTCCAGAGAGCAAGGAGCTAGGAGCAGCAGTTCCCAGTGTGGAGTGGTTATGGGAGCAGAGATAGCCAGGGACTGCTAGGACTCTAGGTGTGGGTTATATATGCTACCAGGAACCTGTAGCATTATAACCCTGAAGGTACTGTGACTTTACTTAGAACCCTCTGCCTGTTTTATGTTGTATTTTGTTGAGCTCTGGAACCTGAACTTTAATATATTGTGAACTGTGTATGACTATGAACTGTGAAATTTATACAGGATATTTTGGTGATATGAACTACCATTGAGATTATTGTGACCTTTTGATGGATATCTCCTGAGATAGTGAGTAAAATTAATAAATATATTATAAACCGCATACTAGCTTCCCATTTGGTATTTTGTAATATATTTTGATCCCTAGAACCTTGATATCAAGCCATAAGTGAAATATGGTGCGATTATAGTAGAAAGCAATCACTTTTAGGGAAAAGGCCCATATTCTGCCTTTACCTAATCTGTGTGGGGTCATATCTGTCTCAAAGCTGCTTTCAAGCCTAACGCTGTGTGCCCTGGTTGGTGGAACTTTGAGTTTATTGTTTTGTCTGCCGCTTCACTGTGAGTATCCGAGCGTGTTCGGTCTCGGTCATTGTGGTGACCACATATCAGTAGTGAGGTGCCAGCCCGGAGTGAGATGGGTCTGGTCTGATATGTGGGGCCAGGAGAGGTGTAAGCAGAGACAAAACATTGACTGTTGTGCACACTATGAGAAACCTGGCTTGGTTGCTATTATACGACGGGTGTCCCTCATAGTGACGGCAGGCAATCAGCCTTACCCTAACATTGCGACTGGTGGAGAACCCTAAATAGGTTACTTACAAATTCAAAATGTCACAAATTGATAGAGAACATAGATCTGGCAGGATCTTTGATCAAAATCTTGAAGATGCCAATATCCAAGGTCTATATCAAGACATAGCTCAGATGTTTGAACACAATGTTCAAACTATGAAGCAAAGAACAGAGCAACAAATAGAATGATTGATTGAGAGGCAGGGGGGGGGAGATCAATGCTTTGGGCCAGGGCCAAGGCCAAGGTCAGGGCCAAGGTCAAGGTCAGGGACAAGGTCAAGGTCAAGACCGGGGTGATAGACCAGATGTCTATCATTTAGGGGGCAGGTCAGCATATGCCAAACCACCAAGTATTTTCAAGAACAGTGCTAATATGGATCCAACGCTATGTAAAGGTGCCAGGTCTTATGAATATCGATGCCTAATTTTCCTACCTATCTTGAGGGCCCAGCTTGAGACTGGTACATAGTCAGCAAAGTGAAGGAGAAAGCCACATGGGCTGAGGTGAGGAAAGCCTTTCTAGACAATTTCACCAAGGTGACTAATGCTGAGTTTGAAAGGTTGTCTAGGTTATCCATGAGGCCAGATCAGGAGTTGGAAGACTTTATAATTCAGGCTCTCATGCCTACCGGCGAATGAGTCTGAGTGAGACCGGAAAAGCAACCAGCCACTTTCCAAAAGGCTATAGACATTTGTAAAGAGGCTGAAGAAGACTTTGACATGAATAAGGACCAGTCTATCCTTGCTAATCAGAGAGAAATTCAGGTTATTCTTAAGCAGAGTGCTGACATCACTAAGCAGCAGTCACAAGAGATAAAATTGCTGAAACAGCAGTATGCCTCTGGTGTTGCAACACTTGGTAGTCAGAACTCTTCAATTAGTGTGGCCCAATCCATTTCACCCAGGGAGTCTGAAAGTGACAGGCTCAGGCATGAGATGGCAGAGCTGAGGAAGATGGTTGAGGCATGCAACATCACCACAGTTGCCACTATGGATTCCACTCAGAGGTGCTTCAATTGTCGTGGGGAACGGCATTTCTTCAGGGAGTGCCCTTTACCTAAGCGACCCTATACTCCGAAGAATCAGAGGAATGGTGGCAGGGGCAACAACCAAGGTACCAGAACTGAGAAAAACAGCGGCAGCAGCTTGGGCAGTAATAGCAACAGCAGTGGCAGTGATGAGATATTCTACAAAAGGTTCTGCGCTGAGCTGATGAGCAAAGTTCAGAGCTTGGAGGCGAAGCTCGAGAATAAGTCATCTGCCAACCAGTCAGAAAACTAGAATCTCCTCCTCCCTGTGCAAAAGTCAAAGATGCAGTTGAGTTAGATTCAAACAGAAAGTATAGTTTCTTGTATAAGAAAGATTATGACACAGATATTCTGACATATAAGTATGATGAACACCCTGAGGTAGACAGCCTTTGTACAAGCTGTTTTAATGATAAGGATTTATATTCCGGTCAGGAGTGTGCCATGGGCAATGTGCCGTATGAGGATCCGAAGGGGAGATGTGACCAGTCCAGGAGAGAGTCGACGGGCATCAGTGGATCTCGTAACCCATGCACTAGGGATATGATTTCATCTATCTGTGAACACCAAGACAGACAGCACCAAGAGGGTAAGGCCTATATGGCATCACATCTGTTGTCAGAGAGGAATTGTATTGAGGTATGCATTGGTCAAACTTGTGCACGGGCACTTGTAAAAGCAAATAGTGGTGAAATAGAGGAATTCCCTTCATGTGCATGTGTGACATTTGCAGGGGGTCAGGTCAGAGATGCTCATTGTGACATGAGGGGTGTTATTAAGATTGATGGCATTCCTTATGAGGTCACATTTCATGTTATCCCAGGCCTCAGATAGTTTTGGGCAGGGATTTCCTGAAACAATATGGTATGAACATAGTATATGACCAACCCAAAGAAGTAGACCCAGAGGACAATAGCCAGAGTATCGTGAGGGCACATGGTAAGTTGGTAGTGCCAGCACATACTGAGATGCTGTACAGCCTTCCTGTGGATGACGTTTTTTAAAGAAGGTACGTTTCTGACTTTCGTAGGTTTTAAGGTAGCAAAACAGACAGGATTGTGGACAGCTACGTGTTGTGTGAGAGTGCATGAGGGCACTGTACCTGTGAGATTTGTTAACCTTTCAGACCAGGAAATTAAGGTGAACCAGGAACGGCTCTAGGGACATTGAGTTTGTCCAGAGACGTTGAGGTGATACAGGTATCTTCAATGGAAATGTTTGATCCACAGGTTGAAGGCAGGGCACAGAAGCAGGATGGACAACCCAGTTTCATTCCATTGGTCGATTATTCTAGGTCAAAGTTGACAAAGGAGCACAGAGCACGGATGGATGCCCTTGTAAGAGAGAATTGTGGAGCCTTTGTAGGACCAGATGGTATGGTGGGTTGTACCGATTGGATAGAACATGAGATAGAACTAATTTCTGGGGCTAAGCCTGTACAGCAGATGCCTTTCAGGATATCACCCAAAAGGAGAGCACAATTGAAAGCGCATATTGATGAGCAAGTAAGATTGGGAATCTTGGAACCCAGCTACGATGGGGGCTGGTCTAGCCCTGCCTTTCTTGTGTCAAAGAAAAGTGGTGGGCATCGGCTCGTTTGTGATTATCGCAATCTTAACGCAGTCACAGTGCCACAGTATCTGGCTATTCCAAAGATAGAGGATGCCATTGATGCTGTGGGTCACATGCAGCCCAATTTCATTTCAGCTCTCGATTTGCAGATGGCGTTCCATCAAATTCCCATCACAGAGAAGAGCAGAGATAAGACAGGGTTCTTAACTCCATTTGGTAAGTTCAGGTACAAAAGGATGAGTATGGGATTAATGAATTCCTCTTGTAGTTGCCAGATGGTGGTTGACCTCATCTTGAAAGGGTTACAGTTCAAAAATTGTATCTGTTACACAGATGACATTCTCGAGTTTTCAGACACATTTGAACAACATCTGGAAGACTTGGGTGAGGTTCTGAAAAGAATCCAGAAGGCAGGGCTCAAATTTAAGCCAGCCAAGTGCATTATTGCAGCACCTGAGGTCCCATTACTAGGACATGTCCTGAATAAGGAAGGAATCAGACCAAATCCGGAAAAGATACAAGCTATCAAGGATATCAAAACACCAAAGAATCCTACCAATGTCAGGAGGTTCTTGGGTATGAGTGGCTTCTATAGGAAGTTCATTCCCAAATATGCCACAAGAGCACGATGTCTGTATGATCTCACAAAGAAGAGAAAGGAGTGGGAGTGGACTGAAGAACACACAGAGGCTTTTGACGATCTTAAGAGGGCTCTGGTATCTGATAATCTGCTCTTATATCCTGACTTCAGAAAGGAGTTCATTGTGATAACAGATGCATCAGACTATGGTATCAGTGCAACCTTGAGCCAATATGATAAAGATGACAATCTGAGACCAGTGGCCTATACAACAAAGTTGTTCAGCCCAGCCCAAAGAAACTACTCAACTTTAGATAGAGAGTTAGCAGGTATTGTTTATGCTTGTCTTCATTGGCATGTGTTTTTGGAGGGTAAAAGGTTCTTGATAAGAACAGATCATGCACCCCTTCAATACATATTAAACCCAAGGAGCAAGCTGTCACCTAGGCAAATCAGATGGGCAGCTGATTTGAGACAGTTCACATTTAAAGTAGAGCATGTTAAGGGCAAGGAGAATGTTGTTCCTGACTCTCTGATTAAGCTGGAAGGTAAGCCGTATGAGCAGGATGACATTGAGGAGATGATGGAATCATTTGTTATATGAAACCTAACAAAGACCATTTCAGACACAAAGTCTATCTATGTGGTAGCAAGCCCAATTACTTCAAACTATTAAATCTAAGGGACAATCATTGTGATAAGCTGTGAAAGGAGCAGACTAAGGTTCATTGCTATGTTTCACCTCATGGAGGACCGAAAAAAAAGCTAATGTTTCTGTTCAGTTCCTTATAGCATCATGATATTATATTTTTTTTACGATTTAACCCGAATAGAGGGGTGATTAGGCAGTGCTTTGCTAAGGTTCCATACCGATACGAGTATTTGGTTCCAAAAGACCAGCATTATGTACCTAGATCTAACCTCATTGGACTCAAACAACCTCTATTTGACTTTAAAATCTATTTGTGATACTGAGAATGTGACTGGAGCAGATGCCAGAGGTATTTGGGTCTGCAGGTGGTGTTTTGTGACACTTAGGGGCATAAGTTGCATGGAGTGTTGCAAGAGCACAGGGAACACATAAGAGTAAGCTTGGGATGCAGGGGCCCAGAGGAAATAGCTGCATCCAATAGATGTCTAATGTGCCAAGTCAGGCAGCATAGACGGTGTGCAAGAGCCATTGACCTGATGTGTGGTATTGCTGAGTAGAAGCAAGCTTTGAATGTGATTTCCCAGCCACATATCTGAGTTAGCTTTGAGATATTTGTCTCAGTTTAAATACCACTCATTGTTACAGATTTCAGAAAATAGCTGGCAGGTTAAAGGTAAGTCTATAATTGCATAAAATAAGTCTAAGGATAATAACAGAGAATTAGTTCAGGCTGTTTAGATCGAGCCAGGAAGCTGTTCCCTAAAGGTATTTGGAATTAAGTTTAAGGTGCTATGTGAAGAGATTCTGAACTGAGTATTATTGGTTGTAGAAAGTATGAGACTTACATTGTTACCCATGCCATGGTTGAGATGAGTGTCATGCGTGTCATGTTTTGATTGTGTTTATCTCAATTTTCTTTGATAATCAGATGCTGAGTTTATGTAGGCTAGGTGCCTGGTTGGAATAGATGACTGATGATATCAATGGTAGCAGTAGGGCTGCGAGATGGTGACTGGTGTTCAAGGGTGGACTGGTCACAAGTCATACCTTTCGGATCCAAGTACAATACAAAGGCATGAGCACATGATTGACAGAGATATTACATGGTGGGTTTTGTCTCTCGGCACAGGGACGAGCCCATTATGTGTCAGCCAACCAAGAAGTTACTTTACTTGAGTCCCCATAAAGTTTTGTTATCTATTGGAAGGTTTAAGAAGATTTGATATGTATGATGATCATATGATGATGTATAGGTGATAATTATTGTAACTGGAAAAGAAAATATTTTGTATTGATTATTTTCAACAATGTAAATGTTTCAAACTTAATGTTGAAATTTTATATGTATGTGAGGGTCTTGAATAAGATCCTGGTTGATGCACATTCAGTTAGTTATTTCTGTGCTGTGATATAATTTACATGTATAGTTTTGATGAATGTGTATTTGTTTTTGTCAGAGATAAGATAGGATCTTGAATAAGATCCTGGTTGATAAATATAATCAATTAAGAGTAACAAAGATATATGGTTAATCTTATGGACAGTGTGTTACATTCAAGAATTATGAGTTTAAAAAGGACCAGTTAGATGTTTGGTCATAGTATTTGTGTGTACAAAACAAGATTTTTTTTCATGCATTATTCATTTTAAGTATAGTAACTGATGTAAAAAACAAAAATCAAAAAAAAATTGAAAATACCCAAAAAAGCGGTGGATTCTAAGGTGATTATAATTAGTTTTGAGTGGTACAAAACATTTTAGTTCCCGAGGTGTAATGTAGGGTTATATCTGCGGAGCTTTGGTATTGTGATGCAATGTTATATAACATATAATATTGGAATCTTATCAAATGTCATTTATTTGTATATTGATGTTGCAAAGGCATTTTGATATATATTTGGTTAGAAATATGATGGGTATTAGAGTGCAACTGTGTTGGCTGTCAGCTCCAGGGTGGAGGTGGAGGTGCTAAAGTCGGTACTCCCACTTAGTTTCAGTGTCACCAGCCCCCCCCCACCTCCACCACTCAGGGTGTGACAACCAAGACACACACTAGTTGGGGCTTGTTCAATGTCCAAATATGGTTATAGCAGGCTAACAATGATGAGGTTAAATAGATTTGATAAGTTAGAGACAGTCAGTAGGAGTCCAGAGAGCAAGGAGCTAGGAGCTTAGGAGCAGCAGTTCCCAGTGTGGAGTGGTTATGGGAGCAGAGATAGCCAGGGACTGCTAGGACTCTAGGTGTGGGTTATATATGCTACCAGGAGCCTGTAGCATTATAAACCTGAAGGTATTGTGACTTTACTTAGAACCCTCTGCCTGTTTTTATGTTGTATTTTGTTGAGCTCTGGAACCTGAACTTTAATATATTGTGAACTGTGTATGGCTATGTACTGTGAAATTTATACAAGATATTTTGGTGATATGAACTACCATTGAGATTATTGTGACTTTTTGATGGATATCTCCAGAGATAGTGAGTAACATTAATAAATATATTATAAACCGCATACTAGCTTCCCATTTGGTATTTTGTAATATATTTTGATCCCTAGAACCTTGATATCATAAGTGAAATATGGTGTAATTATAGTAGAAAGCAATCACTTTTAGGGAAAAGGCCTAAAGTCTGCCTTTACCTAATCTGTGTGGGGTCATATCTGTCTCAAAGCTGCTTTCAAGCCTAACACTGTGTGCCCTGGTTGGTGGAACTTTCAGTTTATTGTTTTGTCTGCTGCTTCACCGTGAGTGTCTGAGCGTGTTTGGTCTCGGTCGTTGTGGTGACCACATATCAGTAGTGAGGTGCCAGCCCGGAGTGAGATGGGTCTGGTCTGATATGTGGGGCCGGGAGAGGTGTAAGCAGAGACAGAGCATGGACTGTTGCTATTATAGGACGGGTGTCCCTCATAGTGACGGTAGGCAATCAGCCTTACCCTAACACCTAATGGGGTAGGGGTTAACTTACTTTTTTGGGGGGAGCAAGCTTTTAGCATGCCTTAAAAAAATAAACTAATTATTTTTTCCCCCTATTTTAAAGGGACCCCCCACCCCAAGGCCTCCCAATAAGGAGCTCACCACGCTGGGTGTAGGTCACATGGCCAAAGGGGGCGTGGCCACCACTAATTAGGTCAAGCTCAAGGTCACATGACCATATATGGGTGCACCACGGGGGGTTCAGGTCACATGACCAAAAGGAGGCCTCTGATTGGCTGCATCCTGTAGTTAGCTATAGTCCTGTTCCCCTAATTAGGTCAAGGGGGCATGGCCTATTATGCAAATGAGGGGTCATGTGACCGGGGTAATCCCCTAATTAGGTCAAGCTCAAGGTCACATGATCATATTTGGGCATGCACACCCCTAATTAGGTCATGGTCACATGACAATATATGGGTATGCACCACAGGGGGTCCAGGTCACGTGACCAAATTGAGGCCTCTAATTGGCTGCATCCCCAGTGAGTAATATCCTGTAGGTATCTATAGTCCTGTTCCCATACATACTATACTACTTGCACTTATCTCATAGAGTAACAGACCCCTGGTATATATACAAGGGTCTGCTACTCCACGGTACTCCACAGTATATATACCTGCATACCACTACTACACATTTGTATGGAGATTGCACACGCCCGTGGCCAACTAGTTTAAAATTAGATCTGATGAATCACACAAGGCACATGCCTCACACATCTTTAGGCTGTGGTAAAGGTCTACCCCAGAAGAATCGGCTAAAGACGGACAAGATGACCCACACAGGAGAGAAACCTGATGTGTGTTAACATTGGGGTAAAGGAACTATAAAGGCAAGTGATCTAAAGAAACACATCATGACCCATACAGGAGAGAAACCTGATGTGTGTACACACTGGGGTAAAGGAACTATAAAGGCAACTGATCTAAAGAAACACTTCGTGACCCATACAGGAGAGAAACCTCATGTGTGTTCACACTGTGGTAAAGGAACTATAGAGGCAAGTGATCTAGAGAAACACTTCATGACCCATACAGGAGAGAAACCTCATGTGTGTCCACACTGTGGTAAAGGAACTATAAAGGCAAGTGATCTAGAGAAACACATCATGACCCATACAGGTGATAAACCTTATGTGTGTTCACACTGTGGTAAAGGAATTTGTAGCAAAAATGCACTCAAGTTACACATGATGATCCACACAGGAGAGAAACCCAATGTGTGTTCATATTGTGGTAAAGGATTTATACAGGTAGGTGGTCTAAAGGCACACATGATGACCCACACAGGAGAGAAACCTTATGTATGTTCAGACTGTGGTAAAGGATTCCGTATCAAACATGCACTCAAGTTACACAAGACGATGCACACAGGAGAGAAACCCCATGTGTGTTCACACTGTGGTAAAGGATTTAGTCAACTAGGTCACCTAAAGACACACATGATGACCCACACTGGAGAGAAACCCCATTTGTGTTCACACTGTGGGAAAGGATTCCGAGTCAAACATGCACTCAAGTTACATATGATGATCCACACAGGAGAGAAGCTACAGTGTTCAGATTTCGGTAACACAATTAGGGACCAAGCTGACCTTAACAGGTATAATTATAGAGGTGCTGAGACATCGAATGAACACCGTGACAACAGTGAAGAATTCCATGGCACAATTAGGCTCTGCCATAAACCATTCACAATTAACACTAAAAGTACTATGTGTGCCACAGGCACCAGTGATGATTATGTTCTCAGAGGGATGCCAGCTTCACAAGTCTCAGAAATGTCAACCCATGTAGTAACTGAACGGGTTTTACCTATACCAAGTGAAGGCACTTCATCACATGAACCAATAACCAACTCGCTCATTCCAGCAGACAATGAGTTGCGGCGTCAGGATTATGTGTGTCACTGTATTGACTGTATCATAAACCAAAGGCAGCTATTAGAACTGGTCAATGATATCTATAATCCATGATGCGTTTTGAGTGCCTTTTTTGTCATAACCAGTATGCATTAAATAGTTACAACCACACGGTTTTGACACTTAATCTAACACTTGGGGGCTTCCCTAGCCCATTTAAAAGGGTCTATATCTCATCTTTCCTATCCGCTCGGATGTGTGTGGTGCACATATGCGCGGGCACCCACATATTCCTCTGTGAAATTGTGTAATGTCGTTCTCACCGTGAATATGACCTTAGCTGTTGAAATGGCGTTAACACCTATTACTCACTCACTCAATCTAACACTTGGTGAGATTAAGTACAATGCCTATATGATAGTGTCTACCGGGTGGTTGACACTATGGTGGCCTATTAGGCCTTCATAGTGTCACCATGGTGTGTTTGGATGTGTTTTTGTGATGGCCCCTTTAAAAGGGGCCAACACAAACTAGTTATGGTTTCATTGAGGTGTCTTTTTCTCATTCAGGTGTTAGAAAATGTCTTTGAAAAAGAAATCATACTGTCACTGTCAACTCTAAATAATCATACTGTCACTGTCAAATAAGAAAGAAAATTCATACTGCCAATGTCAACTAAAAAAATCGTACTGCCACTGTCAACTAAAAAGAAATGCTGTCACTGTTAACTAAAAAATAATGATCATACTCCCACTGTCAACTAAGAAAAAAATCGTAGTGCCACAGTCAACTTGAAAAAAAATTGTACTGTCGCTGTCTACTTAAACAAGAAAAATGTGGGAAGGACCACGGATGGGAGTTGCCACTCCATCCCTAGCCACTGCGGGTGACGTCACTGAGAGGGCCCCAGACAGGTAAAATCGACAAGGGGACAAGTCCACTTCTTAAAATCGACAAGGGACATTGGGTTGCCTGACAAGAGACAAGACCCATTTCTTAAAATCGACAATGGACATAGGACCCCCCTGTCTAGGGCCCTACTGAGGCAGCATGACGTCACCAATGATGTCATAGGTGACAGGGAGAAAACATAATGGAGTCACTGTCAACTGTCGATCTGATTTTTAGCTACTTGTGACAGGTATCTTTTAGCATAGGCAATAATTGTTTTACTGGGGATTAAGGTGACTGGTGGGGACTGTTAGCTCAGTATTTAGACACCAGGGGTCTCGGAGCTATATTCACAGTATGGCTAAACTAAATATGCAAAATACTGGAAGGCTTGGCAGGGCAGGGGGTAGAACCCTGTGCCCTATGGGTGGAAGGCAGACATGTAACACATGTGTCACCTGGATTGTTGAGCTGATTACTCAGAATAAACTGTAATGATCTATTTGTCAATATTGCACCCATGTCTTTACATCTTCTATTTTAATCATCCAAAACTTTAGAAATATGACAGGACCATACATCAATATTTCAACCCCTGCAAAGATATACTTGTAATCTAAGTGCTGAGGAAGTTATACACAAATCTAATTACTTTTGGATATGAATTTTAGGATTTATGTAATAAATCACTATAAATTCCTATATAAGATTGAAGTTTCTGGATCTCAAAAATATGCCCAGGACTCCCACCTCATTTTTGCATATATATAAAATGTACATATCATTTTGCACCTCTGATGAGAATATGGCGGAAATCTAATTACTTTTAGTCTATCCCAGCCAGCCACCTTTTAAAAGGAAGGGAGGGGGGGTAGTGAGTTAGAGGGTGGGAGGGAAAGACAGAGGACAGGAGGGAGGGAATAATGAAGGAAGGGCAAAAGGGAGGGAGTAGAGTTTAGTGCATGGAGTAGATTGACCTAATGGATTGGAGAGAAATGGAGACGGTTGGAGTAGAATCAGGGGAAGTAGATCTCACTTTGATCTGGCTCCAACTCTGTCATGCCCCCAGTGGGACAATAACACACTCTTGGCTGCATTTTCATTTTGCTGCATGCTCATCTGGCCATGGGGGACCTGATCTTCTGGCACTCCCCTATCCCCTCCCCCAGCCACACACCCCCCCTCCCCACTTCATCCCAAGCTCCTTCCATGGCAACTCAAGGCTCCACTTCCTCATAAGCACCTTTTTCCCCCCTCTTATCCCTTCACTAATCCCCAAGCAAGCAATCTTCCTTTTCCTTGTCCCTTTCCAATGTCAAGGTCCATATCTACCTTAAAAGATTGTCCTCAGAGTGATTTTCCCAGATTTTATGTTTCTAACTAATCAAAAATATTGTATTGAAATGCCTTATTATTAACTGGTAAACTGATTGCACTTCCTCCCTCTGTGTGTGTGTGTGTGTGTGTGTGTGTCTCTGTCTGTCTCTGTGTGTGTGTCTCTCTCTCTCTCTCTCTCTCCCTCTCTCTCTCTCCCTCTCTGATCAGTTGTCTTTATGCACCGACATTCTGTTGAGTTCAACATCTGCCCCTATTCTTACATTCTATATTCATTAAGTCATGTAGATCCTCTTCTTCAAATATTGATATCAAAGAAGATCCTTTCTCTTATTTTCCACATCCACCTTTGTTCTTTATTCAGGATTTCCCCCATAGAAGGAGGCCTGTGCATTAACTAATCATCATTGGTCTGTACATCCAATGTGTTAACCCCTATAGGGGCCATGCACATATGAGGTCATTAATTTTCAGCCATTTTTCAAGACCCCCACCCCCTTGTCATCATTTTGTCATCGATACCATCATACCCCTCACATGTTATGTTATTCACCTCTTGACCCCCCCCCCCCCCACAAACCCAATAAACTGTCACACTGGAGGGGTGAAAACTGAATATGGACAATGCAAATACTCATAGCGACATATCATTCCACATGCATATCTAATTTTTTTATTTCATTTTTTTTGGGGGTGTTACTTTTGCAAAATCAATTATTAATTGGCAGTGATTGATAAGAATTGAAACCTGCATCCACCGATGTTATTCATCATCACATGTATTTCACCCCCGGGATTTCACCAGTATCAAACCTGAGTACGGTACCATGTTGTATACAGACGCCTAGGCTGTGCCCTAGTTACTCTTACTTATAGCAGGGGCGTACCCTACACTCACTATATACACCCTGCGTCCTACATAGTGGGAGACCAGGAGGGTGTTGCTCCTATAGTAAAAGGAAGAGCTGGCTAAAAATGCCCTCATTTCCAGTCCTTTCTTTTCATGTGTCTATAATGTGTTCCTTTTGTTGCTCACAAGTGGTCATTCAAGTATGGTGCTAAAAAAGGGGGATTTGAGTAGGTACCTAGTTGGGAGAAGTCAGTCAGTATAATATACTATAGAGTGTGTGACGTGAGTAGGTACCTGATAGTGCAGCTCTCTCTGTTTTAAACAAGGCAGGTCACTTTTCAGACTAATGTGGGGAGTGCAAGTACTTTGGTGAAGCAGTGCACGACTTGTTTAGAAAAGAGGGCACATACTCACATCTCTTTTTACAATAGGAGCAACACCCTCCAGCATTCGCTGCACTACAATCATCCTAGACTTAAGATTCTGTACAATATGCTGGAATAAATACACCTTTACTGCTAACTGATATGAGGTCTTGCCCTATGAGTCATGTCCACTGCTAACTGATATGAGGTCTTGCCCTATCAGCCATGTCCGTATAACTGATAATCATAGATATGAATTTGTGACAATCTTTATGGAAGTAGTTGGGGGTTGGAAAAAAATCTGCTGATCCGCCAAAATCCATCAAGTCCCCCCCCCCAGCTGGAAATAAATGACTTGGCCCTAAATTACATTGATAGGTGGTTTTGGATCAGAGGGGCTATGAGCAAGAGGGTGCCCCCCACTGAATACTGATGAAGCAGGTTTGGGGGGAGGGGGGGCTGAGTAGGAGGCCCTCATATAATGATAGGGTCCCAAATAAGTCTGCATTTGCTCCCAGCAAACTGGGACACTTGCCCCACCCACCTACTGCGCGTAATCATCCCACAAGTAAATTAGAGCACAAAGTAGGCATTTCTCAAAATGTTACGACTAGACCCGTTCAAATTGTACTGGGCCCATCGATAAATGTGGTCAGATGAGGGAAAACATGCCTCCAGGGGGGAAAGTTGCTTCTTAAGGTTAAAGTCACAGGCTTTAAAATGAGACATCTTGATCTAAAATATCCCCAGTAGTTTTTCTGTAAAATTTGCTTGTCAAACACAGGTTGCAGTCTGCAACTGAAAAATGCAAATAAGCTCTAAATGTGTTATATCCTATCACAAATACCTATTATGCACAAAAAATTGTTTTGTGGAAAAATAACCAAAGAAATGTGATGTTTTTTATTGTAAAATTGGCTCTAGAGGGAATTTTTGAGCTTATTCTTCATTTCTGAGGTCCTGAGGAAATTTTTAAAAAGGTTTGTGGCAATATTTCCCATTTGGACTAATAGGATGGTTTCCATGGCAACCAGAAATTGTCATTTATATATGCCAATTTTCTATGTTGCCATGGCAACGAACATTCCTATTGTATTCCAAAAATAGAACATTTTCAGTGGAGATGGAAAAATTATAAGCATACCACAGGATTCCCCATCTAAAATTCATATTTAGCATTTTTGCCCCCCCCCCACCCCTCATCATTAAAGTGCTCAAGGCATATTAAGAATTAATCCAGTCATGCCCCCTCCCTTCTGCATGACGTCATTTTAGGATGGCCCCTAGCGGGATCGCTAACTTTAATGGCATTACAACCCAACATCTAGCGGTCACTTATGGTTGCACTGAGCAGTCATAGCACAATACCTATGATCATCAGGACTAATTTTGAGGTATTAAATTCACAGTGGCTATGTTTAGTCATGCCGCGATGACAAATGCCTTCCTGCAGTCATAATGAGAAGTTTTAGCACTACCCCACCACCATTGAATTAATTAAATTTCAGTACATGCCCGGCGTCTCCTGAACATGTCTGTAGACCCTTTCCCTGAAGCTTGTGTGATATAGATAATGATCTTTCATCATCACCATCTCCACAGATGTGTCACTCTCTCAGTACATAAATAAAGAAAGGTTTTTCTAAGATTGTGGAACTTGCATCTCCGAATAAACTACAAAAGAAACTATGGAAGGCCCAAACATGCTTTTAGATAGTACATAAGGTTTGTAATATTCTTTACATCATAATACCTGTATATATGTCATCTCCCAAGTACAAAATCAAAAGAACAGACTGAGAGAAGCAAAGGACTAATTATAAAAGGAAATTTAATCAATATACATAAAATCACCTGGCTTAAATCAAGTCAGTGTGTAGCCTACTACACACAAAATAAACTGAGTGTACATTTGGGAGTTGTCAAGGGATTGGAAGGGATGGGAAGACAAGGAGAAGGAATATGGGATTAGGGTTTTGGGTGGGATATGAAGTTGGAAATTTAGAGGAAGGGCATGTGGGCAAAAGCCCCCTGGTTTCATTTTCTAAACTTCAAATTTTGCCAAAAGTAGAAGCTTATTGGCACTCCCGCTCATTTTTCCCCATAGAAATGAGAGATAAATAAAAAGAATGAAGCCCACAGTTGGTCCATCTGTGGGCAGTGGACCTGTTGAAGTAGGAGATGAGAGAGAATTGCAACTCATTTGCAACAGAAATGAATGGTCTGTTCTTTATCACACTCCAACTCTGTCAGGCCCCAACTCCACCTCAAGCTAGACTTCCCCAGAAGCACTTATTTTCCCACGCAGATCCCTCCCCTAATCCCCAAGCAAGGAATCTTCCTTTGCCTCGTCCTTGTCCAACGCCAAGGTCCATATCTACCTTAACAGGCCGTCTTCAGAGTGATGTCCCAATGTTTACTGTTTGTAACTAATTAACAATATTGTATTAGACTCTGAAATGCCTTACAATTAATAACTGATAAAAGGTCAGATTGCAGTCTCTCCCTCCCTCCTTCTCGCTCTCTCTCTCTCTCTCTCTCTCTCTCTCTCTCTCTCTCTCTCTATCTATCTATCTATCTATCTCTCTCTTTCTTTCTGATCACTTGCCTCCCGATTCGAACATTCCATATTCGTTTAGTCATGTTGATCCACATCCACCTTTGTTCTTTATTCGAGATTTCCCCTACACAGAGAAAAGAAGACTGATCGCTTTGACACATATTGCACAGGTCATGATTGTCTCCCACATGACATGCATGAAAGGCATGTTTAATGAGGTTGACACTCTCTCATTTGGTTCGTCAACTCCACTTAACATGTGCAATAAAGACAGTTGTCATGGTGACATATGTGCCATGTCCCAATGACTTGTGCTCTATGTGTCAAATTAAGTTGACATGGATATACATGTCATTTTGTCAGGAAGACTTTTTTCAGTGTATAGAAGGAGGCCTGGAGGGTGTTGCTCCTATAGTAAAAGGAAGAGCTGGCTAAAATGCCCTTGTTTCCAGAAAAGAGGGCACATACCCACAGCTCTTTTTACAATAGGAGCAACACCCTCCTGTGCATTAATTAATCGACAATGGTTTATACATCAAATACATTAACCCCTACAGCAGATGGAGCTATATCAAAGCAGTCTGTATTTAGCGGGGCAATGATATAATATATAAGATCTATAAAGGTGCACCTGGTATTGCATGTCATTCTCGGGATTTCCATGACTCTCCCAGCTAATGACATGAGGTCTGTGGGGTAAAGGAGGGGGGGTGGCACAGGTGTTCGACGGACTATAGGACTATATTTATAGGTGCCTATAGGATTTGCTGCAATGCCATTCTCATACTATCTGTGGTAAAATAAGCAGTCCTGGTATTCATCTTTTCCGCCAATATTTACAAACGTGATGCTCCCATGTTGGAATGATGTAATGCTACCACATAAGGCAATTGGGGAGGGGCAGATTTGATGGGTGCAAAACAATCAAAGGAGGACAATCCTTAAAGGGGTGAATCCACTGGTGTCACTCTTTTTAATATGTCAGTCATGATTCCTGCATGAACACAATGCCATCACCGGTCCATCGTCATTCCAATTTCCTTCCTTTCAGTCTCGAAATTGTGCTTGATGGGATAAGGTTATTCTTATATATGGGACATTTTAATCTGCCTGGTTGCTGGCTCCTGCCCTAAAGGCAAGGTAAAACACACTCTAAATAAATTACTTTTGAATCTACCTAGTATCCTCATAAAACCCAGAATGCGTAATTGTTATGCAGTGTAGTCTTGACAAAGAAGTCCCAGTTGGTTGTTCAGTAAAGCACATGTGTTACAAGGAATCTCTGTGCAATTATAGTGATATCCTTGTCTTTAAGTTGCAATAGATCCCTCTAATTTTGACAATATTCTTCTTTATACTGTAGTATTTAAATCATGCATTTATATATAAAAATAACTCACCTAGATATGAAAACCTGCATGTATAGATGTCTTTATGTCATATCAGGTGTAAGGTAAGGGTGATGGGCTCGGGTGCACTAGGCTTGTAACTCCAGACTCTGGAACTAAACAGGATCAAAAACTCTTTCAGGAGTCGTTAGGCTGAAAATCTCACAAAGGACTGATGCAGCACCATTTACAAATACATTCCCTTTGTGTGACCTTTTTCATATAGAATAACATTGATTTGAAAAAATTCGGCATGATGAATGAATACAGTCAAAATGATACTTTCACAAACTAGTCCCTTTGACTGCCAAAACAATGTGATAAGATTTGCAAGTTTTAGTGGCATATATCACATATTTGATGATAATTACGTAAACTTAAGTAGGCCATAATGAGATTGAATAACCAAAACCTTTCAACACACTCATATCATTACACAAAGTTAAAAAAAGTGTGCAAATAAAGACATGTGCCTCCCTATTTAGTCTGATGAGAAACATTGAATCATAAAAGTGTGGCCTCCTTTCACTGTATGGGGCGACAATGGAAGCACCATTATGAGTTCTCATTACAAGAATCACTTTTTTTGTAAAAGTTTCATACATCAAGTTGTACCAAAGAATGTAGCATAACTGATTGTGCCAATTATCTTTATTAGAACTATGTAATGTCACCAGCCCCATCACATCCTACATATACGACTTTATATATGACAAGCCGAGCTAATCCAAGCTCCTGATCTCTAAGAAAACAGGGGTTTATGTCTGTAGTGCCCCGGGGAGCATGGATTAATGTAATTAGCCCACCGTATTGATGACATTAGGTGTAGGGTAATATAATTGGTCATTAATTATGGAAATCGCCCAGTGGAAATTCTCTGTGTGGATGCCTGGTGGGTGGGGGTGTCTGGTGCCCAGGCACTGACCCTTGCTTAGCCTATTTGCATGATATACCCTCAGAGCATATCAAGTGTCGTGGTGAACAGCAGTCCATATAATATGAGGTATAACAAGTGCCTTAAAGTCTCTTAAGGATGATTACTTTTAGTAGTGACCAATCTAGACAGGGATGAGGGGGGGGGTCTTTCCCACCTATAGCTAAGAGATGGTTTCCTTCTTTTGTAGCCAAAGTTGCCCCTGTTAGGATACATGAAATATTGGCCCTCATGTACATGCTTCGAAATGGAGAGCTATGCCAAAGTGTTACATTCATCTATTGCATGGTAAATACAGTGGAATATGGCAGCACCATAGACTTAAACTAGGAGCTCCATATTTTATATCCCCATAGGATAACCCTTGACTGCCTCTAATAGTATCCAAAATGGCAATATAATGATGTTAAAATGTATTTTTTCTGGGTATTTAAATGTAGTTTTCAAATATCTATCAACAATGCAATGAGTTAAATACAAAATTTCACTCATAGTGGGTCTGATTGAGGGTTATCTCACCACACAGATCCACTACTCGTGAACCTTTCTCTAGGTATCATACAGCTGGAATTCGTATTAGGCTTAGATATGTACATGATGACCAATATAAAAAAATGGCCCCTCAGTATGTCAGATCTTAAATGAGCAGATCAGAAATTGTTGGGTATCATAAGTGGTGTTAGACCTATACACTGGGCTTTGCGGCTGTTAACCCTCAAACTGATCTTGACTCTCAAACAGTTGTTTTTTTTCTGTTTGAGGGTTAAGAGCATCCAAGGATCGTATCCATCAAATTATTCCTCTTATCTTTCAGACACACTTGACCCTAAACACTGTTTTTCCTCAAATACCATCAAGGTTAGCTTGATGGAATTGCAAGGACACATAACACTAGAACAATGATTGGTAAGGGAAAATAATATCACAAAGGTTGTTAGGTAAGGACACATTGATATTTAGAGCAGTAAGTCTATCAACTCTTTGTATAAAACCTTTTAGGGATAAGGATGGCTGTGCTTTGGTCCCATATTTTTGAAGGGAAAGATTCTGTAGTTGCTGTTAATCCTAAATCAGAAAGCCTCTTGGATGGTTAAGAGCTGTTTGGGGGATAAGGCCCCCCAAGGCCCAAGGGTGTTGATGTAGGTAGGGAGGGGTGTAAATATAGGGGTCTATTTGTTCAATGTGTTCAGTACCCTTGTCTGTGTGTGTACTACACTCCATTACTGTGTGAATAATGTATTAACTAATCTACAAAATCAATCCATGTTCAAGCTACAGTAGCTCTGTGGGACATGAGTGGTGGTAGGTTATCCTCTTTGAGCAACACATATCCTTAATAGATAGTACCAATAGTGACCATAATCCTAAACGATTGAAAGAATTAATCATGTGATAGAAAAGAGTATATATGTAAATGTTAGACATTGTCATTTGTACTAAGAATCAATTCTTATAGTTTGATTTACTTGTACATTGCAGCTGAGAACGGTAAATTCATAGGTATGTATGAGGTATATTCAACTTTTGGGAAAGAAAAAGCGAAATTGGAGTCATGATGGCTGGGAGATGATTTGTATCTAATATAGTAGGATGACTTGTTGTTTAATTATTAGTTGCTTGACGTATAAAATACGAGCTGACTGATAACAAAAGATCAAAATGATCTTTAGAATATGGCTTTGAATCTGTGTACCAGGACAATAACAAACTACAAGGAGTTACTTACATTTGCCAGTGCCCATTTCCGTACTAATACAAACTATATTGGTTTGAAGTCAAAAAGAGGATTACAATCGCTGTTCAATCCCTATCACCAATGTCATGCACCTGCTCTCATACACATGATATTCTCAGATATGCAATTATTCATGGAAAAAAGGAACCTTTAGACATGGCTTAGACTAAAACAACTCTTTAGCAGTCTGCCATTACCTTTATATCCTGGGTATGAGTATCTAAACAAGGTGTGACTGTCAACCTAACATGGCCCCATCCACCACTAGCAACCACCTTCACCCAAGCGCTCACCCCCTCCCTTAACCATAAAGGGCAGGATCCACTACACCGACAAAGTGTTCATTTTTGTACACTGCCTGGGGCTTCTTGTAAAAGCTACATTGGTTCACTGCTATCCAATTACGGTGGGACACTGTTCAGTTTTACAACGATCCATTTGTAGTGCATGCAAAAAGGGATCAAAATTTTCAAGAAGTGGATCATGTGCCAATTTCAATGTGATGGAAGAGCAGTACGTGATAGAATTAACAAATATCAATAATTCTTGATTATTACGCCAGTTAACAGGCAGTCTGTCAGAAGTTTGCATTTTCATGCTGAAATAAAAAAGTGGATCACGGGCTTCACACTGGTCATGTAGCCACACCCTGTCTGGAGGCTACCAGTACTCCAGTCACCAATAACCAATATTGACCATTATCGACCCACTCTGCCCACCCGCTGCCCCCCCTAGTACCCCCTGGTGGACAGGCCTGGTCTTTCCCACACTGAGGTGTCCTGGTGAGCAATCTATACACGTGGACTCTCTATCAGTGTACTTGTACCTGTGCACACCTGGCATTATGAATATAATAACTGGCTGTTTTTATGTACATTTTAGTTCATATGTTAACATGATTTCACTTCTGTATCTTTACATACTAACTTCTCTATATCCAACTTGGCATACCCTGATTTATCTACTCTCTTACAGGCATCTCCACTTTCATCACTAACTATGCTTGTTTAACTCTCCTGTAACACAATAATCATGATAGATTTATAGAGGATTTATAAAGAAATGATCCTGTTCTTTACCTGCCCACTGTCAAGTGTCGGCAGTTCTGTCACCCTGTAAGCTACCTGTCATTTTCACCGCCCAACAGTTTAAGGGTCACCGATATAGGAGGGCATCATTATCATTGGTTGTTATGATGCATCAATGAAGGATCAAACTCATCAGCTCTTTATTAGAGCACTGACCCTCCGGGGAAGGACTGGAGGGCATTTCAAAACGTCATTTACAGCTATGGTCTGAAATGCCCTCCTGACCTCATAGTGTCAGCATGTACATATATCATGATGACCCGTGACCTTGATGTATTTATGCATTAGTGTATCTTAATTCTTGGTGTTACTATGTTATTGCCGAATTACTAATCAATGCTACATGTAAGTACAGCCAATGTTCTACCATAATGCTACGACTGAACACAGTCACTGATTTAAAACCCTTGAGTGATCGTAGGTATTACACATCAGCTGCCCTGTGCAATCAGCACTTAATGCACTAATTACATAGGGTTTGGCAGGGAAGTTGTACCTGTGCATTCAAGGCTGTACCGACATTATAGTGTGGGATCCAACTACCATGTGAAGGGTCTAGTCGTACCATTTTGAGAGATAAATTGTTCCGTAGGTTGTGAAAAGCAGATGTGCTAGCAATAGTGCTAGCTATGCCATCAAGTGAATGTCAATAATGTATACTACTCACATGGATATCTGGAAACAAAGTTAGCACATGAACACCACACTTATTCTTTTATAGCCTTCACTTTTATCCCTGCTGTATCAGTCCTTCGCTGCTTCAGTCTACATCTCTGACCAAATTTGTGTGTGAATGTCTCTCTGGCTCAGTGTCTGTCTGTATATTAACCACAGTATTTAAGGATTTGTCTGGAGGTTATTTCAAAAGAAGCAAATACCACAGGTCTTAAAGTAAGGCCATAAAACCCAGCTTATGACTAAGGCCGACTTATAAGCTGGGTTTTATGGCCTTACTTTAAGACCTGTAATTTGTGAAAATATCATAAGCCGATTTTAGTACATAATTTTCACTATTTTCTCTTTAAAAACCCACTCATAACCCAGGGATAGACTTTGCCAAACATTAAGAAGCCGGTTTCTATCAAATATAGCAAAAAAAAAAAAGGATCTGGGTTTTACAGGTCTGGGGAAGTTGTACAATGGACGTGGTCATACATTGTACCCACCCTCTGGCCATAAACAGTTATTTGTTTATACCGTAAATCCTATTACTACTGTCGCAGTGTTTGCTTGTGTGATAGCATTGTCTAAATTGTACTTACTGTCTATTCAGTACACAGTCTATAAGCCAGACAATTCTTTCACTTCTAAACTGGATCAGTACCTTGCCTGCAGTCATTCACAGAGTATCCCTAAGCATCTGTAGGGAAACGGTAACATACCTGAAATCATTGTGATTTATTTAGTACCAAGGATAAATTAAAAAGAAAATGATTTATAGGTCTGGCAAACCTGCACCTGTTATTGGAGAATCATCAGGCAATCGGCTCTCGGCAGGTATACTTAAAGAGAAGTAGCCTCTATTTTTCTGTTTTACTCTGATTCATGATAATAATAATAATAATAATAATAATTAACATCTTTGATAACTGGGGGTTCATGGTGAATCATATAAGTTTCCTCCACCAAAATGGCATTTTGTCTCATTATCTGTCTAAATTGCTACCAATTTCCTAATAATCATTGGATTGCATTCATGGCTGGAGGTTGGGATCCATAGCAATAACACTGTACAACAGCCAAAAAAAACGGAGACCAAACATACCAATTATAACTAATTTGAGGCTGCTGAATCTGAAAATGAGGTTAAAAATTGCCCATTAGCTCTGAATTTCGAGATATCCATAGGGTGCCAAATATGCTGAAAATCACCTCCGAGGGCAATGATTTCACTATTGTCACCTATATAGTGTAGTCTAAACATGTACAAGAACTTTCCTGGCATTTGTCTGGGTAATTCCAATAGCTTTGACTCTCGTGCAAATCATCTTTCACCCAAAAATGGCTCCCATGCCTCTATCATTCCGAGCATCAGAACCAGTTTATGGACAATTATGTGTTTGGTGTTAGCACGCTCCATATGCATGGTTGTAACAGTTTTCGTAGTTCAGAGGCAAGAGTCCATCTTGGATAATACCAAAAGCGGTCAAGATGTATATATATATCCACACCAAAAAGGTTCAATTTCATGTACATTGCATTATAACCACTTGTTTCGGGGATATACATACTGCTTCATTTTGGTACAAGGGCAGTCATCTTAAAAAGACAGGCAAATTTCCATGTTTACTTCCATGAAACAATGACTTCTGGATCATTTAGAGCATTTAGATCATTAAAGTGAGGGTAATTTGATATTATAACCAAAAATAGGCTACATAGTAAATGGAAGTCATGGCTGGCCCTTAGTGCGGTCATAACAGTAGTACAATGGGGTAAACTCAACACATAGCTACAGCTACTGAAATCCGATTGACCTACTTACGAACCAGAAGTGACCTAGTTTTGAAGGCCAGAAATTTGAAATCTCAAGCTCTGATTGGTTGTGAGACCGGAAGTGATGTCATGACTCTGATTGTTTGAGAGATGGTTTAGTTTAAAAGACAGGACATTTGAAATTTTGTAATTGAAGGGGTGAGAGGCAGTTGCCATGAAAACAGCAAAACAAAAGCAAATGTGATGTTGTCATCGCAATGTTGTAACAATAATGTGGCCCTGTTGGTTGAGAGACCGGAGGTGACGTCATGACCTAGTTTCTTGAGCTCTGATTGGCTAGGAGTTTCAAAGGCGGGAAATTTGAAATTTTGCTATTGAAGGTGTGAGAGATGGTTGCAATGACAACAACAACATCAACAAAACATAAACAAATGTGTTCTTATCACGGCGACCTTGACCTTGACAACATCATTTTGACCTGAGGCCTAGGGGATATTATTGGAAGTGCTCATAGCTGGGTTTGGTGGAGCCCTTTTATTTTGTGGTTAGGAAGTGACATGTAATAACCTAGTTTTTTTCCCCTTAAGTTTCGATTGGTTTGTGTAATGTGGAATTTGTTGGTTTGTGGAATTTTAGGGGAGAGGTGATATTGATGCGGTTTAACCGTTACGACAAGACTCAACACAACACAACGCAGGGTTTTTTGTAACTTCTATTTCGTTTCATTTTACAGACAACCTCGACATACGAATGTGCTTTTACCGTTAGCAGGTTTTGTACATATGCGACAGAAAGAGCTGTTTGCTCTTGTCCAATGCATCAACTTTAAGATTTTATTCCAGGTATTAAAATAACATGTGCAACTCATTTTAACTATGTTTGCAAAAGCAGGTTTTATCAATGTCAGAAAATAGGCGGAGTTGTCTTTCACTGAAGCTAAAGGTCCTGAAAGGTATCCTTCCTTGAAATTTAGCTCGAATGAAAAATGTCTCTTTTATCTCAGCCAAGTTCAAAGCTAAAAGTTCCAAGGTGCATTGTAGACAGATGGAACATACAGTTTCACACATTTTGTCATCGTTTAGATTACTTTTACAATGCCAGAACACACTCACTTTGGGGTAAATTTTCAGTTCCTGCAGGTATGCTGCAAATATTTGTACACCAACACACCAATCTTTTAACTGTAATGTAACATTGTTATGCTTACAGAAGTCGATGCAAACAACAAAAACATCCCAAAAAGCAACAGTAAAGGACTTTTACATGTTAACGCTAGTTAAACAGTGGTGAACAGTGACTGGTTAAGCTCCTCTAAAATAAATGCTTAGCTAAAACACTACCAAACTCTTGTCTGGTGAAATTGATGCAAAGAAAAAAAAAAGAACTGTTTTACACAATCACTTTTTTCTTTTTTGTTTCTTGCATCTAGTTTTTTTTGGGATGGTTTATTTCCCCTTTTTTCTCTTTTTACACACACACACATCCCCACAATTTGTCCTTGTGAGGTAAATTCCTTGTGAGGTACCCTTATGACGTACCTTCTTTCATGGTGAGAGAAGCACCTAATGAGGTTGGCCTTATGAGGTACTTTTCGGGAACCTCATAAGGTAATTTCAAATTACCTCGTAAGGACACACTGTGAAACTGTGTGTGTGTACGTCATAAGGACTCTGTGTGTGTACCTCATAGGAAGATACAGTGTAACTCACAATACTAACATCAGAGTACAGTGTAACTCGCAAGACTAACATCACAGTACCCCATAAGGACCCACTGTGTAACTGTGTCTGTGCACCACACAAGGCTAACATCAGAGTACCCCATAAGGGGCTTGTTTCCCACAGCTCAAGGCACTATGAAAGGGGGCTGCCAGCATTTTTTTATGTCAAAGGTTATGCAATCGGCGAGATGGAGGTGTTTAAGTTTGATCTCCTTTTCCCAAATGGATTAACCTTGCATCTCATCATTACGTTTGAGGGCAGAAGGTGGGTTTGATAACTCATATTTGGCTGAATTTTGAATTTTGATGCTTGTTCAGAGCTATAGGTGGTCTAAAAAGAAAAATCTTCCTTCTATCTTTCAGCATCATTGAGATCCAGTTTAGTATAACGCTGGCTGGGGCTCAAAAAGGCTTTTGAAGATCTGGTAGGTAGAAAAGTTTTTACTTTTAAGCAAGTCTACTGTGATAACACATGTCAATGTTGTTGTTTTCATGCGTACATTAAGTGTGGGTTTCCGTGACTGATTGTTGTCAGGGTGACGGCCGTGACAGCTGTCATTTTGATATTTGGGTAATTGATTTCAAGATGGCGATGAGGCGCAGTGTCTGGTGGGAAAGGGGCACCCAGATGACGCAGCCGTTTCCTGTTGAGCAAACAATGACCTAACTTGGTGTAAAGTTTTAGTTATGGTTAGCTGATGGTGCAATCTAGTGTTTTATGGGTAATCGCTTAAGTGGGGGGTGATGACTGATACATTTGGGGGGTGTTTGGGTGGTGGGGTTCACAGAAGGGGCTGGGGGATCCCCACATCAGCGTCTCACCAATTTATCTGGTGCTTTATCCGGTGCTGCTGGAAGTCTGGCTGGCCTTTCTGTTCAATTACTAGAGCCAGTGTGTGAGGTTTGAACCTTAGGATAATCGCCAGGGGAATCCTCCAGGACAGAGGGCATCGTGGATATCTTTCCAGGCAGACTGTCCTGAGCCGACCAGTGATGATCATGGTGACCTCATTTTTCCAGTGAGCATCAAAGTGGCGGCCAATGTGCTTGGTCAACCTTGGCAGTGAAAGCTTGGGGGCCACAATGGAGGTAGGCTAGAGGTTTTTACCATAGATCATGTCGGCTACAGGGAAGCTGTGGGTCTTTCTTCCAGAATGTATCTGAAGGATGAATCTGGGGGTGCTATCTGTAGGATCCTGGTGGCCATAGGGCCAGTGCTGTAGGCATCTCCTTATGAAAACTCTGAGGATGTACAGGGCCATCAGGACGACTGCAAAGGACATCATTGCAGCATATCGTCCTGGTAGTTGGATCCACTGATGCACCATTGTGTGCTCAGTGAGCGTTGGGCTCGAGGACCTTTCCTGATTGGCATCCTTGATCATCTCCTCAAGTCTCATCCAAGATGCAGGTTCTGCCATGGTTGGGGTGCTGTGAATAGTGATGAGCTGCACCAGGTGTGTCACACACATGTGCACAAGGCACGTGACTATGCAGCAGAAGATGGCGATGATTGGTGACAACAGGTGTAACCTGGCTGAGAATTCAAGATGGTATCCAAGGTGTGTCATTGTGTCTGTGGACAATAGTGAAGATCTATCATGGATTCCTACTGCAGCGTCCCTGAGGGTGAGTATGTAATTAGAGGTAGGATTTTTTTATTATGAAGGTTCTGAAGGTTTTTTATTATGAAAGTTGGGTAGTCTCAAGGTGGGCAGGGTGGTTGCTATGGTTACACCAAAAACATTGGCTGGCAGGTTCCCAAAATGCCGCCGCAGTGGCAAATTAATGGGCACTTGGACGATGGGGGTTAGTGTGATGGTTTGAAGTGGACTGCAAATTCAACTATTGAATTTTACAAAGCACTCTGGACGCACACTACCATTGGCATGTAATGGGTACCTTGGCATCATGATGGCATAATCCACCATGTTTATGCTAGAATGATTGATGACTCATGCCAACTCTACGGGGTTGATACTGTGACTGGCAGGCTTTCTCCCCAGATCTTCATTGCAGCATCATGATGACCAATAGGCTAAATCACTCCTTTTATGAAAAAATAATATGTAAAAAAATTGTTTTCAAAAAGTTATGGACATTATCTTGACACTATCTGAGGTATGTAAATGTAGTAGTGAGCCCCACGGTCCACTAAGGTCATGACACTGGTGTCAGATGGCTATCTTGAACAATCTAAACACTCATGTGAATATTGCTATATGGCAGCCATTAATTACCTTATGTAATGCTATAAAGATTTTGAAAAAGTAATATCTTTACTTGTAATCAACATAGAAACACAAAATAAAGTCCTAAAAGTACATTTTCTTTTATATCTGGGAATCCATTCATGTCATGTAGAACCATACCTATGTACATATGGCAGCCATTATGAATTATTAATAAGTTCTTATGAGTGCAGGGTTGGGAAGTGTCTTCCAGAAAGTAAAAAAAATGGTAAAATCCATGGAAAAAAAACATTTGGAGGAAATAGGTTTTGTCCGCCTAAAAGTGGAAGAAATGGAAGAAACTGGAAAAATGTCTCTAAACATTTAGAATATCACTCAAAATGTCACCATATACCAATTAAAGTATAATAAAGATAATTATAGAGGTATCTTTTCCATATCTGTAGGTGGGGGAGTTTTTGGTTTTTCAAAATTATGATGGAGGAAAACAAATTACGAGTGGATATTGTCTGTTTTGTGACCTGGACAAAATTACATTTCTAGTTCTTTCCAAAGTGAGACTAACTTCAACTGTGCCCTTTTTTATTCAAGGCACATAGCTTTGGTGGAGATAGTGTGACTTAAACTGACTTTACACCTGTCATAAGGGAGGACTGAATTCAATAGCTATTTGGTGGTAAGGTATCTATAAGCTTGTGAGGGTTGTACAAAATATGTGATGGAAGAAACTAAATTCTAGGGAAATGTCTGTGTTGTGAAGTGTTTGAAATTTGCTTGTTCATTTTTATGAATACAAGACACATAATCTCTTATTTTTTTAATTTTTGTTCTCTTTTCTGAGTAAAGGCTGGATAATCATTACATAAATGTTGAGATACTTAAAGTGAAAGATGAACAGCCAGGTCAATATAGAGGTGCAGAAAACATAGTCCCGTCATGTACTTAACTACAACCTAGTACAGAATGTAACATATAATAACTCGCTCTGATTAACACAGAGTCAAATAATATTTCTGTAGATGAAGCTATATAGTTACCCCTTCTGTTATACACAGTAGATATAGTCTCTTTCTATAGAGTCAATTTCTTAATTGTGTCTTGTTTTCCTTTTCTAAAAGCTAGATCACATAAATGTTAAGATACTGAAAGTGAAAGATGAACAGCCCAAGAGATATTAAAAGTATAGTCTGGTTATTAACCCTGGGTAATTAACCTGTAAAAGGTACGCCCACTAGGGGGTGTGCCGGCATAGCTTTCACCGTGTTGAACCACATACAGGTACCCCTTCTGTTATACACAGTAGATAGAGTCTCTTTCTATACAGGTTAATTACCCTGGGTTAATTACCAGACTATACTTTTGATATCTCTTTGGCACATTTGTCTGAAAACAAACCATCATCTCTTAATTGTGTCTTTTTTTCCTTTTCTAAATGCTAGATCACATTTATGTATGTATCGGAATGGGACTATAGCTAAGTACAGGATATTGCTCACTAGGGATGTAGCCAATCAGAGGCCTCCATTTGGTCACGTGACCTGGACCCCCGTGGTGCCTACCCATATGGTCATGTGACCTCGACCTTGACCTAATTAGGGGTGTGCATGCCCATATATGGTCATGTGACCTTGAGCTTGACCTAATTAGGGGATTACCCCAGTCATGTGACCCCTCATTTGCATAATAGGCCATGCCCCCTTCACCTAATTAGGGGAACAGGACTATAGCTAACTACAGGATGCACCCAATCAGAGGCCTCCATTTGGTCACATGACCTGAACCCCCGTGGTGAGTTCCTTATTTGGAAAATAGGCCATGCCCCCTTTGAAATGGGGGTTGGTTAACCACATAACCTTTTTGTTTGTAAACAACATGTGATTTAACTACGTGGTTTTTGTTTTTTGGGGGTAAAAATTAGTTTATTTTTTTAAGGCAAGCTAAAAGCTTGCCCAACAATTTTTTTTAAAAAAGTGAGTAAACCCACCCTCCCCTTTTGGGGTAGGGGTGGGTTTTTACTGGGTATAAAATTTTTTTAATAAAAAAAAATTAATTAACATTAAAAAAATAAAAGGAAAATTATGTTGCCCAAAAAAAAAATTAATTAAATCATCAGTGTATCCGTCAGCTGTAGTTGCACCAGCATGTTTTTCTTCAGCGTGAGGGTGATATCAACATCAGCACCAGCAGTAGCAGTAACACCTTCATTAGCACCAGTAGTAGTAACAGTAGTAGCACCTTCATTAGCAGCAGCTGCAGCAGCAGCAGTAGCACCTTCACCAGCAGGAGCAGCAGTAGCATCAGCAGCAGTAACACCTTTATCAGCAGCAGCGGCAGAAGCAGTAGCACCTTCAGCAGCAGTAGCAGCAGCAGCAGCATTAGGGACAGCAGGGGCTACACCACATGGGTTGTAGGCAAAAGCAGCTGCGGTAGCATCTTGAGCAGTAAGAAAAAAAGCTGAATCCTTGGACCTTTTAGTCTTCCTTAAAAACTGTAGCTTAGCAGGTCTTTTACTCATGGTGAGGGTTGAAGAGAAAGTGTGAGTGAATGAAATTTTCTTTCTCCTTATATACTCCACTGGAGATAAGCCTCTTACTGCAGTTTAAATAGATGAAAGGCAGGGTTTTGGTTTAAGACACCTACTAACAAGGGGAGGGGTAAAACTTAAGGAATCTCATAATACCTTAAAGAGTGAACCTTCTTTACACCTGTAAGTCATATTAAGACAATTAACACAGCTTCTAACTTTTTGTAAGCCTACCAAATACAGTTATCACAACACCTTTCCACCTGTTTCATGTCAACAGATCTAAAGATAAGTCGCTACACAGAATGCAAGCGATCACCCATAATCCCACTAAATACTCTTGTCACAGTGTCTTTCCTTTATGTTGTAGGGGTCGGCGAAAACGTTTTTAGGGAAACCGGGTTTCGAACCCAGGACCTCTCAGTCTTCAGACGATTGCTCTACCACTGAGCTACTTCCCCGTACGACGTTCTCTGCCTTCCACCCACGCCTGGATCGGTGTGATACTGATAGGGAACATGTGACTATCCGGTGACCCGCCCCTGCGGGTCGGCCAACCGGGCACGGGGAATCATGTTCCCCTACACAGCCCCCAACCAGCTTCGACCACCGAATTAACCAGCACTGAGTCACACACAGTTACAGCGTTTCCTGTTCCCAGGATTTACTGTATGTGCCACCTGTTTCCAAGTCTCCCAGTGCTAGCAGGTCGAAGCGCTTGCCGTATCACACCAGCCCAGGAACCGAGTTCCGTAGCCCCCCCTAACGCGGGTCAGGACTACTCGGTTTCCCTACCATTATAGGGGTCGGCGAAAACGTTTTTAGGGAAACCGGGTTTCGAACCCAGGACCTCTCAGTCTTCAGACGATTGCTCTACCACTGAGCTACTTCCCCGTACGACGTTCTCTGCCTTCCACCCACGCCTGGATCGGTGTGATACCGATAGGGAACATGTGACTATCCGGTGACCCGCCCCTGCGGGTCGGCCAACCGGGCACGGGGAATCATGTTCCCCTACAATGTTTTACTTTGATTTTTATAATCTCATAATGAGTGACATTGTCTTACACCTGTAAGCCGCATTAAGATATTAATCACAGTTTCTAACACCTGTAATCCTACCAAGATTTCTATTTTCAGCTGGATACTCCCCATAGATTCCTTAGCTTATTAAGTGAGGTTGATCCCAGAGGGAAAAGATAAAAGACTTAAAAGGATTTTAATTCCATAGTCACAGAGATTTTTTCCTCTGTTATCACAGTTTCTAACACCTGTAATCCTACCAAGATTTATATTTTCAGCTGGATACTCCACATAAATTCTTTAGCTTATTAAGTGAGGTTGATCACAGAGGGAAAAGATAAAAGACTTAAAAGGATTTTAATTCCATAGTCACAGAGATTTTTTCCTCTGTAAGGTGTTTGTCTCCTGTTGTTAACCACCCTGGTAGTTATTTTAATTAGTAGACCCACCCAGTCCCTTGAAAGTATGCGTGTGGTCACGTGACCCCTTTGTTTGTTAACAACAGGAGGTGTAGCTACGTGACCCCTTGTTTGTAATCAAGGGTTGGGTTAATTATGCAAATGAGATAGTGAACTTATTGGGGGATTAACATCCATTTTCACCTGCCGTTTGCTGTAGGCAGCGATCCTTACAATCATTAAGTGTGGTTGGTCCCAGAGGAAAAAGATAAAAGACTTAAAGAGATTTAACCACCCTTTGTAGTTTTGTATACAGACTTTGAATGTCTTAATCTCCTAACGAACCATAAATCCACTTATATATGTAATAGGTAGGTAGATAGGTGGGGAGTTGGGTACGTGTTCACCATTTCTGCTGTGCACCCCACACTTTTGGTAGTGAGTAATCCAATTAAAACACTTTTGACTTTTTCTTACAAGATTATATTTTTCCTTTGTTGTTAATCACCCCCTATAGTTTTTTTTATACAGACTTTGAACACCTTAATCTCCTAAGGATCCATAAGCCTCTTATACATGTAAGTCGCATTAAGGTAATTATCACAGTTGTCACATCCATTATCCCACTTTGATACTCTTATTCCAAAAAACATTTTCCCTTTTTCATGTTTATTGATCCAGGGGTGGAAGGATCCAGGTGAAAACGGGATTAGATCTTTCTCGCAACTATATAAGGAGTTCTGATTTTTCTTGAAAGGGCAGATTACATCCGCTGTCTCCTTTGACAGCATCAGTGGCAGCAGAAGCAGGAGCATGAGTAGAGGTAGGAGCATGTGCAGTGGTAGGAGCAAGTGCAGCGGAGCACCAGTATGTGCATGTGCAGCAGAAGCATGTGCATATGCAGCAGCAGCAGTAAGTACAACAGCAGCTACAGTAGTAGTTAGTAGTAAGAGCAGCAGCAGCAGTAGCAGTGACAGCAGCAGTAGCAGCAGCAGTAACAATAACAGGAGTAGAAGTAGTGTAGCAGCAGCAGCAGTAGCAGCAACAGGTGTAGTAACAACTGCAACACCAGTAGTAGAATAGTAGTTCCAGGTACAACAGCATAGTAGGTGTAGGAAGTAGCAGTAGTAGTAGTAACAGCAGCAGCAGCAGCAGCAGTAGTAGTAGTAGTAGTAGTAATAATAGAAATAGTAGTAGTAGTAGCAGTAGTATTACTAGTAGGCATAACAGAGAAAATATTAGTATTGCCCCCTGTAGGGTACTTGGAGAACTACTAGCACCAGATCCTATGTGTGAAGCTGGTAATTTTATAAGTTGTAGTCTACCCCTACCTATGTTATTTTCCCGACATTTCTTTAAAAAAAAAAAGGGGAATCACTATGGATTATGGTTTCTCCTACTTTTCCTCTACTTGACACACACATCTTGTGTTTGTCTCTTTACAAAATCAGCATTATTCTGCTTTGTGGGGTTTTAACATCTCCATCACCTACTTGTACTGTTTTTGAGATGTTCGATTTCCTACAGGTAATCTTAAAACGTATAACTCATCAAACCATACTGACACGAACACTGTTACGATATGGCCTAGCATGGAGCCTAAAGCTGGTGTAAAACAGTTGTCGAGTTCCCAGGCCTAAAAAAATTATTGTGTTCAGGTAACAAAGCTGAAAAAAGTAGAGTGATAGGACAGATTTTTCGGAAGTTCCTGGATGCCAAAAACTGCCAAAAATGATATAAAACATGGCTTAACATATCAAACAAATAAAAAATATATAAAAATGTTGGTTAATTTAAGCTAGTAGCATACATTACCACACATGTGACCTTTACTCTACCGGTTCAAGGTTATAAAATATGTTTATACTGGTAAACAAGGTAAATACTCACTGAAAAGAACCTAAATCCGTTGGAAAAGCTTTAACCTCGCAAACAGGCATCCTAGAATACATTGTTGATGATGAAGTGTACAAGACGAAAAAAAAAGAAGTTGTGTCCTTTAGACTAGAGTCACAGACATATATACCCTTCATACTTTGCATTCTCACCTTACACTCAGAGTTTGACACGTTTTTCACAGCTAACACTTGAAAGAAAAGTAGCATTTATTTTATCTCCCCTTAGCATGTTGCACACACAATGTGTGAATACTTTTTGTGAACACAATATATGAATGAATAAGTACAAACATAAAGTAAAAGAAAAAAACGACAGGTGGCACCACCCACTCATTACTTTACTTTGACGTTCTACTTACGTCAAGTAAAACCCAACCCTACCCCAGAAGGGTAGGGTGGGTTTACTCACTTTTTTTAAATTTTTTTGGGCAAGCTTTTAGCTTGCCTTGAAAAAAATAAACTATTTTTTTTTCATTCCCCCTATGTTAAAGGGGCCCCCCACCCCAAGGCCGCCCACCCCACCCCACCCTATCCTAAGGGGCCCCCCACCCCAAGGGCCCCCCCACCCCAAGGGTTTTCCCCTTTTTTCTTCTACCTCTAAAAAAAAACAACACATAGTTAAAACACATGTTGTTTACAAACAAAAAGGTTACGTGGTTAACCAACCCCCAATTACATAATCGGGTCACAAATGAAGGCCTCTAATTGGCAATGGGGGCGAGGCCTATTTTCAAAATAAGGAACTCACCACGGGGGGTCCAAGACACGTGACCAAATGGAGCATGCACACCACTAATGAGGTCAAGCTCAAGGTCACATGACCATACATGGGCATGCACCATGGGGGGTTCATGTCACGTGACCAAATGGAGGCCTCTGATTGACTGCATCCTGTAGTTAGCTATGCTATAGTCCTGTTCCCCTAATTAGGTGAAGGGGGCGTGGCCTATTATGCAAATGAGGGGTCACATGACTGGGGTAATCCCCTAATTAGGTCAAGTTCAAGGTCACATGACCATATATTTTTTTTTTTTTTTTTTTTTTCGTTTCAATGAAGTCAGGCGACTTCTTTTATTCAATGTAATCTCACGTGGAAGGTGGTCGTAAGGTAATTCTTACATTGAATCGAATCGAAATTAGTGGATTGCAATCCATTGACTTTAGTCATATGGTATTAACTACTTTTCATCAATGATAACATGTGTATCACTTTCTGAAGGGTCCTCTACAGTTCAGTTTTGTCCAGGCATTCTATGCTGTGTCTATTGGTTTGGCACATTGTGTGCACATGAGAGTCACTTATTGATATGTATTCCATATAAATGTGAGATTCAGCTTAAAACTAGGAAAATAGCTCATTAGCCATGTGGCAACAATCATTACAATCAATAGAGCTATAACATATAGTAATACATATGTACCATTACCAGTATCATTTTATTTTGTGCAGTTGTGGAACCCCTCCCCGGCTTGCCTTGGTTTTACCCATCAAGGAAATGCTTATGGCTGCAAAACATTGAATATATTGGCATGCACACCCTAATAAGGTCAAGGTCGAGGTCACATGACCATATATTTTATAGCTCTGTCTCACCAGTTTGATGCAACTACGTTTGGGGAGGTTTGTGACCGAGGTTTGTGACCGGGGAGGTTTGTGACCTAGGTTTGTGACCGGGGAGGTTTCTGACCGGGAAAAAGATATGGCCAACAAATATATGGGGTGGCAAGAAATTTATCAATCTAAAATAAAGTCAGGGTGAAATCAATCCTATATTGACTAAAAAACTCCACCTTTCTGTGATGAAATTCAAACTACAGGTCAATTTATGTTTTTATAACTGCCGGTCAGAAACCTCCCCGGTCAGAAACCTCCATCAGGTCAGAGAACTTCTAGAAGAAGTGGCTTCCCCTTAAAACAATGAAGAGAGGGCAAATAAGTAAGGAAAAACAGTAGGGATAGAAAGATGTATATCTAAGGAAAAGGGAGGGGAGGCTGAAGATGAAGATAAGTTGCACACTAGCACTGTATTCTTCATCAAGACATCGATCAGAAACCTCCCCGGTCAGAAACCTTCATTGTGTGAAGCTTTCTAACCAGAAAAAAAGATGGCCAATAGTACCATAAATATAAGGGGTGACAAAAAATTAGTCACTCTAAAATAGAGCCAGGATAGGATCAATCCTATGTTGATTGAGAAAAACTATGCCTTTCTGTGATGGACTTCAAACTACAGGTCAATAGACGTTTTTATAACTGCCGGTCAGAAACCTCCCCGGTCAGAAACCTCTTTGGGAGAGGAGGAAGTCAAGAAAATGTTTCCTTCTCGGTTTTTCCTGAGTCTGGAAAGGAACAAAAAGCACAGGGAAGGGTGCCTTGAACCATAAGGAACATGAGGGAAGTGAAAAAACATTACCTTTCTGTGACCAATTTCAAACTGGAGGCTAAATGACTCTCTGTAACTGCCGGTCAGAAACCTTGGTCAGAAACCTCAGTCAGAAACCTCCTCGGACGTACTTCCAGGTCCAGGTCTAGGTCACGTGACCAAATGAAGGCCTCTGATTGGCTGCATCCCCAGTGAGTAATATCCTGTACTTAGCTATAGTCCCGTTCCGATACATACTATACTACTCACATAAATGTTAAAATACTGAAAAATACAGCTAAAGAGATATTGAAAGTATAGTCTGATTATTAACCCTGGGTAATTAACCTGTATCTTTCTTCCGAGAGAAACCATACAAAATAGGTTTCTTCCAGGTTTTTTCCACTGTCCAGGAGGAAATACCTTTTATCCGGGAAGAAATCCATCCCTGAATGAGTGTAATACTATAAAGATATCAAAAAAGGTATCTCTACTTTGAATCAACTTAAAGTTCCAAAAGTCCATTTCTCAGGTTAGTGTTATGCCCTTTCTACTGAGATGAGATTATTCCAATCTTTTTGCTGCTGATATTCATTATGCAAGGGATGCACTATTCAAGGTTCATGTATGAAATGCCTGATGATATCAGAGAAGGCTTCATGAAGAGGTAGCATACTATGCATCACAGTGCCGGCATATCTAATACCATATGGAGTGACATGGCTGTTAATGGCACATGAGGCTTTGGTACAGACTAGAAGGGATAATTGGTGCTACTCCAAAACCTAGGGAATATCTGAAACAAAACAACTTCAGCAAATTCAGCATAAACAAGAGATAATACCAAGAATAAAAATCTTACTCAAAAGACAAACATGTGCTACAAGACAAGCTTGAATCAACCCTCTTAACATTAAACATTATGATGGCCTCGCAGTCCCGCGAATGACCTCTCTCAGACCATCCTGAACCAGGAAGGTCCTACATTAGATCACACATCCTGTTGTGTGGTGTGTTTCGTGACCAGGAGGACACATTAACAGCTGGGGCTAGTCTCCCCACCCTAATGTTAGAGGGGGATACACAAAACTTTCCACTTTTTTTTTCAAATAATACCTCTGCTAACTCTACTTCTGTAAGTTTGATTACTTTTGGCATTTATCCCCATATTTTGATAACAATAATGATCTCAAATCTTTTAAGGTCACTAATGCATTAATGCATCATTCTCAGTGATTGTTATGGTCATGAATTCAGCCCTGGAGAGTAACTCGCCAGGGCTACACTCATGCCAACTCTACGAGGTTGATACTGTCCCAGAGCATCAGTATGATGCTCTGGGACTGTGACTGGCAGGCTTTCTCCCCAGAACTTCATTGCAGCATAATGATGACCAATAGGCTAAAGCACTACTTTTATGAAAAAAATAATATGTAAAGATTTTTTTTTCAAAAAGTTATGGACATTATCTTGACAATTTCTGAGATATGTAAATGTAGTAGTGAGCCCCATGGCCCACTAAGGTCATGACACAGGTGTCAGATGGCTATCTTGAACAATCTAAACACTCAAGTGAATATTGCTATATGGCAGCCATTAATTACCTTATGTAATGCTATGAAGATTTTGAAAAAGTAATATCTTTACTTGTAATCACAAAATAAAGTCCTAAAGTCCTAAAAGTACAATTTTTTATATCTGGGAATCCATTTATGCCATGTAGAACCATACATATACAACGACATGTATATGGCAGCCATTATAAATAATTAATAACTTCTAATGAGTGCAGGGTTGGGAGTTTTTTTCCAGAGGGTGAAAAAACCAGTAAAATCCATGGAAAACAACATCTGGAAGAAATAGGTTTTGTCCGCCTAAAAATGGAAGAAATGGAAGAAACTGGAAAGATGTCTCTAAACATTTAGAATATAACTCAAAATGTCACCATATACCAATTAAAGTATAATAAAGATAATTACAGAAGTATCTTTTTCCATATCTGTAGGTGGGGGAGTTATTGGATTTTCAAAATTATAATGGAGGAAAATAAATTATGAGTGGATATTGTCTGTTTTGTGACCTGAACAAAATTACATTTCTAGTTCTTTCCAAAGTGAGACTAACTTCAACTATGCCCTTTTTTATTCAAGGCACATAGCTTTGGTGGAGATAGAGTGACTTAAACTGACTTTACACCTGTCATAAGGGAGGACTGAATTCAATAGCTATTTGGTGGTAAGATATTTATAAGCTTGTGAAGGTTGTACAAAATATGTGATGGAAGAAACTAAAGTCTGGGGAAATGTCTGTGTTGTGAAGTGTTTGAAATTTGCTTGTTCCTTTTTATGAATACAAGACACATAAACTCTTATTCTTTTTCTCTTTTCTGAGGAAAGGCTAGATAATTTTGAAATTATTCGAGACTTACCTGTAAGTTGAGGTATAATTAAGATTATACCGAGGGAACCTAGCGGTTCAGGGAATATACATTGAGATACTGAAAGTGAAAGATGAACAGCCAGGTCAATATAGAGGTGCAGAAAACAAAGTCAACTGATGTACTTCACTACAACCTAGTACAGAATATAATAATTCGCTCTGATTAACACAGTATATAACAAAATTTCTGTAGATAAAGCTATATAGTTACCCCTTCTGTTATACACAGTAGATAGAGTCTCTTTCTATACAGGTTAATTAGCCTGGGTTAATCAACAGAGTATACTTTCAATATCTGTTTGGCACATTTGTCTGAAAACAAACCATCATCTCTTAATTGAGTCTTTTTTTCCTTTTCTAAAAGTTAGATCACATAAATGTTAAGATACTGTCAACGAACTGTTACAAGTCGATGTTGTAATGAACACTGAATCCAGAGAAGTTCTTTGATCCTTGTTTATTGCATGATGACAGAGTGTACATATAGGTGGTAACAATGATACACTTGCCAGCGTGCAGGCTCTGCACCTAAGCTCCTAGCTCAACCTGTCGTAGGTCCTAGATACTAGGGAGGTTGTACGTGGGATAATGTAAGTAGAAAAGATGAGCTTAGAATAGATAGATGAAGACTGAGGGCTGCTCACCGGTCTTATATACTTAGGTGAGCAGCTCACAGGGTGATGAAATATACCAGTAGGAGCAGGTCAGATCTGGTCAGATCTGGTTGGGTCTGGTCAGATCTGACGCGTCACCATACCTGGTAATGATTATATTTATATGTGGACCAATCAGGATGAAGGGAGATCAAGGAATTTCCCTGCATCCTAGAAATGCGTCCACAGGAATGTCTGTATGTTGTGATACTCCCAGTGGTTCAGTGCCCAGAAATAGAATGGGTCCGGCTCTCACAACATCAACTGGTATGGATGATGCAAGAGCAGCTCACTGTACACACTGGGGGGGGGGGGTGAGCTGTGAGCTTGTGAGCAGGTCCTGAGTGTGTGGGGAAGTATTTGATAAATGTGTAAAATAATGAATAATACCGAGAATGGTCCATTGACAATACTGAAAGTGAAAGATGAACAGCCAAAGAGATATTGAAAGTATAGTCTGGTTATTAACCCCGGGTAATCAACCTGGGTAGACTGAGACCTGATCTAATCTGTGATAACATTCTTGACTATAGCCAGGGCTCCACTTAGCGTTATGGAGAGGCAGTGTTACAGGGGGCATGCCAAAATCTGTTGTTCTCAGAGACACATGCAAACAAAAAGAACAAACGTATACCTGTGCTGCCTGTCAAGCTGCTGCCCCATGCCACCTATTGGAGCTTGGGCTTATGTTTTGATTGTGGACATTTCCCTAGATTTTTTGGCTTTGAGATGGATGCAACCCATTTCTTTCAACTATTCTAAACCTTGTTTTTCTTATTACACTTGTAGAGGTACGTTGATACATAACCATAGTGTTGGGTACCGTCTGGCGTGGCGGGTGATTCGAGTCATCGGATGTTCCTCAGGTTCCGGATAGGTGGCAGCACCGTTCGGGGTCTGTGGGGACATCTGACGGCGAACACCTAGGTTCTTATATAAAGGCCAGGGCTCAGCCGCTACGTCAGAGGCCCTTCTGGCCTCTGATCATGTAAGACCCTTTTTAATATCTAATAGCTGCCCTCTTACCACCTACCGGGTAGCCTTGAGTGTTTCTATAATAAACTATCTGTTGGCATACACTTGAATCACCGCCTTGCTCCTTCTTTCCCGATTAGTAAGGCCCGAACCACCAGTTCCGTAAGACTAAAACCATTACACACTGAACAAAGTAGAAGCCATTGCATACCAAATCATCACTTGATATCTAGAGTGTTAGAATCGGTGTTTTGGCTTTGATATGGTCCGAGGGTAAGAATCAGTTCAACAGGGGCACATTGTCATAGAATTTTGTATGTGGCAGCCATGTTGAATTAATTTTGTGTTATGCCCCGTCTAATGAGATGAGATTATTCCAATGCCTTTTGCTGCTGTTAACATTCATCATGGAAGGGATGCACTATTCAAGGTTCATGTATGAAATGCCTGATGATATCAGAGAAGGCTTCATGAAGAGGCAGCATACTATGCATAACAGTACCGGTATATCTAATAGCATATGGAGTGACATGGCTGTAGATGGCAGAAAACCTGCTAACTGGACATGGTTGCACAAATGGTAAAAGCAAGCAACCCACTTTCTTTTCCCTAGTATAGAGTATCTTCAGGCATTTCAATTTGCTTGACTTTCCAGTTGTAATATTGCATAATATATAAAAGGTGATTTTTGTAGTGCACTATAAAAGCTGCAAAAAAACTGCTCAATATACTGAGCCAAAGGCTGTGTCATAGTTTGCGGTACTTTCCTTCACAAATTTCACCTATTTCATGTCCTCAAGAGATTTTCTGTTCATTTTGGTGAAACATGCATTTTGTTTGGGAACTTGCCATCGGATGTGGTGTCACCCATGGTGAGAGCAACCCACCAACCTTCTTTTCCCCACTATGGAGTATTCTGAGGCATTTCAATTGGCTTGAAATTCCAGTCATAACATTGCATAATATATGAAAGGGGATTTTTGTAGTGCACTTTATAAATTGCAAAAACTGATTGATATAGTTGGCCAAAAACTGTATCATACTTGGGGCACTTTCCTTCATGAATTTCACCCATTTCATATCCTCATCTGTTGTCAATGAATTTCCCACTCTTTTTGGGGGGAAATACATTTTGGCAGGAAAACTTGCCAACAGGATGTCATTGCACCCATGGTAAAAGTAGCCAACTCACTTTCTTCGCCCCACTATAGGGTATCCTCAGGCATTTGAATTTCCGTGAAATTCCAGCCGTAACATTGTATAATTTGTTAAAGGTGATTTTTGTAGTGCACTCTATGAACTGCAAAAACTGATTTTTCTAGCAACCATGCTCCAAATAACCAATCCACTTTCTTTCCCCCACAATTGGGTATCCTCAGGCATTGGAATTAGCTTGGAATTCTAAACAGAACATTGCATAATAGATAAACTTGATTTTTGTAGTGCGTCCAAAAAACTGAAAAAAAAAAAAACACACTCTATATAGATGGCCAAAGCCTGTATCATATTTGAAGCAAGTTTTCTTCATGGTTTTCATGTCCTCATCTCTAATTAACTGTTTTCCTGATCTTTTTGATGAAACATCCACTCCACTTTCTTTCCCCCACAATTGGGTATCCTCACTCAGCAAAGTGGCGTCAGTCTGAGTCCATATGTCAATACTCACGATGTGTGACATATTGTGACACATAGTGACTCATCTCTAAAAGTCATAGGAATATGCAGGTTAAGCATGTGCCAGTCTGTGTCAGTAGTCATATTGACTGACTCATGGTGACACATTTCTCCATTCGTGTGAGGTGAACCAGTGTGAGCATGCACCAGACTGTGTCAGTAGTCACACAGAGTGGCATATACTGACACACTTTGCTATCCGTGAAAGGTGACACTGCATGAGCAGGCACCAGTCCATACCAGTAGACACACAGAGTAACCCATAGTGACACATACTGATATTTGTGTGAGGAGACAACATGTGAGCATTAGCCAGTCTATGTCAATTTGTGTCAGTATTCACTCAATGCCACACACATTGACACATTTATGAAGGTATGAAGTGACATATGAGTGAGAATGTGTAGGTATGTGTCAGTAGTCACAATGTATAGCACATGACAACATGGGTGTCAGGTCTGAGAGAACTTGTATGGATTCACTCTGTGTGTGTACTTTGAAGCAGCGGGAAATCAGATAAATGCTGATTCAACTAATTGCCTAATGAATTAATGTGTTTATAGGTGATATGTATTGATATATGTAGAGAAACTAATGAAAACAACAATTTAGATTTGGCATATTAAAAGGTAGTTTCATTTGTCTATTGGACTTAACACTGAATCGGAATCAGTGTTAAGGCACAGATTTGTCTTGTTTTCATAAATGATCAATAGTATGATGCACAGTGATCAAGAGGGTGGCATGTAATCAAGAAAGATAGGTAAGAACTCTTGACAAAAGGACAATTAAGATTGTGCATTGGGTGATAATAGGGGCAGTATGCTCCATTTGATTCTTCTTGGAATTCCAGTAGACCTGCAGTTCTACAGAAGCATGTCATGATATTGTGTATTTCTTCATCTATAGATTCCTGGTTGATAGCACATTTCATGTTGGTAATTTCCAGGCTGGATGGGTTGAGAATGCAGTACATATTTCTTTTTCACCTAAGGGAGTGATATTTTTTCTACAACAGGGGGTGGGGCTAGCAGGTTTGACCATGCGGGTAATATTTTTCAGCCCCTCCACTGTGCATTACTAGTTACCACAGGCTAAATGGGCATGTTTGCGCACGGTTTTCAGGTTCAGGGGGTGGGGGAGTGGGGGGGGGGGATTTTAACCTCTCATGAGGGCACAATTATTTTACCTTTTCAGAGAAAAAGCCTGTGTGTTACTATAGGTTAAAAAGGCGCATTCACACACAGTTTTCAGGTCTTTGGGGGGGGGCAAAAGTTTTTGACCCTATCAATGGGAGGGAGGAGTGATTCTTAACCCTGTGTGAGGGGAAGCAAAATAATATTACTTCTTTTCTGTGAATAAGCTTGTGCATTACTACTAAGGTTAAAAGGGTGTGTTCGTGCATGATTTTCCAGACATGGGGGCCGGAAATTTCGACCCTCCGTGCGTCCACATGAAAATCCACCACCCCCTGTTGTTCAAAAAAGGATCACTCCCTTCAGGGGGGCATTCTGGTGTGTAGAAATATGTGGTACGGAAAAGGTGTTTATGCTATGCTTTATTGAATGTCCATGTCTGTTGTCTGTTTTATATTTTGAGGTATATAGAGTGCACCTCAAAGAATCATCCATGGAGAAAGGTCAAGCAAGATACCTGTGCAAATTAAAAGGACATGGTCATGGAAACAGGATAAATTGTTGATATTTGATTTTGAATAAATGAACCCCCTCCCCCATTCTAAAGGGATATTGAAATACAGTATGTGTGAGTGTGAGTGAGTGTGTGTTATGGCACATGTGTCATTATGTGTGAGAATGTGTGATAACACATGTGTCAGCTCTGGTGAGGTTGGGTTATAACACACATACCAACATGTGGGAGGACGCATCATAACATCAGTATGGGTGAGGCCATGTGTCATAACACATGTGTCAGGATTGGTTAGTGTGTGTCAGGACGCATGTGTCAGCATGGGCGGGATTGCATCATGACATGTGTCAGTATGTGCCAGTCATCACTAACACAAGGTGGCTCAATTTTTTCTGTACAGCGCACAAAACTTGATTTTTGCAGTGCAGTGCAAAAAAACATTCTATATGGATGGCCAAAGGCTGTATCATATTAAATTTTGGCTATCAGTTTTCCTGCTCTTTTTGATGAAACATGCATTTTGGAGGAAAACTTGCCTACCAGAGATGATAGTACCCATGCTCAAAATAACCAATCCTCAAGCATTAGAATTGGCTTGGAATTCCAAAAGTAACACTGCATAATTGATATAACTTGACACTCTGTAGATTAAACTTGATTTTTGCAGTGCAACTAAAGATTGTAAAGACTGAAGACATTGTCTTCATCTGTCTTAACAGTTTTCCCGCTCTTTCATTGAAATATGCATAAATTTTAGCAGGAAATTTGTTAACTGGACATGGTAGCATCCATTCTGAACCACAAATCAGGGACCGTTGGGCTAAAAGCTTGATACCAACTTCAACCCCTTACAAGGTGTGATATGTATTAGGGACATCTCTATTATTGATAAATTTATTCTGACCTAAGAGCTATTGTCACAGACACCTCAAAGAGTAAATTTCTACTCTCAACTGACCGTAGCAAAAGATTTCAACGAACATCCACCCAAACTGATATAAATAGCTAGGAAAGGCGTGTTTTATTCTATGGCTGCATAGAGGCCAAAAACATGGTTTTCTGGCATTTGTACACTTTTTCCCTGACACTAACCCATATACCATCTATATGATGTTCCTATGGTCAGATGAAAGATCATTGCACATCATCTCTAAAATATTGTCTATAGCACTTTTTGTAGAATTATGTACAGAACTATGTGTGTCTCATTGAGGTGGAGTGTTTGTCCTTATGAGGTAGGGTGAAAGCTTCCCCTCCCAGAGGCCATCTGGCAGTCATTAATCAGATAAACTTCACACTACAGCAGAGATGACCTAGTTACCATAGTAACCAGGGTTTCTGTATACAAGTGTGGTGGTCGCGGGTCGTCTTCGGGGAGCATTCAATATATGTCAATGCTCCTTGTTGGTGACATGAAGAACACCTCTCTTACCCAACATCTGGGGGTGCTGAAGTCCAGTGCCACGTCACCACATGGTCACATGGCCCTCGACTCCAGTGTATATAAGGCCGTTTCACGGCCTTCCTCAGGGTGAGTCCCGTCGTGACAGGACCATCCTGAGAGATGGTTAGCGCCTGCCCGACTACCATGTTTTAGAAACCTAACATAGAACCTCTCTATGCTGCTGCACAGAGAGGTTATATGTTATTGGCTTTTACTGGACACTAGGAGACTGTGCTAGTCGACTAGTATCAAGTTTGTTAAAAGGTTAAACACTACTGCTTGTAACTGACATCAAGGAATAGCTGGTGTGTCTGAACCCAACATTGACAGAACCCCCTCTGTGTCAATTAGTGACAAAACATTAAACACCACAATGATCACACCTGAGATGCACTTTGTGTCCTTCTTTAACTAAAAATCAAATTGACTACAAAACACTTTTTATGTTTTCTAAGAATGTACAACGCTGTGAATGGATAAATGAATGTGTGTAGAGCTACTAGGACTAGACAACTTAAAACTCTTTGCTCTTATGATCCTGTCAGCCAGCCTGTTAGTCTTACAATATCTATGATATGGCCCTTTTTACCATAGAAGATGAGCATGCACTCAGTGCTAGTTTACAAATGCATTGTGTGAGTGGGTCCCTGCCCTTGTGAGGTTCAGTGCCAGCAGAGCGATAGTTAAAACTTCACCCCTTCCCCTAAGGACCATCATATTACTCACATGGGTAGATGACCCAGTATGCTGGGGCCTTTATCTGCAGCTAGTTAGCTATACTATGGTGGAGGCATGCTTATTCCTTCTATCTATGGGCATTTTCAATAGTTTCATTCAATGAAAATTCTAAAGAGTTATGTTCATAACTGAAGGGAATCCTATATTGTAAGTACCTCATAAGAACAGTTTGTATATAATTTTGGGTCTTACTAAAGGACTGAAGGAGCGCCACATGAGGGGACATCTGTCACCAATGACGGTAAGCCATGAGTAACCAAGTAAAGAAAAAAGTGAAGTGAGAGAACACTTGGTGACCTTGATGAGATTTTCAGTGAGTGAGAGAGAGAGATGCACTGGTTTCTTTCCTGATACCAGGTCTGGCTTTGACGACAGCAGTGAGCCGACACACAGTGACAGAGACTGGAGTAGATGTGGTGTCTTGACGGCACAGGCAACGACAGCTGATATGAGGCCAGGCAAGACTAGTGAAGCACGTTCAAAGATGGCGCAGGCAGCGGCAGCTGACAGCTTATGTCTCTAGACACTCCTAAGGAGAATCATGAAGTGTGCCACAGCGACAAGGCACATGCATGAGAGGTGGAATGGCTCTGAACTGCGGCCCGTAACATCTGGGGTACGGACCTCCTCGATATACATTGGGGTGAAGTATGTTTATATACCCCTTGGCAAGGTGTGAAAATAAAAAAGCGAATAATCTAAACCATCTGTTGTGTCAATTTTTTTCTCTTGCTACACATTTAAAGAGTTGTTGTTTTCATTTTTAAATCATAAAAAGCATCTGAGAGGCACCTTTTTTTCAGTTTTTTTTTTCTAAAAAACCAATGTAGCAAGGCTATGTGCTCAGCGGTCAGCATCTCTAAGGTGGCCACCTGGTGTAAAGCAGGTGCACTCATGAAGCACAGGCGACGGCAACAGTGGCGACGGCAACGGTGGGGGCAGCGGTGGGAACAGTTTTACAGCTCGCTAAGTTGGTGCGTCATTGTTGCAGTGGAGAAACGGGTGAAATTTATTACTCTGCCAGCAATTTACAGAGGTCAGAGCGCTAAATTCGAGGAAAGCTTGCAAAAACTGTAGCTACTAGTTTTGTTTTTAACTGCAAAAAGGGCAGTTCACTAAGTTTTTTTAAAAACCCAGCTATAAGTAGTTCCGATAATTTCCACTAGGTGTCGGGTCCAAATTGCGTTGTCAAGGTGGCCATCACAACAACATGTTTGTTTCTCACACGTTCAATTGCAAAATTTCAATAATATCCGCTAGGTGTCAGGGCGCTCACTAAACGCAGCTATAAGTGGTTCCAATAATGTCCACTAGGTGTCAGGTCAAAATGACATTGTCAAGGACAAAGTCACCATGACAACAACACATTTGTTTATGTTTTGTTGTTGACATGACAACCGTCTCTCATTGCTTCAATTGTAAAATTTCAAATTTCCAGCCTTTAAAACTCTCAGCCAATTACAGCTCAAGAAACTAGGTCAGGATATCACTTCCAGTCTCTCAACCAATTAGAGCTCAAGATTTTAAATTTCCCACCTTCAATACTAGGTCACTTCCAGTTTGTAAGTAGGTCAATGGGATTTCAGTAGCTGTAGCTGTGCGCTGAGTTTACCCCTATATACTCCTCATAACAGGATTTCTGGGAAACAAGAGGGCTGAGGATGTTGCAGAGTGTGTGGATACACTGCTGCCACATATCAGAAATTCAAATGCAAGATGTCCTAGAAGATCCACTTTCTGCATCTGACCCCCATCCTTAAAAAAAAAACCTGTGGTGCGGTAAATGACATACATGGGGAGAGATTCTAACAGGACCTCTCAGAGATGGAAAAATGCTACCAAAGATAGTGGTTACCTTTTATTCTAGCAGGCTAGTCTAATGTGGGATGAGCCTGAACATTGTGTACAAGTGTCGTCTAGCTAATGTTTTGAGCATTATTTACTACTTTTACTGCATATTACTGAGTCAAAGGATGAATAGTTCATTACATATGGGTTTGTAAATGGTAATCAAAAATAAATAAACCAGATTTGATGTGAAATCTGGTGTTTGTACAGTTTGCACTAATATGGATTTGGCTACCGAGGATGAAAATGGGCAATTCTAGGCATTATGGGTATATTAAAATTGAGAGCAGCCAGCAAAAATGGATTTTATTTTTGAATTTCCCAGGTCAAAATACATAGGAATTAGTGGGTTTCAGCTCCCTTATTTTCGAAAAGTGAAATTTTGTTGAACACTGTAACAGTAATCAAGCAACCACAACTATCTGCACCGTATCAGCGGTTTCCTTGGCAGTCGAATCCTGTCTCGGGGCATGTGGCTAATTCGGCGATGATGAACGATTAATCCAATCTGTGATGGTCAAGTATGAGTAAGAGAGCCATGTGTGAATAACTCAGAAGCTGATTGGCTATCTGCCATGTGGCCTGGCCTGGTGTACTCTGAGCAGGGTATGTGGGGTTCATTGAGCGGGAAAAGGGTTAAAGGTGAAGGGGATATGAAGTGCAGGTGGGTGGGAGATTGGGGGTAGGCAGTCTATACAAAAGGCTTATGCTATGCAGGCCACTCGGTCCTTTTTTTTATCTTCTAGCTTGGATTGACTTTTCAGGAACTGAATATCATAAAATAGTTTAAGTCAGAAATAAATAATGAATAAAGCTAGGACAGAGGTTAGTTTTAGATGGTGTGCTTGTGACCATCCATAGAAGCCATCCATTTGTTTCCACCATCCAATGATACTATCGGCAGATTTAGGATGTCATTTCATACTGAAATAGCTCTGCCCAAGAGATTCCTATCTTTGCTAAATAACCATACTCTACACTGAGAAAATATTCAGCCTCAGTTGAGTCTGGATCCAGACTCAGGCAATGTCACCAAAAGGAGTATCATTTGAGACTCAGCCTGATCCTAGGATGATACTATCATATACCATTTTATTACACCAATAATCCTAACATATGATCGTATTAATGCATGAAAATATGAGGCATTAATACATTGTAACTCCATATGAGCGTTCATGCTACTGCTCCACTGAACACCAGCTATGTGAATATACATAAGTTATAAGCTATGTGAATATACATAAGTTATAAGACCAAAGGACCGACATCATGGTTCACTGACCACAAACAATAGTGTATATAATGATTTAAAGTGAATGCAACCGACTGTCATGGGTGGCTGAGCACCGCTGACGCCGTCACAGGTGCCTGAGCACCAAAGACTGAACAATGGGTTACATAAGGGACGGCATTGTGAACTTCCAGAGGGTCTAGAGCCGCCCACCTCAAATATGAAAGCAGTTATGTAACCGCCTATACAAGACGGTCAAAATAAGTCTAAGATAAAGGCTCTACTTGCATTATTGAGAAAGTTATGCAAAGGAGACTGTTTTAGGCTCGGAATGCGCCACAGACAAACTGGCGCAAGTTACGCGCCCAGAATGCAAAGAGTAGAAATTTAACATATTTACCTCTGCCCATGCGCACTTTAAAAGCTCTACACACATAAACGACCGCGTTACGGGCATCTGAAGATGTAGTACCGAGCGGGACAATGGGGGCGCTGGGAGGCTCATAGGGCGTGCTATGCACCCCCATGGACATGAAAGACTCCCCACTAACAACCAGAGATAGGGGCAGATGCTACTGGCTCCAGTCAGTCTAGAGGGCCAAATTTGCAGTAGCAGATTCGGGATTTAAAAAGTTTCTCACAAGTAGGAAATTATCCATTCTCATTGTACCACAGCCAACATATGTTTAATTGATCTATTTATGAATAACAAATAAGTTTACATGGTAAAACTCACTAGTTTATTTAGTAGTTGGGCACAAGCTGCTGCAAACCGCTACTCATTACAGCAGTCCATCATTTAGTGTATCATTATCACATTCATTGTTTTCGGCAATATGCCACAGTGCATATTTGCAGTTACAGAATCTACCTGGAGAGTGGCATGCATAACAGTTATGTCACTGTAGTGGTGATGTTACTGCCATAGTCATGGAGATGTTACCATGGACACACTTTGTGACGTCTCATCATGGCTACAGAGACTGACTGAGCGAGGGTTGGACAGTTGGATTCGGGAGTTGGACAGAGTTTAGAGAGAAAAAGATGGGGGAATGGGATGGCTACCAGCATTGAGCGTGGAGGTAAAAGTGTTTGCTCAGTGCCCCTTCAAGAGTAAAGCCCCGGATAAATGCCCAAAAGCCTTGTAACCAGAGTATTGCTTTGAATCTTTGACGTCCATTCTTGTGGACAGTACCCTGAGTGCACCCTGAGTGTCTGTACTTTGCACAGGGCTGAGAGGGGGTTAGGGAGACCACCTTGCCGGTCCAAAATGTCATATAGCATGTCCTAATCGAGGAGGGCCTGACACACAGCCTGTCACAGGCCAGTGTGGTGTTTCACAAGCAAAAGATAATAATAGTCATAAATCATCCATTTCTAAAACCAAGTTATGACTATTGCAAAGTTACAACCACTCCTATGTTGGTCTAATCATAGAGAGATACACATTAGATTATACTGATGACCTTTGTAGAAACACCTGCTATTGTAAGCCTACAACCAATCTTAAAACTGCTATCACATCTGGTTATGACCGGTTGTAAATATTGCCAGCTTGTGAAACACCACACAGGGGTGGGGTTGCACTAGCCACTCACATAGCCCTACATAGTAGGGGGGGGGGGTCAGGGGTAGTTGTGATGAGGGCTAGTGGTGGTGGTGAGGGGAGGGAGGGGGCTGATGGTTGTAGCAGTTGCTCACCTGTAGGAATTGATTGTGTTTTTTGAGGTGGACATTGTCTATGGCAGCCGGGCCATGTGCCTACACTCCAGGTGCTACCATCAAAGTACTCTAGCCCCACAGCTCCCCCTTTCTAACTCTTTGTCCCTTATCACACCCTTTTGTGTCAGCATCCTCAACTGTTTTAACAAGAATTCCCAGAGCCTTTTAGTCCAGTAGATAGAGCATAAAGATTGGCACATTTGGCAGCAAGCATCAAAGTTTGTACATAGGGGCTTTTTGACGTGCTGAATCCATTTCTAAGAGGAAACATCATTTTCGAGTAACGTTTCTGCTCATAAATTGACATTGAAAATAAAAACTATTAAATAATTATTAAATTCCATGAAAAAAAACCCAATACATTTTAAAAGAATTTATGAGCCTTCAAACCCACATAGAATAGCTACAACCCATCAGTATTCATTATCTAAGGTCCAAATCAGTAATGTTTTAATTGGCTGTCTACATATTGATGACCTAATTTGCATATTTCAATCAGGTAGCTCTACAAGTAGACCTGAGTCACTCAAAGCCTCTCTTTGATACTTGGCCTAGTGGTAGTTCTTTCACTAGCATTTAGTTTCAATTGAGATAAAGTCATAGATATAATTAGACCTTCCCACATATACTGCTGACCCTAATTAGCATAATTTATGCAAAATAGAATGGACTAGGTGTATGTGTCAAGCTTTCAAGTCATATAGTAATCATAAATATATCAATCCATCTCAGCTTGGATATACATTCCACGATGACCAATCATTATTTGATTGATTTAGTTCATGATGCTGTGTCTGATTAGCATAATTTATGCAAAAACATGGGGAAAAAATATGGTATGCTAATGTGTAATGTCAGAGCATGAAAGGTTGCAATATGAATAGATACCACTGGATATGAGAAACTAAGGCATGCAAATATTGCTTGTATTTTCCCTTCATATAAACCAACAGTATATATTGATTGTCTGCATATCAATGACTCAATTGCATATTGTGATTAAGAAGCCCTATATGTCACACTAGGAGGAAAGTATAGATGTCAGTTGGAATTCCGAAAGATAACTGTTGGTAGCCATATTTAGCATAAACAGTAGTAGAGCAGACTAAAAAAAGCTTCTATAGTAAATAGATCTCTTTATAACAAAGTATCTCCCCCCACATTATCTATTAGAGGTGCTGTATGTATGAACAATGGGGTAATGTGATGACAGCTTGCTGGACTATGACGGGAGGGGGGGATTAATTAGTAAAGGTCAGTATGTGTCAAAAATAGCAGTATATGGTAGTGCTGGGGGGATTGAAGGTTTATAGGAAGTCTTACTGTCATGCCTATCTGCCTGCTTCCCTGAAAGCCTGAAACTTTGATTCTTGGACCTTTGAGTCAAGGGTCCTCTGCCCTTTCATCCTCAACCGCTGGTCAGTTTAGTGAAGGGGCTTCTCCTACTAAGGCTGGATACCTACTGGGAGGACCACAGTACCAGGGAACATATGCAGGACAGGGTTTCTCCCCTCCTATCACTGACCTTGGTCAGGTAAAGAGGGTGAGGGTTTTCTTGCAATTCCGGGTCATATGAAGCTATTCCATCCCCTGTTCCCCCAGATTAAAGTCTCGAGACAATTGAAACAGTGATGATTTTCTACCCCACTAATGAAAATGATATATAAGCAATAGATTCTTTGGGGAGGGGTCGTAATAAAGTAGAAAGGTGTCATATTTGTTCAGCTACTCTCTTGAAACAGAGACAGAGGTGGGTCAGAGTGCTTAGTGCTTGAAAAAGGGTCACCACTTATGGCATTCCTATTCCTCTTTGTTATTTGGGCATGTTTCCCTTACTGGATATTCTCACTACTCAAGTGAGGCGATGTGATGGGTATTTCCCCTAGGTAACTTTATACAACTTTACTATGGTTGTTGAAAGGTATGTGGGCTAATGCCTGCCTGTGAGTCCTTACTTAGGTAAAAGTAGTGCCCGCCTGTGAGTCCTTACTTAGGTAAAAGTAAAGGACAGTATGATATCATTATTAGGTGTTGAATGCTGCAGTTTGCCTATAACCTTGCTCGAGGGTATTTAGAAAAGTGGGGAAGTGAGGAGGAGTGTCAGGCCAACACCTCCAAGTTGCATATATATGGTCAGGGGAGTGGGGGAAGCCCTGATTTTCTATCCCCAGTGGTTAGGATAGTGGGGAAGCCCTGATTCCCACCCAAGGCCTCAATGTTTTATACATAGCCTACAACTTTATCTAGAGACATGCTACTAGCAGACACTTTCTCTGACTTGAGCCTGCAAAATAATTGCAGGTGACTATAAATAGCTGTCCATCATCCTGGAAGTGGCGTCATAAGAGGAGAGTGTGTGCCCTGTATTGAAGATTGAAGAATTTCATAGAGCAGCCTCTTTGAACTGTGGTGCATGTATAGTACAACATATCATTACATTAGCTTTAGCAGACTACTTCAGACAGGCACCAATGGAGGATCATTTTGTTGTTATAAGGATCTGTACCATGGTTTCAGGGGGTTCAGTCATAGTGCCAATTGAAACAGTGCTTGATGAATAAACCCATGAACTATGGCCATGAATGTATCAGGCAGACCTATACTGTATGATTGTAGGGTAGTAAACTAGTCATCAATATACAGACAATAAAAGTATGTATTGATAATGGGTATAAAGGGGAAATACAATAGATATATTAGTATGCAATACTGCTTCCTGTGCTATTGCATAGATCATTAATTATGCAAATTAGGTATATCACATTTAATGGGGTGTGGATGGGGGGTCCCCCATGTCACATGTCAATTTTAAGAAATGGTTATGTCACATGTCACTTAAATCCCCATGTCCCATGTCACCTCTAAGAACCTCTCATGTCACATGTCGATTTTAAGAAATGGTTATGTCACATGTCACTTAAATCCCCATGTCAAATGTCACCTCTAAGAACCTCTCATGTCACATGTCGATTTTAAGAAATTGCCATGTCACCATGTCAAATTTAGTGGTCCACACCCATATTTAACATACCTTTCAAACATGGTTATCATGAGGTTCATGTTTAGTTACTATCCTAAAAGATGCTATGATGGATTGATATACTGTGATTACTGTATTGCTGAAAGCTTGATACATTTACCCAATAGTCCTTAAATTTCTATTTTGCATAGATCATTCTAATTAGGGTAAGCAATTTCTATGTGTAAAGCTTTAGCCAGTATGCAAAGACAATATCTAAATGCAAAGACAATATCTAAATGCTAGAGAAATAGATATTTTCTGCCTTAATCTTTCAGAAAGGTCTGGCAGTCCAGGTTGGCATGTGGAATTAAGTAATAATAATATGCAAATTAGGTCATTAATCTGCAAACAATCAAATTACAACATGTACATAATACCTATTTAGACTTAAGATGATAATAAGTTGTTGGTCCGGTCCAACTATTTTGAGTGCCTTAAAACTTTTAATTTGTTTATTTAGTATTTATCAGTATTTTTCATAGATTTGAATGAATTAATATTAATCCTCATCATGATCAATGTTTAACACCAATGGTTATTTATATTATTCTTCTTAAAATAAATCAATTATTGTTCAAGGAATTATGGTATAAGCTGAGATGGATTGATATGTAAATTTATGTTTACTACCGGGTATATGATAGAACATTTATATCCAGTAGTTCTATTTTGCATAAATTATGCTAATTAGAGTTAACAGTATATGTGTTTAAGTCTAATGATATGCATGAGTATATCAAAATTGGAACTATATATACTAGTGAAGCTATCACTATGCCTTTGTCTCTAAGATGTGTACTGCTTCAGGCCAGCTTGTGAGGCTACCTAATAAAAATATGCAAATTAGGTCATTGATATGCAGACAATGGATGCAAAAATGACTGATCAGGACATAAGATGATAAACACAGGTGTGTTTCAGGTATTCTTTCTAGGTTTGAAGCCTTTCAACTTCTTTTAAAATTCATTGGGTGTTTTTCATGGAATTAAATAATTAATTAATACTTTTTATTTTCAATGTCAACTTATGAGCAGAAACTTTATTCGAAAATGATGTTTCCTCTTAGAAATGGATTCAGCACGTCAAAAAGCCCCTATGTGCAAACTTTGATGCTTGCTGCCAAATGTGCCAATGTTGGTCAAAATCCAGGCTCTATCTACTGCACTATTTGTAATTATTTTAATGAATTTTTTCTTTAGTTTTCCTGTCGCTACTCTTAAATTGATGTCTGTCTAGCCAGGTTTCCTGCATGCCTGGGTATGCCTATCAGGTTCTCTCTGTCCTTCTACCAAAGAGCTACTAGATTGTATTTAGGCAAAACTACATGTATGATCTATGCATTAACCCCCCTTAATCCTTTTTGTTTTTACCTTCCCCTTACAGTGTGCACTGTAAATGTCATCGAAATAACAACAGAATCCTCATCCCAAAGTTGCCAGATCCATTGTTATTTTCATAGAGATGTTGTTATTTTCACAAAGATTCCTTGTACCACAATACTGCCACCTGGGCTTCTTGTAAAGACTACACCGGCTCCCTGCTATATAATTTCGGTGGTTCACTGTTCAGTTTTTACAAGGATCCCTGGTAGATTCAACAGTTATTATTTACAGTGTATATCTATTCCCTTTTCTGAGCCTGTGAAGAGCCTAAATACTGCCCTACCCACTATGTGGCACAGGCAGCAAGTTAATGATATCAATGTGTCAAGGAAGAAGAACATCGTTGGACCTGTGGCAGCAATTTGAAAGTAAGGCTGATAGAGATTTGCCTTTATAAAACTCTACCCCAAGCACTCTCTCTCTCTCTCTCTCTCTCTCTCTCTCTCTCTCTCTCTCAAACAATCATACATCATGTCCCTTTCTACTAGTGGGAGTCACTGTCTTTCATTATTTCTCTCACTTTTCACCTAGTCTCGCACTCAGTGAGGTTCCTTGCACACCTTTAGATAGTGTTCATGCAGTTATGTATTTTATACACATAACCAGTGAGGAAATTATCAAATATCATAGATAGATATTGAATTTTGTTTCTTTTTTTCTAACCCAAGCCTCAAAATCACCCTGAAATCAATTTAGGGTGTTTGACACCAACCAGCAAGTCATAGCAGCAGCTAGTGAATGACTAGAGTGAATAGGAAAATGGCCTAAATTAATTATTATAATTTTTCCCAAATCAACGAAAAGGTTTAGGGATTGCCTCATTCTGCTGCCTATAAGATGTCTTTTTCTGCCCAAACTGAAAGAGTAAGGAAAACACATTAAAAGTTAGATCGGTCATTTATCATATGTCCTCATACCAATTGCCTTGGTGGTACTGCCTATCTCTGGTACCCCACCAAACTTTAACCATAGGCGCTTCCTAACTAAAATGAGATCTAAAATATGGATTGGGACCTTTCTAGGACACATTCCCTCCTTTTTCTACTGCCAATTTAACTACCCCTCTGCGTATCACAGATTCTCTTAAACTTAATAGGATCTAGGTTTCCCATCCCCCTTTACTTCTAACCTTTTTTTTATTATTTACAAACACTGTTTCTGTCCTGGCTTTCTGTATTTCCCCTTTGCCTGGGTGGCACAGTGTGATGGCACTAACTCATTCTCTGGTACAGATGGGACAAATTTAGCCACCAGACACGGGTTCAATTTGTTTTTATCTAAGTCATCTGATTATTTGAAGATAGGAGGCAGGAGGGGATATGGGAACTGGGCATGGTGTGAAGGATTTATTGGTGTGAGGATGCAGATAGAGCTGGGTTTAACCATTTAAGGGCCGCAATGTATCATGCCCATTGGTATGATACATAGATGCAGCCCTGGCGGGTTACTCAGTGGGGCTACATTCAGGTGGCATGCTAATCCTGTGGGACTGATACACCCCTGGGGGCTCAGCATGATGCACCATAAAATGCTGCTGAGCAGACTCAGCCCTGGTGAGTGACTCATCATGGCCAGAGGGAGGTGGCCATAATGCACTGATGTGCACTGCATTAGAGCACAATGAAAAACCATGAATCTTGAGGCATCACAAGGCCAATTGGTATCCTTCCTGATGGTAGTCATGATGCATGATTGTAGCCCTGGCCAGCCACTTGCCAGGACTATATTTATGCATCATACCAATCGAGTGGTATGGTGCACTCTTTCATTCTGGGCCCTTGAAGGGTTAAAGGCTGCCTCATGGAGAAAATGGTGCTGGTTTTGGCTGGTGTGAGAGGGGTGGGGATTTGCAGCAGCGTGTGATGGAATAGAAAGGGAAAGGTGCTGAAACCTTTTTAACGTGATTGGTGCGAGAGTATTTTTTCAATGTATGAACGTTTATGTTACACAGATTTCAGAGCTGTATGATCCTTCATTGATTTCAATGTTAGATATTTCAATCTGACATGCCTAGTGCTCCTACGATTTATCTTGGTGATAGCATCGTCAGATGATTTCTGAATGTATCCTTACAAGATAACATTAGTCCAGATGTATTAAGGAAAGTGTATACGCCCCTCATTTTTAACATTTTCTAAATATTCAATTGCATATATTTTCATGAGTTATAATCAGATTAACCTATTATATCTCATTTTGACCACAGATTTTATTTCTTTCAATTTCTTGGCATTAAAGAAGAAGAAGAAGCAGAAGAAGAAGAAGGAGGAGGAGGAGGAGGAGAAGAAGAAGAAGAAGAAGAAGAAGAAGAAGAAGAAGAAGAAGAAGAAGAAGAAGAAGAAGAAGAAGAAGAAGAAGAAGAAGAAGAAGAAGAAGAAGTAGAAGAAGAAGAAGAAGCAGCAGCAGAAGAAGAAGAAGAAGAAGAAGAAGAAGAAGAAGAAGAAGAAGAAGAAGAAGAAGAAGAAGAAGAAGAAGAAGAAGAAGAAGAAGAAGAAGAAGAAGAAGAAGAAGAAGAAGAAGAAGAAGAACTTATATATTTTGCATGGTTTAGGGTCATAATTGCAGATTAACAGAGCAGTGACAGGCTCCAAATTTCTTATAGACTTACAAGTACATGGTATACAGAAACATCATGAAATTTAAAAATCACCCAAAATAAGCTTCGAATGCATCTTTAAATTCTCTCTAGACCATTTGGCCACCATAATCTCGACCCAGTTGATGAAGCGGGTGATGAAGGCACAGGATCTGTCTCTTACCTGTTAACATTATGTATACTTGGTATCACTACAACTTTCTAACCCTTCTAAAGATGTTCTAGTTACTGCCAAAGTGGGAACACAAGTACATGTGTTTCACAGCCACTCTCTTTATTTACTATCATACCCATAGTCCTCTAAGCTTTCACAAGATTTTATGTACAGATTTTAATGCTCATTTACATGACAAATGTCAAGAGGACTATGATTATAATGTAAATCACCATAGGTGACAATGTAATAGTCACACTGCTGTGGGGAGATTTTGATTTACGTTGGCGAATAGGGATAGATGAGAATCAATCCCTGCCCTGCCTAAGCAGCCCTGGAAGGTCAGTCCTACAAGAATGAATGCACCATGTCAATGCCACTATACACCGTCAGTGTTGTGGTTCTTAAGGCAAATCAGGATTCTAGTCTATAATTGTTTGCAATCACAAAGGTTTTGCTGATGGCTTGCTCCCATCACATAAACCTCCCATCACTTTAGCAGTAATAAGCTATTGTTGATTAATGCAGAGCACAGTGTACCAGGCGCCTACCTGTACAGAGGCAATTTAATCAGGGTTGTGCTGGTCAATAAGCATCCCCAGTACACAGGTTGAACAGGCACACATACTGCAGCATGACGCCATCAATTGCTGAGAAAACAGGGTTTGAGTGGGGATGGGGGAGTGAGGAGGCATGGAGTGGACAGCTTGTTAGTAGGACTTCTCATGAATTTCCTAACATGAAACGACTATATAGGCACAGAATGTAGAACACCTCTAGTCATACTGTACCGCATCCATACCAAATGGCCTTTGTCCTGTAGAGAGAGGTTAATTGGGCAAGACAAGAGGAAGTGTAATTGCTCTTTATGACTAGGCTGATATATAGTTGCCAAGAATGCTTCAGGTACAATTTGAATAGCTCAAGTCGAAGTATACTATAACTGGCTAGACGTGTTAGTTCAACACTCCGCACAACAAGTGGAAAATTTGCAAGTTATAGGCTGAGTATAGGTAAAAATACTTCCACAATATTCCAATGGGTATTAGTGCATCAATTTGGAGCAATACGATCACTTATAACATTATATTTAGCTCAGAATTCTAATTTTAAACTTGGGAATTCCGTGCGGTGGCACATGAATACACTGAACTGTGTTTACAGTGATAGGTTCTTGTTGCTATGTCCGAGACTGACAACACCAGAATAGCTATGCTGGGTATAAAAAGAGGTTGTAGGAATCCTTCGACACATCCTCCCCTGAGTCTCACTCAAGCTCACCTGAAAAGAAAAGGCTAGTTTGATCCCTTAACACCAGTATTGTAGAGATTTGTGATAACAAGTTGAAGGTAATTGATTACGGGATTCCCCGTATCAGGGATCCCCTGCCACAGGGTGACCCTCTGACGTCATCAAGCGCCAGCGGAATTCCCGTGATGGACAGGGAAAAGGGGCTCGATGGGGGTGTTGGGAATCCTACCCAAAGCGTGGGCCCGGGTATAGTATTACAATTTGCCCAAGAACAAATGATTTGTTTGAAAAATGACATTGCTAAAACAAACTCAGAGCAAATGGAAGTCTTCAAAAGGTCTATTGTTGAGGAATTTGCTAAACTGCTTGAGGAACAAAAAGAGAATTTTAATGGGAGATTAGAAGATGTAGAGGATGCCCAAACTGTCTTTGAAGCAAGACTAGGTGCCATTCTCGGGACAATTGACAAAGAAATTGCAGACAGAGGAAGGGAAATTATTAGGTTAGAGGGTGGGGTAGATGAGAAATCATCCTGTAGGGAAGTGAAAGACATTGAAGATGTTCTACATGAGCTCATAGTGTCACTTGAGAACAGGGTAGAGAATTTTGAGTTAAGACTCACTATGGAGGTTTCTAGACTTTATGGAAGTATTTTGCAAGCACTGTAGGCCTACATAATAGAATCACTAAAGAATCACTTGATGGAGCTATCAGGAATGTGAATACCACACTTTCTGGTAGTCTGATCAAAACTGAAACAGATCTAAACAAACTTACAAAACAAATAGGAGAAAATCTCCTCAGTACTAGTAAGCATGCTAAAAGTGAATATACTCATGTTGTATGGCTCTAGGTCCCTAAAATCGACATGGCGACATGGGCCTTTTTTGGCTTAGTGACATGTGAATTTCTATAAAAATTGACATGGTGACATGAACCTTTCTTAAAATCGACATGGGGACATGACCTTTTCTTAGATTCGACATGGGGACTTGGACTTTTCTTAAAATTGACATGGAGACATGGCAATTTCTTAAAATCGACATGGGACATGGGAGCCCCTATCAAGGGCCCCTGTTGTGTCCTCTATGAGGACGGTAAAACATTGCACCACCACTCCAGACACGAATGTGGTAATATATGGGCTGGAGACATACCAGAGTAGAAAGTACTCCCGGTAGTTATGAATCTTCTCAAGAAGTTGGAAATTAGATGTAGTGAAGGAGACTTCATTGAAGTGATAAGAATGAAGAGAGAGGTCCCAGTAAAAGAAGGAGACAGACCTCCCCTGCAAAAGGTCCCCCTTCTGGTGTGCCGCTGTAACACATCAATCAGAACCACCATCCTATCTAGGAGGTGGAAATTAAAACCCATTGCGGATGAGATGAAAATTAATTTGGGCTTCTCCAAGGATGAGAGTAGAGAAATCAGAGATGCGAAGCAAATGGCTAGATCAATAGTGCTTGCTGCCAAAAAGAAATGGCTCACCTCAGACGTCCCCAAAATAAAGCCAAAAGTAATAAAGTTTGTATGCAGGAAACAGAACTTGGTATTATTTATCAAGGGGTGAATTGTTTCATGTCAAATTGGTACAAATGTAAGATTGACTTCATACATGAGGGGACCTGGTACGAGTATAGTAGCTTAGAACAAGGGTACTTCCATATTAGGCACCTTGAACTCAGGTTGGAGAGTGAGGCCCGGAACATACTCTCAAAACAAGACCCTGGGCAAATTAAAATAGATGGAGATGTACATAAAATCCCTTAGGGACATCCATTCTTGCAATTTGAGCCGGAGTTAATGGAAAACCTTTTGAAAGCCAAGTTTGGCCAGAATGATCACAAGCGCGATCTTCTAGTAAAATCGGCCCCCAAAAACCCCAATCAAGAAAGTTCTGCCACCACCTGGGTTTGAAGCTACTGCACAGTTTGATAATAATGATGACGACGATGATGATGAGGTAGTTTAGGATGATGTGATCATGCAGATCAATAAGATCTGTCTGGGCTATAAAAACCTGGACGTGAGAAAATGAAGGGATCTGTTTGTTGTAGACTAATCCTTTCATTAACAATGTGGGGCTCCCTAAAAGGACACAAGTGGAGACATGGATTTTCCTGTATGATTTACTTGTATAGTTTCTATATAGTATGCTATAAAACTCTGTGAGCATAATGAAACTATAATAATGTTGGACACTGGTTGATATGAACTGAATGATTTTCTTGAATGCGAGACATGATGAATACATTAAAATTGAATCACTTAAATATTAAAATTACAATATTTATATATTGAAATCAGTCTTTCTTTAATTTTTCACATAGTCTTTCCATAATTTTCATATAGTAGAATTCTCTAGCTTTTGATACTTTCTGCCATTTGAATGTTTAATAATTCTTGTTATGTATGCATTGGATGTTAAGTATTAGTGTATGAATAAGAAGGTTAGTTATAAGGCCATGACGATGTCCCAATTTTGAATCAGGACATTAAGTGTGCCAAATGCATTGCATGGTGTACAAATGTATTGTTTTTGTTGCTAATTAACTGATGTGGTATGTCTCTTCGCTCGTAGGTAAATGAGAATTAACATTTGATGGTGATGGGTTCTCCGGTGATGACCTACCGGTACTAAACCTTTTGAATGGCTAGACTTGGATGTGGTATGGATTTTTGAGAATTCAAAATTAGGTGACAACTTTTCAGAGGTAAATCATTTATAATTTTCCATAAAGTGTATTATTATGTATGGGTAAGTTTATTTAATTGGTTTGTGATTTGCTTGTTATTGATTTTATTCTCTTACTTTATAAGCATATCGGTAAAGGGTCTAATGTTCCCCCAACCTAATCATGTTATGACTTTATATTTTTTGAATGGGTTGTGGAAACTCTGATTGAAAACATGTTGGTGACTTTTGAATGTTTCATGATAACCCTGTTAGGCTCGGTGTGCGGAGTTAGGAATTTTGCTAATTTTCTAACCAGTATAGTTTCTCTCTCTACTTTTTATAATACCTCACACGGCACATTAATTTGGGTAGTCCATGTGGGGTAGTCTGGGTCTCCAGTTTAGTTTTACTGGGAGCCCTTATTTTATTTATTTGTATATATTTTGTTGTATTCATTTATTTTGTATTTTCTGTTTGACATGCCTGCTACCACTCGTTTGAATGATATTTAAGAGATGAAGGGCTTAAAGATGGTTCATTTGAACACGAGAGGTATGTATAATAAACACAGTAAAATGTTTGACCAATTAGATGGGTCAGATATAGTTACAATGAGTGAAACGTGGTTACATGAAGATTATAGTCAGGACATGATTCATTGGGAGGGCATGAACCTGTTTAGATTAGATCGCAGACGGAGAAAGGGTGGAGGTATAGCGGCTTATATAAGAGATGGCATAATGGCTGATGTTACTATCGACAGAAGTTTGAGCTGCCCAACAAAGGACATAGAGTGTCTTGTTTTGGATATTTACTTTAGAGATGACAATAAGATCCAGGTTATCACCTTGTATAGACCACTGTCAGGAAAAAATGGATCCTTTTTTTACACAGTTACTGAAATTAATGAAACATGCTGAGCATGATAAAAAGAGCAATGGTTACTAGGAGACATTAATTAATATTAATACCATAAGGCATAAGCTACCTAGTGCAGTCAGACTTACTGATCTATGTAGATTTGAGGGATGTCATAAACTAATTCACCAATGTACACGGCCTTATAAAACAAACTGTTGCATGTTTGGACAATTCTGACAAACTACAATGATGATATAAGCTCAGGTGCTTTAAATTCTTTAGTAAGTGATCATCTTCCTGGACTCATTGTCAAGTGTAAAATAAAATTAACATACACCATGAAAATAATGTACTTGCGTAAATACAAGAACTTTCATGAAGATTTGTTTAAATATTGGTTATGCCAATTGAACTGGGATTCTTTTCATGGATGTTCTGATCCAGAAGAAAGCTGGAATATCATACAAACTCATATTGAGGACCTTCTTGATATATATTGTCCATGGGTGCAGGTCGAGTATGAAGACGGACGACATAGGTGGATGACACCGGAGACAATGAGTCTGATCTATGAGAGGGAGAACAATGTGGAACTTTTTTTGCGTACTTGTGATGAACACTATCTAAATGTGGCCGTGGGATGACAATACCCGGAGGCTGAACAAGTGAAAATTGCTCTTGAGGATTGTAAGAAAGACCCTAAAAAGTTCTGGGGGGTTGTTAATGGTATTTTAAAGCCTGAAGTCGATGTGGCTCCACCAGAGTTGATTGATGATAATGGTTTTATAAAGTCACAACAAGATTCTGTGAATCATATGAATTCTTATTTCTGTAATATTGGTGAAAAATTGTCTCACAATTTAACTACTCAAGGTTATCCCGAAAGAGTCAGGAGCCTGAAGACCCTGTTATCCCAAAAGTCAAAGTAGAGCGCGAATTAGTGTATATCTATATATAGGGAGCTGTTGTAATGGGTACTCCTATTTTGCTATGACTATTCAAGGAATTGCGTACCGGTACCATTTCCTGCTTTCATTATTGTGGTAACATGGTGGACTGGTAAAACCAAACATTATCATATTGTCTGTATACCTAATAGTGTTCCTGGATCCTATATGATCTATTTCCATAATTATGACACATGTTTCTCTGAGATGCTCATTATGTATTATCTAAAAGCTGTACTAAGTCCCCCAGTACTTTTCCTTTAGGTCATTTATGACTTATCTAAATAGGTGGTAGCTGTTGTTTTTTTTGTATATAGTATATGTTCATTTCCTCCTATATCCATCCCATTCATGTATATTCATATCTTCTCATTGTGCGTAAAGAAATTGACTGGAACTGATATTGATGAGGATTCACCTTTATAGTCAATTAAATTTTGTCTGGCAATAAAATAATTTTCAAACCTCAAAAATCTAGATAAAGGTGAAAGGTGTGGTTTAGGGGAGGTAGGTCAGTTATTTTTGTCTGATTTGTCGTTCAAACTCAGAAAGTTGGCATATTTTCTAGTGTATTGCTATTCACAGCCGCAAGACATAAATGACTAAATTGCTGCCCAAATGCAAAAAGGCCTAAAGTCAGTGATTGTATTTAAAACTGGTGAGAAAGTGTACCATACAGAGATGACAAAGGGAATGGCATAAAGGCCTTTCAGGTGTGCTAGGGAGGCCAAGTAGAGGAAAAGAAGTTATGACTTTGGTGGGTGGTGGTACTTATGGTAGAGTTGCCACTGTACATTCATTATGCAAAGTCATAATTGTATAATTTACCTTTGTTTCCTTTGCCACACCCATGCAGGCTTTGGTTCTAATGTGTACTAATATTGTGCTTGGTATCATCAAAGGACAGGACATGCCTCCACATATGTACGAAGCTATCACTGGGGAAACTAACCAATTAACAATTAAATGTTTAAAACAAAATTAATGTTAGCCTTCATCCCATGCCACATGAATAGGCAAAGGCTCACAAGTGTGGGAAACTGGGAGTGCTATCATACACACAGGTTCACTGACATATTGCACATTAGCTGCTGGGCAGAGTACGATGAAGCAGCAAAACAGTTTCCTACATAGGAGCCCCTTTATATTTACATCATCAGTTTCGAGCAGTATCCAACATGCCTAAACATAACAAAAAAATTATAATTAAATCCTAAAACGTGTCAAATCTTCCCAAGATGGCTTCATACGTGTGGAGACATCATTATAAAAAAAGATTACCACTTATGAGTAGCATCCACGTGAAAGCTGCACCCTGACCTGGGGCTTGCATGCATTAATTTCCTTGCTAGAGTGCTTACATGTCAACAATATTGTTGCTTGTTGTGAAAGAAGACAGTGATCAGAAAGACCGCAATAGCAATCACCTCCCCAAAGCTGATACTTTTTTTCGCTAACCTCTTCTCCCCTCTCTGCCGCCTCCACCACCACCACTACTACCACTGCCACCACCACCCCCTCCTACAATCCTCATCACTGTCCAGGATCCAATTCTCTGTTGCTCTGGAAATGAAGACAGGTCAAAAACGTGCAATCACAAAACTCCTACTACAGAAAATCACCCACAATCAAACTTCCCACCAGCGATAATGGTGGCTAAATTACAAGATATATACATACTGGCAGTTTATTAACCGGCAGGGGAGTGGTTTAGTAGTGTTTTTTTTTTCTTTTCCCTTTCTTGTTCTTCTTTATAAACTCACAAATATTGGAAGAAATGTACAAAGACAAAGCTGATTGACACATATTTTGATTTGAAAGAGGATGAAGGTGGTAGTGACTTCAGTTTCATATTGGTATGTTATTGTTAATGTTACAAGCATTGTGAAAAAAGATATATATGTGGTAGATATATATATATATATATATATATATATATATATATATATATATATATATATTGTGGTGTAGACCGAGGGGTCGGGGGAACCACAGACCCCGGAGTCACGTCAGACGTTCTCGTATTACCATATATGTATGTCGGTGTAGACCGAGGGGTCGGGGGCGATGCCGAAACCGTCCTGGTGCGGGGGCGGAGGAGCCGCCGACCTCGGAGTCACACCCAAAAACGTTCTATTTACCTGCATTCGGAGGAGGGTTCCTCCGACGCTGGATCTCTGTTGGAGACGCCAGCGTTGGAGGAACGGGAAGCGTATAAATAGGAGGGGATCGACACCTGGAGGCAGTCTGGATCCACGGGTGCTGGTGTCTACATCTTCAGGCTTCCCCTCCATAGGCTAGGAGTTACACAAGGATACTTAGCTGGTATGGCAGAGAATGCCAGGCAATAAAGTGTCATTAATAACAAGAAGCCGAGTTGTGTGATACTTCCGCATTACAATAGTGGACTCCGATAAAAACGCTACATTGGTGACAGCGGTGTTTTTCTACGGACCCACACTGATAAGAGGAAGGATAAGATGGCAGAAGCAGCACCGATTCCAGACTGGGAGGCGGAGACAGGAGATGGCCGCGAGGAGCGAGGAACACTGCTAGAAGTGGTGGACGAGGATATCACGATCCGGAGACCGGGACTGGAGAGACCAGCAGAGTAGGCCCCCGAACGGCAGGCAGAGCCGTTGGAGCGGGAGCAGTTGGAGGAAGGCCCGGGAGTGGAAGAAGATAGCGGGAAGAGAAGGGAGGAGCGGCCCAATCCTCCAGATCTCCTGTGGCCATGGGAGAAAGAAGGTACAGGCCCAGGGGACGAGGACAGACGCCACAAAACAGAAGTGGAGGACCCCGGTAGGACGGGGAGGACGGCAGGGAACGCAGAGGGAGGGAGAGACAGACCAAGCGTTCCGGAGGTGGTCGGGCGGAGATTGGGGCCTGAGGGCAGGTGATCGACCCGAAGACCAGAGACGGAGGCGCCAGGCGTCCCCGGAGAAAAACGAGGTGGTGGAGGCTATCCTGCGTTTAGCTCGAGAGGGAGTGATGGAGGAGGCGGTGAAATGGGAGAAAATGCCAGAGGCAACAGGAGGAGAGTACAGGAGGGTTAAGACGGAGGACGGCGGCCTGGAGGCCGAGCTGGAAAGGCGGGGAGGGGCCGACGGAGAGGGTAGCTCCAAAAGAAAGCCCGTGGTTAAACCCACAAGGTACGATGGAACAACGGACCTGGAGGACTACTTGAACCATTTCGATCTGTGCGTCAAGGTGGTCGGAGGCAGATGCAGGAATGTTTTTGGGCCTGAGTCTGACGGGGGCTGCAAGATGACTCCTCACAGGGCGGAAACCGGCCACCGCCGACAGGTACAGGGACCTGAGGAAGGCTCTAGTGGAGCGGTTCGAACCTACAAACCAGGAGGAGACGTATAAGGCGTTCCTGAGAACGAGAGTGCGGAAGACAGGAGAAGGGCTCCAGGAGCTGCAGGAGGACCTCATGAAATAAACCCGCCTGGCGTATCCCGAGGCGGATAAAGTGGAGAACGTGTCTGGTATATCTCGATGATATTTTGGTTTTCTCCGCCACCTTTGAGGAGCACCTGGTGCACTTGGGGGAAGTATTGGACCGATTAAGGACAGCGGGGTTGAAGGTGAAGCCGTCAAAGTGCCAGTTAGCGAGGCGGAGAGTCTTGTTCCTGGGCCACCAGGTGAGTCAGGAGGGGGTGGAAACGGACCCGTCCAAAATTGAGGCCGTGCAGTCCTGGCCTACGCCGGAGAGCGTTACGGAGGTGAGGAGCTTCTTAGGCTTGGCGGGGTACTATAGGACGTTCGTATCTGATTTTTCTACGGTGGCCAAGCCGCTGAGCTCATTGGCGGAGAAGGGGAGAGCGTTCAAGTGGACGGGGGAATGCGAAGCGGCATTCCAGGAGCTCAAAAAGAGACTAACGGAGGCGCCCATCCTGGCATTCCCCCGAGCAGAAGGGGCCCTGGTAATGGACACCGACGCCAGCGATACAGGACTAGGGGCGGTACTGGCCCAGGACCAAGACGGAGTGGAGAGGGTTCTGGCCTACGGGAGCCAAACCCTTGGAAAGGCGGAAAGGAACTATTGCGTTACCCGAAGGGAGCTCCTTGCAATAGTGTTCAGGCTTAGGAAATTCAGGCACTACTTGGTGGGCTGTCCAGTCAGAGTGAGGACCGACCATGCCTCTCTCCGTTGGTTACTGGATTTCAAGGAGCCGGAGGGCCAGCTGGCCCGGTGGCTACATATAATAGGGACCTACGACATCCAGATCCAGCATAGACCAGGATGGCTGCATGCGAATGCAGATGGACTCTCCAGAACTCCGTGTAGACAATGTGGGAGGGAGGATGAGGCGGAGCAGACCCTCCACTGTCGTGTTTTCACATGGGCACAGAGCCAAAGCCTCGCAGGGAGAAACGAAAACCCAACCACGCTACCCGTGAGACCCCCAGGGCGAGAGTGGGCGGTACTCCAGGCGGAGGACCCGCTCCTCCGAAGGGTAAAGCGCTGGGTGGAAGGGACGGAGACCCCGGGGGAAGAAGAGAGGAGGGACTGGGACTACGAAAGGAAGGCATGGCACGCTCAGGCAACCAGGATGTCCGTGGAGAAGGGGGTCTTGGGTCGGTGGTGGATGGCGGAGGCAGGAAAGAAACACTTCCAAATCGCCGTACCAACAGAGGAGCGGAGGACGGTGTTACGAGAGGTGCACGGAGAACCACTGGCCGGCCACCTGGGACGTAATAAAACCATCAGGCGTCTACAGGGCGGGTACTACTGGCCGGACTTCCGGAGGGACGTGACACTATGGTGCGAAAGGTGTGAACCTTGTATCAGGAGAAAGGCAGGCCCTCCCCCGCACAGAGCACGGATCGGACATGTAGGGGCAGGACTCCCACTGCAAAGGATGGCCATGGATGTGATGGGACCACTCCCCATGACATCAGCAGGGAATCAGTTTATCCTGGTGGTGGCCGACTACTTCACCAAGTGGACGGAGGCCTATGCCCTCCCCAACCAAGAGGCGCCCACCATCACCAGGAAGTTTGTGGAGGAGTTAGTCTGTCGCATCGGGGCACCGGTGGAGATACACACCGACCAAGGGAAAAACTTCCAATCGGGATTGTTCCGGGAAGTGGTGGCCCTGCTGGGAGTATAACAGACCAGAACATGTGCTTTCTGACTGCAAAGCGACGGGATGGTGGAGAGGGCGAACCGCACGATTGAGATGCTCCTGGCGACGGTGGTGGCGGAGACGCAGAGGGACTGGGATCGGCAGCTGCCGTTCGTAATGGCGGCCTATAGATCATCAGTCCACTCGTCAACGGGGGTGTCCCCCAATGCAATGATGTTGGGGAGGGAGACAGCCGTACCCCTGGACCTGATCTACCCATTGGAAAATGGTGCAAGGGCCGGCGTGGGATATGTGGCCGAACTACAGGAAGGCAATAGCCGGGCCTACAAGACAGCGCGAGCCAATCTGGGGCAGGCGGTGGAGAGGCAACGGAGAAACTATGACGCGAGGGCTGAGGAGGGCACTTTTGACGTCGGGGGAAGAGTATTCTACTACCACCTGTGGAGGAAGAAAGGGTTGACTCCTAAGCTGCAGAGCTACGAGACAGGACCGTGGGAGATAATGGCCAGAATCGGTGAAGCGGTATATAAAATAAAAAAAGGGAAGGTCACCAAGTTGGTGCACTATGACGCCCTCAAGAAGGTTCCCCCAGGGCCCCTCCACGGGGGCCAGGACTCATCGGAGGAGAAGGAGCCGGGGAAGGAGAGCCAGGGGCCAGACGAGGAGACGGATTCAGCCCAGTCGGAGGAGGAGGAGTCTGCGGGGGCGGTAAGAGCGGTCATCCGGGACTTGAAGAGGGGTGCTCCCGGGGACAGCCGGGCAGAGGCGGAGGCGGCGCCTACTCCCAAAGCATGCAAGATGGCGACGGATACTAGTTCATGGTATGAGGAGTGGTTGGAGGGAGAGAGGAAGATAGCCAGATGGGGAGCTATGGCTCACTGGAGGGGCGAATGCCCCGAGGACGAGCCCCCACTTGACGAGGAATACATCTCTCCCCTGGAGGAGGCCGATGAAGGGAAGTGCGAAGCAGAGAGAGTTGCTCTCCTGGCCCGGAACGACGTAAAAAGGGCAGAATGGAGGAGAAGACGCGAAGATCCGTAGAGGAAGGCCATACTGGGGCGGCATGCGGAGAGATGGCGGGTATACGAGATGCTAGAGGAAGCGGAGCACGAGAATGCCACCAATGAGGAAAGGGAGGCACGGAGGAGAGTACACCATGACCTCAGGGGCCCAAGGGCTCCCGAGGCAGCAAATATGGCGGATCGGAAAGCATCACGGGACGCGATGGTGGCGCCGCCGAGTGGGCAAGGGAGGAAAACCCCGCCGAAAACAGAAACACCGAGGGAGGTGGCGCCCCCGAGCGGGGATAAAGTCCCGCCTAAAGCGGCAACGAAGTGGATGTGGAGGATGGAGGCGGGAAGAGAGCAAGGACAATAACGGTCATGTCCGGCGCGATGGGCGACGACAGACGACGGGTGGTTCTCTCTGACGGTGAAAAGGAGGACTCCAGAGGAGGAGGAAGACTGAGCTCCACGGTGGTGGAGGTGAGGAGGCAAGAAAACGGCCAGGGGAGACGACGGAGTAGAGAGGGCCGGCGAAAAGAGAGAGGGAGGCGCTCCCCACCCCACTCTTCCTCTAGCAGGTCGTTGAGTGGCTCCCAAGCCCCCTGGGGGAGCGCACGGACGGAGGGGAGCAGGAGGGGGAGGTCACCCCAGGAGAGTCAGTGGGACGGCGGAGACCGTGGGAACGGGAGGCGAGAACATTCCAAGTCCCACGACCGCGCTTACGGAGGCAGGAAACACTGGGGAAAGCGTGGGAAAGGCGCGGAACCACTCCGAGAAAGATGGGGGAATCCCACCAAAGCGGAGGGAGGAGGACCGCGGCCGCTGATTGGTCAGGAGGAGAGAAGGGGAGGGGCCAGGATGGCGGAGGCGGGCGGAGGCCGGGGATATAAGGATGGAGCGAACTCTATTGATCTCACAAAACCCACCGCAGAGTGGCCGAAGACGATCATCATGAGAAGACAGCACACCATCAAGGGCAAGCCCGTAAAGACAGAGCTAGTTGACGGGGAATGGATTCCGAAGTTCCGGTGTGACCAGTGCAGGGAGAAGGCGGACGGAAGAGTCTGGTACTTTGCCAGGAAAGATGGGATGACGAGACATATGAAAAGGCATGAAAATTATCAGGACGGCTACAGGTGCCAGGAGGCTGGGTGCCTGCACATGGTGGCACAGGACCGGGGCGATGACATGCAGCGCCACGTGGGGCGCCGCCACCCTGAGAGGGGTCCCTGGGTACAGCCCGAGGAAACCATGTCCCTACCCCTGGGGCTTCCGAAAGCCAAAGCGGAGAAGATCTTGGCAGAGGAGGATAGAAAAAAAACAGAGAAAGCAGCGGAGGCAGCGGGGACATCGCCCTCCGGGCTGAAGAGGAGGAAGGCGGAGTAGCCACAGCCACAGCCCAGCACCTCAACGGCCGAGCCTGACCAGCAACCCAGCACCTCATCTTGTCAGCAGCCCAGCATGTGGACGACCGGGGGGGTGACCACCCCGGCTTCCACCACGTCATCCCTGGTGTCTCCGGGCATCGGGATAGGGGAGGAGGAGGTGGAAGAAGGACTCCTGGAGGCCTCCAAGTTCTTGGAGGAACTGGCAGGTCTGTGGACCCCACCCCAGGTAGTCCCGGAGGGAGTAGTCACCCGGAGTGGCTCCGGGGGAAAGGGCCTGAAAAGGAAGGAGCTGGAGGAGGCGGAGGCCCTCCCAGGGAAGAAAGCACGGCGGTCCCCCCGGAAGCCGGCAGAGGAACCGGCGGTGGCCCCGGAGAAAAAGGAAGGGGGAGTGGGGGACAGTGGAGAAGAGGGAAAGGGTAGCCCGACCCGCTTCGGCCCGAGGCGGAGCAGAAGCGGGTCGGGTATGTGTTGGACGTTCTCACGGGAGTATACGGGAAGGAGAAAGAATCCCCTACTCATATGCTGGTCCGTCTGAAGACGGAGTTACCCCCGGGCTCCCTGGATATGAGGAAGGACTATGAGGCTACCAAAGCAGGGCAGCCCCTAACAAGAACTCTGTTAAAAAGCGGAACTTTTGACGATGTGTCAGGGTCAGGGGAGAGTGAGGAGGAGAAGTCAAGCCCGGAGAAGGGAGGGGGGAAACACACCATCTCGGGGGGATTGGACTCCAGCCCGGAGAAAGTAAGCCAATACGCCATACTCGGGGAGAAGCCTAAGCCCATCCTCTTCACCGGCATGGGTGTGGCCAAGAAGCAAGTAAGGATAGACTCGCCCGAGTCTCCTCAGAGGACAACAGACAGGGGGCCAGACAGGCAGGACCCTAAATCACCAGGGCGTCGGGGCGCCGACGGCTCAGAGTCATCGGAGGAGGAGGAACACTCCATACAGAGTACCTCCCTCCAGTCAGAGGAGCAGGACACCTCCACCACCAGAGAAGCTTCCATCCTCTCGGAGGGGAAGGAGGACGAGGCAGACACAGGGACGGAGGAGACCGGGGCAGTCCAGGCGGGAGAAGGGGACACCGCGCGGCAGCCGGAGGCGGGGGAAACTGGTCAGGGCCAGGTGACTGGCCAGCCCGACGAAGAGGAGGAGGTGGTGCTACCATCCGAGGTGGCAGCGTGCCCGGAGTTAGCCAGAGAGTACCTCAAAATTATTAGACGCGGGAAGGAGAGGCAGAGACAGTTAGCGGCGGAGAAAGAAAAGAGGGAGGCGAAGGAGAAGGCGGAGAAGGAGAGAATAGAGAAGGAAAGGTAAGCGGAGGAGGATAGGAAAGAGGCGGAAAGAGTAGAAAATCTCAGGAAGAAGGAGGAGGAAGACAGAGTAGAGGCAGAGCGACTCCGGGCGTTAGAAGACAAGGAAGCCAGGAGAGACAAGGAGAGAAAGGATAAGCTAAAGAGAGAGGCCGCGAAAGAAGAGAAGAACCCCCCTAAACAGCAGAAGAGCCCCCGGGGGGAAGAAAAGTGCCAGGACTACGGGACTGGAGGAAATGTTGGAGGGCGTCGGTCTCTCCCGGACCCCGCCCCGAACAGAGGTGGAAAGAGTTCCCCAGACGCCTAGACGAAGCACGGAGGACCTCTTACGGTCAAGATCTACACCGGAGAACAAGTCCGATACCTCCCCAGAAAGACGGACGAGGTCAGTAGAAACCCCCGGGACGGGGGACTATATGGGGGGAAGTCACCCGGAGGCGAGGGCAAGCACGTCAGGAGCGGAGAGGACTACCCCGACCAAAGGTAAAAAGGGGTCAAAGGGGAGGAGGCAGCCCCCTCCACCAAAGACAGGCACGTGATCAGGGAGGACTGGGGAAGGAGTTACACCGTATCAGATAACCCGGAACCCCAGGTGCATAACGATTGGACTGGACGGACTAATAGTGAAGTCCCCTAGGGGTGATTTTCTCCTCCAGATAGAAGGAGGGGAGGAAGGAGGTAAGGCCGATACTATGGTCCTCGTCCCCGAGGGGACGGAGACGATTCAGGAGGACATCAACAGCGACAGGATTCTACCCGTACCCAAGACAGATAGGTTAGTCCTGGTGACGGGGGCCCAGCTACATGAGGCGGCGGGGCGAAGTGTGGCCTCGACGGAGGGAGTAGTCTCCATACAGGAGGTAGTCAAGGAAGTAGAACCAGTAAAAATGAAGGATACGGAGGAGGAGGGGGAATCGGTTAAGGACAGACTGATGCCATGGCATAGGGACTACACGGGACCGGAGGCCCTCCGGGCTTACGCGAAGCAGCTGCGGCAGCCAACCTACATGGGACCGGACCTGCGAGTGATTCCAGGAGGAATGGCCTCCACCTCCATACAGAGTCTCGCTAACGGAGAGTTCGAGCTGGTGCAGGTAACAAGGACGCGTTACGGGGATAGCACGGGCAAAGGATTATTCAGTCGGTGTGGTCAGAGGTGGCCTAAAGGAGCGAAAGCAGAAGAGGCGACAGACGAGACGGGGACGGAGCCGATGGAGGGGGCGGAGGCAGACGTTACCGAGGTCCCGACTGAGGAGGCGGAGGAGGATGCCGAGATGCAGACGGCGAGAGCTGACGCGTCCACCTCTTGTGAGTAGGGTAAGTGACACTACGTGGCAAGCTCTGGGGGCAGGGCTGACGGGAAGGCTCCAGTACAGGGGCGCGGCGTTCCCATGGAAGCGGGGGGAACGGAAGACATCGGAGGTGCTGCCGGGTCGGAGGGAGCTGTCTCGTAAGGTTAAGGGGGGGCGTGAAGGTAGCGACGGCCGAGTCCACGGGTCGCTGGCCAGTACAGGCCCAGAAACTGAGAAGAACGAGGGGAAGCAGCTCAGACGAAAGCACAAGCAGGGGAACAGTAGTAATGAAAGGCTACTTACCTTGTTGTTGCAGTAACGGATCGGGGAGTCCGGACGGAGGGTGCCGAAGGAGGAGCACCGGAGGGACCAACTCAGAGGGCGAACGACGGAGGTGGTCGGTGGAGGGGTCCGGATGGGGACTGGTGGCTGCCAGAGGAGGACGTCACTACGGAGTACGAAGGGTACATGCACATCTTGTTGGTCATTTACGAGATGGCCGGTTTTGACTTTATACGAGAGGAGTACGAAGTGTATATTTACGCCTTGTTGGTGATTTACGAGATGGCCGGTTTTGACTTTATACGAGAGAACTTGGGATTACGATAAGAGTATGTATATAGACGTACCGGCGACGGCCGGGGATAGGATTACGGGAAACGAAGGTGGAGTTTACAGTACGTGGATTAAGGGCGACAGATGGAGGTGTCGGAGGTGTCAAAGGACTGGGGCGCCACCGCCAGGGGGCCACCGATCCTCCAGGATGACCAGAATGACATTGTTATAAGAAGGGTCGCTACGGACCACGTTACTATAGGTCATGCTAAGCCACTACGGTGGAGGTTCATACGAGTCAAGTTTACTAGATAATTGTATGTATATATGAACAATGATAACTTGTATGTATGTATAAATAATGATAACACGTAAACACCGAGGGGCCATGGTGTATATAGTTTATTCAAAATTGGATACCCATCTGCAGGAGGGTCATATAAGCCAATACGCCATACTCGGGGAGAAGCCTAAGCCCATCCTCTTCAGCGGCATGGGCGTGGCCAAGAAGCAAGTAAGGATAGACTCGCCCGAGTCTCCTCAGAGGACAACAGACAGGGGGCCAGACAGGCAGGACCCTAAATCACCAGGGCGTCGGGGCGCCGACGGCTCGGAGTCATCGGAGGAAGAGGAACAATCCATACAGAGTACCTCCCTCCAGTCGGAGGAGAAGGACACCTCCACCACCAGAGAAGCTTCCATCCTCTCGGAGGGGAAGGAGGACGAGGCAGACACAGGGACGGAGGAGACCGGGGCAGTCTAGGCGGGAGAAGGGGACACCGCGCGGCAGCCGGAGGCGGGGGAAACTGGTCAGGGCCAGGTGACTGGCCAGCCCGACGAAGAGGAGGAGGTGGTGCTACCACCCGAGGTGGCAGCGTGCCCGGAGTTAGCCAGAGAGTACCTCAAAATTATTAGACGCGGGAAGGAGAGGCAGAGACAGTTAGCGGCGGAGAAAGAAAAGAGGGAGGTGAAGGAGAAGGCGGAGAAGGAGAGAATAGAGAAGGAAAGGCAAGCGGAGGAGGATAGGAAAGAGGCGGAAAGAGTAGAAAATCTCAGGAAGAAGGAGGAGGAAGACAGAGTAGAGGCAGAGTGACTCCGGGTGTTAGAAGACAAGGAAGCCAGGAGAGACAAGGAGAGAAAGGATAAGCTAAAGAGAGAGGCTGCGAAAGAAGAGAAGAACCCCCCTAAACAGCAGAAGAGCGCCCGGGGGGAAGAAAAGTGCCAGGACTACGGGACTGGAGGAAATGTTGGAGGGCGTCGGTCTCTCCCGGACCCCGCCCCGAACAGAGGTGGAAAGAGTTCCCCGGACGCCTAGACGAAGCACGGAGGACCTCTTACGGTCAAGATCTACACCGGAGAACAAGTCCGATACCTCCCCAGAAAGACGGACGAGGTCAGTAGAAACCCCCGGGACGGGGGACTATACAGTACGTGGATTAAGGGCGACAGACGGAGGTGTCGGAGGTGTCGGGGGACTGGGGCGCCACCGCCAGGGGGCCACCGATCCTCCAGGATGACCAGAATGACATTGTTATAAGAAGGGTCGCTACGGACCACGTTACTATAGGTCATGCTAAGCCACTACGGTGGAGGTTCATACGAGTCAAGTTTACTAGATGATTGTATGTATATATGAACAATGATAACTTGTATGTATGTATAAATAATGATAACACGTAAACACCCAGGGGCCATGGTGTATATAGTTTATTCAAAATTGGATACCCATCTGCAGGAGGGTCATATATCACTTTCACCCAGTACGCTATTAATTAGTTGGGGAGAGTGTGGCGTAGACCGAGGGGTCGGGGGAACCACCGACCCCGGAGTCACGTCAGATGTTCTCGTATTACCATATATGTATGTCGGTGTAGACCGGGGGGTCGGGGGCGATGCCGAAACCGTCCTGGTGCGGGGGCGGAGGAGCCGCCGACCTCGGAGTCACACCCAAAAACGTTCTATTTACCTGCGTTCGGAGGAGGGTTCCTCCGACGCTGGATCTCTGTCGGAGACGCCAGCGTTGGAGGAACAGGAAGCGTATAAATAGGAGGGGATCGACACCTGGAGGCAGTCTGGATCCACGGGTGCTGGTGTCTACATCTTCAGGCTTCCCCTCCATAGGCTAGGAGTTACACAAGGATACTTAGCTGGTGTGGCAGAGAATGCCAGGCAATAAAGTGTCATTAATAACAAGAAGCCGAGTTGTGTGATACTTCCGCATTACAATAGTGGACTCCGATAAAAACGCTACAATATATATGTGTGTGTGTGTGTGTGTGTGTGTGTGTGTGTGTGTGTGTGTGTATGTGTGTGTATGTGTGTGTAGGAATGTGCTATATCGTATGTACCATCATTTGCATCTCACCTTTTTTGGTTGCAAAAACTGTGGCAGATAGTTAATTAGAAAATAAAATACATGCCATGGAACAGAAGAAGTGATTGTCAGGATGATTTGTTTGGTTTGTGTACATGTAGGGCTTCCGTAGGGGTCATAGTGTACTATTTTACAAGAAGTTCCAGGTGGCAGTATGGTGGTACACAAATTCACTTAATATAGGAATCTCTGAAAATAAAAACGAATCTGTGGCAACTTTGGAACAAGGATTCCATCGTCATTTTTAGAGTGTAGAAAGTTCATGCTGGAAATTCCATGGTTTCCCAGCATTAAATCCATCTCTAATAAAGTGGAGTGAGAAACATACACATATAAATGGCATAATCAAGGACAGATAATGCAATAATGTGAATAAGACATGTTTTACAGTGTAAAAAGTCCACGCTTGAAATTCCATAGTTTCCCATCATTAAGTTTGTACCTAATAAAGTGGAGTAAGAAATAGCTAATACAAATGGAAAAAATCCAGGTAGAAAATGTAGGGGATTAAGTTAAAACAGAAGTAGAAGGGCATCCTTTCCTAAAGACTGAAGAAGCAAAAAGTTTAGACTAGGTACCAGGAAGTAATAAAGAAGAGACCTGAGAAAGGGAAAAAAAAGGTGCACTGTTGTAGATGGATATTGCTGAAAATGATACAAAATGGTGATGATGCACAAGATGGCTGGAGAGAAGGCTCAGGCTGTAAAGAGACACCGAGATAAAACCAGCAACATGGCACTGAGTGGAAACAAACCAGCAAGAAGCCAACCTCAGATGGCAATCATGTGAAATTGGAACAGAGGGGGGTCACTTTTTTGCCATTTTACAGCCCCTCTACAAGGCTAACTGATTTGTATATTTCCTTATAGATATAAAGAAAAAAATAGATGCAGCCCCCTGTTTTGGGCTCTCTCTTACTTAGAAAAATGCAGTCTTAATAGAAGTTTCAACTGATTTTACAGCTATTGAGTGGACACATAAAGGTAATAGGTAACCATACCTCTCATTCAGTTATGACAGGTTTAAAACCCCCATTAATTTTTTATGTCATTAATAGCTCCTGTTTTTCTGCTCGGAGGTTTTAACTGCCACTGCTTTTTATGTAAGTACTACAGTCACCACCCATTTGGTTCTGAGTGCCACCCCCTGAGATTGGAAGTGTTTGCCTCTTGTCCTGCCTCCTATCAGCTTTCTGATCATCATTACTCAATCCTTCACATCTCTGGTTCCTAATAGCTGGACTTCACTGTTGTCTCCTGCCTTTTCTCATTACTTTATTTCTGTGCTCTCTACCTCTTACCTTCCCTCTTGTTTGGAGTAGAGTAGGGGCTGTTAGTAATTACCATAATGGGGAAGAGCATTAGGCCACCATAACATTTTATGGTGACCTAATGCTCTGTCAAACGTGTGTTAGAAGAAATAGTGTAAAGTGGACGCACAGTAATCTTAGAGCTACTCTTTACACAATCTTCACTAAGAATAGTTCAGTTCTATATATTAATAAAATGGATATTGTATTGACGTGGCACATTTTGAATATGCCTTAGGACAAGACTGAGATCAAATAGCAAACCTTGTTACTGGTGAATACAATGTCTTACAGTTACACAGGCAATGAAAAAACTATTTTCTGGAAACTTATCTCAAAGTCTTCACATTCAATATTCCCTTAGCTATAAACCTTTTTCACTTTAAAAGTGTATAATGTTGCTTGTTACACCAACATCTAAAGTGCTGATCATGCAAGGTACACCGAATCCTCCGATTTCCTGTACAAAAACCTTCAGTGTAGCATTCAGTAAATGTTCATTTCCCCATTGCTTCTAGCTTTTCTTTCTATCTCTTTCTGTCTGTCTGTCTGTCGGTCTGTGTTTACTAGAGCTACACTGTGGGGTTTGCATAAGTACAACACTACGTTGTGGGGCCATTGTTTGCTAGGAGAAGTCTGATTCACATTATCTCAAGTGTAAACACATGTTGTTAAGCCACGTCAGCCACTTTGGTGTTTTCAGGGACTTCTCTGCCTGACTAGCATGACCCGACTACATTCAGACATTTTAACCGCATAATGTACATATGTACATGTATGAAATGTGCACCCCACAATGATCGATTGTACCCATTACCCAACCCCACAGTGCCCAGACCAAATTTTTTCCCACAACGTAACTCTCATCTGTAGGGCTGTCTGTCTGTTCGTTCTCTCTCACTCTCTCTCTCTCCCTCTCACACACACACACACACACTTTCTCTTGCTCCCTCTCCATCTCCCTCTCTTTTCTATCTAGCTCCATGTCTGTTATCTTTCTATCTGTATTCTTCCTACTCTTCCTACTTTCTTGTTCTAACCCCAGCCCAGAGTGCCTAGTAAGTATTGCCCTCTCACTTATTACTATGATTGCCCTCTATCGCCAAAACTAGGATCCAATTGCTTCAGGTGTGGTATAATCAACTCCCTGACTCGTTCTGGGTATCAGTCCAAGAAGCTTTTATACTGTTCTTGATCAGTCCCATTATACTCTACTGTGAAACCGAAGCAACTCAACATTTCTTGTCCTACAGTGGTGCTACACACACTTCATCTCTTTCATGGTGGGGCTTTGGTTGGAGAAACAAATTCATTCTGCTAACAACTCTAGCTGCCTTATTATCAGAGCTCTTTTGAGGTTGCAAGCAAGGTGGTTATAATGTGTGTGATATAAAGATTTAACACTGAAAAAGAGACAGGTGAGCTATGCTTGCCGCAAAAGAAGGAGGAATCAGTAAGATTGTTAGAGTTACTGTATTCATTTGACAGAGTACACAAACTCAATCACAGCTCTCTTTGGTTTAACTATACCCCTCAGCCACTGGCTACTTTGAACTAAATAGGATCTAGCTAACCTTTTTTTTATTTACAAACACTGTTTCTATCCTGACATTCTGTATTTGCCCTTTCCCTGGTTGGCACAGTGTGAAGGCACTAAATCATTTTGTACAGATGGGACAAATTTAGCCACCAGACGTGGATTCCATTTGTTTTTTTATCTAAGTCATCTGATTATGTGGAGATAGGAGGCAGGAGGGGATATGGGAACTGGGCGTGGTGTGACGGATTCATTGATGTGAGGATGCAGATAGAGCTGGGTTAACCATTTAAGGGCTGCTAAGCAATTTAATGTATTATGCACAATGAGTGGTCATGAATGCAACTGAGGTGAGTTACTAACCAGGGCTACATTCATGCATTTCATCAACTATGTTGGCCTGATACACTGCCAGAGTGTTGGCTTAACCCAGTGTCCTACTGTCCTACATGTAGGACGCCTAAGTGTCATCATCAGATGAAGTCTATATCCACACATAAAATCATCAGATATTGAAGTAAAATGCTGCATCCTATAGTTCTAGGTCCAAGGCTTCCAAAAATGCTCCATACAGGTTTTCTTAGGTACTTTTATGACATTACACCCATGCCCCAAATCACCTTCTACTTAGAAAATTACCTTCTGCTATAGATTTTGACCTTCACAGAGGGGACAGATGCCCAAATTCCTACTGTCTTATATGGAGGACGGTGCTTATCTCTGGATCCACTGGTTTCTGGCACTCTCTTACAGGAATTGTGGTTTCCATGGTAACCAAAAGAACACAAATTTAAAAGAATAGTAGTCCTAAGAGTGGTACTGTCCTTGATGTAGGACGGTAAGCAAAATCTCTGGACACGCTGCAGGTAAAGGTCAGAAATTTTGTACAGGGCATATTTGGTCATATATTAGTCTACCTATCAATTTTCAGCACTCTATGACAAAAATTGCCACTTTAGGGCTATCTGGGTTAATGCCCCAAAAGAAAGAAAAGAGATGATTGAAATTGAACAAAAAGTGCTGATGAGCAGAGTGAACCCTGGCAAGCAACTTGATAATGCCACATTCTATAGGATTGATACAACTGTGGTGATACATTGCCTGAGCATTGTGGGCTGATGATGCACCAATAAGCTGTGGTAATGAACCTTCCAGCACTGCATTCATGCATCATACCTACCCAACACCACTAGTGCTTCATTGGGGTATCATGCCACCCGATGGGCATGGTATTCCTTCGCATTTGGGGCACTTGAAGGGTTAAAGGCTGCCTTTTGGAGAATGTGGTGTTGGTTTTGGCTGGTGTGAGAGTTAGGGATCTGCAACAGCGTGTGATGGAATAGAAATGTTGATAAAAAGGGATAAAAGCCTTTCAGGTGTGCAAAAGAAGAAGAAGAAGAAGAATTTAAGGGATTGTGTCTAACACTGACAGGAAAAGTAACCAGACACACAGAGGCAACAGAAAGAAAGGGATAAAGGCGTTTTAGGTGTGCAAGGGAAGCCAATTACAGCTAATAGAAGATAGGTGCTTTGGTTTTGGTGGGTGGTGATACTGGAGAGGGTGGCTGTGGTCCAATCATTATGCAGAGTTATAATAGTATAGCTTCCCTTTCTTTCATTGGTCACACCCATGCACACTTTGGTCAGGAAGTACTATCCTAGCTTTGGTCTCATATGTGCTAATGAGGTGCTCGGTGCTATAGTAGGTCTGCTACATGCCCCCACGAAGGGGAACTCAAACAAATACAGTCTTATTATATATGTTTCAATCAAAAAAGATTACTGTTAGCCTTCATCCCATGCAGAGTAAATAGGTTATAGTTTGCTCTTATATTCAATAAGTGATTGTCTAAATGCCACATGGATATGTTACCTGTAGGCTGTTTTCTTTCTAAATAAAGGAACCATTTTTAAGGGCATTCAAATAGAATATTGAGAGGTTTTGCCATGCTAGAATTCTTATGTCATCAATATTGTTGCTTGTTGTGAAAGAAAGTGATCAGTTATCTTCAGCGCAATAGCAATCACCTCCCCAAAGCCAATACTTATATTTTCACTAGCACCCCTCCCCCCGAACCACCGCTTCTCCCATCACCACCAGCCCCACCTACAGTCTTCATTACTGTCAAGGATCCAATTCTCTATTGCTCCGGAAATGAACACAGGTCCAGAACATGCAATCACAAAACACCTACTAGAGAGAATCACCCACAACCAAACTTCCTACCAGCAATAAAGGTGGCTGAATTACAAGGTATACATACTGGCAGTTTATTAGCATCAGGGCAGTGGTATAGCAGTTTTAAGGGTTTTTTCCCTTTCCTTTTCTTGTTCTTCTTTCTAAGCACACAAATACCAGAAGAAAATTAATGTACACAGACAAAATTGAATGAGACATATATATATATTGATTAGAAAAGGAAAAGGAGCATAAAAGTAGGTGTGTTTGTGTTGATGTTGCAAGCATTGTAAAATCATAAAGATCCAGGACATGGGGGAGGATATATGTACCCAGTGCACCAGATCCATATACAGTATTTGTACATGATATATCATCCAAGTATAACAAATCATAATGTAGGTGTAAGAGGGCATAAAATATGCTTTATCATATGTGACAGGATCTGCAAAAATTTCCCTTTGCAAGGTACATTATGGTCCCTATTTCCAGAACATGTCTCATGTGTATTATCATCTCCATCTTACCTATGTTGGTAGTGAAAATGAAAGTAAAAAAATACTTCCCTGCTATAGAACAGGGCCCTGATCCAAAAGAAGTAAATATTAGGATGATCAGTTGGTTTGTATACATGTAGCACTTCTGTAGGGGTCATAGCCTGTTGGTATTTGGTATTTTGTAGAGTTTTGTAGGTTAACAGTAACACATTTTGTAGGATGAGGGAAGGCACTGGGAAGTAAATATCTGCATAGAGGTAAGTCAAGGAAAGCAAATAGTCAAAAGGAGATAGGAGAAAAAGGTGAGTGCACTAGGAGTTGGGATCGGACAGTATATTGGGGTTTTGAAATGAACAGGTGAAGAAAGGTACATTTATCAACTACAAGAATATGCTGCACTGTATTGCCATAGACTCACAGCCAGAGCTGGCCCCTACACTCCTCCCCACCAGCTTCTGCCAACCCTACTACTCCAACCCAACCTCCAGCAGGTGACTAGTTTACCCCTAGCAGGTTGAAGTGTTAGCTGAGTCATACCAGCCCAGCCACCGAGTTCCATAGCCCCCCCTTACACGGGTTTGAAACCCGGTGTTTCCACCAATGTAGAGGTCGGCGAAAACGTACTTGGAAACACCGGGTTTCGAACCTGGGACCTCTCAACTTGCAAGCAAGCACTCTACCACTGAGCTACATTCCTAGACCTGATGTTCTCTACCTTCCACCTACATCTGGGTAGGTATGACACAAGGGGGCAGTGTTCACTGGCTGACCAGCCCCTGGGGGATGGTGCAACCGGAACGGGGACAGCCATACTGCCATGGACTCACATCCAGAGCTGGCCCCTACACCTGTAAAACTGAAAAGTAAAACACTTTAATTGTACACCAGCAAACCAGTTTAGTTTTCTACAAGATGCTCCAGGGGCAGTACAGTGTTACACAAATGTACAAGGAATCTCTGTGAAAATATTGATGGATCTCTGGCAACTTTGGGACAGGGATTCCATCATTATTTGGACGACATATTTTTACAGTGTAGAAAGTCCATGCTGGAAATGTCATGGTTTCCCAGTATAAAGTTTGTACCTAATAAAGTGGAATAAGAAATAGTATACATAAATGGCAAAATCTAGGAAAGACAATGCAGGTGATTAGAACAGAAGTAGAAGGGTATTTAGAGATTTAGACTAGGTACTGGGCAGTAATAAAGAAGAGAGCAGGTGCATTGTTGTAGATGGATATTGCACCAAATGAAACAAAATGGTGATGATGCACAATATGCCTAAGGAGAAGGCTCAGGCTGTAAAGAGACACTGAGATAAAACCAGCAACATGTCGCTGAGTGGAAGCAAACATGCGAGAAGCCAACCTGAGATGGCCATTATGTGAAATTGGAACAAAGGGGGGGCACTTACTTTTTGATTTATAGGTACCTGCAAAACTACACCACACTCCCTCTTTTATCCATCTGACAGACCCCTCAAAAGGTACATGTTTTTTAAAGTTCCTTATGTAAACAAACGAGACAGATACGGCCCCCTGTTTTGGCCCCTTTCTCCCTAGAATAGGGCAGTGAATGAAGCAAAGTAGTGGATAACATTACTCCTAGGTCAATTTAGACAGGTATATAGAATCCATTAACTGCAAATCATAATGTCATTAACAGCTCTAATGTATCAGCTGCCACCACTCCTTAGTGTCAGTACAACAGTCGGTACCCAATCTGTTTTTAGTGCCCCTCCCCCTGCCACTCTCCTGGGATTGGAAGTGTTTGCCTCTTGTTGTGTGGGTGCCGTTATGTGTCCTATCAGCTTTCTGATCATTGCCACCGGATCCTTCCCATCTCTGCTTCCCATTCGCTGGGCTTCACTGTTGTCTCCTGCCTTTTCTCATTACTTTATTTCTGTGCTCTCTACCTCATACCCTCCCTCTTGTTTGGGGTAGAGTAGGAGCTGTTGGTAATTATTACCATTATGGGGAAAGTTTCTGAAAGTCAAGGACTTTATAACGGTTTATAGCAGCCTAGTGCTCTGTCACATGTGTGATAGAAGAAATAGTATGCAGTGGCTGCACAGTAATTTTAGAGCTACATTTTACTCAATATTCATTAAGAATACTTCAGTGCACCTTTATGTTAGTCTATGCTCATTAAATGGATATTGTGTTGATGTGGCACAATTTAAATATGCCTTAGGAAAAGACTGAGATCAAATGACAAACCTAGTTACTGGTGAATATATCAACTTATGATATAACACAGAAACACATACAATGAAAAAAGTTATTTTCTGGAAAATTTATCACATTCTTCACGTTCATTACTCCCTTATCTACATTTCACTTTAAAAGTGTATAATGTAGCATGAGGTTGTATGTTACCACCACATTTATGAAGCTCATTATGTATATTAGATAGATGATTCAGGGTCCTTGATTAGTCTTTACTCAGCTAGCAATATGCATCAAGATATCAATTTGATGATATCTTTATTATTTCATGTGCCTAAGAATTTGCTGCAGAAGAGAATAGACAGCAAACATAATACATTGATCTTAATATGATTTGATAGTGTATTGAACACACTTTCAGTATGATTTCCAAAGGTTCATTTCCAGGAAGGTCTACTTATTTTAGTTATGTCATTATGTCATTTAGGGTACCTAACCCTTCATCCTCTATTCATCAGATTTTCAAAGCTGCCCAAGTTGGTTTGTCTTAGGTTCTGCTAAATTGGGTTACTTAGGTGTGGCTTTTTTAAAATGAAAAAAAAAACTCATTACGTAAGGTACCCCTGAGTGTACCCCTGATGATTTGGTACACTGATGATTTTTTCATCGCATTTAGGTGCATCGATCAAAGTGCCAACACCCAAGAAGTACTCGCAGAGCTCTTTGTAATTGTTTTTCAACCACACACTCAAAATGTTTTTGCATTTCCCATTTTCTGTGTATTTGCCATGCCTTATACATGCAGGATTCTGTCTTAATGGCAGTCTTTTCTGATTTGCTGTACAAAGATCTTCAGTGTAGCAGTCAGTAAATTTTCATTTCTTTATTTCTTGTAGCTTCTCTCTCTCTCTCTCTCTCTCTCTCTCTCTCTCTCTCTCTCTCTCTCTCTCTATTTTCTTGTTCTAACCCCAGCCCCCAGAGTGCCTAGTAGTTATTAACCTCTCACTTATTACTATTACTATCAATGCCCTTTATCACCAAAAATAGGCTCCAATTGCTTCAGGTGTGGTATAATCAACCCCCAGAATCCTTCTGGTTATCAGTCCCATAACACCTGGAGGCAGAGCCCCTGTGTGACTGCTAGCTAGGACCTGCAGACCTAATCATCTCTTCATTAGTGATACACATATACCATAGGGAATTGAGGGTCTGTTGATCATATGGTGACACATGATGTTGACAATGTCCATCTCCAATCATCCTTCCCACCTATCTAGTGAATTAGTTTTTATTTCTCTTTCCCTTATTCTATATCTTTCCCATCCATTTTATAGATCCTACTTAGATTTGTCCACCCAACTGAGTTTGCATACAATCCAGTACACTCTACTTTGAAACTGAAGCAAGATCAACATTTCTTGTCCTACACACACTTCATCTCTTCTTTTTCTATATGAATTCAGTTTATTTTCTAATCACTTTCATGGTGGGGCTTTGGTTGGAGAAACAAATTCATTCTGCTGACAGATCTAGCCACCTTTTTATCAGCTTCTTTGGAGGTTGCAAGCAAGGCGGTTAGAATGTGTGTGATATTAACGATTTATCACTGAAAAAAAAATATTGGTGAGCTATGCCTGCTGCAAAAGAAGGAGGAATCAGTAAGACTGTTAGAGCTACTGTATTCATTTGAAAGAGCACACAAACTCAACAAGTGCACACACCCCTCTTTGGTTTAACTACCCTTTCAGCCCCTGACCACTGTACGCTATATTGGATCTAGGTAACCCTTTTTTTTTTTTTTTTTACAAACACTATTTCTTTCCTGGCATTCTGTATTTCCCCTTTCCCTGGGTGGCACAGATGGCACTAACTCATTTGGTACAGATGGGACAAAGTTAGCCACTAGACATGGATTCCATTTGTTTTTTTATATAAGTCATCTGATTAATTGAAGATAGGAGGCAGGAGGGGATATGGGAATTGGGCTTCATGTGAACGATTTATTGGTGTGAGAATGCAGATAGAGCTGGGTTTAACTATTTAAGGGCTGCTAAGCACTGTAATGTTTTGAGTCCATTGGTCGGTATGATGTATGAATGCCGCCCAGGCGAGGTACTCACCAGGGCTACATTCAGGCGTCATGCAGATCTTGTGGGACTGATACACTGCCAAAGGGTCGGATTGATGCACCAAAAGAAAAGATGATAATTCAAATTGAAAACATGCTGATGAGCAGAGTCAACCCTGGCAAGGAACTTGCCAATGCCAGATTCTATAGGATTGATACAAAGGTAGTGATACATTGCCTGAGCATGGTGGGCTGATAATGGACCAATTAGCTGCCGGTAATAAACTTGCCAGCAATGCATACTATGGTGGCCAATGAGGGCCGACAAAAAAAAATTCAAAATAAAAAGAATTCTGTCCAAAAGATTTCTTTTTCTCAAAAAAGGTTTGTCGAAAAAAAATTCTTGAATTTTTTTTCTTGCTGTCACTGTCAACTGAGAAAAAAACATTGTTCTGTCAATGTCAACTGAAAAATTAAAAAAACTCACTGTCACTGTCAACTGTCAATCTGATCTGCACTGACTTGTGACAGGTATCTTTTAGCATTGGGAATAGAAGACTATCCATACTAGAATATGAAGGAAGGAAGGAAAAAAAGAGGAACGAACGGACGATGCATGAATGAAAGAGGAACAAATGAAAAAGGAACAAATGAAAGAACAAAGAACAAATGAAAGAGGAATGAACAAATGAAAGAAAGAATGAAAAAGTTATGAAAGAGGAATGAATGAAAGAGAAAGGAACTAAAGAGGATTGAATAAAAGAGGAAAACAAAAGAGGATGGAATGACAGAGTAAACGAAAAAAAGGGTGGAAAGAAAAAAGTAATGAAAGAGGGAAACAAAAGAAATTAAAGAAGGTGGATCAATAGAGGAAATGAAAGGAAGGAAAAAAAAAGAAAACTGAAAGAGGGTGAAATGAAAGAGGTTAAAACAAAAAAGGAAAATGAAAGAGGAAGACACAAAAGAGGATAAAACGAAAGGGGAAGGAACAAAAGAGGGTGAAACGAAAGAGGGTAAAATGAAAGAGGGTAAAACGAAAAGGGTAAAATGTAAGAGGAAAGAGCGAAGAGATGAAAGAAAAAGGAATGAAAGAGGGTAAACAAAAAGAGGAAGGAAAGAAAGGATAAACTGAAAGAGAAAGGAATGAAAGAGGGTAAAATAAGAGGGTAAAATGAAAGAGGAAGGAACGAAAGAGGAACGAAAGAGGATAAAACGAAAGACCTAAATGAAAGAGGAAAGAACGAAAAAGGTAATGAAACAGAATAAAATGAAAGAGGAAACAAAAGAGGAAATGAAATTTCATTTTCCTCTTTTATTCCATCCTTTCATTTTCCTCTTTTCTTTATCTCTCTTTCATTCCTTCCTCTTTCATTTTCCTCATTCGTTTTTTGCCGAAGGCGCAGAGAATTTTCAAGCCCCTCTTTGATCTATAGAAGCGTGTGGGCTTTTTTGCTAAAAAGAGGGTGAATTTTTTCAGCCCCCCTCAAGGGGGTTTGCCCCCCCCTCAAACCCACCACCCGCCTTGTTAATAAATAATGACCACTGCCTTAGGACTAGCGCTAGTAGAATCAAAGTAAACAGCCCATAAAAGGGAGAGTTCACACGCGATTCTTTGGCAACTTTGGGGGGGAGTCATTATTTATGCACAGGGGGCAGGCCCCCCTCCCTTGTGTTAAAAAAATGGCCAGAACTAAGGGAGTGATCATTTTTCAACAACGGGGGGTGGGGGGGCTGGTGGATTTGAGCGGGGGGGTCAGAATTTTTCAACCCCTCATTCCTGCATCAGCGACACTTAACAAGGGGACGAAGGGGATGGTGGGTGTGGGGGGGGTTCGACCCTAGTCCCAATGACTAGATCCTTAGTCCGGGGGATACATTCCTAGTACCAACTACATTAGACATCAATGAATTAATTTATAGTCCTGAGGACCACATATTAGTCCCAAGGAATAGCCCTCAGGACTAAACATGTAGGACTTCTCTGGGACTATGAATCTAGGGATTAAATTTGGAAGTGACTGCCTTGATTGATCGATTTCTAGCCGTCAGGACTATTCTTCTAGCTTGAAGACTACACTTATAGTCCCTAGGACCACCATTTCTGTCCCAGGTGCTGGGGACTATCTCCTTAGTCCCTAGGACGAATATGTGGTCGTCAGGGGGACCATTCCTTCAGCTGGAGGACTACATTTTTAGTCCTGGGGACTAAAGGTGTTGTCCTCAGGATTAACATTCTAGTCATCGGGAATATGTCTCTAGTCCCTAGCACTAAATGAGTAGTCCTCAAGACTAAAGTCTAGTCCTCAGTACTATGATCTTCAATCCGTAGGACTAAAGGTGTACCGGGGGTAGTCCTCAGGTTAGAGAAATAATCCTGATGGCTGGAAAACAAGGCAGCCTATGATACATATTAAATTAGTACCCTACAGTACACAGTACTGGATTCATAGTCCCAGGGACTAAGCGTTAGTCCTTGGGACTAAAACATAGTCCTAAGGACTAAACCTTGAGTCCCCAGAACTAGGATCTAGCCTCTAGCATCAAGATTTTACTAGTTTTAACAATTTATTAATTTTGTTAAATGCCTAGATTCAAATCCTGTAGTACCTGTGACTAAAGACTATAGCCCTCAGGACTAAAATATAGTACTTGGGGCTAGAGATGCGACCCTGGGGACGAAAGGCCCGAGTTCACAGGATCAGTTGTCTAGTTCTGCTTTAGTCCTAGGGAATAAATCTATAGTCCGAGGGACTATAATATGTTTAGTCCTGAGGATAAATATACACCTGCCTAGACATAATATAAAGTGTAGTCCTTCACACTAGAATGATAGTCATCATTCCCAGTAAGGGGAAGTAAGCCTGTAGTTCCTATCCAGATCTTTATTCTATTTGAACAATGCTCTAGCATAATCATAACTATGCCCTTTACCATCAAGGTTCCCTTTCCCAACCTACGTTACTATTAGGAACTGTATGTTGCAATACATCCTATACCATACACTTATCTGTGACTATCTGCATACGTTTGGACATGCGGTTCTATGTAAAGCTGCAGTTGCTAGGCAACCACATGACATAGCAATCATTTCTACCTATGTCCATACTATGTGATGTGCACAAGGGAGCTATATGCAATTTGAAATCAGTGAACTATGTCCTTCATGCACAAGCCATAGTATATGCCTACAGGTATGAATCTAGACATTGTTGCTATGCAAAACTGCTATTGCTTGCTAGGCCACCACACAACCTAGCAACCTTTTATCACCTATATTCCTAGTCTATGATGGAAGTCACAGAAGAGTTATATACAAGTTTACATCAGGGGAGTTTGTTACTGAAAGAAAATCATGCAGATATGAGAATTCAAGCATATTTTCAGGCTTGGTTGCTATGCAAAGCTGCTGTTGCTAGGCAACCACACCACTTAGCAACAAAACAAATGCAACACTGTATTCTACTAAGCTGATTTATAGGGGGTAGGACCCACCAGATACTTTCTAGACTGCACATTTATGTAATTCAAAGTGACATCTGAATCTATTGTCAGCCATTTTGAATTCCAGCCATATACAGCCTCGCCATTAAATTTTATGAAGTAGAGACATGGATATATTCTCAATCAGCACTCTTTTAGCATAAGAATCAGGAGAATTGATAAAGATTTAGCATGGAAAAACATCCACTTACATAACGAGGAGATTATTGAAATGGAACAGCATCGTATTGGCTTAAGGTAGTGTCTTTGCATCCAAGGCAATAACGTGTGTCATAGTCATCAAGGAATTCTGAAAAATGTCTCATATTAAGGTTTGCCCTACATAAATCATATTAGATATTGTGCTTAGATGGGGATAAGGGCAAGTTTTATACATGTATCTGGAGCGCATTTAAGATTTTCAGTAAAAAAAAAAAGGAACTTTGTAATTTCAATCTTCCGTTTTCCCGACTGTCTGGTACACTCAAATCTGAACTTAAAAACATGTATTAGGGCTTAATGGAAAGCTTATTGAGTCTTCTTTCTAACAAGACCAACAGCTTCAGGATCCAGACAAGGTAAGATAGTCTAAGAGCTTGGGCATTGAGCATACCCCTTGAATAACATGGTACAAAAATTGACCCAAAAGTGGTCTGAACCCACACATGGATAATGAGCCAAAACAGGTGGTGCGTCCCAAGATAATCAATGTTAACATCTTGAATCTTATTCAGGGGATCCTAAGGATCGAAAAAATACTTATCGCGTTGGGATGTGGGGGGTTGCATGGTGGGTCCTATCAGCCCCCAGCCTACAGGTCTGGGAACTACGGGCATAGTCCTGGAGACTACATTTTAGTCCTGAGGATTATGCAAAGTGTAGCTTTAGTCCTCAGGACTAAACAGGTAGTCCCTGGGACTAGAATTTGTACCGAGGAATTAACCATAACTTGTTCTCCAGTTTGGGGACTACAATTGTATAACTTTTGTCCTGGAGTGTACTGAGCAGTCCTCAGAACCGCAATATAGTCCTCAGGACGAGTTTTGTAGTTCCAGGGACTATGAAACCCTGGTTCTTTCTAAAATTCGCTCCATCCCCTTTTACCCTGTACATGTAGTAATGCAAGGACAGGTAAAATCATTCCCCTCCCCCCGGGTCGAAAAGAATCCCCCCCCCGTTATTTATCAACAGGGGGGTGAATTTGTACCGAATTTTCGTGCAGACATGTAAAAATTTTTTACACCCCACCCCCCCAGACAGACGGCAGTCAAACTTTTTTGCGTCTCCCCTTTGATCTATAGTAGCATGCAGGCTTTTTTGCTAAAAAGAGGGTAAATTTTTTTTAGCCCCCCTCAAGAGGGGTTAACCCCCCCCCTCGGGAGGGGTCAGATATTTATATGCCTCCCTTCAACCCCCCTTTGATAAATAATGACCACTCCCTTATGGACGCAGAGACTCGGTGTAGCTGCGTTCTTTTAGTCCCCAGGACTAGGCTTCCCGCACAGCTGCTGCTGGCCGCTGCAGCGTACGTGGCAAACAGGGGCAGGATGGACGCAGCAGGCACCATAGTCCTTGGGACTAGTTAAACCGCTGTCATCGGTATCCTGCCCATGGCATTATCTTACCTTGGGGCACTTAAAGGGTTAAAGGCTGCCTCATGGAGAAGTTGATACTGGTATTGGCTGGAGTGAGAGTTCAGGATCTGCAACAGCACGTAATGGAATAGAAATGTGCTGGAACCTTTTTAATGTGATTGGTGTGAAAGTTTTTTTTTTTAATGGATGGACTTTTATGCTACATTGATACAAGTCGTTTAAGTATTACATATGTTTTGAAGTCTCTTTACTACAGATGATGAAAATATTGCTTAAAGGTTTATTTCACATATTCATCTATTCCAACTTTCTTTTGAGTGGATGATGTCTAAAAATCATGTAGTTTGAGGGAAGTAAAAGATCTTAATGTTAGTGTAGGGGTTCGTTCCCCCGTCGGGTGCGCAGAGCCTTCAGAGGAACTGTTCACTTGGTTGTGTCACTCCCCCTATGTATACCATACCGATCCAGGGTAGTTGGAAGGTGGAAATGTCAGTGGGGCCGTGTTGGTGACAGGGTATGTCAGGCCAGGGGATGTAGCTCAGTGGTAGAGCACTCGACTTGCAAGCGAGAGACCCGGGTTCGAATCCCGGTGTCTCCAGAAACGTTTTCACTGACCACTACATTAGATTCATCTTCTTCTACCAATATGATTTAACTCTTTCAGAGGTGTATAATCCCTCTATGCCCCTTTTTTTCTTCATGAAAGACAGTTGCCGCATCTATGAGTAGCCTAAAACCGCCTGTTGCATAGGTGAATCATGCAGAGCATGTCAGAATGTAATGGATGTATTTGGCTGTCATGATGCACCAATAATGCAGTATACAATGCATCATGGGGAGCATTTCACAATATTTCCACTTTATAGCATAATCATGATGCTCACAAGACATGTATATTGCTTTAACACAAATTGTTCAGCCCTTAAAGGGCTCCCAGTTTATACAAGATTGATGGAAGACAATTTTAGCGTAGTGCTTTCAGGATACCATGTAAGACATTTTCCTTTTAATTTTATCTCAATGATATTCACCCATGCATGCATCTTATCATTGGACTATTCAAAAGAGCTGAGGCTTCACTGTCCTAGTCTTTTTTAACAACACGCTATTTTCATATTAGACATTTCACAATCTGACATGTCTAATGCTGCTGCCTTTTATATTGGTGATAGTATCCACAGATGATTTCGAAATGTATCTTTACAAGATAATGTTCACTCAGATTTATTCAATTTTCCCTCAGATGTATTCAAGCTTTAAAACCTCATATTTCTTGTCTATGTTTTGTGGTGACTCTCATAGCAAAAAGAAACATCTGTAGACCAGAAAATAACAATTTAAGACAAGATGCAAAAACAACAAATAAACGGCAGTATATCCATATGGTGACCTTTGTAAAGGTGAAAACACAGATATCATCAAGTAATTGTGTTAATAAGCTACTATTACCTACTACTTATACTATTAGCTATCTGTGTTAATGTGCCAATGCACTTATCCTACTTAGACACCACTAGCAAAACACCAATTCAGGCCTTTCTCCACCGCGTATCAAACTGCCTTCAATTTTTGTTATTGCTGTCAGTGAATCTGAGGTAAATGTGGCTGTATTGATTGTTAGCAAATTACTACCAAATTGTAATTGGCACAAGTATCAGCCATGAGTATCATCTAGTGGAGGACCAGCCTTCTTTCATGATCGTTAAAGATGGACCAGGATATAGTCAGAGAAGGGGTGATAGGTTCAGCATTGACTCAAATTTTACTCCCCTCTTTTTTCGACATCAGAAGAAATGTCAACAATGCAATGTGGAGTTCAAGATATTGAAATACAGTTGATATTAGGTAAGCAAAAACCATCTTTAATAATGAGTTGATATCCAGTAGAAGAAAAATGGCTGTACAAAGTGTGAGGGCCCATCCTTCTACTCTTTACTTTTAACCAGAGATGAAGTGCAATAATACCTCACAAATAAAGTGCGGCTAATGTGCCTTATTGAAACAGCCAAAAGAGTTCCGCTTACACAAAAGAATCTTTTCCTATAAAACAGTAATAAAGAACTCAGAGTCTGTCCTGTATATACGGGGTGCCAGTCTGCCATGTATTATGGTACAGTAATTCTGAGGAAGTTGTGCATGTGTGGCAGCCTTTTAATTCTCTCTGAGTCTAGAAGCTGGAAATTAAGAGTGCAAATATGTCACCTTTTGGGTACCTCCATAGTCCATGCCCAGTTGATGAACACACACTATCTGTCTCTCACCTGATAACATTTGACTTGGTATCACTATAGACTCTCTAAGACTTCTTAATGGCCTGGTTACTACGAAATACTACCAAGTAATTTGTACTTCCTGTTTCTTTTGCCGACATTCTCTGTTTACTCAGAGAGTTATCATTAATGGTGCTGATTTAGTGTTCTGTCACTGCACACACCTGGTTTTACTAGATCTTAGCATTGCATAGCGATTTTGATTTGAGTTGCCAAATTAGGATAGACTAGAATCAATCCCTGCTCTGCATAAACAGCTGAGAAATGTCAATCCTACAAGAACAGGTGCAGCATGTCAATGCCACAGTGCACCCCCCAGTCTCAAGGTTCTGATGGTAATTGATGCAAACCAGGGTCCCAGTCTATATTAATATAATCATCAATGCTAAATTTTGCAGATGGCTTGGATCCATCACATGAATCTTACATCATTACTTGAGCAGTAATAAACCAGTGTTAATTAATGCAGGGAACGGGGTTCCAGTGTACTAGGCTCCTACCTGTACAGAAGCAATTAGATCAGGTTTGTGCTGGTCAATAAGCATCCTCAGTACACAGGTGGCACAGGCACACACAGCGTAGGATGACGCAATCGATTGTTGAGACAACAGGGGGTGAGTGGAAATGGGGGAATGAGGAGGCATGGTGTGGACAGCTTATTAGTAAGACTCCTCATGAGCTGCTGGCTCTCATACATTGACCGCCATCACAGGAGGGAATTTTCTAACATGATACGACTATAAAGGCACAGAATGCAGAACACCTCTACTCACACAGCGCATTCATACCTAATGGCTTTTCCCTGCACAAGGAGGGTAATGGATCATGACCGGAAGCCCTATGATTGCTCTAGATGGTAGGCTGTAATATAGTTGCCAAGAATGCTTCAAGTGTCATTTGAATAGCTCAAGTATTACCATCCAGTTGAATGTAAAAGGTGTGGTTCAAGTTTGATGCTAAAAAAATTAGGAAAGCTAGGTCAGGTTTTGTCAATAACTGTTTCCTTTAACTTGTTGTCCAAATTAACTCAGAAAGTCTGCAATATTTTTCTTTCTTCTAATTCTCGAGATTCACAGCTGCAAAACATAAGGACTGAATTGATGCCCACAATGGTCTAATTTAAGGGATTATGTTTCAAACTGACAGGGAAGTTGTACCAGACACACAGAAGTGACAAAAGGAAAGGGATAAAGGCCTTTCAGATGTGCAAGGGAAGCCAATTAAAGCTAATAGAAGGTAGCTGCTATGGTTTTGGTGGTGGTCGTACTGGTGGTAGGGTGGCCGTGGTACATTCATAATGCAGAGTTATAATAGTATAGTTTCCCTTTGCTTCATTGGCCACACCCATGCAGACTTTGTTTCTCATATGTACTAATGATATGCTCTTATTGTATGTTTCAAACAAAATAGATTAATGTTAGCCTTCATCCCATGCCGAGCAAATAAGTTATAGTTTCCTCCTATATTCAATAAGTGATTGTCTGAAGGCCCCATGGATATGTTACCTGTAGGCTGTTTTTCCTTAAAAAAAAAAAGGGCCCATTTTAAGGGCATTCAAATAGAACATTGAGAATAGGTTTTGCCATGCTAGAATTATTACATTTGTCATCATTATTGTTGCTTGTTGTGAAAGAAAGTGATCAGTTATCTTCAGCACAATATATAGCAATCACCTTCCCAAAGCCAATACTTATTTTCACTAACCCCCCCTCCCCCCGAACCACCGCTACTCCCATCACCACCAGCCCCACCTACAGTCCTCTCTTCTGTCAAGGATCCGATTCTCTATTGCTCCGGAAATGAACACAGGTCCAGAACATGCAATCACAAAACACCTACTAGAGAGAATCACCCACAACCAAACTTTCCACCAGCAATAATGGTGGCTGAATTACAAGGTATGCGGGCTGGCAGTTTATTAAGCACCAGAGCAGTGGTTTACTAGTTTTAAGGGTTTTTTTTTCTTTTCCTTTTCTTGTTCTTCATTCTAAGCTCAAAATACCAGAAGAAAATTAATGTACACAGACAAAATTGAGTGAGACATATTTTGATCATAAAAAGAGCATAAAAGTAGTGGTGAATTCAATTTTATATTGGTGTGTTTGTGTTGACGTTGCAAGCATTGTAAAAGTAAGGCATTTGTGCAGTAGATATACACCATATTCATATTCACTGTATTCAATATATTCACCACAGGCTACACTGATCACATTAGATACATATCTCACTTTAATTGATATGATTTAATTTGACACCCACCCAAACCCTTCACATCCAAGAAATGGGGGGGGGAGGATATCAGATATATGTACCAAGTGGACCAGATCTATACATATACAGAATTTGTAAATGATAAATAAGCCAAGTGTGGTGTAAGAAATCATAATGCAGGTGTAAGAGGGCATAAAATATGCTTTATCATATGTGACAGGATCTGGAAAAATTGCCCTATGCAAGGTACATTAAGGTCCCTATTCCCCGAACATGTCACATATGTATTATCACCTGCATCTCACCGATGTTGGTAATAAAAATGATAGTAGAAAAAATAATACTTCCCTACTATGAAAAAGGTCCCTCATCAAAAAAAGAAGTAAATGTCAGGATGATTAGTTGATTTGTATACATGTATCACATCTGTTGGCATTTGGTGTTTTGTAGATAAGATTTATTGGTGGTTTACAGTAACACATTTGTAGGGTGATGAAAGGCACTGGGAAGTAAATATCTGCAAAGAGGTAAGTCAAGGATAGCAAAGAGTGAAAAGGAGATGGGAGGAACAGTGAGGGGACTGGGAGTTGGGATCGGGCAGTATATTGGGGTTTTGAAATGTAGAAGAAAGGTACATTTATCAACTACAAACCTATGCTGCACTGTAAAAAATAAATGTTGAATCCATTAGCGATGCTTGTAAAACTGAACAGTAAACCACCTTAATTGGACACCAGCGAACCAGTGTAGTTTTCTACAAGAAGCTCCAGGGGCAGTAGAGTGTTACACAAATGTACAAGGTATCTCTGTGAAAATAACGATGGACTTTGGGATAAGCATTCCGTCATTATTTGGATGACATTTTTTACAGTGTAGAAAGTCCATGCTGGAAATTCCATGGTTTCCCAGCATAAAGTTTGTACCTAATAAAATGTAAAAATAAATAGTTAACATAAATGGCAAAAACCAGGAAAGACAATGCAGGGGTTTAGAACAGAAGTAAAAGGGTATCCTTTCCTAAATCAAGAGGTTGAGACTAGGTACCAGGAGGTAATAAAGATGAGAACTAAAGAACGGAAAAGAGGTCCACTGTTGTAGATGGATATTGCACCAAATGAAACAAAATGGTGATGGTACACAAGATGGCTAGAGAGAAGGCTCAGGCTGTAAAAAGACATCGAGATAAAACTAGCAACATATCGCTGAGTGGAAGCAAACACGCGGAAAGCCAACCTGAGATGGCCATTATGTGGAATTATAACAAAGGGGATCACTGACTCTTTGATTTGTAGGTACCTACAAAACTACGACACAGCCCCTCTTTTTTCCATCTGACCGACCCCTCAAAAGGAACATGTTTTTACAATTCCTTATGTAGAAAAACAAAAAAGATACAGCCCCTGTTTTGGGGCTGCCACCACTCTTTAGTGTCAGTACAACGGTAGGTACTCAATCTATTCAAGAGTGCCCCCCTGCCACTCTTCTGGGATTGGAAGTGTTGGCCTCTTGTTGTGTGTCCTATCAGCTTTCTGATCATCACCACCGGATCCTTCCTATCTCTGCTTCCCAATCGCTGGGCTTCACTCTTGTCTCCTGCCTTTTCTCATTACTTTATTTCTGTGCTCTCTACCTCAGACCCTCCCCTCTTGTTTTGGGGTAGAGTAGCTGTGGGTAATTACCATAATGGGGAAAGTTTCTGAAAGTCAGGGACTTTATAATGGTGTGTGGCGGCCTAATGCTCTGTCACATGTCTGTTGGAAGATAAAAAGAAAACGTATGCAGAGATACACAGTAATTCTAGAGCTACATTTTACTCAATCTTTATTAAGTATACTTCAGTTCACCTTTATGTAAGTCTATACTCATTAAATGGATATTGTATGGATGTGGCACAATTTGAATATGTGTTAGGACAAGACTGAGATTAAATAGCAACCCTAGTTACTGGTGAATATAATGTCTATAGACCAATGATAAATGATTCTCCTTAATTAATCAATCTTTATTCAGCTAGCAAAATCCATGTAGATCACACCTGTATTAATTTATGTGCTTAACAATTCACTGTGGCAGAGTAGAGACAGCAAGTATTACACATTGATCTTGATATGATGTGGTAGTGTGTGGAACACACAAGTAGAATTTCCAAACTTTCTCTTCCAGAAAGTCATGTCATCATATTATTAAGAATAGCTCAACCCTCATCCTCTCCTGGACAGATATTCAAGATGCCCAAGTTGGTGGTCTCAGGTTCTGCTGGCTTGGGTTACTAGGATGTGGCTTTTTGAATAGGAAAAACACCCGTTAGTTAAGGTGCTGCTGAGTATAGCTGTTGTCAACGCCCAAAAAGTACCAGTGGAGCTCTTTGCAATTTTACACCTTATTCTCTTTCATCATGTTTTTCACTCACATACTTAATACCTTTTGCTGTGTATTTGTCACGCCTTATACACACACACGAATGGCAGTCTCCTCTACATTGCCCCTTCAGTGTAGCATGCATTTTCCCACTGGTCCTAGCTTGTTCTCCCTATCTCTCTCTTTCTCTTCACTGTCTCCTTCTGTCTCTCTATCTTTCTCTCAGTCTCCCTCTCTCTCTCTTGCTCTCTCTCTCTCTCTCTCACTCTCACTCTCTCTCTCTCTCTCTCTTTATTACTCCCTGTACATCTCCCTCTCCTTTCTATCTAGCTTGCTGTTTATCTATGCTCTGTCTATCTGTGTTCTACACTCTCAGCTGCAATTGTAAATGGGCTATAAATACAACTTTAAGTAGGCAGTACGACCAGCTGTAGCTACACCAGAATGCAGATCTGGTATGTAGGTTCATCCCTACAGCAGGTACACCTGTATTGCAGATTAACCCTCGGAAACCTAAGCGTTTCCGGAAACCTACGAGAGGTGGAGTCGTGCATGTGCAGTCAGTCAGGATTTCTGCGTGGTACACTTCAGTCAGTCACAATATTTCAGAAGAAATTTGCCTGGTAAGTACTGTTTTCTTGCATTGTTTAAGTCCCCCTTGCAAGGGGACCTGTCTAAACGTCTTCTGCACCTTAGTTTCCCCCCGGAGACACTTGTGTCAAGCAGAAATGTAGTTATTTGGGAGTTTTTAGGCTAACCCCCTTAGTCCTGGATCGATGCCAGGAACTAGGTCACGGTAGCGTCCTTCTCCCGGGGGTGCCCTAGGTTTAGACTCATCTGCATCCCCTGGTGCAAAAATGTTCAGATTTTGGGTGTTTTAGAGCTTCTCTGGTCGATCTGTTGCCCCCTGGCACCTAACAGACCAGTTTAGGATGAGGATTTTGTTCTCACATTTCACTCAGTAAACCTAGTCCGCCGACGACCAAAGCTGAAGCGACACCCCTTATGCCCAGCCGGGCCACACCCTCGCCTCCGTGGCTGAGCGGGTCTAAAACGCTGGTTTAGTTCCTCCAAACGCCACGCCATGCATCTTCGGCTCGCGGGTTCGAATCCTGTAGGCACCCATTGGGCCCGGACGCGTTTCGCCAGATCGGCATGCGAGACGGGGTTCGAACCATGAGGTTGTGGGTTCGAATCCTGTTGGCGCCCGTTGGGCCCGGATGCGTTCCGTAGTGAGACGCGGGTTTTAACCCTACCAAGGGTGGAGTCTTTTCATACCTCCACTACGGAGGATGGTTTTTGGAGAGAAAGGATCGTCAAGGAAAAGGAGAATTCCAAAAAGGGAAAGGACCTTTCGCCCTTGGTAAATTACTTTCTTCTGCGAGAAAAGAACGAGGGCTGACCTTGACCTTGTCCATGGTACATACCCGCAACCAGACAACACAGCCATGCTGGTGGTACCAGAACTGGAACCTGCTCTATAGGCACTCCTCAACAGACCCGACAGTGCAGAGTACCTCAAGAGAGACGAGGCACTGAAGAAACTCCAGACGCACTTGGTGAATGCCATGCTGGCTTTCCAGCCAGTCATTGATCTTTGGCTCTCGATAGGCGCAAGCGATCCAAAGATTCTCTGAACCACTAGGTTCCCTCGGTATAATCTTAGTTATACCTCAACTTACAGGTAAGTCTCGAATAACTTCAAAAATAGAAAGGACTCCTATTTTGTGTTCTCTCCCGCACCCCAGAGTAACTAGTAATCATTACTCTCTCACCTATTGCTCTTAGTATCCTGTTCTATCACTTACCTAGTTCTGTCCCTCATTCCTTATATCTCACCCTTCCTTTGGCACTGATACCATAATTCAGCACTATGCTACAATTGTATCTTGCTCGGGGTGTTTTATAATCAACCCTCTGACTCATTCCGGGTATCAGTCCCATCCCTGTAGGTAGTTCACCTGTGTGACTGCTGGCTAGGGCCTGCAGACCTAATCATCTCTCAATCAGTGATACATATACACCATAGGAATCAGAGGGGGGTGTTAGTCTTACACACAATGCTGAAATGTGGCAAAAATTGAGACAGGGAGATGGGGGGATGTTCAAAATGGCCACAATTTGTGTGGTGACTTGACGGATCAGGTCATATTGGAAACCAACATGATATTTTCCCAACATTATAAGTAAATGTTTGCAGGAAAGTGGCAAAAGTGGGAGCAGAAATGATTGCCGATTCATTCTCTGATGAGCAAAGGGGGTCGATAAGGAATATTTTAACCCTTGAGTTGACAAATAAAACACCCAACTGTCGAATAATGGGTGCCCTAATATGCCTGTTTTCTTTCTATTGTCTCAACGCCCATGTAGGCCATAGTATAATGTGACCAGGTTATTGAATATGGATTTAGAGGCATTTATAAACTTTCATTTTCAGTTCTATCAGATTAGCTTCTTTATCATTATGAAAACATCCTGAGATGATGCTCTCAAGCTCTACTCATATGGCCTGAACTGAAGACATCAGATATGGTGTGTGAGTTTTATACCGATCATGAGATTACCATGCATCCTTTTTTTAATATCATGAACAGCACTCTCAATAAAAATGGATAAAAACTATATGCTGTGATGGTTCTGGTAGGCTTCATTTACTTCACATGCTACGGAATACCTCAAAGTACATGCATATTGATATTATTACTTTTCAAATACAAATCACTTGTTCCACATTAAATGTTGCTGCTCTCAGCTTAATGAGGGTCCCTGGTAGAGTCAACAGTTATTCCTTACAGTGCTGCCTATATCATGAACAATCTTTATAACTCTTTCCCTTACTCTGTCTCAACCCCATCCATTCTAAATCCTACCTAGATGTGTTCCTTCTCTCTCCTCCACTGAGCTTGCATACACCCCATTACACTCTACTGTGAAATTAAAGTGAGATCAATATTTCTTGACCTACACCCACTTGAACATTTCTTTATGAAGATTCTATTTTATAACCCTTTATTTTCTAATCGCTTTCAGGTTGGTGCTTTGGTTGGAGAAACCAATTCATTCTGCCAGCAGGCCTAGCCACCAGATGACACAAGTTTATTTATCAGCTTCTATGGAGGTTGTAAGCAGCGATGGAAAATGTGTCTGATTTATAGCTGGAGAAAGAGTTGTGCTTGTTGTAAAAGGAGGGAACTATTAGGATGACTCAATTAAGAAGGCTAGAGATTAAATGCCTGAAGTTTGTGCATTTCAAGCCCCTTGACCGTATTCCTTTGATGGTCCAGCACTTTTAGATTTGGAGGGGGGGGGGGTTAATCCCAGCTGCTGAAACAAAACATGTCGTTATTCAAGGTCTAATTTCAAGCATTTAAATGTGACCATAGAGTGGGTCCAATTTCATACTATACATGTATAACGATCTGAATAGCATCGATAAGATGGACCTTAAAATAAGAAAAAGCTGATTAAATAATATAATATATAGTATCCTGAGTTGCGTGAGGAAACAAGCAGAAAGGATAATCCAATGTGCTATACACAGTGACAAACAGAACAAATAGAATGTGTGACACAGGTTAACCTACAGTAGTCGTTACCATGACTGTGCCACTTGTGTGGCTCTGGCACTAGCAAGACCACCCAGAAATGACTATGTTTAATGCCGAAGTATAAACCATCTCCCAGGTATTTGATGCACTTCAATTGAGGAAAATCCTGTGAGACGCATTTGATGCATCACCTATTGACTGCACCTTTTATGGGTAAATCCATGTCAACAGATTTAAAATATGCACATCATGATTGTAATATTGCTTTTTATCAGCAGGGTGGGATCTAATGTTAATTTGGTTGGTATTACCTATGATTAACCAACTCATTTTTTTTGGCTATATTGGATTCAATCAGACTAGCCGTACTAGATGTTAGTGACTCCTTTATCACCACATTCTGTTCAGTCTTCAAAGGTGACCTGAGGTGGTGGTTGTAAACTCTGCTCACCTGAGGTGACTTGGGCGTGGCCTGTAAAACAAGTCATCAGATAAGGTGTCTCATAGTAAGCCTATAGTTTGTATGATTATCATGGGGCTTTGGCATGCCTTTACAGGTAATATAGCTGACAGCATGCACAGGTAAGGATGAAGGTGAAAGCACAATATGGTGTTCTGGGAAGTATACACTGTACAATAACGGCACAATCCTCGTCCCAAAGATGCCAGAGATCCATCGTTATTTTCAGAAATTCCTTGTATATCTGTGTACCACTATATTGCCACCTTGGGCGTGTAAAAACTACCCCGGTTCAATGCTATACAATTACAGCGGTCCACTCTTCAGTTTTACAAGGATCCCTGTTAGATTCAACAGTTATTCTCAAGTGGAATACAGTAGATTAGACATAGTATTAACCTCGTATGGAACATAAAATTATCCTATCCTCTATGTTGTTCTTGTTGATGATTTTTTTGGGCACAAAATGTATCATACTCCCCTCAAATGGTAGCCATGCATGGGACATCTAGTAGCAGCATCTGGTGACAATAATTCTATGTCATGGCAGATACAAGCGTTACTAAAGAACAGTACTGGACATTCCTTATTCAATGGGGGGATGGAATACAATGTGGTTGTATTCAATGGGTGTCATAAATGCAAATGTCCACTTCCATGGGATTTTTTACATCGTATTCCCATGAACCCATTATATGGCTGAGTGGGATACGACCAGTCCCACCTCGGGGAATACGATGTAAAATATCCCATGGTCATGGACATTTGCTTATGTATTTTTTTAGCCAACTTGATGGGGTATTCAACACCATTAGATGGATAAGAAGGTTCACAATACTGGTCCAAATGATAATTATCTCACTCGGGTTATAACCCATGAGACAAAACTCATTCAGACCGATTCTCATAAAAGAATTTCAATATACAGATATGTTAGAACTAGAGCCCGTGGTGATGATTGCGATGGATTGGCTATTGAATGGCATCTACATATTGCTTGCTTCATGTACATGAGTTCCTAAACTGTCCCCAGCGACTCCAATGATTCTGTATGTATACACCACATTACATGCTTCTATAAACCACAGTGAGAAAAAATACATTTCTTGTCCTTTCAGCTTGAAGTCTCTTGATGCAGTCTGTTTTATATCATTTTAGTCATTTCAAAGGTGGTGCTCTGTGTGGTGCGATTAATTCATTCTGCCAGTTTACGATCAAACAACCCTAGCCGCCGGACACAGACCTGGGTGCATTGCTGGTTCCACTGCATCGGTTGGGCAGACTTGTTACTAATCTGGCCAATCTACATATTGCAAATGTATAGAAAAAAATTGTCGGATTAGCAAGAGGTTTGCCCGACTGTCACAGTGGAGCTAGTCATTGAGCAGTAGCAAATTGTGCCTGAATCACGGACAATTGGGAGGGCTAAAAAAATGCAGCAATCTTGAAAATCCTTTTTGGACTTGTAGTCTCGATTCAATCCAGTGGTACTCAACGAATTGGAATGGGTTGCAGATATAAGGGCTTCTAATCAACGATGGTCACATCGGATATATTTGCCTTTTCTCTCATCTGTTATCAAATTATCGAGGTTTTTGGCAAGGTGGTGACTTGATGCACATGAAGGATTTATAGCTGAAAAGATACAGATAATTGTGGTTTGATCTGATTTTGATTCAACAGGTTACACTGTTTTTGCCGTGAGATCTCATTAGGTCAACAAAATTTCTTATCAAATTGAGTGCAAACAGGTGTACAGGCAGGGCATCGAATAATTGAGGTGATTGAATGATTATTTCTGTTTGTCTGTTTTATGCATAGAATGGCTGCGTGAACTGACACTGTAAAAATAATGTTGCCGAAATAATGATGAAATCCTCATTCCAAAGAGATCCATTGTACCACAATACTGCAACCTGGGGCTTTTTGTAGAAAGTACATTGGCAAACTACAATATGATTACAGTGGCGCACTGTTCAGTTTTAATTGGAACTCTGGGAGATTGAACAGTTTTTTTTTACAGTGTGACGTTGAAGGAGAGGCTGATAGTGGAAGAGAACTTTTGCAAAATGAATCAGTTAAAACGCTATTTAATTTCCTTTTGAAATCCTGGCCTTCGTTCTGCAAAATCAAATCATGTTTGAGTGCCCTGGATCATATCATTCTAGTGGGTGTACAAGGATATTAGCACCAATTAAATCTGATGGAAATTAACCCAATGCCCTCAAGGTTCGTACACATGTGTTGTTTTGCACTCATTTAATAATTTGTGGTCCTTTGAATAAAAGCATCTACAGCTTTTTATTGTAAATTTGCCACACTTAGGATTACCACACAAACATAAATGTGCCTTTGCCAAGTTATAAATGCTATCAAGGCTTTTCTGTAAGCTTCGTAAGAATATATATAATTTCCAGGATATTATATAGATAGAGTATTGATGAGTGTTGTGCACCCCTATAATAATATGAAATAAAAAGTATTGACCGATATGATAGGATGATCGTAGGAAAATGACATTCACATGTCTTTTTCCCTTTATACATAGGTACTTAGGTATCATATAGAGGATTGTAGGGTGTGAGACAAATCTCCGGGCGTGAGATGACTCCCCCTCCCCCATTATGATAGATATATCTCTGGAGGTTAATTCAAAACATCCTGGGATCGCAACCCCAGCGATCTTAGGAATTATTCTACCTTATCCTATTAAGCGATCTTAAGATCAAACTGCATTCACATTTCCTAGCCAGCACTAAGATCGCATCGATCTTACCCTCAGCCCTCCTACACTATTCCAAGGAGTACTGACTATAGGCACAGGGGTAAGAGTCCCAAAATAAAGGAATAGCTGTGGAGTCACTCTTCTTCACAAGAGTGCTTATACCATCGTTAACCGTCCCCATATGGGCTAAGAAATATATTAGATTCTATCTGTAAATAAGGTAACTTTAATGCAAATGTTCAACCAGGATAAAATAAAAATATCTTACCTCAATAGAGAGAGACAGATGAAATACCCCGAAGACAGAGTTTGGTTTGCAGCAAGAGAATACCAAAGGGAGTGGGGTAGGACTTCACTTCAAAACTTGAGAAGGAAGAATTACCTTAGAGTGCCATTAACGCATGAGTAGGCTAAGGGCCCTCAAGAAATCTTAGTAAACGTCCTTCCTCCCATGTTTATGTATGCAGCAGGCTATTCACTCTTTCAATCAGGAGTGTTCCCTGTAAGTGCTCTTGTACTCAGGTGAAACCACTATGCAATTCTTTCAATAAGATCGCAGTGATCTTAGTGCTGGAAAAGGAATAGTAAAGTGATCCCAGGACTTACTATTCCTAAGAGGCCTGCAACCACTGCATTAGATAGGGTAGACTGGCCAGGTCTTATGATATGTGCCTACACTAAGATCGCTGGGGTTGCGATCCCAGGATGTTTTGAATTGAGCTCCAGGCCATGGTAGTAGGAAAACGCCCACCACATGTCTTATTCCTTACACATTTAGATACCTAGGGATCATAAGAGGGATAGTTGAATATATAAAGCCTAATTGTTATAGGCCTATGTCCATATAATTATGTGGTGGCAGGGTGTGAGACGAATCTCCCTGCAGTAGGCCTACATCACTCCATCTGTACTGCTCTGTGTATAGGACCCAGAGCCTGCTCCTAATATACAGTTCAGATGAATTTGGGTGTCTCCTTCAAAATTCAACAAACACGTTTTTGCTTGCAACATACATATAAATCAGTGTATGTACATGCCCAAATGGTCTTAGAAAATTCCTTACGTCTGCCTTCCTACCTTTTTTTGATTTCTTTTTTGGTCTTTTCATATACATGTGCAGATTCAGTTTTTATTGATTTAAAAAAAAGACATTGTTTTTTGTTGTTTGTTTTTTTTTGGGGGGGTGGGGTGATCTGAGGCCTCTGACTCCTATAATATTTCTCGGATATAGGTACAACCTGGGATTCTCGTGTAGCTATAACCCATGGCGATTAGACTAATAAGATATTAATGTATAGATAACCTAGGAGTCTATTACCTATGATCACCTACACCTTTTTCCACAACTTAAAATCGTGGATGTGTGCAGTCGTACCATCTTGAGAAATGTCCCCTGGGAGAGGTGACCAAAACCACAAGCAGCCCAAACCCCCACATTCATCACACACCTCGCCCACCTTATTACTCAGTGTCATGCTGAGCTGTCTATGCCTTATTTCCTTCACTCATGGAGTTCAATTTCACCCCACCACTGTAGTACCAGGCACCTCCCTCAATCATACATTGATATGAATGCTACACCGTGTGCTGCTCTATTCATATTACATGGTCAGCCTTCACTCTCAACTCATAAGGATGGCTTCCATAAAACTTTGTGTCTAAATCACACTTGGTGTATAAGACGCACTCTACGTTCATACTGAATCAAAAAAAACGCTTGATTCTTGAGGTTTTGGTACTATTCTTTAGTATAAAGCATGGCCTTTAAGGGGGGAACCTGACATCAGCTAGATTGTATCAAACCTGTACAATAAGGAGCTATCACTGCATACAATCCACACCTCCTTTTACTCGAGATTTATTATTTGAAGTCCTATCTAAAATCCTATATCTCGTTATGTATTGACATTCTGATTTTAATTTACCTTCAACACCCAATATATATTTCTAGTTCTCCCCATAGGATATGTGGAACTTTCCATTAACACATTCACAATGTGCTGTCTTATCCTCAAAGGACCTTTAGCCTTTCATATTTTATCCATATGTAAATGTCCCAGGAGACTATTAGTCTTTGCACATATCTAATATTTCACCACGTTATTGATGGTAGTCTAACAATGTATCACGCCCATTGGTTGTCATGTTGAATGCAGTGTTAGTGATTAATTACATGTCTGCATCACACTCTAAGAAGTGACTGTGGAATTATTCAGGTATCTGTGTAAACTGTACCATATTTGTTATGCAGTAAAGTATGGTAATTACTTATATAAAGTCCAAGAACATCAATAAAGAACTGTCTTGTAAGGACACAAAAATGACAATGAAAGTTGCCCAATAACTATCACACATCTTACGTTTTTTTTTCTTTCTTTACGATGCATGTTTGACATGGTCTGCATTTTGTGTAAAACACATTTTCGAAATACAAGCAGACTCACGGGAATGTGATGTGTAAATGCTGTAGCAACCGTTGAAGAGTAATTGGATTATGAGTTCCGGTTTCATCTTTGTGCATCACACAATGATGTTTTCCCACCCACTATCATCTTATAAGTGTATGAAACAAACCCAGTCCACGCCCCCTAAAAAAGTGATTGGGTGAAACCTTTGACCCCAAATGGCCAAAGTGCATCTTTTTGCAGTGTGCTCCATACAAACTGTCCTTATTATTGTCCCATGTTTTTTTTTCTAATGCTCCTAATGTTTCCAATAGTGCAAGACATCACAAAACAAGAAGATGAAAAGGAGAAAAGGAAACAATCAAGCCTTGTATCAGCATTCATAAAGGTGGCGGTATAATTATAGTACATGAGACATGATATGAGTTCTCCATTGGGCTGAGTGGTTTATCATGTTTCTTTTTCTCTTATGAAGGACAGGGGCTCAAAGGAGTAGCATGTTACACATTATAGGAGAGAAGTAAAGTTTTATGCATGGGAGGGCCACAGGAGAAGGGTCATGGGACACCAATATATATAGATTGCATGCAACACGTGATAAAAACAACACTTGGGATCTGATTTCTGATCATTGTCACCAGTCAGTCAGGACTCAAATCTTGGGACTCATGACTCTTGTATCTCCCTCGGCATCTCTCCACCTATCTCCTGTCTCTGATTCCTTTCTCTCTCAAGCTCTTTCTCTCTCCCTCTCTCTCTATCTATCTCTTTCTCTCGCCCTCTTTCTCTCTCTCTCTCTTTCTCTCTCTCTCTCTCTCTCTCTCTCTCTCTCTCTCTCTCTCTCTCTCTCTCTCACACACATTCTCTCTCTGTCCTTTCCCTTTCTTCATTGGTGGCAGATCCAGGGTTTGTAAGATGAGGGGGCGCAGCCTAAAAGAATGGGGCGCAGCCAATTCCTTTGAGCAAATTTTGGGGTACAAATATTCAAATGATACACCAGTCTATCTACCAGCACTGTATTTGAGTATCATGACAAAAATCACAAATCATCAAGAGGATCCAAAAGGCTAAGGAGTGAACATAACAACATAGCATTAACTTAGTGCCAGAAGGTGAGATGAAACTGCATGACTTGATGAGTAAAACCAACAATGCCAGTCCAGACAGGTGTGGATCAATGACATATAACTGCTACATAAAGTCAATGGTACAGGTTACTTTAAAACGGCCTAACATAAGCCGCCCCCCCCCTCCCTAGTGATGGTAGTGCAGGCCAAGCTTACAAGTCATGGCAAGCAGGGGGGACAGGGGGGATATGTCCCCCCCCCGCCCACTTTTGGCCAACTACTCAAAAGGTCAAAACTAAAAGGTCAAGCCATCATCTAAAGTGATAGGCATGGATTTGATACCATCATATTTGGGGTAGTGGTTTAAAATATAATCTAAAATATCCAAAATCCTCCTTCTTCATTATGAATTAACATTGTGTTTTCAATTCACTTTCAGTTCTTAATGTTATTTCAGTTCTCCCCATAGGATAAACGGAACCTCCCATCAACACATTCACAATGTGCTGGTTTATCCTCAAAGGAGCTTCATATTTCATTGCTATCTGAATCTGCCAAAAGTCGATTACTCTTTCAGCATATCTAAACTAAACCCTTTTAGGGGCAGATAATGTGACAATTCACTGTACCAATTGGTTGTCATGGTTATCGCTACATCTATTAATTGCACCCTAAGAATGTACTGCAGCGTCTACCTGTATCCTGGTGAATTAAACAGTGAACCACGGTCGTTGATAAACTTGGGGGAGATGTAATTTCCTAGATGAAGCACCAATGAACAGCATAGAAAGGCACTGTGTTACAATGTGAAAATGACAATGAAAGCTGACTTCTAAAGTTGGGGGAGAACTGTCACTATTTTGAGGGTATTTCTATCTTTATATCATATGATACATTCACGGAGTGTCTGCAGGATGTGTTAAAGGTTGAATCCCACATGGCGAAAAATGCCTCAAATATCTCTGCCATTTTGTGAGCTGCGTTTTATGGGCTTCCTGATGCCCTAAATCGCAAGGAGTGCTAGTTACATTGTGTAATATCAAAGTACAAATGCAGACACTGCTAAGGTTTTATATCCTTGCAATTTTAGGATATCAAACATGTTAGACAGAGATATACCCTTTAACCAGGGCAATATGTTGCATATGTTTTACAATAAAACATAACAGTGCCCTTGTGTGCTATGTACCCTACTGTAGTTATTTCCCTTGAAAATTTGGGGTGGATCTCAAAATCGCAACAGATTCAAAATCGCAGAGATATTTAAGGCATTTTTCGCCAAGTGGGATTCGACCTTAACCAACTACTTGTGTGGTGAGTTATCCACAGGAGCATGAATCATAATATAGTTGCAACCCTTAAAGAGTTAATGGTTTATGAGTTCTCATTTCATCTTTGTGCATCAAGTATTGATGTTTTTTCCACCCATTGTCATCTTATACAGTGTATAAAACACACCCAGTCCACACCCTGTGGTACAGCCAATTAAAAAGCGGATTGGCATTGTTTGTGCGTAATTTCTTTCAGCATATGGAGTTGTACACTATGAAAATAGTCCAGACAGCACACTATGAAATATAGGCCCCCGTAATTTCCACAGTTAATTTGAATGTGGTTTACCTTGTTACAAGCAATTCCGGACAACCAATCCAATCAATTTATGTACATTGTATTTGATAGAAAATAGGTGTATATGCCTATTAGATAGGTATCCAAAGCTGTGATAAAAGAAGACAGTTGAACCAAGCTAGTTGAACTACCAATAAACTATTGATACCAAATGTATCATCCACCACTTCAATCAAACAAAAATGTGGCAAGGACCACAGGAGCTTGTTGCTCCTATGGTAAAAAGAGCTGTCAGTAGGTACCCTCTTTTCAAAAGAAGTCACGCTCTGCTTCACCATTCAACTTGCACTCCCCACATTAGTCTGAAAAGTCACCTGCCAGAGAGAGCTACACTATCAGGTACCTACTCATGTCACACACTCTATAGTTTATTATACTGACTGACTTCTCCCAACTAGGTACCTACTCAAATCCCCCTTTTTTAGCACCGTACTTGAGTGTCCACTTGTGAGCAACAAAAGGACTAAGTTATAGCTACATGAAAAGAAAGGACTGGAAACAAGGGCATTTTTAGCCAGCTCTTCCTTTTACTCTAGGAGCAACACCCTCCTGATAGGAGTGGCAACTCATTTTTCTTGAGCTCTCAGGGGATCTTCGGGTTTTGCCGAAGATCTGCTTCTGGAGACTACTCTGCCCTCATGCTATGTCCGAGTATTATAGGCCATGTAGGCCACGATTCGCTGGGTAGTGCCAAAAAGTAACGTAACCAAGGTGACGCTCTGACGTCCACGACGAGAGTGCCGGGGACATACTGGTGCTCTGTACTCCCCATCACATAGCGTAACAAAATCCCTACACTGGAGCCCTGCTCCTATTTTAAAGGACTCTCATGGTGATGAAAACGCCCCCAATCCCTTCATAATTCCCGGGTGATTATCTTCTCTGTCATTGTATTCTACTCTCTTACTGGATTTGCTTAAAATCTCAGCAACTTAGAGAATTTCAACCTTGAGTGTTGGGCGCAGTTCTGCAGCCTACAAATATAACAATATGGCGTGTGTGCATGTGACACATAACCCTGCCTTCCTCTACACATAAGATGCTATAAATCTTCAGGGGGGGAGCTACTTTTCTCCCCTTAGTACAGTGTGGGAAAGAAGCACTGAGCTCTCCCTGACCTGCCATTCCCTTGGTGATGTAGCCGTAGCGATCGTGCTATGCAACATCGCTGGTAGCGAAGCGGCCGCTGTGTGACGTCACGGCCCATTAGTGACGTCACATCACTCCCTTTCAGCAAACTGAAAACATATTAGCCCAGCAAATTGCCGTGAGTCCTCGTCAACCTGTGTGAAGTGGCTCACACAAGTCGCTAGATGGAACACGACGTCGTTATAGCACAAGATCACCAGGAATAGCAATTGCTATGCCATGTTCGTCTAACACAAAGTGGCGAAAGATGACGGAATGAGTTATCACTCAAAAAGGAGTCACCATTGATGACCAATCATGGCAACAGATGACGACAATTTGCTAGGAGGGGTTGCCTGTCATCAGGGCGCTGCGTGCCTAGAAACTCCTAAAAAAGGCATTTTGATCATACCATCTGCAATAATTCATATGAAATTCAATTTTATTACACTGGACCACATTGATGGGAAAAGAGCAATTTGTCCCTCCTGTATATTAGGTGCGAGAGCATATTGCAATATCCTTTTCATTCATTCAGCAGCAAAATCCCAAATTAAGATTGGTGTGTTCTGCGTTTGCTAGGGATTGGTAATGAATTGCCCATTTATACGGCAAAAGTACACTCTAAGAAAGGCATGACTTTTGAATGCACCAGGTATTCCTATGAACTACACAGAAAACCAACATATTTGTACGTAGTGTTATTTCTACATTAAAGATACAGAAACACTACAGAAAGAAATTTCTTATGAAGAATCTGTGAAAATAACGGTGAAAGCTTTGTTCCAAAGTTGCTGAATGCCATCGTTATTTTGACAGCATTCCTTCATTTTTCTTTTTTTTTCACAGACTGCTCCATGTCCATAGCCCTCATTGTTGCCCAATGTATTTCCTAATGCTCTTATGTTTCCAACAGTGCATGCCGTTACAAAGCAAGAAGATGAGAATGGGAAAGAAAACAAGGGTGAAAATCTGAGATGTGCTCCAGTTGGCTTAGAACAATGCTAAAAGATAAAAGTTGAAAATGTATACTTTTTACTCCATAGCACATTTATATACATGATTGCCTATACTCTTCCAAGAGGGGACAGTACCAAAATGACTATTTGAGAAATGACAGCAGGATAAAAAATCACGCCCATGTTAAAGCGAGTATCTCATCATCATCTCATCTCATCACTCTGGCTGCTACAAAATTTGTACTATATGAAACTGTTTTTCCTTATACGTTTTCTTCTCTTTCTTTCTCTCACATGCTGACTGTTCATGAAAACAAGACTCTGCTGACTGCTAATGATTGTATTATACTTATCAAATGTAACATGATAGGGGGCTTGGCTTAACTATCACAAAGCGTGGGCGCCAATTTTAAAATTGCACTTACTCTGTTAGGTAATTTTTTTCAATAAACAACTTCAAAAAAGATAGGAGTCCATTACGTCAGTTACCATGATTTGGATGATTGATTGCTGTACAAAAGCTGTTAAAGGTTGAACAATGAAACTTACAGATCACATCCCATGTAGCAAGCCCGCTCGGGGCCAAATTGGTTTTACCCGGGATAAGGTGGTTCAAAGCGGGCAGTATTCAGTACATGGGTTTTAGGTTCGGCAGATGCTGGGTTTCCAGTCAGGGCCACACAGGGCAGCCCAAATCGGGCAAACCCACTTGAGCCTGTTGGGCTCCCAACAGGTTTTGTCCTCAGCATACGGTCTGGGCCACATTGGGCCGCCCGATTTGGGCACTGGTCAGCTTTAAAATGGGCAACCACATTGGGCCCAGGATGGTTTCAAAATGGGCATCCCAAGATAGGTACTTAGCTGCATAAAGTCTTCCCAGTCTGGGGTGAGAGTGGGTTTGGACAGGGCAGCCTCATCTTCTGAACTGTTCTAAACTCTGTGATGAGTGTTCCCCCTCCCTTTCTCTTTTTTGTTCATCCCTCCCCTATCCATTCCCTACCCCTTCCATCTCCTCCTCATTCCACTCAACCTGCCCTGCCCTTTCCCCCTCTCACCCCGCTCTGCCCTGCCATTCTGTCACCCTGCCCTCCCTGGGCCTCCCTAGCCCACTTAAAAGGGTCTATTTCTCCTCTTTCCTATCCCCTCAGGATGTGTGTGGTGCACATATGCGCAGGCACTGACACATTCCTCTGTGAATTTGTGTAATGAGGATCTCGCCATGAATATGACCTTAGCTGTCGAAATGGCGTTAAACATCTATTACTCACTCACTCTCACTCCCAGCCCTCACCTGTGCCTTGCCCTGCCCTGCTCTCACCCTGCCCTGCTCTCGCCCTGCCCTGCCCTACTCTCATCCTGCCCTGCCCTCCTCTCACCCTGCCCTGCCCTGCTCTCACCCTTGCCATGCCCTGCTCTCACCCTGCCCTGACCTGCTCTCGCCCTGCCATGCCCAGCTCTCACCCTGCCATGCCCTACTCTCATCCTGCACTGCCCTGCCATCTCCTTTGCTCACATGCCCTGCCCTGCCCTGCTCTCACCCTGCCCTGCCCTGCTCTTACCCTACCCTGCTCTCCGCCTGCCCTGCCCTCTCACCCTGCCCTGTCCTACTCTCACCCTGCACTGCCCTGGCATCTCCTTTGCTCACATGCCCTGCCCTGCTCTCACCCTGCCCTGCCCTCATCTCACCCTGCCTTGCCCTCTTCTCACCCTGCCCTGCCCTCCTCTCACCCTGCCCTGCCCTCCCCCCTCCCTTCCCTCCACCACTGCTGTAGGACACTTTCCCTATACCATTAATACACAGGTAGGTTCATAGTAGGGATCCAGATATTTAATGTAAAAGGCAACACTGACTAGTCCTGGAAAGAACAGCTTCATGTCTTTCTTTGTACTAGTAGGCTTGCAAGGTGTATTTGTGGTGTGGGGGCAAACAGGTCCCACACTTGGCCAGGTATAAGAGGACTATATATAGAGGCAATTGAGAAACCAAAAATATCCCCTGCCCCTGTAGGCCAGTCCATGGCAGACTCACTACAAAGTGGTTTCACAGCACTGCAGGCATAATTCTACTACCCATACCAAACTTATTTCTTTTAGACATAGGACAACTGGAATAGACTACTAAATCAGATATGAAGTAATAATGTGCAGACTTTCTCATAGTCTGGAAATACTTAGATGTTTCTAGTCAAAAGTGCAAATCAAGGTAATCTGAGTAGTAGTGGAATGGCAACACCATTTCTATTGCACTGAACTTGGAACAAGAGCGAATGTAGAGGTACAGTCATTATGAACTTGAAGGCTCTCTTCTCTACTCCTACATAGGGAATTAGTGGGGGAAGATTGAGGCCAGAATGTCACTTTAATGAATCAAAGTGCCTTGTGTTGGCTGAATGAGTCTGATTCAAATGAATGGTACTGCTCTGCCTTTCCACTTGGGTAGATATTGCATTTACTGCTTTGGTGATGGGGGGGGGGGTTTAGATTAGCTCAAGGATTTGTTGCTTATTGACTTTTAAAAAAAAGAAAAGATTTTGGATAAATTTCTCAAACAGAATTTTTAACATGTCACCACTAATTTTTCATCAAATCGGGCAGCCCACTTTAGGCCACACCAAAAACCCATGTTAAATTCACTTTGAGCACAAATCGGTGAGCCCAATTTCAAACAGATCTGTGCCCGAATCCGTTAGCCCAGTGTGGCCCAGACCCTTTGCTGAGGACAAAACCCATCGGGCGCCCACTGTGTTAACCCAGTGTGGCCCACATCAGGAGCCCGCTCTGGCCCAGACTCGGGCCACACCATTTTTGCTACCTGGGATAGTAGGATAATACAGCTACAGCTACTAATAGTTTTAAGTATTCAGTTATAATTATACTCTCAAACCAGAGCACTAAACTCATAGAAACGGACTTATCTTTAAAAGTACATTAAATTTCTGAATTTATTTCTATCAGTTATCTACATCGGACTGCTCATAGCCAAGCCTATCAAGATTGTATAACCTTATTCTCAACTATTCACCAATATTCCTTTAATGTAAATAAATATGGCAAAATATATGTTCATGTTTAGGTATTGATGTGTACATCAAATCTCACAAGGTATCCTTATATTTGATTAAGCCTTGTCCACATGGTAAGCAATATATACCATCGAATCATTTATTTTGCAATTGGTGCACATCTAAGATTTACACCCTGTACAATTACCTCTTCTACCAGCATAAAGGTGGCTGTATTACATGAGACATGATATGAATATTCTCCGTTGTGCCGAGTGCTTTATCATGTTTCATTTTCTTCCATGAAGGACAGGGGGTGAAAGGGATAGCATGTTGTGGTCTATAGGGGAGAAGTAAAGCTATATGCACAGGAAGACCACGGGAGAAGGGTCATGAGACACCAACATAGAATTGCATGCAACACATCATTAAAACAACCCTTGAGATCTGCTTTCTGATCATTATTGCCAGTCAGGCAGCACTCACTTCGTGAGATTCATGTATTTCGCTTTGTGTCACTCTCACTTTACCTTTTGTAATGTATTTGTTCTCTTTAGGATCTTTGAGTTCATTTTCCTCTCCTTCATCAAATGTTTATTTACACTTTTTTATCTCCAATCACACACCTGGTTATCATCAAAATGCATATTGTAAAGTGACGAAATATTTTCATGATGAACTATAAAAATGTATGCAGAGGACATATATGTGAGCCATGCAGGTTCTTGTCTAATCACTTGTAGAGATAGTGGAGAGCCCATAGTTAAAACCCTCAGTGGACAGGACATGTTGTGAGGGTAGGTCCCTTTACTTCATGTCCGTTATCTTCTTTCCTGTCCCTATACCCAGTGGGAACCTGAGACTGCCTGTCAATGTGCCCACGGGGTGGATTGCATGTCCAAATGTCACCTTACTCAGAGCTTTGTACACACTTATGTGTAAGCTTGCTACCCAGCTGTAGGGCCTGTGTAAAGAAAGATACCTGTATTGGTCAGGGGGTGGTCAGACTGGTTACATGAATATTAAAGCTGCAATGGAATATTTTCGGCCAAGCAATTGTGCACTATGACATATAGTCCCATGACAAACAAACCACTCTGTAGCTCTAAGGTCATGGATGTTTGGGGTGACTGCAGGAGCAATGAGTGCTGCCCTCTACAGTGAGAAATATCAGCTATTTCCCCTAACATATTTTGTATGTGAGGATGACCCTACCCCGTTAACACAGACACATGTATGAACCTAAATGGACAAAGTCTCTAGGTGTCAACAACATAGACGTCCTTCGTAGAATCATCTGAAAATGATATGTCCTGAATACGTTCCAGAATGTTGAGAAAAATTTCACGAGATTTCACATGCAAGGAAGTATCAAAAGAAACACTTGACACATCTCAGCCAATTACATTATTTAACATAAAATTACATTAGGTTTGAACCTACATTCTCTAACTAGAAAAATAGAATAGCCAGTTTAAAAAATGCTGACACAAGGATTTGAACCCAGGCTGTGATTACCTTTGGATATGAAGGCAGGAATCAAACCTATGTGGCCACGAAGCCAATCTAGGTGTCGATGGTGATAGGAGGCACTTGTTTGGCAAGTCAGTATGACCTCTTTTGCTACCATTGATGTCTCAACAAGAAGATTCCACATATGATACAAATCTAAAGAGAGGTATATATACGAATATTAGCTAGATTTTACCATGTTAAACTGCATAAATTCTAATTAGAAAACATACACCCAATTTAACCAGGACAAAACTTTTTAAATTGTTTAAACATAAATATTTACCAATTTGCTATGTTGGAAAAGGTTTTGTGTTTACTGGGTAGCTGTGCATTACATGATGCTCAAAATCAAGTCCCAAATGTGCTCTTTTTATATAAATCTTTGAACCCAGGGTGCACCCAATATGCAAGTGCGACTTAAATGCAAGGTATCAATTCAATGACTGATATGATATGTAGGAGGAAGTATGGAACACTTTTATTTGATTTCTTCTCTGTTTGTATATATTCTATTGTGGCAGTAGGTGGAGATTGAAAGGCATTCATCTTTTAAGTAGAAAATAAATTCAGATTTCTAAGTCTAATCAAATTCATATTATCCGTGTCTTCCATCATTCTGTCCTGGTCAGCAGATTTGCCATCATGCCCTGTGATTACCATGGTTATCGGAGGTCATGATCTCTGGTTCTGTTCACCTTAGGTGACTCGGGCGTGGTTTAACCCTTTGAGTCTTAACGACCACTAATGTATTTATGCACCTTGTACATTAACCATCATTATGGCGTATTAATGCATCATAATTGCCTGGATATTGCTATAGCTTTCTCTGTCTACTGTGAGGAATCTTTGGGGTTGATATAATCCAAGAGGTTTGCTATGATATACCAATCAATGCTCACCAGCACTTCATTCATGCATCATATTAACCAGTGGACATGATGCACTCCTGCATCAGCAGCCATTAAAGGGTTAAAAAAACACCCTATTTATTAAGGTGTCCTGAAACATAGGTCACATGGTAAATGTAGGTGTTGGCCAGGATTCCATATAATAAGTAACCCTGGGTGGGGCCGAGAGGTTAGTAAGGTAAGTGTTTAGTGTAATTATCAGGATTAGTGACATGATAGGTATGATTGTACTTCATTTGTGGACAGTACAATCTCTAGGACATTAAGTAATGATAACTTTCAGTGTCATAATTGCCATTGTTTTTATGCCCATAATATGTAGATTTAACTAACACAGTAGATTAACCTGGTTAGACCTTTGAAAATGGGCCTTAGTGCAGATGTACTTTGTACTATGGACATGGTATTTCACACTCTCCCAGTGTGATATATCAAGTTAACACCATGAAATCAATACTTCTATACATGGCAGTTCTATTGATCTATTGTGATCATAATCTGCTTTAAGTATTTCCCACTTTATAAACTGATGAGCAATTGGAAATCGAGACGATAATGAATATGACAATGCTTAAATCACAAAATATAATTCACTATTACTCATCCCAAGTCAGCCTCAAACCTGATACAAATATTTGATAACTAACAAATGTGAGAGATATATTCCAAAAATATGAGTGGATGGATGATGGAGAAGCCATAAGCCGTCCATTTTGCTAAGGACACCTGGAAGGCATTTCCTAAGATGGTACAGCTGGACATAGTCACTACGATTTGAAACCCTCAAGATTAGAGTGGATGATCATTGATAACGCCCTATGACTGCTCTGTATGATCAGCACTTAATGTAGTAATTGTATAATGTTTGGTATGGTAGATGTAGCTGTGCAATCATTAGTGACCATAAAAAATACAGGACTATGATGGGATTTTGAGTGAGGCATCCGACTAATATTTGAAGGGAGTCGTACCATCTTGAGAAACGCCTTGCTGTTGTAATGTATAGAGTTGTGAGCAGTAAAGTAAGAAGAGGAGGCATTCAGAAAATTTACCTGTTTCACTAGACATGTTACCCTTAAATTCAGTGGCGGATTTAGAAGGGAGCGCGGAGGCGCCCCCCCCCCCCCTTTGCCAGTACTTAACAGTTAAATTACATATTTTCAACCCCAAAATTTGCTAAAGATTAAGCGATGCGCCCCCTCCTTTTGGGCCGTGCCCCCTCCTTTTCAAAATCCTGGATCCGCAACTGAAATTCCCGATAGATTTTAAAGCACCATAATTTCTCATGTATATATAAGGTGTATTCAGATATGACACATACCCTTAGCTCATAAAGGACGTACCAATAAGGCGCACCTGTAGCAAAACTGTTTTATGTACAATGTAGTCTGTTCTATATTATGGAATCTTTGCTTATGAGGCGCACACGGCATGAGCTTGGGAATATCCTACAAGGTGCAACGGTGGTCCTTCCTTAGGTATAATGCGAGCTATACTACTGACAAGGTATTAGAATAAAAGGTCATAGAACATAGCTTTCCCTTTCTCATGACATCAAAGAGAAATAAAATCAACCACCTCATACATTTCATGAGTCTTAAAGCTTAAACTATGTACACTTACTCAATATATAACCTAAATGTGTAGTTATTGCACCTAAAACCAAGTATTCAAGCTTGTCCTTTTATGTCGTGACAACAGATCAATACATTCAGGTCAATGGTCACAAGAAGGGGATTCCCCAACAAGTGTTTCCCCTGGGAGATTACCATTGATTCAGGTAGGCTGAGAGACATTCAACTCTGTGCAAGGTTGATAATCATTATTTTTGGATAGCCTCTCGTCATGAATTTGGCCAAAGTGGGGAAAGGGATGTTTATTTGTTTCATCCATTTCTTTAAAAGAATACTTGATTCTTGTGGAAGGAAAATAGAGCTCTATCCTGCTTCTATGACATTGGTTGCCATGGCTACATACACCACTGAAGCCTTTAATTGTGCAGATATCAATCTTGGTTTATCTGATACAGCTTCCTGTGTTCTTGGTATGAGCTCTGTCAATATCTGATTTGGGCTGCAGAGATTAGCCTAAATGCATGGCAGTGCATTTAGGGGCCATCCATAAATGACGTCATCACAATTTGACCATTTGTGACAACCCCCTCCCCCTTGTCATGTTTTCTGCCAATTTCTTTCCATTCTGAAGGTATATGGAAAATTAATTCCGTCATGCCGGCCTGACCCTGCCTCCCCCTCTAGCATGACATCATTTGTAGATGGCCTCTTAGGGTCATCCGTTGGTACGATGGTTTGATCTTCTGGTAGAAGAGAATACATTGGGAAAGTACAAGGTTAACCATATGTACTATTTTTTCATTATAAAATGTAAAAAGTTTTTTAAGAAGAAAAAAAGTCTCGGAATATCATTGATTTGATGTGTGTAGTGATGGGAAACGAACTTTTTTGAGGGGCCTAAGCAGCAGATAGTGCACTTCATGGTAGGTAATTCGACTCAAGTTCCTTTCACCTGGATTGAACCTACACAAATATAGCTCGGTAGGAGGGGCAGAGCAACTGATGACACTGTAGCCTAAAATGAAAAGGTGTCTATTATAGGCCATATCAGGACAGATAATTACATATCAAATATTAAAGACAAAAATAAGGTAGTACAGTCTTAATGCAATGGACAGTCCTGAAGGCAGGAAAATCAACACCCTAAAATACCGACCGTTGTAATACCTAGAACTACAATTGCAGTGGCAAGAGTGGAAGCTGCTATAGCAGCTGGCGGTGTTAGTGTTCAGCTAGAGGGCTGTTGAATAAGATTTCACAGGGAGTGCCAACTTCGTGTTCCATGGATCTGGCTGTTCTCTTCCGAAAGAGCTGAGTATAATTGCAGACTGACTTAAATCAAGATCAGAGCTATGAAGGCCATATGTTGCAACATAAGCCACCTGGGTAATTTTTCAGGGATTTGATTACTTCCTCTTAATCATTGCCTAAGATATTCATGTTGCTGTTGTAAAGAATTTCGCTGATCAAATACTACACACATACAATTGTGCTTTTTTAAAGGAGATCATCATAAACATTTGATACGCATATAAACATGGACACACTTATCACAGGTCTTTGGCATTGGCGCACTTGCTGATAGATACTAGGTCAACACATTCTGAACTTGTTCCTCCTATGCTCAGACACCTGAGAATTTACCTCCCTACGAGATAAATGTACACTGCAGATGCCTATGTGCAACCTATTGTTCCAGGTATCCTATTGATATCAGCTGGTCTGATAGCACCTCCCCTGTCTGTGATATGAGCCCTGTCAATACCTGAAATAAGCTGCAGGGATTTCCCCTTATACCTGTTACCGGGTGCCTGCTAAGCCTCTTAACACTTCAAGGGCTACCTCTAACGTCATATTCTCGTGTTGTTATGATACACAAATGCAGTGAGTATGCTAGATGCCCTGCATTGGTGCACCATTCCAATGCTAATATGAGTGTATCAATTAGGTAGGGTTAATATGATGCTTGAATGCTGTCCTGGTGAGTTACTCAGGAGGGGTGTATTTATGCCTTCTGCCAATCAAAGGACATAGTGCATTAACATAGCATGCAACATTTGAAGGATTAAGTTAGTGGTGGTGGCATAAACCTCTTAGGTAATACACAGCCACACAATACCCACTTTTACCAACAATGTAATGTTTATCTGTGGTATGTGATGACTGCTGTGGGATTGACCAAGCCTCTGCTGTAAAACTGGTTATTACACTCACAAACAACTGCAATACGACTTTCCTGATATCTATATTAGAATAAACAGAGCCTAAGTTATTTGCTTGGGCCTGTGGTATGCCAGAGCATACCACACGAGTGTGTGGTATGCATCTAAGAACTCTAGACCAATTAGAAGCCATTTCCTAGGTCAGCCACGCCGCCTTTTCTCTGTCGACCAATCAGAGCACAGCATGCTCTGATCACTTGATAGGGCAATGACATCGTAAACAACAATAATTTCACCGATTCAACATCAATACAACGCCAAATCAACATCAAAAGAGCCAATGCAACATCAAAATATGGTAGAATGGGTAAAATAATGTATTCTGATTGTGTAATAAATATTGGCCATATGCCTCTCGAGCCATATGGCACATACTCTATCAACCCATTCTCAATTCATAGCTTCCCTTTTTTTCTGTCATTCAAGCATACATGAACAGATGAAAGTCAAGAGCAATATATCTTTTGCAATGTTTTGCCCAGAAATGTTTTGATTCCATTTTTATCAAGTGCAGCTATTCAGATCTATCCAGAGGAGTATATGTTGCTAAAAACATAGACTGTTCTCCGGTTGCAAATCTCGGGCCTTATCTTGTGGATTCACGCTGCCCACAGTCAGGTTCCCAGGATTTTTCCCTCTTTGTGATGTTTACTTTCCTCTCATCGAAAGCTTGATGCAGCAAGTTGGGAACCTAAAACTTAGTTTTTCCTGAATTTTCACTAGGAAATGCTGTAGTTTAGCCAAAAATTATCCAATTTACACAATATTTGCAGCAAATGGAAGATGAAATGCATTGTTTTCATGCCAGGGTAGATGGTATTACATCAATATAGTGCACAGTTTACCACTGACGTTCAAAGTATGAATTTAAAAATCATTAGTATAAAAAAATAGCTGTTTTTTCAAAGTTTGGCCCTATATATTTTATGAAAAAATATTTTAACCATCAGTTTTTCATAGATAATGTATAAAACTGACCCATCAAGTTTACAAATGAGTATGCTTTATGGTCCTGCCTCTATGGTGGCTCATTACACTATGGGAGACATGTGATTTTTGTTAGTTTGCAAAAACTGTGATTTTCAGTAGAATTTTTTTTTGCTTGGTTTTTGATATGGGACCATATAAAACACCACATATAATCACACACTGATACCAGAATTATCCATTTTATGTTCTACGTGGTCATCTTTAAAGGCATGTGAAATATCTAAGTGATACAATAATTGTGAGAAGAATTATGATTCTAGTTGTTGGTGCCGACAATGCTTTTGTTGCTATTTAAAGCTAAATAGCTTGATAGTGCATCATAATAGGCCTCACATGCCTCATATGGAGTTCTAATAGCATTTTGATTTGGTTTTCAATGAATCATCAGGTCAAAACAACAATTGATGATGGAATTTAATCGGGAATTGGGTGACTTCATTATTTAGATACAGCAGTACAGCATTGACTAGCAGAGCAGCATTGACTAACAAACCCAATTATTTCCTACATGTTTGTATTAGAGTCGTATTGTGCCCCTATGAAAGACACACCCATTCATATTGATTTCTGCATGATACATACAGGTAAATTTCAGCCGGAGACGTAGCAGCTTACATACATCACTATGTCTTGTATCATAGGATGTGACTCTGCTGCACCTTATATTGAAATTTATTAAAGTCAGTTAATGCCTTTAGAAAGGGCAGGGTAAATTTATATTGAACTAAGACAAAACTAGTCAAGTTCCATGTGCACCCTATAGCATTTCCCTCAACCAAGGATGTGATTTACATGCAAAGGGTGCTATATATATATATATATATATATATATATATATATATATATATATATTATACAAGCTTTCATTATCAGTTGCCTACTGGATGAATTTACATACATGTGTACCTGTATGTACAACTGGGGCCCCTGCATTCATAGCCTTGTTCCTGACAATGATAATATCACAGCACTGATTACAACTACAACAAGTGCTGCCCTCTCTGCAGAGATGGCTGAACTATTTTCAGCCACCTGGAATATTGAATTATTACCAGGTACTGCTGAATACTAATAGATACCCCCCCCCCCTCGAAGAGATACTGACAGGAGTATGTAAAATGACCCTCCCCTTCATAAATCTCCTTCATAATGATGATAGACTGGCAAGTATACCTTTCAAATAAAGAAGTGACTGATAAGGCAGTTTCATAGAATACAGCAATATTGGCATTCTACGGCCTGTCAGTGAAGGTTATTGTATGGATGACACATGCCTGTGGCATATTCTAATGAGACACAGACATTGGAGCTTGAACATGGGCTACTCATTAGTTTTGTTCTTCATACCATAAGGAGCCCTAACTTCTGTAATTGGACTTATGCCAATCATCATCATGTCTCTGGAGGCCATTTCTTAACAGGCTACGACTCCTCACTCAAGTCGTAGTGGTAACCCTTAATTTATTGACATTACAGTCCAATAGTATTGGCCTGCAGCACTACGACTGCCCTACCAAATGCTATATTATTACTACATAAGGACTGATCGTACTGAGCAGTCGAAGTACATTCCCTACGATCACTGGCACTAACTTTGAGGTTGTGAATATATGCAGTCGCAGTGGTTTAAGAAATGGCCTCCTGGTTTAATTAAGGATGTGCTGTTTAAGCAGTGTAACTGCCATTTCGGTATATGGACCAAAGCCTGCCTGACACATCATATAACTTCTTGCATTTCCAATATCCAACTTGAAGAAAGAGAATACAAAGAGTAGGTATAAATTATTAACATATTTCCCTGACATCTGAAGAGGTATTAATTTTATGTTGAAAAGTACAGTTGTCTTTACCTGGCCAGTAGCTATCCTTCCGACACACTAGCCACTAGTCAAGAAGAGTATATTCAAATTTGACGGTGTTGCACAAGACGTTTGCAGTTTCATGGGCAACTCATAGCTTCATCTAAAGTCACATCTCTAAAGTCAAGCTTAGTGTTTCACTCAGGTTTAAGGGACCCTATAGACGTGGGTGAAGCATGACATGAAGCATTATGCTACTATAGCTTTAATGAAATCCTAGTTTTCATGATAATGTTTTGATGCCCTCGGTCTCAAATAAAAAGGTTCTGGACCTTGTTTCAATAGATTCTATGACAGGTTCAGCCAGATACGACTGGAGATGGGCCAAATCTTACCAGTTGATCTTAGGATTTTGGCCATAGTGACCAAACAGCTTGCTACATTACTGGGTGATCGTACTGCCTGCTGGCTAAATAGCTACCAGAGCAGTGACTCAATGAGGGACCCTGGTATGACAACCCTCCATGTGAATAATTAGTGGGTAGCCTTAGCTGCTGCCCTCTGCACTCCTTTGTTCAAATGTATCCAATCTGGGCTCTTTATACTACTACCCATAACCCTGTGGCCAGTGCCTTTGGCTCTGGGATGGCAGGGTTTTTTTTCTAAAGAATAAAATATCATTTGGGAAAGTGTGGTGTTTCACCTAAGAATTGAGCATTATGTCCACACATGGGCCAACTATGTAGTTACTAGTATGCAGTGGTGCAGATCCTGTCACATATTTAGGACGGCTCCTTGACCTCTGTGAGTGGCCTGGGGTCAAGACCTTTTGGATCATTAGTTTATATACAGAAAATACTTATATGATTACAAAGCAAAGAGCACAGATTGGGTACATTTGAGCAAAGCAGTGCAGAGGGCAGCAGCTAAGACTACCCACCTATTATTATAGGGGGCTGTCATACCAGGGTCCCTTATTGAGTCACTGATGTGGTGGTTATTTAGCCAGTAGGCAGTACACATTCCTAGGCCTACTTGTTCAGCCCAGGCCAATAGTGCTCATGGCAACAGCTCTTTCTAGAATCCAATTCACCTTTCCTTTTCCTCAATCAAAGCAATTTTTCTTCCGTCTGATCATCTGAGCTATCATGGTGAAACAGGGGTCAGTAGCTCATGGCCTCTCTCAGGAAGTCAGTCAAGACATTATCTTGTAGGAAACCAATTACGTCATGTGGTGTATGAGTGGGATCCTTATGCATATAGTGAGTAAGTGTCTTAGTGTCAAATAGAGGCCATGTTGTCCCCTAAAGGAGTGTGCTTGTTCCCTAAGACTACACTCACTGTATAAAGTGCCACCTTTTGTTTTTATGCCAAGACCGCAATAATTAACCTTCAATTTGGCATGGTTTTGTAGGTAGCCATTCCTAAATTCCCACAGAACCTAAAAACATTATTTGAAAATGAAATGGATTGGGCTGTACATGTATGAGGATATGCAAATCCCTTAAGCAAGTGCAACGTTTCAATACATATAACACTATGTCTTTTTTTTCTAATGATAGATTGTTTTTGAGCAGTTGCATTGGGACAAAGAACAAAATTCAGTAGCAGATGCCCTGTTTCTCTGGAATGCATTTCTCAAGATGGTACAACTAGTGCCACTTCAAATCATATTAGCATCCCTCACTCTATGCCCATTACAGCGCCGCGTCTAGTGGTCATCAATAATAAACTTGGTATGACTGCCCTACCAATCCAGTGTGTAATTTCTGCATTACGTACAGAGCAGTTGTAGTGCATATATATATATATATATATATATATATATATATATATATATGAATATATATATACATATATATATAGATATAGATCTATCGTCTCATATCTCAAGCTAAGTTAGAATATTCAAAAAAAAAAATATATATATATATATATTTATCTCACGATTTTGGCTTGGACAATGCTTTTTTGCTCATAACCCCCGTGCATTATCAAGCCATAACCCTACTGTAACACCTTTTGGACATCTTCAAGAGGCTGCTAGTTTCAATCCGGACATGTTTAATAAATTGGAGAAGAATACAATGTCAACTCCTCCATACGTTTTCCAGTTAAAACCGTTTAGGGTTCAACGGGGAATTGATCCCCGGCCACTGTGGCCGGAGGGGAGCTCGCTGTCCACTATACCAAGCCGACCAGTGATACAAAGCTATCTACATCAAGGATTTGAAAAAGTTTTCCTACATACCTGAAGTTTACAGAGCTCGTTAGCATAGATTTCAATGGAGCCTGGTGGAGTTATTAACAGAGAAAATTCCTTACATATCCTATATGAACATGCCATGCCTAATTTCTCCATTTTCCTCGAAAAGAATCCATTGATTTTCCACATCAAAACGAGTCGGGACCCGCCCCGTCCGGCCATTCCTTGCTCGACGCGTGGCTGACCTAGTTCTTACATCCGGGCACCTCCCTGCTGAGTCAACAAGACGAAATGGCCGTGTACCGGGCCGTGTGCGTTGGGTCGGTATGGAAAATCAATGGATTCTTATTTATTTATAAGAAAATGGATACAAAATGTAGGCGAACACCAACTAGAGATCGTATATTTGGGGGTGCTAGAAGTACAGGACTTGACATGCTTGGATTATACCTGAAAAGTCATTGGAAAAATGAGGGTGTGATGGGTGGAGCAAAAATAATGGCTACGGTGGATTGGCAAACCGAGCGGATCGCATGCACTTACAAATGTCTTATCCTGGATTAATTCTTGGGTTATAAGGTAAGAAATTAATACAAAATTGAGGAATCTATGAGATAAATGCCTTCGGGGTCGTGGATTATCAACCCGTAAATCCACTTGTGCTATCCCATAACATACATTAAACGCATAATATATATATTTCTAGAACGTCCTTTAGAAATATGTATAGCCTATGCAGGGTACCCATTCTAAAAAATATAGCTGAAGGAGATACTTATCAGTGATTTAGGAGACTTAAGAGAAGATAAATGATGGTATTATGTAAAGGAAGCATATCTATCGTCTCATATCTCAGACTAAGTTAGAATATAAATCATATTGTGTGTGAGTTCATTTAATGCTTCCATAGCTGCTTTCACATGTTATATATTCGAAGGATATCATCCATTCTTTCTTAACAGTGGCAGATCCAGGATTTAGAAGGAGGAGGCACATCCCCCCTTTTTGAGGAATTTCTGGGGTCCAAAATAAGGAAATAAACTCTTCACTACAGCAAAACAGAGAGGGCACATGCCCCTTCATCCCCTTCTCAATCCGCCACTGCACAAAACAGCACCTCTGAAACAAAAACTTGAAGGTACTACTTTATACTTTATATAAATATTGAAGGCCGTTTTTTGTAACAGACGCATTTGTCCCCTGGGTTCATGGTATTAGTGGTAGCCCTGTTGATTTGCAATGATATGATATAGGAGTGATTGACCACTTTTGTACCACTAATGAAATAATGTATCATGTCTATTGTTTATCATAAATGAATGTGACACAATAGGGTTACATTCATGCATCATACTAACCATTCAGTCTGGGAACACTCAACACCTGTATGAGTTTTAGAGAAGACATAGCTCCACTATTGAAATACAAACTGTGGCCCTAATTTGTCCTGTTTCTAACCACAATTATCAAGTCCCCTTTGCAATGTAGTAAGAAAAACATGAATATTATAGATAACAGAAATCTCATTGGAAGGATCTGTTAAGCGTTGGTTCCACAGCCATACAATCGGTCGGAATAGCCCTAATCCGACGATTTATAATATATCAAAAGTATAGAAAAAAATCGGTCGGATTAGTGCTAATCCGACCCATTCAGGTCTGTGGAACCAGTGCTTTAAGCACAGTTTCCACAAGTGTAAATCGGTCGGATTAGGAATAGTATGACCGATTTTTTCTATACATTTGATATACCATAAATCGTCAGATTAGGGCTATTCTGACCAATTTCATGCCTGTTGACCCAGCACTTTAGATGAGTAGTTCTCATATCCCAAAGTACGCAATACAACTGACACCTGATAATTGGAAGAAAAAGAAGAAAGCTTTGCATGAAGACCTTCAAGGGAAATGTTATTGACAAGAATAGGTAATTTACACAATGAATGAAAAGATTCAGAGCGGCATGGTGTAAACTTCAGGTGTAATTCCTTTTAGTTGGAACCATCTGCCAAGTTCAGGGGAGGCCTGTGAATTGTAGATACAAAACAAACAATTTTACAAAATAGATTGGGTGTATTTCTCTTTTGCCTGTCATTCTTAATTTTTTTTTTCTTTTACAAACCGTTATAAAATCGTCACTGTAATAATCTGACAAAGTAAAATGTTCACTGGGGAACAAAGCAGGTTGTACTCCTCCCAACACTAGACTCAAAGATTTAACGTGTGATATATATCACATATGGCCCAGGGTCTACTACCATAAAACCCTCTATCAACCCTGTAGGGTCACAGGAATCAGCATTTGCGAAATATTGACTAATTACTTACAAATAGGGACTATTATCTATACATGTACTGACACCAGTCTGGCATAATCTTCTCTTACTAAACCCCTTGGACCACTGGCCCCCTGGTGTGCTGGCCCCCCCAGACACCTGGCCCCCGGACACCTGGCCCCTGGACACCTGGCCCGCTGGACACCTAGCCCCTGGACACCTGGTCCCCTGGAAACCTGGCCCCCTGGACACCTAGCCCCCACAGAAAACTTTATCCTTAGCATGCTTAGTTTATCGCTCAGTCCCCAATGTGTTATGTGTATAGCTTGGACACTGTAAACATTGCCGGCTGAAAAAAAGTGTCTCACTTGGTGATTACCCATAGGACTCCATGTGCTAATTTCATCGCCAAAATCTATCTGACACATACACTCAATGGTTAAGAACTTGTAGTCAGTATAGCTCCCAAAAACATGGCGTAAGTACAGCAGCTTTTTTCGTAGAGAAAGACATCACTCACCATAAAGGACAAAATGTTATCTGATAGATGAGATTTTAAACTTTCCTTTGGCTTTTGAAAAATGTGTAAACTAACAGTATATCACTGAATGATTACACACTAAAGTTGGTGATTACAAATTTGTGGATCTGACTGAAAACCTGGCTCCAATAGCCCAGGGGATACCCTGGGCCAAAAAAGACTCAGGTAAGTTGTTTTGGCTCTCCAAGACAGAAGACAGGTCATGTGACACCAATACAGGCATGTGATTGGCCAGTGGTAGAAATGGGGTCGGTAATTTTTCCACAAATATCCGACTTAAGGCAAATATCAATTTTGTAGATTAACAATTTTATCAACCGCAAACTTCACAGAACCTCTAAGGTTTGTGATTTTAGAGAAAACCTTTTTCACATACTCAAAGGGAAAATGTTATTTCGTCTTTATGGTTTTCATGTGTATTCTGAATTGCACATGTAAACATCCAAATTCCAAGGCATGACTCTTATAGAGAGAACTTCTAGCAAAGGCAGCCATCAATGCTACCTTGCCCAATATGTATATTTTTCTCAATTTTCCTCTCATCCTCCAGGCACTTAACACCTTACATGTTAATGCATAGGTATTTTGTAGAATGTGTTGAATGTAGATAATCCTACGCTGGTAGAGCCATGGGTCATACAGTAACATTATAGAGATAGATATTCTGCAATTTGGGAATTTCTCCAACCCATGTCTTTGGTTTGACTGCTTCTGAGAAAGATGAATGACCTTGTTGGCTCTCTGACATTTCAACGCTGATATCCCTTGGTGGTCCATGGTGATATTCATATGGACACCTACTAAAGCTATGTAGGTATGAGGGATTGGCAAGTAAGGGTTGGATGTGAATGTATGTTTATGTTGTCTGAAGGAGGTTTCTCTAGGGAAGCTTAAAATGAATAAAATCTAGATATAGTCCAAAGTCTACCTTTAACTAGAATTTTCCTTTTTCTCCGTTAATGTCTTATATATTCTGTATTGTCAGTTGATAGAATTTCATTAAGGATCTTTACCTTGTAAAGATATATAGAATGAACATAGCTCCAGTCCTTTATGCTTTCTCAACATGCTATATAAAAGAAATATCTACAATACGATGTATGTCACTAGTAAACAGAGGATGTGGTACCGTATTGTCCTATAGAAGCGCCGGGTCATTGAATGAGCGCCATTCCTGAATAATCGCCCAGATGCAGAGGTATCGAAATTTTAACATGCACTTTAAGTCTTGAATAAGCACCAGCCTTGAATTAGCGCCGAAGATAGAGCCTACTTGAAATCTACAAGCGCCCGGCCCTTATACAGCCCAATGTGGTAACTCTTCAGAACTGCACAATTTTATCAGGATAACAGAGCCTTATTATTCCTGTCATGCATCGGTACAGTTATTGCAGATATGCCAGGCACAGCCAAAACATTAATTTTGGCATTCACATCATAATTGGCAATACAGCCAGAAAGAAATAAAAAAAAGGTTGGTGGCAATCATAAAATTTATAGTCACATAAGGCAACCTAAGGTTAAGCAATAGTGGCATGAAAGTGATAAATGTGATGAATGGTGTGCTTTGTATTGAGAAGGCTGAACCTTTTTTTGACATCCTAAATACAAGACTATTATTGTTATGGGACTATATACACTCGTGTATATTCATATAATTAACAATGGCGAGTGATACTCCCATCCAGGACTACTTGTTGCGTGCAACAATACAACGCTCTATTGGTAACTATGGCAAAGCCAACGTACGCTATATATATAAGCACGAGCTTCAAGTGGCTCGCCAGTCGGGCTCACGATTCCATACAGTGCACAACTCCCCTGTGCTGGGGGTTGGCACAATTTTTAATTTTTTAACGGTTGCCAAGGTTGATTGGGCTTCATCAACATTACTATTCGTCTTTTAACCTGGCAAAGTTGTTATCTACTGAATTTCTAGCCAAAATGGGCCGCAGAAAATCAAATAAGAAGACGATAGAGCCTGACTCAGGACCACCGAGCGGTGTTAGAAGATCTGTCAGGGCCTCCTGGGTCGTTCATTACAGACCTGTCAACAGATTCTCTACCCGCTGATGGGATGACAGACGCTATGACAGATGAGCTGGCTGATTTGAAGATCCGGACGGAGACCATGGAAGAAAGCCTGGCGAAAATCCTGGATAAATTGGATGATTTGACTCCAGAGGGCGCCATCGGTGGCAGCGACCGAGACACGACTTCTAGGCCACGACGCCTGTACAACCAATCAAGATGTGGATCTAGATCAAGTTCAAGCTCTGGCAGTGGCAGCTCTCACTCCAGGTCAAGATCCAAGCATAGATCAAGAAAACCAAGGGGTGAGTTCGACCAGCGAATTTTTTTAGGTCACAAGAAAAATGTTGACAGCCTAGAAAAATTACTAATGGTCAATGTCGTTTAGTCAGTGCCAAACTTGAACAAGGTGAGGATGTAAGATATATTCTTGACCATATAGAAATGCTGCTAGAGAAATCTGCCACTAGAATATTTACTCTCAGCTCACTTGTAAACTATGACAAGAGTGTCAAAGAGCGAGCTGACAAAAGGGGTATAAGAGCATTTGAGACTGTAGAGAATTGTGATATCCTACGTCATTTAAGCTACAACGGCACTTATACAGAACAAAAATTGGCGAGATCCACAAAACCTGTTGTCAAAAAATCCGCTAACTCAAAAAATCACTGTTATGCTTACAACAGGCCCGAGGGCGGCAAGTTAAACCCCTGCCGTTACAGGCACGTCTCTAGCTCATGTGACTCTGGAACCCACTCTGCTGACAAGTGTCAGAAGAGTGGCTCAGAGAAGTAGGATGTTGCCTCTGGGGAGGGTGGTGCCTCCAGATTAGCTGGCCATAAAGAGGCACTGTTGGTTGACCCCCCTATTGAGGATTTTGTACTTGGCAATGTTGTGCCAGAAATTCCGGTTATTGATGAATGTTGTCAAAAGCCACCAGTACAGGTGGAATTGTTGAATTTTGCCAGCTCTGAAAATAATTTTGGGAAAACCCCTGGTATTAGCGGTTTTTCCTCAAAGAGTATTCCAAATGTTGGGGATTTTTATCCCATTTTTGATGTGAATTGCTCAGGTAATGTTAGTATAAATATTTACCAAAGTTGTGTTGATGGTACCTGTTCTTGTCAACATTTTATTGGTGGCCACAAGGCCCAGATTTTGCCACGTAGATTGGCATGTTTCCTAAGACAAGAAGGTGTTATAAATTTACCCAAACGTGACTTAGATTGTTTATGGTTGGGTTTTGTAGAAGGTTTCAAAATTGTTGATCCTGGTTGCGAAACAGAGTATGAATGTGAGAATTATAAGTCAATTTTTCAGGGTAATTTTTACAATGAAATGTGTGGAACTCCAGGATGGTTCTATTTTTGAAGTTACCTCCAAACCTAGATGCATGTATATATAAACATGCCCTTGGTGGTGTCCCCAAAAGTAACGGTAAATTAAGACCCATAACCGATTGTAGTATGCCCCAAAAAAAGGAGTATTAATAATTTTATGGATTCAACTTTTAAACCTTTTTCATATAAATCCATAAATTCATTCACGGCAATGTTGAACAAGAATGATTTTATGAGTGTTGTTGACTTAAAATCCGCCTATAGGTCTATTAGTGTTTATGGGGAACACCAAAAATTCCAGGGTTTCTCATGGGACATGGGAGATGGCAAAAGATTTTACCAAAGTAACCGCCTTACTTTTGGACTCAGATGTGCCCCTTACATATTTAACCAGATTTCTGACTTTCTGGCTAAGGTTGCTAATTTTTATGGTATTGATAGGTTGGTCAATTATCTAGATGACTTCATCATTATTGCCAACTCTGAAAATGAGTGTCGCCATCAGAGGGACCTTTTGATCAAAATTATGGAGTATTTTGGTTTTAAGATTTCCAAGGATAAAGTTACTGACCCGAGCAGAATTTGTACTTTTCTAGGTATCACCATTGACTCCCTTAAAATGGAATTAACTTTGCCAAAAGAGAAAGTTGACAAGTTAGCCTGTGCGATAGATAATTGCATTGGCAAGAAATTTGCCAGTAAAAAAACCTTACAGAGTATTGGTGGCTTGATGTCATTTTGTTCCCAAGTAGTGAGGGGGGGCCATACTTTTAGTAGACGAGTGTTTGACTTGATGGCAAAAGCTAAAGAGAGAGGTGTCATTAAATTAAATCCAGGTATCATAAAGGATAAACCCATGGTATCTGATGCGTCCATTAAAGGTTATGGAGCATGGTGTGGTACAGATTTCTTTTATGGATCCTGGAATAATATTGACAACTCTAAATTGGGTATAGGTCACTGGGTTGCCCCTCCAAAATATGACAATATTGATGTTCATGAAAGGAATATTAATGTGTATGAACTATGGCCTGTTCTAGCTGGTTTAGAGAGATGGGGTCATTTATTCAAGAACTGCTTTTTAAATGCTGTAACAGATAACATGCAGGTGTTGGCAATGTTGAACACAGGCGGAAGTAAAAACCCACTATGTATGGAGTGGCTACGTGAAATCTATTGGTAATGTTTTGTGTATAAAATTGATATCTATTCAACCTATATTAAGTCGGCTGATAATATCCTGGCGGACCAGTTATCAAGATTAGACTACAAAAGTATTCTTGCCAAGTGTAAAAAAACTTTATCTGAAAAAAATATGTGTATCTAAATTTTTTCAGATCCCAGATTGAGGTCTCTGTTAAGAAAACAGGAGAAATTTATGAACTCGGGTGTTGCCATGACAACCATGAAAACCAGAAAGCAACAATTTAAGAGGTACAAAAAATTTTGTAGGAAATTTTCCCTAAAAATTTACCCATGCTTACCACCACAGGCTTCATTGTATGCCACTTATCTTGCTGATAAGATGAAACCAGTCTCCATTAGGAATTATATTTCGGCTGTATGGTTTTTTCAGAATTTGATTGGTCACCCTGACTACAGTAGTAGTTTTATCCTAAAAAAGACTCTAGATGGTATTGAGCGGTGTCAAAGTTTAACCAGAGTTGTTAAATACCCACTTACCACTGTTGACATGTTTGAAATTTTGTCAACCCTGAATATGACACTGAAATTGGATAGGGTATTTGGGTGTGCCATTCTGATACTGTTCAGGGGAGTTTTGAGGTGTTGCCATGTAGTGGACTCTATACATTCACTGAGGGTAAAGGATGTTGTTTTAACTAATTATTATGTAAAACTTCACATTAGGACATCTAAGACAGACCAGTTTGGCCATGACCCCTATGATATATACCTTGTTCTCGATGAATCCTCTCCATTTTGCCCAGAAACATTTTAGCAGAGTCGATACAGAATGCTAATGGCAATGTTAATCGGAAACTGTTCAGTTTTCCCTCTGGTGGCAAGACCAAATGTTTAACATATTCATATGTGAATACGCGTTTGAATTTTTTGTCTGTCAAAATTGGCTTAGTAGATGAGAATGTTAGTACCCACTCTCTGCGCCATGGTGGGGCTACCTTCTTAAAGTCAATTGGCCTTTCGGTAGAAGACATAATGAAGTGCTCCAACTGGAAATCAAGGTGTGTGTATAAGTATTTGCATGACTCAAGATGTGATTTGTTGAAACTTGATGTATTACCAGCTGTTAATGTGTAATAATCAGATCAATTCCACCAAACACATGTCTCTGTTCAATTATTATTATCACAGCCTGTATACATCTTGTGATATCCATTCCAATCTCCTCATCATTTATTATAATGTTAATATATCGGTAAATTCCTATTAAGGCATCCTAGTATTTATTATAATGATACTATACCGGTAACTACCTATCAAGGCATCCTAATATTTATTATGTGATAATATACCGGTACTACCTTCAAGATTATCTAATATAATATGTGGTTTCCATGGTAACCACCTCCTTACATTTATATGTTAATATACCGGTAACTACCTTAACTCAATCTAATATAATAATCTACCGGTAGTGGTTTAACCGGTATATGTAGTCGCCTCTAGTTAACTTATACAGATTAATATATATATATAAGCAAATGTCCATGACCAAGGACTATTTTTGCATCATATTCTGAGAGGTGGTGCTCCCCGTATTCCATGATGCTGAGATTCCATGCAAGTGGACATTACATTTGTGTCATTCCTACACTGGTTCGAAAGCTTTAAAATAAAGAAATTCAACAATATTTAGCTGTGTTAATTGCAGCATGTCACATGATCATTAGCCATTAAATACAACCACCTTGTATTCCGTCCCTTTATGTCTAGTCATGTTCTATAGTAACAATTGCATCTGCCATGACATAAAGATCTGTTCCCAAAGCCACTCACTAAATTGCCTTCACTGAGATTTGAATTCCAAATTGGCTACCTGTTCTCTTTAGATGATATTATATAGGGAATATTGCCTGTCAGTATTTCTCCTATTATGTCATAGAGTAGCATTGTATCAAGTGTACTTCTTCCATATTTACAACCCTGCCCACTTAACCCAGCCAATTAGGCTGGTGGCAACTGCTCGTTCAAGATTGCAATACATCTTTCTTCTCCCCTGTTGGGTGTTTCACAAGGCGTCATACTTGTTATTAGTCAAGGGAAAATATTATTGTAATTTTAAGAGTGGTCATAGGCTTGTGACTGATGGTGTTTCTCCAAGGGCTCTATTTTCTTTAGTCATATTTTTTTCAGTCATAGGAGGTGGGAAATCAGTGTAAAACTGGGGAAATACCCTTCTGACATCATTCTAAACAGGGGAAATTACATTTGGAAGTAAATCCGAAAAGATAGATATCAGAAATTCGTTTTTCTACATTTTTCTTCTTCCAAAAAACTGAGGAGAAAAAAATTTACATGAAATATGCTGGTAGTATATCCATTCTTGGTGGAGCCTTGAACCCAGCACCCTTCACATCTGAATCCTACTTACTACCACTGTGCTACAGCTTCTGATGAAGATGTGTCTATGACAACTCCATCATCTTATTATTATTATTATTACTTTGTACAAAATTAATACTAGGCACTTGTATAAAGATTTTGTCAACATAGACATTTTAAGTAGCATAGTAGCATGTGCAAAATTGGCCTTGTACATGTCCCAGGATTATCTCATTTAGAGTAGTAAATATAACAGATACAGTTAGGGAATTAAGAGGGAATATAGAGAACATATTGGGTTAAATATGACAGTAATGAAAATATTTGAATACTGATTGTACAATCACAATTGTACAGTAGACCTACGTATTATGGATGCAGAAGTAGCAGTTTTCATGTCAATAATGTACATTATACCCCTCCACACCCACATCCGACGTGCAGGGTTGCTAAACCTCCCCATTTGCCCCTCCTCCATATGAGCAGGGTTGCCAACATTTTCTAAGCCTGGCTCTACTCTACTTTTGGGTGTGAGGAATTTGCTTGCCTTGTTAGCTCAGTCGGTAAGGCAAAGGTTTTTGGATCCAGGATTCCTGAGTTCAAACCCAGTCCAAACAAAGATTTTTGATATAAAATGCATGATATAATCGTGGGTTTTTTTAAAAAAAGATTTTCGATAGGAGAAAAAAAAGAGACAACTATGTCTCTAGAATGTAATTAAACCTGAACGTTTTAACATCCACATACATGCAAAACATTGTAATCCAGACCAATTTGGTGTAAGCCAAACCTAGATATACCAAAACTCTATGTAGCTTTTTGGTTTGCTGTTTACTGGGTAGGCGGTATACTACAAAAGTAGTAACTAGTAGTTGTGACCTGTCTTCATCTCTCAGTTGTATAACTTAATTATAGGAAACTTATGATCAATTTAAGAGTGGTCATAATTTTAACAGGTATCCATGTGCAGTTAAATTATGTTTTAACATTGAAGAAATATGCCAAATTTAAGCAAAAAATGGCCTTGACATTAATGAACCATGTACGACATGATAGTACTTTGAAAAATTACATTTGGATACATTTTTGAAAAATTACATTTGGATACATTTTTGATAAACGTTGCCACAAATACCTCCACACGTTTTGACCCCTAGAAACACTGAAGAGCAGTTATAAGAATAATTGTAAATAGTTATGACTGCAGTTATAAACCAGTTATATCTCCTTGTGATACAGATAGTTATGACCATTCATATCCTACTTATGACTGACCAGAGATAATAAAGGTCATAACTTTACTACCAGCCCTCTCCAGTCATAGAAACAGAAAATCTATGATTATTAATATCTTTGCCTTGTGAAACACCCAACTGGCGTGAGCAATTTGTCTATCTCATGATTTAATGTTTTGGTGCAACAGGGGTCAGTAGCTCATGTTGTAAAACTCTCTGAGGATGTTGGTCAAGACATTATCTAGCAGGAGCCAATTACTTGGTGTAGTGTATATGAGTGTTGACCTAATACATATAATGAGTATGTGTGTAGGTATCAGTTGGGGGCCATATTGTCTCCTAAATGCAGTTTTGTGTATACAGATACCTTATTAAGCCCTCATAACATTCTTTTGTCATGCCAATGTGATGCTTACCTGCATCTTATGTCTGGGCCAGCATTGGGTGTCAAGGAAACATTGTGCAGATAATAAACACTTCACCTAGGCATCTCTTACATAATACTGAGAAGAATTGTGCTCAGACTACCCTGTCTGTTTGTGAGCGATGATTGATGATAACCTTCAAATATTTTTCGGTCAAATTATGCACTCACTTGAAATAATACCTGTGTGTCAATTGAATTGCCTCAAATTTTCAGATTGTCTGAAAATGCAACATTTTTGTTTAGTTTCTTTTTACTTAGTTGTTATATCAAGATGGATACAAGTCTAACTTAAGTTGCATCAATAATTCCCAGCTTGGTATGAAAAGCTTTGTGCTACTATAGATCAAAGAGGGCTGCGAAAATACCCAGTGTGTTTTTGAATCGCTAAATGCGTTTGACCTCATCCCATCCACTTTGCAAAATTGGATGTACTGTACTGGCGTGTATAAGCGCCAGGTCTTGATTAAAGCAGCGGTCTTGAATAAACGCAAGCGGTACAAGGGTATTGACACACTATAATCTAAGTCTTGTATAAGTGCTGGGGTATAGTCTAGTTGAAATTAATAAGTACCCAAGTGTTAGTCCTAAGCTCGGTCACCAAAGCTAAAATGTGAAATTGCTGTCTGAAGTTAGAAAACCACCCTGGTTCCTCCAGGGACCAGTTCTAGGTGATTGATGAGTGACGTGATACAGGCTGTATCATCATGAATTATTTATGAGGATTCCCAGACTGTCACAGTAACCTGCGGCCTAGTATACGCAGCCATCTGATTTGATCGATTAAATAGGAAAGACAAACGTACCATCAATTATCTCAAGTCGAATATTAAAGTCCCATAGGTTTAACCTTGGAGCCTTACAAACCTCCGTGCAATAACCCTATCCGACATTTCATGGCCATTTGTGCCACCTTTAATGACTTCATAACTATGACTAAAATCATTTTTCAATGCAAAATGAATGTAATTTTGAGCACCAAAACAACATGAGATAAATGTAAAGGTTCACTTGAATTCGTCTGCCTGGGGGTTATCTCACTTTGCTCCGCCTCGTGAGATAACCCTCCGCCAGACCAATTCATCTAAACCTTTACCATTGTATGGCCCTATTTAATACATTTTCCTCATAGAACACATACAAGAGAATTATATGTAGTAAAAGAAGGAATCTTTCAGAAACAATTGCGAAAATGACGATCCTCCTTCCCAGGTTTGTCCTTGACAAAATTTATATTCATGAATGCAAAGAGTCCCTGTTGGAGAAGAAATATTCAAAATGTGTTCCTTCTTTTTCTCATCCATCCCTGAGAGACTAAACATCTTAGATATAAACATGTAGGAATTCTGTGTCATGACAAGGTATGTTACAGCCGTGTATATGTCCCAACATGTATGTACATTTCAGCTGATAACTGCCCTACAGGGTCCTTAATCCCAGCTGAAAATTACTTTGACCCTTTTTATATTTTTCTTTGAGGTCTACATATGATAGGGATAGCATGCTTAGAGTTTCTGTTCTATCAAATTAGATATATAAGCATGCTTTCATGGGCTTAACCTTTTATCTAAACTGCTTCTTTAAAGCCATTATTTGAACTGTCAGTTGATAATACTAATGATCTCTGCACAGCATCAACACAATGACAAAAAAAGATATTCTTGCCTAACTCATTCACTATATGTATCTAACCCCTGTCTAGACTAGCCATAGATCCCACATGATGGAGATGTATTTTCTTCAATTCAGCAATTTTCCAACTCATTGGCTGGGGCTCGACAAGTGATGGCGGATGAATAACCTTGTTTGCTCTTGAGGCACCACTGAATTTGACTGATGGCATCTCCTGGATACTCACTAGGGTATTCCTGGGCTCCTTCTTGAGCCAGGCATGAGGGATTGGTGAGTAAAGGATGGGGGCTGAATTTGTGCCAGCATGATTTGGGCTTGCACATGGAAACAGGATCTCAAATGTTTAAATGTGTATACAACATCAAAGAAATTGACCTGAATATGGCTTCAATTCATTCTTGTTCAGGAAAGAATGATATTTGAAGTTAACGTTGACACTAAAGAACTGATTCAAAAATGTCATCATTATTTTGAAGGTGGTATAGCTTATCATCATCAATTGCTGTACACTTTAGAATCTTTGAATAGAATGGAACCAAAAGCAATCCATTCTATATACTGAAAAACCTAAGCCCAAGAAGCAAATCTTCTTAAAGAATAATAATGTTTACCAAAAATGAGGGGGAAATTGGCAGCAAGGTAAATCGAACCAAGAAAGGAACAATGGAAAGGAAAATGGAAAACAAGAGCGGAATAAACAGTACAATTCTGTGCTGCTAAACGGAATAGACCAATACCCTTTTGCATTGAAGGCAAAGTAGGAGTTTCCTTCTAAATGGTATATCTCAGGTGACAGCCCCTGTCAATAGACAGTTCTGTATGACTGACATATGCCTGTAGCAGAGTCTAATGAGATACACATGCACAAGAGCTTCCCATTAGGATTTTGAAAACGTCAAGCCATGAGGGGTTTACCCTCAATCATGGCTGAAGTTTAAGTATTGCTGTAATGTAAAGGCAGTGTAACTGACATGATGGTATGTTGAAGTATGCAGCTTGTCATATAGAAACAAAGCCTGCCTGACTGCCTGCCTGTCATATGCAATACATAGATTCTTAAGTACATGCCAATGAAAAAAGAAAACAACTAATGAAGGGGTAGAAATATTAATCATCACCGTTGAGAATTATACCATGGTTGTAATATTTCAGAACAATTCTGGGTGTGAAAACTGGATAACTTGTGTGCTTTCATTATGTGATAAAGGCACTGAGTTGACAGCTGAACATTGACTGTGTTCTTTTTCTATATAATTCTTAAAGGTGAAAGCAGCTCAGGTATGCCTATAAAGCTTTGACAGTGGTAGGTTTGGGTTAGATGAGCTGTGTAGTTTCTACAATAAAATCCATGGGCGTGTACTAGTTCAATACCAAGTTGAGACTGTGTATGTGTTATCCATATACTAAGAGAGGGTTGGCCACTCAAGGACATTTGCTGCCCTCTAGTAGATATCCTTTGAACTATTTCCTATACACATAGCCATGGAAGACAGAGGTGAGGGGGGACTTTGGCAAAGTCCCCCCTCACCTCTGTCACCAATGGCTATGCATAGGAATAGAGCTGCCAGAGGGCAGCATCAGCCCTAGAGTGTCACACCCTCTCCTTAGTATATAGATAACAACTACACGGACTCAACTTGGTAACTAGTACACGCCCATGATAAAATCCGAGATGTCAGTAGATTGATACAAGGAATCTCTGTGAAAATAACGGCAGATTTCCATCAACTTTGGGACAAGGATTTCACAGTTATATCAATGACAGGTTTTTACAGTGCAAGATAAGCGCCACTAATACACCGCAGCTCATTCCTCACACTGAGACGTATCCGGAAGAATGAATCATTTTAAACTATCTCTGATGGACAGTGGAATCAGAGATATTTTTAACATCCCTAAATAACTCAATGTGTCTGTTATCTTAACATTTATTGCTACCGTATTGGTTTGAATAAGTGCCAGATCTCAAGTAAGCACTGGTCTTGAAGAAGCGATGGGGGTACAGGAGCTTTGAAATTTTAAAATAATATGGTCAATACAGTAATACTACTAATCCATGCTAGTCAATGTATAGCACTGATAAATGCCCTGAGGATGTGTCACCAATTGTAAAAAGTTAAATTGCTGCCTCAAGGTAGAAACCACCCTGTGCCCCCCAGGGACCAGTTCTGGATGATTGATGGGTGAAGCGACACATCTTGAATTATGAGGATTCCCAGACTGTCACAGCATTCTGTGCTTTGGTATACACATCTTCTGATTTTATGGCAAAGGCGGCTGTATTTTTACAATGTAAAATGCGGCCCTGTTTGGCCTGTCATTCTTACAAAACACGTACAAGGGATACTATTTAGTACTAGGAGAAACCTTCCAGAAACAATGACAGAGATAAATAGAAATACTTATTCTAATTAAGGGGCAAGAAATGAACACATCAGCATTGCAAGAAAAAGAATTTCATCTCTTTTCCCCTAACCTAACCCACGATTCTGTCCTACTCATTCACACAGCTGCTGCTGCTGTAAGGAAATTGACAATGTTGAAGAGAGTGAAAATTCATGGTGATATTCATAAAACAGATTTCAGGGCGCCTCCTGGAGGTATCCTAAAATGTCAAATTCACAATTTTCCTATACCTTGTAGAAGGTTTGCCAAATGGAATGTTTGCCAGAATTCAAATTCTTTTAGAATTGCACACTTTTCCTAAAATCAGGAAACCTGCCTGACAATTCACTCACTTTGCATAAAAATGAAGAGTACTCACCAAACCTTGTGAATAGGCTTCCTGCATTAGTACTAAGACTACTACAACTGTCTACAAAGTCATATGTGTATGACAACAAAGGGGCCAATCTTAGGTTGCAGGCCACTCTTTAAAGGACTGGTTCCACTTCATCGGTCGGGTCCACTTTTTGCTAATCCGATTTTTATATAGCGAATCGTTGGATTAGCTGAAAATGCTCGCGACAAATGCAGTGTACCTAGCCCTTAAGGTAACAAAATTGTCAGTGAATATTTAGATCGTCAATCATGTTGAAATAAGGCCCTGAAGGTACTCTTACTTAAGGCATCTCCTGCAGCTAACCACTGTCTAGTAGAACTATACATCCTACCTTAACATGATGGAGATGTATATTCTGCAATTCAGCTATTTTCCGACTCGTTAGCTCAGCCATGACCATTGATGGGAGATAAATGACCTTGTCGACTCTGGAGGCTTTCCTGTATAAAGCAAGGCATGAGGGATTGGTGAGTATGGAATTGGGGTGAAGTTGTTTGCTTGATTTGAAAGGGGGCTTTTACAGGGAAACAGGATTTGGAACATGTACACAACATGAAATAATATTACTATATATCTACTCTGGCCTGAAAGCAATGAGTTTCATCTTTCATTTGCTGCAAATATTGTGTAAATCGGATAGTATTTGGCTAAACTACAGCATTTCTTAGCGAAAATTCAGGAAAAACTAAGTTTTAGGATCCCAACTTGCTGCATCGAGCTATAGGAATTTACCATTCTTCACGGAGAAGAAATTGCAACGGATGGAATAGGATTTTGCTGTAAGTTTCATACACATTTCTTGTACAACAGTGATTTACTGTACTGCCCTCTGGGGTTTCATTGCAGAAGCTCCACTGCATGACTATGGTATTTCACCATTCAGTTTTACAAAGATGCCTAGCACACATTTTACCAATGCAGATTTGGATGCCATTAAAACTGCCTCAAGGGATTTTCCATCTATGCCATCCCCACCTGGTAGTTTGTCTGATAGAGTATCACTCTGGAGGGTCTTGCCAAAAGAAAACGAGGAAGTGTGTTAGTAAATCTTTTCAGAGAGTGCTGAGGAAAACATGTAATGCCTAAATCGTTTTCATTGTATTGACAAAAAAATGTACAGCAGAGTAAATGGAAAAGTGTTTTTGAGGTGTAAAGAAACGTGCATGTTTCATCTAAACGATTATCCAAGCAATATTTTAGCAACACAAAAGCGTGCACGTTTTCTTTTGTGGTTCTCGTTTCATTTTTGGCAAAACACTCCTGGAGGGTCTTGCCAAAACGTAAACGAGCTCAGAATAGAGAAATGTGCAGAGAATTGTTTTGATAAAAGGTATTCTCGTCTTCCCATTTGATAAAACGTGCAAATTATCACCAGCAGACGTGTGCTTTTCTCCATAGAGACACATTGCATATCCTTTGGAAAGACAATCAGAACGTGCATGCCATCATGCACGTTTGTATGTACACGTTTTATGCTATAAAAGAGCCAATCTCGTTTTGTTTTTGGAAAGACCCTCCTGACCTCTCTACTGCCGGGCTACCGTTCAGTTCAGTTCTTGAAAATAGAAGAGACACAGTAATTCCTGGTTTAATAAAGAGAAAGGCTTTATTGAATACATTTACAAACAGTGGCTATTGGTAATGTCTTTCCTTTCACTCTGGTATATTGTTCAGATAGTTTATATGTTACCGATCACAATGTCTTCCCAGACCCTATATCAACATATAGCAAATATTCACAAATTGATTCTAATGAAACATGCTGAGTCAGTGTGAGACAAAGACTAAATTAAATAACACCCTAGAGGGATGTATGTATACTACTAGACCAGGAGCTTAATTCAAAAGATCCTGGAATCCCAACCCCAGCGATCTTAGTGTAGGCACATATCATAAGACCTGGCTGGTCTACCCTATGTAATGCAGTGGTTGCAGGCCTGTCCAGAATAGCTAGTCCTGGGATCACTTCACTATTCCATTTCCACCACTAAGATCACTGCGATCTTAGTGAAAGAAATGCATAGTGGTTTCACCAGGGTACAAGAGCACTTACAGGGAACACTCCTGATTGAAAGAGTGAATAGCCTGCTGCATACATAAAGAGGGGAGGGAGGACGTTTGCTGAGTGTCCTTGAGGGCTCTTAGGGCTACTCATGCGTTAAGTGCACTGTAAGGTAATTCTTCCCTTCTCTCTCTTTGTCCTGGGGGGAGGGCACAATGCTTCTAATAGGCAAGCATAAATCATACATTCATGGGAACAACTCTTGAATACTGTATGGGGGTCAACTGCACCCTGTGCTCTTTTGTTAGCCCATATGGGGACGGGGAACGATGGTATAAGCACTCTTGTGAAGAAGAGTGACTCCACAGCTATTCCTTTATTTTGGGACTCTTACCCCTGTGCCTAGTCACTACTTCTTGGAATAGTGTAGGAGGGCTGAGGCTAAGATCGATGCGATCTTAGTGCTGGCTAGGATATGTGAACCCAGTCAACTCTTAAGATCGCTTAATAGGATAAGGCTGATTTATTCCTAAGATCGCTGGGGTCGTGATCCCAGGATCTTTTGAATTAAGCTCCAGGACTTACTATTCCTGACAGGCCTGCAACCACTGCATTAGATAGGGTAGACTGGCCAGGCCTTATTATATATGCCTACACTAAGATCGCTGTGGTTGCTATCCCAGGATGTTTTGAATTAAGCTCCAGTGTGGTGTTGCTCCTGATGTTAGAGGACCCCTGTTAGTTGATATAACATGATTACATACATACATAAAGGACTTTCATAGTTATTTTATTTCACAAATTTTACATGAGTTCTGGTAATTTATGAAGCCAGCATGACACAGATATTACTAGATGCGCTAAATTCCTATGCGGCCTTTCCTGTAGTCTGTTTTTGGATAGATTTCCATAAGTATTTGATTTTGAATCTATGTGGTAAATATTGATTATTGCACGCTTTGTCTATTAACATTAACATTGTAATATAATGCCTTTCAACGTCCCATCTTCTATTACCCTTAGAAGTGTGTGCTGTTTAAAACAGGTGTTGAGTTCAGAGCCTTGGAAACAACTGGATCTATGTCATTGCTTGTATATGATCTAACAAGAAGTCCAGTAATAGGAATCAACAAGAATGATATGACCGTTGCTCCACGCAGAAGGTAGAGACGCAGAGGTATTTCAGTTTTCTCATGAATGATCAGTCCTGAAGTCAAGAGGTAGAACAAATCTTATGAAGTCATGATAAGCAAATGGACTTGGCAAGATACCATGAGAATAGTCCCAGCAAATTGTCATGAGTCCTCGTCAACCTGTGTGAAGTGGTTCACACATGTCGCTAGATGGAACATGATGTCGTTACAGCACAAGATCACCAGGAATAGCAATTGCTATGCCACATGAGTCTAACACACAGTGTCGAAAGAAAAAAGGAGTCCAATCATGGCGACAGATGACGACAAATTGCTGGGACGTCTTTAGGAGTTAGAGTGGAATGATGTTTATTTGAAATGAGACTAATGAATAAATTACGATCAGAAATTAATTAGGTGATGTAGATACTATTTTTATGTGATATAGACTTGGTAACCCATTATATGTTTATGTCACGTTGTACTTTTAAGCAGTTTGTTGTAATTTAGGTATGTTTAAACTGTAGGATTCATGAACACATATAACTACATTGAAAACCTGGAAGGTCCGAAACTTGTCAGTGGTGACAACTTTATGTCCACAGGTTGACAATACCTAAAACAATGACTTAAGGTGGTTAAAATGACGATGGGTTAAGAAAATGCACCATAGTATAAGCAGCAAGTAATAAATTGTTAGTATCTCATTGGGCATCATAGTGTTAGAATTGTATGACCGTGGAGGCAACACCTGCAGGGCATTTCAAAACGATATCTATAGCTATGGTTTTGATATGCCCTCCAGGCCTTTCAATCAATGAAAAGTGGATACTTACGTGTTTTGTCATCAGTCCCATCAGTGCTACTATTTACAGATATCTCTAGGTCCCCCTTAGCTCTCACAGCTGCCTATAATGAAAAAGTATAAAGCCATGAAAGGGCAGTCCCATTGGATGGAACATACCTCGTTTTGACGATGAATACCTGTAAACCTGTTTATCAGTTCACCAAGACTACACTTAGGATGGGGTTAAGGGATAAAGAAAATTGCTGAATCTATTATCAAAACTGTTACAAGATGTGAAAAATAGATTTTTTTGTTTTTGGCATATCTACAATCAGCCCACTTTTATGTGTGTGCTGTTGATTTCAGCCAGATCTTGGAGTTTGTAACCACTGAATTACATTAATACAGTGGTGCCACCTGCAGTTGGGAAATTAGACGAGTGGGTTCTAATGAAACTTTCCCAAGGGAAGACAGTAGGGTTGCAGGGTTACGTCTTTCGAGGAGAAGCGCTAACGCGGCGCCATTTTCGCTTGTAAAATATGAGCAGTAAACTTTCGCATATTCACCACCGGTACCAGGGACACACTTCCGATCATACCATTTCTCCCCGAAAGGGTTCACGGGGTTGCATAGCTGTTATGCTACTGGACATGTTGCTCTGGAGGGTGTTGCTCCTATAGTAAAAGGAAGAGCTGCCTAAAAATGCCCTCATTTCCAGTCCTTTCTTTTCATGTAGCTGTAACTTGTCCCTTTTGTTGCTCACAAGTGGTCATTCAAGTATGGTGCTAAAAAAGGGGGATTTGAGTAGGTACCTAGTTGGGAGAAGTCAGTCAGTATAATATACTATAGAGTGTGTGATATGAGTAGGTACCTGATAGTGCAGCTCTCTCTCTCTCTCTCTCTCTCTCTCTCTCTCTCTCTCTCTCTGTTTTAAACAAGGCAGGTGACCTTTCAGACTAATGTGGTGAGTGCAAGTTGAATGGTGAAGCAGAGCGTGACTTCTTTTGAAGAGAGGGTACCTACTGACAGCTCTTTTTACCATAGGAACAACACACTCATGAAGCTCAGCCATGCATTTGTCCAGTGTGTGAGCATTAGCTGATGCTGCGTGCTTTAGTTTTGTTATTTTTTAACAAATTTAAACTTTATTTGGCCAATAAGTGCATCATGAAAACATATATAAATCTTCCATAACTCGATGGGGATTTAGCGTTTAATGTATGTTATGGGAACGCACTCGTGGGTTTATGGGTTAATAATCCAAGACCCCGAAGGGGGAGTGGATTATTAACCCTTAAACCCACGAGTGCGTTCCCATAACATACATTAAAGCGTTTATCAAACATATTTCTCAATTTTGTATTAATTTCTTACCTTATAACCCAAGAATTAATCCATGAGAAGAAATTTTGTAAGTGCATCCGATCCGCACGGTTTGCCAAGCCACCGTAGCCATTGTTTTTACTCCACCCGTCATACCCTCGTCTTTCCAACTATTTTTCGGGTAGAATCCAAGCATGTCAAGTCCCATACTTCTAGCAGTGCCAAATATACGATCTCTAGTTGGTGTTCGCCTACATTTTGTATCCATTTTCTTATAAATAAATAAGAATCCATTGATTTTCCATAGCGATACGAGTTGGCACCCGCCTCGTACGGCCATTCCTTGTTCGACGCGTGGTTGACCTAGTTCTTACATCCGGGCACCTCCCCGCTTTGTCAACAAGACGAAATGGCTGTGTACCGAGCCGTGTGCGTTGGATCGGTATGGAAAATCAATGGATTCTTATCTATTTCGAAGAAGATGGAGAAGTTAGGCGTGGCATGTTCATCTAGGATATCTATGGAAGTTTCCCTGTTAATAACTCCACCTTCCACCATTGGATTCTATGCTAACGAGGTGTGTAAAGATCAGGTATGTCGGAAAATTTTTTCAAATACTCCATGGCCATTGGCTTCTATCACCGGTCACCTTGGTATAGTGGACAGCGAGCTCGCCTCCTGTCCCAGCGGCCGGGGATTGATTCCCCGTTGAACCTAAACGGTTTTAACTGGAAATGTATGGAGGAGTTGACATTGTATACTTCTCCAATTTATTAACATGTCCTGATTGAAACCAGCAGCTTCTTGAAGATGAAGAAAAGGTCTGAGAGTGCGTTATGGCTGGATAAGGAACTGGGGTTATGAGCAAAAAAGCACTGTTGAGGCCCAGATAGTTAGATAACACTTAATAAACTGACCAAACAGTTAATGATCATTCTTAAAAAAAAATCAGTTAATGGTCATTCTAAAAATGTTCTCGTGACCTTGCCATATAAGTAAACTACCACACATTATATAGGTTATAGCATAATAACATTTCATATGGGAACAAGGGAGGCACGCATTAACTTTAATTCTACCATGATAACTACCCCCCTACCCCAAACACCCTCAGGAGGCGCAGTAGCTACACCTTCCATTTCAAATCATATAAGATGTCTGAGCGCACAAACAGTCTGGTGATTTGGCACAAGATTATTTTTTTCATATTTAAGAACTGGAGCACTAGAGAATCTAGTCACTCTCACAGTTGGTTTGACATAATCTATATTTAATGTGCGTTTTAAGGCCAGCATTTTTATATGTTAAAGTCTCCTAGGCTCTAACATAGGCACCCCTGCATCTCTATGCACTAAAGGTGATTGCAGTTAGTAGATGAACACCTAAACAAGTTTTAAGGCACTTATTCTGTAGTCTCTGAAGCTCAAGTAGTAAGTCAACCTTGCCTTGATTATACAACCTGTCACAATAGTCTATAATTGGTGTAATATGCATTTTAAACATTCTAATTCTCAAATCTTTTGACAAATATTTTCTATTTTTATATAAATCAAAAAATTCAAAGCGTACACGTTATATGACATTTCTCAGGTAGAGTAGTGGACCCTATTATCGGCACCTTAAGGGTAAATACTCAAGCAGATGTTAGGTTTTAGATATATGAAATCTAATAGATGCCAAACATGGAGAGTGGTAATTTTCGGAATTTTTCTACTCTGTGGCCTTGAGATATCATAACTGTTCAGTCAGCATTTGTTATTTTTTCTGACCTGTTATCAGCACCTATTATCCGCACCTGTCTCCTATTATCCGCACATTGACCTACATTCCTTTAGATTTGGCTCATTAATAAAATATTAGGCTATTGTTTATGTTTTCCAGTGTACAGATTACAAAATATGTATAATTTCACAATCTCACATGATTTTTATTGACTAGTCACACTGTATTAACTAAAACACATGACATCAAAAATAGACATGATTAAAATCAATTTGTCTATGAATAATGAGATAGGAAAATAAGGGATTCTGACAAAGAAAAATTTGGAATAGAATATATTTTGTGCTAGGTGTTTCATTACAAAAGCTCTTCATTGGGAGGGATATGGAATGAGTTTTTCTTCATTCTACATGCACTACTCCCTCTCTTTTTATGATTTCAAGATTTTGGGAAGAATATTTATTCACAGATGCTGATAATAGGGTCCTTAGGTCTATTTTGGAGCCTGTTATTAGCACCCCTTTCAAATAAATGGAATTAAGACATAGAATTCAAAACAGACCTAAATATGTTAAAAGAGGCTATAAATATGTGTCCATACCCTTTTCTAACTCATAGTTTAGCACATTTCTGCACAAAAATATGTTCTAAACATTCATGAAATATTAATTATCTTGTTAATCGAGGCAATTGGGCTGTAAGGGATTTGACCCAGATAATTCTCAAAGAAGAAAAAGTCTGCTTTACATGTGATTTATGTGAAACAGCTATTTATATGTGTGCTGGATGCAATCAATTAGCTTTTTACCTTTGGTACACTCTCCCAGGACTTAGTAACATTGGTTTAGGACCTCAGATTGATCAAAACTGCCGATAATAGGGCCCTGCCGATAATAAGAGTTCCGGATCTATGTGACACCAAGAAGGAACATTCATTAATGATCTACCACTTAGGACAAATTTTGGTTTTTGAACTTTCTTTAATTTTTTTGACGAAGCAAATGTCATAATTTTTGTTTTAGATTCATTCATAGTTATTTTGTTAGCTGAGGCCCAAACAGGAAATTTATTTTAAGCTGTAGTAAGTTCTAATGCCAAAGTTTCTAAAGTCTTTCCTGAGACATATAGTACCAAGTCGCCAGCATATGACAAAGTTTTATGGGTGTCATCATTAGAAATACAATTATCCATATACAATAAAAAGAACAATGGACCCAAAATTGAGCCCTGTGGGACTCCACGTGACAGGTTAGCTTTGCCAGAGCGATCATGGTTGGCTATTGAGCATTGCTGCCTACGAGACAAGTAGTTTTCAATAAGTCTGAGATTTCTATTTCTAATACCTTATTGTTCTAACTTGTTTAATAATATCATGTGATTAACAGAATCAAATGCCTTTTGGATATCAATAAAAGCTGCCAGTGTAATATTACCCTTGTTTCTATGTTTGAAAACATCGTCAACTGATACAGAAATAGAGTCAAGTGCAGATTTAAAATTTTGGTAGCCACCCTGATTTTTCGATAAGATTTGGTATCTATCTAAGTGATCAGTCAATTTATTATGAATGAGTCTTTCAATAACTTTGCCAGCAACCGGGGGATACTAATTGGTCTAAGGTTAGAGACATTTGAGGGGTCACCTCCTTTGGGTAAAGGTGTCACAGTGGCAACTTTCCATCTGTCACCAGTAATAGTGATCAAATTTATAATTTTGATAAACCTCCTCCAATGTTGACACTGTTTGTCAATGGTGTTGACAGCAGCTATTAAGTCCTTCAATGTCGCGTCAAGTGGTACCAAATCCTTGGCTTTTCTTCTGGTCCAAGATCTTTCCCTTTGTGAAGACATGGTGTAAATTCTTCCTGATACACTTAGATAGATGTGTGTTCAATGGGGGTCAGTTCCTTTCAGTTTGACTCAGTAAATTAGACAAAATTGTGCAGCCCCTTCGTTTTCCCGCTGAACCCTGTGCCGCCATGTTCCCTATCAGTGTGTCATTAAGATTCTCTCTGGCAGATCCTCTATTGTGGGGTCTCCCGCCTCTAACTGGCCATAAAGGCTCATGTAGTAGGCTTCCAGGTCGTCCCCGGAATCTGGGTCAACACCACCATTTTGGTTAGTGTTGTGGTCAGTGCCTTGACCAGTAGGCCGGGGGCTGATAGGGCCCACCATGCACCCCCCCCCCACATCCCTGAACAAGATTCAAGATGTTAACATTGATTATCTTGGGATGCACTACCGGTTTTGGCTCATTATCCATATGCGGGTTCAGACCACTTTTGGGTCAATTTTGGTACCATGTTATTCAAGGGGTATGCTCAATCCCCAAGCTCTAAGACTATCTTACCATGTCTGGATCCTGAAGCTATTGGTCTTGTTGGAAAGAAGACATAATAAGCTTTTCATTAAGCTCTAATACATGTTTTTAAGTTCAGATTTGAGTGTATCAGACAGTTGGGAAGACAGAAGATTGAAATTACAAAGTTCCTTTTTTTTACTGAAAATCTTAAATGCGCTCCAGATACATGTATAAAACTTGCCCTTATCCTGATGTAAGCACAATATCTAATATGATTTATGTAGGACAAACCTTTCTGAGTAATATGAGACATTTTACAGAATTCCTTGATGATTATGACACACGTTATTGCCTTGGATGCAAAGACACTACCTTGAGCCAATACGATGCTGTTCCATTTCAATAATCTCCCTCTTTATATAAATGGATGTTTTTCCATGCTAAATCTTTATCAATTCTCCTCATTCTTGGGCTAAAAAGAGTGCTGATTAAGAATATGCATGTTTCTACTTCATAAAATTTAATGGCGAGGCTGTATATGGCTGAAATTCAAAATGGCCGACAATAGATTCAGATGTCACTTTGAATTATATAAATGTGCAGTCTAGAAAGTATCCTACCCCCTATAAATCAGCTTAGTAGAATACAGTGCTGCTTTGTTTTGTTGCTAAGTGGTGTGGTTGCCTAGCAACAGCAGCTTTGCATAGCAACCAAGCCTGAAAATATGCTCGAATGCTCATATCTGCATGGTTTCCTTTCAGCAACATACTCCCCTGATGTAAACTTGTATATAACTCTTCTGTGACTTTCATCATAGACTAGGAATATAGGTAATAAAAGGTTGCTAGGTTGTGTGGTGGCCTAGCAATAGCAGTTTTGCATAGCAACAATGTCTAGATTCATACCTGTAGTGCATAGTCTCCCCTCAAGGACATAGTTCACTGATTTCAAATTGCATATAGCTCCCTTGTGCACATCACATAGTATGAACATAGGTAGAATTGATTGCTATGTCATGTGGTTGCCTAGCAACTGCAGCTTTACATAGAACCCCATGTCCAAATCTATTCAGATAGTCACAGATAAGTGTATGGTCTCGCCTCAAGAACTTGTATGTATAGCTCCCCTGTCCACATCTCAGAATAGAAGCACATATAATATGTTGCAAGGTCATGTACTTGATGTAATTCTACCTTTTAAAATCATCTAATTGACAGAGACCATATGATGAGATAATGATAAAATGATAAAATATTTGCCACATCCACACCCTGTGTTATTTTATATATACATATTCATGCATATGTATCTCAGATCATCCATGATTACACAGGATTGTAATTCCTAACAACTGTCCCCTCCTCCCTCCCCCCAATATCAAATTCCTGTTACCACTGTCACATCATCAAAATTTACCAATGCTAGTACTGATAACGCACATTTAGAATACAGAATATTGGCTCTCAGCCTCATATTATACTGCATGCCTAATTGATTATCTCAAAAGTCTTGGGCAGCCTACTTCTCTGAAAGTAGGTGCAAGGTGGAATTTGCATTGACCTTAGACAGTGCTGGTTTCATTCACATATTGAGAAAATGAAAGAGAAGGATTGGAATATAATTGTACAATTCTCAGGATGTTCTCTCATCTGTTACCTCTTCAGAGCATCAGGCCCAGTGTTATCCATCCTTACACATCTCTGAACATTACATTCTGGTTCAACTTCTCTCATAGCAGTGTGATCCGGTTGCTGGTGATTATGCTGCTGGACACTTCTGAGAAGGCATGTTAATCTGTTGCAGTTCATTATCCCCAACACATTTGGTGTAGTGAATTACTAGTTGACCCTAATAAAACTACTGAAAGCCACTCGCACACAGACCTTGAGTATCTTTCCACATCACTCACAGTGGACATGGTGGTCGATTGGTCTAGCTTATAGAAGAGGGAAGTGTCATCCATATTGTACAAATTGCTCTTATCATATCTAGAAAGAACCTGAATCTACTGTTGTGATTCTGTCACCATCACTATAATCTGCAGTCTGTCTCTCCATGGTTCCTATGAATGGAGATCATCTTCCTGCCTTTGACAATTGATAGCCATCTTTTAGAATAACCCATGGTTTGGACATTGAGATGCTCACCACAGTGCCAAGTCATCTATTGCATCTTTTAAACAGTAATTACAAACTTGACCACTAACTCTGTAATTCATTTTGCAGGAAGGTTTAATTAATATGGGACAGAAAGAAAGCATTGTATATTGAATGACTGTGATGGATACATAACTGCAAATGGACAGAGTACTTAATGGGGGTTTATTGCATGTGTGACCACTATCAATGGCATCTGACATTTAGGCACAAAGTGACAAGTAGCTATTAAGATCAAGCTGGCCCTCCTAGACAATGGGCTGGCAACCTGCCTGTATACTGGAGACATGATACAAGAAGTTACCAGTCAATCATCCCCTGTTTTCACCCTAACTCTCAAGGGACACCCTATCACCCTAATGCTTCACTGTCTCTCCTATACAGATATTTAAAATATAAAGTGTGATTGGAGATCTCAAACTCCCATCTAGTGGAGTTCAAGTGAACTATTCAGGATCTGGGAATTCCCCCCCCCCTATCTCTAACTTGAGCTCTCATATAGTAAAACATTCCATCTTGGGAATATGAATGCATGGGATAAATAAATGAATAACAACATCACTTCAGAATCATAATACCGTAGGTTTACTTTAAAAAATTATCTGTCATTTAAGGTCTGTTCAATGATCCTAGCACTCATCATCCCCAGTAAGGGTAGGTAAGCCTGAAGTTCCTATCCAGATATTTACTCTATTTGAACAATTCTCTAGCATAATCATGACTATGCCCTTTACCATCAAGGTTCCCTTTCCCAACCTACTCTACTATTAAGAACTGTATGTTGCAATACATCCCTGAGGTGAGACCATACACTTATCTGTGACTATCTGCATAGATTTGGACATGGGGTTCTATGTAAAGCTGCAGTTGCTAGGCAACCACATGACATAGCAATAATTTCTACCTATGTCCATACTATGTGATGTGCACAAGGGAGCTATATGCAATTTGAAATCAGTGAACTATGTCCTTGAGGGGAGACTATGTCTATGATGGAAGTCACAGAAGAGTCATATACAAGTTTACATCAGGGGAGTATGTTGCTGAAAGGAAACCATGCAGATATAAGCATTCGAGCATATTTTCAGGCTTGGTTGCTATGCAAAGCTGCTGTTGCTAGGCAACCACACCACTTAGCAACAAAACAAAAGCAGCACTTTATTCTACTAAGCTGATTTATAGGGGGTAGGATACTTTCTAGACTGCACATTTATATAATTCAAAGTGACATCTGAATCTATTGTCGGCCATTTTGAATTTCAGCCATATACAGCCTCGCCATTAAATTTTATGAAGTAAAAAACATGCATATTCTTAATCAGCACTCTTTTTAGCCCAAGAATGAGGAGAATTGATAAAGATTTAGCATGGAAAAACATCCATTTATATAAAGAGGGAGATTATTGAAATGGAACAGCATCGTATTGGCTCGAGGTAGTGTCTTTGCGTCCAAGGCAATAACGTGTGTCATAGTCATCAAGGAATTCTGTAAAATGTCTCATATTACTCAGAAAGGTTTGTCCTACATAAATCATATTAGATATTGTGCTTAGATCAGGATAAGGGCAAGTTTTATACATGTATCTGGAGCGCATTTAAGATTTTCAGTAAAAAAAAAAAGGAACTTTGTAATTTCAATCTTCCGTCTTCCCAACTGTCTGGTACACTCAAATCTGAACTTAAAAACATGTATTAGGGCTTAATGAAAAGCTTATTATGTCTTCTTTCCAACAAGACCAATAGCTTCAGGATCCAGACATGGTAAGATAGTCTTAGAGCTTGGGGATTGAGCATACCCCTTGAATAACATGGTACCAAAATTGACCCAAAAGTGGTCTGAACCCGCATATGGATAATGAGCCAAAACCGGTAGTGCATCCCAAGATAATCAATGTTAACATCTTGAATCTTGTTCAGGGGACCCTAAGGATCGAAAAAATACCCGTCGTGTTGGGATGTGGGGGGGTGCATGGTGGGCCCTATCAGCCCCCGGCCTACAGTGGCTTGGTCGCTATCTTGGTCGCTGTCATCACTAATGTCATGTTTCTTGTGCTTTGTAACCACTTTATACATTACAGTTTTCACATGAAATAACTCATCATCTGCTTGAGTTCACCAGCAGAGAGCTGTACTGTCTCTGGGCTCTCCACACCCCAGGTCCCCCCCCCTTTCAGTACCATGGTCAGTTGTGCCGCCATTGTTGGATAACACATGTGTTGTCCTGTTTGAAGTGGAGGACTCAGACCAGCTTGAGAGCACTAAGTGGTATTGGACTTATAAAGCAGCTTATCAAAGTATGTTTGTGTCAAAAGGAAGCCAATAATGACAAGACTGATGGGAACAATACTGACAATCTTAAAAGGTTGTAGAAGTTGTAAGAAACTGTAAGAATATGTTGTAAATAATCCTAATGCTGGGATGTGCATGTTGCTGCTGCGGGATCGCGTGCTGAACTGATGCATTATGGGATGGCTGGACATCGTTGGCATAAGAAGCAGTAAGATCAATACTTATATTATATAAATCTTACCTCCTCTGTCAGCTTGTTCCAGTTGAGTCCATAAATGATGACAACGATGTATATGATGCCACTGAGGATGAGGGCAATACCATATCCAATCCATAAACCTTATCCAGAGAGAAAAGAAGAATCATACCCTAACCTCATCATGTTTGACTTTACACTTAGCTTATCATAATGCATGAACTGTGCCATACTGTCGACACTCATGTAGGGTTTAGATATGTAGTAGGCCTATAGAAGACAGCTATTTACCAGCCTAATCTTTAAATATTCTCATGACAAGTATATACCTAAAACCTAAGAGCACCATTAAGACATCTAAGTCACGTATTGGTCATTGTGAGATCATTAGGTAAAGTGACCATGAGTTATCCACTTGGTCCTCTGTGTAGCCTCAAACCTTCTGCCTGTGCTATAGCAGACTAGCCTGTAAGGAGCATCAGTAAATAGTTATGAAATTTTTCCTAGTGTTTATCTTTCCAGTAAATAAGGTTACAACTCTCATCAGGCCCTATAAGCCTTCATTACCCACCCAAGTAATGTGTATTTTTCTTCATTGGTACCTTGAGTCAGCCACCAATACCTTGAGTCGGCCACTTCCTATTATGAACCAACTATACAGTCTAAGAGGGTGTCTATTGTGTACTTTATGCAAAGAAAGGCAGATTTAATGATAATTGACTAAGTGGCAATGAAATACATATGCAGAATTTGGTTAAGATTATACTCTGTTCCTTCACTACTAGTTCAGAGGCATAGGAGGCAAATCTTCATTGGGAGGCCCAGCGGAGGCCCCATCGCAACCATCCTAAATAGTCAGCTGAAGTGTGATATGATGTCTATAAATAGGTACATAGAATCTGTATAGAAATGTAAGTTTTGGTGAATTTTGGATCTGACTGTAGGCTCAGACCCCCCATTTCCCCTATCCCATCACCATATTAATCAAACTTGAGATGCAAAGTTTTTGCTTCTTTTCCATTTTGTTTATGAGTTCTTGCTCCTTCATGATTGGGGGGCAGACCCCCTGCCCCCCTTTCCTACGCCCCTGGACTTTATTAAAAGTTTATCCTTATATACTGGTTGCACCTCTATATGTGTATATATATAATATATATATATATATATATATATATATATATATATATATATATATATATATATATATATACATGTATATACCTTTCAAATACTCAAATACCCATGTCTATTTGATGGATATCTTCCCAAACATGCTATCATTGATAGCCTGTGGAGGGTGTTAGATCCTAAATGTCAAAAATGTTAAGACAGCAGGTGCTGGGTCACCCCATCTTTTATCAAGAAAATAGTTAAAATTCCTATGAGGTAGTCTTTGATAATTACAATTTGGCACAAATAAACATGAAAAAAAATGCTAACTCAAGGTACATGGTTGACTCAAGGTCACCCTACCCTACATAAAAAGTATACATATACATAGGAAACCAATCATGATTGATTCATATTATAGACCTAGTGGTCTAACCACTATCATGTCCAAATTCACTCACCTTGCAATCCTAATTTAGCAACAAATACCAAAAGCATGGAAACAGGCAAAGCAATTAGGTAGAAGGTGATGAAGATGATAAGAGTTCCCCAGAACTGCCTGCCTGTTCCTCTGAATATCGCCCGGCCTATGTTCTGAAAATTTATACAAGAAGAAATTGGTAGGATTTTCACATATTTTATGGGTATCAGGGGTGAATAGGCTTGATTTCCTAAGCCCTAATAACCAACCCAATATTCTGACAAACAAGGTTAATTGTTTATTGTTGTGTGCTGGATCCATGGTCAAAATTTGCAGAATGTGCCTTATATGTGAGGCTTATTTCACATGAAGAATGATAGACTATAGATTTAAACAGACGAGCCATTCCCGAGGTTGGGCCAAAATGGATTTATCGAATTCTTTGATTTCATTATGAAATAATGATGGAAAATGACAAGTGTGAGAGAGGGGAAGAACATGAAAAGGATACGGGAAATCGATGAAAAAAAAATCTATTTATATCCTCAAAAGGTAATGAAAAATTTCTTTAAAATATAAAAAAAAAGAGACAAAGTTCTTCAAAATCAAAAAAAAAAGTTTTTTGGGCCCTGTTTTGCTAGGGTCAGTCAGGTAACTGGACACAACTTTTCTTTAGGCCTTGGCATGCGGAAAAGAGGTGCCATTCTGCACACACCCGTTCTGCACCCACCCCAGGCACACCCACACAGCTGCTAAAAGGGAATCAATCTATTATGGTCAGCACATGAAATACCGTAGGGGCCCATATAAGCACCCAGGCGTGTATTAATTTCATTCTCACTGCACCCCGGCACTTATACAAGACAGGCGCTTATTCGAACTCTGTTTTTAATGCTTAAATATAATTTCAATACACCTAGACCCCCACGCTTATTTGAGACCGGCGTTTATTTGAGACCCCGGTGCTTAAAGCGGGGCTAGCACGGAAAATATCATTACTGGTACCTGATCAAAGACACGCCATAAATCACGGGACCCAGCTAAAAATTTGGAACAATCTCATTGGTCAAGGGGTGGTCACGTGACTTGCTAAGACGGGTATGTCTTAGCCATGCTACGGTAAGTACAGAGATGCACTAAAAAGGGGCTCCACTCCCAATTTCTAACTTGTGGGTGTCTGGAACTCTGAGAAACTGGTCCTATCAACACTTCACCGTGCACTTCTGTCTATATGTTGAACACTAAGCCAAGGCAGTGTCTATTAAAAGGCAGAATATAGATTAACTGCTGTTTCAATTCTTTTAAATAAAATATTCACTTACGGAGACTGCATCTCCAAATTGATAAACTGACACCAATGGCAAAATGAGGCCTGCCATGACAATAACATCCCTGAAATAAAAGAGTATGTTAAGCATTTGTAAAAATCTAAATGTTTACATGCTCCCGTGGAAACACTGACTCTCTGCCGTGTTGGCTGGTCGTTGGCTGGTCAATGCTTAAACCTATCGAAGGAAAATTTATTTCATCATGCCGGGCCTGACCCGCCCCCCTCCCCTCTTCAGCATGACGTCATTTGTGGATGGCCCCACCTTGAGTTGTGCACTCATCCTGCTGCATCAGCACTCCCTCACCCAGGTTATTCGCACCACCAAGCCACTATTCGCATAACTCCTGCCAAAACTGTGCTATTCGCACCACATTGCAAAAAAGGGGGAAAAGTTCATACATGGATAACCATCATATACCATCACCATTGGAGGCAAAAAGCATCTTATGGCTGCCAACCAAGTGAGTCTGTACATTATTGACAATTTCTCAAAATTTACAAAACTTGGTAATGAAATACCTTTTCCTGCAAGACCCCTACATCTCTTCCTTTAATGGCACTACAAATTCATTAAGTAATTCTGCCTCTTATATATAAAATTTCTAAAATTTAAAATTTCTAATTTCTTTTTTAAAACTTATTCGCACCACCAAAATGACTGAAAGTGCGGTGCCCCAGGGTGTCTCCTTATAACTCGCTTTTCGAGTTAAATATCCACTAAATGAGAGACCCTTTCCTAGTAAATTTAATCATCAGAACATCAATTTTAATGATATTCCACCCTATATGGCCGTCTGAAAAAAAAGTAACATGAAAACGAACGTTTTTGTTCCATTAGCATTCCGTCCCTAGCAACCGACCTTCTAATGCCAGGAAATTGAAAGAAATAAAGTCTGTGGTCAAAATGAGGTATAATAGGTGAATCTCTGATTAAAATGAATGAAAATATCTGCGAAAATGGGGCTTAGTGCAGCAGGGTACCCTTTTCCCAGTACATGTCACATATGCAATTGAATATTCAGAAAATGTTAAAAAATGAGGGGGGTATACACTATCCTCCAAAAGAAGTGAAAAGAAGGAAATATCATTACCCATTACTTGTGAACATCTTCGGTAGTTCTGATCTTAGTGTTATGAAAAGCAGCATCAGTCCAAGGCCATTGAACACTGTCAACAAAAAATGATTTGTATTGCAAATTTTAATTAACTTAATCAGCCAATGTAGTAACAGCAGTAAAAGAAAATCGTGCCTATACATGGGTGCTCAAAATTTCTAGGATGTCTTGCCGTCACTTTTTAGGAAGGATGGCGCGTCACTACGTCAAATTTTATGTCTATGCCAATGTACTGGATTTATGTATATGCAAATGTGCTGGAAACCTTTGATAGTGTTGCCGTCCATCACTTTTTTAAACTCCTGGTCACAGCATCACTTTTTACCCATGTGTAGGCACAAAATAGTACAAAGGTCTAACCATATTGATAGGGAGATAGCAGGGTGGAGTGGTGTCATTACATACACAGCATTGGACAGTAGTTTAAGTTTGCCTGTTTTTTCTTCTTTTTTTTTTCTGGTGGAAAGGGTAACCATACTTGGTTAATCATCATCAGTAAAAAGAAAACTTGGATGTGGCAGCCATGAACTATATATTGTCCTGTCACCTAAAGGAGTGATCATTTTTTAACAACAGGGGGGCTGGTGTGTTTGAGAAGGGTTTCAGAGTCTTTTTGACCCCTTGACCGGGGGGGGTTAAAAGGGCACGTTCGCGTGCATTTTCTTCTCAAGAGGGGGGAGTCAACATTTTCTTCCCGTGTCCACATGCAACCCACCAACACCAACACCCCTCCCCACTGTTGAAAAATGATCACTCCTTAAGGTGGAGCACCTACCAGAATAGAATTTCTGTCTGGCTAATGACCACAGATTATCCCTGAAACTAATAACGCAAAATATATTGAGTAGGGCCATTGAGGAGTTAGCCGGGCACTCAAACAAGTTGGCTGATGATATACGGACTTAGCAGGATTGATTATTAGCCAATGAGATTTTTCAAATTTTCTTGGTGAAATTTTGATGAATTGGCTCTGCTACTCCGTATATTTGCTATTCATGTACAATTGCTCAACAAGGCTGCTGTTTAATTTCCAGGCTATTGAGCCTTTCAAATGCCAGGATAAATAAAGAATTTAAAAAAAAAAGAAAAAAAAAAGAGATCACCCCAATGCTTCACTGCGGCTGTCTCGGTGGCCAACTGGTACCCATCTGATAGGTCTTATCAGTAGAACTCGCTGGTAACAAGCTCCAGGAATGGCGGCGCCCATGGGACAACCTGCTACCTCGGGATATATGCAATAAGGGGAAATATTGATTACCTACCAGAAATTGTAAGTCCAACTCTGGCTGTGGTTATTGAGGCTTTGGTGTCCCCTGAACCTAGATACTGACCAACTCTGATACCTGTGGCACTGGCAATTCCACCTATTACCTGTAATATATGATTTGCAGTTGGCTTATTTCACAAATATCTCACATCAGACTATCGTCAGAATAATGTGTTTTCAGACAACTGGGTGGTCTGATAGGAAAACTCTTCCAGGCACCAACTCAATTTATTTCTGGGAGAAAGCGGTGTGTGTTCACCCTACTGTTCTAGACTAACGGATCGAAAAGCCAACCTAGTCACACAAAAAAACGGTACAAATCAATTTTTTTCTATTTCTTCATCTTTGTTTTTCAGTACAAATCAGTACTCAAGATAGATCCTGCCAAAACCGTAAACGAGAGCCAAAAGACAAAATGTCCACGTTTTTGCTTTGCTAAACGATTTTTCACAAACTTGATAATCTACATAAAATGTGTGAAATTATTTGTCAATATAGGCCTACTATGAAAACGAGTGAGGCAAAGCAAGTTTCCCTCACTACTCTCTGACAAAATTTACAAAGGCTATTCCCAATTATATTTTGGCATGAACCTCCTGGTTTCTGATCCGCGCTTTTCCATTCTAACGATCCTTCAAATACATACATCACCCATATCTCTCTGTGGAAGATAAGAACTCACAAATGGATACTTCAACTGCATATATCACACATCATACATGTTGAACTCCTAAACCGTATCAACACTGACACGCTAGCAGAGGTCATGTAGATAAGGGGGCCTTGCATCAATGGACAATCCCACTTGGCAAAAAAACGTTTTTCATCGTTTTTCAACATTTTTATTTAGTTATTTAGTTCAGGTAAAAAACGTTCTTATAACGTTGAAAACGTTTTTAAATGTGTTTTTAGCCAATTTTCAACCAAATAAAAACGTTCTTTATACGTTTCTTTTACATTAAAACATTTTTTTAAACTGAAATAAACATGTTTTATGAGAATGTAAAAAGACATTTTTGATACACTGAGAAAATATTCAGCCTCACTTGAGTCTGGAGCCAGACTCAGGCAATGTCGCCAAAATGAGTATCATTTGAGACTCAGCCTGATCCTGGAATGATACTCTGGCTCTGCCTGTACACAGGTACACTCATAGATGATCATCATAAAAAAATGTTGAAAAATGAAAAATGAGAAAGAAATCCCCTAAATCTAGCCCTGTTTTGGTCGGTTCAGTCCAGTGACTGCAAACAAAACATTCTTAGGCCTTATCCAGCAATTATTCGTACCTTCAGACTGAAATCTATTCCAAGATCTCATGTGCTGCTTAAAAAACATGAATTTCAAAAATTCATCCAGTAGCACAGTGAACAATGCTAATACAGTATTCGATGTAGTAAGCGCCCCTCCCCCTTTTTGGGGCTTTTCTTCAGGCTAGAAAAAGACCAATTTTTCACGATTTAAGAGTCAGTTAAACTGTTAACTACTGGAGGGCCATGAATACGATTCTTTAAGTGCCCAGTGGGCACCCATTACTTCAAATACGGTATATCCTTTCCTTCAGACGAAATGTGGACGGGCTTCCCTAGCCCAATTAAGGTGGGTCAGTCCCATTGCATTTGAACCTACTGCGCAGGTTCATGCACATCTAAGATATTTCCATCAGGATGAGATTATTTTTAATATGCACATACAACTATAAGACCTAAATATTCACAAGCACTTTTGGGAACTTTCGCTCAAATTGTGCATTTTATGACACTTTGTAAATTGGCATGTTTATCTCTGATTATGTTTCATCATTCTATCACATTCTTTTGTACCTTATAATCATAACCCTCACATTTCTTAGATAATGCCATAGAAGAGGAACACTGCTGACAATGCCTTAGGCAGATGGAAAAAAATTTTATGGCAAGGGTATATATATATATATATATATATATATATATATATATATATATATATATATATATATATAATTATAAGTTATCTCGCTACCAGGGAATAAATATACCAGTAATATATGGATAAGATAATCGTAGATACCAGGGTGTACCTGTAATACAGGTACTTAATATAATATACATGAAATAAATGATCTATCACAGAACACATGAGTTTGGTGGGTTACTGACCTTGGGGCTATCAGCACCATACATGCCTTTATTAAAACAACTATAATAATTAGTTGACAATGGCATAGCCAGTAAAATGTATAATATCATAACAATAGTACAGTAATAAGAACAGTAATAACAATAGTCATAACAATAGTAAAAATTAAAAAATTCCAGGGAACACCCAGCGTGGTGTTACCTGTCCAGGTGAATCGAGCCAATTGACGGTTACTTTGAACCCACTCCTTTTATACCAGTGGGATGTTGACCATGACGTCACACTATGACATCATTGGTATCCTTACAAGCTGCAAATAGTCCCTAACCGTCCGCAGCTAATTATATAAATATACATGAGTGTATATAGTTCCATAAGTTATCTCGCTACCAGGGAATAAATATACCGGTAATATATGGATAAGATAATCGTAGATACCAGGGTGTACCAGTAATACAGGTACTTAATATAATATACATGTAATAAATGATCTATCACAGAACACATGAGTTTGGTGGGTTACTGACCTTGGGGCTATCAGCACCATACTTGCCAAAAACACACAAAAACACGCCAAACACATGTGAAACACATATCAATCAGCATTGCAAATGAGATTGACACACTCTATCCAACTCCAACCATTCATCTTTGTAATTATGTAGGTATTTATAAACCGAGTTGGATTTCCAATTGACCCTCTTTTTGATAGACTCTATACTGAGTCCAGCATCCTTTAATAACGTAGCACCACCGTGCCTTAAGGAATGGGTAGAAACAAAGCCTTCGATACCAGATTGAATCGATAAAGATTTTAACTTAGAGTTGACATACTGATACTGTAATGGACTACCATTAGATTTAAACAAGTACTCTCTACTACTCCTACCCATGCACAACTTTTTCAAACCTCGATGAGGACATAGTGGAGAAATAACATCCTTTGATAAATAGATATTAAAAGAGTTTTTACCAAGCTGATCAGTTTTAGATGTCCTGATACATATAGACAAATAATCCTGGTGAAATTTAATATAACCAACTTTTAAGGAATGTGGAGACTTAACTACATGTCCCACTCGTAGTACACCCCTATAGCATGTTAAAATTGCCATCCAAAACTTCCAGTCTGCCCTGTTGGTTGGATCCAAATTTATTCTTAACCTCAACATGTCTTTTGGAGTTAAAGAATAAATATCTTTAGTAGAACAGGTGAAAAGCCTGTCAATGCCCTCTAGGGTCTTTTTTTGAAATTACTACTATAATCAGAATAGCCCTTAAGTTTTTGAAAATACCAAACCGCAGACAAGTAATTTCTTACAGACGATGGCTTCATAAAATCTGATAAATAAACAGCATATATGGAACCTTGAGAGGGAGAACAAGGAAAAGTTTGTAAACAAAATTTTTTACAAAATTTTTTATACCTTCTAAGTTGTTGGTTCCTTGTCCTCCTCGTATTTTCTGACACAACCTGGGCTAAAAGTAAACTTTTTCTGTTTAGTAATCTCTCCCATTCTGGAATTAAAGCAACACATTATTTTCATGGAGAGAGGCTATACATTTGCCCGGCATACCCTTATAAGCAAGTCTAGATAGTTGGTCGGCCAGGATATTATCCTCCGATTTAATATAGGTTGCGTATACATCCACATTATTAATGAAACAAAGCCAAAAAATTTCTCTTAGCCATTCCATACAAAGTTTGTTCCTAGACCTGCCTGTATTAATCATAGCTAGCACTTGCATGTTATCTGTTATACAATGTATTCTTTTATCTTTATAATCAGAAATCCAGCGCTTTAAGCCCATCATAACAGGATATAGTTCATATACATTGATATTTTGATGATGATTTTTTAAGTTATCCAATATAGGAGGGAGAGAAAAATGGCCTGAACCTAGGCTGAATTTATCATGAGATGTCCAGTCACCATATAAATAATCTTTACCCAACCAAGCTCCAAAACCCTTAACAGAAGAATCGGAATACATAGGTACATTAACCAAATCGTTTAGGATTAACCTCTTGCAGTTAAAAACTTTACAAAAATCTAGCCACCACTGCATATCCTGTTGAGTACATGCTGACACCTTAATGTAACCCCCTGGTCTAGCTCGAGCGCAGAGATCAAAAATTCTTCTGCTAAAGGTTCTACCACCCTTAACCACCTGCCAGCAGAAAGACATAAGGCCACCTATTCTTTCAAGATTCTTCTTGGAAATAAATTTCTTGTTAATATTCTCCATTAAAATACTTCTCATTTTAGTCACCTTATCCTCCGGTAGGGACAATTCCAGATTAACAGAGTCTATATTAATACCAAGAAATTTACATTTTTGTGAAGGTTCCGTTACCTTTTCCTTCAACACCACAATCCCCATATGCTGCATGCACTCTATGAGGATATTCCTTTGACGTAGACATTCACCATAAGTATCAGCAATTATGATAAAATCATCGAGATAATTAACCAATTTTTTAACACCATAACTCTTGGCCACCTCTACAATAAAATCTGAAATTCTATTGAATATATAGGGGGAACATTTAAGACCAAAAGTTAACCTGTTGCTTACATAGAAACCTTCACCTTGACCAAAATCCCACCTAAAGCCCTGCATACTAGTGTGAGGGCCATAAACATTGATGGTTCTATAGGCAGACTTCAAATCCACCACGCTCATAAAATCATTTTTATCTAACTGAGCTGTGACCGTACCAATATTATTGTAAGAGAAGGTAGAACTAGTCTTGTCCATATAGTTATTAATGGAAACTTTCTCCGGCATACTGCAATCCGTTATAGGCCTTAGCCTGCCATTCAATTTCTCAACACCACCTAGAGAATGGATGCACTTTGGTTTGTTTTCAATTTTGGATGCAAGACCCGCCTCTAACTCCTCCAATAATATATCACAAAATTCCTTGTAGAAACTTCCTTCAAGAATGGATTTATAATTTTTGCAATCGTAAGAAGTATTACACTCAGGGTCAACTATCCTGAACTCCTCAACAAAACCTTGCCATAAGAATAATGCCTCTTTATCATCTATATTAATGATACCTCTCTGGGTTAAAAAAGGAGCAACTCTGCAAGGTAGAACTTGAGACCTTTTTCCATGAACATAATGCACACAATCGCACACACCATTTATACAGCTATCATACACTTCGATGCTAGGTAAATTATTAATAGCGACAGTAAACAGTGGTTTAACCTCGCCCTGTACTGGGCCATCATATGATACACAAATACCACTACCATTGGTATTAATATTAATATCATTTTCAACATTTAATTGTAGATTTGCCACAGGCTCCACATAAGAACCATAGGACCCTGAGCTATCACTGATATCACTCGGGGAGACAAATTCTACCACTCCAGCCTTGCTTACACCAACACCCTGAGCTGGAGCAGTGGGTGGAGGTGAACCGGGGTCTACCAAACCTACTATACATGACTCCGGCATCGACACACTATCACATATAGGACACCGCTCACCTGTACAATCCTATTCAGATTTGTTTACTTGACAATCCACCTTATTGTGGCCTGATTTGGTACATGAACTACACACATGTCTATACTTGCCAGGGTCCCTAGAGCACCCCTCCGCCCTGTTGAATGCATAGAATGAATTTGTCGAGACCCTAGATTTTCCCGAATTTTTTGATTTAGTTGAGTATGCCCTCTGGGCTTGAACTGTCCCATCATAGGACAAATGACGGAGGATATCAGAATTTTCTATCATTGCAAAGGCATCCAAACCATCAACATTAGCCCTGTCCCTGATGGACTTGTCATATGCAACCAAGGCTTTAACAGTGAAGACTTTTGTGTCAGATTTTTCAACCAACATCTGAAGATGTCTAAGCATGCCCTCTACATTGTCTCCGTCCTTGTAATAATCTATAATGAATTTGATATTGACCAATACAAGCTTCTCAATGCTATCGACTTTACCACGTTTTTTAATGAATTGTTCATGGTCAAACTCACCAATTTTTTGTTTGGCGTAAATATAGCCTGAGGTAGTGGGAAGGTTTTAACCACTATGTCCTTATAGGTCGGGGCAGCTGCTGATTTAATCTCATCAAATTCATGTGGTATTGGCCTCAAGGGTAGCGCGAAGTTTGAGTCTCCACAATATATTTTAAAATATATTGTGGGATTTGTGTGCTTGGCCACATTTTTCTTGCCACAGTGTGTCTGTGCAAATTTCTTAAGGTACTTCATTATTCTGTAGGCTGAGTAGATGGTTAGGGTGAATAATATAGCAATTATGAGGGTGTGGGTTTCCTGAATTGTGAGGAACGGGGTGTGGGTTTCCTCTGTAGGGGTAGATTTGGTAGGATTCTTATCTGGGAGCAATTTGTGTAGGGGCAGCTCGGTGACTAGTCTAAATGCTTTGGCTGTAGGCAGGTAGGCTACAGTCCCTCCTAGTCTATACAGTTTGAGTAGTATGTATACTATAAAAATGTGAGCTGATATCCCTAGGATGAGTCCTAAGCTTTGGAAGATTGGATGCTCTGTAACTCGACGTAGGTGTGATTCTACGTAGCGTGTTTCCATTGCCTTATCAAGGTTGGAGGCATCTTTCAATAATGTTTTGGCAAAGGGCTCCAAATTTAGTTGAGTAATATCATCCATGATTGGATTTTCCTGTAGTTTTTCTAAGGTTCTAGAAAGGTTTACTACTGGGAAATTTGGAAGATTCTCTGTTTCATCTGGTTTGGTTTCAGAAATTTGGTTAAGTGCTGCCATGAATGGTAAATTAATTGTCTTGAGAATGTAATGAAATGATAAGGTTGAGTTACAGGGCAACCTTGTGTTTGGAAGAGAAAATTCTCCTACACTGATTGTGCACCCACAGGGTACACCTATGATTGAGTAGGACTGGGCTTTTCGAGTTTCAGACGTTTTACCATGGCAGTTGATAAAGTAATGGGGTTCATTAGTAGTGACCAGATACTCATCTTCAGAAATGGAAATAGCATGGGTGGCAGGTGCTTGCAGTGGTGAAACTGTAAACTTGCAATGTTCCTTAAACTGTTGAGCCTGGTTAGTAAAAATGGCTACAGGGCATGTAGGCCTGTGTTTATAAATTCTACCATTTACATCTCTGCATACCTTTACTGTAGTACCTTCACATGCCTGCATATCTGCTGAGTCCAATTCGATGAATAACGATTCGTCGTAAGATACTGCTAGAAACTCAGTTGTGGTTTGCAATTTGGTGACACCTCTGGTGGGGGTCTCCTGTGTGTCTATAGGCATGGGTGATGTAATCATTTGGTACAGTTTGAAGGTAGAGGTGGTAGATTGAATTATAATGTCCAGATGAATATATATATGGTGAGCTGAGTAAGTGTATGAGGTCAGCTTCTGTGAATAATAGAAATCTAAGTCATTAATTGCGACTTGTGCTCCAGGGTGTGTAATCCTAAGTTTGTTATTAATGTCAATTAAGTATCTAGCAAGGTCTGAGGGTGGTACTATATCAGGGGTTAGGATTCCTGATGATAGCATCCTCAGGGCTGCATTTGTCCTTTGCAGTGATTGAACTGTATTCATTCTTGCTGCTATGATGATTAATGCATCATTTAATACTTGCATTTTTTCCCTTTGAGTTTTCTCGTGCCTTGAATATGAGTCAAGTGACCTGGACATGTTAGAGGCCCAAAGGTTGACAGTGTCACCTATGGTGTTGATTGTGCTGTCCAGTACCTTCTTATCTTGGATGTATGCTTTAACAAACTTATCTTGTCTGTCTGTGATTTGTTCAATGAGACTAGCTGCTTCCTGATCTTGTTTAGCAAATTTTCTTAGTATTTCATCTATGTTCTTGAGCTGTCCCATTACTTGGTTTACATCTTCTACTGTGGCTAGACCTAGCACACCGCGAAACAGGGGTGCTAGAAAACCCAGTATGGCCTCTCTTTTGGCCTTGTCCAATGTGTTTATGGGGTTGGATAGGAACAATTTGATGGAGGCTAATGTTTCATTTATCTCCTTGTCTGCAATTTTCAGCAAGGTGTCAAGCTCTTTGGCTTGTTGGATAATTTGACCAGAGGTATGATCTTGTAGAGTAGGAGTGGTCAACTGGAGTATTCTATCCCTTATGGATCCTTGGGTAACGGGTGCCCGAGGTATCTTGTAGGGGATAGCTAACAACAGTGTTGTGGTTGTATGTCCATTGACCAATGGTTGAGGGCTAGGTTTGAATACTACTCCTATGTTTTGTCTCACCACAGGTGTATAACCTGCAGTAAGTGGTTCTATAGTATATAATAACAGCATAGTTAGCAGTATGGGTGAAACTCTCAGTCTCCCCATGGTGCTTGTGTAAAGCAAGTTTGCTGTTTAAAGTCTTGTCAAATTTGTAGTGATTTGGTGCTGGTAAAGTCTAAGTGTATGGTGTAACACTTTAAATGAAGTGGTTCAAACTGTACCTTTGCAAGATTGAGCTGTCTTGGCAATATGTCCGGTGAGTCTATAGAGATTGACCAATAAATGGTAAGGTCAGGTTGAAGGTGAAGTAGGTGTGTTCTTTTATCCTAGTGCAGTCTCTCCTAATGGAGAAGTGGGCTGGCTAATTCCCAAGTGGGGTCCTGTAGACTTGTGTTCCAGACTGCAGCTGGATGAAGACTGATGGTGGGCTATGGTCCACAGTGCTTCTTATGTAGCCTACCCTACCCACATCCATTGTGGGCCTGGTATTGTTTCTCTGGAGTCATGTACCTAATCTCCAGTGTCTGCAACTGTGGGGTTTTATTGTGTAATCTGTGTACTGGTAATTAGCTCCTCCTGTCATCCAGGACAGCCATTCATGACCGTCTAGACAGTTGTCTGAGTGTAGCTTATAAGGTCAATTGATCTCTATAGACTGCTGTGTTGGCATAGCGCGCTCTTTCATGTGGGGATTAGGCTTTAGACACTCCATTGTGTTACCCTTACTCTTCTTAGACTTCATGTCTGCTTTACTTGGAGGGTCCCAGTCTTTGACCATTCAGAGGCAATAACCTACTGATATATTTACAAATTTGATTGGCTTTATATACATATAAGTAATTCATTATCAGTCACACATGTCTTATGTGTGGATGAAGAGAATTTGTAATACATTTTGAAAATCTTATGTTCTTTTGGTATCTCAATCTGTTTCTAATTTCTTGAAACTGCACCACACCTAGTTTTTCTTAGTATGTGGTGTGCAGGCCTAGGCTTGTGGTTTCTCTTGTAAGGGTGATATCATTTTTGTTCCTTACAATTTTGTTGTAGTATTTGGCCTCATGTGGAATAAGCCTGTGTGCAAATTCATTGTTTCTGACAGCCACAACCTTTTTCAGTCTGTCTATGTGCACTGGTCTGGCCACCAATAGATTGGTGTCCAAGTTTTTGAGTTTGGCACTTGTCAAACTAGGTCTATCTACTACAACATATGGTCCCATAAAGAGGGGTTGAAGCTTCTTACACTCTGTGTTGGTCAGGATTCTTGGTATGTTTAGGTACACCATGTCGGTGACCTTGATTTCCTGTGGTGTAAGTTTCTTATCATATCTATCCTTTCTTTCCTTTTGTAGCTTGGCGACCCTTTCTATAGCTTTCCTCCTAGAGGTATCTTGATTTGTTATCATGTTAGCTACATGGTCTGCTACGGTGGATATGTCTTCCTGTATTCCCAGCCCTAAGTCCATTGGGGTGGCTGGGTTTCTTCCATGGAGTAGGAAGAAAGGGGTGAATCCTGTGGTTTGGGATTCAGTGTTGTTTAATGCAAAGGTTATGGGTTCAATAAATGAATCCCAATTGTTTTGGTGCTTTGAGCAGAATGCTCTGAGCGCTGTGCCGATGCTAGCATTGAATCTCTCTACAAGCCCATTTGATTGTGGCCTGTATGGTGAGGAGAATTTATGTTTGATCTTGAGGTGTTTGGTTAGCTTTGTGAACTTTGCACCTGTATAACATGTTCCATTGTCTGTTTGAAGAGTGGCTGGTGTTCCATGATGACAAATTATATTCTTGTAGAACTCTGCTGCTGTTGTTTCAGCTTTTAAGTCAGTAGTAGCCCAAGCTGTTGCATATCTGGTAGCATAACCTATGCAGACTTGTATATGTTTGTTTCCCCTGGCAGTTGTGGGAAGTGGTCCCACCGCGTCGAGGTTTAGGAACTTCATTGGTGAAGCCATGTACTCTCTCACTGTTATTGGTGTTTTGTGTGAGTGTACTTGCCTTTTTGCTGTGAGGCATGTGTGGCAGGTGGAAACATATTTTGTTGTGTCTGCTAGCATAGACTTCCAATATACCCTAGGTCGGAGTGCTGACAGCATCCTACTTGAACCAAGATGGCCGCCAGTAGGTGAGTCATGGAAATACTGTAGTGTACTTGTTACCCATTGCTGTGGTATAACAATTTGAAGTGGTACAGTATTGGTTTTTCTCCAATTTATGGGGCATATATGGACTAATGTACCATTTACCAAGGTGTATGTCTGGCCTTGGTTGATGATTCTATTTCCTTGTGCTTTTGGTGCAGGCAAGGTCCCATCCTCAAGATATTGTATGAGGGGCAATAGTTCCTTGTCCTTCCTTTGTTCCAAGCCAAGGTTTGTACCTGAGATGGATGTGTCGGGAATCTGATCCAGTAATTGATTTATATCTAGCACATGTTGTTTTATTCTGTCTCTTTCTTTTTCTTTTTCATCGACTATTGGCCTATCTTGTGCCTTTTGTTGGGGTGTGTCACTCTTGTTTTGGTGTGTAGGCTCCTTTGGAGGGCCTATTCTCGCCTTGATGGGAGTGGCAACCTTTTTCTTTAAAGGCACAATTTGCTTTTTGTCATTCTTCTTTGTCTCAGAGTTCTTTGACTTAGTAGATGCAGTGTCTTTTGTGACATTTTTCCTGGCAGGTGGGGTTTTGGTAGGTTTGTTTCCTGTGACCTTTTTCTCATTTAGAATAGTTTGTGATTGTGTGGGGGGTTTTGGTGTGCCCTCCTGAATCATTTCTCTGAGCGTGTGGTCATAGGACACAAATGGTTTGATGTTTCCTTTCCCTGCATTGGTTCAAAGAATCTGACTGATTTGGAAGTTGCTTGGGTGATAGCATATAATGTGTCTTCTGAATCTTCATCATCTGAGTCAGGTGGGGTGAAGGGTGGCTCCTTAGGAGTTGCCTTCAGCATCTGATTGAGATTACTCACCAAATAATCTCTTTCAGGGACACATACTCAAAAAGGCTAGGGAAAAGTCAATTAAGCAGCGGCCCACTGCCGAAATTGCCAATTAATACACCCATATAGCAAAATCACAGAGTAACTCAGAGACAAACAAGCCTATTGTACATGAAGTACTTTGTTTTTCCGGTCCTCGGAAAAATTTGTCTCAAATCCCAAAAATTGTATAGTGTAAACTAGATTGTACATTTGTACCCAATTTGCACACTAAAATTGTATGTTGCACACCAGATTGTACGCTTGTACCCAATTTGCACACTAAAATTGTATGTTTGCACACCAGATTGTACGTTTGTACCCAATTTGCACACTAAAATTGTATGTTTGCACACTAGATTGTAAGTTTGTACCCAATTTGCACACTTAAATTGTATGTTGCACATTATACTGTATGTCTGTACCCAATTCATACACTAAAATCAGATTTCTTTTACAAAAATCAACATTTTTATGTGTAACCAAGCTGTACGCAAAATTACATATGTGCATACAGAAATTATCAATTGAACGCAAGATTATATATTGGCATACTAAAATTGCCAAATGAACGCGAAATTATATATTGGCATACTAAAATTGTGAATTGAACGCGAAATTGTATATTTGCATACTAAAATTGCCAAATGAACGAGAAAATATATATTTGCATACTAAAATTGTCAATTGAACGCAATTACAAGCGAAATTGTAAATTTGCACACTAAAATTGTCATTTATGTTTAATTTGCACACTAAATTGAACATTAATGCCAAAAATTGCACGCTATTTGCCAAATTGTATGTTGTACATAAAAATGGAAAATTGTACCCAAAATTGATGATACATAAAGCAAATACACCCAGGTATGGTAAGATATAGAATCTCGGAAATGTACTAATACCCAGGAGAAAATTGTTTATACTGACAAAGCTCTACCACAAAAATTGCATTTGAAGCACTCCCCATTACTTCAAATCCTCTTACAAACAATATAACTCCAAATAAGGTGAAAATATATATATATTGTACATTCCCTCGGCGAAATGACGGAGTTTCGCATTCTCTCGGGGGAGAGGGAGTATTCTATGATATACCATTTTATTATTCCATAAATTCTAACATATTATTGTATTAATCAAAGAATATCTAAGAAATTAATACATAGGTTGGTTCTAAGAGCTATAAGAGCGCTCAAACTTTGTATAAGAGCGTTCATGCCCCACTGCACACCAAACCAAGTCAGTTAGATAGAGTTTATGACATCAAAGGGTCCGACCTAATGGTTCACTGCACAATATAATAAAAATGAGGGTCTCAGTGTGCGACCTCATGGTTCAATGCACAAATTAATAACTTGTAAGTGAATGCAACTGGCCGTCACGGGTGCCTGAGCACCGCTGACGCCGTCATGAGTGTCTGAGCACTCTAATAACTGAACAATGGGTTACATAAGCATGACGCCATAACCGTCCGGTCGCTCTAGCGTCACTCCTGAGCGACCTAGGTCAAATATCAAAGCAGTTATGGAAAGCCCATAATTAGACGGTCAGAATGAGCCCAAGATCAAGGCGGAACTCCCATTATTAAGGACGCCATGGAGACTGAATCGACCTCCGAGTGCACTACAGACGAACCGGCGCGAGTTACGCGCCTATCAAGCGGGCATTATAAACTTGGCATATTCAACTCCGCGCATGCGCAAAATGGCGGTTGTACCTGCGTAAACTTCCGAGATATGGGGGTTTGAAGTTACACAACCGACCAAGACAATGGGGGACACAGCGGCGCCCATGGGGGTCCTTTGTGGACCCAGTGACACATGAAAGCCTCCCCTCAAACAATTGCAGAGTTAGGCAGATGCCACTGGCCCCAGTCAGTCTGAGGTGCTTTTCCAAGATTTGCTACAAATAGCCTGGCTGCACCTCCTAGAAATCAGAACACCAAGAACCGCTCCAGAGGTAAAATCTCCAGTCATCTCCTGCTACCTGCTATACCACTGCACTATGGTGAAACTATGCTAGACAGGCATTGGTTTCCATCATTAGTGGCCAGAGGGTATCTTCCTCAAGACATCCACCAGAGGGTAAAGTTATCCATTATTACATTATTCCTTTAAACAGCAGGTCAGGAGCTAGGTGTGGGAACCCACCTAGAACTATGCTGGACAGTGTATTATTATTACCTCACAGGTGGAGTGGAACAGAACATTATACTTTATAACTTACTGTATATTTACTGTATGTACAAATTACCTACATACTAACTACTGTATGATTGATATTTCTTACATGTTGCCTAAAGCTGAATAAACCAGTGACAACTGGAAATAACACTATTTAATGAGAGCTTAATGTATTTACACTATATACCACTAGTCTTATGATATTTCTCATATGACAACTTGATCATGCACAATTACTAGTATGACAGAGGCATTGACAAATCCATTGACAACCCTCTTGACGAGCTGGAGCTCCTATGACGAGCGGTATAAGATGATTTCGATCTCATTTGACGACCTCTCCGTCCCGCTCTGGTCCACTCGCCGCCATCTTGGTTGCTATGGACGCTGTCGTTGTCATGCTCCCGCTGCAGACCACGCCCCCGTCGCCTTGGTTTCGCGTCTCTCGAATCTTGTTTGTATACAGTAGCATGTGCTCTCGTCGCCCCGCTGTCCGCTCCGCTCGAAGGATTCATCTCTTCTTTACTGGCCCCTTGGTTAGCAATCACATCACGTAGCATCTTCTTTATATCCAAAAGGTCTTCCTCCAACAGGTCCAGCCTCGTCTGGTCAACAATCTCACTCTCTATAGCCTGTGGCGTATTAGGCTGTAAGGGCTCCAGACCCCCATCAAGAGAAGTAAGACTGCTCAAAAGTCCTAAATTGGCCAATTCTCTGTCCGTTTTAGCCGATTTAGCCGATTTTTTGACGAACCTTTCTTCTTAGCACCTGCAGTAGTTCTTTTCCCCATGCTTGGGCCAATATCTAAGCACCAAACTAGAAAAAACCACTTGAAAATTTAAAAATTCCAGGGAACACCCAGCGTGGTGTTACCTGTCCAGGTGAATCGAGCCAATTGACGGTTACTTTGAACCCACTCCTTTTATACCAGTGGGATGTTGACCATGATGTCACACTATGACATCATTGGTATCCTTACGAGCTGCAAATAGTCCCTAACCGTCCGCAGCTAATTATATAAATATACACGAGTGTATATAGTTCCATATATATATATATATATATATATATATATATATATATATATATATATATATATATATATATATATATATATATATATATATATGTATATAATCCATCATGCAATTCTTTGAATATGGACTTTTTTTCATTTTCCCAATACTTTTTTTACTTCAAATGGCAAAAACTACAGAATTATGTGCGATACCCCATATCAAAATTACTCTTATTTGAAGGAAAATTATCTGAACAATATTTTAGAGAAGTATGAGAAAAATCTAGTGGTTCAATCTAGGAATTTTAATCGTTTTTGTTGTGAAAGTATAGGAAATCTATCCCACTCTCCACCAAAATACAGTGGCGGATTTAGAGGGGGGCGCAGGGGCGCATGCCCCCTTTTTCCCAGTAGTTAAGAGTTTAGCTATATATTTTGGACCCCAAAATTTGTCTAAAAATAGGGGGTGCGCCCCTCCTTTTGGGCCACGCCCCCTCCTTTTTCAAATCCTGGATCCGCCACTGAAATATGCGATATTTACCTAGAATGCCATTTTATTGGGGTATTAATAGAAATTCTTAATAAATAAGGTTATCAGAACGTTTGCCATGTGAGGTTTCATATCTCTGTGTCTGATGGTTATGACAGGAAAACATTCTCCAATCTGAGATGAATTTTCTTTCTAATTTCAAGGTAAAAATTAAAATGTTTTAATTTTTCAAAATTCAGCATTAAAAAAAGTAGCATGGGACCCCCTACTTATTTTTTCATATTCTGATTCTACATGACTTTAGGTATCTGTGTGAGAAAAATTATAAAATTTTAGGAACTTTGATTCAATGGGTTTCGACCCACCTTAAAAGGGTCTATTTCTCCCCTTTCCTATCCCCTGACACCTTCCTCTGTGAAATTGTATAATGTAGTTTTCTCGCCATAAATATGACCTTAGGTGTCCAAATGGCGTTGAACATCTATTACTCACTTACTTGAAATGTGGAAACATTTACTTTCATACTTACCCCATAGAACAAAGTGAAGAGATTGAAAGCCACTGTTTGTGCAGCTAATTCAGTTTCACCCATTGCTCCAGAAATGAAAAGTGATATTTCCACAGCCCACCATTCTAGGCACATCATCAACATGCCAAATGTACCCAGTGCTGCTAGGGGGCCCCATGTAAGGAGACACTTTGGGTCCCATCCTGCAAATTTATAAATAAAATTTGGTTGCAAAATCCATGGTGAATTACTTCCCAACACTTGACAAATGACAGAACAACTTCATTATAGATTCAGATGTTGGCGAATCGTTCAGACACAGTTAGCATTTTCTATGACTTGTAATGTGTTGAATGGAAACCCAAGACTCTACATTTTGGGAGCTCGTGCTAGAGGTCACGTGGAACTAAATCCATTTCCTCTATGTTTCTATATAGCATAACACACAAAAACAGTCACCTAAAATGTTCGTTGGTAAACATTTCAACCATAGCATGGTTAACTCATCCCTCATACACAATCTGACAGAATGTTGGATAGGCTTAACCCTAAAAATCTTAAATAAGGGAATGATATGTGCAGTGAGTGCCATTCTACCCTATTTTGGGCCTAAAAATCTCCATTGGCCAGATTAACTTTTGCATGCCTCATAAAATCCCCAAGGCCTGGCATAATATAAAAGCACACCTACTATTCCATTTATTAACTATTTGGGAACACCTGTGATTTTTTTCATAATTTTACCAATATTTCTTCTGTCTAATTCTAAACCAATCAGCAGTCAGAACACCCTTCAGTGCAGTCCTGAATAGCATATGACTCACGAGAGGGCAGCATTTACGTCCACGTAACCTAGATAGACATCTACTTATTTATCACTCAACTTCCGGTGCCTGGGTTAGTTACCGATATGAACACTAGACGGCATCAGGGTTGTATTACTCACTAAAACCATCCATACACTCTCAGCCCAGCGACCCGGTTTTACAGTGGAAAGTTTATTATTGGGCACTACAGCAGGAGTTGATGTAGGTGCAAACCCATTGACTTGATTGGGGTTCTAGTATAGGTGCTACAGCGGTATCTACTGCCTATTTACAATTCGGGCTGAGAGCGTAGCCATCCACGCACTACCAACTTTGCCTTTAAAATGCATAGATCTGCCAGATATGGGACTTTTTATGATTTTTTAGGTCCTCTTCTGTTTTTTTAAAGTACTGATTCACTTTCCCTTCCCTTTATTCATACTTTTGATGTGAATTTGTATGCAGATGATACTGCAGTTCCTGCCCCTGGTACAAGTGGCTTGTCAGGCTGGTGTGATATCTGGGCTATGTGTTTCCAATCTACATTCTTTTTTAACCAGGTGCTATCTATTTTCCTAATGGACAGTTCATCATGTACAAAACACCGGATGTTCCTTTAAAATGGCAAAAGCTATTATCTCAAGTTGAATACAAGAGCCCCATAGGTTTAACCAAGAACCTCTGTATCACACCCCCCAGTGTGATAACCCTTCCCCGTATCACACTGCAAGGGAAAACATCCAAAATGTTCAAATGATTGATGATAAAATAATTTCTAATGCCAAATGAATGGAATTTTGAACATATTTGACTAAATTAACTTGAGATAAATACAAAGGAGCACTTGCAATGAGGGTTATCACACTCGGCTTCGCCTCGTGTGATACTCATTGCTGACCAATTCTCGTGCACCTTTGTCTATTTATTTAAAGTGGAAATTCACTGTCCCTCAGTAAACCATAGTAGAAACTGTCAATAAGTATTATTCTATACAGAATTAAGTTAATGTGCAACGTATACTTACCATACCAAGAGGTGTTGAAGGTTTTAGAACATAGCGTATAGATGAGGGTCATGACAAATAATAGGAAGAAGGCGATAGCCTGGGCTATAGATGATCCCCTAAATTTGATTCAAAAAGGAAAACTGCCTTGATATATTTTTCAGAAATTGCTGGTTACATGGACTGTTTGCAGGAAGTTGAGGTACATTAAAATGCCAAATATATTTTGTACATCATCATAGTGTAGAGGACAGTGAAAATATCTAGGATCACGGGGAATCAAACCCGGATCTATGGCCAATCCATCATGCTAACCATTACAACCTGCCAGACATTTGCACCTTCCAACTACACCTGGATCGGTATGATACACACTAAAGGTGAGGCTCCACTACACGATTTTTGTTGAAAATCGGAGCTATTCTCACAAAAGCAGACACAAACACAGATTATCGAGTGGTATTTGTTATTATTTCAAGGTGTAAATAGAAGATTGAGAGAGCTTTTTGTTTATGTGGGGAAGGCTTTGTGTACAATCTCAGGCACATTTTTGTTGTCAAAAGATGTTTTTGTTTACTAAATCAAGTTGACCTAATGTAAATATTGCAGACTTTCACACTGATGACTCTCTGCAACTCAATATCAGACAGGTTTGATTTTTACAGTACAAGACCCTGCGATCTGTGTGACTGCTGTGTTGTTATTTGTATTTTGCTGTGTTGATGTTTACATATTGAACTCCCACCCAATCACAGAGTCTGTGCAGGTGCAGGTTAGTTGGTAAATATGGTGCACAAGGAGATAGATCACCCATAAAATAACCACTGAAATCTCATGTTTACAATTTTGAATCTCATGTTTACAATATAGGAATGTCAACACCCTATACCTTAGGCACTATAGGGATAGAATTAGGTGAGAATGTACCAGAAAATCGCGTAGTGGAGCCTCACCTTAAGAGAGCAGTGTATCTGGCAATTCGGCCCTGGACAAGACCTGTGTCCAGCTTACATGGTTGTCCAAACAAGAGCATAGCTTATTGATTCTTTTTCATTATCTTAAAGTATTAACATCTTAATATAATATACCTCTTTAGTGGTATAGATATAAATTTACTTACAATATACCAAAGTTGAACTGGTAGAGAAAGAGATACTGTAATGTTGCATGGATGATGTGGGCAATTAGCGCTATGACATTGTGAGGTGCGACTTGATTCTGGCACTCAGTAAACTTCCTCAATGCGGTCCACATGAAAATGAACTGTTGAAATAGGAACACAGAATATAAAAAGTTAATGATTAAAGAAATACTCACACAGAAAGATTTCAGTTTTTGAGGCTGGATTCAGACTCAGGCATATATCGCCATTTTTGGGCAACATATGCCTGGGTCTGGATCCTGGCCCATGTGAGTACGAATTTTTCTCTATGAGGCTCTGGAGGTTAATTCAAAAGGTCCTGGGATTGCTACCTCAGCGATCTTAGGAACTATTCTGCCTTATCCAATTAAGCGATCTTAAGATTAGACTGTGTTGCCTTTTCACAGCCAGCACTAAGATCGCAGTGATCTTAGCCTCAGCCCTCTTACACCATTCCAAGTGGAACACACTGTGCACAGGGGCAAGAGGCCAATACTGAAAGAATAGCAGTGGAATCACTCCTTCTCACAAGGGTGATTACACAAGCATTCCTCCCCCCCCCCTATATGAGCCACTTATAGAGTATAGGGTGCAGTTGACCTCGTACAGTATTCAAGTGTACTTCATGCCTGAGTAGCCTGAAGAGCCCTCAAGGACTCTCAGCAAACATCCTCTCTCCCCTCTATATGTATACAGCAGGGGCATTCACTCTTGGGAGCAGGAGTGTTCCCTGTTAGTGCTCGTGTACTCAGGTGAAACCACTATGCAATTATTTCACTAAGATTGCAGTGATCTTAGCGCTGGAAAAGGAATAGTGAAGTGATCCCAGGACTTGCTATTCCTGAGAGGCCTGCAACCACTGCATTAGATAGGGTAGACCGGCCAGGTCTTATGATATGTGCCTACACTAAGATCGCTGGAGTTGCTATCCCAGGATGTTTTGAATTAAGCTCCCGACTGAGTATCAAATCATACTCATTCCAGATCCAGACTCAAGTGAGTAAGAATTTGTTATATCCCTATATGTCTATGTGCATACATATCGCTGTGTTGCAGATCCATGCAGGGCAGTTCCTAGACTCGCCAAAGAAACACAATATTCAACACTTTAAATGATTCACAATGAATCTATAGTTTAAGTTTTCTCTTTTTCCTTTCAAACAAGGAGTATGTTAACACCAATAGAGATTAGCCTCTATAAGTGGCTGTCTGTGGACAGCCACTGATCACTCCATAGGGATTTATGGAGTGAAATAGTGGCTCACATATAAGCAAAGGGTTTTTTGCAAATCTTTTGACTGCATTTGATAGTTCAAGGCATGCCGAATGGGGCTCACAACAAATTAGAGGTGAACACATTGCCATAGATCTAGTACCAGTGATTTTGTATGTTAGCTCACCTACTTTAAGTTCCACAAACCCTGACTACTACTAAGCACTCTCAAGCTCCATGCAGTTTCTGTTATTCATAACTAGGGAAAAGTAGTTTTATTAGATACGTGACATAGGATATTATACTATGGAAAGCTAGGGGAAAGACATTGATAGGGAAAGAGATTGAAAATACAGACTTTTTTTACTATGGCTACTCCATATTCTACCATTGAGTGATCTCGGTCTCAATTTGCCAATATTGAGACGATATTAAGTCTAAATATAGATAGGATAAATGGTATAGTACGCTTACAAAGAGTCCCGGCATGAAGTACAGGAGATACTGTGACGTTAACCTGAATAATGATAAAAAGTTAAAATAATACAGTTTAAGGTAAGCTGAATTTACAAAGCATGAGTTGGGTTTATCCAATGCATGAGTTCCGAGATAGGGTGCCCACGTCGGAAACCGCCGTTGGGTGAGCTGTAGTCGGGTGTAGGGTGGGGTTGGAATAGAGACCGCTGTCTACTGATAAGGTCCCGTGGCTGCTGACCGCAGGGAGGGGCCTGGTCACCATGGGCCAGGGGGTGGAGTCCATGTGGGTCAGTGCACCAATACAAATGTACATGGTTCATGCACTTCTGCTTGGTGTAAAAGATATCAATTCCCAGTCAACAAAAAAGAAACGTTATTTAACGTCAAAAAAAACGTTTTTAATGTTTTAAAACGTTTTGTCATGTTAAAGAGCCATAGGGAAACGTTTTTGTTGACTGGGTTACTAGCAGTTAAGGAGCTATACACTTGGACCACGCTCATAAAATTTTATCCAAAAGTTCAAAGAAATCCACCCTTAAAAGAAGTATTTCCTGTTATATCCAGTACTTTAGGTATAGGCTGAGACCCACTGTAGGACTACTGAGAGCTCCACCTACCAGCGGTCCACGGAACTCAGAGCTCATGTACATTCAAACCCCAAAAGGAATTGATTGAATTGATTGAATTAATGATTATTGTGGATAAAATACCATGTTCAAAAGGCTGTAATTCTATTATTGTCATAAAGTATCAGTATTGACGAATTTCATAATTCTCTGGTCGTCTTCCCCGTTTGATATCGTCAGTTTTTATGAATCGCCCTCCAGGGCTTATATTGGTAGGCCTATGTACATAACAAAACAAAGTTTTTATTCTGTAAATTCATCATGCCCAGTGGGTTCATTTTCAATTGGATAGACTCTCATTGTTGATTGATATGTGAATGCAGAATCTATAATTATAATCTCATGATTGAGGTTGAGACCTGAAGCTATTATGGATAGATATCAATCAATCACCCCTACATAGGTGTTTAATTTTCTTAAAATCAGGTCTAATTGATTTAAGCTGCTGCTTCCTGCACACATTCAGCACCTTGATATGTTGTGAAGGTAAAAGTCAAGTGTCAGCTGGTAAGTGCAGGCTATCTGTCCCTATTACTAGAGTGGTACTCAGCCAATTGGAGATAAGACTGACCTCTTATTAGGTAAAGTGGTGTTTATCTATGTGTTCAAGATAATGTAGTTATAAGCATTTGAGATAACAAGTTGATGTGAAATGGAAATCTTTCTTTGAATTAGATAGGGCTAGAAAAAGTAAACTGTAATAAAAAAAGAAAAAGCTTACTCTGATACAGCTTTTGGTTGTCCCAGGGCCATTAATATAGGTTTTATATTTAGGAATATTGCATAGCACGGCATCAGTAGCATCATATGCAATATCAACCCTGTGAAGCAGATAAATACCAAAGGATATCAATAGAACAAGAATAATGTCAAGAACAAAATTCTAAATGTTCACTTTAAAGATAGTTTTCCTAATTGTATTTGCTTTGTAAAAGCTTTATAAGAGATGACTTGAGCATACCTTTTTGGAAGTAGATTCCATACATTTTGAAGTTCTTGAGTCCATAACACTGTCATGTTTAAAAAGCAAGTCAGATAATGAAAATAATTTAACTTATTACGGAAATAAAACTTAAACAACTGTATAATTTTATGTCTATGTCACATTTGCTGTTTACCAATGGCCAAAGCTTGGAGGAAAGTTACGCATATATCATTTATACCATGGTTTTAATACTACTCAGATCTCTCCCAAACACATAATATTTTTGCATGATATAAATGTCACTTTTCCAGTCTGCCAATCCCAATGTAAACAAACCACCTCCATCTATTATTGCACCTGTAACGTGTGTGCAAACAATTGCTAACCCATCGCAATAGACCTGCGTCGCAGTTGTCCTAGCCAAACATTTTCTGGCCAGACCATCAGCTTATAAGGGGATCAAACAACAAACCCTAGGCTACCTTCTACCCTCAGCTCACCAAAACCACATGGTCCCAGACACCCCATAGAGAGAAGGGGTAGTTTCATTCCATATTACACACCAGATCCCTCTATGAATTAATGACTATCAGATCATTGAATATGCATATACTTGTGATAACCAGTTGCAGTGACACCAAGATAGCTAGATTTTAGAGGTATTTAACAAACAAATTAGTTACATAGGGCTCCTCTTGTTGGCCCCATGGTCTATACAGTGTTGAGTTTTAGCTGAAACTACCCCTCAGACATTAGGCATGACAGCGGGCCTATTTGATCCCCAATTAATGTCAAATCACCCATGAATAGAACTACGCATAACCCCTATTATTATCTAGATTCTTATGCTAAAATTAACATGGTTCACCTGTGATAATGTAGTTTCCAGACAGGAAGAGAATCCTATCACCATTGAATTTCCAAATATGTTAATCAACTGTAAGAAAAATAAAATAAGGTCATGAATCTTAGCTATTTATAAGCAGTGTTCTTTGCTATACCATGAATTCACTTCATACCAAGATGAGAACAGCAAACATCAGAAAAGGTGACCTTATAGTGCCTCAATAGCCCAGGTATACACTGAGACAAATATTCTTACTCACTTGGATCCAGACTCAGGCAATGTCGCCAAAATGAGTATGATTTGAGACTCAGCCTGACCCAGGGATGATACTCAGGCAGAACCAGAGTATAGCCCCAGGATCAGCCTCAGGTTCTGCCAGAGTATCAACCTAGGATGGGCTGGATGACGTCACATAGTTGCACACAGATCATTGATACTCCTTCTGCTTCTTACCACTAGATGTCCTTATAATCGGGGGTTTGGTTTGGGTACATATGTCTGCGCCCATGATCTAACGCTAAGGCCCGCTATAGAGTTTGAAGTTGAGGAGTTTGATTCTGTTCTACAATACAATATATCCCTGCTGGAGAAATTCTGAGTTCTACTTAGATAGGGCTTATCCTGATGTATTTATAAGCTGTGCTTTGAATCTCAGGTACCATGTAGGACACATTAATCTTTGTACATTTACTGGGAAATGTATGATTTCCTTTCTGATTAACCAATTTTCAATACTGTAATGGCCCGTTTAAGCACTGGGGTCTCAAAAAATGTAACGTGTGCATAGAGCACTCATGGCTCAGGTTCTGTGCGCATGCGCGACCCCTCCTTGCCAAACTTTTCCCGCGTTTTTTGAAAGGCGTCCAAACCGTCTCACTTTTAGACGCTGTTTTCAAATCAAATAGGAACAAAGAGAGAAAAGTCCAGCCCGGAGGTAAACCTATGGAGGACTGGATTGGAGAAGATATTTTTATGAAATGACTTTTTTATTTCTTTAATTTTGTATGAACTTATGGATGGATTTTTGAATTTTTTTCTTTACTGTAACTAAAGACTGATACATGAACTACTCATGTATGGTAATTTTATTTCTTTACATGCTTTCTTTCTTGTAGAAAATTAAGATTGAAAATTGTATAACTGACTTTTTTCCAATGCCACCACCTACCCAGCGGTATAGACTCAGGGTGGTCCCTGAGCCAATAAGTGCCAGGGTACAGGGGTACTGAAATCAGTCTTAACCACTAAAAACGTTATTCAAATAAGCGCCTGTCTCATATAAGCGCTGGGGGTACAAGGGAATCTAAACCAATGAGCGCCCAGGCACTTAAACAGGCCACTACAGTAAAATTCCAGGTTTTTCAAAAAGCCATCCCTGATAAAGCCTTGAGTAAAAGCAACATATAGAAATCGAAATATACTGAGAAGGATGAATGGAAAGGGGATACTACCCGTAAGGACTGCTTTTCAGATTAATTCTACAGCAGAAACAACAGAATAGTAACTTACTGTATTTGACAGTGCAATAACGTCTAGCTCCAACTTTCCCAAGTGACCTCCAAACATGGTAGCAACTGGCTGAAACCCTACCTGGCTCATTGCAGTAAGAACCTGAAATACAGCAAAATAAAGCAAAATTAATAAAGATTTCCAAGTATTACACAATGAAATACTTAATGTATTGATTTACAAACCTAGAGAAGAATCTTTTGAGGAGAAATGTTTGTTTTCGATTTTTTGTGAGTACAACATTTTCACCTTCGATTTCCCCAGGGTTTTAAGGATATAGGCCTTGATTCTTTTTAGTTTTTCTGTTGGGTACATGTCTTAGGTTAATGCTCGAATGATTAAATCAAACATATGACAATTATTGACTGAGTGACATATACTTTTGAAGACAGTGACTTAAAAAACTCTTACAGACATCGCTGAAATCTCCTACACTCTCAGGCTGACAACCCTAGTGTGTATGGGTCCTGTTCAAGTCCCTGCTTGTGACAGAATGTTTGTGGACAGAATGGGAAAATGATGTTAGCCACACATACCATTGCCCAAGCAATCTTCATTATCTGTTTGAATTCCTTGCAGTATCCACTGGGGAAGGCTTTCTGCCACACATTTCTGGAACAGCACGCCACGGAGTCCTCAGTGTCAAACATTGCTGAAAAAAAGACAAATGAATTGCTGAAACGTTTGGCAATTTAAAAACAAAAAAAAATGTTTTTCACCTATACCCACTGATATTTTCCAACATCATTTTGATGGCAAAAAGTAGAAGAATTGTGATCGACAAATGTCCAGTAGATTTGAATTTAGCTGCTGAATTCTAGTCACCCAGAATCATCTGTTGTTGTCCAAAAAGTCCCTTTAACGGGTTAGCTTTTCCTGGCTTCTGCATAGTCCGTGATCCAAGTAATCAAAAATAATATGGCCCAATTACGAACTACAATAAAAAAAAAATACTTTCCTTTCTAGAAACACTTAATTTTGCAAGCCTGTATCTAGTCGTCAAATGACAACTACCTGCGAGGGTTGCCTTTGACCTTTGCTACAACCGATATCATTATTGTATCCATAAATAGAGGTATTTGTTCATGTGTTCTATTAATATGATGACGATATCATTATTGCTACATTATGTTTGTAAAAACTACACTGACCTCCTGTTGTATAATCACACACTGTAAAAACAGTGTTTAGGGATTAAACACCAGTGTTTAGAAGTTAAACACTTGGTTAAACACTTATTTGTCCCACTTTTCTCAACACTTCTTAAGTGTTAAATGCGTTTAATTTTAAACATGTTTAACTAGGAAGTGTTTAACCAAGTGTTTAAATGCTAAACACTTAAACACTTCAGTGTTTAGGTGTTTGAGAATAAGTGTTTAAAAGCTAAACACCTAAACACTTCAAGTGTTTAGATGTTTAAATATTGGTGTTGAGAAAATTTGGTGTGTATCTTTAAACACCTTTTTTGCAGTGCAGTGGTTCACTCTTCAGTTTTACAAGGATCTCTGGTAGATTCAGAAATTATTTTTTACAGTGCATGGTGTGAAAAAGACTTTTGAATATGCCTATAAAGTGTTGTTTCTGTTCCATCCTATCCACACTAACAGCACCAAGTGATCTTTCTTAAAATCAGAATTTTGAAAATTAATTGAAGGTTAAAATATAGTTTACCATGGGATAAACCTAATCCTAATATTTCAGACTCCTGATTCTCATGCATCGGCGTTGAGTATTGTCTCAATCTCCAAGGTTTTTTTGGGACCTGAAATATGTAGGTCTACACACACAAGAGTTGCCAATTTCAAACTTGAATGTGCTCACATCTAATTTGGTGTGAGCCCTACTGGGCATACTTTAACCCTCTCACCCTCAGATTCCCTGCACTCAATGCTTCTTTGTCAACTATAGATGTCAGTGGGGTGGAGAGAGTTAAATTAAGGGAGGTATTCACAAGCCATAGAGTTAAGGCCGCTAACACTTTGGCAATTTAAAAACTTAAGTTTTTCCCCTCTGGCAACCGGTATTTTCCAAAATCATTTTGAGGGTAGAAATAGGGGGGGAAATTCCATTATAATCAAAAAACATTTGAAATTATCTGCTAAAATCCAATCACCTAGAGTCTATTTTTAGTTGTTCAAAAACCTTTAGATGGCGTCTTTTAGCTGCATAGTCCTTGATCCAAGTAATCAAAACGTAGCCTAATTAAAGGTTACATTAGAAGACACTTTCCTCGAAAAGCTTAACTTCACAACTAGTTTTAAGGACCAAAGGTTAAAAAAACTAGTAGGGCCTGTGGACACTCTTAAAGGGTATTAAATCATTTTCAAGGTAGCCTATAAATTACTCTCTAATCAAGATATTGTGTACACATTAAAAAGCTTTATATCTTTATGATATGATGAGTTTATGTTTCAGATTATACAGTAAATATGAGGGACAGTTACATACAGCACACGGCCACCACCAGCACCACAAGAGGAGTGAGTACCATATAAGTTATCTTTACTTTATGTTGACACCCCCATTCATTTCAAATAGAGCTTTCGCATCAGTCTGTTTTGCGTGGAGGTTTGTCAAATATTCCCCAAGATTATTTAACTCTGGTACTATAATAATCTTATTCCTTTCAGGGGTATTTCGAAAAAAACAAATATTATTCCAACTAAAATTAAAAGTAAACACTCTGGTTTCAGGATTCATCCTACCATAGAGGTGTTCAGAGTTTAAAACAAAATGGAAGGTTTCATTAATTTTGATTTGTCCTAGTTTTAAGACCGAGTCGCTGTAGCAGATAGCTGTACATCAAGCGAACTCAACACATTCGCATGGGATCCTAGCAATTAAGAACTGCTATTCACATGAGATTTCATGATATACCCTGGACTGAAAGATACATGGCTAATTAAGGAATGGCAAGAAACAGGACAAACACATATGATAAAGGACACCCTGAGTACTGGTAGGATACAGGACCACATGAGGACTTTATTTTATTTTTTGGTGAAATTTATTCAGTCAACCAGCCTTAGTAGAAGGTCCACATCCTACACCAATTGATATGGGGTAGGGTCCCTACCAGGCATATATGTGACCCATCCTAACAAAATGGTACGGAAGTCGCAAATAGAAAATGTTTAGATATTGCAATATTCATGTACAGCTCATCAAGAGCTTTCATTTGGTATATTACACTTGCATATTTGAACCAGGTTGCCCTCTGTGGGTCTTCTGGCAGTAAATGTAGTCGTATCAATTAATAAAAGGTTAAACTGAGATAATTAACATATTAAACATATAATAATTCATAAATCCTATATAATTCCTATGTAATTCTATATAACCACAAAAGGTATAGCCATGTCTATTGGGCATTTGGGGCTTAAAGTAAGTTTAGTAAGCAACGTTTCTAAAAGACATGTACCCATATGTTACAAAAATGCTAAAATATCAATTTTGAAACTTTTGATATTTTTGACACTATGCAACTTGAAAAGGCTATAGCTAGGCTTCTACATGTGCGACTTCAGTACCAATTTGTAAGGATGGGTCACATATGGTTGAGCGGTGGTTTTCCGCTAAAAAAAAAAGGTTCAAGGACATACCATAATACAAGACCACCCTATGGAATGATAATGTCAAACTTACCTGTATATTTCTCCCTTCTTTCTCCACTTTGAGCTATCTCACTTGGGTTTTCCTCACAGTGATACTCCTTTGATACCATTACCAAGTTTGTCCTCTCCATTCTTGATGTACCTGTATAGTCACCCTCCCCCCCCCCCACTGTATACAGACACTTTTCATGGCAATGTGATGCTTTTCTTGGAAAAGTTGTAAAGCTCTGATAAGGTTGTAAGATAACAATTATGCAGTGAGAATAGATTTGTGATTTGTGATTAGAATGTGGCAAGTGACCATTGATGTTGAGTTAGTGACATATAAGCACCTGACGGTAAAAGATAAAAGTAATTTAATCATGATTAGGATTGACTGGACACAGCACAGTGTGGGACTATGAGTAGCCATATATGAGTTTGAGTTACCTTTTGAAAATACTTAAAATAATTTCTCACATCACATTTAAAACACGATGGGCTCCATGTATACGAGAAATTAGGTATGACCAGTACCTTCATTGATACCAATTTTTCTCATTGATAGGGTGCTGATAGTCATAAGTCATAAATATCATACGTTCAAGAGGCATGTATAATAATATAGGTCATAAGGCCACTCCAAAAGAACAAACTTGTTTCTCATCACCAAGTCATCAAAAATATGACGAGGGAGGATTTTCATTTTTTTTCTTTTGCCGTAGCATTTCATAAGGGCATGAATGCATCACGGGCACATCGCGAGTGGCCGTGTTTATAAGAAAGACTGCATCTTAAAGTTCCCTGGACCATAACCTTTCATTTGGTACCAGACTGGACTAATTTTGACAATTTTTTGGTATATTTTTCTTAGAAAATTCCCCTAAAAAAAATCTCAAATGACGATTTTTCTGACGAGGGCGGTTATGAGAAACAAGTTTGTTCTTTTTTGGAGTGGCCTAATTGATCAATCACATACTTGCATAGCAAATAATAATGTTCTCGGTTGTTCCATGCACTCTAGTTATGCATGTAGGATACCTGCACATGTGGCGCATCAGGCACATCTGGTATAACGATTCTGATTATACCAATTTTGTAGCACATCTGGAACTTTCTGAATATGTTAATCATACATAAAGAGGGGAGGGAGGACGTTTGCTGAGTGTCCTTGAGGGCTCTTAGGGCTACTCATGCGTTAAGTGCACTGTAAGGTAATTCTTCCCTTCTCTCTCTTTGTCCTGGGGGGAGGGCACAATGCTTCTAATAGGCAAGCATAAATCATACATTCATGGGAACAACTCTTGAATACTGTATGGGGGTCAACTGCACCCTGTGCTCTTTTGTTAGCCCATATGGGGACGGGGAACGATGGTATAAGCACTCTTGTGAAGAAGAGTGACTCCACAGCTATTCCTTTATTTTGGGACTCTTACCCCTGTGCCTAGTCAGTACTTCTTGGAATAGTGTAGGAGGGCTGAGGCTAAGATCGATGCGATCTTAGTGCTGGCTAGGATATGTGAACCCAGTCAACTCTTAAGATCGCTTAATAGGATAAGGCTGATTTATTCCTAAGATCGCTGGGGTCGTGATCCCAGGATCTTTTGAATTAAGCTCCAGGCCAGTCTACCCTATCTTATGCAGTGGTTGCAGGCCTGTCAGGAATAGCAAGTCCTGAGATCACTTCACTGTTCCTTTTCCAGTGCTAAGATCACTGTGATCTTAGTGAAAGAATTGCATAGTGGTTTAACCTCAGTAAAAGAGCACTTACAGGGAACACTCCTGATTGAAAGAGTGAATAGCCTGTTGCATAGATATAGAGGGGAGGGAGGACGTTTGCTGAGTGTCCTTGAGGGCTCTTAGGACTACTCATGCATTAAGTACACTGTAAGGTAATTCTTCCCTTCTCTCTCTTTGTCCTGGAGCAGGCACAATGCTTCTAATAGGCAAACATAGATCATACATTCATGGGAACAACTCTTGAATACTGTACGGGGTCAACTGCACCCTGTGCTCTTTTGTTAGCCCATATGGGGATGGGGGACGATGGTATAAACACAGTTGTGGAGAAGAGTGACTCCACAGCTATTCCTTTATTTTGGGACTCTTATCCCTGGAGCTTAATTCAAAAGATCCTGGGATCACGACCCCAGAGATCTTAGGAATAAATCAGCCTTATCCTATTAAGCGATCTTAAGAGTTGACTGGGTTCACATATCCTAGCCAGCACTAAGATCGCATCGATCTTAGCCTCAGCCCTCCTATACTATTCCAAGAAGTACTGACTAGGCACAGGGGTAAGAGTCCCAAAATAAAGGAATAGCTGTGGAGTCACTCCTCTTCACAAGAGTGCTTACACCATCATTCCCCGTCCCCATATGGGCTAACAAAAGAGCACAGGGTGCAGTTGACCCCCATACAGTATTCAAGAGTTTTTCCCATGAATGTATGATTTATGCTTGCCTATGAGAAGCATTGTGCCCTCCCCTCAGGACAAAGAGAGAGAAGGGAAGAATTACCTTACAATGCACTCAACGCATGAGTAGCCCTAAGAGCCCTCAAGGACACTCAGCAAACGTCCTCCCTCCCCTCTTTATGTATGCAGCAGGCTATTCACTCTTTCAATCAGGATTTTTCCCTGTAAGTGCTCTTATACCCTGGTGAAACCACTATGCATTGCTTTCACTAGGATTGCAGTGATCTTAGTGGTGGAAATGGAATAGTGAAGTGATCCCAGGACTAGCTATTCTGGACAGGCCTGCAACCACTGCATTACATAGGGTAGACCAGCCAGGTCTTATGATATGTGCCTACACTAAGATCGCTGGGGTTGGGATCCCAGGATCTTTTGAATTAAGCTCCTGTGCCCAGTGAGTACTTCTTGGAAAAGTGTAGGAGGGCTGAGGCTAAGATTGATGCGATCTTAGTGCTGGCTAGGAAAAGTGAACGCAGTCTAATCTTAAGATCGCTTAATAGGATAAGGCAAAACAATTCCTAAGATCGCTGAGGTTGCAATCCCAGGATCTTTTGAATTAACCTCCTGTCCTACGTGTCGGCGTGTAAGATCATCCCTAAGTATAAAGTTCCCTATAAGTTAAATGTATCAGATATTGGAGCCAGCCCCAACGGGGAGCATATATAGAATATACTGTATACCAACAGCGTATGCATTCACCAGGTGGCTTTACTTGTTTTGTAAGGAGAGCTGTGATATTCGAAAACTCAGGAACAAGCATATATGAAACTGAAGGGGGAGTGTGGGGGGTGGTTTTGGGCTAGAAGGGTAATGAATGCCGTAGTAATGAATGAGTAATGAGTTATATGCTGGATGCCATGGCAATGTCAGCGTTTTATTTGGTATACCTATGATATACCAGTAATTACAATGTGCACACCTCAGTATAGCCTGATTATACCCACATGGACAGAGACTATAAGAGTTAATAAAGCTCTGGAAAAGTAGAAGACATTTTTCTTCACACTCCCCTGACCTTGATGTGTTGAAAATTAACCTAATGCGAAGTGTAGTACTGGGAATACCACAAGAATGGATAAATGAGTCTGAAAGGCGTCAAGTAGAGTGAGGATGGTGTTTATTGTACCTGATACGCCCTGGAGTCCAAGTGTGTCCCCACACACGTGCTTGGGGAAAAAGGATCTAGGGGATTCTTAACTAACAGCAGGGATCTGTGCATAGGTTATAGTGGTCAGAACTGCACCATTTTTGGTAGACATGTAGATTTCAGGCCAATGTGATGAAAATTGAGCATTTTATGACAATTTCAAACTTGTGCATATTTGCAGCTAGATTTAGATCAGATTTTTTCAACTTTCCTCTCAGGCTTATATATGTAACACTCGAATGTTCTAAACAAAATTGCAGACGTGATAATGATGCTCAGAATATCCAAAGTTTTGTCTAGAAATCATTTTATAGTATAATAGTTGCCATTTTACCCATAATGCAATGCTCCAAATGTTGCCATTCAACCAATACCGGTTGAATGGTATATTGATGACAATGGGAAACAAGTGGGCTTGGCTTGCTACCTCAACCTGGTGTTCATGTTAGTAGGTTAATGAAATAACATGTTAGTGACATCACATTCCATCATGGCGGTCATGCAGTAAGCAGCGTGCACTGCGACTTGTAATAATGCATCATACCCATTGATCGTCATGATGCTCCAATGACATGCTGGTGAGACTGCCCGCCAGCACCTCATTACAGCATCATGCCGACCCTCCGAGAGTTTGTGTATCAATCCCATTGGGTCGGCATGATGCATGAATGTAGCTCACCAGGGCTGCATTCAGGCATCATGAAGACCAATGGGCATGATGCATGAATGTGCATGATGCATGAATGCATCAGGGGCCCTTAAAGGGTTAAAATGTAGCCCTCTAAAAAGTGCGAATCATTTTTGGCTTTCCATGATGGGTCTAGACCCCTAAAATCGACAGTGTGACATGGCCTTTTCTTAAAATCGACAAAGGACATGGGGCTTCTAGGGACAAGGACATGGGACAGGGGACATGGACTTTTCTTAAAATCGACATGTGACATGGACCTTAGTGACAAGGACAGAGGAAAATACAAATTTTAGTGACATTTGACATGGGCTTTTCTTAAAATCGACAAGGGACATGGGGACCCCCCATCTAGACCCCCTCCATGAAATGCTATGCGTTTCCTGTCCAAGTGGAGATGAGGATAACTCAGATCTAAGATTTCCTGCTTATGGCAATATGGTAGAAACTGGTGGTGGGACCATGTGGATATTTTGAGAACTTTCGCATGCACACCAACTCCATCTGGTGTGTAGCTCCTTGCACACTAACTCCACCTGGTGTGAACTCATGACCCTTGGCTTTGGAGTCAGCCTCTCAACCAACTGAGGTAACCAGGCATGTACTAGAAGGGCATACTGCTGTAGCAGTCAATGGTGCATGACTGCAGTATGGGGTTCCTCAATGGAAGGTAGAAACCTTTTTAATTTTTGAAAGAAGTATTATGGTTAACCATTGTGTTTCTGAGATATGTTATACAAGAGATGTCCCCCTAATATGTAAGCAAGTTTGGTACAGGTTCTATAAAGCATTCATTAGAAAATATCATGAGATGTGATAAAATGCCCAATTATTTGGACAGCTGTAATTTCAGTATTACACAGGCAATCATATTCATTTTTGGTTTGGGTACGGGATATGGACTGTAGATGATATGTGAGAAGCATGGAGAGGTTTCCATATGATTTTGAGATAGTATCTATTATCCTTAATCTCAACAAGTGTCAGTGTAAATACAGTAGAGATAAAGGCATAGATAATGATGAGGGGGATTAGTAAAGGGATATATACAGCCTTTATAGTTATACCATGGTTTCCACCTTTTGACATTGATTTGTTACCTTCCCAGCCAGCACAACCACTTGGGCCCCAGATCGGATTTCTCCAGGTTTTGTGTGCTGGCCCAGATGGGTAAAGCTGGATAATGTCAGGGCAGCCAGCTGGGGCTCACATAGTCTAGCCAAGTTCACTATAATTATGATCCGAAGGTCGATGGATCTAGTCTGATCATGTGATGGCTACTCTCCCCATCCTCTCATAACATTAACAATATTCCTAAATATCTCTATCGATCCCATTATACTTGCAAATAAAAGATATGAAAACACCAAAATATGAAAAATTATTTTGTTCCATCCTTTATAAAGTGGGCATAGGTCTCCAGCTGAAAGAATTGTGTGGACATGCTAAGACTAGATCCATCAACCTTTGTTCTCTTCTTACTGAACTAACCAGGGATAGCTGAGAGGGAGGCACTATCATATTTGTGATTACAATGGAAGAGACGTAGGTTATTGAGAGGCTCTATTACTTCATCACATTGAATAGGTACCCCAACATGCTTTCAGGTAATAGTAATAGATCCAAGGGGTGGTCAGGGTGCACGTGCTCCCCTAGACTCCCTGCAAACACCTGAAAATGAGCCTTGGATGTTCTAAGAAAAGTAACATGAAAAAAAAAACATTTTTGTTCCATTGGCATTCCGTCCCTAGCAAACGGCCTTCTAGAGCCAAAAAATTAAAAGAAACAAAATGTGGGTCTAAATGAGGTATAATATATGAATCTCTGATCCAAATTAACAAAATTATATGCAACTGAACATTCAGGAAATGTAAAAGGAGAGGGGGGTAGAGAGTATCCTTAGGTTGCTTTATTCCATAGTATATAGTCACAGTTAGCATTACCATGAAGTTTTAACATTATGTGGATCAATTCTTTTTTCACTGCACCGCTCTACTCCTGGACTTTCACATTGTGTCCGTTTATTTAATCCCATGATATGGCTAACATGGTAAGTGGCTAAAACTCTAATTTTACCACTTGTGGATAGAGGCATTTGTTCTTTTGCTTTGGTAAAAAGAAATCCTGATACCACCGCTATTTGCCTTTGACTGAGGGCTACTTGAGTGAAATAATACAAATAACACTTGCAAGGGACATGTCCCGTCCAAGTGTTTCATCCACAAAACAGAATTTGGCTGCCATGACTGAATGATGAAAATACACAGTATTTTGTCCCATCTGAGTGTTTTATAGAGACATACTTCAAAACATGTTGTGAAAAACATGTACCATATACCCAGGCTTGTAATGATTTCAAGGGGCATATTTACCAGGCTTATATTCAGGGCAGGCTTATATTTGAGGCAGGCTTGTGTTAATTTCACTAGGAAATTTGCTCTCCTTCTTTGATATATTGCTGAGTCTTATTCCATGATGTAAACAAATTTGCAGGAGTTTCCTAATGCTAAAACCAGAATATAACGTAATACTCATTTAGATATGCCTCAGTGGTCATTTAACATTTAATCTATGTAAGCTACATGACAAAATTCCACTTTAAAATCGATTATATGACTAACTAATTGATCTTGATTGGGTTCCCACACCCTACCAAGGCTTCTATTCGAGCCCCGGCTTCTATTGGACCCAGTGGCCCTTTTGAACCTTTTGTAAAAGGGGCAGGCTTCTATTTGAGGCCAGGCTTCTATTCGAGGAAATATGGTATGCACAAAAGGGCACCTATTCTAGTAAATAGATGTATAGAAGATAATATGTGTTGATTTTGATGGATAAGAAAGCATTATTAAGTGTGTAAGGCTAAAGTTAGGACTCTGGTACAGAAAAATCTTTTTCATTTTCATGACTCCCTTCAACGAAGTGGCAAAAATCTTTTTGGAAATAGCTTTTACTTTCATTCCTTCACCTGAATCTTAGAGATGATTGCTTTGGCAATTCATATATGAATTTTTAAGTTAATGTACAGTGTTTGAAGGAATAACCTTGATTTCATTTATTTCTGACTCAGACGGACATTTTCAAGTAAGGTATTTGTTGCACATCAACAAACACTGAACAACTATGTTCCCACCAAGTATGGGACTGATCTAAGATATGTCTTTACTGAAGGGAATTGTCAGTGTAAAAGCAATTTTGCCAGTCCTTTCTGTTTCAATCATACTGTAGAAGCCTTACACATCATTTCCATGCAGAATTAATGAGAAATGAGGCCAATATTTCATCTTATGAGCTAAATAGATGATAGGAATAGCCTACAGTAGGGGGAAACGTGGCCTAAACAGGCCTATATGCTGCCACATTTTCAACTTTTTGAAGCATATTATGTGTTACAGAGAGGTTGTTTATACCATTTTTATCAAACACAGATTTTGTAGTTTCAATTAAAACTTCTTTGAGATGCATTATGGTCAGATTTCTCAAGATTGTACTCAGTTGGATAACCAAAACGGTCCTTCAGCTGCCATTACAAGCCTATTCCTTCCCCTCGGGAACCTCCATCCACCAACCATCGCATCTCCCATTGTGGTTGTAGCCCTTGCTACTGGCTCAACTTTGCACCTCCTCAATGGTCCGAAGGTGTATAAACCCCTGAAGCTATTTTAACATTTCTGTCCAATCATTGTCATACAACAAATATATTTGCCCTCTTTTGACAAATCTCTCAGTGTCTGAGCAATCAATTGAGTGAGGATTTGATGTACTTGAAAGGGAAGAATGTGTACAGTCTGGATGATTCTCAGGGTAGGTTCTGGTGAAAAATGGCAATTTCTGGTAATCTGAGAGCATGTTTGGTGACTGATATTTTGAAAGTAAAGGTGCTACAGTTATCAAAATAGTCTTAAATAAAGCATAATTTTGTTTTACAACTTCTTTGTTTTACAACTTCTGTGGACTTCCTATGTACACAGAAAATTATGTTTCTCTTCAATGGCTGTGAGAGTGATGAAAGGGAGCAAAAATCTGAGATTTCACAAAACTTTTACCATGGTTTCCATGGCAACTGGTCACATGATTTTCAAAATATTGAAGAAACGATCCTACATTCAGGTATCCCTTTATCTTAGCTTTAACCTGATATCTAGATCAATATTGCAGCTTGACTGGTTGAGAAATTATCAATGACCTTTCAAAACAAGCCAGGGAAACCTTAGGTTTTCAGGCCCATGCTTGGTGAGAAGATCTATAGGAGTTCGAGATTATTTTGATGATTTCTGAGTACAAGAGATGTACCTTTACAAACATAATAAAGTTTCAAAGAGTAATTCTCCATTTTGACATTCTTGCCCATCTGGCCCAAAAGTTAATGGTTCCTGGTGACTTGGCCCATATATTGTTGTGACCTTGACCTTTCATAAGCAATGTTTCTGATATGAGCCTCTCTTCTGTAACTCAGATAAGGGACATTCACTTGTTGGCGGACATCTATGGTACATAATTTCAACACCCTTTTTTGTAAAATTTGGAGTTGTTTGAGCAGCTCCATGTTTTGATCATCATATAGGATATCACCCTGGTCGAAGGTAGGTGAATATCTAGGCTTGTATATCCTCATAAGAGCATAGTTAGGTAAGTAGCACTTTATCCCTGACAGTGTGAACAGTCTAAAGGCAATATTCTTTATTAGTGTATTATGTTGTTTGTAATCTAACTTGTTGTCTAAAGTGATGCCTTTAATATTTATAACTTTGCACATTCCCCAACTGTGTATTTTGAATTTTGACTTGTAGTCTTAAATTGTTCAAATCCCTGTTAGATGAGAAAAAATGGTGAATTTTACATTTTTAATATTCAGACTCAATTTATTGCTTTTCCACCATTCATCATATCTGTCAAGATCAGGTTGTATTTTTGTTTGTTGCATATCCCGAATTTTATTTGAAGTGTTATTCTTTCACAGCTGTGAAAGAAAAGCTCTTTGTGAAAAACCACTGCTCTTCCATTCGGATAGGGGATAATGTTTCACCACATCTGGGTTGACAATGTGTTGCGCTCCGCTGCTACACATGGATCTTTGCATTGAACGTGTGCTTCAAACACACAACATGTGACCCCTTGTCTTCATTCTCTTTATTCTCATTGGCTCTCTTTTGTTTCTAGGTCAAAAAACATAGGCAAGTCTCACAAGAGTAAGAGAAATTCCTTCAGTTCAAATTTGTGGAATATATACAAGTTTATATATTGCACATATTTTACATTTGTCTATTGAAAGACATTTATTTTCACCAAAGTGATCAATAAATATAGGAATTTTAGGGTGATATTTCAATATCACTCTAGGTGTCAAGTGGGTAGAGGATCATGGGTGGTGACTTTGCCAAAGTAACCCCTCACCTTCGTAATCAAGATCTGTGCATAGCAAATAAAATCACCCTTCTATAGCATATGGATAATACCTACACAGGAATTAAGACTAAACCTGGTAACCAGTCCACGCCTGTGGGTTAGAGCCACATGAGATACTGCAAGTGCCGTATCATCGTGAATATCGACCCCAGCGCTCATATATTTAGACGTGATATTACTCCCTGCCATTATACGAAACAAGCACTTATTTAAAGGGAAACAGTACCTTTATGATATCGTATTTCGATAGATTTCAGATCAAATAAAAATAGTCTAATATAGTTTGTGAAATAGCTATTATCATAGAGCAAAGAAGCAGGCATATATGATGTATCTGATGACGTCACTATTGGGCAAAATTCATGAGAGTAGTGCTTGCACAGCATTAATATGATGCATTCAGGTGCCCTTGTAGCATTTTCTCTGACAGTATTTATCTATTCCTTTTAAAAGATCACTAAAAACCCCTATGGAAGTTCCCCATGTAACCTCTTTCCCTTTAAGATGTAGCTTTGGTACTTAAGATATATCTACAATATATGACCCCTGTACCCCTTTCGCTTATGTGTGACCGGCACAAAATCCTGGCACTTAAACACAAAACTAATATATTCATGTTTCTATGGTGACAATCCAATCAGCTTTTAACTCAGGAGGCCTTAGGAGGTCTCTGTGCTATAAGAGGATAGGATCATCTAAAACTGCTGTTACTTACTACACTAAAGCCCCTGTGTATAAGCAGCACCCGTGTATATGCCACACCCCCAACTATAACCAGCAATTGGGGCTGAAAAAGTTGCTCTTCCTTACTATATCCTTAGCGTACACATACCCCACGCCGAGAGTTTGGCACCATGTGGGCTGGGAATGCAAAACTGTTTTTGTATTTAGAATAAAAGTGTTTATTTACTAAATGTGTAGTCAATGAAACATCTATGGTTAGACTTTAAACATGCCTGGGAGCATGCGTTCAAATCATATTCTTTGGATAGAAAACTTCATATACAATATATAAGACATATGCCTGTGACCCTCTCTTTTATTTTGATATTTTGAAAGTGTATACCCTTTAGATAATATGGAAGATCTAGGGTAATTCCAACCATTTTTACCCTATCCCACCATCCCCCTTACATGTAAAACCTATTAAACCTAATGTCTGTTTCTGGTTTTACCTGTATTTCAATTTATTAGTAAGGTCGGGCATAACATAAGCAGGATAAGTGTGCCATCCACCTGTGTGGCAAAACGACATGTCATGCACATATGCATGTTTCTATGGTGACAATCCAATCTGCTTTTCACTTAGGAGGTCTTAGTGGTATTAGACGATATGATTACCTAAAACTACTGCTACTAATTACACTAAAACCCCACGTATGAGCTGCAACCACCACATCCCTGGGGTACCCTATACACTGGAAAAAGGTCTTCCTGACAAAGGGACATGTATACCCATGTCAACTTGATTTGACACAGAGAGCATACATCATTGGGACATATGCACATATGTCACCATGACAACTGTAGCACACAGTAATCCTCATATGATTTGACATGCCTTAAAATGCCATGTCATCTGTGAGTTGACTAGGGTCACAGGCATGTCAAAGGCACTTAAAATGTGATGGTTTGACATACATAACTGTTCTGGGATATTCCACTAGATGGGGCAAACAAACCACTTTGGTACCAGGATTAATCACTACCAAGAGGTACTACCAACACTTGAGGCATTTGATGTATCTGTGTCATTTTGTTTTCTTGAAGAATAGATCACTAAAGTTTGTAAATACTATAAATGAATGGTAGTGAATTCTATTTCATTGTGAAATTTGCATTTGTTATTGAATATCAAAATAGACACTCACAATCCTGAATTCTTCAACAGGAGAGGCTAGACACCTTATGCTTGGGTTGGTGAAAATACCAAAAGATTGTATGCTAACCCACAATCTATAATCTCACTATCTCCAGTACATGGAGCCATATGGCATTGCCATGCACCTCCATGCCCTTGTCCTATCGACTGCATAGATGTCCTCAGGCAAGAAGAAGTTCTGTAGATAGGAAAAAGTGCCTTGTTGTTGCAGGCCTGTGGGACTATGATATCCCCTGCCTTCTATTATAGACCTGCCTTGATTGACCCATTGGTACATAGCTATTGACTGCTCTTGACCATTACATAATTGTCTCACAGTATTACCTAGTGCTCAGATGCATGAATCAGGAATATGTGACATGTCTTCATTTCACATGTCAAGTGGAGCTGACAAACTAAATGTAAGGGTGTCAACCTCATTTGACATGCCTTCATACATGTCATGTGGGAGACAAATCGTGACCTGTGCAATATGTGTCAAAGTGATCAGTGTTCTTCTCTCTGTATATCTTGGTTTGGATAAACAAGTCTGTGGAGCTTTAGCTGTCGATAACCGTGGGACCCTGAACAACAGAGGCTGCCAGTACAATTTTGGCTGAAAATGAGGGCTGTTGGTACCATTATGACTGAAAAGGGGGGCTGTCAACTTTCACAACCTCCAAGAGAGTGGGTTGTAAGGCAGCACCTGTTACTTACTTTGAAACCACTAGTGCCTCCCCCGGGCACACATCCTCAAATGTGGCAAAAGCCTGACTCTGGGTTTGAAAAGGTTGCAATTCCTACTATGGTCTTCAATACAAAACCTCACTTTATGAAAGACTTTATGAGCCACAGCAGAACTCTAAAATGGGCCTATAATGAGCTGTAGCTTATATGCAGGGTTTTACAGTATATCCTGCTGAAATACAGGTGTGAGGATGGTGGGGAGAGGAGGGACCTGAGTAGCCTATCACTTACAGTCTGCTGCAGATGGACTAAAGGATTTGAGACAAGAGACAAGCAAGATAGTTAGCCAGTTAGATTCACTTAGCACAAGGAGATATAACAAGCTGTACTTATATACAGTGGGAAAGGTCTAGGAAGGCATTGAGTGGACAAGGTTGGTACACCAAATGGACCTTGGCTGCTCAATAGGATTTGAGTGGTAAAACGTATTCCTAACCATTACCCTCATCCTGGTCCTTTCTGCACAATCTCAAGGTCCCATTGTTGAGGGCTGAGTGGTTTCCAGAGGCAGTATATCATTGTTGCGAGTCAGTGAGCAAAGGATCCAGGATTATTCAAAAGAAGGGTGCATGCCACCTTCTTAGGATAAAAAGAGGGGGCACACCACCCAATTTTGGGGTGAGGTGCACTGTTGAATCTACCTTGGATCCTTGTAAAGAAGTGAACTACCGTAATTAGATAACAGGGGGCCAATGTAGTTTTTACAAGAAACTCCAGGTGGCAGTATGGTGGTAAAAGGAATCTCTACGAAAATAACGACATCTCTGTGTAAAATAACGAAGGATTTCTGGTAACTTTGGGACAAAAGATTATTCAACGAAATTTCTTTACAGTGTGGGCTGCAAAATGCAAATATAAACTCTTAACTACAAAGAAAAAGGAGTGTGTGGGCACCCCGCACCTTCATATAAATCTGACACTTTTCCAGCCAAGTTCAGCGGAACTGGACCTTTGAACATTAATGTGTCCTCATTATGTCGGAAAAGGCAATGCTTCTACAGTGTGAACAGCTACATCCAGACTCTCACAGCTGTTAAAATCTCAGATAGCTATAGGTGATTGAACATACAAGCGAGATCTTTCATACTAGTAGCTGTAGATTCATCTTTTTGTACTGATTCAAACCAAAGTAAGCTGTAAATATGTCAAAGGTAGCTTTTGACATTTTCATTTTGTGCTTTAGAATGACACAGTCTTCAGCCTCTGTATTTCTCAATGTACTGACAATAATCTGTATATTGAAGTATCAAAGTGTGCGTAATTCAGCCGGTGTACTAGTTGGTAGCCTTGCGCTCACTGACACTCTACACGGACTGATTATGTACACTTTGCCCGCACGTGTGAAGATCAGAAGTATTTGCATCAGCAGTTTAACGGCGGAGGTTTTTACCCTCTATGCACAACTAATAACCTTCCTTCTTATAGCACTAGAGAGAAGAAACAATCTTCTGTCCAGGTTCAATAGTAGATTAAAATGGTCAGTAAAAAGTGTTATCATGACTGTGATTAGTAGCTGGTTTGCGATAGCAATATTACTCATAACCTATGTTGTAACCACACCCCACACTCTGCAAGAAACTACATCCTACACTCCAAACGAGACCACAGTGCACACTCCACAAGACAGACAATGTGTTACATCCAACACCCTTCCAAAACCTCTGATCTATACCACCTACATTTACTTTGTCATAGTGACTCTAGCAACCGCCGCTGTCTATGGCTCCATAGCCAGAATCATGCATTCAAGCAGCCAACAGATTTCTTCAAACACACTGCAAAGACAGCGAGAGAGGCAACAACAAGAAACAGGCATACGCATCACCAAAATGATGGCACTCGTAGTTGGTGTCTTTTTTGCGCTGTATATTCCAGGGGTTATTTCCTTTGCTTGCCTCGGTGAAAATCCCCCATTTTGGCAATACGTGCTGCACCAACTTGCCATTAGCTTGTGTGATGTTAACTTTTGGATAAATCCGGCAATCTACGTTTGGAGGAACAAGAAGTTTAGGAAGGCTTTTCAGAAACTTTTTGCAAAATGTTGCCACTGTATTGAGAGACACAGAAACAGTGTAGGGCAGATCTATGCAGTGTCACACCATGTGAATATTCAGATGGTTCCTATAGGACAAGATGCACCTCAGCCTCTAACAAGTAGGACCCTGGAACCACGACGTGATCATATTGTCAGCCTTGACGATCTGCCAACACCTTTGAACAGGGTCTTGGAACTGAAGAGTACATATGTATGATTGAGGCTCAATGAGCCATATTTTTGGGATAAGCCAAGTCAGCTATTATCCCATGACAAGAACCATGGATCTATCATAGCAGCATGGAGCTGGACAGGGTGATCCTACAGAGCCCCATGGTAACCAGAATGAGGCACTGGGCAAGTGATCTGGCAGATGGCAGCAGGGTCCGAAGTACTCCATGCACTAACCCCTCTTTTCGCAGATCATGTGACTTTTATAGCCAAAGATCGACCTCTTAGTGACCAACCTGTCTTTGAGATATATATCTTAAGTAATACAGTACTGATATATAGTTTAAAATCCTCACAATACAAGCGCAGTCTCCCTTTAAGACTTTTTATTTTACACACAGCAAATGATATGGAAATTACATTTCAACGATCATAGCCCTCTAGGTAGGCTATGGTTGATGTTAAGTGTATAAAAGCTTTGCTTCTTGGTCTGTTTCAAAAATTCTGATTATGCAGAATAAAAATGTATAATAAAGATCGAATTCAGTTAGTTGTGAGAGTTTAATGCTTAAGTCCAATGTGGTAAATCCAAGTCATACATTGTCAAGAAAATCTGATCATAATACACATGCAGTACCTGTAAGTATTGAGTATTTACTGCTGAAATAAATACTGGAAATGAAAGACATATATACTGATGTGCTAATAACCAGTCTGTGCTTAAATGCAGACTTGAGTAGACTAAAAAGACCACTTAAATTGGCGAAGCTTACACGTTTTTTCATACTTCTCAAACTGATGTATATCCGAGGTAGCAGGTTGTTCCATGGGCGCGGCCATTGCTGGAGCTTGTTACCAGCGAGTTCTACTGATAACACCTATCAGGTGGGTACCAGTTGGCCCCCGAGAGGACCACAGTGAATAGTTGATGTCATTTCATAGGCTGATAATCAAACCAGCTAAGTCTGCATAGCTTAAATTTATCTAAGCCTAAGACAATTTTCGGTGTCTGCAAAGGAAACCTTTGATGAGGTCTTCCCTTCCATATATTATACTATACGTCTGTCTATCATGTACCAATATTGTGGAAAAGGTTTTTATTTCTATTGAATATCATTGTGTTGTTGAATATTTCTATTGGTTGCCATTTCATACGGTACAAATGTTGTTGTTTTTTTGTGTCAACCAATATCTAAGTTTATAAACTATATCCAAAAGTCATTAAATACAAAAATCAAGCAAGTTTGTGTCCAATCAGATATCCATACGGTCATATTTTCAAACTCCCAGTCACAGGGACAGACCCGTCAATTTGACTCATTATCATAAATCCTTCAGATCATTTAAGTCAATACATTCTCGTCCCATTTAACAATCACTTTTTCTTGATCACATTCTTAAACAACTCAATCGTCAAGGCACTTTGTTGGGCCTGAGTCAGGTTATTCCATAGGGTTTCACCACGATACAAAAGGCTGCTCTTGTATTGTGCCAAAAGCGGTCTACTGACTCTCAGTTTCTCCTTTAAACTACTTCTTGTGGTATGAGTTTGAGTTTTAACAAGTTTATTGGCAGAAATCATACATGTACGTTTTTCAGATCGGCCAAAACACGGCAACAGGAAAGAAATAGTGTAGCGCTCAATCAGGTTGTACAAAGTTACATCAGGCAGGCATCATTTTGGGTGTAGATCATTACGATATTACTAAAGACATAACTAAAGCCTCTTAGGGGCTGTATGTATCACCATGATTTGCACAAGTCGATTATCCGCAGGCAGCATGTATATCACATCTTTCAAAAATAATTGCGTAGTCTATCAAGTGACCGTTATACACCAAATACATTCAGATTTTGTTCATGAATTCTTTCTTACTGCCTATCTGCTGAGTATTTGCATCCAATTTGTCCCAAAGGACACACCCCCTGTACAGTGGTGACTTATCATACGTCAAACACCTGGATCTGGATACCTTTAACTGTTTTTTAATGTGCCCTTGCTACTCTATTCTCAGGGTCTTTAGACAACTTACACATTATTACCAACAAATGTTCTTTCCTCCTCTCAATGAGTTTAGTACAAATACATTCAATATGAAGTACATCATGAGAAATTCTACCTTAAACAGTGATTCTGTAGGGTTTCCAGGGAATTCCAGGGGACCTGTCATAAGCACAGTCAATCACAAAGTCCCCTAATCAAATAACGGCAAGATCAAGTGTCAGAGACAGTTCTCAATTCATGAATTTCCTGTGGTTCCGCAAGTTATGCAGTTTTGGTTTGACTAAAATGCATAACTACCTCAATTCCATTTCCATTAATTTTGAGGTCAAAGCCTTCAAGATCCAGTTCTTTGTTTTCTAGAGAAAAAAACGAAGGGTTTTTGTTTTGTCAGCATTTAGCATTAACTTAAAAGTGCAACACCATAGGAACACTCAATCCAAATCAATAACATCAACATTATCTCCTGTTACCACTAATGCCACATCATCAGCATACATATGTGACTTAGGCAGCAAAAAGGTACCTTATGCATCCCTGGCCAAAACCTCAGAAAGTTGCTTCAAATTTGGTGGAGGATAGAACAAACATCACATTTATGTTTTGCCTCATATCTCAGCTGGTAGCCACCCAATCTACACAATGAAAACAGCTCTGAAAAGCCTAGACATTCTTCTCTCAGAGTCTCCATGTGTCATCATGCAGAAAGCAGGCATTTTTCCCTTTAAAATGCTTTGAATCCAGCGAATATAATGTATGTATGTTATCTTGTTGCCCCATACAGCAATTAATAATGGCCCTATTGACAAAACTAAAACTGTTTTGGAAAGCCAAGACAGTCTACCTTCAAATCAGACTGAAATCCCCAAATCCATGTTTTGACCCATATGGTACGCATTTGCTGCCTAGGTCACATATTATATCTAGTATTTTTTGTGGAAAAAAGATTTTCATGAAAGGGGCAGGGCTTAATAAAATTATGCAAATGAGGTCACGTGATGGCAGAAATTCAAATACTCGATGCTGATTGGCTGAAAAAGTAGGTCGGGGGGAAGGGGATTACCGGATCATGTGACCAAATGGAGGCCTCTGATTGGCTGCCGGTCCAATGGACAGTTTCCCTCTTTGGGTCTACATACTTTGCCGAAAAACACCATACTACTAACGTCACAATAAACCAAATGTATCTGTTGCTGAATTTCTTAAAGTGGCTGCTGTTTCAAAACATGTTTGTAATTGTCAATGCACAGTGTATAACATAATAATACCATGTGTGACTATACAGTGCTGATAATCAAATGCAATGTGCATGCACTGTCAAAAGACAACTTTAAGTATAATTGTTTTTATGGTAAGACAATACTCATATGCAGTCACCACTGGGATTGGTCTACTGAGACGTCACACTACTGCATCAGAGAAACCTTTTCCCTAGTATGGGACGTGCTGATGCCTTTCCGTTAATGGCAACAATCATGCTTTCTAAACAAAGTAGATTTAGTAAAATTTAGATTCTCTGGAAAAAAAAGTGCATAAGGATAACTTCACTGTAAAATAATAACTGTTGAATCTACCAGGGATCCTTGTAAAACTGAACAGTGAACCATCGTAATCATTAAGCTGGGAGTCAGTGTAATTTTTACAAGAACCCCAAGTTGGCAGTATGGTGGTAAAGAAAACTCTGTGAAAATTTAACGACATCTCTGTGAAAATAACAATGGATCTCTGACAACTTTTCGACGGGAATCCTTTGTTATTTCTTTACAGTGTTGTCAAAGATTTGTCACATTACCAGGTGAAGAAGTTACTGATGTTGACCTGTCTAATAATCTAGATGACAAATTCTGTTATAAAAATGTCAGCAGAACACCCTTTTTGGTCCTTGCTTAACGTTGCTGCTTGAATAGATATATATTTCCTAATGTGCTTCGCCAGCCTAAGCTTTTCAATATTTGCAATACTATTCGAATATTTGCAATGACATTTGTCCATTTTTGCTGCTTTTGAATAATCTATAATGATCTGTGTGCTAAGCTTTTAAGGAGGACAATAATTGTGTTTGAATTTACAACACCCAGGAAGCATGTCTACCTGGGGCCCAGCTGGCCTAACCTGGGCTAGGGCTCTATCTGGGCAATAAGTGGGCCCTGAGCTGAGGCCAGCTGGGCTTTTCCCACTAAATCAAGTTATTGGACTATAAATATAGCTTCCTGTACAAACAAGCTCTGAGGAAACTTCAACATGCACACGGAAATGACACTGAAAATAGGGTAAATATCACTATGAAAATTGACTTGAAGCATGAGATCCCGATTCACCACTAACCTATCCCACTGGACCTGAAATAAATCTATAATATTCCTCAAGTGGTATTTTATGGATATACATTACCATTAGCTGTAATCTAAAGGGTCATTGTCAACGAAATGAGGGATAGACACTTACTAGTAATCAATTTGTATGAGTAAGAATGTTAGGTAACGTATGTATATAGAAGAAAAATCTTGCTAAGGTTGTTATTGAAAATGAAAGGGAATCTATAGTGGGAAAACAAAGTGAACCTTAACATACCTCTAACTTGGCGGTTCTTAGGTTAAACACTGGATCATGAATGTCATCACTTTTTGATTTGCTTGCCATGGATCTGCTGGCTATGGTTGCCTAGGGGACCAGCTCCCCTCGCCACTACCTCTGACCTATCAGTCTGGGCCTGATTAGTTTTGGAACATGATCTTATCGGAATCTCACAAATTATCTATAGAGCACAATATTAGATAAACTGAAAATTAACATGATAATAATAAATGTCCACATGGACCCAGCTGGGGCCTATGTTGGAGTGACGCTGGGCTGATATGGGCACTACCTGGGCTGATGTTACAGATTTGGGTGGTCCCACCAAGCCAGCCCAACTGGGGCCCAGTTTACACCCCATTTGGGCCCCACTAGGAAATGCTGGCTGGCCAGGAAGTATTAGACCATGTCACAGCTCAGTGAATAGAGGGATTTGCAAAGGGATAATCTATATGATGTTGGAGAGATTGTACAGCATTTCACTTTGCTCAGAGAAATACTCAAGGAACCAGCATTCTGAAAATACTCAAAGAACTAACATTTTCGGGGAAATAGAATTTTGCAAATTTCATCTTGAGCAGCAAAGGACGGAGTGTTAATAACACAGATCGGCTGATTGATCAATGGTCATGAGTATGAAGCACATTATGGAAAACACATCACTCTACAATAATGATTTATGATATGAGAATAATACACACTCCCCTACTACTGGTATGCCTGATAACCCAACCTCTTTTATTTTCCCTCTTGAACAAATTAACTCTTATAAGCATAGGAATGATAATGAACAGTCTTATCATTGTGATTATGTATGGCTCCCTGATATATGTATTTATGATACTTCTATTGGTCCTTGCTTTTGCTGATAATGCAACACTATCATCTCAACTTCTAAGAAATTTAGAAATATATGCTTTACTGCCATTTACCTCATCGCCATGGTTGTGTCAGATAATTCTGTTTATGCGTTATGTTTCTGCTATGATGTCTTCTTGGTTCGTTGTGTTTATGTAGAACGATTCATTGCTGTGTTTTATCCATTGAAAGTCCCCATTTATTGCACAAGAAGAAAACCTTTATGTGCTATCTTAATTCTTCTGGTTGTTATTGCCATCATCCACATTCCAGTTCTCTTTACATCTCACATTAGAAAGAAAAGTGGTGTATATATGTGTCGATATAATAGATCAACATCCATGGTTGAAACATTTTTTGTCCTTCTTAATGTTTTGCTCTACAACATTATACCATTTTGTTTTACATCTGTCCTGAATGTAAAGATCGTGAAAGAGATGATTCTACAGAGCCGTTTCACTGCTCAACATCAGCTCAAAAGGCCCTCCTATAAAAGCAATCTAACTGGCATGTCATTGGCCATCTGCACCGTTACTATTGTGATCACTCTGCCAAAAGGAATTTGCTCTATTCTGTCTTCCTTATCTAAGGCTACTGGTTCAGCTGTTATACCAAGTTGTGATTCAATTGAAAATTTTGTTAAATGAATTTGGATTGTCAATCACTGTGTGAATTTCTTGCTGTACTGCCTCACTGGGTCAGTTTTTAGGCAGACTTTAGTCCGTCTTCTGTGTTGTTGTAAGAAACTAAATAGGGTGAGATCTATTCAAAGACGGTGTTACAGTATAGAAGAAACAGTCATCTGAAGTACATTGAGTCTTCTGGAATTGCTACATACAATGATTCAATAAACAGTACTTAAAATAATAGTAATACCAGATATAATTATGTCGAGGTTTTGGGAACTGGAGCACTGGAATATATGTACCCATCACAGTCCACAGGACTGCAGTCTTTGCAAAAATGCACAGAACACTGGCTATAGCCATCAAAAAGGCAGGACCTATAGACCCGGGCCTACAGGCCAGTTATTATCACTTGCAAATCAGACTATCATTAAGGACTTCACATTGTAAATTATTTACTCTTTGTCCAATTTTCTTCATAATCTCAAATGTACAGTAATAAATCACAGGTGCATAATTTAGATAGAGTTCTTGTTTTCTGTACCAAAGTTTTGGTATATTTTTGATCAGTGAAAAATGAACCGGACCTCCAGAATGAAGAAACCGGTGGAAACCAAATGTTCTGCATGGTAAAAGCCTTTGGCAAAGATTGCCACTGATAAAGCAAACTACAGTTCAGGCTCTAAAACATTAGCAATCAGCCCTCAGGTATCCAGACAACTGTGCTGTATTTTGCTTTAACATTCACCATGTGCATGGCATTTGATGCTGATTTCTAGTGATAGATGGAAGAGGCAGTATTTACTTTATCCTCGATTCTCTTTTACACACAATTACACTGTGTGGGAACAATCAATACATGGTGTTTATCCATATAGTTAAATGAGTGTACTGCTGGTTAACTTATTGCCTGAAGACTTCTTTTTTTTCTGTTCTGTCAATTAATTTGTTTGTCCTGATGAAAGTCCACAATGAGACACCATGAGCATCTGTTTGAATGACAAGTTGAATGGGAGAACCATTTATTATGTTTCACATCTAAAATTGATCAAACAGGTCCTTTACTTTACCATATCACTTAGTATTCACAGAAAGCACTAGTTCATAAATTTGGTACCACTACTGTTTTCTCTGTGCCGAGCTTTTAACTTTTCATATTATTTACTATTTTTGACTCTTTGAGAGTAAATTTTGGGCCATAGTAGGTGGCATGAGTTTTCAAAAGCCATTGGAACAGTGTAAATATTCTAATTATAGAGAAATAAATGGTGATGGGTGTGGCTGTTGAGCTGACAGAGAGTTCAACTTTCATCTGAAATCTGATAAGAAAGTTTGATAATTCAGCCACACTTCAAATTGTAATATTCCGGCATTTACTGAATCAATTTTGATGAAATGAAGGAATCATGAATGTTGTTGGCTATATGATATAAAGAATAGATGTAAAATATATTAGATCTGGTCATAAGGTAACAAAACTACGCTAAATTGATGTTTTAAAATATTGGTTACAATGTTTACCGACCCAAATGGTCAATAATGAATGTGTTCAATAGACTGAAAGATCTGATGACATTGTGCTGAGTATTTAAATCTGTTTAGGTCAATGTTCACCAAAAGATAATAATGTATGATTTGACATCTTTCTAGTTAAGATATTGATCAAATCTACAGATCACATTTTGGGAAAACTTAAAAGACTACCATATAATATGTGAGTTAAAGACTTATTCTTCAGACTATGTTGAGAAGCGACCAAGCAAATTGTCGTTATCTGTCGCCATGATTGGTCATCAATGGTGACTCCTTTCTGAGTGATAACTCACTGCGTCATCTTTGGCCACTGTGTGTCAGTCTCACATGGCATGGCAATTTATCACAACAGTCGCCAACATGATCTCACTCACTGCGTGAGTATGTGCCACCCCTTGTCATCCCACACAAAGCATGGTGACTTATCACCACCATCGCCAACATGGATCTAACTCACTGCATGAGTATGTGCCACTGCCTGTCAACTCTCACTCAGAATGGCGGCTTATCACAACCATCGCCAACATGGATCTGACTCATTGTGTGATTATGTGCCACTCCCAGTCAGTTCTCACTCAGAATGGCGACTTATCACCAACATCGCTAATATGGATCTCACTCTCTGCATGATTATGCGCCACTCCCAGTCAACTCTCACTCAGAATAGCAGCTTATCACCACCATCGCAAACATGGATCTCACTCACTCTGTCAATATGTGGCACTGTCTGTCAACTCTCATTCAGAATGGCAACTTTTCACCTGCATTGCCACATGGCTCTCACTCACTGCGTGAGTTTGTGTCACTCCTATTTAATCTTCTCTCAAAATGGCGACTTATCACCACCATCGCAGACATGGATGTCACTCACTGTGTGAGTGTGTGCCACTGTCATCAACTCTCACACAAAATGGCGACTTATCACCACCATTGCCAACATTGGTCTCACTCAATGCGTGAATTTGTGTCACTCCAAGTCAATGCTCTCTGAGGATTGCATCATCTGTCACTCACTCTCACTCACAGTGGCAACTTATCACCACCAGCACCACTGTTCAACATGTAGCCTATCTAGGAAGTGTGGGCATGAAGTATAAGTCCCATACGTATCAAATGTGCTTTGTTTCACACTGCTTTCCATGTAATACTTCAGAGTTGAATCAAACAAGATTATATATAGAGAATATCAATTGAATTTAGATAGATGAATCTCTAAAATGAAAGCAACTATCCATAAACACCTTTTCTCTGGTTACAGGAAAAATACATAGGGAAATATCTACATGAACACCTTGTCTGTGGTTAGAGGGAAGATACATATGGCAATACCTTCTCTGGCAAAACATACTTTGATCTGGCAGATGTGAGGCTGCATGATTACCAATGTTGATGATCATGAGCTTTTCATCTAACAAGGTGAGTGATCACCAGCGTCGCCATCACTGGTGAGTCTGAGTGATCACCACTCTCGCCATCCATGGTGAACCTGCACTATGGCATGGTGTGCGTTTCATCTAGCGAGGTGAGTGATCACTCGTGTCGCCATCCCTGGTGAGTGTGGGTGATCAAGATCCTCACCATCTGTGGTGAACCTGTGCTATCACGAGGTACACATTTTGTCTAGCGAGGTGAGTGATCACAATCCTTGCCATCCGTGGGGAATGTGCGTTATGACATGGTGTGCGTCTCATCTAGCAAACTGAGTGATCACTCATTTTGCCATCCCTGGTGAGGATGAGTGATCACTCATGTCGCCATCCCTGGTGAGGATGAGTGATCACGATCCTCGCCATCCCTGGTGAACATGCGCTATGACGAGGTGCGTGTTTCATCTAGCGAGGTGAGTGATCACTCGCGTCGCCATCCCTGGTGAGTCTGAGTGATCACCATCCTTGCCATCTGAGGTGAGGCCATGTGATCACCACCATTGCTATTCCTGGTGATCTTGTGCTATAGCGACGTCGTGTTCCATCTAGCGACATGTGTGAGCCACTTCACACAGGTTGACGAGGAGTCACGACAATTTGCTGGGGAACTTCACCTAATAGAATGAGAATAATCAAGGAGTTCAGTTGATTGTGAGGAAAAAATAGGGTACTCGATACCATTCATAAATCAGCCCAATCAACTAACAACCGAGATACAATCACAAAGAGGTCTGTGAAAAAACAATCAAATGACCGGTACCTTGTTACATGCAAAAGAAAACAAACTCTATTTCAAAATGTCAGCAAAAGTCCTGTTTTGGTCCGTGTATAACTTTGCTGCTAAAATTGAAATAGATTTCTTAATGTGCTTGACAAGTCTCAAACATTTAGACATTTCCAATTGCTATTTTTATATCCCGTTGCTTTTGACTGATCTATAATGTCTCTGTGTACTATGCTTTTAAGGAACTTTATTAGATTTGCATTGGCAACAGCGTGCTTTGACCATGTTTCAGCTTAGTCTACAAAGGCAATAACCTGTGTGATGTTCCAGCAACTAAATAACCGTACCCATTACTACATGTTACTCAGACACATCCTCATTTCTACTAAAATAACAGTCATTAGTATGGAGGCCATGATGGAAAACACATCACTCTACAATAATGATCTATTCTTTGAAAGTAATGATCTATTCATTGAGAATAATAAAACTACACTACTAGTTCTGATGATCTGGGTTTTCATATTTTTCCACTTTCACAAACTATCAATTTAGCTCTTGTCAGTATAGGAATGATAATAAAGAGTCTTGTCCTCATTGTGATTATATATGGCTCCCTTATGAAGACATCTGTATTCATGATACTTCTATTGGTTCTTGCTATTACTGATAATGCAACATTAGTATCTCAACTTCTAAGAAATGTAGAAATATATGCATTACTGCCATTCGCCACATCACCATGGTTGTGTCACATAATTCTGTTTATATGTTATGTTTCTGCAGTTACGTCTTCTTGGTTGCTTGTCTTCATCTCCTTGGAACACTTCATTGCTGTATTTTATCCATTAAAGGTCCATATTGATTGCACAAGAAAAACTCTTTTTGTTATGCTTCAACTCGTGATCATTTCTATCATTCACATTCCAGTACTGTTCATATCTCACATTAGAATGAAACGGGGTGTATATATTTGTCACCCTTATAGATGGACATCCCTGATTGACACGCTTTTTGTCCTTTACAATGCATTGCTCTATAGCATTATGCCATTTTGTTTTACATCTGTCCTGAATGTCAAGATAGTGAAAGAGATGATTTTGCAAAGGTGTTTCAGGGCTCAACATCAGCATAAAAGGTCCTCCTATAAAAGCAATTTAACTGGCATGTCATTGGCCATCTGCACTGTTAGTATTATGATCACGTTACCAAAAGGAATTTGCTCTACTCTATATTACTTATCCCAGTATACTGGTTCATCTTTTATATCTACTTGCCCTCTTACTCTGAGTTTTGTTAAAGGAATCTGGTTTGTCAATCACTGCATGAAAGTCCTGTTGTACTGCCTGACCGGGTCGGTGTTTAGGCAGACATTAGTCTGCCTTCTGTGTTGTTGCAAAAAAGGAAAACGAGAAGGGCCAGGTTCTGTTAAAAGTATAGAAGAAACAGTCACCTGAAGAACATATGAGTCCTCTAGAAATTGAATGATCTAGGATTTTTCAATGTAAAACAATAAGCATTAACATCAAATTACAGGTGTATGATTGAAATATAATTGTATCGAAGTGTTTGGTATGTTTTGGTGAAGAAGGAACTGGGCCTGCAGAATGAAAATTGGCCACCTACTAATCAGCCTCCAGAACATAACCCCTGCTGAATATGAGTCCTTAGATATTTATTTTATGTGAATAACTTCTTCCCGTAGAGATAGCATTGCGCGGTCGATCGCCATACCCCCAGTGGCGTAACGTGTGTCGATCCACCACAGAGGCAGATCCACCACTGCAGCCTCGTTCTGGGTGCATGTAAACATTCAAAATGGCGGACCGCCGCTCATACGGGGGACTACGGTAACGGATTTTGCTAATTTTCAGTTAATTAGACACTCTAAAAACATAAAATAAATATAGAACTAAACTCCCCTGGTGCCCTCGGTGGCTGATCCACCCCTCGGGGACCTCCCCCTCGTGGTGGATCGGCCACCTCGTACACCATGGTCGTTTAGTTCTATCTATTTATCCACCTGTGATGTATTTGTGCATGAATCTATAGTATACAATGTATGTATACTGTATCCTCCCTGATTTGTGTTAAGGTTCACTGTGTGTATGGCATGTATGGTATACGAGATACAGGGACACAAGTAGACAAGGAGGAGAAGGGGCAATATGAATATTTCATTTTATATTCAGTCCTCGGGCCCAGACACTTTTCGGTACCTATGTTGGACAGTAAACCTGACGATGCTTTTAGGATTGGCACATGTACATGGACCTCAAATCATTTTACCAGACATTTGGGTGACCCAGCTCAGCCTCAAAATCCTGCAAGATGCACAGCAGCATAGACTAGCTATTGACAATGTTGCTGATATCCAACACCAGGTGGCAGCATCATAGAGACAGGCCATCAGGTAAAAAAAACCTGCCAATGCCAACATTGGCATTTTATATGTTCTCCTAGTTATGCTGGGCAACCCAGATGTCTATCAAAGTCTTTTGGGTTCCCCAAACATATAGCAATACAATTCGCATTCTCTGGTTTACTATACAGGACTAGAACTTAAAATCGCATAGTCCGACCTTTGGAGCTCAAATTCAATCTTCTCTAAAAGAAATTAACCAGGATGTTCAGATAGGTCAAACATCCTACATCATTTGCTTTCCTTACCCACAATTACCCTCATATTCGAAGGAAATGTTAGATCTGTACCTAATTTTCTACTTTTTGCATGCATGCCAAAAGTCCATCTATTGGAAGTACACTGTAAAATGCCTACAATTTTCCCGCGACCCATGTACAGGCCCAGTTAGGATGTGAAAAAAAAATCAAACAAAAAATCAGACAAAGTCACTTTAATCACAATAGAATCACATTCGGGCCCAAGGACTAATTGTATCAATGAAATGTGTTTGTCCTAAGGGGCTGTGTACAAATGACGTCATGCAGGAGGGGGGAGGGGGGGTCCCACTTCCCATGACCAAGCATGACAAGGGGGGGAGGGGGGGTCATGGGCTGCATGACATCATGTCATCAAGAAATCAAAATTTGATTTGGCTCTGGCAAGAAAAGAAAAATTGTAAAGGTAGGGAGATATAATACCTATAGTAGGCACTTACCTACCCCCAGTGCATGCTTCTGCTGCAGTGGAGGTGTGAAACTGATAAAGCTGAAACTGGGGAGTGCTAAACTCTCCTTTCTTAGCTCATTGTTTAGCTATTTATTGGAGGATCTTAACGAACATGGGCTCATTTTAAAGGGATTGATTAGGGGTTTAATATGAATCTATTTGAGAAATAATTGATTCAGATAAACATCCCATTCTCCCCAAGTGAAGTTACCCCATAACTTTGAAAGCATTTTTTGGTATAAAGGCAAAATCTCACATAAAAAAGAATAGTTCCCACACTTTCTACAGAAAAAAATGGTTTAGAAACTGTCTAGGGTTTCTCATTTCATAGGGGAACAGGATGTTTGCCAGACTCCACAAACATTTTAGCGTGCCATTCGCTATCACCCTTCCACCAGCTTCTCCATGTTAGGTCCTTGTCTGTTTGCTAGAATCCAATCCTATGTATATCATTTATATAACAATGGATAGAGCTGATAAAAATAAGTGGATTTCCTTTTTAAATGAAGTGTTTACATCAATTTAAAGGGAAATTCTGACTGTTTAAAGATCTCATATCAACTCCATAATTTTGCGCCAATTCTGTGAGATCGCTAAATCACAGATGATATTATTAGGTCAAGATAAAATCCCTTTAAATTGTTAAATTTTGATATGATACACTGATTTTCAACCTTTTACGGGGAACTCATACACAAAAAAGAAAATAGTCCAAAATAATGATTTAAGAGATGTAGCTACACCTGTATCAGATATGCTTGATCACAAATCTGGGCCCTATTTAAACTCCTAACAGTGGCAGAATTTTGGTCATTCATAACTTCCCTTATACTTGGCATAAAGACTTCATTTAAAGAGCAAATCCATTTCTTTTGATGAGACCTATCCATTGCTTAAAAAAATGCATGGGACAAAGTCTTGAAAACTAGGTAAGTGCCTACCTATAGGCCCTACATGCATGCCTTCCTCAGACATCTCACTCAATGAGTGTCACTGCCATCAATGTCAGTGTAAAGTCAAGTTGATGTCCAGGCCAGGGTGCACCACTTGTACCCCTAATCTAGGCCCCATACCGATTTAACCCTTTTTGAAAAGGACCACTGCTGCCCTTAGGCAGAATCTCTGCTGCTGCCTCAGGGCAGCATCGATAGTTATCCACAGGCTTTTTTTGCTGAAAAGGCATGAATTCTTTTACCCCTCCCACTCCTTGAGGTATCAAAATTATTTTTCCTCCTCCCCCAACCCACCCCCTCCCTTTGTTGAACTTGGGGGGGTATCTCTCTGCATGACGTCATGCTGAGGGGGGGTCAAGTGTTGTATGACGAAACATGACAAGGGGGGGAGGGGGTTCAAAAATGGTCCAAAAATGTATGACGTCATTTGTACACAGCCCCTAATAAAGGTCCAGAAGCATCGGACACCATCATTATCTGAGGGGTTAAACACTATGCTAGAAATTACCTCCTGATCCCCCTGATTATCCTAATAGGACATTATTATTCCCACTGAAAGCAATAATAAATTCAATGTTTTTAGCATTTATAAGGTCAACTCCCACTGGATGAAAACTGGTGCCTGAATTCAGGGTACTAACAAGGGATATTGTCTAAAGTCTATAACCACCTAATTCATGGTGGTGTCATCTATGTTTAGATCCTCATTACATGTAGCAAGGGCGTCCAGCATACCAGGAGCCAACAGGGATCCAGTGTACCACGGTATTACGTAACCACAAGTGTCCAGTGTACCAGTATAAACACATACTGGTAAAAGGCACAGGCTGTAACAGGTAAAAGAGTTGCTGACTGATTACGTATGTATGTGTAGAGTGAGTAATAGATGTCTAATGCCATTTCGACAGTTAAGGTCATATTCGAGAACTACATCACAATATCACAGAGGAATGTGTCGGTGCCGACGCAAATGTGCACCATACACATCTAAGGGGATAGGAAAGAGGAGAAATATAGACCCTTTTAAGTGGGCTAGGGAAGCCAGACGCATGTGTAGAGAATCTGTCTCTGGGTAGTCAATGGGTCTGGAGAGTGGGTTTAAGCAGGGGAGGGGGATTTGCAACCCATCAGCCAGGGGGGGGAAATTTAGTTAACCCCTAAGGGAGGGAAATAATGTGACCTTTTTTCAGCTAAAGAGCCAACATTGGTTAAAAGGATGCCATCTACTTAAGAAAAAAAAACTGTGCATAGGCTGCACTTAGACTTTAGGGGAATGCAACATCAAAGGTGCATCTGAAGCATGACAAGTCTGCCATTCCTTTCTATGACCTTAGTGTAAACCTACCCTTTAATTCATGAGCATCCACCAAGGGTCTGAAATGGTCTAAAAGCTGCAGCTTTCGAGAAATCGGCAGTTTTGAACCAAGTAAAAAGAACTCTATTCGTCAAAGTAATCTTTAAAAAAATGAATGTTTCGGTCAAAAGTGAAATCTCGTTAAGAAGGGTAAAGGTTGTCACGGGTCCAGCTGACCCCATGGCAAAAGACAGCTGCCCACCGGGTACTACGCATACACATACTACACAGCTGTCAAATCAGGGCCTGTTATAGCCTGTGCTGCTAGGTACCAAGGTTTGCCCAGGGTCCATAGTGCTCTGCAGCCACAGTAGTGTAGTATGTTCGACCCCTGGCCAAACTGACGTGCTTTAGTGACTTGAGTAACCTGCCGGGTTATCAGATTGGCTACCAGTCTGTGACATCATAAATGGGTCAGGGAAGGTTGTTCTGTAAGAGACAGAGCCTCAGACCTCTGTTTGTATCCCACAGTGCACCATTCCTATGCTACAAATAGATGTCACATGACTTCCTGTGTTACATGTGTCCAGGTCTGGCCTTACTAAAGTAAACGCAGTTGTTGTTAATTGGAGCGAAACTCCGTAAGTTACAAAGCCAGGGGTCGAACGTACCGTGTGAGTAGTCTAGCACTAAGGGTCTATTATACCACATTTTGGTCACACTTTTACCAGAGTGTAAGGGTGTTGCAGCACCAGTGAGAGGACTATCATCAGCATCAACATGGTGAACCTAAAGGTTGTAGGGCTGGATGTAGAGGTGCCTGCCTGGGTCATTCTCCTACCCTCTAGTGCTATACTACTCTACCTGTAAGTATATCGGGGAGTATATTTATATATCACCGTATATTTACATCATTCTATTAAAGCCTTTTATAGAGTGCAGTGTAAGCATCATGGCAGACCTAAAGGTTGTATAGTTATAGATTTTCTCTCTCCTGATTATTCAACTGTAGGGTCTATCGCATATAGAACCAGTTGAATAGAACCAGAGATAAAGGCATTACTAGTTGTCATTGGTATTTGGGTGGACATCTTGCATATCTCAAATTGCCCAAGGGTGACAGTTCCACATCCGCATAGATATCATCACCTAGACTCTACAGATGAATAATCAGCAGAGAAAAAAACTTTATCGAAGAAGTTGAAGTCACTGCGAACGGCACCCAGACTAGTATGGCTGGATGTTGAAATGCCTGGCTGGATGATTCTCCTACCGCCCGCCCCCCCCCCCCCCCGGTATCATTCTAGGGGCCCTGTATGAGGGGTTGCCATGTCACATGCTCAGCCCCATGTCCCACATCTACCATGTCACATGTCCTAGACTTACTTATTGCTTATTTTCTCAATTATTTTGCCACTAAGACATTTACTGTCAAATTCAAGAAATAGGCAAAGTATGCTTTGCGCTGCAAAATTTAGGAATTTTACCTTCATATTTAAAAATGTTAGGACATTTTGGACCTTTATTTTCTTTTCTTTCCTAAAGCTGGGAGGGCCTCATGCCAACCCCACAAGATTGATGCACCCAGAGGACTGGCATTAATGGATGTCAGTGCTGCATTGGTGCATCATGCTGAAAATTGCAATAACTGCAGAAGAATTATGAATAATCACCCCAGCGCTTATGAGTAGATTTGAAGGTGTGATTATCCCCAACCCTTACTCTTGACAGACATGTGCTTCTTCAATGTCCAACTCCACACTGATTTGCGATAACATGTTTCATGAATCCTATGTCCCTTGCGCTCATTTGATACCCAGGCGTCATGCTAACAAGTGCTTGAAAACCTTTTGTTTCTAATTACTTACTATTTTCTCAGTGCATCATAGGTAGCTAACCTGTAGCAGTTAGTTAGATGCAAAAATCATTTGGCAGCATAAATAGGCCAATCCCCTTCCCCCAGTACACTCTACCATAACAAGTACCCCTAATACCCAGTCACCAGGTACTCAGCTCTGCACTTTCATGTGCGGGCTTCCCTAGCCCACTTAAAAAGGGTCTATTTCTCCTCTTCTCTATCTCCTCGGATGTATGTGGTGCACATATGCGCAGGCACTGACACATTCCTCTGTGAAATTGTGTAATGTAGTTCTCGCCATGAATATAGCTGTCGAAATGGCATTAAACATCAATTACTCACTCACTCACTGCACTTTCATGTGAATAGCCACTCAATAGAGTGAGTGATTGAGCGAGTAAGAAACAACTGTATCTCAAGCTAGCAGTGCGACCAGGGCTTATTCAAAACCTGGTGCTTAGGTGGGACAATACAACAGCAGACACTGGATCAGGCCTTAGCTAATACTATGACATTGATTACATGGAGTTGTCAGTCCCCAGCTATGTAAACCTCTTATCTCTGACAGCTTAACCCTTTAAGGGCCACTAATTGAGGAGTGCATCATGCCCATAGCTCGTCATAATGCACCAATGAAGTGCTGGCGAGTGTGCTCACCGGCACTTCATTGGAGCATTTTGCCTATCCTACAGGAGTTTGTGCATCAACCCACTAGGGTAGTGAGTGAGTAATAGGTGTTTCACGCCATTTCAACAGCTAAGGTCATATTCATGGCGAGAACGACATTACACAATTTCACAGAGGAATGTGCCAGTGCCCGTGCATATGTGCACCACACACATCCGAGGGGATAGGAAAGCGGAGAAATAGACCCTTTTAAGTGGGCTAGGGAAGCCCGCCACTAGGGTAGTCCTTTAGCATCAATGCGGCCCTGGCAGGTTACTCGCCAGGGCTGCATTCATGCATCATGATGACTAATGGGCATTAATGCATAAGTGGCCTTAAAGGGCTAGGAACTGCTTAGTACATTCAAACATTATCATTTCTATTACAGTTACTGTGATATGCAGTGTATTAGGCACGGCGTACATGTGAGGACGGTCCCTGATGCGCCTTATAGAAACCACCAATGCTATTGCTGCACCTTATATGCGAGGATTTTATACAAAAGAACAGTTGTGAAGTCACAAAAAATATGACTCCGAATGCACCTTATATGATATTCCTGAACTCAAGGTGCCTCATGATGTGTTATGCAGTAAAGTGACCGATGTATCATGCTGACTCAAACCATTGATACACATTTGAAAGATTGAGCATGATGCATCGGTAACTTCACCAGCATCACTTTAGTTCATCTATCCTATTTTATAACCCTTCAGGAGTGCATCATGCTATTTCCAAACTTAGACCACTGAGAAGCTGATAAAGGGTTATGATAAAAGTTGGATTAAGGCATTTGACATTGATCCTGACACTTTGACCTTTGACCTAAGCTGCAGCTCTTGTTCTGTTTAGTCAACGATGACTCAGGCAACTATGAAACCAGAAACATCAAACATATTTAGGAACTACATAATTTGTATATAATATATGTTCTTTGGTCTTCGGGCGCATCATTTATTGCCAGCTGGTGGATGGGGGGGGGAGCTTTGTGAATTTGGAGGGGGGGGGGTATCTTAAAAGGAAAGAGACCCTTTTGTGACTCTACATCAAAATGTGGTCAATTTCCACACATATCCACTAATTCATTGTTGTAGCTACAATGGATAGCCTTTCAGCCAGCAAGATTTTTAGCCATGTTGATGAAGGAAAATAATCTGAATCCTGAATCATTTGACATTTGGTGTTTTGACTTGCCAAAGTCAACTTGGAGTAAAGTCTCTCATCTCATCAGCAGAGGTTTATCAAGCATTTTCTCAGGAATGGATAGCCTGATATTTTCAGTGTAAATATGATAGGGGATATCCTGAGGAGACCCTATGCTTATGCTTGAATAGCATAGTTTCGTCAGACTAGAATTGTGGTTTATGTGGGTCATCCCCATATGGCCCTATGCAAATAAGATCCTCTGACCCTCACAGGGGGTCCCCATAGTATCCTGTAGACTGTTATTTCTTTTTAATATCATATGGTTTATCAGAATACGAAACTACTTGCTGGAAACCTTCCTACTATTTTGGTTGCCATAGCAACCATTTTCCTTACCAAAACAGAACAAGACTGATAAATGCTATGGGGCATAACCTTTGCCTATTATATCTTGTTTCGTTGCCTATCATATCTCACCTATGCCCAGATATGGATGTTTGAAGTTGCACCGTTTATGAAGACATGGTCTATAAACAAGCAGGGTCTCCCTGTTAACTTTGACTCTGTCTGAGTTAACCACCTATGGTTATTGTTATTACATTTTACAGGTATGGCTGCCGTAATCATAGTTACTTCAAGAAGCAGGGAATTCAGGGGCCAAGGCCTCTGCCCTTCATTGGAAATATGTTGGACTTTGCAGCCATTGAGGTAAGGTGTAAAAATGATTGAGAAGTTTTATATGATGTTAGTTATACCAGTATTCATGTAAGAATAAACATATTCTACAAGTTTAAAAGCAAATGAAAAAAGAAAACAGTGATCATAAATTTGGTCTTTGTGCATCAAGAGGACCACTGCCATAATGCAATACAGCATTAAAGGGGTTACAGCCCAGAAAAGGATGTCATGTGATGGTTACGTTAAACTTTGCTTTATGAAATGATAATACATGTACCTACTAATGACCATAGGTGGTAAAGGATTCATATTATATCCCCAGGCAAACATTATGATTCAAAACTTTAATCTCTCTAAATTTTCAGAGGATCGGTGAGCGCGACATTGAGCTGAGGCAGAAATATGGGGATCTTGTTGGGTGAGTGTTATTTTATGCTGCTCCAATTCTATTTATCAAGAAAGGAAGTACATTATTCATGACCTAAATGGCCATTGGTTGGCATATGCATGATATATGAATGTATCTTGGGTCTACTTTGTGTCCTTCGGAAATATATGTTGTATGATTTGATGAATAGATTACAGATTTATGCCAGGTGAATATTAATTATGGATGCAAGCAAGGCGAATATCATGAAAATGAATGTCTGTTTGCTTATCAAATACAAAAGAAAAATCCCTGGTGAGTTATCTGAGAGGGTAAGGCACATATGGGGTTGATATAGAACTCTTGAAGGGCCGGCATGATGCATTCATGAATGCTACGCACTAGACAAAGAATAATTTTACATTAAAAATGTTAAATCCTTCTTAGTTTTGTAAGTTCTCAAAACGTTTGTCTTGAACATGAAAACAACATGTACTCCAAAAATCGTTCTCTGAGGAATTTTATTTCTACATTGAAAAACGTAAATTGAAATGTGAAAAAAGTAACTAACAGCTATTTCTATCATGGGAAAAAACATATTGGAAAATAATGTTTTAAACAAAGAATACATCTAAAACGGATATCCAATGTAAGCCTTAATGTTAATTCCATTGTGCTGACAGGTCGTACATGGGGACGCGTCCTAACCTCACCATTTACGACCAGGAACTTCTGTCTCAGGTTATGGTGAAACAGTTCCATAACTTCCAGAACAGGCAGGTAAGGTTATGGTGAAACAGTTCCACAACTTCCAGAACAGGCAGGTAAGGTTATGGTGAAACAGTTCCACAACTTCCAGAACCGGCAGGTAAGGTTATGGTGAAACAGTTCCACAACTTCCAGAACCGGCAGGTAAGGTTATGGTGAAACAGTTCCACAACTTCCAGAACAGGCAGGTAAGGTTATGGTGAAACAGTTCCACAACTTCCAGAACAGGCAGGTAAGGTTATGGTGAAACAGTTCCACAACTTCCAGAACAGGCAGGTAAGGTTATGGTGAAACAGTTCCACAACTTCCAGAACAGGCAGGTAAGGTTATGGTGAAACAGTTCCACAACTTCCAGAACAGGCAGGTAAGGTTATGGTGAAACAGTTCCACAACTTCCAGAACAGGCAGGTAAGGTTATGGTGAAACAGTTCCACAACTTCCAGAACAGGCAGGTAAGGAGGGAAATAATATCCCAGGAGTACGGTAGTAGCCATACTATATAAAATCGGGGAGATTTTATGTCTCAGAGCATCAAATTAGAACATACCACATGTTCCCAAATATAAGCCACACTTGCTTATAAGCTACCGATCGCTGCATTAGTACTGTTCAATAGTGTTAAATACCTGCGTATAGGCCAAACCCTGACTTTGGGAACATCCTTAGCTGCAGGAGGCCTCTGGTCCACTCATAAACTGCATCTTATATGCAAGAATTGACCGTACTGAAATTCATGGTTCAGTTATTAGAAATAGAGAAGAGGGAAGGAGAAATAAAATCATTGAAATCAAAATGAAATTAGGTTGATCGGGGTGCCCTTGTTAGAATTAATTATGGTATTGAGTTTTGAGCCGCTAACAAATTATTTTTGGCACCATGTGCTTATTAGAGTAGATACGGTAATGATAAATTGTTACAAATCAAGTGCCAGGTGCTATAGGATTCGCTTAAGATGGTGGTGTGCTCTATATATTTGTTGCACCTTATAGCCTACATGGGGCATTAAGGCACTGCAATATCAGTTTGTTCTGAAATAACCTTCAGATTTATATTTTTTCAGAATTTTAGAAATGGTGACAAAATCATGGAATCTATGCTGTCACAGATGGAGGATGAACAATGGAAGCACGCTCGCTCAACCATGTCACCGACATTCACCACTGGAAAACTCAGACAGGTTAGCTGGTAGTCACTCAATTTGTTAACATCAACATATTAACACAGGTGTACCCCTGCAATTTATAAGGAAGACAATGTTACCATGTGTTTGTGATTGGTAATAAAAATGAAAAACAAAAACAAACACAGACAATAAAGATTTAACGCGTGCAATGCACGACTGGCCCAGGTCGCCCACTACGTACCCTAGGGGACTGTCAATATAGTGACAGTGTGTCGAAGACTCAATGCTTAAGGCTATGGAGGATGCACCCATTATCGCTCACATGTTTCATTGGCGAATAACTCCTCTCCTGGCGAGTTAAGCATTGCACAATACCAACAGGTCTTGAATAAGGATCCATATTAACCATAAAAAGGCATGAGACACTGTAACTCTCCTCCATTTTGCTATAATCCAGCAGTTGCGATGGCACCGTGAGTCGATCGTCTCGCTGTCTGCCATTTTGGATTTTGAAGTTTGTGCGCATGCGCGACCCCTCCTTGCCGGAAGTAGCATTTTCGACGGAGAAATGATATATTCTATCGATTTAACTTGAAATCAATGGCTTTTTGAATATAATCCATACGTCTTTGGCAATATATATCGAATTTAATCAAATATATCCCCTCAATTTATTGTTAAAAAAATAAAATCTGACGACCGGTTACTCTGCGCGCATGCGTCAAGTCTCCAGACCGGAAGTGAGGCGGTCGACATAACAAAATTAAGGTGGTCCGGTTTACACACTCATATACCAACGGTCTTAACCCGTCCTGGCCCGACAATTCCACCTTACCTGCTGAGAAAAAGCGTCTTAATTGCCCTATTCCCATAGGAGTCAATGTGTTATTTTGACCCCCTGTCGACCGCCAAAATTGACCGTTTCCATAGGTAAAAAAAATTTCTTTTTCGGGAATTGTGCATGTACAATGAAAGACAAGATCCTAAAGATTATGTTTCCATGATTTTTTGTTTAATTATCCCCCAATTTCGATGAGCAATTCTCATCTAAAGTTCCAATTCATGACCATCAGTTTCCGACTGAAAAGGTGCTGCCAATGACCCAGGAGGACCTGGGCCAATTATGTGATTAAGCTTTGATATGAACTTTATACTCAAGTGTATTCTACATTATTATTAGTACTAAACTGGTCCAAAGTAAGCTCCAAATTCGCCCTATAGAATTCACTGAAGATGGGTGGCTTTAAATCCAAGGTGCATCTTATTCAGAATGTTTTACCATACTATTCAACTAACTTTACCACCAATGAATTTGAGCATACCCCAGTAGAGGGCATGCCAAATACTGTAGAATTGACTTTAGTAAGATTAAAAATTATAACCCATACACTGAAAACATGGAAGATCCAAAACTAGTCAGCGGTGACCACTTTAGGTCCTCAAGTTGACGATACCTAAAACTACAACTTTAGGTAGTCAAAATGACGACTTTAGGTCGTCATCTGATGACCTGAGTCGTCAGTATGACAATACTGACAGTACAGAGTCGTCATACTGATGACTTAGGTCACCAGGATGACGACCTAAAGTTCTCATTTTGACTACCTAAAGTTGTAGTTTTAGGTATCATCAACTTGAGGACCTAAAGTGGTCACCGCTGACTAGTTTTGGATCTTCCATGTTTTCAGTGTAGCAACCCATGTGGTTATGTATGAGATAAACTCTATAGGGTCAATATTGTAAACCAACATTGAAGAGCTTCTTTTTTTTAAGTAAGTCAGGTATAATCTGCTTCAATGATGAATAATCCATCAGTGTGAATCATAGAAGTGTCCCCCATATCATGTGAGTGGCATATTGTGTGAATTTTACCAGAATATATGATTTCCCACCAAAATGTGTCAGTTTCAACAATAGGAAGTGAGAATTATACATCTTACATTTGCAGATGGCAGGGGAAGTGAACAGATGTGCCAAACAACTGGCAGAAAAACTTACAGGCTGTGATGGGCAATTTGAAACCAGAGAGTATGTTTTATAACTGTCAATGTTGCTTGAGACCAACCCATTTTATTGAGAATGAAAATAGAGTCTCAAAATCCTGTTGTGAAAGCCAATTATCTTGCAAAAGAATTTTTCGGTGTGAAAGGATGAAAATAATGCAATTGGAATGACCTTACATTTAAGTCTACTTGTAGGCTTGCAGGAAATTTCAGCATGGATGTCATCCTAAGTACAGCATTTGGACTACGCGCTGACTCACAGAGTGGGGGTGATAATCCGTTTGTAAAACATGGCAGGAAAATGGTGGACATCAACACTCGAAACCCCTTCCTGCTCTTAGGCTGTAAGTCATGAAAAAGTTCCTTATCGTTTAACGCAGTACAATCAATGAGCAAAGAAACTTTTGATTGCAACCCCTGTACAGTAAATCTGACAATGATATCAAGGCTACTACATGTCTGGGGAATTCCAATTCATTTTACTATACATTTGAGTCACCCAGCTTAGCTTCAGAATCCTGCAGGTATAGATCTACATTAAATAGGCTTAGAGAAAATACAGTGATTGGACTTTGTCACTTGGGATCTAAGTGTTGCAGTTGCAGGCCTCTAGGTCCACATATGTTTTTAATGTTATCCTGAATTCTTAACCATTCCCTTTTTCAGTTTTATTCCCTACACTCGGAAAACTGTTTCACCGATTTGGATTTCAAATACTGGATAAAAAGGCAGAACAATTCTTCGTTGATGTCATCAGACAAACCATGGAAAACAGGAAAGGAGGAGACAAGGTAAAGTCTACTCAACCTGTTTTTGATTTATTTTCTCTTGAAAATAAATCATTTACATCTATAGCCAGGTCATCAAATATTGACCAATAGCTCATCTACTGAAATCACTGATGCGTGATGCAGCCCCTTTCCTGGCCTTATGAAGGTCAGTTTGCATACCACTCATGTTTCTTTTCTTTTGTCTTTTTTAAATCAGTGGAGGGTCGTTGATGTTTTCTAAACGTGAATTTATAAACCTCATATCCATTGGAGGCCAGTGTGACATTCTGGAAGCCACTTGCCAGTCTTGGGTTGCCAATTCTATTAAGTATTAGGGATTTTCCAAACGTCAATCTTAATGTACTGACCCACTTGCCTTGAATCAACAGTGGAAACTGGCAACCCATGCATGGCAATACACAGTAAAAGTCGTCAAAATAACGGCACATGCCTCATCCCAAATTTTCCAGAGGTCCATCGTTATTTTCAGAGAGATTCCTTGTACATTTGTGTACCACCTTACTGCCACCTGGGGCTTCTTGTAAAAACTACATTGGTTCAGTGATTTTCAATTATGGTTGTCCACTGTTTAGTTTTATGAGGATCCCTGGTAGATTCAACAGTTATTTCTTTACAGTGTCGGCAACCCATGACTAGTAATTGCTATGGCAACCTGTGATTGGCAATAGGCAATCAGCAAAACCCACAGCAGGCATTTGGCAACCCACAACTAGTGAATCAGAATCCATAATTGGCAATTGGCAAGCTATGAAATGCAAATTGCAATTGGCACATGGCAGCATCTAACACTGGTCTTCCATACATTTCATGAAAAGAAAACCTTAGTTTAATCACTTTAGATTTGAAATTAAAGAAAAGCTGTAACTGCATCACATCTGATGATTTAAAAAAATCATTTCTAGAGTCGCACTGACTTTGTACAACTGATGTGTAATGCTAGAAGTGGAGAAGAGAATTACAGCAAGGAGGATGAGCATGAAGTAGAGAAACTTAAAACATCAGCAAATCAAGTAGGTAGGTACACATTTTGTTTAAAATGCAATCCGGTAGCTACCCACTTGGCAAAAAACGTTTTTTCAACCAAATAAAAACATTTTTTGTGAGTACATGTTTTGACGTTTTTTACATTAAACAATTTCTGTCAAACTTGGGAACCAAATAAAAACATTTCTTAACGTTAGAAAAACGTTTTTCTGCCAAGTGGGTATATTATCCATGAGAGAAAGACATAGTACCTCATGAGTATACATTTATGGAGCGTAAAATATCTCCACTTTAGAGATTGAACATGATACCACTTACTTTAAACTTTGCTTTTAATATATCTCTCGTCTTAATTTGAGTTTGAACAAAGGTTTCTATTGTCGACCCTCGATTGCACATTATATTTTAGGAATCATTTCAGTGACTATTTTTTTTTTCAAGCACCTACAGCCTTTGGTTGTGGATCAAGGACCTGGCCATAAATGGCACCAGGCTTTTCTTGGAACTCTTTACCCCCTATCTCTTCATGATTTTACAATAGAAATAAGGATAAGAGTTAACAACATTAGTTTTGACTCCATATTAATGGCGAGAAGTTCTCTCACCTCTCATGCATTAGGCCCTTAATTGGTCAAAATATGGATACAATACTATTATGGTTGTGACAAATGCAAGAGCAAACAACTGATATACCTAGCTTGTCTTTTTAGGGATTACAGAAGAGGAGATTTCGGGTAATGCCCAGATCTTTTCTTTGCTGCGTACACTGTTAACAATTTGAAAATGGCCACTCCTTTAAATCTTTAGGTCAAACAGAAGCGATTTACGGTATTTTTTTTTCTTTGCTGAGTATTACACCATTATTGAGAACTATGCCTCCATTACATTTTCAGGGTTGACAGAAGATGAGATCTTGGGTAATGCCTTGATCTTTTTCTTTGCTGGGTATGACACCACAGCCATTGGTCTGACCATGCTGCTATATTGCCTGGCCATGAACCAGGACTGTCAGAACAAGGTACATGAAGAGATAGATGACATCTTTGGTGATAAGGTAGGTTGGCAGTTAAAATCATATTTACAGACTTTTCTCCATTCTTTTTTTCTTTTTCTTTTTTTGGCTGAAATGGAGGATCCCCCCCCCCTATCATCAAGATTAAAGTACAACATGGTCTCTGATGTTATCATGATGCACCAAAACAGGTACTTGTAACCCTGACCCTATATCATCATGTACAGAAAAGCACATCTCATCTATGCAGAATACTGCCAAAAAGCTGACTCCTTAAGTGTCTGATGCATTAATGCATTGTGCTCATTATTGAATGAAGGCCGCTTGAGTCGAGTTCACTTGCGGTGCCTGCATTCATAAATCTTGCCAACCATTCTGGAGGTCTATATCCCATAAGTGAAGCATGATGGATGAATGCCGATCTTTGAATGAGTCGACTGGGTTGATTCACCCCAAGTGGGGGGAGGGTATGATGCACCAATGAACTTCTGGCAAGGAGACCCTGGAAAGTAGTCTCGCCAGCTTTGTATTGATCAGGCATGGGATTGAGTTTTGAAGAAATATCTGAGATGGTATCCTGTCCATTCTCTGAGGTAGTATTTGAGATGGCTTTTATAAGATAATAGCCTGAAAAAAATCTAAGAGATACCCCTCTTTATTAGTGTTGAATCATTTTCTCATTGGATCTGTACAAATCACAATGATGACCAATTTAGACTTCAAATATCCAAGATTCCGGATATATCCTGAAAAAAAAACCATGCCTGATTGATCCAGTATTGGTACATGATAACAAATAGCCTTGATCATAAAGGCATATTAGTGTAAACACAACCATCTCATTGCTGGCAGAAAGAGGTGACATATGATGACATCATGAAGATGCAGTATTTGGACCAGTGTATGCATGAGAGTTTGCGCCTCTTCCCCGGAGCTCCCAGGTAAGCATCATAATGTAGCAAAATAGGAGATGTACTATGATCTGTGAGAAATGAATATTGAATGAAAATAAAAGTATGCCTGGATGTTGAGCCCATGTTCTCATTCTTTTTTTTGCTTCATTGCTTAATGTGATTAAATGAGCATATGAAAAAAAAATATATTCGATATATAACCCCCGCTAGCATTGAAGCATCCATGTGCCATGCATTTCCCATCTTTCACTAAGAAATTGTTTACAATGGATGATTCTCTTCTTAACAATATTTGCAAGACTGACATATGGCTTCAGTATGTAAGATTAGGTTTCACGGTGAAATATTCATTTTAAATTCCTTGTGTTTTCCTTGTACTGAGGTCTTTGTTCTTTGTTCTTCCTTTGGTAAAACTGACATTGAGTTACATATTCTGGGTCTCAAACCAGATTTCCTTGCATGTTAAAATTTCTATTCCATGCCCTAGTCCATATGTCTTGCTGTTTATGCTGTGCAGTGTGAAATTGTGTTTGCAACATTTACAAAATGACATAGCATATATCATCAATTTTCAGGGTTGACCGTGTGGCCAACGCAGATGTAGACCTGAATGGTATCAAGATTCCCAAGGGTTCAGCCGTCATTATCCCAGTTTGTGCCCTACACTATGACCCCAAGATCTGGGAGAACCCAGAGAAGTTTGATCCTGAGAGGTTTGTGTTTGGTACAGTTAGTGGTATGGGTAAAGCTCAGATTGATATGAATATTCCAAGCCAGCAAAATGCTTTTCTCCATTCATTCTAATTCACTGTTTTAGATAATAGTTGACAGTTCAAATATATCAATGTTTAATTGGCTAATTTTAGAGTGCACCACTACAGACTTGTAAATGGGCAGTTTATAAATGCTCAATCTATTCATTTAGATTATAGACATGTAGATAGGTCTCATTGCATCTGAAATTTGGGCCATTGATTTCCATCCAGCATGGTGCACCAATTCAATAGCAGCCTTTACGTCAGGAGTTTAAGTGACCAAGCACAAAAATCACTGACATATTCTATTTGAGCCTCTTAAATTGAGGTTTTTCATAGTAATATTTATATTTGGCTTTGTAACTTGAAAATCTCTGAAATTTCCATCCCTGTTAAAAATGTTTTTTAACATAACCTAATTTCCCTGTTACAGGTTCTCACCAGAGGGCAGAGCACAACGTAACCCAATCATGTGGCTACCGTTTGGGTTTGGGCCCCGTAACTGTATTGGTATGAGGCTGGCTACATATGAAATCAAGGTAGCAGTTGTACATACCCTGCGAAAGCACAGGATGATCCCATGCAGCAAAACTGAGGTAGTTACCTAAGCCTTATAAGAAGCCAACCCCTAAATTGGTTAAATTATAATTCACTTGATTTAAAACCTCTCTCATAAGCAAATCCCCTACTTGAGGAAATGTTTCAATCCAAACATTTGATCAGCTTCTCAGGAAAGACTTATGCTATAAGCCACACCCAGAGTTCAAGAAGGCCCTATAAACCATGTATAGGTACATCATGAAGACAAATGAAAATGAAGCCTACAGGCACCGTACCTTCCTCAAAGGTTCAGCAACCATCATGAAAATGAAGAGGCTGAGCTGGAACAAAAAAGAGAGCTACAATATGTGCAATTTACTGCAAATTTGCTGCCATAAGATGTTTTGCAGAAATTCTTATCAATATCAAATCTTGTTTATTTTCTTTAAACAGGAAAAGATTACATGGAAGAAGGGAATGTGGCTCAAGGCAGAAAATGGCATCTGGCTTGCTGCAGAGAAGAGGAAATAGGATGTACACAAACAGTACTCATCATATTGAACTCAGGGTTCTCCATCATAATGCAATTACACTGATGGGCTGCCAGTCTTTTTTACTACTGCTACTGCTGCTGTCGAATTTTCTCAGAGCTGCCATCAGCTTTCTTTTGGCTACACATGGATATCTGGATATTGGAGATCCATCAGATAGCACTGAAGTAGATTTTTTACATCCAGGTATAGACCTGTGTTTCATCAACATGAACGTATGATGGGTTGATGTACCGTAATCTCTTGCGTTTAAGGTGCAGTGCGCGTACAAGGCGCACCCACAACTCAGGGATGGCTGTTTCATGTAGAAGACGCACCAACGTCCTCTGAGTCAATATGGCTCACGTAGGAAGCGCACCTTCCACGTAAAATGCCTCCAATGTGTTGGTATGATGCTGACCATATCATTTTTATAATGTGAGAAATGAGGTGTGAACGGAAGTTGAACTTGACTCTAATATTCAATCATTATTTTTTTCTCCATTTGAGCATTCCATCATTGTGGTGTCATGTTAGGGAATGAACAAAGCTCATCCCATTATCCAAACATGGTTTGAATATCCTTTTTTGAGCTATCAAAGTTCATCCCTTCTCCAAGGAGTTGTACAGTGGTGGAGACTGGTGACAATTTTAGGAATCATTTAAGTGTATACAGAACATAACACCAGATGGCAGCAGCACTACATTATGGCAGCAGATTTTTTTGATGCTGCAGCTTTTGATTCTCTTGATTAAAAGGTCAAAAGTATTATCAATAAAGCCATCAGTCAGTGAGGTGTTCATATTTTTCCAAACACCTTTATGGTTAGCAGAATGGTATGCTTCATTCAATAAATTGTGGGTATATAGAGCACTATGATATCAACTACACCTTTTCTTTGGTTAAAGCAAAGCATCATACCTAGGTGAGGCCGTTTTCAAAGAGCCGGGAGGCGTGGCGCAGTCGGTAGCGCGTCCGCTCACAGGCCGTAAGGTCGTGGATTCGGTTCCCAGCCCGGCCGGGGCACAGTGGTGGTTCCAAACGTCGCCGTAAGGTGTCGGTTGAGTTCCTCCCTGCTCTGGCTAGGCTGTGCTGGAAAGTCTCTCGGCGGTCATGGCAGACAAATGAATTAAAACAGGCCTGTCCATCTCTCACTATGCCTATGTAGTGACGGATGTTAAAGAACCATTGCCTCGGTAAAAGTGTAGGGGCGTGCTTTCTATCTTCCCATAGATGCGGCCACCATCATCCCCCCTCCCCATTAGACTAGGGTCCGGGCACAATGCCACAAGGGCAATCTCACTTCGGTGTGGATACAACCCGCGGGACCTCTCACCCTTGAGTGTCGGCCGTAAGGAAGGCACAAGGTGAGATAAAATTCAAGCAGCAGCAGCAGTTTTCAAAGATTGGATTGTAAAAAAAAACGTGTACAAGGCGCACCCCCAACTCAAGGCAGCCTGCCTCCCGCGTATAAGACCCATCCACGATCTGATCCACGTAGAAGACACGCCTTATACGCAAGAGATCACGGTACTTGTAAATACTGTGTTTGTCCTGATAAAAATCCACAATAAGACATCATCACCATCTGAATAGAAACACATTAAATAGAAATCCATTATCCCTCAAAAACTGTGTTCTCCGTAATTTTACAGTTCACTGTTGCTCCAAGATTCATTGTACAATGTATGGGGAATCTCTGTAGTTTTTCAATGGGTATTCAATAATTTTCAATAATAATTTCATGTTATCAAAGAATTGACATATGTTACTTCTTCATTTGGTCATCATGTTCCAACTAGTGACATGCAAACAAACTGCAGTTTAGGGGTTTCACTCTAAACCCAAGTCATTTCACAAAGTTGCACATAAAGAGAATAACTGATGTCAGTAGACCCTTTTTCAATTCACTGTAAAATATTTAAATTTTCAGCATTCCTTAGATCAATTTTGATGAAATAAAGTCCATTCAGAAGAGATTTGGAGTGCTGTCAGAAGTTATGGTAAAGAATAGTTCTAAACACATTTTACCTGGTAATATGGTAAATTGGTAAAACTATGCTAAATTGTTATTTTAGCATATCAGTTACAAGGTTTACCAGCCCAAATGGTCAATGATGCCACCACAATGCACTGGAAGTTTTAATGATATTTTGATGAGTATTCAAAGCTGTGTTAGGGCAATGTTCACCAAAAGATGATACCGTATGTTTTGACATCATTTTATGATTCCTGCCTTAGATATAGGTAAAATCTACAGATCTCCCTTTAGGAAAACCTAAAATGTTGTCCTAAGTGGGAAAGTCTACTACACTGAAAACCCTGCAGATCTTTAAACTCGTCAGATTGAGGACCTAGAGTCATCGGAGGAGGTATAGACAGGGGGCAGCACCTTACAGGTAGTGAATTCCCTCAGTATACCTCTCCCCAGTATGAGTCTATGGCATTCTGATGACAATATGTAACATACTCACAAGGTGGCAGGTATGTGCCACTCATGTTTGATGATCAGGCCTTCAGTCTTCAACTGAAGGTCTTCACCACTGAGGAGTTTAGGTGCTCAAGTTGACGATACCCAAATCTACAGCTTTAGGTACTCAGATTGAGGACCCAAGGTAGTCAGCTCCAAGGTTGTCACTCTAACAACCTTATGTAATCAGTTTGACTACCTTGGGTGAGTGTCTTGACCTAAACCCATTAGGCTGACTACCCTGGGTGCTCAATCTGATTACCTAAGGTTGTAGTTTTGGGTATTGTCAGTCTGACGACCTTGGCGCTTTCAGTGTATCTAAGAAATCTAGAAGGTAGAGACTTATTCTTCAGACTATGTTGCGAACCTAACTACACCTGGAAGGATGAAAAGAATCAAGGAGTTCCAGTTGTTTTTGAGGAGGTAATAGGGTACCCGATACCTTCCATAAATCAGCCCAATCAGCTAACAACATTGAAACAACACAGATATGTCTAAAGTGTTTAATTTTTCTGCTAAAATGGAAATAGATTTCTTAATGTGCTAGGCCAGCCTCAAACCTTTAGATATTTGCTTTTCCTATTTGTACATTGTGTTGCTTTTGACTGATCTATAATTCCTCTGTGTACAAAGCTTTTAAGGAACCTAATAGGATTTGCATTCACAATAGAGTGTTTTGGCCATGTTTCAGCTAAGTCAATGAAGACAAAGATTTAACGTGTGATATATATCACATATGGCCCAGGGTCTACTACCCCCCCAATATAAAAATTGGGCGTTGTCCATTGAAGCACAGAAGGCTCAGGGTAGGTACCATTAAACCCTCTATCAACCCTGTAGGGTCACAGGAATCAGCACTTGTGAAATATTGACTAATTACTTACAAATAGAGACTATTATCTATACATGTACTGACACCAGTCTGGCATAATCTTCTCTTACTAAACCCCTTGGACCGCTGGCCCCCTGGTGTGCTGGCCCCCGGACACCTGGCCCCTTGACACCTGGCCCCCTGGACACTTGGCCCCCTGGACACTTGGCCCCCGGACACTTGGCCCCCTGACACCTGGACACCTGGCCCCCTGGACACTTGGCCCCCGGACACCTGGCCCCCTGGAGACCTAGCCCCTGGACACCTGGCCCCCTGGAAACCTGGCCCCCTGGACACCTAGCCCCCACAGAAAACTTTATCCTTAGCATGCTTAGTTTATTGCTCAGTCCCCAATGTGTTATGTGTATAGCTTGGACACTGTAAACATTGACTGCTGAAAAAAAGTGTCTCACTTGGTGATTACCCATAGGACTCCATGTGCTAATTTCATCGCCAAAATCTATCTGACCTATAGACCCAATGGTTAAAGAACTTGTAGTCAGTATAGCTCCCAAAAACATGACGTAAGTACAGCAGCTTTTTCCGTAGAGAAAGACATCACTCACCATAAAGGACAAAATGTTGTCTGATAGATGAGATTTGAAACTTTTCTTTGGCTTTTAAAAAATGTGTAAACTAACAGTATATCACTGAATGATTACACCCTAAAGTTGGTGATTACATATTTGTGGATCTGACTGAAAACCCGGCTCCAATAGCCCAGCGGATACCCTGGGCCAATAATCTGTACTGTGTTCCAGCAGTACCTTTCATTACACATTCCTCACATACATCCTCACTGAACTGACGATAAGATTGATTTTATTGTATATTCATTAGCAAAAGTCAGGTTCTTACAACAGATTTTCTACTAAATTTAAAGTCATTAGTATGGAGCACATGATGGAAAACATATCACTCTACAATGATAATTTGTTCTTTGAGAATAATACAAACTACACTATTAGTTCTGATAATCTGGGTTTTCATACAATTCCACTCAGACAAATTATCAACTTAGCTCTTGTGAGCATAGGAATGATAATGAACAGTCTTATCATTACTGTGATTACATATGGCTCCCTGACAAAGACATCCGTATTTATGATACTTTTATTGGTTCTTGCTATTGCCGATAACAACATTATTGCCTCAACTTTAAAGGAACACAGAATATATATTTTACTGCCATTCACCACATCACCATGGTTGTGTCACATAATTCTGTTTATACGCTATGTTTCCGCTGTTGTATCCTCTCAGATAGTTGTGTTCATATCTGTAGAACGCTTCATAGCTGTTGTTTATCCATTGAAAGTCCATATTTATTGCACAAGAAGGAACACATTCTTTGCTATTTCAATTCTTCTTCTTGTTATTTCGATTCTACAGATTCCACTTCTCTTCACATCTCACATTAAGAGGAATGGTAGTACATATATATGTCGAAATTATAGATCAACACCCATGGTTGAAACACTTTTCAATGTATTGCTATACAGCATTATACCATTTTGTTTTATATTTGTCCGGAATGCATACATAGTAAAACAGATGATATTGCAAGGGTGTTTCAGGGCTCAACATCAGCACAAAAAGTCCTCATATAAATGCAATTTAACTGCCATGTCATTGGCCATCTGCACTGTTAGTATTGTGATCATGTTACCAAAAGGAATTTGTTCTACTCTGTCTTCCTTATCTAAGGCTACTGGTTCAGCTTTTATACCTAGTTGCCACTCGATTGAAAGTTTTGTGAATCTGGATTGTCAATCACTGTGTGAATTTCTTGCTGTACTGCCTCACTGGGTCAGTTCTTGGGCAGACATTTATATAGTCCATCTTCTGTGTTGTTGTAAGAAACTAGATAAGTCAAATTCAGTTCAAAGAGGGTCTAGAAGTGAAAAGAAAACTGTTATTTAAAGTACATTAAGTCTTGTAGAAATGCTACATGCAATGATTACTGAAAGTAATGGTAATTCCCGACATATAGGGCAAGGTGATGGGAACAGGAACATTTGCCCACTGAAGTCTTTGCCAAAACACAAAGGGCATTGGCTATAACCATAAAAAAAAAGGCTGCGGAGCCAGCAGAAAAAGTTAACCAGTCCAAATATCTTACCAGTATCTGTAGACCCTGGCCTACATGCCAGTTATCATGGCTTGCAAATCAGACTATCATTAAGGTGGCTGGCGGGGATAGAGTCAAAGTAATTAGATTTGTACTTCTCATATGTGCAAAAATAATAGGGGGGTCCCATGCATTTTTTTGAGATAGAGAAGATTCAACCCTATATAGGATCATATAGTGATTTGTCACATAAATCCTTAGATTCATATACTAAAGTAATTAGATTTTGTTATAACTTCTTCAGCACTTAGATATTAAGCATATCTTTGCAGTAGATACAATATTGACATACGGTCCCAGGCATATTTCTAATATTGTTGATGATTGAAATAATAGATGTAAGGATATGGTTAGAATAGTGACATCTAGATTATATAGTCTTTTTCTATTGGTCATATACAGCAGCCCCCATGGTTCATGTGTAATGTCTCTGCCTCACTCACAGAAGATCCTGGGTTCAAGTCCATGCCAAGCCTGCCTCTATTTTGCACATTTCGTCTATCCATAAATTCAATGTAACACAGAGACCCCTGGTGTCCAAGTGATGAACTAACAATCCCCGCAAGCCACCTTAAGGTCTTTGCTGCGTAAATATATTTCTTTTATGATTTCCTTCATAACCTCAGATATCTACCCACATATTATGTACTAACAAACCACAGGTGCCTACTAAATAGAGTTCTAGTTTTATATCATTTCTCTACAAACTGTACCAAACTTCTCCGTATATTTTGCTCCTGTGAAAAATGAACCAGGCCTGCATAATATAGGAACTGGGGGACTGAATGTCCTCCATGGTGTACACCTTTTTCAAGGACTGTCATGGCTAAAATGCCACCTACTGTTCAGCCTCTCAAACACAACAGGGGCGTAGGAAAAGGGGGGGCCAGGGGGGCCTGGGCCCCCCCCAATCATAAAGGAGGTGGGGCCTGGGTATGTCTGGGCCCCCCCAAAATTTGCCAAGAATTTACAATAAATTGAACAAGAAGCTAAAACTTTGGATTTCAAATTAGATTGATATAGTAATGGGATAGGTAAAATGAGGGCCTGGGCCTCAAATCAGATCTAAAATCCATTAGAAAATTACTTTTTGATACAAATTTTATAGAGGTATGTATAGGCGCTAGTGCGCTTGAGGCGACAATTTAAAGTAGGGCCCCCGCTGGGCCCCCCCGATGAAGATTTGCTTCCTACGCCTCTGCACAAGTCCTGTTAAATAGCAGTTCTCAGGTATCCAGCCTGTTGTGCTGTATTTTGTATTGATATATGTGTATCACATGCGATGCTGAGTTCAATGGACATATGGAAGGGTGGTATTAACTTTATATTTACTTCTCTTTTATACACAATTACACTGGATGGCAACTACCAATGCACAGGGCTGAATGTTAATTAGTTCCCACACAATTCAAACCATGTCTCTACTGTGCTGTATTCACACACGTGAACCCTTTCGGGGAGAAACGGTATGATCGGAAGTGTGTTCCTGGTACCGGTGAATATGCGAAAGTTTACTGCTCATATTTTACAAGCGAAATTGGCGCCACGTTAGCGCTTCTCCTCGAAAGACGTAACCATTTACACAGGTGCACACTGGCTACAGATTGAGTAGTTCTGCAGTTTGACACTTGATGGCAGATAAACAGTGGATCCCCCTCCCCTACTTTGGTGCTCTGAGGTATAAACCCTCAGGGTACCACTGCACAAGGTCAGTCCCGCTTCCGGTGAGGCTTCCTGTTTACTTCTATTTGTAAGGTCAGAGGGTGAACCTGCGTTTGCTGGTTCCCCCAATTTTCTACCTGTGCATTGGCACCCCTGGTGGACAAAGGAGACTTGGGACAAGAGCTGGTTACTGAGGTACCCCTCTTTGATCCTAGGCCCTTCATGGGTGGCAAAGGAGAGTTGAGACTAGAGCCTTCACTCCCTCTTACTACTACTATGCCTAGGATTGCCTCTGCTTGGCGACAGTCTCTCACACTCTTCAATCCTTGGTGAAACCGTGTACCACTGTACCGCAGGAAGTATAGTGACGGTTTACTGAATTTAACTCCCACTATGCACCTGTTCCACCTGAAAGGATCAGGAAATACTACTGAGTACTCACCCCCCAAGCATAACTTGCAATTTCTAGTTTAAAACATATGCTTGAAGAGTGACAAGTTCATTGCCATTCCAGTGGTCACTATTGCCACAATATGGTGCTAGGTACAAGTGTACCTCCAGTCCCCCCCCCCCCTAAGGGAAGTCCAGCATACCAGGTCGCCACAGGAGACCAGTGTACCATGGTATTACATCACCACAGGGTCCAGTGTACCAGTACTCAGGAACAAACACAGACAGCTAAAAGGCAGAGGCTGTAACGGTCCCACGTGTTGCTGACCTTCTATATGTGTACATGTGTAGAAGAGCTGACTGTGGTTAGTTATCAATGGGTCTGGACTACTATATTTGACATGGGGATGTTTGAATAAACACCTGTCTTGTATTAGCACTTGAGGAAGTGGCTATTAGTACAAGGGCGCATTACAGTTCATTGAAGTCACAGAGGGGACATTATAAATCAGGCCAGATCTTGAGATACTAACTTCTATAGAACCCTGCGTGTTAGACTTGGGTAGAATGCTAAATCAAAGTTGCACCTAAAGCCTGAAAATGCGCCCTTTTAACCTATAGTAATGCTTTGGTATTTATTTTGACCTCCTGGAGGGCTTGGAAAAAAATTGACCCCCGCGTTTAAGGGGTCAAAAGATTCTGACCCCCCCTCAAACTGATCACTCCCTATAAAGCGGCCAAAATCAATACACAGCTGCACCTTAATTATAGGTTATTTCAACTCAGGGTGCATCTTATACCTATAGGAGCTACTATACACACACACTCTTACTTCGAGGCTGTCAGCACAGGGCCTGTTACAGCCTGTGCTCCCAGACATCACGGTTTGCCCAGGTCTATAGTTCATCCTACCCACACAGGTGTCAGTAGTCTAGCACGGGTCTGTTATACCACAGTTCCCGGGCACAGTTCTTACAGTCGCTCTATCACAGAGTGCCACAGCACCAGTGACAGGACTACCGTCTCCATCAACATGGTGAACCTAAAGGTTGTAGGGCTGGATGTAGAGGTACCTGCCTGGGTCATTCTCCTACCCTCTAGTGCTATACTACTCTACCTGTGAGTATATTTATAGTCCACTCTATGTTTACATCTTACTAAGCTAGACTGACCCCATTGTTGATCCTACGGCCCATGTATACACATGGTGGTGAGCCTAAAGGGTGTATAGCAGGGGTGGGCATATCCCAAAGTGCTGGAGCAAACGCACAAATCGTTGTAGCAATGGGTCTTCAATGGGATTGGTGGGCAAATCGCTGAGAGATTTTTTAGCTTCTACTTGTCAAAATTGCAAAAGGGTCACTTCTTGCAGAATTGACCTGGCCCTCCATGGAGACGAATGTTAATGCCGCCGCGCTTCCCTGGGTGCCCAGCCTAACGGGGGTTGGGAGGCAGAGCCCCCGATCAAGGAAATATGCCAGAACTCATCTGAATTTGAATTACATTCAGATGAGATCATCTGAAACTTAAATGGAAGATTATTATATTATTATTATTATTCAGATGAGATCTCATCTGAAAACAGTCAGAAGTGTGTGACAGCATGGTCCCACCACATCCCTGAGGAACTAAGGCGGCATGACTGTTTGTCTCCAGTGTGACGTCATTCTACTTCCGGCCAGGTCAAAATCCCAAGAAGAGACCCAGATGCGTCAAAATTGGTGTATTTTGGGGGCTTTGCGAGGCACAATCCCCAGCAGCCCCTCCCCCCCTACAAAAAGAAATTTCTTGTTTTACCTTGAAATGTTGTGTTCTAGAGGATTTAAGGGGCAAATTACTGTAAGGAGATTATCATTCAGCCTCAAAATATTACTGTGTTTTGGGGATTTAGATGTGGCAAATTGCTGCAAGAGAATTTTAAAGTTTAACCTTTAAAATAGGTGTGTTATTGGAGCTGTTGAGGCAAATTGTTCATGAAAAAAGTTCAGATTCTCTGTTCTAATTTGGGGTATTGTAGGGGCTGGGAAGGTGGCATAGCACCAAAACATTTCAGGCTATACCTCTAGGTAGGATATGTTTTCAAAGATTTTACCTTTAAACATTGGTGCTTTAGAGGAACAGGTTGGTAAATTGCAGTCAGAATATTTTAGAACTTAACATTTAAAATGAGTGGGTTTGCAGCATTTCTTGGGGACAAATTGCTCCAGGAAAAATTACAGATTCTACAGGTTGATGTGGTGTGTTCTAACTGATTAAGAGACAAATATCTCCAAAGAAATCTTTTAGATTCAACCTCAAAGCATTCGTGTGTTCTAGGAGGCAAACTTCAGATTCTGCCTTTAAGATTGGTGTGATCTTAAGGTTTTTGGAGGCACATTGTTCCAAGAAAAATTTTCAGATTCTTCCTTTATAATCTGAACAGTTATCGATTCCAGAGGATTTGGGAGAAAATGAGAAGTATAATATTGCTCTAAGGTAACAGTGAGAGTTCAATCATTAGCTACATAAGTATTCAAACCTCAAGGTGAAATTACAGTCAGGAATATTTAGATTCTAACTAAATTTGTGTTTTGAAGGGATGTGGGATTTTATGTCACAAGGAACAGTAGGAATTCCATCCTTTATTGTATTGAAGTGTTTTTGAGCATTTTTCTCCCAGACCTCTCCCTTTAGAATGGTGATTAGACACTATGAGCCTATGAAAAGGAATATTGAATTGTTTTGGTCAGTGTTCTATATATTCAGGGATGTGATTTCCTACACTTAAGAGTCAAAATATCGACCCTCATGATTTTCACAGATGTAATGAGAAATCTTTGAACATTTATAGTGGGGGGGGGGCTGTCTTAGATATTTTGAGGCTATGAAATACCAAACGACCTGTAGCCATGTTGTTGGATCAAGGTTCCTACACATTGGCCAAAGTGAAATCACATCCCTGAATTATTTTAGGGGATATTTGGCATGTATTGAAAAAGTAATAACTTTGGTTCTACTTGGAATATTTATGAAAAAAAAATTTCAGATTCAGAAAGCTCATATTATCCCCAATGTGACTGTTGCATTTCTCAAGCCCTATGTCGCACATTTTTTTGCGACATTGCGACAGCTGCCCACCCCTGGCAAAGCTGTAAGTGGGGCCCTTGATGGGGGGTTTCCTGTAGTGTCCGTATGCGGCAATTCACGTTGTAACTCGTTACGTGCATCGCGGAATTCTCACTGTTTTAAAATACATGTATAGTACTTCGGGGTCAGACCGCGAACCGCGGGATCGACCGTAGTAAGCAAACCAACAGTTGTGTCCACTTTATTCTTCCTCAAACTCCACAGTCCCCATGTCACAGGCCAATGTCCAATGTCACTAAGCATAAACCCATATCACTAGTGTCACAAGCATAGCTGATCCAATTAGACCTATATATGATATGGGGCTTATAAAAACTCAGAGAGTGGTCATTATTTATTTGATCTGGCTTTTTCCCCTATAAGAGGCCAATTTTTTTTTACACACCACCCCCTTTCAAGATTTTTACGCCCTTTCAAACAAACCACCCCCTCCCTGTTGATAAATAATGACCACTCCCTATTCAACAGGGGAGGCGGAAGCTTTTCAAAGCTTGGGCCCAGCAGCCAGAGATATTGGGTGGGGGGGCTCTCAATTTATTACAAAAACCCTCTAAATAAAAAAGGAGAACCCACCTTTGGATTATAACCAATAAACCCAGGAAGATTTTGAAGATCTGTGATCAAAAAGGGTGCATTCTGAAGCCTTCTGAGGATTTCTGAGACCTTCTATATCCTATTTTTCATGTCACTACAAACTAAATGCCTGCCCAGGCATAGATTAAAGTCAGAAGAATATATATGTACGTTTGTAAAATACATCTACAGTAAAACCAACCAACTATCAACCTGGCGCTGACATATATGTACCTCTCATGAGTCAATAAAGCCAATCTTGAATCTTGAATCTTGTCACTAAGCTCCATGTCACATGTCGATTTTAAGAAATGGCCATGGCACCATGTCGATTTTAAGAAATGGCCGTGTCGAATTTAGGGGCCTAGGGCCATGTAAGTAGGTCGAGGCGTTCGGGCAGCGGTTTTCTATCGATATCTAGTGCATTATGGGTAGGGGTGACCTCGAACGCTAACTACCCCACCTCAGCTGGTTCCCTCCACCCCCTTCCACCCCAGCCAGGTCTGGCTAGGTACCAGTCCTTAACTATGCTTGGAAGTGTAGTAAGTTGACTTGGGGATCAACATTGACCCACATGGGGCAGACCAATAGGGGGTGGCCTTACAAACCAGCATTGATCCCTCGGTCGTACTCCGAACGCCTCGGGTGTATAGTAGTAGCAGTACCTGGGTGCCTGTCTGTCATTCTTCCTAGTACCACCTAGTCCTAGGCCTACTAGGCGAGGGGCCTTGGATGGGAGGTCCCCATATCACATGTCTAAATCAAGAAATAGACAAAGGTGCATGAGAATTGGTCAGCACTGTGTGATAACCCTCAGTGCTAAATTCAACTTGAGATAAATGCAGATGCCACATGCATCTTAAATCCCTTATAAAGTTTTATACCCTTAGGAACCTATCACGTCATATGTCCGACTTAATGGCATGTCACATGTTTTCCCTTCATGTCACTACTGCTCATGTCACATGTCGAATTTAAGGAAGGGTCATGTCACCCTGTCAAATCTAGGGGTCTACAATCATATCTCAGTCATATCCAACTCTACATATAAGTATAAAGCACCGTATATACTAACCTATATAAGGACCCTGCCAATCCCATATATAGTACCAGTATGTATACTTGTTCGTGCATCATAGAACACAGACATAATAAAAGTAATGACAGGGACAGAGACAGACAGACTGTCAGACTGGAATACAGACAAGAAAACAGATCGACAGGCAAGACTTGAAAAGCGGTATTAAAAGGGACTGTACAACTGAGAGAGAGGAGTATGATTGGCCTCTCATAACCCGTATCCTAACTTAGCCTGAGGAGACACTGACAACCATTTACCCCTCCCCCTTCCCCTCTCTACCTACCCCTCCCCCAAGGTAAGGAGAGACACAGACAAAGAGGGGGCTCTGGATGACCCCATGTCATATGTCAATTTAAAGAAATTCTTGTGTCACATGTCACCTAAATCAGCACCTATGTCGTGTCACTAATTTGTTACCTCATATCTCCAAGGCCCATGTCAGATGTCGCCTTTAATAAAATAGCCATATCAACATGTCGAATTTATTGGTCCAATCCCATAAAGAGAAGGAAAGCAGCCATGTCCACACACTGTCCCGGGACGATGAAATCAGTCTTCACAAATTTCATAAGTGTTTAAAAGATTATAGCCAGACTAGGCTATACTACACATAATATGTATGGCAAGCGATATGGTCATCACATATATTAGAATAGCTTAATTCCATGAACAACATCATTGTATCAACAGTGAGCAAAAAAAATACCAATAACTGAAAATTTGACATTACCCCAAGGGTCTCTGATGTTGACTATTGTAAGTACTAGTTAAATGGGACACGATACAATACAAATACAATATAATATATGGATACAGGATAATGCCTCAGCAAATATTGATTACATGGAGTCCTCCCATACCTATGAAACTGTTATCTCTTATCCGTAAACCTTTAAAGGCCCATGATGTATTAATACATCTTGCCCATTGGTCAGCATAATGCATTCATGTAGCCCTGGTTACTCGCCAGGTCTACATTCATGCATTATGCAGACCCTACAGGGTTGAAAGAGTCCCCGAGGGTCGCCATGTTGCATTGATTACCCATTGAGGGCTAGCATCGACTATAGTCGACACCATGGCAGGCCTAGCGTCGACTTTAGTTGATGCCAGTTATATAGGATTAGTATAGGAATTGAAAATAGGCTCGTCCTCTAGGAACTATACTTTTTTCAGAGGCCGTCCCCATGGCCAGGGCAACAATATTTGCTGTGCCCTTAAAGGGTTAAGTATTACCGAACCGACTCACTATCACTACAGAGGTAAATCATGACGATCGTTGTGCATGATGCATTAATGCATAAAGTGGTCCTTATAGGGTTAATCAGGCAAAATAAAGCACCAAGCAGCTGATAAAGGGTTAAAGTGGATTAAGATAAAAGGCATGTGCCATTGACACATTGACCTTTGACCTGAGCTTGCAGCTCTTGCTGTCTTAGTCACCAATGGTTCAGGCAACTATGAAATCAGAAACACCAAACATATTTTAGGTGATAGGTCCTACATAATTCATGTGTCCTTTGGTTTTGGAATGCATCGCCAAGTGGAGGGGGGCCTTAATTTGTGGACTTTTAGGGGAGACATTATAAAAAAAAGAGGACTTTTACATTGGGGTGGTCATTTAAAAAAAACACTTGTTATGAAGCCTCACCCCTTCCCTCAGCCTCTCCCTTATGATACTTATCATTACATTGTACAGGTATGGCTGCCGTAATCATAGTTACTTCAAGAAGCAGGGAATTCAGGGGCCAAGGCCTCTGCCCTTCTTCGGAAACATGCTGGACTTGGCGACAGACCTTGAGGTAAGGTGTAAAATTATCGAGCTGTTTAAAATGGTGAAGTTAAACTCTGCTTTTATAAAATATTGATAATACACCTCTTAATAAGCATACAGTAAATGATGCATATCATATTCCCATGAGGAGGCAGTGACTCTTTGGTAGTGGGTCCCAACTGCGATACTAGAGCCCACCATTTTTGGCCATTTCACAGCCCATTAACCTGTAACTAAATATTATTTCAGCCCCCTTTTTAAAATTCTAATTGAGAATCAATTTTTCCTTTTACATTTCATAAAGTCAAAATTTTCGATTTCACATTCCAGTTTTAAAATTCAAAATGAAAATCATTTTTCATTTCATTTTTGAAAGTTGATTTTTTTTTCACATTGCATTTTGGCCCTCCTAGGCCACTGTAGATAACAGCCCCTCTCACCAGGGGCCTCGTTCGTGTAAACTATGGTCCTTTGACAATAATATTCATAAATCTCACAGCCCTGGAGTGATTAGATGGAATATTCCTTTTCATCCAGGTTATAATATGTATTTATATTCCCCTAATATTGAACTGCAATTCAATCAACAGCCCCCCTTTTTTCTCCCCCCTTGCACATTGACAGCCACAGCTCCTCGGGGTTGGTACCGCAGTTGGACCCAAATTTAGACCAAGTGCCCCCCCCCCGGCATATTCCCAAGTAGAAATCATGAATCTAAACGTTTATCTCTTTGAACTTTCAGAGGATTGGTGAACTTGACATTGAGCTAAGGCAGAAATATGGGGATCTTGTTGGGTGAGTGTAATTTTCTTCAAATCTTAATTTCCAGCATGGTTGGATCTATTTATTTCAGTGTTCAAACCTCAGGTTTTACTCAGTCGTGATGCATCACGATCGAGCATCAATTTTTAAAACCCTTATAATTGTGAGCATTACTTCCATCATTACCGTAAATCCCCGGTCATAAGCCGGATTTTTTTTCTATTTTGGGCCCAAACCGGCTTCTAAATTTTTCCCAAAGTCCCCCCCGGCTTATGACCGTTTTTTTTTTTACTATAGAATAAAGAGAAAATGGGAAAAATTTGACACCAAAATCGGCTTATAGGATTTTCCTGAACTCACCCCCCGGCTTATGACCGGGGCCGGCTTATGACCGGGGATTTACGGTAGCATTATTCTTATCTTTTACCCATGTATGGGCCCTGGGGTCTACCGTATTGTGTTGTATAAGTGCATCGATGTCAAGCAGTCTATACCAGTGGCACTTTTTCACTGTTTCTCAAGACTTAGATTATAAAATTTCAAATGCTCTGTTCTTCCGGTGCATATTCAATACCGGCAATTGCTTCAGACCCAGTGCTTATACAGGGCAAAATGGGAGGTGTTTAATCGCGAGGGTTGGCATTATGCATTAATGCTTCAAGTTACCCGCTGGGGCTGCTTTCTTACATCGCCAATGCCCATGATGCATGGAAGCACTAGCAGCTCTTAAGATACTCTTAACCACTCCTAGCTGCTAATGCTTTTATGCATCATGCCTGGAAAACCTCAGGGTGTAGAGGCAAGGAGAAAGGGTGCTCCGTGCTAAAAGTCAACTTTAAAATTCAGATCACTAGCTTTACAGTGATATATTGCAAGAGAAGATACTCCTGTTAGTCTTAAAGGAATGGCTTGCTAAATATGGGTAGTTATGACCATTTCCTGAATGGCAATAAGCTCTAGATCTAATTGGTCATGAGATACATCAAAAATTAGCATAATTTATGCTAATTAACTAAATTAGCATAATTTTTTAATTCTCTTGCCCATAACTTTTGAACTAGAAATGGTATTTTCATTCTGTTTTCACCATAGTAAACCTGGTGAAACATACCTTCAAATGAGATCATTGATTTTCCTATTTAGAATGAAAATCATGTTTCCATGGCAACAGAAATCAACAAAAATGCATATTTAAGCCAAAAAACGTTCTTTTTACATGCCTTGTTTGGAACCTTTCCACCCAAAATAGAACGTTTTATCAAAAATCATTGAATTCTCCATGAAAAAGTACCCTAAAACAGTTTTAGGCATATTTTTCCTATTCTAGCCCATAGTGATGCCCCCTGGTGGCTAAAACAGGTACTAAATCCCGCAGGAACTCCCATTTCTCCTTGCTGGCTCATTCTAAGTCTGATGTAGCAATGGAGTGCCAGCTAGCAGACTGCCCATCACTTCATAGGTACATCGTGAGGACCAATGGGCATGATGCACTCCTGCATTAACAGCCATCATTGTGTTAAAGTGTTAATTGTGCTGACAGGTCGTACATGGGGTCACGGCCTAACCTCACCATCTACGACCAGGAACTTCTGTCTCAGGTTATGGTGAAACAGTTCCACAACTTCCAGAACCGGCAGGTAAGAATGGAAATATAAACCCGGTGAACGGGGGTACTTCAATTTTGTTCTATAAGGGTGTGTGGCTGAACCAGCGACAACCCTTACCCTTGCTAGGATGCTTGTTTGCTGTTCTCTTTAAAAACTTGCCCTTGTTATAGGACATTTTTGACACAACAATCTTATATTTGGGCTATTTAGTATTCTAAATTTACCTTCTCTGGAGAAAATTTTGTTCATGAAAACTGGCCCTGTGACACTATATGATATGTTATAAAATGAGCATTTTGTCCGGAATAACAAGGGTAATGATGCATCCTAGACCAGTAAGATCATCTAATGAAGTGGAACCAAAATATCTAATTTTTAAATTTTGAGAGTGACTGTTAATTGTTATTTGATCACTGCAGTGCACAGGTAGCTATCATGTAGGCCTATGGCTATCTTTTTCCTGCAAAATAGGCTATGTGTAATGTATAGTATGTATCCGCTACAGACTTTTGAAAATATTCGGCTAATTTACAGTAAATTTGACTAATCAAAATCTATAATTCGTACATAAATATCACACTAATGTAGACCGTGCACTACAATTTGAAGGTCAGTGACATAAATCTGTCCTGCAGTGACATTAATATATTCATATGATGCAGAATATTAGAAATGGGGACAAAATCATGGAGTCCATGCTGACTCAGATGGAGGATGAACGATGGAAGCACGCTCGCTCAACCATGTCACCTACATTCACTACTGGAAAACTCAGACAGGTAATTCAGTAATCACCCAGCGAGTGCTTACCTATGACAACTTGTGATAACATTTTCGGTGGATGAGCGAAAATATTATATTAAATAAGCGAGTGCTTACCTATGACAACTTGTGATAACATTTTCGATGGATAAGCAGAAATATTACATTAAATACCTTAGCCCCATCCATTGAAGTAGTTTTCGCTGAAAGATTACCACCAGGCTGGATATCTAATCCTGCAGATGTACCATTCAGCAGGCACTGTTCATTCTTCACTGGACCAAACATTTGATAACTGAGAACATAATATCTTATTGTGAAAGGGAATAATGGAAAACAGATAATTATATGACATTTTAATTATTAATATAAAGTATTTGAGCATTCTGAGGACGAGATTCCTATGTGTCTATAGACCTTTACACGAGTTAGTTTTTTATTTTATTAAATGAATATTAAACACAAGAAATAAGAATTTAGTTACTTTTCGATTCCATAGAATATATATAAGATACAAGAATTAGGGATTTTACTGTTAGTTTTCTGTTTTATAATGTGAGCATAACATACAAAAATTAAAAACATCTTAGCACTAACATTGAAAAAGGCTTCTGGAAAAGATTAGGTGCTATTACAACTGGGCTTGAATTTATTGCCTCAACACTTGGTTCTGTCAGTGCTCGCTCTTCTAAATTATTTGACACCACTGAAAATCTCAATGCAAAATTCAAAGATTTTGAAGGGGTCCATGATAGAGTTAGAGCATTGGAGGATAGGGTTGAGGCCCTAGAAATTAAGAATGCCATGAATCAGACCCACATAAACCAGCTACAGGAAAAGGTACAGCGTTTAGAGGTCAATAAGAGGAAACAGAACATTATTATTAGAGGTGCTTGTGAAACCAAATACCCCAGGCCTAAAGATCTTGTCACTAAACTATTTACTGACATTGGTATTAAGTACACCACTGCAGATTGTGATGCTATTTTCAGGCTAGGCACGCCAAGAAAACAAGTACCCGGTAAGAGAGCTCCCCTCCCTCGCCCTATTCTTGTACAATTAGCACCTAATAAGCAGAAAGGGGAAGTCTATTCTAACCTGAAAAAACTGAAGGACAACCAAGACTGGAAGGGCATTAGCATACAGGACGACCTGACACCCGCTGAATTGTCTGCCCAACGAGCCTTAAGAATTGTAGCAGCCCATGCTAGATCACTCGGCAAAGAGGTAGATCTAAAAAGACGCTCAGTTACCATTGACAATACTACATACAATCAGTACAATCTTGAGTTATTGCCACCGGAGCTATCATTAGAAGCAGCCAAAACAATTAAGGTTAAGGAGGGAATAGCATTCCAATCCAGCTATAGCTATCTGAGCAACCTTTACCCATGTACCTTCACGTTTGAAGGAATTACAGTAAAAAGTGCTGAACACGCGTTTGCACATCAGGCAGCTCTTGCATCGAATGCCACTCAACTTGCTACTAGGATACTGAATGCGGAAGATGGGTATGAAGCAATGAGACTGGCGAAAGAAGTGCAAAAGGCCCCTGAATGGCAACCAGTTAAAATTGGGAAATTGGAGGCAATCCAAAGGGCTAAATTTCTCCAGAACGAGAAGCTACGTAACAAAATAATAGCCACTTCCGGATCCAGCCTATTTGAGGCAACACGCTCAAAGTCATACGGAACCGGGTATACTCTACAAGATGGGGACAAAAACTGTGCAGCTGCCCCTGGACAGAATTTATGTGGCAAGACTTTAGAGAAAGTGAGAGACTACCTCATCTCCATAGCTGACTTGGAAAGAAGAGCCAATCAGACCAGAGAGATAAAGGTAACACAGCCCAGGAAGCAGTAGCTATTATAGCCCCACCCAAAATCGTCTCTGACGGTACAAGTAGCTACCCATGGACTGGCCAATTTCTTACTAGCTCTCTCCCTTCGATATTGGTGTAAGTATGACACCATTTAAGGCATTAATTCCTATGGACAGCAGAGGGGCTGGCATGGAGGGGAGGCTATCCACTCTAATCCAAAATGAAGAACTGAATATGCAGGTTAAAGTTCTTAATGAATCGGGGGCTAAGTTAAATGACATACTGGAGAAAACACTTCTGGAGCTACCACTTGACAATTACCACCTAGTAGTAATTATTGGTGGAATTAATAATCTCACTGAAATACATGCAAATGGTAAGGTCACTCCCAGATATGATTCGGTAGGCAGCCTGCTTAATTGCATGACAGACAGGTACACTATGGTAAAGGATGTACTTCTTGACCTGAATTATGACGTGGTGTATGGCCAACTTACAGGTATGTCCATAAACAAGTTTAACCATACAGAGGGCCTTTTTCCTGAGCATCAAGAGGTAATTGATCAATCCATTCCATTAATAAACCAGATGCTGGTCTGTTTGAATAATGGAGACAATCCCTACTTCAACTGCCCTTTGGTTGGCCCTTGGCTACAGTCAACAGTGCACCCAATTGTACATGGAAAGCGCAGACACAAGTACAACCGATACTATGATGGTATACACCTACTTCCTAAGTGGAAGGACATCTGGGCTCGTGAAATCCTTCAAAGCCTCAAGACCAACAAAACAAAACTTGAACAGTTTTATGACTTTGTGCCCTGGAATTAGGCAAACCTACAATTATTAAGAGACAACTGTAAATTGATAATATTTGTCTATACCTCCCCCCCCAAGAACGTATACATCTTATAGGAGTCACATTTAGAATGACTCAATAACAATATAGCAAGAGTAGTAACATGCAATGGCATGAGAACTTCATTGCTATACTGTGCTCTAAATTGCCCCTATCAGTTTTATAAGCAATAAAACATGTAGGCTATACTCATAAACTGAATGAAGACAGCGCTACACGGTCTATACTTATGAACTGACTGAATTTACAGTGCAAAATATAGTATAGTATATAACTTAATAACATCTACCATCTACTTAAAATGAAGTATAACCAGCCTGAATATATTATTCACTAAGTAGAATCAAATATGCATTGGCTGTAGATATCTATTTGCAATTTATATATATCGACATAATACTGGTATAGAAACTCAATAAGTAGCCATGAGGTATTATTACGGCACCATTATTTAAGTTTAGATATTGTAAGGGTTTGTGGCCTTACGGACCTGGGGGGTTCGGGTCTTACGATTCGGAAAGAAAGAGTAAGACAGTATTCCAAGTGTATGCCAACGGTTAGGTTTATTACTTAATGCACACTCACGGCTGCCGAATGATATCAAAGAGGCAGCTAATATTAAAAAGCAGTGGTCTACATAGTGCGGAGGCCAGAAGGGCCTCTGACGTAGCGGCTGAGCCCTGGGCTTTATATACGGACCCAGGTGTTCGTCGTCAGATGTCCCCACAGACCCGGATCGGTGCTGCCACCTATCCGGAACCTGAGGAACGTCCGACGACTCGACTCACCCGCCACGTCAGACGGTACCCAACTCCTATGGTAGTAAAGTGTACCTCTACACCACTCCCCCAGACATTTAGGAGGGTGTTATACGTATAATATTACTAGGATAACATTTCTACATGTCTAAACCTTTAGTAATAGAGGTACAACCATAGGTATAACATTAGCACTAAATAAATTGTGAACCAGATGTCATATATATATATTCGATAGTGAATTTTAGTTACATATAACGATTAGGATGTTGAAATATTATACGAATTACTTGAAGAAGAGACAGTTATGTGAAACGGAACTGTCTATTTAATTATTATACCACATAATATTGTATTATATTTCAGGTATAATTAATAAGACAAGTAATATGAATCGTATACATGTGATGATGACAGCTATATGTAACGGAACTGTCGATAATAAAACATATCACAAAATAACATCCGTATGTGTGTTTGTAGTCATTTGACAACACATTTGAATATGTAGTCTTAAAGAAGACTGTTATAGTAACATCACTATCTAATGACATGTCGTATATTAATATTATACGAATCCGTTAAGGATTCCGTGAGTAGTACGAATAGGATTATTTATAACATACACTTGAAAAAAAGAAAAAAAACATCACGGTGTGGTAATGAATATAATAATATATTATCACCGTGTACCTAATAACCTTTATAGCACCAGATCATTATACTTATTATATATTTTGTCTCGCAGGACAATAATATGTGTTATCTGGTGAAGTTTAACGGATCTTATAATATAAATACTAATAGTGATTAGAGATCCGTATCAGGAAATGTCTATGTACCCGTATTATAATATGTATCTAGTGGATATGTACATACATATAATATTATAGAAAAATAGAAATATGACATTATATACAATATATAGGAATTATAAATGCTGCTGGAGTCTTCTGCTGTATCCTCCGGGTACTAGTAGGTAGGTGTGGTCAGCTAACCACGGGATGGACGTGCTAAAGTTTATAGTTTCCTTATATTGAGTGAACACGGTAGTTGATTTGGGGCAGCTACCCACAATCCTCTAGTAGTGCTAAAGTTTATAGTATATCCGAATGGTGTAGATTTGTAGAATATTAGTCCGGATGTGTCAACTGTGTAGAGAACGTAATCCTTTTTAAGTTTTAGTTGACATAAGTAAAATAATAGTCCGATATAAGTTGATCCGGAAGTAATAGTAGTAGAGATATAAGTCCATTCGGGAGTACAGATGAGTTGTAGAGGTAAATCGTAAAGTCCATCCTAGTAATTGGTTAGCACGGGTAACGGCAGGAGTCTGGAACTGGCATCCGGATACGTCTCACAGCAGCAAGTCTACTATCGGATTGTTCATGGATGAAATTATAAATCCGAATAGGCTATTCAGGGTGTAATAAATGTTATACAACCTGAATAATAGACTGGTCAAAGGAACCCGGAACACATAGTATAGGTGTTCATGCACTAGTAAAAGCATTCGCAGACCTTTAGGGTTCCGCAAAGACTATATCTGGTCATTTGGTGTTGGAAAAAAAATTATGGAAGAAATAACCCTAGCATGCTTTAAACGGATTTCTTAGCATGCTTCTTCTTCAGAAGAGCTAAAGCCGACTCGGGAGTGCCGTCCCACTCGTCCAAGTCGACTCCGAACACCCTCATGAACTTAGTGTTCAGGTTGGTGTTCCGAGTGATCTCCTCTTTTACACGCTTTTCCAACACGTGTACATCCATAGCTGCTTTTTCTTGAGCAGCTGAGGCAGCCTCCTCCTGGGCCTTTACATCGTCCCGGATGAGAGTCTCGAGACGTTGCTTTTCAGCGTCGCCCACCTGTTTCATACATAACAGGGTTTCGTTTAGGAGACCCTGATGAAACTCGACCGCTTTTTCACGAACGGTCTTCTCCCAATGGGTGTAGATGGCCTTCTGGACATCTGCCTCCCCTTGGCGAGACTTCTCAAACCAAACTTCCGCATTACCAGTTTTAATGGTAATGGCGTCCTTTGGTTTCTCAGGTGCCGCGACAGCCTTGGGAGGAGTCGAGGCGGCCTGTGGACCACTTCCGGGTTTAGGACTCCCGGACACACCTGTCGTTGGTACGCAGAAGGCAGGTGGTACGTTCTGTTTCAGTCCCATTTGCAGGTACATGTTTAACTGCTCCTGGGTAAAGGTAACTGGTGGGGCGGCTGGAGCGGATGCAGATCCGGCGGCAGCAGATGCGGTGGTCTTCTTTGGCATAAGGCGACCATCCTTTCCTACCACCAAGGTCTGGCTCTCAGGTCCAGGTCCCTGGTTTAAGGACGGAAAGTTTCGAGAACTCACTTTCCCAGGTTTAGATACGGCTCCAGCGTATCCGGCAGGTTCAGGCTTCTTGAACACCGGAGTGCCCTGAGCCTGTTCTGCGGGGTGCCTTGTCAGAGGGGACCTGGAACGGTCCTCTGCTCTGACCTTCGGTTTTGTTGTACTCTGACCATTACCATTGCCGCCGCGGTTCTGGTCTCTCCTGCTCCTTTCACGAGCTCTCTTTGCATCCTTTCCGGATTCCTCGCATTTCTGCCAGAGAGACTCGTGCATGTCCAGTTTACCCTTTCCAGGAGTCAGGACTATCTTTGCTCGGAGTTTCGAATCCTTGGTCTTCGGAACTTCGCAGAGGACTTGGTCCCCTGGTCGGATCTTAGACCAAGCATCCTCGCTCAGGCTATCGAACTCCTTCATGAGTTCCTGATGAAGCTCCATGATGCGCTTCCGGGCCCCGTCCAAACCTTCTGCGTGGCATTTCTTCTGGTGTCTAGCCAGATCACTACGTCGGTTGTATTGCACCTTCGTAGTACACTTCTTGCCCTTCTTACCATAACTCGGATCACAGATGTAAACCGGGTGATGGTGGAAGTGGGCCTCTACCAGATGCCTTTGGAACCGGGCTGGAGTACTCCAGGTCCGGATCGAGACATCACTCGCATCCTGGCAGATAGAGAAGGGACAGGACTTTTGATCGTCACCGTACCACTTCTCTAAAGCCCAACGCAGCTTCCTCCTCTGGGTATAAGTGTAATACCCTTCGGTGTGGTTTAGCATAAGCCACATCTTTCGATAGGCTTTGCTCGGATTGGGGTCCTCGTCCGAAAGGCGCATCCAATCTTCATCATCCGACTCATCGTTCTTATTGATTGAGTCTGGACAGGCATAGAGGGTAGAGCCGTCCTTCTTAACTCCGTACGCACAGTCGGAGAAACACGTCGGGATCCGGGTTTTGAATCCGGATTTGGCGTTAGCCCAACGTTCGGCCTCGGTTTGAGTTGATGGAGTGGCCTTCTCATCATACTCAACCGAGGATTCGTGCACCGACTCCTCGTCAGACGACTCAACCTCCATGGCAGTACTACCAGTGGTTGAGGTGCTGGGTTTCGGCTCGGCTCTCGCAGAATCCGGGAGATTCTTGAGCTTCCGAGCAGCGGATCGTCGGTTCTTACTGACCTTCCAGTCTTCCTCCGGTTCCTGGGTTCCGGATGTGCTGGAGGTCGTGGCTTCTACTGGAGTAGTAGTGCTGCCGGTAGCTGATGTAGCACTGGCGGAGCTTCTGGTGGCAAGCTTCAGGTCGGGGATAGGAGGTGCGGGTGCTTCCGCGGCCCTCTTAGCCTCTTCCTGTGCCTCCTGTTCGGCAGTCATGCGGCGGACAATAACCGTCCGAAGGGCTGCAGCTCGGTCCAATCCGATTAGTGAATTGTTCTGGACATCCACCAATTCCTGTTCGGTTATGTAATAACCGTCGTCCCACTGCTCGAAGTTAGCAGCGGCCTCCCGGAATTCCTTAGTGGTCCGGCACGGCGTCCGGATAGCACTAGGGCGTGGGTAGGTCTGGCCATCGGTATCCCAGACACAGCCTACCCAGTTAATGTTCGTAGCCTTGACGTTCCACAGGGACTTGTCAGGCTTCGGATACGCTCCGAGCTCGAAGGCTCGGTTAGTAGCATACACGGTTTCACGGAAACCAGCGTCCACCATAAGTCCCCGTTGGAACCACGGCCAGTCTCGAAGCCACTCGGGAGGCATCCTGGACAGCTGTTCGGGAGCCATGACGCCCTCGATAGCTATCCTGACTTTCGGGTCCATCCTGACTGGTGTCCCGTCCGCGTAGGTCACTTGTGCCTGCAGTTCCGGGTGGACATACAGGTAGCGACCATCATAGCTAGCTGGAAAAGGCTCCGCCACTGCTGGCTTCCACTCATCCTTCTGTCCGTCAACTTGGGTAGTTTCGGACTCTGTCGCTGCGGGTTCAGCACTCGCAGTCGCTCCGGATCCCTCTGCTGGGAGTGGAGATAGCAGTTTCTCTGGCTCATTGAGTGAGAATGAAGCCAGCTTCTCCTCGAACGAGCGATCCGTGGGTTCCTCCACGTCCATCATCTCGCTCTCTTCCTGTGTAACAGGCGACAAAGCTTCCGGAAAAGCTTCTGCGGACGGAGTCAGCTTATCCGGGTCACCGGATAGCTTGGCTGCAGCTACGGATTCCTCAGCCATGACTGGGGAATCGACCACGGGAGTAAACTACTCCTTTTTCCGGCTTTTACGGCGCCGGGGCCGGCACAAACGGAGTCTGTCTACCAGGAGACAGACTCTGGAGGAGCAGCGGGGGGTTTGCTTAGCCGGTAAAATCCAAGAAGGGAGCGAGCTCGACCGTCTTGAACGTTACCGAAAAACAATATGGCGACAGGCCAGCTTTCGTGACGTCATTTCCCCGCGGTCCGCGAGGTCACGAGAGGTCAGCCGAGACTGGACACGGTGACGTCATGCGGAAACGCACGTGCTACAGGCGGTACATCAACAAACTGATTGTTTTTAGGTAATTATCGCTCACCCCGATGACTCGACTGGGGATTTAAGTGGAGATTATGGAAAGCTTAAGCAAATCCACCGGATTATCCGTCCACTACCCATTGGTACATCATGCGGGGGCGACAAATAAGCCTTTAGGGTCAGTTGTCATCCGTTCCTCTAAATGTAAACATTACACTCGTTGTGTATACAGGTTAGGTCACTGCAGTCCTCTGGGCAATTCGGGGGCTGCGGCGAACGTATCTCCCCTTCTCGGATAGTTCTTTATCGGACCTGACAGTCTGAAGAGCTTTCTCTAGGTGCTTCTTAGCCTTAGAAACACCTTTCCTCTTCTTTCTGTCTTCACCTGCCGAGACTTTTTTAACTCCCCCACGCTTAATCGGTGTTGGCGTGGGTGTCACTGATTCGGAACACTTTTTGGGTCTACCTCGACCACGCTTCACTGTAGTGTTCTTTACCTGGTCTATTATGCGATTCTGATTCAGGATCCTTTCGGAACCTTCACCATACATTTCTGTGGAGGTCTCCCTCCCAGACCATCTCCTTAATCTAGCCACATTTGACTTATAGAGTCGACCAAGGTCAGATTTAATAATTACGGTACAATCACTGATAATTTGTGTTATAGTAAAGGGACCGTCCCAATTAGACGCTAATTTTATGTGTCTAAGTGGTTCGTGTAATCTGAGGACTCTGTCTCCGGATTGGAATTTCCGATGCTTTAGATCGGTATCGTATCCTACTTTCTGCCATTTGGCACTTTTCTCCAAATCAATTCGGACAGACTCATATGCTTTTCTAAATCTGTCTCTTAAACATTCCACAAAAACTACATGGCAAGGTAGTTCAGGGTCCATTCCTACGACTCCAAAAACTAGGTCAGCAGGCATTATCAAATCCTCTCCGAATACTAAAAGGTTCGGAGAACAATTTGTACTTGAATGTACCGTACTATTATAAGCATGTGTCACAAAATGACATTGCTCATCCCAGTCATCCATATGTTCATTAACGAGTGACTTTAGGACTTGGATGAGGGTTCTATTGAACCTTTCCACTAATCCGTCGCTTTGTGGTCTATACGGATTGGTTCTAGTCTTGCAAATAGCCAAGTATTCGCACATACCCTGCCAGAGATTTGATTCGAACTCTCTGCCTTGGTCACTGTGTAACATTAATGGTACACCGAAGCTTAGTACCCAACCTTTTACAAAAGCTTCGGCACAAGTAATTGCTTTGTGGTCCGGTAGTGGAAATACTTTAGTGTATTTCGTATAATAATCACACACTACCATCATACAGGTATTATCATTAGCGGTTGTATTAAATCCACTAATAATATCTACCCCGATTCTTGCGAATCTAACTCCGAAAAGTTCTTGGGATAGGGGAAGTTTGCCCATCCCGGGTCCGGGTTTGTTTTTACAACAATCCGGACAGGTGGTTATCCATCTTTGCAAGTCCCGTGTCATGCCAGGCCAATAGTATTTCTTGGAAAGTCGTGCTAGCGAGCGTTTCCTTCCGAAATGACCACTGGTCCGATGTCCATGACAGAAGTACATAATGTCATGTCTCATGGCATGTGGTATCACCACTTGCATGATTCTATCACCATTATTACATGGCTTCCAACGGTATAACACGCCTTTCCGGACTTCAAGCTCGGTCCATTGAGCAAGAAACCTTCTCATTTCTCGATTTTCCAGAGAGACCTCTGGTCTAACTGGACGTATACCCTTTGGTACTAATTGCAGTAGCTGTGCAGTTATCGAGTCAGCTTCCTGGAAATGTCGTATGTGATCCATAGACCAATCCAGTATACTGGCAACTAGGGGTACGAATGGTCTTCGAATCCCTGCTAACACTGCCTTATGAGCTCCACAATCAGTACAATCCGGATTATCACATTTCCGGATTGGTATTCGAGACAAAGCATCAGCATTTAAATGCTTAACTCCGGGTCTATGCTGAATCTGTTGATGTTCCAGCCCATATTCGGATAAATGGGCTAGCCATCGGCCTAACATGCCTTCAGCATCTCGGAAGTTCAGTAGCCACCTTAAAGAGGAATGATCCGTACGCAAAGTAAAGTTCGTTCCCCATAGAAAATGTTTGAACTTCTTGGTATATACGACTACTGCTAACAACTCTCTTTTGGTTGTGCAGTAATTGCGCTGAGTCTTGCTCAGTGTGTTGCTGGCAAAGGCAATTGGTACTTCTCTCCCATTTTGGACTTGCGAGAGAGCTGCACCAATGCTATCATTACTAGCATCAGTATCCAGTATGAAATGATCCGTCTCATTCGGATATTGCAATACGGGAGTACTCGTGAACAGGTCTTTTAGCTTTCGAAAAGCGTTTTCCTGTTCATGTGTCCAAGGAAATTTTTCCTTGGTACTTCCTGGAGTCCAGTTAGCTATTGCTTGTAATGGGTAACTGACTCTAGAATAATTCGGAATAAATTCCCTGTAATAGGAACAGAATCCTAAAAAGGACCTCACTTCCTTGGGTGTTTTAGGTCTATTCCAATTCGTGACTGATTCGATTTTTTCCGGATCAGCCTTTATTCCTTCATCACTGATGATGCGGCCCAAATAATTTATGGACTTTCTAAACATGTGGCATTTCTTAGGTTTCAATTTGAGACCATTTGAAATAATACGTTCTAGTACCATTTTTAGGTTATTAGAACATTCTTCGAATGTTTTTCCGAAGACAATGACATCGTCTAGATATACAAGACATCTTTTCCACAATAAATCACTTAGAATTGTTTCCATCATTGCTTCAAATGTTGCAGGTGCATTGCACAATCCAAACGGCATTACATTATATTGGAATAATCCAATATGACTTGAAAATGCAGTTTTCTCCATATCTGAAGGGTTCATTCCCACTTGCCAATAGCCTGATTGCAAGTCTAGGGTACAAAACCAACTGTTTCCTCCTAAGGAGTCAATGGTTTCATCTATTCTCGGTAATGGATACGAATTCTTTTTCGTTATTCCATTCAACTTCCTGTAGTCTATGCAGAAACGGATAGTACCGTCCTTTTTTGTTACCATACACACAGGACTACTCCATGGGCTATTGGAAGGGACTATTACATCCTGTTCCAACATCTTATTTATTTCATCCTCAGCTACTCTCTTTTTTGCTAAGGGTAACCGTCTATACGGTATCTTAAAGGGTTCGGCATCTCCAGTATCTATTTTATGTAATACCTTATTTGTCGTACCTAGTTTTTCACCAGGTTTGGCAAAGGCAGTATGATACTGACAGAGCATATCATAGAACTCTTTCCGGTGTTCCGGATCTTCTAATGAAGTTTCTTCATACAACTTAAGTAAGTCTTCCGAAATTTCATCATCTCCTGTTACCTTCTGTAAGCTTAGCTTACTATCCGTTACAGTTTCCGAAAGGGTCACGTTTCCAAAAACTTGTCCCTTTTTCAAGTAGATAGTAGTGTTTCCAGTATTGGAGACAGGTACTACCGACCAGGATGCATTCGCTACTATTGTGTCTACAGAATTTAATCCAATACCTGACAAAGTAACTACATCCGGTTCTATCACTGCAGGTTTGTTACGCATTGCAGGATCACTTCTTACAAGCACATCACAGGCTACTCCCGGAGGGATTCGCACAGTGTGTGCCACACTAGCCATACTGCTCACTTGTCTCAGTGCACATCTAACCTTCACGGGGTACGGGTATCTCACACTCAACACTCCTGTTTGGGGTTCCAATACAGCACCATACAGGGATGCGAAATCCAACCCGAGTATCCCCTCATCTGCTATATCCGCAACGGTGGCGCTCATGACATAGTCATGTATACCATCTAACTGTAGTCTCACACAAGTTCTACCATACGTTTGCAAGGTACTGCCGTCGGCCGTCTGAGCACTTCCTCCCGATTTGAGAGTATCATGTTCATCCGGTATAAGGTCGTAGAACCCCTTGGAGATACAAGAGTGGCTAGCTCCCGTATCCACAAGGAATTCGGCAGACCTTCCGTTAACAGTAAGGCAAACATACCACCGCCTTCCGTTTAGAACAGAGGGCATGTCCGTGACAATCGGAACGTCATTTTTCACACCAGGAGTCAATCCACATCCTTTTAAGAATTCCAGACAAGGATGACCCGGGGGCAGGTGGGCACCACAGACCTTGGCTAACGAATAGCCGCCTGCCTCGTTACTGATATTGGGTTTCCCCTGTGCTCCCATAGCACCTGTTATATCAGCTTCCCTAACCTTCCGGGTGTCTACAACCACCTCGGTGTTAGGCGATCTTGTTACTTCATGTGAACTATCATCACGGATGGTGATATCATGGCAAGATTTGTCACTGGGATCCCCTTCTTTGCCCCTCGGGAGACCCCTCCTTAGTTTTCCTCTGTACTTACTCCAGAGACACTCTCCTGTCTACGAGGGACAGGTTTTTCAGCCATACATTCTGGAGCATAATGCCCCAGTTTCTGGCATCTGAAACATCTCCTCTGAGATTTGTCAACTCTCGGTCTCTTTAGAGCTTCTGTTAATCCGGCAATTAATGTTTCCATCATGTTAGTCGGAGCAACAGTGGCTGCTACAGTTGGGTTCGCCGTAGAGGCTACACTGCCAGGTTGAGTTGATCCGGAAGCTGTTTTACCAGCAACAGATCCTCCTCTCCCTCTCGAATGTACTTTCCTATACCGCTTTTGTCGGTAATACTTTCCAGCTACATGCACTGAACCAATATAATCTCCGTTTTCATCGGAGACATATTCATCATTCTCATCAACTTCATTCGATTCAACCGGAGCTAATTGGGAAGTATCGTATACCGGAGCAGGTGTACCTCCATATTGGAATGCAGCTGCTCTTATTGGATTAGGTCCGAGACCTACCAAACGTTTCTTCATGTCATGTCCATCGATTGCTATGAACAGATCACTGAAGGAAGTGTCATCTTTCCAAGAGTCCCAGACCACTTGCTTGTGATCCGGATCACGCAATCCACTGTAGAATTGTATAAACAATTCTTGTAGATAACAATCATCATCGTGAGCCCAATTTGGACGTGCTTTCGAAAGCAAGTCCTGTAGCTCCAAACCAAAGACTTTGTGTGATTCTTTAGGTTTTTGTGTCCTCTTCTTAAAGCTTACCCACGGATCTTCTCTAACGATTGATCCGAAAAGGTATGCGGCACATTCGACCAGTTGATCATAAGTACCGTATATTCCGTAAGCTGCTCTCCATTGGTTGAGGGCCACTTTTCCGCCTTTATTTAACCAACAGATCAAATATGGCAGAGCTTCTTCTTTTGTCCAGCCACTACAATTGACTTCGTCAACAAAAGCTTGATACCTGTCCTTCCATGGATCATTAGAATCATATGGAGGGGGTATCCGTGCCTGCCTACGTGCCGGATTATTACATCCGCGTAGTCTATCTGCTTCTCGCATGCTCCAGTTCATGACTTCCATGCCGTCTGCTCCCTTTCGGTAGCAGTCAATGCCAAGGTTTTGTATACATTGGCTTCTATCAAAGATGGTTTGCATCCCTGCAGGCATAGAAGTTCTCCTGTTAGGTTTCTTGCCACCTCCTCCTGATCCTGATCCTCCGGATCCGGATCCTCCTGGGCCGCCTGGAGGGTTTCCTCCTGGTGGGCCATTATTATTATAGCCTCCAGATGAACCACCAGGGTATCCACTATTGTGACCGGTGTTTCCAGAAGAAGCATATCTAGGGTAAGAATCATTTTGATTCCATCCCTGGTTATAGCTATTACCATTCTGATAATTGCCACTTCCCGATGGATTATAATTATTTCTATATCCATAGGAAGATGTTCTCGGTTGATGCGTACCGCCGTTGATATTGTTTTGTGGCGGATTTGGTCTCGGAAAACGTCCATCAGTAGGACCATTACCAGAACCTGGGGGTGGATTCGGTAATCTTGGTACTGCTGGTGTACTGTGGCCGGGTTGGGGGAAATATGAAGGTGGTGTCAACATATGTCTCATTGGTCCGGGTGCTCTTGGTTGTGCCACGGGTGAATTATTATTATTCCCTGTAGCACCATCGTGAGTCGCTTTGATTTTGTGACTCAAATCTGGTATGGGTGGTGCTGGTCCTATCGTATCCAGCATTGGAACTACTGGTTTAGATGCGGTTCCATTTACTGCAGCGTTATCCGGTTTCTTATAGATTCCGGATACCACATTCTTGTCAGCCCCATCATCAACGAATGGGCTGTATCTAATTGGGGTTGCATCTTTAGATGTCTTTCCCAACATTGTAGATACCACAGCTGGGTCTATATTACCTATAGTTAACTGGGCTGCTTCTACATATTTATCTAGAGTTATTGCAGTGGCCTGCAATTCCTGAAGCTCATTCGTGAGTTTCTGTCTATCCTCCTCCAGTTGTTTGTTGTAAGCTATAATGCCTACCCGGATGGTCTCATTATCTTCAGCTTGTTTACTGCACTGAAGTTTCAATTTATCCAACTCCTCCTGATAATGGCGAATTTCGGATTCGAATTTTGTCTTATCAAGGTTTAGTTGGTCGTTCGTATCTATGTATGTTTGGATACGAATGTGTCTATTGTCATATTCTTTATTGAATGAATCTCTCATAGATTGAAGTTTTAGTTCTTCACTCTCGAGTTCTTTCATGTACTCGCTCCTTCTGGCTTCGAATTCCTTTCGCATGCCAGTTAGGTCCTCTTCCATTTGAAGTTTTTCATGCAGTACTTCATCCTTAGCTTTGACCAAGGTATTTAAATTCTCGTTCAAAGTTACATAAGTTTCATTCAACAACAGGACATCCGGTCGTTTTAATTCTTCACCTTCCGGTACCGCATAGGTTAAGTCGCCATCTATAGCGCTATAATCTAATATTGGTAATTCGGGCCTGGGTAACCTATAAGGTAGTTCTCCGAATGTTACCCTTTTTCGCATTGGTGCCGGATGTTCTGGGTTAGTACTACCACCGACTTCGAACATCGAATCACATAATTCGTCAACAATTGAATGCTGGCCTATTAAGTTACTATGTCTCTGTATGGACTGTTCGCGTCGTACAGAGTCTGGCAGATTCTCCTCACTATCATTATAGTGGGGTCCGGGATCTCTCCAGGATGCTGATTCTGCATCTTGTGGATCCGAATGGGCTTGGAGCATTAGCGATCCATTTCCATTCTCTTGGGCAAGTGATTGCCCTGCTGGGTTAGCTTCCCTAAGGGTGTCTAACCCATGTACTAGCCGTTCGGACGTTATAACATCCGGGCTATACACCAGAATTAACTGGTCACGGCACCAGTGTAAGGGTTTGTGGCCTTACGGACCTGGGGGGTTCGGGTCTTACGATTCGGAAAGAAAGAGTAAGACAGTATTCCAAGTGTATGCCAACGGTTAGGTTTATTACTTAATGCACACTCACGGCTGCCGAATGATATCAAAGAGGCAGCTAATATTAAAAAGCAGTGGTCTACATAGTGCGGAGGCCAGAAGGGCCTCTGACGTAGCGGCTGAGCCCTGGGCTTTATATACGGACCCAGGTGTTCGTCGTCAGATGTCCCCACAGACCCGGATCGGTGCTGCCACCTATCCGGAACCTGAGGAACGTCCGACGACTCGACTCACCCGCCACGTCAGACGGTACCCAACTCCTATGGTAGTAAAGTGTACCTCTACACCAGTGTAGGGGCAGTAATTCCCCGTACTTGGAGGAGATACCGAGTGGTCCCACCTTGTGAGGGGGATCTCTAGAGAGCTCGGTACCAGGTAATCACTGCCCCCTAGTGTGTGTATCATACCGATCCAGGGTAGTTGGAAGGTAGAGAATGTCAGGCCAGGGGAAGTAGCTCAGTGGTAGAGCATCCGCTTCGAAGTTGGAGGGTCCCGGGTTCGAGTCCCGGTTTCTCCAAGACATTTTCCGCTGACCACTACATTGGTGGAGAAACCGGGACTCCTAACGCAATCACGGATTGAAGATATGTGTGCCTGCTCATGTCTTAACGCAATCATGGATTGAGGACTCGGGAACTGGGCCGATATGATACAGATGATGCTTCGACCAATCCGGTACTTGTACCAGTACATCCACTGGGAAGTCAGGAGTGCCCTAACACTGCTTGATAAAGCCTCAGCTCCCAGGTAACTGGATTGAGGGGGAATGCCGGGTGCTAGTGGATGGTGGTTGAAGCTGATGGGGAGGAGTGTAGGGGCAGTAATTCCCCGTACTTGGAGGAGATACCGAGTGGTCCCACCTTGTGAGGGGGATCTCTAGAGAGCTCGGTACCAGGTAATCACTGCCCCCTAGTGTGTGTATCATACCGATCCAGGGTAGTTGGAAGGTAGAGAATGTCAGGCCAGGGGAAGTAGCTCAGTGGTAGAGCATCCGCTTCGAAGTTGGAGGGTCCCGGGTTCGAGTCCCGGTTTCTCCAAGACATTTTCCGCTGACCACTACAATATATATTAAGCAACATACAGATATCATTCTTTAAGTAAAATTATATATGCATTGGATGTAGATATGTATTTGCAATTTATGTATATCGACATAACATTGGTAGATAAACTCTATAAGTAGCTCTGAGATATTATTACTACACCTTTATTTAAGTTTAGGCATTTATTAAGCATCATAGAACCACATACAATTTAGTTTCATGTATATAATCTATGTTTTTTCTTGCAGTTTTCTATATGATGTATATGCATATTCATGACTAATCTCTAACTCTTACTTTTAAGACGGGGATTACTTCCTCACAAGTAGCGCTGGAACTACCACATACCCTTCTGATGAACTGTATTTCCAACAAATAGACGCGCTATCCCCCAACTCTGCTCATCCTGTTAACAAAACCATCTCATTTAACAAGACTACGGTAGGACCTTCTTATCTATTATTTTTTGGTTAAAATCCTAGAATTGTGCATCTCCCTGACAAAACTCACCACAAAATCATGCTCCTCAAGCAGCATAGAATGCCAATGCTTGTGCTGAGTTTATTCGGGAAAACCAAACATCAGATTAAATTATGTAACCGCTCCCACATGAAGTGTGGGGTTGATGATCATGAAATAATATTAACTGTGGAGAATTATTCATTTACATTGTATGCTGTACATCCTCTCACCAGCCAAGCCTTTGATGTCGGATAATTTTGTGTTCTTGTCCAAGGGCCTACACATGGCACATTGGAATGCTCATAGTCTCCCAGCCAATATAAGTGACCTGAGACTAGCTATGGAAGACAATGGTCTTCACTGCTTAACCATCTCAGAGACCTGGCTAAGTGAAAAATTACAATCAAACCAAGTTGCAATTGACCACTATCATCTATTAAGGTTGGATAGACAACGTATTGAAAATGGCAAAATTAAAAAAGGGGGTGGTGTAGCCATTTTTGTGCATGAGAGTGTGACAGTATCAGAGACAAATGTCTCTCACTTGAATACCAGCAATGCTGACATTGAAATTATGTGGGCCACACTTTCAAAACCAAACCTGAAGCCTGTTGTAATTGCTTCAGTATACAGACCCCCCGATGGAAACTTTCATAACTTTAGTGAGACATTATCAAAAGCAATGAGAAACCTGGGCCCTTTAAAGGACAATGAGGTTTTCATTATGGGTGACATGAATACCAACATGCTACATAGAAATGATCCACAAGTCAAGGCACTCACACACCTTTTTAATTTTCTCGGAATAAAACAGATAATCAAAAAACCAACCTATTTTAATCCAAACTACGAATTTTCACTTCTGGACCTAATATCCACCAATTCAGACCACATCAAAAGTTGCGGAAATTGTTTTATTAATATTAGTGATCATGAACCAGTATACATCACGAGAAAATATATTCCCCCCCCTAAAGAAAAGTTATCATTTTATGGTCGCTCATATAAGCATTATGTAAAGGAGAACTTCGTACTTGGTCTTAAAAATAGTGATTGGAATGCCTTCTGGGACTCAGAGGACCCAGAGGAAGCCTGGCAACTTTTTATTAATCAGGTTGAATTTCTACTGAACATTACATGCCCAATTAGACAGTCAAATTTTAAACAATCCAAAAAACCATGGATTACGAGGGAACTATTGGATCTTATAAATGAAAAGAACATTGCCATGAAACATGCCAGGAAAACAAAAAATATTGATGACATGAGGATTGCAGAATTTCTTAAGAGGCGCTCAAAAGCATTAAACCGCACAGCAAAAAATGCATTCCATAAAAACAAAATCAATGCAAGCCTTGAAAACCCCCGACAATATTGGAAAGAAATTAACAATGTTATTAACCCCAAATCCAATGTAGCAAACATTAATATTACTGATTCCGAAGGGGTACAAGTGGATCATAATCAAACGGCAGAATACATAAATCAATATTTTTCAAACATTGGGGCAAATCTAGCAAAAAACATGACTGAACCCTGGGTATATACACAAAATGTACTTCCCCCACATTTTAACTTTCGACTACCCACAGATGAAGAAGTTATCAAGGTCATAAAAAATATAAATATAAATAAACCCTCTGGCATACCATACATATCTACTACAGTGTTAAAAGATGCACTAACTACGCTTCCACTTCACTTTAAGCACATCATTGACAACACTATCAAAAAGTCAAGCTTCCCTGATTTATGGAAAAATGCTACAGTAACTCCTATCCCTAAAGAAGGTGATAAGACTCAAGTCAATAATTATAGACCTATCTCCATCCTTCCACTCCCCTCAAAGCTTACTGAAAAAATATTGCATACTCAATTGTCTACACATCTAAAAGATAATGATATATTAACAGAGGATCAAAATGGTTTTAGAGAAGAGCGTTCCACTGTCCACAGTCTTGCAAAATTCACTGATCACATTTACAAAGCATTAAATAAAAACTCTGTGACATCCTGTATATTTATTGATTTTCGGAAAGCATTTGACACTCTAGATCATAAAATCATGTTAAAAAAACTAGAAAAAATTGGTCTCAGCCAAAACGCAAAAAAACTATTAGAATCCTATCTTACAAACAGAACCCAATGTACTAGAGCCAATAACACCACATCAGAACCACATAAAATTTCTCATGGGGTACCCCAAGGTTCCACGTTAGGGCCCTTACTTTTTATCATTTATATAAACGATCTTGCTTCCTGTCTAAACCACATGAAGGCACAGCACTATGCGGATGACACTGCTATTTTTATATCCTATAAAGAACAAACTCCTGAGATTATTCAACACATCACAAATGACACATTTAACTTAGTAAGATGGTGTGAGGCAAATAAACTTTCACTGAATATTGGTAAAACTAAACTAATGACATTCGGTACCAAGACAATGCTCAATAAACATCCAAAAATCAATTTGCAGGTTCAAAATCAAGAAATTAAATACGTCCCCACGTACAAATATCTAGGTGTTACGCTGGATAGTCAGTTAACTTTCAATAAACACATGCAAGTCTTGTCTAAAAATGTATCTCACAAGATTTACTTGTTATGTAAAGTAAGAAAGCAACTTACAGAAAAAGCAGCCCTAGACGTTGTAACAAAAATGATAATCCCATACATTGATTATGGTGATATCATCTATAGTGCAGCCCCAAAATGCAAACTTGATGAAATGCAACTACATTTAAACAGATGCCTACGCATCTGCAACAGATCCCCTCCCTTCTTAGACAAATTACAATTACATCAAAAATACAAGGTATTACCACTCTGGTTAAGAAGGGAACAACACTTTCTAAAATTTGCATTTAAAAGAAGTCTGGATAAAAACTATGTGGACAATAGACAACTTTGTACACGAGCACATGATAACAGGCTGTTAAAAACCTTCTTTACCCGCAGAGTCAAAGTTCAAAAAGGAGTAGAATACAAATGTGCTGCATTGTGGAATTCCCTTGGAAGTGAATACAGAGAAATTGAAGAATATTCAAGGTTTGGTGATAGGCTGAGAGTGATGTATGATAAGACACTTAGGGAGCTGGATGATATCCAGCCTCCATAAATACTATAATAATTCTCCACATACTTTACACCATCAAAACAAATTCTAAAGTGGAATAGATAATAAACCTACTGAACTCATGATCTTTCGTTTACTAACCACATTTATTTATGGTACAGGCCATCAAACACCATTTAAATTGTGCAAAGAAGTTACTAACAACTAGTGATCTATATTTAACACATGTTATTGTACTTCAACTAAAGAAATATCTGGATTTAGAGACATTTATTGTCCACTGGATGAAAAACAGGCATGACCTAAGGGTGCATAGCCTATCCTATGTACAATCAAAACTGAATAAACATATATATATATATTTTACACATTTGCAGATGGCAGGGGAAATCAACAGATGTGCCAAGCAACTGGCAGAAAAACTGACAGGCTGTGATGGGCCATTTGAAACCAGAGAGTAGGTTTCATTTTTGCTATAGACCAATTTGGAAAGAAAAAAGTGACATTTTAGAAAAGTCATTAATGAATCTTTTGAAAGTTCCTTATGTTCATTATATTGTGTTTTATATCATATACCATCAAGGTTCTGTTGTATAGTTAATCTACATTATACAAAACCAACAAAAGTAATGAAAATGATATATCTTATTTGAATGTTTTCAATGTCTACCTGTAGGTTGGCAAGTAATTTCAGCATGGACGTCATCCTAAGTACAGCATTTGGTTTGCGGGCGGACTCACAGAGTGGGGGTGATAATCCGTTTGTAAAACATGGCAGGAAAATGGTGGACATCAGATTCCGGAATCCCGTCCTTTTCCTTGGCTGTAAGTTCTTTTGTAATCGCTGATCTTTAACAGTACCCTATTTTCATGACTGCATATTTTGATGGCCTTTTCATCAAATAAAAAGATTCTGGAAATGAATTTTGGAAATATTAGAAAATAGCATGCGAAGTATAGTGTACAATACACAAATATGCACCACCAACCTGGTGCAAATCTGAAGTAAGGTCTGACTCCAGCCGGGTTGAGCCTGGCTGGACAGTTGAAGAAAAGTGTTGCCCTATTTTCATGATAGCACATTTATATGGCCTAGAAATTGAGATTCAGATATAAGTAGTGAAATATGTATCACTATAGGCCTAGAGGATGGCAGCATATTTATCTGATGAGTATCCTGTTGGTCTCCTCTGTAGTGACATATTTCAATAATCATGCCAGAATCTTTATATGATGAAAAGGCCAGCAAAATAGGCTATTGTGAAAATAAGGTACTTTTGCTATTTAATTTTAGCATTTTTCTCACATGGTGAACCTACAAAGGTATCCAGTAGGCATTCTAAATATTAGGATATGTAGTCTTCCTGGTGCCGTCTTCCTTAAGTACCGTAATCTCCCGCGTATAAGGCGCGTCTTATACGCCAAACAAAATTATGCTGAGTCTTTACGTGGGAGGGACATTGCCTTGAGTTTGGGGTGCGCCTTATAGGGGGGAATTTTTACTATAGAACAGTACTAAAGTACCAAAAATCTGCCCTTAGAGGTGCGCCTTATACATGAAACAGACCTCCCTGAGTTGGGGGTGTGCCTTATAGGTGAGGTGCGCCTTATACACGAGAGATTACGGTAATACTGGATTACCTATCCTTTTTACTGTTATTCTGAGAAAAATAATTCTCGGTTTCAGTCATATTCCCTACACTTGGAAAACTGTTGTACCGACTTGGAATTCAACTTCTGGATAAAAAGGCACAAAAATTCTTCATCGATATCATCAGACAAACCATGGAGAGTAGGAAAGAAGGAGACACGGTAGGCCTATATTCTATGCATCTTGACATGTTTTTTCTCCTTTATCTTCTCTTTTTTTTCAATTGAGTAGAAAGTAGAATTTTTCTAAATTTCCAATATATGAACTTTTTTTACTATGGAAGGTTAGTGTGACATGTTGTCAGCTGCCACTCAAGTCTTACAAATTCCCAGTTATGGGTTGCCAATAGCTTCCAGCAATTTGCCAATTGTAATTTCTTGCAATTGAGCTAGTTGCCACTTGTCATTTGCCACATAGAAATTGGCATACATTTGTCAATGAGCCAGTTGCCAGGTTCTATTGATGACACAGCTGCTGTTTGCACTTAAAACTATAACACAAAAAGTGACAACTGGCAACTTTAAATTTGGCCATTAGTAGGTAGCAACCAATGGCTGGTAATTGTCAACCCACAACTAAAGAATGCAAGCTATGAAAGGCAAATTACAATTGGCATACATCCTTCACTTGCCTTTCAATACATTTCATGACAAAAAAAAGATAAATTTAATCAATTATCTACAATTGAAATTAAGGAAAAACTAAAACTGCATCCAATTCTTTTTCTTTCTTTTTAGAGTCGCAATGATTTTGTACAACTGATGTGTAATGCCAGAAGGGGAGAGGCAAATTACAGCAAGGAGGATGAGAGCGAAGTAGAGAAGCTTAAAACCTCAGGAAACCAAGTAGGTATGTAGACATTTTGTTCAATATGGAGTGTAACTGAAATGTTCATGGATGAAAATTTAGGATACTTAGGTTAGAGTGTGTCCTATATTAGGAGTTTTCATTGTATGTGATACATGTTACTGTAGAATCAATTAAGAACCAACTTGGATTTAATATTCTAAAACCTTGTGAGGAATGTTATCAGATTTTTCTAACAGCTAAACCATTGAGTATGAATTGAGAGGTTGTCTATAGAATTAATGGAGCCGTGTATGTTGACCCCTCCCCTCATACTTTAATGATGGAAATACATAAGAACCCAGGGCCCCCTTTTGGTTGGCTGGTCAAATTGTAAATAACTATGGTTGCAAGAACAAGACAAGAAATGATATCCTTCTTTTATGTTTAGGGCTGACAGAGGAGGAGATATTGGGTAATGCCCTGATCTTTTTCTTCGCTGGGTATGACACCACGTCCATCGGGCTGACCATGCTGCTATATTGCCTGGCCATGAACCAGGACTGTCAGAACAAGCTACATGAGGAGATAGACGACATCTTTGGTGATAAGGTAGGGACCTACTTGGCAGGAACGAAATATTCTTTATGTCATGGCTGATACAATCGTCACTATATAACAGTACTGGACATGTCGTATTTAATGGGGGGATGGAATACAATGTGGCTGTATTCAATGGGTGTCTGCCATCTTGGATTTTGAACAGTTTGGAGCAGTTTTTCTTCATTTAAAAGCAAAATAACCCCCTAGGCCATGACATAAATGTAAATGTCCACTTCCATGGGATTTTTTACATCATATTCCCCTATGTGGGTGTGGTCGTATCCCACTCAGCTGGGATATGCCAGTCCCACCTCGGGGAATACAATGTAAAAATATCCCATGGTTATGGCCATTTGCTTATATATTTAAAACCCATTGAGGGCTAGCATCGACTATAGTTGACACCATGGTAGGCCTAGCATCGACTATAGTCGACACCATGGTAGGCCTGGCATCGACTATAGTCGATACCCATTATATAGGATTAGTATAGGAATTGAAAATGGGCTCGTCCTCTAGGAACTATACTTTTTTCAGAGGCCGTCCCCATGGCCGGGGTGACCATTTTTGGTCTGTCCTTAAAGGGGTAAATAAGGACAATTAAATTTAGCCCTATGCAGTGATCTGCCAGGAGTACATTTATGCATCATGTGGGCTCTATAGAGGTGTTTCACTCCCAGATGGTTGGCATGATGCATCAATGCCGTGCTGGCCCGTAAACTTACCATAACTGCATGGGCACATCATGCCAAATCATATTTGAGGTAGTAAGTGCTCAGGGCACTGAAGAAGTGTTCTCATATTGTAACTCAGTTAAAATCAAAAGTTTAACTGACTTAAAAATCGTGCATATCTAGGGGGGTTCTAGTGTGAAAAAGTCCCCAGAAATGGAGGTGGGCACTAATTACTGCGAATACGGTAAGGTACAAGTTTATTTTATCTCATTGCTGACAGAAAGACGTGACTTATGATGACGTTATGAAGATGCAGTATTTGGACCAGTGTATGCATGAGAGTTTGCGCCTCTTCCCCGGTGCTCCCAGGTAAGCACTGTTATGTAGGGAAAATGAGAGATTTTTGTAAAAATGAATATTGAATGAGACTAAGGAATGTCTGGAAGTTTCATATTACATTTTTACCAGGGAGTGATCATTTTCTGAACAACAGGTAGGTAGCAGGTTTGTGGAGTGGTTTGACCGCTCCGCCATAGGGTCAGGGGTTGGATAAATATTTGGTTTAATTACAGTGAATTATCATTTGGTCCTAGCTCATGCACGATAGTTTGAATCCTGCATGTGAGGATTGTGTTTTGAAAACTGGATGCAAAGTTAAAAAACTCCATGCCATTGATTTTCAGGGTTGACCGTGTGGCCAACGCAGATGTAGACCTGAATGGTATCAAGATTCCCAAGGGTTCAGCCGTCATTATCCCAGTCTATGCCCTACACCGTGACCCCAAGATCTGGGAGAACCCAGAGAAGTTTGATCCCGAGAGGTTTGTGTTTGTGTATTTAAAGGCTCAGACTGATAAATATAGGACAGCATTTTGCAATGCAAGTAACTCGAAAGGGCACTTAATCTCTTCTTTTAGGCCCCTTCTCATACTAACCTCATGTTTTCTTCAAGCGTTATCACTGTCAATGGTTAAGCCTATGGAGAATGCATCCATTATCGTTTGTATGTTTCATTGGCGAATAACTCCTTTCTTTCCGAGTTAAGCATTGCACAATACCAGGAGGTGTTGAATAATGATCCATATTAACAATAAAAACGCATGAGACAGTGTAACTCTCCTCCATTTTGTTATAATCCAGCAGTTTCGATAGCAGCGTGAGTCAATCGTCTAGCTGTCCGCCATTTTGGATTTTGATGTCCTCTGCGCATGCGCAACCCCTCCTTTCTATCAATTTAACTTGAAATTAATGGCTTTTTGAATACAATCCATGCATCTATGGCAATATCAATCGAATTTAATCGAATACACCCTATCTTTTTACTGTTATAGCCCCACAAATCGATCGTCTGGCTGTCTGCCATGTTGGATTTTGGTTCTATCTACGCATGCCCGACCCAATTTCCATGGTTATTTGGGTCAATTTGCACGACCACGGCTTTGTGATGCGAATTAATGACAGGGCGAACACATAATTTTTTTACATTTTTAATCAAACATATCGCTTCAAATCACGAAATTGGGAGATGCGCGGATGGATCGAATTACGGCAAATTCATCAACATTCATCAATTATTCGCACCACTCCGGGCCAAAAAGGCAGGAACATTTAGTTTTTTGCACCACCTATGGGATTTAACATAGGCCTAAAAACGTCTTATTTTTTTCTCACTGTTAACCTACCATTTAGTAGGCACTGAATGTGTTTTTTTTTACCCGACTCTTATAACTCAAGTTATAAAGGAGATTCTAATCCAACGAATAGTTTTGGTCCTTTCATTCTAATAAAATCTACTATGTATGATTTAGATAATACATGACAGGTGAATGTTAGATTGGCTAATTTTAGAGTACACTTTTTATTGCTTCATAAAATATACACAACGGCCATGTACAATTGTATGTGCCCTTTTGAATCTGATAGCTTGGCTATCAATTTCCATCAAAATATTTTTGGCTAAACAATCTCTGCCGATGCAATCTAAGTTGTGACAAGTCTGATCACCAGAAATTCATGCCGATCATCTGAGAATGTATTAACTCTATTGGGCTTGCATAATACATGCATGAATGCTGCCCTGGTGAGTTACATTCATGACGACCAATGGACATAATACATTAATGACCCTCAAAGTTTTACAAGTTTCCTTTTGGATGTCCCAACCTTTTCCCTGTTGCAGGTTCTCTCCAGAGGGCAGAGCACAGCGTAACCCCATTATGTGGCTACCGTTCGGGTTCGGGCCCCGTAACTGTATTGGTATGAGGCTGGCTACATATGAACTCAAGGTTGCTGTTGTGCATACCCTGAGGAACCACAGGATTGTCCCATGCAGCAAAACTGAGGTGGGTACATTACCCATTTTATATTGATAGATATACAAGTAAACTGAATTACCTGGCTTATAAGTAGTATGCGTACTTGTGCTCGAGCGACACCTTAAAGCTCAGCTGCTGCATGTGGGGGCATAGGCATTGCTGGTTTAGTATTATCAATTGTTCAAACCCAATCTATAAGCCACACCCTGAGTTTAGGAATATCTATAAGTCCTGTATTGGTGCATCATGAAGACAAATGAAAATGAAGCCTATGGGCATTATTCCTTCATGCGCCAAACTGCTGACATGACCTGATGACTTGATTGATTGATTTGTTTAACGTCCTAAGGCTGTAGCCCTCATGGGACTGCCTCATTGGTTATCAGACATTTAGACCATTCTTTTCTCGACCTGATGACTTGATTTCAGTAATTCTTGTTGAAATCAAATCTTGTTTTATTTTTCATTGAACAGGACAAAATTACATGGAAGAAGGGAATGTGGCTCAAGGCAGAAAATGGCATCTGGCTTGCTGCAGAGAAGAGAAAGTAGGCTGTACATAAATAGTACTCTCCTCACATTGAACTCAGGGTTCTCCACCATAATGCAATGACACCAGCAGGCTGCCAGTGTCTTATTTACTACTGACCCTGTGAAATTAACCCAATACTGCCATCAGGTTTCATTTGGCTACACATGGATGTTTGGATATTGGAAAAACACCGATAGCATTGAAGTTGTTGTTTTATACATAGGCCTACAGGTATTTATATGAGTATGGACTTGTGTTCTCTCACTATAGATGCATGATAGGTTGATGTACAATATTTTCCTGTGAAAACCAATAAGGTGTTATGAGAGGATGCAAATAATGACTGAACTTATAGGCAACTTAGATCAAATACCAATGCTCTGTTTTGAGAGGAAAAAATCTTTCGCAATTTATCCATTATTGAGGTGTTTTGAATTTTTATATCAAAGAGTGCAAAGCGAAAGCTGATGGGTGCTCATTCCAACAGGAATAAAGAATGGTTTATCAACTTTATATTCAAGGTTCACATATTCACATACAATCTTTTCCAACATAATTATGATAAAACTTGTGGATCTAAGAATACAATAACAATTACCTCCATACCATTACCATAATACATTGCATATAAGACGAAACTCATGTATAGGCCTATCTAAGGGTCTATCCACATGTATAAACTGTGCCTTATACACAAGTTATTACGGTAGGTATATGGTTGTGATGAACTAACAATGATTGTAACTATTTATTACAATAAAGAGATAGACCCAAATATTGGTCTATCAGAAGATCATAAACCTTCATACTTTTCATGCACTACTAATTATCAGTAAAGGTTGGCCATTGATATTTAGCTTACTACCGTAATCTCCCACGTATAAGGCGCGTCTTATACGCCAAACAAAATGCTGCTGAGTCTTATATGTGGGAGGGACATTGCCTTGAGTTTGGGGTGCGCCTTATAGAGGGGGTATTTTCACTATAGAACAGTACTAAATTAGCAAAAATCTGCCCTTAGGGGTGCGCCTTATACGAGGACTTGCATTCTCTGAGTTGTGGGTGCGCCTTATACGCGAGCTGGGCCTTATACGCGGGAGATTACGGTATTCAAGAATATTTTAACTGTGTATAAACCCATGCTTGGCCTATTCCCATGATGGCACAAACATTTATCTATGCATGTTTGACTTGAAACTTGATTCTCTAAGTCATACTCACACAATTTATCAAGTTAACACATCTATCCATTCTCCCCAGTACCTGTCTATACTGCCTGTTCAGATGTGGGAGGCACACTCATTGAGGCACCAAAATACAGCCTCTCATCATCTTCATTTGGACAAATGGGCAGATCCTCCAAATAGACCTGAGATGTTGTCCTCATCCTCGATAGTCCGCTTGACACACTTCCCAAATCTACTTTCTCCATATTTTCCAACATTGAGTAGGAACATGTAACGCTCATCGTTGATGACGGTACAACCCGGATTCCAACTTATATTTTCACAAAGCTTGTACTTAAAGAAAGGGCGGTAGTTGCATTTGAATAGTGTCCACTGGTGTCTGGTTGGTATGTACCGTAATCTCCCGCGTAGAAGACGCGGTGCGCGTAGAAGACGCTCCCCAAACTCACGGTAGGCTGGTTCGCGTAGAGGACGCATCATACCCCTCTGAATCGATTTGTAAAAAAAAACCCGTACAAGACGCCCCCCCAACTCAGCAGGGGGGGGGGGTTCGCGTATAAGACGCACCCCCCACCAACCAACCCCCACCCCTCCCCGGTTTGCCGCGGCGCTAGCGCTATGAGTCGATGCTGTCATCGGCCCACGTGTTCCCTACACCCCGGTCTGCCGCGCTGCTGGCTATATGAGTTCAAGCTGTCACCGGCAAACGGTCGGTGTCAAACCCGCCGAGCGCCCGTCAACACCTCCCGGTCTGCCGCGGTGCAGGCTCTATGAGTTCAAGCTGTCATCGGCACACGGTCGGCGTCAAACCCGCCGAGCAAATCTACACCGACCGGTCTGCCGCCGTGCAGGCTATACGAGTTCAAGCTGTCATCGGCGCATTTTCCCAAATGAGATGTTGGAAAACCCCGCGTATAAGACGCACCCCCAACTTGAGGAAATCCTATAAGACGCAGTAGGGATTTGTTTGGCGTAGAGGACGCGTCTTATACGCGGGAGTTTACGGTAGTACTGAAATTTGAAATAATCAGTGAAAAATCCAATAGCTCTGTGGACACCTATCTCCATCGGTTGTATTCTGTGAAAGATACTCTCTGTGGACATGGAAGGTTTCCGCTGCCAGGTGTCAGTGGTAGGATCAAATGTGGCCAGACTCTTGTCTGAACGCCCACACACATAGATCAAGTCATCCAAGGTACAGGCACTCGGATACCACACTGGGGACAGCATTTTGCTTCTTGAAATATGCTAAGAGTTAGTAGTGAAATCATATTTCCAGAGATGTCAGACCCTCAGAGGTTCATCTATTTTCAGAGGATCAGAGGCCCCTAAAATTTTGACTTAAATGCAGTTTTATAGGTTAAGACATCCTTCCACTTGTGAAATGTTGATGAGCACTAAAATTTTCAGAGGTTGGACTACCACCCAACTGACATCTCTGTATTTCTCAATGCTGGTTAAGAAATCCTCTGTTCCATTTCCTGTAGCTATTCGACCCCCGAAAGCATAAAGGTTGTCTTGATGATGGGCAAGGGCAAAAAAAAAACGCCTGGGAGTATCCAAACCTGCCATAGGGGACCACATCGTGGTACGAGGGTCGAAGATATACCACTTCTGGTCTTCATGTAAGTGGCTGCAAACGATGAGAAAGTTATTTACGTTTAAAACAGCAGATGGAATCCTGGTGAATTCCGGTGCATCGGATACTTCATACTCTTCCCAGGAGTGGTCTGCTTGTAAGCAGTAGCAACTATCTGCCCTCCTGTCTCCGGATGGGAAGCATAATGCAGATGCCTCTTCCCTCACCATGTTCTGCCCTGACGTTTCAACTACCTTCAAGTGAAATGGTGAGTTGTGGTAATGAGTGGCTTTATCACGCCAGGAACCCTCTGATGTAAGGTAAGTATCTGTTGCTCTGACAGCTGTGATTTGTGCAGTAGTCATCAGACAGAACCTTAGTTGACACATCAAGTCATTCAGATGAATTTTACGATGAGCTGGATCTGTGTTCACCCACCCTTCAAAGCAAACAAATGAATCCCATTCACACTTTTCCCAAATTGGTAGCAAATTCATAAGGATAATCTATGTGATAATCTATCATAAATACAACCATCCAGAACAGCATCAAGGTGCAGCTTTATTAGATCCAAGTGTGTCAATAATGCTGTCAGTAAGGCAGGTTTTGAAAACAGTGAGAAACAGTGAGAAAGCAGTTGTTTATATCAATATTCTCCAGTAGTGTATGAGTGCACAGTTTAGGGAGTGGTCATTATTTATCAACAGGGGGGGAGGGTGGGTTTGAGGGGGGGGCGTAAAATTTTCAGACCCCTCCCGAGGGGGGGGCTAAAAAAATTTTGACCCCTCTTGAGGGGGGGGGGCTAAAAAAATTCACCCTCTTTTTAGCAAAAAAGCCCGCGCGCTACTATAGATCAAAGAGGGGCGCGAAAAATTTTGACTGCCGTCGAGGGGGGGGGCGTAAAAAATTTCCGTGCGTCCCTGCGAAAACCCACCACCCCCCCTGTTGATAAATAATGACCACTCCCTTAATTGCAGATGGATTTTGGAGGTAGACAGCAGAGGCCAGGAGGTCCTTAGTCCAAGCTTCACTGTCACCAAACTCTCCTGTGTAGATGTACTCAATGATATTTGACACTGCTAGAGGATCAAGTCCTTCCAGTCTCACTCTGTTGGTCTGACTCTCTGCCATACTCCCAGTCAGCATGAACCTTTCATTCCCCACTTCTATTGTGTCGGGCTTCCCTAGCCCACTTAAAAGGGTCTATATCTCTTCTTTTTTATCCCCTCAGATGTGGGTGGTGCACATATGCATTGGCACCGACACATCTCTGTGACATTGTGTAATGTAGTTCTCGCCATGATTATGACCTTAGCTGTCGAAATGGTGTTAAACATTTATTACTCACTCACTCACTTCTATTGTGTAGTCTATCAGCAGATCATCTCGCCACAAGTTGCAGACCCCCTTCTTTACACCAACATCTTTCTCCATGACTTTTGCAGGAATTCTGAAAGATGAAAAAAAAAAACACCAAAAAATTTATTTCTGCATTTAAACCTTTTTTCTTTTGTTAATACAAATCATAGCTCTAGCTACAGTTTAAGAATGTCACTTATTACAACTTTCCTTATATTGAGTTTAGAAAAGATAACATCGAAACAGAATTGAAGCTGGCCGCAAGTAATGGGCTAGAGCAAGTCATAAACCTATATATGTGATACTTTCATCCATATATACCGTATTGAATACTGCACCCCCCCCCAAAAGGTGTGAAAACGTCCTGCATCAGTCCATATTGCTTCCCCTAACAAAACCCTTTGTAGTCAGTCCCCAATACACTAAGATTCATCTGATAGAGATTGTCAGCATAATACATACATTAAATTAATTAGAAATCTCACCATATAGTAATCTCTATGTAGGCCTAATTATCGCCTCCACTTATTAACCACCTATATTTCCCCTCTCTGTACAATTAGGCCCCATTAAGGACTCTATAAAGGTTAAGTCACAAGAATTAATTCATTTGTGTAATTTGACATATACATGCTTGAATTATGTGTATCATACACAATTGTGATTGTATTCCATCCCTCTATCAAACTTAATCCATTTTATCAGGATTTGGTTGCCATGGAAACCGAATGGAACAAAAACGTTCTTTTTTAGCTTCTTTTACTTAGAACAGCCTTATGGGATGGATAATTTACATATTTTACTGATTTAATGATTGGAACTCAATCTTGAAGTCATTATCTGGTGGCGTTTTTTTTTCTGTTTCTTAATATTCCAATTATCAAGGTCTACAGAGCTTTTCAAAGTTGCCTAGTTGGTCAAAACGTTATAAAAAAATGCTTGTTTTCCCACATTTTCGCCTATTTTTCACATTTTTTTTGACCAACTAGGCAACTTTGAAATCATCTGTAGACCTTAAGAATTGGAATATCAAGAAACAGAAAAAAACGCCTCCAGATAAAGACTTCGAGATTGTGCTCCGATCACTTTTTTTATTAAGTGATATGAGTAAACATTCAAAATGTATTACTGATAATGACCACAACAATGTTAGACATCTATTGTTTTTGTTTATACCAAAAGAAGTCAAGTTTGTACTTTGTATCATATTCTGAACACAGTCTGGACCAATCACAGGGTTGCGATTTCATTTTGGCGATTGTGTAGGAAGCTAGATCAGATGACATAGCAGTAGCTAATTTGGTTCTTAATCAGTATCGAAATATCAAAGACACCCCCCCCCCATAAAATCTTCTCATTAGATCTGGGGAAATCAAAAGGTCAAACTTTTAGTCCAAAAGTGTAGGAAATCCTAGAGAAATCACATCCCTGAATCAGTGCAGGCTGGGATTTAGCCTTAATTGGGTGTGGTGAAATTAACATGTAGCAGGCAAGGGACTGAGTTTTGAATAAATTTCCAAGAGGGTCTTCCTGGTGATATTTGGGAGCAAATTTATGGAATGAGGCCCCTCAAACATGATTTCCCCCCCCCCCCCCACTGATGTCAAAATATTTTCTCATTGGATCTGTGCAAGTCACAAAAGTGACCTGTCTGATCTTAAAATTCCCAAATTTCCGGAAGAATCCCATGCCTGATGTAGGTAAGTATAGCTGTGTCTAGACCAATCAATTATAGATAACTAGACCAATTAAAGCATGCTCCTAGTGACCGTATAAGGATATCACTGTCTGCTGCAATGGCACATTTAGGTCGGGTTTGCCAGTCATGTTTCAATGCCATTCTTCTGTCAGAAAAGCTGGCAAATATTCAAATAGTTTTCAAATGCATTTCTTATTGACACTCACCAACCTGATACATATAAAGTAACAACTAGTCCATACATCTTAATCTACACCCTCGAGATATTTTGCAAAAAAAAATAGGCCCCTACCCCCTGAAACAAATACCTATCTGTTGATACCTTGAACTAAATCACACACAAAAAAAAGAATGTGAATAATTAAAAATCCAACCATAGAAAAAACCTTTCTCACATATATAATGTTCCTAACAGGCTCCCCTAACATCTGACCTTAAATCAACTTATAATCCCCATTTATAAAGCAAAGATCAATCTACTATAGAAATGTATAGGCAGAATCGACATATTTTACAAACCTCTCTTTCTATAGCTTAATAATACTCAAACAATTCCTGAAAGTTGTATGTTAGAAAAAAAGTTTCTTCTATCATTCTCGGTTTGTTCTTTTCCACTTAGTGTGTTTGCAATTCAGCACCAACCAGTTACCGTAATCTCCCGCGTAGAAGACGCGCTGCGCATATAAGACGCACCCCAAACTCAGCACATGCATTCTCGCGTATAAGACACACATTTTAATGCGTAAATTTGTAAGATTAGTACATTTCTATAGTAAAATTACCCCATCGTATAAGACGCACCCCCAACTTGAAGAAATCCTATAAGACGCACAAGGCATTTGTTTGGCGTAGAGGACGCGTCTTATACGCGAGGTTTTACGGTAGTAAATTTTGCCCAAAATCTCAATGTAAAGAATGGGGGTCGTTCTATACAGCATGCCCCCCCCCCATAATAAAAGATTAAGATATGAACAAACTCCTATCTTTAATGTGTTTATTTCAGGAGACACAACAATGGTAATTACCAGTCAGTATCATTATGATTGTAATACATTAACAGTAAAACATAAAAGATGCAATTTCAACTAAAATGACCAGGTAGAAAGTCATTAAACACACTGTGTCCACTATTAGGCCACACCAAAAAAAATAAGTTGGTCTACGGATCGCCCTCTCCACATTTTCGGAAATACAAATTTTTTTTTTTTTGAAAAAAATCTTGTCTACGGATTTTGCTCGCTTCAGTTTCTACAAGTTTTCTCTTTGTGATGTTTGGCAAAAAATTTTAAAAAAATAAAATTTGTTCGCTCGCCTCAATTTCCCAGCAAAGAATCCATTGGACACCAAGTAATTCTTAAAAAAAAAAAAAGATTCACTCGCTCACACCATTTTTTCAAAACCAAAATCCATAGACCAACTTATTTTTTTGGTGTGGCCTTACCTACTCCTGAAACGAATGATGTATAGCATTTTGATGTGAATACTCTATTTCTGTATTTAAGAGGTACCCAGATGTACAATACCGCCTATCTATGGCGGGAAATGTAAATCAGGTTTCTCACTAGTCCAGGGCAGGTAAGGACTATAACAGAAGGGGGCTCCACCAGCTGGCCTCTACAATTATACCACCTGCTTTACTACCTGCCTTAATGGGTGTCCTGTGTTGTTTGTTGCTACTTGTGAAGTGTTGCATTCTGTGTCATATCAACAAGCAATATATGTAAATCCTTGTTTCAAACAAAACTTGTTCATGTGCTAAGCCAGGGCATGCAGTGCATACCTTACCACAAGGTGCCACTAATGGGCCATTAGGATTGCAGTAGGGTGAGAATCGGCCTTGTTTTCAGCGCCAATTAGTACAGAGTTTCCTTAAGTTACGAATGTGGTTGAAAAGCAGGTGTTTGATGAAGCTGTTCTTTTTGGAGTAGTTCACAGTAGACTGTTTGCTGAATATATTCCTATATAAAGTATATTCAGAATTCAAATTCCCATTGTTTTCTAGTACAATGTAAACCAGCATTGATTCTGGAATAATTACTCATCCATGAAGTACCAACACATGTGCTATGTTATCTGGTGGTTTTAGTTGACCTACAGTAAAAATTATGCGTGATAATGAGCCTATTTCATGTTGAAATATATTGCACAATGTTTTTAAACTCAAGGATGATTTATAGGATGGTATAACTAATACAAATATGGCACAACTGAAAAATGAGAGAATTTTAGTTGGGATACGATCTTTAACTCCTAGCACCCCAACACTTGTGATATAGACCCAGTGCTACAGTTATGTGCACATAACAACCAAATAACTAGTTTAGTAGCTGTAGGTACTCAGGACCCTCATAAAATCCATCAACAAAATTTGATTAACATTTCTACAAATTGATTTTTATACTTGGCCCAAATTTCATCTAGTCAAGGGTACAAATAGGTTTAAAACCCATGGGCGTGGAAAGCAGGGGGGACAGGGGGGACATGTCCCCCCACTTTTGGCCAACTCCTCAAAAGGTCAAAACTAAAAGGTCAAGCAAAGGGAGGTCAAAAATTGCAGAAACCCCCCCTGGTCCCACCCACTCTGAAACTGCTTCACACGCCCCTGGTTTAAACTGAAAATAGGATTTTTGTAGGGTAACTATTAACATAGAGAAATAGACATGGGTATAACCAGGGTTGGCCAACGATCACATGGTCTCTAGAAATCAGAGAAAGAGGCCTCATTTTATGAGACATTAGAATCTAGCAAATCAAAGGAACCGAAACAAGAAAAATGATGTATTATACTCATTATAAGAAGCCATGATTGCTTGCACATAAATACCCTTGGGAATTATAATATATAAACTTGTACATGGAAATCATTAATATCAACTTTTTAAACTTCCTGTTATGAGTGCTAAACACACTATTTAAGATATGAGTTTAAGAAATCTCCTTCACTACAAGAGGGATTTGGAAGGAGACTTCATAGCTCCCATCCCCTGGCTCCTACAACTCAAACCACCAAGAAATGTTGTAACCTTCTAAGCCTAGAATTTCCTTAGAGTTATATGCCCCTAAACCTATTGGACTATACCAAAATATCAGTGACATTTCAGATGTATGCTGCCACATTATGAACACTATAAATATAGCCAGAAGAATATGGACACTAGGATATTCTGTAGAATATATTAGATTTAACCCTCAGAGTACACATGGGTGCAGGTTATAAGCTCTTAGAATCGTAAAAAGTTTATACATCATAGTCTTGTATGTTAAGGGAAAGTTGGTGCTTCACCGGTATAGATAATATTGCACTTGGAAGCTATCATATGGTCCCTTATCTCAGGAAATTCTCCAATATCACAATGGGCTAGCTGAAAACCTTATTCCTTGTCAATGTCTGTGGGTCAAACTTACCATATTGGCCTGTATGCTTGCCTAGGCGCTTATTAATTTCAATAAGGCCATACACTTATTCAAAACCGGCGCTCATTCAAGACTTAGATTATAGCGTAGTTTAGAATTTCAATACCCCTGTACCCCGGCGCTTATTCAAGACCCAGCGCTTATACAGACCAATAAGGTACAAATGGTAGTGAAGCCCTTCTTTATAAACACCTCAGGATCTTTTTATATAGACCAAGTATAAAATCAAAATCTCTGGGGCAGTATTTTGGAGCAGGTTATACTGAATTCTCTTGAGGGTTTATGTGACTGAGTAGGCTTGAACTAAGTGTATTCTTTTATAGCCAGCAGAGCAGTACAATAGTTCTTTTTGCCATCAATGTCCTCATCAGCTGGTTCAATGGGGAATGGCTGATAATAATATTCTTCAAATTTCCTCTTAAATGTGTTGATTGTCAACTTTGCACATACTCCTTCCACCGGGCTGTCATTTCTGTCTTCCGAAAACTCCCGATAAGAAGGATCGACTTCCTTGGTGAAATTTAAAAGGTATAGAGAATTATTACGAGCCATGACAGTACTTTCAGGTGTCATCTTGAGTCTGTTGTTACTCGGGAGGCCTGAGAGCACAGAGATGGACCTCCACTGGTCCGTGGCCGGGTGGTAGTAGTACAGGTTCATCTTGTAGTTCACAACAGCTATCACCTTCTCTCTTTCCACCTCCATGACATGCAGAGTGTGGTCCGACCAGGAACGTGAAGGCGTCTTGTTCTGCCAGGTATCGTCTGTGGGATTGTAACAGGCCAGACGGTTCGTGTCACGTCCATGCATTTCATATTTACCCCCACTGGTGTAGATGAGGCCATCAAGACTACAGGCGGCAAGCTTAAAAAGCCGACAAGGCAATGTGCTAAAAGCACTCCACTTGTTGGTCTGAAAGTCATATCTGTCAATGCCATCAAGAAGCTCATCATTCCTACGGCCGCCAATAGCATACAGATGGTTGTCATGAAAGACAAAGCCAAAGTCCTTCTTGGGTGTCATACTGGCCATGCGTGTCCACCTGCACTGACGCGGGTCAAAAATGTAAGTATTCCTGTCTGAGAATTGCTGGTTGTATACAATGAGGAAGTTGTTAGCTTGTACGGCAGCAACACCCGGTGTGAGCGATGGTGTCCACGTGTCCTCGCGTTTCTGCCACTCCCTCTTATTTGCTTCATGGAACTGTGGCACTGGGGCTTCATGCACTGAGAAGCACACCAGGGACGGGTCATTCCTCATCATAGTCTCATCAGAGACCATCAAAACCTTCTTGTGCATCGGCATATTGTGGTACTCAATCGCGCTTTCAACTTGAGCATACCAGGGGCCTGGGCAGTCGATGTATATACTCATGGATTTGACGGTTTCGACTTCTTGCAAGGGGATGAGAGGGAATCGGATGTTACTCATCAGACTGTCAACATGCTTTTTATAATTGACATAGTCGGACATGATCCATTCCCTGATAGTCAGGAACAGGTTCCACTCCGCCCAACACCAGCAGTCGTGCAGATGTGAAACTACCTCTAACGGTAACTTCACCATTTCCTCAGCAGAAAGCACTAATGGCAGGTTTACATTCGCCTTGATGAACTCTTGCACCTTCTTAACTCCCTCATCTACTGCATGGCTGGCAAAAAGCGCCAACAGGTCCAGGCAATTGTCATTGGTCATTTCTTTATACAGTAAATGTGTGCAGACTTCAACGGCTGAGGGCACTTGCAGATACATTGCCAGGCCGAAAAGCTCATCACTACTTGCTCTGGTTTCAGCGAATTTCTTCTCATACATAAATTGGACGACGTCTCTCACTGCACGTGGACTGAATCCCTGAAGCTCGACCCGGTTGTGCTGAGACTCCAACATGCCGTTAGTAAGCATAACCCTGAAGTAGCCACTCATAGATGCCAGCACCGCTTTATGCGCCCAGAACTCATGACCCTCGACCTCGATCATGTAGTCAAGTAATTGGCCATCCCTATACAGGGAACAAAACCCAGCCTTCATCTCATCACAACCGGCCATTGTGTCCCTGAAACTGAATGAGAATGAAACTAGTTACTTCGAGCGTTTCTGTGCATGTTGAATGAATCTTGACTAGAGAGGCGTGCAATAAATAAGACATTTTGTGTTCAATAGGTGAACTGATAAACAACCAAACATTAACACAAGTGAATTAAGATTGAAACAACAGAAATGGATTGACCAAATAATAAATGAATTAACAATCCTTAATTATTAGCCTTGTTGGTAGATATGCAAAACTCATGAACACAACTAGAACTTAGAACAGAATATGGAAAATCTAATAAAACAAAAAAGTTGAAATTTGATTGTGCATAAAGCCTCTTTCCAGGATATGAAGTACCGTAATCTCCTGCGTAGAAGACGCGCTGCGCGTATAGGATGCACCCCAAACTCAGCAAAAGCATTTTCGCGTATAAGACGCACCTCTTAGGTACCAATTTTGTAAATTCAGTACATTTCTATAGTAAAATTACCCCTCGTATAAGACGCACCCCAAACTTGAGAGAAAGCTATAAGACTCCCCAGCATTTTGTTTGGCGTAGAGGAGGCGTCTTATAGGCGGGAGTTTACGGTAGTTATAGTGTTGTAATGCTGTACAAATAAGGAGCACTATAGAACACCATCAGAATGTCCAAAATGTGACTCAATGCGGTATTATGGCAGATGAAGAGGTGATAACTACACGTATGTACTACATCACAAGGTAAACCACAACCCGATACTAATAAAGTGCACCAAGCTTTTTGCATGACAATATATAAAGCAAACAAAGAAAACAAATGTTATGCAAAAACTTCAGAAAACAGGAAATACTGAGAAAACCTAGACTTTCACCCATGTAAAACGTTGCATAGAAGCTGCAACTTACAAATATCATTTATATTTACTTAAAGCTGCAGGCTGACGTGAGTTGAGACTGATGTATAGAATATCTTTGGCCCAGTGGCATTTCATCCCCTCAATTTTTTTTTATCAATTTGAGGGTGTAGAATCCAATGGAAGAGGTCGCTTTTCAAAACTGTTGCCATGGCAACCACTTTCCACAGTCTTGGACCACACACTGCTACATCAAGATATTATTCTTATATAATAATTCCAGCACCTGCCTTGTGTGGTCAAATGGCGGAGCATTTGCTTTCAAATCTGAAGGTTGTGAGTTCAAGCCTCTCTTGGCCCTTTTTCTTGGCCATAATTTGATGATAATAGAAACAAAATGAGACCAAGAATCAATTTGCTACATTTTTAATCATTTCTCTTATCTTAAAGTACGAGTAGGATCAAATTTAACAAGAATTATCACTATCTATCTCTCCTTTCCTTCATAAATTTGGTTGAATTATGAAAAATTTCTACAGAAGGACAATACATGTGCAAATAATGGCAAAATTTGAAAATACAAAAAAGTAAATGCCCTGACATATCATGTGTTTTATAAGCTAACATGTGAGGTTCTATGATAGTAATAGTTATAGTAATAGGCCACAGCAGGGCTCCACAAATCCCTGTGCCATGTGCCCAGGACAAAAATAAATTTCACCGGACACAACTCTTTTCCATAAGTTTTACCCAGGGCACTCACAACTGCATAGGGTACTAATAGTGTCAGAAATTGACAAATGCAGGAAACGAATAATAGTTAACTATCATGCATTTCTTGAAATGAATTTGATATTCTATATAACTATATACTACTACATGCATATATTGTAAATCACATAGAGGGGCACCTCTAATGCATTACAGGATATAAATACTCCTTGTGTGTTGCTACCCATGCATTACCATATTCAGTATAATTAGCTTGTTCTCCATACAAGGCTCCCCACTGCATGTGCTGAGAAGGAACCAGTCAATGTGCACATGAAATTGACTACAATGTCCTAGAGGTTCACTAAAATAATTACCAGGGTGTTCCAAGTAATGGCATAACTCCATGTCATTTTTTAAGAGAAAAATATCAGAAAACCATCAATATACAACCTATAACAACCTGAGTACCAGTTATTATTAGTCCCTTTCCAGATTATCCAATATTATTATGACATTCATGAACTTCATTTTATGACTTTTTTCTGTGGATACAGTAGAAGATTTGGCAGTGTAGAGTGTGAGTATTGTTTTTGTGGGATACTGATGCTAGTGGATATTTCATTCTACAGTTAGTTCATTTAGACAGCATCAGCTCAGGGCATTGCCCTACTTGAGTGCAGCGGTACTCTCAAGACGGCAGTGAGGTACCTCTTCTCAAGAATTCCGTTCTCATTAGCCTCATCAACATGCAGAGGGAACTTTCCAGGTATATTCACTAGTTCTGGACCAGTCTCATTGACTGACCATCTATAGCTGACCCCATGTTCACTGCGCTGGTTGGGGTCTACTCCTCCGGTGGGATTTACGACCCAGTTCACCTGTGTGGGGTCTACCTCTCGTGTCACATTAAGCAGCCAGAGGCAGTTACGGCCAGTGACGATGGCGCTGTTTCTGTTCACTTTGAGCGGGATCTTCTGTTTAAGGTTATACACAAGTTCCGTTGTTGTCCACTGGTCTGCTGCACCACAGTATATTTGAATCCTGAGGTTGTGTTTGTATACGACAATCGCCAATTTGTCCGCAATGATTAGAGGAGCCATCTGGTGGTTTGAAGTAGCATGCTGCAGGGGGGACTTTGGGGTCCATGCCATGGTATTGAGATCCAGACAGTGAACTCTCCTTGTATCAGGGCCTTCCCGCGTATGCTTCCCACCACTCACATATATAGTATCATGCACCACACATGCCGCATGCTTGTGGATCGCCTGCGGCATAATAGTCGTGATTACGTTCCACTCATTTCTATTGAAGTTGTACTTCATAATCTGAGAAACCGTGTTTGTCCTACCCAGGCCACCCAAGGCGTACAAATGCTGGTCATGATGTACCAGTGCAAAGTTCACACGAGCTTCAAAGCCACGCAAATCTGCCATTGCAGACCAAGTTAGAGTTCTGGGATCAAAGATATACATGCCTTTATCCAGAGAGTTTTGATCGTATGCGATAAGGAAGTTGTTCACCACGACTGTCAGGACTCCTGATGAGAATGTCGGAGCTAGAAATCCCTCATGTTCTTCCCAGTTCTTTTCACTGTGGAGAACATGGAAGCTTGGGTGTTTTTCCCTGATAGAAAAACACACAGGGGACAAGTTTGTCCTAACCCTAGTGTGCTCGGATTTATCGAGGACCTTCAAATGAGTGGGCAGACGGTGGTATTTGATGGCCTTCTCTATGACAAAATGCCACACCCCTGGGCACCGATTGTAAATGTCCTGCTTTTTGATATCTCGGAGTTGAGCCGGAGTCATCAGCGGGAATCTGACCTTACTCATCAGCCCATCCATGTGTTGCTTGTGGTTGTCAAAGTCGGCGTTGACCCACTCCTTCAGGCTGCAGAACAGATCCCACTCCGACTTGCCAAAACAATCATGTAGCTCATAGATAAGCTTCGTCGAGAGGTCGTCCACTTTGTGCACAGTCAGTACTTCATCTATGTTACTCTTTATGTACTTGGTGACTTGTTCTATGCCCTCGATGACATGATGTGTTTCAAAGAGGAAGAACATGGCCATACAGTTCTCGGGATCGAGCCCTTTACATAACTCATCGGTACAGACTCTCACAGCAGACGGGATCTGAAGATAGGTCGACAATGTGAACAGCTCATCAAAATTAGCCTTGGTCTCTCCAAACTTCTTCTGGTAGATAAACTCAATCATGTTGTGCATGGCCAGAGAATTGAACCCGGGGAGCTTTATGCGGTCCTCTTTACTCTCCAGCATGCCGTTGGTGAGAAGTACCTTGAAGTAGCCACTTATCGAGGCGAGAACAGCCTTGTGAGCTCGGAACTCATGGCCGTCGACTTCTATTGTGTAGTCAAATAACAGGCCCTCCTCCCATAGGGAATTCACCCCAGTTCTCAGCTCTGGATCAGGATCAGCCATCTTGATTCAAATTGTCAATAATTTCTTTTGATGTCTAATGTGTGTTTTTCCTTTCTCTCAGTCGATTTGCCAATACCTGAAAACAAATGAGAGTAATTCCCTGTAAGATCTGTAGTTACAGGGGTTTAAATCATATGTAGAGATGTCTAACTCAGACATGATTTATCTTTTTGGTGTTATAGAGGAATTTAACTTTGCAATCACTATTAAAGCCACTACCTAATCTCCCGCATAGAAGACGCGCTGCGCGTATAAGACGCACCCCAAACTTAGCAAATGCATTTTCGCGTATAAGACGCACATTTTAAGGCTCAAATTTGTAAATTCAATACATTTCTATAGTAAAATTACCCCTCGTATAAGACGCACCCCCAATTTCAGTACATCCTATAAGACTCCCCAGCATTTTGTTTGGCGTAGAGGACGCATCTTATACGCGGGAGATTACGGTAGGTGTCAATTGCTATTCTTTGGAAGTGTTATATCAGTTTTCTGAATTATATAGACCACATGTAATATTAGGAACTGACCATGTTATAATTTCTTATTGGCAATTAATCATGATTATATATAATTGTATTTTGTATGTACATAGTCAGTATACAGACGAACAGGTTCAACCAAATACAAAGGCAAAGGTTCCAAAGATGTAATGTCAAATGTAGTATGCCAGCTACATTGACACATGAGACATCTTGAGTTTGGCCACACACCCTTATTCTTAACTACTTGTAACTTAACTAATTGAGGACAACTTACTTTTCTTTGCCTTATACCATAAAACCCCGCTCATAAGCCGACCTCAGTCATTACTCATAAGCCAGGGGTAGTAGAGTTTGGGATGATGTTATAAGCTGATTTTGGGGCTTAATTTTTTATTAAGTTTTCTCTATATTCTATTATGATAAAACCCCTGTCATAAGCCCGGGGTAGAGTTTGAGCAAATTTTGGTCCAAATACAGAAAAATAGAATCGGCTTATGACCGGGGTTTACGGGTAGAAACATTTTGATTTCATGGTCCAGCAATGCAGCTTAAAAGAGTAACCCATGACTGCTGTGACTGTGAGTGGGGTGTACACATATTTCTAAACACTTTTATGGTGAGCAGAATAGCATGCTTCGTTCAGCAGTTTAAGGGTATATAGAGCACCATGGTATAGACTACACCTTTTCTTTGGTTAAAATACATGACCAGTTTGGGTGTTGGGTACATGTTGAAATTGAATATTCCTTGATACAACTTACCCTTACCCTTACACTTTGGGTTGCGCCTTCTAGGGAAACGCACCCCAGTAGTAAGGGGTGCGCCTTGTATGCGAGGTTATTCAAAAAAACCGATTCAGAGGCAGCAGATGCGCCTTCTACGCGGACCTGCCTTCTCTGAGTTGTGGGTGCGCCTTCTACGCAGGCAGCTGCGCCTTCTACGGGAGAGATAACGGTAGTACCAGAACCCAAATAAAAGTGTGGCTTATAGGAGGCTCCCAAAGGCAGGGTGCAAGGGGTTTTTACATCAAAGAACAGTACTAAATTGTCAAGTCCCAGATGCAGCTTATATCATCCTCACAGACCCAGGGTGCGGTTTATAAAAGATTGCGGCTTATACGAGGGAATTTACGGGATCCTTTTTTCTATGTCCTGAATGGTGACAACCAACCTGTTGCTTGTGGTATTGATAAAGAGGTATGGCATTACTCTGCCACCGACCATTCACCACAGGTACCATAGGCAAGGTGCGCTCCACCTAACCTGCACTTCTATACAACTGTCGTACACCTAAATGACTATTGTGCTCATTTTCTTTAGTTCTCTTTTTTTTTGTTCAATAAATAATAGGCAGCTGTATTTACCATCTGCCCGAAAGCTATTACACTGTTCTGCCACCTGTCCCGACCCCTAGGAGTAAAGAAATTCAATCCATGAACCGATTATTATGGTTTTTATTTGAATATAATATCTAGTAAGATATCAGTCCTCATATGTCTTCTAAAAGAAGGCATAATCATGAAATATATCATCATATGTAATTATGATCTATAGATTTCCACATGTCATATTTCAGTTAACAGAAGCACACTGGTACATGGGTAGATTTTACAATAACAATTCATGAAAGTACAGAAAAGTTAGAATTTTGCTAGCATTGCAATTACAATTCGTGAAAGCAGATAAAGAAAAATAATAATTTTGCTGGCATTGTTGTCAAGTTCTTTCAATAATTCTCGCCCTCATAAATGAATATCACAGTAAAAGAGATGTAAACCCAGAAAGAAGTGAGTGTCATATAGGTTGGACCATATTGAGGTGATTACCATTAACATCTCTCTGCCATATTCATCATCACATGTACTCTGTCATTCAGAATTACATATACCGTAATCTCCCGCGTATAAGGCGCGTCTTATAGGCCAAACAAAATGCTGCTGGGTCTTATACGTGGGAGGTAAATTGCCTTGAGTTTGGGGTTCGCCTTATAGGGGGATATCTTTTACTATAGAACAGTACTAAATTAAAAAAAAATCTGCCCTCAGAGGTGCGCCTTATACGATATAACAGACCTCCCTGAGTTGGAGGTGCGCCTTATAGGCGAGGTGCGTCTTATACGCGAGAGATTACGGTAAGATTATATATAACGTAAATTCCCTTGCATACACACACCCTTGTGTAAGCCGCACCCTGGGTTGATCAAAAAAAAAAAGAAGAAAATGAGTGGATCTTTGAAATTCAAAAAGCTAAAGGGTCCCAGCCCCCCCCCCCCCGGACCAACCGCTGACGCTGCAACAAGTGGAAAAATGTCTATACTCATCTGGGCCTGGGTCTTGTATAAGGCAATTTGTCTGCCCGCTTTTAGCCTAGAATTTATCTAAAACGCATCCCCTTCTTTTCGAAACCATTGATCCGCCACTACATTATACTCCAAAACAGTATTAAGGTGCTAAAAATCATATCTTTTCCTTCAACTTGATATGCGTCTTATACGTGCATGTCTCTTATATATGCGAGGTATTAGGGAACGTTCAACAATTATGTCACTGTTATTTAGGCATTCCTCAGGACCCACCCACCCCTTTGTTGTTGTTTTGTATGGAACATATAGAGGAACCCAAAGACCCCCCCCCCCCCGCTGCCCCCACCCCCTAAGTAGTGACGTAATTTTCTCACCTTACATTTCATATTCTTTTATCTCCCCAATACCCATTTTCCCCAAAACTCCCCCTAACTCACAATCTAGTGCCCACATCTCCTCACTCCCACACGCATATCTTGTCACCCACAACACCCGTAGCAGGGCCATAGAATTTTATTGGCCGATGTAGGGGCTTTGGACCTAGGCCTGGCATGATATCAGATTTACATTGCTGAAGAATATTTCAAGTCAGCCTATTAGGCCACACCAAAAAGATTAATTGGTCTACGGATTTCCCTCTTCATTTTTTCAAGAATGCAAATTTTTTTTTCTTTGAAAAATATCTTGTCTACCGATTCGCTCGCCTCACTTTCTGAGAGTTTTCTCTTTGTAGTGTTTGGTAAAATTTTTAAAAAATAAAAATTTTGCTCGCGCCTCGTTTTTCAAGGAGGAAATCCATTGGACAACAAAAAATTCTTAAAAAACTCGCTTGCTCGCACCATTTTTTCAAAACGAAAATCCGTAGACCAACTTATTTTTTTGGTGTGGCCTTAGAAGCAAAAGTTTTTATGTTCTCTTCTATTTTCTTGTTTCTTTTCAGTTATAATGAAATTTATATATGGGTACATTGAAATATCAATATCTATATAGCCTGCATGTGCACATGCCACTTTGGCCTATTTTGATAAAAAGTTATCGACAAAGCAAAATAAAGTGTCCATTGTTGTTTCACACAATCCTGCAATGTACCGCTGGCTCGATGCTGAACAGATTACCTGTCTTTAGGTATGGCTAACATTGCACCAAACGGGTCAACATTCCTCCCAGTAAATTCCACATCCAAGTAGGGAAACTCATCTATTTCCTCCTCAACAGCATCATCTCCGTCTTCCGAGAACTTCCAAATCACACACGTCCCAGGATTCTCCCTTGGTGCATCAGCAGGGAGGTCAGACCTGGGACCAGTACCTTTCCGGCCGATCACATTGAGCCGATAGATTGTGTTTCCAGATGTCATTTCCAAGCACTCATTCCCAGCATCAACAAAATCGAATGCTAACTTAAACTTGAAGCAATGAACTAACCACCACTGGTCAAGGCTGAGGCTATAAAAGTCGATCTCCCAAAACGGTGTGAGGATCACCAAGCCATCATCGTTGTGGAACCTGAGTGGGTGTAGGGTAGCACGCCGAGGCCGCCCTGAAGGAGAAGCCTTTCTCACCCACTGTAGACTGACACAATCTAGTGCCCACATCTCCTCACTCCCACACACGTAAATGCTATCACCCACAACACAAGTAGCAAGGCCTCTGGAATTCTGTAGGTGCATCTATGGATGACCAGGTGTTGGTCTGTAGGCTGTATCGCTCGGTCTTGAGGGACCGAGTGTCTTCACCTCCAAAGAAATCATCCGTATAGCAGCCTCCCACACAGTAAACATGCTGCCCATGATGAGCGAGGGTGAAGGATGCCTTTGGTTCAATGGGACTAGCGATGGCTAACCAGGCAAGGGTACGAGGATTGAAGATGTGCCAGTCATTTTCAGTAGGACTGTTACAGACCACCAAAAAGTTGTTAACAGCTACAGCAGCAACACGGTTCCAAGGACGTAGATTGATAAAATCTGGTGTATACCTTGCCTTCTTTTCATATTCCTTCCACATGTTTTCCTCATCTAAGGCATAGAATGTACGTGGGTGCTCCACATTTCTTGTTGAGAAGACAACAGGAGATTGTTAAGGTCCCTTATTGAGCTAGATAGGTGAATTAGTATATCATACAAGGATAAAAGGTAACTATAATTGTGTATGGGTAGAGACTAAAGAACACTAAGGTTGGAGAATGCTCTGAGGTCAAATGGTAATTAAGGAGAGAGCTTGGGTCACATGAACAGGCATGAACTATGGGTCAGTGATGGACTGGTGACTCAAAGCCTATGGTGAACTATGTGCTTGGGATGAACTTATGACTCGAAGACTGTATGAACCCATGTACTGGTGATGAACTCAGTGTGACTCACAGAAACCTGTGAACTGTAAACCAGGGACTGGGCCATGACATGACATGGGGTGGTGAACTCACACGAGCTGAACCTAATTCAACCCTGAACTCAAATCTATGACATAGATGGGGTCATGACCTCTTGGACTATATTAGATCGGTCAGACTGCCAATCTGAAGGGGGAAATTAAGTGAACATATTGCTGGTGAAGACGAAGAGCAATTGGACTTGGGATTGCTAACTGTTGCTGAAATCAGGGTGAATTGCTGTGTGTGAGGCTACCCATGGATAGTGCTGCCACTCAGTAGGACAGTAAGGACCTATAGATATCCATGGCCCATGAAACTGGATATTGGAGCATTCTCTGACTTGGACATTTGACCACTATTCTGATCATTGTGATGTTGTGCATACCAGTTGTGAATATCAGCAATAAAGTGTAAAAGCTTATTATCTCTCACAAGTGCTCTGTGGCTAATACAGATGAGCGCGTATTGGTCAATTACATACAAGCATTAGCTTATCATTCTGGGGACATTACTGCTAACTACATCGGTGGTGCTGGAGACAAGGTAAGCAGATAAGACCTTAATATATGTGCATTCATCCCAGAACACAGACACGCTCAACATATGGTGGAGAACCCGGGTAATTTTGGAAAATCTTTACAATTACTATAGAATTACTACCAGAAACAAGGTAATGAAGGAACCCAAACATGACTAAAAAAGCTGAAAGTCAAAAAGTCATGTAAGGGAAGTTGTAAAAAAGCAAATTCTAAAAGGTATGAAACACATATAAGTAGATGAAACAGAAGTATCAAAGTAATCGAAAGCAAGCATCATTATAATGCATATATACACATACAGGTTAATCAATGTAATAAGGTAAAGTAGAAGAATGAAGATGGTACTCATTCTCTAAAACATCGGGGGCTGTGTTAAGGTCCCTTATTGAGCTAGATAGGTGAATTAGTATATCATACAAGGATAAAAGGTAACTATAATTGTGTATGGGTAGAGACTAAAGAACACTAAGGTTGGAGAATGCTCTGAGGTCAAATGGTAATTAAGGAGAGAGCTTGGGTCACATGAACAGGCATGAAATATGGGTCAGTGATGGACTGGTGACTCAAAGCCTATGGTGAACTATGTGCTTGGGATGAACTTATGACTCGAAGACTGTATGAACCCATGTACTGGTGATGAACTCAGTGTGACTCACAGAAACCTGTGAACTGTAAACCAGGGACTGGGCCATGACATGACATGGGGTGGTGAACTCACACGAGCTGAACCTAATTCAACCCTGAACTCAAATCTATGACATAGATGGGGTCATGACCTCTTGGACTATATTAGATCGGTCAGACTGCCAATCTGAAGGGGGAAATTAAGTGAACATATTGCTGGTGAAGACGAAGAGCAATTGGACTTGGGATTGCTAACTGTTGCTGAAATCAGGGTGAATTGCTGTGTGTGAGGCTACCCATGGATAGTGCTGCCACTCAGTAGGACAGTAAGGACCTATAGATATCCATGGCCCATGAAACTGGATATTGGAGCATTCTCTGACTTGGACATTTGACCACTATTCTGATCATTGTGATGTTGTGCATACCAGTTGTGAATATCAGCAATAAAGTGTAAAAGCTTATTATCTCTCACGAGTGCTCTGTGGCTAATACAGATGAGCGCGTATTGGTCAATTACATACAAGCATTAGCTTATCATTCTGGGGACATTACTGCTAACTACATCGGTGGTGCTGGAGACAAGGTAAGCAGATAAGACCTTAATATATGTGCATTCATCCCAGAACACAGACACGCTCAACAAGATGCATTACCCCTTACTCTACTTTGTTCAGTTCCATCAACAACCTTCAGGTGAATTGGCAGTTTCTGGTACTTTACTGCTTTCTCTACGAGTTCCTGCCAGGGCGAGTTACCCGCGGGATCAGAGTAAACCTCCATCTGCTTGACAGCACTGAGTTTGCCCTTTGACATGAGGCAGAACCTTACCTGACTCATTAGGTCATTTATGTACTGCAGGGACGCAAGTCACAGAGCACGAAAATCCCTGAAATGGTCCAATAATTGCCCCAAAAACCTGGGTTTCTATATGAATGTATAGGGCCCTGGAACTTCAAAATCCCTGAAATCAGGGAATTCCCTGAAGACTTTCATCCCTGGTACTGTTTCCTATTCTCGTAATCGGTGCAGACCCAGTCTTTTACAAGCACACATGCATCCCAATCTGAATCCTCCCACAGGTCGAGGAATGTCTGTATAACTTCAAATGATATCTTTGCCTTATCATGATATTCAATCACCCCAGTCAGGTTACGCTTTAGAAATACATGAAGGCGTTCAACTGCATCATCAAGTGCGAATTCCCCAAACCCAATAAGCAACTCAAGACAATTTTCAACTGTTGCATAATCTATTAGTTTCTGCGCACAGACTTCTATCGCCGGCAGCATTTGGAAATAGACAGCTAGGGCTAGGATCTCTTTACCACCTGTTTTAAGAAGCTCCAGGTCACCTGTGTAAATGAGTGTGATGAGTTTGGACATAGTGTCAGGGTTGATGTCCTTCAGTTCAATGACATCTTCCTGACTTTCCACCATTCCCTGAGGCTGAGTAAACATGGCCTAGAAGTAATCACTGACAGATGACATCACTTCTCTGTGCACCCTGAACTCTTCTCTATCCACCTTTATCTTTAGGTCCTTTGGCAGGGATTTTTCTAACAAGGCTTTTACAGCGGATGTCAAGCCCACGTCAGCCATTATGAAGGGGGTCAAATCTCACCACAGGTTTTTGAACTGAACCTGGTTTATTCTGCAACAAAAGGCAAGACTTGAGTAGTTCTTCTATACATGAAGTTGGTGCTGATGTTTTTATTTTCAAGACTTGAGTAGTTCTTCTATACATCGAAGTTGGTGGTAGTGTTTTTATTTTCTGTACAGGATAAGGTGCCATTTTTCCTACTTTATAGTTAGATGTTGCCAGGAGATGGCAATATAGCAGCAAAAGCCTCCAGATTTATGTTCAAGGGGCTCCCATACATGAATTGTGTATCAAGCCTGAATCTGGGAACTGCAATATGACGTGACTACAGTCTTTAATACTTCCACCTTGGTGTTTTGGTATTTTCAAGTTGGTATTATTTTAGTATGATTAGTAATAGATACATGCTGCTGCCCAGACCCCCTAGCAAACAGAAAATGGAGGATAAGTAACTCGGAAGAGGCCTCACAGATCATGATTGATTGATTTGTGTTTTACAGCACTTTAGCGGCACTAAGTGGCTATCCCGTGCTTCACAGGTTGATAATTTAACAAAGGAATGTGTCAGTGCCCACGCATATGTGCACCACACACATCCTGAGGGGATAGGAAAGAGGAGATATAGACCCTTTTAAGTGGGCTAGGGAAGCCCGACTCACAGATCAGTTATCATAACCTCACATTATATGATATTAGTTCAATGACTGTAGGGAAAAGAAACCCGGAGATGGGATTCTATAGTCAGTGGTGTAGGAAGTGGGAGCCAGGGGGCATGGGTCCCTCCAATAATGGGGAGGTCTCCTGTTTAAGCCTACATAAAACTATACTATAGCACACCCCTCCAACCGGGACCCCTAAGCCCCCAACGGGCCAATTGCTTCCTATGTCTATTATACTGCATTATTACCTTAAAACCCCTGCCATAGTTTTAGGAAAAGCTAAAAGCCGATTTTGGGACACTTTTTCAAAAGTTTTCACTATAACCTATACCCCGGTAGTAAAAAAAGCCTCAGGCATGAGTAAGGGGGATTATGAACGGGGATTCTAGAGTAAGCCCCTACAACTGCAACTGAGCAAGGTGCTATCTGACAGCGATGGAGGTGGGGGGGGGGGGGGGGGTTCACGTGCATTTTATCAGCGGAAACACACATATGTCTATGCTCATGATTTATCAGCACATAGCTCCGTTATCTGTGGTACAGATTTATCAGAGATAAGGGATTTCTATGTTTGCTTGTGAAGGGGAATTATGGTGTCCTGCCTCCTGATGTATCGGGACATACTGATGCAGTTGGAGCAGACACCTCCTGCAGCTTATAGAATGTTCCTAAATTCTGCAATCTACCTGGCCCTCCGCAGAGACAAATGTTGACGCCGTCGCGGTTCCCGGGGTGCCCAGCCAAACGGGGGTTCAGGGGCAGAGGACCCGATCAAGGATATAAGCCAGAACTCATCTGAATTAGAATTACATTCAGATGAGATCATCGGAAACTTATGGAAACTTAAATGGAAGATTATTATTCAGATGAGATCTCATCTGGAAACAGTCAGAAGTGTGTGACAGTATGGTCCCACCATGTCCCTGAGGAACAGAGGCGGGGTGGATGTTTGTCTCCAGTGTGATGTCATTTTACTTCCGGCCAGGTAGAAATCCCCAGAAGACACCCAGATGCCTAAATTCTGGGTGCGGCTTATATGTGGTCATGTTACCTATATAGAGTAGTAGGCCTACTAAAACACTGATTCTCAGGCCCCAAGTGCAGCATATCACATCCTTCCAAAGTCTGGGGGCAGCTTAAATTTGGTTGCAGCTACATGGGAATTTATGGTACTGGGGTGTATTCTATAGGGCATTAGCACATTAGGCTATGGAGGCCGCCATTAGACCCCGACTGCACTATGACTAACACCTTCAGCCCCCGTCTCCGCAGTAAATGCCAGGGATGCTTCCCATTGGTCAATAATACAATAGCCATGTGCCGTATACAATAGTAGAGATGTTCGTGTGTGGCAATGTCACGGTTGTATGGTTTCTAGCCACTGCTTTTTTGTGCCGTTAAACTAGATACTGGGTAACCTTTGTACTAGAAGGAGGCCTCTCAAACCCCCCAGCTCCCCTCCTCCCCCCGGAAATCACTCCCTATTAAAATTAAGGGAGTGGTCATTATTTATCAATGGGGGGGGACATAAAAAATGTAGACCCCTCTGAGAGGGGGCTTAAATTTTTTTTTACCCCTCTTGAGGCACGCTACTATAGATTAAGGGAGTGGTCATTATCCATCAACAGGGGGGTGGTGGGGTTTCGTGCGGATGCGCGGACATATTTTACGCCCCCCCCCCTTGACGGCAGTCAAAATTTATTGGGCCCCCCGCAGCAGAGGCGTGGAGATTTTTTGTGCCCTTCTTTGATCTATAGTAGCGCACAGGCTATTTTTCTAAAAGGAGGGTACATTTTTACCCCTCCCCTCAAGAGGGGTCAACATTTTTCATTTTTTAGCGCCCCCCCCCACAGGAGGGGTCTGAATTTTTTGCGCCAGTCGCTCAAACACATCTCCCTCCTCCCGTTGATAAATAATGACCACTCCCTAAAGAGGGGTGCGAGAGATTTTGATTGCAGGGATAAGAGTCACAAAGCACGAAAATCCCTGAAATGGTCCAATATTGACCCAAAAACCTTGGTTTTTATATGAATATATAGCGTCTTGGAACTTCAAAATCCCTGAAATCAGATAAATAACACGGATAAATAATGACCATGATAGCATGAAGTTTAGACTTTTTTGTAGTAACTTCAGTTAAACTTCACGGTCTTCTAAATCCGCCCCTGGCTGACACAGCACTACATTAAATAGTCTTCGTCTTAGTAAATACACGTGTCATGTAGTATGTACAGTACACTCATGACATGGAAAAATGTCACATTTTGATGGAAACTCAAAATTCTGTGTAGTGGAGTTAATTCACTCAGGTCAGATTTGTGCAATTTTGAGCAAAATATGCTTTATGCTGTTACTCTTTTTCTTCTAGCACTTTTGAGCACACAGATATTTAGGAACCAGTTTTAGGTTCTTGTAGGAAACAAAATTACGGACATGTTGGTGGTGGTTCTCAAAGGTACCCCAAAACTTTGTAATTTAAAAGAAAATGGTAAAAAATTCTAAATATTTTCATTCAATTTTAGATTTTGTAAAATTCTGTTTTTCTTCATAAGAAAAGAAGCTTGATATTTTAAGTATAAATTGCTCTTTAAAGTGTGTTATGTGACAAAGAATTGTAGGAATTACAACAAATTTAAAAATTTAGTAATTGATGGCAGGGTGAGACACCCCAGTCACAGCAAACATGGCATCGTTTAAACTTGATATTTTAATAAATTAGACATCCCACAACTGGAAAAAACATATTTTGGTATGTTATGTAAAAAGACCCATAGAATAGGAATATCATAAGCATGCTCTTGTGCCACAAGTCTTATGATATAGATATTCCTATTCTATGGGTCTTTTTTAGTCATAACATACCAAAATATGATGTTTTTCCAGTGAACAGAAATACCAAAATTCAGGTCTTGAAGTTGCCCAGTTTACTATCTATAGTGACATATAATATATGCAGTGCTTTTCACGTGCTCCCGGCGCCCATCCCTATACACTGTACTTTGGACCACCTTAAATTACAGCAGGAAGCTATATCTAGGTCGTGCACACTGAACTAAGCTGAAGGAGGACCTGTTGATTTTCTGACATGCGATGATTATTGTATGGTGTCAGTACCGGTAGTGAACAGCGGAAAACCAAACACGATTCTACTTCCCACCACCCGCCGCGTGCCCTCTACACCTTACGTCTACTTAGTGCGGGTGTTTACACATATTCCTACCTGGTCCAGGACGGCTGACACGGCCACGAACCGTCCCTCTTCTCTCCAGTGTCTTCAGACTTTAGTCTGTTGTCTTGCCTTGCTGAAGGCGCGCCGGATAATGGGAGCGATAATGGGCGGAATATCGGATAGCCACTGCTGGTCCTTGAACGTATTGAGTGTAGCTGCCGAGTACCAGCGAGCAGCGCTCTGCAAGCTGATGTCTGATATACTGTAGAATGTTTGGAGAGTGACAGAGGGGCGCCGGGTTTTCCCGCCAAGCGTGAAGAGATGGTGATAACGCACAATGTGCAGTTATTTGCACCTTGAGTGGGGGCACCAGGTGTTACGCGCCCCGGGCGAGGAAGAATAAAGCAGACACCTCAGTGTTGTTTTTTGAATGTCCCTTTTTTCTCTTCTTTTTTTTTTCCAGTCCTTTCTATCTTTGATGTGTTAGAAGAGCCACCTGCAGATGTCGCCCATTCCAGGTAGACCATTTAACAATATGCCTCTGAGGTGGGTGATGCTTAAATTGAATAAAATATATTGATGAACCTTCTCAACCTATGGCGAATGGCTTTTCAAAAAGAAATTTAAAAGAAAACTCTAGGGAGCTAGAAGGTATTTACAATTTACACCCCCTTGTGCAAATACAAAGTCTTTTTCTTTATCTAAAAACTTGATTTAAATACAAAGTCTTTTTCTTTATCTAAAACTTGATTTAGGCATAGGCTACATTTGTATTGAGTTGAGGATATAAGGCGCCATGTTTTCACCTGTTAATAAAGTAGATAAAGAATTTCTATGGAAATATCACAAACAAACAGGGCATACATCTTCGGTCATTTATAGATCAACCTGACAAAATTGTTTAAAAAAAAATAATCAAATGTTTTGATAAGATACTATAAATTTTCTTCAAAATCGGCCCTGTTTTGCTGAGGTAAGTCGGGTGGCCGAAAACCGAACTCTTTTTTGGTCCTATCTACCCTGCCTGCTCTGCCCAAGTCTCCCTCCCCTGTGCCTAACAAGCGGGCTAACATGGTTTATGAACAGTGACTTTTGCCTATAATAGAATCAGCAAAAATGCTCACAATTTCTCCCCAGGTGTTCCTTAAGTTGGGTGTGCACAGTATACACAGGGTGCCCTTCATACACGAGGTATTATGGTAAATAGATATTTTACTGTATATGGCATAGTATAGATTATGCTAGGTATTTTAGTAGTGTGCACTCATGGTTTATCTACCTGAGCACATGTACGCAATGTTTACCCGCAGCTAACCACGCTGAGAAGTAGCATGTCGCGAATTAGCCCTACAGCGGGCCACTTAATGGTTTCCTTCCGGGGACTTCACCAGTCAATTTTGTTCACACATATATATTTAGATACACAAACTAAAAATCTAATGTTATTCTACTTGCCAACTTCCTCTTTCTGGAGAGTCAACCAGGTAATGGGGATCAAAACAGCAGAAAATTTACTTAAACAGCAGAAAATCCCACCACACATGACCACAAAAACATTGCCCCATGCAGGGTAATTCAAGGACACTCCAAAATAAGACCACCCTTGTCAGAAAAATCCTCATTTAAGATTTTTTATTTTTTTCTTAGGTCTGAATTTTCTGATAAAAATACATGTAAAATGAACAAAGGTACTCAAGTTTGGTATCAAATTGAAGCTTAGGGCCGCAGCAATGAAGCTAGCTATGAATAACAACAGTAGTATAGTATGTATCGGAACAGGACTATAGCTAACTACAGGATATTACTCACTGGGGATGCAGCCAATCAGAGGCCTCCATTTGGTCAAGTGACCTGGACCCCCCCATGATGAGCACGTCATTTGCATAATAGGCCATGCCCCCTTAGCCAATCAGAGCCCTCCATTTGGTCACGTGACCCCTCATTTACATAATAGACCACGCCCCTTTATGCTAATGAGACACGATTTGCATAATAGACCACGTTCCCTTGACATGACCTAGACCCCCTGTGGAGTGATTTCCAAATGGAGTTCTCTGATTGGCTAATGGTCTAGGTCACATGACCCACATGACCTCCCTTATTTGTAAACAACATGTGATCTAGCCAAGTGACTTAACCACATGGTTTCTATAATAGACCATACCCCCTTGATCATGTGGTGTAGTCACATGACCACTTGTTTGTAAACAAGGGGTGGGGTTACTTATGCATAAAAGGTCTGAGTTTTTCTCGAGAAGAAATATTTAAGCTTTGGTAGATTTTACTATTGTATACCTTTTTTTATGAGAGGACAAAATAAAAAAAAATATTTTGGGGCCTTAAGTTTGTTTTTAAGGCAAGCTAAAAGCTTGCCCCCCCCCAAAAAAAAAAAAGTTAGGGGCCTTTAGTTTGTTTTTAAGGCTTGCCCCAAAAAAACATAAGGACAAGAGTAACACTTTATTTTTGGCCAGCTTATGTTATAGTATGTAAGACTGGGCCCATCTGTACAGATAAAAGAAGCATCACTTCCAGGTCCAGCATCTAAAGGAGGGTAAGTAATGGAAAACCTCCGCAGAGCTGGAGGTTTGCCATAAAACAAAGGCGAAGCCGAGGAGGTTTTATGGCAAAACCTCCAGCTCTAAGGAGGTTTTCTGACTTATACTCCATCCACTGAAGTTTATGTAACAGGAGAACCATAAATATAAGCATATTTTGACATAAACTGTAAAGGCCTAGAAGAGGATTTGAATCTTCTACACTGGCTGTGATACAAAGCTATGATAAATATACGGTGTTCCAGTCTACAATCACCAGCAGTCTCAATAGTATAATGGTTAGCATGTCTGACTCAGAATCACAGAATGTGGGTTCAAGACGAATCCCATATGGAACAGAATTTTCCCAAGAATTACATCTGTTGTCCAAATATGACCTTAATCATAAAAACCTATTCTTCTTTGCCAAAAATGATAACCTCCTCCCAGACCTGACCCAATTCACAAAACCTCCTGCTAGAACTGACCTAATTCATAAAACCTCCTGTTGGCCCCAAACTGTAGAATATGGAAATAAACCTACAGTAGGAACAATAGGTTGCAGAGCCAGGTGGAGTATAAATGGGTGGAATTTGTCCAGGGGGATAACAGTTTGGGTAGGCGGGATTATTAGAAGGCTTGTAATAAGGCGGGTATGGTTGATTATTTGAAGCATAAGACTGACCGTTATTTGGATAGGGTTGGTTATTTGTAGGGTTAAGTTGGCCACTATTACCAGATGAATAAGGATAGAGCTGGCTGTTTGGAGGATAGAATTGGCCAATGGTATGGTAAGGTTGGTTGGCAGTTGGGTTATGTTGTATGCTATTGTTGTAAGTATCATTATTAGCAAAGAAGCTTTGACTCAGATGTGCAGTGAGTTTATTATGAGGAAGATGGGTTTGATTACTTAGGTAGGAGTATGGTTGATTAACTTGGGGATTAGGTTGACCAAGAATAGCATAGGTTTTATTGATAGAAGGGTAGGATTGTCCAGTGTTTAAATAAGGTTCAATATACGGGGGATATATCTGACCACCTTTGGAATAATTGCTCTGGTTGAACTGGGTAAATTTGTTTTTTTCTCAAGAAAGGGTTGACCAACAGTTGGATCACTTTGGTTATTGGGTGAATATTTTTGGCCATTAACTGCATACAGTTGATTTATTGGGGGATAGGGTTGGTTGCTGGTAATGTAACTTTTGTTTGTAGGTGGGTAGAGTTGACCTATTCCAGGGTAACTTTGATTGATTGATGGGTAATTCTGACCAATGATACCTGGAGGGGGAGGTAATGGTTTAGGACATGGCTTGAGGCCAATATCTTGAGGTAATGTGTCTCTAAACCATCTTGTATCAAGACCCATTGCATTACTTCTAATAGTAACGATACTAGCCTTGATGAGTAGCTTTTAAAACATCTTTGACAAGTGTATTCTAATAATGAGAAGGTGTAAGGAGTATATTGTGATGTTATGCCATCTACTTTGTATGCTGCTGTAGTATTTTGGATTGTATATCCACTTGGACATGATATGGCAAGGTTACCTACTTTCATCCTAAAGTGAATTCCTGTTGCTGAATAAGCAAGAATTGATATATAATCTTTAATGTGGGACTTCAATGATACTGTAATATTATACAAATAAAGATTACCACCAACACCCAAAATTATATCACCAGAGGCTGCTAATGAATTCTTATCACTTTCGAAATAACAGTCAATGATGTAAGGAGATATGTTTTAGACAAAGCTATGGTTCCTCCCTGACTTGATGCACCATTACCTAGAAAGTGGCATTCGTAAAATAGATGTCCTGCTGTAAACTAGAAATATACAGTGCACCTCCATCACCCTTTATTCTTTCTCTGGTAGCGCCAGAAGTCAGATCTGTGTAAATAACAACATTTCCCTGTGTCCAATAACACTTTGTGTCTATTAGATTAGATTGAGACTCACTAGATATTTTGAAACCACTCGTTGTGCCAGCATGGTTGTCAATGAAAGTGCAATTCATTATCAAAATGCACTTTTTATCTATACCAAAAGTAAAATGTCTACCTCCCACTTTGATTGCACCTCCATTATGAGCGACAATATTTCTTACAAAGGAGCTTCTGCTTATTATCATTTTATTTATGTTTGCACCTAAGAGAAATACACCACCAAGATTGTCTTTAAACACAGAGTTATCAATAATGAATTCATGTGCTGTCAGATCTGCATAGATAGGTGCACTGTTCCCTCCATAATCATTATACATTTTAAGTGCATACATGATGCTATCCGGTCTGAGACCTACAAAGGTTGAGTTGAAAATATGAACAATTCTTTTTCCTGCTCCAACATGACTGCCATATAGAATAAATCCCCCCACCTTTGTTTCTCCTGATGGCTGCCCTTTGAAATGGACATTGGTTGCCTCTAAGTTTAATGAAGTCTCACCCAATACCTCCAAGCGCCTGTTCCAAAACCCAATATCTTTTTAAAAACCTGAGAAATAGTGTCACAGCCTTGACATAAATGTCAAGATGTATCTGATTATACTCATTAAATATGAAAGGATCTCCTTCTTTTACTTTGGGATGCAGCCGTGTGGAAGTGTATATAGTCATATCTAACATTATAATCTTGTTAGTTGGTCGCTCTAGGCTGTGTCCTGTATCTTTGATAAAAATTCAAAAGGCAGTTTTTCATTTATCACCAGGTCACCTTCATGGAAAAAAGCAATTTTCAATGTGTAATGTTAGATTGAAGGTATAGATATGAATCAACCCTGATGTAAATGTTATGTTTTTCAGCTTCACACTCTTCCAATCTATATCGTAACCATGCATAGCCAATAATTGCTTGTCCACCTTGACCTTCAAGATGTAGAGATGATCCATTGTGCCAGCATGCAGTGTGAGGTAATTGGGTTGTAGCTGTCCACCTTGATAACATCATCATGTGCTGTGCACCCAATATGAGCATTCAGGGTGAAGCATGGCATGGAGGATTTACCGCATGAAGGGATGTCATCACCTAGACCACTCAGCATCCACTCCCTGCCTAGGACACCTCATAAAAGGACACAAATTATGTGAATTACTATTACTGTTGATTCTAGAAACTATTCTGTATATTGTTTACCTCACACACCTTGCATATGAGGCACACCTTAAATGCATGCCAGAGGTATACATGTATTTTTCAGGTACCTAATATATACAAAAGTAATCAACACTACCATAAATTCCAGCATATATATATATACATATATAGGCAATTTTTTTCGGGGGTCTCAACTTTCAAGCAAAGATGCTGCAGCAGAACAGTTCTAAAACTACCAATTTTCATACACACCTCCTGTCTAAGATATCTTAGCTAGATTAACCGATTTTTGCATGCTGACAATTTATGACTTCAATGTAATGTATAATATATAATATAATACCTAAGTCACTCAATTATTTTCTTCTGCAGCCTTTTCTGAATGCCTTTTGAGTGTCAGATCTGGCAAGTGCATTGTCCACAACACATTTGAGCCATAGGATTGATTCCACACAAGGGAGTAATTGAGATAGGACTCTGATATTTGGTATGATCAATATACTATTAGGAAACTAATTAGTGCATCAATATCATAGAAGTTATGACCATGTTGCTGGATCTCACATTGCCATAAATTCACCTATATGCAGAATTATGCTTAAAATACTAAGATAATTCCTTCAGATGTATCTAAAATATTTTCTCTATCTCATTTCCCCGTCTAATGTGATTGATTGACATGGATATTGACCTCTTAATTGGACTCTGCATGAAATTATACTCTAGAATATATGAAAAGGCTTTTGTGACATTTGAAAAAGCTTAGATTTTCATGGTATTTAGGGGTAAAAACCACTAAAACTTGTCACAATCCACTAATAAAAAAAAGCACTTTTAGAGCTAAGTGTCTGCTATACAGTGGTAATGCCTAAATCAGCAAATATGACCTTTCGAATTTTCCACAGCAGTGTGACATAAGTGCCAAAAGTTGAGACCCCTAAAAAAGATTTTATATATATATATGGAACTATATACAATCGTGTATGTATATATAATTAGCTGCGGACAGTTAGGGGACTACTTTCATAGCGCAGGAATATCTATGATGTCATAGTATGACATCACAGTAAACAGGTCTCCAGTATATAAGGGGCTACTTTGAAGCAACCGTTAGTTGGCCAAATTCACCTGTACAGGTAACACGTCAGGTGTACCTCAGATTTTTATTTTTTCTGAAGCCTTTTTTGATTTTTTCCGCACATATATTTGCCCAAAAATGGGTAAAAAAAACAACAACAAATTCTAAAGCAAAGAGGCTCAAAAATTATCAGATTAACACTGTTCTATAGAGTTAGATTACCACAATTTAGCCACACCCTGGCTCTGGTTTGCGCATAAGCCACGGGAGATAAATTTGAACTCTTTGTACTACAATTTGAAATAAGAAAAATCGTACAATAAATCCAAGCTAACAACGCATATATAGCACTTGTTCCATTTGCAGGTACATTTGTCCTAGTATAGGCAGCCAAACTTTTCTTACCCTAATTGCTAAAAGGATGGCTACTATGTACAAAAGGTCCATTCGCAATGCCCCTCACAGACGTACCTTTTACCTTATTTTTCTTTTACACAAATATATAACTATTCATCATTACATTAAGGAGATATTATCAATTAACTTTGTAATATTTCTTTAAGTCAGAACATGTCTTATGGTTAGGATACTTTCAATTATAGAACCGTACTAATGCTTTGAAACCTTAGCCCTGCATGCGCCTTTAAACATTTTTCTTGGCTCAGGGAGCGCCTTATATGATAGGTGCGGTTGAAACACAGGGTACTTCGTTAGTCTACTTATGTTTAGTGTGTTTAGCTAATACACAGGTAGGGGGGGGGTGTTCGTGCAGTGCAACACATAATTTTGTGACAAAATTGTCCACTAGATGCGGTAACTGAGTCACAAGCTGGGTTGTCCTCCTCCGGATTATTTTGTGAATCAACCTAGACTTGTTTGCCTCCTTGTGTATATTCTTTAGATAAGTAATGTATTGTTGGCTTCATTGCACCATATTTGACGGAGGGGGGGGAGTCTTGATGGAAAAGCTTAAAAACACGACTTAGTGACCATGAAAAATACTATAAATGTAAGAGTAACTGGCACAAGAAAGGAATGTCTGAAATTTGATCAGCAGATAAACCAAATGAAAGCAAAAGCTGCAAATAAACTTTATCTGTTTGATAGGTTACGCAGATTTATGACCAACAGAGAAGCTCTGCAAATATATAAATCCAAAGTTTTACCCACCTTGACTATGGAGGTATAATACTCATTCATGAGACTCATCAAACCCTTTTGACTAAGCTGCAAATATTACAAAAAGCTACTTGGAAGATAGAAGGAGAAAACAAATAGCCATCCATGCCTATCAAATGGCCCAAAATCCACAACACCTGGCTATAGCAGCCAGAGAAACAAGATTACATGATGGCACTGTACTTAAAACCTTCCACAGACGTATTAAAACCTTTGAAAGAATTGGCGTGTTTAAATGTGCAGACATAAACTGGAAGTTCAAAAAAGATGTACTCCCACAACTGATGAATTTAAGGTCAAACAAGATACATTTCTTGCCTCTCTATACTGTTATGATATATGGTTTATCCCCAAGAAAATTCCTGTTACATTATATCACCCCGTTACAACACTACTCATTGTTTTTCTGTTTCTAATTGTTGCTATACAATATTCACAAATCGATTAGCTAAGTCTGTACTTATGTCACTTCTTAGTTTTGTGAACTGTCTCATGCATGCCAACTATATACATTTAAAGAGGCCCTCTGGAGCCAGGAGTATACCTATAGGTCCAATATGGACCTTACCTGTTTAATTCCAGAATAGATTACAAAAAAATGATTTTCACATTTTTTGCGACTTCGACTGATTGATTGACTGTTTCATCTGCGTGCTTATCATTGTAGGCACACACACAAATTGTCTATATATTTGTCCATTGATTGAATATTGGCTTTTCTCCTTTAAGTAGGGATGGGCGCCGGGAGCCTGCCACTATAGGTAGTGAATTGAGCAGGTACAAGGCCTGAATTTTGTTACTTCTATTCCATGAAAAAATATCATTTTTAACTGTGTTAATTTAGCTACTTTGGAGACTATCTGCATTAGTCCCACTGGTCCAAGTCAATGTGAGCCTGTCAAACCTAAACACAAGGTCCATATTTCAGAGTATTTTGCAGTGTTTTTGCAACACACTGTGATGAACCCATGGTAGACTCCAAAATTTATGCAAAATGTAATTGAATGTGCTTATCTGAATATCATCGAAAAATGCAAAAATATTTTGACATGAGTTCTAAATATCTAGCCCCCCTATATAAAAAAAGAGACACTAGCATGTCATATTTTGTAGTTTAGTTAGTTCAGATTCTCTCTGGGTCAAGACAACAAGTTACAAGTAGCGAAAATCTGGGGGGGGGTGATGACCACATATTTTGCTTAATTTTTGCATATTCTTTACTTTAAACCTGAAATAGATGAGGGGGATGCTTCCCCCACATCCCCTTCATCTCCTTTCCCACAGAGTGTTGCAAATGAATGAGCACCCAAATGATAAAAGCGTTACATAATAGACCTGTTGCGCAGTTCTAAAGTGCTGCCCACCAAAGTAGGGATTATCATATACACTTTAATAATGCCATAAATCGTAACATATGATTGTATTAATGCATATAAAATGAGGCATTAATACATATAACTCTATATGAGCGTTGTGAGACATAGAGAAAATGCTACGAGAATTGTTAGACTTAAGATTTTCCAAATGGGTCGAGTGAGAAACCTACTAGATGAAAATGGTTCTCTAACTGTATTTAAATCCATGATATTACCTATATTTGACTACTGTGATTACATTTGGGATAGGGATTATAGAGGAGAAAACAGAGATCTACAAATGCTACAGAATAGAGCCTTAAGGATGGTATATAAGGTCAAATTAGAAGAAAATCATATTTTGACTACTAAACAAATACAGGATCGGGGCAATTGCTACATCCATTATCCTTTAGTTTTATGTTAGCCCAGAATATTAATCTTGTGGATAGGAGGAATATAGCTACACATTTTCATCAAGGTAAGAGATTGATAGTTCCACATAGCCTGAAACCAATTGTATTAAGAAGTGCCTATTATAGAGCTATAATAAGATGGAATCAATTAAAACCAGAATATACTGTCATCAACAATATCTATGAATTTAAAAATAGTGTAAGGAAAGTGTACCCAAATTGCTTTATATAAACTAAGTACATGTAATAGACTTGTGATAACTTAGGGAGTGGTCATTATTTATCAACAGGGGGGGTGGTGGGGGGGTGGTGGGTTTGAGTGATGCCATAAATCGTAACATATGATTGTATTAATGCATATAAAATGAGGCATTAATACATATAACTCTATATGAGCATTGTGAGACATAGAGAAAATGCTACGAGAATTGTTAGACTTAAGATTTTCCAAATGGGTCGAGTGAGAAACCTACTAGATGAAAATGGTTCTCTAACTGTATTTAAATCCATGATATTACCTATATTTGACTACTGTGATTACATTTGGGATAGGGATTATAGAGGAGAAAACAGAGATCTACAAATGCTACAGAATAGAGCCTTAAGGATGGTATATAAGGTCAAATTAGAAGAAAATCATATTTTGACTACTAAACAAATACAGGATCGGGGCAATTGCTACATCCATTATCCTTTAGTTTTATGTTAGCCCAGAATATTAATCTTGTGGATAGGAGGAATATAGCTACACATTTTCATCAAGGTAAGAGATTGATAGTTCCACATAGCCTGAAACCAATTGTATTAAGAAGTGCCTATTATAGAGCTATAATAAGATGGAATCAATTAAAACCAGAATATACTGTCATCAACAATATCTATGAATTTAAAAATAGTGTAAGGAAAGTGTACCCAAATTGCTTTATATAAACTAAGTACATGTAATAGACTTGTGATAACTTAGGGAGTGGTCATTATTTATCAACAGGGGGGGTGGTGGGGGGGTGGTGGGTTTGAGGGGGGTGTAAAATTTTCAGACCCCTCCCAAGGGGGGGCTAAAAAAAATTTGACCCCTCTTGAGGGGGGGCTAAAAAAATTCACCCTCTTTTTAGCAAAAAAGCCTGCGCGCTACTATAGATCAAAGAGGGGTGCAAAAACTCTCAGCGTCCCCGGCGCGGGGGGGGGGGAAAATTTTGACTGCTGTCAAGGGGGGGCGTAAAAAATTTCCACCACCCAAACCCACCACCCCCCTGTTGATAAATAATGACCACTCCCTTACTTTCATGTTCATCTCATCTCATTATCATCACAACCAAAGGCATATTATATTTTGACATTAAATTTATTACTTAGGGTGGTCTACAACTATTATAACCCTAGTATGCTATATAGAACAAACTATGTAATGTGACTGCTATTGTTATATTCAAAAATGTATCATGAATAGAAGTAAGTTATGTAGTGGGTCCTAGCGTAACAACTACAATGCATAGGTGCTAGGTTAAACATCTTAAATTTTATTATGTACCTTGTTTTTGCCCAATAAACGACTTAAAAATAAGCGTTCACGGTCCACTGATCACCAGCTATGTCAATATATAATGTAAAGGAGCAAAGTAACCGACCTCACGGTCCACTGACCATGAACAATAGTGTATATAATTGTTTAAGGACCAAAGGTCCGACCTCATGGTCCACTGACCATGAACAATAGTGTATAATTATTTAAGGACAAGCCAGACTGCTGTCACAGGCCGCTGAACACCAAACACTAACAATATGCTATAGAGTTGACGGCATTGTGAACGGACGTCATGGCCCGGATACCGGACATGGCCCGGATGCACCCAGACAAGGTGCATCTCATGGCCTTAATCCGGTATCAAAAGTCCCATTATTAATGAAGCTAGGCCACCAAGAGTGTTTTGAGCTCCGGGTGCGCCACAGACAAACCGGTGCAACTTGTGCGCATGCGCAGTTACTAGTGTGCAGCTGCATAAACGGCAGAGTTACGGGCCGCTGAACATGCCAAACTGACCAGGACAATGGGGGTGCCGCACTGATGATCGGGGCATCCTATGTACCCCCATGGACATGAAAGACTCAGCACTAATGGACAATAGCAGTGGCAGTTGATGTTGGCTCCAGCTAGTCTAGAGGAAGGATGCTATGGTTGGCTATTTAAGCTCTACCCTACCTTTCACCCAGTCAGTATCCAGAGAACCATCTCAGAGACAACATCTCCAGTCCAACTCTCCTGAGCCTGCTATGCATCTGCCACAAGAACACTCTGCTGTGGCCAGACCTGACTTGTGGCCAGAGGCTATCTTCTTCCATCTATCTACAAGAGGGTAAAGTCGCACATTTATATTATCCCTCTATCAGCAGGCCAGGAGCTAGGTTGTGGGAACCCACCTAGAACCTATATTGGACAATGTATTATTACTATTACACATAGGAGTGGAACACTTACTTATACTCATATTATATTTACTGTGTGTGAATTACCTGTGTATTGACATTTGTGTTACTGATACATAAGTTCTGCCTAAACCTTGAATAAACTAGTGATAACTGGAATACATAATAAGAGCTTGATACTCTTACTCACTATAGCCACTAGTCATATGATATTCCTCATATCACAACTTGATGGGCTTCCCTAGCCCACTTAAAAGGGTCTATATCTCCTCTTTCCTATCCCCTCAGGATGTGTGTGGTGCACATATGCACGGGCACTGACACATTCCTCTGTTAAATTATCAACCTGTGAAGCACGGGATAGCCACTTAGTGCTGCTAAAGTGCTGTAAAACACAAATCAATCAATCAATCAATCACAACTTGATCATACACATATTCCTAGTATGACAGGATCATGTAAGTGAGGGGGGATATGACTATCTGGATTGTTGTTCACCATATTAGCTGTTCCTGCTTGGCTCAGACAATTTACTGTAGATAGAATTGCATGGGCAACTGGTCTACTAGAAATAGGCGTAGCCATCCTGCATAGGATAGTTTACGGTTCATTTCTATGGGCCTACATACATATGAGAAACAATTTATAACATTGTAGCAAAAAAAACCTACCTTGTTGGTGATGAGCATGTGCAGTCAAGAGCAAAATTGCCATAAAAGAATTTAATTTTGCATGGAACGGCGTTTCCCAAGCCTAACTGATATACAGTAATGGGCAATGGACAATGACACAGACTGCATGTTCTCTCCTCACATTTATATGCATATAATATGGTTCAGTGGAGAGCAACCTAATACAACAGTTTGGTGTCTTCATGAAAACATCATGGAACTGGAGCCCTCTATTGAGACAGCAAATATTAGCTGACCGAGCTCTTATCTGAGGTCATAAATATTGATGAGGTAATCTAAAACCTGTCTGAGCTGCTCTTTAATTTGAGCTGCTACTCATTGCTCAATAAATGTATGTCGTAGTTGTCCGGAGTCATGGCAACAGCGACTCTTCATGGCGTTGATGGAGGATCATGGATTATCATGACAGTCACATTTTATCCTAATGACACGTTGGAAATTCCGATATTATGTCTAACATACCATGATACGGCAATACTTGAGGGGATATATTTCTATTGGGCACAGATGCGGCTTAATTTGGACGATTTTAGTACTTATCTAAGGTATATATGATATTCTCACTTATAAGGTGTACCAGGGCTCCATCCTCACATATAATATTAAGCCATGCCTTGTACGAGAGCACGAGGTATTGCGGTAGTGATAAAAGTGAACATTGTCATTAAAATTATGTACAAAAAAATGGATGAAATAAAACACTACTTAATATCAAGGCACCTGCGCCAAAACAGTCGGTTCAAATGACCTCAAGAGGTCATATCTCTTGCACAGTATTCATTCTATCTCTATGGAGGAGAAAATCGATTGTGTTGACATGTTAATCATGGCTTATGGATAACGCTATGGACTTTTATATGGAATCCAAAAGGCACAATACAAGAAACATGTCAAATGACCACTCAAAGGAACCCAAGCGGTGTAGGAAACTTCATGATTCTGTAGTGATGGACATAAGCAAATGTCCACGACCATGGGATATTTTTACATCATATTCCCTGAGGCGGGACTGGCATATCCCACGAAGCCATTATATGGCTGAGGGGAATACGATGTAAAAAATCCCATGGAAGTGCACATTTGCATTTATGTCATGGCCTAGAGGGTTATTTTGCTTTTAAATAAAGAAAAACTGCTCAGATCTGTTCAAAATCCAAGATGGCAGACACCCATTGAATACGACCACATTGTATTCCATCCCCCCCCTTGAATACGGAATGTTCAGTACTGTTTTATAGTAACGCTTGTATCTGCCATGACATATATATAAGTTCTCAAATGCGTAGGATTACACTTTTGTATGATATACTGTAATTGTGCGGGCACCTATTGGATATAGTACCTTCATATTAACCTTCATATGGAGAGGCTTTGATTGATATAGTGGTGGATTGAATGTTGCACTATCCTTTGAAATGAATCATTGGTCACCAGACAAAAGAAAGTTTCAACATAGAATCTTTTTTCACTATAAATAAACAACCAGAAAGAATACAGAGTTAACATAGTCACTTTTTTGTCAGTTAGTGTAGCCAAGGTCTAACACAGATAGCAGTTAGCATAGTCATTCACTGAGAGTTAGTATAGCCACCAAATTATTCCTCAGGCTGATTTGTTTGGCGATCAAGTATTTAGATCACAAACTAGAAGAATACATTTAAACATGATATACTTGTCATCTGCCATCACTGATCGACTAACTGTAGTTAACGTAGTCGGTGTTCTGACAGTGTATATGGGTATGTATAGAGAGAAGGGAAACATTGCTTCCAATTGGTGTGTATAGGTCTATGGTTAAAAGTAATGTGACCAAATGATAATAAATGGCTATCTTGGATTTATGGGGGTTCAGATAAGACTTTAGAGTAATAGATTGAAAATATATGCCCAATTGGCAGCCATCTTGGAAGTTGGGGGGGTTTGGGTAAAAATTTGCCTTGGCACCCCATTTAGATTGAAAGAGGGGGTAAAAATGAGCTCATATGCCAAATTTCAGAGTTTTGACCAGCAGGTTCCCCTGGAATCCTTAACAGCCCCCACTAAATCCTCACTGAGCCTTCAAGAGCTACCAACCATTAGATTTAAAAGCCACATTGCTAATTCTTGACATTTTGGATCAGCACACCTGATTCCACGGGTACAAATTCACAGCTGCTCTGCATCTAACTTCGATGGGCGTTTGCTTAACTGAGTATATATTGGCAGTAGAAAAAGTCACTTATTGGGGCTAGCCTTTTGCATATTTGGGCTACATGGTGGTTATTTTCACGGCCTGTTTGCTTACACACAAGCTAACATATTACTACCCATTCCTAGCCCCCACACTCCATACTAAGCTGGGACATCACATGCGTTCCAAAGGAAATTGCAAAACCAGGGTGATTTTTCGGCCATTTCGAATGCCACTGGATTTCAGAATAAGGGGCCATTTTTCAACTCAACGCCACGTCATACACCACATTTTTCAACTCAAGTCAGTGATCTCTTTTAGATATAAGGGGGTGATTCTTTGTGGAATTGAAAAAAATGGGTACTTTTTTCTCTGTCTAGAAAACATGGGAATGTTGCATGTACGCCAATTATGTACTTGCATACTCATTTCTGCAATCAAATGAAGTAGCGATGTATTCTCAAACATTACTATTCAAGGTAGTTTTAATCACCAAAGTCCATGTTTCCCATATGAAGGGGTACATAATGACACCCCCCCCCCCCCTGAAAAGGAGTGTCTTCCTATGTGCTGCCTTTTTACCATTAAAGCGTTGATATTTGGGGTATTTTTGAAAATGGGGAACGCAGGTGACGTACCCTCCTTCAACCTGAGTGCAGGGATCTCGGTCATTATTACATAAGGGCAGTAACCCTTTCATTAACCACGGGGTATATATATAGATGTGGCAGAGGACGTGAAGCCTCACCTTTCATTCAGTCACTACCAGGACAAGTCCACAAACAGCTGAGTCAGCAGGTCATACATTCACCCACTGGGCAGGGAACATTGATTTAACATTGGCAATTGGTTGATAAAACAATTTCTCAACATTCATTCAAAGTAGTACAGATTTTCTTGTCCACTATGCAAATTGAAAATTGATTTTGATCTGAATGTTAAATTGTACACCCCAGGATTGTACACTACCTATGATATTTGGCGAGGGTATTCCCAGCATGGGAGTTGTTAGATTAGAAGGACTCCTCTCACATTCACATTAGCTTGTTAGACTGTGTAGCGGATTTTTATATAATATACAGACAGGGAGAAGCTTATCTGACCCGGCCTAGGCATGTAGGAGCGATGGAACCACACATTTTTCTATTATTCTTACAATAGATCAAGCTTTAAACAACAAGCTAACATTTATTATATTCATGATATACCCTGTGTAGATTTACAGTCATGTATACATGCCCACATGAATAGTGGAGTCCTGTGTAGGCCCATATGTACAATTAATATTATTTCCAATAGAACTTGATTATAATTTAAGTAAGGATCACAAGTTGTAAGACTATATGATATAGCAATGTTTTAAAACCGTTTTCTCTGTAAGGGATTCACTCTTCCTATCCAGGCCACATGTCAAGCTGAGAAGCCCTAACATCATATCAATTAACAGCCCCCCCCCCTTATTTGATTCAAATAAACCTGTCTACCTATGAACATAGGTCCTAGTGTATTAAGAAAAGGAAATCATGCAGAAAACATTCAACAATTATGCAAAAATTTCCATAGCTTTTCTCATAATACAGATATATTTGCAGCACATTACATTTTAAAAACTGCTATGTCATTGTGATCCCTTGGATCCACAATGCTGTGCCATGGTATAGTCACAGGATTTGGCTAGGCTCTGCTTTATAGTGACGGATATTTCAACAGCCATGCCAAAATCTATTTATTTAATGCAATGGCCATCAAAATATGCAATAATGTAAATAGGGTAGGTTTTAGAAAACAAAAAATCCACCTAGAACACCCCAAAATACACTTTTCATGCATCTAAAGGAAGGTTTTTGGTGATCAAGTATATTTTTGGGGGAAGGAAATATTGGAAAGAAATAGTTGGGTGTTTGGCTATCACCATGTACTTTTTTTCAATCCCCCCTCACATCTTCAAAAATCTGGGTGCCAAAGGTAAAGAAAAAAGATTTTTGGGGGGAGGTTTTGCCAAAAATCTCGGCAGCGGATCTGTAATCAAAGGTATTTTAATGAAATGGCCTTATGTATATAACATTATATCAATATGTAGATGTGTATAAATGTAAAATGCAATGTCACACTGCTTATCTCTGTACAAATCTGATAATCCTTTGCCATTGGTTAACATTGCATAACAGAACATTATCTTATCTGTACCCTATGTAGGCCGGGGGCTGATAGGGCCCACCATGCACCCCCCACATCCCAACTCGGCAGGTATTTTTTCGATCCTTAGGGTCCCCTGACCAAATTTAAGATGTTAACATTGATTATCTTGGGATGCACTACCGTTTTTTGCTCATTATTCATGTGCGGGTTCAGACCACTTTTGGGTCAATTTTGCTACCATGTTATTCAAGGGGTATGCTCAATCCCTAAGCTCTCAGACTATCTTACCTTGTCTGAAGCTATTGGTCTTGTTGGAAAGAAGACATAATAAGCTTTTTATTAAACTCTAATACATGTTTCTAAGTTCAGATCTGAGTGTACCAGAAGGTTGGGAAGACGGAATATTGAAATCACAAAGTTCCTTTTTTAACCTAATGGCCTAATGGGAGCACTGGGGAATCATATCTTTCCTAATCCATGACCTTCACCCACCCTCATCTACTTAACTGGCATACAATAGTTACAACCCTCACTTGTCTCTGAGTCCTCACGAAGTAAGTACCAGCTTTTTTTGTATATAGTTATCGTCACTCTAGTGCAAGAAGACTGTAACTGCATTTTCAAGTTTTGCAGGAGAGACAAAAGAAGTGTTCCATCTGCCATCACTGATCCACTAACTGTAGTTAACGTAGTCGGTGTTCTGACAGTGTATATGGGTATGTATAGAGAGAAGGGAAACATTGCTTCCAATTGGTGTGTATAGGTCTATGGTTAAAAGTAATATGGCCAAATGATAATAAATGGCTATCTTGGATTTATGGGGGTTCAGATAAGATTTTAGAGTAATAGATTGAAAATATATGCCCAATTGGCAGCCATCTTGGAAGTTGGGGGGGGGGTTTGGGTAAAAATTTGCCTTGGCACCCCATTTAGATCGAAAGAGGGGGTAAAAATGAGCTCATATGCCAAATTTCAGAGTTTTGACCAGCAGGTTTCCCTGGAATCCTTAACAGCCCCCACTAAATCCTCACTGAGCCTTCAAGAGCTACCAACCATTAGATTTAAAAGCCACATTGGTAATTCTTGACATTTTGGATCAGCACACCTGATTCCACGGGTACAAATTCACAGCTGCTCTGCATCTAACTTCGATGGGCGTTTGCTTAACTGAGTATATATTGGCAGTAGAAAAAGTCACTTATTGGGGCTAGCCTTTTGCATATTTGGGCTAATGGCCTAATGGGAGCACTGGGGAATCATATCTTTCCTAATCCATGACCTTCACCCACCCTCATCTACTTAACTGGCATACAATAGTTACAACCCTCACTTGTCTCTGAGTCCTCACGAAGTAAGTACCAGCTTTTTTTGTATATAGTTATCGTCACTCTAGTGCAAGAAGACTGTAACTGCATTTTCAAGTTTTGCAGGAGAGACAAAAGAAGTGTTCCAATTACTATATACATGTAGCACCAAATGGATACAGCAATATTGCAGTGGGACCTGTAGGTACACATAGAATAGACAAAGCTAATTCAGTAATTTCATAGTAGCTAGATAAAGGTAAATATATGTTAAAATAGAAGGAAACTCACTTTTGCCAAAATGTCAGTTACAAAATTTTATCTGCTTACACCCCTGGGCATATTCATACATAGAAAGTATATACATAGGGAGCACTCCTTTGAGGCTGTCCCTATTCTGATATCATGGCACGGGATTGTGCACTGAAAACCCGCCGCTATTTGAAAGTCGACATATATGACGAGTTTAGGGTCGTCAGAGGGTCGTCAGGCCATTATGACTACCCTAAGTCATCACACTGACCACATTGGCTTTACCAGTAGTCTGTTTATATACCATAAGAGGGCCCCACTATGCATTCCTGTAATATAGTTGATGTTCCATTAGGTGTAGAGAGGCTCAAATATATACATTGTACTTATTGTATTTTCAATCATGAAAAGGGGAAAATGATAATCATTTGATACAAAATACTTGTAGAAAGATGGCAATGTTTTAGTAGAAATATAGAAAAGCAGATAGATCATTCGGGTAATAACACCTCTCTTATGGCTAGTGCTAGTGCTACAACTCCTAACCCATTGAGTGTGCCTAACATCTAGTAGATCAGTGTACTCACACAGTTCTATGTAAGGTTCAACTAAACCTATGATAGTGGGTTAAGACCCCCCCCCCCCAACTGAATAAATACTTATTTATGGGTGAGGGGCTGAATATGATTTGCAAACAAAAAAACAATTGGGAAATTGTAGAAGACAAAGAGGGATACTAGAATATCTATAATTTCTACTCAGGTTGATGTGGCTTTGTTAAAGGGTGGCCATACCAACGATTTAGGTCATCAGTGGCGACCCTAAGTAGTCACCTATGACTACCCCATGACGACCTAAAGCTGTAGATTTAGGTATTGTCTCACCTGAGGACCTAAAGTCGTCAGTATTGACAAGTTTGGGTTCCCGTAGGTTTTCAGTGTGAGATATGACCCACCTGACCTGTCAGTGGTAAAAAAAGTATGACTTACTGGAGGGCATTCGAAACTTATATTATCGTATTGTATACATTCAAAAGTGTGTGCATGTAAAATATTTTTATCAGATTATTATAACTGAGGAGTGAGGGAATATGATAATGCATTAGAAACAGATAGCATAAGGGATTCATTCTTCAGATAACTGAATAAGGAATGAGATATTCTCTAATCGTTAATTAGTTGACCTTTTTAGAAGCAGTGTGTATCTAAGGCCTAAAAAAAGTTGTTTTTTTTCAGTTATCCGACCAACCCTAGCAAAACAGGGCAAACCCTGGAATTTTATTTTATTATTTTGGGAATTTTTGATAATTTTTGGTAATTTTTTGGCATTTTCCACATAATTTTAATCATTTTTTTTTTCCTTTTCGTCATACATTGGTATACAGTTCATAACGGTCATTCATATATTTTACATGTGCTTCACATTTTGGAAATTCTTTTATATTTTGGGATTCTTTGACATTTTTGGGAAATTTTTAAGCATTTTCCAGTAATTTTCACAATTTTTCATCACTTTTTCGTGGAGCTCATCTAGGCCCTCATCTATTGGTATACACTTCATAACATTAATTCATATCCTCTACAAATGCTTCACATTTCTTATATTTTTCATGTTTCTACTGTAAAATCATAGAATCCAACATGTCTGCCCGTACTTTTCTATACAAAAAAAAAAAAAAAATTAACAAAAAAAAAATATTTTTTTTGGGCCTAACTCATAAAAATGATTTGGTATGTAAGCAAATGCAAATCCACAATGTGGGCCTATCATCTTTGCTATCTGGACTTCCAACTGAAATGCACAGCACACACCTTTCTACTATACTGTCATAGGGGTGATAGTGTTGCTCATTACTTTGGTGACTTTACCCTTCACCTGATAGTATTGCTGTTGATTATCCTTAAAAATGTGATGTGTTGAGCACAAGAGAATGCATATAAGCCCATAAATATCCAGTTTTGAATACCAGTACCATGGCATATTCATTTGGTAGCTGTCGTGACACACATATATTGCAACACGATCTGAGGCCCTAGATCTATTTTCTAAGGTATTCAGGTCAGGTATTGTAATTCAAGAATGGTCAACCACATCGATGATGTTAATAGCTATGAGAAGTCATTTCTGAGCAGGTTTACTCATTTTCCATTGTATAACTCATGAACAACACATCAGATATACACAAAATAATGTATACCTGGATAGATCTTATTTCGTCAATAACAACGAAAAATAACGCAAAGTCAAAATACAGGTGGGTCACTTTTTGCAACCCCGGCCCTATAATACATTATCATGTATAAACTGTTTATACTTAACTCTTTAAGGACTGCTTGAGTGCATGGGTGCATCATGCCTATACTGGACGGCATGATGCGCCAATGAAGTGCTGGTGAGTCTGGCCACCAGCACTTCATTGGAGCATCCTGCCAACCCCCTGGAAGTGTTTCAACCACAGAGGGTCAGGTGATGCATGAATGTAGCCCTGGTGAGTTACTCGTAGGGGCTGCATTTATGCATGATGCCGACCAATGTGCATGATGCATTAGTTGCCATTTAAGGCTTAGGCCAAAAAAAGTTGTGTTTCCAGAAATCCGACCGACCCTAGCAAAACAGGGCCAAAAATCTTTTTTTTTGACTTTGAAGAATTTTGTCATTTTTTTTAGGAATTTTCCTTAATTTTTAGAAAGTTTTCATAATTTTTTGAGGATTTTTACATTTTTCCCCTTTTCCTTTTCATATTCTTCCCCTCTTTCACACTTATCAATGTTTTTCATTATTATTTTGTAATGAAATCAAAGAATTTGCTACATCCATTGATATGTGCGCTAACATTTCCTATATCTACATAAGCATGTAAAAAAAAACATGACAAAACAAATATTTTCCAGTAACATGACTTTTGAAGTCATGTTACTGGAAACAAACAATATTTTCTTTTTGGCCTTAACATCATCCACATTGTTCCACCCTGCCCAGTAGCTGCCATCATGCCATCCTACAAGCTGCACTACTTTGACATCCGGGCCCGTGCTGAGGTGTCCAGGATCCTCATGGCTTATGGCGACATTAAGTATGAAGACATCCGTTATAACACAGAGGAATGGGAGAAGTTTAAGCCAAGTAAATATACATATTGACAATCTGAATACAAATATCCCAAGCTATTATGCCCTGCATATATCACATCATTGAGCTATATTGTAGCAATGGGATGCTGAAAGTGGATTCTTAAATTGGTAAATGGATGGTTACTAGGCAACTGCTAATAGCAACACAGCAGTGATACCATTGGAAAAGCTAGCAACTGAATTAAGGGGAACCTCAACAGGCCTTTTTTTAGAGTAATATCTGGATTTTAGGGGCAGTTGGTATTGAAACACCATCACGATCAAATAAAGGTACCCATGCTATTCTAGAACTATTTATTTGGGACAAGAGAATGTTATGTATAATGAGAAAAATACATAATAGTCAGAAAACATGTTGAGAACTATAGAATATCTGGCCTTAATTGGGGCAGGTCAAAGCAGTCTATAAATGGTGTTTTTGGGGAGCAAGGCACTATAGACATTACTTTGATATTTATACTATAAATGTGCATGTATTTAAATTATAAAAGAAAACCTTTTTACCTATTACAGATACACCCTTTGGATCACTACCTCTCCTGGAGGTTGATGGGACAATGTACTGTCAATCTCCTGCCATTGGACGATTCCTGGCAAACCAAGTTGGTATGTGATTTCTAGACCTGAGACTAGGGATACAATAGTGCTAATTTACCCTACAATCATGTAATGCCCCCTGCCCTGTATGACATGAACCACAATCAAGTGACACTATAGTGTGAACAAAATTTCAAGAGTCTTATATTTTCATAACAGTCATATTGACTTTTGTTTCCATTTCCAGGTTTGAATGGGAAGACAGACTTTGAACGAATGAAAATAGACATGGTGGTCGGTTGCATGGATGACTTCTTTCTACCACAAGTAGAGATCCTCTTTGAGAAGGACGAAGCAGTAAAGGTAACCATTCCAGATACATAATATTAAAATTGTTGAAATTACACATGATAGCAAACACTCAGAAGCGTTTGGTATAGAACAGTTTACCAGACATTATCTAGATATATCATTGAATAAATACACTTCCTGAGGACAGTGAAATCCACCTTCTAGATAGTTATATTAAACCCTAAAGTCACTTACCTAGTAAGGACATCTGTTCGCAACCAGCGACCTCCGTGAACTGACGCCATGCATGCGCACTGCCTCCTATCTCATTTGTAACCAGGGTAACAGGAAGTGTTGCCCGAGGTAAAATCATTGTTTAATTAAGGGAGTATTGGAGCATTAATATTAATATTTGGATGGTGAATACAACAATGATTTTCTATGCTGTGCTAGCATTCCAGTAGACATAGGGCTTATTAAATCATTAGGTTACATTGATATTACATCTTATATTTTACCAATAACTTACAGGCAGAGAAGACAAAGAAATTCACAGAGGCATTGGAAGGAAATCTGAAGAAGATTGAGGCTATGATGGAAGGCGACTATGTTGTTGGTGGCGAGGTAAGTGTACCATTTCATTTTTATTTTGCATGGGCATGTACATAGGCATGAACATAGGCATGGACATTGGGCATGAACATAGGTATGAGGCACTTCTGCATCAGCAGCCCTAAAAGGTTTTAAATGAGGATAACAATCGAGTATGCACATTTGGTAATTCATTTGGGATGCACAATTATTATTTCATGATGTAATTTTTATTTCATTTATAGCATTTTGTTATCACAGAGCAGCATAGACTTATGTTAATCTTTATCATTATTACTATTACAGTTGCTATTATTATCTGAACATGTATTGACTTAAGAATCAGTAAATGGTGTACAATTTAGATATATGTAATGGAAAATGCCCCATTACGTGAGCTATTCAGCCAATAACCTAATTCAATTCCATTGAATGGTTTGTAGCTTTTTTCTATTTTTAATCGTCATTCTCATAGAGATACTTATTGATTTCTTTCAATTTTGTCTAGCTTTCCTGGGCTGATATTGCCATTGTGGAGGGACTCTTATTTACTGAGAGTGGAGGCCACAAACTGCCAATGGACAAGCTCCCAAAATTCGCAGCACTTAAGGACAAAGTTAACAAACACCCAAAGATTGCTCCATGGATCGCAAAACGTCCCCAGAACCCAATGTAGATATTTTGTATTATAATGTGACATGACTCACAGTTTTGTATATATTCATGAAAAAGAATAGAATAAAAATGATGGTATATAAATCTTATATGGTATATAGTTCTGCTTTAATAATCGAGGCTAAAACCTTCTTTTTTCTTTAAACCCTTTCAAAAGGAACGGCAATAAATAGGTATGAGAACAAAGGATTTTTCTACCATTTGGTGGACCAATTTATTAATATTTAATCCCGATTCTTATTTAAGTAACAAATCTCTAAGCTTATAATTGCCCTTGCCAACTGGAAAGAACACCTTTTGACATAAAAAACGTCCGTTTTGAGATTTGCATTGGAAAGCTTTGAAAATGTTTATTCATTTGGTAAATAAATTATTGCATCAAATATGTTAATGCCAAACGTCATTTTTTTTGCAAGTTTCTGAGAGGTTTAAATCATATTCTTTGTTTACAAGCGTTTTCTTCTACATGTTAAACATGGTCTGCTGCAAGGCCCAGTATTTTGACTTTCACATGCAAACAAACGAGATGTACACTCCTCCGTAGGTGGCCCTTAAAATACAATGTCAGCCTGCCACAAGGGTTTCACAGTAGAGAGCTTCTTATTCTGAAATACAGTAGTAGCTGCTGTAGGTATAAAACCAATGACCCGATGTTGATCCTGCTGTATGCAGTACAGTGGTATTTATAGCCCATTTACAATTGCAGCTGGGAGTGTAGTTAATTCGAAAAGATGATACATGGGTGACTGCCATAACGACCTTTGAACTGGGATACTCTAACCAAAAATTAAAGAGTCAGAGAAAGATACAAACAATGGATGCTTTGATTCCAATAAGAAAACTTTGGCATAACTTTACTATGAGTAAAATAATTACTGAGCTATTTTTTAACAGAATTTTTTAAAACCATAGTTTATATCAGGGGTATAATATAGATGTTGGACTTACAAATTGTGGCACAATTTGAAAGTGTAGGAGACTCTCAGTTGGCGGAATGATTCTTTCTTTTTTCCTTCTTACATCAAAAACGCATTTTGGCTGGGGACGTAAGTTTTGATAAGATCCTCAGGATGCACACTAAAACACATTTCCGACCTTCTTAACTACGTTCTTAGTCCTAAATCAAAATGTCCTTCATAAAAGTTTAATTTTTATCCAAACCATTTTCAAACCTTCCCAAACGTTAAAAGTATGTTTTTTAAAACAAGTTGGTCGGCAGCTGGTCGGTTATTTAAAAGGGAATGTTAGTGGATTTGGAGAGAGGAAAATTTATGTTTATTGACTGGTCAAGGGGAGCGGCTGAGGTCCAGTTTGGGTTTCAATATTTTTGTTTGGTGAAACATATCCCATATATACATAGGGTACTTTTTACAGTATGTGAAGAATGTCAATATAGGAAGCACATGCCATTGATACGTGTACTGTGCTATCAACCATACCCAAATCACAGGGATGCAGGAACCTTCTCTTCATATTTTGGATAAAAGAATGCAAGTGCACTGAAAGTGTGTATAGTTGTTTTATTTCCATACTTTTGCATGAAGGTCTTCTGATTCCTCACTCTCTTCATTTATTTATGAATAATCATTTTTGTACAGTAACCAAGTAAATAAAACAAGACAGGCCTAGGTCAAACGTTTCTGAAACTTCTCCAGCGGGGAGAGTGGTATGGGCAAAGACAGATGGGCTCTCATCCTCTGGGCAATAGAAAATGAGAGAAAGTTCTCAAAGACACAAAATCATTGAAAATGTACAGAAAAATTGAAAACAAATAAGGCATATTCAAACCCGAGGAAATATAAAAAATAAATCAACCAATTGAGTGATAGAAATTACCTTTGTAAAAAACATAGAGAGATTTGTAAACCAGGGGTCAGAAGTAGGGGCCTCAATTGAACCCTATTCCTATCTTTTATCTCCGATCTTCTCAAAACTACTCCTGTCCGACCACTAACTGAATAATTGCATATGATATAGGACAAATCACAGATATTCACTCCTCCAGTGTGTTATCTGTATGTGTATCTAGTGTATTATGTATGTGTGTACACATATAAAATGCAATGTCATGCTGTTCGTCTGTGCACAGATCTGATTTGACATGGGTAAATATTAGCCTACGGGCTTACAGGTTACAGTGCTTACCTTATCTATACCCTATGAGGCACTGCCAAATCATGTCTGTACTGGTCAGTGACCTTCAACCACTCTCATCTATACCTAACTGCATACAACAGCTAGATTAAGTCTCACTTGTCTCTGAGTCCTCGCCAGGTAAGTGCCAGCTTTTGTATATATACATGTATGCACCCACTGAATGGCATTTTTTTTTTATAGATTAATGCCATGTCCTTTTACACACAAGACAAGCAGAGTCTCTAGAGTCTTCTAATCGAACATGTTAAAACCTGTCAAATTTAACATGTCAGCCCTGGCATAGACTCTTCCTCCTGAATGGGTTTTGATGGCCCATGTAGAGGAATAATCTGGCTTTGGAGTGACAGACACAGAAGCAGTCATTGTGAAGCATCTGTGCCAGGTCTGACAAGTTGAATCTTATAGGTTTTGCCTCATTCCTTTTTCATTTTCTTTTCTCTATATGTTACAGAGTATTTTCCATTGGTTCAATGGTATTTTATTTCCATGTTTGCATATATCTTGCCTGATCAGTGAGGATCATATTATCACAACATATTGTACATGCAGAGAGATAAGAATTGATCAGTGGGTATTATCGAATATTAGCGTCATAGACCTACTGTGATCCTATTGGAATAGCCATTGGTTCCAGATGAGCATTGTTCAATGAGAAATTATCATAATTGAAATGTTATTTCACACCTTAAATCTTCTTGTAGCCAAAATTTGTACATTGTATTCGTTCTAATGAGAAGTTATTGCTACGCTGCTGCACAGAATATAGCGGTTTAATCGTAAAGGAAGGTAAAAAGTGAACCTCTTGTTGCTCCGCCAATGGTTGAGAAAACCCCACATCTACAATAGCATACTTCCCTAACACCATTTTCTTAAACATATCCACAAATAAAACAAAGCTACGGGCGCTGCCGTAATCTCTCGCGTAGAAGGCACAGCCAGCGTAGAAGGCACACCCCCAACTCAGGGAAGGTTGGTTCACTTAGAAGGCATTGGTATTTCGAAAAACCCCGCGTATAAGGCGCACCCCCAACTCAAGGAAGTCTGGTCCATGTACAAGGCGCACCTTGTGCATGGCCTGCCTACAAGGGTCTCCTTGTTGGGGATAGCCTTAGTTAAGGTTGAAATCAGGTTGGATATGATGCTGAACATATATTTGTTTTAATGCCACAAATGAGGTGTCACTAGAAGTAGAACTTATCTCTAACATTTTATCATCATTTCTTTTGATTTCTCTTCCTACATTCATGCATTCTATCAATGTTGTAGCATGTTAGGGAATGAATTTAAATCAAAACATTATCTAAACATAGTTTGAACATCTATTCTTGTATTCCCAGTACTGTAGTTGTAAATGGATTTTAGGTTATCCATGCTTAGATCACTGTTTTACATGATACATTTCATGTTATCATGTCAATAGGTCCTTATGATGTGGTTGATTTGTCAAAACTGTGTCAGAAGATAGTATACAATTGAAATATACCTCAAACTGTACCTTGATCATGATCATTTATAATCATCTATTCTGTTCCTAGAATGCCACCAGATGGAGCCAGTATACCATTTATATACACTTGCTTTATGTTTGACTTAAGAACAGATGTTCCAACTATGTTTAGATAATGTTATGATTTAAATTCATTCCCTAACATGCTACAACATTGATAGAATGCATGAATGTAGGAAGAGAAATCAAAAGAACTGATGATACAATGTTAGAGATAAGTTCTACTTATACGCGGGAGATTACGGTATATGTTGACTTCCACGACCCCAAATTGAGTTAATTTATACTTTGCAATTAAACTTGTTGCAAAGCGAGGAACATGCCAATAGATGATCTGAATATGATTTTCCCTTCTCTTCAGCCATCCTCATCATGCCTTCCTACAAGCTCACCTACTTCAACCTGCGGGCCCGTGCAGAGGTCCCTAGGATCATCATGGCCTATGGTGGCATTGACTACGAAGATGTCCGTCTGACACAGGAGGAATTCCAAAAGGTGAAGCCAAGTGAGTATTTGGGTAGAGGCACCCATTTCGGATGCTCCTGACCACACAGGGGTTGGCCATATTTGGTGCTCAAATCTTGTACCTTTAATTGTGGTGAATTCTACTTTTCATTGCACCAGTTGATACATATTTTTTTTAACCCCAAAACCCATGAAGAGGTTTTGATGAAACTCTTCAATACATATGAATAAATGAGCTGTACATATTTAGCCTCCAAAACATCAAATGGCCCTAAAGTTGGAGAGCTCATGCCAGAGGTGACCCTAGAGTCAGACACTATGTTATCTATCTGATACAGACACAATGGGTCTCTGTATGTTAAATATCCTATAGAGGCATATAGCATATAACACTAAGGAATCCAAGCTTATATGATACTCCTCTCCAGGATACTCCCAGATGTTCGATTTTGCATACCTGTAACAGGTCAGTCTACAGGCCCAGATGAGCATGACTTCTATGGGCAGATGGAGTATTGATTAGGTTTAGGTGTTATATAGTAGGTTAACCAAACACAGATTGAATATCCCTATCTGGGAGTGCAGGTGTATTATGCAGTATTCTGTATGTGATGAAATGTCCATTGTGAAAGTATTGAAATCCTGATATAATTGTGTCCGACGTGGGGTGTAATTGGTGTCTGACTGTAGGTGTAATCTGAAGGTCATAGAAGAATAACTCTCATATCATAACATGAGGGATGTATTCAGGTTTGTTAAGTCAAATCATTAGAAAAATTCTGTATATTGCCATTGACATGTATAGAAATCCTATTAACATGAAGGTTAAGATATAACAAATTAACAAATCAAACCACACCTCCATTAACTCACCATTCTTCAACCTCAGAATATAATTAAAAAACACCCTGAGTTTGCACAGCTGTAAAACCATGTATAACAGGAGGTTTACATTTTATTCCTCATTTGTTAGAGAGAATAATACCTGAGTTTTCATTTCAAATGATAGCTGAATTCTTCATATCTATTATATAATTCAATGGAAAAGGTGTCCGACTTTAGTTGTCTGTCCGACTCAGGGTGCCTCTACCCTAGATGAGAAATAATAGTTTGCTCAGGGCAATTATTCTCACTTAGCAGAAAATCTTGTCTTTTGTTTCTTTTCCTCCATCAAAAGCGTTGTTTTGGGGTTTTGTAAGATTTTTTAAGCATTTGGACCATTTTAAGTGTCTATGAGGAATTAAGGGCCTGTTACACTGGTGGCATCTGCAGCGCGGCAAGTGCAAATGTAACAGGCCCTTTAGGAAATGAAACAACGAGGAATGACCTTTGAAATGAAACCCTAGTACTAAAATTCAGTATTACAGAATGTACTCTCCATATTTTGTCCCATATTATCAACTTATAATGGTCTGAACATCTCTGCTTCTTACAGCCACTCCCTTTGGGCAGCTGCCTATGCTGGAGGTGGATGGACAGAAGATCTGCCAGGGTGATGCCATCTCCAGGTTCTTGGCAAAGAAGGCTGGTAAGTACCTATATAATTATAAGGTTATCCTTTTAAGGGTTACTAATGCAGGAGTGCATCGTGCCCATGGGTCATAATACTGCACCAATGAAGTATTGGCGAGTCTGTTCACCAGCACTTCATTGGAGCATCATGTTGGCCCTCCGGGGGTGTTTCAATCCCTTTGGACCAATGTTAAGTAAGAATGGTTAAATTGTGATGATAATGTTAAACAACTTGTTTTCAACACTTTCCCAATATTGTCAGCCATCAACTTTTTCGACATCTGATCAATTTATGGTGCACATAGCAACACTATGATATGTTTCCAATTCAAGTCTGATTCAATATTGCTGGCGAGCAGACTCACCAGCACGTCTTGCATCATGTCAACCAATGGGCATGATGCGCTCCTGCATTAGTGCTCTTAAAGGTAGGGTAATTTCATAGCTGTAAATCTCATTACAGGTCTAAACGGGAAGTCTGACATCGATGAGGCTAAAATAGACATGGTCATTGGTTGTATGCAGGACAGCTTCAAAAAGATGGCAACACTCTTCTCAGAGAAGGATGAAGCAAGGAAGGTAGGTTACATATATACATAGGCTGGAGAGGTATAATTAAGAGAACAGCAAAGGGATGTCTGCGGCCATCTTGATGTTGACTGGGATGGAAAGGTTCATTGAGAGGTGGCATGCACCATTTTGTTTTATGTACATTGACCACTTCCCACCAACTCCAAATCAAATATATAGTATTCAGAAGGAGCTAGAGGTATCACTTAACGCTTATGTGCTCTTTGTTTTAATATTTTTCATCTGCATTCTTTATATTCTATGATTATAGTAATCAAAGCTATCTGTCATGCTCCACCTGGGGTTGGTATTGTGCTATCACAATATGTTGGTATAAAAATCTTTAGGCTAATTCATGTATTCCAGGAGGAGATGTTCATAGGTAATTCCTAGCTTATGAAAACAGTCTATGAAACGATATGATAGCGATATAAAAATGCTCAATTCATGTCTTCCAGGCAGTAATATTTAAAGATGCCCAAGACTCAATGGAGGAAACACTGAAGAAGATGGAGAGCTTAATTGAAGGGGATTACTTCATCGGTAACGAGGTAATTATATATTATTGTATATGTGCATTTCATTGAGGTACACCTAGAGTTCATTAGATGTGTCTTGCTATGAGAGTGACCTATTGGTAGTGCACTGGGATGTGAAGATTGTGTTTTATCAGCAAGACAATGATCAGCACAAAGATTCATGATTGATCGCCTAAGGTTAAACACACGGATATTTGGCACATGCAAAGTATTGCAGCAAATTCACACATTACATCCTAGGGTTGTGTTTTACTCTATCTGATTATGGAGGGAAATATGTACCTCAATATTTCAAATGTGGGGATGGGGAGGGGTCAGGAAATCCAGTCAGAGAGGTGATTGGTTTCTACCAGGGTGTACTCAAAGCTATTAGGATTAGGTACGTGAATGAAAGGGCTGCTATGAGCGCGGACCATGTCCTAGAAAACTGTGACAGGTTTGGGAGGTGTGTGCAGGGATAGGTCTCAGTGATTAGCTTTAAAATTATAGAAATAGTTGATGAATAAGGATCCTGATATTTTATCTGCCAAGAAGATAAGATTTTCTTTGATTTAGTGTTTCAATTTTGTATGAACTCTAATTAGTTAATTAATTACCATCTTAACTAGGTCAATGTTTTAGTAATCTCTCATTCATTATATGATAGAACTTAGGAAGTCAAACAAAAACATATAGAACAGCAAGTACATAGTCTTAACCTCATCTCTACCAAATATGAAAGAATTCTATAGGTTTCTAGGATCAGCCAACTTAAATTTCAGCTAATTTTGATGTTTTTTTTGATGAACTTTTTATATTCATAAATTCATATCTCTGACCCTAGTGGTCATATCAGCTTCATTTAAACTGCATTGTATCCATAAAGTCTTTGGCTTTCAGGAAATATATGGTTTGCTATGATATATCTCTTTTCAAATTATGGCAATAATGTAGCTAAAGGTCACAGACAATTCCTCTTTGTAGAGTTTAATTTCATGACGAAAATTTGGCCAACCTTGTCTCACAAAAACCTCAATAACTCACCCAAAAATGACCTTAAAATTACAATTCAAAAAGCATGTTGCTTCTCACATATGTGTGGAAAAGACTGTGCCAAAAACCAAGAGCTCTCATGTGTTTAAATCTTTTAGTCACATACCTATTAGGATGGTTTTAGCTGAGGCCAAAAAAAAAATAAAGGTGTGTTTCCAGTAACATGACCTGAAAAGGGAGGGTCGGTAGGTCGGTTTCCTTTTTTTTTAAATTTTTTTTTTACATTTATATAGGAAACGTAAGGGCACATATCAATGGATCTACAAATTCTTTGGTTTCATTGTAAAATAATGATGGGAAAATCAGAGCTGTTAGAGAGGAGAAGAACACGAAAAGGATACAGGAAAAATCATCAAAAAGTATTGAAAAATGTCTTTAAACATGAAAAAAATGAGACAAAATTCTTCAAAATCCCCCCAAAAAAGTTTTTTGGGCCCTGATTTGCTAGGGTCGGTCGGGTGACTGGAAATAAACCTTTTTTTATTTGGCCTGATGATATATACTGGGATGTGAACCAAGAAAACAAATATCTAATTGTCCCTGATTTTATCTTTGAATTTGATTCTGTTCTTGTTTCAGATTACATGGGCTGATATCACTGTTGCTGAAGGCCTATTATTCCCTCCCGTTATGGGTTTCAGCATGCCAATGGACAAGGTCCCAAAACTGGTAGCACTTAAGGACAGAGTTATGAATCATCCCAAAATAGCTCCATGGATCGCAAAACGTCCCGAGACAAAATTCTAGATATTTTAACTCGGATATAAAATTTCGTGGATCACAGATGTACAAAGCTTTATGTAAAGTAAAATAAATAAATGTATACACAATTTCTATTTATAGTTTTGTTTTTATGTGACATGATTCAACATATTGACACCCAAAATAAGTACTCAATTAATGGGTTCCTCAACTCTACATAACTTGATGCTGCAATTTTGGGGCGACCAAAGTAAAAGAATAAACGACAAAAAGATTATAAATGAATTCATTTACACCCTAGCTGAGGACCAATGACTCTCTTTCTTGCCATGAATTGTAAGAAGATCCAGAAATATACCTTGGTAAAAACAACACAAACCAAAAAACATCCCCTTTTTCATTCAGCATGTTATGTTTTCTTTTCTGGTCAGAGGACTGGTTAGTCTGTGTGGCAGATATGTAATCTAAGTAATTATACACAAAAGTGATGCCCATAATTAGATTAATTCCTATGATCTATATGAGTAATAAAATTACTTGTAGCAGGCCATGTGAAACAGTCTGCACAATTGGTCTTTTATAACTCTTCTTCACTGTCTTGTAAAAGGTAATGCTAAGTCTTTTTATATCTACTGCTGATTGAAAGTTAGAGGTTACACTTTTACATATGATGGGAGATATTGCATGAGAAATGATTGGGATCTGACTGGATTATCTCACTGACGCCTATTATCTCACTGTATGCCTAAAGGTCTCCATCTCAGATTATAATCCGAGAGGAAGACTGATCGACCTGCCCTCTGGTGCTGTAAATGAAAGGCACCTGCTGGAAGGATAAGTGCCTGTATTATATGTCCCCAATACACAGGCAGGTAGCCATCCAAAGCCTTCTGCAGGACAAAGTGCTGGACATTTTATGACATTCTTGCTGAACCCAGTATCCTACACTAAGGAAAAATAATAGGAGTGTGATTCAAGTCAAGTAAGAGATCATTTAAACTGCACCTATTTGCCTGCATGTCAGCGGCTAGGCTAAAATGATATACCAAAACAACAGTGTGAAAATGAAGTATAAAAATACAATGGTAATGTTCTGGGGGCTATTAGCCGTACTTGGGCCTGGAAATGTTAGTACGTACAATGTACTGTTCTATAGCATTTAAAGCTTTCATATAAGCCTCACCCTTTGTTCAGTAAGACTCAATAAGCTGCAGTAGGCATCTGAAGTGGTCTATATTAAAGTCAAGTGCTTATACGCGAGGTTTTACAGTACTGGGTATTTACAACAAAACAGTCTAAATGCAAAATACTTGAAACTGGAGGATTTAAAGGAAACTAGATTCTAAAAATATCAAGCAATATTTCATAAGTGTCCTTGTCAGTCTATTTGCAGCATTAGACATGTAAATCATACAATGCCTATATCCAAGTTAAAAACTGAAAATACAAATGTCTCAAATGGAACATCATACTTTGTAAACATTCTTCTCTGCAAATGACCCTGTCCAGCTGAAAAACCCATTTTCTTAGATATTGCTCCCGCCTCTGTGTTTTCTACAGGATAGATAACTTGTACAGCAGCATCTTTCTCATTCTGGACCTGCTCTAGTAACCCTTTCAGGATAGACTTTGCTATATCATGTGTATCTACCTATAGCCGCATAAGGCATTATGGGGTGTGGCCTTTGTACAGAAGCCCACAGCCTACCACCTTCCCTTCCACAACTGTGGCAAAGTCAAGAAACCAACAGAGAATATTTTCTCTTTGAATCATATGAATCCTTTTTCATATGCAAAGATTCTATCCATGCCTATTTCTTTTTTCAGGGCCAGTTGTAGAATTTCTTTATTTTGAGAGTTCCTATTCATAAAGTCAGTTCTCAGGTCTTTGATTGGGCACTGGTATAGCTGGAGCCAGCCTGTAGATATCCTGAAGTCATGGGAGGCATACATTGCTTGACAATCCTCTACAGAGTTTACAAGAATGTTCCTGTTCCCAAGTGCCTTAGATCTGGTCAAACACCTTTCTGCCAATGCCTTTGCCCCTCAAACTTCGCTTGGTGATGTAGAGAGCTATTGGTCCATTGACATCATCCAAAGGAACAGAAGAACAGTAACCTAGAAAGGGAATCAAATAAATACTTCTGTGTTTCTATTTTTGGCAGTACCATTAATCACAGGAATATGAAACATCACACTACAAACACTTGTATAATTATTCCACTAAAACATAAGAATGCATTTATTGTTCTCTCGTATTGCATGGTGGGAGAATTGTTAATATTTTGATATTGTTTGAAACAAATACGTTATCTGCTTACTTCCAGAAATTATTTTAGTATAGGGTCAAATGTATTACCATAATCTCCCCGCATATAAGGCGCACCTAGAGTTTTGGAAAATTCTCAAAAAAAATGAAAAATTCATAACTTTGGTTCTACTGAATGAATTTTCAAAATTAAAAAACCTATGGGTAGCTTGGGCCACCTTGGGCCCTCCTGGGCCCCATTTTGTCCTATTATGACCAAGGGGGCATGTAAGATATCAAAAGAAAGGTCTTGGTGTCCCCCTTGTGGATCCAATGAGAACTAAAACCCCCTGTATAAGACGCGCCTTATACACGGGAGATTACGGTACTTTGATGTTTTAGCCACTTGAAATAGAACAATATTTGAAGCATTGCATTATGGGTTAAATGAGCATAGAACTAATAAATCAGAGTCTCTAATTGCATAAGTTTCAATCCTTTATAAAAAGCAAAAGGGAATGAAAAAGAAAGTTTCTTCTAGTTATAACTTACTTACTGATGATTTCTCCGCTGGCCTCCACAGCCACGAAGACCCCATCAGGGAAACAGTCATACTGAATGTGGAGGTGCTCTAAGACCTTATTCCCCCCATGCTCTTGTCAAAGTCTGAGCACAACAAACTATATCCTCCTTGTTTGCCTTTTGTATAGTATACTGAGTCATGATCTAATGATACGTCTCCTTATGTACACCAAACCTTGTTTAGAATCAGACTGACTGTTCATAGCAAAACCTCTGGAAGTATAAAGGTGGGATTCTAGATTCTTAATTGAACACCCTGCCTGGTTTGTTAGAGATGAAGCTATACATGGTCTCAAACATTTATTATACAGACTGTGGGCTGAATAAGTTCAATAATGCATGCCTTGTCTAGGATGCAGTGAAAGAAAAATTACTATTTTGAGGGTTAAAAGAACACACTTTGGATTCATGCCTTGTCCCACTGAATCCTCTATTCTGAAATGCCTTCCTGAGTTGGAGCTCTGCCCTACCAGTAGATTATATTACAAAAAGGCTTTTGAATATAGAGTCAATTTACCAACACAATATTATGCTGTGGGAGACAGACCTTCCAATGTCTGCATTTCCTTTATTGACTACCTAAATAATTCAGGGTTTACATCTAACCTACATCAAGGGCCATGAGTGACAAACTTAAATGTAACATTCTTTGAAATAGAAATCCCAAGGAAAGAATTGGCTAGGAGACATTTTCAACTACCTCAGTAACCTGGACTTCATCCCTGCAGATGAGGACTGTGACGACTAAGGACTTATCCATATATCTGGACTCTTGTATGTATATAAACCAGGTTGGCAATCAACAGTGGGTGTCACAGACACATGTTTTACTATATTGATCCAAGTCTGTGCATTTTTTCTTTTTTTTTTTTTTCTTTTTTTGAACAAATTTAAACTTTATTCAGCCAAACAATTCATCATTATCAAAGTTCACAGAGGTTTCATTCACAGGTAGACATCAATATCTTTTTCATTAATGTAAGTCAAGTCGAGTAATCAACAATAACTTGTCATAGTACAATTATAACAGGTTGCTGAGATATATATATATATGATATGATACACCTGGGAAAAGATACATAAATTAGGCTGATAAGTTATGGCATTGCCTTCAGAACCTGTTATGACAGCAATACCATTTAAATCAATAATACCATAAAATATATATAGCAGTGACATTCATATTTTGAGCAAGTATCATGTATTATGGCGGTTTCATTAATAATTTAAATCACTTTGATATCCCACGCCCAATTTATAAAGAAAAAGCAATAGAAAAAACCCAAGTTAAAAACCCTATTTTTCCTTATATAATATACAAGTTTATTGTTGAGTTTTAAGCAAGTGGCCTCAAAAGATCCTTTTTCATTTCGGCCTTAAAGTAATTTATGTCAAGAATGTTTCTAATTTCCGGGGGGAGTGCATTCCAACTCTGCCCACAGAAAACTTCAGGACTGCGAGAGTACGAAACCAGTTTAATATGGTCGTATTTTAATACAGGTGCTGAAGAAAATCTAGTAATTCTAGCTCTGTTAGTCACAATTTCTGGGTTTTTTGCTCTTTTGAAACCTTCGACTTTCGAATGATACACCCTTCTATCCTTCAAGAAAGGGAGGTTAGTTTGGGTATGAATATACTGTGTGGGAGTGAGGATATGGGCATTTGCCACCTCCCCCCCCCCTTTTTTTTTGTTTTTATAGAAGGACCAAATCAAATGGGATCTGGTATAGATCTGATGAGTATTTATGTAGGAATGATGTAAATTGAACAGGTTGCTAGCTGGTGTGTCCTACTGACCCCCCCTCCATGCACTATATCACTTTGTTGCCTCATTACAAAAAGGTTGTTACTGCATCTGGGTCAACAAGGTAAAAGATACCTCTGTTTAGGGCCCTCACCAATATTGCAGACTGTGCCACTTACACTTGACAGTCATTTTTAAATCTTATTGTGCTTCTTGTAAATAAATAGGGCATGTTAAGTCAGCCAACTCTAATGCTCCTATAAATGTTGTTCACCATATGTTTGATATGTTATATATTGAGTGTCACTCATCCCGGCACTCATCCCGATATAAGGATATACTGCTGTTGGAAAGTTAGAGAGAACAATCTTTAATGGTTTAATATTATGATGTCTACGATAGAGTCTTTCCCATTTCCTGTCGATATCATTTCCGAAATGTACAGAATATTTTTGTAACTGGTCAATTAGATAACAGCCCACTTTTTAACCAATTTTCAACCAAATAACCTATGGGGAAACCAATAAAAAACGTGTTTTTTTTAACGTAAAAAAAACATGTTTTTATGCCAAGTGGGAGATGTATAATTTGCATCACCATAGCTAATTATAGCTGTTTTTATCAAATATGGCCTGGCCCTAATGATTTCAGGATAAATAAAAGAATTTCAACACAAGGTACATTTTTGCCATAAGATGAGGAGAGTAAATTAGCCAAGGAATGTAAAAAGAAGTTGACCACTTTTACTGACCATACCTGTCCATCTGAGGCAGCACAGAGATGGATGTGTGATATGGTGTCACCACCCTAAATCGGACCACTTCCGGGTTTACTGGCCAAATAGTCCCTTCTGAACTTACTTATTTTGAGGAATTTGGCCCCAAGGGAAGGGAAAGAGGGGCCAAACCCATTGTTATTTGGTATCAGAATGATGAGTAGGAGTGTTTCGATAGTCCCAGAATATTTTTTGTTCAAAACATAAATTCAGTGGAAGTTTATGGGGTGAAGGGGTCCTGATGTGTATTCATGCGCTGATCAGGCCTCACCATGCAAAAATCACTACCTGGTTACCATGGCAATTTGCGCAAAATCTAGCCTGACTAGGTTTATGTGGACCTATCTTATTTTTTTCTCCATTTCATAAGCTAAAATGTGGTGTAGGTTGCTCAGCACTGTGAGAATTTTAAGTATATTTAATATCAGGTCAAAGGTGGAAGACCTGTGATTTTTTGGATGGCCACAAGGCATTTGGGGGTGGAAACACCTTAAAGGAAAAGCTGATTTTAATACATATCCCAATCAGGGGGGCATTTTTGAGCCCTTTTCACATTTTTTTAACAATAAGTGGTCTTATATATGGGATTTGTGTCCAGAAATGATAGAATTTCATGGAGTTTTGCCTTAAAAATGCCTAATTTTCACAAAAATTAGACCTTGAAACTAACTCCCTTTTTTCTAGTCCTTAAAGGCATTTTTTAGGAAAATTTCACTTCCTAACTAAATCTGATGAAATGGGTAATTTTGTTTAACTCACCTATCCTTTAAAGGAGCAAATATCATGACACTATATAATGGAACATTCCAGGGGTGAAATATCCAGAATTCCATTGATTGTTATGGTTACCATTTCAAGGGGCCTATTTTGGGTCAAATTTGGCTATTTTGGCACCAAAAATGCCTGTTTTAGGGCCTTTTCACCAATTCTACTGACTTCCCTATTTCTCACAGTGCTTAGTGGCATATTACTGGAGAAAATGGATATTCTGGGCTGTCTTCTCATGCTTATTTGCCATAACAAAGTCAGGCTAAATTTTTCTCTATGTCAGCTAGAAAAACAACCTGATGTGTATTCATGCACTGATCAGGCCTCACCATGCAAAAATCACTACCTGGTTACCATCACAATTTGCGCAAAATCTAGCCTGACTATGTTTATCTTATTTTTTTCTCCATTTCATAAGCTAAAATGTGGTGTAGGTTGCTAAGCACTGTGAGAATTTTAAGTATATTTAATATCAGGTCAAAAGTGGAAGACCTGTGATTTTTTGGATGGCCACAAGGCATTTGGGGTGGTGACACCATCCTCCTATCCAGTAGTTAGTGGAAGCTAATACATAGTTTAACACACTCAAACAGCGTTAGTGTATTTTACATTAATATCTTCTACACACATAAAACCAACATGGCTGAAAAACTTCTTTATTGTAAACGATCATTATTCCTGTGTTTATATGTTTTCCTGATATTCGTTTTAAACTAAATAAAAGTGCCAATTGTGTACTCCAAAAAACATTATGTCAATAAAAAAAGGTTTAAGTCAATATAAAAACAAAAACATTCCCAATCATTTCAAACCTGTTTTTTGTCTTTGTGACATACCTCATCAATCCAAGATAACAGGAAATCTGCATTAGTTTTTTTTTATGCAGCTAATGCATTAAATTAAGTATACAAATTGTGCTTCTACTGTTGGGCATGGCACTGTGATGCTTTTCTCAGACTGCAAACACGTAAGAGAATCAATGTTGCCTTGCCGAATTCAGCAGTATTTTTCTAAGAATCTGGAGAACATAATATCAATAAAAGAGCTCAGTTACCTTTGTTGATTCCAAGACACATATACCCTTATGTCAATATGAACAGTGTACAGGTATAAGCAAACCTCTTACTGGAGCCACTACCTGGGGTGTAGGTGGTGGGGTTGTATTCCTTATATAGGAGCACTTACCCGGGTGGATTTATTTTACCACTCAGATCGGGTGTGGGTGGCGCTCGTTCCACATGCGGATCTCATCTTGGATCCACAAGCGAAGGCGTGCTACTAACGGTGTGTCTTAATGGTGTTGACTGTACTAGTCGAACCATCAGAGTCCACTCACCCGGAACCAATACCATCCGGTTTCGAGTACACTCCGGAACTAACATTTTTGTTCGCGCCGTCCCAAAAGGGTTAAATCTGGTAGGCTGTGACTCCTTTTGGCTAGTAGGTGTAGCAGTTATCTGATTTGATGGTATTGTTACCATTCCATCATCATTATCCAGCATGTTCGAAATGATATTCGGATCTATATTTACTACTTTTGTACCACTTCTACATACTTATCTAGTGCTAATGCAGTTTCCTGCAATTCCTGTATGTCTTGTATCATACCTTCTTTATCTTGTTCCAGTTGTTGATTGTATGTTATTATCCCCAACCGGACCGATTCATTATCCTGAGCTTGCTTGTTACATTGCTGTTTCAAGTCTTCCAACTCAGTTTGATAGTGTATTACTTCAGCTTCTGTATTTACCTTTCCTCGGCAGAGCTGATCATTCGTATCTACATATTCTTGTATAAGATTATGTTTCGAATCATACTCCTTTTGGAATGATTGTTGCATTTCATGGAGTTTGTTTCTGAAGATCATTCATATAGGCTTTTTTCTTCAGGTCGAATTCTTTTCTTAATTCAAGAAGCTCGTGTTCGAGTTGTTCTTTTTCAGTGGCAACTTCATCTTTCGCATTTAGTGTTTCGTTCAAGGTGACATAGGTGTCATTCATTAGGAAGACATCTGGTTGTTTTAGTTCCTCGCCTTCGGGTATGATGTATGTTGCATCACCTATGGCACTATAATCCAAGATTGGCAGACCTGGTCTTGGAACATCATACGGTAGTTCTCCAAATGTTACCCTCTTGGTAGGCATAGGAGCTTGATGTTCCGGGTTAGTGCTACCACCAGCCTCGAACATAGAATTGCCTAATTCTCCAGTGAGAGAATTGTCCTCTATCCGTCTCTATATGGATTGTTCCCTTCTAACAGAGTCTGGTATATTTTCCTCACTATCTATCTGGTAATGAGTACCGGATTGTCTCCAGGCTGAATATCCATCATCCTGGGGATTCGAATTGGTCTGTACCACAAGGGTACCAATTCGCATTTTCCTGGACAGTTTCCTGTCCATCAGGGTTAGTCTGATTTAAATCATCTAACCCATGTATACCCGTTCGGATGTGATAGTCCAAGCTATACACACCAGAATTAACTGGTCATGGCTCCAATGTAGTGGTTTGTGTTTCTAACCAGCTAGGTTCAGGTCTCGTGATTCAAAAGAAAAGATGAAGACAGTATTCTGAGTGTATGCCGACGGTTTATTTAGTACACTTTCCGGTTACCCTGTAGTCTATAAATAGGGAAACATGTCGCTACATGTAACATGTACGGAGGCCTACATGGCCTCTAATGTGGTAGGTGAGCGCAGAGCCTTTTATAGGAATGCTCCCGGTTGTCGCCAGGTGATCCACGGACCCGGACAGGTGCTGCCACCTATCCGGAACCTCAGGAACACCAGGCGACAGGTCTCACCCGCCACGCCAGATGGCACCAGTCATTATTATATACCTCTACAAAGGTATAAAAAATTTTGTAAAAAATTTCATTTTACCCCTCTTCCTTGTTCTCCTTCTCAAGCTTCTTTATATTGTGTGTACCTGTCTGACTTCATGAAACCTATTTCAATTCAGGAATTATTTGTCTGCTGTGTGGTATTACCAAAAATTAAAAGGTTATATGGATTATAGTGGTAATTTTGTGGTAAGGAAAACCCTTGATGGTATAGAGAGGATGTGTAAGGGGACTGGTAGTATAACCTACCCTCTTAGTCCCAGTGATATGGTTCAAATTCTATGGAAGATGTGGTATTTTGGTTTGCCATTTTGTTATGTTACTGAGGTGTGCTCAGGATACTTAAAAGAGATGATAGGTCTGACTTATGTCCGGCTAGATATATTACAAAGTCTGTAAAAGCCTGTAGGTACAACAGGTTTCTTTTCTCCATCCGTACCACTTCTACATACTTATCTAGACCTTTGCAATATAACTATGTAAATACTAGGTTAAAAGCTATTGCTTTTCAATGTCGGAGGGATGCGAGCGTGGGGAAGACGAGGAGCCCGGAACCAGCGGAGAGGGACAGGGTAAGTGTAACTCTATTCATCCTGTTCCTAGTGACGTGTCGAAACCCGGTAAGCCCCGAGTACACGGCGGCAGAGGGCGGGGAAGGAAACGAAGGACGAGGGCAACCCACTCCGAGTAGACGGGGCAGAAAAGCAGTGGTCCGGAAGCAGTAGAGTACTGGGGTGGCTGTTACCGAGGACGGAGAGGTCGAAAGCAGTGGCTCATCGGGTGCTTCATGTTTGGTACTTGCAGGGCGGAAGCGGTGAGATTGGCAGCGGCAGCAGGGTCGGAGGCAGACAAGGGCTGCGGCTGTCGCGGGCGGACGGCGGAAGAAGCCGTGTGTAAATACGTTACGTAGAGCTAGGGACGCCGGGCCAGGTGGACGCAGTAAGGAGCGTCGGGAGGTCGGAGACGGTATCCCGGAGCGAGTTCCAGTTATCTCCGGGTTCCAGTTTGACGTGCCTTCGGGGAAAGGCAGCAGCTATTCATCGGGGCGATCAGAGCCCATCCCTAGAGTTGCCCATCCCTCCTCCCGGGACCACCACCAGGTCCGGAGTGAGGTCCAGGTTCAGTCCTAGCATCTCCGCGTATGCCCTCAGCGTCGTTGGGCCGTCATATTCCGGAACCCAGAACATTTTCTTCGCCCTTCTCGCCCTCGCTAACTCTTCCTGTGGTATCCTCTGTACTGGTGGCGGAGAGACGACTCGGGGCTGGTCTCCTCCTGGTTTCAGTTTGCAGTCCTGTACTACCACAACCCAGCTCCCGGGCTCCCCTTCCAGAGGCAAGCAGGAGTCCCCCGGTCGCCCTATTGCCCACGGGGTCCCTTCAGGTAACATAATCGTCGTGATTGTCCCCTCCCCTTCTTTCTCAGAAGCGATGACTTGTACTAAAAACTCCCCCCTTCCGAATCCAGGCAGATGCCATGATCCGGGACCACCGCCTGTATCAGGTTGCCCAGGTCAACTCTCACCTTCTCCTCCACCTGGCCCCATCGTTGTGGGGGAGTCTGGTAGACCTTCTGTAGTGCCACATGGGGCGTCCCCCTCTGGTTAACCTGGTCCCGGAGCTCCGCCTGCTCCTCCGACCGGTCTCCCTCCGATCCCCGCCCGACCTCCCCTGTCTTTGCAGTCCCAAGGTAAGTCTTTTTTTTAATCCCAACGTCCTTCCCCGTCTTCGCTTGCTCTCCGAGGACTTGATGCGGCTTTTCTTTACAAGATGATTCATCTGCTCCCTCTCCCTTTTGCGTTTCCAGGGCGGCTTTCCTACTGGCTTCCGCTTCGGCCTCTCTTGCCTTCCTCTTTTCCTCTGCTTGCTGCCTTTCCAGCTCCGCCTTCTTCTCCCGCCTCTCCCTTTCCGCCTTCTTTCTCAGTGCTTCCTCCTCTTGCTCTTTCTCTTTTTCCTTCCTGATCTTCTCTGCTTCTCGCCGGGACCTCTCCGCCTCCTCCCTTTCTCGCCTCCTCCCTTCCCTGAGCCGCAGCAACTCCAGGTACTCTTTTCCCAGGTCGGGGTAATCCCGGAACATGTTGGCCACCGGTTCCCCAGTCGGGGGCTGCTCCCGGCTACTGCCCTTCTCCGGGGATGATGGTAAAGTCAGGTTCCTGGTCGCTAGACTCCCCCCTCCGATCTCTTCTCCCGAGACCTGTTCCGGCTCTGCCTGCTCCGATCCTCTCTTCGGGGTGCTGGTCCGAGGCCTGCTCTTCCGGGATGAGGTGGAGTGGTCCAGGCCCCAGAGGTTGGCTGATGTCTCCCCTTCTCCTGACTCCCCCAGCTCCCCCTCTTCCACTTCGTCGGCTGCTGGTGCTGGGAACAACCTGGCCTCGGATGGTCTTGGGAACAACTCATTGAACTGTTTCTCCTGCTCTGCTATGCTGAGTCCTGCGGGGACTGGGGACCCCCTCATTCGCTGCAGCATCTGCTTAGGCGTTTCTCCTATCTCTCCGTACTCCCGATGCACTTCCCTTATTATCCACTCAACTTTGTGGAACTGCCGGGGCGTCAGGTACGTCGGTATCCCTTCCTCCGTTGTTATCAAGCTGCCCCCTAGAGTTGGCTGCTCCCCTCCTTCTGGGTTTACTCCTAGTGCCGCTGACGGCTGGGTTTTCGGAGAAGCGCCAAGATTCGGCCCCTTCCTCTGGCCACCACTCCGTGTATGGGGCTTGCCCTCCGAAGGCGCCTTCTCTGGCATCCGGTACCCTAGCAGCACCTCCAAGTTGATGGCTGCCAGCTCCGTCTCGTCCCCGCTGATGGTGCCCAGACTGCCAAGGCTAATGGCCGGCGACCTCCACCTACTTCCCGTGTTGGACCCCAAGCCCCCTCCTTCCGGGAGAGCTTTGTTGCGGCTGGGCGGAGTTGTCTCTCCGGGGTACCCCTGGGTCGGGCTGCTGACTGGGGTCCTCTTCTTCTCCGAGACCCCCGGCTTGGATTTATCCGGAACTGCGACCACTGACTTGGGTTTCCTCTTCCTCTTATCCGACGATCCCTCGGCCCCTTTCTGCTTCCGGTCCTCCGCTCGCTATTTCTGCCTCTGATGGTGATAGTCGTCGGTTGTGTCTCTCGTCGAAGTGCTCACTACAGGAGTTCGCTGCAGACTGGTTTTTGGAGCGGCTCCGCCCCTCTTTATACCCACCTCCCCCTCTAGAAGCGTGGGAACGGCTCCTCTCCGTCTGTGCGACCACGTCGCTACATCCGGTCGAGCCGTGGGAATGGCATCTTTCGGCGCGTTCCGTCCCGTGCGCCCTCCGCCTCTTCCTGCCCCTCGACTCCCTTTCCCACGCCTCCGTGCGACTTCCGCGGGAGCTGTCCGACCTACCCCTCTTCTTTCTATGATGACTAGTCGAGTCAGCCCTGGCAGCCTCCACCCTCGTCTGCTCCCTGCTCCGAGTCCTCCCTTTCACATCGCCTTCCCCGGTCACCACCACCCGCCTGTTTCCGTTGCCGACTGCCATGATTACCCTCAGCCCGACCCCCCCTCCTTCTTTTATGGTAGAGTCGCTCTCTCCTGATTGGTCGGTACTGTTGCCGGGGGCCTCGTCCGCTCCCCCGTCTCCGCCTACCGCGCTGGGAGTCGCTAGGGTGCTTACATCCACGTCCGCGCCCTTTCCCGCCCTTTCTGAGAGACCGTCCGATTTCTGGGGTTGGCCCTCCGGCTCCTGCCGTGTCGGTGGATCCCATACTTCGGATGACTCCCCTGCCTTCCCCGGTTCTCCGGCTATTGGTCGCTGGGCCTGGATCATCTCCCTTTCTCTCACGAGATTCAGCCAGTTGTCCTCCCCTGCTTGTTCCATCATCTCGTCATACCGCAGGAAATTGTCCCACATCATCCTCCATCTTTTCACCGCTCTCTGCCTCTCTGGGTCTGCCCTTCTCTCCACCCTCCTGGCCTCCCTCGCCCTATTTCGAGCTATCCTCTCTTCTATTTCCGCCTCCGTGCGTCTCCGCCTCCACCTACCCTCCTCGTCAGGAGAAGTACGGTCCCCCCACTCCCTGTCCCCTGACAAGGGGGATTCCTCGTCCCAGGAAATGCTGGTTTCATCCTCCACTGGTTTCTCGGGGGGAGTCGGTGGCCACACCATGGCTGCCACTCGCCGAATGATGTCGACCCCCTCCTCTCCCCGAGTCGCCTTGTTCTGGTCCCTCGCCGGCCCCGACTCCATGGCGCCTCTTGCCTCTCCGACGCTGTCCTCCTCCGGCAGGACCTCCTTCAGGGCGTCGTAGTGCACCACTTTCCGGCTCCCCCCTTTTCGGATCTCGTAGACCGCTTGCCCTATCCTCCTCTCTACCCTCCATGGTCCCGTCCAATAAGACTGCAGCTTCGGAGACTGACCCATTTTTTTCAGAGGGTGGAAGTAGTACACCATGCTCCCTTCCGGGATGGTTTTGTGGTCCGTCCTCCCATCGTAGTTTCTCCGCTGCCTCTCCACAGCTCGGCCCACCGAGCTCCGAGCTGTCTCGAACGCCTCCGCCATCTCCCACTGCATTTCTGCCACATAGTCCCCGTCTGCCTTTTTCGGCCATTGCTCTGGGTACAGCAACCCCAAGGGCGTGGCCGTCTCCCTTCCCATCATGAGTAGGTTCGGAGACAGGCCCGTGGTAGAGTGAGCCGAGGACCTGTACGCCGCCATCACAAACGGCAGGCGGCCGTCCCAATCTTTCTGGTCTCTCCTAACCACCGTGGCCAAGAGCATCTCTATCGTCCGGTTCGCCCTTTCCACCATTCCATCACTCTGTGGTCTGAAGGCGCAGGTCCTGGTTTGCTTTACCTCCAACAGGGCGACTATTTCCCTAAAAAGGGCGGATTGGAAGTTGGTCCCTCGGTCTGTATGCAACTCCACAGGCGGCCCCAACCGGCACACGAACTCCTCCACGAAGACTCTGGCTACCGTACTTGCCTCCTGGTTCGCCATAGGATACGCCTCCGTCCACTTTGTAAAATAGTCGGCTGCTACTAAGATAAACTTATTGCCCCTAGTGGATCGGGGCAGGGGCCCCATCACATCCAGAGCCATCCTCTGTAACGGCAGCCCCGCCCCGACATGTCCCATCTTAGCTCTGTGGATCGGAGCCGCCGACTTCCTCCGGTTGCATGCTTCACATCGAGCGCACCAGCGAGTGGCATCCCGTCGAAAGTCGGGCCAGTAGAACCCCTGCTGCAGCCGGCGGATGGTTCGAGCCCTTCCCAGATGGCCCGCCAGTGGGGTCCCATGTGCTCCCACCAGCACCTCCGTCCGGCTTCCCTTTGGTACCGCCACCTGGAAACTTTCCCGGTTCATTGGGCCCACCCATCTCCGGACCAGTACTCCCCCCGGAGCTCCAGCCTCTCCGTCTGGACCCTCCAGGCTTGCTCCTCATAGCTGAAGTCCCGCGCCTCGTCTGCGGTTGGCGCGTGCTCCGCCTCCACCCAACTCCGGACTCGGTGGAGCAGGTGGTCCTCTTCCTGCAGTTTCCTCCAATCTCGTCGTTCTACCTCCACCGGGCTCTCTGTCCGTGCTCCCGGATCTTCCGCCCGCGCCCAGGACCTGGACACCACTCGACAGACCTCCGGCTCTGGGGCCCCCCATCAACACTGCTTACACGGGTCCCTGGATAGTCCGTCCGTGTTTCCGTGTTGTTTCCCTAGCCGGTGCACCACTCTTATATCATAGGTGTCGATGATCTGGATCCACCTCGCCAACTGCCCCTCCGGTTCCTTGAAGCTGAGCAGCCATTTCAGGGAGGCGTGATCGGTCCTCACCTCCACCGGCCGCCCCACCAGGTAGTGCCGGAATTTCCGGAGCCCAAAGACGATAGCCAGGAGCTCCCTCCGGGTAACGCAATAGTTCCGTTCCGGTCGTGACAGCGTCCGACTAGCGTACACTAGAACCCTCTCCTGGCCCCCTTGGGACTGACTCATGACCGCTCCCAGCCCTGAGTCGCTCGCATCAGTGTCCAGTGTCAACTTCCCCTCCGGCTCCGGGAATGCCAGGACTCCCAGAAGGCCGCCTCGCACTCCTCCGTCCATCTGAAAGCTCTCCCTTTCTCCGCCAGGGCGCTCAAGGGTTTGGCCACTGTCGCAAATTTCGGAATAAACGCCCGATAGTAGCCTGCGAGTCCTAGGAAGCTCCGGATGTCAGTGACGGTCGCCGGTTGCCCCCACTCCCGAACCGCCTTCACCTTCGCGGGATCCGTTGCGACCCCCTCTTCACTGATAACGTGCCCCAGGAATTCCACAGTTCGCCTGGCCAGCTGGCATTTCGACGGTTTTATCCTCAGGCCGGCAGCCACCAGTCTCCGAAGGACCTCCTCCAGTCTATCCATATGCTCCGCGAAGGAGAAAACCACCACATCGTCCAGGTACACATGGCATGTCTGCCACTGGAGTCCTCTCATGACTACCTCCATAACCCGCTCGAAGGTGCCGGGTGCGTTACAGAGGCCGAAAGGCATGCGGCGGAACTGAAAGAGCCCTTTATGTGTGGAGAACGCTGTTTTTTCCCTGTCCTCTGCTCGGATGTCCAACTGCCAGTACCCACTGGCTAAATCCACCGAGGAAAACCAGGAGGCTCCAGCTATGGTGTCCAGGCAATCCTCCACTCTCGGAAGGGGGTATGCATCCTTGACTGTCACCGCGTTCAGCTTCCGATAGTCCACGCAAAATCTGGTGGACCCGTCCTTTTTCCTTACTAGCACTACCGGGGATACCCAGGGGCTCTGGGACTCCTCTATTACCTCCGCTGCCAGCATCTTGTCCACTTCCTTCTCGATCATCTCCCTTCTGTGTGGAGCCAGCCTCCGAGGTGGTTGTTTGATGGGTGTCGCCTCCGCCGTGTCGATTTTATGCTCCGCCACCGTCGTGTGACCCCTGTCCTCCACCTGCGTAGCAGCTGCGCCAGCTCCTCCCTCCAGCCCATTTCCGTTCCTTCCACCAGCTGGCATACCCAGTCATCCGGCTCGGCCCCCGTGGATGCCAGCAACCGGCACCACTCCTCCGGCGCGCGCTCCGACTCTCCTTCCACCCTTTGTACCACCCCTAGGGTCATATCTTTGTATATAGTAACTGCCTCCTGGCCTGGATTTAGCACTCGCACCACGGTTATCGGGCCCTCCATGGTGTCCAGCGAGGCCTTCCACCAGTCCCTCCTGTCCGTCCTCCCACTCCCCCCGTAGCGTTCCTTCCAGTACCGCCTCCTTCCCGGCTCCGATCACCGCCGTACGTGAGCTCACTATCCGGCAGGAACTCTCGCCCTCCGACCAGACCAGCCGCTCCCGTCCCAGATCCACCACCAAAGCTTGTTGCCGTATGAAGGCTGCTCCTAGTATGGCCTCGTTCGGTACCTCTCCCACTCCGAACGTCAGACGGACTGACCTGCCTCCCAGTTCCAAACGGGCGCTCCCTTCTCCCGCCAGTTCCATGGACCATCCATCCACCGTAAACACGGTCCTTCCCGACTGCTCCAGTGACCTCGGCTCCCCGTTTTTCTGCCACCAGCTCGTCGAGATCAAGTTCATGGAGGCTCCCGTGTCAATCAAGAGCTGTATGGGGCCCCCCCCCAAGCGAGCCTCCACCAACAGTCCACCTCCCCCTCTCTCCCTCCGTCCTTGTACTATATTCTCTGGCCTCTCTACTCCGACCTCCGCGCGGCCACTCCGCGCGGCCACTGGCGCTAGTTTTCCTCCGGCTTACCGGAGGTGGGTCCCCCACTGCCGCCTTCCGACGCGCTCCTCCGGCCTTTCCTCTCCAGGCATTCACGCTTAAAGTGCCCCTCTTTTCCGCAGCCGAAGCATGATGTCCCCGAGGTCCTCCTCCTCCCGTTTTCCTCTGGATCTCTTCTTTCTGCCAGTACCTTCACTAACTCCACGAGGCTTTCCAATTTCCTGTCATTGGACAGCAGTCTCTCTGACACCGTCGCGTCCGCTGCCCTCACCCGAGTCCGCTGGTCCCCCTCGTTTTTTAGATAGGCCTCCCCACTGATGGCTGTCATGACCGCCGACTGAAGGCTCTTTGGCGCCGACTGGTAGACCCACTGCCTCAGGGGCAGCGACAGACACAGCAAGAATCTATCCAACACCAGCGTGTCCCGGGTGCGGGCGTCCGCCTCCGGGTATGCCAAACGCGTGTGCTTAGCCAGGTCCTCCTGCAACTCCTGCAGATCCTCCCCGGGCTTCCGCTCTCTCGTCCGGAGAAATGCTTTATAGGTCTCCTCCTGGTTAGCTGGCTCAAACCTAGCTATCAGCGCCGCCCTTAATTCCTCGTATCCTTCCTGAGTTCCGGGCTTCCTCCCCGCCAACAGCCTCCTGGCCTGTCCCGACAAACTCAATCCTAGAAACATGCCAGCCTCCTCTGGAGACCATTTATTCGCCCTCACACAGAGGTCGAAGTGGTTCAAGTAATCTGTCAGGTCGGAGGTCCCATCGTACTTAGTCGGTTTCACCGCCGGTTTGCCTCCGGTCCCATCACCCGCCTCCGTAGGCCGACGTTCTTTTCTTCCCCTCGCCGCCTCCACCGCCAGCTGGGCTATGGCCTTCGCCAGTCTGTCTCCCTCTCTTGCCCATTCCTCTCTCGCCTGTTCCCGATCTGCGTTAGCTCTCTCTTTACCCCTACCCCCGGGTTCCTCTCCTTCCCCATCGCTCGAGTCGCTCTCATCGTCCGGGTCCTTGTCCGGCCCCCCTCCGGCAGCTCCTAGCAGACGCTTGGATGCCCCTCCTTCAACGCACGGCCGTCCGGTACCAGCTTCAGTTCGAGCCCCGCCCTGGCGCTCCGGATTCGGCCCCCGCTGAACCATGTATTATTTGACCCTATAAAAATTCTTAATATGAAATAAAAGATACTACATGTAATTGCATCTGGGATACTAAATATGTGAGGGGGGGGGTAAATAAAAGGCGTCATTTATGGGTGGTCCCTGACATTGGAATATATTGTGAGGGCTTTCAGCTAGCGAGTAGGCCTACTCCTATAATACACATAGGGCCTACTCTTAAAATGAAATAGATAGATTCGTAAGATATCTACAGGAGCATCAGCAGTGATATCACACAGACCTTATCAAGTACAAGGTACAATTATTAGGCAGTTATTATTGAGGGCTAGCATTGACTATAGTCGACACCATGGTAGGCCTAGCATCGACTATAGTCAACGCCCATTATATAGGATTTGTATAGGAATTGAAAATAGGCTCATCCTCTAGGAACTATACTTTTTCAGGGGCTGTCCCCATGGCCAGGGTGACCATTTTTGCTCTGTCCTTAAAGGATTGATAGAATCAAGCTAGCTCATCTCCAAAAAGATAATATTATCTAGGAAATACATCTGAAGAAACAGTGTTAAAACCCTAATCAGAGAATGTTCAGCCTAATCACAGTAAAAATCGATAAAAAATATAAATTATATTGGACATTTACATTAAATAATGCCACCAATGATAAAACAAGTTGGATTTTTAGTTGTGTTGTTATTTTAACAAAACTACATTAAATAATCGTTGATGTGTTATTTTCCACCCCCAATATTAGCGAAGAAAACATTTGCATTACTTTTTTTGCCCTTTGCAGGAAACTAGAGAAACCCAAGAAAAAAAAGCCAGGATACTATGTTAGTAAATGACTGTTCGTGAGATTTTGCAGTATAACTTATTTTTCTCACACTGTGTTAGGGTTGCATGAGAGTGGAGTTAGCCAAGGGTAGACCCCTTTGTGCTGTACCTATATCTAGTACATGTGTATGTATACATGGGTTTGTAGAGGGTACTTTGTACTTTGTTTAGGGAGGGTCAGCCCAAGGGCAAATAACTCTTGAACAGCTGCCCTGTGTGTCCAGTCCAAACAACTTCACAAGGGTATACCTTTTGAGCAAAAAGCCCAATTTTCAGGCAAATGATGTTGGGGGGGTTATTTTCGGGAAAATTCTTTAGTTTTTCTGGAAAATTTCCCAAACAAATGGACACTTTTGGGTCGACTTCTAAACCACATTTTATCCATCAAATCTTCGAGCATAAATATGGAGATTTTGATCGAAAGTACCCTCACGAGAATGAAGTTTTGTAGATACTATTACAAGAGTTTAAAGGCTAGGCCTATACTTAAGATTTCACGCATATGCACGAAATGTTCTTTTATTCCGAACTCCCACCACAGTGGTCACAACTCTATCCACTGACTTAATTTGTTTCTCATGTAGAAATTCTGCACACTGCACGATATTAGCAACGAGAATGATAAATTAGAAACAGGATATAGGGCCTTTTGCTGGGCTGCTCTAAAAGCACCATGGAGAGAGAAAATGATAGCCTTTGGAATTTTTAAAAAATACCAATTATTAGCTGAGAAAATGCCAAAAAACCTAATTGTCATCACATAAGAAAATGTAGGAAATTGAGCAGCTCGTCTATGGGCCTTTATCATTGGGGCCAGGGGCTACCATGGACCTCAAAGTATTGGAAATTATGACTAATATGCAGATATCTTTCTTAATACACATAATTTCCAATTGGTATTTGGTATATAGGGATAATGAGGTATGCTCCAGCTGATGGTGATATCAATCTTTCATAATATGCAAATCTGATAGTTAATTACCATATTAATTAGGGTCAAATTATGAAAAAAAATATTGCCAATATGCAGGAATATTCCTTAAAACACATAATTCATATCCAATATTAGACCTACAGATGTAATTAGACATGATAAAGACAATGACAGCATTAGACCTTGTGAAATACTCATATGTAACTCCTAATTAGCATATTAATTAGGTGCAGATTATGCAAATTACGATATGCAGATATCTTTAATAACAGATTAAAATCATACCTGGTCTTTGACCAATAATGGAAAAAGAGTATGTCAAAGCTAATGATGGTGTCAGGTCTCTTGTAATCTGCATATCCGACTCCTAATTAGCGTATTAATTAGGTGCAGATTATGTAAATTATGACATGCAGATATATTTAATAATAAATAGAAATTATACCCGGTGTTTGGTCAATAGTGGAAAAGAATGTTAAGGCTGATGATGTCAGATTTCTTGTAATATGCATATCTGACTTCTAATTAGCATATTAATTAGGCTCATTATTCTTAATACATACAATTTATATTCCAACTTGGATCCTCAAAGGTAATTGGGTATGCTAAAGCTGATGATGGTATCAGAACATTTGTAATCTGCATATCTGACTCCTAATTAGCATATTAATAAGATGAAGATTATGTAAATTAGTCATGACAAGAGTGCATGTACCACATTCCTTCTAATAAGCACAGTTGCTCTAATAAATGCACCCCTTAAGATTTGCAGAATTTTTTTAAGCTTGTTGGCATCCATGTGTTATATATAGTCATATCATATATCATTGGAAAGAGGATTTCATGTAGAATTCGCCACCTTGAGATAGTTGGAGAGGTAGCCTTTTGGGAAATATGTAACCATAAAGTATCATTGCTTTTTCATTTGAAATCTAAATATGTGTACATTTTAGTGCACTACAAGAGAATGTACTAGTTTACAGAATGTGAGTTGAGAGGAGCTGAAATTCCTTTATGAAATAAACAATATATATAGACCATGGAAAGTGCAATGCATTAGCAATAACCCATTAATATGTCTCTCTAATCTTTCCAGGAGCTCTATAACTTATACTGAGTATAACTTTAGTACCGTAAATTCTGTCATATAAGCCTCATCCCTCGTATAAGCTGCACCCCCGAATTTGAAGAGAGCTAGGAGGTTTATCTGGCCCTTGAAAATAGTAGGTTTAGTACTATTCTATAGAGCCAAATACCCCCATATAAGCTGCACCCCTTCTTTGGACTATTCCTATAGGCCTAACTTTCATTTGGATTCAGGTATAAGCCACGGCTTATATGAGAGAATATATATGCACATAACTTGTTTAAGAGGCACAGTCTGTACAACTACATGTACATGTACTATAGTATATAGCCATGTAGGCCTTACTCACTGCAGCCTGAGGTACTGCAGACTCCCTCCTTCACTCCCACTGAGGGAGCACCTTCATGATGCTCCCTGGCCAGTGTGTATCATTAAACTTATATGTGAAAGGATCAAAGATCCTTAGACCCCTTGTTTCTGTGATCAAGGACATATAAGTTTTAACATGGTTTGCTGAACCATGTTAATTCTGCAGCTTGTCAAACTTTTAGAACTTTCACCTATACCCCTTATAGTAGTCACACAATTCTACACCTACCACCAATGTGTAGCTCTATGTCTATAGAGTGTCACTAGTGCTATCCCCTATAGCTGAAACCACAGAAACAGGCTGGGAACCATCACCTAACACCCCCTGTCACAGCTGGGCCTGGTCCATAGGACAGATTAGAGGGATGCATGGTCACCCACAGAGACATAAACTTCACACCCTGTAACGGGGCACCTAGAACCAACACAGACACTAATGCTCTTAGACCTGGATAGGGACATTCCTTCCCTACAAGGAACTGTTTATTTTATTAAGATTAATGGAGAATTGAGGTATCTAGAGCCATTTAACCAAGGCATGATGGGCGGCCGTCACCCGGCCGCCACTCACAGTGAGAATGTTCGCGTCCAGTGGCGGCTCAGTTTCGCGTTGCTAACGATATTATCATATACCATTTTATTATTCCATAAATTGTAACATATTATTGTATTAATCAAAGAATGTATAAGAAATTAATACATAGGTTGGTTCTAAGAGCTATAAGAGCGCTCAAACTTTGTATAAGAGCATTCATGCTCCACTGCACACCAGCCAGGTCAGTTATACATAGGTTACGACATCAAAGACAGCGACCTCATGGTCCACTGCACAATATAATGATTCTGAGGGTCTAAATCAGCGACCTCATGGTCCAGTGCACAAACTAATAACTTGTAAGTGAATGCAAACGGCTGTCACAGGTGCCTGGGCACCGCCGACGCCGTCATGAGTGTCTCAGCACCCAAACACTGAACAATAGGTTACATAAGTCACGATGCCATAACCTTCCGGTCGCTCTAGCGTCGCTCCTGAGCAAGCTAGGTCAAATATCAAAGCATTTATGGAAAGGCCATAATTAGACGGTCAAGATGAGCCCAAGATCAAGGCTCTACTCCTATTATTAAGGAAGTTACGCCAGGTAGACTAATTCGACCTCCAAATGCACCACAGACGAACCAGCACAAGTTAAGCGCACAAAAAGCGGGCATTGACAACTTCACATATTCAAGTCCGCGCAGGCTAGAGGGGCATCCCTCTAATCTGTCCTATGGCCGTTACGACATCAAAGACAGCGACCTCATGGTCCACTGCACAATATAATGATTCTGAGGGTCTAAATCAGCGACCTCATGGTCCAGTGCACAAACTAATAACTTGTAAGTGAATGCAAACGGCTGTCACAGGTGCCTGGGCACCGCCGACGCCGTCATGAGTGTCTCAGCACCCAAACACTGAACAATAGGTTACATAAGTCACAATGCCATAACCTTCCGGTCGCTCTAGCGTCGCTCCTGAGCAAGCTAGGTCAAATATCAAAGCATTTATGGAAAGGCCATAATTAGACGGTCAAAATGAGCCCAAGATCAAGGCTCTACTCCTATTATTAAGGAGGTTACGCCAGGTAGACTAATTCGACCTCCAAATGCACCACAGACGAACCAGCACAAGTTAAGCGCACAAAAAGCGGGCATTGACAACTTCACATATTCAAGTCCGCGCAGGCGGTTGTAACGGCGTAATTGGCCGAGTTATGAGGGTCAGAACATGCCACAGCGATCAAGACAATGGGGGACATAGCGGCGTCCATGGGGGTCCTTTGTGCACCCAGTGACATATGAAAGACTCCCCTCAAACAATTACAGAGTTAGGCAGATGCCACTGGCCCCAGTCAGTCTGAGGTGCATTGCCAAGAAATGGTACAAATAGCCTGGCTGCTCATCCTAGAAGGCAGAATCACAAGAACCACTCCAGAGGTAACATCTCCAGCCATCACTCCTGCTACCTGCTATAGCCCTACACTATGGTTAAACTATGCTAGATAGGCATAGGAACCCACCTAGAACTATGCTGGACATTGTATTATTATTATTACCTCACAGGTGGAGTGGAACAGAACATTATACTCTATGAACAATTGTATATTTACTGTAAGTGGAAATTACCTGCATATTAACAACTGTGTGATTGATATTTCTTACATGTTGCCTAAAGCTGAATAAACCAGTGATAACTGGAAATAACACTATTTATAAGAGCTTGTTGGATTTACACTATATACCACTAGTCATATGATATTTCTCATATGACAACTTGATCATGCACAATTACTAGTATGACAATATGTAGGCGGCGAATTTTGAGCGCTCTTGGAAGAGGCATGGCACATTTTCGCCCCCTCCCTTTTTGAACTTTAGCACAATTAGTTCTTTCCTTAAAAAGAAGATTTTTTAATCCCCCGACCCCTCAATAGGCCCTTTAGACAAATAACCACCCATAAGAGTTATTGATAACATTAACCTTGTCTGCATTTTGTTTTGTGTGCAGATATTGTGTTGAACAATGAGAGACGAACAGAGGTTATCGCTCTGCACAGCCCAAACTACACCAGTGTAAATTCACAAGGTGGCGTGTCATTCATATCTAAATGCCGGATTTAAGTAGTGTTAATGGGTTGATTTGGGGAGATCCAGGGATTTCAGAAAGTATCTCTAGAAAGTAAATCACCCCTTTTTAGCCCAAAATCCAATGTTTTCCTATAGGATATTACAGTACTATTCTATAAAAGTATACCTACCCTGTCTATGAGAAGCATCCTAAGTAATAGGAGGCCTTAGGTTCACATAATTATAAGATATACCTTATGTATACGCAGGAAATTATCTATGAATCATTATGTCAGCTATTATCAAAATGAGAAAATCAATCTGAAATCGACATGGTGCATTTTCTAATGAACTGAATATAAATAAACACATAAATGGTCCATAGTCAATGTCAACAAGGTCAGTCAAGGCAAGTCATCTGAGCTCAACTCTATTCATTTTTGGGACATCTATCTTCAATAACCTTTTGGTGCACTCTGCTATTTACCTACACAGAAAAAAATAATGTTCAAAATCTTAGTCAGATGTATAACCTTCCAACAAAAGCTAGTCTAGAGCACATGCCTAAGTGTCTAAATATTTCTTACCACTAACCCTTAGTCATAGTGTCCAACTTTATTCAAATGCTGAATGTATCCTCTATATAAGATTCACACCTCACAAATCAGAGTCTCATCAATTAGGGAGCTTGATGAAATGCCCCACATGATTGTCATTTGGAACCCCTGAGCCAAGTTACTCTGGGTTTACCACAAAGAAGCAGGTGCAACTGTGGATATTAGATTTATCTAGCTGACCACAAAAAGGGTGTTTCTATCTAACTGCCTAGTTCATATTACAACTTACCATCCTATTTGGTATATTTTGCCAAGCCTAATGTTGGATTGAATTTTGAAAGCCTAAAATTTGCATGGTGCCTGAAAACTACCCTTATTTTGACGATGATGGAACTATTCATGGTGCACATGCACCAGAGAAATCCTGTTTCAAACTACACTGCCACCTGGGGTGTAAAGGCATCACCATGCAACTATCTCTTGGTCAAGCTTACTAAAGTATCTTAGTCAAAGAGACTAGACCTCTTAGTAAAGGTGGCTCAGATATATTAGCTTGCCTAAAGGTCCCAGCAGATACCCTGTTCAAGATTGTATTTGGAGAGTGAATTTAATTAGGTGGTCAATATGACTAAAATAAGTAAGACATTTTTAGTCACACTAGAAGAGGGATGTAAGACTCAAGGAAATGGTTGGGTCACTGACTGCTTGAAATCCTGTTTCTTTATCTGAATATGATTGACTGAGTAACATTTATGCCTCAATCAAAAGTGGTTAGGTCTGACACATACCCAATACTTTTCACTGTTCAAGCATAATTACAAGGGTCGCTGGGAACCTGTAGAACCCCATAACCTTTTAAATTTTAAAGATTAATTCATCGGAAGAGTGAGAATTATGCAATTTATAATTCTTTTTTAAATACATACTAGAATTTATGGCACTTTACACATCTGTTTGATGAATGAAAATTGAAATGACCAGGAAATTAAGAATTGCTCATCTTGTTGGTGCTTTCTTGCAGGTTTAAGCCAGTGTCAGTGGAATCAAGACATTACAACAGCAAAATGGTTGATGTTGGATTGAAGAGCGGCGTGAAGGCCATGTGGCAGCAGAAGGGCATGTTCCATGACTTCATCATCCAAGTAGAAGACTGGGAGTTCAGGGTGCACAAAGTCGTACTGGCTGCCACCAGCAAGTACTTCTGGGCCATGTTCAGTGAAGCTTTCATAGAGACCATTGCGGAAAAGTTTGCGTTGAAGGATCGTGATCCCTACATCATGTCTAAACTGCTGGACTTTATCTATACAGAGGATGAAGATGTCATCAGGGGTAAGGAGGCTGAGGTGCTACACTGCAGTATGTACCACAGAATACTCATTTCATAGTGGTATTCAGAAGGTAAAGGATTTCATCAAAGCCAACTGGAAGATGCTGATTGAGCTTGAAGTAATTTCATATGAGGTGCTTGAAATCAGAGTGGGATATGTTCTTGTTCATCGAGAACTGGATCAATAGAGATTGCGAGAACCGCAAAGATTACATAAACCTGTTAATGATCAAGGTTAGATTTCGTTTGATTGGCATAAAGCCGCTTACTTCTATCATGAAGATGAGCATCTTCTCTGAGTGTGAGGGCCCATGGATAGATTTGGTTGAGAAGGCTATTGCCTACACAGAGAGAAGAACACTGATCGCTTTGACGCATACTGCACAGGTCACAATTTGTCTCCCACATGACATGTATGAAGGCATGTCGAATGAGGTTGACACTCTCAGATTTGGTTTGTCAACTCCACTTGACATGCGTAATGAAGACAAGTCACATATTTCTGATCCATTCACCTGAGTGCTAGGTAATACTGGGAGACAATTATGTAAGGGTCAAGAGCAGTCAATAACTATGTACCAATGGTTCAATCAAGGCAGGCCTATACTAGAAGGCAGGGGATATCACAGTCCCACAGGCCTGCAACACTAAGCCACTTTTTCCTAACTACAGAACTTCTACTTGACTGAGGACCTCTATGCAGTCCATAAGACAAGGGCATGGATGTGCATGGCAATGCCATATGTCTCTCTGTACTGTAAATACTGAGATTATAGATTGTGGGTTAGAATACAGTCCTTTGGTATTTTCACTGACCCACACATAAGGTGTCTAACATCTCCAGTAGAAGAATTCAGGATTGTGGGTGTCTATTTTGATATTCAATAACAAATGCAAATTTAACAATGAAATGGATTTCACTACCATTCATTGATAGTATTGACAAACCTTAGTGATCTACCCTTCATGAAAACAAAATGTCAAACATGCATCAAATGTCTCAAGTGTTGGTGGTACTTCTTGGTAGTGATTAATCCTGGTACCAAAATAGTTGTTTTCCCCCATCTAATGGAATATCCTAGAACAATTATGCATGTCAAACCATCACATGTCAAGTGCCTTCGACATGGCCGTGACCCTAGTCAACTCACAGATGATGTGGCATTTTAAGACATGTCAACCCATATGAGGATTACTGTGTGCTACACTTGTCATGGTGACATATGTGCACATGTCCCAGTGACATGTGCTCTCTGTGTCAAATCAAGTTGACATGGGTATACATGTCACTTTGTCAGGAAGACTTTTTTCAGTGTACCACAAACTGCCAGTAAACCTGAAAGTCCTTGACCAATCAGATCAAGCAAAGCTAAGGGCTGAGCCCAGACCTGTTTTCTTCACAACAGGTTTTTATGAGAAAGCTTCAACCCTATTTGCTCTGGATGAGGAAAGCCATTGGAAGAAGATGAATAACAAGATGATAAATGTGCCAACGTTCAAGAAGAATAAATGGCCTCTTGGCATCAGTGTCAACAACTTCTATGTTGTCTGCACAGGAGTTGACGCCAGCCAAGAGTGGCATATATATTCAATCCTCACACTCTGACTTGGTCAAGGATAGCAGGGATGGCCAAACCAAGATGCAAGTTTGCCTTGGTTCACCACAAGGAACATCTCTATGTTATAGGAGGTCAGTATGTCCCTAACTACCGTGAGCGGCCATCTACCCTACTCAGTCACTGCACATGCAGCATGTGTAGTTGGGGACATCCTTTATGTCAGCGGCGGTTATGACGATAACATTTCACCATCTGACAGGTTTATCTGTCTTGATTTATCTTCTCCATCCAACACCTGGGAGGAAAAAGCAGACTGCCTGCATAAACTAACCTACCACAGAATGACTGTGTTAACACTGAGTGGTCAACAAGTCCCGGTCATCATAGATGAACACATGAAGGTCACCTACTACAACATAAGCCTTGAGGATTGGTGGGAATTTGATGTCACTGCTGACCTGCCTTTAGGGAGCGTTCATTATTTATGGCAGGGGGGGGTGATCATTTCAAGGGGGGGGCATCTCATTTTGGGACATTTGCGAGGGGGAGGCACTTTATTTTAGGGTATTTCTGTGGGGGAGGCACTTCTTTTTTGGAAATTCATGTAGGGGGGCGCTTCATTTTAGGACATTCGTGCCAGGGGATATTTTATTCTAGGGCACTGGAATATGCCAGATTTTTTTTCCTATTTTCGAGCAAAATCGGCTTCTAAATCATTTTCTCCCAAAGTCTCCCCCGGCTTATGATCAAGTTTCATTGCTATAAATTATAGAGTTTTTCTAAACCTCTTGAAATTTCAAACCAAAATCAGCTGATGATATTTTCCCAAACTCTAGCCCTGGCTTATGACTGAGGTCGGCTTATGAACAGGGTTTCACAGTAATTCCTAGTCTAAAAGAGGGTGTGTGCACTTATTAGGGTATGAGCGCTAATTACATAATGTACCTAAATTTGCAGATTTTTAATTCAAAAGTGTGAGTAGGCAAACAGAAACAATCATCCATATACCCCCACATGGATGTCCCTTTCCCCTTAGCTGCTCACAAATATGTATTGTCAGGATACAGAAGGCTAAGGGAGTGATCATTTTTAAGAATTTTTTCGACCCCTTGACCAGGGGGTCAAAAAATTTTACCTGTTTTCAGCGAGAAAACCCATGTGTTACTATACAGACTTAGCGGGTTTAATTCATAGCCAATGATATGATCCCAACTGTTCACTGCAGTCCTCTCGGGGGTCAAATGGTACCCATCTGGTAGGTCTTATCTGTAGCACTCACTGGTAACAAGCTCCAGCAATGGCCATGCCCATGGGATAACCTGCTACATAGGAATAGGTTAAAAGGGCACATTCGCACACGCTTTTTGGCTCTTCAGGTGTGGGTCAAAAAAGTTTTGACCCCTTGAGCGGGGGCGGGCAGAATTTTTTTAGTACGTCCGGTGAAATAGAATATAGGGGGACTTACAATGGCATCCATTGGGGCAACTATCAATGTTTGTAAGTGGTACCACCATTCGTAGTGATTGTGTCTACAGGAGTTTTCACAACTTCTACTACACCAGCTTGCAGCAACATAAAGGGACGCACACATAGTAAGGTCCTAATGCCTTCAGGTAGCCAGTGTTGTTGTTCAAAGGAAAATCCCTTAGGACAGGAAAGTGCCATTTCATGTGCTATTAAAGGGTAAGAGTGATTTTAGGATATTTCTAATGAGGGAATCAATTTTAGTGTATTATAGTGAGCAGTATTGAGTGGGGGGGGGGAGCAGCGCTTTATTTTGGGGTATTCACAATGGGGGGGGGCACTGTATTTTGGGGTATTCACATAGGGGGGCGATTCATTTTTGGGTATTTCTGTGGGGGAGGCGGTTCATTTTGGGATATTCACATGGGGGGGACGCTTCATTTTCAGGTATTTGCCGAACGAGATTCTCACCCCCCCCCCCGCCATAAATAATGAACGCTCCCTTACCCATCTGCAAATGGAACATGAATGATATAATGTTTGCCTACCAGGATTCTCTCTTCATGCTCAATTTTGATGGTTTTGCACATGTTCAAAAGATCGGGGTCTGTTGGGAGTGGAAAGTTTCTGAGAATGGAGTGAAGCAGATTGAGAAGTTTCCAATCCATGTGCGCTGTGGCAGTCAGCCTACAGTGTGTCCATTTAGTGCTGTGCTAGCCCTTCCTCCTCACCTCTGATCAATTCATAGCTTCAGTCTTCTACCATTGGCCAATTTAATTCCTGGCTAGCTCCTGATTTCAACCTCTGACCAATTTGGACCATCAGTTATCCTACAATATGTAGATTTGATGCTGTTAAACTCTTGATTACAACCTCTGACAAAGCTAGAAAATCACCGATCCTACCATAGGGAAATTTTATACTTGACCAGCACTTTCTCTCACCATCAAACTAATAAGGACTGTGAGCGACTTTGAGACTTTATTGACTTAGCTGGTTTAATTATCAGCCAATAAACTAACACCAAATATTCATTGCGGTCCTCTTGGGGGACAGGTGGTACCCATCTGATATGTGTTATCAGTGATAACTGGTAATCAGGTTCAGCAATGGCGGCGCCCATAGGACAATCTGCTACCTCGGTATATTGGCCCTCTGTCTCTCCTTACCAATCCGGAACATCACCTTAATCCTACCAGGGGGAAATCTAATGTTGAAGTTGAACTTCCCCTTCCTCTCAGCCTCAGACCAATTTTGATCGCCAGTTATCTGGCCAAGGGCCAATCTGATGATCTACTAGGTAAACCTTTGTCTCAACCTTTTACCATTCTGAACAATCAATTAAACCATCATGGGCTAATCTGATGTGGGACTACTTCTTCATTTCAAACTCTGACCATTCTGGACTGTCATTCCAGATGGGAAAATTTGATATTCGACTAGCCCTTCCTCACAACCTCAGACCAATTTGGACCTTCCAATATCCTAGCAAGGTCTTATTTTAGGTTATACCACGATTTCGGCACTTCCGGTGGGTTTATATGCAGTTTAGCCGTGCATTATTCTGCATATACCACCCTTGTGCATTTTTGAAATTTTTGGTATATACTTTTTCGGGGTCAAGTTGGACTTAGAATATTTTTGGAAATGTTTGGCGGACATACAAAGTCAGTCTAGCCATCTTCCATTGTGAAAAATCGTCCAAACTCGTATGAGGATCGAACCCCGGCCGCAGTGGTGGTAGGCGAAGGCCTTAGCCATAGCGCCACACTGAACGGTGATGAAACACAATGCGAAAATAAATAAGTTCTAACCTGAGGTCCTAGTGCTAAGTTTGCAGTCAGATTTCGTCTTGAAACTAACCTTTTCATGTTATAATATCGAAATCCTAAGAAGTTTTTGATCCATAGAAGAGGAATGCGTGCTAATTGTCTCCATTTTCTTCGATATAAATAAGAATCCATTGATTTTCCCGTGGCCGCTCTGCGCGAAGCCATTGTTTCGGCGTCTTCCTCGTACGGCGAGCGGATGACCTATATCCACATCCGGGCCACTGACACACTTTCGCCGGACAAGGAGGCGGGTGGGAATGGCCGGACCGCGACTCGCTTACGATAGAAAAATCAATGGATTCTTATTTATTTCGAAGAAAATGGAGAAAATTAGCACGCATTCCTTGTCTATGGATCGAATACTTCTTGGGATTTTAATATTATAACATGTCATGGCTGGATTCCATACGAAAAGTGACTGTAAACACGGCGGTACCTCTCCCGACAAGGAACAAAAACAATGGCTTCGCGCAGAGCGCTGACCCGGGCCGTATCGCTTGCTTTTACAAAATGTCTTGGCCTGGCTATATTCTTTGGATTACAGGTAAGAAATTGATACAAAATGGAGGAAATGGTGGTATAAACCTATTAGGTGATGCATATCGGGGCCCCACGGGCTGTATATGCTGTATATACCCTCGCCGCTCCGCGGCTCAGGTATATACAGCATATACAGCCCTAGGGCCCCGATATGCATCATCTATTAGCTTACTACACCGGCAGAGCATTGAGTATCAATCCCTGTGTGGTGTGGTTGTGCCATCCCTTCCTTGGACCTCTGATCAATTTGGACCTTCCGTTATTCTACCAAGGTCAGACTTGAGGCTATACCAACCCTCGTTCTCAAATCCTCACCAATCTAGGACATCACGTATCCTACCATGGGTAAATGTTTTATACTGGACTAACCCTTCCTCACAACCTCAGACCAATCTGGATCATTAGTTGCCCTACCCCGGTGCCCTACCATGGCCCCATTTGACGCCCTTCCTCTCAACCTCTGGGATTGGCTGGCAACCTGCCTCTATGTTGGGGACATCATAGAGGCAGGCCATGTCTAAGAAGTTACCAGTCAATCATCCCCTGTTTTAACCCTTACTCACAAGAGGGCACCATAACACCCCAATAGTCAACGTGAACCCTTTCGGGGAGAAACGGTATGATCGGAAGTGTGTCCCTGGTACCGGTGAATATGCGAAAGTTTACTGCTCATATTTGACAAGCGAAATTCAACTCGTGAACCCTTTCGGGGAGAAACGGTATGATCGGAAGTGTGTCCCTGGTACCGGTGAATATGCGAAAGTTTACTGCTCATATTTGACAAGCGAAATTGGCGCCACGTTAGCGCTTCTCCTCGAAAGACGTAACCAATAGTCAACCTGTCTCTCCTATACAGATGTTTGAATATAGTATGTGATTGGAGAATAGAAATACTCCCATCTAGTGGAGACCAAGAGTACTTCTCCCCATGATCTGGGGAGAATGTCATCAGACATGGCCAGCGGGTATCTAGCCCTCAAATACCTGCGGGGACCAGCGTACCTCTGGGATAGGGATAAACTCAGTTTCTATAGACTCTTGATGGCCTGTTTGAAAAAGTGCCAACCCAACAGCAAACGTTTGATGAATTGGTATTTTATCCTGTGAGATTTTGAGGTATGAAGTACATGAGAAGTCCAAATCAAAAGGTTGTAGACAAACTAGAGGTGGTATTTATATAAACCAAACTATCATGAATATCTCAAGAATGCCTACATACATATGATACATTCCCAAATGTACATTGATTCACTCAAATATGTCAGGGTATCGCATTGGGCCATTTAAGGGAGTGGTCATTATTTATCAACAGGGGGTGGTGAGTTTTCGCGCGGACGCACGGAAATTTTTTTACGCCCCCCCTCAACGGTAGTCAAAATTTTTTGCGCCCCCCCCCCCGCCGGAGGCGCAGAGAGTCTGCGCACCCCTCTTTGATCTATAGTAGCATGCGGGGTTTTTTGCTAAAAAGAGGGTGAATTTTTTTAGCCCCCCTCAAGAGGGGTCAAATTTTCTTTTGCCCCCCACCTCAGGAGGGGTCTGAAGATTTTACACCCCCCCCCACTCAAACCCACCACCCCCTCCCCGTTGATAAATAATGACCACTCAGCAGCCACGTCTCCAATAAGTGCTGATCACCAATGATCACCTGTGGTAAAATGTTTCTCTCAAGTAAGTATGTCTTCTATAAGAGCCAGGGGCACATTGGGCCATTATCGTAAACATAAGGCTAATAGCAGAGTTACAAATGCTTCAAAATATATACCTATTCTTCGGGCCTATAGAATAAGTATTGCTGCTTGGGAGACAAAAAAAATGTATTATATGCAATGTTCATTTTTGGTACATGGGCTGTTATGGTATGGCATGTCTAATCGGACAGCGTATTATGTACAATAAATACAATAATTCAAACATAAATTTGTTATCTTTTATTATCATTAATATTAGTAAACATTATAGTCCCCCTCTTCACGTATAAGGCATAAGGTATAAGGCAGGCTACAACTCAGGTATACTTCACCAAAGATTACAACAATAACATTAGTTAATTGGAAAAGACATTACTAGGATTTCTGCACAGGACGATATGGCTGTAATGTGCACCCGTATAGTGACGACTTTAGGTGTGTATAGAGTAAAACTGGCCTGAGTCTTGATCTAATTCCACGAAACAAAAAAAGTACCGATGGCCATTGTAAAGTATTTACTAGACACAAAGGGTACAAGACAATGATCACCCCACTTGGCAAAACGTTCGCAAACGTTTTTTAGGTTTGGATAAAAAACGTTTTCAAGAAACGTTTTCATTACGCTGAAAGCAACGTTTGTAGACGTTCTTTCTACCAATTTTCAACCAAATAAATCCATTCTTTAGTTTATTTTATGTTAAGAAAAACGTGTGTTTTTATCTAAGATTAAAAACATTTTCATAGGACGTTTATTGTGTACTCGTTTTGATGTTTTATGATGTATGATGTTTAGAAAAACGTTTGGCAAACTTAGGGGAAAACAAACGTGTTTTTTTTTAACATTAAAAAAACGTTATTATGCCAGTGGGACTGTCCTTTATTTCGCATATACTGGTATCGCTGATCAATGCATAACAGCCAATTATATAAAATCATCATAATTGTATTCAAACCAAAGGACATGTGCTCATAGTGTTATATTTGGATGAACAGGAGTATTGTCATTGCCCTAATCTCTCAGAGCCAAAGTACTATTTACTGCTTTTAGTCAAAGCTCATGACAGAGGATGTAGCGTTTCAGTGACGATGGCACAGAGAGGGTCCATACCACTGAGGGGGAAAGCGACACAAGACTCTCACGGATACAGAGACGACAATGCCACTGCAATCTCTTAGGCTTATTCAGAAATCTCATTATCTTTGAAATCATCTTCAATGTCTGTATCCAATGTTCTTGTCTGTTGTCTGCTGGTTCAGGCACATCTGGGTAGAAATCCAAGGAGCTGTCGCTAAACACCAAAAGGTGTGTCATTTGCTGCTGTCTGTCTATGGGATAGACATTTTCCTCGTCAGACGAGGTGTGTGCTTCCTCTGCATCCAGGATACTTTGGTAGATAAGTCTTGTCTTATCAATAATTGCATCATGGTCTCCAGAATCTCCTTGTTGGAGATATGCCTTGATTTCCACTTTCAACTCCCCCAGACGCACTCGGAGACCGTCTGAGTGCCGGATACCAACACGGAGAAGAATTCTTAGCAGGGTGAGTTTGTAAGCTTCGGTTGATTCAGCGCAAAGCATTGGGTATAGGGATGATGGGCATCCGGCCCCATGCCTGAGTAGCCAGCGTATTGAGTTGATGGGACTTTCTCTCATAAAGGCATCTTTGATGGTACTCCCTTTTCTATCTGGGTCGATATGAACCCCATCCATAAACAGGACATCTAGGTGTCCTTTGAAGAAGTACTTCCCACTCCCAGACGGGTTTCGCCTAAGGTACTCAGGTAATAGACGTTTCAATTGCCCGCGCAGATCCATCCCTTCTATTGCGTCATTGGTCAAAAGCTCTTGGAGAACCTTACTGTTTGCCTTTACTGCTTCATCTGTACGGTCGGCCATATGTCTATGAATTCTCAGCCGTTCAACATTAATTCCTATATAGTCACATCTGTTGTACTCCAAGTCTACACCATGTTGAAATAATAGCCTCACCATCTCTATATCATCCTTGTAAATGGCTATACACAGAGGAGTATGCTTTGTAACATCTATTCCAAAATGGGTGTTGAAATAACGAGCAAAGTTTCGAGGAAACGAGAAGTCCGCCACCCCTGACCATCCACACTCGATGTTACAGTTAGCACCAGCATTAAGAAGTATCATCGCCCCTTCATACCAGCTGTTGTGTACTGCAAGGTGAAGTGCTGTCCTAGATCTATACCTCCTCCTATCCATTTCTGATCCGCAAACCTGCAGCATCTCATTCACATCCCAACCATACTTCAAAATCTGAGCCAAATGGTCAGCCCTCTGAAAAAGCACTATAGCGTTCAGTGTATCCGACCTTTGAAGGAGAGAATCCATTGTTCTAAATATACCTTTCCAGAGAGATACATTAGAAACACATGCTTCCATCAAGTGAATGATCACATTGATTCTTAATTCTTCATCCATGTCTGGAGTTTGAACTCAGGCCTTAAATAAAGACTTTTTATGTTAGAATTAATCTTTCAATATGAGCTTCTGCTGCCAAGTCCATAGGCCCTAGTTCTCCCACTTTCTGTATTCAAGTTATTTCCTTAGAAGAGAATTAGTGGTAAGTTTTCCCATGGTAATTGGCTATGAATATAGGAACTGTAGAAGAAAGTCATTCACTTCACATTGACTGGTAAATTCAAGTTTCCATAGCTAAATATAGAATACTGATTGATATGCTAGCACATTGTAGTCATAGGTATTCTATCTATGATATTCTGGAGCGTGGGTCACATTGTTTGTAATAACTGTTCACCCGTTAAATAGTCCTATATTCAGTGACAATCTGTATGGTATGTCAATTTATCAAAATTCTTAATCAGCAAAAGTCCTAGATAGATTGATGGTCTAAATTATAGCAGCCCAATGTGAGGGATACGTCCATTGGCGGTCCAGTAATCAAACTTCGAAGGGATGAAGGACTAAGTCCCTCTTAAAGTGCTATGCCCTACATTCATAGATGGTATAAATGGCAATCAAAGGCTCCAAGTGAGGGACCCCAATTGGTTTAAGAGTATTAATTCTAAATCCTTCTAACAAATACTCCTACTTTCTCTAATGATTTCTCTTAAGGCTCGATCATTTGAGACACTACTAGTTTGGACTAAATACGTATACAGAATCAACCTCCCTGTACAGTGTACAGTGCTGTGACTGTGGTGTTGAGTTACCCAGCTAACTGGGCCCTAGATATGTTCATTTTAGCGATGGTTCCGTCTAGTGTTGAGTGTGCAGGGTTCAGTGCTGGTACAGTGACAGTGACAGGTGAACCAGTGGTAGTGGTCAAGGTGGTCATACTATACATGTATAAATATTGTAAAGTAGTACTGTCTGACAGACCACTCAGTACTGGGTTGTTGTTGTTGTTGTTGTTGTTGTTGTTTTTGTTGTTGTTGTACGTAGCCCTTTGAGGCCATTACTGGACGCTGTATTCCTGTCCTTAGAGTTACATGTCATTCCTGTTTGATGGGAGATGGGCAGTAGAACTAATATCCAGGTAGATTAGGCCAGTGGAAAGTAGATCTATGTGAGGTGTGACTGACAGAGGAGTGCCTCTGTAGTAAACAACTCAGAGGTTCCTACTGCTGATACCAGAGGGCCATCCAGTACCATACACGTGACTGGTGGTCAGACTATTTCAAATTGAAGTAACCATTTCTGGGACAGCTAAATGTTGAAATAGTTCTATTTGTAAATGTGGTAGAGTTTATGGACTCCTACCCTGGTGGTATCCAATTTAACTACAGCTGGTAAATAAATGTTCTGCGCAGATCACCAATCCGTGCATTTCTCAAATTGGGCAGCACAATTTACAAATCGCGCAGGATCGGCGCCGCGCAAAGCACAAATCTTGCGCAAAGCAGCAATATCGGCCATTCAGCGAGCAGGTCTTGGACTTCATCTCCTTTTTTAAAACTCTAAGCAGGAAAACTTGACAAACAATAGACCAGTGGTTGAATAACATATAAAGGTATCTATAAAAATATTAGACAAATGAATTCTATAAATGTGGTAGAAACTTTATGAAAATCTCGCCCATTTGTACCTTGCACAAAGCAGAATTGCCATATGCGCAGATTGGCGAACTGCGCCTAACAATAAATCCAGAACACAACCTCACTAGTATCCACTAGTGTAGGTTCACCTGAAGTTAATTATACTCAGCATGACAAATATATAAATTACAGTATTAGCAAGATAGGTGATAGGGAAATGCTGGATAGTCAAGGCATATAATTTCTCTTTTTAAATGTAACATCATCCTCCAAGTCAAATCTGTTTCAGATGTGTGTATGTATAGATGGTCAAGTGTAGTGAAATGGGGTCGTCACATGCAGTCAAGAATCGTGAAGATGCTTCGATCACTTTGATATTTCCGACCATAATCTCAACATATCAAGAAATACATCCTAGAAATTGGGAACATTAATGTTAAGAATTCATGGTTTTAGCTCAAAATAACTATTATAACACTGAAACCTATGGGAATCTGGGTTAAAATAGGCACCTCTTCAGGGAGCAATTTTTGTGCCTTTGAATGCCCAATTTCACTCCAAAATCAGTGACCAGACCCATGTACTCTCCCTTTGCATTGATTAATTATGGTGACTAGATAATTTTTATCTAAGTATAAACATATGTATGGTTCCATGTGGCACATATTTTTTCTGTGCACTTTTTGTAAAGACAATCATGGATAGAAATACGACAAGACCGTGACCATCGTGATGCAGATGCTGATCTAACTTTTATTGTACTTGCATGACGCCGTTCATGAGATAATGGTTAGTCGCTTACAGCGCTGATGCGACGTTCATAAAAACTTAGGATTGTACATATCTAACATTTTGATCATGAAAAGTCATGATAGACTGTGAACAAGAGATACAATCTCATCAAAAGTTGGACTAATTAGTCCTGATATAAGTTGCTTTCAATGAGACTATTATCTTTCATTATATCCGAAAGGTAAATTCACAGTTAAGCCAAACATGTGGCACATATGGTTCCTCTTATACTACCCCACATCCAATTTGAATTATACAGATGGAATTACTAGCCTTCATATTCAAAGCTATGATTTTTTGTCTGTACTGCCTCATTGTAGACTTATGACATCTATTTGAATCTGATATAGGTAATATTAGTTGTGCTCTAGGGAAAACTGAAAAATAAGGCATGTACAGTTCCATTGTACCTACACTACAAGGCTTTTACCAATAATTTCTATCAGATAGGGAAAATGATTCTTAAAATGACTGGTTATATATAATGCACATTATCATGGGCTAATAGAAAAATCTAAATATTGTTGATTTACAATGTATTTTCTTTTTACTTTGTCACATAAAACTATGAAAAACATTCAAAATACCCCTTAAAATGCCTATATCTTGCAGTCTGTTTTTCTCTTTTGCTTGAAATATTAATTGTACATGGGCAAAACTTGGTTTCCGAGCAAGATCCTGACCTGACTCGCCTAATGAAAATGGAAGTTATCTAAAACCTTCACCTTTTAGCCACCTTTACCTCCTCCCCATGGATACTAATTGGTAGGACCCCATCTCATTGCAATTGACCATTTTGTACTCTTCATATGTATGTACAGTACTAAGATATCTCATCCAAAATAATTAGAAAAAAAAGATAAAAGCCTCAATATCATTGGCTTTTTTCAAATCACACTTGACTTTAATATGTCAGAATACAGCAACACGTCTCCTCCCTATAATAAACCAGTAACTTATAGGGGAACGAGGGCTGCCATTGACCCTGTCCTCCATATTTTCAATAGTTACTATATTTATATGTGCGAACGATCCCCAAATTTGGGGAGTCATTTGCACATATAAAGGGGCCATATATAGAAAATTTAGGACATATATTGCTACAAGTGAAGCCTAAGAAAAATACCTTCATGTAATGCTACTGCACTCTTTGTAAGAAAACTCTAGACACATAACTAAATGATTTGTTGACGAAAACAAATGCCTATTTTAAGGTTGTTTCTTAATCATATTATATTCAAGCATCTTCTTCATTCGTTCTCTTGGGAATTATTCTGCATATACATATATAGCACATGTAAAGCACTTTGTCTGGGCTAAAGATATATGAACCCTTCCCCCCCCCCACCAGGAACAAATAGAATATGATGTAATACTGTTGTTAAAACATCTTTATTTCCTTCAGTTATATTTTCATGAATCATTGGCATTTCCATCCATGCACTGACTGTCAAATAGCAATATTCATTTTATATAGAATAATTTCTAGTACCATATGGCATACATTGCTGATTAGACGTATTTATTGGAACCATCAGAATTTGGATAATCAGCATAAAATATGTCCAAGAGAAGAGCAAAAGGTGTGTGTAAGAATCGATCTTCAAAGTACATTTCATCCTTCTGAAAAAATAGTCGCAATACTATTACTGGGCCCAACATGTGTCATAGTTTGAACATTTATTATCTATTTTCTCCTGTACTTATAATGAGAGAGAAGCCGCACTCTAAGACTTTCATAGACTGGGAAATGAATAAAACTTCGATGTTTGTGACATGGTCTGGGATATTAATAAATTTCAAAGTTTGTGTATTTTCCCAGGATTTTGGTTGCTATGACCTAAGATATGAGGACATTTCAATGTTTGTGATATGGTTTCAGGTATTGGTGGATGTCAAGGATTGTGAGATTTCAAAATTTGTGACATGGTCTGGGACATAAGTAGATTTCAAAGTTTGTGATATTTCTGAGTTTATGACAAGGTTTGGGGTATCCGGTGAGCACCATACACTGGGTAACAGATCTTATCCTTTATGAGTATTGGACCAGTAAGTGGTGGAAGGCATGGCAATGAGCAGCTTAGATGTTGGATGGAAGAGCCAAAACGGCACCAAATGGGCACAGCGTAGGTCCGCCCATGGCTTCTACATTCAGAGGGAAGTTGGGCAGTAGTTTCACTTTGTTCTCCGGGATATTCCACTCCCAGCAAACAGCATTACTCCTGTCATAGGGATCTTGAATATTGAGCATGAACGCTGTGTTTTGTTCAGTGAACACCATGTCGTCTAAGAAATAGAGGTCTGCAATATGCAGAGGGAGGTCTACGGTGACATCAAACTCAAACCATCGGTTCTTGGCTGGGCTGAAGTAGCTGATCTCGAAGCGTGGGCTGATGTTCACAACGACATCCTCATTCTTGATCCTCATTACACACATCTTGTGGTTTCTCAGTTCAACCAAACATGCCCGCTTGGTCTGCCATGTCCTGTTGTCAGATGATAAGTCCAAGCTGATGAACCTGTCTGATTCGTAGTTGCCGTCATTGTCGCCCCCTCCGCTCAGGTAGATTGTGTTACCTAGGACACAGGCAGCGCTGAACGTGGCATTGAAGGGCAGATGTCCGTATGAACCCCATGTGTTGGTTCTGAAGCTGTACTGCAGTACTTCAGTACAACTTAGACGATAATCACTGACATACTGCCCTCCAAGAACATACAAGTGCTCATCATGGTAAACCACAACAAACTTACGCCTTGGTTTGTCCATCCCTGTGATTTTGGACCAGGTCAAGGCACACGGGTCAAACACCCACCACTTCTGATCGGCATCACAGGTCGAACATATGATGTAGAAATTGTTGACATTTATTCCTATTGGCCGGTGTGTCCTCTTGAACATCGGCACATTTGTGATTTTGTTTACATGCTTCTGCCAGCGGTTTTCTTCATTGAGAGATAAGAAGGTGGAGGCTCTCTCCTGGTGGTAACCTATGGTAAAGCAGACTGGTGAGGGTTTGTTCCTGATTTTTGCCTGTTCTGATTGCTCCAAAACCTTCAAGTTGATTGGCAGTTTGTGGTAGGCAATAGCCTTCTCTACCAAATCTCTCCATGGGCCATCACACTCAGAGAAGATGCTCATCTTTTTTATGGTTGTTATTACTTTTGGACCGATCAGACAAAACCTGACCTTTTCCATCAGTTTGTTCACATGGCATTTACGGTTCTCCTGATCTTGACTGATCCATTTCTCGATGAATAAGAACATCTCCCACTCTGACTTATTCCAACACTCCAGGACAACCTCTACTGCCTCATAGGGTATGTCTTCCAGTGTCCAAAGTTCTATAAGCTTCTTGCAGTTTGCTTTTATGAACTTCTTCACCTTTTTTACACCCTTGTGAAAGGAGTATTCAATCAATATCATGAGGATGTCTTTGCAGTTTTCAATACTGAGACCTTCGAGGAGTTTCTTGACACAGAATACAGAGACAAGAGGCATCTGGAGGTACATACTGCAGTGTAGCACCTCAGCCTCCTTACCCTTGATGGCTTCTTCATCCTCTGTATAGATAAAGTCCAGCAGTTTAGACATGATGTAAGGATCACGATCCTTCAGCTCAAATTTGTCCACATTGGCCTCTACAAAGCCTTCACTGAACATGGCCCAGAAGTACTTGCTGGTGGCAGCCAGTACGACTTTGTGCACCCTGAACTCCCAGTCTTCTACTTGGATGATGAAGTCATGGAACATGCCCTTCTGCTGCCACATGGCCTTCACACCGCTCCTCAGTCCAACATCAACCATTTCGTTGATTCTGTGTATGTATGGGATGCACTGCACGAGATCTGTAATGAGAAATAGATATACATTAAGTGTGTAAAGAACTGCTCACTATGAGAAAACCAGATCTGTACTGTCCGGGGGGAAAAAAGTTTTTTTTATTGTGTCGAAACAGTATAAAACATCCTTTGAACATTGAAAAACATAAGGAAAGAAAACGATTCAAAATCGTTTAAATGCATGTTTTGGTAAACGTTCTTGCTGCATCAGAATTGCATTTCTAACTTAGAAATGGAAATGCCTGATTTTCTTTTTGACTGGACAGATGAGTGGAAACATCAGGATTACATGCTGTGGAACGGTGTTTTTTATTTCATATTGAGAAGAATAGACTCCCACTCGGCAAAAAAAAAACACGTATTTTCAATGTATTTTACTATGTTTGGGTAAAGATCTTTTTGATACGTTCAGAAAAAAACACGTTTTAAACGTGTTTTTCAACCGATTGTCAGTCTAATAAAAATGTTTGTTTTATAAACCAAATAAAAATATTTATGATTCCGGTTCTTTTATGTTAAAAACCCTATTTTTGATCTATGAATATAAAAGTTTTTATAGACGTTAAAAAGCGTTTTTTCTTGTGTTCATATTTCTTTTACACTTTTTGATGTTAAAACGTTTGGCAAACTTAGGAACCCCCAAAAAAGCGTTTTTTGACATGCCAAGCGGGCTCTGTAGTTGAGCATAGGGAAGGCCCATAGGCCACAGAGGCGTGAAGCAACACATCCCATCCCCCATTGCCCCCATCTTCTCTGTGATGTCAACCAAATAGCCTCAAACTCCCTATCAAAAAGTTGTTGATTTTTCAAAGATTTATTCTGTAAGAACATGAGATAGATAGAGGTGAATCCTTTCCTTCAACTCAGGATGTGCCTCATACAAGGGATGTGCCTAATGAATGGAGTCTTAGAGTAGTATTTAAAAAAGACGGTGCAATTATTTGAAACCTAAAGGCGGATATGCAAAATCTGTATCAAACACGAAAGTTGACTCTACAAAGCAATAAAAGCTTTTATATTCTTCTATCAGTTTCAATTAATAATTTCTCACTAGCGTTAGGTATGTTGCTTGTCTTTATATTGTTTTTAGTTTACAGACCTTATTACTTCACAAATACCCTTTTAATTTTAAAATAATGTTTACATGCAAATCTTTTATCCAACCCCTTTACAAAGGTTTCAGGGACATGGAAATATCCAAGAATCTTTTGTCCAAAATGCTATAATTCTTTTCATCATCCATTGACATGAATGGTGTATAGAATTTACTTCAAAAAACAAATATCCTGCTTCAACTCCACATTATAAGCCTTTGCAATGGCAGTCTTAAGGGTAAGGCCCCTGATACAGGATTACATCCTTCTTAAGACACTTGACAGAAGAGAGAGAGAGAGCGAGAGAGAGAGACAGACAGACAGACAGAGACAGACAGACAGAAACAGAGAGACATTCAGAGAGACAGACAGACAGACAGACAGAAAGACAGACACAGAGGGGGAGAGATGACTACTGCTCTGATGAGACCTGAGAAGTCGGCCCAAGGATATATCGAGATTCACACAGACACAATAATGGGTCTAGACCCCGGGTCTAGACCCTTAAAATCGACAGGGTGACATAGCCTTCTCTTAAAATCGACAAGTGAAGTGGAGCTTAGTCACAAGGACAGGAAAAACTACAGAGTTAGTAAGATGTGACATGGGCTTTTCTTAAAATCGACATGTGACATGGGAAGCCCCTATCTAGACCCCCACATTTAATAGGCAGCAATAGCAAGATAAAACAAAGAAGAAATTCCCTCTATACCGAGGTTGCAAGTGTACCAGTGGGTGCTAGTTCCATGCTGGTAAGGTATGCAGGTGTGCTGGCTAGGTATCTCTTTGACGACGTGTAGATACAAGGTAAGAAATACGGGTGGGATTAGCATGTCAGTGTTGTTTTTAATAGCACTTCTACTGTCTCTTGTCCATCCTAACTCTAGACCTATGGTCACTTATGGGGAGCTTGGCATGCAGGATATTTTATAAATGTATCAAACAGAACAGCAGAAGTGGTTCCGTGGGGGATACATTTATCAAGACTATGCTTTAGTTCATATGGTTTTACTAAGAAAGAAGTCGGGGGCTCTGCCCCCAAGCCCCCGTTTCCTTCTCTTTTTTTTTCCTTTCATTTTTTTCTTATCTTTTCCCATTTTTGGTTCCCTTCAAATGCAATTCATAAAAATGTAGCTCTGATAAACAGACGAATTTCCAATTACACATGTAGTGAGGGTCTACAGAGAAGAAGTTGTCCCAACCCCTCCCCCCTTATGGGTTTTCCTCATATATATTCAGATTGTCATTACTTTCCTTAACAGATGGCATCCCATACTAGTAGCCCCATTCAACTGTTACCGGGACTGTTACCCATCCTAGGTCCTGACAAAACTTTGGCCGACGCTAATCTGTCATACTGCCTTAACGTTGCATCTACACGTCGTCGAAAAGAGATGCTACCGGTGTGCTCTTACTGCAGTCACCAGCTCAGTCCTAATTAACATGCATTCTCGCTAGATTTGTAGCTTCCAGGAGTCAGAATCCACTCTACACTTTCTACTAGTATAATATGCCTATACATGGGTAAATAATGACACATGCGACACATTGACACAGGGATTGTAAAAATCGACACGTGCGACATGCCACTTTTAAAGGGGCTCTGAGCTGACTGAAAAGTAAGTTCCACAACCTAACACTAGGAGGCTACTTGGAGAGCACCACCACAGTGACCTCTACAGTGGCAAAAGGCAACTAGCATTCATGTGACTTGTACCAGGTCATATGACCTATTCTTATCCATACAAAAATCATGACTAGCAAATCTGAGAGTTTAAAGAAGCCTAAAGAGAAACGGGTGATTTTCCCATTATTTGGGGCTAGGGGCCAGCCTCCCCAGCCCCCCCAGAAAATCTGAAAATTCTCTATGATACTTTCTCTAGACAACTTGGGTGCACACTTTTGGATAAGGGAGTGGTCATTATTTATCAACAGGGGGGGTGTGGTGGGTTTTCGCGTGGACGCGCGAAAATTTTTTACGCCCCCCCCGCGCCGGAGGCGCGGAGAGTTTTCGCGCCCCTCTTTGATCTATAGTAGCGCGCGGGCTTTTTTGCTAAAAAGAGGGTGAATTTTTTTAGCCCCCCCCCTCAAGAGGGGTCAAAATTTTTTTACCCCCCCCTCGGGAGGGGTCTGAAAATTTTACGCCCCCTCCTCAAACCCACCCTCCCCCCCTGTTGATAAATAATGACCACTCCCTAAGTATAGCAAAAATATATAACAACACTGGATTAAGGACAAGGGAGCGGGAGATTTTTTCCATAATTCGGGGCTTAGGGGCTGTAGGGCTGGTCCTGGATACATTATCAACCAATAAGATAACTCCCTCCATTTACTGCAGAATCTGTTGGGTACATTATGTAACACTTGGTACCCATCATGCGGGTTGTTATCAGTCCTTATCTCGCTAGTTCCCAGATCAAGCAATGGCGGACACACACTGATACAGGACCTCAATCATAAGCCCTATATGTCTATCACATCTAGAGCATTATTTGACATTCTGTGTATGCTAAATAGATAAGAAATGTCAAAAAGTGGGTGTTGATTTTAGCATGGTAGGTTTGCCACAGGAGATTACACCCTCCCAGCAGTATCTCCTGCTTGTAGAAAAAGAACCGGCGAATTTACTAGACCAGATAACCTATCTGACTTAATTATGCTTTATTGGTCAAAACACTAAACACTGGTGATTTTATATAAGTCTGGCCAAGGCTACATTCATGCAACATGCTGATCCTTGGGGGATTATATGTCAAGAGACAATCTATAGGATCGGCAAGAGGCATGGCATGTCTGAAGGCTGAATACAAATGAAATTGCCGAGGATGCCCACACTGGAGACTCTCAGGCACCCTGTGAGATTTGCTCCAAGAAACCCAACCCGTGGAGCCCCTCTAAATTATGTCTTCATTTAAGCCTACCACTTTGCAATTGGGGAAATTTCATCAATCATTAATGTACCAATGTACACTGCCATATTAGATAATTTAATTAATAACTCTTATTGAAATGCCCCCATGCAGTGCCTGAATAAAGGAGATTGAATGACTCACCTTTGCCAAGGAGTGAGAGTTATTACATCCAGGCCTGTTTTAGAATAGAACCCCTAAGCATTCATGCAGGGGACACACCTGTGTCCAGGGGTGGTGTCACAAGAGCTGTTACCCTCCCCCCCCCTCCCACCGCCACACCTAGGCTAGACAGCCTGTCCTAAACACCTGTGGTGAGGTAGAGAACGGTATTTGCATGCCGTATTAGAAAGGGTGCTAAGTACCCTTCCTTTGTTGTGAACACAAGATGCCTAATGGGGTGTTATGGGCTATTATGTAGCAGCATATAGTGACCCACCTCCCCCCCCCACTGATGTCCCCTGGGGGGTGACATATGTGTTTGTAATGTGTTTGCAGTGTAGGGTAATGTTTGGTGAGGCAGATATAATCCAATGGATAAACTCAATAAGTGTGAAGGCACGTCAATGTACGATCTGGATGACTGGGGTTGACCTAGTGTCCATCACTATAGAAATTTGAATTTAACTTTTTTTAAAGGCCATTAATCAAAACCCATGTGTAAAGTTGCAAAGGGCCTACATTATTTTTGACAAATTATATAGGCAATGCACTAGAAAAAAGAAACCTTTTTGCTGTTTTTTTTTTTCTGATATTGGAATTAGAAAATAGTGCATCAAGTGTGTGATGCAAATTTTCAATATCTTTCAGAGGATTCTTATCAGTATGGTGATAAGGATGATAAGGGCCGTGCTGGTTGCTATAACATGACTGCTGCTCCCAAGAATTCACCAGGGATCGTTGCTTAGAATTACATCCATGCCTGGCAGATGAAATTATTCAATAAGATCTCAATAAGGGAGTGCTTGGTTTTTGTTTTATTAACGGGGGGGGGGGCGTTGGTTGATTGGGGGAGGCTGGTGGCAAACCATTTCAGACTGCTTTTTATAGAAGCACAGAAAAATTGTTTGTTTCAGGTAACCCAACCCTACCTAGCTAAGAATGACCCACCCTAAAGTTTTTTTTCTTCATTTCTTTTTTTAGAAATTATACGATTTTGGGTGTGTTTTTAGTGAACATAGTCAATTTCAGTCATCTGTGAGTCACCCGACTCAGTGCGAGTCACCTGACTCATTGTGAGTCACTGCAACTCGTCTTGAGTCATTGTAGCAGTTAAAAAATAATAATTGCAAAATAAAGGGGGGAAATCCAACCTACCCCACCTAATTTGTTTTCATGATGTTACCTGAAACATGTATACAACTTTTTTTTGCCGCATAGACGAATTTAATGGCGTCCCTACCTGAGTAAGGGAGTGATCATATTTTAACAACAGGGGAAAACAAGGTCAAGGAGAAAGATTTAACGTGTGATATATATCACATATGGCCCAGGGTCTACTACCCCGCCCCCAATATAAAAATTGTGCGTTGTGCATTGAAGCACAGAAGGCTCAGGGTAGGTACCATAAAACCCTCTATCAACCCTGTAGGGTCACAGGAATCAGCACTTGCGAAATATTGACTAATGACTTACAAATAGAGACTATTATCTATACATGTACTGACACCAGTCTGGCATAATCTTCTCTTACTAAACCCCTTGGACCGCTGGCCCCCTGGTGTGCTGGCCTCCCGGACACCTGACCCCCGGATACCTGGCCCCTGGACACTTGGCCCCCGGACACCTGGACACCTGGCCCCTGGACACCTAGCCCCTGGACACCTGGTCCTCTGGAAACCTGGCCCTCTGGACACCTAGCCCCCACAGAAAACTTTATCCTTAGCATGCTTAGTTTATCGCTCAGTCCCCAATGTGTTATGTGTATAGCTTGGACACTGTAAACATTGCCTGCTGAAAAAAAGTGTCTCACTTGGTGATTACCCATAGGACTCCATGTGCTAATTTCATCGCCAAAATCTATCTGACCCATAGACCCCAATGGTTAAAGAACTTGTAGTCAGTATAGCTCCCAAAAACATGACGTAAGTACAGCAGTTTTTTTCGTAGAGAAAGACATCACTCACCATAAAGGACAAAATGTTGTCTGATAGATGAGATTTGAAACTTTCCTTTGGCTTTGAAAAATGTGTAAACTAACAGTATATCACTGAATGATTACACCCTAAAGTGATGATTACAAATTTGTGGATCTGACTGAAAACCCGGCTCCAATAGCCCAGGGTATCCCATGGGATAGAAAACAAGAAGTATACAAGCCTAATACTACTACTAATACAAAGGTAGTGCTATAGAAGTTTAATAGACCTATGTTAAGCTTCTTTCTGTACAATACATAAACTGAAAGTGTTTCTTACCTTAGTGTTGGCAGCAGCTGTCAGCATTGGAGTGGGACGTGTTCCCCAACCAAGCGCTGATGCACGAGTGTCCAGTGCATCCAGGCCAGCAGCCGTGGCGGGAAGGGGGCAGAGGTCAGAGCTGGATGCCAATTCGGACTTACAGTTTCGAATCTAAAGCGTTTTATAATTTCTTTAATAATACAATTTGATATCATACACTTTTTGATAATTTCGACTAGATTGTTATAATTAGAATATTTTATTTCATTGAAAAGTAGGTGGTTCGTACAGCTCAGAAATACTAAACTAAGCCAGAAAATGAACAGTAGTGGCGCTGAAGCTGGTGATCGGTTGCCCTGAACCCAAAGTCTTTACGTACACACGGTACCAGTTTCAGGGAAGCCGGCAACCAAGCAAGACAAGATGTACAATTTGGGAAGAACAGGTCTGGTAAGAAATATGAACACAATTTGCAGTTTGTAAAAGGTGTCAAGGATAATGTGTAATCCATTTAGTGAGCTATCCTGTATATATAGTGGTTTGCATCCTGCTCCGGTGCTGCAACTCCCCACAAAGTGAGGAGAGGGAGCGACCTTGCCACAACTTCAAGGCACAACACTCACCAGTCCGACTCGGTCAGTCACTGAGTCAGTGCCAGTGCTGGTCGTCGCTGAGTCGGGCAGTCCACTGAGTGTCAGTGACGGATCACTCGCTCTGCAGTGACAGGCAGGGGCGCCCCGGGGGGGCGCCATAAAAGTCATTTTTTCAAAGCCTTAACGGAACCCACCCTGCCGCTGCCTGCCCCTGAATGCAGCATATAGGCCTAACCTAGCCCTAGGCCTAGGCCCTAGCCTGAGGCTAGGCTAGGGCTAGGCTAATACTAGTAATACTAGGTATGTGAACGTCAGTGCCTGCTATGCCCATGAGCGCGGACCATGTCATAGAAAACTGTGCCACATTTGGAGGGTGTGTGCAGGGACACCTCTAAGTCTAAGACTAAGTAATTACCATAGCTATTTAATATGGTTAATATTCGAATCTACTCACATCTCTTATTTTTTTATAGCAAGTATACAAGATTTCCTTTGACCTAGTACTTGAAAAGTTTACCAACTCTAATTAGTTAATTAATTGTGGCCTTAATTAGGTCAATGTCTAATTAAACCTTCATTATTTACATGGAAAAAATTAGGAAGTCAAATGAAAACATATAAAAGAGGTACCGTAAACTCCCGCGTATAAGACGCGTCCTCTACGCCAAACAAAATGCTAGGGGGTCTTATAGCTTTCTCTCAAGTTGGGTGTGCGTCTTATACGAGGGGTAATTTTACTATAGAACAGTACTAGATTTACTAAATTGAGCATTAAAATGTGCGTCTTATACGCAAAAATGCATGTGCTGAGTTTGGGGTGCGTCTTATACGCGCAGCGCGTCTTCTACGCGGGAGATTACGGTAGTACATAGTCTTAACTTTATCTCTACCAAATATAAAGGAAATCTATCGATTAGCACATAGGTTAATTGGATCCTCAGATTTTGAGACCTAATTAATTTTGATGGTTTTTCCAACTTTTTTTATTCAAAATTCCATAATTCTGCTTCAATTCTACAGATCGACCTAAAAATTACTGCAACTGCTGACTTTACTGGCTTTCAGGAAATTTAAACTTTAATGGGGCAAAAAATGATTTAAAATTAGAGGAAAAATCATGGGAAAGGTCATAGGCCATCACTCTTTGTGCAGTTTAATATCACAACGAAAAAATACCCCACCTTCTGCCATAAAAATGTCTATAGCTCATCAGAAAATTGGGCTAGATTAAAGATTCCAAAAGAATATTGTTTCTAAAATATAGGTATTTCCACTGTGCTAAATACAAAATGGTCTTATACAGAGATGCCACTTTTCCTGGTTTCTGACTGCCGTTGAGGGGGGGGGGGGCTGTAAAAATTTTCATGCATCCGCATGAAAACTCACCACCCCCCTGTTGATAAATACTTTACGCTTACTTTATGCTCATCAGTCATGATAAGATAGATCAAAGTCAGACAATGCCAAAGGAAAAGGGGTGAGATGGCAGAAAAGTCCTTGGGGAAAAGTCTATAGGTGAAATATAATGTGCTATGCGCATATATTCAAGAACATTGTACAACATTCAATTTATAAGTATTTGTTTATTTTCAGGTTCAGAGCTGTGGGTCGCAGCTGAGGAGAAAATTCTCCCAGGGCAGAGGCCTTAATGTGAGTACCGGTATACTTGTCACTGGAGTGAAGAAAAAAATATGGATAAACCTACCTCGGTACAAAGGTACCATAAATGAATGTAGTCAGTTAATATACATGTATCAGCACAACACTGCTCTTCAATGATTCATGTAAAACTAGCAATTTTTCTTCTGGTAAATAGAAACTCTCTTATTGTTTACCACTCTGGACATTATCTGATAAGAAACCACCACACTGCCTTAGAGGCTTAGGCTCTATTTAGGCCCTGAACATGAATAGATATGTAAACTTTTATATGGCTTGGGAATTCTCCATGGTTTATTGCATCAATATCCTATTAATCTTCACACCTTTCTCCCATATATTATCCAGGATGTTGTGATAGTGAGTGCGGTGCGGACCCCAATCGGTTCTTTCATGAGTAAGCTAGCCTCTGTCCCGGCCCCAAGACTTGGGGCGGTCGCCATCAAGGCTGCCGTAGAGCAGGCTGGTAAGTGAACATGGATTACTGTATTCGACGTAATTGGCGCACAGTGCGCTTAAAACCTAACTAGAATATACTGTATGTACAGTACTTGTCCCACTGCTACAAGCAGACTCATAAATATATGCACGCGCGCACACACACCCACCCACTCATATGCGCAAACCCGAGGTAGGCCCGCAGCCTACCATTACTATTGAATAGTTTAAAATTCTTGAATGTCTGAGTTCCTCGATAGCCCCCGGAAGTAAAACTAAACACACAAACAAACAAACAAGAGTTTAACTGGGTTTCAAAAAATGGAAGTTTTGTGTTATTTCTAGTCTAAAATATGGACAAAAAGAGGGAGCGTGCCCTTATTAGGGTATGTATGCTAACTACGCTGAATACTGCGGTAATTGACAATGTTTATGGATTGGGTCAACAGGATTCATATCAATGCCTCAAGGCTGTTCATATCTGTGAAGTTGGATAATGTGATCTTGATATCAGGCTTTAGGGACAGAGATTATTTGATGATAGTTTTACCGTGTAACAATATGCACTTGTATATTGTATGATAAATTCATCAATAGTTGTTGAGTCTGGTATATTTTACTTATGGATGATAGACTGGCGCTCTTGCAGCACTATGTCCAGATCCCTTTTAATGTTTAATTCTTTATAGTTGGCTTGGTAGGGTCCCCCACTCCGAACTAAATTTAAGTGGGTAATCTGTCAACATTGTGCCCAGTCTCTTCTTGAAAATGTTAACATCGTCTGTCAATACGACTTTGTTAGACTATTCCACAAGTAGACTTCTCTCCATGCAAAGCTATTATTCACCTTATCTAAGTGTACCGCTGTCTTAGATTGGTTCCTTTTATTACCCCTGGTTCCTCCAAGGTGTTCATCCAGTTTTAGTAATCTTCTTTCTTGCAGATGTACTTAAGTGGAAGGACTTTTATATTGGTATTACTAGACTGTATCACCATGGTATTTTTGGATATTTTGTCAGGTATTGCCCCAGAGGAGGTACAGGAGTGTTACATGGGTAACGTGGTACAAGCCATGAGCGGACAGGCACCTGCACGTCAGGCTGCGCTATTTGGAGGTAAGGGCTGGTACAATGCCATGTCAATATAATGGTTGAGTCTTCCAGCAAGGGCTTCCCTATCCCATCTTTAAAGGGTCGTTTTCTCTTTTCTGTACCCTTTGTGTGTCTTTTTTATATTCTTTATAAATCAATAAAACCATTTAACTTTAAACCAAACATCTCAACATATTTGTTTAATAATGGGTACAACAAGCATACGTGTGCATAATAGCAAAACGGTACATCATTCATATTGTCTGTAATTGATTTGTAGTCCCCTGTAACGGATTTATTCTATAAACAATATTAATTCAGAGATGTCAGACCCTCAGAGGTTCATCTATTGTCAGGGCTTCAGAGGCCCTTCAAATTTAGAATTTAGGCCACACCAAAAAAATAAGTTGGTCTACGGATTTTGGTTTTGAAAAAATGGTGCGAGCGAATTTATTATTTTTTTTTTAAAGAATTTTTTGGCGTCCAATGGATTCCTTGGTGGGAAAGTGAGGCGAGCGAACAAATTTTGTTTTTTTTAAAAATTTTGCCAAACATCACAAAGAGAAAACTTGTAGAAACTGAAGCGAGCGAAATCCGTAGACAAGATATTTTTCAAAGAAAAAAAAAATTGTATTTCTGAAAATATGGAGAGGGCGATCCGTAGACCAACTTAATTTGTTGGTGTGGCCTTAGTGCAGTTTCATATGTAGACAAAATCTTCCACTTGTGAAATGTTCAAGGGCCTTCAAATTTTCAGAAATTTCGCCAACACCCAACTGAAGTTCCACTAAGTGATTAATGCTAATATCGGTATATATGTGATGTTGTGTTCAGGTTTGTCGGAGGCGACCCCAAGTACCACAGTGAACAAAGTGTGCGCGTCAGGCATGAAGTCGGTCATGATGGCCGCCCAGAGCCTTATGTGTGGACACCAGGTTAGTACATATTACTGTAAAACAATGTGTATAAGCCTATTCGAATGAATTACCATTAAACCAATACAATTTTGACACATTAATTATTTATTGGACACTACACCAGAGATGTAGATATGGACATTGATTAGTTTCGTGTTCAGATTTATAGGCCAAAAAAAAAAAAAAATGTTTGTTTCAGGTAACATCCTCCAAAACATTAGGTAGGGTAGGTCGGATTTTTTTTTTATTTTGTAAAATCATTTTAACAGGTACAGTGACTCAGGACTCAGACTCACACCTCATATGTTGATGACTCGCGGATGTCTAAATCAACTAAAAAAAAAACACCCAAAAACAAATATTTTTCTTCAAAATTGGAGAGAAAAGCTAGGGTCGGCCCTGTTTTGGTAGGTAGGGTCGGGTTACCTGAAACAAACCATTTATTTTTTTGGCCTTAGGCCGTTTTATTCTAATAACTTGGATTACGGATCCGGCAACGAGATTTTTGGCTCTGCTCGACCTGATTTTTCAGCATTCAGGGGTAAAAATTAAAAAAAAAAAAAAAAGACCTTGAAGACCAGCAAATATCCATTATTGATCCACCCATCCGATATAAACTTAACAAAAATGTACATTTTGTTGGCTTAAAAGTTAGTTTGGTGACATATTATGGTCCTTTTTTTTTTTTTTTTTTTTGCCCCTGGCCGGACTCAGTTTTGGAACTTTTTTTTTCTTTTTTTTTTTTGCTCCTGACCGACCAAAATGTTGACTGAAAAAAAACTGTAATCCAAGTTAAAAGGACACAAACAGGAAATCAACATGGGGTGGCCCACCTAAACTGGTACATTCAACTCTAGTTACGTGAAGTAGCCGCGTTTCTGGTATCGCCCTTTCGCCATTACACCGTATATGCAGCATGAACACCCATAAGTAATCTGGCTGATATATGAAAACCCTAAACCATCCTCTATTCTTATGTGGAATGTGTGGGGAAGACCCTGGCAGTCACTTTGTGGGTATTATTTTGTTAAAATAATAATTCCTAATATGGGAAAACATGGAGAAAAAGAGGATTATTTTGCCGGTAAGGTGCTTAGATTAAGACCGTTTGAAGTCTCGCATTATAACGTGCGCTACGCAAGAATCCACAAGATTGTACACTCTCAGGATGTTCAATTTGAGGCCAGCACGCTCGCTACATTGACTGTTAGGCACGGTTTGGCAAGGCATATGCCACTGGGTGTACAGTCTCAGGATATTCAATCGGAGGCCAGCGAACGTTAGAGAAAACATGGTGGACGAGTAGGGAGTGAGTGAGTGAATAATAGATGTTTAACGCAATTTCGACAGCTAAGGTCATACTCATGGCAAGAGCTACATTACACAATTTCACAGGGGAATGTGTCAGTGCCCGCGCATATGTGCACCACACACATCCCGAGGGGATAGGAAAGAGGAGAAATAGACCCTTTTAAGTGGGCTAGGGAAGCCCGACGAGTAGGGAGAGAGGAGTACACGTAGTATCGAAATGGCTTTTCATAGCAGGTTAGTAAAAGCAATTTGAGCTGTCCCATTCGATACAGTGATAGTATAGGCATTCCTTCAAGGCCTACTGATATCATTTTTCGCCAGCCATGGCGAGAAAAATCCAGAATGGCGAGCGTACAGGGAGACGATCGGTCCCCGGGAGGGAGGCCGACATGGCAACTGGATGTTTACAGGAAATGTGAGGAGACAGGTCCACCACCACGTTCACTTCCATTGAATGGAAACCGCCTATATTTGTACCAAGCAGCAGCCCCGTTACTTTGCTTCAGATTAATCATTTACAACAATTGTGCAGAATTCAGCTCCTGTTTTACGACACATGTGTTTTACCGTTCAGGATGTGATGGTGGCGGGGGGCATGGAGAGTATGTCTAACGTGCCTTACTTCATGAAGCGTGGCATGTCTCCATACGGCGGGGTACAGCTCGTGGACGGCATAGTGTTAGACGGTCTCACTGATGTCTACAACAAGTGCCATATGGTAAGTTTAACACTTTAAGGGCCACTGATGCAGGAGTGCATCATGCCCATTGGTCGTCAAGATGCAACAATGAAGTGCTGGCGAGACTGCTCCCCAGCACTTCATTGTAGCATCATGCCGACCCCCTGAATGATGTATGAATGCAGCCCTGGCAGGCTACTCACCAGGGCTGCCATCAAGGAAGAATACCGAGCCTATAAGATACTGCCTGACTTTCAGATGATTCTAGGCATAGGAAGGATCACAAGGTAATGCTGTAGTAACAATACCATGTTTACATTCAGGGTAACTGTGGGGAGAACACAGCTAAGAACATGAACATCAGCAGAGAGGAGCAGGACGAGTTCGCCATCAGCAGCTACAAGAAGAGTCAGGCCGCTGCAGCCGCCGGCATCTTCAAGAAGGAAATCACCCCCGTCGCCGTACCTAAGAAGGGAGGTCAGTCTGATATCATGTTAGTCCTGACAATGGATCAGTGCATCATGGCATGTCCATTGGTTGGTGTGGTCATGGACCTGAACAGTACACAGAACTTGTGTAGGTCCATGTTGTGATGCAGTAGTAAAGTGAGTCAGCTTTTTATTGTTGCATCATACCATCCCTTCAGGAAGTATCAGCTGCATAAGGTCAGCGTGACCCTGGCCGCAGAGCTCTACATGTAGACCTTTATCAGTGCTCCGTAGATTTTTAATGTGACCCTGGCCACAGCTACATATGTAGACCTTTATCAGTGCTCCATAGATTTTTAGCGTGTCCCTGGCAACAGAGCTCTACATGTAGACCTTTATCAGTGCTCCATAGATTTTTAGCGTGTCCCTGGCCACAGAGCTCTACATGTAGACCTTTATCAGTGCCCATAGATTTTTAGCATGACCCTGGCCACAGAGCTCTACATTTAGACCTTTATCAGTGCCCCATAGATTTTTAGCGTGACCCTGGCCACAGCTCTACATGTAGACCTTTATCAGTGCCCCATAGATTTTTAACCTGACCCTGGCCACAGAGCTCTACATGTAGACCTTTATCAGTGTCCATAGTTTTTTAGCGTTACCCTGGCCAGAGCTCTACATGTAGACCTTTATCAGTGCTCCATAGATTTTTAGCGTGACCCTGGCCACAGAGCTCTACATTTAGACCTTTATCAGTGCCCCATAGATTTTTAGCGTGACCCTGGCCACAGAGCTCTACATTTAGACCTTTATCAGTGCTCCATAGATTTTTAGCGTGACCCTGGCCACAGAGCTCTACATTTAAACCTTTATCAGTCCCCATAGATTTTTAGCGTGACCCTGGCCACAGAGCTCTATATGTAGACCTTTATCAGTGCTCCATAGATTTTAGGTACATAAATTCTGACATGATGCATGCAAACCTGTCTTGTTAACTCACCCGGACTGCATGTCCTGTGGAGTCAATACTGGTACATAGGGTCGGCATGATGCTCCAATGAAGCGCTGGTGAGCAGACTCGCCTATGGGCATGATGCACTCCTGCATCAGAGGCCTTTAAAGGTAAAAGGGTTAACGAGCATGTATGTATCTTTATGTTTGTAGGAGAAGACATTATAACAGATGACGAGGAGTATAGCAAAGTCAACTTTGACAAGTTCAAGAGCCTCAGAGCTGTTTTCCAAAAGGATGGTAAGCACAGTTAACACGGAGTATTTTAAGCATGGGTGCCTTGTGCATCACATTTTTATATGAACTTTGCGCCAGTTTTTTTCTGCCGTGTATTTATAATCAAAGTCTCCATTGATCTTAAGTAGCATTCACATTATTCTGTATTCCCCTAAGCAGAAAAAAACAAGTGTAAGAAATCGGAGGCAATCGACGAATTTATAACATTGCTGTTCAAATTGTAAACAGATGTATTTGAAATTCAATCTGTGTATCCTCCTCCTGTATCACCTCTCATGAGGAGATCGTCAGTAATTTTTTTTATATTACCATATTGTTGCCAAATATCCAAATAGAGTACACATGTATTCTTTAATTCCTGTAGGTACCATCACAGCGGCCAATGCGAGTACATTGAACGATGGAGCGTGTGCCATGGTGCTCATGACGGCAGAGGCAGCAAACAGACTCAACGCTAAACCACTCGCACGGATCGTAGGTACGTGTACAACATAGTAGATGTGTGGATCCCATCATCACATACCCTTATTGATATAATTAGCACACTGTCCAATTAGAAAATATCCAAAATATTGGTCCAGTAGTTTAGTCATTTATGGTCTAAAATTGTATAAAAAAAAATAGGGGGGGGGGGGGTGTGCTTATCAGGGTACGTGTGATAATGACATCGAATTAGGCGACCTGGTATTCATTAATTTATCTAGAAAATTTCAAATGACATGACTTCTGTTCTATTCATTGTCTTTTCAAAATTCAACGAATATGTGTAGCTAGAAGCATCCACAGGTACATGGTTTTGTCAGTCGTACAATGCTTTTAATGTTTTATAAGCCTCAGAAAGTAACATTTATTTACAAAAAATGAAATCATAATCTTAAAACATTCCAGAACCACACCAATTCATTATTTTGTTGATTAAGAGACAGAAAAAAATTGTCATTACATTATTACAACTACTGTTTCAGGTTTTGCGGATGCAGCTACAGCGTCCATAGACTTCCCCATAGCGCCTGCGCTGGCCACCCCTAAGCTGTTATCTCAGACAGGCGTGAAGGCTGAGGATGTCGCTATGTGGGAGATAAACGAGGCCTTCTCTGTAGTCGTCTTAGCCAACATCAAGATGCTGGGTATCGACCCCGCTAAGGTCAACATCCACGGTGGAGCAGTCAGCATAGGACACCCGATAGGGTGAGTGATCCTATTAAGTGTGCTATATATTTATTCTTTTTTTTTTTTAGCTCTTGATTGTGGTATCTGTAGATGTAAACACAAAGTTTTGACAAGGAGAGAGACATATACAGAGCATATACATTGTCGGGGATATGTAAATCATCAGCTTATCGGGGCTTACACTTGGGGTATCTAACATTGCCAGTGGTGTGAAAGGAACAAAAATTATGTCTTCAATTGACCATTTAGATCACTTTCATCAAATCTTATGAAACCAAGTTAAAGTCCTTGTGAGACAATAAAATGCTTTTTCCCAGGGTCATCTTTCTTTTTACTCTGTCTATGCTTAGGGTTTGAAAACAAGATCCATTAGCATAGCCTATGTATCATATACCTCATACCGGTAATTAACAAAAAAACCTATAGCGTATAGGCTTTGATACGTTTCACGTCTACGCAATAACTGTGAGGTTTTACTGTAACTGGTACAAATACATTTTAGTCTCTAGCAGTGTTCTAATGTACACCTCATAAAGTGAAGGTATATTTACGTTTGTATTTTTCTCACAGTGAACATGTTGAAAAAATGATTTCATTTTAAGAACTTTTTGTTTGTTTTTGAAAGTCAGGTTTGGATATATTTTCTTTTCTTTATGTCACTTGCCTTATTAATGTGTCACATTTCCTTGTCACAGAATGTCGGGAGCGCGTATTGTAGGACACATGGTGCACAACCTCAAAGCGGGAGAGAAGGGCGTCGCCGGCATCTGCAACGGGGGCGGTGGAGCATCAACCATCATGATTGAGAAATTGTAAAATTCACACAACTAAATTTATATTACACAAAAAATACATATTTGTAATGAGATACATGTTGGGGAGGATTTCATCCACCTAGGTTTGAATTTTGCAGAATGTTGATCTACGAAACAAGGCAGCATTCTGTTTCAGAGCAAACTTTCCAGTATCTTTTCAATACAGAAAAGATGAATTGATTTTGTTCAACGATTGTGATTATGTTCAAGACTTGAATCATTTGTGAATTGCTGATAATGTTGAAAATCTCGTAAAAGAACAAATAATCAGAAAGGGGAGGAAATCTGTTTTAATTGTGCTTAATGATACTGTTTGGAAATTGTTAGGATTTTTCAAGGACAGAGAACTGTTCCCTCACACATGTTATTTATGAAATTAAGTTTCCTGAAGTTCGCTGACTATATGTATTCTCAGTACTCTATACTGAGGTACTGTACTCCGTACCGGCTTTAACTCTACTCATTATGTGATATAGTGCCAGACATGTATATACCGCGGTATTGGGCATGGTCGAAAACGGTGAATGGAGCATTTACTACAGTATTATTTTCTTCACATTGATAGACAACAGGAACACCATACGCATGTACATTAATTGTTGTATTTGATATTAGGAATAATGTCAGCTACATAATAGACAATGTAAGGTTTAGAACCACCGAGTGCTTAAAACCCTTTAAGGGCTGCATGATGCCCCCCCCCCCCGCCAAGTTTCACTTTTTCTCACGATGTACCAATGCCATGCTAGTGGGTAGCTTTTTTATCTTAGCTATCTATATAATGATAGGGAGTTCTAATTTTCTGCATTCAGTCACTTCCAATTCTATTGCTAATAAGTACTTCATTGGTGCATATTAACGACCATTAGAAATTGTGTCTATAATGGCGGGTGTGACACGACACATTAATCCAGCACTCTCTAGTTACCTAACAGGGTCGCAGGATTGTATTGTGGAGACAGAGATTCATAATGTGGCTCTTAAAGGGTTAAAATGATAACCATGGCACCAAGCCGGATAACAGGATTTAAGTTTTACCTGGACAGCTGTAATTGATAGGATGTACCACAAATCCTGTGTATATGGTGCAGCAGCAACTGGTATAGAAGGCAATCCCCAAATTTTGACCCACCCCACAAGGCCCACCTGGAGGATAATTTTGGTACCGTAAATCCCCGGTCATAAGCCGGATTTTTTTTTTTCTATTTTGGGCCCAAACCGGCTTCTAAATTTTTTCGAAAGTCCCCCCCCCCCCGGCTTATGACCAGGTTTTTTTTACTATAGAATAAAGAGAAAATGGGAAAAATTTGACACCAAAACCGGCTTATAGGATTTCCCTGAACTCACCCCCCGGCTTATGACCGGGGCCGGCTTATGACCGGGGATTTACGGTAGCTCCAGTACTGTTCTACATGTATATGAGGTTATCTTCTTGTACGAGGCGCAATGACAAACTTTAGTTCTATCCCGGGTACCATACAAATTGTAAATAGAGTGGGCTGCGCTGCACCGGGTTATGTAAATCACATACCACATTATGTTTTGTGTCCACAGATCTACTACCATGTGTATATGGTGAAAGATTAAAAGCTTAAAAATCTTTGTTTAAGGGGACAGAATGTGATTCTAACAAACTGACTCCATGTGAATAAACATATCTGTGTTATTGAATATGTAAAAATTATTTGTTTATTGTTCTAAATATCTCAAAAGTCAAGTCTTCCCCATCCGCAATAAAGAGAAGAGAAGAAAAGGCTTAAAATATATCCACCTTTCATACAGAACTCCTTGGGCGGCAGACAGGGTGGAAGCCCCCACACTAGTCTCTCATGGATGGCCTCACTAACAGATCGACAGATGACTGGGGCAAGGGGAGGGAGGGGGCCCTAGACCTGGACACTCCAATGTGTATCCCAACATAGTAACCTGCGTATAAGGTGCACCCAGACTTCATGAATTTCTTGAATTTTAAAATGCAATATTTTCTTCTGTTCTAATCAATGAAATTCAAAATTCAAAATCGTAATGGGTAGATCCCGTGGGAAGCCAGGACGTCCCCAAAGGCCTATAAATTTCTAATCACTTTTGAATTAAGGGTAGGCATTTGGGAGATTTTGCGTTCAACATTTCATCATCCTACAAGGCGCACCAGGGCCAATGCTCGGGTATAAGCCGCACCTTATATGCAGGGTATCATTTACAGCACGGTACTCCAAATATTAAAGATTATTATCTAGATCAAAACGGGGTAATTGATATTAAAACAAAGTACCCCCCGCCCCGGTATCCAATGGAATACACAACTAATGTGAAGGTCGGTACAGAGAAAATCCCTATTGGAGGTATGGAACACCAGTAGGTCTTCGGTTCACCGCTGACCCAGATGGGGTACACTGATCAATTTGTGGGTGTTCAGGGTCTGTATGTGGGTCACTCTACCGACGGATGGACGGGAGACTGAGGGCAGGGAGGGCCAATACACATTCACCTTAATTTATTACTTTTAATGACCCCCTTTGATCTAGATGAGAAACTGATTGATCTAAGATGTGTATTACACTTTACAGCCACGCACCTCCTTTCCCCTCCCCTCCCCCTACAGATAAGGATCTGATTGAAGTTGAATGTGTATACGCCCTCCCTGCCCTCAGTCTCCCGTCCATCCGTCGGTAGAGTGACCCACATACAGACCCTGTTCTCTACGGGTATTGTGGAGGGACGGAACACCCACAGATTGATCAGTGTACAGATGGGGGGCGGGAAAAAGACAGTTGCACAGTTCAACACCAGGCGGCAGCACCGGATGAGGAACTGGCCTCAAACCTCGTTCTGAATCTAGTCCGGGCGCCATCTTGGAGCCTGGTTCGGTTTGAGAGGAGGCTACTTCGTAGTAAACCTACGTGTTGTGGAGTACCCAACTGTCATCTTTGCACCCGGGGATTTGTACGACGACGCTCTGCCAAAATTCCGCTGTGTACACCAACCATGCCGTTGGCACCCTACGAGAACCCATGGAGAAAACTGGACATCAACGCCGACCGGGAGGTGGGTTGGCACCTGTCACTTGTGAAGTTGTGTCTACCGTCGTCTTCTTTCCACTCCCCAACTTCAACCCCCCACCCCTCCCAGCCACAACTGTGACAACAAGTTTGCCCTCGGTGCACTCAGGACTAGGACCTGTTTCCATCCAAGCTTTTTCAATTTTTCGCAGTATTTTGATTCAAAGTTTAAAGTTACAAGGAATACACATCTAGATTCTAGTACGTAAATAAGGCCTCTCAAAATATATATATATTTTTTTTTACATAATTTTAGTCAAAAATCATGCTAAAAATAGACAAACATGGGCATATTTGGTATCAAATTAAAGATTATGATGTCAGCAATGCAGTCTCATTGCAGTGGACTAGTAGAGATTAAGAGCAATTTCACAACTTTTTAAAATCAGTTAAATCTTAAGTTCTAAAATCGAAATTTTGGTCTTGGCAACTCTTGCCCCACGCAGTTTTTCGCCCTGATATGCCCAGGGTAAAAAAAAGACCAACCCCCCCCCCAAAAAAAAAAAACAAAAAAAAAAAAACGCCCTCTTCATATTTTTCAGGGGTTAGTGATGAGAAAACCAGTTGTTTTTTTTGAGTGGCCTAAACTGACAGTTTAGTTGAAGTTCTAGTCAGACTGTACTATCTGTAGTCTAGACTAGATCTAAATGAGATTTCCCTGTTTCCTCACTTGTAGGGTGGGGGTATCCACACCGTCTGCCGCTCAGGGAGCTCTGTATACATGTATATGCCTAGGGACCGGTTGGCAGGTCTACTCACTTGCAACTTTGATTTGTAAGTGCAAGTCACTGCCACCCTAAAATAATCTACCTCTCCAGGACAGAGCCGCCCCCCCCCCCACCACCACCACTCAGTCCACTGCCATCCGAAGACATGAGACAGCACATTTATGAGTCACAATAAATTCACAGTTATGGAAAGAGAAGCATGCACAAATTTGGCAAAAAGTTCAAGTTATGTCCCTACTTTCCCAATGCTCATGGCACTATCAGTATTGGTTACGAATATCCCCAAAAATTCTAGACAAGGCCAGACTCAAGCGGTTGCTGCAAATGGAAGAAATTGTCAGTAGACCGTTATAGGTATTGTACTTATCATATTTATTTTTCACCTTTGACTCTACCATGTAACCCAGTGTCCGAGTCTACCCACAAGCCAAGCCATACCCATAGACCAAAGGCTGGCGGTGTCAACTGCACTCAGTGACCCCGCCTCCTCCCACTGGAGGATACGCCGTCAATCACAAGCAGCCCACTGCATGCTGGAAATTCCTAGCAGACAATGTTTAGAAACAACTCCCCATGCTGGATGACATGCCCATTGATCATGAGCAGCTCACAGCATACCGGGAGTTCCCAGCAGCTATATTTAGAACCACACTGAACTCTGTGAACCCCAGTGCTATGTTTGGGATCTCCCCTACATACCTGCACTGGAGTTCCCCAGTTACTATATTTAGCTCACCTGATACTATTTTTAGGATGAGCTGGGTGAGCGGCTCCTACTACAAATACCTGTGGAGGGAGCAGCTCACTCATCTTTCCACCTTCATACTTCATACCTCACACACTCACGTGAGATCAAGGCCCTTGGCTCAAGGGCTAGGCTTGGACACTGTTGGGCATCTTTATACTGTATCACCATCTATACCTCGTGGACTTCTATGAATAAAGTGGATATCAAACTGGATTCCTGATTCGTCTGTATTCATCCTTATTCATCATTTACGGACTCGTTGACAATGGTGGAAAACCCTCACGTATCATCCCACAGTTACCACCTCTCATGAGCCATGGACAACAGTGAGACCCTACCAAAGGAGCCAGCCCCACAACGTATCCCTACATCTCAAGAAAGAGACCAGCAAGAAGCCACTAGTACACAGTACGCCGCCCCGATAGACTCCTCGCCAGACGCGCTCCAGCTGGACCCAGTGCTACCAGCCCATAGACGCACACATAAACAGACACCTGTGAGTTCAAACACCTTACATTTCTCATCTACCATAGTGGACACCAACACAGGTGCACCTACCAGTACACCAGCAGGAGCCCCACCACCAGGTTTAAACCTCACCCTACCTGGCTATTCACCCTCAGAATCACCACCCCTAAGATTAGGTGGTCTTCAAAGTACCACATACAGCACGCCTGAAAATCAATCACCTGGTTACCTCCACCTAGATAGCCATCTAGAGGAAAGATCCAATAGCCTGCAGGAAGCCCTGGAAGCTGCCGGACGGTCACCCTCATCCAGCAGTGATTCTGACCCACAGTGTACACCCGACCTAAGTTGGGACAACCTTACTGTACCGGACATCCAAGCCCACCCATCAGTAGCAGACAATTACTGGAGGAGCAGGCTAGACTCAGCAATCCACAGGTGGAGAGAAAACAGACTCAACACAGGACGTGTACAACTGATACCAACCGGAGCTACACCAAACTACTAGTGTGGTGAGAGTCCCTCTGTTTTTCTAGACAGGATAAACCGTATTCTAGAAGAGCAGTGGCAAGACAACTCCAATCCCATCAATTTGCTAAGGCCGCACCAAAACCCACAGCCTGATAGCAATCCACCTGGAGGAAACCCTAGGCCTTACTACCCCTACTCTACCTCTGAGGAAGACAGGGCGACACCTCCAGCACCAAATTCACGAACTTGAATGGGTGGGCATCTGTCGAAAAGAAGGAGTGATTCCCTAGATACTTACCATGTCGAGCCTGAGTCGGGCTCGTCTTAGACTGAGTATCGTCTGTGTCAGGGGTTTGCCGGTCACAAACTGACTGCGACGCATTGGCTTTTTGAGGGCAAGGAAGATATTACAATGGCAACTAATAGTTACGTCACAATTGCCACCGCTGTGTTTCTTACTGCAGGTATCATCAGAAATGTCATAATTACACTTGCGCAAAGTGTTATTTAGTTCTAATTTGATGTAATCTGCAAAGGTGAGACTTATATCTACCCAAACATCACTTAATCAAGTTAATGTGTAAAGATAATGTTTTCATTGTAATCCACCCTTTTAAAAAATTTCCCCACAAAATTAATGGGGGTAGCGCTACGAGAGTGGCTAGGCTCGACTGTGGTCGGCTTTAGTTATAAGTGCCTATAGCTAAGTTACAAACATAGCATGTTTCATGCATGCCGACAGCCGTTTCCATGCCAATCACGTCCAAAGGAGAGTGTCAGAAATCCCCCATCAGAGTCCACGCAGTGGGAAACACAATGTAACATGCTTGTCTTTGACTAAGGTGATTAAAAAAGAATAGCTAACCTTTACTGCTCGCTTCTCCTTAGACCTAAGCCTAAGGGCCCAGTTGGACCTGAGATTGTCTATAAGACGCACATATCCATAGAGTTTAAGGTGATTCATGTACAATTACCTACTCAATATACGGGCTTCCCTAGCCCTAGCCCACTTAAAATGGTCTATTTCTCATCTTTCCTATCCCCTCGGGATGTGTGTGGTGCACATATGTGCGGGCACTGACACATTCTTCTGTGGAATGAAATAGTAAATGTAGTTCTCGCCATGAATATGACCTTAGCTGTCGAAATGGCGTTAAACATCTATTACTCACTCACTCCTACTCAATATACCAAGAACCATTGGTTTACCAGGGCTTTTGACAGGATTTTTTGCAATGCGCTAATTGCACACTTTTTAGCAAATACAATGCGCCATTCTGTAAATGAATGGCCATTCTAGCCATTTAAATGCGACATTTAAGCATTAAATGCGTGTATTACGCACTGCGCAGCCCTGTCAAAAGCCCTGGTGTACTATATACATAGTACCGTAATCTCCCGCGTACAAGACGCGTCTTATACGCCAAACCAAATGCTGCTGGGTCTTGTATGCGGGAGGTAAATTGCCTTGAGTTTGGGGTGCGTCTTATACGTGGGGTATTTTTACTATAGAACAGTACTAAACTGACAAAAATCACCCTGGGGGGGGGGCGTCTTATACGCAAACCAGCCTTTCCTGAGTTGGGGGTGCGTCTTATACGCGCACCGCATCTTCTATGCGAGAGATTATGGTAACTCATGTATACTTTCGAGTCGATCAGCTGCTGTAAAAGTATCCTTGTAAGAAACGGGGAGCATGTAACAAGATTTGTTGAAGTACCGTAATCTCCCGCGTATAAGACGCAGTGCGCGTATAAGACGCACCTAGAGTTTTGGAAAATTCTCAAAAAAATGAAAAATTCATAACTTTGGTTCTACTGAGTGAATTTTCAAAATTTAAAAACCTGTGTGTAGCTTGGGCCCCCTGGACCCCCCTGGGCCCCCTTATGCCCTATTATGACAATTATGGCATGTAACATATCAAAAGAAAGGTCTTGGTGTCCCCCTTGTGGATCCAAGGAGAACTAAAACCCCTCGTATAAGACGCGTCTTATACGCGGGAGATTACGGTAGTCAAGTTTATAACTGTGACTGCTCTTGGACACAGTGTCCCATGCCAATATTCGCGTTGCGAAACGCCCAAGTGGATCCCAGGCTTAAGGCGACTTCTCATATTAGGAGCCTTAAAACACCCCCTGGCAGCGGAGTCATCCAAGTGGCACAACCATTTAGAATTGAGGTGATGAGGTCGTGATTGCAAGCTTGCTCCTTGGCCCTGCATAACACCCAATTCCAGGGGCAACTAAACTAAACGACCGTGGTGTATGAGGTGGCTGATCCACCACAGGGGGGGGTCTCCCCGAGGGCATTAGCCTGAGGGGTAGACCCCCCCCCCCCCAAGGGATGGATTGGCCACCGAGGACACCAGGGGAGTTTAGTTCTATATTTATTTTATGTTTTTAGAGTGTTTAATTGACTGAAAATTAACAAAATCTTGTACCGTAGTTCCCCGTACGAGTGGCGGTCCGCCATTTTGAATGTTTACATGCACCCGGAACGAGGCTGCAGTGGTGGATCGGCACACGTTACGCCACAGGGGGTGTGGCGATGGGCCCTGCAATGCTCTCTCTATGGGAAGAAGTTATTCACATAAAATAAAAGTGCATCCTGTACATCTCTCAGTGTCATTCTTCTTTTCCTTTCTTTTTCCTTTAGTTTTCAATGCAACTGTGTTTTTTGTTGTTGTTCCTTTCTAACTTAAAATAATTGTGAGTATTGTGTTTTCAGGGGCCGAGTGTGGAGGAGATGGTAGTTGATGACCAGGAAGACCCTTCTAAGGTAAGACAACTCTCCTTTATCTAACAACCCTTCATGTAAGAACCCCCTGCTGCCAACTCCAAGTCACTGCTTATCGTAATGGCCTGCTAAGGTGCCGAGGTCTCAAATAAGCACCAGTGTGGAATAAACGCGGTGGTAAAGGATTATTGAAATTAATCTTAAACACTGAATACAGTATTCAAATAAGCGCCTGTCTCATATAAACGCCAGGGTACAGTGAAATTGAAATCAATGAGGGAGCTTATACGGGCCACTACGGAGTGTTGATGCAATACTGGCTATGAAAAAAAATATTCAAAAGGCCCAAGAAGTTTTTAAGGTAGGTCCTAAAAGTGGGACAGGTAGCATCGCTTGAACACAACATTTTTTCCTATGTCTAAGAATGCTGGAATATAACTAAGAAATTGAGCCTGGTGTGGAGGGCATTATCCCACAATCATGCCCAGCCCGAGGGCATGGCCAGGTCAGGCTGCGTAGCCTGACCTGGCCATGCCCTCGGGCTGGGCATGATGCGTAGCCTAACCTGGCCATGCCCTCGGGCTGGGCATGATTGTGGGATAATGCCTGACATACCAGGCTCAATTTCAGTTCTACCATAGGTTATTTTGAGTATATTAACTTGAATTATCGCTGGTATGAAGTCATTGGTCCGAGAGGGCATTATCCTCAGGGCATTGTCCCAAGATTAAGCCCTGCTAGCCTCGTTTTGGTTAACATTGAACCCTATGGGATCAAGATGCCCTCTGTTCCTGCCTATGGTAGAACCAGAGCTAACCCTTTGGAGTAGCACGCTGTGGAGTAGGATGTATAGTTTAATAACTCAGGGGTGTGAAATCTCCGCCTAAAGGCGGAATTCAGCCTTTTTTTGTGTTCACCAGGACCATTCCTGAGATCAGTGTGAATCCACCCAGAAAATGATATACCATTTATATGGGGGGGGGGGTGACTGATACTATATGGTCTCACATTGTTTTGATACCTTCCAAACTGGTGTCTGCTGTTATCTAAATCATACCTCAGCCCCAAAAAGGTGGTATAATACATTTAATTAGCTGTTTTAACAACTTAATCTAATGTGAAATTGACTATAAATCATCACAATATACACTTCAGCCTAAACCAGTTTTAGCATTTCACACCCCTGATAACTGTGTGTTAGCCTGGTATCAGTCTCCTCACCCAGTATAACCCTTTACAGGACACAGAAGTAAACATAGTCTATATGTTTATAATCCTATGTCCTGTCAGTGTCAGTACTCCAATGTTAGATTGTAGCAGATTTTCCAATGGGCGCGATAATAGTTATCAGATGGTACCACCTGCCTCCCCCCCCCCCACCAAGAGGCCAGCAGAATATAGTTGTGATTATTTCATTGGCTGATAATTGATCCCACTATTTAAAGTTTGTGTACAGCGATGCCACTTTTCATAGTTAAGCAGGAATTCCTTGTTTTCTGTAAGAATTTTCTGCATCAGATTATTTTGATACATGTATATCAGTTTCCTAGTTTTTGTCAGCCTGCAAGTGGTATTGTATCTGTGACTGAAACATGCGCACACTTAACAGAATGTATCAACCCCATAGGGTCGGCATGATGCTTGAATGCAGCCCTGGCGAGTCACTCGCCAGGGCTGTATTCATGCATCATGACGACCAATGGGTGAAATACAGCATAATGGCGCTTTGCGGCCGTCAAAGGGTTGTGTGTTAGTGTTGTACAAGTACCGGACACTCAGACAGGTGGCAGTAAAGATCAACAGGTAGGCACCACTTGAACCCTGCCCGGATATACCGCCCCTAATCTGACTAGGGTAGCACCTGGCTCATAGGCTGAATCTGAGGCTTACTGTGCCTTATAGAAGGGGAGGGGACGCATGCACCTTATACGTCTAGATGAACAAATAGTGCAAGAATTTGCCACTAGACGTTTATAGTACATCCTGTCACATGACTCGGGCACATTTCTCCCCCACCCCCTCACTGTACTGTAGGCCTAGACCTGCTGGTGTTCCTTCAATAACTGCTGTATATAATGCCACAATAACCATGACATACCTAAAGACTTCAAACCTAGGGCCACCTTCCCGGTACGGTGTGTGGTAATTAAATATCTAGCACTACTCACACTACGAATAGACTAAAGGTGAGTGATTGTATACAGCTTTAGTAGTAGAGGTGAGTGACTCTGGATGCTCATTTAATATATCAAAGGCTAGCTGTGCCCCCCTCCCCCCACCCAGGCAGAGATGTGAAAAATGCCCGAGCTACATGCTATTTGCCGCGGTGGATGTACTATAAGCCCCTTGTGGCAAAGGTGAGAACCATCTGTTCATCCAGGCGTATAGGCCGTAAAATAGCATTAGGTTAGAACTAAACATTGGTGCATTAATAGGGAGCCTTCATTTTCTGACATGGAAGGGGGTGGTAAATCTCATGCCCCCGAGGGATTGACATTTTTTTTCAGTCCCCCCCCCCCCCCCCCCAAAAAAAAAAAAAAAAAAAAAAAAGAGGAGCCTGAAATTTTGAGTGACGGGTCCAGGATTTGGAAAAGTAGTGGGCGCAGTCGGAGTCCAAAAAGTGGGGGTGCACCCCCTTCCAAACTTTGTGAGCTCATCAGGGATGAAAGTCTTCAGGGATTTCCTGATTTCAGGGATTTTGAAGTTCCAAGGCCCTATACATTAATACAAAAACCCAGGTTTTTGGGCCCATATTGGAACATTTCAGGGATTTTCGGGCTCCCTGACTTTCATCCCTGGCTCATGAGACTCAGACTATAATCTATTAAGTATAGACAAAAATAAGGGGGCGCACTCCCCCACACGCCCTGTCTGAATCTGCTAGGCTCCCCCTCCATTATTATAAAAGGAATAACCACTCCCTTAGTCCATAGTAACTTGGAGATATTGTGTGGCCATACCCATATGTAGGTTTATGTAGATACATGGCCAATGTGAATATGCCATATCCTGTAACCTCTGCTTGAGATGAGGATATAACGCTCGCCATATAACGGTCTAGGCAGGATTCAGTGAAGCCCGAGTTATTTTGTTTTACCACAAGGCATAATACAGGACTCTAAGGCTTGGGTTTACACCAAAATAGTCCTGACTTAGCAGGAGTCTGATAATTAACTTGGAAGAGTTATTGGCACCACCATGGATTAAGACGCTTTTGGGGGTCCCCAAAAAGAGGCAGATATAGCCAAACTTTGGGGAAATCAAGCATCAAAGAACTGTAATTTTACAAAAATAGGATTATATATAGGTAGAGTAATATGGCCACACTTTATTTAATCTTTGGGTCACGGGCACCCAAAACAAAAACTCCAGGACGGAGGACGAAATAAAAGGAAAATAAAATAAAAGTTACCATGACGGGATTCAAATACCTTAAAACCATTCATATAGACATCCTGGACTTTTATAAATACAAATTGGGCTGACATACATTAAAACTATTCCTGACATCATTAGCTTCAATTTGATACCAAACATGTCTACATTTGGTCATTTTGTGTATAAGGGGGAATAAAAAAAAAAGTTGATTTTTCAACTTTTATTTTTATTCTGGTTTTTGACTTTTCCAGTGCGGGCGGGCCCGTAACCCAAACAATAAAAAAGAGTGGCCTAAGATGCAGGTTATGCAAGGGACTCTGGTAATAGAGTATCAGGATTCCCCAGATTTACTACCGTAATCTCCCGCGTATAAGGCGCAGCCCGCATATAAGGCGCACCTAGAGTTTTGGAAAATTCTCAAAAAAATGAAAAATTCATATCTTTCGTTCTACTGAATGAATTTTCAAAATTCTAAGACCTATGTGTAACTTGGGCCCCATAGACCCCCCTGGGCCCCCATATATCCTAAGGGGGCATGTAACATATCAAAAGAAATGTATTGGAGTCCCCCTTGTGGATGCAACGAGAACTAAACCCCCCCCCGTATAAGACGCGCCTTATACGCTGGAGATTATGGTAGGCCTCTTTAAATCATATCTAGACTGGTTAGAATGATAAGTCCTTTAAATGTCTATATTATATGTAAACCACTCTTCCCTCGCACTGTAGGCATACCATTCTAAGACCTATAACCTGTAGGCTGTTTGAACATCCAGGTCACATTGTAAGTTGTATGTACCGGTAGGTTAGAACAGTGGGTTCCTTGTAGTCAGGTGTCTATGTCTTAACATGTGGAGCCCCTACCTACCCCCTATGGGGCCTTTACCCCATATAGCAGCCTCTATATACCGTAAAGTCTCGAACAAGCCGCGGCTAGGGCTGCATTCATGCATCATGCCGACCCTACAGGGTTGAAACTATCCACGAGGGTCTGCATGATGCACCACTGAAGTGCACACGACCAGACTCACCAGCACTTCATTGGTGCATCATGACGACCAATGGGCATCAGGCACTCCTTCATTAGGGTTTACTTTCAAACCATGGTAGATTTACTACTAGACACAATGTATCACAGTGTTACAGTACAACTCTATGTGCCCTGTTCCTGAGGCACAAGAAAAAAAGCCACATGGCACAGACAAATTAAAAAGTTGTGGCTGGTGGGTAAAAGAGGATGTGTGGAAAGGCTGACCACATTTCTGACAATTTAAATGTGTGTCTCGTTTAGAACTGTCAGTGAGCCAAGTAGAGAAGGGGGGTTGTCCTCAGCATACCCGGCAGGTGAAACTTAATAACGCCCCTCCCATGCCTTCCAATCCCTACCCCAGTGGTACCATAACATGCTAAGATGACCTGAGCGTCTTAGACTTAGGGTACCAAGGGGCTTATTTACCGTCTAAATAGTACCTCTATAAAAGGTATTTACTTGAGGTGATCACTAAGACCTACGTCAAAGATTGAAATACCAAAAGATGAAGTCTTAATCGCTTAGATCCCAGGTGAGGCTATTTGTGTATTATTTTACAGAGAGGTGACTAACAGATGGGAGCTACCCCGTAGGTATTAAATCTTCAAGGACAGCATAATTTCTTTTAACCGTTTATCATACTGTACCTACATGGTTGATTAAAAAGAGGGTAAAAGTAAAAAGAGGGTAAAAGTAAAAAGAGGGTAAAAGTAAAAAGTATTTAATGACGGGGGGGAGGAGATTTTTTCTATTTGCTCTGAGCTTTTTATAATGCCCTTGCTCGAAATTGGCCGAATTTCTTGTAACCTCAACAAATGTCGCTTCTCGGTTATTTAAAATTCAGTTAAAACTGATACATACTAGTGACCCTGTGCAACAATACAACATGATGACCAATGGGCATGATGCACTATGCATTGTTGGCCCTTAAGGCGCCAAGTGTTGATCCTGTGTGACCCCTACAGTAGGCTACAGTAGCCCCTGTACCCTTCCCTCTATGTACCCTACTTTACACCAAGGTGACCTTAGTTGGACCTTCTTAGGGATCAGTTAATGCCAAACCATTAATACGCTTGGATAAAGTAAATATAAAGGTTTTGTGAAGAAACTTATACAAATCAAATCGACCTCAACTGACTCGATCGGACTGCATTTGTTTTGTTTTTTTTGTGTTTTTTTTTTCATTCATTAATAAATAACTCACTCATAGTTTCTACGTGTTTTCAAACTAACTTAGCGGAAGCCAATACGGTATGTGGAAACGGTTCTATGCAGGTAACTCTTCATTGTGAGTTCACATAGTCAAATTCATCAAGAGTGGAATTAATTTGTTTGGGAAGCAGTAAATTAACATGTATCACTTAACAACCGGTGTAAAGATAATTGCAGTTTCCGATTACTCCACATCTGAACATCCGAACACAGTTTATTACAGGAAGTTGACCGAAACCATGAAAATTGCTAGGTCTACACCGTAAATCCTGTGTATAAGATGCGGCTTATATTTGAGGCTTACGTCACATTTTTTATCGCCCGCAGACTCAGGAAACAGTCATTTTTTTCACCAGAACCTAATTTTGGGGCCTATTAATCATTATTAAATGTTCTCACTACAATCAATAATAAACGTATCCAAGGTAGAAGCTGATTTGGGTCCCAGTTTTTAAAAAAAAATCACCGTGAATAAGCCGCAGCCCAAACTTTGTAAAAAGCTATATGATTTAGCCCAACTTTGCCTGCGTCCTATACGTGAGGGGCATAGGATTTGTCTTGAAAATTGTCTTGAAAATTCTGCTATTCATAATTTGTACACTGACTATAAGCCGCAACCCCAGTTAGGCCATTCCTTAATGCTGTACCTGGCGCTGAAATAGTCGCGGCTTATGAGTACTGGGTTTACACAAAGTATTTTCACATGTTATGCAGGACTTTCTGCTTTCCTTTAATTTTCCTTACGTTGTAAATTGAAACTTATGAATACATTTCCTGAAGACATTTTACTCGTCCATGTTGACAGTAGAAGGTACAGGCTGTAGGGGTATTTGTATGCAAGGGGCTGACTCTGTGCCAATTCTTATATACCGTAGTATGTAGCATTGGGGAGATGTGATGTAAGTGTAGCTAGAATAGACCCCCCAGATACCAACCCACTCGGGCACCAGCACCTCCATAACCAAACACTACCGTAAAACCTGTGTATAAATAGATAACCCTCACGTATAAGGCGCACCCAGACTTTGCAGATGTGAGTGTAAAAAAAAAAAAAAGTTCATAACTTTTATTCTTATCAACAGATTTTCAAAATTCAAAGACCTATGGCCATGTTAGAGCCCCCCCCCCCCATCCCGTTTTACCACAGTACAGGGTCAAGGGAATATTGGGGAAAGTTTAAAGAAAAATATCTCCTAACTAATTCTGCTTCTATAAGGCGCACCAGGGGTGCATCCTCACGTATAAGGCGCGTCATATACGCAGGGTATTATGGTGGGTTCATCTTAGGGTACTACACTTTTTGTATCTGGAAACCTAGACATTGTGTCAAAAGCGCACCTCCAACTTTTTTCACTATTAGGTGCAGAGGAGGTCAAACCTCGCATATAAGCCGTGTCTTATGGGGCATTGCTATAGTTCGTTACCACTACCAGAACAGAGGGGGTATTGATTGATTGATTGATTGATTGATTGATTGATTGATTGATTGATTGATTTGTGTTTTACAGCACTTTAGCGGCACTAAGTGGCTATCCCGTGCTTCACAGGTTGATAATCTAACAGAAGAATGTGTCAGTGCCCGCGCATATGTGCACCACACACATCCTGAGGGGATAGGAAAGAGGAGATATAGACCCTTTTAAGTGGGCTAGGGAAGCCCGAGAGGGGGTATTGAGGCATCTGTAAGGTTTGAATGAGACAATAACAGCCGGCTCAGGCCATAACACTATTTTATTTCCCCGCCCCCTATCCCTGTGGTGCCCTACTGAGAGACAACCACGACCTGCTCTATTTGATAAAAAGTAACAAAACACTCCTTGTTTTTGTGTTCACGACCAGAATGAGGAAGCCTCATACCACACCTTCCCCCACCCACCTTGTATCCAGGGCAGCCTGTGGAGTCTGTTATGAGTCATGATGTGACAGACAGGTCAAAGGTAACCTCTGTATGCTCAGGGCTGTGAAATCTCGGAATTTTGAGATTTTCATCTTCATTCAGACAAATCCTGATATCTGTTCAAAATCCACTGAGAAAACTGTTTACCCTGTAGTGTATATGGGGGGGGGGGCGCTAATTGTTGCAAAGTCATGTATCACACTTCTGGGGAAAAAGATCTTTGACATTTCACACCCCATAATTGCTAAGTGCAATCTCTTGCCATCTGTAGCTACCAGGACCTGTTCTGTTGTTGTTGAAAGATTTTCTTGGCTCTTTTTATCTACATATTAGATCTCCTCCAACGGGAGCCACACATAGATCGGACAAGAATGTACTATGACTACACACCTTTAAAGATCACTTGATCAGCATTTCATTGGAATCAACATCAGGTAGCCGGGTAGAGAAAATAGGGTAGCTGGGAAGGTCATTTTGTTTTGGAGATGTTTTTCAAGGCCGGTAGTAACTTTTGGCGCCGTATGTGACACAAATTTGACGTGCATGATCTTAAAAAACCTTCACATCTTGATAAATGCCAAACTCCCATAAAAAAAAGTTAGGGTAGGGCCAAACAATTAGGGTAGGTAATATTACCTGAAGACAAAACCTCTTTTTTTTAGGCCTTATACTGGTCAGAGATTACATTCTTTGCGGGCTATGGAGAGTGGCTCTGTGTGTGTGTGTGGGGGGGGGGGGTGACCTTAGGCGGGGTGATTTGTGAATAAGAACAGCTCCTTATTTGACGGCCTTAACTGTCTGATGCCTCCAGGTTCATGTTCCAGTGTTGGATCTAGGATTTTGAAAAGGAGAGGGCGAACCCCTTGTTTATTACCCTATTTTGGGCTACATTTAGGGGTTATAGGAGACAATTTATCTAAACTACTGACACTACTGGCACTACAGGTAGTAACTTTTGGCGCCGTATTTGGAGGGATGATGATTACCCCTTGCCTGTATACAGGAAGGGGTAATCATCATCCCTCAAAATCTATAAGCGCCAGGACAATTATTCACAACAATACAGTATAAGGTATTCTGCAAAAAAACAGTCATTGCGGCTAAGGTTAAGAAGTTATCCGTCAGGTGTTTGATCCCCGGTCTGTTTGTACTGATGAATATGTAGGTTTACTTTCCTTCATGCATGAGTGAGGAAGTGTGTCTGTTGCAATAAGGCCACACCAAAAAAATAAGTTGGTCTACGGATCGCTCTGTCCGCATTTTCGGAAATACACATTTTTAAATTTAAAAAAAGATAAAATAGGTTTGCTCGCCTCACTTTCCCACCAAGGAATCCATTGGACCCCAAAAAATTCTTGAAAAAAAAAAAAAATAAAATAAAATCGCTCGCTCGCACCATTTTTTCAAAACCAAAATCCGTGGACCAACTTAATTTTTTTTGGTGTGGCCTAAGTACAAAACTAGTGTAAATGTAATATATAAAACCTGTGATACTCTCTATGACAGCTATGTATAGGTTAGGTGAATAGGTGAAATGACACACCCCATGTGTAAACTGAACATGTTATACCAGAACATACATAACATAACGTATATAGAGCGGACACGATTAGGTATGTGCAATATGCACAGCTCATTATACCGCCTAGAAAAAATGTTTGCTGTTGGTAACATGCCTGAAAAAAATAGGTACCGTAATCTCCCGCGTATAAGGCGCAGCTCACGTATAAGGCGCACCCCCAACTCAGAGAATGCAAGTCCACGTATAAGGCGCACCTCTATGGGCAGATTTTTGTTACATTAGTTCTGTTCTATAGTAAAAATACCCCCCCTATAAGGCGCACCCCAAACTCAAGGCAATGTCCCTCCCACGTATAAGACCCAACAGCATTTTGTTTGGCGTATAAGACGCGCCTTATACGCGGGAGATTACGGTAGGATAAGTTTCTTTTTCTTTCAATTTAAGAAATTTTTGAACTACGACAATGATGGGTGACTTCATGACCATTAGATTACCAGTAACTGAAAAGAAAACCCAAAACGAGATTTCTTTCTGTTGAAAATTGGAGAAAAGAAAGCTAGGGTAGGCCCTGCTCTGCTAGGAGCCGAAGTAGGGTTGGGGTACCTGGAACACACTACCGGTACTATACTTTTAGGCTTAACCAAATACTCATCTGACTTATCAGTTGTATATATACATATTTAGACCACTCTCACGATACAGGTAAACAGAAGCTATCTTTTGTCAGAAGACGTGAACTTTAGAAAAAGGTTGGTGCCGATAATGGTTGAACCATCCAAAGACAAACTTCCTCCAATAGCCCTTTTAACTAGGAAAGAGTTATAGGCACCACCATGGATTAATATGTTTTGGTGGGTACCCAAATTGAGACATAAATTGGGAAACTTGGTGAAATAAACCATGAAAGAAAGTTTTCTTGAAAATACAGTATTATACTTGAGAGCAGCATGTCTAGATCATGAATATTATCAACACTTAGTGAATAGATGCATGATGTTTGCCGAAATTAGAATGAAGCTGGCACCACCTGTATCAAAACTATATCACTTTACCCTCCTTATTTTTTTCATGAAAATGCCCCCCCCCCTAAAAAAAAAGACAACAAAAAAAAAAAACATGCACACAATAGACAAGAAATATATCATCGCCTTAGTGCAAGAAGGTTGTAACTGTATTTTTCAAGTTTTGCAAGAGAGTATTCCACTAACTATACCGCAAAGTGGAGACAGCAACATTGCACTGGGGCCTGTAGGCACACATATCATAGACGAGTTCCAGCACTTTCATATTTGCTAGATTATGGTCAATACATGTTAAAACAGAAGAAAACTCGTTTTTTTCCAAAATGTCAGTTACAACCTTCTTGCACTAAGGCGATGATGTGGCCTTTCCGAGTTATCGGCGTTTTTTTAACGCTTTCCTCTAGTTTTTAAGGCAGTGCAAAAAACCACCATTAGCCTAGCTGTTGGTTATTTGCCTAGTGCAGCTGTCTGCCCTTGACACAGCTGTCGGCCATGGTCCTAGCCATTAGCCATGGGCCTTACTGTCAGTCATGAGCCTAGCTGTTGGTTATATGACTAGCTGTTGGCCATAGTTCTAGCTGTTAGCCATGACCTGTCTGCCATTGGCCTAGCTTGAAACCATTAACCTAGCTGTTGACCATTGCCCTAGCTGTCTGACATTGACCTAGCTGTTGACCATTGCCCTAGCTGTTGACCATTGCCCTAGCTCTCTGACATTGCCCTAGCTCTCTGACATTGACCTAGCTCTCTGACATTGACCTAGCTTTCTGACATTGACCTAGGTGTTGACCATTGCCCTTGTTGTTTGACATTGGCCAAGCTGTTGACCATTGCCCTAGCTGTCTGACATTGACCTAGCTGTTAGTCTTAGCCCTAGCTGTCTGACATGGACCTAGCTGTTGGCCTTGGGCCTAGCTTTTAGCCTTAGACCTAGCTGTCTGACATTGGCCTAGCTATTAGCCAAACCCCTAGCTGGCTGACATTGCCCTAGCTGGCTGACATTTACCTAGCTGTCTGACATTGACCTTGCTGTTTGACATTTACCTAGCTGGCTGACATTGCCCTAGCTGTTTGACATTTACCTAGCTGGCTGACATTGCCCTAGCTGTTTGACATTGACCTAGCTGTCTGACATTGACCTAGCTGTCTGACATTGACCTAGGTGTTGACCCTTGCCCTAGCTGTCTGACATTGCCCTAGCTGTCTGACATTGACCTAGGTGTTGACCATTGCCATAGCTGTCTGACATTGACCTAGCTGTTTGACATTTACCTAGCTGGCTGACATTGCCCTAGCTGTTTGACATTGCCCTAGCTGTCTGACATTGACCTAGCTGTTGACCATTGCCCTAGCTGTTGACCATTGCCCTAGCTCTCTGACATTGCCCTAGCTCTCTGACATTGACCTAGCTCTCTGACATTGACCTAGCTTTCTGACATTGACCTAGGTGTTGACCATTGCCCTAGCTGTTTGACATTGGCCAAGCTGTTGACCATTGCCCTAGCTGTCTGACATTGACCTAGCTGTTAGTCTTAGCCCTAGCTGTCTGACATGGACCTAGCTGTTGGCCTTAGGCCTAGCTTTTAGCCTTACACCTAGCTGTCTGACATTGGCCTAGCTATTAGCCAAACCCCTAGCTGGCTGACATTGCCCTAGCTGTTTGACATTTACCTAGCTGTCTGACATTGACCTAGCTGTTTGACATTTACCTAGCTGGCTGACATTGCCCTAGCTGTTTGACATTGACCTAGCTGTCTGACATTGACCTAGGTGTTGACCCTTGCCCTAGCTGTCTGACATTGCCCTAGCTGTCTGACATTGACCTAGCTGTCTGACATTGACCTAGCTGTCTGACAATAACCTAGGTGTTTACCATTGCCCTAGCTGTCTGACATTGCCCTAGCTGTCTGACATTGATCTAGCTGACTGATATTGACCTAGGTGTTGGCCATTGCCCTAGCTGTCTGACACTGCCCTAGCTGTCTGACATTGATCTAGCTGACTGATATTGACCTAGGTGTTCGCCATTGCCCTAGCTGTCTGACACTGCCCTAGCTGTCTGACATTGCCCTAGCTGTCTGACTTTGACCTAGCTGTTGACCATTGCCTTAGCTGTCTGACATTGGCCTAGCTGTCTGAAATTGTCCTAGCTCTTTGACATTGACCTAGCTGTCTGACATTGATCTAGCTTGCTGAGATTGACCTAGGTGTTGACCATTGCCCTAGCTGTCTGACACTGCCCTATCTGTCTGACATTGTCCTAGCTGTCTGACATTGACCTAGCTGTCTGACATTGACCTAGCTGTCTGACATTGACCTAGCTGTCTGACATTGACCTAGCTGTCTTACATTGACCTAGGTGTTGACCATTGTCCTAGCTGTCTGACTTTGACCTAGCTGTTGACCATTGCCTTAGCTGTCTGACATTGGCCTAGCTGTCTGAAATTGGCCTAGCTGTTTGACATTGTCCTAGCTGTCTGACATTGATCTAGCTGGCTGATATTGACCTAGGTGTTGACCATTGCCCTAGCTGTCTGACACTGCCCTAGCACTCTGACATTGACCTAGTTTTCTGACATTGCCCTAGCTGTCTGACATTGATCTAGCTGGCTGATATTGACCTAGCTGTTTGACATTGACCTAGGTGTTGACCATTGCCCTAGCTGTCTGACATTGACCTAGCTGTCTGACATTGACCTAGGTGTTGACCATTGCCCTAGCTGTCTGACACTGCCTTAGCTGTCTGACATTAACCTAGCTGTCTGACATTTCCCTAGCTGTCCGTCATTGACCTAGCTATCTGACATTGACCTAGCTGTCTGACATTGATCTAGCTGTCTGACATTGACCTAGGTGTTGACCATTGCTCTGGCTGTCCGTCATTGACCTAGCTGTCTGACATTGACCTAGCTGTCTGACATTGATCTAGCTCTCTGACATTGACCTAGGTGTTGACCATTGCCCTAGCTGTCTGACATTGCCCTAGCTGTCCGAAATTGCCCTAGCTGTCTGACATCAACCTATCTGTCTGACATTGACCTAGCTGTTGACCATTGCCCTAGCTGTCTGACATTGCCCTAGCTGTCTGACATTGACCTAGCTGTCTGATATTGACATAGCTGTCTGACATTGACCTAGCTGTCTGACATTGACCTAGGTGTTGACCATTGACCTAGCTGTCTGACATTGACCTAGCTGTCTAACATTGACCTAGGTGTTGACCATTGACCTAGCTGTCTGACATTGCCCTAGCTGTCTGACATTGATCTAGCTGGCTGATATTGACCTAGGTGTTGACCATTGCCCTAGCTGTCTGACACTGCCCTAGCTGTCTTACATTGACCTAGCTGTCTGACATTGACCTAGCTGTCTGACATTGACCTAGGTGTTGACCATTGCCCTAGGTGTTGACCATTGCCCTAGCTGTCTGACATTGACCTTGCTGTCTGACATTTCCCTAGCTGTCCGTCATTGACCTAGCCGTCTGACATTGTCCTAGCTGTCTTACATTGACCTAGGTGTTGACCATTGTTCTTTGCCATTGGCCTACCTCTTGTTCTCATAGGCCTAGCTGTTGACCATGACCTTTCTGGCAGCCATGGGCCCAGCAGTCAAGGAAGTTGATGTGGGGGTTTAAACCAGGTTTCCACACCGTCTTCCGCTCTCAGGTCCTTCTGTACCATACCTAGGCTAGCGCTAGTACATATTTTCTGTTAGCCAGTCTGGCAAATTTGCCTCATTTTTGATTAGCCAGATATTTAATCAATTAGCCAAATTGATCTGATCAACCTTCATATAATATTAGATCATATCATTTCTAGGTACATGTACCACAGAGTACCGTAATCTCCCGCGTAGAAGACACGCTGCGCGTATAAGACGCACCCCAAACTCAGCACATGCATTTTCGCGTATAAGACGCACATTTTAATGCGTAAATTTGTAAGATTTGTACATTTCTATAGTAAAATTACCCCTCGTATAAGACGCACCCCAACTTGAAGAAATCCTATAAGACGCACAAGGCATTTGTTTGGTGTAGAGGACGCGTCTTATACGCAAGGTTTTACGGTATTTACAAAGGTAGTGATATTTCAATATGATCAGACCTTTTAAATATCCCACTCCACTTTTGAATGGGGGTTTACATGCAGCTCAGTTCAGTGATAGAGCTCCACATAGATATGGTTTTAATATAAGGCTAGGCATTAAAGGGCTCATCCACGTTTCTGAAAATTTTTGGTATTTTTTTCATGATGGAAGAAAGTGCAACAGTGTCTCTTCAGAAAACTGTGTTTGAAAGGGGACATGGCCAGCTACTCCCAGAAACATTGAGTAGGAGCTGAACTATCATAGAGGAATTGTGATAGGCTAGATTTGTGTATAGCCCTAAACAGATATTAAGCAATTTAATCATAAGTCAGAAAATGTTTTATCAAGATTTTTAAAAAGAAAAATCACAGAAATGTCATATTCATTTATATGAAGAGGGAATGCATATGACTGGTTTTGTCATGTTATAAGCTTTCCAACGGTATGCTACACTCCATATATCATATTCCCAGTTGTGAATTGGGAGAAGGATTAGCCAGTCTGGGGAATCCAATGGGAAAATGGTTAGCCAAATTGTAGTTTGATTCGCCACTGGCGATCTGGTGAATGGCTAGCACGAGCCTAGGTATCATACAACGTGAGGATCGAGGAAATGGAAAGCTTATCTCTGTCTATTGGACACTGTACTTGTCAGGCACAGGTTAGTGAACAAGTAATCAATGGATAACTCATGACGCGTGTGTATTAGTGAAGGATAATGACACGAGGCCTTAGGCCGAGTGTTATTAGCCTTTGCTAACACACACTAGTCATGAGTTATCCATTGACTACTTATTTTATACCACGAAACCAATAAATAATCAATATTATACCAATAAATTCAAGTTGAAAACAAAAATTATTCCCCCTCCCGGGACTCGATGCCAGCCATTGTGTGTACACGATCGGTACATACACCTCCTCGCTCGGCAGCGGACAACGACAGCCCCGGTCTCAGCTAGGCTTGGCGGCGGCACACGGCGAAAAATAGTGTACATACACCTCCTCGCCCGGCCGTCTCAGCTCGGACAGGCAGCGGCACACGGCTAAAGATTTCAATGCGTCTCGCTGTTATGTTTGTGAATAAAATACACCTCGTCGCCTGGCAGCGGACAGGGACAGCGCACACGGCGAAAAAAGATGCGCCCGGACCGGGGCGCGAGCCATGTACCTCCGACGGCTGAGCGCAAGGCGCTAACCGCTAGGCCACGGCGTCTCCTCCTCCGTGCGCGTCTCGCTGTTATGTTTGTGCATTAATACACCTCGTCGCCCGGCAGCGGACAGCGACAGCGCACACGGCTTTGTATCATATCCAGACATGGTTCGAACCAAGCGTATCTCGTCAGTCTCTGTGGCGCAGTGCATAGGGAGTTGGATTTGGGATGTGAGACTGCAGGTTCGATCCCTACCCTGGCCTGGAGTATTCCCTGGGTTTTAACATGCAACATATGATATGAGAGCTAAAGATATGCTGTTATCCATCTAAGGCGTGCTGTTATCCTGGATAACAGCACACCTTAGATGGATAACAGCACGCCTTAGATGGATAACAGCACGCCTTACAATATTGAAGTTACAGGCTGTAGGGTGTGCAATATCGACAGATATGTGTATGGGAATATCCACCAAAAAGCAATGTGTAAGCCAGAAATCGTGGTATAACATCAGCTAACCATCTTGATCACCTGCTTAGTCTTAGAGTGTCATCTCCACACGCCAGCTTCACTTGCCAACTGTCATTGAAAATATAGCGCTTAACAGTTGTTTAAAGGTGGGGCGTTTTAGTGTTAGTGATGGAGGCGTCTTACCGTGCTGTAGGAGAAAATAACCACACGGAGGCTTATAATGAAAACAATAACATAAACAACACGGACACTCTAAATGCCATGTTACAGGCGGGGACTCAGTTAAGTAGCCTTATAATCTCTGTATGCATCCAACTTGTTATAGGATTTTAGGGAGGAATAAATAGTTCCCGAAGCATTTTACTCATCTCTGTTTTAATTCAATATATCCTGTGTTTCAGTCAGTTAGGGGGGGGGGATGGTGTTTTTCAGACAAAATGCTTAAAAAGGAAATAATAAGGTCCTATGGTGACTTGCGACTCATGCTGGTGACTCAGCAATGAATAAATAGACTAAACATCATGCAAAAACATAAACTAGTCTACCATATTTAACGTAATAAGCACACATACCCTAATAAGCACACCACCCCCTATTTTTTGTGATATTTTAGACTACGGGGATGTAATTTTTCAGAAATTTGTCTGACTTCAGAATTTTCTTAGTATGACATGCCTATAGATTTACTCAGACTTGTCTTCCTCTGGTCAACGGGCCTCCCTAGCCCACTTAAAAGGGTCTATTTCTCCTCTTTCCTATCCTCTCAGGATGTGTGTGGTGCACATATGCGAGGGCACTGACACATTCCTCTGTGAAATTGTGTAATGTAGTTCTCACCATGAATATGACATTAGCTGTCGAAATGGCGTTAAACATCTATTACTTACTCACTTGCTCCTCTGGTCAACGATTTATAGTGTTTTACAATGAATTCAGAACTCCTATGTGTATCCTCAGAATTTTTATGATATCTTGAATTACATCACTGAGACTATAAATGTCCTAAAATTTTCTGGAGCCCATTTAAACTCTTAACTACTGAACCAAGTTTGGGATATTTTTAAGCGCACAGTGCACTAATTGTGTCGAATACGGTATTAATTAATTGTGTTCTGTCAGGGCTACAGTGGCCCTAAATCAATGATGTTGTGTTTCAACGCTACCTACCTTTACTTTTTTTAATGGGCATTTGGGGGGGGGGGGGTTAGGATCCCGCGCATCAACTTTTTTATGTAAAGTACAAAAATTTTCAGTTTGCCTTAAACAGATTCTTCAAAGAAGAAACTCCTACCTACCGCTTACCTATCCTAATTTTTTTCTACCCTGTTACCTGAATGCAGCATTTTCTCTTTTAGAACCTCTGTGGTCCTTAAAGGGGGATAAGGAGGGTAACAAGAGCTGTACAGGCCTGACAGCAGATATCATGTGTAATATGGTCCTCTCGCCTTCCTGCAGCCACTCGCTGTCATCTCTCACATTTACACTACCACAAGGTGTCACTATCATTGTGCACCATCATAGCTTGGGTAAAGGCGCTGCTATATTATGTGTGAGGATAGTGCTTTATAGAATCTGGTGACATTGTGTACATGCCGAGCTTACAGGATTGATACAATCCTGGAGTGGGCATGATACTCAAATGAAGTGCTTGTGAGCTGTCTCACCAGCACATCATCGGTGCATCATGACCACCAAGAAAAGGGTCTCAATATCTTCAAGACAAGACAAGTATTTTGAATGTCTAGGTTCTGGTATCTTGAGATGGTGTCTAGGTATACCTTAGCCTAGTATAGCATTGGTTCTGGTTGTGCTAATCTCCCCTCTGTGTGGGATTAGCGGCTTATGTTGGGGACGTCGCCCAGTGTCGTCACTACATACACATAGATATCAACGCTCTTGTCATCCCCAGCACTACATGTATTTCCACCCGAAATATACTGACCAAAAATTCTCGCATATAAGGTGCACCTTGTGTATGTATATAAGGCACACCCTGATTACATATAAACATGTAAGGCATACCCAGAGTACAGGTAATATTTACAGGAGTTAAATACTCAATATTAAATATAGCTGTACAAAGACCCTGGTATAACTTTAGTATAAGGCACACCCAGAATCCAAACACTTACTATAAGGGTCATCCTCTTATACATGCTGTGTCTTACATGAGGATTTGTGGTACCTAAATAGCTAATACATGTACATGAACCAGATGCTTATTAACTCAAAAAGAGTTCTAGGAGACAAGGAGGTTCCACCCATTTTCAGACATCAGAGGTGGTGCGAATAAGTCTCAAAAAAGGATGAAAAAGGAGGTGTAAATGACCAAATTATGTTCATAATTTGTAACAGTATGGTAGTAGGAGGTACAGGGATCATGCAGGAAAAGAGATTTCTTACAATGTTTTGTAGATTTTCAGTAATCTTTATCAGAATGACCAAAGGTAGGTAGGTGTAGGATTTAAGACACTTTGAGACCTCATATAGGGAATGTACTGGAATATGGATCCAAGAATCAATTTTCCCGCTCTTTTTACAAGTGTGGTGCAAAAATGGCAGTTTTGGCGGGAATTATGCGAATAGTGGCTCATCCAATGCTGAAGTACAATAGGCTGCAGGGAGAGAGGGTGGTAAGTGGTCCGAATAACCTGGGTGAGTTCATTCCACAGGAATATGGGGGTGATAACGTTGAATCTTCTATTTGCTTTTGATTGCTTTTCGAGTTACAAGCAATTTACATTGCTGAATTATATTTTCAGCTTATGGGAGGTTCCCCAAGACTGGGTGAGGCTTATATTATACAATGGAATTCACACTATAGAAATTTTCAATTTTCAAGACCTAGGTGCGACTTATTCCCAAACTCAGGGTGCGGCTTATATGAGGAACTTTATGGTAATATGTAATGCCAATAAGGATTAAGTTGTCAGACCAGCATTCATGCATCATGCTGACCCTACTAGAGCCTATTCTTGGTGCTATATATTAGGCCACATTCCGATCCAGTTCCTCAGGGATATTTAGGCCTTGTGCTTGCTTCAATAGTTCATTAGCCGCACCCTGAGTTCACGGTAATCTTATAAGGTACAACTACTGCCCAGATTGTGAACAGAAGGGGTATAAAAGTAGGCTAGCAAAAGTAGAATGCCACCAAACAGGCCAATGACATTTCTTTTTAATCTTCATGTTTGCCAATATGCGGTTGAATGCTACACAGGGTTCCAACACCCGAGTCGGGTAATCCACCAGTCGCTATGATTTGTGTACTCTATATTAGCCAGTGTGTATTCGGCATTAGTACGCGGCAAGTCAAACATACCAATAATGTGGCACTCAATCACTTTGCTGTATTGGCACTGCCAACTTACAGCTTGCAGGGCCACAGACGGCTTTACTGCACCAGGCCCTGGGTTTTTATGCTGTGTGCGTACCGTAAAACCTCATTTATAAGGCAGGGTTCTCCACACATAGGAAGCACACAGGCGGCACGCCCGTGTGTTTTTGCCTGCCGCCCGTGTGCTTCAAATGGAAATGGGCTGCCCGTTTGTTTCCAGCTCTCTGTGAGTTGTCTATGGTTTTTTGAATTTTCGGTCCATTGGATCAAAAGTTATCCAAAATTTTACCATTTTGCATCTAGATTCCAAACATTTTCTTGACTAAATTCGCATGTGACAACGCATATTTTTTGCAATGCCGCACTTCGCTTGGAGAGCACTTGTTAGACAATAAATAACCTGTGTGCTTTTTCATCCTGTGGAGAACCCTGTAAGGTGCATCCTGCATACATGTATTTATAAAGAAATGTAAAAGATGGTAAATATTCCCAAAACCTTCTTCAGGTATTTATAAAGACTCACTGAGTTGTTACCAGACCTAACGGGATATGTTGCAGCCATAGGTGTGCTAGTTCATACTGACTCACCAGAAAGCCCTGGTGAGTTATACTACCCAATGGACATGAGTATCAGTGCACTGTCGGGCACTAAAGAGTTAAAGGCCCTCATAGACAGACTTGTGGAGCTGTTTTTTTGGATCAGATCTAGGCAGGGTTTTTTTCTCGTCTTTTATTTTGTCAGGCCCTACATCCGACCCAGCCGGGCTATACTGGGGTCCCCAGTATACTTCTCTTCAGGATAATATCGTTGCCTTAATTGTGCAAGAAGGTTGTAACTGCACCTGGGTGAACAAGGTAACATTGGTACATCTGGGAGGCCCCTTACGGAGGTACCTTTTACATTGTTGGGAATTTATGGTACACTCAGTGTATATAAGACTCATCCTGAGTTTAGGAACAATCTAATATGAGTATCCTGAGATATATTTTAGTCACCTTTTAAAGTAATATATTATTACTGTTCTCTGGTATTGAGTGTTGTGTATAAGGTGCACCCTCAACTTTGTAACTTCTGTAAGGTGCATCAGGGTTATATACCCTTGCATATAAGCCGGTATTACAGTATTTGTCGATATACATTGCTATACATCGACAAAGTGAAATGACCCCGCCCCTTTAGTGGGGCACCATTATGTCATTATTGAACTGTGTAACATGGCTCCTGTAAATATTAGATAGACTTAATTTGGGACTGACTGGATGCCAAGAGGTGTTAGGCCACACCAAAAAAATAAGTTGGTCTACGGATTTTGGTTTTGAAAAAATGGTCGTAGCAGGCGAATTTTTTTTTTTAAGTATTTTTTGGCGTCCAATGGATTCCTTGCTGGGAAATTGAGGCAAGTGGACAATTTTTTTTTTTTAATTTTGCCAAACAATACAAAGAGAAAACTTGTAGAAGTCGAACTCCGTAGACAAGATTTTTTTCAAAGAAAAAAAAATTGTATTTCCGAAAATGTGGAGAGGGCGATCCGTAGACCTACTTACTTTTTTGGTGTAGCCTTAGTTGATAGATACGTTTGTACAACTAATTCCAAGAAGTCGATATAAGCCATTTGCTTTTACACATACCAAATTCCATTTATGTTATAAACAGAGTCACCACCAAACAATGAAAAAGAGGGCAAATGGCAACAAAATAAAAATATAAATATAAACAATGAAAAGACGTCACATAGAATTTGAGAACTTTGCCTAAACACTGAGAAAGAGAGATTGACCCACGGGGGGGGCGGGAATAAGTTTTTGAGACCCAGTAGGAAAATCTTTGTTAAAATGCCATAAACCTGGTGAAGGCAGACCCAGAAAAGTAGTGTAACAGTCATGGGCGAGAAATGCATCCCCACATAATTAGGCCCATCGTATATCACTTTCTATACTGCTGTTAGCAGTGCCATGCACAGGGACAATCTGCCTTGGCACATTACAGGGGATTTGGTTTGAAATTTCAGTGCACTAGATCCTGTATTATCCTATTGCCCATGTCAGGGTGAACCATGTTCATATACACGGCCAGGGACATACTAGGCTCGTATTGAGAAGTCAAATACTAATATCTTGTATCCTTATCCTTCTTATAAGGCGCATCAGAGCTTGAGAAGAAAGTAATAGAGATAAGCCACGCCTCATATGTCAGGTATTAAGGTAATAAAGAAGATGTTAGTGAAGAATATCTAGGATGGTGCCTTGTCCCTCTTTATTATTATTGTAGAACTGAGAAATGTTTGCTGAGATTCAATCAATTGTGTTGTTGTGTGTTTCAGGTATGTATCTACATTACCGGCCTCTGGGGTAAAAGGGTTAAACCAAGTTACCATGGTGAGAGGTATGTATCTACATTACCAGCCTCTGGGGTAAAAGGGTTAAACCATGTTACCATGGTGACAGGTATGTATCTACATTACCAGGCTCTGGGATAAAAGGGTTAAACCATGTTACCATGGTGAGAGGTATGTATCTACATTACCGTCCTCTGGGGTAAAAGGGTTAAACCAAGTTACCATGGTGACAGGTATGTATCTACATTACCGACCTCTGGGATAAAAGGGGTTAAACCATGTTACCATCATGGTGAGAGGTATGTATCTACATTACCAGCCTCTGGGGTAAAAGGGGTAAACCATGTTACCATGGTGACAGGTATGTATCTACATTACCGACCTCTGGGATAAAAGGGGTTAAACCATGTTACCATGGTAACAGGTATGTATCTACATTACCAGCCTCTGGGGTAAAAGGGGTAAACCATGTTACCATGGTGACAGGTATGTATCTACATTACCGACCTCTGGGATAAAAGGGGTTAAACCAAGTTACCATGGTGACAGGTATGTATCTACATTACCAGCCTCTGGGGTAAAAGGGGTAAACCATGTTACCATGGTGACAGGTATGTATCTACATTACCGACCTCTGGGATAAAAGGGGTTAAACCAAGTTACCATGGTGACAGGTATGTATCTACATTACCAGCCTCTGGGGTAAAAGGGGTAAACCATGTTACCATGGTGACAGGTATGTATCTACATTACCAGCCTCTGGGGTAAAAGGGGTAAACCATGTTACCATGGTAACAGGTATGTATCTACATTACTAGCCTCTGGGGTAAAAGGGGTAAACCATGTTACCATGGTAACAGGTATGTATCTACATTACCGTCCTCTGGGGTAAAAGGGTTAAACCATGTTACCATGGTGACAGGTATGTATCTACATTACCATCCTCTGGGGTAAAAGGGTTAAACCATGTTACCATGGTGACAGGTATGTATCTACATTACCGTCCTCTGGGGTAAAAGGGTTAAACCAAGTTACCATGGTGACAGGTATGTATCTACATTACCGACCTCTGGGATAAAAGGGGTTAAACCATGTTACCATCATGGTGAGAGGTATGTATCTACATTACCAGCCTCTGGGGTAAAAGGGTTAAACCATGTTACCATGGTGACAGGTATGTATCTACATTACCATCCTCTGGGATAAAAGGGGTTAAACCAAGTTACCATGGTGACAGGTATGTATCTACATTACCAGCCTCTGGGGTAAAAGGGGTAAACCAAGTTACCATGGTGACAGGTATGTATCTACATTACCATCCTCTGGGGTAAAAGGGTTAAACCATGTTACCATGGTGACAGGTATGTATCTACATTACCATCCTCTGGGGTAAAAGGGTTAAACCATGTTACCATGGTGACAGTTATGTATCTACATTACCAGCCTCTGGGGTAAAAGGGTTAAACCAAGTTACCATGGTGACAGGTAAGTGGAAAACAAATATTATTTGTATACTTTACCCCTATTAGACTGCCTGATTAGCGATGCACCTACAGAGGGAAATAATTTAGCATTTAAAACCCATTTAAAGGGCAAAACGCCGCGAAAGTGCATTAATGCAAAATGCGCATCAATTTACATGATGAATGAGTGCAGCCCTGTTGAGGATGCACTTAAGGACTGCAGAATTAATCATGCAGGCGTACCAGGTTGACATCACCTGGAGGATTAACATGATGCACCGATGAAGTCCTGTGATGCATGTACCGTAATTCTTATGCACTAAAATGACCCCTGGTGCTTCCTATAGCATTGTCAGAAGTTTGGGGTGTGTCCCATAAGCGAGGATTTTCTATTATAGAACAGTACTAAATTGACCAAAATATAACACCAGAGCATTTCCTTATACCCAGGGTGCATCCTATATGCAGGGTGCGTCCTGTACGCGAGGATTTACGGTAGTACTTGCGCAGAGCTGCCATGTGTTACGATTTTTTCGTAATTGTTACGATTTTCCACCCCTGTTACGACCATTACGATTTTAGGTGCCAAAATAACGATTTTTAGGTAGCCCAGCTATAATATATTTTGTATGGCAAAGGGGTGTTATAAATCATAAGGAAGGTCAGTAGAAAAATAGTTTGAATATTAAACTAGAAATATTCTTGCGAATGTAAGGGTATCTACCCCGTAACTATATTTTTAGAATATTCATTTAGATGCTATATAAATGTGTTTGTGTGCATTTAAAGTGGATTTATATTGATACAAAATGGATTGTGATTTTTTGGTACAGAAAATTATGAATTTTGATCTCAAATTGCGATTATTTTTTTTTTTACCTCAAAATTACGATTTTTGATAAGAGCAACTTGGCAGCTCTGCTTGCAAGCCATCGCTGCATTTATGCATCATGATGACAGATAGCCATTCTGCATTGGCATATCGAGTGGGGCAAGGGCAACAGGCTTTTTCCTTTACCCTTCCCCACCCCAGGAGAGGAGGAGCAAACGAGGGTCAATCCTGCCACGGCCAGTGACTGGATATATAGAACTTGAAGTGGTAGATATACACCGAGTTGGTCGCTGTATTCAAAATATTAACAACAGGCTGTCATGCAGCATGTGGTTAATATACTGATTACACTGACCAAACGAGGTGTATATTTCACTTATGCCACACTTGACACCCACTCAAACCATTCACAACCTGGGAATGGGATGAGTGTGTGTGCCCTGTGGACCGCATCAACTTACAACAGCTATATGCGATATACATTTAAAAGCCATGCTTTCCATTGTCTTCCCACCCAAGTGTGGTATAAAAGCCAGATACAGGAAGTGCCTAGGGTTATACATGGAAGACTGCAGCATATTGTTGGCCCACCTTTTACCCTCACATAACTGCGCCACAGGTGGTTGGTTGGTGGGGCGGCCGGCAGTCTCCCCGACATTTTATACCTGCTTTCCTCGTGACTGAGTTTGTCGATGGAGTAACTCACCAGTACTGAATTTGCCTATCTTTTAGTTTTACATTCTAGGTGTAAGGGAGCAAACATGTTCTAACAACAGGGTGAGGGTCTTTGCGCAGACACACAAAAAATTGCTTGGGGAGAGGCTGATCAGTATGCAATGTGCAACTTTATACACGGGGAACTATTTCATGAAACCAAGGGGATACACGTGTTGTCAATATACTGATGTTTGAGAGGGTTTAAAAAAAGTAAAAAAAAAAAAAAGAGAGAGAAGAAATGACTACCTTCTTTATATGGTGTTGCACAGGTTTTAAGAGGATAAGACGGCTGCTTTCTCAGCAGAGTGACCCCTAGGTATACCAGATGTTCATGGCGGTACAGAGTACAAGAAATCTGTCAGAAATATCTCCACCCCCCCCCCCAAACAATCATCCCCCTCCCACCATACACCCCCTGTCCCACCCTTCATTTTGGTACAGATATACAAAGGCTTTGTTCTGGTAATTAATGCATCAGCGGTCATTAAAGGGTTAAATTTCTCTGGGTGACAGCAGCTTATGGATGAGGAGGGAAGGACGTATGCTACAGTGGGAAGGGGGGGGGGGTATATTGGAGTCGGAAATATTACGAGTAGTACCGTAATCTCCCGCGTATAAGGCGCACCTAGAGTTTGAAAATATTGCCAAAAAAAAAAATCAAAAATTCATATCTTTTGTTCTGCTGAATGGTGCACATATGCGCGGGCACTGACACATTCCTCTGTGAAATTGTGTAATGTAGTTCTCGCCATGAATATGACCTTAGCTGTCGAAATGGCGTTAAACCTCTATTACTCACTCACTCACTCTACTGAATGGATTTTAAAAATTCAAAAAGCTATGTGTACCTATGTTCCCACACACCCCTCTGGCCCACATTATGTCCTATTAGGACTTAGGGGAAGTGTAACATATCAAAAAAAGGTCTTACCATCCTATCTGTTACCAAGTTGTCTTAAACCCTGTAAGGACCGCTGATACATTAAAGGATCATGCCCTTTGGTTGTCCTGGACTGCTCGCCCCGTGCTTGCCTCGCCAGCATTTCATTGGAGCATCATGCTGACCCTCTGGTAGTATATGTATCAACCCTATAGAGTCGGCATGATGCTCCAATGAAGTGCTGGCAAGCAGTCTTGCAGCATTTGTGCATCATGACGACCCATGGGCATGATGAAAGATCACCTGTTAATGATGCATTAACAGGTGATCTTTCCACCAGGACTGCATACATTAGAGCAGGCAAGCATATAAAGGAGGGGACCCATGGATAATCCATCCTGCCTGTTTACTCAACTCGCGTATAAGCCACAATTTATAATCTGAAGCCTACTGAGACTTGAACAACCTCCCAAAAGGGGGGAGAGTGTGTGCCCGGGGTGTGTGCCTTAAAGGCTGGGTAACATTACATCTAAATTCGATTAAGCTGCTCAAAACGAGGCTCAAAAGTAGGTTCCAAGTGTGCCTTATAAGCATGTCGTTCTATTCGGTAGTACCGTACTACCGGTAGTAGTTGTAACAAGTTATTTGAGAAGCTATATTGCGGAGTCAGGTCGATAATCATACACTCTACGATAACTGCTGCTTTTTGTGCTGGGCCACAATCCAGGCTCAGCCACAGCCACGGGATATCAGCTCTAGTGGTGAAAGGGGGAAAAAGATGACAGGCTCGATACCGAAAAAACAATATAGTATGAATAGAGGCACAGCTGTACGATGTTACGAACCAGGCTACATGTTTTAGACATGACGGGGAAGGCTAATTGCTTAACAATAGGAAGGGGGGGGGGTGCACACATTCGTTTTAAAATTTCCAATCTTTCCCCTTCCTCTGAGGGGACTGAAATTTGACTGACTCTTCTTATTGTATAGTAATGCCTGGACATTTTCGTTAAAAGGGGCGATTTCACCCTCCCCCCGTCCCCCTACCCAAGAGGGATTTGAGATTTTCTCTTCTACAGACTACACCCAAATCTACCACCCCATCCACCTGTTGTTATAACATAATAAAACATGACCCCTCCCGAAGGGTCACGTGATGCATCCAGGTACATGATCCTACATCTGGCATGATGCACCAATGCAGTGCTGGCGAATTACTTTTTTTTTTTCAGTACTGCATTTACTGCATCATGCCGCCCTTTGGGGGTGTATCAACCGTGGTTTGTCGGTGCAAGGACTAAAGACCAACGCAGAGATGACTCCTTTCCTGCCTTTGCAGCAATTCCTGTATTAAAAGGTCCGACTTCCTGCAGAAAATTAACCTACCAGTACTTTATCAATTATGAGCCTCCCTGTTTTTGTCAACCAGTAAATGGCATCTGTGACTGTGCATTTACCATAGAGCCTGTACCTAAAAGCTGCGGCTTGTACGGCAGAACCCAAATCAAAGTGCAGCGGGAAGTGCAGCTTATAGGGCCAGCCCTGCAGGGAAGGGATGTTGCTTATAGGAAGGTATTTTGCACTATAGAAAAGAACTAAACCTCCAATTGTCAAAAAGCCTTAGATGAGGTTTATAGCTCATTTCAAGGTCCTGGTCTGGCTTATACGAGAGAATTATTTTACGGTGTAACTACCGGCTCCACGAATTTAGCGCCGATCTCAAATGAATGCCAGGGGTGACAATGGTATCGAAATCAAACTGTATACTAAACTGCAGAGTAAACTGGTAAACCTTGAATGAGTGCCGGCCTTGTGTGAGCACCAGGGGTCGTTTAGAGTGGAGATTAAAAGGTATCCTGGCATTTATACAGGCCTTTACGCCTATTAAAAACAGAGGCGTAGGAAGTAAATCTTCATTGGGGGGGGGGGGCCGGCGAGGGCACCATCGCGACCACCTTGAATTGTCGGCTGATGCGTGATGGCATCTATTATTATGCGTATATAGAATTCATATAGAAAAGTAATTTTTGGTAAATTTTGGATCTGACTTTAGGCTCAGACCCCCATTTTCCCTATGACATCACCATAATAATCTAATTTTAGATGTAAAGTTTTAGCTTCTTTTCCATTGTTTATGAGTTCTTGGAAAATATTGGGGGGGGCAGACATACTCAGGCCCCACCTCCTTCTTGATTGGGGGGCCCAGGCCCCCCTGGCCCCCCCCCCCTTTTCCTACGCCCCTGAAAAAGTGTTGTGTTCAGGTTACGGGGTAGGTAGGGAAACTTTTTTTTTTTGAGAATTTTTCTCAAGGCCTACTGTCAATGACGTGTATTTGATGTGCGGGATCATTAAGAAAAAAATTTCCTTTCTCGACAAGTGCCAAAAAAATCTGACTTTTTCCCCATAGATAAGTTGGGGTAGGGCCGAAAGTTTGGGTAGGTAGCGCTACCTGAACACAATACTTAAATACTAGTAGGCCCAGACCCTTAAGGTATGTACTGCTGGACGGGAAGGGTTAATATATGTAACCCTGTTATATGTCAGCAACTACAGAATTCTGTCTTGTATAACGAATAGGCTGCAGCCAAGTATAAGAGTTTGTCTTCTATTTTGTTTTGCCTTTGGTGCAGTGGACACACTCGATCCAATCTGATCCTCCAAGTTTGTAACATGAAACCAGTATGAGAACCTTCCCAAGCACTCATCTAGGGACTGAGTACTAAGTATTCTGATGAGTCCTATTTGTCCCATATAGATAGCACTAGACGGCTCTGACTAGAATGTCTTGTCAATCCTCCCCCACTGAAGTCCACACCCAACCCACTCAATGATCTATGCCCCTTTACTGGATATGATATATGTGATACATTCTATGGTGCTGCATTTAGGTATCATGCTGACCCTACAGGTATCAAACTTTTACCCCTAGGCTCAGCATGATGCACCAATTCATGATGCACTGATGCAGTAAAACGAGTCATTCAGTGACAATGTATGGGTGCATCATGACAAATGCTGAGCATCATGCCATCCTTAGCGAGTTAGCGATAGTCCGTTATCATGCAACACATGCTGTCTATGTTTACCGAGGTGAGCTAAGCTGAGCTGACCAAGATCTAAGCCAATTGACCGAGCGAGTGGGGGCTGCTCATTATACGGCAAAACCCTGGGAACTAATGCACTTTAGTGGGCGATGTAGTGACCCCTTTACTTACCCTAACTCTAACCCTAACCCTAAGTGACGCAAGATGAGCACCCGCTAAAGTGCATTCTACCCAAACCCTGCATATAAGCTGCACCTGTGTATAAGCCACACATGCATAAATTACGCACCCTGCGTTTATGACTCACTCAGGGATGTAAGTTTTCAGAATTTTGTCTGATTTCAGAATTTTCATAGTTGAAGATGCCTATAGATTTACACGGATTTCTATCCTCAGATCAATTTCTTGTAATATTTTACAATAAATTAAGAAGTTTTATGTGTATCTTCAGAATTTTTCATACACCGTCACTTACATCCCTGGACTATAATCCCCATCTTGGATCTTGGTCAGGAAAGGTTGCTATACTATAGACTTTAGGCCAATATACATGCAGAGGTCCTATTTTAGCTGGTATACCAGGAACAGGGTTCCCACTGGTCAGTTAAAAGTCAGTTAAGACATTTTGGGGGAAAGTCAGTTAAAAATGGTATTTTGACTGATTGTCAAGATGTCACATGAATTTGCAAAATTTCTTTAACATGCTCGTTTCAGGGCCGACGAATTTTATCATGAACCCCATGAATTATCCAATTTGGTCAGGTAAAAGCCGATAAATGTCATGTAAAAGTCAGTTAAATGTCAGTTAAAACCATGACCAGTAAATGGTGGGAACCCTGAGGAATTTCTGGTTTTGGGTAGAAATTTTTGTTTTATTAAGTTCTTCAAAACTAAGTTTTTCCTAGTTTTTGTCTGCTAACAAGTGACATCTATGTATGTGTAAACCACTGCATGTAAGCCACACACTGTGGAATGAACCACGGTAGCGGTTTCCCCTCACCCCTCCTCATAGATGCGGTCATTCATCTCATAGATGCGGTCATTCATCACATAGATTCGGTCATCCATAGATGTGGTCACCGCTGTGTTGGGCAAGCAGCATATAAATACCTGTCTAGCTCTCTGGACAAGCAGCTTTGAAATACCTGTCCAAACAGAAAAGAGAGGACTTAATATCCGAGAACCACAGAAACTCTACTTAGTTTAACTACTATTAGTGGAGGTAAAATCAACCAAACCAAACCAAAACTTCAGGAAGACTATATAATAAATAACAGTGTGCCTCTGAGATGGTCTTTGAGCAGTCGCTCTAATATACGTGGGTTTGGCACTACCACAAATTCTGCCATATAAGCCGTGGCTATTACAGAACCAAAATCAGAATGAGGCTTATAGGCTTGGCCCAAAGTGGGGATGTAGCTTATATATGGGTATTTGACACTATAGAATAGTACTAAACCTACCTGGTACAATTCTCAAGCATCAGGTGGAGCTTGTAGCTCATTCCAAAGTTGGAGTTGCGGCTGCGTTTATACAAGGGTGCGGCTTGTACAAGAGAATTGACGGTACTGTTAGTCTATACAAGACTGAAGTGGAGCATCTGGAGCTTCTCCTCAGGTCACCACTTAGTACTCAGCCTGTATGTCTTAAACCCTTTAACCACTGCTCGGTACTCATTTGAAGACTCTTAGTGGTCACTTTTACAAATTAGGCGAGGCTCTTTGCAGGATTGTCCTACGCCGATCTGTTGAGGTTTAGGGAGTATTGATGTGCTATGCTGTCCTTGAAGGATTAATATGAACGATATAGGTGCTTCGTTGTCCTTGATGTAAGGATCAGATTTGTGTGAATATGTTGAGTGACATTTGATTTACTACGGTAAAACCCTGTACATATGCCGCAACTTATTGTATATAAGCCGCAACCTATACACATAAAGACCATTTCAGACCCTTTGCGCAGCCTATCGGATACCTGAACTCATGGTGCAGCTTATACCGTAGGTGGCGTTTTGAATATACAGGCCGACAGCCTTTTCAGGCCTCATGTATGGCTTCTAGCACTCTCCCCAAGTCAGGCTTTTACGTCTATGTGGCTTAAATGTTGGGTTTTACAGTAATTCACTTTAAGCATTTTCGACAAACGGGGGAGGGGGGGAATGGATAAGTGTTCTGCAAGACGGTTGGGTTTGGACAGAAAGACACCAGAGATGGTAGAGAGAGAAGGAGACAAAATGGGGGACAAGAGTCAGTGATATGTGAGTGGAAAGTAGGTCCATGGCTTTAGCCTGCTGGGGTGTAGGTAGGAAGTGTAGACCCTGTAGACTCAGGGTGGACTAGAACCTTTCCAGCCCCACTGGTACTGCCTTTAGCTAAGTGCTATTTACCTTACATCACAGAGAGCCATATGCTCATTAAGTCCTCCTTCAGCTGCTGCTTCCGCTTACAGTCTGCCTAAATTCACCTTGGTGTGCGGGGGGGGGGGCACTCACCCTAGGTTTGGGTACCAACTGCGGTACTGCCCTTCCTTTAAGCCCATTGTAATAGGGGTCTTATCCGGGTAATATCGTGGCTTCTTTCCCCTAGGAGTGTCAGTGATATCCAATTTATATCGATGATGAATATCATCATTTTGGTCTTGATATTTCAAATATATCGATTATTGCTAACTAGACTATAATGACCATGATTTGAGCTATATAACAGTGAAAAAACTTTTCAAATACTATAATTACAAGGTAAGTTAGAGGCATTAAATTGTAGACAAGATTTACAGAATTATTTGATCTAATTTGGAAAGCCCAAATCCTGTGCATTTAGGGGACAAATGGCTGTATCGATATGATGGTTTTATCGATGCGAAAATCGCGATTTCTTAAAATCGCGATGTATCGATTTGGTAGGTATCGATGACACTCCTACTTTCCCCTCTCTTTGATATGCACATTCATCCGTCAGTTGATGTGTACTGTAGTTTTCCCACCATGGATATGACCTTAGCTATTAAAATGGTGTTAAATAATCATCTGCTCATTCGTTACTGACCCTAAGGTGATGTGGCTGTATATGCATTGGTGGTAAAGCCAAAAAGGGGGCTGTCCAGTAAAATGAAGGTATAAAAAGTACTGGGCTTTTTGATAGTTGTTACAACTTTAGTACCGGTAGCATTTTAAAAATCGATGTGTTTCATATATCCACTGTGGGGCTGGGAAATTCCTAAATACCATTGCCAAAAATGCCTACGGTAGTCTAAATACAAGTAGAAGAGCTGCTATGTGGATTGTTAAAATAGGGGGCTGTAAGTAATGTCCATCTGCTACATAGAGGACTATTAAAATGGCCAAAGGGAGGGTGTAGTTTTGCAGTTGGTACCATCAAAATGTCAGTGCCCCCCTCATACCTAGTGAATTCCTACGTGAAGTGTCCAGACTGTCTCAGTAACCAAGGTTACGGTAGGGGTCACACTGAATTAGACCACAGGGACCTCAGACGGGTAGAAATGATCACTGACAGTACTTATTATAAAACAGAAAACTTGAATCGGTCCCACAGAATAACGACACGTGTAGAACCAAATGGCATAGTAAAACACTTGTATGGATTATTTACAATGTGTTGCCCCTAGAAGGTTAATACTGTTCACAACCAGCAATGTTGCCGAAAACTTTTTATTAACGCTAGCCAAAGTCTTGGAACCTTATCCAGGCCATTTCCCTCTCACATAGGCCATATGATATTTCAAGGTACTCATGTGAACTTCATTGTAACTAAAAAGAAATGAGAAAATGTTTGAATATAAAACAAATACACAAAGACTGCCCTTGAGCCAATCTGAAACGTTCTTTCACTATTAGAATATCATGGTAGGCCAGAATGTCCTGCGTCCTTGTCAGCATTAATTCGGCAACACTGGATAAGGCCACCTAAATTTGATAACTTGGATTCAACTTTGGTCGGATAGAGGGGGAAAAAAATCCGAAATTAGAGCCAAAAATTCCCATCGGCCAGAGGGGGGAAAAAAAAAAGGCCCATGTTAAGTCATGTTTTGGGACACCAAATGTACATTTTAGCCAAGAAAAGGTTGATTTTTTACAATTGTATGTCACATGTAAAGGTCAAAACTTTATATTTGTTCATCTCCATGGACATTTTATTTTTTTTTACCCCTAAATGTTGAAAAATCTCATCGGCCAGAGGTAAAAAAAAAAATTAATTTTTTTTTGTTGATTTTGCCAAAAATCTCGTCGCCGGATCCGTAATCCAAGTTATTAGAATAAAACGGCCTAAGCAGGCAGTAGGACTTGTGTATGGGGGGAGGGAGGGGAGGGGCTTGGTCGGGCATTAATTCCATGCACAGTTTCTATTAACGGCATCTACTCAATTTCTCATAGATCACTTTCGGAAAGTAGTACTTGTATTTAAGTACTCCGATATTGGTTGGTGAATATTCATGACGGGAACAAGAAAACGGGACTGTTTGCTATTAACCCTTTAAGAACGGCTGACGCAGGAGTGAATTTTGCCGCATGATGCGCCAATGAAATACTTGTGAGGCTGTTCACCAGCACTTCATTGGAGCATCATGCCAACCCTCCAGGAGTGTATCAATGTCACAGTGTTGGCATGATGCTTGAATGCAGCCCTGGTGACTTCTTCACCAACCCTGCATTCATGCATCGTGACGACCAGTGGGCATGATGCTTTAATGATTCAGCGCCCTTTAATAAAGGGCTAAGCCCTTCAAGGGTAAAGCTAATAAGCCTTGATACTATTGCATTTGCCCATGGAGAAAAATGCAAAGTTATTGTAGGTTAGACTTGTTCGGAGCACCGTAATCTCCCGCGTAGAAGACGCGCTGCGCGTATAAGACGCACCCCAAACTTAGCACATGCAATTTCGTGTATAAGACGCACATTCTAATGCTGATATTTCTAAGATTAGTACATTTCTATAGAAAAATTACCCCTCGTATAAGATGCACCCCCAACTTGAGAGAAAGCTATAAGACTCCCCAGCATTTTGTTTGGCGTAGAGGACGCATCTTATACACGGGAGTTTACGGTAGCTACATTTATGTATAGATATTGGAAACACTGAACACATTGGCACAGTACCGTAATGTCCCGTGTAAAAGGCCTGGCTTATATGCGAAGGTAGGCCCCTAGTGCGCCTTATAGGATCAGAAAAAGTTTGGGGTGCGCCTTATATGCTGGGGTATACTACATTGAATCAGTACTACATGTACCATATGTACCATATCAAAAATGGTCAAAATCAAGACCCAGGTGCGCCCTAGAGGATTCCCTGTCATAATTCGGGGTGTGCCTTATACATAAGGTATGACGGCCGTCCTATTTGAGGACAGGTCACCTGCATGCCCCTGCCCAAGGGTAGAGAGAGAGCCGGGGTGACCTTGTAAATCGTCAACACTTGTGTTTTCTATTTTGCTGTCCTTTGTCATGTCAACCCCTGCCTGAGCTCATACCATAAACACACTATCACATAAAACTGAGTACCGGTAAGACCTGTAGTATCCTTATTCGTTCTAATAAGCGCACATGCTCTAATAAGCGCACACCCCACCTATTGGGACCTAAGATTATGCAAATACAGTGCAATAACAGAGATTTTGTGGGCAAAAACATCGATTTTTAGGCTCTAGGGGGTGCGCTTATTAGAATTAATTGTGTATTGATGTTTTGAGAATCTAACAATTAAATTTCCGCACATGTGCACTTATAAGAAGGAATACGGTGAACTCCCTCCACACCCTCAAGTATTCAGTGATGCCACTTTTCCTGGTTTACCAGGAATTCCTGATTTTCATTCAAAGATTCCTGTATTAATTTATGTTAAATTCCTGGGATTATGTATCCAAAAGTCCAGTTTTCCTGGTTTTTGTCGGCCAGTGAGTGGCATCTCTGAACTGTATTTGTAACAGCCCTTTGAAGGCTGGTAATGTAGGAGTGCATCATGCCTCTGCAGTGCATCATGCCAACTCTCTGTGACTCTATCTACATACTGGAAGAGTCGGCATGGTGCATAGATTTAGATCTGTCAAATAACTTGCCAAGACTGTTTCATAGAATAGAGCCCCCACGTCCACTTTATACACCCTTATGCACTAAAAGTGGGATCCAAGCCTTGCTACAAACTCCTAGCAGGTATTTCCCCAGGCCATACTGGGAGGTATGTGAAGGTGAAAGGGGTTGTAATTCCACGTCGGGATTATGGTAGTTCTCTTGGGTATAATCTGAGGGCCGGTAGATTAGAGTGACCGGGGAGTCAGTACCGTAAACTCCCGCGTATAAGACGCGTCTTCTAGGCCAAACAAAATGCTGGGGCGTCTTATAGCTTTCTCTCAAGTTGGGGGTGCATCTTATACGAGGGGTAATTTTACTATAGAACAGTACTGGATTGACAAAAATCACCCTTAAAATGTGCGTCTTATACGCGAAAATGCATGTGCTAAGTTTGGGGTGCATCTTATATGCACAGCGCGTCTTGTACGCGGAAGATTACGGTAGTTTGATTTGGGGGAGAGACGTTTATACCCTATTATTTCTTGGGAATAATATAGTCTCTCAGGCCTATCCAAAGAATGCTGATCTCCACATGCCCAGTGCAATAGCTGTAATGACACATGAGTCGTTTAGATGGTAAATTCAGTGAACCTAAGGGTTTTCATATCAATTTAACAAGAATTGAATACAGAGTTGATCCACCCCTGCCACCCAGGCTTATCCAGTGTTGCCACATTTTTTTCCGTGCCGATACGTGAAAATTTACTAAAAATTCTCTTCACACTTTCACCCCGAGGTTAAAATATAACAAACAGTTTAGAAATTAATTAAATCTCATAGAAATACAGCATTTCAGAAGATATGATTATACTTTATTCATACTTTACTCCAAGTTTATGCATACTTTAATTCGAATGCAATGATACTTTATTATGGGGGGCCATGCCATGTTTTACAGCTGTCTGGCTATACAGAACGACCCCACATTCTTTACATCGGGTTTTGGCCAAAAAATTAAGACAAAGTTGGTGCTCCATGGCAGAGATATTAGGTAAATGCAGGAAATCTAAGAATAGTGTGAGAAAGTTAAAACATTTTTTGTGCATACAATTTGCATTGTCCGGCGGGCGCTGACTCTTACCTGATGGGAGAGTCAGGCTTCCTGCATAGGGCTAATTTGTCAGGTGGCTGGAATTGTAGGACATAATTTTTTTATGTCGATTTCCTCTTAAAGATGGCTTCCTAAGACATGTTTGTTGCCATTTTGTGAGAAACCTTTAATACGGGGCCCCAGATTATTTGGTTCTCGCAAATCTGTTAGCCTTCATATCAAGTTTAGCTGCCACGGTCAGCCATGTTGGATGTGGTTTCAGGTCTCACAACAGAGGTGTTATTCATGAAATAATGTTATTCATGAGAATCTGCTTGGAGAGTGGAGATTGACTTCCAGTCTGGCAGAAAATGCACCTGCTGATAGCTACCTGTGCAACCCACATGGCATGTGCCAAATCTTGGAAAAGGGTGCGATCTAAAAGTTTCCAACAAAAGACACTCTTCCCACTCACAGACAGCAAAACTAAGGTGGTACTCTTGTCAATACCATAAGCTGATTGTTGAGGATTTATTTCTGTCAAATGTTATTTTTAGAAACTTGCCGTTTCTAGAGCACCTGAAAGTTTTAGGTATGCCAGTCCCAGCGACTCAGTCCTTAACTGAGTCGCGCCCAGTGACTAAATTTGCAGGGATTGTTGAATTTTGAAGGTTTGTAAGAGCTGTCCATTTTCTCCATACATTTCTATAGTAAATCGACTTTTTGTATTTTGACTTTTGGCCTCACCAAATACATGTTTGTTTCAGGGAGTAGTGGCTCTGGTTTAGATTTCTGGGTGCATTTAGATATCAAAGAAGTAGATGAATCTATTGCATGAATTGTTATCATTTCCTTATGATGTTTTTATCCAACCTAGATGTAGAGGTGATAAGTATATGAATAAGAACAAGTGTGATATTGTTGTTAAAAGTAGACATGACCTGAAGCATGGCTAGTTGGGTTGGCCTTGAAGACCAGGAAAAGCTATGACTGATGTTTGATTGGTCTATACAGCTATAATTACCTACTTATTACAACACACAAATTAAGGTAGTTGGGTGTGAAGGCAGGGGGAGGATGGGTAGGTGGTGACACCACCAAACAATCACCAGTGGCTGTGGGAGGCCTATAGCTCGATGCAGCAAGTTGGGAACCTAAAACTTAGTTTTTCCTGAATTTTCGCTAAGAAATGCTGTAGTTTAGCCAAAAATTATCCGATTTACATAATATTTGCAGCAAATGAAAGATGAAACTCATTGCTTTCAGGCCAGGGTAGATGGTATTACAATAATATAGTGCACAGTTTATCACTGAAGTACAAATTATAAATTTAAAAATCATTAGTTTAAAAAAAATCGCTGTTTTTCAAAGTTTGGCCCTATATATTTTGTGAAAAAATATTCTAACCATCAGTTTTTGATAGATAGTGCATAATACTGACCCATCAAGTTTATAAATGAGTATGCTTTTTTCCCCTACCTCTATGGTGGCTTATTACACTATGGGAGACATGTGATTTTTGTTAGTTTGCAAAAACTGTGATTTTCAGCAAAACTTCTGCTTGGTTTTTGATGAGGGACCACATAGATCACCATATATTGACGCGTGATCACCCACTGATACCAGAATTATCCATTTTTATGTTCTACTCGATCATCTTTAAAGGCATATTAAATATCTAAGTGTGAGAAGAATTAGCCACATCTTATGATTCTAGTCTTTGGTGCCGACAACGCTTTTGTTGCTATTTACAGCTAAATAGCTCAATAGTGCATTATAATAGGGCTCACATGCCTTATATGGGGTTCTAATAGCATTTCAATATGGTTTTCAATGGGTCATCAGGTCAAAACAACAATGGATGATGGAATTTAATAGAAACAAAAGGGTTTTGCACCATGGACCTGTTCACATTGTTCAGGTCTTCAGATATTCTTATCTTGAAAATGATGAAGACATTTATGAGCATGGTGCTTTTCCAGTCCATATGGGACCTACAGAGGGCACTTTGTCTTGTTTGACATGTATTATGAGGGAATAATGCATAGCAAATGATTCTATTTTCATATTTTGTTATGATTTTTGAGATAGAATCATACACAAGACTTGTCTTGTGCATCATATACAAAAATGTCCCTTGAATGAAGGCATTTTACATGCACAGCTGCCTCCAAAACTGGAAAACACTCAGGTTCCCAACTTGCTGCATCGAGCTATAGGGGATGGTAGGTAGGCACACCACTGGGTGTGGGAGGTTGGGGGGGGGGGGTGCTCAGCTAGGCCTCAAGGGTCCTTGGTGGATTGGGGGGAGGTTACTTAGTCATGCCTTAATACCGTAAAGTCCCGCGTATAAGACGCGTCCTCTATGCCAAACAAATGCCTTGTGCGTCTTATAGGATTTCTTCAAGTTGGGGGTGCGTCTTATACAAGGGGTAATTTTACTATAGAAATGTATTGAATTTACAAATATCAGCATTAAAATGTGCGTCTTATACACGAAAATGGTCCTGCTGAGTTTGGGGTGCGTCCTATACGCGCAACGCGTCTTCTACGCAGGAGATTACGGTAGTCCTGGGTGGGCAGGGGTAGGGTCAGTGGCTTGGTAAGGTGCTCACAGAGGCTGTCAGAATTGTGCTAGTGGGAGGGGGGGAGACAATCAAGCAGGTACATGCGTCCTTACTGACATGGGTAGGGGGAGGGTGTAGATGTCGCAGAAAAGGATCATTATAGGGTTGTACTTATATACCTTTACTTTGCCACAGCTGTACTAAGGGTTGGGGAAGGGGGAGGGGACACTCAGTCACACCTCAGCATTCTTGGGTGGGTAGCAGTGGTTGTTGTGGGTGGGAGGAGGAAGAGCCATAGATCAACACCACCAGCACCACCCTTATGCTTGCATTCTATCATCTAACTTTTTAAATCATAGTCAAAAGTGAATTCTGAGAGTTGGATGTTATTTCTCATCAAAATTATTGGTCACATTATGTGAATACTCCTAAAAGCTTGAAGTTGGTATATTACAGGTTGAAATCGGCCAATAAACAGCAGTACCATAAATCCTTGTGTATAGAACTACAAAGTTCTGTTGTTCTAAAGGTCTATATCAGAGTTCTATAGTTAAAACTAACTGCCACGACCCCCCATACTGGTAACTGGTTACCAATTAGACTACTTTCATTGAAAATTGCTGTCTAGTTTTGGTAAAGAGCATATGGCAACACTGCCTATTTAAGCCCCTATAGGGAGACAACAGACTCAATTGGGCCATTATGCTGACCAATGGGCATGATGCACTGCTGTATCAGCGGCCGTTAGTACGGTAAAAGGGTTTTAAAAGGGGACTGTGTTAGATTGACATGTGCTGAAATGTATAGGCTGCAAGCCGTGTTGGAGCACTCGACTGCAGCTACAACTACTCACAGATAACCACACTTATCGGTAACAACTTCACCTCACCTACCTCTTAGTACTCACTTTGTTGTACATCACATCAACCTTTAACCCTCTGCCCTGTGCCGGGGGCAAAAGAAAATCCCCAGGGCACAGACATATTTGAAAGTTGTGCTCGGTCGGCACAAGAAGAAAAATGGTAAAAATCCATTTTAGTTTTTTTTTAAATCACTGTATTAAATTTCTAAGTTCACTATTAATTTTAAAAGAAAGAAATCAGTTAAAATGTAAAGAAATTGTGGGAAAATGAAGACAGTTATCACTGTTTATGTGGGGCACAATTTTCCTGTACAGGGAACAACTTTTTCAGATCTTTTGCCCATAGGTACTCCTTCTGTGACTTCCCGGACCATAAGGCAGTGGCAAGTCCTCACTACAGTGGTTACTGCCATATCAACTGTTAGGTGACTGCAACTGTAGTCATCACTGGAAATTCACTCACTTTTCACTCCATCAATCCATGTGATCCACTGTCTTCTGACTGAAGTGTCTCTCCCTGGCAGTGTGAATGCAGTGAGCAACTGCATTTCAGCTCAAGTACCTGATCAGAATTCTAAAACCACTGCTGTAACACTCCTGCCCCCACTGGTGATTCAGTGGTCCACTGTGTTGAAACTGGAGTAACTCTGAGGGCTTCTAGTCACACTTCTTGTACTTTGAGTAATTAGAGGTATATATCAAACACATGGGTAGATAATTACAGATTTTTCCACAATCTGAATAATTATTGATATTACAGTTTTAGCAATGCCAATGTGAATGTCTGTATAGGGTATTATGCAGATCCTCCTCTGTCAGAAAAAAAAACCAACAGCACCTGTTTCAAGTTGCTAGAGGCCCCACTTGTGCTACCTAAACCTGCAGTATAGCCATAGTGTCCCTATCTCCAAATATGTAGGAAGTAAATGCTCTACTCTAATAGGTAGGGGCAGTGGCTCAGCGGTATAATGCACAGGGGTTGTGAGCAGGAGGATGCAGGTTCCAAGTCCCCCCAGCAGCAGAAAATGTCACTGGAAGATCAAGTAGTAGTACCTACAGCAAACAAGAACCATACAGTACCATCACACATCCTACTATTTCAGCATTTGCCAGTGCCTTTAGCAGTGGCTTGGAGTGCTGGGCTGCTACCTCATTTACATATTTCGGACAGGCTGTTTTATGACTTCCTTTCAACTGCCCTTACAGTGCTGAGGCACTGCAGTATGACTTCTCTAAGCCATGACCTGGATGCAGTTAGGGGGAGGTATCTACTCCTCCAGTGAGAACAGCTTCATGATAACTGTAGTATCACTGTCTACTACACTGTTTTATCACCCAGTGACCACTTCTGGGGCACACTTTTTCTTCACTGGTAATACACTGTGCTACCACTGGATCTTGTCCCGGGTTGATTTGTCGAGCCCTGCATCATACCCATTGGTCATCATGATGCATGAATGATAGGTGATGCTGACGCGACCGGGTAAACTCACAGTGGCTGGGCATGAGGCACTAACACATTCGCAGCCTCGAAAGGTTGGCAGTTTCAAAATTAAGTGCCAAATTTGTTACTTATGTCTTATATTATATGTGAGGTACTATAGTTAGTGTATCCTTTGTATCCTGACTTAAATAGTACACATTCCATGTTAAAAGTCAGGTAAAACAATTTTAAAAGGTCAGTTTAAAATATATTTTGAGGAAAAAGTCAGTTAAAACTAACATTCTGACTTATTCAGGTAAAGATGATTTCATCATGACAAGGGATGATGAGGAGATGTGCAAAGTTTCTTTTTCATGCCCTGGCAGGAGAATAAATGAATTATTGTTTTGCGACGCCCACAAATTTTCTGCTATTCAGTCAGATAAAAGTCAGTTAAAACTGCGACCGATAACTAGTAGGATCCCTGAACTTGCATGCTTAAGATGTCTTGGTACCTGAGAGTCCTTTATGTAAGCCACAGTAAGTTTATATTCTACATGAACCAAAGGCCCTCTGTGGCTGATAGAATGGCTTACATAAATAATGATATTGATTTACCAGACAGCCAGCAGCAACCCGGTGAGTCTAAATTAGACAATTACCATCCAGCACTTGTAACTGATGAAGCACTGAGTGATCGAGTTAGCTCTTGTATACCGAGGTAGCGGATTGTCCAATGGGCACTGCCATGGCTGAAGCTGGTTACCAGCAGTAGTCACTGATAATAGTTATCAGATAGGTACCACCTTTCCCCTGTGAGGCCTGAAGTGAATATTTCGGATAATTTCATTGGCTGATGATTAATCCCACTAGTTTGGTCAGGCTGGATTGATTTCAGACCAATGAACTAATCCACCCATTCTCTGTGGGACTCTAATGCTGCAGTCGGTACCCATTATGATAGCTGCAGCTGCTATCAGTGTTCATCTTGCCAGTACCAGATTTTAGAGTTGACCCCTATATTAACCCAGTGAATTCAGAATAGAGCCTGAATTCTTTGGGTTAGGGCTTGAAGGATGAAGCTATATTTACAAGTTGCTTGCAAAAAGATTTCGTACCAATAGTAGACAGTATCTATTATTGGTTAATTTCCAGGAATATCCTCCAATAATGTTAACTATGCACACTGCTGGTACCTGTACCTGAATTCTTCCATATGATTGAGCCACCCGACTGCCACTGCCTTAAGAACTGAAGCTTATAGAAGTCATGTAAAAGATTTTTACTCAACGATCAGTTAAGAAGACATCTTGAGAAAAGTCAGTTGAAAATCAGTTGAAATAAACATTTTGGCTAAAAGCAGTTAAAGATAATTTAGTTTGGGGGTTGCGAGATTTCTTGTGGATGTGCGAAAAAAAAATCCTGCATTTTCTGACAGTGGATAACTTTTTTTTGTAACCTGCACGAATCATCTGTTCAGGTAAAAAGAAGGAACCCCACAATTGTCCTTTCAATATGATGGAGCAGTCACATGGGTTAGTCTAAATGAAAGAAATACCTTAATCACCCGCATATATACAGTAAGGCGCGTGTAATACGCTAGTGTAACTTGTAAGACCTCCTGGGCCTTATAGAATCAGTCGTAATTCTGTCTGCATTATACCGGTACTCAGGGCACTTATTCTAGAGAACAGTACTAAACTTTTGAAAATCAAACTTCTGCTATGCATTATAGCATTTCGCCTTAGTATGAGCCTTATACGTGGGGTGCGCCTCATACACAGAAGATTACAGTAGGTAATAACCTACTGGTGCTACCGTAAATTCCCTCATATATGCCGCATCCCGCGTATAATCCGCACCTTGACTTTAGGAGAAGGTCAAGGTGCTTAGGAAAGTACTGTTCCATAGTGCTAAATACCCTTGGGTTCTGGTATAAGCTGCAGCTTATAGGAGAGAATTTATGGTAGTATGAACTCTCTTCTAGGAAGTCTTTACTACCGTCTTTCCACCTCGATCATACTTCAGCTCCCATTTAGACTGATTTATGTACCGCGGTGTCGTGTCGCAGTACACCACACCTCCCTGATCAGAAAGTCACCAAGTTATAATATACTGAGTAGCACAATATACCCAGGTACAGGTTTTATGGAGAGTCGTGTGCGATAAATTACTTTCAGATAATTACAATTACAAATTACCTTACTAAAGACGAGCTGCAAGTTAAGATGAGCTCATGAAACACCATATCAAATTCACCATTTGGCTTCTCAATATTCAAAGTTTTCATGGGGAGGTTCCCCCAGATCCCCCTTTTCCTTTTTTTCCTCAAATCACACTTATTAGTAATTACAAAAAGTGTGTCCACCTTCTTAAGGTCCCCCCTCCCCTTTTTTCCATATGTACCGTAATCTCCCGCGTAGAAGACGTGCTGCGCGTATAAGACGCACCCCAAACTTAGCACATGCATTTTCGCGTATAAGACGCACCTGTTAGGTACCAATTTTGTAAATTCAGTACATTTCTATAGTAAAAGTACCCCTCGTATAAGACGCACCCCCAATTTCAGTACATCCTATAAGACTCCCCAGCATTTTGTTTGGCGTAGAGGACGCGTCTTATATGCGGGAGATTACAGTATGTGGTAGATAGAGTGTAAGTGAGTGAGAAATAGATGTTTAAGGCTATTTTGACAGCTAAGGTCATATTCATGGCGAGAACTACATTACACAATTTCACATAAGAATGCATAGGTGTCCACGCATATGTGCACCACACATATCTGAGGGGATAGGAAAGAGGAGAGAAAGACCCTTTTAAGCGGGAAGCCGGGTAGATAGAGTGTAACACAGCAGTCAGTGCATGGGCTGGTTCTATTACAGGTAACCACAGCCTCAGCCTCCAGCACACACTGGTCACATTAAATGTGGTATATGACTGAAGGCTGATACACCTGCGGCACAGGCCATTACTGACTACCCTTCACCTTAGGTCCCCTTAAGCCTTTAATGGTTGCTGATGCATTAATGTACATGCCCATTGGTCGTCATGGTGCACCAATGAAGTGCTGGCGAGACTGCTCGCCAACACTTCATTGGTGCATCATGCCGATCCTACGGGGATGATACAAAAACTCCTGGAGGGTCGGCATGATGCTCCAATGAAGTGCTGACGAGCAGTCTCACCAGCACTTCATTGGTGCATCATGTTGACCAATAGGCATGAAACAGTTTAATACTATTTTCATGTAATTGTAGGGTGCCTGTAAGGTGCACCACCACCCCCTTTTGATGTTCTAAGATAAGCAGTAAGCCTCAGAATAGCCACGGCTTTTATAAATACATAAGGTATACACCATGGCCTCTATGCGGGGTACTACTTTGGCTCATCACGGTAAAGCAGGTTTTGTTTAGTAAAGAGTTAAGACGGGCTTCCCTAGCCTACTTAAAAGGGTCTATATCTCCTCTTTCCTATCCCTCGGATGTGTGTGGTGCACATATGCACGGGCACCGACACATTCCTCTGTGAAATTGTGTAATGTCGTTCTCACCATGAATATGACCTTAGCTGTCGAAATGGCGTTAAACATCTATTACTCACTCTCACTCACTTTAGTAAAGAACAGGATATGGGGAATAAGGACACTATGTGTATAATGTATACATGTATGGGTTGTAATGTAATGTGACTTAATGTAAACCCCACCTTATAAGCTTCACCCTCATATAACCCAAACCCTGATGTCTATTGCTATAAACCACACTGGATTGCTGAAATAGTTGCTGCACCCTGCACACCCAAATTTTAAGGGAGCTATAAGCCGCATCTCAGGCTTGGGAACTGTATTGTTAATACTGTTTTATAGTGCCAATTACTTGCCTATAAACCACACCCTCTCTTTGGGTTGATCCTATAAGCGACAGGCAGCTTGTAGTTTGCACATAAGCCGTGACATACTGCGGGAACTTACGATATGCTCCCATTGAAGGGTTAATGTAACACATGTGAATGTACATGTATATATGTGACATTATAGCACAAAAAGATTCATTTTACTGTAATCTCCCGCGTATAAGGCGCGTCTTATATGCCAAACAAAATGCTGCTGAGTCTTATACGTGGGAGGGACATTGCCTTGAGTTTGGGGTGCGCCTTATAGGTGGGGTATTTTTACTATAGATCAGTACTAAATTAACAAAAAATCTGCCCTTATAGGTGCGCCTTATACGTTAAACAGTCCTCTCTTAGTTGGGGGTGCGCCTTATACGCGAGCTGCGCCTTATACGCGAGAGATTATGGTACTCCTAATTCAATAATGTGGATGTGTATAAAAAGGGTGTGACATTAGCTGCTGTAGGTTACCCTGTATTAGATAAGTATAGTGTGTGTAAGTATGTCATGACCTTGTGGTGCCCCCTATGTGCAGCCATGTGTACCTGCCCATGTAAACACATCATACACACTGTAGGTACACACAAACAGGCAGGCTGGTTAAGGGGGAGGGGGTTGTATGTTGAGGTATGCACCAGTCTAGATAGGGCCTTAAAAATGTGTGTGTATTTTAGATAACAAACTGAAAAATACCATGTAGGGAAGCTTTAAAAAAAAAACACTTTCAAGGAAAAGACAACCCTATTTCCATGATGATGTATTTTGGTAGCATTTCCATTGAATAAACAGTCAGGCATATGTTTTACCATATCTGCTAAGGAGAGGAAGACGTCACAGGAGACCAGATGCATCCCACTATTGACTGCACAATACTGTATGTCGGCAAATAAATGGTCCTTGTAAGTGTCCTTTTTGGCCCTGCTTCCATATTTCCTTTATTTACTATAGTACAAAATAGTCCCAGTGAGTTACCTGAATGATATAAGATTGTTGTACACTTAACGTTAGGCTGGTCCGTCGGTGTCAGGATAATGTGACCGACCAGGTGATGTGTCTACAGTTTGCGACATGTTACCTGCGTGAGGCAGCACGATAAAGAGGGGCCTTGAGCCACGAGTGGTATTTCACCGCTACGAGCCGTGTCCCACTGCTACAAGCAGACTCCTAAATATATGCACGCGCGCACACACACCCACCCACTCATATGCGCAAACCCGAGGTAGGCCTGCAGCCTACCATTACTATTGAATAGTTTAAAATTCTTGAATGTCTGAGTTCCTCGATGGCCCCCGGACGTAAAACTAAACAAACAAACAAACAAACAAACAAACTTAACGTTAGCCATAAAAAGCACACCGTAAAACCCCGGCTATAAGTCGATTTTTTATTTTTTATTTATTTTTCTTATAAGTCGATTTTTTTCCCCAAGGAGGGGGGGTCGACTTATAGGAGGGTTTTTTTATATAATAGATTATAGTGTTAATATATTTCTAGCATTTTTTCTATAGGTCGATTTTGATTCTCAAAGAGGGAGGTCGACTTATAGGTGGGGTCGACTTATAGCCGGGGTTTTACAGTATTTTGTAATACCCGTAATGCTCAAACAATGCAACACCTGATGCATCTGGTCTCCTGTGATGTCATACTCTGCATTAGAGAGGTCTCCAGCCTGCCCTTACCAAAGCAGATATGGTAAAAAGTACGCCCAAATCTCTTTATTCAATGAAAATACTACCAAAATATGTTAACATGGAAATAGGGTTGTCTTTTCCTTTAAGTATGGCCCTTGTTAAGTAATCCTCAACCCGCAGCTAATACAATCAGTATCACAGCTAGTATATGTGTCAGTGGGATGACATTCTGTCCCGGGGGGTCACTCACTATTTGTCACTGACAGGGGTGTGCGGCTCGCAAGGCCACTTTTTGACCAAAATCCCTCTCAGCAAGGGTCTAGTTTTTGTCAAAATCCCTCTCAGCAAGGGTCACTTTTAGCCAGAATCCCTCTCAGCAAGGGTCACTTTCCCCAACTTTCAATGGTGCATGTCAAAATAAACAGGAATTTTCAGGATTTTTACCATTTTTTTGGCAAAATATAGTCACTTTTGAAAGAATGTCCTCATATTTAGAGTAGATTTCAAGAAAATGAACCTAAACGGGCATATTTGTGTCCAAAACCCCCCTCACCAAGGGTTACCTTTTGCCTGAAATCCCTCTCACCAATGATAAGGGGTGTCGGGGGCTCAGCCGCACACCCCGTCAGAAAGAAATTAAGTGCCCCCCCCCCCATTCTGTAAGCCCTTACTGACCTGGTAAGGTAGGACTGAGAGAGTAGGGTGTATTACATTGTATATCAACCAATGTGCTGTATAGTGCGTATAGTGGGGCACCTTCCCTCAGGCTGTCCTAGAGTTGGGCGTAGGAATAATACTTTTTTTCATGTTAAGAACGAGCCTTACTATAGATTTGTGTGGAATCACCCATTCCTCACACGGGCATGAAGAAACTGAATCTCATTCTCGATGGCCGCATTCTCCACTCTAATCTATCAAAATAGCCTCAAACCTCTTTTAAACAAGAAAAAAATGTTGCAAGGACCACAGATAGGAGTTGCCACTCTACGGCCGACATGTGACGTCATGGCCGACGTATGAGGTCACAAATTGCGTCATAAGGTGACCGTGACGTCACTGACAAACCAAAAACATAATGAAGCTTCTATGGTCGCTGCGCTCCTGGCTGCTACCCGGCAAGCAACTCCAAAAAAAAAATGTTTTTGAGCACATTTACCACCAAGGCAAATACAGAGATCCACTCCAAACTGAGTGTTTCTTTATGAGTTATCCTCGAAGCAGTATTCCACTCGGCTCCACCTCGTGGGATGCTGCTTTGAGGAAACACTCAGTTTGGAGTAAATCTCGTGAACCTCTGTCTATGTAATATGTAGATGACTTAGTGCAAGAAGGTTGTAACTTCATCTCGGCAACTCTTGTGACTCTGAGTATTAAAAACCCACGTTAGTCCATTTAATATCATAACCAGAACAAAAACACAAACTAATCCGAAAATCAAATTAAACTTGACATTAATCAGAAGAAACCTGAAGGGTCAAGATTGGAAATCGTCATTCAATTTGTCCACAAATTTTCACCGAAATGAGCTTCTATAAATGGCACTTGAGAAGACCTTGCACAGATTACCGAATCTTGTCGGTGAATATCAAATAACTGGGAAGGGATTATTTCAGTCCATATACATGCATGATATGATGGCCTTAGTGCAAGAAGGTAACTGCATATGAGTCAACAAGGTAACCGGTTAAAAGGTACCTCCGTGAGGTGCCACATAGAGGTACCTTTTACCCAGTTTACCCAGATGAAGATACAACCTTATTGCACTAAATAAGCTACAATTTACAATACCTGCCCACAACTAAGCATTCAAGATAGTTTGTAAAAGGTGAAAGGATGATCATGAAATGTGTCAAAATACCGTAGGACATAATGTTTAGAAATGACTCAAAAAAAGGGGTTATAAAGACTTGACCCCTTATTGAAGTCCTGCATGGTGTATTAATGCAGCCTGCCTGTTTGTTGAGTATACTATTTCACAATTTGGGTTTTCATTTTACATGAATACATCCTCACCTTTTCCACTCAATATCGCTTGAAACATGCCTCATTCTCACCTTATAGGCTAGATGCATTCAAGTCATACTCACCGGTGCTGCATTGGTGCATCATGATGAAAAAATAAAAACATAGCCTTATAGGACATCATGTGGTCCTTAAAGAAATAAAATTGAAGTAATTCCGATTTTCAAATTGAGAAAAGTTTGTTGAGATTTAACCCATTGTGTTCTTGTTTGTTTCAGGTATGTATCTACATTACCAGCCTCTGGGTTGAAAGGGTTAAACCATGTTACCATGGTGACAGGTATGTATCTACATTACCAGCTTCTGAGGTAAAAGGGTTAAACCTAGTTACCATCATGGTGAGAGGTATGTATCTACATTACCAGCCTCTGGGGTAAAAGGGTTAAACCATGTTACCATGGTGAGAGGTATGTATCTACATTACCAGCCTCTGGGTGAAAAGGGTTAAACCATGTTACCATGGTGAGAGGTATGTATCTACATTACCAGCTTCTGGGGTAAAAGAGTTAAACCATGTTACCATGGTGAGAGGTATGTATCTACATTACCAGCCTCTGGGTGAAAAGGTTAAACCATGTTACCATCATGGTGAGAGGTATGTATCTACATTACCAGCCTCTGGGATAAAAGGGGTAAACCATGTTACCATGGTGAGAGGTATGTATCTACATTACCAGCCTCTGGGATAAAAGGGGTAAACCATGTTACCATGGTGACAGGTATGTATCTACATTACCAACCTCTGGGGTAAAAGGGTTAAACCATGTTACCATGGTGACAGGTATGTATCTACATTACCGACCTCTGGGGTAAAAGGGTTAAACCATGTTACCATGGTGACAGGTATGTATCTACATTACCAGCCTCTGGGGTAAAAGGGTTAAACCATGTTACCATGGTGACAGGTATGTATCTACATTACCCACCTCTGGGGTAAAAGGGTTAAACCATGTTACCATGGTGAGAGGTATGTATCTACATAACCAGCCTCTGGGGTAAAAGGGTTAAACCATGTTACCATGGTGAGAGGTATGTATCTACATAACCATCCTCTGGGGTAAAAGGGTTAAACCATGTTACCATGGTGACAGGTATGTATCTACATAACCGTCCTCTGGGGTAAAAGGGTTAAACCATGTTACCATGGTGAGAGGTATGTATCTACATTACCAGCCTCTGGGGTAAAAGGGTTAAACCATGTTACCATGGTGAGATGTATGTATCTACATTACCAGCCTCTGGGGTAAAAGGGTTAAACCATGTTACCATGGTGAGAGGTATGTATCTACATTACCAGCCTCTGGGGTAAAAGGGTTAAACCATGTTACCATGGTGACAGGTATGTATCTACATTACCAGCCTCTGGGTGAAAAGGTTAAACCATGTTACCATGGTGAGAGGTATGTATCTACATTACCGGCCTCTGGGATAAAAGGGTTAAACTATGTTACCATGGTGAGAGGTATGTATCTACATTACCAGCCTCTGGGGTGAAAGGGGTAAACCATGTTACCATGGTGACAGGTATGTATCTACATTACCAGCCTCTGGGGTAAAAGGGTTAAACCATGTTACCATGGTGAGAGGTATGTATCTACATTACCAGCCTCTGGGGTAAAAGGGTTAAACCATGTTACCATGGTGAGAGGTATGTATCTACATGACCAGCCTCTGGGGTGAAAGGGGTAAACCATGTTACCATGGTGATAGGTATGTATCTACATTACCGGCCTCTGAGGTGAAAGAGTCAACCCATGTTACCATGGTGACAGGTATGTATCTACATAACCGTCCTCTGGGGTAAAAGGGTTAAACCATGTTACCATGGTGACAGGTATGTATCTACATTACCGGCCTCTGAGGTGAAAGGGTTAAACCATGTTACCATGGTGACAGGAAGGTGGGAGGTTTTTAACGCTTGTATTACAATTAAGTCAGTACAGGTATATACCCTTCAGGTGTACTCAGACTTTGAGAACATGATATTAGGGCATTAGGTGTAATTTACATAGAAGCAACCACTTCACATTTTCTCATGAAAAACCGCGTTGATGTTAATAGATTTGGAGGGCTGAATACTCCCAGCCCTTATACAGGACAGGCCTGGCGCTTATTCAAGATATATTTTCAATGTTTAACCCTTATGGACCATTAAAGCATTATGCCCTTTGGTCGTCATGATGCACAAATAAAGTGCTGACTGCTCGCCAGCACTTGTTTGGTGCATCATGACTACCCTCCAGGATTGAGTATAATGACCCCGTAGGGTTGGTATGATGCATGATTTTTTTTTTTTTTTTTGTGACTATTATTTATTCTGGAGGTACGAGAAGGTTCAGTTGATCCTCTTTGCATCGGGCTCCAGCCGTGCATATTTGTATGTTGGTAATTACATAAAGCTGAGTAGTGAGTGGATATTACACACATCCAAACTAATTATATATACTTCTTAATGTAGCAGTAGTTGGATAGTCTGGCACCAAATTGCATTTTAGTGCTCAAATAGATACTTGTTTAGAAATAGTACCGATGATGGATTGTGCAATTATGCACACTATTGTACCTCATTTTAGTAATTACATTAATGACACGCATTTGATAAATGTGTAGTAAATTTTAGAATTAAATGCGAGGAGTCAGAAAAGGTGTAACAGGATTATAGGGTTACTTGACATGTAACCAGCTAAAAAATAACCTATAGGTACAACTAACGTGTCTACCTGTAATTATCTCTTAACTTACTGAGCTTGCTCACCTGTTTCTTCTTAAACTTGCTTGTGGTAGCTATGAGCCTTTCCTGCAGTTCAAGATTATTCCATAACTGTGCACATTTGAAGTTTAAACTTCGAGTATATGACCTGTTATTATGCATATTTTGGGCGAGTACAGGACCATCATGTAGTCTTGTTTCCCTAGGTGCTATCACTAGCCCAATACCCTTTGTAACTTTCCTATGGGCCTGGCTTAATACATGGGCTGCTCTTCTCTCACTTAGCTTGTTCAGCTTCGCGAGGGAGTGCTGCCTATCTATTCTAGTACGTGGTGGTGCTCTCAGTGCTATACTCAATCCTCTATTCTGTATATATTGTAATTTTTTGATTAGCCCTTCATTAGCTCCTTCCACCAATACATCACCAGACTCTAGGTACGTTAGCACCTTACTTTTGTAAATTTGCACCGCTTGTTTTACTGATATGTATTTTCTTATACGTGCCAACAAATACACCTTATGTGAGGCTAGCTGTATCATCCTTTGTATTTGTTTGTTGTACGTCAACTTGCTGTCCAAAACAATTCCCAGATATTTGAAGTCCGAAGACATAGTAATAGGAGTAAAGTCAATTTTTAACTCTGGGATATTGATGCATTAATACATCAGCGGATCATTTAAAGGATCATATAAACAGCCCCTTATCTGTGGCGCTTAAACAAGACCAGCTTATATTCAAAAACTTGTGCTTTAAACCAATTATATACTATTGAATGATCACCAGAGGTAACAAAGGGGTATTGAAAACAATCTTAGGCGCTAAAAACAGTATTCAAATAAGCGCCTGTCTCAAATAAGGGCTGGGGTAACACAGGTATTGAAATTAATAAGCGTTTGGGTGCTTAAACTGGCCAATACTGTAAATCTCTCATCTCGAGGCAAGACATCCCTGATACACAAACCCAACAGGAGATTGCCACTCCAGGGTGGTACCACATATTTGGTGACTTATTAATGGTTACTTTTGTAGGGGCCAGCTCTAGCTTGTCCCCGCTCTGGATGTACCAACCCTCAGGGGCTGGTCAGCTAGTGGACGCACTCCATGTTGTATCATACCGATCCAGGTGTATGTGGAAGGTAGAAAACGTCAGGTCTGGGGATGTAGCTCAGTGGTAGAGCACTCACTTGCAAGTTGAGAGATCCCAGGTTCGAAACCCGGTGTTTCAAAGTACGTTTTGTCGCCGACCTCTACACTTTAAATAACAATGGGCACGTCAGTTATCTGCCATAAATGATGAAAGCATTAGGTAATAGATGAGGCAGTATGGGGTTGTTGTTTTTTTACAGGAAATAATTATTAAAGTGTTAAGTGCTGTCTACCGTACTGAGGTCATAAGCCGATGTTTATTTGCTATTTTAGTTAAAAATTGGCTTCTGAATTCTTTCCAAAGTCTACCCTCGGCTTATAACCAGGGTTTTATTATTATAGACTAAAGAGAAAATAGTTAAAATTTGGCCCTAAAATTGGCTTGTATATGATGTTTCTTCAAAGTCTACCCCTGACTTATGACTGAGGTTGGCTTATGGGGGAGTTTTAGGGTAATACCGCCACAAATATCTCACCGTATGTGGGTTCGCCGAACTCTGAGAGATTGACCTTAGCATTAACCAGGTAACCTTGTTAATTTGATCTACTCGTCTCATTAGACTTAATGATGCACACATGGGACCTCGCACTGACCCTGCGACACACCACCCACCTCATTAACTCGTCATCCTAATGACACGATTTCCATGTGTTAAATGATTCTATAAATATATTTTTGAGGTAAAGGTAAAGTACCCAGAATGTCTCATGGTTAATTCTGCCTTACAGGGATGTAAGTCTTCAGGATTTATCAGGATTTCCTGATTTTTGAAATTTTTAAATGACGTTTATTTTCCTTACATGAGTGGTAAGGAGGGCTTTTTGTGAAAAATAGAGGGCTTTTATATAAAGTAAAATTATGGTTCCTGATTTTTGCCTATTCCTGACTTACATCCCTGTGCCTTAAGAGAAATAGCCATAAGCATGCACAGACATATGGATGGACCAGGTATACAATCTGATAGTTGCTTTGGGCTGCTGAGCCGTGACCAGGTAATACACGTACACACAGGCTAGACGCAGTTGGGGCATGGTATATAGGACTCAGTATGGAGGCCTAGTGGAGTCGCCATTTTGAATTTCGCTGGTTGAGGTAAACCCCACTGATAAGACCTACCATGATGGGTACCTTGTCCCTGGTTAACATCCACTTCCAGGGACATGCTGGTCCCATCTTATCAGTTCTTATCAGTGTGTGTCACGGAACCAGCTCCAGACCAGCTAGTGGCCAATACTTCAACCTGATAGCTCCTTTAGGCTGCTGAGCCGTGACCAGGTAATACACACGGCCCAGACGGACATTAGCACTAATCCTTCACTCATAAGAACTCACCAAGCTGTACATTATACATACAGACTTTGGATGGGGGAGGGGTGAAGGTCGGTGGGGGGGGGGGGTCTTACTGTGTGTGTGTGGGGGGGGGGGGCACACTAACCCCACTAGGTATTTTGGTGCAGCTCAGCCACTATTCTGATAGCCAGAAGCCACTGTCACATTTACAGCTAGGCTGTTATGGCTAATGAACAAAGATCAAGTGAACAAATATATTTTTCTACTTCAATGTATGTCTGCATTATAGGAAATAATATGATTTGAGACTGAAAATCAAGCATCAATCATTGTCCAATTTCTCTCTCTCAGACTCATGTCTCTACAGAGCTATCTAAGTGTATCACTCACTCACTCATTGAGTGTATACTGAGGGGAGCGTGAACTAAGTTACAGGTCTACTGGCTGGTACTACTGGTGTATGTCACCATGATACATGAGACTATTCACCAGGGCTGCAATAACTCTTTACAGGCAACATGATGTATCACAAGCAATGTGGTACTAAGGAATGTTTTAGTTTATTTACTGCTCACATATTGATATTAAAACTGAAACCAGATAAAGATGGTTTCCTATAGCCCTGTCAGTTGAACTTCGCTTCATTTGGACATGTGGCGCCTTCTCAATGCCTGGCCTCTATATATACGTGTAAATAGCCACCTAAGTTTCTTGTGTATAGTGTCATAACCTCACTCCTTGTTTGAGGTAAAGCCTGTATAAGGCAGGATATAATCCTCCGTCTGTAAATTGATCTCTTAATTTGGGCTTGTGATGTCTTGTTCTCCTGTCACCTGTAATGTATAATGTATTGTTAAAATATTGTCAGATTAATTCGATATTTTGTTACACTTTACCTATTTATTTATCTTATATTATTTGAAGCACAAAGGCTAAGATGTGTCAAATCGAATTTAAGTTACCGTAGAATCTGGTGTTGTTTGCATCATGCACCACTGGTTTACTTTGGGTTGACCAGTATAACTGATCATTGTAAAACCAGGACCAAATAAACAGTTTAAAAAAAAAAAATTGGTTGTACCATACATTAACCCTGTACAGGCAACATGATGTTTCATTGGTTGTACCATACGATAACCCTTTACAGGCAACATGATGTTTTATTGGTTGTACCATACGATAACCCTTTACAGGCAACATGATGTTTTGTTAGTCAAGCCAAAAATTAACCACTTACAGGCAACATAATGTCCTATTAGTCATGCCATATGATAACCCTTTACAGGCAACATGATGATTTATTAGTCATGCCATATGATCAATTAATTGGCCAGGGTATCCCCTGGGCTATTGGAGCCGGGTTTTCAGCCAGATCCACAAATTTGTAATCACCAACTTTAGGGTGTAATCATTCAGTGATATACTGTTAGTTTACACATTTTTCAAAATGTCAGTATATGTTAGCATAGTATATAGTATGTAGCCCATTGAGCATAGATGTCACTGATATCCTCAGGCTATGCCTGTGACCTTAACCATTTCACTGAATTCATTTCCTGCTTATTTTGGTTTACCGTTATGTCCCGCATAGAAGGCACAGCTCACGTAGAAGGCGCACCCCCAACTCAGAGTAGGCAGATTCACGTAGAAGGCGCACCCCTCCAGGCAGATTTTTGTCAGTTTAGTACTGTTCTATAGTAAAAAATACCCCCTCCCCTATAAGGCGCACCCCAAACTGAAGGCAATTTACCACCTGTGTAGAAGGCGCACCCCCAATCTGATTCACGTAGAGATTACGGTATATTTTGTTTCTTCTAATTAAATTACGAGCTTCTTTCCTTAATAGAATAATTCTACCTTCATTATCTTCATGTAATGAGGGATCTTTTCATTCTTTCAAGTTGAGCAATATGGTCATTAAAGCTTCGTGTCAACTAAGCAAAAGGCCGTTAGCCACACCTTGGGCTTGAATTTTGAAGATTTAGCGCTATCCAAATATGTGAAAACCCTGCCTATAAGTCCTTCCCTGAATTCCAGGTGGTAAGAAAAGCAGGCCGTTTAGCGTCCCAACTCTTAAGGTGCATCATGCTCATTGGTCGTCATGATGCACCAATGAAGCGCTGGGGAGACAGCTCGCCAGCGCTTCATTGGAGCATTATGACGACCCTCCAGGAGTAGGGTCAACGTACCCTATAAGTATAAGCCACGCATTATATGGGGAATATTAGGGAAGATGGCAGTTAAACGACAGGTTTGGAACACTTCAAAATGTAGGAGAGAAATCACATGTACCTTGCATAATCCCCACTTTGACCTATAGTTTCAGAAATTCTTTGTACTTGTTTTGATTTATTCCCAAATTTACCCAAATCATGACTCATTTAGGACTAAAAGTAAAGGAAGAGGAGCTTTCACTGTTCACTCCTCGGGCCTAAAGGGTATTACCTTCAGCTGAAATGCAAATTTTCATTTCATCATGCTATGTCGCATGAAAATGTAAACCATTTAGATTGAATTCCCAGAGCTGCATTCATGTATCATGACAAAAGGGTATGGCTGATTGATACATCCCCAGAGGGTCGGCATGATGCACCAATGCAGTACTGCTAGCAAATAAATCGCCAATACTGCATTGGTGCATCATGAAGACCAAAGAACATGAGTATGCAGGCATGATGCGGCAGTCAGTGGTTTAGAGGCTGAGGTAGCGCTGCCTCATACTGTGATGAACTTTACAGTGAAGCCGGAGCTGGTTTTTGGTCCAGGATCTGACAACTATAGCTCTTTAATGGCCGCTGATGCAGGAGTGCATCATGCCCATTGGTCGGTATGATGCACCATTGAAGTGATGGCGAGTCTGCTCACCAGCACTTCATTGGTGCATCATGCCGACCCTCTGGAAGTGTATCTAACCGGTAATGTCGGCATGATGCATGAATGCAGCCTTAGCGAGTTACTCGCCAGGGCTGCATTCATACATCATGACGACCAGTGGGTATGATACATTAATAGATTCAGGGATGGAAGTCTTCAGGGATTTCCCTGATTTCAGGGATTTTTAAGTCTCAAAGCCCTATACTTTTATATACAAAATCAATATTTAGATGGGTTCTTATGGAGCATTTCAGGGATTTTTGGCCTCTGTGACTTTCATCCCTGTAGATTAGTGGCCCTTAAAGGGTAGTAACACCCAGACTGAGTGTCAGTCAGTAAGCCTGGTGTGCCACATACCATGAGCTGACTGTCCTACTTTGAGGTCCTCATGGTGTGTGCTTGTTGTCATGATGCACCAGGAGTGTATCAGTGCTGCCCTGGGTATGATGCATAAATGCAGCACTGGCCCTCCCCATACTACCGTAAACTCCCGCGTATAAGACGCGTCCTCTACGCCAAACAAATGCCTGGGGGGTCTTATAGGATTTTTTCAAGTTTGGGGTGCGTCTTATACAAGGGGTAATTTTACTATAGAAATGTACTGGATTTACAAAATTGAGCCCTAAGAGGTGAGTCTTATACGTGAAAATGCCTCTGCTGAGTTTAGGGTGCGTCCTATACGTGCAGCGCGTCTTCAACGCGGGAGAATACGGTACTTCAATGCACTACTGTAGTGGCCTTAAGCGGTGGGTATTTGAATGAGTGCCGGTCCCGAATAAAGACTGGTATATATCGAGCACTAAATGTTGTATCTTGAATAAGCGCTGATCTTACATAAAAGCTGGGAGGTGCTGTGGTATTCAAATCTGTACCCCCCACCCCCACTAAAACAGACCACATGTGTTAGATAAAGTAGCCCTGCTTGAGTAACTGAATATAAATATGTTGATTGTCTTGTAGCCGCCCTTTTGAGTAACTGAATGCGTTATAACTACTCGCTACAGCGCTATGTTAAAAAAATCATGCCGACCCTATGGGGTTGATGCACCAATGCAGTGAAGTCAAATTCTCTTAAATGAAAAAAAAGTCATGATTTGGACTGATTTCTATTTAGTCGCTTTCAGTAGCCAGCTTTTTATCTTCATGATTAGCAAAACATTATGGCAGAAAAAAAATCCTAATGTCTTTTTTCAACATATTACCTGTAACGCAACTTTTTCCCTAGACCTAATGCGCCTTATAGTATAGAAGAGCTAATAGAGAGCGTGTACCTGTGGTCATGCCTTTCACTCTGTATAGAGGATACACTACTAACACTAGAGTAGTACAATAGCCACTACAGACTGTACAATTGGTGTGTACAGATGGGGCCCAGCTGTGGTCTGCCTATTGTGTCACATGGAGATGGATCCCTGTAGGCCATATTTTATAACCCTATACTGTAGTACCTCGTAAACACAGCACTGTATAGCACAACTAAACAGTGCCATAGTACCTAGGCTGTAATGTCTGGTTGTCATCTTCATAAAAGTTTGGCACGCACATTGCAGCATATGGATTGTAGGTGTATCTGACTTAGAGTTTGTTACTGTTTTGACATTGCAATACAGATATTAGAGACCATACAGATCTATGCACCTGTCCGCCTAGGGTCAACATGTCGGGAGAGCAGTGCAAAACTGGCTCGCTTTCTGTAACCAATCCTAGGAAATAAAAATGTTGACAAATCTGAATCGAATCTGAATCTCAGGAACAATGAATTATGTAAATATACGCGAGGTAGCACTGTAATATGAAGTGAGAAGTGGACCCAGGATCTTAAAAGCAGGAGGTGTACCCCTCATTTATCCCTTATTTCTGGCTAGTTCTCTGGCCAAATAGACTCTAAACTTCAGGGAAAGTAGAAGGAATGCCCCCGTCCAAACCTGCCACTGCTATGATTGATAGAAAATGAGGAACTTCACTAGTCTGAAGCGAGGTAGCCCAGTTATATAAAACGAGTTACCTCAATAAAATGAAGAGAGTTACCTCAGTAATATGAGTGAGTGAGTAATAGATTTTTAACGCCATTCCGACAGCTAAGGTCATATTCATGGCAAGAACTACATTACACAATTTCACAGAGGAATGTATCAGTGCCCATGCATATGTGCACCACACACATCCTGAGGGGATAGGAAAGAGGAGAAATAGACCCTTTTAAGTGGGCTAGGGAAGCCCCCAAGTGTTAGATTAAGTGTCAAAACCATGTGGTTGTAACTATTTAATGCATACTGGTTATGACAAAAAAGGCACTCAAAACGCATCATGGATAATAGATATCATTGACCAGTTCTAATAGCTGCCTTTGGTTTATGATACAGTCAATACAGTGACACACATAATCCTGACGCCGCAACTCATTGTCTGCTGGAATGAGCGAGTTGGTTATTGGTTCATGTGATGAAGTGCCTTCACTTGGTATAGGTAAAAATATGAAGCGAGTTACTGCAGTAATATGAAGCACAGTATCCCAGTAATATGAATCAAGGTAACTCAGTAATATGACGCAAGGGAATAACTTAGTAATATGTAGCAAGGTAACTCAGTGATATGAAGCAAGGTACCTTTTTACAGCAGTAATATGAAGCAAGGTACCTCTGTAATATGAAGCGAGGGAACTCAGTGATATGAAGCGAGGGAACTCAGTAATACGGAGCGAGGGAACTCAGTGATATGAAGCGAGGGAACTCAGTAATACGGAGCGAGGGAACTCAGTGATATGAAGCGAGGGAACTCAGTAATGTGAAGCAAGGTACCTCAGTAATATGAAGTGAAGTAGTAATGTTAATTGAGGTACCTCAGTGATATGAAGTTAAGTACCTCAGTAATATGAAGTAAGGTACTTCAAGGATATGAAGGAAGGCAACTCAGTGACTCTCGTAATTTGAAGCAAAGTAGTGATATGAAGCGAGGTACCACAGAAATATGAAGCGAGGTACCACAGTAATATGGAGTTATGTGCTTCAGCAATGAGAAGAGCCGTTACCTCAGTATAAATATGAAGTGTATTGAATTCCCTCAATGAATTCATAATTTCCCCCCAGGCCTTAGGGCACAGAAAGAGGATGTAGTGTGGGTGTATAGACTAGATTATAAATGTGCACTGAGTTAACCCAAGTTAGTTTATCAGATAACATACCAGTGGTACTGATAACGTCTCACCACTGTATACACACACTATACCATGGATCGTTAACCCTTCAAAGGCTACCAGGAGCCGCTAATGCAGTAATGCATCATGCCCATTGGCAGGGATGAAAGTCTTCAGGGAATTCCCTGATTTCAGGGATTTTGAAGTTTCAGGGCCCTATACATTCATATAGAAACCCAGGTTTTTGAGGCAAATATTGGACCATTTCAGGGATTTTCATGCTCTGTGACTTTCATCCCTGCATTGGTCGTCATGATGCATCGATGTAGTCCTGGCGAGTAACTCGCCAGCGCTGCTTTCATGATGACCCTACCGGGATTGATACAGTCCTGTAAGGTCGGCAAGATGCTTCAATGAAGTGCTGGCGAGTCGACTCACCTGTCCTTCATCAGTGCATCATGCAGATGCATGGTCATGATGCACTCTGAGTGGCCCATAAATAGTTAATACAACCCTTGCAGGTAACTCACCTGTGCTCTTGCAGTCAGTGATGTCAGCGGTCAGCCCTACAGGTTCAGGAATAGTATAGACAATGAAACAGTGGTCAGTCGGGAGAACTTTTGAGAAGATCAGGGATAAGAGATAGGATAAGGGTCCAATTGAGGCCTCCTATTTCTGACCCCTGGTTTACAAATCTCTCTTTTTGTCAGAAAGGAGTTATTTCTTTTACTCAATTAGCTGTATTTTTTTCTACATATCCTAAGGTTTTAAAATTCCTGATTTATTGTTGATTTTTCTGTTCATTTTCCATCTAATCTTTCAATGATTTTGTGAATTTGGGAAATTTCTCTCTTATTTTCTATGACCCATATGTTTAGAGCCCCACTGCCCATGCTCACCTCACCCTCCCGGCTGGGGAGGTTTCAAAAACGACTGACCGACTGGAAATGGGATTGCTAAATTTTATATCTCATCTTATACATTTTCAGTTTAACAACTAGTCTCAGATGGGTATAGAGATACATATGTAATTATAACGACCCTACGTGGTAGTTGTTATGCCCTATTGGGTTAAAGCTTGGCATCAGTCTGTCAGCCGGGTCAGCATGATGCATGAATGCAGCCCTGGTAGTTATAGATGCTGGTCCTGCAGAGTTGATACACCTTGTAATAGGTCGGCATGATGCACCAATAGGCACGATACATTTTGTATAACAGTTGTTTAAAGTGGTACGCGGTTGCATGTTTAATTTAAAACAACCATACCGCCACAGGCCTTATCATGCCTGTCACACATCTTGTCATATCAGTCCCGGTGGCGCTTTGTCGTTTTGACGTCCACACGTTATTGATGTCATACAGAGCTGGGGGATTAATTAATGATGAAGCAGACAAGTAGCCAGACTGCGTGAAACACAACCAGACTTCTTCACAATGCTGAACACTGCTTTTATTATGAGGACAAATGGACATGAAATAAGGTATAATAATTGATTCTCCATGATACATTGTATTAAGGGGCCTAAACAAGAGTGGAAATCAACACTTTAATAAGCTGACACATCTTTTCTAAACCGATGGGACACGGGGTTGACAGCAGAATGCATTAGATAAAAGTCGACACTGCAACACAGGCCTTCCTGTATAATTCAAAACTGCGACATGCACATTATCCCAGTGGCCTATGAAGGGACATCGTGTCACCCATTTTTTGTCACCTGTTATTGTGTTTAGGGCCTCAAAACACATCCTGTTACATAGTGCCCCGTGTATAAGGTACACCTCGTGTATAAGGCGCACCCTGGATATACCCAGGGGAGTTCATGTCAGACATTTAAGCTGCGCCTGGGGAGATGTTTCACCCACTTTAGTACTGTTCTCTAGTGTATTTCTCCGCCTAAAGGACGCACCTTGTGCTCAGGAAGATCTTCATCCTATAACCTGCTATGGTTATACACGAGGTAAGGTACTACGGTACTTGTCCCCATGAGGTCTCTATTGTCACATGGTGTCCCCAGCTCAATGGTTATACATGAGGTAAGGTACTACGGTACTTGTCCCCATGAGGTCTATATTGTCACATGGTGCACCCAGCTCTATGGTTATACACGGGGTACGGGTACTACGGTACTTGTCCCCATGAGGTCTATATTATCACATGGTGCCCCCAGCTCTATGGTTATACATGAGGTAAGGTACTACGGTACTTGTCCCCATGAGGTCGCTATTGTCACATGGTGCACCCAGCTCTATGGTTATACACGGGGTACGGGTACTACGGTACTTGTCCCCATGAGGTCTATATTGTCACATGGTGCCCCTAGCTCTATGGTTATACATGAGGTAAGGTACTACGGTACTTGTCCCCATGAGGTCTATATTGTCACATGGTGCCCCCAGCTCTATGATTATACACGAGGTAAGGTAATACGGTACTTGTCCCCATGAGGTCTATATTGTCACATGGTGCCCCCAGCTATATGATTATACACGAGGTAAGGTACTACGGTACTTGTCCCCATGAGGTCTATATTGTCACATGGTGACCCCAGCTCTATGGTTATACACGGGGTACGAGTACTACGGTACTTGTCCCCATCAGGTCGCTATTGTCACATGGTGCCCCCAGTGTTTGCCCTACAGTGTGCCCCAAGGCCATCACAGCCAGTATAATATTGGGTAAACACTGCACAATCACTGTCACCATACCCTATTGTGACCTGGTGCTGACCTTCTCACATACAATCAGTGTATTAACCCTTTAAGGGTCACAGATGCAGGAGTGAATCATGACCATTGGTCGGCATGATGGGCCAATGATGTACTGGCTCGCCATCACTTCCTTGGAGCATCAAGCCTAATACCTCTTGGTGATTTATCAACCCGTAGGGTCGGCATGATGCTTGAATGCAACCCTGGCAAGTTACTCGCCATGACGACCAGTGGGCATAACACATTAATGCATTAGCAGCCCTTAAAGCATTAAACCACCCTCCATGGTGACCTTGTGACACAGTTTGCCACTTCCTCCTCATTATAATGTCAGACTAAGGTCATGTCCTCACACCAGACTTCACCTCACTCATTACCACCTAAATGGTCTGACACACTTTGACTTGTAATTGCCTCTTAAACTCTAAATGGGCCATATGATGCCTCAGGGGTCGTGCGGCATGGTTGAGAGGATGCAGATCTCTCTAACCCATGAAGGATTTGCATACATTGCTGAAGGAATTGCCTGATGCATGGAAGCAGGGCTGGGCATGATGCGTGGAATCAAGGCTGGGCATGATGCATGGAATCAGGGCATGATGCATGGAATCAGGGCCGGGCATGATGCATGGAATCAGGGCATGATGCATGGAATCAGAGCTGGGAATGATGCATGGAATCAGAGCATGATGCATGGAATCAGAGCTGGGCATGATATATGGAATCAGGGCATGATGCATGGAATCAGGGCATGATGCATGGAATCAGAGCTGGGTGTGATGCATTGAAGCAGGGCTGGGCATGATGCATGGAATCAGAGCTGGGCATGATGCATGGAACCAGGGCTGGACATGATGCATGGAACCAGGGCTGGGCATAACGCATGGAATCAGGGCTGGGCATGATGCATGGAACCAGGGCTGGGCATGATGCATGGAACCAGGGCTGGGCATGATGCATGGAATCAGAGCTGGGCATGATGCATGGAACCAGGGCTGGGCATGATGCATGGAATTGGGGCTGGGCATGATGCATAGAAATGGGGCTTATGCATCAAAGTAGGATACTCGCCTGCACTGATTTGTTGCTTGTGATGAAAAAAAAAGATGGATGTGAAGGTATCATACTGTCCTGAAGCCTTAAAGGGCCGCTAATGCAGGAGTGCATCATGCCCATTGGTGCATCATGCCGACCTAGTGTTGGTATGCTGCATGGATGTAGCAGGTCAGTCACCTGTCAGGGCTGCAGTCATGCCTCATGACAACCACTGGACATGCTGCATGAATGTAGCAGGTCAGCCACCTGTCAGGGCTGCAGTCATGCCTCATGGCAACCACTGGACACGCTGCATTCATTGATGCATTAACAGCGGCCCTTAAAGGGTCAAAGAAGGAAAGCTACAAAAAGTGGCTGGTGCTATCGAATGAGGAAATATAACCTTAGAGAAGGGAGTGGTATAAACACCAGACGGCTATATAGAGTGGTCTGACTGAGACTGCTCCCTCCTGCACCCCGTCCTCCACCCACCTCCAGGTTCACATTAGTAGATGGGGTGCAGCGGGTACACTGTAAACCAATACCAAAACTCATTGTTTACTGCCAAATAACTCAACTGTGCTCATTCCATGTATTCTACACCAGGGAGTGTTCATTTTTAACCACATGGGGGATTTAGGGGATTTGTGAGGGTACCAAAAAAAATTCAGACCGCACTTGTGGCAGAAAAAAATCACCCTTTTCCAGTGAAAACGTCTGCGTGCTTCCGTGAAAGAAAATGGAGGGGGCAAAGAGTTTCAGAACCTGTCAAGGGGGAGTACTGAAAAATCATTAGTGCACACATTAAATTTCATCATTTTAACCAATTTTCAAGTTCCAAAGACAGGCAATATACATACCCCTAGAAAAAATCCATTTCCAGGGGGTTCTAATAGCAGCATTTGAGGGATTTTTGTGCTCAATGACTTTCATCATTGATAAATATAAATGCCGAACTGACAAGGTATTTGCTAGGGGTATGTACCATTAAAGCACAATATATTAATTATGAACCACACGTGTGCCATATAGTACATTAGGCGAGGATATTTTCCTTTATAACAATACTCGAATGCCCCAAATCCAACTTCAGATGTGCCTTACAGTTTCCTCTCAAGTTAGGGGTGTGACATATACGCAAGGCATTCCAGTAGCACTGAAAGTGTTAGAAGTGTGGAGTACTGGTGTGTGGTTTAGATTTTGAGACACGTCTGGTGCTCTGTAATGTCCACTAGCCCACACACGCATCGACCACTGTCATTACTGTGGTCGTGGATATTTTCACTGGTATAAATTTTCACGGAATTGATAAAAAGCCCTATTTCACGTGTTTTTGAATTCAGGGACTTTTGAAGATCAATAATAACATTTAACATTTAAATTTACGTGAAATCCGCGAAAATATGTACAGCGCAAAATAAACTACGACCACAGTAGGTAAATTAGATAGCTGTTAGTTAGAAAAAAACAATAACAGATTAACCAAATAAAAGTCAAAACACACCGGTATGACACAGTGTAGTGGTCTCCCATTGCCATGCCGGCTCTGCTGCTGTTTTGTAATTTAGGCATAGGACCGTAGGCATCTTCAGTAACAGTCATGTTCAGAAAATACCATTATGCCCAGGAAACAAGGCGCACTCACATATTGGCTGGAAGCAGGTCTGGAGCTGGTTCTGGCGACATGCACTGATAAGAACTGACAACATGGGACCAGCATGTCCCTGGATGTGGGCATTACCCAGGGACAACGTACCCATCATAGTATGTCTTATCAGTGGGGTTTACCTCAACCAGCAAAATTCAAAATGGTGGACCCACAGGACGTCCATACTAAGCCCTATAAGCTCCGCACCATATAGCCAAACCCTATAGGACTCAGTATGTAGGCCCAGTGGAGCTGCCATTTTGAATTTCGCTGGTTGAGGTAAAGCCCACTGATAAGACATACCACGATGGGTACCTTGTCCCTGGTTAACACCCACTTCAAGGGACATGCTGGCCCCGTCTTATCAGTTCTTATCAGTGTGTGTAGCCGGAACCAGTCCCAGACCAGATAGTGTCCAGTATTGTTGCCTTTGTGCAAGAAGGTTGTAAATGCATTTGGGTCAACAAGGTAAAGGGTACCTCCGTGATGACCCTTTTAGTTTGGTGACCGAGATGCAGTGGCAACCCTCTTGCATATAAACTGTAGGTGCTCTGAGGTTATAAGCCGCATCTTGGAAATTGGTACTTTTAGTTTAGTGATAGTTTTCTATGAGGTTGGTTGTAGGGGAATGATATATCGTCGCCTTAATGCAAGAAGGTTGTAACTGACATTTTGGCAAAATTGAGTTTCCTTCTGTTTTAACATCTTTTGATCCTAATCTAGCTACTGTGAAAGTATTGAAGCTCCAGAGGCGTAGGAACCAAATCTTGATTGGGGGGGCCCAGGGCCAAGCCCAGTGGGGGGCGGGCCCTGTCGCACCGATCGTAATTCATCAGATAGAGTGGGCTGACACTTATTCATGGGTACATAAGATATATGTATTAAAATATCTTTGATGACTTTTGCCTGTGATTTAAAGCCCAGGCTCCCCCTTTTTCCATTGAGCTACCATATTTGTGAAAAATTTGGGGGAAATCTTTGCATTTTATCATGGGTCTTGACAAATATTGGGGGGCCCAGACATATTCAGGCCCCACCTCCTCTGGGATTGGGGGGGGCCTGGCCCCCCTTTTCCTACGCCCCTGTCATGGGTCTTGACAAATATTGGGGGGGCCCAGACATATTCAGGCCCCACCTCTTCTGGGATTGGGGGGGCCCGGGCCCCCCTGGCCCCCCCTTTTCCTATGCCCCTGAGCTCTGTCTATGATATGTGTCTGATGTGTGTGCCTACAGATCCCCAGTATGATTAGTGGTATCCACTTTGTGCTTTGGTAACTGGGACACCTCTTTTTCCTCTCCTGCATAACTTGAAAAATGCATGCAACCTTCTTGCACTGATTAAGGCGATGATATGATAATCTAAAACCAATGTTCTTTTGGTTGGACCCTAACCGTCTTCTGGACGGACCCCAACTAGACTGGACTGGACGCTGAGTGCCACGTTACATATTTTGAGTAATTGGTAGCATTTTACATGTTCTTTTTCTCTGTTGATGATAACCCTTTAATGGCCGCATGATGCCCGTTATTAGTCATCATACTACGCGGCTGGCGAGGAACTGAATAATTGGACCACAATAAAGCCTCTACAGTCCTGTGTAGGGCTTTGTGCTACATGAATGCAGCAGTGGTGAGATGGTGGGCAGTGCTGCATTCATGTACATGTATGAGACATGTATAGATGCCTATAAATGCCTATTGTCAAGACCGTAAAACCTCACCTATAAGCCAAATTCTTTGGGTTATTTATTTTTCATATTCCATAAAACCCCGGCTATAAGTCGACCCCACCTATAAGTCGACCCCCCTCTTTGAGAATCAAAATCGACCTATAGAAAAAATGCTAGAAAAATATTAACACTATAATCTATTATATAAAAAAAAAACACCTATAAGTCGACTCCACTCCTTGGGGAAAAATCGACTTATAAGAAAAATAAATAGAAATAAAAAATCGACTTATAGCCGGGGTTTTACGGTAAGCCAAATTTTTTCTCTAAAACTCAAATTCGGCTTATAGGAGAGGTTTTGATATAATAGAATAAAGAGAAAATTGAATTTAAATCTTTTTTTCTATAAGCCGAATTTTCTCATTTAAACTCAGATTCGGCTTATAGCTGAGGTAGGCTTATAGGTGAGGTTTTACGGTAGGCACTTCAAGCATGTTGCATCGCTGCATTTCTCTCTCCAAGGGATATTTGCTCGCAGGCACTTCCATTCCGGATTCTTTGCATGGCGACACATTGTACTATGGCATACCCTTAGGCTTTGCGAGCAATATGTCTGGAAGCCTTTGAGGCATCTGGTAAATGGAGACCAGAAAAGTTGTTGCTTGAGCTTCTCGGGTTCAGCAAGGTCCTTCGCTGAGTTAGTATAAGTTAACCACATGGTGAAAAAGACACCCAGTACCAACAAACACATGGCTGTATGCCACACTACTACATGTATGTAAACCAGCAGGTGAACCTACTACAACACAACCACAGGTAGGCAGTGCACCCTGCTTGTACCCACCCTGCAGCTAGGTCAGGGTCCTGATGGTATCTGGTCCTACCCAGACACCACTACTACATGTAAACCAGCAGGTGAACCTACTACAACACAACCACAGGTAGGCAGTGCACCCTGCTTGTACCCACCCTGCAGCTAGCTCAGGGTCCTGATGGTATCTGGTCCTACCCAGACACCACTACTACATGTAAACCAGCAGGTGAACATACTACAACACAGGCGACAAACTTGGGGTTTCTTGTGGCTGGGGGTGAGCATGTGGGCAGCTGGTGTCCATATGCGTGGGCCCGAGCCTACATGCTTGTCTTTTGCCATTGGTTTCCCCCTCAGTGAACCACATCTGAGTGATCAAAGGCCGTGGTTTGTCTGGCCCTGCCTATGGGACCAGGCAAATAAAAATACACTTGCTATCCTTCGAAAAGAGTAGGGGAATGAAGCCCCAGTAGCGGTTTTCCCCTCACCCCTCCTCATAGACGCGGTCATTCATCTCATAGATGCGGTCATTCATCTCATAGATTCGGTCATTCATAGATTCGGTCACTGCTGTGTTGGGCAAGCAGCACATAAATACCTGTCTAGCTGTTAGGACAAGCAGCTTTTAAAAACCTGTCCAAAATAAAAAAGGACTTAATGTCTGCGAACCACAGAAATGTCTGCTAACTTTTAAGTACTATTAGTGGACGTAAAATCAACCAAACCAAAGCCACAGGTAGGCACTGCACCCTGCTTGTACCCACCCTGCAGCAAGGTCAGGGTCCTGATGGTATCTGGTCCTACCCAGACACCACTACTACATGTAAACCAGCAGGTGCACCCTGCTTGTACCCACCCTACAGGCAGTTAAGGGTCCTGATGGTGTCTAGTCCTCCCCCGACTCCTGTCACAACTTGGTCAGGGTTTTGATGGTGTCTAGTCCTACCCAGACTCCTGTCACAACTTGGCCAGGGTTTTGATGGTGTCTAGTCCTACCCAGACTCCTGTCACAACTTGGCCAGGGTTTTGATGGTGTCTAGTCCTACCCAGACTCCTGTCACAACTTGGCCAGGGTTTTGATGGTGTCTAGTCCTACCCAGACTCCTGTCACAACTTGGCCAGGGTTTTGATGGTGTCTAGTCCTACCCAGACTCCTGTCACAACTTGGCCAGTGTTCTGATGGTGTCTAGTCCTACCCAGACTCCTGTCACAACTAGGCACATGTCCTGATGTGATGGTACCTGATGAGTCAAGAAGGTAAGGGTCCTGATGGTGCCAATTCGACCACAGACTCCTGCTGCAACTATCAAATGTCCTCATGGTACCTGGTTTTAACCAGACACCTGCCACATGGGCCGTGGTGTCATTCCATATAGCATTATAGAGCAAGATGGCCACAATACCACCTACACCCAGGTACTATCAAGTTGTCAAAACACTGGTACCTGAATATAGATCTCTATATGAGCGGTCCCTGGCCTGTCACTATACTACTTCTATTATAAATGGTCTATAAGCTACTTGAAAGAAGGTGAAGGCTGGGGACCTGAAGTAGGTAGAGTGCTATTTCTGTCATCCAGGGTCTTCGTCCTGGAACAGACCCAACACTTATGATTGCTTCAGAATTAAGCCTGCAGGAGCAGCATCCAAGTCTGTATTGCTTAGGCTCTATGATGCTCTAGAGAGTGACACGGTGCATTATCAGGTCACCATGGTCCACCCGGACAGAGACAATTTTAGATTTGCCCAAAATCACCAAGAAAAGAAAATTCCATAGCCCCTTGTTCCAGGAAAAGGAGAGGGGGCTCTCAACAACAGGCAAGTTCCAAATCAGGATCCAAGCTGATGATAACACTTAAATTGACAATAAAATAAATGATTTATGAACCTGTTGACTTCAGAAATTCAATAATGTTATCACATACAAGTCTTGTGCATCATGGAAGAGGACATCTTGAAATAAAGCAGTCAGTGTAGCGCTGTAGTTTGACAGATGGTACCTATGTGTTTTGTATCATGGATAACTCTGAGGGGACTCAATACACCTAGTGGTAGTTATGAGTACCATGTGTACACATACTGAATCTTCCACAACCTGGCCAGGTCCCTGACTGTAAGGTATATGCAATTTCCATTGTTAGTGGTATACAGTAAACAAGTCCATGGATGTAAGTCTTCAGGTTTTATCAGGATTTCCTGATTTCTGAATATTTTGAATTACATTTTCTTTATACGAGTGGTAAGGAGGGCTGTTTGTAAAAAATACATGTGGAAGGGTTTTATATCAAGTAAATCTATGGCTTCCTAATTTTTGTCCATGCCTGACTTACATCCCTGAACTACCAATTGAAACTATATTTTGCACCCTATGCATGCCACCCCCCGAATCCGCCACTTCTATGACTCCTGTCACCTAATGTTGGATGTGGTTTGATAACGGCAATAAGAGCAGCTCACACTCCTGCTCCCCACACCTTACATGGTGTGCAGCTTTCTGTGTGGGCCTGCAAGTTCTAAATAAATCACTGTGCCCTTGATGAGACTTTCTTCTCTCTAGGTGACAATTGCTTCCTCATCCCAAGTCCTATTGTATATTTGTCTCTATATGGCACATGGCTATTGTATTATTGACCAATGGGAGGCATCCCTGGCATATACTGCAGAGTCGGGGGCTGAAGGTGTTAGTCATAGTGCCGTCGGGGTCTAATGGCGGCCCCCAGCTGATAATGGCTATGTGAGCTATAGGAGTAACTCATTAGAATAACTGTATCTACGGCTGTCTGGTAAAGCTCTGACTGTCAGGTCGTAATGGCCACTATTAGTGATCAAATAAATCCTTCTGTGCACCCCATGGCACCTTTTCCAAGAAGTAAAATAATATGATTTTTACAGCAGCCATTAGAGCATCACACCTGCAGTGCCTGCTACTAATGCCTCCACAGAATGCAGGTGTGGCAGCTATCATCTTGTTAAGCCTCTTCCTGTAGGTGTCAATTGGTAAAGAACCATACACCATTAGCGTGACCCTTTATCGGCCTCAGGTCGTGCTAGATTCAGTATACCGTAGTGGCCTGGATAAGCTCCCAGGTGCTCATTGATTTCAGTCCTACTGTACCCTTGGCGCTTATATGAGACATGCGCTTATTTGAATACTGTTTTTAGTGGTTAAGATAAATTTCACTACCCCTATACACCAACACTTTTTTGAGACTGGCACTTTTTTGAGACCCCGGTGCTTAAACGGGCCAATAAGGTACTGTTCATCCTAGGCCGTATTGTACTTTGTCCCTATCTGCGTAACTTAGGAGTATCTCAGGTGAGGTAGGTGTTTACACAGCTCCCACAAGGGGGTGGCCCTCCAGGACGGCAGCTGATATGAGTAATAGGACATCCACACCTAGACACTTACAGCAGGTTACAGGCTACAAGTGCTAGACTTGCTCAAGTCTATAGCTTTTGAATTAGAGACAGAGCATTGAAAGAAAATGAGAAAACAAAAATGAAAATATTTCTAGTGAATGAATTTCTAGTGTCTCTGAGCACAGCAGAGAGAGGAGATGAGGGATGGGTGAGGGTATGGTGGGGTTGGGGGGAGAGCTCAGGAACCCCCTTCCCCACCTTTTCCAAATCCCAGTTTATAATTAACAGGTAAGGCCACTTAAAAAAGATTATCAGCTTTGCAGATACTTTTTTTAAAAAAAAGGGTGCGGGAGGGAGACTTTTTTTATTTGGTTTTGGAGTGATGCGGGCGGGCCATATTTTTTTTTTCTCACCCAATCTCACCTCACTTTTCTGTGCACTTTCATTTATGAATCTAATCTTATCTCAATGCAGTTGACATATTCATACTGTAGAGGTGAAAATGAGGAAAACTTCGGTATGTAAATCATGTTTCTACATGAAATGATTCCTGAGATATTGACATTTTTGTTTTTGGGAGGTTGTTCTCTCAGCTGATGCGGAAATTATAAACATTTTTTTTAGGGAAATAAGCAATAAAAAGCATGGATGCGGCCCTTTTAAACTGATGCGGGCGGTATCCGCGAAGCTGATTATCTTTTTTAAATGGCCTAAGTACTGCATACCTGCATTATGCCCAAACCTTTGGGAGCGCATCAGTTTATAGTTGGCATGATGCGTGAATACAACACATATATGCAACAGCTGCATTCAGAGTGACAAAAAGGCACTGTGAATTATTTATTCTGTTAATGAGAACAGTATCTAGGACTGAAAGTGAGTGAAGGTTTCTGGTAACAAAGCCAAATAGTCTGCTGTACATGAGTATTTGAAGTAGTGAAATAACTCACTGTTAAGTACTGGTGATATTCAATCCCACAGCAATCATCTCTGTCCTCAGGTAAGTGGGGGATGGGATGTAAATAGTTGGTGTATTTAACTTGCTGGATTTGAGATAGGAGGCTGCATATTGCCTTAACCCTGTAGGGTCCATATAGTGCTTTCACCCTTTAAAGGCCGCTTCAGCAATGGATACGCCTATAGGACAATCTGCTACCTCGTTATAAGTTGCACCTTATACACAAGATTGTACGGTAGTATTGAGAATCCTTCAGCAGGGATGAAAGTCTTCAGGGAATTACCTGATTTCAGGGATTTTGAAGTTCCAGGGCCCTATACATTCATATAGAAACCCAGGTTTTTGGGGCGAATATTGGACCATTTTAGGGATTTTCGTGCTCTGTGACTTTCATCCCTGCTTCAGACAGCATGCTGTCCTTTAACGGGGAGTTTGGGTGTAGGTGGATGGGCTACTTAAGTTTGCCAATTGAAGTCAGCAGCTCAGGAACTGAAAGGCTGAGGCAGTCAATTCAAAAGGAGCTGTGGAAATCAACTTTATCGTGGTGAGTGGGATGTAGCAGACATCTCCTTCCCCAAACCAATCATGTATATCTGTAGACATGCCACAACACTAATAAAAAATTTAGAAAAATAACGGTGAGAACCGTAGTTATTTTCATGGAAATTTCTTGTACCATTGTGCTTAACTGCACTGGCACCTGGGGCTTCATAGTAGACACTGCACTGCTTTACAGCAATATAATTACGGTGGTTCACGGTTCAGTGGGCTTCCCTAGCCCACTTAAAAGGGTCTATATCTCCTCTTTCCTATCCCCTAGGATGTGTGTGGTGCACATATACACGGGCACCAACACATTCCTCTGTGAAATTGCGTAATATAGTTCTCGCCATGAATATGACCTTAGCTGTCGAAATGGCGTTAAACATCTATTACAATTTACTCACTCACGGTTCAGTTTTATGAGGAAACCTGATAGATCCAGCATTCATTTCTTAGAGTTCTTCGACAAGCCTATATATTGTATGGGTGCTGTGGCAAGAGATGGATCCATGAGAAAGGGTCGAAGGGAGGAGGGGTGGGGGGGAGTAGTAAGTCCCCAAGTTTACAACGTGGTGTCCTAGCTGAGGTATTTGTATGTTGGAAAATATAATTTACCACAAGGGCGTGTTTCTGTTTATCCACAAATTTTCCATGAGAAATTCCCTTATCAATATTGTGAAATCATTAATGAGCATTAAAACTACCCTAAATGTTTATATCAAACCAACACACACGATTAAACCTCCAATATACGCCACACCGGCACCACCAACTTTGGAATGAGCCATAGCCTACATCTGGGGCTTAAAAACAATTCAAGTTTGATACTGTTCTACAAAAAGAAACATACATGATGCCCCCTGAGTTATGGAAGACTCTACAAGCTGCAGTTGGCCTCGGTAAGCGTCTATAAGCTATGGCTACACTCCATAAGCTATGACTTACATTCCGGGCTTATGTTAATACACTGGCATGCTCTATCCAATACCGCTCTAGCTGTGTCGGTTTACTATAGGGTTGACCCGGGATACATTATCAACCACTCAGATCATTCCCTGGATTCAATGCAGAATTTTTGGGTACATTATGTAACACCTGGTACCCATAATGCTGGTTCTTAACAGTGCTTATCCCGCCAGGTGACAGATCCAGCAATGGCGGACTCACTAGGCCTCCATGCTAAGCCCTATAGCCGCTTATGTCACACTGGACATACTGCGCTGATACCATGTCTAACACCAACTGAATCAGGTTGCTGTAGGCACTGTACTGTCATATTATCTGTTCTGTTCCCTCTTTTTATGTCAAAACTGACAACTGAAGGTGGCTGGCGGGGATAGGCTAAAAATAATTAGATTTTCGCCATATTCTCACCATAGTCCCAAAATGATATGTACTTTTCATATGTGCAAAAATTATGTGCAATACGGGACTCCTTGGTTAAACCAATGGGGCTGTTGTATTCAACTTGAGATAAAGTGTTGATATCCCCCTGAAGAGTGAGTCAGAATAATGCACCAAATGCAGTGCTGGCAAATAGACCTGCCTTCTGCAGTGTACGTGGGACACAATCAGACTGACATAAAGCTGCCAACACACTCAATGTGGATGGACTCATAGTACTTGAGACTGCAGAGAAGGCCGGACAGGGTTATAGCATTTAGTAGTATTGACACACACTGGTACTACATGAAGTAACAGTCAGTCAGACTGAGACTTTGCACAGCAGCCTTCACTTACTAACCATGGGGTTTAATTACTGTATAACAACTAACCATTTGGCTCAGTTTATGTACAATAACTAACAGTGGGGTTAAATTGTACAATATGGTTTCCTGTTGATTGAGGAGCCAGCGGCAGATGAAACAAAAATGGGTAAAGCGCAGTAAAACACTATATGGTCCATACATGGGTAAAGCGCAGTAAAACACTATATGGTCCATACATGGGTAAAGCGCAGTAAAACGCTATATGGTCCATACATGGGTAAAGCGCAGTAAAACGCTATATGGTCCATACATGGGTAAAGCGCAGTAAAACGCTATATGGTCCATACATGGGTAAAGCGCAGTAAAACACTATATGGTCCATACATGGGTAAAGCGCAGTAAAACGCTATATGGTCCATACATGGGTAAAGCGCAGTAAAACACTATATGGTCCATACATGGGTAAAGCGCAGTAAAACACTATATGGTCCATACATGGGTAAAGCGCAGTAAAACACTATATGGTCCATACATGGGTAAAGCGCAGTAAAACACTATATGGTCCATACATGGGTAAAGCGCAGTAAAACACTATATGGTCCATACATGGGTAAAGCGCAGTAAAACACTATATGGTCCATACATGGGTAAAGCGCAGTAAAACACTATATGGTCCATACAGTGTTCTTTAATACTTTTGCGTAAGGTGAAACCCTTCCCCAGTGCCACACAACATTAGCTGTAGGTTCATGCTGCAGTAAGAGCAGGAGCACCTGTAGTAGAGCCTTTAGTCCTGGTGACGGGGAATGTGAGCCTGAGCAGATCACTGACCCTAACCCTACCTACCTATACGACATTAACCATTGAAACGCCGATCATGACAACAAATAAACATGACACATGAATACAGGCCAGGTGAGAGAGTCTACTAGGCAGCACTACTCCGTAGACACTCTGAGGGAACCTCAGAGACCAAGTGTGTTTGTTGTAGTCTGTTTGGTCAGCCAATCTGGCAGAGTGGCCATTTCTCACAGAAGTACTTACTGTCAGGTCCAATGTTTCCACCAACACTTCCTTCAATGTATATCCAAAGATTCACAATACACAAAGCACTTGAAATACTTGTGATAATTAATAATCCAGGTGATTTTCAAATCTCCCTCCCTAACTCCAAATCATTGTTGGCCATCTTGAAGCCAGGTGTAGCCACCTAGTGCCAAAAAGACAACACTATTCTTGGTTGGTTAGCCCTATGTTTTTAAGAGCAGGTTAACACCAGGTAGCACCCCAGCATGTTGACAATGGAGGCCATTGAGGTAGTGATATCTAAGCTCAAGATAAACATGTCAGATTTATTGGATATATCTCATGCTTCAGTCATTATAAGCTGATGTACATGAAAACTACATGTTTGTGAATAGGAGGGACAATTTCCAGGAACTGACAGTGAGTACTTAGTTCAGACTAGCCATGTGTTTGTGCCACTGTAGACTTGTATACATCTTGGATCCTGCCTGTAAGCAAGTAGGTATTTCGGCCTAGGCAGCACTTGATTCTTACATTATGCTGATGGCTTTCATACACTGCTACATAATTAATACTCCAGTTAAATTGGTGCAGCATTGGGGCATCAGCGGACATAAAGCACTAGCAGCCTTAGCCCTGAGTTTCAGTGCCATAATTAGCACCTCAGGTTTTCTGCTCAGTTCGTGTCTCACCTGCACAAATGCATTGTAATACCATGCCAACCCATTAGGCATATATCAACCCCATAGGGTGGTCATAACGCATGGATGCACCCCTGGAGGGTAGACTCATCATAGTTGAAAGCAGCACCATGGCTGGGAAGATAACACATGGGTATACATGTAGTGCATTAATGTCATAAATGCCATTCTTGGTCCTAACAGGGTAAATGTCCCTGTGCCTCACAATACCTCAGCAGCCCCCGGCCCCGTAGGGCAACATAAAAGGCTGTGTCGCATAATGCGATATCTCAAAAGGCGACTGTCTTTTTGCAAAGTCTGGGTTGAAAGACAGGACTCAAGGCATTTCTTGTGAATTACGATGTGATATTAGATAAGTGGTTGCATCATATAAGGCTGTTTCGTTCTAATAACTTGGATTACAGATCCGGCGATGAGATTTTTGGCAAAATCAAAAAAAAAAAGAAAAAGATTTCTTCTATTTTTTGCCTCTGCCCGACCAGATTTTTCAGCATTCAGGGGTAAAAAAAATTCAAAAAAGCCCTTGGAAACCAGCAAATATCCATTATTGATGCACCTATCCGATATAAACTTGTCAAAAATGTACCTTTTGTTGGCTTAAAAGTTTGTTTGGTGTCCAAAAATGTGACACCTGGCCGATGTTATTTTTTGGGGGACTCAGTTTTGGAACTTTTTTCTTTTTTTTTGCCCCTGACCGACCAAAATGTTGACTGAAAAAAACCTGTAATCCAAGTTATTATAATAACATGGCCTAAGCATCAAGGGTGACCAAGAATCCAAACAGGATGTTTAGATAATTTGTTGTGGTTATTATCAATATTAATGACTGTTACTGAGCCTCATTGCAAACCTATGTGGCCCTGCATACTCCCACAATATTTCCTGGGGTATACATGTATGCACTACCGAATAACCACCCCGGCGCTTATAGATTTGGAGGAGGTATTACCCCATCCCTTTAAACTATAGACAGGCACTTATTCAAGGTTTACCTTTTAGTGTTTAAGGTATATTTCTTGACTACCATACTCCAGCACTTATACAAGACCAGCGCTTATTCAAAACCCAGCACATAAACATGATAATACAGTGATGCGCATTTGCCGGTAACATCTGGCGAATGCCTCATTCAAACAGTGTAAATTTGACACCAGGGGACAAGATGGCTGCCTTCACAAGATGGCTGCCTACATGAGGTAACCATTGACCATTGACAAACCCATGTCATGGACATGATTAGATATCTGCCACACTCGGGGACAAGATGGCTGCCTACATGAGGTAACCATTGACCGACCCATGTCATGGACATGATTATATTGCTGCCACACTCGGGGACAAGATGGCTGCCTACATGAGGTAACCATTGACAGACCCATGTCATGGACATGATTATATTGCTGCCACACCGGGAGACAAGATGGCTGCCTTCATGAGGTAACCATTGACAGACCCATGTCATGGACATGATTAGATTGCTGCCACTGCAGGGCTTACTAAGCAGGGCTCAGCCTGGGTGAAAGATGTTGGTTACCTGCCCTCTGGGCTGAAGGTACCAGCCACCTGGTGGGCCCGGGTCGCAGCAGCCCTGGTATTAAATGCCCCTGCAGAGTTACTGGCTGTCCAGGGTTATAAGAAATAAGGCCTCGTTGAATACGGGCAGAAGCACCATATTTACTGTTTTTCAATGTGTCGAGTCGTCCCGGTTTGTTTTCATCCGCCATGATACCTTGCTCGACGAACTAGGTCATGTGATACGGAGCTAGCCGCTGTTTTTAGTTTCAATATAAATGTTCCTTGCGCAGGGCAATATCTTCTTTTTTAACATGGTGCTAATACATAGATATACCTTAAACAATTCATAACATATTATTTAACTAGTTCAATCATTCTGTTTTTGCGTAAAACTTCTAATAACCATACCTAAATACGAAACTAATTAGCTCTGTATAAATTTCAAAATGGCACCGCTGAATATGCGAGGATCGTATTCCACACACCCCTATTGAATACGGTGTAAGTAGTACTAATCTATAGTGTCGTCAATATTAGCCATATAATAATTGCCCATTTCAATCTGCTGACCACCAAGTCACTGAAACTGCTGGCAGATGCAGAAAGAGGCTGTAAGTTACAGGTATGCTGAAATAGACACTGAAACAAAATAGTGCTGTCAACAGGGGTAGACATTAACGCTGGCCCAGTGGCCAATGGCCAGTAGTTTTAGGTGTTGGTCAGTGATTTTTTTTCCAAAATAACCTGCCTACTGGCCCAGGTGACCAGTGTAATTTCCCTCCACTGAGGTTGATTTCCTTTGGCCTGGAGTCCTTTGATTTTGTGACAAAAGAAAAATATAAAACTGACTTTTATGGGGTTTATGTATACCAGGGACATCAGGAGCGATCTTAGAGTTTTAAATTTTCAACCTTTTATTGTTTTTTGACATAACACTGTTTCCTCATTTAGAAATCCTGGGTCAACAGCTTTAGCTGTGAACCAATAGATTTCTGTGACTGTTAGCCCAGTTAGTGTCTACCCGTGAGTGCTGGAACTGAAGTGAGTAAAGTTGAAGAAGAAGCTATGAGTGAAACAGGGACAGACTGAAACAGGAGCAGACTGAAACAGGGACAGACTGAAACAGGGACAGCCTGAAACAGGGACAGGGTGTAACAGAATTAATGAAACAAGGAATGAGTGAAACAGGGACAGACTGAAGCAGGGACAGAGTGGAACAGGAGAAGACAAACCGGGACAACCTGGAACAGGGACAGCCTGAAACAGGGACAGGGTGTAACAGAATTAATGAAACAAGGAATGGGTGAAACAGGGACAGACTGAAGCAGGGACAGACTGAAACAGAATTAATGAAACAAGGAATGAGTGAAACAGGGACAGTGGAACAGGGACAGACTGAAACAGAATTAATGAAACAAGGAATGAGTGAAACAGGGACAGAGTGGAACAGGGACAGACTGCAACAGGGACTGAGTGGAACAGGGACAGAGTGGAACAGAGACAGACTGCAACAGGGACTGAGTGGAACAGGGACTGAGTGGAACAGGGGCATAGTGAAACTGGGACGATCTGAAACAGGGGCAGACTGAAACAGGGGCAGACTGGAACAGGGACAGAGTGGAACAGGGGCAGAATGGAACAGGGGCAGAATGGAACAAGGACTGAGTGGAACAGGGACAAAGTGGAACAGGGGCAGAATGGAACAAGGACTGAGTGGAACAGGGACAGAGTGGAACATGGGCAGAGTGAAATACAGGGACAGACTGAAACGGGCTGAGTAGAAAAGGAGCTGTGAGGAAAAGGGGCCGAGTGGAAAAGGGGCTGGGTAAAACAGGGACTTGCTGAAACCGATAAAATGAAATAGGAGATGAGTGAAACAGCTGATGAAAAAAGGAACTGAAAAAAGAGGTCTAAGTGAAATAGAGACTGAAAGAAAGTGAAATTTGAATATGATTGTCAGATACATTAGAATGATATATAAAGCCAGGATATACAGTCAGGCATGTGAGGAATTGATCCTCATGGATGGTGCCCTGTCCCAGGTTATACTGTACTAGTCCAGTTGGGGAATGCTCAGGAATTTATGTCCATGGAGCAACCTGTAGTACAGGAGGAAATGAAGGTTGGTCAGGAATGTGGTAGTTGGCCCACCCAGGGCTGGTTCTTTATATATAGTGCAGACCTCCGGGGTTTACAGGGGCCCACACAGGGGAGAGAGAAAAAAGAATGGTGACATGCTGGAAAAAACACAGGGGAAAAGGTTTTGAGATCTAATATTATCCCTATGTCAAACGGTCCACCAAAATCTACTATAATAAGCAAGAACTAGGCTGTATTGATTAAAATTCTCAGTATCAGAATTAGAATAATCATGATGTGATGGTCTATGATCTAGGCCAATGCAGAGGGAAAATCTACCTTGACCGCGAGATAAAACGCAGGGAAAAGAGGGAATTTGAAATTTCAGTACTGTACGGAACCTATGTTACTTTGTACAGATATTGTAATGACTGAGTTGGCAGGGCTGAATTCATGTGCCAGTGGCAGATTCAGGATATGAAAAAGGAGGGGGCACACCCCAAAAGGAGGGGGCACACCCCCTGTTTTTGAGCAAATTCTGGGTCCAAAATATGCAGTTAAACTCTTAAATACCGCGACCCTCTCTATATCCGCCACTGTGTGCTCTGCTAAACCATCTCATTTGAAAGGTTAATAATGACAGCTTTAACACAGGTTAATTGAAAATGAATAAATGAAACAAAATTTAATGAATTAGAAATGAATCTGAGGGTGTGAGTTTTATTCTGATCTGATAGCTTTACACTGATGAGTTATCTCCGATGCTGACACTAATGAACACTTGATGATTTGGTTACTGTCAGTGTTATCATGATAATTGTCAGTTGCTATGGTAACTGTTTACACCTTCAGTGAATTCATCTCCCATTGACAGCATTATAGCAATGATGCAGCAGTGCCGTGCTCGTGCATCTGCTGACAGGCATATGTAAATGTGTATCATAGCAATCTTTCAAGAGGGCTTTTATTTGATGTCACCAGACTGAGACATATGACTCAAATTTTAATATATTAGCTTCTAACTTGCTTCCTCCTCACCCACCAAGCATTGCTATCACTACATCTGCCAAGGCAAGAAAGAAAATTTGCCTTAATTTGCAATGTATACATTGTTGGTGGTAGTGGTGGTGGTGGGGGGGGGGTAAAATGAGTGATGTTAAATTGAAACATAAAGTGTACTTTTATCTAACACGTTTCTCCATTGTTTTGCAGGTAAGGTTCCCTTGTGGTACATGCGAGCCATCGGTTAATGCTACTGAAGGTAAAGTCACAAATATGAGCGGGCCAGCCTGAAGGATAGAGTTCTTTAATTTACACCATTACTTATGTTCATAGTGGGTAGTTAATTCACTTTGCATAGAAAATATACTTACCCCCAGTATGTAACAATAATAATATCTTGTGGTACCTCTGTGTTCTTATGTGTGCAAATCTTTAAAAGTCAGTATTCATAGCTACAAATAAAAACATAGCATAAAGTTGTCTCTAAGCTAAAGGGTTAATCTTGTTGCATATATACATATATAGTGATAAATGCAGAGGACATGGCGGAATACATTACAGTCATACAGCCATTGTTTGTATGCCCCCATCCTGTCCCCAGAAATGTGACGTGCGTGTATAAAACCATCAACTGTCTATTGTTCTCGTGCTAACGATGCGGCTAGGTATGGTAAATCACTGTAAGGGCATAGCTAGAGGCGATGACCTCCCTCCCCCCACCAATTCCCAGTTGATGGGGGAAAGAGGCAGGTTTCAATTTGTTGGCCTATAACATACATATTGTACAGCATGGAGAGGTCTGTATATATGAATATGTCTCTGCCAGGCACTGTACATGCAGATCTGAGGACATCACTCTACATGGAAAATCTGAGTTATCAAGAGCAGATAGAAGCAAATAAATTGGGTTATACAGGGATGGAAGTCTGAGAATGTCTTTGATTTCAGGGATTTGCAAGATTTAGAAGGTCTATAGATACATTCCTTTGATAAGTGAAATAAGTAACTGTTGACAACATAAAATGACTTGTAGATTCTCAGGTAAAATTATAAATCTATATTGGATTCTAGTTTGCTGAATTTTTACCACACATGTACATGAACAGTGCAAAATTATCATTAAGAAAAAAAAAGGACAAAAAAAAATCTGGGCAATATTGTAGTCTGCTGTATCAAACCCATTACTCCGATATCAGTTTGATATCAAGAGGCCTACATATTAATCCTTATGATTAAGCGGTTAGCCATGGGGTGAAGCCAGTCCGAGGTTACAGTGTTGTCAATATTTGCTGAAAATCCTGTTCCCTACTCCATGCCCAAACGTAGGGCGGTGAGCAGTCAGAAGTGTAAGTAGTATGAGAACAGGGACCTTTAACACAGGCAATATGAGTGGCTTCTTTAACAGACTGAAATATTTTACCTCTGGTATTTCCATAGCACTAATGCCTGGTGTACAGCAGCATACATAATCAGTGAAGCCACAAGTAGAAAATGCTGTTGTAAACCCTATTAGACATCTTAAGCATCTATCCTGAGGTTATGAGGTGAGGAAGGGTGCTTACTCAAGACGATAGAGAGTGACTGAAATCTCCCACACACCACTGTGAACCTCAGTACTGACACTGCATGACCTAATACAGCTTTAAATCAGCCTTAAGATCTGATTCATGTAAATGACTCATGGTTAAGGTTATAACAGTGAGTGAATGTCTTCACAGCAAGCCTTATGCTGTATGTGGTCTGGGAATCAAAAGACTCCATCAGTCCATCCTGGACAAAATATGGAAAAGATGACCAGACATCCTTCTCAGATTTCTGCCAGAGCTTTGGTAGGTAAGAGTCCTTCTACCCAGACCCCTACCAAAACTAGGTAAGGGCCCTGGTGGTACCTTGTCGTACTGTGACTCCTGCCACAACTAGGTATGGGTCCTGGTGGTACCTAGTCCTACTGTGACTCCTGCCACAAGTAGGTATGGGTCCTGGTGGTACCTAGTCCTACTGTGACTCCTGCCACAACTAGGTATGGGTCCTGGTGGTACCTAGTCCTACTGTAACTCCTGCCACAACTAGGTAAGGGCCCTGGTGGTACCTAGTCCTACTGTGACTCCTGCCACAACTAGGTAAGGGCCCTGGTGGTATCTAGTCCTACTGTGACTCCTGCAACAACTAGGTAAGTTCTGATGGTACCTAGCCCTGCCCTGACTCCTGTCACAACTAGGTAAGAGACCTGATGGTACCTAGTCCTACCCAGACTCCTGTCACAACTAGGTAAGGGTCCTGGTGGTACCTAGTCCTACTGTGACTCCTGCCACAACTAGGTAAGGGCCCTGATGGTACCTACTCATACTATGACTCCTGCCACAACTAGTTAAGGGTCCTGGTGGTAACTAGTCCTACCCAGACTCCTGCCACAACTAGGGATGGTCTGGTGGACTGTGCTGCAACCCTGGGTAACCAAAAAGAAGAAATCCCATTTGTCCAAGAAGAAATTGAAGAAGCTTTTCACATTGACCATTTCATATTTCTTCAAACATCAGAGTGCCAGGAGTTAAAACCGAAGCCAGAAAGAAAAGGCTACAGAAAAAACTGAGACAAAATCCATATGATAACAAAAACCGCTGAATTTCCAGGGCACGAATTTTGTGACCGGGTGATCAGAAAGGGCAGACAGCGTAGCCATTTAAGGGCTGTGTAGAATGCTTGCACTTTTCTTCTGTGGATGCATGAATGCTGCCCTTGTAAGTAAGAATGCTGCATTCTTGTATCATGGCTTCCACAAAGTCTTCATGATGCATCAATACAGAACTAACAAGTAGACTCACCAGAACTGTAATAATGCATGTAGATTAGAAAGGAACATGAATCGGGAGAAATGAAGCAGTCGGTGAAGGTTTGAGGGGATGAAACTGTTAGCTCTTACCGTATCGCTGGGATTTGAATAAGCACCTGTCTCAAATAAGGTTCCAGGGGTACAATGGGTCATGAAATATCTCTTAAGCACTAAAACTAGATCTCAAATAAGCGCCTGTCTTATATAAGAGCCGGGTGTAATGCCCCCTACAAAGCCTTGGGCGCCTAGGTGCACATACACAAAGATAGGCCAATATGTGCAGTATGGGTCAGGTATTATATTCTCAAGAATAGGGTCCAATACACTGTTGTCTCATATGGTATGCCCTGAGCTATATCATATCCTGATATAAAGCTCAGTCATCTATATGTCTGTGCAGAGGCTGTTCCAACTATAGAGAAAGCTGGATGACATTGGTCAATAAAAAGAAGAATGTTCAATACTGTGAAGTGTATAGGGTGTGGGTCATGGATGCATGGGGGATGATGAATATAAAAAGGATCTATACATCTGTGTGGGTGGGGTAGTACCCCAGTCAGAGATAACACATGTACATCAACTCATTTCATGCACTGGTAGGTAGAGCAGGGCTGGGCTCTTTATGGACAGGATGCTGAGTGACTAATGCTCATATTAGGGTTCCTAGGCCAAGGGTCGTGGAAATTCGGCGAAGGCATGACAGGGAATCTTGTGGGTTTTTCCCCCAAAGAGACAGATAGGTTTTGCCCTATAAGTGAAGCAGATTAGCGCTTCTCAGGGGCCAGCCTGCCCGTTTATAAAGGTGCACTGCCTAAGTAATGGAAGGGCTTGTGGCAATAGTACAAAGTAGTAGTGACAAGATACATGACTGGCAAATTGCTCAACCACGTCAGTACCTACCAGTGCATTCATATATCCTACCGACATATGGGCCTAGTGCTTTAGCCCTTGAAGGCCAATATTACATAATGCATCATACCTATTGGTCATTGTGATGTTTGAATGTACCGTAATCTCCCGCGTAGAAGACGCGTTGCGCGTATAAGACGCACCCCAAACTCAGCACATGCATTTTCGCGTACAAGACGCACATTTTAATGCTGATATTTGTAAGATGAGTACATTTCTATAGTAAAAGTACCCCTCGTATAAGACGCACCCCCAACTTGAGAGAAAGCTATAAGACTCCCTAGCATTTTGTTTGGCCTAGAGGACGCGTCTTATACGCGGGAGATTACGGTAGTAACCTGCCTGAGCTACATTCATGCACCGTATCAACAGGGTTAATACGCTCCTGGAGGGTTGGCGTGATGCTTCAACAAAGAATCACTACCAAGAGCACTTGTCTGCAGGACTTCATTGGGGTATCGTGCCAAACAATGGGAAGGACGCACTCCTGTAATAGTCCCCAGGGGGGTTTTCAAGCTCAATGTGGCTTATTGGGGGTTAACTTTTTAAGGGCAGCTGATGCAAGAGTGCATGACGAGCAGTCTCACCAGCACTTTATTGGAGCATCATGCCGACCCTCCAGGAGTGTATCTACTTCATAGGGTCGGCATGATGCATGAAGTTACTCACCAGGGCTGCATTCATGCATCATGACGACCAATGGGCATGGTGAATCGATAATCAGCATTTAAAGGGTTAATAAGATAAGGCGTGTAGCGTGATGGAGGGTGACAGCATTGTGTGGGTGGACAGGGTGACGTACGTGTGTCATCTGTAGATAAGAACCATATCCTGGACAGGACAAGCACCAACCGGACATTGTCCTACTGTAAGGCAGTACACGCATCCCTCACTACCCCAACTGTTCAATCTCAGTTGTTTACCCTCAGTTTCATCCTCAGCTGCTTCCCTCAGATGTTCACAACCTCAGCTGCTCCGCGCACACTCAGCTGCTCCCCTCATCCCCAGCTGCTCCCTTCACCCCAAGCCTAGGTGCTCCCCCCACCCACAGCTGCCCTACTCACCCTCAGCTGCTCCCCCCACCCTCAGCTGCCCCACTCACCCTCAGCTGTTCCCCTCACCCTCAGCTGCTCTCCTCATACTGAGCCAATATCCCCTCACCCCCAGCTGCTCTCTACACCCTCGGCTGCTCCCCACACCCTCAGCTTCCTGTTTTATCATCAGCTACTCCCCTCACCCTCAGCTGCTCCCCTCATCCCCAGCTGCTCCCTTCACCCCAAGCCTAGGTGCTCCCCCCCACCCTCAGCTGCCCTACTCACCCTCAGCTGCTCCCCCCACCCTCAGCTGCCCCACTCACCCTCAGCTGTTCCCCTCACCCTCAGCTGCTCTCCTCACACTGAGCCAATATCCCCTCCCCCCCCCCAGCTGCTCTCTACATCCTTGGCTGCTCCCCACACCCTCAGCTTCTTGTTTTATCATCAGCTACTCCCCTCACCCTCAGCTGCTCCCCTCACCCCCAGCTGCTCCCTACACCGTCAGCTTCTCCCCATCACCCTCAGCTGCTCCCCTCACCCCCAGCTGCTCCCCACACCGTCAGCTTCTCCCCTCACCCTCAGCTGCTCCCTCACCCTCAGTTCCTCTCCTCAGACTCAGCTGCTCTCCACCCTCAGCTGCTCCCCTCATCCTCAGCTGACTCTCACCCTCAGCTGCTTCCCTTAAATATCTGTCCACATACTACTAGTGTGAGGCAGTCCGATGATGTTTCACACCTTTGGATATTTAATAAATCAATCAACCCACTAATCCCCAGCTGCGCCCCTCACCCTCAGCTGCCACCCCAGCTGCGCCCCTCACCCTCAGCTGCCACCCCAGCTGCTCCTCTCACCCTCAGCTACCACCCAGGCTGCGCCCCTCACCCTCAGCTACCACCCAGGCTGCTCCCCTCACCCTCAGCTGTCCCCTCACCCTCAGCTGTCCCCTCACCCTCAGCTGCTCCCCTCACCCTCAGCTGCCACCCAGGCTGCTCCCCTCACCCTCAGCTGCCACCCAGGCTGCTCCCCTCACCCTCAGCTGCCACCCAGGCTGCTCCTCTCACCCTCAGCTACCACCCAGGCTGCACCCCTCACCCTCAGCTTCCACCCAGGCTGCTCCCCTCACCCTCAGCTGTCCCCTCACCCTCAGCTGTCCCCTCACCCTCAGCTGCTCCCCTCACCCTCAGCTGCCACCCAGGCTGCTCCCCTCACCCTCAGCTGCCACCCAGGCTGCTCCCCTCACCCTCAGCTGCCACCCAGGCTGCTCCTCTCACCCTCAGCTGCCACCCAGGCTGCTCCCCTCACCCTCAGCTGCCACCCAGGCTGCTCCCCTCACCCTCAGCTGCCACCCAGGCTGCTCCTCTCACCCTCAGCTGCCACCCAGGCTGCTCCCCTCACCCTCAGCTGCCACCCCAGCTGCTCCCCTCACCCTCAGCTGCCACCCAGGCTGCTCCTCTCACCCTCAGCTGCTCTTCATACTGAGCCAATAACCCCTCACCCTCAGCTGCTCCCCTCTCTCAGCTGTTCCCCTAACGTAATCAATAGTTAAATGGGAAATGGTCATAGAATTAGCCAAGATGAGTACAAAGATGAGATGATAATTTTTCAACATCATAATTAGTACAAATACCTGTAACTGTTTCAGTGGCCAGAGAAATCTTTGCACAGGGAAAATGCAGGGAATTTGAAATAAATTTCAGTTGGAACCTTGGCTATTCCGATGAGTAGCTCAGTGGAAGTTAGCTCACCTTCGACTCACTCAGTATGGCATGCAGCTAGAGGTTAACCGTACCGCTACGGCAGGCGGTCTCGGGTGAACTCCACAAAAACAAACACAGACTGATTTGGCGATTATTTGTTTGGTTGTCGATAGGTATTTGTGTATGGTAAACATGACACTGCATGGCCCAAACACACAGCACGAGCAGACTCTCTGAATGAACCTGGCGCACCCTGATTTGAAGAGAATGCTATGAAGCACACCTAGGGCCTGATTTTAAATATTTTCATACTATTTTAATGTACCGTAAATTCCCATGTATAAACCACACCCTGAGTTTGAGAGAGGGCTATAAGCCTCATATGGGGCTTGAGAATTGGCATCTTAGTGCTGTTCTATGGTGTAAAAACCCCTCTTATAAGCCGCACCCTGAATTTGGGCTGATTCTATAAGCCACATTTTGATTTGGGTTCTGGTATAAGCCGCGGCTTATACGAGAGAATTTACGGTAATTTTACCCCGTCAATATGGCGCACCTGGCAGCCCATCTTTTGGGATTGTCTTAAAGGCACATTTATGCTCAGATTTGTGCAGTTTTCACAAATACAAATGAAAAGGTCCTATTAAGCAGATTGATCAAATTTAATGGAAAATGGGGAAATGATTGAGAGTCTGCAGTCTGTGGTAGTGCTTCAATGGTACGTGGGTGTGGCTTATAATTATACCTTGGTTCCCTAGAGCAGCATGTTGTGTTAATTATTCGGTAATGTTTCCCTGCCCTTCAGATTGTATTAGCAAGAGCATCCTAATTCTAAATCTTTTTCCAATAGGCCAAAACTTTTCTCTCAAACTCAGTTTCGGCTTATGGTGTAGTAGGCTTAAGTAAGTCAGGTTTAAAAATATTTTCCTAAAAAGAAGTATTTTCACCTCCCTACCTCATGGGTCTGAAAAATCCCACCTTCTGGAAACCAAAATATTTTAAGGGTGGCCCAGCTGCATCGGTGCATCATGGTGACATTATTGATGATGCATCAATCTACCAGGCTGAAATGTTTTCGACAGGGCTAGGATTTGACGTCTTTCAGGCACAATGCTACCACTCCAAATGACAGTTGGGATGAAAATCCGTGATGTCATCAGGAACACCGTTGCATAGCAACAGCCACTTGTGACTTTTCTCCATGGAGAGCTGTACACAGTATCCATGGATGCATTGCAACCATGGAGACAACCAACAACTTTGAGTTGTTTGGTTACTAAGAGCAGTTTCATCCTATAGGGACTCATCAGGCATTTGTTTTGTGCAAAATAAGTTGCAAAATTGCCAGTGGTCTCAACTCAAAAAGTGGAGTTGATGTTATAGAGTTGACAACACTGAAAATAATTCTGTGTATCGCGCTAGGTTAGATTGACCAGCCTAGATGATAGGATTTAATAAAGTATCAAACCCCTTCATAAATAAATTAATTCGATGAATTAAAATTTAATTATTAATGTGGGGATCCAATATCTATCACCCCTGTCGGTGTTCCCATTGCAGGATAGGTTGTTCCAACCTAAAAAAAAAAAAAAAAAAAAAAAATCAATCAATCTACCAGGCTGTCCTTGAATGTCCTTACTTGTCAACAGACAGAAAACTTCTAATGAGACTTGTAAGTTGAATCTGTATAATATAATTGAAATCATTCTTGGAAAACTAAAAATAAGAGCTGTTGGAATGTTTCTCAGTTTGACGTCAGGATCTTAAGACAGTTATAATGACATCAAATTGAACAGGTAGAATGTGTGATGTGTGTCTGGTGCAGCAACATGGGAGTACAGTCTGTATCATGTTGTAATAGACTACCCTCCCTAAATGCATGACTGCATCAGGACAACAGAGGAAGCATGTACATGCTGCTTTAAAGCGCTGTGTTTTCGAAGCGTTATGGATTTTGTAAAACCCTGTGTGTAAGCCACACTGGTATATAAGTCGCACCCTGGGTTTGTGAGAAAGCTATAATGCACAGAAGAGGTCTGAAAGGGTGCCCATTTCTAACCCCTCGTGCAAGTTCAGGATCTTTAAGTCACACCAGAGGTCTAAAATGGTGTATAATCTGCAGCTTGTATCCAGGGTTATATTATATTACCGTAGTTATAAACAGGATTCAATTAACCATAACATTTCCTAATGTATGTTTCCTCTTGCCTCTATCTGGTGTCCATATACACAGACACATGTATTCATCTCTGAAATGTGTTAAATATAGTTTCCCTGTCATGAATATGCCCTTAGGTGTCAACTTGTAAAAGTTCACAAAATGCTGATGTCCTGTGAACTGACCACATAAATGAGGCAATGTGCTCAGGAATTATGAATTCAGGGAGGAGTAGCCAAAAGAAGAGGCGGTCAAAAGACGTGAGACAATTTTCCGGGATTATTCTGGGCAATCGGCCGCGGGGACCCTGGTTCTCAACATGTCTGCAGGCCATGGACTAAGTAGCCTGGGCGTTACCATTAGTGCCACCGAGATTAAAGAACTCAATTTCTTAGCTTTTTCGCCTTTTTATTTCACTTGTGTGAATTTGATTAGTCTGAGGGGACACTATTGGCTTAAGTAACATGACTCAGTTCAATGGCCGACCACCTGAGTGGGAAATGGCTTCATAAAGGTGCACAAACGAGCAATCAGCAGCCCGGCCGCCTAGGGTGGACATAAAGACCTATTGGCGAGAATGAGTTGCCCATACTATAGTGTATGGCTATACTGATAATGGTTAACACTGTTAGTCACATGATGCCTGAAGGTTCATATTCCTTTAGCCTTTATAGGATACACTATACTTCTGGCCAGGACAGGACTTTGTGTGTGTGAGGGAGGGGGGGGGGGTGCAAAGCGCCTCAAGCAGGGCGTATTGGTGATTCTGAGCATCACATATGCACTATGAATGTTTTAGAGGAGTAGGCCATACCTCCAAAAAAACTTTGAACATTTAGACATTTTTCACTTTTTAATCCAATATTAGAGTAAATGACCTAGTTCACTACACAAGTGTACACTGGTTAAAATTTGGGGGGGGGGGCAAAGCATATCCCAGATATTTGGGGGGAGTGGGAGGTATACTGCCCCCTATTCCAACATCCCTGTACGTATCTTGCTAGCACTGAATCATTCCGATATTTTGGAAGTGTTCGAACATAATGCTGGCATGGTGCAGAAATGAAGAACTGGTGAGTTAACTCCTAGAGCCCATATTCGACATAGCGCATACAATTTTTTTTTCATGGCACCTTTATGCTTAACAGGGATGTAAGTATTCAGGATTTATCAGGATTTCCTGATTTCTGAAATTTTTGAATGACATTTATTTTCCTTACATGAGTGGTAAGGAGGGCTATTTGTGAAAAATAGAGGGCTTTTATATCAAGTAAATGTATGGCTTCCTGAGTTTTGCCTATTCCTGACTTACATCCCTGGCTTAAGAGTTTAACTGCCTCCAAAACTGTAGTAAAGTGCCACAGCCTAGTATAGGGGGACAAGATGGCCACCTAGTGACTGAAACCACATACTCTGTAAGAGGGAAATGGGTGAGAAGTCTGAGGCTTGTATGCCATAAGGCGACATTGAACCGGCCTTTTTACGACCCTCCATCCTCAATATCTGGCCTCTCAGCCACAGGAAGTCCTCTTCAATCACATCCTCCAACTTCTACTCCCACACAATCTCACACCCAGACACTAAGCCTCAGCTTAGAGAGCTGTGTAAAACTAGGTCATGTGTCTAAGCTGTTCAATGAGCTCATAACATGCTCAAATCCCCTATTACCGCCCAGCTCCGTATTATCACCCACCTGTCATGACTGCACTTTTTGTCCTAATGTTGGATGAAATCACTGCTCCATCTCCCACTGTGTTTTGGGTTTAAAATGGCGGTTTTTCAATGGTTTTGTGTTGGTTTGTCCGTTATTACCCAGATTTGATCAGATTAATTGAACATGGTCTGGGTGGCCCGTTGGCGCAGACAATAGGAAACCATTACACAATGATGAAGCTAATGCCTGTCATGATCCTTGACTCATCACAATCAGAACTCATTTGGACAGAAATGGCTGAAAGTGAATTCTGTAACACAGCTGAGAATCATCAGGAACCTGCAGTGTAATGTAGTACAATGAATAACCTGCAGCATGAAAGGCTTTATAACATGAAGTCTGATATAAATGAAAGGTAGGATAAGGTGCAGTCTTTTGAATGTGAAAAGTTTGATAAGATCTTGTCTCTCTGCTGTGCTACCGTCAGGCTTTGAGGGTCGATATGGTGCTCAAGTGAAGTGCTGCAAGAAGAATTGTCAGGACGTCATCAGGCATAAAGAGTGAAGAAACTAGTCTGAATTTAATATCAGAATAGATAAGGAAAAATACGGCTGTTTGCTCCCATGGTTGATTTTGGCAGGCAAGCATTGAACGAAAGGCTGCTAGGCCATGTTCTCTGTGAGAGTTACCGTTGATGTTAAGTATAAATTAGTAAGGGTTGTTGAAAGGCTTGTCCTTGATCCTGGAGCATCACATACGGTAAAAAGGACTCTTATAATCAAGTATTCAGACCCTTGGGGTTGCATTTCTCAGATCCTGACAATTTTTCTCTTTGTGGTGTTTAATTAAATTACACATTTCTCAATCATTTCTTCATATTGTAAGGAAATTACAGATGTTTTATGTCCTCAGTACAGATGTTTTATGTCCTCAGGTAGATGTAATTGTATCCAATTGTTACGTAGACTGGTTGAAGAAAAAAAAAACATCACAAAGAGAGAATCTGCCAGAGATCCTTGTTTTTCCACTGGATCTCTCCCACAGCGAGATTTTCTTCCAAGGGGCCTCAAAAAGCCGCACTTTATTACCAAGGTACTCTGGTACTTATGGCGGACTTATGGCTTCTGTCAGAACGGTATTTTACGGTATTTACAAGATATAGAGGCCTGTAGGAGGGTGTGATTTTATGCTTCATCCCTACTCCCAGCATCATTCACACACTATGACACAAAAAGACCGCTTTACTTGTGACGATTTATGATGAGATAAAAGACTAGGATGTTCTTTGACCTACTACTGTGGATCTGTTGTGCTATATATAGCTCTAGACGATCTACCAGACCCTGGGAACAGGAGAGGAACCAGTGAAGCGCTGGCGAGACTGCTCACCAGCACTTCATTTGAGCATCATGCCGACCCTCCAGGATTATAAGTATCAACTCCGGAGGGTCAGCATGATGCGCCAATTAAGTGCTGGCGAGCAGTCTTGATGCATCATGATGACCAATGGGCATGAAGCATTAAGGCCTAAAAAAAATTGTTGTGTTCAGGTAACACTACCTACCCTAGTTTTTTGGCCTTACCCTAACTTTTTTGGGGGCATTTTTGGGGAAAATCTTATATTTTGGCACTTGTCGAAACATGGAAGTTTTTTGCCACGATCTCACGCATCAAATTCGGGTCGCAAAGGCACGAAAATTAACAGCCAGCCTAAAAAAAAATCTCAAAAAAAATAAACCCTACCTACCTACCCTAATTTTTTCTTTTTTTTAACCCGTTACCTGAACACAACAATTTGTTTAGGCCTAATGCATCAGTGGCCCTTAAAGGGCTAACAGAATGACTCTGATATAAACTAATGATATACTCTCACTACCGCTATACCCCGTGTATAAGGTGCTGCTTATATGCAAGGATGGATTCCTACTGCGCCTTATACCATAACCCCGCTCATAAGCCGACCTCAGTCATGACCCAGGGGTAGAGTTTGAAGAAATATTGAAAAGGTGGTAAATATTCCCTCCTGGAGGTCTCATAATCCAATTTAAATAAATAGACCATAATAGAATGTACTAGATATGCCAAGATTGTCTAGTTTGAAGAAATACTACCCTATAAGCCAAATTTGGGGCCTAATTTCAACTATTTTCCCCTTAATCTATAGTACCTGTTATGGGCCAGGCTGGAGTTTAGGAACCTAAAACAGCAAAAAGAATATCTGCTTATGACCAGGATTTTATGGTAGGATCAACAAAAGTTACGGGTGCGCCTTTAATATAGTCGGGATATCATAAAGTATGCGAATAAGAGTGCGAATTTTTCACGCAAAGTATTACAGTAATATTAATACATCACTTACTGGAAAACCTCACACATATAAACTGCAACGGCCACACCCTGACGCTGGGACATGTCTGGTAACTGCAAACTAAGGCTCGAATATTGCTGTTTTACTTTTGCTCATTGATATCCAAACACAGTCATTAAGCTGGCCCTTGGGTTCAGGGATTTTCTATAAGCCGTAGTAGGCCTCTGAAATGGTTTGTAAAGCGGCCTCTATTACGTAGGGGCTTGCGGTGTTTTTTATACCCACCATAACACATTGATGCCTCACGTATAAGCCGTACCCTTGTATAAGCCGCACCCTGAGTTTGAGAAAGCCATAAGAAGCCACTTGCAAAAACTGGGTGCCTCACTCTCGCATAGGTCCCGGTTTTTGTTATGCACTCTCTCAGAGCCTCCAGGGATCTTATCTATCTCTAAGGGCCCTCCTGTCCTTAATATTTGGACTAGAGTGGTGGTTGGGGTCTTGTTTTCACCACAAGAAGAAGGTTCTCAATCTATTTGTAATCATACTTAATGAGAAATAGAAACTATCTCTTTGTTTATGGTATACAATGATGTTACAGGACATAAGATGAAATAATGTGCTTTGGAGAAATTTGGAACCTGTGGGTACTGGATATTGTGTTGTCAACTGACCCTGCAAAGGGCTAAAGTGTAGGTCAATGGGAAGCATTGCTCAAAGAGGCATGAATAGTCATGTTTTTTTGGAGTTGCTTGCTGCATAGCAGCCAGGAGCGCAGCGACCGTAGCAACTTCATTATGTTTTCGGTTTGTCAGTGACGTCATTGTCACCTTGTGACACAAATTGTGACGTCATACTTTGGCCGTGACGTCACATGTCGGCCGCAGAGTGGCAACTCCTATCCGTGGTCCTTGCCACATTTTTCTTGTTTCTGCCCAATGGACATGAGTGAGCCTTTGGTAAGGCACACAAGGACTGTACTGCCTGCCTGTGCAGTAGGTTGTGATCACAATGACTGGTCCAGCTCAACTAGTGTCAACTGTGGATTTCTCTGGAGCCATGAAAGATAGATAAAGAATTCAAACAGATCTGAGAAAGTCATCAGATAAATCAAACAGACCAAGGGTTCAATCCTCATCTATAAGCTGCGCCTGTATATATTCGACGTTATCAAGGTGTGTTTCCTCATGTCACTAATGGCCATGTCACATGTCGTTTGTAAGAAATGGCCATGTTACCATATTGAATTGATTGGTCCAGACCTACACTCGTACCTAGTGCCATATATAGGCACTAGTGACTGCTACAATGTCCCTGAACTTGGCACTCTTCAGACTAGAAAATAAAACCTATGCTTGAAGAGAGAGCAGTATTTCCAGTTCCTGCCTACTTATGAGTAATGCATAGGGCATTTTCGCGTGCCCCGATCCGGTTAACCCGGTCGACCGGCTGTACCCATCGGGCATACACCACGGCTACACCCCAGATGTACCGTAATCTCCCGCGTAGAAGACGCGCTGCGCGTATAGGACGCACCCCCTTCTTGGGAGAAGCATTTTCGCATATAAGACGCACCTCTTAGGTACCAATTTTGTAAATTCAATACATTTCTATAGTAAAATTACCCCTCGTATAAGACACACCCCCAACTTGAAGAAATCCTATAAGACGCACAAGGCATTTGTTTGGCGTAGAGGACGCGTCTTATACGCGGGAGATTACGGTACCAGATCAAGTCACCCGGTAGACCGAAGTGCCTCACGCGAAAATGCCCATGGTGGGAATGAAATTAGTGTTCTCCCACCAGACCTTTCTGCTTCCTATACTGCTTCCTGTACGGTGGTTCCCTGAGGGTTTTTACCTCAGGGCACCAGAGTAGTCCAGACCCGGCTCCAGACCCATCAGACGGGCTGGAATGGTGGGGAGGGGGAAGTAGGATGGGAATTGTTGTAGTAGGGTTTGTTTGTATACAGACCATGGTGCCGCACACAGCACACTACCGCCACCTGGTGTGTTATAGTATAACCACAGATGAACTAAATCCTTCTCTGCTCCTCCCAAGCCACACCATTCCTGATTAGTACCCTATGAGGCTTTTAACATACTCGGCCCAAGATTTTAAATACAATTCATGTGTAGGCACCAGTGTTGGCATGATGACCGAATGCAGCCTGGGGAGTGGCCCGGGGTGAATGTTTGTGATACGCTAGGACCGTCTCCCTAAATGGTGATGACCTCAACGATTAATACACTCCCAACCGGTCAGCTTATTGCACCAGATTTACATTGGCGTGTGAAGTAATTTCAAAGTTATGGAGACCATGGCAGTTTTCGACCCACTTTTAGAAACTGATAGTTTGAATTGACCAATGCGAGAGCTCGGTCTGGAGGCATCTATATGCCATAGACACCTGGCTCATAAAAGTATTAGTTTCTAAGTATGGGATATGATTTAGATGCCCGACGAATCACATAGAAACCCCATAACAGTTTCTAATTAACGTAGAACATTATACTTTTATTACAAAGGGTTCTACAGTATTTTAACGACCTCAAACCCTGCCTTTTCATTGGTCAGTTCAATCTAGCATGTTCTAAAGTCATAGACCACCTCCCTAATGGTCAGTGTCTATATGCGATAGAAACCTGGCTCATAAAAGCATCCTTCATCGGGTACTATAAAACCCTGTAGACACTGGGTTAAGGTGGTATAACCCATACGTAGACACTGAGTTTGCGGGGTCTAACACTTACTTTACAGAAATATGTCATAAGTCACTGAGGTCCTGATAGGTAGACTCCTGTTCTGTACCTTGGATGTACTGTCAAGTCTCTCGTATAAGCTGAACCCTGATATAAGCAGCACCCCTGACTTTGGAGGGGGCTATAAGCCACTCTTTTTGCTTGAAAATTGTAGTTTTAGTACTGTTCTATAGTGCCAAATCCCCTCCTATAAGCCGCAACCCTTCTTTTGGCTTATCATATAAGCTATGCTGGGCATCTGCGGTCTGTATAACTACTGCAGGCATGGGGCTTCACCCCCAACCCCTCTCCCCTTACTTCCTCCTGTGTCAAGGTCACATCACAGACAGGGAGAGGGAGGATTATAGATATATAATCTTGTTATATCAAAGAGATTCTTATCCTAATCCCTTAATTGGGGCTGATTAGTGGATGTTTATCCTGCTCTCTGTCTGTCTCAGTCTCATTTCACACTCTTCCCCACACATTCAGATAACTTATCAGTGATAACATCTGCTGGGAGAGTGTGCTCACTCATGCACATCCAACAGTTTCCAACAAGTTGGCCAAGGCTTCCACCTGCCCCATATGTAGTGGGAGAGAAGCGGGAGTGGAATTCAGGGGTAGGTTTCCAGCCTACATATAAGCCTGATTTTGATTTGGCCGCAGCTTATACGAGAGAATTTACGGTAGTACACCTTTCAACCAGCAGGTGGCAGTAATGTGCACAGTAGGAGAATAGTTCCTGTTGTATCAGCTAGGGGGCAGGCCAGAGCCTGAATGCCACAGGTGGTTGTAGACTTGTACTGGGTGGAATCATCGTAAGCAGCAAGCAATATATAAAGATGTTCAAGGGCCCTAAAACTTTCAGAGGTTTGACCAACACCCAACTGACATATCTATGTTTAAAATTACCCCTAACCACACCAGCCCCCTCAGTCGAGGGCCCTCCTCAAATAGTCTTTGATCACTTGATAATATCTCATTCATAACGATTCATTACACCAGAATAATGACGGCCTTTGATACTGGTTGCCACGGTTTGAAACTGGCCTGTGACACAATATCCTCAAACCGGATATTATATTTCAGAATGTGAAAAAGAAGTAGGTGAGCCGGAAATATGAATTGAATATATGGAAAAAGTCGTGAATGGCAAGCGAGTACTCATAGCGAATGACATTCAATTATACGTCATTTCAGCATTCCTGGAAATGGTGCTGATTATTGTGTAGTCATACATTCAGCTTACAGACTGTCCACAATGTCATCATGTAGTCATCAATTCAACTGCTAGATCGTGCTATCATCCGGATTTGACTCATAACCCTTTTTATGTTGATGCATAGATGGCCCTATCGAATGTCCCATCAGTGCTACATTCAGTGAGATTGATAGACTCTCAGTCTCAGATGGTCACTATCTTAATCTTGCGAATCTGAGGCCACCTGTGCCTTATAGTCTAGTTGTCTAGTGGGGGTTCCCCAGCCCGCTTAAAATGGGTCTTTATCTCCTCTTTCCTATCCCCTCAGATGTGTGTGGTGCACATATGCGCATTACATATTATCATGTCTAAGCGCCATTGGGTTTTGAATAGAGGGAAAAAAATCTTGTGACCTGGTATAAATAAAATATTAAAAGTCTCCTTGGTGCTAAAACTAGACCCATGATATGTAGACACCAAATTCAGCAGCATGAAGATTAAGACGCTGGAGGCCTCTGATTTTGCGTGCGGTCGTAATGTATATATGGTAAATTCCCACATAAATGCAGCAGCTTATTGCCGTTCATTCTTAGGAATGAACAGCTATAGGAGGGGACCCATTCTTAAATACAAGCTCTCATAGTGGTGCCTCCTCGCTCTCCATGTATAATCCTGTCATAGGTACAGTATTGAGTATGCCTATACCTGGATTAAAATCTGCAAATCAGTCAAGCATAGAAGTGGTGGCAGTGGTGGTGTTGGTGGACCTGTTATTGTAGACCCTGGGGACAGAGTGGTGGTAGCCCTGGACACCTCAGGCAGAGCCATGGTATATAGTATATATACCCCCCCCCCACCCACCTCTGAATAGTGGTGGTGGCTGTGCTCCTGTGGTGGCCCCATACCTGCCTGGCACCACCTCCCCCAGCACCATGTGGTTCTCTTCTGCTGGTGGTGCATTTCTCAGCACCACTATTAACCCACTAAAGGCCACCTACATGTATATTTATGTATACATGTACACATAAGTATGATGCACTTTTTTAGGAGTTTTAAGTGGCTTGGCATTGGATTATTTGGAGTCTTGGGACCGTTTTCCATGTGTGTCGGCCATCTTGGTTTTCAGAAACACAGGGATCCAGGCCATATATGGTCAATTTTGATCTTCAAAAATTATCAGATGGATGTTAGTGACCATTGGGAGACCTAAACTAGCCTATTTTATTGTTTTCCATGTGTGTCGGCCATCTTTGTTTTAGGAAACACAGGGATCCAGGTCATTTGTGGTCAATTTTGATCTTCAAATGTTATCAGATGGATATTAGTGACCATTGAAAGACCTCAACTACCTAATTCTATTGTTTTCCATATGTGTCGGCCATCTTTGTTTTAGGATACACAGGGATCCAGGCCATATATGGTCAACTTCGATCTTCAAAAGTTATCATATGGATGTTTGTGACCATTGGGAGACCTAAACTAGCCTATTTTATTGTTTTCCATGTGTGTCGGCCATCTTTGTTTTAGAAAACACAGGGATCCAGGCCATATATGGTCAACTTTGATCTTCAAAAATTATCAGATGGATGTTAGTGACCATTGGGAGACCTAAACTAGCCTATTTTATTGTTTTCCATGTGTGTCGGCCATCTTTGTTTTAGGAAACACAGGGATCCAGCTCATATATTGTCAATTTTAATCTTCAAAAGTTATCAGATGGATGTTAGTGACCATTGGGGGACCTCAACTAACCAATTTTGTTGTTTTCCATGTGTGTCGGCCATCTTTGTTTTAGGAATCACAGGGATCCAGGTCATATGTGGTCAATTTTGATCTTCAAAAGTTATGAGATGGATGTTAGTGACCATTGAAAGACCTCAACTACCTAATTCTTTTTTTTTTCAATATGTGTCGGCCATCTTTGTTTTAGAAAACACAGGGATCCAGGCCATATGGTCAACTTTGATCTTCAAAAATTATCAGATGGATGTTAGTGACCATTGGGAGACCTCAACTAGCCTATTTTATTGTTTTCCATGTGTGTCGGCCATCTTTGTTTTAGGAAACAGGGATCCAGCTCATATATTGTCAATTTTAATCTTCAAAAGTTATCAGTTGGATGTTAGTGACCATTGGGACACCTCAACTAGCTAATTTTATTGTTCTCCATATATGTCGGCCATCTTTATTTTAGGAAACACAGGGATCCAGGCCATATATGGTCAATTTCGATCTTCAAAAGTTATCAGATGGATGTTAGTGACCATTGGGACACCTCAAGTACCTAATTTTATTGTTTTCCATGTGTGTCGGCCATCTTGGTTTTCGGAAACACAGGGATCCAGCTCATATATGGTCAATTTTAATCTTCAAAAGTTATCAGATGGATGTTAGTGACCATTGGGACACCTCAACTAGCTAATTTTATTTTTCTCCATATATGTCGGCCATCTTTATTTTAGGAAACACAGGGATCCAGGCCATATATGGTCAATTTCGATCTTCAAAAGTTATCAGATGGATGTTAGTGACCATTGGGGGACCTCAACTACCCAATTTTGTTGTTTTCCATGTGTGTCGGCCATCTTGGTTTCAGGAATCACAGGGATCCAGGTCATATATGGTCAATTTTGATCTTCAAAAGTTATGAGATGGATGTTAGTGACCCTTGAAAGACCTCAACTACCTAATTCTTTTTTTTTTTCAATATGTGTCGGCCATCTTGGTTTCAGGATGCACAGGGATCCAGGTCATATATGGTCAATTTTGATCTTCAAAAGTTATGAGTTGGATGTTAGTGACCATTGAAAGACCTCAACTACCTAATTCTTTTTTATTTTTTTCAATATGTGTCGGCCATCTTTGTTTTAGAAAACACAGGGATCCAGGCCATATATGGTCAACTTTGATCTTCAAAAATTATCAGATGGATGTTAGTGACCATTGGGAGACCTCAACTAGCCTATTTTATTGTTTTCCATGTGTGTCGGCCATCTTTGTTTTAGGAAACACAGGGATCCAGCTCATGTATTGTCAATTTTAATCTTCAAAAGTTATCAGATGGATGTTAGTGACCATTGGGACACCTCAACTAGCTAATTTTATTGTTCTCCATATATGTCGGCCATCTTTGTTTTAGGAAACACAGGGATCCAGGCCATATAGCTCACATAGCCATCATCAGCTGGGGGCCGCCATTAGACCCCGACGGCACTATGACTAACACCTTCAGCCCCCGACTCCGCAGTATATGCCAGGGATGCCTCCCATTGGTCAATAATACAATAGCCATGTGCCGTATATGGTCAACTTCGATCTTCAAAAGTTATCAGATGGATGTTAGTGACCATTGGGGGACCTCAACTACCCAATTTTGTTGTTTTCCGTGTGTGTCGGCCATCTTTGTTTTAGGAAACACAGGGATCCAGGTCATATATGGTCAATTTTGATCTTCAAAAGTTATGGTTAGTGACCATTTGGACACCTCAACTACCCAATTTTATTGTTTTCCATGTGTGTCGGCCATCTTGGTTTTAGGAAACACAGGGATCCAGGTCATATGTGGTCAATTTTGATCTTCAAAAGTTATCAGATAGATGTTAGTGACCATTGGGACCCCTCAACTACCTAATTCTTTTGTTTTCCTTGTGTGTCGGCCATCTTGGTTTCAGGAATCACAGGGATCCAGGCCATATATGGTCAATTTTGATCTTCAAAAGTTATCAGATGGATGTTAGTGACCATTGTGACACCACCACCACCAATACCACCACCACACTACTCCCAACCCTCACACACATTCCTTATTTGCATATTTTAATCCAGGCATAGGTTTACTCCATACTATAGCAATGGGGCAGGATTTTACATGGAGAGCGAGGAAGCACCACAATCAGAGCATATATTTAAGTATAGGTCCATTCCAAAGGCCATAGAGTTCATATATAATGATCTTTTTTCCTTGGATCATCATAGGAATATGCACGGCATTACAGCATTGCTGTGTTTACTTTCCTGAAAGTATGTTATAGATTAATAAATTGCAAAACACATAACATATGAAGGGCTTTTAGATTCCGTATTAAAATAATATTTGTTCTGAAAATTTTGATCTACTATCACATTAAAAATGTTGTAAATCAATTCTATACTTCTTAGAACATGATATGAATATGCACGTCATTACAGCTTTGCTGTGTTTACTTTGCTGAAAATATGGGATAAATTTCTAATCTGGGAAACGCACTTCAATTTAACTGCTTTTAGAATTGATATTAAACTCAGAATTGATCGTCAAATTTAAATATGAAACCCTAATATCTTGATCATAGATGACAGATCCTAAATTGAATCCTCTCGATTGCATCCTTAACACGGGCCTCTTGATCATAGATCTTAGATCCTAAATTTTCAATTGAATCCTTAACATAATCTCCTAACCATGGACCCCTTGTAGAAAGTTCTCACAGTCAGGGTGTGGCTTATACGAGACACTACAGAACAGTTTAAAATCGCCAATTTTAAAGCCCTAGGTGCAGCTCCTACCTTATCCACAAACTCAGGGTGTGGCTTATATGAGGGTGAAGCTTTTACATGGGAATTTACGGTACCTTGTCTTCAAGCTGCATCAAATTTGGAATACGCCATAAGCTGCAGTTGGTGTCAGAGTCATAGACTACAACATACAGAGTGCTACCAAACCAAATATCTCTCTCCCTTTGAGGGAGGGGGCAGTGTGACCCCTGATAGAACCTATGACCTTTTTGCACTAGTTGCGTGCTGACCTGAGGCAGGTCTCAGTTCTAGGAACTCACACAGTGACAGGTGGGGCCAGCTTGTGAGCTGCTCTCTATGCTAGGGAGTAGAAGCTCACTCTGATTAACAGCCTAATTTTGCCCTCTATGATGCACAGGGATCGAAATTTTGCAAACATACAGGGATCTAATTCAGTAATTCTCCAAGGATTTAAAAAATACTCTCCAACATTTCAGAGGCCTGGAATCACTTATACTGATTCTATATGGGCCATTTTCCCGTATCGATGAGAATCTAAAAGGACAGCTGTGCTATGTTGAGAATGATTCAGTTGGACAAACCATTAGGGTACTATCTACTGACCAGCATGGCTAACGTTAGAATACGTATTATACATGTATATGCAAATTCCATGAAAAAGGACACCATGATGAAACAACTTACCACCAACGTTTACTTAGAATGGAGTCTTGACAACAGTTCGACGCACGGTACGCTCTATGGATGATTCCACCAAAAGAAATTATCGCTTACATTGAAGCTTTTAATATGTGAATTACCAGTAGCCCAAGTGATAAATATGTACGTAGAAATTCAATTATTTTGGTGGCAAATAGCACATGACGCACGGCAGTAGGGAGAAGGTTACATGTGTTCTTAAGAAGTCCATTTTGTAACAGAATCTATCCAAAATCACAAGTCCTCCAGTTGGGATCACTAACTGATGAACAACACTACAGTGGTCTGTAAAGAACCAAATACCAGGAAAATTGGAGAATTAACTGCCGCTGACACATACTGGATAGGCACTAGTAGTCAGTCACCAAATGCAATATTGGAGAAATTACCAGAAACCCTTCATCAAATTTACACACTCACTGACTGCAAGTGGGAGGAGGCAGGATATATTTTGGAGAACTCACTTCATTCATGAAAGTAATTCTGAAGAGGTCTGGTCAGTAAAACAGGAGAGATTTTTGTGGGAAACAGGACTTTTTTTTGCTGAAAAATCATGCTAACTGACATATAGACACATTTCCCAAAATCGAGTTTTAAAGAAAACTAATTTCGAAAAAAAAAACTGCAGATATTAAAAGGAGACTGATAAAAATGTAGAATGGCAGTGATGACGTGTTTGCCAACATGGTCAGTTCGTGTCTATGTTCGAGGACACCGTCGAGTCCCATGTATATGACTCCATACACTGGCAGGTACCAAGTCACCCTGGTAGAACCCAGATTCAGCTTGTGTGATAAACTCAGCCTGGCTGCACAGGGGTCAGCTACCCTCCTCCAGGATGTCAGCCACAGATTTAGTTCCCTCTTCACTCACAAGAGGGCCTTCCAGCAACAGCACAAGCAGCAGACATACACTGTGCACCAGCTCCGGCCAATTACTCCACTGGTACCCAGTAGGTACCGACCAATAGTAAGTCATGTTTACTTCCACTGGTACCCAGCAGGTACCGACCAATAGTAAGTCATGTTTACTTCCACTGGTACCCAGCAGGTACTGACCAATTGTAAGTCATGTTTACTTCCAGTGGTACCCTGCAGGTGCCGACCAATAGTAAGTCATGTTTACTTCCACTGGTACCCAGCAGGTGCCGACCAATAGTAAGTCATGTTTACTTCCACTGGTACCCAGCAGGTACCAACCAATAGTAAGTCATGTTTACTTCCACTGGTACCCAGCAGGTACCGACCAATTGTAAGTCATGTTTACTTCCAGTGGTACCCTGCAAGTATCAGTATACTGGTCTGACTAATTCATTTTTTAGGTGGGGGGGGAGGATAACAGTGTCTTTTCAAACATATTTCACTAGTCCCTTTCAGTGCTATCAGGCAGTAGGCTCCCTATTATCATTCAGGTAGGCATCAAGTGACCTTACTGACTGACGGAGGAGAGGCCATGTTAGATGTAAGTTTGAAAATTCAACACTAGGTAGGACATAACCTACAGTTTGATACGGGCTACCCAGCGTGGACGCTCATTGGCGAGACGTTCCAACTGAACTGTCCAAATATGTTACCTGGGAGATCCTTGGCCTACATACTATGTTTATGTTGGAAATTGGGCATTTAGAAATAAGTTGGGATAACCCAGTTTTACCAATCTGTTAATATAGTCATAAGGCCACACCAATAATATAAGTTGGTCTACGGATCGCCCTCTCCATATTTTGGAAATACAAATTTCTTTTCTCTTTGAAAAAAATCTTGTCTACGGATTTCGCTCGCTTCAGTTTCTACAAGTTTTCTCTTTGTGATGTTTGGCAAAATCATGGCGTATACATGTCTCTGGCAAAATTTAAAAACAAAAAAAAAAATTTGTTCGCTCGCCTCAATTTCCCAGCAACGAATCCATTAGACGCCAAAAAATTCTTTAAAAAAAAAAAGAAATTCGCTCGCTCTCACCATTTTTTCAAAACCAAAATCCGTAGACCCAACTATTTTTTTGGTATGGCCTAAATAAGGAATATATAATGTTTGGGAAATGTATAAGCGTAGGGGTTTTTGCGAAATTAAGCTGAAAGTGTACCTAATCTAAGCAAGCCTTCGCCATTTTGGACATATCCCAGAAGTCCTGGCTGTTTGTTTTGATTCTGAGGTCGTACATAACATGATTTGACTCATTGCTTTTGCTGTTTCCCTGCGATCGTACCTTAAACAAACGTTACATCTTAGTCTTCTTTTATGATCTGCTATAAAGCTATAGGTTCAAAAGAACAAGACAGGTGCCCATTCTCCTTTTTTCATATTTTGACAGTTCCACATGGTCGTGTTTATGTTGAAGACAAATTACGTGACACTCCTTATATGGATGCATGAAAATACTGGGAAACTCCAATATTTCAAAATGGCGATGATAGGCCGGAACACACGGTAGTCAGGACCCCTCCCTCTAGCGTGTTTTCTACACACTATGTTAGATGTAACCATAGATACTGAACAGGATGTGGCCACCTGGTGGCATTCCTTACAACTACATCCTTAACTCTCAATGGACTGCATGATGCCTCTGTTCCGCGCGGATCACCAATCCGCGCATTTCTCAAATTGTGCAGCACAATTTACAAATCGCGCAGGATCGGTGCCGCGCAAAGCACAAATCTTGCGCAAAGCAGCAATATCGGCCATTCGGCGAGCAGGTCTTGGACTTCATCTCCTTTTTTAAAACTCTAAGCAGGAAAACTTGACAAACAATAGACCAGTGGTTGAATAACATATAAAGGTATCTATAAAAAATATTAGACAAATGAACTCTATAAATGTGGTAGAAACTTTATGAAAATCTCGCCCATTTGTACCTTGCGCAAAGCAGAATTGCCGATATGCGCAGATTGGCGAACTGCGCCTAACACCTCCATCACCCTTTGTCATGATGCACCAATGCAGTGCTGGTAAGTCTTACAAGTTTACCAGCGCTGCATTGATGCATCATGATGATTTTGGGGCAGTGTATCACCCATTCGGCAGCATGGAGATAAATGCAGCATTATCGAGTTACGCGCCAGGGCTTCAGTCAAGTATCATGGTAAAGATTGGGCTTGATGCACTAAAGAGGTAACAAGTGGTGGCTGGCATTTGAGACATGAACTATAGAAGACTTCTAGGATGAGATCCAGGTATGTGCTTTGAGACTATAGACATTTAAAGTGAATGTTAACGCTTTCAAGTTTCAAATTCATTTAGGGTCATGTCCATTCTGCAATGTGCTTGTTTACCTGCTATAAAGCCTATATGCACCCATTCAGGCCCTACGAGGGCTCTCCAGAATTCGCCTTGTCTCATAGATCCAGTCATTCATAGATTCTGTCACTGCTATATTGACCAAGCAGTATATATAGATACCTGTCTAGCTGTTATGGGCAAGCATACTTTCAAAATCCTCAGTTTTCTCAGTCTTTTCATGATCCACACTGAATTATAAGCTTTACCTGGCGTAACCCTCTCCCCATCCCGGCCAGATTCCCCACACTCAATCCTTTTTTCGCCACTACTGTGGCCATAGAGGGAGGGGGTGAGGGTTAATTAACACAAACCTCTTAGCACACCTGGGAATTGGCATCTTATTAAGGACCCCTGATTGTGGGGCAATTCCATAAGCCACAGATCTGAGGGCAGTTATATGGGTATAGTAAGCCACAGCATAAACGTGTTGAGTTTACGGTCGTTCATGAGTGGGTGTATGTAACATGGTGTGGTTTCATGTAGCGACAGTCGGTAAATGCCACAGGTGCTCTTCCTGGAAACCTCCCTCCAATTGTATACACAGAACCTCACATACCTCCCTGCTAACTTCCAGAAACCTGCCTCTTCTCACTGTGGTACAGGCAGGGGTGGAAGGTTTCAGGGGTTTCCCTGATTTCAGGGATTTTCAAGCTCCAAATACCTATACATTGCTATACAAAACAATTATTCAAATTGAGTCACAATCATTTTCATACTTAGTTTCAGTTACTTTCATCCCTGGTACAGACTCCCTTCCCAACTGGTGCCCCCCCCCTCCCCGTCCCCCGAGGTGCATAGAGAATATAACCCTACACAGCACTATATGTTGTCATACCCTCTGCCCATGGGGGAAAAGATGGCAGCGTACAGAGTATAACCCCACACAGTGCTATATGGTGTGACCTTACCTGCCCTGAGTGTGCCTGTTTACACACAGGCATGCATTGTGACTGGAGGAGGGCTGGTTTGAGGAGGAGGGGGGGGGGCAGTGACTTATACTAAAACTCTATAATGGACACCTGTGGGATGTGTGCTCCACTCACCACTAATGGTTGTATAGGGATCTAGGTGAAGCTGTCTGGGTGTCTGGTACCTACACTGTGCTCCTGCCTCATTCCTACCATCAATGGCCTTCTTGCACTGACATATATGTTCATAGTGTGTTCCCCATAACTTGTCACAGACACATGGTCAAAGACAGTCACAAAATCACTTCAAACTGTTTCTTCATGAGATAGCTTCGAAGCAGTGTTTCATCAGGAGGTGCTAAGTGGAATACCGCTTCAAGGCAAACTCGAGAAGAAATGTTCAGTTTGGAGCATTTCAAGTTGATCTCTGCATTTATTTCATGTTATGATCGTAAAAATCATTCAAAAATCATTTTTTGATAAGGAGTTAGAGGCTATTTTGACCGAATTAGGATGGAGAACAGGCCAAAGAGGATGAGATTTAGTTTCTCCACGCCCCTGTGGGAAATGGCCATCCCATTTCTTAGTATAGAGACTGTCGCTCTCAATATGGAATAGATACAGTGTGTTCATCATTGGTGTTAGCCCTGTGGAATGCCTTGAAAAGTTGAATGCATTTTGGCCTTTTGTCATCATGGTCCATGAATGCACCCCAGCTGAGTCCATTCACCAAAGCTGCATTCATGCTGACCATGGGCTTGATACAGTCCTGAAGGGTCAGCATGATGCACCAATAGGGAGGGGAAGTCACGTCACGTGAGGGGGGATTCTGAGCTCAGCATATTATTGCCCTCAGGCTTGAAAGATAGGTGAATATTTTAGGCCTAGCATAACTTTTTTAAGAATGAGAGTTGAGCCTTAAAATTTTATATATGGTGGGCCTCCAGGTCAATTCAAATATTGGTCATTTTAGTTCCAAATCAGAAATTTTTTTACGACATAGTTTATCGCGAGACTTAGGCTCCCAATGCAGTGCTGGTGAGCAGACTGTGCAGCCCTGCAGTCATGATGCCAAAGAAGCATTAACCTGGAGGTTTTATACCGTAAACTCCCGCATATAAGACGCGTCCTCTAGGCCAAACAAAATGCTGGGGAGTCTTATAGGATTTTTTCAAGTTGGGGGGGCGTCTTATACGAGGGGTAATTTTTCTATAGAAATGTATTAATCTTACAAATTTCAGCATTAAAATGTGCGTCTTATACGCGAAAATGCATGTGCTAAGTTTGGGGTGCGTCTTATACACGCAGTGCGTCTTCTACGCGGGAGATTACGGTAGTTTCTGCACGATTCATGTGCATTCCACACATGTGTAACGAGGGTGTGTATTCTCGGTGCAGTCTGCCGCACCGCTCTATTGTACATGTGCTATTGTTGGTAAGTGTGTATAAATAGACGCCCCAGCGCTTCTCATTGTTCACTGCCGAATAATCAGGCAGCCATACACAGCAGGCTGCAGTATTTGGCAGTCATGAATTTCCGCCATGGTGGGGATCAATGATGCCTCACCTCACCTAAACCAACAGATGTATATGTATGTGCACATAGAACTAGTGCCGCCGTAACAGGCTCAGTAAAACCTCTATAGTTAAAGTCTGTTTCAGTTAACAAGTGTCATATCAATATGGCATGCAGTATGTAAGCACTAGCACAGCCTAATTTTGTAGGGAATTCCCATAGTGTGAGTATACTGTGACAGACTGTATACAGCACAGGGTATGTATGGATTATTAGTAGAAGACTAGAACACAGACCCCTACACATAAGACACCTACAGTTAGGTACCACTACAGTTAGCTGTGGCACCTCCCCAGTCTAAGGTACACAGTCTTGCCAAGGCCCCATATACATTTGTGACAGGATCTGCGAAAAGGACCCTTAGTCCAGGGTGCATTGAGGTCCCAGTATGTGTCACATTTATACTTTGTTCATTCTGTCTCTTCAAGGACCAAAGGATGCCTCCAGCTTCACGCTCCATTGACATTGTGATGCTCCAATGCAGCACTGGTGAGTTGGTAGCTTGCATAGCATTTGTGCATCATGCTGACCATTCAAAAGGACTGCATCAACCCTTTGATACATGAATGCAGGACTGGCCAGTCCTCATCACGGCCACATCGAGATGACAAATTGCAGTTAGTGAAATGTATCTCACCATCTGATGACACTTGCCAGATCAAAAAACTAGGCAAATTGCTTTTCAGGTGTAATAGTAAAAAAAAAATCCCTTGATCAATACGGGTAAAATCCTGCACATAAGCCACTGCATGTAGGGCCAGCCTACACAGGCTTTCATGTTATATCTAAGAAGTCGGAAGTCGTATTTGTAAGTTTTCAGAATTTTCTCACAAAGGCATCATTACAGATTTTTTCGAAGTTCCTTTCTTGGATCAAAGTTCCATGGCATTTCCCATTGGATTCAAAATGTCTATGTGTATCTTCAGAATTTTTCATGCATACCCTGCTGTACTAGGATGTTTAGCCTGAAATTAGTCTAGTTATGTCAAAGCACACTTTTACAATGGTCACACACAGACAGACAGCCATGTTATGTATGTAACCAGCGGGCCGGCACGCACCCACCTCCTACCCACCCAATACACACATACACACACCCATACACAGAGAGTCAGTCTATGAGAGTGGTATGACTGTGCCAGTCTCAGGAGGTAGGAGGTGGGAGTGGTGCTAGTTGTAGTAGTAGCAGGAACCTTATATCTTATATATACTACACCATCATCAGAAGGTTCCTTAAACTATACACCACCCAAGCATCATGGGGTCTGCCCCTCCCCCCTGCCCCCCGGCCCCGGCCACCGCCCTGTTCAGGTCCCCCCGGAGGACCTCCCCGGGGCTGAAGGACCTCCGGAGATTGCTGAAGAAGGCAGGGTTAGCATTACCTGGAGTAAGACTTCCCTCGGCTGTAAAACCTCCTGTCTATCCCGCGGATATGCGTGTACCACCTCCGAGCATCCACCGGGTAAGTTACAAGAAATATTCCCTTTTATGCTGGTTAACAGTGTAATATTCATGTTTGCTGAATGACTCCAGTTCTTGCCAACCCTTTGAGAGGGCAACAACTTCCATAGGGTCAGCATGATGCCTGAATGCATATCAGAAAGTTGGTTGCCCCGTCCCCGCACTCTCTATTGGAGACTGACACCATCCATGTTATGGGTTTTTTAAAATGAAACCCTTTTCCACATATCTTGGATCTAAAATACCCCCTTTTTCAGTGAAAAGTGCAGACTTTTAGAGCCTAAAGAACACCCCTTTTTCTGCTAAATCATGGAAATCTTATACAAGGTATCCCATACCTGGAATATGAGATATATGTTTTATAGGCATTATGTAGATAATGTATGTGCATGAGGGTAATTATTGCCAAAAAAAAAAGCTTCTTCAGAATCACATTAAACATGTGAAGTAATGCACTGGATGAGCCAGGCAGATAGTGAACCCTTTTTTCAATAAATGCAGAGTTACTGTTAAAAATGTACCCCCTATTTTCACTTTTCACAGACATATTTTGAAAAAAAAAAAAAAACAACCCTTTTTTCAGTTTTGGAAATTGGCCCTTTCCTCTGCGTTTCCATAACGTGGAGGGTGTCCATGCTATAATGGAAGTGCGGGGACCGGGGTTGGTTGCCAGTGGCAAGTTCTCTTCAGAGCTTCGCCCTTCCTAAGGTCTTTAATTGGGCCAATCTGGACCAATCCTAGTTGAACGTTTAACAGAAGTAAGATTCTTCTCTAGGCCACGCCAAATTAAAAGATTGGTCTATGGATTTCCCACATGTTATCTTAACAACTTCAAATTTTATTTTAATTTGAAAAATAACATGTACATGGATTTCTCCCACTTCATTTTCTGGACAATCTGATTTTTTTTTTAATATTTTTTTTTGCATAGGAACAAGTAACAATGGTACAGAAACAGCAGAAAAAAAAAAAAAATCCCACCCCTATCTTTGGCCCCTATCTTTCAGGTACACAATCCATAGACATGGAAATATTTTCAAAAAATAAAATTTCGCCCTCCCGCACCATACTCAAATTAAAAATCCATAGACCAACTTTTTCATTTGGTCTGGCCCTAGGTCTTCTTCTCTAGGTCTTCAACTGGTTAAAGCCTGCCTCTAGATATTTAAACTGGCCCTACCTAGGCTAATTCCCTTCTGAAGGTCTCTAAACTTGTCCAATCTAGGATAGGCCCTCACAAAGATTTCTAACTAGTTCTAGATGAAGCAAATTTAAGGTGTTCTTGACCATCTTGAAGTATGAATGGTTTTTAGCTTGTCATGGCTGGGTCAATTTAATGGTCCCAGCTGAATGAAGGCTCCTCTGAAGGTATTGAATTGGCCTTAGCTAGACCAAGGGGTAATGAATTCCTTCAACTGGCACTTACCTGATCAAGGCCCCACCTGGTCCATTATTTAGGTTAAAAAATGAAACATTTAGAGTAAAATAACACTTTAAGAGGATCTGGTAAAGAAATGTGCAATGAATAACTGCAACCACAAAGTAGATGTTCAAATGATGATTCAGTCTAGTGTATGAAATGTCAGTTCTAAATTGCTCTATCATTATAAATACCTGGAGGATGGGAGAAAGTGGAGACGATCTTAGGGCTCCTTACCACACACTCCTGTTATATATCTACCGTAAATCCCCGGTCATAAGCCGGCCCCGGTCATAAGCCGGGGGGTGAGTTCAGGGAAATCATAAAAGCCGGTTTTGGTGTCAAATTTTCCCCATTTTCTCTTTATTCTATAGTAAAAAAACCCCGGTCATAAGCCGGGGGGGAGTTTGGGAAAAAATTAGAAGCCGGTTTGGGCCCAAAATAGAAAAAAAAAACCGGCTTATGACCGGGGATTTACGGTACACAGCACAGGGTCACCACACTATCATTGCTGTAAAACTCTGCATATAAGCTGCACCCATGTATAACTTGCATGATTTATGGCTCCCTAGAAGTCAAAGTACTGTAATCTCTCGCGTAGAAGACGCGGTGCGTGTATAAGACACACCCAAAACTGAGCAAAGGCTGGTTTGCTTAAGACGCACCTCTTAGGGGTGATTTTTGTAAGATTAGTACATTTCTGTACATTTCTATAATAAATATACCTTGCGTATAAGACACACCCCCTTCTTGTGGAAATTCTTTAAGACGCACCTGGCCTGTGTTTGGCGTATAAGACACGTCTTATATGCGGGAGATTACAGTACATCTAGTATCTAAGATGTGACCTATACGCAAGGATCATTTACCATACTTGTTGCGGTGTCAGTTCGTGACTACCATGGTATACTGTATGGGCATGTAACCAGCTCATTGATTTAAGAAGTCTATACCCCCAACCCCTATTTAAGGCATTTATTCAAGACTAAGATTATAGTGCATTTTATAATTTCAATACCCCTGTATCCGCAGCACTTATTCAAAACAAAAAGATTTTAAAGTGAGCCTTCTCACAGTGCTTGAAATCAAGCCTTAAGTGCACCTTATAGCTTTTCATTCAACTGAAGGTGCACCTATCTGAGGTGTGCCTTATATGCCAGGTATTACCGTATATCAAAACTAATCCGAGTAACTTACCAGTTGGAAGAGAGAACTCGGAATCAAGTTTTTTTCTTTATTACCGTAATACCTCGCGTATAAGGTGCTCCTCACGTATAAGGCACACCCAGACTTTGCAGATGTGAGTGTAAAAGTAAAAAAAATCAACTTTTATTCTTATCAACGGATTTTCAAAATTCAAAGACCTATGGCCATCTTAGAGCCTCCTCCATCCTCTTTTACCACTATACAGGGTCAAGGGAGTATTGTGGAAATTTTAGAAAAAAAATATCTCCTAACTAATTCTGCTTCTATAAGGTGCACCAGGGGTGCATCCTCACGTATAAGGCGCGCTTTATACGTGAGGTATTACGGTAGTAAAAGTACCAGGATATTGACTCAGGGACAGAATAGGTAGACTTTGACCATTAGTGCTATGGGAGTGGTACATGGGTGTATACAGTTATACACAAGGCCAACTTCAATAGGACACTGCGGGTTCACTTCTCTCCGTTATATGGACCAATAAGGGTCCGTTATAATGTACGCCTACATGTACATGCGCTCAACCCTTATCATCACTGCTGACAGTTCATCTCATTTGTGGAAATAAAACTGTTATTCTGCACAGTAAATTCTTGATGAAATCAATAGATTATGATTATGCAGATCAGAGGTTGCCTTGGCTATTCCGCGTTAGCGGATTCCTTAGTGGGCTGACCCCTGCTGAAGCTGATACCTTGCGAGCTGATGGGTACAACGTGTTATGTAATGTACCCTGAAAAGTCTGCAGTGAATGAGAAGAACTTTCTCATTGGTCAATAATGTATCACGCTAGGTCGGAATAGCAGCTATGCCTTAAGTCAGGATGCACACAGCGTATACATGGGATGTGTCATATATGTATTGGTCTTTAACCGTGGCTTCACAGATATTCTGGGTTTTTATGGAATGTTTCTTTAATAGGAATACTTTCATTCTTGGAAAGCTTAGGGCAAGGCCAGCCTGAATTAATGGCTGGTGTCTGAGAGCCTTACATTGACCATTGCAACCTTAGTGAAACAAAGTTGTAACTGTATCTGGGTCACCAAGGTAAAAAGGTACCCCCTGAGGGGGCTAACTGAGGTACCTTTACCTTTTTGACCCAGATAAGCCGATATTCCAGCAAAGCTGATTTATTCCTGATATTGAATCGGAAACAAATCGGTCATCTTCCCCATGCATATCCACCAACTTCCAGTCAGAGCTAAAAAAGAATTATGAAATTTGATCCATTATCATATTGTCTCGCAGATTCGATTTAAAGCGAGCCGATTTTTGTCAAACAGCTTTGGTGGAATACCCGCTATAAAGCTGCAACTTTGTTGCACTGAGGCCACAAACTGTACACCAGGGATCTGGAAACCAATAATGTGCTAAAATGAAAGCATGTAATGCCCTTATCCTTCTATATCTGAATGGAGTAGATGAACAGAATATTGATTATTTAGCCTGGTGTGAAAAGTATAGTCACTGTATGCAATGTGTGTTATTGTTCTCACATTTATAACCTCACATACACCGTATGTAGCAGACAGCAGATAATCAATACATTGACATGTAAAAACATGTAACAATGAATTACCATTCTAGTTTTTACTGAGATAATAACAGTCAGACAGTAATTGAAATGCACAATATGTGGGATAGCTACCAGAACCACCCCCAACATTTCCTCAGTATGAGTATGCCAAGGCAGATGTTGGCAACCCTCAACTACTACCCCTTTTTTCGTTTTGATCCATTCAATAAAAGAAAAGAAAGCTATGGCATTTAATACATTTATAGCATTTTCTCAAAGTCAGAGAGGACCTTGTGTCATAAAGGCCGGTACGGCTTATAAATACATATAGCATTATGCTATATCAAAAATTATCCAATGAGAGTTACCGGCCATGGAGGGCTTAGCCAAGCTCTACAGAGTCTTAATCTCATTTTTTTAGTCACCTTTATGTCAAGTGCACAAAACAACCACAACCAGTGACACACATTCATCCAGCAAGTGTTGTCTAATGTACCGTAATCTCCCACCTATAAGTGCAGCTCATGTATAAGACGCACCCTGAGTTGAAGAAAAACATTAGCGGCCGATTTTCGAAGGTTTAGTCCTGTTCAATATGGCGTTTTCCTTAGTGGGCCAACCCCCGCTGAAGCTGATACCTTGCGAGATAAGGACTGATAACAGCGAGCCGATGGGTACCAGGTATTACGTAATGCACCCTGAAAATTCGGCACTGAATGAAAGGAATTTTCTCATTGGTCAATAATATATCCCACAAAGTCGGAATAGTAAGAGTACCTTTACCTATAAGACACACCCAGACTTTGGGCTGATTCTGCAAGGCCCAGTGAGCCTCTGATTCACATATGAGCCGCGCCTTTTATACGGGAGATTACGGTAGTTTCCTCTTCATGAATATAACCTTAGCTGTCGAAATGGCGTTAAACAATCATTAGTCATCGGCCATGAAATACCCCATTCTGGGGTTGAGGTATAAAGATGCCAAGTGCGTACATGTATGTACAGAAGACGGTAGTAGCTGTGTGTGGCAAGTGTCCAGTGTTCTGTTCAGGTCTACGAATATAACACAATACCACCATGAACATGTATAGGGTGGCTAAGTCCCGTCACATGACGGGCCTTTCTGGGATCACGATATTATTGCCCGCATGCTTGAAGGGCCCGCAATTTTTTAAGCATTGAATATCTTTGTAATGAGTGCGAGTTATAAGCAAAAAAAGTTCATTTAAGGTAGCTGGGGGGGGGGGCAATGATAAATCTGGTAATTCCAAAGCAGATTTTTTGGCAACATTCTTTATTGCGAGACTCTATGCATCTGTAGATACCAGCCATGCAAACCCCTTTGTATAAGGTGCATCACATGTAGAAGCCACACCCCAACTAAGGAAATGTCCCATAATACCAAACTTAGGGAGATAAATATGAACAAATAGAATTGTTGATTTACCCCCTGACGTCCTTAATGATTGTCTGAATTAAAAGCTGCAAAATCTGAAATGTAGCAAGAATGATGAATTTTCAGAATTGGAAGCATCCTAATGGTAAACCACAGGAGGCGTTTGGTTTGCACATACACCATGCCTTTTATGCGAGAGTTTACGGTACTTTCACCCTGTGGTACAGTTTTGTATAAGGATCTCTATTTGTATTGATGCTCATCGGAACGTGAAAAGACGAATTACAGCTTTTAAAAAATCTGGCACTTTGAGAGTAATCTGAACTTTGTGAAAGGCTATCCTTTAGGCAAAGTGTTTATATGTTAAAGATAAAATAAAATAAAAAAGAAGGAAAATAGCTGTTAAAGGAAATTTAAAGAGCTTTCCCGCTTGGTGCCTCTTTCAAAGGCACTTCTTTATTTCCCCCTTCCCCTCCCCTTTACTTGTGTCCCTGCTTTATCCTGCCAGACTCCTGCCACAGGAATGTAAGGGTTTTTAGAAGTGGTGCATCTACTTACCCTTGTAACGGGTCTTTCGACTTATATGTTTGGTGGCTCTTTGGCTCGCTTAACACTAGAGATACCAACACAACACGAGGGTTTCGGGTTGGGCAAAGCCCCAGAACTTCCTACCGCTCGGGTAGGCCTTTATTCGAGAAGATATCACACGTCTGGACTGGACTAGGTCCAGTCCTCTTCTGCGGTTCATCCGGCTCCTTAGTAGGAGCTGGACGCGAAGCGTGGTGCTGCCCCCTCTTGTACCAACCGGGTATCGCACCTGGTTGGCATAGAACAAACGAGCACCACACAAACACATCTCTCGGATGAAGCGCACTAATATATACACGTCGATGCCAGCCCCTACACCATTGCTGTCTGCATTCATGCATCATACTGACCCTTTGGTATTGATTCATACCCACAGTGTTAGCATGATTCTTCTATTCTCCAATGTTGGCGAATATCATAAATTCTCTCGTATAAGCCGCGGCTAGTACCAGAATCCAAATGAAGATTAGGCTTATAGAATTTTCCCAAAGTCAAGGTGCGGCTTATACGAGGGTATATACCGTAAATCCCCTGTCATAAGGCGGGGGGTGAGTTCAGGGAAATCCTATAAGCCGGTTTTGGTGTCAAATTTTTCCCATTTTTTCTTTATTCTATAGTAAAAAAAAAACCGGTCATAAGCCAGGGGGGACTTTGGGAAAAATTTAGAAGCCTGTTTAGGCCCAAAATAGAAAAAAAATCCGGCTTATGACCGGGGATTTACGGTAATACTATAGAATAGGGCTAAAATAGCAATTTTCAAGCCTTGTATGTGGCTTCGCCGCTTGTAGTTTCTCCTGAAATTGGGGGTGCGGCTTATACGAGGGAATTTACGGTAGTATCAACAGTACCGGTAGTATATTTGTTGCTTCATGGCAACAACAGAAAGTGCATTCTGAGACGTTTACAGCCCTTAGGGGATTAAGGAGACATTATTCAGTCAAACCAAACTGCCCAGTACCATAAACCCCGCCTTATAAGCTGCAACTTTCCCAGGTGGAGAAGCTATAAGCCACACCTGTGGCCTAAAAGATGTAGTACCTAGGAATGTCCAGCCCAGTTCTGCTCGAACATCTAGTGTCTATTGGCCTGAAACTGCTTACAAAGTTCATTATTATCACTGTACCCGTGATAAAGCACTGTCCTATAGTGTCAAAATACAGCTTTCCTGTTACATTGTCTGGACTAGACACCACTTAAAGTATTGCAAAAAAAAAGTTAAATAAGCTATTCCTTTGAAGAAATGTAAAACTCCATGATGTGGAAAACCATGTGTAAAGTTTGGCCTGGAGACATCTTCCAGCAGCCCATTGTGTGGGGAGACAGGTGTGTGTTAGGTACCTCAAACCATCTACCGACGCTCTGTCACAAGGTTTCCTGCCCTTTCTTTCTGTTCCCTTTCTTTCTCCTTTCTTACCCTTTCTGTTTTTCCCATGATTTTTGCTGATCTTAAAGAGCATTGTATTGATACAATAGGGTCAGCATGATAGATGAATGCCTGTTCACCCATGCCCTGCCGACCCCACCCACCCTCTGATACCAGGTGATTACTGTGAGGTCCGGGCTTCACATTAACAGGAGCAGACCAGGATGTGCCACCTCCGGGTCTACACAATCCTATACATGGACCCTCTATTCTCTACTCCCACCTAAAGTACCTGCACAATTAGTAGGCATAAACGCCACAAGGGTGACGTGTGGACTATCTATTCTCCACTCCCACCTAAAGTACCTGCACAATTTGTATTAACCCTATAAGGGTGACATATAATAGACTGTCAAATCTCCACTCCCACCTAAAGTACTTGCACAATTGCTGTCATAAATCATGTCCATTTTGTCTCGTGAACTTAAGAATTGCTGCATTTCCTTTATGGATCTGAACTGGGTTAAAAAAAAAAAAAGGGGGGGGGGGATAATAGGATACCAGAACCATAGAGCTGAAATACAAATAGAAATTGATGGTTTCATTCAAATACAGTATTGCATGTCAAAGAGTAGTGCACTTGATGACTTCTTGGTGTCCTTTTATATGCCAGAACAGGTGGTGAAATAGTGCCATGGTTTGGTGGTCTGTCACTAGTCCTGTCATGGAATCTTTTAACAAAATGTGTGAGAGGTGCAGCACTGGACTCAGCTGGGCTGCATTTATGCATCATGGCCAGCATGAATGCAGCTCTGGTGCATAGACTTAAGACTCACTAGGGCTTATTTAGCTGTTGAAGAGTTAATTACAGCCCATTCAGTGTAAGAAAATAGACACCTATAAAAACATGAATCCTTACAATATAATCAGTGTCTGACTGAGTCTCCAGGATTGGCTTATGTAGAAGAGGATGTAGACCTGTCAGATCCTGGTTGTATTATAACATGACAGCTGGACTCTGAACCTGACCTCACATGTAGTCTACAGCACCCCCCCCCCCCCTCTCAGCCCTCCACCCCTCCCCGGCCACTACTCTCATCCCACAGGGTTCCCACTGGTCACTTAAAAGTCAGTTAAACCCATTTTTCTTTAAAGGTCAGTTAAAAGTCAGTTAAGAAGATATTTGGGGGAAAAGTCAGTTAAAAGTCAGTTTAAAATGGTATTTTGACTAATTTAAGGGGGTGATTGTTAAGATTTCACGGGAATATGAAAAACATCCTCGCTTGAGAGTGGAAATTTTTTTTTCGTGAGTTCCATAAACTAACCAATATTTGGTCAGGTAAAAGCCAATAAATGTCAGGTAAAAGTCAATTAAAACCATGACCCATAAATGGTGGAAACCCTGGTCCCACCTATAACAGTGCACAGAGCTATTGTGACTTATGTCATTCTTACAAAGTAAAAGCAGCTTTGTTAAGGAAAAGAAAAATTCTAATATTTAGTTCCTTACAGGCCAACAATGTCAATTGTCTTTCTGGTCTTATATTCTACTCTCAGGTTAAGAAGACAAAATAAAATACAAAAAAAAGTAGAACTCCCAACCGGAATGTCGAAGCATGTCCATCTGTCTACCTGGAAGCGTATAGACATGTGACGAATGTCCCTTACATTTGTCGATGAAGAAAAAAAAAGATAAAAGTGAACGGGCAGTGGCCTTTGTCTGAACATACATTTGTCACAGTACCCCCATATATTGTAATGACAATGTAATATGTTACTTGTGCCATCTGTCAGGCTGAGGGTCACATATACATGGGCGATGTCACTTGTTCTCCTCTATGTCACCCTGGTATCAGACTGTGTGGGTGTTACTATGGTAACTATGTAGAGTCAGGCGTCATCACTGTACAATACATTAGTACCATGATAACTATGCAAGGTTGGAACCATGGTACATTAAATCAATATACATCATAAACATCTGGTTACCATGGTAACTGTGAAGTCTCAAATGTCTAAAATTGTACACCATGTACTTCTTAGTACATATACATGTAGTAACCATGGTAACCATATAGTGTAGGACATCAATGTACACCATTTGCACGTATTAACCATGGTAACCATATATAGTGTAGGACATCAATTGCACCATTTACACATAGTAACCATGGTAACCATGTACATGAAATAACCATGTACATGTAATGAAGTCATCATCAATGTAACCATGTACATGCAGTCACTATGGTAACCATGTAGTGTAAGACATCATCAATGTACACCATGTACATGTAGTAGCCATGGTAACCATATAGTGTAGGACATTAATGTACACCATGTACATGTAGTAACCATGGTAAACATATAGTGTAGGACATCAATGCACACCATCTACACATAGTTACCATGGTAACCATGTAGTGTAGGATATCAATGTACACCATGTACATGTAGTAACCACGGTAACCATGTAGTGTAGGACATCAATGCACACCATCTACACATAGTTACCATGGTAACCATGTAGTGTAGGACATCAATGTATACCATAAACATGTAGTAACCATGGTAACCATATAGTGTAGGACATTAATGTACACCATGTACATGTAGTAACCATGGTAACCATATGGTGTAAGACATTACCACTGTACACCATGTGTATATAATAACCATGGTAACCATCATGTGTATATAATAACCATGGTAACCACCAGGCCTCAGTCATCCAAATCAAATCAAAACACTGGTATGCTGCCTCTCTGATATCAACTTTGAAGACAAATGTTCCCTCTATGATTTATATATTCAAGTAAATGTCCTGCAGAAAATTGCAAAAAGATTTCTTGCTTCTTTTTGACCAAGAGTCATTGACATCGCAATATTGTGTCACTTGCTGTTACTAAGGCGTTAATTATTAAAGTTAGACACACACAGTGCAAGGTATCCATGTCACTGTGTACACCGTGTTAACTATTAACCATGTGCTGTTTGGGTACACCAATACTGCACTATGTACCCAGCTACTGACCACATAGCACCCTGCCCCCACCCCCACCACCTTACCCACTGTACACAGCCATTGACAAAACCCAACACTTGTCATACACAATTCATGATAACCGATATGGCATGCTGACTCTCTCATAGTGCACCTTTTACTGTACAGCTGTCTCGGCATTTCAGCAGAGTGGGGGGGGGGGTCTATAGTTGCACATGAAATGCTATGCATGTATTTGCTTGTATGGGTATCTGATATCTTAAAATTGCCAGACGAGGCTCATAGTTGTTATACCTCTGTGTGTCTTGGTGGGCGGATGTCACAGACTACCTCTTCACGTTGGACATGGGACTAGACTGTTGACATGATCAATTGACCAGTTGATGCAGACCAATCATTCAGGGATGGAAGTCTTCATGGATTTCCCTGATTTCAGGGATTTTGTCTGAAAGGCCTATACTTTCATGTACGAAATCAATATGTAGATGGCTTCTTAAGGAGGATTCCAGGGATTTTTAGCCTCAGCAACCTTGATCTCTGCCCCAGGTAGGAGTCTGGGGCTTTAGGAATGTTGTCCCACTGTGGCAGCTGTTAGAATAGATCAGCTACAATTTATACCCACCATAACACTTAAACCATCCTCTAGCAATAACTCACCATACTCCAGGAATAAGCTATTATTACACCACCAATGATGAAAATAACACCAGGAATAGGGCCCTAAGCTGCTCTTTACCCTCCTCTCTCCTAAATAAATCACACAGCAGGGGATTAAAAAGGCAAGATGATGTCTAAATATAGCCTGCAGTGTTGGGGTGGGGTAAGGTGGGGGATGGGCTCTAGACAGTGACTTGGTGGGGGGAGGGGGTAGAGGAGGGTAGACAGCACCATGGAGACCAATCTCAGTGAAAGACAATAATAGCTTAAGACATGGCAAGTCGGGGCCAACCTGGGGGCCTTATTGACGTCAGCACCGTCTCAGCCAATCACAGCTCTGTTTACAGAGTGCTTAGGGAGGTGTGGCAGCAATGTTGTGATCACGTGTACTCAATGTTAGGTCAGGTGGGTGTATGAGTAGTGTGTGTAGGGGGGAGGGGAGGTGAGGAGGGGATGGGTCGACATTTCTTAGAAGGGATGTGTGGGATGTTGTTATCAGGACGATAATAGGTAAAGCATATGGTGAGACATCAGAAGAAATATGAGTGCTTATCAGATATTAAAGGCAGTGGACCATGAATGTCCCTTTAAAGGACACATGCTGTATGAGTACACTCTTCTTGCCATACATGTTGCGGTGTCAGTTACTCTTTGATACATGAATGCAGCCCTGGTAAGTGACTGGTAAGTGCTGCATTCAGACATCATGGTGAGCACACAGGCCTGGCCAGCCTAACACAATGATGCAGTGTCAACAAATTACCGTAATCTCCCGCGTAGAAGACGCACTGTGCGTATAAGACGCGCCCCAAACTTAGCACATGCATTTTCGCATATAAGACGCACATTTTAAGGATGATTTTTGTCAATCCAGTACATTTCTATAGTAAAATTACCCCTCGTATAAGACGCACCCCCAATTTCAGTACATCCTATAAGACCCCCCAGCATTTTGTTTGGCGTAGAGGACGTGTCTTATACGCGGGAGTTTACGGTACCTGCTATCACTGCATTAATGGGACAAATCTGACCTGGAACCATCAGGTTTAAACATTAAGTATTAGGGATGAGCTGAATCCAAGGAAAAAATAAGTTTGTCATAGACAGGGGTTGATAAGAGGCCCTTGGTAAGGAATGGGCAAGTGTGTAGGTAGGTGGCTGGAGCATGAGGGGGGGGCAGCATGATATAGGGGAGGGGTAGAATTAGCAGCCAAGAGAATCCTGAGAAAGACGTCCACAGTGTTCCCAAATTAAATCTACAGGTAAGGGAGTGATCATCTTTTAACAGGGGGGGGGCTTGTGGGTTTGCGCGCGGACATGCCAAAAAAAATTCGACCCCTCTCCAGGGTAGAAAATTTTGTTGACCCCCCCATAAGGGGCAAATATCACGCACGAACATGCCCTTTTAACCTATAGTAATGCGCAGGGTTTTCCACTGAAAACAGGTGAAATTATTTTGACTCCCCCACCCCCATCTGAGGGATTGAAAAAAAATTCTGACCCCCCCCTGTTGTTAAAAATGATCACTCCCTAATAGCTATCAAGTCCTGTTACTAACTGTCACATCCTGTCTCTCCTTCCCTCTATTATTGGCCAACATTAAAATAACATTAAGCATTCCTATGGCCTCTTAGAAAATGGAAGCAGGACTTCTCCTGGGACCATTGTATGTTTTAATGCTCCCAATTCATATACTATGACAGAAATCGCATTCTTGAAACATATCCATCAAGATTTGATCATAGATAACAGCCTTAGAAATTGACTACCATTATGGCCCTCTAATCTTAAATAAGTGTCAAATAAGCACTACAGGTAAAGGGGAGTTGAAATAATCTTAAGCAGTAAAAATCTATTCAAATAAGAGCCTGTCTCAAATAAGGGGCGGGCTTCCCTAGCCCACTTAAAAGGGTCTATTTCTCCTCTTTCCTATCCCCTCGGGATGTGTGTGGTGCACATATGCACGGGCACTGACACATTCCCCTGTGAAAGGGGAGGCGGTGTGGAGGTATTGAAATTAATAATCGCCCGGGCGCTTAAACTAGCCACTGCAGTAGAAGAGTGTTATTAACATCTATGATATGGTTTGTTTCTGAAATGTGCCTCTTTATTTAGTAGAACAGATAATATAACCCGTGAGTGCATCGTTGGTGAGTAACGCATCGACTAGACGGCAAAGTTATTCACCACAGTAGCATTGATCATATATTAGAAAACTGCGGTGCATCAAGCCATAAGCTTTACTGGGTTCTCTAAGGGGTTAGTGTTGTATATAGCTCTTAACCCTTTATGCATCAATGCAGTCTCACCAAGGAGCTTGCTGGTACTGCATTGGTGAATTATAGTGATCCTCCACAAGTATACCATATTAACCACCTATAAGTGGCAAGAAGCCATGTTGTGTATATTTTATCTGGGTTGAGTTGCTTGCCAGGGCTGCACTCATTTAATAAGCCATTGTGCCCTTTTAAGATAATTAGTGCATGAACACATCAACCTCATTGGTCAGCATAATGTTTGAATGCAGCCCTGGCGGTAAATTGTGAGTGCCATACATTGACGCATCGTTCCGACACTACAGGGTTGATAGACTCCTGGAGGGTTGTCATAATGTTCCAATGAAGTGCTGGTGAGCAGATTTGGCAGCACTTCATTGGTGCATCAAGAAAGCCAATACCGTATTCATTCTAATAAGTGCACATGCTCTAATAAGCGCACACCCCTCCTTTTTGGAACCCAACCTGGTGTAAAATCAGTCAAATGAAGTGAAAAAATAAAGATTTTTAGGGCAAAAAAACAACGATTTTAGGCTTTTGGGGTGCGCTTATTAGAACTAATTTTTCTTATTAGGTTTTGAGCACCTAACAATTAATTTTCCGCACATGTGCGCTTATTAGAACGAATACGGTAAGCAGGATGCACTCCTACATCAGCAGCCCTTGAAGGGTCAAAAACATCTGAAATGAAATAATTGCTAATGTTTGTTTCTATTCAAATTTCAGGTGAGTTGACTAAAACCTTGGGGACAAATTAGATGGTCGGAAGGTAATGTATAAAGCTTTGAAATTGGACGAGCCAGGAATGCCCCCCCCTCCCAGTCAGGTATCGAAAGGCTTAATCTACATATAGTATTATATGCATCAACCAAGTTGATATAGTGAAACCCCACATATCGGGTATCTCAAATTGAATACAGCAGCCCCATGGTTTCAAGACTTAATTGATTTTATTTGTGCTAAACCCTGAGTCATTGATTTCAATTGTACATGCAGCCCTTCACCCTATAATGGCCACTGATGCAGGAGTGCATCATGCCCAATGGTCATCACGATGCACCAATGAAGTGTGGGGAGGCTGCTGGCCAGCACTTCATTGGTGCATCATGCCGACCCTACAGGGTTGATACATATATACTCCCAGAGGGTCGGCATGATGCTAGAAGTGCTGGCGAGCAGTCTCATCAGCACTTGATTGGTGCAGCCTGACGACCAATGGGCATGATGCATTATTAATGCATCAGCGGTCCTTAAAGGGTTAAAGGGTAAAAAATATCAGTATATAAGTGAGTGCTGTGACCTGTGTTAATCTGCCAACATACCAAGGTCTCCAACATACCTGAGGTGATCCAGCATACACCGGCCATGAGCTCAGGCCAACCCTCTACTGTGTACTGTGTGTGTGTGGGGGGGGGGGGGCAAATCACCTGTAGGAACCAGGTGGTGACTCACTGCCCTTCCCTTTTCCCTAATCCTTTTTGCTTTATCAGCAATTTTCTGCCACTCTTTTTTCTCTTTTCCCTCTTGTCCTGTTGCCTACCTATCCTCTCACCTCCTCCTAGTTGCCTACCTACCCTCCCCCTAATTGCCTTCCCAACCCTCTCTTCAATTGCCTACTTACCCACCCTCCAATTGCCTGCCTATCCTCTCGCCAATTGCTCCCCTATCTGGTCTCCAAATGCCTCCTCTACCCTCCCTGCAATTGCTTGCACTCACTGCAATCGCCTACCCTACCCCCAGCTGCCTACAACCCTGCCTTCCCTCCACTTGCCTTCGCCATCCTTCCCCATTACCTCCTCCATGCGTTATTGGTGCATACATCTGACGAGTCACATGTTAGGCATTGATTACTTGTTCACTAAAACCATAGGAAGGTGGGTTGGCGTGGGAGTAGATGTTTGGTTAATTCATGTATTTCATGAAGGTTCAATAATAAGACTCTCTGTAGGTCAGATGTAAGAGAATGTTAAGGTGTGTAGGTGTGGTGTAGGGTGAGTGGATGGGTGTATGGATAGTAGGTCATCTCTCTACATACAGTATCTCTTATAAACTTCAATGATAACAGTATGGGTGTGCTGCATACACTGGGTAGGTAGGGAGTTTCTGATTAGGGCACCTGAGACCTCAGCTATCCAAGAGCAAATGTCATCAAATATTCCTCCTTTGAATCTCAAGAGATTAAGGCATCAGACATGACACATTTCCTGGTTAATGAAGAATTCCTGGTTTTGTCTTGTTTGGAAATCTGTAGTAAACCTTGTCAATTTCCTTGGGGCAAAGCTGTTCAAACATCTATTTTTTTTTTGGTTTTAGTCGGCCAGCGAGTGGCATGTCTGAGTCTTGAGGGTATCCCTGATTGCTTTTGATTTACTTTATATAGAATTCAGCAGGGCCCTTATTGAGCATCTCAGGGATTTGCTGAGTCATGTTTATCGTTTTGGTATGGTGTGGAGGTGGGTGTGCAACATGAGGCTGTCATTGCGCAGGGATTAAGTCCTATTAGAAACAATGTCAGCAAATATTCCTCCTTTGAATCTTCATGATTAAGCCTTCAGGGTAGTTTATCTTTAAAAAAAATTTCAAAGGAGTTCTCAAGTTCAGTGAATTGAGCATCGCCATACATGCAGATTATTTATTGCGTGGAGGCATATGGATCAGCCTTCTCTTCTTACACCTATTGGTCTGCCACATCCACCATGTAATAGAGTCTATCCTGTGTGAGTCCAGAGATGCCACTTATCCTAACTTTTTAGGGATTCTGAATTTGTGGCTGTGGTTTCAATAATCATTTCCGACCATAAATTCTCCCGTCTAAGCAGCACCCTCATAGAAGCCACGCCCTGACTTTGGGAGGTTCTCCTAAGCCTCAAGTAGCCTCTTGTCTTCGTATAAGCTGGGCCTTATACGAGGGAATTTATGGTACTAGAAATTAAGAAAATTAGGACAATTTCGAATTTTCAGAGACCAGTGAGTGGCATCGCTGAGACAGTGTCGTTAAAGGCTGTGCTATTATGAGAGTGTAGGCTGTGTACATAGTAGTAGAGGAATTGGCGGTGTGCCAACAGTCACGGCAGCCACAACATACACACAGAGCTCCAGAGGGGGTGCAGCCATAGAGCTAGCTACCACAGCAGTAAATACCACAACACAGTCTCACTCAACACACACATTCATTATACAAGGGGACTTTCACTCTGTCCACCCAGTAAGCTTTACATGGATTAACTGCTTCTTATCACCTATACACAGCTCTTGATTAGGCGTTTCCATGGGGATACTGCAATCTTGTAATGGGATCTGCAAGGATGGATGTCGCCAGTGTTTTCACTGATTTCAGGGATTTGGAAGTTCCAAAGACGTATACAATCCCTTAAAGAGCCAATATTTAGTGGGTTTTCATTGAACATTTCAGAATATGTATTGCTCAGCAATTTTCATCCCTGGGTTGGATATAATACCTGACCCATGTCTGCAGTTTACTTAAGCAAAAAGGGATGATACTATGTGACAAGGGAGACCCACCTATAGGAAGCTGTCTCATGGACTTAACAGCACCATTGTACTCTCCACAAACATACCTGCCATACCTAGACCGCTCCATACTAAGTGGCATCTCTGTCTGCGATAGACAGAGATGCCACTTTTCCTGGTTTACCAGGAATTCCTGGTTTTGATTCCAAGAATTCTGTATTGAATTATGTTAAATTCCTGGGAAAATGTGTCAATAGTCCAGTTTTCCTGGTACTTGTTGGCCAGTGAGTGGCATCTCTGGATAGAGGCAATACCAGTACTGGACCTATTGTGTATTTAATGTTTGCTCACATAAAGCAAGAGTAAGCTCAATTTAGAAAGGTCGATAGTCTCAGTCTGCAGCATGCCAATCCTATGGTTTGATAATGTCCAGGAGGGTCAGCGTGATGCATGGTCAATGGAGTGCTGGTGAGCTGAACCGTCAGCACTTCATCGATGCATCATGCATGATACCAACCAATAAGCGGGATGCACTAATGCATCACCAGAAACTACTTCAAGGCTTCTAATCATGTCCATTCGTAACCATGATCAGGGGTGTGAAATTTCCGTGCAAATCCACTGAGAAAATAAATTACCATTTATTGGGTGGGGGGGTCTGAAATAGAATTTCCTGAGATTCAAAGTTTCATCCCAAATCATTTGCCAAATGGAATAGAGATATTGTCCCAATGGTAATTCCAAGCTTTTCACAACATGAGAAGGTGGTTTGATATGTCCAAAGTACTGATTTGGCCAATTTAATCTAATGTGAACATATTAAGTTTGAGTCCCCGCGAGTTGGTATATTACGCTTCAGAGGAAATGAGTTTCGGCATTTCACACCCCTGATGATGCACAGTACAAGCAAAAAACAGCCACCACCCTGTTGATGCATCCCAGCATAGATGTATTAACCCATTGTGTCAACATGATGTTTGAATGCAGCACAAGCAAGTTACTCGCTAGAGCTGAGCTCATGCATCATGACAACACCGGCACATAATGCATGAATGCATAAAACACAACTCCCTAGTTAGCAGTGTTAGAGGTGTGTGTTTGTTACTGTAAAACCTTGCATATAATTATACACAAGCCACACCCGCACATAATCCGAAACACTGAAGTGGCGGCTCCTCTCACCCCCTCTCAGCTGCTCTCCCTCCCACTCTCAGCTGCTCTCTCACCCACTCTCAGCTGCTCTCCCACCCCCCTCTCAGCTGCTCCCCCAACCCCGTCTCAGCTGCTCTCCCACCCCGGATCAGCTGCTCTCCCACCCCACCCCCTTACTGCAGCTACCCCCACCCCCTCTCAGCTGCTCTCCCATCTCAGCTGCTCACCCACCCCCTCTCAGCTGCTCCCCACCCCCTCTCAGCTGCTCTCCCATCCCCTCTCAGCTACTCTCCCATTCACTCTCAGCTACTCTCCTACCCCCTCGTAGCTGCTCTCCCACCCCATCTCAGCTGCTCCCCCATCCTCTCTCAGCTGCTCCCAATCCCCTTACAACTACTCTCACACCGATTTTAACTGTTGTCCCACCCCCTCCCCACTGCCCTCCCGTCCCCTGTCAGCTGCTCCCCCACCCTCTCTGACCTGCTCCTTTACCCCATATGGACTGCTCTGTCTTGAGGCCAGTACCAGACAGTGTTGCTGTACCATATGGATGCCCCGCTGCTGATGCTGCTGCTGCTGCTACTGCAGCTACCAGTAGTACCGCTGTTAGTGTGATCACCTCATGGCTCGCCTTCAGAGCAACACTGCTGGAGAAAAGAGTGGGCGGGTAGGTGAGTGGTGGGTGGCCTCACGGAGAAGTCACGAGTAGACAGGATATACCCAGCAGGCAGTACACACGCACTGACTGAGAAGCCTATATTTTACCTATTATCATCCAATTGTACCGGCTGGAGGCCTTCATTTCACCCATTATCACCCAACTGTGCCAGCTGGACACCTACATTTAACCTGTTATCCCCCAACTCTACTGACTGGAACTGTTCGTTTCACCTATTATCACCCATCCATGCTGGAGGTTCTGAAAGAGGTTGTGATTAGTGTCTGATGAGTGTAATAGTGACATACAGAGGAGAAACTTCATTGAGGTCTTAAATAAGGAAAGCAGGAGCTAATGTAAATCCACACCTTTGTATAACCCGTACCTGCATTTGTGGCTAACCTATAAGCCGCACCTGGGGTTTCAAAATTTACAGTTAGTATAGCTCTTTAGTGTCAAATTCCAGACTACAGGCTGGACTCAGGGTATGAATTGTTTAACCTTCCCCCTCCCTCAATAAGTCAAATTTTACTTCACTATAACTGGTTTATAGGGGCAGTCTAACAGGGTTCTCACAAGTCGAAAAGTCAGGAAAAATTATATAAAGTGGTCAGGGAAAGTCAGGAAATTAATTGAAATGTTGTCATGAGTCATAGATAGTCAGGGAAAATCTACCAAAATGTACCACTTGTGTTTGATTTGAGACAGTTCTCCATTGATGCATACAATAAATTAGTTTTTCAATATGTGATTGATAATCTAATAGTAGCATATGTAATTTTTCATAGATTTAAGCTTAAAATATCTTTTTTTCATAATGTATGAATGCAGCCATGCCCAGTAGACTCAGCAATGCTGCATTCATGCATCATGAAAACCAAAGGGGCATGATGCATTAGATCAGTTTGTGGCCCGCAAAGGATTTAGTACCGTAAAACCCTGCCTATGAGTCGATTTTTTGAAAACGTTTTTTTCTTGTATAAGTCAATTTTTTATCCCAAGTTGGGGGGTCGACTTATAGGTGGGTTTTTTATATAATAGATTATAGTGTTAATATTTCTCAAGCCTTTTTTCTATAGGTCGAATTTGTTTCTCAAAGAGGGGGGATCGACTTATGGGTGGGGTCAACTTACAGGTGGGGTTTTACGGTATATTGTAAGGATGACCAGGGGGTCAATGAGGAGGCCATTATTAGTCGCGGGAGGGTGCCTGTCACAAAACAGCGCTTACTGTTATTATACATACCACTATTATTACAGCTCTAAATCCTCATCGTATTCAGCTCAGACTTGACAGCCGTTATTGTGAGACTGGCTACATAAAGTTGGAGCCCATCATCAGTCTGGGCTACACAGAAACTATATCATACCACTCAAATTGATGTTTGATTAGGCAGTCCCACAAGGTGCTCGAGCACTCAGACGCTAAACCAATCGATCAATTAGTCAATGGGATAGATATAAAGGGATGACACTGACAATCATCAACTGGCCCAAAGTAGGAATGCCCACATTATTTGAATGTACTCTATGATACTATCAGATGAACATATATTCACTGGATGAATAACGAATGCTAACTTGTATGTGTAACACTGAGCTATAAGTTTAGCTTTCCATTGTACACTTTTGGCTGTATTGGAGTACTAGATAAGGCACACAGACTACTGTACAAGACACTCCAACTGCTGTACACTAGTACCAGACCTTTCACATTCATCAGCCACTACTTCTTGATACATATACATGTGGTATTGGAGTTGGATTAAGGAAACCACCCACGTACTGGAACCCCCTACTGCCTCCGCGCGCTATAAATAGCTGCCCTGTGGGATCCCCGCGCAGCCCATTTCTATATGAGGAGGTTCCTAATTGGCCTTCAGTCCCAGAGCTAATTAAGTCTTGTGTAGCAGCTTAAGGAGAGGCCATCACAGGAGAGTAAGGAGACTGCTGCGGATGACATCGGCTTTAAGTTTGTTAAAACCAATGAGGTGAATTGGTCCGCGGGCTGTGTTTGGCAATTACCCAAAAATATCAATCGGGTTCTGCAGTTGTGAGACTTAATGGTGGAGTTGCTCTCCTAGATCTGACTGAGTTCTCAGAACAATAATAATAACAACATTAGCAACAGGAAAACCTGGTTTCAACCATACAACCAGGAACCCCCCCCCCCCACAAAAATACCACAGAACAGACGTCCATTCCTACCAACCCATCTATCCACCTCTCCAGTAACTACAAAAGCCATCCTTTCCTACTTAAACCAGTAACAGCACCAAAACAACTGCATTCCACAGGTTCCTCTAGATCCATCCTTTCCCACAAATCTACCTACCTCCCCCACCCACCCACCCCCTAAAAAAAATAAAAAAAAAAACACCAATAACAACAGCATTCCACAGCATATATATTCTCCACAGGTTTCTGAATACCCCCTCTCCACACACCACCACCCAGCAGCAGCTCAATTACTCCGTTGCTGACAGCAAATCCCCATCCCCCATCCACACATCAATAACCATATCCCCTATCCCCCCCACCTCCTCACACAGTCCCTCCCTCAGCCTCCTCACCCCTCACATTCTGCCTCTTGGATCCCACCCAGTCTCTGCGCCTGGCTGGTAGCGGGGAGTGCCGGCTGTAACATTGGCAACAGGTGGGTGTAAACCGAGGGATACACATACCAGCCCCCCAAACATACATACATACTGCATACAGATCAGACTTGGCTGCAGGCCATTCATCTCCCACCTCCAACTTCACAGACAGATTTTCCCTGCTACAACCTCTCAGTCCCTCTGTCCCATCCCCTACTCAAATAGATCTACCCTACCATTAACCCTATCACATAGATCTACTCTACCCATTACCTCACCAGAACCTGCCATCAGCCCCCCACCCTCCCCTCCCTGTCCCCAGTAACACTCCTCCCCTACTGCAGGATCCTCAGATACCCCCAAGTCCCAGTCGGCAGTGGCCGGGTGTCCTCCCGGCTGTGTTAGTATTGACCGGGCAGCTGCCCGGGGGAGTTGTTGTATAACAGGGTGAGCTGCTCCTGTGCCGCTCTCTGTCTTCCTGTTAGACCTTGTATTGATGAGCGATTGCACGAGCCGCTCAGACCCAGACTGTATGACCCACTCACTGACTGTTTACACTGGGAGCCAGCCACTGTGGGGCATGTACTATTAAAGGTCTAGTGTAGCACTAGCTCACTGACTGACAGCCCAAAGGATCTAGCCACTGTGGGACATCTACTAAGGTCTAGTGTAGCACTAGCTCACTGACTGACAGCCCAAAGGGGGCTAGCCACTAAGGTCCAGTGTAGCACTAGCTCACTGACTGACAGCCCAAAGGGGGCTAGCCACTGTGGGACATCTACTAAGGTCTAGTGTAGCACTAGCTCACTGACTGACAGCCCAAAGGGGGCTAGCCACTGTGGGACATCTACTAAGGTCTAGTGTAGCACTAGCTCACTGACTGACAGCCCAAAGGGGGCTAGCCACTAAGGTCCAGTGTAGCACTAGCTCACTGACTGACAGCCCAAAGGGGGCTAGCCACTGTGGGACATCTACTAAGGTCTAGTGTAGCACTAGCTCACTGACTGACAGCCCAAAGGGGGCTAGCCACTGTGGGACATCTACTAAGGTCTAGTGTAGCACTAGCTCACTGACTGACAGCCCAAGGGATCTAGCCACTGTGGGGCATGTACTATTAAAGGTCTAGTGTAGCACTAGCTCACTGACTGACAGTCTAAGGGGGCTAGCCACTGTGGGACATCTACTAAGGTCTAGTGTAGCACTAGCTCACTGACTGACAGCCCAAAGGTGGCTAGCCACCGTGGGACATCTACTAAGGTCTAGTGTAGCACTAGCTCACTGACTGACAGCCCAAAGGGGTCTACCCACTGTGGGACATCTACTAAGGTCTAGTGTAGCACTAGCTCACTGACTGACAGCCCAAGGGATCTAGCCACTGTGGGACATCTACTAAGGTCTAGTGTAGCACTAGCTCACTGACTGACAGCCCAAAGGGGGCTATCCACTGTGGGACATCTACTAAGGTCCAGTGTAGCACTAGCTCACTGACTGACAGTCTAAGGGGGCTAGCCACCGTGGGACATCTACTAAGGTCTAGTGTAGCACTAGCTCACTGACTGACAGCCCAAAGGGGGCTAGCCACTTTGGGACATCTACTAAGGTCTAGTGTAGCACTAGCTCACTGACTGACAGCCCAAGGGGGCTAGCCACTAAGGTCCAGTGTAGCACTAGCTCATTCACTGACAGTCTAAGGGGGCTAGCTAGCCACAACAAGAACTACTCCGGTATTGCTCACTGACCGACTGCCTGGAGGGTATGCTGCTATAGGCCATCTCGTCTAGCTCGGCGGAGAAGATCCGTTTAGCCATATCGGGGCAACTACGCTATTCTAAGTCACTGACTGAGACTATCATTGCAGGGCAAGTGTATCTTTGCTCATCTCACTGACTGATAATAAAAAAAAAAGCATCAGGGAATAAAATTGTTCTTTGCAAAACTTATTGTGGACATTGATGCCAGGAGTTTCAGAGATGCCTCTGATTAAATGCATACATGGAAAAATATATGGAGCATATTGAAGAAGAATTTGACACCATCAAAGTAATATAAAATGGCATTTATTCAAAAACATCAAAGCAGTGTAAAATGGCATTAATTACACATAGGCAATATAGTGCTGAAGGGATATTGTGTGTTTTCTGAACACCATCTAAGAAACAAGATACCGGATTACTTGTATTTGATATATACGGAATTTGCACCAATATTCACTCATTGCACATCAAATTTACATTGAGGGATTACTTGAATATAACATACCTACAAACAGTTGGATTACGCATATATTGCCAGTTGTGCGGCCTGTTGATGGGCACACACATTGGCCAGTACCGGCGCAGTGCCCGTCGTCTGTTCAGTCTCAACACGATGCCACTCATGCCGCTGTGGAAACAAGTGTTCCGCCACCTGCGCTACTCCACCTCCTCCTCCTCTCCATCTCCGTCTCCACAGGTATATAACTTTGATACCAAGTTTAAGGTGGGTCACTCCCTTTCAAAGTAGGCCCATTGTGCAGGTTGGTTTCTGGGCATATGCATTTTGTAGTTCATTCACAAACCACCAGGTGCTCCCCAGTGGTTTGAGTAGCCCCAGAATGGTACATCTATATACCAAGTCCACACAGGCAAAATGCATGGCCTGGCTATGCCTTGAACGCTCAACCTTCAGGTCAGAAGTCAAACAGCTTTAGTAGACTGTCCAGCCATGTGTAAGAGCCCATGTTAAAGGTTCTACACATGGACCATTGAACACTATTACTTTTATTATTGAAAATGCCAAAAACCTTTATAATATTCCTGGGACCATATGTTCAAAATACCCTTTTTGGACTTAGCACCATTAATACCATATTCTCCCGCGTAGAAGACGCGTTGCGCGTAGAAGACGCACCCCAAACTCAGCAAAAGCATTTTCGTGTATAAGACGCACCTCTTAGGTACCAATTTTGTAGATTCAGTACATTTCTATAGTAAAATTACCCCTCGTATAAGACGCACCCCCAACTTGAGAGTAAGCTACAAGAGGCACCAGCATTTTGTTTGGCGTATAAGACGCGTCTTATACGCGGGAGTTTACGGTAGATACATTCTTAGTAATTTATAGAGATATGTGCCATCACTTTGTAATCCTATGATGTCACTTAAACTTCAAGATGAAAAATCTTTAAAACTAGCATACCATAATCCCTCGCGTAGAAGGCGTGTCTTCTACGCCAAACAAAATGCTGCTGGGTCTTATACATGGGAGGGACATTGCCTTGAGTTGGGGGTGCGCCTTATACGCGGGTTTCTTTTATTATAGAAAAGTACTAATCTTACAAAATTTAACCTTTATGGGTACGCCTTCTACGTGAAAAGGCCTTCTCTGAGTTGGGGGCGCGCCTTCTATGAGAGCTGCGCCTTCTACGCGGGAAATTATAGTAGGACCCCCTCTTTCCATTTCATCAGGCAAATGGGCATGTAATGAAGGATGAATGGTAAAAGATTCGAAATGATTTAATTATTTTTTTACCTTGGGAGTGACCCACCTTAACTCTAACCCTTCATGGTATGGGACCTGGGGAGTAAACTGACAGGGCTACATTAACACATCGTGAAGCCCAATGAGCATGATCCCTTACTGCATTATTGGCCCTTTAAGGATTAAAGGGGCTTAGAATATATACTTGAAAAAAAAAGTATAGAGATAATTGATTTTCATACCAGTGTGAAGATGAGATGGTGGTGAGTGGGGTGGGGGATCATGTATTCCCAGTATAAGGATCATCTTCTCCTCCCACATACAAAGTTTGCTGCAGAAAAGAGTAGAATAACAGCAAGTATCCTCCCACTCTCTCATAGGCCTACTCCCACACACCCACCTATATATAATGTAGTGTATGCCATTTCAGCCTTTTCAGCCACTGGCCACCGGGGCCAACAGCCTTTGAAATCTATTGGCCCTGCAGCTAAAGCTGTTGGCCTGGGTTTGTGGCTGGAAGAAAACCTGTGTTAGGCCACACCAAAAAAATAAGTTGATCTACGAATTTTGGTTTTGAAAAAATGGTGCGAGCGATTTTTTTTTTTTAATAATCTTTTGGCGTCCAATGGATTCCTTGGTGGGGAAAGTGAGGCGAGCGAACAATTTTTCTTTTTCTTTTAAATTTTGCCAAACATCACAAAGAGAAAACTTGTAGAAACTGAAGAGAGCGAAATCCGTAGACAAGATTTTTTCAGAGAAGAAAAAAATGTTTTTCTGGAAATATTGAGAGGGCGTTCCGTAGACCAACTTCATCTTTTGGTGTGGCCTAAGACAGGGAGGTCTGTCTGTAGGTGTGTTCAATAATAAACAATGTACAGTAATGTATACACTACAGTATACAAACATACAAGGACATTCTACGTAGTAACGTACTACAAAGGCACCCACAGCACTGACTTATAGCCACTTCACACATCGTCCCTTGGAGCTGTCTTGCAGAGTCCCCATGTCATTGAATTACAGCAAGTTTGATTAGGAAACTGAATATCATATAGCAGAATCAATTGATAATAAATAAGCAAATAGTATGAGATTTTATAGAGTCAGAAGGTGGCTGCTTCCTGAAGTGCAGCTTATATGCAAAGTTTTACAGTACAACCTTAAAGCGCTGTTCATAAGCCAACCCTGCTCTTAAACTGACCCCCCTGATAAGCCGACCCTGCTCTTAAACTGACCCCCCGCATAAGCCGACCCTGCTCTTAAACTGACCCCCCTCATAAGCCGACCCTGCTCTTAAACTGACCCCCCTCATAAGCGGACCCTGCTCTTAAACTGACCCCGCTCATAAGCCGACCCTGCTATTAAACTGACCCCCCCCTCATAAGCCGACCCTGCTCTTAAACTGACCCCGCTCATAAGCCAACCCTGCTCTTAAACTGACCCCGTTCATAAGCCAACCCTGCTCTTAAACTGACCCCGCTCATAAGCCGACCCTGCTCTTAAACTGACCCCGCTCATAAGCTGACCCTGCTCTTAAACTGACCCTGCTCATAAGCCGACCCTGCTATTAAACTGACCCCCCTCATAAGCCGACCCTGCTCTTAAACTGACCCCGTTCATAAGCCGACCCTGCTCTTAAACTGACCCCGTTCATAAGCCAACCCTGCTCTTAAACTGACCCCACTCATAAGTCAACCCCGCTCATAAGCTGACCCTGCTCTTAAACTGAACCCGCTCATAAGCCGACCCTGCTCTTAAACTGACCCCGCTCATAAGCTGACCCTGCTCTTAAACTGACCCCGCTCATAAGCCGACCCTGCTATTAAACTGACCCCCCCCTCATAAGCCGACCCTGCTCTTAAACTGACCCCGCTCATAAGCCAACCCTGCTCTTAAACTGACCTCGTTCATAAGCCAACCCTGCTCTTAAACTGACCCCACTCATAAGTCAACCCCGCTCATAAGCTGACCCTGCTCTTAAACTGACCCCGCTCATAAGCCGACCCTGCTCCTAAACTGACCCCGCTCATAAGCCGACCCTGCTCGTAAGTGGACCCCACTCATAAGGCGACTCTGCTCTTAAGTGGACCCCGCTCATAAGCCAACCCCACTTATAAGCTGACCCTGCTCATAAGCCAACCCTGCTCATAAGCCGACCCTGCTCTTAAACTGACCCCACTCATAAGCCGACCCTGCTCTTAAACTGACCCCGCTCATAAGCCGACCCTGCTCTTAAACTGACCCCGCTCATAAGCCGACCCTGCTCTTAAACTGACCCCGCTCATAAGCCAACCCCACTTATAAGCTGACCCTGCTCATAAGCCAACCCCGCTAATAAGCCGAACCTGCTCTTAAACTGACCCCGCTCATAAGCCGACCCTGCTCGTAAGTTGACCCTGCTCATAAGCCGACCCTGCTCTTAAACTGACCCCGCTCATAAGCCAACCCTGCTCTTAAACTGACCCCGTTCATAAGCCAACCCTGCTCTTAAACTGACCCCACTCATAAGTCAACCCCGCTCATAAGCTGACCCTGCTCTTAAACTGACCCCGCTCATAAGCCGACCCTGCTCCTAAACTGACCCCGCTCATAAGCCGACCCTGCTCGTAAGTGGACCCCACTCATAAGGCGACTCTGCTCTTAAGTGGACCCCGCTCATAAGCCAACCCCACTTATAAGCTGACCCTGCTCATAAGCCAACCCCGCTCATAAGCCGACCCTGCTCTTAAACTGACCCCACTCATAAGCCGACCCTGCTCTTAAACTGACCCCGCTCATAAGCCGACCCTGCTCTTAAACTGACCCCGCTCATAAGCCGACCCTGCTCTTAAACTGACCCCGCTCATAAGCCAACCCCACTTATAAGCTGACCCTGCTCATAAGCCAACCCCGCTAATAAGCCGAACCTGCTCTTAAACTGACCCCGCTCATAAGCCGACCCTGCTCGTAAGTGGACCCCGCTCATAAGCCGACTGCTCTTAAACTGACCCCGCTAATAAGCCGAACCTACTCTTAAACTGACCCTGCTCATAAGCCGACCCTGCTCGTAAGTGGACCCCACTCATAAGACGACCCTGCTCGTAAGCAGACCCCGCTCATAAGCCGGGGATAGACTTAAAAAGAAATATTTTTAAGTCCATTTTGGTACAGTTTTAATGGTTTTCACTATAACCTTTTATAATAAAACCCTAAACATTAGCTGTGGTTACAGGTAGACTTTCAGCCCATTATAGAAGCCAATTTGGTCAGAAATTACAAAATAAAATCGGCTAACGACTTGAATTTTACAGTCAGGCTCTGTCTGTCTAGACATTCAGACAAATTCCCCTACCCCCAGGTGCAGAGAGACTAGCTACTGTTAGAAGTACAAATACCCCCCCCCCACACACACACACACACCTACCACCGCTTCGGTCTCTAACCCAACCCTGTTGGCAAATATGGGCTTTTATACCGGCCACAAAAAGAAGAAAAAAAAACCTGCTACAAAAAAAGTCATCACCCACCATAAAAGAAGCTACAGAATGGGTCAATTCAACCATTTTTAACCCTTCAACACGATAAAGCAGGGTTTGCACGCAAATCCCATAGAGTAATGGAAATCCAGGGGTGAAAGGATGGATGTCTGAAAGGTTTTCCCTGATTTCAGGGATTTTGATGTTCCTAAGACCTGAAGATTCCAATATATAACCTATAGTTAAAGGGTTTTAATTAAAGATTTCAGGGATTTTTTTCCCTGCAAATTTTTTGGAGTTGCTTGCCGCGTAGCGACCGGGAGCGTAGCGACCATAGCAACTCCATTATGTTTTCAGTTTTGTCCCTGGGCGCCGCCATTTTGCTTCTATTGACGAGTGACGTCATCCAGCTTGAGTGACGTCACGCCAGCTAGCTTCTCGAGGCGGACTGGCGTTGTGACGCGTTTCTTAGCCCTTTAATGGCCGCTAATGCCAGAGTGCATCATGTCCATTGGTCGTCATGATGCACCAATGAAGTGCTGGCGAGACTTCTGTCCAGCACTTCATTGGAGCATCATGCCGACCCTCCGGGAGTGTATAACCCCTGTAGGGTTGGCATGATGCATGAATGCAGCCCTGGCAAGTTACTCGCCAGGGCTGCAGCCATACATCATGACGACCAATAGGCATGATGCATTAATGCATCAGCGGCCCTTAAATTGTTAAGTACCATATATAACATATATAAGTTTTGAGTTGTGTTACACATCATATGTTGGTTGGCTAAATCGCTAGGCAACCTCTGTTATGTTTTCCGTTTCCGCTACTACACCCAGTCTACGGCTGCCGCTTTACTTAAAATAATTCGGATCATAGATCGCGGCCAATTCAGGCCACAGGTCGTTCTTGCTGCTCCAGTTTGCAGACTCACCAGGAGGCTCGCTCATCCCCAGGAACCTTCCCCGATATTCAATGTACAGTACCGTAAATCCCCGGTCATAAGCCGGGGGGTGAGTTCAGGGAAATCCTATAAGCTGGTTTTGGTGTCAAACTTTTCCCATTTTCTCTTTATTCTATAGTAAAAAAAAAAAAACGGTCATAAGCCGGGGGGGACTTTGGGAAAAATTTAGAAGCCGGTTTGGGCCCAAAATAGAAAAAAAAATCCGGCTTATGACCGGGGATTTACGGTACATGTTTCCCAGCGTAATAAGTAGCGCTGTCTGACGAAAACCAATGTTGCCAGTTGATAAGGAATGTGTAAGTGACATACATCGTAGCAACCACTCAGATGCCACCCACGTTTTCCATGCTACTCTCTCTGTCACAGACCCCTCCCCCCCCCCCTTGAGAGGTCAAGAAAAATGTGGCTTGGGCCAAGGATAGGAGTGGTCCTTGCCACATTTTTCTTGTTAGGCTTGCAAAGGTGGTATTCATCTTAAAATCTTAACAAACAGTAATGCCTTTTATTTCAGGCTGTAAAAACCCTTATAATGGTTCAATTTGCATGCCGTAAAACCCAAAATATTAAACATAGCCCATGCCCCACTGCGTAAGTCGTCACATTTACTGCTCTCAGTGGTCATGTTTTATTCAGATGGTAGGAGCGAGAAGAAACAGTGAGTTTTTGAATTTGATCCTTGTTTGACAAATCAAATATTCACAATTGGAAAGAAGGCACAATGTGTTCCTGCCAACTCTCTCCTTCACCCCTGACACCGCCACCATCATCCTAGCAAACATACAGTCATTAGGATTCTGCTAAAGTCTCTTAAAAGAAGCAGTGACTTATAAATACAAGAACAAAAGCCAAGGTGCGGGTTATAGAATGTGCATAAAGTTAGGTTGTGGCTTGAACGGGGTATTGTATCTTGTAGACTAGTATAAAGCCATTACCGGGTACTTTTCAAGCCTTTGGCGTGGCTTACAGCTTCTCCCAAAGTTGGGGGTGTGGCTTAGACAAGAGACTATACACTGCCCTTTCCTTGTTAACTACCAACCTGAACTGCACATTTAAGCGCAGGAGTCTATAATGAGTGCAGGAGTAGAACCCCAGAAAAAAAAGACTTGAAATGAGAGCAGACTTGCAAGAGCGCAGGGACAATGGGCTGTTAATTCCTGTGTATGACCCGCAGCTTATACGCAGCTTATAAAATAAGCTCAAGACTGGGGTGCAGCTTATACATTAGTATTTAAACCTATAGTACAGAATAAAACCTCTATTTTTCAAGCCTAATGTCCGTCTTGTAGCTCCTCTTCACTCCGGGAGCGGCTTATACACGGGTGTGGCCCGGGGTGTGGCTTATACACATTAATTTATGGTAGTCAAAATTCATAAATGTAGGTGTGCTTAAATTGTATATTATTACTGAAAATCCCTGTCTATAAGTCAGATGCAATTGGTATGAAAGGCTTAAGAATGTTTTCAGAATTTCGTCTCATTTCAGAATTTCTTAGTTCAACACACTATAGATTTACTCTTTAATCAGTTCCTGGGTAAAGCTTCAGTAATACAAATACTTTTAAAATTAATTATTTAATTAATTATACCCAATAAAATTAAATAAAATTTATTTGGTTCAGCGAGTGCACTAAATAAATCTTCAGAACACCTACCGTAAATCCCCGGTCATAAGCGGGATTTTTTTTTCTATTTTGGGCCCAAACCGGCTTCTAAATTTTTCCCAAAGTCCCCCCCCCCGGCTTATGACCGGGTTTTTTTTACAATAGATTGAAGAGGAATTAGGGAAAATTATGCACCAAAATCGGCTTATAACATTTCCTTAAACTCTACCCCCGGCTTATGACCGGGGCCGGCTTATGACCGGGGATTTACGGTAGGGACTTACTTTTATTTCCCTTCTTGCACAAACCCCAGACACATTTCTGGATAAACTTATCAATACTGACTGGTCAGTTTGATAAATATGTCTTTATGCTAATACTGACATTGGTGCTTAGAGAGCTGTCAGCTCAGCTCCACAGGCACTATATAACTTTAAGCTCTCTGGAGTTTGGGACCACTGGCAATAATCCTATTGTCACATTTAATACACAAACATAAGCCTGATGAGTCCCCATGGGATGAAACTACTCCTTAACTACCGGTTGTCAACTGGGAGTTGCAGTTTCCATGTAACCTGCTTCCATGGATACCAATGTACACTGTAACCTAGTTACAGAAACACATGTGACTGTTGCCAAGCAATGGTGTTCTGGAAGACGTCACACCCAACTGGTGAAACCATCATTCGGAGTGGTAGCTTAGTGTAGAACGGACGTATACTACCTAGCCCTGTCGAAATCTTAATGTAATACAAATACTTAACTTTGAATTAAAGGGACATTATTTAGGAGGGAAAAACAAAACCTCAGACGCTGGGCAGAAGCAGCACTGGGGGAGTGAAAGTATGCTAAGGTCAGTGCACCTTTACACCTACCGTATAACCCTTTCAGGGCCGATCACACAGGAGTCATGGCCATTGGAGTGGTCAGCATGATGCACCAATCAAGTCCTGACGAGCAGACTCCATCAGTTTTTTACAGATTTAAGGGATGTATGGGTCCCTATACAAACCTAAATTGATGGGGTTTACAATGACCAATTTCAGGCATATTTGTGGTGCTCAGTCACATTCATTCATGTACAATCCGCAAAATCGTATGTGGGGTTTTACAGTGCGCGCTGACATCTGGTTCTTTACAGAAGTCTCAGAGGAGATGACCTTATAGCTCCGTTTACTTTACTTCCACTAGTTAAGGGCACTTAGACAAAAGCAGCTCATGGAAAAGGTCAACTTGTACATACAGGCATCAAAGTGTCGATTGTTTTTTGTTGTATTTTTTTCCTATATGGATTTCAACGTCTATTCTACCTATTCTCAAAGGGCCTCGATTCAGACATTTTAACAGTTATTTTTTTAGCTTGGACACTTTCATTCCTGTAAATAGCTTATTCAATCCTGGCAAGGTCAAACCTGACAAGGGCAAACCTGACAAGGTCAGGTGTACGGTCACACTCAAGGTCAAAGTTAGTCTTGACCAGACAAGATGCTTTCATAAGGCCACACCAAAAAAGTAAGTTGGTCTACGGATTTTCGTTTTGAAAAAATGGTGCGAGTGAGCAACATTTTTTAAGAATTTTTTGTTGTCCAATGGATTTCCTCCTTGAAAAATGAGGCGCAAGCAAAATTTTTATTTTTTTAAAGATTTTACCAAACACTACAAAGAGAAAACTCAGAAAGTGAGGCGAGCGAAATCCATAGACAAGATATTTTTCAAAGAAAAAAAATTTGCATTCTTGAAAATATGAAGAGGGAAATCCGTAGACCAACTTATTTTTTTGGTGTGGCCTAATGTATTTATACATGAGTGCACCATGCCACCCTTGAGGAATGCATCAGGCACACAATAAGGTTCTCTTTATCTATGGTCACACTAAAACATGACATCAAACATCCTGTCCAGGGGACATGGGATGTAGGCAGTGTTGGTGAAAACTATTAACCCAAGCCAAAATGGGGACCCCCCTGATGTCACAATGTCGCTTCAGGTCACATGTCACTTTTTTAGGGAAAATTAAAAAATCTCAATATTCAAGGCTTCAAGTCACATGTCACCTTTTTAGGAAATGGACATGCCACATGTCACTTTTAAAGGGTGCAATGTCAGAATGTCACCTCAAAATTGCCAAATGTCGCCATGTAGTTTTTTACCCCTTGGGGCCACAAAATGGCCTGCGTCTTAGTCTAATGCAGACCATTTCTATCTCACACAGGCCATATGAATATTGGGTTTTTTAGGCTACCCATATAAACTTAATTATAACTGAAAAGAAATTGGAAAAAAAAGTTTGAATATAAGACAATGATGGTCCTATTTTCGATTCTGATAGGTGGATGTGAAAAATTCTGTCACCAGTAGAAAGCTAAGATCATGGCAGGCCATTCTGGCCTGCGTCCGAGGGCCCTACCCCGGCTGTTGCTGGCATCATTTCAGTATCACTGTGTAGGAGAGCGCCATTACTGAACGCTAAATCACATATAGCAGAGGAAAACAAAGATATTATACCCTTCATGTCATGACGTGTTGCTGAGTTGGTATCATACAAGTGTCTAAGGCTGACGGGGGGGGGGCACTCAGCCTCGGTTTGGGTACCAACTGTGATAATGACCCCAAAGAGCTGTAGTCATGGATGGGTTGGTTAGGGGGGGAAATGGGGACTTCCTTCACATTCCTGCTAATATAAATCTATAAAACTTGAATCCAGAGACAAGGATCCAGAGCTGTGAATTTTGTAGAAATTATCACCCAAGAACATGATTTTTAATTGAAGAGGGTCCTGAAAAAAAATTGAACAAATATCTGACTTCTTGAACATATGGGGCTGTAAAAATCAAGGCACTTTTTAGGGCGCTAAGAACTGGCTAAATTGGAGTTGCAGTTTCGCAGTTGATACCTACCATACAAAGAGCCTGCCCCCTCCCCACCCGGATAGACAAGTGACAATGTGACCTTGTCAGACAGCGATTATGTTAGTTGTGTTGTCATGTCAGCGCCATGTTTGTTACCATGGATACACCATGAGAGTCATGCTGTACACAACGACATCATGTACAGCGTCCCTAATAGCCAATCACTGTCATCAGGGCTTGATGCTAGACCATGTGCTGCGCCACTCGCCGTAATACCCTGCCATGTAAGGCCACACCAAAAAAAAATAAGTTGGTCTACGGATTTGGATTTTGAAAAAATGGTGCGAGCGAGCGGATTTTTTTTTTTTTTTTTAAGATTTTTTTTTACATCCAATGGATTCCTTGCTGGAAAAGTGAGGCGAGCAAAAGAAATCCATAGACGAGATTTTTTTCTCAGAGGAGATGACCTTATAGCTCCGTTTACTTTACTTCCACTAGTTAAGGGCACTTAGACAAAAGCAGCTCATGGAAAATGTCAAGTTGTACATACAGGCATCAAAGTGTCGATTGTTTTTTGTTGTATTTTTTTCCTATATGGATTTCAACGTCTATTCTACCTATTCTCAAAGGGCCTCGATTCGGACATTTTAACAGTTATTTTTTTAGCTTGGACACTTTCATTCCTGTAAATAGCTTATTCAATCCTGGCAAGGTCAAACCTGACAAGGGCAAACCTGACAAGGTCAGGTGTACGGTCACACTCAAGGTCAAAGTTAGTCTTGACCAGACAAGATGCTTTCATAAGGCCACACCAAAAAAGTAAGTTGGTCTACGGATTTTCGTTTTGAAAAAATGGTGCGAGTGAGCAACATTTTTTAAGAATTTTTTGTTGTCCAATGGATTTCCTCCTTGAAAAATGAGGCACAAGCAAAATTTTTATTTTTTAAAGATTTTACCAAACACTACAAAGAGAAAACTCAGAAAGTGAGGCGAGCGAAATCCATAGACAAGATATTTTTCAAAGAAAAAAAATTTGCATTCTTGAAAATATGAAGAGGGAAATCCGTAGACCAACTTATTTTTTTGGTGTGGCCTAATGTATTTATACATGAGTGCACCATGCCACCCTTGAGGAATGCATCAGGCACACAATAAGGTTCTCTTTATCTATGGTCACACTAAAACATGACATCAAACATCCTGTCCAGGGGACATGGGATGTAGGCAGTGTTGGTGAAAACTATTAACCCAAGCCAAAATGGGGACCCCCCTGATGTCACAATGTCGCCAAATTTCAACGCTTCAGGTCACATGTCACTTTTTTAGGGAAAATTAAAAAATCTCAATATTCAAGGCTTCAAGTCACATGTCACCTTTTTAGGAAATGGACATGCCACATGTCACTTTTAAAGGGTGCAATGTCAGAATGTCACCTCAAAATTGCCAAATGTCGCCATGTAGTTTTTTACCCCTTGGGGCCACAAAATGGCCTGCGTCTTAGTCTAATGCAGACCATTTCTATCTCACACAGGCCATATGAATATTGGGTTTTTTAGGCTACCCATATAAACTTAATTATAACTGAAAAGAAATTGGAAAAAAAAATTTGAATATAAGACAATGATGGTCCTATTTTCGATTCTGATAGGTGGATGTGAAAAATTCTGTCACCAGTAGAAAGCTAAGATCATGGCAGGCCATTCTGGCCTGCGTCCGAGGGCCCTACCCCGGCTGTTGCTGGCATCATTTCAGTATCACTGTGTAGGAGAGCGCCATTACTGAACGCTAAATCACATATAGCAGAGGAAAACAAAGATATTATACCCTTCATGTCATGACGTGTTGCTGAGTTGGTATCATACAAGTGTCTAAGGCTGACGGGGGGGGGGCACTCAGCCTCGGTTTGGGTACCAACTGTGATAATGACCCCAAAGAGCTGTAGTCATGGATGGGTTGGTTAGGGGGGAAAATGGGGACTTCCTTCACATTCCTGCTAATATAAATCTATAAAACTTGAATCCAGAGACAAGGATCCAGAGCTGTGAATTTTGTAGAAATTATCACCCAAGAACATGATTTTTAATTGAAGAGGGTCCTGAAAAAAAATTGAACAAATATCTGACTTCTTGAACATATGGGGCTGTAAAAATCAAGGCACTTTTTAGGGCGCTAAGAACTGGCTAAATTGGAGTTGCAGTTTCGCAGTTGATACCTACCATACAAAGAGCCTGCCCCCTCCCCACCCGGATAGACAAGTGACGATGTGACCTTGTCAGACAGCGATTATGTTAGTTGTGTTGTCATGTCAGCGCCATGTTTGTTACCATGGATACACCATGAGAGTCATGCTGTACACAACGACATCATGTACAGCGTCCCTAATAGCCAATCACTGTCATCAGGGCTTGATGCTAGACCATGTGCTGCGCCACTTGCCGTAATACCCTGCCATGTAAGGCCACACCAAAAAAACAAGTTGGTCTACGGATTTTGGTTTTGAAAAAATGGTGCGAGCGAGCGGAATTTTTTTTTTTTAAGAATTTTTTTTACGTCCAATGGATTCCTTGCTGGAAAAGTGAGGCGAGCGAAAGAAATCCATAGACAAGATTTTTTTCAAAGAAAAAAAAATTTGTATTTCCGAAAATATGGAGAGGGAAATCTGTAGACCAACTTATTTTTTTGTAGTGGCCTAAGCCGCACTTGTGTAGAAGCTGCACCAGGGTTTAGGAATCCCCATCAGCTGCACCTAGAGGTAGAAATTCACCCAATTGGTTATGTAGTATACATAGAAAAGCCCCTTTTATAAGTTGTTTTTTTTTTTAGTTTTTTTAGGCAGGCTGTAAATTTTTGCACCGATGCGACTTGAATATGACGTGTGAAATTGTAAAAAAAGAACTTCCATATCTCGATAATAAATGCCAAAATATCAGATTTTCCGCCAAAATGCCCATAAAAAAGTTAACGTATGGCCAAAAAATTAGGGTAGGTAGCGTTACCTGGACACAACAATTTTTTTTAAGGCCAAACCAAAGTACACCTCTGAGATTGTCCGGATGCTGCGGCTTATATGCGGGTTTTACTGTCATAACGATTACACAGTCATTTGACAATTAAAGGTTGATGGGTTATTGCAGCTGTTTACAGATGCCGTACCAGAAGTTATTTTCACTGGAAGCTGACTTTTGCTGAGCTTAAAGATATTTCTAGGAAACCCTGAAGTTTGGTTCTAGGAATGGTTGTTATGCTCAGCATGGTGGTGTTCCTCTGTTTGTTATAGAAACCAGTCATTGTGACTCTTGTTACTATGGAAACCAATATAATCCAGACATCAAGAAGTTTATTTATCAGACTATTCAGAACACATTGCTGTGTATATACCACATGTGGAGATTTTATCACTATCGAAAATGGTGAGAATAGTGATTAGCATCTTATTGTCAATACTATAACACTACTTCTATTATTGTTCAGGCATTGGGAGATCTACCGGTATAAAATTAAGAGCAGGAGCATACTCCCAGAGCTCAAATTCTATTGGAATGAGATATTTTCAATTTGTACGTAGGACTACCCTTAAAAATATGTCCGTTTCCTGTCCAGAGGGTGGGGTTTTTCAGACCCATGAGGGAGGCAGGGAAAAACCTTTTTCTTTAGGAAAATATTCGTGAGCGGGAACGGCATGAATTTGCCATCACGTTCTAAGATTTAGTGATTGGAAATCAAGATTCTTATGCTGATGGACGTAAAAAAAAAAATCAGAACTAAGGGAAAAAATTGCCCATTGTCACAAAAAAAACACCAGGCTTCTGGACAGGAAACGAACATATTTTTAAGAGTGGTCTAGTTACTAGTGTGGAGCTGGGGATACAGTTTGTCATGCAAATACATCTTGACTAAAGTGCAATGTCATATGGCAGCATCTTTTTTTCTTTCAACACACTGGACCCGTGCAGGTATGAATATCATACACGATGTGTGAAGACTTTACTAACCGTATTCTGGTAACTACCGTAATCTCCCGCATAGAAGACGCGTTGCGCGTATAGGACACACCCCCTTCTTGGGAGAAGCATTTTCGCGTATAAGACGCACCTCTTAGGGCTCAATTTTGTAAATTTAGTACATTTCTATAGAAAAATTACCCCTTGTATAAGACGCACCCCCAACTTGAGAGGAAGCTATAAGACTCCCCAGCATTTTGTTTGGCGTAGAGGACGCGTCTTATACGCGGGAGTTTACGGTAGTTCACGTAAAGTCCACCAGGGGAATTATATCCTCAAGCACAGTTTATATAGCAGCATTTACAACCTATAAGATAGACAGATGAGGTCAATGATGATGGTGATGGTGCCTTTGTGGGTAAGGGGTAAAAACAGGGAATGTTTAGCAGGTCAATGCTTAAGACATTGCCTGCCTGTACATATATACATATGTATGTCCCCAACATACAGGCAGGTCAGCAGCCAACCAGACTTTGTCTGTATTTATTACCTGTTAAGTTTACATGTAACTAACTGTAGTTTTCTCACCATCTCTTACAGAATGACAATGATGTTATGGAGCAGGAGATTGACCTTGCCACGTTGCAAGGTCAGGAGGCGGTCAACGCATCAGACTTTGAGCTGCTCAAAGTGCTCGGACAGGGCTCCTTCGGCAAGGTCAGTTCAAGGTTATTTAGTATACATGTATAATAGTTTAAGATTTGCCTACTTTTATCATGGATGGCCACAGTAGGCTGTTTCCATCCATGATAAACTAGGCAAATCTTAAGCTCATTATGCAAGGTCATCATTTACGCGGGCTACTATTGCAGTGACGATGTGTTACCAAGAGCAACACTTAAGGACAGCAAAATAAGAAAAATCATGAAAGTCCATTTTTATAGGTTCTTGAGAAATCACCCTGAAATTATGAAATTATAGGAATTCTGTGGAAAACTACTTAACCCCATTTCTGTCTGTTTCTGTGGGGCACATATTTTCTGGCCATGTGCACATATGTAAGTCTTAGGTTTTATCGGGATTTCCTGTTTTCCGAGTCTCCTGAACAACAGGAGATTTCCCTAAATACAAGTGGTAAGGAGGCCTTTTTTTTAAAAAGCCTGATGCATTTTCATATGAAGGCGATAATTAAGTGTGGTATCCTGGAAATATTCTCCTTTTAGTTCACTTTTCCATTGATAAAATATAACTTCCTGATTTTTGCCCATGCCTGACTTACATCCCTGTTTAAATCCCCCCCCCCCCCCACCACCACCATCACCACCACATCATGTCACATCTCCCACCTTCCCCTTACCGGAAGAATCCCGTCGTCATGGTAACCAATTCCCACCTCGCTGTCTTGATGAGCTAAAAATAGCCGCTCCCTGGTTGCGATGGTGACCTGTGGGTGGGCTTTTGTTGATATGACGTAGTTGTCGTCTCCAGAATCCATAATGGAATCATTAATGGTGTGATAAGCACTGACAACAGTTATCAGGGTTGGCACCTTGAAGTCCAGCAGTGAATAGTGGGAATTATTTGATAAGATAAAATCTATCCTGGGGAAAAAAACAATCTAATCAAAATCATGTCCTAATTTTTGTTCTAAGGCCACACCAAAAAATAAGTTGGTCTACGGATCGGCCTCTCCATATTTTTGGAAATACAAATTTTGATAAAAAAAAAATTGTCTACGGATTTTGCTCACTTCACTCTCTGCAAGTTTGCTGTTTGTGATGTCTGGCAAAAAAAAAAAAAAAAAAAAAAAATCGCTCGCCTCACTTTTCCAGCAAGGAATCCATTGAATGCCAGAAAAATCTTTAAAACATTTTTTTTTTAGATTTGCTAGCTTGCACCATTTTTTTCGAAACCAAAATCCATGGACCAAATTATTTTTTTGGTGTGGCCTAACCAATGAATTTCGAATATTAAAAAAACTGTGTAGCTAGCCTAGCAGGGATATTGCCAGGGCCGCATGGGGCATTAAATGGTCCATTTTGTGCACCCACTGGCACATCTCTCCTCCACAGATATAGAGTTTTCAGAAACTGAAAGAATTTTGTAAAAATTCCAATTAGAACCAGAGTTATTCCAACAAAATACCACACAGCATTTTTTAGATTATTTTATTGTACTTTATAGAGTAACATTACCGTAGAACCTATACAATAGTAACTGATTGTTCAAAAATAGCGTTTTCCAACATAGGTATAAAGTGGCCAAAGAACAGTGTACACTGAATATCGTAGATCAGGCTAAGATGCATGGGTACCTGCTAAGTATACAAGGCAAATATTTAATAGACATAAGGCAAAAAAGGGTCTGTTATGATTTTGATATCTTTGGTTGTAAATGAAATAGAAGGGAGCAGCTGCAAAAGTGCCAAAGAGCAAGGAGTTTAAACTCTGATTTCTCTATGAGGCCCAAATGGTTTATGTATAGGTCTCTTGACCAAACCTGTCTTTTGAACCCGACCCTTTTTTGTTTTTGTAAAATTCAACATCCACCTGGAAATTGTGATGGCTTTAGTTCTAACTTGACAATTTTCAAAATTGAAAAACCCATGGCTTCCACACAGGACCTTATTTCTTTCATGGGATTGATTCTATGATTCTTTATGAAAGAGGTGGAAGCTCTAAAAGTGTCAGCATTTTCTTAAAGTAGGGACAAAGAGGTGATACAGAGACCCCAGAAATCCTCGATTTTAGTCAAAATAGGGTACCACTTTTCCTTAAAAATCTATGGGGGAGGGGCAGTTCTAATTTCAAGTATGGTGTTCAATTCAAGTAAAGAGAAAATGTACTCAAAATTGATGCCTGTTCTCCTATTATAAATTTCCGCTGTGGGGGGGGGGGGGGGGTAGAGATATTGTATGGCCTAACTGATGAACCTGTGCCCAACCAATGTAAGTAGTGGCCAGAGCTTTTACATTTTTTTGCAGAAAACTCCCAAGGGACCGCTTGCCCTATTTTTTAGAATATAACACTAAATTTGTAGTTTAAGACTTGGCCCTTTACTATATGAAAAATTTACATATCATGGCCCATTACATCCCTAAATGGCGCAAAGAATTGCCTAGAATTGCGCCATTGGCTCATTGCAAAAAATCCTGACAATATCCCTGGCTAGGGCCCTCCAGGCCACCGTAGACCCCCTATGTTCTATTGTGAGTTGGTGGAGTGTAACAAAGCTCTTGGTGTCCCCCTTGCGGATCCACAGATAACCGTTATCCTTATATGCGGGGTGTTATGGTATTTGCCATACTGGCGTTTAAGTCACTCCCTGACTTTGGGGAAAGGCTATAAGCCGCACCCGAGGCTTGAATATTGCTGATTAAGTACTGTTGATGTTAGGCTTATGTTTATAAGATAGTAAGATATCGAGGCATGTCCAAAGATAAAACTGGAAAAAGAAGAATAATCTAAGCAGCCTATAATCTGACTTTATAAACCACCACTTGACTATTCATAGTCCTGGGCCAGGGACCACTTTGCCTGTACTACTCCTCCCCTGTGTAATGCAGATGTACCTAAAATACCCATCTAAATACCCATCAGAACTGAGGTATAAGTAATTAGGCTTCAAAACTTAGACTGACGGCTTGATACACCTTCCCTGCACCATGTAGAATCTGCCTGACCTGAGGTCAGGGTGAACCTTGTAGGCAAGAGATACTATAGACTGACAAAACGGCTCAACATCACGCCCTCTCTACACCTTATAGCGTTTCCCTCAACATTTTCCTTTATATTCATGGGGTGCACCTTATATGACAATATGTAGGGTAGTGCCTAAAATGAAAAAAGTTGGGCGGCAAGCATGGGTTTTTTTGTAAGTTGTTACTTTTGTAGAAATCTGCCGAGAACATTTGATTAAAACCCTGTGCTTTGATTTCCAGGTCTTCCTTGTACGGAAAATCACAGGAACTGACTCTGGGACATTATATGCAATGAAAGTACTAAAGAAAGCCACACTCAAAGGTAGGTCTACATGCCGTTTACATAACTTGTTACCCTTTACGGGGCCTCTAGTACAGGAGTGCATCGTGCCCATTATAGGCCAGCGTCGACATGATACACCAATGAAGTGCTGGCGGGTCTGTCTGCCAGAACTTGAATGTAAGGCCACACCAAAAAAATTAGTTGGTCTACGGATTTCCCTCTCCATATTTTCGGAAATACAATTTTTTTTTTCTTTGAAAACAATCTCGTCTACGGATTTCGCTTGTTTCACTTTCTACAAGTTTTCTCTTTGTGATATTTGGCAAAAAAAAATTTGAAATAAAAATTTTTTCGCTCACCTCACTTTTCCAGCAAGGAATCCATTGGACGTCAAAAAATTCTTAAAAAAAAAAAATAATAAAATAAAAAATTTCGCTCGCTCACACCATTTTTTCAAAACCAAAATCCGTAGACCAACTTATTTTTTTGGTGTGGCCTAACCATGGTGCGTTACTCACAAAGACTGCAGGCATGCATCATGGCGTCCAATGGGCACGATGCATTAATGCATTACATGTTTTGGACACTGGTTGGCATGATGCAGGAATGCAGCTTTGGAGAGTCTATTTCCAAGGGTATCATCATACTGACCCTTTGGCAATTACTGTCGTCGCCCTAGTGCAAAAAGGTTGTAACTGACACTAATTTTAAGTACTGCAGTTACTACCTTCTTCCACTAGGCCGACGATATATACCTTAAAGTAATTTGAATTATTCATACACAAACTTTCCAAAGTTATCTGCTGAAATCAGGTCTAATTTCCAATTATGTATTCATAAACTATTCCACTCTCTGTGAATCATAAATCAGTGTTTTTCCTTCATTCAGTCCGGGATCGGGTCCGGACGAAAATGGAGCGAGACATTTTGGCAGATGTCGACCACCCATTTATCGTCAAACTACACTATGGTAAGTTTAGTCAAATTCTTTCTGTCATTATAATTTGCAGAACGATTCCTCCTCAAAAATTGGGCATACTGGATTCATGAAGAGCGACAAAAGTGAGGCTTCTTGTGTCCATGTGTGGGCCGTGGCCTTGCTATCTTTTACAAAGAGTGGGAAAGTGCCCCAGTAGCTATTCCCCCCATCCCACCCCTAGAATAGATTTGACCATTTGTGTCATGGATTTGCTCATCCATCGATGCAATCGCCGATGTATCTGGCAAACAGCATAGAAATACCTGTCTAGCTTTTCCAGACAAGCAGCTTTTCTATATACCTGTCCAGCAGATTGAGAACAGAAAGGACTGAATGTCCATAAACTACCTGTGGCAGGCCCATGAGGTGTTAATGCCTTTGGACGTTAAAACAGACGAATCTATTCTCGCTTGGAACCTATTGTCTTACCAGTCCTTGATCATGACAGTAGAGGAGCGTGGAGCTGGAGGCGTCATGTAGACCTAAGATAGCTAACCCCTTTATGGCTGATATTACAACAATCTGTCCTCTCACTGCTTTGTGACCCACAATAAAGGGTCAGCCAAATGGAAACTACTGTAATGCTCCGCGTATAAGCCACGCCTGCAGATATGGCACACCCCAAATTCAAGGAATGGCCAAATAGGGGGTATTCCACTTCCATCGTTCGGGCAAATTTTCGCTAATTAATATGGTTATTTTCAATACTGCAAAACCAAAGACAAAAACAGTGGAATACCCGCCTAAGGCATAGTTGGCAGTTGGGGCTTGATTTTTTTCTCACTATTTTTCTATAGTAAAAGTGAGCCGCCTATAAGATGCACTTTGATTTCATAGTGTGCAATAGGCCTCTGATTAGGCCGCAGCTTATATGCAAGATAAAATGGCAGATAGGGTTGTAAATCAGGATTATGTCCATTTTTTGTGTGTCACTGGAGGCTTTAAAGTTTCATGTCAGCAATTTACCCACTCGTTGTGTAGTGGTCGTATAATCACGGTTTGCGTGTTGTGTAGACACTACCACAGCCGTATTGTGGGTGATTTCCTCAGGAAAATGGTCACTGTCTGTACCAAACAGACCCATAGCCATTTCTTGCCGGAGGTTGCCTAGGACTTGAAATATTGTATACATATTCCATACATGTTGGAATTTTAGACGGGGATCTACCAAGTATATAGATTATAAGCCTGCCTCAAATATAGGACTCAGTATGGAGGCCTAGTGGAGCCGCCATTTTGAATTTCGCTGGTTGAGGTAAAACCCACTGATAACACATACCATGATGGGTACCTTGTCTCTGGTTAACACCCACTTCCAGGGACATGCTGGTGCCATCTTATCAGTTTGTGTCGCCGGAACCAGCTCCAGACCAGCTAGTGGCCAATATGTCTGCCCCGTTTATAAGCCGAACCACAATTTTCTATTTCAAATCGGTATAAGCTTGTGTTAATAATTGGGTAAACGGTCTATGCTGGTGCGGCCTATATGCGGGGGGTTTTACTGTCGGGGTGATAAATTCGTTGACAGGACCCATATTGTGAATGGTGAGACAGCCAGGCTGTGTTCAAGGACAACAACACCAAGATGAAACCATAAACAGTCACACCACAGATTGTGCCGACTCAGCACTTTGTGTAGTCTTTGTATAGCCCTGCAGATGGCAGCACCAGTGGTGTGCAGCTTGGATGCTGCAGCGTAGGGAGTGACCATTTTTTAACAACAGGGGAGGGGGTGGTAGATTTGGGGGAGGGCCCAATAAATTCAGACCCCTCTTAGGGGGAGGGGTCAAATAAACTGTCACCCCCTTCTTAACAAAAAAGAAGCCTGCATACTGCTATATAATAACAGAGGGGGAGGGGGATTTCAGACAGGGGTGGGCTGGGAAGATTTTGGCGCTGGCATGTGAAAAACCACCATGCCTCCTCTCCTGTTGATAAAAAATGACCACTCCTCTTGTGTCTACAGCGTGAGATTCACCGTAATACCCTGCGTATAAGGCGCACCTCATGTATAAGAGGCACCCTGAATTCATGCTGAACCCAGGAGGGGCACCTGGAGCTTGATCCTTTGAGCCTTTACCTAACTTTAATACTGTTCTCTTAACCGTAGATATTGGAGATTTTTATTTTGTGTTTCCAGTAATTCATCTTCTGGTCCCTTGTCTAGTTTTATGTTGTACTTGTGACATTCCAGGTCTCACCGTTTACAACGTCATAATCTGTGTATAAAGCGGGGCATTCACACTGCCGTTCATGGGGCGAAATTTTGCTGATCCGATTATTCTTAATATTGCAAAAATATAAAAGAAATCGGTTGGATTAGTGAAAATTCGCCCAACCAATGGCAGTGGAATACCTGCTTAAGGCGCGGCTTATGCCCAAGGATAGACCTCAACTATACCTTAAAGCCCATAGCAAGGATAACATAATAAAATTTATAGGACAGTGTATTAATGCTCAAAATCAATTCCAGGATGCACCCTTATACACGGGGTATTGTATACCTTGTATTTTCAGAATTTCCGATTGAACAGTTTCTAACATCCTCGTTTTGCCTTGTACTTGCAGCGTTTCAGACAGAGGGTAAGCTCTACCTCATCCTACAGTTCCTGCGTGGCGGAGACTTGTTCACGCGCCTGTCTAAGGAGGTCATGTTCACAGAGGAGGACGTCAAGTTTTACCTTGCCGAGCTGGCACTCGCGCTAGAACACCTCCATAAGGTCGGCATCATCTACCGAGACCTCAAACCTGAAAAGTAAGTCATATCTAGATCTGTTCTCCTTTTGTGTTTTTTTCTCTTTTTTTCCCCTTTCCTTTTTTAAGATATAGGGCCATAAACAAGGAATTAGGCTTATCTCTATTTAAACTTGTATGGTGAATGGGCCATTTTGTTTCAAACGGAAACTTTCAAAGGGATATCCTACCTCCTTTAGAATTTATAGCCTCTGACAATATCTACAAGTTCTGTAACTATTTTTGAGACCTTTTTTTAATGAGTACAGAGAAGCACTCTTTAGTTCGTGTGCATCTCTTTGCCCCTTCAAGGAAGCAACATTTGTCGAACTTGAGGATTATTTATAAATTTCATTCATGCCGAACCTATAGGATTGACTCCTGGAGGGCTGGCATGACGCTCCAAGTAGACTTAGCACTGCATTGGTGCATCATGACAACAGAGGGGCATGCAGTTAAAGGTATCATTGTGGTTGTGTTACCTGGTGCCTCCCCCTAGTGGGCTTTGAGGGAACTAATCTTTGTTAGCTTCTTGTGGGGCCACCTGGTGTACAACTCTGGCATCAAGTCCCAATAGAGGGACGAGAATGAACTTTCTCTACTCCACTTGATACAATATAAGACAAATGAGATAACCTTAAGAAAATGATATAAACTCAAAAATAAACTAAAACACAATAAATTATGGAGAGAAAAATGAATATTGGTGAAGAGGGAATACTTCGAAATGTAAAGCTTGTTAACATTAAAATCATTAGGATTCATAAATTTCTGAGAAAAATCTCACAAAATGTTTATGCCTTTTGTTTTGAAAGCCATAGAAACTGGAATCTGGGCCAAGGTCTGGAGATCACAGCCCGACATTTGAACTGGCAGTAAAACAATTTCTGCCAGCCCTGCAGCCATTTTGACAGCCAATGTCGGTATCCGGCATGTTTTCACATAGTTTTTGCAAAGACCAAATTTACATTCCGTAGGAAGTGGTCCTTTTTTAACAACAGGGGGGTGGTAAAAAGAAATTTCAGACCCCTGTTGGGAGGGGTGCAAAAACAAAATTCACCACCTTTCAGTGAAAAAGCCCATGCGCTAAAAGGGGGGGAGAAAATTTCAGACTACGATAAAATTTGCATTGCGCCCACGGGAAATTTTATCATACCCCCTTGTTAAAAAAAAAGTGACAACTCCCTTAAATGATATGATATATATACAATATGATATTTCAGCATCCTATTGGATGAACAAGGGCACGTGAAGCTGACAGACTTTGGACTGAGTAAGGAGTCAATATTCGACGAGCGCAAAGCTTTCTCCTTCTGCGGCACAGTAGAGTACATGGCGCCCGAGGTGGTGAACCGTAAGGGGCACGGCACAGCCGCCGACTGGTGGTCCTACGGGGTTCTTATGGTATGTACCATGTTTAATGTCCACTATTTTAACCTTTAAGGGCCGCTGATGGTTCTCATGGTGTATGAAATGAATGTATCCCTGGTGAGTAGGTTGCCAGGCCTACATTCAAGCTTCATGCCAACCCTATGAATACCAGTATGAGGTTGAGCCACTTCCAGAAGGACCGCACGATATGCACCAATGTAGTCCTGACTCGAAAGTACTTCATTGCTAACATCTTTATTTGAAACGATAATATGAATCCGTCCTCCTGCATCGGCAGCTACTGCTTGAATGAACCTTTTGAAGGCAAAGTTCTACTATGACGTCATAGTGTCAGTAGCTAGGATACCAGTGACATCACAAGTAACTAGGGTGAGGGCTTAAAATGAGATTCTAAGCTGCAATAGAATAGGCCAAGGGGTTCTATTTATTTTAAAATTGCTGGTATCAGAGCTAGGTATCTAAAAGTATAGAAGAGACTATGTCACTCAGGGATTGTGGTGGTCCAAGTGAGCATAGAAGGGGGATGAGATAGACAATGACGTGCCTGGTCGGCTAGTTTTCATTGGTAACATCTTAATGCTCTTCTGTATTAGCGGCCTTCAGTAAAGGTTAGCTACATATGAATTTGACAAAAATGTGTTTGTATTTTATATAATTTTTGTTCATGTTCCAGTTCGAGATGTTGACAGGCGCACTCCCATTCCAAGGAAACAACCGAAAAGAGACAATGACAATGATCTTAAAGTAAGCAAAATCTTGATAAATTGTTTTGTACCCCTTTTGCATTAAAATACTGGTCTCACCATATATGTAGGCATGGCTTGGCCTTTACACGAGGATACCCCCTTGCACCAACTTAGAGAATCAGAAAAGTTAAGGGGTGGGCCATATACGTGAGGTTATTTTATACCAGGTATTGAATAAGTACATGGTCCAAAACAAAGTCTCTTGTGGTCCTTTTAGGATGCGTTTGAGTAAGGGTAGGGACTTATACGAGGAGTTACGATATATAAGTGTCAGGGACTTATACGAGGAGTTACGATATATAAGTGTCAGGGACTTATACGAGGAGTTACGATATATAAGTGTCAGGGAATCCTCTCTCTAAATCTGGCACACGTGGTAGGTTATAGAATTATAATGATAATACAGAGCAGGAGTTTACAATCCTAGTTATCGTGTCCTTTAGTATCTCGTGTATAAGGCGCGGCTTACCTATATGTGAGGATGGACTGCTTGTGTACCTTATAGAAGAAAAACTTGGGGATGCACCTCATAGACAGAAAAAAATTGATTAGATTACCGTAATCTCCCGCGCATAAGACGCGTCCTCTACGCCAAACAAAATGCTGGGGCGTCTTATAGCATTCTCCCAAGAAGGGGGTGCGTCTTATACGAGGGGTAATTTTACAATAGAAATGTACTGAATTTACAGAATTGGTACCTAAGAGGTGCGTCTTATACGCGAAAATGCTTCTCCCAAGAAGGGGGGGCGTCCTATACGCGCACCGCGTCTTCTACGCGGGAGATTACGGTAGTACCAAAGATTTTAAATTAAGCCCCTGGTGCCTTATTGAGTGTTCCTGAAACCTGGCTTGCGTCTTATATGGGAATATGATACGGTACTTGGAAATGATCAGAAAACTGATAAAGATGTGCATGTGTATAATAACATACTGACTTGTTTTTGTTGCACAGAGCCAAGTTAGGAATGCCGCAGTTCTTGAGTCCAGAGGCACAAAGTCTCCTCCGGGCGCTCTTCAAACGGAACCCTGCAAACAGATTAGGTAAGGATTAATGAATGGCCTCACCCTTGCATTAGGGTTAAATACAAAACTTGACAACTGGTTTCACTACCAACTTTTTAACCTGTGTTTGCTGAAAACAGGTTAAAAAAAGAAATTTTCCTTTTAATAAAGAAAATCGCAGTCCTATGACCTTACTTCACATTCCCCTCATGCTCGGGTTTTCCTCCCTTTTCTTCGCAATTGAACGTCACTACTACAAGGATATTATAGAAATGTATCTTAGATATACCATAAAAAACAGGTCATAAGCTGACCTTAGTCATAAGCCAGGGGTAGAGTTTGTCAAAAAGTTAGAAGCTAATTTGATTAGAAATAGCATGACCGACACTGTAGCAGTAGTATACAGAATGCCGTGTGTGTATTATTCAGGTGTCGGAGGTAACGGTATAGAGGACATCAAACGACATCCCTTCTTCTCCACCATACAATGGGACAAACTCTACAGGCGCGAGTTAAGTCCTCCCTTCAAACCCGCAATCAGCCGCGTAGACGATGCCTTCTACTTCGACACCGAGTTCACATCAAAAACACCACGAGGTAAGATTTCCGTTAAAACACCCTTGTACAAGCAGCACCCACACTTGGTGTATTTGTTACAAGTCATATCTAAGGTCATAAAATAAATGCATCACAACGAGTATTCTGTGACCAGGGAATTCGATTCAAATTCTTTGGCGAGCTAAAAACTTCCCACTCCTGATATATCTTCCCTGTCCGTGACTTGGTTTTTTCTACACAAGGCCCTTACGGCAATATTATTGTGCTGTTTACCACAAATCATGGCATAAAAAACACCCACGTATAAGGCATCCCTGGGTATATGGAAGTGGCTTACCGATGTTCCGTACCTCCACTAGTGTATGATCAGACAACCATCCAAAGTTAGATTGCGTTAGTGAAGTACTTTGACACCAGAGAGCAGCAGAAGTCTGCAACGTCAGTTCCCCAATGTAACACCAGTTGGAGGCAGTGAGCTGTGATGGCAGAGTGTGGAGGCTGGTGTGGGAAGTCTTATACTTAGACACTGCCACCTGTGTACATGTACCATCATGCCTCATGTATACCCAGGTAGCCGATTGTCCAATGGGCAGGGCCATTCCTGAAGCTGGTTACCAGCGGGTTTGACTGATAATGGTTATCAGATAGGTACCACCTAACCCCCAAGAGGCCCGCAGTGAATAGTTTGGATCATTTCATTGTTCGATGACTAATCCCGCTAGGTCGGTATAAGGCGCACCTAGACTTGAAGGAAATACCATAATAGGTGTAGCTGGGGCTCATTCAGGGACCTTTGGTACTTCTTATTTGTAAAATAAATAAAAATAATACCTGGACTTCAGCCACATTCAGAGTAACATGCCCTCCTGTATAAGCAGCACAAGGTGCATGTATTACAGTACTAGTACCTATTTTAATTGATTAAAAATATGCAGATATACCAAGTGAAACATATTCCCTCCCTGACTAGGTACAGCAACTGGACTACCTGATGCACAATAGGCATAGGCATCAGGTGCTGCATTGTCTAACTCTGGAGGCTGTTACAAAATGTACTTTGATTAGAGAATTACAGTGATACAACATAATGACATCACATAGGAACCCTTTGTGATACGATGCGTTTGCAAATTTTTTATCCTTCAAAATTTTTTGCAAAACAACACAATCAGAAAATAAGGCAGGCGAAATCCAAACAAAAAGAAATTTGTACTCTCCAAAATAAGGCGACTGCGATCCGAAGATCCGCTCCTGTGCTTTTGGTGTGGCCTAATTCTAGTTTATATAAGCCTTTTATGGCTTGGTTATACAAATATGGCCATCATAATGAAGCAGTCCAAGTCCTATCTGCACAGAGGTCGTGCTAAATTAGTTGAGCAAGCTACCATTGGTGGCGCCATCATAGCGTGGTGTTGGCGGGGCCGGTGTTGATCCCCAGGGAAGGTGGTGGGAGGGAGTAGGTGTGATATAGTAGAACTTGTAACACAACATGATGCCTCTAGGTTCATTCTTCTTAGTCGGCATGATGCACTAATCCACTGCTGGTGAGTTACTCACCAGCACTGCATTCATGCACCACACTGACTCTTCAGGAGCATCTCAATTTGGTAAGGTCGGCATGATGCATGAATGCAGTCCTGATGAGTAACTCACCGAGGTGCATGAATGCATCATGCTGCCCAACCTACGTATGGCAATCTAGACCCATACCCCGTGCGCCCACCATTTTGAGTTTCGCTTGGTTTGCCAAAAGTGGCAAAACAAACTGATGAGACATATCATGGTGGTACCCTCTCCCTGGTTAACAACCAATCCCAAGGAAAAAGCTGGTTCCCATCTTATCAGTGCATATCGCCAAAACCAGCTGCAGTAGTCCTGATAAGAACCTCTGCGGCCCTGGCAGGGTTTAGGTGTGGGTGGAGATAGAGGCCCTAGCAGTAGTCATAGTGTTCATTTCAGATTGTGCAGGACATCATGCCCTTCTCCATTCCAGCCGCACGCCACACTAACCAACACTGACACACATATGGTTCAGCTACCAACTAATCTGGTACAGAAATAAGGATGCACAACTACTACTAATGTCATTGGTGTAGTATGGTACTCGCTGCATTGGAGGACCTCTCCACTTGTACGAGTGCTGCGGTAGATCCAGGGATTTGAAAATATGCGCACAATTTTTTTTCCAACTCTTTCCTCTATCACTTTAATAAAACAATATATGAAAAAAAACAAGAAGTAAAGAAAAATGGCACATTGAGTGCTGCATCTCTGTATATATTTCCTTTAGTTGATTAAAATTTTATCAAGTTCGTTGGATATAGCATATCAAATTGGTTACTCTCTGTGGTAACTCTACAGCTAGCATGCGGATCAGCGTGTCTATCGTAGTAGCCCGGGCTTCCCTAGCCCACTTAAAAGGGTCTATTTCTCACCTTTCCTATCCCCTCAGGATGTGTGTGGTGCACATATGCGTGGGCACTGACACATTCCTCTGTGAAATTGTGTAATGTAGTTCTCGCCATGAATATGACCTTAGCTGTCGAAATGGCATTAAACATCTATTACTCACTCACTCACTATCGTAGTAGCCAGTATAATCACCCCAGCCCGCTCACAGAATTCAATCCTCCTATACACATAGCTCTTATATGAGACTTGCACCTACTTGAGGCAGAGTTTTATTAATTTCAACCCCTGCCTACCACCAGCGGTCATTAATTTTTCTTCTGTTTTTTTTTGCTTACCTAGGGGTAGACACTAACTTTTCTAGAGACTGGCCACCTGGGCCAGCAGCCTCACAAAGCTACTGGCCCGCAGCTTATGCTGTTGGCCCCGTATTATAGCTGGAAACCCCTGTTCAATATCCAAAACAATAAAATTTGAAACTCTAATATAGGCTCTTTATTAGCAATATTCCCCCCCATTAATTTGGTTACAAATCAAATGTAGTTATGATGGCTTTTCCCTACCAGATGCCTTAGATTATAGTGGTGGAAAGCCCACTGGCCATCCGGGCCAGTAGCAAGGTTGGTTTTGAAAAAATCACTGGCCCGCACTCCAAATTACTGGCCATTGGCCACCGGGCCAGTGTTAGTGTCTACCCCTGTTTACCTTAGACCCCGGGCCAAACAGTCCAGTACGGCACTCCTCTTCTCAATTCTCAATCTGATGTGAAATGAAGCCTATCAGTAGTAGAAGGCTCCATAAGGTCAGGGTTATAGACTTGATGACATGTAAATGTTACTAAATATAAGTGTGTGTAGACAAAGAGGTGCTGCCCTCAGGCGGGTGATTAGGGCACTGTGTACCCCTCTCCTTATATCAGGACCCCACAATTACTGTAGGTCCAAACATGGGGTATCCTTAATCCTCTAATATATGCCAATAGTGTACTTGTGCATTAGGCCTATTGGTTGTCAAAGTTTATGAATGCAGCCCCTAGCGAGGATCTCACCTGGGTTGCATTCATGCATCATGTGGTGTGGATACATTATGGGGTTGATGCGCTCACTGAGGAGCGCATCAACCCACATAGGCGCAGCATGATGCATGAATACAGCATTTAGAAGTTACTTGTGACTGACAAAGAGGGTTACTACATTTACGGTATATATGGTCCTTAAAGTGTTTAGATGCTGTATTTATAGAAATAATTGTCTCCATCAGTTTCCCCTGATATCTAGGACTTTTAAATTGGATCCTTTTATAGAGGAGCAATAATTGGTCAGGAATGGCCCTGCCGCTTATTTTTAGCCCCTTTGATGATTCATGTCATGACTCATGTTCTTATCTTCAACCCTTTTACCCTTCTACCTTTTACCCCATGTGCGACTTATATGAGGGTATTTGATACTATAAAACAGTACTGAACTACCAATTTTCAAGTCTTGGGTTTGGCCTGGAGCTTCTCTCCCAAAGTCAGGGGTGCGGCTTATACCACGCTGCGCCTAATACGAGAGAATTTACGGCACATGTATTGTGGTAATACATGCTTGTCTTTTTTCAACTGTGATGGACAAGCAGTGTATAAATACCTGTCTAGCTGTATGGAAAAGCAGCTTTTAAATACCTGTCCAGAGTGACAAAGAAAGGACTGAATGTCCGATCTGACCTGAGTAAGTTTCATGAAATACTGCGACGTAAAACTAATCAATCAACCAACCTCAATACAAAGTATCTGTAAGTTGATGTCATCAGTGCTGCCTTAGTCAATCACCATGACAAATTTAGTGAAGTGCCACGGTTATTGTTATGCACCATCTATCTAGGACATGAAAAGTCTTCACTGACCGCTGATGCAGGAGTGCATCATGCCCATTCGTTGTCATGATGCGCCAATGGTGTGTTGGCGAGTCTTCTCACCAACACTCTAGGAGTGTATCAACGTTTTATGGTCAGCATGATGCATGAATGCAGCCCTGGTGAGTAACTCACCAAGGCTGCATTAGCCCTGATGAGTTACTCACCATGGCTGCATTAGCACTGATGAGTTACTCACCATGGCTGCATTAGCCCTGATGAGTTACTCACCATGGCTGCATTAGCCCTGATGAGTTACTCACCATGGCTGCATTAGTCCTGATGAGTTACTCACCATGGCTGCATTAGCCCTGATGAGTTACTCACCATGGCTGCATTAGTCCTGATGAGTTACTCACCATGGCTGCATTAGCCTTGATGAGTTACTCACCATGGCTGCATTAGCCCTGGTGAGTTACTCACCATGGCTGCATTAGCCCTGGTGAGTTACTCACCATGGCTGCATTAGCCTTGATGAGTTACTCACCAAGGCTGCATTAGCCCTGATGAGTTACTCACCATGGCTGCATTAGCCTTGATGAGTTACTCACCATGGCTGCATTAGCCTTGATGAGTAACTCACCATGGCTGCATTAGCCTTGATGAGTTACTCACCAAGGCTGCATTAGCCCTGATGAGTTACTCACCATGGCTGCATTAGCCCTGATGAGTTACTCACCAAGGCTGCATTAGCCCTGATGAGTTACTCACCAAGGCTGCATCATGATGGTACCCCTAGGTATAGTACATCAAAGTAGTATGCGGCTACCAAAGGGTTGAGTAATCTTAGAGTGAGCAAGGGAATTAAGAAAAGGCTCAGTGGGGCATCTGGTGACATAGTGGCCAGCCTGCGGTTGGAAAGAAATAAAGAGAAGGAAAGAGCCTTCAATACCTTTTTAACCCATCAAGGGTTGTCTCATAGCGCTCTAACCATTTAGAGGCCGCCAATACAATATGTCCATTGGTCGTCATGATGCATAAATGCCCTGGTGAGTAAATCGCCAGGGCTGCATTTATGCATCATGCCGACCCTACGGGGTTGATACACTCAAATGACACTCTAATGAAGTGCTGGTAAACCATTACATCATTGGTGCATCCTGAAGACATGATGCACTCCTGCATCAGCGGCCCTTGGAGGGTTTATATGTTCTTTTTGTGTGGAAATTAACCATGCAGGGCTGCATTTATGCATCATGTTTGAGTCTGTAAGCATCAATACGTTACTTCATTCTGCATCTATACTGTTGTGGCGAGTAACTCGCCAGCCCTGGGCTTCAAGAAACCATGTTGCCCTAAAGCTAAAGGCAGGATTCCCACAGGTCATGGAAAGTCAGGGAGTTTTACAAATTTTTTGCCTTGCGTCAGGGAAAGTCTGGGAGTTTTACAAATTTTTGCCATGCATCAGGGAAAGTCAGGGAAAATCTGCCAAAATGTATCACTTGTCTTAAATTTTAGCCAGAGGGCATTCAAGTATCATTTCTAAAGACTGTATTTTTCCCCTGAAAGTTGGGTTATGACATATTATTGATAAATTGCACTAACAAATTAGTTACTGTCCTAAATAAAGATGTGTGGTATAGATTTGAGGTTAACCGATGCTGTGTGATATTCCGCAGCGTTAAGATTTGGTCAGGAAAATAGTCGTTTTTGTTCAGAGAAAGTCAGGGAATTTCAATCTGAGAATCTAATTATACCTCGTCTATGTTACTTAAAGGTGTTGTAGTGCTGGTTAAGAGTTAAAGGCACCACCATGGATTAAGACTTTTGGAGGGTGCTGAAAATGAGACGAAAAAGTGGAATTATTGCCGAAATAAACCATCAAATAAGTGTTTTCTTCTTTAAATGTGGTATCATATGTGAAGACTAAGGTGTAGAGATCATGTAGATTACAACTGGTTACTCAAGGAAGGTCTTATCTTATCATAAATCATTGATAACAAATTGGTGTTTGGAACCTGTGCAGAGGGGATGCTTTCACTGTCCAATGTTAAAGTATATACATTCCATTTTTCCCGTCCTTTTGTGGTGTGTTAACCAGCTGCAGTGCTGATGTCATACTGGATTGGTGGCAGTCTGTAGGGGTTACTCCACACTCTACTCAATACCCCCTCACCCCTCCCCTACCCCCTCAGTGGTGGCTGTGTTATCCTAGATCTACAAACATAATTTTATTTCATTTAAATTAAAAACAAAAGAACTGAACAAATTTAATGTCATACCACAAGCTGACCCTACTCTTCCAAGTTAGGTTCGACTTGGGCGCATTCCTCTAGTTAGTCTGTGCGCCAGCACAGCATTAGTGCATCATGCTGACCTTCTGAGGCCGTATCATTCCTGTAGGTGTTATACACATGAATGCCGGTTTGGCGAGTTGATCAACAAGCATTCATGCGTTATGACATCAAAAGGACATACTGTAATGACCTGTTTAAGCGCTGGGGTCTCCAATAAGTGGCGGTCCCAAATAAGCACTGGGGATATCATTGTACTGAAATCAACCTTAAGCACTGAAAACAGTATTCAAATAAGCGCCTGTCTCAAATAAGGGCCGGGGTAGAGAGGTATTTAAAATGATGAGTGCCCGGGCACTTAAACAGGCCCTTACGGTAGTGCTATAATGCACCATGTTGCCCTGGGAGCATTCAGATATTCCCCTAATAAACTCCCACAGTAGAGTCAGGTATAAATAACCTCCTCACACTGACTTAATATCAACATCTACACTTAATATGGCCGGGCCAGATAAAGTCGCGTATCAATCCAGAATTTACATTCAAGCATTCCAAATTACATGGACGAGTTCTCGTCTCCTAGATGTTTACTCCGGTTTCTATTTTGAGACATGAGGATTGTCCCACGTTTTGCCGGTTATAACGAGTAGGTGGGTGTGGTGGAGTATGTTTGGCAATGTTGACACGATATGACGTCATTAATCTTAGCACCTTATGTGATACATTCATTTACATCACTAACATGTCCTGCTATGATTACCATAGTATGCCATATTTAAGGCACACCTCATGATGCCAGATTTTGATTTTGAACGGCTCTATATGACCGTAAAACATAGTGTAAAAGCCACAGCCAAATAAGAGCCACCTTGCCAACTTTGGAGAAACCTACAAGCATCAATTTGGTCTGAGAATGTCAAGACTCCTGACTACAACCCAGAGTATCGGCTGCACGCTTAGTTCATGGAGGCCCTATACAGAGTATCAGCTGCACGCTTAGTTCATGGAGGCCCTATACAGAGTATCAGCTGCACGCTTAGTTCATGGAGGCCCTATACAGAGTATCAGCTGCACGCTTAGTTCATGGAGGCCCTATAAGCTACAGTAGATCTGAATGGTCTATAAACCCTGGCTCTGGTGTGGTTATGTGGATGGTCCAGCCCATCTTCACCACATGCTTAGTGATTGAAGTCAATCAGCTTATGCAGAAAACAAAGCGTGGCATGTCAAAACGGAGGGCAAAATGGGAAAGCATCAAAAATCCCATTGGATTCAGAAATTCCTCATATGCGCATATGTGGGTCCTTGCGTCGGGAAATGCGCCATCTTTGTCTTTAATTTTATGAATCCCATGCAATAAATGCAAAGTGTATTGTCTAAATATTCAACTCATACATCAAATGATACATCTTGCACACACTTTGACCTTTGGTCATTATGATCACCGCCTCATTAAAGCATCCGGGCTTCCCTAGCCCACTTAAAAGGGTCTATATCTCATCTTTCCTATCCCCTCGGATGTGTGTGGTGCACATATGCGCAGGCACCGACATATTCCTCTGTGAAATTGTGTAATGTCGTTCTCGCCATGAATATGACCTTAGCTGTCAAAATGGCGTTAAACACCTATTACTCACTCACTCATTTAAGCATCATGCCTACAGGGCCATTAATCATGATACACTCATGATACAGGCTTAGCATGATGCACCAATCAGTGTTGCCACATTATACTTTAATTAATGTAAATACTTTATTTTAGCAATTTTGCAAATTTATTAGCGCGGCGACTAGTGAGTACTACTCGTGAGATGAGTAGACTAGTGTATGGTTCACAGTCGCCATGCTGTAAGGGATAGGGAGGCCTTGCAATCTATTTTTGTTTGTGGCTCCCCTGCTATGGACTGTTCCTGCCCACTATTCTAATGTAATAACAACAGTGTGTGTACTTTACTTATCAGTGAAGGAATTTTCAGAATATATCTCATACTTTTGATTTTATTCGCAGATAAGACATTTCATCATTTGGAGCCCTATGGCAGATTAGCATTAGAGCATTTTAAGATTCAGAAATGCATCTCTGTAGCCTTTGTTTTAGAATTGTTCGTTCTGAAACTACTATATATATGTAGTACAGGTTTCATCTCAGTGGGTTATGGTATGATTGGATCATATTTTCTGTTTTTGAGCAAAGTATTCACTGTTAAAGATCTCTATGGAGAAATCAGTGCTAAAGTGTGTGTTGCCATATGTGCATTTTTGTAAATCAGAGGAGGTTGAAGTGTAAGGACACCTTGTGGTACTGCTACATTCTTTTCTGTGTAAACTTTTTTAGTTTACATTGAAATAATGCTTTCTCAGAATATGTATCTGCTATCGGTGATGAGACATTAATTTAATTACTCCTTTCATTATATAAATGATTTTGTGGAAGACTGTGAAAACATACATGTACCAAGGTACTTGCACTGTGCTCCCCCTCTACAGAGAGAAGGAGTGATCTGGCCGGTTTGCTGACCACTGGCCCGTGATGAGGTACAGACCTATTATAAGGGGATTGGCAGTTGGGTGTGTGTGGTGGGGGGGGTTGAGACATAACAGGCTCCTAGTGATCAGTACACTCATAATGACACACCTGTTGACTATGGCATTGAACATTGAATAAGACAGGTCCCTGTGACAGCTGAGTGAGGTGCATGCAGAATGGACAGTCTACAGACTATTAGTACTTAGCTGCAGTGGGTAGTTCAGGTTAAATTTGTGCTATATACTACCAAAAGCCCAGATGATAGTATGCCCTATCAGTCTCACCAACTGAAACCAGACACAAGATTACAAGTCGCCACGCCATGTCTCACAGGACTATTCGCTACTATTGTATTAAAATCTACAACACTATGGTTTTATTTATACTTTAATTTCAAGAAAAAATAGAGAAATTTGAGAGGATTTTGAGGATCTTAGATATTGATGCTTTATTTTTTTCGATAAAAGTTGCAACAATCTTGGGCCTAACAGCTGTTTTCAGAAAATTCACCTTGCCAAACTTTCACTCATGAGGAAGCAATTTTTTTTCTCCCTGATATGAGAAAATTCACTCAGAATTCTATTCACTCTTTTATCCCTAAGGTGAAAATAAAGCAAACAGCGTGGAAATTACTTAAATCTCATTGAAATATAGCATTTTAGAAGACCTGATTATACATTATTCATACTTTATCTCACGTTCATGTATACTTTAATTTGAATGCGGCGATACTTTATTTTGGTCAAGAGCATGTTGCAACGCTGACCAATGCAGTGGTGAGTTACTTAATAATAAGTGCAAAGGACCATAAACCTTCGGGTATTAAGTGGCCTTGAGAAGGTTAATCTATTTCTAAGAATAACACTTTGGTTGTCTTCAAATTTGGGCTAATTGCTAGTAGTTTGAATTAGGCCAAAAAGAGCAATGTCCACTTATAGCAACCAATCTGTATGATGTGTTTACGACCTTTGCATGCTTGCCCCTCCCCCGAATCTGGGGATTACCAGTAGTACCGTCAATTCCCTCATATAGGCGTCACCCTCATTAAGACCGCACCCTGAGTTTGTGGATAACGTTTAAGCTGGCCTTTAAGCCTCACCTAGGGCTTGAAAATTCTCGCGTATAAGCCGGGGCTAGTACCAGAACCCAAATAAAAAGTAGGCTTATAGAGTTAGCCTGAAGATAAATTACGGTAGCGGCTTATACGGTAGCTGCAGCTTTTACGAGAACTTACGGTATACACTTTTGTAATGAACTTCGTTGTTTACTCACTAAACTGACCTAAAATAGTAGGGAAATACCTAGATCTACAAAATATCCTTAAAGGGCATGTCCTCCCCCCCCCCCCCCACCCAAGCAGTCTAAAACATTCTAAGTGTTTACTTCCAATGCTCAGTATTGCCAACGAGCCCCACTCCAGGCGCTTTGGCTCCTCCAAAGTCTCGTTGCTTCCCACACCCCTAATTACCAAAGTGTTACTATGGCTGAGTTCTTCCTGATAAATTAGATAAGATATCACTAACAGACAAATCCCTAGCCTTGAGGGGTTAGCAATGCATGTGTTAAGGACCGTGAGATGAGCTGAGCAGTGAAGCTTTTTGACAATAAGCCTTTACAGGCCTTTCCCCTAAGAGTATCTACCGTATCTCCCATCTTATATGCAAATCTGAGGTGTACTCTCCATTGTAGAACTGTCCAAAAGAGGGTTTTTGCCTTATAGGTAAAGTATATTTAATAGAGAAAAGTACTAAGGTATCCAAATTCAAGCCTTATAGGTCTTCCTTCAACTCAGGGTGCGCCTTATACGCAGGGGTGTGCCTTATGTGCGCGAGATTATGGTAACAGTATATGTGTACCTGAGCCCTAAGGTCACAAACAGGTGTTGCAGACACTAACTACATGAACCATAGACTGGGGCAGACAAGATGCTTTCTTGTCTGCCCCAGTCTTGAATTCTGACTAATCACAGTTATACTGATCTCTGTGTGGAAGCCGCATCAACATATTGCCACCTCAGTGCAACAATTCTTGCAGGAGAGACAAAAAGAAGGGTTGCAATCAGAGATGTAAGTTGTCAGGGATTTCCCTGAAAATAGGGAATTCAAAAATGTTGAAATGTAGTCTGAATAGGGATATCCAGGGTCTTCAGGGACAGAATTTATTCACAGCCTTCTTTCCCTAGTCATTTTCCTCACACAGACCCAGTCCTCAGTTGTCTAATCCAACAAGGGACTCCACTAAGCCCCCCTGGTGTAATCAGAGGGTCTCACTGGTCCAGGGGAGACTCTGGGCAGGGAATCTCAGGAGCATACCCTCCCAGGGAGAAATAAAGAGAATGCTGCTCTCTGATTGGTCTAAAATCATCAGTCAGCAACATAGTACACTTGTTAAACACCAGGGGGTGCCATGATGATGTGCTGGCCAGCGTGAACCCTTTCGGGGAGAAACGGTATGATCGGAAGTGTGTCCCTGGTTCCGGTGGGAATGCGAAAGTCTACTGCTCATATTTTACAAGCGAAAATGGCGCCACGTTAGCGCTTCTCCCCAAAAGACGTAACCGCTGGCCAGAGTCTGCCCTGAACACTCTGCTTATACCAGGGGGCCTGTCAACTCTCCCAGTGTCGCGATAACAGCTTTTCAGGGATTTTCCCAGTACCTGACTTACATCTCTGTTGCAATCACTATAGCATACAGTTGACACAACCTTATTGCTTTGGGACCTGTGCAAGCTAGCCGATTTAATGGTACAACCATTTCATTGGGTAAAAATCCATACCCCCAATGTCATCAAAATGTAACCTAGGACTAGAAGTATAACCAAATTTTCCGGTTACCACAAACGGGGTACCGTAATCTCCCGCGTATAAGGCGCAGCTCACGTATAAGGCGCATCCCCAACTAAGAGAATGCAATTCCACATATAAGGCGCACCTCTAAGGGCAGATTTATGTTAATTTAGTACTGTTCTATAGTAAAATTACCCCCCCCCCCTCCCTATAGGGCACACCCCAAACTCAAGGCAATGTCCCTCCCACGTATAAGACTCAGCAGCATTTTGTTGGGCGTATAAGACGCGCCTTATACGTGGGAGATTACGGTAGTTGTTGATTCTGATGAAATTATCAGTACCTATATTTAGACTTTTAAAAGCCTTGGATTAGATTTGTTATTACCTAGTACCTACGTAAAGGCTTTCACACTGAGTGCACATAGGTTACCCTAGTCTTGTAACATGACCATTTCATGGTTAACACCTGTCAGGGAAATCAAAAATTCCTTCCAGGTCAGGGAAATCTTAGGGAATTTAGGATTTTTGTCAGGGAATCCCAGGTTTTGTGAAAATGTCAGGGAAATACTTTGGTGTCAGGGAAATGTTGTTCTCTGGTCAGGGAAATTTGGAACGCTTAACAGGGATACATGAGAAAAGTGAGGCAATATGCTTCAATTAAGACAGCAAGGCTTATGTAAAACACAAATCCGCAGGAACCAACGAGAAAGGCGGGTTAGGCAACCTTAACAATAAGTGACACCCTAAGTTGACGGTAATGCCATAAGACATAAGTTGTACCTGGAGGTGCTATAAGGTACAGTAGGGCATAGTTTCGTGCATAAACCATGCCTTATTTTCTGCTACTACATTAAATCTCATTGATGTTGTCAGGGAAATCACTATGTCAGGGAAAAGACCTACACTACCAGTAGCAAACCTGAGCCGCCTGAGTAGCGTGGGCCGGGACTAGACTAAGGTTCGCCCTGGCATCTTATTTACCAGTAATCTCAATATCATTTAAAGTGTGTCCCCAAAAGAGTAATTTGCATAGTGCAGGTTTGTAACGGTAGCGGCATAGCGCCACGCAATAAAGCACGCTTTTCATGAAAGTGCGTGAATGCTGCACTGGTGAGTAGCTTATATGAGGTTAGGACATCTAGAGGCTAAAGACATGAGTGTGAATGTTCCTGTCCAGTTAGTCCTTGGTACTTCTCCATACTACTCAATATACAATAGCACATACACCAGTGAACAACAAGTCCCTGGGGTGTACAGTGGACAGAACCAATTGTCTACTGCCCTATGATGTCATCCAGTCAAAATGAGGCCAAACCCCCCGATCACAGCTCTAGCTATTTAATGGCAATCCTCAGGGTTCCCACTGGTCAGTTTAAAGTCAGTTAAACCCATTTTTCCTTAAAGGTCAGTTAAAAGTCAGTTAAGATATTTTGGGAAACAGTCAGTTAAAAATGGTATTTTGACTTTTTTAAGAGGGTGATTGTCAAGATTTCACGCGAATTTGCAAAATTTCTTTAGCATCCTCGCTTCAGAGCCGGTGATTTTTTTTCCGCGAACCCCCATGAATTATCCAATGTTTGGTCAGGTAGAGCCGATAAATGTCAGGTTAAAGTCAGTTAAAACGATGACCCGTAAATAAATAGGTGCCCAGGCAGTGCACTGATGCATCCTGAAAGAATTAAACACAGTTGAATGAGTGGATTGATTCCACAACGTTACCTATCGGGTATGTATTAGTGGGGGTGTATTATTGGTACTATTTGGATGTATTTCCTATTTAAATGGCTTTTTATTTTATGGCTACTCTCAAGTTAAACATAGTGCTCTCATGCTATGAATAGTACCATTATCAAATAACATCCTATTACTAATTACATTAGGCGCTATTAATAGTGCGCGTCTAGAAGATGGTCCCAATCATGTCAAAACAAAGTTGCATACTGCGGCAGATAATGATGGTTCTACCCTGAGGTGCTATTCCACCTACCTCTCTATTGATACAGCAAAGTTTAATGTCAGGCATTTCAAGCTTCATGTCTATTTACTTAACCGCCATTGCCAAATTCCGGTGATATATTGCGCTATATAGCGCTTCTTCAGGTTCCAATTCACTTTCTATTTTATCAATATTTACCAGATTCCTTCTAAAGAGTGCTCATTAACCAATTAAAGGCCGCTGATGCAGGAGTGCATCATGCCCATTGGTTGTCATGATGCACAAATGAAGTGCTGCCAAGACTGCTCACCAGCACTTCAATGGAGTATCATACCGACCATACAAGGTTGATACATATACTCCCGGACGGTCGGCATGATGCTCCAATGAAGTGCTAGAGAGCAGTCTCGCCAGCACTTCATTTGTGCATCATGCCAACCAATGGGCATGATGTCTTAATGCATCAGAGGCCCTTAAAGTGTTAACTACATGTAACAGTTTCGCACCCCGCTTTTGGATCTTGATTGTGAATGAATGCATTGTGTCACTCTCAGAGGGCTAATACTAGGCTACTCGGATTAGTGTCTTTTGTTCAGCAGAATGCCAAGTATATTGGCATCCTGAATACTTGTCAATCACGAGAGGAAGCATTTATTCATGTGGCTAGAAAAGCACCTCCGGATGATAAACTGGCTTCCCTAGCCCACTTAAAAGGGTCTATATCTCCTCTTTCCTATCCCCTCGGATGTATGTGGTGCACATATGCGCGGGCACCGATACATTCCTCTGTGAAATTGTGTAATGTAGTTCTCGCCATGAATATGACCTTAGCTGTCGAAATGGCGTTAAACATCTATCACTCACTCACTCCAGATGATAAAATACTCAAACACACACGAAAAAAGTGTGTGTAAACCGCACCATGTCTCCATTACAATACATAACTGAACCAATCAGACAAGCTGTATCAGCCTTCTGTTAGCCAATCAAACATCTTGGCTGATTGCTACATCTAATCTTGCTACAGTGGTGCCCCCAGGCTGAATTCAGATACACCAGCTACCATAATTCCTCACATGTAAGGCGCAGCACATACATGAGGATAGTCTCTTTCTGTTCTGGGGTCAGCGTGCACCTTATAGACAAGAATTATATATTAAAAGAATAGCACTAAAATAACCAAAATTTGGCCCCATATTTCCCATAAGCCACGGCTTATAGGCACCATTTTTGGACCATGGGTGCTGCTTATTGCTTAAAATAACCTGCTGGCCCGTTTTAGCTCTTGGGTCTCAAATATGCACCGGTCACGAATAAGGGCTGGGGCATAGGGGCACTGAAATTGATCTTAACTACTGAAAACTGTAATCAAATAAGCGCTTGTCTCATGCCAGGGGTACAGTAGGATTTTAAATCAAAGAGCGCCCAGGTGCTTTTCCGGGCCACTACAGTACACCGGTTTACGGTAGCTCTAGCATGAAGACAGGGTGCGCCTTATATGTGAGGTGTTAACGTAGACTAATGTATTGCTTCTGATTATTGCACCATTAGACTGATTGATTGGAAGGCAGCATCATTTCAGTCTTTATAGCCATTTTCCCATCTATAAATAGGGTCATGCATTGAGTCCAAAATACCCATTTAATTTCCACCCCGACCCCATCCCACGCAGTTCCATAGAAAAGTGTGGGAGAAGAAATTCCTGGAAAGAAGATTGAGCTAAATCAGTAGAGGTGAACATGTTAGGCTAAAGCTTGTAATCCTTTACAACAGAACATCATGCTCCTTGGTCATCATGAAACATCAATGAATTTCTGGCAAGTGCTGGCGAGTATCATTCTGATTCATTAATGCATCATGCCCATAGACCGTCATCATGCATGAGTGCAGCCCTGGCGAGTAACTCGACAGGGCTACATGTATGCATCATGCTGACCCTATGGGATTGAAACACTGCAAGGGTCAAAGAAGTGCTAGTGAGCAGTCTGGCCAGCACTTCATTGGTGCATCACGTCAGGCCTCCAGGGGGTATAAACACCCTGTAGGAACTGCATACAATAATGTAGGCCTGGTGAGTTACCCGCTAGGGCTGCTTTTACGCAGCATGATTACCGATGGACATGCTGCATGAATGCATTAGTACAACTTAAAATACCTGTGCTCATGCAATTGTATTGGCGGCAGTGGCGGTGAGGCCATGGGAGATACCGCCCCACACTTCTCAGGTTTCACAATAGATAATATTGAAATATAACAAAAAATATATATCATCACCTTAGTGCAAGAAGGTTGTAACTGCATTTTTCAGGTTTTGCAGGAGAGGAAAAGAAGTGACAGGTAGATAGGAACGAAAACATGTTTAGGGAATCCATAGATTTCAGAAACTTCCTTGGGTCCAAATGTAAGGGGGTACCATCAGAATCAAAGTGGAATATCAATTGTAGAAATGGTATTACTGTGTTTATTCTAGCCCTCTCAGGAGATGTTGCTGTGACTTGTGAGTGAGTGAGTGAGTGAGTGAGTGAGTGAGTGAGTGAGTGAGTAGCAGTGGCGTTGATTAACTCATTATGGAGATGTTAACAAAGGCAGTATGGGGTCTGACACCTTGACGGCAGGTGGTAGTGGACGATATGGACAATGCCACTTACAGGCCACATTCACAGCTCATTTGTGAATTCTCCATTGAAAAGTTGCACGCTACATCCAGCAAACTACAGTACAGGACTCTTAATTAACTCGAAAAGTGTTCCATGCCAGCAGCACTGGACGTCCAAGTCAGATGCTCGCAGATGTGTTGAAAAACTTTTGTTTTCAGGAATCGTATTCGGCGTAATGAGTGTATTATACTCTAATAAGCTCATACCCCCTCCTTTTGGTCTCATTTTTGACTTTGAATGATTGACCCCAAACACACCATTTTACGTTTTTCTAGTAAGTCTTAAATTTGTATTTTAAGGGCACTGTGGCCTGTGCACCAATAAACTGAAAACCTAGAGCCAGGCCTTGTTATGGCTTATAGCATTCTCCTAAAGTCAGGGTGCGGCTTATATGAGGGATCTTGCGTTATCTCAAATCAGGGATGCAAGCCTTCTGGTTTTATCAGGATTTCCTGATTTCTGAAAATTGTGAATGACATTGACATGTATTTACCTTCGTTATATGAGTGGTTGCAGGGCTGTTTGAAAATATTGAAGGCTTTTATATCAAGTAAACATGGCTTCCTGATTTTTGTCCTTGCCTGACTTACATCCCTGTCAAATATGGTATGTCTGTTTTTGACAAATACTATTCAGTGGACAAAGATATTCCCATAAAAATCTATATTTGCGAGGTTATCATCAAACATAATTGTGTTCAGTAACTTTGATCGCTGTGAAATAAGCACCAGGGCTCCTACCTGGCCCGTTACTACCTGTATCAATACAGTGTGCTCCTTTTGTCCTCTCACCCATACACCCACTCCGGATATGACGAATGTGTTAATTAGTGAGATACCGGAACACCGTCTCCATGACGCATGCACGTAAGTGCTATAATACCATAATACCTTGCAGCATGTTGGCTACAAGCGGGTCTGGAGCTGGTTCTGGCAACATACTTTGATAAGAACTGACAAGATGGATATTGTCCCTGGAAGTGGGTGTTAACCAGGGACAACGTACCCATCATGGTAGGTCTTATCAGTGGCCTTTACTTAAATCAGGGAAATTCAAAATGGTGGATGTATACTAGGCATCCATACAGAGTCCTATACATCAGAGATGCCACATTTCCAGGTTTACCAGGAATACCTGGTTTTGTTTTGTTTAAACTCCTGTACTAAATTAAGTTGATTTCCTGAGAAAGATGTCTAAAATCCAGTTTTCCCGGGTTCTGTAGCCTGCGAGTGGTATATCTGTATTGTACAATTTATGAAAAAGCTATCAATTACCTGTCTTGATTGGACAGAAATCAGACCAGATAAACTTGGGTTACTTGTATGGAGTGATGAAAGACTTACATAGAAAGGGGCTGAGGACATGGTACGGATGGACACTAAGGATGGTGATTTGGGGTTCATAGCGGAAATCGGTTTTGCCATTTCACACCCCCCTTCTAGGCTTCACACGTTAATCGGCCAATTACTTAATGGGACTGTATTGGTGCATGGTGTGAAAATGAAATAAACCCAGGGTAGAGCTATCCTCATGCCCAGTTACACAGATGCCGCTTTTCATAACTTTTTAGGGATTCCTAATTTTCGGTTGTAATTCCCATAAGCATTTCCTACTAGAAGTTGAGAAAATTAGGACAATTTCCAAATTTTCAGAGACCAGTGAGTGGCATCTCTTCCAGTATGTGACACCAGTGAGTGCCTAGCCAACACCCAGGGTTGAAAGGCTGTAGAGCGCTCACTGTTTCCCTATGTTTCACACCGGTCAAGATGTGGAGCAAGAGTGTGCAGTTCTGTAGCTCAGTGGTAGGGTGCTCACCCACAGTGTGAGAGGTCCTAGGTTCAAACCCATACAATATCACATTGTTTGCTGCATGCATACCACTGAAATGTAGTCTACGGGGTTCCTTCACTCACCGAGAATCGTCATGATGCTCCAACGAAGTGCTGGCTAACAGACTCGCCACAACTTTATTAATGCATTATGGCGACATACCAATGGACATGATGCACTCCTGCATAAGTGGCCCGAAAGATGTAAATTGCTATGGGACGGACCTTAGAGAGCTAAGACATTGATACAGGTGAGTGGGTCGAGCTGCCTAATAGGTGTGGGTGGACTGAGATGAGAAGGGATGTCTCCCAATGGCTCTTTCATTCCTACCCACACTAAGATCTTTACCAGCTAACCCTTCTAGGTCCGCTGATGCTGGGTCTGTTATGATGATCGGTCAGCATGATGCACCATTGAAGTGCTTGTGAGCACAACACTTCATGGGCGCATCATGCTGACACTCCTGCAGAGTTGACTGATGCACAAATAAGAGTAACTCACTGGGGCTGAAGTCATGCATCATAGTGACCAATGGGCATGATGCATTGATGCGGTCGCAGCCTTTAAAGGACCAAATACTGTTTACCCACACCTACTGTACCAGGCGCTAAATACCAGCTCATGCTTAGTGCATTCCGTGTCACACAATGATTTAGGTCCCGGTTGTATAAGGAAACCTCCATTCTGCCTTGACCAATACCGCATTTAGGGGAAGGTCCTGAGACCTGTGATTCAGTGGGGATTTTTTCAGATTCTTAATGCTTCTAAATCAACACCCGTGCCATCAGAGGGAAATCTTGACAAAAGTGATATTACTATGGCTCTGCTTACCTGTTCAACAGGAGACACTGAAATGTATCAAATTCAGTAGCTTTTTTTAACTGCATTTGGCATTTCACACCTGCTAGAAGAGATACTGTATCATAGTGAAAAAACGCCCCAGGTCTAATAGATTTGGAGTGGTAACCCTCGGCCCTCATACAAGAAAGCAAACTTTTCGAAGTCTATCTTTAGTAAAACATTTCAACACCCAGTTATCCCCAGCGCTTATTCCAAACCTGGTGCGTAAACGCAACGATATGGTAGACAAAAAGCCAAGTACAGTTTATCAAGTTCTAAAGACTGATGCATTCATATGAAGAAACCTAAGTTTAGAGCCCCAATTGCATTTCAAGGATTTGTCTTTAGCTCAGTTACTCCCATCAGTAAAAGACCTTGTATGGTAATGGCAATGCCTTGTGTGTGAGTGACATAGTCCCGTACAGGAAGCGGCAGTAGGCTCAGAGAGGTGGACAGCCTTAGAGCAGGGCTAAACACCATCATCAAATTACTCCTCACCCACCTTACCTCCAGGTGTTAGCAGTCATCCTACTAGTACGCACAGGACTACATTCTGCTTTATTGTACTATGACCATAAGAGTGCATCATGCCCATTGGTCATCATGATACACCAATGAAGTGTTGGCGAGGCTGCTCACCAGCACTTCGTTGGCGCATCACGCCGACCCTACGGGGTTGATACATATACTGTCGGAGAGTCGGCATGATGCTCCAATGAAGTGTCGGCGAGCAGTCTCACCAGCACTTCATTGGTGTATCATGACGAGCAATGGGCATGATGAGGGTTAAGAGGAGGGGCTCACAGGGAGCGGGTGCACTCCGTACTTTTGAGTAAAATTTTGGTTCCAAGATGAATTTTCAAGTACAGGCAAAAAGATGGAAATGTAGGGTCTAAATTGACTAAATTTGCCACTGCATCTCCAGATTGAAGCACTACAAAAGGACAGCATCATATACGAATGCATCCCCGGGCGGGCATTCGTGCATCATGACCAACAAAGTGGCACGATGCATGAAAACATTAACGTTCTGCAGCCGTAAAAGGGTGGAGTAACTGCAGTAATGGTTTGCGATATGACATTAAGGGGATATGGACTTGGTAACGGGCCATACACAGTGATGATCCCTGCCCGCATGGTCATTCATCTGTGGTAAAAGGCCTTGGGGGTAATACTGGTGATATATTATGTGCAGGGTTTCCCCGGGTTTCTGTAGGTCAAGCACAGTCTTATGGTAGATTTCAGTGAGGAGTCACAGAAAAGTGAATTACAGGTGAGGGAGGGAACATTGCAAAAACCTCAAATTCATTGAAAAGCATGCCCATGCTAGATGGGGATTTTGTGAGATTTTGACACATAGAGGCCTGGTGTTTACCTATCTAACAAAGGCTGCCATAAAAGTGCTCCCGTTGCCTTAATCCAATACTTGTTAAGGAACCTTAGAACCTTACATATAAGGCGCTGCTTATACATAAGCATCCTCGCAGGCTATCCAGTCCTGCAGATTTTAGCAATCTACAGCGCCGGATTGATTTTCACAATACTGAAAACCTCAAGACTATGATGGTCAGGAAAGAAATAATGAAAAACAAGAATTAACTCACTTTTTTTATCATTTAACTTAAAACTTAACAAAAATGTAGCTCCTTTTGTTCTAGGCTGTAAAAACATAACCCTAATAATGGTCCAATTTGCAAGCCATGAAAACCAAACCATGTCCCAAGATTACAGCCAGACATTCGATCTGGTAGCCTGACAATTCCAAGCAGCAATTTAGTTGGCAAAAGCCGATGTCCAATGAGTTTCCGTATTGACTGCATGGGGACAGGAAAAGCCTGCTCCTAAACCAACACCAAATTCTGTAAGGCAATGTTCAGTTTTGAATAATTTTTCACTATCATACTGAGACCCAGGTTATAGGCTGTGGGTAGACATTGTCTTTGGCAAAAAAATAAAAGCTGACAATAATGGGGAAAAAAACAACACATTGGCTCATGACCGGGGTATTACAGTAGTGCGGTTGCTCCCCACCCCCATGTGTGTTGGTCATAATCTTTTTCCCTAGATGAGGTGCTGGAGCTGAGCATGGTTAGAGAATCATGTGTTTCCCTACATGAGGTAGTGGGACTGAGCAGGGTTAGAGAATCCTGTGTTTCCCTACATGAGGTGGTGGGACTGAGCAGGGTTAGAGAATCATGTGTTTCAATAGATGAGGTGGTGGTGCTGAGCAGGGTTAGAGAATCATGTGTTTCAATAAATGAGGTGGTGGGACTGAGCAGGGTTAGAGAATTATGTGTTTCAATAGATGAGGTGGTGGAGCTGAGCAGGGTAAGAGAATCATGTGTTTCAATAGATGAGGTGGTGGGGCTGAGCAGGGTTAGAGAATCATGTGTTTCAATAGATGAGGTGTTGGGGCTGAGCAGGGTTAGAGAATCCTGTGTTTCAATAGATGAGGTGGTGGAGCTGAGCAGGGTTAGGGAATCATGTGTTTCAATAGATGAGGTGTTGAGACTGAGCAGGGTTAGAGAATCATGTGTTTCCCTACATGAGGTGGTGGGACTGAGCAGGGTTAGAGAATCCTGTGTTTCAATAGATGAGGTGGTGGGGCTGAGCAGGGTTAGAGAATCATGTGTTTCAATAGATGAGGTGGTGGGACTGAGCAGGGTTAGAGAATCCTGTGTTTCAATAGATGAGGTGGTGGGGCTGAGCAGGGTTAGAGAATCATGTGTTTCAATAGATGAGGTGGTGGGACTGAGCAGGGTTAGAGAATCCTGTGTTTCAATAGATGAGGTGGTGGAGCTGAGCAGGGTTAGAGAATCATGTGTTTCAATAGATGAGGTGGTGGGGCTGAGCAGGGTTAGAGAATCATGTGTTTCAATAGATGAGGTGTTGGGGCTGAGCAGGGTTAGAGAATCATGTGTTTCAATACATGAGGTGGTGGGGCTGAGCAGGGTTAGAGAATCCTGTGTTTTAATAGATGAGGTGGTGGGGCTGAGCAGGGTTAGAGAACAAAGCCCCACCATGAGCTGTTTACCTGCTCACCTGAGCTGCTCCACTCCACATACTCCATCTCCTGTCTGACTGTCACCACTCACCAACCCACCTAGTGACAACATGGTAGCCTAGCCCTTGTAAGACCGCTGATGCAGGGGCCAGAGGAAACTCAAAGGTTTCAATGCTCTCTAGGACCATTCATGAGATCTGTGCAAATCCGCCGAGAAAATGAATTACCATTTCTGAAGGGGGGGTCCGCACCCTGACTTGAGGAGAGTGCTATAAGACATATTTTAGGGTTGGAAACTGATGGTTTGATACTATTCTATAGTGTCAAATATCCTCGTATAAGCCGCACGCTGGGTTTGGAAACATCCTATAAGCCTCAATTTCTTTTGGGTTCTGGTATAAGCCGCCACTTATACGAGGGAATTTACGGTAGTTTATATGAGGTGGTATAATAAGCTTCAGTGGAAATGGGTTTCAGGATTTCACACCCCCGCAGGCCGCTAATGCAGGAGTGCATCATGCCCATTGGTCATCATGATGCACCACTGAAGTAATGCTAAGCTGACATGCCAGCACTTTATCGGTGCATCATGTCGATACTCTGGGTGTGTATTGAATCCATATGGTCGTCATGATGCATGAATACAACCTTGGAGATTTACTCGCCATTCGCATGGCTACAATTGGCACGATGCGTGAGTTAATGGCAGAGTCGTCCGGTTCTGCATCAATACATCATGTTGACCCTTCAGGAGGGTATCAATCCTCTATGGACTGTTACTGTACAATCCATGCTGTATAAGACACTTTCCAGGGCTGCACAATTTGTGTACAGTAGTAGAGCAGCTAAAATAAGTATAAACTGTTATCTATGTCCAACCTGGCAATTGTGCAGACTCCATGCATGTGTAAATCAATGTATTATCAACTGAGCGAGGTGAAAAGTATGGCATAGTGGTCATTTTCTTAGTACATGATGCTATGTATGTATGTGTAAATACTAACAGGTGTCAAAAACACCTGACGGTGGATCATTTCCTTGTGGAATGTAGCCAGTGCCCCATCAGGGCACAATACCATCAATGTACAACACTGAAAGAGTTATTTGATACCTGCAGACTGGATACAATACTTGCATATGTCAAGAACCTGGGATACTACAGTCAAATTTAAACAGTAGAAACTTTCTTCCATAAAACCTTTAGGCACAAATAGCCATCACCAGTAGCTGACGTGCCGTAAAACACTAACTAACTAACTAACATGTGTAAATACTTAGTAAAATGGCATAATCAAAAAGATTGCGACCTGTCAACTAGCCATTAGAATGTAGTAACTAGTGTATCGGTGTAGGTGTGGTGCTATGACTATTTTTGGTTATAGCGCAGAGACAGACTACTTTGTACCTTGTTAGGTGCTAAGCGCGGTAACACAGTGTCCCTGCACCAGAATAAAAGAAATACATTAATGGTAAGGACTATTGCATGACGAATACGCTACTCTTGTTGTTTATCTATGTTGTGCTGACATCACAGTTGTGTTAACTGTATTAGCGCTGTTTGCACAATAGCTGTATGTTTATGGTCATAGGTAAAAACAAAGACCAAATCTAGATAAGCATGGTTACAACAAAAAGATCAGATCTGTCAAAGATCAGATTGCCATGTTTACAACAAAAAGAATTAATGTATATCATAATATGTATAGTATACACCCATATAGACAGCTCTAAACATGGGAGTGCAGCCTTTGGATAGTGGGGCCCCTCCCCCCTGACCGATGGCTGTATACCCATCAACCACTCAGGTGTATACCCTATGACACATATATGGTATCCGGCCCACACACACCCCCACCCCCAGGTTGTACATCCCACCTGTGGGATGGGGTCTGGGGCTGGATCCCTGTGAAGACAGAGCCTCCTGTACCATCATTGAGGTAACAATAAAGTCTACAATAGCAGCACATAGCATTAGATCTTTACTCTGCAGTCTACCAGCTAGCTACCCCTACATAAAAGTATTATACAACACAATACATTAACAATACACCTTTTGGATACCCATAATAGAATAGATCCGATCACCATGGTTAACGTATTGGCCTGTATAAGCGCAGGGGCTCTCATTAATTTCAACTAGGCCATACCCCCAGCCCTGGTTCAAGACCGGTGCTTATTCAAGACCCAGCGCTTATACAGTCCAATAGAGTACATCACAAAGGGTACATTGGAGATGAGATCAACATGGTTACCACAAAAAGTTCATTGGAGATTTGACAGTAGTTTGTGCCCTAGAAATTGACCAAAATAAGTGAGAGTGTACTTAATAAAGCATGTCTGCTTACTAGGTCAGGTATGGTAAATAGCATTGTGTTTTCTGCTGTATGATGATGGCCATAATTCTAAACAACCCAGACAGGTGGAATTCATTTTGTTCTTGTTAGTGTCGCAATCAGAGTGAAGCTCTTGTAGGTCAATTTCTTCTCCGCCCCCGCCTGACCGTATGTCCTCTCCTCTACTTGTACAGATTCCCCTGGAGTACCCCCCAGCGCCAATGCCAAGGAGTTATTCAGAGGCTTCAGCTATGTCGCCCCGATGCTGCTGGAGGGGGAGCTGGACAACAAGGGTAGTGTCACCGTGGCGGTAAGTACCGTAAGTCTAGTAAAGGGACACTTAGAGTCAGCTGGTGACGATCTGAAGGACAGTTGGCATATTATGTGAAGGTCAGCTGATTAGGAATTTGAAGGTCAGCTAGGGGCGATGTGAAGGTCAGCTGGGGTAATGTGATGGTCAACTAGGGACAATGTGAAGGTCAACTAAGGGTACTGTGAAGGTAAGCTAAGGGTGATGTGAAGGTCAACTAAGGGTAATGTGAAGGTAAGCTAGGGGTGATGTGAAGGTCAACTAGTGGTAATATGAAGGTCAGCTAGGTGTGATGTGAAGGTCAGCTAGGGACAATGTGAAGGTCAGGTGCAGGTCATGTTAAGATCAGCTGGATGCCATATGATGATCAACTTGTGGTTCTATTACAGGTCAGCATTAGATAATGTAAAGGTTAGCTGGAAGGTCAGCTGGGGACAGGTCACATAGAGGTTAGGTGAAGGGAACGTAAAGATCAGCTTGGGGATTGTGAGCTAAGGGGTGTAAAGGTCAGTGGGAGAATGTGAAGGTCACCCGTGGGGTGTGAAGGTCAGTGGGAGAATGTCAAGGTCACCTGACAAGTAGGAAGGTCAGTTGGAGAATGTTGGTGTGAAGGTCAGAGGGAGAATGTCAAGTCACCTGAGGGGTGTGAAGGTCAGTGGGAAACTGTCAAGGTCACCAGAGGATGTGAAGGTCAGTAGGAGACTGTCAATGTCACCTGAGGGGTGTGAAGGTCAGTGGGAGGTGTTAAGATCAGTTGGACGATGAAAATACCATCGGGGGTCATGTAATGGTCAGCTTGAGGTCATTTACATTTCAAGTAGGGGAATATGAAGGTCAGCTGGAGGTCCTATACAGGTCAGATTTTTTTGCTGTAGGGGAGGAAAAGGTTGGGTAGAAGGACCGATAATAAAGAGGTTAGTTCCAGGTCATATCCACCCTGGGTATGTGTAGGTCAGATTGAGGTCATGTAAGGTCAGATGTGGGATGATAAAATGTCATAAAAGGTTTACAAGTTGATGCACTTCTAAATATATACTGAGACTGAGAGTACTTGATATGATACGGAGTATTCATGTTTTCCAGAATATAGCTACAATAGTGAACTTGTTAGGATACTTGTGTGGTATCTGTATGTTGATGGAAGTTAATGTTTTAATTTACAGCCAGTGGGCTCAGACAGACTCAGCAAACTACCAGGAGTAAAGAAGAAGAACTTTACGGACGACTATGAACTCAAGGAGGTAAGGCATCAACTCCTTGTACGGAGCATACCGCATGCTAAAGTCAATATATAAGTTTAGTACCCTGGTAAATTACAGGTAGGTTTCGTAATCTTTAAGCATAATAATAGTAACTGGTAGGTGCTGTAAGCATCTATCGCTTTTTCTGTTCCGCTAGTGGCCGTCACCCTGAGTCCAGCAGAATTAAGATGCTGAAACCACGCCTTAAAATTGCCAAAAAGAAATGGAATGTCTTAGATTCATCCAAAAATACAAGCATTTCTCATTTCCTTTTACTATGTCAGCAAAACCAAAATTTTTGCCCATGTGCCCTGCATGCACTTTTCAATATAAGACCCATTAAGATCAAGAAGAAAGAAAACAGAGTCTCTTTTAAATGAAAATCCTTCCCCAACTTCCTTCTTATGCCTGATGGTCCATGTGTGTGGTGAGGGACGCATCCTACAGTAATAGAGGATCTACCGTAGAATCCCGCATATCACACCCGCCTTATAGAGACCTACTGTTGCTTATAGAGTGATCCTGAAGTTAGGGTGTGGCTTATACACAGGGTTTACATATATAGGCTATAGCGAGGAATAACACCGTTTTCAGACCCAAAGTGCAGTTACATTCATGAGGTTCAGCATGATGCTGCACTGAAGTGCTGTTGAGACCGTGCCAACCAATAGGCATGATGCATCAATGCATCAGCGGCGCAAAAAGAGTTAAGGTCCGGCTTAAAACGCTGGGTTTACAATAATGGGAGGTTGGTGGTAGTGGCTCTCATCCAATATGCAGGAGGAGGACTGCGTGGGAGGTAGTCGTGGTCCAATATTGCACGCACGACTGTATGCTGAGCCAGGGCCAGCGGGTTAGCCCTAGATGATTTAAGTGTTCCTAATGTATTAGTGCTACACGCCCATCAATCGCCATGATGCACAAATGAAGGTCTGGTTCATCTGCTCACCAGCACTTCATTGGAGCATCATGCTGATACTCCAGGAGGATATGTATCAACCCCGGAGGGTCGATATCTTTTCTCGACAACTTTTGTTTATTCCTTATTCATCAAAGCTGTCTTGTTGCATTGATGATGATGAACATTTGAAATTGAAGCTTACCCCCCCCCCCTTATAGGGAGACAGACCCTGCAGTGTAAGCCATGCAGGAACGGTGCATTACCATCATTAGCATTTGAAAAAAAGGGATCCTGGCTCTTTCACTGCACAGTTGAGGAAAGCTCTATAAGCTGCAGAAATAGTTACTTGAGTCGTGGCTTTCGTTTTTTTCCCTGTTCTTCCCCCTTCAGCCTCTGCTAATGGTGCGACTACAGACAATAATGCACATTACAAACAACAAAATTCGGACAAACGAATTACCCGATGAATTTTTCATGGAGTGTGGTGCATTTCTGCACACATTTGCATGATTTTCGTTTTGTGTCAAATATCCAGTCAGACGTAAGGAATTATGTGGTTGGAGCAGGCCATGTCTTGTTTCCTCTACAATAAAAGAGTCCAAGTGGACGTTTTGAGTGTTTCATGACTGGGCAATTTACATGAAAAGAATACTAGATGACACAAATTTTCAGTTGATACCCAATAACTATCTCAGCGTGTGAGTGTGTTTCAACCGCCCAGCTACAACTTTTCTGCATGCCTCTTCCCACTTTCATCTTGTTCCATTTGTTCTTACATATTCGCTCTCATATTCCCTCCTCCCTCCATATGTCGCTCAAATCATGCTCCACACTAAATTTTACCCCAAATACTATATACCTTAAAACCCCGCCTATGAGTCGAATTATTTTGGGCATTAAAAGTCAGTTGAGCCCATTTTTCTTTAAATGTAAGATTTTTTGGAAAAGTCAGTTAAAAATGGTATTTTGACTAATTTAAGGGGTGATTGTCAAGAATAGAGCTGAATTTCCAAAATGTCTTTAATACCCCCGCTTGAGAGTGAATGAATCTTTTTTGTGAGTCACGCAAATTATCCAATATTTGGTTAGTTGAAAGTTGGTAATAGTCACTCAGTTAAAAGTCAGTTGAAACCATGAACCATAAATAGTGGGAACCCTGCCTTAGTACATTATCCAGTTTTACTTCCACCTCCTTTCCTTTACAAATTCACAGATTCTTCCTATTTCATTTCACATCTTACATCTCTGCTTCCCTCAGCTCTTATCTTTCCTACCTCTCCCCCCCCCCACTTCCTTTTTCTTTCCCCTGAACTTTCCCCTTATTGTACCCAACCATGACTCTTCTGCCCCCCCCTGCCCCCTTCCTTTCTCTCCTACCCCCCCCCCCCATTCTCCCTCCACATTTTCCTATCTCCCTTTCCCACCTCTCCCTCTTCCCCTCCTTCCCTTCCCCTCAACTCATCTCCCTCCTCTTCCTTCCTTCCCCCGTTTTTAAACGAGGCAAGGGCTTTTGACACCACCTTTCTGACCTCTTGTCTACTAGCCCTTAGCCGAGTTTCTTATGATTACCAAGTTTCAATTGCTATTTTGGCCTCTAGCAGATTACATGCACCACCAAAAAACTATTCCATTACACAGCATATGCCCTATCACACCCTTCAAAGACCCCATGAGTCATATTTCTATTTACATGAAAATCTTTTGATAAATGATGAAAAAAACATTTCATGGGGTATGCTTTTCTTATATTTAGATTCCAAGAATTTGCATAGACCTTCAAAACCTGTCATTTAGCCCTATTTCTGTTACAACTGAACCCCCAAAAATTAGTCATATAGTGAGACAAAAAGTAAGACAAAGCTATCCATGTAATAGAATTTACATTTAAGGTATACTTTGATGGCTGTGACATGGTAATTACTGTTGTTTTGTTTTCCTGTGGAGAAATGCATGGGATTTAGGGCTCTTTTTACCCTAAATAAAGGGTAATCAAACTGTCTTTAACCCCACTTATAGACAGATTTCAGATTTTTTAGAAGAGGAGGGCATAGAGTAGGTATGGGGGCAGTGCGTGCCATGGTTATCTGGGCAAATATCTTTTGATATAGTTGATTTTGAAGGCCTTCCAATTTGGTTTATTGATAGGTTTATTTCCAAGATTCTCTCATAGACAAAACATTAGTCTTGCATTGGAGGTGAATCTAGGTGAGTACATAGAGGAGCCTAGTAGGCTTCTCTATGGTAAGTATCAGTAGTGAGATAGCTGGGCCCTTTAAGAAGATTGGCTTCCAATCATTTCCCATGGGAAAGGAAGGAAATGTAACAAGTAATTGTAACAAGGTCACATCACCTTGGCTACACTGTCTGTGATGTTAATTGTAGGATTAACAATGACTGTCAATGGATGGATGGATGGATGGATGGATGGATGGATGGATGGATGGATGGATGGATGGGACTATGGTCGGGACTATGGTCGGGAGGGGGGGGGTACTCAGGCATGACTCAATACTCAGAGCTGTGCTGGTAGTTGTGTTGGGAGGGGGAGGAAGACAATCAAGCAGCTAAATGTGTCCTTAATGACATAGTGGGAAAGTCATGGGCAAGTCATCTAGCCTAGGCTCTGTACCCTTGCCTCATTTCCTTTCTGTCTCTCCAAGACATACTCACATTACTGTTTTAAAATAAACGCTCTCTTGTTACTTCTTCATCCCCCATCCCCCACCCACACCCAATCTGCTGACTTAGTAACTAGGTGGGCTTCTTGTGGTAATGGACACCTATGGGGGATTATTTCCCAGGGGTCCTTGTCCCGGAGGTAGCTCAGTGAGAACCCACCAGGGGCAGTAGCTGTACTAGCGGGTGTCGGCCAGGGGCCACATTAGGGCCCCGGTAGGAGGGAAACCAGGGACTTTTGACTCCCACTAACGACTACTCGTATGGGACATGTCATTTGTTAGCATAAAGAGGGGAGAGAAGGATGAATTCAAATCCAAAAGGATCGTTGTGATGATGCACCAATGCAGTACTGGCTAAACATGAACCTAAAAGCATATTGTGGTCCTGATGCAGAAGTGCATTATGGTCGTCATGATGCACAGGTCTGCTCGCCAGCACTTCATTGGTGCATCATACCAACCCTTCAGGAGTGTATCAACCCTGTAGGGTCAGCATGATGCACGAGGGCTGTCTTCATGCATCATCAATTGGCATCAGGTTGGGTTTCCCCTGTGGAATGGGGACCTACATGATGAGGGCATGAAGGAGTGGACTATTTTCATTGCAAGGAGATATAACCTTCAATAAAATGGGCAAACCAGATTCATAAAATGCGACAAACTCGAGGTTTTTGTGACAAGAGGATATATGGGCAGCTGGTGTCCATATGTATGAGCCCAGGCCTACATACTTGTGTTTTGTCATGGGACACCCCATTAGTGAACCATGTCAAAGTTATGGTTTGATTTGGCCATGGTTTGCTTTGGCCTGTCTATGGGACGAGGGAAATAAAAGAACACTTGCTATCCTGCGAAAAGAATAGGGGACGTGCCCAAGTAGAAGCTTTCTCCCCCACCCACATATTCGATCATTTATCTCATACATTGGGTCATTAATAGATTCGATCACTGCTGCTTGGACAAAAAGCATTGTACATGTAATACCTGTCCAGGATTAAGTCCAAACAAACTTCAGGAAGTCTCATAAGGTAATTAAAAGGTATAGAAAAGTCTGCATCCCCCAAAGATAAATGAATGACAAGGCCCCTAAACATGTAAAGACTGAATATTGGGAGGGTTTCTCTTCCCTGCCAGGTGCTTAGGATGATCTAGGGCATGTTACAGATATAATCTCAAGAGTTCTGAGAATGAAAGTCATCCTTCGTTCCAGTAAACACCCGGGCTTCCCTAGCCCACTTAAAAGGGTCTATATCTCGTCTTTCCTATCCCCTCCGATATGTGTGGTGCACATATGCACGGGCACTGACACATTCCTCTGTGAAATTGTGTAATGTCGTTCTCGCCATGAATATGACCTTAGCTGTGGAAATGGCATTAAACATTTATTACTTACTCACTCACTCACTCCAGTAAACACGACAGTAATACCTATATAAGATGTGGCTTATACGTCACTAGGCCCCACATGCGCATTACAGGATCTGTCTGTGTGTCATTTTTACCTGCTATTTTATTGGATCGGTCTGTCATTTTTTCTTGCTGTTTTAAGTCAATTTTCTGAGGGAATGACCAAGTTTACCATAAAAATGTATACATTGGTTTCAATTGTTTTGTTTTTTTTGTTTTTGTTTTTTTTGAGGGGGGGGCAAAACATAGTATGCCCCCTCCTGGTCTGGGATTGGAGGGGCCATGGTCCACCTGCCCCCCCCCTTTCCGACACCCATGTAAATTGATGTGATATGATTATTAGCTCTTTAGAAAACATCTATTATCAAATATATAAGCAAATTTCCACGACCAGTAAATAATTTTGCATCGTATTCACCGAGGTGAGGCTGTCCGTATTCAACGATGCCTTATAGGCAGAGTTGAATGTGCACAGGCCTCACCAAGGTGAATGCAATGCAAAATTATTCACTGGAGTGGACATTTGCATTTATGTCATGGCCTAGGGGGTTATTTTGCTTTTAAATAAAGAAAAACTGCTCAGATCTGTTGAAAATCCAAGATGGCGGACACCCATTGAATATGGCCACATTGTATTCCATCCCCCCTCCCCCCATTAAATACAGAACTTACAGTACTACGCTTGTATCTGCCATGACATAAGGTGATAAGTCAATACGTCATCACACATCATGTGGGCAGCCATGTATGGCAGGTCAAGTTAGCATATACTAAGGTAGTATATTGTCCAATATGGGTCTAGACCCCTAAAATCGACAGTGTGACATGGTCTTTTCTTAAAATCGACAAAGGACATGGGGCTTCTAGGGACAAGGACATGGGACAAATAAGATAGTGACAGGGGACATGGACTTTTCTTAAAATCGACATGTGACATGGAGCTTAGTGACAAGGACAGAGGAAAATACAAATTTAGTGACATTTGACATGGGCTTTTCTTAAAATCGACAAGGGACATGGGGACCCCCCATCTAGACCCCCTCCAATGGGCACGGCCATTGCTGAAGCCTGTTACCAGCGGTTATAACTGATAACAGTTATCAAATGGGTCCTACCTGCCCCCTAGAGGCCCGCAGTGAATAGTTAGGATTATTTCATTGACTGATAATTTGTCGCCTTAGTGCAAAATGGTTATATCCGCATTTTTCAAGTTTTGCAGGAGAGGCAAAATAAGTGTTGCAGATAGTATAGGACAGAATTGTTACAATATCATTGCATTGGGGCCTGTAGACAAACATATTATAGACAGAGCTTCAGTGCTTTCACAGTATTTAGATTAGAGTTAATCGATGTGTATATTATAGGAAACTCAATTTTGCTAAAATGTCAGTTACACACTTCTTGCACTAAGGCAACAAAGTGATACCGCTAAGTCGGTGTACATCATGTATTGGCTGGTGTGATGTACCGACACTGTCTGCCTTCAGCTACCGTAAAAACTATATAATACGTGCCTATTCACAAGGATACACACCATTTTGCTCCTTCTAGTTTTGGCAAAAATTGGAGGTGTGCCTGAAATGTTAGGATTTCTATTAAACAATTTTTTTTTTTAAATCACTAAAGTTAACAAATCTGGCCATGATTATAGCACCGGCTTGAGTTGGGGGATGCGCTTCATACGTAGCTGCTTGTGACGTATGCGAGAGGTGTCATAGTATCATTATTAACCAGCTGCAGCCAAATTCAGACTATATGATATACAGGTGAACAGGCTGGATAGTTGTGCTCGTGAAGACCAAGTTAACGCAAATGGTGACCACTCACAGATCAGATATTCGGTCAGTGTATTAGCTTTCCTTACTTTGTGCTGGTGAAAACAGTGCAATTTGAAATGTCACTGGCAACCGTTCCTAAAAACAATGACTTCATTTTTGCATCATGCTGGCCCCACAGGAGTGTATCAAGCCTGTAGGATCAGCATGATGCATGAATGCAGCCTTGTCACGTAGAGTCTTCTCATCAGGGCCGACTCGCCAGCACTTCAATTATGCATCACACTGGCCCTCTGGAAGTATATTAACCCTGTAGCGTCGTCATATTGCATAAGTCCTACCGAGGGTTGCATGAATGTAGACCTGGTGAGTTACTCGCCAGGGCCGCATTCATGCATCATGATGACCAATAGGCATGATGTAAAGGTTTAATTAACAGGGTCAGTCCCTTTGTGCATTGTAGAGGTATTGGTGGCACTGGTATGCCTTATTGGACCAATTTGATACAAGCCTAGCTTATTTCAGGGTAAAACTGTATGCCATTATATACATATATACACATTGGGCCCACCCTGTCTAATTTTAGCTCAGACATAACACTTCAAATAGTGATATTGCATCAATGAATGAATGATGCGTGTTAGTCGTCATGATGCATGAATTACCGAACTGCATCGTGTTGACTCTACAGGCTTTGATGCACTCCTGGAGGGACGGCATGATGCGCAAATTGATTAAAATAAGAAAAATGTGGCAAGGACCATGGATAGGAATGCGCTCATAGATCATGGCAACATCGCTAGCCACTGCGGGTGACGTCACTGAGGCAGCATGACGTCACCAATGACGTCATAGGTGACAGGGAGAAAACTGAAAACATAGAGTTGCTACGGTCGTACGCTCCCGGCCGCGTTAGCAACTACAAATAACAGCAAAAATATGTAAATTTTCCAAATTTTCCTTGGGCCCATGCCCCCAAGCCCTTTAAAAAACCAAGTGCTTCAGTGCTTGTGCTTAAAATTCTCGACGTGCCCAGCCTGACCTGCTTTACACTCAAGTTGCTGGCCTCACTTAATTTCTACCAGTAATTCTCAATGGTTAGATATTCAGCTTGCTAATTACCCATGTTTGTATGTTCCAGAGTATCGGGGTGGGTTCCTACTCAGTGTGCAGACAATGTGTACACAAACTCACGGGACAGGAATACGCAGTCAAGGTAAGATCACAACTCCTCCCACTTTTTATCCGTTAACGGACACAAATATACAAGTGCATCATGTAGTTATCTTGCCATAAATATCATACCTTGGCTATCAAAATGGCGTTAATCAACATGACTGACACACTCCACTCTTGTATGTAACAGATAATGGACAAAGACAAGCGGGATCCTGCAGAGGAGGTGGAGATCCTCTTACGGTACGGTGAACACCACAACATTATCACACTCAGAGAGGTAGGATCGCTGCTTACTTATTTATTAAAACCAGTTACTAACCTAAAGCCTTACTGCAATTCTAATGTATAGAAAATCTGCCTTGGTACAGGGGAAATTTCCCAGGGAAATTGCAGTAGAGATTATGAATGTAGTTAATAAAAGAAAATATTTTGTTTATAAAATTGTTAACCCACAGTTCTGTAAATTTATGGCCTATAATCAGTTCCTCACGTGATCAATCCAAAGAGTGAAACCAGTGGGAATTGGTTGTAAGCCATAGCCTTACAGAACTGTTGGTTAAAGTAATCTAACCTGTAATTACTTGTAACCAAGAGATGTACTTAACATCTATGCTTGAAATAATCACTGCTTTTGTTTTCTTTGGTTCTAAAGTGTCACCAGAGATTAGATTGTAATAAAACATGTACCCACATCTAAGTGGCTTTTCAATTGAGTTGCATGGTAATTGTTCAGCCCTGTAGAATGATGACTCAAACTATCTATGTATTCACCCACAGGTGTATGACAATGGTAACAAGGTAATGCTTGTCACTGAGTTGATGCGTGGAGGTGAGTTACTCGACAAAATCCTCAGACAGAAGTTTTTCTCAGAACGTGAGGCAAGCGCCGTCCTACAGACCATCTCACGCACCGTCCACTACCTCCACTCTCAGGGGGTGAGTTGAACTTAAAGTACCATATACAACGCAATGATAATTCTTGAAAAAGAAATCTGGAATCTGTGCCAAGGAGTTTTGAGAGTTTAATGAGGCTTCAAAATCAGAAAATTTTATGTTATGATCAGAGCAAATCAGGCATTTGCGCTCATTAGAGCATGTGTGCTTATGACGTCGGTTACATACATATTTGTATCAATTAGCAGGCAATTATCCCTTCATTTCATAGGGCATCGATGTCACTTTTCTCCATTACCCTCCACAATATCATGGGCCTGCCAAATTGGAACAGAACATTTTCAAATCCAATTTGCCTTTTGTTGCTCTAGGTGGTACATCGGGACCTGAAGCCCTCTAACATATTGTATGCGGATGCCTCAGGGTCGCCCTCCAGTCTGCGCATCTGTGACTTTGGCTTTGCTAAGCAGCTTCGTGCAGACAATGGGCTGCTGATGACACCATGCTACACAGCTAACTTTGTGGCACCCGAGGTGCTGAAAAAACAAGGTTATGATGCAGCGTGCGATGTGTGGAGCCTCGGGGTGCTGCTCTACACCATGTTAGCAGGGTGAGCTATTGTTGTAATTGCCTCTTAGGTTGATTGAGTCAAATTTAGAATGTTTAACAGAATTGGTAATGTAGATTATCATCTTATCTAGGTGTAAGCAGCATGTTTATCATTAGGTTGGTTACGTCATGTCAGTGTAAACAAAGGAGTTGCCATGGTAACAGGGTTGGTAATGTAAGTTGTCATTTAGGTGTAAACAAAGGAGTTGCCATGGTAACAGTGTTGGTAATGTAGGTTGTCATTTACGTCTAAACAAAGGAGTTGCTAAGGTAACAGGGTTGGTAATGTAAGTTGTCATTTACGTCTAAACAAAGAAGTTGCCAAGGTAACAGGGTTGGTAATGTAGGTTGCCATTTACGTCTAAACAAAGGAGTTGCCAAGGTAACAGGGTTGGTAATGTAAGTTGTCATTTACGTCTAAACAAAGAAGTTGCCAAGGTAACAGGGTTGGTAATGTAGGTTGCCATTTACGTCTAAACAAAGGAGTTGCCAAGGTAACAGGGTTGGTAATGTAGGTTGTCATTTAGGTCTAGACAAAGGAGTTGCCAAGGTAACAGGGTTAGTAATGAAGGTTGTCATTTAGGTGCAAACAAAGGAGTTGCCATGGCAACAGGGTTGGTAATGTATGTGTAAGCAAAGTAGTTGTCATGGTAACAGGGTTGGTAGTATACATTATCATGTTGGTTTGAACAAAGGAGTTGTCATGGTAACAGGGTTGGTAATGTACATTGTCACGAAGGTGTAAACAAAGGAGTTGTCTTGGTAACAGGGTTGGTAATGTACATTGTCACATAGGTGTGAACAAAGGAGTTGTCTTGGTAACAGGGTTGGTAATGTACATTGTCACATAGGTGTAAACAAAGGAGTTGTCTTGGTAACAGGGTTGGTAATGTAGGTTGTCATGTAAGTGTAAACAAAGGAGTTGTCATGACAACCTACATTACCAACCCTGTTACCATTTAGATGTAAGCAAAAGATCTATCATAGAAACAAGTTGAGTGGAGAGGGAGATTTAAGAAAAAAAGAAGAGAAGCAGGAAGATAAGTTAGGAATGAAGTGAATCAGTCTGTATGTGTGACTACATTGATAGAAATTTGTACATGCTAAATTAACCAAGGGATTGCACATGAAATATCGGATATATAGATATTAAGCTATCTGAAATAAAGTCCTCTATTTTCACAGACACACACCATTTGCTAACGGCCCTAACGACACGCCCAACGACATCCTGTCACGGATTGGGGAGGGCAAGTTTACACTAAGTGGTGGAAACTGGGACTCGGTCTCACCTGCTGCAAAAGTGAGTATTGATCTTTGTCAAAATGTAAAACCTTGAACCAAGCTGTCATTTACATGGTTAGACCTATAAATATTGCAGTGCTCAGCATGTAATAAAACGCCCTGTATAATAGGTCATATTGTTAGACCTATATACATTGCAGTGCTCACAATAGCAAGGGAAAAGATGTTTTTAAGATAAATATTCAAAGTGCCTCAGTTCTCATGCCCTGCTTGAAGTGCTTTGGCCCTAGCCCCCACTCCCAAAGTGACATTGCTTCCAACACCACTGTTACATTGTTAGACCTACAGACATTGCAGTGTTCAGTGTATAATAAAAAAATTAAAAAAAACCTTGTTGTGTATCCCTTACAGGATCTGGTACAAAAGATGCTGCATGTAGACCCACACCGACGCATCACACTGCAGCAGGTACTAAACCACCCGTGGATCGCCAACCGTGATAGCCTGCCGCACATCCGACTTACACTACAGGACGCCCAGCTCGTTAAGGTAATTTGAGTTCTCTTTAAGGACCATTAATGCATCATGCCCATTGGTCGTCATGATGCACAAATGAAGTACTGACGAGACTGCTTGCCAGCACTCCATTGGAGCATCATGCCGACTGTATGGGGTTGAAGTATGTGTATCAACCCCGTACAGTCGGCATGATGCTCCAATGAAGTGCTGGCAAGCAGTCTCGCCAGTACTTCAATGGTGCATCATGATGGCCAATGGACATTAAATGTTTAGGGGTTGATACACTCCTGGTAGGGTCCCTGCATTAGTTCATCATGAAGAACAAGGTAGAAGAACAGGAATGTATTACACACAAGTTAAAGGGTTAAAATAGATATACCACATATGCATCAGCTCACCCACGCAGCGGGAAAATAAAGTTGCGGATGTTAAACAATGAATGCCTTGTAAGTTTAAGGGAAAACCTCCGCCTACATGAAATTATCAATGCACAAAGAATGTGTTTTCAATAAGGTTTCATAATTGCTGATTATTCTTCACTTTTACACATAAGCGAGAGAACAAGAGAATGGTGTCAAGCTAAAGAGAAACTTTTACGCAGTGGGTGTGGAATATAGGCCAGTTCCTTAGTGATCATATTTCTTTTGTTCTTGAAGTGAAGACCTAGAAAGTCATGAAAAAAAAATGTTTGGATTCAAAATGAAAAGCATTGAAGTGCCTGTATGTGGTGAGTTCACCTGAAGTGGGGTTACTTACAAAGAGCTGGCCTGGAGTTACACATTTTACAGGCTATTGTCCAATTACAATATGATGAGCTCTTGCATGCCCATATTTTTTCAATTAAGGTTTCATAATCATCCTGCCTTTTGTTTGAATACCCATTGAGTGAGTTTGCTGGTTCCGCTTTATTTCTATAGATGCTCATACCTGGTAGATGTTGTCACCTCGTCAGGGCATAATGCTCTTCTTAATTAATAACCCTGCATATGCCGACCAGAGTTGCTAGTTTGTTAAATTTGAATAGAAGTGCATTGAGGAGTACAATGAAAGGATCTTTTAAGGACATGGACAGTACTGTCATAAACAAGATGGAGGAAACCTAGTTTTATTTTCAAGAATTTAAAACTGGGGAAAAAGTTTCCAATACAGTAATCCTATATGATATATCCAACATCAATAGACCTAATACATTCGCTTGCTGATCGTGCCCAAGTGTTTTTGGGATTCTTTCCTTTGAGAAAGAATCCGTCAATACGCCAATCAATACACCCTAATTGTTTCTTGACCAGAAGTACTAAGAGTATTCCCATCGTATCTGGCCTACTTCAGGACAAAGGAGAAGTGAACATGTGTGTAAAACACGATGTATCTTATGTATGAGATGTACCCTTTTCACAAGATTTTCAATTTATGTATTGTATATTTCCAGGGCGCAATGACAGCTACATTCAAGGCACTTAATTCCAGCCCAAAACCTATGTTGGAACCAGTGGGAGCCTCCAGCTTGGCACGGCGCAGAGGAAAGGCAAGGCCAGCTACAGGGTCCACAGAGGTGTAAAATCTGAAGTGCATCATGTAGGGGGTGCGGGGAGCCAGAGGAAGCGGTCTTCTACTCAGAAGCTGCTGATGTCAAACAGGGCGCTGAATCTCCATGTCCTAACATTGTCAGCCTCAACCATATCTGTTACATGAAGCCTATGTCTGTAACACTGGGTGGTTACCACTCGTCTGTTAAAAGTCAGTTAAACCTCCTCTTCTTTCAAAGATAAAGTCAGTTTAGAAGACATTTTGAGAAAAGAAAGTCAGTCAAAAAAATATGTTTTGATGATGTTCAGGGGTGAAAATTACTTGATAACACAAGTTTGTCAAGATATTGTACAAATACACAAAAAAAAAACATTTATACAACCTCGCTCAAGAGTGGATATTTTTGTCAGCTAAAACTGTGTCAAATATATAGTGTGAGCCCTTGTAACAAAGTCCAGTCAGATGGTACTTAAGGCCATTCACTCAAACCACCAAATGAACAGACATGGAAGACAGAAGACTTTGTTATAAAGAAGCCCTGTCTTTTCCCACTCCCTACGCACAACTACTCTCAAAATCCAGAACCGTCTACTATCTCATTATTCTCTAGTTGATGATATAACACATGTTGGACATTCTCCCTAGAGTGGTACTCCACTTTCCGTATTAACTGTTAACAGTACATGCTACATGGCTGCTGCGAGGTGAGATCCTACTTCCTACCAAACTTCCACAGGCCGTTTGGACTGTCCTTAAAGTGACGGTGCTGCCTCTTGAGGATGTCTTCATTCAGGCTGCTTTGTTTTGGACACACCTTCCATAGATAAAGTGCTCCCTTCTGGACGGAACTTCAATAGGGTTATTTCCTCCTGGATGGTGCTTCAATTTGGTGGTGCTCCCTCCTGGACAGACCTTCCATGGGTGGGAGGTCCCTCCTGGACAGACCTTTCATTGGTGGGAGGTCCCTCCTGGACAGACCTTCCATGGGTGGGAGGTCCCTCCTGGACAGACCTTCCATTGGTGGGAGGTCCCTCCTGGACAGACCTTCCATGGGTGGGAGGTCCCTCCTGGACAGACCTTCCATTGGTGGGAGGTCCCTCCTGGACAGACCGTGCATGAGCAGGGGCTCCCTCCTGGACAGACCTTCCATGAGTGGTAGCTCCCTCCTGGACAGACCTTCATTCGACAGGGCTCCCTCCTGGACAGACCTTCCATGGGTTGGAGCTCCCTCCTGGACAGACCTTCCATGGGTGGGAGCTCCCTCCTGGATAGACCTTCATTGGGCAGGGCTCCCTCCTGGACAGACCTTCCATGGGTGGGAGGTCCCTCCTGGACAGACCTACATTGGGCAGGGCTCCCTCCTGGACAGACCTTCATTGGGCAGGGCTCCCTCCTGGACAGACCTTCCATGGGTTGGAGCTCCCTCCTGGACAGACCTTCCATGGGTGGGAGGTCCCTCCTGGACAGACCTTCATTGGGCAGGGTTCCCTCCTGGACCCTCCTGGACAGACCTTCATTGGGCAGGGCTCCCTCCTGGACAGACCTTCCATGGGTGGGAGGTCCCTCCTGGACAGACCTTCATTGGGCAGGGCTCCCTCCTGGACAGACCTTCCATGGGTGGTAGCTCCCTCCTGGACAGACCTTCATTCGGCAGGGCTCCCTCCTGGACAGACCTTCCATGGGTAGGAGCTCCCTCCTGGACAGACCTTCATTGGGCAGGGCTCCCTCATGGACAGACCTTCCATGGGAGAGGGCTCCCTCCTGGACAGACCATCCATGTACCTAGCTCCCTCCTTTACAGACCTTCCATCGATGGTGCTCCCTCCTGGACAGAACTTCCATGGGAGGGGGCTCCATCTGGACAAACCTTCCATGGGTGGGAGCTCCCTCCTGGACACACCTTTTCATAGGCGGGGCTCCCTTCTGGACAGATCTTCCATGGGCAGGGACTCCCCTCCCCCATTACAGCAGGGCTGCATTTGATGTTAAATGTGTCAGGCGTAATTTGAAAGTTAGCATCAACTTTAGCAACTTCTCTGGTTTGACCGTTTGTTATTCATGTAAGTGCACTGAATATGGATCTGGTAAAATAATGTTTAAGCCATGAGTCAGTTGGTGAATTGTTGCCTGAGCTAAATAATGTGGGATTAGCACTTGTGAGACCAGTCCGGTAAGCGTGTATGTAAAATGTGCTGATTGAAGAAATCATATGAACAAGCACTGATTGAGAATTTTCAAGATGTATCAAAGTGTTTTTCCAGTGAAGATGTAGGTTTCTATGTCTAATACTTCTGTGGAACAGAGGAGTCTTTTTTAAGCAAAGTAAAGAAAACTTGTGAAAAGAAAAGAAAACTAAAAAAAAACTAAGAAACCCAAAATGTTTTTGAGAAATCAACATACAGCAATTAATGTGAAATTCCCTCAGAATATGCAATGGACTTCATAAAGTGGATAGACTGTAGTAAATATGTGAATACATTTTTTTAGCTGAGGAGGTAGTTACCATGGTAACAAATAGGGTGACCAATGTCCCCTACATGGTTTCTAATCATTTTGTATGGAAACCATGGCGACCCATTGTATCTTGCATGGTAACCATGGTATTCAGTATGGCCACCATGGTATCCAGCATGGTAACCATGGTATCCAGCATGGTCATCATGGTATCATGCATGGTCATCATGGTATCATGCATGGACAATATGGTATCCAGTATGATGACCATGGTATCCAGCATAGTATCCATGGTATCCTGCAGACTCACCATGGTATCCTGCATGGTAACCATGGTATCCAGCAGGGTCACCATGGTATCCAGCAGGGTCACCATGGTATCCAGCAGGGTCACCATGGTATCCTGCATGGTAACCATGGTATCCAGCAGGGTCACCATGGTATCCTGCATGGTAACCATGGTATCCAGCAGGGTCACCATGGTATCCTGCATGGTAACCATGGTATCCAGCAGGGTCACCATGGTATCCTGCATGGTAACCATGGTATCCAGCAGGGTCACCATGGTATCCTGCATGGTCACCATGGTATCCAGCAGGGTCACCATGGTATCCAGCAGGGTCACCATGGTATCCAGCAGGGTCACCATGGTATCCTGCATGGTAACCATGGTATCCAGCAGGGTCACCATGGTATCCTGCATGGTAACCATGGTATCCAGCAGGGTCACCATGGTATCCAGCAGGGTCACCAGGGTATCCAGCAGGGTCACCATGGTATCCTGCATGGTAACCATGGTATCCAGCAGGGTCACCATGGTATCCTGCATGGTCACCATGGTATCCTGCATGGTAACCATGGTATCCTGCATGGTAACCATGGTATCCTGCATGGTAACCATGGTATCCTGCATGGTAACCATGGTATCCTGCAGGGTCACCATGGTATCCTGCATGGTAACCATGGTATCCTGCATGGTAACCATGGTATCCTGCATGGTAACCATGGTATCCTGCATGGTAACCATGGTATCCTGCAGGGTCACCATGGTATCCTGCATGGTAACCATGGTATCCTGCAGAGTCACCATGGTATCCTGCATGGTAACCATGGTATCCAGCAGGGTCACCATGGTATCCTGCATGGTAACCATGGTATCCTGCAGAGTCACCATGGTATCCTGCATGGTAACCATGGTGTCCTGCATGGTAAATATGGTATCCAGTATGGTGACCATGGTATCCAGTATGGTGACCATGGTATCCAGCATGGTCAGCATGGTATCCTATGTGATTACATACCATGTTAAATCACAAAGTAGTGCTTAATAAACTGGCATTGAGAAGACAGTGACAGTGGAGGTGATGAATCCAATCATTTCTAGATGACAAAATCTCATCCTAATCATGTAGTGTGTAGAAGTTGGTGGATGAAATCTCACTGTGTGAGGTGAGACGGGTGAAAGGATGCCGTTGTGTGATCCATTTGTATACATCACTTTGCAATCATTCTATATACAAAACACAATCATGGCAACATTTACATGTATATGTCTTCTTCATTAGATAGTGAAAAAAAGGGAAGCATTAAAGAAATCCATATGCCATTGTTCAAAGACTAACTCAAACTGTTATATTTTTTTTTTTGTGAGGACTTCTTGCCAACCATGTATACTTCTATGTGTATGGCTCTTTACTTTTATGCCCTTTTTCCCTTAATGATAATAATAAAATGATTATATAAATGATTGTAATAAAACTAGATGTAATCCGAGTCCCAGATGTGCATTGGGAGTTGGCTCTACACTGTAAGCGTTTGTTACAAGGCGGCGCACATTTGACAAAGCAGGCTGACCCAGTGCCCTGTCATGTCAGCTAACACTTTATATGCAATTTGTCATTTAATATATTTACTAAATTTCTCAAGTGTTTGAATATTATGTTGATACACATGTCTGTTTCTAGATTCTTGTAATGAAAATAATAATGAAAAAAAGGCTTTACAGTTGCCAAATGATTATGTTTGATATGCGCCATTTGGTGCGGGACCTGTGGCTGATTGAGTAATGCTAGATTGACGCTATTGTAACATGTTGACCATGATGCTGACATTTATATACATTATATATTAATCCTACCATAAGAGTCTAGTGGACAACCAGAGTCTAATGGTAGCTCACCAGTGAAAAATAAAACCCTTTAAGGAGTGCGTGATGCATCAAGGCGCTACATGCTTTGTCCTGATGCATAAATGCAGCACCAGAGAAACTCGCCCCGCAGCGCATCATGGAGAAACCTCGGGAGTGTATCAACCCCCATTAGCGCATCATGATGCAAGAATGCATCGCAATGGGTTACTCGGCAAGGTCACTTACATTTATGCATCGATTAGACAATCGGACAGATTGTGTTAATGTATGATGCAGTCTTTAATGGGTTATAATTGATATATATTAAAATGTGTAAATATATTGTAAAGGTACAAAAGAATAAACCAGAGTCATTTCTTCTACTTTTGTATGCTTACTTCTGCTACACACTTCTCCTGTATATTTGGGCCCTGCGTCTCCCGTGGTGTCCCCATGGGAAAAAGTGTGAGAAGGAAGAAACTTTAACGTTGTATGTATATAGTCTTTGATGCAGAATACTAATCTCACTTATGACAAAAAAAAAGAAGAGAAAGAGAAGGAAAATTGATGGTATTATAGAAAAATGGGGAAATAAATAAAGTTATATGTATATTACAAATGGTAGTTTCGTTTTGTGTCATATATGAGTGCTTTGGGACAAAAACTTTTTAAAAAGAAAAAAGTTCTAGATTCTTTAGGGGTTTTAGGTATAAGACGCCTGAAAATTGCCAAAAATGAAGGGGGGTGTCTGTCATGGTTTCATAAATGCAAATAAAAAGTTGAGCTGTATAGGCGTAGATGTGAACTTAGAGGGAATAAGGATTGAGTTTTGAACTATTTTTGAGGAAAGCTGAAATTAGAAACAGCAGGCTTATAATCATTAATGCACAAAAGTGTCTTAAACCTGTGTGTAGTGAAACGATCATAATTTTCCTACTACAACTGATGAACTTAACAGAGGGAAGAAACTGCATAAAAGCAATCCTGTCTCATCTTGGCCTTGACAATTTGGCTATAAGAGGGGACTGGTTATGTCCTGAACCACATCTATTGAGTAATAGATGTTTAACCCCATTTCAACAGCTAATGTCATATTCATGGCGAGAAACATTACAAAATTTCACAGGATTGTGTCAGTGCCTGCTCATATATGTGCACCACCCCCATCCGAGGGGATAGGAAAGAAGAGATATAGACCCTTTTAAGTGGGCTAGGGAAGCCCGCCACCCTTGTGTATAAGGCACACCTTATAGGCGGGGTATTACTGTAGGAACAATCGGCTTTAGTGAAATACTGGTTGAAGAGAAACAGGAGCCTGGAGGCATCGTGCTATATCCTATAGGGACTTTTTATGACCAAACACCTGCTGCCGTAGCTTTAGGTAAAGAGGTTAATACATTCAGAGCTCCCAGGGACGTATGTCCCCTAAAGAAGGGCCCCAGATAGGTAAAGCTGACAAGGGGACAAGAAGATTTCTTTAAAATCGCGGGCTTCCCTAGCCCACTTAAAAGGGTCTATTTCTCATCTTTCCTATCCCCTCAGGATGTGTGTGGTACACATATGCGCGGGCACTGACACATTCCTCTGTGAAATTGTGTAATGTAGTTTTCGCCATGAATATGACCTTAGCTGTCGAAATGGCGTTAAACATCTATTACTCACTCACTCACTCACTCACTTTAAAATCGACAAAGGACATGAGACCCCCTGATCTAAGGGCCCTAGAGGGGGGCGGTCCCATGTCCATTATCGATTCTAGGAATGGTCGTTGTCCTTTGTCTCTCAAACCCATGTCCCTTGTCATGTTTAAATGGTGGCTTTGTCCCTTGTCTCTCAGCCCATGTCCCTTGTTGATTGTACTAAATGGCTTTGTCCCCTCGTTAATTTTACCTGTCTTTGGGCTATAAATCCCTCGACATAATACCCCGGGCATAATACCTTGTGCATAAGGTGCACCCCACTTATAGGACACCCTGAGTTTAGCTGTCCTATAAGACAATTCAGAATCATGGTTCGGCCCAGCCTCGGCCAGCGGCTATCAATACCAGTCGGGCTGGAGAGGGCGAGCGGCTAGTGTGCGACCTCAAAAAGTCCACGTTGTCATGTGGTACAGCTCATCTAGTCATGTGATTTAGCATTAATCTCGATCCAGATAAGTAAGGCCGTACAAACCATGATTACATACTCTAAACTCTAATAGAACTAGAAACAATTTTAAGGGCTAAGTATACTGTCCCTACGCTGTAGAACTACTTTTGCCGAAACTATTAGTTTATAAAAATTGCATGGAGGCTATTTGCTCTGACTGACGCTCGCGAGTCTGCACTACCACGACTTCTTTAGAATTACGATTTGCGAGGGCGAGCCTGGGTTTGGCCAAATTAGTATTGGTCTTTAGGTAGATAAATATACTCACATGAATAACGCACCCTAAGTTTGCCCTGCCCCTTCGTCCCTTCTCTTAGAAAACGACCTATTTCTTATATCAAATGCCTATATGGCCCTTAAAGAGCTAGACTAAAGTGTTAACGTGACCATTGAGGTGAGGTTCTGACACACGCCGGCGACCCGTGCTTACCAGCGGCAGGATCAAAGCGTCCCCCTGCGGCATGGTACCGCTGGTTCCGTCAGACGGATCTTCCAGGAACTGCCGGCAATCAGCAGTCTTTGTTTCGTCTGCTGCACCGTGACGTCATGATCCGCGTTCCATGAAACAACGGATGAAATTTTTTTTATTTTCAAGGTATAGGAATATGTTAGAAAAGCAGGAAAGGAAATAAAAAAAAAAACGAAAGACAGGCACCTAATAGTGAAAATAAACAGCTGTGAAGGAAGGGTTATGCAAGAGATTAAAGTAGCCTACCACTTACTTCTCATGTTTGAGGAAGAGAAAGAAAGGGAATTATTTTTTTCTTAAGAAGGATAGAAAAAAATTGCTAGTCTATTGTCTAAATCTGTGATTTGATAATGAGTAGGGGCCTACCTATACCGCGCCTTACACATTTTGTCCTAAATATTTGTATCTTCACTAGTGTTGAAGATCTGTATATTGTAGATATAATACAATGGGCCAATAAAGATTATCAATAAGAACACAAGATGCAAAAGCAAAAGAAAGGTACATGTACACTCTCAGCCGCAATTGTAAATGGGCTATAAATACCGCTGTAGTGCATACAGCAGCATTCATTTCTGGTCATTGGTTTTATACCTACAGCAGCAGTAGTATATACATGCAAACTGAGCGCAATGGATTAGCTACTAACTAGGTCATGACCTACTGGTAGACCGGAAGTGACCTAGTTTCAACCAATCAGAGGGCTGGATTTGACAGGAAGTGACGTCATAAGGTCATGACCTAGTTTTTTCGACCAATCAGAGAGCTGGATTTCATTTGACCTAGTGACCTGACCTAGTTACATAAATTAAAAGAATTGCGCAATACCTAGAGCTGACCTACTTGCAAACCGGAAGTGACCTACTAACCTACTTGCAAAAACGTATGACCTACGTATGAGGGTGCATTGCGCAATGCTTGTAAGAATTTACACAATGTTCTGATGCAATACTTTTATGGATTTACGCAATACTTATGACTCATGCATTAAAATAAAACACAACTCATTTATTTCACATAACAGATTATATTTTTTATTAGACACAATATTTACAGATGAAGACAGATTTTCCATTTCCGGGGCGTGCACATATACTACAAAAACATTTGTTGTGTGTGAATTTACTTGCTTGATACCAGCTTTGGCCAGTAAGACTTGTTTTCCATGTGTTGTGGAAACAATAACTGTTAAGTTTGGCTATGTTAGATATAGCATGCTCGAACAAAGCCTGGGCCAGGAAGTAAGTTTGACTGTTTTTGGGTCCAGGTAAAAGACCAGATAAAAAACCATCCTTAAAGTTTACCTCAAAGGAGAAATGATTTTTCACTCCAGGTATACTTAAGGCATGAAGTTCCAGAGAGACCTGCAGACATGTGAAACAAATAGTTTTAGCAATAGCAGATACTTCCAGTTTACAATTACACTGACAAAACACTCCTACTATGGGATTACATTCTAACTCTTGGAGAGTAAGAGCAAACTTTCTTACACTTCCTAAAGTGTACCTTGTGTAGTGTCTTGGGCAGCCAGGTTCAGTGTGCAATTGATATACTCCTATACACCAATCATGCGTTATCAAGTTAACTTTTTTCACTCGACAATAGTACATGCAGTTTCTGTAGGCGTCCCAAAAAGCTGAAGAGAAATATTTGTACATTTTAACACTAGTTATACAGTGGTCAACAGTGTCTGGTTCAGCTCCTCTAAAATAACCAATGTTTTCTGCAGGTATTATTTCCCAAAAGAAATTCTCTGAACATCCACATGCTACAGAACTTATATCATTGTCAGGTGTTATAGAAGAAGCTTGATTATATGAAGCAACACTTTGTAAAACTGGACGCATGTAATAGTCATAAGGTGGAGTTTCTGTGGTTTGCTCCACAAGCATAGCTTCTAAACTTTCCATGTTAAAATGGTTGCTTAAATCTAACCAGATACTAATAGTCTGGTGAACGTGACGCTATGAGTTAAGAAATCTGGTACCACTTTTTTTTCTGTTCCAACTTAATTTCTTCAGCGCCGGATTTTTTATTTTTTGTCGTGAACATGTACAGCGTTCACTTTTGTGAAAAGTTTTTTTTTTATTTTTGGGTGATACAGTTCACTTTTCTTACTTTTTTATTAGTTTTTTTTCATGATACAGTACACATTTTTTTTATTTGAAAAATGTTCATTTGAACAAAAAATATTTTCCAGTTTAACACTGTTTTGTATGGAAAAAAAATGTTCATTTGAACAAATGTTCGTTTGAACAATTGTTCAAATGAACATTTTCCAGTTTAACACTGTTTTCTATGGGAAAAAATGTTCATTTGAACAAATGTTCGTTTGAACAATTGTTCAAATGAACATTTTCCATTTTAACACTGTTTTCTATGGGGAAAAATGTTCATTTGAACAAATGTTCGTTTGAACAATTGTTCAAATGAACATTTTCCATTTTAACACTGTTTTCTATGGGGAAAAATGTTCATTTGAACAAATGTTCGTTTGAACAATTTTTCAAATGAACATTTTCCATTTTAACACTGTTTTCTATGAAGGAAATTTGTTCATTTGAACAATTTGTTTAAAACTTTTTTTCTTTCAACGAAATGTACAACTGGAAGTGAAACTAGAAAAAGAAACCATTTTTTATATAGAAAGGGGTAGGGTGCTTACACCGTCTTCACATACTTGTCTCTTTATGTACTGATAGGTTAGACCTTGTTTCCTTTGAGAGTAAGTCGTAACGCTGTGGTTTACTACTTTAAATCCTTTGTTGACTACCGTGACAACATTTTCACTGTCCAGTACTTCTTTGTACTTGTCAGTGGTCAGGGGGTTTTGTTTTTGAATTACACCTTTGCAACTCATTTTAACGGGCACATTTACTCCTGTGCCTATGTAACATTTGGAGTTCAAGGCAGTCATTTCGTCACCTTCCCACTCCACTTTGAATAACCCGGGGGTTCTCTTGTCAAACGCCAGACGGCTCTTACAACATGGTTGAGGCAGCCACAGCTCACCCAATACTTTGGTCTGAACATAGGTCTCTCTGTGGTGACTGTTGTCACATGATTCAGAGGGCAACCATTTGTGACGTTCTCTGAAGAAAGCTTCACGTTTTTCAGGAATAATTACGTCTTCTATTTTCTCTGCACTTAAAGCAAAGTAAAAACTGTCAGTGTCCATTTCACACATTTCAAAATCTTTCTCGTCTATGTATTCAAGGAGAAAGTCGTAATAGAAAGCCAACATTTTAAGTTTGGCATATTGGTATACCATGAACCCTATTTGAACTGGGAGATCGTAGGTGATGGAGGTGGGCAAACAGGACAGTTCTACCGTGTTGTCACTTATGTCTTGCACATCTTGCACTGACCAGTGCATGGCCAAACGTCTTGCCTTAGAGGGGTGAAGATACTTTGTTTGAACAAAGTTTTGTTTGTTGCATATGGTTTTTCCGTATGAACCATTTCCCAAAAGTTTGTACAGATCTGACAAAATCTTACAGTCTATATTTTCGTCGCCCTTTCTCCTAGCTTTGGTTACTTCGTCCATGAAGGGTAAAAAAGTCTGTTCTGGAGTGTATTCTACGAGAAGGTGTACTGTCGTAACTACCAAACCTTTTTCCAGGTACCACTTCAAGAGAGGAGTTCCCAACAAAATTCCCTCTGCGTGGTAGCTGCCTATAAGTTGGCGTTGCGGTTGTTTTAGCTTACCTGCTGCTTCCAGGTAACGTTTCATATGTTCACCTACGTCTTTTTTTCCTACTAAACAGTTTTTGAAAATAGGTGTCATTTCACTGAATTTTTCTTTCAAGTGTTCAGGTGTTTCTATGTCTACCTGGATAAGTCCAAAAGTTGTTCCTTTAGAAACCCCTCTCAGTATTTCATCCTGACTTTTTCTGCCTTGGCACAACGGTCTTTTAATTTCCCATTCACTTTTTGTTTCTCTGCACAAGTTTTCAGTTTTTTCTTTCAACCACATACACTCATACTTTTCCTCTACTTGGTAACCTAACGATTGAAGATATAGGGTAGTCAAAATGGTATTTTGGTTTTTTTCTTCTAACCATGCCTTTCCATTGGGGTCTCTCAAAACTGATTTAGTAAGGTGACATATGTGACCATGCCAGTAGCACCCGTGAAACTGGTATACTTTTTTTGAAGCTGGATCATATCCGTCCACTTTTATTTTCCTTGAACCCAATACTACTTCCCCGTAGTTGTATTGGTGTAATATCTTGACTTTGTCTGTCACAGTTTTGTATCGCAACCATTCTGTGGCTGAGTAGCTAATTTGTTGACTGCAAACAGCTTGAAAATCGTTTTCTTTCCTGCGCACCACATAATAACCTGTGCAGTGCTCTTCACCCATGCACTTGAGGTACAAGCTGTTAGCATCTACCCCTACTATGTGTCTGCATACTTTGCTTTGTGACCCGTATTTTTTTTGTCTTATTCTTGTTTCTCCACTTTTGTGATGTCTGTGAAAAATAATAGAGGGACCCCCTACTAAGTTGCGTCTGAGCAAGGAGTGAACATCCTTTTCTTTCTCACCAAAAAGAATGTAAGGAGTGGCATTAGGTGCAGTGTTGTTGAAAAGAAACTTCAAGGTTAAACCTGGCAAAGTTAAACCGTCTTTGAACATGTCTACCCCACGATCTATAAAAAATTTTGTGTGCTCGTTTATGGCTAAAACAAAGGGTTTAACATCCAGGTTGTTGTAATATATCAAGTAGTCCTTCATAGTTTTCATTTTGTTTTCTTTCCAGACCTTCTTACATTTAAGATAATCTTCTTTGCTTATTCCACCACCCGACAAAGAACTGTAGAAGCAGTGGCGTGGAGGAAGAGCTTTGTTGTTCAGTTTTCTTATGTTGTCCATCCACTCGTAGGGAAAAAAACCTTTTTCAGCTTTCCCTTTTAGAAAGGCTTTCAGGTAGTTTGCGTAGGAATAACCTGGTGCCAAATAGTTAAACATGTCAAGGAAAAGAAGATGGTCTGTGTACACTGCTATGTACTTGTTGCATTTTTTTATGGTTTTCATTTCTGTTTTGTCTGTGTCTATAAAAAAAGAATGAAATTCCTTTTTTATCAAATTAATGTCATACTTTCCAGAGTTGAAACCTAGAACAGGGACTCTTTCTATGTAGGTAAGAAGTTTTTCCTTCACTTCAAGAACATGGGAGATTTTTTTTTGGGGATTTTTTTTGTTCTTTGCTGGAAAAACTTTGCTAGCTTTATGTTCTAGTTCCTTTTGTTTTTCTTCTAGAGAGTCTAGTTCGTCTAAAACATCTCTAAAATTCTCTTTCACCTGTTCTCCTATCAACTGCCCCAAGTTGTTTATGTGTTCCAACACATTTTTAACCAAAGGATCGTCGTCCCTGTTGGAATTTCTGACAAAACACACTGGTTCTGTATGCCCAGGAAAATCAGAAGCTACACTGGCAGAAAGGGGTATGTGAGTTTTTTCTATCACAGTGTTAGCATTTTCTGGGGACGAATTTTCAGGTTGGACGAAATAGCTTTCAAAGTCAAAAACAATTTTATAGGGGTATATTTTTTTCTCAGGTGAACAAACTATTCCCAGTTCCTCTAAAACTTGAAAAACTGTTTTGGATGGATTGTATGCTCCACCTTTGTACCTGAAGCTGACTTTGGTGCAATCTTTTTTCACCCCATTGTGTTGTTTCAAAAGGAAGCTACGAGTGAAAACTTTATGACACTTTTCACAGGGGTACATTTTACCATACAGTCCCATGTTAGTTATTAAACTTACATGGTTTCTGTGTAAGTTCAAGTTCATGATTTTCTTGGATGAACACATGTTTGACCTTATAATTTTAGGTCGACCCTTTCTTTTACCAAAAGAGGGAAGGTAAAAGATTCTTATGTTAACTTCAAACATTTTTTCTAACCTGTCTAAATCTCTTATGTTAACGCCCTCAAAAGTCTCCTTGTTCACCCCTGGATAGGCTTCAAGGAAAAGCTCTTGAGTTTTTTCTAAAGATTCATACAGGAAGAAAGACAGACATCTAAAGAAACACAAGTTGTCCTTGTAAGCCCTTTTGGTTTTAGGGTCTCTGTGAAAGTGTTGCATTCCTCTTTGTCTTAAACCTGGTGGAACAGTTTTCATTTTACCTAAAAGATATTCTCCTCCCGTAGCCCTTATCAGTGTGATGTTGGCGTTCACGTTGCCTATTACACTCCATTTAGTAGAGGGTCTTTGAGTGTCTTCTTTAATGTTGTTTTCTATTAAATCTAAACACTCTGCAAAGTCTTTGTCGTCCCTTATAAAAATGTAAGGGTCTCTATGACTTTCACTGTCATAGAACAAAGACGAGTTGTTGGCAGAAGCATGAAAGTACATGACTTTCTCTTCTTCTTCTTCCTCCTTAGAGGAAGACAACAACCTTCCAAAAGAGACAGCCACTTTGTAAGCCATAACTTGATTTCTATGAATAGAGGTAAGCGCCTCTATTACCTGTTTGGCTCCCAAGTCTTTGTTGAAACTTGTCATTCTGACGTTGAAAATGGACTGAAGCTTACCAAGCACAGCCAAACCTGAAGCTATGGACTTGAAGTTGTCACGGTAACTGCTTTTATGCAAAGAATTTTTTTCTATTTCTTTTGGAAGGTTCTAAGCTGTCGGAAAAAGTTTCTCTTCTACAAGAATCTGAGTTACATAAAGTTTTTCCACTGTTTTCTACAGTTACCAAACGTGGAGGTCTAGGGGTGTTACACATTGGACAGTTGACGGTGTAAAGTTGTTTTACCTTTTTGGGCGGCATTTTTTTTTTAAGGTTTCTTTTTCTTGTTTCACTTTATGTTCTATATACAAACTTATAACTAAAAACCTAACCTAAGTATACATGGAGTACATATGGAACTTAAACCTACGCTGGGCTATGTTGACTAATAACGGAGTACATCTAAATCTAACTACAAATTAGCTGATATACATCATAATGTAAAAGCACTTAACAAGGAGCTGTTGACCAGACACTATACAAAGTTGACCACTTACCCAGAGTAGAAATCGGTCGTTTCGTCTAGGAAGGGACCAACTCGTGATTTTATGTCCTCCAGAATGAAGAGGGACACAGTGTGTCCGCAGTGTGTGGCTGAGGGGGGCATTCTGAAGCTGGAAGACACCGAGGCATTCATTTCCTCCACGTAGCTGGTTGTTCCTATGTGAACTTTAGGAGTTCCCTTGTACAAGTTTACCAGGACCATAGCCCGGCCTCCACTGGGGTCGGTGCAGTCTTGGTTCAAGGACAACAAAAGATTATCCACCTTCCTCTCTCCAAGGGCAGCTAGGCGGTGTAACTCCTTGTACTTTCCTAGGATGCACTCTATCTGGTCCACTAAGTTCCTGAATTCACGCGCCTCTAGGTTCAAGCACCTTTCTCTTCTTCTTCTTCCTCCTTAGAGGAAGACAACAACCTTCCAAAAGAGACAGCCACTTTGTAAGCCATAACTTGATTTCTATGAATAGAGGTAAGCGCCTCTATTACCTGTTTGGCTCCCAAGTCTTTGTTGAAACTTGTCATTCTGACGTTGAAAATGGACTGAAGCTTACCAAGCACAGCCAAACCTGAAGCTATGGACTTGAAGTTGTCACGGTAACTGCTTTTATGCAAAGAATTTTTTTCTATTTCTTTTGGAAGTTCTAAGCTGTCGGAAAAAGTTTCTCTTCTACAAGAATCTGAGTTACATAAAGTTTTTCCACTGTTTTCTACAGTTACCAAACGTGGAGGTCTAGGGGTGTTACACATTGGACAGTTGACGGTGTAAAGTTGTTTTACCTTATTGGGCGGCATTTTTTTTTTAAGGTTTCTTTTTCTTGTTTCACTTTATGTTCTATATACAAACTTATAACTAAAAACCTAACCTAAGTATACATGGAGTACATATGGAACTTAAACCTACGCTGGGCTATGTTGACTAATAACGGAGTACATCTAAATCTAACTACAAATTAGCTGATATACATCATAATGTAAAAGCACTTAACAAGGAGCTGTTGACCAGACACTATACAAAGTTGACCACTTACCCAGAGTAGAAATCGGTCGTTTCGTCTAGGAAGGGACCAACTCGTGATTTTATGTCCTCCAGAATGAAGAGGGACACAGTGTGTCCGCAGTGTGTGGCTGAGGGGGGCATTCTGAAGCTGGAAGACACCGAGGCATTCATTTCCTCCACGTAGCTGGTTGTTCCTATGTGAACTTTAGGAGTTCCCTTGTACAAGTTTACCAGGACCATAGCCCGGCCTCCACTGGGGTCGGTGCAGTCTTGGTTCAAGGACAACAAAAGATTATCCACCTTCCTCTCTCCAAGGGCAGCTAGGCGGTGTAACTCCTTGTACTTTCCTAGGATGCACTCTATCTGGTCCACTAAGTTCCTGAATTCACGCGCCTCTAGGTTCAAGCACCGCTCGTAAGGTTTGTCCAGGTAGGTTCTCAAGCATACTCCCCTGATGCTAGGTTCCCTGTATATTTCTATGCAGGCGTTGTTATCCCCTTCCGGATAAAAAACCTGGTTGGGGGCAGGTGACTTTTCTTGGAAACCAAATCGAGCAGGCCACTTTTTTACCACCAAAGGCACTGACCTAAAGCCCACAAGCTTGCTGGAAGAACTGGGGGCAGTTCCCTCCCCAAACTTTTGCCTGTGTGACTTGTCTTTAGGAGAAGGAACACCTGGGACAGAACCAATTGGCTCGGCACCATAGGATGAAGTCGCTGAGGAATCTGAAGCAGGGGTAGAGACAGGGGTTTTCTTGTGGTAGGCGCGCTTCTGTCTTTTTTTCTTAGGCTCCCCTTCTTTCTCACTGGAACAGTTTCTTTTTTCCGGCGGGCTTTTAAGAAGCAGCTCCTCTACTGGAACCGGGAGAGAGTACAGAGGAGAAGGGCCGGTTAAATCTATAACCTCTACCTGCGAATACCCCCCGCGGTGAGCAGGTGAAGGTGTCCCTTGTGTTAAGTCCACGACTTCTATGGGTTTAACTGCCGGTGATGAGGTTGTAAGGTCTATAACCTTAATTGGACTGACCTGGGGAGAAGGTTCCTCCGGAGTCACGGGTGAGTAAGAGGCGGACGTAGGTGTTTCAGTGGGGGGTTGGTAGTTCAAAGGTGCCGGGGGATTGATGTATTCCCTGATGTCAAAATCGCCGTCGCCAGCTTCCTGAGGAGAGCGATCCCGGACGCGATCCAGGAAATCAGTGATTTCGCCATGAAGAGCTGCAAGAGCGGCTTCCTGTTCTCCTGCATCAGGCACTTCAGTTGGAAGCCGAGCAGGAGTTGCAGGTGGTTTATCAGGTGAGGCTGGAGAGGTAGGAGGAGGGGCGATGCCCGACGCCTTTTCCACTGTCTGTTTAGAAGTAGTAAAAGTTAGTGGAGCCAGTTTTTTAGCTCCTCCTCTCCTGACACTAAGTCCCGTCTTCATGCGACCAGGCATTGTTCTCCTTGAAGATGAAAGGGTGGCAGGGCTGGAAGGTGCAGGAGCAGGACGGCGAACAGCAGACAAACGTCAGAAAAGGTTTGATGAAGATCGAGCAGCTCAAGTCTACTTTATAGTAACTATCCTGATACGATGCTGGGACGTTCCCTTGTCGTTCAGATAACGTACAACCACGTCCATGAGTCGCAGATAACCGTGCTTTTCCATTCATAGTATGTTTTACACTTAGTCAGTGTTGTTTTGGAAAAAAGTAAAAAAGCTTAACTCAAATAAAAAACGTGATAACGTTCAGTCAACGTTCAGGGTGAGGCTTGTAAAACGAGTCTTGTTGTTACCGTTCTGTAATTAACGCAGACCATTCGTCATTTATCAGAACTAGCTTCTCTCAAGCAGACATGGCTAACTTTTGTCCTTTGCCTTTGTCTTTGACCGTAGGTCACAAAAGGCGTCAGGAGGTGTTTATTTCAGACATCAGGAGGGGCGTAGAAGAAGGTAAGGTGTGGGCTGTGTGGAAATTCTGTCCTGAAAATTTGAACAGGGATCTTTACATCCCTCCTAACTGTAACTTCAAACAATGCTTTTTGCACAACCAAACCACTGCATTGGTTCCTGGTGGACCCTCTGTGAAAAAACTTATCTCAGAAAATGGGGAAAGTTTTTTTTCAGGTGTTCTTTTGGGACATGGTGCCATGGTACACTTAATGTCTAGACATTCCATTTCCTCTGGAAGTTCAAAGAAATTCATTTCAGACAGACAAAAACCCTTTTTTCTAAGGGATCAACCTTTGGGGGGAGGGCCTGGTAATTCAGTTTTCATCGATTCTACTATGGTGAAGGCTTTAATTAAAGCCACTTTACTTCACCCAGACAAAATTACACACTCTTTAGGTTCAAAAATTTTCTATGAAAGAGGATTCAGGACAGAGATTGGCCACAATTACCATGGATGCTGTCATGTTGTGAGAGTTATTACTGAAATAACTGCCTCCCATGAAAAAGGTCAGCTGAAGGTGGTAACAGCCTACCCCGTATCTAATTTTTGGTCCTCCTAATAAAACTGAACAAAAATAAACGATGATCCTCCGGGTAAGGCCCCTGGGCCAAACCCACCCTTCCACATGTTTTCCCCTCTTTTCAGAACGCTCAGGCACTGACCCTGACGTTTGTTTCGTCCTTGAGCAATAAATCATTTCAGGAAATTGCGATAAGGAAAGACTGACAGGTTTCCTATAAAGGTTAAACGGGGACTAAACCATCGTTATTTGACACAACAACCTTCGACCTACTATGTCGCGTTACTCCCTGCAGCGTGTATTAGAACAACGTCACCCCGACGACACTCAAGTTCTGACATATGTGAGGGAAAGAAATGAAATTATATGTTGCTCTTCTATTTGTTTCAGGTACGTGTGCAAATACTTGAAAGAATGTGTTCTTCACCGGAAAAAATTATACTTAGTTTTTTCTTCAGTGCAATCAAGTTTTACATCCAAAGACAGAAAAACCTTGAGGAAAATGGTTTTGAGTCATAACTTGTCGAAATTTTCAGCGGTGGAAACCTTGGGTTATGCCCTGAAGCATGGAAGAAAGGGAAAAGGCCCACTGAAAAACCCCTTCCATGTGGAAGCATTGAAAGCGGCAGAAGAGCATCACGCCAAAGAAAATCCCCGCCTACTTAACCAGCGTCTTCATTTCTTCATGTCTATTTTGGAACTTCTAGCTGAGTGCTTAGAAACCAAAACTTTGTTTTCCTCCTGCCCCATATTTCACATCCCATCATCGTCCCTGGATCGTTTCAGTGTAGAGGAGAAAGAAAAAGTTTGGTTTTATCTGGCTATGTGGTGCACCCAGCTTATCTCCCTTACTCACTGTTTTCACCACAATCAGCTCGCTTTACACTCAACGTCATAACAAATTTAAATGAACGAAGAACGATGTAACATGCTTACCTAAACAGGGGGAAGGGAACGGGAGAGATATATAGAATAGGATAGAATAGGGTAGGATAAAATAGGGTAGGGTAGGGTAGGGTAGGGTAGGGTAGGGTAGGAAAGGGTGGGGTTGGGTTTAAAAAACTATGGGGTGGGGGGGTGGGGGCACCCCTCAAGTATGGGGGGTTTGGGGCTTGTTGGCCCGGGCTGGCCGCCCAAAATAACCCACCTAACCCACCCACCCACCTACCCACCCACCTAAACCACCTACCCACCTACCCTACCCTACCCTACCCTACCCTACCCTACCCTACCCTACCCTATATAAGTCAACTGTATGCTTTCTAGCCTGTCATAACCTGCCTGCCTTCCTACCTGCCTGCCTTACTTGCTCAACACTTTTTATTTGGACGCTATGGAGTTTCACCTTTCGGACGAGTTGTTATTCAAGGTCAGTGAAAAAATATCTGAAAAAGACTACCCTCGATTAGGAGTTTACTTAGGACTTAGACTAAGTTTAATGGATTACATGGAAAAAATACCGTCTCTTCGTTCTATGGGGAGAGAAATGCTTATTTCATGGAGTAGAAAGAACGTGCGTTGCAAGTGGATGGTATTGAGACATGCATTAAGTGACATAGGTCGTTACGATCTAACTGATTATTGTAGATGGTACATGGGATATTACAACGTAGTGGACCATTGTGAAATTCCTCCAGAACAGTGGAAAGTTGATACTTTGTTCGTCAACCTGGCAGACAAGTTCGAAAAGCTTGACTGGAGGAAACTGGGAACTCAACTTGGAATGAGCGACCACGAGCTTAACCTGATATCCACCCCTGTTCCAGGGAAAAAAGGTGTCACAAATCCTGTGTTCGAAGTTCTAATGGTTTGGAAATATAGAGAAATATCTCATCCAAGCTGCCTAATAGCCAGTCTATACAACATGGGACTTTCTGATGTAGCTCTTTACGTGGAAGGTTTGAACAAGGGTTCTACTGGTTTAAAAGAGGACGAGGTTGCTCCTTTGGTCACTTTGGTCTAAGATATCGTCCAACATGGATCACAAGGAAAAGGAGATCATTTTTGACCCACGTCTACAAAGCCCCTTCACAATGATCATAGCTGGACCTACTTCTTGTGGGAAAAGTCAACTTGTTTTCAAGTTGATTAAAGGTGTAGACGAGCTTGTTACTCCAAAAATACACGACATATACTACTGCTACAGTCAATGGCAAGATGGATTCGACGAAATGGTGAAGTTGGGGGTTAAGTTTAACAAAGGTCTTCTTTCAGAAGACTTTTTGTTCGAGGATGAAAGAGACGTGACTAAACATGGACTGGTCGTAATAGACGATCTCATGGATCCCGAGTACGTTCCCACCATAATGAAACTTTTCACTGTGGGCTCTCACCATCGCAGTTTAAGTGTAATTTTTGTTACTCAAAACTTGTTTTTCAACAATCCTGCCTTCAGAACCTTGAGCTTAAATGCACACTACCTAGTTGTTTTTAAAAACCCTAGAGACATGAGTCAGATAGGGCACATCAGCAAACAGGCCTTTCCAGGACAGAAATCCTTTTTGACGGAGGTATATAACTCAGAAACCAAAGAGAAGCATTCATACATCCTATTGGACTTTAAGCAGAGCACACCTAACGAGCTTAGGGTAAGAAACAGCATAACAACTCCTTGGAACACCTTGGTTTTCATTCCTCAAGCTTCAGCTTCGAAAAGAAAAAGATAGAATGGTGACCAAAAGATCTCCTTCTGGAGGAAAATTTAAAACAATTAGGAAACATTACCACTTGTTGAAACACATATCCAAGTGTTCCTCGGCAGAGTGTTCCCACATTATCAAAGGTCTCAGCGATGAGGTCATTAGGTTGATGAGTCAAATTTGCGTCAACGTAATGAACAAAAACCTGTTGCGTAACGAGTCCGACGCAGTCAAACGTTTATCACCCTACAAGAAAGAACTCAAGTCAGTCACAAGGCACAAGGCTACCGTTAAGCAGAAGAGGAAAACCTTTGAGCAAAAGGGAGGATTTTTGGGAACCATTTTGGGCCTCGCCTTACCCCTGATAACAGGTCTCATAGGAGCACGTCGATAAAAAAATCATGTCTTATTCAAGGATGGCCCTCGTAAGGGCGGATCTTGTTCCCCGAGAAAAAAAATCTTCTTTTGTTAGTCCTTCCTCTCCTCCCCAGCCTGGACCTAGTGTTCAAGACCAGTACTACAGCACTCAACTTTTAAGAGAAGGTTTAACTCCTGATTCCAGCCTGGTTCAAGTCCTGAACCACCTTCAGAGTAAAGCACATGAGGTGCTTAACTCTCCTAACCTCAAACTGAAGGAAAAGTTAAGGCAGTACAATCAACTTATGATAAAGTCGGGAATTTTAACTAAAAAAGCCAAGGCCTTAGGACAACGTAGGGAAGGTCCCTATTTTGGTCGAGCAGTAGGACAAGGTCCTGCAGGAGCAGCAGCAGCAGCAGCTGGGGGTGTAAACAATTCTTTAGAAGACACCGACGACGGCGACGATGATGCTGACCACACTTTCACAGAGACTAGAGACGATCCACCACTTCCTGACGATTCAGACGGAGACAGTGTAGACGAGTTCAAAGGGGAGGAAGGCTTTAAACCTCGTGCAAGAGACAACACAGAGGGTATGGACGCCGACATAAAAGAAAGAATACCTGCAAGTTACAGAACGACTGCTAAAAATCTATACAGAGAATTATCTCGTCACGGAAGTCAAATTTTGAATTGGAACAGAGACGGAGAAATATATGTTAACGGGGAACGTGTGCCTGGAACTGACATAACAGATTTGTTAGCTTTTGCTGCCCGACCAAAGTCTTTGAAAAAGGACCAACCTAAAGGAAGCCAGGTTTTCATGAGAGCAGTTAAAAGGCTGAACCCCACCTTAAAATTTGTCAAAAACAAGTCGGCTTTTGCAGGGCACAGTCCTTCCTTTGCTGCCAGTCCCTTGAAAAGAGCTTCCCCTATAAAGAAGAGGAAAGTAAGTCAAAAAGGAACTGGACGTAAGTTTATATGGCGCACAAGGCTTTGAAAAAAGATGTGCTCAGGTTTTACACAGATCCTAAACAACCTGGAAGTTTCACCAGCGTTTCTAAACTTCAACGTCATCACTTCAAGAAAACAAAGAAAAAAAACATAGAACAAGCTTTGGAAGATGTAGACGCTTACACCAGACACAAACCTTACAAGAGAAGATTTCCAAGAAGAAAAACACAAACATGGGGCATAGACAAACAGTGGCAACTTGACCTCATAGACATGCGAGAATTTTCAAAGGAAAACAAAGGATACCAGTACATTCTAGCGGGAATAGATGTTTTTTCAAGGTATGGTTTTGGACAACCTGTGAAAAGTAAGAGAGCTGATGACGTGACAGAGGCTTTCAAAAAAATGAGCAAAGAAAGAAAACCTCAACAAATTCAAACTGACAAGGGCAAAGAGTTTGTCAACAAAATTTTCAAAAAACACTGTGAAGATCAAAAAATCAATTTTTTCACAGGAGAGAACGACGACGTGAAGTGTGCCTTAGCCGAAAGGTTCAACTCTACCTTACAAGGAAAAATGTGGAGATGTTTTTCTCATTTCAATAACTACAAATGGGTTGACTTGCTGCCCGACTTGGTTAAGTCCTACAATTTGACTTACCACAAAGCCTTAGGAGCTGCCCCTTCAGACATAAATAAAGAGAATTCTGAAGTCTTGTTCTACAGGTTGTACGATCAACCTCAAAAGAAAAAAGTTCCTGTCCTTCAGTTGAAGAGAAAAAATCAAGTGCGAATGTTGAAAACAAAGAAAACATTTAACAGAGGGTACGAACCTAACTGGACTGAGGAAATATACACAGTCGACAACATTTCGCCCAAAGGGTACCACCTGAAAGATCTCCTTGGAGAAGAGATAAAAGGAAGCTTCTACGAACCTGAGGTCCAGAAGGTGCAAGTCCGTCACGGAAGACGCTACAACATAGAAAAAATAGTAAAATACAGAGGAAAAGGCAAGAAAAGAGAAGCCTTGATCAAGTGGAAGGGTTATGGAGACAAGTTTAACTCTTGGGAACCTGTCAAAAACATAAACAAATGGCGTTTACCTTAACTTTACCTAGTAACTCATCTATGAACGTTTTTCCTGACAACACTTTAACTAGTTACAATACAATTTTGGCAGAATACATTAACTCTCCTACTCAGTTAGAGTGTGCTCTTCAAGAAATAACCTGTCCTACCACGTGGTACAACGTCAAAGAAGAACCCATCCTCTTGGTACAGGGAGAAAACGACCTGACAAACAACCTCCGCTCTGTAGTAGCTTTATTGAACAAACGCAGAAGAGAATTTTTTCCTCTGGAAAAACCAGGAGCCCATAGTGTCTTCAGTAGAGCTTCAAGCTCTACATCAAATTTATCAGCCCAATCTGCTTTGAAGAGAGGAGTAAAAATAACAAAAAACCTACGTCATGTCAACCCTGTGGGATCGACTGAAACCATTCCTCCTGCTGGTCCTGCAAGTGAAAGTCCACCAACTCCTGCTGCTGCGACTGAGACGCCATCTGGAGGATTCACTTCTAACCAACCCACGCCAGAGAAGGAGGAAAAGGAAGAGGAGGAGGCTGAGGGGGAGCGTGACACGGCAGGCAGAGAGAAAAGGGAAATATCGTCGGCTGTGGCTGAAGTGATGTCTATGGATGACAGGGAAAAAAGGTCTCTTTCTTTTTTTGAAGAAAAGGCCGTCTTCACAGACTCTGCTAATGTTTCTCCGCTCTCTCCCAGTCAGTTACAGGCTGTGAAAATATGTACACGCTTCAAGGAAATTAGCAGATACCTGTCTAAGTATTACTTCAAGGAAGGTAGTATCTACAATATGTTTGCCTTAGAAGGTGTGAACCTGGAAAGCAACTCAGAGTTGATAGGATACTTGAACAGGACCATAAATAAACTACAGAGCATGTTGGTGAGAAAACTAAGAAACTACAGGAAAAACAACAAAGCCACCGTGTTTCACTACAACAAATACACAATGAAAAGTGTAGTTTCCTTGCCTCCTGGTGTGGTCATGCAACTCCCAGAAAACTTAGGGAAACAATTAGGTTTTGACGGAAGTGTTTTCCTAAGTGGAAAGACACAAAGCCCCTACGTGGTAGACCTTCAGTTCAAAAGTCGATGTGCTTTCGTGTACTCTGACATAGTCAAGCACAGTCTTGTGGGTGATTCTAAAGCACCCCTTCTCAGGCAAATCAACATAAATCGCTACAACGGTGACATGCAGACCATAAGTTTCCAGAACTTGATATATCTGCCAGTCACTAAAACCACCTTCAGACAGATAGGGATATACTTAAGAGACAAGACTGGGGAACCTATACCATTTGAAAGCGGATCAGTGTCGGTGGTACTTGCCTTCAGACCTCTTCAAGGATAGGAGTATATTACCATGCTTCACTACTATGGAACACCTCCATACCTGGCCCCTAGGGGTCAGTACGCTGAATACTACAGAAAATCACAGTTTGGGAACGGTGCTTTACCAGCGTACGGTGGCAGGGGCAGACAAAGAGGGCACGGACTTGGTTCGTTAATAGGTGGTTTACTGAGAGGAGCTGTTCCCCTCTTAAGTAAAATAGGACGCTCGGCTGCCAAATCTGCAGGCAAAGCCTTGCTTACTACAGGAGCTGGAGTCTTGTCCGACGTGGTAACAGGAAAAGGCTTCAAGAAAAGTGTAGTTAGGAGAAGTAAAGCTACAGGGAAAAACTTACTCAAAAGGGCTGCTTCTTCTGCTCAAGGATACATAAAAGGTACATCTGAACCTCCTCCAGTCAAACGACGAGCAACCGGCAAGCGCGGAGGACGTAAGGGGCAACGCGGCAGAGGCAGAGGACAAGCTAGAGGAAGGACCTTGTTCTAGTCATGAGTCTCCTTCATCCCAAGGGTCAGGTATGTGCAGTAGGTGAACTAGACCTACACGCCTTGCCTGTCACTCAAAAGGACATATTAAAATGTCAAAAAATAACCAAAACTACCAACAATGCCCTGACTCCACACACTGAATCATTTGACTTCACCTTCGAACCAAGCAACCTGTACACAGACCTCTCAGAAACTGAGCTGTACATGGAACTGGAAGCCGTGGCGGCAGACGGAACAACTCACCTTGCCGTAGGCATAGAAGCTGCTCCAGTCAACAACTTGGCACACGCTCTCTTTGCTTCCTGCCAGTTGCTGATAAATGGGGAGAAAGTCACCGGCAACAATGAAGACTATGGTCTCAAGGCCTACATTTTGGACACAATTTGTTGCAACAAAGAAGACAAAGAGACTCGGTTGAAAGGGTGTCAAAAGTACATGAAAGACACCTGTGGTCACATGGAAGCCAGAGCGGGCGAAAATGCTGGATGGACGGCACGGAGAGCAGAGTTCAGTGCCCGCAACAAGCATGCCTTAGTAATGAAGCCGCACCTGGATTTAATTAAACAGTGCAAGGTGCTGCCTCCGAACTGTGAAATCAAGTTCATATTCGAAAAAAATCAGCCCAATTACTACATGATGCAAGCAGCCGATCAAAACTACTGGGTCAAAATCACCAAAGCTGAAATGACACTTCTCCAAAAATGTGTCGACGACGAGGTGGTGAAAACTCACGTCAGCAGTGTCAGGAATCCACATTGGGGCCCTTTCAACTATCACATAGCCAGGTGTAAAGTAACTAAACACACTTTGGACGGCGGCTCACAAGACTACAGTTGGACTCAACCTGACACTACTCAGATCCCCACCAGGATAGTCTTGTGTATGATAAAGGAAACAGCAGCTGCTGGGACTAAGACAGAAAATCCTTTTAACTGCAGGCATTTCAACGTGAAGGAAATATGTGTGAGATATGACGATCAAAAGTTTGAGTTGAAGACCGACTTCGAAACAGGCAACTGCATCAGAGCCTACAGTCAAATGTTCATAGACAGTGGGCTGTCGGCTTTGGGGCAAGACTGTGGCATAACTTTGGAAGATTTCAAAGATGGATATTCCTTCTTTGTTTTCGACCTCACCCCAGACAGAGCACCTGAAGACAGTCGTATAAATCTCATCAAGCAAGGAAAGCTGGGCATTTCCCTTAGGTTTGCCGCCCCGACTACTCACGCCATATCTGCCGTCTTGTGTTCCTTCTACGACAACAACATCCAACTAACGGCTGACTGTCTTCCTGTCACAGACTACCACATGAACTGAGAAAAAAATGAGAACTTCAGACATAACAGGTGCACTGGGAAACCATCCACACACAAGGCGGTTCTACCTGGGAACTTTTGCCAGTAATCAATGTCCTAAAAAACCAATTCCCTCTACATGTTTCGTCAGTAACACAGATCCAAGCTCTAAACCTGGTCAGCACTGGGTGGCATTTTACGTTTCTCATAACGGGAATGTATTCTACTTTGATCCCTATGGCCTACCTCCGTTTACTATATATCACCAGAGGTTCATGCAAAAGTCGTCAGATGGTCACGGGTCGTTCAGCAGAAAACAAGTGCAAAACTTTTACGCTAAAACGTGTGGAGCCCACTGCATTAACTTCCTCATAGAAACATGTCGGACCAAGGATCCACACCACACTGTGAAAAGGTTTTCTCAGGTCCCCTTCAACTTAATGGACAAAATAGTCAGGCCCTTCCTGAGAAAAAGAGAGAAGAAGAGGCAATGAATTTCGAGATGAGTCCAGAAGAAGTAGCAGTCAAAGCAGACGTGAGCAATCTTTTGGTGAAAGGAAAAGTTAAACGTGAACTGGACGTGATAGACGGGCTTCAGAGCACGGCGGAAGTAATAGACAAGATTCTCATCATCATGGCCGAGTTAATGGACAAAGTGGTAGCCCTGGAGGAGAACGACATAGGAAGAAAGGCCTTGAAGGATTTAATGGAGAGAATGCGGGCCTTAGAGGACCGTAGTCAAAGTCCTACTCCAGCCAAGACCGGGTGCAGTTGGTACTGCAACAAGAATTCATTTTCCATATAATATCCATGTACTCTGCTTGCAAAGCATATCTGATTATAATGATTCATACCTAGCATGTACTCTGATAGGAAGAAAAAAATAAAAAGATTGAATTAAAAAAAACCGAGTTGTGTCTTTGTTGCATTTAATCTCATATCAAAATAGTGAGTCATAAGTATTGCGTAAATTCATAGGAACATTGCATCAGAAAATGAGTCATGGTTATTGTGTAATTTGTTTCAAGGATTGCACAATACACCCTCATACGTAGGTCATACGTTTTTGCAAGTAGGTTAGTAGGTCACTTCCGGTTTGTAAGTAGGTCAGCTCTAGGTATTGCACAATTCTTTTAATTTATGCAACTAGGTCAGGTCACTAGGTCAAATGGAATCCAGCTCTCTGATTGGTCGAAAAAACTAGGTCATGACCTTATGACGTCACTTCCTGTCAAATCCAGCCCTCTGATTGGCTGAAACTAGGTCACTTCCGGTCTACCAGTAGGTCATGACCTAGTTAGTAGCTAATCCATTGCGCTCAGTTTGCATGTATATACTACTAGCAGCTATTACTTTATTCCAGAATAAGAAGCACTCTACTGTAAAACCCTTGTGGCAGGCTGACAGTGTAGGGGCCTACAGCCAAAGGGTAGGGTAGCGGCCTATCCCATGCAGGGAATTATATCCTATGGTATAGTTCTACTTTTTGGATGAAGAGAAACCAAATAATATTATGAATAAATAATGTACTGTGAGCCCCATGCTTTATCCATACACCGAGCTGTACCTATTTCTGTGTTTCCGGGTTCTTTCATCTAGCCATGCATACCCCCCCCCCCCCCCCAACGACACACACTATCATCAAGAAGTTTAGATACTTTAGGATGGGTCACTGAGAGCATAGTCTATGGATAGAGTGTGACAGGCCACCCCCCCCCCCATCAAACCAGGTGCCCCTGTGTCTTCATTGTTGATTTCTATAGAGGATTAGGTGGTTTATGGAGCTGTGGTATTCCTTTATCAGGGTGATACTAAAGGGGAAGAAGGGACCATCTAGACCAGGAAACCCTGCTGAATCCAAATTTTGAGATCATGATTTCTTAGAAATTAACTAAAAGTACCCAAGGTTTGATGAAGAAAATAATTTAAAGATGTACAAAAATAATATTCAAAATGATGAGAAGTCTTAAGGAAAAGGGGCACTATCTCAGATTTTCCCCAAAAACCCAATCCCATGCATGGCAGTACCTCAATGCACATATCCAAATTTCTTCCTATCTCCCAATCTGACAAGTACTCTAACTGCATTACTCTGTCTATCTCACATACTGCTTATCTTGAATCCAAAGTATCTCGACTTAAGTAAGGCTATCGCCCAAAAGACCTAGATACTAAAGCTTACTCCTTACTTTAGCTAATCTTCTCTGGTCCTAGTTTCCCATAGTTTACCTATCCTTAATCTGCCTATCATTCATTTTACCTATTCCTCATGGTGACTATCCCTCACACCACCATGTTTAAACTGTATTGTTTATCTGTTTATTTAGGCCCTAGTGGTTAACAGTACATTGCTTATCATGTCTACCATTTTGATCCTACCTATCCTTAATGATGCCTATCATAAAGCCTACCTATCCATTTATTATACTTATCCCCCAACTCTGCATATCCCTTATATTTGACTTGCACATCTGTCGCTATCACCCATGTTTTCTTGTTTGACATTTGCTCATCTTACAAGGTACTCTCTGTGCCTATCCTTCAAACTGGATATTGCTCATGCTACCTATCCTCCTTGCTACCAATCCTTTTGCATGCTTTTCAAATGGCTCTCTAACCACCTCAGCTCAGTCAGTCTAGCCCGATCTCTCTATACATATCTCAGCTTGTGTTCAATTTCTTCCACCTGTCTCTAGGTCTATGCCTTGTGAAATATACCTATCCCCCCATTATGGCTATCTTCTATTCATATCATTATATAGGTAAACTGAAAGATATGCAGCATGAATGATAGATAGATGTATGAATAAGGTGGACTGTAACCAGTATGTTAGGTGATAGGTTGTCTAAGAAATGGTCATCATAATGAAGGTCGGTTAACCAATAAAGGTCAGTTAACCAATAAAGGCTTATATAGCAGACAAACAGCGCAGATTAAACTTGGGGGTCTGAGGGATAGTCACCATGAGGCATAGGTAAAATGAATGATAGGAAGATTGAGGATAGTTAGACTAAAGGAAAGAAGGAACAAATAAAATGAGGTAAAGTGAGGGGTAAGCATTATAAGTTAAGCCTTTTAAGAGATAACCAGATTTAATTGTAGATGTTTTGGATTGAAGAGATGGCAGGGTGAGTGATAGGTACACATTTGGCATGAGGTATGTGGGATAGGCAGAGCAATGTACAGGCCCAGAACTTGCCTGACTGAGAGATAGGCAGACCTTTGGGTATGTGGATTGAGGTACTAACTCTGATTTACATGTTCTATATTTAAAGATTTCCAGTCATTTTCAATGTCATTTTTGTATATTTTCAAGACCATCATTTTTGGATTTAGCAGGATTTCCTCATTTCATTTGGTATCCCTTTCCTGAAGATACATGATAGCTCCATAAACCCCCTTATCCTACATATAATAGTGCCAAATACTGAACACACAAGGTCACCTAGTTTCAGGGAAGGGGGGGGGGTAGAGGGGGTTGGCCTTCACAATAGGACTGTATGGACTGACTCGTCCTATAATGTACTATCCTTGCTATCATACTGTACTATCCTTGCTATCATATTCTCAATTTGTCCCTTTAGTTTACCGTGTCCTGTGGCCTCCAATGTAGGCCTACCTTGTCGACAAGACAGTCTGAGGTGCAGCAGGATCCACCAGGAAAATTCCCAGACGCACCTAGACCTATATATGGCACCAGCGTCTACAACAACTGCCGGGGAAAGGTGACTCTTAAATTAAGGACACCTCAACCGTGAAATCTCAATGTCATTGTCACTGAGTGACATGGGCAAAGCCCTGTCATATGCTCCTCCATGGGGCCATCAACAAATCACGTCACGCTGGAGGGGGAGTCAAAAATGGTCAAATTTTGCGTGACGTCACATATGGATGGCCCCCATGTTGTAAGGGCGTGGGGGGGGGGAGTACTGAATTTATGATATATGGTTTTCGGCCCCTAGCTGTGTGATTAATTACAAAATCGCAATTTTAGTCTTTCCCCTCGGAATGTAGAATCCTCAGGGGCGTAGGAAAAGGGGGGGGGGCAGGGGGGCCTGCCCCCCCCAATAACAAGGACGTTCCCTATATAAGCCTATATAAAACATAGCAGGCCCTCCCAACAGAGACTCCTGCCCCCCCCCCCAATAAAAAATTGCTTCCTACGCCCCTGATCATTCCTAGGGTATGGGGGCCGCCTTTTTTTGGAGTACACTGTTTCCTCAGAAAAGGTCCCAAATTCTCAATTTCTACCCCGATGATGAGGGTATATACCACGTTTGAGGACTTGTTAGCATATATCCACTCCTCAACTTCGTCATGAATGCAGCTTGGTAAGCTACGTATATACTGATAAAAAAAACTATTATAACTATTGGCTACTAGCTGGTCTGGAGCTGGTTCTAGCGACACACACTGATAAGAATTGATAAGATGGGACCAGCATATCCCTTGAAGTGGGTGTTAACCAGGGTCTTATCAGTGGGTTTTACCTCAACCAGCAAAATTCAAAATGGCGGCTCCACTCGGCCTCCATACTGAGTCCTATAGGGTACCATTTGCATCTTTGTGTAAGTTCCTCATAAAGACAACCTTACACAAATAAATCTTGTATATTTGTCCCAGATATTTGTTTCCCTTACATCATATTATAAAATTACGACTTCAGCATGTCTTAATAATCAGTAGAAAGGGGAAGAGCGATCTGTAAAAACTAACACACACACACACACACCAACACACACACACATACACACACATATATATATATATATATTATATATATATATATATATATATATATATATATATATATATATATAATAGGGATGACGTGAACGGGTTACACCGTCCAATTTTATCCCTTTATAGCACGTGAACTTGGACTCTTGGTGTGTAAACATGTAATTGTATACCCCTTAACCCTTTAATGGCCGCTGATGCAGGAGTGCATCATGCCTATTGGTCAGCATGATGCACCAATGAAGTGCTGGTGACTAGACTCGCCAGGTGCTGGCTAGTTCAATAGTTGACTCGCCAGCACTTCATTGGAGCATCATGCCGCCCCTCGGGAAGTGTATCAACCCTGCATGGTGTGGATGATGCCTGGATGTAGCCCTGTTACTTACTACAGCTGTAATCATACATCACACATTATGGTCTGTAGCTGCTATTCTTTACATGTCACTTTGCATGTCGTTTGCTTCATCTGTTATGTTAAGTTATGTAAATATTGTGTCATCGGACATTTCATTTCGTATCATAAATATCTATTTCGCTCCATCATCTATACTATAGGCCTATCTATTTTAGTTAATGAAAATATAGATAGAATATTGCAGACTTCTTAGACATAGATACACATCCGGTGGCGGATCCAGGATTTTGAAAGGGGGGGGGGCAAAGGAGGGGATGCGGCCCCTTAGATTTTATCAATTTTGGGGTCCAAAAAATGCAAATAAGGCCACACCAAATATAATAGTTGGTCTATGGATTTCCCGCATCATATTTTCAGAAATACACCCCATTTTCTGCAAAAATCTGATTTTTTTTTGGGCCATAATTTTTGAACAAACAATCATTACAATGGCAGATACTAGCTTTAAAAACTGGCCAACTCCTCTCAACTCCTTTCCTGGGAAATCTTTGGTTATCAAAAAAAAAATCGCCCTCTCCACATCTGTGATGTTCAGAAAATGAAAATCCATAGACCAACTTTTTAATTTGGTGTGGCCTAAACTGCTAAGTACATGCAGGAAAGGAGGGGGTGTGTAAATCCGCCATTGTCAGGACCTTGCTACCATTATGTTACTATTGGGAGAAGTACAATAACCCCTTTTTAAGCTTCCAAAAAGGGACAACCTCTTTTTAAACCTCAGAAAAAGGGGCATTATGCATATTGCACCATCTTCCTTCAAAGGTTTAATAAAACTGGGACTTCTTCTGGGAACCAGGACTAGGTATTATAATGTATACATGTACAATACCCTGCCAACCGGACACAGAAATGGGGAAAGGCCCAAGGTGTGCAGGCAGAGTAAGGATGGGACAGCAATATCTATATTCACAAGGTTAAGAATTTGCATTATTATTCCTTTACATCTTGTGCTGAAATAGGTATGTTCCATGAATAGATGGTTTGTCAAACCATGAAGACATGTTGCAGTAAAATGGCGTGGAGCTGGTATGATTGTCACCTTGTCTTTTACCCTTTAAAGGCAGCTGATGCAGGAGTGCATCATGCCCATTGGTCGTCATGATGCCTGAATGCATCATGCCGACCCTACGGGGTTGATACAGTCCGGGGATCGGTATGATGCACCAATGAAGTGCTGGTGAGCAGACTCGACAGCACTTCATTGGTGCATCATGAGGCAGGAATGCATCATGGTAAAGATGCACTCCTGCATCAACAACCCTTAAATTAAAGGGTTAATGACTCATCATGCCCATTGGTCGACATGATGCACCAAGGTGTGTTTTTTTCCTAATAATGTCCTAGGGTTATTTTTAGTGGTTTTCTTAGAAAAAGGGGTCATTTTCCACCTAAAGATCAATGGGTAAGCAGGTATTTTTATGATCTGGGTACACAGGTGTGTGTACTATTGTGGTACTAAGTGCAGAGACTCGGATAAAAACCATAAATGTGTGATGCCTTAATACACTGCTGGCCCCTACAGGGCTAACCCCATGACGTCCCATGATGCCGCCAGGACTGTATCAGTCTCGCCCAGTCAGGATTCTAGGGAATACCTCTCTCATGTATGGGGATGATGGTCCCCATTTTAGGGGGAAGATTACTACACAAGGTACCTGCCTACAAATAAGCACTACAGCAACCAGCAGAAAAAAACTTCTTTTACCCACAAATGCTAGGTGCCAGAGACGACTCGCTAGTGGTCCAGCTGGGGCCAGATTGGGACTGTATAGGACTGTATGGACTGACTCATCCTATACTGTACTATCCTTGCTATCATACTGTACTATCCTTGCTATCACATCCTCAATTTGTCCCTTTAGTTTACCGTGTCCTGTGGCCTCCAATGTAGGCCTACCTTGTCGACAAGACAGTCTGAGGTGCAGAAGAATACATGGTCTCCTGGTGTGGTTGAAATGTTAATTTCACTTCATCCCAAATCTTTCTGAAAAAGCCCTCCCGGGATTACTATGGATGATCCTGGTACAGACAGAATACCTGTTTGTAAATACACCCCATAATCGGCCAACCTGAGGTTCTGCCTCTGTCAGGCAATTGCATGTACCAGCATGTATATGTATACAGCAGGAGTACTGATACTTCCCTTCATGCCTCATAGTCCTAAACCAAATAATGTGTACATATCCCCCCCCCCCCTCCAACCTCCCCTGCCCTTATAAACGCAGATAGGCCTACATTCCATTGTCACTGTGAGACAAATGTGCTTCAATCGTGTATCATGCAGCCACTTACGGAGTGCATCATGCCTGTAGGGTTATCATGATGCATAGCTCTGGCTCTAGCGGCTACAACTGGTTGGGGGGGGGGGCATCCACAAAATAATGTCATGCTGGGGAGAGAGGGGAGGTCCGTATTAAGTTGAAGTTGAAGTTAAAAATTTGTTTATTTATCCTGGACACAAAATTGGCCCATGGCATGTTTTGGTATGTGTCCAGTCTTCATCATTGTAAAATAGAGGGGGTAAAAAATGGTCAAATTTGGCATGTAGTCATTTATGGATGGCCTCTTAGGCAGGAGAGGGGGTATGACATATCCTTATCCATCAGCAAAATGTTAGACCTAAAATATCAACTTATAATTCAGAACTGCTTGCCACGCATGCATAAAGGCCAAGAATCCTCGATAGAACCTATATATAAATATATATGTATATATATATATATATATATATATATATATATATATATATATATATATATATGCTATTCTTGTGAAGGCTACTTGCAAGGGTAACATTTACTTCATGGTGAAAAGAGTCATTATTACCAGTACAAGTCAATTATACAAAATGCCAAAGTGCAATAGTTGCTCCTATATATAGTACATCATAATGCACTTAGATAAACTGCTATTTAAATAGATAATGTTGTAATGGTTCTATCTTAGACCAGCTGTCTGTTTGTTCGGAAAGGATCACGAATACAAAAATGTCTGGTTTAGAAGGCAAAAAGATTTATTCAGTATCCTACTATACAGTAAACTAAGGGTATTCCGAGTAGGCGTGTTATCATTCGGATAGCTCTGATTTGTGACTACCAGGTAAGGTTTCGGAGTCAGGGAGATCTTAGGGTGTTCATACAGAATCCAGGGGTATGCCCTCTCACTAGCTTCAGACCGGACTATTATATAGCCACAGGGGTTGGGTGGCGACCCCTTGTGTTTAAGCCAGGAAGCCTGGAGGACAGTGCTGCCACCATCCGCCAGGGGTAACAGGCCCCGACCCGAAGGGATGCTCCGCTCGGAAACTAGCATCTTCTCATATCATGCCCTACATTTATAAGGTTCCTAACAAAGTGCTGGTTCCACAGCGTCAGTCAAGTCCATTTTCTGCTAATCCGATGATTTTTTCCCATACATTTGCTATATAAAAATCAGTCGGATTAACAAAATTGCAAAAAATGGACCTGACCGACACTGTTGAACCATCCCTTTAACAACATTGTTTTGCTGTGCACTCCCCCTTTTTCTAACCAGAACACCCCCCCCCCCTGTATAAATAATGCAGCGCCTGATGTGTTTTGCCCAATTGTGACATTATCAGATGCATTAGATAAGTCTTCTGCTTTCATATATAATTATATATATCCGAATGAATATGTCAGAACCTTTTTCATCAGAAACATAGGCTAGGATCAACTGTTGAACATCTGATATCAATACTATTATCCCCTTAAGGGCCGCTGATACATTACATTATGTCCATTGGTTGGCATGATGCACCAATGGAGTGCTGGCAAGACTGCTCGCCAGCACTTTATTGAAGCATCATGACAACCCTCCGGGAGTTTATGTATCCAACCCATAGGGTGGACATAATGCACTCCTGCTGTTGATTCAGCTCACACTGATGGTACTTCTCTTCTTACTTTGAAACCCTCTATGGGTATCAAGAGGCGTTTTACCAAGAGTGGTGACCAGGCATCCAAGAAGAGAAAAGCGGTAGTGAAATATGAACCACCTACACCTTCCACAGTCCCCAGATTGGAGTTCTTCATCAACAGTTTGAAGCTGGAGATCTGGCTCGACGGGATTAGGATCACCAAGGAAAGCTACAGTACCGTAAAGTGCACCTCGATGCCCACCAGAAAAGTAAACTTCCCCACTGACGCACTCCTCAAGCTAATAGCAACCGTCACTGACATCCAAGAGGAGGTACGGATATGCGACAGAGCAGTTTCCCAAGAAATACCCAATTACAACACATGGTTCATTTTTCTGGATCCGGAAAGCTCGCTGTATGTTGCTGTCAGCTATTACAAGGGTAAGAACGTCATCCACGTGCACAGGTACAAAGGACCCCAGAAAACTCCGACACAGGACGGTGTGACACTTTTGACCAAGGGACTGAAAGAACTGGGTGACAAAAAAGAGATTATTCTTGAATTTCTTGATAAATTTTGATTGAAACATGTGTGAGCTAGTGCTGACATATGTTTTATATGACGTGAATGTAGATGTATAAACTTTGCGTAGGTATGTTGCGTATATAGGTGTACAGGTAAATAGATATATAGATAGAAAAACAGCTAGGGATGACGAAAACGGGTTACACCGTCCTATTTTATCCCTTTATAGCACATAAACTTGGACTCTTGGTGTGTAAACATGTAATTGTATACCCCTTAAAGTGGCATAGTCTAATGGTTTGGGCCGAAAAAATCAATCTTCTCCAAAATGAACCAGGATGTTCACATAGATCATACTTCCTATGTTGACTACTTTAGTGGCTCTCCTTCTTCATGATTAAATTAAAGGGTTCAGGACTCATCATGCCCATTGGTCGACATGATGCACCAAGGTGTGTTTTTTTTTCTAATAATGTCCGAGGGTTATTATCAGTGGTTTTATTAGAAAAAGGTGTCATTTCCACCTAAAGATCAGTGGGTAAGCAGGTATTTTTATGATCTGGGAACGCAGGTGTGTATACTATTGTGGTACTAAGTGGAGAGACCTGGATATCAACCCTAAATGTGTGATGCATTAATACACTACACAGAGAGAAGAACAATGACCGCTTTGACACATACTGCACAGGTCAAAATTTGTCTCCCACATAACATGTATTAAGGCATGTCAAATGAGGTTGACGCTCTCATATTTGGTTCGTCAACTCCACTTGACATGCGTAATGAAGACACGTCACATATTTCTGATCCATTCACCTGAGTGCTAGGTAATACTCTGATACAATTATGTAAGGGTCAAGAGCAGCGAATAGCTATGTACCAATGGTTCAATCAAGGCAGGCCTATAATAGAAGGCAGGGGATATCATAGCCCCACAGGCCTGCAACACTAAGGCACTTTTTCCTATCTACAGAACTTCTACTTGACTGAGGACCTCTATGCAGTCCATAAGACAAGGGCATGGAGATGCATGGCAATGCCATCTGTCTTCATGTAATGAAGATACTAAGATTATAGACTGTGTCTATCCTCCCCAGTTGAAGGATTCAGGATTGTGGCTGTCTATTTTGATATTCAATAACAAATGCAAATTTAAGAATGAAATAGAATTCACTGCCATTCATTGATAGTATTCAAAGACCTTAGTGATCTATTCTTCATGAAAACAAAATGACACAGATACATCAAATGTCTCAAGTGTTAGTAGTACCTCTTGGTAGTGATTAATCCTGGTACCAAAATGGTTATTTGCCCCATCTAGTGGAATATTCTAGAACAATTATGTATGTCAAACCATCACATGTCAAGTGCCTTTGACATGGCCGTGACCCTAGTCAACTCACAGATGACATGGCATTTTTAGGCATGTCAAATCATATGAGGACTACTGTGTGCTTCAGTTGTCATGGTGACATAGGTGCACATGTTCCAATGACGTGTGCTCTCTGTGTCAAATCAAGTTGACATGGGTATACATGTCACTTTGTCAGGAAGACTTTTTCAGTGTACTGGCCCCTACAGGGCTTACCCTATGACGTCACATGATGCCGCCAGGACTGTATAGGACTGTATGGACTGACTCATCCTATACTATACTATCCTTGCTATCATACTGTACTATCCTTGCTATCATATCCTCAACTTGCCCCTTTAGTTTACCGTGTCCTGTGGCTTCCAATGTAGGCCTACCTTGTCGACAAGACAGTCTGAGGTGCAGCAGAATACATGGTCTCCTGGTGTGGTTGAAATGTTAATTTCACTTCATCCCAAATCTTTCTGAAAAAGCCCTCCCGGGATTACTATGGATGATCCTGGTACAAACAGAATACCTGTTTGTAAATACACCCCATAATCGGCCAACCTGAGGTTCTGCCTCTGTCAGGCAATTGCATGTACCAGCATGTATATGTATACAGCAGGAGTACTGATACTTCCCTTCGTGCCTCATAGTCCTAAACCAAATAACGTGTACATGTCCCCCCCTCCAACCTCCCCTGCCCTTATAAATACAGATAGGCCTACAATTCCATTGTCACTGTGAGACAAATATGCTTCAATCGTGTATCATGCAGTTACTTACGGAGTTCATCATGCCTGTAGGGTTATCATGATGCATAGCTCTGGCTCTAGCGGCTACAACTGGTTGGGGGGGGGGGGCATCCACAAAATAATGTCATGCTGGGGAGAGGGGGAGGTCCGTATTAAGTTGAAGTTGAAGTTAAAAATTTGTTTATTTATCCTGGACACAAAATTGGCCCATGGCATGTTTTGGTATGTGTCCAGTCTTCATCATTGTAAAATAGAGGGGGTAAAAAATGGTCAAATTTGGCATGAAGTCATTTATGGATGGCCTCTTAGGCAGGAGAGGGGGGATGACATATCCTTATCCATCAGCAAAATGTTAGACCTAAAATATCAACTTATAATTCAGAACTGCTTGCCACGCATGCATAAAGGCCAAGAATCCTCGATAGAACCTATATATAAATATATATGTATATATATATATATATATATATATATGCTATTCTTGTGAAGGCTACTTGCGAGGGTAACATTTATAAATATGTCAGAACACGATTCATGATAATCTCTGACACGATCTGCAGTAAAAGTCACTTACTTCATGGTGTAAAGAGTCATTATTACCAGTACAAGCCAATTATACAAAATGCCAAAGTGCAATAGTTGCTCCTATATATAGTACATCATAATGCACTTAGATAAACTGCTATTTAAATAGATAATGTTGTAATGGTTCTATCTTAGACCAGCTGTCTGTTTGTTCGGAAAGGATCACAAATACAAGAATGTCTGGTTTAGAAGGCAAAAAGATTTATTCAGTATCCTACTATACAGTGAACTAAGGATATTCCGAGTAGGCGTGTTATCATTCAGATAGCTCTGATTTGTGACTACCAGGTAAGGTTTCGGAGTCAGGGAGATCTTAGGGTGTTCGTACAGAATCCAGGGGTATGCCCTCTCACTAGCTTCAGACCGGACTATTATAAAGCCACAGGGGTTGGGTGGCGACCCCTTGTGTTTAAGCCAGGAAGCCTGGAGGACAGTGCTGCCACCATCCGCCAGGGGTAACAGGCCCCGACCCGAAGGGATGCTCTGCTCGGAAACTAGTCAACCCGTATGCCATAGACGCTAATACTAAACCGTGCCCCTACAATGTTAATTTGAGGTGTGTGCATCTTGACCAGGAAGAAGCAGATCAAAGTTACATCGTACATTTTAATCTTCTCATATCATGCCCTACATTTATAAGGTTCCTAACAAAGTGCTGGTTCCACAGCGTCAGTCGAGTCCATTTTCTGCTAATCCGATGATTTTTTCCCATACATTTGCTATATAAAAATCAGTCGGATTAACAAATTTGCAAAAAATGGACCTGACCGACACTGTTGAACCATCCCTTTAACAACATTGTTTTGCTGTGCACTCCCCCTTTTTCTAACCAGAACACCCCCCCCTGTATAAATAATGCAGCGCCTGATGTGTTTTGCCAAATTGTGACATTATCAGATGCATTAGATAAGCCTTCTGCTTTCATATATAATTATATATATCCCAATGAATATGTCAGAACCTTTTTCATCTGAAACATAGGCTAGGATCAACTGTTGAACATCTGATATCAATACTATTAGCCCCTTAAGGGCCGCTGATACATTACATTATGTCCATTGGTTGGCATGATGCACCAATGGAGTGCTGGCGAGACTGCTCGCCAGCACTTTATTGAAGCATCATGACAACCCTCCGGGAGTTTATGTATCCAACCCATAGGGTGGACATAATGCACTCCTGCATCAGCGGCCCTTAGAGAGTTAAAAGGTAAACATTGGTTAAGGTTTAAAGCGTGAAAGAGAGTAATAGTATTTTATGACCAGTGACATGTGCGTCCATATGCGGCCTCTATCTAGTGGATGGCTTTACTTTGTAATCATGGAATCACAGAGATTAAGATGTATACAAATGATGGCAGCCCAAATTAATAGTTCATCCTTTCCATTTCCACATTTCGTAGAATTACAATCAGATCTGCCCCGCCCCCTGTATAGGTAGACACATGTCTATATATAGAGAGAATTAACATTACAAATACTGTTCCATGGATCATCCTCTCTAACTCCTCTATAGGGCAGCAGTGTGATAGGCATTTTAAAGATTAGCTGTTGAATCTACAGTAAATTACAGTTATTTGTGAAGCAGTGGAATTCCTACAATGAAGCTGCTTCCTAGAATTATTCTTGAATACCCCCCATCTATACTCTAGGACCGTACTGAGGGCCGAGTCATTTATTACCATATGTAATAAATGACCGGGGGCTTGACAGATTTTGGCCGATTGCCAATTTTTTCTGACCCCCTTCCCCCTCTCACCAATATGATGAAAGTCATCATGACCAACCCCTCTCTCCACTGAGTAATGACTGCCCCCCCCCCCCACAAAGAAAAAGAAAAGCAAAAAAAACAACACTTTGATAAGCCTGAGGAATAGTGCGTCGCAATAAGTACTTGAATTGCCTATATATAGGCACCCCCAGCGTGATGGTTAATTGGGTTTTGCCCCCCCCCATCCAGACCAAGGAGCTCTTTTTTCAAAATGCCCCCCCACATATATCTAACAAGCTCCTGTCACCTGTACTAATGTCTGGGGGGTGTTGCTGCTGTGGAAAAAAGGTAGTTTTGACTAACAAGTGCCTCACCTGCAGCAGTCTCTTTTTTTTGTAGTCCTAACTTTTTTGTGTTGTCACCACAAGAGCACTTGAAAAATTATGTGACGGAAGTAGGTTTCTCATAGTGCAGCACATACTATTTTTAAACAATGCAGGTGCCTTTTCAGACTTATATTGTGAGTCAAAGTTGAATGGTGAAGCAGAGCGTAACTTCTTTGTTAAAGAGGGCACCTACTCCAAGCTCTATTTCACATACGAGCAACACCCTCTTGAACCTTTGCCTCTGTATCAACTCTGAAGGGTCAATATAATGCATGGTTGTAGAACTGATGACATGGACTCATCAAGACCACATAATGCATGATTGTAGAACTGATGACATGGACTCATCAAGACCACATAATGCATGGTTGTAGAACTGATGACATGGACTCATTAAGACCACAGGCAGGGGGACATGGTAGACATTATGGTCATTCATTGCCCCCAAAAAAGCTTTCCGGCTGGTTGACAGAATTTCAAAACTTGTTGAAATAACTGTGCAATCCTTTACCTCACAAAATCAATGACAAAGAATTTGTAAGATAAAGCGTTTTGTGGGATAAAGGATTTTATAAAATAACTGTGCTCTATAGCCAGTTTTGTGGGATAAAGGCCCCATATGATCCTTTAACCCTCAAAATGGTACTGTTTTGAGGGATAAATGCACCACAACCAGCTACAGCAATGGCTGCACCCATTACACATCCTGCAAACTCGGTATAGTCTAGGGTTATTATGGTGCCTTTAGATTCAGAACAAGTGGATAAAACCACTACAGTTGCAATCATTATGACCCCAGGTAGCAAGGATACATTTGGCCAATGTCGGCTTATATTGGGCTCAATGCTCCATTGCAGATTGGGACAAAAAAGGACTTGATACATTAAAGCACAATTTCGCCCTTAAAGCTTTAGATCCACTTAAAGCGTTAGATCCACCAGAGAAGTTAACTTTGTATTTGGCTGAAATTTGATTAAATGAACCTCCTAATTTAGCGTCATTTCCGTCTCAACCCGTCTGAAAGGTAAGTACAGGTAATTACCGGGTAATTATGGGTAATTTGGTATAATATGTTGTTGTTCCAGATGTTGACAAGAATCGTCACAACAGGGCTTTACACCAGGAAGTTCATACAGGAAATATAGATTTATTAACATTGGCCCAAAATATAAGTCTGTGCAATTACAGCCAAACCAACTTTACTAATCCTTACTGACGACAATCTATCACACACTTCTATAATTATCAGATGATTCGCATTTATGCGTAGTATTGTGCCACAATTTTGTCAGACAGATCATGTTGCCTTTTGAGATGAAAGACAATAGAAAAAAAGGATAATACTGTAAGCAGGATCTTCCAGCCTGGCCGAGTTGGGAGCCGCTTTTCTAATCGCACACATCACCAAAACATGGTATACACCGAGTAAAACCTTAGAAAGCCAGGATTAGTTGCAAAAATTTTTTTTTTCGGAAGATACATTTTTAATTTGGCATCATAAACCTAAGGGAGATGCTTATCTAAGAGTATGCCTTTCTGCATATAGACATGGTTCATTATAACGATATACAGCATATAAAGAGTTAGATTTATATAATGAATCCCAAAATATACCACCACTAGCCGTGCCATTGCAAAAGACACATTTATAACAGGTAATAAAGTATTGCAGAGATTGGTGTCTGCAGCATGCTTACTGAAATCTTATACACATGTAAGGCTTATCTTCATATTAGAGAGGTGGAATGCATGTCCATGATGAATTCAAATGTACCCAGCAAATTGTCGTCATCTGTCGCCATGATTGGTCATCAATGGTGACTCCAATTTGAGTGATAACTCGTTCCATCATCTTTCGCCACTGTGTGTTAGACTCACATGGCATAGCAATTGCTATTCCTGGTGATCTTGTGCTAAAACGACATTGTGTTCCATCTAGCCACATGTGTGAGCCACTTCACACAGGTTGACGAGGACTCACAACAATTTGCTGGGTAGGTTATAGTACTGTTTAAGGTGGGTCACTCCCATGCCAAACAGGTCCATTACACTGTTCCCTGCACACATGTGCTACTCTATGTGCTATATTAAAATCTATAAAATCATGGCCAGGTAGAATGAGAGGGAATTGAACCCCAGGCCTTCTGATTGCTACCCCAGCGCCTGTGCCAAAAGGACCATCCACAAATAACGTCATGCTCGAGGGGGGAAGAGAATTCAGGCCTGGCATGGCGGAATTAATTTTCCATATACCTTCAGCATTGCTAAATTGGCAATAAATCATGACGAGGGGGAGGGGGTGGTCAAAAATGGTCAAATTTCACATGATGTCATTTATGGATGGCACCAAATAGACCACGACTACAACACCTGATGCCTCAAGTGAATATCATGGAAAGGAGCGCCGTGGGCTTTACCCTTGGCTCCTAGCCCAGTAGGCCCAGAGGAATCTCATCTGGGGCCCTTGTGGACGTGCTGGCTGGGTATGTGAGAGAATTTATTAAATCTATACAATTTACACGATGGGTCCCTCCATACTCCACCACTAACCCATGCCATCACAAAGGACATCCCACACACTTTGGTGTTAGGCATTGAACTGGTTCCTGCAGCATGCCTAATGAAGTCTTATACACATGCCAGGCTTATTATCATATTAAGAAGGTGTGATGCATGTCAATGTATTCATACATAGACTGAAATTTATATCAATAGAAAGTGACTAATGACCAACTGAGTCATGAACTGTGGGGTCTATTCCTGCATTATGAACTACCGGGGAACATATGTGTACATAACAGGTAGCATTGGCGGCAAGAGCCATGGGAGGTCGGACCTGCATTTTATACTGAAACTTTTTTGGCTGTTACACCATTGCTGAGGCCAGCCCTGTGAACATGTTACCGCAATAGTAGGCAATAAGCGTCTATCCTAGGCCTCATTCTCCATATATGGGCAAATGAGGTTACCCTGTCAGTGTCCGATAAGACCAGTAACAGCTGGGAAACCCCATACCAGTAGTTAGAAATACAAACCAAATAAGTTCAAAGTCTGACCTAACAAGAAAAAAACAATTGTTTTCTACTGTTGTTTTTTTTTTTAGCACCTCCCACGCCGCGTAGCGGCGGTACCGCGAAGCGGTACGGGAGAGCGCTATGATGATTGCATTTGCCCCATGTGATGAGGTCTCACAATACAAAATTACTAAATAGAGAAATTGATAATTGTGAAATCTTCTTTATGTCTGCTTTTATGAGACATGTCATCAAACACTGGTATACCGACATTAACGGCGGGAGGCGTTTTTTACGCGATCACAACCGCATTTCTTGTTGCTAGGTATCATAGGACTATTTGACTAGGCCATCTGTAGTGTTTTAGTAGGTGCCTACCACCTATACAAGTATGCTGTTAGACTCCAGTCAGGGCCTTGTGTTCTTACAGGTCCTGAGGTAGGCTCCTGCTCAATATCCTTACCCAGAGAGAAAATTAAGAACATAGAAATAAATAGATAAAATAAATAAATAGATAAATATAGGAACGAATAGATAAATGAAAATTTATGAAGTGCCATTCAGGTTAGTCTAGAAAAAAAAAGTTGTCTACAAATTTCAAGAGATTTTTATGGGTGGCTTTTAAGTCAATGTAGGAGTCTATAGTCATCCACATTTTTAACAGTGTAGCTTGGTTGTGGCCTAAAATCACGGTTACACTGTGCAGTCAGTTGCCTTAATCTGTTCCAGCGGAAATGACTTTTATTGAAGTTTGATGTTGAAGTTTGATAAATAAATAATTCTAATCAAACCCTTAAACCTGACTATGGGAAAATGTTTAACCCTTTATGCAAGAGTGCTTCATGCCCATTGACTGTCATGATGCGCCAATGACTGTCATGAAGTGAGCAGATGCTTTGTTGGTGTTTCACGCTGACCCTCAGAGGCTGTATCAACCCCGTAGGGTTGCCAGGGTAAATGAATGTAGCCCAGGTGAGTTACTTATCAGGGCTGCATTCATGCAACATGGCGACCAATGGGCATGACGCCCAGGGGGGGGGCACTCAGATTTCTTCTGACGGGGGTGTGCGGCTGGGGCTCTGACAACCCTTACCCTTGGTGAGAGGGATTTTGGGCAAAAGGTGACGCTTGCTGAGAGGGATTTTGGTCAGAAATGTGCACATTTAAGTCTTTTATCTGAAAATTTACCCTTGATGTGAGGAATTTTTGTCAAAAGTGACCACATTTGGCAGAAATTTGAAATAAAATTCTGAAAACTGACACTTATTTGGACGCACGGGGTCAAAATATGAGAAAAGTGACCCTTGGTGAGAGGGATTTTGGCTAAAAGTGACCCTTGGTGAGAGGGATTTTGACCAAAACTAGACCCTTGGTGAGAGGGATTTTGGCCAAAAAGTGGCCTTGCCAGCCGCACACCCCTGTCAGCGACATATATAGTGAGTGCCTCCTCCAGGTCATGACGCATCAATGCACTAGCGGCCCTTGAAGGGTTAATCAGTTTAGGACACCTGGATGCCACAAGGTTCATGTTAACTACCAAGGGTGGGTGGCCTGATGCCAAAAAGGCTTCATTTTAAGCCACTAGTGAAGGTGCCGTGGGTGCCTTAAATCACCATGTTTACTCTCAGTTAATCTCTGTTATCATATTAACTCACATTAGGATATTAAAAGAAAAGACCACCCTGTTTTCATGATTTCTTTTTTTGTAGTAATTATGTTGAATCAAAGGAGTCTTTCATTGTATAGAGGTGATTTATTTATCCCATTGGACTGTTTTTCCAAGTCAAAGAAATCCATGATTCATTTCTTATTTGTCAACACTTCTCTTCCTAATTTTAAAGATTTTTATTACTTTTAGTTATCTTTCTGACTGTCCATGTGGGGGATAGTCTTCACACATGTGACCTAGGAGTTGATTTACATGTGCAAAATATACCAAATTTTGGTTTGATAAGTACAATGTACCGATCACAGTGGAAATTAACCACCAGATGTGAAAATCTTCAAGTGGCCCCTCAAGTACCCTGGCAGAATTCACTTTCAGAGAGCAGGACTATATTGCAGTCAAATTTGGCCTGCATTTGTTCTTTTGGACTAAGAGTCATCTATTCACCCTTACAATTAAATAGCAGAAGTCCTAATAAGTATGCATTAATCATTTTGTTCAATAGAAATGCTACTAAAAGACGACTAGTCATCATGAATATGTGATGGTCTTTTCTTTTCATGGTGCCTTTGTTGAGTCTAAAGGCATAAGCAGAGAGATCAACTCTACTGTGGGGGAATGTTTGATACTGTATTATGGCTAAAGTCATCAGGTTTCAGGTGGTCTCTGCATGGAGCTCACCCCACTCTCCTAACATGTGTACATCTCTGCCACAACCTGTTTCACCCTCGGGGGAAGGGGCACTCTGGATCTTTTCTATTGTTTGGAAGTGAGAACAAGCCTCCTGCACCCTTCTCACAAAAACAATCTAAAATAGACCCCAATCTTTTTCAGATATATGGCCAAACACCAAGTGAAACATCAAGGATGATCTGCTCAAATGTACTCCCTTTGGGATCCTCGCCTATATGGCCTGGAGGGCACTTCGAAACTATACCTATAATTTTGAAATACCCTGCAGAAAGGATACAACTTTTCTCATTTGAAATCATGTTGCACAAAATCCATCAAAGTATGGGCGATTGGTCCCCATGTATATGGGGCTGT